>CM060812.1:6421031-12005992 GCA_030704555.1 Heliconius charithonia
TTTTATGTTAGTAGCAAATGTTTAAAGGTGTGGTTATGTTAAAATGTGGTAAAGAGAAGATGAGTGTAGATTCATATCTCATTTTGGGATTACAATTAAATGTATTCAGTATATTCTTGACGCCGTCAACCCGCAATGCCTCCGAAGTTCGTCGGAAATGTTTTAATACTAGGTTCCCACGTTCACTCTGCCTACTCTGTTGTGTGGAGTTAATAAAAAGTATAAACAAAATTTTGTGAGTAAAATATGTGTTATTTAGATACATGATCGTTTTTGCACGCGAGGTATGTAGTCCATATAAAATTATTTAAAGCTGCTTGGGTATCACTTCGAGGATTCCAAAGTTAAATTTAATAATATATACATAGAAAAAAGGGCAAAGTCGTTAAAATTTAATTAGCTAAAATTAATTCTAAATGGTCGCAATGTTAACAATTGAAAAACAAAGCCAAACCCATTGTCCGAAGGGGGTCGTTATGATAAAATGTGGTAAAATGTGGCTCTACCGGGATACAATTGTCCCCGGAACGATTTATCTAATCTGTGTGATTTAAGATTCGTTGCGGATACCATTGCACCTACAAACAATACATGATAATAGTACTTCAATAGCCGTTTATATGATTTCTTTCTATTATTTTTTTGCGATTTGTTAGGTTATTCCACATAAGCTAAGAAAGACAATCTCGTTCTCTACTTTTCACCCAAATTGCAGATCGTGCCGTGTGCTAACACACAACTAAAAGAAATATAATAAGGTTAATTAATTAATTATTTTTTAAATTTATTTTTCACACGTTTCGACACAACACTGGCAGGACTGATCTATAGATAGGTATGAATGTATTTGTATTTCCACTATCTTTTTTATTTATTGAAAAAAAAAAACACATGAGTTCCGCCACTCAGCACGAAATGCCTCGAGAATTCGACGGAAAATGGAAAACGGAAGTGTTTTAATGAAAATGGGTCGTAAAACTAGGTTCTCTCTGCTACCCTGTGCTATGTGGCGGGATACAGCGTGAAGCCGAAAGAAAAAAAGTTATTATATGTAAATATTTTAACAGATGTAATAATATTCAACGACACACTGCTGCTTGTCTAAATAGTTAATATATTAAAAAAACAATTAGAAAGCGACCTACTCTTACTCTTATTAATAAACCAAAGTGTAACTAAATCTTTGATGTCAAAAAAATCAAGATAGAGTTTCAACGACAATTTCAGTAAGTAAATCTAATGCAAATGAAAAACGGAACACAAAAGCCAGTACCTTATGAATATTTAACAGTAATTACACAACTTTTTGATTTTTAGTCACTTTAAAGGACTTCTAAACTACCAATAGAAAATATTTAAATGACATACATACAGTATGTGGTGTTTTAATAAATTTCTCAGTACCAAAAAAACTAAAAGGCTATCGCCGGCACAGGAAATAAAAAAAAATCATTTTTTTCTCTGGCTACAAGCAAAGCAGACCGTAGGGTTTCGCCTCTCAACAAATGTGTTCCAAAAATTTGAAAGTGGATGAGCGGAGTGTTTTAACACTAGGTTACCTCAGTCTACCCTACTATATGCGGGATACAGCGTGAAGCTTTAAAACAAAATAAAGAAATGTTCTTAATGCAATATGGTTGATCCAGAAAATACACTTTGTAAAATTGATCGAACTACAATCGATGTAAAACACAATGAAGCAAGCGTTACAATGAAATGTTTTGACTGAATACCACGAATCGCATACTACAGTGGTACACTATAGTGGGAACTACTTCAAGATGACGCGTGGCGTGCACCAGGTTCACCAGGTCTACCTGGCACCGTGCCTGTGGCATATAAAAAATCTGGGCAATATTATGCCGAACCCCTCTTCAAATATGGATGCCAACGCATACATTAGAATTGTTTTAACTTTAAATCAAAATCGTCGAGGCGCAAGGGAACATCATCGGTCTGTCCGACTGTAAATGCTACGGTTGTGACTTCGATACCCACTCAGTGGGAAGAATTATTTCTATTTCCTCCATTTGTTATTTTTTCCTTAATGTGATAAGAAGACAAAGTACTCGAATGGCGTTGTGTTCCGCTTAACATGCAATGTTTTGAAAATTAGGTGGAAAATTGGAAATATAATGTTTGGACACTAGGTTATCTCTGCCTACACTTTTTCTTGCGGGATACAGCGGAAGAGAAAATTCTGCTGTACACTACACTACAATATACCTATTCACATATTAGACAACCTTAGCTTTATCAGTAAGAAATAATATTTAATTATATATATTTTTTTAAATCATGTTACCATTTAAGTTTAATATAACCATAAAAATCATCACTGAAGTAAGCTCGTTGAATATATTTTAAAATGAAACATTTCCCGCATACCTCCTCTCTGTTGTGGGTCAGTGCGAATACATTTATTTTAATAAAAAAGTGCCCATAAATCTGAACGTTAGACTTTTTCCGCGCCAGTTCCTGACAAGCTCCGGCTGCAATTGATTTGCAAGTAATAGGGTCAGTCCGAATAGGATTAAAATAGTGGGTATGTGTTTGTTTTGTAGTTATTTGCAGTTGCGATACAAACTGATAGGATATTCTTTCTAATGTTTCAATTAAAAAAGTTGAGGCCAGTCGCGGCGCAGTGCCACAAGTGTGTGACTGTCAATGCGACTTATTGTGGGTTCGATCCTCACTCGAGGAAATGAAATATTTATCTAAATTTTTATTTTCATTTCTTCGCTCTGGTGTCGAGGAAAAGCGCGGCGTTAAGTTCTTCCACTCAACACGCAATCCCTACGGAATTAGGTGGAAAATAAAGAACACAGGCCCATACAACAAACGTATTATTTGCCATTTTTATAGATCTATAGATTAAAAAGGCCAGTCATGGCGCAGTGGCACGAAGTGCGACTGTAAAACCGACTGGTTGTGAGTTCGATCCCCACTCGAGGAGATGAATTATTTACTTCAATTTATATTTCCATTTCTTCGCTCTCGAGTCGAGGCTAAGCGGCGTTGAGTTCTGCCACTCAACATGCAATGCCTCCAGAATTCGGCAGAAAGTGGGGAACGGAGTGTCTTAACACTAAGTTCCCTCTGCTTACCCTACTGTGTGCGGGATACAGCGTGAAGCAGATTTTTTTTTTATAGATTAAAGGAACATTGATGCATAAGTGCTTGTATCTTTTGTATGTGCTTCTAGAGACCACAGTCACACACACAACACACACAATGTACCAAGCTGATATTAATATCAAATACTAATTTCAGCTTGATACCTCCACGCAATCTCGAAATAAACGGTCTTGACAGAACGGTGAGTGATCCTACAAGGGATCCGATTCACCTTTTAAGAAAGGGAATCCTATAAAAGGAAAAGATTCTGCTTCTTGATATATCAACATATTTTTTGTCTATCTTACCAAGTTGGTAGCATTATAAAAAATATACCTGCACAAATATACGACATAAAAAAATGCCTATTTTTCGATTTTACATTTTAGACAAAGTTATAATATAATTCAGACCGCCTCCGCTATTCCGAGCACTTATCCAAGTTGCCAAGATTTCTTAAAGGTTATCTATTGGGATGAAAAGTTCCCCAAACTTGTTGAACCACAATGACAATGAGGGATGAGAGTCACCGATTTGTTTATGCGTTCATCATCATGATTACTTGATTCCTATATAAGTCGACTTACTTAGTTATTAATGTAATATGTATATAAAAGGTTTATTATTTACTAGCGACACGCTCGCGGCTTCGTCCGCATGTACTACACAATTATTTATTTATTTATTTTCTCACTTGAATTGCTTTCGTATTCTAATAACATCATCATTTTCGGGAAAATCGGGAACAGCGTGTCTTGACACAAGGCTCCCTTTTCCTACTCTGCTGTGTGGAATACAGCGTGACGCTAAAAAAATAAATAATTTCAAAGACTATATCCATAAATTGATAGCCAAAGGTTTAGGTTTTAGCTTATTCAATGAAATATGTACTTTGTAGCAATATTATCGCTTACATTTTTTTTATACTGACATTTTTTTTTATTTAAGATTCGATTTAAAATAGAGCAAACACTTAATGTTAAGGGAAGTTTGGCAAGACACATACAGTAAAAATTGCATTCAAATCGTTTAGTTCGTTTCTGAGATAAGCGAGACAAATTAAAAGATAAACAGATAAAAAAAATCCCATATATTTACACGAACAGCGATAAGAGACATTTTTTCTACATTTATAGAAGTTCTTTTACTTTTATTGGAAATTCTTTTACTAATCTACTCTTTTGTAACAATACTAAAACATTAGAAAATATAAATAATCATCTATCTTAAAAAGAAACAATAATAGTTATTGGAGGGACTTAAGTCCCTAAGCAAACGCCTTGATTTCTTTTATTGGGCACGATTGCATCGCAGCTGAACATAACACGAATAAAACATGAAATCTCGACACCAGAGCGAAGAAATAAAAATGAAAAAATATATTTTTATTTCTTCGCTCTTGTGTCGAGGATGCCTCCAGAATTCGGTGGAAAATGAAAAATGGAGTGTTTTAACACTAGGTTCCCTCTGCATACTCTACCGCGTGCCATGTGCGGGATAGATACAACGTGAAGCTGACTTTTAACATCTAGTGGCAATGAAATTGTATTTTTATTCGCTTCTATTTTACTTTAAGCAATTTTCAAGAACATGGATGAAGAATCCTCTTTGAAATGAAATATGACGATTTAAGAAAATCGTTATATTTGTTATAAAAGAGCCCGTTCGAAGCAGCCTCGCTCTCGCCGTTTAATTTAAGAATGTTGCTTGATATTTGACGCGACGGAAAATAAATAAATTATGCGCTTTTCTTTTTTCAATGACGCTTTCAAACACCCGGGTTTGTGTGAAATGGTAAGCTTAATACAATATTTATATTATATTTTGTTGTTATATTAGTTTCGACTTAGAGACTTTGGTTCACGTTGTTGTATGGAACGTAAGTGGATGCGATGTTTGATAAACCCTTGCAAGACGTAACCGCATGGGTTCTATTTCCACTCGAGAAAATGAAACATTTTCATTAACTTAATTCTTTCTTTTAATATTTTCATTACTTCACTCTAGTGTCAGACGAAAGGCTGCGTTGAGTTACGCTACTCGATACGCAATGCATCTATCTCTCTGCCTATCACGCTACATGTGGGATACAATCAAAATTAAAAAACGAGAAACAACAAGCGAACTGAAAGAACGTGGAAAAAGAGCTGGAAATGAAAATATTAATAAATAATAATTCATTGAACCGAGTGAAAATCGAATCCATAGCCGTCGCGCTTAGTTGCATGCTTGTCCCACTGCACCACGACGGCGGCGGCGGCGGCGGCGTCGGCGGCGGCGTCTCTATCAGCGTATTTATTTCATTTACATTACAGTTTGAGGTCGGCCGTAGCGCAGGGGTACCAAGTGTGACTGTCAACGCGGTTGGTTATGGGTTCAATACCCACTCGGAGAAATAAAATATTTATTTAACTTGCTGTGTGCGCGATACAGCGTGAAGCTGATATTTTTATACCACAGAAATTTTCATTAAAGCTTTCAATTTAGAATACAAAGTACCATTTTGTAGGTGGTAAAACTAAACTGATTATAACTAGAGCCAACGCGGTCTTCTCCTATAATACCATCTTAAACTAACCGACGCAAACAACTTAGGTATTGGACTTGAAACTTAATCCTTTTTGTCGAGGATCTTCAGAAAATCTTATAAAATATATATCCTACTACCCTCGCTCTTTCAATTATCTATTTTATATAAGTTTTTTTTCAAGTTATCTTTTAAATGGAAAATAGTATTGTATCTTTATGTATGTAGCAACACAGAAGAACAGGTTCTTATCAAAAACATAATAAATATAAAAAAATATAAATCAATTATATAATTTTAAATACAATTTTGTATATATACAAGTCTACGGAAAATTATGTATGTGTCATATATAAAATTTCTATGAAAATTGCAAAGACAAATCAATATTTTTTTTGAAATACTCAATATTAAGTGACGATTTCATCGCCGAGCTTTTGTCGATACAATAATAAATATTAAATATTAATCAAGTATTTCACTATCCCGAGTGGGAATCGGACCCACAACCGTCGAGTTTTAGTCACACGTTCATACCACCTTCACCACTACGGCCGCTGTTTTGTTAAATTATTATTAAACAAAATCTAAGTTAAAACAAGATTCAAATAGACACCATTTACCTACTTTTAAGTGCAACATTAAATCCAACTAAAATAATAGTGGTCGAAAATTGGTATTTTATTCGTATCGAGCTCATAAAGGAGTCGTAAATGTAGTTTATATACTTGTTAACGATTTAATTGATACATAAAACACTTTAATTAAGTTTTGGTTCAATTCCCAAATTATATAAGTTACAATATATTTGCACGGGAATTAACGGTTTTGGGACACGTTAGTTTGCCTTGATAATGAGGTGTATTTACAATTATCAACGTTTAACTAGCATTCTTCATTATTAAATTCTTTTAATATTAATTGGATAGATTTAGGATTTTTCTAGAACAGAAGGAAGCTAAGAGAAGAAGTTCAATTTTTTATACGTTTTCTAAATAAGTATTTTTATTCCCTAAGTGTGGAATAACACTTTTACTGATTTTTTATCGCTGGGAACACGGCAGACTACCCACACGGATGAGCGGTACTGTGGGACTCACCGGTGAAACCGTTTCTACCCGCTAAAACCTATCGGAAACTCCACCCATATGAGAACAGCTCTCTCGCTCGCAAAGGCTAATACGACGCCTGGTTTGAAAACCTGCTGATCGTCGGCCGCCGTCACTTTCCGCGTGGTGAGATACCCCGGTATCTCCTAGGGTACCCGCAGTCTCGATAACTTCCCAAAGGATCACCCTGCATGGTGCACAATATTTGCTGAATGGTGGAACTCAATGTTGTGCTTTGGCTTCTTACCAAAGTTTAGAAATGAAAACGAAAAACTGTACAGTTTGGTGTTGCGCTACGACGGCCTCTATTAACTACGTTGATTGAACCAGAAAAAAATTGTACCTGGTGGTGACAAATCCGTACCTAATTCTCATTAATTATCGGTCGTGGCGCAGCGGCACAAATTATGACTGAAAAATCGACTGGTTGTGGGTTCGTTCGCCACTCAAAGAGATGAAATATTTATTTACATTATCATTATCAACGTCACGCTTTGCCTCTACACCAGAGCGAAGAAATGAAAATATAAAAAGTAAATATTTCATCTCTTCGAGTGGGAATCGAACCCACAACCAGTCGGCTTTACAGTCACAATTTGTGCTCCTGAGCCACGACTGGCCTCGAAATTACTATATTATTTAATATTATTTTGTATTTTATATCAAGACGTAAATATAAAACGATTTATTATATTCATTTTAGAAAATATTTAATAATGATTAATGTATTTACTTATTAGATTGAGATCCCATACTTTAAGGTACAGGCTCATCTACGTTAAAGTAGAATATGACGGCTTCTCCTCCTCCTCCTCTCAGACAGAGGTGTATCATCATATGCCACTTAACAAACAATGTATCGAAAATTGAGGGACGAAGTGTCTTTACTCCCTAAAGCAGAGGGGACCTCTGCTTATCTGACTTTATACGAAATATTAAAAAGTAAAAAAAAAGCGAAAAGTAAAAAAAAATACATTAGAAAATTGCACCATTTTATCAAATTTATGTTACAACAACATTATTGAAAATTTAATTATATTATAAATGACGAAATGTATATAATATTATAATGTTTTCATTATGTAAATGTTATCACGTAGTGAAATTAAAATTATATCAGCGTTGTTTGCTGTCGTGCTTACAGCGTTAATGTTCTGTCTATATGATAACTGCTATTAAATTAATTAATTTTAATGTTATCATTATAAATAATAAAGATGATTTAATTAAATTAATATTAATAATGATGTAAGAAAACTGTATTTAAAAAAATCAGCTTCACGCTGTGTCCCGCACGCAGGGTAGGCAGAGGGAACCTAGTGGCACTTCGTTCCTCACTTTCTGCCGAATTCTGGAGGCATTGCGATTTGAGTGGCAGAACGCAACGCGCCTTTTTTTTCTGGACACCAGAGCGAAGAAATGGAAATATAAATTTAAATAAATATTTCATTTCCTCGAGTCGGGATCGAACCCACAACCAGTCGGTTTTACAGTCACACTTTGTGCCCCTGCGCCACGAGTCGAATATTTATGATAGTGAATAAAAGAAGGAACTTTTTAATACAGTCCATCTGGGCAATATTGATTCGTTCGGGTAACATTGACAGAGGGACGTCTGATTATCTGATTAGTTCCGATATTTTTCCATATGGTACAACATTATTGACTATTTTTATTTAACACATTTATTTGAATTAAATGTTAATTTTAAAAAAGTCTCAAGGCTGAAGGCTCAGCACAAGAGAAACACAGTTATAGATGGAAAGTGATGATGAAACGTGCTATGTAAATAGCCGTCTGAAATTTATAAAAAAACAGTAAAATTTGTATAAAAGAGCCCGGGTTTGAAGGGAATTATCTTAAAAACCTTACTCATATTCTTACAATTTTTTGTTTGTTTATTTAAGCAAACAAATAATTGTAAGTACATCTATCTACATTTGAGTCATGGCGCAGTGGCACGAAGTGTGACTTTAAAACCGACAACTTTGACAAACTACAAAATTCAGACTTTCCTCTATACCGATATATTCTACGCGGTTTATGTGAACGTCTGTGGGCGAAAAGTATGATAAAAACAATAATAATTCAAAAACACTATAGCAATATGATGCTTTAAATTTTAATACTATCGTGTAAATTATTACTCGTATCTGTCAATGTTACCAAGATTGACTTATTATTATATTGTGCATTTTGCCTAAATATAATAATATTACAGATTCACGAACACAAAAATACCTATTTATTGCAAAATTTGTGTACAAATAATCTAAAATATTACATACCCCAAAAAAAAATATGTTTTAATATTTTAAATGTCTACAGAAGTCATAGGTATTCTAGATTCTTTGTATCTCACAGCTAATAAATGTATGATAGAAAGAGGACATACGACAACATAAAGTGAAATAAAACATTAAAAAATACCCACACGTAACATTTCGCTGATAGAGGTTTGGAGTAAACTTTTTTACATTTCCTTTAACGGTGCGACGGGGACTCGTAAAATCTGCAATTTCCATGTAACAGGCTGAACTTCATTTGTACATTTGAAATGTCAAACTGTTATAGAGCAGTGATTGATAATTTCTGTACTAATATTTCATATTGGTATAAGAAAAATTAAATAAATAATTAAGACCAGTCGTGGCGCAGGCGCGCCTTAAAAATACAGCGTGAAGCTGATTTTTTTTATTTTTTAATATCAAAGATAACTGAAAAGTTCGTTTGGCCGGACGCCCTAAATTCAGGAACTATATACCCGACATACCCGACATATAAATATAGTTCCTGAATTTAAGGTTTGTTTATAATAGGAGTAATTTAGTTTATTTATAGAGAAAAAATATAGGCATAATGTCAATTAATGTGATGTAACCCATTGTACTTGTCAGTCAGTGAGGCCAGTCAGGCTGAGGCCCTGAATAAGTCATTTCACCGCGGAAGCGAAGCAAAAGTACCATAGCAAAAGGGTTGTTAAGTTATAACTTGAATCACATTACAAATTATTCGAGGGGAAAAGTTTTTTAATTTTTTTCGTCTGAATAATTTGTAATTTCGATGTGACAACATACGTACATTTGTATTGTAAAGAAATTTGCTACGAAATGGATCATTGTACGTTTGATAGTTGTTTCTATTATTTCTCAACGAAGTTTATATTTTTCCGTCGCCACATTAACACCGCGTTCTGTTTCTTTACCAAAGCGAAGAAATGAAAATATTGAATATTAAATTTCCTCGAGCGGGAATCGAACCCACAACCTGTCGTGTACAGTCGCACGCTTGTGCGCCCTGCGCTATGACTGGCCTAAATTTTATATTTCTTAATAAATTTTATTAATGAATTGTATTGTAATATAGACTACCAAACGGGTGAAAGATAAAGAGTAAAATGTCTTAATTCTACAAAAAATGATGGGTACAAAAATTTAAAACAACTATCGTCATCGTTATGTATGCAGTCAAATCAAAGTTAGTTGTTTTTAGTTCTATCATGGGGAAAGTAGTACATATTGGCTCTACAAACTGATTGCACTGTTCGATTGAATGAGATATACTGTATGTGCGTCGCGTAAAGTTAAATTAACTACCAGTACAATTGGATAAAGATATACGAAGGTCTATATTATATTTTTAGTTTCAATAAATTGTTTTGATTGAAAATAATAATTTGTATGAACATCTGTTCGTTGGTTTGTTGGTTTATTGTATAGCAATGTGAAGTTTAATAAAAGAATGATTTGTGATTTTCATTTGTTTAAATATATATTTTTGGTGATATTTTACGATTTTATATTTATAATAATAAAAAAATATAAATGTGTAGAATAATAGTTCTCGGTCGCAATTTTGTTGGAGTAGACTTAAAGCATTTTTTTTGTTTTTATTCTTTATCCCGCATACAGCAAGGTTGAGGGACCTTGGAACCTATTCTTAAGACACGCTGTTTTAAATTTAGACATTTCCATTACCCCCTTTCTACCGAATTCTTGAGACATGGCGTATTTAGTGACAGAACTCAACGCCATGCTTTGTCTCGTTATCAGAGCGTGGAAATGAATATATTAAATATTTAATTTTCCGAAGTGAGATTCGAGTCCACAGTTACAGTCGTTCACCACGACGGACTCCTTATATATGTTTATATATGTTACTTTAAATGGAACATACAAATTTCCAAAAATCCTTCGATAGTCCTTCCCTGCATTCCCTTATCTATATTCAGACTTGTCAAATACGATGACAAAAGCTAAATTGTATTTTATTCATAAAAATAACTTATTTTTTACATTTACTCATCCCATAATCTATTTCCGTCAAAAACAAATATTATTAATAGATAAAAGATATTTGTAGCAAGATAATAAATTCAGGGTAATCTTTATTGGTTTCATTAGGTGGTTTGGCTTTGTCGGTGAATCGCTTTGGGGGTGCAGGTCTGATGTGTGTCGTCGAGTACACACGCCTTTGACGTTGCGTAGTACCTACATACACTGAACCAATGGTTTATTTAATATGGTGCCATTGTAATTAACCTTAATTATTCAAGGCAATAGACGTTTATTATATTATTAAAAAGATATAATGGAGCAATCTATAGTGGAGCAGTTTGGGCTGTAAACGCTGCTTATGGGCTCGGTTTCTACTCGGGTTTTTGTATTATTTTTCTTTTAATCGATAGTTAATCGATTGAAAAGACAAAGTGTATCGTGGAGCTACGACCCTTTGTATTGCCAAAAAAAAAATAATTAATTAGTCTACTCTTATATTTATTCTTTAATAATTTTAAATTTCCTCTTATTTTATATATTTCTAAAATAGATTACAAATATGTCATTTATATTTTTACAAGGATTCGGTTAAGTAATGGTGATTATGTTAAGATGATATGATACGATATAGCTATATGTCCGCAAGACACCTTGAATAACCAGCCTGTTCGATCAGCGATAGTCATTAATGACAATCAAACTTCCATTTAGTGAAATTTGCTAAACTATTTTAACGACAAGGTTACGAGTAGGCCCACTAGTTGGGATTTAAAGACAGTTCTCTTTTTAGATTCTGTCACATTTAGATTAGGTTGGAAGACTGACCAAGTAATTTATAAAAATACATTAAAATGTATGATAATGAAGTGATTATGTTCTATATGTTTGTCTTCGTAAATCTTGTATATATTTTATGCCGCGACTGAACTCGATGGAACTGCTGTACACTTTTTTAAACATTTTTTAAAGTGTTATTCCACACTTAATACGTTTTCTAAATAAGTATTTTTCTTTCCTAAGTGTGGAATAACACTTTAAAAAATGTTTAAAAATATTTAAAAATAGTTTCTCTCTCGCCAAACGATAATTCTTTGTAATTATCTTTGGGTAGCGGAAATTTGTAAAAATCTCCCTACAGAGAAGCTAACAACATAAATAAGTTGTAACAAGCGTATAAAAATTTCGACGTAGCTTGGCGAGAACGCATGGCTTAGTGGTCAGAGCGCCTTGTCGGTTTCCAGGAGGCGCGGGTTCGAGTCCCGCTGCGTTCAAATTTTTATACGTTTTCTAAATAAGTATTGCTGTACACTTTGTTTTAATTTATGCTTTGTCAATGTATAGTATAAAGTATAATAGTAAGATTATTATTATCTTGTTGTATTATTATTATTATTTTTTTTTCTTTGTCATTTTACTTGTTCGTTTTTGTCTGTATAGCAGTTGTATTGTTAAAATAAAGTTTAAATAAATAAATAAATATAGATTTCAGTTGCGCTTTGCTAAATATATAATGTTGATTTGGCCAGGTTTCTCTGCTGTTCTGTTCTGTTCTGTTCTTTGCAATTGCTTGACAAAATGAGGCGATTGAGGCGTCAAGTTCAGGAGCTTATGTGGCGTTCAAAATAATAGAATAGGCTGATGATACTAGTTTTTATCTTCATACAAAAGAGTCATGAACATTACAATGCATAATAAATATGAATAGGAATAGATACAATAGTAATCGATTTTAAAACCGTTGCCTAGAACAATATAATATTAATACACACCCACTTTCATAAAGTAAAACAAAAACATTCATAAAATGTTATAATGTAAATAATTGTTATTATTCAATTACAAACTTTGTTTATGCAATATTTAGCTAGAATAATCTACATCGTCAATCTATGGAGTGGTGAATTGGAGTACAATTAAGGCGATATTCAAAACTGAAAGGGCGAAATAGGCAGTGTCGAATTGAAATTAAATTTGAGTTCAAAAATCAACCTTTCACCCGGGAAGATACGTGAAAGCCCTTCGTTTACGCAATTATACTTCTTTGTTTTGTCCCGGATGCCGAATTGATTTATTGCTTTAATTGAATTTGTGAATTTGATAAATAAATATTGATTCAACCAAAATCTGAATAGCCACGATGAGTAAATACTGTAGCAATTAAAATACTCCATAATTTGTTTAATTTTCTTAACAAAAATAATAATTTATATCAAATTCTCTTACATTTTTCGTATTATGTCAATATTAATTGTACAAAAACACTAATTATAATAATTGACTGTTTCAATGGAGTTAATGTATGTATGTAAGCAAATAGGTACTTGAATTATTGTTATCTTTTCAGCTCCACGCTGTGTCGCGGATATAGCACGGTAGGCAGAGCAAACCAGGGAACTTAACGTTAAGACACTCCGCTCTCGTTTTTTCGCCGATTTTTCAAAGTATTGTGTGTTGAGAGCTGGAACTCAACGCCGCACTTATCCTACTACACGCAGGATATAGCTGGAAGCTGAAAAAAATAAAAGAAAATAGTATGTATAAAAACGAAATGTAAAATAAAAAAAAAATAACAATATAAAAAAGAAGAAGAGAAATATACTTCTCTGACAACAATAAGTAAAAAGGAGTTCGAAATGCTGAACTACAAATGCCATGGCTCGCCGAAGCAGACAGCAAACGACCGCCAGCAGAGCGCTGTTTTATAGTGCACTTAGCAAAATTTATAAGAACTACGGTCATTAAATTTTATATACTTCAATAATTTTCTATAATAATAACATTAATAAATTATAGCTATAGCAATATTTTATACGGCTAGTATTATTACGTTTTTTTTTAGGTTCACGCTGTATGAGTGTAGGCAGAAGGAACCTAATATGAAGCCACACTGCTGCCCACGTTCCGCCTAATTCTAGATTCATTGCGTATTGAGTGACGTTGACGTTTAACCTTTTCAATATTCAATTTACAAAGATATGTTCGTCTTTATTTTAAATTGATAATAAATATTTTTTTTAAGAAATTTTTATTTTTTACTGTATTTGTAACATATATAGCTATTTTTTATTGGTTAAATTGTAAGTTTACATTACAAAATGAAGGATTCAATGTATCTAAAATTTAGTGTAAGGTTCAAAACGTAGCGAAATGTTGAGAGAGCTCTGTACTTCAAAATGCCGTAAGTAAAAAACAGAGATAGACAGTCTCCTAAAATAATATCCCTAAAAAGATCTTCTCTTTATAATCCGGATAAAAGAATAACGTTTTTGCGAATTTTCTGATTACATAATACGAATGCGATAAAATTGGGTCGAAAAGCTATAAAATATTTCTTCGGCAATATCTACGCAGTCTGCTCTCTTATAATAAATATACAAATTGGATATCTCAATAGACTTAAAAGATACCGTGTTGATTTTTTTCCCAGAATAGATCGTTTGTATAGAAAATATATTACATCGATATTGAACTAATTATGTTTGTTAAGGCCTTGATGGACCATTCCTTGCATCATTCTCGGAAATTGGGTAGCAGAAAAATATGAGATATTTATTTTAAAGATGAAAAGACTACAATGTTATATTTTATGTTTATATTAATATATTAATTCCATTACTATAATATTGAATAGAACTAAAGATACGAATAGACTACGACAATTTACAAGGTACATTCAGTGTGTCGAGTGTTTGTATGAACATGAGTCTCTTTAATTGCAACATTTCTTGTGAAACGATAATTAATTAATGTTGCATCGCCAACAATAAACATATTTTTGTTGTTGTTATTGTTGTGAATAAGTGTAACAGAACAAGACAAAAAATAGTTCGTAATAAGCGTACAATTTTAAATTGACTCCACGCAGACACAAAGTATCCTTAATGTCTGACATTTATGTTAATATTTTTGTTTTAGGCTATTCGTACTATTAGTTGTATTGAATAATATAGAAAAAAAATAAGGTTTGCGTACCCACCACATGCTGCGTTGGTGGTGGACGGGCAAAGTTTTATTTTGTGTACCCACGCTTGTGCCTACTTCACGAACGCCTCCCAAATGTATTTTTAAATTTCATTATTCGATATTAAGCAAAAAAATATAAATATTTCGTACAAATCCCAGCAATAAACAACCCAATTACATACACAACGTATTGAACTTTACAAATGATAGGTCTATTTGCGTTTATTTGGCTGACACGAAAACACGTCGGAACAAACAACATACGGTATTCACGCATCCATCCATTCCCAACAGCAGGTGCTTGCAATTGAGCATTTAAAGTTAAACCGATTATATATGGAATTTGTTTTTCACTAACCATATGTTCGGTTATATTTTGTGAAATCAAAAATATGTTTTTGTCAATTTAAATATTATTATTATGTAATATTTTACTATTATTATAATAATATTTATGTATTAAGCAGTCAACGTGGTTGTGGGTTCAATTCGCACTAGGGGAGTTAATTAATATTTTCATTTTCTTGCTCTGCTTTGGTAAAGCAAAATGCGGCATTGAGTTTATTTAGTTTATTTATTATTTTAATGGTATTTGCATACGTTTGTCTTATTTAATAAAAAATATATATTTTAGATTTGAATCTGTCACATAATTGCTCCATACGTGAGTGCCTTATGGAAAATGGTGAAACAAATACTATACAACTAAGATAAAAATACTTAGGTTATCATTCAAGCGATAGACACAGAGAAATATAACTTTTCAAAACAAACCAAATGACAACATTCATCAGGCGTATTGGCGTAATTTTTGCAAAAGAAAACACACTAGAAACAAGAATATTTCAGAAAATGATCGTCCAAAAATTGGTACTTCCGGGTATGGAAATTCAGTACTGCGAGGTTTTTTAAAAAGTAAAGATATTGCTTCACGGACTACTTCAACGAATTGGCAGTTTCCTAGTTGCAAAGCTTTAACTGGAACAATGTAGTATACAGCCCGAGAGGACGGAATTTTAAAGATTTTACGATTTGATTATGTATTTATTTTCATTGTATTTTTCGATATAGTTACTTTTGTTGAGACACTTTAAAATCGTGTAAAAGGTTTTTAAATGTATCTATGTTGATCATTATCTTCAGGGATCGATATTATATCCGGTATATTTTATTACAGGTTTCCGTAAAATAAATAATTTCTTGCTATAAGGCCGGCTCGGTATTGTAAAGCTTTCCTCCTATGTACGATACACAAAGTAAAAAAGAAATTAAAGTAATATTAATAAAAATATTGAGGAAAGAAAATTTATACTTTTTTTCATATTTGTTTTTTTTATATTTTTTCAGAATGGCAGGTACTAGCGAGGATGTCACGGTGAGAATGAAGAAGAACGTGCTCAGCTGGTTTGGGCACGTCGAACGAATGGGTAATGAAAGAATGGCAAAAAAGATTTATGATGGAAAAGTGAGCGGTAAGAGAGGTAGGGGGATCAAAGATACTGGAGAAAGGTCACGTAAAAAGCATGAGGACCCCCCGGAGGGCATGTATGAAGAGGTTGATGACAGTGGATGAGGCGAAAGATGTATGTAGAGACCGTAGTGTTTGGCGCTCCGTTCTCTCTGACTACCCCGCTAGAAATAAAGCGTGAAGTTAGTTTAGTTTAGTTCATATTTATTGCATGTTGTTTCATTTGTATAACAATTATTGAAAGTTTTATTATATTGAAAATGACAATAAGTAAATAATATTATAATGTTTTAATTATGTAAACGATATCACGTAGTAAATTAAAATAATATCAGCATTGTTTGCTATGAAATTAATTAAATTTAAACTTATTTTTGTAGAGATGTGAAATTAAAGTAATATTTATAAAAATATTGATAAAAGGACATTTTTACTTTTTTTATAATAATAATTTAAAGCAATACCTGTAATAAAAAAGAAAATAAATTACTTTTCGGCTTTTTGTCTAAATGTCATATTTTTTGTGACTGATCGACCGATCACAAAAATGACAATTTGACTGCAGAATTGACTGCAGAACAATGCAGACTGCAGTCAAGCAACAATTGACTGCAGAATTTGCGATGCAATTTCTATGGGCCTAACAGACAGTCTTTTGTCGTAATAATATAAAACACTACATATCGTGAAAAAATAGTTTAACTACATAAAGTACATACAAATAAAACATTAAAAAATACCCAGTCGTAATATTTCGCTGATAGAGGTTTGGAGTAAGCGTTTTTACATTTCCTTTAACGATGCGATGGGGACTTTTTAAGTCTGTTATGTCCATGTGACCGGCTGAACTTTATTTGTACATTTGAAATGTCAAATTTGTTGTTCTTACTAGTTAGTATTTTGTGATATTTTTTTTATATTAATATTAAATAAGCTGAAAAGTTTGTTTGGTAGAATATCCTGAACTCGAAGGAGCATATTAATTCGTTTTTTTTTTCGGAGGGAAATAGGGAACAGAGTGTCTTATTACTAAGTTCCCTATGCATTCCGTATGCAGGATAAAGCGTGATTCTAAAAAAAATTGAAAAAAAAATTAAAACTATCAATACCGTTATGTATGCAATCAAATCAAAGTTAGTTGTTTTTAGTTCTATCAAGGGGAAAGTAGTACATATTGGCTCTACAAACTGATTGCACTGTTCAATTGAATGAGATATACTGTATAGTATGTGCGTTATGTAAAGTTAAATTAACTACCAGTACAATTGGATAAAGATAAACGAAAGATTATATTAAATTTTTAGTTTCAATAAATGTTGATTGAAAATAATAATTTATATAAACATCTGTTTGTTGGTTTATTGTAGAGATTTAACGAGATTATTTTTATAATAAAATATAAATACATAGAATACCATTCGTCGGCCGCAATTTCATTTGAGTGGACTATAAAGGCTTATTTTTATGAATCTTCATAGCGAGGTTTTTAAAAAAAAGTAAAGATGTTGCTTCACGGACTACTTCAACGAATTGGTCGTTTCCTATTTGCTTAGTTTTAACTGGAAGAATGTAGTATATAGCCCGAAAGGATGGAATTTTAAAGATATTACAAATTACGCGCATGTTGGAAATTTATTCGATCCAGCTACTTACGTTGTAATATTATTTACAGTTTTTATTGCAGGTTAATATTTAAATTTTGTGGATTTCGTGAAATTTCTTTTCTCTTCATGTTCTATAAGGCTGGTTGAGTATTGTAAAGCTTAACGCTGTAAAAGCCAGAGTAAACGCCAATACAGTACAGTAAAAGAAGCATTTCTGAAAATTGCGTTCATTTCACATTTGTTGCATGTTGTTTCATTTGTTCAACAAATAATGTATATAACATTTGCTTCGAATAAAAGATTTTTTTATGTATTTTTTTTATTTATAATATATATGTATGTGCCGTTTTCATTGATAACTAGTTGCCATCTTGTGGATAATGCCATAATCCCATTCCTGTAGAAAGTTTTGATTAAAAAAATCTGACAGGTAGCGTTCACAGTGTTGAGTGTCCCGCCCTTATACAAACAATTGTATCAGGGCAGGAACTAGTTTATTTTTTTATTTATTGACTCTTCAGAATATTACATTTAATGGTATTAAAACCAGTTACATTCAGTACAGCCAAAATACAGTTTGATTACTAATAATACATTCAAAATATGAAAATATTTTTGCCCCGACCTATTATTATAATGTTTTCATTATGTAAATGTTATCACGTAGTGAAATTAAAATTATATCGGCGTTGTTTGTTGTCGTGCTTACAGCGTTAATGTTCTGTCTATATGATAACTGCTATTAAATAAATTGAATTTAATGTTATTATTGTATATATAATTGAAATTAAATAAAATTAATATAGTGAACAAAAAAAAAAAATCTATTAGGCTTCTTGCCTGAATGTAATAATTTTTGTGACCAATTTGTGTAAACACAAAAGTAACAATTGACTGCAAAACTTTTGATGTAATTTCTATGGGCCTAACAGACAGTCTTTTGTTGTTTGAATAATCTATAACGCTACATATGTATATTGCAAAAAAAATGTTTTACAAAATATTTTGAATGTCTACAGAAATAATAAATTTTTAAGGTTGCCTATATTTTACAACTACTTACTATATTTAAATAAAAAGAGGACATACGACAAGACGAAGTGAAATAAAACATTAAAAAATACCTACACGTAACATTTTGCTGATAGATGTTTGGAGTAAATATAAGTTCTATATTAATATTAAATGAACTGACGAATTTGTCTGATGAATGTCCTGAACTCAGAAACTACTGATTCGTTTTTTCGGCGGAAACCTGCTGTTGTGTGCGGGATACAGCGTGACGCTATAAAAATTACAAGAAATAAATTTTAACAAAAAAATACCCGACTTCGAACAACGAACTAAAAGAATATATATATATATATATATATATATATATATTATATAATTTTGAAGTCAAAAGTTCAAAATTATAATTAAATGAAATGAAATCAAAATTAAAAAGAACTTTAAATTTAATTAGGTATTATTGTGCATAGTACCATTTTAGTATATTGACAAGTGAATACATAAAAAATATTCCGGCAACTTGGGAATGTCACCCTTATTAGAAGTTTTTGAAGGTTAAAAAGAGATGCAACGATGGGGAATCTCACTTCTCACACCAATTTTAACATTGTTAATTTTTCTTGTAACTATTACATACAATTACATATTTTACCAAAAAAAAGCAAACTCGTGCAATTTCAAACGGATCCACGGACCACACGAAAAGCACTAGCTTTCAAATAAAATAAATAATATCAAAATCGGTTCACCCACTCAAAAGTTCTGTCGAATTTATACCCTCCTTTTCTTACAAAAGTCGGTTAAAAAATAAAACTATCAGTACGGTCATGTATGCAGTCAAATCAAAGTTAGTTGTTTTTAGTTCTATCATGGGGAAAGTAGTACATATTGGCTCTACAAACTGATTGCACTGTTCGATTGAATGAGATATACTGTATGTGCGTCGCGTAAAGTTAAATTAACTACCAGTACAATTGGATAAAGATATACGAAGGTCTATATTATATTTTTAGTTTCAATAAATTGTTTCGATTGAAAATAATAATTTGTATGAACATCTGTTTGTTGGCTTATTGTAGAGGACTGTGAAGTTAATTTAATTAATGTAAGATTATTTATTATTTTAATTTCTTTAAATGTATTGTTTTGGTAGTTTATTTTTATAAAAAAAATGTAATATGTACAATACTAGTCCTCGGCTACAACTTTGTTTGAGTGGACTTAAGACTTATCTTCTTTCATTCTGTATCCCGCACATAGCAGTGTGACAAAGGGACCTGGGGACCTATTGTTAGGACACTCCGTTTCCCGTTACGACTCTTTCATTTCTCATTTTTTACCGAGTTCTTGAGGCTTCGGCTTGCTTTGCCTCGTCATCACAGCGAGGAAATGAAAATATTATATAGAATCGAACCCACAACCGTCGTATAGAATCGAACCCACAACCGTCGCGTTTACAGTCGTTCACCACAACGAGATGAGGCCTCCTCTCATCGTGGTGAAATGGAATTTTTAAATTTTCCTGTTTCCATAGAAATTTCGATAAACCCTTTCATAGTCCTTACCTGCATTCCCTAACCTATCTGCATGCGAAATTTAAACAATAATTTCATTTAGTCTATTGTCAATAACTATTCAAAAAATTTCAACTTATTTTTAACCTCTACTCACCCCATGATCTATTTCCGTCAAAAACAAATATTCTCAATAGATAATAGATATTTGTAGTAAGATAATAAATTCAGGGTAATCTTTATTGGTTTCATTAGGTGGTTTGGCTTTGTCGGTGAATCGCTTTGGGGGTGCAGTCTGGTGTGTGTCGTCGAGTACACACGCCTTTGACGTTGCGTAGTACCTACATACACTGTACCAAGGGTTTATTTAATATGGTGCCATTGTAATTAACCTTAATTATTCATAGTTCATTGAACGTATAGTGCTAATATGATTTAAAACATACCGCACAGTGGGTTAGTTCTGCCTGTAAACGCTTTGTTTCTGGGTTCAATTCGCACTCGGTGTGTTGAATAATTTTTATTTAATTGATAGACGAAATGTAGCGTGGCGGTGCGGCTTTCATAGGTTTCCATTCAGTGCCGCCAAGACAAAGAAGTTGAAATAGGAATAAAAAATGCCTGGAAGAGCTATTGATCTATTGGTGGTGATGATGGTGATGTTATTTTATTTATTTTTTATTTCAGCTTCACGCTGTATCCCGCACACAGCAAGGTAGGCAGAGGGAACCTAGTGTTAAGACACTCCGTTCCCCACTTTCTGCCGAATTCTGGAGGCATTGCGTGTTGAGTGCCAAAACTCAACGCCGCGCTTAGCCTTGACACCAGAGCGAAGAAATAGAAATATAAATTAAATATTTCATCTCTTCGAGTAGGGATCGAACCCACAACCAGTCAGTTTTACAGTCACACTTCGTGCCGCTGCGCTACGACTGGCCTCAAAGAAAAGGCAGAAAAGTTTTTTATAACAACGGAACAGAAAATCTTATATAGATTTTCTGTTCCGTTGTTATAAAAAACATTATTTCCTTAATAAGTATTGAAACGTATAAATTATGTAAACAAACAAAATAACAAACATTCATCAGGCATGTTGGCGTAGTTTTGAAAAAGAAAACGCTATAAACAAGAATATTTCAGAAAATGATCGTCCAAAAATGTGAACTTCCAGTAAAATGGTACGGAAATTCAGTATTGCGAGGTTTTTTAAAAAGTAAAGATATTGCTTCACGGACTACTTCAACGAATTGGCAGTTTCCTAGTTGCAAAGCTTTAACTGGAACAATGTAGTATACAGCCCGAGAGGACGGAATTTTAAAGATTTTACGAATTTCGCGCATATTGGATATTTCAAGTATTTTCATTGTTTTTATTCGATACAGTTACTTTAGTAGTGACATTTTTAAATCAGGATCAAGGTTTACGAATTGTATGTATCCATGTAAACGGTACATTCCATTCTCCATTCTTCGTCCATATACGAGATCTGTGTGTTTAGTGAACAGAACTATGTGTAAAATAGCAGGGAAATAAAAAAGAAATAAAAGAAAACAAATTTTAAATAATTAATATAATATATCATCAAATAAATCATTAACATTATAAACGTCGTTTTACTAGAATCATAAAATGTACGCTATCGTTACAAATTATGAGGGTCGTAAAGTTAATACGAATTAACTTTCTTATCTTATTTATTTTTTAAATTTAACAACAGTCTAACACTTTTATCTATATAACAGTAAAAATATTTTGTCTGTACATTTTGACTGAAATAGATAGAGGGACGCTTCTAAAGAATAATAAAAAGCAAAAAAAAAAATTGATTTGTTTTGTCTGTAGAAGTACTGAACCGATTTACTTTCATCAATAGCTTTGTTTTAATTTAGTAAAATATTTAAAGTTTATTTTATCAAAATCGATTCATTACAAAAACGTTATCGTTATTTAAATGAACTCAATGCATTTGAGTTTGCCTGCAAATATATAGCAATCCATACTCTCTGTCTATACTCTGTCTGTCTGTGACGCAATCATGTACAAACCTCTGATCCGATTATGATTAATTTTTATATAAAGATACTTGAGGGTTTTGGGAACATGAACATTTAGGCTAAAATAAAATAATAAATTTTAAATATTACGATTATTTTTACTTACTTTTAGGCCAGTCGTAACACAGGGGCATAAAGTGTGATTGTAAATGCGACTGGTTGTGGATTCGATACCCACTCGCGAAATTTAAATATGTATTTAATTAAAGTAATATTTCAGTTATAGTTCCCTTTCTTCGCTCTAGTGTCTAGGCCAAGTGCGGCGGTAATTTCCGCCTCTCACACGCAATGCCTCCAGAATTCGGCGTAAAGTGGGGAACGGAGTATCTTAACACCTATTTTGGACTACTGCAAAGTGTTTGAAACGTCGGGCTTAGAAAAATATATAATACAAAATATACGCGATTAATCCGGTTAAAAGAGTTTCATTTAAAATGTGTAATAATCGTGAAAATCAAAGAACTTATTATCTTAACACCTAGTTACTTTAGCCTACCTTTCTGTGTGCGAAATATTGAGTCAATTTGATTTATTATTATAATTTTTTACTATTACTTATTTTGTTTTTTGATTTTAATTTTATTTCTAATATTTAGAATTTTATTTCTCTTACCTATCTCTACTTGTGATTTTTTTTCGGCTTATATTTTCTTAATCATCCTATTGACGACTGAAATAATTTAATAAACATTCCTATACTTCAAGCGGGCTAAGCCGCGCGCGTCCGCTAGTCATAAAATAAAATAAAATACACATCACGTAGTGCAATACATTCGTGTTTGATCGAAAGCGATGGTTGATGTTCTATTTTTTTAGTTTCCCCAGAAATAACTTAATTTTAAAACTTTCTGTTCTCTGTTTTTCGCCCAATTTCGAGACATAGCGTGTTGAATGGTGGAACTCAACGCCGCAGTATGTTTTGATACTAGAGCGAAGAATGAACATAAAGAATTCCGCCGCGAGGAAAGATGGAAACCGAGTGCCTCAACGCTAGGATAAATAAAAACGCAAAGCAGAGTGATCAAACGAAGTAAAAATCAATCTCACAGCACAGTGCCATTTCGATACAGAAACGTAGAGTAATCGACTACAATGTCGAATATACGGCAAATTAAACCCGCTTTCATCATATTGGTGCTTAAAACGGAATACTTCTCATAGCGATGATTCAATGAACTGTGTATGGGATAACGTGAATGCCTCCGTTTAACGATAAATGCTTGGAATCTTGGAGTTCGCACTTACAAAATTTCTCTTATATAGCGTGAAATTCTAAAAAACCGCTCTTATATTGGAAAGTTGTTTAGAACGTTATTTTTTATCAGTTACAAGTTCATCTCTTTTTGTGCATTGAACTTTATAGAGGTTAGTAAGGTTGATTCATATATATTTTTGTATTGTGTTATTTATTTGACAGGTCATGGTACTGTAAAAAATAGCGTAGTTTATTTTTGTTTATTTTTGTTTATTTGTACATTTGTTTTAAAATGGCGTGCGAGCTTGCCACATATCTACTTTGGAAAGATAGTTACTATTACATTTTTATGTGTTTATAGTGATTATATATAACAATATTTACAATATATATTATTTAGTTCATTTTTATTTTTCGGCGTTGAGTGCCGCCACTCAGCACACAATGCCTCCAGAATTCGGCGGAAAATGGGGAACGGAGTGTCTTAACACTAGGTTCCCACTACCTACACTGCTGTGTGCGGGATACAGCGTGAAGTAGATTTTTTTTATTTCATGGCGCTAATATTGTCTATTACAAAAGCTTGAGATAAAGAAAATTTGTATTATAATTATCTAGATGCAGCTGGATAATTAGAACGAATTTGGCACGCAAGTAGAATGGAATCTGACATTTTAGAGTATTTTACATTTTATTTTTATTAATACACACGGTATATGTAGGTTATATACTAATTTATATATATATAAAAATTATATGTTCTCTACAAAGAAGAAATTAAAAAAAAGCATTACAAAAAGTTGCCTTTCTGATGAAAAAGCTGCATAATAATGATAATATTTAAAAAATTTTCATCCAAATCCATTTACTTATTTTTCTTGAAAGTGGAACAAACATCCAAAAAAAAACACATTTATAATATAATTTAAAAAAGCAACCTACACAAGTTCTTGTCAGCATAGTTGGGCAAAATAAAAAAAAAATATCTAAAATAATTCCTTTCGTATATCAGTAATAGCAATGGTTGTGTATCGTGACGTATTAGCTCTTTTCATCCGGCGTTAAGCTCTTTGGCCGAGAAGAAGGACTTAGCGGAACGACTTTTAGAAAGAGGATTTTTGTTCCAAACTTAGAAAGTATACTCCCGTCTTTTTCTTACTGTTAAATAATATTTTTATATTTCTATTAATAATATATATTTTTTGTTACTTTGACATTTTAAAGTAATTAAATTGTAGAAATATCAGTTGTGGCGTAGAAGGCACAAGTATGTGATTGTAAACGCGACTGGTTGTGGGTTCGATCTCAAGAAAAATAAATATTTATTTAAATTAATGTTCTCATTTCCTTTCTCTGGTGTCGAGGCAAAGCGCGGCGTTGAGTTCTGCCACTCAACATGCATTGCCTTCGAAACTCGGCGTACAATATAGAGAACGGAGTGCCATAACACCAGGTCCCCTCTGCCTACCATGCCGTTTGCGGGATACAGCGTCAAGCTGACCAAAAACTAGAAGGAAATACTCCATTGAGTTATTATTCCATCTCTACGCTCGCAATTAAAAAAAAGTAAGAGTTAAAAATTATTGTGTATGTAAGACCAGACTTGTGAAAATATTTTATTCTATTTAGATGTTTTTGCTTAACAAACGACATAAAGAAGACAACAGACAACAAAGACGGACGGACAACAAAGTGATCATATAAGTGTTCCGTTTGTTATTAAAAGATACGGAACCTTAAAAACATATCAAAGATTTTTTTATTTATAATTAAAAAAAAAAACTTAATCCTAATCTTGATGAATTATGAGATATAGATTAAAAATGATGTTTACATCCGGCTGAGAAGAAAGTACAATATGAAATATGGTGCAAATAAAGAGGTATTAGGGAAAATTTCTGTAAGTAAAGCAAAATTTTCAAGTTATTTAACTAATTAATTATTTTCTATATACATATTGGATTTTTTTATTTACTACATACAACCACCATTTATATTATTAAAAAAAACTGACCAGGTGCTCTGACCACTATGCTATGCGTTCGATTTCCAGGAGGCGCAGGTTCGAGTCCCGCTGCGTTAAATTGTTTATACGTTTTCTAAATAAGTATTTTTCTTTCCTAAGTGTGAAATTACACTTTAAAAAATGTTTAAAAATCAATTTACATAATTTTTTTTTTTCATAAGCATTTATAGCATTTGAATATTATGGTATTTTTGCAACTATTGCTTGTTACAGCTTCACGCTATATCCCTCATGTAGCAGGATAGGCTGAGGAAACCTAGTGCTAAGATTCTTCGCGTCCCACTTTTCATTCAATTTCTAAAGGCATTGCGTGTTAAATGGCGGAACTAAATGCCGCACTTTGCCTTGATAGAGTTAAGGAATAAAAATATTATATAATCATTTCCTCGAGTGGGAATCGAATCGCAACCTGTCGCATATATATGAGTTTCTATTGATATAGATACTCATATAATAGATTGATATTTATTAGATCAAATTATATATTGTACTCGTACTGTATTTTTAAAATGTAATCTGAAATATTTAAAAACATAATGGTTTTTATAATTAAAATAAAATATAATTAATGGTCCATATTGCCTATTAAGGTACTAACTATTTAATATTTCACATAAATAACAATTCCCAAAACGTATTACAAAAATGATATCATTTCTTGTCGTACGCGATTGTTTCTGGAAATTAGACAGTCTCTTTTCCATTTCGAAGAATAGTATGAAAAATGTTACGTTATTCTAGGAAATATTCCATACAACAATGTAGATGTCAGATTAATTTTTTACTTCCTCATAACATTAAGCAAACGCGAGTAGTAAAATGCTTTGCGGTGAACAAGTGAAATATAAAAGTGTGGTCGCATCGGGCTTTGTGCCAAGAGAGCCGTTTTCACTTTAGAACAGGGCGATATATATAGGTGAATAGTTCTGTGAGACCGAAATGGAATGAAAGAGAAAATAATATAAAATTATTGCATTTGTAAAATGGTAGTAGAAGATTCAATTTCAAATTTTAATCCAAAAGGCAGTAACTTTTTCTAGCCAGGGCAAGTAGAAATAATTTAAATATAAGAAAACATTGTTTGTATGTTGCCACGATTTTTAATATTCAAAAGTTTTTTCTTATTTTTTTAAATAAGATCATTTTTAGCTTTACTTTATTGATAAAAGTCAGTAAGGGAACAGTTTACAATTCATATTCAAAATATTGTCAATTGAAAAAGCATTAAGTGATTTGTCTCTAATCTCTATTTGTTTACTCAATCAATACCTAGAGATGAGTAAAAATATAAAAAATTGTGTTTTTAGGTGTTTTTCAAAAATACTGTTAGGTTTTCACTTCTCACGGATGTAATCAAACATTAGCTGTTCAGTGGGTAACGTAATTTATTATTTAGTGTTCTGTCCCTTCCTTTTGACGTTAGTGGTGACAGAGTGGTTAAGTTTAAGGCTTACTTATCTGTTTTAGAGGTCAAAAGTTTAATCCCTGAGGAATAATATATAGAACAAGCGGGCGCGCGCAGCTTCGCCCGCTTATTTGCACCCTTAGGGGTGAATTCTAAAAAAAGCACAAAACACGTGTTCAATACAATATTTTTAAGAATCTGGATTTCAAATTTTATTAAAATTGTTGCCGATTAATTTTTTTTCCATACAAACTTTCAACCCTTATTTCATCCCTTTGGGGTAAAAATTTTTAAAAATCCCTTCTTAGTGGATGTCCAGATTATGAAAATAAACTTCTGTCTAAATTTCACGTTTCTACGCTCAGCGGTTACGGCTGTGCGTGCGTCTTGTATAGCTTTAATTATATTTATTTATGTCATGTATGCCATTTCCTCCTTTTAATTTTTTTTATTTTATTATTACTAATATTATTATTATTTTTTCTTAATTATATTGAACTGTCTTGTCTTTTTCGCTGTTCTACACAAAGAGGAGGAGAAAGCTGGAAGAGGTCCCTTTTAGAGATAAATCCACCGTTGTGTATGAAATTTCCAAATGTATCTTTTGTTATATATGAATTTGGTGCAATAAAAATCTTATGTAATCGTATAATATAACGAAAATCAGTGTAGCTTATAAAATAATGTTTATTAAAATCACCTAAAGCACAACAAGCAACATAGTTATGTAGAAATATATTTTGAAGTCTAGACGGTTAAATTAATATATTTTTTAATATTTATTTCATCCTTTATTTAAATATTCAAACAAGATATTTAAATAAAGTTTTGCTAATATTATTGGAAACTTAGAGATATTTTTATTAAAATAGAACACAATAAACCGTGGTTGTTTGAACAGAGGACGTCGCAAGAGAAAGTGCTATTGTGAAAGGAAAAAATTGTCAGGGACACATCGGTTAGGAATGTCGTGGGTGAAGGCGTTCGAAGAATTCCATACGATCCACATGAAAATTATTATATGTGTAATAAAAATAGCGAAGGTATATATGAAAAAGTTACTTTTTTAATATACTTTTTTATCATATACATATATGATATGTATGTATATGATCTATGAAACCAAATAAATTTTATGTATAAAAAATACGTTATTTTATTGTTTTATATTGAAGAAGTTTTAAAAGATTTGGCTGTGGTAAAATAAGCTTTTATTCACTCACACAGAAAGGGTGGAAGGAAGAAATCGTAGAAACTCATCACTTAATTTCCTGTACCTATCTATTGATATTACCATTTTTATCAGTTTTACTAATACTTGTAAAGAGAACCTAGTATTAAGACATTATGTTCCGCATTTTCCTTCTGAATTTGAGACATCCGGCGTTCTACACGCAGTAGAGTGCCAGAGCTGGAACAGGTTTCTTCTTCTTACTCTATCCCACTGCGTCCAGATTGCTAACTATTATACATAGAGAATAACTTATTTTTTTACATCTACTTCAAAAGAAAATGATAAAAAATTACTTTAAATATAGGTTTTGACGTGCCACCCGGGTATCTATCGGGTAGCTATCACAACACGGTCCTGGTAAGAGCACTTCAGGGCGCGAGTGTCGTGTTTCCTACAGCGTGTATAAGGGAGATAAGAAATATTATCGACCACGGTAGCCGAAGCGGTTTTCGTTTTATTTCACATTAAAAAATAGTATATTTTTATTATATTATCGGTATATTTGACAAATTTTTCATAAGCGAGTAAAAAAAGTTTTTAGATCTTTTACAAATAATATTATTTTTAAAATATAATATTAGCAAAGCATTCATATATCATTTCATATACGTATGTAAAGTTATTTAGTTTTTCACTTGTCACCTATCTGAAAGAAGAACGATAAGGAACGGAACGAAAAGCAGTGATAAGGCTTTAAAATATATAAAAAAATCATATATAAAAATATGTTTGAGTAAGTATTAAATTTATGCTTACCATCAGATGCTTTCAATTATTTATATACATAATAGCTTATAGTGCATAATTTTATATTTTTCCTACCTTAGATTTCTTTATTAAACAGAGAGATGTTTGTACTTTCTTAAATATGTCCAAGACAAAGCGTGGCGTTGAGCTCCGACATTCAATATCCAATAACTCAAAGAATCGGCGGAATATTTTTAGGGTATCTTTGCCTACCCTGTAGTATATGCGGGATACAGCATCAAGATGAAAAAACAATGTTATGTTTTTACGAAAAACTACTCAACCGCCATTATCATGAAACTTTGTTCACATATTCTTAAAAATATTAAAAAGAACATAAGCTACTTTTCAATAAAAAAAAGTCATCCTTGACTATAAAATAAAGTCGCTTTCGACGCTTTAGTACAGTGGTTCCCAACCAGTGGTCCGCAAAAGTATAAATATGGACCGCGAGCGATTTTAATTTTATGACTGGGTATGTTTCTTTTGTTGTATAAAATTGAACTGTGATAATTATATCACAATTAATTTGTATTATATCTACATCCATAGTGGTCCCTGTCACTAAGAATGATATAAAGTTGGTCCTTAATAAAGAAAAGGTTGGGAGCCTCTGCTTTAGTACCATATAATTTACATATAACGCTTCCCCCACAAACGAATTTGTCTAATTAATTTCGTTACGTTATCAATGCAGGCAATTAAAATAACATTATAAAGGATGTTTCACGTGAACGACACCGCATCCTTTGTCCGAGGGCGGTCGTTATTATGAAATGTGGCTTCTACCCGCGGCTAGCATTGTTAGCGAAATGATTCATCTTACCTTAGCTATTTGTATGTATATTATGATCTAAGATCCATTTATTAAATATGTAAAATGAAAATTTAATTTGAATTGTTTTATATGATGTTTATTAATTTTAATAATTTATTAGTTGAAAGAGGCAGTTCGATTCTCATTTGAGGAAATTAAATATTTTATATTTTAATTTCTTCTCTCTGGTCACAGGACAAAAGTGTGGGGTTGAGTTCCGCCACTCAAACGCAATGATTCAAGAATACAGCGGAAAGTGGAGAACGGAATGTCTTAACACTAGGTTCCGTCTGCCTACCCTGCTGTGTGCGGGATACACCGTGAAGTTGAATTGAAGTTGTAACATAATGGTTAGGAATCGTAAAACCAATATAATAAATAAGACATTACCAATTTATATTTTCAAACTAAACACAAGAAGGAGCTGTAATATTTACCTGATCTTAAGCGATAGCTTGTCTGTAGCATATGCAAAGCTGTACTTTCTTGATCTTTGGTATGCAAATTCGTATATTGTTTCAAATACCACATTACCTTGAGATATAAGCTAAAATAATAACCACAAAAGCTTACGTATAAGATAAGACGTCTTTTGTAATTTGCAATACAAAAACTTATTAATTTTCCTAAAATTAGACAATATATTCAGTGATAATTAAATTCTTGGTAAATACTGTATTATGGGCTTCGAAGTTTGTTAATTAATTTATTTTATTTTAGTTTCACGCTGTATTCAGCACATAACAAAGTAGGCTTAGGGAACCTGAAACACGTAGTATTAAGCACTCGTTTAACTCGTCCACTGGAGGTATTGCGTCTTGAGTGGTGAAACTCAACATCGCATCCACAATTTTTTTTAAATATATATCAATATTTGTTCGACAATAAATCAAATCTAAAACCACAGTGTATACAGTAAGATAATTCAGAACTGTGTCATAATGAATAACATTAATCAAGAGCCACCATCAAGAAATAAAATATATTTAAACAATATTAAAGTATTTTTTAAAGGTGTTATTCCACACTCAGGATTTGTATTTTCAATTATTTTCACTAGTGCCTACTACTAAAGTAAAGAAAACGTACGTACGTTAATTGCACCTGATGAGGTCGCCAAATCACTTTGGTATGCTGAAATGTCCGAACAGTACACTAACAACGTGATTGCCAAACCGCTACGAAACCAGATGCAACCGGTTTAAAGTAGAAAATGAATGTTCCTATTGGATTTATTTATTTTAGTTGATTTAATGTTAGAAATAGAGACCTTATTATGCATTTGTTATGCAATTATGGGTAAATATATATACATATAATAAATAATTTGCTTTATATATATTTTATGAATATCAAATATCAACATTGGTTGTATTTTTTTCAATTCAAAATAATCAAAAATTCTTATTACGATAATGTCGTAAAAAATCATATTAATAAAATCAATAATTATGTATTTTAAGAGGACGAAGCCGTGGGCGGGCCGCTAGTACGTGTATATATATATAAGGTTTTATGTGCAATTTCTCTTGCTCGCACTCAATTATTTTGACAAACTTTCATTGTATGGAAACTGTAAGCGGCTCTACATATTGGCACGCATATTGGCCCCGCACCGACAAAGGGATGACATATGACGTGACAAATCCATCTCACGGGATATAAATTTTACGTTGAATGGAAGTTTTTGTTCAAATACACGGCCGTATATCTTCTGGGTTGTGGGTCAATACATAAATAAATGTATTTCAATATAAAGTGTTCATAAATCTCTGCACAGCTTTTTCCGCTACTATTATTGGCATGTGCAATCGCCGATTGATTTGAAAGTGTCGAATCAGTGTGGATAAATTTAAACTACACGGTTGACGTTTTAGGTAAATTTAAAAACTTTTTAAATTTAAACACAATTAACAGTATTGGTGCTAACGAAAGTGTTGTTATTGAGATATTTTTTTTCATGTAGTAAAAAATGATTCTATATACGTATGTGGTAAATGTGATGGTTGTAGGTTCGATTATTCTCATTCGATAGAATAAATTATTTTCTAAATTACTACTAAAATGAAACATTTATTGTTAAAGAAGATTAGAAGTACACTCAAGAAGCAAAATTATTTTAGTTTTTCAATTAAATAATTTTTAATTATCAATAAAAATCTAAGAAGAGCAATATAATTTATAGTTCAGAGCTTAAATATAATTAGTTTTTTAGAAGTTGAGCTTCCACTTGATGAGAGTGCTGTACTGAATAAAAATATTATTAGACGTTAAAAAATTGAAATTTGTATAAGGAAAAGCAAATTTTTTTATCTTGGGTGTATTTAGCTTATGCTTTTTACGTAATGCTTTTTAAAATCATACATTTTCCGGAATGCAACAAACGGAGTTTCGTTTAGTGCTAAGACATTCTGTTTTCCGCTGTCCCCCATTTTTCGCTACATCGCGAACTGATTAGTGCAACTCAACGCTGCGGCTTGTTTTCCAAAGGGTGAATGAAAATAATTTATGCTCCAAACAAAGATCATGACGTATGCTTGTCTTATAGGGTCTCATTTAAGTAAACGATATCTAAAACAATAGACATGAACAATAGAATGACTTTCTGAATTTTTTTAAGATACTAATATATGCCCGTGACTTTGTCTGTGAGGGCTTTAAATAAGAATAGAGTTGGATATCTCCTAGGTAATAAAAATGTTATGTACAAATGTTTTAAACATTAATTGATAAATCACTACCCAATACGTAATGCCTCCAGAACTTGGAGGAAAATGGGGCACGGAAGTGTATATATATTAGGTTCTCAAGTTCCTTCTGCCTCCTGTGCTATATGCAGTATAGAACGTAAAATAAAAAAAGAAAACTAGCAATCAGACGGCGACAGCGGTGCTCCATTTTATTTAATTAGACAGAAACAGAAACTTAAAATATTTTATAAGTTTACACATTTTTTTTATCAGCTTCACGCTGTATCCCACACACAGCAGAGTAGACACAGGGAACCTAATGTTAAGACACTCCGTTCCCCACTTTCTGCCGAATTTTGGAGGCATTGCGTATTGAGTGGCAAAACTCAACACCGCGCTTTGCCTCGACACCAGAGCGAAAAAATGGAAATATAAATTAAGGTAAATATTCCCCGAGTGGGTATCGAACCCACAACCAGTCGGTTTTATAGTCACACTTTGTGCCGCTGTGCCACGACTGGCTTCAAAATGGATATAAATTTAAATTTGCAACGACTATCTTCAGTGAGGAACGTCCAAAATTTGACACAATGACACTGAATTATAATATTATGATATTAGTACTATACATATCACTTTACGTACAGGTTAGATAAAACTTGATTGTTCTTCGTTAGCTGTAATTCGACGCGTGTACGGTTACGGTATACGTTGTATTTTTTTAAACACGGGACTTTAGGTCTTATAGAAATTTTAATAAAGTATAAAATTGTAGTAATTCAAATTAATCTTTAGGTTGCTTTATTAATATTATGCTATAGTCATATGAGTATCTAATAGAAGCTTTGTAATTGTTATAAGTCTATAACAAATGCCAAGTTGTTATTAGGTACATCGATTGTCTGTATAATTTAAACCTGAATTGTTCAGACAATCGACGTGATTTAATATTTAATATTTATAAGTATATATCGAGGCCAGTCGTGGCGCAGGGGCACAAAGTGTGACTGTAAAATCGACTGGTTGTGGATTCGATCCCCACTCGGGGAGATGAAATATTTATTTAATTTTTATATTTCTATTTCTTCGCTCTGGTGTCGAGGTAAAGCGCGGCGTTGAGTTCTGCCACTGAATACACAATGCCTCCAGAATTAGGCAGAAAGTGGGAAACGAAGTGTCTTAACACTAGGTTCCTTCTGCCTACCTTGCTGTGTGCGGGATACAGCGCGAAGCTGTTTCTTTTTTTTATATAATTTAAGCCAGTCGTTCAATTACCTACAATCAAATGCCGAATTCTATAGAAATGTTGACGTAATGTCAATTATAAACATAATGTCCAATGCTGCCAGGTCATTGGTGGCTAGTTCCAGAGTGGGGTGATTTCATTCCTGCATATTCTCTCGCAAAATGATAATTGTAAGCATTTACCTTTGGGTATGGGAAATTTGTGAAAATCTCCCTAAAGAGATGCTCTTAAATTAAAATAAGTTGCAACAAAAATTTCGACGTAGCCCCATGAGAACGTATTGCATGAGTTGTTGAGAGCGCTTAGATGGTTTCCAAAAGGCGCAGGTTCAAATTTTGCTATGTTCAAATTCTTATATGTTTTCTAAAAAGTTTTTTTTTCCTCAGTATGGAAAAACACTTTAAAAATGTAAAAAATGCGAGATACTTATTGTTATCCGTTAACAATTGAGGAACCTCAACGAAACACTTTATCTTGCTAGAGCGGGGAAGTAAAAAAGTAAAATATCTAGTTGTTAGTAAATACTAACCGTGATGAAGTTGAAAGCTTTACGAATCTGTATACATTTTTCTTTCAGTACATCGAATAAATGTTTAAATTAAAAGAATTATTTGTATATAGTGTTTACTTTTAAGGCCTTTCCATTTTAAATATTAAAAAAGCTTAATATTTTTTTTACAAAATAGTAGCTATTTGTACTACACAAAGTTATTTGGAAAAATATATGCTTGTACAAATACTTTCTTAAACAAATAAATAAATTGATATCCTTCTATAAAATTTAAGGATGAAAATGATTAATTTCGTATGTTTATTTACTATTCGAGGCCAGTCGTGGCGCAGTGGCACGAAGTGTGCCTGCAAAACCGACTGGTTGTGGGTTCGATCCCCACTCGAGGAGATGAAATATTTACTTAAATTTATATTTCCATTTCTTCGCTCTGGTGTCGAGGCTAAGCGCGGCGTTGAGTTCTGCCACTCAACACGCAATGCCTTCAGAATGGAGTGTCTTAACACTAGGTTCTTTCTGCCTACCCTGCTATGTGCGGGATACAGCGTGAAGCTGATTTTTTTTTGATGATTTACTATTCCAATATGTAACACATCTAATTTAAATTATATTCTTGTATTATAAACATATTTTGAATTTACATCTTCGAAAGCTTTGTTATAGTTAAACTAATATTCAACAGCAAGCAAGCACACGGCTTAATTAGTTCATAATCGTTACGAGGCGGAAGCTAACTGGAAACTTACATACAACACTCGCCTTCCTTAGCCAATTTTGCATAACCATCATTATATAAGACCACAAATTACATTTCTCGCTAATAATTACTTAAGAATTTTAAAAGCGCTTTTTTAAAGCAAGATAAACTTCTTTCCAGATAAATCAAGTTCGAGCATCTTGAAAAGTTTTTTTTAGTGTTCGAACAAATTAGTTAAGTACTCGCACTGCATTCAATGTAGACGTTTACGAACGTCTATAGTTTCTATTTTATTAGAAAGTAAGTTATAAAAGTCTTTATTTCATTTGTATTCGAATTGAGAAATAAGATACAATGTATTCGGCATGGTTTCACTCTGTTAAATAAAATAAAAAAAAACACGCAATGCCTCCAAAATTCGGCAGAAAGTGGGGAACGAAGTGTCTTAACACTAGGTTCCCCCTGCCTACCTTGCTTTGTGCGGGATAAAGCGTGAAGCTAATTCACTCTGTTATCTTAGCATTAATATTAAGTTCCCTTTGCCTATCCTGCTTAGGTAGGCAAAAGACACCTAGCATTAAAGCTCACCGTTTTCTCAAACTTCGAGACATTTAGTGTCGGATAGCGAAACTAAAAGCCGCGCCTTGTCTTTATCAAAGCGAAATTCGAAATAATTCATTTTCTCCGAGTAAGAATTGAAACCGCAACCGTAACGTAGTAATACGTTGCGTTATGACGGATAAAATATTTTATTAACAAAAATAAAATAATAAAATAACTAAATCATTTAGAACATTATGTTGCTTATATAAAAAATATCGAACATAAACAGTAAATTGTTTTAATGAAAAACTAAAGAAAGCGATCTTAGAACGTGCTCAAACATATTTTAAAGTTTAGTACCCATAAAGAAGTAAAACTGAGGTTGCAGCTTAAGCAAGCCTTCCAAAATTTAAGCCATTTTTGTTCAGGAACCACTGCTACTTAGTTAAGAGGGAAACTGGCCAACTTATGCCGACGTTAACGACCCTAATAAATATTCATGCAGCAAAAAAGAGTTGGGAGAATTTTGTAAGTTTCGCGGAAAACTGAAACATAAAAGGATTTTCTAGTAACTGCTATCGATACTTGAAAACTTACGAGTTTTCATATAATATTATGTTTTAGTGGATTTTCTACTTGAGATAATATTTAACTTGCACTATGTTAAGTTTTGGTTTCTTCAATGAACTATACATATGGAATTTAGAAAAGACCGTCGTGGCACGGTGTGACTCTGTAGGCTCTTACAGTACTTGGGGGAATTACTAAATTAATTTTTTACTATCTTCACTCAATATTTAAAATTAGGGGGAAAGTGGGTAATGGTGAATTCTGACAGTAGGTTCCCAAGTTCCCTCTCTACCGAACTATGTGATAGAACATAAAGCAAAAAAAAACCTTTAGTAATTTAAAAGGTCCATGCCAATTAATTACATTATTTAAAAACAATACTGTTTTTGTTCCTTTGTTTCAGTTTCCGAAGACCACAAAATTGCAGTTGTTGTTCGAAAGTTCCTTCTCTGGATGAATATTTCATTTGCTTATTGGGGCTTTTTTATAAAAAGATAAGCAATTTATATTTTCACAATCTCTTTAATTAGTTACTTAATTAAGTTCTCGAGCCAAATCTTATTATATTAAAATATTTATTTTAATTAATTATATATTTTATAAAAAAAAAAAACATAAATTAAAAAAGATATTGAAAATTCTTTTTTAATAAGGATGTCGTAAAATCGTGGAATAGCGACTGACAGTAAGCGCAATGGTTGTGGGTTCGATTCCCCCTCGGAGTGAACGTTCATGGGAGATCAAAATAATTGCTTAATTTTTTACCATACATAGTAAACTCAACGTGCAATGTCTCCAAAATTCGACAGAGTGGTGGAACTCATCGCCGCGCTCTGCCTTTACACCAGAGCGAAAAATTATAAATATTAGTTTAAATAAATATTTAATTTCCTAGAGTGGGATCGAACCTACAACCCGTCGCGTTTACAGTCACACACTTGTGCCCTGCGCCTGGCCTCTATTTTTTCTATGAAATACTTAGAAATTCACTTTTCGGATTATTTTTACTTTTTACTGTTATAAAGACAGTATTTAGTAATAAGTGTACACCGTGCTTTGTCTATCATAAAAAAAAGTCATTCCAATATAATGATTTCCTTTGAGATGGTATCAAACTTTCAACCATTGCCCCACTCCGCCACAACAGAAAAGAAATAAAAGTTCTTTCTGTCACTAATAGAAAATACTTCTGTTTCCTGAATTGTATGTAGGGGATGTGTCAAAGTATTGATGTATTAAAATATTTATTTTATTTCTGTCCACGTGAAAATCGAAACTTAAATGATACATAGGCGTATCCAAAGAGAAACTGATATCTCATATACTATTTACGACGTACATACATTTTTTATCCATACACAATCTGCCTGCCCATTATATAAAATGGAAAAAGTTCTCCGATCGTGACCTATTAAAACTCGGAATCAGTAATTTTAAATGTTTCATTACAAAGATTTAAATATTAAAATATACGAGAAATCGTCGCTTGATTCCAATTTTCGTTCGTAATTAAAACGAGTTGCGAGGCACCAGACCGTACATTGAGTGCTCCACGTTATTGCGACAAGCCAAGGTGCGATGAACGTTAGTGCGACAAAACAGTGTTTCTTTGCGAATTAACGCTACAACGGTCTATATTGCGGATGGTATAAATTGGTTTACATTTAGTAGGAATTTCAAGCACATTTATATAGTGACATGTTCTAAAATCATTTTCAACACTATTTTGATGCAGTAGAAATTTGTTTTTAATTAGAATCCCCGTGGCTTCGTCAGATTGACTTATATGAGTATTTATTTAATTAAGTAAGTGGCGTCCTATAGTAAGGTTATCCACCAGTTCATTTTCTAACTTCTTTTTTGGGATTTAATTGTTTCATATACTGAATTGTTTTCAGGAACTCCTCGAAAGTCTGTGGCGCACAGAGTTACGTTTTAAAGCGAACTTTTAGCGTTGAGATAACAAATTTGTTTCAACATATAGTACAAACAGTTCAATAAACATAATGGAAACAGTAATTTTAATTTAAAATTTAAAATGATTCTCTTAAATATTTATTTAAATGTATATTTCCATTTCTTCACTCTGATATCGAGGCAAAGCGCGGCGTTGAGTTCCGCCACTCAACACGCAGTGCCTCCAGAATTCAGCAGAAAGTAGGGAACAGGGTGTTTCAACACTAGGTTCTCTCTGCCTACACTGATGTGCGCGGGATACATCGTGTAGCTAATTCTCTTGTTGTTGGACTAAAATAGCTGCTCTCAAACCATTAACTCCTTTGGATCAATCAATACAAGTTTTTAATAATCCTGGCATTCGGTGTTGATTCATTTTAAATACTTATATTTAAAGCTATTAAGTCATTTATATTTTTTCGATTTTATAATAACTATTTACATTTAGATAAACATGTTTATCTAAATGTAAATAGTATTAGTAAAATATTTAGTTATTTCATATCGATCTTGGAAGACGATAGCTCACGACAAACGGGTAAATAGTTTAGTCACAGAACAACTGTTAATTTGTTCCGGAAAATAGTCCAGACAAATAGAAAGACAGATAGACAGAAACAAATTTTGAAATTATTTGTTTGTCATTTGTTACCATGGACTATATGCACTTGGCAAAACACGGTTATTTTGAAATAATTCCTAAATCATTTTGAGGGTTTTTTGGTTGAAAGGAAGTACAAATATTAATTTGTTTTTTTTTTTCTATAAAATACCCATAATTTTTCCTTGATTTCTACCAATTTTCATACCTTTTGATTGCGTTGACTTTGATTTCTTTTGCTTTAATGGATTGTAGATTACATAATATTTGATATTAATTTTAGCTTGATACCTCCACGAGCTTCCGAGTAAAATAGTTTTTAAGACAGACAGAAAAAGAAGGGATCCCATAAGGATTCCGTTTTTACTTTTTGAAGTACAGAAACCTAATAACGAACTTAATCACCTGATATCTTTAAACATCTTACCTCATAAGTCACTTTTTTACACTAAAAGCTAAAATTATTTATCTAGTATTTTAAAGCTGAAATTAACATTTCAACAAAGCAAACCAATTATAAAATAGAACCAGAAGTATAATAATACAAGGTTACGCAGAAACGGTCGTGCCAGCTTTATTTATTTAGCAATACCAAATGTGTACAGTGCACTATTTGGGTTCAAGTCTTTAACTAAACAGTACACATCTAATATACAAATCTACTTCATAGAGGTGACCGTTCAAAGCATTACATACCGTATTTTTAAGGCATTAAGGCTGGTTATTGGAATTTATTTAGTGATTTTGTTTACTAACGCGCTTGACGTTTAAAAACTCTTGACGTTAGATCGAGTAGTTCGCCTATCATGTTCTCTTCTAATCGTTTTAATTGTTGATATTTATTTTCATGAAGCATGTTTTTTTTTATTTTTTCATTTCATTCATTACATTTTTTATGCGAGTAACTGTAAACGTGACGTGGTTGTGCGGGCGGCGTTGAGTTCCGTCTTTCAACATTCAATGTCTCCAGAATTCATCAAAAAGTGGAGAGCGATGTCTTGATAGTAGGCTCCTTAATATCGTTTTAGGTAACGGTCGTCAAAAATGGGCTGAACTGGCTCAACTTTATGAGATACATAAAAACAATATTCTACAAAAACTTTTTTTTACAACACATAAAAATCTTCGAAAATTGAGATCGACAGATATTTCAATATATTTTATTAGAAATTTATCGGGTTATTGTTAATGTATTTTCTTAAATTTGGTAATAAATTAAATAATCAATTGTTTCCACGCTTTCCGCCAATTTTAATCAACACGCTGCATGTTGAGTGACGGAACTCAACGCCGCGCTTTCTTTTGTTACCAGAGCGAAGAAACTGTTAATAAGTAATAACTTATTCCCCCGAGTAGGAACTGAACCCACAACCGTCGCGTTGCAGTAACAGCCTGTGTCCCTGGGCCACGAGGGGCGTACAACTGATTTGTATAAATGTTATCATGAATTTCGTTATAAAATAACGCGTATTTGATAGAATATTTCACTTTCGTACACTCGTAATGTTTTCACCATTTTAACAGCGTGACACGCCGTAATATTTCAATACGAAAAAATAAGGTTTTATTTTGTGTGGGCGCCGAGAATTGAGTAATCGCGTGCATCACTCAGCTGACCCGCGACCCCAGGTTGATGTTATCAGTTTCACTTGACCGATCGTCGAGGGCAAGGCCTGATGAAAGACACTTTTATAGACCAATTATTATAATTTATGAACCCCCAACGTAATGTAAGAACTGATTTTGCTCAATTTTGTTTTAAGCAATTTATTTAAATTAAATAACATAAATAATTAAGAAAATAGTTTTATAGTATGTGAAGTTAGATTAAATTTATTAATTCTTGGAAAGAAATCTTATTAATGTTTTTGTTATAGTAGAAATAGTAGCATGCACTAAGAACGCTACATAGAAACTTAAGCTTCACTCGTCTAAGAAGAAAAAGTCATGTCAAGAAGACTTTATAATATATTAGCGGGCGCGCGCGGCTTCGCCCGCTTATTTGCAACCTTAAAGTCAATTCTAAAAAAAACCACGAAACGTATGTTCAATAAAATATTTTTAACAGTTATTTTTTTTATAAGCATCATTTCAATCATTTCATCATTTAAATTTTTTTTCATGTAAACTTTCAACCTCTTATTTGAACCCTCAGGAGGTAAATTTTAAAATACCATGAAACACGTGTTCAATGAAATATTTTTAAGAGTCTGAATTTTTTTCCATACAAACTTTCAAGCCTTATTTCATCCCTTTTTAAAAAATTTCAAAATCCTTTCTTAGTCCAGATTATGAAAATAAACATCTGTCCAAATTTCACATTTCTATGCGCAGCGGTTACGGCTGTGCGTGCGTCTTACCTCAGTCAGTCAGACATGTCCTTTTATATATATATATAGATAATCTAAGATTACTATAATAAAAACAATAATTTAAAAACTCCTAATTACAACAACTATGTTAATACAATATTTTACTTCAAGAAAATATCAAATCTCTGGCATGACTAGAAATTTTATAACATATCATGAAAGCCAGCTATCAATAAAACTCATCAAGTGTTTCATATTGCTGACAGCATGGAATTCAATTAAGGCAGTCTGGTAAAACTGCACCAAATTGTCAACAATTTCTTCAAATTGGTTGCTGGCTGTGGTCCAGACGATTAACATTAATTTTATGTCTGAATACCCGCATTTTACGTCGCATCCGTTTCGACTTCAAGCTCACTTGAAGCTAGTGTTATACGCGTGTTACAGAGATACAATACATGTTGTATGTACATTTTAACTTTAAAAGTATAGTTATATTAGGAAAGAAAAATATAGTATATTATATAGGTACTTTTATGTAATAATAGTATATACAATATATAAGTACTTAGTAAATATATTTTTAGTTTTTTTTTTCATGAAAGCATAATGCTTACACCATGTAGACGTCACTGTCTCTCAACGATATTCTTAGACGACAAGAAGAAGCATCCTGGATCATTGATGACGGAAGACCAATAAAGATTTTTGCATGTAAGAGAAAAATCTAAAATTCTGTACATTTATAAAATTAATAATTATCCCATGAATATTTCCAAAATAGTTCAAAAACTTACAAAAAACCTAAAATAATTTGAAATTTTAACTCAAAAGAAAACCCAGCTTTTTTACAAACTATCTAGAGAAAGACACGCCTTAACCATTAGAGTAGACTTAAGTAAGTACGATTCTTGTAATCACATAAATAAAACAGTATACTCGTAACAAATGAAACATTTATTGGCTTAAGAACTATAGTTTTTTTCACTACAAGCAAAAAAGAACATTGCCTTTGACTACCACAATATTTATTTAGTAGTTACTTGTAACTTAGTCTAAATAAAAAAAAAATAATGTCAAATGAACGTAAAATATAAATTTGAATTGTAATATTTTTAATTTCTTTTTTGATGTGATAACGTCTTATAAATCTATGAACGCCGCCTAAACACACGAAAAACATGACTCATTATCACGTTTTGCCTGAGCCGAGTAAGCAAGCGAGAGCGCGGAGCAAGCGATAGAGAGGCACATTGTTACTAATAGTTCATCTGTATAATTTGAGTAAAAAAATATTTAAATTCTAATGACAATGAATTTACGTAAATTCAAAATTATTGTTAATCCAAAATGTTTACCGTAAGAAGATGGTGGATTACGAATTTTTGCACAATCTACCTGATATGGGTGTCAAATGAAAGATGAAAAAAAAAATACCTTGAGACTGTATAGTATACAGACCTTTTCAATCAAGCTTTTGACGTTTGTAAAAAATATTATAATATAAATATAGTTAAAAATAATATATTAATATATTTAAATTATATATTTAATTATGCACCGTATAATGATTTACAATTTAAGTAAGCGTCGAATAACGATGATTTGTATAAATATTGAATTGCATACGAATAATTGCTTATGAAGTCAGCGATATTTTTTTTATTTATGTGGAAATTATGTATTGAAATTTATTCCAAGTACTTTTTAAAAGTAATTTTAAACTTGATTTACCTTACTATTTTATAACTGTAAGTAAACTATAATGACAGGTTTTATCAAACAATATGACAAAGTTAAATACGATCTGTACAAATAGGCTGGATACGGCGGTAAATTTAAACGCTTAGTCTATACGCAGTGTTTCTAAATAGCCGGAGCGTGAGAACGAATTTAGGTCACAAGATTTTCTTCGGGTCTTAAAATGTAAAGAGGAAAGTGATCATATTACCCTAAAAACTATTGCAGATCCAATCTTCACAGTATTAAATCTCTCGAACTGTGATATCAACTATCTATTGTTCAAGGGTTTTTAAAACAAGACGCATTAACAAAAAAAACATGTTTAAGTGAATGTATTAAATTATTAGTACACTCTCAAACATTCACTATTCAAGGATACCCTAGATTGAAATTAAATAATTGAATTAAATAAAATTGTATACATTTTGGAGGGATAATTGAATTAATTCAACCCTTACGGGGCTCACTGGTATTATGTTTATTATACGATGTTTCGTTGATTAGCTATAGCCTGAGGTGAATGATATATTAATATTTCGAATGTGTTACAGACAAGTCTTTTTAATGTATAATACGTAATGTCGTTTTAATATGTAAACAAATGTATTTTCTGTATTTGTTAAAATTATATAATGATTAGCTGGGAACCTAGTGTGACACTCCGTTTCCCACTTTCCGCCGAGTACTGGAGGCATTGGGTGTTGAATGGCAGAACTCAACGCCGCACTTTGCCTCGAAACCAGGGCGAAATTATATTATAACATAAAGTTCGCGCAATACTATTTTAATTAATATCTTGTAGTACCAGTAGCAAGAAAGTAAAAAGCAATTAACTTAGTCCGTGCTTGGATTTACTGAAGTCTAAGAATGATCGCTAAAGCTACCAGCTAGTTCAGAATAGAGCAATTTTTTGTTGGAGCAAAAACTGTAGTCGAGAAGAAATTCCGCTAACTTCGGAGTGCCCACATTAACGACCCCCGATGAATATTCATGCAACAAAAAACAGTTGATCCAACTCCGCAATAATGCAATGGAGTCTTGTAAACTATGGAATAAGTATAGTTACTATAGTATTACTAATATATTTTTTTTGTTTGGATGTTTTTTATGTGTTATTAAGACTGTGACGCGACGTATCTACTTTAATGAAGGCTCTGGATTCGATTCTCACTCGGGGAAATGAATTATTTTCATTGCTTCACCCTAGTAAACACCACCTGTCTTGTGCTTTTTTTTTACTAAGCCACAGCTTCCCAATCTACGACTACTCGTAGACTGAGGCCGCCGTAGCGCAGTGGCACAAGCGAGTGACAGTAAGCGTGACGGTTGTGAATTCGGTTTCCACTGGGGGTTTTGAATTATTATTTATTAATATTTTCATTTCTTCGCTCTGGTAACAAGGTAAAGCGCGGAGTTGAGTTCCGTCACTGATCACGCAATGCTTCGAAAATTCGGCGGAAAGTTGAGAACGGAATGTCTTAACACTAGGTACCTCTGTCTACCCTGCTATATGCCTGAACCTAAAGAAGAAGAAAAATAATATATGTAATCCTAACACATAATGTTGTCTTCGTAACCTTGTAATAATAATAATAAAAAATCAGTTTATCAAATACAATAATATTTTTTTCATTAATATTGCATATTTTTCTTTTAGTTTTTGAAGAAAAAATACAAAAAGACCAAAAACAAAACTTTATTGTTAATAGTAAAAATATGATAAATGTAATAAACAATTGCTTAAACTAAAAGTATTTCTATTGTAATTGTATATTTCTTAGAAAGAGCGAATCCAGTTTCGTTATTTGCTTATAGCTCCTTGAAGAAGTGAGATATTTTCTTGAAAATAGTGAAATTTTGCGGTGCAGCTGCATTTCTCGTAATGATACTTCATCTGTCTTCTTAAGTGAAGCATTTAAGTTCAGTTCGCGCCAGAACCAACACTGATTGTTCTTGATATAAAAGCTGAGGTTTCGTTGTGGATTAAACGTCAGGACTAGATAAGAAAATGTGCGGTTGCTCTAACTATTAAATTCTAACCGATTCTGTTTAGAGTTTTGTTAGTAATAGTACATTTAAAATAAAAAAACCTTTTTTTCTTTTATGGTTAAACATAATGCGGCGTTTGGTTCCGTCACTGATGATGCTGTCTCTATAAAAATCTAAATAATATTTAGTAATTTTCCATGCGACTTGGGTAGAATTGATGTTACTTTACACAATCGTTTTTCAAATTATTAAATTTAATGTTTCTTTTTCGCTGGGTTTAGAAAAAAGTAATTTTTATTAGCTATACATATTTATTCAAAACGAGATTTGAACCTCTAAATCATGTTTGAGACTCCGTTGACATCCTGACTCGAGTGAAGTCGAGAATGATTTATTATTATTTAATATTTTTAATTCTTCACTCTAGCACGAAGGAAACAGCCCGGCGTTTAGTTTCGCCACATAACACCTTGCAAAATTTGGCGGAAAGTGGGGAACAAAGTGTCTTATATCTATTTTCCCTCTGCCTTCCCTGCTGTGTGCTCCCGCACAGCACAGCGAGCGTGCTGATAAGCTGATTGATTATAACCATGTTTGAAATATTCTAACAAGCATCACAAAATTATATTTCTTCAGAAATTTTAATAGAAAAAAAAATTAATCTTTCATAAATGCCTCCTAATTTAGTTGATTAACTTAATTGAGACGGTCTGTCATTATCCTCTTAGTATCAATTAAGTTGCTAAAGAAAAAGGTTCTACAAAAATAGAATGGACCCTTAAGGTACATGAATTTGATATACTTTTTAATTTCTCCACATGTTTTCGAGAAATTCGGTTCCCACTCATAGAATGAATAAGTAATATCTTTATCTGTTTATAATATATACTTTTTACAATATTTTAACCAAAGCCCCAAAAAATCGGCGGAAAATGGTGAACTGAAGTGTCTTAATGGGGTACGGAGTGTTTGAACATTAAGTTCCCAGGTTCCCTCTGGCTGCTACAACGTGCAGGATACATGAAGCTAAATTAAAAAAATGAGCTAAAAAAACTAAATAAATACATAATTTTATAAAAAAATATATAGTAATAAAAAAAGATTCTTTGAGTGTTTTTGGGTATACACCAGAATATTTATATATCTTTAGATCATTTTAATTATATCATACCACATTACGCTTATCTATTAAAATACACGAGGCAATCTAATTGAAATTCAGGGCATGCAATTATAATGTTATATACCTACATGACGTGTTCTAAGTGGTGTAGAAACGGGACGCTAAAGTGAAAGTGTAAATAAAACAAATATATTATAGAATACAACGCAAAATTAGTTTAGCTCGTGCTTGATCTTAAACACTTGAGATTAGGATTTTTTTTATATATTAATAACATAGGAATATTATTTAAAAACAATATTTCATGGAACCTTTTCCAAAATCGTGTTACCTAAATCTTAAACTCGATTTTATCCTTTAACATTGAAAAATGTAGAAACCATCTTATTCTTTGGACTCTCAACCGCTATAAACTTCTTAAATCCATATCGCTTAAATTGAAACAATATATTACTCATACACAATTTTTATTACTATTATCCAATTGTATAAAAATATTTAAAAATGCACAGTACGGAGGGCATTAAATCACTGAGGCCAGTCGTGGCGCAGCGGCACAAAGTGTAACTATAAAACTGAATGGTTGTGGATCCGATCCCCACTTGAGGAAATGAAATATTTACTTTAATTTGTATTTTAATGTTTTTGCTCAGGTGTCGAGGCAAAGCGACAGCGGCGCGGCGTGGAGCTCCGCCACTCAAGAACTCAATGCCTCCAAAACTCGGCGGAAAGTGGGACACGGAGTCAAATACTTGATTGACGAAACACTAGGTTCCCTCTGCCTATTCTGCTTTGTGCGGGGTACAGCGTGAAGCTGATTTTATTAAAACGAAAAGTCGCTTGACAAAAAATAAACATGTTTCATAACTCAATTAGGATGAAGCATGGCTTCCTAACAGGTAAATATTTATCCCATTGAGATTTGAGCCAATGGTAGATCTTAGTTAAGTTGACAGTTCAGTACAACCAATTAACTCGACTTTGACAGTTAGTCAACGATAGCTGTAATTAACTTAGATCTCGAATCAGTTTCCGCAATATCTTGGTTTATTAATATTATATATATACCATCATATGTTAATACCTTTACTTCGTACCGCATAGACGATGAGAATTTATTGATAACTTATTCCATTCTCTACTTCGAGCCACTTTAGGTACTTGTTCGGGTAATCACTATTTATGCACATGTCGATTCACAATTGGGGATATGACATTATTTAAAATATTTTTATTTTTTTAGGCTGGTTAGAGCATCCTGCGTTGTTCTAATGTGTCATTTGAGTCAAAAATCCATGACTTCAAAACAGAAGACATGTGATATATCATGGAGCAAGAAACATTACGCTATTCGAGAATTGAACTCACAACTACGTTGAGAAAGTGCATAGGCGTATAATATGTAGGGATAAAACTTGACAAATTATGGAACGTTACGGAATACATTTTATTTAGATAGGTTCTACATGCGCACTTTTTCTTTGTAACATAATATGTTTTTTGCAGCGGACGCTAAAAATGCTTGAAAATTTAAAATATAAATATTTATTGCGTTGTAACTTCGTAAGCAGCAATGGCGTACATTTTATTTCTATCAAGTTAATAGACTGGAACAAAATTTTAATTATAAATAAATTTATTTTTCTTAACATTTAAAAGGGCACCTATCTTTAGCTACAATAATCATCAAAGGATAGATGCCAAGGCCTTTTTTCTACACTTCTATAAAGAAAGAGTCTAGTCAAAGAGTTTTTGTATTTTTGTCGTGATTTAATTCACTATTATAATAACACCACGATCACCTTTATTAATGTCATCCTCTACATGTTAACTCATCGCATTTATTGCTGGTCACACCGAGAGAACCTACTGTTGATATATATCATTCACTTAAAACAAAAAAAAATAGGCGCACGCTGTATCTCGCACACAGCAGAATAGGCAGAGGGGACATAGTGTTAAGATACTCTGTTTCCATTTTCCGCCAAATTTTTCGAGGCATTGCGTATTATAAGGTTGAACTCAACGCCGGGCTTTTGCCTTGGTGCTATAGCGAAATGAAAACATCTGTCGCCGGTGTTCTTTGATACCCATCGGAGGGGATCGAACCTACAGCCGACAGATATTTTTATTTTGCTCTGGCACCAAGGCAAAGTCCCGTTACATCCATACCCTTGTACCACGACAGCTTTCATTGCTAAGTCAAAAATACTAATTAACAATTCAACGTGAAGAATTAAACTGGATTAATTAAAAAAATATATTCATTTAAAACTTATATTTCTGAAACTAAGCTGCTTTTTCAAGAAATGGGACGTCTATTCCGATTTTACCCCATATACAAATATAAACAAATTATACGAGCACAAAACCAAGAAACACTACAAAAAAACAGAATAAATTAAAGTTAATTGAAGTTTCACATTATTTAAGATTGTAAATGTATGTTATATTGTCATAGCGTACAATGGGAATAAACGATTTATCCATTAGCGACACATGTTTGCTGCAATCAGACATGATGCTGGCACGCGATAAATCAACTGATATTTGTACATGCACGTCAACGGTGGACTATGAAGTTATTTGTGTTATCTAATTAGAGACCTAACTTTGAATACTATCGTTTAGTATTTATTATCTATCGTATTTTTTTTTAAATAATAAAAAAAATTGCAGTCTAATGTCTTAATTTTTATTGACACTTCTCTGTCTTTTTTTATGGTATTTTCTTTTTTTTCCAAGAAATATAATTCAAGTGTCTTTTCTGAAAAGTGATGGAATAAGAAACATTATGCCGTAATTTGTATGGCAAGTGTCATACATTTTTTTTAAATATCGATTAAACTTTGAAATTTTTGAGATTTTTTTTTTTTTCATTCTGTGTTTCAATTATAACTAGAGAATAAGAACCCATTGAAGCGTCCTTGTATTTCAATTACATTATTGATTCTTAAGCCTTAAAAGAAGAGGAAATTAAGTGCTTAAAGCTGTTTTTTTTTATTTATCAGTCATAATCAGTTTTGACCTCCAATTGACAAAACTTTTTTGTTACAAAAAACCTCCCCTATTACCGCCTCAAAGAAGTTAGTCGAATTAATAGTTACTCCGTATATAGACAATAATACATTTTCTCATATGTCTTCCATTGAGACAGTCGTGGCGCAGGGGCACAAAGTGTGACTCTAAAATCGATTGGCCGTGGGTTCGATCCCCACTTGAGTAAATGAAACATTTATTTACATTTATACTTTTATTTTTCACTCTGGTCTCGAGGCAAAGCGCGGCCTTGAGTTCCACCACTCAACGGAGTGTTTTAACACTAGGAAAACAGATAGAGACCAAATAAAAAAAAACATCATATAAATATATATATATATATAATTAGTATAGATATAGATTTAAATCAATCGAGTGGGCCGTCCCATAGCCACCACCACCTTTACTGTCCCACAGATGTGCCCCGCGCCACCACTACACGCTACTTCCGTATTTAACGATAGAGGCTGAGAGAACATAATATATGGACGCTCTTTGTGTTGTTTGACATAATCCAATGCAGCTGCTTTGTCTTACCGTACAGGAGAAATGAAACTAATTTAAATACGAACAGTCCCTAGAGTGGGAATGAAATTTAATGAAGTCTAATATTAGTGTATTTCTATACATATGGCAAGTCATGGCGCAAAAGCACAAGTTGTGTGATTTCAGTTATGTTTAACCTACCCTTAACAGCGAAGAAAATGAAAATATTAAATATTTCTTCATATTTATTTAAAATTTATATTTAAATTTTTTCGCTCTGTTCAACCAATCAACACGCAATCTAGAATTTGGTGGAAAGTGGGGAACAGAGTGTCTTAACACTAGGTTCCCTCTGCCTACCCTGCTGTGTGCGGGTTACAGTGTGAAGATGATTGAATTTCTCTATATTGATTTATAATAAAATAAATTTATTTCAATTATAAACGTACATATATCATGTTGCCAAGAATTTTCATGACAATTCTATGTGATAAACAAAAATAGCATCAGTAAGCATGTTAAGTAAAAGGGTTCAGAACATTAGAGGGAAAACCTTTTATATACCCTTTAGGAAAGGTCCACTCGAATCACTCACAAGATATCCAAATATATCACCACTTCTCATTTTATTATAAATATATTTCTTGTTTGAATGATAAATTTTATTTATAGAATTCAATGTCCTTCCAATATTTTATGAATACCCTATTATAACAGTGGTTTATACTTGTGTATAAATAAATAATATTATTAGAGGCCGGTCGTGGCACAAAGTGTGACTGTAAACGCGACTGGTTGTGGGTTCGATACCCACTCGAGGAAATAAAAGCCATTTCAGAGGTTGGGTGACAATCACTCGTCCAGGAGAATTACATTTATAAGATGATGTGTCACAATAATAAAGGATACAAATCATGATTTCTCATTTTATAATTCAAATAATTTAACTTCGTTATATACTGTATCAGAATCGAAAATGTAGCTTACAAAATAAAATTAACTATATCTAGCGGATGATCAAGAGCGGTAAATAGAGGCAACTTTAAAAACAGCTTCCTTATAGCACGTGACTTGAAACTGGCAACAATTCTCTTGAACGCGACAATCCGAGACAGTGAAGTGCTTCCCTCTAATAAGATTACCATTAGCTTAGAGCACGCTTGGAGATAACAAAGGTAATCTGTAAAATGAAATTGAAAATTACTCTTGTTGTAAGTATGTAACGAGTTGATTTTGTAATATCTTTTAATTATTTTTGAAATTATAAACGCTTCTCGAGGACATTTGAAATGTTGTTTGTTTTTTTTTTATTATTTTTGTTTGTTTTGTGTCTGTTTTTTGTTTTCTCTTTTGTATCCTGAATATAAATCGTCAGTTTGATTAAGGCGTTTGTGGTGTGATTGGTTACTTTCGATTGTAAAGGTGTTGGTTGTAGATGTCAGTACGGAAGTATTTTAAATTTCCCTATTGGGTACTGTACCCAGTACGGGAATTAAAAATACTTATTTCTCTTTTCTACTAGCTCCTACTACGTGCCTTCAAAAAAGTAAAGTTGCAAAACCACAAAAAAAATCACGTTGCCTATTTTTTTTAATTAGCTTTCTATTGAACAGTTTATTAACCTTCCTAATCCTACATACTTCTTAGATTCAAAAACTTTCACACTGTAGTTTCTTATCTTATCTATGTTAGCTTAAGAGAAAGTGTTCAAGAATGTAGAGCGAAATGTCTATTTTTTTTCACGCTGTATTTCGCATATATTGGGGTAGCCACAGGGGAACCTAATGTTAATATATTCCATACCCCAATTTCCGTGGGATTTGCGAGGCATTGTGTGAGTGCATATTTGCCAGGCAGTGGCGGAACTCAACGCTGCAATGTGGCCTTGTTACCTTGTTAGAGTAGTTATTTGCCTTGAAAAGAGATAAAATAAAAACATTAATAAATAATAAGTAAGTTCCCTCTAAATGGGGATCGAACCTACAACCGTCGTGTTACACGTCGCGGCACTATTAACTCTACGGATGCGAAAAGTCAAAAGCATGTATCAATTTTTTTTATAATTACATGATTGATTTAGACCACTTCCACAATACGACGATGCGAATGGAATTTTCAAGAAATAAAAACTTAAATTCCCTGAAAGGTTTCCATACTAAAGTACAAAATAAATTCGTTTTTATATTCAATGTTTAACTATGCGGCATTAACTTTTTCATGTACATGCTTCAGGTTCGCGGATTCAAAGTCAATAGAAACGTGTGAGTTTTAGTTTTTGAATACACACTCCACCTAATTTACGTCTCAGTTGGTTGTTCACATTTCGTTAGATTCATACTATGTATATTTATGTATATATTTAATTTATTTATCACAAGTTATTACAATTGGCAGTTTTTTAAGGGATTTGTAAATCATTTTCACGCTGTATCCCGCCTTTTGTATGGTAGACAGAGGAAACGTAGTGTTGAGACACTCAGTTTACATTAAGACTCATTCGTTCGCCGAATTCTAGAGGCATTGCATGTTAAAAAGCCAAACTCAACGCCACTTTTTGCATCTTCACCAGAGCGAGAAAATTAAAAATATTTAATATTTAATTTGCATGATTGAGAATCGAATCGAACCCACAACCTGTAACGTTTACACGCGCTTGTGCCCTCGCGCCACGACTGATTTCTTTATAAAGACTTTTTGTAATTTATATATATATATATATATATATATATATATATATATATATATATATATATATATATATATATATATATATATTTACCGACGAACAAAACAATTATTAAGGAAGGCTTTATTAAATCAAGTTAATTATAATTATTCCAGCGTAACTTAATATACGCCGTAACCTAAGCACACACACACAACACTAGCTATCTTTATCGGTGAAACAGGTCTCTGGCACCTAAAATTTGTGCTAAATATATATTTTTAGAACTGCTCCTAAATATAAAACTACAAAAATGAAGAATATTTTGCTTATTGAAACAGAATCCGTTACGATACAAAATTATTGGACTCTTTAATTCCATACGAAAATAGAAAATAACTTCTAAAAATATCTATATTACAACATTCTTACTATAATATTTTCGGTAAATCAATTAAAAATAACATTTTAAATACATGAACGTACGAAGTACATTTTTATGTTGTTTTATTGCATTAGATGCCTCTGCTAATCCTGTTGCGCGTTGGATACAATGTGAAAAAATATATAAATAGACAGGAAATAGTCACTTTCACATATATATACTACAAATTTCTTTGCAACATTAGGTCTAAGCTCGCATCACGTCCATACGTAGGTGATTAGGCTCACCTACTGGCTCCCAGTTTGCTGCTAAGACACCACGTCCAACTCACACGACATGAATATATTTCAACAGCCATTTCAAATTCCCTTTTTCATTGCTACAAGAATACTAAAATGTAAATTCTTATACTGAAAAAATGCTTTAGTCTAATACATATATCTACGTGTATGTTAAAAAGAATATTAAAAATAAAAATATAAGCTTCACGCTGTATCCCGCACATCAGGGTAGGCAGAGGGAACCCAGTGTTAAGACACTCCGTTCTCCACTTTCTGTCGAATTCTGGAGGCATTGCGTGTTGAGTGGCAGAACTCAACGCCGCGCTTTGCCTCGACGCGCTTTGCCTCGAAGTAAATATTTCATCTCCTCGAGTTGGGATCGAACCCACAACCAGTCGGTTTCAGAGTCACACTTTGTGCCGCTGCGCCACGACTGGCCTTAAAAAGCATTGTAGGGAACTATTATTTATATTTATAGTTTATTTAATGTGTCATTTATATATTTCAATATTATAATTTATTTATTTATCATTTATATACACACGTATAATCATACATACATTTAATAGGATTTATATATTTCATAGTAAGTATTCGTATTTAGTATATTTATATGAAAGCGCTCCATCGCCGTCGACTGAACCGGTAAGGCGTTCGACATCCACGCCTACCCCCTTGTCGACGGCATATTTAATAATCACAGTCGATGCTTGCCGCTCGATGCGCTTTATATACGTTCCTTTGTTTTATCTAGTACTTTATTCTAAATTCGTGTTTTTCGTGTTCTATTATATATATATATGTTTGTGGTTGACTTTCCTATATACTGTACCGTGATTGTTGATTGTGATTTGTGTTATCACTGTATGTACATTTAAAGTGGTGTTGATTAAACTCAGTGCTATTTGTAAGTAGACTTTTATTCACCCACTAGCGACCCGCTCGCGGCTTCGCCCGCTTAAACCACAGAACTATTTACTTAACACACTGAATTATGTTCGTGTCTTGATATACTTATAATGTATGTTTGCAATGTAATGAAGATTTTTTATAAGAAAGTTGTTAAAACTTTAGGTCGCATTTTCGTACCTCCCATAAGAATCTTCAATTGAATGTTTGAAATAAAAACACAACTTATCGATACTTACTATATGTGCGTTTCTTTACGATAATCTCAGAAACGGCTTAACCGATTTAAATACTTTTTTTGTTTGTATTCTGGCAAACTGCCCTTAAATATTAAGCATTAGTTTTATTTTAAGCAGCTTCATGCTAGTCAGAGGGAGGAACCTAGTATTAAGACACTCCGTTCCCCACTTTCTACCGAATTCTGGACGCATTGCGTGTTGAGTGGCAGAACGCAACGCCGTGCTTAACCTTGACCCCAGAGCGAAGAAATGGAAATATAAATTTAAGTAAATATTTCATCTCCTAGTGTGGGGATCGAACTCAGAGAACCAGTCGGTTTTACAGTCACGCTTTGTGCCGCTGCGCCACGACTGGCCTCAACTGGACTGGACTTTATTTTAATCGGTTCACATAAAGTTAAAACCAGATCCACGCTTTATCCCGCCCTTAGTAGGGCAACTTAGTGTAAGATATTGGGTATAATGTGTGACTGATGTGCGAAATGAAAATATTATTAAATTATAATTCAATCCTGCATGTGTGGATCAGACCCACAACGTCACGTTACAGTTACAATTGGGCATATAGGGTAAAATAGTTTTTAAGATACATCAACAGTGAAGACGTAGGTTTTTTTTCTTATTTCACAATGTTTATTTCGTATGACGCGGTTACGCATAGGTACCAATAATGTAAAGACATACTACTACAAAAATAGTACTAAAATGTTTAGAACTTTAAACTTTGCCGCCAATACCTACGACTCGATTTCGCAATGAGGCGTATGCGGCGGTTTCCCTTTGATAAGTTTATGTGTGCGTGCGTCGTTCTTAACAAATTGTATTTTATTTTACAACGATAATTTTATTATTTATTTTGTTTGAAAAAATAACTTTTTTATTTTCGAGTTTTTAATTTAATATGTAATAGGCTTTTATAGAGTAGTTAAACTGTGGTTTCATTTAAGGTGGTCCTAACAAAAAAACTCTGTATAATTGAGCATATTTAATATTTATAGTGATTTTTTGGAAAATTGATACCAATAGTTATTACAACCACTTGCGAAGAAGCATAGTTTAGGCAATTTTTTATTCTATAAGAATTCCTTTTAAAAAACTACCAACGTTCTTATAGTTAATATATTATTTTTCCAAATTAAAAAAATTGTCTATGTCATCATAATGGCGGAAAAATTTCATTCATATTGTAATACCACATTAGTATCGACAATGTAGTGTTGATAGTAATTGAAAATAGTTATACTACAGGAGGACCTTCATATGCACAGTTTTAACCTGTTTTATGTATAATATAGAATAATATATTGTATAGAGGAATCACACATTCTTTTTATTCAGTTTAGTAAATACATTTTTTAGAGGTTACTCTGTACTAAAATGGCATGCAACTCTGTTCCCGCATTTACGTTCCTGATATATCGATATAAATAATAGAAATACAAAATATAGGAAGGAAACACAAATGCAATTATATTGCATTTTTTCTTTTTTTCATACTTGAAACGTATTAATAAATTACATATTATGTATTACATACAATTAATTTCTTTTGAATATAACACTAAGTTAAATCAGCTTCACGCTATTTTAACAGATAACATAAGATGACATTAAAACGTATTGACATCACCACGTGATCCATCTAAACACAATATAAACTTTTATAAACTATGAACTCACAATCAGAATTTACTTTCCAAATACATATACTTTTTATTCTACACATCGCCATATGAGCTAATTCCGTAAAATATACCTACTTTATTATGTTTGTTAATATCACCAACGTTGACGTTTGAAATAATAATTATGGTAGACTGAACAAATATTGATTATACTTCTTTTTTTAGCTTCACGCTGTATCCCGCACACAGCAGGGTAGGCATAGGACCTCTAGTGTTAACAACAACACTCTGTTCCCTACTTTTCTCGGAATTCTGTAGGCATTGCGTGCTGAGTAGTGAAACTCAACGCCGCACTTTACCTCGACACCAGAGCGATGAAATGGAAATATAAATTTAAATAAATATTTCGTTTCCTTGCGTGGTCATCGAACCCACAACAGTTACACTTTGTGCCCCTGTGCAACGAACGGCCTCAATTTACTTTCTTCTTTTAAAATGTGGTTAAATGAAATAGTCGTAATTTAATTATGTCAGATTACTATTAACCGACTTCTTAAAAGGGGTCATCAATTGGGCTGTATTTTTTAGCCTTGTTACCTTAGAAACAAAAGAACGCCGCGTTCTATCTATATAAGATCGGTCAAAAGAGAATATTGATTATATTGTTACTAGTGGAAGTGGAACCTACAGTCACTTTTACCATTTTGTGTATAATATAATAATATTAACAAACATGGACTATCCTACTGAAAAATGCCTATGAATTTTGAAGCATAATAAAATATGCCATTACAATATGCCCCTTAAAATATACAAAAAAATATTTTTAACTATTGTTTGAAACCGAATATTTTACTTAGAAATAAATGGATACCGGATAGCTTTTATTCTTTCCATCTAATAGATGGTTATTGCAAGCGAAATTTACGACGTCTATACTAAAAAGCGATTTTAACTAAGCATTTTGGTTTTCAGCTCCACGATCCCCAAAGGCCACCTGTCTTTGCAAGGTAGAACTATGTAAATTTATAACCAAACTAACTAGAAAGTTACAATAAATCTTTAAAATATAGAGAATTTATGCTTCAATAGACCTTTCATTTTGCAAATCTGGATAGTTCTATACGATTTCTTTATATTACTTTAAAATAAAAAAATAAATCCAATCAAATGATTTATATTTCTTTAATTTTATTATTCTCGTCATGCTAAAAACGAAAACGCGTAAAAATTTATAAATTTATTTAATAAGCGCGCATAAGTATATCGAATACTGATCTTTACTAACGAATTTTATATATTTTTTGATTTACTAAATCATTGGCTTTAGCAGGAACTCGAACCTATAACTTTCCCGTATACGTACTCAATCTCAACTCAATTCTCAAGGAACGTTCTTAAAATACTCATTTCTTAACGGTATGTAAGTACATGTTGGCTTATCATATATTATATTTATGTATTTTTTTGCTTGTGTACCCCCAGAGGCTCGAAATGCGAGAAATAAAATACTACAGTACTCTTTTCTGGTAATATCCAAATGATTTCGTGTTATTATGTAGGATTATGTAGCTATAAAATTTATATCGTCATTTTTTCATGGCACATTTCTGTCAATATTAATTGTTAATTGAACAAAATAATATTGGGACCAGTCGTGGTGGCACAAGCGGGCGACTGTAAACGTGATGGGTTGTGGATTCGCTTCCCACTCGAGGAAATAAAATATTTTATATTTTCAATTCCTCGCTCTGGTAACGAGGTAAGAGCGTAGTGTTTAGTTCCGCCACTCAACATGCAACAGGGTAGGGAGAGAAACTAGTGTTAAAACATTTCGTTTTCCATTTAAAGCTGAAACCGGGCGTAAAATAAAAATGAGATCTAGTTAAAATTAATAACAGATTCAGAGACAAATATAACAAAAAATTGTATGTATGTTTGTAGTGGTAACATAAAAACTACTAAACCGATATAAAAAAAATCACCATTAAAATGTTACATTATTACTGAATAATTGTAATATAGGCTATATTTATTTCTAGAAATAAATCATAATAAATAAGTTGTAGTGTATTTAAAAATAGTTTCTCTCTTGTCAAACGATAATTCTCAGTAATTATCTTTGGGTAGCGGAAATTTGTAAAAATCTCCCTACAGAGGTGCTAACAACATAAATAAGTTGTAACAAGCGTATAAAAATTTCGACGTAGCTTGGCGAGAACGCATGGCTTAGTGGTCAGAGCGCCTGGTCGGTTTCCGAGAGGCACGGGTTCGAGTCCCGCTGCGTTCAAATTTTTATACATTTTTCGTAATAATTCGTAATAAGTATTTTTCTTTCTTAAGTGTGGAATAACACTTTAAAAAATGTTTAAAAATACTTTTTTACAGTTTAATAATAGATAGCAACTATAACGAGAGCATGTTATCCATACTATTATATGAATCCTTATCCAAATAAATTATTTCGCGTTCGAAAATGATTTAATACCTCTAATTTACTCCGTTAATTATTAAAATCAGACTTTCCGTTCAAAAGATTTTACGAATTTAAAATTTCAAAAAATATCAAATATCTTTCTCGATAACAATCTCCAATAAATCGCCGCTTGGAGCCGACCTGACTTATCCACAATTAAATACATTTTTCTCTAAAACTATATATATATATAGCAAAACGATTATAATAAACATTATATTTTAAATAACAAATGCAGACATTTTTTTATAAAGTTTTGTTTAGTTTCATTTCAGTACAGCGAAAGCAATAAATAGAGAAATTTTAAAAATTGCTTCGCTTTAAAACGTGACTTGAAGTCGATAGAGATTCGCCCTGGCTTTTATTTTTATTTTATCCGGTAAAGCAGGCTTGTTTTTATCCAATTACCTTGACTTTTCAGCGGCTCGATTAGATACTTAAAACTTCATACTAATGTACGAGAATAGTTTTAAGTGTTAAGATGATGTTTATTGGACTTGTTTAAAGTATGGAAAATAGGTTTTATTTTCTATTAATTTAATATTTTCAACTTTGGCAGAGTGAGCTAGTATATCAAGTTGTTCTCCAGTTTTCATATAAATATAGACATTACTCGATGGACCGCCAGATTTAATGATTTAATTGACCTAACGGAACCATGTTTCCGTAGTTATAAATAACATGAAAATATTTTAAATATTGTTATATTATAGACGGTATAATACTTATTTTGAATTTGTCAAAATGCACAGAGAGGAGCTACTTTTAATATACCGTTCTCAACTTTGCTGCTTTATATTTAATGATAGGCGACAGAACCAAAACTCGTGTTTTGTTTATATAAGACCGGTCAAACGAGAATAATTTAAATATAATATTTTTTGCGAGTGAAAAGAAAATAAATCTCCTTAGAATAAACAAAATAAATATTTATTATTATTTCAAACAGAATATTTTACTTTGAAATAAATGGATACCGGATAGCTTTTATACTTTCCATCTAATAGATGGTTATTGCAAGCGAAATTTACGACGTCTATACTAAAAAGCGATTTTAACTAAGCATTTTGGTTTTCAGCTCCACGATCCCCAAAGGCCACCTGTCTTTGCAAGGTAGAACTATGTAAATTTATAACTAAACTTAAACTTACTGGAAAGTTACAATAAATCTTTAAAATATAGAGAATTTACGATTCATAGACAGACCATTAATTTAACAAATCTGCCTAGTTCTATACAATTTCTTTATAACTATTCTTGTCGTGCTAAAAACTTAAAAATTAGTAAAATTAGCTTCACGCTGTATCCCGCACACAGCAGGGAAGGCAGAGGGAACCTTGTGTTAAGACACTCCGTTCCTCACTTTCTGCCGAATTCTGGAGGCATTGACACCAGACTGAAGAAATGGAAATATAAATTTAATAAATATTCCATCTCCCCGGGTGGGAATCGTACCCACAAGCAGTCGGTTTACAGTCACACTTTATGCCACTGCGCCACGACTGGCCTCATCCCTATAAACTAAAACGAGTAAAATTTGTAAATTTCCTTAAGTAGTACCCATAAGTATATCGAATACTGATCTTTACTTACAAATTTAACACTTTCACATACCAAATCACTTAGTAGTTTCTGGTAGCTTTTGTTAGTTACATAATATAATTCTCAAAAAAAAAACGCTGTTAAAATACTCGCTACTTAACGTAAGTATATATATGTTCGCACACCATATATTATATTTATGTAATATCGTGCTTGCGTACTCCCATAGGCTCGAAATGCGAGAAATAAAATACTACAGTACTCTTTTCTGGTAATATCCAAATGATTTCCTGTTATTACATAGGATTATGTAGGTATAAAATTTATTTCGATACTTTCCCATGGCACATTTAATTCCAGACCAATCGTGACGCAGGGGCACAACGCGACAGGTTGTGTGTTCGATTCCTATTCAAGTGAATAAAATATTTAATATTTTCATTTCTCTCTAGTAACGAGGTAAACGCGCTGCGTTGAATTCTGCTAACAACAAATGCCCGCCCACACACAGCAGAGTCGACAGAGGGAACCTAATGCTAAAATACCTAGTTCCCTATGTTCCGCCAAATACTGGAGGCAAAGAGTGTAAATTAAAAATAACATCTAGATAAAAATATTCCAAGACCTACAACAAAAACAATCAGAAAAATCTAATATACATTTTATAAAAAAACCCACATTTGACTTTTTGATTGATTTCTTATTTTACACGCTAAAAGTGTATAGCTTTTTAAAATCGATCTTGTTTGAGGTGTACTCGTATATATAAAAAATGGTCTTAACCTCTACAAAAATAATAAAAGAGAAAATTGTGACAAATCACCCTGTTTACTTGTTTTCAATTATGTAGAAATGTATTCCACAATACTGGACGTTATATTTTCTTTTTGTCTGGTCACAGTAAATCTAAAAACTACTTTATCATAGGATTCAATATAAGACCATTTTTCATGTTAAATGAACTCTTTCTATCGCTCTCTGTTGCCAGTAGGTACATCCATTCATGTTATAAGAGATAACAAACAGGACAATTGAGATAGCATGTGTCTAATATCACTTCTTGCCACAACTCAACCACTTTACTACAATTTTATGCATACAACGTGCAAATGCATTTTGTGACATTTTCAATATGCAGTAAAGTAAAAACTAAGTCCGGCATGCTTCTTGATAAGTGAGAAATTTTATAAAAATTTGCTTTTTCAATAAATTGTTTCGTAATTTTTAATGATGAATTGAAAGTTTTTTATGAAAAATGTAAATCCTAAAATATATTTGGATATTATTTTTACATATAATATGACGGAATTTCGTCTTATATAAACCTCTCAACGACGTATTAAGTATTGGGAACTCAAGCTTTTTTAGAATGACACAGGAGCGTACATATCTCTCACTTGGAACTGCCAACTTTAAACGCTCAGTCAAGTAAGATTCACAACTGCCGTCATAAATATACCAAATCTTATCGGTCTAAATCAATAAGTGAAACTTTGCAACTAAGAAACGCAACCAGAAATTGATCTCAAAACCCTGTTACTTAATATTCATATGGGAACTATTGCCTATATCCGGCGAGATAAAGTTACATGGTCTATATACATTTTGGGTTAAAAGCAAACTTTCTAATAGCAGCTTAACACATAAGCTTAACTTATTATTATAGAGGACGTCGTAAAATGTTATCATAAGATCCAAACACATTAGAGTTAAAATCAGTTAGAATAACCCTCTATGCATTTCGAGTTGCACTCACAAAGTTTGTTGTAGAAATTTTCTTAAAAAGTGTCTCTGTATTATAAAGTTCACAAGGAAAAAGTTTATATTTATTAGATTCGAACTGTTTCATAAATTTTGAAATAATTTTAAATAGTTGTTGTTGTGTTTTTATATTTACTAATATAGATCTTTAGATGAATTACTGGTGCTAGATATTGAAAGAGCTACCAGTTGTATAAATTTTAATATTTTTTTGATATAATTCACTTTTTCCCGACTGCTAAAGAAGGGTTATTGAACTAGTTCTGTTACAATCTCAATTCCATTACTTCTTTAAAAATGTCGTTTTGTAATATGTTTTATCGAAATATTTTCGTTTTCTTGATCTGCTTAGGAAAAATGTGGAATCCATTTTCACAATCTATAACAGGCGGAAAACGAACAATTTTACAAATAAATGTGTTTATTCCTATATAATTATAATAAAATTATGTATAAAAAAATATTGTTAGCGTACTCGTGTAAAAGAGGGTAGATTTAGGTAAAAATAATTATGAAAGCAGTGGAATTGTGTCAATCGGGGGACAGTCGCTTGTAAGTGAAGTATTGTTAGTAGGTGATTCATATCTTATTGCAATTACATAGTATCCCGTTACGTTACCCACTTCCGATTACTAAAAATATAATAAAGACTAGGTATAAATACTTCCGGTGAAGTATTAAGTTCATAATTCAAATTTCAAAGTACCTAATTCAAAATTAGTGAGTCGCAATTACGGTTCTGTGCAGTTATTAGGTAACATTATTTAGCTTTAATTACATTCCACTCAGTAGGTTTACTCAAAATAACATTTAATTGAGTATAAATTTTGTTAACGTCCTCAATCATTTGGTCACTATTGTGCAAAGAAGAGTAACTTTAATAGATCTCTCAGTATGAATGAGTTGATTTAATTCAAATATCTCTATATATATAATAAGATAGTAAAAATGTTTTGTCTGTACATTTAGTAATTTTGACTGAAATGGATAGAGAGACACTTAAAAAGAATAATAGAAAGCAAAATTTTTTTATTTTAATTTCTTGTCTGTCTGTCTGTCCGGCGATATTTATGTCCACATTTTTCTCTGAAAGTACAGAACCGATTTACTTGAAAATTTCACCAATTGCTTTACTAAAATTGCTTTTTGCTAAAGTTTGGTTCATCAAAAAATTAAAAAAAAGTTATCGTCATTTGAATGAACTCAAGGCATTAGTTTGCCTGCGTATGTTATATAGCAATCGCGCTGGTAAGATTCCTGGCTAAAGAATGACATTCGAAACGTCTTGATTATATGACTGTTGATAAAAAAATATATTGTTGAAGCACTATTATATAATATTTTATACAGTAAAGTAAGCAAAATTTAATTGTTAGTGGAGATTACCTTCATAAATCATTACAGTTAAATTTAAGTCGTAATTAATTCAACACAGAGATTAAGAACGATCTTGAAAGAAATATCAAGTAAATACAAAAAAATATTTTTGATTGGTTCGTCCGTATAATATATGTAACTAATTTAAAAACTGTACAGGAGTTAATATGCAATTATTACAGTTATTTTACAAAGAACATTATGAATCATTACCCAAATCAATTATTTAACATTAAAGGCTGTTTCTGAAGCAGAAAATTAAATTATTAAATGACATCAGCACATTTAATAGAGATTTAAAAAACACAACATAGGTAAGAAGAACGTAATGTTACAAAAATATACGTATAGTATACATATAATAAATAATTAGTTTTATGAATATTTTATAAATCAAATCGAAACGATCAAAAATTCTTATAGGAATTACGATAATGTTGTAAAGAAATCATATTAGAATATTACAGATTAAAGTTATAAAAAATCATATTAGAAGTAACATTAGTTGTCAATCAATTCGCAGTTTAAGCGGGCGAAGCCGCTGGCGAGCCGCTAGTATCATCTAATATAATAATCAGATACGAAACCTACATACGAAATAATAACATATTCTTTTTATGTCAACATTTTCTATAAAATATAGAAAAAAATCTGTAAAATGTCTGTACACAAAACTATTTTATTTACTTATTTAAAAAAAAGTGGAAGTATTTTGTAATAAATATAGTAATGCACCCTGTTTTACTAGAGCGTAAACTTTTCACGTATAATTTACTCCATCTTTTTAGATTTTTCTATAAAATGATTTTGAAGGGTTTTAAAAAACCAGGAATATCATGTTTTTTTTTTATTAAACCGAACACGAAAATATTGATTAGAAATTTTACATAGAAAATCGTTCATGTTGTGTAGATAAAATATAAATATTCTTTTTTTCAATCTTTTAGAATTTTTACTTCCAGTAAAACTATTTTTTCATTAAATAAAATAACGATTGAATTATATCGAAGTTCTCATAAATTTAATGAAGTTTTTAAATAATAGAATTTCCTATAAATTCGGTTACATGTCGAATATTTATGTTGCTTCTTCTTTAACACTTTATTATCTATAAATGTTTGAGATGTCGCATTCAAAATTGAAAAAAGAACGTGATAATCATATCTATATCTATACGTATGGATCAGTGTCTCTACTTGGAAGTATTTAAGAAAAAATGTTTATTGCGACTTTTATTAATGTAGCAGGACACCAAAAAATGATTTTAAGGCCTATATTATCGCTAATCTCATCAGAATTAGCTTAACTGATTTAAATGCAGTTTTCACTATTGGGTTCTGGTAAGCTTCCGTTAACATATTTATTTAATTGCAATAGGTTCGTTAATAAACGAGTTATATCAATTCAAAGTACTAAGTACGACAAATTTGCTAATTGCTAAAACAGTTATTTGGTTTTTTGGTTGGTTGGTTGGTGGAATTGGTTGAATCTTTAGCTTCAATTTGTATGATGGTAAAAAACACTGAGATTTCAAGATTTGGGAACGAAGTTTATACGCGAAAAACTGCGCTTGGTGTGCATCCGTCTACCTAAATACCGTATAGTTTAATATTATTCTTTAAAGGAGCAAATGACTTAATGAGGCCATCGTGGCGTAGTGGCACAAGCGTGTGGCTTTAAACACGACAGTTTTAAGTTCAGTCCCCATTTGGGGAAATAAATTATAATATATTAATATTTTGAGGCCAGTCGTGGGCCAGGGGCATAAAGTGTGACTATAAAATCGATTAGTTGTGGGTTCGATGCGCTCACGAGAATATGGTATATTTATTAACATTTATATTTTCATTTCTCCGCTCTGGTGTCAAGACAAAGCGCGGCCTCGAGTTCCGCCACTCAACACGCAATGCCTTCAGAACTCGGTGGAAAGTTGGGAACGGAGTGTATTAACACTAGGTTCCCTCAGCCTATATTACTGTGTGCGGGATATAGCGTGAAGCTGATTCGATTTGATTTAATAGTTTCATTTCTTTACTTTCTAATAAGACAAAGCATGGCGTTGAGTTAATCCACTCAATATGCAATGCCTTGAAAATTGCGCGGAAAGTATGGAAAACAATGTATTTATACTAGATTCCCTCTGCCTTTCTTACCTTTTGCTATATGGGTATTAAATATAGCGTAAAGCTGAAAAAATACTTGATTTACTGTTTATATATATCTCTACATCTATACATAAAAATTAAGTAAAACGGTCTGTCTGTTTTTAATATCAATATAACAGTGTTTTTTAAGTGCATATAATTTCACACTAACCTAAAAATCAAGTAAACACTTTTAAAATTTTAATATCTGTCTGTCTTTCTGTTCATTCTCACTAGCCTCCAGAACAGCTGAAGCAATATTTATTGGACTAACACTAGCAATTTCGGTGGAAGTTAGATGAGTAGTGCTGTGTGGAGGAACTGTGTGTCGTTAGAAAGTAAAAATGAAGTGAGCATGACGTATGTATGTGGTTTGTGATTGGTGGCTCGATACAAAAATAAAATAATCGTAATTACTAAATTTTTATGTTTTAATAAATACAACGTGATAGTTTCCTTCTTTTTAAATAGACTTAAACAAAATGTAAAATAAATAATGTACAAAATATAATATAATCTTTCTATTCATTTTAATCCATTCACGTTTGTTGTTTATGTCGGATATTACACAGATCTCGTGTTTTTCGCTACGATATTTCGAGCGCCTCTCAGTCCCTCTGAGACGAAATTATTTGCTGAACTCTGAGTGTATTTTTACGTTATCCCATAAAATACTTCCGGTTGTATAGATTTTTTATGATTCATATTAAAAATTGATATGTTATATCACGGAGTATATGATATTTATGCAAGTTAGTTTAGTTTATAGTCTCAACAATTCTTTGCTCTGGTGTCGAATCGCGGCGTTGTGTTCCGCCACTTAACACATGCAACGATGCCTCCGAAGAATTAATTAATAATAATTAATGTGATGTGATGATTTTTTGTTATTTTCGTGCCTAAATATTTAAAAATACTTTGTGATATTAAAACAGAGTGGGGAGATAAATAGAACCGAATAGCTTCTGTTTACTACTTCACTCTATTTTAATATCATATTATATTAGATATATATATATAGTAGTATATTAGATATATATATATAGGTAGGTACTTTATGTAATGCAGTCTAATATAATATATATATATATATATATATATCAAATGTTTGTATACCGCTACCGCGCCATTTTTGTGTCAATATACTTTTGAGTAAGGTTGTATGAAAAGCATTTTGCTATAAATATATGTATATATATAATTAAAAACTATTTGAGCGTATATTACAGAGTTATATTCATTACGACTCACATATGAATTTACTATTGAACAGTTTAGGCATTCACGAAATATGAAGAATTAACCCTTAGAAAAAGCAATGATTCAAAGTTTAGCAGGGCTACCTGTACCACATTAACCTACTTCACCCAGTTCATTCCCGAGACCACGGAAACGAACTGAACGGAAACGCTTTCTGAGAGGTTTCGTTTGCCAGTTTGTGGGAGCCCCCGCCAATTTGCCCCGAGGGGATTACACTTTAGCCGCGCTCTTTCTAAATTTCGAAATAACACTTTTATTTTGGATTCCATGAGAAATGTTGTCGATTTGAATTTAAATTCGTTGCTAGTACTGTTTTGAATGTTGATCTTTTAATGCTCGTAAGTAGTTTTCACATAACTTAATTACATATTTACGTTCTTGCCATACTCCATGTAATAGATAAACGTTTAATTATTGTAATATGTTAGTTTTTTTTTATCTTGCCTTTGGGAGGATAATGCCAAGCCAAAATTTTTACTCTAAATATTTTTTTTAGCTTTACTCTGTCTCCCGCACACAGCAGATAGGGAGCACCCACTCCTTTCCTTTTTCATTTTCCTCCGAATTTTCGTGCTTCCTGGAGACTCCGCGTCACTGAAGAGTGGCGGAAATGAACGCCGCATTAAAGGATTTCACTAAAAAAAATGATAAGGATAACTAGTGATCCGTCCGCGGCTTCGCCCGCTTAAATTACTGAATCATTCACTTAATAATGGTAAGCAATGTAACTCAGTGGAACACATTAACTACAAATATAACTTTGTATTTTTTTCTATGAAATACCTACAAATTTCATAATTTTTTTTTATTAATATTGTTGTTTCCTACTTTGTGCCTAATTCTATAACTGTAGGTCCCCGGGAATGTATATAACTTTCCGGGGACTATATAGTTTTTATTAACGGACGAATTTAATACAAAATACAACATCGTTCACCAACATCCGAGATCCGTACCTCAAAACGTAAACGCAGAACTCTTAGAGGGTCACTTTGTTGGTCGTCTGGCGAGATTAATTATCTCGAGATCGCGTGGAGATTCATTGAAATTTATATCAGATATTGAGGTCCAGAATTCCGAGAAGCACAGAAAAAATCTATCTTCTAGTCACCGCAATCAAAAGATACGTGTATTAACGCATCGGTTTTGCTGCATTTTGATCAAGTGGATCTACCGTTATGAAATTTAGCACAAAGTAAGAACTTACCATACAAGAAAAGAAAAACTTCTGGGAGTGAAAATTTAATTTCATGGAAAAAAAATCATTACTGACTTAAATTTCTAATTAATTTCACACAAAATGATTGCATATGCCCGCTAAGTTAAGTTTGTCAATTTTTATAATATATGCATATCATATGCACATATTCAGACATTTTATATTTAATTAATTACAAATCGCCTGCCCATATTAACATTGTTGGATGTGAAAAACGGCAACCTTACAGGAGAGCCCGTCAAAGCTTAAAGTGATATATAAGATATGGTATATAGGATGGCAGATCTCAATGCTTAAAAGCTTTAAATTAAATCTCTATAGATTTTTATTAACCACGGCCGTATATAAAAAAATATTAATATTTTAAGCTTTGACGGGTTTTCCTGTAAAGTTGCCAATTTTGGCGAAATATTACTTTGTAATTATTTTTTTTCTATAAAATACCTATATATTTAATTTTTATCAGATTTTTTAAAAATTAATATTGTAAATTCTCATTTTTTTACCAGATTTTATAATTTTTATTTTCAACCCGTTGATTGTTGATGATATTAAAATTGGAACAAAAGCTGTAGGTGAGCCCGACTCGCACTTAACCGGTTTTTTCTTATGCTTACAGCAATCGAAATTTAAAAGTTTAAAATATAAATATCCTACCATGTCGATTTTGATTCACAAAACTCAAGTGTGTAGAGCTACATAGAACAATACTGCGATGACATTGTTTCAATAAATCAATTTCCCATTATATCCATACATTATTTGTATTTAGTGGTTTTAGAGAGAATGTATAACGAATGTAGCGGTTAAGCTAGTTTTACTAAATAAATATATGTATAAACCGCAATATAAATATGGTTTACATCATAATATTCTTGTTGATTGATTTGTAATTATTAAATTATGTTCAGTTTATAGGAAAATATGGGTTTTTCTCAACTTCATTCTTTTCCACGTAGAGCAGGGTGAACTAAGAGAAACCTAAAACTCTTTTCTTCTTCTTTCTTTCAGTCCAAATTCAACATATAACTTAACCTGAAATCTGACTAGGCGCGGGTTCGACTCCCGCTACGTTCAAATTTTTATACGTTTTCTAAATAAATATTTTTCTTTCCTAACTGTAGAATAATACTTCAAAAATATGAAAAACATCATTTTCAAGTCGAAATATATTTGTAGAGAAATTAGAGTGCTGATATATTTGTATAAATATATCAGCATATAAAATAAATATTTATAGCATATAAAAGACGGATTAAAGAAAAAAAGTATATAGTAAGTATGCTGGACTTAAAGCAAGTTTTCTTTTTAATCTAATTGTTAATACAAAATAAATGTTATATATGCATTACAAAATAATTTCCAACAAATAGTGGCCATTCAATTAAGTCGGCTGATGTTGACACACGACTATGGTAAATATGCATAATACGAGCTAAATTATTATAACTGACCACCGCACTCGGTGTATAACAAATAACTCCTAAACAAGTTTTGGCACTGCGCCCGGTACGAGCTGCTTTGATATTTCACTTGGTCGACTAGCAATACATTTATACATATATATATATATATATATATATATATATATTGGGTACATTTTATACAATTTGCCCTTTATACAATATAAAATATACCCTGAACCTAACCTTCTCATTGGTGTAAAGAACAAGGTATAGATCTTAAATAATTTCTGCTATTATAATATAGTCATTCATTAGGGAGGTTCATATATGCATACTCATTTTTGCGTAGATATACTCTACACTTATATTATGAAGTGTTTGCTTTGATGAACGGGCTAATCTCAGAAACTACTGTATCGAACTAAATTTAATCAGCTTCACACTGTATCCCGCATATAGCAGGGTAGGCAAATGGAGGTTCCATTGTTAAGAAACTCCGTTCCCTACTTTTTGTTAACTTCTGAAGGCATTACGTTTTGAGTGGCGGAACTCAACACCGCGCTTTGCCACGACACTAGAGCAATGAAATGAAAATATAAATGCGAATAAACATTTCACTTCCTCGAGTGGGGATCGAACCCAAAACCAGCCAATTTTACAGTCACACTTTGTGCTCCTGCGCCATGACTGGCCTCACTAGATCGAGTTGCTTTTTTTGTTTTGATTATTCCATTTATCTAATCAGATTAGGTTAGGCTACACTATACAGTTTGTTAATTATTTCGATATAACATCGTTATCTTCACTTAACCAAGTGGGCATAGCGACAGATTAAAGCCGACGGTTGTAGGTTGGATTTCCACTTGGGGGAATTAATTATTTATATTTCCTCCCACTCCCACAAGACGAAGCGCAAAGTGGGATACAAAGTGAAGTTAAGGAGCAAATCAAGATTATTATAAAGACCAAGTGCTTAAAGCCATACTTGGAATACTAGCTATAAAAATATTTAAAAGTTATTTTTGTATATTTTTAAACAGCCTGTGTATAGGTGAATAGAATGTATTGATGTGCTTTTTGTAAAATGTACAAAATGTTTTGCTATTAATTTCGCATACATATTGACATGATTTTATTTGCATCTTGATATTTTTAGTGTATAATGTTGAATGTTATTTATTTTATCAATATTTTAAATATTATACACATATCATGTACATGGGTCATAATATAATATTGTGTGTATTGGGTGGCAGATCTCAATGCTAAAAAGCAGGTTAAAAATGTCCCCCGAATTAGAACGAAAATCAGAATCTTAGCATATACCTACCTACATACACATGTATATAATATATCTTTAGGTTATACTTTTTTTAAAAACTTCACGCCGTATCCCGCTTACAGCAGGATAGCCAGAAGGAGCCTAGGTGACGGTACTACATTCTCTTCTTTTCACCCAATTCTCGAGGAATCCTATGTTGAGTGGTTGAACTCAGCGCCGCATTTGGTTGTTCAAGTGGAGATAGCAATGTTACATCGAAACAATTAACCTAGTGTATGGTATAATCTAGCCTTACCCTTCTAAAAAATAGAATATCCGAATCAAAAATAATCGAATTCCAAGTCGATCCAGTAGTTCCTGAGATTAGCGCGCTCATTCTAACAAACATTTTATAGAGTAAATTTATGCAAAAATGTTAGTATAGAGGGGTTCATAATACAAACTGAACAAAAACTTCCAACGTCCAACCAATCCGTGCGTGCGTTATTTGTGTTATCCTAACACGAAAGATAAGCAAAAGTTCTCAGAGCGCAGCTTTACTGGATTTAAGCCTGTTTATCTTGGTGACAACGTGGTGCCAACCCGTAACAATCAAACAAAAAGAGACACTTTAAACAAAAGAAGCACTATCGGGGAATTTAAAGTAAGTAGGTTAATCTAAACTTAGGTTGCCAAGTATTGGGACCAGCGGAATATATTTTGCATTGTGAGAATATGATAGAGTGACCTATAAAATGGATAAAACTTTTTTTTATCACCCGACTGGGTAATGTTTTTCGTTTTTTATTCTTTATTACATCATATCTCCCGAACTGTTGAACGGATAAACATAATTGAGGTATTATTAGATTCCTCTTAGCAGACCAAGTATTCTTAAATTAGTAAAAATAAAATAAATTAGCTTTACGCTATATCCCGCACACAGCAGGGTAGGGCAGAGGGAACCTAGTATTAAGACACTCCGTTCCCCACTTTCTGCCGAATTTTTGGAGGCATTGCGTATTGAGTGGCAGAACTCAACGCCGCGCTTTTGCCTCGACACCAGAGCGAAGAAATTAAAATATAAATTTAAGTAAATATTTCATCTCCTCGAGTGGGGATCGAACCCACAACCAGTCAGTTTTACAGTCACACTTTATACCACTGCGCCACGACTGGCCTCATCTTAAATTAGACACGTTAAAAAAATTATGTCGGTGCAATGATATAGTACTTCGTGCAAAAAAATTATATTTCAATACTATAACATGGATATCAAATTAAATGGATTATTACAAGAATCCTAAAAAGGTATATCATATCTCTTATTACCGAAACACTAATAAAAAAAAATTAAAAACATAGAACCCGACTGCATAAAACTATTTATAATTCTTCAATCAATTAAATTTTCCCAAGGAGCCCCGTGAAATTTTAATAGGTACCGACTGCTAATCCTATTGAACTATTAAGCATGTTCTTTTCTTTTTATTTTCATGCAGTCGGGTTTTTTGTTTTTAAAATTTATTTTTATATAAGATGAAAGGCCGATTTGGTTGAATATCTAGTTTAACAAATCGGTAGAGAAATGCTTGAGGTTAAAATATAGGCATTTGATTTTTGATAAAAAAGAGACTAGAGAGAGATGCAATGCCCTCAAAATGTTAACGCTAGGTACCCTCTGTCTACCCTGCTATGTGCGGGATACAGCGTGACGTTCCTCACTTCCCGTTGAATTCTGAAGATATTGCGTGTTGAGGAGAACTTAACAACACGCTTGTCCTCATTACCTGAGCAAGGAATTGAAAAAAATAAATATTTCATTATCTCGAGTATAAATCGAATCTGTAATCTATCACGTTTACAGTCACATGTTTGTGCTCCTATGCCACGACTGAACTCAATATCTATATAAACGCATAGTGCAATGCTAGCATGACAAATCACCAAGTTGGTTTAAGAGATGCTAGACACGTATCATATACGTATTACGACGTTAAGCGGGTACGTTGTAGTCACGGCAAGGTCTCTGCTGTTAGTTAATCTAGCTAGTCACAGCTTAAATTTAATTAAATAAAAAATAAATAAATCAGCTTCTCGATTTATCCCGCGCACAGCAGTGTGGGCAGAGAGAACCTAGTGTTAAGACACTCCGTTCCCCCCTTCCTGCTGAATTCTGGAGACATTGCATGTTTAATGACAGAACTCAACGCTGCACTTTGCCTCAACACCAGAGAAAAGGAATGGAAATAAAAATTTAAGTAAATATTTCATCTCCTCGATTGGGGATTTAACCCACAATCAGTCCGTTTTACAGTGACATTTCGTGCCGCTGCGCCACAACTGGCCTCTGGTATTATATAATTGTTACAGTATTATATAGTATTTTTAGGGTTCCCTACCTCAAAAGGAAACCGGAAACGGAACTCTTATAGGATCACTTTGGTTGTCGTATGTCAAGACTATTTTATCTTGAGATTGCGCGGAGATAACGAACTAAAATTAATAACAGATATTTAGATCTATGGTTCCTTGAAGCACAGAAAATAAAAAAAATAATGAGAAAAGTGGAAAAATTATAGAATTTTTTTAGAAAACAAAATGCAAACTTATAATTGTAGTTGATTTCAAACTAAAAACTAAACAAATTTTTATAACAAAAAATATTTTTCTTATTAAAGTGAAAAACTATTTCGTATCGAAAATCGTACGGAAATTGTAAACATGAGAAAATCGAATAAACGTACCCGCATACGAGGCGCAATGGACAAAGTTTGATGACCGCGTAGCATGTATGAACGTATCCACTACTTTGTTTTACATAACGAATCTGTACCTTCTATTGAATTTTCATCTGAATACGTTGAATTTGGACTTTGAAAAATCCTTGCACGCTTTTTATATTTGTATACGGTATGACTGAAGATAAGCAAATATTACACGGCTATTTCAATTGAACTCACAACTTTTGGTAACCGAAAATATCAAATTCTAGTTTATAAAGTGTAAAAGACCCGACGGTAATTATTTAATTTTTATTTATTTATATTTATATCATATTAAATTAACTATTAAATTACTTATTAACCACCTATTTTGTATTTCAAGAAAAAAGTTAGTTAGTTTCATTTTTTACCTGTTTTCGAAGAATAGACCGACTTGAAGAATAGACCACCAAATACTAGTCATTATACGAAACAAAAAGACAATAATTTATTAAAGTTAATTTACTCATTTTTTTCTCAGAAATTAGAAAGCAACTCCGAATATTGCTATATTAAGTCAATAGTCTTACAACTTTTTCCAATAAATAAATCAGCTTCACGCTGTATCCCGCACACAGCAGGGTAGGCAGAGGGAACCTAGTGCTTTTAGACACTCCGTTCCCCACTTTCTGGCGAATTCTGGAGGCATTGCGTGTTGAGTGGCAGAACTAAACGCCGCGCTTAGCCTCGACACCAGAGCGAAGAAAATGAAAATAGAAATTTAAGTAAATATTTCATCTCCTCGAGTGGGGATCGAACCCACAACCAGTCGGTTTTACAGTCACACTTCGTGCCGCTGCGCCACGACTGGCCTCTACTTTTTCCAATAGGTTATTGAAATTAATCTTATAGCTATAATAGTTACTATTTTACTCTCATAGAAATTGAAATCTGTCTGTAATTTATAATGTGATGGTATCTTTATTCGGGAATGTTTCAATAAAACTTAAATATAGTAATAAACCTTTATTGTAAAGAGTCATAAAGAATTGAAATTGTATGAAATATTAAATAAAAACAAATCATAATCATTTGATTTATTTATTTTATAATCATCTAAAGTTTGGTGGAGAGGTCCACACTTTTACTCTCGAAAAATTGCTATACCAATAAGTTAAATCTATAATTCTGAAAAGGCCAGTCGTGGCGCAGTGGCACAAAGTGTGACTGTTAAATCGGCTGGTTGTGGGTTCGATCCCCATTCGAGGAGATGAAACATTTATTTAAATTCATATCATATTTCTATTCCTTCGCTCTAGTGTCGCGGAAAACGCAGCGTTAATTTCTGCCACTTAACACGCCATGTCTCCGGAATTCGATAGAAAGGGGGGAACGGAGTGTCTTAACTCTAGGATCCCTCTACCTACCCTGCTGTGTGCAGGATACAGCGTGAAGCTGATTTAATTAACAAAATTATTAAGATCAATATAAAGCAAATTCATGTTTTATTTCACATTAAACCTCTTTGTGTCGTTACATAAAACTAAAATATTCAAATCCTTTACCAACTAAGAGGAGAAAATGAATATTTCATCGCTAATTTGCATGATGTTCTTAACGTTTGACCTTTTGTTATTTAGACTAAAAACATAAATAGAATAAATTTTCCTTTCTCAACTTAGACAGCCCAAGTTCTTAGGAAGTATGTATTAAGAAAGTGCAAATCGAGAAATTACCTTAATGTCTCAACATGTATTCTGTTTATCGTGTTTACTTTGCCTATGAAAAAATAAATTATTTTGATTATATTCATATGATCCTCTAGAGCACAAAAGAAATCAAGCGTCTAAGTCAACGCAATTAAAGCATACGGGCGTTTAAGCGTTTTCGTTGGATTTGTTTTTGCTGCATTTTGTGTGAAATTTGCCGCGTAATCAAAACCTATAGGGTACTTCCCGTGTGTGCACACATTTATGAAATTGTCCCCAAAGTATAAAGGGGACAATCAGAAAAGTGAAAATTCATAGGTATATTATAGAAAAAAATCGTTACAAACTAATATTTGTAGTTCATTTCATATAAAATGAGTGCATGTACCCGCAAACTTAAGTTTGCAAGTGGTACTTCCATTTGACCTACAATTCTGAAATTAGTACAGAAACCTCGGTCCGACTCGCACTTAACCGGTTTAATTTTTACTCTATTTGTGATTCTATCATATATTTCAACGTTTATACAAACGTCTTAAGCTTAACATATTATTAAACTGAGAACAACATAGATTCAAAAAGACAATTATTTCCCGATAACATATCACTAAATACTTTTAATTGAAATTCAAAGTTACTTATAAACTAGCCATCTACATGTACATCTATAAATAAATTACAAGATTTTCTAACAAAAACAATGTCAACGTAACAAAAGGGAACGTCTTGACCCAAGTCACTTTGCAACTTTCATGATTACTATCAGCACCGCCCTAATTAATAAGGGGGTCCACCTTAACAACGGGGACGTGTTGTTTTACCTTATTAGACCCATATCTTTGTAAATCTGAATCTTTCCTTGTGAATCTTTCCTTGTACTATGAACCAATATAATAAGAACTGGAAATTGCCAGAAGAATAAACAATAAATTTCACGCTGTATCCCGCATATAGCGACGTAGGTTAAGGCAACCTTGTAATAACACACACTAAGTTGAGTGGCGGAATTAAACGCCGCGTTTTGCCTTTGAGGGAAAAAATAAAAATATTAGCAAACAATAATTAATTTTTCCGATTGTGAAATAAACCCACAACCGTCGCGCTTAGTCACTTACTTGTGCCACTGCGACACGACTACCTAAAAATAAAATACACAATTGACCTACAATTAGATTTTTCTTATAAAAATAGATACAAGGCGCTTAGCTATTGCGTCGGACGAAAAATGAAAAGTGTCTTTTTACCTTTCCAAGTATCCAAAATAAAAACTATAAACCAAAATTGGTGAGAATTATATCATACATAAAGCTCCCACGCCTGCCAACAGCAATACACAAATGTACCTACAGTATGCACATTGTCGAGTTATCCAGTTAGTCATGTCTCCCCCGTCTAGTACGCTTATATTTGTAATACTGTACATACTGTACTAAATGTGGTATACTGAAGGGTCTGTGAACGAAATCCTTGTTTTCATTTGTCATATGTGCGATATTTTGTGTAGGTATAGGAAAATATAATCAAATATTGCCCTAATATATATTTTGAATTGTTTAAATTTGTTGAAAATGGAAAGAAAGTAAGTAGTAAGTAGTTAGTTACTAGTATTAGGCTCTTGTGGCACAGTGGCACAAGGTTGTGACTGTAACGCCACAGTTGTAAGTTTGATCCCCGTTCGAGAGAATTAATTATTATTTATTAATATTTTCATTTCTTCACTCTGGCACCAAGGCCCGGCGTTGAGTTCCGCTTCGAAAAATTCGGAGAACTGTTCGGAGAATTGGAGTATCTTAACACTAGGTTCCCTGACTATCCTGCGACAAATAGCGTGAAGTTGTTATTTTTTTTTATCAAATTCTTGGTGTGGTTTCATGAAAAAAGTAACCTCCTCAAGGTGAGTTTCTGTAAGAAAAGTTATTAAAACGATTGTAGTTTTTTATGTTTGTTACCTCAGAAATGTTGACTGGGAGAACAAATTCGATGATTATTCTTATTGAATGGATTCTCGTGTGGTCGCATTTTATTATTTTCCCTTTTATAACAAAGATATGTGTGAGAAAATCACAAAAGTCTTAAATTTGCAAAAAGATAATAGACAAAAGATTTGAAAAGTCTTTTACAAATGGACTAATAATTCAAAGCTTCCGATGATTCTTCATTTTTAATTGGAAAGGATACATCAATAACAGTTAGGTAAAAGTTTGGTTAGGTTCTGATTATGGGATCCGGTTGAAATTAAACAAGGATGTTTTTCTTTGGCAACAATATAATCATACTGTAATAACAAGAAAAAATTGGCGAAACACGGTTTATTTTTCGTTAGAAGTGAGATTCCTCATCGTTGCATAAAAATCTGAAAACTATACATTTGTGGTTAAATCTTAAAAAATAATAGCTTATAAATCTTATAAAATAATTTAAATGCCAAAAAAACTCGTATTTTGACAATAATAAAGGGAAACAAAATTAATAGGGTACTGCCGAATAATGCCTTGAATTATAAAATTTGGCAGCTAGCATTTACAGGTAGATGGTACTAGTTCCTAAAAAAATGTGTAAACTATACATTTGTGATTAAATCCTAAAAAATAATCGTCTTAAAAGGGGGAAAATTTGGTATTATAGCCGGTAGTTCAAGTGAGGTATCAGATGAAAGGCCTCTGGCTTAACCAAGCCTGAATTTCAGGAAAAGCTTGAGACCTCCAATTTTTCTACAGAACCCTCGGTGGGCAAGCTTGACTCGCGCTTGACAAGTTTTTTAATCTATGTTCTTGTCAATATGCCAAAATATTTCTCTCGTTTGAGAAGCATCCTTTTAAGGTCTACCCATCACTGAAAATCGTAAAATAAATTCTTTTTTAACAAAAAAAAGAACAGACTTCAAACAAAACAGTAAAAGTAAAAAATGAATTTACTTAACATAAATTAAAACGTACTTTGATTTTGTTAACCAATTTTTCTTTAATTATTTTAAAGAAAAAAATTATAATTTTGAAATCGGTGTCAAGCTTATGCTACAACAACCTTACTACAATATAAACTAAGTATCCTTTTTCCTTATACCATTTTATTATCAGAAATTAATGTATATAAAATATTTTTCATCCGTTAATCCTATTGAACTGTACTTTTTACTATTGTGTTTAAGGATTATTGATTTTCGGTTCGTAAATTAAAAAGTTATATCAATATAAATTATTTTTTTCGACAACATTGCTACAAAATAACGTTATCATTGAATCGGCTGAATTTTTGTTTAATGCATTGACATTGTCTTTAAAAGACAATGTTAATAAAACACTAAAGTAATTGAAATTAATATATGAATAATTGTGTAGTTCAAGCGGTCGAAAGTCGGAAGTCACCAGCGTTGCCTGATTTTATCTCGGTGATAAGCGGGATTTTTAAACGTTTTAAGTGAAAAACGGGATTCTTTCTCTTTGGCGAAAAATGAGCAAAAAATTCTATTAATCAGTATTTAATTTATTATTTACCCATTTATTTCAGTTTTAACTAAAGCTGCCAATGGATATAGATATCAACATAAATGGGCGTTTCTTTAAAAACACTTTAAATGAAATTGTTTTGGATTAACAAGTAGTAAAAATATTTATTTGTATTTCTATGAAATTCTTAGTATCCAGCAAAAACATGAAAGAAAAGAGATTTATTATAGTACATGAAAACTATAATAAATCTCGAAAAGGCGAACTTTGCCATTACCAATCGGGACATTTAATTATTGGGATTAAAATCGAAACTCCCCGAGAATTCTGGGATGTCTGTCAAAGCTGATATGACCTACCTACCTACATATTATACGTATGGTTTACAATGTTTTATTAGGATTTAAAAATATTATGTCGGTTTTAGTTTCGTTTCAAAGAAAAATAAAAATTAACCTTTTTAATACAAATTATAGTCTTAGATTTAATGGATTCGTTACTTTAATAATATCATCTATATAATTAAGTTTGTACACACAACTCATTAGTTGAAAATGAGTATGGAACGATGTGTAATGTTGCTTTAATATATTTAGGCTTGTTCGTATATTCTTGTTAATGTTTATACAATATATATAATTGTTATATTATTCACGGTAATAACTCTCTCTTTCTCTCTCTCTCTCTCGCTTATTACAAAAATATTATATTTTTTGTTACAAAAGATATTTTATGTTATAACGTTAAATAGTGTTGTTTTGTTTAATAAATATACTTTAGCTTCCCAATTTTTTATTGCACTAAACAAATATTTCGATCGAATTCGAAATCGATTCGTAATCGAATTTTCTTACTGATGTGGTTTACTACAACATCTGTTATACATATAAAGAAAAAAACTTTATTAGGTATATGCGGTGTTGTACTCCGCAATATCTTGCAAATGGACAGAGAATAAAGAAAGGCCTATTTGATGATCGACAAACATCCAAAGGTTGATTATATATTTTAAATCTATGTTACGCTTGGAAACCACGCGCAATAAATAATTAATTCATATCAAAATTACAAAAAAAAAAATTATAACGATAATAACCGCATTAGTTATAAACTGTGTAGTAGTTATTAACGCCCGCCTCACAAGCATCGTTTCATAAAGTTGTATGAGTAACAAAGATTGTTTAAGTTAGAACAAATAAAAAAATAATAATGTTAAAAACATGCAATTATACTATAACAAACAATTACTTTAAAAAATATTAATTACGACTTCAGATCTGATGGTAATGAAATTACATATTATAAGCAACACTGTTCTTAAAGAAACTAAATTTCAAAGATAAACAAAATGGTAGATTACATTTTTTTAATATAGATATCAAATGGAAAGGCTGGTTTATGGCAATGCTTAGATGGATTTTTTTTTTCAAATACTCTGTGAAAAAAAATCCATCTAAGCATTGGAGATGGAGGCCAAAGGGACTTTTCAAATAATAAAGCTAGACAGCTCAGGTCCTGTCAAGACAGGTCGTGTTTGCACTCGTTTAATTTATCTCGGCTAGCATTCTCGTGTTAAATGATATCTAGAGAATAAGGATGGAGCCGGAAGGTGATTCAAGAGAGATCTGAACTAAACAATCGTGCTGTACTTCGTTGGACTCGTTGAATCGTTGTCGTTGTTTTGGCAAGATATGGAGCACTTGCAAATGGCGATTGACCGGAACCTTCCAATGTGGGGGTAATAAATGATAAGTAGTTTAAAAGATAACGTAAAGAATAACATTTTATTTAATGAAATTGCAAAAACTTGCAGTGCATTACATGAAACAGATAATTAAAACTAAATTAATTTCTCGCGGGATAGGCGAGCGCTTTTGCAGTTTCATAAAATTATTATTTTTATGTCACGCAACTTACCTTTTGAATTAAGGCCGTCGTGGCGCAGGGGCACAAGTGTGTAGTCAGTCTTACGACGAAACGCGACTATTATGAGTTCAGTTCCCACTTGGAGGTATTAATTATTATATATTCAAAATAAGAATTTACATGGTTCATTACCTCCAGTTCACTAAAATCAATGCCTCAAATCTAAGAAGATTCGATACATTTCCAAAAATATATTGACATCCGACGTTCAATATATTCATTTTAAATGAAACCATTTAAACCGGATTAATCGCGTATATTTTGTATTTTTATACATTTTTGGGAACCCGACGTTTCGAGCACTTTGCGGTAGTCCGTGGTCACGAGTAGTCCAGATCCCTCAGGTGGGCAACGAAACATTAGTTTCTCCCTGCTATATGAGAGATACCGACATACAGCGTGAAGATAAAAAAAATAAACTCCTACGTAGACCACATCGATATTTTGTAAATATAAATTTTGAAACAATAATTGATATACATGATGTATGTATCTGAAATATTTACATAAGAACCATTACAGTTCGTATTGACCTTCTGAGATTTTTGATTACGATTGTATGATTGAAAATTGGATACGGCGTATTAAACTCGCATGTTTATTTATATATTATGTACATAATAGGTAAATATTGAAGCGTTATTGATGAGTATTACAAATTAGGCTCATTGTTAGCGATGTGAATAAATCTTTTATTATTCGAGAAACAATAAAAATATATGTGTATATGATCTGTATTTATTGATTGCATTGTTTTTTTTAATCTGTATTAATAATTGCAATGCATATAATAATATATTTGAATATTGAAATGTCTTAACAATTCTTTAAATATTTATATGTTGGACTGTCTTAATTCTAGATACTTTCTGCTTCTATCCTATAAAATTAAAAGACGTCGTCATCTTACTGGAATTTAGTCTAGTCCAGTCGTAACTGGAAGTATTTTTTTAGGTTCACTTTGTCTTTAGCACATAGCAGGGTAGGCAGAGGGAACCTGGGAAACTAGAATTAAGATACCCCTCTTCTCATTAAAACACTCCGTCAACCTTTTTCACCCACAACAGTCAGGTATACATTCGCACACTTGTGCCCCTGAACTACAACAGTTTCGAGAAATAACGATTGATAGTATATTAGTTAAGTTTATAATCCGAGGCCAACTTTGCGTGGTTGAAAAGTGATGGCAGTAGGTTTGATCCCCACTCGGAGGAATAAATTATATTTCGTTTTCTGTCTTTTCATTTATAGACAATGTATAGTGGAGAATAAGTTGTCTTATTTTAATTCTCTCTTCTTCTTACTATGCGAAATGAAAAGGTAAGCCTGTATTTTCATCTTAACAATATCGCAAATATACTGGTTCAAATCGTTAAGGATAACCTACTCGTTATTTTTAAATTCACAAAACACGGCCATTCCTTATGAACAGCGGCATAGATTACAGCTTAAACAAAAAAATCAAAACAAACTTAAACAAAACAAACCATGGGTTTTTTTTTAAATTAACACGTAAATGGTGTCCCTTTTATGGTAAATCAGATTTTACTCTACCAAAGCTCGTATAGACTATAATCCAAATAGTTAATTTCCAATACTCAAATATGCTAACTTTTGTCGCATATTTGATTAAATAAAAAAACCTATATTTTTAAAAGATAAATGTAAACATCGAATCGACTTCATAAAAGTTGTTTTGACAAACTCAGCTGTCACCTATCAGCAGCTTCTAAGATGTTAAACGCCGAGACGCACGCACACAAACACGCTTTTAAGATACCTAATTATTTGCTTGAATTCCCACAAAGGCAATTGCGCTCTTCTGACAGACAGAAATAAGACGGTGCCGACATAAGCAGTATGGAAATACTAAATAGACAAAATAACCAGAGAGCCTTAGCTACTGAGTATTATGTAAATGAGGGCGTAGTAAGGGTGGTCCCATGAATATTCATCCGTTAGTCATTACAAAAGTTTCTTTGGCTTGAACCAAGTTAAAAATGCAGTGGATTATGAATTTATTCTTTAAGCATTATTATGAAAGTTGCTATTATGTGCTGGGGAGTTATTATATTACTTAGTACAGTTATATAGCTATTTCATCTCATTAGAGTTGATATTTAATTATGTTCACTACAAAATAAACAAACTATTTCTTGAAATAATTCATTATAATTATTTTAAAAATTCAGAAAACAAATTTAATTACATAAATGTTGAGTGTCGTTCACATTTTCTGCTTGCTTTAAAAAAGAGGCAAAAACAAGTCAATCCAGTGAAAGTGAAAAAATCTACAGTCATATTGACCTCAAGCTAACAATTTTACTGTGAAGAGAAACTTCAATTCTTCTATTTTATTTTTTTACACTGTACTGTGCGTCCTACTGTATAGCAGAATAGGTGGAGGTTACCTGGGAACTTAGTGTTAAGACACTCCGTTCATATTGAAATATTTCCGTTTCCAAATTTCTGCCCAATTCTGGAGGTCTTGTGTGTTGAGTGGCGGAAATAAACGTCGCACATATCTCGTTACCAGAGCGCGAAAATAAAAATATTAAATGTTTATTTCCTCGAGTGGGAATCGAACTCACAATCTATCATATTTACAGTCACATTTTATTCATAATTTTTTAAGAAAAATAATATATATTTGTCTTTACTATTCTTTATGATTTCCCTTATGACATATGGCCTGCCATACTCGTGCATAAAAAAAACCGGTTAAGTGCGAGTCGGAATCTCCCACCAAAGTTTCTGTACCAATTCCAGAATTGTAGCTCAACGAGAAGTATAAGTTGACAAATTAAAACTAAAGTTGACAAACTTAAATAACATATGCACAATTTTTCACTTTTTGAATTTTTGCCTTTATTTATATTGTCATATTTATATATATATATATATATATATATATATATATATATATTTGTGTTCTCACTTTATGCCAAATTTCATAACAGGAGTATAAAAAATCCATTTAAAATATGGATATATAGCTTGAATTTTGCTGTTTTTTTTGCTATCTTAGGCTTGAATTTTTGACTATAACTTCAGCTTAATACGTAATCTCGAAATAAATAATTTTGACAGACAGACCACAAAGTGATCCTATAAGGGTTCCGGTTTTATCTCTCGAGGTAAAGCGAGCTCCCTAAAAATACATAATATTGATAAATCAAAAAAACTATATATTATTGCTTAGTACTTTGTATATTTATTACATTCATTTTCTATTCATGAAAATCTAAAATATCAACTTTCGTGATTTGTGGTCACTTTATTCTAGAAATCAATTTAATATTTTACTTAATAATATTTTTGGGAACCAGAAGTGGTGAATAGTAAAAGTCAAGTTTACTCAGGACATTTGATATTGAAGGATTTTATATGTAGCCACTCAACCCAATCTTAAGGTTTTTACTCAAAATGTGAAAGTCGAAATAATTAAAATACAATTCGTGCCAACAATCAATGCGCGTGCATTCGGACAACGTCTCATTCCGTTCCAATGATCTCTTTTAAAATCAATATATAATTTTAAAAGAACGTATGAAATTCTAAAATGGCACAACAGTTTTTTCATAAATTGGGATTTTACTTAAAGAGTGCTGACTAACTTAAAAAAAAAACAGTATAGTAGTTTTTATTAAATATGATTCAAAAGCCGCTAAGCCTAACTATACATCGACTGTGAAACATAGCAAACATCCTACATTATAAAATCGTCACTTTCCTATTCTCTCGTTGCATCACATAATTTCCTACTGATATCACACTCAACGTGATATAAAATATTGGAAATGTCAGTCTTATTTCATTGGAAATTTATGAGTTCCAGACAAAAATATACAAGAATACTTTTTGCTGCTTTACGCTATATCCTGCATGTAGACAAAAAGAGTTCTAAGACACTCTCCTAATTCTGAAGGCATTGTGTGTTGAGTGGCGGAACTCAACACTTCACTTTGCCTCGAAACCAGAAATATTTTATTTCTTCTTGTGGAAATTGAACCCACAACATGTTGCACTTACAATCATACAATTTTGCTCCTACGCCACGACTGCTATTTTAAGAATTTTAATAATCAAGATCATCTTATTGAATTACAAGTTTCTGGATTTGTTATAAACTCAATTATTTATTCAGCTCTGCTTTCCTAAAATTGCTATTAGATAATCTGATTGTAGTTGTGTTTATTTATTGATCGGATTATATTCTTTGAATGGATTTCAATTTTTTTTAACAGAAAAAGACAAGGCATATGAGTGTATGGGTCACCTGATAGTATGTGACCACCGTCGCCCACGACCCCGTGACCAGAGGAGCTACAGGTGCGTTGCTGGCCTTAGATAATAAAGTCTTAACTCCGACTGCATGTATGAAAAAGCATGACTCGTTGTCACTTTTCGCCTGAGCTAAACGTGCAAGCCCGAGCGCGGAACAAACGATAGAGAGGCAGAATCAGCGTAAGCGTTTGACTTGTGACTATCCATTCGGTTATATATTCGGTTGGTTGGAGACACCACTAATTACGTAAAAAAAATGAGCTAGCAACTAGATTTTGTTATGGCCCGATCTCACCTCACGCCAGAAAAGGTTGATTTTTATTCTTTTCAAAAGGAACCATTCACTGGCCACCTATAAAATAAAATGTGTAATCAAAAGAATTACCACGTATCAATAACTGTTTAGATAACACGGACAATAGGTGGGAAAATGATAACAACGTAACAAAACGCGCTATCAATTCGAACGTTCAAGCACCTCATAAGCGTTTGCCGTTATTGAGCCCTTAACAGGACGTTATAAAAATGTTGCCCAGCTATCGGTGCTACATAATTTTTATTGTATTTTTGTATTGTTTATATTGTAATTATTATGAAAGTTGACTTACATTCAAACGTTTGTAACATATATTAAATTGAAAGATCGACAAAGATTTTATTTTTATTTCAATCTATTCGAAGCAGTTTTAAAAAGACTCAAATTCTGAGCAAATATATGGAAAAGAAACTTAGATGAAGAGCAGTCAAAATTGACATTCGAAAACACAACTATTGGAGGAACGAAATGTAAAAAGAATAGAGATTCCACAGTGGGTATGTATGAATAGATTAATGATCGTGGTCAGGGCAACAACTCTTTTATACAGGGACCGTAGCAGTTACTACCGTCGTCTCTGCTTATCCTATATGCTGGGAATAATGCGGGATTTTTTAAACACACTTTAATAATAGTAAAAGATTAAGAAAATTTCAATATGGGCTTTGTAAATAGACTGATTTATATTGTCGCTAAAAATAATTGGTTACTATAGTAATAATTCTTTAAATTTGTTTATTTATTTGCTTATCATAATAAGAAATATCATACATATCATACATATATGAAAATTAAGGCAGATTTATATAAAATAAGTAATATAATTTAATCAAATTCCTTATTTCACCCTAGAGAATTTTATTACAATTTCGTAGACTAAAATATACATGTTTCAATTGCAATTTCATTCTTGGTTTAAAACAATCGCGACTCAGTTGGTCGTGAAATAACGTAGCATTCATGCCAGATGCTTTTCACGGAACAAAAGAAAGATTCGTATCTGAAAAACAAAATTCAAAACTTGTATTAATGCAAATCAATATCTATATATATATGTTTTGTTCTGGTATTTGTTATTTTTAATTTTTAGTATTTTTTCTGCTATTCAAAATTAACGATATTCAAGTACATTATTTGATGTGAATAGCTAGTTTATTCAGGCACGATGAGTTTTGATTTTCAAATAAAAATCTAAAAATTGTAAAAAATTATTTGATTCGTTTACTTTTATAAAAATATTTATTAATGAACTAAATGAACTAATTTAATAAACTAAATTATATTTTCTATTACGTTGAAATGAAAATATTTACTATTTTATAACTGGTATAATGTTTTATTATTTTTACATCTCTTTTAGTTTTGTATCACTCGTGTGCGGATAAAATATTGTCACCAATTAAATCATTCCGTCTTTTTCCTACTGAATTTTCGCTAACTAGTGAATTATATGACTTAAAAAGAAATCTGACTGATATTCATTTAAATTTCATAATTTAATTACTATTAATTAGTAATTACTAACTATTAATTACTAGCGTCTCGCTCGCGGTTTCGCCCGCGAAGTCGCTAAGCATTCCTGTCTTTGTATATGTCTGTAGTGTACTTATAAAGACTATTATATTATTATATTATATAAGAGAATGACAGTTTTATTACCTTGGTCACGAATTTTTCCTCTGTAAGAATTTTTTATTGTTTTGAAAATAAAAAAGTATAACATAAGACATTTTACATTAGGAAACTTACATTCCCCACTTTTCGGAGGAAAGAATTAGATACTGGAGATCAATCGGAATATCGTCAAGTCCCATCGTTTTTCCTTACTTTATGCGTCGAAGGCAATTACGAGTTTCGTCAAGGGTTATTGGGGTAAGTCCAAGGTTAGGCGGTGGGTCACAATGAAGACTGCACGTGTGCTGAATATTCAGCAACTCCTGGAAGTAGCTTCTCTACCTCTCCTTCACAGAGAAATGACTACGGAACAGCATACACTGGGAGTCTCTGACGCAAAGACATTTTGCGGGACATTTAATTCGGGAAGATGCCAGTTTGTTTGTTTCAGCTTCAAATCCGGCTCCTTACAACGTGAATCGTGGTCTAAAGCCGACATTTCTTAAGAGAAATGAAAAAGTTAATTAAATATTAATTAATTTAAAAAAAACCCATAAAGATTACCTAGTGCAGGGGGAACCTAGTGTTGAGACACTCTATTCCCTACTGTTTATTTTTTTTAATTTTAGTTATCAGATGTATTGGTGCTATTCATTATTAAACATAATATATTTTAAAACAAAGGAAACATATACATTACATATATTTGTATTTTAAGCCAGTCGTGGCGCAGGGGCACAGAGTGTGACTGCACAAGCGACTGGTTGTGGGTTCTCGATCCCCACTCGTGGAGATGAAATATTTATTTAAATTTATGTTACCATTTCTACGCTCCGGTGTCGGGACTAAGTGCGACGTTGAGTTTCGCCACTTAACACGCAACGCACCAGAATTCAACGAAAAGTGGGGAACGGAGTGTTTTCACACTAGGTTCCCTCTGTCTACCCTGTTGTGTGCGGGATTCACCAGAATTCAGCGAAAAGTGGGGAACGGAGTGTTTTCACACTAGGTTCCCTCTGTCTACCCTGTTGGGTGCGGGATACAGCGTGAAGCTGTATTTTTAAATATATGTTATTTGTTAATCTTAAATAATAAATGCTTAACACAAAATACATTTTAAATTTCTCGCTCATTGCAACAAAACTTGTTCAGTCACCGTGCTGTAATTTATCAACGGACTTTTTACATCATCATTTAAAGTATTTGTTCGAAAAACACAAATAATTTTTATTGAAATGTTTAAAATGTTCATACTAGAAATAGCAACGTCACATTCTTATTGTTGTACTTACTTAAATATATCAATTTGAATGTGAATACAATATTGCAGAATGATTGACCAATGAACTAAACGCAACTGAAGCAAAAAATGTGTAGAGCACTCTTTTAAAAACTTAATTATAACAAATAATTAATATTTTTAGACTTAATTCATCTCCTGATCTTGTAAAAAGTCACTTTTGCAGTAAAATCTAGCGCCGTCTTTTGCCCAACCAAAACGAATCTATTTTATGTATTATATTGTCTCTTTTTTACCGTACAAGCTCTCTATATAATGTGACAATGGCAAAGTGACTAGTGCTCAACTGGCACGCTTAAAACGTCATTAATTAAGAACTGAACTGGAATGATCCATTTTATTAATAAAAATATTATCTTAAGAATGATTAACGATTACAATGATTTTAGTTAGAAAAGTTGCACTTCTGATAACGTGAGAAGGCTATATATGGGTTAACAAAATTACAAAATAAAAGAGGCCAGTCGTGGCGCAGGGGCAAAAGTGTGACTGTAAAATCGACTAGTTGTGGGTTCGATCCTCAGTTAAGAAATTTAAATTTTTATTTACATTTATATTTTATTTTTTTTGCTCTGGTGTCGAGGCAAAAGCGCGCCGTTGAGTTTCTCCGCCACTCAACACGCAATGCCTCCATAATTCGGCGGAAAACGGGGAACGATGTATTAAAACGTAACATGAGGAGATGAAATATTTACTTCAATTTATATTTCCATTTCTTCGCTCTGGTGTCGAGGTTAAGCGCGGCGTTTAGTTCTGCCACTCAACACGCAACGCCTCCAGAATTCGGCAAAAAGTGGGAAACGGAGTGTCTTAACACTAGGTTCCCTCGGCCTACCCTGCTGTATGCGGGATACAGCACATTACATTGAACATTACGGTGTAAAGCCAATTTTTTGTAATTTTTTACTTTAGTTACTTAATTTAGAGATAAATTCAATAACAATATACACTTAAAATAATATCCAGCTATGGCAATACATAATAACATAGTTATTTTCGTGATGTGATAGAAAAGCACAACTTTGACGTAAACTTAATGACGAAGATCTTAAGGACGATTTTAGGTCACTTGGTTATAATAAATATAAGTAATTGAGGCTGCCGCGCCGTGCAGTGTCTCAAAAATTTGGCGGAAGTGGGGAACGGAAGGTTTTATTATTAGGTTCCTTTTGCCTACCCTACTATATGCAGGATATGGCGTGAAGCTGATGAAACGAAGTGATTATTACAAAGATAATTAAAAAAATAAACAACATTTATAACAATAACATAATTAAAAATAAATGTATGTATATTAATATGTTATTTTATTTCAGAATAAAATATTTATTTTCGTTATAAATATAATAAATAGTCAGGCCAGTCGTGGCGCAGTGGTACCAAGTGTGACTGTAAAACCGACTGGTTGTGGGTTCGATCCCCACTCGAGGAGATGAAATATTTACTTAAATTTATATTTTCATTTCTTCGCTCTGGTGTCGAGGCAAAGCGCGGCGTTGAGTTCTGCCACTCAACACGCAAGGCCTCCAAAATTCGGCAGAAAGTGGGGAACGGAGTGTCCTTAACACTAAGTTCCCTCTGCCTACCCTGCTGTGTGCGGGATATAGCGTGAAGCTAATTTAATTTAATTTTATTTTTTATATTTATTTTTATTTACATTTTTCTTCGGAACGTTATTATACTTGAAAAATATAATTTTCTGGGTAGCGCTTGCAGAATTTGTATTTAAAATATTCTATTAAAGCTGAAACTTCTAATGTGAGCAATTAAAATTTTAATCCTAATAGTATGTTGACAAAATTTAAATCATAGTTCACATTACTTTATAGAATATATTATATGCTTTTAAAAGCTGTGGCGGAAAGGAAGTCTTTTAAATGACTAAAAAGTCGGCATTGATAGTAAGATTAAAGAGTTTTAAATTTGACCTACTTTTAGAAAGCTTTTTTTTTTTAAAAAAGGTCTTGTATTCATGGTTGTACTATGTGTAAATTAAGAATTAAATAGGGTTTGCTCATCAGTTTTATTGTAATATATTTTTCCTTTTACTCATATTCTGGAATGACATGGTTTATATTTCATCAAGTATAATTACTAAAAATAGGTAAAGTGCAGTGGAATATGCGTTTAACATATAAATTTTAAATAAATTCAAGTAAATTTGATAATTGCTATGAAATTAATGATATTACCAATATTTGAATTATTAGCGGTATTTTGATATTATAATTGTGTCATTTGAACCATTAGGTGGTTTGTTTGGAAATTAAATAAATAATATTTTAATTTCTGCGCTCTAGTAACAAGGCAAAGTGAGGCGTTGAGTTCCGCCATTCAACAGGCAATGCCCTCAGAATTCTGCAAGAAGTAGGGAGTCTTAACACCGGCTCTCTCTGCTGAATATGCAAACTTCAAAAAAAAATCTAAAAGTCATATAATTATAGACTCCCATGATCACAGCAACTTCAATTATTAAACACATAAATACGTTTGTTTGTTTACTATTGTAGGCATAGGTAATAAGTTAGTTGCAAGATCGCACATGTCGAGCAGCAAACACAGATTTGGATAAACACAATAATATAATGCCAGCCTGTGCAGCGTGTCGCATGTGATTTGGTATTCCAATACAACAAGGTAAACAAGTCAAGGTAGGTAGCTTAGCTTAGCTTTGAAATAGTCGTCGATTGCTTCAAGATCGTTTATTTATGTTTTGACTGAAAAATTAGATATATTTAAAAATTTATATATGAAACCATAAATTGCTTCGTCTCGATTATAAATGCTGTTACCGAATTAATAGTGTATTGTAATAATACTACAGTACGCTTACTAACAAAAAAATACAACTTTTAATATGTTTTTGGAAACCCAACGTTTTTAACACTGCAGTATTCAGTGATCAATTTAGTTTTGCAGATATGGCGTTTCATACGTGCCAATAGAGCACTCCAAATCATGTTGTAAGGAGAGTCCGTGGTCGCGGGTAAACTAAGGTGGATCAAATGACACAATTGTTATATCAAAATATAGCCAAGAATTCAAATATTAGTGTTATAATAATTAAATTTATCACAATTATCAATTTTACTTGTATATTTTATAATATATTTTTAAAACTTTTCTTTTACTCTACTAGCTTGTACCAAATGGCAGTTTCCAAGACAATTAAAATCACACTTGTATCGGTTTTATAATAGAATAATTATCCTAATAATAGCTTACTTTTTACTATCTTGCCATAAAGTGAATATATACAGCTTCACGCTGTATCCCGCATTTAGCAGGATAGGGAGAAGGGAAATGGAGTACGGAGTGCCATAACACTAGAACCTAGTTCGCCATTTTTCCGCAATTCTGGAGGCATTGCGTGTTGAGTGGCGCAACTCGACGCCGCACTCTGCTTCGAGCCCAGAGCTGAGAGTGCCTTCTTTTTTCCAGTTGCACATTGTACGCCGCATATAGCAGCAGGAGTCATCGCTCCGCTTTGCCTTGTTGCCAGAGTGAGAAAAGGAAAATATTAAATACAATTTCACGAATGGTAACTGAACCCATAACCGTCATCCGGCAACATGCTATACCTCTAGAACTCAGCGGAAAAACTTAGTGGAGTATTTAACGTGAAACTTAAAGAAATCCTCGCCAAGAACACAGCGTAGCGTTCAGATTCATCTGTCAACAGTCAATATCTCAAATTCGGATGAAAAACATAAAAAGCGTAATAGCGTAGAGTCATGCTGTGAGAGTCACGAAATAAAACAAACAGAAAAAAGTACAAAAGCTAACATCTGCCATACTCAAAATAAAATACATATGTAAGTTAATGTTATAAATTAACATTTAAAAAAAAAGTGAAATACGAGGCTATAAGCGCAATTATTAGAAGATTCTTAACCTCCATAGATAAAATAGATAAATTTGATAAACTTTAAATTTTACTTACAAAAAATCACCATCTAAATATCATGTTCTTCGTGAACGAGAAATGTAAAACAAATAAAATAAATGGTAACTTAAATAATTTTAATAATATAATCTAGAATAATCGTTGGTCCACATTAACTTTCTTACCATGACACTTTCCATGAGAGAGAAAAACTGGGAAACTCAAGGAAATCTGAAAAAGTTATGTATAAAAGTATTTTTATGCAGCCCTTATGGTGGCTGGACTGGCCTCTTTTCTATTAAGTATATTAATAGAAAAGAGGCCAGCCGCGACGCAGGGGTACCTGCGTGTGACTGTAAGCGCGACAGGTTGTCGGTTCGATTTCCATTTCAGAAAATTAAATATTTTCATTTCATCGCTCTGACGTCTGAAAACGTGGCATTGAGTTCCGCCACTCATCGCAGCCGAATACACTATCTCTATATGGTACTCCCGGAGAGTGTATATCGTAATACAAGGTTCCCAGATTTCGTCTGCCTACCCTGGTACGTGCGGAATACGAGCTACAAGGTACTATTTATCGTATCGAATCGTATAAGAAAACAAGTTAAAATTTCCTCACCGTAAAATAAATATAATATATGAAATGTATTAACATAAAATTAGCGTTAATAAAAATGACTTATTGTTGTTTCTGTTGTTCTTGTCAACAATAACAAAATATTTTCCGTAAAAATGTTATTGCAACTCACTGATATATTATATTAAATAACACACTTTGTAAATAATTTCATAGAACTTTGCTGTATTTCAACACAATACTGTAATCATCTGAATGAAACGTGATAGAACTGAAAATGTTATTGTTACTCAATACGAAGTTACAATTTGTGCATCCTGGTACGATCATATTAAATTATTAGGAAATTATTATAGTACAAGTTTTTTCGCAAAAGTGTCTAATAAATTAAAATATATTTGATCTCAGGTTATGGGTTCGATTCCCACTGAGGAAATTGATATTTAATATTTTTTATTTGTTCGTTTTAGGCGTATATTATTCTACTGTCTCAAAAGTTTAAAAGTATAGAAACAGCTTAAAATCTGAAGACGATGTGAAGAAAGAAACGCCGCTTAAAGAAAATGTCCTTCCAAATTGTACTATAATGCAATTTGTAGAATTTTATTGTTATGCTCAAGAACTTTCATTTTTAATCAATAGTTCTTCTATCCGTTTGTCTCCACTGCTATCTACTACCATACAATTTTCTATACTTTCTGCATACTTAAGACACAATATGGCTGTTGGATAACGTAACCGAAGGAACAGAAGTTATTAAGATATTTTTCTTATCATTGGTCAACCGTTTAACAGTGAGTTCATTTATATTTGACTCCAAATTTATCTAATGTTATACGTAAATACCATTTAGTACATCGATAAATATAATCTAAAAGTATATAGAGTATTATCCACACGGTTAGTATATTCCACTGTTATATTTGTTTCAGGCGTACAATCAAGTGCACAGATACAAATTAAATTGGCTGGAGCCTAACGTAACAGGGGCATGTGTTTTGCCAGCAAAATAAATAGAACTGATTTAATACCAAGTTTATGCGAGCTACCACAGAGAGCGTGCCAGATACTAAGGATTACACTGACGAATTTCAAATTCAATGATCCAGCCATTAATGTTTTTAACTGAAACGAAATATTCGATTTAAATGCTATTGATTCTGTATAAGCGTTCATGAAAATTATAATTATTTTAATCTGTGATTTGTTACGAAAACAGTTTCGTTGTAAATGATATTATAGGTACTATTAGTCATCGGTCTTATCAGATTCATTTGTGATTTAGTTTTAATCTGTAATGGTGTTCAATGGTTAATGTTTGGTGTTGTTTATAATCTGTTTAGCTAATGTTCGAAACTGAAGTTTACCCTTTATTTACAATTTAAGATTTTAAAAAATATGTTTTTAATCAATAAATTTTGTTATTGATATCGACGACGATCATCTCAAAAGATTTATTACAGTAATTTTGAATGTTATATACAGAAAATATGTCTTAATATTATTATTCTTCTTACTAAAGTCAGCTTCATGCTGTATCCCGCACACAGCTGGGTAGGCGGTGGGAATACTAGGGTATTAAGACATTCCATTTGCCACTTTCTGCCGAATTCTGGAGGCATTGCGTGTTAAGTGCATCGTCTATCTCAAAAACCTCTATCACAAAAAAAAATACATAAAGCTAATATGTGATACAAAATACATTAATTTGGTCTCCTCTTTTCTGTTATAAGGACGTCTATTTTTCCCTCGCCTCCCCTAGCAGCGCAATCAATTATCCCATATACTAACAAGCCACCGCGTCAGATTGCTGCAACGGTCGGCTAATAACTAAGGTTCATAAAAGTTTCACTGTGGGGCAACTCTTCTAACAATTTTTCATAGTGCTATATAAAATTTCAAAGCACTTTTTGCGTTAGACGGTATTGAATGTATTTTACAATAGCAATATTTTTCACGTGTGGATTATGCTTGTTTTATCAAATTTCAAGCGTGTTTTTTTGTGAAAGAGAATATTTTGTTTTATTGTTATATATTTACAATATGTTAAACTGATCAAACATCATCGTAATTTATGCGCCTCTAAATATTTATGAATGACAAACGTTTCCAAATTTTGTTAAGTAAAGGTTGCAACCATATTTGACAACAAAAAAATACAACAATATTGACCCGTTTTAGCGTAAACGCGACAGGTTGTGGGTTCCATTCTCTTGAAAGGGAATGGAAACCATAACCTGTGGCGTTTATAGGTTATATGCTTATGCCCCTACGCCATGACTTGCTGGACTACCACTGGCATGATATAAATTAGATGGTAAAATAAATAAAAAAAAAATGTAAGTTTGGCACACAGTAACCTCACACGGTCTAGGTCAAGTGTTATAAATGGAAAGTCAAAAATATGTCTTCGAGTTTATAACTCTTAATTTTAAATTAATTTTGTTAGATGTCTACTAACGACTCGTTAGTAACGAGTGAATGCTATTCTTAATTGCTATATATTTTACTATAACCTTTTGCCAGGTCAGTCGGTGCACATTTTCACAAGCGTGTGACTGTAGACGCGGCAGTTTGAGATTTCTTTTCCTTCTCTGGTTTCGAGGTGAAGCGCGGCGTTAAGTTCCGCCACTTAGCATTCAATACCTTCAGAAGCCAGAGGAATATAGAAAATGGAATGTCTTAACATTGGGCCTCCTCTATCTTTCCTGCTAAATGCGAGGTACAACGCAAAAACTTTTTTTTCACCTCTAATTTTTTTTGCGAGAACGGTGTAAGTAGAAAGAATTTATTGTTAAGTAAATTTGACGCTCACTTTTATCCATTTAAAAAAAAATCATGTACAAACTGCGTTAATAATGCCATTTATTTTCTTTGTAACGCTACGTTTGCATTGCATAATTAAAACTTTTTATTTACCACATTTAGCTTCACGTTTATTTATATAACAAAATCTGTGCTTTATTTTACCAGTACTTAATTGACCCAGTAACTCACTTTTATTTTATAATTATGGTACGGTCGTTATGTATTCAAATCTTGAATATTTGAAATTTATGAAAGACTTATCAACTGCTCACACACGTCGCGAGTGACCTCTTAAATAAATATAGTTATTATACACATCACCATATAACAAGCCCCAATTTTTTTTATTTTTATCAATTTATTATTATTTTACAAAGGATTTTACAAAAAAAAATCTCGCCAAACTATTTAGCTTAACGACAAGACGCGATCGTTATTACAAAAAAAAAAAATAGATTTATTAGCAACAAGCAACAGCGTGTACTTAAAGTAAACATTAAATATTAATTAAATATAGAAGCATCACCTCACTATATTACAGGTTTGTTTCTCGATGACGACATTTTTCTTCATCGAGAAACAAATCTCTCACGTGTATCTCTTAGTATAGCAATTCTATAAAATAATTTCGGTACTATGTATTTAGACCTTCTTTCCCCACAGTAATTCTTTGCCTTCGGCTGATATAATTTTTTGTCACTTACTCTTCGCGTATTACATTTATTTTTTACTTATATTTTACATTCATCTTTGTAATACTATTCTAATCTTAATAAATTGAACCAAAGATTAATATAATATCATTCACTCTTTATTCACACAGCCGACGTTTATATGCAATAAAATAAAATGGCACCTTTTCCCTCCATTCAGTCTTTTATGGTAACATCAATAAGAGAAATCCTATTATCGAAATAGCAAAGCCCGTCCTTCCAGTTATCCGCTTTGTGTCAATGTGTCAAAACTACAGATAAAGAAATCATTGGGAAATCATAGATTGAAATAGTCAGCTTCACGCTGTATCCTGCACACAGCAGGGTAGGCAGAGGGAACCTAGTGTAGTGAACACTCCATTCCCCACTTTCTGCCGAATTCTGGAGGCATTGCGTGTTGAGTGGCAGAACTTAACCCCGCCCTTAGCCTCGACACCAGAGCGAAGAAATGGAAATATAAATTTAAGTAAACAATTATCTCCCACACAACAAGGTTGGCTGGTAGAGAATGCTTTTTAGCGTTAAGCCCGCCTTTTGTACATGTATTTTTTTTAATTTGTGTGCAATAAAGAATAAATAAATAAATAAATAAATAAATAAATAAATAAATAAATAAATAAATAAATAAATAAATAAATAAACAAACAAACAAACAAACAAACAAACAAACAAACAAACAAACAAACAAACAAACAAACAAACAAACAAACAAACAAACAAACAAACAAACAAACAAACAAACAAACAAACAAACAAACAAACAAACAAACAAACAAACAAACAAACAAACAAACAAACAAACAAACAAACAAACAAACAAACAAACAAACAAACAAACAAACAAACAAACAAACAAACAAACAAACAAACAAACAAACAAACAAACAAACAAACAAACAAACAAACAAACAAACAAACAAACAAACAAACAAACAAACAAACAAACAAACAAACAAACAAACAAACAAACAAACAAACAAACAAACAAACAAACAAACAAACAAACAAACAAACAAACAAACAAACAAACAAACAAACAAACAAACAAACAAACAAACAAACAAACAAACAAACAAACAAACAAACAAACAAACAAACAAACAAACAAACAAACAAACAAACAAACAAACAAACAAACAAACAAACAAACAAACAAACAAACAAACAAACAAACAAACAAACAAACAAACAAACAAACAAACAAACAAACAAACAAACAAACAAACAAACAAACAAACAAACAAACAAACAAACAAACAAACAAACAAACAAACAAACAAACAAACAAACAAACAAACAAACAAACAAACAAACAAACAAACAAACAAACAAACAAACAAACAAACAAACAAACAAACAAACAAACAAACAAACAAACAAACAAACAAACAAACAAACAAATAAATAAATAAATAATGCATCTCATCGAGTGGGGATCGAACCCACAACCAGTCGGTTTTACAGTCACACTTCGCGCCACGACTGGCCTTTTGAGGCCACAGTTTTGAATAGTCACAATTCATTATTTATTAATCCAATATTGCGTATAGTTTTTAAATGGCTGTTGTTATTGTTATAAATATACTATTGTAATGTATTGTATTTTTATAAATATACTAATGTAAATATTTCTGGTGGTTGTGGTATAATTTGTACTAATAGACTTTTTCAATTTCTACCACCGGATTTCATAATCAGAATCTAACCATACTTTCTTCAAACTACGCTTGTTAGCGCCCTTAACAATGAAAAAGGATAATCGTAATAGGTTGGCGGAATATGGAGTTATTCGTTCATTTGGCGCACAAATATTTAATGCAAACTTAAGACTTGTAATTGATCTGATTTTCTCATAGATATCATTATCAGAAGTAGACCAGAATAAAATAGAACCACATGAGATGAGATAAACTAAAATATATTCGTTTTAAATAAATTAAAAAAATCATTAAAATCGGTAACAAGTAAAAAGTTTTGAGGTAAAAAACAAAAAAAAGTAAAAAAAAATACAGTCGAATTGATAACCACGTCCATTAACAGAAGTCAGTTAAAAAATAGTAAGCTCGTCCTTTACTAGTAGTCGGTTAAAAATTGAAGCAAAATTTAAATTAAATGATTACCTTTCATTTAGTTTAATTTCTCCTCTCTACTAAAAAAAGTTTCCTCCGCGTTCAGACTACAAACCCTTTAACTTTTAGAATCACGATGTCTTAGAAATGGTGAATCTTGAGAAAAAAACGTATGCAGATGATTTTGGACACCTAATTTTTAGACTATTTTTCAGATATGGAAGGCGGCCAGTCGTGGCGCAGTGGCACAAAGTGTGACTGTAAAACCGACTGGTTGTGGGTTCGATCCCCACTCGAGGAGTTGAAATATTTACTTAAATTTATATTTCCATTTCTTCGCTCTGGTGTCGACGCAAAGCGCGGCGTTGAGTTCTGCCACTCAACACGCAATGCCTCCAAAAATTCGGCAGAAAGTGGGAAACGGAGTGGAGATTTAATTTTTCAGATATAATTTAGTGTTTTCGAGAAAAGGCGAAAATTATAGAATTGTGAACCTTAAAATTTGAACATTTTAATATTAGTTCTAAATGAGTATCTAAGATTTATTCAAAATTTCAGCTCAGTGCGAATTTTATTAATTGAAATGTTTATATTGACCGGGTAAAGTTAATTGAATTTTGTGTTGCATATTGCAGTCATATATAAGTAAACAATAATGTTAGCTTGTTCTATTTTGAAATAAAAATTTTAACAAAATTTTAAACTTTAAAATATGTATATTTTTACAACTGTTTATTTTTAAATGGTCAAACAATTTTATATAGATATTCAATTTGAAATTTTAAATGTTTATATTTTTTGTATGAAAACAAACAACATGCAATGTGTGAACAAATATTTTAAACACAAATGTTTATATTATACATATTATTTTTATTATTATAGGCTTAAACCTATATGTACTTATTTTTTACAAAAGTAATACCTACATTTCTTTCATTTATTAAGGGACTGACTTAATATTTATCAATATTTTAATTTCTTCAATCTGACATCAAGGCACCATTCGACACGCCATTCGAAAATAACACCATAGTGGGGAACGGAGTGTCTCAACACTAGATTCCTTCTGTCTACCCTGCTGTTTGCGGGATACAGCATGATTTTATAATATCCATATGAACTATGATTTAACTTAACGTCACGCTATCCTAGCGGGATAGACAGAGAGCACGGAGCGCCAAATTATAATTTAATGTAATGATATACTTATGCTATTCAAAACTTAAACCTTATATAGAATGACATTTACAACCGTGACCACGCAGACGTCACGCTACAAAAAAAAACCCACCAAACCCACCAGACCAAATTGACCAATTATACTATGACATATCAAATCTTGTGTAACTTTGAGATCATATTTACATATCTTTTATAATTCAAATGATTTAGTTTAATTTCACTCCAATATCCTTACGGGAGACTTCGAATTTAAAGGATACCTTTTAAAATAATGCAACCAAATAAAAAAAATATGCTTTTTCTTATGACTTCTCAAAGTAGCAGAATCTTATTACATATTTTTTTTATCATTACAGCTGAGCAGAGTAGATTTTTAAATATAAGACTTGAGAATTATATAAATAATAGTGAATTTTGTTTTATAAGACTGCTTTTAAGTAAATATACTACAACCGAGTAAGAAATTTACAATAGAGGAGTTTTATTTACTCTGGAGACAACTTAGCAACTAATTAGCTTCAGCGCAAAACCGGCTTCGGACTACGTTTCAATTTCTTCAGAGAAATGAGGAAGTTTAATTAAATATTATTTCATTTAAAAAAAAGCTATAGCACGGTGGGAAGTGGGAACCTAGTGTGAGACACTCCGTTCCCTAATGTTTAGTTTAGTAATTAGATATTTTAAGGTTGTTCTTATAAAACTGATAATTAATATATTAATTGAAAGTAAAACGGACATTATATATAATGAGTTGTTTATTCTAGAGCTAAATTAAGTATCACTCAAAACAATAAACAATAATAAAGATATTTCCCTGATGTGATAAAAAAGCACGACATTGATGCAAAGCTACAGACGAAGTGATTGCAGCTCTCTCAGTTCTTAGGTCAATAATGCTAACGGTACAAAATTGCTTTTAAAAACTGCCAGATCGAAATGATTGCTACAAAAATAAACAAAAATAAAAGAAAGAAAAGAAAATAATATTTATAACAAAAATAAAAGTAAAAATAATTATATGTATGTTAATATGTTATTCAATTTGAGAACAAATTGTATATTCACATTTACATTTTTAACATTATACTTGAAAAATATTACTTTCTGGGTAGCGCTTGCAGAATTTGTACTTAAAATATTCTATTAAAGCTGAATCGTCCAATGTGAGCAATTATATTTTTAATCCCAATAATATGTTTACAAATTTTAAATCATAGCAAGATTAAAGAATTTTAAGTTTGACCTATATTTAGAAAAGTTCTTTTTTTTAATTAGGTCTTGTAATCATGGCCGTATTTAGTGTAAATTAAGGAACAAATAGGTTTTGCTCATCAGTTTTATTGTAATATATTTTTTTCTTTTATATATCTCTTTAAAAGCTCTGGAATTACATGGTTTATATTTCATCGAGTATAATTCATAAAAAAAGGTAAAGTGCAGTGGAATATATATATGCATTTAACATAATATAAAATTAATTGAAATAAAGTTGTTAATTGCTATTAAATTAATTATTATACTAATATTTGAATTGTTGACGGTATTTTCATATTATAATTCCATCATTTGAATCACTTTAGTGACCCGTGACAATAGACTCTCCATACCGTTGTATAAATTTAAAATTTGTAGTGAAAGTTGAAATAAGTATTGAAATTGACTATGAGTGCTCTATTGGCACGTTTGAAACACCATAATATAAAAACTTATAACTGAATACTGCAGTGTGCGAAACGAAAAATCCATAAACTTATTAAATGTTGTAAATTATTTGTTATGAAATGTATTATGTATATGTAGTATTTAATTGAAAATTAACATTTATAATCGAGAAGAAGCAATTTATGGTCTCTTATATGTTTTTTGAGGCCAGTCGTGGCGCAGTGGTACAAAGTGTGACTGTAAAACCGACTGGTTGTGGGTTCGATCCCCACTCGAGGAGATGAAATATTTACTTAAATTTATATTTTCATTTCTTCGCTCTGGTGTCTCAACACGCAATGCCTCCAAAATTCGGCAGAAAGTGGGGAACGAAGTGTCTTAACACTAGGTTCCCTCTGCCTACCCTGCTGTGTGCGGGATATAGTGTGAAGCTAATTTAATTTTTAATTTAATTTTTATATCATTTTTTAAAATATATCTACTTTTTCAGTCAAAACATAAATAAACGGTCTTGAAGCAATCGACGACTATTTCAAAGCTAAGCTAAGCTACCTACCTTGACTTGTTTACCTTGTTGTATTGGAATACCAAATCACATGCGGCACGCTGCACAGGCTGGCATTATATTACTGTGTTTATCCAAATCTGTGTTTGCTGCTCGATATGTGCGATCTTGCAACTAACTTATTACCTATGCCTACAATAGTAAACAAACAAACGTATTTATGCTGTTTAATAATTGAAGTTGCTGTGATCATGGGATGTACCTACTGTATACATATAATTAATATGACTTTTAAGGACATTTTTGTCAAGTAAATTGGGTTTAGGTGAGATCGCAGCCGCTTCCTACTTCCTGCCGAATTCTGGAGGCATTGTGTATTGAGTGGCGGAACTGAACGCTTTGCCACGACACCACAGTGCAGAAATTAAAATATATATATACTTTCTCTTATTTCATTTCTTCGAGTGGGAATCGAACTCACAACTTATCGTATTAACGCTTGTGCTTTTGCGCCACAATTGGCCTAGCTAGACTGGACTGTTCATTTCACTTTTTGTACAGTAATTTCACACGGTCAAGGTTACATGCTATAAATGAAAAGTCAAAAATAAAGATTTTCACAAACTTTTTAATAGTTGGCCTATTTAAAGTGAGGAATGAGCGAAATATATAAGAGCCGGTGTTTGCTTAAATCTATTTTCAAGCTTAACTTTAAATCAATTTTGTTCCACTACCACTTAAATGTTATTTTTTCATTTATTTATGTACAGGAAACATATTATAACAGAAAAATGTATAAAATGGATAACTCATCTCTAATAGAGACCTCTACCAGAAACCTTTGAATGTAGTAAATGTTGAGAGACGATTCGGAAAGTATATAGAACCTAATGCTGAATAATTTGGGAGTATTTTTTTTTCATTTTTTATTTATATATTTTATATATGGAATTTTACTTATTATACACTGCGTGTTGAGTGGTGCTCGACGCCGCGCTTTGCCTCGACACCAGAGCGACGAAATTAAAATATTTTATATTTAATTTCCTCGACTGGGAATGGTACCCACAACCTGTCGCATTTACAGTAACAATTTTACCCCTGCGATATGACTGGTGACTCCATAAAGTAAGTATTGTAACAGTATGTACCTGGGATATAAGTTAAAAATAAAGAAATAAATAAAATAAAATATGCATGGCAATACACATAAATAACATAGTTAATTATGAATAACACAAACGAAATATTTTTCATAACATATTAATCGAGACGAGTTCGTGTATTGTCGTCCCGAATGTCGCAACCGTCGTTCTGTATATATAGGTGGTGGTGATGCTGGAAGGCAGCGGTCGAGTCGAACTCTAAAGTACTACGGTACTAATAAATATGATGCACATAAAGACTCGTACCAAATGTATAATGAATATAATATGATAATTCGAAGTCTATGATGGCACGATCTTTTAGGATCGAATTCCTTATAAAGGAATTATATGTGTAGGAGCGACACATATTATGGATTAAAGTTATCTTTGACCAATGTTATAATATTGAATGTTGCTTGACGTCGCGGAAGCTGACGTGATGGGCTTATGCGAACTGTTACAGCGACATTAACTATGTCTTGGCTGATGCCGTCTCGCAGTACGCTTGCGGTACGTAAGCTGTGTTTGTATGGCGTTAGCCATTGATATATTAATATACCATTTCTACGATTTGGTATACGACTAGTAGGTGTGTGGTGCTATTTTATGTCCCAGCTCCGGTGTATGTAGTAGTGTCCGCCTGTCTCATACGGGTGTGTGGTGCTATTTTATGTCCTGGAACTCTGGGGTATGTAGTAGTGTCCGCCTACGGTTCGAGACACGACTGTGGGGTGTGTGCCGTGCGTTTATTTAACATATCGGCCGCCTTGCGGCAGTGCGTTCGTTCCAACGACTTATATTGATCTCACAAATCAATCAACATCACGAATCACAATTCTAATATAATAATCTTAATATAAACAAGCGTAACAAGTACCTTCAGACTGATCACACACAAACGTCCCGGAGAGTTCAATAAGACTGTTGCAGCCGCAGTCTGGTAGGAATTCACGGTGTAGGGCGGGGAGGTGCCCGTACTCTTTCTTCCTTTTATTATAACTAGTTCGCAGTTATAGTGGAGAGGAAGATAGGACGCGCTCTTGGCTTTTCTTCGGACGAGCTTCGAGTTATGACAATGATATATTGTCGAGTTTCCAGTTATCTAAATAACTGACACAAGAACAACTTCTGATGGCAAATATGTTATTAAAGCGATACCTTCTAATGGCATAATATAAAGTTCTTAATACTGTTACCTCTGAATCTCTAAAAGATTTTGGGTTCTTCACGATCACAACTATAAACGGTTCTACCCACTAGACACATCACGAGCCAAGGCATTATTTATTAAATAATATTTTAAAAGGTGTTTGAGATAACAGTTACAGTATGTAACAATTTTATAACGAAACTTAAGTGCCAGTGTTTTCAGGGAATTATTCAATTACGTAAAATACTGCTATTAGCCCACTGTGCTACCGTTTCTTTTGATTATAAAGTTGCTGATTGTTATATAAAATAGATAAAAATTAGATTTAAAATTTTCTTTAGAATTTCTTAATTGGAATCAACTTTATCACCAAGAATAGAAGTACTATTTTACCTTTTTCAACTGCACACTGTATGCCGCATACAGTAGAGAAGTCATCGCTGCGCTTTGCCGTGTCACCAGAGCGAGGAAAGGAAAATATAAGAAAAAATATAAATGGATGTATAAAAGAAATTAAATAAATGTAACTTAAATAATTGTGAAGTCCGTAGTGATAATAATATAAGATCTTAGAAAGTTTTGTTATTATGCGGTAACTACTTTGTTCATGTTAGTTACCTTGAATAATCGTAGGTCCAGATTAAGTATAACATCTTATGCCGTCGACAAACAGAGACTTCCCATAAAATATATGAAAGTTGCACAAAAATCATGTTTACTTGTGGAAATATGAGGAAGTACTGTGAATAATATGCTTATAGTATACATAACTGAAAAGATGCTAGTCGTGGCGCGGGTACAAGAGTCTGTGTAATCGCGAATCACGTTGTGGGTTCGATTCCCACTCAATAAAATGAATATTTAATATTTCCGTTTCTTCGTTACAGTATCAAGGCAAAAGTTAGGCTATGAACTCCACCACTCAACACAAAGCGTACTAAATTCAGCGGAGTGTCTTAACACTAGGTTCCCTTTGTTTAACTTGCTACATGAGGGATACATGAGGGATTAAAAAATTATAACCCATTTCCATTAATACGTGTGTAAACTGCGCTAATAATGTCATTTATTTTTTTTATAACGCTACATTTTTTACATTATTTAAACTTTTTTTTACCACAAATCCTTTGTTTACTTCCACTGTACTTTATGTTTAAGCTAACAGTGCCTACATATGGATGGAAGAGTTATAAAATAAAGACGATAAAATTTTTTTTTTTAATAAACTTATATAGATATATATAGATTTTTTAGAAAACGTATAGAAATTTAAACGTAGCGCATCTTAAACCCGCGAATTCAAGCGTTCTCATCGCTGAGCCAAACGTTCTCATATGTATTAAATATAAAACATTTCATTTCCTCAAGTGGAAATCGAACCTACAACTTATCGGGATAACAGTCATAAATTTGTACTCGTGCGCCACTACTGGCGTCTCTCAAAATATAATTACACAACCAAATACTCTATAGACTATTATTGAACAATCAATAACAGCATAACTATTTAACATTCAAAGTCGGGCTATAACGTCTTATATTAGTATCGAAAACGGTCGCCCAAGTCGTCCAAGGTCTAACACATAAGTTTATTATATAAGGCGAATGAGAAGCTTACTCGATATGAATATATTATAGTTAAATCAACATGAGACAATGTTATTACAAATCTCGAATTAAGATCCCAGGTGTATGAGGGATAAATAATATTTTAATATATCAAGCAAGCTTATCAATTTAATTTATTGTAATATACCGTTTTGACTCCTGTTACAATGTTGTAACAGGTCGGAGCAAAAGTATTTTCGTATTTTGAATGTTAAAATTAAATCAAATCAAAACAATTTGATTTTAATATAATTATTTATTTTAGATATATTATTAGTAATCAAAAAGTCTTTAAGGACAGTCGTGGCGCAGGGGCATAAAGTGTGACTGTAAAACCGACTGGTTGTGGGTTCGATCCCCACTCGAGGAGATGAAATATTTATGTTTCCATTTCTTCGCTCTGGTGTCGAGGACAATCGCGGCATTGAGTTCTGCCATTTAACACGCAATGCCTCCAGAATTTGGCAGAAAGTGGGGAACGGAGTGTCTTAACACTAGGTTCCATCTGCCTACATTGCTGTGTGCGGGATACAGCGTGAAGCTTAAGATTTAAAAACTCTTTGGCTGTTCTAAATGTATCTTACTGGTTTTAATACCATTAAAAGTGAGATTCTGTAGATGCAATAAATGAAAATAAAACTAGTCCCCTAATTAAATAGTTTTATTTTCTAAGCGTGGATTAATACTTTAAAAATGTGAAAATCATTTAATAAATAGCATTCTCTCTCATCAGATGGTAATTCATAGTGATTATCTTTGGGTAACGGAAATTTATAAAAATGTCCCTATAGAGATACTAACAACATAAATTATAACAAGTAAATAGAAATTTCGATGTAATGATGACAAAATGAACGTATGTGAAGAAGAAATTCGGTATATTTTTAAAATTTTGTTACAATAAAAGTAAAAATGCGACGAACGCCGCGAATAAATTTGAGCTGTTTATGGACGTAACGCGGTATCAATTAGAGTAGCATAAACGTGGTTCAAGCGTTTCAAGTCTGGAAATATTAGTGTGAAAGTGGAGGATCGCTCTGGACGCCTTGTCAAAGATAAAATCAGTGCCATTTTTTAAAAAAGTGGAGCAAGATCGACATGTTTGTGGCGACGAAACTGCTAAAAAACTGGATGTTAATAGTAAAAAAATGGTTTTACGTCATTTACGAATGTCTGGGTACAAGAAAAAACTTAACATTTGGGTAACATAATGCAACGTGTTCCCATTGCGATTCTTTATTATAATGTAACAATTCCGAACCATTCCTTAAACAGTTGATTACGGGTGATGAATAATGGGTAACTTACGAAAAGAATGTGTGAAAAAGATCATGGCCAAAGCATGGACAATACACACAGACCGTGGCAAAGACCGTAGCAGACTCGGAACAAAGTGATACTTTGTGTATGGTAGGATATTTATATAGATATGGATATTTTCACCGGGTAATACTATCGATTTTCACCTCTTCTGTCAGCAACTGATGAGGTTAAAAAAAGCTATTAAGAAAAACTGGCTAGAACTAGTGAATAGAAAGGGAGTTCCACCATTGAAACGCCAGACCGCACTCACCTATAGCCAGGCAGCAAACATTGAGAGAACTTGGCGGGGATGTATTGATGCATCCTCCGCCTGACCTTGCTTGATCAAATTTGCGCCTGTTTGGGTCATAGCAACTCTTTAGAAAGCATAAAGGAAGCATGACTTTGATGTAAAGCTAAGGACGAAGGGATTTTAGGTCACTTAGTTCTTAGGTCAATACTGTTAACGGCATAAAATAGGTATTAAAAACTCTCGGACTATAATAATTGCTACATAGATAAACAAAGACGAATAAAAACAACATTTGTAACGACAATATACGCTAAAATAATTGTATGTAGAAATGCTTATTTACATTTACATTTTAACTTCAAGGAACGTCGTTATAGTTGAAAAATATTACATTTTGGGTAGAGTTTCAGAATGTGTACTTAAAATATTTTATTTAAACTGAATCTTCTAATGTGAGCAATTATAATTTTAATCCTAATAGTTTGTTGACAAAATTTAAATCATAGTACATGTTATTGTATGAAATAAAATATATGCTTTAAAAGCCATGGCGGAAAGGAGGTCTTTCAAATGACTAAAACAGTCGGCATTGATAGCAAAATTAAAGAGATTTAAGTTTAACCTACATGTAGAAAGCTTTTTTTTTTTAAAAAAATAGGTCTTGTATTCATGGTTATACTTTGTGTAAATTAAGGAGTAAATAAGTTTTACTCATCAGTTTTACTGTAATATATAAAATTTTCCTTTTTATATTCTTGAGTGACATGGTTTATATTTTCGTCGAGTATAACTCATAAAAATGAGTAAAGTGCAGTTTAATATACTTTTAAAATATAAAATTTAAGTAAAGTTATTGCTTTGATAAAGAGAGTTATAAAATTCATATTTAAATTATTGGTGGTATATTCGGTTGGCCACATTAGTCTGCCCGTGACCACGGACTCTTCATTCAACGTGACTTTGGCGACGTGCTCTCTTAACTCTTAAGTTATTGATTATTTGTTATTTAACGTACAATAACAATTTATAGTCCCGGTTAAAAAATGTGTCAGTTACATTTTTTACATTTTTAGTCAAAATCATTAAAACAATTTACTTCTCAATTCAATTTTTACAATATAATTTTTTTTCTAGCTTCAGCTGTATACCGCATTTAGCGGGAACCCAGTGTTAAGACACTCCGTTTCCCTTTTTCCGCCGATCTTTCGAGGTATTGCGTGTTGAGTGGTAGAATTCAAGGCCGGTAGCTATTTGCCTTTGCCGCGATACCAGAGTGATGAAATAAAAATATAAATGTATATAAATATTTCATTTTTTCAAATGGGATCGAACCTACAACCAATCGATTCTACAGTCACATTTTGTATGGTAAAATAGCATTAATTGTTAAGTATTTAGATTTTTAGTTAAAAACAATGGTTCACTCTACATAAGTATATGTTTAATAATAAAAAAGCAAAAGCACTGGGAACGCGTACGTTTAAAACGCGCAATAAAATAATTTTAGCGTACATTTTGTCTTTCTACCGACGGGACGGTACAAGGTCTGTAACACAAGGCCCTAAGCAACAGTCCTCAGAGACACTTTGAGTGTATAAAGCTTACAATAGAACATATCTTACATATGAAACTTATATGCCTTTACGATATACAAAGGAACGTTATTATTACTATATAATATTTCATGAAATTAAACGCTTCGTTGCTTTCGTGAGGCCAGTCGTAACGCAGCGGCACGAAGTGTGACTGTAAAACCGACTGGTTGTGGGTTCGATCCCCGCTCGGGGAGATGAAATATTTACTTAAATTTATATTTTCATTTCTTCGCTCTGGTGTCGAGGCAAAAGTACGGCGTTGAGTTCTGCCACTCAACACGCAATGCCTTCAAAATTCGGCAGAAAGTGGGGAACGGAGTGTCTTAACACTAGGTTCCCCACTAGGTTAGTGTGAAGCTAATTTAATTTTTAATTTAATTTTAAACACTTTGCTTAGTTGTTATTTGTAGATATGCTATATGTTTAAGACAACCATTAAGTTAGATATGGAGATGAAATATGTTTACAATAAATTTCTCTGTCTTTCTTTTATATATTGATTTTGGATATAAGAATTTCGAAACTGTAGATATTTGAAAACGTGCCTTTTTGTATGTTCTCAAAGCTTTGATTAATCACAGTTGTAATAATATACTTATATTATTAACTAGCAGTGCCAGCGACTTCGTTCGCGCATATCATGTAAGGAGTCTAATCGAGTAAAGAGAGATCCCATCAAAAACTTAAATATGAAATGAGAACCTAGTTAAATGTTAAATATTGCGTCGTTCTATACTTTGGCAATAGAAGAATGAGAAATCTGTGTGAGTGCCAAGTTCTGTATTCACTCTGGATAAAATTCTAGCTCTAAATTTGAATGTGTCTTTATAATATACTTATAGCATATTTACCAATATTCTACAATCAAATACAAGTACGTATTTTTTACATTGAGTAAATTTGTACAAAAATATGTTTGACTCGTGTATCTGGAGTATTTTAGAAATTATTCCCAATTATCGGGTGCAAGCAAGCAAACTAACGAGCAAGAGGTACCAAAATATGTATTTTTAAGTGTGGCACCAAATATGACAGTAAAAATTTGTTAGTTTTTTTTTTTGGGTTTATCAATTTTGTATCGTTGCCACATTAAATTTAATATAACATCACATAGTCATCAGACAATTAAAACGCTCCTAACGATACCTAATTTGTCAAATTATCATAAGTATTTTAGAAGCAACAGAGAAATATGCGAATTATGATATATCATACATACATACATACATCATACTCCTCTTTTTAGCTTTACCGTAATCGGATGATAATATATATATATATATATATATATATATATATATATATATATATATATCTTTAAAAATGATCTTCACATAAATCTTCATTTAAACATCTTTTAAAAAACTTCAGCCCAAACTTGTTCATGGAGTCATTAATTTAACTTTTAGGTAAAATTTCTTTTAGAAAATTTTAATGACGGATTAATTTTCAAAATAATGAACACCTTACTTAAGATTTTGTTATGTAATGTGTTGAATTATTTACCTTTATTTGGAAAACGTCGAAAGGAATAGATAATACTTTATTTATAGATAAACTATTATAAGAATATAAGAGCTAATATTTTTTTTAATGAAAATCAGCTTCACGCTGAATTTCGCACACATCAGGGTAGGCAGAGAGTAGGTTCACCTAAAGTTAAGACATTCCGTTCCTTACTTATCCAAATCCGCATCTTCCGCATCCAAAGCATCTGTCGAATTTTGGAGACAATGATTGCCTCGTCACCAAAGCGAATTAATAAATAATAACTTGTTTTTATCACACAGCATAAATAAACATATAAATAATACACATAAAAATGTTATCGTAAAAATGCAATTGCAAAAGTAAATTAGAAAATGCAACAAAATTGCATTCCAACATAATTTGTTCAAGTCGCATATCATTTGTACGACATTGTTTGTGAGCTTGTATCAATATCGGTTGATTTATAGCGTACATGCGAAACATCGCGTCTGATTGCAGCGAGCATTTGTCACTAATGGGTAAATTGTTCATTTTGAATTGGAAATTGTTAGTCAATCCAAATGATATTGAGTAAACGGATATCTAAAGTTATAATTTAACTGTGGTTGGCGGTGACTTAGTTTTCGGTTTAGTTAGTACAATACAGTTTAATTTTATTATATTAAAAACTATGGATTTTCCTTAATAGTTCAAAATAATATTATAATTACATGTTTTTAAATGATACTTGTTTTATACGTATATTATGAGAGTAAAATGAAAGAATAATTAAATAAACATGAAGTTAAAATGAAATGCTATGAAAACGAAGATATAGGTAGATATGTAAATATTTTTGTAGCATTTCCTAGCCATATTAAAGTTTATTTTATACGAGCGAGTCTTCTGTGGCTTAGTCCGTTCGAGTTAAACGATTATTTATTAATTATTGCCACAAAATGAAGCCACGAGAAATTTAATAATACAATATAAACAAAATTGTAAATACATAGTTAGATTTTTATAAAAGTAACTTTAATTTATAAAATATCCGGACACACCGTGTTTGTTTCTTATTTTTTCTCGATTTTGAAATAACCAATATTTTTTAATGAGCATGTAGTTATTTACACGATATTAAAACATCATTTAACTTTTTATCCGGCAATTCCTGCGGGATTGGGATTTACGCGGGAAATACTATTATTATTACGCACGCTTGTCGTACGCGCATTGGCATTTTATATTTTCCCATAGTACAGCCGAGCCTGAGCATCAGATATGTCAATAGGACTCATCACGCTTTTGTTATGAACACATTTGTATATTATAAAACGCTACCGAATCGGAAAATTCTAAGATTTTAAACATACTAATTTATTGTACAAAAATTGTCCAGTTAAAGTATTATAAGTTCAGCTATTTACATTATCTAACCAATGGGACAAAACAAAAATTTATTCCACGAAAATATATTTCCATAATAAACATAAATTTTATATTAAGCCGTAAATACGTTTAAATGAGGTCGCGTCTCAATCAGGTTATTGCTTCATTACGAATCCGTGGAATATCCGACTCGCTGCCTGCACAAAATAAACACGGTTCTTAATATATGCGATGTACGCTGAAAGCATATTAATATGAGTGTAATTAAAAAAATCACGTTCGTACCAGTACAGCGTTAGGTCAATCAACTCAGTACATTTTTTTCAGCTCACGCTGTAGCCTGTATATAGCAGAGTAGGCAAAGTGGACCTAGTTTTAAGACATTGCGTTTTCCACTTTTCGTTGGAAGGACTAAAAATAATAATAAATTATTACATAATAATTCATTCCCCCGAATTGGAACTCACAACCGTCGCGTTACAGTCACACGCTTGTACCCTGTGCCACGACGGACTCAGTTTAACGCAAATCAACGTCAACTCTATACTTTAATTATACGTCTAACGTACATATGATTTAAATATATTTGATACTTGATCTGAGTTTGAAGTCTGTCCATCTATCAAGACCATTTATTGCGAGATGGCGTAAAGGTGTTAAGCTGAAGCTTAGCTTAATATAGGGAGAATGTGGTAATGTGGCCCTCTCGCTTTTTTAAGAACCAGTATTAAAAGAATACTGGATCTTAAAAAAGATTATGAATTTGAATTTGAATAAAAAAATGCAAAAGAATATTAAAGGATTCGCCCACCAAGGGTTCCGTGCAAAAATTTGAGGTTTCGAGCTTTTTCTAAAATACAAGCTTAGCTTGGCCAGATCCCTTCCATCTGATACCTCATTTGAACTAGCGGCTGTAATACCAAAATTTGCCCCCTTTTGAATTTTAGCTCGATATCTCCAAGCGCTTCTAAGATATAAGCTATAAGCTCTTGACAGACAAATGGATTGAATATAAAGTGATCTTATAAGAGTTCCTTTCTTACACCAAACTAACAGATACGGAACCCCAAAAATGTGTATAATTTAAATAAACGCAAATTTGACGATTTGATCTCAAGTAAGAGTTATATGGACCCCCTTTAGCCAAATTAAACATAGTGAACTTAATGACAATAATCGCAGATTTATTTCGCCTTCACAGCTTACTGCGTGTGAGAGTCCATGAGTTATAGATTTGACGCTGAATCCACTCTTCTCCAGGTCTGTCGCTAGAATAACTCTGGTCACAAAACATTCAAAATGTATCTGAGGCGAGGACGGCCATTTCCATCACATTCAGACGAGTTTTGTCTAGAAGAAAAAGTGTAATTTTAAAATAACATATAGAAATATATCTGTATGTTGTACGTAGGAGGCTAAATTATCAACATCATATAATTTATTAACAAGCTTTATTGGAAATAAAACATCGCACATTAGGCCCGCAAATTTAAGTTTGTCAACTCTTATAATTTGAACTACAATTTTGAAATTGGAACCCTAGGTGGGCGAGTCCGATTCACACTTAACTGATTGTTTTTGTCAATGTTAGAAAATATTTTGTTTTGAATATTAAAGATCAAGGTACAGATCAAGTAGTTAAAGGTACGCGCATACTGCCTTCTTCTGTCCCCTGACTTACAGTGGCGGAGCGAGTCTGTATTCGCGCTGGAATCAAGCATCCTCTTCGTGATTCTTAATTCTCGATTCTCTCAGATTCGCAGAAGTACACGTTGCAGCCAGTTCCTCTTACTTCAGTATGGCGCCCACCATACTGGAGGGAGAGGTACGACGTGCAATCTGATGTAGGTATTTGCCGAAACGACTGAGCCCCATCAGCACCTGCACCAGCCTGAAAGTCAGGGCTCCATAATCCCTTTACACCCAGCACTGAAATTAGGTTCCCTCTTGTGTTGTGAATGTTTTTAATGGGATCACGTTTTACTTTTACCTTACAACAGATAACAAATATAAAAGAAAATGATTACAAAAACTTGATCTAAACCTAATAGAGTACCTAGCTCGTGGAACTAAATTTAATCTATTATCTCATATCTCAAAGTGTTAGCATTGATAGCTCTAGTCAAAGTGCTTTAAAGTGAAATGCATCAAACTCTTAAGAACAGCATGCCAGAAGGAGTTTCTAAACTTTTGTGAAAACAACACAAGATTTCTCTAAACTTTCCTACATAGAAGTAATAAATATAGTTGGTTGTGATATATTAACTTGGAAACTAATAATACACCGCAAGAACGAATCTGTAAATAAAATCTAGTGGGGTTTATATATTGTTTTATTCAGGTATCATTGTCACAGATAATTAAATATGTATTTGTTTAAAATTGTTTTAAAAAATGTAAGTCCTGAGTTTCTTGCGCCGTTTCTTCTCAGGTCTGAGGTTTTAATTTTAGTGAACTGGTGGTAAATTATTTGACGTTCAAAAAGTAAGCATTTAACTTCTTATTTTGAATAAAATTATTTGAATTTGAAATTTTTTATATACTTATAGGTAGGTAGAGATACACTTTATAGGCAGAGAATGGTGGTAGGCAACAGGTCAGTCCGTCCGTCTGTTTCTGTCATATTTTTTTATGTATCCTGAACATAGCATAGTAGGCAGAATTAAGACACATCCGTTCCTCTTTTCCCGCCGAATATTGGAGGCATTGCAGGTTGAGTGGCGGAACTTAACGAATTGCTTTTACCTCGTTACCAGAGCGCGGAAATGAAAATATTAAATATTTCGTTTCCTCGAGTCAAGACCGAACCCACGATTAGTCACGCTTATACTCCTGCACTACGATTGGCCTTCATATTATTCTTTATTTTTTCCTTGTAAATTATGGCAGAAGGCATCACTTTAATTAATTAGGTTTTTTTTTTAACATTTGTCTATTATAAATATTTCCTCGAGGATATCACAGTCATCGCGATCAGTCAGATCCGAATAAATTACGAAAGTGATAATATAATACAATGCAGGCGTAGAACAGTCATGAAAAATAGAACAAAAAAATCTATTAAAAAAAATCTGTTGAAATTTGATAAAATAAGCTTAATCCATATGTAAAAAAAAAATAAAGTTAAAAATAAAAACAAATCACATTAGCTTTACGCACGTTATCTTAATAAATAATTATTAATTCCCTTGAGTGGATATCGAGCCCACAACCGCGCGTTACAGTCCCTATGATACAAAAATATTTTTCTTGTAAAATACATTCAATATGATCTATACAATACATTCAATATTCAATATAACGCAAAATGTGCTCTGAAATTTTACATAGCACTAGAAAAATTGTCAGAAGTTCATCAAGTTCAAGAACATCGCATTACAGACACTCTTGTGCCCCCGTGTCACGACGGCCTATTTAGCTTTATGCAATTTTTTTTTGTGACGCATGTACTTTTTTGAGACTATTTTGTATAGCTATGACTAATAAGCCAACCATTGAGACGTAAACAGTTTTATTATACCCATCATTCAACATTAGAAGTTACGTTAAATAATCAAATTATTTATAATCAACATTTAAAAAAGAAACATAAAGACTAATTTCACTTTCACACATCAACCAATCAATACCATTACAGATTAAAACTAAATCACAAATGAATCTGATAAGACCGATGAATAATAGTACCTATAATATCATTTACAACGAAACTGATTTCGTAACAAATCACAGATTAAAATAATTATAATTTTGATGAACATGAACGCTTGTACAGAATCAATAACATTTAAATCGAATATCTCGTTTCAGTTAAAAACATTAATGGCTGGATCATTGAATTTGAAATTCGTCAGTGTAATCCTTAGTATCTGGCACGCTCTCTGTGGTAGCTCGCATAAACTTGGTATTAAATCAGTTCTATTTATTTTGCTGGCAAAACACATGCCCCTGTTACGTTAGGCTCCAGCCAATTTAATTTGTATCTGTGCACTTGATTGTATGCCTGAAACAAATATAACAGTGGAATATACTAAGTTCATGGATAATATTCTACGTACATTTAGATTTTTTTAGCGTCATGCTGTATTCCGCACACAGCAGGGCATTCCTACCTGTGAAACCTAGTGTTAAGACACTCCGTTAACCATTTTTCGCCGAACTCTGGAGGTATAACGTGTTGAGCGGAACTCGGAATCGCGCTTAGCTCGACACCAGAACAAAGAAATTTTAAATATAAAATATTTCATTTTCTTGAGAGAGAAGAGGAATCAAACCCAAAACCTGTCATGTTTGTGCGTGTGCGCCTCGACCTTTAGATATGAACACATTTACTGGCCAGTTATCAGTGTAAAAGATAATATTTATGTACAGGATGGACCTTTAGACAAAAATAAGCCCCCTATCAGAAACAGTCGAGTAGAAATAAAAAAAAACATCCTAATATCTTTTGCTATCCAACAGCCAAATTCTGTCTAAAAAGCGTAGAACGTAGAGAAGAAAGTTTAAACATAGAGAATTCTCATTGTTACTAGGTGATACTGTAAGAAGCATACTATTTATCATAAAATTAATTATTGGAGAAAACATAAACAGATAGAAATATAGATATAAAAAAAATTAAAGTTGATGTTTGTAACAATAAATTTCTACAAATTGCAATATAGGAAAATTTAGAAGGACATTTTCCAAAGGACATAAACGTGCACGTCTACAAACTATAAGTCTTGCGACCGCTGCATTGTGACATTTATCGGATTTCCTTTTTTGACATCGTTTTCTGTATGGACTCCAGCTTTAAAGCTGTTTCTTAGATCCTTTTCAAGTTTCGAGACAGTAGAGTATTATATTATAGTTCCTGTAGAGTAAAATACGAAGGACAGTGAAAATAAAATAAGGAATACAATTTAACAATTGAACTGTCTTTAAGTTGGTCGGAGTTATAACAAAATTATTAAGGAAAATTCGGATTCGGAAAAACGCATGCCGAAATTACGCTATTCACGATATGATTCCTGTTTTAAATTACACATGAAATTAAAAAAAGTATTTTTGTACAACATTTGTTTCATCATTTGTTGTTGTGGCGCAAAGGCAAAATTAACAAGCGTGCGACTGCAAACGTGACAGGTTGTGGGTTCGATTCCCACTCGAGGAAATAAAATATTTAATGTTTTAATTTCCTCGCTCTCGTAATGAGACAAAGCATCATGTTGACTTCCGCCACTTAACATGCAACGCCTTCAGAATTGGGCGGAAAATTGGGAACGGAAGTGACTTAATTGGAGCGAACTGTTTTAACACTAGGTTCCCAGTTTCCCTCTACCTACGGAATACAGCGTAAAGCAAAAAAATAATAATAGTATATTAGAGTGGAATGTAACGGTAGTAGGAACTAATCACATTATATAAAAAAAATTGTAAGAAGTGAAAAAAAATTCTAAGAACTCAAGCGAAAATATTCTGAGAAAGCATTTCCGTTTTCTTCGTTTCCACGGCCTCGGGCTTACGCTATAGTGGAATGTTGGTGTTGTTAAAGACCAAGTACAGTAACTTCTACTTACAGAGCCGAGATATCAACAAAATAGTTTGTAAGGGAAATCTTGCTGTTTACTTGCGTAAATAAATTGTATTGTTTTACGATTTCCGTTTGGTTATTTTGGATTTAACGTTATTGTTTTATGGTTAAGCGATAATTTGTTATACTTGTTTACTTTAGCCTTTATAAAGCTTCATAATATTTTAACAAACTTTAGTTAAAATGAAGACATTCGAATGAGTGACATACGATTTTTTTTGTCGTTCGTTTCTATTGAACAATTTTTATATAAGGTGATGAAGTAACGCCAAGTTATTTATCAGCGCAAGAGAACAAGGGAAGAAAGGAGTAAGAGTAAAATATTTTTTATTTGATGAGTGGAATTTATCATATAAATATTCTTTATACAGTTCAAATCAAATCAAATCGGCTTCACACAGCAGGATAGGCAGAGGGAACCTAGGGTTAAGTTACTCCACTTTCTGCCGAATTCTGGAGGCATTGCGTGTTGAGTGGCAAAACTCAACGCCGCGTTTGCCCTCGACACCAGAGCGAAGAAATGGAAATATAAATTTAAGTAAATATTTCATCTCCACGAGTAGGGATCGAACCCACAACCAGTCAGTTTTACAGTCACACTTTGTGCCTCTGCGCCACGACTGACCGACGACCGATGCCTTAATATTATAGCGTGAAACTTATTAATGCATTTAAAATACGAGTACGTCCTCAACATTTTTATAAACAAAGCAAAACAAAACAAAATCTTTAACAAATTGATACCAGTGCAGGGGCACAAGATGTCACTGTAAACATGACAGATTGTGGGTTCAATTTCCACTCAAGGAGACGTCAACATGCAATGCCAGCAGAATTCGGTGGAAAGTTGACGGACGGAGTGTCTTAGCACTGGGCTCGTTCTGTCTACCCTGTTTTAAGCGGATTACAGCGTGAAGCTAAAAAAAAGTATAGAACTTTCAGGAGATTAAATTAAATTAATTTGTGGAAGTGGATTTTATATAATAACTTTCAGATTGAATAATGTTGTTCGTCATTATAATTACTAAGTAGCACCAAATTTCAAAACAGTTTAAGTACTATTATTTATAAATATATTGTACTATACAGTCAGATACGTATCTATAGGTTGTATATGTTATATATAAATCAACATTCCTACCTAATATTTTGACCGCAATCGGGTGTTAATTAGCATACAAATGATTTACATACAAAATTCCATTATAGCACGCACAATGCGAATCAGGTGCACGTTTGTATGTTAAATACAAATTTAATATTCAAAATAACGTCCATACAATTAAGCAGTTACAAGCTCTCCAGTTACCTATTAACATAGAAAGGTCGGTGCTGTCAGTTTGACGTGAAGCACGGAATTCAGAGTGAAGTACCGCGTAAAGAGCAAACGAACTAGAAAATCAACTGTGAATGCATTAGAGTAACTACAAAGTACAAACTTTATATATTTTTTTCAAGTTCTTCACTGCATCACGCATAGCAGCGATGGCAGCGAGATACTGGTGTCTAGATCAACAGTTTCTGGGATTAGAGAGCACAAATGCACAATCACACAAATAAATAGACAAATCGACAATCGAACAATTTTTTTTTATTTAATAAAATAATTAATGCCCTCATAGATTTTCTTGTATTTATTCCATGTACAGATTGCGATCACTCACAATTAATTGGATTAAAGAAACCTTAGTCTCATGAAAGGCCAAACGAATTTCCAATAAACATGACATTTATAAAAAGCTCCCTTTGTCTTACATTCGACCTTTCGTGGGTCATGTCGCGTATGATAAGAAGACTAGAGTCAACACACCTACATATCCTTAATAGAAGAAGCGCAATATCCTTTGCATTATTACATAGTACAAAACAAAGTCACTTTCCGTCAGTACGTATTAAAAAAGTCTTTCTACTACGCAACGCATCTCATAGTAATTATAGAGAAAAAAAATCGTATTGTGTTAAAGCAAATTTGAAAGCGTTAGAAAATTTTAATATGTTAAAACGACATATTATAATTAAATTAATAACTTAAATATTACTTGGCTTCACGTTTTATACCCAGCGGGGTATTGAGAGAGAACGGGGCGCCAAGCGCTACAGTATCTACATACGTCTTTCACCTCGTCCACTGTCATTGACTCTCTTCAATTTCATGTTGATTTTCATGAATTTTTATGTTTTTTACGTGATCTTCCTCCAGAATCTTTGATACTGTGTTTTTGAAGGTGTTGCCATTCTATGTATTCTATCCTGCCATTCTATGTATCTTTTCATTGCGGATTCGATCATGAAATATTTAATATTTAAATTTCCTCCTTCTGAAAACAAAGCAAAGCGCGGCGTGGAGTTCTGCCACTCAACATGCAGTGCTTCTAGAATTCAGTGGAAATTGGGAACGGAAGTATTTTAACAGGAATGGAGTGTCTTAACACTAGTTTCCCAGATTTCTTCTGCATAGTTTCTAGTTGAATATGTTTTGTAAGGACTATAGTGTAAATATATAAAAAAAAATCAATGCACTTAAGTCTCAAAATAGCTTTAATAATAGGTTAGTAACGAAATAGTTATAATCGTGCAATCGGAATCAGAAGCTGCGAGCAAAACATATGTACACATCTCCAAAATAATTTTATTCTCTATTTTTTTTTATTTACTTAGGAAATTTGTTTGTTTGTCGCTAGATCTAATGACGCACTTTACCTAATGAAATTAGTATAAAATCTATCATATTATCTGACATTAAGAATATAAACTTCAATTTAGGAAATTGAATCAATAATTATTGTACAATAAGTAGTACTCTCTAAAAATAACCTTAATGTCTATGTAATCAAGACACGCGTTAGCGTGTCCAGCCAAGTTAAAAAGCTGAAATGTGTATTTTACATGAACCATTTCAAGCTACTTTGGAGCTCTTTATAACTTGTAAGTCAATTTACTTGAAATTTCGAAGATTTTTATTTTTTTTATTTGTACCTCCGAGATTGTGATGTATATATATGTTGTGATGTATATATATGTTGTGATGGATACAATATTTCAATAATTTAAAATTAATTGGTATCATAACGTTTAAAAATGGGGATTTTAGTGACTGCCTCACTCATTCACCAAAAACCTACCTACCTTTTTTCAGGTCACCCATTTCTATGTAGGACTTAGAAACTTGATTTTTTTTACTAAGGTAGACTATTACACATATATAATAAATAAGAAGTTACAAAAAAACATTGATGATTATTAGTAATTATTTTTATTAAAGCAAATTGTGACTCAGGGGCATAAACGTGTCGATTTACACCTGAGGAAATAAAAATATTTTTTTTTTCATTTCTGGTGGTGTCTGTTGTTGAAACAAAGCACAGCATTGAGTTCACTCAGCACGCAGTGCCTGAAGAATTCAGCCGAAATTAGAAAGCGGATTGTCTTAATATTGGGCTCCCTCTGCCTACCCTGCTTTATGTGGGAGTGTGAAAATAAAAAAAAATGTGATATTTTTTACAAAAAGTAACACATTAATAAGAAGAAAGTCAAGTTAAATGTTTAGTCATGCGTCGTTATCGACTTCACCTATAATAAGCGATCTATGTGGGAACTGTGATCTGTGTTACTCGTTATAAAATTCAAGCTCTAAATTTGACTTGGCTAGCAATGTTCGAATGAGCTCGAATTTTATAATTCCATTTCTTCGCTCTGGTGTCGAGGCTAAGCGCGGCGTTGAGTTCTGCCACTCAACACGCAATGCCTCCAGAATTCGGCAGAAAGTGGGAAACGGTGTGTCTTACACTAGGTTCCCTCTGCCTACCCTGCTGTGTTCGGGATACACCGTGAAGCTGATTTTTTTTTTTAAATGACATTTCAAAAATTTTAATAGATAATGTTGCTCGATACATTAAAATGCTACTTATCCCTCATACACCTTAAATATTGATTCGAGACATGTAGTACCAGTATTTTATGTTGATTTAACTATAATATATTCATGTCGAGTAAGCTTCTCATTCGCCTTATATAATAAACTTATGTGTTAGACCTTGGACGACTTGGGCGACCGTTTTCGATACTAATATAAGACGTTATAGCCCGACTTTGAATGTTAAACAGTTATGCGTATATTGTTTTGTTCGATAATAGTTAATGGTGTAATTATATTTTTTAGATATTTGAATTATTTACTTTGTGAAATCAGATTCTCTCGTCTTTGATTTAATAATATTCCTTAAATTTAAAATATTTAAAATCCGCATATAGACACTGTTGTTGAATATAATGACATAAAAATGACCTTGTGGAAAAACAAAGTACTGGAAAAGTAAAGCACTATTTTTATAAATAAACCTAAAACTAAATGTGGTAAATAAAAAAGTTTAAATTATGCAAAATAAACGTAGCGTTATAAGGAAAACAAATAGCATTATTAGCGCAGTTTGCACACGTATTTTTTTAAAGAGTTATATTTCTTAAATTACACGCTGTATCCAGTTTGTAGCGAGGTAGGCAGACGGAAGTTTAGTGTTTAGACACTACTTTTCGCCGAGTTCTGGCAGCATTGCGTGTTGAATGGCGGAACTCAACGTCGCACTTTGCCTCGGCACTAAAGTGGAAAATAATAAATATTTAATTCCCTCCAGTGGGTAACTCAGAACCTGTCACGTTTACAGTCACACGCTTATGCCACTGTGCCATAAATGTTCTTACATATTTATTTAATATTTTTGGTGTAAAGTTTGGCCTAAAATTTAATTTCCTAATAATGTTATATGTTCGTACCAGGATGCACAAATTGTAACTTCGTATTGAGTAACAATAACATTTTCAGTTCTATCACGTGTCATTCAGATGATTACAGTATTGTGTTGAAATACAGCAAAGTTCTATGAAATTATTTATAAATTGTGTTATTTAATATAATATCAGTGAATTGCAATAACATTTTTACGAAAAATATTTTGTTATTGCTAACAGGAACAACAGAAACAAAAATAGTAAATTTTTATTCAGGTTAGTTTTATTGTAATACATTTTATATTACATACACTATATTCATTTTCCAGTGAGGAAATTTGAACTGTTTTTAATTTTTATACGACTTAATAATGAAATGTTAAGATCGTAAATACTTGAAGCAGAACTTAAAATAATATCTTGAAACTGTTTTTAGTCGATTTTAGCGCAGTCGGACAGCGTTGCATTTCGCCGTCTCTGAAAAAAAAAATATTTTAACTTTTTTATTATTTTCAACAGACATTCTCATTAATTTTTTATAGCTGAGGATGTCCCACGCTGATAGCAGGGTAATCAGAGAGAATCTATTAACCTAGTGTTAAGAGATTCCCGTTCCACACTTTGCAACGAAAACTGGAAGTATTACGCGATTAGTGGCCGAACTCAACGCCGCGTTTTATCTCGACACCAGAGCGAAGAAGTTAAATGTTTCATTTCATCGGGTGAAAACCGAACCCAAATCCAGGCTGACACTTTTCAATTAAATATACCATACGTATACTTATATGGAGCACTTCTTCAGATTTTCACAAGTTACCACAATTCTTATGCAAACTTTCATCATTTTTCTCATGGGAAATCTTTGCTTGCCGACATATAAGATATCCCTAATGTGATCCTACGATTATTCAAGACAACTAACATCAACAAAGTAGTTTCCGCATAATAACGAAACTTTCTAAGAACTTATATTATTATCCCCACGGACTTCCCAATTATTTAAGTTTTATTTATCTTATTTCTTTTATATCTCGACGAAAAGCATGATTTTTGGATATTGTTTTTTATATGGAGTGTCAGAACTCAACGCAGCGATTTCCCTCGATACCAGAAATAATAATATTAAATATTTCAATTCCTCGAGTGGTAATCGAACTCACAAAATCTTTTTCCACATCTAAAAATATCTTAGTACCAAAAGCAAAATTTCATAGAACAATCAGCAACTTCATAATTAAAAGAAACGCTAGCACAGTGAGCTTATAGCAGTATTATACATAATTGAATAATTCCCTGAAAGCACTGGTACTTAAGTTTCGTTATGTAATTATTATATATATTTTTTTTAATAAAGGCCAGTCGTGGCCAGTCGTATAGTAAAAATGACAGGTTCTGGATTCGATTTCCATTAAAGAAAACGAAGTATATAAATCACTGTGGCGCTTAGGCAAAGCGCGGCGTCAATTTCTGCTACTCAACACGCAGTGCCATAAGATTTCGGTGGAAAAATAGGGAACGGAGTTTCGTTAGTTTAGTTTAAATGTCTTACATGCCACTTGCTACAAACTATATTAGGTTCAAATCCCACTAGGGTAAATGTAATTTTTAAATATGTCTTATAAAATATGACGTTGGATTTCATAACCTCAAACGTACTACGTATTTACAATGGATTAAAGTGAAATTCCAAATGACTGAATATTAGCCTCTTTCTACTTACACAACACAAACATTGAGAGAAGCGAAAGGTTAATATAATATATTACAATTAAAAATAGCATTCACTAGTTAGTAGAGCTCTAACAAAATTGAATTAAGGCATTATAAACACGAAGATATATTAAAACAAAAACTGGTTCTTGAATATTTCGCTCTTTCCACACTTTACATAGCTTACGCGACAAGTTGTGGGTCCGATTACCTTTCGAGGAAATTAAATCTATATTTTATACTATTATTATAAAGAAAAAAGATTTGTACGTTTGTAACGAATAAACTAAAAAACTACAGAATCGAATTTAAAATTTCTTTCATCATTAAAATGCTACATTATCACTGAGTAACATAGGCTTTATTTGTTACTACAAAAACTCAAGGGGTAAAAAAATTGGCATAAAATATCATTCATCACATGCGCTGCAGAAACTGATGAAGAAAGAATTTAAAAAAATACAAAATTCACGAACATATCTGTCTATAAAAAACTACCGATACCATTTTTCACTTTTTTGTTTTTGTAGTTTAATATTAGATAAAAATGCTAATTTTATTTGTATATCCTCTATTATATAACATTAAATAAAGGTCAATTTTGTTTTTTTAATACTTTCATATACATATATACTTAATTTAACATTCCATTCCATGAAATTTGGAAACGTTGCTTATTGAGTGGTGGAATTCAACGCCGCGCCTCTACACCAGAGCGAGGAAATGAAAATATAAATTTAAATAAATATTTCATTTCTACGAGTGTGGATTGAACCGAAAGCCAGTCGATTTTCCAGTCACACTTCTGTTTGTGATTTTTCTGTGCCTATGCATCACGACATTTTTAAAGCAAAAAATATATTCAACAGGTTTTCGATCTAAACAGACGACATTTAATAATATTTCATTATACTTTTCCTGATTTTATGAATTATACTCGATGAAATATAAACCATGTCACTTAAAAAATATAAGTAAAGGAACAATATATTACAACAATGATGGGTAAAACCTATTTATTCCTTAATTTACACAAAGTACAACTACGACCTATTTTTTTTTTAAAAAAGCTTTCAAAATGTAGGTCAAACTTAAAACTCTTTGATCTTGCTATCAATGCCGACTTTTTTAGTCATTTAAAAGACTTCCTTTCCGCCACAGCTTTTAAAAGCATATAATATATTCTATAAAGTAATGTGAACTATGATTTAAATTTTGTCAACATACTATTAGGATTAAAATTTTAATTGCTCACATTAGAAGTTTCAGCTTTAATAGAATATTTTAAGTACAAATTCTGCAAACGAAAGCAATATTTTTTAAGTATGATGACGTTCCTTGAAATTAAAAAGTAAATGTGAATAAGCATTTTGTTCTCAAATAAAATGACATATTGAAATATATACAATTATTTTAACTTATATTACATTGTCGTTATAAATGTTGTTCCATTTTCTTTATTTTATAATTATTTCTGTAATAATCACTTTAGCCCGGGTTTTAATTTAGCTTCACGTTGAATCCTGTATATAGTAGAGTAGGCAAAGGGAGCCTAGTGTTAAGACACTACATTCTCCATTTTTCGCCGAATTTTTGGATTGTGTTTTAAATTACCTATTCCGCCAAATTTAGGAGATGAATGACGCCTAAAAGTATTAGTTATATATTATAATTAAGTACTTAACTTTTGTTTATTTTTGGTTAAAACATATTACGTTTAAATGATAAGTCACCCAAAAAATTGAATTATTGAAACTTAAAAATAAATAATGGGGAACGGAGTGTCTCATCACTACGTTCACACTGCCTATCCTGCTGTGCGACAAAGAGCTGTTTTAAAAAAATATTTTTTAATTTTTCGTTTAACTTCCTCATTTCTCTTAAGAGATTGAATCGTAGTCCGAAGCCGAAGCTAATTAGTTGCTTAGTTGTCTCTAGAATAAATAAAAATAGAGAAACCGTTGTAAATGTCAAACTTATTTGTAGTATATTTACTTGAAAGCAAAGTCTTATAAAACAAAATTCACTTTTATTTATATATTTCTGAATTATAATATTTTAAAATATCCTGAGGCCAGTCGTGGCGTACTGTCGTGCGGCACGAAGTGTTCTGTAAAACCGACTGGTTGTGGGTTCGATCCCTAGTCGAGGATATTTACTTAAATTTATATTTCCATTTCTTCGCTCTGATGTCGAGGCAAAGCGCGGCGTTGAGTTATGCCACTCAACACGCAATGCCTCCAAAATTCGGCAGAAAGTGTGAAGTTTATTTACGACCTTTCATTTGTCTTCTAATAATTTTTAATCATAGCTACTGACTTTTATTATTATTAATGGAAATAATATCTCCTCCTCCTGATTTAGTCATCACAGCATAAATAACGAAATGTGTCAATAGCACATAAGTATTAAGTTATCGTAAAAATGCAATTGCAAAAGTAAATTAGAAAATGCAACAAAATTTCATTCCAACATAATTTGGTCAAGTCGCATATCATTTGTACGACATTGTTTGTGAGCTTGTATCAATATCGGTTGATTTATAGCGTACATGCGAAACATCGCGTCTGATTGCAGCGAGCATTTGTCACTAATGGATAAATTGTTCATTTTGAATTGGAAATTGTTAGTCAATCCAAATGATATTGAGTAAACGGATATCTAAAGTTATAATTTAACTGTGGTTGGCGGTGACTTAGTTTTCCGTTTAGTCAGTGTAATACAGTTTAATTTTATTACGTGAACTATGGCTTTTCCTAAATTGTTTAAAATAATATCATATTATACACGATTTATAATATTATTATGATTTATTTACCTATAATGTAGTAAATAAATTATAAGCTTATATCTAATTCATTTAGGCCAGTCGTGGCGCAGTGGTACAAAGTGTGACTGTAAAACCAACTGGTTGTGGGTTCGATCCCCACTCGAGGAGATGAAATATTTACTTAAATTTATATTATCATTTCTTCGCTCTGGTGTCGAGGCAAAGCGCGGCGTTGAGTTCTGCTACTCAACACGCAATGCCTCCAAAATTCGGCAGAAAGTGGGGAACGAAGTGTCTTAACACTGGGTTCCCTCTGCCTACCCTGCTGTGTGCGGGATATAGCGTGAAGCTAATTTAATTTAATTTAATTTTAATTTATTTATTTATTCATAAGTTACCTTTAACGTTTTCTAAATAACGGTAAATAGTTCAACAGATTACAAAAGCAAAAGTTTATGGTTCATTATTTTGAAAATTAATACATCATTAAAATCTTCTTAAAGAAATTTAACCTAAAAGTTAAGTTCCGTGAACACGTTTCCGTTACACTCTGCGAATTTCAAGTTCAATTTCTATGGAAGCTTAGGCTGAAATTTTTTAATAATATAATTGTGTATAATACTGAGTAAATCTAAAAAGGAACACAGCAAAATTCTATAATGCGTTTAAATTCTTCTACTTCTCCATGACTTTAGACCCGGCTCTGCTTGGCAGGATCTATCTTCCGACACACTACTTTGCACGGTGCTTTATAATATTTTTTAATTTGGAACGCTACTTATCTAAAGAGAGACAAAAATGGAGAACAAAGCATAGAATCATAATAATTTCTGAGTTTAATTCTCTGTATAATAATCTGTTAAAGATCACTCCTTACTCTATAAAAATTAAAATCAGCTTCACGCTGTATCCCGCACACAGCAGGGTAGACAGAGAACCTAGTATTAAGACACACCGTTCCACCACCTTCCGCTGACTTGTGGAGGCATTGCATGTTGAGTGGCGGAACTCAACGCCGCTCTTTGCCTCAACTTTGCGTTACTCTAGTTAAATACAAAAATTCTATACGATGTAAAACACAGCGTGTTAAAAAATTTGACGTTAAGCTACAGCAAAAAATGTGAAATCTTTTTACTGTAATTACAATTTTTACTATATTTATTCTACACAAGGTCACGATATTCATTAATATGAGAGTTTATATTTAAAAAATATATATTTTTAATGTAAAGAATTTTTACTTAGTGACCTTTTATAACTTTACACTTCGACAAACTTGTCTCATTTTCATCTTGACGTCCATATTAATTATACATTGTAGATATTTTCACTATATTTTTAAATTTTGTATCTTTATAAATAAAAATGAACCGCCAAAACGTAAGCTATGCGGGTATAGCTTTAGAACGACTGCACTAAATTGGATGATTCTTTTCTCAAATATATATATATTTAATAAACATAAATAAGTATCGAGGCCAGTCGTAGCGCAGCGGCACGAAGTGTGACTGTAAAACTGACTGGTTGTGGGTTCGATCCCCACTCGAGGAGATGAAATATTGACTTAAATTTATATTTCTATTTCTTCGCTCTGGTGTCAAGGCTAAGCGCGGCGTTGAGTTCTGCCCCTCAACACGCAATGCCTCCAGAGTTCGGCAGAAAATGGGGAACGGAGTGACTTAACACTAGGTTCCCTCTGCCTACCCTGCTGTGTGCAGGATACAGCTGATTTATTTTATTTCAAGTATTTAGTAAATGAAGACTAGCAGTACTTAAACGTGACTTTTGTCATGTAGCTTCTTATAATACGCAGCATCACCGAATAAAGGCAAATGACAAAGAGCTCTATTTTAATGACGATACTTTAATATGTTTACAATCTACACATACAATAAAATTTTATTTGTCATTTGTACACCCTTATTTCAAAAACAGTTAAACTAATTTATCCAATTGACCAATGTATCTTGAATTCAGATGGACATTGGAGATAGGAGTATCTAGCTACAAGTTTCTCCTACCCTGCCCTGCTGCGAAATATAGGAGAAACGTGAACTTGAAAAATAATATAAAGTTTGTACTCTAAAGTTTTCACTGTCCATTTTCTAATACGCTTGCTCTTTATACGGTACTTATTCCAGATTCCGTACTTCACGTCAGTCTGACTGTATTGACCTTTCTATGTTTATAGGGAATGAGTTACATCAACGTTTTGACGTGACTGATTCATGTCAATATAGTTTGCTACCATATAGAGGCAGTTTGGCCTTGCCGTTCCGAAACCATCCTATGTATCCGAATTAAAATTATACCACAAAATAGCTAAAGAAGAAAAAGTAGCTAAAGAATCAAAGAAATTATTACAATGAACGAGAATAGTCAAGCATCGCGCGCGGTGACGGAGCAAACGACGCCATTTTAAGGTTAGTCTGCTGCGTATCGAGATTAGCAGTTAGTACCTATATATAACTTTTGACTCGAGGAATCTATAAAGTTTCTTTTTTTATTCGTTACCTATCGTCAAAATCTATCGACTGTATATAAAAAATGTTAAAAGTAGTCTTAGTTATATGATAAGATATTTTAATTAAACAAAATATCAAAAAATATTTTTAACATATTTAAAATATTATTCCACACTTAGGAAAAAAAAACTATTTATTTAGAAAACGTATAAAAATTCGAATGTAGCGTGACTTTTCTTTACAAAGTGCATAGCATTCTCCCTTGCCAGGCTATAATTCTTATTAATTATCTTTAGATAGCCCAAATTTGTAAAAATCTCCCTACAGAGATGCTAACAACATAAATAAGTTGTAACAAACGTATAAAAATTTCAACATAGTTTGATGACGTATGGTTTAGCGGTCAGAGCGCCTGGTCGGTTTCCAGGAGGCGCGGTTTCGAGTCCCGCTAAGTTAAAATGTTTAATATGCTTTCTAAATAAATATATTATCAAAAATAAATAATGTTGGCCTATACACGTCACGAAGCCAAAACCACCAATCAAGACCAATCAAATGGTAGTAATAAAACATTATTTGACTGAATGACATCATGCCAGTACATCGTACCGACACCATACGTACATCGACGGTGAAAGTCAAAGATGAAATCGCTTCTACATCAACAGCGAACTGTATAAGCATGGATTGTGGTTGATCGTTGAATATGAAGAAACATTGGGCAGCAGCTAGTGTATGTTTTAATACGACGTTAGTCAACAATTCATTCGAACAAAAGTGTGATTTGTGTGATCATCTATGGTTTCTGCGAAACAATAGATAAACATCAGCCGAAGCTTAAAAATACTTTCCGCGAAGAGCCAATAGGGAACTTTACACTGTTCGTTAAGTGTAGAATAAGTTGTGGCATTTCGTTAGATGGCCTTTATATGATTACTATCCGAGAAGATTTGAAGTTTTATCATGGATTTGGTCAGACTCTTACAGTTAGAGATGATCATTATCAAATTTTTACTAGGATGTGTGTATATGAAACCGGACACAGCGTTAGCAGTAATTTAACTCTTTATGTTATGATTGTTTTGTGTCAGAGGCCAGTCGTAGTGCAGGTGCACGAAGTGTGACTGTAAAATTGACCGGTTGTGGGTTCGATCCCCGCTCGAAGAAATTAAATATTTATTTTCATATTTAAATTTCTTCGCTCTGGTGTCCAGGCAAAGCGCGACGTTGAGTTCCGCCACTCAATACGCAACGCCTCCAGAACTCGGCGGAAAGTGGGGAACGGAGTGTCTTAATACTGGATTCCCTCTGCCTACCCTGCTGTATGAGGGATACAGCGTGATGCTGAAGAAGATATAAATAAAAAGGTTATGTAAAAATATAAACATAGAATCTCATCCACGTACAACAAACGGCCGTATCCATAACATAACGTAGTTTTATATAAAAATAGGTAGCTCGATAAAAAATAATCTGTTTTTATTCTTTCCTATCTCCCAAAATGACTGAGATATTAAACATCAAATTATGGCCTCCGCATGAAAATTTGGCTAAGCGTGTGACGTCATACTGCGTCTTGTCAGTCGGCGCTTGAGAACTCCGAGCCAAAGTATAAAACTTTGGCTCATTTTACTCTCGCGTTTTTGTTAATTCAACTGTTTTTTTTTTATAGTAAATTAATAAAATAGTTAAAAAAAACACTCCGTATCACTGCCGCGTGTTAGTGCAAAGTGCAAATTAAAAAAAGCGATAATACTTTACACCGCCGTAATTTTATAAATCCTGATCCGATTTTTATGAAATGAGCGCTACTATGTTTTGCACAAACATCCGCATTAAATGCAATTCTAGTAAAAATTTTGCATGTGCATCTGTTATAGTAAAATTTTAATGTGACTCCTAGGGGACTTTTAATTTCTTTATTGAATAGAAGTTATTCTGAATAATAAATTTGTATCTAATATACGATTCACATTGTGCGTGGTGTAATGGAATTTTGTATGTAAATCACTTCTTTAATATAAGAAATATTGACGTGTATATGAAATATACATGTACATATGTATTTTAGTATTAACTAAAACAATACAATTTATTTTGTTTTGAAATTGAGCGTTATTTAGTAGTTATTATGACGAAAGACATGATTCAATCTTCTGATCTGATTTACTTATTTTTGGTTTTGTATGTAAGCTACGTTCCTGAGAAGCTATGAGCTATATAAAATTATATATAAAATATAAAATTGTGGTATAAGTCTTAGTTTGTCTTTAATAACGAAAAATATTAATAGGGCCATTGAATTACTAAAAGCGCGTGCACTGCAAAAATAATAAAATATTTGCTAATATATTTTTTGGACGAAATGTTCTATTAATGAGTTCTAAAAAAACCGTCATACCGTATATATATATCTCTTAGAAATACAATAAGGCATTTTGTGACATGAAATTTTTGAAAATTGCAAATATTTGATATTTCCACGTTTTTTATTTGATAAAGTAAGCTCGTAAGTTTCAATAAACTTACGAACGAAAGTTATTCTATCAACAAGGAATTTTTATCACGATATGCTTTGGCTTTTATAACATGTTATTAATTAATTACTAAAACAAAAGTAATTATTACTAAAATAAACACAAAAATTTATTAAATTATTAAGAAATATAACGTTATATGACAGCGTCGTATAATGCTAATCATATTATATTTGAACACCATAATTGAAATTATTAAATGCTATTTGGACTATTGCTAATTATTCATGAATCGTTTTTTTATTTCAGTCATATCTCATCTCTTTGTTCATTGTTACGATCTTTTGTTTTATAAAATGCGTACTTTTTATAGTGATATTGTGCCAATCTTCTATTGTGTGTAATTTTTTTTAAAGTGGCTGAGCAATTGATCATTTAATAGATAGCAATTTTATATTTTACAGTGGATTCACGCCATCGCAACGTGATAGTTGTAGGTATTATCCATATTCTGGGGATTATATAGTTGACTTAATTCTAAACGATACATTCATTATTTGGAATTACACAATATACGGCAAATAGTCCTGACTCGTAAGGTCTTCGGTGAAGTCAGATGACGTCCCAATATATTGAACGGTTGGTTCAGTGTGCCACTTGAAGGAGTGAAGTCCGCATCCCTTGTTCCCACTATTATACGATCGACGCGTCATTCACTCCACTTTCCTAAAAGCCGAGTACCTCCTCGTTGTTGTAAGAAAAGGTTATTCAGTATCAAACTTTTACCTCGGCCTATCCTGATTGACATTTAATCAAGGATAGAGATTTTGGAACAAGTTGATCTTAACTAACATTTATTTTCTAATCAACTAACATGTTATTTGAGAACATTCATCTCATGCACACTCATCGTATGCATTATGAAAACACCTTTATCTATACGGTCACAATAACTTTTATTGACGCACTTTACAGCCATACACGATTCTATCTAAATTAACCAATCCTTTTGCTATTAACTCCATTGTTGCCTCAACACAAAAGTCACAACTGTCACCTAATTTGAGCTATACTAGATCATGTCAATCAACAAGTGACGCTAACCTCAAAAGTCGCCACTGTCACCTAAATCGAGCGACAACAGTTCATGCGACTTATCGAGTGACGATAACCTTGCCACCTCATATAGTAATCTACTTTGTTTTATTCATCTATAAATTCTGATCGGTTTTGGTCTGTTTTCACTACTCATCTGGCATTTCGCGGCGTTCCCTCATGCGTGTTGATGGCGCAGACTTTTAACGGTTAACTTATTTTGTTCTGACTCTAGTGCGTTATTCGGAGTTTAACAGTGTTACTTCTCTCATTACTTAGCTATCCTACCCTGATTGACCCTAACTTCGGTTTAAGAACTGCTACGTATGATATTTAGCCATAACGATGTCAAGAATGCCGAAATATCCACGTTTTTACTAACATGGATATTATTTTAATTTGTATGGGGAGGCATTCATCGAAATAAAATACTAGGGCTAGACTTTTATTGATGGTAATTTAAATGCTACGTCATACGTCACCAGAATATGCCGACCAGATCGACGAGATGCAATTTATACATTCAAAAAAAGGGGAACAATTTGAAAAAAAAATCTAGCTATCTACGGTATATAAAGTGGATAAATGAAACGATAAATGTGAGTATGTGTAAAGTGTATTCCTAAGTGTTGCGTTGATTTAACATCACTTCGCCGCCGTTAGGTACACACTCGAACCCACGCTAGCTGCTGCGACTCTATGTCTTGAATGAGGCGTGTGCGACGTTGCCAATTTGACAGGTTAGTGTGTGTTTACGTTATTCTTTACAAACGGCGTTTTATTTTAAAACGATAATTTTGGTTATTTATTTTGTTTGAAAAATAGTTTTATGTCCATAAAGGAAAAAAACACTTATTATTTTTTGGGTAAAAACATAAATAAAAACATATAAAAAAAAATATTGTATTAGGCTTTTATAGAGTAGTTAAAACTGTGGTTTCTTATAAAGTGGTGCTGACACTGGAGTGCCCTGTGAGTTTAAGTGTGACTGTAAATCGACTGTTTGTGGGTTTGACCCCACTCGAGGAAGTGAAATATTGATTTACATTTATGTTTTAATTTTTTTGCTTTGGTGCCTTTCAATACGCAATGCCTCCAGATCTCGACGAAAAGTGGATAACTGAGTGTTATAACACATGTACTGCCTACCCTGCTGAGTGCGGAATACGGCGTGAAGCTGATACAACAAAATATTCATATAGTTCAAGCGGTTGAAGCCGCGCGGGTCTGCTAGTTTCACATAAAATTTCTCTAAAGCGAATATTTTATACAAAATTTCAATATATTACTAGCAAAGTTTTTATGAACGTGAATATTACCACTTGTGTCATTCAAATTTAGTTCCAATGATATTTTGTTGTTTAAATATTTCATAACTCCAATTTACTTTAATGATCACTAAAATTAATTTATATAACTAGTTTTAACGAGTGGCAGGTTGCATACATAGAATATTGGAAGCTTTAAATCATATATATATATATATATATATATATATATATATATATATTGTTTATTTAAATGTTTATTTTAGGTTCACGCTGTAACTTGCAGATAGCAGGATAAGTGAAGAGAAGCCTTAGAACGTGCGTGAAAGTGCTTAGATATTCCGGCCCTCATTAAGACACTTCTTTATTTATATTAAATATTTCATTCCCCCGAGAGGATGTCGAATCCACTTTTTTATACCACAAAATGCAGTATTAACATACAAAACGCTATTTTGAACTTGGGAAAGTGAACTCTGTATATGCAGGATACCGTCTGAAGTTGAAAAAAAATGTTATGTAACATTTTATTTAAGGAGCTATGCCAGAAGAATTTTATTTTAAAACATTATGATCCAGTCATTTAGAAACTCCGATTTCTTTCCACTTTAAACTTCACTTTAAACTTCATCAGCCGAAAATATAATTAAATATGAAAAAAGGCCCAAATGGTAGTCCGACTCTCAATTATTACGGCTGTAAATTTAGTCAGTTATTTTGTTTCAAATTTGGACCGCACTTATACGTTTTCGAAAACGGAAAGTGGGGAGCGGAATGCTTTAACACTAGGTACCCTCTGCCTAGTCAGATACACGCGGGATACAACATGAAGCTGAAAAAAAGTTTTAAACTTACAATCAGTATTAATGTCAATGATAACTTAAAACCAATTTCGATCCAAGTACAAAATGAAGATCATAAGAATATAAAATATTATTACATAAACTTGTCGTTCTTGGATTTGTAAAAAGTTCTCGCTGGTGCCAAACTATGTGCTCTCATTAATTTTACTTGAATCTCTTCCGAGATGACGTGCCGGTAATTTGTTACGATTAACACACTTGGCAAACTATTATATTATCTTCTTTTATAAGGATTTTGTATTATTATGTTATGTTGATATAGATAAATAGTAATAAATGACGTGTCTAAAAATGTGCTCCTTACTGATATTTAATTTGCGTATATTGTTTTTGATATCTATTTGGATTTTTTTTTCTCCGCTCCTATAAGACAAAGTGGAGCGTTAAATTCTTGTTGATGAATTGAACAATGGAGAATGAAACGTCTTGATAAAAGCTTCTCTCTGCCTATCCTGTTATAAACAGACAAAAATGTGAAGCTGAAAATAATAATTTAAGAAACACATTTGTAATTTGACCTGATTGGACGTCAACCTATAATTGATGAAAATATTAACCTCGTACTAAAGAACGATTCGAACAAATGCGTTATATTTACTATGAAAAACAGTACATTTTTTTTTTCCTGTTATAAAGTAAATAATGTGGAAACCACATATTCCCTTAAAATGGAAGATAAGTGATATTTAAAGATGAAAATACGTCACTATCTATCCAATGGATGGTCAGTATATCGATGTTGGTCCCTAAAGGTGTCACGTCCCATATCGCGTTGAAAAATAGAGGGTCGAAGTAATGTTCTGGATAAATAGTGAACATTTCAACGAACAAAAGTGTTATGATCGCACTAAAGATAAAGAAAAATATGATATACATTTTATGATAATCTTTTTTTTTATGTTATCATTTTCTTTTGTTTATTTACAACCTAACAGTGCATGTAAGTGTATGTACCTCAAGATATATGTAGGTTATACACTCCAAGTTCACAATTTTACTCTTTAAATTCATCAAACTATGAATGAATCGAAATTGTAAACGCAACTGGTTGTGGGTTTGATTCACATTTAACAAAATGATATATTTGATATTTTTATGTCTTCGGTCTGGTATCAAGGCAAAGTGCAGCGTTCATTTCAGCCATTAAACACGCAATGCCCCCAGAAAATGAGGAACGGTAGTCTGAGTGAGAGCGGAGTATTCACAAGAAGTTCACACAAGTGTTCCCTCTGTCTACCCCGCTATGTGCGGGATACAGCGTGAAGCTAAAGAGAAAACAAAAAAAACCATAATAGGTGTTTAATATGATGTCAGAATTTCAGTTTTAAACTCCGTTAATGAAACTTACTTCAGCATCTAGCTAGAGTATGAATAAAGAAAATCCGTTTAATGTTTAAAGTTAATTGATGGTCTTTGACTCGAAGTTGAACTAGAATGTTGGAAATTACATTTACTGAATAGTTGCTTACTTCGAATATCACTTTTGCATAATATTATTGTATAATGGGATATTTAATGCTCAAAAACATTTATTTGAGGCCAGTCGTGGCGCAGCGGCACGAAGTGTGACTGTAAAACCGACTGGTTGTGGGTTCGATCCCCACTCGAGGAGATGAAATATTTACTTAAATTTATATTTCCATTTTCTTCGCTCTGGTGTCGAGGTTAAGAGCGGCGTTGAGTTCTGCCACTCAACACGCAATGCCTCCAGAAAGTGGGGAATGGAGTGTCTTAACACTAGGTTCCCTCTGCCTACCCTGCTGTGTGCGGGATACAGCGTAAAGCTGAAAAACATTTATGAGGCCGTCGTGGCCCAGGATCACGAAGGTGTGACTGTAACGGTAATATGTTCGATCCCCACTCGAGGGAAAGAATTATTCTGCTATCTAAAATGATATTAAATGTGAAGCAAATAAGTAATAAAAACACAATTACAATGTAAATAAGAATTATCAACTCAAACCTTTGAAGGATGTATCGAATTAGCATTTAAGTAGTAATGTAGATTTGATGAGTGGATGTCAATAACTCGTGAATTGGTTGGAAGTTGTATTTTGTATAGGAAATACTACTTGAAATCCCTTGAGAATCTATTTAATCATACTACTCAGTATTTAGTGTGATTTAACAGATTCAGGTACATTATTCCTCCCCTATAAATTTTCCAATTTTGGCAATCTAAGTGCTTAGTTATTAGAGATTTGGCAAAAAGTGATGTTAAGTTCACAGCATAATTATTATTAATTATTAATTTCCGCGCTTTGCTTTATTATAGAAAGAAGCGAATTACCCAAGTAGGGATTGAAGCTACATCCATCGTGTTCACAGTCACACGTGCCAGTGTGTCACGACGGCCTCAAAGTATGTAGATCTTTACAAAAACTTAAAAAAAAAACAAACTTAATTAACACGTCTCTGATGTTTAAATTGAATTACTATACAACTTTGATATATATTTATAATTTATAGCCGTGTAATTAAATTTAAAGGTACTAAAAGATAATAGAAAATGAAAATATATTAAATATCAACAAATGAAAATTTATTACAATACTAGTTGCTTCTCTCTCTGAACAAGATATCTTTAAACGTCGTCTTGACTAATAACTTGACTTTTTAAACTTTTCGTGACTAATGGGTCTTATACCAAAAGACTATACCTACTTTAAAGATTAACTTCAGAGCTTTTTGCTTTCTCACAATAACACCATTAAAGACATTTCATGAGTAGATTATAATAAAAGTCACTTTGGAAGTTTTCCAGAGAAGTATCACGATTTTTTTTCTGAATCTAATCAATTTTGATAAAAATATGTGTAATGATTTTGTTATATAGATTGAATTTGATGGATTTGCACAAAAAAAAATCCAAGTCGGTCGTTTTATGAGTCCATGGTCACAAATTTTGAGTATAATCAATATCCAAAACTATAATAAATTATATATTTTTTGAAAATAAATAAAATAAAATATGAATATCGTAATCTTCTCGTAATCTCGACATATAGCAAGATACCCTTTGCTTACTGTAACTTTATATCTGTACTTATAATAAAATTGTCACGAATCGATATCTGTACATGGAAGTCTTAAAAAAAATGTTGGTGACATTTATTAATGTAATCAAACTAAAAACAATAAAGAAATCAGCTCTAAGCTGCGTCCCGCACACAACAGGGTATGCAGAGGAACTTTATCGTTAAGACACTTCGTTCCCCACTTTTAGCCAGTTTTGGAAGCTTGCGTGTTGAGTGGTGGAACTCAACGCCGCGCTTTGCCTCAATACCAAAGGGAAGAAATGAAAATATAAATGTAAATAAATATTCATTTCCTCGAGCGGGGATCGAACCCACAACTAGTCGATTTTACAGTCACACTACGTGCCCCTGCGCCACGACTGGCCCTTAAAAACTAAAACAATGATTTAAGAAAATTTGTCTGTTATTGTTTTTTTTTATTAATTTGTTTATTTGTACGCTTGCTTGCGCCAATATTAAACGGCACTCACTATTATTTTTGACAAGCTTCCCTTAAAAAACGAAAATAATGCATACAGATAGTAGGTAAATCATTAATTCAAATCCAAGCGGGCGAAGCCGTCAGCGGGTGGCTAGTGCTAAAATTTATGTAATAGAAAAAGTGTCACAGATAGTGAATGATAAACTAACATAATTAATTGCTTAGAGATTATACTCCTCCTAACTGATTGGTTTGGCAAATTAATTTACTTCCGATTATTGGCAGGGCATCAATTTATTATAAGGTTCAATAATATGATATCCGCACATTGGCAAATACATCAATAAGCGATCCGGATTGATCTGTGATGGATTGTTGATTACTAGATTATTTTACATATTTCTTAATAAATGTTTTCAAAAATAAATATTGTCACAATTATTATAGAGCTGAGACCAGTCGTGGCGCAATGGCACGAAATGCGACTGTAAAACCGACTGATTGTGGGTTCGATCCCTACTCGAGGAGATGAAATACTTACTTAAATTATATTTCTATTTCTTCGCTCTGGTGTCGAGGCAAAGCGCGGCGTTGAGTTCTGCCTCTCAACACGCAATGCCTACAGATTCGGCAGAAAGTGGGGAACGGATTGTCTTAACATTAGGTTCCCTCTGCCTACCCTGCTGTGTGCGGGATACAGCGTGAAGCTTACTTAATTATAAAGCTAAGGCTGTCGTGACTCAGTAGCAGAAGGGTGTGACTGTAAAGGCGACAGTTGTGAGCCCGATTCTCACTCGAGGAAATGTATTATTTAATATTTTCATTTCGCGTTAGTGAGTGAGTTACGCCACTCAATATTTACTGCCTCAAAAATTTGGCGGTAAGCGAGAAATAGTGTCTTAACACTAGGCAGAACTCCTACATGATGTTTATTCCGTATTAATGCGAGGGAACCTCGCTATAAAATAATTTCTATATAAAAAATGTTGATGTAGCGTCGTAGCTTAGTCTGTCATAGCTCTCTACTACTGTAAATGATCACCGTAGATTCAACTACCACTTATAAATGCTTGCATTAAAAATATTGTTGTGTCACGCTTTTAATACTCAAAAAGTCAAAGTTGAGTCGAATGTCACGAAAAAATATTGAAATCAGATAAAAGAGTAAAAAAATATTACGAAGTCAGTTAGGCAGGAGTTATTTCTTTCCATACATTATTAATATTAAAGTTTATAGAGGGTGGATGTTTGTTCCATTTTCACTCGAAGACTACTAAGCTGATTAAGATGAAACTTTACAGTGAAAGTTATATATCAGAATAATAAACGGGCACAAGAGTGGGACTAGTATAGGTTGTGGGTTCAATGTCTACTCGGGAAAATAAATTAATAGTTTCTATCCCCCACCAAGGCAAATGACTAGAAAAAAACGGCGGAAATTGGAGTGCTTCGCAATTTCTATTTAATTCTGTCGAGTGTCTTATACTATGTTCCCTCTGCCTATCCTGCTGTATACCGAATACAACGTGAAAATGTATGATGGATCCAACCGAATGTTAGTGACAGCAACGTAATTCTTTAGAAAAGGAAAAGATTAAAATGATATATATGTACCGGTTTCATCTGTCTCTTTTCAGCGAATTTTGTGAACCTGTAATAAAAAACGTATTTACAAAACTAGAAAGACAATAAAATGAGATAAACTATTGATGTAATGTGTTGATAGGAGAATCAAATGCTTCTGAGAATCACTGACTACTCAGCAACCGAAAGAAATACACTACAGTTTTAGTAGATAATACTAAGTAAAAACAAATGTCGTAGATTGTGCTCGTCTATTTGAGTATTTTTTTGTCTCTTCCAATTGTAATATGATTTTGGTAATCATTTTGACAATAATAGAAGAAGTAAAATTGCATCTTTTTCATCAGTTACTCCTTTTTTAACTATAACAGCATTTCCAATATACCATTAATTATAAACATATTTTTTTACCTATATAATGATTATCACATTTTTTAAACTTAGATTATATTTTTAATACCTACTTTAGAACTGTAGAAATTACAGAAATTTATAAAAATAAAAATCTACAGAAATTTATCGAATTCAAAATAAAATCTTGAATGAATAATGTAATCAAAAATCTTCAAGAAAAGTGTTATTTTTCTTGCATATACAACAGTTTCTCATAAAAAAATAACAACAAGGCCACTTTTTTCTAGTAAAAGCAAAAGTAGAGTCTCGAAAAACAAAGCATGTTTAGTTATCTTGTCATACATTTTTTATCCAAAACCTTTTAAAGGAAACGTTAGGATTTACCCAAACACGTAAGCGTATTTCGTCGCGCGTGAGACTTTGTGAAAATCTTGTGAGCTTAAAAGAAAGCAATTTACAACTTAACACATTATGGTATACTACTATTTTTTTTCTGTATTTGTACAATTTTACGCTGTTTCCCGCAATTTGCAGAGTAGGTAGAGATATCGTAGTGTTAAGACACTCCATTCCCTTCGTTCCGTAGATTTTCAGAGGCACAGCATGTTCAGTGGTGAAACTTAAAGCAGCGGTTTGTCCCGACACTAGACTGAACAAATTTTAAATGCTAAATATTTAATTTCTTTGCGTGGGAATCAAACCCACAACGTGTCACGTTTACAGTCCCTGCGCCACTACTGGCTTCAATATGCTATATTTGTAGATTAATTGTGCTTTACTTTTATTTTATAACTTCTAGGAGATCTCTATGTTAAATTATTATACCTTTTTCAGCTTCGCAACATATCCAGTATATAATAGCGTAGGCAGGCAATAACCCTAGTACCAAAAGACGCGTTTCTCTGCTTTTCGCTAAAATTCAAGTCATTCACCAGAACGGGAAAAAAAGATTATTTCATGGCTTCACATTATTATTATGTCTTATTTTTTTTTAATTAACAAAAAAAAACATATTTTTCACTGACAAATGTACTCTACCCATGACTTTCAATAACTCATAATCACTATTAAAATGATTGATGTAACCATTACTTTTATTACTACAGCTCTCCTTTTATCACAATATTTCTAGTTGTGTCATAATAAAAATGCTTCGTTACGATCTTACAAATGAGCTCATGCTTAAAGGCTGAGAAAAGGTTTTTAGTTTTTGCGGTCAGCATCGGCTGGACCAGAAGAGAATAACTAACGCTCGGGCTCTCTGCCAAAATCTATTTTACTTTTCCCTGTTTGTTTGAAAGGCTGCTGTATAATGGTATGTTCTATTACTAACACAATTTGGAGATCTAATGAAAAGTTGAATGTTAAGTTTAAGCATTCAAAATTGTCAACAGTTTACAAAGTTACAAAGTTTAAAGAAACTTTATTTGGTTGAAAAGTGGAATTTCGGATTTGAAGTGAGACGGCATTAATGAATGAGATCGTTAGAATTCCAAAATGCTTAATTTGTAGTCATTTTTCTAGAATTTCAATTAAATATGACAATTGATGGAGACACCCAAAAATTGTTTTATAAGACTGAAAAAATATAAAAGCATTCGGTGTCACAATTAAAATTAAAATATCATCTCATACGACAGTGTCAAGTATGTGGTTAAAATTGAATAATGTAGTGAATTCCACCACAGAACGTGAGAGGTGGTGATGTGAGATATCAAATTATAAGAGGTTGTTTGCGCATGCGTACTCCGCGTTTCGGGCCGCAGCGTCCAGTCTGCTCGACGCTCGTGTTTCTAGCGAACGAGCCTGCGCGTTTGTTCTTGAAAATTAGTAGTTACGAAAGCCAAGTTCACATTTTTGATATATAATTTATAAAAAAAAATCTCTTTGTTTTATTATCTTCAATTGTTATGGGTTTGGGACTGTTGCAGTGAACTTGAAGTACTTAGTGACTTGAAGTGCTGTGACTAATTTTGACTTTTGGTGGTTAGTTCTTTTTTTATTGTGGAAAGTTTTAAACAGGTTATAAATTTACAATTTTTTTAATATAAATAGTCATTAATTTTTTTTATTGATTATTTCTAAGATTTTGTCTTGTTTTTTGGTTTGTTTTGTGAATAATATTGTACTTACCAAAGAACATCATGCATAAGAAGTTTTTCTTAACGTATTGTGATTTTATCTCACATTTTTATATAAAGTTTTAAATTACAGGTCTGAATCAAAATTATATATTATTGCTCAAAAGTAACTTTAAAATAAATACGTGGGAATTCTTTTGTGCACATACGATTGCCCGTTTTTTTTTAATTTTATCTACACTTGACACGCCAGAAACTTAGCAATAGATATAATTTATCTTTTTCATTCTATTTATTTAATTTAGTATGACAACGCTCTTAAATTTAAGGTAGAACTTTTCAACATTTATTTACACTATAGGCGTTATTATTACTAATTTATAACCACATGGATATGTGCTATACGTACATTTATTAAATGTATTTTAGCTTCACGTTGCATCCCGCACATAGAAGAAGGAACTTGAGAACATAATGTGCAAACACTCCGTTCCTATTTAGACTCTTTCGTTCCCCATTTTCCGCAGAATTCTGGAGACATTGCGTGTTGATTGGCGAAACTCAACGCCACTAATACATACAAAATCAATAAAAATTAAATCAGCTCCACGCTGTATCCTGCACACAGCAGGGTCAGCCGAGGAATCGAGTGTTAAAACACTTCTTTCTCCATTTTCCGCCGAACGCATTGCGTGCTAAGAGGCGGAGCTCAACGCCGCGCTTTACCTCGACACTAGAGCTAACAAATGAAAATAGGCCACATACATATCCTAGTAAATAAAAAATATAATCTTACAGCAGAAATAACCTGAAATGATCAATTAACTTGGCTGGTAACATAACTTAATATTCTGCGTTCGGAATAGGCCCGCATACGTATTCATCGCCAGTCTCACATATATGAATGGCCAATAAAAGTTCAAACTTTTCAATAGAAGGGCGACCTGAATGTTTTAATTTATTCACAAAACTTTAACAAACGCCACCCATGCCAATTGTTACCCTTATGGTGCAGTGGATATATATTATACTTATTTTGGAAAACGTATAAAAAATTGAATGTAGCTGGACTCGAACCCGCGCCTCCTGGAAACTGAACAGGCGCTTTGGTCACTAAGCCATACGTTCGTGAACGGGTTCGAGTCCAGGTACGTTCAAATTTTTATACGTTTTCTAAAATAAGTATTTTTCTTTCCTAAGTGTGTAATGTACACACACTAAAAATGTTTAAAAGGATATATATTATTTTATGATTACAGTCCCATAATTGTCTTTTCGTGTGATGTAAAAGAATCCTTTAAGGATTTTTGAAGAGTTTTTGAAGGTATATTTATGTATTAGCACGACGTCAATGTACTAAGTAAAATAAATAAATCAGCTTCACGCTGTATCCCGCACACAGCAGGGTAGGCGAGGGAACCTTGTGTTAAGATACTCCATTCCCCACTTTCTGCCCAATTCTGGAGAAATTGCGTGTTAAGTGGCAGAACTCAACGCCGCGCTTAGCCTCGACACTAGAGCGAAGAAATGGAAATATAAATTTAAGTAAATATTTCATCTCCTCGAGTGGGGATCGAACCCACAACGAGTCGGTTTTACAGTCACACTTCGTGCCACTGCGCCACGACTGGCCTCAATGTACTAAGTGAAAAAGTAATATAAACGAATTCAAATTCTTTCTTTCATTGCACGAACAAAGCTCGACCTAAATAACCTAGTTCACTTCTAATACAAGAATTAATGGGTAATTTTCATATTTATTAAGATGATTTATTGTCCAATAACAGCAACTGTTGAAAGAAGGCCAAATTCCTGTTTCAAAGGTGGCTATACATATCTGGTAGGCTATTGTTAGATTAGACCCGTGCCATCCACCCTTTGAGCCATTGTCAAGCTGCGTTCTTGTTAGAGCTCCGTTGACGCCTTCAAGTTATAATACGTTAAAATTGGTGTAACGTTTTTTAATTAATATATTTTTCAAATACATGAATAGATTTGTGATAAAATATATATATTTTGGAGATGTATTATGAAAAAATATTTATTTCATACGGAAAAATCATAAATATATGTTTTTTATTTTTCATACATTTTGTGGGGTCAAAATTTAACAATATATCGAATGGTTATTTTTAATATTACAAAAAAATATATAGTAGTAGAACTACTTCGTCAGTTCATACTAAAAACCGGATTAGTGAGAATATTTAAGTTTTTTTTTACATTTCATATATTGTTGTTTAGGTTGACTTAATACAATAGAAAAAATATTTTTGCTAAAATATACACACCTACTCGCATCTGCTTATATTTTGGCATTCAGTAAAATTACTGACTTCTCATTTTCATTCTGTCGTCTATCCTACAAAATACATTATATATGATAGTAATTAAAATAAACATAATTTGAGGCCGTCGTGACGCAGCGGGAAATATTAATATTTGTATTTCTTTGCTCTGGCACAAAATCAAAAGCCCGGCGTTGAGTTCCGCCACCACTTTCCGCCAAAAAATTCAGCGGAAAGTGGGAAACGGAGTGTGTCAACACTTGGTTCACTATATTTATCCTGCTATATGCGGGAAACAGCGTGAAGCTGATTTAAATATAATACATATCGTGTTAGATAACTTTGACGGTCCAGGCGTAAGTATCAAGGGCGCAGACTACTACAACATTAAAGTAGCAAATATGTGAGAAGTGCTAATATTAGGCTAACCCTAAGGTCAATTTACATAACATGTCATAAAGGAATAAGGTTAAGTATATTTATTAGGCAGCTTACAGACGACGAAAGTTATATAATTTAAAATTTAGATTTTATGTTGTGAAGCGTAGGCACCTAGTAATAAAAAGTAGTTTGGGTTTACGACTTTCCTTTGAATTACATCTGTTTATCTTTTGTTTATATTGTATGTGATATACACTTTAGATACCGTCTCGAAAATGGAGCTGTTGTATTTAATACTGTTTTGTAAAAGTACCTACTTCCCTGATACCACAGGTTTCCAGGAGGCGTGGATTTGAGTCCAGCTACGTTCAGATTTTTATACGTTTACTAAATGAGTATTCTTGTTTCCTAAGCGTGGAATAACATTTTAAACAACATTTTAAATGTTAAAAATTTTCTTTTGTTGTGTCATATTTTGTATAAACATATTGAAAGTTGATACATGCACAAATTTTATATATTTTTTCTTATTCACACCTTTTTTTCATTACAATATTTTCCTTTATTACAATATCTTTTCAGAAATCTTAAGTCGTATAATATATTATAGCAAACAAAAAGAGAGTTAGATTGTCCAGTTCAATAACTCTTTATTCTCCGCTGTCTCCGCTTGCTTAACGAATAGGACAATTCTTAGAATTAACTTTAATTCAAAAAATGACATAGTTGTAATTTGATGCTAGCCGTAGCGCAGTGGCGCATGTAAAAACGATAGATTGTGGGTTCGATTCCAAATCGAGGAAATGAAATACTTAATATTTTCATTTCTTCGCTCTGGTGTAGTATCAAAACTCGGTGTTGAGATCCACCACTCAAAACGCAGAGCCTCCAGAATTCGGAAATTCGGAGCGGAGTGTCTTAACACTACCGTGCTACTTGTGAAATATTACACGAAAGTAAAAAAAATATGATGAATTTTACAAATTTTCTTACTTTTAACTTCAACACACACCAAATTGAATCAATAACTGATTTATAAAGTAGTAATATCAACAGTAATTGACTGTGAAAACGTTTCACCAATTTTCTCCACAATTGGCTTACCTCTAAGAATTCTATAGCCAGCACGTTTAAGTAAAAACAATAAACACACATATGTACGTATTTACAAAGTTAAAATTGAGTTTCAGCAAGTTAATCTCCTGTGACGAGGGTTTAACGGAGTATTTGGTGGAACCAAGAGCAAGGTTCACTGTCAAATTTCACAATATCCCTCTATAATGTAACATATTACAAAATTTTAATGAATATATGGGTACCATAATTTACTATGTTCATGATAATTACAATGATGTGGACGTTGTATGCTAAACTAAAAATATTTTTCATAAATATTAATATATATTCAAAAATATTTTTTTTTTACGATGATCAATGCAAGCCTTTATTTATACATTACATGTTGTGTAATTCAACACCGTTTCGTCTGGTTGAAGCAAAAAAAAAAGACATAATTTCATCGCTTTTACAATTTACCGTTGGCCTCCTGTTCCATTGTGCCATTTTTTTATTTATTTCAAAATATTATATTTTGTATAACGTTTTTTCATCTTCTCAGCTATTACGATGTTCTAAGCTGATTATGAAATAGATTATTGTTATCAAAGTATAGCGAGATACTAAGCAGAGCCTTACTTGACTAATATAATGGAGATATCATCAAAGAGCTTTAGAAATTTATCTCTTTTTGCCTATATCATAAAATTTATAAGAGAGGCATAGAGATAAAAAAACGATGTTTTTGAGCAAGACATATTTGAAAAATAAAATGACACAAAGGAATAATTTTATGTTGATAATATGTTTACTTACGAGATTACAATGAACGTTAGTTAATTTTAATCTCGTAAGTAAACATAATTTGACCTTTTCATACGTGATGGCGCTTTCGTGGGGTATTCAGTACGGAGACACGTTATTTTTATTAGTTAAAATAGCACTCAAAGGATTAATCAACTGGTTATTTTAGCTTAACGCTGTATCCCACACATAGCAGCGCAGACAGGGAACCTGGGAACCTAATATTAAGAAACTGCGTGCCTATTTAGATACTTCTATTTTCCACTTTTCGCGGAATTCTCGAGGCATTGCGTGTAGAGTATCGTAACTCAACGCCGCGCCAGCCATTCATTATGATTGTATTTCTATTCTCAAGGAATGCTTAGACTTAAAGTATATACACTTTGTTTAGCACGGTGGCATTGTAGTCTAAACCAGCGTTTAGCTTTGTCATCCAACACGTAATATCAGTAAGTTTTTACATTAACATATCTATAAATATCGCCATCACAAAGAATTAGAAATTATTTTTCCGTTTAAGTTATAGAAAATATAATAATGCATAACATTCTTTCCAGAACTTAGATTTGAACTATTTAATTTTTTTACTAATCTTAACTACTTCAAATTTAAATTAGGATCTTAACTACTTTTGTGTTCTAATAACATTGTCGAACAAAGTATTAGTACTTTATATTGATTAAACTTTTTTTCATTTAAATTTTAAGTAAGTAAATAAATAAATGTAGTTTGGCAATATACAATAGTGTAAACTACATTTAAATAGATTTTCTCATATATCTTATATATATGCTTTACAATTTTATCAAACATATAGAGGATTGTTAGCGGCGTTGAGTTCAGCCACTCAACACGCAATGCTTTCAAAATTCGGCAGATAGTGGGGAACGGAGAGATAGTGTCTTAACGCGAGTTCCCTCTGCCTAGGGTTTGTGCGGGATACAGCGTGAAGCTGATTTTTATATATTGCATTTATAATAAATGTATTTAAAAATTAACGCTACAAAGAAAGTACAGAGTGGAAAAAGAAACTATAAAAAAAAGAAAAGATAGAAAAAACTTGAGATAACTAAATATTTAAAACTTTTCAAGCTTTATTATGAAGATGCTGAGCTTCTAGTGCTTAAAATATGGAATAAATTACGTTTTTGTTATTAAAATATCTCAGAATATTTTAGAAATCCAGTGATTTTAAGGATTTTTGAGCTTAAGAATAGTACATTTCTATTCACAATAATTGTTAAAATCATTTGTTCTTTCCTTTTGTACTAACGGAATTTAAAAAGCACTATAAGTTAAACCGCACTACGGCGTTTTACTTTAACGCCCCGATGTAAAATATGGAAAGCAATTTAAGGAAATATTTAGTTCTTATTTTAATATAAACCATCGTCTTTACTTCGTGATTTAAACCAAATAAATCAGCTTCTCGCTGTATGCCGCACACAGCAGATGAGGTAGAAGGAACCCGGTGTGAAGACGCTCTGTTCCCCACATTCTGCCGAATTCTGAGGACATTGTGTGTTGAGTGGCGGAACTCAACGCTGCGCTTTGCCTCGACACCAAAGCGAAGAAACAGAAATATAGTTTTTTAATAAATATACATTTCCTCGAGTGTGGATTGAACCCAGAACCAGTCAGCTTACAGTCACATTTTGTGCCCCTGCGCCACGACTGGCTTCAACGTGATTAAATAGGACTTCGTGATTTAGTCGGTTATATTCATATATATGTGTTTCTTGTCTTTTTACTAGTCCTGTAAGTGGAATAAATAAAAAAAATTAAAGCATTTGTCGCTATTCCCATCTAGAACTAGATAGTTTGTAGAATTATTGCATTTTACGCCGATGGTACGATGTCTTCGCTCATTTCGCTTTGTGTACGCAAGTGGAAAATTACGACGTCGCAGACAAACCATGCGAAATAATGCATTGTTATTATAGTGTAATTAATAAATCGAAATCAGCTTCACGCTGTATCCCGCACCTAGAACGTAGTGTTAAGACACTCCGTTCCCCACTTGCCGAATTCTGGAGGCGTTGCGTGTTGCGTGGCAGAACTCAACGCCGCGGACTAAATAATAAATTATCGCTATAATAATATTTCAATTCATTCTAACATCTGATAAATATAAAAAAAATCTATATTTACCTAAACTTGCTTGAATTGTTAATAATACTTTACGTTCAATAAATCAAAACCGTAGAAGTTAAGCGATGAGTCAGCGTAGTTAGATGTGTCCGATCACATAACAATTTGATCAATTTAAAGATTTACTTATAACATGATTATTAGTTAGTGATTCACACTTTTTTATATATTAGAGAGAGAACGTAAATCATTTCTATTTTGCTATAATATTCAAATACTATAACATAACAGCACAACTAAAACAATTAAGTAAAGGTGTTAAATTATTTTAACGTGAAAAATAAATTCAAACAAGGTGTTAAATAAATAGTCTTAAAAATTTATTAAAATTTTTGCAAATTTCATTTCTATTTTTAAAGTAAAAAAATATATTTTTTAAACAGAACAAAAAGATTTTACAACAGGGAAATAATGTTCTCTTTCCACATTCGTTGCTTCGTAGCGTCGTTACTTAATACAGTTCAGCTTAGATTTCCTGCACAATCCAGTCTGATTGTACAAACGCTTTTCCCAAATGTGAAATTTTTACCATCACCGAAGTGCCGTTTACATACAGACGTACGTATTGCTCTTGATTGCGTTCAAAGGCATTTGTTTCGTGTATTCAATTTAAGAAGATTTTTATACATACTTTTTTTATGGATATTTTAAATATATATTTTAGAAGACATTTGTGCTATAAGTAAAGATTAAATTTTAAAATAATTAACAATTACATTGAATCTAAGAATTTTAAATAACAATATTTAACAAAATAAATGAAAAATCTCCAGTACCATTTAGTCGTGGTTTTTGCATGAAAAATTGTTTCTTAAGTTCACTCATGTATCATAAAAAATTTAGTGATGGAGCTTTCTTGATAGTTGTCCTAACCAGAAAGTTAAGATGATTATTATTTTTTAGAGAGAGAACTCTAAGTGATATTTGAATTTGTAATAAATCACTTTGCTATGATCACGTTTATATAAACTGCATATAAAATGCGAAGTTGGTTAAACTAACCGTAACTGCGACGCTGGAGTGCTGTAAAATTTGCTTAAATTATTGATCAAACAACTTTTATTAGCATATTCACTGTGCTAGAACGTCGTCTGCACTTGGTTAAATTACTGCATGAATAATTACCAATTTTATTTACATATAATTTTGTTTAGCTTAACTTAGGATTAGCAGAGAGAACTTGGGAACGCAGTGTTAAGACACTCTCATTTGTATACTTCCATTCCCAACTTTCCGCCAAATTGCTTAAGATTAAGGTTTACGTGTTAAATGCCCCAACTCAATGCCAAATGCGTCTTACGTCTATACTAGAGCGGGAAAATGAAAATATTTAATATTTCATACCTCCGAATTAAAATCGAACCCGCACTGAGACGCGATAGCCTCTAAATTGAGACATTAATATTTTTGATAAGTCTCATAGTATATATATATTTTCGATGTTAGTATATTAGGAAAACAGTAAAATGTATATGTTGCAAAAAAGCTGATTTTTATCGTACAAGTTAAGCATGTCTTTCATGACGTTATTTATTGATTTATTTATAAGATTTATGTCTTTACTGTAGCAGATTAAAACATATAAGCCTTTTATATCTCAAAATTTATCTTGCTACCTATATTTCTTCTTGTTTTTACTTGATTATTTTATTTATTTTAAATATGATAAATTGAATACTATAAAATACTAGTACTAACGGATCGCGATTAAGCGCGGCGTTGAGTTCTGCCACTCAACACCCAATGCCTCCAGAATTCGGCAGAAAGTGGGAAATGGAGTGTCTTAACACTAGGTTCCCTCTGCCTACCCTGCTGTGTGCGGGATACAGCGTGAAGCTGATTTATTTTACTAACGGATCGCAATGTGCCAATATAAACATTTTATATGCTCAGAACGGAGAAGAAATCTATACTTAAAATAATGATTTCTCATACATAACTACTGTAGGTATCAGACACTCACTACCTCTTGATAACATAATCATATATTTAAAAAAAATAGTCTTTACACTTTTTTTTTGACACAATCGCATGTCTAAAGGTTGCCAATGTGGACTGGTTTTATTTAGATTCACGTTGTATCGCGCATATTTATAGAAAGAGAAAAAAAGAAAAAGTAAAGTTAGGACACTTCGTTCGTATTAAGACGCTTTCGTTCTAAGCTTCGCTGATTCTGGAGGTATTACGTGATGAGTGGCGGAACTCAATACCACACTGCAGTCTTTACGAGAGTGAGAAAATGATAATATTAAATATTTCATTCCTTCTAGTAGGAATCGAACACACAACCTTCGTGCTTAAAGTCTCACGCTACAAAGACCTTCAATTAATATTTATTTATTTACTGAAAACATTCACAAAACCTATCTTCTATAAAATATAGTAGAGAAACTAGCAAAATGGATAGTAGTAAATTTCGTGCCGATCTCATGTAATTAAGATTTTAGAAAGCTATATTTACGAGCCTTACTAACAAGCTTAAATTCAAATTTCGCTAACGAATAAATCATCTAAGCGAAATCCGTTATTAATTGGTGGAAGAACAACAACAAATAGGAAAAAAATGAAAAATATACCTTGTTTTAAGAGATTTAATTTTTTCTTTTTATGTTTGATAAGCTCAATGAAAATACAATGTACAGAAAATCTCTTAGGAAATTTTGTTCTTCGATAATATAATTTTAAAATTTTGTTGAGACATTTATTAAAAAATATTATTTTCTTTTAATTTTTCAGTAATGTAGCTTATACATCAGATTAATACGTCGGCTATAATTTATGTAAAAGATTTTGTATAATTTCTCTTTAATATAATATACATTTTGATATATATATATATATATATATATATATATATATATATATATATATATATATATATATATATATATATATATATATATATATATATATATTTAATCAGGCGACGCCGCGATCAGGTCACTACTTTAAAATAATATTATTAATTTCCATAAATTGAAATTTATTTCCATATTCCTATGGCTAAACAAAGTATGGCGTTGTGTTACGCAATACACTGGTAAAATTATCACATATAGGTAAACGTAAAACTAGAGTGCCGGTGGACATGTCGAAAAGAAACAATAATGGAAAATTCAAAAAACATTCTGTTTTCCACTTTCTCCTCAATTAAGAGACATTGCGTACTAAGTTGCGGAACTCAACGCCGAAGTCATTCCTCCATGCGGGCATTGAATTCATAAACATCGCGTCACAACCAGAGTTGCATCCTCACTGCACCACTTTGGTGCATTAAAATCTTGCATAAAAAAATAATTGAAAAATGAATTTAAGTTAAAAACCGTATCAATTATTTTACTACAAATTCAGGTGTGAAATAAATTCTAGGAGGGCGATATGTCGTAATATTTATGGTCTCTAGACGATGTTCAATACAACTATTCTCGCTTTTTATTTGCATTGGCAAAACGCCTCGGTGATATAAACTTATGTTTAAATCTCTTTGCAGATTTATGAAAAGCTCTATGAGTCCATTTTAAATCTATTATCGATATCTTTATTTCTCATTATTTTATTTCCGTTTGAGACTGTCGTGGTGTAGTGGGACGGTGATGGCAGCAAGTGCAATAGTTATGGGTTCAAATTATAACTTGTATTTGCCACGGCTTGGTAGACTGAACGCGGCAATGAATTTCGCTACTAAACAGGCTTTCTCGATGATTGAACAGAAAGTGATCTTATTCATCTTATCTAATATATTAGAGGCAAGTAGAAAATTTTGTTATAGCTTCACTGTAGAGACTTACTGGCATCCATTTTTCTTCATCAATATCATTTAATTATAATAAATTTATAAAATAATATTTGTATATATCCAACATCATTTTTTTTTTCACCTAACACTGTATCTCGTATATGGGTAGGGCATTACGGGAGAGTGAGCCTGGTGCTAGGAAACTTTTTCCATTTTTCATCAAACGTTTTCCATTTTCCGCCGTATTGTATTGCGAGTTTTTTTGCGATTTACATGTTTACGTCATTGCGAGTTAAGTGGCGGAGCTCAACGCCGCGTTTCGTGTTGTGTTTACGTTTGTCTTTGCGCCACGAGTGGCCTCAATTAATGACATCAATTCATATTTTTATAATTAACAATATACATCATCTTATTGTAATTAAATTAATTATTTCTAATGTATTCATGTTAGACCAACGTATTGAGACAGCGTAATCCCATTGTGAACCGGTTCACAGCTTATGTAACCACAGATGTCATATAAGACTGTCCAGTCCGCATGACTAAGCCGATCCCGATGATACAAACCGCAACGAATCAGAAGTTGAACTGTGTGCACGAACGTTAGTAAATGAACAATTTAGCAAAAAGTCACTTTTTAATCTTTATTGCTTTTTTGCATATTTTTATTTATTTTATTGGAGGCTGTTGTGACCCGGTGGTACAAGCAGCCTATGACTGTAAATGCAATAGTTGTGAGTTTAATTTCTAATCGGGGAATGAAATATTCAATTTTTTCGTTTTCTTGTTCTGGAGACAACGTAAAGCGGGGCATTAAGTTCCACCACTCAATAATGCTTCGGGAATTAGGCGGAAAGTGTCGTACAGAGTGTCTTATCACTAGGTTCTCCGGTTCTCTCTGCCTACTCCATTACATGTGATATATAGCGTGAAGCCAAGAAAATATCTTTTATTATTTACTCTCTTCGCCCGAATTTAAGAGATATTTGATCATTCCCCCAAGAGAATATCGAATCCATAATTTTGTCGAGGTGTTAGGGTTAGATCGTAACTTTTGCAATTTCTGTATCGTCACCCTTCTTCTCTCTTAGTTACATTGCAAAGAAGCCAAAGAGAAACAAAACAAAAGCGACTACGTTCTCTTTTCTTTCATGTTTCTCTTTCAACAAACACAATAAGATAAATCACGTGTTGTTTAATAGTACGAATAATAATATATTAATTAAATGTATATTATATTAAACTATAACTATAATTTTCAAATTTAGATAAGCTCAATATCTCCACATAATAACATACAAATTTACTATCCTATTATCGATATTAATTATAAACTGTACTAAATAATTTCTCGTATAATATTCTCGATACATAACGACATAAGCCTAACATTCATCAGGCATCTCTTCATTGATGCGATAAGCGTTTATCATCTGTCGCCATTACGCCTCGATCGGCCGTTGTGACAGCTGCCGAGTTACTTAACAACGACGTCAGTCTGGTTCACCTAATATTGTAGCTTGGAATCATTTACATATTATCAGGGATTTTTTTTATATGTAGTAATATATTTTTAGGGTTTCGTACTTCAACAAAAAAGCGGAACGGAATCTTTAAAGTATCGTTTTATTGATCAACTTTTATAAATTATATCTAGTGTTGACCTACAATCCAGGAAATGTAAGGCACCCTCGGTGGTTGGTCCAATTCGCACTTGACCGGTTTTTATAGATTTATAGTTTTTTTATATGATATAGATATATAATATAATTTTACTTTAGGTAAATGAGTAAAAAAAATATATAAATTCTAGTGACTAGGAATTTCCATTGGTATTTTCACATAATTATATACAAGGAGAATTTGTAGTATAACAAAATTAATATGACTTTCTTATAAGCTTAAAATTATAGAAAATGCTAAAAGTAAAAGGTATGAGAGAGTAATAAAAGTTGAAGTCTTATTTTTGTCAGCTTCTCGAGAAAATCGAATTCGAATGCACAAAAATCACAAAATCTTTTAGCAGAAATGAAACCTTTCCGCAGAAATAAATCTTCACCGTGGAATAAGACGTAAAAAATGCACAATTTTAGATTTGAGACGACCGCGTCTCGCCGAGAATGCGATGAGTTAGTGAAAAATTCACATTTATTCAAATTATCCGCGCTAGCTACAACTTAATTTGATTTATTGCCTAGATATTCCTTTATTCAGCGTCTTATAAAAATGAGAAACTACATTTAAATCCAAACATGTCAACAAAGTTTTAAAACAAAATAACTGAAACGCTATATAATGGCATGAAGAATCTAAATCATGATATATTTATAGAACCGAAGATATCGAAATCGATACTGTTGTATTGAAAGGGCATAAAACCTAACGTCTCATTAAATAATAATATACTTATCCAAATGATTGAAAATTTATTTAAAAGTGTTATATTTTTTCATATCAGATGCAAAAAAAACCTGATACACTGCCAGAAATTACATTTTCATGCTGTCTCATTATGAATTCGACATGGTAATTTATATAAATGTATGCGATAAAGGAAAGAAAGTGTTTAAAGTAAATATATTTACGATTTTGTGTGTTATATTTTTGTAAAATTGTTGTTTCCCATTTAAATTATATCAATTTACGAGCAGAATTACTTGGAAATTGTTTAATTTGTAAAATCATTGTATTTTAATTTAGCTAGAATTCGTTTTTTATTATTTTTTACTTATTTCTCTTCAATATAACATAATTTTATTTAACAGCTAAGTATATTCCAAAGCTTTATTACCATCCTGGCAAAAATTTTACTTAACAGCAAATCTCTACCCATATTATATTTTACCGTTTAACCGTTAGAGTTTCTAAAATATATATTTTCATTATTCTTTTATAACTTATTCTTTGTTCGCAGAAGAACCATTTGTGCATTCTTCCTTCATTTTTATTATAACGCTTGCTTTCAATCAGGCTTCTTTATCAGCTCAGCTTTCGACGTTGCATTTTCTCAACGTTTGTTGTAACGTATATTTTTTATATTCTACATTATTTTATCATTAAAAGCAGTAATAGTACTTTAAAAATTTGTCGTTGTGGGTTATTGTGCATATTATATTTGTGTATGTCAACAATTAATCCAATAGTTTCAACCGGAGTTTCCGGGGTTAACTGTCACTACATATTGTTTTTAGCTTTGTGTTATATCCCGCATATAGCCAGGTAGACAAAGGGAACCTAGTGTCAAGACACCCCGTTGCCTTGCAGTTAAATATCAGAACTTAACGCCGCGTTCTGCCTTGTCACCAGAGCGAAGAAATTAAAATATAAGTAAATTATAACTCATTTCCCCGAATAGGAATTGAATCTTACAACCGTCGCGTTTACAGTCACTCACTTGTGTCACCGCACCACGACGGCCTCGACTCATATTCATGACATATTTATTACCGTTTTTATACATCTCACAAAAAAAAAAACGTTGTAATAATCAACATTGACTCGTGTTTTCTTAACTTTGAATTGTTGAAACAAGTTACAATACATCGCCTGTAAGCTTTACATCCCAAATACTCGCAGTCTGAACTTTTTCAATTTGGCATTTGTATTACGTTGGAGAAACTTCCTGTGTAAGTCGTTCTTTGAAAGATTTCATTTCTTTCTCCGTTGATTCCGCAAACAGGTAAGAAGTGAGAATTAAAAGACACTGTTGATCAAAGGAATTGCAAAGCTGCCAATATTTATCGCCCGCCGAGTCCCGGGCTCAATAGCACTATTCAGGCTTTTTATTGGCGTTTATAGAACGTCTTGCTGGAATAAGTTTGTGTTTAAATCTCTTTGCAAATTTATATAGACTTGGACCCTTTTGCGTTACTGTAGTCAATTGAGGGCTCATAAATTTGAAAAACTTTACCCAACTTTGCCGTACAACTTAAAAAACTATTTACCTTCACTTTGCACACTTTAACTTCTTGATTTCCACTTTTGTGAAGTTATATTAGGTATATATTTGACATAAAATTTATTGAACATTCAAAATACACGAGATAGCACTTATACATTATACGAACTTTAAGTATCTACATATCAACGTGGATTTTGAAAATTAAATGAGCTTCACGCTGTATCCCGCACACATCAGGGGACCTCTGCCTAAGAGGGAACCTAATGTTAAGACACTCTGTTACCCACTTTCTGCTGAATTTTAGAGGCATTGCGTGTCGAGTGGCGGAATTCAACGCCGCGCTTTTGAGAAAATACCATAGCGAAAAATTTAAATAAATATTTCTTACCTCAAGTAGGATCGAATCCTCAATCGTCGCGTCACATTCACACTCTTTTGCCCTTGCGCCACGACAGCTTAACTTGCTAATATACATAACGCTTACAAATGAACGTGGACTATATCTATAAAATTTAGGTTTCAGCCGTCCCAAATTGTACTCAAAATATTCATAAGCACTACAAGCATTCTCTTTGTTTGAAATAACATAAAGGTCTAGGCTTGTCATGTCAAAGGGACATTCTACAAATTATATACTTAAGTTGTCACTTATCTTCATACTAATTTAAGCTTAAAAAACTGTAATGTACTGTTCTCGCTAGTATGTATCCTGCCATTCTATGTGTCCTACGAACGTCCATATAATTAATCTTTTTTACGTTTTGTATAATACGCTGTACCAGCTCTGCACTGTGTACAACCAAACATGCAGCTGTGTTGACGTTTCATCTTCTTTTCAATACAGGAAAAATACTGTTAACTTTTTCACCAGCACCTCTACTAATCCTCTTTACTAAACATACTGAAACTGATATCCCAAACACCTTTAAAATGAGTGATGTGTCTAGTAGTTAGGACCGTTTATAATTGTGATCGTGAATAATCCAAAATATTTTAGAGATTCAGAGATTCAGTGTTAAGAATTTTATATTATGCCATCAGAAAATCTCACTCTAATAAGATATTTGCCATCAGAAGGTTATGTAGATAACTGGAAATTTGACAACATTGCGTTGTCATAACTCGAAGCTCTTCCGAAAAAAGCCAAGAGCGCATCCTATCTTCATCTCCACTATAACTGAGTGCTAGTTAAAATAAAGAGAAGAAAGAGCAAGGACACCACCCCGCCCCTACACCGTGAATTTCTACCATACTGCGGCTGCAACAGTCTTATTAAACTTTCCGGGATGATTGGGTTATTATATATACCTATCTACGTGTATGTCAAAAGTGCGTGTTGATATTTTCTAACTGTATTTCGTCAACATTTTTTCTTTGGTTTATGATGGCTGTTATTACGTTACAGGTACCGCATAAAACTTCATTTCCACCATAATTGCCCACATCAAGTATTGGATCATATGTTACAAGAAAATATGAGTGTTCAGTTTTCATATAACTTTTCTCGTATTTTTACTATTATTTATAGATATCGATAGCATTAATGGCCATCATATATTCTGGTTTTCTGTTTACTATAAATCGATTATTAAGTAAAATAAATATTTATTGCTACAGAGTTTACGCTACGTATTCCACTTTACATTTTTATGCTACAGTATAAAAATTAAGTGATATGGGAAATTAATCTAGCGTTAACAAGTGTATGGGAGCATAATGTTGATTCAATATGCTATAAAAATCGATTGAAACATCGAAAAAAATATAATGCTGTATAGTTTATAATAAATTAACTTTTATAGTGCCATAAAAAATATTTCGTTTGACTTTTACTTTGAGGACAATGTAATCTAGAGATTGATATTAATATTGTTAAGCTGAAGAGTTATTTTTTGTTAGGGGATATCGTGGCTGTATTGTGGGTTTGATTTCCACTCACGGTAATTAATTATTATTTATTAATATTTTTATTTCGGCGTAGAGTGCAGAGGTAAGCAGAATACGGAGTATCTTAGCACTAGGTTCCTTCTGCCTACTCTAAAATATCTGGAATACAGCGTGAAGCTGAAAAAAGAGTTTGTTAAGCTAACTTATTTGTTTTTGTAATTTATGGACGAAGGATTAAGGCTATATTAAATCATATTATTCGCAGTGATATAATCCACTGTACCTGCGATTAGAGTTACCCCAGATAATTCCTTTGTATCATATATCATACATAACTCCTAACCAATGTGACCACTGGCCATTCCCCAGATAAAAACTTATACAAAAATAAATTTTATCCATATACATAAAATCATATATAGTCAAAAATCACTTACATCTTTTGAGATCAGCAATAAACGTAAACAAAATCCCTGTAGCGATAACACATCATGATGTTACATGACATCGCTACGTTTAACTAAATTTCTCTAATACACTTATATTTTCCTTTAGTCGCATTTATTAAGTTTAGGTTGAAGAAAACTCCTTATAGTATATAAAATTCTCCCAAATGGCCTACTTCGCAGAAATGGAGCAATTGTCTTCTCAAGAACAGAGGTCGAATAGGTCCTCGTATAAATATTTATTTAAACTAACATTATGTAGCGTATGTTCCAAGGTTTATGCTACCAAGAGATAATAACATAATTTATATTGTAATCAATGTCCCAACGAGAGAATGAAATATTTTTTATTTTAATTTCCTCGCTCTGATAACAGAGCAAAGAGTGGCATTGAGTTCCACCACTCAACAGCCAATACCTAGAGGATTCAGCGGAAAGTGTGGAATGGAATGACTTCACAATAGATTCCCATATACCTGATACTCTGGTCATATGCGGGATAAAGCGTGAAACTGCAAAAAAAACTATTTTTTATGTATTTTTAACAAAAAATAATCGTACCGACTTGGATACCAATGTTTTGTAAAGAAGCAATCGCACATTTTTCACCGATAAAAGTGTCATTTATACATTGTGTTCATGTTGAGAGGAAATTAAACTGAACAATGGCTTTTTGTAGGACGGCAGAGGCTATTTTCTAGGCAATTTACCTTCGATCCTGTTATTTGAGTGTAAATGATTTCTGTATCATATTTAAATTTTCACATTTTAAAACAATTTTTTTAACAAAAAAATGAAACAAGTCACTGTAATTATTTGTGATGGTGCTCCGGTCTCTCTGCAGTATAAATATAAAAACAATAAATAAATGAAACAATTATATATCGCTTTAGGCTATACGCATCAAATACCATGCGAATTAGTTATCATATATAACAAAACTATCTATACCATGATATAATAATGTAGGATGAACGTTTCAATGGGAGTGTCTTAACACTGACTACCCAGATTCCTTCTGCGTACCCTCCTAGGTTTGGGAAAAAGAGTGAAATTAAAAAAGTTATGAGGCTCTCGTGGCCCAATAGGACAACAGCTTTCAATTGTAAATATAATATAGCTCTATTCAATACTACGTCAATTTGAAATTTGAGTGGTACGCGTAACTTTTAATGCTTTCATACGATGATGGAAGTGCAATAAGTACAGAGCATTTAGAGTTGAGACACTCCGTCTCCCACTTTCCGCGCAAATTATTTTAGATTACAGTGTTAAATTAAACCAACTTCACGCTGTATCATTCACACAGCAGGATAGGCTGAGAGAACCTAGTGTTAAGACACTCCGTTTTCCACTTTCCGCCGAGTTCTGGAGGCATTGCTTGTTGAGTGGCAAAACTCAACGCCACCCTTTGCCCCAACACCAAAGCAAAGAAATGAAAATATAAATATAAATACATATTTCATTTCCTCGAGTGGAAATCGAACCCGTTGTGGGTTTTCTGCATTCGATTTGACAGTCACACTTTGTGCTCCTGAGCCACGACTGGCCTCGAAAACAGTGTTAAGTTTCACTATTATGTTCTAAAAGCACCAATTTTACTTTATTAACTTGATAGTTCTCTTCCAGGTATGAAGAGAGTGACTATTAATCCTTGTAATGTGTTTTAATGAGCCACATTTATCCTTTCGTACACTTAATTACAAGGGTTGGTTAGATTTCAATGAAATAAGAGTAATTGTTAGTATAACTGAGATATATAAACAATATAACGTCGAAGTTTCTTAAAGCTGTATAATATTTGTGATTAATAAATTATTAAGTTACCATTTTCTTTTTTATCCTTCTTTGAAATATTTGAGGTCAGTCACGGTCAGGCTCAAATTGTGACTGTAAATTCAACTGGTTGTAGGTTCGATTCCCACTCTAGGAGATGAAATATTTACTTATAAAAATTTATATTTCTATTTCTTCGCTCTGGTGTCGAGGTAAAGCGCGACGTTGAGGTCTACCGCTCAAAAAAAAAGTGGGGAACGGAGTGGAACACAAGGTTCCCTCTGCCTACGCTGCTGTGTGCGGGATACAGCATGAAGCTGATTTATTTTTATTTTTGAAATATTTCTAGATAATTAATTATATTATGAAAGTCATGCAACGTATAAATAAAGAGAAAATGTTATAATATTTTATTTTCTGGTTTTATTTTGTGGCCCAGTTTACATTTCAAATAAGGATGATGATCAATTGATTTTTATAGGACTTTGAAAAAAATACTGAAGTATTTAATACAATTTGAGTTCACGTTTGACTTTGATTTTGAGTGTTTGATAATAAAATTTCGAAATGTGAATTGTCAATTCACTCATCACGAAATTTCTCTATCTCGTATAAGAAAAATCAATAGTTTCATTTACATGTCGAAAGACATTAGTTATATTTATATGTTAAGCTGTATCCCGCACACAGCAGGGTGGGCAGAAAGAAATTAGTGTTAAGACACTCATTTTCAAATCAATAACTTTATTTTTATTTTTAACGTATATAATTATATGCTAATAATAACGATGCATATATAGATAATATATGATTCAAGATTTTAATTTAATACGTTTCTTTCTCTTCACAGGTATAAACAACCAAAACACGACATCAAATTCGAAAGTGTTTCAAATAAACTAATAAGACAGTACATACAAACAACAGTGAAAAATTCTATGTTAAAGATAAAATAAAATGATTGTCGAGAAAAAGTGATCACTTGTGATAAAATACTGAATAAGAGACGTGGTGAAGTATAATGTACGTTATATATGTGTAATGATGTGAAGAACGAGCCGTGATGTGGCTTCCGGCGCTACTGTATCTTTTGGGTAGACTGGGTAAGTCATTTTTAACTTAGTTCTGTTAATATAGCTCATACGAACACATATTATGCAGTAGTAGTAGGCAGAGGGAACCTAGTGTTAAGACACACCGTTCCCCACGAACGAACCCGTAAGGTGAAAAATATAAATATAAAGAGATATTGTTTGATTTATGTTAATTTTCAAATATGATACATTATTATTTACTTTATTTTATTTCCGTGAAAACTGATAGTAAACACTTTATTTCTAAAACATTTCTTGAATCAGTAGATTTGGATAGCAAGGATTTACTTAATTAAATAAAGAAAATATAAACTTAAAACAAAAGTTCCTTTAAAAATAAATGGAAGTACTTTTAGATTAGAATTTATATAGTTTTCAGTAATATCGAGTTGGGTGTTGGAACTGAATTTGTTGCAACATATCACAAAAATGAAAAATAACTGAATAAATAATAACGTGAACATTTAAACTATCGAGTGCATGAAACCCTCAACAACCCTTTGTACAGTAAAGTACTGTAGTATTTGGCGTTAGTTTAGTAATTCAATGACCAATTGCCATTTAATGATAAATTAACAAAAAAAAAAATATATTTTCTGCAATTAGTAATTTATTTTTATAGTCTGTATACTTAATTATTAAAAGAATATATAAAAAGGTTCCGTCTGTATATAATATTTTAAATTAATAACCAAAAACCAATATTCCCACCAAATCCAAAATACTCGACATTAAATACTGTCTTATCCAGCCATTACAAGAAAAGCTTACGTCTCCACTTCATTAAAGTCACGCTTCTAAAATGAAACCACTTAGGATTAACGCTCGCTACTACCTTTCTTGAAGGATTTGTATTGAGATTATATCTTTGAAAGTGTCGCGAAACTATACAACGTTTTATGTTGGATGGAGTAAAATATTACTTTTTTTTGTTTTTGTTTTCTTTTTTTTCTTAAATTTTGTTTGGTTGTATATATACAAACAGAACCTATACATTTTCGAGATACTGCGTCTTTAGACGTCTTTTACCTCCAGAACTTGGCGTAAAGTGGGGAACGGAGTGTCTTAACACTAGGTTCCCTCTCTGCTGTGTGCCGGACACAGCGTGAAACTGATTTAATTTTTGATTTAATTTAATTTAATATACAACCAATTTTTACATGTATTATATACAAGAAAATCAATTTTCACCGAAGTCTATAGAGCTCCTCTAAAAAATACAAGGAACAATTTTCTTCACAAAAAACAGGATAAGTTGTTGGGAAAGCCGACTTTATACAAAGCGTATCCACTGTTTATTTTATCCAGTAAAAAGAAGCGTTGGCGGGCATTTATTTTAGATTTATTTTTCACAAGGGCTGGTTCATTTGGGTTGGCCATTGCCACGCTCCCTTGGACCGTATAATTTATGAAATAGAGTTAGTTATAGAGTTATCGACTATGGCTTTATGTTATAATATACAAACCTTGCTAGTTTATGTATCTTAGTAGAAATTCTTCTAGTTGTACGACGAAAACAAAAGCTTTCTTTAAACAATTTGTACTACTAAATTTTGCCACATATGTATATAACAATATATTTAAAAACAAACTGGTAAGTGGTCAGTGGTATACTGAGCTACGTTACACTCGGTTTTCCCTGCCTTTAAAATTACGCTTTTACAGAAAACCGCCTCAAAAATCTCAAAAGCTTGGATTATTTTAAATAAGGCCTACCCTTTATACTCATTAGGGTTAATGCCCTCTGATGGTGGTTGTGTGGAGAGGCTACCTCTATACTAACCTCTATACTAATCAGAGTTCACTATTAACAAGCTTAACTCCTTATCAGTGGTTTGACAATATAATGCATGATTTAGTCGTCTATTATGCGTTTACGTTATTATCAGGTTATGTTTATATAAGGTAAAGGAAATATGATAATATTGTAGAAAATGATACCATTGATTCTGTGATAATTGATTTGTGATAATATATTATGTATGTAATGTAACTAATACCACATTTTCCATGGTCAGTCGTGGCGTAGAGGCAGAAAGTGTGATTGTTGACATGTCAGGTTGTGGGTTCAATTCGCACTCGAGTAAATAAAATATTTCTGTTTTCTTCGCTCTAATGTCGGCGGAAACTTGGGAACGGATTGTCTTAACACTAAGCTAAGCTAAACCCTCTGCTTAGCCTGCTACATGCGGGATGTTGTATCCCGCAAAAACCTGAAAAAAAATAACGTAAGTTAATAATGGTATGAGATAATGCCTTCCCATAAACGTTTTCTTAAGAAATTATTTTTCAAACAGCAATTTTTCATTACCTATAATCTAAAATTTTGTACATCAATCATGTGAAAAAAAATAAGTAATATTTTTCGGTACATTTCTGTCATATATTTTATCATAACATTACTCTTCGAATAGCCCACACAGGTAATAACTACGGTTTATTTCTATAAAGTTACTTCTATCATAATCTATAATTATTAACTATTTCTTTTGTTAAGTAAAAATACACAGTTTTCTAACAATTCACCTAACTAGAGCAGACGTTATTATCAATAACGTATATACCATAGGCCAAGCGCTAACTATACTACAACTATCGACGGATACTTATAATAATAAAATTATAATTGAACGGTGTCTATATATATATATTTAAACGTATAAAAAATGGAAGTAGCGGGACTCGAACCCGTGCCTCCTGGAAACCGACCACTGAGCGACCAATCTAAAAACATTAAACAGCACTTTAAAAAATGTTCACAATAATTATTTTTGAGTTTTTGTCTGTTTGTCTGTGAGTTTCTTCACGCTAAGCTAAGAAACGTTTAAACCGATTTAAATGTAGTTTTCACTACAGTATTTTGTCAAAATCTTAATGTGTTTGTTTTATGTCAATCGGTTTATAATAAAAAAAGATATACCATTTAAAAAAAAATGTTTGATAAATAATTGTTTCAATTAACTAGCTGAAACTTTAACTTTTAATGTATTTTTATTGAAACACCAAAATAATTTACATTAGTGAATTAATTCTTATGTACTTCAAACGGGCAAAGCCGCGGGTATTACAACATATTTATCATACATTTCATCTTCATTTTCGTGATGAAAGATAGCAAGAAATAAATCATCAAAAAACCACAACAAGCTGATATTCTCGTATTAGCTATAAGTAACAAGTTACAAACAAGTCCAAAACTATCATTAAATTTCTTTATCTATATGGAGACATGTCACGATTAACGTGAAAGGTCAAGAAACGGTATTTCTATAATAATATACCCGTAAAAAAGATGGAGGAGGCGAAAACAAATTTTCTTAAGTGGTCAAATTTGTCCAAGGTTTCTTTTTTATTTATAAAGTACGGCTATTATAATTATTTATTTACATAAAATGGGCGGACATTTTACTGTAAAGTGACGTATGGTATATAATATATGAGTATTATATGGGTATTAACTATTGGTGGCGTAATTGGAATGTATACTCGAAGGATATCGGTTCAAATTTCATATAATATGCCTCTCTAGCTTAGTAAGACAAAGAGCGATCGTTAAATTTCACAACAGGCAATATTGCTGGATTAATTTATTATGATACTAGTATATCATTAACTAACAAATAAACGTATTGAGGTCATCGTGGCGCAGTGTGGTAGTGTCCAACAGTAAACGATATGTGATGGTTCAAAACGTACTCAGGGAATGGATTATTGTTTTTCTCTATTAAGACATCGGGCGGCGTTGACCTCCGCCACCCAATATGCAGTGTCTACGTCGTCCAATTAGAACGCACGGCGGTAAACGACATCTTTATGCTGAAATAAATAATAATGAAGATTTTACTTAATAAATAAAAAAAACGTTCAAAATCAAAACTTACATAAGCCAAACATCAAATTTCATACATCCCAATATAATACATGTATTATGTACATATATTGAGTTATCTCCACTACCGGTTAACCGATAAATGTGACGGGCGACGGCGGTGCATGACGCAGAGGACACTTATCTAAGAGCTCGATAGAATTCCCTCTAGAAATTGCTTTGATACGAGTCCAGTTTTCTATTAGAAAATGTTATCAAAAATATATTATTATCATATTTTAAAATTCAAACTGAGTTTATACTTTAATATTATCTTTGTAATACAAAGTTTGCTTCATTTATTTATGACTTATTAATAGTAGGAACGGTTTAAAAATCTATACTTATGCTATGAAACAAAAGACTGCATTAATCTCATGAACTACACTTTTGAATTGAATAAATCTTTTTATATATATTTTTTATGTCTTAGCCTACTAAGGCGAAGTGAGTATGATTTTGTGTGTTTTTGTATACGACAAGTATCGAAAATACTTGAAGCATAAAGCAGAAATATACAATTTATTTACCTTCTCTTGCACTCCGCATTTTATAGTGTAAACATATAGAGGGTGATCCCAGTAGGTCTAGGGGAGACCTACTTATTTTAACAAAGCTGAAATTTTGAGGATTAATAGTCCAAATATAGTAAAAACTGTATGCGTAATTACTAACTAGAAAGTTGTCTCCTTTCAGAAGTAGCGTCATCTTGGAAAGTCGCCTAGTGGAAACGCTCGTTTTATTTATATTTTTTATTTTATTTTCAATAATAATGCAGATAATGCATATTTATTATTACCTTTACATGGGTCTGTACTCCCGCCAGTACTGAAAATTGTTTAAAATTGGGGCAAACTACGTTATACCAACAAGATTTCATTTTACATATTTATTATTTATTTCTGGACTATTTTAAGCCCCTTAAGAAAAATCCAGACCAATCCGATGGTTCAATCATCCTCCTATACAGATATGCACCTATTATTATTTGGTGCTACCTCTGAAAATTTTGCACTTTCAAGTTAGTCTTCAAGATTTCAGCTTTGCTAAAATGACGTAGGTCTGGGTGCCTTGGGGTCTTGGGCTAATAGAAAATATAGTGAAATTTTTCATTTTTCATTAATTATCACCCTATTCGAGGTATTTTATAAAGACTAGCAAAATTATCATATTTTTTGATTTCAAAATTCAAAAATGCTACTATTTACCTCATTTTAGAAAGGTACTTGTAGCTTTCAAACTGCCGATTTTCATAAAACATAATTGAGAATGAACTTGATAAATAAGGCTTTCGATATAAACAATGCACTCAAATCGGTTCATTATTCGGAGCTACGCAAACTTTGTGTCGGGAGTTACAAAAGGAATTGTGTGAACTTATCAATAAAAAGAATAAAAATTAATCAGCTTCACGCTGTATTCCGCACACAGCAGGGTAGGCAGAGGGAACCTAGTGTTTTTTTTTAGACACTCCGTTCCCCACTTTCTGCCGAATTCTGGAGGCATTGCGTGTTGAGTGGCAGAACTCAACGCCGCGCTTAGCCTCGACTCCAGTGCGAAGAAATGGAAATATATGGGATCGAACCCACAACCAGTCGGTTTACAGTCACACTTTGTGCCGCTGCGCCACGACTGGCCTCATACTGTGAACTTATCAATCGTTAAAAAAATACAAAAATCATTTAAAATTCATGTCTCTATAAAATTATTATCACATAGAATGCTATGTGAAAGTTTTAGTTGCTAATACGACTCATATATTAATAATTAAATTTACTATTGAACATACAAAAATGTAAAAGTTAAGAAATTGTGTTTATAAATGTATGATACGCTTTCCGAAAATGTATTTGTGATCGTCGGATAAAAAGTATCTGGTGTGTAAAAGAAAAATTGGAGGTCGAAACCTGCATATGAAATAAGGCGCAAAATTTAGACCTTTTCTTACAACGTCATTAATCTTTTCCGTTTCTCTAAGAGAGATCTCAAGTCAATAAATAATAACAAAATCTTTCCGTAATAAATTATATGTTTTATTGTGTTTATGACATATTTTATTCTCTTTATTATGACAGTTTATTTTTGTTTATTTTCCCCCAAATAGGGAATATGGCCGTAAATGTGACAGCATTGTGACCCAGTTAGATCTTGTCTGTCTTGCCCACTCCACACGTTAGGAGTACAGAGCTGAATTTATAAGTACGTACGGCGTTAATGCCATTTTATAGATAAAAGGATAGAAGCCAGTCGGGGCTGGTGTGAGACTGAAGAACTAGAACTAGAACGCGACGGGTTGCGGGTTCGATAATCCCTCTAGGAAATGACGGCGTGAAAACGCAGCGTTGAATTTCGCTACTCAACATACAATGCTTTCAAAATTGGTGGAGAATCGGGAGCGATGAATGCTCTTGCCGCATTCAACATTCCCTCAAGCAACGACGTAGTAGTTGCACTTTCTCAAGGATAGAATAGCTTTCTTTTTCTGTCAAGTAGTTAGTAACAGTTCGTGTTAGGTAATACTGTTTGTTTTACTATCGTGATAAAAAATAATTCCAATTTAGATACATAATTTTAGAGATATAGAATCATAGTAAACATGATGAAATCCTACATACTTTTCTATATATATAGGATACTTAAAAACAAAATTTTAATTATTTTTCAAATGTAAATCATGTCTTTTATTAGAATATTATCTGACCACGTCGATCTTATTGGTTTTAACTTTATTATAAGAACTGGCTTATCTATAAGCCTAAAATTTTGTACTGTGGCACATATGATGAGGTTTTATATAACATAACTCTTATGAATCTCATATAAAAATATAAAAAATGAATAAATAAATCAGCTTCACGCACACAGCAGGATAGACAGAGGGAACCTAGTGTTAAGACACTCTGTTCCCCACTTTCTGCTTAATTCTGGAGGCATTGCTTGTTGAGTGGCAGAACTCCACGTAGCGCTTTTCCCTCGACACAAGCATAGAAATGGAAATATACATTTAAGTAAATATTTCATCTCATCGAGTGAGGATCGAACCAACAACCAGTCAGTTTTACAGTCACACTTCGTGCCACTGCGCCACGACTGGTCTCAATATACCATATTAAATATATTATATATATATATATATATATATATATATATATATATATATATATATATATATATATATATATATATATATATATATATATATATACGTACGTATATATCAAATAAGTTGGAGTAAGAGATTTCCGTCAGCATATCTTCAAAGAAATAGTGACGGGATGCGGTGACGGTAATAGTAATAAGACCAAATGGAACTTGGGTTTCGTGTTGAAAGGGATTAGTGACCGACTGTAACACACAAAGCAGTCATACACAATGAGATCCCCCAAAATTGAATTCTGCTATCTGTACAGAACAAAGGTTATTTTGGCTTGCGGAAAATGCGTTCTTATAACCACGATTCGGCTGTTCAAGATAGTTGATCACGATGGGGTCTTTTTGTTCGTTTTGAAACGCGATTATGGCGTATGGTTTGTTTGTACATGAATGTGAGCATTGAATAGTAAGGATAAGTATTTAATATAATCATGTTCGATGAGAATTGATTTCGATGAAATTATCACAAGTAGTATTGTTTTAAAAATGATAATATTAAAAAATTGTAGTATTTAAATTTAAAATATGAAATCAATGCTGTTGCCACTTTTTGTATAGATATATTCCGATAAATTTGCCATTTTTTAAATAATTTGACTATTTCCCTGAAAATTATTTTCCTGTATGTAACCATATGGCCTTTTTCATTTTCTTTTTTCAGCTCTATAAAATAGTTCTTTTTCCACAAAAACGAATAATAACGGGACGAATTTTTTTTTTATGTAGCCTTGCAATAAACATGTTGCTATCATTTGTTACGCAGAAACATTTACAGATACGTCCGACATTATTTTTGATGATTTCGGTGAAATCAGCAAAGACTTTATAAAATAAGTATCTTTTAAATATTTTTAAATAAAAATAACCTGCTTCACCCTGCATTCCCCACATTGTATGGTAAGCAGAGGAAATCTAGTGTTAAAATACTCCGATTCTGCAGATATTGCGGGTAGTGGCGGAACTCAACGCCACTGTCTCGACATCAGAGTGAAGAAATGGAAAAACAAATTTTTATAAATATTTCATTTTCTCGAGCGGAGATCGAACCCACAACCGGTGTCCCTACTCTACAATTGGCCTCTATACGCATAATTCAACTGTAGTTGAAATAAAATGTTAAAATTAACAACGTATATAATAAACAATAAATCTAATATACAATAAAAAATATTAAATGTAGTACTCATAATTTTCTTTTATAAAACATTTTTTGTTTATACCAAATCAAGTTTACGATACGTACAGCACTTACCGCTTTTAATAACTCCTTTATGATTTAAAAGTGTTTTACGTGAGTGAAATTAAACTTTAGTTTCTTTTCATTAAGAGGTTTTTAGTGATTAAGTGAATAAATAATGTTTATTTTTTTTTTAAATTAGTAATTTTGTATAAAAAATGTTTCCGGCTATTACAATAGGTTTTTAATTTAAACATTTTTAAAATTTAAATCCACACTTAGGAAAGAAAATACTTATTTAGAAAACGTCCTGGTCGGTTTTAGGAGACGCGGGTTCGAGTCCCGCTACGTTAAATATTCTTCTAAATTCTGAAGTATATTACAATACGTTATTGTAATCCAAGTCTTAATTTATTTGTACTGACTGTAACAAAAATTGCAGAAACTATATCAGCTCTTAACTCTTACATTGAGATACATGAAAATATATTTCCCCATTTTCAAGTTTTATCCTGAGAACTTGCGTCAAGACACGCAGTTCTCTGCTTTCTGTCGGAATATCAGAAATTGCGCGATGATTAGCGGAACTCAACGCTACACTTTGTTTCACCACAGTAGTAATGTGAACATAATTTATTCTCTGGACTAGAAACCGAACCTACAATTATCTTTTATCGTTGAACGCTGCTCCTCTTCTTCACGATGGCCTCAATCCGGATATTTTTAGCTTAAAACTGAAAAAAAAAACTGAAAAATATTTTTAGCTTAAAACTGAAAATGTAGTTGTAAACGCCATTTTAGGTAAGCGCAGTAGGAAATTGAGTCTTCTGTCACGTGATGCATTATGGTGTACTGGGAGCGTTCTACTTACGAACAATATACACTGGGTGTTATATATTATATTATGGTTATGTGTATAAATATGTTATTTAGATATGTTTTTGATATTTTCTAAGTTTCTATTTATATATCACTATATTTATATACTTTGTGTAACAAGTTACCAGCCTAAAGCTATGTTTGTACATCTTTATCGTGAATTATTCCACGCACTTTGAGAATTCTTTTTTAATTACCTTATTTTATTAATAACCTAACTTCCAGATATTAGGCCAAATAAAAGATAAAAGAAAAAAGTTTTGATTGACTTTAGCATTTAAAGCTGACGTGCCATAGCACGAGAGAGGTCAGCAGAAACTAAAGTACTAAAGAACAAAGTCCACCGTCGTGCCGGCAGGATATTAGTATTCCGTGACCCAAGTCACCAGTGCGTGCTACGTTTTAATTTTTTTTCTGACGCCTACTGTTTTTCTGCTCGTTAAAATATAACCGCGTTGATTCTTCATTATATTGTAGCCCAGTTTTTCCTTTAGACTCACTGAGTATTTATGGAAAAGGCGGTGTGAAACTTAGCGTTTCTATAAAATAAACAGCTCCTTCATTATATTTATGTTTATTTCCGTATACACCCGCTGTTAACCTCGTTGGTATGGTCAGCATTAAAAAATTAAATATAATATATGTATATGTACTATTTTTCTGCAACTATTATACACTACTAAAGTATGTCAAAATATAAGATATGTTCATTTCACGTATTTGGATATTTTTTCTCGGCAAATTAGCCTAATTGATTATTTCTATTCGGAGAGGTACATGTATTTGAGATGACTTTACACCTTCACGTTTTTCAACATATCAAGATATTAAATTTAGTGTCAAGACACTCCGTCTCCACCTTTTTGGACGACTTATATTTATTGTATATGTAGTTTCAGAACGGAAATAAAATCATAAAGAATCAGTTACTTTTTTATTTACTTGTGCTTTTAGGCTTGAGCCTAAAATGCAGTCGTTTTGTCAATAATATTATAATGAATGTGAAATGGGCGGGATACATAGTAAAATATTATACATTTTTTCGTAAGAATTAATGACAATATTTGCTCACTTTAAGCTAAAAACTCATACGAGGCACGAACGTAAAAGGTACAATTTACCTACATTCACACAAATTTTATGACTACCCTTCATCATAGCATTTTATGCGGTTAGGGCTTTCTATTCAAAACTTCGCTAGTATCCAGCTAATGTGTAGTAATGAGTTAGGTTTTTAAATACATACTTATTTTATTTTTTTTTCTAGTTGAATATGATAATCTCATTTTTACGACCAATTATTTACAACCATCCCCAGTTTGGTAAATAAGTAGAATTTATTTAGTAAAAAACATTATATATTTATATATAAATAAAAATATTATATATATATTATATATTTTCTTATCTACTCTTAATCAAATAAAAATAAATCAGCGCCCCCCTGTATCCCGAACACAGCAGGATAGGCATAGGGAACCTAGTGTCAAGGCACTCCGTTTTCCACTTTCCACCGTTTTAGAGGCATTACCTGTTGAGTGGTGGAACTTAACGCCGCCTTTGCCACCAGAGCGAAGAAAATATAAATATATCGCATTAACAGTCGTACATATCACCCCTGTGCCACATCAAAATTCAAGAAAGAGAAAACTTAATAAACCACATTGATAATTTACCAACAATATATCAGTGAAAGCTCATCAACCCTAAAAGCTTTTGGTTCTGTTCTCTCGTATAGTAAATACTTGAACACATATGATACGTATAATAAGTTGTAAACCCTCAACCCCTCCACGCGAGATATACATTATACACATGGGGTCCATACACTTCACTTTTCTATTATTTGCATGCTTTAATTCCATGTTTTCTCAATTTGTTGCCCCTTCCCAGTAAATCCTACTGAAGCTTTTTTTTTAAATTAGTCGTTGTCGTAAAGACTTCAATATAAAAGAGTGCACGAGCTCGTATATTCTACTTTTTACATCTAATATCTGAGAGTCTGCATCTCTTATCCCCATAGAGGAGGCTATCGATCACTTTACTAGGGTATTTATTAGTGTCGACTTAGTATACTGTCAACCTTGGTGTAAGAATAGATGTTTATATATACAAGTTTGTTTTAAAAAAGGGTTTTCTGTTTATCTTTTCTTAGTCGTTTTATAATTAGAAGTTTTTTTTTATGGAACAAGTGAATAGCATTTAAATTTCGATATATTATACATTAAAAAAAATCTGCTTCACGCTGTATCTCGTACACAGCAGAGTAGGCAGAGGGAACCTAGTGTTAAGACACTCCTTTCCCCACTTTCCGCTGAATTCTGGAGGCATTGCGTGTTGAGTGGCAGAATTCAACGCCGCACTTTACCTCGACACCAGAGCGAAGAAATGTAAATATAAATTTAAGTAAATATTTCATCTCCTCGACTGGGGATCGAACCCACAACCATGACAGGCCTCTATATTAAAATTATTGTTATTACATTATACATTATACTAAATTATATAAGAGGCATGTTTGAATTGATATCTACTATAAGAATAGTGGCCAAAAAAGTTTCAATATAGGAATATAATTTGTGTTCTTTTATTTTTTCTATAAAATGACAATATTTTTAGAATGGTGAATATTGCTAGTAAATTTTAGTGATAAATGCAATTGAAATTTTAAGAAAGATATAATTATAAACTTAATATTTATCATCTATCTAGTGTGACTGTAAAACCGACTGGTGTGTTCGATCCCCTCTCGAGGAGATGAAATATTTACTTAAATTTATATTTCCATTTCTTCGCTCTGGTGTCGAGGCTAAGCGCGGCGTTGAGTTCTGCCACTCAACACGCAATGCCTCCAGAATTCGGCAGAAAGTGGGGAACGGAGTGTCTTAACACTAGGTTCCCTCTGCCTACCCTGCTGTGTGCGGGATACAGCGTGAAGCTGATTTATCATCAAATAAACAGACACACTTTTAGACTACAGTTTTAGTGTCATCTATGACTTTTAAACTGTACATTAAACAGAGACAGTATTAAGGTACCTCTTTTCTTCTAAATGATACATTTTTTAAAATTAGATTCCAATTGAATAATATTAATTATTATTATTCAATTGAAACTACTCTATAATCGCGATATTTGTAAAAAAAACTGTAAAGCGTAAACATAGGCTAAAACTCTACTACATACAAGAACAAATTTAAAAACTCATACATTTTTTTATACATACCACTAAAACCGTCGATCTAAAACAAACAAGCAATCGATTCACATGCATCGTGCAGCCAAAATTGAATCTAATGGAAAACCACGCACTGAGAGCTTCCCATTCTATTCGTAAATTGATGCCCGCATATTTACACTCTGTTCCCACATGCCAATACGCTGTGACAGTGTTGTAGGTGATTTTATTTGCTTTGTGCGTTTGTTTGTCAAACGATATATATAATAGGACAATTGAAGACAATTTTGAAGATTTGGTTTTTGGTTATATTGACATAGCTTGTTTTGGAAGTATTGTTGTTTAATAAAAATATTGAGGTCAGTCGTGGCGCAAAGGCACGAGGGTGTCTGTAAACTCGACAGGTTGTGGACTCAATTCTCGCTTGAGAAAATGAAATATTTGTTCAAACAAAGCGCTGTTATGAGTTCTACCTAGGTTCCGTCATTCTACCTTGTTGTGTGCGGGATACGTGAAGCTAAAAAAATTACATAGTGAACATAGCGAAGTAAAAGTCTAAAATTTTGAGTTTAAATATTAATTATACGAAAAAATATAAATAAATTAGTTTCCCTAGGACTTGGCTATGCATATGATATACACGGTTAGCCATATCTTTAAAAGGGTGGATAAGTAGAATTTACATTCTACCCTAGCAACAAAGACATATCGTTCAATTGTCAAACACGATGCTACACGTTCAAATATATCAGGTAAATACACAGGAAAACAGAATAACAAGCTAAATAAATATCATAGTATGTATTTTTGACGAATATAAATAAAGGCATTTTCATCTTGGCTTGTGAAAATAAAATGTGTTTAATATATAACAACAACGTCAAGTAATTTAAAAATACTGTGGATATTTCACCCCAGTGATACCAAACGCTCTCTAGCACTAAGAAGACTATAAAATATTTTCATTATTCCAATAGTTTTCTCACAATTGCTCTCGAAATTTTGGCACATTTTTATAAAACAACAGAGGAATGCTAGGAATGTAATTGGAACCGCGTCCTGCTCAATACCGCTGTCATGGATATTGTGCTTCTCATGATCGTCTGTTTCTGATTAAATTTCATTGTGACTATCTTTCTATTGCAAAATACCTTCTTCTGGTTCTATAGTGCTATCTATGATTAAAAAAATCATGCTATTTATTGAAGAAGTAAAACAAAAAATATATATCAAAAACTCGCAACGTAAATGGGTTGCAGGGGGTATTTTTCACCCATTCTTACTTCAAAAGACCATTGCGTCCAAAGCTATGGGGTCAACTATCAGCAAAAGAAACAACAGACGCGCTTCCCAAAGCGCGTCTGTTGTTTCTTTGCAGAAATGTACTGAAAGCGGCAAGTCTCTAAATTATTTAGAAAAGAAGATATGTATGTTTTTATTACCTGTATGGTATTTTTTACCCAGTAGCGACGGACGCCGTGTTATTGTAAACATTCTACTGACTGATGTAGAACAGTTTTTTTATAGACACTTTGTAAATATACTACCCTATTGCTACTCTCTTTTGTTATTCTACTCATATTCTGCTATTTTACTCCTGCTATTCGTTTTGTGTCGAATAGTCCATTTATTTAGGGCAAGTATAAAATATAAAGCGTCGATTTAATTCGACGTATCCCATTGTACTCGCACTTAATATCACATACAAGTCTTAGTTATTTTCATTAGACCATACTGGTGAAGCCGCTGGTAAGATCCGGTTTTATAGAATTGTATGAAAGGAATGTTAATTTCCGCCACACAACACGCAATACCTCCAGAATTCGACGAAAAGTGAAGTACAAAAATTGTCTTAATGGGAAACGGTTGTCGTAACACTAGGTTCCCAGGTTCCCTACTATGTGCAAGATATAGCCTGAAAAAATATACACGTCGTATACGAATACTTTGATTATAGTACCTAAATAGTAGAATTTAATCTAGCTATCCTAATAAGCGACATTCATATGATCTTCTATGTAGCTACACGTTTATATTCCGCTATAAAACTTCTACACATTAATTTCAACGTTTATCTTTGACGTTATCAAAATATCCACTAAACATTAAAATTTATATAGCAAAAATAGTATAAGATCCAAATAGAATTAAAGCCTTATATTATGCAGTTTGCTGCATAATGCACGCATCCCGCATGAAGCAGAGTAGGCAGAGGGAGCCTAGTGTAAGGACTCTCAGCTTAACACTGTCCGCTCAATTCTGGAAGCATTATGTGTTGAGTTACGAAATTTAATGCCGCGATTTGCCTCGACACCAGAGCGGAAGAAAAAAAATTAAAAAAATATGCTCGAGCTGGAATCGAATCAAAAACCTGTCGCATACTTGTGGCACTCCGCCACGAACGACCTCACAAAACTATTACGTTTATATTATCAAAAGGTTTTGCAAGGTCAGACCTTGCGACTAAAGGCAAAATGATCAAGTTTTAGTAGTACAATAATAGTATATTGACTCTCTCTTATATAAAATATGATTTGGGTTTATGTCTCCTGCAATAGACTATCCCAACTCAGACTACAGAAATATATACGAGACTACCAACTGTATTCAGCCTTACTTTATTAATTATTTATTAGGAATCTCAATTATTCCCCCCTTTTTTTATGTTAGTAATTAATTTTAATAATTTCATAATATTATATTCAAAATATTATATGTTATTAATTTTTTCTGTTCGCCACTTGGGCTGTGTGCTTCGTCAGTGTATCTGGTGGGTATGGCGATCCAAAACTATGGCAGATGGAAGTGTCTTGGTATGAGTGAGATCTTTCGGACGCCCAAGTCATGACACAGGACATAAGAATCAATGGACTAGAGATCGAGGTTGTTAAAGACCGTGCAAAGTGGAGTAGGTTGAGCAAGAAGGTTCAAGGCACTTGGACGTCCATACCTCTCTTCCTTTATTGTTCCTGCATTTTTCTTGATTAAGTTTTAGGTTTTGTAAAGTGTGAAGTGAAAATCATTAATTAAATAATTAGTTACGTTTATGAAGGCTAAAAGAGAGTCATTGACAACTACACCTTACCTTTGAATGAGGAAAAATTGATCTATAAGTGGCAGTTTCCGATAGACATTGTAATTATAGGAGCGTCCAATTAATTAATTAAGCAAATACTCTTAGACTAAAGTATTTACTTCTTTGTTTGAGTTACTTATCAAACTTTTGTTGTTTTGTAGCTTGTCGAGTTTTGTAGCTAATTTAAACAAATGTTTGATAAACAATAACCTACAGACTCTTAGAAAATTAATATTTAAACATTTATATAGATGAAAAAAAAAGTTATAATTGTTATTGTTGTGTATTGTTATAATGTTACTACGATAATATTTTTTTTTTCAGGCTCTTACTGTATACTGCAAAAGGGAAAGTAGAAATAAATCGATTCTTACAGTGGATCGAATCGATTTCATAAAATAATCAATAAAATTATTTATAAATACATATATGTAATATGATTGTTGTAAAATTTCGTAGTTATTTTAATCTAGAACAAAGACAAATATTAATTAATATAATACAAACATAGTTAAAATAATTAATGAAGAAATCCAAGACTAGTTTTATATAACGTGAAGCTTTAATTCAATTTACTTGAAGCATAGCCTAGGCATTCAGTAGAAATATTATATTATTATAAAAGTAAAACATATGGCAGTCTCTTTTGTATAATGGCAGCTGTAGCGTGATTGTGTCTATTCATAATGCCGGAGGTCACGGTAACGGTTTTCATACAAAATATTTTAAGTACGTATGTATTTATGTATGTAAATGAAAATAAATACTCATCAGAAATGTAGTTTAATTTTAGGATTAGGTTGGCTTATAAATAAGATAAATTGTGTTATTGCGCGAGCGATCCTGCGGCGTCTCATTTTGGTGGAGAAGGTTTCGGCTGGATTGTAGTGGAGTCAACCAAACCAGTCATATGCGAGTCAGACTCATCCACGGAGGTCACGAAGTCAACGAAAACAAAAATTTACAAAATTTGCCAAACTTCAGTTAGCATATAAACCCATTTAGTACGAAATGAACATTAAATATATACTTGTAATAGTTTAGTTAGGTAAATCTCCATATATAATAAAAGGATAGAAAAGTCAATTCTGTACATGAAAGATATAAAAAAAATAAAAATTAGGTTTGTTAATATGTCGATTATAGAACCTAAAAAACCACTCAGCAGAATTCTTGTCTGTCTGTCTGTCTGTCTGTCTGTCTGTCTGTCTGTCTGTCTGTCTGTCGGTTTGTTTGTGCGGTAATCACGCAAAAACTACCTGACAGAAATTGATGATTTTTTGCATGGTGTTAGCCTAGGGCCTCAAGGTACATTTTTTTTGGGTTTCATTCCGAATTTCATGATAGTTTTCTTTAAAAAAAATAAAAACTGAAAAATATAAATTACCTAAAATACCGATAACTACTGTATGAAATTAAATTAATTTTGGCATGGTAATAGTTCAAAGCCTAATGTCACTTATAGGATAGCTTTTATCATGAAGTATAAAGAATTTTTTGTAGAAAAAATTACATAATTATATTTTTTAATAAAAAAAATCGACTTCTTCAATTTCAACCGGATTTCACACTCTGAACTTAACTAAACTTTCACCAAACTACCCCTTATATGTACCCTTTCTAATAAAAAAAGAATCATTAAAATCGGTTGAATTGATATTGACTTATACGTTCATTTGTCGCGCATATACTTAATGTAAATTTGAGATTTATATGATTTTCTCATAGATACCATTGTTGGATATAAACTAAATTAAAATAAGACTACACGGGAGGCATTAGCTTTCAAATAAAAAAAGAATCATTAAAATCGGTTCATACAATCAAAAGTTCTAAGGTAACAAGGCTAAAAAATACAGCCCAATTGATGACCCCTTTTAAGAAGTCGGTTAATAGTAATCTGACATAATTAAATTACGACTATTTCATTTAACCACATTTTAAAAGAAGAAAGTAAATTGAGGCCGTTCGTTGCACAGGGGCACAAAGTGTAACTGTTGTGGGTTCGATGACCACGTAAGGAAACGAAATATTTATTTAAATTTATATTTCCATTTCATCGCTCTGGTGTCGAGGTAAAGTGCGGCGTTGAGTTTCACTACTCAGCACGCAATGCCTACAGAATTCCGAGAAAAGTAGGGAACAGAGTGTTGTTGTTAACACTAGAGGTCCTATGCCTACCCTGCTGTGTGCGGGATACAGCGTGAAGCTAAAAAAAGAAGTATAATCAATATTTGTTCAGTCTACCATAATTATTATTTCAAACGTCAACGTTGGTGATATTAACAAACATAATAAAGTAAGGTATATTTTACGGAATTAGCTCATATGGCGATGTGTAGAATAAAAAGTATATGTATTTGGAAAGTAAATTCTGATTGTGAGTTCATAGTTTATAAAAGTTTATATTGTGTTTAGATGGATCACGTGGTGATGTCAATACGTTTTAATGTCATCTTATGTTATCTGTTAAAATAGCGTGAAGCTGATTAAACTTAGTGTTATATTCAAAAGAAACTAATCCCGCTGCGTTCAAATTTTTATACGTTTTTTAAATAAGTAATATGTAATTTATTAATACGTTTCAAGTATGAAAAAAAGAAAAAATGCAATATAATTGCATTTGTGTTTCCTTTCTATATTTTGTATTTCTTTTACTTAAATCGATATATCAGGAACGTAAATGTGGGAACAGAGTTGCATGCCATTTTAGTACAGAGTAACCTCTAAAAAATGTATTTACTAAACTGAATAAAAAGAATGTGTGATTCCTCTATACAATATATTATTCTATATTATACATAAAACAGGTTAAAACAGTGCATATGAAGGTCCTCCTGTAGTATAACTATTTTCAATTACTATCAACACTACATTGTCGATACTAATGTGGTATTACAATACATTTTGAATATTTTTCCGCCATTATGATGACATAGACAATTTTTTTAATTTGGAAAAATAATATATTAACTATAAGAACGTTGGTAGTTTTTTAAAAGGAATTCTTATAGAATAAAAAATTGCCTAAACTATGCTTCTTCGCAAGTGGTTGTAATAACTATTGGTATCAATTTTCCAAAAAATCACTATAAATATTTAATATGCTCAATTATACAGAGTTTTTTTGTTAGGACCACTTTAAATGAAACCACAGTTTAACTACTCTATAAAAGCCTATTACATATTAAATTAAAAACCCGAAAATAAAAAAGTTATTTTTTCAAACAAAATCTCCATATATAATAAAAGGATAGAAAAGTCAATTCTGTACATGAAAGATATAAAAAAAATAAAAATTAGGTCGGTTAATATGTCGATAAAAAATTCATATGTTTAAAGTTAATATGTCGACTAAAACTTGACGCTATGACGGTACAGTTGAGAGAACTGAGATTTCTGGTTGTAGCACTAGTTATATTTTAATTAGGTTAAATTCCCACTAAGTGGAAGAATATATTTATTTTTATGCCCGTAAAAACAAACGAAGCGAAGCCTTGTGTTCCGCTATACTATCTAAAGAAATTGGAAAGTGCAAAATTGAGTAAGTGCACCACTATCTTATTTGAAATTCTTTCTTCTCTCCATTATAAATTTTCATAGGATTGAAATGTAATAGTGACGTCTTTGAACAATAGTATATGTTCATAACTGTTAAAGTTAATTATCGAACAAATGGTTTACAACTCTGATGATACAAAGACATTCTGCTTCAGCTGATAATTTAATTAAAATGTCTACCGGATGATCAATTAGCCTGCAGTTTACGTTTTAATTGTTATTATGTATGATGTTACGTAACGTTTCTTTACGTTTATTTATTTATATACATATTACATTTAATGAATTAAATATATTTTATAAAAGGTTCACATATGTGATAACATGTTCACACATGTGGTCCACATATGTGACCACATATTCACACATGTGGTCCACACACGTGACCACATATTCACACATGTGGTCCACATATGTGACCACATGATCACACATGTGGTCCACATATGTGACCACATGATCACACATCGACGGCAGCAAAGAACATGAAGACAATTGCATTTTTGCCAAAAACGTTTTTTTATATAATTCAACTCAGAATTCCATGTTTTATCTTATAATATTTTTTTTTTCATAAAAAACATTGTTTTTTACCCCGATTTTCTCACGTAGAAAAAGACATGTACCCAATTTTTTAAGAAATGCCTAAGTAAACTCGGATATATATAATAGTCCGTGTGTACGTGGGAAGATTCGGCGCGTTCGCATGTTATAAGCAAAGGTATCTGGCACTTGTTTGTTTCTAGTTTGTCCGATCATCAGTTATCTCACTATATATGCATTGTTTAATTACTTTTTAGTGTTATCAAAGTATGAATAATGTAAAAATTTGTGCATTTATTACAATATATGTAGGTAATTTATTCATATGCAAAGAATTATGGTGAATTTTTGAAAAAACAAACGTGATTTTCTTTTATAACAGCGGGGTTACTACTACTAGTCAAACAGCAACAGATATGATTTTTTTTAGAAAATATGTAGATTTCCGAATGTTTTGGTAAAGATTCTCTTTAACGTTGGAACTACTTGGAAAATTGATGATGTTGGCCATCCAAATATTTCGACAACTAGTTTTAATATAGAAAACTCAGCTAATGACGACGACAATAATGAACAATATTGTTATGAGATTCTAATATATCTTAACGATCTATTAGATATTTCTACGGCGAAAACATTATTACAGATATCCAAATCAAGATCAAGACTCCTATTTCTACAGACTATGCTTCCTTTGCTTCTTGTCCTATTAATTAGTCCCTAACCAAATAAATCCGGCTACATGACTTAATGAAGTAATCCAAGATAACATTCGATTATTTATTACTACAGTTTCATGGAGATCTAAAATCAGAGGTCAAAAAGCTGGCACAGTACGAGCCAACAAAAGTCAAAAAGTTTCAACAGTAACTTTTAATTTCCAAGAAATCTTTCTACCCCTTATGGTGAATAAAGTTCCTTTTACTATAAACATTTACGTTTTCATTTCACAATTTTGATATAGGAAACAAAAGAGGATTAGGTTATATGTTGGCCGAGATCGTTGCTTGCTTGTATAATTATATAGTCAAAGTAGGAATTAAAGGTAAACAATCTGATAACTGTGGATGCCAAAAATGTAATCGATCAGTATTTCTAATGTACTTGTATAATGCTGATAAGTTTAAAGTGCATGTATGTCATAGATTCTTAAAAAAAGGCACAGGTAGGCAGGGCAGGAAGTTGACAGTGTGCATGCCCTAATCGATTGATCTTCCAAAAGAAAAATGATATATACACTCCAAGAATGGTATACCTGTGTAAGGTGGTCAAAGTTAATGGGGAGCCTAAAAAAGTAATTGGAGTCTCCTTAAACGATATTTGAAACTTTAAATCTTACACGAACCCAATATACATAGAAGAAAGATTTTAATAACGAAAAGATTAAATGGAGCTAGATGAGAAAGATAAAAGTGGATCCAAATGTTATTAATCCATATGTAATTCATTACAAATATCATTTAAATGAAGCCCAATTGATTGATTGTCTGTGATTTTATTAATATGATTGTGGTCGATATGCAAATACCAGTAATAGACAAAATAACGCTGAGGCCTACAAAGTGCTTACACCAATGCCTTACTAGTAACGACAAAATAGCAATATACAAAGATCCGATTTCTCTCTGTGAACAGAATTTATTTTCTTGAAGATAACACATTTTTTATAAAAATATAATTCATACAGCGATAGAAAATATGTTTTCTGAAAACTGAATAAAAAGACAGATTTTTTACTTTGTAATTGTAAACTTTTACTATAATTTACTATAAGAAAATGCTAAGATGGTAATCGTTTGTGATATATATAAATAAGGTAATTCAAACATCAATAAATTGAAAATTATAGGCAACATACAGCTTTCTGTAGATTTACTCAAATGACATAAGAATGATTTAGACATGTTGTCTTCTCTATTTCGATAAAGCTTGTATGAGATTTAATTATTTTGTATGTGAGATTTCTTTTAAATGCGTTCAATTATTGCGATAAAAATTTGCTTTTATTATTTAGAACACTGAATTAATATACGTTTCGGTTAACTATTAAAGGTTAAGGTTAAATATTACGTATGGTTGATTGTTTACGATAAAAATTTTGTTAATTATCTACCTTAGTTAGGGCATTACAGCTTTTTATCAATTTAAATTTCTTTATTAGGCACCTGAAACTTAGAACAATTTTAATATATCTGCAATTATCGGAAGATACAATTTTATAATGGCGAAGTATTTTGAGACAACTGCAGTATTTTAGTGGTAATCATATCTACATGTTTTTTATTGATGAAATTAGTTATATATAATCAAAAAGAATAGTAATAACTCATTATATATATAAAATTATTTAAGGATAAGTAATTACAGTGTCCCAAGTAAAAACGAATATATGGCAGTTGACTCAGTTTGTTGGTTATTTCGAGCGGACTAGATAAAGATATCTACCGTATTTTTAAAACTAATAAGCTTATTGAAAATTAGTCTATACTAAATAGTATATAATCTTATAACAATTAACTATTTCAAATTTGAGGAAGATAGCTTTTTTATTGTAAAAGTTATTACATAATTTCCTTAAAAACGCTCTCCTCAAAACTAGTGAGTGAAACGGCTATCTACAAGATAGCCGTTTCCTCTTTGCTGCCGTCGACATGTAATCTTCATATGTGACTACATATCACACATGTGGTCTACATATGTGACTACATATCACACATGTGATATGCCCATGTGAATACTTATTCACACATGTGGTACACATATATGACCACACGATGCCACATGTGGTCCACATATGTGACCACATGATCACATATGTGGTCCACATATGTGAGCACATAAACACACATGTGGTCCACACACGTGACCACATATTCACACATGTGGTCCACACACGTGACCACATATTCACACATGTGGTCCACATATGTGACCACATGATCACACATGTAATCTTCATATGTGACTACATATCACACATGTGGTCTACATATGTGACAACATATCACACATGTGATATGCCCATGTGAATACTTATTCACACATGTGGTACACATATATGACCACACGATGCCACATGTGGTCCACATATGTGACCACATGATCACATATGTGGTCCACATGATCACATATGTGGTCCACATATGTGAGCACATAAACACACATGTGGTCCACACACGTGACCACATATTCACACATGTGGTCCACACACGTGACCACATATTCACACATGTGGTCCACATATGTGACCACATGATCACACATGTAATCTTCATATGTGACTACATATCACACATGTGGTCTACATATGTGACAACATATCACACATGCGATCTGCACATGTGAATACTAACTCACACATGTGGTTCACATATATGACCACACGATGCCACATGTGGTCCACATATGTGACCACATGTTCACATATGTGGTCCACATATGTGAGCACATATAAACACATGTGGTCCACACACGTGACCACATATTCACACATTTGGTCCACATATGTGACCACATGATCACCCATGTAATCTTCATATGTGACTACATATCACACATGTGGTCCACATATGTGACCACATTTTCCCGCATGTGGTCCACATACGCGACCACATATTCACACATGTGGTCCACATATGTGAGCACATATACACACATGTGGTCCACACACGTGACCACATATTCACACATGTGGTCCACATATGTGACCACATGATCACCCATGTAATCTTCATATGTGACTACGTATCACACATGTGGTCCACATATGTGACCACATTTTCCCACATGTAATCCACATACGCGACCACATATTCACACATGTGGTCCACATATGTGTCCACAAATTCTCACATGTGGTCCACATGAAAGACCACATATTCACACATGTGGTCCACATATGGGACCATATATTTACACATGTGGTCCACATATGTGACCACAAATTCTCACATGTGGTCCACATATGTGACCACATTTTCCGACATGTGGTCCACATACGCGACCACGTATTCACACATGTGGTCCACATATGTGACCACACATTCTCACATGTGGTCCACATGAAAGAACACATATTCACACATGTGGTCCACATATGTGACTACACATTCACATAAAAAAAATTTTACTACACGAATAAACTTCAATAAAAGTTTTATAATTTAAAAAAGTTTATTTTTTATGTAGGCTGTCTCCTATCTGAAGTGTAGTTAAATGGAAAAACTAGGAGGACCAGTGTGTGTGTCAGTGATGACCTATTGCGTTGAGAGACAAGGTCCTTCATCCTTAGCCTCATTCGCAGGCTCCAAGTCAGCTATGGAGACAGCTATTTCTCTAAGCTACTGAATTAGAAACGATGGTACGACGAAAGAAGGTTACCGACACATTGTTTCGGTAAATGAGCGATGTATAAATGCACTTTGTCACGAAAGGTATTTTAAATTTGTATTGAAACGAACTGAAAAGTCAAAAATTAAAAGGAGTTATAAAATGTAATTTATCACATGAATTCACAAAACAATCTATACCTATTTTTTATTTTAAGAATTAAAAAAATGATGTTAGTTTTGTCTTGCCTGACCTTGTCGCACTCATTATCTTATTAATGTGATTAATCTCCATATCTCCATCTCCATATATAATAAAAGGATAGAAAAGTCAATTCTGTACATGAAAGATATAAAAAAAATAAAAATTAGGTCGGTTAATATGTCGATTATAGAACCTAAAAAACCACTCAGCAGAATTCTTGTCTGTCTGTCTGTCTGTCTGTCTGTCGGTTTGTTTGTGCGTCAATCACGCAAAAACTACCTGACAGAAATTGATGAATTTTTGCATGGTGTTAGCCTAGGGCCTCAAGGTACATTTTTTTTGGGTTTCATTCCGAATTTCATGATAGTTTTCTTTAAAAAAAATAAAAACTGAAAAATATAAATTACCTAAAATACCGATAACTACTGTATGAAATTAAATTAATTTTGGCATGGTAATAGTTCAAAGCCTAATGTCACTTATAGGATAGCTTTTATCATGGAGTATAAAGAATTTTTTGTAGAAAAAATTACATAATTATATTTTTTAATAAAAAAAATCGACTTCTTCAATTTCAACCGGATTTCACACTCTGAACTTAACTAAACTTTCACCAAACTACCCCTTATATGTACCCTTTCTAATAAAAAAAGAATCATTAAAATCGGTTGAATTGATATTGACTTATACGTTCATTTGTCGCGCATATACTTAATGTAAATTTGAGATTTATATGATTTTCTCATAGATACCATTGTTGGATATAAACTAAATTAAAATAAGACTACACGGGAGGCATTAGCTTTCAAATAAAAAAAGAATCATTAAAATCGGTTCATACAATCAAAAGTTCTAAGGTAACAAGGCTAAAAAATACAGCCCAATTAATGACCCCTTTTAAGAAGTCGGTTAATAGTAATCTGACATAATTAAATTACGACTATTTCATTTAACCACATTTTAAAAGAAGAAAGTAAATTGAGGCCGTTCGTTGCACAGGGGCACAAAGTGTAACTGTTGTGGGTTCGATGACCACGCAAGGAAACGAAATATTTATTTAAATTTATATTTCCATTTCATCGCTCTGGTGTCGAGGTAAAGTGCGGCGTTGAGTTTCACTACTCAGCACGCAATGCCTACAGAATTCCGAGAAAAGTAGGGAACAGAGTGTTGTTGTTAACACTAGAGGTCCTATGCTTACCCTGCTGTGTGCGGGATACAGCGTGAAGCTAAAAAAAGAAGTATAATCAATATTTGTTCAGTCTACCATAATTATTATTTCAAACGTCAACGTTGGTGATATTAACAAACATAATAAAGTAGGTATATTTTACGGAATTAGCTCATATGGCGATGTGTAGAATAAAAAGTATATGTATTTGGAAAGTAAATTCTGATTGTGAGTTCATAGTTTATAAAAGCTTATATTGTGTTTAGATGGATCACGTGGTGATGTCAATACGTTTTAATGTCATCTTATGTTATCTGTTAAAATAGCGTGAAGCTGATTAAACTTAGTGTTATATTCAAAAGAAATTAATATGTAATTTATTAATACGTTTCAAGTATGAAAAAAAGAAAAATGGCAATATAATTGCATTTGTGTTTCCTTCCTATATTTTGTATTTCTATTATTTATATCGATATATCAGGAACGTAAATGCGGGAACAGAGTTGCATGCCATTTTAGTACAGAGTAACCTCTAAAAAATGTATTTACTAAACTGAATAAAAAGAATGTGTGATTCCTCTATACAATATATTATTCTATATTATACATAAAACAGGTTAAAACTGTGCATATGAAGGTCCTCCTGTAGTATAACTATTTTCAATTACTACCAACACTACATTGTCGATACTAATGTGGTATTACAATACATTTTCAAATTTTTCCGCCATTATGATGACATAGACAATTTTTTTAATTTGGAAAAATAATATATTAACTATAAGAACGTTGGTAGTTTTTCAAAAGGTATAAGAATAAAAAATTGCCTAAACTATGCTTCTTCGCAAGTGGTTGTAATAACTATTGGTATCTATTTTCCAAAAAATCACTATAAATATTAAATATGCTCAATTATACAGAGTTTTTTTGTTAGGACCACCTTAAATGAAACCACAGTTTAACTACCCTATAAAAGCCTATTACATATTAAATTAAAAACCCGAAAATAAAAAAGTTATTTTTTCAAACAAAATAAATAATAAAATTATCGTTGTAAAATAAAATACAATTTGTTAAGAACGACGCACGCACACATAAACTTATCAAAGGGAAACCGCCGCATACGCCTCATTGCGAAATCGAGTCGTAGGTATTGGCGGCAAAATTTAAAGTTCTAAACATTTTATATATGCCCAATGTAACTGTAACGTGACGTTGTGGGTCTGATCCACACATGCAGGATTGAGTTATAATTTAATAATATTTTCATTTCGCACATCAGTCAAACATTATACCCAATATCTTACACTAAGTTGCCCTACTAAGGGCGGGATAAAGCGTGGATCTGGTTTTAACTTTATGTGAACCGATTAAAATAAAGTCCAGTCCAGTTGAGGCCAGTCGTGGCGCAGCGGCACAAAGCGTGACTGTAAAACCGACTGGTTCTCTGAGTTCGATCCCCACACGAGGAGATGAAATATTTACTTAAATTTATATTTCCATTTCTTCGCTCTGGGGTCAAGGTTAAGCACGGCGTTGCATTCTGCCACTCAACACGCAATGCGTCCAGAATTCGGTAGAAAGTGGGGAACGGAGTGTCTTAATACTAGGTTCCTCCCTCTGACTAGCATGAAGCTGCTTAAAATAAAACTAATGCTTAATATTTAAGGGCAGTTTGCCAGAATACAAACAAAAAAAGTATTTAAATCGGTTAAGCCGTTTCTGAGATTATCGTAAAGAAACGCACATATAGTAAGTATCGATAAGTTGTGTTTTTATTTCAAACATTCAATTGAAGATTCTTATGGGAGGTACGAAAATGCGACCTAAAGTTTTAACAACTTTCTTATAAAAAATCTTCATTACATTGCAAACATACATTATAAGTATATCAAGACACGAACATAATTCAGTGTGTTAAGTAAATAGTTCTGTGGTTTAAGCGGGCGAAGCCGCGAGCGGGTCGCTAGTAATAAAATATAAATTTTGGATAAAAAAAATAAAAAATATTTTTTTATTTTTTATTAAAAAATATAAATTTCTGTTATACAGACTTTTTTAATTTACTAACTAAATAAACTTCTAAAAGTATCATTGTAAGATTACGAAAAATACGTGTTTTTGAACGTTTTATATAGCGCTCGGTGTAACTGGCGGAAAACTTATTTAATATTGTAATATGTCCGTCTGATAGGCGGCCGAGCGCCACAAAATGCTGACAAAGGAGAGACCGGGTGAACAGCGCTGGTGGGAAAGGATTTTTTTCTTTTCCCACACTTATTATTCCATTGTGGAGTAATTAAGTCGTAGGTTAAGTTAGATTACTTTAAGTTTAAGCAGATTACTATTTTTCTAACATTGAAGGCAGAAGGAAAGCATCTTAGATAAAGTTTAGTTTTAGATTTAATTTATGTATTTTAATTTTAAAATTTTATTAATACAAGTTTAAGATTTAAAAATCGTATTTTCTTGACCCTCCAATTGCAGCCCTACGTAACTAACGAGCAATATTTTATTTTTACTTTCTTCAATGAAATGCCTGTAAATTTTCACCTTTCGAATTTCTTCCTATATTTCTCTCGTAAGTTCTCACTTTGTGCCAAATTTTACATCTGTATCGGAAGCGTTTTTTTCCGTGCTCCAACAACCGTATACCTGAATATTCGGTATTAATTTTAGCTTGATACACACACACAGTGATCCTACAAGGGTTCTACTCTTTGTATAGATAAGGAACTCTACTCTACTTCGCTTGACATAGAAAAAATGCATTAAAAAAAAAATTTTTTTTGTGGGGCAATTGAACACATTACCTTTGCGTTTATATTCAGACGCTGTGCTGTTACGATACAACAGCCTCAGGTATGAAATTTAATAATAAAAAGTGCATTGCCTCGACACCGGAGCGAAGAAGTGAAAAAATAAAAAAATATACATTTCATTTCATCGATCGGGGATCGTACCTACACGTACAACCTACTCATATAATCATTCGATTTTACAGTCACACTTTGTACCACGACTGGCCTCAAAATTAAATAATGATCATGTCAAATAGTATTAGATACCACCACATTGATTATAGAGTATTCTAATAACAGTGTTATATACCAGAAATAGAAGCACACATTTCTTCGTATACTATTACTTTCAAGTAATTTTGGCTTTACACTACTTTCCCGTATATATAATTATGGACACATTAACAGAAATCCACATGTTTCAATACGACTGAAATAAACGCTGCAAAGTAACTTCATAATATGTATACGGAGACAAAACAAAAACTACTTTACTATTGTTCGTGTATTGTTTTTAGGTCGAGTATTTCCGGCTTTATGAAACGTGAAAAATGTTGGAAACAGCCAACTAGCAAAATGGGTTTAGAACTTCAGTATCACTTGTTGCAATTAAAAAGTTCAAATGTATATTGAGATTTAAGTGACTGGCCTATCAAAAAATGATACAGCGCAAAATGTGCGCCTAAATATACGATTTAAGATATATATATATATATATATATATATATATATATATATATATATATATATATATATATATATATATATATATATATATATATATATATATATATATATATATATTATTTGGTTATATTATACTTAATTGGTTTTTAATGTATAGAATTTGTCTTTAAAATTATAATATTATTAGGACACGTAAGTTATCTAGTCTAGTAAATATATAATTGAGTTGTTCTGACCACTAAGCCATACGTTCTCATCAAGCTACGTCAATAAAGTGATGTCGAATAGAAGCGCCTGGTCGGCTTCCAGTAGGCAATGGTTCGAATCCCGCTTCGTTCAATTTTTTATACGTTTTTTAAATAGGTATTTTTCTTTCCTAAATGTGTAATAACAGTATAAAATTGGTTAAAAAAATCTTTCATGTACAGAATCGACTTTTCTATACCTTTATTGTATGTATATAGAAAATTATCGTAACAAGCTAAAATAAATATCCAGTGATTTCCAACATTTTTGTTCAACAGAATATAATATTCAATCAATCTAAATACTGTATATGCTTGAATAATTAGTACGCATCTACCACTTTTTCCTGATAAGATTATCAGTTCCTGTTGAGTGATACATATTTTACGTTGCACTATGGTCTAGGCATAAGCGCGGCGTTGAGTTCCACCACACAACACGCAATGCCTTCTGAATTCTACATATTTCTTTCTTTTGGAAAGAGACGAGCATAATATTTTTATATTATGCTCGTACCGGAGGGCATGTATGAAGAGGTTAACGCTGTATTCTATTTTCACTGTATTATTTTCAATACAGTAAAAATAGAATACAGCGTTAATCTGATAAATAATAATAATATTAATAAACATAACATTTTCAACCTAAAATAAATACATATTTCTAAAGCTCACTCACAGCACCTGTCACTGTAAATTTACATAGCCTTTAGAGCTAAGAGCACCGATCTTGATCAGATTACCTTGCTCAGCTGAACGTCGAAACTCTATATAGTGTTACAGCGTTGCGATCATAGGGATGCTGTTGATTGACTTTTGATGCTCCGCTAACCTGTCATCTCAATTATAAGGAAGCAACGCGTTTACATCAAACATAGTAAATTGGATGGGGCATTAGATAGCAAGTGCTTGTAATCCGATTTGGTAGTACTCTTATATATTTATGTTATTAAAATTTAATTTGTGTTTGAGCACAGCAGGTTGTGAAAGTTTCAAACATTGATATGTAACGTGGCATTTTTTTTAAAGTAATTTGAAAATTATGATGTATTACTTAATGCGTGTGACTGTAAAAGTGACAGGTTTGGATTTGATTTCTTCTCGAGGAAATGACATATTTAATATTGTTATTTCTTTGCTCTGGTGTTAAGGTAAAACTGGCGTTGAGTTCCGCCACTCAACACGCAATGCTTCCAGAATCAACGGAAAGTGGGAAGCGGAATTTCTTAACACTAAGTTCCCACTACCTACCCTGCTATATGTGGAATACAGCGTGAAACTGGAATGGTAAAAGAAGAAGAGTCTTAGTTAAGCCTAGTTGCTGGTTATACTGGACGATGATTGAGTCATAAAAGACATAAAGACTTTTTAAAAGTAAAAGTGAAGAGGCCGTGGATAAAGAAAATAATATACGTACCTTTTTTAATAATTATTACAAATATAATATGTTAACTTTAAAAACTTCGTAAAAAAGAAACGTGGAATTGAAATATTACGAATGTTATATATAAAAATTATATATAAAACATAAGTAAAGACAAATAATTATCTAGATATTTTACGGTACTCTACGAATTGTATAGTAGAATAAATTGTAGTGTAAATATGTAATGTTTTATGCTAACTGACAATTTGCGTAGAGTGGTTATAACAGTTGACCCCGTTTTTATAAAGCGAAAAAAATGAAATCAGCTTCACGCTGTATCCCGCACACAGCAGGGTAGACAAAAGAGACCTAGTGTTTAGACACTCCGTTCCCCACTTTCTGCCGAATTCTGGAGGCATTGCGTGTTGAGTGGCAGAATTCAACGCCGCGCTTCGCCTCGACACCTGAGCGAAGAACTGGAAATATAAATTCAAGTTAATATTTCCTTTTCCTCGAGTGGGGATCGAACCCACAACCCGTCGGTTTTACAGTCACATTTTGTGACACTGCGCCACGACATGAGCTTCTTAATTTTTTTTATTCCACAATTCAGATCAAATTACCACTGGTGTTTTTGAGTTTAAAAGGAATGTTAAGAGATATAGACCTGAGGCTCCCGATTTTATTATTCATGTTAATCGATCAACTTTTACGATCGACTTAATTTGCTCCAAAAATATATTATAGCCATTTTATTACGCTGTAAATGTCCCTAGCAACGAATAATGGAAGAAAAACTAGAGCGTGAACTTATCGACGATTTCTTTTTTTAAACATATCTACATCTATACTTTTATATTTATACTTCTATATCTGTACTCCAATCTTTATTTTCTATATGTGAATTATTTTTTAAAGATTGTATGCTTACTGCAAACGACAGAGAAAAATGGAATTCTTTGGAGGAGGCTTTTACTCGTAGGGGATCCACATAATTAAAAAGAAACAATTAATAATTAGGAATTAAAACAAAAATAAAAGTATATACATTAAAAATAAATAAATATATATATATATATATAAAGTTGTAACCTGCTCAACCAGTAAAAATTAGTATCATATATCAAATAATCTGTAATTTTTTGTGAAATAAATAAAGCTCTTTTATTTCCATACTACTATAAAAAGAGGAAAAATTTGTATGTGTGTATGTTTGTAGTGGATAAACTTAAAAACTAATGAACGAGTTTTAAAAATTCTTGCACCATTAGGATGCCATGACTGAATAATATAGAAAAACTCTTTCTAGAAAAATTTATTCATACTTGGTAAAAAATCTATAATGTGTAAAAAGTAGGGATAAATGTCTTTCATCGCATGCGCTGCAGAAACTGTTGAAAATGGAACAAAAAAATGTTAAACAAAATTATACAACAATATCTATATCTTAGAGGCCAGTCGTGGCGCAGTGGCACGAAGTGTGACTGTAAAACCGACTGGTGTGTTCGATCCCCTCTCGAGGAGATGAAATATTTACTTAAATTTATATTTCCATTTCTTCGCTCTGGTGTCGAGGCTAAGCGCGGCGTTGAGTTCTGCCACTCAACACGCAATGCCTCCAGAATTCGGCAGAAAGTGGGGAATGGAGTGTCTTAACACTAGGTTCCCTCTGCCTACCCTGCTGTGTGCGGGATACAGCGTGAAGCTGATTTTTATTTGATTTTATCTATATCTTAAAAAAAACTTTACGATATCATATGTCCTACTTTTATGGTTTTGCCAATATAACAACTTTTTTACAGTTTAATATTAAATAGAAATGCTGACTATAATCAGATCATATGATCCATAACGTTATATGAGTCTTTATCTTACTCAATCATATCGTATTTGAGACTGTATATTATAGTATTCGAGTTGAATCTTTAAATTATTAAAATCGGACGCTCCATTCAAAAGATTTTACGAATTTAAAAATTTATATCCTTCTCGATTACGATCGCCAGAAAATCTATGTATTTTATAGTCACCTACAAATAGCACTGTTAACGTAGTATATAGTATAAGCTCAAGTAAACGTGAAAACCTTAAGAATAAAAATCTAAAGTATCCATACTAATATTACAAATGCGAAATGAACTCAGTCTTGCTGTGACGCCATCACGCCTTAACCGCTGAACTGATTGTATTGAAATTTTTGATACTTAAGGGTCTTGGGTACGTAAGTAAGCGCAAACGTAAGCTACGTTTTTCCCCATTTTTTTTTAAAAGTTCTAGAATTTCATAATTTCACGTAAAGGTTGCCGAAAATAAACTTACATTACTTAAGCTTACGCTTACATTTGATGCGCCGGCTGAACTTTATGAGATACATAAAACCAGTGTTCTATGAAAATATTTGAAAAACCTATAAAAGAGCCTTCCATATTATATGTATGTAAATCTCCGAAGATTGACATCATTTTAATATATTTTATTTAAATTTATCGGTAACGATGGAAGGTTTACCCGCAGCTTGCCTGCCAGCCCTTTTTAAAAGCTGCAACATTGCATTCGATGTACCTTACGAGAAAGCGCTGATAGGACATTCCCTCTAGGCGATGCGCACCAGTGCGTCCCCGGTGGTGTGTTAAATGATAACGAATACGACGATAGGGACCGCCACCCAACACGCCATATACGGAACGGCAGGAAATGGAGAATAGCGCTACATATAGCTACGTAGAATGACAAAAAAGAGATAAAAGATTGAAGATGTTATAGATAACAGAGATCCGAATGTTGTTTTTGTGACTAAGACCATGGAAATACGTTATGACACATCCGATTTGCGATGGTATACAAGACCACCCCGAGGCTGGTTTTGTTTCGATTCAAGCTGGGGTTAAAAGAGCAATCTTGATGTGCTGTACTTAGCTCCAGTAAGTATTTCAAGGACGTTCTCAAATATTAGAAAAAAAATAATGAAGTTATATTTTTGAGAAGTATGTTTAATAACATCAACACAGCTGCACGTTTGGTCGTGTACAATTCAGTGGTAGTACCGACGGTTTTATACTGTAGCGAAACGTGGGAATAACAAAAGAAAAATTTAAAAAAAAGATTAATATGTAGGGATACATAGAGCGGCAAGTACTAGAGACGACGTCACGATGGAAATAAAGAAGAACACGTTTAGGCAATTTGGGCAATATAATAGTCACCTTTGATATTTTATACTGATTGAACTTTTCAATATATCATTATAACAAATACTTTAGGAGGTTTTAAAGATTCAAAACGATTTAGCTTACGAGCCACGCGGTGATTACGGAATGACTGACAACAACGGGCGATGACGGTGACGTACGGTTGTTTCAAGATTTATACATTTTTGATATATTCCTGATGCTTAAGAGGTTATTTAGTATTTATTATTGGTTCATATTTTTCTTTGGATTTTTTTTAAATTTCTTGGGTAGGTAATAATTAAGTATTTTCTTTTTGTTTTATTCCAGTCCAGTTAATATACGTAGAGGCCATTCGTGGTGCAATGGTACTAGGAGCATACCACGGTAAACGCGACAGGTTATCGACTAGATTCCTTCTCGAGGAAATCTCTCTCTCTCTCTCTGGTAACAAGGCAAAGCGCGGTATTGAGATCCGCCATTCAACATACAATGCCTCCAAATTCCTTTTTTCTTCTTCTGGAAAGTGGAGAAAAATATAGTTTTTCAATAAACAAAAAAAAAATCTTTTATAAAGGTAGACATTTTATAAATCACATACCACCTACTGCAATGTATATTTTATATTATTATTATACATACCAATATGCAGACCAACTAGCTAAGGCAAGAATATGATTACACCGCGCAATCGCTTATTCCTTGAGAGGCAAAATTTAGAAAAGCGAAATTCAAGCAAAAAAGCACTTTGTGCTTCACTGTAGAAAATAGCCCGAGCTGTAAAATAAATTTTATTTTTTAATATTAAAAATCTTTGATCTTGGTATTCCCAGTATCTGCGTTATGGGAACACAAAGTCACTTAACAAAGCTCTAACTTGATAGAGACATCACAAAGGTGACGGCCTTGTTATCTTTTATTCGGCTTCTTGGGCCGCATCAAAGTAACTGCCATTTAGATGACGTAAAGTTAAGGGTAGCCATTAATTATATTTATATTGTGAATAATTTATTTTTTGCTTTGTTTTCCAGTTATTATAAAGGTTGAGGCCAGTTGTGGCGCAACGGCACATAGTGTGACTGTAAATCGACTGGTTGTGAGTTCGATCCCCACTCAAGGAGATGAAATACATAATTAAATTTATATTTCCATTTCTTCGGCGTTGAGTTCTGCCACTCAATACGCAATGCCTGCAGAATTTGGCAAATAGTGGGGAACGGAGTATCTCAATACTAGGTTCCCGCTGCCTACCCTGTTGTGTGCGGGATACAGCGTGAAGCTGATTTTTTTATATTTAAATATTAATAAAATTACTAACTGAAATATTTTACTTATCAGGTTTATATTATTATAAAATAATAAAACGCTTTTCCCTCAAAGAATGTAAATGACGTGAAATATTTTATAATTCAGTAAAAAATATGAAACAGTCCAAATGCTTACAGATATTTAAATAAACAAAACAAAACCAGGACCTTTTTTGTTATTGTACTAATTTCGCCTTACAAATTGAAAACGCACAATACATATTATAAATAAACCGGTTAGTGTAATAATAAAAACATCAATTTTGATTGGTTCAATGTGCCATTACTAGAAGGGTCACTTTGAGAGGAATTTCAGGTTTAACCGACCGCGAAGTTCTCGAGGGTTTCGCGGCTAACCTAATTGCTTAAAACGCAATTTTATACGGACTTTCAAAAGTACCCATTCAAATTTAAGGATTTCTGTTGAATTAGCATTTTCGAATATCCAAATAAACTCTCGGTTTAATAATCATATATTATCATAGGTAGATTAAGCGGCCTCAATTAAATCCAACACCAGATTAATAATTTTGATTACCTTGGGGAGCTCGTGCATTATATGATTTAGCAATTAGTCAAATGTGATCTAATTATAATGTTAATTATTAGCTGTATCGTAGTAAATTGCTATTGGTTTAACTTTTCTATATTGACAATGATGTATATTAGATTTGTATTGAAATATTTATATAAGTGGTTCGTAGTAGTGTATACGATATTATTTAAATCGTTCAATTTTATGTTGAATATAAAGCTTTATGATTGTATCATATATCCATATATACCAGCTTCACGCTGTATCCCGCACACATCAGGGTGGGTAGAGGGAACCTAGTGTTAAGACATTCCGTTCCCCAGTTTCTGCCGAATTCTGGAGGCATTGTGTGTTGAGTGGCAGAACTCAACGCCGCGCTTAGCCTCGACACCAGAGCGAAGAAATGAAATATAAATTTAAGTAAATATTTAATTTTCACGAGTGGGGATCGAACCCACAACCAGTCAGTTTTACAGTCACAATTCGTGCCACTGAACGGAGTGTCTTAATATTAGGTTCCCTCTGCTTATCCTGCTGTGAACGGGATACAGCGTGAAGCTGACAAAAAAGTTTCAATTTAGTTAAAAAAAGAACGTAAACTCATTCAAGGTCTTATCTAAACAGACTATTTTCTAAACAGTTTATTTAAAACGTGACGATAGATTTAACCTTCGTCAAGTAAAAACTTACGTATGCTAATGGTGATATTGGAATTGATGCTGGATCTCTTAAGTCAATCTACTACATTTTACATTACTATCCATCTTCATTTGACTCTGGTAAAAAAAAGTAATAAGTTTCTCAACGTTTCAAACATAGATTAGTTTAACGTACGGCACAAAAAAATAACATTTACAAATTCTTCTATAAAAATATTTGATGAAATAAAGTGACAATTTGATTTTTCGTCGTTAAAAACATCACGAAACTTCGCAGAAAACCTTATATATTACATTTTGTCGTAACATTTTTCTTATTTAACGTTCTTTTGATATTTTTCTTAAAAAACCAATTCACAAGCTGTCAATATTTTATTACAATACCTATTGCCAATCCACATTTCTCACATAAACTAATTTAAAATGTGCCGAGAAAGAAAATTAGAAAACAAATGACCGGCCTTAATCCATTTCTTCCATTCTATTCACATTTAGGGATGTTTTTTTCAAAATTAGCTTCAATCCTTGAAATATATTGTCTTAAGCGTCTTTTTTAATATGAAATAAATTGATTTCGAATCATCATTTTGTAATTTCTTACTTTTTAGTAATGTTAGTGTTATTGGCAGACGTCGAAGTGATGAACGACGTGACGTCCCCAGTCTAGATTAGGGAATTCACCCTTGGGCCGATCGAAAATCTATTTGGACTTTTGAGTCGTTCAATGTCGGGAATTTATAAGGCCTTTGATACGACGATTGCTTTTGGCATGATGGATAGGTGGAATTTTCGGGACTTGATCTGGATAAATTTGTATGAAAAATATAATATATAATATTCAATCATTTTGGCCTAGGTATTATCGTTGGAAAAAATTGAAAGTTGGACTATTGTTGTAGTTTTTGTTAAACATGATTGTATGTAAAAATAAAATCAGCTTCACGCTGTATCCCGTACACAGCAAGGTAGGTAGAGGGAACCTAGTGTTAAGCCACTCCATTCCCCACTTTCTACCGAATTCTGGAGGCATTGCGTATTTAGTGGCAGAACTCAACGCCGCGCTTAGTCTCGACATCAGAGCGAAGAAAGGAAAATATAAATTTAAGTAAATATTTCATCTCCTCGAGTTAGGATCGAACCCACAACCAGTCGGTTTTACAGTCATACTTCGTGCCACTGCGCCACGACTGGCCTCAATGGCTCATGGCCTCATGTTTGTATGAGTATTTTAAATAATAATATAATCCGATTTTTCAAGCAAAATAAGTTGTAATATTTAAGATGATTTCTATAAATCTAACAATATACCTAATATTGTTAGATTTATAGAAATATGAAAAAAACAAAAAAAAATACATTCAGGAAAGGTCACAAATCTTCTTAATACTACAACGTTATGCTACAAATGAAGTACCGTCGTTAATATCTTCAAATAAAAAAAAAACAAACTTGTTATGAATGTTTTCATCAAATCTGTTTTCGCGCTTACTTGTTTAAGCAACGATTTTTCCAGAACCTTCATGTTTTCAAATACTTTAAGGGAAATTTTGTAATTACATAAACTTTACCATTAATACTCGTTGAAGGCCAGTCGTGGCGCAGTGGTACAAAGTGTGACTGTAAAACCGACTGGTTGTGGGTTCTATCCCCACTCGAGGAGATGAAATATTTACTTAAATTTATATTTTCATTTCTTCGCTCTGGTGTCGAGGCAAAGCGCGGCGTTGAGTTCCGCCACTCAACGCGCAATGCCTCCAAAAGTCGGCAGAAAGTGGGGAACAGAGTGTCTTAACACTAGGTTCCCTCTGCCTACCCTGCTGTGTGCGGGATTTAGCGTGAAGCTAATTTAATTTACTCATTGAATAATAAAATTTATTTGACATTAAATAACTTGCGTGAATTGCTTTTTTAGCAGCTTCGAACTTTTTTAGCATACAAAGGTAGTCAAAGGGAACATAGTGTTAAGATACCCTTTCTCACTTTTGAAATTTTCAAGGCATTCTTTTCTAGTTAGCACAGCGAGAAAATGAAAATAATTCATTTATAATGTTAAAATTACTTAAAACACCACATAATACATCATTGTTTGGATGATTGTAATAATAAAAAGCAATACGATTTTTTTATTTGCACTTCACGGTGGAGAAAAAAAATTAAATACAGTACTAGGTGATTTCAAACCGGAACTCGACATCTATAAAGTAAGCTAGTAAGAAACGTTGCTACTGTTGCAAATATTGTAGACGTGATGAAAATCTATTGTCGTCTACCCTCTGTACACTGGCTGCAATTTTTCACAAATGCAATTTAAAATTCTCTTTTTGTATTTATTTTACGCTTCGCTTTGAATCTTTAAACGGCACTTGCACTGTTGTCACTTGCGTATTTTTTTTTGAGTGCCACAAACGTATAAATAACCGAGTTTTTGGTGTAGGTATATTTTAAATTATTATGTGAGTCTGAAAACTTCATATTTTTTTGTACATTTAATTTTATATTTCTTTTACTAATGCATAAACACACAAAAATACACACACACACCTATGCTACATTATAAAGTGTAATGGAAAAGCGGGGCCTCTTTCCACAAGTACTGGTGTTTTATTAGTAACACACTACGTCGATATCATTATTTCACATATAACAAAAAATATGGTATTTTCATTTTCTCACTGTGGTGACGAGACAAAGCGTGGTGTTGAGTTCTATGTTTGTTGAGCGGAACTTAACGCCGCGTATTGTCTCGATACCAGAGTGAAATATTTAATTTTTCATTAACTCAAAACCTATCGCGTTTATTGTCAGATACACGCTTGTGCCACTGCTCCACTGCTGGCTTTATATTGGTGACATAATAATTTATTAAAAAGATAGCTAGTCCCTTGGAATGATATGCGTAAAATATTTCTCCGTGAATAATTAACAATTTTTTGCTATACATTTTTTTTTTCCTAACTACCTTAATATTACTTCTGCTTCGAATCCAATCTGGAAACATTTCCAATAATTCCTGGCCAATGACTTTATTAATTACATTTTTTTTATATTAAGTTTTAATTGTTTCTTCAATTTTTTTTCAGTTTCGCGCCGTATCCCAAATATAACAGGGTACGTAGAGGGAACCTGATATTAAGACACTCCGTTTCCCACTTTCCGCTGAATTTTCGGGACATTGAGCGTTGAGTGACGGAAGTTAACACCACGGAAGTTAACCGCACATACACACATTCTCCCACAACACCATTTTGATGTCTTTGTTAGTTCTCTGTTTCTTTAACTCTAATTATTATCTTTAACTCAATTTATTTTCCTCCAGGCCTATCAGCAGGCGGCAGTGATACTACAGATCCAGATGCCATATTCGCGGTGAACAACGGCACCTCTGCCACCGACACAATGGTCCAACCCCATTTTGACAACACTACCAAAAGGGAATACACAGCAGCCGTGGGACAACCCGCGTACTTACATTGTAGAGTGAAAAATCTTGGTGATCGATCGGTAAGTTTACGTTTAATTCCTTTCTATTATATATAGCAATACTTAAAAAGTTCTTAAGCGAGATTAAGCAATATAAGCACAATAAGACTAAGACAAAATTATATGTTTTTTGTAAAACTTTGACTTTAACATCTCGTATTTACAGTTACAGACAATCTCGTAGAAACAGACAAATTACACTATAGCCAACAAAATTTTTTTACATGCATATAAATAAATAATTTTACACTTGTTTTTTTGACATCACGCTGTGTTACATGTGAGATATGTAACGGAAGCCTAGTTTTGAGACACTCTAGAGACGTTGCGTGTTGAGTGGCGGAATTTAATGTCGCAGAGCGAAAAACATTGAAATATTAAATATTTAATTTCTTCGAAAGGGAACTAAACCCCCAAACTTAGACTCAAATTTAGAACGCTTAATAAATTTATATTAATTAATAACAATTTTCATAAATTATCAGACTGCGAAGACATAACAAACGTATCAAACCATAATTATTTTCAAAAGTAATAAAAGGTAAGAGAAATATTAATAATACCTCGAACCACCACGACAAAATGCCAAAGTAATCCAGACATTTGAGCGATTCGAGGAATGTTTTAATATTTCTATTTTCATTTATTATTCAGTTAAGGTACGTCTTAAAAATTCATTGGCCTTTTTTATCTGTACGTCGAATTTTATTAAAACATTAGCGGTCCCTTCCCACTTTACCCACGGCGGCGATTGGTCCCTCAGTGAGTTCTAATAAAATAACATCTTTTGAACTCGAGAGTAAACTGGTGTGCGAAGAGTAGGCATAATAAAGTTAGCCAATATATAGGCAAATAAGAAAGTTGAGGTCAGCAGTGACTAGTCGGGGTTGTGGGTTCGATTTCCAAACGAGGAAATTTAATATTTAATATTTTCATTTCTTCACACAACTATTGCGTTTACATTACGCATTATAAGGCACAATAAGCATCACATATACACCTCTCCATTTTATAAAGCAAATAACATTTAATATTGTGACGAAATCAATCCATATTTATATTGAACAAAGCTTTTTGGTTTTACATTTACACTTCATGGAAGCAAAGAGTTTCAATGTCACTTTATCTCACAAAACTAAATTTATAGTTAAAAAAAATGCAATTTTTAAGCTTCAAGCTGTAGATAGCAGGGTAGACAGAGGGAACGTGGGAACCTAGTGTTAAGAAGCTCTGTTTCCAAAATACGCTGATTTCAATTGAACTCACTGCCATTTGAAAATAAACGTTTCAAAACCGAAAATCGTTCAAACATTGATATACATCTGAAACACAGCTACCACAAATTCGTCACTTCACGCCAATTGCCAAGTAAACATAGGGAATAGAATTTTCATCCGGTCAAAGCTTTCAATTTTTTCACAGTTTTTTGTGTAAACGAGAACAAATGTTAGCGCTATAGCACTATAGCATAAACTTTTATCCTAGGTTCTTTATTGTAAAAGAATTTTCAGATATTTCCTGTTCCAACAAGATTGAATCTTTTTATGTTTATACAAAACGTGTCAAAAGTTGGCTCTATTGTGTATGGCACCAAATATATCACACATTTTCAATTTATTTTCTCTATTCTGTCTAGAATTCCATCCGTTTTATTATCTTATCTTTTAAATTTGCAATATTATTTTTAATATTTTATGATAGTTTAACCCTTGAACCGTCGCGGGGTCCTTAAAATCTAAAGTTTTAGTTTAAAAATAGTTAATTATAATACGTACTAAATAGAAATAAGCCACCAATAAGTATATTTGTCCAAGAAATATGATTCTTTAGAGTTTAGACAGACTAACAACCCTAGGGGATGTCTACGTCATAATAGTTTGGCTAACTTTCGAAAATTCGTAGTCTACACGTTGAAAGATCATTAATTGCCACTTGTAATTTTAGTTTTCAGTGGATTAAAATATTAAATTATATATTATGTTTAGATAAACAAATTTTTAAATATATATTTTTGTAGAATAATGTTATACCAATTATTAAACACATAAGCAAAGTATAACTTTAGGGCACTAACCTATAGATAATATCAAAATCAGAATTTTTTTTTGAATTAATATATTTGTCTCAGATCGAATTTTTCGGGAATCCATAATTATTACAAATCTCTCTTGATAACATTTTTTGATCTCGCTTTATCCAACTACCAAAAAGTAATCTTCGATAGCGAAATCTCCTTATTATGAGAAATAATAAAACCGACAACCGATATTCGATTTTATATAAAAGAACTTTATCCAACGCTCGAACTCTTTTCGTAATTGTTAAACAGTCCAAAGTTGGAACCTTTAGTTTGTTTGTTCCGAACGTTGGAAATGAAAAACGCCTCCGTGAAATAATTAAAAAAGTCTTGAATACGTTAAACTTTATATTTGAAGCTTTAAATCACTTCGATACTTCGTTTTCTGTTTTAATAAAATCTCTATCATTCAATGAATTGTTTCACAGTATTATCATAGATAGAACAGACAAAAATAGTCAGTCATAAGTAGTGTATATTGGTAGAGCTTTTTTTATGATCTAGGTTCAACTTATCTGTATTAAACTGAAATAAATATACAGCTTTATGACATATCCCGCACACACACAGGGTTGCAGTGAACCTAGTGTTAAGAACTCCTTTCCTCATTTGCCACCGTGTTCTGAAGGCATTGCGTATTAAGTGGCTGAACTCAACGCGGAACTCAACGCCGCCTCAACACCAGAGCGAATCAAATCAGCCTCACACTGTTTCAAACACAGCAGGGTAGGTAGAGGGAACCTAGTATTAAGACACTCCGTTCCTCACTTTCCGCCGAGTTAAAACACCAGAGCGAAAAAATGACAACAAAAATAAATATTTCATTTCCTCGAGTGGAGATTGAACCCACAACCAGTCGCGTTTACAGTCACATACCAGTGCTCCTGCACCACGACGGCTTAAAATTACTAATTTCTGCCGTATCAGGCAAGTAATAGTTTTTACGTACATAAATTAAGTCTAGAGGAAACATCGTACCCTACATTCTATAAATCATGGTCCAAAATCTCATTACTCCAGATTAGACATTAACGTTCAAGAACTAATGACACCCATTCGTTGTTTTCGAAGGTAACTAAACTGTTGGCGTAAGAGGTTTTAATGGAAGGGTGAGAGCAGTTAGTATCTCCTGTTTTATCTTTATCGATTTTGTATAGTTCCTACGGTGTAGTATCAGTTCGTATATTTATTATACGTTGAATCGATTTCGTTTCGTTTCTTTAGGTTCTTTTCCCAAAATGTAGGACTATTGCTAAGACTATGCTCTCAGTTTGTCCATCTGTTACTAGGTTACATCTCATAAAGCGTGGTAGTTACACAGTTGAAATTTTCACAGATGATGTATATCTGTTACTGCTATAGCAACAAAGACTAAAAAATATTTATTGAAGGGGGCTCCTACATTCGGAACGTGAAAGTGGAAAACGGAGTGTCTTAACATTAGATTATGCAAGAAACAACGTGGAGCTAAAAAAAATACAATATAATAATAACACAGGCTAAGAGTTTTTAAATTTAATTTGATATTTCAACATAAATACTTGAGGAAACTTAAAATGTTTTCAACGTACTTAAATGTTATGAACATTTATTTTAATGATAGACCATTATTTCAGAAACGCGTGATTGGATGAAAGCATGCATTTGTAACGTGTATAAAATGCAAAAAAATGGTTCTTCGTTTGGCTGAAAGCAAAGTATTGTTTTTGTTGTAGTTAATAGTAATATACGTACATATATATATTTTACAGATTTCCAGTCGGAGGAGTCGCTGGTGCACAAGCCTGTGACTGTAGATAAGACATGTTGTGGGTTCGATTCCCATTTGAGTGAATTAAATATTTTATATTTTAATATATTTCCTCTGGTGTGGACACCTCACTCACTTAACACGCAATGTCTCTAGAATTCAATGGAAAGTGGAGAACGGAGTTCCCGGGTTCCCTCTGCCTACTCTGCTATGTCCGGGATATTGCGTAAAGTTAAAGAAAACGCTTAATGTAAATAATAACAATAGACGTCTAAGCTGTAGGTAGACAACACGATTGGAGCACGACTGGAAGCACTTACAAATTGTCGAACTACTAGTATGTAGAAAATTTACATCATAATTTTTAGATTTGAACAGACTACAATATCCAATATTTGGAAACAGGAAATAACAACAATGACGCAAAACAATTCTGGCAAAAGTTGGCCGCAAACACAGTCGTAACTTTCCTACAAAGTAACCGTAAAAATAGACCAAAGGCGACAAAGTCTCTATATGTTAGTATTATATTGATAAATGATAAGAGAACATTCACTGTGTTGTAATTATGTATAAAAAAATTAGTATGTTATATATTTATATTCTTTTTTTAGCTTCACGGTGTTTGCCGCACATAGCAGGGGGGGCAGAGGTAACTATTGTTAACACACTCCGTTCCCCACTTTACGCCGAATTTTGGAGGCATTGCATGCTAAGTGGCGGAATTAAGCGCCGCGCTTTGCCTCTACACTCATTCGTTTCTTGAATCTCATTCATTTCTTAAATAATAGTTTTTTTAGATTTTTAGATGAAAGTAAAAATACATAACTTTGGTAATATTATTATATTCAAAATCATTACACATCATAAATAAACCCAAATTTATATTAAAATAAAAAAATATCCACCTTCTTTTTACACTTAAAAGAGTTAAAATACAGTGTCGAAAGTTGTTATCAAATTAGAGAATTAATAAGTGTCAATTTACAACCAACATTAAAATTCAAATTTAACTTTTTAACCAAAACAATTAATTAAATCGTCGGTCATCTTTTCAAAATGAATAAACTTTTGTAATCTGAGGACTTTAGATGGAACAAACAGGAACAAACAAAACTTTGTTTCGTAAACTTCACCAAATTGTGCCGCGGAATTATTATTTCAACAAATTTACAGATACATTTTCATCTCGGACTTCAGCAGTTTTCATCTCACTTTCTAAGATAGCTTATCATTAGTAAATTATTTACAAGAAAATAAATATTACTTCAGTGAAACATTTCAAGTAAATAAATACAAAAAAAACTCCTAAAGTATCAGAAACTTAGGCCTCAGAGATAATGTAACTATTTTCTTTGTGGGTCTTATCTTAATCATAAAAGATCATTTTTATTATAGAGAGACGATTGTGCCGGATGTACTACTACATAAAGAATCGGTCGACTGTAAGCGCGACAGGTCGTGGGTTCGGTTCTCACACGAGGAAATCAAATATTAAATATTTTCTTTTTCTTGATAGTAAGCGCGGCGTCGAGTAAATACAGTGTGAAGTAAGTTATCCGAACTGTATTTTTTTTTAAATAGAAACTATCTAAAAAACGTCAAAGGTGTTGGTAAGGTGGAATCTCATTTTTAATGATGGTTTAGATGAAAATATGGATAAAATTTGTATTCCAAATTACATAAACCCGTAAGTCATACATTGGAAATTAATTCAGGTCTAGAAATTTAATCTTATTGTTTACGTGAAGATAAAGTTGTCAATAGCTGTTTATATGTAAACATAATTAAAAATATTTACTCTTCTTTCTATTCTCGTATAGAAATAGAAATAATAGAAACATTTTCAAAAATCAAATAAAATTAGCTTCACGTTGTATCTCGCACGCAGCACAATAGGCAGAGACACTCCGTTCGCCACTTTCCGTCAAATTCTGGAGGCAATGCGTGTTGAGTCACGGAACTCAATACCGCGCGAATGGGGATCTAACCTACTACCATTTGATTTTACAGTCAAACTTTATACCCCTGTACCACGACTGGCCTCGTAGAAATAGATTAGCTTATTTTATTTCAGCATTTCGTTGTATTGCCCATACTACAGAGTATGCAGAGAATCAACATTCCGTTTTGTACTTTCCACCATACATATAACTCCAGACGTGTATGTGTTTTGGCGTGTTGACTATTGGAACTCAACGTCGTGCTTTATCTTGTCAAAGTGAGAAGATTAAAATGATTGATTTTCGTAGCCTTAGGCCACTCGTGATATAGTGGCACAAGTGTGATACGTGGCAGGTTGTAGGTTCGATTCCTTCTCGAGGAAATGAAACATTTAATATTTTTATATCTTCGCTCTGGTGGGTGTCTAAGCAAAGCGCGGCGTTGAGCTCCGCCACTCAATTCGTAATGCCTCTAGAAAAGAAATGAGCGCAGTGTATTAACGATAAGCTCCCTTGCTTACCCTACTAAATGCGGGATACAACGTGAAACTGGAATTTTCGTATCCAGCTCGTAACTATTTCGTTTACAGACGTTGACCCACTTCGCCAAAATGGCTACAATTATATTATTGTATAGCAATAACGAATTATAGTGACATACATGATTTTCTTTTTCAGCTTCACGCTGTATCCCGCACACAGCAGGGTAGGCAGAGGGAACCCAATGTTAAGACACTCCGTTCTCTACTACGAACTCTGGAGGCATTGCGTGTTGAGTGGCAGAACTCAACGCCGCAACACCAGAGCGAAGAAATGAAAATATAAATTTAAATAAATATTCCATCACTTCGAGTGGGATCTAACTCACAGTCAGTCGGTTTTACAGTCACACTTTGTGCCACGACTGGCCTCAAAATAAAAACATGAAAGAGACTTTTGAACGATACGTAACAGGATTATTGAAAAGGAATAATTTCTATTAACCCCCGCCAATTTATCGAACGTGACTTTTCGGCCGGTTGTTACAGTTTGTGTAGGATTTGATTTTCCGTAAGTGCTATAGGAAATGTCTCGTGAGCGTTCGCCAAAGCCTGGCGGGAATAAAGTATAGAAAATTGGGTCGACGCTTGCGAAATAGTACATTTGGAACAAAGCCAAACAACGCTGTGGCGATTTGTTTGTTTTTTATTTTATAAAAATATATTGTATAACCGTTTCCCAAGTCAATAATGTGTTCCGTTTAAAAGAAATGTGAATCAAACGTCAAAAATGCGGGAAATGGGAAATAAGGAATGTTTTGCGGGTTTTTTTTGTATTTTTTTTTTGGGCAAATTTATGCTGTATAAAATTCCGGATGGGCTTGTGTGTGTTTGTATGTATGTGTTAGTAATTATTTTAGGAGATTTATAAATATGTTAAAATTTTCATATTACGAATATATTAACAATTATATTTAATTTTTTTTACTTAGGAATTTACTAAGGATAGTAAGCGTAGAGAATGCTGCCTAGAACAATTTTCTTTAGGTTTTAAAGTAGGCGTTGTTTTTTTAATTCTATATTTACTTTTAATGACTGTTATACAAAAATTCAGAAAACAATTAATGTATTAATTGTCACTTTAATTAATCAATTAAAAGAACTTCTTTCATAATATTCAAGAAGTCTTGTGTTTGGCTTACGTACGTAGAGTTTTCTTAATGTGTTGTCCAAAAAATTTACGTTTCTCGAATTTAGGCGAAAATTTAAGAGCAGAGTGTCTTGACACCACGTTACTTGCCTTTTAAGCCGTGTGGAATAAACCATAGGCCCGAAAAGTAATAATGTTTTAATTGAAATAAGTGATGTTTATTTGTAAAACGCACAAAATGTTTAAAATGAGCAAAAGGTGGAAAAAATAGTGATGTTGTCTCTCTTTGCGTTATAACAAATACATTGATGCTTTATTAAAAATACATTCAACGTGACGGTTCTATGATGACAGTCGATGAGTTATTTATAAATGTTATTGCTATTCAATTAACTAAATAAGATTATGAAATGTTGTTCCTATTCAATTAACTAAATAAGATTATAACGGAATTAGAAATATAATTTACTAAAATATCATATAACATTCATTTAATTACTTTATTTATTACAATGCAAAAAACTAAGAAAATGTTAAAATATTGTATTTTTAGGGTTCCGTACTTTTTAAGAAAAAAGAACCCTTATAAGATCACTTTGTCTGTCCTGAGCCTTTATCTCTCAATGCTTGGAGATATCCAGTTGAAATTTAAACGATATGCCTAGATATAAGGCCCCATGATTTCCAGAAAAAATTAAAACTTATTTATTAATTTCCACAAACTACTTACTCATAAAAAAACTAAACTTTCGTTCGGCACAAAAAGATACAAATAATCTACTGCTTAAATTATCGACGCCTAACCAAGTCCAAAAAAAAATACAATTCATAAAAATTTCTTTAACAGCCCTTGATATTTTTGAATTTCAAATTTAATATGTTTAAGTCAAAAAATAAAATAGTTATACGCGACACAAAGTATGAGGCATATTTTGTATTAAATTTAGCAACTGCAAACAAAGATTTAATATGTGCATCCAATCTATGATGCGTAAAGTTTAGTTAGTAGTTTACTCACGAGAAGACGGAAATCGATCATATTGTTTACCAGCTTATATAGGAACACTTGATCTTTAGATTAAGGCGTTTTTCCAGAGATATATCTTTTAATATCTTAATGAGAGGTTCTGCTTTGGAATGTCTCTGTTTTAAGAGACGAAGGAACTTGTAATATAAACATTCGATTCTTTTGTTATAAAATTAATATTGAGGATTCCAATATGTGGAACAGTACTCTAAGATTGACCGAACCAGAGCCTTAAACAATGAGATGAGTATTTCGGCCCGTTTAAAATCTTTTGATATACGCAATACAAAGTACACACCAAGGTCCCGTATTTGACTTAGTAAATAAAATAAATAAATCAATCAGCTTCACGCTGTATCCCACACACAGCAGGGTTGGCAGAGGAAACATAGTGATAGGACACTCCGTTTCCCACTTACTGCCGAATTCTAAAAGGATTGCTTGTTGAGTGACAGAACTCAACTCCGCATTTTGCCTCGACACCAGAACGAAGACATGGTAATATAAATAAATATTTCATCTCCTCAAGTGGGGATCGAACCCACAACCAGTCGCTTTTACAGTCACACTTTGTGCCCCTGCGCCACGACTGGCCTCAGTCTAGTGACTAAATTATCTTCGAGCTTGTAATTAAATATGATATTTATTTATGATATTTAGTAAATGTGTTTACATTTATTGATATTTAAATATATGTGATTATCGACACAATAAAATATTAATCTACACAAATCCTCTTGAAGTACTTTATAATTTAAGAATTATAAAAAAAACGCGTATTTCAACACTACAAAAGAAATCGAAATTAAAAGGATACTTCTGGTTAAAGTTCAAGTGAGTTATCCGATGAAAGGGCTCTGGCTAAGGTAAGCCTGTTTAAAAAAATCTCGAGACATCTAATTTTTGTACGGAACCTTCGGTGGGCGAGCCCGACTCGCGCTTGTTATTTTAATCATAATACTACTTCCAGTTTTTCTGGACGGCAAATGAATAACTTGAAAAGTACAGACCTAGTTTCAACAAAGCCTCCCAAATTACAAACTATCATAATATAAAGCATCTGATGCCAAGAGCCAAATAATTTTCAAAATTATTTATATATATATATATAATTTTTTTTGATAAATAGGTATGCTATACTAACGTTATATTGAAATAAATTTTTGTATAAATACTTCTAGGTCAAGCCGTAGAAACTAATTTTTATGCTTATTTAATCCCTAATATCAAATAATATAAACATCATGAGATAATTTATTTTATTTATTTTTGTCACTTAAAATAAGTTACAATGTACAACTAACTTAATCGACTATGGCTTAAAGGATGGTATCTAAATGGTACGATTCAACTTTAATTATAATATATATCAAATTTTTATATGCAATTTCAGTACAATAAGTAAACGTATATTTTTTGTATGTTTTCACAAATTTTATTTTATTTTATTTTATTTATTTGGGACAACAAACATTTGTACATATGAGAAAATATATCTTGTACAATATAATAAACTTAATCTATGTACAAATCACACCGTTATCCACTACTTACTATAACAAAAGAAATTAACTATAGGAGATATTTTAATGAATATTTAAAAAATAAATAAATAAATAAATAATTATAACAATATTAAATATATACATAACAGATATAAATACGCATACACAATTACACACATACTTACATAATAATATATATATATATATATACCAAATGTAATAATATATAGTTCAATTTTATTGTTACTTTTAACAATTATTACTATTTACTTTCTCGGTAATGGCTTTAATTCTTTTTTTATACGCACCTATTGTTAACCCAAAAATATCAGTATTATAAAATTCAGCATTGTACGTTTGGGTCATTTGGTACAATGGTGCTCGCTTGCCAGCATTAGTTCGACATTTTTTCAATTTAAATAATCTGGGTGTTCGTGTGTTACGCAATGAAACTCGATTAGGTACCAAGAAATCTATGTTGCTTAACAATTGAGGACAATTTATATTAGAATTGCAAATATTATATAACGACATTGTACTTAACAGTTTTCTTCTCGATGCAAGATTCATTAATTTATATTTATCGAGCAACTTAGAGTATGACAAATAAGAATGTGAAAATTTGTAATGTAATGATCGCAAATACCGACGTTGCACATTTTCTATCTGATCAATATATTTATTGTAAATGGGGTTCCAGATTTGTAATGCATATTCAAGTTGAGGTCTGATTAAACTGGTATATAGATATATGAGCGTAGACGGCTTTTTAAAATCTTTAGTTGAACGCATCACAAATCCGTACATTTTAAATGCGTTATTAACAATATGATCAACATGTTGATCGAGATGAAGGTGCGAATCTATAATGATACCAAGATCACGTACATGATTTACTCTATTTAATTGAGTCCCATTCAGAAAGTATTGTTGCTTAATTATATTTTTATTGAACCTACAAATCAAATAATCCTTCTAGTTTGGCTGTATTGAGACGTCTCTTGTAAGATACTGAAACTCAAAGCCGAGTTCGGCTTAACCAGATCAAAACACAATATCAGTGAGATCGATAGGATGTCTTGATAAAGCCTTATAGAGGTATAAGGCAAGCCTGCGAGAAAAATCATATATCAAATATGTCTGTTTTGAGCATTTTTTTTAGTAAAGGTAGCCTCGAAATGATAACCTTATAAATAAGATGGCTTAAAATATTTCTCACAATAGTAAGCACTGAGTACACCTGCATATTTCTTTTAAATCTGGTAAGATAGATAATCATTTTTTTTTACTTAATTAAGTAATGTTTCTCTTAAACAGATTTGATCAATATAACAAAATTAGTTATTTTGATCCATTATTTTTGGTGTGGTATTAATTATTTATTACTATTCTTTCACAACAAGTAGGTACTTAATACATAAAATAAGTGTAGGGCACAAGACATACCTATGCCTAATATTTATTTTTATATTAAAGTTAAATCCAGTATTGTAATGTATTATCACTGTTCATGTGTGTGACAGTCACAGTAAAAAAAAATATAAAATCAATTTGTATCTCACATATAGCAGGTAGGCAGAGGAAGCTTAGTATTAGGACACTCCGTTCTCTACTTTCCGCTGACTTTTTCGAGTTGAATGGTAGAATTCAAGGCCGCATTGTTTTTGTCTTGGTGCCAGAGCGAAGAAATAAAAATATTAATAAATAATAATTTATTCCCCCGAATGGGGATCGAACGCACAACCGTCGCGTTACAATTACATTGCTGCTTGTGCCCCGGCACCACGACTGCGAGTTGGCTGCTCCATTAATATGAAAAAAAGTATGCCTACTATCCACCTCACGTTAAGTAATAAAACCAAAGCCTAAAGAAAAGCTTACAAAAATATAAATAATACAAAAATGAATAACTTATTCCAAAACAATATTACGCCATAAAGGATATATTGTAATTATAATTAAAATAAAGCATCTACAAAGGTTATGACTATTGCCGAGCACACTGTTTTCCGTTAATCGAAACGCCCGTGGCAGTGTTGCGTAATTCAACGGCAGAAACAAATGGTGAAGCGGATTTCGGGCCAATTGATTTAATGCTCTTTTCGAACCCAAAACTATGAAATATTGATATTAAAGATAATTCAAATTCACTAATCTATTAAGATTTATAGGTAAAATTCAATCAGATTACCGCTGTTCTGTTCGCTATTAGTACATAGTGAATAAGATTTTTTCACGCTTCACGTTGTATCCCGCATGGATGAGGGAAAGCAGAGGAGACCTAGTGTTAAGACACTCCGATCCACACTTTTCAATAAATTATGGAGGTATTAGTGTTGAGTAACGGAAAAAAAATATAAATGTAGGCAAAACAACATTGTATTTTTCACTTGTTAAAGTTCCCAAAATGGAGCGTTTCTTTGGATCGTGGTTAAATAAAACAGTTTTTTAGGTTACATAGAAGTATATACCTATATCAAAGGATTCAGTTAAAATTTCCAAAAACGAACTCAAACTGAAAAAGTTATATTCAAATACAATTTTACAAACGCTTTGTTTAACTCTGTCTACTTAAACTCGTTTTAATGCATTTTCGTGTAAAACGTATTTGGTGAAACTGCCTTTTGCATGGAATGCTGTAAAAATAACGTCATTTCTCGTCGAAGCTCCCGGCCATTATTTACTTAAGCATCTTCTTTGAGTAATGATCCCATTTTGAGAATGGTCTGGTTAAATAAAAGCATTTACTAAGCCCGATTTTAATCTTCACTTCATTTTTCAGTATAACCATTTGTTTAATCTTTCAAGTAAATCTATAGTGCTTTGATCTGTTTCTTTTTTATTGCTAGCTATACATTATATTATAATTCTTTTGCCTTTATATATATTTTTAATTTTTATATTAAAATTACTTAAACTATATTTTAATAACAAATTTCAACTGTAAATGCTTTAAAACAATATTCTTGTACTTGAATTTCTGAAAACCCTTTCTCTCAAGAGACGTTTCTAAATCAAATTCTAACAACCTTTCAAACGAGGTACGTTGTAATTAAATAATGATAAGTAAATTCTATTTATTTATTAAAAATGTTATTTTTAACACGCTTTTATGAGGCCCGAGTTGTAAGTATATATATATATATATATATGTAATAACATATTATACTGAGGCCAGCCGTGGGCACAGGCACAAAATGTGACTGGAAACGTGACTGGTTGTGGGTTCGGTCCCCACTCGAGGAGATGGAATATTTATTTAAATGTATATTTCCATTTCTTCGCTCTAGTGTCGAGACAAAGCGCGGCTTTGAGTTCTGTCACACAAAATGAAAAGCTTCTAAATTCGGCAGAAAGTGGGGAATGGAGTGTCTTAAACACTCGATTCCCTCTGCCTACTCTGCTGTTTGCGGGATACATCGTGAAACTGATTTTGTAATATAATATCATGGGCCCTATCGAGCTGGTCTGATGAAGGGTTTGGTAGATCTATGACGAACCTTGGACTGCCCACTAGTAAAAATATCGAGTTTATCGTGCTCATTACACTCGTCTTATCAAAGATTTCTGTTGTTTTGTTATTTTTTTTTCACTATTAATTTATTCTTACTTTGATCGGTACAGATCGGTGACGAGAAATCTGATACTTTAAATAATAATGTCATTTTATGAATGTGTCACTCAACTGCTTCATTTATATTGAACATTTTATATATCTTTAAATAAGAATTTTTTAGGGCTTTCGCAAACTAGACGCGTTTTTTGTTTTCAATTTTCATAAAGAGTATGATATATTGATACACGTAATTGCCTAAAATATAGAAAAGTAAAATAACAATTACATTGTCATTCATATTAAAGCATTTATTTTGTGTTATAAAGAAGGAAAAATATGAATACTATGTCCTAAAATATAAAAATTATCTCAATTAGGAATAGAATTCTTTTTAGCTTTACTCATCGTAGATGGAGATCACTCACAGATCTAGTGTTAAGATCTCATTGGGGACAAAAGCTCGATTGAGAGTCGAACCCACAACCTGTGCATAATGCTTTAAGTTTTAGTATTATAATACTATGCCATTACTGTTTTTAATTGCGACGCGGCCCCCACACTGTTCCGCATCGATGCTCTCAAATTTGCTGAAAGGAAACTGCTGCACCCTGGAAAATTTCCCGTGTGACGGTGAGGGTGACGCTCTTTTATTTGTAAATTACATTTGAAGCCGTCAGACTGGAATGATGTATGGAGGCCTACGTTCTGACAAATTAATAACAAAATTAGAATACTCCTATCTATAGATGGACATCTCTGTTATGATATGATATTTGCTTAAAAATGTATACAAAAGTCGTGGCATGACAAGAGTTTGTTTGTGTCTGACTGTAATCGCGACAGTTTGTGAGTTCGATTTCCAGTCAGTAGGGAGGCAAAGCGCTAAGTTGAGTTTCACCACTGAACACACACGTCTCCAGAAATCACAGGAAAGTGGGGAACAGAATTGTCATGATAGAAACAAGTGTCTTACAACAACGTTCCCAGGTTTCCTTTTTTTACTCCGATATGTGCGAGATAGTGTGAAGTTGAAAAAAAGTATACTAATACTTATTTAGAAAACGTATAAAAATTTGAACGCAGCGGGACTCGAACCCGCGCCTCCTGGAAACCGGCCAGGCGCTCTGACCACTAAGCCATGCGTTCTCGCCAAGCTACGTCGAAACTTTTATACGCTTGTTACAACTTACTACCACTAGACGTAGCTTGGCGAGAACGCATGGCTTAGTGGTCAGAGCGCCTGGTCGGTTTCCAGGAGGCGCGGGTTCGAGTCCCGCTGCGTTCAAATTTCTATACGTTTTCTAAATAAGTATTTTTCTATCCTAAGTGTGGAATAACACTTTAAAAAATATTTAAAAATAAGTATACTAATATAGATATATACTGGTCATCACTCACAAAATTGCTTGGATAGACTTTGTGACGTAGAATGAAAAATTTAATTTGTTTTTGTTCCTCTCCAACCTTCCTCAGTACTTCCCTACATATGGTTTTTACATTTCTAAATCCAGCAGTATTGATTGTGTATTGTCTGTTATTTTATCATTGACGAAAAAATATATATTTTGTATAGATTTTACAAGTGTATAACTGTCAGTAGAGCGCTTTTGTGCTACGTAATGGATAAAGAGTCGTCGGTGCTATAAAAGCTTTGCTATTAACACGGAAATTTTATTTTTTCAAAATTATTCAATTTTTAATCGTATGGCTTGTGTATGATTGGAAAATATGATTTAAAATTATATAATGGCAGGAGGAAGAATAAGAAAAAGAGATTCTGTATAATTTGGATATACATATTTCTTCTTACAAATTTTGTACATTGTTCAAAAAAAATATATAATATTTCATATATTTAATATCGAGCAAAAACCCTACAGCTACAAATACAATTTATAAAAAATAAAATTTTGTAAAGCGATCCTGACAGCGATAATAGATTTTGCGATACATCGCGTCATGCTCGGTTAGAATAACATACACCGTTTATTTTTTACAATTTATAAACAACATTTATAACATTTGTGTATACGACGTAACTTTAAAAAAGACCGATGTGGCGCACGGGTGTGACTATAAAGCGACAGTTGTGGGTCTGAAAAACACGGCGTTAAGTTGCGCCACACGTAATACCTCCAGAATTTGGCAGAAAGTAAGGAACGGCATGTTTTAATACTAGGTTCCCTCTAGCTACTCTGTTATATGCAGGATACAGCGTAAAATTGATTTATTTTTACCTTAAAGGTTTCCTAAAACTGAGTTTCCCTCACTATAATATAAAATAAAGCGATACAACACTATTTATTGCCAGAGAGCTGTAATTTAATGGTTTTATTGCGGCAAATACTATTAGTTAATCGTACTACGCCATAACGACAGACCCCAGACTAAATGTCACTATATATATTACAAGCGAATGCAGCCTGTGTGCCATAAATTCAAGTCCCTTCTGGTACAACTGACGTAAGTTAATACTGTGTTTTCTATGATCTAGGCTTTATAGCTTTAAACGTGATACAGAACTAACTATAATATATATATTTTATGTGGGTTTGTTTATTTGTATGAATGAACTAATTGGTTTAAATTTTACAATTGGTTTTAATTATTTATTAAGGAAAAATAATCGAGTAATATAATCGATTCGTGTGACTTTTTAAATTTTCATTTTTCTGGTAACAATAAAAGCGCGGCGTTGAGATACGCCATACATATTTTTCGCGAAGAAAAATCTTAAAAAATAAACGGAAAATGAGGAACAGAGTGTGTAACACTAGGTTCTCTCTGCCTATCATACCATGCTACATACATACAAAACGTATTGCTTAGCAAAATAATATTATTCTACTTCTTTATAAGCAATCTTCACAACAAAGATGATAAAAAACTAAATTATCTTGGATATTTCCTAAATCTTCTTAAGTAATAAGCGTTTATCGCCCTATTTCCGTCCCAAAAAACCCATAAACAAACAACAAAATAATAATTTACGAACGTTCATTGTAATTGTGTATACAATAAAATGCTACAATGCAATTAAAACACTCGTTTGGCAAAACATGCTGTAATCCAAACGGCCGTAGATTTATTATTATGATCTCAGTACAAATTCCTTCAAATATTTTGTTTTAGCGTTGTCGTTAAGCATTCTTCGTCTAAATATTTGTCAGATGTCCTTGTCAAGGCTCCTCGTGAAGAAAAAAAATTATTGTTTCTTTATATATTTTATAAGAGATACTTCACAATCGTATGGAAGCGATCTGTCGCTCTTTTATTATATTCTTCGTCGTATTAGATTTTAATGTATACACAATAATGTTATTGGTTGTATCTATATAAGATATGTTCTTTTTATGTCTAAGATAGACAGATGGAACCTAGTTTTAAGACACTCCGTTCCCCACTTTCCGTCGAATCTATCGAGGCATTTGCCTCGAGTGGGGATCGAACCCACAACCGTCGCTTTACAATCACACTTTTGTACCCCTGCACCGCAAGGGCCTCTATAAGAAGATTATTTGCTGCCAAAATAATTTAATAGTATTCGACTCTAGCTAAACTAAATAGAATAAAGCAATCGTACAATATATATATTTTTTAATGAAGTTAAAAACATGTGTCTATATAATATTTTTTATATAAATATAAATAGTTATAAGAAAAAGAGTTAATCTTGAATTCTATAAAGAAAATCTAATATTTTTAATAAGCCTATTTCAAGAAACATCAAAATCGTATATGCTTTGAAGTTAGTGATGCGAAAACAAACGATGGATACAATCAACCATTACATCCGATTCGATAAACCACAAATCGGCTTTTAAGAGGGTTTATTTTGTATACCTATGTAAGGTTAATGATGTAAGAAAGAACTCTCGAGCTCTAATACTGCTACTGATCGTAAAAATTTAAAGCCTACTTACTTTATGGCAAATATATACATCGAGTATTACCAGAAAACTTTTTTTATAAAAAATATTAATATCTTTATTTATTTTCTCTATCTTTTATTCTACTCAATTGATATAAATATATATTAGAACATTTTTTACCTGTCAACCCATCAAAAAAATAATGAAAGTACTCGCGTGACTGAATGTGAATGACATGAAAGGAACAAATATAGATAGTAAATATATAAGTATAGATTTTATATAACAATAAATTTTATATAACACTGCGCCCAACTAGATGAAGAAAAATTGAAATAAAATTAAAGTGTCTTTCAGTGATGTCAAAATAATCCTGTTTTTCAACCTCATATATTTTTTTTAGTTTCACTTTGGACCCCTTAACTCGTGTAACCATATTAAAATAATCAATATTCGTTTAATACACAAAAGTTATATAAATGTACAAAAAACTAAATTCGCGCGGCTTCGCCCGCTTGAACAGTTCAAGCTACCAAAACAATTCATCTCAGACCACGATACTCTCCAAATATTGCATTGAAAATTGATTTTATATTATCTTAGAGAAACCTAGTGTCCAGACACTCCGCTTTTGTAACAACAAAAGATAAATACAGCACGTCCTCTTGTTCCAGGTATCATGGATACGTAAAAGGGATCTACATATTCTCACAGTTGGTGTCCACACGTACAGCAGCGACGCTCGTTTCGCGGCCCTACACACAGACGGTTCGGACGAGTGGACGTTGCGGGTGGCGCACGCCCAGCCCAGAGACTCTGGCGCCTACGAATGCCAAGTGTCCACTGAGCCGAAAATCAGTTTGTCATTCTGGCTTACCGTCGTAGGTGAGTTATTGCGGTATTACTGTGTATTTTATTTGCGGATTGCCATATATATTATAGAAATGACAGATAGCGAGGTGATAAGTTAAGTTTGTTTATTGATAACTTAAGTTACGTAATGGATAAAAGTTTTGAAGTTTTGATGGTTTCAATTATGTTTGGTTTGACATAGATAGATATTATTGGAATATTACTTATATAAATTTTAGTTTTTTTTTTAGTTTCGTACCTGTATTCCCTAGATATCAGGGCAGGCAGAGAGAACCTGGAGTTAAAACACTCCATTCCCCAATGTCCGACTTCTTGAGGCATTACGTATTGGCTGACGGAAATCAACTAGAGCGAAGAAATGAAAATATTTCATTTCCTCAAGTGGGAATCGAACCAAAAACCTGTCGTCTTTACAGTCACACATTTGTTCACCTGTGCCAAGACAGCCTAGATTTTTGTAATTCTTTCAATTTCTCGATAAAATATATTGAAAACATCAAAGCGTTTTATTAATTCGTTTTCTATTTTCGTCCACATTGTGACACAGGAAAAATACAAGACAAATATTCCTTTAATTATACCTGAACTAAGAATATTTTTAATATACACTTTTTCATGAAAATTCCTCCAATCACGAATGTATACAAACACACATATTACATTACGGTCTACGCCTGTAGACGACGTAGACCGTAGTACGGCTAATCCGCACACAGTTATGGTAAGAATAAGTTATATTATATACAACAATATAAAAGATATTGGAGGCCACTGGACTGGTTATGGGTTCGATTCCCATTTGAGGAAATCACTGGTCTCTTGCTTTGAATTTACTATTAATCATTATAACTGGTTATCGTTGAAGTCGATTTAATTTAATATTTTCTCTCATGTAACTTAAAATATTGACTACTTTTTATTTCTTAATAATAATCATTTATAATTCTCAGTTTTCCGATTTTTTCCCTATATTTATGTACCTTAATACCAAATATCAAGTTTCTAGATCACCTAGATGGCGCGGTAGGTTATTGATCAATGTATGAGACAATCACAAAAATGCTTGTATTCAAAAGTCGATATATTAATAATAATTAAAATATTTTTTTTTGTACTTAAATGGATATTATTATATATTTAAGGTTTTATTATATATTAACAAATGGACTAAATTTCATACATATAGACGTACTGATTTAAAAGTTATGAAGGTAGCTTGACATGGATCGCGCGTTTCCAACTTTTTAACTTCACTGGACTTAAGTTCGCTGACGTGACGTGTCTTGTATAAACTAAAAACATTATACAGAAGAAAATAAACTTAGGACATTCGGTTCAGATAATACCAAAACTTCTATATGTATTGTTATAGTAAAAGCGATTACCTGAAGTACAAACTGCTTACAAAAGCTTACCTGTAGTCGAAAACAAAAATGTATCGGTTAGCAACTTCCAGTCTTCTTAATCACTCGCTTTAGTCTACTTGCAAGTACTTTGGGTCCTATTTGCATTTAACAAACAGGGGAGCGTTTACGGCTAAAAGATCTGTAGTATTTACGTTCACTTTTGCGTATAAGTGAATTAATCTGTATGTTTCGACGTTTTTTTTTTCAATCTGGTTATGAAATAAGGAAACTGAAATGTTTAATTTTTTCAATGGATGAAAATGGATGGACAATATTAGTTTGTAGTTATTTATTTTGTTATTTGGACACAATAGTTACATGTATGTTTAGGCGCGGCGTTGAGTTCCGCCATTCAAAACTCAATGCCTCCAGAACTCGGTGGATACTCGGCGTGAGGGATACAGCGAGAAGCTGATTTTTTTAGTTACATTAACTTTTATTACTTTTTTTTATACTTAAAATGATATTTACTTTCTTGTCATGAAAAATCATATCTAACTCACCCAATTTAGCGATAATCGAAGTAAAACACGCTGTTTCCTTTAGTTGTGAATTTGTGTGTTTATTTTCCCACTGAAATTTAGCTGAGTAATGCTTTTGTGTATGTGAATCTTAACTTTGTAGTCGGCAATACGTAGTGAAGTTTTCACAAATTGTGTATAAAAAAATAAAATTAATTTAGCTTCACGCTATATCCCGCACACAACAGGGTAGGCAGAGGGAACCTAGTGTTAAGACACTCCGTTTTCCACTTTCTGCCGAATTTTGGAGGCATTGCGCGTTGAGTGGCAGAACTCAACGCTGCACTTTTGCCTCGACACCAGAGCGAATAAATGAAAATATAAATTTAAGTAAATATTTCATCTCCTCGAGTGGGGATCGAACCCACAACCAGTCGGTTTTACAGTCACACTTTGTGCCGCTGCGCTACGTCTGGCCTCATTGTATATCACATTGTACAATGTACAGACAAATTGTATATCTAATATCTATAAATGAAAAAGGTATCTCAAGAACGATTTCAGACATGAGAGTGATTTATAAATACGGGCCTTAGGCATTGTTTAATTAAAAATGAAACTGCTCCCTTCGATGATTGATGATTTGAGTTTTTTAAATAAATCTACAAAATAAATAAATTAGCTTCACGCTATATCCCGCACACAGCAGGGTAGGCAGAGGGAACCTAGTGTAGGCATTGCGTGTTGAGTGGCAGAACTCAGCGCCGCGCTTTGCCTCGACACCAGAGCGAAGAAATGAAAATATAAATTTAAGTAAATATTTAATCTCCTCGAGTGGGGATCGAACCCACAACCAGTCGGTTTTACAGTCACACTTTGTACCACTGCGCCACGACTGGCCTAACATAAATCTAAATTCAATAAAAACAAAGATATTATAAATTTCACGAGAAAATACAATTTATTTAGATAAAAATTAAACGAATCGAATTTATAATGAGATTTTGTCTAAATATTTGTAATTTTATTATGCACAACCAATATTGAATCTAAAAACGGTTTTTGTTGCGAGAATTTTTTTGTAAAAGATAAATTAATATTAAACACACTTCATTATAAATGAACATAAATTTAAATTAATTTGAATATAACGAGATGCTTTTGATTTATAATATATATTTATCGTTTTAATTATTCATTGAAAGTAAATTTTAGTTTGATGTATTTTTTTTGGAAAAATAATACTCAAACTAAAGTCTCATTATAAGAGTAAATTAATTTCATTTTTTTTAAGAAATGTAATTTTTTTCACCCCTCATGTAGCAGAATAAACAGAGGGAGTCTAGTGCTAAGACACTCCGCTGTCCACTTGTCACTGAATTCTAGATGCATTGTGTGTTGAGTGACGGAACTCAACGCTGCGCTTTGACACGAGAGTAAAGAAATCAAAATATTTCATATTAATTTCCTTAAGGTGGAATCGAACCCACAACATGTCGCAGAATAACAAGAGTTTGATCAATATGTAAATATCGGGACTGGAATATTGGAAGTAATAAATCCTCTCCTTGATTCGATTATGTGCTACAATATCCTACCAATTATCCCTTGGAACGTACTCTAGAGGAGTTTAGCATATAATATGAAACTTAGCACCTTTTAGTTTATTAAATTAATTTATTATCTTAATAAAGTTTATATTTTGAGATGTTATGATGAAAATTATGTGTTTTTTTTTATTTTTTACTCACGTGTTTTTTTTTACTCTGTTAGAAAGGAAACTTAGTAACAGTTTTTTACATTCCATTTATTTGCCTTCAAGGAAACTTAAATGTCATTGTATTAAAATGTGAAACGTAGCAGGCTCCGCGCCAATTGCATAGCTAATTCAAGATGTCTAATTACTTAACTTTTGATAAGGTTCCGTATAGTTTAGATACAATCATATTATAAAATTAATAACCGTAACAAAAAGACTATGAAAATCAAAACCTACCTCGATTTGCAAGATAGGCAGAAACCCAGTGTGAAGACACTCCGTTCCCCACTTAAAAAAATAAAACTAAAAACAAAGACATACTTACATATATGTCACAACTTTGTTTTAATACTATTTAGTACCAACTGGGTTATAACGACTATTTTAATTGCAGTTTCAAAGGCGGAGATCCTGTCGGGACCAGAGCTATTTGTCCGTGCTGGCTCTGATATTAACCTCACCTGCATTGCTAGGCACGCGCCAGACCCGCCCAGGTAATATTTGGTTAATGGCCTACTTTGTAATCACATAGTAGTTTGTAATGTCTGTGTATATATATATTTACACCTTAGTAAGTTAGGCAGACTGAGCGTAGTGTTAAGACACTCTGCTCCCCATTTTATGGAGGTTTCTGGAGGAATTGCGTGTTGAGTAGCGGAGCACGGTACGAAGAAATGAAAAGATTAAATATTTAATATTCGAGTGGAAATCGAACCCGCAAACCTGTCACACACCTGGTACAATGTCACGGAGCATTATTCTTATTTAAAAGAATCCAAATGTTCTAAGATTTGAAGCCAGACCTCTTAGATTTTGTCCAAAAGCAAACTCTTAAGTTACAATTTAAAATCATCCCATTTCAAAATTTTAATTGTAAAATAATATATATTTTTTTATAATTAATATAAATTTTCACTTCACTATCCTTTATAAGAAGATTGGTAACTTAACCTAACGTCTAGACATTTCTTTCTTTTCCCACTTTCCACCAATCCGAATTTCGAGAGATCATCACCGCGTTTTGTATAGTTACCAAAGATTACCATTTGGTAACTTAAAGTAATGTAATACCAAGTGGTATTCAAACCCACAATCATCGCGTAGCGCTGGGCCACCACACCCTCATACGTAAATATATAAATATCTTTTTTTTCATACATCAATATCAATACAATTTTAACCCTAATGGAATTCTTAACTATTTTGTTTCATAAACAATGTATAAAATAGTTCTGTCCCCAGCTTCATATATTGGTATCGTGGTGCGAATGTGGTAAACTACGCGCAACGCGGCGGCATAAGCGTTGAAACGGAACAGCGGACACGCACCAGCCGTCTCCTGATTGCCCGAGCTTCGCCCAGAGATTCGGGAAATTATACGTGTGCACCCAGCAGTTCAGGTCAGTTCTGGATAATCCAGATTATTATAATTCTACTATTTTGTAACTTAATCTTTTATTTTTACAATACAAACTCTATCGTGTGTTCTCCGTATTATGTGACATTGGCGAAGTGATTTTGTGCTAAGCTGTCACGTTCGTAACACATAAAGGCCTTGGTTCAAGAACTGTACTTATTATTTATCGAAATTATTAATTTAAAAATAAAATATAGCTAATAAATCATATTTTAAGAAGTCGCACGACAAACTGACTGCGTTAATAATCCTACTAAAAAAAATCGTTCGGTTATGGCAAACATATTATTTACATATAGGCTTATAAATTCACTGAATTTTGAACAATATAATGGAAAAAGAAAGTTATCTAAGTTTTATAATAAATAATATCATAAAACATTTCTGGAACAATTCGAAATTAATGGAAACACATTCAAAGTTAAGCCTCACTACGATACCTTATTAATTATATATCAAAATGTAAAATTCACACTAAGACCGAGACTTAGTTATTCTATAATCACTTTTCTCGAAGAAAGAAACTCTTAATTAGGTTTTCATACAGAATAATGTAGTGATACAATATTTATAAAGGTTTAAATAATAAAAGAGAATATAGAATTTTCATGATTTTCATTTTAATTGTTCATTTTAGTTCTTTCGTTAATGAACACAGTGTAGAATTATAATAAGTAAAATAATATTATACCGCCACCGAGAGATGTCTGGCGCTCTATGACGCTCTATGAAGCTGTGGATGGCGGATAGGGATTCGGATAGTTACAGTTTAAAATTCCACTTGAAAAAAAAAATCAATTTCTCGAATGGGAGTTGAACTCATAATCTGTGGCGTTTACAGCAGCGCAATTGTGCCCTGTGCCACTAGCTTTAGTTTGTCAACAATTAATTTATCGTTTAAGTGATTTTTTTTATCTGTAACTATCGCGCATCTATATTGCTGTCCACAGTTTTCATCGCTCGGGTAACGAGGCAAAGCGCGGCGTTGAGCACCACAACTCAACATGCAATACTTCTAAGAAAGTGGGGAACGGAATTGTCTTAATGAAATCCGTTTCTCTCCGTTCTATATACTGTATATGTATATAATACTCCGTTTTTAGCACTAGGTTCCCAGGTTGTCTTTGCCTAACTTGCTGTATGCGGAATACAGCATGAAGCTAAAAAAAATTTCTATACCTTCTCGGGACTGGTTAAACAAAGTAAATCATAGCTCTGAAAAATGTACAAAAACAAGTGCGTAAGAGATGAATGGATCCTCTCAATCATTTTTCTTCGGACTGACCTGACACTGCTATCCACACACAATCTTTTTATTTTATTTTCGTGTTTATCATTGAAAGGAATATATTTAAAAACAATATAACTTTTTTAATATTTTGACAGATTCCGCATCAGTTGTGGTTCACGTCCTTAACGGTGAACGTCCAGCAGCCATGCAAAGTGCAGCTTCCCAAATGAAGCCGAACATCTACATTCTTTTAGTGATAACTCTAAGAAAATTCTTCGACTACGCCCTAAATACATATTTCTCAGCAACCACCACCCAGAATAAACTTATATCAACGTATATGTTTATACCAAGATGACGTGAAAATGAAGCCACAGAAAATTTGTAAAGGCATAAAATGCGTTAATTTGATAGAAATTAATATAAAATAAAATATTAGCTATGAAGAAACGAATTATTATATAACTTATTGTCTGATTAACTTAGAACATGATATCCCAATAATTGTAATATACAAACATGGTATTGTAAAATTTATATTTATTTCATAAGTGAGGCCAGTCGTGGCGCAGCGGCACAAAGTGTGACTGCAAAAAGACTGGTTGTGGGTTCGATCCCCACTCGAGGAGATGAAATATTTACTTAAATTTATATTTCCATTTCTTCGCTCTGGTGTCGAGGCTAAGCGCGGCGCTGAGTTCTGCCACTCAACACGCAATGCCTCCAGAATTCGGCAGAAAGTGGGGAACGAAGTGTCTAAAAACACTAGGTTCCCTCTGCCTACCCTGCTGTGTGCGGGATACAGCGTGAAGCTGATTAATATTTATTTCATCGAGCCCTAAGTATATGTAGTTATCAATTACAACTGAAAATATAAATTCTCTTATAAAATAAAACGTCGAGTACGTTTTCACTGAACCACTTCAAACTCTATTGAAACTAAAATAAACAATGATATCTAATTTAAATAGAGAGCTGTTTAGACAACAGCACTAAAATAGAATAATTATCGATATAGTTAAAGGCTTTTATAATTTGAAATTGTTGGTTTTGGTTGTTGAAGCAAATTACATTTGCATATTGGATGTTTGAGTGTTTGTTTGTAAAAATTCAGCCGTTGGGATGTAAATTCTATATCGAATAAATAAGAACGTAGGTTTGTTTTTAATATCAGCATTGATCTTCAGGCACGTTTAATTTAAATAAACGACATTTCAATATATGAAGGTTTGCTAAGGGAATGACAAATAAAAGCGAAAAGATCAAAAGCGTTACTTTTGATGTTGTGACGTTTTATTTATCACACGTTTATAATGTTTTTACTGTAAACGGTTCCTTGTATTTTGTCTAATAAGAACGTAATATCATGAATATTGTTGACATATTTGGTTCTTAAATTGCTTCATTCCATCCACGAGTCATTTTCAAGGGGAAAAATGTAAAGTATGACATGATCAAAAAATTGTATCTTTACTAAATTACTGTAATGTAAGTTACTGGAGTAGAAGGACGTAATAAAATCTTTGTAAAATACATACGTATTGTCTTTATAACTGTATCAGATCATAGATCAGATAAATCGTAGACTAAGAAAATATAATTTCACAATTAAATTTAAAATACATAAATGCTAGAAATGCTCTTTTTCACGAAAAAAAAGTTAATTCAAAAAGGACACCAAAAAACTAACATCGTGACTGTATCGCTACACTTTTCAATATATGGGCTGCTCTGATGTTTTTTATATTTCGATATCACATTTTAACAAAGCGGGAATTTTCGATTTAGGCCGAATGGGTTACTTTGTGAATTTCACATTGTAAATTCCTTTTCGCGTTATTATAATATGAATTTTGTTTTTGTCACTGATATTTCGACCTATGTTATTCTCGATTTATGTCATTTTGTTTAAATTAATATATTGCAATAAGCTGTGCTAGTAGATATTAAGTAGAATCCTCTTTGCTATTTATCTGTTCGCAGTTGGTTTCTTTATAGAGCTATTAAATAAGGTTACGGAAAACTCGGTAAGCCAATTGAATTTATTTTATGCATTAATTCGTTGAAACTTCATTTAATTTTTTTTTCATGTCTAAGTCGAATTTTAATATTAAAATGACAATTTACTAATAACATATTTTATGTCATACTTTTTTAGTAAAATCAAAAAATATAATATACAACCATATTGAGAGCGAAAATCATATTGCAGAGTAAAGTTGATATCGTCATCGATATTCCCATAACTCGTTTGTAACTGTGTTATTAATTACATCGGCGTCACTGTTTCTAATGAACGCTCTCGTTTTATCACAATTTTGTTTCAGACTTGCGTGTTCTGCTTGTACAAAGTTTGAAATGTTATTTTGTGTGTTTACTTCACTTTGTTTACATTTCAAATGTCAGTGAAACTTTATATAATAGATATACGAAAACTACACTTAATTACAAAATAAGGATTTATTTATTAGATAGATTGAAAATACAATCATATTTTGTTCTATTATTTGTTTCTAATATCAAATTACTTAGAAGTAAAATAATAATGTAAATAGATACTACGCCTCTGTCTAAAATAATATGAAAAGCAGAATAGATTGTCTCTCCATTTTCAATTGTACTAAAGTTCCATTACAAGCAATTATAAAATAATAATAATAATATTAATATTTAGATCTTAACTGTGAATACATTTTGTAAATAAAGATGTTTTACGTGTTATTGGTGAGTTTTATTTCTACTTTCAATCATTTTAGTGAATAGAACACAATTTCAGTTACGTTTTTTCCCTCATAGCTCAGTGGGCAGAGAGAACCCAGTGTCAAGATACTTCATTCTTCGCATTCGACTGGAATTTGAGATATTATGTGTTGTGTGGTGAAAATCAACGCTGCTCTTTGCTTTGCCAGTATAGGAAAATGAAAATAATTCATTTTCCCGAGTGGTGATCAAACCCGTTATCATGTTTGAAGTCAAATAAAAATAACGATAATAACGATCAGTTACTTAATTTCGGGAACTTTAGCAAAAGTGAAAAATATTTATTCTTTATTCCATTTCAAAATAATGTGGATAATAAGAAATATAAAAAAATGTACGGGTGGAAAAGAAATTCTCTGTCCACCACCCAATGAAAATGTTACTAAAAACTTGTTATCTCTACGCACCTTGGCAACGACTCTTTTATTAAAACGTTGCCATTCCAACAAAGGATGTTTTCAAGCTTTTGACTTTAAAAATTAGCTTTTAATTAAAATTCAGTAAAAGTTTGCGTCATTACTGTCATCCTTTGTGACTGTGACCCTTTGGACCCGAGCCCGTCTCTTATCTTCACGCAAATGGGCAAATTAAAAATGTCACTAGCATTATTTAAAAGCTCCTTTCTGACATGTCATGTGCTTCCCTTATGTTTTTGACAACGGATGTGGATGTGAAAGTTGTATATATAAAGTATAATTAAAACTTCAGATTCGTCTTTGCAATTTTATTACCAAAACTAAGTCCAAATAAAAGCCAATATGATATAAATTTCGAGCTTTAATTATATCCCGAAAAATCACACCTATTAAATTACTTAGCACTCATATACACCTCTAGATTTCCGGTTGTTTTGTCGGTTAAGTCTTCAAAATCTTCACATTATTGTACATTTAACGTAACTCTCTTTTTAAACTTATATTTTAAATGAAATACAATATACGAGTTTTTTCCAATATCACAGATATCTCTTTTTACTCATTCTCATCTTATATATATGTATATCTTTTTTACCATATTTTCAGCTTTCATTTTGTTACAGTATGCATGTACCTTGGATATGAATTGTGAAAAAAAATATTATTATATGCATGGAAATACATATAATTAGCATAGTTAATTATAAATAACACAATCAACATATTTTTTAATATCATATTAATCTGAAGTAATTTATGTATGTACGGCCCGATTGTCGGAACCGTCGTTTTATATACGAGTATATGGTAGATGAGTGCTGATGGAGGATAGCGGTCGAGTCAAATTCTTGAGTACTACGGTACTAATAAATATGGTACACTAAAAAACTCGTTCCAAATCTATAATAAATATAATATAATAAGTCATCAAAATAATCAGCTCTACGCTGTATCCCGCGCAGCAGCAGAGTAGGCAGAGGGAACCTAGTGTTAAGACACTGCGTTCCCCACTTTCTGCCGAATTCTGAAGGCATGTTGAGTAGTAGAAATTAACGCCGCGCTTAGCCTCGACACCAGAGCAAAGAAATGGAAACATAAATTTAAGTATATATATCATCTCCTCGAGTGGGGATCGAACTCACAACCACTCGATTTTACAGTCACACTTCGTGCCACTGCGACACTAATAATATAATAATTCGAAGCTTAGGCATCGAATTATTTTAAGATCTATATTTTTATAAGAGCAATATATTTGTAGGGGTGACCATACGTATAGTGGATCAAAGTGAACTCTGACCAATATTAAAATATTGAATGTAGAGGCTGACATGATAGGATTATGCAAACTGTTATGGCGCCATTAACTATGTCGTAGCTGACGCCGTCTCTCAGTGCCCTCGCAGTTTGTAAGCTGTACTTGTATGGCATTGGTCGTTGACAAAATGTATACCACTTTGTCAACGACCCGTATACACTTTGCCGACGACGTGCTTCTACGACTTGGTATATGATTAGTAGGTGTGTGTTGCTATTTTATGTCCTTGGACTCTGGTGTATATTTAAGTGTCCGTTTATAGTTCTAATACCTTGTTAAAATGTACAAAACACCCGAGAAGCTCGTTTATTTATCATACGACCGTTTTACGATAGTGCGGTCGATCCAATGATTTATATTGATCCCAAAGTCAATCAACATCTTGAATTACCATTCAAATTCAATCCTAATATAAACCAACTTAATAAGTACCTCCAGAAAAATCCCACACAAACATACCAGAAGGTTCAATAAAGACTGTTGCAGCGACGGTCTGGTAGGAATTCACAGTGTAGGGGCGGGACGGTGCTTGTGCACTTTCTAGCTTTTGTTATAACTAACGATTTTGGATAGTTATAGTGTATAGGAAGATTTATGATTATTATATTTTTTAGGAAGATTTTATCCACTACTATACACTACTATATATCACAAGATAAAGCATTATTTATTAAATAATATTTTAAAGGTATTGAGGGAATCAGTTACAATCTTTTCAACATATCCAAGTTGTGTGGAACATCTCACCTATATAATTGTAATATAGATATGTACCACTTTATTCTAAGCGACTATATTATACAATGTCAAAATATATGATAAATCGCAATACTTCGAACACAGAAAATTGGTAAAGAGCCAATTTTGTGAGGGAAAATTGCATGCTTCGCAAGCGAGTAGTAAGTATCTTGTCATGTCCACTGAAATTTAAAATACACCTCCTTCCTATATAATAAACGATATAATTCTAAAATATGTTCCTAGTTACCTACTCAGTTCGTGTAAAATAAGGTGTCTATAAATATATTTTTAAACATTTTTAAAGTGTTATTCCACACTTAGGAAAGAAAAATACTTATTTAGAAAACGTATTAGAATTTTAACGTGGCGGAACTCGAACCCACGCCTCCTGGAAACCGACCAGGCGCTCTGACCACTAAGCCATGCGTTCGGTCTTTAAATTTTAATACGTTTTCTATATAAATATTTGTCTATAAGTATATTTTAATTTCAAAGTCACAAAAAATTAATGTAAATAAAGAATACCGTGTAAAATAAGGTTCTTAAACTTTAAATGTTTTTTTTCTTAACTTCACGCTTGTAGCAGGATAGGTAGAGGGAGCGCTAGTTTTAAGATACTCCGTTCCCAACTTTCACGAAATTCTGGAGGCATTGCGTGTTCAATGGTGGAACACCAAAGCCACACTTTGCCGCGACACCAAAGAGAATTATATTTTATTTCCTCGAGTAGGAATCGAAGCCAAATCCTGTCACGTTTAATCACACACGTTTGTGCTCCTGAACCACTACTGCTCTCATAATGTTCAATACTACATGCATAAAGTTCAAATTAATAGTATATGTTTAATATTGAATATTATACAGTTCAATAACATAATAATAATTATGAGTTAAATATGATCTTTTAAGAGATATTATAGTGTAACTTTCGTAACCCACCGCACATTTTTAAACAAAAATATACAGTATATATTCACCAGCTAGCTAAAAATTTGGTAATGGTAAAATGTTGTATAATCCGGGATAAGCAAAGAACAAAAGCCTTGTAAAATTTTATCTAAAGTATACATAATTAGCATTTCAAAATTTCAACGTGGCAATATATTATGAAGATAAAAAATTACTAAATGACCAAAAGGTTTGGATATGCTGTAAACAATTATCTGCACGCTGTTTCCCGCACACAGCAGTATAGACAGAGGAACCTAGTGTTAGGATATTCCGTTCTCCAATTTCCGCCGAATTTTAAGGAATTGCTTGTTTAGTTGTGGAACTCAACGCCGCGTTTTTTGTCTTAGTATCATAGTATCAGATCGAATAAATTATAATGCTAGTAAATAATAATCCACTCCCCCGAGTGAGATCAAATCCACAACCGCCGCTGTACAGACACAATCTTTTACCCCTGCGCCAACGACGGCCTCAATTTTTTTTATGCTTTAGACTGCGTCAAATGTTTTGAGCAATTTCTACTGTGAAATGTATATCCTAAATCTAAACTAAGTTTCAGGTTTCTAATTATCCTTGTTTAAAGGTAGTTAGAACTTCAGTGGAAACCTGAACAATTGTGTTCCAAAATTGATTAAACGAACTTATTTGACTAGCTAACAGAGTTATTATAAAAAATCCTATAAGTGTAATTTTTTTTTTAAACACTCCTACTCACTTTCTGGAGTGCTCCTGCGATTTAATACAGGCGACACAACAGTTTATTGATTGTTAAATAGTATAGTATTAGTATAAATATTATTTGAACGGACATTTATAGAAGATGAGAAGGCATTTCAATTTAACGTTTATTACGAGACTAACGCTAGTCTACGAATGCACTTGTCCCAAATTATATGGGAATATATAATATATATGTAAGATAAACCTACTACAATAATTTCTATTTATATGCGTTTTACGTGCGACTCGTTGGCAACAACTCTGTACAACATAAATGTATAACAGTACATACATACACATACATACGTTGTGATATTGGTAAGTCAGATTATATTCCAAATATTGAAGTTCATTCTAGTATTTTATTATATTTGTAAGTTATACTGCTATGTAAGTTACTTTTGCGATGTGTGAAAAAAAAGGGAAGTCAAATTTGGAGCGATTTGTATATATATATAAAGGCAGGGTAGGCGGAAGGAACCTAGTGTTAAGACACTCTGTTCGCCACTTTCTGCCAACTTCTGGAGGCATTGCGTGTTGATTTTCAGAACTCAACGCTGCGCTTAGCCTCGACATCACTCCTCGAGTGGGGATCGAACCCACAACCAGTCGATTTTACAGTCACACTTCGTGCCACTACACCACGACTCTCCTCTGTTTTAGATAGGATATCACTGCTTTTTCTAATAATAATATTAGGTACTGTAAAATTAAAAAATAAAAAAAAAAAAATTAAAATAGCAACCTTTTACAACTTTCTTTAATCTCACTTTAACACTGAACTTTTTTCACTTAACAGTAGTTATCAATAATTTTCAATTTTCTGTATTTTCGTGTTAATACACGAATTATTTTGTAAACAATGAAAAAAAAACCTTGTTACCCATTATAGAGTTTCTAGATCATTTAAAAATGAGTTTTTGTGAGTCTGTCAAAATGTCGGTTTTTAAACAAAGGGTTCAAAACAAGTGTGCTAATGCTCAATATAATCAAATAATATGGCTCAAAAGTAGCAGGAAACGCTGGAACCGCTAGAGCACGTGTAGATCTCAACATAGCCTTCTCTTACTACTCTTATATATTTTTTATTTTTGTTTCAAATCTTAAAAATATCTTTTGTAAAAATATAATAGGTAGATAATAAATGATATCTAATGAATATTAAAGTTCTCTATTCATAACGGCCTTGAAAATGTTGAAGCATATCGTATTGTAGTAATTAAAGTTACACAATTTTGTATTCCTTTTGTTCTAGTTAATCTGTTAAATAATTGTCAAATTCTATTCAACTTGAAGCCACTAATATATATTTAATATTATCAGCTTCACGCTGTATCCCGCACACAGCAGGGTAGGCAGAGGGAACCTTGTGTTAAGACACTCCGTTCCCCACTTTCTGCCGTACTCTAGAGGCATTGCGTGTTGAGTGGCAGAACTCAACGCCGCTCAAACTTATAATACTACAAAAGCCATCATGGTGCAGCGTAGAACTGTAAACTCGTCGGCTGTGGGTTCAATTCTCACTCGTCATATTTTAATATTTTAATTTCTTCGGTCTAGTGGACAAGGCAAAGCACGGCGTTAAGTTTCACCACTCAACACCTCGAAACTTAAGCAGAAAAAGAACTGAGTGTCTTAACACTAGGTTTCCAGGTTTCTACTTAAAAAGAATACAATATAAATATACAAATAAAATATTTCTTGGTTTTCTTGGCGCTTTCACTTACTCATTTTAAATCTTCATTGCGATAAAATCCTCTGGGTCTTCTCGTTAATAGCTATTCACGAAAGAAAAAGAAAAAGGTATCTTAGTTGGAAAAATAATCTTTGGGGAAGTTTTATCTTACAAACAAGTTTTATCGATACTTATTTTCTGTTATCGTGATAATATCGTAAACAGTATTTATCCATGAGTAGCGACCTGCTCGCGGCTTCGCCTGCTTGATATAAAACAATTATTTATTTACTAAATTGAATAATAAAATTCTTATTTTAAAGACAATCAATTCAGTACCACAGTGATTTAAAAGTATTTAAAAAATAATTTATATTGATCGATTGTACCTAAGAGTAGTATGAACAAACGCACAGATAAACAGTTAAATTTAAACATCGGATAATTTCCAAAAGAATTTGATTTGGTAAAATAAATTTACAAAACCAATTAAGTAAATTTATTTTACCGAATGTGGATAATAAATAAAATTTAGGCTACAGTCGTTGCCCACAAAATAATGTAAAAAAAAATTAACATCAGAGCATTATTAATATTATTTTTAAAATTAATTTGTAAATATCATGTAAATATGATGTGATGATACGATGCTTTTTCACATTTAGAAAAGAAAAAATATTTTTTATAAACGTATAAAAATTTGAACCCGCCCCTTTTGGCAGCCGTTGAAGTGCTCTGACCACTAAGTCATACGTTCTCATCAAACTAGGTCAAAATTCAATTACACTTGTTACAATTTAATTATGTTGTTAGCATCTCTATAGGGGGTTTTATTAATTTTATATGATGTATAAAAAACACAATTAGAAAAGAAAAATACTTTTTTTAGTAACGCATAATCCCGCTGCGTTCAAAATTTTATACTATTTGCCGGCAAACGGTAACGAGGCAAAGCCCGGCGTTTAGTTCCGCCACACACGTCTTCATACAACGACCTTCTGTCTATACAGTGTGAAGCTGAAAAAAATATTCATACATTTTATTCATTTTCCTGCTTATTGGGTTTCCCTAAAACGAAAAGCCGAGAACAGAGTGTCTTGTTACTAGGTACTCTCTGCCTACATCTGAGCAGAAAGGTATATTTAACTTAATGCGATTAATACATATAACAGGACGCAAATTCATAATGTATGTCTTCATTTTACAATACAATATATTGTTGTTTCTTTTTTTTCAGTTTCGCTCTGTAGCCCGCATATAGACACATCCTTTGCCCAATTTCTTCCGAATTGTGGTGGCATTAGATACGAGTTAAGTATTGGCACTTAACGACGCTGTTAGCTTTTGTCGCATTAGCGGAGCGAAGACATAAATAAATTTAATATATTATTTACCCGAGTGGGAATCCAAACCAAAACCTGTCGCGTTCACAGTCGCACTCTTCAGCCCTGCGCCGCGACTGCCCTCACAACGTATGTAACAATCTTAAAGCTTAAACTATTTACATATAAAAGGCAGTATAATGTATATAAAATGAATTAGAAGGCTCCATACAAATTATTGCTTATGGGAAACGTCTAAACGCGATCAATCATTATTGCATTACGCAAACGTCAAATCGTACGGCACTCAGTGCTCGCTCGCGATCCGGTCACTCAATACTTATAGCCCGTTATACTCCCTCATCAAAAACCGATTTGACATCACATAAAATGCACGTCCCGATATGATGTAAATTTAATTTTCACATTATCGGATTTTGAGTCTGAAACTGAGTTGAGTGGTGATTGTAAAATCAATGTGTCAACCATTATGCGGTTAGTTGAAATTTAATTTGGAATTTAATTAAACTCTCTGATGGGCAATTTTAATTTCAATTTCACTATGTAAAATCGTTTGCGACCTTTCGAGCCAATTATTAAGTTAAATAAGTTGTTCGTTCGCTTTGATTTATTAGAAACTAGCGGTACGCCCCCGCTTCGTTGGCGTCGAAAACGATTTTCCGTCGAAACTTCAACGCCCATTACATGTTTGGTATTCCCGAGCGTTGATTTCAAAATATACGAATACGAGGAACGTTTTCGTTAGTTTCTATTTCACGTTTGGAAATGTCCATCGATTAAACAGACAAACAAACAAATTTCGTATGCGTGAGCCTCGAATTTTAAAGTGGTAAATAAAACGCATTGTTTAAATAATGTATTATAAAGGATGAAAATATAGAAATTTGGACACGTTATTCTTTGATATATTTTGCTTTTGACAAAGTCGTACTCGTTGGTTAAGGGTTCATAACACGCCCTACCGTCCTAAATAATAAAAATCTCATTCAGAAAAGAATTATAAGAATAGAAATAATAATGAAATTATTTCCTTAATTGTTACTTGTATTCATATTTGAAATTTTAAACAAACATCCAATACTTAACTATTTTTATCACGAAAATTTGAAAATATTTTAAATTTTCACTATAAATTGAGCAATTGAAGATTATTGTAAAAGCAAAGTTAAGCTTCGTTTATTTTTTTTCATAGCTTGCTTTTTTGACAACATCTACTACAAGTGCACCGATCTATGTATGTATGGTACGTTTATCCTTTCTCACGGCGTTTCATGATAGTTTTTTTTTTTTAGTAGCATCTCTACAGAAAGTTGTTAAATCATTGCTACAGACTAGATTTAAGATATAATTATAATTAACAAATATGTATAACTAGCTATAATATAGTAATATATATATATATATATATATCTATCTATATATAACAAATTATATATAAAAAAACTCGCTTAGGCATTAAATGCTTTAATTTTAAAAATGGTAACGGACCATATATATCTCTTTTTACCTCTCTATCTGTACAGATATTAGATTTTATTTCATATAATTCGGCTTCGCCCCCATACCGCTTATAATATTGTATTGTATTGTAAATATTGTTTTTATGTATCTCATAAGTTTGAGTCAGCGCACGCTATGTATGCGTTAAGCAAGTTCATTTTGAGTGACAATTTCTTAAAACAACAAACAAACTTTGCAAACCGTTGCAAGGCAACGGTCGGTTGTTAGAAAGTATTTTAATATATTATTATATATGTGTGTAATGTAATGCCATATAGCCTATAGCCCTTCTGGAGAAACCAGCTTTCATACAAAACAAAAACAAAGTAAATCACCAGTACATCCAGAGACCTTAGCGTTTAAACAAACAAACTCTTTATTCTATTAGTATAGATTACAGCTTTCAGTATATTGCTGGAAAAGAAATATGTCAAAAGGACTAGTTGCTTGTCGGCAACGGTATATCACTTAATGTGATGTGTTAAAATTTCGGTTCGAAAATTATACATTATAATAATAATTTCTTAGTAATCCACAGTGTAAAAACGATCATTTTAAATAACTATATTTATAAATATGTATAATTGTAAAATATAAGCGAATATCAAAGTACAATTCGCGTCGATGAGTTCCGCCACTCAACACACAATGTCTCCAGTTTCGGCTGAAAGTGGGGAACGGGGTGTCTTAACATTAGGTCCCCTCTACCTACCCTGCTGTGTGCGGGATACAGCGTGAAGCTGATAAATCACAAGTACAAGTTATATAATATAATATAGATAGTAGAAGCCAGTTATTAAATTACTTAGAGAATACTAAGCTATTTAGAGAGAATATTGTGTTCGAGCAGTATCTAGAATACGCTCCACGTAGTATACATTATGCTGTTACATGCAACAACAGCACAAAGCCCCGCATTAATTGGCAAACGATCATTACGTACAATATAATAGCGATTCGATATCGCATTGGCTACGATAGAGTTTATAGTACGTCGATTTTTCCAAATCTAAGTTTTTTTTTTAAATTAAGTCAGCTTCACGCTGTATACCGCACACAGCAGGGTAAGCAGAGGGACCCTAGTGCGCGCCGCGTTTTGCCTCGACACCAGAGCGAAGTAATGAAAAAATAAGTTTTGTTAGAACGGCCAAAGTAATAAGCTGTACCGCTGTTCTGTATTGGCAAATCTCAATTTGAACAATCTAATCATATGGCACTGAGAAGAATAATAATAACTGCTATACTATACATTTTTGTCTTTAATAGCATAAATGTCATTGCTAAACAACTAACTATTGATATTGTTTAAGTATATTGTTTTTTTTTAAATATATTTTTTTGATTATTTTTTAGATTTACGTATACTCCACAAATAGCAAGGTGGGCAGAGGAAACCTGGGAACATACTTTTAAGACACTCCCGTGTTATTAAGATACATGTGTTTCCAATTTTGGCTTTGCGTGTGGCAGAGTGGCGCAACTCAACACCGCGATTTCGTTGTTTTTATCATCCCTACATAACTTATATGTATTCATAATACTTGTTCGTAATAAGGAATAATATTGAACAATTACATAAAAAAAAAAACTAATGTAAACATTTCAACTCCTCCTCCTATTAGCTGTAAAAAATTTCATCTATTTTTGATGAAGAGCGTAGGCGTCGATATTGATATTTGAAATTAAAACCAATATAATTAAAATACCTAATAGAGACTTTTGTTAAACTTTATATATCGAATATATTTCAATCCACCACTGCGCCAGTCGTGGCGCAGTAGTACAAAGTGTGACTGTAAAACCGACTGGTTGTGGGTTCGATCCCCACTCGAAGAGATGAAATATTTACTTAAATTTATATTTTCATTTCTTCGCTCTGGAGTCGAGGCAAAGCGCGGCGTTGAGTTCTGCCCCTCAACACGCAATGCCTCCAAAATTCGGCAGAAAGTGGGGAACGGAGTGTCTTAACACTAGGTTCCCTCTGCCTACCCTGCTGTGTGCGGGATATAGCGTGAAGCTAATTTTAATTTTAATTTAATTTATCCCTTATAAACTGAGATCCACCAGATCTGAGGGCCATTAGATCTACGTAATTTTAGCAAAGCTGATTTTTTTAGGATTAATAGTCTAATGGTTACCACTGTATGCGAACTTACTAACTTGAAAGTGTACACGTTCAGCTACGTTAAAGCGAAAACGCTTGTGTTTAAATATGTCTTTAAGAATAACGTAAAAAATATATATATATATTGTTAGACCAGACCCTTTACGTGAGCCTTTACGATCGTCAGATGTCCTAAAGGTTGTGTAAAATTGTGGCTAACGTAATGCGTTAAGCTAGGATGCTTTGATTTAAATATATTATTTGCAGACTTTTTTAAAAATTCAGAACACAGAAGTACCCAGACCAATCCAATGGCTTAATCATCTTCCCAGACAGATGTGCTTTTATTTGGCGCTACTTCTGAAATAGCGTCAGTTTCACATTAGTTAATATATAGTTGACAGTATATGTGGGTACTCACCTGCGCATACAGTGAACTATATATTAGACTAATATTCCTCAAAATGTCAGCTTTGCTAAAATGATGTAAGTCTGGCGGCCCTGGTATCTGGACTTTTATACTTACTTCTTTCGTGTAATATGTTTTTCTTACATTTATAATTTACCTACGTAAACTTTATGTGTGTGCTACAGCTAATTTACATTTTATTTTAATCAAATTGATTATATATATTTATTAGCACAAAAAATATTTTTTGCTTTTTTGTTAGTTATTTTATCTAACCCGCAAATAGCGATAGCTAATTGGGATATTTTAAAAAAAAAACATTAAAGCATAATATAAGAACACAAGCAAACATTAAGAAATTTTTAAAAATGTTATTTCTTCTGAGTTTTACCAAACTTTTTTTGTATTTAAAAAAAATTATAGAAATGGTAAAACCATTTCTATATTTTTTTTTTAATATTTATTGTATATATTTTTTTAAACATATTTCTCTCTTAATAAATAAATTAAAATATATATTTCAAAATATAATTAATTTGCTGCTGAAGGAGTTTGCTAGTACTACATCACTAACAAAAAATAATTTTCTTATCACTATCACATTACACTAAACACTATCAAAATACAAATTTTCTAGTAAAATGCTAGAATATCTCCTAACAATATTCCCTAGTACTATTCAACGCTCAATAACAGCGTGCAAAGTTATCGCCTTTCGAAGCCGCGAGGCGGTTCGAGAGCAAACTTCATCAGCTGTTCAAACACTCGTATAGCTGTATTTTCTATACTTTATCTGTATAGTATAGAATACATTTTTTACGTTTTTTTAAACTCTCTTGAGCAATATAAGGTTAAAAAATGTAATTATAAAATGCACTGCTGTATATACAATTATTAAATAATTCTATTCAACATATGAAATTGTGAAATTGCGACAATGACGTGTATTTGAGACATTTGCCCTTTCTCCGTTATTCTAATTAAATAAGTATAATACTTTAATGAGGCCAGTCGTGGCGCAGTGGCACAGCGTGTGACTGTAAAATCGACTGGTGGGTTCGATTCCCACTCGAGGAGATGAAATATTTATTTACATTTATATTTTCATTTCTGCGCTCTGGTGCCGGGGTAAAGCGCATCGTTGAGTTCCGCCACTCAACACACAATGCCTCCAGACTTGGCGGAAAGAGGGGAACGGTGTGTCTTAACATTAGATTCCCTCTGCCTACCCTGCTGTGTGCGGGATACAGCGTGAAGCTGATTTTTTTTTTCCTTTATTTCTACTCCAAGGTCTTGTTTTATACCAAATTTCTTCTTTTAAAGTCCATGGGAAGTACTCTATACATTTTGATAACGCAGCGAATTTCATACAAAATGCAAAAAAAAACGATACACAAACTCTCGTATCTTTTGATTGCTTTGACTTTTTTTGCTTTGGCTTGATTTTTACTGTGCTCCAAAGGACCGCACAGGTCAATATTTGATTTTCATTTCAGTTTGACACAACTACGTGTTGAGACTTGAGGTATTTGTACTTGAGATTAGTACCCTTTACAGACGGACAGACGGAGACTTTCTTTCATATAATAAAAAGATAAAAAAGTAATTAAAAATATATTTATAAGTATGAGACCTATATATTATTTTATATTAGCTAAATATTTTCAACCCTTTGCAAATAATCAAAAACCACAATCATCACTGATGTTTAATTAACGTCAATATTACACAAAATTTGTAAATAATTAAATTACAAATACAATATATAATATATAAAATAATAAGAAACATTTCACTTTGTTTTATTTTGAATTCTTCTCTCTACGTCTACAGCATCTTGCGGTTACAACAGTTGTTCTCTAGAGAGAGATTAATGGGGTAAAGTGCAATTTATGTTTCACTCCATTCCTTTACTCCTTCAAATACATTTTACTTAAAACTTAACAAGAAAGTTCCGATTTAAATTGGCCACTAAAGATTTCACACGACAATGTAATAAATAAACTTCCCACAATTTCAATTATAAACCAACTGAGTTTGTTGGTATATAAATGACCTTTAACCTTTATTATAGTTTCGCCTCATTTTCTTTTGGTTTCGTTAAAATTATATGTATGAGTGAACAATATGATCGTATTTTTATGTGAGTGTTATAAATTTGACGTGTGTATGTATATGTATGTTTGTGGCATCGTAGCTCCCAAACACGGCCAAGCACGGCCTCAAGTTCTGATACAAACAATGCCTCAATAATTCGGCGGTAACTGAGGAACAGAAGTATCGTAATGGGACCAGAGTGACTTAACACTAAGTTTCCAGGATCCCTCTACCTAACTTGCTATGTGCGGGATACAGCGTAAAGTTAAAAAAAAAAAAAATGAGTAACAGAAAAGCAGAAATTTCAACTGAAAGTACAATATTTACGTTGTTCATATTTGACATGATACAGCTACAAAAGAAAAACCTAAACAAATAGACGATGAGTGAGAATATTACTAAAGAGATACACTTGTTAGTTAGTATGAGATGTTATATAATATTTCACAATTTGATATTAAAATATATATTTTTTTTACTTTCAAAAGTAAGTAAAACTAATAGTAAGCAAATGAAAGCTGAGAACTTAGTATTAAGAAACTCCGTTTTTTTTTAAGTGTGTGTCTCTCGTTCTCTACTTTTGATAAAAAATGATATATGTATGTATCTCAATAAAAAAAATAAACAATATATATTCATTCAATAAGCTTTCTAAAAGTTAATTCATTTTCATCAAAGGACTTTTTATAGTGTTATAGAGAAGCTCAATAAAAAACAGTCCGTTCTTCGTTTTGTATAAAGATGTAATATTAATTAGATTTTAATCCATACGTTTACGTTTAATTATCTCTTTTAATATTCCACTGTACTATATATATATTGCAAACTGTAGATACAAATTTGAACATACGGAATAATTATTAACAAAAAATATTTTTTTAGCTTCACGCTGTATCCCGCGAATGGCAGGTTAGGCAAAGGGAACCTGGGAACCTAATGTTAAAATATTCTGTTCTTACGCCACTATTGGTCTCAATTATTTTTTTTTCAGCTTCACGCTGTATCCCGCACACAGCAGAGTCGGCAGAGGGAACCTAGTGTCAAGACACCACGTTCACCAATTTCTGGAGGCATTGCGTGTTGAGTGGCGAACACAACGCCGCGCCTTTCCCTCGACACCAGAGCGAAGAAATGAAAATATAAATGTAAATAAATATTTCATCTCCTCAAATGGAGATCGAACCCACAACCATTTGATTTACAGGCACACTTTGTGCCCCTGCGCCACGACTGACCTCATATATTATTTTATTCCTCTTAATATAAACACAGCGTATTTAATTGTTTAAACTATTCATCTTAACTAATAATTATTTACGTACACATAGTATACACAATTAAAATTAGTACAAACAAACCAAACAAAGATCCAGCTTACTATATCAGCCCAATCTGTCAACTCCTATTGACTTAGTGTACTAACAATAATATTCAAAATTGGAAACGACTACAGTAACTAAGGAAGGGAGCAGCTTACTCTTCCCTCTAATATAATAAATTTGAAACTTTGTACTTTGAGGTCGTTGTGGCGCAGGGGCACAAGGGTGTGACTGAAAATACGACAGGTTGTTAGTTTGATTCCCAATCCAGGGAATAAATTATTTAATATTTACATTTTAATGTTTTGGTAATGAGATAAAGCGCGTTGTTGAGTATGTGATTCAACACACAATTAATTTTAACAACTTTAGAATTTAGGGGAAAGTAGAAATGTAACGTTAATGTGAACGGAGTGTCTATACACTATTCCCAGATTATTTCTACCTTCTGCTTATATTTCCTGCTATGTGCATGCTGTTCCTGTATGAAGTTAAAAAAAAATTAATCATGCAGTTTTATGATTACTCTTTACAATAAAATACCTGTTTTACTCAATGGTATTAATCCGCAAATATATTATACGAACAGAACTAATGGTGTAAATTATTAATTTATTTCGTGGTGAAAATAGAGATAAATGTTTCTGTGTTACTTCTATTAATATTGCCATTTAAAATTTTACTCATCGCTGTTATTCGAACAATATAAAAAAAAAAACTACATTTCTTAAGGAAATTATAATAGGCTAATGAGCATTTATTAAAATTCAACATTATTTCTTCGTTGAAGAGAAAAGTAACTTATAATAAACAAAAACGCTATCACCACCAATATAGTAGCAACCGTATCCTAAACAATACAGGCGTGGCACATTCCTCAATCATATTACGTAACGCGCACAGTGCAGCACTGAACGGCACGGCGTATGTAAATGTTCATGCATATTGGAGGGTACATCGTGCATTCAGTTGTTATAGGGTAGAGTTATTTACGAATAGAGCTTTGTTTTTGTTTTATATTATTATTATGACCTAGAAGTGTAAACGTGGTGGCTGTGGGTTCGATTTCCACTCGGTGGAATGAAATATTAATATTTTTTATTTCTAAGCGAAACAAATGTCTTTTAATTACTAAAAAATATATAATAAAAATGACAAACATTTTCTTTTTTATTTAATTGGGCAAAAAATAAAGATAATATTATTTTTAAAACATCGTGTAATTTCAATTTATCAAACCTTGTAAAGAAGCTTAGGAAAAGAAGAGTTTTAAAATTTATGTTTTACAAATGCGGAAAATAAATATAAATTTAAAACGCTCCAAAGAGCATCAAAAGAAGCATAAAAACTTGAAAAGTAGCATTTGCATTTTCTTTATCGATATCATTTTTATACAAAACCATTTTTTATCAACATCAAAGGATTTAAATAATTTATTAGATACTATACTATTACCAAGTAAGTAATAATAATAATACCATATAATATTACTTATATTTTTTTTCCTTTTTTTTTCAGTTTCACGCTGTATCCCGCATGTAGCAGGGTAGGAAGGGAGCCCAATGCTAAGACACTCCGCTCCCACTATCCGCTGAATTCTCTAGGCATTTAATATTGTGTAACGGAACTTAACGCCGCGCTTTACCTAGACACCAGAAAATATGAAATATTTCATTTCCTCGAGCTGAAATCAAATTCACAACCTTTCACGTTCACAGTCACACGCTACGGCCATGACTGACCTCCTGTAGTAAATTAGTACATTAAATTCAAACTTAAGTATTATATAGCAAAGTAAAAATAAAACATATTTAATAGGACGAAAAAGTTTTGTCATATGCGATCCATATTACGAGCGTGTGTTAATATCAGGATGTCTCAAATTATTAATTTCAGCATACCAAGTTGCTGAATACTCTCTAACTTTGCTTGAAATATGTACAATATTAAAGTACTGTTCACTGGTGGCTTATCGGTTTATATGACAATGTTACTTCACAAAACTAATATATAATTTGACTCATTTTGCTAAACTATAATATGTTACAATAAATCACCTCCACGATGTATCCCGCACATCAGGGTAGGCAGAGGGAACCTAGATTAGATAGATAGAGAGAGATTAATAAAATAAATTAGCTTCACGCTATATCCCGCACACAGCAGGGTAGGCAGAGGGAACCTAGTGTAAGACACTCCGTTCCCCACTTTCTGCCGAATTTTGGAGGCATTGCGTGTTGAGTGGCAGAACTCAACGCCGCGCTTTGCCTCGACACCAGAGCGAAGAAAATGGAAATATAAATTTAAGTAAATATTTCATCTCCTCGAGTGGGGATCGAACCCACAACCAGTCGGTTTACAAGTCACACTTTATGCCACTGCGCCACGACTGGCCTCAGAGATTAATTGTATTATAAAATAAATCACGATAGTTGTGAGTTCGATATCTAATTGGGGATATAACTTAATTTTATTTTCTCTTTATGTTAGAATAAAGTGTAGGCGTTTAGTTCCACAAACAGAGAATAAAGTCATATCATATGGTTCTCTAATGCGCTATTCTAGTTATTGATCTACAACTAAATTCAATTGCAAAATGTATACAGGAAACATATCTCTTCACTGTTCCAGTTCACTCTAACAAAAATAACCACACTCTCACCAATATTGGCATTTATTTTATTTAACCATTTTCCCAAACACTTTTGTTTTCTGTTCATATCATATTGATATTCCATACACATTCCATATTACTTTAGAAGATAACATTTTCAAATACAATATATCGACAAATTTTATTTTAACATCAATCAAAATGTATGAACCAATCCTAACCTTTATGTAGTGTATCTATATGTATATAGATTTTATATTTTTCAGCTTCAATTGAGCGGCCAGGGGCCGTTTGATTTCGACCCTTGTAATCGAATATCATTTACTCCTTCAAATGTGCCGTTCTATAATATTTTTCTTTCATTTAGATTCTATGAGAGATCTAGCGTTTACTTTTTTTAGGTCAATTCATGAGCAAGTTCTTTTTTTTTCTTTTTTATTGGCAATATCTGCAAATGTTTGCGAAAACAAACTTCTTTCGGAAAGTTCTTAATGGGTTGAGTATGCAAAATGGAATCAGGAACAAAATGATCAACAATTTCCTTGTTTTGTTGAGCTGTTATTTTTTTTACTTGTATGTATTTTTTTTTTCGATTAATGAAGTTTTTTTTAGCGTCACTCAAGCGTAGACACCAGTGTCTACGGGATCCAGATAGTGTCAGGCAGGTGGAACCTAGTGTTTCGTCAAATTCTGTACAACGAAGAAATGAAAAAAAACTATATTTATTTTCCTCGCTTGGAAATCAATCTGCAACCTGTCGCGCTGTGTGCATCTTTTTATTTATTTATATCTAATTTATATAATTACGCCTTCCTAATTTGATTGATTTCACTAAGTGTATCTATATATGATACAACCATCGACTTCCATACAAAACAAGATTTAAATTAATCTCCATCTCCATATATAATAAAAGGATAGAAAAGTCAATTCTGTACATGAAAGATATAAAAAAAATAAAAATTAGGTCGGTTAATATGTCGATTATAGAACCTAAAAAACCACTCAGCAGAATTCTTGTCTGTCTGTCTGTCTGTCGGTTTGTTTGTGCGTCAATCACGCAAAAACTACCTGACAGAAATTGATGATTTTTTGCATGGTGTTAGCCTAGGGCCTCAAGGTACATTTTTTTGGGTTTCATTCCGAATTTCATGATAGTTTTCTTTAAAAAAATAAAAACTGAAAAATATAAATTACCTAAAATACCGATAACTACTGTATGAAATTAAATTAATTTTGGCATGGTAATAGTTCAAGGCCTAATGTCACTTATAGGATAGCTTTTATCATGGAGTATAAAGAATTTTTTGTAGAAAAAATTACATAATTATATTTTTTAATAAAAAAAATCGACTTCTTCAAATTCAACCGGATTTCACACTCTGAACTTAACTAAACTTTCACCAAACTACCCCTTATATGTACCCTTTCTAATAAAAAAGAATCATTAAAATCGGTTGAATTGATATTGACTTATACGTTCATTTGTCGCGCATATACTTAATGTAAATTTGAGATTTATATGATTTTCTCATAGATACCATTGTTGGATATAAACTAAATTAAAATAAGACTACACGGGAGGCATTAGCTTTCAAATAAAAAAAGAATCATTAAAATCGGTTCATACAATCAAAAGTTCTAAGGTAACAAGGCTAAAAAATACAGCCCAATTGATGACCCCTTTTAAGAAGTCGGTTAATAGTAATCTGACATAATTAAATTACGACTATTTCATTTAACCACATTTTAAAAGAAGAAAGTAAATTGAGGCCGTTCGTTGCACAGGGGCACAAAGTGTAACTGTTGTGGGTTCGATGACCACGCAAGGAAACGAAATATTTATTTAAATTTATATTTCCATTTCATCGCTCTGGTGTCGAGGTAAAGTGCGGCGTTGAGTTTCACTACTCAGCACGCAATGCCTACAGAATTCCGAGAAAAGTAGGGAACAGAGTGTTGTTGTTAACACTAGAGGTCCTATGCCTACCCTGCTGTGTGCGGGATACAGCGTGAAGCTAAAAAAAGAAGTATAATCAATATTTGTTCAGTCTACCATAATTATTATTTCAAACGTCAACGTTGGTGATATTAACAAACATAATAAAGTAGGTATATTTTACGGAATTAGCTCATATGGCGATGTGTAGAATAAAAAGTATATGTATTTGGAAAGTAAATTCTGATTGTGAGTTCATAGTTTATAAAAGTTTATATTGTGTTTAGATGGATCACGTGGTGATGTCAATACGTTTTAATGTCATCTTATGTTATCTGTTAAAATAGCGTGAAGCTGATTAAACTTAGTGTTATATTCAAAAGAAATTAATTGTATGTAATACATAATATGTAATTTATTAATACGTTTCAAGTATGAAAAAAAGAAAAATGCAATATAATTGCATTTGTGTTTCCTTCCTATATTTTGTATTTCTATTTTGTCGCGCATATACTTAATGTAAATTTGAGATTTATATGATTTTCTCATAGATACCATTGTTGGATATAAACTAAATTAAAATAAGACTACACGGGAGGCATTAGCTTTCAAATAAAAAAAGAATCATTAAAATCGGTTCATACAATCAAAAGTTCTAAGGTAACAAGGCTAAAAAATACAGCCCAATTGATGACCCCTTTTAAGAAGTCGGTTAATAGTAATCTGACATAATTAAATTACGACTATTTCATTTAACCACATTTTAAAAAAAGAAAGTAAATTGAGGCCGTTCGTTGCACAGGGGCACAAAGTGTAACTGTTGTGGGTTCGATGACCACGTAAGGAAACGAAATATTTATTTAAATTTATATTTCCATTTCATCGCTCTGGTGTCGAGGTAAAGTGCGGCGTTGAGTTTCACTACTCAGCACGCAATGCCTACAGAATTCCGAGAAAAGTAGGGAACAGAGTGTTGTTGTTAACACTAGAGGTCCTATGCCTACCCTGCTGTGTGCGGGATACAGCGTGAAGCTAAAAAAAGAAGTATAATCAATATTTGTTCAGTCTACCATAATTATTATTTCAAACGTCAACGTTGGTGATATTAACAAACATAATAAAGTAGGTATATTTTACGGAATTAGCTCATATGGCGATGTGTAGAATAAAAAGTATATGTATTTGGAAAGTAAATTCTGATTGTGAGTTCATAGTTTATAAAAGTTTATATTGTGTTTAGATGGATCACGTGGTGATGTCAATACGTTTTAATGTCATCTTATGTTATCTGTTAAAATAGCGTGAAGCTGATTAAACTTAGTGTTATATTCAAAAGAAATTAATTGTATGTAATACATAATATGTAATTTATTAACACGTTTCAAGTATGAAAAAAAGAAAAAATGCAATATAATTGCATTTGTGTTTCCTTCCTATATTTTGTATTTCTTTTACTTAAATCGATATATCAGGAACGTAAATGTGGGAACAGAGTTGCATGCCATTTTAGTACAGAGTAACCTCTAAAAAATGTATTTACTAAACTGAATAAAAAGAATGTGTGATTCCTCTATACAATATATTATTCTATATTATACATAAAACAGGTTAAAACAGTGCATATGAAGGTTCTCCTGTAGTATAACTATTTTCAATTACTATCAACGCTACATTGTCGATACTAATGTGGTATTACAATATGAATGAAATTTTTCCGCCATTATGATGACATAGACAATTTTTTTAATTTGGAAAAATAATATATTAACTATAAGAACGTTGGTAGTTTTTTAAAAGGAATTCTTATAGAATAAAAAATTGCCTAAACTATGCTTCTTCGCAAGTGGTTGTAATAACTATTGGTATCAATTTTCCAAAAAATCACTATAAATATTTAATATGCTCAATTATACAGAGTTTTTTTGTTAGGACCACTTTGAATGAAACCACAGTTTAACTACTCTATAAAAGCCTATTACATATTAAATTAAAAACCCGAAAATAAAAAAGTTATTTTTTCAAACAAAATCTCCATATATAATAAAAGGATAGAAAAGTCAATTCTGTACATGAAAGATATAAAAAAAATAAAAATTAGGTCGGTTAATATGTCGATAAAAAATTCATATGTTTAAAGTTAATATGTCGACTAAAACTTGACGCTATGACGGTACAATTGAGAGAACTGAGATTTCTGGTTGTAGCACTAGTTATATTTTAATTAGGTTAAATTCCCACTAAGTGGAAGAATATATTTATTTTTATGCCCGTAAAAACAAACGAAGCGAAGCCTTGTGTTCCGCTATACTATCTAAAGAAATTGGAAAGTGCAAAATTGAGTAAGTGCACCACTATCTTATTTGAAATTCTTTCTTCTCTCCATTATAAATTTTCATAGGATTGAAATGTAATAGTGACGTCTTTGAACAATAGTATATGTTCATAACTGTTAAAGTTAATTATCGAACAAATGGTTTACAACTCTGATGATACAAAGACATTCTGCTTCAGCTGATAATTTAATTAAAATGTCTACCGGATGATCAATTAGCCTGCAGTTTACGTTTTAATTGTTATTATGTATGATGTTACGTAACGTTTCTTTACGTTTATTTATTTACTAGCGACCCGCTCGCGGCTTCGCCCGCTTAAACCACAGAACTATTTACTTAACACACTGAATTATGTTCGTGTCTTGATATACTTATAATGTATGTTTGCAATGTAATGAAGATTTTTTATAAGAAAGTTGTTAAAACTTTAGGTCGCATTTTCGTACCTCCCATAAGAATCTTCAATTGAATGTTTGAAATAAAAACACAACTTATCGATACTTACTATATGTGCGTTTCTTTACGATAATCTCAGAAACGGCTTAACCGATTTAAATACTTTTTTGTTTGTATTCTGGCAAACTGCCCTTAAATATTAAGCATTAGTTTTATTTTAAGCAGCTTCATGCTAGTCAGAGGGAGGAACCTAGTATTAAGACACTCCGTTCCCCACTTTCTACCGAATTCTGGACGCAACGCCGTGCTTAACCTCGACCCCAGAGCGAAGAAATGGAAATATAAATTTAAGTAAATATTTCATCTCCTCGTGTGGGGATCGAACTCAGAGAACCAGTCGGTTTTACAGTCACACTTTGTGCCGCTGCGCCACGACTGGCCTCAACTGGACTGGACTTTATTTTAATCGGTTCGCATAAAGTTAAAACCAGATCCACGCTTTATCCCGCCCTTAGTAGGGCAACTTAGTGTAAGATATTGGGTATAATGTGTGACTGATGTGCGAAATGAAAATATTATTAAATTATAACTCAATCCTGCATGTGTGGATCAGACCCACAACGTCACGTTACAGTTACAATTGGGCATATAGGGTAAAATAGTTTTTAAGATACATCAACAGTGAAGACGTAGGTTTTTTTTCTTATTTCTCAATGTTTATTCATATCTATATTTCGTATGACGCGGTTACGCATAGGTACCAATAATATAAAGACATACTACTACAAAAATAGTACTAAAATGTTTAGAACTTTAAACTTTGCCGCCAATACCTACGACTCGATTTCGCAATGAGGCGTATGCGGCGGTTTCCCTTTGATAAGTTTATGTGTGCGTGCGTCGTTCTTAACAAATTGTATTTTATTTTACAACGATAATTTTATTATTTATTTTGTTTGAAAAAATAACTTTTTTATTTTCGGGTTTTTAATTTAATATGTAATAGGCTTTTATAGAGTAGTTAAACTGTGGTTTCATTTAATGTGGTCCTAACAAAAAAACTCTGTATATAATTGAGCATATTTAATATTTATAGTGATTTTTTGGAAAATAGATACCAATAGTTATTACAACCACTTGCGAAGAAGCATAGTTTAGGCAATTTTTTATTCTATAAGAATTCCTTTTAAAAAACTACCAACGTTCTTATAGTTAATATATTATTTTTCCAAATTAAAAAAATTGTCTATGTCATCATAATGGCGGAAAAATTTCATTCATATTGTAATACCACATTAGTATCGACAATGTAGTGTTGATAGTAATTGAAAATAGTTATACTACAGGAGGACCTTCATATGCACTGTTTTAACCTGTTTTATGTATAATATAGAATAATATATTGTATAGAGGAATCACACATTCTTTTTATTCAGTTTAGTAAATATATTTTTTAGAGGTTACTCTGTACTAAAATGGCATGCAACTCTGTTCCCGCATTTGATATATCGATATATCGATATAAATAATAGAAATACAAAATATAGGAAGGAAACACAAATGCAATTATATTGCATTTTTTCTTTTTTTCATACTTGAAACGTATTAATAAATTACATATTATGTATTACATACAATTAATTTCTTTTGAATATAACACTAAGTTTAATCAGCTTCACGCTATTTTAACAGATAACATAAGATGACATTAAAACGTATTGACATCACCACGTGATCCATCTAAACACAATATAAACTTTTATAAACTATGAACTCACAATCAGAATTTACTTTCCAAATACATATACTTTTTATTCTACACATCGCCATATGAGCTAATTCCGTAAAATATACCTACTTTATTATGTTTGTTAATATCACCAACGTTGACGTTTGAAATAATAATTATGGTAGACTGAACAAATATTGATTATACTTCTTTTTTTAGCTTCACGCTGTATCCCGCACACAGCAGGGTAGGCATAGGACCTCTAGTGTTAACAACAACACTCTGTTCCCTACTTTTCTCGGAATTCTGTAGGCATTGCGTGCTGAGTAGTGAAACTCAACGCCGCACTTTACCTCGACACCAGAGCGATGAAATGGAAATATAAATTTAAATAAATATTTCGTTTCCTTGCGTGGTCATCGAACCCACAACAGTTACACTTTGTGCCCCTGTGCAACGAACGGCCTCAATTTACTTTCTTCTTTTAAAATGTGGTTAAATGAAATAGTCGTAATTTAATTATGTCAGATTACTATTAACCGACTTCTTAAAAGGGGTCATCAATTGGGCTGTATTTTTTAGCCTTGTTACCTTAGAACTTTTGATTGTATGAACCGATTTTAATGATTCTTTTTTTATTTGAAAGCTAATGCCTCCCGTGTAGTCTTATTTTAATTTAGTTTATATCCAACAATGGTATCTATGAGAAAATCATATAAATCTCAAATTTACATTAAGTATATGCGCGACAAAATAGAAATACAAAATATAGGAAGGAAACACAAATGCAATTATATTGCATTTTTTCTTTTTTTCATACTTGAAACGTATTAATAAATTACATATTATGTATTACATACAATTAATTTCTTTTGAATATAACACTAAGTTTAATCAGCTTCACGCTATTTTAACAGATAACATAAGATGACCTTAAAACGTATTGACATCACCACGTGATCCATCTAAACACAATATAAACTTTTATAAACTATGAACTCACAATCAGAATTTACTTTCCAAATACATATACTTTTTATTCTACACATCGCCATATGAGCTAATTCCGTAAAATATACCTACTTTATTATGTTTGTTAATATCACCAACGTTGACGTTTGAAATAATAATTATGGTAGACTGAACAAATATTGATTATACTTCTTTTTTTAGCTTCACGCTGTATCCCGCACACAGCAGGGTAGGCATAGGACCTCTAGTGTTAACAACAACACTCTGTTCCCTACTTTTCTCGGAATTCTGTAGGCATTGCGTGCTGAGTAGTGAAACTCAACGCCGCACTTTACCTCGACACCAGAGCGATGAAATGGAAATATAAATTTAAATAAATATTTCGTTTCCTTGCGTGGTCATCGAACCCACAACAGTTACACTTTGTGCCCCTGTGCAACGAACGGCCTCAATTTACTTTCTTCTTTTAAAATGTGGTTAAATGAAATAGTCGTAATTTAATTATGTCAGATTACTATTAACCGACTTCTTAAAAGGGGTCATCAATTGGGCTGTATTTTTTAGCCTTGTTACCTTAGAACTTTTGATTGTATGAACCGATTTTAATGATTCTTTTTTTATTTGAAAGCTAATGCCTCCCGTGTAGTCTTATTTTAATTTAGTTTATATCCAACAATGGTATCTATGAGAAAATCATATAAATCTCAAATTTACATTAAGTATATGCGCGACAAATGAACGTATAAGTCAATATCAATTCAACCGATTTTAATGATTCTTTTTTTATTAGAAAGGGTACATATAAGGGGTAGTTTGGTGAAAGTTTAGTTAAGTTCAGAGTGTGAAATCCGGTTGAATTTGAAGAAGTCGATTTTTTTTATTAAAAAATATAATTATGTAATTTTTTCTACAAAAAATTCTTTATACTCCATGATAAAAGCTATCCTATAAGTGACATTAGGCCTTGAACTATTACCATGCCAAAATTAATTTAATTTCATACAGTAGTTATCGGTATTTTAGGTAATTTATATTTTTCAGTTTTTATTTTTTTAAAGAAAACTATCATGAAATTCGGAATGAAACCCAAAAAAATGTACCTTGAGGCCCTAGGCTAACACCATGCAAAAAATCATCAATTTCTGTCAGGTAGTTTTTGCGTGATTGACGCACAAACAAACCGACAGACAGACAGACAGACAAGAATTCTGCTGAGTGGTTTTTTAGGTTCTATAATCGACATATTAACCGACCTAATTTTTATTTTTTTTATATCTTTCATGTACAGAATTGACTTTTCTATCCTTTTATTATATATGGAGATATACATATTACATTTAATGAATTAAATATATTTTATAAAAGGTTCACATATGTGATAACATGTTCACACATGTGGTCCACATATGTGACCACATATTCACACATGTGGTCCACACACGTGACCACATATTCACACATGTGGTCCACATATGTGACCACATGATCACACATGTAATCTTCATATGTGACTACATATCACACATGTGGTCTACATATGTGACAACATATCACACATGCGATCTGCACATGTGAATACTTACTCACACATGTGGTTCACATATATGACCACACGATGCCACATGTGGTCCACATATGTGACCACATGTTCACATATGTGGTCCACATATGTGAGCACATATACACACATGTGGTCCACACACGTGACCACATATTCACACATGTGGTCCACATATGTGACCACATGATCACCCATGTAATCTTCATATGTGACTACATATCACACATGTGGTCCACATATGTGACCACATTTTCCCACATGTGGTCCACATACGCGACCACATATTCACACATGTGGTCCACATATGTGAGCACATATACACACATGTGGTCCACACACGTGACCACATATTCACACATGTGGTCCACATATGTGACCACATGATCACCCATGTAATCTTCATATGTGACTACATATCACACATGTGGTCCACATATGTGACCACATTTTCCCACATGTAATCCACATACGCGACCACATATTCACACATGTGGTCCACATATGTGTCCACAAATTCTCACATGTGGTCCACATGAAAGACCACATATTCACACATGTGGTCCACATATGGGACCATATATTTACACATGTGGTCCACATATGTGACCACAAATTCTCACATGTGGTCCACATATGTGACCACATTTTCCCACATGTGGTCCACATACGCGACCACGTATTCACACATGTGGTCCACATATGTGACCACACATTCTCACATGTGGTCCACATGAAAGACCACATATTCACACATGTGGTCCACATACGTGACCACATATTCACACATGTGGTCCACATACGTGAGCACATATTGACACATGTGGTCCACATATGTGACCACATATTCACACATGTGGTCCACATATGTGACTACATATTCACACATGTGATCTATATATGTGACTACACATTCACATAAAAAATTTTTTACTACACGAATAAACTTCAATAAAAGTTTTATAATTTAAAAAAGTTTATTTTTTATGTAGGCTGTCTCCTATCTGAAGTGTAGTTAAATGGAAAAACTAGGAGGACCAGTGTGTGTGTCAGTGATGACCTATTGCGTTGAGAGACAAGGTCCTTCATCCTTAGCCTCATTCGCAGGCTCCAAGTCAGCTATGGAGACAGCTATTTCTCTAAGCTACTGAATTAGAAACGATGGTACGACGAAAGAAGGTTACCGACACATTTTTTCGGTAAATGAGCGATGTATAAATGCACTTTGTCACGAAAGGTATTTTAAATTTGTATTGAAACGAACTGAAAAGTCAAAAATTAAAAGGAGTTATAAAATGTAATTTATCACATGAATTCACAAAACAATCTATACCTATTTTTTATTTTAAGAATTAAAAAAATGATGTTAGTTTTGTCTTGCCTGACCTTGTCGCACTCATTATCTTATTAATGTGATTAATCTCCATATATAATAAAAGGATAGAAAAGTCAATTCTGTACATGAAAGATATAAAAAAAATAAAAATTAGGTCGGTTAATATGTCGATTATAGAACCTAAAAAACCACTCAGCAGAATTCTTGTCTGTCTGTCTGTCTGTCTGTCTGTTTGTCTGTCGGTTTGTTTGTGCGTCAATCACGCAAAAACTACCTGACAGAAATTGATGAATTTTTGCATGGTGTTAGCCTAGGGCCTCAAGGTACATTTTTTTTGAGTTTCATTCCGAATTTCATGATAGTTTTCTTTAAAAAAAATAAAAACTGAAAAATATAAATTACCTAAAATACCGATAACTACTGTATGAAATTAAATTAATTTTGGCATGGTAATAGTTCAAAGCCTAATGTCACTTAAAGGATAGTTCTTATCATGGAGTATAAAGAATTTTTTGTAGAAAAAATTACATAATTATATTTTTTAATAAAAAAAATCGACATCTTCAAATTCAACCGGATTTCACACTCTGAACTTAACTAAACTTTCACCAAACTACCCCTTATATGTACCCTTTCTAATAAAAAAAGAATCATTAAAATCGGTTGAATTGATATTGACTTATACGTTCATTTGTCGCGCATATACTTAATGTAAATTTGAGATTTATATGATTTTCTCATAGATACCATTGTTGGATATAAACTAAATTAAAATAAGACTACACGGGAGGCATTAGCTTTCAAATAAAAAAAGAATCATTAAAATCGGTTCATACAATCAAAAGTTCTAAGGTAACAAGGCTAAAAAATACAGCCCAATTGATGACCCCTTTTAAGAAGTCGGTTAATAGTAATCTGACATAATTAAATTACGACTATTTCATTTAACCACATTTTAAAAGAAGAAAGTAAATTGAGGCCGTTCGTTGCACAGGGGCACAAAGTGTAACTGTTGTGGGTTCGATGACCACGCAAGGAAACGAAATATTTATTTAAATTTATATTTCCATTTCATCGCTCTGGTGTCGAGGTAAAGTGCGGCGTTGAGTTTCACTACTCAGCACGCAATGCCTACAGAATTCCGAGAAAAGTAGGGAACAGAGTGTTGTTGTTAACACTAGAGGTCCTATGCCTACCCTGCTGTGTGCGGGATACAGCGTGAAGCTAAAAAAAGAAGTATAATCAATATTTGTTCAGTCTACCATAATTATTATTTCAAACGTCAACGTTGGTGATATTAACAAACATAATAAAGTAGGTATATTTTACGGAATTAGCTCATATGGCGATGTGTAGAATAAAAAGTATATGTATTTGGAAAGTAAATTCTGATTGTGAGTTCATAGTTTATAAAAGTTTATATTGTGTTTAGATGGATCACGTGGTGATGTCAATACGTTTTAAGGTCATCTTATGTTATCTGTTAAAATAGCGTGAAGCTGATTAAACTTAGTGTTATATTCAAAAGAAATTAATTGTATGTAATACATAATATGTAATTTATTAATACGTTTCAAGTATGAAAAAAAGAAAAAATGCAATATAATTGCATTTGTGTTTCCTTCCTATATTTTGTATTTCTTTTACTTAAATCGATATATCAGGAACGTAAATGTGGGAACAGAGTTGCATGCCATTTTAGTACAGAGTAACCTCTAAAAAATGTATTTACTAAACTGAATAAAAAGAATGTGTGATTCCTCTATACAATATATTATTCTATATTATACATAAAACAGGTTAAAACAATGCATATCTGAAGGTCCTCCTGTAGTATAACTATTTTCAATTACTATCAACGCTACATTGTCGATACTAATGTGGTATTACAATATGAATGAAATTTTTCCGCCATTATGATGACATAGACAATTTTTTTAATTTGGAAAAATAATATATTAACTATAAGAACGTTGGTAGTTTTTTAAAAGGAATTCTTATAGAATAAAAAATTGCCTAAACTATGCTTCTTCGCAAGTGGTTGTAATAACTATTGGTATCTATTTTCCAAAAAATCACTATAAATATGAAATATGCTCAATTATACAGAGTTTTTTTGTTAGGACCACCTTAAATGAAACCACAGTTTAACTACTCTATTAAAGCCTATTACATATTAAATTAAAAACCCGAAAATAAAAAAGTTATTTTTTCAAACAAAATAAATAATAAAATTATCGTTGTAAAATAAAATACAATTTGTTAAGAACGACGCACGCACACATAAACTTATCAAAGGGAAGCCGCCGCATACGCCTCATTGCGAAATCGAGTCGTAGGTATTGGCGGCAAAGTTTAAAGTTCTAAACATTTTAGTACTATTTTTGTAGTAGTATGTGTTTACATTATGATATGAATAAACATTGTGAAATAAGAAAAAAAACCTACGTCTTCACTGTTGATGTATCTTAAAAACTATTTTACCCTATATGCCCAATTGTAACTGTAACGTGACGTTGTGGGTCTGATCCACACATGCAGGATTGAGTTATAATTTAATAATATTTTCATTTCGCACATCAGTCAAACATTATACCCAATATCTTACACTAAGTTGCCCTACTAAGGGCGGGATAAAGCGTGGATCTGGTTTTAACTTTATGTGAACCGAATAAAATAAAGTCCAGTCCAGTTGAGGCCAGTCGTGGCGCAGCGGCACAAAGCGTGACTGTAAAACCGACTGGTTCTCTGAGTTCGATCCCCACACGAGGAGATGAAATATTTACTTAAATTTATATTTCCATTTCTTCGCTCTGGGGTCAAGGTTAAGCACGGCGTTGCGTTCTGCCACTCAACACGCAATGCGTCCAGAATTCGGTAGAAAGTGGGGAACGGAGTGTCTTAATACTAGGTTCCTCCCTCTGACTAGCATGAAGCTGCTTAAAATAAAACTAATGCTTAATATTTAAGGGCAGTTTGCCAGAATACAAACAAAAAAAGTATTTAAATCGGTTAAGCCGTTTCTGAGATTATCGTAAAGAAACGCACATATAGTAAGTATCGATAAGTTGTGTTTTTATTTCAAACATTCAATTGAAGATTCTTATGGGAGGTACGAAAATGCGACCTAAAGTTTTAACAACTTTCTTATAAAAAATCTTCATTACATTGCAAACATACATTATAAGTATATCAAGACACGAACATAATTCAGTGTGTTAAGTAAATAGTTCTGTGGTTTAAGCGGGCGAAGCCGCGAGCGGGTCGCTAGTTATTAATAAAACCGACCTTTGCATTACTATATATTGCTTCACGATGTATCCCGCACACAGCAGGGTAGGCAAAGGGAGCATAGTGTTAAGACTCACACACTCCGTTCCCCACTTTCTGCCGATTTCTGGAGGCATTGCATATTGAGTGGTAGAACTCAACGCCGGGCTTTGCCTCGACACTAGAGCAAAGAAATGGAAATATAAATGTAAGTAAATATTTCATCTCCTCGAATGGGAATCGAACCCACAACCAGTCGGTTTTACAGTCACACTTTGTGCCACTGCGCCACGACTGGCCTTAACATAAATTAATGATAAAGATCTATAAATTAAATTTCATGCGTTTTTCGGATTTTTGTAACAAAAAAAATGGCACTAATGTCCTCGATGAAAATCCACAGCAGTCTAGCATGAATATTTATTGCGAAATATCGTCCAGAGACGTCTCGTCTCGAGGAATTAGAGCATTATTAATAAATCCATTTCAAGTCGTCGTTCCCAAAATACACTTAGAATGACTTAGTCTTAAACATTAATTGTATTGTGTAATAGGTACCTAATAAATTCAAAATTAAGTATTTATATTTAGATGAGATGAGATGACAAAAATGGTTAAAATATCGTTACTGGTAGCGTAATTTTGTAGCAGCTAATATGGATTTTAAAGCAAGACAAATATTGAGGCCGTGGATCGATGAAAATATAAAATATTTCATTTCTTCTTTCTGGTGTCGAGGCAAAGCGTGATGTCGAATTTTTATTTATTTTTTTATTTTATTTTATAATTTTGATGTAACTTGATGAGAACGTATGGCTTAGTGGTCAGAGTGCCTGGTCGGTTTCCAGGAGGCGTGGGTTCGAGTCTCGCTACGTACTATTAATATATATTCTATCAATAAAATTTTCATTTATCATTATATCTCTTTCCTTCAACAAATAAATAAACGAAAGAAAGTTTTCTTAAACATTGAAATTCCATAGGTACACATAAGAACTCAAGAGGATTTAAACATTGCACTTAGCCTTCCCATACATTTTAGTTCAAAACTGCTTTTTTATTATAAAAATAATGGAAACATTACAATGGTAGCCGTAAAATCCTAAAATCTGCTAAAAAGAGAAATTTTCGACAGCTTAAAGCATCTTATGTTCTGAAAGCTTCAGAGCACTTACTAGTTTTTGGACACTTTATAGTACTTACTTTTTTTTCAGCTTCACATTGTATTCCGCATATAGCAGAGAAAGCACAAGGAACCTAAAACAAGACACTCCGTTTCCCACTTTTCGCCAAATTTACGAAGCATTGCCAATTCTTCTACATTTGAGTGGCGAAACTCAACGCCGCGCTTTGCCGTGTTACTAGAGCGAAAAAATGAAAATGTTTATTGATAATAAACTCGTTCCTCTGAGTGGAATCGAACCTGGAACCGTCGTGTCTACCGCCACATGCTTGAGCCACTGCGCCACGACAAACCTCTCACTAGTGCATATAATATTAATAATATAATATTAAATTTAAATAAAAGCCTATTTCCACTTACAACTATTCCTTAATAACTCATTCACTCCTTGGTAAGCGTTGCTTAACTCAGTAAGTACTAAATATTTACACGATCCAAATATATACTACTTTCTAACCTAATGTTTAAAATGGTCTAAGTCTTGCACATTTTTCGTTGCAGCGCTTAAGACGGACTTGTTTTTAAATTCCTAAGAGGATTAGAACGGCTTTGCCGGAGCCGATGTAAAACTCGCGAGGCGACTGCACGTAATGCACCAGCTAAAGAGTACGCCAACAGAATACTTTTTATTTTATGTGCAATGTGCATAACCGTTTCGTAGTACCGAGCGCTCCTTGCTTACACATACAGATATTTTGAAGTGCCTTTATAAAGGATAATGTATTTAAATTAGTAAAAGTTGTTTTTATCTTGAAATAGAGAGATCTCGTAAATGTAATATATGTATTTGAACCACTTTTGAAGATTTTGGGATAAAATCATTTTAATCCCAGATTCTTAGTATATGAAATCATCGTCATTTTACAAATGAAATAAAATGTGATTCTAGCAAAGAACAACCTAATGCTTCTTGCATAAAACCTTATTAAATATCACCATCAATATATATATCAGTTGTTAACTTTGCCATGTTAATATTAAGAAAATAAAATAAAAATATTATATGAAATAAATTAACCGGCTTGACTTTTGTGGATCTTGAAAGACGCATGTCTCGGACGTGAGCATATTGCTTTGGGCTTTAGTCGCTATTGCGAACATCATGCACGCTCATGTTATGAGGAAGTCTTATTGCGTCACTGAGAAGTATATTATATTAGGAAAAAGTAAGAAAATACAAATAAATATAATAAATCGGTATATTTTTTTTCAATTTTAAATATAGTTTTTTCGTCGTCACAGTATTAATAAAATAAAAATAAATCAGCTTTACGCTGTATCCCGCACATAGCAGGGTAGGAGAGAACCTAGTGTTAAGACACTCCATTCCCCACTTTCTGCCGAATTCTGGAGGAATTACGTGTTGAGTGGCAGAACTCAACGCCGCGCTTAGCCTCGACACCAGAGCGAAGAAATGGAAATATAAATTTAAGTAAATATTTCATCTCCTCGAGTGGGGATCGAACCCACAACCAGTCGGTTTTACAGTCACACTTCGTGCCGCTGCACCACGACTGGTATTAATTCTTTTTAATTTATCACTAGATTCACATTATCACTTGGGTCCAAGCAGAAAGTGGGAAACGAAATTTTCTTTATTTTAATGTATGTCATTCCAAAAGAATTTTAAAGGTAGCTCTACTAAAATTTCACGCTACAATAATTAACAATTTTGATATTCAAAAATTCCATACAAAGTTCCTACGAGTATGTGACGTTGTAAGGTATTTTCAGCAACATTCTATTTTCGACGGATTGATTGCTGCATTGCAAAGGTTCAGAACACCCAGAAGCATTTAGATTCAAAGCGAGGCATATTTGCAACTATATTGGATTCAAGTCGAATACATATAGTGTGAAAGTAATAAACTTGTCTATAAAACGTAGGTTTGCTTACCATAATGTTTACCAAAATGTGCGTATATGGGAAAAATACGGGATCGGAAGATTATAATCAGATATAAATAAGTAGCAATGAAAAAAACTTAAGCATATTTTTTACAGAGGCAAAGGGAACCTGGGAACCTAATGTTTAGACATTAGATTGACGACACTTTTTTTCCTTCCTTCTGCTGAATTCAAGAGATATTGTATTGTGAGCGGCGGAACGTCAACGCCGCCTCCAGAGCCAGCTCGAGAGAATGAAAAAAAAAATCATATCCTCGACTGGGAATTACACACAGCACTGTCACGCTTACAGCTACACGCTGTACCACGACTGGAAACGAAAAATATAATAAAAAAATCAAAAATAAATCAGCTTCACGCTGTATCCCGCACACAGCAGGGTAGGCAGAGGGAACCTAGTGTTTTTTAGACACTCCGTTCCCCACTTTCTGCCGAATTCTGCTGGCCTCACTGGAAAATATAATAAAAGATTAATAATCCATCAAATGCAATCAAACGTCAATTTCATTATTATCCATTATATTTACTCATACTACTTAAACAATGAGGCCAGTCGTGGCGCAGTGGTACAAAGTGTGACTGTAAAATCGACTGGTTGTGGGTTCGATCCCCACTCGAGGAGATGAAATATTTACTTAAATTTATATTTTCATTTCTTCGCTCTGGTGTCGAGGCAAAGCGCGGCGTTGAATTCTGCCACTCAACACGCAATGCCTCCAAAAAATTCGGCAGAAAGTGGGGAACGAAGTGTCCTAACACTAGGTTCCCTCTGCCTACCCTGCTGTGTGCGGGATATAGCGTGAAGCTAATTTAATTTAATTTTTTTTTTTTACTTAAACAATGAGCTGATACAACAATTGATAACCAAAATCAAAAACAAACACAATATAATAAATAACATTATAATAATATATTTTCTACGGGTGAAAATCGTTCGCAACGAAATTGAGCCTAAAACGTGAGAGCAAAGCCGATTACTTTATACGATTCATTTGTTATTCACTATATTATTTACATCGTTATATTCAATGTCTCTCGCTTTATCAATAAACAGACCAACCCGGATATCGTTTATGTATATTTGTAAATACACGTAATAAGATACGTATTGAGGATGTGTTTCGATCATGAATTTTTCATTAGTAAAATATATTGGGTTTGGTTATAAATTGAAATTGATTTGGGTGCAATCTTTTGTGGTGATATTTGATTTTATTTTATTTATTGTTATTAAGAGAAGAATAATTACTGTATTCAATCGAAAAACTTTTTGTAGAAAACGAAACTATTAATATTTTTTTTTTTTTATAAAGTAAACTTTTCTTATTGTTTTGATTTATTTTCATAGAAAAGGTTAAGATAATAACTAATTATACTTTAGACTAGAGCTAATTTCGTTGAGATAGAAGTCGAATGGTCTAAAAATTGGAGTTAGTTCAAGTTTTACGATTTGGTTTAAAATGAAAACTTTATTATTGAGCTTTAAGTTACTTTTTCTTTAATATTTTTCAGCTTCACGATGTATACAGCGTATAGAAGGAAAAAGAGAGGGAACTTAATATTAAGACAATCCGTTTCCCATTTTCTACCCAGACATTGTGTCGCGGAATCCAACGCCGCGCTTTTTTGTTCGTTACCAGAACAAACGAGTGAAAATATTAATAAATAACAATTCATTCTCCCAAGTGGAAATCGAACCCACAACCGTCGTACTTACATTACACGCTTATGCTCTGGACAAACTTTAAATGGAATTTACACTACTTCAACTAGATGTCTCTCAATTGCACCGAAAGAGCTTTCAACCAATGAGCTTCCCATCAAAACTCAAGTTTTGGAAATTTAATAAAGCCAAGCGAGCCATCATCGATAGTCTATCATATATAATTTTTATTCTCTTTGCCGACTGCTAAAGAAAGGTTGTGTTTATCTTATATGTATGTATGTACTATTCTTTATTACCTCATATCTCCAGAACCGCTGAACGGATTTACATAATTGAGGTATCGTTAGATACTTCTTATTAGCGCAAATATTGTTTCATACTACAAAATATATTAAAAAACCAATAGTAAACCAGTGTAAATTCTAAAATATATACATATTTAACAATATTTCCCTACAAACGTACGAGTAACAAACATAACACGAACGACAGGCGGGCAGGTACGCCAATTTCAAATAGGCGTTTCCGTGCACCGACACGGCGGACGTATCGCAGCTTGTTTTTGCTCACTGGCATGTCACGTCACGTCGACAATACGTACAAATCGTCCCGCCTCAGTGCGTGCCGTAGTTGTTATAGTTGAAAAATATTTTTGTTTATTTTTGTACTCACTGTACGGCTTTTAGTCGCTTTTTTTTCATTTCAAAAACGTATTGCTGCCAATTTTTTTTTTCGTAATACTTTTGATGTTCTTTATATTTCAGCATTACTTATTATAGAGGCCAGTCGTGGCGCAGTGGTACAAAGTGTGACTGTAAAACCGACTGGTTGTGGGTTCGAACCCCACTCGAGGAGATGAAATATTTACTTAAATTTATATTTTCATTTCTTTGCTCTGGTGTCGAGGCAAAGCGCGGCGTTGAGTTCTGGCACTCGACACGCAATGCCTCCAAAATTCGGCAGAAAATGGGGAACGGAGTGTCTTAACACTAGGTTCCCTCTGCCTACCCTGCTGTGTGCGGGATATAGCGTGAAGCTATTTTTTTTTATTACTTATTATGTAACATAAGATATGTGATAACTAAATTTAAAAATCTCTAAATTAACTAGAAATCTGTTAATAAAATCCATAATATCATCTTACTTATAATATGTTATTTAGTTGAACAGCAGAAGAATATTTATTAACCCATTTGTCCTGGATCTAATAATAGAGTGGCATCGCTCCGCCGACTCGATGACGTCTCGTGACCCACCCCTCGACCACGGTACGTTTATATACTTGTATAAAAAATATTATATTTTTATATAAACTATAAAAGTATTTAAAAAAATGTATATAAAAAACCTGAGCTATGTACGACAACGTTCTTTCTCTTCCACTGCTATAAAAAAAATGTATAAAACTAATTGTTTTAGACTAGTCATGGCGTAGGGATACAAAGTCTGATTGTAAATACGACAGATTAAAAGTTCGATTCTCACTCGAGGAAATTAAATATTTATTTAAGTATATAATTTTCATTTCTTCACTTTCCTGTCGAGGCAAAGGGCAGCGTTAAGTTCCGCCACTCAATACGCAATGTCTAGAAAACTCAGCGGAAAATGGACAACGGTGTTTTTTAACACAAGGTTCCCTCTGAATGCCCTACTGTGTGGGCGACACAATGTGAAGCTAAAATAAAAACGATAACACTGTATTTATATATAATTTCAACCAGTATATACGACGAAACGACAAAACTGGTAATCTAATTGAAAAACAAATTTAAAATTCTATATTCTAATGTCTCTTGTACCGTTGCCAAATACCTGAGCACCGTATCTCGAGACTTGAAACAAAAACATACTTTCATGGGAATTAGTTTCAATTATATGAGTTAGCTACCAACTAGAGCCAGACGCTGGCTACATGTAAGTCTGGCTTTAGTTATTATGTTAATTTTAACTATTAATAGTTTAATTAACGCAAAGTTCACTTTTATGTTATTTTCGTAAATATAGAAACAAACTGATGTCAGTCGTGGCGCAAGGGCGCAATCGTGCGAATGTAAACGCGACCTACAACGAGTTCGATTCCCACTCGAGGTGGTGCTCGCTCTGGTAACGAGGCACTTGAGTTCCGCCACTCAACACGCAATGCGTCCAGAATACGGTAGAAAGTGGAGAACAAAAGTGTTTTAATGGGAAGGAAGTATCTCAACACTAGGTTCCCTCTGACTACCCTGTCGTGTGTGGGATACAGCGTAAAGAAAAAAAAATACCTATATTTTTTATTTAAATTTTCGCAAATAAACGTTAATTTTCTCACTTCATATTTTAACATTATTAAATATCTTACTAGCAGCACATCAGAACAAGTCCCTAGAGATTTAATTTTAAGCAACATTTAATTAACGTCTCGATGTTCCTTTGCTGCCTTATTATATTATAATTATTTCAATGAATAATTACGTTATCTTTCATTATCTATTTTAAAATATATTATATGTATAAAGAGGCGGAATACGTTTTAAATTATTTTTAACATTTTTTAAGCTTTATCACTCACCTCACTTGGGAAAGTAAAATGCTTTTTTAAAAACGTATAAAAAATTGAGAGAGATACTATCAATGTAAACAAGTTGTAAAAAGCGTATAATCATTTTAACGGTGCTCGATGAGAAGGTATGGCTTGGAATGATCAGAGCGTTTGGAAGATTTTATGAGGCGGGTTCAAATCCCGAGACATTGCGCGTTGAGCGGCGAAATTCAACCTCGCTGTTTGTCACATTACAAGAGCGAAATAAATAATAATTCATTTTCTTGTCATGGAAATCAAAGCCATAACACCCCTGCCGTTGCGCCACTACAGTTTTAAGTGTATACTTAATAAAAATATCAATTAGGCGGAGAGTACCCAGTTTTAAAACAATTCATTCCGCATTTTCCGCTAAATTTCATATTGAGTGGCGGAACTCAACTCGGCGCTTCGCCGCGATACCAGAGCGAGCAAATAAAAATATTAAATTTCCTCGAGTGGGATTCGAATCCACAACCTATCACGTTAACAGTCAAAACTAGTAAATATCCGGTATGTGGGACGTCTATCGAATGTACTTCCAGTACAAAGAGTCCCCAAGACGCTGTAAGAGCCCTCCTTCAAAAACTAAACACATAGTGCACTAGAGGTCGAGTGTTAGGAGGATGCATGCTGTTGCACTAAAAACGCTTTTAAAATCATGTAACAAAACTTAGCTAGGAGCTCACTTAGGTAAAAAGAATTGACGGTTTCTATTTCGTTTTACACTATACCCTTTTATTGGCATGTCGATAAGGAGTACTTTTAAAAATATATTACTCTGGACATACAATGTCTGAATTTTTACTAGCTAGGGTGAAAATCGAACCCACAAGCGTCGCATTTAAAATTATAGAGTCAATCGCACTCTCAAAAAACGTATATATTCTACGGATAGTATGACGCAGAGGCACTGGCGTGAGACTGTAAATGTGACAGTTTGTGGGTTCAATTCCCACTCGAGGAAATTAAATATTTAATATTTTCATTTGGTCACTCTGGTAAGGAGGCAAAGCGTGGCTTGGAGTTCCTCAACACGCAATGAGCCCAGAATTTGTCAGAGAGTGTCGATTATGAAACTTCCGTTTCATTCCTATTAAGGAAATCTTAACACTAGATCCCTTCTGCCTACCCTGCTGAGTGCAGGATAAAAAAAATTGTAATTTATATAAGAAAATCATATTAGTATGTTAAAAAACAAATGTCCTAAGATTTAATAAACTTAAATTGACAATTGTCTACGAACTTTCCTCTACATTGTTAACAAATTTCAAGTATCTACATATGCTTTAATTCCCTCTTCCCTCGTCTCGACCTTACGTTGCTATACAAACTTTATACTTGCCTATTTAAATGAAACTGCAGTAAAACTTGGGTAGAATAACAATTTGCGGAACGCGATGGATAGTATGTAGGATTGTATGAATTAACATGTCGACATTCAACATATTTTTTGTATGTAAATAAACATACTCATAAATATGTCAGTCAATTTAATTTAGTTTTGCATTTACACTAGCGACCCGCTCACGGCTTCGCTTGCTGCTACTACACAATTATTTTCTCATATGAATCTGTTTTTCTAATAACAAAACAATATCCATTTTAAAGACAATACCCATTCCAAAGTTTCAATCAATTTAATAAAATACCAATTGACGTAGCTTTTTACTTATGAAATTATGATTGAATAAAACAAACACTAAAGTTAACGTTAAAAAACAAACGTTAAGGTTTAAAAAAACATTAAGGGAAATCTGCCAAAATACAATAGTGAAATTTAAACCGCTTAAAATCAGCTTCATGCTATATTGCACATAGCAGGGTAGGGGTAGAGGGAATCTAGTGTTAAGACACTCCCCACTCCCCACACTTTCCGCCGAAATTGGTGCTGAGTGGCGGAACTCAACGCCGCGCTTTACCTTGACACTAGAGCGAAGAGTTGAAAATATAAATTGAAATAAATATGAGCTGAAGCCGTTTCCGACTATAGTGCACAAATGCGGAGACAAATAGACAAGCCGACAAACAAACATAAAAAACAATGGTTGTTGTGGCTTCTATTTACACGGTAAATGCCACCAGTAATAGAGTTTCTCGTCTTCTTCATCTTCCATGTACAGAGATCAATGAGTTCCAGTTTTATTCATATGTATAGATATATCTTTAAATATATTTTCCACTATTACAAATAAACATATTCTCTATATAAGGAAGGATTCCACTTTAACAAAAAATAAAATTAAAATATAAAAATAGATTTTTTCTGTTACCATAATTTTCATGAACGGAATGCAAACCACAATCATGGATCGGGATCGGATAAAGGCTGACGTCACAGTGAACAGTTTTTCCAGTGCAATAAAAGTATAGATAAAGTGCTTCCTGCGGTAATACACTCAGTACAAAAAGAGACTACGTAAAAAAAACGGTACTTCAATAAATAGTTGAAATTATTTGAAATCTTGTAATTTTATGGGGCCAGTCGTGGCGCAGTGGCACAAAGTGTGACTGTAAACCGACTGGTTGTGGGTTCGATCCCCACTCGAGGAGATGAAATATTTACTTAAATTTATATTTCCATTTTTTCGCTCTGGTGTCGAGGCTAAGCGCGGCGTTGAGTTCTGCCACTAAACACGCAATGCCTCCAGAATTCGGCAGAAAGTGGGGAACGGAGTGTCTAAAAACACTAGGTTCCCTCTGCCTACCCTGCTGTGTGCGGGATACAGCGTGAAGCTGATGTATTTTATTTATTTATGATTTATTTTGTAATTCTACTTTTGACTTAACGAAAATGGCAAAGTAAAACTTACATATGAAAGTTGCAGCATAAAACCAACATTTCGGCTAAAACTTGAGCTAGAACTCTACGTAGAGATTTCTATAAGTACACAGTTTACAAGTTTTCATAAAGATTGGATTCTATCAAAGTTAGCATAATATTTTCACGAAGTTCAGAACTTGCTACTGGAATTTAAGATATATTTTATTTCATTATAAAATTGAGGTTATAGCACTTTGTAAGCTTAGATAGTTTTGCTTTTTCTATTAAGTAAGTATATTTTGATGAGGAAGGAATCGTTATAGACTCTTTTTCATAGGCTTAATTTATCAAGTACGAGTATAAATGAAATCTCTCTAATATCTCTCCTACTAAAGAAGAGATTTAAATAAAAACAAAATTCAATAAAAAAAATACTTTTTTAAATTCATGCTCAAATACTATTATAAATTTTATAAACTTTCATAAATTAGTAATGGAGGTCAGTCGTGGCGCAGAGGCCTTAATTGTGACTGTATAATCGACTGGTGGCGGGTTTGATTCCCACTCGAGGAAATTAAATATTTATTTAAATTTATATTTTAATTTTATCGCTGTGGTGTCAAGGATATGTTGCGCGGCGCTGAGTTCCACTACTCAACATATACTGCCTCCAGAATACCATGAGAAGTGGGGAACGAAGTATCTTGACAATAACTTTCCTTTGCCTACCCTGCTCTGTGCAGGATATAGTAAGAAGCTAATTTAATTAAAAAAATTTAAGTTGGTAATTTATTTACCGTATGTCAAAGTTGCAATTAAATTTAACCCATCTCGTGAATATGTTCATCAGATAAAACGATTACACATTAGATAATATTAAAACAAAAAGTGTTCAATGTTTTCATTAATTCACAAAACCAATAAGCTTATCAATAACGATCTTATTTAACCAATGTCAATTTGTGGCATCCAATATGTGATATTACCTGATTTTTACGGAATATCAAATTATAATGTGTAAAATGTATAGAATTCTCAAAATGTTATGGAGTTTTGTAACTGCTACCTAAACTTTTGAATATCCGAAACAAAAAGGTTACATTAGTAACCGAATCCGATGAGGTTTCGGATCATTTTCGATGTAGGCGGAGCGCAAATTAAACTTGCTATGGCAGATTTTTGATTATGCTTCACCAGACCACCATCGACATACTAGCGCTGAGCATAAAATAGCGATAAGAACGAACGATCGAAAGAACTTTTGTTTTTAAACATGTAAAAGTTAAGATTCCTTAAAAAAAACTCTGCTCAACTCAAAAATCTAATCTCCGTAAATAATAATATCAAAAATCATTATTATTAGCTTTTTATATTCGTATCCGTATTTATATGTTAAATGTTAAATTACCGTAACATCACTGATATGGACTAATGGACTAACAAATTATTAATTTATAATAAAAAAAACCATTAAAAAAAGTCACATTCCACCAATATTATATATTTTTTGTAAGTAATTCACCCCTAAGTTGTACTACAATAACTATTTTATATACTATCAAGGTTCACATACCACGATGGTCTCTGGTCTTCATTATGTCCTACTAAGCAATATAATGAATGTTCAAGGTTTCGAAGATGGATGTTTGTTCTACTTTTAACAAAAAACTACTAAACGAATTTAGGTGAAACTTTGCAGTAATATAGCTAACATATCAGAATATAATATAGGTTATTTTTTATGTCAATATTTGGTATAATTTAATATAACAATAATTTTTAGCGGGGTTGCTGGGGTAGGGTAACAAACACTAAATCTATAACTATAACATAAGGCAATAGCAATAATAAAACGTGAAGAAGAGTACTCTACTTCGCTTCTAATATTATAATATCACATTTTTAAAATTTAACCTGCACCCTTGTCACTAAAGCGTTTCGTCTCTGAGCAAGTTATATTAACTTTTAATACACTATTACAACTTTCACCGGCGATAGCGGGTGAAATAATTTCTGCTTGTAGCTCCATTATAAATTGACGTACATAGTCGATATTCGTTAATGAATGCGTGAATTATTTATATAATCCAATATTGTTTCTAAATACAATACAACACTTATTGAAAATTGAATTGATAAAGTCACGCAAACGCGACAGGCTGTAGGTTCGATTGGCTGAAATGTCTTTCAAGTTTTTCCTTCTTTGTCAAAGCGAAGAAATGAAAGTATCTCATTCCTTTGGGTGGAAGTCCAACCCACAACCATCGCATACAATAGCCTACGGCCTTAATACTTGAAATCCTACCTGCATCTCTTTTATTAGTACCAAAACCAAACCAACAGATGTTTCATATCATTTATAATTTACTGTCGAAGGAGAACGTTAATAGCGGGAGGCGTAATCTTGTGGCATGACTAACGAGGTATCATGTCGGCCTCCTCTGTTGAGTGATGAAGATAATGTTGGCCAGTATATTTATTGTTCTTTCTTTCTTCTTACTTTTGTATATTTGTCATTTTTATAATTTTCTTGGCTGTGATTAGAGGATAAAAAGGGGATAAATATTATTTGTCATATTTTTCTTTTTTCAGCTCCACGCTGTATTCCGCCTATACCAAGGTAAGCATATTTCCTTTTCCCACTTTCCGCAAAATTCAGAAAATATGGTGCGTCAAGTGGCGGGATTCAACGCTGCCCTTTGCCTCATTACTAGAGCGAAGAAAATGAAAATATATAATATTGTATTTTGTGAATGTAATTGAATTAAACATAAAAACTAGCGTCCCGTCCGTGGCTTCACCCGCGAAATCACTATAGTATTCGTGTTTTTTATACATCTCTATCTGTATTTTTTTTTAATATGAACCTTGGGTTACGCTAGTACAGGCGAGTTGTGATGAAATATTTTATTTTATCGGTTTCGTCGCTCTGGTAACGCGGAAAAGCGCGGCGTAGAGTTCCACCACTAAACACGCAATGCCTCCATAATTCTATGGAAATTGAGGAATATAATTGTCCTAATGGAAACAGTGTGTCTTAACACTAGGTTCTCAAGTTTCTTCTGCCTAGCCCGTTTTGTGCAGGATACAGCGTAAAGCTAAAAAATATATCTTGTTTCTAAAACTTTGAATCATGTATCTATACTTTTGTATTGAAACTTACTTATATAAAGGACAACTTAAGTAATATTTGTATTTTTACGGTTATCATTCGCGAATACCAAATACTAACCATTCTAAGTTATTATATTATTTTTGTGTACAATATCATTATTAATAATTTTTACAAATAATAAATTTTGAAATAACATATTTTTATATGAATTTATGAACTAAAATCACAAGGAGCGTCACAAGGGTAGTGCCGACGAATACTAAGATTGTACGTTCTAATTACACCATGATTATGCGTTTGCAAAATTCTATTTATAAACAGAACGTGGCGTTGAATTTTGTGGCCAAATTCCCAATCTTTCATTTGAAATGACCATAAAGAGTGGCCGTCCTGGCGCAGAGGCACGAGCGTGTGACTTAACGCGACAGTTCAATTCCCAATCGCACATATTAATTATCATTCAATAATATTTTAATTTTTCGCTCTTATAACAAAAGAAATTCGGCGGAAATTAGGGAACGGAGTGTTTTACACTAGGTTCCCTCTGTGTACCCTGCTGTGTGCAGGATACAGTGTGAAGCTGATTTCTTTTTTGTATTCTGCATAATTTTAATAAAAAAAAGAATACCCTAAATAATTCATGCTCAAATATTATTTCAATAAGTTTCATAAGCATTGACAAGTTGGTTATATATTTACCGGATGTCAAAGTTGCAGTTAAATCCAACCCATCTCATGAATATGCTCATCAGATAATACGATTACATGTTCGATAATATAATATAAAGTGATTTGATTCGACGTTTTCAATAATTCACAAAACCAATAAGCTTATTAATAACGGTCTTATTTAACAAATTTCAATTTATGGCAAACAATATACGATATTATTTGAATTTTATGACAATATCATATTATATTGTGTACAATAAATCGAATTTCACACTTTTATTTTTCACTTTTGAATATCCGAAATATAAAGGAGTGCAAATAAAATTTACGATGGCAGGTTTTTGATTATGTTCCACCAGGCCGACACACTAGCGTTTAGCATAAAATAGCGATAAGTACGAACAAATCTGTTACCAGAAAAAGAAAAATCACAAACAACAAAACAGTGACGTGAGCCAATACAAAAATAAAATCAAATCAAATCAGCTTCACACTTTATCCCGCACACAGCAGTGTAGGCAGAGGAAACCTTGTGTTAAGACACTCCGTTCCCCACTTTCTGCCGAATTTTAGAGGCATTGCGTGTTGACTGGCAGAACTCAACGCCGCGCTTAGCTTCGACACCAGAGCGAAGAAATGGAAATATAAATTTAAGTAAATATTTAATCTCCTCGAGTGGGGATCGAACCCACAACCAGTCTGTTTTACAGTGGTGCTGCGCCACGACTGGCTTCATTTCGTTTCGATGAAAAAAAGAAACATCCACACATAAAATTTAATCTCCGTAATTGATATTATCAAAAGCTAACGGATAATCTGTAATTATTTTATATGCGTATCTGAAGATGAAATCTAATATATTAAGGCTAGAATATCTATCAGTATTAAATTCTTTTATTTGTATCCGTAGCTAGATTCGACATGCTACTGTAACGTTAATCCAAGACAGACCACCACATATTATAATTTTATTATTAAAAAGTAAAAGCAATAAATCTGTAAGCTATACTATAATTTACAATACTATATACCATCAACACTATCAAGAAAAGTTTATTCGACTTTCACACAATAACTACTAAACGAATTCAAATTAAACTTTACAGTTGTATAACATATACATCAAAATAACATATAGGTTTCAATGTGTGTAAACATTTGGTGTAATTAAATATAACAATAAGCTTAAGCGGGCGAAGCCGCGTTTGTGTCGCTGGATTAGGGTGCATACACTAAATCTATAACTATAACATAAGGCAATGGCAATAATAAAACGTGAAGAAGAGTACTCTACTTCGCTTATAGCAGTATAATTTCACATTTTTTAACCTTAACCTGCGCCCTTCTCACTAAAGCGTTTCGTCTCTGAGCAAGTTATATTAACTTTTAATACACTATTACAACTTTCACCGGCGATAGCGGGTGAAATAATTTCTGCTTGTAGCTCCATTATAAATTGACGTACATAGTCGATATTCGTTAATGAATGCGTGAATTATTTATATAATTCAATACTGTTTCTTAATACAACACTAATTGGAAATTTAAATAATTAAGTTAATTTCTTGAATTATTAATATTTTCATTTGTTCGCTCTTGAAACAAGAAAATATGCAATGCGTATAGTATAAGGCAGAAAGTGGTGAAAAGAATCTCTTAACACTATTTTCTTTCTGCCTACTCTGCTAAATCCGCGACACAAATGAGGCTTTTGTTCACCCTCCTGTCAAAGTTTTAAATTGCTTAATCTATCTATGCAGCAGTAATATTTAATGCCGTCCTTTCCTTTTCTTTTTTGTCCGGAGAAATGACTATAGACGTGTTCTAAACAACATTTGTTTCTGCTGTATTTTATCGTGTTTCGTTGTCAAATCCACCTTTTTCTTATACATTTCAGGAAATAACATTGCCAAATTTATGAGAAGTAAGTCGCGCGACTCTAACATAAATACATCTGGCCTAACCGAATACGTCCCTCTTAGATGTAACGATTGTGTGTAAAAATTCGTATGCAATCTGCTTCAACATGCAGTTGTTGATTTACTACTTGGAAAATAAATGGTTATTTCCCGCACACAAATCTGTGTGTGTATTTGAAATTTTCCTTTTCCTTTGTATGGTTGTTGAGCGTCGTGGTATGTTTGTTATTACTGTATTTGTTATCAATATTATCAGGTTCACGATGTATTCCGAAAGCAGCAGGGCAGAGGAAACCTAATGTTCACACACTTCGTTCCCCAATTGCCGCTGAATTCTAGAACCATTACGTATTGAGTGGCGGAACTCAACGCCGCGAATACGACCAATGTTGATATTTGATTTATAAAATATACATAAAGCTAATTATTTATTATACGTATATATTTTTGTTACATTACGTTCTTTTTACCTATTTTATGTTTTTTAAAACTCTGTTAAATGTGCTGATGTCATTTAATAATTTAATTTACTGCTTCAGAAACAACCTTCAATGTTAAATTATTGATTTGGGTAATGATCCATAATGTTCTTTGTAAAATAACTGTAATAATTGCATATTAACTCCTGTACAGTTTTTAAATTAGTTACGAACGTAGACGAACCAATCTAAAAATCTTTCATTTTACTTGATATTTCTTTCAAGATCAAATCGTTCTTTATCTCTGCGCTGAATTAATTACAAGTTAAACTTAACTATTATGATTTATAAAGGTAATCTCAACTAACAATTGAATTTTGTTTACTTTATTGTATAAAATATTATATAAGACGTTTCGAATGTAATTCTTTAGCCAGGAATCTTACTATAACATACGCAGGCAAACTAATGCCTCGAGTTTATTAAAATGTCGATAACTTTTTTTTAATGAATCGATTTCAATGAAATAAACTTTAACTTTGTTAAGTTGAGTTAAAAAAAAGCAGTTGGTGGAACTTTCAAGTAAATCAGTTCAGTACTTTCAGATAAAAATGTGACCATACGTATTGACAGACAGACAGACAAGAAATTTAAAAAAAGAAATCTTTTTACTTTCTATTATTCTTTTTAAGTGTCCCTCTATCCATTTCAGTCAAAGCTACTAAATGCACAGACAAAATATTTTTACTGTCTTATTATAGGTATATAGAGATATTGTAACGGCTATCAATCGCGAAAATCACATATCACATCACACACAATCACATTCTAAGTTATTATATTTTTGTGTACGTAATAAAAAAATTTACAAATAAGAAAGAAATATTGAAATAAAATTTTAAATATTTTTGACGAATACTATGATTGTAGGTTCTATTCCCACCATAATTATACATTTGCAAAATGCAATTTATACTGAATATGGTGTTGAATTTTGTGACCAAATTCGGGGTCTCTCATTTAAAATAACCATAAAGAGAAGCCGTCGTGGTGCAGTGGCACAAGCGTGCAGCTGTAAACGCGATGGTTATGGGTTCGATTTTCATTCGGGGCAATGAATTCTTATTTAGTTCTATTCGTTTTTTTTTGCTCTGGTAACAAGACAAAGCGCGAACGCAAGTGAAGCCTAATAAACAACTAATGAGTAATAACTAGGTTCCCGGATTCTCCCCACTTACCCTATTATATGCAGGATACAATGTAAAGTAAGAAATAGAGTATTGTGTCACTAAACTCTTTCTGTATGTTCAAAAAAAGACAAAAAAATGCAATACAGCACTGTAAAACATTACTCACAGAGCAAAACAAATGTCGCGAGAATCTTGAGAGATTTTTAGTAATGAAAAAGTTTAAAAGCAAGATGCCGTGTGTAGGTACTAAAACTTTGCAATCTTTCACGAGGACTTCTGAAATGGAAATCACAATTTACTGAGAACAAATTTGAGAAGTTGCTGCAAACATGTTTTTATTTCTTTGTATCGAAGTATGTTTGTGTAGTTGCTGTCAAAGTTTACATTTGCGTAGTGTCAAATGAATTGTTCATGGACTGTTGATATTTCAGTTAATTGTTGGTTTTTTTATAGTAGATCTTAATAATATTTAAAAATTACCTATAGGTTTTATTAATTTTTTTGATCAAAAGTACTTTAAAATCGGACCATTTTTATTTTTGGAAATAGTAACTCTGTAGTACTTGTATTCGTATTATCATTATACACCGAAGGATTTGCTTTAAAAAGCTTTATAAAGAGCTACTAGAATCGGTGTCATAAATTAACCTTCGAAGAGAAGAGATTTTAATGAAATAGGTACATTTTTCTGTGAGAAGCAATGAACATTTTGGGATGCTATGTTTATATAAAAAGTACATGAAAGGATCTTTAAATATTTATTAGAATTAATGAAAATATTATTTTATTAACGTAATTTAATTAGTGAAAATATTATTTTTACCACAAAAATTTAAAGCTTATTTATTTGTTTTTTCGGTAATTTTAATTTGAAATTTAATTTTCTCATAATTTATTAATTTACATTAATTAATAAAGATTATTTTTCAAATGTTATTATGTATTTTAACCACCACTCAACAAGCAACGCTCCAAAATTCGGCGGAAAGTTTGTTTTAACACTAGGTTCCCTCTGCTTGAAACTTTATATTTTCACTATTATAATAGTTGCAAAGAAACTGAAAGAAAAACTCAAACAAACTGGGGGTCATACGTAGAGCGAGACGGTACTTCACGCCAAAACATCGATTAGCTCTGTATAGGGTCCAGGCTTGGCCTTACATGGAGGACTATTCTCATCTCTAGGTTGGTGCACCACAGTATCAGCTTGTACCTACCGTTTGTTCGCATACAACGTAGAGCCGTTCTAATTGGGGATTCAATGATGATGATGATGACACTTTAGCTTTGCGAAGACTTCTCTACCACATTTATTATAGAGAGTTACCGCACAGTATATAAACTTAAATACCATCCACACTACCTGGATGGCCCTACTGTGACTGTTTTGCAACTGTGGAATGGCCTACCTGCGGCAGTGTTTCTAGGTCGATAAGATTTGTTCTTTTGATCTCCATCTTAAAAGCCGGCAATGCACCTGCAGCTCCTTTAGTATTTCACTGGGTCGTGGGCGGCGGTGATCACTTAGGTAACGATGTGGAATCTCACTTCTGAAAACAGTTTTAACAAAGCTTTTTCATATAACTATTATCGTACAGTTACATTTTTTACCAAAAAAAAAAAAAACCTTATTCAATTTCAACTGAATCCTATAATTAGAACTTTCACCAAACTATCCTTTCAAATAAAAAAGAATCATCCAAACCGGGTGGCGTGATATTAAATTGTTCATCCATTTGTTGCGCATATACCTAATGCCAATTTAACACTTATATGATTTTCTCATAGGTACCATTGTCAGAAATGGACCATAAAAACAGGATCATGCGGGCACTAGCTTTAAAATTTAAAAAAAACATCAAAATCGATTCACCTATCATATACATATACTGATATATTTATTTATTAATACTTTAATTTTGCATTATTTGCATTATTAAAATACTAGAGTCCCAAAGGTCGCCCGTTTGAAGTTTTATTATATGGAAGTCCTATGTCTACATATTTTAGTATAATTATACAAAATTTATATACTTACATAAAAATTGTAGTCTACAATTTATGTGTTTTTCTGAGTTTTAAGCTTTATTACTGTAAAGTTTTATTTAAATTCGTTCACTAGTTTTTGCGTGAAAGTGGAACAAACATCCATCTCACAAACTTTAACAATTATAAGTGATTAGTAGATCCTTTGTACTTATTTTCCACTTTCACAAAAAAGATACTTCCTGTTTAGGAACTCATTGTAAAAGTAAAAAAAGAACAACTATTTAGGTATTTAATAAATAATGGGATTCAAATTCACAATCATCGTGTGCAAGATCAGCATCTTTACTTTTTAACATGTAACCATCAATTCATTTGCTAATTGAATACACGGTACCACATCACCAGGATGTCACAGTGAAACATCTTCCCAGTGCATATAGATAAAGTTCTCCATTAGGTTTTACACCCAACACCCCAAAAATAATTTGTAAAAAGTAAAAAATAACAGTACTTTAATAAATAGTTAAAATTATTTGAAATCTTGTAATGTTACTTTTGACTTAAAGAGCAAACGGCAAAGTAAAACTTACATATGGAAGTTGCAGCATAAAACCAACATTTCGGCTAAAACTTGAGCTAGAACTCTACGTAGAGATTTCTATAAGTACACAGTTTACAAGTTTTCATAAAGATTGGATTCTATCAAAGTTAGCATAATATTTTCACGAAGTTCTGACCTTACTACTAGAATTTTAGATAGATACTATTACAAAATTGAGGTTATAAAACTTTGTAAATTTACACAGTTTTGCTATTTCATTTAAGTTAGCTTTTAATGAAGTATATTATGATGAGGAAGAAATTAAAATAAGGTCTTTTTCACCTAATTTGTCAAATACATATAATAATCTCACGACGATCTTTTGGAATCTTTTTAAATACATAGAAAAGTAGTCAAATTATATTGGTAATATATTTATGAAAAGTCAACGTTACAGTTAAATCCAACAAAGCGAATATTTTTATCAAATAATACAATTGCATATTCGATAATATTACACAAATTATTCGATGTTTTCATTAATTCACAAAACCAATAAGATTATCGATAACGGTCTTATTTAAAAAAAAACCAATTTGTGGCAAGCAATATGCGATATTACCAGATTTTCAGTTTTTTATGTATTTTCTTGAGCCGGTCGTGACGCAGCGGCACAAAGTGTGACTGTAAACCGACTGGTTGTGGGTTCGATCCCCACTCGAGGAGATGAAATATTTACTTAAATTTATATTTCCATTTCTTCGCTCTGGTGTCGAGGCTAAGCGCGGCGTTGAGTTCTGCCACTCAACACGCAATGCCTCCAGAATTCGGCAGAAAGTGAGGAACGGAGTGTCTAAAAAAAACACTAGGTTCCCTCTGCCTACCCTGCTGTGTGCGGGATACAGCGTGAAGCTGATTATGATTATTATTATAGATATATTATATGTAAATGTTTATTAAACTGATTTTGTAAATTGTTTTATATCCAACTGTTACTATTACAGCATATTTAAAATGTGACTGGCGCGTTGTATTTATTTGCAGCTTCAATCTTAATCTCGCACGTAGCAGAGTAGGCCGAAGGAACCTGGGAACCTAGTGTTAAGATACTTCGTTCCTATTAAGATGATGTGTCTTACTGTGTTCTTACTTACGTGTTCCCTACTTACCGCCAAATTCTGGAGACATTGCGAAACACAGCGTAAAGCTAATTCCTCACCTTCCGCTGGATTCCTTAGCCATAACATGTTAATTGGCTGATTTCAACTCTGCGCTTTGCTTCGATTACGAGAGCGAAATGAAAATTCATATATTCCATCAGACGGAAATCGATGCTACAACCGTCAACTTTATTATCACTTGCTACTTACTCTACCCTACCGAGATAGAGGAACCTTATCTTTTAAGAAGAAGCGTACCTTATCTTTTAAGCCTGTTTTTGTTATTAACATAAAATAAAAAAAAAATATATTATTATTCCTAAGAACCTACAGATGTTCCATATCATTTACAATATACTGTCGAAGGAGACCTAATTGCAATATGACACTTAAATATGGACCGTGATGAGGGTCAACGCTAATAGCGGGAGGCGTAATCTTGTGGTATGACTAACGAGGTATCATGTCGGCCTCATCTGTTGAGTGATAAAGATAATGTTGGCCCAAATATATTTATTCTTCTCACTTTTGTAGATTTCACGTTTTTGTAATTTTCAAGCCGTTGTTAGAGGAAATTCTTGTTTTTTTTGTAATATTTTTTTTGGTTGTATTTTTGTTGATAATTAAAATTGAGATATATTTTTCAAAAGTGTAAATGTAAACAAATATTATTTTAATGGAATAATATTTAATAAAACACATTTAAAAATGTTATAAATTTATATGCGTGGTGGAACTCAATGTTGCGTTTTGCCTTGTTACTAGAGCGAGGAATTGAAAATACTAAATATTTCGTTTCCTCGGGTGGAAATCGAACCTACAGCATATCGCGTTTACACTTGCATAGTTTTACCCTGCACCTCGGCTGTCTTTTTTATTGTTATTAATTTTATATAATAGAACAATTAAAAAAACATCAATGTTTTTAATAATGAAAAAAGAATCATTAATCATTATTGGCACCTGCCATTTTACGAAATTTAATTATACATACAAATAACATCAAACATATTTTTCCTAAAGAATATTTTAAATTACACACTCCGTCAAGAAATTTTAGCTAAAATAGAATTATTTCAATACAGCGCGTTTAACTCACTAACTTTAAACAGAATAGTCAAATCAAGCAAGAGCTGCAAATAAAAAACTATTTGACTCGAAGAGTGAAATGGAAATGAGACCTTTGTTCACCCTCCTGTCAAAGTTTTCAATTGCTTAATCTATCTATGCAGCAGTGATTTTTAAGGCCGTCCTCTCGTTTTCTCTTTTGTCCGGAGAAATGACTATAGACGCGCTATAAACACTATTGGTTTTAATAGAAACAAATCGTAAAAACGTATTCTTTTCCAAGACGTATTTCAACGTGTTTCGTTGTTAAATCCACCTATTTCTTATGCATTTCAGGAAATAACATTGCCAAATTTATGAGAAGCAAGTCGCGCGACTCTAACATAAATACATCTGGCTTAACCGAATACGTCCCTCTTAGATGTAACGAATGCTTGTAAAAATTCGTATGCAATCTGCTTCAACATGCAGTTGTTGATTTAAGTTACTACTTGGAAAATAAATGGTTATTTCCCGCACAGAAATCTGTGTGTGTATTTGAAATTTTCCTTCTACTTTGTGTGGTTGTGGAACCTCGTAGTACATATATTAGTTAATATTGTAGTTTTTTTTTTCATATTGTACACGTTTGGTTCATTATATAATACCAAAATCGATAATAACTATAATCTTTTTAACAATTTTAAAATATCATCACACTTAGGAAAGAAAAATAGTTATTTAAAAAACGTATAAAAATTTGAACGTCCTTTTGAAGTGAAGTTTGCGCCTCCTGGAAACGGTCGATTTCCAGGAGGCGCGGGTTCGAGTCCCGTTACGTTCAAATTTTTATACATGTTCTAAATAAGTTACTACAATGCTTCTTAGAAATGGTTCTTTTCTCCAAAACTAAAAAGAAGTAACGTAATACAAATGTTTTATTAATTACGTAGTCTATTTATTATCAAACAACACAAAAAACACATCACATCTATCTACATCTATTGTTGTTTATAGTTATGTATAATTCCAAATTTGTGCTGCATATGAATTCATATCACATAATCATTTCTTCTTTGATATAAAATATCTACACTATTTTGCAACCATTTCACTCAGAAAAAAAAGGAAAACGTGATTTATCACCAAACGTTCCCGCACTCCGCTAGGTGAAATAAATAGTCAAAACCAGTACACATATAACGCAACATAGACGTGAAGGTGAAACCATTGTGTAGGTTCATTTTTTACCTACGTATAAAAATGGGAGTGCGAATAAAAAAGTAACAACAGAATATCAAAATGCGAGAGTGCTTGTATTTTAAAGGATTTTCGTGCCAACAATCTGACTGGAAAGCATAAATCGCGGAACCGGGAATGTTTCTTTGGGAGATGGCGCGGCTCGGCTACTCCTCGTCGCTGGCTCATTCATCACACACCTTTAGAGAGCGCTGTTCCATCTTTGTTGTACCGAAACTGCTTTTTGCTTGTTATATCGCCCATAAAGATGTCTGTAATATAAATTTGTTGTTTGTTTTCTTATCGTGATCTCTGATCTTTTTTATATTTGCGATCATCTGAGGACGGTGACATTTTGCGATGGTAAAGAGGCAAAGTGTGGTGTTGCACTATCCCACTCATCACATAATGCCTTAATAATTTTGCGGAAAGTGGTAAACAGAAATATCCTAATGAAAATAGAGGCGTCTTAACAGTAAGTTCTTACATATCCTTGAGTTGTTTCTAAAACTTTGAATCATGTATCTTCACTTCACTTTTGATTTGAAAACGTACTTAGATTAATGATAGTTAAGATAATAAATCAAAATCAAATACTTATATACTATAGCTATTAAGAAAACGTACAAACATTTGAACGTAGCGTGATTTGAACCCGCGCCTCTTTGAAAACCGTCCAATTTTTATAATAATTAGCTTCACGCTATATCCAGCACCCAGCAGGGTAGGCAGAGGGAACCTAGTGTGAACACTTCGTTCCCCACTTTCTGCCGAATTTTGGAGGCATTGCGTGTTGAGTGGCAGAACTCAACGCCGCGCTTTGCCTCGACACCAGAGCGAAGAAATGGAAATATAAATTTAAGTAAATATTTTATCTCTTCGAGTGGGGATCGAACCCACAACCAGTCGGTTTTACAGTCACACTTTGTACCACTGCGCCACGACCGGCCTCCAATTTTTATACGTTTTCTTAATAAGTATTTTTCTTTCCTAAGTGTGGAATAACACTTTGAAAATATTTAAGAATACTTATGTACCATTCTCAGTTATTATATTTATGTGTTTGATATTACTATTAATAATTTTAAAATAAGTATTGAAACAAAATATTACAAATTTTTGACAAACTAAATTCGGAACTGCTGACCAATATTACGATTGTAGGTTCTAATTTCACCAATATTACGCTTTTGCAAAATACAATTTAAAAAGTATGCCACATGCATTCAATTTTGTTACCAAATTCGCAGTTAATTATTTAAAATAACCATAACGACAGGTGGTAGTGGCGCAGTGGCACTAGTGTGCTGCTGTAAATGCAATAATTATGGGTTCCAACTCAAGGAAATGAGATATTATTTAGTAACATTTTATTTTTTTTGCTCTGGTAACAAGAGCGCGAACGTAAGTGGGAGTGTCTTAACGCTAGGTTCCCAGATGTTCAAGAAAAGACAAAAAATGCAATAAAGCACTGTGAAACATTACTCACAAAGCACAACAAATGCCGCGCGAATCTTGAGAGATTTTTAGTAATGAAAAAGTTTAAAAGCAAGATGTCGTGTGTAGGTATTAAAACTTTGCAATCTCTTACAAGGACTACTCAAATGGAAATCACATTTTACTGAGAACAAACTTGAGAAGTTGCCGCTAGTATGTTTTTATTTATTTGTATCGAAAAATGTTTGTGTAGTTGCTGTCAATGTTTTCATTTGCGTAGTGTCATTTTGTATTGTTCATGAACTGTCAATATTTTCGATTTTGATTTGTAGAATTTTCTACACGTGAATTAGGAGAGATTGTCTGTTAATATGTAAAAATGAAAGTTTTTATAGCGTGATGATGTATCCTGTTGGCGCAAAGGCACAAGCGTCTACTGTAAACGCTACAGGTTGTGCTGCTGTTCGATTTCCAATAGAAGAAATGAAATGTTTAATATTTTCTTTCTTCGCTCTGGTGTTGAGACAAAGCGCGTCGTTGAGTTCCGCAACTTAAAACATAATATCTCCAGAATAATATGTGTAAAGCATTTAAATTTTATTTTATGTTTTGATTATTTCATTGTTACTTATATAGTCCTTAAAATTACATGGGAGTCATTATTTACTTTGAAAATAGTAACTCTGTCGTACTAGTATTGGTATTATATAGACGAAATGCTCTATAAAAACAACAAGAATCTGTGTCATAAGTTACCTTTCTAAGAAATATGTTGAGTTGAGAGTGAAATAGATATTTTTTTTCCGCTAGATGCAATAAAAATTTGAGATGGTATGTTTACATAAAAGGTAAATGAAAAGAATATTAAATATTAATAGAATTAATGTTAAATTAATTAATGAAAGCAGATAAATTGAAAACTTATCAATTTTTTTCGTAAATTTTAATATAAAATTTACGCTTTGTGGAATTCAAAATAGCTCAAAATTAATAATAATTTAAATAAATATAATAATTTAAATAATTTAAATAAATTAATAATTTAAATTTTTATTATTAAAAAAAACAGTTACTTAAAAAAAATACTTTATTATATACTTAGCTTACACTGTGAAAACTGCTGACAATATACAATAAAAAATTGACTATGACCGGAAAGATTAGCAAACTTTGTCTTTATTTCCGCTTTACGTGGCTGTGGTGGTCAGTCATGGAATGTCAACGGGACTGATCGTAGATTCCCATCACCAAATCGGCTTCACGCTATATCCTGCACACAGCAGAATATGCAGAGGGAACCTAGTGTTAAGACAGTCCGTTCCCCAGTTTCCGCCGAGTTGTGGAGGCATAATCCTTCCATTATATTTAAAAAAGCGTATAAAATATATACATATCTATATACAATATAAAAGTTGTATACCATACCTTACCTACATATTTCTACAGTGAATTCAAAATGCACCTGAAACATTTCACTGAATAGTTTTGGGTGTTCGGACAACGTTCATTTTTTATCACGACGTCTCCTTTGGGATTCATTTTTGTGAATCTTTCTATTTTTTAAGCTCGTGTTTGTTTAGTAATTTCTATTCTGTCGAAATAAGGAGCATTTTCAAATATATATGGTATCGGTTGAGACCTATTTTATTATATGACATTAATCTCAATATAAAAAAAACAGCTTCACACTGTATACCGCAATTAGCAGGATAGGCAGAGGGAACCTAGTATTAAGACACTCCTGCCGAATTCTGGAGGCGAGTTAAGTGGCAGAACTCAACGCCGCGCTTTGCCTCGACACCAGAGCGAAGCATGTTGTACACACTTGTAAGATGTTAATGGCTGAGATCCGACAGAGCAAAAGCGATTGCCGACTTAATGTGGCCAAATATTCATATTACTTATCTTATAGGCCCGTCGTAGCGCAGCGGCACAAATTTTGACTGTAAAACCGACTGTTTGTGGATTCGATCCCCAATCGAGGAGATGAAACATTTACTTAAATATATTTCCATTTCTTCGATCTAATGTCGAGACAAAGCGCGGCGTTGAGTTCCCCCTCTCAACAAGCAATGCCTCTAGAATTCGGCAGAAAGTGGGGAACGGAGCGTCTTAACACTAGGTTCCCTCTGCCTACACTGCTGTGTGCGGAATACAGCGTGAAGCTGATTGACTTATCTTATAGCAACACAAAGAGTGGTAATTACTTTTAATTAATTGTTACTGAACATAAAATGTACTTGAATCTATTTACTTGATACCCACAAAGTAAGCTGAGCTTTTAATAAAACTGTAGTGCTCTTATATGGAGCACGTACTTTTAGAATTTTCCACGTTATCGGAATATGGTGTTGATTTTGCATTTCCCATCAGCGCTACCCTATTAATTTACACTTTCATTTTGTTATTACGTCGTTTTAATTATAGGTAAAGTTTTCATATTATTAACTCTGCTGATTATGAAATAATATTTAACGGCGTGGTTTTATTCAACATTAATATAATTTTCAATATAATGTTAGATTTATAGAAAGTTGTTATTACAATATGGAATATATTTACTTTAGTAGAACGTGGTATAAAATATATTTTATAATTTTATTTTTTTATACCATATAGGGCACTCATGCTATAATAAGATTCTACTTTAAGTTATAAGCTTCATTGAGTTTTCAAAGTTCTACGGATGACCTTATTTCATGACTTTAAACTAGTTCAACTTTAAACTCTATTCGAATTTGCTCGGCCGTCTACAATATTCAATAAGAAGATTCTTTCCAAAGATATTTTAAGGCCATTATATGATTGTTGAGAAAAGAAATACGTAAGAATAAATTATTGTAATATTGACAAACGTATTAAATATAGAAGGCCAATCGTAAAAGCAACAGGTTATAGGTTTGATTCCCACTCGAGAAAATAATATATATATTTAATGTTTCTATTTACTCACTGTGGTAACAAGACAAAGCGTGGCGACGAGTACCGCCACTCAACACACAGAATAGGGCGGAAAGTGGGCAAGTGCCTTGACACTAGGCTCCTATGTTCACTCTACCTACCCTGTTATGTGCGGGAAACAGCGTTAAACTAAAAAAACGGGACAAAATATTTTTTTTAATACAAAAGTATCACGCGACGCACAGCACGCCACAGAAACAATACACTATTTACAAAATAACCGTACATTCTTCTCAACATATGGCGTCGTACAATTCAATTATGAAAAACACAGTAAGTACTGAAGGAATATGTCATATTTTAAGCATTACAAGTATGTTGAGATCGTTTGCCGAGTTCAGGTAGCGTGCTCAAGCAAAAATATTACCACTCGTAAATTAGAGGAATCGCAGTAGCGTTCACGGGTCGCTCGCTTTAGATGGCTCTGTCCTAATATCGCGAGCTTATATTTTGGATATATTTTGTATGTTTATCGTTATATTATATTTGTTTTGGATATATTTTTATGAATGTTAGTATTGATATATTCAATAATTGAAGATAGAACGCTGCGTTAAGTTCCGCCGCTCTACATAAAATGCATTGAAATCATGCGGCAAGCGGAGACCAAAGTCTCTTGACATCTGGTTTTTTTGTTTGTATGAATTGAAATTGGTGATGCCGACGTTATGATAGGTTCAAATTCTAATCAAATTAAAAAACGAAAAACAAAATAACCTGAAGGAAACAGTTTTTTGAAATGGCCCAATTTCTCGTCGCATTAAATTATTAGCTCATTGATTGGTTTCAATAACAACAATTTCTCATTAAAATATTTGTTGCTATTTATATTTGGTTTTTTACGAGCATTTTATAAGTAAAAGCTCTTTCCTACCAAAGTATAGAGAACATAGTGACCTAAATACGTTTTTTTACTTCTTGCTTTTCGACAAGACGTCGCTTAATGCTTCCGCTTTGTTTTATTTTGGACATACCTCAACTAAAATTAAAATTCTTTAATGTTTGAAGTATTCTAGACGACAATTCTGGTGCCTTGAGCTATTTTTATAATACTTTTTGAATGTTTTATAAGGAACATAAAAAAAATATTGAATATGGCTTTATATGACCGATATATAAAATCTAATTACTTAAGGTGTTTTTTTTTATATTTTAACTAGTTCATTTGTCAAGTCACTGACCTAAGTGACTGCTTTCTAAATAAATTTGATAAAAATTAACCAATTCACACAATACTAAAAAAAGCCAAATAACAATTTGTAGGTTTTCCAAAGATATATGAAAATAAAATAGAATAATTTTGACATTGTTAATGTTATTTAACGTAATATTACAATCCGCACCTCTTGATAACTGAAGAGACCAACAAAGTTCAGGTTCAAATACCAGTACCTACGTTCAAATTTTATACACACGTTTTCCTTAAAAAACCAACCAAGTGTGATTGAAAAATCACGTTAATTATATGAGAGCCACCATATTTTTTTTCTATTCTTAGTATATATTGTTATAGCGGTAATAGAAATATAATACTATCTGTGAAAATTTCAACGCTCAATTTCATCACGTTCCTTGAGAGAAAAGATCCTGGATGGATGAAGAGCTTCTAAAGGACAGTAAAGGCGGTAGTTAGTAATAGAATTTTACCCTTTGGATACGGAACCCTAAAGAGTAAAATAACTAAAAACCAGTGTTAATTGGTTAGTGAAACATCTGAGCAAAATGTTTTGGGGCAAATAAATTGTACGAGTACTTAAATTCATATCGGTCTATTTCACATTTTGACGTCGCAATTTCCTTTTATATCCATTTGCAACATTTCGCATCTGAAACGAATGTAACGGACATAACAAATTTCCCAGGATATTTAATTCCAAAATAAATTTTATTAAGTTACCCTTAAAAATTTCGTTGGCTTACGTTTCATTCTAAGAGGTAAACATGATGCAGTATCTGAATGGAAACCTAATCGTTGTGGGTTCAATAGCTACTAAGGGGAAAAGAATTTTCCGCTCTGGTCGGCGTTAAGTTCTGCCTCTCATCATGCATCTTGAGTTTAAGCGGAAAGATACTAGAGTCTTGGCTCTCATTGCCCTACTACTGCTAAATGCAAGATAAAGATTGAAGCTAGAAAAGAAATATTTTACTCTTTTTTAATAGCCTGTTTTATGATAATATGTGTAAGTATTTATGAATAACTAAATAATATAATTGATTTTCAGCGATATCTCTTTTTTCTTTAAAGAATATTAATAGAAAATTAAAAAAAAAATAGTATAATTGCTGATTAGTTTCAAAGTAAAAAAAAAAAATCCTCTCAACGCTGTATTACATATAGTATAGGGGAACTTAGTGAAAAGAAATAATCGTTTGGCGGGTTTGCGGGTAAGATTCTATTTTGTTTAGCCAATTTTGTGGATAAAGTAGTGTGAGAATTTATTGATACGTGCATCGTTCCAAGTAATATACAAATAACGTCATTAAAAACAAAAATTAAATTAAATTTACTATGGTAATAGTTGATTTGTATGCCACAGCTTATATTTATTTTACTGCTATAAATGCAATCTTTTTTATCAAATTCAAGCTAAAAAATAAACAAGGACATAGAAAATAAAATATAGTCGGTTATTACAAAAATATTTTATATATAAATAAAAAAAAAACTTCTTTCATTTTTCTCCTTTGTACTTGACATTAAGATTACGTATATAGACGTATAGTTTCAAATGGAACGCAATACACGCTTCGACTACGACGAAAGAAAATATTAAACGCGCTGACATGAAGAATTTTCTCGGTGGTTGTTATTTTATTGATGCAGGTGTTGTTCTTAAATGAAAAATCTGGGGAAATATTTTCAAAACAACTTTACGATTAAACTATAGTATTTATTATCACAATAATAATGTCTTTGTTATTGATAAATATATGGCAAAAAGGTTTTGGATATATTATTTAAAACAATATTTTTTTTTCCATAAAATTTTAGGGAAAAACTTTATTGCATGAAGTTATAAATTTTGGTTAGTAGTAACTCTAAGCTCTTATTCTTATATTGGCTAGTAAAAATATAAAAATATATACATGTCACGTTAATCATTACTAATATTGAGGATAAAATGGTTGTTTTGACTCATATAATATGTATATTTAAAAATATTTTTTTAGAAAAATATGTTTAAGTTTAAATTTCAAATCAAATATCAAAGGGAAAAGAGATTTTAGTAAAAAGCGCGACGAACGTTGAGATAATGAAGTGCAAAATGCTGTAGAAAGAAAGAAGAATTGGCATGGCAGGATTATAAAGCCTCAGATGAGGATAAAAGCTATAGGCATATTCCAGTAACAGAGTAAATGGTGCCTTAGCTGTATTGATAAGACGAAACGTCAGCACAGCTGCACATGTGGCCGTACACAATGCAGTGTTGGTACCGACGCTGCTGTACGGCAGCCAAACGTAGGCATTACAGAAGAAGAATGAAAGAAAGATGTATGCCGTGGAAATACGATCTGTTTGTAGGATATGCGAAGTCAGCTTAGTCGATTGAATGCGCAATGAAGAGATACACAAAATCCCTCCTCCATTGTCTGACCAGTCTGCTAGGGATACAGTGTGAAGCTAGATTAGATTAGATTTCAATTTCAGTTTAATATCTTGAAATAAAAGATCAGCCGAAAAAAAAGTGAACAAACAAACACAAACAGCAACGAAGCTCTGTAAGGCTTTCCTTTTTTTTGAGGTACGGATCTAATTACCTTAAAATATGTTTTGGGAATTTTATTTAACGTACAAACATACTTTTTCCCTGTTTTATTATATAGTATACAAAATTGGAACCATTCGTACCTCATACATTCACAAATATAATATGTGCGTATACAATACACATCTGAATATACATTTCGCTTTAGCGTCGCCCTATTAGGCTTATATTGATAAATGGGACGTCAATCGTCTTGTCTTCATTTCTAGATCGACCGAGCTTATATAATTAATTTGTACAAATGATTTATTATGCCTGTACTGCTAATATTCTGTTATAATTATTAAAATTTACTGTAAATTTCGCTAGCTTCGCTGTAGTGTCGATGCAAAGCGCGGCGTTCAATTCCGCCGCTTATTGCGTGTACCTCCAAAGATCGGTTGAAAATATATTTCTTATTAAGGTAATAAATAAGCCATTTAAAAAATAATATTTTTAATTATTGTTTTTGTGTAATAGGATTAATAATTTTATTTTACGAAAGTAAAACCTTCTTTTCTGACGAGCAGATTATAAAAAAATTGCTTCAAAATATAAAACAGCGATATTTTTGTAAGTTTTTCCAGAATATTACAAATATTTTAAATAATCCAATACATTTATACAAGAACATTGTAACAGTAAAAATCGTATCAACAAAAAAGAGGCAACGAGCCGCGCTCGAAAAGTATTTCCCAAGATTAAATTGTTTCATTTAAATTAAGCGCTTCCATCTTGAAACAATGAAAAGAAAAATTATACGTCGAAACGCAAATTGGAAACCTCAGAAAGGCGCTGGCTCTAGCAAAAGTTCCCAAAATTAAAGATTGTGGGATGAAATGAAACATTTGCACCGGATTTGTAGCTTTTATACGTACAATACACGATATTTAATGTTCGAAACATTTTGTAGTGATAGCGAGCAGTTTGTTTTTTTTTGTTGAATATTTTTTTTGTAGTTTTATGTGGTGAATGGAGAAAATTGATAAGGTGAAGATAGTCTTTTACATAATACATACTTTATTTACTTGCATTAATAAAAACAAATTGCTTTTAAATTAATTATGTGAAATTTTATATTAATAAATTATGACAATATATGGCCGTAGTGGTGCATGAGCCAAGGTGACGGTTGTGGGTTCCACCCACACTCAGGGAAATGAAAATATTATTACAACACGCAATGCCTCGCAAATACTCGGCCGACGGTGGAGAACAAAGTGTCTTAACACTAGGTTCCCTCTGCATACACTGTTATATGCGGCATTTAGCGTGAATATTAAGAAAATATCATTAGAGTTCAGCAAATAAACTTCATAATTTGAAACAAAGTCCGACAAATGTGATATAAAGAGAGTAATAAAATGAATAATATTAACCGTACTGGATTTATTTTCCAATAATATTAAGCTGGTTTGCCATCTGAAGTACAAAGACACAGTATCAAAGGTGGAACAAGTTTAGAAACCGTAATGTTCTCACTCAGGTTATGTTTCATCGCCAGAAACACATTCAGACCTCAAATTCTGTGAACTGATTTTGAGAAACTAAACTAGGATCCAAAATTAATAGAAAGTTTGCTTTTGACAGCTCCAATGATAATATGAAAATGTACCTATTATATACGTATCGAAACTAATTCTTGTGTTGTATTTATTGAAAATTGCTTATATAAGTATTTCCTGCCTTAATAGCTCGAGCTTATAGATGGACCAGAAAAAAATAATAGCTCTAGACAGTATTATTTTATTTATGAATTAGGAGTTGAGTATGTATATACTCAACAACTAAATATTATTAATTATATATAAAAAAAAAAAACAAATAAATCAGCTTCACTTTGTATCCCGCACAGAAGAAGGTAGGCAGAGGGAGGTAGTATTAAGACACTCCGTTCCCCACTTTCTGCCGACATCTGGAGGCATTGCGTATTGCTTTAGCTCGACACCAGAGCAAAGAAATGGAAATATAAATTTAAGTAAATATATCATCTCCTCGAGTGGGGATCGGACCCACAACCTGTCTGTTTTACAGTCACACCTTGTGCCGCTACGCCACGACTGGCCTCAATTAATCAATCAATCAAATATCAATTATACTTAAAAAAATCACATTCGGACTCGGGATTCAGACACTTCCTTCCCTACTTTCCTCTGAATTTTGGAGGCATTGCGTGTTGAGTGGTGGAACTCAACGCCGCACTTTACCTCGACACCAGAGCGAAACCAATAACCAATCTTGATAGAGATAGTGATACTTATAATTCTAACAATCGTCTCACTTACTACGCTCATCTATCTATAGCTATAAATAGGATGTAACGCGATCGGCGGAACATCGGTGTTCTATGTGTAGATGACCTCAGTATCGTATATGTATGTCAGCCAATTTTCAGTGGTTCGGCAGATATTTGAGACTTTGTGATTTTTTGAAACATATTGGATTTTTGAAGAAAATTGGCCGAATGCAGCCCGACTTTTGAGTTTGCACTCGTGATTTTTTTTCTCAATATAGTTCATTGGTTACAATATTGTATAATATAATGTAATATTTCAAACCTATTGGCTTATAAATATTGGAAAGAAAATAGAAACTAGACGGTTTTCAAATAATCAAGAGCTGTAACGACAAAAAAAATAGTGGTGTGTTGATTAGTATAGAATAATCTTTGAAAATTTCATAGATAAAAAAATATATTCAAATCATAAATCAGTAAAATGTGTTATGTTTATCAGGAGAATTGACTACAATTAAATCGTTTTTTTTACATATTTACATAAGTGTTCATATTTTATACTAGTCTTTTATAATCAGATTATGTTTATTGAGTACAAATATATTGATATTGTAAAGCTATCCTAGCACAGGTCATTAAATGGCTAATACACTGAGGTGGTGGTTAAAATTAACTTCAAACGCTGTGAATAGAATATTTCACAAAAATCACAAATTCTTAAATATCAGCCAAACCACAGAAAATCGGCTGACATAAATGGGGGTAAAATGGATAGGTACTGAGGTCCTCTACCCATAGAGAACCGTTGATCCATCGATCGTATTACACTCTATATATACATGTATGTCTAAAGGAACTATCATTTAATCAAACACTGTAAAAGACAGTAAAGTGGCGCACAGGAACAAGGGAGTGACTGTAACGCAGCGGTTATGGGTTCAATCAACACTCAAGCAAATTATTAATCAATAATATTTTCGCTCCAAGGCAAAAGCGCGAGCTATGACTTCCGCCACTCAAAATGAAATGCCTCGAAGAATTTAGTGGAAAGTGGAGATCAGAGTGTTTTACCACTAGGTCTCCCTCTGCCTACTCTATTATATACGAGAGCAACGTGAAGCTGATTTAAATTCCATCACTGGAGCTAATGCACTATCATAAAAAATGTATTCGAATTGAGTTTAAATCCCTAATGGACTTTATTGGATGAAGTATAAATCGATACTAGATAGTACGTAGATTAACTTCAAGTGCAAATTATAAAACGGAAAAGAGGCTTTAACAATGGAATAGAGAAGAAAATTTTAAACAAATAATTGCATAAAAACACGTAATTTAATAATTCTTAATTGTTTAGCCGAAGCTTTGGTTTTTTCATAAGCTGAGCAGAAAATAAAGAAAATAAATAAATTATACCTTCTTCAACAACGACGATACATTTAAAAAGAAATTATGTGTTTATTTAGCCTAACAGTAACATAAAACCAGTTCCCAATTTTCTCTACTATAATTCAAGTTAGTAACAACATAACTAATTCTCTACCAAGTTATAGTTACATTTGGAACGGCCAAGTTTCATTGGAGGACAACAAAGCCGTCTTGATTGATCGGAAAGTCGGACTCAGTTCCGCTAATATAACTCGTATAAATTCTCTTACTGTCAAGACAAACACGAATGAATGCTAACTAGATAGAGCACAGTGACTTAGCAAATTTAGTTTATACATTATGTTTAAAGTTTAATTTTGCTGATTTATTATAATAAATCAGCAAAATCAGCTTCACGCTGTTTCCGGAACATAGCAGCGTACACAGAGGCGACCTACTGCTAAGACGCTCCGTTCCCCAATTTCCTCTGATTTCTTTTTGGAGGCATTGTGTTTTAAGTGGCGTAACTCAATTAGCCAGAACGACGAAATGAAAATATTACATAAATATTAATTTATTCCCCGGAATTGGCATCGAACCCACAACCATCGTGTACAGTCACAATCTTCGTCGCCGTTTAAATCCACTGCGCCACGATGACTTCAATAGTATAAGAAACTAAATAAGAGTTAATGATTTTTATATATATATTTTTAAATATCCGTATCTGTTTTATTTTTGTCTTTGAAAATTATTTTTCATATAAATGGATATATAAAGTTGTATTGAAGTAGACGCTATTGGTGAACCGGCAGAACATAAATGTAGCTGGAACTTCACGTAAGGCAGTTTACATTCTTCATAAGAATAGTGGAACAGTTTGGACCAAAAATACATCACGAATTTGACAAGAGTACTGCAGAATAACATATGAGACTTAAGGTATAAAATAAATTAACAAGGAATTCTTTATAATAGGTAGAAATGTAGGTCTAACTGGTACCCAAAGTGGATCCTCACGGGTCCCCAGCATCATTCATGGGTCCGTGGAAGTTTAAAAATAATTTTGGTATCCCTGAACATTGTCGGTGTGTCCACGCAAATGGACACTTAATATATTGAAATGTTATAACTAAAATAAAATTATGCCCTTCAACGCGCAATGTCTCCAGAATTCGGCGAAAATGTAAAGTAAAAAAATATTACTTCAGCTTCACGCTGTATCCCGCACTTAGCAAGGTAGGCAGAGGGAACTTAGTGTTAAGACACTCCGTTCCCTACTTGAATTCACAACACTAAATTTCTTTTGACCGTAAACAATCAATTTGAATGTTACTTTTAATAATAAAAGCCCGTAAAAGCGACAAATTTTACGTTGAAACTGTGAAAATGAGCCATTATTGGTAAATAATTTTCGTGAAAGGAGCACGCTAACGTTGTAATTGTGCTGTCGTGCATCGCACTGCAACGGGCGGACCGCGGCAAAGCAGCGATTTAAACGATATTAACTAAAACCGCTAATTAAATCGTACACGTCCAAATGAGTTATGCTGAAAGAATCATGAATAAATTAGGTTGATGTAAAATAAGTACTTTACAATTTTTTGGTTTTATTGAATTTATTTTTTTTGTGTCTATTTTTATTTAAATATACCTAAGTATTTATAAAAAAAATTAAGATTAAATACACAGATTATACACACAGTAATATGTAGTTTTTTTGAAATTATATTATATGATTCAAAAATAATAATAAACACAGTGATTAATCTCAAAAAACTCTTCATTAGCGAAACTTGCACGAATATAAAATTAAATTATATAACATTTTAAATAACAAAAGCGTATAGACATATGAAAAGTAGGTTACCGTTGGAAATCCAAAGTCGGCAGTAAAAATATTGAAGTTGTTTTCACGACTCCAGGTACAACGGTTACTCCCGTTGAAATATCACATCTCATAAGCTGTCAGAACTGTGTCAGTGGCGTTCTGCTCGTTTGCGTCAGATGGTAATTGTACCACGGTTATACTCATAAATTGCTACGTTTATATTTTACTACTGTAGACTTATGCATCATATTAACTTATTTAGACGCGATGTTATTGTTTTTAATATAGAAAAATCTATATGGTGTGTTTTTTTTTAGCGGATAGACAGAAGGAGCCCAGTCTAAAACATTCCGCTTCCCATTTTCCGGCCAATTGTAGAGCGCAACCAACCAACGCAGTGCGCGTTGATTGAGTGCAGTGGCGGAACTCAATATCGCTGTTTGCCTCGATATCAGAGCGAAGATATCAAAATATTAAATGTTATTAAAATAGTGAGGCCAGTCGTAGCACAGCGGCACGAAGTGTGACTGTGAAGTCGACTGGTTGTGGGTTCAATCCCCACTCGAGGAGATAAAATATTTACTTAAATTTATATTTTAATTTCTTCTCTCTGGTGTCGAGGCAAAAGCGCGGCGTTGAGTTCTGCCAGTCAACACGCAATGCCTCCAAAATTTGGCAGAAAGTGGGGAACGGAGTGTCTTAACTAGATTCCCTCTGCCTACCCTGCTGTGTGTGGGATATAGCGTGAAGCTAATAAAAAAAAATAATAAATTAAACCCACAAATTGTTGATGTTATGGTCATACACGTGAGCTCCTGCGCCACAACTGGCCTCAAAGTAAAGTTTTTGCACGAAATATATATTTTACAACCTTAATACGCTACCTACATAAAATTTGTAAGTGTTACTCATAACCGTAATACATTTTTTTTAAATTATATAACGTTATTAAAAATCTTTACCAGACAAAACAGGTGTACTTAAGGGTTTTCTTCCTTAAGCATTTAGAGTACCGTGAAAAGGGACGGATGTTGACTTAATAAAGATCTTTAGGGTAATATTTTGACCTGAATATTGGTAAATTACGTTTTACGTCAGTTTTTTTATAATTTATATAAAAAACAAACGTACAATTTTATACTTATAATGAAAGCTATGTAATAATATATGTCTGCTATACTAAAAATGTATTCTTTTGGGAAGATGCTTTATATCAATACTTCGGTTCAAATTATTTATACTGTCAAAGTCAAAGTCAAAGTCAAATAATTTTATTCAAAATAAGAAGTTACATGCTTCATTTTTTCATCGTCAAATAATTTACCACCAGTTCACTAAAGTTCCTCAGACCTGAGAAGAACCGGCGCAAGGAACTCAGCGGGACTTAATTTTTTAAATCACAACTGAAACACACAACTGAAATATTAATTATAATTAATGTAACAATATTTGAACCTGTACTTTTTGGATTTCGTATTACTAAATTATGCCAGCTAAACTAAACATCTACATGCACACACGAAAAAAAAAATATATATTTAAATGATCATTAAAATTTGGAACGTAGCGATTGAACCTGCGCCTCATCGAAACTGTTTATACGGTTTTTAAAATATAATTATAAAAATATATTTGTCGACACTAGTATGTAACACTTCTTTCAAAATTTTATTCTCTATCTACCATCAATGGAAATAAACTATAAAACTTAATATTATTAACATTTATATGGAAAAAAATAAACGCTTCACCAACCTGTTCCAGATAAAAATAACCACCGGAGTGCTCTTACCGATAAATATTATACGCACACTTTTAAGTGAAACCGCTGCAATGATTTACACTGTGTTAAATATTTATTTAAAATTTTAAATGTTTATGATATATTTTTAAGACAAACTATCGGATATTTTATATTGTTGTTGCTATTTTTTATTTGGTTGTCACTTGTACAAGCACTACTACTCTTAACCCGCCATTGCTGACGTAAATTTCACTTACACCAATAGTGACCATGGTGTGACGGACCGGGATTTTTGACCTAAGACTTTGCTTATAACTAATAAGCTAGTTAACGTATTGATATTTCTATTTTAATTTTGCATATATTTCTCGGTACAAGGTCTGTTCATAAAGCAGCAACAGCCTCTTATCATCGATCTTCAATATCTTTAAGTCATTGTCTCCATACTCTAGGCAAGTTCAACTGTTTCTGTCATTCTATTTTATTTTTTAATAACAGTATAATATTGTGGCTTCTAATCCGACCTGATGAACGATGGAGTTTTTTGATATATTTGGCAGAATTGTGTCTTTCCAAAGAAAAAGAGGACTTGTTTCACTGTTCGAATTTTGATTAGCGTACGAAACAGTCCGGTTCAGCTTTGCTTTCACTGTCGCTATTCAATGCTTGTGACAAATCTTCATCAGATAGTGGCATATCGTGGAAGCTGTTCGAGCCGATTTATTAATTGTACAAAGAGCTGATTTATTAATTGACTCTATAATGATATAGTAAAATAACAATAAAAGAAGTTCGTATTTTTGCTAACTTTACAAATTTCATAATGAAAATACAAATTCCACGTTGAATAATTTACTTATGTAATTGGTGTCGCCGATCTCACAGACTGGGTTGGTGCTAAATTCTGGAACGTGCATTCGCAGTGCTGTTATAGAGAGAATTAATTGCGGGGAAAGTAAAATGAGGCAAATAGGTTCTCCAAATCGCAACACGCATCTATGGCGGAGTTATAAGTTATACGATTTTTTTGATACACCCGGTCTCACAGACACACGTCACCAATGACAGGTTAATGGTGCGTTAAATTTATGAATTTCGATTACAGTTACGTATATTATAATTATTATTCAGTAAAAGTTACTTGCAATTTTAAAATTGAAATTCAAAATTTTTACGTTTTAGAAAAGTTTCTATGTTGTATAAGTAGTAACTTTAACATAATATTTACTTGAAGACAGTCATAGCGCAAGGGTACATACAAGCTCAAGGAAATTAAATATTTAATATTTTCTTTTCTTTCATGTGGCACCGTGGCAAAGCACTAGGCGCCATCTGCATATCCTTTTTTTTTTTTCTTTTACGTGAGGAAATCCTGTTACGGATACCGGCCCGAGTGGGGACTCGAGCGGGTTATGTGGGACTCGGACGGCAGATGGTAGGCCGTCCCCATACCCACTAAAACCTCACGGTGCTCCTCCTCGACCGCCGTTAAGGCCGCGAAACACGGGGACAATAGTCCTCCGCGAAACGCGGCGGCGCCATCTGCATATCCTGCTACAAGCAGTACACAGCGTAACGCTAAAAAGAATATATCTAGATAATCCTAAAAAAAACGGTTGTTAATGTTTTCTTAATAGGTAAGCTCTTTTCATTAATAACAATGATTGATGAGTAACCCCCAAAAAATTTTATTTTTATATTAATAATTTCTAAAATATATCATGAAAAGATATTATATGGCTGCAAGTTACCGTCAAAGCCCTTTGTTCCCGGCAAAAGTTACAATGAACTCCCAAACATATAACCAGCTTAGGAACTCAGCAGTACGACGGGATTCCCTCAGAGTTTTCGAACTGAATGAAATTTTCTGAAAGTTATAAAATGTATGTGAATGGAAAAGAGTTTTTCCACTTTTAAGAATATTAGAAAATGGTATCGTATCTGTATGGGATATCGTATGTAGATTTTCTCGATTTTTTTAGATACAGTTATTTTGTGAGTTTTTTACTGAATATTAAAATGTTGAAATGGTTTAGTGCTTTTAACATTATTAGATAGTATATAAATGTAAAGACACTTCATAGCCCGAACTTAACGCCGCGCTTTTCTTCGACACTAGAGCGAAAAATATAAATATAAATTTAAATTAATATTTCAATTCCTCAAGTGGAGACCACACACCACAACCAGTCTCGTGTACAGTTACACACTTGCCATGACTGGCCTCAGTACTCAGACCTTGTATTAGAAATAAATACTGTAAAATACATACATTTAAAAGAATGTTAATTATTTAACAGCCGTCCTACCCGTAACGTCCTGAAGACAGTTAGTAGTAATCTGCTTCGCAACAAAACGAAGAGACCAAGTATTCGAGAAGAATAAAGCACGGAACGCTATTTTAAACTGTCTTCGTCGAGATTCATTATGGATCTTTATTAAAATTCCGCCGCCTGTATACCTGCAAGTTGCTATTTCTCCCTGTTACGGAGTGAATTAAGTTTTGATTAATGCTTTTGTAGACATAATAATCGGTAATAGTGTTACACACTTTTTAAATTGTTATGAAACAAACTGAAATTGGAAATTTTTGACTTATTTTTTTTCGATCTTCAAGTTTGCTTTTGACAGTTGTATTACCTACATTTCATGTTTTCAACATATAATGTACCTACATTTCATGTTTTCAACATGAAATGTAGGTACATTATATACGTGTCAAAACTAATTCTTATGTTGTTTTTTTATGAAACTTGCCTATACAAGTATTTCCTTAATAGTTCGATAGCAAGACAAAAATCAGCTGTATTCTTTCAAAGTACTAAAATAATACTAATATTTTATTTTACATTAACAATACATACTTAGTATCTACAAGTAACATATATTGTGACTTGTGAGTGAGTACATACATTCAACAACCAAATGTAATAAAAATTAATCTTAAACATAATAAAAAATAAATAGCAAAATATTTTAACATCTGTATATTAACGGATTTTACTATAACAATTGCTGCAGTAAAAAAAAATGTTTTAAAAACGTGTATCCATACATTGAGACCGATCTCGTCGCGCAGGGCCAAAAGCGTGCGATAGATTGTGGGTTCGATCTCTACTTGAGGAAATGAAATATTTGAAATTCGGGTAAAGCGCGGCATTGTCTTCAGCTACTCAACACGCAACCCTTCCAGAATTCGGCGGAAAGTGAGTAACGGAAGGGTTTAATGAGAATAGAGTGTCTTAACAATAGGTTCTCAGGTTCCCTCTGCCTATCCTCTATCCATCTACTTATACCGCTACTCACGATAGACGAACACACATTCGTTAATATAATTTTAAATATAAATAAAGTTCCATATGCTTTTTCTTTAAATATCCAAGTACGCCAAAAGTGATTCATTGTTAAATTCAACAATTACATTCAAAACGCAACCGGGACGCGGTCGTAAAGCTATTTCCGGTATTCCACAACTAATTGGCGGAGTCATTTCCGTAGTTCAACACGGAGACAGAAAACCAGCGATTCATGGGAATTTGAAAATTAGTTGCCATTGTCCCTTTAATTGCTTGAACCTTCTTTAGAAAGTATTCAGTTCCTTTGTTATTTGTTGCTGAGGAAGGATTTTGATTTACCATTGTAAGCTGGATAGGGTAGCTTTATATAGTTAGCTAAAATTATTTGCTAAACTTAGAGCTGGTCTTGTGTTTAAAGTTTATTTTAGTTCAAGCCGACACATAGTTTACTTATTTCTCGTTTGCTTGTATATTTTTTAGTAATACTGTAAAAATGGTTAGCAACTACAAATAAAAATACTGTAATTTAAAAGTTATTAAACGATGGAAAGGCCGTGGATTTAAATCTCAGTCGAATAAATATAAAATGAAATATTTTGTAATATAATTTTAACAACTTTTCGCTGAAAAGTAGTTTGATCTATCAACTATTGACTTATAAGACTTATGGGACTTAACTTTAACCCGATATATTAACCAATCTTGACATAGACATCGTTATTACACTCATCTATTTATAGTTATATAAATGTCTAAAGGCATTGTTATTTGATTAAACAAGTTTGTGAAGTAATTTTGAACTTGTTTTTCATTGGAACGTGCGATTGGAGCATATAACGATTTTAAACATACTTTGAATTCAACCATTGAAGTTAATGCACTATGTTTGAAAAATTGAATTCAGTCGTGGCGCAGCAGAAGAAAGCTGTGGTTGTAACGCAGATTCGATTAATTACCCACTCGTGGGTATATATTTCTATTTCATTTTTTATTAATATTATCATTTCTTCGCTCTGGTACTAAGACTAAAACCAGTCGTTGAGTTCCTCCCCACAACACGCAAAGTCTCGAAGGATTTAGAAAGTAGACGAAGTGGAACAGATTTTCGTAATACTAGGTTCCCTCTGCCTATTTTTCCATGTGTGAGATAAGCGTGAAGCTGTTTTTTTTTGTATACCGAATTAAAAACACTTACACAAGTAGACTTTCCACAGTTACGTGGCGCGTAGAAGAAATTTCCTATGAAACCGCACAGTAGTGGAGTGCTACGTATCCACATGGTGTGTATGGTATTTGGGTTTGTGGCCAGTGTGCGGTTCGAAAATTCGGCGACAGGTAACAGGTCAAACAGTTCACCAGAACACTCCTCATGATAAATACGGTAGAGAACGAACAGCGAAGAGACTTCTCAACGCAAACCCAATGTTAAGTTTTTTTATAGATCGTTGGGACCCCAACGATTCGAACGGGTCTACGTTGTATGCGATCAAATGCGTTACGCACTGCTGAGATGCACAAGCCAAAAGATGAAAACAATATCTATATGACCGACTATGGGCCTTATACAAAAGCAAATAAAGGTTTGGCATGAAGTACTGCCTCGCTCTGCGGATAGCCCCGAGTTTTTTTAAGGCCACCTTGGCCTTACTTCCTAGGTGATCACAATACTGATAGTCACTTAGTACGCTTAAAAACTTTATTTGTTCACTCGTTTCAAATGTAAGTATTTTTGCTGTCTTAACCGAGTCCAGTTGTGACTATAAGCATGTTATTTTGTGAGTTCGATTCCCACTTGAGGAATTGAAATATTTATTTAAATTTCTTCGCTCTAGTGTCGGGGCAAAATGGGGCGTTAAGTTCAGCCACTCAAACTGGAATATCTCCGGAAATCGGCAGATTAAGTGGAAAACGGAATGTTTAACTCTAGATTCCACACGCGATACAACATAAATCTAAAAAAATATTATAATCCTTTTGACTGAAAACAACTAATTTAAATGCCACTTATAATTCACATTCTATTCAGATTAAATTTCAAATGTAGTAACGGTATAAACTAATATTAAAAACCCATAAAAGCGACACATTTTACGTTGAAACTATGAAAATGAGTCATTATTGGCAAATAATTTTCGTAAAAGGAGCACGCTAACGTTGTAATTGTGCTGTCGTGCATCGCACTGCAACGGGCGGACCGCGGCAAAGCAGCGATTTAAACGATATTAACTAAAACCGCTAATTAAATCGTACACGTCCAAATGAGTTATGCTGAAAGAATCATGAATAAATTAGGTTGAAAAATAAGTACTTTACCCATTTTTGTGTAAATATGCGTATTTATAAAAAGATTCAAAATTGAAGTCAGTTTGGGCGCACAGTAATACGAAGTTCTTTTGAATTATATTACATGATTCGATCGAAAATAAATAAAAAAAAAATAATAAACACAGTGATTAATCTCAAAAAACTCGTTATTAGCGAAACATACATAAACTTATATTATATAACATTTTAAATAACAAAAGCGTATAGACATATGAAAAGTAGGTTACCGTTGGAAATCCAAAGTCGGCAGTAAAAATATTGAAGTTGTTTTCACGACTCCGGGTACAACGGTTACTCCCGTTGAAATATCACATCTCATAAGCTGTCAGAACTGTGTCAGTGGCGTTCTGCTCGTTTGCGTCAGATGGTAATTGTACCACGGTTATACTCATAAATTGCTACGTTTATATTTTACTACTGTAGACTTATGCATCATATTAACTAATATAGACGCGATCTTGTTAGTATAGGAAGGTTAAAAAAAATAATTTGTTTAATTTTTAAGTATAGAAAAATTAATACGGTTTCGTGTTTTTTTTATTCAGCTTCACGTTAACATGTAACAGTACAGGCAGAAGGAGCCTAGTCTTAAGACATTTTGCTTACCATTTTCCGCCGAGTTCTAGAGGCAATACGTTGAGTGGCGGAACTCAATATATTAATATTAAATGTTTCATTTGCTTGAGTGGGAATCAAACCCACAACCTGTCGTGTTAACAGTCACAAACTTGTGCTCCTGCACAACTGGCCTTAAAGTAGACTTTATGATCGAAATATATCTTTACTATTATTAAACTTTACTATTTTACAATGGCGACCTTAATACGCTCCTTCCTTAATTTGTAAGTGTTGCTCATAACCGTAATGCATATTTTTAAAATGTACATATATATAACGTTATTAAAAATCTTTACCAGACAAAACAGGTGTACCTAAGGGCCTTCTTCTTAAGCTTTTATAGTACAATGAAAACTTAATAAAGACCTTTAGGGTAATATTTTGACCTGAATATTTATAATTTATGTTTTAAGTCATTTTTTTACTATTTCTTTAAATCTATTTAGTACTTACCTCTATTCTCTCTTTATCTATTTAGAAAACTATCAGTTCTTTTGTACAGATGTTTAAAATAATATAACATTACTTTGAATCACATTATTTATACTAAAACTTAATACTTTATTAAGTGTAGCAATATAAACCTGTACTTTATAGATTACATATTACTAAATTGTGCCAACTAAAAACTATACGTCTTTTTTCCATTCTCTCAAAGGTCTGTAGGGGTTTCAACAGCTTTAATGTACTATTTTACATTTGGGAAAAAAATATTTTAAAATAAGATTAAAATTTTGAACACAGCGGGATTCAAACCTACGCCTCTTGGAAACCACAGCACTTCTTACAAATTGCTCTAAATTTGAATTTTCTATCATTAGATTATATGGCATATTCTGCCCTTATATTCATAATGGTAATAAGCTATATCTAGACGCGCGGTAGCACGTCCAGCCAAGTTCAGTAAAACAGAACTGGCGAGCAGCACCGTGTGAAATTTTACACGAACCACTTGAAGCCACCTTTTACCCTTTCATAACTCAAAAACTATTCCACCTAAACTTGTCAAAATTAGCTCATATATTAAGACCCGCTACCTGTATAAAGTTTCTGCGTAATAAAAGTAGTAGTATCTTCTTGAGGCCAGTCGTAGTGTGAGTTCGATTTCCATTGAAGCAAATGAAATATTTAATACTTTCATTACTTCGCTCTGCGTCGAGGGAATTCAATGCAATGTCTCCAGTATTTGGCGGAAAGTAGAAAGCGTGACGTGCAAAATAAAGCTAAAAAAAATTCTACTTTCTTAAAAAAATCTACTTTTTTCTCTTTCTTTCCTAAAAATGGAAAGATAATTAATCTCCTGCTAATAGACCAACTCTTTTCATTACCAACAATGATAATAACTAACCAAAAATATATATTTTTATGTAAATAATTTCCAGAATACATATTTCATAAAAAGGTATTATACGGCTGCAAGTTGCCGTCAAAGCCCTTTGTTCCCGGCAAAAGTTACAATGAACTCCCAAACATATAACCAGCTTAGGAACTCAGCAGTACGACGGGATTCCCTCAGAGTTTTCGAACTGAATGAAATTTTCGGAAAGTTATAAAATGTATGTGAATGGAAAAGAGTTTTTCCACTTTTAAGAATATTAGAAAATGGTAGGTACCCACATCAAATTTAAATTTTTATTGTAATCCAGCGTTATGTATGTAGATATTCTTGATTGTTTCTAGAGACAGTTATTTAGTCAGTTTATTTACTCAATAATATTAAAATGTTGAAATGATTTAGTAGTTTATTAACACATTATTGATATTATATGATGCAAATATATCAATTTAAAATAACAATGTGAAAATATATCGTATTATTATTAATTTAATCAGTTTCCCGTACACTTTAGGTTAGAAAGTTGGAAAACTCCGTTCTGATTTTCCGCCGAAATCCGGAGGCATTGCGTATTAAGTAACGGAACTCAACGCCGCTCTTTACCTCGATTCCATTTTGTAGAGTGGAGTTCGGACCCACTACCAACTAGAAAAAAATATATAATATAATGTATGTATTATACATTTAAAAGAATGTTAATTATTTAGCAGCCGTCTTCCCCGTAACGCCCTGAAGACAGTTAGTAGTAATCTGCTTCGCAACAAAACGAAGAAACCAAGTATTCGAGAAGAATAAAGCACGGAACGCTATTTTAAACTGTCTTCGTTGAGATTCATTATGGATCTTTATTAAAATTCCGCCGCCTGTATACCTGCAAGTTGCTATTTCACCCTGTTACGGAGTGAATTAAGTTTTGATTAATGCTTTTGTAGACATAATAATAGCTAATCGTGTTTTATACTTCCTAAATTATTAGAAAATGTGAGTGAGTTTGAAAAGTTTTGACTTGATTTGTTTTGCATCGTTGTTTTTGGTTTAAATCAGGTTTTAGTTCATATTCTTCTTATTTTTATCAATAACAAAAAATTGTATCAGAATTCTACTAAATTACTGAATTATATTTTACCACTAATTGCTTATTTGGCGTTAAGTTGCACCACTCAACAATCAGTGTCTGGAATGAAGAAGGAGAACGGAGGAAAGTGGAGAACGAAGTGTCTTAACACTGTTGCGTCTCAGACCACTTTCTTATGTGGTATGAATGCTCGTGTTTTTATAATAGTTTGCGTCTTTAAGGTCCCTTGAAGCGCAAAAAAATAGACTTAAACCTCCACACGATGTCGAGAAAAATAGCTTTCACAGACAGACAGACGGACAACAAATTGATCCTGTAAGGTTCTATATTGTACCTTTTGTGGTACGTAATCCTAAAAATTTCACAGTAAAAAACGGTTAATTGTCTCTGTGCAAATTGTTGAAGCCAAACAAAACATTAATATATCACAAAATCGCAAACGTAAACGCTCATAACTGCCAAAATCTGTTTAAGCGGCGTCGTGTAAAATTATTATTCTACTCGAGTTTTACTGCAGTTTCATTGAAGGGGGCAAGTTATGAAGTTTGTGTAACGACGTTACACTGAGACGGCGCGAAGGGAGAACTGAAGTGTGCCTCGGTGATGGAGTGCAAACTATTTAAAATTAACTTTCTCATATAAAATATTATTATTTTAGTAAACTTTTTTTTAATAAATATTAGAAAATCTATGTAATTATGAAAAAAAAATGTGTGAAATCCTCGTGACGCAGGGGCATAAAAGTCAATTGTAAAGGCGGTGGTTGTGGGTTCGATTATCACTCAGGGAAATGAAACGTAGAATATTTCCGTTTTCTCGCTTTAGTGGTCAAGCAAATGCGGCGTTGAGTTCCGCGTTCAGTTAACGGAAGTGTTTTAATGGACAACGGAAGAGGGAAGTAATGAAAATATTAAATATTTCCTTTTTTCAAGCGTGAATCGAACTCACAACTAGATTTTTTTTGGGAATTTGAATACATTAAATATGTACTTATGTATATTTTAAATAACAAATAAATTAATTAACCGCTTATACAAATTGTAACCTTTTAAACTAAGGAACTTTCAACATGTAGTCAAAATTACATTTCCATTTTCATTTTAAAATCGTTTTTATACACAGCAGTGCTCCTGACACTTGCGCTCCCACAATACTTATTTATTTTCTAAAGAAAGTCTCAGTGTGTGTCGCCCTTTGTAGTGCTCGATACCAATCTTGAAGGCGAGGTATAAGAATATTGTGGTAGAAAATCAATTTACATATAATAAATACATGGAAATATTATTTTTTAATTCCAACTTCACGCTATATAACGTATGTAACAGGATAGGCAGTCGGAATCTTGTGTTAAGACACTCCGCTCATCACTTTCCGCCGAATTCTACAGATTGCGTTTACAATATCACAACAAAAAATATTTCAAAGTAAAGAAATTGTTAATACAGCAAGCGCGAGCAGTTAGTTCGAAAACTAAAAGATCTCTAGTTTAGAGTATCTCTTAATCTGTAAATTAGATGAGTAAAAATATTTTATATTTCTTTGTGCATTTCTCGACTTTTACGAAACTAAAAGAAGTAGCGGTAAGCGATAATTAAAATGTATATTGTTACGCCGAATTCTGTGAAAAAAGGTTATAGGTTTTGAGTTCGATTCTCACTCGAAGAAAAAAATATATGTAATATATAGAATGGGTTGATTGTCATCGCTTTGATCACAAGGCAAAGCACTGCATTGGATTCCGTCACTCGACACGCAATGTTTTCAGAGTTCGACGGAAAGTGGGGAACCGAAATGTCTTAATGGAATGATTCCTAGGTTCCCTTTACTTACTAAATATTATTATTATTACTATCCAGACTGTGTATATTTTTGTATATCTAAGTAGATAGTTTAGAAGCCCCACACAGCACAGCACGTGTAATACTTGTACAATTTATATTTCAAGCGGAAAATAACATCCACAACAAACATAATTTCAAAGTAGACAAGTTCAAGACTTACCAACAAATTGAGTTATAATAGCGAAATATATATATATATATATATATATATATATATATATATATATATATATATATATATATATATAATAATATGTTGACCTGTAGAACTATCACCATTACCTTTCTAGAACGAAATTCGGAGGCGGCACTTGCAGATTATTTAGAATTTAGTTAGGTAGAATGTAGTTTTACACTGTATTCCGCATATAGCAATGGGAAGAGGGAACCTAGTGAGGAGACATCCTGTTCCTCATTTTACGTCGAAGTTCGAATTTAAAGTGTATTTAAACCCGCAATTGGATTACAAGAAGCAGTCACTACTTCGAGCTCTCAATGTGTGATGAACCGAACATTATGAATCCATGAATTTGCCAACTAATTACTACTGAAATGCAAACTTCTTCTATTTGTTTTCTTTTACGGCGTGTTTAATTACCAAAGGTATTTTGGTATGGTATTTGTGGTTTTAAATGATTTATACTGGAGAATTTATTTTGTTATTTCAGTACGTTTAGTAAAAGCGAATTCTAGGAGAAAATAACTTAGTGAAGTTTTAACTTATAACACTTTTAATGTAAAACTGACTAACTTAAATATTAAAAAAATCAAATCAGCTTCACGCTGTATCCCGCACATAGCAGGGTAAGCAGGGGGAGCTAGTGTTAAGACACTCCAATCTCCACTTCCCGCCAAAATCTGGAGGCCTCGCTTCGATATATATCAGAGCATAGAAATGAAAATGTAAATTTAAATAAATCGATTTTGCACTTTGTACCTCTGCACCACGTCTGCTATAAATATTAATATAGTATATTTTTAGTATTTGCTAACTACTAGGCTTGAAGTCGGTGCCAAATTGAGAACCTCCTCCTGTTTGAGATCACCCGTACCTTATAAAATTATACATTCATTAAGAATAACACAGAAACACAAAAGGCACGGACGATTAAAGTTTGTGGCACAAAACGACTCCTAAAAAACATTATGGTTTCTTCAGCAAATATTTGATCTTTGAAGCTAACGTATTAGAATATGACGAACGACGTGTGGTTGGTAACGAATGACCTTTAACTTTTGTTCCTAACACGTAATTTTCATACTTGCACGTGTCATTAAATTGACACTTGGATATACTTTTCACATAAGATTTTCTTTTTCAAATTAATTCTTTTTAGGGTACCGCACCTCTTAAGAAAAGAGTAACCCTTATAAGATAACTTTGTTTTCAGTCTGTCAAGAGCCTTTATCTCTGGAATGCTTAGAGCATATACTCTACGTCTTGGTTTTATGTAAAACTGTATTTCTACATTTACTTAAAAAAATGCCCGCTTATATTACAAAAACGCGTATTTCGACTGGGTCGAGATATGCGTTTTTCGTATCGAGGGTACTTCCGCTTGACCTAGAATTATGAAATTTGTCACCTAGCAAAATACTAATAGTTAAGGAAAAAATCAGTCACTATATATTTGTGGTAAATTCAATAGGCTGTTGTTTCCTATTTATGTACGGAGCCCATGGTGGGCGAGCCCGATTCGCACTTGTCTCGCGTTGTGTTTTTTTATATATATATCTTATCTTTTCACCGATTCCCGTTTCAGAAAAAGAAAACTACAAAAGACAAACTTAGAACAGATATGTAAAGAAACTAGGATAGAGCTGCGATTTCTTTTGACTTTTACTTCAGAAATAACATGTAATTAATATTTATATATAAGCGTATTACTTAAACTTTTATAGTATAAAGTATTCATTTCTAATTAATTTTCTATTCTTGCATACTATTTTTAATTCTTATTATAATTAGTATAGCTTTTAATCTTTTTATCACACTGAATTCATTCAATTCAAAGAATCGCAGATGTAGATTGCATTTCTATGACAAAGCAATTTTTAATTAAAATGGAAGAGAGGAGCTAAGCAGCAGCAGCAGCAGTCAGTAAGAATGTTACTTGATAGACTAAGGCTAGTAGAAAATATCTTGTACATTGCAATTTCTATGAAAAAACTAAAAAAATGTCTAAATTAATATAATGATCAGTTCTAAAAAATACGAAATTAAATACGAAATGTCTCACAACTATGTTCTCTGTACCTACCCTGCCATATAGCGGTATGCAGCGTAAAGCTAAAATAACCGTATAAATTACACTACAATAGTTACTATAAATCAAAAAAACTACTTTAATTAATCAACAATTTGTTATAATAACATTAGATTATCAATAACCGAGGTAGCGCTGAGCCACTAAGATCTTTATCAAATTATAATCCACAAACACGGTTCTAATCCGGAACCATTTATAATAAACGACATACCGACGGCGATAAAGGCGATGTCGACCATTTAACATGTCGCCCCCGAAGGCGGAGGGGCCCTATAATTGGATTCATTGCCGGCGGAGGAATTATTGCTGCCATCCATTGCCTCGACGTATTGAGATATTGAGATACTAATGTCTAATTCTTATTTTATTGAGCGTTTATTTTTTGTCGGATACGAAGAAACCAGTTCTTAAAATGAAAAAAAAAAATGGCTTCACCCTGTAATTGCACACATCGGGCGGAGGGAACCTTGTGTTAAGACACTCTGTCCCCCATTATCCCCTAATTCTGAAGGCAATGCGTGCGCGCGTGAGTGTGTGCGTGCGTGTGCGTGTGCGTGTGCCTGTGCCTGTGCGTGTGCGTGTGCGTGTGCGTGTGCGCGTGCGCGTGCTTGTGCGTGTGCGTGTGCGTGTGCGTGTGCGTGTGCGTGTGCGTGTGCGTGTGCGTGTGCGTGTGCGTGTGCGTGTGCGTGTGCGTGTGCGTGGCGTGTGCGTGTGCGTGTGCGTGTGCGTGTGCGTGTGCGTGTGCGTGTGCGTGTGCGTGTGCGTGTGCGTGTGCGTGTGCGTGTGCGTGTGCGTGTGCGTGTGCGTGTGCGTGTGCGTGTGCGTGTGCGTGTGCGTGTGCGTGTGCGTGTGCGTGTGCGTGTGCGTGTGCGTGTGCGTGTGCGTGTGCGTGTGCGTGTGCGTGTGCGTGTGCGTGTGCGTGTGCGTGTGCGTGTGCGTGTGCGTGTGCGTGTGCGTGTGCGTGTGCGTGTGCGTGTGCGTGTGCGTGTGCGTGTGCGTGTGCGTGTGCGTGGGCGTGTGCGTGTGCGTGTGCGTGTGCGTGTGCGTGTGCGTGTGCGTGTGCGTGTGCGTGTGCGTGTGCGTGTGCGTGTGCGTGTGCGTGTGCGTGTGCGTGTGCGTGTGCGTGTGCGTGTGCGTGTGCGTGTGCGTGTGCGTGTGCGTGTGCGTGTGCGTGTGCGTGTGCGTGTGCGTGTGCGTGTGCGTGTGCGTGTGCGTGTGCGTGTGCGTGTGCGTGTGCGTGTGCGTGTGCGTGTGCGTGTGCGTGTGCGTGTGCGTGTGCGTGTGCGTGTGCGTGTGCGTGTGCGTGTGCGTGTGCGTGTGCGTGTGCGTGTGCGTGTGCGTGTGCGTGTGCGTGTGCGTGTGCGTGTGCGCGTGCGTGTGTGTGTTTTTACAGGGCCAGTTTTCTTCTCTTCCTTTGTTTTTAAAAACATTTCCTAAATGATGCTTATAAGTAATAAAACCGAAAGCCTCACTTGGCCTAATCAAACAACTTAATCTATCCGAGGTCTTAAATGATAATTCAACTTGAAACGACAACATACCCTGAATAGAAATCGAACTGACTACCAAACAAGTCAAGCAGTTCCAATTGTGTTACGATGACAAAGAAAATATTATTGAGAAGAAAAATAAATTCTTGTAAGTTTTTAAATTTTTATAATTTTTTAGCAATCTACCGTTACTTTATTTTCTGAAATATAATGAACCAATACTGATGCTTTAACAATCGTTAATGACGCAGTCGTAGCGAAGTAGAAATTTCTTTATAAACGATAGTGGCTAATTTGAGTTTTACTTATAAGATGATTGTAGTTATGATTACTATATTTACTGTGTTTGACGCAACGTAAGCATATAAGGCAAAAAAAGAGAAAAGTTGAAAAAAGAAACCATTTTTATTAAAAAAACTGTAACGTTTTACCTTATAAATATTTTTTGCAAGCAATTTTCTCTGCTTCAACATAAATAAGTAATGTTCATATATATATATATACAGAAAAATACTAAACTTAAAAGACTTATAAATCGAATCAGCTTCACGCTGTATCCCGCACACAGCAGCGTAGGCAGAGGAAACCTAGTGTTAAGACACACCGTTCCCCACTTTCTGCCGAATTCTGAAGGCAGTGCGTGTTGAGTGGCAGAACTCAACGCCGCGCTTTGCCTCGACACCAGAGCGAAGAGATGGATATATAAGTTTCAGTAAAGATTTCATCTCCTCGAGTGGGGTCGAACCCACTAGTCGATTTTACAGTCACACTTTGTGCCCCTGCGCCAAGACTGGCCTCAGATTTATATATTATAAATAAAAATACAATTATTTATTACACAATATTATGTACGAAAATATAAACAGTGTATAACATTATTATTTATTAAACGATAAGATAGATATAAGCCTTTATATTTGATTTTATCACGAGTAGATACGTATATATCTCTTACTTAATAAAACGAACAGCAAACGGAATAAGTAGTAAAAAAGAAAAAAAAAATGCCTTGTGATATTGGCTCCATTTACTCGATAAGAGGGCTTCTTTGATCGACGAGCCATAGCATAGATTCCACGGAAATATAGGACACGAAGATAAAAATTTAAATTTATTTGTAGTATTATCTAAAGTGAAGAAGTGGATACGTTGATATACCTTGATGATATCTATTATATAATAAGACAGTAAAAATATTTTGTCTGTACATTTAGTAATTTTGACTGAAATGGATAGAGGGACACTTAAAAAGAATAATAGAAAGCAAAAATTTTTTTTTTTGAATTTCTTGTCTATCTGTCTGTCTGTCGATAGTAAATATAATTAATCTGTAGTTGTGAATGTAAATAGAAATAGGAATTCTATTCAATTTTACAACTATAAACCAAACTTAACACGAAACTTATATATAAATTAGAACGTTCTCATTCAATTTCACTATCTAGTTTTCACCACACAGTAAGTACAAAAGACCGAGACAATAAGCCCACGCTTGAGAAACATCTCGTACTAACATCCGGGCTCGTTTACTTGAAAGCGGCGTTTTCTCTATATGTTGTAGCATCTATCGTGGCCATCTTACCCACTGACATAGTAGTACTATTTTTATTTAATTTTATAGAAATATTCTTCTTTTTATATTTGGTTAAAGTAGATTAGAGAATATTGGCAATATTTTTTTATAAAGGCTTACTTTTTAATTGCTTTTTAATCTGTGAAATTGATTTGCTTAAATACACACTACAGTTGACTAATTGCGTTTTTTTTGGAGCGTGTTGATTTTGTTTATAAATATCATAAAGATATTAGTGCAGAATAAAATCACGTAAATAAAAACTTTTACAGTAATTCAAATAGTTTTTTACAGTAATTCAAATATTTAATTTATATATGTAATACGCGTAGTACCTAAGTTAGAGCTAAAACGGAAACAAAACAAAAATCGTACGACGGATAGAAACAATAAATGTGGATTTCTATTCTTTGAGACCGCAAAGATAAAAATTGTAGAAATGATGAAGGAACAAGGCGAAATTTTCTCATCTCTTCCACAACATTACCAGTTTTCTTTGTAATGTTCCATCACGCCTTGTGAAGTAAAAGTATTTTTGTTCAAGTGAGGCAGTTGTCTCGGATTTGCTGTTAGAAAACTAGATGTTGGGCGATATTTTATTTAAATAAAGTGCTTCTCATTTGAGATAATAATAAACTCACATTTGTATTTACATTTATAAAAGGTGATAAAAAATGTTTCTTCTATGTAATGTATCTCAATATGGATGTGTAATGAAATAGAGCTATTTATTATGTTGAAAGTTTAATGAGCGATCAATTTTAAATTAATTTTTTTTTTTTACAAAAGGAAATCTAGTGCTAGACACTCTGTACCTTACTTTCTGCCTTATTTTCGAGTCATTGCGTATTCAGTGGTAAAACTCAACACCACGCATTGCCTTTGTACCAATAATAATTAATTCCCCCGAATGGTAATCGAACATACAACCGTCGTATTTACAGTTACACGCTTGTGTCCATATGCCACGACGGGTTCACCTTTTTCATTAAGAAGAAACAAAGACATTGTGCTATAAAATAACCGCGACAACTACGACGTTAAGCCAACATTTCCACTCAATGAACGAATTGACGACGACCTTCATAATGCTGATTACACCGCTTGAATTCGTTAACCTTCCGTTGTACAGAATTTTTCCTTAAACTGTTCAAAGTATTTTTTTTCTTTAACTTTTACTACTTTTACTTCTTTTATATATTTAAAAAAAAATTAAATTAGCTTCACGCTATATCCCGCACACAGCAGGGTAGGCAGAGGGAACCTAGTGTAAGACACTCCGTTCCCCACTTTCTGCCGAATTTTTGGAGGCATTGCGTGTTGAGTGGCAGAGCTCAAGGCCGCGCTTTGCCTCGACACCAGAGCGAACAAAATGGAAATATAAATTTAAGTAAATATTTCTTCTCCTTGAGTGGGGATCAAACCCACAACCAGTCGGTTTTACAGTCACACTTTGTGCCACTGCGCCACGACTGGCCTCAACTTTTATATATTTCATCGATAAATTTGCTTCAATTGATAGTCAGTGATAGTATTACTATTGAACATTGTACATAAGTACCCACTGGCCTCCATATGATGAAAAAACGTTTTTTTTTCAGAATTGTTTTATTATTTTTAATAATAAAACAAATGAAATTATATAAATCGACGCCAGTGGTGCAATGACACAAGCGTATGACTGTAAACACGACAGCTTCTGGGTTCCGATTCCGCTCGCTGAAATGAAATATTTAATATTTTCATTTCTTCGCTCTGGTGTCCAGGGAAAAGGCGGCGTTGAGTTCCGGCACTCAACACGCATTGCCACGAAAATACAGCGGAAAGTGGAGAGCGGAGTATCTTTACATTAGGCTCCCTCTGTCACTTTTCTACATGTCGAATAAAGCATGACTTAACATAAAATTCAAAATAAAAAATATATTAATAACAATCCGCAATATATTCGATCAATGCAAGCAAATTTTTCATATATCTATAATTTAAATAGAATGTAACCACCGCTACACCGCATAATAGCCATAATTTGACCAACTTTACAGAGCAGTAGTTCGAAAACTTTCTTTCAACGAAACTTGTTAGGCTGAATTGTACACACGCCTAATGAAAGAGTTCGTGGAAATTCGTATATTTATGAAATACACTGACATGTTATTTCTTTTTTTTTCTCTCTAGTCTAATATGCTTCGTTCTCTTCTTTTTAAAATCATAAATTTAAGAGGCGGTGAATCATAGATGACACAACCGAACAGCAGGCTTTATTTATAGAAAATAGATTTATAGCAAATTAAACAGAGGCTATCTAATGTTAGATAGTTCGTTCTCTCCCTTTCCGTAATTTTTTCGAATCACTGCGTGTTAAATGAAGAAGCTTTATCTTATAATCAGAGCAGGGAAAAGAGTGGTAATCGAACCCACAACCGCCGCGTTTAGAGTTATACACTGTACCACTATGGCACTATCGCATCAGTTACTCATTTTTTCATATAAAAAATGCTATGTTTAGAGTATAACAATCTCTGTTTATAAGATATATGGCAACAAAACCTCGACTCTACTATGGCGAATTTATAGCTCAACAACATTTAATATTTGAAACCTCAATTAATTTAATACATTATATATTAAATCGTAATTTCTTATTAAATCGATTATAGATTTACTATAAAATTTATTAACATACATATTGAAAATTAATATTTCACGCCAAAATAGCCTCTATAGTATCGAAATAGGACATGGTTTTGCCTGAAGTGTCACGTATTCGATTCTAAACGCAACATGGCTTTGATAATTAATTAATATACAGTTCCTTCAAATTAAGGTTCTATATAATTAATTTAATATTAATTTCACGAACTGATTGATACTTACGCAGGGTATTGAATTCTTATAAATTTTGTTGTTATTACTCGTAAACTTTTTTTTTATATTGTATAAAACAATATGTTACACTATGACAAAGCGCGGCGTTCAGTTCCGCCACTCCATATAGGTACAATGTGTCGAAAATAAGGAAACAGAGATACTAGGTTTTCTCTGCTTATCCTCTATATATACGGGATACGGAGATAGAAATAAACATTATCGTTTACTTAGGAGTTATCAATATATGTAACGTTGATTTTAATATAATTAATGGAACAAAGCAACTGAAATATTTTTTCATACTAAAATAACATTTATAGAGAAAACTTTTTAGTATCAGTTTTTTTTTGAGCTTCTGTTTCTCTGTAATTAATAAAATTGTGAATGTTTTAAGGTTCAAATTTCGACTTAGTAAAGTAACAAATAACTATAAGATTTTCTGTAATGAATTTAATTTCCATTGAATTGTAGGCTATATTCGTATTATTATATTAAAGCAAATAAAAAAATATTACTAAAGAAATAATTATAATATTATATATGTACATATATTATATTCCCACACATAGCAGAGTGGGCAGAGGGCAGCTAGTTTTAAGACACACCGTTTCCTATTTTCCGCTAAAATGTGGAGACATTGGGTGCGCCGCGCTTTTGCCTCGACACCAAAGCGAAGATATGAAAATATACATTTAAATAAATATTTAATTTCGTCTAGTGGGGACCGAACCCACGAAAAGTCGCGTTTACAGTCGCACATTGCCCTATTGGTAGTCTCATATATCCAATAAGACTATTAAAAGAAAATATGCATCCCCTCAGCATATTGAGTTGGAATAAACCCTTTCAGATTTCTTATATGAACAGATTAAAGCTCCGCAGCCGAAGCAAATTAATCCCTTCAGTGGAAATCAAGACGATTCAATGAATATAAATTGTATTATCCTACGAAGAACAGATCCCAGTAAATAGCATTATCATTTCTCTAGGGATTTTTAGGACCGTGTGAAGAGACAAGTGGTGTGATGGGAAGTATATTCTATAGTCTGTGAAATTGCGTGGAAACTAGGGGACACTGAAACGTAGCCGCTATTGTTAAGTCGTATTCATTTGAAATATCAACCTATTATAACCAACATTGCCTTATTAGAGGCCAGTCGTGGCGCAGGGGCACAAAGTGTGACTGTAAAATCGACTGGCTGTGGGTTCGATCCCCACTCGATGAGATGAAATATTTACTTAAATTTATATTTCCATTTCTTCGCTATGGTGTCGAGGACAAGCGCGGTGTTGAGTTCTGCCACTCAACACGCAATGCCTCTAGAATTCGGTAGAAAGTGGGGATCGGAGTGTCTTAACACTAGGTTCACTCTGCCTAGCCTGCAGTGTGCGTGAAGCTGATTTATTGTTTGAGTTTTTGTTATTTAAAATTGTATTGTTGTAGACTTGGAAAGTAAGTGACGGTATAAACAAGGGTTGTGTGTTCAAGTTTTATTTAGAGAAATCCTTTTGATTAGAAATATCAGCGAGTCGTCGCGAACGTCTACTAAGCGTAAAAATTTACAAAATGTGAAGAAATTATTTATGTAATTTAGAAGAAAAAATAGAAAATCGAGAGTTAAAAAATTTTTAGAGTACTTTTAGATTAAATCTGATTTTGCTTGTAAAATTGAAATATAATAGATTTTTATATTTACAATATCAGTAAGGCATCTTGTGTATCTAGTAAGATAAGCAGGATGAATAATGGTAGCCGACGCGCCTTTTCTCGTCGAATGCTAAGCAATTTTACGTATAGTGCACACTATACAGTGCTCTTTATCTACATCATTCTATTTAATTTCACACATCCATTGCCTACATTGCCAAACTAAGTGAAACAGCATTGAAACGACAACATAGAAATGTGTGTGATTGTGTGTATGAGTGTGATTGTATTTATTAATATTTTAATTTCCTCTCTCTGGTAACAAGGCAAATCGCGGCGTTGAGTTCCGCCACTCAACAGGAAATGCCTCATTCGGCGGAAAGTAAATACCGGAGTGCATTAACACTAGGTTCCCTCTGCGTACCCTCTTACAGGCGGGATACAGCGTGACTGACTGTAGCTGTGAAAAATGTAACTTTACTATAAAATACATACATACAACCAAATACAACTACAGAAAATAAAATATAATATAGAATACTCTCGCGTCTGTGATATTTTATAAAAAAACATTTTACAATCACTGCTTCTTCGTGAAAAATACATATGTTGATGCTGTCAATGATAGACAAAAAAATATAATTAAAAATCAATTGTTTATATAACTTATATAAACTTAAAATTCACGATCTTAACAACAACGGCTGAAATACTGTCTAGTGGTGGTGGACTAATATAATACATAAAATTTGCATATATAGACTCCTCACTCATTTTGTAATACAATTAAATCTCCACACAACATAAATTAATTTAATATAAAGTAAAACGTACAACACATTATTTATGTATTTTGAATGTGTGTAGGAATTCGTATTCAAAGGGTAAAACGGGATCCTATTACTAAGACTTCGCTGTCCATCCTTTTGGCCTCAGGCTGTATTTCATGAACCGAGATAGATTGCCAACTTCGAAAATGTTGTTATTACGATTTCCTTAACTCCAATTATAATTCTATTCAATAAAAATACATAATACCTTGTATTTATCAAAGGCCTATCGTAGCGCAGGGGCACAAAAACTGTAACACGATTGGTTGTGGGTTCTATTTCCACTCGAGGAAATGAAATATTTATTTAAATTTATATTTCCATTTCTTCGCTCTAACATTAAAGTTAGACAAAGCAAGGTGTTGAGTTTCGAGGAGAACTCCGACAAAATGCATCCAGAACTCAGCGGAAAATGGGGTACGGACTTTCGTAACACAGGGTTCCCTCTGCCTACCCTGCTGTGTGCAATGTTTCGGTAGTAATTAAAGTAAATAGCTTAATATTTATTGTTTTAACTAATCAGCGGATTGCAATAAACGCTTTGTTTTCAATAAACATATCTAAAAGAATACAAGGTTCATGACACCAGAGTATAACTGGAAAAAATAATATTTACAGTTTATGAACTATAAGCGAATAACAGTATATTGTGTTTATACATTTGTTCTTTCATATAAAAGAATAGAGATATGTACTATTTTAACTTTAAGTAAATACATTTTTACTATTTTATTTGAATTAACAAACATAAAACTACACAAATTCGAATTATTTTTATTGTTTATATTTTTTTTTGTTTTAGATTTGTAATCCTTTAAATATTGAACACATTCAGACATTTTTTTAAAAAAATATACTTTTTTTTATTGTTTACTGACGAATCCTATCATGTTTATTTACTACAAGCGTCTCGCAAAGATCTTTCATTGATCTTTTTTTTTACCTTAACGATTTATCACGCACACAACAAGGTAGATAGAGGGGACTTGGGAACCTAATTGTTAAGACACTCCGTTGCCGTTAAGAGCACTTCCTTTCCCCACTTTCCGCCATATTTTGGAGGTATTGCGTGTTGAGTGGCGAAATTTAATTATTCACTTAAGGTACATTGCGCGCACACGCGCAAATTAAATTTATTTGATTTAAAATATTACATTTCTCGTCCATTATAAGAAACAAAAATATAGCCAATATAAATTTACTTTGTGATATGAATTTAGTAGCATAAGGAATCCATCAACGTTTTTGATGGGCTGATGAAGCTTACAAGAACGTGCCTCAGAAGACTTTAACTTTCAGCAGTATGTTATTATCGCGCATTTAGGTTTCTTATGTGTACAGAAGATATCTTTGATTATAAATTATGGTAATGTCCTTATATTCACCATAACGAGGCAATGGTGGAAGTCACGACGTATAAATTAGTTGCAAATATTTATTGTATATGAACATTTACAGCACAAAAGTAGATAGCATATTGTTATATTTATCTTATCAGCTTCACGCTGTATCCCGCGTAAAGCAGGGTAGACAGAGGGAACCTAGTGTTAAGACAATCCGTTCCCCACTTTCCGCCGAATTCTGGTGGCATTGCGTGTTGAGTAGCAGAACTCAGCGCCGCACTTTGCCTCGACACCAGAGCGAAGAAATAGCAACATACATTTTAATAAATATTTAACCTCCTCAAGTGGATATTGAACCGATAATAAGTCGGTTTTACAGTCACACTTTGTGCCACTGCACCACGACTGACCTCTTCTTCTGTTCTATCACTCCGTTTTATCTTTACTCCAATTAAAACGCTGAACGCATCACATTAAAAAGGTTACCTATAACAATACTTCATCAAAATAACAAAAATATTTTAAAATACAATTTATTTTTGCGTTTTATCATCATTAGTTAGGGTATAATGATAGACTCAGCTATATAATAAAACACACGGTAAATCGCAAAATTCGAAACACATTTGAAAGCAGCACTCTGAAACGTAACGAAGAGTGAAATATAAAATCAAAATCCATCTGGTTCGTTAGCATCAAAGCCGCTTTTAACATGAAAAGATCATTATCGTGCATTGTGAAGAGGTCATATTATCTTTTATACTCATTTACCGCAAATTACATACAATTACGTAGTTTTGCGATATAAATTGGATTAATATATGGATATTTTATTTAAATTATCCCGCTTTATCCCGTATAACACAATAGGTAAAAAAAATCTATTGACGTGACTCTCTATTCCTTAGAACACACGAAGGAGATTGTAAAGTAGAAGAGGAAGAAAGAAGGAGGAGAAAAAAATATGCCATGGGTCGTTTAAAATATATATTCACTCACCCAAATAGGGATTGAACCCACGACCACCGCGTTACATTCGTATCCTTGTGCCCCTGCGTCACGACGCGACGGCCTGAACTCACGGTAGTCTTATAACAATATATTTTGAATAATTGTAAGACATAAAACAATTTGTTTATACTATGGAATGAAACATAAAATAAAAGATAATGTTCTTTATTGGAGACTTAAAGAAATAAACATAAAAACAGATGCACAGCAGGCGACCTCATCGTCGTAAGCAATTTCTTCGTAGCAACCCTTGTATAGGAATAGTAATTACTATAAGAAGTTACGACGAAGTAAATATTTTACTGTAATAATCATTTTAAATATAAAAGTAGAAAAAACATTAAAATTTTAAATTATTAGTTAATATTCAACAAAATACAATACCAGTATTTACGAATACAAATTGGAGACCGATGTAATAAGCAATATCACGATACGACGATTTTTTTTTTGCAAACAAGATATTGAAGTTCCAAATCCACCCCATCATACATATGTACCTAGTTGACAGCATAATCTACAATGATCCACGACAGTACGCGAGGAGACTTGGAAATCGTTGTCGGAAGTATAACAAAATAAATCATAGGTGGCGACGGAATACCACTTTTATTTTTCCACAATAATAAAATTTTATACCAAATTGAGGATTGCAAAGACTTGAAAACGATAGGTTCAAAAATGTATAATTATATGAATTCATTTTAAACATAGTTTTCATATGTTAACGAAAAAAAAACACTAAAGCAATATTCCCTTTCTCACATTTGTAAATAACGACGATGACGTCACAAATAATGCGTTTTTAAATCACCTTTAGTAAATTAGCATTAACTCACTGCGACAATTTACGAGCGTGTAATATTGGGGGCATTACCATCAGAAGCAAACGAGACGTGAACGTTACCGTCGCGTCTCTAATTTATGAGATGTAATACTCGCTCGCAGGTAGGTACCGCGCCGTCTCGCGGAAATAGATTATACACTTGTAATCTGTGCAACGAGCGCGAATTTCCTTCACATATAAAGCAAAATTACTATTTTGAATCGACATTCGTGACCTGTTTTGTAATATCTTGTAAAAATAATTAAGTAGTGCTTAGGTCGAGGCCAGTAGTGGAGCAGGTGCACGCGACAGTTGTGGGATCGATTCCCACGCGTGGAAATAAAAAAATATATATTCTTATTTCTTCGCTCTAGTGTCTCGAACAATGCCTCCAAAATTCTAGGGGAAAATGGAGAACGGATTGGCTGAACACCAGGTTTTCTTCTGCTGCTGCTGCCAGGTTTTCTGCTGCGTGTGAGATAGAGAGTGAACTTAAAAAATATTTAAGTATTATTTTTTGCGCATCTTTCCTAATTTGGAGATCCAAAATCAAATTTTTTTAAAAAATACAATTTTGGAATCCCTAAAAAATATTTGTATCTAGATCAACGCAAATAGTAATTAACTTTATTATTAAAATATTAACTTTTTCAATATAATATTCTTAGAAAAGTTCATTTTGTGGCTCGTAATAATTTATAAGTTATATATAGATATATAATGTATTCGCGGCGTAGTGGGAATACCTAGTGGTAAGCTAACTCTGTTCACTACAGATGGAAATTACTGATACAAATTGGTTTGAAACACGTTAGCTTGTTGTTTTCTAATGAGCTTCATGCTGTATCCCGCAAACAGCAGGGTAGGCAGAGGGAACGTAGTGTTAAGACATTTCGTTCCTCACTTTTCACCGAGTTCTGGAGGCATTGCGTGTTAAGTGGCAGAACTCAACGCCGCGTTTTGCCTCGACTTTGCTTCAAAAATTATTACTCTACTTATATCCATATCACCTCGCAGGCGAAGCCGCAGAGAAAAGCTAGTTCCTTGTAATTTTTTTTAAACCTGCAACATGTTAAAACATGTGTTCCAAAGTTAAATATTTTAAAGATTTACATAATAAAAAAAAATTTTTTTTGCAGTATATACAGTTGCGTATATATGTATATATTGATATAATACATTGTATTCATATTTCGTATTTATTGCGGTAAAAAAATGGTGTCCCATCAAAATATAATATTATAATTATATTATCAAATTTCCTAGTCCATTTAACAGTCATCACTATATCATAGGACAATTTGTTTAAAGTTACTTAACACATCCAAAAAGCTTTAATCTTATTTAAATGAGGTGCGAGCTCTCGTTTCTCATACGGAAACAGTGTGTTTCAGATGTAATAAAATCTAATTACACGTAATCCTTTCATTTACATACGTCGTGTACGTGGGTCAAGTAAAAGTTACCTACTGCAAAATATCTATGCGGGCACATTATGTTTTATACAACATAGAATTCTTGATCAAAGTTAAATAGAATAAAGAGTGGATTGTAGGAAACAGGTCGGTTTTGTACAATGCCAACGTTTCTTTAGAGATTGTATGTGTACTTTATTACTTTTTAATTTTTTATCAGCTTCACGCTGTATCCCGCACACAACAGGGTAGGCAGAGGGAATTAGTGTTAAAACACTCCGTTCCCAACTTTTGGACGAATTTTTAAGGTATTGCGTGTTAAATGGCAGAACTCAACGCCGCGCTTAGCCTCGACACCAGAGCGAGGAAAATGGACATATACACTTAAGTAAATATTTCATCTCCTCAATTGGGAATCGAACCCACACAGAATGCTCCATTGGCTCCATTAGCTTTCTTATAGTAGGGGAGAACGGGGTTGGTTGGCTGCCCAAACGTGAAGATTTAAAAGTATGATACTTGGTTTAAAATACAATACACACTGCTGAGCATGTCTTGACTTGTCTGTTGTCAGTCAGTCAATAAACAATTTTTTTGTGTTTAGCAATAAATTGATTTAAAATTAATTTAATCACCGAATCGAATTAAAACTTATATTAAATTAAGCTCTATTTTATCATCAGTAACACTAAATTATTTGTTTGAGATATTTGTAGCAATTTTATTTTCTGTGATTTATGAAGAAAAGAAAGTTTTCTTGAGGCTAAAATTAATAAATGGAGTAGGGTAAGTATTAACGTGTTAATACGTGCGGTGGTAATCGAAAGTTTTTTTTTTATAATAAATATTATTCTTTACAGAATAAAATTGCGTAAGAAAGAGTACAAGAGTTCCAATACGTCCTAAAAATTATTTGAGTTAGCAGCTAAAGAAATTTGAATATATATATATATATATATATGCTTCTGAGTACAATATGAAATAAAAAAAGTACAAAAAGATAATGTTAATAAGAGCTGTTATCTCAGGGACTATTGGAGATCTCAAGTTGAAATTCAGGCTATTTACTTAAAAAAAGATATGGCCGTTAATATCGCAAAAAATGCCATATGCCAACCTTAATCCGACACTATAAAGGGAATCAAAATTAACTAGGGTACTTCGAGGTGACCTAGAATTATGAAATTTGACGGCTAGAATCTACAAGTAGTACTAATTTAGGTAAAAATCCATGAAAATCATGCATTTTTGGTTAAATCATAAAAAATAAAAGCGTAAGAGGGGAGCAAAATTTGGTGTTAAAGCCGATAGTGAGGTATCAGATGAAAAGGCTCTGACTAAGTGAAGCTTCAGTTTCATAAAAAACCTCGAGATCTCCAATTTTTGTACGGAACCCTCGGTGGCTGAGCCCACCTCGCGCTTGTCCTGTTTTTTATTACTGATGTCACAGCTAAATAACCAAAGCATGCAATGAACAAAAAATATATATATTATTGGAAATATAAACTATCACATAAAATTTGTTAGGACCAGCCCCGCTCTCCCCTACTATAAAATCAAAAAAAACTTATGAATTTGAAAAAAATAATTTTACTCTGAAGTGTATTAAGAAGTTATTCAGTAGAGTTCTTTATTTGAGGAGCAAATTCACAATATTAAAATAACTTTAATATATAAATACTACTTTTAAAAATTACAAATTGTATTTCCTAACATTAACGTGTCCAATTGCTTTTTTAGGTTTTGAAAATATAAAAGGGGATTTCATTTTAATACGAGATTCCATATGGTACAACAAAGAAATATTTCAAAATTGTAACTGAATATTAGGTACTTGGCTTTCAAATTAAATGAAATGAAATGTGAATAAAATTGGAAAGCATTCGCTCGTTAGTTCTTTATAAGGTGCCTGAGAGCGGTCGTTTAGGTTTTAATGATCGCTCACTGGGGCGAAGAGATCACACGTTACTGTACTAAAATACACCCCTTTTCAGTCGATGTGTTGTTTTTTAAAGAATAGACTTATAGTGAAGTCTACTAAAGAATCAAATAGTAAGTTTATTTCAATTTGATTATATTATTTGTTATTTAAATTATGAAAATATAACCATTTCACTGAGGTGGTAGTCTGGTAGACACCTACGTTAACATTGACATGGTGGTCCCGTGGACACTTTCCATTAACTTGACTTTTACCTTGTAATATTTTTAGTTATCCTAATGTTTCTTTCATTTACTTTATTATTTTATTTCATTTACTTTCATTTACTTTTGAAATATTAGGTTCCCTCTACCTACCCTACTGTGTGCGGGATACAGCGTGAAGCTGATAAAAAAAAAGAAATAACAATACACCATTTTAAGTGGGGATCGAACCCACAAACGTCGCGATACAGTCACGCCCTTATGCTCCTGCGCCACGACGGCCTCAGGACATATGTCATTATACTTACTAATTCTAGTTAACAAGAAACCTGAGCTTAAATGCACAAAAGGTATCTAGGTCGTTCATCAACTAGTACAATTAACACTTAGAAATTGTTTGAGTGCACCTACTTCAATAAAGGTCCCGAATCGCAACGTAAACTAACTATATTACCAGCATAAATTTAACTATACATTGAAAGGTGTCAAATTGTGATTATTCATATTTTAGATGGATAATTCAGAAATATTTACATATAAACATTAAAAGAATAGATAAGCATGTAAAAAGACTTAATAAATTAACTTAACTTAACTTTACTTAATGTTTGCACGTTTATTTTAACGGCGTACGCGTACTTCGCTAGGACTTTTATCCTGTATAGAAGGTTGTACCCCTCAACTCTTTTTTTCCCGGAAAAACGGTACTTAATCTTATTTTACAGGATCAACTTTAAATATTTATCAAATTTTATGAAAATTAGATCAGTGGTTTATATATATCTAACTGTGTGTGTAACTGTGTGTGTGTGAGACGAACTAAAAATGTCTTATATTTTTAACAGTAAAAGTAAATATCTCTATTTGTTATCTATTCTGTATATATAAATGGACATGTCCCTGACTGACTGAGGTAAGACGCACGTACAGCCGTAACCGCTGTGCGTAGAAACGTGAAATTTGGATGGATGTTTATTTTCATAATCTGGACATCCACTAAGAAGGGATTTTGAAATATTTTAACACTAAAGGGATGAAATAGAGGTTAAAAGTTTGTATGGATCTTTTGTTAAATCGGCACCGATTTTTATAAAATTTTTAATTCAGACTCTTAAATATATTTCATTAAAGACGTGTTTCGTGGTTTTTTAGAATTCGCCCCCTAAAGGTTCAAATAAGGGGTTGAAAGTTTATATTGAAAAATCTTTTAATCGCCACCGATTTTTATAAAAAAAAAATAGATTGTTAAAAATATTTTATTGAACTCGTATTTCGTGGTATTTGTAGAATTCACCCCTAAGGATGCAAACAAGCGGGTTATTTGCATCCAAAAAGAAAAAATCCAAAAATCCAAAAAATTATGTATTACTAGAGCGCAAAGCTGCGCGTGCCCACTAGTAATACATAATTAGGTAATTTTCCAAAAATGTGATTTTACGTTATTAGCTAAATGATATACGATGGGTAAAGCAATTAGATCATTTGCAAATATTTAAAATGTCATCGTATACTAACCTAACTAACTAACTAACTGTATTAACCTATAGGTAAATTGTAAGTAAAACAAAATAGATATTTCCATTTTCAAAATATAAATTTCCTCTTATAAATATTTTAAATTATTAAAAAGAGGTTACACCTTGTAAAAGAGCTCGGAAAGTAAGAAAATTTCAATATTAATATTTTATTCAGTATTTCAGTCTCGTTACCGATACAGCTGTAATAACAGTTGAGCTTGACAACGCATTTATTTTATTAAAATTAGCTTCACGCTATATCCCGCACACAGCAGGGTAGGCAGAGGGAATCTAGTGTTAAGACACTCCATTCCCCACTTCCTGCCGAATTTTGGAGAAATTGCGTGTTGAGTGGCAGAACTCAACGCCGCGCTTTGCCTCGACACCAGAGCGAAGAAATGAAAATATAAATCTAAGTAAATATTTCATCTCCTCGAGTGGGGATCGAACCCACAACCAGTCGGTTTTACAATCACACTTTGTACCACTGCGCCACGACTGGCCACGCATTTATTTTATCATCTTACTAAACTATTGAACAATTTTCTATTCGCTAAAGTTAACATATCTGCGTTAATTTTTTTTTACTTAAACATAAAGATTTTTTTTAACAGTGTTAATCCACATATAGGAAAGAAAAATATTTATTTATTGACTCAAATTGACTCGAACCCGCGCCTCCTTGAAACCAACCTGGTACGGGTTCGAGTCCCACAACGTTCAAATTTTTATATTATACGTTTTCTAAATAAGTATAAAGGAAATTTATTTATATTATCATTAATAGTTGCAATTAACAACGTTATTCCAATCGAATAATTTTTAAGTTTTGATTTGTTTTGTCAGATCTTTGTCTCTTTTTTATTATCGTGATTATTTTAACTTTACGCTGTATCCTGAACTTATCAAGATAAGCAGAGAGAATCTGGGAACATATTGCTATGAACTCCGTTACCATTTAGACACTTCCGTTTCCCACTTTCCGCCGAATTCTGGAGGCCTTGCGATTGTTCTAAACTGAATATTATATTGATTTTTTGATATTTTCCAACACGTATAGGACTTGCATGTAAAGAACTCACGCCAATAAAAAATTAAATGTAACATTTGGTTTTCTATTTAATTTTTTTTCTATTTCAATGTTTTATTACGGCGGAAAAAATATACTATGTCTCATACACAATAATTGACAGTTGACACTTTCATGTCATATTCACGCATTCACTTTACGAACTCAAAAAAATATTCTTTTGAGGCCATTCGTGGCGCAGTGGTACAAAGTGTGACTGTAAAACCGACTGGTAGTGGGTTCGATCCCCACTCGAGGAGATGAAATATTTACTTAAATTTATATTTCCATTTCTTCGCTCTGGTATCGAGGCAAAGCGCGGCGTTGAGTTCTGCCACTCAACACGCAATGCCTCCAAATTTCGGCAGAAAGTGGGGAACGGAGTGTCTTGCACTAGGTTCCCTCTGCCTACCCTGCTGTGTGCAGAATATAGCGTGAAGCTAATAAAAAAATAAAAAAAAAATAAAAAAATATTCTCTATGGTTTTTCTTATTCAATACGAAAGTAAAAATTGCCGCATTCCAACTCATCTAAACTGAATGTAGAGTTTAAGCGTTACGGTGGAATATGTAGAGCGTAACAGAAGGTTTCAAACATTTTTTTTATTTAGATTGATTGATTTTCTTTATTTAGATATCCCGCATATAGTAGAGCAGGCAAAAGGAAAGAGGCTTTGCCTCGTAACAAAAATACACCTCCTTTCTATGAAACAAACGTAACAAGCAACCTACTCAATGTATGTAGAGATACATATATAAAAAAAATCAGCTTCACGCTATATCCCGCACACAACAGGGTAGGCAGAGGGAACATTGTAGACACTCCGTTCCCCACTTTCTGCCGGATTCGGAAGGCATAGCGTGTTGAGTGGCAGAACTCAACGCCGCGCTTAGCCTCGGCACCAGAGTAAAGAAAATGGAAATATAAATTTAAGTAAAAATTTCATCTCCTCAAGTGGGGGTCGAACCCACAACCGATAGGTTTTATAGTCACACTTCGTGCCTCTGCGCCACGACTGTCCTCAAATAGGGATACATATGTGTAAGTATATTACACTTTTTAAACTACAAATGAAGAATAAATTGTAAAACAAGACTCTGATACTAAAGTTATTGCAGCCGTAGTTCTAATGTTCTCAGCTTCACGCTGTACCCAGCATGTGGCAGGAAAGGCAAAGGGGGCCTAGTAAAAAAAAAACTCCGCTCTCCACTTTCCACCGAATTCTGGGGGCATTGTATATTAAGAGGTGGAACTCAACGCCGCGCTAGTGCATGTCATGTCACACTATGCGCTATTAAGCCATAAATTTTGACATTTAGACATACACATATATGGATACTCACACATATATGGACACAATATCTAACTATGTAAATGTACGTCTTTTCAAATAATTTAAAATGAACATATCGAGTAGGTGCATGTAATTCAAATGAATTCCACCAATATTTGTTCTCGTATTCAAATTTGCAATCACCGCGCCAGCGTCAGTACACGCAAATTCATTAATCTGTAACTCAAAGTTTAATCTTATAAACATTTTGTATTTACTTAAAACGTTATATTTCGCCAAAATTAATACAGATTTGCCAATATCAAAATTTTAATACAACTTTCTGACATTATCAAAATTAGTATAAAATTAATATCTCGTTGTATAAAACATCAAGAATCAAGGATCAAACTGTAAGTTTAATTAGATAGCGCCACAACAAAGCCTTCTTGACTGATCGGTAATTCGGAATAGGCTTCGAATAAATTAGTTAAAATCCTTGTAAATTCACAAAGTTAGTGACAAAGAGATCGGGTCGTAGCTGCTGTGGTATAGTAGCACAGAATTGTAGGACCTACTATAGTAGACTAATGTAGTAGTAGGAACTCTTAAATTATTTTTTCAGTTAAAATTTTTATATATTAAGCAATGTTTCTAGCATAGCCTTTTTTTAAAATTCATGTATTGCTTCTATTGATGAATTCTTTTAGCCCTAAACGGAATGTGATTTTTTTTAACTTTGGTTATTTTGAAGTCTCTTCTCAAAATCTTATTGATAAAAAATATTAATTATATAATATATTTAGGTTATAATACCGATAACTTCTAAGTGAGAGTATGGGTATAGCAAGCACCCAGGTTGGTTCTACATCCCGCATACAGCAGGTTGGGTAGAATGTATCTAGTGCTGAGATTCATCAGTTTCCACCCAAGACATTACGTTTTGGAACATTCCGTTGTGTGACATTGCATAAAAGTGACAGATCTCAACGCCGCGCGAGGTGCTGAAAATAATTTATTTCATCGAATGGATTAACCCTACAACCATCGCGTCATACACTGTACTGTTGCGTGACACTGGCACCACGACGGCCTCATATAAATAATATGTTACAATTTTTTCGATAAAACTAAAAACAAATAATGGAAAAGGAAATAGCTGCATAGCTGCTTTCTTTGTATCTATTAGAAACGCAATTTTGCATTTTAATTAGTGATTGCATCCTAAACTAAGCGACAAAGTAATCTCAAGTCGCGTGTATAGATAAGCGTTTATAATTGTAATTCCATTGTCGTGCCTCGTACTAGTAGCGGCAGTCGGTCCACACTAACGCCCTGATTTAGTCTAACCGCTAATTAAATCGTTCACGTCGAAATAAATCATAAGCCACGGTGAACAATGCGTTCGTTTTAGTATTTAAATTTAAATTTTGTTGAAGTTAACTAATGTAACAACATTATAATGTTATTTTGTTGTTAGATTAGATTAACTTTATTGTACCTATATGAATAAAAAAACAAATCTATTATATATATATATTCATTTAAAAAACCTATTAAAGCAATCTAATCACAGAAATATTTAAATAAATTTATATTTCCATTTCTTCGCTCTGGTGTTGAGGCAAAGCGCGGCGTTAAATTCTGCCACTCAACACGCATGCCTCCAGAATTCGGCAGAAACTGAGGAACGGAATGTGTTAACATTAGGTTCCCTCTGTTTACCCTACTGTGTGCGGGATACAGCGTGAAGCTGATTTATTTATTTGATTTTAATCACTTTAATCCAACAAGTTATATACATAATCTATAATACGATAAGTATATATTTATATAAATATATACTAATACTATAAAAATCGATTATTCCATAGTGTAAAGTATTTGTGGAGTTTCAACCCTCGTAGAGTAATAGAAGCAAAACCAACGAAGCAGGTAAATAAATAAAGCACAATAATATTTTACTGTCAACGATTTCCTTGTCCAAGATAAATGTTCTTTCATTCTATACAGAGGAAGCAATTCAGAAAAAAGGGTACTACAATTATTTTTTCAGTCGGAAACATACTAAAATGAGACGAATTTGAAACAAGTCGGGTTAACGAATCTTGTATTAAAAGAATAAACGGTAGAGAAAGTTTCGTGAGTACACATTTCATAATATCCTTTCATATTTAAAGTTCACCATTTACGATTTTGTTAAACGTATGTTATATTTCGCGGAACGGAGCGACACTAAATGGAAATACTAAATGGTCTGGTACTTACATTTTGTGTAAAGGTCTTGTTAATATTAAATTATCGATATATTAGTTACATAGATAGAATGTATAAATTAAAATACTAAAATAAATGTTGATATAGAATTGGGTTTCCTCCTCCCGCTATGTCAAAATAAATGAAAAATAAATCAGCTTCACGCTGTATCCCGCACACAGCAGGGTAGGCAGAGGGAACCTAGTGTTAAGACACTCCGTTCCCCACTTTCTGCCAACTCAACGCCGCGCTTAACCTCGACACCAGAGCGAAAAAAATGGAAATATAAATTTAAGTAAATATTTCATCTCCTCGAGTGGGGATCGAACCCACAACCAGTCGCTTTTACAGTCACACTTCGTGCCGCTGCGCCACGACTGAACAAGTCAAAATAAGGTATTTAAATTTCTGGTACTATTACATTACTTTTAGATATTTTGATATTAACATAAATATTTTAATTTCTATGTTTTGAATTAATTCTAAACAGCTCAAATTTTTTATCAATATATTTTTTATATTATGTTATGTTTCTGTTTCTATCTATATAAATAATAATGAATCGTTACATGTGTTGCTTACCGCATATAAATTATTTTCTTCTACAACGTTATAACTTTTTTATTGAATCCGCTGGAATTTTATTTTAAAATGTATAATATATCACTAATAAAATAAATAAAGAACTTTACACAATATTATTATATTTTTTATCAAAAAAGAACACCGGATCCCATAATCAGAATCTAAATAAACTCACATCAAATTACCCTTAAAGTGTATCCTTTCCAACAAAAAAAGAAGTATCGAAATCGGTTGGCGTGATATTGAGTTATTCGCGCACATACTTAATGCAAATTGAAGACTTATATGATTTTATCACGAATAGCATTGTCAGAAATGAACCAAGTTAAAGTGGGACACGGAATAAACCAGTTTTCAAATAAAAAAAAGAATCATCAAAATCGGTTCACCCAGTCAAAAACAGTTCTGAGATAACAAACATTTTAAAAACAGTCGAACTGATAACCTCCTCCTTACAGAAAAGTACCGCGAACTCCATAACTAAATATTATGCTAAACAACAAAACAGATTGTATATTTATTTTACTTATCTCCATATAAACATTCTTGGCACACGTGCCTATTTACTCTTGAACTACATCTTCTAGTGAAGCTGTTTGTAATCTGTTCTGTAGTACTTCAGTTTATTGTCTGTGTTGGTTCCAAAACGATTTTAAACGGTTTTATTTAGTTTGACTTATTTGTGGCTCATATTATATAGTGGTTGAAATTTTAACCCCTTCCTGTTGATCGATGGATTTGAAAAGTACCTACTCTATAGTGTAACAGCTCCAAGATGGTCGCTGCTACGAAATAGCTATATTATTTTCAAACCCTCTTGTCTTGTTTATGAAACTTGTAAATTCAAAATGGCGGCAACCGATTTTTTTGCTTTAAGAAAAAAAATCAATTAAAAATAACTTAATGTATTTTATGACAACTTTTTAACTAAAACTCACTTCTTAATGAATTTGGTGTAAACTTATTTAAGGTAATAAACGTAGATTTTAATTGAATCAGCTATTGAAATATTTTATTATAGTAATATATACCTATATATACAAAGACTTTGACTTTGACTGTATCAACCTCACCTGCTAAATGCAGAAAGTGGTTCGGACGACCAAATCTGTAGCGTTTTAACGAGCACAAAACATAAAACTTAAATTTGAATATAATACAAAAGGCAATTAGCATCAGCAGTTTTTGCTCAAATACTTTAGAATAAAAACTACTTCAAGCTTTTAAATTGAAAATATAGCAATTAACCTTAAAATGTTGCATAAACGATGTAAAAAAATAAATTACTGCTTACTTTTACGAAAAATAATTACGTTTCATAATATAAAAGGAGAAGTTGCCATTGTGAGTCTTTTAAGTTTAAAGGCACATACATAATCGTTATATTATAAAAACAGCTTTTTTTATTAAATGCATAATATTTCCCACTGTATACCATTCCACAAACAGATTTTTTTTTTCAAAAAGCCACACTTTGTAGTGGTACTTTGAAAGTAAGCTAGGATAAGAGGTACTAGAGCGAAAAAATAAAATAAAAATATAAATTTAAATAAATATTTCATTTACTGGAGTGGGGATCGAATCCGCAACCAGCCGCGTTCAATTTACAAAGTTCACATTGTAGGTACTACAAGTAACAACAGTAGTATTTTATTTCACAATATACTTTCATCATTCCTGGCCACATAACATGGGTTGGACGACGACGTATATTGTTTACATTATCCTCTAGAAAGCAGCTCATCCATTCAGTAATTCAAGGGTAGGTTACTGGAGAACTGACATACCGCCTGAGGCTTTCTGTACTGTAATGAACATAATAAGGGTATTTGAACGTTGATATTTTAGTTGGTATGCTGTAAATGCAGCTTAGATAAGGGTACGAAATTTGACGAAGTCTCTACACAGCTAGCTCTTGGTACTGTTTGAATGTTGGATTACGTAAATAAATATATTTTCTTTTTTTATATATATATTTTATGTTATTTAACAGTAATTATAGAAAAATATTTTTAAGAAACGTAAATAAATTCAAGTTCAATTACTTATTTTGAATTTGATGAATAGAAGATAGTCAATAGATACAAATCTTAGCATTTTATATTACAGAATAATGTTATAACATAGTAAAATATAAAATGTGCGTCATTAAAACTACATTTTTAAAGTCCTTGTGGTGCATTTAGGACGTGTTTTTGTACAAAGGTTTACTAAAGCGTTGTTTATAAAATTGCTAGGGTGATTAAATATTCAAAAAACGCCTTTATTGTTTTAACAAAGACAAAGGAACTTGTGTGTACCTATATAACTAAATAAAAACGTTCCTTTTTCAATTTTGGATATACAAAAAAAGAAAAGAAAGGGAATTTGACATGTTACCCACTTTCATTATTTTTACGATTTATCACCCACAACAGTGTAGGCAGAACGTTCCTAATATTAAGGCACTCAGTACTATTTTTTTCTCTTAATTGATGTAAACAACAACATCACACCTTATCTCGCCAGAGCAGTAAAATAAAAATGATTCATTACCTCAGATAAGGATAGAACCCAGAATCATCGCGTATCAAACAACGACTCAACTATTATTACTACACAGATACTATTCTACAAGAATAAAATATTTTAATTACGATTTCTCTAATTCATAATATATATTAGTTACGATTTATTAAATTAGTATTAATGTCACTAACAAACAACAGCTTAAATAATATCCAATAACTTTAACATATAAGTTCAAGCTCTAAGTGCATTATAAGACTTCACATCCCATACACACTCATATATTACTAAGCGAAGCGAAGCGACACGCTGTAGCTACAACGGAGAACGCAATTTACATTTCTAAATGCAAAATGTAGTATACAAGCAAACTTTTCTCATTCTGTACATTTCAGACACGTTCTGATCGAAATGTTACCAACCGGTACGTTGTAGAGATGATTTTTGTCACTATCAAGTGTTCAACACATTGCAGTGTCTCAACCAAAATTTATGTAATTTGTGTAATTTATTACAGTACAGTACAGTAGTCAGTGATTGACATCTCTTTTTAACATATCCCGTACCCCTGCCGTACAGCAGGGTAGGCAGATGTTGAGATACTCTGTTCTCTACTTTTCGCCAAAACCTCCAGGTTACTGCCTAGTTGTTTCAGACCAGTCGTGGCAGGGGCATAAACCTGCGACGGCAACACGCTGAATCTCAATCGAGAAAATGAAATATTTTATATTTTCATATGTTACCACAGTGTCCTGGCTCAAATAAAGTAAAACGCGGCGTTGAATTCCATTACTCAATACGCAAAGCCTCCAGACTTTAGCAGAAAGTGGGGAGCGATGTCTAGACACTAGCCTACTCTCCCATAAATTATTATTCACAAGACCAAAGTCATTCAGCATTTACATTTAGTTTCGCCTGGTAACGCGAAATATAACGTACGTTTAACATAGTCGTAAGTGGTGAACTTTGGATGTGAAAGGATATTATGAGATGTGTACTCGTATTTACTCTCACGAAACGTACAATTTTGGCTCGTCACCAACTTTCTGTACGATTTAAACCAACGTGTTACAAACTTGTCCCATTTTAGTATGTTTCTGACTGAAAAAATAATTACAGTAACCTTTTTCTGAATTGTTTCCTTTGTATGTAATGAAAGAACATTTATCTTGAACAAGGAAATCGTTGACAGTAAAATATTATTGTACTTTATTTATTTGCCTGATTCATTGGTCTTGCTTCTATTTGTACGAGCGTTGAAACTCTACAAATAGTGTTGATTAAATACTTATATTGTAATTTATTATTGCACGTAGATGCAATAATAAATTAAAAATTTTCGGCCTATGTTAAATAAAAAATAAATAAATCAGCTTGACGCTGTATCTCGCACACCGCAGGGTAGGCAGAGGGAACCTAGTGTTAAGACACTCTGTTCCCCACTTTCTGCCGACTGCCGTCTTTCAAACTGCTGCTTGGACCTTTAATTACCGGTAATTTTGAAAGCGATTACAAATCCTGCTCAAGATACCGGATTTTCACCACTACGGATGTATAGTTTGCAGCTAAATTGAAAACCATAAGTCTATGGTTCCTTGAAAAGTAGAAAAATCAGCCTTATAAGTCAACGCAATCAAAAGATACGAGCTTTATGCACCGATTTTGCTGCATTTTGTATGAAATTCGTTGTGGAATCAAAACCTAATGGATACTTTCCATGGACAGTTTGGCACAAAAAAGAAAAATTACATTACAAATAATGGAAAATTCCAAAAAATTAAAATCTGAATCTTATACATAGGAACAAAAAATTTACAAACTTCTATTTGTACTTCATTCCATACCAAATAAGTCCATATACCCGCAAACTTTATTTGGTAAACTTTTATAAGTTGTACTTCCCTCCTGAAATAGGTACCCAAGCCTCAGTGGCTGAGTCCGAGTCAAACGTAATTGGTTTTTTTAATAAACCAAATATTAATATTATTTATATACCATAAACGTAAATACGAATTACTTACTTAATCTAATCTAAGAATATCAATAATAAAACTCAACTGAATTTAAATTTAAAACTAAATTTAAAGACCAAAATGAATGCATTGTTCACCGTGGCTTATGATTTATTTCGACGTACGATTTAATTAGCGGTTAGACTAAATCAGGGCGTTAGTGTGGACCGACTGCCGCTACTAGTACGAGGCACGACAGTGTAATTACAATTCTAATTATAAATACTTTTCTATTCAAACAACTTGCGATTCATTTGTCATTTAAATTTGGGACATTTAATCTTAAGAATCACTTATTAAAACGCAATTTTCCGTTTTCTTAAAGGATACAAAGAAAGTTTAGTTATTGCTTTTTCCAGTATTTATTTTTATACGATGTAAAATTAAATAATGCATGACTATAAACGCGATTGTTGTGAGTTCTATCATCAAATCACAAAATGAGTACTTTTTATTTCCTTGCAACAACACAGAACGCAGAGTTCCGACACTCTCACGTCACGTAACGGAATGTCTCAAAAATTGGTCGGAAATTAATGAATAGAGTGACTCAATACTAGGTTACTTCTGCCTAACCTGTTATAAGCGGGATACGAGTAAAGCTGCTTACGTGCTTTACTTATAATCTTAGTTAAAATTTATCGGAAACATGAATATATGACATAATTATATTTTGAAAATATATTTCAAAGTAAAAATTAGATATGATTCCAGTTCCGTTTAGGGCTAAAATTAAATTAAATTAATTTTAGTGAAGAACATTTTAAGTAAACACAAAATAATTAAAGGAATAAACTTTGAGTGACTGGTTAATCAATTTGGGTATGCTGATGCTGGCAGCTGGTGATTGTAAATTTGAATACTAGAACATATATTTGTGAGATCAATTTAAAATACATATACTCGACATGTACATTTTAAATGTTCTGCAAAGACATCAATTTACAAAATTAAATGTTTAATATTATAGGTATACTAAAGTTAAATTTAATTTAAGTATTAAGGGCTGCTCTTGGTTTTAAGTTTTTGACTTGGAAACACTAAAATACAATATATAGTATAGGCATATATATCAAAATATAATCGAGTTTCATTGTATCTTATTTTTCCTAGATGATGAAAGTAAAAAATTGAGGATGCAATGTCCGGTGCATATTTTTTTAAATTGATTTTTAGCCTCGCGAACTATACATGTATATATACATATAACACAATATAAAAGTACCTATGCATTAGCGACTGTAAGCAAGACCGTTGGGGTCTCTATTTTGTCACTACAGTCCCACTACAGTCACGTTTACACTACGGCTGTTGGTGCAATTCCCAGTCGGAGTAGTGAAGTATTTAATATTTCCTCGCGTTGAGTTCCGCCCCTCAAAAAGGAATGTTTCGAGAGTTCGGCGGTAAGTGGAGAAAAGAAGTAACTTAATGGGAACGGCATAACTCAACACTAGGTTCCCTAGATCCCTCTGCCTACCATGCTTTGTGTATGAAACAGCGTGAACCTAAATAAAAAAATATAATAAAATAAAATGTGCGAACGCAAATTCTACACTTTCCACCGAAACGTTTAAACTATTCAGTTCAGTTTGGGTGAGCGAGAATGCGGCTTATTTTTGTTATTTTCGTATTGAATGAAAAGCAAAATCAAAGAGAATAATTTTTTGAGTTCGTAAAGTGAATGCATGAATGATACATGAATGTGTCAACTGTCGATGAATGTGCATGTATATATGTGGCATGGTGTATTATTTGCCGTCAATTTGAAATCGAACACATTGAAATAAAAGAAAGATGAAAATAGCAAAAAACAAATACATTGAGGCCGTCCTGACGCATGGGGGGCAGCTATGACCATTTGGAGGAATGAATTATTATTTATTAATATTTTCATTTCTTCTCTCTCGCACCGAGACAAAAGCCCGGCGTTGAGTTCCGCCACTCAACACATAATACCTCAAAAAGAACGATGGAAAATGGGGAAGGAAGTGACTTTACATTAGGCTTACTCTGCCTACCAGCAGGATACACCGGATACAGCGTGAGACTGATTCGATTTCATTGGAAATACAATATTTTATTTTTAATTAAGAACGATCTTTATTCATGCAAGCCCAGTACATGATGGAAATTAAATAAATATTCAGTTCAGAAGAATGTTATACGGTAATTAGTAGGTGTTAATATTTGAATATACATTGTAGTATTTAAAAAACAACTATTATATTTTTTCATAACCACAATTACAAGCAAAAATCGCAGTTATTAATAACTTAGTAGTCACTAGTGGTGTCTTCTACATTACATGATTTGAAGAAAACAACATGCAGCGTATAATATATTTTATTGAGTTAATATTTGACAAACTAAAATATACAAATACTGTTGAACTTGGAGCAGCGCCTGGAACTTGTGACCACAGTTGAAGGCTTAAGGAGTGTACCGATTCAAATACACGCCATCACTGCTCCAGTCCAATATAGCAGAACCATGGCGAACACGTTACAAGCATCCAGCAGCTCGATTAACCCCAGTAGCGACTGGGAGACACCCGAAATATTACGGGTCAACGGAGTTCCTGGTTGAGGAAAATCAACCTGGATTGCAAACAACTTTGACCTCGATAGCGACCTGATTGCAACTGTAACTACCGCGGCAGTGGAGGAAGTCGTCAGAAGAAAAATCACAATCGAAAAGGTATCCAAGAAATGGTCATAAAGACATGTCAAATAGACTGCCAGTGCTAGCTGAACCTAGAAAGTTAACACTAGATCGAAATAAGTTTCTTAATTTCAATTATTAATTGTAATATGAAACGATTTTTGTTCAAATAAAAATATATGGTAAATATGTTAACTTATGCAAATAGTAAAATGTCAATTCGTTTATTGAGGCGATCAAATAAATGATCTATCAAGTTCAACTGTTGTTGTTGTGTTATTACAGCTGTTTCGGTAACCACCACAGTGAAGTACTGAGTCTTTTATTAGATATACTAATAAAAGACTCAGTATTTCAGTCTCGTTTTATTAATATCACATATTTATAAGTAGAAATTTATTTTTATGCTATGGATATTACATAGTTAATAAAAATATCAATTTTATTTTACTTATACTTTACGTGTAGGATAATAAAATTAGGTTAGTAATTTGCTTCACGCTGTATACCACACACAGCAGGGTAGGCAAAGGGAACTTAGTGTTAAGACATGCCGTTCCCCACTTTCCAACGAATTCTGGAGGCATTACGTGTTGACGGAACTCAACGCCGCGTTTTGCCTCCACACCAGAGCGAAGAAATCGAAATATTTAATTTGTATTTCATCTCCTCGAGAGGGGATCAAACACAAAATCAGCCACACTTTGTGCCCCTGCGCAACGACTAGCCTTGGAAAGTTAGGTTAACATTAGAAAAAATTAGGTAAGTATGCTATGAAATTTAAAATATTAGCAAATAATTCAAATTATTTACGCATCGTATATCATTTAGCTAATAATTTAAAATCATAATAGTGCAAAATTAAGTTTTGTACACAGAGGGATAAATTACTGTTACTATTAAAAATGCTAGTCTTTTTTGTCTATCTATATGCTAGCTACACTTTCACGCCTAAACTACTGAAATTTAGTATAGATATGATGACTTTCACTGATGATGACTTTGTGAAGGCACCTCTTATTGCAATGATAAAATTCCCAGCGAAATACACATAAGTCTGTTTTACCTTCTCATTCTCTCTCTCACTCTTCTATTCTCTTTACTTCTACTCTCTTTTCTTTTAATATGCATATGTAGGTATCTCTGAATTTCGCATCTGAAATATGAATAAACCCAATTTGACAATTTTCAATGTATCGTGTAATTTAAGCTGGTAACATAGTTAGTTTAAGTTACAGGTTCGGGTCATTTATTGAAGTAAGTGCACTAAAATTATTTTTAAATGTTAATTATACTAGTTGATAAATGACTAGTTACCTTAACTGTCTACTTGTTATCAAGTATTTGTAAGTATTATAGTATATCATATACATTTTGTTATACCTGCTAATATTATAAATGTGAATGTATGTTTGTTTGTTACGCTTTCACACCGAAACTACTCAACCGATTGTCATGAAACTTTATACACATATTCTTAAAAGTATTAGAAGAGATGTAGGATACTTTTTGCTGCGATCGGACCGCTGGTATGTCAAAACACACCTAGTAGTATACGCTGCGAGACTCGACAAGACACTCAGTTCCCCTAATTTCAAAAAAATCTGAGGGTGTTAAGTCGCGGAACTCAACGATACATTTCGAGTCTACACAAGAGCGAAGAAGTGAAAATATTACTTAAATAATACTTCTTTCGTCTACTCTAGCGGGGATCGAACCCACAACCAGACGCGTTTACAGTCTTATACATGTTGCCTGGCCTCAAAATTAACGTGGTTTATTAAATAGCTCTGTTATAAAATACCAAATATATGTGTGTATGAATAATAAGTTTCCATCAATGCAAATATACAAACCTTTATATGATATACATTAAGCTTGAAGTGCCATTGTGACGTTTAAATTAAATCTTATGACTTTTTTTATATTTAGAATACGATCAGCAAATGAATGGCTATGGCAGAATGGCACAATTTGGCTTCATATTAAGTAGACAACATATAAGTAATAACGACAGCGCGTCCGTATTATATATACAAGAGGAAATTAAATAATGAAGAAAATATATAGAACATGAAAAAAACATTAGGATAAATAAAGATATTACAAGGCAAAAATCAAGTTAACGTTTTATTAAGTAAAACAAGTTTCCTCAAATGTTTGATATTATTGTTTTCCCAATTCTACTGAGGTCGTCTTATTTATGGCTCTTCGTATATTAAACTAAGTATAATTCGATTTAATGTCCAAATGCGTTAGGCATTTTTTTATCTCAGTATATACATATACAGCTTCCCTTCAGCACACATCAAAGTAGGCAGAGGGAACCTAGTTAAGACTCTCCATTCTCTACTTTACGCCAAATTGTGGAGATATTGAGACCTGAATGACGGAACTCAACGCCGCGTTTTGCCTCGACACCAGAGCGAAGAAATGAAAATATAAATTTAAGTAAATATTTCATCTCCTCGATTGGGGATCGAACCCACAACCAGTCGGTCATACAGTCACACTTTGTGCCTCTGCGCCACGGCCGGCCTCAATATTACAATATATTATTATTTTATATATTCAAATGATTTAAAGAAAACAACATTTATTTGTAATTTTTTATTCGATAAAAAATCGTTAATTTACAACTACACATATATAGGTACTTATAAAGATGGTGGTATTATAAACTGCGTGGTGGTTAACAAAAAACAATTTAATAAAATATCTCCTTGTATATAATTACATTTCTAAAACATAATACACAGTTCTACTGTTAGTCAAGGTATTGGATTTTATGGAACAGCTCTTGTGCCATATTAGTGAGTTAAAAAATAATAAGTTATGCTACAAATCTTTTTCACATCAGGAAAATTAACAAGATAATAGTATTCAAATTTAGATGTACAATATACATCTAAATTTATAAAAATACGAAATGAAGTTCTGCCTACCGATATGCATTTATTTTGGGCATAGATTAGAAACGAAATGATGTTACCACCCGTCCCAAAAACGAAGTCAACTTACCACATTTTTTAATCTCTTAACTCCTAAATAATTCGTTAATAATGCTTTAAACTACATAAATAGGAAAAACATACAACTTATCAAACCATAAATTTAGTGATAAATAACAAGACTTCATTCACTATACGTATATACTTTATCAAACAAAACCTCAGGTAAAAAGGAGTGTATTTTAGCAGAGTAACGTGTGATCTTTTCGCCCGAGCGAGAGGATCATTAAAACCTAAACGACCGCTCTCAGGCGCCTCATAAAGAACAAACGAGGGAATGCATTCCAATTTATTCACATTTCATTTAATTTTATTTGAAAGTCAAGTATCTAATATCCTGTTACAATTTTTAAATATTTCTTTGTTGTAGCATACGAAAAATCCTATTAAAATTAAATCTCCTCTTTTATTTTGGAAAACTAAATAACAAATAGAAACTCATATCGTTAGTGCTGGAAAATAAATTTCATAATACCCACCTATTATCTCCATTTATAATATCAATAAATAAATAATTCGTTAATAATGCTTTAAACTACATAAATAGGAAAAACATACAACTTATCAAACCATAAATTTAGTGATAAATAACAAGACTTCATTCACTATACGTATATACTTTATCAAACAAAACCTCAGGTAAAAAGGAGTGTATTTTAGCAGAGTAACGTGTGATCTTTTCGCCCGAGCGAGAGGATCATTAAAACCTAAACGACCGCTCTCAGGCGCCTCATAAAGAACAAACGAGGGAATGCATTCCAATTTATTCACATTTCATTTAATTTTATTTGAAAGTCAAGTATCTAATATCCTGTTACAATTTTTAAATATTTCTTTGTTGTAGCATACGAAAAATCCTATTAAAATTAAATCTCCTCTTTTATTTTGGAAAACTAAATAACAAATAGAAACTCATATCGTTAGTGCTGGAAAATAAATTTCATAATACCCACCTATTATCTCCATTTATAATATCAAGTTTAAAACTGTTACAACTCATATATAATATTATTTTCTCAGCCTACCCTAACTAAAATGCAAATAAGCAACTATAAAACTACTTCAACAAATTCTAAATATTGAACTACTCCACTAAAACGAAGAACTCTTCTGAATAACTTTTCATTTGAGGAGTAAAATTCAAATTAGTCAAATTCAGGAGTGATCTTTGATTTTATAGTACTGTAAGGAAGCCAATGGAGCTCTGAGCGCTACCGCATTTGCATTTATTTTCACAACTACACAAACAATCTCTAAAGAAACGTCGGCATTGTACAATACCGACCTGTTTACTGCAATCCACCCTTTATTCTATTTAACTTTGATCAGTGAATTCTGTGTTGTATAAAACATAATGTGCCCGCATAGATATTCCACAGTAGGTTACTTTTACTTGACCCACGTACAAATGTATGTAAATGAAAGGATTACGTGTAATTAGATTTTATTACATCTGAAACACTGTTTCCGTATGAGAAACGAGAGCTCGCACCTCATTTAAATAAGATTAAACCTTTTTGGCCGTATAAAGTAACTTTAAACAAATTGTCCTATAATATCGCGATTACTGTTTAATTGACTAGGAGATTTGATTATATACATATAATATTTCAAAATATAATTATTAGAAAACAACAAAACGACGTGGTTAAAACGAAATTTGCACTATTTGTATTTGATTTCAATCCATATGAACAGAACTAGCTTACCACTAGGATTCCTATTTGTATATATTTCTATAAATAGCATATAAATTATAACGAGCCACTTAATTAAATTTTCCAAGAATATTATATTGAGAAAGTAAATATACCAAGAAATTCAAATTACAATTTTACTATTTGCGTTCAATCAAAATTGTCTCTAAATCTGGAGAGCATTGAATTTATCTATCTATTGAAAATATAAATCATGGTTTACCTACTTTAAATGCAATTGTTATTAATAGAATCTGCGACTTGGACTTTGACATATCTTAGGATTTTAAAAATTGAATTGTACCTCTGAAGAACTATCAATAGTATTTTTGTAGAAAGTGATACAATCGTATAAGTGAAAATGGAGAATCTGTCACTAGTTTGACTTTGGATCTCCAAATTAGGAAATATGTGAAAAAAAATATACTTAAAAATTTATTAAATTCACTTTTTATCCCGCATGCAGCAGGATAGGCAGAAAAAAAATTGGTTTTAAGACAACGAATTCTAGAGGCATTTTATTTCCTCACGTGGGAATCAATCCCACAACCTGTCGCATGCTCCAGCCCCACGACTGGCCTCGACCTAATCCCTACCTAATTACTTTCACAAGATAAAACAAAAAAGATCACGAATCTCGATTCTAAATAGTAATTTTGCTTTATTCGTGGAGGAAATTCGCGCTCGTTGCACAGATTACAAGTGTATAATCTATTTCCGCGAGACGGCGCGGTACCTACCAGCGAGCGAGTATTACATCTCATAAACTAGAGACGCGACGGTAACGTTCACGTCTCGTTTGCTTCTGATGGTAATGCCCCCAATATTACACGCTCGTAAATTGTCGCAGTGAGTTAATGCTAATTTACTAAAGGTGATTTAAAAACGCATTATTTGTGACGTCATCGTCGTTATGTACAAACGTCGGAAAGGGAAGGAAAAAAGGTTTTTTTGTTTCGTTTACTGTACTACTGTACTTGTAGTTTCAGTTTTATACTTAAATATTATTATATTAAAATTATATTTAAAACGACTTCCCATAATATTAGATTTTACATTTAGGTACAGTTAAAATGTTTAAATTTTTGAACGTAACATGTCAATCACTTCGCAATTGAAGATTTCGTATAAAATTTTATTATCGAGGAAAAATGAGAAAGATATTCTATCGCCACCTATGATTTATGTTGTTATACTTCCCGACAACGTTTCCAAGTCACCTCGCGTACTTTTGTGGATCATTAAAGATTAAGCTGACAACTCGATGTGTTCGATTTGAAACTTCAATATTTTTATAGCTCAAATCCCAATTCGCACGAGAGAGTTATAAAACGTTTTGTTGAAACCCGGCGTTGGCGTTTTTATAACTTTCCCAATATGATTGTTCATGAATGTATCATAGACTGTTTGTATTTGTACCAATGGAACGTGGATACGATGTAGTGATGTTTATCCCAAGTGCGTATTATAAAAAAGGTGTCTCGAGAACGTTTTTATGCAAAATGTTTACAAAAATATTTTAATAATATTTTAAAGGATTGTGTACAGAGGGGCTTAATCATAAATCTTACTCAGTCCTGGAAAACTCCTACCAATAAAAAAAATTGTCCCACTATTTCGAACAATTCGTCGAAATTCGTTATTGCCATCAGAAAAAAATAAAAAAAAATACTGGGATACCGCTACAATGTATAAGTGTAAGAAACCGCCCTTTTAAATAACTCTGTTGGATGTAAAGATGCACGCAGTATACATCGTTTCCTTTTTCGTCTTCTGGCAATATAAATTTCTATTATCTATCACTATAGTAAGATGTGGTTTAATAGCGTAAAGTGATTAAATGGCGTTCATTTAAACAACCGTTAACAACAACCGTGAACGTTAAAAATCGCCTACGCCCGGTCCCAACGGAAAGTTTTTTAACTCCCGTCCGAAGGTGGTATATTTGACAAATATGATTCTTTTACGTATAAATCTTAAATATATTTGAAATCCATTAGCTCTATGTAATTTTAGATTTACGAGATTCTCTGGAAATGTTAACTTTTGTACATATTGTACCTAAAGTACCGTACGTAGATAACGTACGTATTGTACGTAAATATTTAGGTACTGTATTCTATTCAATCTTAAGTTAATTATATTTGAATGTTTTTTTTTCTAATGTTACATTACGTGACTACTGAAGTAAAATATTTACTTCGCCGTAACTTCTTATAGTAAGTAATTACTATTCCTATACAAGGGTTCTACGAAGAAATTGCTCACGGCGATGAGGTCGCCTGCTGTGCATCTGTTTTTATGTTTATTTCTTTAAGTCTCCAATAAAGAACATTATTTTCTATATTATGTTTCTTTCCATAATATGAATAAATTGTTTCATGTATTACAATAATTCAGGATCAAAATATATTATTGTCAGACTACCGTGAGTTGAGGCTGTCGTGGCGCAGTGGAACAAAGGTATTAGATAATAATTAGACATTTATTTTGACAAGACTTATAAAGCTTCTATTCTTCCTTTCAAGAATATCCTGTATACAATATTTAACTATGAGTAAAAAAAATACCGAAACAATAAAACTGGTGATTTATTTTTTCAGCTAAAACAACGGTTAAAAGAAAAAAAAAGTGTATATATTTTTTTTTCTATCTTATCATTTTATGCGTTGATTTTTTCTGAAATTTTTCATTTAAGGTGTTATATAGAAAACTAAAACTACACCTGTAGTAAAACTTTTTTTACATCAACACGTTTAAAGCTAACTTTCTATACTCTCACTCGATTCTTGTTATAAAAGTTTTAGTTGCAGTGTTCTTCAACATTAGAGGGTACAACGAAAATTATTACCCGCAATGTCGCCTGTGGTTTGTACAAAACTTTACTCTGAAATTGTAACTAATTTCCTAAAAAGGAGGTTACGCTATAACGTGTAAGTTTGATTTATGAAAGTTTTCAAAAACATTTCCAGCAAAGTTTGAAAAAGTCATAGTGCATTAATAATAATTTTAACCATTTTTAGTGCGTCTTGTGAAAATAGTATATTTTCTATATGTTATGTTTAAAGAGAAAAATATTATATTCTGTTCTTTTTGTATTAGCTTCACGCTGTGTCCCGTACATCACAGGGTAAACAAAAGGAACCCGGGAACCCATTGAGTGCCGGAACTCAACACTGCATTTCGCTTTATTAACAGTGCGAGTAAATTAAATTATTATTCATTCCTCGATTGGGAATCGAAGCCACAACCGCTGTGCTCATGCGCCCCAAATGAACTCGCGTTAAAATCAAGTATAAATATTAGTGAATATAAATTTGAATACTATAAAATAATCCAAATCCTTCATATACTTAATTGTTAAGCTCCAAGCGACCTCAGCGCCATCATAGGGTAAAAACCTCTGTGGAGGGTACTCGTCACGCGTCAAACCGGAAACGCAATCACCATCTAAAATGGAAATGTGACGACATTGCAAGAAAATTCGTCCATATTTTTGAAGTTGAAATGGGAAAGGGTTGCAGGCGAGTTTTAAACAAACATTTTTCTTTCCCCTTTACAAATTGTAAGTTTTAGTTTTATAACTATGTTTCTTGTGATTGTAAACGTGATGAAGGGTAGACCCTTCATCCCGTTACTTCGACCCATACTTAGAAGTAAGAAAAAAAAACAATAAAAAATTACAGACGAATTTTTTCAAGCTTCACTTTATTTTGTGTTAATGTAAAATTTAAATTATTGTTCCACGCATTGTTTTATTGTAATATAATCATTATTATAAAAACATAAAAAAATGCTTATTTGTGATTCAAGTATATATACACGTAATCGTTCTGTTTAGCTTCACACTGTATCTCGCACTAGTGCTAAAATACTCCCGTGTTGGGATTCTTTCGTTCTCCACTTTCTTTCTACATTATCTTTTATATATAAAAGGACATGTACTGACTCACTGAGGTAAGACGCACGCACAGCCGTAACCGCTGTGAGTAGAAACGTGAAATTTGGACAGATGTTCATTTTCATAATCTGGACATATACTAAGAAAGGATTTCGAAAAATTTTAACCCTAAAGGGATGAAGTTGAACACGTGTTTCATGGTTTTTTAGAATTCACCCCCTAAAGGTTCAATAAGGGGTTGAAAGTTTATACGGAAAAATCTTTAAATCGCTACCGATTTTTATAAAAATTTAAATTCATATTGTTAAAAATATTTTATTGAACACATGTTTCGTCGTTTTTTTAGAAGTCACCCCTAAGTGTGCAAATACACGGGCGAAGCTGCGACTGCCCACTAGTTATCTTATAAATACACAATGTTTTTTAATATAAACCTTGGAAACATTATCTTCTTTTTTTTAGTTTTGACAAATCACGCGATGAATAATGGAACACAACCTTAGCCCCTCAACGCCGCGTAGTTTTGCCAGAGCTAGAGAATGCAAATAATAATGAATTTCCCCAAGTAGGTATCGAACTCACAACCAACGCGTTTGCAATCAGACACTCCACGGTCACCATTCCACTGGGCCACGGTAGCCTCAACATTGCCCAAAAAAATATGACTAAATATATATTTAAATACCATAAATATGGTGATAATATATTTAATGGCTTATATTAAATTCAAAATATTCTGATTATTTCTTGTGAGAATTTCTCGGTATCCGTTATCTTCTGTGAAGTTTCCTGTTTATGCTCTCGGTTAATTTACAATTTATAATTTATTATAATTTATTTTATTATAGGTACTTATTTGTATTAAATATACATTTAAATATACTATCTAATAACCACATTTTTTTAAAAAGTAATAAAAAAGGACAACCTCTCGTTATATATCGCATATAGCAAGCAGTAATTGACAGCAGGTAGGCAGAAAGAACCTAGTGTTAAGACACTCCTTATTCACTTTCTACCGATTTTTTCAAGACAGAACTCAACGCCGTGTTTTTTTCTTAGTGCCAGAGCGAAGTAAAAAATAATAATAATAAATCACTCCTCGACGGACTTAAGTGGTCTGCGAAAAATGAAAATTGTAGCGTCTTTTATAAAATTTCCGCATATGGAGTTAATTTAATTAAAATAAAAATAAAATAAATCAGCTTCACGCTGTATCCCGCACACAGCAGGGTAGGCAGAGGGAACCTAGTGTTCTTAGACACTCCGTTCCCCACTTTCTGCCGAATTCTGGAGGCATTGCGTGTTGAGTGGCAGAACTCAACGCCGCGCTTAGCCTCGACACCAGAGCGAAGAAATAGAAATATAAATTTAAGTAAACATTTCATCTCCTCGAGTGGGGATCGAACCCACAACCAGTCGGTTTACAGTCACACTTTGTGCCGCTGCGCCACGACTGGCCTCAATTTAATTTGAGCCTGAATTTACTTTAAAACTACTTTAACACCGGAAAATCGCTATATCTTATACTTAAAATATCAAATTAACGCGCTTTATAATATTAATGAAGGTAATAGCTACTATCGCCCGCCACCTGCTAACATACACGAGATTCACTACGGACGACTTGACGAATAAAACTGTATTGTTTAACATAATTTCGAAAATAACTAAATTGTTTAACATAAGTTCTGCCGTTTTTTCAACATTTTGCTTTCTTCATTCATAAATGGGCAATCCAACATAAAAATAATTTCTCAAATCGAACCAATAGTTCCTGTTATATGCTCTTCATAGCATTCAAGTAAACAATTTTCGTCTTCATAATATTCGTATAGATTATGAACTTTTATGCTTAAGACAATAATAACTAATAAGTTTATGAAATTATTTTTTTTTTTTTTTTTCATTGAAGTCGGAAGTTGGTGAACGACGCGAGCAGGGTGCGACGCCCCCTAGTCTGTATGTAAATATGTTTTTCTTCTGCAGAAAATCCTTCTTTTTTTTAAATATACAGATTATTTTTGCACAAGAACTTTAGAAAAGTTTTACAATATCCATTGAAAACACTTTATAGCCCATTTCCTTTGTTGAATTTCTTACGTTACTTTACGGCTTACATTTCATAGAAGTGACAACGTCTTAGTGGTTCTACTCGTTTAAAATTTATTATTACTAATAACTAAGTAATGTTTTTTTTATTGAAAAAAAGAAATGAAAAAAAATATTAATATATACGTACGATATATTTGTAAAAGTTACAAGTTTGCATATATCATCCCAAAAGTTGAATTGGATGACTTCTTTCTTAGGTAAAAGTTTAAGGGCTATGTAACGTAAGTTTTATCTATATTTATGCGATAAATAACAAAAGAAAATATATTGGTTTCTTTCATGTCTTTCTAACATCGACTATAATACATGACACTGTTATGTAAAACTATAAAAAAAATGTCTCTCGCGTGTGTTTTTTTAGGTTCGCGCTCCCAAATCCTTAAGGCAGACGGAGCCTAGTGTTCAGACACGCCAATCCTCAGTTTCCGTCAAGAGGTATTGCGTGTTGAGTAGCGGAACTCAATGCCACGCTTAGCCTCGATACTAGACCGAAGAAACAGAAATATTAAATATTTCATTCCCTCGAACGGTGATCGAACCCACAACCAGTCTAACATACAGTCACACGCGTGTGCCCACACACCAAGAATGGCTTTTAATTTATAGAAACATATTAACGTATCACAAACCCACTTATACAATAACAAATTCAGAATAGTCTCTGTCTTATTGTGCGGGAATACCACAATAGCAGTCTGAAACTGCACTGACATTTGCATCAATTTTCTTCGCAGCTATACCGAGAATCTCTGGAGAGCTATTTAAGTAAATATTCCCAACGTGTTATTTAACTTAAATTAAATTCATGTATTCATATATTCTATTTCAAGCCACAAACAAAAGTATTATACAATTTTACAAAGAATACTTTTGCAAATTTTATCTAAAAGAACGTACAATATCTTGTTTGACTTCAAAAGTGTTGGAGAAAAAAAACATTGTTCTTTTCAATTGCCTCTATTTGTAACACACTATTTTCTGCATGGAAAACTACATGGCGACACGTTCTACTTTCTTTTGTTTTGTATCTAAGAGACCATTAGAATCGAGCATTTTGCAAGAATAAATTAAGGCATACGAATCATCATAATGGGAGAATGTGTTCAAAAAAAAAAGATTTTAATTTTTTAACGACTTACATTATTACGTCGTCTTTTTCGATGAAATTTATAAGAATCTAGTATAAAAGGGCTCAGAATAAAATTATAACTTAGTATAAAGCTTTATTCCTACGTCCACTGCTACGTCTCAAGCTAAACTGACTTACAAAATACAAAATACTTCATAAGAAATCTTAAACAAAAAAATATATCAGTTTGTAGACAAATAATAATATGACCAACTGAATCTACAAGTATTGACAAGTATAAGAAAACAATGTCTAAACAATTATATGCAATTTATATAAACTCTAACACTAGTTTGAATATTCCTAAAAAAATTCACCGATAAATTACGTTAAGTATTGTAATCACTTTAGTCCAGTCAAGTCAATTATATAAATAATAGTAAAATAGTAAAGACCGGCGCTAATATAATATAAATAAAATGTGTATATTATACATGTATACATAAACCTTCGTCTTGAATTCTACGTATGAATAAAGTAATTCAAGACAAAGGTCTGCACTGAAATCTGTTAAGTTATTAAAAACATTTTTAAATTCACGTTAACAGCAGCGCATAGCAGAGTTGATTCTTTGGCAGAAAAATAAGACATTCGTTCTCCTTTTTCTGCCCACACAGCTATTAATCGTATTTTTTCCTTACTAATTCACAATAGCAGGGAAGGCTGAGGGAACCTAGTGTTACGAAAGTCCGTGGAAAGTGGGGACACTTTCCACCGAGTTCTGGACGACTTTGCGTCGACAACACAGCTAAGAAATGAAAATATAAATGTAAATATATATTTTATTTCCTCGAGTGGGGATCGAACCTAAAACTAGTCGTCAGTCAGTTTACAGTCACATTTTATCGTATAAAGATTATTATAAATAATGAAAAATAGAAAATTTGAAAGTAAACCTTTGTAAGTTAAAAATAACTGTAAGAAAGGAAAGTTAATTGTTAAAGAAAACCCTTCCTAAAAATATTGAAAATAAAAGTTATTTTCTTACACCAATATTATCTTGTGTGCCGAATAGATGCTACGAGATGTATTTCTAAGTTAGAATGCTCCTTAAAAATATATTTGTTCTGAGTAAAATAAGCTTGCGGCGTTGGGGTCCGTTTATTTTAAGAAAAAAATAACATTCTATATGCTAATTTCATGAACTAAGTGCATGTGTACAAAAGTGCATAAACTTTTATACATCTCGAATTGTGTTTTCAAATATTTACAAATAATTACAAAATGTACTATATCCATCATCATAATATTTTTCGTATTATTAGAAGAAATGTGGTGAGTGGTAAGACGGATGGTACCCCTATTGGTTAAAAAATCCATATTCCCCACTTTCTCATATAATGGGGGATAGCGACGGTGTGGGCATTCCTCTGTTCACCTTGCTATTTGCGGGGTACAAATTCACATTCATGGCATTTAAAGTGACACACATCTCTATTTCGTCACAATAATGTATGTACTTGACCAAATGAAAATCGTACGTACTGCTGGAAATTAGTTAGATACTCAATTTAAAGTTAACCACAAGTCCAAAGCACGAATACGTTTCACGTTATATATAGTTTTAGTATAACCGAGTTAGAATTCGCTAAGATAGTTACGTTAGTTAGAACAGACGGGCGTTTCATTATGTAATTAAACGCTGGTATCCACAGTTAAATGTGGATACCAGCAGTTATGATTTTTTTAAAATCTAATAACAACATTTTTAAATGTTAAATGTAATGGACACAATACTTATATAGAAAACGTATAAAAATTAACTAACAACATAAATGAGTGGTAACAATCGTATAAAAATTTCGACGTAGCTCGATGAGAACGTATGGCTTAGCGGTCAGAGCGCCTGGGCGGTTTCCGAATGGTGCGGGTTCGAGTCCTGCTACGTTAAAAATTTTATACGTTTTCTAAATAATTATTTTTTTTCGTAAGTGTGAAGTAACTCTTTAAAAATGTTAAAAAACACACCCTTTTTGGGTCGAATTTCGAAAACCAATTTCGTTTCAAAATCCCGTCTTGGGTAAAAACTACGTCCTTAAAAGAATCCGTATGTAAAATTAAAAAAAAAACGGAAGTGACTTAATGGGAACGGAGAATATTAACACTAAGTTCCAATGATCCCTCTGCCTACCCCGCTATGTATAATATGCAGCGTGAAGCTAAAAAAATACATATGAATTAGGTCCGTTAATGTTTCAATAACACAGGCTACAAACACTCTAAAGATTTTTTTTTTCAAACTACCAAACATACAATGTATTTTAAATAAAACTATTTTAACCGGATTAATCGTGTATATTTAGTTTTTACATTTTTGGAAACCCGACGTTTCGAACACTTTGCAGTAGTCCGTGGTCACGGGTAGACTACCCGTGACCACGGACCGACTACTACTAAATATACGCGATTAATCCGGTTAAAATAGTTTTATTTAAAATGTATAATAATCGTGAAAATCAAAGTACTTATTCTACAATGTATATCAGTCTATTATTTTATTTGTGAATCAGGCATAAACTACTGATTCGAAATTATTTAGGTATAAAATCAAGATCAATTGGTTCAATTGGTTCAAGAGTGCACCAACCCCGATAAGAATACAGTACTCCTTATGAGGCCAAACCGGGGCCCTATACCAATCGATCGTGGTTTGACGTAAAGTATTTTCTCTCTCCGCTGATGACTTTCAATTTCTTCGAGGTCAACTTGGCCTTGCTTTCCAGATAACTGCGATATTCTTAAATGTTAAGAAGAAACAGCATATGGGACAGCACTGTTGTCGACAGTAACCTTGACGTTGCCTCCAGTGAGAAAAAAATATCATAACATCTCGGGGAGTCCGTAAGCTCGTAATTTTGCAAGGAGCGCTCCAAACCACACTGTATTGAAGATCTTTTTGTTTTATGGAAAAAGGCAAATCAAACGAGCATTCGGGTCACCTGATGGTAAGTGATTACCGCAGCCCATGGCCCCGTGCATCTCCAGAGGAGCTACAGGTGCGTTGCCGACCTTTTAGGTGGAGATAGATGCGATTTTTGAAGGTGCCCATGTCATAACGAACTGGAAACACTGCCGCGGGTAGGCAATTTCACAGTTCCGTGGCGCGTGGAAAGAAGTTCCTACGAAACCGCGCAGTAGTGGAAAGATTGTTCAAATATACTACAGAACCGATCTTAGATAGTAGTGCTATAACCTATACTTTCATACTTGTACATAGTACATACACATATGTAGGTCGTATCCTTTAGCACAATGTTGAAAAATCGTTATAAAAATTACGATAATATTATACCAAAGCTTTAGAAATTTTTACAATTTACAAATCACTATATAATATATGTGCTGTACATAAAATACTAAAAGAAATTCAATGTATTAAATAAAGAATCGTGTAGTTTTCAAGCGAGCGAAGCCGTGAACAGGTTGCTAGTATATATATAATATATACTATATAAATATATATAATATATACTATATAAATATATATATATATACCCTTTAGAATATAGGTGCTACCTACTACTACCTACATTTTTGTACTCAAATGAACATTTACTGTTGCAAAAGCAGTAATTTTAAAATATCGTATCGTTCGCGCCACAGTAAAGAGAATTTGCCTAATATTGCTCAACTATGGTATTTCTTTGTGAATCTAGAACGATACCTCAATGCAATAAATGTCTGAGAACTATAGATAGTATTGTCGAGATGCGCCCCTCGGGGCTTTTACATATAGTCCTGAAGAAAATGTATGCTAATGCTAGAGCAGTTTGAAAGCGATGTTGCGGTATTTTAACGCGTTGAGAAGAGTTACAACGCGCTTCATATTAAAATTTACTTTGTAAGATCTAGGGTTTTAAAGAATTTAGAAATTAATATTGTTCAACTTAACTTAACTTAACTTAACTTGGATATAGTTCAAGATTTCCATTAAAATTACTGTGTAATACGAAAGTTCCACACTAGCTCCAATAGCCTCCATATAAAACTAAGTGTTCAAACTAATATTCCAATAGAAGCCAAACTTAAGGCAATAAACTTTGCCAGCTTCCTCTAGATCAGTGGTTCCCAACCAGTGGCACCTAAAAATGGTCCGCGAACGATTTTAATTTTATGACTGGTGATGGTGAGGCGAAGTTTCTGTTTAATTATAACAGTTAACTTTTAATATACCTACATGCATAGTGGTCCCTGCTACCAAGAATGATATAAAAGTAGACCTTGATCAAGAAAAGGTTGGGAACCCCTGCTCTAGATAGAGGAATTATATACGTTTTCAAATAGCGTATATTGTTATTATCAAGTGTAATTTAACGATCACTGACTGAATAGCTGTAATCGCAATGGTATTGGGTTCGAAATCGAGGAGTGAAATCTAATAAAAACCGGGGCTGTGGAGCTAAGTTCCAATCTACACACCATGTCTCAATTCGGAAAAAAACTCTTACACATAAATATACAGAATGTAAACAAGAGAGTAGAGAAACAAACACAAGCTTTTAAAATAAATAACTAAGAAGAAAAAATAAAGGTGAACTTCTCCTATATTATACCTATATTTATTAAAATAACTTCTTGCACAATGGTATATCATTATATATTTTTTTCAATATATAAAATAATAAATTTAGTATCTTAAAAATTATTATTTGATAATAAATTTTGAAATAAATCCTGAAGTGCTATAACAAAGCACTATGTAATTAACATACGTACTTAATTATAAAAATAAATTATTCTAGACTTTTCCCGAGCTTAGCACTGGCTTCAAACAATAAATTAAAGGGAAACTTTAAGTCTGTATTTCTCGTGAACAAATACAGTTCGTACTCATTATTTGGACATATTATCTAAAAAAAGTTGTGGAACGGAGTGTCTTAACACTAGGTTCCCTCTGCCTACCCTGCTGTGTGCGGGAAATATATACAAGTAGTATAGAGTATTGGCATATTTAGTTAAATAACATTTTAGTATACATTCTCACATATCCATAGAATTGAATAAATAAAGTAAATACAGCTACAAATACATTTGACGTATACAGGATACTCTAAACAAATACAATGTACAAAATATTTGGAGCCTATCTCCAACTATTTTGTTAATCTACAAAGGTAGTTTATTTTATACCGTTGTTGTCTAAATAGATTGCACTTAGGGAACCTAACCTAGGTATATTTAGAAACTAAGGTTAAATGAAAATGCGGTCAAGTGCGAGTCAGATTTGTTCAGTGAGGGGTTCCGTACCAGGACTCTAGGTATCAGGATTGTAGGTAAGTACAACTTAAAAAAAACACTAATTTAATTTTACGTTTTGGGCATATGCACTGATTTTGTATGAAATTTTGTGAAGAAGATCTTAGCATATATAAATTATAAACGGTCGATCGAATCGATCCCACAAGTAGTCACGTTGACCGGTCCAAAACTTTAAAAATTAAAAATTAAAAATTAAATTAGCTTCACGCTGTATCCCGCACACAGCAGGGTAGGCAGAGGGAACCCAGTGTTAAGACACTCCGTTCCCCACTTTCTGCCGAATTTTGGAGGCATTGCGTGTTGAGTGGCAGAACTCAACGCCGCGCTTTGCCTCGACACCAGAGCGAAGAAATGAAAATATAAATTTAAGTAAATATTTCATCTCCTCGAGTGGGGATCGAACCCACAACCAGTCGGTTTTACAGTCACACTTTGTGCCACTGCGCCACGACTGGCCTCAAAAACTTTAATTTAGTGAAAAACAAAATTAATATTTATTAATATATAAATAGGGTTAATATTTATTTATTTTCATACTAAAGCATATAGCAAAAGTCAACAATCAACATAATACAATTTGCTAGAAAATATACAAGCAAATAAATGCTACTTACTTGGCAAGCAAGTGGTGATGGAGTGCACAATAGTAAACCACAGCCGTCAAGACCAATCAAGACTGAGTAGAATTCACAGTGCATCCATTTCAATTGAAAATAAATATATTAGAAGTAAGTGATCGACATTTTACTTTCGCTTTATATTGAAATAAGCAATAGAATAAAGTTTAAACTGATTTATTTATATTTATATGAATTTTACGAGGCCAGTCGTGGCGCAGCGACACGAAGTATGCTTGTAAAACCGACTGGTTGTGGGTTCGATCCCACTCGAGGATATGAAATATTTTTTATTTAAGTTTATATTTCCATTTCTTCGCTTTGGTGTCGAGGCAAAGCGCGGCGTTGAGTACTGCCACTCATGTCTCCAGAATTCAGCAGAAAATGGGCAACGGAGTGTCTTAACACTAGGTACCCTCTGCCTCTCCTCTCTGATGTGTGCGGGACACAGCGTGAAGCTGATTTGATTTTTTTTAAATAAATAATATTTTCTAGGTGTTTATACGTTTTTTCTATTGTCAACTTACTCAATGAAAAGACATGCTTTTCCTTCGAATGGACTTTGATCTCACAATCAAAGCATCTAGTTAAATTTTAAACTCGTTATAATGGTTACCATTGCGATATAATTATAATTTTATGCGAATTGTTTTTTTATGAACTAGTTTCACATTTTTTTTATTTATTCCATTGCAAAATGGAGTTGTTACTATTAACTTTTTGCTCAGGGATCTCTAAAAACATTTTTTAAGTTTGATAAATGACCCATTTTTACTTAACATTCTAGCCACTGAGCAGCCGTTCACATGAAACATGACGCGGCCATGTGCATTTTGCATTTATTTTACACTCCAGTGAAACATTTTATGCATCTTCTGCCATTTAAATATTTTTTAAATGTTTTACTAGGAATGTAGCCTGGACCTCTTGTAGTATTGTGGGTTCGATCCCCGCTTAAGTCTTTTACTACATGTTAGTACCTATTCGATAGTTTTAGTTTGATATGTCTCATATATTAAATTTTACATTACAACCAGCGAGCAATGCATCGAAAATAAGAGGAAAGTAAAAAAAATCTCGTATCTCTTTTGTAAGATTCATAAAAAAATATCACCTTCAGCATAATAACTACAAAACGGACAACTACTGAAATCCAATTTTATTGTATGTAAGAAAAATATAAGGTTAAAAGTAAAATATAATGATGGCAAAATGCAGTTATCAAGAGCAATTAGACTTGAGTAGTCTGAGCTTGATTTCCACAATGGTATGATACGATGGCATTGTTGTGCGAACGTTTTCACATAGTTCGTCTCCAACGGTATTGTGGTTCGTGGAAGATTGTGAAATTCAAACTTTAAGTAAAATAATATTTATGAAATAATAGTTTTATATTCTTACAATAATGTACATAAAACATAATAAAAAATTTAAAAAAATCCGGATTTTTGGTTTTTGTGATGCGTAAACATAATATAGAGTATAATTAATGAGAAATAAAAATTATGAAGCATTTATGACAAATCAGGAGAATCTTTTTAATGTTTTACAAAGTAGAATTTTAAGAAATTTTATACGTCATATAAAATGCTCACAGTAACAGCTACTTTATAAAATTTCGTACACATTTTTTACAAAACTTGCAAGAACTTTGTATGTCCTCTTTAATTTCTACTTGCAAGTTTTAAGCTGCAATATTCATAATAAATTTACAAAGTTTGAACAAATAAATATTTCTGTGGAATTGAATTCTCCAAAGTTAATATTTACGATTCGTTAGCAATGAAAAAATTCTTTAAGTTTAAGAGTTTTCACTGAAGACTGAGTTGGCACAGTGTATAATAAGTTACACTCCGATTGCATTCTATAAATAAATATTAAAATTGTATTCATAAAAAATATTTTCGATGCCAGTTGGCAAATACGACAAGGCTAAAGATCTATCATCATATCATTTGGTTTAAATGAGGCATTGCAAGAAAGCCAGAAGACCAAGTGCCTTCATTGAAATGGCCACTAGAAAATGGTAGTTCAAATTCAGTTTTTAATTAGTTAACTAGAAAAAACTTTTTAGAGGTTTCTTCATCCAAAACCTTTCCAACAAGCCCAACCACGTAGTGTTAGGACCAGATGTTCAAAGTGATGACATTTAAAGAATTTTATTTGATTATATGTGTATTTTCTTGGTTTTTTAGATTTTTTCAATCTTTTGGAGCTTGTAGGACATCAAGAACTAAGAGATTTTATTTTGACACCTATCAGTTTAACCACCGTTTTGGGCGTAGTTGACCTGTAAATGATAAGATTAGAACGATTTATACCTAAGTCACAATTGAAGATATTTTTAAAGACAAAAGATAGACAAAGCCATATAGGCAGAACGGAGTACTTACTTAATTTTTTTTTTAACTGCATGGTTTTTAAATAAAAAAAAATAATTTTATAATAATTACATACAAATTTTAGTCCTCAGATATATTTGTAATTATAGAGGAGGTATAAATACTGGAACGGTGAATAATGAAAATTTCTTTGTAAGGTGGATTGTATTATATTATATTGGTGGTGGATATTATGAAAGTTAATAAGTTAAGATATGTAGATACCTATATATTTTAACTTATTAACTATGGTTAATATAACTATCGCGTAAAATAAAACACTTAAAAACTGACTCAAGACAGCGTTTCTTACTTTTACTCGTGTAAGATTGATTAAACCTAATTTAACTACTATTTATATAACTATTTACCACTTATAAATTTTATCATAAATAAATGTTGATTATTAATTTTAAATAAAAACAATACAAATCTATATTCCAAACAAACTCGGTGATAAAACATATCATTGCCACGTCGATTTTGACAGAATGAGGACTAAAATAAATCAAAATTAATATATACATGATATCTTAAAAACTTTACAAAAATAAAAATTCACAATTTTGAAAATCAATAAGGGTTTTTTTATAAAAAGTACGGAACCCTAAAAACAAACATTATGTATGAAAATAAATTATTGTTTCAACGAAACCGAAAATTGTATTATGGTACTTGCATTTCATTATAACATACTGTATTTTTTACTCTAAATTCTTTTCTCATATTACAGAGACTTCATATAGCGCAAGCAGCTTACAAAACACTTATGGGTATGGAAATAGCTATTTTCATCAGTATTGCAGAAAAGGCCACCTTAGAGTGCATACAAAAGGGATCAACTCACTGAATAATGCAGGCGGTTGAAGAAAATGCGAATGCCGCTTATCGCTGGAGTAGTTTAAAATCATCCCTTAAGCTAGGCCCGATGCACTCTCGGTATCCAACGAAGTGCATCGATTCTTCTTTTGATAGAAACGAGATAACTTGAAAGGCGAAAGACACCAACGTACCTATAATATAACCCTACCTATAATACCTATCTGTCAACACGCCAGTCCAATGTGAGAATGTAAACGCGACTGGTCGTGACTTCGATCCCCACTCGAGAAAATGAAATATTGATTTAAATTTATTATATTTTCATTTCTTCGCTATAGTGTCAAGGCAAAGCACGGCGTTGAGTTCCGCCACTCAACACATAATGCCTCCTGAAATCGGCGATACGTTTGGAACGAAGTGTTTTAACACTAGTTTCCCTATGCCTACCCTGCTGTGTGCAGGATACAGCGTGAAGCTGATTTGATATTTGTGATTGTTTGTAGTTTAGCTGATATCAGAGCATTATTTATTTTTTTAAGAGACCACGACGGCCTTTTAATTCTCATGAGCACAAGCGTGAGACTGAAACTTTGATACATAGAAAAAACATTAATGACCGATAGCTTTTAAAAACAGCAAGTGGAACATACTATGTGGAGTAAAAAAGTTGGAATTTACCTCCTCAATCACCTGTCAGCCAGTTTATCTATCAAGTATCATCTGTACGAATACATCCATACATTTAAATTTCACATTTAGCAGGATGATTTATATTATACTAGCGGCCCACTCGCGGCTTCGCCCGCATACCACCATCTTACTTTTATTATGCTGTATTTGCAACACGTTTTCATTAATCTGAAAAAGTGCAAGCACTTCATGGCTGCTTAAGAGGATGTCATCGGCGGCAAGGGCGTCCCCCGCGCGACTCCATGTCAAATTTGCAGCCGTAAACAGACCCTTGAATTATTTTAATTTTACATTATCTCGAAAAATATATGTCCAAATTATATGCTATTAAAGCCGAAGCTTATCTTAATAGAATTTTCTTGATAATGGAATAACTTTCAACTTTCAATTATTTTTTGCAATGAAATGTTTTTTTGTGATTTATTTATGAGGGTAGAATAAAAAGTAATAAAAAACAAACATATTCTCGCGCTTTATTGTATTAGTATAGAAGAATTTTACACTCAGCGGTTTCGAAATCAATTTTCCTATTGATGTGTCTTATATTACTTATTTAAACTTATTTTAAGATACAAAATTATTCTTTACAAAATAAACAACTAATAAAATACAATAAATAATAATTTGCAGAGGTCACACAGTTATCACAGTTCGTTTAAGGGCACACACCCTTGTGGCGCAGCGGAATAGCATCTGACTGTAAGCGCGATAATTTTGGGTTTAATCTTCACGCAAGGGAAAATTGGATTCTGCCTGTCACGCATCGTCTTGAAAGTTGAATGGTAAGTATGTTTTGTATTAGATCCCCTCTGTTTATATATTTGTGTCTAAATAGTATAGATCTAGATACTATCTACACATACAAATGTACCTAAGGAAAATAATTTAAACCGATTTTAATATAATATTTATGTTCACAATATCGTATTAACAACATAACACGTATGCTCATTAAAAGTTAAATACTGAATAATAAAAAGGAATAATACAAAGGATCTGAATATTTTACAAAGTTTAAATATGTACAATATAAGAAAAGGCGTAAGGAAAAGGCTACATTCGTTATAATTTATGATAATATTTTCCTTTCCGCGAGCTACTTATTTCGGCGTACCATAGCAAGAAAAGAGATTTGTAATTTCATACATATTTCCATGAACTTTGCTCGTGTTTGTACTGAGTAAATCGTAATTTCCATTTCAAAATCTTCTGAAAGACTGGAAAGTTTTAATGCAAGCATACTACGTCTTTCCATCTTAAAACTTTTTCATTAGTAAAAAACTGAAGATTGTCTCACTCTTTGTTTTAGAATCTGAATATTTTATCGAATATTTTTGCATTTTTTGTAAATTAAATTGATTTATATTATAAAATATTCAAAAGATAGTGTCTTACTGTTTATTAAATATCTTCTCATTTTCTTTGTGATTTAGTTGATCATAAATATTAATAATAAAAATACTATTACCAAATATGGATAAGATAAAGCATCACATGTGAATAAGATGAATAAAGTAGCGACGGAAACTAGTTGAGGTGAACTATTTCCTAAAGAAACACTCTCCATTCTGTGATTAATGGTTCCCAGTCAGATTCTTGGCACGAAAACGTTCTAAAGCACTGAAGCGCTACGATCTCACTTTGCATATTTGTATAATAATATAAGATTTAATATATTTTTAAGGAAGTACTTAGTGTAAAGTATACAAATGTGAATAATAATAACGAGAAATTTCACCATTACATTTCTTTTATATAATGTAAGAAAAAAAATTGCTACTGTAGTTTTTTTTTAGCTGTATTTGCCGGTCTATACATAGATGTAGTGATAATCAAATATTGTACTACATTTTACCACTGACGAAAACCTTGACATGCCATCTAGTGCGAAATACCAACGAAATAAATCACATTTCCACGTATTGAAACACAATTTTCGCGGCGATACACAATTTATGTCGTACAAAGTCACGAAATGTTAGAGCAAAATGTAAAAGATTTGTAAAGGGTCTAGCAGGATAAATATAGAAGATAAAAAATGCAAGTGTCTTATCGAGAACGGAGTGTTTTAATACTAGGTTTCCAAGTCCCCTTTGCCTAACCATACCATATTGGCTTTTCCCGCCATTTTATTTCTCTGGTCACTGAACTAAAGACTGTTGTGCAAGACTTATAATCTTCGAACAGATTTGCAAACTGTCCGTCGGTCTAGAAGCCATTTTGCACAACCAATTCAGTCAACGTAATCAAAAGACAATAGAATTCTGTCTTCGTTTTAGCTGTTTTTATATAAAATTTAAGTAAAAGTGGTGCATACGCTAGCAAACTTAAGTTTGTCAACTTTATAAAATGGATTTTTTTTACAATCATAAAATTGGTACGGAAATCAAGGTTGGCGACTAATGGTGGAAACCAATGTGTCAACTCACACTTTACCGGTATTGTATTAAAAAATACAAATGAAACACTAATTAGGTTTAAATAGTAAAAATTAGGTTTAAATATTCAACACCCAGTTTCCCGCATAAGCTTTATGAGGACGGGTGTGTTTTGTCTTTCCGATTCTCTCTATCTCTCTCGACGAGCACGCCGTAATTAATTAAAAGTGTTTTAATCACGGTACCGGTGAGAGAATGTATGAATATATAAATAAAAGGTAAATTATAAAATATATAAAAAACAGTACAAAAAATCTATAATAAAACCTAAATTACTATATCCAGTAACACTCGAGTCATCAACACAAATCCAACGCCGTGTCATTATTTAAAATCATTTCATTGATTTAATAGATGATTGATTTAAAGCTACAAGGGAACAAAGTAACAGACATGCATATATACGCGCTAAATTGGAACAGATCTTTTGGGCTACGCTACAGTCGCATAAAACCCACGTTTTGTATACCGTCAACCATGAAGACGCTACTTGAGCCTAGAAAGAAAATAATAATAATATAAGGAATTATAAACATTTTAGGCGCGGTCGAATCGACGCCGCCCGCCTTCTTGAAAATGAGTATTAAGACGAGATAAATATTAAGTAGAAATCCGAAATTGAGATATAAAATATTGGAACTTTTCTATTACCGAATCCGTCGCTATGCTCAAACGAAGTCTTTCAATGCTCAAACTTTGCACTATCATTACTGGGACTTGCGAGAGAGAGAGAGATAGAGAGATTAAGAGAAATATAAATTAAGTTAGTTCATTTAGGGACATATATTTTGGTAATTATACATAATTTTGACAATATTTATGATGGATGGTTAACTGAAACCTACAATCTCAATTTAAAATTTTTGTTCCTATAAAAAATTAATAACGCTATCAATATTTCAACCTTACTTCACATTAATTGTCCTAATTTGTCTCAAATCAAAATTTACCCTATATAAGGATAGAATCTAATATCTTATAGTAATAAGTTCTTAACGTTAGAATGTTGCTACAAGAATCATCAACGTAATGTATGTCGACGCGACGAGGAAGTTATTTTAAAATGAGTTTGTCGAAATTCGTTACTGTACTTTATGTAAATTCCGCGCATGCATTTTATTAGTTTTCCGACGATATTACATTGCTTCATTTAAAAAATGTTATAAATTTATATATATTAAAAAATTATAAATTAAGTTATAAATTAAAAATTACCATTTGTTTCTAGATAAAGGATGCCAACTATCTCACTTACGTAATCGAGTGATGGGTTCAATGGTGGAATGGATATAAGTGAACTTATGTAATGCAGCACAAATATTTTTTTCATTTATTTTTTTTAGCGTCACGCTGTATGCCATCTAAGCAGGGTAGGGAAAGTGAAGTTAGTGTTAAGACACTCCGTTCCACACTATCCGCGTATGAAAAGTTGAACTCAATGCCGCGCTTTGCCTTGTTGCCAGAGTAAAGAAATTAAAATATTAATGAAGAATTCTGCAGAAAGCAGGGACCGGTACCCGCTGTCCGACAGCAGGGTAGGCAGAGGGAACCTAGTGTAAAGACACAGTGTGCCGGATACAGCGTGAAGCTGAATAATTATTTTTTTAATAATTCATTCTCCCGAGTTTGAATCAAACCCATAACCGTAGTGTCTATAGTCTCACAATTACGCCACTGCGCGACAGGCTCACAATATTTTTATTTTTTTAAAATGATTTATTTTCGATTAACAAATTATTCTTACGTAACGCGGTTCCCCTACGTGTTTTTTAATTTTATTAAAAGCACTCGTAATTCGTTATTGGATCGTTAATGGTAGGGACGTCTGATGTGCACGTCTTTCTCGATGGGTTCATAGTGTAAGAGCTGAACCTTGATGACTTTCTCAATACACTTAAATTTAGTCCAGGTACTCCAATAAAGAATGGTAAGGCTGGCTAAAGATGTGGCTAAATAATAAGAAAATATAGTTCAAAGACTTAATATGAAATGTTTATTGAAATAAACATTCATATTAGAAATTATATACAAACAACTTAAATGATTATATGTATATAAGGTCTTGAAATGTGTACCTCTACCAAAAGATAATCGAACTCACAACTCTTGGTTGTACATTCAGAGAGTTTTGAATGCAGTAGAATATGGCTACAAAAATGTAGTGGAATCAATGGAATTTTCGTTATTATTTTTTTATTACTACATTCAATAGTTTTACTTAAGTTCAAAGAAAGATACATTGTAGTATTAACATATATTTTTGTGGTTTATTGCCGCAGTGACATGGAAGATTTTAACTTACAAAATGCTCTGATTGACCGATTCATCTTTACCGATCGTAAACCACGATAGCTACGTGAAATTTAGCTACTAAATTTTTAGAACTGCTGAACATTTTATACACGAAGGAAATATTACAACCTTTTCGTTTTTAATTAAGCCTGTAATAGTGTGACTGTAAACGCGACAGGGTGTGAGTTCGATTCCCACTCGAAGAAAATTAAATATTTAATATATTTATTTGTTCGCTCTGATCTCAAGGCAAAGCGCTGCGTTGAGTTCCGCCACTCAATACGCAATGCCTCCAGAATTCACGTGGGAATTCAAGTGGGAAACGGCGTGGTTAGAGATGTCTTAAAACACTGGGTATCCTCTAGCTACCCCTGCTGAAAACAGTGTGAGACAAAAAAAGAATTAAAAAATCTTACATACATTTATAAAATGTAAATCCCATACAAATTACATATTACGTTAAAATCCTATAAGCTTCTACTGATTAGTTTTATCTTCATAATCACTTGAGTCACAAAATGAAATCATTTTAGCACTAGTCCACTTTATCTCCCCGCCGCGAACGCTAAATCTCACAAATGGAAGATTAAACTCTACATAAGCCCTGGCGGAACATGAAATTTTTTACTTCACGTTTTTAATCTGTAAAATTGGTAAAAAATTCACATTAAAAGTGAATAATTTTTTGACTTATATAATAGCGGTGGGTTTAATTATAATAGCGTAGTAAAAAAATGTTTCTATCTAAATTCTATTTTATATAATATGTTTACGTATTATAGAATTATGAGGAACGCCACCGTGGCACAATTTAAATTAATCTGACTGAAGCCGATCCTTATAGGTTCGTATTCCTCTCATAAAACGTTTCTGACTTATATTATTTACTAGTTATTTCAACTATTTCTTTAAATCGATATTGTAGAAAATACATTCAGGTGTTGACCTGATTTCCTGGTATCACGATATAAATGCACATCAAAGAATTTTCTCCCAATATCTTATATCCAATATTCTTACGAGCACTTCGATATGAAAATTTTCAAAAACTCCTTTTATATTAATAAAAGATAATCTTTTTTTTTTCAGCTTCACTTTGTATTCCGCATAAAGCGGGCAGAGTGAACCTAGTGTTAAGACACTCCATTCACTACCACTTTTCGCTGCATTTTCGAGACATTGCGTGCCAAGTGACGGAACTCAACACCGCCACTTATCCCGCTTATATATTTATATTTTATCAATTTATACCTGCCATATTGCCTACTGGAATAGTTTTAAAATAAATAAACATTATTCTACTAAATACAACAATTTTTACGACCTATATAAAAGTGTCTGTCTGCGATTTCAAAATTAAGCGTGTTTCTTATGTGCATATGGCTATTTACACGATACTAAAATATATTAAAAAAAAACCTGTTTGTCCGAGCTCAGTTATTGGTACTTTCACTGAAAACTGGAGCGGGTTGTGGAGTGGTGTATTATATAGCATTTTATCCTAAAAGTCCTACGGAATTGTGATGTTCCTCATGCTCGCTTACATACCGAGTACCGAAATAACTAGTAACTAATTTTTTTTTTAATTTATATCCCTACAGTCCCTTAATTTCCTGAAAATATCGTTTTTATAAGTTAACTTGAAAAAAAATATGGCCGTTTATATAGCAAAAAGTTTATTTCGACACTATAAAGGGACTTAAAATTAATAGGATACTTTCGGTTGACCTAGAATTATAAAATTTGGCAGCTAGCATCTACAGGTACAGGAAAAAACTACAGACTTGTGGTTAAATCCTAAAAAATAAGAAAAGAAGAAAAAAAAGAAGAGAAAGGGGGCAAAATTTAGTATTAAAGCCGCTTGTTCAAGTGAGATATCAGAGGAAAGGGCTCTGACTAAAGCTTGAATTTGAGAAAAAGTTCGAGACCTCTATTTCTTGTAAGAAGCCCTGGTGGGTGAACCCGACTCGCGCTTGTCCGGTTTCTTTATTTTATTTAAGAGTATCGTACCAAAAGCATCTTCACCTTATCCTTTACACTAAATTTATTGAGAAGCCTAGCCCTAAATGACCGAGACCTAAAACATATTTAGATTACACGACAATGTTCTTACTAAAACTACAAAATCACTTTCTTATGAGGAATCATTGTATAATTTGAATTTAATATATTCAACAACAAAATTAAAGCCCCTATATACATGCAAACAATTTTGCATCATCACAACATACTCTTAAAATATTGCAAAACATAATGAATCCAGAAACATGCCCCAAATAAAGCTATGTGGATACGAAATTTTCGAAATCATATGTAGATATGAGCAAACTTCGACACAAACACACGTCGGACACAAAATGGAACCGAAAATTCTTTGTTGCAAGCAGAAACAGCAGGTGTTCCGGCATGAAAATTGCACATAACAAATTATTCCAACTGATGTCAAGCAAGCGTTGTCTTGTTTTGTTAGAAATTTGTCTTTTGCGTCGTCTAAAGTTGGTATATCGTACAGAATTTCAATATGAAAAGTAAACTAAAATTCAGATACAAGGATTGTATCGTGTGATAAATAATTGATACTGACAAATACATTGGCTATTAGTAAGAGTTTTGTATATGGAAGTTTTTGGAAGCGATCAAATTCTCTAATTTCTTCAACTGATTTCATGTTTTTTCCTTGTTATTGATCGTAGTGTGATGCGATATAGTTTGTAATTCTTTTTTTCAGATTGACTATCCGACAGTAAGTAAATTATTCAATTCCAGCCAGTAGTTCTTGAGATCGGCGCGGTCATCTAAATAAACTCTTCAGTTTTATAACATTGTTATAAGACACAAATTAATTATTCTTCAACAATTTTTTTTTAATAATTTTGGTAAAATTCCAACATACTTTTCCGTCTTTGAGTGAAGAGCGGCACTTCGTTCGTCACTAACACTAAAACATAGCGCGTTTACGAAAATCTGGAGCGCAATATTTCACTTTTAATCTGACATTTTATAAATTTGAAACAAAATGTACAGGGACATAAACGACAATGTGAGTTCACACTTGACCGCTCTTTATCTTAAATCGTTTTTAACATTGGTCGAACGACGAACTCTTAAAGTATAAACTGTCGTAAAAATTCGTTTACAACTTCGATAAGGCTCCTTCATGCTGTGTGGCGTTTACTTTAATGTTTCGAGCTTATTTTGATCGTAAACATTGTTTGGAACGTAAATCACCTTCTATTTCAACTTAAAAGCATTATTTTTCATTTTTTTTTACATATATATACATGATTGATATATGTACCATTAGTTAATTTGTTTAGCTTCATATATTGTTAATTCTTATAAATAGCAAATGTGCATATATAACATATTTTTAATATTAAATAATTTAATTACTAACCATCACTTTATTGCTAAATGTAGGAAAGAGGCCTAAAATGTAAATAATTTAATAAATATTTTTAAGTTAAGCCAGAGGCTTAAAATTCTTCAAAATATCTTTGTGATCTTACATCGGACCTCGTTTATTTACCTATCTCATACCTCAAAACCCATTTCCTCCATCTTCATTTCATATTCAAAACTAAGTAAGACACAATTTCTTTGTAACGAAAAAGGATCGGGCCTTAAAAGTTACTACACTTAAATATATGTAGCATAATATTCCACTACATTTTTTTTATTTCTTTACTATAATTATTTACTTAACGCCATCGTGACGCATTATACTAATATAAAATAAAAACAAATCAGTTTCACGCTGTATCCCGCACACAGCAGGGTAGGCAGAGGGAACCTAGTGTTTTTAGACACTCCGTTCCCCACTTTCTGCCGATTTCTGGAGGCATTGCGTGTTGAGTGGCAGAACTCAACGCCGCGCTTAGCCTCGACACCAGAGCGAAGAAATAAAAATATAAATTTAAGTAAATATTTCATCTCCTCGAGTGGGGGTCGAACCCACAACCAGTCGGTTTACAGTCACACTTTGTGCCGCTGCGCGACGACTGGCCTCCTAATGGCCTTATACTAATATCTATATAAATAATATATTATAATGAAGCTAATTAAAAAAAAATATTAAAAATAATAAAAGCAGCTCCTCGCTGTATCTCGCACACAGCAGTGTAGGCAAAACAACCTAGTGTTAAGACACTCCGTTCCCCACTTTTCGCCGAGTTCAAGAGGCATTGCGTGTTAAATACTTCGACACCAGAGCAAAGAAACGATAATATAAATGTAAATAATATATATTTCATTTCCTCGAGTGGATTTAATTGAAAATTGAATCCGCAACCAATCAATTTTACAGTCACACTTTGTGCCCCTGCGTCACTACTGGTTTTATTAAGCTGGTCCGATATAACTCAATGCCGATGTAATTTCTCTAGAACTAATATGCTCGGATCAGGGAGCGCGTGAAGTTAAAAATATATAAGATATGTTACATATAAAAAACTAAACCAAAATATATTTTTCAATACATATCACTTCAAATCAATGTAATTTGAAGTAAGCTAATACCAGCTCGACGAGAGCGTCGCAGTAATCCTATTTATTCCATCTAAGCATAATAAGATTGTCCCGCATCGCTAGACACGATGGCAGCCGATCGCCAAAATTGAAATCCGTAATATTTTATACTGGATATCACATCGATCACTTCAGAAACCACTCGGTCTTAAATCCAGTTCTTGGATAAGTGACATTTTATTTTAATCAACTTCACGCTGCATGCCGCGCGCAGAAGGGTAGGCAGAGGGAACCTAGTGTTAAGACACTTCGTTTCCGAAAATATACGTGTAAATTCTCCGAAAATATAAATGTAAATAAATATTTGATTTCCTCGAGTGGGGATCGAACACACAACCAGTAGATTTTACAGACACACTTTGTGCCCCTGCGACTGAGCTCTCATTTTATGATTTTAACGATATATTATTAAGAAAAAAATATATATATTCAAAATTTTATTAGTCTTTTGTAAATATTAGAAATACATTATTCGTTTATTCGTTATATGCTTGGCAGATTTTTGATTGATTAGGTGGCTTTTTAAATTCCACAAAATTTAGTTTCTTCCATACAATATGTGAACATGACTCTCATACACATCTAAAAGAAAATTAAAAGTAAGGATCGCAACATAAAACACTTTTATACCCATGAACCTAAAATTTGAACTGAGTTCTAACCAATTTTACTACTTTGACCCAAAAACGAAACGGAATATGGGTTTCTAACATTCAATTCCACAGATTTTTACGACAACATAATCTTTTTTGCTGATGCGAAAAACTGAAGATTATCCAAAATATATATATATATATATTCTTATCGCGAATGAGGACTAGAAAAAGACTAGAAAGAAGAAAATAGAAAATTGATTATGTTGTTCAGTTTAAGTTCGTATACAAAAAAATATATATATTTAAATTATAAGTCATAAGTGGGACAGCTTTTTGCATCTTGGAATCAAGGCAAACATGTATGATTGTTCCACATAATATGATTTTTCTACATATTACCCTCGGTCTACTACCCTCGGCCTAACTACGACTGAGTTTGTCATAATTGTGTTTAACTTCAAAGCCAAAGGGACCTGCTCTCCATACTCATAATAATGTGAGCAATATTGGTAATTCAATCTTTCGTAGATGCTCTCTACTACAATAAATTAATAACTTAAGTGTACCCATAGACGCTACTCTTAAATATAAAAAAACCCTATCTATAAAAAAATCATTATTAAAATTTTATGATGGGCTCATCTTAAAAAATCAATTCCCATTAGTGTGTTATTTATTTTCCTAAGAATCTGAACTCATCTTCTCTGAACAAAACTATGTAAATAAACTCATTTAGAAGAGTCACACAGTCACACTCAAACATATTAACGTTATTTTATATATATATTTACTAAAGTACTTACAGAGAATACGTGTTAGGTAAACCAACGCGAATATTCCCCTAAGGGTCAATGGAACAGACAGTCGACAATGTGTTAATTAGGCAATTTTGGTAATGGCGGTTACATTCTCTTGTTACTGGGACGATTTTATTATGTATTTTAATTAAATATATGTTCTGAATTATGCAATACAAAACTGTGCGACTGTATTTCGTGTAATTTCTGAGTACTTAGATAAGACTTAAATTTGCTGGTGGATTTAAATACAGATTATATGTACAGATTTGATTATAAGACTATGAGGAATTTAAATGATTATTATTTCTTCCAGTCATGTGAGTAAAATTTGAATTTGATTTAATGCTAAATTAATAATATGTTTATCTTTTATTATCTTCAATAAAAGATTTAACGAGGCCAGTCGTGGCGCAGTGGTACAAAGTGTGACTATAAAACCGACTGGTTGTGAGTTCGATCCCCACTCGAAGAGATGAAATATTTACTTAAATTTATATTTTCATTTCTTCGCTCTGGAGTCGAGGCAAAGTGCGGCGTTGAGTTCTGCCCCTCAACACGCAATGCCTCCAAAATTCGGCAGAAAGTGGGGAACGGAGTGTCTTAACACTAGGTTCCCTCTGCCTACCCTGCTGTGTGCGGGATATAGCGTGAAGCTAATTTAATTTAATTTTATTTTAAAAGATTTAAGTTTTAAGTTATTTTTCAACCTTTATGTGTGTTAGACTTTTGATAATAATGACAAAATAATAAAATCATATAACCGCATGTAAGGATTTACAATTTACTATTACATTCACTAACATTTTTTTTTTATTTTTCATAATTTAATATGCATCATATTAAATTAAAAAAAAAACAAAAATAATAATATGTACAATAAACGTAAACGTTAAATACATTCCTACCTGATGAAGTCGCACAATAAAGTTATACGCTAATATTGTTTGGAACCACAAATCCGTATGTAACAGAGCATTATTTCCACCGTGGTATTGCGAATGGAATATAAATCTGGCGTTTGATGGAGGTGGCCATATTAAATTCGTTCACTCGTAAAATCAAATTTTCGTGACAACAACGCCTGTTGATAAAAATAATGAATTTATATAGTGATTTGTCTTCTATTTTGCAACTAGTTGGTATTATAGTTATTGCACTCGTCTTTGTTGGTTTTATTTTTATATAAACAACTGAGAACTCTACAGACATTTAGTCCGTACCCTTTTGTTCAATAATATTATACCTAAACGAGTTTTTAAACGTCTTAATCGTATACATATTTACTTATCATTATATCTTTATTGGTTTAACCTATTGTAAAAAAACTTATTTTTTGGTTTACGCTGTTATATAATACACCGAATATAGTATGTAATATTATATTCTTCTTAACTTTTCGTCCATTTTAGAGACAAACCTCGGGGTAATTTAATATAACGTTTTACTTTGATTAGAAAAGCATAAAAAAAATTAACGTACGTGAGTGGAATAGAATCATTGCGTTCAGTAGTAAACCGCACCCCAATTATCCGTCATAGACTATAGAGTCTACAAGTAATTATAAATTGGAAAAAATAGCAATTCAATTTTTTAAATGAATAATACTGGACTACAATTCAGTTATTTAGTTTTAATTTTGTTATTATATATTAAAATGGACATTAACATTTTATGATCACTTTAGTTCATTGTTTATATCTATATATGTAGTAGTTTTGTTAATTATACTTTGTATCTAATGTCTTCTATCCAATTTAGTAGATATATTAAAAAAATATATCTTATGAAATGAAATGATATATTACATGAAATATTACAATCGGGTGTACAATTTTGTATTGAAGCACTCAAAAAGGTTTATATGTTCTATTTATAAAGACGCGCCAAAATTGGACTATAAAATTTATCAAGACAATGTTATGGCTTGTATGGAAACCAAACTATTATTATAAAAGAAAAAAGAGTAGAATAAATAAAAAAAACAATGTAACCCAGTGAGGCCGTGAGGTGTGGCAAGGCACTGTAACGCCACGGTTTTGGGTTCGAGGCCCACTTGAAGAATGAATGATTATTAATTAATATTTTTATTATTTTCGCTCTGGCACCAAGGCAAAGCCCGGCGTTGACTTCCGCGACTAACACGCAATACCTCGAAAAATCCGACGGAGAATGGGGAACGAAGTGTATTAACACGAGGTTCCATGTAAATACCTTGCTGTGTGCGGGATACAACGTGAAGCTAATTTGATTTTAGATAATTCGTTCTTGAATAAAGTTAAGCATAATAAATGAAGCGTTCTATATATACCAGTTACGAGTACGTCCTAATTAGCGCCTCTTTAACAATTCAAAGCAGTTTTCAAGTAAATCCATACCATTATAAATTAATGCCTACGAGAAATTATGTTTATCTAGACTTTAGTGTAGGATTGGTTAGTATATCTTGTGCACATAAATTAAAGCAATTTGATATTTGTTCTTTAACTTAATTATAAATTAAGTCAATTCGTAAGTAGGTAACCGATTACGTAGTTATCGATTGTATCTATAGTTTTAAATAAAACTATTTTAACCGGATTAATCGCGTATATTTCGTTTTTTTGTACATTTTTGGAAACCCGACGTTTCGAACACTTTGCAGTAGTCCGTGGTCACGGGTAGAATAGTTTTATTTAAAATGTGTAATAATCGTGAAAATCAAAGAACTTATTATGTACCTATAGTTTTTCATAAAATGTTTTTATTAGGTTTTATTTTAATGTTAAAAGTGATAATTTTCATGACAATCGAGTTCGGATACAAATTGTCTGTAACACCATTTACTGTACTCGTAAAAAGTTTTTCACATTTCATTTTATTGCAATCAATATTATCACAAACCAAGTGAATATGTTTAATATTTGTGAAAATACCGGAATTACGTTTTTTCAGGCAGGGAGAACCTAGAGAATACATTATTAATTCAATAACTTCAACCCACTCACGTACATAGGCAGTATTCATTCCTCAATCTCACTACACCCTCTTCGCCGCCGTAAGAGACGACGACGCCAGTCAGTCAGAGCATGACCGCACCTCGGCGCGACGTGGACGGACAGTCGAAATACCCTAAGGAGCGTATAGGATGAGGAAAATCTACGCTACACTAGATAAGGCAAAAGGAAATAAATAATATAAAACGTGTAGTTTTATAACGAAAATATATTATAAAAAAGGAAAGCACAAGAAGACAAGTAAGCACAGTAAGAAAGCACAGAAGGTAAAATTACGGAAGGATTACAATAGAATTTAAAAGCAAAAGTGTCAAGAATAAAGAAAGGATAATTAGCGATAGGATGTACGTAATTAAGAAAAGCTACGGAACGAAATCAAGCGTGCGGTTGTCGCGAGTAGTTGAAAAGGGACTGACGCTTAGCAGCTCGGCAAGTGAGCTCCCGACGGCGGCGCGGCCGCCGATCGCGGAGGTAACCGGTTCCGCGAGAACAAAAGGTTAGCTATCGCTTGGTCGGTCAAGCGGGAGCCGTATAGCTCGCTAGGCGCGCGCACCTGGATTTCGTCCGCATATATAAAATTGAGAAATAAAAATACATCGTGTGGAGAACGATCGCCACACTACACCCCCCCTGAGACCGAAGCTCGCTAAGGTCGATAGTAGTCCGGGAAACGAACTACTCTACCGGAACGCGTCTTCTTTCCCCTGTTGTTATCCGGTGGTGATGATTCTGGGCTTGCTCTGACGCCGTCTCGTCCATGCGAAGTAATACAAAACTTGTTTGATTCATCTACAGAGCTGTCTGCGGCAATGTAGGCAGGTTTGACTCGATCGATGGACACCGTGACGTCTCTGCCTCGCAAAGCTAGCCTGACCGTTTTCGCCGAGCGTTCCAACACTTTGTAGGGGCCTGTATATGGAGGCTCAAGCGACCGCCTAACCGCATCTTGACGAAGGAAAACGTACTTTGCTGTTGCCAGGTCCTTCGGAATATAAAAGGTCCTCTTTTCGTGACAGCTAGCCGGTTTTGGTGTAAGTCTAGCTATATGAACTCGTAGACGTGCGGCGAAATCCGTAGCATCGTGATCGGCCTCGGACGTGGGGACGAAAAATTCACCAGGAAGGCGAAGGGGCTCTCCGTAGACCAGTTCTGCCGCCGACGCTTTTACATCGTCTTTCCAGGCGCTGCGGATGCCCAGCAGCACCAGGGGTAGAACCTCTGTCCAGGATGAAGTGGAGTGGCACATTATGGCCGCCTTCATTTGACGGTGGAGACGTTCCACCATGCCATTGCATGCAGGGTGGTAGGCTGTAGTGGGGCGGTGCTGCACACCTAGCACCGCTGTCAGAGTGCGAAAGAGCTCGCACTCGAACTGGCGGCCCCTGTCTGTTGTTATCCTCTGGGGGCACCCGAACCGAGAAACCCAGCCAGCAACAAAAGCGCGGGCACAGGTCTCGGCGGTGATGTCAGCAAGTGGATACGCCTCAGGCCATCGCGTATATCTATCAACGACCGTGAGGCAGTACCTGTAACCAGAAGAATAAGGTAACGGACCCACCAGGTCCAGGTGGATATGGGAAAATCTTTGAGATGGAACAGGGAAATAAGAAGGTGGAGAGTGGGTATGACGAGAGACTTTGCTTCTCTGGCAGGCAGTGCATTCTCTCGTCCAGTTTTTGCAATCTTTTTTGACCCCGTGCCACACAAAACGTTCTGTTACCAATTTGATTGTTGCCTTGACACCCGGGTGACTCAAACTATGCAGCGCAACAAATGCAGGTTTCCTAAATGGAGCCGTCAGGTAAGGCCGGGGATTTTTGGAGACATCGCATATAATGACGGTTTGCATAATTGGATCTTTGACCTTCTCCAGCTTTAACGCCGTCACCTTGTTCTCAAGAAAATCCTGTAGCTCTGGATCGTGCTCCTGAGATCGCGCTAGGTCTTCCAGGTTTATGGGTACTGCAGTACTCGTAGCTTCGATCCTCGAAAATGCGTCAGCCACCACGTTATCGTTCCCTTTTACATACCGTATATCTGTGGTGAATTGGGAAATATAATCCAGGTACCTGAACTGGCGGGGCGAACACTTCTCTCTATTATAGTCAAACACAAACGTCAGCGGCTTGTGGTCAGTGTAGACCACGAAGGGTCTGGCCTCTACCATATGCCTGAAATGCCTAATGGCTTCAAAGATAGCCAGCAGCTCGCGGTCGTACGGACTGTATTTCTTTTGCGCTGCAGTCAGGCGTCTCGAAAAGAAAGCTAAAGGCTTCCAGGTGTTGCCTACACGCTGCTGGAGCGCTGCTCCGATTGCATTGTCCGAAGCGTCGGTGTAAACAGCCAACTCTGCGTCAGACTCAGGGTGTGCTAACATGACGGCGTCCGCAAGGCTGGTCTTACACGCCTCGAAAGCTTCTGACTGCTCTTGCGTGAAGGTTATGCTCTGCGATGGCTTTGACTTTGGCCCTGCCAACAGAACGTTCAGTGGTGCCTGAACCCTAGCTGCTACTGGTACAAAACGACGGTAAAAGTTAAACATACCCAGAAATCGCCTTAGTTCTCTTACCGTTTTCGGGGTTGGAAACTCTTGAAGGGCTTGGATTTTATCTGGAAGCGGGTGGATGCCTTCTGCTGTAACCACATGTCCTAAAAACGTGATGGTATGCTTACCAAACTCACACTTACCGGTATTGATCAGTATACCGTATTCTGACAACCGCTGAAATAACTGCTGGAGATGTTCTAGGTGCTCTGCTCTCGTCGCTGAATATACTAAAATATCGTCAATGAACGCATAGCAAAAAGGTAGACCTCTCAGCACCTCGTCTATGAATCGCTGAAAGGTCTGAGCAGCGTTTCGCAACCCGAACGTCATGAACGGAAATTCAAACAAACCGAACGGTGTCGTGATTGCCGTTTTGCATATATCCTCAGGATTAATCGGTATCTGATTATACGCCTTCACGAGGTCAATTTTTGTAAATATGGAACTACCTGCCAGCTGATGAGTAAAATCCTGAATGTGCCTGACGGGATATTTGTCTGGGATTGTCCGAGAATTCAAAGCGCGGTAGTCTCCGCATGGTCTCCACCCATTATCCTTCTTCGGTACCAGGTGCAGAGGTGACGACCATGAACTCTCCGAACGCCGCGCAGTTCCATTCGCCATCATGTCCTCAAACTCCTTCAGGGCAATTTTCTGCCGGTCTGGTGGTAAGCGGCGAGGGTGACATGATACAGGTGGTCCAGACTTTGTTCTGATATAATGCAGCGTGTCATGCTTCACCACTCGATGAGTACCTGCAGGCATAGTAATCTGCGGGTACTTACGTAATAAGTCATGGTACTCACTTTCTCCGCAGACCGCTTTTACTGAAGCGATGTTATCCGCAGCTTTTCCTGCTAATCTAGCTGATGTGGAGAGTGAAGTGAGACCATCAAGCAAGCAGTGGCTTCGTAAATCCACCAGTAAATTATAAAATTTAAGGAAATCGGCACCAATAATAGGTTTCGATACCTCAGCTACCACAAATCTCCAGGTGTAAGCACGCCGCAGTCCGATGTCCAGCTGGAGATGGATCCAACCGTAGGTAGGTATTGGCGAACCGTTGGCTGCGTATAGCGTATAATCTGTTTTTGCACGTGGTTGAGTGAGGGCAGATCGCGGATAGACGCACAGATCTGAACCTGTATCAAAAAGAAAAGACAGTTTGGTTACACGATCAACAACAAAAAGGCGGCCTGGTTTCGTATGGCAGTCGCTAGCCGCTACTTCCGGCTGCCGCTTGCATTTCCCGCCGACGAACTCGTAGTCTTGAATGTGCATGGCGGGATGCATTGAAAGGCGCGGTCACGAAAACGGGTATGGTACCAACACTGACCGTTGCTACTGTGCGGCCTATGACGTGATCTACTACGATCCCGTCTACCTTTATCTCGTGAAAGCGAACGAGCACGTACCTGTGATCGAAGTGACGCTACCTCACATGTAAGTTCCTCCATCCGCCTCGCGATGTCATCAATCGCGCTTCCGGTGCTGGTACTCGGCTGCACGCTAGCCACGACAGGAACGGGTGGTGCAATATCGTACACTCTATCTGCCAGCTCAGCAACATCCTTCAAGGTCGTATTCACTTGCGTCGCAATCACTGTCTGGATGTTAGTAGGTAGACGACTCGCCCATATAGATCGTAGAAAACTCTCTGATACAGCTCCGTCTGCAAGTTCTTCAAGGCGTCGCAAATACTGCGACGGCTTCCGGTCACCCAATTCCTCTCTCGTCACTAACTGCTTGATTCGCGCATCTTGTGACTCCGACAGTCTCTTAATAAGCTCCAGTTTAAGTTTTTGATATTTGTTATCAGCAGGTGGGTTAACTATGATATCTTTCACCTCGGCGGCGTACTGGTGCTCTAGTTGTGCGATGACATAATAAAATTTTGTGATATCTGATGTAATTCCGCTGATAAAAAATTGGCCTTCGACCTGGGCAAACCAGAGCGCGGGCTCTTTAGGCCAAAATGGCGGCATCTTCATGCCCACTCGGCACACGGACTCTTCCGGTTCGGGTTTACCGTCGCGTGACATCTAGTCGTCCGTTATTTCTGCCCTTCGCGTAACCTTCACACGTACTCTTAACGCGGGTCACCAATAAGGAGCGTATAGGATGAGGAAAATCTACGCTACACTAGATAAGGCAAAAGGAAATAAATAATATAAAACGTGTAGTTTTATAACGAAAATATATTATAAAAAAGGAAAGCACAAGAAGACAAGTAAGCACAGTAAGAAAGCACAGAAGGTAAAATTACGGAAGGATTACAATAGAATTTAAAAGCAAAAGTGTCAAGAATAAAGAAAGGATAATTAGCGATAGGATGTACGTAATTAAGAAAAGCTACGGAACGAAATCAAGCGTGCGGTTGTCGCGAGTAGTTGAAAAGGGACTGACGCTTAGCAGCTCGGCAAGTGAGCTCCCGACGGCGGCGCGGCCGCCGATCGCGGAGGTAACCGGTTCCGCGAGAACAAAAGGTTAGCTATCGCTTGGTCGGTCAAGCGGGAGCCGTATAGCTCGCTAGGCGCGCGCACCTGGATTTCGTCCGCATATATAAAATTGAGAAATAAAAATACATCGTGTGGAGAACGATCGCCACAACCCCAAGATTAACCTACTACATTCCCCTGCAATCGCCAATTCTTCACTAGCGTACATCAAAGCTCGTACTTTTTCTTCAGGGGCGAGCTACCTTCGCCCCTCCCCGCCCATTGACGCTGTCAAAAACAGTCCAGGTCAACATCAATAGAGTCCATTTGAAAAAAACGGCGCTGCCTTCCAGTTCGCTCAACGGCCAACCGAAACAATCCGAGGTTCAAGTACCGTAGGGGACGCCCTTTCCGCCGTCGACATCCTCACAGGCAACATAGTGCTTACAATTTTCCAGAGTACCCATCCGGTATGGCTGTAAAAGTACTAACTTTTACTGCTAACAGCATTAACCTCAAGTTCGACAAAAAAACGGTTCTTCAAAAATAACAGTATTTTTCTACTATATAACAGATGTTATTATAAATATTTACCTTCCTCACACTTGACTTCACTTCACTTTATCTATAAAAAAACACCTAATTCGTTGTATAATATGGACAGACAGCGGAAAGTGACTTTGTTTTTTACTGTGTAATGATATAAGCAATAACGACATTTAATAAATATAACTGTATTTAATTTTTTTAAACGAAAATTTATTTTTATGGTAATTGGCGCTTAATGTCATTTCGTCCATATTTAAGAACCCCATTTAAATAGTTATATCAAAATTTTAGATTTTTTTTTTATGTTATCAACGTAAGATCTTAAAGTATAACGTCATATACTTAAAATTAAAATTGTGAGCTTATTTAATTAAAAATAATAATAATAATAATAAATTAATGCGCCCTTTAACTTTAATTATATACTTAACACAATATTTAATACTTAACACTATAATAAAAAACAATTCCTTCAACTTTTTTAACTTAATTGAGTATATACTGTACATATGTAGGGTTTGGTAATCTAAAAATAGCCTCTAAAATGAAAATAATACAGTTCAGCACTTTTACTACAAAAAGATGTTTGTTGACCCTGTTAATTTTAATAAAATTCGTACAATTTCGTATCAGACATTGGAAAAAAAAATAAAACCAATATATGTAGTAGATATGTAGGTACTAATAGATCGGAATGTTACGTACATTCCGAACTCGAATTATTTCACTCCTCTAGCACATATGTACATGTATTGCAATAACCTCGCAACTATTCGTTGAGTTCAATAATGTCGTGAAGCTATTTAATTTTGCTTTAACAGCAATGTTTCTCACGTTTACAGAAATAATTTTTACCAATATTAAAAAAATAAAATAAAACCTGGAACCCTAGTAGGTTTTGAGTGCAATTCCCACACGAGAAAATAAAATATTTTAATTTGAAATTAAATAAATGCAACGCGTGGCGCTGAATTCTACTATTCCACGTTACTCAACATTTCGTCATAAAGATGAAAACGGGAGTGTCTTAACGGGTCGTGGAGTGTCTTAACGTTAGGTTCTCTCTACCTATCCTGCCATGTGCGGGATTAAACGTGAATCTAAAAAAAAATCAATTTCAAAGCCCGTTGGTCTTGCAAGTCAAATACATATTTATTAACAGTCTATATTAAACATATTAATTATATTAAACAAATATAGTAATAATAATATTTTTATAAATTAAGATTTTAACACAAAAGAAATATTTAATTAAAGAAAACTTTTATAATTGATTAATTAATACGTGTCGGGAACGGAGTGTCTTAACACTAAGTTTCCTCTGCCTACCCTTCCGTGGGCAGGATACAACGTAAAGCTAAATAATTACATTGCAATTTTTAGTAATATGGTCTAAACTTATGCAAAACCAGTTAACCCTAGCCAATAATTATATTATAAAACAGTCATCAAAAATATCCACTATTACGTAAGAATTGTTTTAAAGTATTTTTTAAACCATAATGTAATTTTTATATTATTATGGCAATGTGTATTGTTGTCAATGGAATTGTCAAAATGAATTGTTTTGACAGTTGTCATTGTCACATTACGGTAACGAAAGTGCGGCATACTATGTTAAATCTTTTAATAAACCAAAACATCTACGAGATATTGAATTAAATAAACAATTGTGCTAATTAGCTATGTTAATTTCTTAAAGCTTTTGAGTTAATCGATTATATTATTTTGAAATATGAACTGAAATGTATAGTTAACTATTAAAGGACTTTTTATATTTTGGCAAGTGGGAATCGAGAAGATCAAAATGGAAGGCAAAAAGATATCTTTTGGGTTTACAAAAACAAAAAAAGAAAATAAAATTATAGTAACAGAGAAAAAAGAGTATATAGATTGTGTTGAAGAAAAGTCCATTAAAGTTGTGGGGTAAGTTGTTTAAAATAACAATAAATTTTAGCTTAATTCATTTAAATTGAAATTATATTTTTAAAATAAAAAATATGTCAACGCAGAGACTTGACTGTCTTAGATGTTTCTTAATTATTTCTTAATTAAATTTTACAGAGGAGATTTAAAGGAAGAAGCAAAACCATTGGTTATTCCTTTGAAGCCAAATACCCTTATTACAGCAGAAAAGTTAAAAGAGATAGCAGCAAAGGCAGAAAATTTTGATGAACCAGAAGTAAAGAAAGAACCGCCAACAGAAAATATTAATATCCCTGAAAATGAATCTTTAGACCAAATGGCAGTCCGAGAATTATTGGAAGATGCCATTAAAAAGGAAAAAACTGAGGATGAACCTAATTTAGTTGTGCCAATAAATGCTAAGCCTGTGATCAATGGACAAGCAGAGGTAAAGACTATTTTATGTATTGATTTGTTATTTGTTCCTATTTTAAAAAAATACTAAAAGTATAACCTATAAATTAATCTTTTATGTTTTATATATTTTATATTTAAAGGTATCTTGTAAGTCTTTATTTTTATTTTACTAAATTTGTTGTAAATATTTAGTATATTTTGATATAACATCATGTTTAGCAGAATGTAAAAAAAAACCTTATTTATAGTAATTATGAAGATAAACAAAATGTTTGTATGTTTGATCCACACTTAGAGGAAAAAATTGTCACTGAGGTAAGACAAATGTGTGGTGTTAAATTCACCTAGTCACTGCACAATGTCTGGAAATTACGCAAAAACTAGAGCACAAAATGACTTGATATATTGCTATGCTATATGCAAAAAACGTAAGAACCCTAAAAAATATATTTTCAGGCTACTCTTGATGACTATGAATCAGTGCCAATACAAGAATTTGGGATGGCGATGTTACGAGGAATGGGATGGGCACCCAACAAAGAACAGTGAGTAATGACGTATAAAATTATAAATATATACGATAAACCTAAACTTATAATTTTATTCAATTTTTAAAGAGCAAGATGAATCTCTATTCTCTAGTAAACCTTCTATTTTGATGTGTTTTTTTTTACAAGTAGCCATCAATAGTAACCATAAATATATTGATGATATTATTTCAAGTTACTTCTGATACCAATATATGTGCTGTGACATTCATTTATAATATAAATAACTTTTTATAAATAAGTCACTTTTGATCAAATTAGTATAAATATACTTTAATTTAAAATAAACATTTGACTAATAATTTTCAACATTATAAAATTGGTAGTAAAAACTTTTCAATTTGGAAATTGGATGGAAAATAGACAATAGTTTTTTTAACAGTAGATTTTGATCCAAAAATGAATAAAAAAAATGAAATATTATTCAGTTGGTTAAAAAGTATGAATCAGTAGACATTACTTCTGATTTAGGGCTTCATTGTTTAATTGTATTTTCATTCAACACTAATATTGCCAAATCTTAATTTTGTAATAGTTATGACAGACAGCATGGAGGAAATGCATATCATATTCAATTACAATTAATTTGTTTATTGTTTTCCAGATCTAAATACAAGCAGCCTCAACTAAGACCAAAGGGCCTTGGGTTAGGTGCAGATAAAATGGTAAAAGAAAATCAGTCCAAAAAAGGATCTAAAGACAAAGATGAAGAATTATCCATAGTAAAAAATTCTTTTGTAAAAATTACATCAGGAAAGCACAGTGGTTATTATGGAAAGGTAATCATTATTTATAATTATTTAAGTTATTAGTAGAAGATGGATTCATTACTAGATTCTCTCTGCATATTTCTCACAAAAAATGATTATATTTTTAGTGTTTAAAATTCTCTTACATTCTGATGAAATCTGAAATCCACAGCTATATGGTTTGTATAGCTATCAAGTTCAGATGCATCATCATAAAAAATCATGTTTACAAGTATACTACTACATGCATTTTTTTACACACTATTGCCTCGACACCAGAGTTAAGAAATGGAAATATGCCCCTACGCCACGACTGGCTTCAATGTACATCTAATATATTAAAAAAATCACATAATATATTTTTTTTTTATGAACTTAATTTTAACATGATAAACAGTGGTAATGGAATACAATCGCTCTTTATTAGTTAGATATAATTATTATTATGCACATTTCATATTTATAATTTTTTTCATAACATTATATATTTTCGCAAGTTCCTCGTGGCTCAGGGGCACAAAAATGTGACTGTAATGTGACGATTGTGGGTTCGATTTCCACTTATGTGAATTAATTTATTATTTTTAATATTTTCACTTCTTCGCTCTGACACAAAGGCAATACCCTGCGTTGAGTGGGGAATGGAGTTTCTTAATATTAGGTTCTCTCTGCATATCCTGCTTTGTGCGGGAAACAGTGTGAAGCTAATTTTTTTGTATAGTCTTACTTATGAAATATTATTATTATTTAGGTTGTTAGCTTGGATGAGGACAATGGGCGTGTTGTAGTTGAAATATCAATTAAGAAGGAAACTGTTAGCCTGAGTGAATTTATGATGCAAGCAGTCACTAGGTCGGAGTTTGATAAGCAATCAAAAGTTATAAGTGAGTGATTTTATATTGTTAGTTTTGTGTGTTTTTTTAGCTTCACATGCTGAAGGTGGGAATCGAACACATTATCACAAATTCAGTGAAAATTTGCTTTTCTTTACTGCAGGACAGCGCAGTTTTCACCCAATTCTAGGCTCAGCAAGATAGGCAAAGGGAACATAGTGTTAAGGTACTCTGATACCTTCTTTCCGCCGAATTCCGGAGGTATTGCATGTTAAGTAGTGGTACTCAACGCCGCGCTTTGCCTTATATACCTGAGCGTGCAAATGAAAATATTCAATAACTCATTCCTTCAAAGGGAATCGAACCCACAGCCGCCGCGTTTAGTGTAACACGCATTTCTGTAACTACGATATCTCGTCCTATCTCGTAATTAATGACATAGTTTTAAAATTATCTTAAATTGTTATCCTTGAGCAAAGTTGCATTCTTCATGTTTCTAAAAGTAGTATTTTGAGGGTGCCAAATTATTAGGCACACGTCCCTTACTTTTTCTAGTATGTATTTTGATCGGCAACGTTTGGTAGTATTTTTGTTGTAGTGTATGTTTACGTTATTGGTATCTATACGTAACTGCAACGAAATACAGTGTGGATAAACATCGTAAAATAAAATAAATTCCTTCCTTCCTTTTATATATAAAGAATTTGAGGCCAGTCGTGGTGCAAGGGCACAAAGTGTGGTTGTGGTCTGGTTGTGGGTTCGATCCCCACTCGAGGAAGTGAAATATTTATTTATATTTTCATTTCATCGATCTGGTGTCGAGGCAAAGCGCGGCGCTAAGTTTCACCACTCAACACGCGATGCCTCCAGAACTCGGCGGAAATTCTTGTCACGAAATTTTTAGAAGGCCTCTTATCTATAATAAAATATTTGTTATTGTTTCAGACACTGACTCATACGAAGAGTACAAAAAGAAAGAAATTCTTAATACTAAACAGAATACCTCGAAAGAAGATCTAAAAAGTGCATCATCCAGTAGAAAAAATGAAATACGTGAAAGAGAAAGAGATGATAGACGTGTAGAAGAAAGACTGCGGAAAAATGATAATTCCAATGGCAGAAGTAGTGAGCGACGTCGAGACTCTTCAAGCAGTGATGATAGAAGGCATAGAAAGAAATCTAGAAAGAAGTATAGCAGTAACGACTCATTAAGTACTGATTCAGACAAACCTAGACGACGAAGGAATAGTAGTAGTGATTCGTCGGACCGTCGTAAGAGTAAGAGTAAAAAAGAAAAAAAAGATATAGACAAGAAAAGGAAAGGCAAGAAAAAGAAGAGGGACAGAGATCGGTCTCCTAATTATAAGAAGTATAGGAAATAGATTTGAAATAGAATTTTAATTTTATAATCATTTGTCAATAAAAATATGTTTTGCAACATATAAAAATAGATTTTTTTGTTGATTTATAACCCCAAAGGTGGAAATTGAACCCTCAACACTTGCGTTTACAACCACACTTTTGTACCTTTGCACCACAATGGACTTGAATACTGTTATGTTACTTTATTAAGAAATATATATAGCCAGTGCTCATTTTATGACATTGCAAAAGAAATATTAAATATACTTTAAAATCTTATTTAAGAAAAATACACACAATAAATATTATGTTGTTCAATAATCTTATACTTTATGGCACTAATAAGAGTAAATGAAAGTACAACATGGTAGAATTTGAAATAACTGATTTATCATTTGTTCATTTTAAAATATATTTACTTTCATAACAACATCTAATTAGAATTACATCGATAACAGGCACAAAGTAGAAAAAACACGAATTATATGAAGCAGTAAATTTTAATAGATATTGATAAACTGACAGCTATGGTAGTGGATGTACTGGTTCAATAACTAAACCAAACAAATGCTATGTTAGTAATGTACAAATGAAAATAAATAATAAAAAGAACATAAAAAGTTGAGAATTGTATCTTACGAATATATTTTTGACGTAAAAATTTCAATTTCCCGCTATTTTATTTGGTCACAGATAAAAAAAAGAGTTTCGTCTTATATTCAGCAAGCGCTCCAATGTGGGATCCGTTTTTGTGCATACCAGCTGATGCCACTAGCGCATGAAGTCTTAAAGCAAAATTTTCAAATTATATATAAAAAAATAAAAATAAATTAGCTTCACGCTATATCCCGCACACAGCAGGGTAGGCAGAGGGAATCTAGTTAAGACACTCCGTTCCCCACTTTCTGCCGAATTTTGGAGGCATTGCGTGTTGAGTGGCAGAACTCAACGCCGCACTTTTGCCTCGACACCAGAGCGAAGAAATGGAAATATAAATTTAAGTAAATATTTCATCTCCTCGAGTGGGGATCGAACCCACAACCAGTCAGTTTTACAGTCACACTTCGTGCCGCTGCGCTATGACTGGTCTCTCATATATATTATTATTAAACGTGAAATTTGAGTTTTAGTTTGATTTAGATAATTTCTAATATCATTAAACATACTTAAATACATTATGTTTGCCGCAGTGAATTAAGTTTCTGAAAGATGACAATCTTTAAAAGCGCTAAGAGTGACTCTCTTTATCCATAAAGGCCGTTTACACGCTTGTGATGGCTAACAATGACAAACTATAACAAACTAAATGACAAACTATAAACGTAGCTTTACTATACTAACGTTTAGCTTCCATCCACATGCTTGTAAGTGCGTTAATATGTTTTGACTTACTAATGCGCTCCTTGTGATCATATTGAATGAATCGAATTTGCATATTGTTTAATAAATAGAACATAATTTCAATAAACAAATTATGTTTATTTTACATATTTAACACAGTAGTATTTATGAACTACTCTACGTGCTCTTTCATTATTTTCTTTAACTAATGTTAAAATTACACTAATTACTTTTTCCTGCGTCTTTTTTATATTATATTTGTAAATACGTCAAGACTAACGCAAGCTCAAATAATTTATAATTATTGACACTCTCACAAGCGTCTAAATGGTAGATGAAGCTTTTGACAGATTGGAGCTTGTGACAGTTTGGCAAGCCTCAACAAGCGTATAAACTATGCTCGATTCACGAAGGCATGATATAAAAGGTAAATATGTCAAAAAAGGTTCTTTTACATGACAGATTTCATGGAGTAATTAAATTAATATAAATATATATATTTTTTTTAAATTAATACGCTGATAACAATGTAAATAGCCATAAAATTTAATATAATATTATCTTATAATTGAAATACAATACCAGTAAAGCGGGGGGATTTTTTTTTTAAATTCGATACAGCGTGAAGCTGACATTAATAAAATAATTATCATACTTATTTATATTATCAATTTTTGTAAAATTACACACTGTATATATAGTAAATAAAAAGATATAATTAAGTTAAATGGAAACGAATACGAAAAGTAGTAAGTAAAAAGAACAATCATAAAAAATAAAGATTGTTTTCATATTTAAGGCCAGGGATATTTTAACTTAACAATTTAAAAATGTTGGTTTGCACCCGGTTTTTTTTTAATAATATTTTTGAAATATATCATGTACATATAAAAACACCTAAAAGTCAACTTCTTCTCAAACTTTAGACATATTTTTAATACCATAAAAATAAATTATATCTCGTAATTAATATTTATATTAGAACATTATTATATCCACCACTTTGTTATTTTGATTGATTTCCCATGATTCTGTTGATATTTTTATTTGTTGTTCTTTTTAACTAACAAATTTAAAAGTTTTGTTAAGTTGAAAATTATTTTCTGGTGGTTCTGTTTTTGTTATATTTTATATTGTTTTTGTTATCTTAATATTTTCATACTTTAGAACATGGATAAGGCATCGCTTGCACTTTTTCTTCACCGAAGAAAAAGTATATTAGTTCCATATTTGACATGTAAATTTTTTTGCTATTCTTACTTTATACAAAGAATATACACAAACATTCGAGCACAACAAGCAATAATGCTATATATAGAAAACTCCACGTTAAATAAATTAAATATAAATAAAAAAAAACAATAAAGTTTGAGAAACATAATTTTTTTGTTTTAATTTTTTGTCATGCCATAATGAATCGAGTATAAGCATTATAATTTGTTGAAGTGTAGGTACAAGGTGAGGCCAGTCGTGGCGCAGCGGCACAAAGTGTGACTGTAAACCGACTGGTTGTGGGTTCGATCCCCACTCGAGGAGATGAAATATTTACTTAAATTTATATTTCCATTTCTTCGCTCTGGTGTCGAGGCTAAGCGCGGCGTTGAGTTCTGCCACTCAACACGCAATGCCTCCAGAATTCGGCAGAAAGTGGGGAACGGAGTGTCTAAAAAAAACACTAGGTTCCCTCTGCCTACCCTGCTGTGTGCGGGATACAGCGTGAAGCTGATTTATTTATTTATTTTTATTTGTAGGTACAAACGTTGCCAGATTTTATCTCGATGAAAAGCGGGATCTTTGAACATTTTAGATTTGTTGAGAGAAAAATTACGATAGTGAGTAAATAGTTGTTTTAAAATGATAATTTAAATGTATGTATTAATATTTAGAAAACAAATTTAGCATAAACTCAAAATCATTGATTCATTTTTCACTTCAAAAATAAGGATGATTTCATATTTAAATACTTTTGTATGTATGTACTTGTACTGTATGTACTTAAATTCATCATGTAACAGGTGAACAGTGAGAATAAATGTTGATTTTAAGATTGACCTTCTATTATATAATATTTTACTTTAAAACATAAGCCACACTGCTGATTTTATCTTCTATTCTCATAATCAAACGGGATCAGAATCAAATATTTCAACTGATGGCATGCTTGCAGCAGTTATTATCCAGGTAACCATGTGTTTTAGTATTGAGAAAAAAAACCTTTAATTTGATATATAATTCATCAAAAAAACTAATGAGTGCAGTTAATAACATTAAGTGACCTGTTTAAACCAGGCAACCCTGGTCTTGCGGCAGACTGAGAGCTGGCGACTATTATTTTTCCAATTCCTTATGCGATTTCCTTTCAAGTGATGTGAGGTTTACGTAAAAATAATATGAGTGCAATTTTCTTCAAAAATTAGTTACGAAAAAGTTTAATTAAAGATGATTGCGGCAGGGATCTTTTAGGCAACCCTAGTGTAATCTATTCTACTGTCATGTAACATTCTTAAATATAAGTTTCGTTAAAAAACAGATCCCACATCCCATACAGATTTAAGCAATGGGGTATCGATCTATATATATTAGATTATTCTCTTATTATCTTAGGCCTAATGACTATCACGCTGAACAAGTTTTTTAAGGCGGCTTTTCATTATTTCCCCTATATTAACTACACAATGAGTCACACCAAGTTTTTAATTTTTTCCCATCTATTTATATTTTTCCTATTTACAGTCGTGGCGCAGCGGCACGAAGTGTGACTGTAAAACCGACTGGTTGTGGGTTCGATCCCCACTCGAGAAGATGAAATATTTATTTAATTTTATTATTTTCATTTCTTCGCTCTGGTGTCGAGGCTAAGCGCGGAGTTGAGTTCTGCCACTCAACATGCAATATCTCCAGAATTCGGCAGAAAGTGGGGAACGGAGTGTCTTAATACTAGGTTCCCTCTGCCTACCCTGCTATGTGCGGGCAACAGCATGAAGCTGACGTTTTTTTTTTTTTTTCTATACAAATATAAATACGCCCTCCGTGGCCAAATGTGGCTTAGCGTTTCACGTAGAGAGCAAAAAAAAGGAACTTGCAGAAAAAATGGAACTTTAAAAAACAGTAAAATACAATAATTCATTAATAATTATACAAGTACTTTTAGATTTGTAATGAAAATAAAGTTACAATAAAAAGATCTAACAAAAATATTTTATTAAAATTATTAACTTTATCAATATTTAAATTTTCCGGCACTCGACGTTTACTTACGTAGCTACCAAAAAAAACGTAACTTACTCATCACTTTGTTGTTCGTCTGCTTCGTACGTTTATCAAGACTGTTTATCTAAAATCATATGGATATGTTATGCTGTGATAAATATCAAATACCACATTTAGATCAGAAAATGAAAAATCAACACAATTATTTTTGTTGCATTTTGTATGTAACTCACCGCGTGTAAACCCCATAGGGTACTTGCTGTGTATCTAATGTTACGAAATTAGACTAAAAGTGAGAACTTGCGATACAAACGAAAGGGAAAGTATTTGAAGAATGGAATTTATGTGTTTAATTCATTTAGCTTACAATGTTGTAACTTTGGAAATCCTGACCCAATTTTGATGAAACAATAACAACAAACATTATATGCAGTAACTGTTATAGTAAAATGGTAAAAATTTATAAATATATAAGTAGTGAAAATCCCAAATACGCTCAATAACTTACGCACCATTCTTCAAAATAAAATGTAGGTAATAGGTAGCCTCGTTCCTGCCCAGGCCTAATAACTATATAAAAAAAATATTTAAATCCATTCAAAAAGGTTTCACTCAAAATTATAGATTCGTGTTCTATTATTATTTTTCACTAAGGTATTTTTTTCGTAAACATATTTAATGTATAGGCACATTTTTATACCGTTTTATGAAGTATATTATAAATTAGGCGCACCTAAGAAAGCCTTCTAATTTAACAACCTGACCTGTTTCCGTCCTATCGACGTGACCTGGATTAAACATTATTTCACCATAATTTTTGCTGGGTCGTTAACATTTTGATGAGACGTAAAATTTTTATTTTCTTTGATACATACATACATTATATAATTTATACTATATAAAGCTGTACAGAAAAAATATTGTATGAATAAATAATAAATAATAATATCTATATTCTATATGTACATTTATTTTACAAATGAAATTGTGGGTATTAATATTAATAAGTGTTAAGATCTGTGTAGTTTTGAAATGATACAAGCATATTAAAATTATGAAGAACTAATTGTGTTATTATTTTTTGTCGGTTTTACGATATGACATTCCTCTCTCAAATTTTTGGCGAATCCTGGAAGCTTACAAACTAAACTAAACTAAACTAAACTAACTTCACGCTTTATCCCTAGCGGGGTAGTCAGAGAGAACGGAGCGCCAAACGCTAAAGAAATGATAATATTAAATAATTAATTTCCTCGAGTGGAAATCGAACCCACAACTTGTAGCGTTTACAGACACACGTTGTGGCCCAGCGCTCCTACCCCTGGCCCCTAGAGTCCGCTTTCTTGACAGTTGTCTATCTGGTATAATTTGGATCATTTAGCGGAGAAACCTTATTTAAGGTTAATTTCATCATTATCTGACTACCTTAATCAGCTTAGACAAATTCACTATTCACTCACTTCACAACATGAGCTAGAAAATGGTATAACAAGAATCCAACACTAAATACTGTTTAACCAAGTTGAGAAAATATGTACATAAATTATTTTTTGTAATAAATTCGTCGTGGCGCAAGGGCACAAAGTGTGATTGTAAACGCAACTGTGGGTTCGATCCCCACACGAGGATATTAAGCATTAATTCAAATTTATATTTCTATTTCTTCGCTCTGATGTTAATACAGCTCGTCGTTGAGTTCCGACTTCCGCCACTCAACACGCAATACCTCCAAAAACCTGCGGAAAGTGGGGAAAGGAATGTCTTAACACTAGGTTCCCTCTGCCTACCCTGCTGTGTGCGGGATACAGTGAGACGCTGAGTTATTTTAATTAAAAAATTGTTTAGTATTTTATGAAGTAGTCGTAGCGCAGCGGTTCAGACTGTAAGCTCGACGATGAGTTCGATTCTGACTCGAATAAATGAATTGTTTTCATTTCTTCGCTCTAATAAGAAGATAAAGAGCATCATTGAACTCTGCCACTCAACACGCAACGACTCGAAAATTGAGCAGTATGTGGGGTGCGGAGTGTCTTAACACTAGGTTCTCTCTGCCCACCCTGATATACAGAATGCAGAATCAAAATAAAAAAAAACTAAATAGATACTTCAATGGAATGTCACATACCAACTGCCCCATGCTGATATCTAAATGAAGACCATAAAACTTTAGCACGCCGTAAATTCCAATCATTATTGGCATAAATTTTCTGCCTAATTAGAAGTCTGGCCTCTATATGTAGTACTAAAAAGAAAGGTTATTACTAAAACTTAAACCTACTTATTATTCGCATTATTGCTGACCTGTACAATATCTCAGCGTTTCTTGTTAAAGTACTTGTTGTACCTATATGTAATTAATTTAAAATAAAATAAATCGGCTTCACGCTCTATCCCGCGTACAGCAGGGTAGGCAGAGGGAACCTAGTGTTAAGACACGCCATTCCCCACTTCTCCGCCGAGTTCTGGAGGCATTGCGTGTTGGGTGCACTCAACGCCGCACTTTACCTCGACATCAGAGAAAAAGAAATTAAAATATAAATGTAAGTAAATAATTTATCTCCTCTAGTGGGGATCGAACTCACAACGAGTCGATTTTACAGTCACACTCTGTGCCCCTGCGCCACGACTGGCCTCAACTAATTTATTTATCTAAATTTTACATCGTGAAGTTGAAAAAAAATTATTATGGAATCTTGGTAGCGCTTTGCTAAATAAATTTTTCTGTGTAATTCATAGTAGAAGCCAACCTTGTACTTCATATTTTAAAAATACACCAAGTCAGTATGCCTATCTGCGGTAATTATTTGAAACAATGGGTCGTTAAGATGAATACGTTCTTTTGTTATGAGCTCTATCAATACAGTCTGAAATGTGAGATGGTATGTCGTCCAAGATATTGATGGTTTCTAGATTCAGAGAAATATTTATTTTAAGTTAAATTGGTATTTTTTTGAGTCACATTTGATTGCTCATTTTACAATAACATTTTCTTCAATTTATAATAAATTAAACAAACTTCTATTCACAAAATTCTTTTTAATATTTATAGAAGAAGTTGCGAATCGGATCACATAGGAAGTGTTAGAGGCAGGATATCACATTGAACATTTATTAAAAACTTATAGCTACCACATTATCTATTCACACATTTATGCCTTATTAATATTAATTAAATATATATTAAAAATACAAAAATATATTTTAACAGATTAGCATTTGCAGGAAGGACACTCAAGTTTCAGTTTAAAAATTTCATTTATTCATTTAATAAAATCAAATATTTCATCTGTCAAATATGAATCATTGACTAAGCTCTTAATTTATTCTGTCATAACCATTTTTTTTTGTATATTCCTAACATAGAATAAAAAGCTATGTTAGATTTAACTTGTATTCAAGATGGCGAATTGTGTTTTTTAGTTTCTGGATTACATATAAAAATACGTAATAAAACGTGGCACATAAATATGTGAAGAGATGTTTATTTATTACATACATAGATTGCATTGAGCAATAAGATATATACCTACTATGTTCGACACTGAAAAATATTTTAATTCTACATTGATACAATTTCAGTTTAAGACACATATAATTTTAAAAGCTCCATCATAATTTAAAATACATATGGATATTATTGTATTTTATTTCCCACAAGTCTTAAAAATAGGAAGATCTCTACGAACTATTTACATAAACTAGTCATTAATAAGAGATGAAAATATATTATACAAATATATGTTATCTGTTGAAATGCGTATTAAGAACACGACGTCTACTAATACATTTCAAAAGTATAGTAAAAAAAAAGATGGCGGTACATTTTTGTAAAAATATAATATGCTTAAAGCGTAATACAATTTCGTTTGTGCATTCGTAAGCGTTATTACAAAATTATAAAACTTAAAAAAACCTTTTAGTATCTAAAGTTTAAATATAAAATAGAGTGTTAAATCAATCATTATAATAAGTTTTGTATAAAGATGTAAAATATGGTCAATATATTCTTTGTATATATGTATTATAGAATAAAGTTGTATACGGTAGGAAAATTTTAAAAGCTTTCATACAGATCTATATATTGATTAAATTACTTTATAAGCGATTCTAATGATATTACCGTTCGTATAATAATAAGCGCTTAAGAGTCCACAAAATGGTTTTGGTCTTATTTTGCTTTGTTACTTTTAAGAAGATTACCGCTTAAAAGGTAAAGTCAAGTTTAACTTATACAAATAAAAAAAAAGGAATTGTCTCGTTATATTTATTTCATAATCTTTTTAATGATTATTTGAAATATTTCAATTTTAATATTTATTTATTTCTATTATGAAGTCTACAGCTACAATTTTAGAATATACAGCAACGTCTACGGGTCTCATCTAAATTTTAACACCTACATATTGCCAAATGTTTTACAGTTAACTCTATAAGCGTTTTCACATCGATCACTTAACATCAATGATAGGTTACACCGAGGGAGACGCAAGGAAGACATAAAGATAGATACGTCTCATACTTCGCCAGTTCAATAAACTCAGATTGTTGGACTAAATGTCTTTTATAAATATAAAAAATACATAATTTTGGGTTTTTTGTATCGGAATGAAATATTTAAATTTATTTCATTTCATATAGTAGATCCAAAAATCTTGTTAATGATGCAAGAAAATGTGAGTGTTATAATAAAAATTACAATTTTACAAGAATAATTATATATATTTCCATTTTTTTTATCTAAAGTAACTTTTATGCGAAGTATAAAACTAATCTAGAAGAGATTGAAATCGACTACAATACAACGAAAATTGGACTTATTTTAAATTTAGAAAATTAAGTAAGTATAACATAATACATTAATCATAGCTTTGGTAATTGTATAGGTATAATTTGTGCATTTTTCTACAACATGGCACTTAAACAAATTAAAATATAAACTTCTCCAAAGAAGTTAAAAGGAGAACAATCATTTATTTCAAGCAAAAGCCTTGTAGCCTGTAGCTGTAATATAGTTGGCTTTGGATTTAGTTCTCTCTTATTAGCGATACGAGTGGTTTACTATCCTAATACCCAATATTGTAACGATAATTATTTGATATCAATACTACAAGGTGAATGAAAATGTTTTTTTTTTTAATTTAACATTATATTCAAACGTATAGTTGAGCCAAAAATATCTTGGGGCGGTCTAGTTTAATGTATTTTTGATGATCATTGAAATGCTGGCACGAGGTGATAGCACAAAATTTGTAGTAGTAGCAGTTGTGAGATAAAAAGTCATATGGGGCCGTTCAAGTATTACGTAAGCACTGTAGGGGGGCGGGGGGGTCTTGGGTATTGCTTATTTTTGACGTTTTCAATGAAATATTTCTTATAGGATTGCTTATTTTTGATGGGGAGGGGGAGGGGTCAATAATTGCAAAAAAACTGCTTACGTACTTGAACGGCCCCCATACCCATATTTATGCTTTCATCTCGTGCCAGTATGGATTTATCGAATATTTGTGAGTAACTTTAGCGTTTTGTAAATGGATTGTTGGCGTTGCGAGCGGTGGTGCGCGCCGCCGCCGCCGCCGTCTGCGTACAGTTGCATAGGGCATCGAACATGCGTAGAACGAAGCCGCGCGCCCTTCCAAGCCGCCTCTTTATGTTACCTGAAACGGAACGTTCATTTTAGATATATTTACAATAAAAATATAACATTTTTTTGAAGTTATTGTAATAATTTCGATGTTATGCACCATTTTTTACGACATACAACCATTTATATTGTATAAAAGTAAAGAAAAGTATGGCGCAGCGGCACAAAGTGTGACTGTAAAACTGAATGGTTGTGGGTTCGACCTCCACTCGAAGAGATGAAATATTTACTTAAATTTATATTTCCATTTTTTCGCTCTGGTGTCGAGACAAAACGCGGCGTTGAGTTCTGCCACTCAACACGCAATGCCTCCAGAATTCGGCAGAAGCGGGGAACGGAGTGTCTTAACACTAGGTTCACTCTGCCTACCCTGCTGTGTGCGGGATACAGCTGATTTATTGTAGTATACATTACAATAATACGATAAGATAAAATAGTTTTTATTACTGCTTAGGGAAAATAGTAAGTTCAATTCAATTTTTTTATTACAATAACGAGTAAATTTTAATATTACTTTACTATTTTCAAGGTAGTACGGGAATAAATTGTCTTAACTAAACTAAATTTAAAACTAAAATAAATAAAACATACAGAGACGAAGACAACGTAAATATCTTCATACCAAATTTTAGTAAGTTACGATAATCAGAGAACTTAGTTACGGTAGTCAAAAGACTTTGAACTTATTACCTCTACAATGTATTCAAGAGATTGATGACTATAAGCTGGTATCTCAAGATCATAAAATAATAAAAGCATTTATTCAACCATATGATACGATACGATAACATGTAATTCTCTATTTATAAATAAAATTTGAGCATTTTTTATGCAAAATTATATTATGAACATCCATTACTGCTTCTTATGAGTGTAGGAGTTGGGACCGCGTGGTCCGTGTCCACCCCAAAATAGTCTGGATCTTAGATTTTATACCAACGTAAAAAACTTTAAACTATAGATCAGTCGAAACTGAAGTGAAAAGATAAAGCAAAGGCTTTTTGGCAAATTTTCCAGAAGAGGCAAAGGCCTCTTCTGGAAAATATCTCTAAATATACCATTAGACAATTTAATACCTAACAAAATATTAAATGTTAATAAATATTTACAACTAAAAAAAACCTGTTTTATGTCAAAACTATTTTTCAGCTAAAAATGCTAAGGGACTCTTGATTTATACATATACCTATAGGTACCCCTTAAAATTACATCTATAAACATATTAATACTAACAAAATCATCAAAAAAAAAAAAGTAAATATATAAAAATAAAATGTTATCCCATCCGTCTGTGTAATTGCACTGAAAAGCTTCAGCCATAGTATAAATATTTGCTACAAAGAACTTGGAAAAAAAGCACACAAAACTCAACGAAACGTGCAATCATAAGGCTTTCTAACAAATGCGAAGGTGGTATCTTTATATTTTCCTTTGATAAAGGTAACGCGAGGTTGTCGTGTCTACGTGCATTTTCATCATTATTCGCCGTCGCGTTGGCAGTGGCCCCTTTCATCACTCGTCTTATTTCGTGAGTGCTAGGGATGTGTACGTATCATTTTTAAGGTGTTTTAAATATTAATTTAATTTTTTTTTACGAAGTAAAATCGAATTAAGACTTAAGTGATTCAGAGACGCGTATGAAAGCACTCTGTATCCCGCGCATAGCAAGATGGCCAGACCAGGGAACCTATAAGACATTCTGTTTCACATTAAGACTCCTCCGTTACCCACTTTCCGCTGAATCCTCAACGCTGCGCTTTGCCCGTTTTGCAATATTAAATTGAATATTAAATATAGCATTCTCCCGGATAGGGGAATCCCGTAATTCAATAGCTTAGCTAAATGAAATCATTGATTGATCATACTAAATAGTAAATACGCCTACGAAATGAACTATAACGCCAACTGACCATTTATAATAATAAAAATGAATCCATATTATTTAAACCTTTTTTTAAAATGCTAGACTACTATTTCCTTTATATAATATTTTTTTAATATATATTATATTTATATAATTTACTGTGTTACCATAAATAAATTAGCAACCCTAGATAAAGCGACTATATTATATAGGGGGTGAATTATTGATCCTCCGACGCCAGACAAAAGCTCAGACTTGTGATCGACCGACTGTGCGAAAAGGTACAGTTTATATGAGTGGGATGTTTTACACTTTTTTTATCATGATTCGTTTAGGCGTATGTAAAAAAAAACTATTCTGTTTTTCTTTGTTTATTAAATGTTTCTTTTAATACTTTTTTATTTTAAATTTAAAATCAAATCAGCTTCACGCTGTATCCCGCACACAGCAGGGTAGGCAGAGGGAACCTAGTGTTAAGACACTCCGTTCCCCACTTTCTGCCGAATTCTGGAGGCAATGCGTGTTGAGTGGCAGAACTCAACGCCGCCCTTAACCTCGACACCAGAGCGAAGAAATGGAAATATAAATTTAAGTAAATATTTCATCTCCTCGAGTGGGGATCGTACCCACAACCAGTCGGTTTTACAGTCACACCTCGTGCCGCTGCGCCACGACTCATTCATTTATTTTAAATTTCATTCATTAATTTTTGTCATAAGTATAAATTATGAAAAACAGCGAGTTCAAACAAGCGAACAAATCTGGCCTAAGCTAGTTTCTTTTATATTTTAAAAACTTAAAAATAAAAACTATGAACTTAAATTATAATTTTAAAGTGAAAACTACTTTGTCTAACCTACAATATAAATAATCCTATTATCTAACAAAGGAAGTAGCCGCCTGACAACAGTTGTTGAGGATTTTAATTGCGTTCATAGAAAGTTTCTTCTGTCTGCAAATATTAAATTATTTCATAGTTTCGTAATAAACTAACTAGTAGCGTTTCGAAATAGGATCTAATTGGTGACAGAAATTACATTTTTGATGACATTTTTGAGATTATGTTTACAAGAGCAGAACTCAACTGAAACTCGACATCAGAGCGAAGATATGACAACATTAAAAATCAGGAATAAAATATTTATCTATATATGCATGCACATAAGGAACCTAGTCGTGATTGTAAACGCAAAAGGTTGTGGCTTCGATTCCCACTCGAGGAAAGGAATTATTTCATTTAATATTTTCATTTTTTCGCTTTGGTATAGTGACAAAGAGTAGCGTTGACTTCCGCCTCTTTATACGCAATTCCTCCAGAATTGGCGGAAAATGGAAAACACAGTTTCTTAATTGCAAGTTCCTTCTGCCTAGCCCGCTGTATGCGGGATACAGCGTGAAGCTAAAAAAAATAAAAAAACAAATATGCAATATTTATGAAATTACTGCAATGCTTATGAAATTACTTTAGTTTGAATTATTGAACAAAAGAAATAAATATTATTTTGACATTCCACAAATGACTTCCAAAGTACGTGCACATAGCAGAGTGAACGTGACAAAATGGGAAATAAATTAATGAACTCTACATCCAACTTCATACAACTGGAATCAAAATGTGAAAATTATGATTTTATCATAGCTTCTTGTATTGAACAGAAGTCAAAGCAATTTAACAATATTTTACTTTTAATCTTAATTTTAAAAATTAAATTAAAATTAGCTTCACGCTGTATCCCGCACACAGCAGGGTAGGCAGAGGGAACCTAGTGTTAAGACACTCCGTTTCCCACTTTCTGACGAATTCTGGAGGCATTGCGTGTTGAGTGGCAGAACTCAACGCCGCGCTTAGCCTCGACACCAGAACGAAGAAATGTAAATATAAATTTAAGTAAATATTTCATCTCCTCGAGTGGGGATCGAACCCACAACCAGTCGGTTTTACAGTCACACTTCGTGCCGTTGCGCCACGACTGGCCTCATGTTAACTTTTTATACATATACTCCTTTCAAAAATCTTATTGAATATTCAATTATAAAACAAATACTATAGGAAGTTGTCCTGTCGCCACAATATCATACATATTAGAAGTATACTATATGATATCCCATACGGTGAATTCAAAATAATATCTTGAATTCTATTTAGAAAGGAACACATTTTGTATCGTTACTCGTTACTAGATTTCTATAATACTACTGCGTACAAACATAATATTATCAAATACATTGTTATATTCTTATAACGACATTAGGCACCCCCTTTACTCCCCCGTAAAGAGGGTGGCTAGTGTCCCTAAGAGGCAAGCACTACGCGACTTCTCCACAGGGTGTCGTCGACTGCAAGTCCGTCCCCTGTGCGGTTCCGAACATTTACTCACAGCTATCAGACGGTCACCGCACTCGACTAGACCATTCGTATATATAAGCAAACCTGAGCGTTTTATCCCATCTTATGATTTATTATCATCTATTTCTCGTGGCCAATCCCAGTGTAGCGGCACAAGCGTGTGACTGTAAACGTGACAGGTTGTAGGTTCGATTCCCATTCGTGGAAATTAAATATTAAATATTTTCATTTCTTCGCTCTGGTGTCAAGGTTAATCACGATGTTACATTCCGGCAATCAATACTCAATGACTTCAGAATTCGGAAGAAAGTTGAGTGTCTTGACACTAGGCTCCCTGTGTCCACCCTGCTACAGATGCGGGATAAAGCGTGAAGCTGAAAAAAAAATCTATTTCTTCAGTTGTTTCAAGTAAAATAAAATTTCGCATTTCGACGCAGCATTGAAAAATGGTGATCTCGGTACCTATCAGACAAGATAATTTTATTCGACAGAAGAAACTTATCAAGCATCTTAAATTAGATAAAAGTTCTTGTAGATGGACTTGGATGGATCTGAGAGTGCCCTTTAAGTTTAATTTAGTTTCTAGTTCCTACCGACGGACGATTGTAATTCTGTATTCTGAAAACCAAATAGGTACATTTCTTGCTTTTTAGGGTTCCGTACCGTTTAAGGAAAATGAAATCCCTAAACGATCACCTTGTTGTCCGTCCGTCTGTCCGTCGGTCAAGACGTTTTATCTCAGAAACGCTTGCAGATATGGAATTGAAATTCAAACTCAGATTTACGGATCCATGATTTCCTGATAAAAACATATTTCTATATTTACTTAGACAAAATATTTGTACTTTCTACCGACATACTGTCAACCGACAGTAAAAAAATAAGTTCAAGAAAAAATCTGAAAACTATACATTTGCGGTTAAATCCTTAGTATTTAAGCTGCTAGTTTAAGTGAGCTAAGCTAAACCTGAATTTCAGAAAAAGCTCAAGACCTCCAATTTTTTACGGAATCTTCGGTTGCCGAGCTCGACTCACCCTTATCCGGTTTTATTATATAGATATGTATTAGAAACCAGGCAACACAACCGCTCCGCAAATATTTAATTCCTAACAATCTAATCTTTACAGGTTATTAAGCGACCTAGATTTTTATTAATTTAATATATTATTTAAGTATTATTTTCAAAAAGTATATTAGCAGTCAGTCTGTGCCATATTTTATACTCCTTCGTCCACACAATTTTCCTAAAGATGGGTACAAAATTTCTGCGTTACATATACGTACGTATTTAGATATATATAGTATTCATATAATTAATTAATAGTGATGCCTTCGTGGCACAGGGGCACAAGGGTGTAACTGTCACGCGACGGTTGTGGGTTTGATCCTCACTCGAGGAAATATATAACTTAATAGATAAAAAGCGGCGTTGAGTTCCGCCACTCAACACGCAATGCCTCAAAAATTCGGTGGTAAGGCCCCATCTCCAAAGAGGTGCCTTAACTAGGTTCCCTCTCCCTACCCTGCTGTATGTCTATGACGTAAAGTTATTAATATGTTGGGACTAGATAAATTAGTTTGTCGTAAGTTTGATAACAGATTAGCATATAGAGTGCAATCCAATTCAGTCAATAATTTAATTTTGAATTTATATGAGAGTTGCTATTTTCCACAGAAAGCACAACGATGAAAAATACAAACACCAGTAAAATTTTTTAAAAATATATATTTTTTTGTATATAATCAAAATAGAAATCAATTTTTAATAAATTTGTCTGTTTTCGATTCCTGTAAGTTTTATCAAGAGCTCTTATACATATATAAGCACTTCTTTTTTATACCAATAAAATAAGAATTGCTTACTAAAATTAATAATTCATTTAAAAATAGAAATGGAGTCACATTGATTTACAGGTTTAATTTGCTGGTTTAATTTTTAATAAGGAATGGTTTCCACTAGAGAAATTAATATCTTAAACGCTTTTATATGTAAATATTAAGGAAGTTGCATATTTTCATTACAGATATAAAAAGTATATACAAAGCTTAAAACAAAAATTATCTCCAGTTATTCACATTGAGGACCAGTCAGTCTTCTTCTTCTTCTTTATGTATAACAGAAAGAAAAAGGCTGTGCCTCCATTGTGAATACGATTAGATAGGGTACCCTATAAGGATGGTATGCCTATACGGACAGCTTGGGAAGGAGAACAAGTGCGATGCCAATCCATAAAAAGTGACACATTTTTGTGTAGCCGCAGCCACGTCTTGATTAACTCATTATTTATTGTAATTATCGATAGGGTAAGAATTTTATTAAGGGCACCAAATACAAATTACCTAGTACTAAAAAAAAGTTTTTTTTGTCATGCTAATGCCAATGCCAATCGCCCTTGATATATTTCGATAAACGAAAAATGCAAACACCTTTGTATCTTAAAATATGTTATATTTTAAAATATTTTGGTATTTAATTATACATAAATTAATTTAAATCCACCAAAAACACCTACAAAGATTTATCAAAAATCAAGATATCTTTCATTTATCCTTTTCCAGTCCAAATTATTTTATTGAACTTTCTTTTTGTACGGTTCTCTCATTTCCTGTAGTCTCTTTGAAGGAAAAGAATATTTTTTTATTATAATAAGATACTGTGTATCATTTTCTTCATTTATATAAAAATGTTATATATTATTTAAAACGACCTGTAAATCGTATCGACGCATATAAGTTAAGCATATAAGTACGCTAAAAGTACGAACTACGTATATATTCCAATGTACCCGTCTGATGTATGATGAGTAGAGAGAACCTACTGTTATAATAATATGATATTGTATGCGGTGGGCCCTAATGCCGCTCATTGTCACTCCACAGCGGGGGATCGAACCCACATCCATCGATCCTAGATTGAGCGTTGTCCTACTGCGCCAAGATGTCCTCATAATGTACCATGTAAATTTTCTATTTTCTATATTATTATTAATTACAAAATATGAATCTCTATAACGTTATATAAATGAACTCTAATAATAACGTGTTATTTACATAACCTTTTCACATATTAACATAATGTTATCTCTGTTTTGTACAGATATATAATCTTGTCATTTATTTACGCTCCCGTCGAGAACGTACCTAGAAGATTTTGCGTGATAAGATTGTGGAAAATATTTGTTGGTATTGAGAGGAAGATGAAATTTACTTGAAATTTTTTACTGAACAGCAATGTATGTAGGAATTTTTAATATAAAACTTATTGATATAAGCTCGTACCTGTAATTGGATATTTTTTTATATTGGTGAATTATATATTAATCATTTACTAGTGTCCTCCGTGCGGATTCAACCGCTCGAACTATACTAATATATATGTAAGTGAATTTAAGAAAAGATAGTTATCTATATTTTAATACGGTTATTATTCTCTGGTATGATTTTCGTAAAAAAATGTGATATCTACTAGAGAAAAAGTTGAATAATTTCATATCTGTGTAGGTATTTTCAGGATAAAAAATAGCCTATACGTTGCTCAACAGCCCGCTCTATTTTTTAGCGTTAGTCTCATAAAAATAGGCTCTACCAGGCTGTAACCAGAGATTAGCCCGGACAAACAATTAAAATTATTTGCCTGTTGTCGGTATCGTTTCAATAACTAAACATACAGTTTTTTGTCATCACCAATGTAAATGAAAACACAGTTTTAACTACTCTATATAAACCTAATACAATTAATACAAAAGAGATTTTTCCATAATCGAAAAAGTTATTTTTTCAAAGAAAATAGTTAATAAAATAAAGTTGTAAAATAAAAGGCGATGTGCGGGATACAGCGTGAAGCTGATTTAAAAAAAATACAATTAAATTCAGAACTAGAATTAGAAAAAGGCTAGACTACAGAACTAGAATTAGAAAAAGGCTAGACTAGAACTAGAAAAAGGGGAGATTTACCTCTCGCGGGCATTAGCCGCTTTTTTATCAGTGAAATCGAGAACGACGCAACACTTAAACTTGAACTCTACTCTGACTTCACATTCATTTCATTTTAATGGCATGAAAATATAAGGAAAATGAAATATAAGACATTATAAGAAAATGTTATAAAGAAAATGATTACGGCTTTGTTCGTGACGGAAATTATATTGCTCGGTCTTGTATTGTTATTATGTTGTTTTTTATCAGAAATAAAATATATAACGAAATATGAAGTCGCGGTTTTGCTAGTTAATTAGCGGTAAAAGCGTATATTACTATGCTATAGCGTAACATGTCTCTGGGATCGGTATAATTTATTATTAAATATTATTTGAATGCTTGTTGTAACATTTCACCACCATATCAAATATATATTTCAAAATAATGCGTTAAAATTTTTACTTTGGAATTATACAAGAATGTTGTAAATAATAATATTCTTAAGACGCGTCAACACATCAAGAAATAAATGGACTTTTTAAGCATATTTTAATATTTTTTTTTAGTTCCGATAACGATTATCCGCCGAATTTTCCGAGTTATTTTATGTTGAGTCGCAAATAAATGTACTTGAAAAATAAAAATGTTTATATTTACAGAAACCACGACATTGCCTCATTCAAGATTAAAGCTAGCTACAAAACTTTTAATTGCTTATTTTGTAATAGGAAAATCATTTCTTAAAAGATAAGTTAAAATTTTTTTTGACTGAGTACATTTAAATTTTATATTTTATTAAATTTACATTACAGTACACTTAAACATTAAATATGATATGTATATCACATAGATTATTAATAATTTTCATTCTCTTTTTGGTACAGACTGACGTGGTGTTACGTTCCATCAATCATGCTGGGGCCAAATTACAAAAAACATCAATGCTATAATTTTAATTACTTTTAAAGGATAAACTATTTTAGTTGTTCATTTCGGCAGTGCACTTGCAAAGGTCAACGTTCTTCTTGACGATAAAATAGACGCAAATGGTCTTGAATTTCAATCAATATTGATTTTGACGGCTACTCATTTTACTGTTTCTCGTTTTTAATATACATTAGCATTATCGAACAAAGAAAAGAGATTAATGAGTGTGGCCGCTTCAAAGCGTTCATTCTCGCATTAATTTCTTTGATGTATCGGCACTTGAGCTATCGCCTAACATCAAACGGCAATATGCTATGCACGGCAATGCTGTTGTAAAATTATCGCGTTAAGTCGTGGCCAAACCTACGTACATCGTATGATGATTATTACATCAATTTCCCCATTAGCTACGTTAAACGAGATATCAAACAAAATGTATTAAGAAAAGTCAATGATGAATATGTTACTGCAAAGACCGGACAACATACAAAAACTCTTTTACCAAGCACCGAAACTATACAACTTTTAAATAGCAAAATTAAAATGTTACCGGTGACTAGTCTATTCCATTTAATCCAATATTTAACTGGCCATGGTTTTCACCTTGAATATTTAAACAGATTTAAAATAAAAAATAGCAATTTATGCCCATGTTATAACATTACAAGCCAAACCCTACAGCATCTTCTGCAGGATTGCACTCGTTACGAAGTCCTAATTATTAAACACAAAGTGTTATGTAATATGTCCGAAACTGATACACCCTTTAACATCACTAGTTTATTAAACAACGACACCTGTTTCAAATCTTTTGTACAGCTAATTTCAAATATAATTCAAACGCTGAAAGAATTTAACACTACTGTTTCTTAGAAATAAATAAATGTATATAATATATATATTTTATGTATATATATATATAAATATATTTTATGTTTATATATATATTTAATTATTTATTTTTAATTTATATTGTATATGTGTGTATGTATGTGATATAAATTTAAGAGAGAAGGAGCTAATGATACCAAATAATATCACTCAAATGCTTAATATAAAAACTAAAGAATTGAACAAATAACTGGCATACTGTTGTGTCGCCCGTATCAAATCGCGAGGGCACTTCAGAGTAGCAAGTGGGAGTAGGAAAAAAAAAAAAAAAACCTACGTACATAATTGCGATAATATAAAGCATGTTTCGCTAGTGTGGCCCCAGCATTAAAATGCAATATCTATAAACCGACGTAAGTGTTATTTATATACATAGACATATTTATAATTTCAGTACGTGTCAATCGCCCTCAAAAAAATTACTTAATTTTTATGTTCCAAAAATTCTGTTAGTTAGTTGTGTTTGTGTAACTTATTTAGAAATATTTAGTTTAAATTTTATTAAGATATATTTTATAGATACGAAGGAAATAAGCTTTAACGTTAAGGGTTGTTACCCCCATAACTCCCTTACTGTAAGGGTTCATCACAAAAAATGATGTGTTGTTATTTCAGACAAAAAGTTATAAATACATAATTCATAAGAAAAAAATGCGGCTTTCCCATGCTTATTAGACTAGACTCCTTTAGGAGGGAAACCAAGCTGGAAGTGCACTAATTTGCAAATATAATAAAGCCTATATGTAAAAAAAATTATAAAATTTTGATTTTATCTCGAGTGAACACAGAACTCCGCACCCATATATATATATTCCCATATCCATTCCGTGTTTAGCAGCGGAACTCAACGCCGCGCCTCGACACCAGAGCAAAGAAATGGAAATATTAAATATTTAATTTTCCTGCGTTGAATTGAACCAAAAACCTGTCGTGTTTAGGCTTAGGTATTCAAAATAAGAAAAATGTTTAATGTAAAATTATATTAGGTAAATACTTTTCCCTATTTATTAATTCTTTCAAAAATGACACTTTGAAACATTGATTAGATTTTAAACATTAACTGAATAAAATACAAAAAATTCTGTAATATCGCTGATTTTATATCACGTTGTGTACCTACTTCGTACGTTCAACCAAGTCAAAGAGAAGGTTCTATGTTCATAAAGGAGGATTATATGTTGTTACAGTGGTTTATTGATTTAATGTTTGCTTCTTGGTAGTCTAATTAATATGCATTTTTTATATAAAAATAATAAATTTTGCAAGAAATGTATCTATTATAAATAGATACATTTCTTGGTAGGCAGTTGGATCTGCGTTTGTGTTTTTTTTCTCAAGATAACTCGATAGCAGGCCTATAATACCATACAATAGTTTAAAACTATAGTCTATGAAATCAATTATGTATTTTAAATTGAGTAATTTAATTATAATTTATTGTAAATGTTATTAAATAAAAAATCTAAAATGTCATAGGTAAATTTATGAAATGAAAATGAGATGAGGGTAATAAATATAAAAGCTATCTCGACGAGCGTTGTGAAGCATCTAAAGTTTAGACGGAAAAGCACAATTTCCGCTCACATACGAGTAGGTACACTACAACTAATGATCCCTATATAATTATTAAAAAATTAATAAATTAGCTTCACGCTCTATACCGCACACAGCAGGGTAGGTAGAGGGAACCTAGTGTTAAGACACTCCGTTCCCCACTTTCTGCCGAATTTTAGAGGCATTGAGTGTTGAGCAGAACACCGCGCTTTTGCCTCGACACCAGAGCGAAAAGATTTAAAAATACACTTAAGGAAATATTTTATCTCCTCGAATGGGGATTGACCCCACAACCAGTCGGTTTTACAGTCACACTTCGTGCCACTGCGCCACGACTGGCCTCAATTATCATTATTAGCACTTACAATAAACTAATATAGTCTACACTTTACTAACATTATATAATTAATTAAATATTAATATAAGTTTATAAAAATGATACACTTAACCTAAACATTCTATTTACTAGGTAGTAGCACGTGTAATCTGTTCGTGCGTACTAAAAGCTCTTTAAATAGAAACTTATCTATGAATACGGCTTTATGGTAATATATTTTTATAACAATACATTATTGTGTAGAAAAATAAAATTCTAGTAAGAGTTTTTATGTTGAACGAAGTATTCAATGAAATCGGGGTAACGCCCACATTTTCAATAAAAATATTTTGTGATAGTAGGTAGAGGTATACGCCTATACTACGCCTATTTCATGAAGTCAATTTGAATAATAATAGTTGACTAAATTAAATAGTAACACCCATGTAATTTTGACCCAGCAACCTATTATATTAGATCAACCATTAGCGCCGTTGTGGCGCAGTGTCACAAGCGTGTGACTGTAAACTCGATGGTCGTGGGTTCAATTTACACACTGTAACATATATTTAAAATTGACATAATCTGCCACTTATATTGCAACTTTGAAATAAAAATTAGAGAATTAAAAATATACTCTTTTTTCAGCTTCAATCTGCATACCACATGTAGCGGAGTAGGCAGAGGGAGACTAGTGTAAAGGCACTTCGATTCCCTATTTGATCCTGGATGCATTGAGTGTTGAGTAGCGGCACTCAACGCCACGCTTTTCAATTCCTCGAGTGGAAATCAAACCTACAACCTGTTGCGTTGACAGTCTCATGTTTCGGCACCTACGCCACGATTCTCTCATCTCACCATCTTACATAAGGATCCCCTTTCAAATTTCAATTTAAAAAATAATTTTTATATATTACAATATTGTAGAAAACCTAACAGAATATATTGAGTTAAGAGATAAAACAAATCACCTTTAGATCTCCACAATATGAGATCAGAGAGGTCTACTGAGGCGTACAAACATCGTTAATGTTGGCTTTAGTTTAGTACAATTTACTGCCTACAACGTTGTTCAATGGGTGAAATTACTAACAATTCGTCTGTATAAATAATTTACGTCATTATTTTCGCATTATTTATTGTACTACGAGAAGATTTGCTGTAAATAGTTTTATAATTTACAGAGGATTTTTTTGTTACATTTAATTATGTTTTTTTCCTTATATACAGGCTGCGCCAGAAAGGCGTGCGAATTTCAAAATTAGACATTAAAGAGATCTTACTACTACGCTTAACAGACTTTCTATTAGCCCTATAATATATAAAAACATAATATGTAAGTAGGTATCGTATGTACCTATATAAACATATGTAACAAAATTATTATTTAGACTAAATCATTCAAATTTTATAACATTAAATTCTTGTATTTACAAAAGTAATATATTATACATACATTATTATTTATTACATACAAAAACTGTATTATTTTGAAATATATTTATGTACCTAATTAATAAATATTAAAGAAGCAAAGCTTTAGGCTTCAAATTTAAGAACATAATATTGTTTTAAAATACTCACCGACACCCGCGTCTTGGGATTCCTGCAACAAAGAAAATGCAAATGAAAATCAGCGTCTACAGCGTCATCGTACAAAATAAACTCTCTCAATACGCAAAGCCGGCAATTCATAATTACAGAAACAAACGAGGCGACGCTACTTGTTGTTTTTGTATAATATAAACATTTTTTTTTTGTTTTATGTTTTTATTTAATATTTTTGTACAAAATATATATTTTTTATAAGATATATAATTGGATGTGTGTGTGTTTTAATACTCTATTAGCTTCACGCTGTATTCCGCACACAGCGGGTAGGCAGAGGGAAACTGGTGTTATGAAACTTTGTTTTGCATTACCGCCGAGTTCTTGAAGCACTTGCGTGTTGAGTGGCGGAACTTAACGCAGCGCTTTGCCTGCACCAGAGCCAAGAAATGAAAATATAAAATTTAAATAAATAACTATTTCATTTCGTCGAGTGGGGCTTGAACCCATAACCAGTCGCGTTTACAGTCACACTTTGTGCTCGATACTTATCATCTATTATCTTAGCTCTTTCTTTTAAAGTAGTAATTTTAGATTTTAATTTTCATGTCTAAAATATTTTGACGTCCACAAATATTGAATCAGTAAAGGAATGTAGTAGTATTATAAGTAGGAAGGATTATCAAAATGTGTGTGACTGTAAACGCAACGGTGATAAATTAGGTTGTGTTTTTATGGAATCAAAGTATGCAAGCGATAAAATAGGTGTCTTTTATTTAACACTAAATGGACGAAAATGAAATTGATGCAGCATAAAGTGTTTTATTAACGCTATTGGTTGACTTATTAAAAAGTTTATTTTTTTATTTTTAAATAAAAAATTAAATCTGCTTCACGATGTGTTCCACACATAGCAGGGTAGGCAGTGGAAACTATTGTTAAGATACTCCGTTCCCCACTTTCCGGCGAGTTCTAGAAGCATTGCGTGTTGAGTGGCGGAACTCAACGCCGCGCTGTGCCTCGACACCAGAGCGAAAAAAAGAAAAAATAAATGTTTACAAACATTTTATTTCCTCGAGTGGAAATCGAACCCACAACTGGCCTCAATCGATTTATAAAACTTATTACATAAAAGAAAAGCCTCAAACATCCATAATATTTGGGGATCAAATAAAATCTGACGTAACAAGTTGTCGTCGACCTCAACAGGAAAGGGATCCAATAGATTCTCGAGAGATTTGCTATAATTACATCTTGTCGAGGGTATTAAGGAAAGTTCGCCCGAGTGATTAATCAACTTATCGCTAAATAGAAGTGGTATTTTGGTATTTGTTGTAACATATAAATGTTTGTAAAATTAATAAAATGTAAAGGCGAGAAGGGAGTGTCTTGACACTGGATAACCAGGTTCCCTCTGCCCCCCCCCCCCCTGCTTTGTACGGAAAATAACATTAAGATAAAAATAATAAAAATATTTTTTTTCTTTATTTTCGGTCTAAGTGCATTTTAGCGAAAATCTTATAGTTTTGAAAGTACGTAATATGTAAATTTTCTATGTAAAATAAATATAAAAAAAATATATCTCATGTTCCAGCAAGCGATCTGTCAGCTTCATTGGAATGTGTCTTGTAATTTAATAAACCCAATAAATATGACTCTACCTTCCGATTATTTATCAAACATAGTATGTTGAGCAAATAGAACTCATAGCTATGATTTGCTTAACCAAAACGAGAAGTAGAAAAGAAGAAGTTTTAAATAGCAATAGATAAGCGGACCCGCAGTGGTCTTATATTGATACCTATATAGTGCTATATACCTACAATTAGTAACCGGATTCAATAAATGATATTTCTTAACGGAGCGTCTTAACATTAGGTTCCCTCTGCCTACCCTGCTATATTCACGATACAGCGTGCTAAAATAGAGTACTAAAATATTTTTTAATTAAAAATTACATTAAAAAAAAGTAATAAATGGATCATAATAGCTATATTGCTCGCAACAATTTAAGCTTCTAGACTTATGAGTTTAATAAGTTTTAAACTAAGCTTAGACTGACGGGCAAGTTATCTCATTAAAAGACTCTTGATTAAAATACCTCTGGCGTTGTTTTCTAAAAGAACCTAATAACAATACTACATCAACACATTTTGAGGTTGTCGGGACGCAGAGGAAATATAGTGCTAAGACACTCCGTTCCCGACTTTCCGCCGGATTTTTCGATTCGCAGAGCTCAACGTCGGGTTTTCGCCTTCGTGCCAGAACGAAGTAATGAAAATATGAATAAATAATAATTAATTTCCCCGAGTGAGGATCGAACCCACAACCAGTCGCGCTTACAGTCATACACTAGTGCCCCTGAGCCACGACTGGCCCCTAGTAGCATTAATATAAAGGTTAATATTGAACATTAAATTATTCCAATCACATCCAATTTAATTATACAAACCCAAATTAACGTGCGAGGTTAACAGTTCACGCATTTACTACTTCAATAATACTTTTCAGTTAAAAAATATATTGTGTTGGAGTTTCTAGTATTAATATTACTCTCGCACACAGCAGCCTAGGCAGTGGGAACTTAGTGTTAAAAATTAAAAAAACAAATACAATTTTTATTAAATTTTTAACACTCTAGAAAGAATCTAGGTATAGACCTAGAGCGATAACGTCTACATAAGTATAATATGGCGTAGTAACTTTATATAGGTCAATCAAACTTTGCGAAGTCCTAAAACGTAAAGCGAAACCTGAAATATCGATCAAACGTCCGTCGCACCTTCATAGTTGAAAAATAGCCTTATCAGATAAACGTAAGCCAATTGGTCACTAATCTCGTAAATATCAAATTTTCCTGCTACACTAAATATTGTTTATCAAATAGGTTTGCTACTTCAAAGATCAAGTGCTGAGGAACAGTACAAAATCTTCATTCATATCTTATATCTAGAATTAAAAATGTATGTGCTGTCAGAACTAAATATTTATATTAGAAAAATTTCTTATTGAAATTTTAAAATAATCCAAAAAAAATACATGAAAATCTACTATTTTCGTAGAAAATAAAACAAAAGTGAAGCATGCAAGGTGTTTTCGATATTGTGTTGAAGATAATTTAAGATGACAGCAGTTGCTATCGAAGAAGCTATTTTGCACTCTATAGCAGCTCTACTCCTATAATAACACTTACCGCCCTATCACATCCACATATCGTTTCCTTACCGGGATAAATATACATGAATACTTACAAATTTGCTTTTCTCTTTCTCTTTCAGTTTTAGCTCAGCCTCTTTTTTTGCCTGTTGTATGAGCTCATCCACGAACTCTGAGGCCTGACGCAACTTTTCTGGGTCACTCTTGAACTCCTCTATCCTCTCATTGAGAACAGCCGTCTCTGAGTCCTCTCTCATTTTGATAGATTTACTATGTAGTAAAAAAGTCTCACAGGTGGTTCTACACACGACGGCGATAAAACGCAGGCGTCACTAGGGTTTAAACGTTTTGTTTACACACCATCAGTTGAATTACGACTTTTGGAATATTTTTGGAAGCGGCTGGAGTTACAGCCTTGGCGGGAATTCAAAGGAATCAGTCATAACTGAATTTCAACCGCTCGAGTGGTTACCGATACGTTTGTCGGCGACAGTGTTTCCGGAGGTACTAACCGACTGGGCCGTTCTCGCTCATGCGCTGACGAGAGTTGCACGGACCGCGCGGTAATAGGTGGATATTATAGAGACTTCAGATTAACCCTAATCACTAGCCATAAACGTTGTAGACTGTAGAGTACTCTGATCTATAGTCCAATAAGTGCTACGTTGTAAAAGATGTTTTAACGTTTTAATCTATAAACTAAAAAATTGATTCTGATAGAATTGTTTGTGTGAATGGAAATTCTAAGTATAATTTACGATACCTGCGCAATTAATCCAAGTTTACTATTTTTTAAATATAAGAAAGATTTTACTGTAATTAATGTATGAAGAATTACATTCCATTACTTATATTTACATCATTTCCATCGTGACGCAGTGGAATAACGTCTGGCTATAAACTCGATTGTTTTGTATTCTTGATCTAAATAAGATCAGGCCAATAAACTTAAAAATGAAAATAAAATCAGCTTCACGCTGTATCCCGCATACAGCAGGGTAGGCAGAGGGAACCTAGTGTTTTTAGATACTCCGTTCCCCACTTTCTGCCGAATTCTGGAGGCATTGCGTGTTGAGTGGCAGAACTCAACGCCGCGCTTAGCCTCGACACCAGAGCGAAGAAATGGAAATATAAATTTAAGTAAATATTTCATCTCCTCGAGTGGGGATCGAACCTACAACCAGTCGGTTTACAGTCACACTTTGTGCCGCTGGATACAGCGTGAAGCTAATTTAATTATTTTTTTAAAAAATAAATACCTTTATATTATTTGTAATTATATTTTTATATTACTTGTAATCTTTATATTATTGTAAAATCATAATTTTTAACAAGCAGTTATTTCAAGGGAACATATCCCTTAAATAGCATCCCAATTTATGATGAAAACTTACTCAATAAGCAATTCAAGTGTATGTGTCAGTTTGTCTTACCCAATTTTCCTTGACACAGCGGCCACGTGAAGGTATATTAATAAAACATGCGAAGTGTTGTATGAAAAATCGTGTTAACTTACCATATTGAATACAGCATTTTTTTTTTAGCTCCACTCTTATATGTATCTCACATATAGCAGAGTAGGCAGAGGGAACCTAATGTCAAGTTATACTCCGTTCCTCAGTTCTCCAAATTTTCTAAATTGCTCAATAAGAGTCAGACCTCAGATTTATATGATACTAAAACAAGAGAATGGATATATGTTTAATTCTTCCGAGTCGGATACGAAGCCACTGACAGCTCCACAATGTGCCACTGCGCTACGATGGTTTCATATTTATCGTTGGTATAATTATATAAACATATTTTAGATATGATTTTTGAAATAGTTCTTAATTTCTTCTGTAAACATCATTGTTAGTGGGTTTGACTCAAGCTCAAGGTTATATAGCTTATGGTTTCAATACATTAAAAGTGAAGAATAAAATGCCAAGGAAAAAAACACGTTTAAGCACACAGAAAACAATTAACAATAAAATATTTTAGTCGAGACTTGTTAAACAACGTTATGTTAAAATTACCAAATAAGCTGTTAAGGCTTGAGACATACGTACGTATTTAGTCGTAGGGACCTAAAGTGCTCCCTAAGATTCATTGAAATTATATAGTGAGGGGAAGATAATCCGCAACTCAGGGATCTAAGGCGTAAAATTTAACCAGAGGGTAGTTTGAGCAATACTTGTATAAATAGATGGAGTTCGATGTTGAACTTGCTTGCTTTAAATTTTTGTATATATGTGCCTAATTTGTGACCGTTTTTAAATTTACCCCATCAACCTATATTTCTCTTACATTTGATTATTTTCTTACAGATTTAATAGGTAAAAATTCAAAAAGCCTATCTCACATATTATATGATGTGAAATAGTATTGTTTTTTTTTTTGTAGAATTATTATTTTTTTATTTTGTAACTCTGTTACTTTATTTTGAAACGTTGGCTCATTGACATAATGATATCATTTGAAAGGTCTCTAAGTGGTCTAAGCGTTGTAATTTCCTTAAAACTTAAGCAGACGCCTACCCTACTATATGTATAAGTACCTACTTCCAAAGAAACTACATTATATCATCCATATTCAACGGTCTAATTTTATAAGCAAATATAGAAAATATTTGGTGAGAAACGTGACTGTTTTCGTGAACATAATAAATAAAAGAATTTATTACTGAACTCTATGTAAATACGACACGGGAATCTGTATATGTAGACATTATATATTTAAATACTAGTAGCAACCGCGTGGCTTCGCCCTCTTGTACGCAATTATTTTTTTCATTTTTCTCATCTCAATTACTTTCGTAATCCAATAACTTTATCATTTTAAAGACAATATCCATATATTGATAGGTGAACGTTAAGTTAGGTTAGATTTTGTTCATTATACTAATTTTAAGGTAAGTGGATATTGCCAGAATCTAATACTGAAAACTGCAATAAATGGTTTAAACTATTTTTGAAATTAGCGTGAACAAACGCACAGACAAGGTAAAAAAAAAATCATTGTTTTGGGTTCTATTACATTGTTAAATGGCCCCCAATAATTTTTTTTAGTAACCTGTTTTTATTATAAAAGGTTATGTTAATTGATTATTTAAATAACAAATGATCTAGATTTCTTATATTATAGTCAACTAAAATATTACTAGTGTATCTATATATTTTTTTACAGCCTGTCGCCGTCCACAGTTTAACGTAAGTCTCCCTCATCGAGCGCCAACCATCTGGACACCTTTGAACTGTACTAAATGATTAACAGTAGGTATACAAAAATATATTTTTCAAGATGAACTTTTAATATCCTAATTCATTCTTAAATATATATTTTACATACATATACCTGATATGTAGAAAATAAACAAAACGTTAAAAAATAATCAAAACGTTACAAAAAATTGTTTTAATATTATTATTATTATAAGTAATTAACTTAATTTTTTTTCAGGCTTCGGACATAGGTTGTCTTCTTTTTTGGGCGCCAGCGGCGGTGGAGGTGCCTTTACTTCTTCATAGTAACAGTGCCCATCCCACCACCAAGCGGGACCGGGGGTTGGAGCAAAATTGAAACAAATCTACGAATAAAAAACATACAAAATAAGTTAGTTGTTTAATTGTCTAAGACGAAATACTTAAAAAAATGTAAACGTATGAACATTGGATTTAATTCTGCTTGAGAAACTATACAGCTATATATTGACATACATAAGAGCTATGTATTTATATACGTAATTAAATAAAATAACTAATGATTACAGGCAGGAACTTACAGCATTAGGCGCCATAGTTCCGCGAGGTGCACTCGGTTTAGTTTTAGATTTTATTAACGGTGGCCCTTCTGCCACTGGCGCTACGACTGGAGGGTGAACCGAATTGAAAGCATTTCTTTGAAAATAATATTTGTCTGAATACTTTGTATCAGGACCTCGTGGAACATCAGCTGGTGGTAAAGTTCGAGAAGCCATCATAGGTGGAAAGCGACCGTGTAAAGTATGCTTTCTTCCGAGAAGAAAATCTCTGAATTTTTGTAAGCCATAAGATATATCCCTAAAATTTATTTTTGTTTTCGACATCTACTTACTTATTTTTATTATTTTTATATCCGAGTTAATGTTATTAAATTATAAATTTTAAATTTGACGTTAATATTAATGACATTTACAAGTGACACACTAACGTACGCTACGTAGCTATTATTTAAATAAAGAAATACCGTACAATGTTAAAAATAAAATGTTTTAAAAAAATATAAAACAAAACAATGTTTGAGACTGCGTTACTTATTACTTTCTAAGAAAACAAATCTGTGGATGTGGCGTGTAAATTTTATTATGGAAATGTAAAAACATTGTCAAAGATTAATAATGTGTACATCCTACAAATGTACTTATTAGTTATTAATAATTTAAAAAATATAACCAGTATTCACACATTCACACTAATCTAAAAGATACTCCTGGCACAAAAACATAGCAAATGGAGCTTAATAGCACACCCGTTTTTAAAATGATACGTAACAACAACGCGAGTTTTAGGAGGTATGTATGCGATAATGTCAGCATTAACGAAGATCTTATACACTTGCAATCCCTTTTATTTCGAAATGAATAAAAAAACTCTTTATAATATATTTATATGACTATTAATTTAATAACAATAGTATATATCTATCAGTCTATTCATAATTGTTACGATGCTGTTATTATAAAGCTATACTGTAGCTTGCTATAGTTATACAGTATAATGTATCTATAGTTAATTAGTTATACCTATACAAAACAGCCATTATATCCAGATTTTAGTTGTTTGTTTACTGAAATGAAAAAAATAACCAAGGAACATTAAATTTTAGAGAGAGCAAAACGTTTCGTTTCAAGTAAATACTGTTAAGTACTGTATTTTAAATAATTTCTAAAACAATCTAAAATAATCTTTATTTTACAGTGGCCCTTTTTGCCAACTTTTTCTATAATTTTAATCATTTTATGTTTATAAAAATATCTTTTTATCTTGTTAATTGTGATCACTGCTAATCTAATCTTAAGTAAAGAGTATTATATATATTATATTCCATAGCTCTGGATAAGTTGTCCATGTTTAATAAACTCTTTTAAATTTAAATAAATGTAAATATAAGCAAAAGTGGTAATATTAACATTATATTCGCTATTAACACTGTTTTCACCGTTCATCTTAAGAAAAAACATAAGCGTCCGCTGCCTTTGAAGTCTTTTTTTCAAGTGAAATATTCCTGCCTCCCCCCGAAATTGTCGTGGCAAAAACATAATTTCTAGTTATCTTAAATAACATAAATAAATTCAATTTTTTTTTTATTTTTTACAATAATATTGAAAAACACAATATTATTGACAACACGTACTTTATTAATAATATTATTGTATGTATTCGGACAGGTTTAGGAAGGTCACAATTTTCTTTGTGGTTCGTATACTGTTATTTTATCTTGGCTGTATTTATTTATACTTTTTTTTTCAAAATGCTAGTAATTTTTTTTTATTAATAAATTATTTTTAAAAAAATGCGAACTATGAACATTACAAATTCTGAACGTACACTAAACTCCCGCGTTTTCTTGTTGCTGTCAAACTTTTTAGAAAAAAAACTGTACATTGCAATGTGATTGTTTTCTTTATTGATATTGTTTTAATTTTAATACAGCAACGCTTGCTGTATACGTGTTATATTTATTAAATAAACATGAAAACACAAAAATCTTCTGATAGTGAAGAAGTAACTCCTTCAAAAAAAGTTCTTAAGCAAGCTCGTCTTCCATTTAAAATAATTAGTGATGCTGATGTATCACCAAAATCGGCATCTCCTCAGACACGGAAGCGGAAACTGTCTGCTCCAGAACCTCAACCAGTCACAAAAGTTGGGAAGATAACAAAAGAAAATGAGTTGGACGAAGTAATGGTGGTTATAAGTGACGAGGATAGTAAAGACGCTCCACAGGTGCAAAAATCAGATAAGCAGCTTAATCCATTTGTTAAACTTGTTGATACTGCTTGGAAAAAGAAATTACAAAAGTCAAAAGCTGCAAAGAAAAAGAAAAGTAGCAAGCTCGCAAAGAAAAATTTAAGTAATGGATCCATTGAAAATAGTGAAAATACTTCAGTGACCGAAAACAATGATAAAGGAGCTGAAAGTGTAGAAGAAATGGAAGTTGATGAAACTGAGGAAACAAATTGTGTTGAGTCTAATGAGAAACAACCTGTCAGAAGTGAGGATTTAAAAGATAACAAAAATAAAGTGGATACTAATATAATATTGCTAGAAGATTCAAATTGTTCAGAAACAAGTTCAACAAATAAACCAACAAATGTCATAAATTCTGATGAAAAACATGATAGTGAAAATGATAGTGACCATGAAAGAGAAAATACAATAGAGGATACAGGTTCAAGTAAAGATTTAGATGCCAATAATGAATCTCCTGAAGTTTCCACAGAGAAACATAATAGTGAAGATGAAAATGATAAAAAAAATAAACCAGAGGAAGCCATTACACCTAAAAGGAGTGGCAGAATTAAAACAAAAGTTGACGATAAGAATTCGAACACATCTTTAGTAAGTAACTGTGATGAATCATTTAGCTCGAGTCCATCAACCCCGAGACGCTCGGCAAGAAATGTATCTATAACAAATAGCCAAGGAGATGTTTCATTGAATGAATCTACAAATGTCAATCTAACACCCAAGCAAGTGAGTATCGTTATGTTTTTTTAAACAACGTTTACGAATAAAAAAAACTTAAAACTAAAAATTTTATTTGTTAATGTAATAGGATTTGGTTAGTCTCTCAATGCATATTATTGAGAGATTTATCAAATCTTAAATATTACAATTTAACCTTAGGCCTGCAACTTTAGGACACTAACTTAAAAAAACACTAAGAATAGTATTTAACACCCCTTCAAATATCAATTGCAAAATTGTAAATCTTGACTTACAATTATCTACAGTTAAGCAAGAGATGACTAAGTACAGTAAAAAAGTCACCAAAAAAAAACCTTTTCCAACACATCAATGAGTTAAATGGACTGATCAAGGCCACCTAAACAGAAGAGTGCAAATTATATCTTAGGATTATATCTTGGGATTAGGTGAAATTTATATCTTAGGATTGAAAGACAGGGTTTTTCAATCCTAAGATATAAATTTCACCAGCAGGAATGAGATACTTATACAAGATTTCTCTACAAAAACTATATGTAATTTATGCAATAGGGTAAACAAAATGTTGCAACTAAGCAAATTAAAATTAAAGTGTATTTACATCTTTTATATTATATTATTTATAAATAAAAATTGCTATTGTCAAGATCAATACACTTATTCATTAAATAAGACTACATAATCAAAACTTATATATGTATACTTTATTTATTTATTGAGCTCAGTTTGGTTTAAATTGCGCTTGAGAAAGTGAATTATTATATCCCTGCTCTACAGAGACAAAGCACAGTATTGAATTCTTCCACTCAATACATTGGTGCTCCCTATGTAAAGCATTGATAATAAAAAATTATAAATATTTTTATTGCTCTTTTGAACTACTAAGTTTCAATGCGTTTTTTTAAATTTGTACTAGAAAACTATTCTTATTAATAATAAAAAACAACAATAAAAGAAATTTGCCATTTTTTACTTTTACTACTTTGCCTAGGGACTGTCGACATGATATTATTCTGAGTGAAAATTGTATCCACAGCTATTGTGTTTACGGTCAGACACTGCAGTATTGACACAATGGCCCTGACTTACAATATTATATTCTATTTTGTAGGTACAAAAGAAGATAGAATCTGCAAAAAAGAAAGAAGAGCGAGAAAAGGAAAGATTAGAGCGGGAAAAAAAGCGACACCAAGAGAAAGAAGAACGGGCTAAACAGAAGCAAGAAAAAGAGGATCAGAAGAAAAAGGAGAGGGAAGAGAAAGAAGAGGCAAAAAGAAAAGAGAAAGAAGAAAAGGAAGAACAGAAGAGAAAAGAAAAAGAGGAAAAAGAGAAACAAAGAGAATTAGAAAAAAGTAAAATAATTGTTTTATTATTAATTTAATTGTGTATGACACTACAACCACTATAAGTAAATGTGTGTGTGTGAAAAAAATTATATACTATTATCAATTTTTTCAATGTCACAAACATTCTGACATTACACATGGTCTACAATATAAGATGTAGTGGTAAAGTAGAGAATGAGTGTAAATACAAAAACTGATAAAAGTATAAATCTTAATAAATTCACTCTGCTTACCCTGTTACATGTGACATGTTGTGTGAAATGTGAAATGTGTGTGTGCCAATTAAGAAATGTATTAATATTTTAATATAAAATGGTGTAGTTATATGTGTACATATAATATAATATAATATTAATTCAAAGTGAATATGATTTTACAGAGCTCAAAGAAGAAAAAGAAGAACAAAAACGCAAAGAACGTGAAGAAAAAGAGGAGCAAAAGAAGAAAGAGAAGGAAGCAAGAGAAGAAGAGAAGAGAAAAAAGCAAGAAGCACTAGAACAAGAAAAACTGGAACAGGAACAGAAAAAGAAAAAAGCCTCCGAGGCATTTGTCAGTTTCTTTGTCCCAAAACAAAAAGGTGAAAAAGATCAAGTTACTTTAGGAGTAATAAGCAAGAATAACTTATTATCAAGTTTTACTTTGAAATCTGATATGAGACTAGCTCCGACTACTAGAGTTGACTTAACAGATCATAATAGAAAGATTTTAGATGATCATTTGAAGGAACAAAATGTTCCGGAAAGCTCTTTATATGTTAAAAGTTTGAAAAAGGGAGAGCAGAAGCCTTTGAGTAATGGAAAAACTTGGCCGTTGAGTGATAAAGATGATGATGTTATGATTGTTGGTAAGTTATTTTAAATATAAGTCATTATTTACTGGACAAGGTACTTGTTACGAAGGAACCAAAAGTGAAGTGTATTCATTTTCTTACTTTGGTTACAACGTGTAGTATAAGTTTCACTACTCAAACCTCAAGGTATTTGCAGAGGGAATAAAATGCTTAAACTCTAGGTTCTGCTATTTGCGGGTTTATAGTATGAAGCTACTATAACTAATAACTTTTATTTTAGAAGATGAATTACCACCAGCGGATGGGGCTGGTGAAATTACCTGTGATACAACAAATCGTGAAAAGCTTAGACCCAAGCTTCTTGCGTTCCATGAGAACAGACGCCCACCATATTGGGGTACATGGAGGAAGAAAAGTTCAAATATCAATCCTAGACAACCTTTTAAAACTGATGAGGTATACTTTCACATTTTATTTGCATTATTTATTTTATTTGACATTTATTTCAAAATAGCTACAAAGTATATAAATAAAAAAAAATATATATATATATATATATATATATATATATATATATATATATATATATATATATATATATATTTATTTAATAGTCAACTATTTATTTTAGTATTTGTTGTTCAAAGTTTTACAAAATAAACAGATTTCTAGACTCTTTTAGATTGTTTTGTAAGCTAAAATGAATAAAACAATGAATACATGAATCTAAAATGGTTTCTACATACATATTTATGGGAGCTTCTATACAAGATACTAAATGGATATTTAAAACCGAGCTGCAAAACTCTTTCAGATATGCTGATATTATCATTTTTTATCTTTTTTACAATTGTAACACACTAGTTGCCCACTCGCTTTTTTGCCCACCTTTAATTATTTTATTATGCTGCATTTGGCATAAAATTGATAATATAATTTATATATTTTGTAGCTGCTTGCGAAAGTTAAGTTCTTTGTCACAAAATGTCTTATTGTGACTTATAAGAGATAGATATAGGGTATCATAGACTTTATTTTAGAACACATATTTAACTATTTCTGCAGCACACTTGGCTAAAGTAATATGATGGCGTTCCTAAATATTGTCATTTAATCATTTAAGGCTAACTAAGAGTTAGATCGTAATGTTATATGGCATACAGCACTTCTGGAGAAAGTAGCTTTTATACAAAACAAACAAAAAGTAAATTTGACCAGTAGTTCCAGAAAGTTCCAGAGGTGTTTAAACAAAAAAAAAAACAAACTCTTCCTATATTAGTATAAGATTAATGATAACACTATTATATGACATGCAAACAAAATAAATTTCAACCCATTTACTATAATCGTTTTTATATATGTATAATAGTATAACTATATATATTAATATACATATTTATATAATTTTTGTTATAATCTAGCAATGTATAAAATATATTTTTTTGCTAAATCACCTTTACTCTGTATTCCGCTCACAGCAAGGCAGGCAGAGGAAACCTTCTGTAGACAGACAAGACACTCAAATACTAAACATATTTTGCCATATTTCAGAAATTTCTCGACTATGAAGTGGACAGTGATGAAGAATGGGAAGAGGTACAAGATGGTGAAAGCATAGATGGTAGTGTCGCTAACAGTGATGAAGAACAAGACAATGATGAATATGAGGTTGACAATGAAGTTTTTGTGCCACACGGCTATTTGAGTGATGAGGTATATTCTCGCTTTATATTACAGTATGGACGGCGAGTAGTGGTTGTCGAAGTTATGTTTTCTAAACCTGTGCAATCAATATTTGCAAAGTTAATAGTACAAAGTAAGAAATAAGCCTAAATTCAAATCTGTGCAGCCATCTACAGTTAACTTATGTCCTGCTACATCTTGTCAATGTCAACCATACTCTCATCAGGGTAGGCAGAATTCAGCAACATGCTTTCTCTTTCGTAAGAAAGAGAAATATTTATTTATAACCCTTATTTCATTGATGTGTTTGATTGTGGATTGAACCCACAACCACTGTGCTTAGAGTCAGTCAGACACTATTCCACTGCTGCAGCTGCCTGCTAATGAATAATATTTTTCAAAAAAAGTATATTTCTAATCTCACTATGACATTAAGTTATAAATACATTATTCTTTTACAGGAAGCAACTATGGATGGTGATGATGTATTATCACTGTCACCTGAAACACAAAAAGCAAAATTAAAGAACTTGGAAGATGAATTTGAATCGGAAATGAAAAAGCCAATGGAAAAATTAAAGCCTAGGCTTTATGGACTGTTGTGGGAAACATCAAGTGGGAAACCAGAAAAATGTGTTGATGCTCTATGGAATTACTTTGGAAAGTTATCTATGATTATGAATGATCCTACTCCATTATTGCAACCATCAACTGAAACTGAAGAACCAGAAAAGAAAAAGGTGAAAAAAAAGAAAATCCCCGAAGGAGAAGAACAGAGCCCTAAAAATGAGAAAAAGAAAAAAAAAGTTGATGATAAAGATAACAAAAAGATACCAGAAAAGAAAAATCAACCTGGGATAAATTCATTTTTAAGAAAATTAAAGACTTCTTAAGTTTATTTATTAATTAATGTTAATGTTAATTAAAAATATAATTTTAAATTTTATATTAAAGTGAACAACTAAATACCTATTAAAGTTTATTCATTTTAATTAAGGTTTGATACCTATAGTATTTTTTGTATTCTATTAATTAAATATTTGTTAAGCATACGTTTTGTTTCAATGTGCGTAAATTATTGAGAATGAATATGAAGTTTTACTAATATTCATCACTTATTTTATTACTGTTGAATAACAAACAAATAAAATTAATATGGGTTATTTTTTTTTATAAATAATGCCCGGGCTTTTGGATCCATTTATGTATAATTTTATAAGTTCTTGTAATAGAATGTAAATACTGTTATGTAGATAATTTTTAATTTCTTAAGCAAATAAAAGTATATTAAATAAAAGCGTTTTTATTTAAAAATAATAATTTATTCGTGAATATTTTTTGTGATGCCGTAAATAATCTTCACATTTTACATAATTTTAATAATTGTACCAAAATGAATGAACGAATGAAAATGAAATTACATAATTGATACAAATGTCAAGTTGTCATTGTATCCCAACGATTATCCGATTGTGTGAAGAATTTACATTGGGTGTTTGCTAACGTAACTGTGTTTTAATTTATATTTTTTTGTATAAAGTGAATCACTGGTGCGGTGTTTTGTTAGTGAGTAAGCTGTCGATTGCTCGTTTAAATGCCTTGATAAAGGTTTGTTAAAAATGAGCAAAATGTCGAAGAATAAATTAAACTTGACCCTCCCACCGGGGTCTATAGATACGGCCCCGGCTGTTACTCCGTCTAATATGACCCCTCAGCTGAAATCTGCAACTGCTTCAGAGTAAGAAATATTTTATTTACCACTTAATACCATTTATAGGAGTGTCCACACCAAAACTTAAATAGATATTAAATATATTAATCATTATTATTGTATGTATTTATTTTTCAGTTTTAATTGATGACTAACAGACAGATAAAGTATAATTAATATTACTAGTGTTCTTTTAAAGCTAATTTGAACAATCATTATGTAATTTAAAGTATAAAATATTAACTTCATTCTGTTTAAAAGGAAACAAGTTTATGTTATCAGCAGGAGACAATGTCATATTAGTCTGTATGTTGAACTCCAAGTTGAATTTTATAAGGCAGAAATTCTGTTTTTATAATATTTTTATACATTATTAAATATTTAATGAACCTATACTAAGAAACTGACCAGGAGCGGGGTTAGACTTTGTACAAAGTAGAAGTAATAGCAAGTATAAAAAATATCTTCTAAAAAATAAAAAATAAATGAATTCAACCTTTCTATAACTATCATAGATTATATTATCTTTAAAAGTAACAACTTGTAGAATCAATTCATATTTTGTGTTAACTCAGATAGTGAAGATATTAATGTGCATTTATAGAGGCACCTTATACCTACATATAATTCAGTTTGTTGTCAAGTCTCCATCGCTAGTCTGAAATCTTCACTTTGCAGTACCATGCTAACACACTCATACTTTAAATCAATCTAATACTGCTTGTGTCTTCTTTACATTAAGGCGGCAGGGCTTAGCAGGGAAGTCAAAGACGAGTATTGAAGCCCTTACAGAAAGATTAGAGCAAATTGAAATGGATGATACTCAGCGACGTAGGATAGAAGTGTTTTTATGTCAAAAGGAAAAGATAGGAGAGCTTAGTGATGATGACTTTGAAAAGTTAGGTGAATTAGGTATGTTATGAAATATTTATGTGTGTTATAAATTATTACTGCAAAGTAGGAGACAAAATATACAATAGCACTAACTTAAGGCTATTTGTTTATATTTAAGATCAACACTGCATACAAATAATAATGAGTCAAGTTGTGGTACAGGAGCACAAAGTGAGACTACAATTGACTAGTTGCAGGTTCGATACCTACTCGAAGTAATGAAATATTTATTTACATTTATATTTTCATTTCTTTGCTTTAGTGTCTAGGCAAAGCGCAATACCTCCAAAACTTGGCAGAAAGTGCAGAACAGAATGTACACTAGGTTCCCTTTCCCAATACTCCTGTGTGCGAGACACAATGTGAAGCTGAAAAAAAAACTTAATACAATAACTACATGTATATTTATACAATAGTACTTGTAATATATTTCAAGTGTATATATTTTTTAATGTACTTGAAATATGAATATGATTCTATAATCATATCATGTGGCTATCCACATATTTGATATCTGATTATGGAGCCATAAGTAGTAGATTTTTATATCAAATAATGATTTTAATAAACTTTAATTATATATATATTTTTTTAGGTCAAGGCAATGGTGGAGTTGTTATGAAAGTCCGACACAAGTCCACAGGTTTAATAATGGCTAGAAAACTAATACATTTGGAAGTAAAACCAGCTATAAAGAAACAAATTATAAGAGAATTAAAAGTACTCCACGAGTGTAACTTTGCTCATATTGTTGGTTTTTATGGAGCTTTTTACAGTGATGGTGAAATTTCAATATGCATGGAATATATGGATGGTGGGTCGTTAGATCTCATATTGAAGAAAGCTGGAAGGATTCCTGAGTCAGTTTTAGGTATACATTTACTTTATAATACTTATTAGCGGTGTTGAGTTCTGCCACTCAACATGCATTGCCTCCAGAATTTGGCAGAAAGTGGGGAACGGAGTGTCTTAATACTAGGTTCCCTCTGCCTACCCTGCGGTGTGTAGGATACAATGTGAAGCTGTTTTTTTTATAATACTTATTGCTATAGTTTTATATATTCTAAGGATTCTATGGACGATTATAAGGATTGGGTGATTTGGAGGATTATAAGGATTGAGGGATTATAGAGGATGATAAGGATTCGGGGATACCCCAAAATGGGGAATTTTGAGGTATAAATTATTTCTTCACTTTGGTTGATTAAATAGTGCATTGAATTTCACCAATTAACATTGTGTCTCCAGTTGGTTTGAAAAGCAGAAAACAAAAATTCACAGCATTACTCTCTCTCTCTCTCTCTTTGATTTCTACTCTGTATGTAGAATAGTTTTCTTCTTCCTGTCATTAATCCTTTACCAGGGTCTGTCTTCCTACTTTATCTAATCCACTTTACACGGTCTTTAGCATCCTTGGTGGTTAGAATATTGGCTCTCGTATATAAAAAATTAACTTTACAATGTATCCTTACACAATAGTGTAGATAGAGGGAACCTAGTGTCAAGTCTCAAGTCACATTCCTGTTGTCTACTTTCCGCCGAATTGCTTGTTGACTGGCCAAACTCAACGCGACGCACTGCCAAACAAGGCATCGTGGTAAAACATCGCCTGTATTGTAATATTTATGGGCATTATATATAATTAATTCCTATAACTAAATTGCTTATGATAAAATTTTAAAGCCAATAACTTTATATTTACTAAGAAATATTTTATTTCCAGGAACGATAACATCAGCCGTACTAAAAGGTTTAAGTTATTTGCGCGACAAACACGCGATAATGCATAGAGATGTCAAACCGTCGAACATTCTAGTGAACAGCAATGGCGAAATAAAGATATGCGATTTTGGCGTATCCGGCCAGCTCATTGATTCCATGGCAAATTCCTTTGTTGGTACCAGGAGTTATATGTCGGTTAGTGTTTTGTTTATTTTATTTATTATTATTATTGTGAAAGTTGGAGAGGATGGCTGTTCATTCCACTTAATCACGTAAACACTCCGTTCCCACTTTCTGCCGATTTTTTGAGGCATTGCGCGTTGTCTGGTGGAACTCGACGCCGAATTTTTGTTACCAGAGCAAAGAAATGAAAACATTAATAAATAATAATTCACTTCCCCGAGTGGGAATCGAACCCACAACCGTCGCATTTACAGCCATACGCTTATGCCACGACGTCCTCAATACAAAGTTGTAAAGAAAGAAAAAAAACCACTTTCTGTTACTGAAAAATACTTCATTAAGCGCAAGCGTTATGGTGTTAAGACGCAATTATTTATATGCGTAGTGTCGTTCGGTTCTTGCTGCACTATTGTTTTATATGAGTATGACTCAATATACATCTCGATTGTTAATTATGGCATACTTTTGTACGTCGTAGTTTTTCTAAACTGGGTGCATGATTTCCGGTACAGCTATCGCAATATATATTAAGTCGTGAAAAATCTAGCAGGGTTAAAGTGGTCATTATAAAGCAACGACAGATGTGAAACGGAGATACTTTGTTACCTAATGCACTTCTAACTTTGGGAAAGTATCGAATTTGCTTAAAATATATGATTATTTTTCTTTCCAGCCTGAACGTCTCCAAGGCACACATTATTCAGTCCAATCGGATATTTGGTCGCTCGGTCTGTCCTTAGTGGAAATGGCGATCGGCATGTACCCCATCCCCCCACCGGACCCCAAGATGTTGGCAGCCATATTTGGTGGACAAAGTGAGGATCATTCGCCGGGACAAGTGAGTGATTTGCTATATTTATACAATTATCTTATTCACTGCCCTCAACTATTATAGCCTTTTATTTATCGTTTAATAAAACGAGCGACCCGCTCGGGCTTTGCCATATTGAAAATTAAGATTCTGCCACTTCAATAAAACAGTTATTTTGCTAAGTAATTATTTTTAATTATTTAGGGGAGTTTATTATTAATTATTTTGAACTTTCCAGGCACCAAATTCGCCTCGTCCAATGGCCATATTCGAGTTACTAGACTATATAGTGAATGAACCGCCTCCAGAACTACCGCCGGGGATATTCTCAGATGAGTTCAAAGATTTTGTTGATAGATGTCTAAAGAAAAATCCTGATGAGAGAGCCGATTTGAAGACGCTTATGGTATTTATTATATATTGGTTGTCTTTTTAACTTTGTGTTATGTTAAATAATCATTTTACTTAGTTTTTTAGTATTTGTTACAGCTGCTTCACACTGTATCCAGTACATAGCGGGGTGCGTAGGAGGAACCTGGGCACCTAGTATTAAGACACTTCCATTCCCCACTTTTCGCTGAATTCTGGAAGCATAGCGTGTTGAGTGTCGGAATTCAACGCCGCGCTTTGCCTTACCAGTGCAAGGATATAAAAATATTAAGTGATTAATTTCCGCGAGTCAAACCCACAAAGTGTTCGAAACGTCGGGTTTCCAAAAATGTATAATACTAAATATACGTGATTAATCGTGTTAAATAGTTTCTCTTAAGATCGTGAAAATCAAATGCCTGAAAATAATTCATTCTCCCGTATAAAAATCGAAATCACAACCATGGCGCTCACAATCCTACACTGTCTCTTAATTTTTTTAACAATCAAGCGACATATTAATATTTTTCTGTATTTCTCTAGAACCACGAATGGATACGTCAAGCGGACCTCGAGAAGGCCGACATAGCTGGATGGGTGTGCAAGACGATGGACCTGATGCCCTCGACGCCGAACTCCAACGTGTCTCCTTTTTCTTCATAAGCTGCAAGAAGTGCATACTTTCATCAGCGAAAAAGGGTATTTAAACGTTATTTTTTTTCTTCTTATATTAAAAGTCTTTTTTTGGTTAAATTAAGAAAAATATGTGTTCTAAATTCGCGAACATCTTCTATTCGCTATTAAATAGGGTTCAGGTTCAACTTCCATTCGGGAGCTATGAATTACTTTCATTTTATCATTTTAGTTTGAAGACAAAGCTATGCGATCTCTTGAAAATTGGGCAGGGTAATTTTTATATCTATTATAGGCCAGTCGTAGCGCAGCGACACGAAGTGTGACTGTAAAACCGACTGGTTGTGGGTTCGATTCCCACTCGAGGAATATTTACTTAAATTTTTATTTCCATTTCTTCGCTCTGGTGTCGATGCTAAGTGCGGCGTTGAGTTCTGCCACTTAACACGCAATGCCTCCAGAATTCGGCAGAAAGTAGGGAAGGGGAGGGGGAGTGTCTTAACACTAGGTTCCCTCTTCCTACCATGCTGTGTGCGGGATACAGCTGATTTATTTTTTATTTTTATTAAAGGACTATATTTTTAAGCCCTATATAGGGCTAGGAACTGGGTGTCATTGTTTTTAGTCGATTTGACATCATGTCGAACCAAATACAGCAATCAATGTTGGAACTTTCTCAGATATTATTTAAAACATAATGTAAACAAACACAGTCATATATTTTTTAAAGTGTTAGTAACACAGTTAGGAAAGGAAAATTAATCAAAGTTCCTCAGCAGTTTAGACGGATTTTTTCCATAATATTGTATAAAAATACTACTAACCGTTGCTGATCTGTCGCTTTATTGAAAAATAATACTAGAACGAGAATAGGATATCTCTCGTTCTATATTACACATTTCAACATTGCCGCCATCGTAGGTAACGACTCGAACTCGTGGATGAGGCGTGTGCGGCGTTATCGCTTTGACAGGCTTATGTTTGTGTGCGTTATTCTTGACAAATGGCGTTTTATTTGACAACGACATTTTTATTAAGTATTTTTTTTTCAAAAAAATACTTTTTCGTTTTTGGAAATATCTCTTTTGTTTTAATTGTATCAAGTTTTTATACTTATAGAGTAGTTAAAACAGTGGTTTCACTTTAAGTGGTGATGATAAAAACACTCTGTATATAACTATTTTCATAATACTCTAGAAGAGCGTATGACATAATTGGCTATTGACACCAGGTTCAAATCTTAAATTAAGTAAAAATAAATGGCTGCGCTTTAGATTTTTTTAAAGAAAAAGTTTCGAAAGTTCACTAAAACTTTTGATGCTTTCGATTCTTAATAATTCTGTTTTTAAAACACCTTATTATTTAAATCAATTTATGTCCATACGGAATTACAGTGTTTTAACAGTAGGTTCCCTCTGCCTTCCTCACTGTGTGCGGGATACAGTGTGAAGCAGGTTTTTTTTATTTTATCATGTTCATATTTACAGGTCAAAACATTTCCCAAGAGAAAGCAAGCGAGACAATCTGTGAGGATGCTGATGCGGAATAGCGCCACGGAACGGGATGTCAACTCTAACCATTACCAAACTTACGGAGACGTGATCGTTTTAATATAATAATTATATATTAATAATTGTTATTTTTGTTTTTCATTAATTGTATGGAGAAAAAAATTTCGCGGTCATATATTTATAATATTAGTATATCTAAAAGTTTATTATTCTAAACATGACTAGTTTTTTGTAAATTCTATTTTTTATACTTTGTTATATGAAAAAAAAAACATGCCTTTTTAATCTGAGGACTTTTGAATTTGGAAGGGTTATATTTTGTATTGTGTGATGTAGGATCTCATATTGTACGGATAAATGTTCGCAAGTATATACTGTTGGGATAAATATATTAAGATATTTTTTTTATGAAATAGCAATACAGCTTATTACTGTTACAATTTTATGTTTTCATATTTTAAAAACCTATTTTTTTTTCTTAAAACGGGCCTTATACTTATAATATATATCAAAATCACGTCTCTATTCCAGTAATACCTAATAGATAACAAACTATCCTTTGGGAAATTTGCGATTATACGGAAAAAAATAAACATTTACTTTTAGAAAATTGGCTAATTAAGGGTTTTTTGTAGTGGTACAGAAAAAGCAGGGATTTATTATCTGTAGACATGTTTACACACTTCTTTGTCGTATACGAGCTATACGATATAATGAAGCCAAATGTAGAAATGTCTTAAGATGTATAGGTATGACTAAATAGTGCGTTCGGGTTAAAAAGGGGTTTTTGAGGACTACTAATCAATTAATGGTCAAGTAGAGTTGATTTCACTAGTCGCAAGTCGAAAAAAAAATGTTCGTAGTGTTTTGACATATTTTTCTTTGCTGAAAGTGCGTAATTCATGTCAGCTGATACTTGATATTTAAATAGATAATATAAAGAGCGTTGGAATACTCAAATGACGAACACCTTCGGACATGGGAGTGTTCCAAAACTCAACAAAAAAAAAAGAATATAATCATCTAGTAACCTGTAAAATAGAAAACATTTTTTAGATTACACGAAATGATAAAAAAAATATAAAAAACAAAAAATAAATAAAGTAGATATCGGTTCTTTATTATATTTGACGTGATGCACTTATCCCCGTTTGGTTTTTTCGCTTCGTTTTAGTGACCCTTTCTTACCGAGCACTTAGATTAGGCATTTACTGTTTGAAATAATGTGAATGATTATTTATCGTTCACTCATTCACTCGTTCATTCACTTTTGAAATGTTTTTAAGCGAAATAATGTTGGACGATTGTAAATGAATAACATTCATTCGTTCCATTTGTGAATTGATAATTATGTCATTCACGAATGATCGTTTGAATGATAATAACATTTTATTCAATTACGTATTATGTAATCGCCTCGAACGAATTGATAGAATGTTCTAGATGGAATTATAAAGGATGTTCTAGAAACAAAATGTATGCTAGCGCTTCCCTACAACAATCTTTTTCTATTTATGATGCACTATTCCCATTTTACATTTTTTTAACGCTTTGTGGTTGCTATTTTTTGCCCAGTCTTCCTATTTTTGAGCGTTAGTTTTTTTTGTGATTTATGCATGCTAGTTTGTGGAGTGTTTTGGCTTTTCATTAAGCATTTAATACGTTTTTACGCGATATTGATTATATCTATAAGTATTGTTAGATAGTTTTATATGAAACTATTAATTTTTAACTTTTTTTAAATATTTTGCGCATAATTATTGGTTTGTGCCAATATTTTTGTTTTAATTTTTAACTTTTTTTTTACTATTTTGCGCATAATTATTGGTTTGTGCCAATATTTTTGTTTTAATAAAGACATAAAATCATCTATGTTTCTGTTTAGTTCTTACGTAATTTGCAATGAAACAGACATATTTATTTAAATATAAGATAATTGCCTAGATAGGTAGTTATTTCGAATCTTTTAAATGTATATCGATGTTGTAAAAGAAGACTTGTCGTTTTAGTAATATGTAATACTGTAATTCTTATATAACAATTCAGCGTGTTTATCAGTTTTGCATTTAAATATTTAAAATAATAATACATTTGTATCAATGATAGTGAGACATATTATAATTAGAATTTAGTATTAACATTCTTATGGTAAAGATAAAAGATTATGGCAATGTTTGACGAAAAGAATTTCATATATATTTTTTTTATATATATATAAACACATTTATGTTAAGTTGTGTTTACATATATATATAATACCTTTGCTATAAGAAAACATGAAAAAAAATCCGTTTTTCTTCTGGTAAAGTCAGTGAAATTTGTTTCATTGGTAATTTTTTTTTCATTGCAGTTTAAAGTATTCATTAATACATATATTTTTTTAAATTGTTATTGTATTATATCCGTTCCTTATATATTATGGCCTATGTTATTTTTATATGTCAATTAATATATGTATATTTTATATGTTGTAAAATTTATATTTATTAAATATAAATACTATAATTGAATATTTTTTTTAAACGGACGACTTCGATTTTAATTAATCAACATTGATTGTTTATAAGAATTTGTTGCAATTTAAAAAATTATCCAAAATTTCTATAATGTAATATTATGAAGCTTCCATTTACTTTTTATTTTATTCTTATAAATAAATGTGAATCAAGTCAATCAAATTTATTTAATTTTTTAAATATTTTTTTGTAAGTAAACTTGTGGATTGGAAGGTTGATGTATATTCTTATGACGTTATTATATTATGATGCTACATAACATAGACTTTTTTCATAATATAATTAAATTTACATTTTTATAAATATTCTGTGTAACATAATATTATTATAACAAAACCAATTGATTTAAAGTGTATTGTTATTAATTCTACTAAACGCAAAACTTATTTAAAATTAGAGGTCGACGTCGTTCAGAGGGGCACTGAGGGCGGCTGACTATAAACATCCCATTTGGCGCAATTAGTTGTTTTCATTTGCTCGTTCGGGTAAAAAGACAAAATGCGGTGTTGAATTACGCCATTCACCACGCAATGTTTCGAAACTTGACTGGCGCATGGGGAACGGAACATCTTAACACTAAGTTTCCTTTGCCGATTTTGTTATAAGGGCCTCTTACAGTGTGAAGTTAATTGAGAACGAAACAGACAATAATTTAGACATTGCAAAATAATAAAAAACAGTATATTATGTAGTAAATGCTTAAGCTGTGGTTTCTTAATTTTTTTAATAAAATTGATTGATGTATCTAATTTTAATGGTAAAATTAGCTATTGTTTTGTTCGTTAGTTTTTGTTTCATTTAGAATTTTTACCGCCATAAATCTACGGATTTCGAGTCACAGGTGCAAAAAATTTGGTAAATATTAAAAAGATAACACCAATTTATGTCAATAAATTAGAACTATTAGAACAAATAAAAACCAATATTTGCAAAGGGATTAGATATTAATCTAATATTTAATCTAAAAATAAATATTTTTAATATGTTGCATAGAATATTTATACTGAATAGGGCTTAATAGTTGCTCTATTAGTAAATATATTTATTAATAGTAAAAAAATGAATAATATCCACAGACTTAACATGAGATCTATCTTATTAAAAAATGCCATTTAAAAAAATTGAAATTGGAACACTTTTACAATATGTTAAGCCAAGTTGAATTATAAATTTAATAATAAAAAAAAAAGAAAAAAAAATTAATGGAGAGGCGTATGTGAAGTACTTTCTCAATCAATTTTTTAAATGTATTTTTAAATTAATAGATCTCCTGTTAAGTTGTATAATCTTCGCCTTATATAAGTTAGGGTTGGTTTTGATTGAATTGAATTATGAAGAAAAAATAAAAAAAAGGTTAGGTAACGTTAAAATGTAACACACACACACACACACACACTTCTTCATAACTGCTGGAGTCATTTGGATGGAACTTTTTGTTGCACAGTTATGAAGATTGGGCCTGGATTTTGAAGACCAGAAAACTTGATAAACGAATAAACAATAAACAGCAAAACCCTACTTTTTAAATTGAATTATATACATTTGTCATCTTCACGCTGTATCCTGCACACAGCATGGTAATATGAAAAGAACCCTAGTGTTAAGACTCCATCCCATTTTCCAATTCTGGAGGCACTGCTTGCTGAGTGGCAGGACTCAACGCCGCGCCTCGACACGACAAAATGGAAATATGAATTTAAATAAATATTTCATTTCCTCGACTGAGGATCAAACCCACAACCAGTCGCCGTAACAGTTACACTTCCTACCCCTGCGCCACGACTGACCTTAATAATTTTAATAATGAATTGACGTTTTACATACAATAATACTAATTACGAAAAGAATTCGAGACGGCTAAAGAATATGGCGAAGATTATACTATAGAAACAGATAATTAACAAAAACTAAAACACCAAAAAAAAAAACTTATCTATAATTAGGAAATAAATAATGTATGTCGTAAATCGATATATAATTTTTGTATTCTAAATAATCGTGATACATGTAGATTATTTATAATCTAGTTTTTACTTGAATTGTGTGTGTTTTTTTATTGTAACAATTGGAATTTTGAAATTTAAAAGTCGATGTTTATTCACAAAATTATTAATGTCGAAATTTTGCTGTTCATCTTTAAAATTTGATCGGTATTATGTTATAATAAGCTTCTCTATTAGTTTAGTTATGTAAAAATAAATGTTCATCGAAATTTAATGTGTTGTTATTTATGTACATTATTGTACAAGGTGGAAGTGTCAGTGTAAAATATTTTAAACCTATGGGTTATTTTAAACCTAAAAAAATAATCAAGATACCTCAACGGTTTGGATGTAGGATTTTTTTTTCAAGATGTTTAACCATACCTGTATTTCTCGAGTGGGAATCGAACCTACAACCTGTGTGTGTACAGTCACACTGTTGTGCGCCTGCGCCACGACTGGCCTGGCCTTATTTTTTAAATATTGTCTTTAACACGTTTCTTTAATTTTTGCTTTCTACAATTTTATAAAAATGCTTTGTTTTATACACTGTTGCGAGAGATTGATTTTTAAAGTATAGGAAGACGATTGCATCTCGTCGATCAAGAATAAAATGTTAAAGTGAGGTCTTTACGAGCTAAGGAAGTACTAGTTCCCTCTAAAACCCTTACTTAAAGAGAGTGTTAATAGTACAATTATTTGAAACGTTTTTCTTTATAAATACCTCATTATTTTTAATGTGGCCGGCTTAATTTATTAAAATATTTATAAAAAAAAACCTCTATTCAGTTTTTGTCTTACCACATTTTCTAAAGCAATAAATGAATCGGAACTTACTTCTACGGAAATGTACAGGTGTGACGCAATTGACGGATCAATGATGTATGTTCGCCGATTTTTAATATTTGAGAATTTCAGATTAAAAAAAAAACACGGGCTTATGATGAAAATTGGCAAATATAGACTCGACTGTTGAGTCTGCGCTCGTCTTTTTTTTCTTAATTTAGCTCAACAGTAGACCTTTTGTGTAATGAAATATTTCACTCACAATAGAAGCCTATTGGAATCTTGGAAATAACATGGAAACATAAATCTGAAACAATTTTTTTTAATTGGTGATTTTTGTTTAAATTACTTTAAAAAAAACTACTGGTATTATTGTAGAATAATCTCTGAACGTTTCATGGGTTCAATGAGAACATGTTAAAAAATCTAGGTAGGTACTGAAATTATGAAACAGTAAAAAAATCATTGAGTACAAATATGTTGATATTGTAAAGTCACAGCACAGGCCGTAAATATAGATAGATGTTTTTCAGCTACTTTCACAAAGATTAATTATTCTTTAATCCATAATATAATATTAGACAAAAAAAAATATAAATTTAAGTAAATATTTCTTCTCTTCGAGTGGAGATCAAACCCACAACCAGTCGGTTTTACAGTCACACATCGTGCGCGACTGGCACTAATATTAGACGACAAAAAAATATAAAATTCCCAACATTTATGATTTCACCTTAATTACAGTACACGTAAAGTAATTACAACTCCTTTGTGAGTTGTCAAGCTGTTTAACTTTCAAGTTTTCTCAAAAACTCATAAACTTAGGAGGCAGCAACCCGACCGCTCCAACTTGGGCATTAGGCGGTCTATTGAAATCACTTGAGTGGGGTTCATTAGCTATTATTTGAAACGCCTTTGTTGTTGTATTATTGCCCTGAATTTTCTAAATTACAAATTTTGGAGCGAACATAAAAGTGCGTAGCGAAGGCGTTACGATTGACAGGTTCTTAAATCCTCGTATAATATTTAAAAATATCCTTTTGAGTGGGGAACGGAGTGTCTTAACTCTAGGCTCCTTCTGCTTACCCTCCTCTGTGCGGGAAGCCTTTTATTTTTACTGCTATCTATATTTAAAGCATATTATAATTATCTATTAAAAACATTAAGCAAATTTTGGTACACAAGAAATATTTACTTTAAAATTTTTGTGATTCTTTCGATATCTTACAAAGATCTTATCATATACACTTTATTTATTATTTTTCCTTCCCGTATATTCTGCCAATCTTGCACCACACAAATTCAGAGGTGGTACTTAGTTGCTTTTGACAATTATAGAAGCAAGATATTTTTTGAACGATGTCCCTAGTGAACTACCCGGGACACAGTGCAAAATAACATCCGCTAGTTTAGTAGTTGGTTTTTTAAAGTATTACTGTCGGATCTTTATTTTTATTTAGTGAAAGATTTTCTGCAACTTTTGTTGATCCTTGTATAGTCTTCAATGGCGCTATAGCTGCGGGTGAGTCATGGCCTGGTCCAGAAAATGCCCCAATTCATTCTGTCCTATTTTTATTTTGTCCTATTTGTATTTTTTATTTTGTTGTGTTTTTTGTTCTGTCCTATTTGTATTTTTTATTTTGTCCTGGTTCACTCCTTCCAATTTTTTAAGCCCAGAGTTCCTATTTTTTTTACAGTGGGAAAATCCTTTTACGGATACCAGCCCGAGTGGGGACTCGAGCGGATTATGTGGGACTCGCGGACTGGCAGATGAAGGCCGTCAGAATACCCACTAAAAGCTCACGGTGCGCCTCTTCGACCGCCACCGTCGTATATAAGACCCCTATAACCTATAATCAGACTAATCTACAAACAAATAACAACAAAAACACTTACTAAAACCAAACACCTTGGTAATATGGAAACTTTAAAAATTTAAACTTTTTCAATTCAAAACAATAAGTGACACTAAATTAAATAAACCCTCACTGACTGACGTGTCCACCAAGACAAACGTCAGCGAAGTCCATAAAAACATCTATTAATTATTGAGAAAATAAAATTAAATCAATTTTGAATTGATTAAAATCATTCATATTTTAAATTGATTCTCTATTTATCTAATGATTTTTGCACTTTGCTTAACTCCAGTGTTTAAACTACTCAGTAATCACTTATTTTACAGAGACTGATTTTATAAAAGCTCTGCTGTGAAAGGAATCTCATTTTCACCAAATCCCTAATAACTCAAATCTCAGATTGCCAAAACTGACAGAATTTTCTTGAAGGAAATGATGAACCTGAATCTAGTAAATCACACAATTCTCATCTCTTTACATTGTGGGCCACATATGTATGAAATCGTTTCAGTCTCCGGTTCCGTGGCATTGTGATTTACGCAGAAAAAACCACGTTTACTTCGCTTCACTATCAGTCTCCCAGAAATGTATGCAATAACCAAAGAGTTTTATTCTTTTTTGGCAAGCAAAAATAAATGAAATTCCATAAAGTTTAAATTGCAATTTATTAAATGTATACCAACATACATCATTGTACTAAAAATAAATATGTATTACCTAAAAACACTTAATAATTCATGAAAATATAGCGGATGTCACTTTTCCCACAACCTCACAAGTCGTGCAAACATATTTGCTGTAAAGCATTTCAATGCTTAGAAACACGGCTTTGTTATACAAAAATCAATCCAACAAGCAATAGACAAAATGACAATACATTTCAATATGGAAACATTCCAGTAACGTTTCTTCATTTTCCGTCTTAAATGTTTTTATTAAATATCAATTAGGTAAAGTGAGGCGTTGAGTTCCGTTACTCAACACGCAATGCCTCAAGGATTCGGTGGAAAATGAGGAACGAAAGTATTTGTTTCGGAACACTGTGGTAACACTAGCTTTCCAGAATTTGTCTGTTTTTCTGAGGTTGAGGTGGGCCTCACTTCTACATTGTGAAGCTAAAAAAACTGTTTCATAGTTCAATTTTATAATTAGAAAAAAAGTTTTAGGTTCAAGGCTTCAAATTCTTAGAGTTGTAGTTGTAGGCAGAGGGAATCTATTCTCCATCTCCATTTTTTTGTGTTGAGACACTTCTTTAGTGTTCGAGACACTACAGCGGAAAATTGACTTTTCATTAGAATAGATCTTAGTCTGTCACTTATATTTTGTTACTAATAAAGGTAATCGTATAAAGAAAATGTTTGCGCAATTTCTGTTATGTCATCAAAAATAAGCAATCCTCTTACAAATATTTCATTGAAAACGTCAAAAATAAGCAAAATCAAGACCCCCCCGCCCGACTACAGTGCTTACGTAATACTTGAACGGCCCCTATGTAGTTTGGAAAAAAAATAAATAAAAATAGTTTAGTTTATATTCAATAATTTACATCAAGAAATGCCTCGAGCTTGTAAAGTAAATTTGGACAGCAATCTTACATATTGCTCAGTTTAGATAAACTTGACCGAAACTCATTTTGAGAGCTATTATTTTCACTTTATGAAAGCATCACATGCCGACGCGCGATACCCGACCCCTCACATACCGGCCTACAACAAATAGCATCTACGTGACCCCTCCACCCAATATTTGTTGGACAACTTCTTCGTATATAACTTAGTAGGCTTCATTTTTCAACGCTTATTTAAGTATTGAAAAACGTTGTTTTTCTAAATTAAAATTAAATTAAATTAGCTTCACGCTATATCCCGCACACAGCAGGGTAGGCAGAGGGAACCTAGAGTTAAGACACTCCGTTCCCCACTTTTTGCCGAATTTTTGGAGGCATTGCGTGTTGAGTGGCAGAACTCAACGCCACACTTTTGCCTCGACACCAGAGCGAAGAAATGAAAATATAAATTTAAGTAAATATTTCATCTCCTCGAGTGGGGATCGAACCCACAACCAGTCGGTTTTACAGTCACACTTCGTGCCGCTGCGCTACGACTGGCCTCAGTTATTTTTCTATTTTAGAAATTTAATGAATTCGATTTCATTGAAGTTTCGTTAAAGATGAATATTCAATTTTACTTGATACTTTGTAACCTGTAACAGCAAAGTTGATAGAAGTAACCTAATGTTAAGAAACTCCGTCCTCCACCTTCCACTGAATTCTAGAGGCAATGCGTGTTGAGTGGTGGAACTCAATGCCGCTCTCTGCCTCGACACCAGAGCGAAGAAATAAAAATATAAATTTGAAGAAATATTTCTTTTCTTATAGTGGGAATCGAACCCTTAGTCGGTCGCGTTGAGTTCGATGTTTTGTCTTAACAATGGGATAAATTTAAATCGTTGTATTTGTTTGTTCGCGACAAGTGGGATATCTGACCGATTCGCTCGACGAATTTAGCGATCGAGCTTTACGCTGGTGAATGTTGAAAATTTTATAAATATAGAATTCCGTTAAAAAAAGAAAATAACAAAAGAATACAATCACGACATTTTCATTTAATATAAAGTTATTGAAGTTCAGTGAAGCTATAATTTTCACAAGCGAAGCGCATTCGATATTGTCTGAAATGCGTTCAACTGAATTTATTTGTATTAAATTTTGCACACAGATAGATTGTGAACGAGATTGACAGTTTTCGTTTAAAATGTACTTCATAATTTTCAAATATTTTAAAATTTTTTTTTAGCTTCACAGCGCCGTACATGCATGTAGGCAGAGGAAATCGAAGTTAAGATACTACCGTTATTCGAGGACATATTTCATTTCCTTGAGTTGAAATCGCTACTACTGGCCTCAAATACATTTTTGATATGTTTTTAAAAACTCTCTATAATTTTTTTTTATTTTTACACCTAAAATTTGTAAATCAAAACTAACGACCTAAAACCAAAACTCCCAGGTTTTGGTTTTAAGTCGCATCCATCAGTATACTCCTGAATTATGTGTAGCCCTTGAACGAGAGAGACGAAGAAGTGGTCGTTCTCAAGCGCAATTTGTAAACCACGGCTCGGCACAGACTCCTCCTCCTGTTTATTGAATTACGCATGAAAAAAGAAGATTTAACATACATAATGGGGATTGTTTTTTGGATTATGAGTCTACGATACCAGTAGTAACTAGTATCTACAACATTTCATATCAAAGCTGTACTAGCTATATATATTTTTTAAATATATAATTGATTTAAGTTAGCCAGGTAAAGGGTACTTAACAGAACTAAAAACTTTGATTAGTATTTGGATTTAATTTTGTTATAAAAAAGAAACCATTATGGGCCCCTCTGGTCAGTTATTTAAGTCATTATTTAAAATTTTATTTTATCCGAGGTTTTACAAAAATATTTACAAGAAACTACGTAATATTTATTAACATAGATCCAAACTAACTCGTAAAAGAAAGTAATTTATAATTTCTTAAAATTAATGAATAATTTAATTACTTTCAAAAATACGGTATTTTTACAACCGTTATGTCTTATTGGGTTATGTAATTCATGAGAGCTTTGCAGGGTTAAACCCAACAGTCCCACATCACCACGTGATATAACCTCGCAGCTTTTAAGAACATTGTAACTGCATTTTATACATTTTTTTTATAAATATCAATACTTTGTAAAAGGTAGGAAGTCTCATCGGCACCCGGAACGGGTATTGTATAGGATGCAACGAGAAGGGATCGGATTTTATTTCTAGACAGGTTTTCACGTTGAAAAAGCTGTTAAAAGAACTATAAACAAACAACATTTAAAATGAAAAAGGGCAAGAACAATTACATAAATATGTATCTAAATACATGATAAAATATATATTTTTTATTTTCACATTACATCCTCAATCGTAAGTTAAATAATGCAAATCGAATCATTTATAACCAAATTGAACGAACAAATCGATCGTATCCGCACTTACATGTTTGTATTTAATGATTTCTTTATGTCCCAAGACCCCAAGGCCGCCAGACCTGCGTCAATTCTACTTCAAGCTAAGCTTGAATTCTGTATAAAAATATAGTCTAATATGTATTTGAGACAGTATGTGTACTCGCTAACTGGAATGTGGAGATCTTTCAGGGGTAGCTCCAATTAAAGGTATATCTCTATCTGGAAGGATGATTGACCCATCGGATTATTCTAGGTGCTTAAAGGGGTTTTAGAATTAGTTCATAAATAATATATGTAAAATTAAAGATTGCTAGTATAATGTATTATACCCCAACTTTAAACAACCTTTGGCAACATCTGGCAGGAGTAAAAGCCCACGTAAAAGGTCTGGTACTAATAAATATACATTTTTATATATTATTCTTAACAACGTATTCAAATACTAGCATTCTAATTTAATGTAGGTGAGCGTGCACCTTAAGTTGGCGCTACCCCTGAAAGTTAGTAAGTACGCACTGTCTTAACTACGTATTAGACTATTAATCTTCAAAATATCAGCTTTGCTACAATGACGTTGGTTTGGGGGCCCTTTGATCTCAGTCTATTAGCAATGTTATTAAATTGACGCTGTTCAATATACAAATGACGGATGTCACAATATTACTTTACCTATAAAAAATTATGAGAATTGTAAAAATAATGCTATAAAAGCATTTAAAAAATATATACAATATATACCTACAAAACTGACCTCAGCTGTTTTGGAGATTAGCTCGGAGAAATAGAAAGACATACAGACAGAGACAAAAAAATGTAACATAGTTTTTTTTGTACAACGTGCAAAACAGATATTTAAATTTTATTTATAAGAAACTGTTTATGTAACGGAAATCTTGCAATTATGAATAATTTTTTGTCGCAAAATGCCTTATGTGGTGTGACTTTTTTATGAGAAATATATATGGTGTTACGGACTTTTATTAAAACGAATGAAAAAATACACCGTAATGTTATATAGCCTATATCATATAATATGCCCATCTGTTAAGGATAACCCACAGTAATCATTTTGTGTTTATAAATTATACTTTTCCACAGTACAGTATTATTCTTTATCCTATTAAATATATGATTTTTTAAATATTTATTTAAAAAAAAAAAATCAGCTTCACGCTGTGTCCCGCACACAGCAGGGTAGGCATAGGGAACCTAGTGTTTTTAGACACTCCGTTCCCCACTTTCTGCCGATTTCTGGAGGTATTGCGTGTTGAGTGGCAGAACTCAACTCCGCGCTTAGCCTCGACACCAGAACGAAGAAATGGAAATATAAATTTAAGTAAATATTTCATCTCCTCGAGTGGGGATCGAACCCACAACCAGTCGGTTTTACAGTCACACTTTGTGCCGCTGCGCCACGACTGGCCTCTAAATATTTATTTTAAGTTGATAATATTGATAAAATAGATTTTGTTTAGTTTTTTATTCAATTTTTTCTTTGGTTACGTTTACTAATTATTTTTGTTTATTTTAATAAGTTACATATTTTTTCTAATAGTAAGATTTTTCTATACTTATTATACTTTATCAGATTCTTTTGATTATTTAGTCTTATATTTTTTGTTAATCCTATTGAAAACTGAAAGTAATTTCATAAATCTTCGTATCGTTCAAGCAGGCGAAGTTGCACGGGTTCGCGAGTATATGTATAATAAAAGCAATTTTTGGCAGCAACGCATTGTCATTCGATTGAAATATCCAATTAAAATACAATTTCTGTCCATATAAATTAAAATTTTAATTCGATAGCAACACATTGAATTAAAAAAATTAACTTCACGCTGTATCCCGCACACAGCAGGGTAGGCAGAGGGAACCTAGTGTTAAGACACTCCGTTCCCCACTTTCTGCCAAATTTTGGAGGCATTGCGTGTTGAGTGGCAGAAAACAATGCCGCGCTTTGCCTCGACACCAGAGCGAAGAAATGAAAATATAAATTTAAGTAAATATTTCATCTCCTCGAGTGGGGATCGAACCCACAACCAGTCGGTTTTACAGTCACACTTTGTACCACTGCGCCACGACTGGCCTCTACATTGTTTCAGTAATATTCTGAAATAATTAAATTTCACATTCCCAAATTCCGTCTGCGGCCATTATTCTGCATGACGAGGCAAGTTATTGACCACCGTCTATAAACCGAAACGCTTCCCTTATCACGTATCGGCCAAGCATTCAAACGTATATCGAGTTAACTCGCTCACTCGCTCTTTCCACTTCCAAGTCAATTTTATCGTAATAATGTGACCTTCTCATGTCAGATTGAGATTTATTGTGGTTGATTATTTTTTTTTCCTTTTTTAGGAACGTCAAATATTTAAGTCTATGCATGACATGGTACTTTTTGGTACTTAAAAGAAGGAACTTGCAGTAGAAATAAAAGAAAAATATTCAAAAAGTGTAAATTTAAAATGTGAAAAGTGAGATTTTTTATACTAAAAATCATTACAAACTTATAATTGCGAGTCATTTCGTACAAAATAAGTAACGTACCTATACACTTATAGTAAACTTAAGTTTGTCAAATTTTACAAATTATACTTCCCTTCCCTCTCCTACTTTACTTATTATACAGTCCTGAAATTGAAAAAGAATCCACTATATGCGGGTCCGACTCACATTTGACCAGCCTTTTCATATTTATAAAAGATAGCCTAGTGACAAATAGAAGGGTAGGGATATTTGTAAATTAAATTAAATCAGCTTGACGCTGTATGCCGCACGCAGCGGGGTAGGCTGAGCGAACCTAGTGTTAAGAAACTCCGTTCTCCACTTTCTGCCGAATTCTGGAGGCATTGCGTGTTGAGTAGCAGAACTCAACGCCGCGCTTTTCCTCGACACCAGAGCGAGGAAATGGAAACATAAATTTAAGTAAATATTAAATCTTCTCGAGTGGGGATCGAACCCACAACCAGTCGGTTTTACAGTCACACTCTGTGCCCCTGCACTACGACTGGCCTCAGGGATATTTATAAAAGCCAAAAAAATTGGCCAGTATAACGGAAGTTTAATTTATAAAATTTGAGAAACTTAATATTTTTATTAATATTTTTTATATATCTTCTAATACATAAAATCGTCTAAAATTCTTTAAATTATCATACATTTCTATAAATTGAAAGGAAATCTACTAACAAGTATTTTTTTTATATCAACAGCGTACATATGCAATGTTTAGTTCACATTTGTATATTTTTGATAGTAAAATAAAGTTGCTCAAAACGCAAGACGTGGTCTAACGTCGTTGAAAATGTTTTGAATATTTTATAGTGCATCAGAAGATAGCATCATATTTAACTGAAGTTTAAACATACATCCATATATATATATATATAGTGCTGTATATATTTTAAATGTAATAATTAATTCACAATTATTTTTTATTAACACATTTACTACAGATATGGGGACCGTTAGACTAGCGTTAAGACATTCCGCTTGCCACTTTCTGCCAAATTTGAGACACATTGTGTGATGAGTGGCAGAACTCAATGTTGCGTTTTGCCTCGACACCAGAGCGAGGTAATAAAAATATTAAATATTTTATTTCTTCGAGTTGGAATCGAACCCCCTACCTGTCGCGCTTACAGTCACACATTTGTGCTTTACCTCTTAACTTTATCCTCAACCTCAAATACAGACTACAGATTATAAATTAACCAATTAAAATATCATTAACTAATTGATGGCAAAACATTAAAAAAATACTATTATAACAAATTTTATAACATCATTTCTTATTGTTAGGTCCTATCAATGTCTTGGATGATATTAACTTTGCTCTTATAATATTCACTAGGTACTCTTCGAGGATCGTTTAATTTTGTAACACCTGGTTATTTCCTCCGAGGCTATTATTACACGGTAATCATTTTTAATATCAGCTAGTGAAGTCACGTTTAGCACACGGGAGGGTTTCCGATGATAGAATTTTCAATATTGAAGAAAATGAAAAAATGTTTTCTATTTTTTACACGTTCAATTTTTCATATTTTCTTGTAAAAAATATTAGAAATTACGTTGTCTATTGCCAGACTTTTAACTCCAAGAAGTAGCCAGATACCCCCAAATCTGAAATAGATTTGGGTATTTATGAACGTATTAGGAGAAAATTAATTTTTTTACACTTTATTATGTTAGTTAGTAAGGAGGCCAATGGTGGCGCAGGGGCACAAACTGTGACTGTTAACACGACTGGTTGTTGGTTCGATATTCACTCGAGGTAATTAAAGATTTATTTAAATTTATATTTTCGAGGCAAAGCGTGGCGTATAGTTCCACCACTCAACGCCTCCAAGCACGCAATGCCTCCAAAATTTAGCGGCAAGTGGGAAACGGAGTGGGTTTATTCTGCCTAACTTGCTGGGTCCGGGATACAATGTGAAGCTGATTTATTATATTAGATTTGTAGGTACTCGTAATTTATTGCTAAATATTTACTTTAACTTTTTTTGGATGCAGTGCCTAGCATTTTAACAAATAAGAAACTACTTAAGTGCGAGTTGGACTTGCAAACTGAGGGTTCCCTACCAATTTCAGAAAAAAGTTGACAGAGTTAAATGAAATGAACTTCAATGAACTACATTATAAGTTTGTACTTGTTACCTTGTTTTGTATTGTTGTGTCTTATGTGTTTTCCATTTTTTGGATTTTTCACTTTATTTGTACTGTTAAAAACATACATAATCGCAAATCTAATAAGGCCTGTACGTAAAATAAATATAGAGTGGAATTTAGAGTTTAATTTTTTTTCCGACTGAATACAGATCTTGGAACCCACATAAATTTCCCATTCTCTTGTCGAGAACGACAAGTTTTATTTAACATTTAACTTTGCTCTCATTTCACATTTATGTTTTAATGGAATATATATGTTAATAAATAACAAAGTTTTACCGATTGATAAAATTTATTTTTACACTTTTGCAATCGTAACCTTTATGATTCCGGTCCATTTGATATAAAAAATCAGACAATTTACGATTTTTGAGTGAAAGGTGTTTTAGTATAACATACATATTAGATAAAAAATCGTTCAATGCAGGATAACATACATTTATAATAAATATTGATTAATAAATTATAAAATTATTTTTATTGAGTATTGGTTATGAAATAAAAAAAAAATAATTTCAATGTTTATTACAATCACCATTACACCTTAATATACAATCACATATTATAATTTGCATTACTTATATTTTGAACATATGTATTTATTACATACAAATATATACGAAATCTGGTAATATGTTTATATAATATTATATTCAATCTGAAGTAAAAAAACGAATAATTAACATATTATACTAAAAAAAAAAAAAAATTGCTTCACGCTATATCCCGCACACAGCAGGGTAGGCAGAGGGAACCTAGTGTAAGACACTCCGTTCCCCACTTTCTGCCGAATTTTGGAGGCATTGCGTGTTGAGGAGCAGAACTCAACGCCGCGCTTTGCCTTGACACCAGAGCGAAGAAATGGAAATATAAATTTAAGTAAATATTTCATCTCCTCGAGTGGGGATCGAATCCACAACCAGTCGGTTTTACAGTCACACTTTGTGCCACTGCGCCACGGCTGGCCTCTATATTATACTAAAAATATATACAAATCTATTTCATATTTAAAAACTGAAAAACCCACCTAATATTTTTTAACCGGGTGAATCGATTCAAAATATATATAATTTTTGTGTTTCACTTATAAAATTATCCAATGGTGTAATTCTTTAGTATTACTTTTGATACTAGTTAAAACTATTTTTTATTAACTAGTTTAAATTAGTCAATAGTTGTATATAGGAAACAAAATTATACAACTCATATTATATAATCTTTTTATCTATTATGTAATAAACGTTTCCTGAAAATTTAAGACATCTCTACTCATATAACAGTAAAAAGTATTTCTATAAGTATCACTTTAACCTTACTTTTTTGTACCTTTTCTATTATTTGAACCTAAGACTTGATTATAGGATTATTTAAACATTTTTAAATTGTTGTTCCACACTTAGGAAAGAAAAATATTTATTTAGAAAACGTATAAAAATTTGAAAGTAGCGGGACTCGTACCCGCTACGTTCGAGTCCCACTACGTTCAAATTTTAATACGTTAATTAATGTTATATTAGTTAACCATCTATAGCAAAAATGTATTTGTTTTGAATGTAGTTTTGATGAACTAATAATTTTGTTTTTTGACACTTTTTATAATGCGTGTGTCTTGCGTAATATAGTCTACAGTATTATTATTTAAAACTACATATACTTAAATTTTATTCATATAAAACTATATATATATATAAGAGTACAAAGGGATTTAACTCTACTTCTAAACTTTTCACTAGTGGTATGCATTATTTTATTTATATCATACTATCAGGCATTTTAAGGTGAACAAAATAATAATAATAATAATATGTCATATTTTGTAACATTTTCTACTAATTACTTTTCCGCAAATACCGTGATAAGACGATAGTTTTGTCTCGTTCTGATTGATCCTTCTTCATTGTAGTATACGTAGTCTATGAGTTTCAAATCTTTGATAGCGTTCAAATAGTCTTCTTGGAAATATTCTATCAGCTCCTGCGGTATTTTAAACGAATCGACTGCTGCTATGAAATCTGATTACCAAAAAAAAGAAACATTATACAAATATATATTTAAAAAAATATATGTTTTTAAGAAAGCTGTGATATAATTTCAATTGATGATTGCGTCGCGGTGTAGTTCTAGAATGTATGGGAATTTATAATACATGTAGATCTTTTTTTAGCATAACGCATTATTTTTTGCACAATTTTCGAGACATATAAAAAGAAGTATATAAGTAGAGGTACTCAATGCTGCATTTATCTTGTTACCAGAGCAAGGAAATGAAATTTCATTATATTGAACCCACATCCCTATCGTGTTTATAGTCAGACGTTGTGCCACTGCGCTTTGGTGGCAACATACACCTTTCCATGAGATAAAAGGTACGTAAATCAAAAAAGCTATTTTATAAGTCACGATTCATAATGATGAATATAGTATATTAAGTGAAAATATAATTTCGTAGATTTATGAATGTCAGAGAGTTTACTACTTAATAATAATTATGAATCAATTATCGATTTCGTCGATGATTTTTATAATCATAGATTTAAATTTTACGAAATTTACAATGTGACATTTATAAAATTTGAAGTAAAAAGAAACGAAAATAATAATCAAAAATTAACTTGTTTTTATATTTTAAGTTAGAATAAAAAAATAAATAAATCAGCTTCACGCTGTATCCCGCACACAGCAGGGTAGGCAGAGGGAACCTAGTGTTCTTAGACACTCCGTTCCCCACTTTCTGCCGAATTCTGAAGGCATTGCGTGTTGAGTGGCAGAACTCAACGCCGCGCTTAGCCTCGACACTAGAGCGAAGAAATGGAAATATAAATTTAAGTAAATATTTCATCTCCTCGAGTGGGGATCGAACCCACAAGCAGTCGGTTTACAGTCACACTATGTGCCGCTGCGCCACGACTGGCCTCTTTTCATTTTAAGTTAGAAACATTGTAAAAATCTAATTTCAAACATCAAAATGTTTCTATTCACCAGATTATATCCTCCACATTTACTATTGGTCAACCTGTTCATAAGACAGTACTGTTGTGATTTGGTTATTATTTTTATTGATTTTATTATTTTTATTAAGTTTTTTTCTGATTATTTTATTTTTGTATTTTGATTTTGTTATATAAATAAAATAAATTAAAAAAAATACATAAATTTAAAAAAAATACATAAAAAGTTAAGAAACAGTATTTTTTTGTTTACACTTTTTTAAAAAAATTGAACTTGACGTCTCCAAAAATATTGAAAAATGGAGAATACAAAGATTTTTTGCCAATCTCACCAAAAGTGATAACAAGCATTGATATTCGAGATATTCATTCACTTACTTTTAATAGCATCGACGCCGAAGAATGTAAAGGATTTTTCAGTACAACGCACATCAATATTTCTAAATCCAATAGATGTCATCATTTTCTTAATTACTTTTTCAGGGTCCTTTAAAATAAAAAAAAAACGATGTAAAACTTTGAAAATTATATTTGTGATTTGATGTTTATTTTTTTTAATCACCTGACAATCGTGGTATGGTGACACGACATGTTCAACGTCTCTCAGCCAATTATTCCATTTTTTTTGGCGAGCTAAAGCTCTATAAATGGTATACACGGGTACATGTCCTACGAATATCAGTAGACAAGTACCACCACTCGTCAATAGATTGTATATATTTGTGAATGCTTTCCTGAAACGTAAAAACGGTGAATTCCTCTTCATCATACAGAGTAGAGTAAAGAATAGAGAATAGAGAAGTAATACACATACGGAAATCTTAAGCCTACAGAAATTTTCTATAATTCATTAATTTCAAAATTTTCCATTCATTTCAAAATTTTCCATTCATTTCAAAATTTTAATCATTATCGTAGTCTTCTTTTACGTCTACTGCTGGACCTACGCTTCCCACAAGGATCTCCACTACTACTTAACTAGATCGTTGGTACACCTTTTAGGGGACTTATCTGCGATAAATTACATTGTACCCTATTTATTCAAAACAAGTTATGAAACTTATGTTTAATTTTTAGTAATTGTAAAGGGTTTCATAATAAAAAAGAAATCTTCTGCGCCTTGCCACATCAATGTTTTTTTTATCTTCACTCTCGTTGTATACCGCACATATATGTTACTTGTATTACTCATCACTATACATAAAATTATGACGGATACAAAAGATGTCATTTCTTTATTTCATTCCATCACTAGCGACCTTCCCGCATTTTTGTCCGCTTAAATTACTAAATTATTTACTTAATATATTGAATTATATTTCTGTTTTAATATACAATAGCACTTAAGAAGACTTTTTAATATGATATTGTTAAAATCATTCAATAAAAAGATACAATAGTTTTCTATATAATTCTAATCTACATTTATAATAAAATCGTAACTCATGGGTATCTGTCTATGGAAGATATAATAGAAAAATTGTTATTGGGGACATTTAACAATGTAATAGAACCCGGTTGGTATGTCAGTGTGTATATATACCACGCATAACGCAGGGTAGGAAGAGGGAACCTTGTGTTAAGACACTAAGTTCCCCACTTAGTGCCGAATTTTTCGAAGCAATGCGTGCTGAGTGATGAAACTTTTACCTTGATGCCATGACGAAGAAATTAATATATTAATAAATAATCCCTCGAGTGAGGATCGAACCCACAACCGTCGCGTTACAGTCACACCCTTGAGCCCATGCGCCACGGCGGCCTCCGTTTGTAGATATAAAAGATATACGGTCTTTAAAATGATAATGTTATTAGAACACGTAAATAATCCGGTTTAGTTAATTATTTATTTAGTGTTCTTCAAGCGGGTCAAGACACGAGCGGGCCGTTAGTGTTGATATAATTAATGTAACATTAACACTCCGGCCGAGCAAGACTTTCTTGGGAAAACGCTGACTAGTGAATTAAGCTTATGTCTTCTGTTGAGGCATCCCTCGAAAATGTCTCCTCATGGGGTGAAAGGAACTTAGTTCAGTTCAACCCCCTGAAGACACAGTTTGCGCGTTAACCACTAAAAAAATCCCATTTATCGTATTGCCAGTCTTTCAAAACACTAAGCACAGCACAAGCAAGTGCATATACCATACTGTATTACATGGAATGCAGCATTTATTCGCCTTAACAATAATTTAACGTCACTTGCGTGTAATTCACGTAATTTGATGGTAGTTACCGTTATTTTAAGTAATTTGTCATTTTCGGCTTATAATTTTTCTTAAGGAAACTATAATGAAAATACAAAAAACCAAACTGCAAATCCTAGGCTATCACCATACTAAAATTTATCCATTTCTATCAGATAGTTTATACGAATTGACGAACAAACGAACAGACAATAATTCTTCCGAGTTCTTTTGCTCCTATAATCGATATATTAATCGACCTATTTTTTTTATTACATAAATAGATATTTCTCATTCATTTCTTTCTACCTTTTATTATTCAGTTGTCAAAGAGAAAAAAAACGGAATTCTTATAACTGCGTCATGTCCCTCATCTATTCGTAGTGCGGTGACTACTGTATGATTTCAAAAATAAAATTATTAGGTTTAGTTATCCTTACATGTTACACAAAAAATGAGAGCATATATAGAGAGGCCAGTCGTGGCGCAGCGGCACGAGGTGTGACTGTAATGCGACAGGCGACTGTTGTGGGTACGATCCCCACTCAAGGAGATGAAATATTTACTTAAATTTATATTTTCATTTCTTCGCTCGGGTGTCGAGGTAAAGCGCGGCGTTGAGTTTTGCCACTCAACACGCAATGCCTCCAAAATTCGGCAGAAAGTTGGGAACTAAAACCTAGTGTTAAGATACTCTTAACACTAGGTTTCCTCTGCCTACCCTGCTGTGTGCGGGATACAGCGTGAAGCTGATATATAGAGAGCATATATATATATAGAGCATGCCTTGTGGGCTGTCATTATATAAATATATTTTTCGTTGCTGCTATGGAACTCTTTATAGGCCAGTGTTTATTATTTTCCAATTGAGCTATATTATTGAGTAATAAAATATAAATCTTATTTAAGTACTCACTCCTGCTGTGTTGCCCAATTTAAAGCGTAATTAGAAAAAACGAGATCAAACATTTCTCGCAACTCGTCAGGTAAGTCACCCTCTATGTCGAGGGTGGTAAAGTTGATAAGGTTGGTCGCGTGGTGCTCGTTTGCGAATTGCACCATTCTTTCACTTTTATCACTTCCCACTACTCTAGTACAATTATTGGGTAAAAATTTTGCTAGTATATTTGATGTTACACTTCCATCTCCGCTACCAATATCTAAAACTTTGTTCCCATCGTTTTTCCATTTAATTTTCTGCGCGTATTCTTGTAAACACTGTAAGGCGTCCCTTTTTTGTAAAGTATTATTTTTGTTATATAATTCTGCATTTTCCATGTTAAAATATTTATTAGATTTAAATATAAGGTCTTTGCGTTCGACGCGGTTTCGGCGGACAATCTCGTCCGGAGCGTATATCGTATGTATTTATACGTGTCGGTGCACGACATCGTTGAGCTTTGACTCCGGCAAAGATGATCGAGAAAAGCAAGATTGAGGTCCAGGCAAGGCCTTGTACTTGAAATCTACAATTTACCAATGATTAATCTAAATCAATGATTACGTGAGGAAACATTTTGAGCCTTATTAGTAATTTCTTTATCCTCACGTGCCTTTCTACTCTATTTTAGTAATATGTTCAGTGGTGTTTAATTTTTATTGCACCTTAATGCTATATCCCGTATGTAGCAGGGTAGGGGCGGAGTTCATTGTTAAGACACTCCGTTTTCCACTTTCCGCCTAATTTTTGAGTTTTTCTTGAGTGGCGGACCTCAACACTTTGCCTCGAAATTAAAGAAAATAAAATAATGACAAAATAATAAAATAAATATTTTTTCAAGCTTTATTCTAGGGTTACCTTTAATATTTTTAGCATAAATAACGTTGCAATAACAAAAAAAAATTCAAATTATGCCAGAAATAAAAAAAAAAACGATTTTCATTCTAAATAAAGCAAGGAGAGATTTTTTTTATTAAATATATTTATATTTAAATATATTCGTTACATAAAACAGTAATCCGATCTGGATGTAATCGTATATTCTGAATCGTAGCAGCTAAAGTAAAATCGTTGTGGTTAAATAATATTTAATAATGTATAGAGAGAAAAAACTTCAGTCTTCGAGAGAGTTAACTTGATATATTTTACTTGGCACTCAAACTAAACTAACCTAATTTCGCGTATAAATAAAAAAAATGTGTTATTCATCCAAGAATAGAGTTACTTATCTCTAAATAAAATATCTGAAATTAAATCAGCCTCACGCCATATCCCGCCTACAGCAGGGTAGGCAGAGGGTACCTAGTGTTGAGACACGCCGTTCTCCACATTCCACTGTATTTTGAAGGCATTGCGTGGCGTGGAAAGCGTTGAGTGGCGGGACTCTACGCCGCCTTTTGCCTCAGCACCTGAGCGAAGAGGGGAAATATAAATTTAAATAAATATTTCATGTCCGCGAGTGAGAATCCAACCCACAATCAGTCGGTTTACAGTCACACTTTGTGCCCCTGCGTCACGGCTGACTTATATCTATTTTATCTATTTTTAGATGTATACAGGGTGGATGCGTCTAAGTTGCTTTTACGGGAGTAACATATACGATTAAATATGTGTAACCCATACCTAAAAAAAATAATCAAGATTCATCAACAGTTTAGACTTAGAATTTTTCTTTTAATTTCACGATTATTATTCCGTGTATAGTATTATATATACGTGGAATGCAGTTACAAATATATACAAATAACATAAGCATCATCAACTTCATTGCTTTTAAGTCTTTTTCATTTACAACTACCCTCTTTGTTTCGAGTTTGCTTACAAGAAAATTATAATAAATGCACGGCCAATATTATAATATTATTGATTCCATAAATATTATGATGATATTCGTATAAGAAAACATATTGGCTCCAATATGCCTACATTTCAATCTGACGAACCCACGAACATACACACATTACATTAAACGGGCTTGAATAATTTTTTTATCATATCATATATTGAATAATAATTTATTTTTTATTTTTGTTTATCTTATTTTTTCCTGGTGTGATGAAAGCAATTTATAAAATATGTGTTCTTTTAATAAAATGGTTAATGTAGGTGGCCTAGCTTCTAAATAAAATAATGCATATGGTGTTCTTAGCTTTCCTAACACTTTTAACGATCTATGTGATCTATTTATTTTATAAATAATTGAAGTATTTAAATGTAAGCAAGCTGTTATAATATTAATCAGTATAATCAGTAAAAAAACTCTTTTCATTAATTCAACAGTCTTTCTTAATAAGACCATGTTGAAGAAAAAATGCAATGAAAAGCAATTATTAAGTAATAAGAGGAAATAATAATTGTTAAGGAAATCAATTACGCATCAATAATGGAAATAATTTAATTTATTTATACAAACAATCTAGTTTTATACCTAATAAGTAGAAGTTTTTCCTAAAGCGGGAAATGCAAACTACACAAATGTGCGTACAGCAGTTTTACATTTTTTCTTTATTTCATCTATAATCATGAATCTAATGCTTTGCAGTACACTTGTACTGAATTAACATAAAAAAAAAACACAATGTGTAATATTTGTACATATGTTTTTGCGTGAATGTCTAAATTATATATTAAATAAAAATTTTTTTTTAGTAAAAGCTTTTATTTAAACTTGTCGCGATGATCGATATTTAATTAAATTTACACTTAACAGATTTTACATAAATAAATTAATGCTGGTTTGTTAACAAGTAAATCGCGCGATAAGCTTTTATGATCGTATAAATTGTGAATAATAAGGTTATAAATTGATAGTTAAAATTTAAAAGAAATATTTTATTATCTACTTTTTAGAGCGTTTAAATAAAAAAAGCTTTTTCGAAAAAAAAATGCTTTTTTATTATTTTTTACTTTTTATTTATCGCTGGCTAGGTTTCTCAGTCTGTTCATCTCATTTAACGCATAATTGTGGCTAGGTCGTTTGTTGGTTAATTTCAAACAGTCCAGTTCTGGACTGGAGGAGACCTCATTTCACTTCACCTCATCATCTTTACCGAAGTCTTATCCGGACGGATGGTATGTCAGTTTAGCTTTATCATGTTTTAATTGTCGTTGAGTAGTAGTTGAGTCTTCTTTTGTTGATATTCCTGTTTTTACCATTTTGGTCCCACGAGTACCGAACAAATATTCGTCGACACTCCTAGACTCTGTTTAGGAGGGTAAGAACTAACATACAATAGGATTCGGCCAGGTGCCAGGTTCATGACACAGCTGACAAAATCCGCAATGTAAAGATACATAAAATCTGAAAATCTGTTGAAATGACAAAGAACATGCTGAGGCAGGTTAGGCACGTTAAGCGAATGAGTGATGATATGATGATGATGAACAACAAAAAAAATATTATGGAAGTTGATTGGTAGCTTTTTTGAAATTATATTTCACACTAAATCATTATAATAAAGGCATTAGAATATCATATATTTAAAATACAAGGCGCAAGAAGAACCGATCCTAATGGGCAGACGGTTTTTACGATTGTGGCAATTTTTATACATTTTCGATATAATATTAATTAAGTTTATGCGTATCAAGACGAAGGTTCTGGTTTAAAAGAGATGAAGAAAGGAATGCAAGATCAGTGTAAATGATGAAGATACAAGTGAATGGAGTAGTATATTTGGGAAGTATGCTCAGTAGAGATGGATATCCTCTTCATATTTATATATATAAATGAAGAGGTTGATGACAATGGACGAGGCGAAAGAGATACGTAGAAACCATAACGTTTGTCGATCCGTTCTCTCTCTAGACTACTCCGCTAGAAATAAAGCGTGAAGCTATGTTACCTTAAGTTAAAATAAGTTATGTATGTGCTAATTGTTATTTATTTATTTTTGTTTGGTTTCGTTTTTTAATAAAGTAGAATTAGTTAGAATTTTTCAAATTTCTTGGTTAGGTAATAGTTAAGTTTTTGTTTTTATTCTGGTATAATACATTTACCTAGAGGCCAGCCGTGATGAAGAGTTTTTTAATTCAAACCTGGTAATAAGTATGGTCTGCTCCATAGGATATAAGGTTTTTAATAATTAAGATAATATATTACAAAAAAATATTGATAACGGAAGAATTGTGAATTAGCACATTGCTGACATTATAAGTCAAGGCCAGTCGTGACGCGGGGGCACAACGCGACTGGTTGCGGACGGAAACGGATTTCCTTTTGTACCTTGAACCGCCACGTGGCCGAAAAATATAGTTAAACCGTCGTAAGCTTTTTAAATTTTGTTTTTTTATTAAAGTCCTAATTATTCAAATATAAAGGCAGGTATGTGGAATATAAAAGTAGGTAGATGAAGGTCATAAAACTGGTTTTAGAAAAAAATATCAAATTAGTTTGCAAGTATATTTTGATAATTATATATATAAAAAACCCTAAATTAGATACTTAAAGTTTATTTCTCAGATTTTTAATTTTTTTATCGCCTCCATAGAGACAGTGTATTTACTATCTCTGAGTCTCAATATGGATTTTAGCCAGGATCGGGCATTATCTTAAGTATAAGTGTTAAGAGAAGTTTAAATAATAATATTTATAAATATTATTTGCTTCTTCAGCAAACAATTACCAATTATCTGTATATTATAGACGGTTCTATTACCGTTCAAGTATCGTGTTGAAAGAAATATAACTAAAATATGCTTTTTAATTATTTTAATGACCAAGATTATTATTATATAACTTTTTTAGCTTCGCAGTGTATTTCGCTCATAGCAAGGTAGGCATCGAAACCTGGGAACCTAGTGTTAAGAACTCCATTATCCATTTTCCACATTTTGGTGGTATTGTGCGTTGAATGACAGAACTCAGCGCCGCGCTTTGCTTCCTTACCAAAGCGATGAAATGAAAAACTATTTGCTATATATTATTTTATGATATTTTAATTAGAATTTAAATAATTTACAAAAAAAGGTTTCAAGTAATATTTTACGTATTTATAAGCTTACATTTAAATTGTAGTATGTGTGTTATATGACGGACTATATCGCCGTAATATTTATAATATTTTATGAATATGCAAAATACTCTATACTAAAATAACTCAACTAGGTATCGTATCTACATTCTTCTCATTACACCTATGTCATTTTGCACTGTTGTAAAATATCATAATTATAAGAAACAAAATAACATAAATTAAACATAGTGAAATATTCAAACGTATTTTATTTATAAAGTTCCTCCTTCTTCAATTAGCTGCATTTTCTCCGTGTTGCTCATTAGAAGGCGAGAAACGTCGAGGAACGACATTTAATTTGATTTTTTGTTGCTGTTTAAAATGCACAGCTTTATTGCGTCATATATTAATTTTTTTGATATTAATTTTATCATATTACATAGAATCTGAGGAGAAAGGTTATAGAAATAACCTATATCTAGTGTTAATTAAATTAATGCATGTAGTCAAATCAAACACTAGAAGCCTAAATGGATCTTTATGAATGGATACACTAACACTGGCTTTAATTATAATATTGTACAAAGTTTGTACAAAGTATTGTATAGAGTCAAATTATTATCTCTATCTCATTATCATTATATTATTATCGACTCTATAAACTTTATACAATATTATAATTAAAGCCAATGGTAGCGTAGAGGCACAAGCGTGAGACAGGTTGTGGATGCGATTCCCAATCGAGGAAACGAAATATTTAATATTTCCGTTCCGTGTGGAGTTCCGCTGCTCAATACGCCTCCATTTTCCGCCGAAGTCTGGACGCATTCCAGAAAGGAGTGTCTTAACGATATGTTCCTGTTGCATACTCTGTGGATACAGCGTGACGCAAAAAGATCAAGCATTTATTTAATTTAATACTTATTTAGAAAACGTATAAAAATTTTTTCGAGGCCAGTCGTGGCGCAGTGGTACAAAGTGTGACTGTAAAACCGACTGGTTGTGGGTTCGATCCCCACTCGAGGAGATGAAATATTTACTTAAATTTATATTTTCATTTCTTCGCTCTGGTGTCGAGGCAAAGCGCGGCGTTGAGTTCTGCCACTCAACACGCAATGCTTCCAAAATCCGGCAGAAAGTGGGGAACGAAGTGTCTTAACACTAGGTTCCCTCTGCCTACCCTGCTGTGTGCGGGATCTAGCGTGAAGCTAATTTAATTTTTTTTTTATAAAAATTTGAACGCAGCGGGACTAGAACCCGCTCCTCCTGGAAACCGACCAGGCTAGGACCAGAACCGAACGCATGGCTTAGTGGTCAGAGCGCCTGGTCGGTTTCCAGGAGGCGCGGGTTCGAGTCCCGCTGCGTTCAAATTTTTATACGTTTTCTAAATAAGTATTTTTCTTTCCTAAGTGTGGAATAATACTTTAAAAAGTGTTTAAAAAAGAGATCCCTATATCTGTGATTGAAGTACTCCGTTCTATATTATCAAAGTTAATTGTTATATTTCCTATTCAAAATTACATTACGGCCTCTAGAATTCGGGGGAAAGTGGGGAACGCGTGCGTTAATACTGTGTTCCTAGATTCCCTCTAATTATCCCGTTACGTGCGGGATACAGCGTGAAGCTAAATTATTGGTTTTATATCATATAATTTATTATAATCACTATATAAAAACCTCAAAATGTCACAATAGGGCCTTAATAAGTACATCTTTTGTTGTTCAGTGAAAAGGTACAAACGTAAAGGAAATATTTTCCTCGTAGTTTTCATTCTCATCTCTAAAGAATCTACATAAAAATCTCGTATTCGTTTAGTTCTTTCTTCTATCAAAGGTAGGTAACCTTTGTCGCGTCGCTTGAAAGTAAATAATATCTTATCTTTTTTTATTTACCTTTTTTTATTTTAGTATATATATATATATATATATATATATATATATATATATATATATATATATATTTAAATAATAATAATAATGTACATTTTTTTTAGCTTGCACTTTAAAGCCTTACACAATCACTCACTTCTAACGTTGAATAAATTTCACTATTGTACATGAAACTGCAACGAAAAATAAAAGAAAAAGAACTTATTTTAAAGACACTTCGTTCTCCCCTTTCATTCGAATAGTACTTGCACATAAATATCCTGTTACTCCGTGCTCTCAGGTGTCATGTGACATGAACAAATTTTGGCATACAATTCAATTATAATCAAAACGTTCTGCACACTAAATTAATGAAAATATTCTTTGCAAAAGTTTTTAATTTTATTTTAAAAGAACTCCAACCATAGTCACACAACTTCTTTTTTAATATATATTATATATATATATATATATTAAAAAAGAAGTTGTATATATATATATATATATATATATATATATATAAGCCAGTCGTGGCGCAGTGGCACAAGGTGTGACTGAAAAACGACTGGTTGTGGGTTCGATCCCCACTCGAGGAGATGAAATATTTGCTTAAATTTATATTTCCATTTCTTCGCTCTGGTGTCGAGGCAAAGCGCGGCGTTGAGTTCTGCCACTCAACACGCAATGCCTCCAAAATTCGGCAGAAAGTGGGGAACGGAGTGTCTTACATTAGGTTCCCTCTGCCTACCCTGCTGTGTGCGGGATATAGTGTGAAGCTAATTTAATTTAATTTAATTTTTTATATATAAAAAACTCTGGTAGCAGCATATTGAGGTTCGGCTGAAATATCCAATTTGAATATAATTCCTGTCCAAATAAATTAAAATTTTAATTTGATAGCAACGTATTGTTTCAGTAATATAATATATTGTGAAATAATTCGATTTTGCATTCCCAAAGCCTGTCTGCGGCCATTATTCTGCATGACGAGGCAAGTTATTGACCACCGTCTATAAACCGAAACGCTCCCCTTATCACGTATCGGCCAAGCATTCAAACGTATATCGAATTAACTCGTTACGCGGTCTTTTCACTTCCAAGTTAATATTATTGTAATAATGTGATCTTCTTATGTTAGATTATGATTTATTGCTGTTGTTCCATTGTTTTCCTTTTTTAGGGTTCCGTAAAAAAAAAACGGAACCCTTATACCACCACCACTTTCTTGTCTGTGGATGGATGGATGAAGAAATTATATATCATATATTTACGCATATGGTCCCCTGAAACAGAAAAAATTAAGCTTCTAAGTCAACGCACTCAAAACATACGGGTCTCTAGGCACCGTTTTTGCTGCGAACTCCATTAAGAAAATTAGTACTTCCTGGACCCACAGTTATGAAATTTGGCAAAAAAAACGCAGTGCAAAAAAAAGAAAAAATCCAAAAATAATTAAGGTTTCTGTGAGCGAAGACTGTAAGCGCGATAGGTTGTGGGATCGATTTCTACTCGAAGAAATTAAATATTTAATATTTACATTTCCTCGCACTAGTAACGAGGTAAAGTTCAACATGCAACGCACACAAATTTAGATGAGCAGAAAGAAAGTGCAAAATAGAAATTTTAATGAGAACGTAGTGTCTTAACACTAAATTTCCAGGTTCCCTCTGCCTACTCTGCCTTGTGCTGGATACAGTGTGACGCTATAAAATATTACTATTATACACTATTTCTAAATAAAGTTATAGAAAATTGCAAGCTGCTATTATTCTTAGTAAAATGTATCCTCTACCGAGTTGGCGGCATCAAGCAAAGTCTCGTGTTGATAAATTACAACAACGATACTCGCCGTGATGGATGGCGGCGAGACGACGAACTAAAGTACTGAAATAGTTTATGAAACGGACAAGGGAATTTGAAAGTTGGCTAAGGATAATATATTTTGTTACATTTTTCTTCATAAAACTTTACTTTTATATTTAGATCTAAGTTATTTGCATATCATATCGCAGGAACATCCTTTTTAACAAAAACAAACTATATATGTAAATGTTAATTATACTACTAAAATACTATTGTTATTTCCGCCAAAATTGCCCAAAAAGATTTTCAATGTATTTTAATATTGAAATCTCTATATCTTTCCTACGATTTCATTTATTGGAATACTAAAAGAACAAATAAAAGCGAAGAAAATATTTCAATTGTTATAGAACATCGAGGAAACTTTTTTCACAAAATAGATTGAAAGGAACCATTTTTGCTAGCGTCAACTTCTACTAACATATTAGTAACGTAGAATAACTTCGCTTAGAATTTTCCAATAACGGCCGTGACGACGGCGGTCGTCTCGTGCAAAAATGTACCTATGCCTAGCTAGAAATAGGTACATTTTTGCTGTCTCTTATTATTATATATCATTAAAGTCACTGTAAACGCGATTGGTTGTTGGTCGATCCCCACTCGAGGAAATGAAATATTGATTTAATTTTTTTATTTCGACTTCTTCGCTCTGTATCAAGGCAAAGCGCGGCGTTAAATCCCGCAAGTCAACATGCAATGTAATTGTCTTAAAGGGAACAGAGTATGCTAACACTAGGTTCCCAGGATCCCTTTGCCTACCCTGCTATGTGTGGGATACAACGTGAAGCAAAAAACGTAATTGTTCGTACTCATCTGGAGTAAAGCTGTTTGCTGTTCTGCTTGGAAAGTATTTCACTAGCAGAGTTAGATTTGTGTAAACATCTTTAACATTCATTAATTAAACGAAGAATCTTATCCATTTTTTTCTGTGTAGAAAATTCCTATTTATGACATTTGATCTAAGTCAGTTGTTAGTTTTGAAATAATAAGGTATACGTGGAACTATACAACTCATACGAACTTATATTATTTAATTTTCTCTAAGCTGCCTACATTTAACCATCGGTTCCTGTTATTCAAAAAAATTAAAAGAAAGAAGAAATTTAAAGTAAAAACTGTTTTTCAACTTGGATAATGCTTAAGAAAAAAATCCGCTATCACATTCTCTGCAAGCCTGCCCGTATCCATTATTCTGCGTGACGGAGCAAATTATTGGATATCGTTATCTGTAAATCGAAGAGCTCTCGTTACATATTATAATAATATAAATGTTATAAAATATTTCATATTAATTCCTTTGGAGGCACAAGTCTGTGACTGCATCGTTGGATTGTGGGTTCGATTCTCGATCGATAAATTTCGATTTCGAGGTTCCATAAATGAAATATTTAATATTTTAATTTCTTTAACCCTGGTGTAAAGACAAAGTGCGTCTATAAGTACCGCTACCCAGTATACAATGTTTCTAGAATTCAGCGGAAAGAGGTGAGCGGAATGTCTTAGTAGTAAGGGTAACTTTGCTACTTGCAGGAAACAGCCTAAAGCGGAAAAAATCCTGGTGAATATATGTAATAACATGATTCAATACAGTGATATAAATGATTCGGCATTTTGCTTATAACATCATTATGCCAGATACGAGGAGCTACTGAATTATTTACTTAATACACTAAATTACGTTCTTGTTTTAATATATCGATAATTATATAATAAAAATTATTAAAACCTTTGATTGCATTTTCGTAATTTCTATAAGAAATTTTAATTGAATGTTTGAAAAGAATACTTATCAATATTTACGATAAAATCGTAACTCATTGGTGTCTGCACATGGAAGACATATTAGAAAAATTGTTATTACGGGCATTTAACAATGTATTTAATAAATCTTGATCTTTTTGTTTGTGCGTTTGTCCGCGCTAATCTCAGAAATGGCTTAACCGATTTAAGCACACGTTTGTATTTTAGCAAACATTCCTAAATATTCATTAACTTTTCGTTCATTAATTATTTTTTCAAATAAAAAAATATCTAGTTAGCGAACTCGTGTATAAGAGGGTAGATTTATGTGAAAATAACTATAAAAGCAGTAGAATTGTGTTAATCGGGGGTCCCAGCCCGGTGACGCTGTCAAGCCCAGACCAGGTCAAGAGCATTAAGTCCATTCGAAAAATAAAAACAAAAAGTCATTAGGGGGCAGTTGCTAGTCGGCAACGGGGAAGGAAATATTGAAAGGAAACTAGTGTGAAGTATTGTTAGTAGGTGATACATATCACGTATTGCATTTACATAGTATCCCTTTCCAAATAGTTTAGAATCATATAGACGATGTGTGTTTTTAACGTGTTTTTTTAAAAACGTTAACTGCTTCCGATATCTACTAACACTATGTTTTTCACCAACTACTTATTATGTCCGCGGAAAAATATATATATTTTTTAAACTACTTAAAGGTTTGTGGTAAATTTTATTTTAAGTAGCGAAACTGGCAGTTATCAGAGCGAGGAAATGAATTATTTAATGTTTTATATTTTTTTTCGAGTGGAAATCGAACCCCCAAACTCAATTGGACTATTTCAGTCAATTGTTAATAAATGACTCAAATCGCTTTATCAGTTGAAAAATCTGTCTTCCAAATTATAAGAGAAGTGATTGAGATACGAATATATAAGTTAAAATATGAATAAGGCAACTGAAAAGTACGTATTTTAATTAAGTATTTTCACACTCATATATCTGTCATGCGCTAAAAATTGCATGTTACTCCTACAATGCACCATTTCCTTTTTTTTCTCCGTCGCGTCATGGCAAAGCGTGGCGTTGAACTCTGTTATTCTCCGTGAAACGTGCACACCATTGTGCGATGTGATGATGTTCGAAAAACGAGAACGGAGTGTCTTGTCAGCTTCTCAACATCTTTATGCGAGATACAAGGTCACCAAAAATCAGGAAGATCAGGAAAAATCTTACATCTAATATTTTACCTTAATACTATTACCTTAATATTTTGATAAAGTTACTTTATTTTGAAATGTAATAATTCTTAAGGTGCCTGCGTACGTGTGAAAAATAAAAATGAGATTTTAGACAGTTTCCTTTCTTGGGCTCGCATAGCAAATGATATATGTACCCCTGTACGTGTTCATCTAAATAACAAGATATTTTAACTTTCAGCTTCACGTGCTTAAATTATGATGGGTGTTTCTTTAAGTACGACATTATTATATATTTCATATTTGTTTTTTAACCTATAATTTCTATATATAAAAAAATAATAAAAAAATCGATTCTGTTAATGAATTATATAAAACAACGAACAAGCGCGAGTCGGGTTCGTTACGTACAAAAATTCCCGGTGTTTTGCTTTTGCTGTTGCTGTGTGTGCTTTTTCCTGAAATTCAAGCCAAGCTTAGCCAGAGCCTTTTTTTCGATACCTCACTTGAAATAGGGTCTTCAACAAGAAATGCTTCCAGTATTCTGGTTTAATGGGGACGGAGTATCTTAACACTACGCGCCTAGGCCAAGGTTTCCTCTACCTACTCTTTTATATAAAACCATAAGTCGCAGGAAGATGCATTAAACAAGTCTCTAAAGACAAACGACAGTAACTTTTAGTCTCGCTTAGAATTTGGTTAAAGGTGAGTCCAATCAAAATAAAAATCTAAACTTTTTAATGTATCGTAATAGTAAATTTTGATTTATTTGTTTGTCATCTAAGTATATCTTTTTGCTCAAAGTGATTGTGTAATTAAGAAGGTTCAAAGAGGATAGAGGATATTATGTTTATATTTAAAATATTTAATTAACCAATATAAAGATATAAATTGCTGGCTTGGTTAGGCAACCCGACCAGTATTGTTTCTAAAACAGTCGAAAAATAATGAAATAAATATCTCTAGGACGTTCTCAGAATTAAGAGAGTAGGTTTTTGTGAAAAACTCTATTGTAGGTGTCTGGATTTCCTCATTTAAATTTTAAAATATATACTTTATAAGGTGTTTGTTTTGTTTAATGTTTTTCATTTCTGTTGTTGAACAATATAATATAATTTTACATACAAAAAAGGCTGTATTGAAAAAAAACCTTCTGGACTTAATTTTATGAGAAAAATAAAACAAAAAGTCTACCTTCAAAACGAAACTCGTAAAACTGATCTCCAATGAAAGGTGCCGTAATATTCCCAAATTTGCCTTCAACTCTTTATATTTCAAAACGGTTTTATTTACAAGGGAATATTATACTCTGCTTTCGGATTTCTGATTCAGAAATAAATAATCAAAGTGAATGATGACGATAAATTTGTATAGTAACAATAAGAATTATATTATTTGTTGCCGAAAATTTATTGTTGTTTTTGCTTATATTTCGTGTGATATTTAAATAGACAGCGAAATAAAACGTTAAATTGATAAATTCATAGTAAACATTTTTTTTATTAATATTTTTTTTATATTTTTTTTTATAAATTATATTTTTTAAATCGAGTTCGATAATCGATTGAGAAGTAAAGATTACTCAGATATGCAAAGGAAGAAGGTCTTACTTATCACACTTGGAAACGTATATATATTAAATAAATTTTATTCAGTTTCAAAATGATGTTTCAAAATGACAGGTTCCACTGGAAGCGTGTAAAAATAAAAAAAACATCCAATGTTAAATTTTTTTAAAAAAGACAAAGCCAATAAAAATAATTATAAATAAAAATAATTTCATTAGTTACGATCTTTGAATTCAAATGAGTTTCGTCAATACCATTTATTGGTAAAATTTATATCGGCAACCTTTGTTGAGAAAAAAATCACTGTTTTAACAGCTGTAACGTGTAATTTACGACTCGCTATCTATGCAGATTTTGTTGGATATCCGAGCTATAAATTTGAGATTTCGATAAAAAAATGATTTCTGCCGAAAAAATATTTTTATGGGTCTTTTTTGTGTCAAATGTGGATTACAAATTAACACCATATTTTTATGAGAAATATAATACGATGAAAATAACTAAGGCCGTAAGACGGTCGTGACGCAGTGGCATAAGCGCGTGACTAAACGCAAGTTTGTAGGTTCAATTCCCTTTCGCTAGAGTTAACTATTATTTGTAAGTATTTTTTTTTTGTAAGCTTTGGTAACAAGGCAAAAGTTTTACGTTAACTGTATTAGATCCTATATAGTGTTCCTATATCCCGCACACAGCAGGGTAGGCAGAGGGATCCTAGTGTAGTGGAAGGCACTCCGTTCCCCACTTTCTGCCGAATTTTGGAGGCATTGCGTGCTGAGTGGCAGAACTCAACGCCGCGCTTTGCCTCGACACCGGAGCGAAATATAAATTAAAGTAAATATTTCATCTCCTCGAGTGGGGATCGAACACACAAGCAGTCGGTTTTACAGTCACACTTTGTATCACTGCGCCACGACTGGCCTTTAACTCTAGGTCTGCCTACCCTGCTGTGTGCGGGATATAGCGTGAAGCTAAATTTTTTTTTTTAGTGTTCCTAAAAAAGATGAAAAAAATACTTATCTTAGCAAATCTAACGAAAATTTTCACATTATTATGAATGTAAGCTTTTCATTTCAAAAAGTACACAGTTCTTAGAATGAAGAGTAGTGTAAATTAACAGCGAACTAAGTAGGAACTGAGAGCTCGAGTGTCCGGACGCTACGGATGAGGGATCAAAATACATTGGGTTTTTTAAGTTTTTTTACGAATTTTGCTGTATAGTTACTGTTATATATGTATACTGTTACAGCTGTTATATATAGTTTAAAAATTGAACAATAATCAGATCACAAAATCTTATTATTATTATTTTTTTTATATTTTTTTTTAACTTCTCGCTGCATCCCGCACACAGCAGGGTAGGCAGAGGGAACCTAGTGCTAAGACACTCCATTCCCCACTTTCTGCCGAATTTTTGGAGGCATTGCGTGTTGAGTGGCAGAACTCAACGCTGCGCTTTGCCTCGACACCAGAGCGAAGAAATGAAAATATAAATTTAAGTAAATATTTCATCTCCTCGAGTGGGGATCGAATCCACAACCAGTCGGTTTTACAGTCACACTTTGTACCACTGCGCCACGACTGGCGTCAATCTTATTTATAATATTATTTTAGATTAATATTTGTTACCATTATGTTCCGAATGCCGTTCTACACTTTTAGCCTACGAGTACTTAGAGAAATTACAGCCAGAAAATGCCTACATTACATATGACAATATATTTTTTTTAAATAAGATCGGCAATTATCAGGAATACTAAGTTCTATAACAGTTGATAGGATTACTAAGCTTTTTTCATATAAGTCTGTTGCTTTCAAAACTTCAACTTTTTAGAGGCTGTCATGGCGTAGTGGCACAACAGTATAAGTACCTACCTATAACGCGAGAATATTTGGTTTGATTTCCGCCCAAATAAGTTTGGTAATGGGGCAAAGCGTGGCGTTGGCATTTTGCACTCTAGGTTCCTAGGTTCCCTCTACCTAACATGCTATGTGCGGTATACATCGCGAAACTTAATAATATATACATATATATGTATATGAAAAAAAAAAATTAAAAGTATAGATATATACGTTACCTAACCTATTAGCAATTAGCAAAGTCTTAGGTCAGAAATCCCGACAGGAGACCGACCGGCTTAATTATTTGCAGCGGATTTATGACAATGACGACACGACTATACTGCCCCACGGAACAATAAATTTCAATAACAATATCGATTAAGATATTTGAGGCTATTGATCATTTCATACTACAATAAGATTTTAAGATGTAGTTAATTTATATTGTAAAATAAATAAAATTTATACATAATATAAATAATAAGAATAATATAAAAAAACTAGAGGCCAGTCCCACGACTGGCGCAGTGGTACAAAGTGTGACTGTAAAACCGACTGGTTGTGTGTTCGATCCCCACTCGAGGAGATAAAATATTTACTTAAATTTATATTTTCATTTCTTCGCTCTGGTGTCGAGGCAAAGCGCGGCGTTGAGTTCTTTTAATTTTTTATTTAAAAAAACTATAAAATATTGGCTATTAATTTCAATATAATTTTCATAATGTTTGTTTCTTAATTTGATTAGACCGATATATTCATATAAATATGTACACTTCTTCTTCTTCTTCTTCCTGGCATTAATCCCGGCTATTTGCCAGGGTCTGCCTTCCCACTCAACCTACTCCACTTTGCACGGTCTTTAGCGTCCTCGGTGGTTAGACCATTGGCTCTCATGTCCTGCTTCACGACATCCAACCAGCGCTTCATTGGGCGTCCGAGAGGTCTCACTCCAGGGACTGACATAGCAAGGCACTTGCATCCGACATAGTTCTTAGGCCGGCGCGTAACGTGACCAAACCATCTCAGGCGACGCTCTTGGAGCTTATCCGCTACGTCACGGACTCCAAGACTACCCCGAATGAATGTGTTGCGTATGCGGTCAGACCGCGTTACGCCGCACATCCACCGCAGCATCTTCATTTCCGTGACGTGAAGCTCCTGAGTGTGCCGAGATAGTGCTGGCCAACATTCGCTGCCGTATAAAAGAACCGGTCGGATGATGCTCTTGTATATCAGACCCTTGAGTTTGGGCGGTATCCTGCGATCGCAGACCACACCAGTGACCTCCCGCCATTTGGCCCAAGCAGCGCTTACCCGGCTATAGACATCGTGATCGATGCCTCCAGACTCGTGCATAACGGATCCAAGGTACCTGAACTTTTCCGACTTAACGGCTGGTTCAGGACCTATAAGGATAGTGCTCGAGTCCGGGCTCCCACAGGCCATGTACTCGGTCTTCGACACATTTAGTTTAAGACCGCCGTTCTCAAGCGTACCCTTCCACAGGTTCACTTTACGCTCCAGCATCAGTCGGTTCTCATCAATGAGTGCTATATCATCGGCATACATCATCAGCTATGGAGGCTGGTCTTGGATGTGAGCCGAGACAGTATCGAGCACCACATTGAATAAGAACGGACTAAGAGCCGAGCCTTGGTGAACCCCTACTGTAATCTGGAAGGGTTTAGTGTCGCCAACAGCAGTCCTAACCATAGAAGCGGAATCGCGGTACATGTCTCTGATAATCTCAATATAGGCCTCAGGGATCCCTTTGGATCGCAATGCCCACCAGATACACTGACGAGGCACACAGTCAAAGGCCTTCTGCAGATCTAAAAAGGCCACATGCAGAGCTCTCCTTTTTTCCCTGTATGCCTCCATCAATGTTCTGAGGGCGAAAACGGCGTCCATAGTGCCCGATCCTGGCTGAAATCCATATTGAGACTCAGAGACAGTACACTCGCGGCGGAGCCTGAGGTCGATCATGCGCTCGAAGAGCTTCATGGTATGACTCATAAGCTTAATGCCCCTATAACTACCACAATCTTGAACACTGCCCCTTCCCTTGTAAATAGGGGTAATGAAGCTAAGCCGCCACTGGTGTGGCATCTTTCCAGTGTTCAAGATATGATTAAAAAGGACAGTAAGTATGAGCACACCAAGAGAGCCCAACGATTTCCAAGCTTCGATCGGAATGTCGTCAGGTCCCACCGCTTTTCCATTCTTCATGCGTCGAAGGCAATTACGAGTTTCGTCAAGGGTTATTGGGGCAATAAGTCCGAGGTTAGGCGGTGGGTCGTGATGAAGACTGCATGGGTGCTGAGTATTCAGCAGCTCCTGAAAGTAGCTTCTCCACCTCTCCTTCACAGAGGCATGACTACAGAGCAGCGTGCCCTGGGAATCTCTGACGCAAAGACATTTTGCGATATCTTGCGTCGCTTTATCCCGGGAACGTGCCAGCTTGTAAATGAACTTCTGCCCCTCCACAGTTTCAAGTTTATCATACAGTGGTGACAAACTCTCACTGCGGGCTCTGGCTACAGCTCTTTTACTGGCATGTTTTGCTACTATGTACTCCAGTCTGTCTTCAGGAGAGTTGGATTGCTGCCACTTCTTAAAGGCATCCTTCTTTTCACGAGTCACCTCCTGCACCTTGTCATTCCACCACCATGTCTCCCTGTCGATGACACGTCCTCCCTTAGAAAGGCCAAGAACTCGCCTGCCTGCCGCAATGATTGCCGACTGAGCTCGATCCCAAGCATCCTGAGCAGTCTCGGTGTTAGTCGAAAGATTATGACTTTTCACCTCTGCCAGGAACTCGGTCTGCATCGGTCCATTCAGCAACCACCATTTGATCCGAGGCCTACGTTTCTCAGCTACTTTCTTCTTCGGAGTAACGTTAAAGTCCATGACAAGAAGACGATGTTGGGCCGTTAGGCTTTCGCCTGGAATGACCTTACAGTTAGTTACCCTGCCCATATGACACCGTCTGGTCAATAAGTAGTCTATTTGAGTTGAGTGGGACCCGCTCTTATACGTGATAAGGTGCTGAGGATTCTTTTGGAAGAACGTATTCACGACGGCCAGATCTGATGCAATACAGGTTCTTAGAATATTTTCTCCCTCTGTATTGCGAAGACCGTGCCCAAAACCCCCGTGAACACGTTCAAACGGCTCAGCAGCCTTACCGAAGTGACCGTTCAAGTCCCCCCCAACTAAGACCACTTCGGTAGACGGTATACCAAGTAGCACTTCTTCATACTGCTCCCAGAATGTCTCCTTTTCGGACGCGCTACATCCCGCCTGGGGAGCATAGGCACTGATTAAGTTAGTGGTAACGCCCTCAATCAGTACCCTTACTCGCATCAAGCGGTCGCAGCGACGGTCAACTTCAAGGAGCCCATTCTGAAGCTCTTCGGAAAGCACTACCGCCACACCGTTTCTACCTGAAGGTGACCCAGTGTATATAAGCCGGTAACCCTGTCCGATGTTACGGGACTTATTGCCCTTCCAGCGAGTTTCCTGGAGGAAAGCACACTGGACCCGACGTCTCATGAGTACATCTGCGAGTTCCCTGCATCGTCCGGTTAGAGAGCCAATATTCCACGTTGCAAAGCGGAGTTTCCTTCTGGGTACTCGCGTCTTTAGCCGTGCCCGTACTTGACACGGTAGCCCTTGCCCACTTATCGCAGGTGTAGGGCGATGTGCCTGCGCGTCGTTTAGCGGCGACGCCCTAGCCGTACCCAGTTTCCTACTCATACTGTCCATTTGTAGCGGCGGATGGCGGTTTTTAATTGGAGCGACTGCCATCTGACCTCCAAAACCTCTTTATGGGGAGAAACCGGGGGAAGAGGAATAGGACATATAGAAAAGGGGGGGGGGGGAGGATGGGTAGAAGGAGAAGGTAGGAAAAAGGAAGAGATTGAAAGGAGGGGACACCACTTATACGGACTGGACGGGGTTATAACAAGTGGTGGCTCGAGGATCCGGGGTCGCGTACCCGTATGCCCAAGAACTAATATCGGACAGATATTAGTCAGGGCACCCTCTGGACGAGTAATAAATATGTACACTATATATGAGTATATAGAAACAAGGCAAAGATTAAAAAAGATTGTTCTGTCTGGTTTTAATTAAAAAAAATACATGAAAATTTTCAAAGCAATATTTTTGTCGATAAAGTAGAAATTAAGCATTTTTTTTGTAAAATTGTAAAATGAAACATTTTTCTGAGAACGAGAAAGGGAAGTTATTAGCAAAGCGAATCGTTTAAAAAATCCTCAAACAGCACCTCACATTGTATGCATACTTTCTAAGAAAAAACCTACTATTATAAATGTAAAAATTAATGAGCATTGATGTTTGTTCCACTTTCACGAAAAACTACTGCACAGATTTTTTAATTTAAAGACAAACTCGTATAGCTATGTCTTTAAATCAAAAATTATATACATCAGAATAGCACATAGGCTACAATTTAAGTAAAATCTTAACTTATTAGTTTCAGCGAGCGAAGCGAGCGTGTTTAATGTGCCAATACAATTATACTTTGCCCTAATTCGGCGGTGACAAGATAGCTAATTTACATTATTCCGTAATGTTTTTGTTTCCCGTCCTGTCCCGATGCCATCTTATGCAAACTGGTCATTATGCAAACTGTCCCGTGACCCGCATCTGAATTGTTCAAGGCACGTAAATGAAAGAGTTGGCTTCGGAATAGTCGGTACTCCTTACAAATAAAGGGCTAAACTGATTAGTTAAATTACAAATTCTCAAGAATTTTTGTCATAATCTCTATTATATTCAATTTGACATTTTAATTTGATGGGATAACTTAAATAATTATTTAAAAATCAAATTAAAAAACTCAAAACATGACGCCAGTCGGCGCAGCGGCACTCAGTGTGACTGTAAAACCGACTGGTAGTGGGTTTGATCCTCACTCGAGGGGATGAAATATTTACTTAAATCTATATTTCCATTTCTTCGCTCTGGTGTCGAGGCTAAGCGCGGCGTTCAGTTCTGCCACTCAACACGCAATGCCTCCAGAATTCGGCGAAAGTGAGGAACGGAGTGTCTTAACACTAAGTTCCTTTTGCCTACCTTGCTGTGTGCGGGATACAGCGTGAAATAATAAGTTAATATATCATTTAAAAAATATTAAATAGAACCAACATAGTTTCTTCGCCAATCTATAAAAATCTATGAATGTGGGAAATAGATTGATTTTATTTATATACTAAAATATATTAAACTAAATTTATAAAATTGACAAAATCACGAACAAATATTGTATATCGTTATAATATATTTCTTTAAAATCAATAAGAATCGTATCCATAACTATTGATAACATAATAAAATAGTATCCGCTTGAAAATTGATTCGTAGTTAAAACTGTACTTTCATGTAAAGTGGTGATGGCAAAAACACTGTATATAAGTAATCATTTTAAAAAAACCTAAAATAAAACATTTTTTAGGGTTCCGTACTGAAAGATTTCAGTTCAGTTGATTTTAGTTCTTAATTTGTGGTGTTTGTCACTTTGTATGGAGAACACACAAAAGATTTTGTACGATAGTAAAAGAGACTATATTACACAATATTATATATACTATAATATATAGTATAGTATATACATAAAGAGTAGAACGGTCAAAGCTGGTGACAGACGGACAGCGAAGTTCGTCTGTCACCAGGCTATGTCTCATGCATCGTGATAGATGATATATTTCTGTTGCCGCTATAACAACAAATACAAAAAAAAATATAAAATAAATATTTAAGGGGACTTCCATATAACAAGCGTATTTTTTTTTGCAGTTTTCATAGATAATATTGCGGAACTCTTCTTGTGCAAGTCCGACTCGCACTTGGTCGGTTTTATTAATCATAATGTCAAATGGCATCGAAAATATTCTAACTCGAGCTTCTCCTCCGCTTTCACCCGAATGTGTAAGTAGAAGTTTCGATATATTGGTGTAAAGTAGGTCACTTGCGAGTGGTAGAAAAATTAAGTTTGAAGTAGTAGTTAGTAGTAGTGATGTTTTTTTTTAAATGTGGATGAATTTAAAGTCTCTTCATAAATTATTTTACTATATTTAACGAAATGAAAAATATTTTTTTAGAAAAAAAAAATATCAATATCTTCTTTTTTCTTTACGAGTGCGTATACGCCAACATAAGCGTCAATCTTTTAAATTACGCACCAAATTAAATTGCGATCTTAACAAATCGATGGTGAATTGTGACCCTGAGCAAATTATTGTTTTGGGGACCTCTAAACTAAAAAAAAAATAAAAAAAAACTGTTTTCAATACCAATGCTTTACATACAGTGAGGACGCAAACCATAAATCTTGGTATTTTTTGACCTTCCCTATTCATCATATGCGAAGTAACTACGCTTGTAACCTTTCTAAATAAATTACATGCTTTTCCATATACTTAAACTGCTTTTATCAAAAAAATATAAGATTTTTATATTTATTTTTTATAAAGACTGGAATGAATTGTTATAAATAAAACTTTCTGCTGCAAATTCTTTTATTTGCTTGTTATATTGTAAGCATTTCATGATATTACAATTTAGTAAAAGGCGTAACAAATTATTTAGCTTATAATTTGACATAGTTGTCTAGTAAATCTGAGTGGTATACTGAAAATATTTATAAGGCACAATCGTGCGACTGTAGACCCGACAGGTTGTGGATCCGATTTCCTCTCGAGGAAATCAAATATTTAATGTTTTGATTACCTCCGCCACTCAAAGAACAATGCCTTCAGAATTCGGCGGTAAGTAAGGAACGGAAGTGTTTTAACACTAGTTTCCATCTGCCTTACCCTGCCATGTGTGTGTGGGGTTAGCATTAAGCTAAACGAAATAAAGAATTTCTATCACTTTCAAAAAGGTAAATACTCTCTAAATGAATCTTTTTTTTGTCAGAAAATACAGCATGTGAAATTTTAAAACCAAATTACATTCTGTCGAAAAGCGTCAAACATCCCGTGACCAGATTAAAGTTGTTTCATTCGTGTGATTGAGCATACATTTATGTGACGTTATATGAAACTAGCTCAGGTCGGAACAGTTTATTTAAATATTTTAGATCAAATACAAGAGACAGTTTGTTATGCAATGATAGAAAAAAAATCTTCCAGAGGGCAGAAGGAACCTAGTGTTAAGACACTAAGTTACTCATTTTCTGCGTAATTTTGGAGGCGTTGCGTGTTGAGTGGTGGAACTCAATGCTGCGCTTTGCCTCGACACCAGAGCGAATAAATGAAGAAAATAAATATTTTATTTTCTCGAATGGAGATCGAACTCATGTTTACAGTCACACACTTCTACCTCTATGCTACGAATGACCTCTATTTTTTTTGTTTTGTGTACTAGAGTAGGGAAATGAAAATAATTTAAATATAATTATTTCCTCTAGTTGGATGGAATCCACAACAATTGATTTTATAGTCCTTATAATTAATAATAATACATCGCTTGAAAAATATGTATAGTAATCTTATAACTTTTGTCGTTTAAGGGTTGATAAAAGGAGCTTAAGTATATGGAAAAGGATGTCATCTACTTTGAAAGATTACAAGCATAGGTACTTCGCATGTGATGAATAGGGAAGGTCGAAAAATATCAAGATTTTTGGTTTGCGTCCTTACTGTATTTAAAGCATGTCAACTGATGTTGTACGTCATTACCAAACAAAAAATGTCTCAAACAATTTTTTAACCTAATAAATGGGCAAAACGGGCCAGTCGTGGCGCAGTGGCACAAAGTGTGACTGTAAAACCGACTGGTTGTGGGTTCCTACTCGAGAAGATGAAATATTTACCTAAATTTATATTTCCATTTCTTCGCTCTGGTGTCGAGGGAAAAGCGCGGCGTTGAGTTCTGCCATATGTACTAATTATTTAGTTTTTTGCAAGATAGTGGAATTATGTAAGATTAAATATATGTATATAAAACCTCAAGAAAAATAATACTTACTACAAAATTATAATTTATCATGTTAAGTAAACAGTAAAACTTTAGCAAAAAACTGAAATTACAGAAATGTTAACTTTCATAATTTGTATCATTCTTACAGTTTTATACAACCTACAATTGTTTTATATTATCGTTAGTGACTCTCCTCTCTTTAACTATGATGCTGTACTGCTGTTTGTTGCACAACTCTGAACACCAGTTCCTAATCACGAATTTTGTGAGCGAAACAGGATTTTCTAGTTTCTATTTCCTACAATCTAGTCCGGAATAAAAAATGTTAGAAGTGGAAAAACCTCAGTATTTTGCGGTCTGGTAAAATCACGCGTTCTCAGCGAAGAGGCAATCTCTTTGACGTCTCTCAAAAAGCCGCAGCAAATACTGATTTTGAAAGCGGGAAATTCCTTTACGGGTGGCTACTCCGTTTCAAAAATGCGACAAAATGCACCACCACCCGAGATGCCACTCGAGAAAATGAAACATTTAATATTTTAATTTCTTCGTTATAGTGTCGTCAACACCCAATGCCTCGAGAATTCGACGGAAAATAGATTAAGGAATGTATTTTTCACTAGGTTCCCTCTGCCTACCTTGCTGTGTGCGGGATACAATGTGAAATGAAAAAAAATGAATAACAATGACACAAATTTATTTTGTAATAATTCAAGTAGAAAACATTATAAAAAGTTATGATTTTCATACAAAAAACTAATATAATAGTATCAAGTAGGTCGTAAAGAATATAAATTCTTATCATCGTTAGTAGTTTCTTTTATTATCACAATATAACTAATGTATAATATATACACATATACAATTTGGAAAGGTTATGTCATTTACAGTATATCACGGGTTTAATCTAATGTGCTTGCGGTAAACCATTGTAATATCGGATGACAATTAATTACAGATACCTAACTCAACAAATTGGCTATAAGCACTGTAACCATAATTTTATAACTATAACGAATGAAAAATATGATTTTTATTATAACTCAAGGGAAATCGCTACTTTTCACATAATCGTAATATAGATAAAAAAAGTATATATTGAATGGAAAATGGTTTAATTTAAAAGACATTTCTATTTTGTATATAATATTTATACATTTAGATTAAAAATCCTGGCATCTGTCGCGCCTTATATTTTATTCACATTATATTTTCAGTTTTATAGCAAAATAACTATCATAAATAATAATAGCAATAGTTTAGTTAGTATTTTAATTAGATTTAAATGATAATGGCTGCAATGAAAATATAATAGATACATATAGCTATATAAAATTATACCGTTCGAAATTTCTGTACCAAATTTTACGTCAACTGTTCCGAATTACAAACAAATCTGCGGTCACTGGCTCATTGGAATTCTTTTATGAGGAATGTCCATTGTCCATGTTTTTGTTCTGATTTTTGCCATTAACATTTTTACAGCTTCACATATATTCCATGGATTGGATTGGATTAAAATGGATGAAACGAAATTTAAAATTATAATTAATTTTTCGTTGAAATGATACTTAGCATCAGTAGAGCCAATATGCTTACGTCCACTAAGTCTTAGTCTTCCAATTTTCTTTTCTTCTGTCTTTAGTCTTCCAATATTATTTTTGTTATAAAAAATATTACTATATATAATCTTTAAATAGCTTACTATTTGATTTTAAAAAAAATTAAGATATGCTTTAGTTGCAGACGCTTTGAGTTTTTGAGAAATGTTCGTTTAGTCAAATAAAAAAAAATATATGGTTATATATTTTTTTTAGTTATTAATCATTTGACATAAACAGGGAACGTTAAAAACTGTAAATTGTTTTTGTGTGTACTTAAAAATATGATCCGAATCGCTGACGAAAATGCTGAATCAGGGAGAAATATATCCTATTCTCATATTTCTTAACTTTTCACTTTAATTTGATTTTTATTGAAATTGTATTTTTTTTTCTTCATTCTCTTTGTTCATTCTATTTATTACATGCTTCCGTTAGGTAGGTCAGTAGGTTGTTATGAAGGGATATTTTATCGCGACCCAGAAGAAAGTGTATAAATTACATATTGGTTTTAAGATTTTTCTTTAAAAAATAGCATATAAGTTTTTTATATTTTATTAGAATTACAATAAATCTAGAACATTCAGCTGAAAATGGAGAATGGAGTGTTTTAACACTCCTTTGTGAGGTTCCTTCTGTGAAACTGATAAAAAAATCTATGAACATGATTTAATACTGTATTAACAAAAAACATCGCGGTACGATCAAATCAGGTCACATGGATAAAATGCAACGGCCAATTTAGCAGATACCGGGATAAGTGACTTATTAGTTACTTTAGTGAATCACAGATAATTCCTTGTGTGTTGGTTTTAAGCTTAGGAATGTTCAGAGTTAATTGTTGTATTATAAATTAAAATGTCATCATTGTGAGTAAAAAAAATGATATTTTTTTTATTATATTGTAAATAGATCTAAAATTAAATATTATACTGTAAGTTATATATTTTTTGTTACTTATCGCTGTATACTCCTCATATAGTAGGGTGGGCAGAGGGAACCTATTATCAAGAGTCCACCACTGATCCTCACTTACATTCTAAATCCGAGACGTTACCTATAAGTGGCACAGTTCAACGCTTTAAAAAACAAATAAAATATTTGATAATTAAATTATCGAATATTTTATTAAATTGTATTAGTTATTTGTATGTTTATTTTATTCTTAAAACAAAGAAATATTAATTTATCCTTTCAGTGAATTTTAACGAATTGAAATAGATTTTAGCCTTACCTATCTATATAGGTCCAGCCCAAAGTCTATTTCAATTCGTTTGTATTTTCGTAAAGTGGAATTTCAATAGCATTGTTGTAATAATTTTTGACGTAATTATTATTATTTTTACGGTTTGATACTCAACACTCAATGCGTCCAGAATTCGGTGGAAAATGGGAAGTTTAGTGTTTAAACACTAGGCTCCTTTTGCCTATTCTGTTACATACGTAATACCGTGAAACTGACAAGTTCATAAATATTACATTCAGAAAATAATTTTATTGTCTTCCAACGCAATTCTTTTGCGACTGACAAATCGGATCATCCGTCACTTGACCTTTTCAGCTTCCCTGCGGACCGACCGCAACCCTTTCATTGCAACCCTCACGGTGAACATACGCCTATTTATACTTGGAGAACGTTTTGTAATGTCATTAGAACCGCGGCTTTCGAATACGAGGTGTGTTTACGTGGGTGTTCATTTATTGTAAATTGATGAAGTTAATTTGAGTGGCATAATTGCCTAAAATTATTTCACCTTGACCTTATAATATTTTTACGCGGTCTACTCCAGAAAACGCGATGTATGCTTAAATCTTTGAAGGTACGCAACAAATTTTAATGCGATATTTAATTATCAAAGTCCTTCTAGAGGAGGGTTTATTTATAATACAGGCAAATGCGATCCAAGCGAACGAAACGAGGAATAGTACAATAAATAACATAAATATTATAACGCAAAAAGTAGATATTGTAACACTTATTCACTTCCAATACCTATATTTCTTAGAATAATGTCAATTATAATTCACAGTACTGCTCAACCAACACATTTTCCCGCCCAAATTTGACATTATAGGCGCACGTCATTCTTTTCCCGCCAAGCCCCTCCCCGACCGCTCGGCGACAGACTGCCCGACAGTTGCCGACAACTCGGGTGGCGCGTGACAATATATTTACTATACATCATAATTCTTATTACAATAATGTATGTGGATATTGGACATAAGCCAAAAAGGTCTATTCGTAAAGTTTGTCATACTTAGGAAAATTTTACCAGCCATACGAGTATATGTAAACTATGTAGTGTATTGTATGAAATATTTGTTTTGTTCATTTGCAAATAAATTACATACATAAAAGTACACAACTTTATTAGATTGCCATTGAACGAACCAATATTCTCATACTTTGACACTTAGCTATTTTAATATCTAGTAAAATTGACATAACATGAATTCTGTAATTAAATTTAATCTAAAGATTACAATTTTTTTATTTTTTATTTTAAAAACAAATAAATTTAAAAAGTTAGCTATATTTTTAAAAACATAAGTATACATATGAATAAATTAAATTAACTCTACAGTTAGAGTACTTAAAAAAAATAAAAAAAAAAACAACAACAACGAATACAATTTTTACCAACATTTTATAATAAAATCAATGCAAGTTTTCAATTTTACAGCAAAAGCTTTAAAATAATTAGGCTTGTTAATGAAAAATGTCACCCAGTCAAGTGATATTGAAGAGGCTATTTTTCTTGCGCTCGCGTTATAATGTGGGGAACTTCCGCCCACTTCCATAATGGTACCTATCACTTACTGACTCCGGACTTAAAAAGAAAACAAGTAAACCTAACGCTTTTATATCTGAAAGAGCACAGTTGAGTTATTTTACGTCTATTTATTCAGAATCAGGCGGTTGTTGTATATATTTATATGTCTTTTATAAATGTCTTGCAATAAGCAGCGTCTATTCGATTTCTTTAGTCTTTTATCGTTTCTGGAGTCTAGAAACAAAGTGTAATACTAGTAGTAGTGTAATACTAGTAGTGTAGCGTATTACTTTAAATATAATTAAAATATAGTTAGTTATATGCTGAATTTCATATAAAATTCTGTTCAGCATTAAATAAAACTGCCTTTTTAAGGTCAGTTGTTGCGCAGCGGCACTAGCGTGTGACTATAAAGGCGACAGGTTGTGTGTCGAGGAAATGAAACACTGCCTACCCTGCAACATGCGGAATACAGCGGGAAGCTGATAAAAAATTAAGTAACTGAACTTGAATTTATATATTGAATTTTTATTAATGTTCAAGAGCATTTATCATACATACATTTGAAATTAGAACTTCAAATAAAATAACAAAAAACTTGGTACTACTTTAAAAATTTCATACAATATATCTCTAATGGTTACATTCTTAAAGAAAAGCAATTTAGAGTAGAATATACAACTATTGTTGGTTTAGTTGTTGTTCTTGTTTATGGCTTTCCGAGCGTGCCATATTAGGCAGTAAGCAAAAAAATACAGTGTCTTCTAGGCGGGATGAATCGTACAACAAAAAAAAACAACCTAACAACAGGTTAAAATTATCTTTTGTAAAATCTTAAAACATAATTTATCTATACTTTACATACTTAAATCCTATTTTATCCAACTGTAAGTATTATGTTTGAAAGATAAAATATATTGCACTTTTATACGTTCTACATAGTACTTCATGTAGTAAGTACTATCAAGAAAAGATCAGAGCCATAAATATTTTTTTCTTTTATCTGTTAGAACAATTTTATCTGTAAGTGCCATTTTCATCTTTTTTGAGATATCACTACACAACTAGGCGTATATAAAATGTCCTTTAAACTCAGTCGGTCTTTCGCTATGAGCTACACCAACAAATTTCTCCAGATGATTGAAAGAAATTAAAGGTTTCTTGCTTATTATCTCCATATATAATAAAAGGATAGAAAAGTCAATTCTGTACATGAAAGATATAAAAAAAATAAAAATTAGGTCGGTTAATATGTCGATTATAGAACCTAAAAAACCACTCAGCAGAATTCTTGTCTGTCTGTCTGTCTGTCTGTCTGTCTGTCTGTCTGTCTGTCTGTCTGTCTGTCTGTCTGTCTGTCTGTCTGTCTGTCTGTCTGTCGGTTTGTTTGTGCGTCAATCACGCGAAAACTACCTAACAGAAATTGATGAATTTTTGCATAGTGTTAGCCTAGGGCCTCAAGGTACATTTTTTTTGGGTTTCATTCCGAATTTCATGATAGTTTTCTTTAAAAAAAATAAAAAGTGAAAAATATAAATTACCTAAAATATCGATAACTACTGTATGAAATTAAATAAATTTTTGCATGGTAATAGTTCAAAGCCTAATGTCACTTATAGGATAGTTTTTATCATGGAGTATAAAGAATTTTTTGTAGAAAAAATTACATAATTATATTTTTTAATAAAAAAAATCGACTTCTTCAATTTCAACCGGATTTCACACTCTGAACTTAACTAAACTTTCACCAAACTACCCCTTATATGTACCCTTTCTAATAAAAAAAGAATCATTAAAATCGGTTGAATTGATATTGACTTATACGTTCATTTGTCGCGCATATACTTAATGTAAATTTGAGATTTATATGATTTTCTCATAGATACCATTGGATATAAACTAAATTAAAATAAGACTACACGGGAGGCATTAGCTTTCAAATAAAACAAGAATCATTAAAATCGGTTCATACAATCAAAAGTTCTAAGGTAACAAGGCTAAAAAATACAGCCTAATTGATGACCCCTTTTAAGAAGTCGGTTAATAGTAATCTGACATAATTAAATTACGACTATTTCATTTAACCACATTTTAAAAGAAGAAAGTAAATTGAGGCCGTTCGTTGCACAGGGGCACAGAGTGTAATTGTTGTAGGTTCGACTACCACGCAAGGAAACGAAATATTTATTTAAATTTATATTTCCATTTCATCGCTCTGGTGTCGAGGTAAAGTGCGGCGTTGAGTTTCACTACTCAGCACGCAATGCCTACAGAATTCCGAGAAAAGTAGGGAACACTAGAGGTCCTATGCCTACCCTGCTGTGTGCGGGATACAGCGTGAAGCTAAAAAAAGAAGTATAATCAATATTTGTTCAGTCTACCATAATTACTTATTATTTTAAACGTCAACGTTGGTGATATTAACAAACATAATAAAGTAGGTATATTTTACGGAATTAGCTCATATGGCGATGTGTAGAATAAAAAGTATATGTATTTGGAAAGTAAATTCTGATTGTGAGTTCATAGTTTATAAAAGTTTATATTGTGTTTAGATGGATCACGTGGTAATGTCAATACGTTTTAATGTCTTCTTATGTTATCTGTTAAAATAGCGTGAAGATGATTAAACTTAGTGTTATATTCAAAAGAAATTAATTGTATGTAATACATAATATGTAATTTATTAATACGTTTCAAGTATGAAAAAAAGAAAAAATGCAATATAATTGCATTTGTGTTTCCTTCCTATATTTTGTATTTCTATTATTTATATCGATATATCAGGAACGTAAATGCGGGAACAGAGTTGCATGCCATTTTAGTACAGAGTAACCTCTAAAAAATGTATTTACTAAACTGAATAAAAAGAATGTGTGATTCCTCTATACAATATATTATTGTATATTATACATAAAACAGGTTAAAACAGTGCATATGAAGGTCCTCCTGTAGTATAACTATTTTCAATTAGTGTTGATAAACACTACATTGTCGATACTAATGTGGTATTACAATACATTTTGTATATTTTTCCGCCATTATGATGACATAGACATTTTTTTTAATTTGGAAAAATAATATATTAACTATAAGAACGTTGGTAGTTTTTCAAAAGGTATAAGAATAAAAAATTGCCTAAACTATGCTTCTTCGCAAGTGGTTGTAATAACTATTGGTAGCTATTCTCCAAAAAATCACTATAAATATTAAATATGCTCAATTATACAGAGTTTTTTTGTTAGGACCACTTTAAATGAAACCACAGTTTAACTACTCTATAAAAGCCTATTACATATTAAATTAAAAACCCGAAAATAAAAAAGTTATTATTTCAAACAAAATAAATAATAAAATTATGGTTGTAAAATAAAATACAATTTGTCAAGAACGACGCACGCACACATAAACCTATCAAAGGGAAACCGCCGCATACGCCTCATTGCGAAATCGAGTCGTAGGTATTGGCGGCAAAGTTTAAAGTTCTAAACATTTTAGTACTATTTTTGTAGTAGTATGTTTACATTATTGGTACCTATGCGTAACCGCGTCATACAAAATATAGATATGAATAAACATTGTGAAATGAGAAAAAAACCTACGTCTTCACTGTTGATGTATCTTGCCTAAATTCTTTAGGTACGGGTTTAAACTATTTTACCCTATATGCCCAATTGTAACTGTAACGCGACGTCGTGGGTCCGATCCACACATGCAGGATTGAATTATAATTTAATAATATTTTCATTTCGCACATCAGTCACACATTATACCCAATATCTTATACTAAGTTGCCCTGCTAAGGGTGGGATAACGCATGGATCTGGTTTTAACTTTATGTGAACCGATTAAAATAAAGTCCAGTCCAGTTGAGGCCAGTCGTGGCGCAGCGGCACAAAGTGTGACTGTAAAACCGACTGGTTCTCTGAGTTCGATCCCCACACGAGGAGATGAAATATTTACGTAAATTTATATTTCCATTTCTTCGCTCTGGGGTCGAGGTTAAGCACGGCGTTGCGTTCTGCCACTCAACACGCAATACGTCCAGAATTCGGTAGAAAGTGGGGAACGGAGTGTCTTAATACTAGGTTCCTCCCTCTGACTAGCATGAAGCTGCTTAAAATAAAACTAATACTTAATATTTAAGGGCAGTTTGCCAGAATACAAACAAAAAAAGTATTTAAATCGGTTAAGCCGTTTCTGAGATTATGGTGAAGAAACGCACATATAGTAAGTATCGATAAGTTGTGTTTTTATTTCAAATATTCAATTGAAGATTCTTATGGGAGGTACGAAAATGCGACCTAAAGTTTTAACAACTTTCTCATAAAAAATTTTCATTACATTGCAAACATACATTATAAGTATATCAAAACACGAACATAATTCAGTGTGTTAAGTAAATAATTCTGTGGTTTAAGCGGGCGAAGCCGCGAGCGGGTCGCTAGTAATATCATATAAAATTATGAGGTTTCATATACAGGGTGGAAAAGTCTGCGCTCCTTTTACAGGAGCAGCATATAGGCTAGTATATAAATATAACAGCTTCAAAGTCCTGAATAAATATAATAATAAATGAGATATGATTGGAGGCTATCCTTCAAATATATAGTACTGTAAATTGAAGTTGGTATGCTCCCTAACGAAGTAATTACAACCATCACGCGGATTCATTATCGTTATTAGGATAAATTACCATTAAAATCCTGCACAAACTCGGCACTGTTGGAAAGTGTCAAAATATACACCTTTTTTCATGCAATATAGAAAAAAGTGTTTTTAAAGCAGCAAATTTAAAATAAGTTTTTTATTCTTATTTCTTCTTTCTTAAAATTTAGGAATAACATTCTTAAATTTTATGTCTTTCGTTGTAATTCTACTAGTATAATTCGTACGTAAATACTATTTTCAAAGTAGGTAGGCACTTACTATAAATCAAATATCGAATAAAATTCTATATGCGTATTCAATACAAATAGAAAATGTTCGTACATGATTGTACTCCATATATTGTTTGGACACGTTTCTATGGAGCCTATCGAATATTCCAAAACAACGAAACAAAATTGAATAACTTACGTGACGAATATGGCTGGAATGTCGAGCATTTTTATTTGGTTTACTGTGAGTATGGATACTTTCAGATTCAGGACTTTTATTTTTTTTAATATTTTATATCTTTCCCAGTTCAATTTGTTAGTAGCTCACTCATTATTGTTAGAATATATCTATCATACAAATTTACCATTTCTCAATATAAAATTTTAAAAATTCCTTTCAATATCTACTATATTTTGAATTGTAGCTCAATTCATAATTTCATTTTTGGGCACATGCATAAACCAATCTACCAAACAAACTAAAGATCATTCAGTCAACAATTTTGAAATTTAGTCAAAAAAGAAGTAAAAAAAATTAAAACAAAATTATTCATCCCTTATTTCAACTCAAACCATTAACCAAAAGCACCCCTTAGTTTACACATTTGCATTTAACTCCAATATAGTACTTAAATATCGACAAACATGTGTCATTTCCAAATAGAAGGAGTACTTGTGCTAATGACCAATTACAATAAAACGTTACTTCAATTTGTAAAATATATATTGTATTACACGAATGGTTTGTAAATATGAGGAACTGGATATTGATGATTTTTAGATTAAATATATTATTATACGTTATTTGATTTAAATAGTTTCATTTTAAATAGTCTATTAATGTATAGTGGTATTGTTTTTTAAATGTAAAAAAAAGTAGAAAAGAGTGTGAGTGTAGAGTGTATAGACAACTGAACTTAAATAAGCAACCGTTCTTTCCTTAATACTTTGTTATGGTAATGATAATCATGATATACCTTTTTGAAATCCTGAAATTTTTGTAGTATTCGAAACGAAACATTTTTTTTTCACTAAGTCCAACGGCGTCCCAAAGCCGCCATGATTGTTTTTTTTAACGTCTCCTATCTAAGAACACTTGGGCTGCTAATTCAAATCTAACGATACCTCAATTGTGTCAATCCATTCAGCGTTTCTGGAGATATAATGTAATAAAGAATATTACATACATACAAGACACGTGCGAAAAACGTAACCCTTCCTAAGCAGTCGGGCAAAATTTACAGCTTATCGAAAATATATTAAAATTTACAAAACTGCCTGTTAAGAGATAAATATATGTCATCGTGGAGTTTTTCGATTTTTTTTAAAAGACAATATTTTTGTAAATCTTGTCAGTGTGTCTTATAAGGTGTAGGAAACCCGTTTTGGGCAATCTTTTCTTAAAACAACAAAATTTCTTGTTGGTTAGCAACGATTGTATTAACACGGTAGAATAAATTGCATGTCAAATCGAGAACCAGCAATACTACAAATATGAGGAAAAAGGTAACCTATGTTCATTCCAAGATCCTCAACTCTATATGAAAGTTTATTACAATCGGATCAGCGGTTTGAGCCTGATTGCGTCACAGACAGACAGACAGACTGAGTTACTTTTGAATTTATAATATAGATAGATTAGGTAGGTATGAATAAAAAATAGCTTCTTATATTAAATTATAGCGCAGTAAAACAATTCAACAACTTAATCGACTAGATGTAAGAACATAAATAAATTACTTAAAGAAACATAAATTTCAATAAAACTTTGTTAATATAAAGTCGTAAAGTAGTCTCCTGACCGCTGGTGAGAAAATTTTCCAATCAGTAAGAGTTTCTCAACCATTACCGCGTCGGAAGCAACAACTAAACGTTTGGAATTCAATTACAAAGTTAACACCGAGAAAACGTGGCTCTATATACAATGACCTTCGACTTTTAAAAATAAATGTAAAGTAATGGGTATTACCACCACTTGTTAAAATTATAAGAGTTATATAACACTATTTCATTCTCTTATTAGTAAAATGGTCTAAACGCAGAAGCAAAATGTTTGAAATTTCATATTATAATATTTTTTTACGTTGTCTCCCGCATGTAACACGGTGAGCACAGGAAGCCTCCGTTTTCGCCGCAGGCTAGCGACATTGATGAGTGGCAGAACTCAACGCCGCGCTTTGCCTCGATATCAAGGCAAAAAAAAGGCAAAAAAATATTAAATATCTCATAATCGAGTGGGACCCACATTGAACCCACAAATTGCGCCATGACTGGCTTTAATAATATAATATTTAATTGTATAAAGTTTACAGACTCGAATTATTGCTATTTCACTATCATATGAAACTCGAACTTGACATTCATTTACCTTTGTAATATTTGATTTATTACATGCATTGAACTAACACTTAATAAAAGTTATTTCGATAATCTTTTGTTTATTTTTTTTCCATTAATATTCTATGTAGCTTTTATTATTGTTAACACAATTTACTTGTCAACGTATACTAAAATAAGTAGCAAAAAATGGACATATGATAAAACAAAACCGAATTATGTAAACATTTAAATCACAATACTCTAAATCAAGGTGTGCATTTTAAACAGCAGCAAAAAATCTGATTAAATGTCGCTCTTTAACGTTTCCCGCCTTCTAATGATCAACACGGGGAAAATGTAGATAATTAAGGAAGAAAAGATAAACTTGTTGGACACATTTAAAAATAAAATACGTCTTAACATTTTATAAGGTTTAGTTCATGTAGTTTTGTTGTGTAACAATGAAACAGGTGAACTGAACGGGAAGGATGTGGATACGATGCCCAGTCGTGTAAAATTTGTATGTGTGTAGGGACACGGTATCGAATAGAAAGTATCGATACTGTACTCAAGAGTAGTATCGAAAAAAAGTATAGTACTCATAAAAGTATCGAGTACTTTTATTAGAGCTTAATACTTTAGCACGTCATTACGTGACTGACATTGACATCAGTACTTTCAGTACAACAGAATATAAAGAAAAAATAGTAAAAAAAGTGATTTGATTAGATTTTGATTTTTTTTGTACAAAAAACACGCTTTTGTGAAAAAAAATAAGTAAAAAAATTTTTTCAATAAAATTTTTCAGTAAACCATTTACTCATAAAAGTAGGGACATCAAAAGTATCGATGGTTTGAAGTATCGAGTACTTTTCTTAGGGAATAATGCGCATACGTCAATGTAAGACCTCCTTACAATCGCTTAATAATAAAAGTTTTAGAGGCGTTTTGGTAATAGGCGGTTCCGGATTTTTTTTCAGAGTACTTAGTAATAACTAATTGAAGTACTCATTGCTATTATAATTCTTAACAAATTGTAATTAAAGGATCATTGAGAATTTTAAATAACTCCTAATTACGATTTACCATCCTCGCTAAAAAGGATCCCAAGGATAGGAAGAACACGCACACGCACTCTGCGTGTAAGTGAGCCGAAAGTATCGAATACAAAGTATCGAGTACAAAAGTGTCGGTATCGAAAGGCAATACTTGATAACTCAAAGTATCGATACTTTTTTCGTGTCTCTATATGTGTTTTCTCAGCCTCGTTCAACATAATATTATGGCTATATGTTCCGTCATATAGCACACTTATATCTAGACTCACTACGCCTACTCTGCTATGTGCGGAATACACTGCGAAGTTAAAAAAATATTATAAAAACAATTTTAGTAATTATTTTTGTGATACTTATTTCAACACGATACTTGAAACCTAATAGATTCGTCTATATACAGATAATTAGTAATTGTTTGCTGAACAGCCATTTCGAAATTGTGATTTTAATTATATCCATCAATTAAAGGAAAGCCATCAATTAAGTAGAAGCTTAAAGGTATTCTATTTTAATACAAATCACCTTAAATCCGTTATACAAACCGCTATTCATAAATTGTGCTTACAAAGTTGAAACTAAGATGAATTATTCCACAACTATAACAGTACAGAGGTAGAGGTAGAAATCTATAAGCAGATTCAGAAAAGAAATTATAATATAAAAGAATAAGAAAATAAAATAAAATTAAATTAAATTAGCTTCACGCTATATCCCGCACACAGCAGGGTAGGCAGAGGGAATCTAGTGTTAAGACACTCCGTTCCCCACTTTCTGCCGAATTTTGGAGGCATTGCGTGTTGAGTGGCAGAACTCAACGCCGCGCTTTTGCCTCGACACCAGAGCGAAGAAATGGAAATATAAATTTAAGTAAATATTTCATCTCCTCGAGTGGGGATCGAACCCACAACCAGTCGGTTTTACAGTCATACTTTGTACCACTGCGCCACGACTGGCCTCTAAGAATAAGAAAACTTTCGACATAATATAAAATAATAGTAAAGGCAATTGCTTGTTACTGGACTTTGCCAATATTATTATAACAATATAAATAAATCACAATGAGAACTATGTCAAAGTGCGGAAAGACGTGTATTGATCGCGGTCATTTCCTTGAAATAACCGGGAATTCTTGCGTCGTGTAATAAAATCGATCACTCATAGTAAAGTCGATGCGATTTATGGTGTTGGTGTCTGAGAAATGTTTGTTGTATATTTTCCTTTTAGCATTTCTCTTATTGTGGATCGCGACATATAAATATATGTCATGCGTAACGACCGAAGTCTGAACCAATGTTGGATTTATCCTTTTTCCAAATAATGTAGCCCTTATAGGATTTTGAAAGCTTTTTATGAAATGTGTTTATATGTACTCATTTTTGTAAATATATTTTTATAATAATTATCATCTTTTATTTATAACGTCATATCCCTTTTATCTAAAAATAAAATAAGTCTAAACAAAACAAGTAATTAATTTCTTATTATATTCTACATCGCCAATTAAAATATATGGATTAAGCAACAATTTAACCTGAACACAATCCACAGTCGAACATGGCTCCGGCTATATATCAGACAAGTTCTTCGAAAATAACAAGAAGAAATGTTTCGAAAAAATAAAAAAGTTATGAGCACGACAAATATACATACAAAATAGTAATTATATACGTAGTAATATTTGTAGTTTATGTGGATGTCCCTAATAGGCAAAAATGTGTCTTGTATTTTCTTTCTTTTACTCCTTATCTAAATTGTCTCATAAACATAAGTTAATGTAGTTACGTGACAGTATTACTAAAATAAAAAAGCCTAGCTAACTTCACTGATTTGTTTCAGTAAAATAAAATGTGGTATTTCCTGCTTATTACGATTATTAAGTTATGGAAATCAGATGAAAAAAAAATCCTGGAAGAATAGATTTTCTATGTTTTTTGCTTCATTCACAATAATAAACCTCTTTATCGTTAGTGTTTGAGGGGTGATTTTAATGTGAATTGCCTTAAGTGTGATAATATGAAAGACACTGTATTTTTGAATATAGAGTATAGAGTCCCAACTATCAAGAAAAAACCTCTTAGTCATACATACTTTATAAAATAGGTGCAATGAAAGACGTGTAAAATACTTTGATCCAGCACCAACTTTTAGGTCAAGATAGTCAGATAAGTAGTGACACAACTCCATGATTGTATTTTACAACCAAACAAAAGGAGTTGTAGACACTTTGGGAATATTGGGACCTCCGATGTACCTCCTGTGCATAGAAAAAGATAAAAATGTGCCTTTTGCCCGCAAAGCGGAGGATGCTGGATGACTGAAACTTGCACCAAGTGCAAATAAAACGATACTTAAATTTTAATTTTATTCACAAAGTATTTTTTTCTATACTTTCCTTCTTTTAGTTAATAACAAAAACTAGCTTATTTTACAGAAAAAAATCATTCAAAAAAAGAAAGTCTATAAATTAAAATTTCGTAAGGAAATATCTTATTTTATTTGAATCCGACTTGGTGTAAATATAATTTATTACATTTCCCTTCCCTTAATAAACGTTCAAAGGAGAGAAAGGGAAAATGAAAATTCTTGTGAATAAAAAGTTATTACATTTATAGATCCCTGGAAAATGACGGTACCCGACAAGCACTTTAATATATTATTAGAACTATATTAGATACTATATCATTTTGGAGTTCTATAATATATTATTCGGTTGACATAAACTTATGATTTTTTAAATTAAAAAATTAGTTATACTACAACATCAATAAAATCTGCAAGTGAATACAAGCCTTGACCTTGTAACTGGTCTTCGATACTACGCGTCACGTCTCAATAACAGAAATATAACGTATTTCCGAATTATAATTGATCAGCTTGACGCTGTATCCCGCACACAGCAGGGTGGGCAGAGGGAACCTAGTGTTAAGACACTCCGTTCCCCACTTTCTGCCGAATTGTGAAGGCATTGCGTGTTCAGTGCCAGTCGGTTTTACAGTCACACTTCGTGCCGCTGCGCCACGACTGGCCTTATAATTGATGTGTCAATTAAAATAAACTATACTCCATGAGGGTTATGCTGCGCTTTGCATTTGTGTGAGTGTGCATATATAGTGTAAGTGTAACGTCATTTGCTTGGCCTCCGGCTCGATTCATTACTAACTCAAACGACTCATGAATATCCGGTGTTTTAAAATTGAATACTTTTTGATTGTGAACCCTTATTTATTGATTTCTAAAATAAATCTAAGAAAAGAAGAGAATAAATAAGCTTTATCTTTAAAACATATTAAAAACTCACCTGAAGTCTCGCGAACTGTATCTAGCTATAGGTAGAAAATAATATCTCCAATTTTTTTGTAAGAATTTTATCGGTTTATCGGAGTAAAAATCTTTCATTCCATACAGTGAGCCCGCATTTCCTTTAAAGTTTTCGTAGTTGCATTTATTACTTGTCTCTTGTTCAAAGTGTTGTGCACACATATAAGCTCTTTAAGTGATAATACAACATTATAATTCTAGCTCTATTTTTCTTTCAAACTACAGTAAAACATTAGCTGATTGCGGCACGTAACGAACATTATGTTTATAAGTAGGTTAAGTTCACGAAATTTAATAGCTAAATTTTATTGTTGTCTTGTTCTTTATAGGGTTCCATACTTTATAAGGAAAAAAGGAACCCTTACAAGATCACTCTGTTTTCTGTCTGTCTGCTTGTCTGTCTGTCACGATCTTTTATCCAATGAAAGCATAGATATCCAAATTATATACTCAGTTCTACGGCCCCATGATTTCCTGAGAATAAACATATTTTTATATTTACTTAGGAAAAAATATATGACCTTTTATATAGCAAAAATCACGTATTTTGACACTATAAAGAAAATAAAAATTAATAGAGTACTTCCGGTTAACCTAGAATTATGAAAGTTTGCAGCTAACATCTACAGGTAGTAAGTACTAGCTTAGAAAAAAAATCTGAAAACTATACATTTCTATATAGTATGTTAGTAAAGCCGCTAGTTCATGTAAGAGTATGTATCAAATGAGGAAGGAGGAGGAAGAGCTCTGCTTAGGCTAAGCCTGAATTTCACAAAAAGCTCGAGATCTGCAATTTTTTTACGTAACCCACGTACATTTTTTTAACAATCATAATTCGTTTGGTTTTTTACAATTATAATTGATTGGCTCATTACTATCAAAGGTAACAAGTTAAAATTTTCTTGGAGTTTCGTTGGAGCTATAAGGGGACTTACTCTGACTTAGATCAGTTTTTTTCCCTCACTTTTTTTTATTATTACAATTATAAGTATTTTACTCAATATCAACAAGAAATTTATAATCCAACCTACTTAAGCGTTTGTTCTTGTATCTCCGTACTGCGCTGAGCTGTGTAAAGTAAATATAATCAAGTTGTATAATAGTGAGAGTGTGCTACCACTACGTCTAATGGGAAAGTTTTAATACGACATGATAAGATGTTGTAAAGTACACAACTGCTATCTTTAATGAATACAATATAAACATAATTTGCTACATACACAGTGTTATATACGAACATTTTACTAAGATATTATGTATAACAGATAAAGACCTTATCTCTTTTAGAAACTTTGTTTGATGGATTTGTATTAAAGATAATGAAGTATTTACACAAATGTAACAGCAAGCATGTATGTAACTCTGACGCGATGGCTGTGGCTTCGATTCCCACTTGGGGAAATTAATTATAGATAAATGGATGCAATGATACGCTATACCTTATAAGTAGGGTTTTTGGATTCTTTCCCCCGAGTGTAATCAAACCCACTACACTACAGGTTGTGGGTTCAATGCCTACTCGAGGAAATAATATATATATTCAATATTTTCATTTCCTCGTGTAGATAACGGGGCAAAGCACGGCGTTGAATTTCGCCATTACGCAATGCCACCATATTTCAGCGGAAAGCGGGGAGCAGATATGTCTTTATGGTTACGGAGTATCTTAACAATAGGTTCCCAAGTTTGAAGAAAAAAATAATTAATTACAGTTATTTACATGCCAAAAAGAATTATAAATATCTATATAAATTTCCACACTCAATTTAATGTACATGCAAATTGCTTTTAATTGAATAATAATTAAATTTCCAATTTTATTGATAACATAAAGGTAGTTCAGTCCCCGCGTGTTGAGGTTTATAGTCTAAAAGCGCGATGTATGAAAATGGAGCAATTAAGAGGAACACCAAATTGTTACATCGTAAATGTGTTGGTAATAATCATTATAGCGGAAATCAACATCATTTTTGGATTATTAGCGTATTTGGACTATGATTGATTGTAAATGCGGTCTTGAGTACGATTTTTACTCTGGCCTGATTTTTAAGCTTCACGGTGCATACCGCATACATATATCAGGGTAGGTAAACTGGTGGTAGTCAACGCCGCGCTGGTATCGGGGATACCATGGCGTGGAAATTAAAATAATAAAAAAATCATTTTTCTGCGTGGCAATCGTACGCACAGCCGACGCGCTCGCAGCCTTCCCGTATATAGATTATAGGTTCGAATATTATGGACAAAATGTATTTGTCATATTGACGTTTTCTTTTGTAATTAGGTCAAAATGTTATAGTAATATATAATATAAAATATCAATAGTAATGAAAAAATGTTTGTTCATATATTACTGATGAAAAAAAACTTCTATGCATATAAACAAAATACAAGTGAACGTACACGAAGCTACATAATATTGTAATGAAACTTTATAACAAGTTAATATATGCACTTTTAACCATGCACTTTGTTAATAACATATTTTGCTGCTGAAGTACAGCTTTTTAGTACACGAGCTTCCAACAAAGATCAAACTTGAGCTTAATAAATAAACACGCTGGCAACAAGTTACCAACTTTGCATAAGAACATGGGTATGTTGGTTACATTTACATGTAGATACGAAATATTTAATATATGTTTTAATTATAAAGGTAGGTTTCGAACTTTTCATTTTAATAAAATTTAAGCTGCTTTATACTTTTTCACAGGGAACTTAATGTTAGAATACTCCCAACTCCAATTTAAGTCGAATTTTCGGGACCTGTCGAGTGGCAGTAGTATTTCAAAAAGCAGCAGAAATACTAATTTAACTTTTATATATCAACAAACTGACGCCACGATCGAGAACACGTTTATATTTCATATATATTTTTGATAGTCTAATTAGTAGCTGAACTAAGTTTCGCCACACAATTCAGTTTTTTAATTCAGAAAAGTTTGAAACGGAGTGACTCATCACTTAGTTCTCCTTTACCGCGACAGTAAGACGTATGAAACCATACAAAACCCAATACAAAAATAATTTAGTTATTAAATGATTTATTTACACACAAAATTGATTTACGGAAGTGCCTGGTATGAAAAGATTAAACTGTCACTTCGTATATACTCAGTCAACTGGAATAAACCAGCTGTGTAAGCCAGGTAGAGGACTTAAATTGAATAAAAACATTATTGTTGTAACATTAAATGATTTAAGTTGTGAAATATATGTTTATACCTTTTACTTTTTTAATATAGCAGAGTAGAAAGGAGAACCTGGAATCCTAGTGTTAAGACTCTCCGGTCACATTAAGACAGTTCCGATCCCCATTATCTGCCGTGATTTGAATGTATTGCGTTTTCAGTGGCCTAAAATATGAAATATTTAATTTGCCTTCAAAGCAACAGACTTCTATGAAAATATATAAAACTAGATAACTCTTACATGGAGTGAAGCTCAGAGTGACATTTACTGGATCAGATTCGATTTGTTAGTAGTACCACAAACTGCACAGTATTCGGCGGAGTTTTTCAAACTTTTGTATACGTGACTTTAATATTAATGTCACGTCGAACTCAACGAAGCGACCATTAGAATAATAAATAAGTAGAAACTTTACCCGAAATTTGGGCAGCGTGTTAGACGTAACTACTTTTTAAATTAATTTTGTATTATATACCACGTGCAAAAAGTGTTAACAAAACCATTTTACTAGGAATGTCTGTTATAAAAGTATATATATATATATATATATATATATATATATATATATATATATATATACATAATATAATGTAAGCCAGTCGTGGCGCAGGGACGCAAACGTAAACGCGATAGGTTGTGGATACCACCACTCAACATGTAATGTCATCGTGGGGAACGGAAGTGTCTTACTGGGAACGGAGAGTCTCCACTCTAGGTTTCCAGATTCCCTCTAAAAAAAGTGGGTTGATAGTAAAGACTAAAATACTTAACACATTGGTGACAAAACCAAATAAAATGTACTTAATATTAGATTAAAATTAAACAAATATTCCTTTTTTTATCATTTATTTATTATTTATTTTTGTGAACATACATAACAGTAACTATACATTAATATTCATAAAAGTCTTAAAAACCCAATGTACTTTGATCTCTCATCCGTAGCGTCCGGACACTCGAGCTCTCAGTTCCTACTTAGTTCGCTGTTAATTTACACTACTCTTTATTCCAAAACCTGTATACTTTTCGAAATGAAAAGCATTCATTCAAGATAATTTTAAAACTCGTAAAATTTTCGTCAGATTTGCTAAGACGAGTTTCTTTATCTCTTTTATATGAACTATATGGAAGAATTTAATACATACATACATAATAATGCATTTGCCTCGTTGCCTAATTTAGTTAGTTGATGTTAAGTTGTAATCCACATTTGACACAAAATATATATTACCGATAAAGATATATTTTCATATACCGATAAATATATAAATCCGCATAGATTACATCGTAGAGTCGTAAATTACACGTCATAGCTGTTAAAACAATGATTTTTTCTCACCAATAAGAGTTGCTACGGTGAATGTTGATGCAAATGTCACCAATAAATGGTAGTCGGAATTTATTTGAATTTAAAGATAGTAACTAATAAAATCATTGGATTTGTCTTATTTATCATTTTTTAAATCTGCTTCACGCTGTATGCCGCACACAGAAGGGTAGGCAGAGGGAACCTAGTGCTAAGACACTCCGTTCCCTACTATCTACTGATTTCTGGAGGCATTGTATGTTGAGTGGAAGAAATGGAAACATAAATTTAAGTAAATATGTCATCTCCTCGAGTGGGACGAGCACAACCAGTCGGTTTTACAGTCACACATTGTGCCCCTGCACCACGACTGGCCTGGCATTTATTAACATTGGCTTAATTTTCTATCTGTACACACTTGGAGTTGAACGTAGTTAACCTGTCATAGAAACATCATCCATATATACATTTTCTGGATACGTGGCACTCCACTAACGTGCAATTCCGTAGGAAGTGGCTCACCTGCGGCAGTGTTTCCAGATCAACACGACATGGGTCCCTTAAAAGTGCGCGTCTATTTAACTTACCATCAGGTCGCCTATACGCTGGTGTTCCAGGCCTTGTCTTTTCCATAAAAAAACTAAATAAACTAATTTTGAGTTTGATTTTTTTAAATTAAAAAAGTCAACATAAATGTTAAGTATATTTTTATTATTACACTCTCATATCAAAATATAAATAAATATATTGTAATATATAATTCACGTAAACTCTATTGACACTTCTACTTTAATCTATTTTTGCTTTTATTTTTTTTTGTTACTGTAATTTTTTTCGTATCTATATGTATATATATATATATATAATATTTTATTCACTTTCACGATGTATTCCGCTTGTATTATAAGTCTTGGCACACGAACGGCTACACAAACTACGGCTACATTTAATTATTAATAATTCTTCAAGCTTAACTATCGAAAGAACATAAACGTCTCAGATCATTAATCGTTATTATAAAGAGGGTTGGTATAATTAATTTTTAAGAGGTACATTTAATTTTTGAGTCTTACATTCTCGATTTCATGATATCAATATACTTTAATATTGGTCATATTATATAAAAATATTCTTTAATATATTTATTGAACTAAATGAAATATGTCTTTTATATTTATTTTCATAGTCAATCGACTGAACAATAATATTCTTAAACAAATAATTACTAAGTACATTACCAATGGACGAAATAAGTAACAGTCATACATCTCAGGGAGTAGAGCCGCGACAGACGCGCGTCCCGCGGGGCTCTTTGTGAGTTATACGAGTGTTTTTCTACTGCCTTTATTAAGAATGTATATATAAATAGTACTGTGTTAGTGTTTATGTAATAAACTTTGTTGTAGTTTTATTATTCACAATATAGAAATAAATTGAAATTTAATACATATTTATATTATTTATCCTAACGACACCGACACCACGTATAGAGCACTGTGACGCGTAACGCAGTTGCGCCTCATTGATCCGACATATTCACCGCTACGTTCGTTACGAACGTTTCAGTGCGTGCCTTTGATTTACTTTTTTACGCTGTAATTCCTGTAATTAAAGGTCACTCGTGGCGCAGGAGCACAAGCGTGCGACAGCTGAGGCGACAGGTAGTGAAATGAAAATATATAAATTTATATTTACGTTTCTTCGCTCTAGTGTCGAGGCAAAGGCACGGCATTGAGTTCCACCACTCGACACGCAATGGCTCAGAATTCGGCGGAAAGTGGGGAACGGAGTGTCTTAACACTAGGTTCCCTCTGCCTACTGTGCTGTGCAGCTACAGCGTGAGGCTGTTAGCGAAAAGAAATATATGTCGTGAACATTATTTTCATTGACGATTCCACGTCCATATTGTTAAGCTTATACATATAATACACGTGTGTGGAAATTTAATTAATTAAAATAAATATAGCAATACATAATGACGTAGCAATGTAGCACAGCAGCTACAAAGTAAAATGATAATTTAGTGATTATTTAAGTATAATGATAAATTAGTAATTATTTTCTATTATTGTTACGCTTTATCCTATGAGTCCCCTTCTACATGCGGATATAGCAAAGTATGCATAGAAAACATAGTGTCAAAACACTTCGCCTACCGTCTTTATATAACGCAAAGCAGAGTGAGGCGGAACTACACACGGTTCTGATAAAATGAAGTATTTTAATTTCAGTAGCATTAAATTAATATATTGAATTCACTCATATAATATATAGTTAAATGCTACGATGTATTTGTAAATATAAAAAAAAACTAAAATAGTATTTGTAGTATTAATAAAAAAAGTATTTAAATAAAATAACTCCAAATGAGTATATCAAAACACTATCCGATTCCACTATTTGCTCGCTGACCCAACTCCAATTGTGACTCTAATCGATTTGCTGAGATTGAATTGCTCTAAATCCGTTTTTATATTCTTTCCGATTGTATAAAATAACAATAATGAATGAAAGTAGAAACGCTCGTATTTTAATATGTTTTTAAGATTTTTTTAAAGATTTTGAAAGTGTTATTCCACACTTAGGAAAGCACACTTATTTAAAAAATGTATAAAAATTTGAACGTAGCGGGACTCGAACCCGCGCTTCCTGGAAACCCACCAGGTCTGTATACGTTTTCTAAATAAGTACTAACGTATATTTATTATCGCCAGATCTTTTACGTGGGCCTTTCCTTGCCAGACGTCCTTTTAACAAATTAAAGTATTCTTGTGTAATTGGTGATGAAACATAAATAAATCCACAAATAAAAAACATAGATAAAACAAACATCCACTAATCTAAAAAAAAAAAATATTCATTTATTTCTTATGTTTAGGTTCTTTCAATGTCATGATAATAACTTCGCTCTTATAATATTTCACTCGATACTCTCGAGGTCGAGGATCATTGAATTTTGTAACACTACTACACGGTAGTAATTTTTAATATCAGCCAGTAGTCACGCACGCAGGAGCTTTTCCATTAATGATTCCATTAACTTTCAATATTTAAAAAAAAGGACCAAGAAGCAATGTAAAACAAATACAGCCCGACTGTTGAGTTCTGATTTTGATGTGACTGTGATTTTTTTTTCTTAATATAGCTGAATAGTATGCCTTTTGTATAATGTATATTTCAAAACTATCGGCTTTCAAATCTTGGAAATATCATGGAACCAAAAAAAATATAATTAAATTTTACATATTATTATCAATTATTTTTTTTACATAAATTATGAAATATTTACACATTTTAGTAAATATAATAGATAATAAAAACTACAAAACATAAAAGAAGGTGATGCTGGTGCCTCTATATCTCTTCTTTTTACCATTTAATATAGAAAAAGATTAAGAAATGTTTATTATTCCCTTCCTATATACACGTATGATAAGTTTCTGTAACAAATTCGTTCTAAGAACAACTGAATAATATTTTAGTATACATATTATCCACGCAACAAATAACGCTACGTAACTACAAACATTTCTAATTTAAATGTAATAAAGAAAATTTGTTAAATATGTACCTTGAAGCAATATGACAAATATTTACGAAAGTTACTCAAGATCATCTTTTGGTATTTTGGAGACGGAAGAAATTAAGCTTTTTAGTTAATATAATCAAAAGACAAGAGCGTTTATTTGTCTTATTTTTCTGCATTTTATATCGAATTTACGACGTATTCAAAATCTAGAAACCCCGTATTGAAATTCCTCGAGTGGGGATTGAACCCACAACCAGTTGATTTTACACTCACGTGCCCCCGCGCCACGACTGGCCGGTTTTTATAATATACAAACTTTTAAAACATAACATTATCATTATTTGTTACCAGCAGTAAATAACAGTAATGGCAACATATAAAGCAGTTTCGGTATAACCTTTGTTAGTGTAACAATAACAATTTTTGTTTGGATACACTATTAAAAGCAATTTTTTGTTATACTGTATTTTATGTATGTATTTATTTACTATTCTTTCCCTATTTTTTCTTCTATTTTATTTTATTTTCAGCTTCACGCTGTATCTCTCACACAGCACGTTAAGCAGAGGAAACTTAGCGTTAAACACTCCGATTCACATTTTACGGCAAAGTCTGGATTGCGCATTGAGTGGCGGTATTCAACGCCGCGCTTTGTCTTGTTACTAGAGCGTGGTAATGAAAATATTAAATATACCATTTGCTCAAGCGGGAATCAAACACATAACCAGTCGTGTTAGCAGTTACATATATATGACCCTGCGCCACACCTTCTATTTCATGTTTTTTTTAATAAAATGAAAACGTTATGCTTGAAATGTTATTTTCCTGAAATAAAAAAGCTGTTCTGAATTTTCAACAAACATTTATTTATTTTTACTGCCGTATTTACGCTTGGTGTTTTTTAAATAATTTATTGAAAAGACAGTCGTGGCAGAGGAATAAAATATGACTGTAAAATCGACACGTGTAAAACCCACAGGTTCGATACCCAATCGGGGAAATGAAATATTTATTTAAATTTATATTTTCAATTCTTCGTTCTGTAGTCGTGGCAAAGTGCGGCGTTGAGTTTCGTCACTTAACACGTAATGACTCCAAAATTCAGCGGAAAGTGGGAAACGGCGAATTATAACACCAGGTTCCCTCTGTCTACCCTGCTGTGCGCGGGATACAGCGTGAAGCGGATTTAATTAGATTTTTTGATTTATTAAAAGGCTAAAGTTACGCTATTACCAACTGCAATGTCTTGTCTGCTTTATAAGACCTCATAAAGCTTAATAACTTAAATGCAAACTCCTTATATAAAAATTCCGAAGAAAAATACCGATATCACGATAATATTGTATTTTTAAAGAAAATATAGCAAAGTATTTCAAATAATAGTTTCAAATATAATTAAAAAATATGTATATAATCAGTAATTACATTTTCCTATTTAGTCCTTCTTAAGATAGAGTAGAGCTATCCATGAATTGAATGAAATCTACAAAATTTTATAGGTACAAAATGTATGTGCAGCGCATGCGGGAAAACGTCAGATTGTAAAGTTTGGTGTGAGTTAGATTCTTAGTGGGGTATATATCGCTTACAATAAAATATTCGTGCAAATGTATTGCTAGTAAAGAAAAAACAATCTTTGCGATAAAAATAATTCCATTTTTGGTGGAATCTACAAAATAGTTAGTTTAGTAGTGGATACTATTTTATATTCTCTTTAAAAATTCAGGCTAAAATGTCATACAAATTTTCCGCAGTAGTTTCGATTTGTATTCTAGTTCTGTTCAGATTTTCGAGAATTTTCCACACGTGAATACTTAAGTCCACTCAAATGTGCCCAATTATTTCATTCGACCATTACAGCATTTTCTGCAGAAAATAAATATATTTTTTCCACAGTTCTGTGACTGGTTTTTCAAAGTCCAAGCAAATTGTCACAAATGCTCTGTTGTGCATTCCCCACTTTCCTGCGAAGTTTCGAGGCATATTTCATGTTGAGTGTTGTCCCAACGCTGTCACGTTACCAGAGTTTTTTTCTTCGAGTGGGAGTCGAACCCACAACTTGTGTCTCTGCACCACGACTCTACTATTTTTTATTAACCTAGAGAAGGTTATACAGATAAAACTACATAACATTACGTGTTTGAATTAAATATACAAATGAAAAATAACATAGTCAGATCTATTTCATTTTAACAGAATGTAAAAATCTTCTACATACGCTACACCTACTTACTGCTGTATAATTACAAATAAAATATATAACTTAAGACCTTCACATTTTTATCCGAATAGCAGGGTAGGCAGAATGAGCTTAATTTTAAGACTCAACGCTCCCCATTTTTTGGCGAGTGCTGGAGGCATTGCGTGTTGAGTGGCGGAACTCAACGCCGCGCTTTAAGTCGACACCAGGGCGAAAAAACGAAAATATGAAATGTCTAATTTTCTCGGTGGCAAACAAACCCACGCTCATACAATATATATAATTATACAAAAACAATAATTCAACATGAAACAGAAAAATCTCGGATGATCACGTCGAATGATATGTGTATCTCGAATGATGTTATAAGCAAAATGTCGCATTATTTTTATTATTGTATTGAATTATGTTGTTACATAAAATATTTTTTTTTGCTTTACTACTAACACACTTTAGTACTAAGACATTCCGCTCCCCACTTTCCGTGGAATTATTGAAACATGGTGTACTGAGTGGCGGTACTTATCGCCGCACGATTATTCATCAGAACTAAAGATATTAAAATATTAAATATTTCATTGCCTCGAGTGAGAATCGAACCCACAACCTAATGATACAGTCACACGCTTCTGCCTCCAAAGGATTTAATATGAAATATTAAATATATACATACAAATTACAGATGGCAATAGCCAATAACTTGCTCCGTCACGCAGAATGATGGATACGGGCAGGCTTTCAGCGAATGTGACAGCGAACAACTTTTTTCAAGCATTATCCCAGTTGAAAAACAGTTTTTGTTTTCTTCTTTTTTTTCTTTTAATTTAAAAAAAAAAACAAATTAAATCAGCTTCACACTGTATCCTGCACACATCAGGGTAGGTAGAGGGAACCTAGTGTTAAGACACTCCGTTTCCCACTTTCTGAAGATTAGAGCGAAGAAATGGAAATATAGTGTTTTAAGTAGCCAGCAATGAGAAATTTAAATAATATAAATTCGTATGAGTTGTATAGTAACACTTATACTTATAAATAGTTATATAAATTTAATAAATAGGAATTTCCGACACAGAAAACAGTTGATAAGATTCTTCGTTAAATTAATGAAGATGTTGAAGATATTTACGCAAATCTACCTCGTTAGTGAAATCCTTCCAAAACAAAACATCAAGCTGCTTTAGCCCAGATGAGAACGAACAAGTACGCGTTTAGCTTCGCGCTGCATCCCATGCATATCAGGGAAGGCAAGGGGAACCTAGTGTTAACCCACTCTGTTTCCATTAAGACAATTTCGTTACCTACATTCTGCCGGATTTTGGAGGTATTGCTTATTGAGTGGCGGAACTCAACGCAGCGCTTGGCTTCTACACAGAGCGAACATGAACAAATTTAAATAAACATTTAATTTCCACGAGTGGGCATCGAAAACACAACCAATTGCGTTTACAGTCACACTTTGTGCCTCTGCGTCACGACTGGTCTCTATTTCTTTATTAATTAAATAAAAAATTAAATTAGCTTTACGCTGTATCCCGCACACAGCAGGGTAGACAGAGGGAACCTAGTGTTTTAGACACTCCGTTCCCACTTTCTGCCGAATTCTGGAGGCATTGCGTGTTGAGTGGCAGAACTCGACGCCGCGCTTAGCCTCGACACCAGAGCGAAGAAATGGAAATATAAATTTAAGTAAATATTCCATCTCCTCGAGTGGGGATCGAACCCACAACCAGTCGGTTTACAGTCACACTTTGTGCCGCTGCGCCACGACTGGCCTCAACGACAGTTATGTGAGACGACGTCGTCACGGCCGTTATTAGAAAATTCTAGGCGACGTTATTCTACGTTTCCAATATGTTAGTAGAAGTTGACGCTAGCAAAAATGGTTCTTTATAGTCTATTTTGCAAAAAAAAGATTCCTCGCTGTTCTATAACAATTGAAATATTTTCTTCCCTTTTTTTGGTCTATATGTATTCCGATGAATGAAAATTATAGAAAAGATATATTGGGGAAGCTATTTCAATAACAAAATGAATTGAATATCTTTTTGAGCAATTTCGACTAAAATAACAATAGTATTTATTTTAGTAGTGTGACTAACATTTATAACGACTTTGCCGTTTTTTCCACATAACAGCATGTTTCTGCAATATGATATATAGATAGGAATGGATACTTATATATAGAAGTACTTAAATGCAATGTTGGCCAATTTTCAAATTCCCTTGTCCGTTTTATAAACTATTTCAGTACTTTAGTTCGTCGTCTCGCCGCCATCCATCACGGCGAGTATCGTTGTTGTAATTTATCAACACGAGACTTTACTTGATGCCGCCAACTTGGTTGTGGATACATTTTACTAAGAATTTTAGCTGCTTGAAATTTTTTCTAAATCTATTTAGGAATAGTGTATACCAGTAATATGTTTTTACGTCACGCTGTATCCTGCACATGGTTAAATTGACTTTATCTATATTGTTATGCGGAAAGAAAGTATTTGTTATATTTTTATTGTTTTATTCATTTTAAAATTGAGACACACAGCACGGAACATAATATTTATGAATTTCCTGCAGCAAAATGTCACTTTATTCTTAGCTGCACTTTCATATATAATAGGGGAATTTATTCACCCTTCAGAAGTAAGTGATAGTGTAAGTCTTTATTGTATTTTCAAACTTTTTTGTAATCACTTATTCGGGTCGTTGCTTTTTGGCTTTGTTAACCGACTTTAAAAACGTTATCCGTTTAACATGTATGTAAGCAATGTAGGGTTAAAGACAAAAAAAGGCTTATCGTTATTTCGGATAAAAAAATAATACAATTATATCGTTCCTTCAAAAAGCGCGTCTATCTCTACCTCTAAGGCCGGCGCCGAACCTGTAGCTCCTCTGGTGTACACTTTCCTCCGGTGGTCCATGTGGTCGTGGACGGCGGTTAACACGTACCACCAGGTGACCCGTACACTCATTTACCTTGTCCTTGGTGGTGCAATGCAAGGTGCAATAAGGAAAATTTAAAAGGTATGTAAGGAAATATTGAACGTAAATATTGGGTGCTATCAATTAGACAGTATATTATAGTTGGGAAATCTTTATTTAAAGGCACCTGAATGTATGTATTTTGTTTATAGCTCTTATTACAGCTTTCTCGACATGCAACCTGTCTAGGAATACAATAAGAATACCTTTTCTTCGAATCCAATACAATACGCGTTCCAGATGAAGATGAGACTTCCTACCTTTTGTAAAGTATTGGTATTAAGAAATACAAGTTTGTATAAAATGCATTTAACTACATTGTACTTAAAAGCTGCGAGGTTATATCAAGTGGTTATGACTAGCTGGTATGTTAACTTTTATTGTAATGTAATTAATGAAATTTCGACGTCGGAGTTTTAAAATAGAGATATTTCTATTTATACATAATTCAATGACACCTACTTCCTTAATACAAATAGAGCTAGATTAAAACATAACCGCATTAGAAATAACAAAACTTAACTATATAATTTTTACCTAAAGCGTTACCTTGCAATATTCGATTTGGATTTGGATGGACAAATTTAAGGGTAAATAAAAAAAATAAAATGTTTTTTTCATTTTTATAATATTTAGAAAAGTATTTTAAATATACATTCGAGGTCAGACGTGGTGCAGGGTCTTAAGCAAAAGACTGTAAACGTGATAGGTTGTGGGTTTGATTCCCAATCGAGGAAATGAAAATATTTCCTTGAGTTCGAAACGGAGTGTCTTAACACCAGACTTCCTGTCCTACCCTCTTACGTGCGGAATACATCATGTAGTTAAAAAAACTTTCAATACTATTTGCAGGTTAAAATGTACATTTTAAACGAAAACTGTCAATCTTGTTCACAATCTATTTGTGTGCAAAATTTAATACAAATAAATTCAGTTGAACGCATTTCAGACAATATCGAATGCGTTTCGCTTGTGAAAATTATAGCTTCACTGAACTTCGATAACGTTATATTAAATAGAAATGTCGTGGTTTTATTATTTTCATTTTTCAAAGGAAAGGAATTGTATATTTATAAATCTTTCTTCATTCCGCAGTGTAGTATAGACGCGTTTTGCCTACTTTAAAAGACATCTTGTGTAAAATTTAGGTTTATACATACAACTAGCATGTTTCGGCTTCTGTTGGTTTCGCTTTTTTCAAATTTGCCAAATTTTCTTTTGTATATGAATACGCATTGAAACGTCTCGAAAATGTAACGATGCTAGAAAACGGTAATATTAAAAGTGTAAACATTAGGTTTACACTGTTTGCCCTGCTTTATGCAGTATACAGCGCGCGGAAAGCGTGTAAATAAAACGATAGTGCATTATTAATATTATTTAAAATAAATATTTTTACTACTAAAAGCAAAAAATAAATATAATTAAATAAAAAAAAACACTTTATATTATTTACTTTTAAGCAACAAGACAAAGGTAGCTTTGATAGGAGAAAGAACTAAAACGAATACGAGATTTTTGTACAGATTGTAGTGATGAGAATGAAAACTACGAGGAAAATATTTCCCTTACGTCCGTACCTTTTCACAAAAATACAAAGGATGTACTTATCAAGGCCCTATTGTTATGTTTTAAGTTTATATTATATAAATCTTTTTTTAGCTTCACCTGTATCACACACAAAGCGGAGTAGATAAAGGGAACCAGCGAACATAGTTTTAAGATACACGATTCCATTATAGCACTTCCGGTCCCCAAAGAAAAGAAAAATAAAGAAATGTGGAGGTATTGCTTCTTGAGTGGCGAAATTCAACATCGCAATGTGATTGCGCAGAGAAGATAAAAAATATGACAATTATAACTTCGAAACTAAATAGTGTATAATTTACTTTAATTCAAATTTCTGTTAGTATTTTGTATTTTTAGTTCGTTTTAAGGGAACGATGGGACTGACATTTTTGTATTTTAATTACTTAAAAAGTCCCTAAATAATAACTTCGAAATATTTTATTATATAATAAGTTCTTTGATTTTCACGATTATTATACATTTTAAATGTTTTAACCGGATTAATCGCGTATATTTTGTATTTTTATACATTTTTGGAAACCCGACGTAGACTGGTCTACCAGTGACCACGGACTTTGTAAAGTGTTCGAAACGTTGGGTTTCCAAAAATGTATATAAATACAAAATATACGCGATTAATCCGGTTAAAATAGTTTCATTTTAAATATTATATTATAAGTTTATAGCTTTGATTAACTATGTAAATAGTGTATAGTTAGTTGATCGAAGGCTTTAGCTTCAAATTGCTATATATTTTCATTTAGAATACCTTAGTGTTAGTAGTTAAAATTGAATAATATCAATGAATCATAGAAGAATGTCGAGGCTAAGCGCGGCGTTGAGTTCTGCCACTCAACACGCAATGCCTCCAGAATTCAGCAGAAAGTGGGGAACGGAGTGCTTTAACACTGGGTTCCCTCTGCGTACCCTGCTGTGTGCGGGATACAGCGTGAAGCTTAAAAAAAGTAGAAACGATATTCTGTATATATAACTTTAAATCAAGCTGGGCACTGTATCCAACATATAGAACTACTCTGCTTCATATAGATGTCGATGCAGCCTGCTGTTAAAACACTCCACTCCTTACTTTATATATTGTATATTGAGTGACGGAACTCAACCTCGGGTTTTTTCTAGATACTAGTGCGAAGAAATAAAAATGTTTAAATATTTGTTCGATTGGAAATGGAAGCCACAACCTGGTGCATTTACTGTCCTTTACAATTCTACAATAAGTTAATTTCGTAAATCTAGTTACAAAGTCTAGAAACTATATAAACGGTAGTGTTACATGAAACGTCAGAAACATCATGCCACTGGTAATTAAGAGTGAGACACGCCCCGGGGCCGGGTACGGGGCCAGAGTGGAACGGATTACAAACGCGCTAATCAGCTTAGCCCGATCGTATTACGGATGTTAAGGTAAACAAGGAAAATAGATGATTTTGTAAATAAATAATATGTCTATAGATAATGAGGTCGCAACAAGTTGCGGGTTCGCTTCCCACTCAAAGAAATATAATGTTTAATATTTAAATTTTTTTGCTCTGTGGTTGAGACAAAGCACGACGTTAAATTCTGTCACTCAACAGGCAATGTCTCCAGAATTCGGCGGGAAATGGGGAATGAAGTGTCTTAACACTAACTCCCTCTGCCAACCCTGCTGTGTGCGGAATACAGCATGATGCTAAAAATATCTATAGTCGATACAATGTTTTTGTGTTGTTCCGTATTAGTATAGAAGACATAGGTTCAGGCCGTTCAGAATGCAGCAGTCTAAGATATTTTTTTTGTGTATTGAGTTTATGGCAACGTAAATTTGACATGTAAATTTTGAGGCATTTTTGTATTGATCGTATTCCTCATTATGTATTCAAAAATATTTTTATTTAGGTATTTAGATACCAAATCTTGCTACTGCAAAGATTTGATGTACGTCTGGGTGGGTTACGTTGTCTTATATTTTATATTTTTTATATTACATCTCTAAAACAGACGGAACACGTTCTTTAAATCATAGTTGGAAAATGAATCCAACCAAGATACATATTGATAAATTGTCCAACAAATATTGGGCGGAGAGATCACGTAGATGCTATCTGTTCTCGCCGGCCGGCATGTGATGCCTTCATAAAATGAAAATAATAGCTCTCAAAATGAGTTTCGGTCAAGTTTATCTAAACTGAACAATATATAAGATCGGCATCAAAATTTACTTTACAAGCTCGAAGCATTTCTTGATGTGAACATTAGTGAAAATATTTTTCTGGTAAAAATTTTTCAAACTACAAAAGAGAAATTGCGCAAACATTTTATTTATACCTTAAGGAGTAGCAAAATATAAGCAACTCGTATATAAGAATGAAGCATCTCATATTTCTCAGGAACACGAGTGGTTTCCTTTACTGAGATGGAAATCTAAATGGATGGTTCCATAATGCAGAGTGCCAGCGGTGGAATTCATGATGTATCCTGAATTCAGTACATAATCCTATCTGTCCTAGGAGGTTATGTTTAACGTCAGTGAATATATCACATCTTGTTTGGTTTTATGGCATACATTCTTTTCATACTTCTCTCTTGGGTACATTTTTGGTTAGTAAAATTTTTAGTTTCATAGATACGACTTGTATAAGACTAGTTTACAGTATAATAGCAATGACTGTGTTAGGTTATTATTTTGTATGTGTAAAACGCACTTGAATATAATTGTAGAAATGTTTAGATTTTTTAAATATAGTTTGTTGTTGTAAATACTACAATTTGATGGTTTTAAGTGAAAGGAAGCTTATGTTTACGGAACTCTCATACTAATCATAGATATATAGCTCTCAGAATAGCTGAGAAGAAACTTATACGTAACTTAAATCTCTGCAGTACCTCTTATAAAATAACATGATTATTGCTTATTGAGGCCAATGACGTGTTAACACACGTTGATTGTGGAAATAAATGGATTCGAGGAATTAAATATTCCTATCATTTCCCTATTCAGGCAAAAAAACAAGGTGCAGCGTTTAGATACGCTGTAGTGCCTCAAATTCGAGCAGAAAGTTGGAGAACAACTCTAAATATAGCTATTATCAATCATGAAACTAAGTTATGAAGCATTTTTTTTCGCTTGATGAAGCTAAAAAAATTGGACACACCATAATGAATCTAGCGTTAAGACACTCCGTTTCCAAATAAATACTTCCGTTTCTCGTTTTCCTCCAAAATTCCGCCAAATTCTCGGGCCATTGCGAGTGGCGGAATTCAATGACGTTCTTCGTCTAATTGATTTGTAATAAAAAAATTTAGACGGAAAATACAGAATTATTAGTGGAATATCTAAACATGGAAATGTATTGTTATATTTTCTATTGCTTAGAACATAAAAAGATATTTTCTATTGCTTGTTGGATTGATTTTTGTATAACAATGCCGAGCTTCTAAGCATTGAATGGTTTTACAGCAAATATGTTTGCATGACTTGACATTGTAGGAAAACTGACATCCGCTATTTTCAATAGAATTTTATTCAATGGGAGCAGCTCACCCGCGGCTTCTCACGCCTGAACGATAACTGTGTATTACCACAATATAGGATAACTTATTTACTATATTGTTAGCGAACTCGTGTAAAAGAGAGTAGATTTAGGTGAAAATAATTATAAAAGCAGTGGAATTGTGTCAATCGGGGGGCAGTTGCTTGTAAGTGAAGGAAACTAGTGTGAAGTATTGTTAGTAGGTGATACATATCACTTATTGCAATTAAACATTTTCCCTTTCCGAATAGTTTAGAAACATAAACACGATGTGTGTTTTTATCGTGTTTTCTTTTAAAAACGATAACCGCTTCCGATTTCTAACAATATATATTTTTTCTATTAACTTAATATTATTTAAGTGTAATTTGTAAAGGCCAGTCGTGGCGCAGTGGTACCAAGTGTGACTGTAAAACCGACTGGTTGTGGGTTCGATCCCCACTCGAGGAGATGAAATATTTACTTAAATTTATATTTTCATTTGTTCGCTCTGGTGTCGAGGCAAAGCGCGGCGTTGAGCTCTGCCACTCAACACGCAGTGCCTCCAGAATTCGGCAGAAACTGGGGAACGGAGTATCTTAGCACTAGGTTCCCTCTGCCTACCCTGTTGTTTCGTCCCCATGAAGGCACCTCCGTTCTCTACTTTACGGCAAATTTGGAAGGCATTGCAACTTGAATGGCAGAGCTTAAGGCCGTGCTCAGTCTAATCGCCAGGAAGACGGAACGATAAATATAATTTTCTCGAGTGGAAATCGAACCCACAACCTGTCGCATTTATTTTGTATTTGTGCTCCTGCGCCACAACTGGCGTCAATACCAATATAATGGCACAATTATTTATAGAGCTATGCTTAGAGAGCTAGTTATAGGAGGCGGTGAATAGCTCCAGTATGACGTGATCAAGATATATTTGATTTAACGTGCATTTTATATATTTGAATCCTACTTGTGGAAATTGAAAAAAGAAGCGATGTAATGTGAGTCGGACTTGCATACTGAGGGTTCATGTTAACTCAATATGATAACTTTACAGACATATGTCTATAGAGTTTTCATATTTTAAATTAAAAAAAAAACTCACAGTTAATAAAAAGGTAGCCTAACTTATAAATCCTTTTCTATTTGTATATCCTGCAAAGTATGGAAAATGCGTGAGATCATAAAAAGGTTGAAATAAAAGATAGAAGGAGCGACCTCAATTCCCCAGTGGGAAATATACTGCTGGGTGTTAAAGTTTTATTATTGAAGTATGACCTCGTTTCTTTCTTTTGGATCGCTATAGACATACACTTTAAACATATACGATACAAATATTTTCATTATAAGATAAAGTATTTTGCTACGTGCGGGATACAGCGTGAAGGTGATTTTTTTTTTGTTTTTCAAAAAAAGCTAAACTGCTGTTGACCTGTAATAGTTTTTACAGCTTCACCACGCGAGAAAGAGTTCACAGGATTTTATACTAATGTATCAATTCTTTTGTATTTAGAAAAAGAGTGTTACTGGTAAATTTATATATAAACAATTATAATCAGTACAATACATATATTAAAATTTTATTTATAAAGTCTTTTTGTAAATAAAATTTAAAGAAATAAACTATACTCATATCGTTAATAACAATGTTAGAGAAAATATAAAATTTATAACGCTACGAGATAGCTACGAATATGATTCTAATTTAAGACTTAGGGCGAAGCGAAGCTACGGTAAAATAAATAACCCCTCGGGATGTTGTATGTAGCTTAAAATACCCTATTATCTCCGCAGTGGACGCCTGCATTTACATATTCCAACAAAATTTTCAACGTAAATTGGGATACATTTTAGGTTCTTAATCGTAATTGCTACGTAAATAGATTAAGGGAGTTTAATCATTGTCACGAAAACTAGAAAAATATTTTTCTTTCGTGAACTTTGATTCTTAAATCAGGGAGAAAATGATTGTTTGAACCGTCAAGGTTGGTCGATCGAAAGTTGTTTGTGATTTTAAGTATTGTAATCAAATATAATATATAAAAAAATAAGATTTACGTAGGTATTCCCTATTGGAGACGTAGGCACAAAACTGTATCAATAATTAGAATAATATAAAGCTTCGCAATGCAACACACATCATTTTTTTCACGCTATATTTACTTTCCGCCACATATTCCACATATATTGAGAGAACTCAGCGCCACAATATTTCTCGTTACCAGAGCGAGGTAAAAAAAAAATATAAAATATTTAATTTCCTTGAGTGGAAATCGAACCCCCAATCTGGCATGTCGTCGCACGGTTATACCCCTGCGCTACGACTGGCCACAGAACAATATTAATTCTGAATATTAAAGCAAACAAAGTAAATAATAAAAAACAAAACAAAGTAAAGCAATCTGATTTTGTCTGTCTAAAAATACACAATACGCACCGGAAATACGGTCACTAATTAAATGAGTATCGATGGCGTTAATAAATTTAACTAAGTGATTAGAGAGAGAGAGAGAGGAGATTGTTAGCTTGAAACGTGTTGATCTTTGACACGTATTACTTTGATTAGAGTATTCTTGGATATAGTTATGGATGTTTGTCTTGTAGGAGTGTGAAGGATGCTTTTAAAATGCTTATAATGAGATTAGAAAAGGCCAGTCGGGGCTCATGGGCATAAGCGTGTGACTGTATTCGCGACAGATAGAGAGTTCGATTCACGAAACGATTTCGAAATTCAATATTTAACGTTTCATTTCTTTGCTCTGGTGCTGAGGCAAAACGCGGCGTTGAGTTTAGCCATTCAAGTAGCAAAGCCATCCAGAACTGGATGAAAAGTGCTGGTACTAAGCTCTGCCTAACCTACTACATGCGAGATATAGCGTGAAACAAAAAAAAAACAAGGTTGTACTTGAATGAGTAGAGACTGAGGTGACGCCGTAACAGATAATTCTGATCAGTAGTAGCAGTACTCAGATAATCAGAAAACAAATTAAGACTTGATATTCTTTATGAAGACCACAGAAACGAAAATATTGAAAAATTAAATTTAAAAAAGAAGCTACCCAGGGGATTTGAATCGAAAGCCTAATTGTAAAACCACAACCTCAATTTTCATAACAAGATAATATTTAACGATTATTGTTACGAACTGAGCTCGTTCATTTTCCGCTGTCTTTATTTTCGTCATTATTTTCATTGATATTGTGAAAGTTACAAATAAGGCTTAATTATTGTTAATCTTGCTTGATATATTGGTTAAACTAAAAAAAAGAAATAATAATGGTTGTTAATTTAATTTAATTTAATTAATATATCAAAGTATATTCATATATTGCGATGGTTGTGATTACTACCAATATACTGTTTGTTACTTCTCGGGAAAATGACCAGATTACCAGATTTCCTTCGTGGAATTGTGGAAATCGAACCCACAAACTGTAGCGCTTATAGTCGCACGCTTCTACCCCTGCGTCACGACAGATATAATATTTTTATAATTTTTAATAAAAAATGCTTAAACTTAATAATAAAATTTTACTACTGCTTACTACAGGTTGTCTGATATAATGCATTTTATTCTCTTGAATTTTATTAGGAAGTTATTGTTGTATTTAATCATAATTATGTCAGGAGATAATCTGTAATCGATAGGCAATCAAGATACTCGTGGATCAGAGTTTCATAGCAGATGTCAAATAATTATTGCATGGGTTTGTAAGGTTTTGTGTTTAGATATTGCATTAGTAATTTGATGTTTACTTTAGTCTTGTCTGCTCCACTATAAAAATTCTTATAGGTATATGTACAATGAGCATAGAGTGTAAAATCAGATTGTGGTAGTGTGATTTTATCTATATATCCGTCAATATTATGTTAAAAAAAATGAATGCATGGCAATACACATAAATAACATAGTCAATTATGAACAATCTGTTTATTTATAAGATCATATTAATCTTGACTCGTTCATGTATTGTCGTCCCGAGTGTCGCAACCGTCATATCATATATATATATATATATATATATATATATATATATATATATATATATATATATATATATATATATATATATATATATATATATATATATATATATATATATATATATATATATATATATATATATACTGGGTAGCAGTCAGAAGGCAGCAGTCGATTCAAACTCGTACTACGGTACAAATAAATATGATACACATAAGATTAAATAGAAGAGATTCGTACCTAATGTATAATAGCTATAATATAATCATTTGAAGCCTGTAATGGCACAATCTTTTAGAATAGAATTTCTTATCAGCTTCACGCTGTATCCGCTAATTATATAGCTTTTACACTATTTTATGCAATTTTTATTCTTTTGTAAAGGTATACAAAATATGATACAAAATCTTCATACATTTTCACGTTGCAATTTTTCTATAACGCGTAGAGTAGCTCAACTCTATTTATCGCTTCCACAAAGAAAAGCATCAATAAACCGTGCTTAAAAACCAACTTCGGACGAAATATTGAATGCCACGTCATGGATTTTATCCTGAATTCTGGATGGTTTGCGATATTCGGGTGAATTTTAAAATAGAATTTTTAATTTTGATACACCCTTATAAAATTGTGAGCCTCCCTTATTTTTCATCGTCTACGTTCTGATCAACTTAAAATTTAATCGGGATCAGATTTCGGTGGAGCTATTCCACATTTTTATTTGGAAAGCAGTTTTTTTGTTTTATTATTAAGAAAAAAGGTATGTTACATTTGATTTATAACTTTATATTAAGAGGCAAGTTTATTTTAATTTTAATGCTTTAAGACAAAAAGTAATGCTATGCTTTCCTTAATTGAACCGATAAAAAATATATATTTAAAACTAGTCACTAGTTTCGTTCGCAGCTCCGCCCACCTTAATACATTTCTAATAATAACATAATTGTAGAAACAATATCAGCTTCACGCTGTATCCCGCACACGGCAGGGTAGGCGGAGGGAACGTAGTGTTAAGACATTGCGTGTTGAGTGGCGGAACTTAACGCCGCACTTTACCTCGACACCAGAGCTCTGAAAATGAAAATATAAATGAATAAATATTGCATTTCCTCCAGTGGGACCCTCAAAAATTAAACCAACAACCAGTCGATTTTACAGTCACGCTTTGTACCTATGCGCCACGATTGGCCTAGAAACAATATATATAGTAATAACAATAACAATATATATATGAAGTTTCGGTCAATTAAATTAAACAGCTATTTAAAGCAATTTTGTCGAACACTATTCTTTGGATGAAAAACAAACCACAGGATGGAAAACAATCATTTTTTTTAAAAAAGTTCACATTCAATATTTATTAATAACGAAAATAAAATAAAATGTTCTTCGCGGTAAGAATCAATAAAAGTTGAAGATGTCGGATCTTTATTTTTATTTAGTGAAAGATATCTTTCACTAAATAAAAATAAAAATCCGACAATAATACTTTAAAGACAACTACTAAACTAGCTAGAGTTATTTTGCACTGTGTATTGAGAAGTTCACTGTGTACTGGGACGTTACATTCGTTCAAGTTATTTCCAAAGCTAAGTTTTAAACGAACCTAGATTTTAGACAAAAGGCAGATACGGTAAGAAAATACTTTTAAGACGAAAACAAAATGCATGTTCTAGTAGTTTTAGGAAAATTGATGTAAAGTATAGGACATTAGGGCACTCTAGCTGTATTTGGATGTATGTAGAGGTAATTAAAACAACTAAAATAATAAAATAAAGTAGTACATTACAGAATAGTTGAAATGTAACTAAATTATATATTTTTAAAGATGCTTAAGCTATAGTATAAATATAAGTAAGTAGATTTATCTCATTACTATTTAAGAAAAAGTTTAAGTGAAAACTTATGTGACTCTACCTTAATTCAATCTCATTACATATTTTTATAGTTTCATACAAGCCCAGTAAAAGAAATATAGAAAAAACAGCTTTTACGAGCACAGACGTGGCGCCGTTGTTTTATTCTTTTAGAAGTTTCAAGATTATTGTGAGAAAGCTAAAAATGTTAAGTATGTGAAAAAGAAAAAACGCAGATTACATCCAATATTATATAAGAACATTCTCTTTTATCTTAAATAGTATAAATTATGTACTTCAGCTTATTCCGAAACAAATCAATTTTAATGAAACTTGATATTTTAAGTGATCTACACTATAGTCCATTAAAAATTAAACGAGACACCGAGTGAGAATAATATCAAAGAGAATGACAAAGGAAACATTACAAACTTGCAAAATACCTCAAGGAATACTTCAAATTTTATAATAATTGACAATTTCTTTATGACTAAGAAAATAACATCATACTATTACAGACAAATGAAGACTTATACAAATAGATCCAATGTTCCACTTACTCATATCATTTTAGAAACAAAGCTTAACATCAATTGGTTATTATTTTCATTTTTTTTTCAGCTTCACGCTTGAAGCATGGCGGGCAGAGGAAGCATGGTGCTAAAATACTCCTCTCTGTACTTTTCACCTAATTCCGGAGGCAATACTTGTTGAATGGCGAAACTCATTGCCACGCTTTTTTTGAACTTGGAAATGAAAAAAATAAATATTTAATTTCCTCGAGTGAAATTAAATATAAAATACACATTTTAACTATAATTATAATAATATGCATTTACCTATTCATTCTAGTTGACGCAAAACTATTTTTGAATTAAATTAGTTCTGCCTCATGGAGTTCTTGCTTTTCGCTGCAAAGGAAATAGTTCGTTCAGCAAAGCGTTCCCGCTCCCGTGTCTAGACGCTATCGGACGTTTCAAATAGATAGGATCACGTAAAATGCATTCGTAGACACATTTGTTTTGAATAAAAGTCCAATATTCGAATATTGTCGCTATCTCCTTGTAGGTAAAGTGTTTTATATTACGTTACATTTTACAGGACATGTTATATTTCCAGTAGCTCCTACTTCGTGATTTGCTTCGTTAATACTTTTAGATTTTATTTCTCATTTTTAATTTATTTAAACTAAATAAATAAAGTCCGTTATTTTCACGCGGGATACTTACTGTGCACACAGCAGTGTAAGCGAAAAAATTTGAATATTAAATATTTCATTTCTTGGTGCGGGAATCGATCCCACAACCTGACGCGTTTACAGTCACACCTTTGTCCTCCTTCGCCAGGACTGGCCTCTATAAATAAAGCTTTAGGAATATTTTTCATATGGTAGATGTTTTGTAAGCAAGTAATGTGATCTATAATTATTTACATCAAAAATCTATATAAATGTCTTAATACTAATTTAGCAATTAATATCTCGGAATGTCGAGCGCATAGCAATATATAGCGTAGTATGATTACCTATGTATATATAAATAATACGTAAAAAACCTAGATTTTGGAACTTTGGCAGTATATAAGTACATGACTACTATTTCAGTTTGCCCGTATCAATATTCCAACATAATTACATTAAAATCTTATATAAGGATATGGTGAAAGGAAGGAAATATGAGGACAGTCGCTTCGTAGGTCACAAGGGTGTAACTGTAAGGCGATGGTTGTGGGTTCGATACCCGCTCGGGAGAACGAATTGTTATTTATTTATTTATATTTTAATTTATTCGCTCTGGTAGCAAGGCAAAAAGCGTGGCGTTAAGTTCCGCCTCGAAAATTCCACAGAAAGTGGGGGACGGAGTGTCTCACATAGGATTCCCTTTGCCTATCCTGCTTTGCGCGGGATATAGCGTGAAGCTGAAAAAAAAAGAAGGAAATATTTCTAGCTCTAGCGACACCGTGACCGTCTCTAAAACATTGAACGCAGAATAAGAACGTAAGCGTGATATACTATAGGTATACAATGGATCCTTCTCTAAGTATAAAAGGCACTTTAAAAGAATGGCTCCTGTACGTGAAGCAGATGCGACACCATTTGTCAATACTTATTGCTGTTTTAATCACCATCTCTAAGGGATGTGACATATCGATTGACCTACTTATATAATTCTGGCCCATTTTCAACGTCTCCTCATAACTCTATTCATACCAACTTGCCACAGGATTGTGGTTTTATGTCAAATAATAAAAAGTGCGTTCAAATAATTTGAAGTTCAAAAAGTGTTTTTTTTTTTACTAACAATGGGTGTTTTATAATTTTATTGAAATTAGCTACTAGAGTTTAGTAAAGTTTATGAATGAAACGACTATCGATTTCGATTATTATTGTATTGTGATTAATCTAAAAATATAATATTGCAAAAACATTTTTTTCTGCTAATCAGGACCGTCGGTCGGTTTCTAGGAGGCGCGGGTTCGAGTCCTGCTACGTTAAAATTTTTATACGTTTTCTAAATAAGTATTTTTTTTCCTAAGTGTTGAAAAGAAACGTTAAAAAAATCTGTTTCACGCCGTATCCCGTATTTAATTGTCCCAGATTTGTAAGGAATTTTATTAGAATCTACAAAACCTACCTTCTTTTATTTTTTTACATATTTGCTAGAGGTAGTTTGAAAACGCTTTGATCTGAAACAATTGGTATTTAGTTACTGTTAAATATCGAATGATTTTTCACTTCATAGTCTAGCGTTGGTGACCTTGTTTTGGAGGTCGTGGGTGCGATTCCCAAAAACTACGCCTAAGATTTTTTTTCACACTGTATCTGTATCTCGCATATAGCAGTATAGGCAGAGGTGACTTAGTTAAGATTCTCGATTCGATACCCCAATTCCGCTGATTTTTAAAGCGTTACGTTTTGATTGGACTCAAAGTCGCGCCTTTTTCTTGGTACCAGAGCCAAGAAATTTAAATAAACCATTCCCGCGACTGGGAAATGAACTCACAAAAGTCGCATTATAATCATACGTTTGTGCTCCTGCGACGACACCGACTACAGTCTCGCTAACAGCTTTATAAAGTAAACCAGTAAATATAATTTTAGCTAACCTACATCTATACCAATAAATGTAATTTAAATGTCTAAGCATGTCTTTCAATGATAATGCTGACATAATAATATTCATTTGATATTTATACTTAAATATATACAAATCAAATTGAATCGAGTTAATGAGACACAAAGGCGCGTAATTTATGCTGTTTTCCCTTTTCCTTATCAAATAACATGTAAGAGCCATGAAATAACACGGAGTAAAGGAATTCCCAAAGGAGCTGATAAGGGAAAATAGTGAAAATTTATCATTCTTGCTTCGAAGTCCTAGAGTAGTCTATAGATTTTGATTACACGACGAGTTTCATACAAACTAAAACATAAATGCTCATATTCCTTGATTGAATTCACTTAAAAGCTTGATTTCGCTGTTTTCCAAGGGACCATACACCTAAACATTTGATATTAATTCCAGTTTACTACCTGGAGGTCTTGACAGACGAACGGACAGACAACAAAGTGATTATATAAAGGTTCTATTTTTTTTGAGGCCAGTCGTGGCGCAGTGGTACAAAGTGTGACTGTTAAACCGACTGGTTGTGGGTTCGATCCCCACTCGAGGAGATGAAATATTTACTTAAATTTATATTTCCATTTCTTCGCTCTGGTGTCGAGGTAAAGCGCGGCGTTGAGTTCTGCCACTCAACACGCAATGCCTCCAAAATTTGGCAGAAAGCGGGGAACGGAGTGTCTTAACACTAGGTTCCCTCTGCCTACCCTGCTGTGTGCGGGATAAAGCGTGAAGCTAATTTTTAATTTTTAATTTTTTTATTTCTATTTTTTTTCTTTTGGGGTACGGACCCTAAAAATACACACGTACAGTTTAGAAATGGAGATAAAATTTGTTTTTTTTTATAAAAATATATTTCAATTCCAAATATTGTAAGCATTTTATTCTTAGGAGGATCTCGTATCGCAGGGGCGCAAGAACGCGAGTTATTATTTATTTATATTTTTATTTTCTTTGTTTTAATATAAAGGTAAAATCGGCGCGTTGAATTTCATCACTCGACTCACAATGACTTCAAAAAGTCTGCGAAAAATGGAGAATGGAGTGCCTTTACACTATGTATGGAATAAAGCGTGAAGTTAAAAGAAAATTCTTCTTTATGTACTTACTATATACACACATAATAGTATTTATTTACCAATTTCACACATTGCCGAGCAACAAAAATAAAAAGATTGTTGTTTTAATTGGGTTGTGATTGTTGGACGAGAATGTTCAATTACGCGTTTTCCAATAATGAGATAGCGATAGACACTACTTCTATACTTACTTATAGCACAACGGATATTGGATTTTTCTTTACTTTATTAACATTTTGTATATACAGGGTAACAAATAGATGAAGTTTTGTATTTTTATATTACTTAATATGCGAGAAAAAATTTAATGAAATTATACCATATTTAATCATTACACTTTGCGTGAGTCCAGCCGTGGTGCAGGGGCACACGCGTGTGACAAGCACAAGCAGAGTATGGGTATGACACCTATCGAGAAATTTTAATATTTCATAATTTCATTTCTAGGCTCTGGGGTCAGATTCTTGCCTACTCTGTTTTATTCCGCATAAAGCGAAGCTGGAAAAAAATAAACACGTCAATTTAATTAATAATGAGAATGGGATAATAAAATCATGTGGACGTCGAGCCCGCAAGCTTTGCGTTCGCGTCACACGATTGTGCCCCTGTGCCAACCCAGAGTTAAGACACTCCGTTCCTCACTCAAAAGGATGTTTTTATGAAAAAAAACTTTTTTTTATGCGAGTATTTAAGACGCTGCCAATCATGGGGCCCTTCGATACCCACCTTTGTGTTTTCACCAAATTTTGTATTTCAGAAAATTCATGGCAATACAACAACAAAGGCGTTCCAAATAATAGCTAATGAACCCCACTCAAGTGATTTCAATAGACCGCCTAATGCCCAAGTTGGAGCGGTCGGGTTGCTGCCTACTAAGTTTATGAGTTATTGAGAAAACTTGAAAGTTAAACAGCTTGACAACTCACAAAGGACTTGTAATTACTTTACGTGTACTGTAATTAAGGTAAATTCATAAATGTAAGGAATTTTAATAAACAGTTTTATTGGTTTTGAAGGGATTTTAATATAGGATACAGAATATTTAATCTTTCCGAAAGTACCTAGATGAAAAATTATTTACATAAATAAAAACAAATAAATCAGGCAGAGGGAACCTACTGTAAGAACCGTTCCCCACTTTCAGTGTATACTGCCGAATCCAGGAGGCATTGCGTGTTAAGCGGCAGAACTCAACGCCGCGCTTAGCCTCGACTCCAGAGCGAAGAAATGGGAATATAAATTTAAGTAAATATTTCATCTCCTCGAGTGGGGATGGAACCCACCACCAGTCGGTTTTACAGTCACACTTTGCCGCTACACAACGACTCTCTAATTTACATCGATGATATTGTTACTGGTGTCAAACAGAATTGATACTAACTTTCTATATTTACCGATGATAATCTGTAATATGCCATAGAAAGTGTGCTACGGTAATATTTTTCTTTGAGAGACAGCCGTGCTTACTACAAAATTATATAAATGGCCGTATATTTTTTTTGAGATAATTCGCTATATTAGGCTGGAGCAGTGAAGCCTGTGAAGCCTACTCCTGTGGTCGCAGTAGTGCCTAGGCACTGCTCCAAGCTCAAAAGTTTTAATATATTTTATAATTGTATTTCTATTTTTTATGAATTAATTCAGTTGTGGCCGGTCGACTGTAATATCGACTGGTTGTGGGTTCGATCCCCACTCGAGGAAATGATATAAATAATTACACTGTGGTACAAATATATCATAAATAATTTACAAAAGGAAGAACTAAAGGATTATATATATATATATATATATATATATATATATATATATATATATATATATATATTCTGTGACTCCCATGTTAATCTGTGTCAGTGTACACAACGGTACTATTTATTGTCCACTTAGTTTCTCTAGTTCAGAACATTTATAAAGCGGCACTATGGAGACACATTAAGACATGTCATGTCAGTAATAAATTGTACAACCTTATCTATCATATTTAAACTAAAATTCATAATTGTATTTTATTTAGTTATATAAATAGATAGCACGTGTATAGTTAAAATTACATACATTTTATTCTAATATAATTTCTTCAGTCACAAACTGATAATGTATGTATTAAAATAATTTATTTATATTTGAGGCCAGTCGTGGCGCAGTGGCACAAAGTGTGACTGTAAATCCGACTGGTTGTGGGTTCGATCCCCACTCGAGGAGATGAAATATTTACTTAAATTTATATTTCCATTTCTTCGCTCTGGTGTCGAGGAAAAGCGCGGCGTTGAGTTCTGCCACTCAACACGCAATGCCTCCAAAATTCGGCAGAAAGTGGGGAACAGAGTGTCTTAACACTAGGTTCCCTCTGCCTACCCTGCTGTGTGCGGGATATAGCGTGAAGCTAATTTAATTTAATTTATTTATATTTGACAAACTTTAATAATTGACTTCCAGTGCTCTAAAATGTCCTCTGGTGTCGGAGCAAAGCGCGGCGTTGAATTCCGCCTACTATCACTCAATGCCTCGAATTCAGCGGAAAGTAGTCTATCTCCACCTTAAAGGCCGGCAACGCACCTGTAACTCCTCTGGTGTTGCACGGGATTGTGGGCGGTGGTAGTCACTTACCATCAGGTGACCCGAACGCTCGTTTGCCTTGTCCTTTTCCATAAAAAAAAGTCGAGAAACGGAGTGTCTTAACACCAATTTCTTACTGCCTAATCGCTTTATGCGTATAAAATTGCATATAAAACTTAACAATATTTTTATTTAAATGTATTTATCGCACATATTCACTTAAACTATGGTCATCATATTAATCTTCGAGCATCAGTTGTACAATCTGTTCGCAGGACCCACAAATTGGGCCACACGAGCTAGACGTAGCTCCGAGTGCTGAATCCCGTCGACAATCCAATTCCACTGCATTCTTGATTTACCACCAGCACTTTGCATGAATTAACTGTCACCATCAGTCTCCATGATATCGCACGACAGCTATAAATTATTATGTATTAATTTGGTCTGGTCTTCATCATGAATCAAAATTGATTTGTTAGTATGTAATCAATTCAATTACTCGGTAATTTGAAATAAACTACTATAGAAATATTGATAGTGTGTTTCAGATTATTCCAAATATTTTACCTACGTTATAGCGTCCTTTACGTTGGTTGTAAGTTCGAGTACCATGTTTGTGGTCACTTATTTATACATATACTAGTAACCTACTCGCGGCTTTAATAAAAAATAAATATAACTACATCTCTATTGATAAGTAAAATTTGAGCTAATTTAATAATTTTATTTGTTTATAACGCACAGAAAACAGACAAGTAGAAAAAAATATTGTTTTTGTTTACATTTCATTTATTTTTATTTGTTACGTTATTAAATGCCATCAATTACAAATGCTTTAAGTTAACGCCGCGCTTTACCGTGACAACAGAGCGAAGAAATGAAAATATTAAATAATTTATTTCCTTGAATGGGAATTGCTTATAACTTGTCGTGTCTCTATAGTCACACAATTGCCCTTAAGAATAAAAAATATATATAAATATTTTATAAAAAATCTGTACAAGCGCCGAAATTAAATAAAATAAGTAAGTCGAACTAATTGCTTTATTGGTCGGAGAAAAAAACCTTGGTCTCGTTACTACAGCCCCGCGCGCCGCGTGATTACCCATGCGGATATTTCTCTTTTTCATTCGCTTTTCCGATATACCTTCTGTTTTCGTTGGATTTTTTTCGCATGCAATCATGAAAGCAGCAATTTGCAGTTTCATTCATTCGAGGATCGATCCCACAACCAGTAGCGTTAGCGTCATACACTTGTCTTTGCCTTAGCTCAACAGCTTAGCCAAATAAACTTTAATTTAATTAATAAAAAAAAAGATATTTATAATTTATCTATCTAGATTACTACACACACACTACACTATAGTACAACCTAAATTAACAATCCACTATATAATTAACATCTAAATGCAAATGAAATAACATTACATATATATTTACAAATGCTCTTGCAAATTATTACCAAAAACAAAACACAAATCACGGTTTTGTTGCAATTTTAGATTAAACTGCTCCGGATCCGTTCATGAGCGAAATTACAATATTTGGGAACTAAGATTGCACGTATATCTATGTTTCTATATGTAAGTTTGTATATCCAAGTTCCGACCATTTGGAGTTATTCACTTTCAAACTTGATCCCTCATTTGGTTAAGTCTCGAGTCGTTGTCGGGTTTTTGGTTAGACTCGCGGTCCAACTCTGTAAGTAATGTCAGTATACACATCTTTGGTGTAACATTTTATGATGGTGACTTTTTTATTTAATATTAGAAAGGCGTGAGTTTTAGGAAGATTCGAGGACCGGGATGAGTATTTCTTTTTAATTATGGTTTTATCAAAGTATTGCATTTTTATTAAAATAAATTGGTAACAAAAAATCTATGTATTTAGGGTAATTTTAATTTTATAGTTATATGTTATTATTTCATACAATGTAATATTTAGTTGTTTTTAATTTTTATTTGTAAACGAATGACTTACTAGTAATTGTCTTAAAAAACCCATAAATATAATATAAAGTTTTAAATCATCTAAGCAGTACTAAACCAGGTTGTTGACAACATCAGACTTAAATTTTATTAAAACAACGTCGTCGTCTCCATATGTAAATTATTTTATAGCGAACGTGACGCCAACAAATGCATCACTTTGGATGTCACTATACACACAGACATGTACATAATTTACTTCATAGGAATTTTCGTTTTTATTTATTAAATTTGGAATTTTTGGATCTGTAAACTTAAGTAAATGATATACATAGATCTGCAGGTCTTATATAAATTTTATTTATCATTTTATATACAGATCAATATTTTTTTATAATAAATCAACAGATATCATAGCCACTGGCCTCTCGCTCAGGGGAACAAGTGTGCGACAAGTTCGATTCGATTCCAAATTCCAAATGCAATACTTAGTGCTTTTATTTCCTCGCTCTGGCAACGAGACATTGCGCGGCAATAAGTTTCACCACTCGCCCTAACCCAGGGTCTTCTTTCCTCTTCTACTGGGTGGGATACAGGTGAAGCAAATTAGGTAAATAATAAAAATATATATACAAAAAAAAATATTCAGATGAGGCAATATTACCCCAAGCAATTTCAAACAATTTAAACAACACATGCACAACGTGTTGCATGTTCTAATTTATTCTCGTTATTAATATAATTTCAAAGCAACTCCCACAGCCGTTCAGTGTTTGAACGTAGAAGAAATGGGAAAGCCTCAGGGATTTTACGGAATCTGTGTTATTTCATTTGGAACAACATCACGAAAGTGAATATCTCTATATATAAAATATTTTTGTAAGCGAGAGATATTCAGCGGGTTAGAATGAATTTTATATTGCCCTTTCGAGTGGGGCACCGCTATTTTTAGTTTCGGTAATCGACTACAAACGAATGGAATCCAAAAGCTTAAAGGTTGTTAAATTTTCAAATGCTGTTTGTATTTTGTTTGGCTTGCGTTTTTTATATAAACTGCCTGAAACATAGTGATTATATATAATACTAGCAACATGGTCACGGCTTCGTCTGCTTGATATCAATCAAGCAGACGAAGCCGTGTTTTTATACACAAATATTTATTTACTAAGCTGAATTTACTTTGTATTTTAATTTATTTCTTAAATAAATACCCCCTAATGATATGGTAATATACTTGGAGATTCCTAGTATTCGGTTAAGTACTTCCGCCAAATATGAGCCCCATATATATGGGAAACTCTACCGTTATGTAAATATTTGAGAGAGAATCGAACCCATAACCTGTCGCGTGTCGCGCTCCTGCGAGACAACTCATATTATTCATAAATTTTGTTTCTCTTTATTACGTTAGCTGTGCTTTTCTAGATCAAAATAAACTTATAAAGTTTAAGCATTCACGAGCTTTAAAATAAATTTATGTATCTGACATTTTGATATTAACAGTTAAATGAGTATTTTCAGTTTAAATCTATAATATGCGTAATTTAATTTAAAATCAAAGTTAATGTCCTGAAAAGATTAATTTACATTCCACCGCACGTATTTGCTGAAGCAATGCATACGAATTTAGCTTATGCATAAATGCAAGTTGCGGTTGAGTTTAAATAAGAGAGATGTTTTATAAGACCGATTTAAGCTAGACGTGTTTAATAAAAAAAGAAACAGAATTTTTACTCAATATTAGTTATAAAATCATTTTTATATCATACAGTGTATACATTCGGTTCATCCGTAACTCGCCCGCTACGAGCTACGAGCTACGACCGATTTTCCAATAATCACCAATCGGACACATACATACTTGCCTAGATCGCTTTTACATTAGCTAAACGACGTCTATTACAGCGAGTATCGCCTCTTGAAACGAAATTGTATTTTGTAAACAATATCAGGGATGATGATTATTTCTTTTAAAGTATTTTTAAGACTTTTAGTTTACATTCGCGCTGCGGTATTACATATAGGAACCTGCTATAGGCAGGCCCAGGCAGAGGATATCTTGTGTTAAGATACTCCGTTTCTGACTTTCCTAGAATCAAAATTTTGCATATTTTATTTCCTCGATCGAAAATCAAATGCAAAACCCCCTGCTCCCGCGCCTGTATAATAGCCAAAACTGATACGTAATGGTGAGTGAAAATGTTGAATCCCACAAATATTGTTGGAAGAAAACATCGTCATGTTTTCACAGCCGTTACCGTTGTCATTATAATATACCAGAATAACAATAAAACTGATCATTATCCTTTTTGTTGTTCCAAACTAGTGTCAAGATTCTCCGTTTCCCACTCAATGAGACGCTGTATGTGATTATTTTATAATACTGGAGATAATTTCCATCAATAAATATATATGTTATATAATCGGAATTCATCTATTCAGGGCCAGTTATGGCGCAGGGAACTAGTGTGTTACTGTGGTCGCGAAAGGTAACGGGTCCGATTCTCACTCAAGGAAGTATAATTTTAACATTTACATTTTTTCACTCTGGTATCGAAGCAAAAGGCGGCGTTGAATTCCAACACTGAACACGCAATGCCTCTTGCGTCCAGAATTCGGTATGGGGAATAGAAGTGAGCTAATAGGAACAGAATGTCTTTACGCTAGGTTCCCAAGTTCCACCTGCCTACCCTGCTATGCAGAATACAATGTGAAGTTAATAAAATCATAATTCATTACAAGCACTTTAAAATTATTATAAATACGCCTCATAAAAAATAGAACGCCAACTTTGTCGATCACTTATTTTAGGACTTATAAGAAAACTATATCAATATTAAAACTAAAAAGACATTTCAGCACTAAACTAGATCATTTTGCAGATACAAAAAATATGACTAAAAGTATTGGTTTTTTAGGGTACCGTACTTCAAAAGGTAAAAACGAAACCTTTATAGGATCAAGTGATCCGTATTGTCTGTTTGTCCGTTTGTCAAGACCATTTATCGCGAGGTCACGTGAAGGTAAGAATTTAAAATGAATACCAAATATTTAAATCTAAAAACCCTTAAAGCACAGAAAAATCAAGTTTCTAAGTTGACGCAATCAAGAGATACGAAACTTTATATTGTCCAAAAATCATACATATATACCTTGTATAACCTAGTGTTTCGATGGTCAGGTCGAGCTGGAAGCTAGCCAGTAACAAAAAGCTAGCCAGTAACAGAAACTATTTTAATTTAAATTGAATTATTGCGTACACATTTTGCAAATGTGCATTAATTGAATTGCTAAGTTTTAAAAAAACATTAGTTTCATTTACTATAAACTATTTCTTCTATTTGTTTTAGGTATCTGTAAGAATTATAGCATTTTATAATTATATTGCTTGGTTTAACTATCTCTCACCTAAGGTTAGATAAGAGACTGAAAAACAATAAATATTATATATATTCTATATAGTATTAAGACACTCCGCTCTCCACTTTCCGCCGAATTTTCGAAGCATTGCGCGTTGATTGGCAGAACGCAACGCCGGGCATTGGTGCCAGAGCGAATAAATAAAAATATTAATATAAATTAATTCCTCCGAGGGGGGATAGAACCCCTATCAGTCACACTCTTATGTCCCTGCGCCACCTCAATTTAGGCAATTTTCTCAAATTAAAGATTATCCCAATATACTACGTGTATTAGATACACAAAGGCTACATTTCCCTCGACTCACTCGGGTGTACTGCATCAAACGATCTAGTCTTATATTACGAAAGTCATCCCTAAGCCATTAGCTTAGAGAGATATTCGTCTATGCACAACGTAATTATAGCGCGTTTGCATTCCTTTGTTAAACGAGCTTAAATGTATTATTACCACAATATCCTAATTTGAGTATTATTCTTTTAACATTTTTATGGCTATAGCGATTGTTTATAAATAATAGTTTCTTTTCTATAAGTTTTACAATAAAATTTCGTATTACTTAGAAATAACAATTTCATTTACTTTATATAAAAAAAAATGCTTCACGCTGTATCCCGCACACAGCAGGGTAGGCAGAGGGAACCTAGTGTTAAGACAATCCGTTCACCACTTTCTGCGGATTTAAAATTTTTTTAATCGGATTTACTGTATAGCTTATTATAATTTTGCTATCAATCTTGGAACTCAACGCCGCTCTGTGCCTCAACACCAGAGTGAAGTGACGAAAGTATTCAACATTTTATTTCCTCGAAAGAGACACTGTTGTGCCTCTAATTAATTACTATAGTCCACATTTCTATCCCTATAAAATAGCTCTAAAATATGATAAAAATGATATTTAAACAAAGCAATGGTGTAGAACATTCTGTTTTATCGCTGCTCGCTCGTGCTCGTGTGCACCGAATGATCATACATTATTCAGCCAGCCCGAGTCATTAGCTAAACGCGGCGGTCACTTGTTGTACGACTGGTATTGTGTGCCTTTTAAAGGGGAAAATTAAACTTTACTATAGTGTAGGTAATGTTAATTTTTATAACGTAATGTATGTATGTAATTAGTAAAAAAAAAACAACTAATGCTGTATCTGGTACATAGTTTGGGATTCTGAAGTTCAGGATGGTGCCGGTACTGACAGAGCACTGCATCAGCTTGTATGTCGGGGGAGATGTCGCCGGTGTGCTATGAGTGTGATGCTTCCGTTGATCTGGCGCATGCCACTTTGGCCGAACGCCCCGCCTAGATGGTTGTAGGGGAAAAAGACCTCTCACTGTCCAGTGTGGTGGGGACCATACTAAATAGTAAGATAACCTGGTCTGCAATGGTCTCTTTCTGTGAATCAACTACCGCACTGAGGGAAACCGTGAAGTGAGTACAGCGTTTACGTAGACCCAGTCCTAGACCTAGTCCGACCTAGGCCAGGGAGGTGGAGAGAGACCACTGCGAGAGGTCATAGTGATCCTCCTGCAACTCATCGACGCTGCGGAACCTTGGAGAAACCCTAATAGTAGCCCTTAATCATATTATTATACCATTGAAATTGACAACTTTATTTGCTAGGCCAATGTATGGTTTAATAAAAAATATTATAAATGATTCAATAAATAAATAAACCAACAAAATAATTAATATATTTAATTACTTATTTTTAGTTGATATAAGTACAATATATATATATATATTTATATATATATATATATATATATATATATATATATATATATATATGTCTACAATATATGAATACACTATAATTACCTACATATTTATATGTACCTACTACATTTTTCTAACATACATTCAAAATAATTATATTCAGAAACTTCATTAGGTGCCAACATCATAAAAACTTTCTAATTGAAAACTTCGTCACGTGCGCGCTATATTAAAGCTCACATGAAAGCTCATACAAAATAAGTTAACCATAAAATTTAAATGAACTTATTATTTTCCTTAATTAAATGTAGTATAGTTTATTTCGTTTCTTTGCTATTGTGTCGAGGCAAAGCGCAGCGTTGAGATCCACCACTCAAATGGAAGTGCCTCAATAATCTATCGGAAGGTGAAGAACGAAATGTCTTAACACTGGGTTTCCTTTGCCTAATTTGTTATATATGGGATACAATGTCAAGCTTAAAAAAAAAGTAAATAAATGGGTCATCTAATGGATAATGCAAGTTAATAGGAGTATTACGAGGTCTTAGCAAATAAGACTGACCCGATGAATATTTATGGCAACTGTCGAAGCCACCGATTACCATTAGCCGAGGTATGGCCGTCTGGCTCTGCAGCTTTGTTGCCGTTAAACACCGTTGATGGGTTAATTAATCTTGGAAAGTTTTTATTTGCTTTACGATCTTGCGATTTTGTGTACTTGAGCTTAAAAAAAATAATATAATAAATACGTTTGATATACAATAGAATGCTAGCATTTTTTTGTGCTAATAGTATGAAGTTTGAAAATTTTGTTAAAAAAATAAAATTTTAGTAAAATAATTTCATGTGAACAAGGAAAAACGCGGCGTTGAGTTCTGCTATTCAATACGCAATGTCTCGAAAATTTGGCGACACGGAGTGTTTTAGTACTGGATTCCCTCTGTTCACTCTATTATATGCGGTATACAGCGTGTAACTAAAAATCATAATGATGTATCATAATGTTCATGTTATTTTTATTCCAAGTTTCTTTATCAGGACATCTTATATCCACAAAATAACATTGCAGCGACTCTATGACATAAAAAAATGTAAATTCCAACACAATTAGTGCCTAAAATTTTATCATTAGTGATCGTTTACGCAAACGCGACTTTGAATATAATACTTTTGTAAGAAAGCATTTTTTAAAATGAGATCTGTGGGGAGAAAAACTTTGATAAAGAAGAGTGCGCTTCCGACGTCCAAAATAGAATTTGTTTTGAAGTGGATGAAGTAAACAGATTTCAAAAAGTAATTTTTGATGTTTAATGGTTGCGGGACGGTATTACGGACGTCCGTTGAATTTATTCCGTATAATAAATAGCCTCAAGTAAAGATAGAGAGTATTCTCGTTTGAAAATCAACCCTCACATAGAGGCCAGTATTTTCCTAGAGGCTTCTAGTTTTCAAATACTGCTACATTAAAATTTCCGTTTTTTTTTAAGTATTTTCTTTTAGTTTAGTTTTTCTCAGTGTGTAATAACACTTCAAAAATTAAATATGTATACTTGGATACAACCACCGGTATAAAAAAGTCATATGTTGAATTTGGCAATTTCATATTTCAAGACTTATTTATATATTCCCAAATTCATATTACTGTATTAGCTATTGAAGCTTATTTGATTTCTATAATATTAAAATATTTGTAATAAAAATTAGCTTCACGCTATATCCCGCACACAGCAGGGTAGGCAGAGGGAACCTAGTGTTAAGACACTTCGTTCCCCATTTTCTGCCGAATTTTAGAGGCATTGCGTGTTGAGTGGCAGAACTCAACGCCGCGCTTTGCCTAGACACCAGAGCGAAGAAATGAAAATATAAATTTAAGTAAATATTTCATCTCCTCGAGTGGGGATCGAACCCACAACCAGTCGGTTTTACAGTCACACTTTGTACCACTGCGCCACGACTGGCCTCAAAATATTTATTTCCTTATATAATTTTGTTTCCTTTTATAAGCAAAGCCAAGGATAATCGGTCGACTTTACGTCATCGTCGTTTTATATATAGTTAATTGTTTTCTTAAACAAAATTAAATAAAAGTGATTTTTATTATAATTGTATATCCTTATCTAGATAGATATTCTTATGGTCCATTGAACGCTTTGAACTATTTATGTTTTTATAAATAGTCATTGGTATACTTATTTTTATTTCTGTAATTTGGCGCTCCTATCTTTCTGGTTACCGTGCTAGGGTTACAGCGAGAAGTTACAAAAAAATATACTTGTACTGTGAATGGCATTTCAAATTCGAACGTACTAACGTAACATATGTACCTACAATGTACACATATATTTATTATTTATCAATATGTAAAAGTTAAAAGCAAAACCACGCAATGCGCTTTTTTGTTTAAACTGTCGAAACTATTCCATAAACGGACTCCACTCAATTCAATAGCGTATTTTTAGAAATATTATATACAATTTTACGGATCAATAATATATTGCTTTGGAATACATGGAATATTTAAACGTTTCAAAAAATGGCTACACCAATACTGGTTTTATGCCACTCTAGCCATTATAACAAGTTATAGAGCAAATTTTTCATTTTTATTGAATTGTTATATGTTGCTTTTATATAGCATTCGTAGTTTAGTAGTAGGCACAGATATATAATAATTTAATATAGCAATATCTTAAATATGCTAAAAGTTAAGAAAAATATAAATTCACATGTCTATATGGCGTGGCGAAGGGTCACAACAAGGTTGTGACTGTCAACGCGACTGGCTATGGCTTTGATTCCCACTAGAGGAAATGAAATGTTTAATATTTTCATGTCTTCACTCTGGTATCGAGGCATTTAATACCTCACCAGATTTCGGTGGAATGTGGGGAATGGAGAGTCTTAACAAGTTAACACTAGTCTCCCTGCTAAATACGGCATATAGCGTGAAGCTGAAAAATAATACCAATTTAGTTACTACATGAGGCCAGTCGTGGCGCAGCGGCACGAAGTGTGACTGTAAAATCGACTGGTTGTGGGTTCGATCCCCACTCGAGGAGATGAAATATTTACTTAAATTTATATTTCCATTTCTTCGCTCTGGTGTCGAGGCTAAGCGCGGCGTTGAATTCTGCCACTCAACACGCAATGCCTCCAGAATTCGGCAGAAAGTGGGGAACGAAGTGTCTTAGCACTAGATTCCCTCTGCCTACCCTGCTGTGTGCGGGATACAGCGTGAAGCTAATTTTTTTTTTTTTTTTTTAGTTACTACATAAATTATTAATGATAATAAAACATAACATTCTAAAATAAAAGCAGTAATTTAATGAATTGCCGTTATTTTAGAATGCTATGTTTGATGTGTTCTTAGCGCATAAATTTAGTACAAACATATTGGGAGCTATAAATTGAATGGCGTCGAAGATCGTAAACGACTGCCTTACGAACACTGCCAAATTGCTCTAGAGACCCGAGCTGTTGCGTTAAGCTAAAGGAAAATTGATAATAAAATATAATATAATATTATATAACACTAGGTTCCTTCTGCCTACCCTGTTGTGTGCGGGATATAGCGTGAAGCTAATTTAATTTTATTTTTTTTTACTATTACGTTTATTATTATTAAAATAAATCATTCATATACTACTATTTAAGTGGCCGGTCGTGGAGCAGGGGCACAAAGCGTGACTGCAAAATCGACTGGTTGTGGGTTCGATCCGAACTCGAGGAAGTGACATATTTATTTAGATTTACATTTCCATTTCTTCGCTCTGGGGTCGAGGCGAAGCGCGGCGTTGAGTTCCGCCATTCAACACGCAATACCTCCAGAATTCGGCGGAAAGTGGGGAATGAAATGTCTTAACACTAGGTTTCTCTGCCTACCCGGCTGTGTGCGGGATACTGATTTAATTTTCATTTATATAACTCCTTTATTTGCTTCAGTCGGTGCAGCCCATATCCACTTTTCAACATCAGGAATCGGGAAATAATTTGTAGCGTTTAAGATTCTTATAAATTATAAATGTAACGTTTGTAATTGCTTTGCTTCTTATTATATTTTAATTTATTTCGAAACGTTATTTTGGAAATATTCAAATAATTATAAAATTAGTTTTAGTATTATTGTAGGTACTTAAAAAGCTATTTCTTGAACGCCTCACATTCAAAAGTACTTATTAACATGTTTTGCGCGATTCCCTTGTAAAAGATTTCTTTTATTTCCACCTTTTATTTACACAGTCCTCTATGCGAATTTCTACACCTCACACTCAGTATTTTCTTCTTAAAAATATAATAAGTTTAACAAATTTTTGCTTTGTTTAATATTTAATAGATTTTTTTTCAGCTTCCTGCTGTATCCCATATATAATATGTAGTATGGTAGGTAGAGGGAGAAACTTGTGCTACGATACTTCACTCTTCACTTTCCGCCGAATTCTGGAAGCATTGCGTGTTGAGTGGCAGAACTCAACGCCGCGCTTTACCTCGAAGCAACAACGAAGAAATGTAAATATACTTATTTAGAAAACGTATAAAAATTTTAACGCAGGTCGTGGCCGGACCTGGTCGGTTTCCAGGAGGCGCGGGTTCGAGTCCCGCTGCGTTCCAATTTTTATACGTTTTCTAAATAAGTATTTTTCTTTCCTAAGTGTGGAATGACACTTTAAAAAAATATTTAAAAATGTAAATATTTCATTTCCTCGGGTGGGAGTCGAACCCAAAACCTGTCTTTACCGTCACATGCTTGTATCCCTGCGCCACGACTCGCATCAAGATAACATGCATTCAAAATATAACATTAACCCAACTCTCGCTTATTAAATTTAAAGCGGATGAGCGTTTATAATGTAAATAGTCTAACGTCTGTGAACACGATAGTGTTTCATTGTAATTACTTATTCCATTAAAGTCTCGGGGTCTATTACGCAAAGTTTGCTCTAACTAAAACTGAAATTTCCCTCATCACACAGGGTTTGCCATCAGGCAAGCGTTAAAAATTTTATTAAGTCAATACCTCATACATTCACATAGAAGCCAGTCGTGGCGCATTGACTAGTTATGGGTTCGGTTCGGTTCCCCACTCGAGGAAATGAAATATTTATGTAAATTTATATTTTCATTTCTTCGCTCGAGGCAAAGCGCGGCGTTTATTTCCGCCTCTCAACACGCAAGGCCTCCAGAATTAGACGAAAAATGAGAAATAGAGTGTCTTAAGACTAGATCCACTACTCTGCTGTTCGCGGGATACAGCGTGAAGCTGATTACTACCTTATATAGAGTCACTTAAGTTGCAAGCATGCCATCAGAATTAGAATTTGTGCGGCGTTAACGGGTACCCTGATTCGTAATAAAGTCGAGATTGAAGATTACAATTCCAGTGTTAGCTTTCGTAGTCGTATTATACAACTTTAATTTGTCGTTTCATAGCGATAAATTTGTTCGGAAAACTTTTCTTATTAAAATTGCCACCTTTGTAATAAGTGGTTTATTATTAATAAACCACTTATTACAATGGTTATACTGCTATTTATAGTAAATAAGAATATCCTGATATTTAGTTTCGTTTCACGCTGTATTCTGTGCATAGCAGGGTACCTGGGTACAAAGGGAACCTGGGATTTAAAGCCTCTTTTGCAAATATTTCTTTTAGCTGTAAATAACTTTACTTTTAATTTTTTTAACCATGCAAACGTCTCACGTTCATGTTATCGTAAAAAATACTATGAAACATTTCATTTTTCCCTTTATCGTGAGTGATATTTTTGTTGTTCATGCTTTATTGCGACGTACCGTTGTGGAGTGTCCTCCACACTTCAGTAATTTCAATTTCATGCAGTTTTAGCGAGGCCGTGTAGTAAAATAAACCAAATTTTCTTTTTACTTCATCTGTTTTAAATATGACGACAAATGAAAAAAATGTACAAACTGATAAATGGATAGATTTTTTTTATACTTTGGCTGACTCAATTTGATTTATCATATATATGTTTTTTTGCATTTTAGGCCAATTTTTTTACCACCACACAGTATCCTGCACATAACAGAGTAGGCAAAGAGAAGGTCCTTTTACCTATCCCGTTACGACACTTCAAATTACTGAGGAACTGCGTGGCGAGCGGCGGAACTTAATACCGCTCCGCTCTGCCTCGTTACCAGAGCGAGAAAATATGAATTCCTCCGAGTTCGAATAGTATTTAACTTTAAATGCTTGTTCCGCTGAGCCACGACAGCCTCCCAAATATAATTAAAAATTTTGGGCTACATATGCTCATTTAATAGAAAATTAAAATATTAAATGAATTATAAATACATATTTGAAATTATTATATATATATACATATGAAAAAACGGGATGAAATGCGATGCTGTAGTTATTGAATTAGATAGTACGAAAAGTCAAAACCTGAAACTACAATAATATCTAAATACAGACAACGTTCTATATGAACGTATTTATAATTCATATAATATTTTTTATAATTCGTTTAATACTTTAATTTTCTATTCAATTTTTATTGAATAATATATAGGATATTAAATGAATGAAAGGTGTTCCAAATATTCAATAGAATTCCACACTTAAGCTCCTGGTACATTCTTAAAATTACATATTGTCCACATTTGAATATCCAATTTAGATAAAACTTTTATAGCACGTTTGTACATATGACCTTACCTATCTAGAATGATATTACTGCTTGCCTTTTAAGACTAACTTCTGGGTTGGTTGTGGGTACTGCTTGCCTTTTAAGACTAACTTCTGGGAATTTAACTGCCGCGTCGTCGTTTTCCAAGTATTCTTAAAGAAAGCTATAAAATGGCTATCACTTTTTACTTCAGGCGATTTCTTTTCGTAATATACCTTTATATGGCGCATCAGTCCAGATGTTACTTTGTTACATTTTTTGTTAGAACTTAACTTATGATGGTAATGTTATAACAAAAATATGTTTTTTTATATTTTTATTTCATGGAACTATTCACTAACACAATGAAATTGAATGCTGTGTTCAATCTGTCACGCGTCACTGGTCTGACCAGCGGGAAACAGCAAAAGATAAGAAAATGTAAAAAATAAAATAAAATACAGTTTCCACGCTGACCCGACGCTTTACAGCTTACGCATATCACAATGTACAGACCGTTTTGTCGACCAGACGTATACTCATACCTTTGGATATGAAAGGACAGGCAATTGCAAGCTTTTGCCGTCTGGTCCCTTTGCCTCTTTCATACTTCCCTGCGTTCAACAAGGTACTTTATGCGTTTTCTATGCGCGTACCGAAGGAGAGCTACACAAATAAGAATCTTTTACCGGCTTGATGTGTTTATGACCATAATATTTTTCATAGAAATGTGAATCGCGGGTCAACCTATTTGTGATTTTTTTTTACTAAATAATAATTTTGTTTTAAGAAAATTTAAGCGGCAAATAGTGAAGTTTTTTTGTCATTACAATCTTGCGGTTTGCGGTACACATCATTTTCTATCAGCCGTAAATGTTGCTTGACATAAAAAATATTTATTAATTTCTTAGGAAACATCCCCGGTACATTTTTTAATTAAAAGATAATTATTTTTTCTCACTTAATCATTTAACCTAGTTTCATAAAACATAAATTTTCATCTAGCTAAAGGTATAAAAAGAATGTTTTTTATAATCCAGTTAACAACCCTAGTTTACAACTTTTATATTATTACACCTAAAGAGGATCCGTTCTTACCGAACTTTCAACGTTCGTCTACACTTAATTTAGTTATTTCAGTATTAAAACAAAGTTATTTTATGAACTTCTTGTTTTCTTGTCGAAGCAATTATATGATGTAATGTAAAAGTTTGATTGAATATTTAATGTTAAGAAAGAAATTGCGAGGCCTTAGAAATATTTGTGGATATCTTGTAAATAAATGGTTGTGGGTTCGATAACATCAAAAATTTCTGGATAATAGATTTAGAAATTTTTGACATTTGTTCTTATTTTAAAATAGTATCCAAATAAAATATATATAGGCCAGTCGTAGCGCAGCGGCACGAAGTATGACTGTAAAACTGACTGGTTGTGGGTTCGATCCCCATTTGAGTAGATGAAATACTTAATTAAATTTATATTTTCGTTTCTTCGCTTTAGTATTGAGGCACAGTGCGGCTGGTTATCTCTGCCTACCCTGCTGCGTGCGGGATGCAACAATAATTAAGTATGATGGAAAAATAATTACGATACCAAAAATATAAAATATTTACAAGTACTTACTCCTTAATGTTAAGCTAAAAGATTTTTTTTAAATTTATACGACCCTTTATTTATCCTTAAAGTCCCTAAAAGTACCTCGCGTCATGTTCATTTTGAAGCAATACAGTTTCCACCATAACATAAGCTTCTAAGATTTGCGGAAGTTTATTACGCTCAATAAAATCAAGGCTGTCTCACAGAAGCACGGCCTTTCTTCTTAAAAATATAGTATGGTTCAAATTATAATACTATATTTTATTTAATAAAAGAGTACACAAAATATTTTTTTTAGCTTCGCGCTGTATCCCGCTTATTGCTACATATTACAGAAGGTTACACAGACAGAGCCCAATGTTAAGGTACACCCACTTTCCTAATGAGAATCGAATCTACAACCTGTCGCGTTTACATCACATACTTGTTGCCCCTGCGCCACGTCTGGCCTCATCATTTTAATATGATCCAGTACAAAATATTTACATTAACATATCACGTTTTAATATAACCGAAAGGTGTACATTTCATTGTAAAATTTAAAAGGACTAAGTTACATTCAAACGATAAACAAACGAGAAGCCACAATATTTCATTCACTCCCGTATTTTATAGGGAAGCTTGGCGAAACTAAATTTACTGTGTTTGACGCTTTAAATCTACCTTTCTCGAAAACTTTCGTAATTAACAGCGTCCAACGGAATATTTCCAACATTCTGTTCCAGCCAGTCCTTCTATGTAAAATATTTGAAAATAATTATACACAAAATAGGATAACTATTTAGTCTTGTTTGGAATGCTAAATATATTTTAAAAGCAAATATTTTAACAAAGTTAACCATTTCTGTAACTTTTGATATAAATTATACCGTTTAATTATATGAATGAAGAGATAGAGTTTATTTACTGTATGCAAATATTTCAATCTAAAGTTTTAAGCTGGCTAGGAAGTCATAAGTTCGTACGTGTCGTTTAATTTAAATTTAAAATTTAGTGGGAATAAATTCTAAAACCGAGATAAATTTCATGGCTGTACCATACATTTATCTCAAATGCGAGTTGAAAGCCTGCATTAGCATATGCTAACATACATTCGCCTTGCTCTAATGCCTGGACTGTGCCATCTTTCCATTATAACCGATTTTGCAAACCTCTTTGTATTATTACGTATAAAATTTGGATTAATAAGTGAACTTTCGCGCGGCGCCGAGTTCCGCCACCCGACATTCAGTTCATCCAGAATTCGTCAGAAAAACGAGGAACTCCATATTTTCAACATTCCACGCATGAGAAAACAGTTGCCAGAACCCAACGCCGCAATTTACCCGGGCCAAACAGAAGAAAATAGTTCAAAATGCCAGATGCAGTCTAGTTCATATCTGGTCAAGAAGTTAATTACGGGAAGACCTACTAAGTAATATAGTCATCACGTGTACGTACAGACATTCTAACATAGCTTCCTAATTATGAAGAGTATTCTAACAACATAAATTAGTATGAATTGCGTCTATTTCTCCATACACGTCTAGTTTAGGTGCTAAATATAGGAATGTTAACTGGTAATGTCACCGAGTGGTGTTCTAGTTGATTGGTTCGGGTTGATGACATGTTTCGTCATTTTACTGGTATCATCATTTGGCAGAGTACCGTGTTTAGTTGCCGTGTTTTAAAAATATTGTATATCTTTTATATCGATATAAAAGATATAAAATTATATTCGCGCACTTAAAAAGTAATTATATTTATTAAGAAAACGTATAAATATTTAAAAGGAATGAAGAAAGGACGAAAGGAATGAAAAAAGGAAGAAGGATGTCACGGTGAGAATAAAGAAGGACGTGCTCATCTGGTTTGGGTACGTCGGACGAATGAGTGATGAGAGGATAGCAAAAAAGATTCGTAAGAGAGTTAAGACGCGACCTATCAAATATCGAAACTTCAAAAACACAGTATCAAAGATACTGGAGGATGCTCACTTAAGAAACTGTGTCAGTTCACTGTGATCCGTTCTCTTTGACTGCCTGCTAGGGATTCAATGTGAAACTACGTTAAGTATAAAAATTTTAATGTAGCGGGATTTGAATCTACACCTGCAGAAAAGAAAGTCAATCGCTTGGACTACTCCATTCTGTAACTGTTATCTCAAACACCTTTTAAAATATTATTTAATAAATAATGCCTTGGCTCGTGATGTGTCTAGTGATTAGAACCGTCTATAGTTGTGATCGTGAAGAACCCAAAATCTTTTAGAGATTCAGAGGTAACAGTATTAAGAATTTGATATTATGCCATTAGAAGGTATCGCTTTAATAACATATTTGCCATCAAAAGTTGTTCTTGTGTCAGTTATTTAGATAACTGGAAACTCGACAATATTACATTGTCATAACTCGAAGCTCGTCCGAAGAAAAGCCAAGAGCGCGTCCTATCTTCCTCTCCACCATAACTGCGAACTAGTTATAATAAAAGGAAGAAAGAGTACGGGCACCTCCCCGCCCTACACCGTGAATTCCTACCAGACTGCGACTGCAACAGTCTTATTGAACTCTCCGGGACGTTTGTGTGTGATCAGTCTGAAGGTACTTGTTACGCTTGTTTATATTAAGATTATTATATTAGAATTGTGATTCGTGATGTTGATTGATTTGTGAGATCAATATAAGTCGATGGAACGAACGCACTGCCGCAAGGCGGCCGATATGTTAAATAAACGCACGGCACACACCCCACAGTCGTGTCTCGAACCGTAGGCGGACACTACTACATACACCAGAGTTCCAGGACATAAAATAGCACCACACACCCGTATGCGACGAGCGGACACTACTACATACACCGGAGCTGGGACATAAGATAGCACCACACACCTACTAGTCGTATACCAAGTCGTAGAAATGGTATATCAATATATCAATGGCTAACGCCATACAAACACAGCTTACGTACCACGAGCGTACTGCGAGACGGCATCAGCCACGACATAGTTAATGTCACTGCAACAGTTCGCATAAGCCCATCACGTCAGCTTCCGCGACGTCAAGCAACATTCAATATTATAACATTGGTCAAAGATAACTTTAATCCATAATATGTGTCGCTCCTACACATATAATTCCTTTATAAGGAATTCGATCCTAAAAGATCGTGCCATCATAGACTTCGAATTATCATATTATATTCATTATACATTTGGTACGAGTCTTTATGTGCATCATATTTATTAGTACCGTAGTACTTTAGAGTTCGACTCGACCGCTGCCTTCCAGCATCACCACCACCTATATATACAGAACGACGGTCGCGACATTCGGGACGACAATACACGAACTCGTCTCGACTATTATGTTATCAAAAATATATAGATTGTATTATTCATAATTAAGTACGTTATTTATGTGTATTGCCATGCATATTTTATTTTATTTATTTATTTAATTTTAACTTATATCGGAGGTACATACTGTTACATTCAACCCCCTAAATTCTATGGAGTTCATCGAAATAGAATTTACATTTACTTATTTATATATTTATTACCAACCCCCAGACTGGGCAACCCCCCAACCTCACTATGCTTTGTTTTGACAATCCCCAAACATGAATATTTCTTACACTGTTACCCTCCTCTATCTCACTCCATTTCACGGACAACAAATTGTAGGCGTATGCCTATTTGTATATATATGTACTTTATTACAAAGCCGTTTGACCATCCTGGTCACGGCACCAAATTGTAACTGTTATCTCAAACACCTTTTAAAATATTATTTAATAAATAATGCCTTGGCTCGTGATGTGTCTAGTGGTTAGAACCGTCTATAGTTGTGATCGTGAAGAACCCAAAATCTTTTAGAGATTCAGAGGTAACAGTATTAAGAATTTGATATTATGCCATTAGAAGGTATCGCTTTAATAACATATTTGCCATCAAAAGTTGTTCTTGTGTCAGTTATTTAGATAACTGGAAACTCGACAATATTACATTGTCATAACTCGAAGCTCGTCCGAAGAAAAGCCAAGAGCGCGTCCTATCTTCCTCTCCACCATAACTGCGAACTAGTTATAATAAAAGGAAGAAAGAGTACGGGCACCTCCCCGCCCTACACCGTGAATTCCTACCAGACTGCGACTGCAACAGTCTTATTGAACTCTCCGGGACGTTTGTGTGTGATCAGTCTGAAGGTACTTGTTACGCTTGTTTATATTAAGATTATTATATTAGAATTGTGATTCGTGATGTTGATTGATTTGTGAGATCAATATAAGTCGATGGAACGAACGCACTGCCGCAAGGCGGCCGATATGTTAAATAAACGCACGGCACACACCCCACAGTCGTGTCTCGAACCGTAGGCGGACACTACTACATACACCAGAGTTCCAGGACATAAAATAGCACCACACACCCGTATGCGACGAGCGGACACTACTACATACACCGGAGCTGGGACATAAGATAGCACCACACACCTACTAGTCGTATACCAAGTCGTAGAAATGGTATATCAATATATCAATGGCTAACGCCATACAAACACAGCTTACGTACCACGAGCGTACTGCGAGACGGCATCAGCCACGACATAGTTAATGTCACTGCAACAGTTCGCATAAGCCCATCACGTCAGCTTCCGCGACGTCAAGCAACATTCAATATTATAACATTGGTCAAAGATAACTTTAATCCATAATATGTGTCGCTCCTACACATATAATTCCTTTATAAGGAATTCGATCCTAAAAGATCGTGCCATCATAGACTTCGAATTATCATATTATATTCATTATACATTTGGTACGAGTCTTTATGTGCATCATATTTATTAGTACCGTAGTACTTTAGAGTTCGACTCGACCGCTGCCTTCCAGCATCACCACCACCTATATATACAGAACGACGGTCGCGACATTCGGGACGACAATACACGAACTCGTCTCGACTATTATGTTATCAAAAATATATAGATTGTATTATTCATAATTAAGTACGTTATTTATGTGTATTGCCATGCATATTTTATTTTATTTATTTATTTAATTTTAACTTATATCGGAGGTACATACTGTTACAATTCTTATGGAGGCAAATAACGTAACTTAATGTTAGAATAGCATTCGTTGTGGCATTAGCGCAGTGCCTAACTGAAACGTAATGGTTGTGGGTTCGATTCCCAGTCGTGATTACACCTAAATTATTTTTATTTCCCATTTCTGGTGCACTCAACACGCAATTTCACTACTAGAATAATATAATTTAGGAATTAGGTATCATTTTAAAAACCCATACAAATATAAACGTTAAAATAAAAAAAAAAAATAACCGGAGAAAAATTTAAATAAATTGTGATAAAATTTCATAAAAATAACTGTTTCTTAAATCTCAAAATCTCATAATATCTCTCTTTACTGTACTTTGAACGTGAAAATTTGGCTGTATTATGGAGACCGTTACGTACTAACTTTTTTATCGTCACTAGCTAATTTAAACAACACTTCGGCTCGACGGTTCACTGATCTTTGCACAGCCTCGAAATCAGCTTAGAGATATCGTTGAACTTAGTGTTGTGATTTTATAACTTAAAATATAACTTTAAAAGCAGTTTTAAGATGCAAATAGTTTATGGAAATTATTATTGTTTTAACTAGTAACATTTTAAAAAATCTCTGTACAAGAAAAATTTAAGAAATCAAACAAAAGCTAGCAAAAGTATTGGATATATATATTAGTTGGGAAATTTAGGAACATAGGTCATAACATCCTGTTACCATTAAAATCGACAGACAGAAATTGTGGAACGGAGCGTCTTAATACTAGGTTCCCCTTTCCCGTACCTATCCTGCTACATGCACAATAGGTACAGCGAGAAGCTTAAACTGTTTATTGTTCCCAACAGTTTTATAATAAACTGTTGATATAGAACTGGCTTTTTTTTTTAAATAAATTATTATTCGCCACGTTCCCCACCGTCTAAATTTTGGAGACATTGCGTATTGAGTGGCGGAATATTAACAAACTTATCTCAAGTAAATATTACTATATTATTATTATTAATATTAGTACACCAGGAGCAACGCTTATATTTTATAAGAGAAAACTCGGAATCCAGTGTCATTGAGTCGGATTACGGACCAGCAACCGTCTGCACTCGTCTTACGTAAAGTGTAAATATCCCAAGTGCAAACAACGTTCACGCGTACGTGTACTTTACGGGTCACGAATTAACTTATATATAAAGACGAATAGAAATTTACTGTTAAAATATTAAAGAGTTTTGTTGTATAAATTGTTGTTAAAAATACTTTGCGCGGTGTTGAGTTCCGCCATTCAAAACGCGAGATACAGCGTTAAGGTGAAAATTATAGTCATTTCTATAATATCTTATAATTCGTATTTCCTGATACCGTTTGAACTGTCGGCAATGCGTCGTGTCTAAATGATCGTCGCTGAGGCGGTGGAGCGAGTATTTGAACTGTCGCGTCCACACTGTGCAGTGGTCGATCGATATAGATTGCAATCAAGGGTCCTTCTCAGTACACTTGCTTCTACCAATTAAGACGAATGGTGTTTTGTGTTTTATCTACGTTGTTATTAATTCAGGAATAAGTTTTAAGGCTTTTCTTTTTTTTAGTGTCTTGCTGTATCTTGCACACAGCGGGATAGGCAGAAGGTACGTGGGTAGTGTTAAAATACTGCGTTTCCCATTTCCCGCCGAATTCTGGAGACATTGCGTGTTGTCTTCACACTGTATCCCGCACATGGCAACGTAGGCAGTGGAAACCTAAAAAACTAGTGTTAAGACTCTCCGTTTCATTGAGACACTTCCGTTTCCCATTTTTCGCCACATTCTGGATACAATTAAAAATCTTAAACAGATAAGGTTGAGATAAGGATAAGCTTAGATTTATATTGATGTTGTTTCCCACAGGCAAAGGGAACCTAGTGTTAAGACGCACCGCTCAAGTTTCAAAATATTCCGTTTTGGATTTCGAAACCCAACTTTGTTATTAGAGCCAGGGAATGAAAACAATTAGTTCGAGCGGGAATCGATTGTACAACCATTGCGTTAACAGTCGTACTGAGCTACTCCCCCAAAATTGTAATATATAAATATAAAATATAAATATGACTTTTAACCTAAATTATAAAAAAATACAATTTACCAACACACCAATCAGTACCTTTAATAGTTCCATGAATATTAAAACATTAATCATAATCTACAAACTCCTCTACATCTCTATACGCATGCATATACGAGTACACGTCGGTATGGGCGTCGCTTATGAACTAGATTAATACATTACGTTGTTTGTATTGTACGGTGACTAAATGATGATACAAACATCACTGGTTTAACGTGTTCGCCAATATTTGAATGACCTGGTCTCAGCCTGTCGGTTAACATATTTGGACGTTTTAATCAAGAATGGTCTGTGGAGTCATTGTTGTTTGGACTGTCAAAGGAAACAATGAATAAATCAATATATTTTATTTCAAGAGTATTCAGTCGTGGTGCAAATCCAATAATATGTGAGTATAAACGCAACAGTCGTGTGTTTGATTCCCACTCGGTAGAATAAATTATTTAATATTTTTCTTTCCTCTTCTCCTAATTCTCTCTGGTAACTAGGCAAAGCACTGGGTTGAGTTCTGATACTCAATACATAATCTCCCAAAAATCGGCAGAAATTAAAGAGCGTCTTAATACTAGGTTCCCCTTTCCCGTACCTATCCTGCTACATGCACAATAGGTACAGCGAGAAGCTAAAACTGTTTATTGTTCCCAACAGTTTTATAATAAACTGTTGATATAAAACTGGGTTATTTTTAAACCATTTTTTAAAGTACATCGAAACGGGGACATTAGCATGATGGGAACCGTTCCGCTTATTTTTTGAAAATTTTGATGGGTACTACTAGTACTACTATTATAGTCGCTATGATATGAGTACATTTTACATACCCAGTGATTTCACTCATTATGTGGTTATAAACGGTTACGAATTTGATAGATTGAATTTTCTTTTCCTCGCTGAGGTAACCAAGCAAACCGCGATGTCGATCTCCGCCATTAAGGAGATACAAGGCCTCCGGAATTCGGTGCAAAATGGGGAACGGGAGCGAACTATCTACACTAGGTTCCCGGGTTCCCTCTGCCAATTCCGCTATGAGCGGGATACAGCGTAAAGCCAAAAAAAGTTAGATATTTTTGAAAACATACCCAATAATTATATGCCATTACTTAAAAATAACCTTAACACACTTACCTAAACTGTTTAAGTAGGAGCAAGGGTATCTTTCGAGTTCTTTACCCCGGACCATTATTTATCGATACGAGAGAGCTATATTGAATATTAAAAAAGTATTAATGTTACAATACACTGAAAAATGAAGCTCAGAGGTTAATTAAAACTGTAGAGCACTCAATCGAGAACTACAATAAAGCTAAAACTCACGTCGAGTTATAGCTGCTCTATTGTAATTCTTGTCTCTCGTATTTTGTTATTATTGGCTATTCACTTTTGCTCTTCGTATCGGCATCGAGAAGATCGTGACCTACTGCGTCTGCTTTATTGATTGTTTTTATTTATTGTGGTGTTTCATTGCACAGATAGTTGTTGTAGCGTTTTGTCTAATATGAAATGCAAGTGCTTTTATACTTTGCCACACTAGCGTCCCAAAAAGGCTTCGCCCGTTATACTAAAACCAAATTATACACAATCGACAGTCGTGGGTTCGAACCATACATAAATTGTAGCCTATGTATTTCTTTGATTTATAAGCTATAATATTATAAAGATTCATTTACATAAGTTTGTTTTTTGCGTGAATCCTTAACATACATTCATCCTCCCAAACTTTCACATTTGTAACATTCAGTCAAATTTAAATAGGTCACAATTTAGAATTGGAGAACGGAAAAAGTGGAGAACGGAAGCGTCTTAATGGGGGCTGAGTGTCCCCACTGCCCACCCCGTTATATGCGGGATACAGCGTGAATATAAAATGAACAAATAAATAGATCACAACCTTATTAAGTATTCACTCCATAACCGTGTAGGAAGTAGTCTAAAAGGGTTGTATTTCATTGTATATGAAAGATGCAGCCCAAATAACGTGAGCCAGGACGGCGGCACGCTGTCTGCCGCTAGGAGCGAGGCCCCCTCGCCCGGGGGGAGGCGGGATGCGCTCCAGAAGTAGCATTGCCGTAAAAGCCTCGCCTTTTATAATAGCTCACGTTTCCACTACATTGCGTTCGTTCGGATCTTATTTCCAATGAATTTTAGTTACCGTAGAAATCATTTCAACACCGGCTCGAAGTCTACTGCGATAACTTATCAGTCTGTGAACATTGGTGGAAAAGAATGTTTTGTACCTTCCGTTTCTATTAAATAGTGTGATGTGAATCGTGAGGCTAGTTGTGGTACAGGGGCACAAAGTGTGTGACTGAACGCGACTGGTTGTGGGTTCGATTCCTACTCGAACAAATTTAATATTTCATTTTCTTCGCTCTGCTGCAGTGATAGAAGTGTGAATGGAATGGAGAACGGAGTGTCTTAACTCTAGGTTCCCTCTGCCTACCCTGCTGTGTGCGGGATACAGCGTGAAGCTGATTTGATTTTGATTCTATGGAGTGCGACACGAACTCACAACCGCCCGCTCCTTTTCGCTTTACAGCCACTGAACAACTGCGCCACGACGAGTAACCATATTTAGATGATAAAACTTTAAGTGATGTAACATTACATTGTTTATGAATATAAGCGAATATTTTTCCCACACGTTATTGTGGTCGGCACCTCATTCTCTGTTTAGTCAAAACAGAAAGTCTGTATTAAAAAAGACATTTATACATAAGGAATAAAGTGTCCCAAATTTCCGGGGTCACAGCCTGTGGCATATATATTTCAGGACGGCATTGTTTACAGAACCAGCGTCGCCTTGACTACGGGCCGTTTTATTTTTTTGTGCCCCTAGCTTACCTACTTTAGTATTTAGGTTTTCCGTTTTTTGTTTTCACCTAGTATTAGGGTAATTAAATTTATCTGTATATATAAAAAATTGTAGTCAAAACTTGTTTTAAAATAAATTATTCAATCCATTGAATTAAAAGTAAATTTTGTAGCGTTAATTTTTCAGCATTTCTGGAGGCATTGCGCGTTGAGTGGCTGAATTTAACGCCGCGCTTTGTGTCTACACCAGAGCGAAGAAATCAAAATATTAAACATTTCCTCTACTGAGAATCGAATCCACCTGTCGTGTTTAAACTTACAGGTTTATGCCCCTGTGTCACGAATTTTTAACAGTTTTTATTATATAAAAAGATTGGTATTATTCCCAATATTTAAAGATTTTTAATCATGTATAACTTTTATACGGACACAATATCGTAGAAAATAACTTAAAACAATAATATATAAACGGAACAAACCATTACAGGCTGAGGTCATTTCACGGTTGCCATGGTAACGCTCCGCGTCCCCCTCGCACTGTGGGGCGTGAAATGTAGAGATATTGTACTTTTCGTGCAATTGGGACCCTTATTATTATTAAGATTTTTAGGTATGGGCTTACAGAGGTTGACGTAGAGATGGGTTTGTGGATTGTTTTCGTAGAAAGTAGTGATGTAATATATTGATAGGTTTAGTTTTATTTTTGAAGAAGGTAGGTGTGTTTGCTTTATTTTTGTGGCAAATAAAAAATATGTTTTGTTGCCGCCTTAATAGGTTTCATATGTTAAATATAATTTTAAAATAACATTTTATTAGTATACTATACTAGCTCGTCCAATTAACAACCTATTAAGACAACCTATTGAGAATACGGCCGTTGTAGTCGTAGAGAAGCTGTTACCAGGGTAAAAAGACCTGTAGAAGTAACCAGCTTACTTTGACGGAGGAACGGGAAAGGCAGAAATGAGTGACTTTTCCAAGATGTCCTGTTTTATTTACAAACAACAGAAGATACTAAAATTGGAATAAAATGATTGAAAAATATGCTTAGAATTATTGTAAGCTAAATTATATACCAATTACTGAATTTGTTAAATAAAATAAAGTTATAAGCTAGATGCATTCAATTCACTGGAAAAACGTAAATCATATAGGAGATATAAAAGCTCACGACATGGAGGTAATCCTGAAAGCAAAGCTCAGTACATCTCAGGGATAGATCTTATAATTTTATATTCTGTCGCATCACTCTCTACCTTTTAGAACTAAACCCTTTCAATCTTCTTAACTTCATGTTTAGACTGAAATGCAACAACTCTATTTTATCAAATTAATAATTTAAAAGGCTAATCTTGATTTTTTATGTGACATAATGTTTTTAGTAATATTTTTATTTAAATAGCATCTTCACGATTTTCCCGCATAGTAGGTATAATGTAGACAAAGGGAGCTTACTGTTAAAAAAATCTGTTCCCTATTTCTACCCAACTTTCGAGAAATTGCGTGAGAGTGAGTGGCAGAGCGCCAAGCCGCGATTTGTCTACTAGAAAACATAAGTATAATATAATATATAATATAATAATATATATAATACATATAATAATATAATAATGTCCTCAAATGGGAATCAAACCAACAACCATCGGTTATATAGTCGGACGTGATCCCACTGCGCCACGACGACCTTCAATTTAATTAGCTGTTCTTACAGAACTATCAATGATATGATAAGTACATAATATATTTAATACATTTCTACTGGTATAGCGAATGAAAAGATCAAATTTCAATTTATATTAAGTGCACTCTAAGAAGATTTCAACAAATTTTTCTAGATTTGAAACCTATTTGAGTTGAATCGAGAAATTTATAAATACACTCCATATATATATGGGAGGCCAGTCGTGGCGCAGTGGCACGAAGTGTGACTGTAAAACCGACTGGTTGTGGGTTCGATCCCCACTCGAGGAGATTAAATATTTACTTAAATTTATATTTCCATTTCTTCGCTCTGGTCTCGAGGCTAAGCGCGGCGTTGAGTTCTGCCACTCAACACGCAATGCCTCCAGAATTCGGCAGAAAGTGGGGAACGGAGTGTCTTAATACTAGGTTCCCTCTGCCTCCCCTGCTGTGTGCGGGATATAGCGTGAAGCTGATTTATTTTTACACTTCATATAACATCAGAAATCTATTTCTATGACCCATTTTCAAAAAATAATTATCAATAAGATATTTGAAAAAACTATAACTGATTTCAAAACAGGGTAATATTCAAAATACCTATAGCTAAGCAGCTAAGACCTGAGTGCACCGTCTAAGTAGCGCGATTACGGTCAGGTCGTGTCTCGCCCGCGGTGGTGCGAACCCACTTAACATCTTTTCAGGCTTTTCAGTAAACATTACGCCTCTAACGGCCAACTCTACCTGTCTCCTGGACACGCGTTCAGAAATGTTTTTGTGAATTTTAACTGGAAATACTAAAAGAATACTACTTGCTTTTCATTTTTTGTTTTGTAACAGTTGCTCCCAAAAGTTGTTTCTAAGCTTACTAAGTTAAAGAAATAAAAATATGAAAAGATATAAAGCAAAAATGTTCTATTGATTCTGCTCACAGGAGCAACGACGAGCGAGTAAACGGGTCACGGAAGCGGTCGCCCGTAGGCGATAAATGACTGCGGGTACTTCATTCTTAATACAATACGTTGAAACTTTTTGTTTTAAAATATTATATATTATTTTAATAATATTAAAAAAAAGAGTATTCAAATGATGAATATATTTCAATTTTATGGTTCTATCGTGAAAGTAGTGAGGTTGAATTAAATAAGATATTATTTATTTATAATACAACGAAAAGATGAAAGAGGAGGTAAACTAATTAATTAGTCGATGCCTCTTACTTAATCTAACACACAACTCGTATAGCTGAGTGACTTCTTACTAAAAGATTTATTGATGTGGCAACAATAGAGTACTGTAGTTCCTGTAAGTTCTGGATTTTAGGTCGTTTACTTTGAATATTGATTTTTAGCTTTGTACAATAATCTTGTTCTCTAACCTATATTTGTTTTTTTTTGTCAACATTTGATAAGGCACTATAGCCCCATTGCTCAAACTTTTAATTGTCTTTCGTTATTTTGTATGGTTGCTCTAGAGAACCTAAACTAAAATACTTTAAGTCATTATTTTAAGTTACTGCGGTTTTTTGAATCACATTGATTAAAAGCGAAGCGTGAGTAAAATTCACTTTTCCCTCACGCTGTGGGCGGAAGTGCTCACACATGCAATTCACGAAGGCAATAATTCTATATACATCAATATTATATCAACCCATTTAAGATTTATTACTTAAGTTATAAAACCTTTGGTATCCGCTAAAATATTCTCCGCTCTTGCGCTACTACTTTTTATAGAATTGAAAAAGGTAAGAACGGCGTAAAGATAGCTAAAAATATCTCCAAGGGTCTGTGTGTTTTCAATTTATGTATCTCAAGAGAGGAGGGAACCGAAAGCCACTCGCTACGAGGGCATGCAGTTGGGGCACTTGTTAAATAATTGAAGAAGGGGCAAGTACAATCGTATTAGAAAATTTGATTTGCGTATGAATTTGTAGAATTGTTTTTTTATAGCTTTGCACTGTATCTAGTCAAGTAGGCTGAGGGAACCTGTTAGAAACTCCGTCCTCAACTTTCTGCCGATGTCTAGAGAAGTTGAGTATTGAGTGGCGAAACTTCAACTAAATACGCTTTCTCAAGTTTTTTTTTCATTTAAATAAAAATAACTAATATATGAATATATTCATACATTTTATTCATATATTGAATCAATCAACAAATGGTTTTAGTAGGAATTTTTGATTCCAGGAATTAAATTTACTTTCACACTAATAATCTGTAAATAAAATGTGATAGGTATTTATTTACGAATAGTCTGTAAAATAAGTCGTGGCGTAGGGCGCAACCGATCCTACACTACCGATCGCGTTAACAGTAACGCGATCGGTAGTACCTAGATCGGTAGATTTTCTTTCGTCCACTTTCTGCCAAAATTATTTATTGGGCGGGCGGAAGTGAACGCCGCATTTTGTCATAGGTATATAGAAATAAAAAAAACAATTATTTCTTCTGAGTGTCGATCATTGATTCTGCCACATTGTGTCATACCGGCCTCGCGAATATTGTTATAATAGCTACCAATATATTTGTAAAATTCTAAAACATTTTTAAACATGTTTTAAAGTGTTATTCCACACTTAGGAAAGAAAAATACTTATTTAGAAAATTTATAAAAATTTGAACGCAGCGGGACTCGAACCCGCGCCTCCTGGAAACCGACCAGGCGTTCATCGTGATATATTCATTTATAGAGCCATATTTTCAATGTTGAGCAATGAAAAATAAACAAAAATATTAGAAGCCAGTCTCCGAATGTAAATATAACATGTTGTGAATTCGATTTCCATTCAATGCAATGAAATATTTTATGTTTTCATTATTTAACGGACATTCACTTCTTTCTCCTCTTATCACCAGAGAAATTAAAAATATACTATCAGTTCCGTTGCATGATATTTACATAATTTCAACTAAATATTATCTTCTACACACAAATAAAAAAAAAACCATAAACAACCACTGGTCCACTAGTCCAGGTAGTCCAGTGCATAGAAGCGAAAAATAATTTGTTTCGTAAAACGATAACCACATTCAAATTAAGCGGTCACAATGCGGTGGAACCGGGTACGTCGGCGGACTTTTCTATTGAAATAGTTGTTAAAATCGCACCAAGTTAATGTAACTTAATTAACACCAGTAAAGTTTTCACCACGACTAAATACTAAATGGTATATATGAATGATGTCAATACTAGTGCGAACGCACTTTGCGTTTTTTATTTATAAAATGATTTGTGATTTTTATGACCATTTACATATATTACTTACTGGTCATTCCCGTTTACGTTACAAAAATAAGATAAAGTTTTCATTAAATATGAAATCTTTGCAAGACTAAGAATACTTTTATGCTTTAAAAAAAATATAATATCGTATTATAATATTTATCCTAAATAACTGAGGAAAATAATCGAAGCAGCTTTTCTAGTCGAAGCGCATATTTTTTGCACCAGTGCGAAGAAATGAAAATGTTAAAAATGTAATTTCCTTGAGCGAGAATCGAATCCACAAACATTACATTTTTCCTGACCTCTCTAAATTTTAAAAAATGTACCAATTACTTAAATACAATAAAATGTAAGTTTAAAAATGTACATATAGGACCGTTTTAAACAGCTTCGCTGTCGTAATTTGTTTTCTAGCTTTTATTTAAATTTGTATTATATTAACTTGTATTCAGTTCCATGATCGCCCAATGTTAAACCACTTAATGTTACCTGCTCACGAACGCGTCACCTGGTGTTAAAAATTGTTTTTAGTCTAAAATAATTTTATACGATATCGCCCTACTACAGTCTTTTACTTTGTTATTTTATAGAATTCTTAAAACAGATTATAAATAGAGAGCTGTATACAGCTAGACGTTGACGACGCCACAAAAATTATGATTGTAGGTTCGATTCAAGATCGGGAATGAATTATTTTCAGTTTCAGCTCTGGTAAGATAAAATGCAGTGTTGAGTTTTCCTACTCGACAGGCAATGTCTTACAGTGATGACGCTAGATTCTCTCCGCTTATCCTGCTAAATGCAGAATAGAGCGTGAAGCTGAAAAATGAAATTCTCTTCGCCTTTTTGCCATCACTTGAAAAGTGTCAATATTTTTTATATTAAAAAAATAAAATTGAAATTTAAATGATCAATGCTAAGTATATTATACCTTTGTTTATGATATTTAAATATTTTTAATAAATTTTAAACATGAACTTAAAATTATTTTTCTACTAAAGTGAAAATATGAGCATACATTTTTACTGCAACTTATTGTATTTGTTTACTGCAATCCTGCTCGACCTGTGCTCTCGGTCCACAAACGCCTTTTCTCTTTTACAATGCCTTCAATTTTATTATATTGTATGTAAAATTATTAATTAGTTTCATGTGCTGATGACATCGAAATTTGAATTTAGTAATAAAAGTACATTATTATAGGGATGTACTTAATATTACCACTGTTGAGAAAATATTTTATATGCAATGTTTTTTTTATTTTTTTAGCTTCACGCTGTATCCCTTACATAGCGGGGTAAGCAGAAAGAACCTGGTAATCTAGGGTTAACACATTCCAATCACACATTTGCTATCAGAGAGAGCGAGAAAATAAAAATGTTAAATGTTACATTCTCCCGAGTGAAAATTGAACCTACAACTGCATCTTCAGTTGCACGTTTGTGCCTTTGCGCCACGGCGGCTTCTCTACTAATGTTGATTTAAATAATAATCATGTAAAATTTTCTTTTTGAACTCGAATTATAAGGAGACGGTTCAATACTCACCTTGACTTGCAATTTTATATTGGTTAAGCTAATCTATTTATATAGATTCTATATTATTATGAGAGAGGTTCTATATATGGTATAACCACAGAATGTGGTTTCTTCACGCAAATGGATAATAACGTCCAATTCTCTACAACTTCTTTCTGCTGAAACAAAACCGTCGGAGCCGCCTTCATTGAAAAGGGAAAGGGATTCAAAGCGGAAACTGCACGCGAGAGCGAAAGGGCGGCCGCTTTCCGCTGACTCCAATTAAATGATCCAAAATGGCAGTATATGTGGTATTTGGTAAGTTTTTTATTTCAATTTCCTTCTTTTTAGCTTCATGCAACAGAACATAACACATTCGGATGAATAAATAATTAATCAATGATTATTTGCCGAATTCAATTTGTATTTATTTAATTATAGCAATAAGTAATTGGTGCATGAACTTAAACAACGTATTATATAATAAATTGGAAATGATATATGTAAATATTATTATAAAGTCAGCAACTTTCGAGAATAGTCGTGGCGCAGAAGTACAAAGTGTGGCGATAACCGCGACAGGTTGTGGGTTCGATTCTTACTAAAGGAAATTAAATATTTATTATTTCTATTTTCTGCAATCTGGTGTCGGGGCGTTAAGTTTCACATCTCACTACGCTATGCCTTTAGAATTTGCCCTAGATTAGTCAGTCGCTCGTTTAGAATAGGTTAATCTCAAATATATAAAAAATGTTACGTTTTTTTCCGTCCATCTTCTGTAGTAGAACTAAATGCACCTTCTCATAAAAAATTGAGGGAACGAAAGATACACACATATAGGTACATACATATATCACTAAACGACGACAAACGTAACTAGGGAAAGAGAACTAAAACTGTACCACATCTAAGATGTGTACAGCCAGATCTTTCCAAACTGCGTTATTATGATGCCAATTTTTTGTAACTATTTACTATTAGTTTGTACACTACAGAGTATTTATTTTTATTATTTTTCCTACCCATGATCCGTACCTTTTATTTTTTAATATTTTTTTTAATAATTCATATTTTTTTTATTATAAATGCATTCAAATATTGTCGTAAACATTACATAAAAGTAATCATAGGAAATTTTTATATATATATATATATATATATATATATATATATATATATATATATATATATATATCCTTTGAGAGGCCAGTCGTGGCGCAGCGGCACAACTGTAAACCAACTGGTTGTGGGTTCGATCCCCACTCGAGGAGATGAAATATTTACTTAAATTTATATTTCCATTTCTTCGCTCTGGTGTCGAGGAGAAGCGAGGCGTTGAGTTCTGCCACTCAACACGCAATGCCTCCAGAATTCGGCAGAAAGTGGGGAACGGAGTGCCTTATGACACTAGGTTCCCTCTGCCTACCCTGCTGTGTGCGGGATACAGCGTGAAGCTGATAAAAAATATATATATATATATCCTTAAAAGAGTTCAATCAATCCCATAAGTCGCCAACTTGACTACAATGATATAATCATAAACTATATTGACATTTTTTTGTAACATATTACAATCGCGGCCATCGTGACCCAAAGGCGCAAGGGTGTGATTGTAAACGCGACAGTTAAGGGTTTGATTCCCAGTCGGGGGGAAGGAATGATTATATATATATATGTTTTTTCCTTCTGCCTACCCTGCTGTATGCGGGATACAGTGTGAAGCGGGATATTAACATTTTTCTAAACTGATTTTAACTGGTATTAAGACAAAATAAGGCGGTAGAACTCATATTACCATTCAACAAGTTTTACCTTTACACTAGTGTCCGTCTGCATGCCTTGCTATATGCGGGTTGCAGCGTGAAGTTGAAAAAAAAACTATAATATATGTTTTAAAAGATAATCGACATATTACCCTTTATCGAGGGACTTAAATTTATAATTCCGTTTTCTTCGCTCTGGTGTCGAGGGAAAAGCGCGGCGTTGAATTCTGCCACTCAACACGCAATGCCTCCAGAATTCGGCAGAAAGTGGGAAACGGAGTGCCTTATGACACTAGGTCCCCTCTGACGGCCCTGCCGTAAGCGGGATACAGCGTGCAGCTAATTTGATTACCCTATACATCGTAGCGCTATTACATCTTAATTTTCTCCTTACAAGACGCCGTGTCTCGGCTAATAGCTAATTTTCTGCCTTGTTATCTTTTGATGAGAGTACTCTCCGCTCTTTGCCTTCAATGTATCTTGATTATAAGATTTTACAAGTGCCTAACATGTGATTAACTGAAAGTTTCATAAATTATTATACTCCCTTCATGTTCAATGTCTCCGTTCCCGCACTGATAACCTCCTTGAAATACCTTTGTCCCGATCGAAATGCTATGGTGACTCCTTTACTGTCAAGACAGTAAAGTTGTGGAATGAGCTGCCACTAAGTATTAGGAAATCTCAGACAGTTGGAGCATTTAAAAGCCGTCTTAAAAAATACTACCTGGAACAGAGTCCATAAACGGATTTATATAGCTTAGTTTATGTATGAATGTGTATGTATGTGTGTATGTATGTATGTGTATATGTATGTATGTATCTATGTATGTATTTGTGTATGTATGTATTTATGTATGTATTTATCTATATTTGGCATTTTATTTATATTTATGTATATATCAATGTAACGAGCGTGTAGCTCGTAAAAATAAAAAATAAAATATGTTATACTTTTTGCACCGCTCTGCGTTCTTGTTTCGTTAATCTTGTATTGTTGGTTGTCTGTAAGAGATCGCTCTTAGCGATAAGGCCGCCATTGCACATTGATCTTATGTACTTGTATATCAAATGTATAACCAATTGTAAACGTGCAATAAAGTGTTATTATTATTATTATGTTTCTCTTTCATAGTACTCGGATTCAAAAGAACCCGGTCCTTTGGAAGGCTTGCGTGGGGACACAGGTCCAACACGTAGAGGCCCCTAAGAGAATGTACAAATGTTTTACTGTGACGCATTAGCCGAGATCCATCTCTGGGTAACCACAGGTAATTGCCCAGAGATGGTCGCCGGTTAATGCGTAGAAACTATGGAAAATGTGGAAATCTAAACTAGGACTATGGAATGAAATTTGGATGGACTGGCTACTGGGCTATTGAGTGAGACTAACGGACGTCCGCCTTTACAATAGTCTCAAATTGAACGGTTGGCGGACGGTGACTCGCCTCCCACTAGATGGGCCCCCACAAAGCGGCGTAGCGCCTTGGGCGCAACATCGGCGTGGTCGGCTAAGGGTGTAGAGAGGTGTGCACCGGTTTCACCATCACGAGGAGCTCGTGAGCGGGTTTCCCCGCTATTACGCAGATTGAGCACTTCCACCCTTTCGAGCATATAGCTCTTGCGCTCCACTCTGCCGGCCAATAAAGGCAAGCCAGAGGCGGGGGATAGATTACAATTCCCCTCCGGAGGACTCAGGTCCGTGGGGTCGCCACTCCCCAACAGCTCGCCACAAGCTGCCCTGCGGGCTTATTATTATTATTATTATTATTATTTTTATTACAAAGATAGTGGCCGTCGTGGTACTATAAGCTCGTCGGTTGTAGGTTCTATTCTCACCCAAGGAAGTGAAATATTTAACATTTTCAGTTTTTTCGCTATGGTAAAGAGGCAAAGCGCGGCGTTGAGTTCTGCCACTCAAAAAATCGGCGGAATGTGGGCCCATTGCCCATGTATGCCCAGTATCTAAATAAGAACGGCGTGGCTTAAAACTAGGTTTTCATGTGCAGGATTCAGCATGAAGCTACAGCGATGGAGGCCATTGCGGCGCAGAAGGAAAAAGTAATCGGCTGACTGTAAATATATGTGGTGGTGGGTTCGATTCCCACTCGAAAGAAAAATTTTTTTACTATAATTATCTGGTACAACAAGTGGCGTTGAGTGGAAAATATAGTTAGTTACCCAGTATCAAAAATAATAACTTTAAATACAACTGGTTGGTTAGCTACTCTTATAAAACCTTCAAAGTTTCCCTCTGTTTACATTTGTGAAAATATAATTTAAAAGAAATTTTGTTTATATTTTGTTGCATTAGAAAGTTAAACGGGATGTTGTTACTTTTTAGTTCACAGCTGTTTACATTTTTAATTATTATTCAAGAAGAAAACAGGAATACTTACTTTTTAAGTTATACTTTTGATGAAAGTTTAGTAAACATTTTTTGTGCCCGTTATTGAAATCAGTTTCTTAACTTATTCTTTAGCAGAAAATATTTCAGTTGTAACGGCTGTTTTGTAAATTAGGCTTATAGTCTTAATTGAAATATTTCTTGATGTACACGTTAGTCAGATTGAAATTTAACGTGAAATCTATATTAGAGTTGTCTTTTCACAGCGCGACTGTACGGTTGTAGGTTCAAGTTCCACTTCAGGGACATATTTTATTTCGGAGTTTAATTTAACCACACAGAACATTTTTTTTCTGAAATATTTAAATTCATAAGAAGCTGAAACATAATATAATCTGAGAGGTATAAATTTACAATATATATATATATTTAAAATTATAAAAAAAAATATGTATATTTTTTTATAATCAGTAGTAAGCCTAAGTAAAAAATACAACACTAAATATCTATACGAAAAAAGATTTTAAAATATTCATATATACTTAAAAAATATATTTTTTTATATTCAATTTCAAAGGCTTAACGATATCGTGCATTGGCCAGCTGATTGGAATAGTTAATTAAAAACATATAAACAGAAACATAATTGGCGGCAAAATCATAGTTATAATGAAAATGGCGTCTCCATTTTATTGTTGAAGTGAAATAAAACAATCAACTCCATTTTTATTTTAAAATTATGTATGTTTATATTATTTTATTTATTTCAAATTTTACATTTTGCAATTAATCTAAAATTTAAAAGACTTTGGAACAAAATGTAGTAGGTATGTAATAACAATATAAATCTATTAGATTAATAAATATCTAGTGTTCATTTATTCCATAGTTTGTTTTATCACTATCCCATACTTTGTATGAAAAAGAAATGTTCTTTTTTTTCTACTTTTCGTTCATTTCATGATTTAACTTAAGGTCTTATATATTGTTGTATAAGTACCATCTTGGTAAAATTTTAACTTACGATAATTGTGTGTATTCATACTTTGAACGAATTATCGTCATACTTTATACGAGAATTTAAATTTCTGTACATTTTCGGTATAAATTTTTACTTTTAACTTTTAACAAAGCATATTTCAATAAAAACTATGAAGCAAAATGTGCCATGCATTTTCCCCTTTGTGTATGTTTGAGAGTCTTTATCTATGTATAAACTGCTCTCAACACAAGTACTTATCCCAATTCAATTGTTGAAATGTAAAGTATCTATCTATTTTTTTATCCGTTTTACGCTGTAAAATAGAGCAGCGTAGGCAGAGGGAAGCACTCCGTTCACCTCACTTTCCACCAAATTCTGGAGGCATTGCACGGTACTATTTTTTATGTTTTACGCTTTGCCTCGTTACCAGAACAAGAAAATGAAAATTTTAAATATTTAAGTTCCTCGAGTGCGAATCGAGCCCACAACAGTCGCAGGAATGTGCGACTGCGCCGGCATGACTGGCCTCAACTACTAAAGTTACGTTTTAAAAACAACAAAATTTCGTTAACACGGCGTTGAATGCCATTGTTTGGTAATACAACGGTAAGAATAAAGTATATACATGGAAGAATAAAGTATATATACAAAACATAATATAACATTTTTATTTCTATTTAGAACCGAGCCCCCCCGGCTTGGATATGAACGTGATACCAGCGTGGCGGGAAGGCATGACGGGGCGAGGCGTCGTCGTTACAATATTAGATGATGAGCTTGAGATAGATCGTCCGGATTTTGTTTCTAAATATGTAAGTACTTTGTTATATATTTACAATGTCTAAATTATATATATATATATATATATATATATATATATATATATATTTGAAAATGGCTTTTTTTAATTATATATATATATATATATATTTGTAAATTAGTGCATTTAAAAATTTCCAAGTGAACACTACCTAGACTTGCCTAATTTTGGGCGACTTACACGATTTTCCAAGTAAAATACTAATAATCTACGGGCGAGTAAAACAATATTTCAATATAATTTAAGTCGAAATGTTTCGTTAAAAGAGAATTGACGTTCAAATAATTACAACGTAACCAACATTGATAGCTAAATCCTATTTAAGTATTTCTTTAATATAAAAACGTTATTAGAAACTATATATATAGGACAGTCATGGCGCAGCGGCATGAAGTGTGACTGTAAAATGCACAACCATTTCGGGTTCGAGCCCCATTCGAGGAAATATATTTACTTATATTTATATTCCCATTTCTTCTTGAGTTCTGCCACTCAACACGCAGTGTCTCCAAAATTCGTCAGAAAGTGGGGAACGGAGTGTCTTAACACTAGGTTCCCTCTGCCTACCCAGAGGTGTGCGGGATACAGCATGAAGCTAATTTATTTATTTATTTTATATATAGTTTAAATATATTTAGATCTATTGACGCTTAACTATAAATAGTCGCCGTCTACGTCCCAGTTTCTCCGGAATTGATGAAAGGTTTAACATCTCTATTATATACATAAATGGGTACGGAGACCGACTTGTTGAGTTTCTCTATTGCATATACTTTACAGTGGACAAAACTTTAAAATACTTTAGCTTTTCCTGCTGTGAAATACGAAAATACTATGCGATAAATTACATAGTATAAAAGAATTTTCGATTCAATGTCAGTTTCTATTCGTCTATTTATTAGCGAAATGGTGCTATTTATTCATCCGCGAAAAAAGGATACTTAGGCTAGACATGTCTCCTCGCCGTGCGTTCTCTATCGTATTGACCACGTGGAGTATTCTGGGAAACTGTTTAACCTGTTACCTGTCACCAAATTGTCTGACTGTACAGTACGTCACACACTCCACTAACACTAGTGGAGTGTGTAAGGATTCGTAGAAAAGTCTTTTCACGCGCCCTGCAACTGCGGAATGGCCTACTTGCGGCAGTGTTTGCAGGTCGATACGACATACTCGTAGATACATTTAAAAAGTCTATTTCCACGTTAAAAGTAGGCAACGCACCTGTAGCTCCTTTCATGTTACACGGGGTCGTGGGCGGTGATCACTTACTATTAACTGACATATTTGCTCGTTTGTCTTGTCTTTTCCATAAAAAAAATATATTAAGTACTTTACAGTAAATTAGAAAACCGTAATTATTATATGAGATTTTCTATGTCTTGAATGAAATGTTCAATTCATTGCTAAACTCAATTTTAATATATTTAAAACTATTTTAACTATAACAGTAATAAAATACCAAAGCAGATAAATTTTATTGAAATATTTTCCTTCATAAATTCCATGGTTTGTCGAACCCACTGACCAATTACTTAGACGCTACTCGGCACTCAATCAGCAATCGTAATCGATATTGCTAATAATGTAAGTGAGGGCTCCAATTAGCTATCCGTATAATAGACTGAAAGCACGCCAGCTCCAGCGAGGCGCGCCGGCCGCGTGAGGAGTCTGTCCGTAACCGCGAGGCGCGAGGGCCTTGCGATGCTTCGATTTGATACTAATTTGCACCAATGCGTGTAATTATATTATATGTTGTGGTATGTTGAATACGTGGTGTGTGGTGTGTTTTAGTTACTATGTAATATTATTTTTATATGAGATATTAAGAATGAGGCCACAGTCATGGCGCGAAGGCACACTTTGTCGGTTCGATTCCCACTGAAACTGAAGTGAAAGGAACGGATGTGCTTCAGTGGAACCCGAGGAATCATAATACTGGGTTTCCAGTATTCTCTATTTTCTCCGTCCTGTGCGGGATACAGCGTGAAGCTAACACAGCAATAAATATTTAGAACGAATTTATATTAGAGTCGAATGTCATTATATTGACAAAATTTAATGACGACGATAAATTACTCTATATTGAAAAATAATTGTATACATTGTTTTATTATAAACTAGCGACCCGCTCGCGGCTTCGCCCGCTTTAGTTACTGAATTATTCATGTAATGTACCTATGTTTGCAAAACACTTAAGATTACCAATGTGAAAATTATTTAAACCTTAATGCAACCTTAACCCACATTTTCGTAGTTCCAATGAGGGTGTTCCAATTGTTTAAAAAAACACACTTAAACAAATGACACAAACAACAGAAAACTTTAACGAAAGAAATTATAAACAACAGCACACTTAGATACTATTCTCTTACCCAAAAATACTTAAACGAACTATGTCGCGTTGAAATACATTATAATTATTGGATAGCTGCAAAATACGTGCAAACGCTTCTAAATTAACTTTGCTATAGAGCCTGGCGCAGAAATTAAGCATTCTCTCGTCCATCTCCGTAGTAGCTCCGAACGACATCTGGGCGTTGCACAGTATGGAATTGGAAGGATTATCAAATGCCATCTAGGCGGTCAACTCAGTCAGGAGAGACCCTCGGTTTCCTGAGGGAGGCCCATCTTAAACGACCAAGGTTCAATGCAAGGCTCATGAGTCGGATTTAGAGGAGGATAGAAAGTCCCTAGGAAATAGTCTTACGTCTGACAGGCAGGCAGGCAGGCAGGCAGGGAGGCAAAGACATGCGTGACGTACTGGGGGGTTCCGGCTCTGAGCACTTAATGAAGTAGGCCCGGGTGCCAGACGCGGTCGAATGCGTGCTACGTCGAAGAAGACTACTATTGCACTCTCCTTTCGGTTGATCACTGTTGCGGCGTAGTATAACCAGAGTGGTATACCCGCTTGCCAAGCTGCTCGCTTTGTGGAGAAGTGAGAGGAATATCTTCTCGAACAGCTTGGCGACCGCGCTAAGGAGGGTTATAGATCGGTATCCTTCAGGCTGCGGGGTCTTCCCAGCCTTGGGCAATATGATGAGCAGGCCTTCCTTGCATGCCCCGGGGGAAAGAAGACAGGCGGGTGCGGCGGATCCATTGTTATAAGCAAAAGGTTGCGGGGCGCGGGGGGACGGGTGGTGGACGGCGAGCCGTTACACAGCAAGATTTTTTTAGTACCGTAATTGTAATTTTAAATCTGTGGTACTAATCTTCTAAAGTACTTATTGAAATGAAATGAAAACAGTAAACAACATTTTGATCTATATTAAATGGCCAAAAGGTAACTAAATAAATAAATTAGCTTTACGCTGTATCCCGCACACAGCAGGGTAGGCAGAGGGAACCCAGTGTCAAGACACTCCATTCCCCACTTTCTGCCGAATTTTTGGAGGCATTGCGTGTTGAGTGGCACAATTCAACGCCGCGCTTTGCCTCGACACCAGGGCGAAGAAATGAAAACATAAATTTAAGTAAATATTTCATCTCCTCGAGTGGGGATCGAACCCACAACCAGTCGGTTTTACAGTCACACTTTGTGCCACTGCGCCACGACTGGCCTCGTAACTAATATACTTATTTATATACTGAGAGTAAGGGATGATATAGCTTTTCTGTAAAACTATTTGTAATTTCGAAATATTGTAAAGAGCAAAGTTTATCTTTGATTAACGTAGAAAATTAATAACTTATTTAAAAGGATAAGGATTAATATCATTATGGACACACATCCCTTACAATAAGAAAATATATTTAAATTGCCGTCTAATTTCCGTCTCCTCTACGCTTTTATTAGTAAGATTTAAACGATTGTTATTTGCATTTCTTGTTCTACGACCTATGAACGACTTTTTCGTGGCATAATTATTAAATTAAAAAAGGAAAAAAAAATAATAAAAAAAAAGGAGGAGAGTAAACAATTTAAACAACAGAAATGATAAACAAAAGACTACCCACTATTCTCTTCCTAAAAAACTTACACGAAAGACTACCTACTATTCTATTAATCAAAAACGATGAAACTAAATATATCGCGCTAAATAATACATTAAACTCTAATTTTCCAATACGTACAATCGCATCAAATCTACTTCGATACAGAGACAGGCGGGGAGAAGGGCGCGGCGGACCCGTCGCGTGGCGCGGACGCATGGCGTGTGGTGAGCCGTTTCGCAGCAAGGATATTTTGATATTGTAACAACTTCTAAAGTACTTATTAAAATGAAAAACAATAAAGACAGTTTTCATCTCCGTTAAATGGCCAACGTAACTAATATACTTATTTATATGCTTTATGAGTAAGGGATAAACGAAACATGAGCCAAATCTGCGGTTTATAGCGGGCGTGATGTGTCAAAATTTAAATGCGTTTTTCTCTAAAACTATTCATAATTTCCAATTAGTTTAAAAAGCAAATTTTATCTTCGTTTAACGTAGAAAATTAATAAAGTATTTAAAAGGATAAGGATTGATATCATTATGGACAAACATCCCTCACAATAAAAAATATATTCAAATTATTATTTTTAGACAGAAATATGCTCACTGTATGTTATCCTTAGAAGATAAAAATATGCTGTCGCTGACTTTTTTGTAGATCTTATTAAGAGAAATAATACTCTAGTACATTGTTTTCATGTAGGACTTACCATTAAAGCAGCGCATGCGTGAAAGTTTCTCAACGGGTAGGACTTTATGCACATTTATCATATTTATGTCAAATTACATTAAAATATATATATAATAAATCATACACAAACCTTCTCTGAGAAATACTCTACCTCATGGTGAAAACCGCATCAAAATCCGTTGGGTGGTTTAGAGGAAGATCGCTTAGAAAGGCCAGACAGAGAAAAAAAGCGTTTCTATTTTATAATATTTATAGATAAAACTAATTACTAACATTTCCCTAACATTACCTTCGTAATAAATACACAAAACAGTATCTCCAATACATGATTTGACAATAATTACTCGTAGCAACATCGCGAGGCTCAGTCGCGACTCGCAGTAGCTCCGACTGACTCAAGTCAAAGGAGTCTGTTTGTATAAATGTTCGTAGCAAGTACTACTGTCTTTAAATAAATAGCTGCTCGCTCTTACTCGCTCACAAGTCACGAGTCACGAGTCACGAGTCGCGAGTGACGTTCATGAACAAAGTCGCTCGAGTTTGAAATTGCAGTTTTCGTCCTGTTTGTGTTGCTTTCATTTATGGCTTGGAAAATTGAATACCAATTGTTTTAACTGAAGCATTTGAGTAACTATTTCTATATTTAAAATTGTATGTTTTTATATGTTTGTGTTATTTAATGTAGTGTAAGTCAGGGCAGAGGTTGTTGATTTTTTAATCATTGGATAATAACGAGCAGGATTGCTTGATTCAATATACTTTGTTACCTTCATTCTATATCCCGTATATAGGAAAGATAGGTGACCTTGGGAACCTAGTGCCCCATTAATACATTTCCGTTTACCAATGAGGAAGGGAAGTGATTAAATATTTATTAGTTTTAAGTTTTTTTTAGTTTTAAGTATTTTTGTAATGACTTTAAGTATCTGTTCTATCTATGGAACTTTTTGAAGCATTTTTTAACATAAATAATGAACAGAAAAAATAATGAATCACATACACCTACGGTACACTACGATGATTTTTTATGTAAGTACGTATTGAATTTACTTATGTTGACTATTTATAACTGCAGTTCAAATATTGCAAGGTAAATATTATTTATATTACTAGTTTACAAACAAAAATAGTCCCTACATTATAAAGGAATATCATATAAACATAGTACGAACCTTTCACGGACGTTTCTCCTTCAATTTACATCACAGCGTTTCACTAAAACAACTTCTCAATCCTTTCACAAACTAAGTGAATATTTTCGGATTCTTCTTTTCAAGGTCGACCGTAATAAAACACACCCGCTATAGTACAACTTAGTTATTTAACCTAGGTAGCATATTTTAAACGATATCATTAGGATCTTTACATCTTTACATTCTCCTTTTCAGGGTCGTCTCTACTAAAACGCATCTGCTATAGTACAGCTCAGTTCTGCTATTATCACGTAAAATATGATTTTACGTGATAACAGCTGACGCTATGTGTTTTACCGCTTTCAAAGAGAAACATTCACGTACAAAGGCAGTCGAGTTTGAAATTACACGATTCATCTACCGTGGCTTTAATCTCAATGTTGGTTTGAAAAACGGGTAATTAGGTCAGTGTTGTTACCGTGATGTGCAATATTTCGTATCACAACCGGTGTTCCATTTCTCTGTCATATAACTAGAAAGTGTAATAATATAGTCGAATAGTGCTCAATTCACTACTGAGTATACATCACTTGGGAGTTGGTACATTCGTGTTTGTGTTCTAGGTTAACAGTTAAATCTAGGGAACCTTAAAACAAAACTGTACTGTATCTGTTTAACTTTCCTAGGAATGTTGGTCGTTTTAACTTCGTAGGGGCACTAGACCATGCAAATAGCTTTACTAAATGAGTCCAGTATACGAAACTGACCTTAGCTGACCTAAGTTGTTAGACCTAGCTCACTAACTTTATACAAGACAGTCTCGGTTCCAAAATAATCTCCACTGGCCCGAAGTGAGCACTTCACGAACTAACACCACTCCTAACATTGATTAGTAATATATTTAGAGGTTCTAGCAATTTCTATTTCTATTTATTTTATTTTACAAGTACTTGTAATATATATCTCCCTACGAATATTTCTTTGAAAAATAAACACTTATTATATTATCTTAAGTATTTATTAATTAAGTTAGTTCACTTTCAAATTCTTAAGATGAAAGTTCAAACATAAAGTTTGATAGCTGTCTAAGATCCTCGTAGGTCAATTAAAAGCAATCAAAAACTTCGGCAAATCTTTGAGTATTATGGCAGTTCTGTGTAAACATAAATGTTTGTTGTTGGTAGTTTTTGCCTTAAGTTTAAATTTTTCTCTTTTCTTCGACTCGTGCGTGCGGGAGGGGATTGTAGGTAAAGGGAACCTAGTGTTAAGACTTTTTCCACTTTTCTGAATTCTGAAGGCATTGCGTGTTGAGTGGAAAAATGCAATGCGGCGCTTAGACCCGTTACCACAGCGAGAAAATAAAGATATTAAATATTTAATTTCCTTGGGCAGGAATCAAACCTATGTCCTGCCGTTTTTTTAAAATGAAAGTTTACTATGGAATTTATGTTTACCTTATAAAAAGTTATTGCTATATGATAAATATATTCCAGAGACGAGTTATGAAAATCAAGTCTAATATAAAATATACTTAGTCCTCAAACTTTCCGCGTTAGTCGATGTAATTTCGAGTTACGTATAAAATGTGACACACTTACAAAGTCGCCTCGTAAACTCTTGGCTTACTTTTTAAATATTCTCTGTTTATTTTTTTTCTAAAGCAACCTTTAATAAACTTAAGCTTCTAGTATTAACTTTAACTTCGTATATTTAAATAAACATGTTCTTAGTAATTATATTGTACGTTTAAAATTATAAGAAGTTTAATATGTTAGAGAGCTATAATAATAACTTGACATTAGAAATGGTATACTTTCATATTATTAATTTTAATTTTACACTTTTTTGGGCTTATAGCAGAATAGGTCAAAACCTAGTGTTAAGATATTCAGTTCCCAACTTACCGTTCCAAATTTGGAGACGCATAGAACGCTGCACGGTGTCCTTTTATCAGATCAAAGAAATTTTAATAATTATTTTTTCGAGTGGAAATCGAACTCTTAACCGTTCCATTTACAGTCAGACGTTGTGCCGGTGCGCCACGAGGCCTCATTAGACATGCACCGTCTTTGAAAAATATTTCCGGCTTTGCTATAACATAATATTATATATCACACGTCAAGCTGAAAATGGATTGCTTTGACTCTTAGAAGCTAAACATAACATTATAATATGTATCGTAACAATATTACAACCTTTGTTTATTTTATAACACTATATAGTAATTTCATGTACTTATATGAGTCTCTCTAAATTTTTATTAAATTATTATAAAGGAGCACAAAGCGTGTGACTTTAACCGCGGCAGGTTGCGGTTTCGATTCCCACTCGGGGAAATATAATATCTCTCTATTCTATTATATCATATATCATAGAGATGGACATCACATTATATCAATATAAATAACCTAATTTTACTATATTTAATACAAGAATGAAAGATAAGATAAGAGTATATATATAACATAATAAATCGTTAATATTATGTTTTTTACATTTCTATTTTCAGCGGCAGGCAGTAATGTTGAGACACTCCGTTCCTCCCTTTCCGTCGAATTCTGTGGGCATTGCGTATTGAGTGCCGGAACTCAACGGAAAAATATGAAATATTTCAATTGATCAAGTTGGAATTGATCGCACTACCTTTCACGTTCACTTTTTATATACTTCGTACGAAATGATTTTATTGTTTTGGTTATACATAAACAATATCCCTATAGAGGACGTGGTCCTTGTCAGTATAACATTACATTTTCACATGGGAATTGTTACCGTTAATAGCTCGCTTTGGCCTGTCAAAGAGAGGTTATCCTTGTTAAGCGTTAAGCTCAGAGCTAAACTCCCTGATAAAGCTTTGGAAGCTACGTAATTGATTTTCTGTATGTATGTTTGTATGTATGTTTGTATGTATGTATGTATATAGACATAACTGGTGTATGATTCATTTATTAATTTTAATGATTCATTTTATATAGTACTTTTAATTGCATGTTTATATTTTTATTAGGTAAAGTAGCTTCACGTGTGTTTTTCAGGTTAATGGATTTGTCACGATACGTAATAGAGTAAAAAATATTCAGTCAAAAAATGGAGACCAGAGTGTCTTAGCACTAGGTTACCTCTGCCTAACCCATGGTATGCGGGGTTCAACGTTAAGATGAGTTCGTTTTCTATATGTTTTGTATGATTACGCTTATCTCTGAAAGTACTAACCCAATTTACTTAAAACTTTTTCACCAATGGCTTTTTTTAACTTAGCAAAAAATTCACAGTTTGTTTCATTAAAATCGCTTAATTTAAAAAAAATATCGTCATTTGAATGAACTTTATTTGTATTTTAACTGTATAAGATGTATTTAGTAAAAAGGCGTTTTCGATTATGTAATTTGAACATATAAATGACATTTTTTAACTGTCCGAACAGTTACATTTTAACTTTAAAAGGAATAGAAGAGATAGTAGTTGGTTATTTGACTGTTGATAATAATATGTATTTTTGACTTATCCTCTATCCCTACCTATAGATATTATCTATTTACCATATGTTTTTTTATATATAATTATTATACTTCTTTTTGTCAGGTGTCCGCATGTTAGACGGTAACGTCACGGACGCAGTAGAAGCACGGTCGCTGAGCTTGAACCCACAGCATGTAGATATCTACAGTGCGTCGTGGGGACCTGACGACGATGGGAAAACGGTCGACGGACCAGGGGAACTAGCCACGAGAGCCTTCATTGAAGGTGTCACTAAGGTAATATTTGAGAAAAAGTGGTAGTAACTAGAGTTGGTATGTGATATATGAAAAAAGCAAATGCCGGATGTTACTCTGACCGCAGATACGGTTACTTAAATAAAAATTAAAATACATTATGTAATATACTTAAAAATCATCCTCTGTACAGGGATTACTTAAAACAAAAATATTTAAAATTAATACCAATAGTTATAGAAATTTGCGCTTTGAAACAAACAAACACTTCAATTTTACAATATAAATTGTGCCTAAAAGTAATATAAATTTTAATTTTCATTTCCAAAGAAATTCGATTTCTGTTAAAGTGATATTATATAGAATATAACATATATCCACCCATTATATGTATATTTATATTAAGAATTCCTTTCGTAGCTACGCTACACGTAATTACATTCCACGGAGACGTAGGACACTTTAAACAGCAGTGAGCAACTAGACGAAGTGGTGGAGTTTACTTTTCTAAGTTTATTTCAGTTGTACTATCGAACTGTTAGATATATTGTTACTGAAATTTCGCTGGAATCATTCTGATATTTAATTTAATTGCATTTCTTTTTAAATAGTCATTTGATATATTAGATAGGCAAGGGGTACCTAGAAGGAAACTGGGAACTGGGAACCCATTGAATTTTGAAGGCATTGAGTGTTGAGAGGCGAACTCTCGACTCAACGCCACGCTTTGCGTCCACATTAGATCTAAGAAATAAAAACATTAAATATTTTATTTCTTCGAGTGGAAATTAGACCCACACTTGACCTCAAAGTGACTAGTACTGTTATTTTAACTTACAAATAATTTTATCTAGTATCATGTATAATCATATGTTGCGTTATATCCGATAAACTCCTCATACTAATCTGTTTATTCGTAACGACCTAAACTAACCATAAACGAGAACGAATTAATTTACATAATAGTCTGACCGTGTTGGCCCTGAATTTATGAAATTTAATTTTAAATCATGAATATCATTATTCATTATAGATAAAAAATCAAAAACAGTTCGCGGCGTTAAGTTCCGCCACTCTACACGCAATGCCTACAGAATTTTGCGGATAATGAAGAGCGCATCGTAAAAGGAACGGATTATTTTAACACTAATATATATAACCCGACTTTTGAACAGATTTCCTTTGTTTAGGTTTATACATTCGCAATATCCTTGTAATTTCAACAATACACCTATCTACTAGTAAATGTATGTGCAATTCTATGTGTGTATTGAACCCTTACTTAATAAATAAGTGAATAAAAATAAAAAATATATATGTTTAAGGTAAAAATATATATACATACTTATCCGCCACTCAGCACGTCTTGCCTACTCTGCTACATGCGGAATACAGCGTGAAGTTAAAAAAAGCTACATAGAAAAGTGTTGAAATTGAAATGTTGAGTGGAGTAACTGGATGCCGCTCTTTGCCACGACACCAGAGCGAATAAATGAAAATATTAAATATTTCATTTCCTCGAGTGGGGATCGAACCCACAAGTTAACGCTTTTACAGTCACACATTTGTGCCACTGCGCCACGACTGGCGTAAAAAATTGAAGGATCCAATAAAATATATTATAGAAGAACCATAACTGGGAGGCAATTTCGTTTCGTTTTTTGGATACAAACACTAAACTGTTATAGCACAAAAGAATACCAAAAAAAAACATTTATTTTCAATCTGTAAAGCATTTTTTGAATTTTCCATATGAAAATGAAATATTGTAGTTGAATGGATGTGTTTTTTTGTATTTGAGTGGAAATACAAATGGTCGCTTGAACTATTATAAGAGCTAACTACTTATACCCCTCAGAGTTCTTATTGAGGCAACATTTTTAGTTTTGGTTTTAGTACTACATTAAAAAACATTTTATGTATTTTTTACGTTACCTTATGTAATTCAAATAACAATACTACATTTGACGTAAATAATTGGCCTTTTGGACTAAAATGTGGAAATATTGAATTACTGTAAATGATTTTAGCAACAAAATGTTTCGTATTTTCACGCCACAAAACAAGTTGTATTAGTGGAACAATAGTTGTTTGTCTCTAGTGACCTAGTGAATGTCAGTGAAATCTTTTCAGATTAAAGTAGGATATATTTTTCCGAATCGATTCTATTATTAGAGGCCGTCGTGGCGCAGTCAGAGCGTGCGTAGTGATTGTAAACGCGACGATTGTGGCTTCGATTCTCACTAGGGGATTGTTCAATATTTTCATTTCTCGCTCCGGCCTTGATGTAATTTGCGCCGTTGGGTTCCGCCACTCAACACAAAATCACTTAAAAATTCAGCAGAAAGTGCTAAAAAGTACGGGTTTTTTATTAGTATGTCGTATTACATTATTAGATGTACCACGTCGTATTTCAATGTATTTGATCACCACTAACCACCCTCGCTTCCAATAAAACAGTAATATATTGTAACTATAAGGCCTATTATGCATTTGATGAGGTCAGATACGAGTCAAAATAATTATTTTACTATCTATGTAACTTTATTTAAATCAGTTATACTACGAAATAATAACTTGTAATGTAAGGAATTACTGTATAAGAAGTTTCTTTACATAATTTTATTTTTTCCTCATATTTTGCTGAATAAGTGAAATAAATACATTTGAGTTTATCTATTGATCTCATTCACTCAATGATGCGATTGTAACACAAAAGGTATGTGTAGAAAGATTTCTGGCTTTCTTGGATTTCTTGGCTCTACCATCGAGGGTACAAAATTTAGAGGGATACAGCGTAAGGCTGGAAAAAAAAATATAAAATTTATACAAATTAATATTTGATATTAAATAACAATACTTCAGACGCATAACACCAATAATCATTCGAAACTGAACTAACTAAAATTAAATGAATTGTTCTGAGCTCCCAAGAGTCCCCTTTCATCGTAATATATGTTTAATGGGTGTACTTGAGAACAATAAACTGTTGATAAATACAATCTATTTATAATTGAACTTGGTATTTCTATTGTATGTATTATATAAGTAACAATAACCAATTATTTTATTAATGATTGTTTTAATGTTAACAATGGATATGTATTGTTGTTTAGGTAAAATTGATTGTGGAATAATGAAAATATTGTGGATATAGAGGCGTATGTCTTTATTTTATTAATGCGACAGTTTGTGAGTTTGGTTGTCATTGAAGTAAATGTAATATGTATATTTTTTCTTTTCCTTACTCTGGCAACGAGACTAAGCGCGGAAATGAGTTGCGTCACTCAAAACAAACTCCTTATGGGATCGGAGTGTCTTAGGCTTTTTCTTACATTAGGTTCCGAGGTTCCTACTCTTTCGTTTCCTGTGCTTGTGTGGAATACAGCGTGAAGCAAATTCACTAGTGGCCCACTCGCGTCGCGCGCATACCACTTATATTTATTTTTATATGCTGCCATTTGCCATAAGATACAACAATATAATTTATACATCCAATAATTTTGAGAAAGTGCAAGCACTACGTGGCTGCTTGCGAGGACGAAAACGGCGGCAAGGGCGCCCCCCGCAGGACTCGTGTCTACGCTTGCGGCCGTAAACGGACCGTTGAAGTATTTTAAATTAACATTTTCTCTAAATATAATCTAATGGGATAATGTTCTCTCGTAAGTTTCAATATCTTAATCAAATGAAAAACATTGAAATATCACCTTGTAATTTTCAATTACTTTTTGGCACAAAATGCCGTACTGTGATTTATTTATAAGAGAGAAGAGAAACAAACAAAAAAAACAAACCCTTCCGCTTCATTGAATAAGTATAGATTAAATTATTAGTACTACTGTAATGTATCATTGTAAGGTTTATAACATACATACCTATATTACAAATTAAATAAATCATTCTGTATGAAGTGGTCTACAATTCCACGGTCACTACGGACCAAAGGTAGCACCGTCATACAAACTACAGCAAACACGATGCATAAACACTATATATAGTATATTTTGATCGCGTTGACTCAAAAGCTTGAGTTTGAGACGTGAATATTTGATATAAATTTCAGATTGATACATCCACACGATCGCAATATATGTGCTCTTGTTAGACGGACGACAAAGTGCTCTTTTAAGGGTTCCGTTTTGCCTATTCTATCTATCTATAGTTCTATCTCATAAAGATAAAACTTTTCTTGCACGGTCGGGGCGGTCGGGAGCACGACACTGCGGCGGCCACACCGCTCCGCACGACGCGTCGCTCGGCCGCCTCCGACAGGGCGCGCTGCATAGAGGTACGTAATAGTACTTCATTTCATCACTTTGTGTTAAGTGAGAAAAATGTTCCCATTGTAAGAGGCCAGTCGTGGCGCAGGAGCAAAAGTGTGTAATTGTAAATGCGACAGGTTCTGGGTTCGATTTCCACTCGAGGAAAATAAACATTTGATATTTATTTTAACGCTCTAACGGGAACAAGGGAGCGGAGTGTCTAAACTGTATGTTTTCTTTGCCTTCCCCTGTGTTTGCATTATTATGCAACACATGCGGTATTCCGCCTGAATAAAGTTACATTATTATTATTCAGTTAATATATACTATGTGAGTAATATAAAATAACAAAACTTTCAGCCACTTTCTAGAAATAAGCGATTGTTTTCGTATGTGCTCATTTTATTTTACGAACAAAAAGGTAAACAACTCATGTGAATTTTATTTCAACTGTAAACATTTTGATTAATTGTTTGTTTGTTTCATATTTATAAATATAGATACATCAAAAAATTAAAAGAAAATATTGATGTAGTATTTACTCAACAGGAACATTTATTTAAAAAATATTTAAGTTATTTTTTAAATAAAAATACTAAATACAAAATTTAGGTCATTTTCAATTGATTATTTGCATTTCTCGTAAAAACTAAAATTTATCAGATAAAAATTAAAAGGTAGTAGTGGCTTGTAATATTTAAAATAAGTGCACACTTCTATAGTAGGTATATGGACTCAACAAATTATGAAAGGCATCCATTATTCATTAACCCTAAACTAAACACCCAAAAGTTTCATCGTAAATAAACACCGTATATACCCGCGCTAAATTTTGCATGTTATCTGAAAGCCATTTAGATTGGGGATTACGGGATTACAGATCCCGCACTCGTGATAGGTGATCATTATAATGTACTTGATGCAATGTACTTTAGTCAATGGAGATTATTGACAATGATATCTTATTAAATAGAATACGTAGACCTTCTTGCGTAACTCAACACTACAATTTGACCTAAGTTAAATTGCAGCGTTGAGCTACGCAACACAGTTTCACGCGGTATACTGCACACAGTAATGTAGGCAGAGGGAACCTAGGTTAAGACACACCGTTCCCCACTTTCCACCGAATTCTGGAGGCATAGAGGTGCTGAGTGGCGGAAGTCAACGCTGCGCTTTGTCTCGACACCAGAGCGAAGCAATAGAAATATAAATGTAAATAAATATTTCATTTCCTCGAGTGGGGATCGAACCCACAACTAGTCGCGCAGTTTACAGTTACCCTTTGTGCCTCTGCGCCATGACTGGCTTTTCCAAAGTCAACTCTTATAAAGATTTTAGAATTGCTACCAAAATTAAGGTAAATCAACAAATGAAAAAATATTTAAATCAAAGTCATGAGCAATGAATTTTGTTGTTTTATTCGAGAAATACTCGTGACGTTTCTCTGATGTAAAAGTTTTTAATTTCCCTTTAATACATCGGCCAAAGATAAAAAATATATTCAGCGTTGTTTTATTAACGCGTATTGTCATAAAACCCCCAAAACATGAGTTCTAACGAGAATTTAAAATATATATAATTTACTTATGAAATATTTTTAATTTTATTACCCATTAAATACTCCGTACATTACATTCTTTATTTCATTACATCTAAGCATCGGTGGAGAATGGCGCATCAATGGTGTAGGACGGAATGTGTCACACTCTTTCGGCTACGGTCTGTTGGACGCGGCGGGCATGGTGCGGCTGGCGAAGACCTGGAGGACCGTCCCGGCGCAGAGGAGGTGTGAGCTGGCAGCACCGAGACCCCAACGGGCTGTTCCGCCTAGGTCCTCTATTACTTTACAGGTAACTTTAATGAAGTGATAAATGTTTTCTTTATAACATTACATTTACATAAAGTTTCTCCAAACTAATAAATTAATAATGACATCTACAATCACTTATCTATATTATCAAAAACGACCATTTTCACACATTTTTAAGGAACTGCAACATAGGACATTACAATATTCATATAAACTGTAACGCTAAATGAAGACGAGTTAGTGTCCTATAGTACTACACATTGATTGCGCGCCTAAATTCCGCTTGAACCAAGGAAGGAATGTCAGTATGTCGTCTACATCGTAGATTCCGGACGAAATTATTTACTTTACAAAATATTTACAGTAAAATACGTACAGCTACAGTAGTAGTACACTAAATAAATACTCTATTTTGAATCTTAAGTCATAAAAAATGATTATTTCTACAAATTTATATTTTTCCAATAAATTTTTGTATGAACGTGACTGTTAAAATGAATAGTGCTTGTTTAATATATATTCTAGTTAATATATATTAAAGTTAACCTCAGGTTAACTTTAATATATATCGATAATGTAATATAAAAAATAAATAAACGACTAAACGCATAACGACTGAGCCATTCGTAATGCAGAAGCACAAGCGTGTGTCTGTAAACGCGACAGGTTATGGGTTCTATTTCCACTCGACGAAATTAAATATTAAATATTTTAATTTCTGTGCTCTGGTGTTGCGCCAAGGCGCGGTGTTGAGTTCTGCCACTCAATAGGCAATGCCTCCACAAAAATGGGGAACGGAGTCTTAACACCAAGTACCCTCCGCCTACCCTGCTCCATGCGGGATACGGCGTGAAGCTGTGTATATAAAGCACTAAATAATAACTTTCACAGCTAATTTGTAACTTACGCAATTATAATATAGTAATATCCAACAATGAGACTTTAAATGACGTTGAATTGAAAACGATCTAATACGACGAGACTCTGTATCTCGGTGCGCGACATTTGCAACTATTACGGACGCTCGGTTGCATTTGCATTGAAATGACTCGGCTGCGAATTTACGGAATTTAGTGCCTTATTATGTCACAGTCGGCGCCAGACTTGGCTGTAATTGTTGTAATTATAGATATACATATTAGAATTGACATCTTTTAACTTATATTATATAAATAATAGAAATTTAAATCAATTTCACGCTGAATCTCGCATACAGCAATGTAGGCAGAGGGAACTTAGTCTTAAGACACTCCGTTCCCTACTTTCCGTGAAATTCTGGAGGCTTTGCGTGTTAATTAGTGGAACCAGAGTGAAGATATAAAATAGAACTTTAGTTACAATTTCATAACGCAACAACGCAACGCTCCAAAAGTAGAGGACGAAGTGCCTTAAAAACAACGAACAAAATAAAAAAATATATATTAAATTTTGAGAAGTAAATCTTTAAAGATTGTGGGATAGAACATTTGTTTTTTTGTTGAATAATTTTCCATTTTGCTTTTGAATGTTTGTTAAGTATAAATGTAATTTTTAAATTGTGAATTGGTGGTGGAACTTCAACTGGTACCTTATATTTTTATTGTAATAAAATATTCATGAACAAAGTTACGTATTAAAAATACATAATATAAATAAAGATGCTAAAAGCTTGCTTTAAATTAGTTTATTTTTATGTTTGTGATGTTACTGAGACCGGCACGGCGCATAGCACAAGTGCAACTGTGAAAGTTACGGTTGTGAATACGATTCCCACTCACGGGAATGCAATGTTACAAATTTCATTTCCATACTAACGAAGCAAATTGCAGTATTGAGTTCCTTCATCCCACATGCAATGTCTCAAGAAATTGGTAAAGAATGGAGAACGGATTGTCTTGAAACTAATTTCCCAGGTTCCCAGGATATGCGGTATATAGCATCACGCCACAAAATTAAAGTGTTATTACAAAATAGGCAAAATACAAGATATAACAGATTGTTGACCCAGGCCAAACTTTTTTTTAATAAAATAAATAAAAAAAAATACCATTGGTTGAAGGATTTATACGTATGTACGTACATATGAATGTTTGCATCGATACGTTGCATAATGGCTTGTTACATGCCACATGGAATTTGTGGAACTCCGGTTGAGATACTGTGAATACGCTTCATATTTTGAAATACCATTTATCCATCAAAATAAATCCAAATAAATATTTTTATTTATCTGTGTATTCCAAATGGAATGAATAATATTGTGTGTATTTAAAATTTTTTTAGTTTCACTTTGTATCCTGCTATCAGCTAGCTAGGCAGAGGGAACCTAGTTTTTGCATTATTCTAAAAGCATTACGTGTTGAATGGCGAAACTCAACATCGCACTTTGCCTCTGCAAGACGAGCGAAGTAATAAAAATATAAAATATTTAATATCCACTATCCACACACAATCGAACCCACAATCTGTCGCGTTAACAGTCACACCCTGCACCAAAACTGATATTTTAAATAGAAATCATAAATCATCAATCATCGTTTTAAATAACATTAAAACAAGTTATGAAATTCAACACGATATATTATATTACATTCCCATCTAAGTTCAGAACAGAACTTGGAGGCGCACTCAGTCAGTGCGGGACAGCTTACGTAGCAATAAAACCTCGTGTCGTACCGCGATAGAGACGTGCAATCTAACTTCTTAGTACTTGTCACGTAAAATTGACATTGACGTGAATGAATGGAATGAATCTATATCTATACTTTGAATATATTCGTAACAGTGCGGTGTATGTACATGAAAGATATATAAGTGAAAATGTTATTGGTGGCATTTATTTATTTATTTATTTATTTATTTATTTAATACTTTATTACGCCAACTTAAAAATAAAAATATACAAAGTAAACAATGGATAAGTATAGTGTAAAGGCGGCCTTATCACCACAGGTGATCTCTTCCAGGCAACCCTTACCATTAAGAAGATCAGAGTATGTGTGGATATTGGCTGGTGTACAAATGATAAAATATGTTATTCTTATATAATATACCTACATAAAAAAAATACATTCTATATATTACATTAATGACATAAAAGAATCAAATGCAATGATTTTTATTTTCTATTGTCTGTTTGTCTGTCGCGATAATCACAAAAGCAGCTTAACTGATTAAGTTGCAGTTTTTTTATTGTACTTGGGCAAACTTCACTTAAGATTTAGCGTTTGTTTTGTAGGTTGCTTGATAAAATTGGCTGAAATTTTACGTATCAATACAGGTATATAGATATTGTTTTATGCGTAGTCCTGAGCGAATCGCTAATATATTAATATATTTGTATTTCCATTAAAATAACTAATGTTATTATAAAAAAATAAAATGAAACCTATAATAGAAGTGTAATATGCAAAAATAAAAATAAAAAAATCTATTTAAAACAATTTGTAGCCAATCTTGGCACGCAGTGGTGCATTGTATTATTCTAGATGAGCATGACTGCATACATAACAATAATACGTCGTTTCGTTCGCTCTATACAATTTTCTTTTGTACTAGAGACGCGCTACCATAAACTATGTTCTTAATAATTGTTACATAATAACTAACATAAACTATGTTCTTAATAATTGTTACATAAAATTAATATTGATATGAACGAATGAATGGAATGAATAAAATTTAATAAGTTGTATTACTATTATAAAGGTATTTATATTATTTTGTTTATAATTGTAGTTTTGTATGTGGCTTGCGGCTATGTTCATGTTTTATGCAAAATATAATTTATAGTACATGATTTATTTTGAGTCCGTTATGGCGCAGGAGCACGAGCGTGTGACTGTAACGTTGTGTGTTCTGAATGAAACTGTTCTGTGAATTAACTATTATTTATTAATATTTTCATTTCTTCCCTCTGGGCACAAGGCAAAAAAAAATATTGTTACAGTATTATAAATTAATAAATATATAGAATAAAGATATAGAAGAAAAAGGTTATCTATAATAGAAAATCTTCTTGATTCTTCAATTTATAATTTTCTACCAAAATTTCTCATACAAAATAATGTTAGGGCATCTAAGTGAAACAGTTAAAAGTGCATCCTGCTCAACAAATGGCGTCGTTTCAAAGTTATACGGCTAATTAGTGAACTAATTTAACATGAAATAGTTTTGCTCAAGGGAGGTGACTTGATTATACTCCGGTACATCTCTTAAGGTGGCAGTTTACAAATTGGCTTTTCTACATATCTATTCGTGTATTTCTTTCTTTAGCATTTACAGTTATAACATACAAACATACGGACTTTTTTTTCAGCTTCACGCTGCAATCCCGCAAGTACCAGGCTCTTGAGTGACTTGATTCTCCACTTTCTGCGGAATTCTAGGGGCATTTCGTGTTGAGTGACAAAACTCAACGTCGTGCTCTGTCTCGATGCCAGAGCAAATAAATCAAAATATTATATATTAAATTTCCTGTAGAAGGAATCGAAACCACAACTGTCACGTTTACATTTCGGCAGAAAGTGAGCAACGCAAGTGACTTACGCTAAATTCTCAGATACCTACAGCAAGACGCTGAAAAAAAAATTAAATAAGTGAATTCATTTATTAATATGTAAAATATTTAGTTGCAAAACCAGATATATATCACTTCATTAAACTTCACCACTTACCTACATTTATGTATTATTAACAGCAGCTTCACGCTTCTTTGAAGAGGACATCGAGTGTTAAGACACGCCTTTAAGCACTTCCTTCTCAATTTTTGGAGCATTGCTTGAGTAGCGGAACTCCAACAAATCTATTAGATATAAATTCAAATTTGAAAATTTCCAACTGCGCCATCATCTTCTCCTTTGTTTAATCATAGTGTCGATAAATCATGAAAATGATGTTTTGACTTTTCCATTGATACATATCAACTTTCTAATAACTATTGTACTTTATCTTCTTAAATAAATGTGACGATGAAGGAATATTATTTGAGAAAATATTACGTATAATAATCTCTGTATACAGAATAACTTAGATATTTTAAATTAATAGAAAATAGACATAGGTGTTTCACATATTTTTTTAGAGATAAATTTTGTGAAGACTTGAGCAGATTAAATATAAATATTAAATTAAATTTATTTAAATATTTATAATAGATAAATGTAAATACTTTATTGTAGGATAAATATAAACTAAAAACAGCAAACAAAATAAAGTAAACTAGTGGTTGCAAATTTAAAAAGTTTAGTAAAACGTTTAGATTTATATATTATTTTATCAAAACATTTTCAAGATTAAGGCCGTCGTGGAGCAGTCTAGTGCAATGTATAATACTAACTTTGTCGAAAAGTGGTGATCTGAGTGTCTTAACACTAAATAAATGTGTTCTGAATATATGAACGAAACTATATCGAACTATGTACCAAAAAATATTTATACATTATACAAAAAATGTACTGCAACAGACCACACGATTCATAAATAATTTTTATACACTTAAATATGATTGTAATGGTGTAACAAATATTGAATTTAGTAATTAATTATTCGTGTTTCTGTATATTTGTAATATATATAACCGATAAATTGGGCTATATAAACTATACATAAATTTTATATCAAAACATGAAGTTTTCTATAACTAGATAACATACATAAATAAATAGATAAAAAATCAATTTATATTTCTCCAATATAAATTTTCAATTCTAAAAGTCCAATGTTGTCATCCGATGTAACGATGACGTCTTTATCTCTCTCAGCACTCTTTCCTAAAGTAAAGTGTACACGCTCGACGAGTGTGGACCGTCATCGAGTGCTCTACAAGTTTTCTAATACAAGCGGTAAAATGTGCAGCGAGCTGGTTCACAGGCGTATAGAATGTAAACTACTAAAGAAGACGTTTCGAAACGCTCGTTCGTTCTGAAAGTTCCAAAAGTTAAATTTAATTTAGTAAATAAATGTTATATTTTCTTCATAATCTACATAAATTGCTGTCCTCGGACATACTGAAGTATATATAAAAGTTTGCTAAAAGTTTCCAAGGCAAAACCATATTAGATTTCCTAAGGTAAATATAACTTATTTTACGAACTTTAAACGAAGCGCAGCGTTGAGTTCTGACACTCAACACGCAATGCCTCTAGAATTCGGCAGAAAGTGAGGAGCGGAATGTCTTGACACTAGGTTCCCTCTGACTACCCTGCAACATGCGGGACACATCGTGGAGCTAATTGAAAAAAATTAATAAAATTAACATTATTTCACACATGAAGCTGATAATATTACAGTTTAATTTACCACAAACGTCATCTGTATTACCTACAACGTTGATATATAATAAATAGCATTGCTATTGCACAAACGTGCAACTACAATCCCGATACATTTTTACCGATTTTAGAAAATATTTAGAAAATATTTATATGTATTAATATTTTTATTTCCTCGCTCCAGTAACGAAGCAAAGCGCAGCGTCGAGTTCCACCACTCAATACTAGGTTCCTAGGTTCCCACTGCCTACCCTGCTATGTTTCAGGATACAGCATGAAGCTTAAAAAAAGAGAATACTTAATAATAGCATTTATTGACGATTTATAATCCGCCGTCGGACACACGATACTCTTAAAGCTTTATCAAAAGTTAAGTACTGTCTCGGTCTCGTCGATAAGTTGATACCCGACACTTTGTACGGCGCTTTCGTGAATTGTTGTAGCATTATCGTATATTTCCTGTATACAATAATGTTAAACTTGAATGAAGTTTAATTTTTCTTTGAAGTTAGCATTTATGGATGTAAAAGTTATTTTGGAGGTCATTTTTATAAAAGATATGGAATTAAGTTTTTTTTAATTACCGAAATATTATATAATATTTTTATTCTTATTTTATCGCGTTTCCCTAAATTTATCATCGTCTGTTACGATGTGAAAAAAAATAAAATAATTTTTATTTATTCATGAAAAAGTAAAATTTCAAACTAAAATAATTATCTACTATAAAGTTTACGTACACACATATGTATATACTTACATAATAAAATACGATATGTAATTTACCATTTTTAAAGTAATTTAAATTGCGATAATGCAACTTTTGTATTTAATTTTGCTAATATCGTAAAAATACTTTTTACTCATTAATTTAAATATTTCATATATTTTTAGATATGCGATAGTCTCGTATTTAACATAACAATATAACAAGTAGGTAATTTTTAAATACAAAAATTTAAATGAAGTACAATGATGTTAATGAAATACTGTGTATTTATAATTGAAGAATATTCAAATAATATTTTTTTCCTAAATATTTATATTTTTACCATCAACGATTTATTTAAATGCATTATTTCCTACAGATCCGTGAAGAGGGTCCAGCTGTGGAGTCAGGGTATGCTGCAAGCGGCTGTACTACACACGCGTCCCAAGCGCCCCACCGCTGCTTAGGTTTGTGCCTATTGCTCCTTCTACTCCTGTCCATCCCTTCCCAAATACAGCCTAGTAGAATAAAACACGCACTAACAACTAGTATATACTATAGAAGTAAGCAGAATAATCAGAATGTATTAGATAGTTATATAGAGAAGAATGTAAGACCGCCTCGAGCGCCGTGCTTGCGAACAAGCCTCCTACACGGTGCTGGTAGCCTAGTACTTGAAGCTCGGAATTATAGTTGAACATACTGTTCTGTTGAGAGTACACACCACTACGTATGTTCTATATTGCTAATGAGATTGTTTATTTAATTAACCGTTACTGTATTGGTTCCAACTCATTTTTTCATTTGAGGCCAATGTTTGACCAACGTTGGCGTAGTAATAATAGGTATTAAAATATTTTATTTATATATATTAATACATAAAAATAATTACAAAAAATTGGAGCCAATATTTTATCCAAAGTTAAGCTGTCTCTATGTTTGTGCCTTTACACCCTTCCCTTTCACTACAAGACAGTATAGAAGTAAATCAATAATCAACACGCTGTATGCATTTAATAATCACGAAACAAACATTGAACTATATTTAATTTTGTAGTACAATTTCAAAATAATATTAAATTTAAACTTTATTTTATTATAACAATTTTTGGCTTGGCTAATTTTTTTTAATTATTTTCAATGTACAGAAACCACTTTTCTACAGATTTATTATAAGTATAGATATTAAGAAGTTTAATTTTTTTATCGTTTTACTAACATTACTTTTATGTTTTTTCTTATACTTTTCTATGTAAAAATATCTTATAACACTATTTTGATAGACTTCTTCCTTTCTATGATTTTTTTAAGCTATTTTGTGTTTAATAAATGTAGTATTTTTTCACCGATTTCTTTAAAGGAAAATATAGAATAAACAAACACCTTTACAATTATTTATTTTAACTTTAAATCATATGAGATTTGTCATAGTATCATAAATATAGTCGTGGCGTCATCAACTAACCTCGAACTGAAAAACGCGATTTTTCGCATTTACCGTACGAATTTTAAGAACTTTATGGAATTAGGTACCTGTTCAATAATTTTTGTATGAAAAAACAACTCAAATTTCTCTAATCTTGACGCGTACATAAATACAGATAGATAGATATACCTATCAAGTTATTATTATTATTATAAATCAAAATAAAAATATTTTTTTTGAATTAGACATTACAATCACTTTAAAATCGTTACGTTGCACAGAAATGTCAGTAGTCAGTCCAACAGGAAGTTACCAATATATATGTACATACATATTATACCCACATTTACTAACATATGAACCTGCAAGCGAATTAATTAGTACATTAATTAAATCGGAAGTAGCGCGACTCGCGTAGTAAGTTCGCTGTGAGCGCTCTTTGTGTGACTTAACTATAATTCGATATCACATATAATTAGGATATAGGAATTGGTATAAACATAACTAAGGTATGGAAGGATGTATACATATAATATTTATCTCAATTTTGACATTTCCAAAGTATTTTTTACTAAATGTGGGGTTTGCTCTGTAATTTGTTTAGGCCAGTCGTGGCGCAGCGGCACGAAGCGTGACTGTAAAAAACCAATTGGTTGTGGGTTCGATCCCCACTCGAGGAGATGAAATGTTTACTTAAATTTTTATATCCATTTCTTCGCTCTGGTAAGCTCTGGTTCTGTCACTGAACACGCAATGCCTCCAGAATTCGACAGAAAGAGGGGAACGGAGTGTCTTAACACTAGGTTGATTTTTTTTTGTTTACGACTTTATAAAAGCTGTAAGACTTATTTACATGTTTATGAGACTACCATTGTGCAGGGGCACGATTGTAGATTCGATGCTGCTGTTCGTTCGGGCAACAAGGCAAAGCGTGGCGTTGAGCTCCGCCACTAAATAGCCAATGCCCCAAAATTTCGACGGTAAGTGGGGAGCGGATGTATATGTGGCAGAGATCATCAGTCAATAAGTTCAATAATTATCATCAACAGCTCTAAACTAAGTTTTCACTAATTATAAACTTATTATAGTCCACATAAATAAAATTGCGGTTACAGTTCTTCTTTGTATATGTAAATAGACAATGTAGATTTAAATACTTTATTTTTTTTTAGCTTCACCCTAAGCCCTGTATGCAGCAGGGTAGGCAGAGAGTAGTGCTAAAACATTTCGTTCCCCACTTTCCACTGAATTCTGGAGGTATTGAGTGTTGATAAGCGGGTCTCAACGCCGCACTTTTGCCACGACACCACAGGGGCCGTCCAAGTGTTACGTAAGCAGGTTTTTTTTGCAATTATTGACTCCTCTATGTTATTAAAAAATAAGCAATCCTCTTAAAAATATGTCATTGAACACAGTTCATGGTTTATTTTAATACCCCCCATACTCCATGTCATGAAAAATAAGCAAACTCAACACCATACATAATACTTGAACGGCCCCACATCGAAGAAATGAAAATACTAAATATTTAATTTCCTTGCGTGGAAATCGAACACAACCTGTCTATTTAACAGTAACTTCCTTGTGCCTGCACCACGACTTACCCCATAACTTTATTACTACGTGACATTTGCTTTGATGATGTGTTTAACGTGTCTTTAATATATATAATAAGAAATAACGCTGTTAAAGTGTTAATTATTTTAACTGAAATTAAAACCTACGAAATGGTTATAATTACAGGCGTCGTTCAGTATAATCTGGCCGGTGTTGATGCCTAATTTCTTTATCGCTAAGCTTAAATGTTGCAATTTTCACATTATTTAACATTTTAATGAGCAGCCCTGAGTCTTTGTTAAGTCCAATTAAGGGTTGGTTTTAATGAGGTCAACATATATCGGTAAAAATGTTGATTAGTAAATTCTACCGATTTGAGATGTAATGGCACGAAAATGTGATTTTACGATTTTGAAAATATGGTTTTAATGTTTTTTTTTATTATACACAATATACTCATAAATTATCAATACTATATAAATTTGCCGGACTGTTCTAAAGAATAATAAATAGCAAAAATTATCCTAAAAATACTGTAATATATTAATTCTATTAATTGGAAATAGTCAAAAAGGCGCGGGTTGAGATTTCGTTTTTTCTTTTACTTGTTTTTTAAAAAGTATTTTTCTATGTAAGTCTGGAAAAATACTTTAACTTAAATAAAAAAATAGAACAATCCTTTTATTAATTTTAAGCACTTCAATGTACATTGTTGGAGAAAAAAATTTAAAGTAATAAATTGTTTAATCAACTAGAATATTTCACTTTCGCGCATCCGTCGGAGCTTCTTACTAATCAACTACGAAGTTAAAGAAATTTTCTAATTGCGAATTTTTTCTGTCAACATCTCACAAAAGCTGACTTTAATTAACGGACAATTTGCGTGACTTCTACAAAACTTTGTAGCAATTCGATATACTTGTTTGAAATGTTTATATATGAGAAGATAGGCCAGTCGTGGTGTAGAGGCACACGTGTGACTGTAAACGCGACAGGTGGGTGTGGCCGTGTGGGTTCGATTTCCACTCGAGAAAAGGAAATATTTAACATTGTAATTTCTTCATGCTGGTTTCGAGGCAAAGCGCAACGTTGAGTTACGCCCCTTAACACGCAATGCCTCCAAAATTTCGCGAAAAATGGAAACGCAGTGACTAAACACTAGCTTCCCTCTTACTCAGCTCTGTGCGGTATACAGAGTGCAGGAAATAAATTAATTTTATATTTTTAAATATTTTTCTTCATCTCTCATCTTCACCATCCATTTTCCACCTTTTGTGAGTTAATACAAAACTGCATTTCTTATTTAACATTAATAAAAAAATGAATATTTTTCGAAAATAATTAGAGAATAACATAAAAATGGCGTGGCGTTCCGTCACTCAAAGCGCAGTCAAGTTTTCGGACAAAGAAAAGCCGACAGAACGGCAATTCCGTTGGTAGCTAAAATGTCAGTTTATATTATTTTCAATGTTTATACTTAAAATACTAATTTATCATTTAGTTCTTCAAAGTTTAATATGAAATGCATTTTTTAATTAAAATTTTAAGGAAATAATTATTAGAAAAACATCGATGAGGAAGAGTTTTTTTGTTATTATAAACAAGTAAAGCGAAGAGATCAAAAGGCTCCTTTCCCCGTTTTCTATAAAGTATTTTTTTTATTAAATTTATTTTGCACATTTTCTATTAAGCCAAATATGGTAATTTGGCCGTTATGGTGCTGATATACAAACCTGTAGACAAAAACTGTAAACGCGACGCTTGTGAGTTCGATTTCCACCCGAAGCAATTAAATATTTAATATTTTCATTTCCCCGTTCTGATAATTATTTCATATTTATTTATAAATAAATTTCTGATGTCCTTAGTTGATACTTTTTGACGTAAGAATTAATTATATTTTGACCTTTGTTCCGAAAAGGATATGTCCTGAGGCTACTATTGGGACAGGGAAAATATTTAGATCGGTTCATAAAAAAAGGTAAATTGTTCTACTATCTCGTCCGTTATTTATTCTTACTACACGTAAATATTGGAAGCAATAAAGTTTTATATATTATAGTTATAAGCTAGGGACTAACCTGTAGAAAATATATCATATTTTTAAAGATAATCTCGAACGAAAATACAAAAATAATCGACGTAAAGTTTTCGATTGTAAATTAAAAACTGAACTGCTTAATCGAATAATACGAAAAGTACACGCAAGAGATTCAGAAATGGACATGCATTCGTATGTATGAATTTATTGTAAACAACAAATGTTAGCAGTTTTTTTTATAGCAATTAGGATATAACAAATCAGTTTTATTTTCACGGTGTATCCCGCATTTCGTATGGAAGGCAGAGGCAACGCAGTGTTAAGATGCACCGTTGTCAACTCCGACGCTCTCGTTACTACAGCTAGAAAATAATTCCTTCCCCCTAGTGAGAATCGAATCCACAACCGTCACGCTTCCAGTCAGACATTGCAACATTTAATATAATACAAAATATTTGTTTTAAACCTAACCTAACCCAAACATTTTTTTTTTCGGCTTCAAGCCGTATCCCGCACATAGCAGAGAAGGCAGAGAGAACCTCGGAACCTAGTGTGACAGTACGCTCCAATTAAAACAATTCCTTTACCCACTTTTCACTGAATTTTGGAGGCGTTGCGTGTTGACTAGCGTAACTCAACGCCGTGTGCCAGTCGTGGCGCAAGGACACAAGCGTTGAACTCTAAACGCAAGAAGTGAAATATTTAATATTTTCAAAATCCTCCCTCTTGTAATGAAGCAACGCAAAAATATTCTTTATATATTTGTATAATTTACGTCTACCAAGCTTTGCCGCTGACCCCTTACAGTTTGTATGCAAATTTTATTCTCTACTTGTTGGTAAATTACGCGTTTCTTAATGCTTAATTATAATTTGACGTTGACTGAAAGAATAGTACATTTTCAACATTTGGGTTAACGGTGGGTCACTTTACTAAATGGCACTGTAAAATTTAAAACAATTTTTGAAATTAAAATGATGTATATTTAGTAAACGCCTTCTTATGTAATAATACGGCCCAAGAAATACAAATTAGTACCCTCATAAAAACATAAGTATATGTATTAATGAGTGTCCTCTGTCTATCTGTCCGACGGTCACCAGGCTGTATCTCATAAACCAAACTTTCACAGATTATATATATTTCTGTTGCTGCTACAACAACAAATAGTAAAAATAGAACATAACAAATATTTACGGGGCTCCCATACAATAGACATGACTGTATGGATGTCTAACCTGATGTGTACGGAATATAGCGTAAAGCTGACCTAATTAAGTTTTGTAACATGATACAATCAAGTAGCAAAGTGTTTGCAAAGACATTAAGATGCTTAATGTGTATTAATGGTGTAAATAAAATAGATAGAGGTAGTTAGTACCGGTCTTTAGAGGGGTCACTTACTTCGGACGAGCAGACCGCGTGCCTAATGGACACGCTACTATGAGAGCATTGAGACTGTACTAACAATCGATCTACTGTGTATTTATTATTTAAACAGAAGCTATGTTGATAATGCAGAGTTCGCAAATATGTTTAATATGACTTTATATTATGTTTGTATACTCTACTTGTACATAGAAAAGGAGTATGTAGGGACTTAGACTTTTTCTTTTTTTCGTTTAATGCTGTATCCCGAATTCTGGAGGCATTGTGTGTTGAGTGACGTAACTCAACGCTCCAATATACTATCTCTTCTCTTTTTTTATTCAAAAAAATATTGAGACCAGTCATGACGGTGGTAAAGGAATCGGATACAGTGTGAATATAAAGAAAATAGAGATAGCTAAATGTTTGCAAATATTTAAACATAAAACTAGCTTTTAAACATGGAAGTATTTTCCAACTACATTTTTTACTCGCCTTGGCGTTAAACGTGAGTGTCACGAGAGAATTAATGAAATCCTGCCTCCGCTGTTAGAAGCTGGACTCTTAATAGCTTCGCTGGCTGTGATTAAAATCGACGTCAAATAACAAAGAGAAAGGAGCAACGACGTGCTATGCATAATATAAGTATTTTATATAAAATGTATGTATAATATAAAAATAGTGAAAAACGCACTTTTCTATGCGAGTATACATTTGTATGTTCTTTAAGTATTTTTAAAGGAAAAATATAAAACAACATTTGTTTAAATATTGAAAATTATTAAATATTTAATACATAAATATAATTTATCAATGTAAATTAAAACTGTATGTTATATAAATAAAAATTGAGTAGTTGTTGATATAAAATCTAATGAGTTCATCAAAATAATAATTGCTGTCTGAGAGGATGGATGTTCCGCTTTCGCGCAAATACTATTGAACGGATTCAGATGAAACTTTACATCAGAAAAACATAGTCTTCAATTCAAAATTCAAACAAACGTTCAATTTATTAAAGATTTTGTATACTTTGGTTACAATACAAGAATAAGCTTAAGCGAGCGACTAACACTATAAATCTTTTTTTTTTATTTATAATTTACTCATCAATATATGTATGTAACTATACTACTATATATATAAACCTCCTGTGGATAACTAAGCGTGTGTTATATATCGGTATTATAGTATGAAGACATGGTTTCGTACCGCGAGATGTTAAGAAGGAGTCCCTAAAGTAATATAATATGATAACTTGCTCCGCCGCGATCCATTAAAGTAGATTACATATTGCTATAACGTTGAGATAATTACTGCAAATCTGTCACGATAAATACATTTTTAACCTTAAAAAAATATTTTAATGGCTTACGAACCCCTTAACCATAGCTTGATATTAATATACTTGTTTTTTTTTTTAGGTTCACGCTGTACGCTGTGTTCCGTCGATAGGAGGATAGACAAAGAGAATCTTGGTGCCCTTTAAGACATTGAAAAAAAACGCTATCTCGCACGCAGCTGAGTGAACGTGTTAAGACATTCTGTACCCCACGTTCTGCTGAATTCTGAAGGCATATTGAGTGGCGGAACTCAACGACGCGCTAGGCCTCGAAATCAGAGAGAACATAAGTAAATATAAATTTAAATGAATATTTCACTTCCTTGAGTGGGGTTTGAACCCACGACCAGTCACGTTATAGTCACACTTTGTGCCTCTGACTAGCCTCTGTTAAGATACTCCGTTTCTATTAAGACATTTTCGTTGCCCACTTTCTCCTGAATTTTGGAGACATTGCGTGTTCACTGGTGACATTCCATGGCCCTTATTACCAGGGCGATTAAATGAAAATATTAAATATATAATATTCCCGAGTGCAAACCAATTCTCACTGGCCTATACCTATCTGTTCTTTGATTTGGATTCTTCACCTACAATGTTTAGAAAAAAAAAAGAACAAAAAAACTCTTATAAAGACTTAAGGATAAAAGAAACGGCCTTCTGTCCCACGATCGTTACGATAGAAACAGTAAATTGTTAAAGCAATAGTGAAAACGTCCGGCTTAGTGCCAGGCCGGGCTTTAATTTATGTAACCAGTTTACAGATATATAACTTTTTGAACTGTCCGTTTTTTGCACACTTTGCTCCCTTAAGTGTACAATTTCCTGAAGTGGTAATCGAACCTGTCATTGTCTTGTACTTCTGTCTGTCTTGTACGACTGGCCCCATTTAACCATACAGTGTTCCTTGAAATTTTAAAATAAATCAGTGAGCAAAATATAGATATTGAAATCCTTTATGTTTTAAAAATTTTTCTTATGGGTAATTGGTGCATGAATGTATGTATATTCATACAAACATATATACATTCTGCATGTGAATTCAATAAAATCAAACTCCAATCCAGTCCAAAATCCAGTCGTGGTGCAGGGGCACATAGTGTGACTGTAAAATAGACTAGTTGTGGTTCGATCCCCATTCAACGAAGTGAAATATTTATTTACATTTATATTTTCATTTCTTCACTCTGGTGTAACGGCAAAGCGCGGCTTTGTGTTCTGCCACCTAACACGTAACGCCTCCAGAACTCGGTAGAAAGTGGGGAACGGAGTGTCTTAACACTAGGTTCTCTTGGTCTACCCTGTTGTGTGCGGGATACTGCGTAAAACTGATTTATTTTTATTTATTAAACTATTTTAACACTATATCTGTATTAATAAAAACGAAATGAGGTGTTAAAAATAAAAATACTATATTTTATTATTGAACAGTTTTTGTAAAGAGTAAGAGATAAAGATGTCAAGGTAAAATAATATGTGTGCAAGATAGCGTAGTTTGATCGATTTTTACCTCAAATTGGCTGTAACTGAGTCTGGAAAATTGCTTGTTATCTGATTTCTTTATTTGTACTAATTTTGTAAGCCCAAAAAGTTTGTTGGGTTGAACGCACTAATCTTAGGAACAACTGGTGGGAATTGAAGAATTCTTTTTCTTGGGAACGTCACTTTGTAGAGAAAGGCTATAGGACAAAAAATATAGTCTTAATAAGTTCTTTGATTTTCACGATTATTACACATTTTAAATGAAACTAATTTAACCGGATTAATCGTGTATATTTAAGATTTTACATTTTGGAAACCCAACGTTTCGAACACTTTGCAGTAGTCCGTGGTCACGGGACGACTTAGTTTCATTTAAAATATAGTCTTATTTGTTTCGTTTTAATCCATTATATCTGAGGTCAGAGTTAGTGTCGTGGTGTAGTGTCGCCATAGTCGCAAGCTAGCTATACCTGTTTTTCAGGTCTGTGCTGTATCCCTCTTGAAGCAGGTTAGGCCTAGTGTTAAATCACTACGCTCTCCCTTTCCACCTAAGACTGGAGGCAGTACGTCTTGAGTGGCGGAACTCAACGCCACGCCTTCCAAAATACAGCCACACACTTGTGCCCCATTGCACGACTAACCGAGTTATGAGTAAGTATTGTAAATGTATGTTTCCAGCATCTGTGAGCGGCAACGGTTGTTACTTCTGTATGGCGTGAAAACCGCATACCATTCGTCATAGCCGCATGTAAAATGAATTCAAGTCCAACCATTTCTAGCTGTATTTCTATGTAATTTAATACGATAAATGAAATACGATAAATAGCTAAGAAGTTAGATATGTTATCAGCAATCTGTATAATGTAGATTTTCTAGCATTGACGCTATGTCCCGCACATGGCTACTTAGGCGGTGGAGTGGCGGGTCTCAACGCCGTGATTTGAATAGTAACCAGAGCAAAGAAATTAAATATTTCATTTCCTCCAGTCCAGTTGAACTAAAAACCAATCGCGCTTACATTCGCACACCTTACCCTACACAACCTAGTACAATTTTATATATAGTACTAACCTTAAACATTTGCATTGATTTACAAATTTTTTTTAAATAAAAAAAATACAGTCGAATTGTTAACCTCCTTTTCTTACAGAAGTCGGTTAAAACGAAATTCAGTAAATTTTTATAAAATTCTAAATTATAGTAAACTTAAAGTAAAATTTGAATTAAGAGTTTCATATTTTATATTTCTTTCTAATAAGCAGCTGTGAAAAGAGCGAGTATAATTAAAAAAATGTTGGCTGATGAAAGGTCGGAAGTTACCCTGAAAATTGTTACGCCAATTACAGTTAGCTTACTAATTCTGTTTCCGTCTGTTGCGTTGACTATTAACAAACCAGCTTTACTAAACAAAGGCAGTCACTGTTTTCAGAAATGAAGTCATTCTATTGTCAAGCTTCGGGAAACAACATTCTGTGATGAAACATAAAGCAGTAGGTAGTTCGCTAATATATATATAAATAAAATAAATCAGCTTCACGCTGTATCCCGCACACAACAGGGTAGGCAGGAGGAACCTAGTGTTAAGACACTTGGTTCCCCACTCAAGTCGGCTTGAGTGGTTTAAAGGCCCCCCTTTACAATGCATTAACTACTCGCCTTCGCTGCCCTAGTTCAATATAGTATAATATTACAAAGAAAATGACTTTTATACAATTTGGTAACAAACTTTGCCACCTATCAAAGACCAATGTTGCAGTAACATTCACGCTTAGATTTTTCAATTAGATAATTGTTTTAAGTGGTGACAGTTATGGGTTTGTTTACCACTTAGGGGAATGAATGATTTCTTCGCTCTGGTACTAAGGCAAAAACGCAACATTAAATTTTGCCAATCAACAAGCACAGCAAGGGGTACAGCGTACAGCTGATTTGTATTCTCTACTATATGAAATTAAATAAATAGAGACGATTTGGATTTCCTTTTGTAACAATAAAAAACTAACTTAGCAGGCTTATAGTAAATATAACAACTTAAAATATATAAGAATATGTTACGCGCCACCCGTCTCGTCGGCAACTCTCGGGTACGCTGTCGCCGAGCGGTCGGGGAGGGACTTGGCGGGAAACGAATGACGCGGGATATTGTAAAATTTGGGCGGGAAAATGTTTTTGTGTTGGAATTAGCGGCAGAGTAGATTGTAATTAACATTATTGTAAGAATATAGCTATTGGAAGTGAATAAGTGTTTTTTATATCAACTTTTTCCGTTACAAATATTAAATAATTTAAGGTCTTGCATCAACCGTTGTTACATTTTCGTTGACGTCTCTTTCGTTGACAGCAATTGTAACTAAGTGACCATTGTCTCGTTTGATCGCTCGTTTAATGAAACGTGTCATTATTGTCATTACTCTTTGTCGGCTCTATAATTTATCTTCTTATTCCTTAATTAATTATGGCCGCTTCTCCTTGGGAGATATTATATGATGTTCTTGTCTCTTTTGTTGGATTAAATCTGGTTCATCATATTAGAAAGGGTTGGGTATTAATTTATGTAACATCAGCTTCACGACTAGGTTTCCTCTTCCTATTCTGCTTTATGATACAAGACAGGATAGGAAGAGGAAACCTAGTGAGAAGACACTCCATTTCCCAAATTCGGCTGAAAGTGGGGAACGGAATGTCTTCACACTAGGTTTCCTCTTCCTATCTTGCTTTGTATCATTTTTCCTATGAAGGCAATGCTTGTACCAGAGAGAAGAAATGAAAATTTGAATAAATAATATTTCATTCCATCGATTACGAATCGAGCACGCGTCATAAAAGGTCATAAGTAAAGTTGGGACACCATTGTGCTCCTACGCCACGACGGCCTGTGAATATTTATGTATTTTTTTTATTTACATCTAAGTGTAAATCATACTGCAGGGCGTCCTACACTCCGCTTGCCTAAGCGCGGTCTCCAGTTAGCACGTATCGGCTCCATCGGCCGTCGGTGCGTCTGGACAGATGGCCGGCCGAGTTCTACTTCAGCGTTCTGATTCTCCGTGCAACTTAAATGTTTTTTTTTCTTTTAGCTTTACACTGTTTTCTGTCTCCTCCGCTCTCATTCAATAGATTCTTTTCTAAACACGAAACAACTTTTTAATTATTTGGAATAATTATAAAAACAAATAAGTGAATAAATGTTCCTAACTTCCTCTTTCAAGGAGTCCTTTGAACCCTCAACAATTAATAATGTAAGTATGGATTTTGTCGAATTAGCGAAAGTTGAAGGGTCTAAGCGGAAACTGCGCATCTGTGTTACACACAGTTGTTAGTTTTTAGAAAACTTATAAGACAATTGAACGTAGCAAATTTTGAACCCGTGCCTCTTGGAAACCGTCCAAGAGCTTTGACCACTAAGCCATACGTTCTCATCAATCTACATCTAAATTCTTATAATCGTGTTAAAACTTATTTATGTGTCGTGTTTACAGTAAAATTAATGAATACTAAAATAAGGCTATTATAGTATTTTATATTTATCCATCTCATCAATATCGTACACGTGTGAAACCATATTTTTTAGTAATTCACCTTTACAGAGCGAACCATTTTCCAGCGAAAATTAAAGTTGTAAATATGCAAATTGTACAACCACAGTGACCGACACGTGGCGACCGATATGGACACTTATTGTAGGGTCACTTGTTTTACAAATTGTATCATCTTTTAAATATTATGTCTCTTTAACTTTTATATCGGTCAAAGTATTCGAAATGTTTTATGCAGAAGTTTTATTTTTATTTGCATTTATATTTACCTAATTCGTCCTCTCGTCACGTGCAAAGCGCGGCGTTGACTTTTACCATATAACACGCAATGCCTCCAGAATTCGACAGAAAGGGGAGAACAGAAAATGGAGTGTATTAATAGCAACAGAGTGACTTAACATGAGATTGCCGTATGGGAATTTATGAATTATAAACTGCACTTATCAAAATTTCCTGAAAATTGATAAGTAAGTATGGGATGGAGTACTGAACTGAATTTAATATAAAATAATAAAATAAATAAAATTTGAACATATAATACTGAATCCAGATCGGGCCTATCGAATTTATAGTAAAAATGTTTCACATCGAATTGAAAATACATTTAAGGGTGGATCATTTTATCACGAGCTCGGCTTTCTCCAATTTCGTTCAATAATAGATCAAGTGACAGAGCAAGGATCACGTATTACGTACGCGTGTTCTACGTCACCTTTATATATTGAGAACATAAGCATATTGTATTAATTCCATTTGATACGAAAGTACGATCGTAGGAATGTTGGGTGAATATGTTTATGAAGCCAGTCCTGGCGCAGGGGAAAAGCGTTTAATTGTAAACGTGATAGGTTGTGGGTTCGAAGGCCACTCGAGGAAATGAAATACTTAATATTTACCATTTCTTTGTTCTGGTGTCGAGGCAAAGTGCGGCGTAGAGTACCGAGTACCGACCGACAATTTAGACAAAAAGTGGGGAACAGTGTATTTTAATACTACGCCCCCTCTGCCTACCCTGCTACATGCGAAAAAAAGAAAAATGGTGAAAAAAAAATGTATACCGCATCTGTCTGTACCGACGGTTATGGGTTTGAGCTCCATTGGGAAGAAATTATTATTTTAATTTTCCTTTTCTGGTAAAACAAACTGCGTCGCTAAGTTCCAACACTCACCAAATGTAACAGATACCATGCTTTTAGGTAGAAGTAAAATTTCCAAACTATACAATCAAAACATAATTATAGTATTCATTTGAAAAAAGTAGAATGTATTCCATATGTCCGTATACCTCATAATATATTGTTAGTTTACTATCTGAAGAACAAATCTAAGAGCTACTTTTTACCTTAAAAGGTTTTAATGTAAAAAGTTACTTGAGTTAATAAGATTCATGTTGAGTGTATTGAGAGCTCCTTACCATTAAATATTTATTGGTAGAAGAGCTTTTTAACTTTTATGATGATTTGGTTTTAAATAAATGTACTATCTGTGAAATAAAATAAAAAAAAATCATCTTGATTACTCTGTCTAGTAAAAACAGCATAAAAATCCATTACGTACTTTAATGTATTGAAACTTATAAAATGTACACAACATTTGTATATCAGCTCAGTCGTGGTCCAGAGGAACAAATAGTAAATGTAAACGCGACTGGTCGTGGGTTCGATCCCGATCGAAATTAAATATTTATTTAAATTAATAATATTTATTCCATTTCTTCGTCATGGTGTCCAGGCGAAGGACGGCGTTGAGCCGTTTCAACATGATTGTAAAGCCTCGAAAATTCGCGAAAAGTGTCAAACGGAGTGTCTTAGCACTAGGTTCCTTTGCCCGCCCAGCTGTGTGCGGGATTCAGCGAATCCACCATGTGATTTTTCGTTCCGATCTCAATACATACCAACACCAAAAAAACTATACAGTTACAATAAATTTCTGTGAATAAACCCAGAAATGCTAGGACTTTTTCAATACCAACGTTAGAATAAGTTCTGTGATGTTTGCGTCACGTACATCTTTTGTATTTCCTTAGCGCCTCGATCGGCGTTATTGTGACATTTTAGTGAATAGCAGGTACTCGTACGACTTGGCCCTACTGTCGAGATTCAATACGGGTCATTCATTTTGGCCATTGAATTCATTTTAGTCTTAAAAACCGAAAGTTTGTAGCAAAAAGAGAAACAGAGAGGCCAGTCGTGTAATGGAGGCTAAAACTTTGTTTGTAAAGCGACAAGTTGCGGGTTCGATTTCAACTCGATTAAATGTAATATTTATTAAGTTCCATCACTCAACACGCAATGCCTCCTGTTTTTGGCATACATTAGTGGCTATGTTATACAAATTTTAAAACAAATGTGTATGTATATGTATTAACGTTATTCAAAGTTTTTGCTAAATTCAATTCGCGTATATCTAATCAATACGAGTAATAAGTTACACTTGTGGCTCCAGCTGTGTGCAATGTTAGTGTGTTGTTTACAAATGACTCCAAGGCCCGAGATCGGTCATGAGATGCCGCTTTTGTTGATAGATTTGTATTTTATGAATGAAAATGACATCTCGAGATTGAACTTGAGAACTGTTGAAAAACATGGGCGTAAATATCAAGTTTCCAGTTTAACGATCTCAGTGCTGGAAGGTTATTTGATGTATTTTGTACTGATTGGAGGCAATTGGTAGCTTATATAATTACAATAATGCCTTTATAATTGATAGCTACTAAATTATAGGTATTTTTAATTACAGGAGAATTGTAAGAATTAATATTATTAATTAAAAAATATATATTAAAAAAAAGAGCTTCACGCTGTATCCCGCACACAGCAGGGTAGGCAGAGGGAACCTTGTGTTAATACACTCCGTTCCCCACTTTCTGCTCAATTCTGGAGGCATTGCGTGTTGAGTGGCGGAGCTCAACGCCGCCCTTAATCTCGACACCAGAGCGAAGAAATGGAAATATAAATTTAAGTATATATTTTTGTTATATATACATAATTCATATACATAATTTCATTTTTACTTCATAATTACATTTTATGCTTACTTTATGTTAAAACTTTGTCCGCTGATGCCTCTTAATATAAATAAATGATATTGTCGAAATGAGAATAAAGGTCTTCAAACCCAAATCCTATGCGCAGATATGCTTCGATTTTCAGATAACATTATAGATTAATATTTTTGAAATTATCCTTATTTTATAACAATAATAAGATATAGTTTTGATACCGTAAGTGTAACGCTTGAAGTACTTATGTTACAAAATATGAAATATTAAATAGATCGCACCGGCACAAAAGTGTTATATAAATGACCCCTGGGGCACTTTCAATCTTATGAAACTGGTGGAAATGTGTATATTTTTATGTAAAAAAAACCGCATAAATAAAACTACTTTTTGTCTTTATCCATCTCCTTGCATGGCGCATGTTGATTACACTTCAGTTAAGTAAACCTCCTTAATCAGACTCTGTTAACTAATTCGGATCACCACTTTACTCACTTTTCGGATGAAGAATGTATTGGTTTTTCGGTAATTAGAAATTTCAAACAAGATCTATTACACAGGTACAAATAGATTCACGTCGCCAGCTATGGCAACACGCATGGGCAGACTCGACCGGATCTTTACCACTATAGCTCCTCTGGTGTTCCACGAAGTTGTGGGCGGCAGTAGTCACTTACCATCAGGTGACCCGAAACCTCGCTTGCCTTGTCCTTTTCCATAAAAAAAAATTGACATGAAACATTTTAGCTAATCTAGGTACTTAAAATCTTAACCATTTCTGAGAAATAATTATTAACATTTCAATACAATATTTTAAGAAACCTTTTCATTCAATATTTCTCTTATCGAACTTGACATATTTTATCTCTGCAGGGTTCATAAAAGAGGCGAAAGGGTTCAATGTTCTATTATAAATATACACGTGTACAAAACTACGAGATACATTAAAATATAATAAATAAAAAGAATAATATATAATAATTTTTTTTTTATAATAATTTTAATAAGGGCAACCATGTTTATTTCACGCCTTTCAACAAAACTATACCGAAAAAGAAATATGCCTACATAAGAGAAGAGTAAACAGAGAAATCAAAACAATTCTATGTAAAGTAATAAACATCTCAAGTTTAAAAATGTAAACAAATAGCTAAGAATTATAATAATAATTGAATGTACAATATAAATGTGAGATAAATAGCAAAACAAAAACACGTGAAGAGAAATAAAACGTGGTCTTTGAGCGATCTGTGCCAGATTATATTAAGGTTTTTTTTATATATATTTATATTAGAAGTAACACTCTACAGACGCGCGGTATTGTTCCTTCTTTGTCTGCTTTTCAAACTGGGCAGGACTACTAGTATAAAATAATTTTCGTTCGTTATATATGCACATATACCGTTCATATCGTTCGGTATAGTTTGTTTACCAGAAATATTCTACAAACGTTTTAATAAAAGAAGACATACTAAAAAAATATATTTTTTTTTTAACAGTTTATATTTATAAGGTATTATCATTTACTAGTCATAAAAAAATGGTTTGTTTACATATGATTTATTTAGATAGCTTCTAAAGTCCACTCTAATACATAACACCCATTACCCATCTTGACTAGAACTCCACATAATACATGCTATATATGTATTGCCGATCGCCAACAACATATCGATTACAACGTTGTAGTATTCCAACATCTCCTGTAGACGCTGTATTCTAATTGGCACTAAGCAATGTGCGTTAATACAACGGGAACATGAACTTGGTACACATACTCGTGGCATTGCTCAAATGAAGGGGCATTATACATATCTGGTCAATAGTACCAATAGTGCTGGAAATAATATACAGATTAGGTAATTGCATTTTTGATTATAATAGAAATAAAATAAATTTGACGTGACAATGTGTATGTGTGTTTAGTTACTTTCGTATAGAAATTTGATTATAAAACTACGATGTTATAAATTCACATAAATTTTTACAGCTCTGTCATATTATGAAATATTTTTCTACTGTGACTTTAGATCTCAGCTTCACACTGTGTCCCGCACATCTTGTTAACCATGTCAATATACTCCGTTCTTCATTAAGACACATCCGTTTCTCAGTGTCCGCCGAATTTTTAGGCATTATTTGTGGAGTGGGGAAATCTAACGTCCCGTTTTACCAAAGGGAAAAAATGAAAATAGTAAATATTTCAGTCCCCTGAGTGGGAGTCGAACCCACAATCGTGGCGTTTACAGTCACACGCTTGTAACACTGGACCACGAAGCTCTCAATTGTAAATTTACATAACTATGAATTTTAAAAATGAAAATAGGAAGGTTTATTGATAAGAAAATAGAATTGTATTTTTGTTAGTATATTGATTATTATTTTATATATTGGATTCATTTGTTTTAAATCCTTTATTGCACACGCTATAAAAGGCGGGCTTTAAAGTGAATAGCATTCTTCACCAGCGAGCCTTGCCATGTGAGAAACGAACGTGCAAAATTTTCAATCAATTATGTAAAGATGTAATATCTATTGCTATCAATATTTATTAGATACATATTTACATAATGCCTGTACTATATTATATATTATATAATATAGTACTAGTAATACACTACCGCTTTGCAAACCAAATAATCCTTCAATCGGATTACAGCTTTTAGTACTTGCTGCTACTGCTGGCAAGGACTTACGAGTATACAGATCTATCTATTCAGGTTCTAACAACCTGGAAGGGCAAGGGTTTAGAAGATAAATTTAAAAAAATATTGACAAATTAAGGCTAGGCGTGGCGCAAGGGCATAAGTGTGTGAGTATTAACGTTACAGGTTTTGGGTGCAATTCCCACTCGAGGAAACGAGTCAAAGCACAGCGCTGAGTTCTATCATTTAACACGAAATTCCTCCAGAATTCGGCGGATAATGGAAAACGAAAATGGCTTAATGGTAAAAGAGCAACTTAGCGTTAATTCCCAGGTTACCTCTGCCAGCCTGTTTTGCTATAAGCTGGATACAGCGTGAAGCTAAAATAAATCAAATTAAATTAATTTGTAGATAAGCTAGGGGAAATTGCAGCGATCACTTACAGAGTAAATTTAATCAAACGTTTTATCTTATTATCCGTGAACTGTTAAACAAATTAAATAGGTATATATTACTTTTAATGCTGCTCCGTTTAAACGTTAAAACTACTTTAAAAATTAAAATCAGCATCACGCTGTATCCCGCTCACAGCAGCAGGGTAGGTAGAGGGAACTAGTGTTATGACACTGCGTTCCCCACTTTCCCCATTCAACGCCGCGCTTTACTACGACAGTAAATATTTCATTTCCACGACTGGCCTCAATAATAATTTAAATGGTTTTCATATAAATAGAAACGAAGTTGATTTTACGAAATAGATATCGAGGCATGAAATAAAATTTAATTCGGTACAAGGCGCGGACGAGGAGGACTTCATTTGTAATCATCTAAAAAGTAATCAATTTTGAGAGTCCTTGAGCTTAAAATAAAGTGTTATTGTTGAGTAGACTTAATTAATCTGTTCCATTGATTTTAAGATTAAACATAATACCATTGATGTAAGAAATTTTAATTGATAAATTGTAATTTATCATTTTTTTTATAAAAATGCCATTTTAAATACAGCATTCAAAAAAGTAGCTTCACGCTTTATCGAAAAGAATTTGGGACATATTGTGTAGTTATGTAGTGATAGAACTCAACGCAACGTTTTGTGTAGCTAAAGAAAGAAAATGAAAATAATTATTTCGCCTTATTGAGGATCGAACTCTCTACCGCTTTTATAGTATAACGTTGTCACAATGCGCTGCGCCACGATGATCTTGAACATTTAGATTTAGAAAACAATGTACAATATTATCAATAATATTTTATTCAATCAATCAAAAAAATTTTTTTTGATTGATTGAATAATAAGCTTCACGCTGTATCCCGCACACAGCAACAGCAACCTAGTGTTAAGACACTCCGTTCTACACTTTCTGCCGAACTTTGGAGGCATTGCGTGTTGAGTGGCAGAACTCAACGCCGCGCTTTGCCTCGACACCAGAGCGAAGAAATGAAAATATAAATTTAAGTAAATATTTCATCTCCTCGAGTGGGGATCGAACCCACGACCAGTCGGTTTTACAGTCACACTTTGTACCACTGCGCCACGACTGGCCTCAATCAATTAAAACATCCATATATACTTAAAACTACATTTTCGTCGGTACATAATACTGTAAATAACTTTACAGAATGTTATAATTATATTACTTAATGAGTTTGTAATTTTGCAATGATCAGTTCATATGAGCGACAAGACACGGTCAAGTAACTTTGTAATATTTCAATAGTTCCACCGCCTTCATATTATGACATATCTATGTACCAGGTGGCGCAGTGGTGGATACATGTATAACATTTCAATAATATCAGTCGTGGCTACTAACCTGCTGTGAGCTGTGAAGCTGTTTTTTTATATTTTTTTAAATTTTCTTTAAAGTTAATTTATGGCCAAAACGTAAGTTACTTAAAAACAAAAACGTTAATGTAAGTTAGCAAAGTACTTAATTATTTGATATTTATGACTCTACAACGATTTTATTTCAGCGACCACTATCACGTTATTTTTCATGCCAAAACACATTATTTCATTTCCGTTCAAAACTCGCAATGTTCTCGCTGTCGCCATTATTGTACGAATTTTATAAGTAAATGAATTTTTAAAGTTGCAGTAGCAGGGATATGTCTCTAAAGCTGTAGTAACTTATAGCAATGCAAATAAAAAACCTCCATATTATGTATATTATATATAGTTCATAGCAAATATTTTTATATAAACATACTATTACGGGTTTAGTAAAACATTCAGTAAATAGATGTGGTTCAATTGAAATCTCTTCTTCTTCTTCTTCTTCTTCAGTCTTATCAGAACTCTATGATTGTGTCCGTCTCATGAGTGTTAGTGACGTCATAACTCAGTCATAAGTCCGACGCAATAACAAAGTGAGATCACTCTCACATTTGACTGACTTAAGGCACAATCTTTTTTAAGTGCTGAATCCGCCTTTGTAATTATACGCTATATACCTAAAAGATATGACAAAAGAAGAATGTAAAGAAATGTTTTAATTCTCTTTTTACATTAAAATATAATATCACTCAATTTCAATTCAATAAAGAACTTCCGCAATCCTTGCTACAGCTTTAGTAAATGCATACAGCACGAATGTAAGGAAATGTGGTATACAAATATTAAGTTTGAATTGAAAAGCACTTGAAAATGTTCTCTGTAAATATGTTATATACACTTACTGAGAACTCAGATGCTGCATTGTTACGGAAATAAAAGCTTTCATAATATTTTTATGTTATAATTTATTAATAAATAACTTTATTAACTCAGATTAGAAACCCAGTCGTGGGGGGCACAAGCGGGTGACTAAGAACGTGACAAAGTTGTGGCTTCGAAGTCCACTCGAGGAAATGAAATATTTAATTTATTTATTTTTATTTAATTTTTTTCAATTTGGTGTCGAGACAAAACGCAGTGTTGAGTTCCACAACGCACATTGGCTTGAGAATTTGGCGGCACATGGAACGGAGAGTCTTTACACTAGGTTCCCTCACCCTATCCTGCTGTGTGTGGGCTACGGCGTGAAGCAAAGAATAAAAACTTTACTAACCAATACTTTTTTAAATATTATTGTTTGATGTTTTGTAAGATAAATAAATATCTTAAATAACTTTATGAATTTCAAGTAATTTAATATAAAAGTAGAGTTAAAAGATTTTATACAAAAAAAGAGGACGTGGGTCGCTTCCCTTACTGTTCACTCACTGTTAACATTAAAAAAAAAAAATTAAAATTAAATTAAATTAGCTTCACGCTATATCCCGCACACAGCAGGGTAGGCAGAGGGAACCTAGTGTAAGACACTCCGTTCCCCATTTTCTGCCCCCATTTTGGAGGCATTGCGTGTTGAGTGGCAGAGCTCAACGCCGCGCTTTGCCTCGACACCAGAGCGAAGAAATGGAAATATAAATTAAAGTAAATATTCCATCTCTTCGAGTGGGGATCGAACCCACAACCAGTCGGTTTTACAGTCACACTTTGTGCCACTGCGCCACGACTGGCCTCAACATTAAAAAACAGAAACAAATTAACTTAAAGTACATTTTAGGCGCATGAAAGTTAATTATTAAAATGAATTTCATAGTTGAATTTCAAATCAATAACATGAGGCCAGTGCCACGTGCCACAGGCAGTATCTCCTCCAGAATTCGGCGGAAAATGGAGAACAAAAGTAAGCGTCTTAAGGAACGGAGTGTCTTAAAAATAAATTCCCTATACTTACCATGATATGTGCAGGATACAGCGCGAAACTGAAAAGAAATCAATAACATGTTTTATTTGTTATAAATAGGATAAATATGGTATTTTTCTTTTATTGCTTTATTAATGCGGTTTGCTATGAGTTATGACGGTCAATTGTCCGTTAATACTCGCTCACCTGATTTTGCAGACACCAGAGCGATGATATGAAAATATTAAATATTTCACTTCCTGGGAATCGAATCCATAACTTGTTGTTTTTACCGTCACTTGCATGTGCTTGGGCGTAGCGCCACGACTGGCCTTTTGATCGTTATATAATTTTATAATATTAAACTATTCAAATATAACCTGATACCAAATTTATACAGCAATATCTTACAAGACTTTGTTTATATTAACAAAAAAGACCTCATTTCCATACACTGGTAACTCCACACAAGTAGGGAAGATTGCAGTCACGAACAATATTTACATAGGAGGCCTCTTAATATAAAAGAAGGCTGTAATATAAAACTTTGGAGTCATATCCACGCTCAGTTGCTTGTGGTATTTTTTTTATCTTTCAAGAATATTTAATATTTGGTTATTAGCCCAACATTTTTATATCAGTCGTGGCGCAAGGGCACGAAGTGTGACTATAAACACGACTGGTTGTGGGTTCCCTTTGCCTACCCTGCAGTATGCGGTGTAGCCGCGTGAAGCAAAGCTATATATATATATATATATATATATATATATATATATATATATATATATATATATATATATATATATATATATATATATATGTTAGATCTTCACTCTACGTAAGCTTCTTTTAATTAATAAGTTCTTTGATTTTCATGATTATTACACATTTTAAATGAAACTATTTTAACCAGATTAATCGCGTATATTTTGTATTTTTATACATTCCTTTAATTGATTTTTTTAATTACATTATATCAGAAAAAATACTGTCACCAGCAACTGCCTACTACAACACACCTTAAAACACTTCGTTTTGCAAATACAAAGGAATATTATTTAATTTTTATTTTATACAAACTATTTTTTTTGGTAAATAATTATAAATACTTACTAAAACCATTTAATTAATAGATGCAATGTTATCAAAGTCAAATTGTAAAGTACTATATTAATGCTGATTAAGGCAGTTATCGTCACAGTACACAGTCCCCTCTATATCCTTATATTATCCTTAATATCTACATATAAACATATGTAGATATTACACGATTTCGTTTCGTTTAATAAGAAAAATATAATAATTCAGCATAAACAACAACTCTGTTACTTTGAATCATCAGTCAATTATATTATTTAAACTAACTCCAGTATAAACTCACTTAGCAGACGTCATAAGCCTGAGATGTGTCACTCTCGCATACAAATGTTATCCGGCTTTTAGTTCAATCCAAAAAGCCTTTTAAAGTGCTCTCTCTAAAAATAAACGGATTTATGTTAGGTCTTTCGTTCAACAATTGGATATGAAATGTTTTGGTTTTGATATAAATTCTAAATGGTATTCACGAGTTCGAAATTTAATATGACTTTGGATGATAATAACATGTAAATTATTTATATATTAAAAAAATATCGTCAGTTATGGCGCAGCGGCAAAAGCATGTGAATGTAAACGCCGTGGGGTTCGATTCCCACTCAAGTTCAAACATCGCTTGCGAAATTTTAGTGCGCGTCTGCCCTCCTCTTCCTCCTCCTGCCTAAAAAAAATATCAATATTCGTCAACAAAGTAAACGTAATTTTTTTATCATTTCACTATTTTTATCCATACTGTATAACGTGTCAACCACTTACGAATAACGTAAACATCTACTATAGATATCACTAAACATTGCCGATCTCTTTTCAAAAATCATACCAGAACGAAAGAGGGATATCTCTCGATTTGTCTTAAGCAATTACAGTTTTCTCTCTATTCTTCTATAACAACAAATACAAAAAAACCTAATAAAAAAAATATTTAAGAGAGCTCCCGAACAATAATCGTAATTTTTTTGCCGTTATACGCCGGTCAATATTTTAAACTGCACACCTAATTAAATTGCATTGAACGGAAATGTCGTAATGGCAACGGAATTTCCTAACACTAAGTTCCCAGGTTCCATCTGCCCACCTGTTTTGTGCGGGATACAGCATGAAGCTAAATGAAATAAAGAATTTCTATCAGTTGCGAAAAATGTCAGTACTTTCCAAATTAATGTATTTTTCATTTGTCAGAAGTTACAGCACATACTCGTACAAAGGCGTGAAAGTTTAAAAACAAATTACATTCTGTCCAAAAGCGCCAAACATCCCGTGACCAGAATGAAGTTGTTTCATTCGAAGCATACAGTGTTTATGTGACGTTGTGTGAAACGAGCTCAGGTCGGAACAGTTATTTAAATACCTTAGATGGCACACAAGGGACAGTTTGTTATGCAATGATACAAAGAAAATCTCTTCCATAATATATATATTTACAGTAGGGCTGAGGAAGCCTTGTGTCAAGACATTCTTTTACTCATATATATATTGAAGGCATTGCGTGTTGAGTGGTGGAACTCAATGCTGCGCTTTGGGACACCAGAGCGAAGAAATTATTTGATATCCTCGAGTGGGGATCGAACTCACGTTTATAGTCATACACTACGCCATGATGACGCCATTTTACATCTTAATTTTCGAAAAGGGGTTGAAATCGTTTTAGATATAATAAATATGCAAATAAGTCATGCAAGAATTTATCTTGGGTGGCTATTACAGAAGAAGAATGAAATGCTGTGGAGATGCGATCTCTTAGTAGGATATGTCGAGTCAGCTTAGCTGATCGAATTCGCAATAAAGAGGTACACAAAATGGCAGGTACTAGCGAGGATGTCACGGTGAGAAAGAAGAAGAACGTTCTCAGCTGGTTTGGGCACGTTTGAGTTGTGAAAGAATGGCAAAAAAGATTTATGATGGAAAAGTGAGTGGTAAATAGGTTAGGGGAGATATCGGTTGACCTTCACACAGTATCAAAGATACTGAAGGAAGGTCACGTTAAAAGCATGAGGACGTCCGTTTTCGTTCCGTCCTTTTATTTTTGCAAGTTGCTGGTTAATAAACTTAAATTAAAAAAAAAATATTGCGATAATGATAGAACTCGATAAAAATATTACTTTATAAAATTATAACTCGAAAGTAAAGTAAAACTTCAGCAAAAAGTTAAAATCATAGAAATGTTAACTTTCATAACAAAGTCTCTGTATTATTTTCATGGTTTTATACAACGTGCAATTGTTTTATATTATTGTTAGTGTCCCTATGCGCTACTCTCTTCTCTTTAACTATGATGCTGCAACGCTGTTTGTTGCGCACACACTCTTAACACCGATTTATAATCACGAATATTGTGAGCGAACCAGGATTTTCCAGTTTCTATTTCCTACAATCTAGTCCGGAATAAAAAAGGTTGGAACTGACAAAAAAAAACCTCAGTATTTCGCGGTCTGGTAAAACCACGCGTTCTCAGCGAAGAGGCAATCTCTTTGACGTCTCTCAAAAAGCCGCAGCAAATACTGATTTTGAACGTGGGAAATTAGTTTACGGGTGGCTACTTCGTTTCAAAAATGCAGCAAAAATAATCTTAAAAAGTAATATGAGGTCAGTCATGGCGCAGAAGTACAAGTGTGTGAAACGCAACAGATTGTGGGTTCAATTTCCACTCGAGGAAATAAAACATTTAATATTTTATTTCTTCGCTCTAATCTCGTCATCACGCAATACCTCGGAAAAAGGGAGGGGGGAGGTAACGGAAAGTATTAACACTAGGTTCCCTCTGCTCACCCTGCTAATACATTAGCAGGGTGAGCAGAGCTTAATCAAGTAGGTTGTAAAGAATAAAAATTCTAATTACCGTTATAACTTTCTTACATTATAACGAAAGTATGTACAAACATATACTCGTATTTGGGTTGAAAAGGTCACGTCACTTACAGTATATCACGGGGTTAATCTAATGTCCTTGCGGTAAACCATTGTAATATCGGATGACAATTAATTACGATTACCAAATTCTAACAAATTGTCTCTAAGCACTGAAACCATAACTTTCTGTTTAAAGATCTTTATTCTCATTTCGACAATGTCATTTACATGAGAAATTAAATAACAAGAAACATTATATAATACTAACAGGCTTTAGTGAACAAAGGGCGAACATAAAGTAAACATAAAATGTAAATATAAAGTAAATATAAAATGTAAATAAGTAAAAATTAAATTAGAAATAAAAACATACAAAACAAGATAAAATATAATAATCACTTAATGAATTCCAATCCAAGCCCTATCCATGTCCATTGCCAAGCCATAATTCACCTCTTAAGAAGAGAATGATCGCTAAGCACGAACGTGCGAAGCCGGGACTTAAATTCATTAAATGATTTACTGTTCCTAATCGATTGCGGTAAATCATTGTATAGCATCACTCCCTGAAAAGTTATAAGTTTGTTTCCATATTTTGTTCGGGTCTTCTGTAATATCAAATTGTGCGCTCGTCTGTGATATTGGTGCTGCTTGCCTTTGATCTTAAACGAAATCTCCGTGTGAACACTTCCATCTAGTATCTTTCTAATGAGTATGCATGTAGTGTAGTTGTATAATTGCCTAATATTCATTAATTTAGTGTTTTGATATATTTTTTCTGTAGGTGTTAGATGTGGATAGTTAAAAAGTGATTTAATAATTTTATTTTGTGTTGTTTGTATACGTTGCATATGACATTTTGAAGCTGTGCCCCATATTTCGATTAGATATAAAAGATGCGATTTTACTAGTGAGTTATATATCATAACACGGACTCGATGTGGAAGACATCGAGATATAGTTTTAAGCATATACATAAGACTAGAAAGTTTGCTACATATATAATCAATTTGTGCATTCCAACTGAGGTGAGAGTCAAGCCATATCCCAAGATATTTTTCTTTATTTTTTTCTAGCAGTGGAATTTTATTAATAGTTAGTGGCGTATGATTTGAATTTTTTTTATTTTTTGATTTAAAAAATATATAACAGGTTTTTTCAGTGTTGATGGTAAGTAGGTTGCTTTGAAACCATTTATGTAAAATGTCTAGATCTTGTTGTGCCCGAAATAAGATTTCGTGTACTGAATGTCCGTGATAAATTAAGCAAGTGTCATCGGCGTAAAGGGTAAGTTCACCGTGTAGATTTAATTCACAAATATTATTAATATACATTAAGAAGAGTAATGGTCCTAAAATGGACCCCTGAGGTGCGCCATAACTTATCGTGGCTGGCTCGCTCTTGAATATTCCTATTTTGACAATTTGAGACCGATTTTCAAGATAAGATTTATAAATGTTAAAGGCGGTGTCAGAAACACCTATACATGCTAGTTTTTGTAAAAGGATTGGATGGCTAACTGTGTCAAAAGCCTTTTTTAAATCAATAAAAACCCCTAATATATGTTTCTTATTGTCAACGTTTGTTCTAATTTTGGTTGTGAGATCTAGCGCAGCAGAAAGTGTATTTGATTTTTGTCTAAAACCATATTGCTTATGATAAAAAAAGTTAATTTCATTAAGATAATCTAACAATCTAGTGTATAAAATTTTCTCAAGAATTTTTGACATTACTGGTAAAACAGAAATTGGTCGATAGTTGCTAGGATCGGTTTTCTTACCGGATTTGTAAATAGGACATACTTTAGCTACTTTTAAAACATCAGGGAAGCTACCTTCTATGAGTATTTTGTTAAAACTAGAACTTAATTGTTCAACAATACAGTTTTTAATTGTTTTTATTATTTTCGTACTGATATCATCTATGCCAGTACTAGAATTTGTATCAAGATCATTTATTATTTTCGAAATTTCAGTTTCAGTGCAAGGACTTAAGTGTGTCAATTTTGAGGTGGTATTATTTGTACGAGGTTGAGTAAGTATAGTGTTGTTGTGGAAGCTACGAGGAATATCATTTGCAAGTTTATATCCTATGGTAGAAAAATACTGATTAAAAGCGTTACAGATTTTAGTTGGTTCAGTAATTTTAAAATCATTAACGATTATTATCGGCGGTTTGTGGTTAACTTCTTTAGGCTTGTTATTCATGAGATTACCGAGCAAATTCCACATTTTCTTTGGTTTTCTTGAGCATTTTTCAAATTCTTTATCGTAATAAGTTTCTTTAGTGTTTTTAATTTTCTGCATAGTTTTATTTCTCATAAGTTCAAATTCAGCTTTTATTTCTTCATCATTAGGGTTATTTTTAAATTTTATCCATAATTCATTGCGCCTCTGTATGTCTTGAATAATGTCTTTGTTTATCCAATCATCTCTAGGTGTGTTTAAAATTTTAGTTTTTTTAATTTTACTATTCTTGACACATGTAGCTACGAAGTTGAATAAGGAAATAAAGTCGTGGGCCATTAAGCTTTGTATATTTTCAAACAGTAGTTTTAGCTTAGGGTAATCTATAGATTCATATTTGATTTGTTTTTTGGGTGGACGTTTGTATTTCTTAATTTCCAGAAAAATTTGTTTGTGATCTGATATATTAGAGTCTATTATTGCCATGTGAAAGCTATTTAATTTAAGATTAGTAGATACATGATCTATAATAGACTTTTTTTTTGATGTCTCTCTAGTACAATAGTGTTCATCTATATTGTTTATTATCAAATATCCCGCTTCGGTTAGTGTTCTTTGGTACAGTTTTGTCTTATTATTTGGTTTAAGTAAGTCAATATTGAAATCCCCAAAGATTAAAGCTCGTTTCTTATGTTGAAGTTGAAGATTGTAATCTTCTAAAAATGTATTAAAATTTGTATCACCAGGGTTATAAACAACTCCCAATTCGAGAGAATATTTTTCCAATAGTATCCATAAATAGTTATTACCATTAAGATATGTAGATTCAGTGAGCTTGTGATCTAGGTCATTGTGAATATAAGCCGAAACGCCACCTCCAATTTTATTAGACCGATAGTTATAATAGTGGGTATAGTCTGGAAGTTTTAGGAATAAGGCTTGCTCCTCAGATTTAATCCAAGTTTCAGTGAGTAATATTATTTGTATTTTGAATGGTGCAGCCGACAGTATACATTTTAGTTCGTCTAACTTTCCTTTCTTACAAAGGCTTCTTATATTAAAATAAAGTATGTTTATTTTAGATCCACGAATGTTTATACAATTATAGTTTGATGTCGTTTGATATGTAGTGCAAATATCATGCAAGTTAGAACTATCAGCTATGGATTTTAGTTTTTTGCTTCCGAAGAAACTATTTTTGGTATTCCCTTATGATATTTAATAATGAGATTACTTTCACCTTCTTGATTACGACGTTTTAGTTCTTCTCGAAGTTCATTAAAGTATTTTTGTTGAGAAGGTGTTTGGTCTGCGAATATTTTAATTTTTTCATTCTTTAACTTATTTTTATTCCGCAATATAGAAAGAGCGGTATCTTGACTATTAAAGCATACTTTAAGTTTGCGATTTCTGTTAGATATATATTTCCCAAGACGAAATATTTTAGGTTGTGGGTATTCATCTATTATTTCTGATATGATCTTATTGACCTCTGTTTCATCTATTTGTCTACGCTGTGGTGCGCTAACCGCGGTCGGTTCCGGAATTCCCATAATGACAATATTTTTTGCTCTTATATTACGTTCTTGAATTTCGTGTATAACTTGTTCATTTGTACGAATATAGGAGTTCGATGAAGGTAAAACATTATTTAAGGGAGTATTTTTTAAATTAGAAAAGTCATACTCCAAATTTCTTATTTTCTTTTCATTGTCAGTAACAGTACAGGCAAGTTCAGTAAGATTTTTTTGAATGCGGACTTGTTCTAAGGATATAGAAGTGGTTGTTGATTTAATTTCATCTATTTGAGTTTTAATATCCGACATGTTTTGTTCGTTATTTTCTAAGAGTTTTTCTAAAAGAGATGTTATACCAGATAGTTCTTTGCGTAATTCCTGTATCTCATATTTGCATTCACATTCTGGTTGTTTCCGTTTGCGCTTCGTTATATTGTGAATATTCAAAGTATCGACATTTAGATTTGCAAGGTCCGGCTGCGAGCCGCCTCCCGTAGCTGTTAACGGCGGTGAACGTAAAACGCTCATTCTCAGAGTTGATATTTGCACAAACTTAGATAAGAAATAATCGTGTATGCAATCAATTGAGACGAAAAATGCAACTATCTTTTTTACCCGAGGTGAAGCGGGGCGCCGCACGCACTATTAGATTTTGCTGCGTCACTAGTCACAGTAACAAAAAGTCAAAAACACGAGAAACTTACTCACTGTAAAATAAGCTTTAAGTCCTTTTAACAGTAGTCACTTTTGATTCGAAATATATTAATTAAATTTTATAAATTTAAAGTACACGTCTGCTCTGTTCACAAGCCTAGCTTGATTGAACTTTATAACTATAATGAATGAAAAATATTGATTTTAATGAAAAATTACAATGAAGTTATATATATGTATTGTTTTAAAGCTAAATTTCTTTCATAAATAATAATATCAAGAGTTAACTAGTTTTTAATGACAATGGTTGTAATAAAAATATATTTAGAGTATATGAAATATACGACTTGAAAACGTCTCCTCTTTGTTCGTCTGATTTGTTGTTTGGCTATTTTATTTTTTTATATATACTATACATTTTAGTCGAATAAATTAAAAATGTAATTTTAAATTACTTAAAATAATAAAAAAATAAACGCTATTCTGTACCAAATTTCACGTCACCTGTTACAAATTACAGTAAATCTGCGGTCACGGGCTTATTGGAGATTCTTTTATAAAGAACGTCCATTGTATTTGCTTTTGTTCTGATTTATGTCATTCACATTTTTACATATATTCATGAATTAAGATTAAAACGAATGAAAGGAGGTTTTAAAATTATAGTTTATTTTTCGTGGAAATGAAAAACCTGTTTCCTGTAAATCTGATATGTTAACGTCGACTAAGTTTTAAAGTCTTCCAATCTTATTACCGGTATATATAAATTATCTTTAAATAGCTCACAAATTGTCTATAAAAACAATAAATATTAAGATATGCTTAAATTGAAGATACTGAGGCACTTCCAAAAGTATTCTTCTAATGAAAACAAAAATATAACCATTTATCATATGGCATAAACAGAAAACGTTAAAAACTGTAAAAATAGGTCAAATACGCAAAGAAAGCTGCGTCAGTCAAATTATGAGTACGTTTTTCCTAAAGACTGTTTCTACGTCATAAATCACCTTATTGTGTACTTAAAAATATGATCCGAATCGCTGACGAAAATGCTGAATGGGGAAAAAATATATCTTATTTTCATATTTCTAGAGTTTTCACTGATCTTAAGAAGCATTATTTATATTAACAATCTAATTTGATCTTTATTGAAATTGTATTTTTTCTCTATTCGTTCTGTTCATTCTTTTTATAATTTGCTTCCATTAGGTAGGTAGGTAGGTATATTATATATGGAGACCTTAAATGGAGGAAAATGTATTAATTACATATTAGTAATTAAGAGTTAAGATTTTTTTTTCATATTATGAAAATGGAGAAAGGAGTGTTTTAACATTAGTGACTACCTTGCTGAGTGCGGGATACAGCATAAAACAGATAAAAAAAATCTATGAACATGATTTAATACCGTATTAGCAAAAAACATCTAATCAGGCAATGCGATCTGATCAGGTCATATGGATAAAATGCAACGGTCAATTTAGCAGATACCGGAATAAGTAACGTATTAGTTACTTAAGTGGATCACAGATAATTCCTTATGACTTGATTTTAGGCTTACTATTGAGTTAATTGTTGTATTATAAATTAAAATGTTATTGTGAGTCAAAAAAAATATTGATGATTTTTTTTATTTTGTATTAAAATTGGATCTAGAATTGAATGTTATATTGTAAGTTATATATTTTTTATTACTTATCGCTCGTAGGGTGGGCAAAGGGAACCTATTGTCAAGGGTCAACCGCTGATCCTCACTTGCGTCCTAAAATGTTAGATAATAATAAAATTATAATTTTTATATGGAAAAAATTGTTGTAAAAAAATATACCTACACAAATATAATGTGTAAATCCTCATTTGTCCTAGAATTAGCCTTAGATTATGAGAAATTAATATATTGTATTGTTATCAGTTACAATATATCAAGATTATCTGTAAACAATGGGCTCCGAGAAGGTGTACTAGGTAATAATACAATGTCGAGTATAAAATACCTACAATTATTTAATACTATGAGGGTATATGTAGGTATATTTTTATATTAGGTTGAAAACGCTGTGCAGAATACAGCGTGAAGCTAAGAAAGATTGTTGAAAATTACAATACTCACAATTTGACTAGAATAATATAGATTTGATCAAGCGCCTAATTTCAAACAACATGCGGCAACTACTATAAGAATTGTACTAGGAGTGATCCTATAAGGACTTAATTTTTTTATCTTTTTCAGATACGTGACCATGGGTAACAATGCATCCAGAATTCGGTGGAAAATGGAGTGTCTAAGCACTAGGCTCCCTCTGCCTACTCTGCTACATGCGGGATACAGCATGAAACTGAGACGTTTATAAGGATTACATTCAGAAAATAATTTTATTCTCCTCCAACCCAATTGTCTTGCGACTGACAAATCGGCGTGTGTGAAATTGTTCATCCGTCACTTGACCCTTTCAGCTTCCCTGCGGACCGACCGCAACCCTTTCATTGCAACCCTCACGATGAGCATACGCCTACTTATACTTGGAGAACGTTTTGTAATGTCATTAGAACCGTAGCTTTCCAATACGAGGTGTGTTTACGTGGGTGTTCATTTATTGTAAATTCATGGCGTTAATTTGAGTGGCTTACGTTAAATATTATTTTTTTTATGTATAGTCTTTTAAATGGAGAGAAAATAATGACCGTTCACTAATGTAACGAGTAAATAAATTGTTTAAAAATTAAAAAAAAAAACAAACTTTATTTGATAAAACATACGAATAGAACATCATTAAACAACTTTGTTATCGCTAAACAAATATATTTTAATCTCCTTGATGTGGGGTTATTTTTAGCAGGATAAACAGTGTTAAGTCACTCTCTTTAAGATACTTCCGTTGTGCACCACTTTTCACCGAATTCTGAAAGCATTGCATCTAGAGTAGCGGAACTCAACTCTACCCTTTGCCTCGAAAAGAAATGAAAATATTAAACGCCCAATCTGTCGCATTTACGGTCGCACTAGAGGTGGCCTCAACTCCATTTAGGGATTGAGAATTACAATTCTGAATTCCGGTCTTCAGGTGAATTTACTTGCCTGTTTGTGTTGAAATTTAAGCGAAAAGCCAGTGATTGCTCGTGCTGATAGAGCACGTGTGGAAAGCGGCATGCTTTGCTTGATTTTGCAGCTTTGTTAATTGAGTTTGCTCATATTATATAACTATTGTAAGTTGTAGTTCTAGTGTAGTATGTGAGATGTTTAATGTCTTATATTTTGGGAATTTGATAGTAACAGCAATAAAAAAATCATTCGATTTTTTTACTTAACTGCTTTATAAACCAAAAGGAGGGTGTCGTTTTTAACGCATATGTATGTACTCGTATGTATGTCTGTTCTTACGTTCTCTTGTAACTGTTAAATCAGTGAATCGATTTTTATACGTGATATTTTGTTGGATTTCTCTTGATGGAGTGAGTGTTATTGGATACATTATTTTAGTATAAGCAGTCAGGTTTTTTGTGTTGTTTATAATTTATACGTTATAAATTGTAGTTCAATGCTTAAACTGTAGTTATAATATTTGTTAAAACTAAAATTATGACAATCTTAAATAAAACATAATTGAAACTCAAAGTAAATCATACTTGTATAAAAAAAATTATCGCCATATATAATAAAAATATGAGAGAGTCCTTAAAGTCGTGAGGCTACAATTACTTCCTAACAATACAGTATTGAAATACAACAGAGAATGAAGGAATTATATATCGGATAAGCATTCAAAGCCAATATTAAAGCTATAGAAACTATTTTAAAATACGTAATAGAGAAAATATTATAATGTACTCTTACATTCTCCTTCATCATATGAAGTAAGCGGCGAAACCCAAGTGATACAATGTTGCGTTTTGTAATTTTAGCTCGATTGGTTGTTTAACCTTATTTTTTATTCTTACTAAACAAAAAAAATATTTTGAAAAAGAATTGGACCCACAAACAGTATGTAGGCAAATTCAAAGTCTTTGTTAGATACTCTAAGTTAGAAAGTCTAATTTAGCTATGAAAACGCAATATGTACAAACACGTACCAATACATAGAACGGTAGAGTATAGGGAACTAAATGTTAAGACACTCTGTTCTCCATTTTTTAGGGAATTGAAAAAAAAAAATCGAGTGTGTGATCCACAATGATCGCGTTTACCCACGCACCGTCCCGGCGGTGTTATGACTACATTATATTTATTTATGAACGAAACAAGTAAATACGTGCAAAATGACAAAATATTTATAGTAATGTTATAAATTGTTCTTTTCACTTCGTTTAAATAATCTGTGTGAGAAAAATCCGTTTTATATGTACGAGAAACTAGTTATTAAATAATTAGAATATTGGAAAATCTACATGAGACCGTCGTGGCACAGGGCACTATGGTGTGACTGTAACGTCACGGTTGTGGATTAGATCCCCACTGGAGGGAATGAATTATTATTTATTAATATTTCTTCGCTCTGTCACCAACGCACGAGATCCGGCGTTGAGTGTCATCATTGCCATGCCATGCCTCGAAAAATTCGGTGGAAAGTGGAGAACGGAGTATCTTAACACTAGGTTTCCTCTGTCTACACTGTTGTGTGAGGGTTACACAACAGGGTAGGCAGGTCAAAAATTATTTGAAATAAATCAGCTTCACGGTGATGATTAATGATTGATGCTGATTTATTAAATATCTACATAGCGGTATACATTTACTGCTCTGTCCAGGAACTTCCACCCAACGTAAGCCTTCCAAAGATCGCAAAATAGATTATTACGTCAATCCGTCGTATCGACGCTTGCGGCCGTCCGCTCGCCGGTGAACTGATAAGAGTCCGTCACTCAATAATAAAGAGTTATGAGAAAAGTTTGTTTTGTAAATTTTGGGGCCAATTTCGCGTTGATTAGGGGTAGGGTTTTGTTTGTAATTCATTTTGTACTTTGAATTTATGTCTGTATTACCACTTTGTGATATATTTCCATTATACAACATGAGTATTAAAGATAAAATGATTTTGAGATTACCTTATTTTTTAATACTTTAATTACTTTTAAATTAACTTTACTTTGCTATTAATATTTTAGTTTTCAATAATTTTAAATGTAAAAGTGTTTATGTTCCACATATCGTATGTTAAAGTATAATAAATTAAATTAGCTTCACGCTGTATCCCGGGTACAACAGGGTACAATAGGGTAGGCAGAGAGAACCTAGTGTTATGACCTAAGTAAAATTAGAAAACACAAAAAATTAAGTATTAAATTGTCACTAATATAAAAGCATGGTCAAAATTGACACTAATATAATAGTATGGCATGATATATTTATCGAATTTCAAGGTAAATATATTTAAATTTACATTTATAATTTACATACGTATAAATAAAACAGAGACGCTACTCACCGATCTGTGCTTTATCATCGGCCTATCCACGTCCTGTTAAAAAAACTGAAGAGCTCAATGTTCGACTGCCATCCTTTGCCAGCCACTTTGCTCGAGAAAATATTCTTAATTTGAAAATTTTTCGAGTATATTGCTGCAGGCGATGCTCACAGTCACGAATATGCCTAGTCTATGTGGACGCGTCACCTTATAGAAATAGGAACATAAAGTTGACTACTTACCTACTGTCTAACTGATTCAAAAAATTAAGAAGTAAGTTAATATTTTAAATATAATTATTTGACTTTCGACTTTAACCTACAATATTTAACCGAGGAGCGATCTACTCCAGAACACGGTTTAATTTTTTAAGCTACGCAACAGACTTTAATGTGGTTTTCCATAGTCAAAGTATTGAAAGAGGAGGGCTAATAAATTCAATCCAAGCGAACGAAACTGCGGGAGGAATAGTAGTAAAATTAATAAGATAAATATATTTATTACACATCATAATTCTTATTACAATAATGTATGTGGATACTTATTTAGAAAACGTATAAAAATTTGAACGCAGCGGGACTCGAACCCGCGCCTCCTGGAAACCGACCAGGCGCTCTGACCACTAAGCCATGCGTTCTCGCCAAGCTACGTCGAAATTTTTATACGCTTGTTACAACTTATTTATGTTGTTAGCTTCTCTGTAGGGAGATTTTTACAAATTTCCGCTACCCAAAGATAATTACTAAGAATTATCGTTTGGCAAGAGAGAAACTATTTTTAAATATTTTTAAACATTTTTTAAAGTGTTATTCCACACTTAGGAAAGACAAATACTTATTTAGAAAACGTATAAAAATTTGAACGCAGCGGGACTCGAACCCGCGCCTCCTGGAAACCGACCAGGCGCTCTGACCACTAAGCCATGCGTTCTCGCCAAGCTACGTCGAAATTTTTATACGCTTGTTACAACTTATTTATGTTGTTAGCTTCTCTGTAGGGAGATTTTTACAAATTTCCGCTACCCAAAGATAATTACTAAGAATTATCGTTTGGCAAGAGAGAAACTATTTTTAAATATTTTTAAACATTTTTTAAAGTGTTATTCCACACTTAGGAAAGACAAATACTTATTTAGAAAACGTATAAAAATTTGAACGCAGCGGGACTCGAACCCGCGCCTCCTGGAAACCGACCAGGCGCTCTGACCACTAAGCCATGCGTTCTCGCCAAGCTACGTCGAAATTTTTATACGCTTGTTACAACTTATTTATGTTGTTAAAGTTGTAACAAGCGTATAAAAATTTCGACGTAGCTTGGCGAGAACGCATGGCTTAGTGGTCAGAGCGCCTGGTCGGTTTCCAGGAGGCGCGGGTTCGAGTCCCGCTGCGTTCAAATTTTTATACGTTTTCTAAATAAGTATTTGTCTTTCCTAAGTGTGGAATAACACTTTAAAAAATGTTTAAAAATATTTAAAAATAGTTTCTCTCTTGCCAAACGATAATTCTTAGTAATTATCTTTGGGTAGCGGAAATTTGTAAAAATCTCCCTACAGAGAAGCTAACAACATAAATAAGTTGTAACAAGCGTATAAAAATTTCGACGTAGCTTGGCGAGAACGCATGGCTTAGTGGTCAGAGCGCCTGGTCGGTTTCCAGGAGGCGCGGGTTCGAGTCCCGCTGCGTTCAAATTTTTATACGTTTTCTAAATAAGTATTTGTCTTTCCTAAGTGTGGAATAACACTTTAAAAAATGTTTAAAAATATTTAAAAATAGTTTCTCTCTTGCCAAACGATAATTCTTAGTAATTATCTTTGGGTAGCGGAAATTTGTAAAATCTCCCTACAGAGAAGCTAACAACATAAATAAGTTGTAACAAGCGTATAAAAATTTCGACGTAGCTTGGCGAGAACGCATGGCTTAGTGGTCAGAGCGCCTGGTCGGTTTCCAGGAGGCGCGGGTTCGAGTCCCGCTGCGTTCAAATTTTTATACGTTTTCTAAATAAGTATTTGTCTTTCCTAAGTGTGGAATAACACTTTAAAAAATGTTTAAAAAAATGTATGTGGATATTGGACATAAGCCAAAAAGGTCTATTCGTAAGGTTTGTCATATTTAGGAAAATTCTACCAGCTTCTATATACGAGTATGTGTAAACTATGTAGTGTATTGTATAAAATATTTGTTTCGTTCATTTGCAAATGAATTATATCTCAACATAAAAATACACAGCTTCATTAGATTGCCATTGAACGAGCCAATATTCTCATACTTTGACCCTTAGTTATTTTAATATCTAGTAAAATTAATATAAAATAAAGTCTGTGATGAAATTTAATCAAAATATTACAATTTTTTTAAGTTTCTTATTTTATAATCAAATAAATTCAAAAACTTTGCCATTTTTTTTAAATATAAAAATAAATATGAATAACGTCAAGTGAAGTAGAAATAAAATTAAACAGAAAACCTAAATACTATATATATATACTACTATAAATAAACGTACTAAAAAAAATGTCAAAAACAACAACAACAACAACACAGAATACAAATTTTACCAACATTTCATAAAGAATTCATCGCGAGTTTTTAATTTTACAGCAAAAGTTCTAAAGCAATTAGGCTTGCGAATGAAAAATGTCACGTAAAATGTCTCCCAGTCAAGTGATATTGAAGAGGCTATTTCTCTTGCGCTCGCGTTATAATGAGGGGAACTTCCGCCCACTTCCATAATGGTACCTATCACTTACTGACTCCGGAAAAAAGAAAGCGAGAAAACCTAACGCTTTTATATCTGAAAGAGCACAGTTGAGTTATTTTACGTCGATTTCTTCAGAAAGAGACGGTTGTTGTATATATTTATATCTCTTTTAATAAAAAAAGTCTAGCAATAAACAGAGTCTATTCAATTTCGTTAACCTTTTATTGTTTCTAGATTCTAGAAACAAAGTGAAGTATTACTTTAAATATAAAGTAAATATATATATATGGTATATGCTGAGTATTATCTAATTTTCTGTTCAGTATTACAATAAAACTGCCTCTTTGCAGCCAGTCGTGGCGCAGCGGCACTAGCAGGTGACTGTAGAGGCGACAGGTTGTGTGTCGAGGAAATGAAACATTTACTGTTTTCATTTCCTCGCTATTTTATACTCCTCCTTCTTCTACCTGGCATTAGTCCCGGCTTTTGCCAGGGTCTGCCTTCTTACTTAACCTACTCCACTTTGCACGGTCTTTAGCGTCCTCGGTGGTTAGACCATTGGCTCTCATGTCCTGCTTCACGACATCCAACCAGCGCTTCCTTGGGCGTCCGAGAGGTCTCACTCCAGGGACTGACATAGCAAGGCACTTGCATCCGACATAGTTCTTAGGCCGGCGCGTAACGTGACCAAACCATCTCAGGCGACGCTCTTGGAGCTTATCCGCTACGTCACGGACTCCAAGACTACCTCGAATGAATGTGTTGCGTATGCGGTCAGACCGCGTTACGCCGCACATCCACCGCAGCATCTTCATTTCCGTGACGTGAAGCTCCTGAGTGTGCCGAGATAGTGCTGGCCAACATTCGCTGCCGTATAAAAGAACCGGTCGGATGATGCTCTTGTATATCAGACCCTTGAGTTTGGGCGGTATCCTGCGATCGCAGACCACACCAGTGACCTCCCGCCATTTGGCCCAAGCAGCGCTTATCCGGCTATGGACATCGTGATCGATGCCTCCAGACTCGTGCATAACGGATCCAAGGTACCTGAACTTTTCCGACTTAACGGCTGGTTCAGGACCTATAAGGATAGTGCTCGAGTCCGGGCTCCCGCAGGCCATGTACTCGGTCTTCGACACATTAAGTTTAAGACCGCCGTTCTCAAGCGTACCCTTCCACAGGTTCACTCTACGCTCCAGCATCAGTCGGCTCTCATCAATGAGTGCTATGTCATCGGCATACATCATCAGCCATGGAGGCTGGTCTTGGATGTGAGCCGAGACAGTATCGAGCACCACATTGAATAAGAACGGACTAAGAGCCGAGCCTTGGTGAACCCCTACTGTAATCTGGAAGGGTTTAGTGTCGCCAACAGCAGTCCTAACCATAGAAGCGGAATCGCGGTACATGTCTCTGATAATCTCAATATAGGCCTCAGGGATCCCTTTGGATCGCAATGCCCACCAGATACACTGACGAGGCACACAGTCAAAGGCCTTCTGCAGATCTAAAAAGGCCACATGCAGAGCTCTCCTTTTTTCCCTGTATGCCTCCATCAATGTTCTGAGGGCGAAAACGGCGTCCATAGTGCCCGATCCTGGCTGAAATCCATATTGAGACTCAGAGACAGTACACTCGCGGCGGAGCCTGAGGTCGATCATGCGCTCGAAGAGCTTCATGGTATGACTCATAAGCTTAATGCCCCTATAACTACCACAATCTTGAACACTGCCCCTTCCCTTGTAAATAGGGGTAATGAAGCTAAGCCGCCACTGGTGTGGCATCTTTCCAGTGTTCAAGATATGGTTAAAAAGGACAGTAAGTATGAGGACACCAAGAGAGCCCAACGATTTCCACGCTTCGATCGGGATATCGTCAGGTCCCACTGCTTTTCCGTTCTTCATGCGTCGAAGGCAATTACGAGTTTCGTCAAGGGTTATTGGGGCAATAAGTCCGAGGTTAGGGGGTGGGTCGTGATGAAGACTGCATGGGTGCTGAGTATTCAACAACTCCTGGAAGTAACTTCTCCACCTCTCCTTCACAGAGTCATGACTACAGAGCAGCGTGCCCTGGGAATCTCTGACGCAAAGACATTTTGCGATATCTTGCGTCGCTTTATCCCGGGAACGTGCCAGCTTGTAAATGAACTTCTGCCCCTCCACAGTTTCAAGTTTATCATACAATGGTGACAAACTCTCACTGCGGGCTCTGGCTACAGCTCTTTTACTGGCATGTTTAGCTACTATGTACTCCAGTCTGTCTTCAGGAGAGTTGGATTGCTGCCACTTCTTAAAGGCATCCTTCTTTTCACGAGTCACCTCCTGCACCTTGTCATTCCACCACCATGTCTCCTTGTCGATGACACGTCCTCCCTTAGAAAGGCCAAGAACTCGCCTGCCTGCCGCAATGATTGCCGACTGAGCTCGATCCCAAGCATCCTGAGCAGTCTCGGTGTTAGTCAAAAGAAGATGACTTTTCACCTCTGCCAGGAACTCGGTCTGCATCGGTCCATTCAGCAACCACCACTTGATCCGAGGCCTACGTTTCTCGGCTACTTTCTTCTTCGGAGTGACGTTAAAGTCCATGACAAGAAGACGATGTTGAGCCGTTAGGCTTTCGCCTGGAATGACTTTACAGTTAGTTACCCTACCCATATGACACCGTCTGGTCAATAAGTAGTCTATTTGAGTTGAGTGGGACCCGCTCTTATACGTGATAAGGTGCTGAGGATTCTTTTGGAAGAACGTATTCACGACGGCCAGATCCGACGCAATACAGGTTCTCAGAATATTTTCTCCCTCTGTATTGCGAAGACCGTGCCCAAAACCCCCGTGAACACGTTCATACGGCTCAGCAGCCTTACCGACGTGACCGTTCAAGTCCCCCCCAACTAAGACCACTTCGGTAGACGGTACAGCAAGTAGCACCTCTTCATACTGCTCCCAGAATGTCTCCTTTTCGGACGCGCTACATCCCGCCTGGGGAGCATAGGCACTGATTAAGTTTGTGGTAACGCCCTCAATCAGTACCTTTACTCGCATCAAGCGGTCGCAGCGACGGTCAACTTCAAGGAGCCCATTCTGAAGCTCTTCAGAAAGCACTACCGCTACACCGTTTCTACCGGAAGGTGACCCAGTGTATATAAGCCGGTAACCCTGTCCGATGTTACGGGACTTATTGCCCTTCCAGCGAGTTTCCTGGAGGAAAGCACACTGGACCCGACGTCTCATGAGTACATCTGCGAGTTCCCTGCATCGTCCGGTTAGAGAGCCAATATTCCACGTTGCAAAGCGGAGTTTCCGTCTGGGTACTAACGTCTTTAGCCGTGCCCGTACTCGACACGGTAGCCCTTGCCCACTTGTCGCAGGTGTAGGGCGATGTGCCTGCGCGTCGTTTTGCGGCGACGCCCTAGCCGTACCCAGTCTTCTCGTGGTTCGTTCCATGTTATGGCAAGTTCTGGTTTTTAATGGAGCGATTGCCATCTGACCTCCAAAACCCCTTTGTGGGGAGAAACCGGGGGGAGAGGAATAGGACAGATAGAAAAGGGGGAAAGGATAAGCAGAGGGAGAGGGTAGGAAAAGAAGGGGATTAAAAGAAGGGGACACCACTTTTATGGACTGGACGGAGGTTATAACAAGTGGTGGCTCGAGGATCCGGGGTCGCGTACCCGTATGCCCAAGAACAAATAACGGACAGATATTAGTCAGGGCACCCTCTGGATAACTCGCTATTTTATACGTAGCTGTAATATTATGTAAAAAACATCACACACTTTCAGAAGTTAATTTTTCTTTCTGCCTGTAAAAATAAAAAGTGATATTTCCATATCTTTTTTAAACCCAACTCACACCGTTACAAATTGTGCGTAGATAAAATGTCCTTTAAACTGTCCGTCGCGAAGAGGCAATTACGACAACACAAATGGCTCCAGATGAGCTCTTCTTGCTTATTATAGATATAAATATATAACAGCTTCAAAGTAGATATAAATATATAACAGCTTCAAAATTATGGTTACGGCTCATATATATATATATATATATATTCTAGTCGACACAGTACCGTCAAAGACAATATTTGCAAATTGTGTTATATCTTCTCGCTGTATTCCGCATACAGTAGGGTAGGTCGAGGGAACCTAGTGATAAGACACTCCGTTCCTCATGTTGAGTGGCAAAACTCAACGCAGGCTTTTACCTTGGTGGCAGAGTGAAAAAATTAAATATGAATATATGTATATAGAGGAATAGCCTTATATGTTGCTTTGCTATAATACGATGTTATTAAGGTTAATCCCTAACGAAGTAATTACAACCATCGTGCGGAATTAATTTCGTTATTAGCAACGCAAACGATTTTTTTATGCATTATAGAAAAGAATGTTTTTATAGCCATATGTTAAAAATCTTATGCGATTCTAAAATTTTATGTCTTTCAGTCAAAATCCTAATTCGTAAATACTATTTTCAAAGTAGGTAGGCACTTGCTATATAAATCAAATATCAAATAAATTTCTAATTCACCCTGTATATGGGATTTACATTATAATTGAATTGATTTCGCGTAAGCTTTGCTCTAATACATATTCATAATATTGTAAAACAACGTTATTGTATAATCTACTGCGTATTCAATACAAATAGAAAATGTTCGTACATGATTGTATTCCATATATTGTTTGGACGCGTTTCTATGGAGCCTGTCGAATATTCCAAAACAACGAAACGAAATTGAATAACTTACGGCTGAAATGTCGAGCATTTTTTTTGGTTTACTGTGAGTATGGATACTTTCAGATTTAGGACTTTTATTTTTTTATTATTTTATATCCTTTTCAGTTCAGTTTTTTAGGACCTCACTCCACTTATTATTACTAGAATATATCATATAAATGTACCATTTCACAATGATATAGTATTTTCAAGAATTATTTACAATATCTTTAAATTATTTAAGTTTGATTTATATCTTTTTTTTAGGCCCAAACACAACAAGCAAACTTAATAAAAAAAAATAAAATAATTCTATAAACTATTTATAAATTTATACAATATAATATTATTTAATTATTTATGTATTTAAATGCATATAAAATTTATTCATTCTGTTCCTTTTAAACGACTATTTTATCTCAAACCATCTACCAAAAACGCCCCTTAGTTTACACTATTTGCATTTAACTCCAATATAGCACTTAAATATCGACAAACATGTGTCATTTCCAAATAGATGGAGTACTTGTGCTAATGACCAATTACAATAAAACGTTACTACAATTTGTAAAATACATATTGTATTACACGAATGGTTTGTAAATATGTTATGAAGAACTGGATATTGATTTTTAGGATGAGTATATTATTAATTTAGAAGAGAGAGAGAAATAGAGAAGAGAAATGACCGTTAGCGCAGAAAGGTTAGGCGGAAAGTTCCAGTGAGTGAACCGATAATCTGGTCAAGGTCTCGGTAAACCGCTGGATGCAGGTGGGCAGGACCAACCTTCGTGGAGATCCTTGATGTAATTGTATATCAGTAGCAGGCATAAAATGGTGGCGTTAAGTTACCATTCAACAAGTATTACTCGAAGTGTCTGAACTCTTTGTACGGATTCTCTTTGCCTACCTGTTGCAAGTTACAATACCGACGCGTGGTAAACTTTGTTAAGAGGAATAAGTTTCACATGTTGAAGTTATAAAATATTATTCATATGTTAGTTAGACCGTTAATGTTTCAACTTTACTTTGAAGTCATTTATAAAATCTTTCTTATAGTAGTACAGAAACCTAGGCCTAGAAACGCAAGATATCTAAATATAAAATCACCATGGTAATTTTTTCACAGAGGCGTACGCAGAGCGTACCCGAGAACCTAGTGCAAAGACACTTTTTTCCTCGAAAATAGACTCTGTCATGGCTAACTGACAGTTGTTGGTTCCATTTCCACTCGGAGGAATAAACGATTTTTATTTCTGTACAAGCAAAAAATTCTGTATAAAAAAATAATAATTATATATTTTGAATTTCAACTTCCAAAAGCTCAGATCACCTATGTCATATATACAGTTCGTGTAATAAATATTAAAGCTTCTTTTCTTTTGTAAGTATGTAGAATTTATAGTTTCCGTACAAGAAAACAATTCAAGAATTTAATCGACTAGATGTAAAAACATAAATCAATTACTTAAAAAAACATAAATTTCAATAAAACGACGTTAATATAAGGTCGTAAAGTAGTCTCCTGACCGCTGGTGAGAATACTTTCCAACCAGTAAAAGTTTCTCAACCATTACCGCGTCGGAAGCAACAACTAAACGTTTGGAATTCAATTACAAAGTTAACACCGAGAAAACGTGGCTCTATATACAATGACCTCCGACTTTTAAACATAAATTTAGTGTAATCAATAATACTACCACTTGTGGCTTACAATTAATTACATGAGTATTAAGATGTAAAATTGTTTCCTTGTCTCTTTTGTAAAGAATCAAAATGCAGAATCATAATATAATATAATATTATATAATTATTCTTCTAGCTTCACACTGTATCCGGTATGTAGCAGACATGCATATGGACTCTATGTAATTAATATATTATTATTTTTTTTTAAACGTATACAAAAATTTATAGTAAAAAATGGACCTATGATGCAACAAAACTGATTTATATAAGTAAATATTTAAACGACTTTTTAACAACTCTAAATCAAGCTGTGCATTTTAAACACCAGCAAAAAATCTGATTAAATATCGTTCCTCGACGTTTCTCGCCTTCTAATGAGCAACACGAAGAAAATGTAGCTAATTGAAGGAGGAAAGCTAACAAGAGAAACTCGTTGGACAAATTTAAAAATAAAATACATCTTAACTTATTATAATGTTTATTCATAACATAACTATGTTGTACAACAACGAAACAGGTGGACTGAATGGGAAGGATGTGGATACGATACCCAGTCATGTACGTTTTGTATATGTGTTTTCCCAGTCTCGTTAAACATATTATGGCTAAATATTCCGTCATATAGCACACATATATCTTAGCTCTAGGTTCCCTCAAAGGCTAAAAAAATATAAAAAAAAAAACAATTTTTATCACTTGAAGCTAAAAAGTATGTTTTAGTTATACTTATATCAACACGATACTTGAAACCTAATAGACTCGTCTATATACAGATAAGTAGTAATTGTTTGCTGAAGAACAATTTCGAAATTGAGATTTCAATTATATCCATCAATTTATAATATTTCTCGTAAAAGCTTAAATATACTCTACTTTAATACAAATTACCTTAAATCCGTTGTACAAACTAAATTGTGCTTACAAAGTTCAAACTAAGATGAATTATTCCACAACTATCACAGTACAGAAAGAAAAGAATATATGATATAAAAGGATAAGAAAAGTTTCAACATAATAATCGCTCGTTACTGGACTTTGCCAATATTATGTTAAGAATATAAATAAATGACAATAAAAACTACGTTAAAGTGCGGAAAGACGTGTATTGATCGCGGTCATTCCCTTGAAATAACCGGGAATTCTTGCGTCGTGTAATAAAATCGATCACTCATAGTAAAGTCGATGCGATTTATGGTGTTGTCTGAGAAATGTTTGTTGTATATTTTCCTTTTAGTATTTCTCTTATTGTGGGTCGCGACATATAAATAAATATATGTCATGCGTAACGACCAAAGTCTGGACCAATGTTGGATTTATCCTTTTTCCAAGTAATATAACCCTTACGAAATGAAATATTTACTTAAATTTATATTTTCATTTCTTCGCTCTGGTGTCGAGGCAAAGCGCGGCGTTGAGTTCTGCCACTCAACACGCAATGCCTCAAAAATTCGGCAGAAAGTGGGGAACGGAGTGTCTTAACACTAGGTTCCCTCTGCCTACCCTGCTGTGTGCGGAATATAGCGTGAAGCTAATTTAATTTAATTTAATTTATAACCCTTACAGAATTTTGAAAACCTTTATATGAAGTACGTATCCTATTGGTATTTCCTTACTTATTACAATAATTAAAAATTCCAGCGTGAGCGGGAAGAATAGTTTTTCTTTGTTTTTTGCTTAACTCACAATAATTACCATCTAAGGGTGCTTTTAATATGAATTGCCTTAAGTGGGATAATATCGAAGGCTCTATATTCTTGAAGATTCACTGAGGTCTCCCCACTGTCGGGGAGAAAGCTTCAGTTAGTAAAGTATACATACATTATAAAATAGGTTAAAAGAAAGAAGTATAAAATCACGTCTAATGAAATTAAGAAACAAACGTTATGAAAATATATTCAAAAAACAGTAAAAAAAAATAATTTCTTTATGTTTTTCTTATTATTTATATTATGTGTATATTTTGATAATTTTACAATATAAATTAAATACATCTTAAAATCTTATTGTAATATGAAATGATAAATGGCTTCAAATATCTTAATCAATATTCTTATTGAAATATATAGTTCCTTGGGGCAGTATCGTCGTTTCGTGCTTGTCATCATAAATCTACAGCTAGTAATTAAGTTACATTAATTATGATTTGCGATATATACATGTAGGTATATTATATGTTAAATTTTATTATTATTTGTCTAAAATAATTAATAATGATATCTAGTTTAATTCTTAGATCAGAAATAATATTATGTTTTTTCGTAACTAAATTAAAAAACCAAAATTGAACTAACACATCAATCAATCAATCAATCAAAAATACTTTATCTATAAATATTATAAAATAGAAACGCTTTTTTTCTCTGTCTGGCCTTTCTAAGCGATCTTCGTCTAAACCACCCAACGGATTTTGATGCGGTTTTCACCATGAGGTAGAGTATTTCTCAGAAAAGGTCTGTATATGATTTATTATATATATATTTTAATGTAATTTGACATAAATATGATAAATGTGCATGAAGTCCTACCCGTTGAGAAACTTTCACGCATGTGCTGCTTAATGGTAAGTCTTACATGAAAACAATGTACTAGAGTATTATTCCTCTTAATAAGATCTACAAAAAAGTCAGCGACAGCATATTTATATCTTCTAAGGATAACATATAGTGAGCATATTTCTGTCTAAAAATAATAATTTGAATATATTTTTTATTGTGAGGGATGTTTGTCCATAATGATATCAATCCTTATCCTTTTAAATACTTTATTAATTTTCTACGTTTAACGAAGATAAAATTTGCTTTTTACACTAATTGGCAATTACGAATAGTTTTAGAGAAAAACGCATTTAATTGTTGACACATCACGCCCGCTATAAACCGCAGATTTGGCTCATGTTTCGTTTATCCCTTACTCATAAAGCATATAAATAAGTATATTAGTTACGTTGGCCATTTAATGGAGATGAAAACTGTCTTTTATTGTTTTTCATTTTAATAAGTACTTTAGAAGTTGTTACAATATCAAAATATCCTTGCTGCGAAACGGCTCACCACACGCCATGCGTCCGCGCCACGCGACGCGTCCGCCGCGCCCGTCTCCCCGCCTGTCTCTGTATCGGAGGAGATTTAGATGCGATTGTACGTATTGGATAATTAGAGTTTAATGTATTATTTCAGCGCGATATATTTAGTTTCATCTTTTTTGATTAATAGAATAGTAGGTAGTCTTTCGTGTAAGTTTTTTAGGAAGAGAATAGTAGGTAGTCTTTTGTTTATCATTTCTTTCGTTTAAGTATTCCGTTGTTTGAATTGTTTACTCTCCTTCTTTTTATTATTTTTTTACCTTTTTAAACATTTCCTTTTTTAATTTAATTATGCCACAAAAAAGTCAAGAAATGCAAATAACAATCGTTTAAATCTTACTAATGAAAGCGTAGAGGAGGCGAAAATTAGACGGCAATTTAAATATATTTTCTTATTGTAAGGGATGTGTGTCCATAATGATATAATTCCTTATCCTTTTAAATAAGTTATTAATTTTCTACGTTAAACAAAGATAACCTTTGCTCTCTACAATATTTCGAAATTACAAACAGTTTTAGAGAACAGCTATATCATCCCTTACTCTCAGTATATAAATAAGTATATTAGTTACCTTTTGGCCATTTAATATAGATCAAAATGTTGTTTATTGTTTTCATTTCATTTCAAGGTATAAGTAAGTACCACAGATTTAAGTAACTAAGTAGCACAGATTTAAAATTACCATTACGATACTAAAAAAATCTTGCTGTGTAACGGCACCCACCACGCGTCCCCCCGCGCCCCGCAACTTTATATGCTTATAACAATGGATCCACCGCACCCGCCTGTCTTCTTTCCCCCGGGCATGCAAGGAAGGCCTGCTCATCATGTTGCCCAAGGCTGGGAAGACCCCGCAGCTTGAAGGATACCGATCTATAACCCTTATTAGCGCGGTCGCCAAGCTGTTCGAGAAGATATTCCTCTCACTTCTCCAGTCGCACATCCACCCACGAAGCGAGCAGTTTGGTTATACTACGCTGCAACAGCGATCAACCGAAAGGAGAGTGCAATAGTAGTCTTTTTCGACAAAGCACGCGTTCGACCGCGTCTGGCTACCGGGCCTACTTCATTAAGTGCTCAGAGCCGGAACCCTCCAGCACGTCGCGCATGTCTTTGCCTCCCTGCCTTAGTGACTGAACATTTTGCGTGAGAGTTGAGAGTTCGAGGTCTAGCAGCGACTCGATCGCTGCCGATGTTTTATCACCTGCTCTGTACGCACTATACACTGATGACATCACAACGCCATAGCAAGTATCACAAAACGAGAAACCCTGCAGGTAGTCCCCAACCTCATCCTCCGTCGAGTGACGCAGACGCCATACTAATTGAGGAACACCACGCATCATAGCAACATAAAAATAGAAAGCCTGGAGGTACACATTGGTCGTCTCGCATCCAACGCATTCCGCTGCGCCAATGTATCGGGTCACCTGCATCTAAGGAGCAGCACTCCGTGGCATACCCGGCCGCCCAAGGTCAGACGTAAGACTACTTCCTAGGGACTTTCTATCCTTTGATAATCCTTCCAATTCCATACTGTGTCAACGCCCAGATGTCGTTCGGAGCTACTACGGAGATGGACGAGAGAATGCTTCATTTCTGCGCCTGGCTCTATAGCAAAGTTAATTTAGAAGCGTTTGCACGTATTTTGGAGCTATCCAATAATTATAATGTATTTCAACGCGACATAGTTGGTTACATCTTTCGTTTAAGTATTTTTGGGTAAGAGAATAGTATCTAAGTGTGCTGTTGTTTATAATTTCTTTCGTTAAAGTTTTCTGTTGTTTGTGTCATTTGTTTAAGTTTGTTTTTTTAAACAATTGGAACACCCTTATTGAAACTACGAAAATGTGAGTTGCATTAAGGTTTAAATAATTTTCACATTGGTAATCTTAAGTGTTTTGCAAACATAGGTACATTACATGAATAATTCAGTAGTTAAAGCGGGCGAAGCAGCGAGCGGGTCGCTAGTTGCATTAATATAATACGTAATACAATAAAAAAAATAATTATAGTACATTGCAAAGGCGGCCTTATCACTATAAGTGATCTCTTCCATATATATATATATAGAAGATACATAGAACATCTACTTACTGTATTATGTTATAGTTCAGGTATTATATTTGTGGCTGTATCTTATCACACGTCGGTGAAACAAAGAGAAGGATTGGTGTTAAGATATAGGAACACATCGACGATGTCAAGAATGGACATGTATCGAAGTCAGGTGACTCAAAAATTGACCTCGAGGCTATTGAAATACAAGAACACGAAATAAAAACATTTTTCTACCATCTGTGACAAAAAAAAACTTTGAAGTCTCAAGCCCATGCCAGAGGACAAGATACAATCAGCTCATTCAGCAATTAACAAAACGTTGGCGGCAGTTTGATAAAATAATTATGTATATTATTACTAAAACTAAACATCTGTTTGGATTTCCTATTATGAAATATAGTACAAAGTTAGGAATAAAATTTATAATAAATTGTTTTATTGATACAACATACATTTTCATTACAGTACGCAGTTCTCTATTGCATTTAACTTCAAATAAAATTCTAATATAGGTAAAAGGAATGTGAGTGCAGTTATAAAGGTTCTTTTAAAATGATTTCTGAGTAAGTAAGTAACTTAAGAATAAGATGCTTTTAAATGTATTTTTTGCGTATTAGTTGAAATGAAATATTTACGTTTAACAATAGTTAAAAAAATGTTTTACTAACGATGGTTTACTCTGACAAAACTGACTTGATCTGAACGAAATTAAGTGTTGATAGTTATAAGATTTATTTGTATTTATGAAAGTAAAAAAAAAATATCTCAAGATGGCTTATAAGTTTATTCACGTGTAGAATTTACCATGTTATTTATACGCGGAATTAACCATGAAAGTTAAACAACAAAATATATATGGGAAAGTATATATTTTTTAGCATTGGTATCTGTCATCAAAATGTGAGATGGCTATCCAAGTACCTACTTCAATATTGTATGTAAATAAAAATTCCCATACAATATATACATATGTAGCATTGTAAATTATGTAGTAATCTGCAAAATTTTACTTTCTATTCTTTGATTAGAAAAAATATTATTAAGAAAAATTTCACTTTAAGAAAAGGTCAAATTATATAGAATTTGCAAATAAAAATTGTCTACGATGGACTAATTTTGCAGATCAACCTTAACGAAAAAGGAAAGAAATATTTGTTAAGATTTTGGTTAGATACAATAACTTTCAAAGCTTGAAGAAAAACATTATTAAACGAAATCTCGGACTTTAATTCTATTCACAAAGTAACGAGTGGTTTACTTTCCTTCCTTTAGTTAACAACAAAAACTAGCTTATTTTACAGAAAAATCTTCTTCCAGTCCATAAATTAAAATTTTATAAGAAAATATCTAATTTAACTTGGATCCAACTTGGTGTAAATATAAGTTATTACATTCGCCTTTCTTTATTAAACGTTCAAAGGAGAGAAAGGGAGAATGAAAATTCTTGTGAATAAAAAGTTTTTACATTTATAGATCCTGAGAAAATGACGGTACCCGACAAGCACTTTAATATATTATTAGAACTCTTAGAAGTCAATACTTTTTATATAATATATATATATCATTTTGGAGTTCTATAATATATTATTAACTTGACATAAACTTTTCATTTTTTTTTAAATAAAATCAATTGATTTATCAGAAATATAAAGTATTTCCAAATTATAATTGATTTTGTAACAAGTATTTAGATATGTTTCTAAGTACATTGTTAGTTTATATTGAATTTTTCTTATAATAATAAAAAAATTACATGTTGTTCGTGTTATGACGAAGTCGTTCGTGTATTGATCGAGAGTCGTTCGTGTATTGATCGATTGTCGCATATGCACATACATAACTGACATAGTTAATTATATGTTATATGATATACATATTTTAAATATCATTAAACTTTTTTTTATTAGTTCATGTATTGTCGTCCCGAGTGTCGCGACCGTCGTTCCATATATATAGGGGGTAGTGATGATCGGAAGGCAGCGGTCGAGTCGAACTCTAAAGTACTGCGGTACTAATAAATATGATGCACATAAAGACTTGTACCAAATGTATACTGAATATAATATTATAATTCGAAGTCTATGATGGCACGATCTTTTAGGATCGAATTTCTTATAAGTAAAATGTGCAGGGGCGACACATTGAGTTTGAAGAAAGCAAAAGCGAATATAACTACAGTATTATTATACTGTTAAATGTCCATAATAAAATGAATGTTTGAAATGAATGCCATTTATATCGTGTTCAGCTTCGTCTCGCGGGGCGCTCACTGTACGTGGGCGATGCTTGTATTAAGTTGGACATAGATGTAATGGTTTACACTGTGATTTCTACGTGTCGACTAGTGTTGGTGGATTGACGATTTATGGTACTATACAACAGTGTGGTAGCATTGCGCGTATTCGTTGACACTTGTTTTATCGTAGGAAGCTAGCCGCCCCAAGGCTTATACTGTATTCTCTACGTTGCGACGTAGTGTAGGATGAACGCAGGGAGACACTATCGACCAGTGCGGGCGGTAGTTCACCACGTATTGTTCGACATTATGTTTATCGTAGAGAGCCCAAAATGACAGATGTCGAGACTTAGTGAGCCACGGCTTGCTGATAATTGATATCGGTCAAACAAATCAGCGTTACTTAGTGTCATCGAAGCTAATACTTTTGGCTAAGTGTACTAAAGTAACGTTGGCCTATTATATAGTGTTCGATTCAATCTTGCGGTGCGCTTACGAAGCGTAAGCGATGCTTGTATGGAATTGGATATTTATATATAACGGTTTCTACAGTAATTCTATAACTCGTTGTAGGATAAATAGGTGTGAGATGCTATTTTATGTCCTGGAACTCTGGTGTATGTAGTAGTGTCCGCTCGTCTCATACGGGTGTGTGGTGCTATTTTATGTCCTAGAACTCTGGTGTATGTAGTAGCGTCCGCCTACGGGTGCCTAACAACTTGTTTTAATATAGAATACAAATGATGTGTGTCATGCGTTTACTTAACGTATCGACCGCTTTGCGGTAGTGCATTCGATGCAACGACTTACATTGATCTCACAAATCAATCAACATCACGAATCACCATTCTAATACAATCTCAATATGAACAAGCGTAACAAGTACCTTCAGAAAGATCACACACAAGTGTCTCGGAGGGTTCAACGATGACTGTAAAGCTGCGGTCTGGTCGGAATTCACGGTGTAGGGGCGGGGAGGTGCCCGTACTCTTTCTTCCTTTTACTATAACTAGTTTGCAGTTATAGTGGAGAGGAAGTTAGGACACGCTCTTGGCTTTTCCTCGGGAGAGCTTAGAGTTATGACGATATTATATTGTCGAGTTCAGTTATTTAAATAAACTTCTGATGGCAAATATTTATTAAAGCGATACCTTCTAATGGCATAATATAAAATTTCTTAATTCTGTTACTCTCTTCTCTGAATCTCTAAAAGAACTTGAATTACTTACGATCACTACGAAAGGGTTCTAACCACTAGACACATCACGAGCCAAGGCATTATTTATTAAATAATATTCTCAAAGGAGTTGAGATAACAGTTACAATTTGTCAATTAAAATAAACTACACTCTGTGAGGTCTAAGCTGGGCTTTGCATTTGTGTGAGTGTAACTTCACTGGCTTGGCCTCCAGTTTATAATGTTTCTAAGAACCGACCTATATCTCGATTCATTATTAACTCAAACGACATATATGATATTTGGTGTTTTAAAATTAAATACTTTTTCAAGATGGACTTTTATTTATTAACTAACTAAGATATAAAAATTTATCTTTAAAACACAATAAATACTCACCTGAAGCCTCGCGAACTGTATTTACCTATGAGTAGAAAATAATAATTTCAATTAATTTGTAAGAATATAAGAATTTAATGTAAGTCGCATACCATGCATTATCGGAGTAAAAATCTTTCATTCCATACAGTGAGCCCGCATTTCCTTTAAAGTTTTCGTAGTTGCATTTATTACTTGTCTCTTGTTCAAAGTGTTGTGCACATATATAAGCTCTTTAAGTGATAATACAACATTATAATTCTAGCTCTACTTTTCTTTCAAACTGCAGTAAAACATTAGCTGATTGCGGCACGTAACGAACATTATGTTTATAAGTAGGTTAAGTTTGTGATTTCATCCATTGCGAGTTTCATTTATGAAAGTTTTAATTTTGTTAAGATTCACAAATAATTATTTAATAAAGATTATGTATTAACCTTAAATATTGTATTTTTTGTATAGATTCAACAGGAGTCAGGCCTCAATTTTTTTTATTATTTAAATGATAATAAAAAAAAAAACATCACAATACACAGCAATCAATCCTTTTAAATCTATGTATATGAGGCCGACAATAGATCGTTCATTTCAGCAAAGATACCCACGAGGATCGGTACTGGGCTACTCAGATCCAACGGCCTCCAGTGACCTTGATGAGATCATTAGTCAACCTAGTAGGAATCCTGAATACCAATTGTCGTCCGGTTTGAGGCCACCACTCGAGATCCGCTCTTATTGTCATTTTTTGTCTTATGATTATCATATCGCAATTAAAATTACGATTGAGTATATATTTTAATTGTCATTTTTTATTTGGGATATCGTTAATAAAAGTATTATAAAACAAATAACGACCGCTTCTCTCTACGTTCTAACTAGCGATTGTTGATTAAATTCACATACTAAATATTATAAGTAATGGATTTCTCCATTGAAAATTGGAAGTGAAAAAAAAATAGTGTTAAAGCCAGCTCTTTTTTAATACTATCTCAGCTAGTCTGTCGCAATCCGACGCAGCAAAATTTCTATTCACTTATTAAATAATACCTATACAGACTCCGCGAAAGCAGCGATAAATTATTTGCAAATCCATTTCGGAATGTCAATTAACAAAACAAATTTATAAAGCATTCCAAAGAGGCAGATTAAAACTTTTAATACTAAATCCAGTTGCCGACAAAACGTTGGCCGGGCAATTTGTGTAATAAGATTATTTTAATTTAGTCTTCGACTTATATTAAACTAGTAACCCGCCTGCGGCTTCGCCCGCCTAAACTTATTGCTGATTTATAAGTAAATTATATAAGATATTTACATGCATTGTGACTTATATGCTACATTACTATAAATTTTCATCTAAATTCGCTAGATTTTGCGTTAACGATAAACAAACATATCCATACAAACGATCAGCTTCACTCTGTATCCCACGTATAGCAGAGTATGCAAAGAGAATCTAGTTAACACACTTCATTCCTTATTATATGAGATTTTTATGTAAAACAATAATGAAAATCTTTCAATGAAAAAAAATACCTGTTATTTCATCATATAGTCTATTAAAAAAAATACAGCCTAAAAAATAATGACGATAACTTTGACATAAGCTTCATTTGATCTAATTTGATCGATGTACCACTTTTTTATGTATAACCGGTTTTTTTTTTTTAAATATACATTCAAATTTATAATTATGGTTGTTCGCTCAAGTAGTTCGGTGTAGAAGCAAAGTGCGGCGTTGAGTTCCGTCACTCAACACGCAATGCCCCCAAAATACGGCAGATAATTGGGAATGACGTGTCTTAAACGACTTTTTTTTCTCTATGCCTACCTTGCTGTGGGATACAGCGTGACGCTGATTAAAGATTAATATATATTACGTTTTGGTGAATACACAGTTTTATAAGATCCAAACGCAAATTTGAATTCAATACTTTTATTGATTTAGCTGAGATGTAAGTATCTAAATTCATTGAAAGCGGCAGAATTTTATGGCTCTTGTTGTTTTTAGGGTTCCGTACTTTGTAAGAAAAAATGGAACCCTTATAAGATCACTCCGTCCGTCTGTATGTCTGTCTATCTGTTTGCCTGTCAAGACCTTTTATCTCAGGAACGCTTAGAGATATTATGTTGAAATTCAAACCATATGGTTTCGACTCAGTTCTACGGCCCCATAACTTCCTGATAAAAACATATTACTATATTTCCTTAGAAAAAAGATATGATCGTTTATATCGCAAAAAAGCACGTGTATCGACACTAAAAAGGAAATCATAATTAATAAGGTACTTCCCCTTAACCTTGATTTATGAAATTTGGCAGCTAATATCTACAGGTGGTTAAAGAAAAAAATCTGAAAACAATACATTTGTATATGATATGGTAGTAAAGCCGCTAGTTCATGTAAAAAAATGTACCAAATGTCTAGCTAAGCTAAGCCTGATTTTCACAAAAAGCTCGAGACCTCCAGTTTATTTACGGAACCCTGTCGGTGGGCATGACCGACTCGCGCTTGGCCGGTTTTTTTACAATTATAATTGATTGGCTCATTTGTTAGTACAAAAATAACAAATTAAAATTTTCTAGAACAATTAGAGGCCTTACCTACTCTCACTTTAGATCAGTTTTTTTTGTTTTTCTTATTTTTCTTTTTTATTATTACAATTGTAAGTATTTCACTTAATATCAATAAGAACTTTATAAGCTAACCTACTTAAGCGTTTGTTCTTGTATCTTCGTACTGCGCTGAGCTGTGTAAAGTAAATATAATCAAAGTTGTATAATAGCGAGAGTGTGCTACCACTACGTCTAATGGGAAAGTTTTAATACAACATGATAAGATGTTGTAAAGTAAACAACTGCTATCCATAATGAATATAATATAAACATAATTTGCTACGTACGCTACGCTGTTATATATGAAATTTTTTAGCTTCACGCTATATCCCGCACACAGCAGGGTAGGCAGAGGGAACCTAGTGTTAAGACACTCCGTTCCCCACTTTCTGCCGAAATTTGGAGGTATTGCGTGTTGAGTGGCAGAACTCAACGCCGCGCTTTGCCTCGACACCAGAGCGAAGAAATGAAAATATAAATTTAAGTAAATATTTCATCTCCTCGAGTGGGGATCGAACCCACAACCAGTCGGTTTTACAGTCACACTTTGTACCACTGCGCCACGACTGGCCTCAAATATTATATGTTATATATGAACATGCAAACATTTTACTAAGATATTCTTTAAAATAAATAAAGCCCTTATTGCTTGAAGCAATCTCTTTTAGAAACTATTGTTTGATGGATTTGTTTTACAGATGATGAAGTATTTTCATAAATGTAACAATAAACATGTAACTCTAACGCGACGGATGTGCGTTCGATTCCCTCTTGGGGAAATAAATTATGGATAAATGGATGCAATGAAAAGCTATACAATATAGTTAGGGTTTTTGGTAATTATTGAAATACCAGCCCGAAAAGAGCATATATATTTCTAGCAAATATATGTTTTTTCAGGTTCACGCTGTATCTCGCATAGAGCAGGGTAAACGGAGGAGACCCAGTTTTAAGACAATCTTTTACCTAACTTTCGCTGATTATTTAAGGCATTGTATGTGCTGGCGGAATTCAACGCCAATTTTTTTGCCTTGGTATCAACGCGAAGCGAAGAACGAAGCGCGAGAGTAAAGAAATGAATAAATAATAATTTATTCCTCCGTCGAACTCACTACCATCGTGCTTACAATCACACGCTTGCGCTACTGCTCCACGATTGTAGATTATTCGTAACAATTCAAAAAATTCCAGAGGCATGGAAACATTTATGGCCAAATGCTGTTTGTCCTCCTAAGTAATTCTATTCGTAATCTCAAATTTTTCATTTGATCACGGACCGGAATAAAATAAAGTCACTGTATTCTGTAAACACTATAGTTTGTGAGTTCGATTCCCATTCGAGGGAATGAAATATTAAATACTTTCATTTCCTCACCCTGATAGCGAGTCAAAGCGCGGCGTTGAACTCCGCCAATACGCAATGTCTCCATAATTTGGCGATATCAGATATATCTATAAGGTACCCAAGTTACCTATGCCTGCTATGTGCGTGAAGCTATAAAAATAATTAATATATTTATTTACATGCCAATAAGAATTATAAATATCTATATAAATTTCCACACTCAATTTAATGTACATACAAATTGCTTTTAATTGAATAATAATTAAATTTCCAATTTTATTGATAACATAAAGGTAGTACAGTCGCCGCGCGTTGAGGTTTACAGTCTAAAAGCACGATGTATGAAAATGGAGCAATTAAAAGGAACACCGAATTGTTACATCGTAAATGTATTGATAATAATCATTATAGCGGAAAAATCAACATAATTTTTAACTTATTTATTTGGAGAATATTTGAATTAGATTTTTAGGCAGGTAGGCAGAGGGAACCTGAAGCGGGAACCTAGAGTACATAATATCAATTAAAAAAATAAACATTTCATTCTTCTGAGTGGAAATCGAACTGACACTCGTAGCGCTTGCGGCCTTACCATATACTTCAGTGGTTACAACTTCGAAAATTATAGACAAAATGTATTTGTCTTATTGACGTTTTCTCTCTTAATTAGGGCAAAACGTTAAATTAATAAAATATAGTCAAATATAATAGAATATATAAAAGTAATAAAAACATGTTTCTTTATGCATTTCTAATCAAAATAAATTCTTCTATGTATGTAAATAAAAAGCAAGCTACATAATATTGTAATGAAACTTTATAACAAGTTAATATATGCACTTTTAACCATGCACTTTGTTTTTAACATATTTTGCTGCTGAAGTACAGCTTTTTAGTACACGAGCTTCCAACAAAGATCAAACTTGAGCTTAATAAATAAACACGCTGGCAACAAGTTACCAACTTTGCATAAAAACATGGGTATGCTGGTTACATTTACATGTAAATGCGAAATAATTAAAAAATGTTTTAATTATAAAGCTAGATTCTGAATTTTTAAATTTAATAAAAGTTGAAGCTGCTTTATGTTAGAGCATAATTCCAATTTAAATTGAATGTTTGGGACATTTACCTATTGAATGGCAGTAGTACATTTATATATCAACAAACTGACGCAACGCTCGAGAAAACGTTTATATTTCACATATATTTTTGTTAGTCTAGTTAGTACTAAGTTTTGACATATAGTTCAGTTGTTTAATTGAAAAAGTTTGGAACGGAGTAGAGGTGTAAAAGTAACGAAATCGAGCGTACCCGTATTCGGTAAAACAAACAGTACTCGTTACTTTCGTATCGTTACTCGTTACTCCTGATATCGTATAACTTGCTATGTTCGGTTCGAGCAATGAATCGAGTATCGAATTACGTACGCGCCTCATACAGTATGTCACTGTATCGCAACGTTTTAAATTTGTATATATAAAACATATTTGTACATTGTATACCAAGCTGAGTAAGATGCATTTTTTTAACTTTTTCGTATTTTGATGCAGATTTTTTTAGCTTCGCAAAGTGTTCCGCACATTGCAGAAATGACAAAGGGGATCTAGTGTTAAGACATTTCGTTCCCAATAAAACAATTTGCTTTTTTTTTTAAATTGCTTTTGCTAAAAAGACTTCAAGTCTTTTAATAAAAGTACACCTAAGTTTAAGTCATTTTAAATTTAGTTTTATTTAATAGTTAAAGTATAAAACATAACACACAGCTGAACAATATACGTACACACGCACAAACATATTCGGTACTTATGTGAAACAGTGTAGGTACGAATGCTACGAAAAATGCGAGTAACGAAATGCATTCTTGAGTAACGTTTCGTTACTAGGTACTAGGCGCACCCGCTACTAAGTAACGAATATGTACGGTTTGCTACAGCTCTAGAAAGGCGTGACTCATCACATGGTTCCCTTTTACCGCGACAGATAGACGTGTGAAACCATGCAAAATTCAGTACAAAAATAATGTTTTAATTAAATCATCAAAGATTAAACTGTCACTTCGTATATACTCAGTTAACTGGGATAATACTCTGTAAGCCATGTAGAGGACTTAAATTGAATAATAACATTTTAGTTGTATAATTAAAAGATTTTAGTTGTGATTTTTTTTATATAGCAGAGTAAAGAGAACCTGGGAACCTAGTGTTAAGGCACTCGTCGCATTAAAATACTTCCACTCCCCATTTTCTGCCGTGATCTGAATGTTTTGCCTGTTGCGTGGCCTACAGTCATACTCGTGCGCCACTGCACCATGACAGCCTCTAAAAAAGTTCAAGTTATCAAAACAATAGATTTATATGAAAATATATAAAACTAGATAACTCTTACATGAAGTGAAGCTCAGAGTGACATTTACTGGATCAGATTCGATTTGTTAGTAGTACCACAAACTGCACAGTATTCGGCGGAGATTTTCAAACTTTTGTATACGTGACTTTAATATTAATGTCACGTCGAACTCAACGAAGCGACCATTAGAATAATAAATAAGTAGAAACTTTACCCGAAATTTGGGCAGCGTGTTAGACGTAACTACTTTTTAAATTAATTTTGCTTTAGTATAATATTTTATAACATGTGAAAAAGTGTTAACAAAACTATTTTACTAAGTCTGCCTATTATAAAAGTATATATTTTTGAAATATTATTTAAAGAATATTGACATAATATGATGTAAGCCAGTCGTGGCGCAAGGGCGCAAACGCGCAACTATAAACGGGATAGTTTGTGGATTTGATTCCCATGCAACCATGGGAACCTAATGGAAACGAAGTGTCTTAACTCTAGGATTTCAGGTTCCCACTAAAACAAAGTGATGTAAGCGTTTTCTAGCCGTAATTTTTTAACTTATTTGAGAGTTGATAGTAAAAAATAGAATACTTTACATATTGGTAACAAATACAAATAAAATCTACCTAAATATTAGACTAAAATTAATAATTCATAATAATCTTAAAAAACCCAATGTACTTTGATCTCTCATCCGTAGCGTCCGGACACTCGAGCTCTCAGTTCCTACTTAGTTCGCTGTTAATTTACACTACTCTTTATTCCAAGAACTGTATACTTTTCGAAATGAAAAGCATTCATTGCAGATAATTCTAAAACTCGTGAAATTTTCGTTAGATTTGCTGAAATAAGTATCTTTTCATCTTTTATGCAAACTATATGGAATAATTTAATATGTACATACAATTTAAAATAACTGCCTTATCACTGTGTTGTAATGGGAATCAAACCTACAAAATTGCGTAAACGTAAAAACGTAAACTGTCTCACGCTTGTGCTGCACTGTATTATATTTCTCATAAAAGTATGGCATCAGGTAGTAATCCATTCAAGAAATACATTTTCAGCAGAAATCTTTGTTTTTTATCGAATTCTCTAATCCCTAACCCGTATATCCAACAAAATCTGCATAGATAGTGAGTCATAAATTACACGTCACATCTGTTAAAACAGTGATTTTTTCTCACCAAGAAGAGTTCCTACGGTGAATGTTGATGCAAATTTCACCAATAAATGGCAGACGGAATTAATTTCTAGTGTAGTAAGTATAGTAGGTTGGTTCCGGTTTCCAATTCTCCTCCTTCCTTTGCATATCGAAGTAAACACATAGTAGATATATAAAGAATATGAATTAATCTACAGTTTTTCTCAATTATCTTACTGAAAATATTTTTATTTAAATTTATCAATTTAACATTTTATTCCGTTTCCTTTACAAATATCACACAATACATCCGCATTTGCAAAACATTAAACATATTTTCGTCAAAAGAATATATTATTCTCATTGTCAGTATACAATTTTACAGTCAACATTCACATTGATTACTTATTTCTAAATAGCAGAATATAATATTTCCTTATAAATAAAACCGTATTGAAATATGAAAAGTTGAAGGGAAATTTCACCCAAAAGCTTCTTCGCTAATTATAGCATCAGTTAATGGGAACATTACGGCACCTTTCATTGGAGATCACTTTTACGAGTTTCGTTTTGGAGGTAGACTTTTTGTTTTATTTTCCTCTTAAAATTAAGTCCAGACGGTTATTGCCTGAAATACTTTTTGTTATTTTTTGTAAGTATGATTATGTCATATTTTTAAATATTAAACAAAACTTAATCTTAACGGGCATGTGTTTACGCAAGTACAATAGTTGTTTCCACACATCTTCGAATATTGTCTTTCTCCGTCTAGTACATTACATATATATATATATATATATATACATTTATTTCTTAGTGTTTTGCCACTTTTATATACAATATGGTTGAGTTGCGTAACTACGCAAATAAAGAAGAGATTTTAGACAGTTTCCGTTCTTGAGCTCACTTAGCAAATGATATATGTACAGACCCCTACGGACGTGTTCATATAAATAACAAAATAATTTAACTTTTGAGCTTCACGTGCCTTAATTATTATAGATGTTTCTTTAAGTTAAGTTTTTTATGCTCTTTCAAATAAAATAGCCAAAATGGATATAAAATTCTTCTATGTCAGATTACTGTGGAAGCTTACCCTCAATAAATTTGAAGATTATAGTTTTGTAAAGGGCAAAGCCGTCTGTCCGTATTTTATATAGCATAAGAATATTAGTTTATTATTACTTTTATTGTATAGTTTTTTTTTTGCAAAGTATAATTTGACTCGTAATATGTTTATAAAAAAATATTTCTTATATTTATTTACAGGTACAGAGAAGTACGTATGGGAGACATTACAAATTTAACATAAAAAATAAAGTAGCTTTACTGGCTATTTTTTATGATTTTTTTAGTGTGCATAGAATTGATAAATAGCATATAGTTGTCTTAGTTCCAGCTACCTCGTGGACAGTATCGAAATAAATGTGTATCTTCTGTCGAGGAACAAATTTCTTTCGAATAGATCAAGAATATTTCCTTATGGGATGAACACAAAAGTTTACGTATTAACCGCTAATAAACTCTATTTGCCCTATCACAAGATTTCGAGAACACTCCGAGAACAAACCGCGCCTCGTATGAGTATATTGAGCTGTTTCACATGATTGCCAGTATTGCAATTGGAAAGCAAAACCAAATTAGCTTCAAATAAACTGGGGGTCATCGGCAGAGCGAGACAGTACCTACTTAACGCCAAAACCCCGATTGGCCTGGTACCTGGCGTTCAAACATCATCTACATCTTCTGAATAGGTGGCACTCCACTAATGTGCATTTTCAAAGGAATTTCCTTCTACGCGCCACGTAGCTGTGAAGTGGCTCACCTTCGGCGGTGTTTCCAGTTCAACACAACATGGGTCCCTTCAAAATGCGCGTCTATCTCATCTTAATAGGCGACGGAGATCACTTACCATTAGGTGACCTATACGCTCGTTTGTCTCGTCTTTTCCATAAAAAAAATAAATAAATTAGTTTATAGTATGACCATTTTGAATAAAAAAGCCAACTTAAATGTTAAGTATATTTTTATTATTACACACTCATATCAAAATACAAACAGATCTATTTTAAACGATAGGATAAATATAAAAATATATATAAATCTTTTCATTTCTTCCTATATTCTGAATAATAAAAGTACAACAACGTTTATTACATAAACACTAACACAGTACTATTTATACATTCTTAATAAAGGCAGTAGAAAAACACTCGTATAACCTACAAAGAGCCCCGCGGGACGCGCGTCTGTCGCGGCTCTACTCCCTGAGATGTATGACTATTACTTATTTCGTCCATTGGTAATGTACTTTGTATTGTTTTTTGAAGAATATTATTGTTCAGTCGATCGACTATGAAAATAAATATAAAGACATATTATATTATGAGGCCAGTCGTGGCGCAGCGGCGCAAAGTGTGACTGTAAAATCGACTGGTTGTGTGTTCAATCCCCAATCGAGGATGTTAAATATTTATTTATATTTATATTTCCATTTCTGCGCTCTGGTGTCGATGCAAAGTGCGGCGTTAAGTTCCACCACTGAACACGCAATGCCTCCAAAACTCCTGTGGAAAGTGGAGAACGGAGTGTCTTAACAATAGGTTTCCTCTGCCTATCCTACTGTGTGCAGGATACAGCGTGAAGCCTATTTCTGTCAATAAATATATTAAAGAATATTTTTATTTAGCCATAATTTTATTTTTGAAAACTATAATAAATGCCAAATATAAAACAAATCTGTAACAGTCTACTTAGGAACAATAATAAATATTGATACAAAAATTGTACTACATGACCTAGATTAAATTCAAAGAAACAATAGAAGGCTCACAATCGCAATTCACAAGGAGTTAATTTTGTCTTTTCACTCTTGACTAAGAATCAAAGCGATTATAACATTCATCAATTTACCCTCCATTAAGAATGAGTTCATCAGTTGTAAGTTTTGAGGATTACATAATTTATTCGATTTGGCATTTTAAAAAACATTGCCAAGTGTTTTCTTCTTCGTATAATTTATTATTTTTTAACGCGTACGTCTTACAAATCAATGCGTCTTACAAATGGCTGTACACACGGCGAAAGCGTGACTCACTGTCACGTTCCCCCAGAGCCGAGCGTGCAAGCGAGAACGCGGAACAAACGATAGAGTGACTCGTCAGCTTATGCGTTCACATTGTTACTTAAAATGAGTAAAAAAAATATTTGAAATAACGAGTGAAAATTAATGTTAAGTTATCGAAAAAAAGTTAAATTTTTAATTAAGTCTTTTTTTTGTATTAAATAAAATAATAATAATTGAGGCCAGTCATGAGCTGGATCCCCACTCTAGGAAATGAAATCAGCTTCACGCTATATCTCTGTGCCCCACTACTACCATAGGAAATATAATATAAATATATATATATATATATATCTTCGCACTGGTGTTGAGGCAAAGAGAGAAGAATCAGGCTGAACATGTTGAACGGAGTGTCTTAGCACCAAGTTTCTTCTGTTTTCTTTTCAATGTAAATATAATTCGACAAAATGTAATTGCAAAAATAAAAACAGAAACAAAATGTAGACATAGATAGCTACGCATTAAATTGCTTTTTAAGTTCAACCAGATGACAAACGGTAGAAAACGCTCTAATATTTTACTTTTTTTTATTTTTATCACGCAATTTTAACCTAATTGGAGTTTATAGTATATCTAAATATCAAACATAATAAGCCTACATCTAGGTCTTGTTTATCATACCCGCCTTACATGATAATCTAGTCTTGTCTTTAATAGAATTTATCGATCCAGTCATTAAAGAACACTCAAATAAATCCTACAGACCGCATATTCAATGAAAATCGACTATGAGAGAACTCGTCTTTTTATGTTTTATTGACTGGTAGGTAGGTACTTAGTAGTACTTCAAAACTAGTACTTAATTTATATTATTTATTTCATCATTTAAAAGATTTCTATGTATTTTGTATTATGTAATAAAATCGAAGAAAACTTATATTTAAATAATTTATATATGAGTATATTTTAATAGAGACTAGCGACCCAGACGCGCCCTAGCATGCTTTTTTTAAAGAAAAGATAACGCAAATGAAATTCATTAGGTCTTAACTAGGTTCTCTCCTTCTATCCTGCTTTATAATACAAGCGGAATACATCGTGAAAGTGAATAAAATATTATATATATATATATATACATATAGATACGAAAAAAATTACAGTAACAAAAAAAAATAAAAGCAAAAATAGATTAAAGTAGAAGTGTCAATAGAGTTTACGTGAATTATAGCCGATACCACGTATAGAGCACTGTGACGCGTAACGCAGTCGCGCCTCATTGATCCGACATATTCACCGCTACATTCGTTACGAACGTTTCAGTGCATGTCTTTGATTTACTTTTTTACGCTGTAATTCCTGTAATTAGAGGTCACTCGTGGCGCAGGAGCACAAGCGTGTTTCTGTAAACGCGACTGGTTGTGGGAAATTTTATACTAGAATATGTTTATTTCTTCGCTCTGTCGAAGCAAAGCGCGGCGGTGAGATCCCTCACTCTACACGTATTCGGCGGAAAGTGGAGAACGGAGTGTTTTAAAACTAGGTTCCTGTTTAGTCAATCTTTTATATGAAGGATACAGCGTGAAGCTGATAAACGGTTATTCCTAATTATTTATTTTTATTTCACTTATTTAATTTAATTTGAACATTGTGTTTTTTGTGGCTACATCCATTAAGCAGAACTTCCGTTACATTTTTCAGTATTTGTTAACACGAGGTAAGGTATATGGTGAGCATTATTTTAAATGACAATTCCACGTGCATGTCGTTAAGCTCATACATATAATACATGTGGGTGGAAATTTTATGAAATAAAATAATATAAAAAAAATACATAATGACGTAGCAATTTATCACCGTAGCTAAGAAATAAAGTAGCAAATCAGCTTCAGACTGTATTCCGTATTACCATTAATGTTTGTTACATTCCGTGTTATCATTCTCCTTTCTGCCGAGTTCTGGAGACATATATATATATATATATATATATATATATATATATATATATATATATATATATATATATATATATATATATATATATATATATTTACTAAACACGAAATTGAGTATATATATATTTGAATTAAATAACTCCAAATGAGTATATCAAAACACTATCCGATTCCACTATTTGCTCGCTGACCCAACTCCAATTGTGACTCTAATCGATTTGCTGAGATTGAATTGCTCCAAATCCGTTTTTATATTCTTTCCGATTGTATAAAATAACAATAATGTATGAAAGTAGAAACGCTCGTATTTTAATATGTTTTTAAGAATAATGTAAAAAATATATTGAATGAATAAATTTGACGAGCTGAGCTGATAGCAGGAAATTGAGCTTAAAGTAAAATAGAAAAACCTCAAGATACACTATTAGGTTACTTTTTAGTTTTTATAAATATGTTATGTGTTTCACATTATATTTGTTTTGTATTTATAAAATTTATCGAATTATACTCTCCTGAAAAATTAAGAGATAAAAATTGTTCATTAAAATCAATCAGTAAACATACATATTGAATAATTTGTGTAAGAGATACTTTTAAGCTATTTTCTCGTTTTTTATAAAATTCTAGAAATATAAAAAAAAACACCTGAAACAAATTGTATGGTTCAAAATACATACTTTGTATAAATAGTCACCTTGGAGACTTCTTGAACATTTTGTTATGTGAACAAAGAACTAATAATCTTATAATAACTAATATAAAAACTACAATTATACGTTTAGTTCACGTGTGTATATTATTGGTATTAAGATAAAGTTACTCAATACGTGGTCTGACGTCGTTGAAAATGTTTTCAATATTTAATAGTGCATCAGAAGATTGAATCACTATATGAATAAATGATTTTATGTAACAGTTTAAAGTTAACTGAAGCTTAAACATATATACATTTATATTACTGTCCATTTTTTTATGTAATATTTATAAATATACACGTTAACGGATTTTTTCTTTTAGCTTCACACTGTATTCTGCATGTAGCAGGGTAGACAGGGAGCCTAACATTAAGACACTACGTTCCCCACTTTCATACGATGAATTTAAGAGGAATATTTTATTGCTTCCGAGTAGGATTCAAACCCACAACCTTTTGAGTTTACAGGCACACGCTTCGGCCACTGTGGCACGACTGGTCTCAACTACAGACTACAGATTAAAAGGTTATAGTAATTGATAATGAAATAATAAAATTAAAAAACAATACCTTACTATTAAAGCAAATTTTATAACAACATTTCCTATTCCTAGGTCCTATCAATGTCTTGGATGATATTAACTTTGCTCTTATAATACTTCACTAGGTACTATATATACTCGAGGATCGTTTAATTTTGTAACACGTGGTTATTTCCTTCGAGGTCATTATTACACGGTAATCATTTTTAATATCAGCGAGTAGGGTCACGTTTAGCACACGGGGCCGTCTTCGTTAATGTCATTTTCAATATTGAAGAAAGTAGAGCAAGATTCTTGTAATTTTTGTATATATTATAAGAATGTATAAGCAAATGTAATGAAAATTCTGTTATTTAACACTCTTAATATTGTGTTTATTTTTAGGGTTCAGTACTTTTTTAACAAAATGAACTTATATGATCCCTTTGTTGTCCATCTGCCTGTCTGACAAGAGCGTTTATCTCAGGAACACTTGAAGGTATCGAATTTAAATTGAAACTCATATGTATAGCTCCAAGATTTCCTAAAAAAAACTGTGTTTACTTAAAAAAATATATATGCCGTTTTATATCACAAAAACGCGTATTTCGACACTGTCGAGTGAATCAAAATTAAATCAAAATCAAAATTAAGAATTATGAAAACTATACATTTATGGTTAAATCCTTAAGAAATAGTATTCTTAAAAAGGGGCCAAATTTGATGTTAAAGCCGCCAGTTCAAGTGAGGTATCAGATTAAAGCGCTCTTGCTAAGCTCAGCCTGAATTTTAGAAAAAGCTCAAATCTTCAATTTTTTACGGAACCCTCTTTAGGCGGCCGGTATTTTTTAAATTTTTAAATTAAATGAAAATGGATATTCAAGCACAATAATGTGAATGAATACTTTATAATATTTCTTTTGCACTTTGTTTTTATAGAAATTATACCAGTCGTGGCACAGGGGCACAAAGTGTGACTGGATACGACTGGTTGCGGGTTCGATCCCCTCTGAAAGAAATGAAATATTTACTTAAAATTATATTTCCATTTCTTCGCTCTGGTGTCAAAGCGCGGCATTGAGTTCCTATCATTCAATACGCAATGCCTTGAAATTTTGGGCGGGAAGTGGAAAACGAAAAATCCGAGGAGATGAAACATTTAATATTTTCTTTTCTTCGCTCTTGTATCACAAGGCGAAGCGCAACGTTGAGTTCCATCGCAAAACCGGCAATATAAGAAAAGAGAACGAAGTAAAAAGAAATCAACAAATCACTTTAACTTACCAGAGCGACACGTGTGCAAAGTAACTTAATTATAAGAGAATAAACAAAATACATACGTATGTAACTAAAACCAGCAGCTCCACATCTCGCAGTCATATTTTAATGAAATTTCGTCTTTTGTCTTTGACTGTTCGTAGTAGGTTAAAACAAACAACATTATGAATGTGGAACAAAGACTATCTTTGTTTAGGTGTTGTCATAAAATTTGATGAAAATATTAAATATTGTTGAGAAGATTTTTATTTTACTTTAATTATTATTACAGTTAAAAATATATTTGTTTACTAATTAATAAAATTAACTAAGTAAATGGACTGGTTTTAATGACAGATAGTAAAAATTAGTTGAAAAAAAAATCCTTTTCAGTGCTATTAACAAGGCATATTGCATTGCAGTTACTCGTTTTAAATACAATAAAGGCTGTGAAAATACCTTACTTAGACCAAAATCGTCAAGAATAACTTAATTTTTTACAAAAAAACCGACTTCTTCAATTGCAACCGGATCCCATAATCACAATTAAAAAATAAAAAATAAAATAAAAATTTGTCGCTCACATACTTAATGCAAATTTTAGACTTAGTTGATTTTCTCCTGGATACCATTGTCAGAAATGTACCAAATTAAAATAAGACCACATAAAAAAAGAAAAGATTAGAAATCGCTAGAATCATCACAATCGGTTCACCCAATTTAAGCTTTGTGGCAACAAACATAAAAAACAATTGAATTAATAACCTCCTCCTTTTTGGAAGTCAGTTTAAAAGTCTTTTGATGATGTCCAGATAAGGATTTCATGATAAAATATCCACAACTTTTAAGGAAATATCCAATAATCCATTATTATGTATGATATTGATAATAAAAAACTACAAAACAAAAATATACACCAATTTATGTATTCGAGGCCAGTCGTGGCGCAGTGGTACAGAGTGTGACTGCTAAACCGACTGGTTGTGGGTTCGATCCCCACTCGAGGAGATGAAATATTTACTTAAATTTATATTTCCATTTCTTTGCTCTGGTGTCGAGGTAAAGCGCGGCGTTGAGTTCTGCCACTCAACACGCAATGCCTCCAAAATTCGGCAGAAAGTGGGGAACGGAGTGTCTTAACACTAGGTTCCCTCTGCCTACCCTGCTGTGTGCGGGATAAAGCGTGAAGCTAATTTAATTTTTTTAATTTTTTATGTATTCTTCTTTTACCATTTAACAAATAAAAAGATAAAGAAATGTTTATTGTTCTCTTAATATATAAGTGTGATAAGTTTCGGTAACGAATTTGTTCTAAGAACTCATAAATAATAATTTAGTACTGCTATTAGCCACGCCACGCTGACATCAACAACGCTACGTAACTACATCTATTATATTAGCGCGCTATAACTTTGCGGTACAGTTGGACTTAGAATAAAAACATTATCAAAGTCGTGAAAATAAGACTAACTATCGTAATTAAAATGTAAAAAAGGAAATTAATTAAATGTGTACCTTGAAACAATATGAAAAATATCTAGTAACTATAATAATTTTTTTTGCACACAGTAGAGGAAACCTAGCGTTAAGACACTCCGTTCCCCGCTTTTCGCCTGAAACTCAACGCCGCGTTTTGCCTCGATTCCATAGCGCAAATGTTAAATAAATATTTCTATCTAACCTTCTATTTAATTTTTTTAATAAAGTGAAAACGTTTTGCTTGAAATGTTTTTTTTTAATGTAATAAATAATTATTCCGACATCAGGGCGAACAAATGAAAATATTAGAAAATATTAAATGCTACATTTCCTCGATGAGAATCGAACCCACACTCAAAAAATATAGATAATTATAAAAGACAACAATTCAACAAACTAACACAACAGAAAAATTCGGATGATCACGTCGAATGACATGCGTATCTCGAATAATGATGTTATAAGCCGCCGCGAATGCCGAATCATTTATATCATCCATATATTCAAAAGGATGTTTCTGCTTCACGCTGTATCGCAAGTAACAGGATAAACAGAGGACTAGTACGAAGACATTACGCTCCCCATTTTCCGGTGAATTCTTGAAACATTGTGTACTGAGTGGCTGTACTTATCGCCGCACTTCTCCTCTTTAAATATTAAATATTTCATTTCTTCGAGTGAGAATCGAACCCATAACCTATCGATATAGTCACACGCTTGTCAATTTGAATTGTTTTAAAAAATATATAATAACACTTGAAGTGATGTAATGAGAGTTCTTATATTTACAGATGACTATAGCCAATAACTTGCTCTGTCACGCAGAATTATGGATACGGGCAGGCTTTCAGCGGATGTTATAGCGAACAATTTTTTCAAGCATTATCCAAGTTGAAAAACAGTTTTTATTTTCTTCTTTTCTTTCTTTTAATTCTTTTAAGTAACATGAACTGATAGTGTTTTAAGTAGGCAGCTGTGAGAAAATTTAATAGTATAAGTTCGTATGAGTTGTATAGTTACACTTATCTCTATATAATAAGACGATGATATGATGAGACGAGATATTTTGTCTGTACATTTAGTAATTTTGACTAAAATGGATAGAGGGACACTTATAAAGAATAATAGAAAGCAAAAATATATTTTTTTAATTTCTTGTCTGTCTGTCACATTGTTCTCTGAAAGTACTGAATCGATTTACTTAAAAGTATCACCAATTGATTTGTATTTGTATTTGTGTAACTCAACTTAACTACTAAAGCTTGGGTCATCAAAATCGGTCCATTAAAAAAAGTTATCGTCATTTGAATGAAATCAAGGTATTAGTAAGATTCCTGACTAAAGAATGAGATTCGAAACGTCTTGGTTATATGACTGTTGATAAAAATATATATTTGAAAAGCACTATCTTTTCTCTATCGCTATCTCTCTCTACATCTATATTTATCATATTTATGTCCAATGACATTAAAATATACATATAATAAACTATATATAAACCTTCCCTGATAAATACTATACCTATTGGTGAAAACCGCATCAAAATCCGTTGGGTGGTTTAGAAGAAGAAGACTTAGAAAAGCCAGACAGAGACGAAAACCGTTCCTATTTTATTATATATATATCTTGACATAAATATGATAAATGTATATAAAGTCCTACCCGTTGAGACACTTTCACGCATGCGCTGCTTTAATGGTAAGTCCTACATGAAAACAATGTACTCTAGTACCTAGAGTATTATTCCTCTTAATAAGATTTACAAAAAAGTCAGCGACAGCATATTTGTACCTTCTAAGGATAACATACAGTGAGCATATTTCTGTCTAAAAATAGTAATTTGAATATATTTTTTTATTGTGAGGGATATTTGTCAATTATGGTATCAATCCTTATCATTTTAAATTATAACATTATTATTTTTTTTGTTAAAACGGGCGAAGCTGCGAGCGGGTCGCTAGTACTTATATATAGTTATATAAATTTAATAAATAGGAATTTCCGACACAGAAAACAGTTGATAAGATTCTTCGTTAAATTAATAAAAGATATTTAAGCAAATCTACCTCGTTAGTGAAATCCTTCCCAAACAGAACACTAAGCAGTTTTAGCCCAGGTGAGTACGAACAAGTACACTACTACTAAGTACTTTCACGCTGTATCCCACACAAAGCTGGGAAGGCAAAATGAACCTGAGAACCTAATGTTAACTCACGATGTTCCAATTAAGACAGTTCCGTTCCGTTGAGTGGCGGAGCTCAACGCCGCACTTTGATTCAACACAGAGCGAACATAAACAAATTTAAATAAATATTTAATTTCATCGAGTGGGGATTGAACACACAACCAATTGCGTTTACAGTAATTTTGTGCCTCTGCGTCACGACTGGGCTCTATTTCTTTATTAATTCAATAACATATTATAATGTGAGACAGCTAGGCATTGGCCCATTTTTTGCACGAGGCGACCGCCGTCGTCACGGCCGTTATTGGAAAATTCTAAGCGAAGTTATTCTACGTTTCTAATATATTAGTAGAAGTTGACGCTAGCAAAAATGGTTCCTTTTAGTCTATTTTGTGAAAAAAGTTTCGTCGATGTCGACAATTGAAATATGTTCTTTTATTTGTTCTTTTTGTATTACGATGAATGAAAATTGTAAAAAATGATATATCGGGATAGAGATTTCAATAAGAAAATGAATTGAAAAACTTTTTTGGCAATTCCGACTATAATAACAATAGTATTTTAGTAGTGTGACTAACATTTATAACGACTTTGCCGTTTTTTCTAAAAAATAGTATGTTTCTGCAATATGATATATAGATAGGAATGGATACTTATATATTGAAGTACTTAAATGCAAATGTTTTAGAAAGAAAAATATAACAAATTATACTATCCTTAGCCAACTTCCAAATTCTCTTGTCCATTTTATAAACTATTTCAGTAGTTTAGTTCGTCGTCTCGCCGCCATCCATCACGGCGAGTATCGTTGTTGTAATTTATCAACATGAGACTTTGCTTGATGCCGCCAACTTGGTTGTGGATAGATTTTATTAAGTATTTTAGCTGCTTGAAATTTTCTACAACTCTAGTATTTTTTTTTTACGTTACGCTGTACCTGTACCCTGCACATGGCAAATAAAGCAGAGGGAACCTGGGAGCTTAGTGTTAAGACAGACACTACGTGCTCTTTGAAACACTTCTATTCCCTACTTTCTGTTGAATTCTGAAATTACATGCGTTTTATCTTGAGCTTAATCTCGTTACTAGTGCGAAGTAAGTTTTGGTTAAGAAAAACTCAATGCTGTTCGTCAAGATTTTTGGGCACTTTATAAACTTTTTAGATATTACTTCCCGATTGGAACAAAATATTAAATTCTATAAATAAGAAAGTATACAGATATCACCAATAGAGCTGTAACTATACAAGGATTATTAAGATATTCTCATACTAATGCAGATTTCTTATTTTTCTTTAAATCGAAGTACTTACAGACCGCTTGTTAGTGTTGTCTATCATAAAAGGCTATTATAGTACAAAATAAAAGAAGCAAACAGCCCAACTATTACTCACTATCCTATAGTATATCCTTTATAAGTATGAAAAAACTGGTCAATGTGAGTCGGACCCGCATACCGAGGGCTCTTTACCAATTACAGTATGTCAACGGGAAATAGAATTTATAAAAGTTGACAAACTTAAGTTTGAAACTGGAATTATGACATTGTATTTATTTTTTTGTATGAAAAATCTGCAACATTTTAGATTTTTTAAATTTATTTACACAGCATTTTTTGCTAAATTTCGTAAACTTTAGGTCCAGCAAGTACTAATTCTCTACATATACATCTCTCAGCTGGCAGCAAAAACGATGCCTAGAGACTCGTATTTTTAGGTTGCGTTTAAGATTGACTTTCCCGTGTTCCAAGGGACCATAGGCGTAAATATTTAATATTAATTTCAAATTGATTCATCCACATAGAACAAACAACAAAGTGACGCTATAAGGATTCTGATTTTCCTTTACGGAACCCTAAAAAAAAGGAAAACAATGAAACAACCACAATAAATCTCAATCTGACATGAGAAGGTCACATTATTACGATAAAATTGACTTGGAAGTGGAAAGAGCGAGTGAGCGAGTTAGCTCGATATACGTTTGAATGCTTGGCCGATACGTTATAAGGGAAGCGTTTCGGTTTATAGACGGTGGTCAATAACTTGCCTCGTCATGCAGAATAATGGCCGCAGACAGAATTTGGGAATGTGAAATTTAATTATTTCAGAACATATTATATTATTGAAACAATGCGTTGCTATCAAATTAAAATTTTAATTTATATATATGGACAGGAGTTTTATTTTAATTGGATACTTTAGTCGAACGGCAATGTGCTGCTGCGAGAAACAGTTTTTTTTATGTTCAGTTCCACGCAGGGTAGGTAGAGGGAGCCTAGTGTTAAGACACTACGATTCACACTTTCCGCTGAATTCTGATGGAATGCCATGAATTAATCAAGTGTTGAGTAAAAAGTTAAGCGCGACGTTGAGTTCTAACATCGTGCTTTGCCTGCACATCAGAGAAAACAATAAATAAACAATAAATAAAAAAAAATATTATTTATTATGTTGCTATGCGGAAAAAAACATGATATTGTAGACTAAAGTATTTGTTATATTCTTATTATTTTATAAAATTAAATTAAATTAAAGTAGCTGCTGTATGCGGGATACAGCTTCACGCTGTATATGAGCTTTTAAACCGACTTTAAAAACTATCAGTTTGACATGTATGTATGCGACATTGTTACAATTGGATAATATTTGAATATAGAAATAATGTTTGCATGTATACATACACATACACAAATTTCTCGTATACTAAAAGTAAAAACGCGACGATTCTCTATGATTCATATAAAAATTTGTAGATAAGTTCAACATTGGGCGTGGAAAGGCTCGCTCTACATAACACAAGAAATAAAGTATTTGCATATTCTTGTATATAAAAAAATATATTTAGGTATGTTTTTTAATTGTTTTTAAAGTTTTCATACATTTTTACGTGTAAAGTATATCGTGACATCTGTCACCCGTATATTGAACAGCGTCAAATGAATGACAGTGCTGATGAAACCATCGAGTACAGACGTGCTAGTGTGGATACAATCGATTTGTTCGTTCAATTTGGTTATAAATGACCCCATTTGCATTATTTAACTCATAATTGAGGATTAAATGTAAAAAATATATATATATATATATATTTGCTGTTTTATAACGCATTTGTATATGTATTTATGTAACTGTCGCCACCCTCCTAGCTCTCTTACTCTATAGGCAAAAAAAGGTTGGTCTTTAGTCCAGATAAAAAACTACCGATCCATCCAGGTAGTGAGGATGCTATTTGAGTTTGTGACATTGAAAATTTGACTGCAGGTACCAGCAGTAAATTGTACTTCCCGGTGACCTACAACCGCAATAGTAGGTTTAGACACTTGTTCAGATGTAATTATGCTACAAAATAGTTAAACGAACTGAAAATTACTATTACTGAGTAAATTTTGCACGAATACTTTTTTGATCATTATGTTAACGTAAACAAAATATAATTAAAATTATATCAACATTTAATTACATCTCTCAAATCGTATTTATTAATTTCCACAAATAGCGAAACAAGAATGATAAATTTCCACTATTTTCTCTTATCAGTTCCTTTGGGAATTCCTTTACTCCGTGTTATTTCATGACTCTTACACGTTATTTGATAAGGAAAAAGGAAAACAGCATAAATTACGCGCCTTTGTGTCTCATTAACTCGATTTAATTTGATTTGTATATATTTATGTATAAATATCAAGATGTATATTATTATGCATTAGCATTGAAAGACATGCTTAGACATTTAAATTACATTTATTGGTATGTATGTAGGTTTGGTTATTAATTATATTATTGGTTTACTTTAGAAAGCCGTTCTGAGACCGTCGTGGCGCAAGAGAACAAACGTATAATTGTAATGCGATATGTGTGTGAGTCCGTTTCCTAGTCGAGGGAATTGTTTAATTTGAATTTCTTCGCTCTGATACCAAGGCATAGGTGCGGCGTTGAGTCCCGCCAATCAACGGAATGCCTTAAAAAACGGCAGAACTGGGGAATCGAGTGCCTTAACTATGTCACCTCTGCCTGCTCTGATATGCGAGATACAGCGTGAATTTGAAAAATAAACTTCAGAAATAAGGATGAGAGGAGTAAATTTTTTCATAAAAATTCTTGGAGCATATTACAACTATTGCCCAAATAAACAGCTTAACGCGCTAACAGACTTTAAGTTTTAATAATTAAAATATAATGCATACTTAAGATATACTGCAGTACTTAAAAAATAGTTAATATTTGTTCTTAAAGAAATTTGAACCTTTGGGAAAATAACTAAACAAATAGAGCTATAACAAATAAATAATACCTAATGTACATATTATCTAGTTACAAATTACATAAGGTTATTTAAAATTATTTTCAGGCGTCGTTTTAGCGAATCGAACCAACGACCTCCAAGCAAAGACACCAACGGCTAGAAAAATAGAAATATCATCAGATATTTGACAGATCAAAGTACTTTGAAACTACTTCTAGCAAATATGTAAAATTTAAAAGAAGATAGGTTGATAGATACTAATAAAATTAATTATAAATCTAATAATCGTTAAAATTTCTGCCTCTGCCTACCCTTCTACTTACGGAATACAGCGTGAAACTGATTTTTTTAAAGTAATATAATATGTATATAATTAAACTACATTAAACTACATGTATAATTATACTAAATCGAAAAGGTTATTTCATTTATAACATTTAAAAAACTTTAGTAGGTAATTTAAATAAATTAATAAAACAATCATTATTAGTAAACAAAAATGTTAACTTTTAAACTTTAAATTATTTGAAGGCACTTAAAGTATTTGACAAGTGACAAGACGATATGAATAGAGTTACGAGGAGACGTTGAAAATGGGCCAGAATTATATAAGTAGGTCAATCGATATGTCACATCCCTCAGAGATGGTGATTAAAACAGCAATAAGTATTGACAAATGGTGTCGCATCTGCTTCACGTACAGGAGCCATTCTTTTAAAGTGCCTTTTATACTTAGAGAAGGATCCATTGTATACCTATAGTATATCTCGATTAGGTTTTTATTCTGCTTCTAGTGTCTTAGAGACGGTCGTGGTGTCGCTAGAGCTAAAGATGTTTCCTTATTTTAATCCCGCGCAAAGCAGGGTAGCCAAAGGGAACCTCTTGTTAAGACAGTGCGTTCCCCACCTTTTGGCGAATTTTCGAGGCAGAACTCAACGCCTCAATTTCTGCTACCAAAGAGAAGAAATAAAGATATAAAAAAAATAATAATTCATTATCCCGAGGGGGTATCGAACCCACAACCATCGAGTTACAGTCACAGCTTGTGTGTGACCTGCGCCGCGACTGCCCTATCAGTCAGTATCAGTTTTTATTATTACTATGTTGGAAAAATAAAATGTAAATGCATTGCACTACACTAACACATCAGGAAATATAACATGTCCTGTAAAATGTAACGTAATATAAAACACTTTACCTACAAGGAGATAGCGACAATATTCCAATATTGGACTTTTATTCAAAACAAATGTATTTTAAGTGATCCTATCTATTTGAAACGTCCGATAGCGTCTACACGCGGGAGCGGGAACGCTTTGCTGAACGAACTATTTCCTTTGCAGCGAAAAGCAAGAACTCCATGAGGCAGAACTAATTTAATTCAAAAATAGTTCTGCGTCAACTAGAATGGATAGGTAAATGCATATTATTATAATTATAGTTAGAATGTCTTATATTTAATGATGCCCTTATAAAAGGATAGTTTATAACACAGGAGGTCAGTCCTGGCACAGCGGCACAAGCACGCAGCAAAGAACTGTTGAAGCGACAGGTTCGATTTCACTCGAGGAAATGAAATATTTATTTTTTTCATTTTCTAGTGCAAAGAAAAGCGTGGTCATGACCTTCGCAACTCAACACGCATTGCCTCCGGAGTTAGTTGAAAAGTACGGAGAAGGCTATGTTAACACCATGCTTCCTCTGCCCGCCATGCTTCAAGCGTGAAGCGAAAAAAAAAATGAAAATAATAACCAATTGATGTTAAGCTTTGTATCTAAAATGATATGAGTAAGTGGAACATTGGATCTATTTGTATAAGTCTTTATTTGTCTATAATAGTATGATGTTATTTTCTTAGTCATAAAGAAATTGTCAATTATGATAAAATTTGAGGTACTCCTTGAGGTATTTTGCAAGTTTGTAATGTTTCCTTTGTCATTCTCTTTGATATTATTCTCACTCGGTGTCTCGTTTAATTTTTAATGGACTATAGTGTAGATTACTTAAAATATTAAGTTTCATTAAAATTGATGTGTTCCGGAATAAGCTGAAGTACATAATTTATGCTATTTGAAATATAAGAGAATGTTCTTATATAATATTGGATGTAATCTGCGTTTTTTCTTTTTCACATACTTAACACTTTTAGCTTTCTCACAAAAATCTTGGAACTCCTAAAAGAATAAAACAGCGGCGCCACGTCTGTGCTCGTAAAAGCTGTTTTTTTCTGTTTTGTTTTACTGGGATGGTATGAAACTATAGAAAATAATGTTTTGAGATTGAATTAAGGTAGAGTCACAATAGATTTCAGTTATACATTTTCTTTAAATATAATGATGTAAACCTACTTACTTATAATTTAAGCATCTTTAAGAATAATTTTACAAAAATTACATTTCAGCGATTCTGTAATTGTACTATGAGTACTTATGATTTATTTTATTGTTTTAGGTGTTTTAATTACCTCTACATACATCCAAATACAATTTTCCTAAAAATACTAGAACATGCATTTTGTTTTCTTTCTAAAAGTATTTTCTTACCGTATCTGCCTTTTGTCTAAAATCTAGGTTCGTTTAAAACTTAGCTTTGAAAATAACTTGAACGATTGTAACGTCCATAGTGAACTTCCAGGGATTTTTATTTAGTAAAAAGATTTTCTTCAACTTTTATTGATTCTTACCACAAATAACATTTTATTTCATTTTTTCCATAAAAATATTTAATTTCAACGTTTTCCAATAGTTTTCTTTTTTAAATGTATTTTAAAGAGTGTTTTTCGACAAAGTTGCTTTAATTAGCTGTTTAATTACATTGGCTTAAACTTTAAATATATGTATAGATATTGTTTTTAAAATTAAATTACTATAAGAAATCAATTCAAGCGGGCGCAGCGGCCCAAGCAAGCAACGGGTCGCTGGTTTTAAATATAGACATTTTCTTGGTTCAATTGAGTAAAACGTAGCATTACGTTTTGTCTTAAAACATTGAAATTGAAACTTGCCACTTAATACATACTTAAGTTATAAATATTTTAATCAAATAAGGCTAGTCGTGGTTTAAGGGCACAGAGTGTGACTGTTAAGTCGACTGGTTGTGTGTTCGATCCCCACTTGAGGAGATAAAATATTTACTTAAATTTATATTTTCATTCCCCCAAGTCTTAAAATAAGGTTCCCTCTGCCTACCCTGCTGTGTGCGCGATACAGCGTGAAGTTGATTTTTTAAATAAAAGATACATTTATTTTCTAAATATATAAATATATTATCACTTGATATGAAGTTATAAATATTGTAATCAAACGAAAGATACATTTATTTTCTAAGTAATTTCTAAAAACAAATGTTCTTCAAATAAAAATTTGGAATAGCTCCACTTAAACCTGATATCGATAAAATTTTAATTTCATCAGAACGTAGACGATGAAAAATAAGGGAGGCTCTAAATTTTATAAGGGTAGCTCAAAATTAAAAATTCTATTTTAAGCATCGCCCGAACATCGGAGCCATTCAGAATTCAGGGTGAAATCCCATGGCATGGCTTTCAATATTTCGTCCGAGTTTGGTTTTGAAGCAAGGTTATTGATGCTTTTCTTCGGGGAAAATAGAGTTGAGCTACTTTACGCGTTGTAGAAAAATTGCAACGTGAAAATGTATTACGGTTTTGTATCATATTTTGTATAACTTCACAAAAGAATAAAAATAGCAGAAAATAGTTTAAAAGTAGGCGGCCAGTCGAGGCTCAGGGGCACAAAGTGTGACTTTAAAATCGACTGGTTATGGATTCGGTTCCCGGAATTGAGGAAATGAAATATTTATTTACATTTACATTGTCATTTCTTCGCTCTGGTGTCGAGGCATAGCGTTGAGTTCCGCCACTCAACTCGGCGGAAAATGGGGAATGGATGTGTCTTAACATTAGGTTCCCTCTGTCTACCTTGCTGTGTGCGTGACACAGCGTGAAACTTATAAAAAAACAACTTAACAAAACTTAATGTTTCACTTTTTTTTATCTGCATCTTTTATAATATTGAAGAGTAATAAATATAACATAGTAGTAATATAACATAAATTGTCCGGTATTTATAAAAACGTAGTTAAAAACATTTACAAGATAAATGTGGATTTTCTGAAGATGCTATTAATTATTAAGTTTTTATAGGTACGACAAATAATCGTCATAGCTATAAAAACCAAAACTAGATTATTTTAATACAGGTTTGTTAGCTTCTTCACTTGAATCCAAGCACGCAAATTACCAACATTAATTTAAATCACTTTCAACAGATGCGGATACGGATTTCACAAAGAAAATGCATTTTATATCTATTTGGATCTGAATTTTAAAATAATACATTTCTCGAATGAATCTGATATGCTTTGCAATCAGGATATCATGGAAATGTTTGTCACAAAAATTGTAACGGAAAAATATAATACTTTAAAAAATATTTAAATATAAGACATGAAGCTTGTCGTAGCGCAGGTTGTGGGTTTGATTTTCACTCGAAGAAATAAAATATTTAATATTTTCATTCTCTCGTTTTGGTAACGTGGGAAAGCGCGTCGTCACTTCCTTTCCGTCATTCAGCGGTAAGTGAGAACGGAAATATTTTAATGGGAACAGAGTGTCTTAACACTAAGTTCCCAAGATCCTTCTACCTACCCTGCTACATACAGGATACAATAAAAGTAACTTAAATAACAATAAAGACCAAATAGAAGCAAGTACATACATACTCGTATCTCGTAAGAGACGATAGACGCGTGTCAGGAGCACGTATCTGTCTCGCGCTGTCACGTCGCGTCCCTGTACACCGTACAGTGCAGCCAGCTGTGGAGCGATGCGTGCGAACGATAAACAGACGTTATTACACATTTTTTGAGTAAAATATCTTACAATATTTTTTTTTTACATTTTTTACATAGTTTTTTCTGTTTTGTAATAACTGGAAAAAATCGCTCCTGAATTGGATGGAAAGCGGGGAATAAAACTGTCTTCATAGAAACGGAGAGTCTAACATTTGGTCTCCAGATTTCTTCTGCCTGCCTTGTTTTGTGTGGGACATAGTCCAAAGCTAAAAGAAACATTAGGGTAACTTCATAGTTGTTTTTTGAATGATGAAAAGAACCACTTGAGTACAATTTATTACACCACGCTGTATCCCGCACACAGCAGGGTAGGCAGAGGGAACCTAGTGTTAAGACACTCTGTTGCCCACTTTCTGCCGAATTCTGGAGGCATTGCATGTTGAGTAGCAGAACTCAACGCCGCGCTTAGCCTCGACACCGGAGCGAAAAAATGGAAATATAAATTTAAGTAAATATTTCATCTCCTCGAGTGAGGATCGAACCTGTCGCGCTTCGCGACTGACCTAATCTAATCTCTTTATAAATTTTTTTAACAAATCCTTGACTAGAACAACAAAAATCTAAAAATCAATAACAATATCAAAGAACACTAATCAAAGCATACGTGGAATGATAATTGTACTCCTGAGAGTCCTCAGCTCCTCATTTCAAGTAAACAATCTCCTGAGGCCGTCTCTAATCACATCATTAATTTTATTAACGCCATCGATACTCATTTAACCAGTAATCGTATTTCCGGTGTGTGTTGTGCGTCTTTAAGATAATAAAAATAAATGTTGTTTTATTTTTTCTTTCTACAACACTTTTTTTCATTGTCTCTTAGCGAAATCAACTTTTCTTGCACTTTGGCTTTTCTAAAAAGAATTCTACTATACGCCAAGCTAAGCTGTTTACGTAATGTTATTTTTTTTAAGCTAGCCTTTTTAAATTGTCTTAAGCAGACAAAGAAAAACAGAATGCTTTGTATTCTTTACATCTTTAGAGTTAAGAATTTATATTGTTCTGAGACCAGTTGTGGCGCTGGGGTACAATAATGCGAAGGAAGCACAGGTGGGTTCGATTCTTACCTCGCTCTGGTAACGAGGCAAATTGTTGAGTTCCATTACTCTACACGCAACGCAGCCAGAATACCGCGGAAAGTGGAGAACGGGAGTGTCTGTGTCTCTACACACTAGGTTTCCACTAAGTTTCTTTTCCCACTAAGCTTTATATTGTCCTAATCGTTGTTACAGTTTCGTACCCGCGTCCCTAATACCGAATACCTACCCAAATCTTTTTTTTTATACATTATATGTGATTACAATATTTAAATTTCAAATATCTGTATCATTTGACCAACCTTGACGGTTCAAATAATCATTTTCTCTTTACTTATTCTCAAATTACGTTGAATCAACGTTCACGAAACAAAAATATTTTTCTAGTTTTGGTGACAGTGACTTAACTCCCTTAATCTATTTACGTAGCAATTACGGTGTTAAGCACCTAAAATGTATCCCAATTTACGTTTAAAATTTTGTTGGAATATGTAAATGCAGGCGTCCACTGCGGAGATAATAGGGTATTTTAAGCTACATACAACATCCCGAGGGGTCATTTATTTTCCCGTAACTTCGCTTCGCCCTAAGTCTTAAATTAGAATCATATTCGTAGCTATCTGGTAGCGTTATAAATTTTATATTTTCTATTATAATATATTATTTTCTAAGATTAACGGAAATTAATATAATTTATTTCTTTATTTTTTTTTATTAAAAATATATTTAAATATATTGACTTAATAAATACTTGTTTTATATATAAATTTTCCAGTGTCACTCTTTTTCTGAATACAAAAGAATAGTCATACAGTAGGTAGGAAAACTAAGTTAGACACTCTGTTCCTGCTTATCGGAATGCGCAAAGGAAGTAGAAGAGCGGAGAAATGAAATTAATTATATACAATTCGATTGAGATTCGAACTGACATCAAGGATTGAATTCAAATTACGTTTAAAATTCTATCTAGTGATATATGAATACACAACCATTATGTCAAGTCAATAATCAGGATTTGAGGTGTTTGAAATGTGCTTTGCACACAATATGTTAAAATAATATTTATGCAACACAACAGAAATACAAAATAAGAAAAATTCGTAAAAATATCCTAGAATTTGTGTTAGCTATATGAACAATAAAAATACTAACATTTAATCTCTTTAAATAAAATAATTAAGCTCGCTATGTAAGCCGTATATAGTAGGGAGATCTGTCCTTCTGGTTCCCTCTGGGGAACCTAGTGTTAAGAAACACCTTTCTCAACAAAAACTGATGATAACTATTCGCTTTAGGCAGTAGGAACTTAATAGCGTAGAATAATTTTAATAAGTTAACAAAGCCTCTGTGGCGCAGGGATTTTTATTTCCCCACACTCGTACACTAATAGTGAGTTCTAGTATCTGTGTCTTGAATTCAAGCGTAGTGTCCTGACACTAGGTTATCTGTTTATTCTTTTACAAACGAGACAAAATATGAAGCTTAAATTTCTTTAATCAGTAACTTTAATGACTTTAATGACTGATATCGAAACATCATTGCAATATAATTTTGTGATGTATATTGCTGAAATTATTAGTATTTCAATAATAAAAAATAGAAAAAAACAAAATAAAAACTTTTTATTTAAACTAAAAAATAATGCAGAGGACGCGGACGAAGCACGTTCCTCTCTTACGGTAAATAATTGCGGTAAGCTTTTATATTTTAAACGTGGTCGGTCAGAATTGTTAATTTCTGTAGAAAAATGTTAAAGCATGTACAACAAATTGCTATAAATGTGAATTTTAAAGTTTTTTGTTAAACTTTGAATAAAATAATGAATAGATACAAGTGGTCTTTATTTATTTTTAGTTTGACTCTGTACTTGCTTTTTACTCGAATTGTGACATTACGTACTAAGTAGTGGAAATAAAAATAATTAATTCCCGCTGCGGATTGAACCCACAAACAACTGTCCTGTATACAGTCCGATGTTACCACATTGCACTAAGATGGCTTTAAGATCTTTATTTAGCTACAGTTTTTGTTTTTCAGCAATACTTTACTTCCTTCGAGGTATATTGTGCCGGGGCAGTCCCAGGCACTGCTCTGAGCTTAATAGTACAAGTACGAATTATTATGAAAATAAATATTATAACATATGAATATAAAAGAAAATAAATATATATTATTTAAAGAAATGTACGTCATTTTAGTACCCAAGACAACATATTATTATAAGACGCTTCTAAGAACAAGTCCGTACACTAAACAGACATGTTTCGATGGACATGACATGTCCATCGAATGTCCATCGATGTGTGTGTGTGTTGTCGCAGAAAGTTGTCCTAATTTTCCCAAGATAAAGGTAATAATTCCATGTTTCTGTCAAATTATACAATATTTATTGCTCAATATATTTTTCTTTCAGCTAGTGTCTATTTATAGTTCGTATCTCCAAGTTTATTTCCTTGGAGAGTAGGAGGCAAGAATTGAGTTATGTACTGTTAACTGTGTAAGAGACCATCGTGGTGTAAACGCAGGTTGTGGGTTCGATTTACACTAGAGAAAATGAAATATCTTTTAAAATACTCAATATTGTTACAGTATAATACATAGTGGGTCAGTGTCTGGTGGACGCGATGGCGATTCCGTGCTTAGGGAAAAAAAATAATTTCATTTCTGTGCGGTATTGAGTTTCTCTTCACAACACGCAAGTTCTAACATTTAGGCGGAAAGCTCTACGTTCTTCTACTGTCGAGACACCAAGTTCGCTCTGACTGCCTTGCTTTATGCGGGACAACAGATAAAATAAAAAAAAATACAAAATAAAAAACATATCAACATTAAATATCATCTAAAACATTTTTTACAGCACAAATAAAAAAGTTTGTTCCGCTCTAAGACAAAACATACATACATACATACGTCTAACTTGCTAGAAAGGAAACGAACCCACGACCTAAAGCAATTAATGTCACTAAACCATACACAAAAGCCAATTAGCTAGTGCCTACATAAAGCAATTATCATCTATCAATACAATCCTATATAGATTTAATTCGATAGTGTATCATGCTACAACTTTAATTGGTGGCGTAGGCTCTAACTCAACTGCATAATGTCCCAAACCGCAGCTATTATTACCAGTAAGGTAATTAGTGCCGGCAGTTCTGTGTTCGATTTCGATCATTTATAGCGTATATGAGAGATACGGGATTGTTAGCTGTTACTGTAATTTCATTTGAATATTGTTTGTTGTCTTTGAATTTACAGCATTTAACACATATTTATTAATATATAAAAAAATTGGAGTTTCACGTTGTATTACATATACTTTGTTGTATACACATATTAGGATAGGCAGAGGGAATCTGGGTACCAAATGTGTGTCTTAACACTCTATCCCCATCAAAACACATATAATCTCTCTACTTCCGCAGCATTGAGAGCAAAGAAATAAAAATATTCAATATTAAATTTCCTCAAGTTTTAGTCGAGCTCACAACTTGTTACAACTCACAACTTGTGCCAGGACTGACCTCTATCTACGGATGAATGTCCGGGACTCCCGCGGCCCCGTGCGCACGTGCGAGGAAACACCGGGGTGGTTTTAGCCGGTAAGAGTCCGGCACGCCCCTCCGTCTTTCCCCAGGCGGAGGCAGTCCATAAGGATTTCCCCCCGTAAAAAAAATGACTGACCTCTAATAATAAAATTAATAGTAGCAATAATCTAAGTAAATCTAAATAATTAATAGTTTGTTTTATTTAACCATATTTTTAAGTCTACAGTTTACAAAAAAACAAAAAAATTGTAAACGTCATACTAAATACACTGTTAAGTTATTTTCTGTTATATTACATATAGTATTTTTATTATACAAACACTTGCACATATTAAAATAATTTAATGTTAAATTTAGTATTACTAGCTACTTTGTCAGTTGTTGTATAATTTACTAAATGTCACACGCGTTTGTGGTGCGCTGTTTTCGTTTCTTCCTATTGGTTCCTTAAGATTCTATCTATGAAATGAAAAAGCTTTATATTAACTTTTGTTAAGTTGTATTAATATATGTTTTTTTCTTAGCTAATAAAAATATTTATAAGCAATTAGGTACCTACAGACGTTCCTCTTTCTTTATGTGGTTATATTAAATAATAAAGAGACATTGAGTTACATAAAAAGAAACTGTAAATAAAATTAAAATAATATTCCTACCATTTCTATAATCCTGTCGGGGCACATGCAAGGGCCATAAAAGGAGTGGAACGTTATTTCCGCGAGTCAACTCACAACGTCAACATTTCCGCACCCGGCGTCGGCTGAGCCTGAAACTGCAAACATCGCTTTTTCCGTCACATGCTCTGTTCGGATCTACCCGTATTTCTGGGAACTAGCCAATTTTAATTTCCGTTAAAAACTGTTGCTAAATTTGCCTGGTCTTGATTGTTTCTCTTTTTAATGCTCAAATAATAGAGAAATTGTTGTATAGATTTAATTTTTTTGTCGATTCCGCGCTTTCTTCGCTCTCGGAAAAGTGAAAGTGCAGCGTTGAGATCCAACACCCCAACACGCAATGCAACTAAAATTCTACTTCATTCTTTCTTCTAGAAAATGCACAATGAAAGTGTCTAATTGTAAAGTGTCTTAAGTTATACTTTTTTATTTCCAAAACAATTTAAAATACATGAAACTTACGGTAATGTGACAAAAGATACTAGAACTTTCATAAGTCTTTATAAGTACACTACATATGTACATATATATAAAAATAAAAATATTTACATACAGACATCGTTCAGGCGGGCGAAGCCACGGGCGGGCCGCTAATTGAATACAATTCTATTGAATATAGCGGATGTCAGTTTTCCCACAACCTCACAAGTCGCGCAAACATATTTGCCGTAAAACCTTCCAATGTTTAGAAACACGGCTTTGTTATACAAAAATCAATCCAACAAGCAATAGAAAATATAAAACTACATTTCAATATTTAGATATTCCAACATACAAAATAATAAGCTAACACAGTCATTGCTATTACACTGTAAGCTAGTCTTATACGAGTAGTACTTGCGAAACTAAAAATTTTACTAACCAAAAATGTACCCAAGAGAGAAGTATGAAAAGAATGTATGCCATAAAACCAAACAAGATGTGATATATTCACTGACGTTAAACATAAACTCCTAGGACAGATAGGATTATGTACTGAATTCAGGATACATCATGAATTCCACCGCTGGCACTGTGCATTATGGAACCATCCATTTAGATTTCCATCTCAGTAAAGGAAACCACTCGTGTTCCTGAGAAATATGAGATGCTTCATTCTTATATACGAGTTGCTTATATTTTGTTACTCCTTAAGGTATAAATAAAATGTTTGCGCAATTTCTCTTTTGTAGGTTGAAAAATTTTACCTGAAAAATACTTTGTAGTTTAGTTTATAATTGATAATTTACATCAAGAAATGTCTCGAGCTTGTAAAGCAGGGGTTCCTAATTTTTTCTTGACCAAGGACCACTTTAATATAATTCTTGGCAGCAGTGACCACTATGCATGTTGGTACAATAAAAAATTACTGCGATAATTAAACAAACTTCGCCTCACCATCCAGTCATAAAATTAAAATCGTTCGCGGACTATATTTAGGCTTCTGCGGACCACTGGTTGGGAACCACTGTTGTAAAGTAAATTTGAACATAAGTAAGATACTTATTGTTCAGTTTAGATAAACTTGACCGAAACTCATTTTGAGAGCTATTATTTTCACTTTATGAAGGTATCACATGCCGACGCGCGATACCCGGCCCCTCACATACCGGCCTACAACAAATAGCATCTACGTGATCCCTCCACCCAATATTTGTTGGACAACTTCTAAATATACATATCTTGGTGGGATTTATGTTTTAACGATATCTTTATTATAAGCTTTTACGCTGTATCCAGCACACTGCAGAGTAGGCAAAGAGAACCTGGTGTTAAGACACTCCATTCCCCACTTTCCGCTGAATTCTCAGGCGTTGCGTGTAACTCAATGACGCCCCAGAGCGAAGAAGTAAACGTATTAAATATATCATATCCTCGAGTGGAAATCGAACCGAAAACAAAATCTGTGGCGTTTACTTAACTGCGCCACGGCCGGCCTCATTATCTATAGACATATTATTTATTTACAAAATCATCTATTTACCTTGTTTACCTTAACATCGATAATACGAGATCGGACTAAGTAGATTAGCTGGTTTGTAATCGTTCCACCCTGGCTTCGTACCCGGCCCCGGGGCGCGTCTCGCTCTTAATTACCAGTGGCATGATGTTTCTGACGTTTCATGTAACACTACCGTTTATACAGTTTCTTGACTTTGTAACTAGATTTACGAAATTAACTTATTGTAGAGTTATACAGCCCGGTCGTGGCGCAGTGGCAGTAAATGCGACAGGTTGTGGTTTCGATGTCCACTCGAGGAAATATTTAACTTTTTTTATTTCTTTGCTCTGGTGTCGAGGCAAAAACACGGTGTTGAATTCCTCAAGAATTCCGCGAAAAGTGAGGAGTGGAGTGTTTTAACATTAGGCTGCCTCTGCATCTACATGAGGGTAGTGCTGCATGTTGGATACAGCGTAAAGCTAAAACAAAAATATTGTACCTCCTGTAACTGTAAATTCCATTACTTGGAATCTTAAAACAATATATATTTTTAAATATTTAAAAAAAATAATAATATGTAATTACTTGTTTATTTTAAGTTATAAACACAAAATATTTGAATCCAGTCGTGGTGCAGGGGCGCAACTGTGACTGTAAACGCGACTGGTTGCGGGTTCGATCCCCCTCTTGGAAATTATTTATTTATTCAAATTTATATTTCCATTTCTTTGCTCTGATGTCGAAGCAGAGTAAGTGGACGGAGTGTCTTAATACTAGGTTCCCTCTGCCTACTCTTCACTGTGCATCCCTCCATGCGGGATACAGCGTGAAACTTTATTTATATTATTTTCTTTCATGCAACCAGACAAGGGAAAAATGAAAAAAGGAAAAATCAAAGCGATTTCATACGAGAAAGAACTTAAACGAATACCAGGTATTTTTGTAGATTCTTTAGTGATGTGAATGAAAACTACGAGGAAAATATTTCCCTTACGTCCGTACCTTTTCACAAAAATACAAAGGATGTACTTATGAAAGCCCAATTGTTACGTTTTAAGAATTTTCAAAAAAATATATATGAAGTTTATTTAGTGAAGCTATAACTTTCACAAGCAAAACGCATTCGATATTTTCTGAAATGCGTTCAACTGAATTTACTTGTATTAAATTTTGCACACAGATAGATTGTGAACGAGATTGACAGTTTTCGTTTAAAATGTACATTTTAACCTGCAAATATTTGATAGTATTTTTTAACTTCATGGTGTATTCCGCACGTAAGAGGGTAGGACAGGAAGTCTGGTGTTAAGACACTCCGTTTCGGACTCAAGGAAATATTTTCATTTCCTCGATTGGGAATCAAACCCACAACCTGTCATGTTTACAGTCTTATGCTTAAGACCCTGCACCACGTCTGACCTCGAATGTATATTTAAAATACTTTTCTAAATACTATAAAAATAGAAAAAAACAAAAAAAAAACACTTTTTTTAGATTTTCATGGTCTTAAATTTGTAAATTCAAATCGAAAATTGCGAGAGTAACGCTTTGGACAGAAATTATATAGCTTAGTTTTGTTATTTCTAGTGCGGTTATGTTTTAATCTAGCTCTATTTGTATTAAGGAAGTAGGTGTCATTGAATTGTGTATAAATAGAAATATCTCTATTTTGAAACTTCATTAATTATATTACAAATCTTAAAATTACAATAAAAATTAACACACCAGCCAGTCAAAACCACTTGATATAACCTCGCAGCTTTTAAGTACAATGTAGCTAAAGGCAATGTATGAAAACTTTTATTTATAAATACCAATACTCCACAAAAGGTAGGAAGTCTCATCTTCATCCAGAACGCGTATTGTATTGGATTCGAAGAAAAGGTATTCTTATTGTATTCCTAGACAGGTTGCATGTCAAGAAAGCTGTAAAAAGAGCTATAAACAAAATACATACATTCAGGTACCTTTAAATAAAGAAAGATTTCCCAACTATACTATTCGCTCCAACTGACGGCACAATATTGCCTCAAATTTCTTTTAAATTTTCCTTACTGCACCTGTTTTCCTATGGATGCCTAATTTTTTTGGAAGGAATGCAGGCAAATGAGCGTACGGGTCACCCAAAGTGTAGTAGTCAGTGTCATAGACCACTGGAGGAAGGTGAACACCAGAGGAGCTACAGGTGTGTTGCCAGCCTTTGAAGTGGAGATAGGTGCTCTTTTTGAAGAATAGGAATAGTGTTGTCCTGGAAACACTGCCGCAGGCCATTCTGCAGTTGCGTGGCGCGTGGAAGGAAGGTGCCACGAAACTTTTGAAATATTGTTTTTACTATAATTGTACTGTTTCTTATCCGAAATAACGACACACCTTTTTTTGTCCCTAACCCTACAGTAAAAGAGTTAGGGGGTAGCAACAGTTACATAAATACGTAATATATATATTTTTTTATTTTTACATTCAATCCTCAATTATGAGTTAAATAATGCAAATACGATCATTTATAACCAAATCGAACGAACAAATCGATTGTATCCACACTTGCACGTCTGTACTAGATGGTTTCATTAGCATTGTCAAACTGTGAAACATATCACGAATATTAATGTTAATTTTCAATTTGAACAAATTTATTTAAAAATAAATTTATTCTATACCAACAAGAAAAAAATACATACTATTTTTCTAGATTCAACAATATGCAAACACCTTATTTCTTGCGTTATGTAGAGGCAGCCTTTCTACCCCCACTGTTTTACCTAAGTACAAAACTGTCAATCTAAAAAATAAAGAATCATCTCGTTATTAATTTTAGCTTACGAAAAATTTGTGTGTAAAAACATACAAATATTTCTATATTCAAATATTATCCAATTGTAACAATATTGCTTACATACATGTCAAACTGATAACGTTTTAAAAGTCGGTTAAAAAAGGCAGAAAGCTACTACCCGCTTAAGTGATTACCTTTTAAAAATTGTAAAATATTTATAGAATGAAGTCTACATTATCACTCATTTCTAACGTTAAATAAATTCTCCTATTATATTTCAAAGTGCAGCGAAGAATAAGGTGATATTTTCCTGTAGGAAATTCATAAATATTATGTTCCGTGCTGTGTGTCTCAATTTTAAAATGAATAAAACAATAAAAATATAACAAATAATTTCTTCTTCAATCTCATATCAACTATAATAAAAAAAAAATCTCCACAAAACAATATACACAAAGATAATCGATTCTTAATGTCTTTGAATAGATTATATGATAGATCAAACCATAGTCACGTAACACCATTTTTAAAATATACCTCTATAAAAATTGATAAGTATATAAGTGATACTTGCTTGCTTGATAAGTAATACTTGTGTATGACTGTAAACGAGACAGGTTGTGGGTTCAATTACCACCAGCGGAAATTAAATATAGAATTTTCATTTTCTTTTTCTGGTGTGCAGACAAAGCGCGACGTTGAGTTTCACCACAGAGCACTTAAGGCTCCCACTATTTATCCTGCTACATGCGATATACCGCATGGAGCAAAACAAAAAAATACTATTTCTAGCAGAAGCACATTGCCGTTCGACTAAAATATCCAATTAAAATAAAACTCCTGTCCATATATATAAATTAAAATTTAAATTTGATAGCAACGCATTGTTTCAGTAACATAATATGTTCTGAAATAATTAAATTTCACATTCCCAAATTCTGTCTGCGGCCATTATTCTGCATGACGAAGCAAGTTATTGACCACCGTCTCTACATAGAGACGTCTCTATAAGCCGAAACGCTTCCCTTATCACGTATCGGCCAAGCCCTCAAACGTATATCGAGCTAAATCGCTTACTCGCTCTTTCCACTTCCAAGTCAATTTTATCGTAATAATGTGACCTTCTCATGTCAGATTATGATTTATTGTGGTTGTTCCATTGTTTTCCTTTTTTTTAGGATTCCGTAAAGGAAAATCAGAATCCTTATAGCGTCACTTTGTTGTTTGTTCGATGTGGATGAATCAATTTGAAATTAATGTTAAATATTTACGCCTATGGTCCCTTGGAACACGGAAAAGTCAATCTTCTAAGTCAACGCAATCAAAAGATACGAGTCTCTGAGTATCGTTTTTGCTGCCAGCTCTATGTAGAGAATTAGTACTTGCTGGACCTAAAGTTTACAAAATTTAGCAAAAAATACTGTGTAAATAAATAAATAAAATCAAAAATGTTGCAGATTTTCCATACAAAAAAAAAATATTTTTTGTGTCAACAATGTCATAACTCCAGTTTCAAACTTAAATTTATCAACTTTTATAAATTCTATTTCCCGTTGACATACTGTAATTGGTAGAGAGCCCTCGGATTGCGGGTCCGACTCACATTGACCAGTTTCTTTATATTTATAAAGGATAGACTATAGGATAGTGAGTAATAGTTGGGCTGTTTGCTTCTTTTATTTTGTACTATAATAGCCTTTTATGATAGACAACACTAACAAGCGGTCTGTAAGTACTTCGATTTAAAGAAAAATAAGAAATCTGCATTAGTATGAGAATATCTTAATAATCGTTGTATAGTTACAACTCTATTGGTGATATCTGTATACTTTCTATATTTATAGAATTTAAAGTTTTGTTCGAATCAGGAAGTAATATCCAAAAACCTTTAAAGTGCCCAAAAATCTAGACGAACAGTGAGTTTTTCTTAACCAAAACTTAAATCTTAATGATTGTTTTTGTTAAAATGATGTACTATTATTAGTATATTATTAGTATTGTAAACGCAAGCGGCACTGTAATATCTACATATATAAACCCAGGAGAACGTCAGAGTTCGAAGAAGAGTGGGAAATAGAAGTGTTTGAATGAGAACGTAATGTCTTAACACTAAGTTCTCAGGTTCCCTCTGCCTACTCTGTCATATGCGGGATACAGCGGGACGTAAAAAAATATTTGTAGTATACACTATTCATAAATAGAGTTAGAAAATTTAACATTTCAAGCAGCTAGAATTCTTAGTAAAATGTATCCTCTACCAAGTTGGCGGCATCAAGCAAAGTCTCGTGTTGATAAATTACAACAACGATACTCGCCGTGATGGATGGCGGCGAGACGACGAACTAAACTACTGAAATAGTTTATAAAACGGACAAGGAAGTTTTGAAACTTGGCTAAGGATAATATATTTTGTTACATTTTTCTTTATAAAACTTTACTTTTATATTTAGATCTCCGTTATTTGCATTTAAATACTTCAATATATATGTACATACTATTATTTAGAAATAACGGAAAAGTATAAATATTAGTCGCATTACTAAAATATTATTGTTATTTTAGTCCAAACTGCCAAAAAAGATGTTCAATTCATTTTCTTATTGAAATCTCTATCCCAATATACGTTTTTTACATATTTCATTCATCGGCTTACAAAAAGAACAAATAAAAGCGAAGAAAATATTTCAATTGTTATAGAACATCGAGGAAACTTTTTTCACAAAATAGACTAAAAAGAACTATTTTTGCTAGCGTCAACTTCTACTAACATATTAGTAACGTAGAATAACTTCGCTTAGAATTTTCCAATAACGGCCGTGACGACGGCGGTCGCCTTGTGCAAAAATGTACCTATGCCTAGCTGTCTGTCTCACATTATAATACATTATTGAATTAATAAAGACTTGAATTAATGAAGATACCAAGCGTCATTGTAAACGCGATTTTTTGTATTGGATTGGTACTCATCTGGGGTAAAACTGCTTGGTGGTAAAATTGTTTGAGAAGGATCTTATTAGCAGAGTTAGATTTGCGTAAATATCATTTACATCTTTATTAATATAACGAAAAATCTTAAAAGTCAAAATTTGAAAAATCGACTAGTTGTGGGTTCGATCCCCACTGGAGGTAGTAAATTATTTATTTACGTTTATATTTTCATTTCTAATATGACATTTTTTTGCAAGCAAAACCAAATAAAATCTCAAGAGATTTAAATTACTACTTATTTATGCACAATATAGATAACTTTCATAAATATTCATAGGGGGAGATCTCTGTTGACTTTCGAAATTACAGTGTCAGGGATACTATAGAATGGTCACGTCAAAAGCACGAGAATCTTGCTATATAATTCCAAATAACTATTTATATTTCTAAATAAATACGAAACCAAAAACTTAAAATAATAAATAATTAATACGTCAGTCACGCAGTAAGACACGTATACAAAAAATAAAATAAGTAATTTGGAGGCCAGTCGCGGCGCAGAGGCACAAAGTGTGATTGTATAATCGACTGGTTGTGGATTCGATCGTCACTAGAGGAAGTGAAATATTTATCTACGTTTATATTTTCATTTCTTCGCTCTGGTATCGAGGCAAAGCGCAGCGTTGAGATCCGCCACTCAACGTGCCTCCAGAATTCGGCGGAAAGTGGGGAACGGTGTGTCTTAACACTAGGTTCCCTCTGCCTACTCTGCAGTGTGCGGGATATAGCTTGAATATAAATTAATTTTTAATTTATTTTATGTAAGTCGGTGAGACCGTATAGACGTAGCGGGAAAGTGTAAGCGATTGCGGTGAGTTTGATTCTCAATCAGGCTCAATGTCCTGAACATAGCGCTTAAAATAAAATATTAATACGAGTGAAATGTATCACAAGTAAAAGAAAATATCTTATAGTCTTTGCAAGAAAAATAATTATTTTTTTGGTGGAAACTACGATATTAGTACTATTAAATATTGATCTATGTATTTGTGTTTGTCCCCATGTCATAGCGAAGAAATGAAAATATTAAGAAATAACAATTCATTCCCTCGAGTGGAGATCGAACCCACAATCGTCGCGTTTCAGTCACGTCCTTGTGCCCCTGGGCGACAACGGCCGATAGATACTGTACCTATATTTTTTTTGTATTCAGGGATCGCTCTTCTTCATCTAAAGACGCACTTATCAAATAATATAACCACTAAATATATTATTATATCAATTATAATCAAAACCTTTGGCTTAAATCACTTTGTACTTTGCTGTATTTCCTTGTACTTTTTTCACCTTTAAAGATTCAAAATTATTGTGGTCTCGGTATTCTCCTTCGACAGTTTTATTTGAATAGTTTGTATTTAAGTTATCTAGCTTTGTTAAATTTAATCAAGCAAGAAGATCGACATTGCAGTTGGTGGTAGCGTAACTTTTGCGTTTCAATAAATTATTTAAAAAACACCAAACGCGAATACGGTTATAAAAAATAGCTTTAAGCTCTTGAAAATTCAGAACAACTTTTTTATTTCAGTAAAAAAAACATTTCAAGCAAAACGTTTTCATTTTATTAAAAAAATTAAATAAAAGGCTAGTCGTGACGCAGGAGCACAAATATGGGACTGTGAACGCGACTGGTTGTGGGTTCGATCCCCACTCAAGGAAATAAAATATTTCACGATCAAAGCGAGGCGTTGAGTTCTACCACTCAGCGTGTTAGGAATAAGCGCAGCAGATATGTGAGGAATAGAGCGTGAAGCCGAAAGAAATTAAATAAAAGTGAAAGGAAAAAGTTAATAATATACATATATAAAATATGGTATAACAAAAAATTGTATTTAGTAGTTACCCTAACAAAAACAGTTATTGTTAGACTAACAAAGGTTATGCCAAAAGTATTCTGTTTTATATGTTTTCATTATTGCTAGGTACTGTTTGCTATTTAACAAATCATGATAATGTTATAATTTAAAAAATGTTATCTCCATACATAATAAAAGGATAGAAAAGTCAATTCTGTACATGAAAGATATAAAAAAAATTAAGTGGGTTAATATATCAATTATAAAACCTAAAAAACTACTCAGCAGAATGCCTGTGCCTGTCTGTCTGCTTATTTGTTCGTCAATCACGCAAAAACTACCGAACAGAAATTAATGATTTTTTGCATGGCCTAGGGTCTTATATATTTGCCTAGGGTCTCAAGGTACATTTTTTTGGGTTTCATCCAGAATTTCTTATTTTATGTTTATATTAATTACAGATTTAACTATTTTTCTTTTTTACATTTTAATTACGATAGTTAGCCTATTTTCACGACTTTGATAATGTTTTTATTCTAAGTCCAACTGTACCGCAGAATTATAGAGCGCTAATATAATAGATGTAGTTACGTAGCGTTGTTGATGTCAGCGTGGCGTGGCTAATAGCAGTACTAAATTATTATTTATGAGTTCTTAGAACAAATTTGCTACCGAAACTTATCATACTTATATATTAAGAGAACAATAAACATTTCTTTATTTTTTTACTTGTTAAATGGTAAAAGAAGAATACATATTATACATTGGTGTATATTTTTGTTTTGTAGTTTTTATTCTCAGTATAAAATAAAAAATAAATAAATCAGCTACACGCTGCATCCCGCACACAGCAGGGTAGGCAGAGGGAACTTAGTGTTAAGACACTCCGTTCTCCACTTTCTGCCGAATTCTGGAGGCATTGCGTGTTGAGTGGCAGACCTCAACGCCGCGCTTAGCCTCGACACCAGAGACTTATTTCATCTCCTCGAGTGGGGATCAAACCCACAACCAGTCGATTTACACTTCGTGCCGCTGCGCTCGATATCATACATAATAATGCATTATTAGATATGTCCTTAAAAATTATGGATATTTTATCATAAAATCCTTATCTGGACATCATCGAAAGGCTTTTAAACTGACTTCTGTAAAAGGAGGAAGTTATTAATTCAATTGTTATTTTTTAAATTTGTTACCTCTAAGTTTTGATTGGGTGAATCGATTTTGATGATTCTAGCGATTTCTAATGTTTTCTTTTTATATGTGGTCTCATTTTAATTTGGTACATTTCTGACAATGGTATCCAGGAGAAAATCACATAAGTCTAAAATTTGCATTTAGTATGTGAGCGACAAATGGACGAATAATTCAATATCAACCTAACCTACTTGCTGAACTTTAATTGCGATTATGGGATCCGGTTGCAATTGAAGAAGTCGGTTTTTTTGTAAAAATTTAAGTTATTCTTGACGATTTTGCTCTAAGTAAGGTATTTTCACAGCCTTTATTGTATTTAAAACGAGTAACTGCAATGCAATATGCCTTGTTAATAGCACTGAAAAGGATTTTTTTTCAACTAATTTTTACTATCTGTCATTAAAACCAGTCCATTTACTTAGTTAATTTTGTTAATTAGTAAATAAATATATTTTTAACTCTAATAATAATGAAAGTAAAATAAAAATCTTCTCAACAATATTTAATATTTTCATCAAATTTTATGACAACACCTAAACAAAGATGGTCTTTGTTCCACATTCATAATGTTGTTTGTTTTAACCTACTACGAACAGTCAAAGACAAAAGACAAAATTTCATCAAAATATGACTGCGAGATGTGGAGCTGCTGGTTTTAGTTACATACGTATGTATTTTGTTTATTCTCTTATAATTAAGTTACTTTGCACACGTGTCGCTCTGGTAAGTTAAAGTGATTTGTTGATTTCTTTTTACTTCGTTCTCCATTACTTACATTGTCTGTTTAGCGATGGAACTCAACGTCGCGCTTCGCCTTGATACAAGAGCGAAGAAAAGAAAACATTAAATATTTCATTTCCTCTAGTGGGAGTCGAGCCCACAACCTGTCGTGACTTTTGAGGTAACATACGTGTGCCCCTGCGCAACGGCTGGCGTGGTCTGGTAGGTATGGTAGGTATACTTTGAGATACGAGTATACTGAAAAATCTCCTAAGAATCATCTATAAGTACACAAGCGGGTAAGTAATAAAACGTAACTAAGTTAACATAATTTAAATTTAATTAAAAATACAGCGGGAAGCTGATTTACAGTTCCCCAATTCCCACCCAAGTTTTAGAGGCATTGCAAGTTGAATGATGGAACTCAACGCCGCGCTTTGCCTCGGCACCAGAGCGAAGAAATGGAAATATAATTTTAAGTAAATATTTCATTTTTTTCAGAGGGGATCGAACCCGCAACCAGTCGTCTGGCATAATTTTTATAAAAATAAAGTACAAAAGAAATATTATAAAGTATTTAATTACATTATTGTGCTTGAATGCCAATAATTATATTTTAATTTAAAAAATACCGACCACCTAAAAAGGGTTCCGTAAAAAAGGTTTGGTTAAAGGTTTTGGAGGTTTTTCTGAAATTCAGGCTTAGCTTAGCCCTTTAATCTGATACCTCACTTGAACTAGCGGCTTTAACACCAAATTTAGCCCTCTTTTTAAGGATATATTTTTTAGGATTTAACCATAAATGTATAGTTTTCCAATTTCTTTCTGAAGTGGTATTATCTGTTAATATAAATATAATAAAAATGCTGCCAATTTTCATAACACGGAATATCATTGTTTTAAGTAAATATAGAATTTTTTTTTTAGGAAGTCATAGAATCGTATATATGAGTTTGAATTTTAATTCGATGTTTTCAAGAGTTCCTGAGATAAATGCTCTTGACAGACAGACAGACAGATGGACAACAAAGTGATCTTATAAGAGTTCCTTTTTTTTAAAATTTACTGAACCCTAAAAATAAACACAATATTAAGAGTGTTAAAAAATTCATTATGTTCGTTTATACATTCTCATAATATATAAAAAAATTACAAGAATCTTGCTCTACTTTCTTCAATATTGAAAATGACATTAACGAAGACGGCCCCGTGTGCTAAACGTGACCCTACTCGCTGATATTAAAAATGATTACCGTGTAATAATAGCTTCGAAGGAAATAACCACGTGTTACAAAATTAAACGATCCTCGAGTATATATAGTACCTAGTGAATATTATAAGAGCAAAGTTAATATCATACAAGACATAGATAAGACCTAGGAATAGGAAATGATGTTATAAAATTTGTTATAATAGGGTTTTTTTTTAAATAAACTTATAATATACTTATATAAACTTTTTGTTTTTTTTTTAAATTTTATAATTTCATTAGTACTATAACTATAACATTTGAATTGTAGTCTGTAGTTGAGGCCAGTCGTGCCGCAGTGGCCGAAGCGTGTGCCTGTAAACGCGACAGGTGGTGGATTTGGTTCCTTCCGGGGACAATGAAATATTAAATATTTTTATTTCTTCGCTCTGGTGTTGAGTTCTGCCACTTTACAGGCAATGCCGCTCAAATTCATCGTAAAGTGGAGAGCGGGGTGTCTTAATGCTAGACTCCTAGTCTACCCTGCTACATACGGGATACAGCGTAAAGCTAAAAGAAAAAAATACGTAAACATGTAAATTAATAAATATTATTATTTAATAAATAAATGTAATATTTATTACATACATAAAATCATTTATTCATATAGTGATTCAATCTTCTGATGCTCTATTAAATATTTTCAACGACCACGTATTGAGTAACTTTATCTTAATACCAATAATATAAACACGTGAACTAAACGTTTACTAAACGTATAATTTTGAGTTGCAATGAAGATTATTAATAAGTTCTTTATTTACATAACAAAATGTTCAATAAATCCGAAAAAAAATATCTGACAAACAGAACATGCATAAAGGTCACTGTCACTCTTTTGTTCTATTTCGTAACTTCTGTTCGTTGCTTCCGCCTATTACTGGACGTATTATGCGTTAAGTGACAGAACTTAACGCCGCGCCTTGCCTTGCCAGAGCGAGAAATTGCAAATATTATCATTACAAATTATTCAATATAGTATTTTTACTGATCAATTTTATTGATCACTTTTTAACTCTTAATTTAACATGAGAGTAGAATTCGATAAATTTTATAATATATATAAATTTTATAATAATGAAAAAACATAACATATTTATAAAAACTAAAAAGTAACCTAATAGTGTATCTTGAGGTTTTTCTATTTTACTTTAAGCTCAATTTCCTGCTATCAGCTCAGCTCGTCAAATTTATTCATAGGATACGAGGAGTTAGTCTTAATATATCTTTATCATATAATTCAGTTCCAGTAAAATTCAATTTAAAATGTTGAAATGTGCAAAGAAACGTCGATCCTTATAGCTTTCACGCTTTATCCCGCACACAGCAGGATAGGTAGAGGGAACACAGTATTAAGACACTTAGTTCCCCACTTTCCGTCGAATTCTGGAGGCATTGCATTTTGAGTGACGGAACTTAACACCGCGCTTTTCCTGGCCATTAGAGCGAAGAAATAGAAATATTAATTAAATTAAAGTAACTATTTCATTTCCTCGAGATGGAATCGAACCCATCACCAGTCGCGACGTTGTGCCCCTGGGCCACGAACGTCCTATCCTTATAGTTATACATAAAATTTATTTAACGGAAGTAAAAATATAGTAGGACAAGCTAGGTAGGGTGGCGATACTCCGTTCTCCACTTTCCGTCCAAATTTGAAACAATACGTCTGGAGTGGAACTTAATCTTGCCAGTTAAATTGCTTTTTATCAGTTTCACCTCCTTTCACGTATACAGCACGGAAGGGAGAGTGCGGCAGGAGTAAATGGCTAATAAATAATATACATTTTTTACATTATTCTTAAAAACATATTAACATATGAGCGTTTCTACTTTAATTCATTATTGTTATTTTATACAATCGGAAAGAATATAAAAGCGGATTTAGAGCAATTCAATCTCAGCAAATCGATTAGAGTCACAATTGGAGTTGGGTCAGCGAGCAAATAGTGGAATCGGATAGTGTTTTGATATACTCATTTGGAGTTATTTTATTCAAATTACAGAAAATAAAATAATAGCTTAATTACGTCTATAGGACGCCATTCGAACTAATTATAATAATATGTTACTTTATTTTTGAGACCAGTCGTGGTGCAGGGGCACAAAGTGTGACTGTAATGTGGACTGGTTGTGCGTTCCTTTCCCAATTCAGGAAATAAAATATTTATTTACATTAATATTTCCATTTCTTCGCTCTGGTATCAAGACAAAACGCGGCGTTTACTTTTGCTACTTAACACGAAATGCCTTCAGAACTCGACGGAAAGTGGAGAACAGACTGTCTTAACATAAGGTTACCTCTGCCTACCCTGCTGTGTGCGGGGTACAGCATGAAGCTGATTTGTTACTTTATTTCGTAGCTACGATGATACATTGCTACGTTATTATGTTTTTTTATATTCTTTTATTTCATGAAATTTCAACCCACATGTATTATATGTATAAATTTAACGACATGCACGTGGAATTGTCATTTAAAATAATGCTCACCATATACCTTACCTCGTGTTAACAAATACTGAAAAATGTAACGGAAGTTCTGCTTAATGGATGTAGCCACAAAAAACACAATGTTCAAATTAAATTAAATAAGTGAAATAAAAATAAATATTTAGGAATAACCGTTTTTCAGCTTCAAGCTGTATCCCGCATATAAAAGGTTAAGTAAACAAGAACCTAGTTTTAAAACACTCCGTTCTCCACTTTCCGCCGAATTCTGGAGGCATTGCGTGTTGAGTGATGGAACTCACCGCTGCACTTTTCTCCACGACAGAGCGAAGAAATGAAAATATTAATTTAAATAAATATTTCATTTTCCACAACCGTTTAGTCATAAGCTGTGTCCCTGGCCTCTATTTACAGTGTAAAAAATCCGGTAAATCAAAGGCATGCACTGAAACGTTCGTGACGAATGTAGCGGTGAATATGTCGGATCAATGAGGCGCGATTGCGTTACGCGTCACAGTGCTCTATACGTGGTATCGGCTATAATTCACGTAAACTCACTTGACACTTGTACGTTAATCTATTTTAGCTTTTAAAAGATATTTTTTTATTATGTAATTGTAATTTTTTTTGTACCTATATATTATATTTTCTTCAGTTTCATGATGTATACTGCTTATATTATATAGCAGGATACGCAGAGAGAACCTAGTTAAAACCTAATGATAGACCGGCTCAATACCACATGCGTACCTTAAAAAGGCCTACTACCTCTATCTCTAAGGCCGACAACGCATCTATAGCTCATCTGATGTTACACAAAGTCGTGGCGGAGTTCACTTACAGAGGCGAATCGTGCTTTCTTTTGCCTTATCCTTTCCATAAATTAAGCGTGATTAGCTGCGTCTGGTCTCTATTAAAATATACTCATATATAAAAATAATTAAATATAAGCTCTTTTTGATTTTATTACATAATACAAAACATGATTGATATCCTTAAAATGGTGAAATAAATAATATAAATTAAATACTAACTTTGAAGTACTACTAAGTACCTACCTACCAGTTAATAAAATCTTCATAAAAGGAAGAGCTCTCTAATAGTCGACTTTCATTGAATATGCGGTCTGTAGGATTTAATTGAGTGTTCCTTAATGTCTGGATCGATAGATTCTATTAGAGATAAGATAATATTATCATATGAGACAAACAAGACCTACTTCTAGGCTTATTATGCATTATTAAATTAGCTTCACGCTATATCCCGCACACAGCAGGGTAGGCAGAGGGAACCTAGTGTTAAGACACTTCGTTCCCCACTTTCTGCCGAATTTTGTAGGCATTGCGTGTTGAGTGACAGAACTCAACGCCGCGCTTTGCCTCGACACCAGAGCGAAGAAATGAAAATATAAATTTAAGTAAATATTTTTTCTCTTCGGTTGGGGATCGAACCCACAACCAGTCGGTTTTACAATCACACTTTGTACCACTGCGCCACGACTGGCCTCACTTGGCAATGATTCGTAAAATACTCCAAATCGAATAAATTATGTAATCTTCAAAATTTACAAACTGATAAACTCATTCTTAATGGAGGGTAAGTTGATGAACGTTATAATCGCTTTGATTCTTAATCAAGAGTGAAAATACAAGATTAGCTTCTTGTGAAATGTGATTGTGAGCCTTCTATTGTTTGTTTGAATTTAATCTAGGACATGCAGTAGAATTATCGAATAAATATATTAATGTTTATTATTGTTCTTAAGTAGACTGTTACATATTTGATTTATATTAGGCCTTTAATAATAAAATTATAGCTAATAATAAAATATATATATAATAAATATTTTTTAATATATTTATTGACAGAAATATAATGTGAAAAAAAAAATTTCTTCACGCTGTATCCGGCACACAGGGTAGGCAGAGGAAAACTAATGCTAAGTCACTCCGTTCCCCACTTTCCGTGGCGGAACTCAACGCTGCACTTTGCCTCGACACCAGAGCGCAGAAATGGAAATATAAGTTTAAATAAATATTTCGCTTCTTCGATTGAGGATTGAACCCATAACCAGTCGATTTTACAGGTACATTTTGTGCCGCTGCGCCACGACTGGTCTCATATAATATTATATGTCTTTTATATTTATTTTCATAGTCGATCGATTGAGCAATAACGTTCTTAAAAAAACAATTACAAAGTAGATTTACCAATGGACGAAATTACACGCTATGCCTCCAGAATTCGGCAGAAAATGAGGAACGGAGTGTCTTAACACTAGGTTCCCTCTGCTATTATTTATGCTACAAAAATTATCAATTGGCGACTTTTCCCTTTACAAAACCATAATCTTCAACTTTATTGAGAGTCAGCCCCCAAAAAAACTGACTTAGAAGAATTTTATATCCATTTTGGGTGTTTTATTTGAAAAGGCGTAATAAATTAAACTTAAAGAAACATCTATAATAATTTGAGCACGTGAAAGCGAAAGTTGAAATATCTTGTTATTTATATGAACACGTCCGTAGGGGTACATATATCATTTGCTAAGTGAGCTCACGAATGGAAGCTGTCTAAAATCTCATCTTCATTTTTCGCATGTACGCGAACGCGGTAGTTTTAGAATGATTATATTTTAATGTAACTTTATCAAGGTATTAAGGTCCCTTCTATATGCGGGTTACACTTAAAAGAATATAAGATATTTTTTAGCTCTATCTCGCATATAGAAGGGGAATGGGAACCTAGTGTCAAGACACTCCGGAACGGAGTGTGTTAGCATTAGGCTTTTAGGTTCCCTCTACCTACCATGCTATATATAGTAGCTTATCTTGCTTATTATTCAATGAGAGAGTGGTGAAAATAAAAATATCATAATTTTATAGTGAATCAAAACTAGCGGAGCACAGGTCCACTAGTTTTCTTTGGCTTCGCCCAATTGAGCTATACGAATATTTATTAAATATATTTATAAAATTATTTCAATTTTCAATAAGATCAATAGGAAATATATAATATGAAATTAAAATAAGCTGAAATAGAAAAATAAGCAGTCATAAGTAAGGGAAAAAAATTAAAGCTAATACCTGAGTAATTGAAATTAGCAAACAAAATAAGTAATTAATAAACATCGAAGATACAAATCGCTGGTCTGGTTACGCAAGACAACCATATTATATGTAAAACTGGCGAAACACTAATAAATAAATGAATATATCTAAAATATTCTCAAAAACAGACTAGTTCTAGGCGAAGTAAGTTTATATTTGAAGATGTGTGGAAACAACTATTGTACTTGCGTAAATACATGCCTGTTAAGATTAAGTTTAAGTTAAGTTTAATATTTAAAAATATGACATAATCATACTTACAAAAAATAGCAAAAAGTATTTCAGGCAATAACCGTCTGGACTTAATTTTATGAGGAAAATAAAACAAAAAGTCTACCTTCAAAACGAAACTCGTAAAAGTGATCTCCAATGAAAGGTGCCGTAATGTTCCCATTAACTGATGCTATAATTAGCGAAGAAGCTTTTGGGTGAAATTTCCCTTCAACTTTTCATATTTCAATACGGTTTTATTTATAAGGGAATATTATATTCTGCTTTCACATTACTTATTTAGAAATAAGTAATCAATGTGAATGTTGACTGTAAAATTGTATACTGACAATAAGAATAATATATTCTTTTGACGAAAATATGTTTAATGTTTTGCAAATGCGGATGTATTGTGTGATATTTGTAAAGGAAACGAAATAAAATGTTAAATTGATAAATTTAAATAAAAATATTTTCAGCAAGATAAATGAGAAAACCTATAGATTTATACATAACCAGCCTACTATACTAACTACACCGTCCGTTTCCGTCTACCATTTATTGGTAAAATTTGCATCAACATTCACCGTAGGAAATCTTGTTGGTGAGAAAAAACACTGTTTTAACAGATGTGACATGTAATTTACGACTCGCTATCTATGCAGATTTTGTTGGATATACGGGCTAGGAATTAGAGAATTCGATAAAAAACATAATATACTTACATGTATTTTTACTTACACCATATTTTTATGAGAAATATAAGACGGTGAAAGTAACAAAGGCCTTTAGGCGGTCGTGGCGCAGTGGCACAAACACAATTCGTGGCGTGTGGCGTGGCGTGGAAAGAACTATTATTTATTAATATGTTCATCTTCGTTATGGGCACAAGGCAAATGTTTTGCATTGTATGTATGTATTAAATTCATCCATACAGTTCGCATAAAAGATGAAACGTTAAATTTATCTTAGCATATAAGTCGGTTCAATATTGGAATTAATTATTTCATATTAAAATATGTCAAAGTCCACTCAACACGCAATGCGTTCAGATCACGGCAAATAATGGAGGGCGGAAGTATCTTAATGTGACGAGAGTGCCTTAACACTAGGTTCCCAGGTTTGTCCTACCTACTCTGCTATATAAAAAAAATAAAAGGTGCATACATAAATTTCACAACTTAAATCTTTGAATGTTACAACAATAATGTTATTATTCAATTTAGGTCCTCTACCTGGCTTATAGAGCTGGTTTATTCCAGTTGACTGAGTATATACGAAGTGACAGTTTAATCTTTTCATACCAGGCACTTCCGTAAATCAATTTTGTGTGTAAATAAATGATTTAATAACCAAACTATTTTTGTACTGGATTTTGCATGGTTTCACACGTCTATCGGTCGCGGTAAGAGAGAACCAAGTGATGTGTCACAGTTCCAGTCTCTTCTCAATTAAAAAACTGAACTGTATATCAAAATTTAGCCCAGCTACTAAGTAGACTAATAAAAATATATGTGAAATATAAACGTTTTCTCGAGCGTGGCGTCGTTTCTGCTTCAAATTAAATTAAATTAGCTTCACGCTGTATCCCGCACACAGCAGGGTAGGCAGAGGGAATCCAGTGTCGAGACACTCCGTTCCCCACTTTCTGCCGAATTTTGGAAGCATTGCGTGTTGAGTGGCAGAACTCAACGCCGCGCTTTGCCTCGACACCAGAGCGAAGAAATGGAAATATAAATTTAAGTAAATATTTCATCTCCTCGAGTGGGGATCGAACCCACAACCAGTCGGTTTTACAGTCACACTTTGTGCCACTGCGCCACGACTGGCCTCATCTCGCGTCGTTTCTGCTGTTGACTAAAATACTACTGCCACTCAACAGGTAAAGGTCCCAAGAAAAACGATTTTAATTTAAGTTGGGTTCTAACATAAAGCACTTTTATTCAAATTAAAAGTTTAAAATCTACCTTTTAACTCAACATTTTTTAATTATTTCGCATGTACATGTAAATGTAACCAACATACCCATGTTCTTATGCAAAGTTGGTAACTTGTTGCCAGCGTGTTTATTTATTAAGCTCAAGTTTGATCTTTGTTGGAAACTCGTGTACTAAAAAGCTGTACTTCAGCAGCAAAATATGTTAAAAACAAAGTGCATGGTTAAAAGTGCATATATTAACTTGTTATAAAGTTTCATTACAATATTATGTAGCTTCGTGTACGTTAACTTGTATTTTATTTATATTCATAGAAGAATTTCCTTTGCATAAAGAAAAAAAAATTTATTACTTTTCCTATTATATTTGACTGTTAATTTAACGTTTTCGACCTAATTAAGAAAGAAAACGTCAATATGACAAATATTTTGTTTATAATATTCAAACCTGACCACTGAAGTGTATGGGAAGACTGCAAGCGCGTCGGCTGTGAGTTCGATTCCCATTCAGAAGAATGAAATGTTTATTTTCAACGCCCTGGTAACGGAGAAAAGCTTGGCGTTGACTTCCGCAACTCAACATGTAATGCCATTATACACTCTAGGTTCCCAGGTTCCCTTTACTTACCCTGCTATATGCGGTATACAGCGTGATGCAGACTAAAAATCAGGCCAATCGAATTTAAGACCGCATTTACAGTCAAACATTTTCCAAATACGCTAATAAGCCAAAAATGATGTTGATTTCCGCTATAATGATTATTATCAATACATTTATGATGTAACAATTTGGTGTTCCTCTTAATTGCTCCATTTTCATACATCGCGCTTTTAGACTATAAACCTCAACGCGCGGGGACTGAACTACCTTTATGTTATCAATAAAATTGGAAATTTAATTATTATTCAATTAAAAGCAATTTGCATGTACATTAAATTGAGTGTGGAAATTTATATATTTACATTTTTTTACGGGAATATCAAAAAGTATATGAATTATTATATTTTTAGCTTTACGCACAAAACAGGCAAAGGAAACATTTCCCTTGCGTTTAGACACTCTGTTTACATTAAGACACCATCCTCCTCCGCATCTTCATTTCCGTGACGTAAAGCTCCTTAGTGTGCTGAGATAGTACCGGCCAACATTTGCTGCCGTATAAAAAAAACCGGTCGGATGATGTTCTTGTATATCAGACCCTTGAGTTTGAGCGGTATCCTGCGATCGCAGACCACACCAGTGACCTCCCGCCATTTGGACCAAGCAGCGCTTATCCGGCTATAGACATCGTGATCGATGCCTCCAGACTCGTGCATAACGGATCCAAGGTGGATCTTGAACTTATCCGACTTAACGGCTGGTTCAGGACCTATAAGAATAGAGCTCGAGTCCGGGGTCCCGCAGGTAATGTACTCGGTCTTCCACACATTTAGTTGAAGACCACCATTCTCAAGCGTACCCACAGGTTCACTTTACGCTCCAAATTATGGAGGACATTGCGTATTGGCAGAATTTTACGAATTTTGCCTCGTAATCAGGGCGAGAGAATGAAAATATTTAATATTGTATTATTTCCTCGAGTGAGAATTGAACCAACAGTGTTTACAGTCGCATCTTATGCTCCAGCGCCACGACTGACCTCAACGTTATTTATATTATGTTAATTGACAAAATACACACCTGACGCGTCAAATGACCCATTTAAACAGTTTTGGTATGTCATAATTTTACTCTTCGGATAAACGTTTGTTTTGTTTAACGTCACGTGTATTCCGTACACAGCGGGGTAGACAGAGGTAACCTAGTGGTAAGACACTTCGTTCCCCATTTAACAGAAACGTTTAACTCCGTTTATGTAAAATATTAAGCCGTCGTTGCAGTTGAAAAAGCACTGACAGTATTTAATCCCAGTCCGTGAGCAAACGAAAAATTGTGAGATTACGATTAATCACAAGAATTACTTAGTAGGACAAACAGTATTTGACTATAAATGTCTCTAGAAATTTCTGTATTGTTACGAATAGTCCACAGTCGTAGCGCAGTGGCCCAGTGGGGGTTGTGGGTTCGATGCCCACTCGGAGGAATTAATTATTTTTCATTATCTTCGATCAGGTACGAAAGAAAAAAAATGGCGTTGAATTCCGCCAACACAATGCAATACAATGCCTCGAAAATTCGGCGACAATTAGGTCAAAGTGTTCGTTATTATTCTTTATGATGTAATATGAAGCTGTAATTTTTTTAAAGGCTATATGATAATACGCTCGTATAAACGGCATTATTTTTTTACATTGATTAAAGGTTTTTAATTATTATTTTACACAAAAAAATCTCGTATAATAAAGAACGAAGTGTGTTAACACTAGGTTCCCTTTGCATACTCTGCTATACGTGGGATATAGAGTGAAGCTTATACTAATAATAACGTAAAATCTAGCGAATTTAGATGAAACTTTATAGTAATGTAGCATATAAGTCACAATGTATGTAAAGATCTTATATGATTTACTTATAATACAGCAATAAGTTAAGGCGGGCGAAGCCGCAGGCGGGTTCCTAGTTTAATATAAATCAAAGACTAAATTGAAATAATCTTATTACACAAATTGCCCGGCCAACATTTTGTCGGCAACTGGATGTAGTACTAAAAGTTTTAATCTACCTCTTAGAAATGCTTTATAAATCTGTTTTGTTAATTGACATTTCGAAATGGATCTGCGAATAATTTCTCACCTCTTTCTTGGAGACTGTATAGGTAATAGGCGTATAGAAATTTTGCTGCGTCGGACTGCGACAGACTAACTGATATAGTATTTAAGAAGAGTTGGCTTTAACACTATTTTACTTTCACTTCCGAATTTCAATAGAGAAATCCATTATTTATAATATTTAGTATGTGAATTTAATCTACAATCGCTAGTTAGAACGTAGAGAGAACACAGCCGTTATTTGTTTTATGATAATTTTATTAACGATATCCCAAATAAAATATCGTAATTAAAATATATATTCAGTCGTAATTTTAATTGCGATGTGATGATCTTATGATATGATCTTAAGACAAGACAAGATGACCATTAGAGTGGATCTCGAGTGGTGGTCACAAAACAGACGACACTTGGTGTTCAGGCGATGCGATGCGATGGTTTTATTTTTTTTTATTTATTATTATTTAAAAAATAAAAAAATATATTAAGGCCTGACTCCTCACAAGAGTTGATTGTAAACACGATTCGACGATACGACGTCAATTGTTCGCTCTGGTGTAAACGCAAATGCAACATGCAATGCGTCAAGAGTTCGGCCGCTCCTATATGTGGGATATAGGGTGAATCTATAAAAAGAATACAACATTTAAGGTTAATAAATAATCTTTATTCAATAATTATTTATGAATTTTAATAAAATTTATAACTTTCTTAAATCAAGCTCGCAATGGATGAAATCCCGAACTTAACTTACTTATAAACATAATGTTCGTTACGTGCCGCAATCAGCTAATGTTTTACTGCAGGTTGAAAGAAAAATAGAGCTAGAATTATAATGTTGTATTATCACTTAAAGAGCTTATATGTGTGCACAACACTTTGAACAAGAGACAAGTAATAAATGCAACTACGCAAACTTTAAAGGAAATGCGGGCTCACTGTATGGAATGAAAGATTTTTACTCCGAAAATGCATGGTATGCGACTTATATTCAATTTTTTTTTATTTTTTTATAAAAAATTGTAGATAATGTTTATTACCCATAGCTAGATACAGTTCATGAGGCTTCAGGTGAGTTTTTAATGTGTTTTAAAGATAAAGTTAATTATCTTAGAAATCGATAAATAAAACTCTACCATGAAAAAGTGGTTAATTTTAAAATACTGGATATTGCATGTGCCGTTTGAGTTAATAATGAATCGAAATGTAGACCGGTTTTTAGAAACATTATAAACCGGAGGCTAGTGACGTTACACTTACACTATATATGAACACTCACACAAATGCAAAGCTCATTTTAGACCTCACGGAGTGTACTTTATTTTAATTGACACATAAATTATAATTTGGAAATATGTCCTATTTCTGCTATTAAGACGAGATGACGTGTGATATAAGTATTAAAAACCAGTTACAAGGTTACATTCATTTTCAGAAAGATTTTATTGATATTATAGTATAACTAATTTTTTAATTTAAAAAATCATAAGTTTATGTCAACTGAATAATATATTATAGAACTCCAAAATGATATAGTATCCAATATAGTTCTAATAATATATTAAAGTGCTTGTCGGGTACCGTCATTTTCCAGGGATATAACTTTTTATTCACAAGAATTTTCATTTTCCCTTTCTCTCCTTTGAACGTTTAATAAAGAAAGGCGAATGTAATAAATTATATTTACACCAAGTTGGATCCAAGTTAAATTAGATATTTTCTTACAAAATTTTAATTTATGGACTGGAAAAAGATTTTTCTGTAAAATAAGCTAGTTTTTGTTGTTAACTAAAGGAAGGAAAGTAAACCACTCGTTACTTTGTGAATAAAATTAAAGTCCGAGATTTCGTTTAATGATCTTTTTTTTTTTCAAGATTTGAAAGTTATTATACCTTTTCGTTAAGGTTGGTATTTAAATTTAGTGCGTCAATTTCTTGCGACAATTTGTAAATTCAATATATTTTTGATTTCTACATAATCCAGAATCTTACATACATATATATATATATATATATATATATATATATATATATATATATATATAAATATATATATATATATATATATATATATATATATATATATATATATGATCTTTATTCACCTATAATGTCCTAGTACCTGACATGGTTTGATGACAGATATCAATGATAAAGAAACTAAAAAAAAACTATTTATTCCAATATATGTTTTTGTTTAGCTTCACGGCTAAATCCGCGTATTACATGATAGACTCTACACGTCAATAAAATTATAAGCTATGTTGAGATCATATATATATATTTTTTTATTTTCTTAAATATAAATAAAACTATTTAAAAATTATGAATAACTATCAACACTTCACTTTGTTCTGTTCAAGTTAGATTTACAAAACATCGTTAGTAAAATATATTTTAACTATTGTTAAACGTAAATATTGAATTTCAACTGATTAGCAAAAAATACATTTAAAAGTATCTTATTCTTAAGTAAATAGTGAGATTTCAAAAGAAATCATTTTAAAAGAACTACCTGTATAGCTGCACTCACATTCCTTTTACCTATATTTGAATTTTATTCAAAGGATTTCGAAGTTAAATGCAATAACGAAATACTGCAATGGAAATGTATATTGTAGCAATAAAAACAATTTATTATGTTTTTTTTTACTTTTGAATCTAACATACATTCATACTATACCTATTATATAGAAAATCCAAAAAGATGTTTTATTTTAGTAATAATATATATAATTATTTTATCAAACTGCCGCCAACAATTTGTTAATTGCTTCGCGTGCTGTCCTGGTTTCTTGCAGAATGAGCTGACTGTATCTTGCCCTCTCGTATGGAGGGCTTGTATTCTTGTATTCAATACGTTTATCAAAACTGATGTAATGTTTGGATTAATCCGTTGTATTCTCACACACACTTCGATACATCCATTCTTAACATCGTCGATGTGTTCCTACATCCTAACACCAATCCTTCTCTTTGTTTAACCGATGTGTGATAAGATACAGTCACATATGTAACATCTAAAATATAACCTAATATATATTTTTCACCTATTGCCTATTTACTTACTTACTTACTTAACTTCACGCTTTATCCCTAGCGGGGTAGTCAGAGAGAACGGAGCGCCAAACGCTACGGTCTCTACATACCTCTTTCGCCTCGTCTACTGTCATCAACCTCTTCATACATGCCCTCCGGGGGGTCCTCATGCTTTTTACGTGACCTTCCTCCAGTATCTTTGATACTGCGTTTTCGAAGGTCAACCGAGGTCTCCCCCTACCTCTCTTACCACTCACTTTTCCATCATAAATCTTTTTTGCCATTCTTTCATCACTCATTCGTTCGACGTGCCCAAACCAGCTGAGCACGTTCTTCTTCATTCTCACCGTGACATCCTCGCTAGTACCTGCCATTCTGTGTACCTCTTCATTGCGGATTCGATCAGCTAAGCTGACTCCGCATATCCTACGAAGAGATCGCATCTCCACAGCATTCATCTTTCTTTCATTCTTCTTCTGTAATACCCACGTTTCGCTGCCGTATAACAGAGTCGGTACCAAAACTGCATTGTGTACGGCCAAACGCGCAGCTGTGCTGACGTTTCGCCGTCTCATCAATGCAGCTAAGGCTCCGTAAACCTTGTTACCGGCAGCAATACGCCTTTCCACATCCATCTCGTATCTTCCATCTCTACTGAACATACTTCCCAAGTATACCACCTCATTCACTTGTTCTAATATCTTACTATTTACACTGATCTTGCATTCCGTCCATTCTTCATCTCTTTCAAAAATCAGATATTTATGATGACAAGCACGAAACGACGATACTGCCCCAAGGAACTATATATTTCAGAGAGACTATATATATAAGAGTATTAAGATATTTGAAGCCATTGATCATTTCATATTATAATAAGATTTTAAAATGTATTTAATATTTTTTTGTCATGGAAAAAGACAAGGCAAACGAGCGCTCGGGTCACCCGATGTGACTGAGTGATGAATAAATTACTCAGAATTTATGTGCCAATATACAATTATACTTTGCCCTAATTCGGCGGTGACAAGATAGCTAATTTACATTATTCCGCAATGTTTTTGTTTCCCTTCTCGTCCGGACGCCGTCTTAGTCGCGGTCATTATGCAAACTGTCCCGTGACCCGCATCTGAATTGTTCAGGGTACGTAAACGAAAGAGTTGGCTTCGGAATAGTCGGTACTCCTTACAAATAAAGGGTTAAACTGATTAGTTAAATTACAAATTCTACAAATTTATTATATAGTCTATTAAATTTAATTTGACATTTTAAATATAAGATGAGATTCACCGAACGCTAAAGTCGTTAAGAAACAATTTAAGAAAACACGATAAAAAATATTTAATAGAAACAACAAAGTTTCTTCACTTCACCAATCTATAAAAGTCAAGTAAAACCTATTATAGAAAAGCTGTCTTGTGTTCCACTGTCCTGACACAGATTGATTTTATTTATATACCTAAATATATTTTGAATTATTAAATATATAAAAATGAATTTATAAAATTGACAAAATCCCGATCTAATATAATAGCCTCCACAATTGATTCAACGAAAACATCTAAACAAACTCTAGTCCGTTCTGTTTCTAGCAAACTACTTAATTTCCATTGAAAGCTGATTGATCCTCATAAAAACTGCGAAAGTTGCTGAGAATCATTAAAAATACTTACTTTTATTGATGCAATACTTATTGCATCACTGTGATTTTTAAAAATGTTAAATGGTAGCTTAGAAAATTTTTACTCTCCGATCTGATCGAAGAAATTAATCACTTTGTTTTATTTAGACTCATTACGTATTGAGTAGAACAATTGTCTTTTTTTTTTTAGATTATGATATGAACATTTTCAATGAGAGGTATATGATGTTATAAATAAAGTTAATATTAATAAAACTAATAATAGAAAAGGCGTTTCGACAACAATAATTTTAAAAAATATACAGGGTGGAAGTGTCAGCGCTCCTTTTACGGGAACAGGATATAGGATTAGGTTTAGACGTAGGTTTTTTTTTCATTTCACGATGTTTATCCATACCTGCATTTCGTGTGACGCAGTTACGAATAGATACCAGTAACGTAAACACATACTACTACAAAAATACTATTAAAGATTAAGCAACTTTGAACTTTGCCGCCAATACCTACGACTCGATTTCGGAATGTGGCGTATGCGGCGGTTTCCCTTTGATAGGTTTATGTGTACGTGCGTCGTTCTTGAGAAATGGCATTTTATATTACAACAATAATTTTATTATTTTCATATAAAAGCTTTCAAAATTCTGTAAGGGCTACATTACTTGGAAAAAGGATAAATCCAACATTGGTTCAGATTTTGGTCGTTACACGTGACGTATAAATATATCACGACCCACAATAAGAGAAATACTAAAAGGAAAATATACAACAAACATTTCTCAGACACCAACACCATGAATCGCATCGACTTTACTATGAGTGATCGATTTTATTACACGACGCAAGATTTCCCGGTTATTTCAAGGAAATGACCGCGATCAATACACGTCTTTCCGCACTTTGACGTAGTTTTTATTGTCATTTATTTATATTCTTAACATAATATTGGCAAAGTCCAGTAACGGGCAGTTATTATGTTGAAACTTTTCTTATCCTTTTATATCATATATTCTTTTCTGAATCTGCTTATAGGTACCTCCTACCTCTACCTCTGTACTGTGATAGTTGTGGAATAATTTATCTTAGTTTGAACTTTGTAAGCACAATTCAGTTTGTATAACAGGTTTAAGGTAATTTGTATTAAAATAGAGTATATTTAAGCTTTTACGAGAAATATTATAAATTGATGGATATAATTGAAATCTCCATTTCGAAATGGTTCTTTAACAAACAATTACCAATTATCTGTATATAGACGAGTCTATTAGGGTTCAAGTATCGTGTTGAAATAAGTATAAATCAAATATACTTTTTAGCTTCTAATGACTAAAATAGTTTTTATAATATTTTTTTGCTTCGCAGTGCATTCCGCACATAGCAGGGTAGGCGTAGGGAACCTGGGAACCTGAGAAGCTAGGGTTAAGATATATGTGTGCTATAAGACATTATATGTAGCCATAATATGTATAATAAGACTGGGAAAACACATATACAAAACCTACACGACTGGGTATCGTATCCACATCCTTCCCGTTCAGTCCACCTGTTTCGTTGTTGTACAACATAACTTCATGAATAAACATTTTAATAAATTAAGACGTGTTTTATTTTTAAATTTATCCAACGAGTTTCTCTTGTTAGCTTTCCTCCTTCAATTAGCTACATTTTCTCAGTGTTGCTCATTAGAAGGCGAGAAACGTCGAGGAACGATATTTAATCAGATTTTTTGCTGCTGTCTAAAATGCACAGCTTGATTTAGAGTATATTGTTATTTAAATATATACATAATTTAGTTTTGTTGCATCATATGACCTTTTTTTATTATTAATTTTAGTACACGAGGCCAGTCGTGTCGCAGGGGCACAAAGTGTGATTGTAAAACCGACTGGTTGTGACTGATTTAATTAGATTTGATTTTAGATATGATATAGTCGATCTGAGCTTTTCAAATTTGTGGTTCAAGACACTATAATATATATTTTTTTTACAATTACATACAATTTATTTAAATGTACTTTTAAAATTTTTAATTTTTTTTTTATGTATGCTTAACTTTCACAGATCATAATTTAATTGTTATTTAAAAGTATGTAATTAAATCTTTAGCTTTGGGCTATATCGAATTAAAAATAATTCACTTCCTCGAATTGAAATGCAACCAACAAACGTCTCTCTGTAGACAGGATCTATTTCCAAATAATATTTTATTAATTGATTTTAATGTAAATAGTAAACTAATATAAACAACTTTGCGACTTCATTTCATATTATTTTATGGACTAAGTATTTTTTTAATCAATCAAACGCTTAAAATACGCCTCCCTTTATACCAAGACTCCGCTCCTCACTTTTCGCAGTATTTGAATTTATTTTCCGTTTTTTCACTCTGGTGTCGAGACAAACGGCGTTGAGTTCTGCCACTCAACCCGCAATGCCTCCAGAACTTGGCGGAAAGTAGAGAACCTCGTACGTCTTAACACTACGATCCCTCTGCCTACCTTGTTGTGTGCGGGATACCGCGTAAAGCTGATTTATTTTTTATTTTTTTGCTGTGATGTGTAATCAAAATGTGACTGAGTTCCGCTACTCAACATGCAATTCTTCCAAAACTCGACGGAAACTTAGAAGCGGAGAGTCTTAACACTAAGCTCCCTCTGCCTACCCTGCTACAAGCGGTATACAGCGTGAAACAGAAAAGAAACTTTTTCCATAAATCATCCAATTTATGATGACATATTTACAAACCATTCGTGTAATACAATATGTGTTTTACAAATTGTAGTAACGTTTTATTGTAATTGGTCATTAGCACAAGTACTCCTTCTATTTGGAAATGACACATGTTTGTCGATATTTAAGTGCTATATTGGAGTTAAATGCAAATAGTGTAAACTAAGGGGCGCTCTTGGTTTGAGTTGAAATAGTCGTTTAAAAGGAACAGGATATTTATTTTTTTATATATATTCGAATAATTATATATTTTTTAATTCTTTATTGATTAAATTTTAAAATTTTTGGCTAAATGATCTCAAGTTTGTTGATATTGTAAAGAGTTTTTAAAATTTAATATTATGAAAAACGTAAATTTGTATGAAATATTCTAATAATAGTGAGCTAATAAACTGAACTGGCAAAGATAATATATAATAAGAAAATAGAAGTCCTAAATCTGAAAGTATCCATCATACTCACAGTAAACCAAATAAAAATGCTCGACATTCCAGCCATATTCGTCACTTAAGTTATTCAATTTCGTTTCGTTGTTTTGGAATGTTCGAAAGGCTCCATAGAAACGTGTCCAAACAATATATGGAGTACAATCATTTAGGAACATTTCCTATTTGTATTGAATGTTAATAAAGTAGTTTCACAATACTATGAAAATGCATTAAGGCAAAGCAAAGCCCATATACAGGTAAATTAAAAATTTATTTAACATTTTATTTATAGCCTACTTTGAAAATAATATTTATATACGAATTATACTATTTTGAGGCCAGTCATAGCGCAGCGGCACGAAGTGTGACTGTAAAACTGACTGGTTGTGGGTTCGATCCCCACTCGAGGAGATGAAATATTTACTTAAATTTATATTTTCATTTCTTCGCTCTGGCGTCGAGGCAAAAGTGCGGCGTTGAGTTCTGCCACTCAACACGCAATGGCTCCAAAATTCGGCAGAAAGTGGGGAACGGAGTGTCTTAACTTTAGGTTCCCTCTGCCTACCCTGCTGTGTGCGGGATATAGCGTGAAGCTAATTTAATTTATTTATTTTAATTATACTATTAACTGTAAGACATTGAATTAAGAAAATTAAGAATCGCATAAGATTTTAAATTTATGACTGTAAAAATACTCTTTTCTATAATGCATATAAAAAATCGTGTGTATTTTGGTACTTTCCAACAGTGCCGAGTTTGCGTAGGATTTTAATGGAAATTTATCCTAATAACGATAATGATACCGCGTGATGGTTGTAATTACTTCGTTAGGAATTAAGCCTAATAGCATTTTATTATTATAGCACACCAACACATAAATTACACGTAGTTATATTTGATTTCTATTTATTTCTCTATGTTCATATTTTCATTTTCATTAAGGCAAAAACCTAGCGTTGAGCTTCGCTATTGAACACGGCCTCAAAAAAATGTGGCGGTGGAAAGAGGGGAACGGAGTGTCTTACCACTAGGTTCTCTCTGCTACCCTGCTATATGCAAGATACAATGTGAAGCTGAAGCCCTCTATCTATATATATATGAGCCGTAACCATGATTTTTCTCATCCTGTAACTCATTTATTATCATATTTATTTAGGACTTTGAAGCTGTTATATATTTATATCTATAATAAGCAAGAAGAGCTCATCTGGAGCCATTTGTTGTCGTAATTGCCTCATCGCGACGGACAGTTTAAAGGACATTTTATCTACGCACAATTTGTAACGGTGTGAGTTGGGTTTAAAAAAGATATGGAAATATCACTTTTTATTCTTACAGACAGAAAGAAAAATTAACTTCTGAAAGTGTTTTATACATAATACTTACAATCGTAGAAAGAAGGATTTATGAAAAGTTTGGTTAAATTACGTTTTTTGATATTACAACAGATCATTTTAACTTGTTATGAGATTCTTTTTCTTTTTAGTTCTACAATTTATCCTACCTAGAGATGTAGGCAGACAAACCTAGTGTCAAGACACTTTGTTCTCAACTTACTGCCTAATATGCATAATCAGAAATATATAAACAAAGAAAATAACAAGTGCAACCCGATAATAGTTGTATATTGCATACTAAAGAGCTTTTCTTTAAGAATGAAACCAATAATGACGTATTTATACGTATTTGTAAATAAATACTATCTCGGTAATTAAAGCTATGCTGCAACGGGATCCAAGAAAGCCTTACCGTTTCAGCCAGTGTAGTAATGTAGAGAGAACCTGTATCTTATACAGGTACTCCTCGCTAACGTCAGAATTTTTAAAGTAGTAACAAGATTTATTGCTACGCTTAAAATTTTATTCCAAGTCTCAATTTCTATATGTTGTAGTAGTAATTGTATGATAAATATATTTAAACATTATAAATATTATATTTTTTTTTCAGCTTCCCTCTGTATCCCGCATGTTGCAGAGTAAGCGGAGGGCCTAGTGTCAGGACACTTCGTGCATTATGTGTTGTGTGGCTGAACTCAACGCCTTGACACCAGAGTGAAGAAATGAAAATATGAAATGTTTCATTTCCGCGACACACAACCTGTAGCCTTTATTGTCACACGCTAGTGCCGCTGCGCCACGACTGGCTTCAAAGAGGCGGTTTTATTTAATGTTTAACAGAAATTTATATTAAATTCAGCATGTCTTTCGAGAATCTAGAAATGATAAAAGATTCATGAAATCGAATAGATGCTGTTTATTGCTAGACGTTTATAAAAGAGATATAAATATATACAACAACCGTCTCTTTCTGAATAAATCGACGTAAAATAACTCTACTGTGCTCTTTCAGATATAAAAGCGTTCGGTTTACTTGTTTTCTTTTTAAGTCCGGAGTCAGTAAGTGATAGGTACCATTATGGAAGTGGGCGGAAGTTCCCCTCATTATAACGCGAGCGCAAGAGAAATAGCCTCTTCAATATCACTTGACTGGGAGACATTTTACGTGACATTTTTCATTCGCAAGCCTAATTGCTTTAGAACTTTTACTGTTAAATTAAAAACTCGCGATGAATTTTTTATGAAATGTTGGTAAAATTTGTATTCTGTGTTGTTGTTGTTGTTTTTTATTTTTATTTTTTTAATTACGTTTAATATGTAGGTTTTCTGTTTAATTTTATTTCTGCTTCACTTTACTTTTTTCATATGTATTTCTATACTTTAAAAAATATGGCTAAGTTTACAATTTATTTGTTTTTAAAATAAGAAACTTGAAAATTTGTCTTCTTTTTTAATCTATTGTTTAAATTTCATCACAGAATTTATTTTATGTAATTTTAATGTAGATAAGTGTAAAAATATGATAATATTGGCTCGTTCAATGGCGGTCTAGTTGTAGATAACTTAATAAATTTGTGTTCTTTTATGTATTGAGGCGCAATTTACAAATGAAGGAAACAAATATTTCATACAATACAGTATGTAGTTACATATTTATATAGAAGCTGGTAAAATTTTCCTAAGTATGAGAAACTTTACGATTATACCTTTTTGGCTTAAGTCCAATGCCCACATACATTTTTGTGTTCAATGTGTACCCTGCTATATATGTATGTACGGGATTTAGTATGAAGGTGATTTATTTTGTTTTTTTTTTATATAAAATTCACAATCACGCTTTTGAATCACTCAGACGAATTGAAAAATAATAAATTATTAATACAATTCCAATCGCCTTTTCCAAAATATATTAGTGTAGGTATACTGACCTTACTTACATGTAGCTATATGTATACTTACTATTCACTTATTCCCAGCATTATATTAATATTTGAACTAACCGCAGATTGCAGTGACACGATCGGAGCTTAAAATACGTGATAACGAATAATAGTTATTTCATTATCACTTATTAAGTGTATAACTGATTTTTCGATGCAATTTTACAAAATCAGTTCCAATTTAAATGATAATAATTTTAAATAAATGACGACAACGGTGACTATTTAACATAATTGACCGTTGAACAAAATAACCGTTAAATGACCGTTGACAGCTGATGTGTGACAAGTTTTACTAGGCTGGATAGTTTTGGATTTATTTTAAAAATAACTATTGATATTTCAGCTTCACGCTGTATCCCGCACACAGCAGGGTAGGCAGAGGGAACCTAGTGTTTTTTTTAGACCCTCCGTTCCCCACGTTCTGCCGAATTCTGGAGGCATTGCGTGTTGAGTGGCAGAACTCAACGCCGCACTTAGCCTCGACACCAAAGCGAAGAAATGGAAATACAAATTTAAGTAAATATTTCATCTCCTCGATTGGGGATCGAACCCACAACCAGTCGGTTTACAGTCACACTTTGTGCCGCTGCGCTACGACTGGCCTATTGATATTTAGTCCAAATTTTCATACAGTAATAATTATTACTTAGTTATTATTACTGTATGAAAATTTGGACTAAATATCAATAGGCCAGTCGTAGCGCAGCAGCACGAAGTGTGACTGTAGAACCGACTGGTTGTGGGTTTGATCCCCACTCGACTGCAATATTTACATAAATTTATGTTTCCATTTCTTCGCTCGGGTGTCGAGGCAAAGCGCGGCGTTGAGTCCTGCCGCTCAACACGCAATGCCTCCAGAATTCGGCAGAAAGTGGGGAACGGAGTCTCTTAATACTAGGTTCCCTCTGCCTACCCTGCTGTTTGCGGAATACAACGTGAATCTGAAAAAAAAGTATTTTTTTTTACATGTTATCTTACTAAACACATTAAACACATTAAGTTTAATATACGTAACCAATCTCAAATTCATTTTACCTTTAATATTGTATTATGAACATATATCACAAAGTGGTAATACAGACATAAATTCAAAGTACAAAATGAATTACAAACAAAACCCTACCCCTAATCAACGTGAAATTGGCCCCAAAATTTACAAAGCAAACTTTTCTCATAACTCTTTATTATTGAGTGACGGACTCTTATCAGTTCACAGGCGAGCGGACGGCCGCAAGCGTCGATACGACGGATTGACGTAATAATCTATTTTGCGATCTTTGGAAGGCTTACGTTGGGCGGAAGTTCCTGGACAGAGTAATAAATATATACCGGTGTGTTCAATTTTTTTTAAAAAAATCTTGTTCCTGGCTAGTAAATATAAAAAAAATAAGCTTCAACAGCTAACCGAGGTAAAAATAGAATAAGCGTATTTTAATATCGTATCACTTAGATTTTTCCGCTTACTTCATATAATTAAGGAGATATTATGTGAATAAAGGAGACATATTATAATATTTTCTCTATTACGTATTTTAAAATAGTTTGTATTGCTTTCATATTGGCTTCGAGTGCTTGTCAAAAATTCCTTTATTTTCTGTTGTATTTTAATACTGTATTGTTAGGAAGTAATTGTAGCGTCACGACTCTAATGAATCTCTCATACAATAAAAATTTATTGTATATGGCGATAAAAAAATTTATACAAGTTACGATTTACTTAATGTTTTATTTAAGATTGTCATATAATTTTAGTTTTAACAAATATTTTAACTACAGTTTAAGCATTAAACTACGATTTATAACGTATAAATTATAAACAAAACAAAAACCCCACCGCTTATACCAAGTTAATGAACAAGTAATCTAACACTTACGCCATCAAGAGAAACCCAACAACATATCACGTATAAAAATAGATTCACTGATTTAACAGTTACAAGAGAACGTAAGAACAGACATACATACGAGTACATACATATGCGTTAACAACGACACCCTCCTTTTGGTTTATCCTTTCGCAATTCCTTGCTTGTTGCTACCAAATTCTACAACTTATAATAGTTATATGATATGAGCAAACTCAATTAACAAAGCTGCAAAATCAAGCAAAGCATGCCGCTTTCCACACGTGCTCTATCAGCACGAGCAATCACTGGCTTTTCGCTTAAATTTCAACACAAACAGGCAAGTAAATTCACCTGAAGACCGGAATTCAGAATTGTAATTCTCAACCCGTACATGAGGTTGAGGCCGGCAAGTGCGTCTGTAAATACTGTTGGGCGTTTAATATTTTACTAATAAAAATTTGAAAAGTTATCTTTATGTAGCGGAAAATTGTAAAAGTCTTAAAAGGAGTGACTTAACACTGCTTACCCTGTTGAAAAAAACCCCTACATCAAAAAGATTGAAATAATATATTTGGTTAGCGATAACAATGTTGTTAAATAATGTTTTATACGTATGTTTGTGTAATAAAGTTTTAAACTTTTAGGATTTAAAAAAAAAATATTTTGTATTGTTTTTGAATGTAGAATTTTTGGGTTTATTCCTTTGTAATAGCGAAATTCCTACACGTGATACGTATGTGATTATATAAAATTCTATAATTAATTATATAATCACTATAGCATCTGTATATGTAGCATACGTATATATTTGTTAATATAAGTGAAAAATGATGGATTTGTCTTGATGAGACCAATCATAGCACAGTAGTAAGCGTATGACTGTAGACACAACAGTTTGTGTTGTATATACATTTCTTTTCATTATTTTTATCTTTAGATATTTTAGCTAATGAGCAGTTATTATTTTCTTTCCATTTAAAACACTACACATAAAAAATGAATGAACGCCATGAATTTACAATAAATGAACACCCACGTAAACACACCTCGTATTGGAAAGCTACGGTTCTAATGACATTACAAAACGTTCTCCAAGTATAAGTAGGCGTATGCTCATCGTGAGGGTTGCAATGAAAGGGTTGCGGTCGGTCCGCAGGGAAGCTGAGAGGGTCAAGTGACGGATGAACAATTTCACACACGCCGATTTGTCAGTCGCAAGACAATTGGGTTGGAGAAAAATAAAATATTTTTTTGAATGATTACATTGAGAAATTGATTTTATTCTACTCCAATTTATAAACTTGTCAGCTACACAGAAGAAGCATAGTGCTTAGACACTCCGCTTCCCACTTTCCACCGAATTCTGGACGCATTGTGTATTGAGTACCGGAACTCGACGGCTCACTTTGTCTCGACACCAGAGCGAAGAAATAAAAACATTAAATATTTTCGCTCCGTTCTCTCTGACTACCCCGCTAGGGATAAAGCGTGAAGTTACTATAGTATAATATATAAAGTTGTACTTTCTGAAAATATAAACAAATTGAAATATGTGTTAGCCTTACCCATCTATACTGAAAGTAAAAAATTATATTTTCTTATTTATAACATAAAAAACCCACGTTAATTAACAATAATTAAGATATTCATTATGTAACATTATTAACTAGGTATAGAACGAAATGGAAGATCGGGGATAGACTCGAACAGGTTCCCTCTGTCCATTCTACTATATGCGGAGTATGCAGCGATAGCAGACAAAAAATATATAACTTCAGTGTAATATACTATTTTAGATCCATTTACAGTTCAAAGTAACTAAATTAAGAACAACAATATTTTTTGAATCACAATGACATTTTAACATATAATACAAGAAGTAACTTAGCATGACTAAATTTAAAACCAATCCAAAAATAATTATATGTGACCCATTTAAGTAACTAATACGCTACTTATCCCGGTATCTGCTAAATTGACCGTTGCATTTTATCCATATAATCTGATTTGATCTTACGGCGAAGTTATTTGCCTACCTATTAGGTACAGTAAAAAATCATGTTCTAGATTTTTTTATAATTTTCACTCAGTCAGCAATGTAGGCAGAGGGAACCTAGTGTTAAGACACTCTGTCCTCCGTTTTCAGCTGAATGTTCTAGATTAACTATAAATCTAGTAAATGTGATGAAACTCTCAACGCCAATATGTAATTAATACATTTTCTTCTGCTTAGCGTCCCAATAAAATATCCCTTCCTAACAATCTAACCTATCTAATAGAAGCAAATAATAAAAGGAATAAACAAAGAGAACAGAGGAAAAAAATTCAATTTCAATAAAGATCAAATTGGATTGTTAATATAAATAACGCTTCTTAAGATCAGTGAAAACTCTAGAAATATGAAAATAAGATATATTTTTTTCCCATTCAGCATTTTCGTCAGCGATTCGGATCATATTTTTAAGTACACAATAAGGTGATTTATGACGTAGAAACAGTCCTTAGGAAAAACGTACTCATAATTTGACTGACGCAGCTTTCTTTGCGTATTTGACCTATTTTTACAGTTTTGAACGTTTTCTGTTTATGCCATATGATAAATGGTTATATTTTTGTTTTCATTAGAAGAATACTTTTGGAAGTGCCTCAGTATCTTCAATTAAAGCATATCTAAATATTTTTAAGACAATTTGTGAGCTATTTAAAGATAATTTTTATATACCGGTAATAAGATTGGAAGACTTTAAACCTTAGTCGACGTTAACATATCAGATTTACTGGAAACAGGTTTTTCATTTCCACGAAAAATAAACTATAATTTTAAAACCTCCTTTCATTCGTTTTAATCTTAATTCATGAATATATGTAAAAATGTGAATGACATAAATCAGAACAAAAGCGAGCACAATGGACGCTCCTCATAAAAGAATCTCCAATAAGCCCGTGACCGCAGATTTACTGTAATTCGTAACAGGTGACGTGAAATTTGGTACAGAATAGAGTTTATTTTTTTATTATTTTAAGTAATTTAAAGCGACATATTTAATTTATTCAACTAAAATGTACAGTATAAAAAAATAAGTAAGCCAAATAACAAATCTAGAGGAGACGTTCAATCGTTCAAGTTCACGTTACGTTTTTAAGTTTTTATTTCATATATTATAAATATATTTTTATTATACAGCCATTGTTATTAAAAACTAGTTGACTCTTGATATTATTGTTTATGTAAGTGATTTAGTTTTTAAATAATATACAAAAATAATGTAAATAAAATGTAAGGGTATAAGTCTCATACAGTAGGTTGTGAACCTCTCTGAACGATTTTCATTATTTTCCAAATTATTGTAATATCTTAATTTTGTGAATAAATTCATGAATATAGCATACGAAAAACCAAGGTCTGGTGAGAATGTGAATTTAAGTAGTTTAGTTGAACCTCGTAATTTTTCATTAAAATCAATATTTTTCATTCATTATAGTTATAAAATTATGGTTACAGTGCTTAGAGACAATTTGTTAGAATTTGGTATCCGTAATTAATTGTCATCCGATATTACAATGGTTTACCGCAAGGACATTAGATTAACCCCGTGATATACTGTAAGTGACATCACCTTTCCAACCCCAATATATGTATGTATGTACGTATTATAATGTGATAACAAACAAAGTACTGACGTTGATAAGAATTTATATTCTTTACGAACTACTTGATCAAACCTTATATATAAATATTGTTTGTATGAAAATCATAACTTTTTATAATATTTATACTTAAATTACTGCAATAGGTATGTGTGATACAAAAATGTTAATATATTCTGGTCCCAATTTTCCCTCGAATTCTGGAAGCGTTGTGTGTTGAGTGGCGGAACTTAACGCCGCGCTTTGTCCCGCGCTTTGTCTCGACACCAGAGCGAAGAATTTACTAAATATTTCATTTTCCCGAGTTGGAATCGAAACCACAACCTGTGAACCACACACTTGCGGCGCTACGCCACGACTGGCCTCATTTTATTACTTAAGAATATTTTTGCTGTATTTTGTCACATTTTTGAAACGAAGTACCACCCATAAAGGAATTTCCCATGTTCAAAACCAGTATTTGCTGCGGCTTTTTGAGAGACGTCAAAGATAATTGCCTCTTCGCTGAGAACGCGTGATTTTACCAGACCGCGAAATACTGAGGTTTTTTCAGTTCTAACTAAAAAATAGAAACTGGAAAATCCTGTTTCGTTCACAATATTCGTGATTAGGAACTGGTGTTCAGAGTTGCGCAACAAACAGCGTTGCAGCATCATAGTTAAAGAGAAGAGAGTAGCGCATAGGGACACTAACGATAATATAAAACAATTGCACGTTGTATAAAACTATGAAAATAATACAAAGACATTGTTATGAAAGTTAACATTTCTATGATTTTAACTTTTTGCTGAAGTTTTACTGTACTTTCGAGTTATCATTTTATAAAGTATTATTTTTCTCGAGTTCTATCGTTATCGCAACAATTTTTTTTTTATTTAAGTTTACAAAATACAAATCTTGTAAAAATATAAGGACGGAACAAATTATTATAAATTCGTTGCGTCCGTTTTCTTTTAAAGATTTTAAAACTATTAGTTTTCTTGTATGGTAAATTACATTATCTTGTAATTTATACTGTATCCCCCATACATCAGAATTAGCAAAGAGAATCTAGTATATACTCGGTTCTTCCCTTTCCGTTGAAACGGAACATTAACACACAACATGAAAATAATTCAAAGCATTATAATTTAAATATCCTAAGAGTGGAGTTTGAACGCCATACCCTTGTGTATGGGCATAAATGCATCGATTTTGCTGCATTTTGTATGAAATTCGCCGCGTTATCCAAACATATAGCATACTCCCCGTGGACCTACAGTTATGAAATTTGTAGAGCTTTAGCAAACCGTACGTATTCGTTACTTTGTAACGGGTGCGCCATCTAGTACCAAGTAACGAAACGTTACTTACTAATGCATTTCGTTACTCGCATTTTTCGTATCATTCGTACCTACACTGTTTCGGATCACGCAAGTTCCAAATATATGTTCCAAATGTATGTGCGCGTGTACGTGTAGTGATAAACTGTGTGCTGTGTTTTAAACTTTAACTATTAAATAAAACTAAATTTAGAGTAGTAGAAACTTAAAGTCAAGTATACTTCAAGACTTGAGGTCTTTTTAAAACGCGACAGAAAGTGAAAAAATATTTTTTTTTAATGGTAACGAACTGCCTTAACACTAGTTCCCCTCTGACTATTCTGCGATGTGCAGAACACTGTGAAGCTAAAAAAAAGATCTGCATCAAAATAGGCATAAGTGAAAAAATGCACCTGACTCAGCTTGGTATATAATGTACAAATGAGTTTTATTCAAATTCAAAATGTTACGATACAGTGACATACTGTATGATGCGCGTACGTAATTCGATACTCGATCCATTAGTCCAACCGAACATAGCAAGTTATACGGTATCAGGAGTAACGAGTAACGTAACGATACGAAAGTAACGAGTACTGTTTGTTACAGTACCGAATACACACGGGTACGCTCGATTTCGTTACTGTACACATACAGGAAAAAATCTGAAAAGTGATATTTTCACAGAAGGCATTTCATAGAAAAAATCATTACAAATTTATATTTGGAAAGCAAATTTGAAAAGTGCAAGTGCCTACAAGCGCAAAGGTAAGTTTGGAGACATAATTAAATAATAACATAAATAACATACATATACGCCGATTTACGGGTCAATCTTTTAAACTGCCCACCGAATTAAATTGTGTTGAACAGAAATGTCTTAATGGCAATCGAGTGTCCCAGGTTCCCAGGTTCCATGCCCACCCTGCTATGTGCGGGTAAGTTGTTGATTTGGTAGTTGCGCAAAACGTCAATACTCTCTAAATTAATCCTTTTTTTTATTTTTTCTTCTTTTAAAAAAAAAGTAAAAGAAGTTTAGGAAAAAGCTTTGAATTTATCCACATTTAAAAAAAAAGAAAACATCAAAACCTAATAATGTTTCTTAACAAAGTCATCAATTACTTCTTTAAACCTAATTCCTCTACCCGCAAGTGACCTACTTTACACCAATATATCGAAACTTCTACTTACACATACGGGCGAAAGCGGAGGAGACGCTCGAGTATACTTCCGATGCCATTTGGCTGATTAATAAAAACGGCCAAGTGCGAGTCGAACTCGCGCAAGAAGAGATCCGCAAAAAAAAAGGCAAAAAATACGATTGTTGCTTGAGAGCTTTCTTAAATACTTTTTTTTAATGTTTTTTTTGTATTTCGTGTTCTAGAAAAATAGAGAGAAAACAGTAATTGCGTAAAATAGAACAAGAGATATCCCTTTCTCGTGTTGATATGATTTTTGAGAATGAAAGTTGCAGATCGGCTACGTTTTGTGATATTTTTTTTATGGTATACAGTATGAATAAAAATCGTAAAATTAAAAAAATCTTACCTCTAAACTGTTAATGTATATTGATATATTTTTTTAGTATGGATTTCGAAATATTTTACCATATGCATATGCTGCTCCCGTAAAAGGAGGGCAGACGCTTCCACCTGTATATAGTGACAAAAATTTCGGAAGCGATGTTTGAACTCAAGTGGGAATCGAACCCTGCGGCGTTTACATTCACACGTGTTTATCTCTGCTCCGTAACTGACCATAACTTTTTGATATATAAACAATTTACATGTTATTAGTATTCAAAGTCATATTAAATTTCGAATTGTTAAATATAATTTAGAATTTATATCATAACTAAAACATTTTATATCCAATTGTTGAACGAAAGACCTAACATAAATCCGTTTATTTTTAGAGAGAGCACTTTAAAAGGCTTTTTGGATTGAACTAAAAGCCGGATAACATTTGTATGCGAGAGTGACACATCTCAGGCTTATGACGTCTGCTAAGTGAGTTTATACTGGAGTTAGTTTAAATAATGCTGGAATGAACAGAATTGGGGTAAGACTGATGGTTCAAAGTAACAGAGTTGTTGTTTATGCTGAATTATTATATCTTTCGTATTAAACGGAACGAAACTGTACAATATCTACATATGTTTATAAAATAATCAGCTTTACGCTGTATACCCACACCCAGCAGAGGCAGAGGGAACCTAGTGTTAAGACACTCCGTTTCCCACTTTCTGCCGAATTCTGGGCATTTTTTCTCAGGCATTGTATGTTGAGTGGCAGAACTCAGCGCCGTCGCGCTGAGCCTCGGAACCAGAGCGAAGAAATGGAAATATAAATTTAAGTAAATATTTCATCTCCTCGAGAGGGGATCGAACCCACGACCAGTCGGTTTTACAGTTACACTTTGTGCCACTGCGCCACCACTGGCCTCCATATGTTTATATAAAGATATTAGGGACAATATAAGGATGTGAACAGAAGTTTGTAGTGTGACGATAAACATTAATATATTACAATTATTAAAAAAATATATTAATATTGAAAATATAAATATTAATATTATTGGAAAAGTGAAGTGAGCTAGTACACAGTTGCTGGTTAAAGTATTTTTTTTTTATATACTTTAAAAAATAATGAAAAAAACAATTAAAAGAAGCTGAACGTAGAGTGAAAATCTAAAAATTATATACATCAGCTTAACGCTGTATCCCGCATACAGCAGGGTAGGCAGAGGGAACCTAGTGCTAAGACACTCCCTTACCCACTTTCCGACGAATTTAAAAGATAATTCGGTTGCATTGCTTTAGACGTGAAATGGAAATAAGTTTAAATAAGTATTTAATTACTTCGAGAGGGGATCGAACTCGATTGTGACCCTGCGCCATAACTGACCTCAGAGTTAAGATTTAAAAATGTTGGGCTAATAACCAAATATTAAATATTCTTGAAAGATAAAAAAAAATACCAAAAGCAAATAACTCCCTATGAAGAAACTGAGCGTGGATATGACTCCAAAGTTTTATATTACAGCCTTCTTTTATATTAAGAGGCCTCCTATGTAAATATTGTTCGCGACTGCAATCTTCCCTACTTGTATGGAATTACCAGTGTATGGAAATGAGTTCTTTTTTGTTAATATAAACAAAGTCTTGTAAGATATTGCTGTATAAATTTGATATCACGTTATATTTGAATAGTTTAATATTATAAAATTATATAACAATCTAAAGGCCAGTCGTGGCGCCACGCCGAAGCACATGCGTGTGACGGTAAAAGCAAAAAGTTGTGAGTTCGATTCCCATTCGAGGAATTGAAATATTTTAATATTTTAATTTATTCGCTCTGTTAAATGTTAAATTATAACATTTAAATATTATAAAAGCTTTTATTCCCATAATAATGGAGCTTCAATCTCAGTTCTCAGTAACTGTATATTACATATTTACAGACAACATTTTCAAGTGCTTTTCAATGCAAACTTAATAATTGTATACCACATTTCCTTGCATTCGTGCTGTATGCATTTACTAAAGGCGTACCAAAAGGCGTACCTGTGAAAGTTCTTTGTTGAATTAATTAATTAATTAATTTTATTAAGCGATATTAAATTTTAAGATAAAAAGAGACTTAAAACATACCTTTATATTGGTCTTTTGTCATATCTTTTTAGTATATAGCGTATAGTCACTGTCACTAAAACTCATGAGACGGACACAATCAAAAGACTGTTTTGATAAGACACATTTCAATTGAACCACATCTATTTACTGAATGTTCTACTACCGTAATATTATGTTTATATAAAAATACTATTTGCTATGAAGTATAATATACTGTTCCAGTAGTGGTTTGAATATGGGAATAATAAAACGAGCAGCGTCACATTCTTTTTTGTTTATTCGACTGATCATGGCTAACGAAACCGTCTATCTATATATATTTGGACATACTGTCAAATGAGCAACTTTTATATGTTAAATTTGTACAATCATTAAAGTATTCTAAATATTATTTACTCAAATAACCTCTTATGATCACTTTTGAATCGTCGAATGAACATATAAACAAAAAGAAGCTACCACCGGTTCGGAAGGCAGTTCTGCAGAGAAGAACCGGCAAGAAACTCAACAGTTGCTCTTTTATATAATGTATTTATACATATATTATATAAATCAATGTGTGATGAATTTATTATTAGCTATAATTAAATTGAGAATAACATATTGTTTATAGGTCTTAAGATAAAAGTTACGCAACAGGAAATTAAATAATTCCATACAGTGTTGCTAGTGATATTTAACAGTACTAAAATAAGTATATGATAATAGATAGGAATTTGCTTGCTCGTGCTGTTTAACAATACATAATATGGATGCTTTTTGTTTGCATCATATGAATTTTTACCATTTTAATTTTACACAACAAATCAGCTTTAGAGACATATCCCTGCTACTGCAACTTTAAAAATTCATTTATTTGTAAAATTCGTACAATAATGGCAACAGCAAGAACATTGCGAATTTTGAACGGAAATGAAATAATGTGTTTTGGCATGAAAAATAACGTGATAGTGGTCGCTGGAGTAAAGTCGTTGTAGAGTCATAAATATCAAATAATTAACTACTTTGCTAACTTACATTAACGTTTTTGTTTTTAAGGAACTTACGTTTTAGCCATAAATTAATACACTCCGTTCCCTATTGTCCACCGAATTCTGGAAGCATTGCATGTTCAGTGGTGGAACTCAAAGCCGTAAAATTTTTCGTTACCTTTAGTAGTAAAAAAAACCCCAAACCTATAATTATTGAAATGTTATATATCTATACCTGGTACATAGATATGTCATAATATGAAGGCGGTGGAACTATTGAAATATTACAAAGTTACGTGACCGTGTCTTGTCGCTCATATGAACTGATCATTGAAAAATTACAAACTCATTAAGTAATATAATTATAACATTCTGTAAAGTTATTTACAGTAATATGTACCGGCGAAAATGTAGTTTTAACTATATATTGATGCTTTAATTGATTGAGGCCAGTCGTGGCGCAGTGGTACAAAGTGTGACGCAGCGCATTGTGACAACGTTATACTTTAAAAGCGGTAGAGATTTCGATCCCCAATAGGGTAAATTAATAATTTTCTTTAGCTACACCAAACAAACTTTTTGAAAAAGCTACTTTTTTGAACGCTGTATTTGAAAAACGCATTTTTATAAATAAATAAATAATTATAAATTACAATTTATCAATTAAAATTTCTTACATCAATAGTATTATGTTTGATCTTAAAATCAATGGAACAGATTAATTAAGTCTACTCAACAATAACACTTCATTTTAAGCTCAAGGGCTCTCAAAATTGATTACTTTTTAGATGATTACAAATGAAGTCCTCCTCGTCCGCGTCTAATACCGAAATAAATTTTATTTCATGCCTCGATATCTATTTCGTAAAATCAACTTCGTTTCTATTTATATGAAAACCATTTAAATTATTATTGAGGCCTGAGGTGTGACTGTAAATGCGTAGTAAAAACTTGTTGTGAGTTCGATTCCCATTCGTGGAAATCAAATAAATACCTATATTTCGTAGTAAAGTGCGGCGTTGACTTCCGCGTCTCAACACGCAATGCCTTCAGGATTCGGCGGAAAATGGACAAGCAATATATCATTAAACATATCTTAGCCAGGATAATATTTTATAGCTATAATATAATCAATATGTGATCTGTCAGTTCCGTTTCCATTTTTGACAGACGTACGGTCTTTTCGAGCCATGACTGGCGTTGGAGTGACCGTTGTCAGCGAGCCTTTCGTCACGTGAGGTGTTTTTTTTTTAATTTCTTTGTTTTGTGACACTTGTTTACCATGCTGTACGTTATATTCAGGTTATAACGCGATCGATGATAACGGTTGTTTATGTATAATAAATTAAATTTTACATAAATGTTAGCATTTTTTACCATTCAAAATTTAATGAGTCAAACAAAATATGAATTTATGGAATATTTAAACTAATACTTTTACAGTAGAATTATTGTAGGACATGTAATTAAAATTTACAATTTTTTACAGTAACTTTAAGTTTAAACGGAGCAGCACTAAAAGCAATATATACCTATTTAATTTGTTGAACAGTTCACGGGTAATAAGATAGCTGATTGAAGAGGAACAGTTTGATTAAATTTACTCTGTAAGTGATCGCTGCAATTTCTCTTAGCTCATGTACAAATTTATTCAATTTTACCCTATAAACTGTTATTTTATATTTATTCAGAATGGACTTCATAAAGGACTCATAGATCATAGATAGATAAAACCGAAGTATGATTGAAGAATACATTTTTTTTAGCTCTACGCTGTATCCTGCATTTAGCAGGGTACGCAGAGGGAACCTGGGAACCTAGCGCTAAGTTACTCAATTACCAATAGCCATTTACGTTCCTCATTTTCCGCCGAATTCTGGAGACATTTTGTGTTGAATAGTAGAGCTCAGGGCCATTCTTTGCCTCGTTTCCAAAGCTAGTAGATTTCCTCGAGTGAGAATTGATCCCACAACCTGTGGCGTTTATAGTCTCACGCCTATACCCTTGCGCCACGATGAGCTAGCTAGCCTTAAACTGACAATTTTTTATTTTAGAATTTTACTTATTTAGAAAACGTATAAAAATTTGAACGCAGCGGGACTCGAACCCGCGCCTCCTGGACACCGACCAGGCGCTCTGACCACTAAGCCATGCGTTCTCGCCAAGCTACGTCGAAATTTTTATACAACTAATTTATGTTGTTAGCATCTCTATAGGGAGATTTTTACAAATTTCCGCTACCCAAAGATAATTATGAATAACTAAAAATTATCGTGCCAGGAGACGCGGGTTCGAGTCCCGCTGCGTCAAAATTTTTTGTACGTTTTCTAAATAAGTATTTTTCTTTCCTAAGTATGGAATAACACTTTAAATAATGTTTAAAAATAGAATTTTACTTCTAATCCTCTCCCACCCTTCCAGGTTGTTAGAACCTGGATAGATTGGTCTATACTCTCGTAAGTCCCTGCCAGCAGTAGCAGCAAGTACTAAAAGCTGTAATCCGATTGATGGATTATTTGGTTTGCAAAGCGGTAGTGTATTACTAGTACTATATTATATAATATATGTAAATATGTATCTAATACATATTGATAGCAATAGATATTATATCTTTACATAATTGATTGAAAATTTAGCACGTTTATTTCTGTTCAGGGGAAAGCCCGCCTGTTATATAGCATCTGCAGTAAAGGATAAATAAAATATATTAAGTTCCCAGGTTCAAATGCTACCCTGTTACGTGCGGGACACAGCGTGAAGCTGAGATCTAAATTCACAGTAGAAAAATTTTTCATTATCTTACAGAGCTTTAAATTATATGAATGTATTACATCCCAGCTTTATAAACTAAATAAATACGCATATGCCCATAACTTAGTGCCAATTAGAATACAGCGTCTACAGGATGTATGTTGCAATACGACAACGTTGTAATCGATATGTTGTTGGCGATCGGCAATACATATATAGCATGTATTATGTGGAATTCTAGTCAAGATGGGTAATGGGTGTTATGTATTAGAGTGGACTTTAGAAGCGATCTAAATATACCATATGTAATCAAACCTTTTTTTTTTTTTAATTAAAAACAAACTGTAAAAAAAACATGAGCGGTATTGATCGTGGAGGTTTTGGTTTATAATTTTCATTTTCTTTAGTATTTCTTCCTTTAATAAAAGTTTTGTAGAATATTTCTGGTAATCAAACTATACCGAACGATATAAGCGGTATATGTACATATATAACGAACTAAACCTAGTTTGAGTAGCAGGCAAAGAAGAAAAAATACCGCGCGTATAAACTGTTTAAGTTCTAATAAATATAAAAAAAAACCTTAATATAATCTGGCGCAGATCGCTTAAAAACCACATTTTATTTCTCTTCTCGTGTTTTTGTTTTGCTATTTATTTCACATTTATATTTTACATTAAATGATTATTATGATTTTCAGCAATTTTTTTACATTTTTAAAATTAGAAGATATGATCATTACTTTAAAAACCAGTACCTTCTTTATCCAAAAAGTGGGTAAACTGGTAATCCAAATTAGTTAACCGAGTCTTATTAAGGAGGTTTACTTGACTGAAGTGTAACCAACATGCGTCATGCAAGGAGACGGGTAAAGACAAAAAGTAGTTTTACTTATGCGATACTTTTTACATGAAAATATACATATTTCCACCAGTTTCATAAGATTGAAAGTGCCCCAGGAGTGATTTATATAACACTTTTGTGCCAGTGCGATACATTTAATGTTTCATATTTTGTAACATAAGTACTTCAAGCATACGGTATCAGAACTATATCATATTATTGTTATAAAATAAGGATTATTTAAAAAATATAAATCTATAATGTTATCTGAAAATCGAACCATATCTTTATTCTCATTTCAACAATATCATTTACATGAGAAATAAACTCAAAAGACACATTAATCATATAAAATCAGTGAACAAAGATTTAACATAAAGTAAGCATAAAATGTAATTATGAAGTAAAAATTAAATTAGAAAAGATATATAATTTTTAATTAATGATATCAATTGTTACAATTCCCCCGCAATTAGAAATCCAAATACCTATAATTTAGTAGCTATCAATTATAAAGGCATTATTATAATTATATAAGCTACCAATTGCCTCCAATCAGGACAAAATACATCAAATACCTTTCCAGCGCAGAGATCAGTAAAGTGGGAACAGCTTTTAAGTCCGAGGTCGATCTTGAGATGTCATTTTTATTCATAAAATACAAATCTATGAATAATAACGGATTGGTCTCAAGATCGATCTCAGAGTTGAAAACGATTAATAAATACGATGAATACGCCTAGAGTCATTTGTAACCAATACGGTGGTTTGCACACAGCTGGAGCCACAAGTGTAACTTATTACTCCTATGGATTAGATATACGCGAATTGAATTTAGAAAATCTTTGAATTACATGAATATATAGAGGCCAGTCGTGGCGCAGTGGTACAAAGTGTGACTGTTAAACTGACTGGTTGTGGGTTCGATCCCCACTCGAGAAGATGAAAAATTTACTTAAATTTATATTTCCATTTCTTCGCTCTGGTGTCGAGGCTAAGCGCGGCGTTGAGTTCTGCCACTCAACATGCAATGCCTCCAAAAAAAGAAAAACACTAAATATTACATTTAATCGAGTTGAAATCGAGCCCGTAACCTGTCGCTTTACCGACAAACTTTTAGCCTCCATTACACGACTGGCCTCTCTGTTTCTCTTTTTGCTACAAACTTTCGGTTTTTAAGACTAAAATGAATTCAATGGCCAAAATGAATGACCCGTATTGAATCTCGATAGTAGGGCCAAGTCGTACGAGTACCTGCTATTCACTAGAACGTCACAATAACGCCGATCGAGGCGCTAAGGAAATACAAAAGATGTACGTGACGCAAACATCACAGAACTTATTCTAACGTTGGTATTGAAAAAATCTATTTTAGTTTTATTTACAGAAATTTCTTGTATGTTTTTTTTTGCGTGGGTGCGTGGTATTTTTTTTTTTGTATTTTTTTTCTTGCACGTATTATTACTAGCGAGGTGGCAGAGAGATCGAACCGTTAAGCCCTATGGCGGAGTTCGGAATTACGTTATTTTAGTTCAAATTATTTTTCAACTTTACGCTGTATCTCCCACATAGCAGAGTAGGCAGATTGAACCTTGTGTTAAGACACTCCCGTTTCCTACTTACGAATTTTGGAGATATTGCGTGTTGAGTGGCAGAAAAAACGCCGCCCCTTGTCTGAAAATCAGGGCGAAGAAATGAAATATATATATATGTTAATAAATTTTCATCCTCGAATGGAGATCGAACCCACAAACAGTCGCGTTTGCCACCAGTTACACTCCGTGCCCCTGCGACACGACTGGCTGACATACATATGTACGGTTGAAAATTTTAAAGTACTCCACGGATTTTTATGCTGTTTTTCTAATAGACATAGTAATTCAAGATTAATTTTTTTTATACAGAAGAAGGTTATAAGAAGGATAGGATATCCTTATTGTACATCTTATATTAAATAAAGTACATTTATTTAAAACCAAATCATCGTAAAATTTCAAAGTGCTCTTCTACGCATAAATATTTAATGGTAAACAGCTCTCCATATACTCTATAAGAATCTTATTAACCCTAATAACTTTTTATTTTAAAAGGCTCTTAGTTTTTTTTCTTAGATAGTAAACTAAAAGTTATTATTATGTATACGTACATACGGAATCCATTCCAGGTTTTTCAAAGTAATACGTTATATTTTGATTGTATAGTTGCGAAATTCCTCTAAAAAATACCATAATATCTCTTACACATTGAGTGATGGAACCCAGCGTCGCAGTTTGTTCTACCAGAGAAGAAAAATAAAAATTATTTTCACCCAATGGTCAAACCCACGGCGGGGATCGAACCAACAACCTAATGCGTTTACAGCCAAGCCAAACACTTTCGCGCTTGCGCCAGGACTGCCCCAAAAACATATTCACCAAACATTCCTACGATCGTACTTTTGTATCAAATGGTATTAATACAATATGCTTATGTTCTCAATATATAAAGGTGACGTAGAACACGCGTACGTAATACGTGATCCTTGCTCTGTCACTTGATCTATTATTGAACGAAATTGGAGAAAGCCGAGCTCGTGATAAAATGATCCACCCTTAAAGGTATTTTCAATTCGATGTGAAACATTTTTACTATAAATTCGATAGGCCCCATCTTGAGTCAGGTTTATATATTGAATGTAATTAATTACGTTCATATAATTTGCTTTTTCATTATTTTTATTTTATATTTTGCTTCACCCAGTATCCTATATAGGTATGACAGGTCTCTGTCTAAGAGGGAATCTACTCCTAAACCTTGACACTCCGTTGACATTACGGCTATTTTTCGCCAAATTCTGGAGTCATTGTGCGTTATGTGGCGAAACTTAACGCCGCACTTTGGCTTTCTATATAATTTGTACATAAAAAAGCTCATTTCTTTGCTTCATACTGTATAAAGCAGAGTAAACAAGGAAAGCAGGGTAAATTTCCTACTTTCCAATGAATTTTCAAGACATTGCGTCAGTTCAACGCAATGTTTTATCTTTTTATCACAGCGAGTATATACAATTTTTTTATTACAGAATTCAAAGCCGCCACCGTCACTCTTTAAAATTAGACGCTGAGCCGCTGCGCCACGACAACTTCATGTTAAATGCTAGAATATTATAAAATATTTTATTTTAATTTCCGAGGAAAATATAGTAAAGGTTTTTGTATTTATGACACAAGGAATACAGAAGCGAAAAGGACACTCTAGATGGATGCAGTGTAGCATAAACCATCTCGTAGCGCACTACCATTTTTATGTTGAAGCCTCTTATCATATCAGAGCAGGCAGTGCTACTCCACACGAGTTCTATTTTATATCCAAGACCTATCATTATAGTTTTAAACCTACCTACCTATTAATAACGAAAAATGTAGATATGGTAAGGTTACGATACCTTACCATATCTACATTTTTCGTTATTAATTAGACTTACTTATAATAAGTACAGGTTTGAATTCATAAATTCAAAACGGTAAAATCATAAGACATTGCATGTTAAGTGGTGGAACTCAACGCCGCGCTTTGCACGCGACTATTTTAATAATGACAAAATATGGTTTTTAGGTAAATAAAAATGTAATATATATACATAATAAATGAAGATACAAATAAAAGAACTAGAATATTTTATTCAGATACTTTTAGCGATATAAAAGTTAAAGAGACAATATTCAAAATATAATAAAATTAGTAAAACGAGTGACCCTACAATAAGTGTCCATTTCGGCCGCCACGTGCCGGTCACTGTGGTTGTACAATTTGCATATTTACAACTTTAATTTTCAGGAAAATGGTTTGCTCTGTAAAGGTGAATGTTATTGATGAGATGGGAATGTATAAAATACTATATAAGCTTTACGTATTTTTTAACTAATTAAAACATAAATAAATCAGCTTCACGTTGTATCCCGCACACAGCACATACACTTTGTTTCAGCATCAAACTTGATTTGATTTATTTCTTTTTTTAATCTATCAGAGGCCAGTCGTGGCGCAGCGACACGAAGTGTGACTGTAAAACCGACTGGTTGTGGCTTCGATCCCCACTCGAGGAGATGAAATATTTACTTAAATTTATATTTCCATTTTCTTCGCTCTGGTGTCGCGGCGTTGAGTTCTGCCACTCAACACGCAATGCCTCCAGAATTCGGCAGAAAGTGGGGAACGGAGTGTCTTAACACTGGGTTCCCTCTGCCTACCCTGCTGTGTGCGGGATACAGCGTGAAGCTGATTTATTTTATTTTATTTAATCTATCATCAGCTTCACGTTGTATCCCCACAAGCGTGAAGTTGACAAGGATGAAGCTGATAGATAGATTCACAGAATATTTATATATTTCAAACAGGTCTTACCTAAAGTAAAACTTAGTATACATGATGTTATATAGCTTAAAAAGGAAGTTCAGTTCCAGCCCACACACTATTTGACAAAACTTTCACTTCACAAAGAGACGTCACGCAACGTTTATTTACAGATGCCCGGTTTCCGCTTCGACCCCTCAGCCTTCGCTGATTCGACTAAATCCATACTTACGTTATTAATTGTTGTGGGTTCAAAGGATATTTTGAAATTTTAGTAACATTTTTTTAAATATATATTTTTCTTATAAAATAATATTTTTTCATGGTTTTGTTCTGCTCTATTGAACAAGAACGGAATGAAGTGTCTTAACACTAAGTTCCCAGATTTCCTCTTCCTACCCTGTTGAGGCGAAACTTAACGCAGCGTTATTGCCTTGGTAGCAGATCGAAGGAAGGAAAATGTTAATATAAATAATCATTAATTTCCCCGAGTGGTAAACGAACCCACAACTGTCGATTTACAGTCACACGCTTGTTCCCATGCGCCACGACGACCTCTAAATACAAATCAATTATCGAAATTTGAAAATCTTAGCAATGTTATTGCAGCTTTGGTCTTTTGTAACCAAATTGTATGAAAGGCGGTAGTCGTTTCCTTTGACATGTTATGCTATATTGAGCTGGTACAGTGAGAAAAGTGACTGGTTAATGCATTGTAAAGGGGTCCCTTAAGTTAACAGCCGTCAGATTATCTCAACAGTAGTTTATTATTCGTTGTTATTTTACTTTTTTTTAAAGTGCAGCGAAAAGCAGAGTATCTTAACACTAAGTTCTCTCTGCTCATGTTTCGAGATAAAGCGTCAACCCAACTTCTTCTGTTATTTTTTCCGCCATGGGATGAACTCAAAATCAATTAGCAAAAGATACATTTATAACAAGGTAGAGTTACAAATTAAACGTTAAGCGAAAAGTTAATAATTGTATTTTTATGTTTATTTTCATCCGTCATCCGTTCGATACGATTCCCTTTCTTAAAAAGCTTTAAAAAATATATTTTGGTTTCCCCAATCTGACTGGGTTCTAAAATGAACTCAGTAATCGAAATTTAGGAATTTACGAACTCCTCCTTATTTCTGCAGATTCACCCTTTATGGCTGTTTTTGCAATCTTAATAATAAACTTTAAAAAAAATTACTTGACAGTTGAATTTTCCAAAGTTTGACAATAGAAGGACTTTTCAGTTGTCTTTCAGTCTAGACGAATAAACTTTTACATAGAAAAATCTTTTAACGTTGACAGAAAAAGTTACCTTTCAATTCGAATGATATTCAAATACATAATAAAAAAAAATCTATTACTGAAAACATTGCCTTTGTTTAGTTAGTCTAATTTTAAGTTTGTTAATAGTCAAAGAATCAATAAGCTAACTTTAGTTTCGTGTAACAATTTTCAGGGTAACTTCGGATCTTTCATTAGTCAATATTTTTTTTATTATTTGCTTCGCTCTTTTCACTGTTAAACATAAATAACAAGATTTTACGATGTTTTCAACAGTAATTAAACACAAAATTGTTAATTTAAGTTTAATCTAATACGAGAAATTATATATATATATATATATATATATATATATATATATATATATATATATATATATATAATTATATACATATATATATATAGTTTGTATTTTCAAATTTAACAACAATAATACAAAGTATAACTTTGCTTTATCATTTCATAAAATTTTGTTATTATTAATGATAATATTGAGCTTATATTTTAAAAGATACCTAGGTTGATGCTAATGTTCAATGTACTTTTCAAAAAATTACAAATTATCCTTATATTATTAGAGTTAAGGTTGACAGAACCATTAATATTATTTATGTAGTAAGCATTTGATAACTTAACAATGTTTGTTTAATTAATGAATTCTATTTGAAAAATTCTTGGATAATATAGTATTGAAGGCATATTTTACGTTTGTTTAACTGAGACATTGTATACATTCAATCAGTCAGCAATCTACATAATTCAGTTTTTTTATGCCTTCGCGGTGTATACCGCACCTAGCAGAGTAGGCAGTTGAGCGGAACTCAACGCTTCGCTTTGCTTAGTTACCAGAGCGAAGAAATGAAAATATTAATTCCAAACCAACCCACAATTTATCGCGGCAACAGTCGCCCGCTTGTGCCCCATGCTTAGCCTCAATTTTATAATTATTTTAATTTTAATTTTAATATGATAAATCAATAATAAGCGTCACGCTCTATCCCGCACACAGCAGGGTAGGCAATGGCGGAAGTCAACACTGCTCTTTGTTTCGAGACCAGAGTGAAGAAATGAAAATAAATATTTTATTTCCTCGAGTAAAAATTGAATCCACAACCAGCCGCATTTACAGTCACACTTTGTGCCCCTGCGCCACGACTTTGGCCTGCCTACTCTGCTACATGCGGAGAAAAGCATGAAAATGAAAAATATCATAACGAGCTTTTACTTACGGATTTACCTCCATGGTATATATGACTCATTTTAAGGGACCACATACAACGAAATCGTGTTTTAGCCTAAATTGAGTCCAGTTGTTTCTTAGATTAGTGCATTTAACCAAACAAACTCTTCAGCTTTAGAATATTAATTAGATATTATCTATATAAAGAAATTAAATAACAAGTGGTATTCCAGGCTTAGTTACAACAAATTTTAGGCCAAAAATAGATCAAACTACGAAGTGGAAGTACCTTGACATCTTTGTCGCTTACTTTTTATAAAATATTTTTGAAACATAATATTGTTTTTTTATTTTTTATTTTCAGCATTTCATTCCGTTTCTTATAATATAGGTATAGAAATTTTAAATATAAATTTTGTAAAAGAAATGTAAGTACGTTATTTAAAATTAATCTTTAGGAAATACAAAAAATACAAATCAGAAAAAAACAATTAGACTTTACGAGTGCCCCTCCGGATAACGCTATAAAGATTTAAAGCGAAACCGGAAAAACTTTCCAAAACGTCCAGAAAATATATTCCTAATCAGTCTATTTCCGTCGCTGATATTCAACGGAAAGTAAAAAATACTGATTTTATTTTTTAAGTTATTTTAAATACAATGCAAATTATATTTTTAGCTGAGGTTTATTTTCTTATAAAGACGCTATTATAGAGTAGTATCTACTGCATAAAAAGTCTTATACAATGCTGCACACTTTTTTTAGCTTCACGGTGTATCCCGCATGTAGCAGGGTAGGCAGAGGGAACCTATTAGGGAAACACTCCGCTCCCCACTTTCCAAAGAATTTTGGAGACATTGCGTATTGCGTGGCAGAACGCCGCGCTATGCTTCGACAGAGTGAAATTCTTCAATCTGATGAAAATTAAAATATTAAATATTTAATTTCCTCGAGTGCGGTATATTGTGGTTTTAAAATGAAAAGGAAAATATTTTTATTGACTTCACAGAATGTACAATAGTACATGTGTTTGTATGAATATACATACATTCATGCACCATTTATTTATCCATAAAAACCTTAAAAACCAAAAGAATTGCAATATCTATATTTATTCCACTGATATATTCTGATATTTCAGAGAGCATTGCACAGTTAAATGAGGCCAGTCGTGGTGCAAGGGCACAAGCGTGTGACTTTAAATGCTACAGGTTCGATTCTCAATCGAGGAAATGGTATATGTAATATTCTACTTTTTTTCTCCTATTTCCTCGCTCTGGTAAGGAAGTAAAGCGCGGCAATGAGTTTCGCTACTCTACAAGTAACTCTACAAATGCTTTCTTAAGGTGGGAAGCGGAGTGTCTTAAAACTATCCTCTCTCTGCCTACCCTACTACATGTAAATTGTACGGTTCCAAAAGTCCCATTTAAAGTCATATAGTTATAGTCAAAGTTGGTTACATAAATTAAAACCCGACCTAGTACTAAACCGGACGTTTGACTATTGCTTTAGCGATTTACTGTTCTTATCGGAAAACTCGTGGTGACAGTAGGCCCATTCTTTTATTCTTAAGTTAAAAAAGAGTTTTCCTTTCAAAATCAAAATTAGAGAACACATAGGCCAGTGAGAATGGGTTTTCACTCGGCAAAATTAAATTATTAAATATTTTAATGTAATCGCCCTGGTGACAAGAGATAGCGTGGCGTGAAACTCGGCAAAATTGAATGCCACCAGTCAACAAGCAATGTCTCACAAATTGCAGGAAAAATTGGGCAACGGAAATATTTTAATAGGAACGTAGTATCTTAACAAAGGCCAGTCGTAGTGCAGGGGAACAAATTGTGACTGTAAACGCGAATGGTTGTGGGTTCGAATTCCACTTGGGGAAGTAAATTTTTATTTAAATTTATATTACCATTTCTTCGCTTTGGTGTCGAGACAAAGCTCGGCGTTGAGTTCCACCACTCAACATACAATACCTCCAGAGATCGGCAGAAAGTGGTGTACAGAATGTCTTAATACTCTCCCTATTCAGCTGTGTGCGAGATACTGCGTGAAGCTTTGATTTGATTTTTTTTTCAATGTCTTAACTCTAGGGTACCAAGATTCTCCCTGTCTATCCTCCTATCGACGGAACACAGCGTACAGCGTGAAGCTAAAAAAAAATAAAAACAAGTATATTAATATAAAACTATGGTTAAGGGGTTCATAAGCCATTAAAATATTGTTTTAAGGTTAAAAATGTATTTATCGTGACAGATTTGCAGTAATTATCTCAACATTATAGCAGTATGTAAATCTACTTTAATGGATCGCGGCGGAGCAAGTTATCATATTATATTACTTTAGGGACTCCTCCCTAACATCTCGCGGTACGAAACCATGTCTTCATACTATAATACCGATATATAACACACGCTTAGTTATGCACAGGAAGTTTATATGTATAGTAGTATAGTTATATACATATTGATTGATTTGTGGGTAAATTTTATATTAAAAAAATCGATTTATAATTTTAAAAATTATTACATGACTAGTGGTCAAAACACGGTGTCGCTCCGATGTATATTACTGTAAAGTTTCATCTAAACCCGTTCGGCAAGACGGCAACTATTATTTTGATAGGCAGAAGATTAATTAAATTTTACAGATTTAATTTACATTGATAAATTATAGTTAGTAATACATTTGTTTAATTTTAATAAATGTTGTTTCATAAAGCGTTAAGACGAAAAAAAATTATCATCCAATATAATTTACCCTTATATTTTTCCTTTAAAAATACTTAAAGAACATACAAATGTATACTCGCATAGAAAAGTGCGTTTTTCACTATCTTTATAATACACATACAATTTATATAAAATACTTATATTATGCATAGCACGTCGTTGCTCCTTTCTCTTTGTTATTTGACGTCGATTTTAATCACAGCCAGCGAAGCTATTAAGAGTCCAGCTTCTAACAGCGGAGGCAGGATTTCATTAATTCTCTCGTGACACTCACGTTTAACGCCAAGGCGAGTAAAAAATGTAGTTGGAAAATACTTCCATGTTTAAAAGCTAGTTTTATGTTTCAATATTTGCAAAAATTTTACTATCTCTATTTTCGTAACCCGCATACAGCGGGGTAGGTAGAGAGAACCTTTGCACCTACTGTTAAGACACTTCAGTTACGAGCGTCACGACCGGCCTTCACGAACGGTCTCAATATATTAAAAAAAATACTACAAGAGAGATACGGTATTGCGGCGTTAAGTTCCGCTTAACGAGCAATGCCTCCAAATTTCGTTTAAGTATACAGTAGTTCGATTAGACAGCCTCAATGCTCTCGGAGTAGCGAGTCCATTAGACACGTGGTCTGCTCGTCCGAAGTAAGTGACCCCTCTAAAGACCGGTACTAACTACCTCTATCTATTTTATTTACACCACTAATACACATTAAGCGTCTTAATGTATTTGCAAACAGAATGCTACTTTTTTTTATACGTTTTCTAAATAAGTATTTTTCTTTCTTAAGTGTGGAATAACACTTTAAAAAACGTTTAAAAAAGAATGCTACTTGATTGTATCATGTTACAAAACTTAATTAGGTCAGCTTTACGCTATATTCTGTTCACAGCAGAGTAGGCAGAGGGAACCTAGTCTTAGGACAATCCGTTCCCCGTTTTGCGCAGGATTCTGGAGGCAGCCTTATGAGTGGAAGAATTTAATTCCGTATTTTTGCCTTGGTACCAGAGCGAAGAAATGAAAATATGAAATTACTTATAAATCAACTTAAATATGCACTACACAAATAATAAAATAATATATAAACGATATATTTAGCTATCTCGAATATATAGGAGTAAGAAGAGGCAAATTGGTTAAGACAGGTAAATGGATATAGTGATCGTTAATGACTGGATTCAATCTCGCCTTTTTATCTACCAGGGTCGGGGAATAAAAAAAAATCGGCCAAGTGTGAGTCGGGATTAGCGCACGTAGGGGTCCGTACCATTGTCTATAAAACGTCAATAAAGTCACGTTTATTGTACGAGAGCCCCCGTAAATATTTGTTATGTGTAGCAGCAATAGAAATATACATAATCTGTGAAAGTTTCAACTGTCTAACTATGATGGTTCATGAGATACAGCCTGATGGACAGACAGATGTACAGAGGACACTACTATGAAGATACAACTTACTAAATTGCATTATTCGGGCCGTATTATAACATAACAAGGACTTAAGATGTTATTTATTAAATATACATAATTTACTTTTACTTAGAAATTTTACAGTGCCATTTAGTAAAGTGACCCACTATTAACCTGAATGTTGAAAATGTACTATTCTTTCAGTCAACGTCAAATTATAATTAAGCATTAAGAAACGCGTAATTTACCAACAAGTAGAGAATAAAATTTGCATACAAACTGTAAGGGGTCAGCGGTAAAGCTTGGTATTTTTGTGTTGCCTCATTACCAGAGGGAGGGTTGTAAAAATATTAAATATTTCACTTGTTGAGTTAAACCTTGCGCCACGACTGGCACACGGCGTTGATTTACGCCACTCAACCAACAATATCTCCAAAATTCGGTAAAAAGTGGGGAACGGAACTGCCTTACTGGGAGCGTAGTGTCACACTACACTCCGAGGACAGTGTAAGTAGAGAATGGAATCACCGCATAACCATATTTTTCGTGCTACGAAATTAAAATGTAATATCAAATATTTTGTATAATATTAAATGTTGCAATGTTTGACTGTAAACGTGACGGGCTTGGATTCGGTTCCCTCTCGTGGGAAGGAATTGTTTTCATTTTCTCCCTGTATTTAGAAGAGCGTCGGAGTTGACAACGGTGCGTCTTAATTAATACACCGTGAAAATAAAACTGATTTGTTATATCCTAATTGCTATAAAAAACTGCTAAAATTTGTTGTTTACAATAAATACGTACATACGAATGCATGTCCATTTCTGAATCTCTTGCGTGTACTTTTCGTATTATTCCATTAAGCAGTTCAATTTTTAATTTACAATCAAAAACTTTACGTCGATTATTTTTGTATTTTCGTTCGAGATTATCTTTAAAAATATGATATATTTTCTACACGTTAGTCCCTAGCTTATAACTATAATATATAAAACTTTATTGCTTCCAATATATACGTGTAGTAAAAATAAATAACGAACGCGATAGTAGAACAATTTACCTTTTTTTATAAACCGATCTAAATATTTTCCCTGTCCTAATAGTAGCCTCAGGACATATCCTTTTCGGAACAAAGATCAAAATATAATTAATTCTTACGTCAAAAAGTGTCAACAAAGGACATCAGAAATTTATTTATAAATAAATGTGAAATAATTATCAGAGCAAGGAAATGAAAATATTAAACATTTAATTGCTTCGAGTGGAAATCGAACTCACAAGCGTCGCCTTCACCAAATTACCATATTTGGCTTAATAGAAAATGTGGAAAATAAAATTAATTAAAAAATAACTTTATAGAAAACAGGGAAAGGGGCCTCTTGATCTCTTCGCTTTACATATTATAGCTACCAACGGAATTGCCGTCCTATTATTATATTCTATGTTATTCTCTGTTCATTTTTGAAAAATATTCAGTTTTTTATTTACGTTAAATAAGAAAAGCAGTTTTGTATCGCCCTCAATTATATATTAGCTCACAAAAGGTGGAAAATGGATAACTGTACTTTGTTTGTCTTTATTCTGCCTGCCAGCATACCATGAGAGATATAAAAAAATAAAAAATATATAAAATTATTTTATTTACTTCATCCTGTATCCCGCACAGAGCTGAGTAAGAGAGAACCTAATGTTTAGACACTGACACGAATTTTGGAGGCATTGTGTGTCAAGTGACGTATCTCAACGCTGCGCTGTGCCTCGAAACCTGAACGAAGACCTTCCTTCCTCGACTGGAAATCGAATCCACACGGTCACACCCACCTGTCACGTGTACAGTCACACGTTTGTGCCCCTACACAACGAACGGCCTATCTTCACATATTGAAGTATTTCAAACAAAGAAATATGTCTAATTGCTACAAAGTTTTGGTAAAAGTAAGGCAAATTTTCCGTTAATTAAATTCAGCTTCTGTGAGATGTTGACAGAAAAATTTTGCAATTAGAAAATTTCTTTAACTTCGTAGTTGATTAGTAAGAAGCTCCGACGGATGCGCGAAAGTTAAATATTCTAGTTGATTAAACAATTTATTACTTTTTTTTTTCTTGAACAATCTACATTGAAGTACTTGAAATTAACAAAAGGATTATTGTATATTTTATTTTTAAGTTAAAGTGGTTTTCCAGACTTACTTAGAAACATACTTTTTAGAAAACGTTAAAATCAAAAACGAAATCTCAACCCGCGCCTTTTGGACCATTTCCAATTAATAGAATTAATAGATTACAGTATTTTTTATATTATATTTTATTTGTTACTTATTACTTTTTAGGATTCCGTATCTTATAGGGAAAACACCCTTAAAGAATCACTAATGGCCGCCAGTCCGTCAAAGTTATATAGTATTGATCAAGTATATTGAGTCTCTGCAATTTAAAAAATGCACTAAAATTAAATATAAAAAAATACATTAAAACCATATTTTCAAAATCGTAAAATCACATTTTCGTATCATTACATCTCAAATCGGTAGAATTTACTAATCAACATTTTTACCGATATATGTTGACCTCATTAAAACCAACCCTTAATTGGACTTAACAAAGACTCAGGGTTGCTCATTAAAATGTTAAATAATGTGAAAATTGCAACATTTAAGCTTAGCGATAAAGAAATTAGGCATCAACACCGGCCAGATTATACTGAACGACGCCTGTAATTACAACTATTTCGTACGTTTTAATTTCAGTTAAAATAATTAACAGTTTAACAGCGTTATTTCTTATTATATATATTAAAGACACGTTAAACACATAATCAAAGCAAATGTCACGTAGTAATAAAGTTATGGGGTAAGTCGTGGTGCAGACACAAGGAAGTTACTGTTAAATAGACAGGTTGTGTTCGATTACCACGCAAGAATATTAAATATTAAGTATTTTATTTCGATTTCTTCGCTTTGATATCGAGGCAAAAGTGCGGCGTTGAAATCCGGTATTCAACATTGAATAGCTCCAGAATTCGGTGGAAAGTGAGGAGCGGAGAGTTATAGCACTAGGCTTTCTCTGCCTACCCTGCTGCAGGGCTTAGAGTGAAGCTGAAAAAAATATAATAAAATCAATATTTTCCTTTTTACATATACTAAAGAGGACTATAACCCGCAATATTTATTAATGTAGACTATAGTAAGTCTATAATACGTGAAATGCTTAGCCTAATCTAGTAGAAACCTCTTCTTGCTTCTCTACTCTTCTATATGTTTAATTTTAGGTGTCGAAAGATAGCCACCGTTTAGTCAACTACTCAGAAACAGTAGTTTTATAGTTAGTGCCCGTGTGTGTCTAAGTGTCCGTCTTTTAAATTCTTTACTTAGTTTTCTACTATAGATACACATAAAAAATTAAAGTTGTACACGTTGTTATATTACCACCATGCTCATGTTAGAATATTTAATTTTAAAAATATAAGCATCGATATCTACAAAAACAAATAATGAGACATTTCATCTTTTCATTTCTTTGCTCTGGTGACGAGATAAAGCGCGGCGTCGAGTTTCGTCACTCTAGAATTCGCCGAAAAGTAGATACTACATGCACATACACATAGCTGAAAAAAAATGTTAAAATGAGGAAACAGAATTATTATTTTTTATTTTAAGCCTTTATTTTAAGTCTACTGCTGAACGTAGACCTCCCTCATCAAGCGCCAACCTTGTTGTCTTGGGCTTCTCCTATCCATCCGATGCCAGCCGCCTTCTTTAAATCATCTGTCCATCATGCTGCAGGGCCTACTACACTACGCTTGCCTAAGCGCGGTCTCCGGTCTAGCACGTATCAGCTCCATCGACCATCGGTACGTCTAGAGACATGGCCGTCTCAGTCCTACTTCAGCGTGCTGATTCTTCGTGCAACGTCAGTGACTTTGGTTCTCTGGCTCTGAGCATTGCGCTTTCCATCACATGCTAAGCGACCTTGAACTAGTGGACCAGCCCTACGGTGAGTGTCCACGTTTCAGCTCGGAAGGTCATAACAGATAGGACGCACTGATTGAAGACACTGTCCTTAGACACTGTGGGACAAACAATTAAAAATTAATGACATACTTTCTTAAAATTTTGAAAACTTTAATTCATGTTTGAACATGAAATTTAATTTATTAAATTTATTGAAATCGATCTCAATAAATATATGTAAGCTAACTTTGTTGTATTATATTTTTTTATTTGCCTTAAAATATTATTTCGAATGTTACAATCCATATCAATTCTAAATAAAAAAAATATTTTGTTTTTCTATATATAATTGTTTCACAGTTAAACCAATAAATGAAATAAATAAGTAGTAAAGTTAGTAAGTATAAAAGTTATATAAGATAATGCTGATAAATAATTTTCAAGAGAAATAAATACTATATAATGCCAATTATATATAGTCATAGTTTAGGTGTATATGTCAAATAATAATCTCGGATAAAACCATATAGCAGCAAACAGTCCAAGTAGCGCTAACAATCAGTTCACATACGAACTCCTCACGCTTGCGGTGGCTTACTCGAGTGCAAATACCGACATGCCCTCTATAATATATCCTACTACTGGAACTTTGTAATTTAGTCTAGTTCAACTTATGAACAAGTACTGTTTTAGATTTAAGATATGTGACATGGTTCATTTGTTTTATATTTACTTTAAAATTTAATAATATGTTATTGTAAATAAACCTTTTTTTTTCAGTTTCACGATTTACTTCTCCCCTCCCATACTATTTAGGGTAGGTACTATGTATTTGCCTTATTACCAGAGAGAGGAAAAGAAAATATTAAATAACTAATTTCCCCGAGCGGGATCAAACCTAAAATTTTATTAAAAAATACTTTGGAAATGTCGAAATTGAAAATTATACCAACTACAATAAATACAACAATGCTTACATGTATACCTTCTCCCATACCTTAGTGATATATATATATATATATCTCCTATATCTTAGTTCGAGGCCAGTCGTGGCGCAGTGGCACAAAGTGTGACTGAAAACCGACTGGTTGTGGGTTCGATCCCCACTCGAGGAGATGAAATATTTACTTAAATTTATATTTCCATTTCTTCGCTCTGGTGTCGAGGCAAAGCGCGGCGTTGAGTTCTGCCACTCAACACGCAATGCCTCCAAAATTCGGCAGAAAGTGGGGAACGGAGTGTTTCCTCTGCCTACCCTGCTGTGTGCGGGATATAGCGTGAAGCTAATTTATTTATTTATTTATTTATTTATCTTAGTTATATATGACATCAAATTATAGTTACGTCACACAAAGAGCGCTCACAGTGAACTTACTGCTACTTCCGATTTAATTAATAAACTAATTAACTTGCAGGTTCAAAAGTTAGTAAATGTATGTACATCCCATATTGGTAGTTACCGGTAGGACTGACACTACTGACATTCTTATGTAACTTGACAATACAAAGTGCTTGTGATAGTCTAATCAAATAAAGAATATTTTGATTTAGATTTTAAAAACTTTAAAACTTTTTGACATTCGTGGCGCAGTGGTACAAAGTGTGACTGTAAAATCGACTGGTTGTGGGTTGAATTAAATTTATATTTTCATTTCTTCACTCTAGTATCGAGGCAAAGCGCGGCATTGAGTTCTGCCGTACTCAACAAGCAATTGCTCAGAAACTTGGCAAAAAGTGGGGAACGGAGTGTCATAACACTAGGTTCCCACTGCCTACCCTGCTGTATGCGGGGTACAGCGTGAAGCTATTTTTTAAAAACTTTATATAACTCTATTCATCTGAATTTTTGTATGAGTCGAGATTTGATAAATTCGACTTTTGCGTCATACAAAAATCTTAAATGGCACCTAATTGCATAAAGTTCTTAAAATTAAGAACAATCAAAAATGGAATTTCACCTGTTCAAATTTATGAATGTTCTACCGAATAGAGGCTTTACACACATGGCAACCTCTTGTGTCTTGTCCAAATACTACATCAGCAAATTAAATTCCATCCTAAAACTTCAACTCTGTTCTGAAAGAGCACTCCACACAAAATGCTGATTTATATTTTCAGTATTTTTGGCATCACCACATAGTGACAAATGTATATAAAAAAAATATTTTTTACAGAGTAGGAAACCTAGTGTTACCACGGCGTTATTCACGCTTCGTTCAACCAAGACTTTCAGCGTGATGTGTGGAAAACGAATGTTTTTCATATTCCCGCGGTAATAGAACCTGCTACCATCGCGTTTACAGTTAGAGGTTGTTCCATGACATTACGACGATTTTAATATATTTATGCTTGGTATAATATTAATCTCTATATTTTATAGATAAAACAAGCAATAGTGTTTTTACATTGATTTCTTTTGTGGGAATCGTTGTAATATTGCAACGATTTATTAAATATAATAATAAATTTATTATATTTATTAAATTAAAGTAAAGTTTCGAAGTAGTTTGAAAAAAAAAATAAAAGCACACACAGAAGTATTTCCTTGCTCCTCTTCCTTTGTTATTCCTGACAAAGACATTCTGACCATGCTATGAAAATCGTAAAAAATATTCGATCTAAATAGAGCTGCAAGATTTCCTTACATAAAAAAATGTAAGATAAAAAAATAAAAAAGTGACTCCAGTGAAAAGATAAAAAATAAAAACAAATATACATTTTAATATATATAAACCATATAACATAATGTATTCACAGCTGAGTAATAATCTTCATAGATTTAATACGTACTAGTGCTATATGGGTATATACATATATAATATATAGTTTGCAATCAGTTCGTAAACGAACTTCCTGTGTTTGCGGTATTCCGTGCTCGAGTTCAAATCAGAGCAAGCTCATAGATGTGCTTAAAGTTGCCGCCAACTTACTAATTGACCTCGCAGAGCTTTCAGCAATATGTTCGGTTTAATATTAATAATACCAAATGTGATTAGTCTCAGCTTCACGCTGTATCCCGCACACACCGGACCGGTAATTATGTCACGTAAATATTTTTAAATTTCTATTTTAAACATGAATTTGTCTGTAAGAAGAATCTTGGTCTGGATCAATTATTATAATTTTAGGTCTATAGTTACATATGTATATACCGGAAAATCCATTCATCAATCATCGTACAGTCCCAGACTTGCATCTTTTGTGATTGTTCTGTTTTAAAAAGAGTGATATAATATATCATCTTTTACCTCTTACTTAGGTATTAACCCCCCAATAAGATATTACTTTGAAGCATGATGCAGTCGTGGCGCATAGCGATGTGGGTTCGATTCTCACTTGGGAGAATCAATTATTATTTATTAATATGTTCATTTCTTCGTTTTTGGTACCAATATAAAACCGCGGCATCGATTCCTCCTCTCAACACGCAATGTCTCAGATTTTTTTCGGAAAGTGACGACGGAGTATCTTAACACTAGGTTTTTCTGCTATATGTGGGATACGGCGTGAAGCTAGAAAAAAGGATAGACTATTGAAAGTTGATTTTACGATCAGAATAAAAACAGTATAAATACAATATACAAAATTACTAAATTTAAATTTCCGACTTGAAGTTTCTGCACACAAAATTAAGAATTGGGCACAAAATTCTGAATTAATTGGAAACATTGCAGTTTGCTGTTTCTCTTACAAAAGCTAGAAATAAGTTCTATTAAATATTTCATAACACTTGCTTCTATTAATATAACTTTCGCAGACTAATTTTCCCTTATATTATTCAGCTCTTCCCGGTCAAAGTTTGTTTCGTTTTAATGCTACTCCTCCTAGACCGTTAAACCTACAGCTCTGACATTTTGCACAAACGAAACGAATGTGTCCCATGGAGTTAAGCTGTGGAACGGTTTGAAATTCACGCGCGCTGATTGTACTTTGACTAACCTAACCCAGCGCGTGCGGACAAAATAGAAAAATTCACTAAATTTTCGCAAATTTTGCGCAACATAGACTCGCTCAGCTGCTCACCCGCCGTGCACAGCATGCGGCGGATCCCAGTTATACATTCAAAATATATTTTACATTTAACATTTTCAGCTAACGATCTATGTAGTTCTAGCCGCGAAGTCCATATAGGGCGAATAAAGGGCGTATGCCTTATAAGGGCGAAGATATGAAAAAATAATTTCCCCGAGTGAAAATTGAACTTCAATCGCGTTTGCAGACAGACGCCGCTGCCGAATGCCGCTGAGCCACGATGGATATAACTATAAGAAAACTATGAGAAAAATAGTGAAACTTTAACTGATAAAGGTACTAAGCATTTCTAAAATGAACTTCTAAATTAAAAATCTTCTGCATTACAATTAGCAAAAGTTCCAGCGATTATTCAATCACTTTACAGTACAATAACGGTAATTACATTTTTTTGTTCGCTATCTCTAGTCTATTGAAAGCAAAAGTAATCAGTACAAATATATAAGTATAAATTGTATATTTTTTTAACCCTTAACCACTGACATGTAAATTGGTGCCACCGCCACTGACGTGTGTACGTATTTTGATCTCTCCTTTTACAATAATAGCGTGTGATACTTGCGATAATTTTTTATATTTAAATAAAAAATATTTAATATAAAATAAAGGTAATAAATAAACGGTCTTAATATTCATAGAAAAGTATTTATTAATCAAAAACCATAATAGTACCTAAAACGACATAGATGTATTTGAAAAATCAACAATATATTTTTTTAAATGCTTTATTTTTTTACCCTAATTACATGTTAAGAATCGGTTTTATTGAAAAAAAAATAACAAGCGTAATAAAAATAGAATTAAAACATTTTTTAGCAGCAGTTGTTATAAGGCATTCTTTAATGAAGAGCAGAGTCGGGTAACCTCGTGTGGTCACTTGCTGAGGTAGTCGCTACTGCTGGTCACGCTAAGGTAACAGTCGGCAAACGTAGCGAGGCTTGTCCAAGTACAAGTGGCATTGCTTGGATGTGCACTGATTTACCCCATACTTATCTAAACAACATGGTTAATTATAAACAAAACCCAAGCAAAGATGGTAGTAGATATTGTAGGAATTTTAGAGTCCGCTTCGGAGTCGGACGATATAAGTTGCCTGCGTCGTGAGCGCAAGACGGTAAGAGAAGAAGTATATTCTAGCACGGATACCGAGGTAATGCATGGATTCAATTGCCATACAGCGAAAAGCGGTCGGCCCCTGAAATTTCGTGGCACTGGTCCATCATGCGCTCTTCTAGGTCCAGCACAGAAAGGTCCTCATAACGAGGAAACCAATGAGGAAGAATAATACCTACCATAATTCGCACAACTTCTTCTACAGGCTGTGCAGCACCTCAAGCTTTAGGTAATAATAAAGACCCATATGATAGTTCCTGGACCACAGTGGATAGAAAGGGCAACAGAGGGAGGAAATCCTTCCTTCTAAAGCCGCATAAAGCGACAAGTCTACCTAAATCGAAGCAGTCACCCAGGCTTAAAGTGGCTAAGCGGCCTCATATTATTATATGGCAAAATTATTTATAATGGCCAGTCGTGGCGCAGCGGCACGAAGTGTGACTGTAAAACAGACTGGATGTGGGTTCGATCCCTACTCGAGGAGATAAAATATTTACTTAAATTTATATTTCCATTTTCTTCGCTCTGCCGTCAAGGTTAAGCGCGGCGTTGAGTTCTGCCACTCAACACGCAATGCCTCCAGAATTCGGCAGAAAGTGGGGAACGGAGTGTCTTAACACTAGGTTCCCTCTGCCTCCCTGCTGTGTGTACCCTGCTGCGGGATACAGCGTAAAGCTGATTTATATTTTTATATTATAATGTTTGATGTTTATTTATATATATTTTTTTTTTGAGTATGGATTGGGGTGTTAGTTACAACACTCCTTGCTCAATTTAATAATTGTTGGTCTGTGGGGAATACACTATAGGTTACTGTTACGCGGCGAATTTCATACAAAATGCAGCAAAAATATACATAAATGGTAGAATCTTCTGATTGTGTTAACTTAGAAGCTCGATTTTTTTTGTGTTAGAGCACTAAAGGCATAATTTCAGCTGAAATAAGAATTGTATAGATATTTTAGCTTTCGGTCACATAATATTTATTTATTTTTTCTCCTTCGATCAGAAGCACAAATATATATTTTTTTATTTTTGAAGTATTACAAAAGTAATATAATTTCAACCGTCTAGTGGCCTGTAATAGGTTTTAAGAAGAACACCCATTTGGTGAAGAACACATAGAGCCTTATTATTAAATTGCAAATGTAATATGAAACGCAATTTAATGTGTCGTCGAGTCAACCAAAAGTGTTCGTGTTAAATTACTTTTAGACAGTGTGTCGTGTAGAAACTTTCAACGTATTCATATAATTTTACGATAAAGTCTGTAAAACAGATCAGAATCAGTATAGTTACTTATTTAAAAAATTAAAATAAAAATTAAATTAGCTTCACGCTATATCCCGCACGCAGCAGGGTAGGCAGAGGGAACCTAGTGTAAGACACTCCGTTCCCCACTTTCTGCCAAATTTTGGAGGCATTGCGTGTTGAGTGGCAGAACTCAACGCCGCGCTTTGCCTCGACACCAGAGCGAAGAAATGGAAATATAAATTTAAGTAAATATTTCATCTCCTCGAGTGGGGATCGAACCCACAACCAGTCGGATTTACAGTCACACTTTGTGCCACTGCGCCACGACTGGCCTCAAACTTATTTAAAAAACGTATAAAAATTTGAACGAACCCGTGCCTCCTGGAAACCGACCTGGTCGGTCGGTCGGTCGAGTCAGGTGGTAAATTTTTATACGTTTTCTAAATAAGTATTTTCTTTTTAAGTGTGGAATAACACTTTTAAAATGTTTAAAAATTTCAGTTATGGTTTATTTTTATTTTACTTACTTCAATAAGAAAACAGTTTTTAGGTATTTTTTTAGCGTCCCGCATGCAATTAGGAACCTAATGTTAAGGCACTCCGTTCTCCACTTTCCATTAATGTATGGATACATTGCGTGTTAAGTGGCTGAAATCAACGCCGAGCTTTTACCTTGGTCTCAGAGAGAAGAAATAACAATATTACTAAATAATAATTCATTGCCTCGAATGGTTAGAGGGAGTCTAATGAATTTATTAAATATTCATTAGACTCCCTCTGGTGTTGAAGACATGGTGCCTGGCGGTGTATAACGCCGCAATTTTTAACCGGATTAGAGTAGGACTGTAAGCCCTTTTGCGTGCGGCATTAAAAACCTTCAGGTTCGTGCAAAACTATGGCAACATTACATCATTTTTTTCTTTCTCTTTTTCTAAAATAGTGCTTTTTTGCTCATTTATATTAAAAAGTAAAATTAAGTTTTAAAAAAGCTCCAGCCTAACTGGACTATGAAACAGAAAAACATATACACATTAAGTTACGACGTTACCTATACAAAAAAATCATACTCTGTTTAGTAGCTTTTAAATGATTAAAGTGAGAATCGAAGCTGCAATTAATAAACAATAAAATATATTTTGCTTGGTGAGCCATATTGGTCATTGGCTAATATTAAACGATCCAAAAAAAGCTAAGTTTCTCGAAGAACAAGACGATCGTGATAGCAAAATATTGGATTACCGCCTGTTATGCACAATTTTCCAGTTGAGAAGTAAATGTTCTAAGAAATGATTATATCAAGTTCTTGTTTTTATTTCTTTCGTATTATGTTTTCTGCTTCACGCTGTATCCCACAAACAGCAGAGTAGGCAAAGGGAACCTAGTGTTAAGACACTCTGTTCTCCATTTTCCGAACAATTCTGGAGGCATTGCGTGTCGAGTGGTGGAGTTCAACACTGCGCTTTGCCTCTTACTAGAGTGACGAAATTAAAATATTAAATATTTCATTTTCCCAAGCAGGAATCAAACCCACAACCGTCGCGTTTCAATAACACACATTACCCCTGCTCCACGACTGGCCTCTGTAGCTTGAAAAATAAGTCAAATAATTTGTTAACATTACAAAAGAAACTTTAAAACATGATTGAAAAAATAAATAACTATATTTTTATACATATACCTACTTGTCTGATAAAAATGCTACTTTTATTTTATATATTAAATTAAAGCACAACATGGAGCACATGTGCGTTACCAGGACGCAAAGGGATGCGATCAAATTAGGGGCCGAAAGCAATATTTTTCTCCCCTATGTAATTATTGGCATTTTTAGTAAGAATCTCGAGTTTCTGAGGTAAAATTGAGATAGGGGTGGTGTCAAGTAAACCCATACAGGCCACGTCTAGATGTGACACCGGAATTTCGTTGAATACACACTTTTGGGGAAATAAATATGTGCAATAAGTACCAACTAAATATGATTATTACAAATATGTAGTCATATTTTTCAAAAGTTTTCTTAATATTACTAAATTAAAAGTACAAAATTCATTAAAATTTGAAGACGAAGTTGTTGATATATTTAAGTATGGTTCACAGTAAACTTATAGATATGATTCTCTAAACAATACATTATTATTTTTAGTTTTAAATTCTAAAAAAAATCACTTCTAGTAAAACTATTTCGTTTACGTCTATTCTATTACCCGATACATAAGTATATTGATCGTATATCGAGAGTACGGTAAGGTGAGGGAGACATTGTAATATCACTCCAGTCACAGCCGACTTACAAATCAACACTCCCTAAGGCTTACATTTAACTAACACTTTTTTTACTTTTCCATACTTTTTTATTAAAAATAACATAAGTACTTACCTACATCTTACCTAAAATTAAAAGAAAAAACATTTTTTTTTGTATTCTTAAAATTCTTCTCTTTTGTGTCCAAATATCATTAACATAGCTTCAACAGAAGACTTATCAGTTATTATTAACAGTACATTTGGTAACTACAAATAATTGGCCCTATATTTATTAAAGCCAGTCCTGGTATAGGGACGATTGATTGTGAGTTCGATCCCTGCTCGAGGAAATGAAATATTTATTTGAATTGATATTTTGCTTTTTTCGCTCTGGTGTCGAGGCAAAGCGATGCGTCGGGTGCCACCAACCAATACGCAATGCCTCTAGAATTCGGCGGAAAATGAGAAACGGAGTGACTCAATGGGTTTCCTTTGCCTACTCTGCTATTTACGAGATACAGCGTGAAGCTGATTTAAATTTGATTAATTATAATCATTACTAAATACCATGAGGCCAGTCGTGGCGCAGCGGCACGAAGTGTGACTGTAAAACCGACTGGTTGTGGGTGGGTTCCCCACTCGAGGAGATGAAATATTTACTTAAATTTATATTTCCATTCCTTCGCTCTGGTGTCGAGGCTAAGCGCGGCGTTGAGTTCTGCCACTCAACACGCAATACCTCCAGAATTCGGCAGAAAGTGGGGAACGGTGTGTCTTAACACTAGGTTCACTCTGCCTACCCTGCTGTGTGCGGGATACAGCGTGAAGCTGATTTATTTAATTTTTTTATTTTATTACTAAATACTAGGTACCGTAAAAAATAAATGACAAGATTTCTGTATAACATTCATAATTATACTTGCACTAAATATAATTAACAAATTTAATCACCCTAATGCGATTATCTACAGCTCGAAACCCATCAGATACGTATTGAGTGCTATAAATATTTGTAATGTGAGGTTTTACTGATGCATATAATATTGGAGGCCGGTCGTGGTGCGGGGGAACAAAGTGTGACTGTATTCGTGACGGTTTGTAGATGCTATTCACACTTGAGGAAATAAAATATTTAATATTTTCATTTATTCGCTTTGGTGGCGAGGCAAAGCACGCCGTTGAGTTCCGCCACAGAATTCGAAAGAAAATGGAGAACTGAGTGAATTAGCACTAGGTTACTTACCCTGTTGCGTATGGGAATCAATACGTGCATATAATATTGATGTTGTAAAACCAAAAAAAAATAAGAAAACAAAATAACATTGAACTAAATTCGATTAGAACTAGATTTGGGAAATGCCGTAAATAATGCTGGGAGATATCAGTTTTTCTTCGGAATTTTAGGTCAATTTTTTTGTGTAAATTTTATTTTCCAAAGTTTAGATTTATTAATATATATAAATGTAAAAATGAGTTGACAATTTTACTGCCAGGTTAGGTTTTAATATGCTTAAAATACGTTGATATAATAAAACACTCAATAAAAAATAGGAACTCATTTATTTACATACTTTCAAAATATATTTACAATGGAAGCTCGTTACTTACCTAGTGAAATGGCAACTTGAGCAAAAGTATTATATAAAAATATTATGCACGACATTTCGATGACTATTGAAAGTTATTAAAAAAAAAGCTAAAAGAGTAGAAATTCTAAGTTATTAAAGAAAAAACCTATGATTGAGAATTATATAAACTAGAAATAGATTAGAAAACGCCAGGTAAAGAGTATTAGTTCTTGTTTCTTGTATGTTAAAGAGCATTTTCCTCTGCTAAAGCGTTGCAATGGGTACCCTTAGAAATATCGATTCAATTAAATCCAGCATATATGTAATCTCAGCGTATAAATTACTCGTTCGCTCGTGAAGGGAACCGCGCCCTCGCCTTATATTAACATTATAAACTTACAACTAAAACACATGGAATGTGATGTATCGAAAATAATGTTAGTACTAATAGTAAGAAGTGACATAAAAGAATAAGATGGATCGAAAGAAAGAGCCGAAATTATGAAGTCTTTGGACTAAATAATACACAACAAAAAAAAAATCGTATCAAATACACATATGTAATTTTCAAATGTATAATATGTAAAAATCAATTGTTAACTTAAAACTACTTTGAAAAATTGTGACAATACATAGATTGTTATCACAATACAAGCCCTGCATTTGTTTGGAGTTACGACCATATTGACGTTATAGTACGTAATATTCTGGATGAAACTCTGAGAAGCGCTATAACTTCAAATCATCCTCCGACTCACTCTCGCTGGAATATTTATGAAGAGCTTTATGAATCTCTTCCTCTATTTCGACTGCGCTCTGATATTTGTCGTCCACAGCTAACTTATTATAGGCGATTTTTATATTAGAATCGTAATTATTACCACAGCAGTAAATGCCCTTACGTTTTAGCACACACACTATTATGTATAGAGAAATTATGATAACAATGACCAGCGCAATTACCAAAACCATGTTCATTTTGTAGTGCCAATTCGCGTTATTTATTTGCGGTAATACTGTTTTAGGGTAACAGTAGAATTTGGGCTCAACATCGGACTGATTAAAAAGTTGGGCATCGTCCAAGCAGGAGGAGCACTGACTGCCGCTGGGTCCTGCACAGGTAGCGCAGGTGTAGTGACAAGGGAGACACACAAGGGGAGTTTTGGAGTAATTAGATGATTCCATATCAAAGGCTTCGATTGCTGTAGGTTTAGTGACGTCGCCCTGTCGCTTAGCGACCGAAGAGTCACCAGGCTCCAAGTACGTAAGGTTACGTCTCCGTGAATTGGCTTGCATTATGATTTCACCGGCGTAAGTCCCCTCTGGGCAACGTTGGTAACATCGACCGTCGTACAAGTGCAAACCCTTGGCGCATTCTAGTGAAAGAGAACAAATATATATAAATACACGAGATAGAACGTGACAGTCCGACACCACCCAGCACCGTACCAGCGTCCATGCAGCGTTGTATGCAGAAGATCCATTCATGAGGCTCGAAGTCGCAGATAGATTATGAAAACAGGGCTCGAAGGGATATTGTAAGTAGAGTCTCGTCACTGATCTCAGATAATTTTGTTTATGGATTAATGATAAAACAAACGGACGTTAAAACTAGTGCTGCATGCCAAAGACGTGTACAAAATTAAATGAAATCAGGAGAAAAAATAACGTTCAACGTTACATGAAATTAATAGGTAGAAAAATATTTTTAGTAAATTCAAAGCTTTGAGCGGTTGTTATTTTAACGTTAAAAAGTATAAAGCGAAGCAAACATGCAATACAAACACAAAAGAAGTCTATATTTAACGTCAGTTTGGTTTACACCTATGTATGTATGTATGTATGTATAACTAACTTATCAACTAATAGTCCCTAACAAATACAAAAAAAAAACAGATCAGAGACAAGACACTACTTAACATTAAATGAAAATCTAGATACATTTTGTAATAAAAGATTTTTTATTATTACTTTTCATTCACATTGGATTTTCAATATATACAAATTATGCAGCATTTACATTAATAAATACATTATTTAGGTTCAAAATTATCGCCGATCGATGATTTTTACATACACCAAAACCGTTATAAAAATGAGCTTAACATTTTCTAACATCGAACAATCATTACAATATGTGACAGCTATCCTTACTCCATAGTAAAGAAAACTTACAGTATCTTAAGTAGCAGTTACTCGAAGATGTTACTTTTTACTTTACATTTAACTCTAGCTACCAGTCGACGAAAAATCTTGTATTCAGTCGTGTTTAATATACGTGAGCAATTTGTACAAGTCTCCAAATTTATTTATACCGATAACCTACGTATTTACATGTTTTACGTGTATTTAAGATGGATTGGCAATCACTTGTATGATCACAACCACAATGTGAAATTAAAATTTAATTCTAATTATTATGTTTATTATTCACAGGGAACTACGTATTACGACTGCGACATTATCTAAGTGACAGCTGAGATTAGATATATGGACAACGTATGAGTATTACATTAACTTTATTTACAGATTTTAAATATATAGTTAGTTATATATAAAAATATAAGATTTTCTCGGAAATTTGGACTAACAAAATTATTCGTCTAAAGCCTGCGATATTTTTTATTTAAAAAATTAAAACTAGTCCTCTGTAGAATTATTTAAACACATTTTGAAATAAAACACGATTTAAATAGATTTTCTTGTATAAGTGAATAGAATATGAATATAATAACTAAATGTTTACATCAGGTGGCCGTCGTGACTCAGGGTTACAAAGGGTATGACTGTAACTTGACGGATTCAATCCCCACTCGTGAAAATGAATTATTATTTATTAATACTTTCATTTCTTTGCTTTGGCACTTTCAATAACTCAGTAAATGGAGAACGGAGTGTCTTAACACTAAGTTCCCTCCGCCTACTCGGCTACATGTGGGATATAGCGAGAAGCTGATTAATATTTACATTATGAAATATCAAATAAATAATTTACTCGCTACAAATAGAACGTCTTCGCTGTTGAATATTTAAAATGTAATCGTGAAGTAATATGAGTACCCACTTTAACTCCGCAAGTTATGTTAAAGGAATGCTATTTGATCTCGTTCCTATGATCCCGTCTCAGGTACAAACCTACATTGCAATTTTCTTTAAGCAACTCTCTAGCAAATACTAAAGATTTAGTACTAGCATTCTGTACACAAGCATATATTTTGTGAAAGGATTATATAGCATTTTCAAAAGTAGTTCCCGGATATAATTTTCCACCCATTGATGTATTGATTTGGTTTTGACGCCACTTAATAAAAAAAATCACTTAGTTTCCACTGTAAGTAGAACATTTCTGTGAGCTTACTTGCGTGTTTGTAAATCATTTGAATAAACCTTGACCTTGTTCATTAAAATATTTTTATTACGCTTTATGTTTTTATTTAACGTTATTCGTGTTTGTATTAAAATGTTAACATTACTCATATTTACTAAAAAAATATATAACTAATTATTTAGAAATTTAAATTTATTTAATTTTAGGCAAACAAAGTTACAATCCTGAGAATTTGGAGAGTTGAAAGCTTCACTTATCCTACAATCCTACAGACTCGTATTTTAAACATACGGCCGCTAAGTCTATAGCTAAGGGCGGAGCTCGCGGCTGTCACAAAGATAATGCCGCCATCCACTTAGGAGGTTAGAAGGCAAAATTTAACGTTTTCCAAACTTATTGTACAGGATATGTCCATTTTTATATAACAAAGTTCTGGCGAATTTTCGTTTTCACTGTACGACTGAAGATGAAGACGCACATCCTATAATATGTTAGAACATAGGAAAATATCGCCATAACCTTCTGAATCACTTTATAACATTTAAAGCTAAATAATTATATATCTATCTATTATGTTTAATAAATAATATTATATAGGAAACACGAAATATTAAATGCACAACATTTGGTATCGTGTTCGAATAGAATGCCAATATTTTGTTGGTGGCAAATAATAAATATATAATTAATTACATATATCATGCAACAACTTAACAAATGTAAAAACGTATCTATTGTAACACAGAGGTTTGATGGTCTCAGACAACTAACAAACGGAATATTTAGGCCATCATTTCCTATATAAATTTAATGCTTATATTATCATATTAAAATAGGCTTAAGAAATTTATTTATGATCGTTTGGTATTAAGGAAAATTATTATCGAGGTATATGCCTTGTTAATATGAAAATATAAAGGTGAAACAACTAACTTCAGTTTGGAAGACTTTGAGATGAGCTAAAATTATTCGTGTTTTAAATTAACAGAGATTTTATTTGTATCATGATTTTGGCACTGGAACATATACAGTTGTATTATACAATAAGAAAGTACTACTTCATGAAATGTTAACATGATGGCCGAGTGGAAATAAAATTTAATAACAACAATCAAATCTTAAGTACCGCAGGCATTTTCTAACTATACTTATTTATCATTTATATGATTTACAAACTACATGTCCATTTTCACAATTCAACGCAATTACCCGAGCAAAATGGACGTAATCGATTCGAAATAGATAATATTAATGTAATTGCACTTGTTCTCTAACTCTTTAGTTCTGCCGAATAATGAGATATTATAAAACACCTAAGAGATTATTGGACATTTTAAATATTAACTAACATTCAGTTTTATATCGCAATCATTCATTCAAAAAACGCCGTTTACTTAGTACCAAATTAGTACCAAAGTATTTGAACACCTCCGACATTTATACCGATACAAATAATTGCGATGTAAAAGTTTATTTACTCAGTTACCTATTATATTATTATATATTATTATTAATTATTATTAGTGATGCGCCGAATGTTCGTTTGGTATTCGGTATATATATATATATCATCGTTATCTGCGGGTGAATATGCGTGTCCAGTTTGGCACCGCTCCGCTCTAGCGAAGGAGATGGACATAGCATTAAGTGAGACTCATTTAATTTATAATAATAATTAAATTAAAATAATCGAACGGAATGTATTCGGCACCATAACCGAATAATTCGGCCGATTTCGATATTGGCCGAATTACATATACCGAATAAAAACCGAATATTCGGCGCATCTCTAATTATTATTTATTACTTAATCAAGTTACAAAAATTATATAGATTTGAACTATAGTGAACAGCGGAAAATAAACTATACCTAAAGTTTCAACTAATGTAAACAGGTCCTTATTTAAGTACGATCGAGACATGATTGCATTGTGGCAGTATCCGGTGAACTTCTGGTAGTTTTGTTGTTATCGAAAATTCTAAATATATATTAATATTACAAATATAATATGTTGTACTTATATATGATTTCTATTAAATTATAAATTTTGAGGACTGCGGCAGCCCAATCCGTTGTAACCGTAAGCAAGCTCGTATTAGGGTTGGCAAACTTGAAAAATATTCTGAACATAAGAGATTATTAATTAAAACTTCAATTCATTAAACCACCTTTTAGCTTATCAAAAATATGAAAATGGAAAGAAAATGCTAAAATAAAAAACTATTTTTTTTTAAAAAAACTATGAAAATTACATTCAGATATATTTTTTTGTAAAGTTGATAACCCTATTATCTAGCCTGGGTTCTTACACCAACAGTTAGTGCGTTTACATTGTGCGTTTATACAAGCTGCCTTTAGCAAAGAGGGGGAAGGAGAACTAGACAGTATAAAGTAATACAACATGGAAAAAAATATGTGATGTATATCACATATTTTTTTATATTTACTTTTTTTATTTTAATTTATTGATATTAATTAAATTATAAGTATAGGATTTTTTTTTGTATAAAATTTAATTTTTTGGTAAAAAAAACAATAAGGAAAATAAAAAATAAATTCAAAGTAAATTAATAATTTTCAAAATTAATTTTCATTCCTGTGAAATTGAATAAAACGTATTAATTGTCTTTGAATACAATTAAAAAGTATTTTATAGTCCTTTATTTCCACTTACTATTTTTGATTTAAAAATTGTTATAATAAAATATAATTTTGATTTATTTTCTTTAATTGTACTATAAAACTAAACAGGCAGTGCAATGTTTGTTTCGTGATTATTAAATGTATACAGCGTGTTAATTATTGATTTACTTCTATACTGTCTTGTAGTAGGAGGGAAGGGTGTAAAGGCACAAACATAGAGACAGCTGCTTAACTTTGGATAAAATATTGGCTCCAATTTTTTTTAATTATTTTTATGTATTAATATATATAAATAAAATATTTTAATACCTATTATTACTACGCCAACGTTGGTCAAACATTGGCCTCAAATGAAAAAATGAGTTGGAACCAATACAGTAACGGTTAGTTAAATAAACAATCTCATTAGCAATATAGAACATACGTAGTGGTGTGTACTCTCAACAGAACAGTATGTTCAACTATAATTCCGAGCTTCAAGTACTAGGCTACCAGCACCGTGTAGGAGGCTTGTTCGCAAGCACGGCGCTCGAGGCGGTCTTACATTCTTCTCTATATAACTATCTAATACATTCTGATTATTCTGCTTACTTCTATAGTATATACTAGTTGTTAGTGCGTGTTTTATTCTACTAGGCTGTATTTGGGAAGGGATGGACAGGAGTAGAAGGAGCAATAGGCACAAACCTAAGCAGCGGTGGGGCGCTTGGGACGCGTGTGTAGTACAGCCGCTGGCAGCATACCCTGACTCCACAGCTGGACCCTCTTCACGGATCTGTAGGAAATAATGCATTTAAATAAATCGTTGATGGTAAAAATATAAATATTTAGGAAAAAAATATTATTTGAATATTCTTCAATTATAAATAAATACATAGTATTTCATTAACATCATTGTATTTCACTTAAATTTTTGTATTTAAAAAATACCTACTTGTTATATTAAATATTACAATTACTCAGTTTATTGATTAATACAAATATCACATAATTCCTCGGGGAACCTTACAACAATATATATCTTGATGCCAAATACGAGACACAAAAATATTTTTAGTAAAGATTAATGAGTAATGAGCATTCTTTACGATATTAGCAAAATTAAATACAAAAGTTGCATTATCACAACATAAATAAGGACATTAAGCCTCATACCGCATTGATATGCGATTTCCGGCACCTCTACGTCAGCACAAACGGAATATCTACGAGCCAAAACGTTCGAATTAATAATAAGCACGGTAGTAGTGCAGCACAAGCGTGTGACTGAAAGCGCGACAGGTCGTGAGTTCGATTACCACTCGGGAAAAAGAACTATTTATTATTATAATTTCTTCGCTCTGGTGCCGAGGCAAAGCGCGGTTTGCAGAATTCGATGGAAACTGGGAAGCGGAGTGTCTTAACACTAGACTCCCTCTGCCTACAGTGCTACATTTGGAATACAGCGTGTAACTAAGAGAAACATGCTTTTCATTAATTTCGTGGCGTAGAGGCAAAGCATCTGACTGTAAGCGACGGTGTTGGTTCGATTCTCACCTTTTTCCACTTTTGCACATTCCATTTTTTCGCTCTTATAAAAAGACGTAGACTACGTGTTGTGTTTTTGTAAGAGACAAAGCGCGCTCTTTAAAGGATATTGAATGTCTCGAAAATTGGATTAAAAATAGGAAACGGAGTGTCTTAACCTTTCGTTCCTTCTGTCCGTTCCTGCCCTGTCATAATGCTACAGCTAAAATAAATTACACACCTATTGTATTTTATTATGTACAGACATACGTATGTGGTAAACTATAGTAAATAATTATTTTAATTTAAAATTTTAATTTTTCATGGATAAATGAAAAATATATTTAATTTTATTTCGCATCGCAACAAACGATGATTGAATTTAGTAAAACGCGATAAAATTTGAATAAAAAATAATTTTACAATTTAAATCAATACCAAAATGTTTAACTTAACTTTCCTGTCTTTTATCAAAATTAAATCACCACCATCCACAAAAATTTTAATACGGTAAAACTTTCACAATAACGCAAAAAACCATACATATGATCTTCCAAAAAATTAAAGTACATTCAAGTAGCATTATCGACAGCATTACCCAACAATTCACGAAAGCGCCGTACAAAGTGTCGGATATCAACTTATCGACGAGACCGAGACAGTACTTAATTTTTGATAAAGCTTTAAGAGTATCGTGTGTCCGACGGCGGGTGATAAATCGTCAATAAATGCTATTATTAAGTATTCTCTTTTTTCATGCTGTATCCTGAAACATAGCAGGGTAGGCAGAGGGAACCTAGGAACCTAGTATTGAGTGCCGGAACTCGACGCTGCGCTTTGCCTCGTTGCTAAAGCGAACAAATGAAAATATTAACATATGTATTTCATTTACTAGAATGGGAATCGAATCTACAATCTCTTGGGTTTAGTAGTCGCTTTTATATATATTACTATATATTTTATATGAAAAGATAGTGTAGGTAAAACAGATGTGGTAAATTAAGCTGTTACATTATCAGCTTTCATATATTTAAGTATTAACGCTGTTAGATATTGACATGATGATAAGATTGTTCGTAGTTGTGAGATACAGCTTTATCTATAAAACTTATATCTGCAAATGGTTGTAAATGTTTTAGAAGCGATCAAAAATATATAAAGTTTATGATATTTCAAAGCTTAATGATTGTGTGACACTGTTTCCCGCATATTGCAGGGTACAAAAAGGGAACCTAGTGTTAAGACATTCCGTTCCCAACTTTCCACCGAATTTTCGAGACATTGCGTGGAGGAACTCAACACCACGATTTTGCCTAAGTACCAAAGAGAAGAAACGAATATATTTATTAATAATGTATTCACTGCATTCACATTAGAGTGGGAATCTAACCTGCAACGATTGCGTTACAGTCTGTACTTGTACCACTGCCACAATTTAAGTTATTAAAGGCTAGTACAATTAATTGACACAATCTATATATTAATTATACAAAACTGTATAAAATAGAGTATAACCTATTTTCTATTATATTTGTTTTTAATTTGATTAATACATTAATCAAATGTTCATTATAAACGCAAACAAAATGTTTTTTCCGATGTAAAATAGCCACAGCAGCACTCACCGCGTGCGAGTCGTGCCACACCAGCGCGAGGTCGTCGTCGATGGTGTTCTGTCCCGGCCCCTCCGGCGCCTGCGCGTCGGGCACCTGCGCGCCCCACGGCGCGGCCGCGTCGCCCGCGCCGCTCTCCGGCGACGCGGCGTGCTCCTGCGCGGGGCTCTCCGTGCCGTAGAATATCAGCTCCCACTGCGTCAGCGGGCCCGCTGGAACAGAGCGGACGTGCTCACTTCTGTGTTATGTCGTAGCAAACTCTTTTGAAAACTATTTCAAAGCATCACAGGAATTGTATGGAAGCCTCGGATACGTCGTAACAATGTGAGAATCATTTAAGGAGTTAAAAGATTACAGACACAGAAGCATATAAGTGAATCGGTTTTTGAATTGTTTGGAATATTTATTATCTAACCTACTTGGAGTTACTATTAAAATTTAAACAAGAAATATTAAAAAGTTGAAGCTTTTCAATCAAGCGGCATTGTTATTGTGAAATTAAGAAATTGTTATTTTAATAGTAAGCCCAGTACAAAATACATAACAAAATATAAAGAAAAAAAATACAAACAAAATATTTCTACAGCATCTAAAAATAAAAGTAACAAATAGATTAAAAAAATATTTCAGCGCAATTTTACGAAAATTAATATGAACGCAAAACACGACATGCAAAAGTCTGGAACAAGGTGGTGGACGTGCAAGATCAAACTATGGCGACCAAATAGAACGCATAAAACGTAGCGACGGACAACATGCAAGGTACCGTTGGCTTGGAGGGGCGCTGGATATATTCGTTGAATTTTCGGATACTGCTCGAACAAACTCGACATCTTGCGCCCTCTGGCGTCCGACAGGGGGTCCGTCAGGTCCCCTTGCAGGTTCAAACTCAGGTCAGGAACGGCTGACGTCACTCGCAACGTCGTGCTCTCTATGGGCGAGCGTGTCGCCGGACGACCTTGTTTCCTCTGCGAATTCCTATTGGGATTCTTGGAATTTTTGTTCTTTTTCCGCTTCACTAACCCCACTGTGTACTGTGTGGGTACTATATGGACAGATTTCCCTCTGTTGTTTTTCCTTCCGGCCTGAACGACTACGGGACGTGTCGCGTTGCTTCTGTTCCGGATTATCGGACTTCTGAATGGTATCGGATCATTTTTAGCAGCCGGTGTACTTGTGCCGTATAATGTCAACGACCAATCTTGTAACGTTGCCCGACCTAGTTCAAAGTGAGTAAGTAGATTTTTGTAAATCCCTTATGAATCGATAAATATTAGTAAACTTTGGAAACTTCCACACGGATTTCGATTTGTACGTTCTCTCTAGACTTTAATATCAGTAAAGTTTTTAATCTCTCGTGACTAAACTAAGTTTTCTCGTTAAAGAAAATGCTATTGAGATTTATATATATTTTAGGTTCTGTAGCTAAAAAAGTTCGTAAAATAAATTATATTAACCTTAGCAAATCTAAAATGGTTTTGCCTTTGAAACTTTTAGCAAACTTTTATATATACTTCAGTATGTCCGAGGACAGCAATGTATGTAGATTATGAAGAAAATGTAACATTTATTTACTAAATTAAATTTAACTTTTGGAACTTTCAAAACGAGCGAGCGTTTCGAAACGTCTTCTTTAGTAGTTTACATACAACAAAGAGCGATATTCTATACGCCCGTGAACCAGCTCGCTGCACATTTTACCGCTTGTATTAGAAAACTTGTAGAGTACTCGATGACGGTCCACACTCGTCGAGCGTGTACACTTTACTTTAGGAAAGAGTGCTGAGAGAGATAAAGACGTCATCGTTACATCGTATGACAACATTGGACTTTTATAATTGCATATTGATATTGGAGAAATATAGATTTGTTATCTATTTATATATATATATATATATATATATATATATATATATATATATATATATATATATATATATATATATGTTATGTTATGTTATATAGAAAACATAAATAATATTAAATTTTCTTTATAGTCTATATAGCCGAATTTGTCGTTTAAATATATTACAATTACACAGAAACACGAATAAATAATTAGTAAATTGAATGTTTGTTACACCATTACATTCATATTTAAATGTGAAAGAATTATTAATGATTTTTAAAACATATTTCTTAAAAACATATGAGCTCACCCATATAACGTCCTTCGTTAGATACTTCCAGTTGCCACACACCTAGCGGCGCCTCCCCCCACATGTGTACAGACATGAACGGCCAAGAGTTAAAGCCAGCTCGCGATGAATCGTGTGGCCTGTTGGAGTACATTTTTTTTATAATCTATAAAATATTATATTATTATGGTTTATAGTTCGATATAGCTTTAATTTAATCTAATCTAGCTTCACGCTGTATAACAACAAGCGTAACCAGCCGAATTTTGGTAGGAATTGACGATGTAGGGGTGTGAAGGTGCCCGTACTCTTTCTTCCTTTTATTATAACTAGCTCGCAGTTATAGTGGAGAGGAAGATAGGTCGCGCTGATAGCTTTTCTTCGGAACAGCTTCGGCGGTATGACAAAGTAATATTTTCGAGTTTCAATTATTTAGATAAACTTCTGATAGCATTGTATAAAACTCACGGGTTGCAAATATAACATTCTTAACACTGTTACCAATCATTTTAAAAGATTTTGGGCTATTTCCGATCACAACTATAAACGGTTCTATTAAATAATATATATAGAGGTGTTTGGGATATCAGTTACAAGTGCCTCAAGACCAAGCTCCCACTGCCTACCCTGCTATATGCGGGATACAGCATGAAGTTGAAAAAAAAGTTTTATGTTATAACTCTAAATACCAACGAACGAAGTTCACGAATAGGTATGTGGAAAAGCCAATTTCTAAAATTGGCTTTTCCACATGCCTGCTGTCAGACCTTTAGAGATGTACCGGAGTATAATCAAGTCACCTCCCTTGAGCAAAACTATTTGATATTAAATTACTTCACTAATTAGCCGTATAACTTTGAAACGACGCCATTTGTTGAGCAGGATGCACTTTCCACTGTTTTACTTTGATGCATTGCATGCACTTTGCTAACATTATTTTGTATAAGAAATTTTAGTAGAATATCATAAATTAATTAATGAAACAAGATTTTCTATTATACGCAACCTTTTCTTTTAAGTTAATAATATTTTTTTTATTTACTAGCCGGTATCAAAGAAATGTGCTATCCAGCAGTAGCTCCAATAATGAAAAAGTCGTAGAACTCGTCTAAATGTGATGAAAATGAACATCCTCGTCTGAGAACTCAGATACATTTTGTATATTTTGTGACACGAGTTATTCTAACAGATTTCGATATGAGTGGGTTCAGCGTCAAATCTATAACATATGGACTCACACTAGCAGACATAAATCTATACCCACCAATTCACAATTTAAAAATTACATTTATAAATAATGAACATTCAAAAGCAAAATGGATTTTTTTTTAACAAAATACAAAGGTACAATTCCACAATATTTAAAGATCTCAAAATTTACTTTGTTCATTGTTCTTACCAGGATAGGCAATCCCTTTATCTATTATTTAGGGCACTCTGTCCGCTAATTTTCCAGTCTTGCTGGTATCGTATCGGGAATCGAACCGTCGCGCATACATTTAGGCACTGCGCCATATCACGGCGACCTCTAAGTTATCATACAAAAGATATTCGTATGAGCATACCTGGGCGCAAGTAAAGTGACTTTGGTTCCGGCGGGGGAAGTCAAAGCGATCCGCAGGTCCCCTCTCCTCGTCGCCTGCAAGGAGACGCGCGCCTGTACGTGCTCCAAGTAGTTGACGCCTGGACACGCTCCGACATCCAACTGGTCACAAATAACGATACATTAGAGCTGCACTCATCAAATATTTATTATGAAATTGTTACTAACTAAAGATCTATTTCATATCTTCGCTCTGATTTCGCCACTCAACACGCAATGCTTCCAGAATTTGAGGGAAAGGGGGGAACGGAGTGTCTTAAGACTAAGTTCCCTCTGCCTACCTTGCTGTATGCGAGATTCAGCGTGAAATTGATTTAAATTTCTATTATTTATATAATTTAAGTTTAAAGGAGTCTATTCTAATACGTATATCTATAATTACAACAATTACAGCCAAGTCTGGCGCCGACTGTGACATAATAAGGCACTAAATTCCGTAAATTCGCAGCCGAGTCATTTCAATGCAAATGCAACCGAGCGTCCGTAATAGTTGCAAATGTCGCGCACCGAGATACAGAGTCTCGTCGTATTAGATTGTTTTCAATTCAACGTCATTTAAAGTCTCATTGTTGGATATTACTATATTATAATTGCGTAAGTTACAAATTAGCTGTGAAAATTATTATTTAGTGGTTTATATACACAGCTTCACGCCGTATCCCGCATGGAGCAGGGTAGGCAGAGGTGACTTAGTGTTAAGACTCCGTTCCCCATTCTTGTGGAGGCATTGCCTATTGAGTGACAGAACTCAACACCGCGCCTTGGCCCAACACCAGAGCTCAGAAATTAAAATATTTAATATTTAATTTCGTCGAATGGAAATAGAACCCATAACCTGTCGCGTTTACAGACACACGCTTGTGCTTCTGCATTACGAATAGCTCAGTCGTTATGCGTTTAGTCGTTTATTTATTTTTTATATTACATTATCAATATATATTAAAGTTAACCTGCGGTTAACTTTAATATATATTAACTAGAATATATATTAAACAAGCACTATTCATTTTAACAGTCACGTTCATACAAAAACTTTAGTGGAAAAATACTAGACAACTTATGTTTAGATTTGTAGAAATAATCATTTTTTATGACCTAAGATTCAAAATAGAGTATTTATTTAGTGTACTACTACTGTAGCTGTACGTATTTTACTGTAAATATTTTGTAAAGTAAATAATTTCGTCCGGAATCTACGATGTAGACGACATACCGACATTCCTTGCTTGGTTCAAGCGGAATTTAGGCGCGCAATCAATGTGTAGTACTATAGGACACTAACTCGTCTTCATTTAGCGTTTGTTAAAAATATGTGACATATGTTGCAGTTAAAAATATGTTGCAGTTCCTTAAAAATATGTGACAATCGTCGTTTTTGATAATATAGATAAGTGATTGTAGATGTCATTATTAATTTATTAGTTTGGAGATTGTTTATATTAATGTAATGTTATAAAGAAAACATTTATCACTTCATTAAAGTTACCTGTAAAGTAATAGAGGACCTAGGCGGAACAGCCCGTTGGGGTCTCGGTGCTGCCAGCTCACACCTCCTCTGCGCCGGGACGGTCCTCCAGGTCTTCGCCAGCCGCACCATGCCCGCCGCGTCCAACAGACCGTAGCCGAAGGAGTGTGACACATTCCGTCCTACACCATTGATGCGCCATTCTCCACCGATGCTTAGACGCTCCGGTCTTGCGGTGCGCACCACTGCAATATAGTGCATATTTGAGCGTTGCGTAATAAATATTTCATTTAAAAAATATATAAAAATTTACAATGAGTAGGACCTTATAAAAAATAAAAATTGAATTAAATTAGCTTCACGCTATATCCCGCACACAGCAGGGTAGGCAGAGGGAACCTAGTGTTAAGACACTCCGTTCCCCACTTTCTACCGAATTTTAGAGGCGTATTGAGTGGCAGAACTGAACGCCGCGCTTTTGCCTCGACACCAGAGCGAAGAAATGGAAATATAAATTTAAGTAAATATTTCATTTCCTCGAGCGGGGATCGAACCCGTAACCAGTCGGTTTTACAGTCACACTTTGTACCACTGCGCCACGACTGGCCTCAATGCCTATGATAAGAAAATTAAAAATATTTTAAATTCTCGTTAGAACTCATGTGTTGGGGCTTTATAACGATGAACACATTTTTTAACTGTGGTCGACCGTATTAAAGGGAAATAACAACTTTTACATCATAGAAATTTCACAAGAATTTAACGAATAATAACAACAAAACATTGCCATTGCCAATTATGTTCATTACTTATGATTTTTTTTTATATTTTTCCATTTGCTAATTTGCATAAAATGTTGGTAGCAATTCTAAAATCTTGATAGGAGTTGCCTTTAACAATTTCGCTTATTTAAATGATAATAGTATCCCATATTTAACAATAGTTAAACATTAAAGACATATTCTGTTCTATGAGATATCATTGTCAATAATCTCCATTGACTAAAGTACATTGCATCAAGTACATTATAATGATCACCTATCACGAGTGCGGGATCTGTAATCCCGTAATCCCCAATCTAAACGGCTTTCAGATAACATGCAAAATTTAGCGCGGGTATATACGTTGTTTATTTACGATGAAACTTTTGGGTGTTTAGTTTAGGGTTAATGAATAAAGGGTGCCTTTCATATTTTGTCGAGTCCATATACCTATTATAGAAGTGTACACTTATTTTAAATATTACAACCCGCTACTACCTTTTAATTTTTATCTGATAAATTTTGATTTTAGTTTTTACGAGAAATGCAAATAATCAATTGAAAATGACCTAAATTTTGTATTTAGTATTTTTATTTAAAAAATAACTTAAATATTTTTTAAATAAATGTTCCTGTTGAGTAAATCAATATTTTCTTTTCATTTTTTGATGTATCTATATTTATAAATATGAAACAAACAAACAATTAATCAAAATGTTTACAGTTGAAATAAAATTCACATGAGTTGTTTACCTTTTTGTTCGTAAAATAAAATGAGCACATACGAAAACAATCGCTTATTTCTAGAAAGTGGCTGAAAGTTTTGTTATTTTATATTACTCACATAGTATATATTAACTAAATAATAAAAATGTAACTTTACGCGGAATTCACACTAACGCTCTCGGCCCTGCACGCTTACTGCAGGATACTGCTTAGGTAGAAAGACACTCCGTTCTCTATTTTTCGCTGAATTCTCGAAGCATTGTGAATTAAGTGGCGGACACCAGAGCGAAAAGAAATATTAAATGTTTCATTTCCTTGAATGGGAATCGAACCCACAACCTGTCATGGTAAACGCGTAAAGTGACACAGTTAATGTAATTGTAACTCACCGATATGCTGCATGTCCCGCCACGTGAGGTCCCTGTTGGCCTGCAGCGCGAGCGCGCATATGCCGGCCGCGAGCGGAGCGGAGGCGGACGTGCCGGTGTGGCCCGTCGTGCAGGAGTGGTGCAGGTCGGTCGTAACCACCTTGTTGTTGGGAAACATTCAACTGTCAATATCTATAGAAACCATCATAACTATCATCTTTACCGTAAAGTAAGCTGACCTGCTTCTCATTAATGGCGCCGGAGCTGTAAGTCGCGGCGAGGGTCGAGCTGCACATCTCGGAGTACCAGGGCACCTCACCGCGTTCAGTCGCAGATGATATGCTCAATGTCCAAATGGAATTAGTGTAGCCGTCGCAGTTGCAGTTGTCGTGCTCCCGACCGCCGTTACCGGACGCCCAAACAAATATGGAGCCTTTGCCGTTGCGACCCTGTGCAAGAAAAGTTTTATGAGATAGAACTATAGATAGATAGAATAGGAAAAACGGAACCCTTAAAAGAACTCTTTGTCGTCCGTCTAACAAGAGCACATATTTTGTAATCGTGTATATAGTATACAATACGAAATAGTAGCTTCCTCTAATTATTTATTTAATTATAGGGATTGCTTCAGGTTGTATTCTACAGGTAGGCACAGTGAACGACATTGTAGGCAGAAGTAGGAACCTGGGAGTCTAGTGTTAAGAATTACGACTACTACAGTTAACGTGAAGTTGATAAAAAAAATCATTTCCTCGAATGGGAATCAAACCCACAATCTGTCGCATAATAGACGTACGCCTCTAGATCACTATTTTCATTATTTCATATTCAAATTATAATTTTACCTAAACAACAATATGTATCTATTGTTAACATTAAAACAATCATTAATAAAATAATTGGTTATTGTTACTTATATAATACGTACAATAGAAATACCAAGTTCAATTATAAATAGATTGTATTTATCAACAGTTTATTGTTCTCAACTACATCTATTAAACATATATTACAATGGAAGAGCTCTTGGGAGTAGCTCACAATAATTCATTTAATTTTAGTTAGTTCAAGTTCGAATGAGTACTGGTGATATGATGCTGAAATATTGTAATTTAATATCCAATTGTATGAATTTTATTTCAATTTGTAAATTGCAATTAACTCTAAACTGTATATTTAGTTTTTTTCTAGTTTTATGGCTGTATCCCGCACTCGGCGGGCAGAGGAACCTAGTACCACTAGGTTAGGTCTAGGTAGACACGCCGTTTCTCATTTCTGGACGCATTGAATGTAGCCGCCGCGCTTTTTTCTTCGGCACCAGAACGAAAAATAAAACGTTCCGTTAACGTTACACGCTTGTGCCCCTAAGCGACGACTAGCCTTTATTAGGTTCCGTACATTTTAAGGAAAAAAGGAACCCTTATAAGATCACTTTGTTGTCAGTCTATCTGTCTGCCTGTCTGTCGAAAGCATTTATCTCAGGAACGCTTCGAGATAACGAGTTGACATTCAAACTATATACTCAAATCTACGGCCATGATTTTATTAAACATATTTGTTCATTCACTTAAAAACTTTTTAAGTATGAAAATGTTTATATCGCAAAAAACGCATATTTCGACACTAAAAAGGGAATCAAAATTAATAGGGTACTTCCAAGTTGACCTACAATTATGAAATTTGACAGCTAGCATCTATAGGTAGTATTAGATCAGGCAAAAACCTGAAAACTGTATATTTGCGGTTAAATCCTAAAAAATAACAGTTCAAATCAAATCAGATGAAAGGGCTCTGGCTAAGCTAAGCTTGAATTTCGGAAACAACTTGGGACCTCAAATTTTTGTACCGAAACCTCGGTGGGAGTGCCCGACTCACAATTCAATATTTCTATATAGAAACGGTAGACGTAGTAGACAGTAGTAGTAGACGGTATATTACCGTCCATGGAAATCTTTCTACACATACCTTTTATGTTACAATCGCATCATTGAGTGAATGAGATCAATAGATAAACTCAAATGTATTTATTTCACTTATTTAGCAAAATATGAGGAAAAAATAAAATTATATAAAGAAACTTCTTATACCTTTAGAGGTTCGTGTAATATATTACAAGTTATTATTTCGTAGTATAAACCATTTTTTCAGCGTCACGCTATATACTGCATATAGCACAGTAGGTTTAGGGAACCTAGTGTTAAGACACTATTTCCCATTTTCAATATATATTTATTTTGTTAATTTTCTGGACATTTAAATAAAGTAACATAAATAGTAAAAGAATTATTTTGACTCGTATCTGACCTCATCAAATACATAATAGGCCTTATAGTTACAATAAATTACTGTTTTATTGGAAGCGAGGGTGGTTAGTGGTGATCAAATACATTGAAACACGACGTGGTACACCTAATAACGTAATACGATATACTATATACTAATAAAAGACCCGTACTTTTTTGCACTTTCTGCTGATTTTTTAAGTAATTTTGTGTTGAGAGGCGGAACTCAATCCAACAAGAAATTAAAATATTGAACAATCCCCTAGTGAGAATCGAAGCCACAATCGTCGCGTTTACCGTCACACGCTCTAACTGTGCCACGACGGTCTCTTATAATAGAATCGATGCGTAAAAATATATTCTAGTTTAAGCTGAATAGATTTCACTGACATTCACTAGGTCACTAGAGACAAACAACCATTGTTTCACTAAAATAACTCGTTTTGTGGCGTGAAAATACGATTTGTTGCTAAAATCGTTTACAGTAACTCAATATTTATATATTTTAGTACAAAAAACTTATAACTTAGGTTGTTGTGTTATTTGAATTACAAAAGAATTCTTTAATGTAGTACTAAAAGAAAAATTAAAAATGTTGCCCCAATAAGAACTCTGAGGGGTATAAGAGTAATTGTTAAAATAGTTCAAGCGACCATTTCTATTTCCACTCAAATACAAAAAAAACACATACGTTCAACTACGATATTTCATTTTCATATGGAAAATTCAAAGAATGCTTTACAGATAGAAAAAAAGATATAAATTTTTCGTACTCTTTTGTGCTATAATTGGCATGTGTTTTATCCAAAAAACCTCTCAGCATTACCGCGATTTAAACTCATAACGATATTGCCTCATAGTTATATTATTTCTTCTGTAACATACTTATTTTAATGGATCCTTAATTTTTGGACGCCATTCGTGGCGCAGCGGCAGAAATATGTGACTGTAAAAGCGATAGCTTATAGATTCGATCCCCACTCGAAGAAATGACATATTTGACTGGTGTTGTGGCAAACCGTGGCATCGAGTTCGAGTTCCGTTTAACTCAACACGCAAAACCACGAGAATTCAGCGGAAAATGAGGAATGGAGTGTCTTAACATTATATTCCTTCTGCGTACTCTGCTGTGTGTGTGGGATACAGCATGAAGCTGATTTAAACAAGGTAAGAGAAATCGCAGAAAATTGATTTATTTTTCTGTGAGATACGAAAATTGAAACTAATAAAAAAGGATAAACCACGACAGGCGGCAAAATTTTTCTTCGCGAAACATATAGATCGCAAAGTCTCACTCAGGGAAGAGGTTGTTATGTAAATTTTATACTTAAAACACTCGACATGGAAAATAAGTACATCGTTACAAAAATATTCCTGCAATCACTTATGTTTGTTTATTTTTTTATTATGTAGCTTATTATATATTATATAGTAAATAACCATGGGAACGCAGTGTTAAAACAATCCGTTCTGTTCCAATTACGGTACGCTCCTCACTTTCCGCCAAATTTTGGAGGCATTGCGTGTTGAGTGGCGGAACTCAACACCGCCTGTGCGGTGTTCTTAATTATTTAGCTATAATAAATAATGATGTTCCAAAGCATGATTTAAAATTAAATTTCATAAATTCAGGGCCAACACGGTCTGACTATTATGTAAATTAATTCGTTCTCGTTTATGGTTAGTTTAGGTCGTTACGAATAAACAGATTAGTATGAGGAGTTTATCGGATATAACGCAACATATGATTATACATGATCCTAGATAAAATAATTTGTAAGTTAAAATAACAGTACTAGTCACTTTGAGGTCAAGTGTGGGTCTAATTTCCACTCGAAGAAATGAAATATTTAATGTTTTTATTTGTTAGCTCTAATGTGGACGCAAAGCGTGGCGTAGAGTCGAGAGTTTGCGTCTCAACACCCAATGCCTTCAAAATTCGACGGAAAGTGGGGAACGGAAGTGTATTTTCATTAGGTTCCCAGTTCCCAGTTTCCTTCTAGGTACCCCTTGCCTATCTAATATATCAAATGACTATTTAAAAAGAAATGCAATTAAATTAAATATCAGAATGATTCCAGCGTAATTTCAGTAACAATATATCTAACAGTTCGATAATACAACTGAAATAAACTTAGAAAAGTAAACTCCACTACTTCGTCTAGTTGCTCACTGCTGTTTAAAATGTCTTACGTCTCCGTGGAATGCAATAACACTACAAGGTACGAAAGGAATTCTTAATATAAATATACATATAATAAGTGGAAAATATTTAATATCGGTCTATGTATTGTTATATTCTATAAAATATAACTTTGACTCAAATTGATTTTCTCTGGAATTGGAATTAATATTACATTTACACTATTTATATTGTAAAATTGAAGTGTTTGTTTGTTTCAAAACGCAAATCTCTAGAACTACTGTTATAAATTGAAAAATATTTTTGTTTTATATAATCCCTGTACAGATGATGTTTTTAAGTATATTACATAATGTATTTTAGTTTTTATTTAAGCAACTGTATCTGCGTTCAGAGTAACATACGGCATTTACTTTTTTCATATATCACATACCAACTCTAGTTACTACCACCTTTTCTCATCATATTACCTTAGTAACACCTTCAATGAAGGCTCTCGTAGCTAGTTCCCCTGGTCCGTCGACCGTTTTCCCATCGTCATCAGGTCCCCACGACGCACTGTAGATATCTACATGCTGTGGGTTCAAGCTCAGCGACCGTGCTTCTACTGCGTCCGTGACGTCACCATCTAACATGCGGACACCTGACAAAAGAAAAAAATTAATCATATATAAAAAAACATATGGTAAAATAATATATATAGATAGTTAGAGGATAAGTTCTATTATTCAATAAGCAATATCTTTACATTTTTGTTATCTCTATCATGTACTAGTCGTGGTATGTATATATGGTAAAATATAATTAACCAGGCTTTTTAAATTTGTATTTAAAATTCATAAGTTTATAAAAATGTTGGGGCTGAAAAAGACACCATAAATTAATTCTTTTACCTAGATGTACAAATTAGTATTATAAAAAAAACACTCGACACTATTTATACCAAGTGAGGGTCAATAAAAATCAACGGTGACAAAAACGGTCGGTTGTTTAAATATTTCATACTGGAATCGGAATCAATTTGTTAGGTTCTTTTTCTGGGCTCAGTATGTTTTTCCAAGGCTGACGATCAATTTTTCAAAAATGGGCTCAGGTCTACCCCAAAAGCTTGTATTGTGATTTTAAAAATAAAATAATTTATTGTGTTTTTAAATTTTTATTCGTTGTAAACTAAATTATTATTTATAAAAAAAGTCAAAAACTGTAAAGATATTGGAACATATTTACACATTATTTTATTTTAGTCTTTAAGTTTTTTCAATCTTCATTCTTTCAACTAACATAAGTTTATTATATTAACAGTACATGAAAATATAGGTACCAACTAATAATTATAGCAATGTTGTATAATTATAAACTTACGTACGATTTGCATAATTAATTGGATTTTAATCCAAATTAGCGTAATTAATTATATTAACTAGCGTAAGAGATATTTCTGCCACTTAGTGCACCATGAAGCGGGTAATGTAATATATTGTATACTAGTCGTTGCTTGCAACTTGGTTCGCGCGTACAAGGTGACATTTGCCGCGGTTCTATGCACCACCCGATTTACGTAAGTAGGTAATCCCAAAAAAATATATAATGTAAAAATTTATATATTTTCTTAGTATAATATAATTAATTGTGATTTACTAATAGTAAGTACCATTTATAAAAAAAAATCTATTGGTATAGAGTTCGAAACTAATATATATATTAGTAATTGATACTATTAAAGAGTATATCAATTATTGAACATGGAATAATTTTAAGCAAATTATATTTATTTATAAAACATCTCTATAAAGTCATATTTACGTGTTCCATAATCTACTTATATTTTCTCATTAAATAATTTAAAGGCACGAGCAGAAGCAATTTCAGTACTAATTATTTATTCACATATGCATGCAAGTTGGCAATGAGCGTTGTCTCCATTCTGACCTAAAAACGTCTAATTACACGAACTACACACTACTATTTGAGTGTGAATGTTTTTTATGGAAGTTAAAGAAATGCATTGAAACAGAAATTGAATTATAACTTCAAATACCTTTATAATATATTTTTTTATTTTTTTTATGTTCCTTATTTATTAGAATTACGTAATGAATAAATATCGCATAGTAGCAATAGGGGGAAATAAAAAAAAGTTACGTTACGTTAGATACATTTACTAAAACAAAACGTTCAACGTCGTTAGCCCGACAGGAAGCTACCACTGTACTGGCTCCGCCAATGAGAAAGACAATTGAAATTCTGTATACTTCCAAAAGCTTAAAAATTTAGAACAGACTATTTTGCCCTCATTACATTTATATTAATGGCTTAATGGCTTTTAATACAGGAATCTGCAAAATTCAAAGAAACCGGGAGATCACACTTTTCAAACTGGCAACCTAGTGTTAAATCTCCTCTTCTGCTCCCCATTTTCAACCGAATACAAGAGACGGGGCGTGTTGAGTAGCGGAACTGAACACCGCGCTTTTGCCTCGCAACAGTGCGAAGTAATGAAAATATTAAATATTTAACTTCCGCGTGCGGGAATCTTATCCACAACTTGTCTGTCGCGGTTACAGCCATACGCCTGTGCTCAAATATCAATGTATGATTCACATTATAAAATTCTTAGTATATATAACGTAAGTGACATTTTTTAACAGCCTGGTACGTTAATTTTGTATATTATTATTTCAAGAAAAATGAAACGATTATTATGTATTTTATATTCCATTAAGAAATTCGAATACTTTCATCGAGTTTATATTTATTAATTATGTATTGCGAGCTTAATAAAAGCGAAGAATGTTTTTAGTAAAAAAGAAGTATCAAAATGAGAGAAGAGACACCCACGTAATTTAAAATGGTATAGACGTGTCAATAACAACATTTCCATACGGTGAAAACAGAAAAAATATGTAAATACTACTAAGATTTCACACCTCGTCTTTACTATGTATTCCACGTTCACAACATATAAATAGGTTCGTGTTTCAAAAATATTTGATACCTTCAGGTTTTTCCAATACGGTCTTGTTATATTGTAAGTAAATTACAATTTGGGTGTTTTGAATAACAAGTATTGCCGAAAATGTAGGTCTTTTTTTCTATCATAAACGATATCTTAATATCTGTATTAAAATTCAGATACTATTTTTTTTCAACTTTTCACTCAATGTATGGCTTAATATACTAAACCTATAAGACAGGTTCGATTCCCAAACGAGGAAGTGCAATGTTGAATATTTCCATTTCTTCGTAGTTCATACTCGTGTGGTACCACCACTGTGTACCACTCAACTCGTATTGCCTTTAGAATTCGACAAAAAATATTCTTATCCACAGCGCCATCTATTGGACTTACAGTTAAACTGTATCCATTCAAACAGTTAAAAAAATACTACTGTTAGTATGTTAAATTTATTATAAGTTAAAATTACACTAAATATAAAACGATGTTAATCTAAAACGATTTTAGACTAAAATCAGCTTCTCGATATATACCGTTACATACCCATATTAGTGTTGAAGACACTGGTCCCCATTATCTGACTAAATCAATTTTTACTCTATTACGTATGGGGCCGTTCTAGTATTACGTAAGCAGTTTTTTGCACTTATTAATAAATGAATCACACGAGATCATACACCAGTTCTGCACACATACATAAATATATACAGAAAATCAATTACGTAGCTTCCAAAGCTTGATCAGGGAGTTTAGCTCTGAGCTTAAAGCTTAACAAGGATATCTCTCTCTCTCTTTGACAGGCCAAAGCGAGTTATTAACGGTAACAATTCCCATATGGAAATGTTACGTTATACTGACAAGACCACTTCTATAGGGATATCGTTTAATCAAAACACTAAAGTAAATTCGTACGAAGTATATATAAAGTGAACGTGACAGATTGTGGGTTCAATTCCAACTTGAGGAATTGAAACATTTAATATTTTCCGTTTCCGTTGAGTTCCGGTACTCAACACGAAGAGCCTACAGAATTCGGCGTAAAGAGGAGTGTCTCAATATTACACTATAAGAAATGAAAAAACATAATATTAACAATGTATAATGCTGTATACTCTTTATCTTAACTTGCATTATCATATAAAATATAGTAAAAAATTATTATTTTAATTGTGATGTTCATTCTCTATGATATAGTAGATAATTTGTATTTATGGCTTGACTTTTACAGTTATTGTAAGCATACTTATATAAAAATTAAATAAACTAAAATTTCAAATTGAAAAGACTGAAAATACTTAACACTAGAGATATCATATTTCACCGAGTGGGTATCGAACCCAACCTGTCGCGGTTAACCTGTCCCCTACATAATCTATACTTATAATAAATCTGTAGAGAGGTCAATTCTGTACATGAAATATATTTTCAAAATAACTACCAGGGGATGATAAGTGATCGATTCTGATGCCAAAAATGCAATCAATAAAATTTTTGTCTGTCTGTCTGTCTATCTGTCTGTATATTCTTTATAGAAACAAAAACTACTTGACGGATTTTAACGAAACTTGGTATAGTTATTTTTCATACTCCTGAGCAGGTCAGCATATACTTTTCATCACGTTACAAACAGTAGGAGCAGAGCAGTGAAAAGAAATGTTGGGAAAACGGGAGAAGGTACTTGATTTTTTAAGCTTCTGTCGCGTGTGCAGCCTTAATGGTTAAAGCTACAGCAAAACCATGTAAAACGTAAATATTCTAGGTAAAATTATAAAAAAAATACCCCAAGACAGCATATGTCTATCTTTTATGGTTGACTCACAATAACACGTGTAACTCCCAATAGCTTAGCAGTTCGTAGATTTCTGATTATATTTGTATACTCTTACGTTTACAATACCAATAATACTCTCACTCATTCCTATTTTTTAAAAATTACCATTAGTACCTGTTTAATAAAAAAAATATAATAGAAATCGGTATAGAAACACCAAACTAATACATGAAATGAAATACGATAATATTCCGCAGAGATTGGTTACAGCTCAATAGAACTGCTGGTAACATTAGAAAACGGTGTCCCAATGATGACTGCAGAACAACGTTTAGTCTATGATCGCGTGTGCGAGAGTGTGCATAATAATTTAGGAACAATATGGTTTTTAGATGCACCTGGAGGAACTGGGAAAACCTTTTTGACTAAATTAATATTAGCTTATGTTCGAAATCAGCGTAAAATTGCTCTTGCCGTGGCTTTATTAGGTATAGGTGCAACATTGCTACCAGGAGGTAAAACTGCTCACACTATGTTTAAAATACCAACTGATTTAGATCGCACGGAAAGTCCAACCTGTAGTATTTCAAGAAATGGCGACAAAGCTAAGGTATTGCGTGAGTGTAATTTAATCGTATGGGACGAATGTACGATGGCCCATCGAAAAGGAGTAGAAGCGGTAGACAGAACTCTAAGGGATATAAGACAAGATGATTGACCAATGGGTGGTATCACGGTTTTATAACACACACAAACCTTACCGGTAATACCTCGGGGGACCCGAGCTGATGAGGTTAGGGCTTGCCTGAAAAGCTCTTATTTGTGGCGTGATATACAGTCGGTGCACTTGACTATAAACATACGAGTAAGAACTGGAGATAACGCGGATAATCGTGAATTTTCTGATATATTATTAAAGATTGGTGAAGGTACTTATCCACAACTACACCAAGGAAAACTTATCCTGTCGTGTCGTCCTGAGTTATGTTGTATAGTGCAATCCCAACAACATCTTATATCGTCACATATCAGTGACATACCAAATATATTAAAAAGGGACAATTATTGGCTATGCGAAAGGTCCATTTTGACACCTCGCAAATGACCAGGCATCTGAGATTAATAATAAAATACTGTCTAATATACAGGGGGAAAGCAAAGTTTATAGTTCAATAAATAGAATGGTCGATGAACAGGAAGCCACTAATTACCCGATAGAATTTTTAAATTCTATAAATATGCCCGGACTTCCTTCTCATTTAATTTGTTTAAAAATTGGCATTCCGATAATTCTGCTCCGAAATTTAACACCACCTCAACTTTGCAATGGAACTCGGCTAAAAGTAGCAACAAAATGTAATCGAGGCTCAAATTTTAACAGGTTGCGGAGCAGGAGAAACCGTCTTTATCCCCAGAATTCCCATAATACCAAATAGTTTTCCATTTCAATTTAAAAGAACGCAATTCCCAGTATCGGTGTGTTATGCAATGACGATAAATAAGGCTCAAGGGCAGACTTTTTGTGTTGCTGGAGTAGATCTCAGTGTCAGTTGTTTCTCGCATGGTCAATTATACGTCGCTCTTTCCCGGGTTAGCAGTTCTAGGAACCTTTACGTTCACGTGCCGGACGGGTCAACTCTTAACATAGTTTACCCGGAAGCTTTGCGCTGAAGTATTTTAAACTATATTTTGATCTAAACAATATTAGCAATATATCAACTTAATAACAAACAAGGAGTTACACGGACGGAGTCGCGGGTACAGCTATTAATAATAATATTCTGCGGTTCCTTATATTTTTCAATAGTATTGTGGATTGACATATTATATTGTCCTACTAAGATACGAAAGTTAACTAATCTGCCTGTTAAATCAAAACCGTGAGAAAGGACTTTATGCTAATTTTTTTACGAAAAACGACGGAAGCGCGGACGAAGTCGCGGGCAAAAGCTAGTAAATTAATAAAAATAATATGAAGTATGTAGCCACGAGAAATATAATCATATAATTTTTACTGTGTGTTATAATTTAAGTATACAAGCGCCCACTCCCCTTTACACACAACAGCCAACAGGTAAACCTTTTATATAAATTAATCTATTAGTGGAAATTGGGAAATTTGTTAACGGAATGCTAAGCTTAAGTCGAACAAACAGCACTCAGTTTTAACGCTTTTAATTTTCTTTTTAAATATTTTTTTAAGCATCTCTACTTATAATAAAATCGTAACGTGTCGGTCGGTGTCTGTACTTGGAAGATATATAAAAAAAATGTTATCGATCGTACAAAAAACAATTACTTTTTTGTTTGTTTGTCTGTGCGCTTGTTTACGCTAATCGCAGAAATGGCTTCACTCATTTATTTGCACGTTTCTCTTTTATATTTTGACGAGCTGATCTTAACATTTAATACGTTTAATTAATTAGTTTTATTTCCATCGCATCATAAATAAAAATAAATAACATTTCAAGGAATGTTGTTCAACGAAATTGCCATAAATAATTGTTTTATTGAATTCGCTGAAACTTTACTTTTCAATGTAAGTATAAATATTATTTTTAAAATTATATTATTCATAGAAAACGAAAATATTTACCAGTTAATTTATAACTAAATAGTTCAAGCGGGCGAAATCGCGAGTGGTCGCTAGTTTATAATAAAGCTGACAACGTTTATATTACGTACGCATGTAGGTGTACGTTGATAGTGAGGTAATCCTACATCTGATTTTGAATATTATATCTGAAGAGTTATGCCACGAATTATGCCTCAAGTAAACTAATTTTATTTATATGGCTCTTGTAACGTAGTGGGGAAGTGGCTGATTGTACCTGCAATGATTTTTGGTGCAATTTTTTTTTCTGGATTTTTTTTTATGTATGTATAAGGTTTTTTCTTAATTCACTCCATGTTTGATGCATAAGTGGAAACTTTATTGGCTAATGTAATGTTGATATGTATTAGCTATAGGTACTGTAAGCGCTGTTTGTTTCCCAATATAAAATAAATAAAACAAATAAATTAATAAATAAATAAAATAAAAAAATACAAGAAAAATAATACGTTTTCCTTATACTGCGTTGTTAATTTACATAGTTGCTCGACTCTCATACGTTGACTTTGTATTGTAAATTTTATAATTAGCCGTCATATGTGCTTAATTTTCTTCCACGCCCATTCTTCATTTATAAATAGTATAAAATAACATAAAAAACCAGTAAAAATTTCACTATATTGTACATAATATTTATCCAATGCTTTAAAATGTTGTTTTACTTTCGGTAAACATAACATAGTATTTTTAAACATTTTTTCAAAGTATTATTCCACACTTAGGAAAGAAAAATACTTATTTAGAAAACGTATAAAAATTTGAACGCAGCGGGACTCGAACCCGCGCCTCCTGGTCGTCCCTGGTCGGTTTCCAGAAGGCGCGGGTTCGAGTCCTGCTGCGTTCAAATTTTTATACTTTTTTAAATAAGTAATAACATAGTAATTCAGTAAAAGTAAGAAAAAAGTATGTGGCTGCACCGAATTTGGTCTTTCTGATCTTTAGCGCATTGTTTACTCGAAAGAAAAAAAAGTAAGAAAATCTCCGTACTGTAAAATCTCTTACCCCCGTACTGTAAAATCTCTTACCTCCGTACTGTAAAATCTCTTACCTCCAACACTAGCGTCGTAGGCCACACCGACAGCACAGAGGGAGTTGTTAGCAGTAGCAGCCACTTCTCCCGCACACCTCGTCCCGTGGCGGTTTGAATCTATCATGTCGTATCGAGGCTGGGGGTCTGAGTCATGGGAGTTCACGTCGTAGGAGGCCATGGGGTCCTATGGAAAAAGTTCATGGGAATTAATATCATAGACTCATACAAGTACATGAAATGACTATGTAGTGTTATAAAACAAACAAAAGTTGTAATATTGTTACGATACACATAATGTTATGTTTAGCTTCTAAATAAGAGTCAAAGCGATCCGTTTTCAATTTTACGTGTGATATATATTATTATGTTATAGCAAAGCCGGAAATATTTTTCAAAGACGGTGCATGTTTAATGAGGCCTCGTGGCTCACCGGCACAACGTCTGACTGGAAACGGAACGGTTGTGAGTTCAATTTCCACTCGAAAAATGAATTATTAACAATTCTTTGATCTAATAAAAGGGCAAAGTGCAGCGTTGCATGCGCCGCGACTTAACGCAATGTCTCCAAATTTGGAACGGTAAGTTGGGAACTGAGAGTTTTGACACTAGGTCCCCTACCTATTCTGCTATATGTCAGAAAAATATAATTTAATAGGTACAATATAATTATTAAGAACATGTTTATTTAAATAAACTAACTTAAAATTATGAAAGCATAAGATTAATAAAAGCTTGCTTTAAAATAATTACACAAAATATAAAAAAGTAAGCCAAGAGTTTACGAGGCGACTTTATAAGTGTGTCACATTTTATACGTGACTCGAAATTACATCGACTAACGCGGAAAGTTTGAGGACTAAGTATATTTTATATTAGACTTGATTTTCATAACTCGTCTCTGGAATATATTTATCATATAACAGTAACTTCTCATAAGGTAAACATAAGTTCGTAAGTGAACTTTTAAAGCCATAGCAGATCATAGGTACGATTTCCACTCAAGGAAATGATATACTTTATAATTCGGAAAAGTGGAAAACGGATGTATTTAATGGGAACAAAGTGTCTTAACACTAGATTCCCAGGTTCCCTTTGCCTACAATGCTGCGTCCTCACGCACGAGACAAGAAAAAAAAGAAAAATTTTAACTTAAGTCAAAAGTTACCAATAACAAACATTTATGTTTACACAGAACTGCCATAATACTCAAAGATTTGCTAAGTTTTTGATTGCTCTTAATTGACCTACGAGGATCATAGACAGCTATCAAACTTTATGTTTGAACTTTCATCTTAAGAATTTGAAAGTGAACTAACTTAATTAATAAATACTTAAGATAATATAATAAGTGTTTATTTTTCAAAGAAATATTCGTAGGGAAATATATATTACAAGTACTTGTAAAATAAAATAAATAGAAATAGAAATTGCTAGAACCTCTAAATAAATTACTAATCAATGTTAGGAGTGGTGTGAAGTGAAGTGCTCACTTCGGGCCAGTGGAGATTATTTTGGAACCGAGACTGTGTTGTATAAAGTTAGTGAGCTAGGTCTAACAACTTAGGTCAGCTAAGGTCAGTTTCGTATACTGGACTCATTTAGTAAAGCTATTTGCATAGTCTAGTGCCCCTACGAAGCTAAAACGACCAACATTCCTAGGAAAGTTAAACAGACACAGTACAGTTTTGTTTTAAGGTTCCCTAGATTTAAGTGTTAACCTAGAACACAAACACGAATGTACTAACTTCCAAGTGATGTATACTCAGTAGTGAATTGAGCACTATTCGCCTATATTATTACACTTTCTAGTTATATTACAGAGAAATGGAACACCGGTTGTGATACGAAATATTGCACATCACGGTAACAACACTGACCTAATTACCCGTTTTTCAAACCAACATTGAGATTAAAGCCGCGGTAGTGAATCGTGTAATTTCAAACTCGACTGCCTTTGTACGTGAATGTCTCTCTTTGAAAGCGGTAAAACACATAGCGTCAGCTGTTATCACGTAAAATCATATTTTACGTGATAATAGCAGAACTGAGCTGTACTATAGCAGATGCGTTTTAGTAGAGACGACCCTGAAAAGAAGAATGTAAAGACCCTGAAAATATCGTTAATGTACTTCACTTAGTTTGTGAAAGGATTGAGAAATTGTTTTAGTGAAACGCTGTGATGTAAATTGAAGGAGAAACGTCCGTGAAAGGTTCGTACTATCTTTATGTATTTTTTCTATTCGTACATACTTGTCTATAGACTCTTTATATTCTTCTATAATGTAAGTACTATTTTGTTAAACTAGTAATATAAAGAATGATTTCCTTAAAATATTTCAATTGCAGTTATAAATAATGAACATAAGTAAATTACGCACGTACCTACATTATAAGTACGTAATATTGTTCTTTATTATTTATAATTACAAATTTTGCTTCAAAAAGTTATATAAATACAAGTACTTAAAGTCACTACAGAATACTTTAAAATATTGATTCACTTCCGTAACCTATTAGGGACGGAAGTGTCTTAATAAAAACGGAATATCTTAACACTAGTTTCTCTGCTTATTACTAAGCTAAGCTAATGAATAAAAAAATCCACTAGCCCCGTCCCACTCTACCGTAATACAATATTCTATTACAAACATTTCGTTTAAAATATACAAATAGTTAAAACAATCGGTATTCAATTTTCCAAGCCATAAATGAAAGCAACACAAACAGGACGAAAACTGCAATTTCAAACTCGAGCGACTTTGTTCATGAACGTCACTCGCGACTCGTGACTCGTGACTTGTGAGCGAGTAAGAGCGAGCAGCTATTTATTTAAAGACGGCAGTACTTGCTACGAAGATTTATACAAACAAACTCCTTTGACGCGAGTCAGTCGGAGCTACTGCGAGTCGCGACTGAGCCTCGCGATGTTGCTACGAGTAGTTATTGTCAAATCATGTATTGGAGATACTGTTTTGTGTATTTATTACGAAGGTAATGTTGGGGAAATGTTAGTAATTACTTGTATTTATAACAAAACGATGTATACAATTATTTTTCAATATAGAGTAATTTATCGTCATCATTAAATTTTGTCAATATAATGACACTCGACTCTAATATAAAGTCGTTCTAAATATTTATTGCTGTGTTAGCTTCACACTGTATCCCGCACAGGACTGAGAAAATAGAGAATACTGGAAAACCAGTATTATGATTTCTCGGGTTCCACTGAAGCACATCCGTTCCTTTCACTTCAGTTTCAGTGGGAATCGAACCGACAAAGTGTACCTTCGCGCCATGACTGGCCTCATTCTAAATATCTCATAAAAAAATAATTTCAACATAAGAAACAAATTATTATAATAATTTACGCGTCCAACATTACATAGTAACTAAAACGTGGTGTGGTAATCACACCACGTATTCAACATACCACAACATATAATATAATTACACGCATTGGTGCAAATTAGTATCAAATCGAAGCATCGCAAGGCCCTCGCGCCTCGAGGTTACGGACAGACTCCTCACGCGGCCGGCGCGCCTCGCTGGAGCTGGCGTGCTTTCAATCTATTATACGGATAGCTAATTGGAGCCCTCACTTACATTATTAGCAATATCGATTACGATTTCTGATTGAGTGCCGAGTAGCGTCTAAGTAATTGGTCAGTGGGTTCGACAAACCATGGAATTTATGAAGGAAAATATTTCAATAAAATCTATCTGCTTTGGTATTTTATTACTGTTATAGTTAAAATAGTTTTAAATATATTGAAATTGAGTTTAGCAATGAATTGAAAATTTCCTTCAGTACAATGTAAATGTCGAATAATAATGCGGATATTTTTTTTATATTTACTGTAAAGTACTAAATATATAATTTTTTTACAAGCACACGTGTCAGTTGATAGTAGATAAGTGATCATCACCCACGACTCCGTGTAATACCAAAGAAACGTTGCCAGTCTTTAAGGTGGAAATGGAGTTATTAAAGGTATCCATGTCGTATCGACCTGGAAACATTCCCACAGTTACGTGACACGTGCCACGTGTCCCGGTGGTGTAGATGATGATAGAGTTAGTGACGTACACACACGTGTACAGTTAGAAAATTGGGCGACAGTTAAGAGGTCAAACAGTTCCCCAGAACACTACCCGTGATAAATGCGGTAGAGAACGCACGGCGAAGACATACAGGCGAAGCCTTTCACAGATAAATAAATACCATTTCGAAGATAAATAGATGAATAGAAACTAACATTGAATCGAAAGTACTTTAAAATACGTAACCCATCGCATTGTATTTTCATATTTCACAACACGAAAAGCGATAGTATTTTAAAGTTTTGTCCACTGTAAAATATATGCAACAGAGAAACTCAACAAATCGGTCTCCGTACACATTTATGATTATAATGGAGACGTTAACCTTTCATCAATTTCGGATAAACTGGAACGTAGACAACGACTAGTTTACAATCAAGCGTCAATTGATCTAAATATATTTACTCTCTTTTTTTTCTTTTTTTTTATCTCCATATATTTTCTAATAACGTTTATCGTTGTTATATTAAAGGAATACTTTAAATTGGACTCAGCTGTCGATGTTGGTTACGTTGTAATTATTTGAACGTCAATTCTCTTTTAAGTTCTTTGTGAGTAAAATTAAATTATATTGTTTTGAAATATTGTTTTACTCGCCTGTAGAATAGTATTTTCTTGGAAAATCGTGTAAGTTATTCCAATTCATTAATTTAAAATCTTCTGGAAGTGGTCCAAAATTAGGCACAGTCTAGGAAGTGTCAATTTAGAAATTTTTAAATGGACTAGGTGTTATTATTAATTAACAAATTTTCAAAAAAAATAATATAATTTTGATATTATAAAATACTTACATAGTTAGAAACTAAATCCGGATGATCTGTCTCAAGTCCATCGTCTAATATTGTAACGACGACGCCTCGCCCCGTGACGCCTTCCCGCCACGCTGGTATCACGTTCATATCCAAGCCCCCACCACGGTTCTAAATAAAAATATAAGTCGTATATTATTTTTTATATGCTTAAATTATACATCATTTTTCAACGGTACCAATTCAATAAGTGGTAATCAACGCCGTGATATTGATATTTTGTTGCTTTAAAACTTAACTTTAGTAGGTAATGGATGCCACTCGTGGCGCAGTGACGCCACAATCATGCGACTGTTGTGGATTCGATTCCCACTTAAAGAAATAAAATATTTAATATTTTTTGTCTCCTGGCTCTGGTGACGAGGCAAAGCGTAAAACAAAACATGGTATATGCATGCAATGCCCCCAGAATTTGGTGGAAAATGAGGAACGGAGAGTCTTACTCCCTCTGCAGACCCTGCTATTTTGTGGGGTACAGTGTGAAATTGATAAAAAAAACAGATAGTTATAATACATTACATTTCAACAGTTGAATTGGGATAAGTAGTTGGGTAGAGAGCAGTTTATACATAGATAAAGCTTAAGGGTTCTCAAATGACACACACAAAGGGGAAAATTCATGGCACATTTTGCAACAGTTTATATTGAAATATGCTTTGTTAAAAGTTAAAAGTAAAAATATGCAGAGAATTTATATTCGTTTAACGGACGGATTTCGGAACACGTTATATGATATGAAGACATATGGAATTAACTTACATTCGTGGTTTTTTACTAAAGTTCGATAGATGGTTAAGTATTTACTTTTCAATTTAACAAAATCTTTTTTAAACATTTTTTAAGTGTTTTTCCACATTTAGGAAAGAAAAATACTTATTTAGAAAACGTATAAAAATTTGAACGCAGCGGGACTCGAACCCGCGCCTCCTGGAAACCGACCAGGCGCTCTGACCACTAAACGATACGTTCTCGCCAAGCTACGTCGACGTAGGTACGTGTACGTTTTAAGAAAAGCACTTATTTGGAAAACGTATAAAAATTTGAACGTAGCTAGCTAGCACGAGCCTCTTTACCAAAGCAAAGAAACTGAAAATATTAAAGATTTCACATCCTTGGGTGGGAAAAGAACCTACTATCATCGAGCCGATAGTACACCACAACGGCCTCTAAATCTAATCTTTGTAATAATAATAATTTATGAAACTTTCAGTTAATCACATGTTAGGCACTTGTAAAATCTTATAATCAAGACACATTGAAGGCAAAGAGCGGAGAGTACTCTCATCAAAAGGTAACAAGGCAGAAAATTAGCTATTAGCCGAGACAAGGCGTCTTGTAAGGAGAAAATTAAGATGTAATAGCGCTACGATGTATAGGGTGACATGTGTCGATTATCTTTTAATACATATATTTATATTATTTTTTTTTCAGCTTCACGCTGTATCCCGCACATAGCAGGGCACCGTTACCTCGTTATCCACTTTCCAGCCAATCGTCGAGTATTTACTTATTATATAACTATTGTTAAAGTTCATGCACCAATAAATTTGTATTATAATTAAATAAATACAAAATTTAATTCAGTAAATAATCAGTGATTAATTATTTATTCATCCGAATGCTCTATCTGCAAATATTAAAGGATTATTAAAAAATATTTCGGCTTGCTTTTATACTGTACGGTTTTTTAACCTTTATTTAATTTCATATATAATTTTAATATAATCCGTAGATTTGTAAAATAATATTATTATTAAATATACAACTTTTAAATTGAGGCCAGTGGGCAGGCTGAGGCACAAGTTTTTGACAGTAAATGTGACAGTGACACTAGTTGTGGATTCCATTCCCACCCGAGGAAATGAAATATTTAATACTTTTATTTCTTTGCTCTGGTAACAAGTCAAAGGGCGGTGTTGAAATCCACAAATCGACACACAATGCCTCCAGAATACGGGAAAAGAGAACGAGAACCGAGTACGTCAAAACTAGGTTACCAATTTCAATTTCCTTCTGCCTACCCTGTTATGTTCAGGATACAGCATGAAGCAAAAAAAAATTGTGAAACTAAAGAAAAAACTTACCAAATACCACATATGCGGCCATTTTGGATCATTTAATTGGAACTTAGAGTCAGCGGAACGCGGCCGCCCTTTCACTCTCGTGTGCAGTTCCCGCTTTGAACCCGTTTCCCTTTTCAATGAAGGCGGCCCCGACGGTTTTGTTTCAGCTGAAACAAATTGTATGGAATTGGACGTTATTTTCCATTTGCGTGATGAAACCACATTCTGTGGTTATATGATATGAAAGTAGAACGCTCTCTCATAATAATATAAAATCTATTTAAATTGGTGACGCATAAACGCGGCGTTGAGTTCCACCACTCAATACGCAATGCCACACTATAAACGTGATGGTTGTGACGTGATGATTGTATGGAATTGGACGTTATTTTCCATTTGCGTGATGAAACCACATTCTGTGGTTATATGATATGAAAGTAGAACGCTCTCTCATAATAATATAAAATCTATTTAAATTGGTGACGCATAAACGCGGCGTTGAGTTCCACCACTCAATACGCAATGCCACACTATAAACGTGATGGTTGTGGGTTCGATTCCTATTCGAGTGAATGAAATATTTAATATTTTTATTTCCTCGTTTTGATAACGAGGCGGAGCGCGGCGTTGAGCGCCACTCAACACGCAATGCATCAAAATTTCGGCAGGAAATAAGGAACGGAAGTCTTATCAGGAACGGTTAAGGTAAATGTTTTAACACTATGTTCCCAGGTTCCTTCTGCTTATCCTGTTTGCGGGATACAGCGTGAAACCTACCTCCGTATTAGTAAGATAATGTGTATCCCTATAATAATGATATTTTATTAATACATTTAAATGAGTCACGCCTCCAGCACTACCAAAAATAATAATTAAATTAGTTTTAAAAACACCATTGTTGTGTACTCTAAAATACTCTCTGTGTAAAGAAGTTGAAGGCATTGTAAAAAAGGAAAGGCGTTTGTGTTCTAGCTCAGGTCGAGCAGGATCCCTGTATACAAATAGAATAAGTTGCAGTAAAAATGTGTGCTCATATTTTTACTTTAGTAGAAAATGAATTTTAAGTTCATAATTAAAATTTATTAAAAATATTCAAACGTTCATCGTTAGCTCTTAGAAAACCGTTATTATATATGTAGCTAAAAGTAATCACGTAATTTTTAATTTTTATATAAGAATATTAAAATTTTACAATTGATCGCAAAAAGCTTAAAAAATTATGCATGTTTTTCCATTTTTAACCTCTATCCCGCAATTAGCAAGATAGAGATATAGGCGAAGAGAAACTACCGTAACGTGATATTCTCCATGGATCGAACCCACAATTTTCTTGATACAGGAAGACCTTTGTGGCCTAGCTGTTTTAAGAATTCTATAAAATAACAAAGTAAAAGACTTTGGTAGGGCGATATCATTATATCATGTCCTTTTGGAATTAAAATCTTTTAGTATAAAGACGATTTCCTAACACCAGGTATCGCGTTCGTGAGCTGGTAACATTGAGTGGTTCAAGATTGGACTTTCATGAAACTGAATACAAGCAAATATACCATAATACACGTTGAAATGAAAGCTAGAAAACAAACTACGACAAGGAAACTGTTTATAACGATTCTATATATGCATTTTTTGACTTACATGATATTGTATTTATATAATTTGAACATTTTTGAGGATTTAGACAGATGAGGAGAAGTTTTATGTTTGTGGGTTCGATTTCACTCGAGGAAATGACATTTTTAACATTTTCATTTTTTCGCGCTGGTGTCGAGGCAAAGCGCGACATTGACTTCTGCCATCCAATTACTATAGACTTCGTCAGAAAGTGGAGAGCGGGGTGTGTTAAGACTAGGTTCCCCCCGCCTACTCTGTTCCATGAGGGATACAGCGTGAAGCTAAAATATATATATATATACCTGTACTGCTTAAATCTTCTATCGTCTGAAAATCTCTTTTTCTTCTCGACAGTATCTTTTGTTGTCGCGCCCATAGCACCCGCCCGTCTGTCTCCAACCGGATGTGGTGCTCTTGCGCAGGCAACAACGACCGCTTTGCTATTGACTTGTGATGAAAATGGTAGTGGTTCTGGAATATCTGTAAACAAACACAAAAAAATATATTAATATACTACAATATCGATTTATAAATCATATTTAAAAGTCGAAAGAATAGACCTTCTAAATATTTATCTTAATAAGAAAGAACTATCCAAATCGAATTACTTAGAAAAAATTGCGTGTTTGAATGTAAAAAATATGCGCTACGAACAAGGAACCTGCTCCGATCATTTACTTCAGTTATTTACAATAAATATTATAAGACGATATTAGAATTTTATGAAACATTATCTAAAGCATAAAATAATTCATAGTTTTGCAAAGATATATATTACCAATAAGTAATATATGTAGATGGTCATTAAAATCACAAATCACTTTATCAATAGAAAACGCAAAGTGTAAGTATGATGGCATGATGTATCATGTACCACTTAGTATTTAGTCGTGGTGAGAACTTGACTGGTGTTAATTAAGTTAATGTGGTGGGATTTTAAAATCTACTTCGATAGTAAAGTTCGCCGGACGCCGCCGACGTACCCGGTACCACCGCATTGTGACCGCTTAATTTAAATGTGGTTATCGTTTTACGAAACAAATGATTTTAGGCTTCTATGCACTGGACTACCAATGGGTTTACATTTGTTTATGATTTCTATTTATTTGTGTGTAGATGATAATATTTAGTCGAAATTATATAAATTTCATACAAGTAAGGGAACTGTTACAGTATATTTTCGATTTACGTCAAAGCCAATTAAAGAGAATTATACCTGTAAAAAATTTTACAACAAATGAAGACATAAAATATTTTTTTTGCCTCGAATGGAAATCGAACCCACAACATGTCACATTTAGGTACATTCGGAGACTGGGCTCAAATTATTTTTGAAAAATATGGCTCTCTAAATGAATATATCACTATAAAGCCAGCAACTCTTCAATAAATTTCGAAGCACGCGAAGCAGAAATATCTATTACACTTCGTCTCCTTACAGCTTTTCCTATTTAAAAATTTGTATTTTATTAAAAATGTTGTAGAATATTTCAAATATATTGGTCGCTATTATAACAATATTCGCGAGGCCACCATGACAAAATCAGTGATCGACACTCGGGAGAATTAATTGTATTTTTATTTCTATGCACTTGACAAAATGCGGCGTTCAGTACCGCACAATAAGTAATTCTGGCAGAAAGTGGAGAAAGAAGTGTCTTAACACCTATATTTTCCTAAATACTTTGCTACATGACTGACATTATCAGAATTATATGTATGTTTAAATATAGTTCCAAGAACTACTTAATTATGATCCATGTATAAATATTTCATGGAAACTAGATATATATATCTAGTTATATATCTATATAATTCGAATCGAAAATTCGTACTAAAACCGTTCGTCGATTGATTCTAGGTATACACGTACCTACATGCATTGTTTTATTTCATCATAATATTACATTTTTCTTCAGCTTCACGCTGTAACAGGCAGAGGGAGCCTAGTGTTCAGACTCTCCATTCCCCACTCTTCGCTGTTACGTGTTGAGTGACGGAACTAATTCGGAGAGACTAAGACGGAACTAAAAGAAGTTAAATGTTGGTTTAATTTTATTTGCTCGTAATATCGGGTTCCAGGTTAATGGAAACCTTCAATCTTAGTAACTATATAATGATTTCCTCTTTTACTCGAAATTGAATTAGAAATAATAATTGTACTTTGCTTTTCGCTATATAGGTATGTATGTTTAACATGCAAGTACAAGAGGTAAATTAAAATATTTTAAAATATAAAAATGAGAGAATGAATAGTTGCAATTTCGCTATTTAATACTCAACGCCTTCAGAATTCGGTGAAAAGTTGAAAACAGAGTAATCTAACACTAGGTTCACAGTTTCTCTCTTCCTACTTAGCTAGATACAGTGTGAAGCGAGAAACAAAAAATCAATTGTACAAATTCATACGCAAATAAAATTTTGTAATAGGATTGTATTTGCCCCTTCTTTAATTATTTAAAAGTGCCCCAACTGCATGCCCTCGTAGCGAGTGGCTTTCGGTTCCCTCCTCTCTTGAGATACATAAATTGAAAACACACAGACCCTTGGAGATATTTTTAGCTATCTTACGCCGTTCTTACCTTTTTCAATTCTATAAAAAGTAGTAGCGCAAGAGCGGAGAATATTTTAGCGGATACCAAAGGTTTTATAACTTAAGTAATAAATCTTGAATGGGTTGATATAATATTGATGTATATGGAATTATTGCCTTCGTGAATTGCATGTGTGAGCACTTCCGCCCACAACGTGAGGGAAAAGTGAATTTTACTCACAATTCACTTTTAATCAATATGATTTAAAAAACCGCAGTAACTTAAAATAATGATTTCAAATATTTTAGTTTAGGTTCACTAGGGTAACCATACAAAATAATGAAAAACGATTAATAGTATCAAATGTTGACAAAACAAAAACAAATATAGGTTAGAGAACAAGATTATTGTACAAAGCTAAAAATCTATATTCAAAGTAAACGACCTAAAATCTAGACATTACAGGAACTACAGTACTCTATTGTTGCCACATCAATAAATCTTTTAGTAAGAAGTCACTCAGCTATACGACTTGTGTGTTTAGATTAAGTAACATCAAAGAAAGTGTCTGCAAGCTTTTGTTACTAATTTCCTTTGATCTACTTATATCTCACTTAAAATACGCTGACGATATTCATTATGTTTTATTTTCTTTTGATATTAATGTAATCAGAATCGCCCTATTATCGTGTAAGAGGCATTTTTTATAACATAAATAAATAAATATTTTATTTGATTTGAACTCACTACCTACACCGTAGAACTATAAAACGAGCTTGAAATATAATAATCTCCATTTAACTACTCTATTTTTTTTTCTTAAATATTATTAAAATAACATTTAAATTTTCAGAGTATATTTTAAAACAAAAAGTTTCAACGTATTGTATTAAGAATGAAGTACCCGCAGTCATTTATCGCCTATGGGCGACCGCTTCCGTGACCCGTTTACTCGCTCGTCGTTGCTCCTGTGAGCAGAATCAATAGAACACTTTTGCTTTATATCTTTTCATATTTTTATTTCTTTAACTTAGTAAGTTTAGAACCAACTTTTGGGAGCAACTGTTACAAAACAAAGAATTAAAAACCAGTAGTATTTTTTTAGTATTTCCAGTTAAAATTCACAAAAACATTTCTGAACGCGTGTCCAGGAGACAGGTAGAGTTGGCCATTAGAGGCGTAATGTTTACTGAAAAGCCTGAAAAGATGTTAAGTGGGTTCGCACCACCGCGGGCGAGACACGACCTGACCGTAATCGCGCTACTTAGACGGTGCACTCAGGTCTTACCTGCTTAGCTATAGGTATTTTAAATATTACCCTGTATTACAATCAGTTATAGTTTTTTCTATTTCTTATTAAATAAAAAATAAATCAGCTTCACGCTGTATCCCGCACACAGCAGGGTAGGCAGAGGGAACCTAGTGTTTTTTTTTTTTTTTTAGACACTCCGTTCCCCACTTTCTGCCGATTTCTGGAGGCATTGCGTGTTGAGTGGCAGAACTCAACGCCGCGCTTAGCCTCGACACCAGAGCGAAGAAATGGAAATATAAATTTAAGTAAATATTTCATCTCCTCGAGTGGGGATCGAACCCACAACCAGTCGGTTTACAGTCACACTTTGTGCCGCTGCGCCACGACTGGCCTCCTGCTTCTTATTGACAAAAGTATATATTTCCAATGTTATATGGATTTTGTTTATAAATTTGTCGATTCAACTCAATAAGTTTTAAATCTAAGAAAATTCCTTCAATACTTTTGAGAGCGAGTGCACTTAATATAAATGAGAGAAGAAGAAGCCGGTTTTGAAATTTGATCTTTTCTATCGCTTTACCAGCAGAAATAGATTAACTATTCATACATAATTAGCATTGATAGTTTTGTAAGAGCTCCTATTTGAACTGGAGACGATCGAGACGTCGCGGTCATTTAATTCCTTCTCGAGGAAATTATTGTATTATTCATTTTAATTTCCAAGTTCCAGTAGACAAATCGCGGGTTTCAAACACGTAATATCTATCAAAGTTGGAAACTAGAAGATTGATTTTCTTAACACTCCGTTCCTTCTGCCTAACTTGTATATTATATACGGGAAAGAGCGTGAAGATGCTATTTAAATAAAAATATTATTTAAAGCATTACAACATTAGTCTTTTAAATTATTAATTTCATGAAATTGTTGCATTTCAGTGTTAACATTAAAAAGTTAAGAAGATTGAAAGGGCTTACTTACTTCGAAAAGGTTGAAGGTAATGCGACAGAATAAAAGATTATAAGATCTGAAATGTACTGAGCTTTGCTTTCAGGATTACCTCCATGTCGTCAGCTTTTATATCTCCTATATGATTTACGTTTTTCCAGTGAATTGAATGCAGCGCTGGCTTATCACTATATTTTATTTCACGAATTCAATATTGGGTAGTATATAAATAAACTTGCAAAAATCTTAGAAAAGTCACTCAATTTTACCGTTTCTTTATTTTCTTTATTTATTTATTTATTTATTTACTGTACTGTACTAACTACTAAATTGTACACCCAGAATACCACAATTTTTATCAGCAACCAATGCATTTGTGTAATACATTTATATATATAGATGCATTTCAATCTCGTCGAAAGCTATTTTTAATTTAAAATGTGAAAATGTATACAATTACAAAGAAAATTTATTAAAAAAAAATTTGTAATGTTTCCTTAGCCACCATTTTACACAGAGAATGCCATTGTGTCAAGGCGAATGTGTATTTCAATGAAATCTTTGATTACTCAAATGTAAATACATTATTTACGTACAAACATACGTATATATCTTATCCATTGCACATAAATGTATTTTCTCAAGGTCTCATTGCATTTGAGTGGCGGCCTTAAACGTCGTGCTTTTTTACATTGGTAACATAGTGAAGAAATAATAAAATTAATAAATAATGATTAAATCCCCCTATTTTGAATGGAAACCACAACCGTCACGTTACAATACCACGCTTGTATCCTTAACGACGCCTCTATATATGTTTTATTTTCCATCAAAATAAAGCAAACACGCCTACCTTCCTTAAAAATAAAACTGAACCTATCAATATATTAGATCAATACTTTATACGAAACCAATCCACAGACCCGTTTCTACCTCAGCCTCTGTAAGCCCATACCTATAAATCTTCATAATAATAAGGGTCCCAATTGCACGAAAAGTACAATATCTCTACATTTCACGCCCCACAGTGCGAGGGGGACGCGGAGCGTTACCATGGCAACCGTGAAATGACCTCAGCCTGTAATGGTTTGTTCCGTTTACGAAACGGTCGAAAAGAAAAATAATGAAGTTTATTTGCTTTTTGTATATAATACATATATATTAATGTTTTAAGTTATTTTCTACAGTATCGTGCCCGTTTAAGGATTATATGTTATTAAAAATCTTTACATATTGGGAATAATAACAATAACAATCTTTTATATTATAAAAACTGTTAAAAATTCGTGACGCAGAGGCATAAAAATGTAAGTGTAAATACGGCAGGTTGTGGATTCGATTCCCAGTCGAGGAAATGTTTTATATTTTGATTTCTTCACTTTGGTGTAGACACCAAGTGCGGCGTCGAATTCAGCCACTCAACGCGCAATGCCTCCAGAAATCGGCTGGAAATTAGGAACGGAGTGTTTTAACCTTGGGGCCTATAAATTCCCTACTATATGTACTGTGTGCGAGCTACAACTTAACGCTAGAAAATTTACTTTTAATTCAATGAATTGAATAATCTATTTTAAAACAATTAGTTTTGGCTACAATTTTATAGATATACAGTTAAATTTAATTTAAATTAAATTTAAGTTAAATTTAATTAGTATTATACTATGTGAAATCAAAAAATTGAAAATTTAAATACTACTAAAGTAGGTAAGCTAGAGACACAAAAAGTGAAAACGGCCCGTAGTCAAGGCGACGCTGGTTCTGTAAACAATGCCGTCCTGAAATATATATGCCACAGGCTGTGACCCCGGAAATTTGGGACACTTTATTCTTTATGTATAAATGTCTTTTTTAATACAGACTTTCTGTTTTGACTAAACAGAGAATGAGGTGCCGACCACAAAAGCGTGTGGGAAAAATATTCGCTTATATTCATAAAAGATGAACTTTAAATTATGTTGTATAATAAATATGGCTATTTGTTGTGGCGCAGTGGTCCAGTGACTGTAAGAAAAGAGGATCGAACGGTTGTGAGTTTGTTTCACACTCCATAGAATGCATTTTTTTTCGTAACTAGACTAAGCGCGCATTGCTCACTTACGGCGCAATGTCTATACTTTTTTGTAAATTGGATGAAAACTGAGGAAAGACGTGTCGTAACACTAGTTTCCCCCTTCCTATATCTCGCTGTGTACCGCATATATTATTCTGTTATATGCGGAATACAGCGAAAAACTAATAAAAATGTAAATTTATAGTTTTTTTTTTAATATAATAAAAAAAAATATCCCATACCCGGATCCGAGGGCAAATTGTGACTGTAAAATCGACTGGTCGTGGGTTCGATCCCCACTCGAGGAAATGAAATATTTATTAGCATTTATATTTTCATTTCTTCGCTCTGATATCGAGGCAAAACGCGGCGTTGAGTTCCTCCACTCAACACGCAATGTCTTAACATTAGGTTCCCTCTGCCTACCCGAAACGTGATTTTTGTTATAACAAAATAAAAGCACTGTCCCAATACAAAAGAACTTTGTGAACTTAGCATTCATTCTTGATATCATTTCTTTAAATATTGTTTACAAAATATGCAATTGCAACTCCTAGTACGATTCTAGACACACAACTGGGTAGGCGGAGGGAACCTAATGTTAAGATACTCCGTTCTCCAATTACAAGACATATTCGGAAGGTACTGTGTTTAGTGGCGAAGCTCAATGCCTGCCAACGACACCAGAGCAAAGAAAGTGGAAATATTAAATTTCGTCGAGTGGAAATCGAACCCACAACCTGTCGCGTTCAGTCACACTGTGTGTTACTGCACCACGACTAGCCTCACGAATCACATCACACTAATTAATAGAAACGGAAGGTACAAAACATTCTTTTCCACCAATGTTCACAGACTGATAAGTTATCGCAGTAGACTTCGAGCCGGTGTTGAAATGATTTCTACGGTAACTAAAATTCATTGGAAATAAGATCCGAACGAACGCAATGTAGTGGAAACGTGAGCCATTGTAAAAGGCGAGGCTTTTACGGCAATGCTACTTCTGGAGCGCATCCCGCCTCCCCCCGGGCGAGGGGGCCTCGCTCCTAGCGGCAGACAGCGTGCCGCCGTCCTGGTTCACGTTATTTGGGCTGCATCTTTCATATACAATGAAATACAACCCTTTTAGACTACTTTACTGTTATGGAGTGAATATTTAATAAGGTTGTGACCTATTCATTTCTTTGTTTTAGCTTCACCCTGTATCCTGCAAATAATAGGGCAGTGGGAACCTGGGAACCTAGTGTTAGGACACACAGCTCCCATTAAGTCGCTTCCCTTCTTCAATTAACACCTAATTCTGGAGACGTGATTTATTTAAATTTTACGATTACGATAATCCTATTAATGTTATAAATATGAGTTTGAGATAGTGCAAGTATGTTCCACTTTCACGAAAAAAATTTACAGATGTAAATGAAACTTTATAATATTATAGCTTATAAATCAGAAAAATACATGGGCTACAATTTATGTATGGTTTGAACCCACAACTGTCGATTGTGTATAATTTGGCTTTAGTATAACGGGCGAAGCCTTTTTGGGACGCTAGTGTGGCAAAGTATAAAAGCACTTGCATTTCATATTAGACAAAACGCTACAACAACTATCTGTGCAATGAAACACCAACAATAAATAAAAACAATCAATAAAGCAGACGCAGTAGGTCACGATCTTCTCGATGCCGATACGAAGAGCAAAAGTGAATAGCCAATAATAACAAAATACGAGAGACAAGAATTACAATAGAGCAGCTATAACTCGACGTGAGTTTTAGCTTTATTGTAGTTCTCGATTGAGTGCTCTACAGTTTTAATTAACCTCTGAGCTTCATTTTTCAGTGTATTGTAACATTAATATCTTTTTAATATTCAATATAGCCCTCTCGTATCGATAAATAATGGGAGGTGGAAGAGAACTCGAACCATTATCTTGCTAATACTTTTTTGATTTAGGTAAATGTATTAAGGTATTATGGAGTTTGTATTTAACATTAAGTGTAACGTTTCAAAATTTAAATAATAATAACATTCAATGATTGGATATTTTTTGAAAGTTATTATTTTTTTCAGCTTTACATTGTAGTCCGCATAGCAATGTTCGCAGAGGAAATCTGGGAACCTAGTGAAAGTAGAAAGACACTCCGCTCCCATTCTCCGCTTTCCATGGAGTTCTGGAGGCCTTGCATATTGAGCAAACCTAATGAAATAAAAATACAAATGAAAATATTAAATTATAATTTCTTCGAGTGGGAACCGAACTCACAACCTGTCGCGTTAGCAGTCACACGCTTTTCCCCTGCACTACAAATGGTCTCAAATATCTAACTATTAACATATATTTATATGTTTGTATGTTCATCGTATTCGCATTTTGATGCCAATTACATTTTGGAAACCACATATTGAGTGAAATCACTGGATACGTAAAATGTACTCATCTCATAGTGACTATAATAGTAGTACTAGTAGTACCCATCAAGAGAAAAGTGATCGTTTGTGCATTATCGAGCTAAAAATATTTTCTAAAAATAAGCGGAACGGTTCATGCTAATGTCCTCGTTTCGATGTACTTTAAAAAATGGTTTAATAATAACCCACTTTTTTATCAACAGTTTATTATAAAACTGTTGGGAACAATAAACGGTTTTAGCTTCTCGCTGTACCTATTGTGCATGTAGCAGGATAGGTACGGGAAAGGGGAACCTAGTATTAAGACGCTCCGTTCCACAATTTCTGTCGATTTTAGGGAGATTATGTGTTGTGTATCAGAACTCAACGCAGCACTTTGCCTAGTTACCACACAAAACTAGGAGAAGTGGAAAGGAAAATATTAAATAATTAGAATCTACTCTAGAAATAAAATATATTGATTTATTCATTGTTTCCTTTGACAGTCCAAACAACAATGGCTCCACAGGCCATTCTTGATTAAAACGTCCAAATATGTTAACCGACAGGCTGAGACCAGGTCATTCAAATATTGGCGAACACGTTAAACCAGTGATGTTTGTATCATCATTTAGTCACCGTACAATACAAACAACGTAATATATTAATCTAGTTCATAAGCGACGCCCATACCGAGGTGTACTCGTATATACATGCGTATAGAGATGTAGAGGAGTTTGTAGATTATGATTAATGTTTCAATATTAATGGAACTATTAAAGGTACTGATTGGTTTGTTGGTAAATTGTAATTTGTTATAACTTAGGTTAAAAGTCATATTTATACTTTATATATTACAATTTTGGTGGAGTGGCTCAGTGTACGACTGTTAACGCAATGGTTGTGCAATCGATTCCCGCTCGAATTGTTTTAATTTCTTGGCTCTAATAACAAAATTAGGTTTCGATATCCAATACGGAATATTTTGAAAATTGGGCGGTGCATCTTAAGACTAGGTTCCCTTTGCCTGTGGGAAAAAGCATGAATACAAATCTAAGCTTATCCTTATCTTAGCCTTATCTATTCAAGAATTATTATGAGTATCTTAACACTAGGTTCCTAGGTTTTCACTGCCTATATTATTATGTGCTGGATACAGCGTGATATCAAGACAAAGCGCGACGTTGAGTTCTGCAACACAACACACAATGTATATATATACCTTATTAAAGTCTATAACTTATTTTTAAATGAATACCACCTTAGATAAAACACAAACGACACCCAGAAACACCATTCATCTTAATTGGTAGAAGCAAGTGTACTGAGAAGGACTCGTGATTGCAATCTATATCGATCGACCACTCCACAGTGTGGACGCGACAGTTCAAATACTCGCTCCACCGCCTCAGCGACGATCATTTAGACACGACGCATTGCCGACAGTTAAAGCGGTATCAGGATATACCAATTTTAAGATATTATAGAATTGACTATAATTTTATTAATATTTTTGTCTTGTTTTTCAGCTTAACACTGTATCCCGCATTTTCAATGGCGAAACTCTACACTGCGCAAATATTCTTAACAACAATTTATAAAAAACCCTTTTATAATATTTGTTTTATATATTAATATGTAATGGTGACGCGTAAAGTAGCGTACACGTTGTTTGCACTTGGGATATTTACTCTTTACGTAAGACGAGTGCAGACCGTTGCTGGTCCGTCATCCGACTCAATGACACTGAATTCTGAGATTTAAAAGATATAAAATAAAACGGGAACGTATGGGTCTTAATGGTAGCAGGGTGTTGTGACCTATGTTCCCAAGTTCCCCAACTAATGTACATATTTAATGCTTTTGCTTTTCTTTGATTTCTTAAATTTTTCTTGTACAGTTTTTTTTTAAATGTTACTAGTTAAAACAAAAATAATTTCCATAAACATTTTGCATCTTAAAATTGCTTTTAAAATTACATTTTAGGTTAAAAAATCACAACACTAAGTTCAACGATATCTCAAAGCTGATTTCGAGGCTGTGCAAAGATCAGTGAACCGTCGAGCCGAAGTGTTGTTTAAATTAGCTAGTGACGATAACAAAGTTAGTACGTAACGGTCTCCATAATACAGCCAGAGTTTCACGTTCATAGTACGAAATTTTATGTATTTGTGTGTGTGTGTGAAATTTTAACACAATTTCTTAAAAAATGTTCTCAGGTTAAGATTGTTTATATTTTTATTTGTTTTCAAATGGTACCTAATTCGTTAATTATATTATGTTGTCATATTTTATCATAAAGTAGCTTATATCATTTTGGATAAGTCAGAGCGTTGACCGTTCTTCTACAGGTATAGATTCAAATCGTGTTACGTTTATGCTGTATCCCTAGTAGGTGGTCAGAGGGCAAGGAGTAACTAACGCTACGGTCTCTACAAACCTCTTTCGCCTCGTTCACTATCGTCAACTTCTTCATAAATTCACGGGGTCCTCATGTATATTATCCGACCGTCCTCCAATATCATTGATACTGTGTTTTGGAAAATCCAAGGTCCGAGATCTCTCCTTACTTCACAAATCGACACAAATCTTTTATGCCATTCTATCATTACTCATTCGTTCGACGTGCTCAAGCCAGCTGAGCTCGTCCTTCTTTATTCTCACTGTGACATCCTCACGAGTAGCTTTTCTAGCTTTTCTATGTATCTCTTCATTCGATCAGCTAAGTTGACTAATCATAACCTACGAATAGATGGGGTCTCCACAGCATTCATCTTTCTTTCATTCTTCTTCTGCAATACCGTCTCATCAATGCAGCTAAGGCATCGTTTTTCCCGTTTTTTAACCCTGTTAAGGCGCAGCAATTTGCTTTGCCGCATCTAACTCGTATCTTACATCTCTACTTAACATACTTCCCAAATAAACCACTTTATTCACTTGTTTTAATATGTTACAAAAAAAGAATAAATAAATATTATTTTTTCCGAAGTGTGGATTAACACTTTAGAAATGTTAAAAACACCAAGGTTATAATGTGAAAATTCAGTGTTATCGCACTTGAAAGTACAATAATGAACTGTATGAACTTAATCGATATAAGAAATACAAAATATTTTTAAAACACGGCAACTAAACACGGTACTCTGCAAAATGATGTTACCAGTAAATTGACGAAACATGTCATCAACCCGAACCAATCAACTAGAACACCACTCGGTGACATTACCAGTTAACATTCCTATATTTAGCACCTAAACTAGACGTGTATGGAGAATTAGACGCAATTCACACTAATTTATGTTGTTAGAATACTCTTCATAATTAGGAAGCTATGTTAGAATGTCTGTACGTACACGTGATGACTATATTACTTAGTAGGTCTTCCCGTAACTAACTTCTTAACCAGATATGAAATGGACTTCAAATTCTATTTGAACTATTTTCTCCTGCTTGGCCCGCTTAGGTACATTGCATCGTTGGGTTCTTGCTCTTGTACCCCTGACTGGGATGTTGAAAATAGAGTTCCTCGTTTTTCTGACGAGTTCTGGATGGATTGAGTTGTGGATTGGATGGATTGGATGGATTGGACGGATGAACTGGATGGATTGGCGGAACTCAGCGCCACGCAAAAGTTTACTTATTAATCCAAATTTAATACATAATAATACAAACAGGTTTGCGAAATCGGTTATAGTGGAAAGATGGCACAGTGTAGGCATTAGAGCAAGGCGAATGTATGTTAGCATATGCTAATGCAGGCTTTCAACTCGCATTTGAGATAAATGTATGGTACAGCCATGAAATTTATCTCGGTTTTAGAATTTATTCCCACTAAATTTTAAATTTAAATTAAACGACACGTACGAACTTATGGCTTCCTAACCAGCTTAAAACTTTAGATTGAAATATCTGCATATAGTTATTAAATTCTCTTTTCAGTTACGTTATATCAAAAGGTCATCTTCATTATTTAAACGGTATAATTTTTAACAAAAGTCACAAAATTTATACACTGTGTTAAAATATTTGCTTTTAAAATATATTTAGCATTCCAAACAAGACTAAATAGTTAGTTATCCTATTTTGTGTATAATTATTTTCAAATATTTTACATAGAAGGACTGGCTGGAACAGAAAGTTGGAAATATTCCGTTGGACGCTGTTAATTACGAAAGTTTTCGAGAAAGGTAGATTTAAAGCGTCAAACACAGTAAATTTAGTTTCGCCAAGCTTCCCTATAAAATACGGGAGTGAATGAAATATTGTGGCTTCTCGCTTGTTTATCGTTTGAATGTAACTTATTCCTTTTAAATGTTGCGATGAAATGTACACCTTTCGGTTATATTAAAACGTGATATGTTAATGTAAATATTTTGTACTGGATCATATTAAAATTATGAGACCAGGCGTGGCGCAGGGGCAACAAGTGTGTGACTGTAAACGCGAAAAGTTGAGATTTCGATTCCAATTCAAGGAAATTAAATATTTAATATTTTCATTTCTTTGCTCTGGTGTCAAGGAAAAGCGCGGCGTTGAGTTCCGCCACTCATCACGCAATCACTCCAGAATTCGGCGGAAAATAGTAAACGAAGTCTTAACACTAGGTTCCCACCGCTTACCCTGCTACATGCGGGATAAAGCGTGAAATTTAAAAATAAAATATAAATTGCAACCTTAAAAAATTCCCACAGGCCTTTTGTTATTAATAATACCTTAAACCTGTTTCATAATCATTATCCTTTCTATAAAAAGAAGGCAATTTATATTATTTATTATTTACATCCATTACTTTCATATGTAAATATACGCCACACGCCACAAGAAAATACTTTATCTCGCAAGCAAAATGTACTACTGAACACTCTACAGGAGCCGCCGTCCTTGTGCCTTTATAATTAGATAAGCACAAATTCCCAGGGACAAGTCTAGTAAATGTCATATGAGGTATGCTGGGTAACCATGTATTTGATAAGAGATAACATGGGCTGGGTATGTAGCTGGGTATGTAAGCCTTATACGATGTAATATTATTTTATTCTTATCTTTTCTTAGGTTGATATCCTATCCCATTCTTATCTTTTTATGATATATAAAGTTGATAGTGATTCATTAGTCCATAGAATTGAGTAGAACCTTTCAATGTAATAGTGATCGTTACGATCCACAGTTAATATTTTTTACGTTTTTACTTTATGTGGCATTTTCTTGAAAAACTAGTATAGTTCTAATTACAATAGTATATATAATTTAATTAAAGAGTACCCCATAAAATACATATATTTTTAGCTTCACGCTGTATCTCACATATTGCTACTTGCTATAGAAGGGTATTCGAAGAGGAAGCTTAGTTTTAAGACATTCGGGTTCCCACTTTCCTAATAAGGATCGAACCCACAACCGCCGCGTTTACAGACAGACGCTGTGCCGCTGTGATATGGCAGCCTTGGTTTTATTAAGCATAATAAACTTCTGCAAATCTTAGAAGCTTAAGGAAATATGGTTGAAACTATGTTGCTTTAAAATGAACATGACGCGAGGTACTTTTAGGGACTTTAAGGATAAATAAAGGGTCGCATAAATTAAAACAAAATGTTTTAGCTTAACATGACAGAGTGGTACTTGTAGGCGTTAATTATTTTTCACTCGTACTAAATTATTCAGGGGCACATATTTAAAAAATGTCAAGAGGCGATGTTTAAGCTGTAATAGGTTCGATTCTCCGGCTGAGATCCGCCATTCAACAAGCAATGGCTTTGAAATTCGGCGGAAATTGGACCACTGAAGTGTTATAATGGAAACGGAGTGTCTTAAAACTAGGTACCCTTTTTTATCATGAAGCTATAACAAAATTTAAAAGTTCTCCTTCATAATTTTCTAATTTTTTTTATTGGGATAGTATTTTAAAATAAGAACAAATAGCAATTACTTAAAAGTTTTAACTCCTCCATCCATTATCCAGTAATATCAAAAAGAGCACTCCTCTCAACAATACTATGCTAGTAAAAATAATATTTTTTCTAGTTGTAACAAAGAGTTACAAAATATTACCTAAATAATATATTTTTTAATATAAACAAAATTCTATTAACGCACTAAGACTTATATGAAGAAGGAACTTCGGTAATAGGTTCCAATCCCTCTCTGGGGAATGTTGATACAAAAAACAACCTTGTCCCTACTGTTTGTGATTAAATGCTAAATTGAATTCCGTATATACATATGTATATTTTTTACTAGTAACAGAGGGCAAACGAATGTTATCTGGTTGATTTCAGTCATGTTTAAAAATAGGGTAATCGTGAGGAAAAATAGAGAATAATAGATTAATGAGTAAATTTATTGTTTATTAAGAAAAGGCAGCTTGCATTCAATGTAAGTTATTCATAGGTTTGCTGTTATACACTTAAGGCGCCCTAGGTTGCTCCCATCCGCTATTTAAGATCGACGTTTGGGATACATTTTTTGTGTATATTTTTGCTATATACTTTGTTATTAAAGATTTTTTATATTTCTCTTTTAACTTCAGGACACTCCATTCTATATTTAATAATTGGACGGGAAATCAAACCTACAACCATTTTGTACCAATAAAACCCCTGCGCCCAGATATCTACAAATATTTATAAGATTTCTCAATTGCTTTCTTAATACATGTAAGATTAATTATTAATGTTGAGAATTGATAATACACAACACAATGTGATTTATCTAAAAAGAGATTTGTTTATTGTTTACAAATATGAAAGCCTTAAATAAAAATTAAAGCAATGAAACTACTAACGTAAAAAAGAGAACCGATAATTAACTGTCCAAGCACTAATACTTTTACCAACTGTTGCACTTAGTTACACAATAAATTTAAAAAAAAAAACCAGTTTCACGCTCTATCCCGCACACAGCAGTGTAGTCAGATTAAACCAGTGTTAAGACACTTCGTTCCCCACTTTCTGCCGAATTCTGGAGGCGTTGCGTGTTGAGTGGCAGAACTCAACGAAGCGATTAGCCTTGACACCAAAGCGAATAAATGGAAATATAAATTTAAGTAAATATGTCATCTCCTCGAGTGGGGATCGAACCCACAACCAGTCGGTTTTGCAAACACATTCCGCGCCGCTGCGCCACGATTGCCCTCTAAAATAAAATAAAATTAAAACAAACTGTATACAATTGATATCAACGTTTAACAGCAAGTAATTTAAAAATTAAAATTATATATAGTACATTAGAAACATCAATTTAAAATGGCAGCAGCGGCGTCTATCTACAATCCTCTGTGGAACGTGGCGCCATCTCTCAAATGAACTAAGCAACCGACACGGTGCTTACATACATATTTAATCAAACTTTTATATTACATCATATATTTTTTTTCTACAAGAAAGAAAGTAGTTCATAAAATAACTTTGTTTTAATAGTGAAATAACTAGATTAGGTGTAGATGAATGTTGAAAGTTTAGCTTTCAGTGTAAAAATATAAAAGTTGTAAACTAGGGTTGTTAACTAGATTGTAAAAAACGTTTTTTTTTGTACCTTTATTTGAAATTATGTTAAATGATTAAAAGTGGGAAAAAATAATTGTTTGAATTAGAAAATATAGTAAATATCCCTGGATGCTTCGTACTATTTATATGTTTTATGTTAAGCGACATTGACTGCTATTAGAAAATGATGTGCAGGTATTATAAAAAAAAAATTTTTGATTATAAAAAAACAACCGAAAGATTCTTATGAAAAAAAACTTCACTATTTGCAGTTAAATTTTTTATAAAGATGAAGTATTATTTATTGCAAATAATCACAAATTGCTTGTCTCGTGATTCACATTTCTATGAAAAATATTATGGTCATAAACACATAAAGCCGGGAAAAGATTCTTATTTGTGTAGCTCTCCTTCGGTACGCGCATAGAAAACGCATAAAGTACCTTGTTGAACGCAGGGACGTATGAAAGAGGCAAAGGGACCAGACGGCAAAAGCTTGCAATTGCCTGTCCTTTCATATCCAAAGGTATGAGTATACGTCTGGTCGACAAAACGGTCTGTACATTGTGATATGCGTAAGCTGTAAAGCGTTGGGTCAGCGTGGAAACTGTATTTTATTTTATTTTTTACATTTCCTTATCTTTTGCTGTTTCCCGCTGGTCAGACCAGTGACGCGTGACAGACAGACCATTGAATGGAGTAAACAACTTCATTAGATAATGAATTAGGTATATTATGATAAACCTATATTTATGTTTTCCTTATTCCTTCTGCAGAAACCAGGACCTTTAAATATTACGAAGAAAGGTTATAAAAAACCAGCCACATACATACGTACTTACGTACGCGTACGTATACGCCTTTTACGAGCAAATTGTCACAGAATGGCTCCATGAAAGAGAAATATTAAAAACATACCCTAAATAAAGTATAATAAACTAAATGATGAAATATGACGCCATTACGATGATAAGGTAAGTTCTAACAAAAAATGTAATAGCGCATTTGGGTTGATGCAACCTATAAAGGTATATTACGAAAAGAAATCGCCTCAAGTAAAAAGTGATAGCCATTTTATGACTTTCTTTAAGAATACTTGGAAAACGACGCTGAGAGCGGCAGTTAAATTTCCAGAAGTTAGTCTTACGCGTAAAAGGCAAGAAGTAACGTGGTGATATTATTCTAGATAGGTCAGATTCATATGTACAAACGTGCTATAAAAGTTTTATCTAAATTGGATACTCAAATGTGGAAAATATGTAATTTTAAGAATATACCAGGAGACGGGAGCTTAAGTGTGGAGTTCTATTAAATATTTGGAACACCTCTGTTGTATCATCTAGCCAAGGTCAAGCCACTTTGTGACTACCCTGCTATGTGCGAGATAGTGCGTGAAAGTAAAAAAAATATTAGGGATAAAATAAAAAAATATATATATAAATCAAATTGAGTCAGCCAAAGTATAAAGAGAAAAAAAAACCTATCCATTTATCAGATTGTACATTTTTTTCATTTGTTGTCATATTTAAAACAGATGAAGTAAAAAGAAAATTTAGTTTATTTTACTACACGGCCTCGCTAAAACTGCATGAAATTGAAATTACTGAAGTGTCCTCCACAACGGTACGTCGCAATAAAGCATAAACAACAAAAATATCACTCACGATAAAGAGAAAAATGAAATGTTTCATAGTATTTTCGACGGTAATATTTTTGACGTTTGCCTGCTTAAAAAAGGAAAAATAAAATTAGTTAAATCAAATCAGCTTCACGCTATATCCCGTAACTTGCAGGATAGGTTGAGGGAACCTAGCGTTAAGACACTCCGTTACTCACTTTTCGCCGAATTCTAGAGCCATTGCGTGTTGAGTGTCGAGAATCTACGCCGCACTTTGCCTTTGCCCACCAGAGCGACGAAATGGAAATATAAATTTAAATAAATATTTCATTTTCTCAAGTGGGGATCGAACCCACAACTAGTCGCGTTAACAGTCACACTTGGGCACAAAGTGCGCCACGACTGGCCTCAAAGTAAAGTAAAATATGATTGCAAAAGAGATTCTTTTATTCAGTTTTGTTCGAAAATAATGACATAATCTACTAACGGTAATACTCCTGTAATCGTATTATATTTGCATTCAAAGTTGGTCATAAAGCTACGCCATTATGGCATAAGAGGACATGCACTCAATTTACTTACCTTTTACTAAGCTAACAGGGTTCTAAGAGTTGATGTAAATTTCAAGAAATCTCCTGGGTGGTAATTAATCAGCACAGGGGTTCCACAGGGGTCTATTCTGGTCCTTAACTCTTCTTAATATATACATTACTGACTTACATATCTAGTTGGAAAGAACCTAGTTGAAAGAACCAGATTTTGCTGATGATGATACTTCATTGATTTTTAAAATAAAAGGACAACAAAATGTATATGACGACGATGTAAATAAACTTCTCTTGAAAATAGTTTAATGGAGACGGCGTGTCTTTACTGGTGTCAATACACGCCGTCTCCCAAGTTCCCTTTGACTACCCTGCTACGCGTAGAATACAGAGTGAAACAAAACAAAATATAAGAATATCTTTATTTATTATTAATATAACCATTGTAGTAAGAGGTTTATTATTATTTTAATAAAAAAAATCTCCTACAATGTCTAAAAAGTAAATTAATAACTTTGAAACACAATCAGCCGCGTTTCCACAGTCACATACGGATAACCCCTGCACCACGATCTCTCGACGCTCTATATGTATGTATGAAGTATCGACTTAATAGAATTTTTAACGCTTCCCTGATGGCAAACCCTGTGTGATGAGGGAAATTTCAGTTTTAGTGAGAGCAAACTTTGCGTAATAGACCCCGAGACTTTAATGGAATAAGTAATTACAATGAAACACTATCGTGTTCACAGACGTTAGACTATTTACATTATAAACGCTCATCCGCTTTAAATTTAATAAGCGAGAGTTGGGTTATGTTATATTTTGAATGCATGTTATCTTGATGTCAGTCGTGGCGCAGGGATACAAGCGTAAAGAAAGATTGTGGGTTTGATTTCCACTAGAAAAAATGAAATAATTATAATTTATATTTCTTCGCTGTGGTGTCAAGGTAAAGCGCGGCGCTGAATTAAGCAAATTAAAAATGCAATGTCTCCAGAATTCGGCGAAAAGTTAAGAGTGGAATGTATAAGCACTAGCTCCTCTCTGAAAAAATCTATGAAATATTAAATAAAGCGAAAATTTAAAGAAAACAACACTGAGTGCGAGTTGTAGTGTAAAAATTCCTAAAGAACTATGTGCATAAAAGGTGGAAATAAAAGCTCTTTTTTACCATAAGCCACTTTGCTCATGTTACAAGGGAATCGCGTAAAACATGCTTAGAAATACTCTTGGATGTGAGGCGTTCAAAAAATTGATTTTTAAGTACTTACTCGTTCAATAATAATTTGAATAATATTAATAAAATAATGTGCCGAAATAAGAGATAATACAATAAGAAGAGAAGAACGTGAATTTTAAACGTTACAAAATGATTCTTGACCCATCTACAGCTTTCCATATTTCAATTTATCTGTTACGTTCAATATTTAACATAGACTGCACCGACTAAAGCAAATAAGAGAAATTATTATTAATTATTGTTTTAATAATTATTAATCATAAACTGGATAAAGAGGCCAGTTGTGGGAGTTGTGGTTACCGTTTAATATTTTTATATCTTCGCCAGGTGAATTCGAGGCAAAACGCAGCGTTGAGATCCTCCACTCAACATGCAATGCCACCTGAATTTGTCGGAAAGTGAGAACCTGGGTGACTTAACAGTAGGTTCTCTCAACCTACCCTTCACGCTGTATCCAGCATGTAGGACACAGCGTGAAGCTGAAAAAATAGTAAATATAATATAATAGTAGTATATTTTAGCTTTATTATTAATATTATTTCAATTCAACGCAACAGCTCGGGTCTCAACAGCAATTTGGCAGTGTTCGTAAGGCACTCGTTTACGATATTCGACGCCACTCAATTTATAGCTCCCAATATACCCGAGCTAAGCTTATGCTCTAGAAACACATCAAACATAACATTCTAGACTAACAGCAATTTATTAAACAATCGATATTCATTTATTTAGTAACAACATTGGGACATTTTTTCCAGCTTCACGCTGCATCCCACATGTAGCAGGATATCTAGGGAGAGCCCCGTGTTAAGACACTCCATTCAACATTTTTCCGCCAAATTGCGGATTCATTGCGTGTCGAGTGGCGGAACTCAAAGCCGACACCAGAGCGGAAAAAGATATTTTATATTTTATTTCCCCAATTGAGAATCGAACCCACAACACACGAGCACACGTCACACGCTTGTACCTTGACTTCAAGATTTTATAATTTCGAATTCGGTCTTCGGAGCCTAGGCACAATATTGATTTATTAAGCCTGTTTGTTTTACTCAAACCTTCCGAAATTGACCGTATAGCAATTAATATTTATAAAAATAATAATAGTTGCGTTCAATCGACTAATTGTATATTTATTTCATTTTCTTTAGGAAAATATTTTTTACGAAAATAAGATGGCGATGACGGAGAGACGCCCGCATTATCTATCCTTGGCCCAAAATAGGAAGAAAATTTTTTTGAACATAGACATATTATAGCAAATTATATCATAGAACCTTGAAATACAATTAATCTTGAAATATGAAACACTAAATATATTTTTTTAAATCAGTAGCTGTATCTAAGTCGCCATATTTACAACATGTTTTTCATTCAAAAACGAAAATACACTCTTTCTTTACTTGAGGCTATTTATTATACGGAATAAATTCAACGGACGTCCGTAATACCGTCCCGCAACCATTAAACATCAAAAATTACTTTTTGAAATCTATTTACTTCATCCACTTCAAAACAAATTCTATTTGGGACGTCGGAAGCGCACTCTTCTTTATCAAAGTTTTTCTCCCCACAGATCTCAATTTAAAAAATCATTTCTTACAAAGGGATTATATTTAAAGTCGAGTTTGTGTAAACGGTCACAAATGATAAAACTTTAGGCACTAAATCTGTTGGAGTTTACATTATTTTAAGTCACAGAGTCGTTGTAATGTTGTTTTGTGGACAATAAATATTTATTATATAGAATAACGATTTACATAAGAATATTTGAGGCGTAGCATGTTGAGTGTCGGAACTCAACGCCGCGCTTTGCCTTCTTTATTTGAAAAGATAAATACTACATTTTATAATTGTTCAACACAAGGTAAAGATATCTTAACATAAGTTATTCGAAAAACTATTGTCCAAATTTATGCTTAGAACAAATATATTGTTTATCTATTATATATGAGACGTAGGTAATATTCAAATCATTCAATCCAAAGCCGACATAATCGCAAGCTCGTAAGGCATATAAAAACTTTTCAAGATTAATTATTAACCGTCGGCGATCTTCAACGGCAACAAAGCTGCAGAGCCAGACGGCCAGATCTCGGCTAATGGTAATCGATGGCTTCGACAGTCGCCATAAATATTCATCGGGATCAGTCTTATTTGCTAAGACCTCCTAATACTCCTACTAACTTCCAATATCGATTAAATGACCTATAAATAGGTACAAAATATTTTTTTTCACCTTCACACTGTATCCCGCATATTACAAGATCAGCAGAGAGAACCCAGTGTTATTTCCTCCTAATGTCCTTCTGAAGACACTCCATTCTCCACCTTATGCCAAATTTTCGAGGAATTTCCATTTAAGTGGCGGATCTCAACGCTGCGCTTTGTCTCAACACAAAAGAGAAGGAATGAAACAAACTATACTTACTATACATAAATCATTATGGCAAATAATAAGCTCGTTTAAATTTTACAGTTCACTCATTTTGTATGAGCTTTCATATGAGCTTTGATATCGCACGTGACGAAGTTTTCAATTAGAAAGTTTTTATGATGTTGGCACCTAATGAAGTATCTGAATATAATTATTTTTTATGTTGGTAAAATGTAGTAGTATGTAAGTATGTATCCCTAAGACGAGGAAATAGAGAATAATTTAAATATAATTATTCTCCAGAATTAGGATAGAACCATCAACCATCGCACTTAAAGCCGGATGTCCCACTGTGCTGTGCGTTCGTTTTGCGTCTACATATCTATATATAATTTTATACTTAATCATTACAAAATATAACTGTCATAAAGAAAAAAAGCCTACCTTTTAGACTACCCCAAAGTAAATACAAAATTATTTTTTTTCAGTTTCAAGCTATATCCCGTATGTAGCAGTGTATGCAGATCGCTGCTCGCTCGTGCGTTCACCGAATGATCATATATTATTCAGCCAGACCGAGTCATTAGCTAAACGCGGCGGTCACTTGCTGTACGACTGGAATTGTGTGTCTTTTAAAAGGGGGAAATTAAACTTTACTGTACCAAGTGTGGGTAATATTAAGTTTTAATAGCGCAATCTTCTTCCTCCTGACATTAATCCCGGCGTATGTTACCAGGGGATGCCTTCCTGTTTGATCTACTCTACTTTGCAAGATATGCAACGTCCTGGGTGATTAGACCAATGGCTCTCACGTCTCTTATTTTATATAGATAAGACGTCTCTTAACCCAACCCAACCCAACCAATAGTAATACTAATAATATAGTCAGTATTATATAAAAAAAATAAGAAATCTTTTATGGTGAATGTAAATAGCATTCATTTATTAAATCTGTGTAATTCAGTTAATACATTTGTAAGTATGTAAGTAATAACTCAATTTAAGTTAAAATAGTTTCAGTGTTTGGTACCAACTAGCTCGACCAAAACTTCGAAACTATAAGCTATACAAGGTGCATTATGTGTGGTTTTTGATAAAATAATGTTCGTATTTTCTACTTGCGTTGACTTAAAGTTGCTTAATTTTTTTCCTATGGATATTAGAGGAACCATAGTCTTAAATAAAATAAATAAATCAGCTTCACGCTGTATCCCGCACACGGCAAGGTAGGCAGAGGGAACCTAGTGTTAAGACACTCTGTTCTCCACTTTCTGTCGGATTCTAGAGGCACTGCATGTTGAGAGGCAGAACTCAACGCCGCGCTTTGCCTAGACACCAGAGCGAAGAAATGCAAATATAAATTTAAGTAAACATTTCATCTCCTCGAGTGGCAGTCAAACCCACAACCAGTCGGTTTTACAGTCACACTTCGTGCCCCTGCGCCACGACTGGCCTCATAGTCTTAAACATTTAATATGAATTTCAATTGGATACCTCCACGCAATTTTGTGATAAATGGTCTTGACTGACAGAGGGACGGATAACAAAGTGATCTTGTGAAGTAAGTTCCGTTTTTACTTTTTGAGGTACGGAACACTAACATTCAATACTTTCCGTTATGATTTATTAGTTTCCGCAAAACGACCTAGTTTAGGGCTGAAATGTCATTTTATTTTTAATATTGACAAAGTTCTAAAAGAATTGATCGACAAAGTTAGCGTTCCATTTTTTATGACGCGTATTTATAATAAATTCTAATGTGTCACTGATAAATTATGATTTTAGCTTCACACTGTATCTTACATAGCAAGGTAAGCAGAGAGAACCTGGGAACCTAGTGTTAACATAATCAGTTCCCATTAAGGCACTTCCATTCCCGATTTTCCGCTGATTTCTGGAGGCATTACCTGTTAAGTGGCCGAACTCAACGACTGGAAATTGATGAACATTACTTTTGTTTGAGGAACGGAGAGTCAAAACACTTGTTTGGCTACCGATAAACAAAGTAATTCAAGACCAAAGATGTAAGTTCGAAACTTTGCCTAGCCCTATAAAATTGGAAAAACAAAAAAGATTTTGTCGTTTTCTTTACACATTATCCTTGGCGGTGTAGGACGAAAAGGATAATGATCAGTTTTATTGTTATTCTTCTATATAATAATGATAACGGAAATGGCTGTAGAAACATGACGATGCTCTCTTTGACTTTGAATATTGTAATATATAGTGTAACTTTAGGATTTCAGTGATAAAGAGCAAATCGCTATGTTATCGCTTACGGTCTACGATCATAATGATTATACTTAGTTGTTTTAAAAACAGATTTAAATCCTTAACTAATAACAATGTTTAAGTATAATTATGTATAATTTTTGACCTTACCTTTAACCTCCAATGAGAGGCACGGAGGCGGCTTGCGGAGGCTTAATTCCCACTCGGGGAAATAAAATATTAAATATTTTAATTTCCTCGCTCTTGTGGCCAGGCAAAGCGCGGTGTTAAGCTTCGCCACTCAACACGCATTGTCTCAAGAATTTAGCGGAAAGCAAGAAACGGAAGTGTACTAACAAAGTGTCTTAATAAAAAGTAAAATTTTAGACATTTTAAATGAAACTATTTAACCGGATTATACATTTTTGGAAATCAGACGTTTCGTACACTTTACAGTAGTCTGTGGTCACGAGTAGACTGAAGTGGCATTCGTCGGTCAGTTGACATTATTAGAAAACCAAAAAAGCCACAGTACAAAGACAGCCGGCTCTCCTACCACATATAAAAGATTGGAAGACAGGATTGGAAACATCTTAAAAAGTACTTCCATAAAAACTATATTCAGGTCAAACAAGAAAGTGAGCCATTCTAAAATGTCTCGCTGAGTTTCTTGCGCCGGTTCTTTTCAGGTCTGAGGCATTAACTTTAGTTATGTAGTTAAAAAGGAAGCATGTAACGTTTTATTTTGAATAAAATTATTTGACTTTGCCGAATGCTACCTCAGTGGTCCCGGTTCCACGAACCCGTGTCCACTGACCCGTGTCCACCGACTACTTCACAGTGTTCGAAACGTCGGGTTCCCAAAAATATATAATATTAAATGTACGCCATTAACGCGGTTAAATAGTTTCATTTAAAATATACAATAATCGTGAAAATCAAAGATCTTCGTATTATTTTATACATTTTAAAGCGTCACTCCATAATTTGGAAAGAAAACTACTTATATTTTATGTTTTCCGAAATAAGTATACAAATCTTCCTTAGAAATAAATTGGGAATGTCCCACAATGTACTTCAACAAAATTATATATAAAATAAAAACCAACTAAAAAAGACAAACATATTTAGAAAGGAATATTAGGCATTATCCCTGGCGTCGTTTACAAAATACCATTTCACGAAACGATATTCCCTGTAATAGACGTCGTTTAGCTAATGTAAAAGCAATCTAGGCAAGTATGTATGTGTCCGATTGGTGATTATTGGAAAATCGGTCGGAGCAGAGGACTTACGACGAACCGAACGTATTATACAGTGCATGAGTTAGAAACGATTTTGTGACTAATATTGAGTCAAATTTTTGTTTCTGTTTTGAAATTAAAATAACTAAAGAGGAGGCAGGCATAGCGTACAGCACACGCGTGTCACTGTGGACACGAAGATTGTCGCTTCGATTCTCACTCGGTGAAATGAAATATTTAATATTTTAATTTCATCGCTGTGGTTAAGGGCAAAATTGAGTTTTAAGATTTGACATGCAAGAATTTGCCGCATATTTTGGATCGGATTTGTGGGATACGGGATTGTCTTAATGATGATAAAAAGTGATGAATTTCAATTTATATGAACCATATACACTTCGATCAACTAAATTATATGTGTGTATAGTTGATAGAAGCATATAAAACTCATACTTTAACTTGACTGCAACTTGCTAAAGCTAAAGCAGCTTAAGCTATATATAAGCTGAATTCGTAAGCATTGCTTCAATAAATACGTACGTAGGGTTGAATGCTAATGAATTTTCTCAGAACATTAACATTTAATTTTTAATTAAATTACGGACATTAAGGATTTAAACAGAAAATTTAACTGTTGATATCGACACGTAAGATACTACAGTGGTACTTAAATATATTTTAAATTTTTTTAAACTTGTGGACGTTTAAACTTTAGAAGCTTATTTTGGTCTAGCAAAATGTAGTTATTGCCTTAATAAAGACAATCATAGTGTTGTGTCGTTCGTGGCCGTGTGTCTGACTGTAAACGCGACTGGTTGTGGGTTTCATCTCCACTCGAGGAAATGAATTTTTTTTTTTCATTTCTCCGCTCTGATGTCGAGGCCAACCGCGGCGTTGATTTATGCTACTCAAAATTCCTTCAGAATTCGATGGAAAATGGGAAATTCACTCTGCCTTCGCTCCTGTGAGCGGGATACAGTGTGAAGCTAAAAAAAATGCTTATAGTCGAACATACTTATATATGTAAATATTACCTACCTTACCTGAATTCAAAGCAAGATTACATTCAAAAAATCAAACTAAAGCTTTCAAATTCTTCAAGAATCCACGTTCATCGTTTAAAAGCAAGCATATTGCATATGCAAGAACACTTTTGAGCTGTTACATGCAAAATATAATGAATTGGTTGGCGATTTAAGCAACTGCTAGACCTTGACACAGATGTCGGGTTGGTTTCCACTCGGCTGCGCTGGTGCACTGGCCGCCTTCCAACTCCATATCGACCCGACACCGCTCACCAGATACTATCTCGTAATTAGACACCGGAATAAGCTAAATGAACTTTGTGTATTTCGTGTAATTTGTAGTTTATATTAGGTTTTTTCTTCAGCTTCACGCTGTATCTCGCATAAGGCAGAGTAACCGGAGGCAAACTAATGTGACACTATTCTTCAGTTTCTGTTGAATCCTTTAGCTGAAACGCTTTACCTCGTTACCAAAGCGAGGAAATGACAAAAGTGAATATTTCAGTCCCCCAAGTAGAACTGAAACCCACAACCATCGTGTGTCATACACTTCTGCCCCCGTGTCACAACGGATTCTAGGTATATATACTTACATATATTCTTACATAATATCACTTAATTTAAAATTAGGAATCTAGTATAATGTATATATACCATAGTTCGTAAGTGCTTGCATAATTAACACTACATCACTTTGCATTCAAGAAGGTATCCCTTGTAACAGACAAGAAGTTATTAAGTTATTATTATTAGTTCATGTATTAAAACAAGAGATCAGTCGTGGTGCAGGGAGACCCATGAGACTAAAACGCGGCGGTTGTGGGTTGAATTCCCATTCGAGGAAATAAAATGTTTAATATTTGAGCCTTGAGTTCCGCCGGTCAACACGCAATGCTTTCAGTATTCGGCGGAAAATAGGGAACGGAGTGTCTTAGCACCAGGTTCCCTCTGCCTCTGTCTAAAGCTACACTAGGAAAACTCTGCTTAGCATTATTAAACGATTTAAATGTTACAATTATTTAAATTTAAAGTTAACATTAAGAAAATGTCGGTACGTATTTACATATTCATATTGGCCTTGCGCCGCCTCTGTAATTGGATTGACAATGACCGCGATGGTCGTGAGTTGAAATCCTACTCATCCATATTAGTTACTTGTCATTCATACTAGTATCGCAAATACATAAGTGCATGAGGGACTCGAGCCTGAGTATTTGTGACTCACCACTGACTAAACCATTGGAATTTTAATAAAACTGATAAAGTTAGTGCAAGAGAGTATCTAGGTAGGTATTTATTTCCTCACAAAATTTTCTACATTCTATAAATAAACAGATGTTATTGTTGAACGAATAAAAAAAATAAAACAATTCTTTTTTTGTACTTTTGCCGCTAATGACCAGAATTCAAATCCCAAGCTAGATGCTAGTGTCAGACACTGCCCTACACAGGAACGAAGTGTCCTAACACTAGGTTCCCTCTCCCTATTTAGCTGTGGGCGGAAAACAGCGTGAAGCTGAAAAAAAATAATAACACAACAATAAATTGCCCTCGCGCTGCGGTGACGTCATCTGTTGATTTCATTTCATATACAACTATCATTTGTCTCATATAAATTATAAATTGGAAGGAAAGTGGGTGGGTAAAGTATTATAATCTGTGCATTAATTTGTATTTGGTTTTTTTTTATTTTTCAGCTTCACGCTGCATCCCGCATAGCAGGGTAGACAGAGGGAACCTAGTATTATAACGCTCCGTTCCCCACTTTCCGCAGAATTTTAAGTGTAAATGTGCAGGAAAATATATGAATATAGGTACGATAAATCAAAAAATAAATAAAATATAGATTCATGGAACCAAAATATTTATACAACACATTATAAATACTCGCTCATTTCGATATGTAAACACTACACAAACACCTAGGGTTGTCAAAGAGTTTCCAATAAACAAATCAACGTGAAAATGTCAAAACGTATAGTTTTGTTTTATTTTCACAGTATTCCAGAGAAGTTAAAAACAGTTTTAGCAGCTTTTCGCTCTTTCTCGCGTAACAGAGTAGGCAGAGGGAACTTAGCACAAAGGAGGAGGGAACCTGTTCTGACACTCCACTTTCTACTTTATCCAGAAACTTCAACACATTCCGTGCTGGGTGGCGAAACTCAACGAAACGTATCGTCTACAAAAGCGGGAAAATCTTGCGGGTGTCGGTGCAAAGCGCAGCACTCAACACGCAACAATGTCTTAATGACAATAAGGTTCCCATGTTCCCTCTCCCTACTCTGCTATGTGCGGTATACAACGTGACGTGAAGCTAAAAAAAAAATACAATATATTGTGTTGTTGTAATTTATGCCTATATCCATTACTCGTAATGGATATGTGGTACTATGGTATATCGTAGTAGAACGCTACAATGAGTTTCTCACTTGAGATATCAAGTATAAAAATCAAGTATGTATCTAATAAAAAATATTATCATTTTAGTAAAGTCACGTTAGCAAACACAACAGGGTAGGCAGAAGGAACCTAATGTTAAGACTGGAGACTCGATGCCCACTCGATAAAATGAAATATTTAATATTTTCACTTCTCCGCTCTGGTGTCAAGGCAAAGCGCGGCGTTGGGTTCCGCCACTCAACACGCAAAGCCGCTATAATTGAGCAGGGAATTTTAGCATGAGAAGCGGAGTATCGTAATATTAGGTTCCCTCTGTCTGCCCTGGTGTGTGCGGGATACAGCGTGGAACTGATATGAATTTTTTTTAAATAGTAAACACATGTAAACCCCTAATCGAACAGTGAATAACGTGGCGGTGTTCCAAGTAATTAATAACTGATAACATTATCTCTAGTTAAACGACGGGTCGTCACTGTTAGGTATTGTATTAACTGCGCACACATTAACCGACGAATGCAACGGACATTTATTAAACTTTCAACTGAATCATTACAGATAATTTAATTTAGTATTATGTATAATTTTATATTAATAATTATATAACTTAGTTCATTACTTTGCGTAATAGACCCCGAGACTTTAATGGAATAAGTAATTACAATGAAACACTATCGTGTTCACAGACGTTAGACTATTTACATTATAAACGCTCATCCGCTTTAAATTTAATAAGCGAGAGTTGGGTTATGTTATATTTTGAATGCATGTTATCTTGATGTCAGTCGTGGCGCAGGGATACAAGCGTAAAGAAAGATTGTGGGTTTGATTTCCACTAGAAAAAATGAAATAATTATAATTTATATTTCTTCGCTGTGGTGTCAAGGTAAAGCGCGGCGCTGAATTAAGCAAATTAAAAATGCAATGTCTCCAGAATTCGGCGAAAAGTTAAGAGTGGAATGTATAAGCACTAGCTCCTCTCTGAAAAAATCTATGAAATATTAAATAAAGCGAAAATTTAAAGAAAACAACACTGAGTGCGAGTTGTAGTGTAAAAATTCCTAAAGAACTATGTGCATAAAAGGTGGAAATAAAAGCTCTTTTTTACCATAAGCCACTTTGCTCATGTTACAAGGGAATCGCGTAAAACATGCTTAGAAATACTCTTGGATGTGAGGCGTTCAAAAAATTGATTTTTAAGTACTTACTCGTTCAATAATAATTTGAATAATATTAATAAAATAATGTGCCGAAATAAGAGATAATACAATAAGAAGAGAAGAACGTGAATTTTAAACGTTACAAAATGATTCTTGACCCATCTACAGCTTTCCATATTTCAATTTATCTGTTACGTTCAATATTTAACATAGACTGCACCGACTAAAGCAAATAAGAGAAATTATTATTAATTATTGTTTTAATAATTATTAATCATAAACTGGATAAAGAGGCCAGTTGTGGGAGTTGTGGTTACCGTTTAATATTTTTATATCTTCGCCAGGTGAATTCGAGGCAAAACGCAGCGTTGAGATCCTCCACTCAACATGCAATGCCACCTGAATTTGTCGGAAAGTGAGAACCTGGGTGACTTAACAGTAGGTTCTCTCAACCTACCCTTCACGCTGTATCCAGCATGTAGGACACAGCGTGAAGCTGAAAAAATAGTAAATATAATATAATAGTAGTATATTTTAGCTTTATTATTAATATTATTTCAATTCAACGCAACAGCTCGGGTCTCAACAGCAATTTGGCAGTGTTCGTAAGGCACTCGTTTACGATATTCGACGCCACTCAATTTATAGCTCCCAATATACCCGAGCTAAGCTTATGCTCTAGAAACACATCAAACATAACATTCTAGACTAACAGCAATTTATTAAACAATCGATATTCATTTATTTAGTAACAACATTGGGACATTTTTTCCAGCTTCACGCTGCATCCCACATGTAGCAGGATATCTAGGGAGAGCCCCGTGTTAAGACACTCCATTCAACATTTTTCCGCCAAATTGCGGATTCATTGCGTGTCGAGTGGCGGAACTCAAAGCCGACACCAGAGCGGAAAAAGATATTTTATATTTTATTTCCCCAATTGAGAATCGAACCCACAACACACGAGCACACGTCACACGCTTGTACCTTGACTTCAAGATTTTATAATTTCGAATTCGGTCTTCGGAGCCTAGGCACAATATTGATTTATTAAGCCTGTTTGTTTTACTCAAACCTTCCGAAATTGACCGTATAGCAATTAATATTTATAAAAATAATAATAGTTGCGTTCAATCGACTAATTGTATATTTATTTCATTTTCTTTAGGAAAATATTTTTTACGAAAATAAGATGGCGATGACGGAGAGACGCCCGCATTATCTATCCTTGGCCCAAAATAGGAAGAAAATTTTTTTGAACATAGACATATTATAGCAAATTATATCATAGAACCTTGAAATACAATTAATCTTGAAATATGAAACACTAAATATATTTTTTTAAATCAGTAGCTGTATCTAAGTCGCCATATTTACAACATGTTTTTCATTCAAAAACGAAAATACACTCTTTCTTTACTTGAGGCTATTTATTATACGGAATAAATTCAACGGACGTCCGTAATACCGTCCCGCAACCATTAAACATCAAAAATTACTTTTTGAAATCTATTTACTTCATCCACTTCAAAACAAATTCTATTTGGGACGTCGGAAGCGCACTCTTCTTTATCAAAGTTTTTCTCCCCACAGATCTCAATTTAAAAAATCATTTCTTACAAAGGGATTATATTTAAAGTCGAGTTTGTGTAAACGGTCACAAATGATAAAACTTTAGGCACTAAATCTGTTGGAGTTTACATTATTTTAAGTCACAGAGTCGTTGTAATGTTGTTTTGTGGACAATAAATATTTATTATATAGAATAACGATTTACATAAGAATATTTGAGGCGTAGCATGTTGAGTGTCGGAACTCAACGCCGCGCTTTGCCTTCTTTATTTGAAAAGATAAATACTACATTTTATAATTGTTCAACACAAGGTAAAGATATCTTAACATAAGTTATTCGAAAAACTATTGTCCAAATTTATGCTTAGAACAAATATATTGTTTATCTATTATATATGAGACGTAGGTAATATTCAAATCATTCAATCCAAAGCCGACATAATCGCAAGCTCGTAAGGCATATAAAAACTTTTCAAGATTAATTATTAACCGTCGGCGATCTTCAACGGCAACAAAGCTGCAGAGCCAGACGGCCAGATCTCGGCTAATGGTAATCGATGGCTTCGACAGTCGCCATAAATATTCATCGGGATCAGTCTTATTTGCTAAGACCTCCTAATACTCCTACTAACTTCCAATATCGATTAAATGACCTATAAATAGGTACAAAATATTTTTTTTCACCTTCACACTGTATCCCGCATATTACAAGATCAGCAGAGAGAACCCAGTGTTATTTCCTCCTAATGTCCTTCTGAAGACACTCCATTCTCCACCTTATGCCAAATTTTCGAGGAATTTCCATTTAAGTGGCGGATCTCAACGCTGCGCTTTGTCTCAACACAAAAGAGAAGGAATGAAACAAACTATACTTACTATACATAAATCATTATGGCAAATAATAAGCTCGTTTAAATTTTACAGTTCACTCATTTTGTATGAGCTTTCATATGAGCTTTGATATCGCACGTGACGAAGTTTTCAATTAGAAAGTTTTTATGATGTTGGCACCTAATGAAGTATCTGAATATAATTATTTTTTATGTTGGTAAAATGTAGTAGTATGTAAGTATGTATCCCTAAGACGAGGAAATAGAGAATAATTTAAATATAATTATTCTCCAGAATTAGGATAGAACCATCAACCATCGCACTTAAAGCCGGATGTCCCACTGTGCTGTGCGTTCGTTTTGCGTCTACATATCTATATATAATTTTATACTTAATCATTACAAAATATAACTGTCATAAAGAAAAAAAGCCTACCTTTTAGACTACCCCAAAGTAAATACAAAATTATTTTTTTTCAGTTTCAAGCTATATCCCGTATGTAGCAGTGTATGCAGATCGCTGCTCGCTCGTGCGTTCACCGAATGATCATATATTATTCAGCCAGACCGAGTCATTAGCTAAACGCGGCGGTCACTTGCTGTACGACTGGAATTGTGTGTCTTTTAAAAGGGGGAAATTAAACTTTACTGTACCAAGTGTGGGTAATATTAAGTTTTAATAGCGCAATCTTCTTCCTCCTGACATTAATCCCGGCGTATGTTACCAGGGGATGCCTTCCTGTTTGATCTACTCTACTTTGCAAGATATGCAACGTCCTGGGTGATTAGACCAATGGCTCTCACGTCTCTTATTTTATATAGATAAGACGTCTCTTAACCCAACCCAACCCAACCAATAGTAATACTAATAATATAGTCAGTATTATATAAAAAAAATAAGAAATCTTTTATGGTGAATGTAAATAGCATTCATTTATTAAATCTGTGTAATTCAGTTAATACATTTGTAAGTATGTAAGTAATAACTCAATTTAAGTTAAAATAGTTTCAGTGTTTGGTACCAACTAGCTCGACCAAAACTTCGAAACTATAAGCTATACAAGGTGCATTATGTGTGGTTTTTGATAAAATAATGTTCGTATTTTCTACTTGCGTTGACTTAAAGTTGCTTAATTTTTTTCCTATGGATATTAGAGGAACCATAGTCTTAAATAAAATAAATAAATCAGCTTCACGCTGTATCCCGCACACGGCAAGGTAGGCAGAGGGAACCTAGTGTTAAGACACTCTGTTCTCCACTTTCTGTCGGATTCTAGAGGCACTGCATGTTGAGAGGCAGAACTCAACGCCGCGCTTTGCCTAGACACCAGAGCGAAGAAATGCAAATATAAATTTAAGTAAACATTTCATCTCCTCGAGTGGCAGTCAAACCCACAACCAGTCGGTTTTACAGTCACACTTCGTGCCCCTGCGCCACGACTGGCCTCATAGTCTTAAACATTTAATATGAATTTCAATTGGATACCTCCACGCAATTTTGTGATAAATGGTCTTGACTGACAGAGGGACGGATAACAAAGTGATCTTGTGAAGTAAGTTCCGTTTTTACTTTTTGAGGTACGGAACACTAACATTCAATACTTTCCGTTATGATTTATTAGTTTCCGCAAAACGACCTAGTTTAGGGCTGAAATGTCATTTTATTTTTAATATTGACAAAGTTCTAAAAGAATTGATCGACAAAGTTAGCGTTCCATTTTTTATGACGCGTATTTATAATAAATTCTAATGTGTCACTGATAAATTATGATTTTAGCTTCACACTGTATCTTACATAGCAAGGTAAGCAGAGAGAACCTGGGAACCTAGTGTTAACATAATCAGTTCCCATTAAGGCACTTCCATTCCCGATTTTCCGCTGATTTCTGGAGGCATTACCTGTTAAGTGGCCGAACTCAACGACTGGAAATTGATGAACATTACTTTTGTTTGAGGAACGGAGAGTCAAAACACTTGTTTGGCTACCGATAAACAAAGTAATTCAAGACCAAAGATGTAAGTTCGAAACTTTGCCTAGCCCTATAAAATTGGAAAAACAAAAAAGATTTTGTCGTTTTCTTTACACATTATCCTTGGCGGTGTAGGACGAAAAGGATAATGATCAGTTTTATTGTTATTCTTCTATATAATAATGATAACGGAAATGGCTGTAGAAACATGACGATGCTCTCTTTGACTTTGAATATTGTAATATATAGTGTAACTTTAGGATTTCAGTGATAAAGAGCAAATCGCTATGTTATCGCTTACGGTCTACGATCATAATGATTATACTTAGTTGTTTTAAAAACAGATTTAAATCCTTAACTAATAACAATGTTTAAGTATAATTATGTATAATTTTTGACCTTACCTTTAACCTCCAATGAGAGGCACGGAGGCGGCTTGCGGAGGCTTAATTCCCACTCGGGGAAATAAAATATTAAATATTTTAATTTCCTCGCTCTTGTGGCCAGGCAAAGCGCGGTGTTAAGCTTCGCCACTCAACACGCATTGTCTCAAGAATTTAGCGGAAAGCAAGAAACGGAAGTGTACTAACAAAGTGTCTTAATAAAAAGTAAAATTTTAGACATTTTAAATGAAACTATTTAACCGGATTATACATTTTTGGAAATCAGACGTTTCGTACACTTTACAGTAGTCTGTGGTCACGAGTAGACTGAAGTGGCATTCGTCGGTCAGTTGACATTATTAGAAAACCAAAAAAGCCACAGTACAAAGACAGCCGGCTCTCCTACCACATATAAAAGATTGGAAGACAGGATTGGAAACATCTTAAAAAGTACTTCCATAAAAACTATATTCAGGTCAAACAAGAAAGTGAGCCATTCTAAAATGTCTCGCTGAGTTTCTTGCGCCGGTTCTTTTCAGGTCTGAGGCATTAACTTTAGTTATGTAGTTAAAAAGGAAGCATGTAACGTTTTATTTTGAATAAAATTATTTGACTTTGCCGAATGCTACCTCAGTGGTCCCGGTTCCACGAACCCGTGTCCACTGACCCGTGTCCACCGACTACTTCACAGTGTTCGAAACGTCGGGTTCCCAAAAATATATAATATTAAATGTACGCCATTAACGCGGTTAAATAGTTTCATTTAAAATATACAATAATCGTGAAAATCAAAGATCTTCGTATTATTTTATACATTTTAAAGCGTCACTCCATAATTTGGAAAGAAAACTACTTATATTTTATGTTTTCCGAAATAAGTATACAAATCTTCCTTAGAAATAAATTGGGAATGTCCCACAATGTACTTCAACAAAATTATATATAAAATAAAAACCAACTAAAAAAGACAAACATATTTAGAAAGGAATATTAGGCATTATCCCTGGCGTCGTTTACAAAATACCATTTCACGAAACGATATTCCCTGTAATAGACGTCGTTTAGCTAATGTAAAAGCAATCTAGGCAAGTATGTATGTGTCCGATTGGTGATTATTGGAAAATCGGTCGGAGCAGAGGACTTACGACGAACCGAACGTATTATACAGTGCATGAGTTAGAAACGATTTTGTGACTAATATTGAGTCAAATTTTTGTTTCTGTTTTGAAATTAAAATAACTAAAGAGGAGGCAGGCATAGCGTACAGCACACGCGTGTCACTGTGGACACGAAGATTGTCGCTTCGATTCTCACTCGGTGAAATGAAATATTTAATATTTTAATTTCATCGCTGTGGTTAAGGGCAAAATTGAGTTTTAAGATTTGACATGCAAGAATTTGCCGCATATTTTGGATCGGATTTGTGGGATACGGGATTGTCTTAATGATGATAAAAAGTGATGAATTTCAATTTATATGAACCATATACACTTCGATCAACTAAATTATATGTGTGTATAGTTGATAGAAGCATATAAAACTCATACTTTAACTTGACTGCAACTTGCTAAAGCTAAAGCAGCTTAAGCTATATATAAGCTGAATTCGTAAGCATTGCTTCAATAAATACGTACGTAGGGTTGAATGCTAATGAATTTTCTCAGAACATTAACATTTAATTTTTAATTAAATTACGGACATTAAGGATTTAAACAGAAAATTTAACTGTTGATATCGACACGTAAGATACTACAGTGGTACTTAAATATATTTTAAATTTTTTTAAACTTGTGGACGTTTAAACTTTAGAAGCTTATTTTGGTCTAGCAAAATGTAGTTATTGCCTTAATAAAGACAATCATAGTGTTGTGTCGTTCGTGGCCGTGTGTCTGACTGTAAACGCGACTGGTTGTGGGTTTCATCTCCACTCGAGGAAATGAATTTTTTTTTTTCATTTCTCCGCTCTGATGTCGAGGCCAACCGCGGCGTTGATTTATGCTACTCAAAATTCCTTCAGAATTCGATGGAAAATGGGAAATTCACTCTGCCTTCGCTCCTGTGAGCGGGATACAGTGTGAAGCTAAAAAAAATGCTTATAGTCGAACATACTTATATATGTAAATATTACCTACCTTACCTGAATTCAAAGCAAGATTACATTCAAAAAATCAAACTAAAGCTTTCAAATTCTTCAAGAATCCACGTTCATCGTTTAAAAGCAAGCATATTGCATATGCAAGAACACTTTTGAGCTGTTACATGCAAAATATAATGAATTGGTTGGCGATTTAAGCAACTGCTAGACCTTGACACAGATGTCGGGTTGGTTTCCACTCGGCTGCGCTGGTGCACTGGCCGCCTTCCAACTCCATATCGACCCGACACCGCTCACCAGATACTATCTCGTAATTAGACACCGGAATAAGCTAAATGAACTTTGTGTATTTCGTGTAATTTGTAGTTTATATTAGGTTTTTTCTTCAGCTTCACGCTGTATCTCGCATAAGGCAGAGTAACCGGAGGCAAACTAATGTGACACTATTCTTCAGTTTCTGTTGAATCCTTTAGCTGAAACGCTTTACCTCGTTACCAAAGCGAGGAAATGACAAAAGTGAATATTTCAGTCCCCCAAGTAGAACTGAAACCCACAACCATCGTGTGTCATACACTTCTGCCCCCGTGTCACAACGGATTCTAGGTATATATACTTACATATATTCTTACATAATATCACTTAATTTAAAATTAGGAATCTAGTATAATGTATATATACCATAGTTCGTAAGTGCTTGCATAATTAACACTACATCACTTTGCATTCAAGAAGGTATCCCTTGTAACAGACAAGAAGTTATTAAGTTATTATTATTAGTTCATGTATTAAAACAAGAGATCAGTCGTGGTGCAGGGAGACCCATGAGACTAAAACGCGGCGGTTGTGGGTTGAATTCCCATTCGAGGAAATAAAATGTTTAATATTTGAGCCTTGAGTTCCGCCGGTCAACACGCAATGCTTTCAGTATTCGGCGGAAAATAGGGAACGGAGTGTCTTAGCACCAGGTTCCCTCTGCCTCTGTCTAAAGCTACACTAGGAAAACTCTGCTTAGCATTATTAAACGATTTAAATGTTACAATTATTTAAATTTAAAGTTAACATTAAGAAAATGTCGGTACGTATTTACATATTCATATTGGCCTTGCGCCGCCTCTGTAATTGGATTGACAATGACCGCGATGGTCGTGAGTTGAAATCCTACTCATCCATATTAGTTACTTGTCATTCATACTAGTATCGCAAATACATAAGTGCATGAGGGACTCGAGCCTGAGTATTTGTGACTCACCACTGACTAAACCATTGGAATTTTAATAAAACTGATAAAGTTAGTGCAAGAGAGTATCTAGGTAGGTATTTATTTCCTCACAAAATTTTCTACATTCTATAAATAAACAGATGTTATTGTTGAACGAATAAAAAAAATAAAACAATTCTTTTTTTGTACTTTTGCCGCTAATGACCAGAATTCAAATCCCAAGCTAGATGCTAGTGTCAGACACTGCCCTACACAGGAACGAAGTGTCCTAACACTAGGTTCCCTCTCCCTATTTAGCTGTGGGCGGAAAACAGCGTGAAGCTGAAAAAAAATAATAACACAACAATAAATTGCCCTCGCGCTGCGGTGACGTCATCTGTTGATTTCATTTCATATACAACTATCATTTGTCTCATATAAATTATAAATTGGAAGGAAAGTGGGTGGGTAAAGTATTATAATCTGTGCATTAATTTGTATTTGGTTTTTTTTTATTTTTCAGCTTCACGCTGCATCCCGCATAGCAGGGTAGACAGAGGGAACCTAGTATTATAACGCTCCGTTCCCCACTTTCCGCAGAATTTTAAGTGTAAATGTGCAGGAAAATATATGAATATAGGTACGATAAATCAAAAAATAAATAAAATATAGATTCATGGAACCAAAATATTTATACAACACATTATAAATACTCGCTCATTTCGATATGTAAACACTACACAAACACCTAGGGTTGTCAAAGAGTTTCCAATAAACAAATCAACGTGAAAATGTCAAAACGTATAGTTTTGTTTTATTTTCACAGTATTCCAGAGAAGTTAAAAACAGTTTTAGCAGCTTTTCGCTCTTTCTCGCGTAACAGAGTAGGCAGAGGGAACTTAGCACAAAGGAGGAGGGAACCTGTTCTGACACTCCACTTTCTACTTTATCCAGAAACTTCAACACATTCCGTGCTGGGTGGCGAAACTCAACGAAACGTATCGTCTACAAAAGCGGGAAAATCTTGCGGGTGTCGGTGCAAAGCGCAGCACTCAACACGCAACAATGTCTTAATGACAATAAGGTTCCCATGTTCCCTCTCCCTACTCTGCTATGTGCGGTATACAACGTGACGTGAAGCTAAAAAAAAAATACAATATATTGTGTTGTTGTAATTTATGCCTATATCCATTACTCGTAATGGATATGTGGTACTATGGTATATCGTAGTAGAACGCTACAATGAGTTTCTCACTTGAGATATCAAGTATAAAAATCAAGTATGTATCTAATAAAAAATATTATCATTTTAGTAAAGTCACGTTAGCAAACACAACAGGGTAGGCAGAAGGAACCTAATGTTAAGACTGGAGACTCGATGCCCACTCGATAAAATGAAATATTTAATATTTTCACTTCTCCGCTCTGGTGTCAAGGCAAAGCGCGGCGTTGGGTTCCGCCACTCAACACGCAAAGCCGCTATAATTGAGCAGGGAATTTTAGCATGAGAAGCGGAGTATCGTAATATTAGGTTCCCTCTGTCTGCCCTGGTGTGTGCGGGATACAGCGTGGAACTGATATGAATTTTTTTTAAATAGTAAACACATGTAAACCCCTAATCGAACAGTGAATAACGTGGCGGTGTTCCAAGTAATTAATAACTGATAACATTATCTCTAGTTAAACGACGGGTCGTCACTGTTAGGTATTGTATTAACTGCGCACACATTAACCGACGAATGCAACGGACATTTATTAAACTTTCAACTGAATCATTACAGATAATTTAATTTAGTATTATGTATAATTTTATATTAATAATTATATAACTTAGTTCATTACTTATAATTACACATTATGCGTTATTATTAATAATAGTAATAGTGCGGCGTTGAGTTCTGCCCAATGCCTCCAAAATTGGGCAGAAAGTGGGGAAGACACTGGTCTTAACACTAGGTTCGCTCTGCTTACCCTGCAGTGTGCGGGATACAGCGTGAAGCTAATAAAAAATAATAATGATAGTAACATGTTGTATAAAAATAACAAAACTGGAAAAGGTTATCCGTTAACCATTCTGTGTTCGTCCCCATTTTTGTTGAAAAATTCGAGACTACAGTACTATCATCATTCATTGTTCATTTATCGTATATATAATTTTCTACATAATATTCGGAATGACGTTTAAAAAATATGATTATTTTAGCAGGGTAACAGAGGGAACCTAGAAACACTCCGTTCCCCACTTTCCCGCTAATATAGGAGGCATTGTGTGTTGAATGGCGGAGCTCAACCCGTACTTTGCCTCGACATCACATCGAAGTAAATGAAAATAAAAATTTAAATATATGTTTCATTTCCTTGAGTGAGGATCGAACCCACAACCAGATACGTTTACAGCCAGGGCCCTACGCCACGACTGACCTCTGACTGAGCTTTTGAATTTCATACAGCTAATTTGAATTTTTGTTTCCCCCATTATAATAATACAATAAGCTCTATAACACCATGGTATTAGAGTATACGCTTGGCATCCATGGTATTAATGTAAGCCCGGTATAAAGGGCCTTTTAAATTACGCTTTTTGAATATTTTATTAGAAGCTCAAAACTTCTGAATGTTTAACTTTATTGATTATATTGGTTTTTGTTAATGCTATAAAAAAATAATTGCTCATATACACAGTATTTTTGTCATCATCGTTTTAAATGAAACCACAGTTTTAACTACTCTATAATAACCTAATACAATTAAAACAAGAGATTTTTCCAAAAATGTAAAAGTGATTATGCAAACAAAAAATTAAGAAAATAATAAAAATGATTTAGGTGGAAAATAACTATAAAAGCAGTGCAATTGTGTCAACCGGGGGACAGTTGCTTGTAAGTGACGGCCCCTTTTGGAAGGAAGCTAGTGTGAAGTGTTGTTAGTAGGTGATACATATCTTATTGCAATTACATAGTATCCCTTTCCAAATAGTTTAGAATCATATAGACGATGTGTGTTTTCAACGTGTTTTTAAAAACGTTACCATCTTCCGATTTATAACATACGATATAGGTATTTATTAGTAACTGCGTCACACGAAATACAGTATGGATAAACATCGTAAAATGAAAAAAAAATTCTACGTCTAAAAAGTTAAGGTACCTTTGGGTATGCGTTTCAAATATTTTACTCTATAGGTATGCTATTCCCGTAAAAGGAGCGCAGACGCTGCCACCTGTATTATGTAGAGTCCTGACGTCAAATACCTTTCGAGCTTTCCGTGTTCATCCGCCACAAAACTAATTTTGAATTTACCTGCAACAAAAATAAATCACAATTATATATAAATAATAGTTGATACAAAGAACAAAAATTTAACTGTACACCGTCTGTACTTGGAAGTAATAGGGAACAAAATATTATTAGGAGCGCTTATTAAAATAACAGAAAACAGACCAAAAATTATTTTTAATTTTTGGTCTGTTTTTTAATGCAATTTGATAATTGCATTTTGGTAAACTCTGCTAAAAAATTTGTGCTTTAATGCAAACGGATAATAATTTTAAAAAAATATCAATATAAAATATTTTTCCGATAATTTTTTTGAAAAAATAACTGTTTCAATGAATTCCCTGAAAGTTTACGTTCAAGGTATAAATACTATCTTTAAAATGATAATGTTATTAGATTACAAACAGGCCAAACCGCAATCGTCTCTCTAATATTATAAATAACTACGTTATATATTTTTTTTTCCACTATTTTTCAGGCAGCTTATAAATAATGCAAGCTTTCGACAAAAACAGAAACAGCGTTTGAAAATTTAATATCCTTTAAGCTTTTGGATTCCATCCGTTTGTAGTCGATTACCGAAACTAAAAATAGCAGCGAGTGGGGACTCGAAAGGGCAATATAAAATTCATTCTAACTCGCTGAATATCTCTCGCTTACAAAAATATTGGATATATATATATATATATATATATATATATAGATTATATATTCACTTTCGTGATGCTGTTCCAAATGAAATAACACAGATTCCGTAAAATCCCTATGGGAAACCATTTCTTTTACGTTTTGACACTGAATGGATGTGGGAGTTGCTTTGGAATTAAATTAATAACGAGAAATCTTCGCCAAGAACTATTTAAGGTAAATAAATAAATTAGAATATGCAATATTTAGTTGTGCATGTGTGTTGTTGAAATTGCTTGGAGCAATATTACCTCATCCGAATCTCTTTTCTTGTCTCTATTTATTTTTGTTATTTCCTTAATTAGCTTCACCTGTATCCCGCACATAGCAGGGTAGGCAGAGGGAACCTGGGGATCTAATGTTAAGACATTTTCGTTTTTTATAAAGATTTAAATTTAGAGAAGACCTGTAGATCTAAGTCATCACTAAAGTTTAAAATGATACACATTGACATACAATCATTTTATTAGACATTCACAAACTTCCAATTTTCATATACAAAATTGAAAATTTTTATAAGGCAAATTGTATGTCCAATGGACATGTATGGATAGTGACATCTAAAGCGATGCTCTTGTTAGCGTCCCGTTCGCTATGAAACTCTTTAAATATAGAGACGACGACGCTACTTTAATAGAAATTAAGTCTAATATTGTCAACAACCATGTTTATTGCTGCTTAGCTTAGGTGCTTTAACACTTCATTCATTAAATTGAAATAGGTATTTTTAGAGTCCCGTACCTTGAAAGGTAAGTCTGTTCGCCTGTCAACACCATTTAGGTATCTCCAGATCGTGAGGATTACTTGAAACACAAAAAAAAATCTGAGTTAACATAATCAAAAAACACCAGCATTTATATATCGATATTCATGTTTTTTAAATGAAATTCGCCGCGTATTCAAAAACTATAGGGTACATGATGTAGGCGTGTGTACACTGAAAACAAATATCCTCACACAGCATGGTAGCTGATGAAACCTTGTGTTAAGAGATCCGGTTCCCTATTTCCTACCGAATTCTGGAAGCATAATCTGTTAAAAGGCGGAACTCAACGCTGCGCTTTTCCTCAACACCAGAACGAAGAAATGAATATTAAATATTTAATTTCCTCAAGTGGTAATTGAACCCACAACCTGTCGCCTTTACACTAACGTTTTCTGTAAGACTGACCCCTTTTTCTATAAAAGATTAAATAAAAGTTTATTTATCTAAACCTATCGTGAGAATTCTGCAACAGCCTGATCACTAAATAATATTGAACATTCCATTTTGCCTAAGCCTACGTTACCTTTGAAATAATAACCTACATAAAAATGGCAAAAAATCGAGTTTACCTACAACAACCCACACAGGTTAAATTAGTGGCAAGGGGTTGGAATTAATAAAACTGCAAAATTGCTAGGCTTTCATGATTGCATGCGAAAAAATTCCGACGAAAACAGGAGTTATATTGAAAAAGCGAATGAAAAAGAGAAATATCCGCATGGGTAATCACGCGGCGCGCGGGGCTGTAGTAACGAGACCAAGGTTTTTTCTCCGACCAATAATGCAATTAGTTCGACTTACTTATTTTATTCAATTTCTGGTGTGGAAATTGGACAGGTTGTGCAGTCGATTCCCATTTGAGGAAATGAAATATTTAATATGTTTTAAATTAAACTATTTTAACCGGATTATAAAATAAATAAAATCAGCTTCACACTGTATCCCGCACACAGGAGGATAGGCAGAGGGAATCTTGTGTTAAGACACTCCGTTCCCCACTTTCTGTCGAATTCTGGAAGCATTACGTGTTGAGTGGCAGAACTCAACGCCGCGCTTAGCAATGCCTCCAGAACTCGGCGGATAGTTAGGAGCGGAATGTCTTAACACTAGGCTTTGTCTTCCATGCGGGATGCCTACAGCGCGAAGCTGAAAGAATAAAAACTGTAAATATTATAAAATTTGCGAGGTATATTCAATTCATAAGTGCATTCCATAAACAACTTATTGTCATAATAATTTTCAACAAAAAGCTTTTAATAAATTATCGACTACTCTTGTCGATAAAATACTTTACATTGCATACTTATATGGTTTAAGTGATGGAGAGTCGTAATTGTGTTTGATGTACGCATTGATAAAATATCAATATTATTAATAGAAGCCAGTTGTGGCGCAGCGGCACGAAGTGTGACTGTAAAATAGACTGGTTGTGGGTTCGATCCCTACTCAGGGAGATGAAATATTTACTTAAATTTATATTTCCATTTCTTCGCTCTGGTGTCGAGGGTAAGCGCGGCGTTGAGTTCTGCCCAACACGCAATGCCTCCAGAATTCGGCAGAAAGTGGGGAACGGAATGTCTTAGCACTAGGTTCCCTCTGCCTACGCTGCTGTGTGCGTGATACAGCGTGAAGCTAATTTAATTTTATTTTATTATTAATAGAATTACATTTATTAATAATAATAATGGTTTTCAATAGTTCAACATAACCTACATTTTTAAAAGGAATAATATTTCATTAAGACAGCTTACTAATAAAAGTTAAAGAGGCTAGTTCGTCGCTCTGGTAATCAGACATAAGGCGGCAAATAATTTCGCCACTCCACACGCAACGCCTTCAGAATTTGGCGGAAAGTGAAGGACGTAAGTATCTTAACGGGAACAAAGTGTCTTAATAATAGGTTCCCAGACTCCCTCTGTTAATAGCGCGATATAGCGTGCGAGAAAAAAAAGACATATAATATTTTATTTGTACGTAAATAATACATATATTCTGAAACTTTCATATTAATATACACATTAGGACATCTCATTTCAAAAATAAATTGTACAATATTATCGTATTTGAAATGAAGTTCATAAATGTCTTAATAAACATATATAAATAGCTACACTAATCCTAATCGAGCATAATTTCTGGTATCAAAAACTGATTTGAAAATTAAAACAAAAAATATATTACTTAACAACATTTCAATTTAACTTCATAAATTAAACATATTTATCACTAATATTCACTTAAGATATGATCATCATATTAATCTAAGGGCATCAGGAGTTCCATCTGTTCGCAGGACTCACAAATTGGGTCACACGAGCTGATCGGAGCTCCGAGAGCTGAATAATTAACACCCGGTCACCGCTTAAACCTCTCCAAACCCGTTAACAATCCAATACCGCTGTATTCTTGATTTACCACCAGTGCTTTGCGCGAATTAACTGTCACCATCAGTTTCCGTGATATCGCACGACAGCTATAAATTATTATGTATTAATTTGGTCTGGTCTTCATTATCAATCAAAATCGATTTGTTAGTACACAATCAATTCGATTACTCGGTAATTTGGAGTACTATTATAGACATATCAATAGCATGTTTCAGAGTTGCTACTCCAAAGATTCATTTTACTTACGTTATAATGCGAACTCCAAGTTCCTTAAAGGTTATGGTTTTATGCGAAGAAAGTATGGTTACCTATTTATGTAATAGTGACCCACTTGCAGCTAGAACTACTAGCTACTTTTTTATTAATATACTAATCTGAATTACTTTCATTTTCTTATAATAATAAAATTTGAAAAACAACATATATATCTTTATTAAAAAGTAAAGTTTCAGCACACATTGTCTTTATTACACATCGTCAGAATCAATTGTTACTGAGACTAGCGTAAGCAAACGCACAGACAAAATCATTATTTTGTTTATATTAGGTTATTAAATATCACCAATAACTTTTATTCTTATATATCAGTTTAAGTTTTAAGTTAAGATAAAATGTATCTACATATATCAAGACCTACCTACTGTTATAATTATTCCATTTTGTCGATCGATTTTAAAAAAGGATTTTTTTCTAGTTCGACTAACTTTATTGATTTCTAACCAGCCTTTATTTAAAATTTAACATTATTTCAAATCAAAATACCTAATATGATTGATAGATTGTACGAATTTCGATTAAAATATTTATCACATATCACCGGCATGAGCTGCTTCTAAAAATTTCTCATAACCCACTTGCAATAAAAGGGCTTTCGAACGATCATAAATCCGCATCAAGAGCTTTGAGCCGTCGTCGGCAATAAAACTGGATTTATGTGCAGTATCCTCAAAGAATAGCTTTACATATTATCAAAATTGCTGTTATAATACCTTAGGATCGATATATCCATTAATAAATACACAGCTATGTTGAGGATTGACCATTAAAAGTTCTTAATCAGTTTACAAGCTCATTCTTTCCTATTTATGGTCGGTGGAGATACATTCGAAACCTTGTATCGACACCAGATCGAAGAAATGACAATATTAAATATTTCATTTTCTCGAGCGGGAATTGAACTAACTTTTTTAAGTCAAACATGTGCCGCTTAAATACGACTGGCTTCAAATTTTGTACGATGAATATATCAGATATTACAATATATACGTTAAAATGACTATTCTTTAACTTTGTACTCATTACACATCGTCATAACTCAGAGTTGAGTAGCTAGCGACCCGATCGCGGCTCCGCCCGCTTGTGCACAATTGTTTACTGTCTCATTGGAATTATCGTTTTAAAGACAATATTATTAACCGACTTCTGGAAGAAAAGGAGGTTATCAATTTGACTGTATTTTTTTGATGTTTTTTGCCTTGGAACTTTTGACTGGGTGGACCGATTTTGATATTTTTTTTTTATTTGAAAGGTAGTGTAACTGTAAAACCGACTGGTTGTCGGTTCGATCCCCACTCGAGGAGATGAAATATTTATTTAAATTTATATTTCCATTTCTTCGGTCTGGTGTCGAGGCAAAGCGCGGCGTTGAGTTCTGCCAACGCCGCGCGTCAACACGCAATGCCACCGTAATTCGCCAGAAAGTGGGGAACCGGTTGTTATGCGTGTGAGGAGGTTCCCTCTGTCTCTTCTGCTGTGTGCGGGATACAGCGTTGAAATTAAATTATCAATTTTAAATTAAATAAAGTAACTAAAAAATAATTATCTAAGTCCGTGTAATAATTCACGAAAAGTGGGACCACGTCTGAGCAGTTCGAGATACTTGAACTTTGGTCTAAAAACTCGGACTTAAAAGAAGAAGGACGCAACGCAACGCTGGTATGGAGCGTAAATCTTTCATCAATACTTGTGTAGATACGGCAAAAACGTCAAAATAAAAGGATATTTTAAAAAAGCTAAAATATACTTAATCAGATTAAGCTGTTCCACTACTACTTCCTTTTATGAAGGATTAGTGCAAATAAAGCTGTAAGCGGCCAGTAGGCTTACAACTGTGTTCTATTCATTTCTTTTATATTTTATTACGTTATAAAGGACATTTCGCTACTACTGAACAAGCTTACGGAGTAACTCTTAATAGTATTTTAATTTAATATTTGCCAGAGCGAAGAAATAAAAATAATTCGCCTCCACGAACGATAATCGACACCATAACCGTTACGTTTAAGAGTCAGGCACCCTACCGCTGCGCCACAATATCTCGAAAGAAGAGTAATATCGTGATTGCTTTAGCATATTAAGGAATACTTTAGAGGATAATTTTTATTTATTTTTAAGAATTGGTAAAAAAAATCGAACCTGTAATCTGTCCTATATCTTCTATTCGGCCGGGAAACCAATGTAAATTCTTTACCAAAGTAATTTCTCTTAATCTATTAGTAGAAGGTGATCGGAAAGTTTTACAGCTTCCGGAGATTTGAGGATAAAGTTAATAATTGAAAATTCTCGAGGAAGTTACCCTCTCGGCCGCAATCTTTTGATGGAGAATCCATTGATACCACATCAAAAGCAGAAAGAAACATTGATTTTAATGGAATCAAAAGAAAACGTTATATATAGGTCAGCAGTTTTAATACATCTGAATCATCAATTCAATTGTTCTACAGTGTATTGTTAAAAATGCTCAACAAAAACAATACAAGAAGATACTTCGTCCAGAAATTTGTAACTAAAACTAAAACTTCGAATAAAACATTGGTATAAAACTGCAATGCTGTCAAATTGTTATTACAATAATGTTGTACCGGTAAACGGGTGTTATACTATAAAATAACAGCTATTGTAGGTTCAAATCTAAATTGGGGAAGTATTAATATTTATTAAATATATTTGTATAGAGGCCAGTCGTGGCGCAGTGGCACGAAGTGTGACTGTAAAACCGACTGGTTGTGGGTTCGATCCCCACTCGAGGAGATGAAATATTTAGTTAAATTTATATTTTCATTTCTTCGCTCTGGTGTCGAGGCAAAAGTGCGGCGTTGAGTTCTGCCACTCAACACGCAACGCCTCCAAAATTCGGCAGAAAGTGGGGAACGGAGTGTCTTAACACTAGGTTCCCTCTGTCTACCCCGCTGTGTGCGGGATATAGCGTGAAGCTAATTTTTAATTTTTTTTTTTTTTAAATATTTGTTTATTCGATACCAAGACGATGGGGTTCCGTCATACAAATTGCACATTATATACATAATAGTAGGTTCGCTCTCATGATCATGTAAATAATATCGTCTATAGCCTTCCTCAATACATGGACCGGATCCAACACAATTTTTTTTTTACTCGACTTAGTAGTTCTTAATATATATTACAATATATTTAAATCCTCACATATAAGGAACATTCAAAATTGTACACTTAAAATTTAAAAAAAAATAAGAGACACGAAACATACAAGTAAAAAAATATACTTAAAGGAAATGGATATCCTTTTCAAATACATTACACGATGATTCCAAGAATAGTATTTTATACAAGCCATCAATATATTGTTATCCTGAACTAACAGAAATTATATTATATAACTTCCTTTTTATTTTTTTTTATTATTTTCATACGATGTTATTATAATATTATAATGTAAGTTTCTATTAAAAAATCAGCTTCACGCTGTATCCCGCACTAAATAGGGTAGTCAGAGGGAACCTAGTGTTCCCCACTTTCAGCCGAATTCTGGAGGCATTGCGTGTTGAGTAGCGGAACTCAATGCTGCGCTTTGACCCGACATCCAAAACGAAGAAATGAAAATATAAATGTAATAAATAATTAATTTCCTAGATTGGCTATCGAACCCATAACTAGTCGATTTTACAGTCACACTTTGTGCCCCTGAACCATGTCGGGCCTCTATTTTAGTTAGTTTCTATTATTCTCATTATTTTAAGTCAGTTACAGTTCAGGTAGACATTATATAGGTAATGTATGAAATATATATTTTATTTTTTTTATCAGCTACACAACAAGGTAGGCAGAGGGAACCTAGTGTTAAGACACTCCATTCCCCACTTTCCGCCGAGTTCTGGAGGTATTGCGTGCTGAGTGGCTGTACTGTTAAAGAAATGAAAATATAAATGTAAATAAATATTTCACTTCCTCGAATTAGGATCGAACCCACAACCAGTCAATTTTAAATGCCTCTGCGCCACGACCAGCCTCATATTATTTATTGTATAGTATACCGGTACCACATATATACCCATAGATTAATAACAGTGTTCGTACACTCTACACAGTTGAAACACTAATGGAGATGTTTATTTTAAAACAAAATCTTTTACGTTTTAAAGTAAACCAAGATGGATACAGGTGTCTAATTTATTCAAATGAATTCATAATAAGCTATAATTATTCCAATATATTATCTCCAAATGTCGACACAAAATTATACACGCCATTTTTTATATCTTAATTACGCACAGTAGTTGTAAAGATATCGTGTTTCCTGTATAATACGAAAATTATAGAAACAAAGTTAACGCCGAAAGATTTATTTCTTGGCAATGTAATGCCACGGAATCGTATCGCAAGTCCCACGGAGCAAGTTGTCTTTCTAAAAATAATTTACGGTGTGGCCGTTCAAAACTTTTAATTGCGTTCCGAACTGCGGTTATTACGGTTATATTGTAAAAGTTGATAAATTAACTTTACGACTCTCTATGATGGCAACAAGGATAATTCGAATAAGTTACATTTTGATAAGAGATTAATATGTCTACTTTCGTTCATTGACATTGGATACGGCAATAGATTATGCCTTTTATATTGTTTAAAATATTTGTTCTTTTAGCTTCACACTGTATCCTGCATATAGTGTTAAGACATACTGTGTAAAGGTGGTCTTTTGCCTTGATACCAAACCAAGGAAATGAATACTAATAAGTGATGATTCATTCCCCCAATCAAGATCGAACCCATGACCACCTCGTTTACAGTCACAAGCTCTGCGTCATGAGGGCATCAAAAAAAGTTAAAACATACCAATAATAGTAAATTATATAACCAATAATGGTAAATTGAAGATCTCAGAGGCTGACACGCTCCTCCTGGTTCCGTACAGAGATTTATTTTGCCGCGACAAGTCTAAGCGATATTAGGGCTATAAAGAATGATATGGTGCAGATGAACGAGGGTGCGTCTAATGAAAAATCCACCCTCTTACAAAGAAATTGCATTACTTAAATTTTTACTTGCATCTAAATGTGTATGCTGAAAGGAAAACTTATTAAAAATTTAAAAAAGTAAAAGTAACATTTTTTAGCTCATACCGCACACACCACGGTAGTCTGAGAAAACCTAGTGTTAAGACAATCCGTTCCCCATTTTCCGTCCCATTTTGAAGGTATTGTGTGTTGAAAGGCGGAACCTAACCGCGCTTTTCCTTGACATTAGAGCAAAAAAAAAATTATATTTCTTAAGTGTTTTTTTCTACACTTAGGAAAGAAAAACATGTACAAAATTTGAACGTAGCTAGATTTGGAGCCGCGCCTTTTGACGGTTAGCAGTTGACTTGAACGCTTAGCAAGAGGGCTTCATTTTTTTATACGTTTTGTAAATAAAAAAATATTAAACTATTAAATTTCCTCGAGTAGGGATCGAACCCACAACCAGTAGTGCTTACAATCATACACTTATGCGCCTGCGCCACGACTGACCTCAGGTTTGTAATGTACTATTTTCCAATTACACTATTCCCTGCACTAGTTAAAAGTTGTATGTGCAGTTGTTTTAAAGCTACAGTAACTTTCGAATGCATCCAACCAAATAGTCATAGCATTGGGAAGTGGAAATTATGTTTATAAATGCCAGCCTCGGTGCAGAGGCAGAATCATGTGACTACATAGGCGACAGGTTGTGGGTTCGATGCACGGAACACGCATTTCCTGCAGAACGCGGCGGAAAATGGGGAGCGGAGTGTCTTAACACTAGCGTCCCTCTGCCTACCTTTCTACATGCGGGATACAGCGTGAAGCTATATATATATTAGATACGTAAGAGTTAGCATAAATGTTTGCAACAACAAAGACATTTTATCATTTACTTAGATTGGAAATATCATAAAATAAAACTCAATTCCAAATTTTCCTATATAAAAAAAATCTGTTGTATAATGTGTAATGAATGTATCGTAACTATTTATCACATATATATTTATTAAATTTTATAGAATATAATAGTAAATTTAAATTATAGCCAAAATGATGAGTCCAAAGGGGAAATTGCATTCAAAATTACGCTTAAAGGAACGCGGTGCCAAAATACAGCGTATTTTGGCACCGCGCTATTTCCTCTCGCGACCGCGAATGCCTGTTCCGGTTAACGCACAGACCGGCCACTACAAAATAGAATATATACATATATTGCAAAATTATTAATTAAATTACAGTGATATTTCTATTATAAATTTGGTTTTGTTTTTTGTTTTGGTTTGATTTTATAAATTCAAATTTAAAAGAATTAAAAATATTTTACATTTATATATCTTTTATAAGATTATTTGAAATAATTCTAGCTCAGGTACTCCACAGTACAATATTTAAACATATTATTTGCACTCAAACAAAATTTCGCATAAAATTTTCATTTCAAAGAAAAGAGATGGAAATCCTCTCCGCTCCCTCCTAACTCAACTTTCCTTTTTAACTCTATTAATTAAACGTTACATTCTATTATGGTGACATTTAACATAGTTTATACGAAAGTGCTCTATGAAAAATATTTAAAAAAAAAAAAATATTAAAAAAAAACTGTGAAAGCTACTAATTTTAAGTTATAAAAATTAAATTAAATTAGCTTCACGCTATATCCCGCACACAGCAGGGCAGGCGAAGGGAACCTAGTGTTAAGACACTTCGTTCCCCACTTTCTGCCGAATTTTGGAGGCATTGCGTGTTGAGTGGCAGAACTCAACGCCGCGCTTTGCCTCGACACCAGAGCGAAGAAATGAAAATATAAATTTAAGTAACAATTTCATCTCCTCGAGTGGGGAGCGAACCCACAACCAGTCGGTTTACAGTCACACTTCGTGCCACTGCGCCACGACTGGCCTCCTGAAATATATAAAACCTATTTTAAATACGTTTCCTTAAAATCTCATCTTACCTAAATGACTACGTTCCAAATTTAAAGTGTTCCCATTCGTCATTTTAAAAACATAAAATAAAATTGTTGAATCATAAAAAAAATACAAGAAAAAATTGAAGAGATTTTTGAAATAATGATGTTTAAGTTGCGCAACGTCCAAATGTGCCGCGTAATTTCCTGCCGCAACTGCGAGCGCTCCGCGTTTATTGAATACAACCATTATTATACGTACATATATACTATATTTTATTGTAATTCTTTAGAAATAATATAGACATTTTTTTTAACTTCACGCTGTATCAACAACGCAGGGTAGGCAGATGGAACCTAGTGTTAAAACACTCCGTTTCCTATTTTTCGCCGAATTCTCGAGAAATTGCGCGTGTGAGCTTAAAACTCAACGCCGCGCTTCGGCTCTACACCAGAGCGAAAAAATGACAATATTAAATATTTCATTTCCTCGAGTAGGAATCGAACGCACAAACTGTCGCGTTTACAGCCACACGCTTGGGCCCCTGCGCCACAAACGAACATTACTACAATCTTGAAATTGTCGTGGAACTCTCTATAGATGAGTTCCATTGACCGATCCCTTTCATGTCATATCAAAGTATCACAAAAATAAAAATTAAAACAGCTTCACGCTGTTTGCCCTGTACACAGCAGGGTAGGCAAAGGGAACCTAATGTTAAGACTTTCCATTCCGCACTTTCCTCTGAATTCTGGAGGTATTGCGTGTTGAGTGGCGGAACTAAACGCTGCCTCGTCACAAGAATACCGCTATATAATGGAAATTGCTGCTCACAAATTAAAAAGGTTATTATTTTATTTATTGTTTTAAACACATATCTCTAACAAACTAGGCCACATACGTTTTTTAATATTCTCGTGCACGTTATCGTCATAAATATTGTAACGTCTTTTAACCTATTTCTACGTTGCAAAAGCATTTCCTTAGGCCTAAGGTCTTTTTCCTTGTTTTTCAGTTTCACTTTTTATCATACATAGATCTGAAACGGCTAGTGTCAAGTCACTCTACCCTAATTCGAGATACCTTCTTAAGTGGTTCAATTTGTATAGCGTAAATAAAATATTAAAACTTCACGCTGTACCTAGACTGCACAAAGCAGCTAAATTAAGGCAACCTAGAAACCTAGAGTTAGCTAGAACCAGAGCGCGGAAATAAAAATATTTAATATATCACCGAATGGAAACCGAACTCAAAACCGTCGCCTTTACAATCGCACCACGACAGCCTCAAATACTTATACTAGTAAGACTGTACCCAAGACCTTAGTTCTAGTCAGACACGTGCCGACTATGCTACAGTAGCCTAATAATATTAAAAAAGAAAGAAAAAAAAATCGAGCGCAATTTCATTTTGCAGGAGCGTAACCTGCGTTACCGTGATTATATTAGTCGAGAAACTCAATATCGTAATCAGTCATACGGGCTTGCGCGTCATATATAGGGGTTTAGTATGAAATTTTATATTTTACCCGTAAATAAATGTATTTGTTAAATTATAGTTTCTTTTTTTACCGCTACAGACAGAGAGAACATAGTGTTAAGACACTTTGATCTCCTATTTCCGCTGAATTCTGGAGACATTGCGTGTTGAGTGGCGGAACTTAACGCTGCGTTTTGCCTCGATATCAGAGTGAATATTTAATTACCTCGAGTGGAAATCGAACCCACAATATGTCACGTTTATAGTCACACTTTGTGGCCCTGCGCTTCAAACTGGCCTCATATTGTAGTAAATAAATGTATTAAATTAACAATTATGAGGCCAGTCGTGGCGCAATGGCACGAAGTGTGACTATAAAACCGACTGGTTGTGGGTTCGATCCCCACTCGAGGAGATGAAATATTTACTCAAATTTATATTTCCATTTCTTCGCTCTGGTGTCGAGGCTAAGCGCGGCGTTGAGTTCTGCCACTCAACACGCAATGCCTCCAGAATTCGACAGAAAGTGGGGAATGGAGTGTCTTAACACTAGGTTCCCTCTGCCTACCCTGCTGTGTGCGGGATACAGCGTGAAGCTGATTTATTTTTATTTTTAATTAACAATTATGTACTTCAAGAGGGCGAAGCCGCGAGCGGTCACTGGTATATGAATAAAATATCTAATATCAATAATATTTATTCTAACCTACTATCACTTAATAATTCATTATATAAGTACATAAGAAAAAATAACATTATGATTTTTGACCTGTTTTACTAAGCAACTCGGTTTCAACTCCAAGTCGGCAAAATGAAATATTAAATATTTTATTTCCTCGCTCCGGATGAGGCAAAGCGCAGCGTTGAGTTCCGACACTGAACATGCAAAGAAGAATTCGGCGGAAACTGCTGAACGGAACACTAGATTGTTTAAACACATCATATTACTAGGTTTCCAGATTAACTCAGCCTACCCTGCGATGTGCGGAATACAGCGTAAAGCAACAAAAATATGTACCTACTACCCAATTGTACTGAATGTGAAAAAAAAACGTTTTTCTGCAGAATCTAAGGGTTTATTAAGCAACTTTTATATAAAAATATATCTATCCATGTTTAACATTTGCACACAACGCTGTACATAACAAAAGCAATATTACGCGAACTTCAACATGTCAGACACGTTTAAAAACATATTGAAATTCGGTACAAAAAAATGAAAGCGGTAAAAAATATATAAAAAATTTATTTCAATTTATCAGCATAAAGCGTTCGGGAAACATTTTAAAATTATATGAAATTAAACGTCACAAACCAATTAATTTTATTCATACTAGTGTTAACAGTACAAAAAATTTATAAATTCAATCAGCTAAAAATCACTGTTAACAAGGCTCTCGTGGCGCAGTGGCTGAGCGACGGTGGTTCCATTCCTAGTCGGGACAATAAATGAATTATGAATATTATCTCGTTATGGTAACAAGACAGTACGGAAGTGCGGCGTTAAGTTCCGCCATTCAACACGCAATGTCCCAAAAAATTGGTGGAAATTGAGAAACAGACTATATTAAATCTAGGTTCCCTCTGTCTACTCTGCAATATAGCAGGATACAGCGTAAAGCTAAAAAAAATACTTTTAACTTAAACTTTATATATATTTAATAACTTTTATAAATTTTATTTACACACACGAAAGTTTCACAGCCGCCGAACGAAATGGAATCACGAAGTATTTCCACATAAATTCCAGTATAGAAATATCCTCATTCCCCCTGCCACCTTTATTTCCGGTATTTTCTTAGAGGAAATAACTCGGCGGCAGATTTCCGATGAACCTCTCTCGATATACTTATGAAATGTAATTGAACTTGAGTACCGTCAGTGTACGGTGCAGTTTACTGATGAAATATTACAACTATTTACTATTTCACCTTAAAATGTTTTATTGGTATGTCGTTTATATTACTTGGGAAATAGGTAGTCATAATGTTCATGGAGTAATAATGATTTTGCGATATTTCTTATTTTTCTAAAATATATCTTTAATCAGCTTCAAGCTGTATCCCGCACACAGTTGGCAGGCAGAGGGAATCCAGTGTTAAAATACTCCACAAATAAGTTATTCTAGTGAAATAGGTTAATTCGATGCTACAGTGATACTGTGAGCTGTCCGATTATTTTTATTTAGTTAACTAATGTCTTTTAAGTAGGTAAAGCTAAAAGAACACAAAGTTATAAAATAACATCGACATTTTCGTTAGATAATTAAAAAAAACGGACAAGCGCTAGTTCGACCCGCCCAACGATGGTTTCGTACAAAAATAGGGGGTCTGGAGCTATTTTTGAAATTTAGGCTTAGCTTAACCAAAGCCCTTTCATCTGACACCTCACTTGAACTAGCGGCTTTAATACCAAATTATGACCCTCTTTTTTTTTATTTTCTTTATTGTTATTTCTTAACACTACAGACACTTGGTCCGTACCCTTTTTAAATGTATTATTATATCTAATTTCCTTATCATATATATTAATTACATTATCGTTTACATACAATTAATACCTATAATAGGAAAATTATATTTTTAACTTTACGTTATTTTACAAAATTTTACTCAGATCTAAGAGGTATATTTAACAATTTTTCACATTACAATATATATTTAATTACATAACAATGCTAAAATTTTATAATAATTGATAATTGATTTGGATGTGAGGACCCTCTTTAAGGTTTTCACTTTTTAGGATTTAAGCACAAATGTATAGTTTTCAGATTTTTTTATTTTCAGAAACTTGTACTGCCTGTAGATACTACGTACAAAATTTCATTATGGTACGTCAACCGGAAGTACCCTATTAATTTTGACGCCCCTTATACTGTCGAAATACGCGTTTTTTTGCTATATAAACACTCAGTACTCTTTTTTAAATAATGTGGCAATACGTTTTTTCAAGTAATCACGCCGGGGTCGTAGATCTATGTGTTTGAGTTTTAAATTGATATCTTGAAGCGTTTCTCATTTCCTGTAAAGATACGGAACCCTACGGAACATGTATCAGTACTTTGTATCTTTCTATGATGAAGATGACAAATAATTTATTTGTATAAATAATCAGACATTCTGATATTAACCGTTTACTAAAATTATATTATTATCCAGATTGTTATATATAAAAATAAGCAGGCCCTAAAAAATCTCTCTATAATATTTTACCCGTCCTATTAAAATTTTCCTCAGGTTCGTGTGGTTACAAACTTTACCCCCCAACTCGAAGAAGATTTTCACAAAATCTTGAATATTAACGAAATTTTTCGTCAGAAATAACAAATTACAGTTTAATTTTAAAAGGTATTTGAGATAGTATGTAAATGGAATGCTCCCTCTTTAAATTTATGACTCGGCTACAATTAATCACTGAATACAGCTATAAATGTTAATTTTATAGATTCAAAGGCAAATTTTGTATATAAATGGCCTTAAAAATAGTATAAAACTTCAATAAAAAATCAATTTGTATCATATTACTAAAATATTTAAGACGATGGATGCAAATTCGATTTCCCTTCGGGAGAATGAAATGTTTAATATTTTTATTTTCTTACTCTGGTAACGAGGTAGTGTGGCGCTAAGTTCAGCAACACCACACGAGACATTGCGTGTTCAGTACACGTAATGCCTCGAGATTTTGGCAGAAAGTAGGGAACCGAGTGTCTCAATGGGTACGAAGTGTATTAAAAACAATAAAACTATAAATTAAATATTAAATTTTCGGTTCAAACCGATGTCGATCACTTCTACCCATCCAAAAGGCATTTTCACTAAACCCTTTGCACAATAAAGGTAACGAAGTTCCAAATATCACGAACTACATCCAAAATCCCGAGCAATATTACGAACAGTATATAAAGGATGAAGCATGTTCCTTCAAACTCATTAACTAAGTAGAGACAAGTAAACTATTGGGCAGACATGCATAGCGATCCCAAAATACCCTTGTTGATGGGAGTTCGAACTTCAATTATTATCTTGTCGTAAATCACAATCACTATTTACCCATGTCAAAGCATCTTGCGATAGGGAGGCAGGAAAAGCAGTCATCAACGAATTAACAATTAAATTTGATCCTTGTGTAACTTTGATCATTATCAGAATCGTGGGCGTACCTCAGAAGTGCCTATTGCCCACCCCAGATAATTTAATAAAAAGAATTGTCCGAAATAATAGGTTTCCTCTGCCTATCTCTACTGTGTGTGGAATACAGCGTGATGCAGATTTTTTTTAACTGACCGAAAATTAAAACAAAATTAAAACAAAATGATACGCCCGCACACAGCAGGGTAGGCAGAGGAAACCTAGTGTTAAGACACTCTGTTCCCCACTTTCTGCCGAATTCTGAAGGAAATGCGTGTTAAGTGGCAAAACGCCACGCTTTTTGCCTCGACACCAGAGCGAAGAAATGGAAATATAAATTTAAATAAATTTCATCCACAATCAGTCGGTTTTACAGTCACATTTTGTGCCCCTGCGCCACGACTGGCCTCTCTTTTGAATAATATTTTTAAAAAATATTTTCGAAGATTATTCTCGCTTTTGAAAAATATGCAATAAAAACATGAAGTATATACACAAGTATATTCATGACACTTAATTAAAAACAAACAATATATAGATAGATATATGATACTTCATTATAATTTATTTTTTCAATTAAAAATTGTTCGAGCAAAATAATTGAGTCCGTAAATTCAACCTGCAATTCAACCTGTAAAGGCATATATTATTCAATTTTTATAGTGCCATGGATACACTAACGAGACACAGCACACCGGGTAGTTGAAGTAGCGAAAAGAAAACAAATATCAAGAAAGACCTACATACTAACTATTTTTTACTTCAAAACTAAAAAGAAAACAAAGAGACCTCTCAACGACTGAGTAAAAAATAGACAAATATTTTGATTTATATTAGAACACAAAAAAAAGCAAAATGCAAAAAGGTGACGTTTAAAATTTTAAAACTGGGTATAGTGACGCGCTCGCTAACGACTCTTGTGTTGGAGGGCACTCGGGAGAACAGCCGGGGCGTCTTTACTAAACAAAAACATTTATACAACACTATTTAGTTATATCCTTTATTAATATTGAATAGAAACAGTATTAATCGATATCTGATGTATATGTACTTAATAAAAAAAATAAAGATACAGAAGGAAATTATTATAATAGTAGTGAAGGTTTAGTTTCTTTTAAAATATTTGTACCATTTTCACGCATAAACTGCTGAACGGATTTAGATAAAACTTTACTGTTATGAAGTTTATACATAAGCGAAAAATTATGTAATTATTCAGATTTCTCATAATTTGGCTATAATAAAATAACAAAACTTATAGCGGGCGAAGCCGCGCTTTGGTAGCTAGTTTTTTATAAATTAGTCTTCTATTAGATCGTAAAAGCAAGAACTAACACACAATAAAGGAACTACTGTAATTGGTCCTATAAACAAATATCAAGACAAATATTCTGGAAGTAGGTCAAACGAGGAGAGGATTATTGTACCTGACAAAGACCCAATATAATCTATATTGTATAAGCCATACATTTCCTGTACGACTGTGTTTCGTAAAAGTGACAATTTATTAGGATTCTTCGAGAGCGTTTTCCTTCTGATAAGAAAAACGGGAAAGAGACTAATGAGTAGCTCATTCGTAATATCAAACGAACAGTGAAATTGGGGGCGATCCTTAAGAACTTACAAAGTAAGTAGATTGGACTATACAAATAAAGGAGATTGGCTCAAAGATTGTTCAAGCACAAGTACTATGGATTAATTGTGTACTCGGTTAGACTTAATGACGCGAATATTATTCATTTTTATTCAAATTTGAAAAAAGGCTTTGTCAATTAAATGAAAGGATTGTTTTCTTTTTTAGTTTTACGTTGTATTCCCACACATAGTAGACAAAGAGGAAACTTCGCACTCCGTTCCCATTAAGACACTACTGCAAAAACTTTCCGAAGAATGTTGAGTGGTAGGACACACGACGTTTTTAAGTTATTATTGAAGATAATCTCGTTTAGTTAGTGTTTAAATAAATCTGCTTCACGTTGTATCCCGCACACAGCAGGGTAGGCAGAGGGAACGTAGTATTAAGGACACTCCGTTCCCCACTTTCTCCCGAATTCTGGTAGCATTGCGTGTTGAGTGGCAGAACTCAACGCCATGCTTAACCTCGACACCAGAGCGAAGAAATGGAAACGAACGGAAATGGTATCGAACCCACAACCAGCCACGACTGACCTTAAGTGTTTAAATAAATAACAAGAAAATAATCATGTATTTATTAAGTTAAACTATCGCAATATAAAACTGGAATACGTTATAATAGCAGCAGTATATAGAACAACCAAATAGAAATAATGTCTATGAAATAAAAGAAAGCAATAAGGATTTTCTCTTTGTATGTGGGACCTAAAAAGAAGTAATGGAGGTCAGGTAGAGCGTAACACGAGGCCCTACAATAGTTTTACAAACAAGGGATCTCCTGGGAACAAGGAAAGAGGGAAACTTGTTGAGAAACTTGCCAACTTACCTCGCTGAATAGTGATTATGCATTTCATACAATTATTGTACTGAAAAATAACTGTTTTATAAACAGTTATCTCAGTAACTCTAATAGCTTTCCTCACAATAGATTTCCTCACTCTGGTAGTTTACCAGAGTGAGGAAATAAAAGTAATTCATTCCCCCGAACTAAATCGAACCCATAACCGTCGCGTTCACAGTCAGACGCTGTGCCGAATGACCTACTAATATCTAATAATACACATTCCAAATATACATACATTGAAAAAGAAGACCAAAACCTGGTAAGCAATGCACGACGAGGTCAAACAAACCCATTTACAATTTCAAAATTAACATTATATTTTATATAAAACCACACGCAAAAAATATGTACATACATTTCCCATTTACGTAACACATAAAATTTTACCACAAATCACAATAAAACGTCCAATATTTTAGCAGACGCGTGCTATAAAACAGAAGACCACTAATTAGTATAGCAGCTGAATAATTAATGCCAGTCAATGGCAGTAATATAACTGAATGCGTTATTTCTTTTGCCTCGTTACCAGAGCGATAAAATTATAATATATATCTAATATTTCATTCCCCCGTGTGAGAAACGAACCCACAATCCTCGCATTTACGACGACCGCAGCGTAGAGGCACGTGCGTTTGACTGTAGACGCACCGATTAAGAGTTCGATTCCCACTCGTCGTGTTTCCGTTTTATTTTGTACCAAATTTATAATACGAAGATACCGAAGTAACATTGTCGTAACTGCCAATTGCTATTTTGTGTAGGTATAATTGAAAAGTTCCATTTCTACCTGAGATCGTTATCACAGCTATGATTAATTGAGACTCGAAGTTCTACTGTCGCCCCTTCGATGTACTCGAGCACCAGAAACTTGGAAACAGTCGTCTGTGATAATTCACTTCTGTTACGTATATTTAGTTTAAATAGAAAGTAAATGTAAGAAGTAGCAATTATTTCATAAATACTTTATACTTGTTCGTGAACAGTGAATAATTTTGTATAAAACAGTTTAATGTTTCGTTGTACAGAAAGAAAATAGAAAGTAAAAATGGTTTTTGGAAAATTTGTAACCAAAAATGATGTTACAAGACTTTGTGGAATAAATTAACTTTAAATTAACTTTTTTATAAATCATTACTATATTTTCTAATATTATAAAACCATCCTCGTGGCGCAGAGGCACAAAGTGTGACTGTAAAATCGATTGATTGTGAGTTCGATCCCTGCTCGGGGATGTGAAATATATATTTATATTATCATTTCTTCGTTGTGGAGTTGAAGCCAAGCGCGGCATCGAGTTCCGCCACTCAACACGCAATGGCTCCAGAACTCAGCGGAAAATGGGGAACGGAGTGTCGTAACACTAGGTTTCCTTTGCCTACCCTGCTATGTGCGGAATACAACGCCAAGATTGATTTGATCATTATAAAAATGAAGAGATGTTATAAATAAGAAAAATCAAATAGACAACAATATTTTTTATTAAGCAAATATACATATGAGATTCGCATTCTCTCAGATTATTTGTAGTAAATATTATAGCGGAGGAGCAAATAAATGGGCTTAATAATCAACAATTACGAGTTGGCCAGACAGCGCGAGGATGTATCTAATAGCGCATCGAGTTATATCAGTGCCATTGACTGGCATTAATTGTTCAGCTGCTATGCGAATTAGTAGTCATCTGTTTTATAGCACGCGTTTGCTTAGAAACCGTCGTGGCGCAGTGGTTAATAGATACAATCTGTTTTTTTTTCCAGGTTCCAGATTCTAGACAAATAATTTTACACAAAAACCAAATGTTTTATCTATTTGAAATCTGTGATGCTCCAAAAAGATATTAGAGAAAGATGAAAAAGTTAAAAGAAACAGAAATTATATCCTCCATTTTCATGCTAAAATGCTTTGAAACTAAATACATCTAATACTTATGTATATATATATATAGTATATACTTGAATAGGGTCCAATTTAATTAGTTTCACGCCTCCCTTATAATAGATAATAATTATCCGAGTTCGGCGAAGTGCGAGTCGATGATACATTTTATGATCTGTAGAAATAATTATTTTTAACGTTATAAATACCGATAAATTTAGGTAAATTTATCAATAATTTTAATTGGTGGATTTGCATCTTTTAACATACAAGGCCATTATGGCGCAGGGGCATACGGGTGTGGCTGTAACGCGATGTTTGTGGGTTCGATACCCTTTTGGGGCAATAAATTCGTATTTATTTAATATTTTCATTTCTTCGCTTTGGCACCAAGACAAAAAAGCTCGGAGTTAAATTTTCCTACTACACGCCAATCAAATCAAATCAAATCAGCTTCATGCTGTTAGAGGGTACCTAGTATTAAGATACTCCATTCTCCACTTTCCGCCGTATTCTGGAGGATCCGCGTGTTGAGTGGCGGAAATCAACGCCGCTCTTTACCCCGACACCAGAGCGCATTAATGGAAATATTAATTTAAATAAATATTTCACTCCACTTCACTATTTTTCTCCTCGAGTGGGGATCGAATCCACAACCAGTCGAGTAGTGCCTCTGCGCCACGACTCGCCCTCAAACTAGCAATACTTCGAAAATTCAACCGAAAGTTATAAACTTATGTACAAACTGACATACTTACTAACTTTGTTGCCTATAGTCCAACAATAGAGCTACTAATACATTATCCCAATTAATACTCCTACTTCTTAGTCTCGGGTCTACATACTGTCAACAATAATCCTGAACTTGTTAAGTATCGGACTTGATCGTCCTTGGAAGAATGTTCTAAGTTCCAAGGACCAATCGAACTAATCGCCTCGAGCCCTAGACGTTTACCGTTTGATTAAGTTATTTAGGATTGGAGACGAGATGATTCGAAAAGGAAATATGGAAGTCCTCTAATATGATTCGATAAGTTTTATAAAACTGCCTGGTTGGTGCTTATACTATTACAGCAATGTAATTGAGCAAAACTGAAAATATGGATTATCAAATATGCATTTTTAATTATAAATTAGTATATTTGAGGAATGTAATCCGAACATTAAAATATAGGCAGTTTCTCTGCCTGTATTTTGATATAGCGATCTTTCAATACATTGTAGAATTTGTTAGCAGGTATTTTTAAACATTTTTTAAAGTGTTATTCCACACTTAGGGAAGAAAAATACTTATTTAGAAAACGTATAAAAATTTGAACGCAGCGGGACTCGAACCGGCGCCTCCTGGAAACCGACCAGGCGCTCTGACCACTAAGCCTATGCGTTCCCGCCAAGCTACGTCGAAATTTTTATACGCTTGTTACAACTTATTTATGTTGTTAGCTTCTCTGTAGGGAGATTTTTACAAATTTCCGCTACCCAAAGATAATTACTAGAATTATCTTTAGAGAGATAGAGAAACTATTTTTTAAATATCCTGAGCGCCTGGTCGGTTTCCAGGAGGCGCGGGTTCGAGTCCCGCTGCGTTCAAATTTTTATACGTTTTCTAAATAAGTATTTGTTAGCAGGACTTCGTGGTAGGACTCTACGCTACATTTTGTCTAAATATATCGAAGAAGAAACCACACATAAGAAATGAACCATATAAGAAACACAACATCACAAACATACATTTTTGCCCTAAGAGGATTTGAATGTACACATAACTATAGCGGTTAGACAAACTCCTCCTAAATGCTGATCTTTTATAAACATCGAGACCAAATAATATTTAAGTTACACTCTTCTAAGATATGAGTACGAATCAAAAATAAAATACATATTAAAGATACAATACAATATTATTCAACAAAAAACAAGAGGCCAGTCGTGGACTGTGGTCGTGGAGGCCAATGTCTCCAGAATTCGGCAGAAAGTGGGGAACGGCGTGTCTAAACACTAGGTTCCCTCTACCTACCCTGCTGTGTGCGGGATACAGCGTGACGCTGATAAAAAAACAAAATATCTGTTATACGAAAATACCAATTCTTATATACCCTTGTGACTAGTAGAAGTGAGTCGAAAGTACATATTTCAACACAAACTCAAGTACAAATCCGAATAAGAATCCTATTATTTTCTCAGCTACTTGAATCAAATATTTTGCATAACAAGCTCCCGCGTGTAGGTGCTTGACAAACGTTTCCTCTTGCCAAGATGACTATTATAAGACTATAGTATATATTTTAAATAAAATCTACTAGAATATTTTACTATTAAAAGTTAAAAGAGGCCAGTCGTGGCGCAGTGGCACGAAGTGTGACTGTAAAACTGACTGGTTGTGGGTTCGATCCCACTCGAGGAGATAAAATATTTACTTAAATTTATATTTCTATTTCTTCGCTCTGGTGTCAAGGCTAAGCGCGGCGTTGAGTTCTGCCCCTCAACACGCAATGCCTCCAGAATTCGGCAGAGAGTGGGGAACCGAGTGACTTAACACCAGGTTCCTTCTGCCTACCCTGCTGTGTGCGGGATACAGCGTGAAGCTGAAGTTAAAAGAGTAAGTAAATGAATCGACAATATTAAGATTCACACTACGATACGATTCATAAGTATATTGATTGTATTGTGAGTAAAGTTGTTAGGGTTTCGTACATTTTAACGAAAAAAGGAGTCTTTATAAGATAATTTTGTTGTCAGTCTGTCTGTATGTCTGTCAAGAGCCATTATCTCAGGAATGCTTCGTGATATATAGTTGAAATTAAAACCCTATAGGTACTCAGATTTGTGGCTCCATGATGTCCTGAAAACAAAATTCGAGACCTCCAATTTTGGTATGGTACGGTGGGCGAGTCCAACTCGCGCTTGCCGGTTTTTGTTATTGATTAACTAAAAATTGTTCCTTCTTTTTCTTATTGAGGGCAATCTTGACGCAGAGACACAAACGTGTGGCGTGTGTGTTAACGCGACACGTTGTATATATAGTACCATCCCAATAGGGAAAATTAAATATTTTAATTTCTTTGCACTCATATCAGGCCACAGCGCGGCGTTGAGTTCCGCCAATCAACACGCAATACTTTCAAAAGTCCGATGGAAAGTGGATAGCAGTGTCCTAATACCAGGCTCCCACTGCCTACCTCACTACATGCGAGATACAGTGTGAAATTGGTTAAAAACAACTTCACTTTGTCATCAAACATATACCTGAGTACTTAAACTCAAAAAAAGTTAAAAGGGAACACCCAAAAAGCAGTAAATGAAAGGGCGAAAACGCTGCAAAGGACTGAGAGCGGCTTCAAGATCGCTCAGCGAGGATTTAACGACGCCTGTTTCGGATAAGCTGGCACTTATACAGCCACATATAAGTAGGTACATTATCTATGTACATTTATATATTATATTCAAGACAAAATTTTCAGGATTTAAATTTGAAGTCCTTGTATTTGTTAAGCGTGGCTTGGTAATTATTAAAATTGTCTAAGAGAAGTTTATAAATTCAAGATGTACAAATAAGAATTCGGTGGAAAGTAGTTAGGGGGTATGGCTTAATGGTATCTGACAGAGTTTTAAAATTAGGTTCCCAAGTCCTTGGGTTCCCTCTGTCTTTACGGGATACAGCGTGAAGCTATTATGCTAAATATGTATTCCTAAGTATTCTTTAGTTTTACTAAATATTTGATAGGAACTGTAATAATGCAACAGATAATGACTCATATGTATATATATATAATAATGATCTCTATCTCTATCATATTTAGATTTATAATTGTGTTTTGATTTACGAATTGGAACAACAACAATGCCTTATATAAATAGTATATAGGTTCAATTATTCTATATAGGTTAAATCAGTTGAGATTTTTTTAAATAAATTAAGTACAAACAAAAATTCAAAAAAAAAATAATAAAATATTTCTCCGCGTAATTTTACTGTAAATTGGATCATTATAAATATAAAATGATAATGATGTTAAATAAAAACTTTAATTATTTTTTTCTAATAAATATTTGTATTTAACTAATAATATTTTTTTTTTTAGCTTCTATGGTAAGCAGAGGGAACCTGGAGCCTATTTTAAGTCGCTACGTTCCTATTAAAACACTTCCGATTACCACTGCCGGATTCTGATGCGTGTTACATGGTGTGTGGCGAAACTCAACGCCGCGTTGCTCCTTTACCAGAGCGAAAAAACTAAAATTCCTCGAGCAGAATAGAATCCACAACATGTCGCGTTTACAGCTGGTACGCTTGCAGCCTTGCGTCACGATTGTTCTTATTATTATACTTATTATTATTATTATTTAATAATTTAATTTAATAAATATATATAAGGACATGTACTGACTGACTGAGGTAAGACGCACGTACAGCCGTAACCGCTGATGGTAGAAACGTGAAATTTGGACAGATGTTCATTTTCATAATCTGGACATCCACTAAGAAGGGATTTTGAAAAATTTTAATTCTAAAGGGTCATCCCTTTTGGGGTTGAAAGTTTGTATGGAAAAAAACTTGAAATCGGCACCGATTTTTAAAAAAATTGAAATTCAGACTCTTAAAAACATTTCATTGAACACGTGTTTCATGGTTTTTTAGAATTCACCCCCTAAAGGTTCAAATAAGGGATTGAAAGTTTATACGGAAAAATCTTTAAATCGCTACCGAATTTTATAAAAATTTAAATTCATATTGTTAAAAATATTTTATTGAACACGTGTTTCGTGGTTTTATTAAAAGTGCCCACTGGTTATTTAATAATAAGCTAATAAATTATATCAAAAATTAATCGGATCAGGGCTATGTTAGCATGCTCAATGTAGAACATGCGTTTTGATGTCGAAAGAGATTAAAGAGATTTGTCACGGCGATACCGTTGTAAGTAGGTGTTGAACATAAATAAGAACGTGTCAACGCGTGACATGGCACACCTGATATGCCCAAGATTTAGTTACTGTTTTGAACTGGATCTTTTTTTTTAACATGCATTCTCCTACTGTGTAACATTTTCTCTTTTTTACCGTACAACCTCCTTCGTGTTTTCTCCACACAACGTGACATTGGCGAAGTGATATGTGCTCTACTTGCACGCTCGGAACGCCATAATCAAAGAACTATAGTTACAGTTATTAAAAAAAATGGTCCAGTCGTGGCGCAGTGGAATACAGTGTCATTCAAAAGGTGGTGCGTTCGATTCTAACTCAAGGAATATTTAATTATTTCATTTCGTCGCTCTGGTAATGAGGAACAAGCGCGGGGTTGAGCTCTACCATTCAATACGTAATGCCACCAGGGAAATGGAGGACCGATTGTCTTAATGGGAACGGAGTGTTTTAACACTAGGTTCCCAAATTCCAATTTTCTAGTAGTAAGTAGGTATGACTACAATACAGTAAATATTAGTTTACGATACTATAAATAGACAAAACTTAATAAACAGTATAAATGCGATACATATGTACCAAGTATAGGTACTTGTATAGTGGCGTACGTTGACAAATAGTTTATCTTTGACTTTTATTATGTTTAAATTGAAAGGTATAAAGTAGGACAAGGTGAAATATTGTTTTATTTGTTTGTTATAATTGAATAAATAAATATATATATACTAATTACATCGGTAAATTATATTTGTTAAGTGAACATCGTCATGGCACAGTCTTCTGATATAATTTATTTCTTACTATTTATGTTTTTTTTTTCTATTTTAAGACATTCTGTTCTCCAATTTAACCCCGAATTCGAGACATTTCGTGACGAATTCTGATACTTAACGCTATACTACGTCCACTAGAGCGGTTAACCGAAAGCAAGCATTTTCTTGAGCGGGTTTCAAACCCACAGACTACAGCTATCGCATTTATATTCAGACGCTGTCCCACTGCACCAAGAGAGCTTTTTTAAAAATAAAATTGCTAAATAATAATTCAAAAGTCAAATGCAAATGTTTTATCAAATAGGTATTTAGTTATTCTATATATCATTGCCGCAACCTTTAATAGAATGTTGTTTTTATCACTTGAATTTTTACTGTAATTCAAGTAACATTGGGCAAGGTTAAATAGAATAATAAGTTTTTTTTATATGCTTAATATAACATTAATATTTTCCTTTCTTCGCTCTGGAGTCGACACAAAGCGCGGCGTTGAGTTCCGCCACTTAACACGCCTTGCCCCCAGAATTCGGCGGTAAGTAGGGAATGGAGTGTCTTAACACTAGGTTCCCAGCTGTGTGCGGGATACAGCGTGAAGGAGATTTGATTTTTTTTAATAATATTTCACTCGCTTCCGAATTCTTGAGGCATTGCGCGTTGAGTTGCAACGCCGCACGTCGTCCACTACCTACAGCGGAAAGTTAAAATAATTCATTACGTCGGTGGAGATCGAATGACCCTATTAATTTATTGAAACCGAAAATTACTTTTATTATTGTTGTTACTTCTCTCGTATATTTATTTGAAATTTTTGGAACTGCATTTATTATGATATTTAATTTATATTTTATACGAAATAAAATATATATACATATAATATATATACATATAATATATATACATATAATATAAATATATATAAATATATATACATATATATACATATATTTGTTATATCTGTTACTTATTCATTATTTAAACGACTCTAGGTAAAATAAAAAGATAAATAAATAAATCAGCTTCACGCTAGTGTAACGACACTCCGTGTTACGACCCTAGTGTTACAACACTCCGTCCCCCAACTTCTGCCGAATTCTGGAGGCATTGCGTGTTAAGTGGCAGAACTTAACGCCTCACTTTCCCTCGACACCAGAGCGAAGAAACGGAAATATAAATTCAAATAAATATTTAATTTCCTGAAGAGAGGATCAAACCCACAACCAGAATCGCCACGACTGGCTTCAAAAATACAATATGAATCAAAGCAGTATTTGAATTCAACTTATTTAAACTATGAACTTTCATAGTTAAAGAGCCTAAAATATCATTAGATAGTTGACTTTAAGTTGTACATTCTGGAATATTAATAATTAAGCTAAGTAATAACTCTTTGGTGAACGAAAATTAGTTTAGTTAGTATTAAATTCTGTCAAGATATAATATTTTGTCCGAAATTAATTAAGTTAAAAGGTACACAGTAACTATGGACGTCGTCGTCTGTAATATTTTCATAAAACATTTTATATTTAGTTTTGTTTTGTATTTCGTACATAGAAGGATAGGCAGAGGGAACGTGGGAACCTAGTGTTAAGGCACACTACCTGTTACGACAAACACTCCGTTCCTATTTAAACTTCATCACTTTTCACTCCAATTTTAGAGGCGTTGAGTGTTGTGTCGGAATCTAGCAACACATCGTCTGACTGTAAAAATGACGTTTGTGGATTCGATTTCTACTTGAGGGAACGAATTATTTTCCTCTTTCTGGAAAAAAACGTTTTACGCTGATTTGCACCATGTAATGTCTCAAAAATTAGGCGGAAAGTTGCTCACTCCGTTTCCTACCTTCCCCACAAACGTCGTGCTTACAGCCAGACGCTGTGTTGCTACACTTCGACAAACTCTATTTAATATAACCTATTTAGAAAACTTATAAAAAATTGAGTTTTCAGGAGGCGCGGGTTCGAGTCCCGTTACGTTCAAATTTGTATCTTATATTGTGGAATAACATTTTAATGTTAAAAATATTTATTTAATATTATTTACTGATTTCAATTACAAAAGTTTAGCGGATTCTGACAAAATGGAAAAACGAAAATGATTGATTGTGATTCGAACCTACAGCAATCGCATTTAGAGTCAGACCATGTGGCACTGTGCCACGACGACCTAATTTGTATAATAAATATCATTAATTCATTGAATACCATTCTCTCAAAAATAAATAACATAACGGATTGACCTGCAGTCTGTACTTTGCTCTCTTGATAATAATGTTCTATCAACAAAGGCCATCGGAAACACATTAAACTTGTTATTGCCCGCAATATTTGCATATAAAATGTTTATTACATTTATTTCTCTTGTGAAAACCTGCCCATTTCGTCCGTTTTGAAGTGCAGTTGGGAAATGTGATTGTACGGACTGTACTAGATTCGATTCCCATTCGGTGAAACGTTTCTATTTAAAACATATTTGCGCCAAGACGGTCGTGGCGCATCTGCACAGCGACGGTCTATAATTAACGGGACGATTGCTAGTTCGAATGCCATTTGGGGAAGAGGATTATTTAAATTTTGTAGCTGTATTAATAAGACAAAGCGTGGTATTGAGTTCCGTCACACAATATCTCGGATTGGGAACGGAGTGTCTGAACACTAAATTCCCTCTGCATACTAAATGCGGGATACTGCGTGAAACCGAAACAAAACAATACTAAAATATCAATATAAAAGTCAAAAAGGTTAATTTATATATGCATAAATGCAAGTGAGAGTTGTTATTTAACATAGGTTTATCTGTTGGCAAGGACATGCGGAACTGTAGGTACAACTTACAAGTGACATTCAACGTAGATCACCTTCACTTGATGTTGGTTCTGCATTCGATTTAAAGTACATCATGTTCAGATAAAGTCACTTGCCGGTGTCCTTTCTACTTACCTGGAAATAAATAAGATTGTTTTAAATACTTTTAAAGGTTTATTATATTATATAATAGAATAGAATAAATCAGCTTTACGATGTATCCCGCACACAGCAGGGTAGCCAGAGGGAACCTTGTGTTAAGACGCACCGTTCCCCACTTTCCGTAGAGTTCACGGCGAAACTCAACGCCGCGCCTTCCTTGACACCAGAGCGAAGATATAGAAACATAGATTCCCTTTGCCTTACCCTGTTGTGCGCGGGATGCAGCGTGAATCAGACTTTTTAAATTTATAATTACTATACAGAATATAATAAATAATTAAACAGATACAGGAACATGAAATTAATACTTATTTAGAAAACGGATAAAAAAATTAACGGAGCGGGACTCGCGCGGACTCGAACCCGCGCCACCTGGAAACCGACCAGGTCGGTCCGGCTACGTTCAAATTTTTTATACAGTTCTAAATAAATATTTTCTCCTAAGTGTGGCATAACAATTTAAAAATGCTAAAAATATGAATTAAATATTTTAGGGAACTAATCGGAACCCACCACAATTACGTAATGTAGTAGCCTCACGGAATTTTCGATAGTGTTAAATAGCTTACATTCTATTAAAATGGATGTTTCAATACTTTATAAATTTATATAATATATTTTAGAATATTTTCCTCGTGTAAGTAGATGAGAGTTTATGTAATTTTTATAGACTGTAAGTTCTAATTTCTTTTGTCATAAATATTATTTTAATATAGCATATACTAAATTATATTATAATTTAAAGTAATTTAACTATACAGTTTTATATTTTTTTAAAGTAGAGGGAGCATATTGTTAAGACACTCCATTTTCCACCGAATTCTGGAGGCATTGGGCATTAAGTGGCGTAGAAATGAAAATATTAAATATTTCATTTCCTCGAGTAGGAATCGAACCCACAACCTGTTGTGATTATACTCTATAATTTAATTTACTGTTAAATAAGCTGCTAATCACAATTTCATAACTTTGTCGTGATTGTAATACGGGGTAAATTATTTAAACAGTTGCTCTAAATTTGCTGACATAATTAGAGCGTGCTAATATGAGGCCTGGGATGTTTATGGTACATGACGATAATGTTGTTGTTCTATTATAATACATATTGGTTTTTTTTTTACTTACACCATGTAAGGAAAATAGGACAGACTGAGAAATGAATGAGAAATGAGAAATACATCCACCCATATGTAACAAAATTTGGCATTCACTGATTTTATTACTGTCCATATTCGCTTTATTTGTTGGAATTAAAATACGCCTTATATTGTTAAGTAGAGGTTTTTAAACTTTAAATATATAATAGACACAAAATAGACCCCAGAGTATCGATTTGTTGGATAAAAACTGTTTTAGTTTATATCTAGAGAAAATTTTGGCTATTTCAATAAGGAAACGTTTTGTTCTTGTGCAAAAAGGTGTTTTTTTTTGTAAGTGTCACGCTAGAACCCGCCTATAGCAGGGTGAGAATCGAACCCCCAATCTGTCGTTTGTGCACCTGCGCCCCAACCTTCTGCGATATAAGTACGTATAATATAATTCTATAGAAAATTTAAGTTAATTGTATGTCCAAGTTAATTTCAGGTTGAATACTATTTTCCAGGTCAATACCGCCGTTGACTGCTTATTGTTCTGTATTGACTGTCTATAACATTAATGGTACGACCTAAATTAGGAATAGCCAGTATAATATCGTAAAATATTGAAAGCTTATTCTGTGTTTTGAACTAAATAGAGTTCCTATAATACGTTTTATTGGTTAGGTAGCTTTGCTGGCTCTGTGGGGGATGAGGTTACAGGTTCACTTTATCTAGATTAAATGACAAAAATATAGGACAGTCTTAGTCTTACGATTTCTATGTGTATTTTTTTGTATTTTGCTTCAGGTTGTATTCCGCACACAACAGTGTTAAAATGCTACCGTTCTCCATTTTCCATCAGAAATTCTGGAGACAATGCAAGGTGAAGGAAGAAATGAAAATATTAAATGTTTAATTTCCTCGAGTGGAAGTCGAAGCCACAACTTATAGCGCTTACAATTCTGACGCTTGTGCTCCTGCACCACGATGGCCTTCAATCTTCAAATAAATTTCAACTGAAAAGATATGTGGCTGGAATGCAGAACCTAACACCGAGCTGTGTCGAAGCAGAGGAAGCTAACATTTTTCCAATAAATAGAAATGTTCTCATAAAGAAAATTCCAATAAGCATATTTGCCTTTCTATAAATAAAAAAGTAATAATTTTTCAACGTTTGCTTCATTTTGGTGAAAAAGAATAAATACAAGTGATTTTATTTCCGCTTTATTTTTGACGTGTGAAATCAAACAAAAATGTTTATTTTTCAAGAGGTATTGATGCGAAAAGTTTTTTTTGAAGACTGTACATACCTACTATGATAATGAGAAACGCGTTTGGGAAACTACAAAAGATCTTCTCATCTAGTATCCCTCAGTGCTTAAAGTCAAAAATTTTCAACCAGTGTGTGTTGCCAGTGTTGACTTACGGCGCTGAGACGTGGTCCTTCACCGGAAGCCTTATCCACAGGCTCAAAGTCGCTCAACGAGCGATGGAGAGAGCTATGCTTGGTATTTCTCTACGCGACAGAATTCGAAACGATGAAATCCGTAGACGAACGCAGGTAACGACATAGCTCTCAAAATCTGCAAGCTGAAGTGGCAATGGGCAGGCCATATTGTCAGGAGGACTGACGACCGATGGGGAAGAAAGGTCCTCGAATGGCGACCACGGCTCGGCAAAAGGAGTACAGGCCGCCCTCCAGCCAGGTGGACCGATGACCTAAGGAAGACAGCGGGTATCCGCTGGATTCAGAGGGCGCAGGACCGGACGGAGTGGCGAGCATTAGGGGAGGCCTATGTCCAGCAGTGGACTTCTAAAGGCTGATGGATGGATGGATGGATGGATGATATTAATATGAAATTTTGTCTGTTTTTAAGAGTTACTTGTATTTCTCATATTTAAATTTATAACAAAAAACGACATAGACACAACTGAAACGAATTTCACATAAGTCTATCATTATTCACAAAACATAATTTTAGAGATTATTAGAGAAAATAATCATTCGAAATTACTTAAAATAGAGAATAGAAAATATCTCATCACTACGTCTTTCTGTCTACTCTGTAAGATAATGGTCTCGCAAACAATCATGTTTTCAGCTTCACGTTGTGTATGTGAACAACGAAATGAAAATACCAAAAACTTCATTGCTCCTACAGAAAATCGAACCGACAACCATCACGTTCACAACCGCACACTGCTCTACGACGGCATCGCAAAACATCCACGAGGATGCAAAATAAATAATAGTAAAATATATAGAAACGAGATCAATAAATAACAGCTATATCGTCAAGCAGCACATTGAAAGGGTTTAACGAACTCGATATCGATAACTTTATGCGAAGCGTTGAAATATGTTGCACAAAAAACTATGGACTGGTAACATTTAAAATTAAAACAATTTGACATTTCAACATGCAGGTAAAAATTAAATGTCAAAAGACTTGTTTTAAGTGTTTAAGAGCTACAAACAAAACAATTGAATTGGTATTTGCGATATCACTTGTAAGTGGTTTCTAAATTGATACGTGTAGCTTGTACTAGTGTAATATATTATTAAAATTTAAAGTTTAAAATCTGGTTACTTAGCTTAAAAAATATTAAATATTTTTTAAAATGATCTAATTTCGTAATGGATATTTGTTACAGTTTAAGTAAACTAAATTATACATCGATATTAACCTCTTATTGTTGAATACTATTAGTAATTATAATATATTCCGAATTCTTATTAGTGATTTTATAATTCAACTGCAAATCTAAACAGAATTTAAAACTTTCATACACTTTTTTCTAGTAACGAGACAAAATGCGGCGTTAAGTTCAGCCACTCAACACTGAATGGCCCCCGGGTTTCGGCGGAAATTGTAAAAGGGAAGTGTTTTATTGGGAAAGGAGTGTCTTAACACTAGGTTCCTACGTTCCCTCGATAAAGGATACAACGTCAAGTTAAAAAACATCTCTATAGAATCGAAGGCAATATGCAGCACAACGCTAGCACCAGCGTATTCACAACAAAATAATTGGATTTTCGTTTGATATATGAACTCAGAAATAGCACATACATCAAAAGAGGAGTACGTGGTGTGGGAGGAGGAGAAAGAGGAGGAGAAGGTGGAGTACTCACAGGACGCACACAGCGTCCGACCTAAATCAAGAAAATCCTTCCATACCATGTCGAACATACATACGTCACGGCTAAGTACATAATCCACTGAGAGAGCAGTCAACAATAAATCTACCGCCAAGAGTAAATAGATAACGGGTTTTTCTTTTTTTCGATTATTGAACTTGCAAAGTAAATATAAGTTAAACTTTTGGGTTCTAGGGTAAAATTTGTACGATTTGACATATTTTTTAACATAAAATACATATTTACTCAAAATTAGAGTAGAAGTTCTTAGTGTGTATTATTTTATTGCCTTCATTTTGTAATTCTATGGAAGATAATTTGGCAATGGGTACCTTAATTGTTACCATCTGTTTGTATAGATATCGTACTACGTGGGAAACCTACTGTCTTTACTAATAAAAAAAATGTCTTATTTTTTAATCTTTTTCTCTTCTTTTTTTTGGCGTTCCTCTGTAATCCAGATACTGCAGGGTAGGCAGAGAGACGAGCAGGAGTTCCCCATTTGCGGTACGTTGCCTTACTACCAGACCAAGTAAAAAAAATATGAATATCATTTATTCCCCCGATTGGGAATCGAACCAACAACCACGTGCCCATGCGCCACGACTGGCCTGAATTATTTAGAATTAAAAGTTAAATTAAATCAGTTTTACGCTGTATCTCGCACACAGCAGGATAGGCAGAGGGAACCTAGTGTTTAGATACTCTGTTCCCCACTTTCCGCCGAATTCTGGAGGCATTCGTGCTGAGTGGAACTCAACGAAACACCCACAACCAGTCGATTTTACAGTCACACTTTGCCCTCCTGCACCACGACCGACCTCATTGCTTTTTTTTGTTTAATTTAGAAAGGCATGTAAGGCATCCCTAAATTAACAAATACGAAAAAAAATCTGCTCCCAATTTCTGCTACGTTGAAAAGATATTCAAAGACTCCAAAACGTATTACTTTCCCAACGTAGGCATAGATTACAATTCGCGGCACGCCTCCGCCTGATAATGATAAGCGAATTACTCAGAAATGGTCCAAATAACATCGCTTCTTTGAGCGAAATGAGAATGGATCCGTAATGAATCTTGTGGTGGGTCTAAAAATGTTTGACAGACGTTCGCATGATGATCAAACAGTTTAAGGCAGAAATAAAGGAGAGAAAGGATATTACAATAATATGTTTAACTTCACGCTGTAGCAGAGAAGGCAGAGGGAACCTGGGAACCAGGTGATAAGGCACTCCATTCTCATTAAGACACTTCCGTTCTCCACTATCCGCCTAGTTCTGGAGACATTGTTTATTGAATATAATAATTGAATTGTATTTTTAATAAAAACATATTATTACATAAAATTTTGAAAATCGTTATTAATTATTATCAACTACTAATTGATTAATGTTTGTTGATGGTATAACTATGGTCATGTATCTGTTTAGAGGTTATGCAGGAGTTACAACAACGTTAGGTTGTCGGTTGAAATCCTACAAGATCTGATATTTTGATTTATGATAGCCAATTTGGTATTAAACAAAGACAAACTAGTGTTAAATTTAACAATTTCGTCGCTACTTTTTAATTATTTAGAGACCTGCATACATAAATATAAGGTTCAAACGATAAATAAAAAATGTAATTTAAACACTTTCTTTGAGTGATTTTTTTTCTCAAATTTTCCAACCACAAAGCGTCATTTTTTTAAAAAAACATCTTTTAATTCAATCCAAAACTATAAATAAAAAATCATGACACTTATAAACTGGTACTGTTAAAATAGTACTTATAAGTAAATTTAGTTGTAACCAACATAAAATATGATAAGGGATAGTATACAGGAAAGCGATTGAATTATAACTTCCAATATAATGTATAGCCAATAAATGTCTAACTTATATGCCACTTGTTATAATAATATAAATAGTATCCGGTGGTTCACGTAGTATTAAAATATTATTATCGACAATATTGAAGTATGAGGCAATAACATATTTATGTAGACGACCAAAATATCCCGTGGCGATATATATTGCTGTTCATGGTTGGATTTTAGGCCAGTCGTGGCGCAGTATCACGAAGTGTGACTGTAAAAACGACTGGTTGTGGGTTCGATCCCCGCTCGAGGAGATGAAATATTTACTTAAATTTATATTTTCATTTCTTCGCTCTGGTCTCGAGGCTAAGCTCGGCGTTGAGTTCTGCCACTCACCACGCAATGCCTCCAGAATTCAGCAGAAAGTGGGGAACGGAGTGTCTTAACACTAGGTTCCCTCTGCCTACCCTGTTGTGTGCGGGATACAGCGTGAAGTTGATTTATTTATTTTTTTATAGTTGGATAACATTTTTCTTGTAATTTCTTCATATTTATACATGAACTAATTGTAAATTAAACAAATCTAAAATCAGCTCACGTTGTATCCCGCATAGTGGTAGGCAGGCAGAGAGAACGTAGTGTTAAGACACTCCGTTCCCCACTTTCCAATTCGGCGGTGTTGAACCTAGAGCTTTTTGCCTTGGCGCCAGAGCGATCAAATATAAATATTAAGAAATAATAATTTATTCCTCTGAGTGACTATCGAACCCGCAATCATCGCGTTACAGTCATACAAAAACAAAGTAACAAAGTCAAAGCAATATTCAGGTTATTATTTCCCCACTTTTCATAGAGCACGTGTATTATTCAAATATCACCACATCAGCAAGCGAGCTTTATAGCAGTATATTTAATATAATATTTTTTAATAAAGTTTTATAAACGTTTCGTTTTTCTGCCTCACGCTATATCCGGCATGTATCAGGATAGGCAGAGAAAACATGGTGTTAAGACACTCCGCTCTCCAGTTTACGACGAATTCTAGAGGCATTGCGTGTTGTGTTGCGGGACTTAACGCCGCGCTTTGCCTCTACGCCAGGGCGAAATGAAAAATATATATATTTTATTTCGTCGAGTGGAAATCGAATACACAACTTAACGCGTTTTTCGCTACAACTGGCCTCAAGATATATCTAAATTATATACTGTATATAGGATTATAATAATATAATATTTCAATAATTGTTTGTTAAGTTCATCATTACACAACATCACGGTTTTCACAACATTTCGGACCGCAAACCACAAATATCCAATAACATAATTTCCATGTGAAGGTGGGTTATTACATATAAACTTGCAAATTAATTAGGAAACTATATTTTAACTTGGAAAAGCTTATAATTTCCCTTCTCATGGTCGAATATGGAAAAATGTGTATATATTACAAAGATTTTCTCCAATATGTAATTTTTTATAGCTTTACGCTGTATCCCGGACACAGCAGAGTTGGCAAAAGAAACCAGAAAAGCGAGGATTGAGACACTCCGTTCTGCACTTCCCGCCGTATTCTGTTAGCATTGCGTGCTGGCGGAACTCAACTTGCTTTGGTGCCAGAGAGAAGGCATGAAAATATTAATTTAAATAAATATTTCATTCCCTCCAATTGGGATTGAACCCACAACAGACGCGTTTATAATTAACCCTGGTGCCCCTGTTCATTTAAATATACTTTTTGGACTGTCGGTCCGCGGTAACGGGTAGACTACCCGTGACCACGGACTACTGCAAAGTGTTCGAAACGCCGGGTATCCAAAAATGTATAAAAATACAAAATACACGCGATTAATCCGGTTAAAATAGTTTCATTTAAAAAGTATAATAATCGTGAAAATCAAAGAGCTTATTATATAAATGTCCTTATTTGTACTAGTTTGTAGTGGTGTTCGTGTATTGTGACAACAATACGTACAGTACGTCGGAAGGTTTAGCTATAAATCTGCCTCGGCCAGAGAATTTCTAAAAGCGCAGTTTCCCCCCGTCCAAAGCCAACTTGATCTCTCACAAAACAACCTCGGCTTTCGTTCATCGAATTGCGGTTTGTATACAGTCATTTGTTGTTTTTTGAATATTTTAGTTATTTACATAAATAAGATTTATTTTAATAATGTATTAGAAGCTGCGAATTTAAAAGTCTTTGTTTATATTGTTATTTTAGCACTAGGTGCAAAAACATACATATTTTCCTGTTATTAATGTAAGACTTATTTCTCAGGCGCAGTGAATATAGCTTTCATTTCTTGTCATTATTTTTTCAGGGTTAACAATTAATTAATAATATGCCCAATATGGTTATAAAAATAAAGACAAACCTTCCTGCAAAGCTGATAAGCAATAAAACAAGGGCCTCGATATTTTATTGAGAAAAATTCTCTCAAATATTATTCGTGACTGATACTCAAAGGAATACTTTATAAAAATCACGATATGACCATAAAGTTCATTTTTGTACGTAAGCTTTCAACTGATGAAGTCGTGTTCCTTGTAAATCAAAAAAATATTGATAAGATTTAGTCACATAATGAAGAAGAAGAACGACCTTGTCTTGAACTGAATTCCGGATTTGGGCTCAATTTCATACATCTATATATATAATCAACGTGTCTTTTCTATAGAACATTTATAAGGATAAAAAAATAAAGACACTATAATGTATTTAAAAAAATATATAATTAGTAAATTCATAAAATAGTAACCCGCTTTAGACAACGCGCAGCGTTGAGTTCCGCACTTCAACACGAAATATCTTATTCGGCGGTAAGTGGCTAACGGAGTGTCTTAACACGACTCTCTGAGTCTATCCTGATGTAGGCGGTAACAGCTTAAAGAGAGATACTCGTAATTATATATTTATATATTTTTAACACAGTCTAAAATCTTTTAAATTTTAAATTAAATAATTTACATAGACGAAAATCAAAATTTCACTATAACATTGTTATTATTTTTAGCTTATTTATAGAGTGAATGTATCGTGAAGTTGAGCTTTTGCTTTTGCAAAAGTAAAATATGCTAAAATTATGTACGAAGTTATCAAAAAAAAATACAATTATGCAGAATTTATATGAAAAAATAACATAAACAGGAAACCGTGGAACTAGTTCACGAATATCGTACAAAACTTTTATACAGCCGGAAATAACATTTTACCTTCATATTGGCACGTTACAGTTCAAATTGTTTTTGGTCATAAGCCGAAACAAATAATGTCTATATGAATGAATACATAAATAAATCAACTTCACGCTGTATCCCGCACACAGCAAGGTATGCAGAAGAACGCAGTTTTAAGACATCGTTACCCACTTTCTGTCGAATTTTGAAGGCATTGCGCGTTGAGTGGCGGAACTCAACGTCACGCTATGCCTCGAAACCAGAGCGAAGAAATGAAAATATAAATGTAAATAAATATTTAATTACCTCGAGTGGGAATCGACCCCACAACTGACTGGCATCAAGTAAACAAAAAAAAGTATATAAAGTAAACAACATTTATATACATATAAATTAATATGAAAAGCAAAAATGTTAATAATCACTTAAACAAAACAAATGGCAATATATATAAAAACAGAGTAAATTTACATATTAATTGAAAAATCGAGGCTTTCGTTTTACCAGGCTAGATAAATACTTGAATCCGTTGTCCAAATTTAGATCAGTTTATACAGGAAAGCTAATTAGACCGAATCCAGCAATTGGGTCTGATATTCAAATAATATTTACCAGATTTACTTTAGAAATTGAATGGAAATTAAATAGGCTTTATTTTAAAATGGAAGTGCTTATTTAGATCTGCGTAGGCTGTTTGTGATGGCAAGACTGAAAGATAGTTAAGTTTCTTAGAAGGAAAATTAATGTTTAGTGGGGGGGGGGGGTTAATTTATTTATTCTTCCATATAATTTTCTCTGGCAGCAGGCCATATAGGCATCTAGTGCGGCGTTAAGTTTTAACACTCAACACGCAACGCATCAGGAATTGAGCTGAAAATGAGGAACGGAAGTGTCTTAATCCCAGGTTCCCAGGTTCCCCCTGCCTAACTTACTATCAGCGGAATATAGCGTGAAACTAAAAATAAAAAAATATAATTCCTTAAAGATACAATCATTAAATTAACAAGATTTACTATCTAAATAACAATGTTAATTTGATATGAAGCACAAACAAGATAATTATAATTTGTATTCAAATACAAGCAGAATATTATATGAAGATAAGTTAAATAGAAATACTATTTCGATATTTTAAACTCTTATTTTAGTATTAAAATTAGATTCACGCTGCATCCCGCACTCAGCACGGTAGGCAGAGGGTACTTAGTGATAAGACTCTCCGTTCCCCACTTTCCGCCGAATTATAGAGGCATTGCGTGCTGAGTGTCGGAACTCAACGCCGCGCTTTTCCTCGACACCAGAGCGAAGAAATGAAAAAATAAATGTAAACAAACATTACATATTTTTGTCCAGTACTTTAAATTTCAAATGGTATTTTAGTATAGATTTATGAATATTAATAATACAGATGACTTCATTTAATTTATCATATATTTTTACATTTACATAGACAGTGGTAATTTAAACAACAATAATTACATATATGAAAAAAACCTTCACATGTCCATTTTTATATATTTGACATAATTAGGTTGATTAACATATCCTTTTTGTAAATTTATCCAACCTAGTCCCAATTGTGGATTCAATTGCCAAAATTTTTAAATGTTTCTGTTAATTTTTAAGTGGCCTAAGTACTGGTGGTCATATCAAACATCACAATCCCAGGATACGTTTAGACCATTTTTCTTCTTTACTGTGACAAATAAATAAAAACAAAATAAATTAGCTTCACGCTATATCCCGCATACAGCAAGGTAGGCAGAGGGTACCTAGTAATATGGAGGCATTGCGTGTTGAGTGGCAAAACTCAACGCCGCGCTTTGCCTCGACACCAGAGCGAAGAAATAGAAATATTAATTTAAGCAAATATATATATATATATATATATATATATATATATATATATATAAAATAAACATAGTAGATTTCATCCCTTCGAGTGGAGATCGAACCCACAACCAATCGGTTTTACATTCACACTTTGCCACTGCGCCACCACTGGCTTTTACTGTGACAAAATGCAATTGTTCATACTGAACGTGGCTCAAATATTGTTTTAATATTTAGAAATTAAATTACATTGGAACGTTTGCCGTAGATTTCCTATAGACAATAATCGCAAAGACATATAAAACCGGAAGTTAATTAAATTCTGAGTTATTTGAACTTATCACCCCTCCATATAAAATTAAATGTTATACGTACTTTAATTTAAACAATACTCCATAAGGAGTTCAATTTGTTCTTTAACATGTTTAATATTCACATTTCAATTAGAGCTAACTCGCTATGATTGAATTTTCCTGTCTTAAGAGAAAGTTAAAACAATAATACTTTGTTTCGTAAAGTTACTTATATTCGCCATTTCGAACTCATTTATCACGTGCGTAATATGCTGAATTAATATTATTTTTACATTATATTATTTTCATATATATGACTGTAAAACTGACTGGTTGTGGGTTCGATCCCTACTCGAGGAGATGAAATGTTTACTTAAATGTATATTTTCATTTCTTCGCTCTGGTGTAGAGGCTAAGCGCGGCGTTACGTTCTGTCACTCAAAACGCAATGCCTCTAGAATTCGGCAGAAAGTGGGGAACGGAGTGTCTTAACACTAGGTTCCCCCTGCCTACCCTGCTGTGTGTGATGTATATTGTTTTCATATATATCTTCCATATAATATATAAAATATATTTTCTATGTACTTGAGGCCAATCGTAGCGCTAAGCTCTGCACTTTGGTGCAGAGGAAAGCATAGGCGAGCACTAAGAGTTTTGTTGTGAGATTTCACAATCTTTCTATAGGAACTGGAGAAAACATCCAGAACCAAATGGAGAACCTAGTGTTAACCCTATCCGTTCTCATTAAGATACTTCCGTTCCACCCTTTCTGCCGAATTCCGGAGGCAATGCGTGTGAGGAGTGGCGGAACTCAGCGCGCTTTACCTCGAAGACACCAAAGCGAAGAAATGAAAATATTAAATACATCATTTCCTCGAATGGGAATCAAACCCGCAAACTATCACGTGTGGCCCTGCGCTACAACTGGCCTGTCCAATATTGGTATATTTTGGTATTACAAATACTTTATAAATATAATTTAAATAGAACATATTACTCTGTGTAACGCGCTAGGAAAACACAACTCCATTACAACATTTTATACTACAAAAAGAACCTTCATAATTTTAGGTGTTAAGTATCGTAACCTAAATTTTGAGTGAATTTTGCACGCGACAGTATTTTAGACTCAAAATATATTAAAGTAGTTCTACTTGGCAAGAATCCAATCACCGTTGTAATTATGGTTTTTCGCTTATCATACATTTTAATACAGCTGTCTCTAGCATCTGTTATCAGTGTGATAATTAATGAACTTTAAATGTCGAATAGAATAAAAAAAGATATCTAGTTGCAACGGTTGTAGATTCGATTTCCGCTAGGGATGAAATATTTTCTTAACATATCCTAGGCGGGGTTGACTTCCGCCACTCACACACGTGGACATCAGCAAGTGGAAATCGAACCAAAAACCGTCGGATTCACCGTCGCACGCCTTATATGGAATATAAGCATATATTCCATCATTTTAGGCAAATAAAACTTTTTGATAAACGTCTTGAATAACAGTATTTCATTTTAAGGTCAAAGATGAATATCATTTTAATAACTCATAATATAGGGTAAACGTTCCGCTCTAAACTGCACCAAGCACGATGCTATCTTTATTATTATACCTTGGTGTTTATAGATAAAGACTAAGGTAAACATGACGTGTTACTTTTTACATAACGGGATTTGAACCCGCGCCTCTTGGACAGTTTCCAAAACACTTTTAAGTCCCGCTACGTTCTAATTTTTATATGTTTTTTAAAAAGTATAATGTGTTATTTTTCCTTCTATTATTTGTGCACTTTGGACCCATTTTTTTTTTGTTTAATAAACTAACTCTTCACGTTTTCTTTTTGTAGCACAACTTAAGATTAATCTTAATTTTCATAGAATTTAATTTCTCTGTTCTCCTTAAGAGAGCTGAACTTTTTATTTTCAGACGCAGCTGTCGAGGCAAAGTGCGGCGTTGTATTCTACCACTCAACACGCAATGCCTTGAGATTTCGTCAGAAAGTGGGGAACGATGTGTCTTAGCACTACGTTCTCTCCGCTCACCCTGCTGTATACGGGATACAGCGTGAAGCTAAATTAACGTACCGTGTTTAAAATTAATATACATATTGGAAGTGACTATTACAATATTCAATAATAATTTTGACAGTAACTGCTAACAGTAACAACATTCTCATACATTCTAAGCTTTATATAATTTAGGATCACACTTGCGCGTAACGAGCGTTCGGGTATTCAGTACGCAAATTAGATTTGCTTAAATTGTAAATAAAGATTTTGGTATAATAATAATAGAAGGAACTTTAAATTATTAAAATATACAAAATATTGAAGCCAGTCGTGGCGCCGGGGCGGTATCGGGGATTTTGAACACGATAGGTTGTAGGTTCGATTTTCGAAGAAATAGTAGTTATTTTAATTTCTTCGCTCTAATGTCGAGGCAAGGCGCGGCACAACACGCAATACAAGAATTCGATGGAAAGTGGCGAGCGGAGTGTCTTAACACTAGGCTCCCTCTGCTTAACCCACTCTATGCGGGATACGAGTTGAAGCTAGGAGACAGAGAAAAAATATACAAAATATATGAACTTAAATATGATTTAAATTTACCTTGCAACAAATAACTTAACTGAGATTAAATTATTTATTTATTTAATTCGTAATTATTAATATTTTTTTCCTAACAACCCTGTGTGTTTCGTCGTACATTTAGTTAGGTAGTATACATATAGATATGTCTTTGTATATAAATGTTCATAAGCCTTCACTTATAGAGAGTGCCTATTAATAGCTCTGTTTCCATTATACCTTGATAATGAATAAATCAAATCAGCTTCACGCTGTATCCCGCACACTGCAAGGTAGGCAGAATGAACCTAGTGTTAAGACACTCCGTTCCCCATTTCGTGCAGAACCGTACCTTGATAGTGGAATTTCTACATTACACCTACGGATGTTTAAGGCAAAGAAGCAGCATGTGTGACTGTAACATGACGGAGTAGAGAAAAAAAATGTGAGAAATAGGCACTCAGGATACAAACAGTGTATTGACACGAACCCATTTCATTCGCTTTGACTCTGAGATCTCGAGTTAGATAAAACATTTTTTATATACATATATAGGGTTGTTAGTTTTAAGCATAATAAAATATTATTTAAAACACAAAAAATATACATGAGAAATGCTTTGCGTTTCGCACAAGGTACAATAAAACGTAGGTAAAGGTAAAGGTAAAGTCTTTGTTCACCTTCAAGTTATTTTTTTTTATAGACGCATAGACGTCTTGATAAAACAACTTTTAGTATTATCTTATAACTTCATCATAAAATTAAAAAAAAAACAAATTTTTAGAACAAAAGTATTTAAGCATAAACTATATTAAATATACACAAGAATATTTTATCACAAATTAAAAACCCAATGCAATATCAAACAAACTGATATAACGAACATAAAATCAAAATTAAATCAGCTTCACGCTGTATCTCGCACACTGCAGGGTAGGCAGAGGGAAACCAGTGTTAAGACAGTCCCTTTCCCCCTTTCCTCCAAATTTTGAGTGACGGAACTCAAGCTTTGCTTGGCGCCAGAGCGAAGAAATGAAAATATAAATATGAAAATATAATATTAACCTTTCAATATAATAATTAAACGAATTTACCAAATAAGTTGAACAAAGCCACAGAACATCAAATCCAGCAGTTAATTAAATCAATGTTAATTAACACAGCACAACCCTAGGTGCCTTTGTCCAGGCGCGATATTGAAGCGTGTGGTGCATCCGTCCTGGCACAATGGGGAGATCGGTATCGCGGTACTATCGGTCACGTTGACCTATAATTAGGTCTCAGGTTAGGTAGTCTATAGCATTTGTTTATTATATGAGTTTTAGGTGTATTGGTTTGTATTAAATTGTGTAATTTCGACGTTTTATTTACTTTTTCTTTGTTTTCTCTTAAAATATTTTGTTTAACAAAAATGTTATTGACTGACAATCTTATAATAACTAAATAGTACATAGGCTTTTCAGAAACACAATTTATGTTAAAATATGATTTATGCATTGAAAGAACTAGAACAAAGTAATAAATTTCTGTTATACGTAAAATCGTAAATATCGCACTAACTTACTCTTTACTTATAGGTTTGTACTTTGGATGCGGCTAACGACTTGAACAAGGTGACACATATGACATACCTGAAACAAAAAAAATCTTATTAATTATTTTGAACCCAACACTGTTCAAGTAAGCTTTCTATCAAATTACTTCTAGCTGTCACTCTGTATCACGCTCATAGCAGAGTAGGCAAAAGGAACCATCGAATTTTGGAGACATTGTAAGTTGAATTCAACACCACAACACCAGAGCGAAGAAATGACAAAATAAATTCATTTTTTTGCGTCAGGATCGAACCCACAACCAGACTAGTTCAATAAATTCGTGAATCACGTACATATATATCTACTAAAATCTAAATAGGACTACACAAAGTTGTAGAGCCTGTAAATGTAATTTGCCAGTAGGTGCCAGGGCTAATTAGCAGCGCTCTACAGAATACTAAACGACAGTGCCCTTTGTACGTGTGCGAGATTAAACCGTGTGCTTTACATCCGGGACAATTGAGAGCCGATCAAAACCATGATACGTGATCGTATTTTACGTCAATCTCTCTTTTGAATTGGCTCGTTTGAATTTGCAATGTGAAATATGAATGTCGATTTTTATAACGAAATTTTATCATAACTAACGACCCATCCGCGGCTTCGTCCGCTTAAATTATTTTATAGTCAAATTATACAAAATCTTGACATAATTTATAGCCTTTTATATGTTATTCTATTTTCTTACACCTTCACGGTGTATCCCGCATGTGAAATATTTCACTTTTTTTATGGAAAAAAACAAGACTTACGAACGTACGGTTCACCTGATGGAAGTGATTGCGAAGTGCGACGCCGGCCTTTAATGTAAACAAAAAAGATAGACGCGCTTTTTGAAGGTATCCAAGTCGTGTCGACCTGAAAACACTACCACAGATAGGCCATTCCACAGTTGTGTAGAGCGTGGAATGGAGTTCCTACGAAACGGCACAGTATACGTGTCGCGTATACTGTACGGTTAGAAAATACGGCGGCAGCTTTCACATCATTGGGTCCCCAACAATTTAAGCGGATCTACGTTATGTGCTATCAAATGGATCAAGCTCATACTGGTGTCACATTCTCGAGTAGGAATCGAACCCACAATCTGGCATGTTTACATTCACACGCTCGGCACGCCCCTTCGCCATGATAGGCGTTTGATATACAAGCTATATTTATGTAAAGATAAATCTAGATTAAGAAGTTTTTGCGTAAAAGAAGAACAAACATCCATACTAATAATCTGTCACACTTATATTATAAGCAGGACAGAAATTATATTAAGCTACCAATTCTGTATAAATATCTCTTCCCTGTGCATCTCTTCCTTATTCTATGCAAATTGTTCCAAATACGCTACATACGGATGTTTATTTTATATAAACGTTCAATATGATGATCTAATTCCCGTTTACTCTAGTGCATACAAAGTTTCAATTTTATATTTGCAACGATAAAGTTTGCAAACTTATATTTGCTTTGAAAACTGTTACTTCTAGAATTGGGAAATATAAAGAAAAGTTATTACATATTTATACCTAGAAATATATTTAGGGGGATCAATTTGAAACTACCAGCTGTTCCCTTTTAGTTTACAAGAAATTTTAAAACATTTTCACTTATGTTCAAGTATGTTTTAGTGTCCTTAGCTGTCTAATTTATGAAGCAGGAGTGGGAGGGAGGTGGAAAGAGAGGCAGTGGGAGCTTCGTTTGACTTATTAGAATAGAGTATCGATGATACTGGAGAAGGTTTATGTAAAAAGCTTGACCCACCGGCGGATGGATCAGGCAATCTGTCGTCCACTGTCATCAACCTCGTATGGCCGTAACGTTAAGCGCTCCGTGCTCTATGACCACCTATTTGGTAAGGGATAAAGGGTGAAGAATTTTCATTAAATGATATCAGACATTAGGCAGAACCTAGTGTTCCTTCTTAGCACCTAGTGATTCTTCGTTATCCACATTTAAAAAGTAACATATGCAACAGAATCTTATATTACACCGTGATTATTAAGTAAATACGAAAATATTTTACATTCTGCTGAAACATTCCGCCCTACACTCCTAGTGTACGGCGGTTTTGATTCTGTTAATTATCCCAACAAAAACACATACTAAAACGCCACAAACAAAACGCATTGGCCCTAAAACACGTACTATTTTTGTGATATAACAAAAATGGCAAATCTTGTATTAATTTAAAGTAGGTCCCCTGCGCGTTGGCAGCGGCTCAACTGCGCCAAAGACTATATGGGTCATGTTTACATGATATGAGTATTTTAATCTGTCAACTTTGACATTAAACTGTGCTTCGTCCTATATGGTGCAAATATATGAGATGTTCTACAAAATGAACTCATTTAATTTATATTTATTGGTTTGTACAGTATATTTAGGTACTGGGTTATAAAAATAGAGGCCAGTCCTGGCGCAGAGGTACAAAGTGTAATTGTAAGCGCGACTGGTTGTGGGTTCATGCACACTGGAGGAAAATGAAGTATTTGATATTTTTATTTCTTCGTTTTGATGTCGAGGCAAAGCGCGGCGTTGAATTCATTCATGAAGCAGAAAAAAATATCGCTAATGTTCAGTTTTAATAGTAAGAGGAAATTGATAAGGTTTATTTATAATTATCGCTTACCTAATATATTGTTATCTTATTTTACCAAACAATGAAACTGATCTAATTATAAAATTATAATATAATTTACATTGAATCACGCCTCAGTTTGTGATTTCGTTGCATACTCGACACACACACATTGAGCGAAAGGTTAGGGCCGGTGTATTAAAAATATTTAATATTAAAGTTCCTTCCGCCTACTCTATGCGAAAAGAGGGTAGAGCTACATATATATGTATGAATGTATGAATAATATTCTAAATGTCAAAGTTGGTTCCACTTTCACACAAAAACTACTGAACTGTATGTGATGAAACTTTACTATCAGCTATATATCAGAATAGTCGACTTGTGTAAAGATTTTGTATAAATGGACTTTATTATAACAAGAACTCTAGGCGGGCGAAGCCACGTTTGTGTCGCTAGTGTTTAATAAACCAAAAAAAAATATCTTGATTGATTCGTAAATCCTACTGTAAAGAATTCAAATTTAGGTTTGGTTTTCGTTAAATAAGACCTTTTTTTTCAACTTCACATTGTAAAAGATTCCGCTCTCCACTTTCTGCCGAATATTGGGGGCAATGAGTGTTGTGTAACGGAACTCACCGTCTCAAACTTAAACATACAAACCAACACACGTTTATAGCTGAACATATACTGTTACTGTCCCAGTGGTATTTAGCCCGGGCACTCTTAGATCATAACATGTTGTATGTACATAAATATATTTAAACGGAAACATCCAAGACTTAGTGCTAATATTTGTTCTGGAGTTGTATTTACCTATTATTTCTATTTACTCTACCTTGTATTTATATAAAGTTTATTTCACAATTTTGAATTATTATAATAAGCAATTCTATTTTTCTAAGTTCACGCTGTATCACATATTACAGCAGAGGGGGACCTGCACAAGCAGGGGACCTGGGAAATTAGTTTTATGACACTTCGTTCCCTTTAAGACACTCCATTTCCCACTTTTCGCTGGATTATGAAACCAGTATGAGGTGAATTTGACGCCGCGCTTGGCAATCGAATTTTTTTTTTGGAATCGAATCCACAACCATTTACCGTAAAATCGAATATTAACTCCAATTAACAAAATTTCCCAAAATTTATAAACGAAACGAAATCTTTCAAGATTTATTTTTGTTTTGCAGCAAAATAAAATTTACAAACACAAACATATAATTTTACTTGTGTCTATAAACGGGTAAAATAAGCAAACTGCACGCTCGTGGTTTAACAAATCACCGTTTAACACTTTAAACATTTTACTGCGCGCCATAAAATAGTCCATTAAGATCTATTTCTGGAGATTTTATCTGAAATTTATTAAGTCCGAAAATTTTCAAATGAGAAAAAGTATAGAAAAAGATGATTTTCTATAACTATCAAAATATTTATATAATTAAACTACATTAAATAAATAATTTAATGTTTTTTTTGCCGTAGCGGCGTACGCAGAGAACCTAGTGTTTAAACGCTTTGTTCTCTACTTTCTGCCCAAACTCGAAGATACAATAGTAAGAATTAGATTTTATCTAATATAACCTACGTTTCTTACATTTTTAATCAAATTATATTTTAAATGTTTATATATAAAACTGAACTGTATGTAATGTTTTAATTTATAATTATTAAGGCTGCCTCGTTTATAATTTGTATATTATCAAGATATATACCTTAAAAAAATCTCATTCACGCTGTATTCGGCACACAGCAGGATAGGCAGAGAGAACCTAGTGTTAAAACACTCCGGTTCCCCTCTTTCCGCCGAATTCCTGAGGCCGATTGCGTGTTGAATGGCGGAACGCTGCGCTTTGCCACGACACCAGAGCGAAGAAATGAAGATATAAATTTGAATAAATATAAATATATTCCTCGTCAAGAAAACTTAAAACTCCACAATAACATTTGTGTTTTGAAAAAGCAAACAATTAAATCTTAAGGGAAATCACGAGCGTCTCAGAAATGTAAATAAAGCGTGACGTCAAGTACAGTCACTGTCATCGTTGTATAATATTATATTTATATAATTTGTCGAGGCCGTCGTGGCGTGGGTGTTACTGAACCGCGACGGTTGTGGGTTCGATCTCCACTCGAAAAAAATGATTATTTTTTATGAATTAATATTTTTAATTCCCCCCTTTTGACACCAAGGCAAAAGTTCGGACTCAACACGCAATTCCACGAAAACTTTGGCAAAATTGGTGATCTGAGTGTCTTAACACTATTTTCCTACTACCTACCTAACTGTGTGCAGGATACACCTATACCTTGGAATTGTGTTATTGCTCACTCAATATTGCTGAAAAGAAAATAATTGCTATGAAACGTTAATTACTCAAAGTTATGTTTTCATAAAAGTTATTATAATTACGTACCTACTGTTTATTATGTATTTATTAACAGTTCTTTATTGCCTTGTAATATATATATTTAGAAAAAAGATTGAAAAGAAAAAAAAATGTGGTTCATTGAACGAACGATTCCAAAATGCAAATTCCCAAAAAACTGGTAATTTAATGAAGAAAAAACCTATTTCGGATTTGGCAACACTGATTACAAAATAAAAGTGAAATATCAAATCAACAAAAGCGGTCTCCAATCCACCAATCGATTCGGATTTAGTTACGACCTAATATTTGTAGCGCGAACAGGTGTTACCAGAGTTATAGCTCATTCCCTGAATAATGGCAGGTTTTGTACCACTTTTTAGGCGATAACTCAAAACTTCTGTGGTATTCCAGCGTTAAATACGACTTCGACATCGTCACTCGTTTTATTAGGCAATTTACATATGTTTGGAACGGTTTCATAATTACTTTCGGGACAAGTTAAAATTTAAAGCACGTTTAGCGATGACATTTTTGATGAATAATAAAATAGAATGTAATCATAATGGTGGAATGTATTTAGATCTGATATCTGACGAGCTTCAAAGACCTTTTGGAAAGGTTTTTAATATTAAAATCGGTGATTTAGAATGTTTATATACAGTAGGTATATTTATTAAATCGTCTAGTTAGGAATTCATGATTGAAAAGTATTAAAATTTTATATTGTTCATGTGTTACATATAAATTGATTATTGTTTTTAATTTAAAAGATTTGTAACTGCAATTCAACATAACATGGAAAACACTCATCACGAACGTACATCAACATATTTTATTGGTACATAAAGATTTTTTTTGTAGCTTCACGCTGTATCCCGCATATATTAAGATAGACAGAGAGAATCTAGTGTTAAGACACTCCGTTTCTCTCTTGCCGCCGAATATTCGAGGCATTGTGTATTGGGTTGCGGAACTCACCGCCGCGCTTTGCCCTGTATGACTCAATAGACCTCTTATAAACAACACAAAGCATATTATATTCATAAATCTTTTTTTGAATTATTTTATTTGAAAATAAGAAAATATTTATTACAAACTTTCATATTTCAATTTCTTTTTGTAATTGCAACCTTTGAACAATCTATTTCAGACAGGATTTTTGCATGCTTTTTTCATTGACACTGTCTTTTACAAGTTGAAAATGAGTGAAAGAAAAATTTTGAATTCATGACTCATTTTCCAACGCTCTCTACAATCCTACTTTCACGTCGCTAATAACTTGGCTGTGAAGATTCATCCTTTACAGGCTAGTGTATATGACGTGTGAATAAAAAATGGGATTTTTTGGATATTTAGAGCAGTACTTAGAAAGGATTTTATTCTTTTACTAGAGACTTCCTCGCGGCTTCGCTTGATTGAACTACACAATTATTTATTTACTAAACTGTATTATATCATATACAGGTACTACAATAATACAGTTAATATACATCGTTTTCCAGCAATTTAGTCGAATAAAATACTTCATATTGACAGAAAAACTGACAAACATTTGTTTTTGTGGTTTGTGGTCGTGTATTGTTAAATAACAAAAACTGTTTTTCTCATTTATCTACCATGTACATACACCGAACAGTAACGAAACGAACTTCTATTATAAGTATAAAGTATAGACATAGCCCAAAATCCCAGGGCCCCCAAACCTATGTCATTTTGGCAAAGATGAAATTTTATGGGAAGTTGATTAAGGCATGGGATTGGTCTGAGTGTCTATAAGGGGACTTGAAATAATCCCGTGAATAATATATGTAAATTTTGGCTTGCTAGTATAACATGGCTTGCTCCAATTTCAAACAACTTTAAGCACGTCTGACAGGAGTAAAGGTCTGGTACTTTAACGTAGATGACGGTGTACCTTTAGTTGGCGCTATTCCTGAAAGGCACCCACTTTCACGTTAGTAAGTACGCATACAGTCTTAACTATATATTAGACTCTTCAAAATTTCAGCTTTGCTAAAATGATATAGGTCTAGAGGACCTGGGATCTAAGTCTAATATAGATGTTCAACAATATAAAACTATTACACTCGACTAAAAGTTATAAGAGCACTTTAAGTACAAAAAGGAAATGCATTCTTATCAAAGTCCAAAAATAAATAACTTATTTATAAACGACTTCTACTATTTGAAATATCGTAATAGTTTGCATTCTTAAAATGAACTGTAAGCGTAATTTTAATCTAGACATATAAAAAAATCTGTAAATCATCGCTATACACATCAAAATTTATGATAAAAAAAAATTATTCACGGCATTTATTAATGTGATGGAACCCAAAGCAACTTTTTTTATCTGTTTGTCCGTTTGTCAGGCTAATCTCTGAACCAGCTTAACTGATTGAGTGCACTTTAAATTTTTTGTATGTTTTGGATTTTAAAAGGATTTGAAACCTATAGATATTGCATATCACCATAAGAAAAACAGCTAGTTACATTAATTTCATGAATTAGTAAATGAATAGATATCTCGTTCTCCATTTTCGTAGCTCCGTGGGTCTTCTGAACTTAGCCCTATTGTTTCATTGAATTGACTGAAACTTTAATTTTTATTGTATTGATATTGTATTTAAAATTATAATAATATTGGATTACGAAAATAATTCAGATAAAACAAACAATTTTGTAGCACAAGCGGGCGAAGCCGCAAGCGGGTCATTGGTCATTGGGTCGTATCATATAAATATGAGAATCTGCATAAAGTATTAAATTTCCTTGGTCACGGTCGGTCAACTTTGCGGTCAAGGCAGCCTTCATTCATTTAATTTTATATACTGAGATATATTTTTAGTAACAAAAAACATATACGTAATAGCGGCGTTGAGTTCTGCCATTCAGCTCGCTATGCCTCCAGAATTCGGCAGGAAGTGGAGAACGCAGTGTCTTAACACTAGGTTCCGTCTGCCTAGCCTACTGTATGCGGGATACAGCGTGAAGCTGTAAGAAAGAAAGAAAGAAAGAAAGAAAAAAGAAAAATACGTGAACGAAGTAATAAATAGCGGCGCGTGTTCCTGACGCCACACACCCATTCTATATATTGATTGCTGACAGAACTGGAATAAAATATATCGCTCTTGTTTTATTACTGTGCGAACTGGGAAGTTACCTACAAGAATAGCAATTCTATTTGTAACTAAATATTTTATTCCACTGAGACGTTTATCTTTCAGTTTAGGCTTTGTTTTGCATAGCAGAATAGGCACATAGTCTAATGTCACAACTCTATTTTCTCCGCTTCCGCCTGAATTCTAGATAAAGTGGAAGCCACTCTGCTCAAAACAATAATTATAACGATTGTTAATGATTTTAGGTTTAGAATGAAATATATTTTGTCACAAATTTGTTCTGAGGCCAGTCGTGGCGCAGCGGCACGAAGTGAGACTGTCAAATCGACTGGTTGTGGGTTCGATCCCCACTCGAATAAATTAAATATTTACTTAAATTTATATTTCCATTTCTTCGCTCTGGTGTCAAGGCGAGCGCGGCGTTGAGTTCTGCCACTCCAACACGCAATGCCTCCAGAATTCGGCAGAAAGTGGGGAACGGATTGTCTTAATACTAGGTTCCCTCTGCCTACCCTGCTGTGTGCGGGATAAAGCGTGAAGCTGATTTATTTACAAATTTGTAATATTATTGCAATATTAAAACCGCGCTATTTTTGTTTAATAATAACACGGATAACCATAGTACGTGTTATATTAAAATCTTAGTTCTCTTTAATTAAACCATCTCGAAAGCGTAAATGGAGGTAATTTGGATTTTCGGCTGTAAAGCCTATTATTTTAAGCAGGCGGTCCGAAATGAGTTTCATAACAACAACTTAGAGGATAAAAATATAATTAAAATACATTTGAACGAAATGAACAAATTTCTAATTCCCTTTTTATGATATCACAGTGCACAGAAACACAGTTTTAAGTGCATATTACGAAGACGGGTTGTTCAAAATTGTTCAAAATTTTAATCAAACAGAAGAGATGTCCGTAATTTTGAAACATCATCTCCTTTATTTTCAAGGTACTGAACGTAACAATTTTCGTTATTAAATTTTATTGTTATAGGCATGCGTTAATATCGGGGAACCCGCAAATGTAATAAACATTTACGGGTAAAGATTATATACATATTTTCGGTTATATAGATTTTGAAGAAACTTTTACTGCATAACATAAAACTTAAATCTACCATTTACTTTTTTTACTCAAATATTTTCTTACAGCTACTAGTATCAGATGACCGATTCATGTATCTAAATCTCAATTTATAAAAATCACGTAAGTGAAACTTTGAAAAAATCTCATTGCATCAAAATTTATTAAATTTGATTATTGATATTAAATTATTTGTATAATTAACTTTTTATATACATATAAAAAAAAAATTAAATTAAATTAGCTTCACGCTATATCCCGCACACAGCAGGGTAGGCAGAGGGAACCTAGTGTTAAGACACTCCGTTCCCCACTTTCTGCTGAATTTTGGAGGCATTGCGTGTTGAGTGGCAGAACTCAACGCCGCGCTTAGCCTCGACACCAGAGCGAAGAAATGAAAATATAAATTTAAGTAAATATTTCATCTCCTCGAGTGGGGATCGAACCCACAACCAGTCGGTTTTACAGTCACACTATGTACCACTGCGCCACGACTGGCCTCATATACATATAACGCGGCTAAAATCGGCATTGTGATGCAAAATTAATTTAGACAAAAATTATTTCGCACCAATATCCTGACAAGTTTTTGTCGTTTTAGCTTTGAAAGACTTGGTAATGATCTTTTTGCTGTGGAACATTTTTTGCGACGGTCTTTGCGGTAAATCTTTGCCCCGTTTTTGCGGTAGCGCGTGAATTTAATGAAAACAAAGCTCTTAAGATCGTCACGATCTCTACAATGACCAAAAATCAGTCAACGATGTGATACTTGTTTAGGAAACGTATAGAAATTTTGGCTTTGTAGTGCTGAGCGCTTGGACGCTTGCATAAAGGCGCGCGCGTTTCAAATTCCGCTACGTTCGATTTTCATAAGTATTTTTCATTCCTAAATGTGGAATAACACTTAAAAAATGCTAAAACCGACGATATGCTGCTATTAATCAATCATTGCATGCATGCATGCATGCTATCTATCACATCATGCTATCATTTCAATGTGATGATCATATCCAAACATAATAAAGATAGTATTTTCTAATTTCGACAAAATAAACGAATAAAAAAAATATGAATTATTTCATTTATATTCTTTTTTTTATGTATAATAATATCATTCGATAACAATGTATTATTGACCCATTTATGTTGTGCCTGACCTCTATATTACTAAACATACTATGGTCCATTCAAAATCCATAAGCAGAAATATAAATAAAAGTTACTTCATATTGCTAAATCTAGAGCAATCCTCATTTTGAGGCTATCAATCTCATGTACGGAAACGATTTGGAAAAAGATTCAAACATTATCACCGAAGACCTATCCCTATCGAAAAAACATTGACCCAGAAATAACGGAGCTTCCCAAACTCATCTCCATATTCCACCCAACGATTCTGATGACGATGTTATTGAGACCGGACACGCCCCTAATACAACCATGTTTAATGGAATCACGATTTGTAGGAGAAATTATTCAAAGACAAAAGATATTCTCCATTTAAAATTAAGGTTAGGATTGTGTCAGCAATAAAAGGAAATTATAACATCTTAAAGATAGCTTTATCACAAAAATATTCAACCGAACGTTATTGAAATAAAATCTCTATCTCTAATTGTGGATTTTTTTTGGTGTACTATGCATCAAGGAGTCAGGAGTTTAATTTTGGATACGTCGTCGAAAGTAAGAAAAATGGGGTCGTTTCGGCAATTTTATTCGCAAAAAAGTTTCTTATTTGGCTTCTTTTTTATTTCCTCTCTCCACCGATACGATACGTCTTGAATCGAACATAGCACATTTAAGAACGAATTGGCACATATCCAACATCAGTTTGCAGACTATACGTGTTACAAGAATGATCTTTATATGGGATCGTTCAATAAATTAAAAATAAAACACTGTAAATAAATGGTTTTTATTGATACTTCTTAAATTTTATAAGAAAAATACTTTAAGATTTAAGCGTCCTTATTTTTATGTTTATAAACGGAACATCTTATATTTTCATGTTCTCGCTCTGGTAACGGAATCTTTTGAATTCGGCGGAAGGTGTGTTAATGGAAACGGAGTATCTGATCACTAGGTTCCCTCTGCCTACTCTCCTATGTTCAGGATACAGCGTGAAGCTAAAGAAACAAAAAGTTAAACAAAATTTGGCCATTTCTAAGAAATTAGCTAAAACGTTACAATATACAATATAATTATACTAAGTACACAAATGAAATATATTTATAATTTATACAGGATTATTTTCAATAATTGATATTTGGCGCACTTTAGCTCTTATAAAACGATGACACAACAACACGTTATTGAAAGGTCGATGACATAAACGACACTAAATCATAATAACGCGAATAATAAGTGAATCACATGGTATTGAATAAGTTAATCTTTTTGTACCTCTTTGTGGTTAGCCTCGTATCACTGGTATGATTTTAAATGACATCAGAACAACGTTATATTTGAGCGCCTATTTCAAACCTTAAGAGAAAAAGAAAATAAATATTTTCACATACACATATCATTTTTATGTAATTGATTTTAAATTGAAATAATTCAGATTAGACAAAAAAAAAGCTGTAGTATTTTATCAAGGAATATATATTTTTAATATTACACCATAAGTTTCACTCTTTATTTATTTTATTTATCAGCTTCACGGTGTACCTCGCACACAGCAGGGTGAGGCAGAGGGAACCTAGTGGTAAGACACTCCGTTCCCCACTTTCTGCCGATTTCCGGAGGCATTGCGTGATGAGTTTCAGATAGAATTCAACACCGCGCTTTGCCTCGACAATAGAGCGAAGAAATATAAATATACATTCAAGTAAATATTTCATCTCCTCAAATGGGAACCCACAACCAGTCGGTTCTACAGTTACACTTTGAGTCCTGCGCCACGACTGGCCCCAATATATGTATGATTTTATATGTAGTCAAAATTACTTAAAATTTGCCAAGACACTCGATATAACTTATACTATTATTAGTTATACCATTTGGAAGTAGCGAAGGGACGTCGCAGGTGGCTGTTATTACGTTACACTGCGTACACAGCGCGAATAAAACGTCCCAACCAAAACACATTTTATATTGCCACAGTTATAGCTCCAAATATGGCGTTTGGAGTGCCCTCACCATAGTTTACGGGCATTCGTATGTTTCATATTCTTATATTAGTAATGTTGAGTACACGTGTTACCCGGCTATATGAAAGATAAGATATCATTTGAATGTTTCTTTTCTTTTGTATTATTTTATCTAAATTTATGGATCAGGTTCACGCTCACAGACACTCCGTTTTCCATTTTCACTCGAATTTTGGAGTTATTGCATAACGAGTGGAACTCGACGCCTCTTTGCCTCGACACTAAAGCAAATAAATTTTCACGAATGGGCATTGAACTCACAACAAGTCGTCTTTACAGTCACATACTTGTGCCCCTACACCACTACTTTTCGAAAATTAAACAAATGAAAAGATTTCTTTTCATTTTTTTAATTTTTTTCTAAATTTATGTCAATACTGGGAAATAGTAAATAGAGAAATGGTTTCATTTTATAATAGCTTTAAGCTAAACCACTTAATAAGCTGTTCTGTAAAGATAGGCCCAAACGTCCCTAAAGTATTCGTTTCGTTTATTAGACTGGAATAAATTGCCCATGGGCCACGGGAATATTAAAATATAATTTGAGAAAATTTAATATTATTATTATAATATAATAAAATACATTATTCGTTATAAATGACGTTATAGACGTTGTGGCTCAGTTGGAACATGCTGAGCTATGGTAGTAGGTTTCGATAACTATTTATTCTAGTTAAATATCTTTCTATATTTTTGAGAGATTGAGACCAGTCATGGCGCAGTGGCACAAAGTATGACTGTAAAATCGACTGGTTGTGGAATCCATCCCCACTCGAGGAGATGAAATATTTACTTAAATTTATATTTCCTTATCTTCGCTCTGGTGTCGAGGCAAAAGCGCTGCGTTGAGTTTTGCCATTCAACACGCAATGCCTCCAAAATTCGGCAGAAAGTGGGGAACGGAGTGTCTTAACACTAGGTTCTCTCTGCCTACCCTGCTGTGTGCGGGATAAAGCGTGAAGCTGATTTAATTTAATTTTTAATATTGAGAGCAATCCTCTCAGAGCTATGATGCTATCGATCACCATTAATCAAACAAACATTGGACGTCTATTGAAGGCGCTCTACTTGAATTGCTTCTCTAAAATCTATGCATTATTGTATAGGCTATATTATAATTATCACTGTTTGAGTTCTTCGTTGTTATTTGTTTTGTAATTGACTGAGATTATTAGATATACTAATAATAATAATCTAAATAATAACACTTTGATTATTATAGCACGGAATATACGAACAATAGTTCATATATTTAAATCTAAGATGTGTAAAGAAATTCAATTTCGTGGTACATAGCTTAAAAAATCTTCTTTTAATAAAAATGGGACTAAAAGTATTAAATATTTCATTTCTTCGAGTGGGAATCGAACTCACACTGTCACGTTTACAGGCGCACGCTTGTTCCTCTACGCCTAGACTCTCCTCTTAGGCCTCTTAGTACATATTATACTTCTTTACAAAAGAACACCAAAGGTCATTAATTTTCTATTATACAAGATAAAAGATAAAAAGAAAATGGCGAATCTAATCAAATCTAAGTCGAGTGGAGATCCGAATAGCCGTGGCCTTGCCACTTGGCAGGTCTCCACGTAGGCACTTACAATGTCGCGCGGAAGTGGAATGCAATGCGCTCACGGACCTCTGCAACGCAGTTACTGCATCTCAGTCAAAGGTCTCTCTCTATAGATGCTATATTTATTTTATACTAGCGACCCGCTTACAGCTTCGCCCGCTTATGCTATATGATTTACTAATTTTTATTATTTGTGTTTCCTAATAATAATATCGCTTTAATAAAAATATCTTTGCCTATATTGTAAAGTAAAGTTTCAGTCAATTCAATTTGGAACATCTTTTAAAATGGTATAACCTTTTTTTTATCTATAAGCCGAATGGAATGAAACAAAGACAGAAGAGAAACAAAAACAATATTGAGAGAGCCAAAATATTAAAAATTAATTAACAAAATACAATAGTGAAAACTCCAATTAAATCGATTAAGACAAAGAGACAAAAATTTCATCAACCGTTGCTTATTGTTTTATTATGTTATTAAATAACTATTTATAGTTTTTTTTTAATAATTGCCAGTACTAAATAAGGAAAATCCTAACATACGTTTTTCCTATAATAAAATAAGTACAGTAATAAAACACAATAATACCTTAGTCGTGTCCAAAAAAAAATATTTTCTGACTGATAGATTGATATAATAAATATTGTCGTAAAAGCCTAATTTGATAGACCCGTCAAGTGTCCTTATCAGCGCTGGCGATAAGAAACACCCGGGGCAGTGATGACCAACCTTCAAAATATAACCTCCTCTCGTTTCGTTAAAAGGAGGTAAATGACTTCACCATAAAAAAGAATACCTAAGCACTTTACGTAAAATGTAGGTCGTTACCTTTTTGCAATTTATGTAGAGTATCGTGAATATACTTTTGAAACTTTTTGTAGTTTATTATATGTATACTTTGAAATATAATGAAAATGTATGTTTTTTTTGTAATATTAAAGTTTTTTGTAAGAAAATAATTTTCTAAACCAAATAAACATATTTTTTAAGTAAGATATTGTAAGTATGTTTTGGTAATAAATTAAAAATTTCAGTGCAACAATGATTTGGAGGCCAGTCATGACTCAGGGACAGGAAGGTTGTATGGTCGATTCCCACTCGAAGAAATTAAATACTCAATATTTCCATTCCTTAGCTCTATGCTTTGCAATGCCTCCAGAATTCAGCATATTTCGACACGGAGTGTCCTAACACTAGGCTCTGCTACACGTGGGACATAGCGTGGAGCTAAAATAGCTAAATAATACTTAAAAAAATAAACATATAAATTTCAATATATTTTATTACACGTAATAATTTAAAAACGTCACTACCACAATAATTTCTTTCATACGTCACAAACCAGATGAGATGCTCGTACAAGAGAACATTTGCAATCCTACGCAAAGTCCTCTTCGGTGGTAATGTTTCAAAGGTTCGGTTACCTTTCCACGCTCAGCTAGACTGCCTTTGACGGTCTTGACAGAAGTTCGTTAGTACCGCTCTACCGTTACGATCTTATGTTTGTTCAAAGGGAAGTGAACGTTGATGTAAGGAGGACGTTCTTGGTTGTGGTTATTTTTCTTTAATGATTTTACTAATAATTGTCAGATGATTTTACTAGTAATTGTTGAGGCCAGTCGTGGCGCAGTGGCACGAAGTGTGACTGTAAAACCGATTGGTTGTGGGTTCGATCCCCACTCGAGGAGATGAAATATTTACATAAATTTATATTTCCATTTCTTCGCTCTGGTGTCGAGGCTAAGCGCGGCATTGAGTTCTGCCACTCAATACGCAATGCCTCCAGAATTCGGCAGAAAGTGGGGAATGGAGTGTCTTAACACTAGGTTCCCTCTGCCTACCCTGCTGTGTGCGGGATACAGCGTGAAGCTGATTTATTTATTTACAAATAATTGTGTTTTGGTTGAGGTCAGTCATGGCGCAGGGGTACTAAAGTGTGAGTGTAAACGGGACAGGCTGTGGCTTCGTTTCCCACTTGATTAAATGAAATATATGATATTATCGTTTCTTCGCTCCGGTGCGGGGGCAAAGCGTGGCGTTGAGTTCCGCAACTCAACAAGGTGTAACAAGTGCTATATGCGGGATACAAAGTGAAGATGAAAAAATAAACAAAGTGTAAAATTAACGATTAAAGAAAAACATATTCAACATAACAACTAATCAACCATTTTCTTTAGTTCAGGATATATGCTAAGTATATAATACATACAATGATATATTTCATTTCTATACACCCCATTTTTTTCTTACATCCTACGTTCGTATTTATTCACAAAATATTTTAAAAAAAACCCACAAAACATTAAATTTCAAATCAGATTTTAAAACAAGGATATCCTTGGCGGAATCCAATTTCCCTACATTTCCACTTTTAATTCAGCGCATTCCCGCAGCGACGCGATCCTCTACGTCAGCCAACTTAAACTTGTTTGGAGCCAAGTGTCGGAGCCAATAATTAACCAGTCATCGTCATCTGCCCTTTTTCCTAGCATAATTACATCGCGAATTTATTTTTTACTATCGTTGGTATTGCAGGATGCTGGCAATACCAACGATAGTAAAGATTCGATAGATTTATATTTTAGTATTGTAAAGATTGGATAGATTTATATTTTAGTATTGCCTGCTTAAATAGTATTTTTAAATATCTTTCCTATACTAAAAAAAAATAACTTAATCTAATACATAAAATGTATTTAAAAATATTATTTACAACAAAAAAAAACACATATTTTTCTCTCATTATATATACAAGTGTAATTAAAATACAAGTTAAAAAACATGATTGTAAAAAACCATTCTTATTAATATACTTTTTTAATTATATTATTTCTTATAACATCTATTATGGTAGGTACCTCATCAACATTATTTATTACGTTTAAACCTAATTTTGGATCCAAAAATCTGCCTCAATAGATATGCGTAACCGCGTACGGTTAACATACAATTTTTTGAGTTCACGCTGTACACAGTATGGTAGGCCATGGGAACCTAGTGTTAGGACACTCCGTTCTCCATTTACCATCGAATTCTGGAGGCATTCCTTGTTGAATGGCAGTAATTGACGCCGTGCTTTGAACAAGGGAGTCACAAGGAACGGAAATATAAAAATACAATTTTAAATAAATATTTCATGTCCTCGAACCCACAACCCATCGCGTTTATCACATATACGCTTGTTCCTCTGCGCCACGACTGACCTAGCGATGCACATTTAAATATTTTTCTATTTACATCAATTTTGTTAAGCGGCTCACACAAGTGGAAGATATCACTTCTAATATAAATGCAAATTAAAAGGCCTCGTACACCGTTTAATTTACCTACACGGAATATTTAAAAGACAGCTAAATAAGCATTAGGGGGACGCTAGCGAGATTTAGGTCGAATATGTATTTATATGAAAAATATTATACTCTACACTTGTTTTCTAGTCAAGAGGTATATACATAATATAATACATACATACATACATACACAAGTGCTTTGTGTCTATTTTATACAAAGGATTTTTTACTAGACGTCTTATATGAAATGAATAGTTGTTTCAATTTAAACATAGTCTCTTTTTTTATATGTTATTAAAATATAATGAGGCCAACGTGGTGCAGGCACATAAGCGTGCGTCTATCGTGATAGGATGTGGGTTGGATTTCCACTCAAAAAACTAAAATATATTATATTTTCAGCTCTGGTGTCGAGGCAAAGCGCGGCATTGAGATCCGCCACTCGACACACAGTGCCTCCAAAATTGGACGAAAAGTGGGCAGTGGAGTGTCACACCAGCTTCACACAGAATAACACTAGTCTCCCTCTGCCTTCCCTGCTACAGGCGAAATAAAGCCTAAAGCTGACAGAAGCTGTTTGTAACCTTTTAAATATGCAAATAAATTGTGGATATGATTTGTACTTTAAATATACAAAAATATGTTTATATATTTTAATTCTACTTAATCCAATATCTGTTTTTATGTTAAACTTTAATGGACTGGATTTAAATAATATTTTTTTTAATCACAGCGAACATTATAATTTTCATAATCAAATAAAAGAGATAATAGCGGCGTTGAATTCTGCCACTCAACACGCAATGCCTCCAGAATTCGGCAGAAAATGGGGAACGGAGTGTCTTAACACTAGGTTCCCTCGGCTTATCCTGCTGTGTGTAGGATTCAGCGTGAAACTGATAAAATACAAGTATTCACATAAAATACAGTTCAAATAAAATTTATAGGGAGTGTGTGTCATAATACTAAGTTCCCTCTGCCTAACCCGCGGTGTGCGGGATACAGCGTGAAGTAGTAAAAATAAAATACAAGTTTTATATAACTGAATAATACTACCCAATATTTGTACTCCCGTTTCTCATTAAAATAACATCTAATTTGTCCGAATTAAGGCACCAAATGACACAAAATAAGAAACTTTAATAATAAAACTGACTTCCAACACAATTATAACGTTCCAACTTAAACTCTCGCTATTCTAAATGTTAACTTCTAATTGGGGCAAGTTCCTAATAACCTCGAGGAACTAAGTTATCGCAAGCACGTGTTCAACGGCTTTGGGTCAAAAGCCTGCGGAAATGAATTTGTTCCCCTTTGCGTCTAATTAATTTTCACGGGATAATTTCTTACATAGTAAAAATTGTGATTAATTTCCATTGAAATTCCATTACAATTCATACAAATGGCTTTTATGTTCGTTTTGTAAAGACATTGCGACGTATTTAAGGTGTCGTAATATGTAATATATCTAACTGACAAAACTAAACGAAAAGGGTGTTAGAAGTTTAAGAATACCAAATTATTTTCTTAAAAAGTTAGTTTTTAGTATCCTTCAAACAAGTTTTGTTACTAAAAAACCACCAGAAGAATCTTAAGATTTTCCTTTGAAATTACAAATGTATAAGATAAGATAAGATAATATTGCAATTACGGCAGCTGTTATAATTCACTAGTTTACTGTTTATCTGTTAAAAACGCTTTCGAGTAGAAATGGGGCCCCCCCAATCATCGGGCGCAAACTTTTCCACTGTGCCACGATATCTTAAGAGTCCTCGTCATCCATGCATAAAATATAAAACGAAAAATATTTCTCAAAACGTATGAACTGAAGTCGTATGTTCCCTTCAACCAATATCAGGATGACATTCAATTGACAGAGCGATAGACTTCACCATTCATCGCAAATAATCTTTTTATTACTGTCAGTTAAGAGCGAGACGAAAGCGAAATTCGTTCTATCCGGTTGTTGGAGTGGTGATAAATTCTGTCGTTTTACTATTCGTGAATAATTTCGGCTTTGCTGAGTTAAAGTCTGAACAAATCGTGTTGGGAACTGTAAAATGCACCCCTATCTGAGAGCTGGGCCGTTTGTTGGCAACTCCTGTCAGCCGTCCCGAACAATCTCCTCGAGTGAAAGGTTGGATTTTAAAATTTATACCTCATTTTTGTAAAGTGCTTTGATTATGTTGATGTTTCTTCTTGTTTCAGCGTCCCAATAGCGTTGATCGAAAATGTTTACACAATGTCTTTTATTTTACAGCGGTATTTATTCATTGTTAGTTTTTGTATGAAAAGTATAATCGGTTGCCCCAATTTCTGTTGAAATGTTTTCTTATTCAGTTTAATATTTGCTGTTGTCGAGGTCTTATACACTTTATAAAATATCAATTACAACACCATTCACCAGTTTAGTTTTAGATTCCCTTCCTAAACAGCTGGAACGTGATTATTGCAGATTCAAATCAAACGCAATATTTCTAACATATGTGCAGAGTAGAGAATAGAATGTTTCATTACAAGGTTCCACTTGCTCTGATCCGACTCGAGCTGAGGTTAAATGACAGTATCGACATTGAACATGTCTGTCTATCCAAATCCTGTGAAATGTTTATCCTAACGGTTTAGCCAAAAAAGGCAAAAAGAGTAATTTCTAGACACTAACTTCTCCACTTTCCGCCTAAATTTCGCACTTTACGTTACCAGAGCGAAGAAATGGTAATAATTCATTTACTTTAATTAAACATAGATTAATTATAATTTACATTTAACTCATAAGTTTGATCCATTGCCTTAAACAATAATAAATATGAACGAATTCCACAGCACGAGTTTACCGCACACGTAATACGATCGTGAAATGAAATAAAGACAGTATGAAAAGTTGCATTATATTACTGGGATATAAATTTGGTTTTGTATTCCACATATAAGAACTCAAACAGAAGTTGGGAAAGGTTGCAATTTGCGAAGTTTGCCTTATCTAGACCGGTCTAAAGTTATATATAGGAAACGTGCCTGGAGTTGGATTTGAACGGGCTTCCCGTCTCTCCGATAATGGTCGCTGTGCGGCTATCCGTTTGGATCGTAAGTTCACAAGTTCATGCTGTGGGAGATGCTGAGCTAGATAGTGAATGGATAACTTTGCAACGAATCCACTTTTCTTGCGAACGCTGCACTTTCGTACTTTACGCTGACCCAGAGAGAATATTGAGACTTTTATTATATTACATTGTTATTTTAAATGGCGGTATTTGACTTTGAATTGGAGATTTGATTCATTTTTACATCTTTTATTTCCTGATTCTTGCTCGATTGAGAATTGTAGAAAAGTTTATTTAACAACACTCCATACATTTGTCGTTTCTTATCGATTGGTACTGATCCAAATAATTTTGTCAAATCATGTAATTTAACCGACATTATATCAGAATATTCTCAATTATAGTACGTCCATGTCAGATAATTTGAAATTCATATCAGTTATTGTTTAAACTTGTGATTCAAATGTTGGTGGCTCTGCGGTTAGGCCTTGGTCACCTTTTTTGTGAAACTCAAAACCGGATTTGCGTTTCATTAGCTGCCAAAGAAATAGATCGCTATTTAAAATTCTGCACGTTGATTACAACGTTGTCCGAATCCATTAAAAAGAGAGAAAAAAAAATCGTGCGTGTAATTTATTTTTATTTTTTTTTACCTATGAATAAGTACTCATTATTGAAATTGCAAAATGTTTTTCAAAAGTTGAATTATTAGAAATAAGTCGAAAAAAATATTTCAATTTAAACTATTTTTATTGTTCAAAAGTTATGAAAGTCTTATAAAAGCATTTTATTACAAAATTTTAAGACTAAAGTAAAATTCAAACGAAATTACAAGCCACGTTCAATCTCGAACAACCACAAAGGGACGATTTTAATAAATTTCTTCTTTAAGGGATAAAATACTTCAGAGTGTTTTCATGTATAAAAAACATAATTTATAATTCAAAGGCACAGACCAATCGGATTAATTATCATATTGTTGAGTAGACAAAGTTAAGCTTTAAAAGAATTAGTATTTCTAATTAAAATTAAATAATAGAAAACCGTTTTTAAAAAAACTTCTTGATTAGATTTATCTAATGAAGAAATCAAGAGTATCCTGTGCTATTTGCATAGAATTTTCTTAATGTCTATTGTCTACGAACCAGATCAGAAAAAACAAAAAGGCATCAAACTAGATTTTTCCAACTTCAAGTTAATCTAGTATGAACACTCTCAGAGAATAGATTCTCCAATTTTCGTTCGAAATGGAAACTTTTGTCACTACCCTTAGTAGTGACAAAACACAACGCCGCGCTTAGCCTTGCCGGAGCATGGAATTGAAAACAATTTAGTAACCCCGGAGCACGAGTCGAACCCACAACCACCCAGCTCAACTACCCCACGATGGCCTTAAGTAAACATTTAAAGATGCCTATAATGGTAGTACCTAATAGTGTATTTACCAGAGATTCCAAAATTACATCTTAAAAACTCGACAAACTAGCTTGAAAATTCCCGTAGCGTCAGACAAATTGCAAGTGTCGTCTCAAGCGAGACATTAAAACGCTAGCGTAAATCTCTACGAACCGTAATCCCGTTGCTTATTTTGTATTTTTAGTGTTCACGTGCTGAGATTACGATATGCTTGTCTTGAGTGCAGACTTAAGTGTTGTCTTGATTTTAATAAATAGTTATTTTATTTAGAAATTATATTAGTAATTTAAAGAGGACAGAAAGAGTATTTTCAACTCTTAGGTATTAAAAAAAAAGAAAGGGGGCAAGTTTTTCTTTTAATTTGATTAAAATAATATAATATATAATTAGTCCAGCCTTCCTAAACTGAGCTGTACATTTCTAACCGCTCTGATTTATACGTTCTTATCCATATAATTGACTTATTTAATTTATTTATGTGTCAAAAATTAGAAAGTAACACGAAATAAATATATGTGTTGTGACGTTTTTATCCCTCACGCAGTAACCCGCACATTGCAGGGTAGGCAGATTGAACCTTATAAGGCACTTCTATTCCCCACTTTCCGCCGAATTCTAAAATCATTGTGTGTTGAGTGTCGTAACTCAACGCCTCGTAACTAGAGCGAGGAAATGAAAACTCCTGTGCCACGAGTGGTCTCCATGGTTTTTAGTATAATATTAGACAAGAAACAGTAAAATAAACGATAGGTACAAACTAGTGGAATAATATTAACAATAAAAAATAAAGAACTAACCCTTTAGCCACGACCACGATTCGAATATCTCGAACGTCATCAAAGCTAAACGAGATGTCTCCAACTGAAGTTGTATAAACAAACAACATTGTTGTTCTTAAGACTATTAAATGGTCATTCTTGTGACTCGTATTCTTTAATGTACGAGTCATAATAATAATGAGATAGTTTAAAATATATTTTATTTGTCACAATAGAGTACTTAAAGTAGTTTTTATTTAGTATTGTACATTGTATTTAAAATTTAATTACCTTAGATAAACTTACTAGTTAATATTTTATTATGTTTAGTAAATAAATGTAAATAATTCATTTTGAAAATCATAAATTAAATCTAGAGGAAAAACGCGACGGTTATGTAATCTTGACAATGAGTTTTTTAATTAACTAGCTCTAGTTTAAAGATAAAACACAGCGTTGAGCTCCGCCTATTGCAGATAATATAACGAAGATTGGTCGGAGTAGGGAACGGATAGTGTCGACACTACATTTCCCCCTATATGTATGCTACATATCTAAAAAAAGAAATACATTTCATGAATGTGAAGAAAAGCCATTAGATTTTCTCCGTCTATTGCTTATATGTATAGTTGGTTCAGTATCAACAGACCACAATTTGGGCAAGTTTCATGAAGTGTTAATAATATAAATAAATAATTAATTCCTTCAAATGATATAGAGCCCACGACCGTCGCCATACAGTCACATCTGGCCCCAACACCACGACGGCCTCGTGCGGTTATTATATTGTAAATCTCTACTAAATGAAATAAAACTTGTATGAAACATACGTGTTTAGCTCGAACTAGCAAGACAAAGAGATCGCATATACATAAACATAAAACAATAAAACTACAAGAGTTTAGTAAAATTATGGTAAAAGGTGGACTTATCTCTATAAAATTTATTATAACTAAAGTTTAGAACACGTACGACGCAAGAAACAGTATTTAATAGTTTGCGAAACGTATACCGAATATGGCTATCTAAAAGTCATCGTCTTTTAATCTAATAGGATAATAAATATCTTAGAACAAGTCGTATACGGCATCTAATCTAAAGAGATAAGATTAATAATATAATAATACATTTAAGTAAAGAATGTGTGTTTAGAGGAACTCAACGCCGCGCTTTGTCTGGTAAGAAATAGCATGCCACTGCGGCACGACGGCCTCTGTGATAAAGTAAAAATAAATCATTGAGGCCAGTCGTGGCGCAGCGGCACAAAGTGTGACTGTAAATCGACTGGTTGTGGGTTCGATCCCCACTCGAGGAGATGAAATATTTACTTAAATTTATATTTCCATTTCTTCGCTCTGGTGTCGAGGCTAAGCGCGGCGTTGAGTTCTGCCACTCAACACGCAATGCCTCCAGAATTCGGCAGAAAGTGGGGAACGGAGTGTCTAAAACACTAGGTTCCCTCTGCCTACCCTGCTGTGTGCGGGATACAGCGTGTGATAAAGTGCTAATTAAATATCAAATAATAAAAGCTCAAACAAACGAAGGAAATAATAACATAAAACAACATAATAAGTAACGACAGCAGAAGAATAAAAACCATAAAATATTAGTAAGATAGAAGTAAGGACCTCTCCAATAACGATAAAGACGAAATCTGAGAGACGGTTGGTACAAAATAATACAAAACAACACAGCGAGCCGCAAAGCAAATAAAAGATGAACAGATTCAAATGGACTTATTATGAAGGCGGCGTACGACCTACCGCGGACGCACGAGCTGGGAATACACTATAAATTTTTTTTAACCAACCTGTCATTTTATAAGGTTATGTAATTTTTTGACAATTTTTATAAATAAATATACAGTTGTATATTTTATTCGACCTCCGGACGTTGGGTAAACAGAACTCCATTGTCAAAAAATTCTGTACTTCACTTTCTGCCAAAATTTGAAACCATTGTTTCAAGGACACCGCAGTTTAGTTGGCATTTCCCAACGCCGCAGTTTATCTTACCAGAACGGAGAAAAGTAAGAAATTAATTTCCTTAAGGCTTAGTAAGAAATCACCAAAAGAAATGTATGTATAATGTAAATAACATATTATTGCATCAATCCGAAGAAAATTGATAAATATGAGATCTATGTACCTACTCGTGTTATTAAAATTAAATCTTTATTATAAAAACAAATAAATCAGCTTCACGCGATACAGCGTACAGCAAGGTAGGCAAAGAGAAACTAGAGTTAAGACACTATGCTCCCAATTTTCCGCCAAATTCTGGAGGCATTCCGTATTGAATGACGGAATTCAACGCCGCGTTTTGCCCCACACCAGAGCGAAAAAAAGAAAATATAAATTTAAAGAAATATTTAATTTTCTTCAACCAGTAACGACTGGCCTCAATCTTTATTATGAATTTCAATATAATATATCAATTATTTGCTCCAAATCAATTATTATAGCTTAACCTCATATAAACGCTAATACAACGCAACCACAATAAATTATAAACAAAAACAATAATATATATTACTCGAATCAGACTTAAATAGAAAACAAAACAAAACTTTAACCAGATGTCCCGCGTGTCCCTCGTCGCTTTTTATAGTCTCCATACAAATATGTAGTCGAGTGTCCGCAATAAATATATGTTGCAAAAGAACATTTCCAACGATTAGCAGCTCTAATTGTTCGACAATTTCAAAGGAATGTAGTTTTTGTTTTGTTGATATACATCTGAAAATAAACAATCTTAGAGAATGCAGATTATACAGCTTATGTTTTTAGTTCAGCAACGTTAATATTATTCGCTGTAACCATACCGTCTTGTAAATAGTGAAGAACCTGTTCTTTAATAGTTTTAAGCATTTATCTTGTTTTATGGTTATAGAGCTAAAGTAGAACACTTAACGTTCTTTTTGGAAAGGATTTTTCTCTGGGAATCTTATTTTCAATATAGCTACTGCTATGTGATGTGAATTAACATTGAAATTGAGTAATAAAAAGTAGTGTTCTATAGATCAGCTTCACGCTGTATCCCGCACACAGCATGGTAGGCAGAGGGAACCTAGTGTTAAGACATTCCGTTCCCTACTTTCTGCCGGAGCGAAGAAATGGAAATATAAATTTAAGCAAATATTTCGTCTCCTCGAGTGGGGATCGAACCCACAACCAGTCAGTTTTTACAGATTACACTTCGTGCCGCTGTGCCAATTTTTATTAATTAAAAAAATGTAATTATATTAATAATTATATAATAATACTGATGAAAAGTATATAAATAATCGTACCTTCTACTACTCCTAAAGTAATAAGGATAAGAGATTATTGATGAAATTAACTCGAAAACTCGAGATACGAAGAGCATACAACAAACAAGAAACTTTTTAAGTCGAGATTTATAATCTCTCTAGGGAAACAAAATGGACGTTGTTACCTTTAATAAAAATTATACGCCTTGACGAAAAATTCTTTTTCCTTGTTATATTTAAGTATTTAACAGTAATAAAATATTTAAGTGGTCACATCAACAACATAAACCTTAAGCACCATTTTGGTCTCGCATCACCAACAAAGATAAGGAATATCCTATAATCATCAATTATCTTTTTATTTCCGACAGTATTCAAATATGTATAAGCAAAAAATTAAGTACTTAATTTCCATAAGCGATAGTTGTCGAAAACAAAAATTAAATTCTTGTAAAGGCACGTAATTGGTGATCGCTTTAATAATAACGATGAAGATGCCATCATCAGTTGGGATGTATAGACCGCACGCGATGCTTGTGAATTTGATCTTATACCAAAAATGTTTATATATATTTAAATTATTTTTAACATTCAACATTCCTTTGATTTTCTTTTGACAGAATGTGGGACATTCTGATCTTTCACTAATTTATATCTTGTCTATTTCATAAGTACATTTATTTAAATTAATTTATCTTTAAGCATGTCTTACATTAAGATGTGAAAAATGCTTAAAGATAAATTAAAACCGAGTAATAATAATAAACATTTCAGGCTAGTAGTGGCGGCGGGACAAAAGCGTGCTATGTAAACGCGACAGGTTGTCAGTTCGATTCCTACGCGTGGAAATAAAAGAGACAAAACGCAGCATTATGTTTCGCCACAAAGCCAATCCTTCAGAATTTAGCGGAAAGTAAGGAATGAAAGTGTCATAATGGGAACGGAGTGTCTTAGCTCTAGGTTTAGATTTGCAGGTCCCCACTGCTTACTCTGCTATATGCGGGACACAGCGTGAATCTAAAATAATAATAATAAAAAAAATACTAAATAACTATGTCCGTTCCCAACTGCGACCTTCATTAGGACAACTTCAGGTACAAGTTTTTTCAACTTCGTCCAATGTCGGACCACCTTTAGTATCTACGCATAATCAGTCCCTGACATTCTAATAACACGACTAGCTTCTTATTACGGAGTCTTCTCTATGTCATTATGTTTCGATTTATTAGGGATTTATAATAGCTCCAAGCGGTTGGTAACTATTGAGGCCAATGACAAGTGGTTTTGGTATTTAAATTTTATATAAATCGAATGTTTGTACAAGTGTAGTAGCCACACTCAAATAAAATAATCAATCAATGTTCTTACTAAGTTTAAATTGGAAGTAATCTTTGGATTCTAGTTAATAAGATATACTCCATTAATATCGAGTTCATTAAATCTTCGATATTTGAATGTGAACTTAATTTACAGAATTTTCATAGTTCGACAAGTCGCTGAAGTTTATGATACGTATCACGAAGTCATTCAAACTTTGTAAAACCGCATACCAAGTAAGAAGCAACGAGTCGATAGAAATTCCAAAAGTTTCCAGAATTAATGGTTTTCTTTATCCGAGTTTTAATGCCAATCTAGTTCTTGAGATACGATCGTGAAGTTATCGTATGTAAAAAGTAAAAGTTATACAAGAACTGTTTTAAAAAGATTTGAGCTTCGAGATAAAAGATTTTGATTAGCTTTATAAGTTTTAAAATCAGCTTCACGCTGTATCCCGCACACAGCAGGGTAGGCAAAGGGAACCTATTGTAGTAAGATACTGCGTCCTCCATTTTCGGCCGAATTCTGGAGGTATTGCGTGTTGAGTGGCGAAACCAAACGCCGCGCTTTTCCTCGACACCAGAGCGAAAAAAAAATGTTTCTTTTTCTCGAGTGGCGACCGAACCCAAAGCAGTCGCATTTTGGTGCCATGCGCCTAGCCTCTCAATACTATTTAACTTATAACTTTTGTATGATTAAAATATTAAAATACATATTAACAATGTATGCTGTGAAATGCGGAAACTGATCCGCAAGTCACAGTATCCCTTGAATATTATCTAGAAAACAGTAAATGTTTCCATTTGGATGGACAATTTAATATCACTCAAGTAAGACCCAAATCCCAAATATAGTTTGCATAACATAAGACAATCTTACTAAACACAAATAAATGGATCAGTCAAGTTACTCGTAAGATGGCAATTTGTTGGGTCAATGGATTCAAGATAAAGAGCAACAGGAACTCGGACCTTTTCCAATATACATATCCATAACTATTCGAAATGCCTATAATAAAGGAAGAGGACACTTTTTGATGACTTGGGGATCATTTTAATTTGAATAAAGGGTTACAAATAAAGTTTTATTTTTCTGTTTAAAAAGTTGTGGTATGTTAACAGCTAAAGGGTATGAGATGACTTGATAAATTACCCCGTAATTACGATATTTTGGTAATAAAAGAACGTGGAGGGTGACTTTCGTTCAAAATTTAAGTAGAATTCCGTACGTACTTTTTTGGAATATACATAAAAACTTTTTAAAGAATATATCTTGGGTAGCAATAGAAACTTAGAAAAGAAATTATTTTATTAACTACAACAAATAATAAAAGGTATGCGTAGCAAAAGTGCAATAATATTTAGATAGTGTAGAACCACGTTAAAATGTCAACTTTAATCAAACTTAGATGAAGTAAATATATAGTGAAACAATAACAAAAAATATAATATTTACCAACAAAGGAATCCAAATTAAGGAGCGATCTTATAAATGTTATTTCCAAATATCACGGCGAACAATTTCCACATTTTGAATATTATCAGATCGAAAATTATTGAAGCTTCAACACTCTAACCCTTTGTCTATAAGACGCCATTTGTTCAGATCAAGACAAAACTATCTGATTATATTACTCCTGTATCAAAGGAATACCTTCATAAATGCTTGAAATATTATATGTCAAAATATGCCATATAATATCTGTCGAATTCTGGAGGAATTGCGTATTCAGTAGACACTCCGTTCTCCATTTTCTGCCCAATTCTGGAGGAATTGCGTGTTGGTTGATGTGCAAAATTAATATTGTATTTATGAATTTTCTGTATCAATATCACAATCTCAATTATTTTTGTAAAACTTAAGCTCTTGCAAAATAAAAAAACCAAAAATAATAATTAATTATACAAGATAAAAACAATATTATATATACGTTTATTATCTATACGTTAATAATCAGTTTTAAGTTTCACATCTCATTTAACTTGTTTCCTTTGAGTGTCAGTCTTTGACGACGTATTAATTTGATCCGTCGGAATTGGAATCCTCTTTGCGGAATGAAAGAAATGCCTGTTGTGTAACGACATGGGGTCTTTGCTTAGATACTATCCGCACTGACTTATAAACTTTTTTTTTTCGGCTTCTTTTTTTATGGGTAGGCAGTGGAAACATGGGGGTCTAGTGATGAGATACTCCATTCCCATTAAGACACGTCTACTTTCCGTCGAATTCTGGGGGTGTTACATGCTTAGTTCACAAGAGCGAAAAATTTAAAATATTAAATAATTAATTTCCTCAGTGGTATTCGAACCCACAACCGGTTTGGTCTCTGCGCTACAACTGACCTCAATTCCTCGACCTCATTTACCACTGCAATAAGATTACGAATTTTCATTCATAAACTATTTCGTTTTACTCATCAACAGCGGCGTTATGGTTTATTGATATAAAACCAAAAACTTAAAAAATATATATTTATAATGCTTTGCGTGTTATATAATAGTTAAGTCAAATTCAATAGTCGATAAAATCAACCTACCACCAGAAGGCATAGGCGAAATTAATGCAATCGGTTTAGTGAAGGCCAAGCGACAGACTTTGTGGCCGCTGGAAGATAAAGCCGCCGACACACAAAGCAGGTACCCCCTCGACCCGAGCCACCCGTTCCCTGAGGCAAGGGGACCGTTTAAGCCGACGACGATTGCCCCTCACAAAAGACAGTCGCCAACCCCGCCCTCGCTTTCGACTGCAGAATGGAGACGAAAGAAAACGGAATCTCATTCCGAACCTAGCCTCATTGTCGAGAATCTCTCACAATTGCTTTTTCAATTTTACAATCCTCTCAAGCTATTCTTTAGTTAGGCTTTCGATTTGACGCTGCTTGTGATGTTTAAACAACTTGGACTTTAAATTATTATTGATTCTGCTGAAACATCACATTTGCTCTAATATAATATAATTAACTCCAGAGACCAAATATAAGAGAGACAGACCGACAGACGTTATTGGCAGACCGCAATATTATTTCATAGTACCAAATTGTAAATACATATTTAGGTACAACGTTGAAAATTTATTATTTTCCTTAAAGACAACGACACAGTTCTGTAGGTTATTCTCCGCAGCGGAGCCAGCGCATTTTGGCAATTCGCCGACAGTTATGATGTGTATGCGTCCGATCGCATCACCGGAAACATGAGCTTGGGCATGTACTAAAAAGTACTATTTCTAACATTTTATTTCGTAACGTTTCTTATTCTTGAGGCCAGTCGTGGCGCAGTGGTACAAAGTGTGACTGTAAAACCGACTGGTTGTGGGTTCGATACCCACTCGAGGAGATGAAATATTTACTTAAATTTATATTTTCATTATTTACTTAAATTTATATTTCCATTTCTTCGCTCTGGTGTCGAGGCTAAGCGCGGCGTTGAGTTCTGCCACTCAACACGCAATGCCTCCAGAATTCGGCAGAAAGTGGGGAACGGAGTGTCTAAAAACACTAGGTTCCCTCTGCCTACCCTGCTGTGTGCGGGATACAGCGTGAAGCTGATTTTTTTTTTTTTATATTTTCATTTCTTCGCTCTGGTGTCGAGGCAAAGCGCGGCGTTGAGTTCTGCCACTCAACACGCAATGCCTCCAAAATTCGGCAGAAAGTGGGGAACGAAGTGTCTTAACACTAGGTTCCCTCTGCCTACCCTGCTGTGTGTGGGATATAGCGTGAAGTCCGCCTACGTTTCTTATATGTAGGTAACCAACATTTTTCGTACTTTGATGATAGTTTTGAAAAAGCAATGTAAATTCAAGATAGAAATGTATGAAACACTCATTAATTTCATACAGAATTTCCTCTATTTTTCACTGAATTCCTTCAAATCTTTTTAAGTAGAATTAAAACAATATTTATTGTTATACAGGAATTATCTACAAAGGAACGGGCGCCATTCTGTTCATGTTATTTGAACTACGCCGAATCTCTTTTATTTCATACGACGCTGGCAGCAGTCTTTGTGTTCACCTTACATTTCTGAATTTACTTTGAAAATGTTAGATCAAAATTGTTTTGTATTGAAGTAATCATCCATCACTTATGTGAAATAAACATAGAACCGAGTATTAATATTCCGTATTCTCTATTATATTATAAGTCTCCCATTTACATATTATTAAGCGCTCAATACAACTTGATTATGGTTTGTATTTGCTTTCCTATTATATTTTATGGCGTATTGTTGGAAATCAAATTGTGCTCGATAAAATATACTACAATTCGATTTGAATATTGTTGATTGGGTACTTAATTGATTTTGAAAGAAAAATATTCAATTCAAATATTCGATTTTATTATCTATCGATAATATATTGTTACGATAGATGGAGGCACTCGCGCTTAGGTAAAATATTTTTATATCTCTCTATATTAATCAGCTTCACGCTGTATCCCACACACAGCAGGGTAGGCAGAGGGAACCTAGTGTAAGACACTACATTCCTCACTTTCTGCTGAATTCTGGAGGCATTGCACGTTAAGTGGCAGAACTACACGCCGCGCTTTGCTTCGACACCAAAGCGAAGAAAATGGAAGTATAAATTTAAGTAAATATTTCATCTCCTCGAGTGGATCGAGGGAATCGAACCCACAACCAGTCGGTTTTACAGACACACTTTCTGCCGCTGCGCCACGACTGGCTTCAAAATCATATTAATAAAATTCCACAGAGGGAAGCTGTTTGAACACAATAATTTATGATAGACGCCTACAAGATGCGAGGTACAGACAATAGATTTCTTGCACGAAGCATCACGATTAATGCACATCTCGCACGCGACATCCACTAAAATATTATTCCTTTTTGTGTACTCTACTACTGTACACTTAGGGGATAATGTATAGGTAACATAATAATATTTAAAAAGCTATTCGTGGCACAGGGGCTCAAACGCGTGACTGTAAACACGACTGGGTGTGGGTTCGATTCCCACACGGAACAATGAAATATTTTATATTTTCACTCTGGTATCGAGTTTACCTCTGCAACGTAATGCAATGCCTCCAGAAGTCGGGGGTAAATGGCGAATGGGGTCTCGGTTCACACACTAGGTTCCCTTTGTGTGCGAGATACATTAGGGTAATTTCAAATTATAATATGATAATTTTCCATCAAATATTTCAGGCAAAATCTAAGAATATCTTCATTAGGTAATAGCACAAAGCCATTAATCACGAAGAGGTCAATGATTTACTTGAGGCCAATATTCATAGCTCGAACTAATTGATATCATTTATAACAATCTTTGTTGAACTGAATTGCCTTATTACAGCTAACGACGAGTCCTCGTCCTATCACAGTTTCATATATTTTGTTGAACCACATAAACAATCATTTACTAAAGGCAATGTAATATTTGTAAGAAAATTAATAATATATCTTCAAGCATTAGTTTCACTATATTTTTATTAAGAATTGCATTTAAATAAGTTAAGCCGTTTCTGAGATTAGCATGAACAAACTAACAGACAAAGAGACAAAAAATTAAAAGATCATCTTTTTGGGTTCTATCACATTGATAAATGTCTTCAATAATAGATTTTCTGATATACCTTTCACTTACAGACCAATCCATTTTACTATAACCAAGTATAAGATAATGCTAATATTTTGCTAAATCTGTTATATATTGCTTTACGACAATTAATATAGAGAAACAATGAACACATATAACAATACTGAAATCTAATTAACTCTAGAAGCAATTCATAGAAGCGAGGCAAATGTAAATAGTAATATAAAATTCACTTTTATTACACGATTCAAAGATATAATTATTTCATATTAAAATGAATTTTTCAATTAAAACGATTCTTTCTGTTATAATAGAAATGTATTGTTTTAAAATCAAATTAAAAAAATCAGCTGCACTCTGCATCCCGCATACAGGTAGACATATGGAACTTAAGATTTAAACCACTCCGTTTCCCACTTTCCGCCGAATTTCGGAGGTGTTGAATGGCGGAACACAACGCTACATTTTCAAATCATCTAACCAAAAAAGTACTAATTGGGTACAAAAGTAAATGAAAAGCGAGGTTTAAATTGAACACAGTAGGTAGGTAGGAAATGATACAAATCTATTGTTTATTGTCTAGGAACGCAGACCCATTAGAATTAATGTTTCAATAAGTAATGGGATGTGCACGGCATGCTGTCTGTGGCACGCTTATTTACGAACAGTGTCGTTGTACATGACGTGATATAGTCTGTATAGTATTTGTAAAATTAAATTCTCTAATATTTTGGTTTATATTTACGTTTAATAAATAATAAATTAATTTTATCAAAGCAAATGTTTTCTGGCTTGACTTTATTGTAGCACATTTTTTTTTGTATCACGCTGTATTCCGCCCACAGCATAGGGAATCTAGTATTCTCTAGTAGTAAGACACTCCCTTCCCCATTTCTCCTCTAATTCTGGAAGCATTGCGCGTTGAATGGCGGAATTCACCACCGCCGCAATAATATATCATTACTTTCTAAGATAGTCATCTGTCAGATAGAAGATTCAAAAGCTTTGACCTTTAACATAAGAATTAAAATAACGACAGTTTTAACACAAGAAATTGTGTTAAAAAAAAAAAATACTGTTAATTAAAGTATTAGTTAATTGTTATTATTGTATAATGTAGTTTTATCAAAATAATAATAATTCGAGGTCATGTTTGTTATAAAGTTATCAGAAAAATATTGGATAATATCCCATTAAATAAATAATGTCAAATAAAAAACATAACAACATTATTACAATTATTGTTACATTTTTAACCTTAGGCATCTCCGGGGTCGTGATTTAAGTCGTATCTATTTTTTTATGTTACGATAAAAAGATCTTTTAAATCTTCAAGAGTTAAAAAAAACAGTAAGGTCAGTAGCACACAAAAATATATCTTATTAGTTAATAAATATTTTTTCCTTAATCGTATAAAGGCACTTTAGATGACACGAAAACTAAATTTGAATCATCATTACCAAATATGCATCACAAGCAATAACGGTCAATATCTAATAAAAAGCAACAAATATTCAAACTCCTACAATGGGTTTTGGAGAAGACCAAATAACGGTGTTCTTTTTTTCAAATAATATAGGTCTTACGTCATTCACTTGTCAAGATGAGTGAGTCACTGTCGGTTCTTCACCGTTCTCATTACTTTTAATAATATAATTGTTGTGTCTGTCGTTTGCTTTGTTGCAATTAAATGTCCAAAGACATAAACATTGATAAAATACGTACATAGAAGCGTTAGAAGCCAGTAGTGACGTTGTACCCCACAAGCGTGCCACTGTAAACAACTTATTCTTGGATTCCCACTGATGGGATGCAATTCTTTATTTAATATTTTTGTTTACTCGCTTCTGATGACGGGGCAAATCGTGGCGTTGAGTTTCACTACTCAATACGTCCAGAATTCAGCGGAAATGGCGAACGAGAGTCCCTTAATGGGAACGTAGTCTCCTAACATTGGGTCCCTAGCTTCCCTCTGCCCAATCTTGTTATATTGAAGTGGCGACGCTAGAACATCTATTTCGTCTCACCTTACCACAGACACATGTATCTTAAAACTTTATCTACATACACAGGTTCATAAAATAGTAGGGAACCTATTGAGATTCGAATCCTGTCACACTGTACCTATAGTATTTATCAATCAGTAAGAGAATATATGACTTTTTTTTAAATGTAACTATTAAATGTCCACTCTTTCTTTTTCTTATTCAGTCTCAAGAGGCTGAAAATAAAAATTATTTAGTAAACGATCAAATACAAAAGTCACGTTACGAATCAGGGTGAAACAGTCGACACACTTTAGATAACGGTTAATAGATAAGAAGATTTGCGTGCGCGCGATAAATGTCATCTTATTGGTTTGTACGTTCGCTTCTGTTTTATGAAAGATAAAATAGGAGCAACAGTTGTATATTTATATGATGCTGCATTGATTTACTCATTGAATAAATTAAATAAAAATGTAATACATATTTATACACTGAATGTGATTGTAGACGAGACAGTTGTGGGTTCGATTCCGATTCGAGGAAATCAAATATTTAACATTTGAATTTCCTCGCTCTTCTAAAGAGGCAGTGCAGCGTTAAGTTCCATCGCTTAACATGCAATGATTTAAGAATTCAGTGGAAAGTGGGAAACAGAATAGCCTTTGGGGAGGAGCGGTGTGTGTTAAGGGACACTAATTAGCCCAGGTTCCCTCTGCCTACCCTGTTAAGGGCGGGATACAGAGTTGAAAAAAATATAAATATGAAGCTGTCGTGACTCAGTAAAACAGCGTCAAACTGCCATAGCGATTATGTGGATCTGATCTCCACTCTGGGAAATGAATAATTTTAATGTAATCTCTCCAGAGCGGGGCTCTGACGGCTTTACATTATATTAAACGACTAAACACGGCGTTAAGCCTCTCAACGTATAATATCTCGAAATCGAAGGGAAAGCAAAGTATATTGACAATAGACTCTCTATATCTTATGGGAAAGCGTGTAGTTGATATCTCAAATGCTTACAAAAAATAACTTACCTGCAACATATCTTTAACTAAATAATGTTATAAATACGAAAATATTACACCTTTGTTCAAGCGCAGACCAAAGCACTCCTCAGGGTATTCCCAAATCAAAATCATAAGCTAACTTTAACTTTAAGCGAGATGTAGTAAATAAGATAATAGTTAAAGCTGTGCTCGCATGACCGCTCAACCAGAACAAACGCACACATTACGTAAGACCATTGTCCTGTAGACAATTCGATTTAAGTTACCCAAATTACTCCATAATATCTTACCTAAAGCATATTGTTAAGACACTTTACAATATTGAACTATTCATTTATTATAGGTGTTTTTTAGCTTCACGCTGTATTCCGCACACAGCAGGGTAGGCAGAGGGAACCTAGTGTTTAGACACTCCGTTGCCCATTTTCCGCCGAATTCTGGAGTCATTGCTTGTTGAGTGGCGCAACTTAAATCTGCACTTTGCCTCAACACTGGAGCGAAGAAATGAAAATATCATATATTTCATTTCCTCGAGTTAAATTGGAACCCACAACCAGTCACGATTACAGTCACACTTTGTTCCCCTGCGCCACGACTGGTCTCTGTAGCTCAGTATATATGTACTCAGTATATACGTCCTATATTTTAACTAAATGCTCTTTACCTTTTACTCCGAGAGACTGAGCTTAGCCAAAATTTGTTTTTTCTCATCAAACAAGTTCTCTTTTTCTAAATTTATTATTAAGGATTCAATTAGGAATCTTTTCACAAATGTCAACGTTAAAATTCAAGTTTTTATAAAAATCCAATTAACAATTTAATTTTGAACTACAATATTTCTATTCCAAAAAACTGAATGTCGAGTTGCGTCATGTTCTATTTCCTATTAAAAACGTGTCGATGGCGAAATGACAGCATCCTTTTGTATCGCAGCATCAAAGCATCTGTTCTCTCTCTATCATACGACGGCTTTCATACTAAATGGTGCTGATAGCTGCATGCTCTTAAAATATTGTACAGTCTTTAAAGGATATCTTATTACTTAGTAGTCGCGACTGAAGCGTAGTTTAAGGCTTTTATACTGTGGTAGTGGTTGTGAGTTCGAGTCCCGCTCAGCGAAATGTTTGAAAAGATTTTTCGATTAATCTGATCTGGTAAAGGCGTTTGCTTCTGATAACATGGAACATCTTTAAAAGTACCGGGATATTTAAAGCGCCAGGTTTAATATGCACCGAATATAATACATGAAATAAAAAAAAATACTTTCTGAAAAAAAAAAACTTAAAAAAAACCAACCATCATTGCTTTAATATCAACAATGAATCTCGCGCTACCGTGAAAAAAACCCATTGATGCGTTTGTTATGTAGCCCAATAAATAGTCGTAAAATTTTTATGGGTTCCTTTGAATCCGTTGGATTACAATAAAATGGAGGAATTAGTATAGTGTGATATATGATGTTTGGATCGCAACACATTTCTTCAACCGGATCTATTTTAATTTCTTTGGCTTTTAAGCTCAAAGTCCGATTAGTTACTCAAATATTATAAAACATATGAAAACAAGGCATTATGTTTTCAGTTTTAGACTACTACATTCAAATTTAAAAGTATTTTCCAATATGTTGTATTAGGAAATGCTTCACGCTGTATCACGCACATGGTGGGGAAAGCAGATGACACCCCGTTTTAAGACACTCCGTTCCCCATGTCCTACCTGACCTACATTTTTTTTGGTTTGTTTGGTTTGCCTTCTTTTAATCAGTCAGTATTTCTTCTATTTTTTTAGCTTCACGTTGTGTTCCGCATGTACCATAGAAGGCAAAGAGAGCCTAGTGGTAAAACATGCCGTTCTCCACTTTCCGCTAAATTCTGGAGGCTTTGCTAGTTGAATAGTGGGACTCAACACCGTGCTTTACCTCGACACTAGAGCGATAAAACGAAAATATTTATTATTTCATTTCCTTAAATTCATCTAAAAAATGCATAGTCACAATCCACAACTTTTTGTAGATCCCAACGCCTAATATTGAAGAACTGTCGTCCCTCGAAACTAAAATAGTACGTTATAAACAGACGAATCCATGTCACATTAAATAAATAAGTCTACCCACTTAAATTTCCTCCGTTTATTTCTGTCTCCCCGCATCTTGTGGCGAATGCTTTCTTTAAATGGAAGTCGAATTAGTTTAAGAGATTTAAATGTTAAAACATCTTCTGCTTCAACAACATTTCCTTTTGGTATAGCGTTTTAATACTATTAGTTATGTAAACAGAACTGCATTGGCATTCCTATTCACTTAAAATATTTTCTCTTAGCTTCATCTCTCGTCTGTATTCCTTATGTAGCAGTGCTGAGGGAGCCTAGTGTTGAGACACTCAGCTAGCCACTTTCTACGGTACTATGGTAACATTGCGTGTTGACGGGCGGAACTCAACGCCGCACTTTATCTCCAGACTAGAGCGGAGAAATGATAATATTACATATTTCATTTCGACGTAGAAACGAAGTCACAATTTGTCGCGTTTACTGTCATAAACCTGCACGACTTCAGGAGGCGTTGCGCGTTGAGTGGCTGAACTCAACGCCGTGCTTTGCCTCCATGCCAAAGAAAATATTATTGTTAGAAATGGGAAGTGGGTAACGTTTTAAAAAAAACACGATAAAAACACACATATTCTATATTTTTCTTAACTATTTGGAAAGGGATACTATGTAATTGCAATAAGATATGTATCACCTACTAACAATACTTCATACTAGTCTCCTTCCAATAGGGGCCGTCACTTACAAGCAACTGTGCCCCGATTGACACAATTCTATTGCTTTTATAATTATTTTCATCTAAATCTACCCTTTGAAACGAGTTCGCTAACAATATATAATTTCCTCAAGTGGCAATAGTACCCACAACCTGTCTAGTTTATGTTAACAGTCACTTGCTTGAGCTGTTGTGACTACTTGCCTCGACTCTGATTAAAAATACTGAATGAGTTCTGCCACTCAACACGCAATGCCTCCAACATTCAGCAGAAAGTGGGGAACGGAGTGTCATAACACTAGGTATCCTCTGCCTACCCTGCTGTGTGCGGGATACAACGTGAAGCTAGTATTGAATGATATTATTACAATATAGGCATTTTAAACTAATGTTTCTATACATTTAAATTGTAGTTTACAAATCATATCATAGAATAGTACAACGTGGACAAACATACAAAATTGGACGTTTCCCTTAATTTAGTTTTACATAGGTTTGCAGCATATGCGGTCGACTCAAAATAACTCACTAATTTTATCATACTGCAGCAGTCTTGACGACGCGGCCATTTGATACAGCGCGGTCGGTCGCTTTAATAACAGAATAAGTTCAGTTTGGTTTTATATTTTCATATTTATATATTAATTGTTGTGTCTATTGTTGTGTTGTATTGTGTCGTAGCAAAGCTTTGAGATCCTAAACTCAATACGCAATGCCTTCAGAATTCAACGGAAATTGGGGAACAGAGTATCTTAACACTATGTTCCCTCAGCCTACCCTGCGGTGGGGAATATGAAATGAAGCTAAAAAATATATTAAAATGTTCTGCTTTGATATTGCTTTATGTCTAATTTATAACTTAAATATAATAAACTTAAATATTATAATATATATAATTTCAAATTCTACTTGCAACTTTATTTTATAAGATAGATCGCGATAACCTAGTAGATATTTGAATCTACTCTCGTTGTCCGCCTGTTCAGTGACGTATTTTCCAGCTTTTTAAAATGGCTATTGTAGCTGTTTGTATGGTTTATAATAGGTTCGAAACCCACTTTGAATGTTTATGTAGAGATCTATCTATATTAAAACATGTTATTATATATTTTTCAATATTAAATACATACTGCTAGATTTCTTTCTCCCTAGATTGTGGTAACATTGTAACAGACTGGCCTTGTACCGTGCGTGAGGTGCGAAATTAACGCGGAAACCGCAAATCGACCAATGTTAATATAACCGTTTGAATACTCAATATCAATTACAATGTTAAGGTTTTGTATTGTTCCATTAAAACAATAAGAAATATCAAGTGATAAGACATTATTATCAGGATTCCATACAATTTTTAGTAGTTTAAGTTACTTTTAGTTCTCTTACCTCTCCAAGGTTGACAAAGCCGTGTTCCAAGGCGACGGCGTCCGCAGCCTCGTCCCCAGCAGGTATGTGGACAGCCCATGTCGGCGTATAATGCGCAAGCGCCACTTTCATCAACGACATCAAAGACACCAAGATGGCAAAGGATAGTATTACTACCCGCGCCATCGCACACACACTCACGAGCTAGTACTTGTCAGCATGGCACACACACAGCTAAGTGGTTTTTTTTTTTCTTTGTTTTTGGTAGCTTTTTTTTTAATCTTAAACTGAAATGTAGAGGACGTTGCCTTAGTTCACGTTTTGAAATTGCGAATTTAATGTTATCGTAAATTTAACGGGTTTATTTCCAGCGTGGGTGTGGTATTTGTGTCGTACAGTATTTGTTTTAGATTGATCGTTTTTGTATACGTTATTAGTTAATAAGTAACTTTGGACGAATGTTATAGCAATTTTTTTTTTTCAGCCTACGTCTTAGTCCTTCCCAGAAAATTTTGTGTCAAGTCTTAATCTGTTTACTTATTAAAAAAACAAAGAGCGAGATCATTCTTATCTTCCCAAATAGATATTTATCTTTGAAATTTATCTTAAAGAGAATTGCGACAATACTGAAAAATAAATATGTAATAAACAGTTAACCTAAATCAAAAGATTTGTTTCCCATACGTTTCCATAAAACTGGGTCAAACATTAAAAGGACATAATGAAGAGTTTAGCTTTCTAGTGTACTTCTTTACTCATATATGATGCAGCTTAACATAGTTTGTATAATGTAAGAGAATTTGAATTTCAACAATATTTTATTGAATATCAAACACCCACTCAACAATAGTAAATAGTTCATCTCTGGTACCCAGGCAAAGTGCGGCGTTGTATTCCGTCACTCAACACGCAATGCCTCCAGGATTTGGCGGAAAGTAGAGAATGGAATATCTTAACACTAGTTTCCCTCTGCCTACTCTGCTACATAAGGGATACGTGAAGAAAATAAGTCAACATAATCTCTCTCTATCTCTCTCGTTCAGCTAAGATAAGTTCATTGTACTAAACACACTCATCTGATGCTCAACATCTAATTACTATTAATAAACGTATCGATACTGATATGATAAAAATATACTGTTATCAGTACTGAGCTATTGATAGCAGCGTTTAAATGGCTTTTCATACTTTATTGTATCAGTAATTTACTACAAGATTCTTGGTAATATGGTGAAATTGGTTCTATTTTGAAATATGTATAAATTGATTGAAGAGTAAATGATTCTATTATTATTAATATTGTTATTGTCAGCTACAAGCTGTCGTCCATAGGGATCCTAGTATTCGTTCGTGCGTTACCTTGAGTAAGAATCGAACTCACAACCTGTCGCGTTTACAGTTACACTTTGTGCCCCTGAGCCACGAATCGCCATAATGTTAACCAAATTATATGTATTATAAGTACATAATTTAGTAAATATTACAGTGGCAGGATACTTTATGATGGTATTAAATCATGTAGAATAGCTATTTTCGTTTCTGTATCAAATAAATTGATATGCTATTGTTTATTTGGAATAGTTGCGCAGTTCCCCGCGTACAGTTTGATTCAACGTTCTCACTAGCTGTCTGCAAGGGTAGCACATTCAAATCTCTCAAGGAAAAATGTTTAAATAAAAAAAATATTATACATATTTCTAGTTTGGTTATATAAATCACTTCTTGTATTGTTTTTTTTTCACATATAGACATAACACTTGATAAGAATTCGCAAAATTTCCTATATTTTAGAAACATTTGATATGAAATGGTATTTCACCTTATTATCGCTTATTCTGTCCGTATTTGTATTTGCCGTGTAGATATTGAATATTCAACTGCTACTCGCTGAATGAGCGTGTTTGTTTTAGGGTAATTTAATTTTTGCCCGAATAATGGGAGAATTGATTATTTCAATATGAACACTCGACAGATTCCTTTACTGCATTAAAATACTTAAATAATTGTATATGCAAATAACGTTGATTTATATTTTGTTATGTTCACTACTTTTAAAAGTTTTTTTAATTGGTTTTTAAAATATGAAAAACATTTAATATAAAGTTTAAGGCTCAGGCTTAGGCTTTAAGTAATTGTGACACGGTCTTGTTTACTGTAATCGTGTTAAATTTAGATACAACTGTGATTTGGAAACACTGAGACCTCAATTAGCATTTAACTAACATTAAATTGATACAAGACTACCGTCTTACTTGTATCAATTTAATGTACCTACATTTTTTTTCTACGTGTACCCACCTGCTTAGGTTAAAAATTAATTATCTTTTATACAGTGTAAAAATCAGTTTGTTCATTACTAAACTTATTAAATATGTTCAGACATTTACATATAACCGTACCGTATAATAAAAAACCGTGTAAAACGGCAAAGAAAACAAAACATTGCATATTTATAATTAAAACAATCAAAACGGTGTTTGTTTAGCTTTGTTCAATGAATATTGTAGGCAGATTACCTACATATTATCTTCATATCTCACAGTACAGTTAGTGACTAATGTATTATAAACATTTACACGGACGACATTTTTGTTTTAACGTTTTGCAATAAATAATTAACAAACCCATCATATATTTATATGTTATCTGTTTTCCATCGATACGTGAATCGTTTAGCGACTGAGAAATGGACGTTTTGCGATTTACAATAATCGAGAGGCGGATGTTCCGATGGAGTCCGATGGGAAGGACCAAGATTCCGTGGCACTTAGACAATACTAGCCGGTGAGAGTCGGCGCCGCTGTGACGAGCGTTCACCTCTCATCCCGTAACAAATCACGTTGAATTCGTTTTAATTTATAGATAAATCACGTACAAACTTAAAGCAACATCCACTATATTTCACAGAGCACAATAGACATTATATACCACTGCACGAGAGTCGAAGCGCGTGTTGATTACGTGGCGAGCAACGACGACACGACCACCACGTTCGCACACGTGATGCAGACTGGCGCTGGCCGTCGTTTCGCTTGCTCTCGCCGTCGCGATTGGAGCAGGCTTGCCAGCCTCTAGAAAGTTTGCCTGTGTTTAGGGATTTCATTTGTTTTTTTTTTGTGGTAAAAGTATTTTATTGTGATGGTATTATTGATATTTTTTTATGTCTGTATAAAGATGGATTGTGATTCGTGTACGCTATGTTTTTGTATTTGTTTTGACATGATCCTTTTTATTTTAATTATAATTAATTTGTAAATTAAGGTCACGTGAAATAACGTAAATCTTCTATAAAAATATATGTTGTATAAAAATATCTTCTCTAGTTCATTATTATTCATTGTATAATAAAATTTAAATTTCCTACGTTTAAGCAAATAAATTAAATATTTGATTTTTCTTTTTATTACACCAAGGTCTACATACACGTATTCACTACATGTATTATAAAATAATTATAAAACTACGTATAATGTATCCCTTTAGTCACACACGTTTAAAATATACCTACTATATACATAAATAAACCCTATATAAGTGAATCAAAATATAAACTCAGATTTCAGGTAATTTGTACAACATTATACTGTAAACACAATATATTAAAATAACTTAAATAAATAATTGTGGATAGATTAAAGATAAATCATAGTTTTTATCGTACTTGATTACAATGCATTCTTTATAAAGACATTCTTAATATATAGTCACAATATGTGTCGATTTCTTTTATATATTAATATTAAAAAAAAATCAGCTTCACGCTGTATTCCGCACACAGCAGGGTAGGCAGAGGGAACCTAGTGTTATGACACTCCGTTCCCCACTGTCTGCCGATTTCTGGAGGCATTGCGTGTTGAGTGGCAGAACTCAAAGCCGACTTAACCTCGACACCAGAGCGAAGAAATGGAAATATAAATTTAAATAAATACTTCATCTCCTCGAGTGGCGATCGAACCCACAACCAGTCGGTTTTACAGACGTACCTCGTGCCACAGGCTTTAAATTTTTAAATTCATATTTATAAATATTATCAAAAGAACCTTTTAAAAATATGTTAGTGAAATGTTGCATTAGTATAGGTACATACGATTTAATATTATATTTCTTTTATTTATGGTTTCACGTTGAGGTAGCATAACGGGGTAGGCAGAGAGATCCTTATGAGATATTGTGTTGGAACTCAACGCCGCCCTTTGTCTCGTTAATGAGCGAAGAAATTAAAATAATTAATTCTCCCGAGTATGAATCAAATCAAAACTTGTATACCACTGCATAGGTTGTGGGTCGGCACTGCGACAGCCTCAATCTCAATATAATCTGACGTGCACTATACATTACAAAGAAAAAAATAATATCATATTCAATAACGAGACTCCAAACTCCAAATGTGCTCATATTTCTTTTACAATAATTAATAGATATATAAAGGTAATAAATAGATAGGAAATATAATTTGTAATTACTTAACAATTTGATTAGTATTTTTATTTAAGAACAAAACAGTCCTGGGATGATTGAAACAGGTTGGGACCCAGACTGAAATTATGTATGCACATATTTGCTGCAGGTGAATCTTTTTATTTCTATACAGCAGTAATTCTAATCGTTATGGTTCAAAAACCTAACCGGATGTGAAAGAGTTAAAGCGCAGGCTAATTCACCGTTAACGCCATGAACTAAAGTTACATACAACCACAACTTATAGTTACAGATTTTGACATTTTACATAAATTGTAGGTATATATGTATCACCCTCAATCAGCAGGGTAGACAGTGGGAGCCTAGTGTTAAGACACTCTGTTCCCCATTTTCCGTCGAGACGGCAAACTCAACGGCGCGCTTTGCCTCGACACCAGGGCGAAGAAATGAAATTATATAATTTATGTATTATGTATTAAAGCTGCACAAGATATACTTAAGTCAATCATGAATGAGTTGAAAAGGTATGGCTGTTGTATATAATAAAAAATAAAAATAGGTTTTACAATGGTTTTAGACCTGTGTAATATCAAACAAAATCAAAATCAAAATATATATATATTTAAGAATATTTTCATTTAAAAAACATCCCACAAGACGTCAAACGATCGTCACGTTTATTTGTTTTATTTATTATCAAACTTGTAGCATAGTGTCAAAAACCTGCACCCGTAAATTATGTTGAAATACTCCACACTGACTAACTGAAACTATGCAGAAATTTTATATGACGCATTCGAAATGCCATAACTAATAAACTTAACTAAACTAACATTTTATTATATTCATTCGATTTTTTTTTTGAAACCGACCAGGTCGGTCTCCAGGAGACGCGGGTTCGAGTCCTGCTACGTTCAAATTTTTATCGTTTTCCAAGGAAGTATTTTTCTTTCCTAAGTGTGAAATAACACTGTAAATACGTTAAAAAAAATAGATTATTTTCATTTTGTAATGATTTAAACGATTTTTATTTTTGATATTTTAATTATTCTTCAGTAATGCCAAGAGGAAGAATAATTAAAATATTTTATTTTTTAAATTAGTTTTTGCAGAATCGTGGCATGCTTCCAATTCTTCCTATTTCATCAATCAAATTGAATAGAAAGCTTAGGGCCAGTTTCACCGGTTAGGAATAAAGTTTCAAATAGTAATCAAAATGCTATCTTACAGATAGAGGATGAAAATATAAAATAACTGTTTCTTATGATTTCAAGAATAATTTTCTCAATAATGAACGATAATAATAAGTAAATATTGACACGATTTGTTACAATTTTATATAACAAATAAGTATGTAAAAATGAAATGCATGTATCAAATGTATATCCAGGTAGGTACTAGGTACTGTTATTCGAGACCTGTGAAACAAAAAACTATAGCTTGTCTGACAGATATGGCTGTCCGAGACTTTATCAGCCAGTGGTGAAGCTGGCCCTTAATATTGTTTATCCTTTGGCTCTCTGTCTGTTACATTCTTTTTTCAAATAATTGTGACATTTTGCGAAAACAATATTTTGAATTATTTTCATTTTTCTGCTCTAAAAAGACTAAGCGTTGCGTTGATTTCCTCCACTCATAAATAATGTCTCGAATTTCGGATTCGAAGGAGAACCCAGTCTTGACACAAGGTTCACTTTGCCAAACTTGAAGAAAAAATATTAACAAAATAAATTGAAGCTTAATGTAAGCGATTTTAAATTTAAATTATACTAAAATTTAAAATCATTATATTAGATATTTTTATAGTCAATTAATCTTACCAAGTTTTCTTACAAAACCTTCATGGGAAACTTCCTTTATCAGTCACCGTACGTCTAAGTTCAATGAGGAGTATTTTATTTGCTTCGTCATGGTTTATAAACCGTTTTTAAGTAACGTAAAGTGTTTTTTTTTTTAAATAATATTGGGTACTGAGCTTACGCTTTTATCTTTGTTTTTTTTTTATTTTACACTATTGTGTTGCGCTGTTGGGACAAACGTGATATGAAAACTCAGTTGTAGGTGTGTATTCATAATAAATATCATGTAAATAATAAGCTTATGAGGCCAGTTGTGGGTTCGATTCGCACTCCAGGAAATGAAATATTTAATATTTTCATTTTTTCGCTCGGGTATCAAGGCAAAGCGCAGCGTTGAGTTCCGCTGCTCAACATGCAATGCCTTCAGAAATCAGCAGAAAATGGGGAATAAAGTGTGTTACTACTAGGTTCCCTCAGCCTAACCTGATGTGTGCGCGATACAGCATCAAGCTAACAAAATAATATTAAAAAAAGGGAAATTAATAACAGCCCTGTTTCCCGATGTTTACAGACATCTCTTAGGAAAATAATATGGAACTCAAGGATATCAGAAAATACACGAAAAAGAAATTGTTACAAATTCCAACATACTTGTATGTAGCTTATATATACGAATATTATGTAGCTTGGATCTTGAGTAAGGACTGCGCTTGGTTTCTTGGTTAAAAAGCGCTGGTACGAATCCCGTTTCTGTTACAAAATAATGTACGTTTGTCTACCCGTGACCACGGACTACTGCAAAGTGTTCGAAACGTCGGGTTTCTAAAAATGTACAACAAAACGAAATATACGCGATTAATCCGGTAAAAATAGTTTTATTTAAAATGTGTAATAATCGTGAAAATCAAAGAACTTATTAAAAGAACTTATTATAATGTACGTTTTCTAAATATTGTTTCTTTCTTTAGTGTGAAACAATACTTACAAAAAAATAAAATAATATTGAGGCCGTAATGGCCCAGGGGCACAAGCTGACTTTATCGCGGCGGTTGTGGGTTCGATCCCCACTCGGAGAAATGTGTTATCATTTATGAATATTTTCATTTCTTCGCTCTGGTATCGAGGCAAAGCGCTGCGTTGAGTTCCGCCACTCAGCACGCAATGCCTCCAGAATTCGGCGGAAAGTGGGGTACGGAGTGTCCTAACACTAAGTTCCCTCTGTCTATCCTGCTGTGTGCGGAATACAGCGTGAAGTTGATTTTGTTAGATTTTTATATATTTAAATACATCTTTTTGTATTTATACATCACAAAAAGTTACAAATTCCGACAGCGAGAACAAATGTATAACAATATATTTTTGTTCCAGCACTTATATTTTTAAATGCTGTAAAGACGTTATCTTAATGAAAACACAAAAAAATGTGATACGTTTTTGTTCCAGAAAATTAGATTTATTGTATTTAGTTTATGAAATGTTTAAATTAAAATAGGTATAGCAGTGCCATTATTTTTTTTTTATTTTAAATATTTTTAGTTTACATTTAAGTTTACTGGCAAAGGTACTAACTACCTAAGGGGTAGTAGATACAATTTTTTTTTATAAATACCTACCTAAGTTAAAAATTGTTAATTCAAATGTCAAATTATAAAAATTTCCTTCAACGAATTTAAACTACATCTTTTCCCATTTAAAGAAATATTTTATTTTAAAGGTAAAAATTTAAATAAAATTACATTTAGCATTTTAATTTACTTTTAATCTTCACTCTTGATAAACAAAAAAACAAATCACTCGCCTAGTAATTACTCTTTTCTAAGCTTTCCGTCCGGATCCCTATCTCCTAGGCTAAGTTAGGTCGAGAAAATAAAAATATTTTGAAAAGGAATATTTATATTTTAGAGAGAATTTGTATTACAGAAGCCAGTCGTAGCGCAGCGGCACGAAGTGTGACTGTGAAATCCATTGGTTGTGGGTTCGATCCCCACTCGAGGAGATGAAATGTTTACTTAAATTTTTAGTAAATATTTTCGCTCTGGTGGCGAGGCTAAGCGCGGCGTTGTGTTCTGCCAGTCAACACGCAATGCCTCCAGAATTCGGCAGAAAGTGGGGAACGGATTGTGTTAACACTAGATTCCCTCTGCCTACCCTGCTGTTTGCGGGATAAAGCGTGAAATTGATTTATTTTATTTTTATTTGTATATTTCCTCAATGAATATTAAAGTTTACTGCAAACAAATGTAGTTACAGCAAATCCTTTTTATTTCCCCTTTGACGTTATTTATCACTTTTAACATCTAATTAAATTGTTGGTTTTGTATTTAGGTGTTTTTTTAGATTAAAAATTAAATTATTAATTAAGTTAGCCAAGGTTTATAAGGAAAATCAACGTAAGGTTATGGTTACGGTAATTAATTTTGTATGAGGACTTATTTATTTTATTCAGCTCTTTGTAGCTACAGTAAGGAAAAAAAACCTCTTTACTATATGAACTGAATAGACAAAGCTGGAAGATATATTTTACGTTTTATCCCTAGCTATGTAGGCCAGAGAGAACGGACTGCCAAACACCATACGAGCGCAAGATAGGCCGAACTCGTGTAAAAGAGGGTAGATGTAGATGAAAAAATGATAAAAGCATTGGAATTGCGTCAAATGAAGGTAGTTGCTTGTAGGCAACGGCCCTTATTGGAAGGAAACTAGTGTGAAGTATTGTTAGTAGGTGATACATATCACTTATTGCAATTATATAGCATCTCTTTCCAAATAGTTTAGAAACATATATACGATATGTACATATAAACATAAATATTATATAAATATATATTGTTTTTTTTAAACGTTAACCGCTTCCCATTTGTAACAATATTGAGATATTTTTAATTTCATTTATTCACAGTCCAATTGAAGTGTGTTTAAAGGTGGGTGTTTTTGAAGTAATGTTGATATTTTGCCAATTTTACTATACGTAGTATAGGTAGCATAGATAATACAATATCTCCAGTGTTTAATGTGAAAATATTTTTTGAAATTTAAAAAATAGTATTCCACACATTCGATAAATATATCAAAAAAATTGAAAAAAACATTACAATGTATTTCTCATAAGTCATAATTTCAGGAACTTCGAATAACAACTATATTTTTTTTTCTTTTCACAATTGCTGTAAAATATTTTTTTCGTAGAAAAACATTTTTCCCCATTTAAATGTAAAAAACCAAATAACCATATAACCATATTTTATACTAAGCTTGAAATATACTAAAATCTCTTTCAAATACAAAAATTTTTAAGCTATATTTCAAATAATATTTAAAACTAAAAGAATACTCTTTTGCCAGCATCCATAAGCATTGCACATACCTACTATATATACTTTTTTAAAATAAGCCGCACACGTCACTCGCGAAATATTAAATCAGTCACATATGAAAATCTACTGCAACGAAATTTACATGCGAAACTAACATTTTACATAACAACAAAATATATGCAAAATAGTCAGACTTTATTACGATGTTGGTAAAATATGCCTTTTTTTCATATAGATTAAACCATAAATATACATAGGGATTATACCAATATTTCTTTTAAATGGAAGCCGGTCGTGGCGCAAAGGTACATATTGTGACTGTAAACGCAACTGATTGTGGGTTCAATCCCCACTCGAGAGTATGAAATATTTATTGAAATTTATATTTCTATTTCTTCGTTTTGGTGTCGAGGCAAAGCGCGGTGTTGAGTTGCGTCACTTAGCACACAATGTCTCCAGAATTCGGCGGAAAGTTGGGCGTTCCTAACTTGTGTCTTAGTGTCTTAACACTAGGTTTCCTCTGTCTACCCTGCTGTGTGTGGGATATAGTGTGAAGCTGATTTAATTATTTTTTTTTTCTTTTAAACTGTTTTTTTCGTTAAACTTTCATTATAAATGTAAATTTAAGAAATGTTATGTCATCTAGTGTTTTTTAAAAGATTACATTACAATCCAAATGCCATGAATAAATATATATAAATAAAAAGAAAATAAGTTTAATACAGTATAGTATATAAATGAGCCCATCGTGGCGCAGAGGCACAAGGATGCGACTGTAACGCGACAGTTGTGGGTTCAATCTTCCCTTGGGACAATTAGTTTTTATTAACATTTTCATTTCTTCTCACTTACACCAAAGCAAAAGCCCGGCATTAAGTTCCGCCACTTAACACACTGTGCCTCGAAAACTTCTGCCAAAAGTAGGGAATAGAATGTCTTAACACTAGGTTCCCTCTGCCTACCCTTTAGCGTCTCGGATTTTTTTAGTAGGTATATATAAATATTTCAACATCTATTCAAATATTTTTTCAAAATCGAGGCCGGTCGTGGCGCAGAGGCACAAAGTGTGACTGTAAAATCGACTGGATGTGGGTTCGATCCCCACTCGAGGAAATGAAATATTTACTTAAATTTATATTTCCATTCGCTCTGGTGTTGAGTCAAAGCGCAGCGTTAAATTCTGCCAATCGGAGTGTCTTAACACTAGGTTCCCTCCGCCTACCCTGCTATGTGCGATATATAGCGTGAAGCTGATTTATTTATTTATTTTTATAAAAATATATTATATAGGTTAAGGTTTAATTTATTACCTGCGTTCCATAAGGAAGTATATACTTATAGCCCTTGAAAAAAAAGGGTAAAGTTTTGGGAATGCTTCAAAGAGTTTTATAACCTTTTAAGGCAATTCTCTCAGATTTCTTGCTAAAGGTAAAATCACAGAAAATATGAGTTTTATTTTCGGTCAGAATTCATAAATATATAAAAGAAGAAACGAGACTTGAATATCGGAAAAGCTTAGGTTATACATTATTAAAATTGGTAGGATTGTTTACAACATATACAGGAAACAGTAACTTAAAAGTTCATAGTGCATTCAATTAATATTCCAGTAAGGCTTAAAGCTTAAAGTTTATTATTTATTTTAAACAAATTATTCATTATGGACGTAATTAAGATCTGAAAAATATTGAAGTTGTTAAATGTGAAAATATTAAAAAAAATGGAATATGGTTAGCATATCCTTGATGAGGCAAAACGTGGTGTTGAGTTCCGTTACTAAGCACGCAATGCCGCCTGAATTTAGCGGAAAGTGGGAAACGAGTATCTTAACACTAGGTTACCTCTGGCTACCCTGATGTGTGCAAGATACAGCGTTTAGGTGATTTAATTTTAATATCCTCTTTTAAAAGCGATTACTGATTTATAATAAAATCGATATTAAATGAAAACAAAAGCATATAAATAGAATCGTCGCGTTATATTTATTCGAAACATTCAGTCTAACATTCAGACTACTGAGTTCTGACCCACTTTTGAATTTCCAATCCTTCACGGTCGATTTCTCCTTGCACCGGCTTAGTAGCACACGCGACGGCGAGTGCTAGCGCCTGATACTAAATGACGAGCAATAATATGGAAAATTGTTTTGCTTTTGCGATTTTATAGGGTTATTTTTAAAGTGGCAGAAAATTGTTATGTTCATTCAATTGAATAAATGCATTTAATATTATAGGATCTTCGCTTTTGTAATTTATATAAAATTAAATAAAATATTTTTTTCGCTTTTATTGTGCGTTTCTGAGTTCATACTATAATAATGTAATATTTGATTTACTATATTTGCTATTCAGTATTATACATACTTAATTAAAATACCTCAATAAGAATTTTTGTGCAAGACAATTTTCTTTAAATTGTAAAATTGATGTTATATGATGAATTATGTTATTTTATGCGTTAACGAGCAAAAAGATAACTGTGATTACCTTAATAAATAACAATGTATATAATTGTGCGCTCAATATTAAAAATTGAAACTTGTTAGCAAATTAAACATACCATATTTATCAATATTACATATTCAAACGTAGTTTATCCCTCTTATTATATAATAGCCAATTTTTTTAAATATCTACATAGTTTGTAGCCTATGTATTATTCTGATATATAAGCAATATTACTGTAAAGTTTCAACCAAATCAGTTCTGTAGTTTTTGCGTGTAAGCGGAACAAACATCCATACTCACAAACTTTCACTGTTACATTTATAATATTAGTAGGATATATTGCTAAGTTTACGTTGCCCCTGAGGTGTACTCGCGTATGTATTGTATTGTGATCCAATTGTGTAACTACAATAGAGTTATTGTCAAGTAATGTTTAAATGACATAAATGTTAGGTATATCTATATTTCTTGAACTTTAATAATATTCTTATATGGATGTTTTACATATTTTTGTCGACTTATGTTATAGGTACACATTTAAAATAGTTTATGAAAATACATTTATAACTATATATATATTTGGAAGTAACATATGTAATGTGCTATGTGAATATAAACATTTTACACAGTTTTTGGAATTGAACTCACAATCTCCATGTAAAAGAAACAAGAAGGAATGAGTAATTGTATTTGAATAGTGTAATTTTTTTTATTTATTAATCCATGAAATAACAAGGATTTAGTCCTTTGATCAAGAATCTGAGTGAAATATTATTTCAGTCTTAAAGTATTTATTTGTAATACATAAATAACGTTGCATCAGAACTAAGTTTATGATTACATGATACAGTTTCACATCAGTGCTCACCAAAATTATAAAACAAAATCAGTTAAACCTTATTTTTTTTATATATTAATATAAATAACAACAACATATTATTATAAAAGACAAAATAAATATAATCCAAAATAGTAGTTAGTATAAAGAATATTAAAAATTCTATATTTTAATATCAGAGCATAAACTAAACGCAGTAGAATTTTCACACGGCATCAATAGATGGCGGAACCGGCGACCCTGTTTTACAATATGCGTCAAATACCAAGCCAATGAACAGCCGAAGAGTGTCCAACTTTCATGACGTCATTATTTCCAACGTGGAAGTTGTAAAGAAATGTCATGTTTTAGATGAAATATATATATTTTGTAATCAATGTTTTGTACAGAAATAGCACTAGAAAAACATAACAGTAAATAATACAGTGAAACCAAAACAATAGTGAAGTGAGAAACTAATAAAAAATCATAATGTCATTCAATCGAAAAAATCCAAACCAACATGACTCTCGTTAATGAAGATATGAGTAATATCCTGGATTATTTATCCAGAAATGAAATAGAATTTGACGAAATAAATTCTAAAAGTGACAAAATGGAAAGCTTCCATACGGGAGCTCTATTGGTTAGTATCTTTACATTTCACAGAACGTAATTGATAACGTATCAAGACGCGTTTATTGTTAGCCCAAAGGCCACTAGACAGAGAAATGGATCGTTACAATGAAGGGTATATACTAGCGAGCGATTTAGTAGACGCGCGGTAAAGCAATGAAATCGTGACTGCACCTCGTTCTACAGCTTTCGTGGGCTTACGCTCCCACTTTTACCGTTATCTGACTATCCGTTCATTTTGTTTTTGGATCGGACGTGGCTCGGTGTCTAGTTAAGAACTAATTACAACCCGGTGTTTTCTCATTTAAAATTAGTGCCCCATTAGTACGCGTTTCTATCCCTAACGTGTTATTTACCAAAGTCAGTCAGTTCGCTATCAGCGCGCGTATTGCGAACCCGGCGTATTGTACGACGTAAACAAGCGGTGCCAGCTAGGCACCATGCGGTCGTCGCTTCTACCATATGCCTTATAAATATCCACTAGTGAATATATCCATTTTAAGTAAAAACTTTTTCGTACACTGTTCTCTGTGATTGTAGTGAGAGGAAGCTAACAAAGTGCATTATATAGTGAAGTTATATAATTACAGTGAATTGCATTTTCTAATGTGTAGTTTAATATATCAAAATAAAAATGGATAAAAAGCTAGATCTATTATCCTTACTTGAGGTAATATATTTAAACATATTATAATTACTATAAACACAAAAAAATAGACAATAATAATATTATTTGTGTATTACAATAAGATTTTCATAATTATTTGAAATTTAAAATACAAAAGTATTATTTAAATTATAAATGTTGTCCAATGTATGATAAAAAAAACTTGAAATAGGATAGGAAACATGACACATATTGATAAAATAATGTTGCTTCATTATGGATTAGATTATTTTATCACTCATACATAAGTGAATTAAGATAACTAATCAAATATGCACAATGAAATGCATCTCCTTTCTCTTATCATCTTAAGTAAAAGTTGAAAATGAAAGTAACTTATATATGACAGAAGTAAAAGGCACAACTGTATCTGATCTTAACTTGAATTGGCTCAGTGTTTTTTTTTTAATTAATACATTATAATTATATTAAAAAGATTTATAGATTTTTTTTCGATTGATATCAATAAATAATATTAAAAATTCACATTATTTTAACTTTCAATTACGTTTTTAAAATTATTCTAATATTTATGATTAATTTGCAAGATATAATTAGTAAATAAATTAAAGTTTCTACTAATTGCTCCAATTAGTAAATAACTAAAAGTATATTACTTGTATTGATAATAGTTTAAACAATAACATCAAAAATATGTAATTTAAAAAACAATTATGTAATGTTTCCAGAATTTAAATCATGTAATTTTAAACTATATGGGGTTTTACTGATATTCAATATGTTTTATGTGATTATTTAAATATCTATTTAACCTGACTGTGTAAAATGTTACTATGTACATTGGGGCTCAGTGAACAATATCTTGCAATAACCATAAAGGTTGTGGGTTCAACAGATTTAGGGAATTAATTATTTTCATTTGCCCCCTTTTTCATCAACACAAGAAAGCATGTCATCTAGTTCAAAAAGAAAAGAATGGAGTGTTTTTAGACTAATTTTTTTGCTATCTCTGATAACTCTGTTACAGTTTCAGCTTGTAACTTCATAATTCATTTTAATTTATTTACCTTTTTTTTTGTTTATCTTATTGGAGAGTAAATCAGAATTGTACAATTTTTTTGCTGACAGTATTGCTCCAATTGCACAATCTTATTGAGAACATGCATATGATGCAATTGTATATATTTTGCATTCAATAAAAATGTCTACTTGTTCAATGTTCAATATTTTTTGTTCAGTAGTAACCTTTTCATACACTTTAATATTATTTATCTCGTTATATTCTTTATATTTATTATTATTCACTTATAATATACATTATATAATTTCTTTATATGTTTAGACAAAAATATAATGAACTTTTATAGGCTATCTTTGTGTGTAATAAGAGTAGAGGCTTATCTTAAAGTTACAATACTTACAGTAGTAATACTCATGAAAAGATAGTGCTAAAACACTTCACCTTATAATTTTTGCATATTTTAGAAATACTACATACTGGCACTATCTGGAAATCAAGTCCATTATTGGATAACCAGTTTAAATACTAGCTAATAAATTCTCTTTAAAAATGAACCTACAACCATTGAATTGAATCAATCAGGTTTCTACTCTGCTACTATAGTTTGATATAGGATAAAAGATTATGTGAAAATGTTTTTTTGCAGTCTGATTCCTGGCAGGCATCAGACGATATCCTGGAGAACATATTCTCGTTGGAGCAGGGGTCATTGAACTTTTTAGATGAGACCTTGCCCGATTTTAACTTGACAACTGATAATGCCTCGCCCCCGGGACTTAGTAGCTCTTGTTCGGACAGTGGATTGTCCAGTGACCCAGCCGAATTGTAAGTATTTTTTTTTTATAAAAATTGCACATTATAATATTTACTTTTTGTAGGTTTCTAAATTAGTATGGTTGCATATTTTTCTTTTATAAAGAATATGAATATACGAAAATAAACATTTTTATTTTGTGGACGATAAATACAATCCTCAAACTTACTTACCTAAGGCCAAGAGCCACTCCTTGGAGTGATAACGGGGATTTTAAGGCAATATACATATGAATTCTAGGTTCAGATATTACTTTTATCATAATATTAATAAACTTTATGTAGTACAAACACTAAATATATCTATATAACGTACTTATATGACTGTATGTTTTATAATTTGTATGCGTTTTACACATGCCATTAAACGAAAATCAATTCAATTGAATATTCGAAGCAATTACATCAGAATTCATTATTGGGACGTAAAACTAGTCGTACAGAGTACCGTAAGCTAAATTTGTGAGTCACACCACCTTCCACTAAGAATGTACGCTATCTGCGACGAAAGCGCGATTAGAATTTCAAATTCTTTTGGCCGTGCGCCTTTTAATTTTAAACTTCAAGACTTGCTTGCTTTGATACCGTCTTTTTTTTCTCTCCCTCTCTCTCTCTCTCTCTCTCTCGCAGAGCTCTTCATTACGAAAGTTCAGGAACAGGTCGCTTTTTGAATTAGTTTTGGATGATGAAAAAAAGTCGTGACTCTTAACGGTGTTCGTTTTTTGTTGACGTTACCGTGTGTACCATTATCTTTATTAAATAAAAAATCTCATATACTATAGTGGTTTGTAATAATATGATGTACCGTTAATCTAATAGAAAATGATATTTGATTGAGTGTCCAAGGGTGAGATAACATCGTTTAGTTCCCAGCTCAAGAAATAAATGGTACAAGCTGTACTGTTATAAATTTTGATGCACTTTAAACTCAGTTTTCTTTGCTTGAGCTTTCAACACATCGTTTCTTGAATAACAAATACTAAGTTCGGGAAGCGCTGCACGTCGGAGGAATATTTACTAAGCTAACCTTTATTTAGTGTAAATTAATCTTTTTTTTTTAAATATCATGCTGTATTATATATATAGCTATAGCAGATTAGGCAGTGGGTACCTACCCTGGACATAGTGTTCAGATACTCCGTTCGGAGCTTCTTCCGTTTTCTTCATACAGGCGTATTGTGATGGCTTTGCGGATGTAGTGGCGGAACTAATAAATATTTGATTTCCTCAAATAAGAATCGAACCCGCAACCTGTCGTGTTAACACGTTTCTTGAGACCAATCTTTGCGCTTCTTAACTTAACTTAACTTAGCTTCACGCTTTATCCCTAGCGGGGTAGTCAGAGAGAACGAAGCACCAAACGCAAATCAATCTTTTCAATCAAATTTCAAATCAATTTATATATCTTTATTTTTTAACTTTATAGAACTTACTTTGTTAACTTTGTAGAACATAGATATGTTTGTATTAATTTCTATTAATGGTATTCGTAGATAATTAATGTTTTTCCTTGTAAACTTTCCAAGCGTAGTTCGCTTTGATTATGCTTTTGAAATTTACTTTTTTTAAAAATTTAAAGTTTATATTTTTTACATTTTGAGGAGTACACACTATATACGAACTTTCATTATTTTACTTTTAATTAATAGTATATTTATGTAGTTATAATCGTACAGTATTTGCCAATATTGTAAAAACCGTGTACTTTTTTCAGTTGATACCTCTTCAGTTGGAATGTTTTTACATTAAACACGAAAATTTTTGCCATTTTTTTTTATAATATTACACTTAAATTAAAATTAATAATATATTATTAATACAACATCTGTCTCAACAAAAAGTAATAAAAATGGCACAACCTTACAACTGTAAACTGTTAACTTTTGTACATAATGGTATATGTAATATGTACAATTTTTTTTGTCTAATAAAAAGGTTTTTTATTACAATAAGAAATTAATTTAAAACTGATTAAATAATTATTTGATATAAAATAATGGTATAAATTTGAGACCGTCATTGCGTACGGGCGTGGTGTTACTGTAACGCGACGGTTTTGGGTTCGATCCCTACTCGGGGGAATAAATTATTATTTATTAATATTTCCATTCACCGCTTTGGCTCAACACAATTTGGGCGACAAATGCAAAATGGAATCTACACTAGGTTCCCTCAGCCCTACCCTGCTATGTGCGGAATACATCGTGAAGCTGATTTTTATTATTAATTATATAAATAGTATTACTTTTAAACACATATATTTATAAACAATTTGAAACGCTTCATAAAATCTCTTAATTTACTCATATGAAATGAAAGATACGATACGGTACTACAAGGGCAATATAAATTAATTTGTTGCGGCTCGAATTCAATAAGGAATGCATTGATTTTTCTTGCATTCCTTACATTATTCATAGAAAATAAATTATACATATATTTTTATTTAGAAAACGTATAAAAATTTGAACGCAGCGGGACTTGAACCCGCGACTCCTGGAAATCTACATATATACAATGATATGCAATTCGATTCCATATTAACATTTTGTTTTATAAAATATTTAAGTAAATACTTATCGTGGCTAGTAATATAATAAAATATATGCTATATCTTATCAGATTGAGGTCACCGCCTGTAAGTCTTCACTAGATTGCACTCCTATATCTGTTCGATTGATATATTTTGTTTCACCTTGGCTGTGTATTAAGTTATTAGGTGTATAATATAAGTACGGAAATACGGTTTACTTTGATGTTTGGCTAACACGGGAATCGAATGCATTCTCTTCGATCTTGTAGGTGATTTAGAAAGATATTGAAACCACTGCCCTAAATAATTTTTTGAAATATCGATAAAGTGTATTACTGCGAACGTTATTAGGCCGTATAAATCGCTCTCAAGTCTGAGATCGATCTTGGGATGCCGTTTTCATTCATAAGTTATATATCTATGTATTAAAACTGCATCTCAAGATCCATGTCATCTTGAGAGCGATTTCTAAATACGGGCATCAGTCAGTAAGCAAATCGAAAATCCCCATAAATGTTTTAAATAAAAAAAGATAATGGCGTGTCCAGTCCATTTGTTGTTCAATAATGCAATTGCCTGCGGACGTGAGCGACTTTTGATAATATATTAGGTTGAATGTTGAAAATGTTAATATAATATATACGTAATGTATTTTTGTTGTTATATTATATGATAACGGGGATTCGGGGTCTTGCTATCAGGGAAACTTGATGTTATCGGTAATTCCTACAAATAACAAACATCTTATTCTTGATTGAGTGAGATGATTTATATTTTCTGCGTAATACTAATTTTATAAGGGCAAAATCAACTGTAACGCAACTGTTGCGAGTTCGATCTCCATTCGGGGGAATGGATTATTATTTATTTTTATTTCTTCCTTCTGGCACCAAGGCAATATCCCGGCGTTGATTACCGCCACTGTAATTACAATGCGGTGAAAATTAAAGAACAGAGTGTTGTAACACTAGATTCCCTCTGCCTACCCATGCTAAAAGCTGGATACAGATTGAAGCTGATTTTCAATACATTTTGCCAGTATCAATTTTAAAATATTTTACGTTTTTGCGAGGCTAATAATACTTTCATTTGAGGTCTACTTTTACAGAGAAATAATTTTATGCGTTGGATAGCGGAACATAACGCTGCATTATGTTTTAATCAGACCGAAAAATGACCGTGTTTTTTTTTTCATACATATTTTTTCGACCATAAAATTTGCAGTACTATCCTTTGCATACATTCGTGTACCATGGATAATTAAAGTTTGTATCTAATAATAATAAAAAAAATATAGTTTTGATAAAACACAAATTGTTCCTCCAGTGGTTGTTTTTTATTATAAGTTTTCAATTTTAAGAAGAAATTAAGAAATATCACTTTTATTATTATATATATACATGTAAAAAGTAAAAGTACATTACTTTCTAGCACCTCTTACCGGTTGGGGCCAATTTAGATAGTCCCCAATTTTATATAAAACTTGTGTTAAATTATATAATATGGCGTAAAGGATACTTATCATATGATAATTTTAGATAAACGTGTTCTGAGACACGTTTGACAACCTCCTTTATCGTTTTCGAAGGAATTTATATTAGAACGTGGTCTTTTGTATAGTGTATTACCATTTTATTATATTTTTTATTATCTCTACGGTTCTCACGCTTCATGCAAAGTGAGAGGGAAAAATGTAGAAATGGATCACTTTTTTTTATTTTCTGGTTGTCTTAGTGGTGGATAGTAGAATCCAACATCGCATTTTGTCAGAGCAACCAAGAAAAACGATAATATTTAAAAAAAAACTGGATCTCAGTATAAATCAAACCAATACCCATCACGTGTACAGCCAGCCGTTTCTTAAATGTAAATTTTCTATATATTATAATATTGTATCTAATCACTAATAGTGATAAGGCCGCCTCTGCATGCTACAGTTATACTACTTCAAATGTATTATCGATTCTTTTATTATATATTTGTGATTTTTATTTTATATTTTTTAAAGAATTTTATCTATCCATCTATCTATATATTAAATATTTACTTAAATGTATATTTCCATTTCTTCGCTCTGGTGTCGAGGCAAACCGCGGCGTTGAGTTCTGCCACTCAACACGCAATGCCTCCAGAATTCGCCAGAAAGTGGGGAACGGAGTGTCTTACACTAGGTTCCTCTGCCTACCCTGCTGTGCGCGGGATACAGCGTGAAGCTGTTTTTCATCTATCTATATTTTTTATCATGTCATGTCTACTTAAATTTTACAATTCTTAGTACAAAATTGAACTGAATAATATATATGGAGGTTTAATTTTTCACTTCCCAATATGTAATTGTATTGAACACCGGTATCCAAGGCACGTAAGTTGTAAGATCATATAAATTTCACATTTTATGGAATATATATACTTGCTCCACGGCCAACGAGATTCTGTAACTAACCTTGACGGAAAGTGATCGTTTTGTTTTAATTAAACAATGGCGTTAATACTGCAGACAAAATTAATTATTAAAATATTTTTATATACAAATTAAATATAAAATTCATTTTGTTGAATGATTTTCTTTAAATCTTAAGAATAAATGGATCAAAATTTGTGGCTTGTAATGGCGCAGGACCAGGAGCGTGTGAACTGTATACATGACAGGTTGTGGGTTCGATTTGCATTTGAGGAAATGAAATATTAAAAAATATAAAAAACCCTAAAAAAACTAAAGGAAACGTCACATCCAAACAGATACACCTATAGGTAATTTACCAAAATTGTTCCGTAGGATGATGGGATGGGATGATGAAATATTTTTTTGTTATTTCTAAACTGGCTTGTTTGCTGGAACATTTTTAACAAAATATATACAACCTCCTACGTGCCTTATTGTACCACAACGGTTTCAACGAGAGACAACAAAAATAATAATATTTACTTGTATTTAGTGTAACCCACAGACGGAAATTAAGCTGTAGGTATAGTAATGTTCATTCGGCTCTGGTTGCTGACTGGAAAACGCTGACGTTCCCAAGGATAATTATAGCGGGCATTTTATTTTATTTTAGTTTGCCTGATCTCTTTTGAAAACGGGTTTTTTTTGTGAAACATTTTTAGTTACAGGTTCCTAAGCTCTCTCTCTCTTCCTAGCTATGAATCCCACATGGTGGTGGGGTCAGCTTTCCTAATTTTGCTTCTCCACTTCGCTCTATCGTGGACGTCATCGTCAGTGACCTTGCATGCCTCCTTATCTTTTAGCACTACTTCTTTCCATCTCGTCTTGGGTCTTCCTACTGGTCTTCGACCGGGGATGTCAAGTTGCAGTGCCAGATTTCCTATGTAGTCAGGTGGCTTCCTCTTAACGTGTCCATACCATCGCAGCCTACTTTCCTGCATCTTGTCGGCAATATCACGCACACCGAGGCTACCTCGCACGTAGTCGTTGCGGATTTTATCGCGCCTGGTTACGCCACACATCCACCTTAGCATCTTCATTTCGGCAACTTGGATGGTATGGACGTTTTTTCGAGTAACAGCCCATGTTTCGCTGCCATACGTAAGGACTGGTCTTATTAAGCTCTTGTAGATTAAACCTTTCAGTTTAACCGGCATCTTTTTGTCGCAGGTGACACCAGTGACTTCTCGCCACTTTAACCACGCTGTAGCAATACTGTGTTGAATGTTGCATTCCAAGTTCCCAGATATGTGCATCATACTGCCCAGGTATTTGTACTGATCGCACATGGTGACTAATTGTCCATCAATGGGTATTGGGCTGTTATTTGGACTAGGGTCATTGAGGGCCATGTACTGGGTTTTTGCAACACTTAACGTCAGGCCACCCAATTGCAACTGGTGTTTCCATGCCAGGAGCGTCTCTTGCAATTTTACGTGGCTTTCAGTACAAATGGCAACGTCATCTGCGTAGATAAAAGTCCATGAGGCTGAAGACTGCGCCGCCTCAGTAAGTGAGTCTAAAACCAAGCAAAACAGGAAGGGACTCAGCACTGAGCCTTGGTGCACTCCTTCCGTGACTGTTATTGGCTTGGTATAACCGACTGCTGTTCGCACCGTCGATCTCGCACCCTTATACATGTCGGCAACAATGTCAATATATTGCTCGGGAATGTTTTTCTTCCGCAAGCTCCACACAATTGTATTCCTTGGGACTCGATCAAACGCCTTTTCCATATCTAAGAATGCGACATACAACGGTTTGCGTTTCGCGCGATATTCTTCAGCAATCATGTTAAGAGCAAACATTGGATCGATGGTAGATAAGCCAGGTACGAAGCCATAGTGGTTCTTAGACAGCGAACATTCAGCTCTAAGCCGGCTATCAATCACTCTCTCATATAGCTTCATTGTATGATTTAAAAGCTTGATCCCACGATAGTTGTAACATTCGTATTTGCTCCCCTTCCCCTTGTATATAGGGACTATAGTGCTCAATCTCCATGCCTCTGGCATTTTTAAAGACAGCAATACACAGTTAAAGAAGTCGGTGAGTAATACGATTCCTCTCTCACGGAGGCACTTCCAAGCTTCTATCGGTATACCATCAGGCCCTACGGCTCTTTTATTGGACATCTTTTGAAGAGCTGTCTTTACTTCGCTAGGGTGTATTGGGGGTATGAGTCCAATATTTTTATCTAGGTTTTTGAGCTGCGTAGTAGCGTGGGTAGGGTTGAGTAGCTGTTGATAGTATTGATGCCAGGCTGATAGGACATCCTTTTCCTTATATAATAGATCGCCATTTGAACCTTTGATGGTTCTACACCTAGCGGGATCCTTGGTGCTCTGACAACGTTGCTTTGCGAGTTTATAGACAAGTTTTTGGCCTTCTCTAGTTTCTAATTGCCTGTACATTACCTTCTGAGACTCTGCGCGCTCCCTTGCTATTATTTTCTTGGTCTCTTTCTTCACTTTCTTGTATTCTTCGCGGTCTTCCGAAGTTTGGGTGGACTGCCAGGTCTTAAAGGCTTCTTTTTTCCTATGAATTGCACTTTGCACTACTTCCGTCCACCACCAGGTTTCCTTATTTATTATCTTACAACCCGTCGTTCGACCAAGAGTAATATTGGCAGCTGCTGTGATGGACTTGCTAAGATGGTCCCATATAGAGTCAACGCCTAATTTAGTGTCAATCTCTAGGTTGCTCAGCTGATTACAGAACTCGGGAATCTTGTCCCCTTTTAGATTCCACCACTTGGTAAGCTCAGGAGCCTGAGATAGTTTCTCCCGGGTTGTTTTCTTGAACAGCATATCCATTACAACAATGCGATGCTGAGGTATTGCGCATTCTCCCGGAATTACTTTGCAATTTGTGACCCGGCCAATGTTAGCTCTATTGATTAAAATAAAGTCTACCTGCGATTTTGTTTCGCCGCTTTTGTATGTGATTAAGTGTTCTGGCTTTTTGGCAAAGAAAGTATTAACTATAGCGAGATCGTATGCTGCTGCTGTTGACAGAATAACTTTCCCCTCATCGTTAAGACTACCGAAACCGTAGCCTCCGTGCACTCTTGTAAAGGCGTGGTTTACTGACCCTATGTGTCCGTTCAGATCTCCACCCAATAGTATGGTTTCTTTTGAGGGTATTTGTTGTAGGTGGCCGTCTAGAGTTGTCCAGAATGTTTCTTTTTCTGCTTTGCTACAACCTTGCTGGGGAGCATAGGCTGATATTACATTAACGATTTCTCCTTCAACCAGTACTTTAAGGGACATCAGCCTATCGTCAACTCTGATTACCTCCAAGATGTTATCGAGGTGTCCTACGTTGACAGCAATAGCTACACCATTCCTTCCATGCCTTGCGCCAACATACATTACTTTATAGCCCTCACCGATGTTGCGGGCTTTTGCACCAGTCCATCTCGTTTCTTGCAAACAAGCGAAATCTACCTTTCTTCTCTTAAAGAGGGCAGCAAGTTCTTTGGTCCTTCCAGTTAGTGTTCCAACATTCAAAGTAGCGAAGCGGACTTTACGGTTACAATTTGGGACTAACGTCGTTAGCCGGGCCCGTCCGTGACTCGGTAGCTCTCGCACACTTTTCGCAGATGTAGGGCGATGTGTCTGCGCGTCGTTTCGCGGCGACGCCCTATCCGTTATCTTTACTGTATTTTGTAACCTGTCCATTTTCTTTTCTAAAAATTTGGCTAGTTTGGGTTTATTAATTAAGTACCGATTGCCATCTGACGTACTAAAACCTACCCTTTGAGGTAGGGAAACCTCGGACCAGATGTTGGGTCTGTGTACAGGTATTCCCCTCTGTACGATGTGAATGCTTGGTTATTCCGCCAAAGCGTCGGTCGCCAGTGCCTCGTCCGTAAAACAGCAGGGTGTACCACGTGCAGGTGAGGTTGACATTTGGGATGGTGAAGATGTTAGGCCCATACCCCTTACACCCCACAGGTTCCTAAGCTAGTTCTTATATTTATTTTTCTGTTCCGTTTTTTTTTCCTACTCATAGGCATCTAACAACAATACTGTTCTTACAACCGTAAATATTTTGAGTAATAAGTTTTCTTAACAATTTCTATCTATTAACTTAAAAATCTCGGATAATATCTGGAATGTTTGTTGACTCATCAGCTGCCAACACAAATGGAACAAGGAACATTATACTGTAATAAATACAGTGGAAATCGTTATTGGGAAAACCCGCTGACCACATTAACTTTTATCTTACTAAGTTATTTTCGTTTAAGGCCATGATTTTGTTTCCGACAAAGTTATTTTATACTACGATTAAGCTTTTTTTTACGTTTCGTGTTAAGGCAGAACGCGGCGTTAAGTTCTGCCTTCTTCACAATGCCTCCAGAATTCAGCGAGAATTGGAGAACGGAAATGTCTTACGCTTTACACTAAGTTTCCGGGTTATCTCTGCCCATCCTGCTATGTGCGGGAGACAGTGTGAAGCTAAAACAATAGCTATTTTTATATTTTTTTATACGTAATTCTTGGGAACTGCTTATATTTTAACAATTTTAAAACCTGAACGTTATAGTACTGTAACTATTACTGTTACTTAATATGATTGTTAAGCTAGATTAACAACAATTAATTCAATTACCATTTATTTTAGCGATTTCGAGCAACAATTATCGCCGTTTCTCATACAAAATTCGTGTGATGAAGATCTACCCACACCGGTCCTAGAACCAATGAGCCCGTGCAACACACAAGACGTCATCATACAGGATACGAACGAAGGCTCGAACAGCTCCACCGACCAGGATGCCTTCGACATGGATGATTTCGAACAAAACGTTGTACCCGGATTCCTCAATAACAATACATTCCAAAGCCCTGGTATGTGATTTTTTTTACTTTTTATTTTACACTCACACTTAGTATATGATTTTATTGTTTATTATTCGATTCGGATCTTAATTTCAAAGAAAATACATAGAAAGAGGAGGACGAAAGTATAAATTTATTTACTAGCTTCTATAAATGAGTCGTATGAACGACGATCTAAGAAAATTATTTAAATTAAGAGCAGCATTGTTAATTATTAAAAATATGAAAATGATATAAAATATGACTGAAAATAATAATAAAAATACCAAGTCTTATCAAAGATAATCTATTCTTGAACGAAGACAATGTAATCTTGATCTTGAAAGTTAAAAACTTTTTAGATCCTCTCACCACAACAGGGAATTATTACCGCTAAAAATCCCACTTTAGCTTAACTTTTCTCTAAAATATAATAAAAATTTAATTAAGTTGATATAAAAATATAAATACATTATGTGAAATGTGAAAAATAATAATTAAGTTCAAATAAAACTAAATTTGATTTGAATTGTTGAATAAACGTGTATAATTTTGATGTTAAAAGTTAAGTTGTTAAAACTTTCTGATCCTCTCAGTACAAGAGAGAATTATTACCGTTGAAAATTTTAAACTTTCGTCTGTGAAATGTGTTATTTTACCTATATTGTTATATCAAAAACGCAGTATGTACATTCTATTACACAACCATTTTTGTCGGTATTATCGAAATGCTTACAAATAATAAAAACTCCAAGGCCCTACTATATTTAAACACGTGTTATTGAATACCTACAAAATCCTTGAAAAGGTATTTTTCAATATATTTTTTTCATTTATTTTTATTTAAACGTGCAGCATCGGCACAAGCGTTTGATTGCAAACACGACTGGTGGGTTCGATCCCCACTAAATCGAGTCGAGGCAATGCCTTCAGAATCCAACGTATAATGGGGAACAGAGCGTGTTAACATTAAGTTCTCTCTGCCTACCCTGTTTTGTGCGGGATACAACGTGAAGCATGAAAAAAAATCTTTTATGTACATGTATGAAGTTATGTAATACAGTAATTTTATTTATATCATTAAATGCTCAGATATATAGGACAAAAGTCACTTAAAAGTGACGCCATTTATAATAATTTGAAATTATTATTTTATTTAGTAGCTAACTCTGCTATACTGATGTACTTTATAAAGGATTTTTTGTTACACGCAATGAATCATTGATAATTTAAATACCAAACAACTGAATACACTTCGTCGCGTACCAAAATCATGTGTTATAATAATACAAAAATGTTATTTAAATATATAATGTATATATGTATGTTTGTATGTACATTGCTAATATGTTTAACACGAACGATGATCTCTTAGGAAAAGGTAGGAAACGCCGTCTCTCGCAAACAGCGCCGGTCGTTCAACCCAAGGTTCAAAAACCTATAAGGTTACCAGCCTCCGCGATGCAAAAGCCTCAATTGGTTGTTAAGGCTCAGCCCCAGAAACCTTTAAAAGTGACCAATATACAAGTAATTAATCCGCAAACAAAAGTTTACTCGAAACCGGTAGAGTCGGTTGCGCCACAGCGTAGAGTTATCAGAGTGGCCCCGATGGCGGGCAACCCCAGATCAATACTGCTACCCGTGACAATAAAGGACATGAAGGATTTGAAATCCATCAAAATTATTAACGCGGCGGACCTGAAGAACGCCTCGAACATCAAAATAACGGCGGCCAATCTCCTATCTCAAAGTAAATTGCAAGATCTCAAAATCGAAGCCCGAGACGAATACGAACAAAGCAACCAGTGTGGTAAGTACGTTTGAGACTAACTGAAGTTGTACTGTGTTTCCTATGCTATAAAGTCGAAATTTTGATACTGGATGTAAAAATGACTAATTTTGAAATTGATTTTAAGCTATATCACAATTAAATAGAGTTGTAATTACATTGTATTATTATATAATCGAGTTATAAGATGGGTCATGTAAAATTGAACTCTACTACTCTAATCATAAGATTTAAAATATCACACACCAAATATAATATTTCTAATGTATTTTTCAGCTACAGAAACTGTTTGCCTATTTAATTCTTTGTTTCGTTAGCTCCAACGAGTGGACAATCACAGTAGTTTAACTGATTGGTGTCGATTGTTTTAGTTTATAACGTTATATAATTTGTCGGTAAAATTCGGTCATCGCACGAGAGATGGTTTGGATAGGATCATTGAACCCATTTAATGTTGGAGGCCGTTTTGGCTTTCTTAGAATGTATATTAGTGTATGAATTACATTAAAGTCAATACAGCAATATCCTATACATTTTTTGCATGATCAAGTGGTTGTATCGTCGTTGAGTTTCGCCACTCAACTCGCTATGTCTTGAAAAATCTGAGAAAACAGGAGAACGGAGCGCCTTAACACTAGGTTCCCTCTGCTTACCCTGATGTGTGCGGGACACAGCGTGAAGCTGAAACAAAAAACAATTTTTTATTTTAATATCTCGGCTATGTGAATACCTAGTCCAATTATGTTTGTTGAAAAGATACAGGAGTTTTAACGAAAACATTTTTTTTATATAGTTTTCCCAAATTTCTATCTGAATGATGCGTTATTTACTTTAATACAAATAATTTGGTTCAAATGATATTAAGTTATCAATTTAAATATTTAGTTAGTAAGTTTAGGCTAAAGATAATAATTTACACTAACTTGACTTTGAAATTAGTAAATAGTTGAACTTCTTAAGAAAAAGAATAATAGATTATTTTAGACGTTTATATGCGTGAGAAAAACTTATTTCTCCAATAGATAAACATATTTAATTTACTATATTATTTGCATTGTTCAAATGTTTGAAAGGCAGAGAAACCAGCAGTATTATTCACTTCCCTTCCCCTCTAAGGAAGGGGTTATTTTCAATTCTTCTTCGCACTGGTAACAAGACATGGCGTTGAGTTTTTCTATACAACACGTAATGTCTCAAAAATATTTCGCAAATCAGGAATAGGAATCAGTAATCAGAGAAGGTAGGAGCCTATCCTGCTTTATGCGGGATATAGCGTGAAAGTACAAAAAATATTTTTTTATGTTATCTTCGTAAATCAACAAGTATTATGTATTAATGTAGTTATTTTCATGATTACACGCTAAAAGTCAGTTTACTTGAACCGACTCTGACATTCAAGCAAGGACGTTTGTGAAACACATAGTAACTATCTTTTTATCACTTATTCAATTCACATCGTTGTGTTGTTGGCGAGTTCAAACAGTATTTTATTCGTTTCATACATACATAGAAAAAATATTTAAAAAATATATATATTTTTAATATTAGATAATAGTATAAACAGTAATTAGCTTCACGTTTCACGCTGTATCCCGCACACAGGGGGGTAGGCAGAGAGAACCTAGTGTTAAGACACTCCGTTTCCCACTTTATTTACAGTAACAATTTAACAACTACTATTTCGTAATTTATTTTAGTATTACTCAATTTTCCTCTTGATTTGATACACGTCGTATATTTCATGACGTAATCATTACATATATTGCAGTTTTTTTCTTTAGTTTTTATAGTGTTAATAGCAAAAGAATTCAGCTTCACGCTGTATCGAACCCACAACCAGTCGGTTTTACAGTCTCACTTCGTGCCACTGCTCCACGACTGGCCTCAACAAAAGCCTGGCACAAGATTTTTTAAATATAAATTTACTTAAATATCACAACTCTCAGCTACCAACAAAAAGTTTAAAAATATATACTTTTCAGACGACTCCGGCAGTGACCATAGTGATGACGACGATGATCACAAAGACACGCAAATCAATGATGGCCGCAACGGCTATCCCCGTCTCGTTCTGACAGCTGAGGAGAGACGCTTGTTGGCAAAGGAGGGAATCACCTTACCCACCAGCTATCCCCTAACCAAACACGAGGAGAGGGAGCTTAAGAGGATAAGACGTAAAATTAGGAATAAAATCTCCGCGCAGGACTCTCGTAAACGGAAGAAGGAGTATGTTGACGGATTGGAAGACAGGTAAGGTTTATTTTTGTTGTTTCACTGTATATATCGCTTGTAGCAGTGTAGGCATAAGGAACCTATGGTGGTGATAGTATTAGCACTTAAACTTAGTTCTCCACATAACGCCGAATTCGCGAGGTATTGCGTATTACGTGGTGGAAATCAATGCCGCACTTTGGCCTGTTACTAGAGCGAGCGAGTCAAGTTTGTACAATCCCTTTGTGTGTGTGGTTTTAATTTATTTTTTATTTATCAAAATGGACTTAAGAAATGTAACAATTGCAAACATTCGGTTAATATTTTTTTCATTAAAATTATCAGATAGGACGGTATGATCATAAACTACAGTACAACCGAAAATAATAAAAATATGCTCTTAAAGATAAGAATGCTACATCAGAAGTTTCCAAATTTTGATAAAAATAACCTTTGTTTAATTAAGTATTGATAACATTACAAAGATTCGGCTTTTTCTCAATATTATTATGGTAATTTTTTTTCACAAAATTTTAAATAGTGCGAAAATTAGGTTGAGTGATACTCAAATAAGGCATTTTTTTTTGTTTTTATAAAGTATGTAGAGTATGGGGTTTTTTTTCATTACCAATACATTTTATTGAAAAAATTTTAAAATCATATAATATACCTATTTTATAGAGGCCATTTTGCAGTAGCGTCTCTATTTGAAAAAATATTATGTATATTTTTAAATACAAGCTGAGCTTCTTAATAAAACCTTCCCTCCATTCGCCCATTAAATATATTCAGATTATTATATTTGGAACATCTCGACTCGTTTCAGTTATTGTTATGGATACAGGAAATTATTATGCAGATAAGATAACAATAAGATTGTGCTTAACACACCATTTTGTTATCATTTCTTTTAAATTAATGTGGATAGATAGACGGTTAAGGTACTGATAGAAAATATATGTTGTTTTGGATTAATAGGCTCGAACATTGTTTTTTTTTTAAATCTTAAAGATTTTTGCGAATCCTAAAGTTTGATTCGGGTTTTAACCAAAAAATTGTTTATATTAGGCCAAATTTTGCCCATCGATATCAAAATAATATTTAATCAAGTTAATTACGTAACAGAGTTTTTTTAATAATGAGATATGTATACTTTTGATGAATGAATGAAAAGTTAGGTATATGCTACTAACGCCATCTATGAATCTGTTATGTATTATGTTATTTAATTATGTATCACTATTTTTTCATATTAGAATACAAAAATAACACTTAAAATGAACATTCGCGATGCTTGTATTTTAGTTTCCCCATAAAATACAGCCGTCGTGACACAGGGCCTAAGTGTGCGACTGTAAACGGGACTGTTGTGGATTCGATTCCCACTGGGGATATGATATAGTAACGACAACACGCTATTTCTCGAGAATTCCTTGGAAAATGACGAACGGGTATGTCATAACACTAGGTACTTAGGTTCAATCCGCCTCCAAAAAAACCATTCTACGATTTATAAATAAAATTATACATATATACAACGCGCAAAAGAAATTATTCTGCGAACATAAATTAAAACGCTCAAACGGAACTGTAACACTCGTAACAACCGTTATTGGCTCTCAAATGTGAAAGTAAGTAGCTCTAAATATATAATGTTATCGAATTTATTTTTACAGTACCTTTTATTAAAGACCCATTTTTTGCACTGCACTGGACTAACTGATGTAAAATATATCTACAGACAGCTTTTTGTTATATTTTTTGCAAATCATTTCGTACTGAGACTGACTTTTCTTAGTACTATCACAAAAAAACAATACAAATACAATACTGTCCGAATGCAGTCAGGTCATGCAATCGCCATTGTCTTTTGTAACACATAACGTTAGTTTTAAACGAACAAAAAGATTAGAAGAAAGATTATAGAGATATGAGAAATGATATAGAGAAAATATTAAATTATATATTAATTAGAATTGCCCACGTAGCGGTACAGACGAGTCACGTATCCGCACTTATGTCGATCTTTTCAGGCTGATTGAAAGTTGAAATATCACTTTGCACGTTATAACACGTTATTCGTCGTGTAAAAGTCGGCTTAATTCATTGTTTCTTTATTTTTTTTTATATATCTTCATGTGCATCTTGCGTGTTGATGGGCGGAACTCAACACCGAGAATTGAAAATGTTGAGTAAATTATGAATATCCATGTATGTTTACAGTCCTATACTGTGCCAATCAGCTAAGCAAATATAAAAAAATATATATTTTTAAACAATATTATACCCTAAACAGATTAGGACTCACATTCAGAACTAAAAAGTTGTTATTAGATAATGTCCTGATAAAAAAACCGACTTCAACCAAAGTATCCTTAAAGTGTATCCTTTATAATAAAAAAGGAATTATCGAGATCGTTTACGTGATATTGAGTTAATCGTCTATTGGTCGAGCACCTACTAAATGCACATGGCTTATGTGACTCTCTTATGGATGACATTGTCAGAAATGGACCAGTAAAATGTACCTAAAAAAATCGAATCGTTAAAATCAGTCCTCGTAACCCAGTCAAAAGTTTTGAGTTAACAAACATAAAAAAACCAGTCTATTCGATAATCTCCTCCTTTTACAGAAGTCGGTTAAAAAGTTACAAAAAGATGAAGATATCAATAATATACGGTATTCTTAAACGGAAGTTGACTCATCATGTTCCCAATTTTATATTGACATTTTTTTAACGTTGACACAAATATTTTAAATCTCAAAATACGCATATATATAAATTATTAGACTATTATAACCAATATTAGTCACTATATTGTACGGCCAACGAGTTATGGTTGCTCTGCAGTTAGGCTTTACGAACTTTTGCTCTTTGGTTCACTCGGAAATAAAAGAATCAACAATAAGAAAAATCCTATCAGCGCATCCACCTACAGCTTACTTCAGAGTGGCCACGACTCGTCGACCGTACTGTAACCCGAATGCAGAGACATATAACGTTAGGTACATTTCGATTTCCCCTAGCTATGTATTAAATTATTAATAAGTGATTGAACCTATTTACTTGTACATTAATTACTGATATGGTATTTATGCTCACTTGTCATCGAGAATATTTGAGATTAATTTATGTAATACTCATTTTATTTTCGTGTCATTCTTTGCCAGTTATTCTCCAAGCTTTTAGCGCTATTTTTTTTATAGCGTCACGCTGTATTTCGCATTCAACAGCATGGGCAGACGGAACCTACTGTTATCACAGTCTGATTCCCATTTTCAGAATTCTGAAACAATTGCGTGTTGAATTGCAGAACTAAACGCCGCGTTTTGCCTCGACACCAGAGCGAAGAAATATTAAATATTTCATTTCCTCGAGTGAGAATCGAACTCACAATCTGTCGCGCTTACAATCACACGCGTGTCCCCTGCGACACGACTTGCTTAAAAAAATCCTTTATCATGGCTACCAACACATATAAAGTTTTGTTAGTTTCGCTTCAATGAAATTAAATATATACTTCTTTTCAAGGACTTCTTTTAATTAATTCAAATGTGGTTATGGTGGTGATAAGAAGGCTGATCCTAAAAAAATATCAGGTGCAATGCTAGTATTAGGTATATTGTTTGAAAAGTAATAATTTGCATTGCAAAATATAGCTGTATGTTTTAACTTGAATAAATTAAAAGTAATAAGTTTACAAAATTTATTACTTACTTTTGGTTTATTTTTTTATTTCAAGTAGTGTTGCGATTAATAAAAGGGACGGTCTACCATTTAATAATAATATAATTACATATCTCGTTACCACTTATATCATTATTTTATATATTTTAATTTTTTTTTTATAATATATATTTTTTTGCTTATTAATATTTTGATTCACGCTGTTTCTGCAGCAAGGTAGGCTAGCGTTGATGTTGAGGAAAATGGGGAGCGGAATGTATTCCGCTCCCCATTTTCCTCCTTCCTTAACATTTTTTCAATATTGTGTAATGATACATTGAAATATTTTCTTAAAAGAAAGCGTTTTGTATAATATCCTTCTTATTTATCCTTCTGAGTCATTTCGCCATACAAAACAATCCACGCCGATACGAACACGTTGGCAGATGATTCACTTCACTTGGTTTCTTGTTTAATAATATTTCGTCATATTATCATTTTCCTCCTATACTTGGTAAATGTTTTGTTCAAAATTAACTAAACTTTTCTAACTTTAATTGAATTAAACTAAAGTATTAGAATTTTATAACGTAGGCTTCGTGGTCAGAGCCCTTGAACGGTGTTAAGATGTGCACGTTCAAATCTCGCTACGTTCACATTTTTATACTTTTTCTTAAAAAGTATTATTATTTTTTCAATGTAGGATAACTATTGATTTGGAATAATGAATATGTTATCTATTTCTCAATAGATCATTATTAGTTTTATTATATAAATTTTGAGATCTTACTCAAATTACTTATTTTTGAAACTATTTTTAAATAACAGTAAAAATAAAATATAGTGAAAAGTATTAATTAAAAAGAAACTGGTAAAATGAATAATAATTTATAGGTATAGTATAATTACAAACTGGCACGTTCCCGGGGTAAAGCGCCGCAAGATATCGCAAAATGTCTTTGCGTCAGAGATTCCCAGGGCACGCTACTCTATAGTCATGTCTCTGTGAATTAGAGATGGAGAAGCTACTTCTAGTAGTTGTTGAATACTCAGCATTCATGCAGTCTTCATCACAACCCATAAAATTCGTAATTGTCTTCGATCCCGATCGAAACGTAGAAATCTTTGGGCTTTCTAGGTGTGCTCATACTTACTGACCCTTTTAATCATATCTTGAACACGATCATTACCCTTATTTACAAGGGAAGGGCCAGTGTTCAAGATTGTGGTAGTTATAGGGGCATTAAGTTTATGAGTCATACCATCGATCCCAGCCTCCACCGAGAGTGTACTCTCTCTCCGATCCTTGTATGCACAAGCCTGGGGGCATCGATCACAATGTCTAGCTACCTGGGACAAACTCTGGGGTCCGAGCATACAAGAGCATCATTCGAGTGGTTCTTTTATATGGTGGCGCATGCTGGCCAGTAATGTCTTGGCACACTCAGGAACTTCACGTCACGGAAATGAAGATGCTGAGGTAGATGCGCGGCGTAACGAGGTCTGACCGCATACGTAACACATTCATTCGAGGTAGTCTTGGAGTCCGTGACGTAGCGAATAAGCTTCAAGAGCCTCGCCAGAAATGATTTGGCCATGTTATACGTTGAAAGAACTATGTCGGATCCAATTGCTTTGCCATGTCAGCTTCTGGAGTCCCCGTCGCCTCGGACGCTCAAGGAAGTATTGGCTGGATGTCGTGATGCAGGACATGAGAGCCAATGATCTAACCACCGAGGTTAAAGATCTAAAGATCGAGCAAAGTGGAGTAGGTTGAGTAGGGAAGCAAACCATGGGATACCATGGGCTGAGATTAGTGCCAGGAAGAAGTAGAAGAAGTATAGTATTATTAAAAAAAAACTAAAACTGTAAAATATTTTTAGACAGTAAAACAATGTTAGACAAAGCGAATCTTACATTAAAAGCAAAATTGAAAATTGAAAATATCAAAATATATATAATACTCACACCGTTTAATTTGAAAAGTTTATCTGAAATATACGTTTTGATATGAGATATGACAGGGGTCGGGAAGTGATGTAATAACCTGACGTAATATTGCAAACAATTTGAAAACTTTCTTGTTTCGATCGAAGTTTTGCACTTCTTTTATATACGTTTTTATACGTATTTTTTAAACTTCTACTGAGTCGATTTTAAAATTGTTATTTTTATCGCAGCTCTTTTTTTTAAATGATGCGCTTTTATTCCAACGAGTACTTTAAACTGTTCATTTTATCGCGGTTTTCCAGTTTTTTTTTATATTACATAAATTTTACCAAGTAGCTTATTGTATCCTATGTTTACTATTTACCTTATTATAACCGTAAATTGTATTGTATAAATTGAAACCTCAACCTCAGTATACCAAGATCCACGGTCCTTTGATTACCTGAAAAAATTGTATTTCTTCTTTGGGCGAAAAATGGCGCTTTTTAAACTTACTGTGTACTTTAACTTTAGTACGAACTATAAAATATAGCAGCTAGCATGTACAGGTAGTACTGGTTCAGAAAAATCTACATTTATGGTTAAACCCTAAAAAATAATAACCTTAAAAAGGGGACGAAATTTGGTACTACAGCCGTTAGTTCAAGTGAGATATCAGATAAAAGGGCTCGGTGTTCATATTCTATTAATATTACACATATTTTATGAATTTTTATTGACACTAATTGTACGGAGCTCTTGATGGGCGAGTCTGACTCGCGCCTGTCCGGTTTTTTTTGGTAACTATCAAAATAAAATCAGCTTCACGCTGTATCCCGCACACATCAGGGTAGGCAGAGGGATCGTGTTAAGATCAATAATATGCATAATATTTCATACATTGCCTGGACGTCTCTGATATACTGTATTCTACACATTGCCTAGGTGTTGTACAGAATGTCTTGATTATACAGATTGTCCGTAACATATTATATATAATATCGTGAATAATAAACGTAACACATTATTTGCAGAGTTAAACAATGCACGGCGGAAAATCAAACGCTCATAAGGAGGATAAGGATACTGCAATCACAGAACCAGTCGTTAACACAACAGCTGAAGAGATTACAGGTAGTTATGATTTTTTATTATTTAACTGTAGTGTGGGTTCAAATCTTATATAGATTTTATTAGACATAAACATATTTATACGAAACTTTTTTTTATAGAGTGTATAATTTTTGACAGGGATCAAATTTTTAAAAATATTTTTGATTTTCAATCAAAATCAACTTTAAAAAGTTTATTCAGTTATTATCATATACGATGCTACATAAAATAAATTAAAATTAACAAATTAAGTAATTTAAAATAAAACTAAATTGACGTGAGGTTTAATTTTTGCTATCTGAACGAAATTCTGAAATATGATAATGTATTCCAAAATCTTAAAGTCAATGTCGACGATCTTGTTTCATTCGCCATTCGTCATAATTATTTTAGAAAGTTGCACGAGTGAGTTATACTAAGTCATATATGGACGTTAAATTTGAGCTATAAAAATAAAATTACCCACGTTTTTTTATATGGCGAACTTTTTTATTATTATTTTTTTGTAGGGGTAACTTGCTCATTTTCTACGAACATTTTAAATTTAAATTTTTATACATTTCAATTGAATTTCCGAATTTTTATAAATTTCTAAGCTATCAACTATTAGATATTATTTTTGAAAGAATTAATTAATTACATTAAGTTATAAAAGATCACGTCCTGTTCTGAAACTAATTTCTAAAATGTACTACGTCGGCAATAAATAATAGAATCATATATGAATTAGTCATTTTTTACCACTGGTCGAGGAGAGCTCGGACAGTGGAGGTGACCTTGAACGCATTTAAAGTTCCTTAAGCCTAAGCTTAGGTCACCGGCACTGCTCTGACCTCCTCACCCTGCACCTGCACCGACACCCTCACATTGTATCCATGGCGTACTAAGCAGTTTCTTGTTTTTCATTTGTTCCAGAATGTCCTCACAGGCGTGACGTCGTCCGGTGGTAAAGCTCAACCGGCCACTTGTCTGTTAGTCCTCCTACTATCAGTGGCGCTGGTCGCTCTGCCCTCGATGAGGGAGGAGGTGAGGGCGAAGGCACCTGAACGGTCTACGTCACCAGCTGTCACGAGGGCACTGCTTTCTGCCAGTAATAGTGAGTTTTATATGATTTTTTCTGTTTATTTTTTTAAGATCTATTCTGTATGCTGGCTATAGCAGGGTAGGCTGGGGCAATTTAATGTAAGGATACTCCGTTCTCCAAGAATCGTCAATTTTTTTATTTTTTTTTTGTAAGTAGAGTGAAAAAATTTCTTATTAAGAGTATAGGAAATGAACATAATTAATTTTCTCGAGTACGAATCGAACACATAATCATCGCGTTTACAGTCAAGCGATTTCCTGATGCGCTACAGCAGCCTATTTAATAGAATTGTTATATATATTACAAAGCTTATTTTACTAAATCGATCGATTTTTTATTTCTTACATAACAAATTTTTGTTACAACAAAGTTTTATAATGACTTTTTGTTGACATTTTTCGGTAACTATTGCTAAAAGTAAATAGAATCTTTAAAAATAATGGTCTTTTTGTGTATAATTGTGAATGGTAACTATAATTTTATATAACGAGTGTAACAGTTTCAGTTACGTAGATGAAAGTAGAATGGCGGCGGAGCGTGACGCTGAACGCTGCGGATTAATCTTTATCTTAATTAATTTTTGTACGGATTTTTATAATATGAATATGTATTTATTGAATATTGTTTTTTTTGCCATTGACGTATGGAAAATAATATGTAGATTAAAATTGCGATAAAGTAGGGCCTACTAAAGAAAATGAAAAGGCACTCATAGTTTGAAAAACACACATAAAAGTTTGGACTGTTCCTTTCAGAATTATTATATATAGAGAAATTTAAATCAACAAAAATATTTAAAATCAACATAATTTTATATACATTTCATTTTATACAATTATGCAAAATAGAGTAAAATAAGCTAGAGATGGTCGTCTCTAGATGGAATAACTTATTTTGTTTTTCTTTATTTACTCTTACAAGTGTCAGAGATATATAAAAGTCACAAAAACATACTATAACAAGTTCAATTTGTTTACAGAAATATCCCTCGACGAGACCGTCATAGACGACGGGGAGTTCGCAATGGACGAACTCATCACGTTCAACCGAGCTCCCCCCGACCACGACTACCCCTCCCCCCTTCCCCTGACTCCCGCAACCCCCAACGCCCCCACATACGTCGACCCCCCCATAGACGACACGTGGCCCCCCGACCGACCGCCGAAAGACATACAGTTCGACCTCGACGACGGACATGACTACTTGCCCGTCGTCAAACATGCTCGGTATCAGGACAACATGGCGCCCGTCGTCAAACATGGCCGATATCACGACAAAATGGCGGCCGTCACTATAGAACACGATGACAATATGGAAGGACATTTCAAGGGACTGCTGCAGCTGCCGGTGCCCGTCGGTCGGGAGAACATACTGCTGGAGGAAGTTGATGACGCCGCCTTGACTAATAATAATTTCACTGAAGTCAAGACTTTTGTTGTCAACGGCTCCCTGAACGAGTTTTAGTTCAGTTTAGTTCACTATACTTGGCCAAGACCAACATGAACTTTAAAAGCAAATTGGTGAATGAGATTTAGTTCAATTGACCAAAATTAACTAAACGTCACTGATGACCTTTAAAGTCTACGAACTATGGATTGGTGAATGTGTATTTTTAGTTCAGTCTTCTTAAACTTTTCAATTACTATTATAGTATGCTATTCCTGTCAGATTTTTTTATTTTATTTTTAATATAATTTTATACATATATTTTCTTTATTTTCTATTTTCAATGAAATTATTTCTTGTATTAAGCTTAAGGTGGAGTGTGGAGGTTCCGTTTTTAGATTTACTTTTAATTATGCCTTTTATATGTAATAAATAATAAATATTGTTGAAAATATTATTTAGATATTGATATATTTAACGAAGGCTATAAAATAATCGATTTTATATTTACCATTTTCAAGAAATTCCATAATATATTTAGTCATCATTTATTGACACCGTTTTTTTTGTGATTCTCGTTTTTTTAAAATAAAATGACGATGGGAAAAATGAGAGATCGTGATTTAATTAGGTTAAGTATTACTTAGTTGTAAGTAATTCAGAACATAATACGTTTTATATTTATTTTTAATCAAAATTAATATATTGATGATGGATTTTATTAGATTTTATGAAATCGGCATGTCTTTGTAAGTTTTGAAGCATTTTCTTACTTTTCGACTTGGTGCAATTATTGTAAGTAAATAATATTAAACAACTGATCTTCAGTGTTACTTTTATAAGATATATAAAAATAAGGATTTATTGTATGTCTAGAGTTAATGAAAATATGATTAAGGTTTTATTATGTAAGTTAGAATTGTGTCGAATCATGAAATGTTGTATTAAAATACAATTGTTGTTTGAAATAAACTGTGACAGAATATTGGTGTTTGTATGAATTACCTTTTTTTTTCATTATAATAAATGTTTAAAATAATGGAGCAAGTTAATATAGCAAAGTACCTACTGCATTATTCTCATATTAAATGACAATTTAAAAAAATATATATTTTTTTCCAATATATTAAAATAATCTGTGTGTTTATAAGAGTTAATAATTAAAGTTTCGTATCTAGATTTCCAATTTCATCTTACATACCCAATGGCTTCCATTTAATTTTTTTGTATTTTTTCTCACGTACCAGTACATAGCAGGAGAATACCTACTTTTAAGACTGTTTCCTATAAATGCACTTTTTACACTTTTCCACCGAATTCTTAGGCATTACCGGTTGAGTGACTGAAAAGTCACCAAAGAGAGGAAATGGTATGCCATATTTATATTATGCTGTGCACACATTTCAAATATGTACACATTATTAATCGTTGCTCACGGCTTTACTTGAAATCATTTGATAATTGGAAAAATGTATAAAGTCACTTCTTAAATACAATATGAACCAGTAAAAACTTAAATGCTGTATTAGCTCTGAATTACCCCAAAATAAGTTAAACAAAAAAAAGTTCATCCTTCAAACCTCTCGTATATCCTCCTCCCTCTTCGTATGCTTTTGACATGTCTTTATTTACTTTTCTTAGTCCTCTTTACTTGATGATAAGATTGCAGAAGAAAATTTATTTAGAAGATCTTTGAAATTGAAAAAAACTGATAGTAGAATTGATACTCTTGGAGCTAATAGGGAAAAAAGAATTGATGATGAGACTAGTGATAGAGATGTAAACAATTTAGGAGTGTGTGTGGAGTTCTGACCGTGCAAGATTTATATCTGGCGGTTAAAGGAGGGGACTAACATTCGGTAAGGCACGCCTTCCGTATGAGCAGTCTGCGTAAATGCATTTCCCAGCGACAAAAAAAAAAAAAAAAGGTGACTAACATAGCATGAAGATCCTTTAAAAGTAACTCAGAATCAGGTTTGGGGAACCTAGTATATTTTCAATCATTTTTTCTACCTTCTTTTTGCCATAACTTTTCTTTTCGAGTAATCTTTTTGTGTTATGTCGTTTCCATTGCCTGTTTTTTCTCTTCGTCAACCCTCAAGATCGATATTTAACCGTTTTCGCTGCAATAATGATCATTTTTTTTGGTTTTGTAGCCTAAAATAACATATAAAATAAATTGTAAATTAAACTTTTTTGTCACAAAAAAAAATTGTAAATAAATAATTTCCCATACGTTCTCTTCCAGACCAGTCGTAGCGAAGGGGCACGAAGTGTGACCGTAAATCCGACTGGTTGTGGGTTCGATCCCCACTCGAGGGGATGAAATATTTACTTAAATTTATATTTACATTTCTTCGCTCTGGTGTCGAGGCTAAGCGCGAGTTCTGCCACTCAACACGCAGTGTCTCCAGAATTTGGCAAAGTGAAGAACGGAGTGTCTTAACACTAGGTTCCCTCTGCCTACCCTGCTCTGTGCGGGATACAGCGTGAAGCTCTTTTTTTATGTTCTCTTTTTATCAGTAACGAGAGTTTTTCGGTAGCGCAGCAACAGCTAACTCCGAACGCCGATGGTTCTCAAAATCATTGACTCTGACATTTACCAAAGCCCTCATTAAGCAGACATCAGCACAGATTTTTTTTAAGAGCACAATTTATCAAATTATCTAACATATTATTTAAATTAAATCCAATATCGTTTTATTGTGTAAAATTCTTCATATGAAAATTAGACCAATTAGAGCTGTTATTGTGAATGAAAATATATAACAAATATATTGTTTTTAAAATAATTAATAAGAAGTTACAGGCTTCATAGTTTGAACGTCAAACCATTTACTACCAGTTCACTAAAGTTAGTGACTCAGACCTGAGAACCGGTGCAAGAAACTCCGCGGGACTTATTTTTTTAAATGTATTTTATACGTTTAAAAAAATAGTCCATATTTAATTATTTGTGCCAATGATACCTGTTAAACATAAGTATATGTATATAGTGAAAGGTTTAGTTTTTTTTAGGGTTCATACTGTGTCCCGCACCTAGTAATCAAGTAGGCAGAGATTTTTTTACCTCAGTGTAAAGACACTCCATTCCAATCTTTCTGCCGAATATGAAGTTGAAAACTATCAAATTTGAAATAGTTGTTACTAGGTTCACGCTATATTCCGCATACAGCATGGTAGGCAGAGGGAACCTAGTGTTAAGACGCTCCGTTCCCCACTATCCGCTGAATTCTGGAGGCATTGCGTGTTGATTGGCGAAACTGAACGCCTCGTTTTGTCTTGACACCAGGGCGAGAAACGGAATAACAAAAAGTTGTCATTATAATTGTTTTATCTTATTTAACAAACGTTAAATCATTTGAATATAATTGAAAAACAATATATCGAAACACTTAAAATAATGAATAAAACAAATATCTTATAATAAGCTTTATTTAATTATGAGTTAACAAATATTTTCGTATTTTTGAAAACAGGTTGTGACCTTAACTGAATATAAGTCAAATTGCGTACGCATATGTATATGTTACAGAAAAAAAAAAACATTGACAACTGTTTTCTATGATAATTAATATTTTATATATACGGGTACTTAACTATAAGGATTCAATTCATTTTCGAAAGCATCATGTATTATATATAATACACAAAGTTAACAACTATAACGGCCGTTAACGTTCGGGACGTGACTTACTTAGTAAGCGAGAACTTTTAAAATTATAAATTAACTACAAAGTTATATACGCTCGTCGTCGCGGCACATACAATAAATACAAACGTTCCTCCGCTTCAGTGTTCAAATTGAAACATTAAAACGGTGCCTTGAAACGTTTGTTGTGATAGTGTGAAGCTGTCGAAATGCCTTCTCGTTCCGTACGCTGCGTCGCCAGCGATCGGTGTTGCCAGGCGGCAACGAACTACATTTCTATTTAAAAAAAAATAATAATCACAAAACTGAGAACTTAGGAAAATATGAATACAATCCAATATACGTAACTGTACATATTAACATATGCAAATTGCAGTTTAACTCCGCTTGCGGTCCTGGCAACACACCGTAACTCGTTACACAATCACGTAAAATCATCGCGTTAAGAGATCACACAATTTGACTTTGAATTTCAACTTCCAATTCTAATTTGATTATTCTATCTAGCAAATAGAAATTAACAATTAGGTACAGCTATGAATTAACTTTAAGACTTACGTTTATAACATTCGGTTAGATATACTGCGGCGTGTACAGTAAGTATCCTATCGGCGAGGGGAAACGAACATTGTTCACGATATTACACAAAAACTCATCCAGAGTGATAACGTTCAGTTTTCACTTAAATATTAGCATTTAGAAGGTTCTCTAAACATTTGATAACGACACAACAGGATGTTTATTTAAAAAAAAAAAGCTCCAATTCCTCGTTTGGGGGGGCGAACGATGATCGCCGCCGCGTCTCTCATCTCAAAAATCTAATTTATTTCCGCTCTCTTCACTCCGTTTCCAAGCAAAAGTATACAAACGCGTCTAAGCTGTACAATTTATACACTAACAAGCGACCGCGCGGGAGCCCTCTAAGCGTACTCAGTCTATTCACAATTCGATATCAACTAACGACCACTGCGTCCGCCGCTGCGGGGGAACCCCCGGCGACGTCGCAACGTTAGTAACGCAAAATCTACTAAACAGATTACAACTGAAACGTACGAGTGCTGCGATCAGTCCTGTCGCACTCTCCACACTCCGCTCTGAGAAGGTTTAACATAAATTATTGCACGTTATAATATATAAAATTCACGAATCACACAAGGACCGACGAGGAGCGTGGTGACGTCACTACGACCAAAACGACACGTTCACGAAACAACTTATTCAAGATGACTAAATAAAATTATAACTAGAATATGCATATAACGGCGGGCGCGTTCTGGCGCGTCGCCCATCATCAACAAACACAACTTACACTTGACGATATCTATATTATGGTAATTATTTACTTACGAAACGTAACGTAACGTAACGTAACGTAACGTAACGCAATCATATAAATACAGAATTAACTATAATAATGAACTACGCGGGAATACTACTACTACGGCCGCTCATCGTGTACTGTTTGTTCTTAGATCCGACAGATTGTTGTTGACCTGAATTCGTTTGTGGCTAACCATTTTTATTGTATATAAATATTCATATATAAAAATAACATTTTATTATACATATAGAGCCTTTTTTATATTGTATACATAGAGACCAAAACGGATTACAATTTCAACCTTATTTTTCCCTTTTTGTATAGATAAATATATACTATTCTACTTTAAATATCCTCGTGTCCATGTATTTTATATATTTTAGATATGTCAAACTATTGTCACAAATAATAGCAATTTTTACAAGATGGAAACATGAAATGAAATTAAATAATTTTTTTGTTAGATACGTATAAAATGACAAAATGTATAAACTATTATTGTTATATATGAATATTCATATATTCAAAGTATTAAATCGATTTTCTCGACAAACACACGTGTCACTATATAAGCGTATCATACGGTCAAAAATAATCGTTCATAATGAATGACAAATATCGATATTAGCTCGAATGATCTGGAATGAATGTTTAATGAGTTGTATGATTGATTGTTCACGACGGAATAAATAGAAAAATTGAAGTTTAAAACATGAAACGTAATCTACGGACGGGAACAAACGAAAACCAACCGCACCTCGAAATATTATGTACATAATGACGTTTACTGTAAAATAAATATGACACTATGTGGACACAGTTAACCAAATTAAACGAAAAACTTTATTAAATAAACTTTTTTTTTTAAATTGTTTTTCGCCATTTAAGAAACAGTCCGTTCACAATTGCTATTGAGAGTGTAAAATAACGATATTTTCGAATACTGTGTATATGATATGGAATATTCTAGAATCTCAGTAATAACACAATATTTTGTATACTAGTTAGTCACTTTATATATCGATTAGGCGTCTTGCGAATATTGTATCGACTATTTTTACTCACAATAAAAAAAAATAGGTTTTTTTTTTCATACAAAATAATCGTATATCAATTAATTTTTTTTTCGGTTATTGTACATTATGTTTGGACGTAAAGTTTTGTTTATGGATAATTTTCTATATTTATGGTTTTTAAGCGTTAGCCACAGAAATTTTTATTTAGCTGCCTGATTGAATGAATTCATACCAAATTAAATATATATGTATTTATAAAAAAATATAGCAAATATGTCAAATTGTGTGTGAGATCTCTACATAGAGTAGTTTAAACAAAATAAAAAGATAAAAAAAAACTTTGTCTTATGTTAAAAGATAAAAAGTAACCATTTTATTTTTATCTTTACATGGTTTACTTTCATACTCATATGAATTTTTCATTGTTTTATTGCAATAATAAATGTAAAATTAAATTGGGCCATATATAAATAATACAAAGCACATATTTATTGCAGGGACGTTATGGAGCTCCGTAACCGTAACTGAAACTATCGGATATACGAATAGCTGACAGAAAAAAAAAACGATTTGATCCGTAATCGGTTCCGATATAAGTTTCGGATAATTTCAGATATACATTCATATAGACAGGTTCTTGAATGAAAAAAAAAAAAAATATGAAAAACTATCATCAATAATACATTATTTACAAATTAAAGCAATATCAACAAAAAAAGTATCTCGAATAATTTTCATAATAAAATTTACAGATTATTTCTATTTTCTGAAAGCCTTAAAGCGACTCTGTGATGAGGGAAGAGGGTACTCTGTCCCTGAGAAGTCATAAACACTACATGGCTGCTCAAGAGGCTTGAATATCGATCGAGTTGAGAACTTACTCATTACATTCCTCTAAAATCTTATATCCGTAACCAAAATTATCCGAAACCAACGGATAATCCGAAATAATTTTCTTCCTACATCCGTCTCCGTAACATAACATCCGCAACATCCCTGGTTTATTGCATATAATTATAATATAATGTTAATATATAATAAAGAAACATGTATTCATTCAATTTACATATTTAGTATATCTAAAAATTATTGGTATTTAATATTTAAATGTCAGGATATAAGTTTTGTTTTATCAACAAACCACAATTTATAAGTCAAATTTAAAATATTGCAGTACTTTAAAAAAAAGCATGGAATTCTCTATGAAAATCGATCACATATTATATTTTTTTGTATCTATATAACTTCTATAGAATCAAAACTTATAATTTTCATGCAATATTTTAAATTTAACGTTATAATAAAAATTATATTACCAGTTGAGATAATTTGCAAAAGAAATTTAATATCACTCTAGTGTACAACTGAAAATTTATAGAAAGCGCAACCAAACATTAAAATACTAACTAAATCCTATAAAAACAATAAATAAAAAAAACTTAGAAACCCTTTAATATTATTTATTCAATTTTTTCTTCGTTTTAATATTAACAATACCTACAGATTAACAATGTTAGTGCAAAATTTGAACTAGACTATAAAATATTTGAAAATTGACCAATTGACATTAATTTCCTTTTTGACAAACATCTCAACTTGAAAATTTTGGAAAAAACCATATTATTTACTTAATTTACATCAACAATTTCAATTACCGTCTCGTTCTGGATATATTTCGTAACAAATAACTTTATGTTTCAGTTTGGATTCAATCACTTTAGGGTTGTCAACTATACGAATATTTTTTGTATATATACTTTTTATAATTTTTCATATATCTTAATAATTAATTTTCCAAAATATTAAACGGCACAGTGTCTAATTCAAAATAATTATTATCATTTTCTCGCTCTAGTAACAAGATAAAGCGCAGCGTTGAGTTGAGCCACTCAACACGCAATGTCTCAAATATTGGGCGGTGCGTGGGAACAAGAGTCTCTCACACTAGGTTCTCTCTTTGCAATATGCGGGAAACAGCGTGAAGCTAATAAAATCTGTACAACGATATTTAATATTTTGCAAAATATACAAATATCAGTGTAATTTCTATATAACGATACTGTAAGGAATGTGTATTTTATGACATCAAGTGTAGTTATGGTGGTAGTTTTTAAATTAAAATAAAATATACTCATATTTTAATTCAATTATCAAATAATTACTAAATTGTTTTGTACATATACACATCATCATCTGTTATACTTTTTGAAATATTAAAAAAAGTATACACGGGAGATTATTTCTATGTTATCGATTGTTTTTTTAGTAATTGAGAGTTACGACGATGTTATATATCATAGTACTGAAAACAAGGCAAACCAACTAAAATTATGCACACTGACGCTTCACCGTGTTTTGTCATAAAATCAAGAGATGTTATATAGAACGTACACTGTATTTTCTTTTAATAAGCGTATAAAAAGATAGATTACTATATTTAATTCTGCTTTTCGTGTAACAATTGGAAAATAAAAATGTTGTAAATCGAGAAACCTATACCAATAGTTGTCGATTTGCTATAATTCTTGTTTTTTCCGTTGAACACAAACACAACACAATCAAAGTTGACAACCCTAAACAATCCATATAGTAAGCATCATGGAGCTGACAGTTCAACAGTATACGGTCCGGGGGGTGTCTGCGGGTGTGTGGGGGTGTTTGGGGGTGACGGGGGGTGTGTGGGGGTGCTAGGGGCGCGGCTGGGGTCAGGCGTCGCGTCACTTGTACGCGCGCGTCGCACACTTCTTCTTTTTGCGTTTGAAGAAACAGCAACATCTGGAATAGACGGATTGTCTGCATGATGATTTTTTATAGTCTGCTTGCGGTTTAAGATATTCATTTATTATATTTATTATATAAGATATTATTTTTTAATTATTTATCAAATTGCATTAATAGGAAAAATATCGGAATAAATTATATATTTAAATTAATTTGAAGAAAATTTAAAAAACAAAGACATTTAATGTACTTAACATTAACATTTTAAATAATCTTTACATTATTTTAAATAATTTGGCTAAAATTATATAGATTTGATACTATCCAAGTGAGAGGTTTAGGGTAAATATGAATTAAAAGTAGTTATTAATAGTTTAGAACAATAAAAGCGCATCACCCAAAGCCTACATAACCGTTATAACTGTTCATATTATAATTCTATATTATTTCAAAATAAAGAGCATAAACAAATAAAATATTCTTACTTATAAGTAAGAATATTTTATTGTATTAATCTATAGATTAATTTAGTGTGGTAATACAGTCATTTTGGGTAAAATTTGTAGAGCAATATAAAAATAGGTTTCTATATATCTATTTAACAGTACAATAATATTCATAATAAGGCTATAATATAACGACAACCTTCAACAGGCGAAGCCGCGAGTGGATTCTAGCAATAAACCGTTTTATAAAATTAACATTTTACTTTTCTCCACTATGCCATACCTAAAATTACCCAACACAACTGACACAAATAACAACTGTCCGAAAATAAGGAATAATTTTTCTCACCTTCACGCTTTATCCCGCATATAGCAGGGTAAATAGAAAAAAAAAACTTAAGCTAATATTGAAATTCTGTTCTCTTTATAGCTCTCAATTTTAGAGACATTGCGTGTCAAGTGGTATAACTGAAGAAGTTTTGTCTTGTTACAAGAGTGAAATTAAAATTACTCGTATAAGTAGAAGAATTCATATAAGTGGGAATCGAACCCACAATCTTCACGTTTACATGTAAACAGACTTAAAATAATAACTAATAACAATCATATCAGCTTAACATTATATTCCCGCATTTAGCACGGTCCATAGAGACGTTCACCGCTATTACACATACACGTACGTACACAAAATCAAATGATTCTTACCCAAAACAAGCAACAACAATTACCACGTAAAGCTACCAACTACGAAAAAGAAAACTAAAATTAAAATATAAATAATAAAAAAAAAGAAACCAATGCATACAGTTGAAACACTGACTTGGTGTCGTCGACCACGTCCACCTCGTGGTGCTGCGTGATGGGCGTGTTGCTGTGGCCCGCCGTGGGGTCGTCCGCGCCCAGCTCGCCGTTCGTTGAGCTTACCACCTACGTTCATGAAAAATTATCTTTATTTCTAAGGTTTTTCTCATTATTCAAATTAAAGGAGAGGAAAAGCGCCGATTGTCCGAATGTTGGTCAACCAACCGACGGATTATCTTAGCGTTGATCAACTAAACGACCGATTAAGCGAACGGCCGATCAAAATCGATCAAAAAACATCCATGCCCTCTAATTTTGTCGGATAATAATTAACGCTCAACTACGTTTATATTTATTTTATTTACAGAAGTATAAAAAAAAACTTATGTTTCAGGAAATAGCAATGTATTACTTAAATCGCCAAAGCTTGGATGGTTTCTAATAGCTGCGGGTTGGAATCCCGCTACGTACTATGTTTGATACATTTGTAAACATTTCCCTTTTCTGAGTATGAATAACATTGTAAAAAAATTGTTAAGTCGTTTATTAAATGTTAGTGTGATTAAATTTTTTAAAGAAACTGTGGTTGGTAATAATATTTTTTTAATTAAATATAACTTAATACATTCCTTTTTGTCACGGTTAATATATTTTTGCGAGGGCTATTGTTTAGTCTTAATACGTTGTATTTTTAATAATAACTTAAAACCAAGCAAATTCTAACAAAATCCAAATAACATTTAAAATCAGTTTCATCACATACAAAACAAATACAAGGCTTTTAGGGGGTTTATTAAGCGTTACAATTTGTTCGGAAATTGGCTTCACTTGAACATCAAATTAGCTCTGACCAAGCGACATCCATAGCACACTAACGACAATGTTATTTAAGCATTTACTTTAAAACCAAAACCGTAAAATTCTAAAAATTATCTAGATATTAAGGAAGCTTTTTCAAAAATGTATTACAGATTTTTTGGCTTGTGTCACATTTAAAGCACGTACGGTTCATTACCGGTTCGAATAGCACATTATTGGTAGAATTGACTATAACTTTTCCTTGTTTGAAATATAAGATAATAAATTAAATTAATAATTTGAATTTGATATAGAATATAAATTTTGAATAAATTATAATAGTAAATTTTTTTTCTGCCTTCACGCCTTACGTTGTGTATAGTGTAATAGGTCACTTGCCTAGGCTAGGTGGTCTAGAACCTAGTGTTAAAACAATCCGTCCTCCAGTTTCTGCACGAATTCGAGCCAGTGTGTTGAGTCTTAAAACTCAACGCCGTAACTTAGTCTACCAAAGCGGGAAAATAATCCATTGTTTGTTGCCCAAATATCACAAATAATATATCTGATATTTTTTTCCATATCACACGAGTTCTAAAAACCAACAAATGCTCTAAATATATTCAATCTCAATCAAAAGATAAAGTCAATATGCTTTAGCATCAAAAAAGCGACATGCAAACACACAACTGTTGCCGCAAAATGTTCAAACTGACCGTCGACACCGACCCGGGAAATTTCACATACCGAAAATGCTTATTCTTCAACAGCTAAAAAATAAATACAACAGTGTACGTACATTCGCATATCATAGACAAATAATGAGCGAAAAAAAAGAAAGGTATCTGTCATGCATAATAAATAATATCGAACGATTACTTAATAGATCGCCATGCTTTGTAGCAAATATGTATGTCGTATCATACAATTATTTATAATAACTTTTTAGATATAACCTGGTGTGTGTTTAAGTGTATTATTACAATGTTGCACGATAATTAAATTTAACTAGTTTCTATACAAATTTCTATTCATAATTGCTCTTGTACTGTATATAAATTAAATTCCACTCCACTTCCACTACTGTGGACTTGAACCCATTGTATCAAATTTATATCTTACACTTATATTTTTTCGTATTATTTGAATATTGATATTATAATATATAACGTAAATTCCATCCTCGGGTTAAATATACCAGTATTTTTCATTCCATCTCCCATTTGTAATTTCCGCCTTTATAAGTGCAAATTGTGGTAAATAATATTCAGATGAAGACGAAAAAAATTAAAATAATATCAAATGAAGTGTAACTTTTAACTATCTCAATAACAAAAAAATGTATACAATATGTTTAGTATTTCCAATTTATAATTTGGCTTAACTAACATAAAATGTCTATTATACAAGAGAATTCGTACCTAATACTAACCATATCAATATTAACAAATTTAAGAATAATCTCCAATTCTCATAAAAAACCGTTACAATGTAACAAGGCCGACCGATCGAACAACAAATCCATTACAGATTAAAATCGAACCTACAACCCTCTCAACCCACCTGTACAGATCCATGCCGGTCGGCCGGCGTGAGGTGTCCGGTGGCGAGCGGCGTCGCCTTGCCACTGTGCGGCCAGTTCGCCGTGTTCGCCGTACCGCCTGTGCCCGTGTCCTTTACGGCGCCCTGGAAAATTTGATTTACAATATCTAATAATAAAGGGAAAAAAACGTTTTTAGAGCACTTATAAAAATTTCAACGTAGCACGATTCCAACCCGCGCCTCTTGGGCGAGGTCAAATAGCCCATAAGCTGTTTTCAAGGTATTAAAACGCGTAAAATCGAGGCCTGCGGGATTGAAACTTTTTGTATTTAAAAATCATTTTATAATTAAAATTATGATTTTAAATTAATTAATTAATATAATAATTATTAACGTAACAAAATTTTACTATTACTACATTTGATAATAAATAAACATTTGTATCAATAGTAATTCTACTATAAAAACTGGTAATTAAGTAACCTAAATAAACCAATTAAAGTATAAAATTTCAAATCATGCGTAACAATTTACTTAAACTAAATCAAAACAAGATTGACCTTGTACGGCTTGATCTGGAAATTGGCTTAAGCTAAGATTTAAATACTATGACTTTTAGCATTATACTATTTAATGAAGAAGACATAAAAATCAGCTTCACGCTGTATCCCGAACACAGCAGGGCAGGCTGAGGGAACCTAGTGTTAAGACACTCTGTTCCCCACTTTCTGTCTGTGTGTGTGTTGAATGGCGGAACTCAACAGCGCGCTTTGCCTCGACACCAGAGCGAAGAAATGGAAATATAAATTGAAGTAAATATTTCGTCTCCTCGAGTGGGGATCGAACCCACAACCAAACGGTTATACAGTCACACTTTGTGCCCCTGCGCCCCGATAGTACGGCGCAGTGGCCGAAGATATAAATAAATTAAAAAAAAGAACTACAAAGTAATTATTTTATAGGTATTATGACATACTTATGTATGAAAAATATTTACAGTACTAATAAATTTTAACTTTGTTATATAAAAAGCAATAACGTTAAAACAATGAGTGAGTCGTGTTACTTTACATAAACCACACACTGCTTTAGGACATCTATATAGCAACAGACGGAACTGGCTGGTTAGAAATGAAATAATAAATGAAACTACTTTATATTATATTAAAATATACATAAAAAATGTAAATATATTAATTCGCTAAATGAAACGTTTTATGTTATATTAAAAATATAAAACATACGTTAAAAAAAATGGTATATTGCGACTGAATAATACATGGAAATGAAATAAGTATTACTGTATAATAGTCTAATATTGTAACATATTATGTATCGAAATGCTATTGACATGTGAATATGGAGAGATTTGAGCTTGGGAAAGCAAACTATTGGATCAAACGTCAAACAACATATATTAAAAAGCTGTCTATGCTAAGTGGTATAACTAATATTTCTTTTATTTATAAAATAACAAACATTTATTTTTAAAGTTGGTTATACATTATTATACAAAATACAGTGAAGCCTAATTAATTAGGACAAGGATTTGTACAATTTAAATAGGTTTTCATTCATCCACGCTTCCAATAAAACAGTTTTAAAATTATAGTTATCTTATTTAAGGGGCCCACAAGCTTGCATATAATTTTATTTGTAAATAAGCGTATCAAAACCTTAAGCGATAAAACGTCTCAATTTCACAGAGAATTAAATTTAAACACAGAAAAAGTCCCAGAAATCCAATCTAACTTAACCCGGTCCAAAACGTCCTATTTTTAGATGTAATTCAACGACAAGGTGCAGAGATCTTATTAATAGTTATTTCTCACTTATCTAGGACCCACTCGACTAGGTTTCACTGTACATGAAATATTAATAATCAACAAGTAAATTTTAATTTTAAAATTGATTTAAATACAGTTATGCCACTTTGCCAACAGTGTTGTGTGTCAAACCTCTCCGGATATAAGCGCCGCCTCATCGTCCTCAACCAAACCAATCATATAATCACACAAATCATCCTGCACCGACAAACAAATTATATGAGTCGGCCATTTTTTTCACTAATCTCTTTTGTTTCGTAATACTTTTATAGATATATACCACCGCCGTGCAAATATTCTACTTTTGTTCTCTTGAAAATGATTTTAATTTAATGTAGAACTATATTATTTGAATTTGATTATCTTAAAGTAGCTTATAGTGTAAACTTGATAAATCCTTTTTTTTTGTTTCTTCGCTATGTATATTTTTTTACCATTAAAAAATGTAAAAAAATATAATATAAAATTTTTAGGCTTTTGTTTTATTTCATTTACTAGAGAATATAAGCCAATTTACTAAATTATGATGAAAATTGATGTTATTGTATTACTAATTACTGCCAAATACAACAATATTAAATTCAGAATCAAGAATCACAAAGCACGGCGAAGATATAATATAAAGATAAAATGTTCAAAGTAAAACAAATAAAATCTTTTTTTTAAAGAATAAGAAATAAAAAACAAGCGCCATTCCCCAAAACAATAGAAACTAGTGAAAACACTGGCCATATTCAAAAGAAAAAATTTGCAAATAAGAAAAAAAAATCATACCAAAGCCTTTTTTTATAACAATTTAATAAAAATAATTAAATGTGATTAAACGTGATTTTGGTACTACGCGTGCTATATTAGTGGCAGTTATAAATTATATTACTACCTTATATTGTTATTTAATTACTCAATAAACATAACCGGAAGTGAATATTTATTCTATCTCAAAAAGAAAATATAATAAGCCGCCATTACGCAGCACAATGTCTTACTGTAAACGCGACAGATTGTGGGCTGTCTCTCGTAAATGTCTCAAATATTGAGTGGTGCTTAGGGCGCAAAATCTCAACATTAGATTATTTCTGCTTACTCGTCATATACAGGTTGCAGCGATAAAAAAAAATATTCTAATATGTTGCTTCACATTGGTTGTAACAAACGACCTTCACCTTCTACAGCATTATACATATACAAAGACCTTAATCCAATTAAAGGAGAGAAGCCTTGGCTTTCTAAATGTCGAAAATAAATCTACATTGATTTCTACTTATGCCTTAATACCGTCGAGTAAAACGTTCAAGTTAAAATAATTTGTTTTTATTAGGATTATCTCTGTATCCCGCATACCCTTCTAGGGTAGAGAAAACCCAGTATAAAACACCGTTCCCTAAGCGCCTTCCAATTTTCGAGATATTGCGTGTTAATTTGAGGAATTCAATACCGCCCTATGTCTTGATACCAGAGCGAGACAATGAAAATATTTTTTTCCCTTGAGTGAGAATATAACTCAATAACAGACGCGTTAACTGCAGCGCAACGGTCACATTTTTATATATTTTTTAATGTACCTAGTATACCTAATAAAGAATGCAGAGAATAAATTAAAAAAAAACAAGATATCATTTATTAATCATCAGTTTCTTCATAAGTCGACGATTCTAAAGTTTCCAATCTTAAATATATTTATACTATATTTTGTATTAAAGGTATGTTCTTCAAAAATGATCAAATATTTACCTTGTGGAAGGGCTGATGTCTGTCACGGTTGGGTGACACGACAATCTCGTGACCAGTTTGTATAGAGCCCACGGGCGTAGACTGAAATTCGAAACATTTATACATTTAATTATAATAATATATATAAAAAATATATATATTTTAAAATAAATATGCTACTAGAAACGATGATAGGAATTAAACAACACAATTATCGAAAATGTTTGTTTTTATGAATTTCTATGTAAATAATGAAATCTACTACAAAATTAAAAAAATATTTAAGAAATTTCAGTACTTTTAATATTATAATAGCACAGAAATGATTTTGAATATCATAATACAAATGTAGTCTAACAATCAACAAAGTAAGAGACCTAGCATTATTATATACTAAATGAATATTTGATTATTTAAATTCTTTATGACGATAAATAATAAATAACAATAAAAAAAATCTAGAACAATTTCAACTGATTTGCGAAAGAAGACCAAATAATACATCAACTATTTACACAAAAAGATTTAGCTAAAGCTAATTGAACGTCAAACTAATGGTTTTAGTGACGTAAGTACAGATACGTACATACATACACACATGTTCACTATTTACATTTATATATATACATAGTACTAACCTTATCGGATTTATTTCTAACGATATTTGATGGCGGCGCGTTACGCAATATCCGCATAACATGCATATTTGCGGGCTGTTTGCGTGCAACATATATATAACATGCATGTATAAAATATATATATTTTTTTAAAAAAGCAAAAACCGTTTAAAAATCATGCTGAACGAATGTTGTCATGTCAAAATTTAAATTAAAAAAAAAAATCGATATTTATTAATTGCAATGTAACATCAAAAAAATCATGAATCAATTAAAAAAAAAACTACACAAAAAACAGAAGTTCACGAAATAGCTTCATTAATAATAACAATAATAAGTTACAACATCTAGCAATTAAGAATTTAACCAAAAGCATTAAAATACAAATTAAACTTGTGTTAAAGGTTTAAAAAAAAGGGTTAAACTAGAGTTTAAAAGGATTAAAAAAGCGTTAATTTAAGCAGTTAATGTAAGTACTCGTACTCGTATGATGTAAGGACAGAGGATCCCTCCAATGAATGTAGGAAAAAGTTATTATTTTTATCCAAACATTTCAATATAGTAATTTTAGTAATCCAATTATTTATAACAATATTCTTTTATATAAATATTATAAGAAAATCAATTTATTTTTAATTAATTAAATTTAATTTCAATATTGTATTTTGTAATTATAAATGGTTTACATGTCTACAGATAGTTGAGTCATCTCTGTTTTATTATTTCATTAAATAAATAAAAAATGTCTTCTTTATAACAAATATAACAACTATTTAATTGTAATTTTACATACAAACATATAAATATATTTTTTATACGATAGATTATGTGAATAATGTTTCTAGGTCTATTTAAGTGATCTTCAGATCTTCTAAATTAGTCTTCAACCGTGTTAACTCATCACCTATTATGTGTTGGAAAAATTATAGTTAAATGACGTCATGAAATGACATTGATCAAATTATTTTTCTAGCTTCATGTTGTATCCTACACAAAGCGGGGTAGGCAGAAAGAAACTGAGAACCAAGTTTTAAGGCACTCCGTTCTAGCTTTAAGACATTTTCGTTCCCCACTCTCTGCCGAATTCTAGAGATGTTGTGTATCAAACTACAAAAAATTCTACATTTCATGCATAGTAAAATTTTTGTGTTAATAATTTTGTTGCAACTTCGGAGGGCATTTAAAATTTTTAGAAAGATACAGGACAATTTATTGAAAAAATACAAAAACAAAAGCGTTATAGGCACAGAGGCAACATTCAAGCAAATACTAGTGTAACGTAAAACGCACGCGTACCATGGTCTTGCCGGTCCAGTCGAAGTCCCCGTCGTCGACGTACCCGCGGCGCTCGAACAGCTCGCGGAACATGCGCCGCAGCTGGTCGTAGTCGGGCGTCTCGAAGAAGTCGAGGCGCCGCACGTAGCGCAGGTACGTGGCCAGCTCCTCCGGGTGGCCCTCGCACAGCACCTGCGGGCAGCGCACTCTATTCAATGGAATAATATACACAACAATATTCCGTTATTGGAATATATGCATTTTCATATGCCTAACGGCGATAATTACAGACCGGTATCAGTCCTAGACTATGCAGAATCGGTATTATGTGAATTACTTTACAACAAAATCTCCAAAATAAAACGTTTAACTTTTCGTTCAAAGCTAATATTTAAGTAAACCTCTTATTTTTAAACAAATATAGCATTACCCAATTACAGACATTTTTCATTACACAAATTCTTTTAAAATATAACTTACTGTAGCTTTAAAAGCAAGTACCTAACTAAAGGCTTCATGACAAGTACCTAACTAAAGGCCAGGTATCATTTCCTTAAATAGCAATCAATATTTAAAACACATCGTGATGTACAATTCACTAAATTAATTAAATATATAGTATATTTTTTTTTATTTATATTATTTATAGAAGACTATTAGTTATGTTAGATATAATGATTATAAACGTGACCGTTGGGGGTTTAATTCCCATTCGGGGGAAAAAAATATTAATTGCTATTATTTTTGTTTCTCTCCACTCAACAAACAATACTCCAAAAATTCAGCGGAAAGTGGAGAACACAGTTAACACAAGGGTCCCTCTGCCTACCCTATATGGGAATTACAATGTGAAGCTGCAAAAAAAAAGTTTAATAAGATAATGATATATTAATCTAATTACTGATAAACTGAGAATTATTTATTAAATGTTTTTTATAAATTACAGTACGACGACAAGTTTTGGTCGTCCTGATGTTAAATTTTCTGAACAAAACTAAGTTATTACAAATTGAATATAGCGGCCACGACTCGTCGGCCGTACCCACTACATATCCAACACAATTACCTCTATAGGAGTAGCTCGTTTGGTATCTCCAATTTTTTGGTATCGTTCTTTAAGTGTATCAGCTTTTAAACCCTGCCAGGGTAAGGAACCACGTAAAAAATACATAAACATATGCCCCAGAGCTTCCAGGTCGTCGCGTCTAGATTGTTCTGAAATTAAATGTTTCAATAAAAATTTTTGCGAAACAAAACTCATCAACCGTATTAATTGTATATTTTAGTATTGTACATTCCCAACGCTTTGCAATAGTCCTAGGTCCCAGGTTTTTCAACTGTTCGAAACGTTGGGTTTTTTAAAAATGTATTTATTATATTAAAATATGCATAATTAATTCAGTTAAAGAGTCTTATTAAAGTTATATAAAAATTTAAACATCGATTAGATTTTAACACAAATATCACAAATATCTTAATTAATAATTCATAACGTTTTCAATATAAAAATCGAATAAATTGTTCAGATTATGACTAAATGTAGATTTTTAGAATATCACCCAAATATAAATATGCTATATCTTCAAGCATTTTTAAAGAAAACTATGAATCACGAGGGAAAAAAATATTCTTATAAAACTAAATATCATATAAAATTGCAATTAAGCAAAAATATTACATGAGTCATTGAAATAATGAGCTACAAAAAAAGTAAATAAAACCGTTACAGTAATTAATTTCCACTAAAAAAAATATGCTTAGAAATTAGTTTTGTCATCTCAACGCGTTAACGTAATGTTAAAAAGCATACAAATAAAAACAGTATATTGTAATATTAGAAATTTTAAATAATATAATATGGCATTTTTAAAACAATTTGTGAATGAGGTTATTATTAGATAATTTACCACAATAATATTAGACCGAGTCGAGTTGGAATATGTATTTAAGGTATATATATAACGGTCGTGGGTTCGATTGCCTTTCGGGGGACCTTTTCAATTCTCATACAGTATAACGATACAGCTCTTCATTTGCATTCTTTAAATGGAACAATTAAACCAATAATAAATAAAATAAACCAATAATAAATAAAATAAATTAAACCAATACCTACTTATTATTTTACTCTCATTATTATTAAAATGAAATACCATTGCATATAAAACCAGAAACATGGCGTTATAATACTATGTTCTTTCCACCAACACTCATAAAAGCGAAAATAAAAAACTAAATATTTAATGTATATAATAAGCACAACACTAGCCTGTACATAATACTTACCTTTTCCTAAATGTGTATTTATTGACATGTATCTCGCAGTCCCCGTGAGTGACTTGTGCTCCCGGTACGGGATATGTTTGTTTGTCTCTAAGTCTATATATTCTTTGGCCAAACCGAAATCTGTGGATAAAATTAAATATATATATATTAGTAAAAACAAATAAACCAATCTGCTCCACGTTGTATCTCGCACACAGCAGGACAGTGTTACGACACTTCGTACCACAGATTCCGACGAATTATGGAGGCATTGCGTGTCGAATGACAGAATTCAACGCCACACTTTGCCTCGACACCAGAGCGAAAAAATTGAAATATAATTTTAAATAAAAATTGCATTTCCTCGAGAGGGGATAAAACCCACAAACAGTCGCGCTTAGTGTAACTATACTGCCATATATATAACTATCACGTAAATGCATAAATAAAAAAAACCATAAATTTAATAAATAAATACATGATTTTTTTTACATTTTTTAATTTTTTTTACTGTTGAGTAAAAAAATATTGAGTTAGATTATTGTTTTTCTGTATGTAAAATTCAAAAATATATCTAATAATATAATATCTTCTATTATATAACGTATATTTTGAATTACTATTAATATTTTATATGCATATTAATATAATTTGATACAGCTAGTCAACCTCGTAGGTTTATAAATATATTGGATGTTTCAATCCAACAAAAATTTAAATTTTATCTATAGATAAATTATTATAAAAACAGCAAAAAAACCTAATATCTATCCGACAAAACAAAAAGATAATTTTAATTTTTACACCATTATATTTATTTAAAACTTTTTTTATTAAGATCATTGAAAAACTAATTATTTTTATTGCCATGATCTAGCAAGGCATAGTGCGACGTTGAGTTACGCCAATAAATACGCAATGTCACGAATACGTACGAAATTTAAGAATTGAGTAATTACTAAGTTATCCTGCTATATGCGGGAAATAGCGTGAAACATTTACATTATATCTGTATTGTAGACAGCCCGAGAGAATGCGATCGCGTCAAAAAGCGGTCAAACAAGGGAACTTGAAGAATACTTGGAAACAGCTATTGTTGGCAAGGTATGATTCAGTCTTTATCTATCGACCGTAATGGGTGATGTTTCGACCGTTCTACTTGTAGTTTATTATTATGATTGTACAGTTTTGTGAAGTGTAAAGTAAAATTATGTTCCTTTTTTTAGGTTCACGCTGTATCCCGCCCATAGCAATTTGTACACAGAGGTAACCTGGAAACCTAGTGTTAAGATACTTCGTACCCCATTCTGATATTAGGCGGAGGCATTGCGTATTGAGTGAAGGAACTCAACGCCGCTTTTTCAGAGTCGTTACCAGAGCGAAGAAATAAAATAAATTAAAACCAGCTTCACGCTGTATCCGCAAATAGCTGGAATTCTGGAGGCATTGCGTGTTGAGTGGCGGAACTCAACGCCGCGGTTTGTCTCGACGATAGAGTAAAAAAATGAAAATATTAAATATTTCATTTCCTCGTGTGAGAATCGGACCCACCACCTGGAGCGTTCACAGTCACTTGCTTGCTTGTGTCCCTGCGTCAAATCGGCCAAAATTTAACAAATTTACTTTGAAATAACTAATATATATTTACTGACAATTTTCGTTGATTATTAATATCGGCGTTCGTGTGTTTCGGTATAATGTAAACAAGATTTAATTTTTTTATATGATGAGAATCAAAGCAGCTCAGTGTTGGTGTTCGCTACTTAAAGTCTCGTTTTAAATAACCTAAAGTCTAAAAATTATAATTGCAAAGAGATCCATTTTATTTCAATTCATATACATTACATATTATACAAACAGTTTCAGAGTCGCCAAAAAAGCGCGACAAGATATGTGTTTGATTTCCAATCTAGGAAATGACATTTATTTTCATATTGCTTGCTCTAACGAGGCAAAGCACGGCGTTGAATTCCGCCACTCAACACGCAATACCTCCGGAAATCAATAAATAGTGGGGAACGACTGTTCTAATGTTAAAAGAGTGACTTAACACTAGGTTCCCTCTGCCTACCCTGAAATATACGAGATACAGCGTGAATCTATAAAAGAAAATGAAACAAATCTAAATCCGTAAAACGTAGAAACGCTTACAGGCACATTAGCAGTAACACAATATAATGCGAGTAAAGCCTTAGGCTTAGAGCTACCCAATACTGTATTTCAACCGCAGACCTCTCTATCGTACATATAGTGTTACCTCACTCGTATATAATGTACCACGTTACCCAACGACACATATTGTACGCCATTGTAATATCGCGTTATCAATTATCACATATGATTGTGACGAAATTTGCTTTCATTTAGTTAATAATAATAAAGATAATATAAAAAAAGTGTTTAAATAATTTATACGTTAACTAACGATCATTCGTTAAATGAATATAGATAGATAAACAGCATGAGCCAAAAGAAAAGCCTGTTAGCTAAAATAATAGGTAGGGTAACTATAAATATGTAAATCAGATATGGAAAAATTGATAAAAAATAACGAGAAAAAAAAACAAGTTTGTAATTATGACATCATTTTTAAATATAATTTGTATGTTATTTAAAAAAAACAGCACCGACAGCCAGCTGACGTAGGGTAACGGTCGCTGTTCACATTGTCTGCAGTGCATAATGGGATTACGAAGGCCAAGTGGCTATCGATTCGCGAAAACTGGGCCTTTTCAAGGCGATATGTTTATCTTACTCGAATTGACCTCCATTTTGCATAATTATATAATTGTTGAAACTGATTTGTAGAATATATCAAATTTATACTATATTATAGACTAATAAAAATGCATTAAATATATATTTTTTTATTTATTAACAGTTAAGCAGACATGATCAAAAAGTTACTTTTTTATTCATTTTAATAATTAAGAGCCATCATATGTATAAAGGTAAAATCTAACATCATATTTTAAATTCACTCTATGGGATTTAAGCCTACAACTAATAATATTAGTCGAAAACATCAGAAATATAGCACAAGCTCTACATTAAATAGTTACAACATTAAAACTAACTTTATTAATTATTTTCATACGTTTTACAAATAAAAAATTCGGGGTTTCGTTTTTTTGAATGTAGAATCTAAATTATTAAAAAAAACCGTATTCATCAGTACACAAACCATGTATCTATCACACGTTTGTCCGTCGGTACATACATAGTGGTTAGTCTATAATAATTTGCAAAAATATAGTTATAATTTCAACTTCATATGGAATTTAATCATACAACGCGTTTCATTGAACCAGTTGATTCAAGTATGGGGTCACTTTTTGTGGCGGCACACTTACATATTAAAATGGCTGCTACATTTTTTGATACAATATACATAAAATATAGCAGTCGTCACGATCGCCATGACGTTTACACTGTGACAGTCCAAAGTTTTCTTTACATTTCTAGATTTATATGTTTAATCATATTATATCATAGTTGAGGCCAGTCGTGGCGCAGTGGTACAAAGTGTGAATGTAAAACCGACTGGTTGTGGGTTCGATCCCCACTCGAGGAGATGAAATATTTAACTAAATTTATGTTTCCATTTCTTCGCTCTGGTGTCGAGATAAAGCGCGGCGTTGAGTTCTGCCACTCAACACGCAATGCCTCCAAAATTCGGCAGAAAGTGGGGAACGAAGTGTCTTAGCACTAGGTTCCCTCTGCCTACCCTGCTGTGTGCAGGATAAAGCGTGAAGCTATTTTTTTTATTTAATCATATTTTATTATACCTAACCTTAAATATATAACTAAATGATGCATTGAATTAAAAAATAATCTCCTACTATAAACCGTACGTCACTATCAATTGTATTTATGATTACCGACTTTAAATAATTCAAGATGAGTCATCATTCAATATTTTTAAAGCGGTGTTCACTTGTGTCCAGACGTAGAGCAGAGGCACAAGTGTGTGACTGTAAACGATACTGGTCGTGGATTGAGTCTCCACTCGAAAAAAAGGAAAAATGTATTTAGATTAATTTTTACGCTTGAGTTCCGCCACTCAAAACGCAATGACTCCAGAATTTGTCGGAAAATGGGGAACGGAGTTTCTTAACACTAGTTTTCCTCTACCAACCCCACTGTGAGCGTGATACAGCGTGACGCTAAAATAAAAAAATATATAAAAATTTAATAAAAGACGTGTCAAATCACGTCAACGAACATTAACGACGTCAAAAAGTTATGTGAAAAACTCACCAATGATGTGTATGATTTTTTCTCTTTTACTCGTAGCTCTACCTATTAAAAAATTCTCGGGTTTCACGTCCCGATATATTAGATGTCTCGTGTGGACATACTCGATGCGATGTAACTGTAAAGGACGGGGCACTCGTTAGTCGCGTCTACGTTGCAATGATTAGGGCGAATTGTTCTAGATTACATTTCATAGTTATTAACAATTTATAAGTTTCGTTAATTTTAATGTCGTTTGTGTTAATTTTGTTAAAACGAGACTGGTTGTGGGTTAAATCTTCACCCGGGTAATTGAAATATTTTTTTAAATGTATATTTCCATTTCTTCGCTCTGGTATCGAGAGAAAGCGCGGCGGAGAGATCCGCCACTCAACATACAATGTCACCAGCTGATCTAAAATTTGTAAATAAAAAAAAATGTTTTTAATCCTCTCGATTTAAACACAATTAGTAAAGCGTTCTAAGTATTTTACAGATCAAACACCAAGTAAGACGAGCTATTCAAGGATATGTTCAAATTGATGTTAATTTATCTGTTCCAACCAAAGCATCGAGATCATTCTTAGTGCAGGTACTCTGCATGTATACGTGCCAAAACAACTTCAATACAGTAAATCTATATTACTGTACAATATTTTACAACTAGGTCAAAAAGTACCATCAAAATGTTAAAATCCCCTATTGCAAGTTTCTATTAAATTATACTAAAACAGATATATAGATTTTCAAGTTTCAAAGGGAAATATACAAACTATTAATATTAGTAAAAACTTACCAGCTGCATAGCGATCATCAACACAGTCTTTAAGGAGAAACGACGGCCGCACAAATCGAACAAATCCTCTAGCGACGGACCGAGCAATTCCATGACCAGGGCATTGTATTTACCGCACGGTCCGAAGTAGTACACTTCGGGTATGCCTTCCGCCGTCGAGGGAGCTATGAGGTCCATAGGAAAGAGGTAGGGAGAGACAGGAAGAGATAGATGTTTTTAGACTTTTTTACTTACTTTAGTGAACATTGCTCTCTCGAACCGCTTATCACACAACACAGAAGCCGATATTGAATCGCGAGAGCAATGTGTAGAAAACAATAAGAAAAATAAAGTGCTTGTGGCGGCTCAACAACGACATGACCTAAGTTCGTCCCCGCGATAGGGGCAACCGCGTGTTCGATATCGGTTGCGGTGTTGTGTTCGAGGTTTTGTCGCGTGAATCAGGAATAGCGCACCCCCGTGACATTTCATTTTGTATTTCAATTTTATACAATTAAATCATTCAATAAAAAGAATTGTTGAATTATTTATGAAAATAATTTTAATCAGATATTATGTATGAATTTAATTTTTTTTTTCGTAAAAAACGAAACACAAAATGATGACCAGCTGATTCGCTATCGCTATAGTTTACTATGTACAGCTTTTTTATTGTAGTCGTCAACTTACTAATTGCAAAGCGATCATAAGGACCGTCTTGAGTCTGAACCTCCTCCCGCAATGTACGAAAAGGTCCTCTAAAGAGGGTCCTAGCAACTCCATGACCATGGCGTTGTAGCGACCGCCACAAGTACCCAGGTAGTAAACTTTTGGTATGCCCTCTGAGCAATATTGTTTATTATTTATTTTTATATTTATTATTATTTATTTTTCGGCAGAAAATGGGGAACGGAGTGTCTTAACAATAAGTTCCCTCTGCCTACCCTGCAGTGTGAGGGGATACAGCGTGAAGCTGATTTATTTGTTTTTATATTAGGCATAAGAAAAATCTTATCTAACATTAAATTACGTGATTTTTTCATTTGATCGGTCATCATGAATCATCTGTTCTTTTTAATCTCTATGAATTATCAGTATAATAATACACCAATAATTACTTTACAACAAAAAGTATTTTAAACACAAATGAGATTCTACATCCGTATATTTTTTAAATACAATAATCTTTGAATATATTATTTAACTTTCACAATAAATTTCACTATAAAGTAAATAATGGCATTTGCTGTCGGCTATTAGACAGTGTTAGCTCACAAGTATAATAAACAATTATCTTTCTTAGATAAGATAAGCTCAACAAAATCTAAAACTGTCTCGAACGTCATAGTTAAAAATTTTTTAAGTCACTAAATCAGTGATAATTTTATGTTTATTTTTTAACCATTTTCATCCAAAATAAAAGTACACCTGGTACTCGAAATGTTCTGTTTTTAGTAATATAGCGAAAATATTACGCTCTTATGAAATGTTTCTGGGAACGTACACAAACTGTACGTATCGTGTAAACAATGACGAGCGTTGTGTACGTACAGTATTTACAACTGCTGTGAACAATTGAGATCTTTCTTTATTAGAATCTGTGATTTCTTTTATGAAAAGAAAAATATATATAGAGCTAATTTCCATATGTTATTGTTGGCAAATATTTTTTCTTGCAAAATAGATTTTGCTTAAATGTTGTACGCTATGTTAAAGTCTCAATATAAAAATACTCGAACAATATGGCAAATTTATAACAAAAATTAACTATCGATTAAAAAACGAATAATAAATCATATACTTTTAAATCGAGACATTAACGTTTATAATATCGATGACAAGTCAAGACTCACCGTGCGTTCCTAATAGTTTGTAAAATCGATATTCTAGATGTAATTGTGGAGCCTTGGACTTCATAGGCTCCATCTTTATCGCTACGTGTTCATTGTTGTATAGATTTTTACCTGCAAAACAAAACAACTGAGGTTAAAATTACAAATTCGTATTAAAGAACATTTACATAACTATTTACAATTACGAAGAGGCCAGTCGTGGTGCAGGGGCACTAGAGCGTGACCGTAAGCGCGACAGGTTGTGCGTTCGATTCCCACTTGAGGAGGTAAAATATTTAATCGCTCTGATGTCGAGACCAAGCGCGGTGTTGACACACTACCGACACACTAACTTAATACCTTGAAAATTTGACAGAAAGCGAGAAATGGAATTTACACTAGGCTTCCTCTGCCCACTCTGCTATAAGAGGAGTAAAAAGTGAAGCTGAAAAAAAAGAGAATGACGCAAGCAAACATTGGTATTTAAAGAAACTTACGCTTCATTATCATTTTTAAAGTGTTTATGAACGATTTCGGCATTGGCATGAAATATATGAAGATAATCAAATGAACAGATGGCCGCTATTAAAATTTACTGACATATTATTCTATTTCTACGGAGTGTCTTAACACTAGGTTCCCTCTGCCTACCCTGCTGTGTGCGGGATATAGCGTGAAGCTAATTTAATTTTAATTTTAATTATTCTATTTAGACTAAGTAAGAATAAAATTTATTAAATTTTTAATGCTCCGCTGTTCATCTAGAAATGCATTTTATTACATCCTATGCGTGATTTTTATTTGCTCCGCGCTATTCCCACTCGTAAATGGGTAGATGGGCAGAGGGAACCTGTGAATCTAGTACTAAGACACTGTTCTCACTTTTGACCGCCTTCTGGAGGCAGAACTGCGGATCTGAGTTGCGGAACTCCACGCTGCGCTTTGCCTTGTTACCAGAGCGGGGAAATGAAAATATTAAATACTTTATTTTCTTCTGTGGGAATCGAACCTTCAGTCTATCGTATTTACAGTCACATTTTTAAACCCCTGCGACATAGCTGGCTCCATTTTTTTTTCATTTATTATATATTTAGAGATAGCTCTATATACATAATAAACGAAAAAAATGGAGTCAGGGTATTGAAAGTATATCCAAAACGATAATTAAATTAATTTATGACATTTATATGATAAATGTAAAACAGTATATTCACTTTTTAAACAGCAGTACAATGACGGAAAATGGGGAAAGGAGTGTCTTAACACTAAGTTCCCCCTGACTGCCCTTCTGTGTGAGTCTTAAATTATATTACAAATACATTTTCGCCACCATATACAAAAACGTCATATAATAATAATGTTTAAATGAAATTAATGTAAATAAAAATTAAAATTTTAATAGTTTCAAATATTTAATATGCATTATAAATAATTATTTAAATATTCAATATTTCGCCTTCGATTGGTCGATATGTATGACGTGACGCGTCTGACGATTTGAGATAACGTTCCTCGTAAAGATCCACGTTATCGAATCTCGATAGTCCGCTATCTTATCAGTGGACAAATTAAATGGAACAAAGGTAACCTATAGGTACCATCGATATGCCTTCCTATTACAATGTTATCTTGAAGGAAACATTGATATTATATTTGTTTGAATTATTGCAAAGACGTTATAGTTCTTATTGTTATGGCACGTAATCCTGAGGTAAGTCAGGCACAGTGTGGCTTTAAAAGCGGCAGATTGGGTTCGATTCCCACTCGAGGAAATTAAATATTTTAATTCCTTTCTACCAGAGTATGGAGGCAAAGCGTCGCGATGAGTCCCGCACTCAACACACAATGCTTCCAAAATTCGCGTGAAGTGTCTTAATATTAGATACCCTCTGCCTATCCAGCTACATATGTGCGGGATACAGCGTGACACATGTAATCTTATAGTCATTTCAAGCTAATACCAAATAAAAATAAATAAATTTAATGTAAATTAATATATTGTTTAAAAATATATTCAAAACATAAAACCTTAAAAAACATAAACCTTACGTGCGATTTCTTATCATTATGACAGGATTATAGGGTGATATTTTCTTTTTCTTAGCAACGATAAATAAATTCAAACTCTCCTATAAAAACAAGATGAAAAAAATGGTCCATGCAGTATTTAAAAGATCAATTTTGAACCACCACTTAGACAATATTCAAACTCAAACACGCGCTTATTTAAAATTCCATTTCAATTCACCTTAAAATATTTTTTTATATGTAAAGGTAAATTTTTATTCTTTGTAAATTAAAAACATAGGTATCATACTCCTTACAAACTAAGTATTAATGTATTTCGATATTCATATAAAAATATAAATATATATTTTATTTATAACGTTCTCAACATCAAGCTTCTTATTGAAACCAACATTTCTTTTTTTAGATCTTGTTTTGTGAAATTGGCAAGGAAAACACGTTTTGATATTAATTCCTTTAATGATATTGACTTATTTACTACTCTTTTACATTGATGTTAAGGTAGATTTTTTATATTTTGCATGGTTTTAAATCACAATAACATAATATATATAACTAGGTTTCCGGGGTTCCCCCGGCTATGTGCGGGATACAGCGAAAAGCTAAATAAAATATTTGGACTAATTAAATAAAATAGTTACGTATTGCAGACATAGCAGTGCAATAAAAATCATCGCGTCTTAATGGATAAATAATATTTATGTTTTAAGCTGGAAACGCATAAAATATCTTAATTACAAACGTTAAGCGAGATAAAGTTTTTTTTTTAAACTGTCCCTCCCCCTTCTTTATGGCACTCTCAAATAGTCGGATAAGTGGAATATACGTGATTTAGCATGTAACTAACTCACTCTACCTTAATCTGACGCGCTCAAGAATTTCAGATGATCAATTTTTTTTACTAATCTGATCCTTTATCCTAGACATCCTATATTTATTCTATCCTATATATATTAGATCCTTTATCTGGTCACATCATCTCATGTCTCATCTTTATGTGGGGCTCATATTTGGTGGAAGTAAGAACCGAGTACAACTAACTAACTCCCTGTATAGTAATCTGCAGCGCTTTAGTAAATCCTGAATTCCCCGCTTCGGCTCCCCTACCATTCATTCAACAATTACAAATTACAAAATAATGTACAACCATGCATGGCCCATACAAAAAAAATACCCAAATCATAATAAATCTCGATATTTTTTTTATCTGTAAATATCATTAATTGACCTAGAAAAAAAAATAACAAGCTTGTATCAAATAAGCCTCACATGAGATGATAATGACATCTTATAAAGTTACAAAGAATTATGTCATACGACGCGAATGGGGATCGATATAATCTGACCCCTGCCCCACTACCACACATTGAGGTCACATTTTATTCTCAATTATATTATGACTCGGGTTATTTTCTTTATTTACGTATAGCGGCGTCATTGTCTACGGATCTTAGGCCCGTGTTTATAAATCTGTTCTCAAGTGTGAGATCGATACTGAGATGCCATTTACATTCATAAATTATATATGCGTGAATGAAGACTATATATACAATCGATCTCAAGCGATAACTATGTATCTCAAGATCGATCTCAGACTTGAAAAAATTATAAATACGGGGTTTAAGGTCTAGTGAAACGAACGGGCGAGTGTATCGTAAACCGTTTATATTTATAATAAAATAAATAAATAAATAAAATAGCTTCACGCTATATCCCGCACACAGCAGGGTAGGCAGAGGGAACCTAGTGTAAGACACTCCGTTCCCCACTTTCTGCCGAATTTTGGAGACATTGCGTGTTGAGTGGCAGAACTCAACGCCGCGCTTTGCCTCGACACCTAATATAAATTTAAGTAAATATTTCATCTCCTCGAGTGGGGATCGAACCCACAACCAGTCGGTTTTCAGTCACACTTTGTGCCACTGCGCCACGACTGGCCTCAATATAATAGACAAAGATAAAATAAATGTTTGTCGTACACGAAGCAACGGTTCGCGTAAATAATATAACTTAACTTATGTAATAGAAATATTTCTAAATATTGTTATATTTGCAGATTAATAAATTCGATACAAATTATAACAGGATATAGTCATTGACAAAAAGTGAACAAGGTCCAAGTCCAATTTCCATTTGAGTAAATAAAATATTTCATATTCTAATTTCGTCATTTTGGTAACGAGGCAAAGTGCGGCGTTGAGGTCCGCCAGAATTCAACGAAAATTAAGGGATGGAAGTGTCTTAATGAATAGAATCTAGTGTCATAAAACTAGATTTTAAGTTATCTCTGTATGCCCTCTTCCGTTTGTGCGAGTTAAGGAATGAAACTACCAGTGGCGTAGCTGGGGGGGTGCGAGCGGTGCAGTCGCACCGGGCATTAAAAGGAAAGGGGCATCAAAGATCAATTCTGCTATTTTTTTACAAATGTACAAGAAAAATGAAAGAATGAAAATAAAAATTACAATCTCGCTATCGTGTGAATCGAACATAAACTAGTCGATATTATTGATTTTGAAAATGTGATTAATGACTTTGCTAGTCAAAAAGCGCGTAATGTCAGTTTTAAAATTTTTGCTAAAATTTTTATAACTAATATATAGTTATTATAGTTTTAAAGCAATAAAAATGTATATATCTACTCTAATATGTTTTTTAATCTGAAATTATTTTGACCATTTTAAAATGCATCAAGTCCTAAGCTGCACCAGGCAGCAAATACCCTAGCTACGCCACTGGAAACTACACTTTTTAGTGTTAACCAAAAAGTTATATTTAAAATTGGTTATAAATGAAAATGAAGAAATGCGCAGACTCATCAACCTTAATAACTGCATCTTTTAATAAAGGACCTCGCCCGTTCCACAGGTCGGGATTATTTTAAATGTCCCAAATCAATGTGACACTTTTCAAAGTAAGTCTTGAGGCCGTCGTGGCGCAGGGGCACAAAGGTGTTATTGTATGTAACGCGATAGTTGTGGATTCGATCCCCACTCGAGAGAATGAATTATTATTTAATATGATCATTTGTCTGTCCTGGCACTGAAGCAAAAATCCGGCGTTGCATTCCGCCACTCAAAAATGCCTCGAAAAAATCAGCGGGAAGTGGTGAACAGAGTGTCTTAACACTAGGTTCCCACTGCACACCCTGCTGTATGCGAGGCACAGCGTGAAGCTGATAATTTTGATTTTTTTTTAAAGTAAACCTATCAGGCAACGTCACATGTGCGTGATATAATGACATTTCCCGATGACGTGGGTTCAAATCCAATTCCCATGTCGTAGCCATACAAGTCTCAGGTGATATAAGCGATACGAAACCTTATTGCGTAGGTGATTACGACTGTAAGGTCAAAGTGATATATCGACGGTTTAATCTGCGTTTATAAATAAATTTCCAATATAAATATACTTTGTTTATTATTATTTTTAAATGTGTGTTATTGTTAGCACTGTCAAATGAAGAATAAAATTGTTTTAAATTACGTAGTTCGTGATTACAATTACACATCACTATATATATAATAAGACATCACTATTAACTTTTAATATAGACAGAATAATTAAAGGAAATATTTTGTCTTATACAAAAATAACTCAGCTAGATTTATAATCGTTTTCAGTGGAAATGTGTCTGAATGCACACACGAGAGTTGTGGGTTCAGTTTATACTCGAGGTAATATTTATATTGACATATTTAGGCCTTTAAGTCCCCCGATTTAGTAGCATCAAGTAGTACATTGAGATGGGAGTACCATATAATTTTTATATAGAATATAATTTTTAACATGTGCAAAATAATATGTAAATATAAATGAGACCAGTCGTAGCGCAGCGGCACAAGCGTGTGATTGTAAGCACGATTAATTGTGGGTTCGATTCCCATTCAACAAAATAAAATATTTAATATTTTAATTTCTTCGCTCTGTTGTTAAGGCAAGCGCGTTGATGTCCTCCACTCAACGCGCAATTCCTAAAGAATTAAACGGAAAGTAGGGGAATGGAGTGTCTTAACACTAGGCTACGATTGCTTACCGCTGCATGTGACATACAGCGTGAAGCTGAGGAAAAGAATTACAGAGAGACTCTCTCCTTATTATGTAAATGTAAAAACTACACAACATTAGTACAGCGAAGATAGACTTCATCGACTGCGAATGACTTCTATCTCAGTTAAAAGAGAGCGTGTAAGAATTTCAGTGCATTTAATTACATTACTAACGATTACGTCCAAAAGTTTATCGAACTCGGAAACGATCAAGTGGTTAGTGACTCATACATACATACCTACCAATAGTAAATAACGCAAAATAAAAATTCCTTTAGCATATTAATCTAAAATTTTTTAGCTTCGATTTTTATCATATTTTAATATAAGTTAAACAATTTTTAGCTCCGATTCTTATCATATTTAAATGTTAGTTCAACAATTTTATGCTTGGAACTTCCATAATATTCATCTAAGTATCCTTTCACAAAAAGTTATAAGTGTAGAAATGATTCATGACGTTGACGTTACGTCGCACTCACGCTTTTACTTTATGCGATTATAAATAAATAAGTACAATAAAAAATGGCCAAATAAGGTAATAATATACTTCAATGAAAGTAACATTTAAAAGTCATATTGAATTAAATTTTCGATTTTTATTAAATCTATAGCTTTCTAAATGCTCAAGATCTTTGCAAATTTATTAAATAAAACTTCCATATATTATTGAAACTGCAAACTAATTTTAATGAATCCATTCAATAACTTGCTTTGTATTAAGATTTTTTTTTTCGCGTTACGCTCTATCCCGCGCACAGCAAGTTAGGCAGAAGGAACCTAGTGTTAAGATACTCTGCTTTGTTGAGTGGCCGAACTCAACGCCGCCTCGTTGATCAGAGAAATGAAAATCGAAATATTCAATATTTTATTTCTTCGAGTGAGTATCGAACCCACAACCTGTCACGTTTTGCGCCCCTGCGCCACGACTGGCCTCTCTTGTATTAAGATAACCTTAAGTATCTTAGTAGAGTAAAGACGCAAAAACAAATTGCTAAATCAATTGACTCCAAACTCGGCTAAGGTTGCTTTGTAAACAGAATAAAAAAAAATACAGTAATGGCATCAAACAATGCTGTTATGTCATTTGAAATAATACGATTGGTAATATTATTTTTTGGTGAAAATTGATTGATTGATTATATTATGTTTATTTTTCTTTGTCGCGCGCTTTGTCTTGAACTAGTGGGAAAATGAAAGAAAAAACAAATTCATTTCCTCGAGTGGCGATCGAACCCACGACCAATAACGTTTACTTACAGTCATGGCCTCAATAAAAAAAATCTCAAATGGAAAAATATTTTACACATAATACAAGAACTAACTTAAATAAAGTTCATTCAATTTCAACTTTCTATTTTTTTTTTAATTTACCGTTAAAAAACCATTAGCCATTGTTCAATTAATCGAGCGAACGAATGAACGTACGCAAGACGTCAAGAAATTTTAAATCGAGTAACAAACGGGTGTCGACAAGTGGTTCACACTCCCAGCTTATAATAGCCATGCATTTCGTACGACGATTTCATTTGAAACACCTGCGCTCAGTTCGTTATATTATATCCTCAATTGTATAGTACCGCCAACAAGTCGTGGCCACTCCGAAGTAAGCTGTTAATCTGTTAATGGCTTCGCAGATTTAGTTTTAGTTTTTTTTTTGATTTCGATCAATTTTTTTTCCTAATTCAGAAAACTTTACTTCAAGGCGGCCACTACTTATTGACCGTACTATACTGTGAAGCTTAGGTTTTGTAATTATTTAAACGACCATGTAGAGTGAAGGTCTTCGATTTTGATTATCAATGTGCGTTTGTTAATTTTAATAAGTTAACAATTTTGGTTGTAATGATAAGGTAATTTTTAGGTTCACGCTGTATCCTAAACACGGTAAGGTAGGCGTAAGGAAACTAGTGTTAAAACACTGCGTTTCCCATTTTTCGTCGCATTCTGAAAGCATTGCGTATTGAATGGCGGAACTGAACGTCGCCATTTGCCTCGACACTAGAGCGAAGAAATCACAATATTATATGTTTCATTTCCTCGAATGGGAATCGAACCCTCAACCTGTCACGTTCACAGTCATACTTTTGCCCCTGCTTCACTTGTTTTTCATTTTAATTAATGAAATATTTTTTTAGTAAAGGCTTTAGCGGTGTAATTTATCAAATATGAATTTAATAATACTTGAAGGTCCACAAAAGGCAAATATTTTCATTTATTATGTAGGTTTTTATGTAGACGAAGTGTGGCAATACGATTCTAAACGGACGGGAAATGGACATTAAAGTGATATGTTATAATATAATACACACATATAAGAATACATCATTATCATAGGCAGAAAGAACCTTGTGTTAAGACACTCCATTCCCCACTTTCCATCGGTTTCAGGAGGCATTGCGTATCGAGTGGCGGAACTCAACGCCGCACTTAGCCTCGATACCAGAGCGAAGAAATTAGAATATAAATGTAAATAAATATATCATTTCCTCGAGTGGGGATCTAACCCACAAACAGTCGATTTGAACCACGACTGGCCTCAGAGCTCAGGCTTAGATAAGACTACCAGCGTTTATATTCAATTTTATTTTATATATAATAACAATTCATTATTTATTAACCTTAGAGTGCATTTACTATTTTACATCAACTCTCAGTTGAAGAAAAAGTTACATTTTATATTGTAACAGATTTTTTCTATATGTATTTGTTACGTTGGAGCCCCAGTGTCTCTTAAATATAGTCAGTCTTATACATATATCTTGTAAATACCACCCCAGGGAATATATAAGTAAACGTTCACCTTCATTTTTATAGTAAACTATCGAATCGACGCGCCTCGACTACGAGAAATATATAAGAAATGTATTTATCATAAAGTTAGATTGTTTTTTATTTAATATGAGTATGAACATTAGCATCTCACCGAGCCTCAATTCGTCAAAGTTTCCGCAGTCGATCTTTTTGTAGCGGAAGTCAGCAAAAAGATCGAATGGGCCCGACTATAAGGACGCCCGAGAACGACGTGATTAAGTATCGCGTTGTTTTTTATATATCATTTTTTTTACGTCAAAACCCGCGCGTGTGTTAAATATATACAGTCTTATATATGTTGTAAATACTACCTTTAACTAAGGGTTTTACCGTTAACGAAAAAAGTTTCAGACAGTTATCTAATGATCGATTTTATCTCACAGATAGAGTATGAAAAGACAAAATAACTGTTACTTATATTTTCGATAATAATTATATCATTAATGAATGATAATAGTAGGTAGCAATTAATACGATTTGTTACATTTTTAAATTACAAAAAAGGATGTAAAAATTAAATGCATGTGTGTAATGTGTATCTATTAGATATTGCTATTCGAGACCTGTGAAACCAAAAATTATTGCTTGTCTGACAGATACGACTGTCCGGGACTTTATCAGCTAGTGGTGAAACTGGCCCTAAATGTAGTAAATATTCATTTTCATTTGTATAAATGACTATTGTCATCTACTCCTTAGGGTACGAAGATATAAAAAAAAACATAAAGATAGATTGTCATTTCAAACATTAGTATGGATATTAGCATCTCACCGAGCCTCAATTCGCCGAAGTTACCGCAGCCGATCTTTTTGCCGACGCGGAAGTTGGGCCCCACCATAAGGACGCCCGAGGACGACGTGACGGAGTGTCGCGACGTGTGCATCGCGCTGCTTCCGCCAACGCCACGCCCACCCACCGCGCCAGTCGCGCTGCAAGTGTGCAATCACCCTTATAACATTCGATTACATAGCAAAAGCACATAGTATAGAGCTATCTGTCACAGGTGAGAAATTAGTGCATAGCATGTCACTTTCTTGTGCGTAACACACCGACCGATGTACGAAACAAAAATTTTGGCCGAGCCTCGGCTCCAATGACTTGAGTGTAAAGGAAAAACATTGTCAACGAGGTCGGTTAAATATTTTAGTTACATTTTTTTCCTTTAGTATTGTGAAAGAAAATAAAAACACAAAATTTCCATACCCATAGGCCATTAGTCTTCCACAGCCCACCATTGAGACATTTAATTTCTGAACAATAAATTCATATGATCATTATTATACACATTGAATTTAGAGAATACACAACGTTAGAATGGTCGCCAAAAAATATGTTATGTATATAATTTAGTAAAAACCCCTCTATTATATTAGCGCTAAGGTCCTAAATTAATATCTGGTGTTAATATCATCTAATTTTAAACTTGACAATGAATTTCATAGTACTATAAACAAAAACAAACAAAAGAACAGTTGACCATAAACAAAGTTATTTTAATAATTGTTGTTACAACTTAAGTATGCAATGAATATTTGAATATTATTAATAGTTTACCACATTCAAATTTAAACATCTAAAGTTTAATAGAACTACATTTCTTACAAAAATGCAGCTAAATAACTATTTTTTATTGACATAAGAATATTATAATAATATGTTTATGCTCCCTATACTTTTGAATATTCAACAATGATCCATGCATGCAGAGTAGACAAAGAGAACCTAGTGTTAATATACTCTGTTCTCCACAAACCACCCAATTATGGAAATAAAAATAAATCATTCCATCAAGTGGGAATCGAACCCACATCAGTGTCAGATGATGTGCCACAAGGGCCTTTTTACATTACATATCAGTATGTATATATTTGTATGTATGCTGAATGTTGCTATCGAGTCTAATGACACATGATTGGGCAGGGCAAGTTCACTGACATCCATTGGTTCAAGGTTAGGTCTGTAGAGCAAATGTGAGAAAGAGAGAATATCTCAATCTCATAAATGTGTCAGCATATCTGTTTGTATTTGTGTTTGAGGAAAGTTACAATATTATTTGCTGTAAATAAATAATTATTAATAAATATATATGAATGGATAATATATAAAAGCATACATCATATATTTGATTAAATACTAAAAGAGATGTAGCTAAAATAATAACAATATTTAAATAACTTATGAATCCATATTCAAATTGAATTTATTGTTATAAGTCAATATCTAAATTTATTACAATTTTTACTGATTTAATTAATTCTATTTAAACTCAAAAAAAACTATGAAAAAAGGCTAATTCTATTCTTTACACTCAATACTTTATTGAGTAAAAGTATTTTTAATGCAATGCTTTTATTTCATCTTTAAGTGTAAATGTCAATTTATGTGTTTTAATAACTTAAAAAGCACTTTACAAAGGGCTGTAACATTAATTATTTTATATTTTATTAGTAATTACTACTAATTAAATTAAGTTTTTACACATACAAAATATAACCTCATTCTGTTTGTAACAATTTCACCAGTGTGCCACTTAAAATCTCTATCGTTCTATTATTGATCCTTTTACATCTACTTTATGTTAAAAATAATGCTTTTAATATAGCTAAATGACATTATAAACAGTTTAGCTATATAATTTAGCTAAACTGTTTATAATGCCATATTACAAGTACAATATTTTAGTATTTAGTCCATTGTCTAGCACAGGAATGGGGCAGTGTGTTTACTAAACAATATATACTTATTAAATTTTATAATATTATTAATAATAATAATATAATTTACAATTAATATTTAAATTAAATAATTTTAACTAAAATGTTAATGGCATTGTTGTAAAATATCAGATTGTGCAATCAACAAAAAAATAATAATAACAATTCAATTTGTTTTGTAAAAAGTAGATTTTTAAAAAAAAGCAACTGCAATATTAGGAGAAAATAAACAGAATGTAATATACCATAATGAGGCAGTGTACATTGACTGCAATGAATCATACCCAACCGTTATTGGCATTGAGTATAAAAGTGAAAGTTTGCTGCACTTCCATCAGACAAACTTAAAAACAATCATCAAATGTAAAGTTATATGCTAAATATCTATTTTAATTAGGTTATAATTTATTATTTTTTGAGTAAATTGTGAATAATACCTAAATGTGCACAGATTATATAAAAAATATATGAAATATATATATATACATAACAATTAAACAAACCACATTGACAATTAGAGTGTACTAAATTTACATGTATAATAATGCACATAACCTATTACATATCATCAAAACTGTTGCAATAACATACAAAATTAATAAGGTTACCTAAATACTTACAATTTTCTATGCATAACAAGTTTTAATATCAAATAATATTTCCAAATTGTGACCAGAAAACATTTTCATTTTATTCACTATATCACTGTCAGATTCACTTGTCAATTTTGCTTTGACAAGCATGGCTCATGAGATTACACTGAAAACTCATAATATCAATGAAGTAAACTATTTTTAATTATTAGCCATACTTAGGGCTGCCATTAGCTAAATTACTGATGATGGACAAAGACTTAAGAAACCCTAAACATATGTAGTTATGTGAGGTTCTTTCCCCAGGCGGCTCTAGTTTTTTTACAATAAATAAAATATTGTTTCATCATCATCTAATTTAACTTTTTAAATCACTTAATTTTTTTGCTATAGATTTAACCAAAATTTGTACTAAATTACAAATGAAACATTAAAGTAATTAAATTATATTTTAATAAAAAAAATACACTCTATTCTGTCAGAGGTAATCTGGTAACAAAATAATTAGGAAGACTTTTCCTTTTAGCATCAAATTTAAAACAAAGTAACTATATGATCCTGTACATAATAAAATTAACTACATACTAGCATACAGTTAGGCATTCCTCTTATAATATGTGTCCAGGGTTCCATGTAACTTCTTTCCAATGACCCATGGACACTTTCTACTAGCTAACTAGTCCAAATTCAGGGACATTCATAAAAATGGCAGCCCTAGATACACTCCTTAATGATTCTCTACACAAACACAAAGTGTTGAATGTAATACAATAACATATTAGCAGATAAGTTATTTTTATTAAGAACAAGATGTTTACATTTTGTGATTCACCATATAGGTTATACTTGACTTGGACAAGTATGAATAGATTTGTATAAATTTATTATATTGATTTTGTATGACCTGGTCGGTTTCCAGGTGGCGCGGGTTCAAGTCCCACTGTGTTCAAATTTTTATATGTTTTCTAAATATGTCATTTTGTATAATATTGCTCTGTTTCCAGCTAAACTATGACTTTTAAGGTTCAGCTCATTGTAGGGAGTTACAAAAGTGAGATAAAAAAAAGAAAAGTATCAACTTAACTAGCACTTGTAACATTACATAAATATATGATATTATATATGATAATTATGTAATTTATCTTCAAAAATCAGATATTGAAGACTTGACACAACTTACTTTTGAATTTGTTTTCTTTAAATTGTATTATTAATTTAGCTTGATCAAATTAATATTTTTTTGTACTAGTAAATATATTATACATATAGCATTTTTAGTCATAATTCATAAAACAAATCAACTAGTGCCAATATTTTTATAGTAATAAAGATAACACATTTTACATATGTACTCAAAGTATGATAAAATAATATCTTTTTAAAGATAATCATTGTGATGTTGCCATCATCTCAATAAATATTTTTATTTGTAATATTAATAATAATACCATTGTTACTTTAATATCAGTGTTAGGCATAATGTAAATTAAAAAGTAATAAAAATAAATGGTAAGTAAAAGTTTACAGATACAGAAATATATAAGTACATAAATATTAATAAGAGCTAAGATTGTTAACAAATTTAACCCATTGTGAGATTGGGTGTCTCATACCTAAGCAGTTTTCAAATGCAAGTTATTTAATTTTATTGTTGGTCATGATGTCTTCTTGTTTCAGTGGCTGAAAGTGAGGGTATAAAAAGAGAGTTGCAGCACTAAGTTAGATTTATACTGTTAAAGGCAAGTGTGTTGCCAATGACAATGAATTAATTATTTAAATCCATCTATAGTATTTTGTTTAATAAAGATAATGAAAACAACAGCTACATTAACAATTAGAAAACTTGACAAACTAACACTTTAGTTTTCAGAAAAGTTAAAAAAAAAATTGGCTCAAATGAGTATTTTGGATCACTTTTGAGTGTCAGAATCTATCCTGTTAGAGGTAACTGTTCCAAAAATAAATACAATAACGAAAAAGTCAAAAGTCCCCATTCTAAAATCTATACATCAATACTTTAATTTGCATACCATGAGATTAGCATCCCATCTGCATGAAATTTATAAAATTTGTAGACCACAAAAAATATCATAATATTTTTAATATCTTTTTTATTTAAAAATCTTATTTAAAAAAAAAATGTAATGTGAGCATATTATATTATATTTTTAGCTATGTATTTAAGACAATCATATTGTTTTAATAAGTTATAAACAAAAAATTATACACTAACAACAAACCATAGACTTAGCTGGATTGCAAATTAAAGTATCAACATATGTAACATTTTACCAATATGGACATCTTTCTATTTAGATTATCATAATTTATCTACTAATTCTATTGAATGGAATGGAAGTGATGGATTAACAATCTGTCTGAAGGATCAGGATAGTATTAAAAATATATTAAATTTTCATATATTATATATGCATTTTTTATTAAAAAAAATGTTCACCTAACTCACAGTAGGTCATTTACATGTATTTTTACTTTTAGTACTATATATGTAACTATAATGTAAACAAAATTTAATGCAATAAATAAATATCAAATAAAAACTATGTTTATATAAACCTTGTGTTATTTTTACAACTAAAACAATAAATTTAATTAATGATAAGACTTAATAAATTTTAAATAGACTATTTTCTTAATGTAACTCAATTTGTGTTATTTAAATTGTCTATAATAATATATATGTAATGATTACAAAGAATGTGTGAACAAAGTGTAACAAATTATTATAAGCCTTACCCACTTTAAATCATGTGAAATAATTTTTATTAGCCATTAGACAACAATAGTAACATATCTCAAGCATAACAGATAAAGAGTAAACATAATAAAATACTTTCCACTAGATTATTCAAGTATTTATATTACAAATTTATAATCTATAATATCTACCAACAAAATAGAAGTTTAAACAAGCCTCAATACTATATATATCTACTCAAAAAGGATTGTTATTTCTATTAGTGACATATTATATGTATCAAATAGAATAATATATTACATAATTAAATATAAAGTGTAGCAACTTTCTTACATAGCCAGGATTTTTTAAAATAAAATAATATATTAACCAATCTTTAAAAATCATTTGAAATAAAGGTGTATGTCAAATAATTTGTAGTGACATGTGCAATCTAAGCACTAGTGTGATTCTGTCACCATGTCATTTGAACTATTGACCAAAATAACTAACAAAACTCCATACGATTTCTAGTAAATTATAAATGAAATATTCTTACGTGGAAGTTCTTTTATCGTCGCTCTGACGTTCCTTGTCCTTGTTACCCTCACGCTTATTCATAATACTTGTTATATTGTGCAGGCACTAAGCCCAACACCCTAGATCACTCCTAGTGCCCGCTGTCAATCGGGGCCACACCACGCCGCAGTCCATGTCACAGCCTCCAAACACTGCACGCCAATCTCGCCATACCACACGACACACCAACAATCCACACGAAACACTTTCAATATATTTCAATTTATATTGCTTCTGTAGCACAATAATCACTACACTAAATAGAATTTATCTCAAAATCATTTTTGTCACACTGCAACCACAATACAGATGTTTCGGCGACGTGCGAGGTAACTGTTTAAATTATCGGAAAAAAAAAATTAATGATAGCTATTCTATTACTGAAGTGATAATATTTGCTGATAATTTTCGATACAAATCACCCGGAAAGTAACTAATACATTTGTGGGTCGCCGTGCCAATGTTATGTTCACTGAAGAGTAACAACAAGCTATGTAGGTGGTAATAACTTTTACTAATATATCTATTAAATTTATACAAAGGGCGTGTTGTTTTTCAAGTTAACAACTTTTATCGATGCTCAAAGGGGGAAACAATCGGAAAAACCTAACAACTGACAGCTCCTCTTCGATGTGGGAAGTCAACCCAAATAAAATTATCTGTCGGCACTAATCATATTGTAGCAAAAATAATGGGAGGATTCATTGTATTAAAGTTCACAGTACTGTACACGGTTAAACAAGCAACTGAAGAAAAACACAGTATGTAAATCGTGATTAGCTTCACAACGTCGCCGAAACATCAAATGGACATTTGTCCTGATAAAAAAGTTTAGGTTTTGTAATGGCCACCAATGGTACACTTTAGTCACTTTTATAACAGTAATTTGTGGATACAAATTTTTAGAAATTTCAACATTGAAATTATATATTTTAAAATATTACCTAAATATACACCATTTACCGATAAAATTTCATAGTTAAAAAATATTATTTCAAAGATTATTCACTGAAAATATCGCCATTCGGCGCATGCGCAAACTTGTAGCAGATGGTGTTGCTACTATAAAAATAACAATCGTCAATCTTTTAAATTATTTTGATGAATAATAAATAAAATATATATTATTATTTCAATAATATTAACACTTACAAAAAACATTGTATCAACATAACACACATATGATAGCAATAGTTTGATATTACTTAATAATTGTATTATTTAATTCAATCTTAATTTGTATTCTAGCAACAATAAACACTAAACAGATCATAATAATTAAATATAAAATGATTTTTGGTAATGGCAATTTAAGTAATACTTCGTTCAAATTATAACAAGTCAATGTTGCAACAGTAAAAAGAAATTATATCTTATATATGAATAAGTTAGTACCTAAAACGTTCAATAATTTTCAAGAAATAATGTGTTATACCCACAATAAAAACTTTCAAACAAACAAGTGAGTGTTACTATATCTTAACATGAAATTGCAAATTTAATTTTAAAGTTTTGTTCTTTTGTCCATATTAAAACAGCTGAGGCGTGACGTGAGCTCTTGTTAAATGTTGCCAATTATTTAATAATTATGTTATATTTAATAAGTATATTATTTCAGTACTTTATAATTAATTAATTATGATAATATTATTTACATTTTGTTTCAACAATATATGCATTTATAATTTTGCTTACGGCTTAGTTCAACTTTGTTATTAATCATTTAAATGTACACATTTATGTATAATAAACTACAAAATATTATACAAAATACAAAATATTATTATATTATGTATGTGTAATGTATAATGAAATACGTTTTACTTTGTAATATCTTCCTAATATTATAAATTTGAATGTTGTGGGGTGTTGTTTTGGGGATTAATGTTTGTTACACTTTTACGCAAAAACTAAATGAATGAAACTAATGAAACAACTTATGAGAAAATGTTAAAAAATTTAGTTAAAACATAACAATGACCTTAGGCGCGCGAAGCCACGTTTGTGTTGCAAGTTTATAATAATTGTAAGTAATATATCTACATTTACTTAGAACATACGCATAAAAATGACGCACTATAACACTACGTAAAAATAACTTAAAATCACCTGATATAATGAATCATTATAGACTACAATGAAAAGTTTTTTCGCACTGGCTAAGAACAATAAATGCTAAGATCATGTTAAATTATTTTACCCGACTATGTAAATTATTTAATGTTTGAATAGCTTATATTATATGGCAGGAAATGTACACTGTAAACTTTCTATAAACAGTGAAATATAAGATAGAGGAGGTCATCTCAAACTACTTTTACCCTACTTATTATTGTCAGTACCGTTTTGAGATGTTGATGTTTTTTTTTTATAATAATAATAATAATATTATATATAAGTACTGTATTTGTGCAGTAAACTTCTCGAGAAAAGTGAGTTAGTTTTCACTTTATTTCACCAAGTTATCAATGTTTTTTATATACTGTGATAGAGATGTGACTCGGTCGACGGAACAACGATGGTCTATGAGTAGTGTAGGTATTTTAGTACCTATCAATTTATTTCATCCTCATGTATGTTTAGCGATTTTCAGTTAGCAAATTTTTGGGGCTGAGTTCGTAGTTTTTTCTTAGTTCGTAGCTTGATAACAGGCCTTTCGAATCATATCTTGTTTAATAACTATTGGTCTATAAATTTTGAAAATAAAAATAAAATAAAAATAGCTTTCTTTTCTTCTTTATGAATATTAACAATACTTTTCAGGGGATGTAAGCGAAAAAAAACTGATGATCTAGAAAAATCTAGAACTAATTTTAAAAACTACTGTAATTTGTATATAATTATATTTGAAAGTTTTATATAATTGTTACTCTTATTATGAAACATTATTTTTAAATATATTTTATTATATTTACTGAGTTGTTTACATTTTTTACAATTCAACTATAATCCAAATAATAATTGTAGAGTGCAGATATTTTAACATTTTAAAGCTATCCTTGCGCAGGGCGTGAATTAGCCAATGCTTCTAGGCGGTGGTCAAGGCGGAAACACGTTTACGTGGCGTGGCGTGGTATGTCGTGATACTTACTGTCGTGACAGTGAGTGCGCACATTTACGTCGTGTCGTGGCGTGCTCTAGCGTTATTTCAGATTAATACTTAACGAGCCTTTGCAGCATTCAAACAAACAGTGTTTTCTAGTAATTTTAATTTCTCTTAGCAATGAAACTCCTAGCGGGCAAAAAAAAAAAGAAAAGAAGATACTGACCAGGAGAACAAATAATCCTTGTACTTCTTACACTTTGAATTATATACAGGGTGGATGTGTCAGCACTCCTTTTACAGGAACAGCATCTAGGGTAAAATATTTTAAACCCATACCTAAAGAAATTAATCAAGATACCTCAACAGTTTAGACGTAGGATTTTTTTCATTTCACGATGGTTACCTGTATTTACTGGTTACTTGTATGTGACGCAGTTATACGCATAGATACCAATACCGTAAACACATACTACTACAAAACTACTACTAAAGGTTAATCAACTTTGAATGTTGCCGCCAATACCTACGACTCGATTTCGAAATGAGGCGTATGAGGCGGTTTCCCTTTGATAGGTTTATGTTTGCGTGCGTCGTTCTTGACATATGGCGTTTTATATTACAACAATAATTTTATTAATTATTTTGTTTAAAACAATAACTTTTTCATATTTGGAAAAAAAATTGTATTAGGTTTTTATAGAGAAGTTGAAACTATGGTTTAATTTAAAGTGGTGCTGACACTTCCACCCTGTATAGCTTTTCGTTGACGTATAAGTTCAATAAAATAAATCAAAAAATGTCCGCTAGGTGTGGTAAAATTAGTATAAAAGAAATTGAGAGTGCAGTACGAAATGTTAAATATGGTAAAGTAGTGGGAGCAGATGGAATTATTGCTAAGCTGATTAAATATGGTGGGCCATGCGTCTTGGATTTGTTTTTCTGCAAATTGTGCTGGAAATCAAGGTAGTCATCGTGCTTTTGTATAAAGGCAAAAGTGTACAGATATACTGCGCAAGCTATCAGTTTCATTATTATTAAAAGCTTGGATATTAGAGTTTATAATAAAATAATAGCGAAAAGAAAGCAAGAGAGATCCGAAAGGCTATTGTAGGAGGCCTCAGGAGGCTTTAGACTTGGAAAAGGGGAAAATTTTTTAGCCGTTAACCAACATTTTTTCTTTGCTTTTATGGACTTGGAGAAGGCTTTTCAAATGGTTCCTATCCCAGTACTATGTGAGCGGACCTTTGCAACAAGCAGTAAAGTCTCTTTACAGAGATTATAACCTGCGTGCCAGTAGGAGCTGGCTGTCACCATGGTTTGACATTCAATCGGGTGTTAAACAAGGATGCGCTATTTTTTGCTTAGTTGTTCAATTTGTATCTGGATAGCTGTCTCCAATCCATGAGAGTGAAAGTAAGTGACTTGAGTGTAAATTGCCTGCAATGGAAGTGCTCAATGAATGATCAGATTGCGAGTTTCAGGCATAGGTCGACACTCTGGAAGAAGAGTGTTAAAATAATGGTCTAATCCTAAATATGACTTAGACAGAGGTCTAAGGATAAGACCGAAATTTGAAATAAATGAAGAAAAGACGGAATAAAAGTTTTGCGTAAATGGTATGATATAAGAACAAGGAGTTGTATATCTGGGAAGTATATTTAGTAGAGATGGAAGATACGAAATACATGTGGAAAGGCGTATTGCTACCGGTAACAGAGTTAGAGGTGCCTTAGCTGCGTTGGTGAGACAGCGAAACGTCAGAACAAGTGCACAACAGGCAGCAAAACGTGGATATTAGGAAAAAAGAACAAACAAAGATGAATGCTATGGAGTTGTGATCTTTTTGTAGGATATGCGGGGTCAGTTTAGCGAATTTGTAATGAAGAGAGACATAAAATGGCAGGTACTAGCGAGGATATCACGTTGAAAGTGAAGAAGAACGTGCTCAGGTGGTTTGGGCACGTTGAACAGGACCTCTGTATACCTTCGAAAACACAGTATTAAGAATACTAAATTAAGATTACGTAAGGACGCTCCGCGGGGTAGGGAGGGTTTAGGTATGAAGGGGTTCACAGTGGACGAGGCTAAAAAAGTATATATGGTTTTGTTGAAAACCCTTAGTACTTGGTCAATATCGTTTTTTCTACAAAGTAGACCGCGGTCTACTGTGTAGAAAAAATGCAAAACTAATAAAATTACGGGAATTATCGATTATATTTCTTACTTCTTTAATATTAATGTTGGATATGTTGATAATGTTAAAATTACGATAGTATATGACTAGTAGACTAGAAAAATCTTTGTTAATGCTGTTATTTATAATAGGCCTCTCGTTCAGCAGTCTCATAAAATATTTGAACGATTTGACAGTTCAGATATCATTTGAAAGTACAATAGTTTCCATGTAGCTCGCTGATAGGAAACAATCCGCGTATATACGAGCGACTCTTGCGACGAATACGTTCGTCCGATTCAAGGTTTCGTAATCAAACGGTGCAGTACAGTGCTATGTGTACCGGTCCGGTACACAGACGCGTATAAGTTTTTTTATTTATCAAATAAAAGTTTTAATCTTTCCGCTGTTTGATATTATTTTGAGAATTTTGAGTACAAAGTAAGTATATCTTTTTTACTACCTCTAAGCTGATTTAGTATATTTAAATAGATTTCCCCGTTTTTAGGTTTTATAAACGAAAAAATTGCGTGCAGTTACGTATACAAATTTATATGCCTTATGAGGCCTTTTTTTGTTGAATGTATTAAAGTGTACTTTTATTATAATTGATAGGTGCTTCTTTACTGTAGATAAATTGCAACTACGATATATAATTTCAAGGTTCAATCGATTGTTATTTAGAATGCACAATGAGTTTATTTTTTTAATATAACAAGATTATTTAAGTACCTACCTAATAATAAAAGTATCCATTCTTTTTACATAATAGCGATATATTTTTATATTGGTAAAGCAGCGTTATTTTATTAATTTAAGCTTTTAACCTATTCATTTAATAGGTATCTTCAACTTTTTTCAATGACCAAACGTACCAAATGTACAATGGCTTAAAATCTTGATTAAATCATAGAACCTGTTTCCAACCAAAACATGGTCGTCTCAAGTATAATAAAATGATTTAAGTAGAAACTGCTAGGTATCTGAATTTCATATCCGGATAGGGATGTCTATAATTTTTGTGCTTGTTAATTATTTCTCACAATTGAATTAAATTTATAATTATATATATATATATTTTCTCAGTTCTACTGCGGGCTGCGATTTTTCATTTTAAAAGCTTACTTAACTTACACAAAATTTTTCTTTTAATTATTTATAAAATATAATAGTTATCTTTATAAAACTGTAATAGTTGATCAAACGTTAAAGCTACAGTTTTGTAAGTTACAAGGCTATCAATAAAACGTAAACAATGTTGTCGCCTAGAGGAAAACCTATTACGTATTTGAAAATAAAATATGAATACACAAGTACTGTACAGATTATGTATTTAAAATTGTATTAGAGATACGCATCATAAGCATTCTGTTGTTTTTTTTGACAAATCAAAAAGATTTAAAAAATATATACATATATATAATATATTTTATTTTCCAATTTTTTCATTTTTTTCTATATTGAAAATTATTATAGTAGCCGTATAAACATAACTAGCCATTACCCTGGAACAGTCTGGTGGTCTAATAAAAATTAAACCAGAAAAATTAAAAAAAAAACTTTAAACAAAAGTCTGCTTTCCCTGGAATATCTCTCTAGATATGGTCATATGTCAAAATATATCCTTGTTTCCATCTGAGAAATATGTTTTTTAAATTAACAGAATTTCATGGAAACCTTTTTCTATTCTATGACAGTTCGTAATTGGAACTTGGTTAATAAAAAAAAAAAAAATAACTTCACGCTGTATCCCGCACACAGCAGGGTAGGCAGAGGGAACCTAGTGTTTTAGACACTCCGTTCCCCACTTTCTGCCGAATTCTGGACATCCCCTCGAGTGGGGATCGAACCCGCAACCAGTCGGTTTACAGTCACACTTTGTGCCGCTGCGCCACGACTTTCCTCTAGTTGGTTAATAGAGTGGGATTAATAAGAAATACTTTTTTATATAATTTTATGTTACGTAAATTATAGGTAAAGAATGTATAAAATATCATAGTTAAAAAAGCTGACGCGAATCGGATACAAATGTTGAAATTTTATGTAAATAATGATAAAAATTAATATAAAACTTATTCAAATATTCACTGGCATTGAAATTTTTTTAATGTTTTTTTTTTCATCTTTACGCTGTACTTCACATGCAGCAGAGTAGGCAGCGCCCAGAGGGAACCTAGTGTTAAGATACTCCGCTCCCCACTTTCCGCTTAATTCTAGGGGCATGGCGTGTTGAATGAAGGGAATTCAGCACCGCGCTTTGCCTCGAAACTAGAGCGAAGAAATGAAAATATTAAATATACAATACATTAAATGAAAATAGAAAATTTAAAAAGTTAGAGAGCCAAAACAAGTCAAAAATATATTATGGACGCAATCTTCATGTACGAGTATGTACATATCTATTCTAATCTTTTTAAGTACTTATATTTTGCGGTGCAAATGTACCTAGATAATAAATTTTGTTACCAATCTATTACTGTATTATAGATAATGTAACTAAAAATAAAATATTTAGTTGTTTGGAACCATTTAATATGAGCCTTCCTCTTGTTATTTCATTTTGTTTATTCAAACATATTTAATAAAATATATTTACTATACCTCCATGTTTATTTTGAATGATCTTGAACAATGAACATGTGGCGAATCGTGCCGCAGGAGCATAAAGTGTGAGTGTAAACGCGCCCGTTTGTGCGTTTGTGGATTCGATTCCCACTCGAGGTTTGCTCTGGTGGTAAAGCAAAGCACGGCGTAGAGTTTCGCCACTCAACACGCAATGCCTCCAGAATTTGGCGGAAATTGGGAAACAGAATGTCTTAACACTTGGTTCCCTCTGCCTGCTGCTGCCTCTCTGCTGAGTGTGGGATACAACGTGACGATAAAAAAAAAACATAAGGTATAAGAAGTTTTATTGATTTAAAATTTCTGCATAAATATAATTAATGTAAATAACTATATTTAGCATTAGCTATTACGAAATTTAAAAAAGGTATAAATGTTAATATAAATTTCTTTTTGTGACGATTAAAAAGAAAAGATATTTTAAAAAAGTACATATTAAGTACTGTGATAAATGAAATTATTATTATATTACATCAAAATAAAGAAACAAGACTGAACATGTAATGTAGGAGATAAGCGTAAGTTTGTTTCTAATCAAGGCCGTGACCTAGCCTCTTGTCCGCGATCCCTGAAGTCGTAAGAAATATTAGGGTCAGCACATTTTGCCGGATCGCGGACGTCATTCATTGATTGCCATATACAATTAATAGATTAAATCAGCTTCACGTTATATACCGTACACAGCAGAGTAGAGAGAGGAAACCCAGTGTTAAGACACTCCATTTCCCACTTTACGTCGTATGCTGGAATTCTGGAAGTATTGGGTGTTGAGTAGCAAATCAATGCCGCGCTTTTTTAGGTAACAAAAGTACAATAAAGTATCTTAAAAATGCTATGAGATACTTTATTCTACTTATGTTATTTAGTATCTACTTCTGACGCACGTACACGACGACGACGCATAGTATATTATATGTATAAAAAAAGTAAATAAAAAAAACAAATAATAAAGAAGAATGAAATTCTTCTTATTATAATAAGAAGAATTTTATTTTTTATTTAAAATTTCTTGTTGTTAAAGTAAGGGTCTTTTTTTTAATTGTTTGTTTATTTTAAAACTCGAAATTAAAAAAAATATATATATTCTTCCTTTTAAAAATGTGCGAATAACACTAATAATTTTGAAATATTTGATATTATTTCCTTTTTTACAAACCTTAGTAAGTCATCTATGTGTCTTTAACATTTTTAAAGTGTTATTCTACACTCAGGGAAGAAAAATACTTATTTAGAAAACATAAAAATTTTAACGTAGCGGGACTCGAATCCGCGCCTCCTTCTTTCCTAAGTGATCTGTCGCCAAACAACAATTTGCAATTATTGCAGAATTTTTGCACTTTCTATACTTGATAGATAAGAAACATAATAATTTTAGGAAATTTCATTATCAAGATTATTTGTGACGCTCACTATCATTTCATCAAAAATATAATCGAATTTTAACGCATTTTATCTTTTCCAATATTTTGTATAAATCACATTTATTTATATTGATTAATTGCAGATAATGGCGTCCAATCCAGAACACGTGAAATGTTTCGAGGAGCTCAAGGAATGGATTAATCGTCAACCACATTTACCGAAAGATTTAGGTACCTCTTTTTTATCATCATAAGTAATTTTTTTTTTGCATTGTGATCATATATGGGGGAAGTTGGGATTCTTTGATAAGTTTTTTGGGGATTAAAAGAAACGATGTAGTATTGCAATAATATTAACTTTTATGACACGTGTATTACTTTTATATTAAGATAAGGAACCCAGTCGTTGCGCAGTGGCACGAAGTGTGACTGTAAAACCGACTGGTTGTGGGTTCGATCCCCACTCGAGGAGATGAAATATTTACTTAAATTTATATTTCCATTTCTTCGCTCTGGTGTCGAGGTTAAGCGCGGCGTTGAGTTCTGCCACTCAACACGCAATGCCACCAGAATTCGGCAGAAAGTGGGGAACGGAGTGTCATAACACTAGGTTCCCTCTGCCTACCCTGCTGTGTGCGGGATACAGCGTGAAGCTGATTAAGGAACCCTTGGTAACAGTGTCCGACTCACACTTGGCCAATTTTTTTTAATATGTTCACAATTGTGATCGCAATATCGGAAAATTTACAACTCATTTATTATCTACGTAATTTATTTACAGCAAGTTATCGTCATTTTATCGGCGTTGCAATCATTTTTGTATTGTATGGTGTTACGTATAACGTAGATGTAGATCCCACCGCACCTAACTGACGCACTATCAAATATTATAAGAGTTTAATAAATATTTAATAAAGAATTTTGTCAATATTTTTAGTATAAATTATGAATTTTAAATATTATGGAAACGAATTGAAATGCGTTTGTACTCAGTACTCACACAGTATCGCGAGTTTGTTGTATTTATTTCTAAATGTTAATGATACTTACTAACCTACTTCAATTTTATCTTAAATAGATTGTTAACAATATTATAAATATAGTCTATTCAGATCAATCATACTTATCATATAATTAACAAGATTTGTTTACATTTTGTTTAAAAAATGGAACAATTTAAAGTTTTAATGTCATGGTCCTTAGGGTTCCGCACCATTTAAGGAAAAAAGGAACTCTTATAAGATCACTTTATTGTCCCTCTGTCTGTCTGTCAAATTATAGTAGTATTTAAAATTATATCACAAAACACGCTTATTTCGACACTTTAAAGGGAATCAAAATTAAAAGGGTCCCTAGGGTTGACCTAGAATTATTAAATTTGACCACTGGAAAACTATACATTTGTATTTAAATTATAAAAATTAATACCTAAACATAAACCTTAAAAGGGGGGCAACAAAGTTGGTTAGTTCAAGTGAGGTATCAGATGAAAGGGTTCTGGCTAAGCTAGGCTTGTATGTTGGAAAAAGCTCGAGACTTCCATTTTTTGTACGGAACCCTCGGTGGGCGAGTCCGAATCGCACTTATTTGTTTTTTTTTATTTGAACAGTATTTACAAAGATAAATGTGTAGCTAACCTTGAAGTATTCTGAATGAAACCTTCTTAACAATGTCCCTTATTAAAATTTCAATGTTTTGTTATATTAAAACGAATCGGAATATGAGGAACTAAAGTGTCTTAGTGGGAACGGAATGTCTTAGCACTAGATTCCCAGGTTACCTCTGCGTACCCTGCTATTCGTGGAATACAGCGTGAAGCAAAAAAAAAAAGATATTTGTGGTGGTGGCGGACACCAATGCGGCATCAAAGCCATTCCCTAAAATGTATATATTATACAAAAGAGATAGAACCATAACCGCATAAGGTTTAAGCGCATTAAGCGCCCATGCCGACTGTGATTTGTATGCGTTATATGTTGTTACTTAATAACAATTATAATGAAACTAATATTAAATAAAAAATTATACGAAATGACCTGTAATATAACAGGAAAATATGGGCAGTCCTAGAAAATTTAAATATGTGACATTAAGATATATCTATTGAGTCACGAATAAATTATTATTTTCAAGGTGACTTACTTCCTTCCGTTGTCTAAAACGAATTAATATTCGCGACCCATTTAAATTTTACAAGGCTCCTTGTAATATATTTTTTGTATTTTTGTCTAATGAATGAAAAAAACAATTATTTTGTTTTTTTGTCTGTTTGTCTGAGCGTTTGTTCACACGTTTGTTGTTGTTATCTCAGTGTTTAATATTATATTGTAACATTTCTGTTACTTGTTTTTTTTTTTAATTAATTCATTATAAAGGCTAATAACCTCCTCCTTTATCGATTTTTTTAATGGAACTTTGGAACTGATTTTGATAATTCTTTTGTATATAAAAGCTGGTGCTTCCCGTGTTGTCCCATTTTCGTTTGTTCCATTACTGATAATAATATCAATGAGAAAATCACAAAAATCTAAAATTAGCATTAACAAACCACAAAAACATGGACAAATGGACGATTAACTCATTATCCAGCCAACTGATTTTGATGATTTTTTTTTATTGAAAAAAATACACTCAAGGGTTGTTTGATAAAAGTTTGAATATGTTCTGATTATGGTATATGGTCGAAATTGTAGCAGTCGGTTTTTTTTATTAAAATCGTAATAATTATTTGAAAGAATACATTTTAAGGATAGTTTGATGCGAGTTTAGTTAAGTTCTGTTTATAGAATCCGGTTGAAGGCAGTTTTGTTGTTAAAAATTATATTCGGCAACATTTTGACAAAATACTAATTTGTAGTAAGTAATTATTAGGTAGCTAGTATAAAATAAATAAAAATCAGCTTCACTTCACTTTAAAAATCAGCTTCACTCTGTTTTCGGCACACAACTAACTATACTAGGTTTCCATTGCCTACCCTAGGCAGAGGGAGACTCCGTTCCCTACAATTTGCCGAATTTTGGAGTCATGCCTTGACACCATAGCGAAGAAATGGAAACATAAATTTATTTAAATATTTAATTTCCCCGAGTGGAGATCGCACCCACAACTAATAACGTTTACAGTCACATGCCACGACTAGCCTGTATCTTCTTTCTCGATCTTTCTTATATAAGATTAATATTTATAAGGTGAGACTATGAAGTATATTTAAAAATGTTTATATTTTTAAAATTAATATAAATATTTACAGACGATAATCTCATACTACGCTTCGCGCACAGCTGCTATTACGATTTGGAAAAGGCAAAGGCGACAGTGGAAATGTTCTTCACCATCAGAGGAACTTGCACGGATCTTGTAACGAATAGGGATCCTCAATCAGCTCAGATGCAAAAGATTTTTAAAATTATGTGAGTTTTATAACACGTCTTATACATAACGTCGTAAATAAGTTTCGTCCTAACTCAAAGGATCGCTTATAATTTTTATTTCTTACACTGACATGGTCAGACAAATTACGATGTTAAATTCTACCACCAAGCTTGTTTCTGGAATAAACGGAATGTAGATAACTGTGGGCTGTCTTAAGTTCTTAAAATTAGATTCTGTATCCATTGGTAAAATCGTTAAAGTGTTAAGTTCTTATCTTATCTTATCTTACCTATCTTACCATTACAATTGTGGATTATTGCTACATTCGGACAATTAAGCATACAACGTCCCCTCAGGATGGTTGGTCTTCTTCTCTGAAATAGGGTAAAAATCCGGTGTAATCGTATAGAGGACACGAGACGGAAGACCCTGTCCGATACCCTATCTACTAGTTGATTAGACTTGAGTCTACTACCTACGAGTAGTCTACAGTTGTGATATATTTATTCAGTCGTACAGAGCATCCGTTAATGTAGTCGTTTATGGTATCCTGCCGTAGCCCGAGGATTCTTGGACCGATACTGTGGACAGGAATAGTGCGACAGTACAAATTACCCGCTCCCTGAAATTTGCCATCCTAGACTACAGGCCCTCCATATATTTTAACATTAACTTACGTTTTCGCTGAACAGTATTTGGGACAACATAAGCAAGTATCTAATATATTATGAATATATATGCAAACTCTTGTTTATTTTCAGAAACATTGGACAAATCTCGATGGCAGGCAATCGATGTTTGTGGTTGTATCAAATAAATGACCCGGGATTGGAAAATTACGACTATATCTTAGATGCCAAACTGTTCTTCCTTACAACTGATTGTAGATTTATTGAAGCAGACGATTTACCCGAGGAAGATATAGTTTTAATAGATGCCAAAGATTTAAATTTAAAGTTTTTAACAAAATTGAATCTCTCAACTGCACGAAGACTGTCGAAGTATCAGGAAGTAAGTATAACATATAACAATAAAAAAAAACTTATTTAGCAAACGTTTAAAATGTTTACGTGGCAGGACCACCCTGACCACTAAGCCATACGGTGAGAACGTATATGTATAAATATTTTTTTTTCTTAACTTTGGATTAACACTTTAAAAATGATAAAAAATATTAAAAAAAATTGAATTTATTAAAAGATACGTCTGCACGCTTGAGTCAATGTCAAAACATACTTTGAGATTCTAATTAAGAGATATTCAAATATTTTTTAATGTTCTACTATGTGAGAATCACAATTATTTTTATTGTATCATCAGTCGTTAACAGGAAAAACCGACAAAGTGTGACTTCTCTTGCACTTAATATTTTTTTGTTTTAATTAAATTAAAAGGCAATAACAATTTGATCCTAAGATAAATTCTTACGTGAGAATTGTTTAAAGAAATACTTAAGAATGGCAGTTTCAAATCTTGTACTGGGTACCTTTACACCTGAAACGTGCAGTTAGATAATAAAAATGTTGTAAATGTTTAAATGGTCCTTTACATATCAGTTTTGGCTTCACGCTGAATCCCGCACATAGAAGGGCAGGCGGAGGAAACCTAGTATTATATATTAAAGATACTCCACTCTCCATTTTCTGCCGAATTTCCAAGGCATTGCGTGTTGAGTAGAGTACTCAATGTCTCTTTCTTGACTTGGTATCAGAGCGTAAAAATTTAAAATATTAATTAACAATAATTCATTTTAACGAGTTTTAATCGAACCCACAGCTGTCAATCGTCGCGTTACAGTCACATGCGCCACACTACGTTCTAAGCTTTCGGCCTAAAATCGTTACATTGTGATATTCAACATCATGTTTATCAAAGGAGAGAAATAAAATAATTTTAACACAGTCGTCACCCCCGAATGGAGATCGAACCCACAACTATTGCGTTTATATTCAGATTCTATTCCCATTACACCACGATGGCCATAATCTAATCCTTATAATAAAATTGTAATTGATTGGTGTCTGTACATGCAAGATATATAAGAAAAAATATTATTTACAAACATACAGTTTGTCTGTGTTCACGCTAATCTCAGAAACGGCTTAACTGATTTAAATGCAGTTTTCACTATTGACTTCAGGCAAGCTCTCGTTAACATATAGTATTAAGTTAATATCATAATTAATAAAGTTATATCAATTTAAACTAAGTACTAGTAATAAACAATTTAAGCTTTATGTCCTATCTGTTTATTCTGTCTGACCGATTATTATTATGGAACTAACACGGAAAGATATGAAAAGGATTGTAAAGCAACATAAAGGCAATTTTTCAATTTTTATCCCGAAATTTTGCGGACCAGTCGTGGCGCGGTGGCACAAAGTATACTGTAAAAGCGACTGATTGTGGGTTCAGTCCCAGTCCCAGTGCGGTATACAGCGTGAAGCTGATAAAAAACGATTATAAAAAAAATTGCGGAAAGTGTTTGCAGTGCGCGTACTTATCGTTTACATACATACATAATTAATAGTTATAGCTATACATTTTTCTATTAAATACGAACTATTTGCAAACAAAATTACAATTTCCAACAGCATAACAGTGTAAATAACCATACTAAAAGAATCAGTTTCACGCTGTATCACGCACACAGCAGGGTAGGCAGAGGGAACCTAATGTTAAGATACTACGTTCCCCACTTTCCGCCGAGTTCTATAAATATTCGTATAGTTCGCAGGGGCCGCCAGTACATAATATTATATAAAATCAGCTTCACGCTGTATCCAGCACACAGCAGGGTTCTCTCTGTCTAGAGGGAACCTAGTGATAAGACACTCCGTTCCCCACTTTCTGCCGAATTCTAGAGGCATTGCGTGTTGAGTGGCAGCACTCAACGTCATATCTTGTACGTGTTACATTATTTTTGATATTATTCGTTCTAGAATGCAATGCCGATCCGCCTGAAACAAGTGCACGTTGTGAACGCACCATCTATTATTGACAAAATATACGCAGTTCTGAAGCCGTTCATCACAAAACAAATTACGGAGTTGGTGAGTGTATTGTGAATTTGTGAATGAAATATATTTTTATAGCAAGTTTTAAAAACTTTACAATTAGTAGAAATATCATTTGAATTTTAAGTAGAAACCTTTACCTTTTGAACCGTTGTGGCGCAGCGGCTGCGCAGTCTCTGAGTCTCTGAGTCTGTAAACGTGATAGTTGTGGGTTTTATTCCCACTCACGGGAATGATTTTTTCAAATCCTCGATCCTGATTGCAAGGCGAAGGGTGACGTTGATTTCCGCCATCGAAGAAATGAAAATAACTCATACCCAATATTGGAAATCGAACTCTGAATTGCGTTTACAACAGTCTCTTAATATTATTGTTTCATTTATTTCATTGCAGATATACTTCCATCCACCGAACTCTGAAACTTTGTATCAATATATAAGCAAAGAAGACTTACCCGCGGACTATGGCGGCTCTAAACCTCCAATGTCAGAATTGAATAAGGATATCGATGCGCTCATTTCTAGAAATAGGTAAGTTAATTATTTGTGAAGATTATATGAAGTGAAACCTATGTTACTATTGCATGAGTATGCGATGGTTGTAGGATCGATTTTCGCTTAGAGGAAATAAATATTCCATCATTTCATGTTTGTATTGGATCATTATAATATACGGATCCAAATCCTAAGACCAATTTCCAATCACACATACTCAGAACAAGATCCAAAGACTATTGCTAGTCAAGACTGACCTAGCCAGTCGTGGCACAGCGGCACGAAGTGTAACTGTAAAATCGACTGTTTGTGGGTTCGATCCCCACTCGAGGAGATGAAATATTTTTTTTTTCATTTCTACGCTCTGGTGTCGAGGCTAAGCGCGGCATTGAGTTCTGCCACTCAACACGCAATGCCTCCAGAATTCGGCAGAAAGTGGGGAACGGAGTGTCTTAACACTAGGTTCCCTCTGCCTACCCTGCTGTGTGCGGGATACAGCGTCAAGCTGATTTATTTGATTTATTTTTATAGTATAATAATAATGTATACCGATACATTGGTCATTATTGATAAAAGTATAAATTTAATTAAATTAATATTTTGTTACAGAGAAAGATTAATAGACGAAAATCTATGGAAAAATCCAGCTAAAAATAAAAACGAGGCGTCTACTGAAATTGGATCATTTAGAACTCTTGCTATAGATTAATGTTAACATATAAAAAAAATATCGTAAATAATTTTGTGTTTACAATAAATTGTTAAATTAGCATGACAAAGCAAAAATATGAAAAAAGAACATCGCATTTACCAATAAATGAAAAAACATCACATTTACCAATAAAATTCCTTATATAAAAATGGAAAAATGTTGTAAATATAAACAACATTTTTCCATTTTTATATAAGGAATTATATAAAAATGGAAAAATGTTGTTTATATTGTTTTTATTTAGTCTTTTGTAAGTTAATTATAATTTTTGAATGTATATTCAATATGGTGTTAAAATTCATGTTTTATTTCTCAAATAGTAAAGATTTATTGTAATTATAGTTAATTATATTTTTGTTAATAATTTTATTGATTTATCTAAAAGGGTCGTTATTTTTGGTAGGATCTGTCTGTATGTGTTTTAGTCAAATAATTAAAATTTTCTGACTAATTTGTTGTTCTTGTCTACTATTGTTTCTCAAATTTCAACGCCATTTTATAAACAAAGTAATAGTAAAAGTTATAAACATTTTTTTTTATTATTGTAATATACTTGAGATCTGTTTTGTTAATCTGATTTCAATATATTTATTTTGTTTAATTTTATAAATAAAGATGTATAAGTAAAATTGTTTTTATTAATCGAATTTAATGTGACGTAAATGTTTTTAATTTTTGTCTCATCTATAATTAAAATTATGTCATTCTTCTTTTTTTTGTCTCCTTCACAAAAAAAAATGTTAATGTTGAATGGGTAATGCATTAGACTGTAATAAAATACAAATATTAAAAAAAAAAACAATAAATTTATATGATGATAAACATATTTCTTATTTTTTGTGTTCTATTTATTTTGTTCTTCATTATTATTCTGTTTTTAGTTATATATTATTTTATTTATCGATTATTGAGTCCAGTCGTGGCGCAGGGGCAGAAAGTGTGACTGCAAAATCATCTGATTGTGTGAATATTTATTTAAATTTATATTTTCATTTCTTCGCTCTGGTGTCGATGCAAAGCGCGGCGTTTAGTTCCGCCACTCAACACGCAACACCTCCAGAATTCGGCGGAAAGTAGGGAACGGAGTGTCTTATCAGTATGTTTCCTTTGCCTACCCTGCTGTGTGCGAGATACAGCGTGAGTTTCCAAAAAAATACTCGAGAGGAGATCGAACTCATACTCACAGCCACGACAGGCCTCGGCACCTTTCTGCGTTATTTTATAAATTAAAAAAAAAGGTTACCTGTAAGAAATCCGACGGTTGCACATTTGTTTATTTTTAATTGTAGTATTATCTTATCATTATTTTTAAATATATTGCAAATACCTTGATATGCATAATAAAATTATTTCTACAGGTTCAATATTATTTATAATCGTAACTTTGAAATGTTCATCTTCAAACGCTCAGTAATGTTATTGAAATAATAAGAATAAAAAGGGCAATTCTTCTTATAAATGAATTTCTTACATATATATATATATATATATATATATATATATATATATATATATATATATATATATATATATTATATCTTTTCTCAAATGCTGGTCTGATTTTTTTTAAAAATGCAAATGAGTTCTTCGTACTACCAACCGGCCTCAATTATGTTTACCTCTAAATTCTAATTATTAATTATTATTAAAATACTTATTGAGACAACTATGAAAGCTCCTTGATATATACGACAGAAGAATAAAAGAGAGGCTAGTCGTGGCGAAGAGGCACAATGTATGACTGTAAACGCGACTGGTTATGGATTCGATCCCCACTCGAGGAAATTAAATATTTACTTAAAATTTATATTTCCATTTCATCACTCTTGTGTCAAGATAAAGAGGCGTTGAGTACTCAATGCTTTCAAAAATTTGGCGGAAAGTGGGGAACGGAGTGTCTTAACGATAGGTTCCCTCTGCCTGCCCTGCTGTGTGCGGGATACAGCGTGAATCTGATTATTTTAAGAATAAAAGAGGCAATTCTTTCTAAGAATTAATTCAAATGTACCGTATTATTTAATATTGTTCAAGTAATATAAGGTATACCACCTTAATACTATAATATATATTGTGGTCTGATTTAAAAAAAAATGTAAACGAGTTGTTCACACTACCAACCAGACTCAATTATGTTAACTTATAATTTCTTATTACATAGTCATTCAGATAACTCTACGGAAGCTCGCCGATATAATAAATTGAATTAATTTAGTAATCTAACATTCAAAATATATACATAATTTAATATATGGCTTTAGGCAATACATAGTTTAAACGACAACTATTAGATTAAGTTATTATATTGGAACGTCGTCTATTTTCTGTCTTATTATATACGGAAATTTTGCACATACAACACCCATTTGACCATGAACGAAAAAATCAAATACACTATATAATAAAACGAATTCTACTGAAGGTAGATGTTTTACTATTGACAGAATAGATGATATTTTAAATTGGCTCTTCAAATTTAAAACATCCTGTTTGTTCTGGTTCTCTTTTCCATGTGACATTGACGAAGTGATTTGTATGCAACTGGCGTGTTTGAAGCGCCATAACTAAAGAACTGAACTGAACTAGTCATCACTCCAGTGCCACTGTAAGTACCAAATTAACAAGTATATAATAAACGATTTAATAAAGAAATATATAAGCAATCAGCAGTTAAGATATTTATTTATTAAATTTAAGCTTTTATTTTTTTAAAGAAAATTACATTTATTTTATTAGATAGTACTGAACTTCATTTGTGTGTACGCCGTTTTTCTTAATTCTTTAGAAATTTCGAGAAATCCTCTCTTCTCCTCCTTGCTCTTCTGTTCTCCCCAAGGAACCCTAAATTATAGCTACGATTATAACAAACAGTTTTCGCTGTCAATCACTCGGTAACTAACGGAAATGTTTTACGCATTAAAAACGGCAGTGTGGTTTATTTTTTTTTATTATTTTACATGACGTTATTAAACGTCCTTAAGATCAACGATAAAATAATAAGATGAGTGTTTTCTTCACATAAAGATAAATTTCCGAGTTAAAATTGCTAACCTATAGTTTTATTGCTAACCTATATTATTAGTCGATTAATGTTTGGGTTGTCAGAACTAGATCTCAGTTTATTATTGTTATGGAGATCTCGGCTTATATGTCGTGGCGCATTGGCATAGCGTCTGACTGTAAGCGCGACGGTTGTGGCTTCGATTCCTGAGCTTATGGAATATTTTCATTTCCTTACTATGCGCAGAAAACAAAGTATGGCAATATTTATAATGTATCGTAAATTTAACGGTTCATGGAAAACGGAGTGTTTTAACACTTTAATAAGAGAGGCTGAGAGAAGCACGTATTTTTTTATCCAACTACTTTTAGAACTAGTATGTCTCATACATAAACTAGTAGTATATTTACATATATTATGTAATAACAAATATAATATTATAACATTTGAAAATCAGTGATGTGCTAGAGACGTTAAGTCGTTAATTCTGGAAAATGAGTAGAAGTTAAATCTATACTAATATTATAAAGGTGAAAAGTTTGTTTATTTGAACCGTGCGTCTCAGTAAATTAAAAAGTAAAAAAAAAATATTTTTGTATTTATCCAAAATGGGGAACGGAGTGTCTTAACTCTAGGTTCCCTGCGCCTACAATGCTGAGTGCGGGATACAGTGTGACACCAGTCCGTTTAACAAGAAAGGTTAAGGATAGGCTATATAAAATCACCTTAATCTTGTTGAGGTATCCCACGTACCTGAAGTCAAAGTTATGATCGTATATAAAAATTAAATTAAATTAGCTTCACGCTATATCCCGCACACAGCAGGGTAGGCAGAGGGAACCTAGTGTTAAGACACTGTATATAACACACAATTTTCATTTGATCTCACGAAGCCGCAGGTAAAAACTTGTAATATTTAAAAAAAAAACCCCCAAAATATTTAGACTTAACTATCGTATAATGTTTTTAACATTTTTAAAAATTAATCTACGCTTAGGAAATCCTTGTCGGTTTCCAGGAGGTGTGGATTCGAGTCCCGCTGCGTTCAAACTTTTATACCATTTCTAAATAAGTATTTATTGTATAGTAAGTAGTAAGTATATTTTGAATTCGTGTTCACGTGAAATAGTGACAAGAATGTTAGTTTCGTTTCCGGTTTGAATCCTAATATATAAAAAAAAATATGTGCGACTTATTTTAATATGGTAGTACAAAAACAAAAATATAGTATATGACGAAACAGTGGTATTGCTATGAAACAGGGAAATTATATCGTTGTCTTTCAAAGACCTGTTACTTTTAACGTTACAGTGAGCGAAGCGAGTCCAAGTTCCAAACATCCGGAAGGAAAAGCGAATTGGGGACAATATTCCTTGTTTTGGGCCTTTTGAGGCCGGTGGTGGCGCAGGGGCACAAAGTGTGACTGTAAAACCGACTTGTTGTGGGTTCGATCCTCTCTCGAGGAAACGAAATATTTATTTAAATTTATATTTCCATTCCTTCGCTCTGGTGTCGAGACAAAGCGCGGCGTTGAGTTATGCCACTCAACACGCATTGCCTTCAGAATTCGGTAGAAAGTGGGGAACCGAGTGTCTGAACACTAAGTTCTCCCTGCCTACCTTGCTGTGTGCGGACATTTCCTTTATTAAATGAGAAAAATATATACCTACAAACAATAAACTAATTATTTTTAATTAATTCGAACTTTGTCATTACGCTTTATAAATAAAATATTAAATGATTCATTATAGTAATTAACTGACGTATTTATCTTCACCATCAAAATCAAGATATGTGAGAAATGCGAAATAAACTATATCCTGCTACGTTCATTAATATTTTGCTCTAATAAAATGACGTATTTATTTTTTTATAATAAAAAGCTTTACACAGAGCAGAGAGATTGAACTTAGTGTTAAGACATTCCGTTTTCCATTTTCCGTCTAATTCTGAAGGCGTATTGGGTGGCGAAACCAAACCATCAAACAACGTCGCACTTTTCACTTGCCACCAGAGCGAAGTAATCAAAATATACATTTAAACAAATATTTTTTTTAAACAAATATTTTAATTAATTAAGATATGAATGTATTTCATTGAAAAACTTGTCAGTGGCTTTATTTAGTTCTACAGTATTTGTTTAATATATTTGTGGTTTTTCTTTTCATTTGTTTACATTTAGTTCAACAGGGAAAACTATATAGAAAAATTATTTTGATATCTAACGTACCATATATAAATATTTAATTTTTTTCCTGAGATTCGTTTCACAAATCCATTTCAAACGTTATAATCATTGAGTAGTATAAACAATTCTTTAAGACAGGTTCATCTCAATTAAGTTTTTCATTTAAGGCTATTTCAATTAAAATTTATAAACTGCCGTAATTAGCTGTCAGTGTGAAAAGGCTGGCTGACTGACATTCTAATAACTTACAATGTAAAGTGGAAGTACATATATATATATATATATATATATATATATATACAACAACACACACACATATATATATATATATATATATATATATATATATATATATATATGTGTGTGTGTGTGTATTTAGGTACTTATTAAAATTTGTAATTATTATTTATTTGTTTATTATTATAATTATTATAATATTAATATTATCTTAACCCTAGCCAAAGAGCGGCGTTGTGTTCGGCCATTACCAATAATAACATTTTCTTGGTTAGAGTCTAATATAAACAAAAACATAATAATATCTATAGAAAAAATCTATCAAGTCTCAATCAAGAGGAAAGATGTTAAGGTTTGATGAATATCACAAATTAGAATGAATATTAAATCAATATAAATGATTTCTGTCACTGTTAACAATAAGTTGACATCTTTTGACGATATTTTTTATTATAAATCTTATTATATATACAATATATTATAGAGACAAGTCGTGGCGCGGGGGCACAAAATGTGACTAACCGCGACTGGTTGTGAGTTCGATCCCCACTCGAAGAGTTGAATTATTTATTATAATTTATATTTCCTTTTCTACGCTCTGGTGTCAAGGCAAAGCGCGACGTTGAATTCCGCCACTCAACACGCAATGCCTCTAGAATTGAGCCGAAAATGAGGAACGGAGTGTCTTAACACTGGGTTCCCACTGCCTACCCTGCTGTGTGCGGAATACAGCGTGAAGCTGATTTATTTATTTTTATTTACATATATTATAAATAAACTTCAAACCAACAGACCGCACTGCATGTTCTTCAGTATACGACACGATATCGACGTCGACGGGCACTAGCGCGAGATCGCAGCGTACAAAATCAAAGATCAATAAGCCGACAAGTCAAGGTAAGTTGTATTTTTTTAAAATATACATACCAAATATTCTTTAGGTTAATAACCTATGAGAACAGTATCTAAAGAAACGTGACATCATAACTTACTTTAGAACTTAAACTAAAAAACCGGATTTTTTATGTTTATTTGCTTATCAATATGCCGAAATCTTTTGTGAGTCTGATATAAAAATATATAATTATGTTATTATTACGTGTTTAGCCAAATGTATGTTAAAGTAGGTAGGTTATTAAAGTACCTATAGGTTTATTAAATTATTTTTTTTTCGATATTTAGATTAGATATATGATTTTAATTTTTCATATATGAATTTATATGATTATTTTACATTTACATAGTGTTATTTAATTTAAAAATATAATAAAAATTTGTAAATAATTTGTAATAAAATAAGTTTTTGCAGCAAAATTATGTCGCACATTAATTTTTTTTGTAATGTTACAAAGTATATAATATGGCTTTTGCTTTTTATGTTCGTGATTATGTATCTATGTATGAGTTTATTTTTTATTTTTTTTATTTAGTACAGTCACGCACGGAAATTAATTAAAAAAATATACAGGTTTAGACATTCCTATGTATATATATCTTTACTTCCTTATTACTGTTTTTAGTAGATTATTTTTCAAAAAATATCAAATATAGATTTTTTTATCAAAGTTATAACAATAAAATTTAATTTTAAAATAATTTTTATTATTATTTATTTATAGTTCTAAAAATGCCGCATGACTACAAACAAGATTTGATTGCTATTAAGGAATGGATGTCAAAGGAATCCCATATACCTCAAGACATAGGTATGTTTTAAGTTACATTTAAAATAAAACAATATTTACAAATGTACCTTCATTAATATATTTATTTACATTTAATTTTAACTAGAGGTCAGTCGTAGCGCAGAGGCACAAAGTGTGACTATAAAAACGACTGGTTGTGGGTTCGATCCCCACCCGAAGAAATTATATATTAATTTACATTTATATTTTAATTTCTTTACTCTGGTGTCGAGGAATGCGCGGCGTTTAGTTCCGTCACTCAAGATACATTTAATAATATTTTCAATTATATTTTTATACTTCATATAAATACCTACATAATTTATATTATTAATGTGTGAATTATTTGTAATGTGAACCGTTTTATTATTGAAAATGAACAAAAACTCCCATGGAACCGTTAACAAAAGTCTCAACTCTTTGACGTTGAGCGTCAAAATATAAAAAAAAAAATTAAATAGCTTCACGCTGTATCCCAGCAGAGGGAACTCAGTGTTAAGACACTCTGTTCCCCACTTTCTGCCGAATTTTTGGAGGCATTGCGTGTTAAGTGGCAGAACTCAACGCCGCCCTTAGCCTCGACACCAGAGCGAAGAAATGGAAATATACATTTAAGTAAATATCTCATCTCCTCGAGTGGGGATCGAACCCACAACCAGTCGGTTTTACAGTCACACTTCGTGCCACTGCGCCACGACTGGCCTCTTGGCCTCGATAAATTTAAATAAATATTTAATTTCTCGATTGGGAATCGAACTTTAAACCAGTCGCGTTTAGTCACACACTTGTGCCATGTGCGTAAGAGTAGGTATGTTAATTTGAACTAGTTCTTTAACGAAAATAAAAGATAAAGCAAACATTTAAATGTAAAAAATATGAATAAAAAAAAATTCTATATAAAAGGTTGTCGCTATATTTTACTTCCTACTTGAGTGGTCGCTATTTATATTTTGCTTCATACAGACTTATAATATATTAGTACTAGTGACCTAGTAGAGTTAGTTTGTTAGTTTATAAAAGTCTCTTACTATATTTACAGAATTTAGTAGCACAAATACTCTACGTGATTTTATCCAAATTATTATTTTAAATATATTATAAAAAAATTTACGTATAGCGAGTTTTACAGTCACACTGTGACCCTGCGCCACGACTCATGACGCAGTGGCACAAAGTGTTACTGTAAATCGACTGGATGTGGGTTCGATCCCCACTCGAGGAAATGAAATATTTACTTAAATTTTTATTTCCATTCGCTCTGGTGTTGAGTCAAAGCGCGGCGTTGAGCTCTGCCACTCAACACTCAATGCCCCCAGAATTCGGCAGAAAATGGGGAACGGAGTATCTTAGCACAATATCGCCTCTGCCTTATTTATTTATTATATCATAAATTTCATAATTTCAATAATTAAAAATAAACAAAAAAAATCAATAGCGGTCAAACGCTTATTACCTTCTCTCGAGTTATTAATATAAACAGTCTATAAGTACGCTACAGTGCGTCAAAATAAAAAAAATGGAAAAATCGAAATGTTAAGGGCAACAGGAATTTAAGTACTAAAAGTTTACACTAAATTTAGCTACTGTACCAGTGATTTTCTGTTTTAATATAATAAAAAGTATATGATGAGTTGTATCGAGTACTCGTAAACATGTTGCAAATTCACACAAAAATTAAATACATATAAAATAAAGGATTTAATAACTTAATAATGCGTTTGCTTAATTATTAAATTTAATTTAGATTTTTTTTTTGGAGTAAGACGATTAGGTAGGTAAGTATAGCATTGTGTTAATGTAAAGATGTGCGAATTAAAATTCTGAATTTTGCGGAAAGCGGTGAGAGGAGAGAGAATACACTGCTATGCGCGGGATATCGGATACCTCAAATCAATATTTAAAGCATTTTTAAGGTGTTTATGTTAATAATTTTTTTTTTCAGGTCTAGATGATCATTTACTCATGAGGTTCCTACACAGCTGTTACTTCAGTCTGGAGGCGACTAAAAAATGTATTGATAAGTTTTGCGTAACGCGTGCTGAGATGTCCGAAGTATATATCGCTAGAGACCCCTTGCTACCTAATATAAAACAGATGCTGGACCACTCGTATGTAGTACTATATTACTTTTGTTATTTATTTTCACGCTGTATCCCGCACTAGGTAAGAGTGTTAGTGTTAGTCAGTGTTAAGATACTTCGTTCCCATTAAGAGACTTTCGTTCTCCACTTTTCTCCGAGCTTTTCACCACTACTCTTTTAGCAGAGTAGGCAGGACAGAACCTAGCGTCGATATACTCCATCGTCCACTTTTCGACCGATTCTCGACATATTATGTCTTGAACATTGGAACTTAACGCCGCAGTATGTCTTGTTACTAGATTAAGAAATCGTCGACTTAATACAGTTTTTACAGAGTAGCAAAATGGAGATATTTTGTTTGCCCGAATGGGTATCATACTGATAAAATTTAATATATAAATCTTTTTACTTGTTTAACTGACTTCACGATTTAAAAAATATGATAGGTTCACACATTACAGACTGCAGTTACTATTATATGATTTATATCATTTATTGTCTATTGAATCTTCTTTAAAACAAACATATTATATTAATAAACCACTGAGGATTTTATTATTATTATTTTTATTAAGATTGTATAGTTCCGACATTATTTTTATGATCTATAAATTCTATATAATATTTATGTAGAAAATATACGTAATTGCTTTTTATACTATATAAATTGTTAATTTTACTTCAAATACAAGCGTATGACTGTAAACGCGACAGGTTGTGGGTTCGATTCCCACTCAAGAATGAAATATTTTATATTTTCATTTGTTTACTCTGGTGGTGACGCGAAGCGCGGCGAAGAGTTCCTCCACTTGACACGCAATGCCTCCAAAATTCCGCGTAAAATGGGGAACGGAGTGTCTTAACACTGGGTTCCCTCTGCCTACCGTGTTGTAAACGGAATACAGTGTAAAGCTGATTTAATCTATTTGTTTTTAACATCTTCATCTCGTTTAATGTTGTGTACCTAATGTACTTTGTAATAATTTGCAAATACTTTGCCACGTCGAGCCCGAAAAGCCTAAATTATATACTATTAAATAATTATTATTCAAATTATATGTAAATTACGCATGTTGAAAATTAAGTGTCATTTAGATGCAATTTACAATTCTGTGCCTATTTAGTATTTATGAAGTCTTACATACATAATTTGATTAACATTGGACGTTCGTGTACCTACGTTTTTTTTATTATTTTTTTTAGTGTATAAAGTATAAAGTGTATAAAGTTACATATATATATATATATATATAAAATATATATATATAAAATATATATATATATATATATAAAATCTATTCTGGTGTAGTTGCACAAGCGTGTGACCGTAAACTCGACAGGTTGTGGGTTCGATTCAAAATCGAAAAATTGAAATATTTAACATCTTCATTTTTTCGCCCTGGTTTCGAGGTAAATCGCGGCGTTGAGCTCCGCCACTCAACAGGCAATTCCTACAAAATTGTAGCGGAAAATGGAGAATGGAATGGAACTTAACATTATACAGAGAAACATATAGTTACATCTATGTATTTGTAAACTCTGTCCTTTTCATGACGTTGTTCCAGTTCTAGAAAGAATTTACCTGACCTTCACTTTACTTAAAACCTTAATTATATAGTTATATACGTATAATTTAACAATGCTAACAATATAACGCGCCGGACTCGTTTTACTTGTAGATGATGATTGTTTACAGCAGTTTTATATACTGTTTTGTTTTTTAATGTATTGATATTTTTTTATTTAAAAAAAGGAGAAGTTTCACCTCGTTTCTTCTCGCGAGGGGGGGTCTTTTCGCGTAACTAGCTGTAGTGAACCGGTCTTAAATTATTTTACGTTTAAAATTAAGCATTTACGACTGAACATGCATAGTGTAATACAACGCAAAGCAAGGTCTTATTTTGTCTGTTTGTTTGTCTGTGCCTATGTTTATGTTTTGAATAAAATTATCTAAATTTTTAAATTAAAATAAATCAGCTTCACCACACTTCACAGAGGGAACCTAGTGTTATGAGACTCCGTTCCCCACGTTCCGCCGATTTTTTCGAGGTTTTACGTTGGTATAGGTTGAGTGGCGGAACTCAACACCAAGCTTTAGAAGTTTTGGTGCCGGAGCAAAGAAATGAAAACATTAACAAATAATAATTCTTTCCCTCAAGTGGGGATCGAACACACAACCAGTCGCGTTATAGTCACACCCTTGTCCTCCATGCGCCACGACGGCCTCGTTGATTGTAAATTATAATATTTAACTAATGTTTTGTTTTTATTATAGGTTTGTAGGAACATATCCATTCGATGGCAAAGAAATGATAATACACAAATACGACGATCCTGCGACAGAGAATTTTCACTTCTATGATTTCTTGAAGAGCATATCAATACACAACGACGTTTGGGTCACACATCACCCTCACTTTGCAGACGAACACTACATTATCATCGATATGTCGTGGATTTCTTTGAAAATGATTCCGAAGCTCAATATTCAATATTTAAAAGATTTTATTATTTACTTATTGGTATGTTTTTGTTACACATTTTATCATTTTAAAAATCTGCATTAAATTTAAAAGAAGCCCGTTCTGGCGCAGCGGCACAAAGTATGATTGTAAAATCGATTGGTTGTGGGGTCGATCCCCACTCGAGGAAATGAAATATTTATATACGTTTATATTTTCATTTCTTCGCTTTGGTGTCGAGGCAATGATCGCTGAGTTCCGCCATTCATTGCCTCCATAATTCGTTGAAAACTGGTGAACGGAGTGTCTTAACACTAGGTTCCCTCTGTCTACACTGATGTGTAAGAGATACAGCGGGATGCTAATTTTATCACTTTATTTCAATTTAAACGAGTTCTTATTACAAAAAAAAATCTATGGTTTAAATATTTCTATGGTGTTATTTTATTATTTATATCATATTTTAAATGCTCCACAGGAATCAATGCCAGTACGTGTGAAGAAGGTGGTCGGTATAAACGCTCCCTCATATTATGAAAAGATATACGGACTTATAAAACCAATATTGCCAGCTGAAATTATTGAAATTGTAGGTATTAATTAAAAAAATCGGTCAAGCACGAATCAGATTGACCCTCCGAAGGTTCCCTATTAATTGCTGGATTTTCCTTTATTTGTACTTGGCAAGTTCTCACTTCCTGCCAAATTTCATAAAAGCGAATGTATATATTTTTTTTACTTAAACTTATATCTTTAAAACGTAGAAATAAACTAAAATATAGGCTTCAAAAAAAATCTTTAAGATCATTTGTGTGTTACAAATGATTTTAAAAGTGAAAATTAAAATATTAAACAAAAAAAAACGCCATCATCCTGTTCGCGTTTTAAATGACGTCAATCGATTGCTAAGTGCAAACATAAGTAGAAATATACTTCAAATAGATTTTCTCGTATTCCAAGATATATGAAAGTACGAGAACAATGGTGTGAAATGAGGATAAATTATGGTAACATAAAAAAATGTAAATCAAATTTATTTTCTATACTACATTGCATGTTTACGAACCTTGAGATTAACCGAATATGTTGTACGGATAAAAATATATATAATAAAATTTATACATACATACACAATAAAAATAAATTTGAATTTGAATTTGTAATATAGACATACATATACATATATATCTAAAATTTACAAAATGCTTAAAAACTTATCACGTTTGAGTGAATTTAACTTTACTTTAGTAACTTGACAACTTGAACCAAAACTCGCTATGCTTCCTTTCCTTCCAAATGGAGAACCAAGAGTCTTAACACTAGGTTCCCTTTGTCTACCCTGCTGTGTGCGGGATACAGCGTGAAACTAAAAAAATCAAATACTGAAAATAATGTTGATGTAGATATTACCATTCTTGAACCAAACTTATCAGTATTCTCTTTTCATTATCTTCTTCTCTTTGTTATTTAATTCTTTTTGATCATTACAGATCTTTACAGACTCTATGTTGTAGTTCATTGTTTCTGTTTCAGATCCACATTTATACAAACGTTGAAAGCCTGTACCAGTTCGTTGATAAAAAATATTTGCCAGTAGAATATGGTGGCGAAGCTCGAAGTTTGGTTGACTTTAATCGGTATCAGCACCAACAAATAGTTGAATTTAGGTATAGGATTTAGAAATATGTTATTTTACTATTAATTTTCTTATGTAGACCAGTTGTGGCGCAGAGGCGCACATGAATGCAAAACCGACTGGTTCTGCATTCGGTCCCCACTCGAGGAAATGAAATATTTATGTAAATTTATATTTTCATTTCTACGCTCTGTTGTCGAGGTAAAGCGCTGGGTTCCGCCACTCAATGCCTTCAACGGTTTCGGCGGAAAGTGGGGAATGCAGTGTCTTAACACTAAGTTCCCTCTGTCTACCCTGCTGTGGTTGGTGGTCAGTAATGTTAGTAATTAGTCCTACTTCTTATCAAATTTCAAGATTCTTTAGTACGAGATGTTTGTCAAGGATGGAATTTTTATGTTTCGTTTTTTTTTTGCTTCACGCTTTGTCACGCATGCGTAATAGATTCGCTCTGGACTAGCTGGGTAGGCAGAGAAGACTTAGTGTTTAGACATTTTAATCTCTTTGTCCTCATCAGTGGGAAGATATAAAAATAATGAAGTCCAGTACTTAATTTGTCTCTACTGTCTGTGCCACTGTGGCGTGGTTTTCTACATAGTTTAACTACATAGTATTGTAATTATTACAATATATTTCAATCTGTAACCCTAGTATAGATGCATTTTTTTTTTCAATTTTTCAGAAAATTTTACCTAAACGATAATGCATGGAAGGCAGATTTGCTGAAAAAACCTAAACAGAAGAACGTTGATAATTCCATGAATGGCTCCTTCAGAACTTTGTCAATTGATTAGATATTTAATAAAAAATACGACTCCTTTTTTTATTGTACAAAAGAAATATATTTTCTAACTTATATTTCAGTTTTTATTTATTTAAAGCTGTATTATTTAGTACATTAAAAAAAAAACTTTTATACAGGTAGCGGGGTAAAGCTTTTAATCTATGGTGATTTTGTACTAGAAAACTGATTGGTATTTAAAGTAACTATAAGTACAGAATAAACAAAAAATATAAAGAACCGAAATTTTTAAAATTGGTGGTTTTAATTTTAAAGTCACAATTCACAAAATCAACATCGAAAGTTTGCGTGTTCTCATTTTAACTTTACCAACAATTTGCTTTACACTAGGTATTTTACACAAAAACGAGGCATCCTACCAATAACGTTTTCAAGAGGATAGCTCACATTGTAGAAAAGCTATCAAATCTCACGTAGAGCCAAGTTCCTTGCTCTATTTCCAAGTCAAAAACTAACCAAGGGCATTAGAATAGTATAGAAAAATCTTAATTGCGCAACAAACAGCATGTAGGGACATAAAAAAAACAAATATCGTACAAAAGAGGATCTGAACGTTAAACACGATCTGATCTGATCTTCCAGAGAAAGAGGAAGCAGCGTAATTACAAACATATAGGTATACCTTAAATATACATACACACAACAGAGCCAAATACATAAAAGAATTGAATCCTACCAAAACTATTTCCATGAAATATATATTACCCAAATTAAACTATAGAGTTCGTGAAAATTTCGAAAATTAGTTAGTTCGTGATTGAAAGATTCGTCCAATATTATATAGAAACAGCCTAGCCATGCTATATATGTATATGTAGATCTATTTTTTCTCTATTTATACCAGGTGTGGATTATAATGATTTTCTGAAAGTCAATTTTACTCTGCTCGTCTCTACCTTACTCGAACGTTACATAGATTGTTATCACAAAATGTTTAATAATTATACCTTTTTTAGCTTCACGCTGTATCCCGCATACCCTGCCAGTATAGGCAAAAGGAGCCTAGTGTCAAATCGCTACTCACTTTCCGCTAAGTTCTGGAGGCATGGTGGCGGCGGAATAATAAAATATTAAATATTTTATTTCCTTAAGTGGGTTTGAACGAAACCAAAATCTGTGGAGTTTGCAGTCATACACTTGTGCCTCTCCGTCAAGACCGGCTTCATTATTACAGATTACTGCCTGTATATTGCATATAAATAATAATAGCATGTCATGTGACATAAAGACACAATCGTTTGGTCTGACAATACGTAATAAACACTTTGAATCACGTTGCTACGCATAAGTTGGCTCACCTTTATATTACCGTAATAAATTCATTTATTATTACAAATCAAGCAATAAAAAATAATCATAAAAAACCACGTGAATATGCTAAAAATAGCTGATTGGAATCACTTAAATAAACAGGACATAGAGCTAAAGTTGTAAATATATATTTTTTTATTTTGGATAAAAAGAGGCCGTCGTGGCTCAGGGGCACATAGACACTTGTTACCGACTCGCGGGAATAAAATATTGGATACTCAATGCATAATAATGCCATTTAACATTTCCATGACTAATATATATAATATAGCCTATATTATATAAAAACTCTTATGACCCTGAAGGAAAAACTAGAAGACACAGTATGAGATGTTCTTATATTATAATCAAAATCTATTGAGAACGACATAAATATTTATGTTTTAAATTTCTAAAGTTAAATACATACTCAGGATAGAAAAATACTTATTAAGCAACCGTATAAAAATTTGAACGTCCGCTACGTTCGAATGATTTGATTTGAACCCGCGCCTCCTTGATGGTTTCTAAAGAAGAACGGGTTCAAGTCCCACTACGTTCAAATTTTTATAAATTTTCTTAATAGACATAAATAACTATTTCATGTAAGAAAATAATTAACAACTATTTTCAAGAAAATCTTTAGCAATATTGAGTCAAAATGAAAGTAAAACTAGATTTCTTGCTCTACCAACCTGTTTATAAACATTGCGTGTATTTAATAGTGATTTGTAACGCAGTTTTAATTGGCGTTAGTTTAAAACTATCTCGGCGAATATCATTAAGAAATAACCCTTTTTAGGTCTTACAATTTTTATGTTTTGTAACATATCTCCATACACTTTTATTATTAAAGAGGAATAAATTTTACATTTTTAAATTAAAATTAATATAAAAAACACAACACAAAATATAATTAATGAGGCCAGTCGTGGCGTAGGGTTGCAAAATATAACTGTAAACGTGACAGATTGTGGGTTCGATTCCCACTCGAGGAAATGAAATATTTAATATTTGCATCTCTTTCGCTCTGGTGCCACTCAACACGCAATGTCTCCAGAATTCGACGGAAAATGGAGAACGAGTTTCCTCTTCCTACATTGAAGTGTGGCGAAGGCAGCGTAACGTTAGAAAAATGTATAAAAAAATACTCTCCCGACGGTGAGACAAGGGTCCTGGCCTCCAGTAGCTAGGACTCCAGACAGAAATATTTTGCCAAAAATATGTTGGAAAACGTTGGAACTATATTATTTCCATATATAATAAAAGGATAGAAAAGTCAATTCTGTACATGAAAGTTATAAAAAAAATAAAAATTAGGTCAGTTAATATGTTGATAGAACCTAAAAAACACTCAGCGGAATTCTTGCATTAAATATAAGTAGGTTTTTAATACGTGCAATTGATTATAACGATATGCTTTGTTACTGACATGTGTTTTATATCATGAGGTCATCTTCCAGTGCTGTTGCATTGTGACTGATGTCGAAATAAATGTACAATAACAACACTTATTTAATTAATAAACCTACTATAACAATAGTAGCGCGGCGTTGAGTTCCGCCACTCAACACCGAATGTCTCCAGAATTCAGCGGAAAGTGGGGACTTAACAATATGTAACCTCTGCTTTACCTGCTTTGTACGGGATACACCGTGAAGTTGTAAGTGATCATTATATTTGAGTCCGTTGTGGGGTAACGGCACGGCGTTTGACTGTAAGCGCGACGGTTTTGGGTTTGATTTAAATTCGGGGGAATAAACTATTTTTATATACTATTTTTTATTATTATTTAACTGCTTTGGTAAGTGGCGTTAAGTTCTGCCACTCGACGTCAGGCATCGCAATTTTTATAAAACTGAGTAAGGAGTGTCATAGCACTAAGATTCATTTATAAATCGCTCTCAAATTTGAGATGTCGTTTTAGATTTTTTTTATGGAAAAAGACAAGGCAAACGAGCGGGTCACCTCCGCCCGCGACCCCGTGTAACACCAGAGAAGTTACAGGTGCGTTACCGGCCTTTAAGGTGGAGATAGACGCAATTTTTGAAGGTACCCAGTTCGTATCGACCTGGAAACACCTCCGCAGGGAGATATATAATTTGAAAATTAAATTAAATTAACTTCACGCTGTATCCCACACACAGCAGGGTAGGCAGAGGGAACCTGGTGTTAAGACACTCCGTTCCCCACTTTTTGCCGAATTTATAATTTACTTATTAAAAAAACGTTTACAAATTTGAGCGTAGCGGGACTCGAACAACACTTAAAAATGTTAAAGATATATAATTTATTATTAACTTAGGAGTGGTCTATAAATATACTACTAAATTCCTTTCATATTATGCGGGATAATGCTTCAAGCAAAAAAACTGGACAAGCGCGAGTCGGGCTCGCCCACCGAGAGATCCGTACAAAAATTGAAGATCTCGAGCTTCTTCTGAAATGCCTGAGCCCTTTCATTTCATACCACTTGAAGCAGCGGCTTTAACACCAAATTTTGCCTCATTTCAGATTTTTTTCTGAACTATCGCATGCTCCCAAATTTCATAATTCTAGGTCAACAGGAATTACCCTATTAATTTTGATTCACTTTATAGTGGCCATATCGCTTTTTTAAGTAAATAATTATTTTTCTTTATATATGATCTTATAGTCCTTTTTCCTGTAAAGGTAAGGTAGGTTAAACAGAATCCTAAAAAACGCCAAAATTTAAGTGAGGATTTTTTGATTTGTTATGTCCTATTCGTTAGTTACTTTTGTTTGTACAGGGCTCTAGGGTAAAAGATTTTAATGTAAAAATGTTATAAAATTTCTATTTGGAATGTTTTATTATACTTTTAAACTGTCACCAAGCCCATCACATAAAAAAACATGGTAATTTTATTTTCTATAAAAGTACTGATTGGTAAGCATAAAGTATAAATATCTCTATAATACAATATGTATGTCAAGCGAAGAACGCAAATGGAATCTTGTGGGACACGGAGGTTCCTAGCACTAAGATCCCCCTACTACCTGTGCTTTGTGAACACCGTGCGGGCTGCGCTATTTCTTAAATAAATTATAAATAGAACAAATAAATTAGGTAAATGAATTACAAATAGTATTTGGTGACATCAATTTTTTCCTTAATATTAAAAATTAAATAAATTAAATTAGCTTCACGCTATATCCCGCACACAGCAGGGTAGGCAGAGGGAACCTAGTGTTAAGACACTCCGTTCCCCACTTTCTGCCGAATTTTGGAGGCATTGCGTGTTGAGTGGCAAAACTCAACGCCGTACTTTTGCCTCGACACCATAGCGAAGAAATGAAAATATAAATTTAAGTAAATATTTCATCTCCTCGAGTTTCCTTAATATTGATATTTAAAACTATAATAAATCTTTAGAATCATTGATTTGAGACAGTACGGACTGTAGTGTTGTAGTATGCGATAAGTGATCGTCGTCACCAGCCACTAGCGGACGCAGCGGAGTAAGGGAAAGACCAAGAAATAATAAAAAAAATTAAGGTAAGGCCACCTTAATAGAAATATTGTATATATTTGTAATTTTTGTAAAAAAAATGTGAGTCGGATTTGAATAATAAATTATATATTAGTAAAAAAGTGTAATTTATTCTCTCATTAGCATAACGTGTACTGTGATATTGTGTTTAAAAAAATATTATGTTTACAAAAAAATACTATAGATATATATATATATTGGTATGTATAGGTATGTTTTTTTTTAAATTTATTAATGATTTAACAATAATTCCATTTAAAATTCTATATATTTCATTAATAACAATTTTATTCTTATAACTAATACATATACATACATTTTTATTGATTTTCAAATATTTGTAAATTATTTTTTATGCAAAGTCGTAGCGCAGCGGCACGAAGTGTGACTGTAAAACTGACTGGTTGTGGGTTCGATCCCCACTCGAGGAGATGAAATATTTACTTAAATTTATATTTCTATTTCTTCGCTCTGGTGTCAAGGCTAAGCGCGGCGTTGAGTTCTGCCCCTCAACACGCAATGCCTCCAGAATTCGGCAGAAAGTGGGGAACGGAGTGACTTAACACTAGGTTCCCTCTGCCTACCCTGCTGTGTGCGGGATACAGCGTGAAGCTGATTTTTTATACAAAGTTTTCATTTCAAATAGACTTTACATATCTTTCTAAATAAAAATAAATAATTTCAAATAAAGTTAATTTTAATATTTAATATTTTTCTATACTAATTTAAATAGTTACATATTTAAATAATATATGATGTGCTATAAACAAGATTACGTAATTATTGCATTTTTAGCTTTCATCTTGGTAAAAGCTCCATTTCCCGCTTCCTGCACAATCGAGACATTGCTTGTTAGTGGTGAAACTCAACGCCGCACTTAGTTTAATTTAAATATAATCCCCCAACCTCCCCAAAGTGTGTATTACAGTCAGACTCACTGAGCCTAAATGACCGCAAAAAATAATTTAATATTAATAATAGTAAATATTATATTAGTTTAAATTCGTAAAATTTAATTGCATACTAGCGTCTCGCCAGCGGTTTCGCCCGCTTGGACTGCGTAATTATCTGTACTGTACATATATATATGTACATATATTATTTATTTATTTTTTTTATTTTTTTGACAATTTTACACACAAAAAAAATAAAAACTCAAGGTTTAAATGGCGTTGAGTTTTATCATCGAAAGACCCAATGTCTCGCATTCTGTCGGAAATCAGAAAACAATAACAGACACTACCTATGACATTTTCTGACTTAACCAGTATGCGGTACCAGTATCAGTACCAGTACCAGTAAGCTGAAGAAAAAAAATTAAGCAAGGATACTTTTATAGAAAACGTATAAAATTTTTAACCTAACGGGATTTGGACACGTCCAAATCCGTGCGTATATTGCTAGCAAAAGGTAGTCGAGGTTAAGCGCGGCGTTGAGTTCTGCCACTCAACACGCAATGCCTCCAGAATTCGACAGAAAGTGGGGAACGGAGTGTCTTAACACTAGGTTCCCTCTGCCTACTTTGCTGTGTGCGGGATACAGCGTGAAGCTGATTTTTTTTTTATAAATAAAATTAAATGAAATAACAACAATATGATAAAATAATAAAGGAACAAAAATGACCTTGTAATATAATAACACGGAAAAAGCTTTGACATATCATGGAAGTATATACTGTAGTATACTAAATTATATGTTTAGCCTCTATATATAAATTCTATACATATATAATATACGTCTTCATTCATTTATAATACACATAAATCTATATGTTTTACGTTTTAAATTAAATAGTATTTGTTGCCTAAAATGTTCTTCGGCTTCACACTGGAGCGAGCCTAGTAAAACACTAAGACACTCCGCTCTCCTCTTTTTGCCGAATTCTGGAGGTAGTGCGTATTTGGCGGCGGAATTCAAACCGATTTGCAACAGAACGAAGAAATGAAAATATTGAATATTTCATTTCCTCGAGTGAGAATCGAAACCATAACCTGTCGCGTTTACAGTCATACGCTTGTGCCCCTGTGCCACGACTGTCTTCCATTAAGAAGATTTTGTTATAGAAAATAATGTTTTTTTTCAATATTTTTTATTAATTTAAAGATGCCGCACGATGCTAAACAAGACTTGATTGCTATAAGAGAATGGATGGCGAAGGAACCTCACTTACCTCAAGATTTATGTAAGTTTTAGATGGCTTATTTATTTTTATTTATAGGGGGTTTTTTTTAAATTATATATAAAAGACAATGGTTAACATAAAAAAGACCGTTAGAAATTGGTGATGCTATGGTAATTTTTTATAGAATTTCACTTAGTTCGACGCCTAATAAATAATTTAATGAGAGTGAAGAGGAAAGGGAACGTTAAGGGAAAAAATCAATAAAAAAAAGTCGGTTGAGCGTCGTACTCTCTCACAGCAACATATAAAAGGTGATAAGCTTAAGTTTGAGAGCTTATGAATGGATTTTGTTTGAAATTAACTACAAATATAAAATTGTAATTGTAGTTGTATTTTTTACTTTTCGAATTTGGTGCTTTTATTTGTAAGTGAGAAGTTTGTTCTCACTTCGTGCCAAATTTCATAACTGTAGGTCCAAGGGAAGTATCCTATAGGTTTTGATTACGCTGCAAATTTCATACAAAATGCAGCAAAAACGATACGTACGTTTTCGTTTGTTTTGTCTGTTTATGTATTTAAAAAAATATAGAAACTTACAATAATATTTATTTAGTTTCAACTACTTTTCCACAGTTTCAGATGATCAATTAATCTACAGGTTCTTGCATACTTGCTACTTCAGCTTAGAGGGGACCAAGAAGTATATCGATAAGTTTTGCACTACACGAGCACTGATGCCCGAAGTGTATACCAGAAGAGATCCCCTACTATCTGATGTGAAAAACATAGTAGATCGCACGTACGTATATTATTATTTAATTTAAAAAAAAATGGAAATAGTAAAATAATATTGAAATTCTTTCATTGATATTTATAAAAATAAATAAATGAGCTTCACGCTGTATGCGCAGCAGGGTAGGCAGAGTTAACCTAGGGATAAAACACTCAGTTCCCCTTTTTCTGCCAAATTGTGGAGTTATTGTATATTGAGTGGCAGAACTCAACGCCGCGCTTTGCCTCAACACCAGAACAAAGAGATGAAATGAAAAAAAAAATCGCTTATTATATGGGAAATCTAAGATCGCAACGAGACGCCTCTCAATAAAAAAATTTAAAGCTGCCCTTTAGAAAAATATTTGTTTAGTGTCAAAACAATATGTTCTCTATAGTAAAAAAAATTTTGGCCCACCCTAATGTACAGTGATACAAAGAATTTATTTTCCATATTTTTCTTATTTTCTTGTTTCAATATATTACATATATTTATATTACATCCGCCGATTGCTAAAGAAAATTACCTGATTGTAGTAACTAGGAAACTGCTATTATATACTTTAATACGTATAATTTAACATAATGTGAAGTGTCACCGTATTATATTATTTATTATTTATGGCCATTTTCTATTGACAATTGTTTTTAAGCAACAAAATAGACCTTATTTGTTTCCATCGTAATTTCCATAAAATGAAATCCATTTATTGTGTACTAGCTTTTACCTACAATAAAAAAAATGTGTTAAATGAATACTCCATCAAATCGGTGAAATAAATACTTTGACAAAAGGCCTCGGGTTCCTAGGCCCGTCTCAAGTACGCATCTCAAGATCGAGATTTGAGAGCGGTTTAAACATACGGGTCTTAAATCTTAATGTTCCGCTACTCTAGCTAACCTACATTTTATAAACATATATTGTTATTATTCTGTTATCAACTGTATTTTATATTTATTTTGTTTTGTGTGTGCAATAAAGTATATTCTATTCTATTCTACTTACATGTAAATTTTCGATATTATAATTATTTTCAGCAAAAAAAGAGATTATGAGCAAGAAAAAGATGATTTAATTTTTGATTTTGATTTTCTTTACGTTGTGTATGAGTGTTAAAGCACTCTATTCGTACCTAATTTAACAGCGAATTTTTGAGTCTGATGCTAGAGCAAACGAATAAAAAATAATAAATAATTAATTCTCCCGACTGGAAGTAGAACCCACGACCGTCGTTCAGTTCCAATGATCAGTATTACTAATACATATTTATAATAATTTTAGTGCTATAGCAACATATCCATTCCACGGCAAAGAAGCAATATTCTTCAAGTTTGACGAACCCACACCAGAAAATTTCTTGTTTTACGATTTCTTGAAAACCGTAGCAATGCATAAAGATGTTTGGATCACCCTCCACCCCCATTACGCGGACGAGCACTACGTTGTCATCGATTTGTCATTTGTTTCACTGAAGTTAATTCCTAAATTGAATATAGTTTATTTGAGGGACTTCCTTATGTTTTTGTTGGTAAGTTAATATAATCTGTATTTTTTATATTTTAAATATAGAGATAAATATTAGTTACTGATTTTATTAATAATATTTCTTCTAGAAATCTAAATTATATAAAAATATTTCAAACTAAATAAATCTTTTAATATATTTTTAACGCATTACATATATTACCCATTTTATAGGAATCAATGCCAATACGCGTGAAGAAAATAATAGGTATAAAGGCACCCTCATACTATGAAGCGGTGTACTCACTTATCCGACCAATTTTACCTTCTGAAGTAATTGATATTGTAAGTACATATTTCTTCACGCTGTATCCCCCACACAGGCAGCTAGTGTTAGTTAAGACACTCAGTTCTCCACTTTCTTCCGAATTCTGGAGGCTTTGCGTGTTAAGTGTCAAAACTCAACGCCGCGCTTAACCTCGACACCAGAGCGAAGAAAATGGAAATATAAATTCAAGTAAATATTTCATCTCCTCGAGTGGGGATCGAATCCACAACCAGTCGGTTTTACAGTCACATTTCGTGCCGCTGTGCTACGACTGGCCTCATAACTGAAAACATATTTCTAGTAGTAGTGGCATAGCGGCAGTGGCGTAGTGAGGAGGGGCAAGGGGGGTCATCATGCCCCGGGCGCTACTCACATAGGGAAGCCAAAAGGTCTGCAAAACTATTTAAATATATTAAATTCATAGTATATTTTATATATACAATTATATGATGTTCGTCGAATTCATTTTCCTGCGATGCAACCCTGCAAATATACGGATTATTTTTTAAAACAATCAGCTTTATGCTGTACTCCGCATACAGCAAGAAATACAGATGGATTCTAGTGTTAAGGCACTCCGTTCCCCATTTTCCACTGAATTCCGGAGCTGTTCCGTGTTGAGTGGCTCTGCCAAAAATCTTTGAAGACGAGATATAACTCAAAAATATGTTTTCAGATCCACATTCATACGAACATTGAGAGTTTATACCAGTACATGGATCAAAAATATGTTCCGGTAGAATATGGCGGTGGAGCTGGAAGCTTTCATAAGCAAAGTAAGGAATGGCGCAAGAAAATTGATGATCACAGGTATGCATTTATTTAATAGTCATTGTATACTATAACTAGTTTTGTTTGATGAGAAACGATACTTCGTGAAATAACTGGAAACATTTAATAATATTATGTTCAGTTCTTACTTTAGAGAAATGTTCTGGAGAACTGTTTGACCTATTATCAGCTGCCGAATTCTCTTACCTCACGGTACGTCACATACTGAAGTACCATCCACACCATCCGTATACGTGGCACTCCACTACTGTGTTATTGTGTACTTGGAACATCCTCCAACGCGCCACGCAACTGAAGAATGACCTACCTGCGGCTGTGGTTCCATGTCAATACGACCCTCAAAAAGCGCATCTATATCCACCTTAAAGGTTGGCAACACACCTATAGCTCCTCTGGGTGCGCGGTGATCTCTTACCAAGTGACCCGTTCGCTCGTCTGCCTTGTCTTTTTCCATAAAAAAAAATAACCAAAGTATAGATTTTTTAAAGTATCCTATGTCTTTCTAATACGTCTAAAAATATGTGTAAGAAGCATCATAATAATCGGTTGAGTAGTTCAGGCGTGAAACTGTATCAAACAAACTTGTAAATGTCAATCATTTATAATATTAATATGGTATTTTATGATTTCTGACTAATATACTTAGTATTGTTGTTTCAGAAAGTTTTTCTTAAACGATAACGCGTGGAAGGCTGATATGGAGAAAAAAGTTAAATATAGCACCTTTGACAACTCTATGAATGGCTCCTTCAGGACTCTATCAATTGATTAATCAATTATATAAAAAAATATAATTTGTTATTAAAGTAGTATTTATTTTATTTTAACTATAAATATATGTGCATTGTCTTGGTTCATTGGGATAGCGTTTGGTTGTAACGCCTAGATTTAAGCTTAATTTCCTGAGCTCAGACAGACAAATGGAAGCGTTGAGTTCCGCCACTGTCGAAAATTGAGCGTGAAGTGAAAGTGTCTTAATACTCATAGTACCACTGAGATCAATAAAGACTCCCAGGTTAACTAAGGGAACCTTTGCTTATCCTGCTATGCGAGAAAAGGTGTGAAGATTTTTTACACAATAAGAAGCCTTTTTGTGATCTTAACAACAACCAATACTTAAATTTTGACTTGTACGGAAATCCATGTCAACACTAAAAGTAACGATAATAATATATTTTGTAAGAATAGTAAGTAAATTGTATTGTAATTAGTTTTCAGTTATGTAACTTTTGAAGGTCAGAACCGATTTCAAAAAAATAATTTTTATTATTAAAAAATGTAGGTCAAAATATTAAAATGGCATTACAATTATTATAATAAATGGAATTATGGTTTTGAGGCCAGTCAGTGACTGTAAAATCGATTGTGGATTCAATTCCCACTCGAGAAGATGAAATATTTATTTAAATTGATATTTCCATTTCTTCGCTCTGGTGTCGAGGTAAAGCGCGGCGTTGAGTTCCACCATTTATCACGGAATGCCTCCAGAATTCGGCGGAAAATAGTGAAAGGAATGGTGTCTTAACAGTAGGTTCCCTTTGTCTACCCTGCTTCGTGCGGGCTACAGTGTGAAGCTGTTTTTTTTATAATAAAAGGAAATTAGATTTTTTTAAAGACATGAGGCCAGTCGTGGCGCAGTGGCACAAAGTGTGACTGTAAAACCGACTGGTTGTGGGTTCGATTCCCACTCGAGGAGAAATATTTACTTAAATTTATATTTTCATTTCTTCGCTCTGGTGTCGAGGCAAAGCGCGGCGTTGAGTTCTGCTACTCAACACGCAATGCCTCCAAAATTCGGCAGAAAGTGGGGAACGGAGTTTCTTAACACTTTGGTTCCCTCTGCCTACCCTGCTGTGTGCGGGATATAGCGTGAAGCTAATTTAATTTTTTTAATTTTTAAAGACAACCATTTTTGTAACCAAACAAGTTCCTCCATAATAGATGCGTGTCGCAAGATGACCCACTCGTACTCAAGTGACATATTGAGTCACACACAAAAAGAAAGTTTTTTTAAAATTGACACCTGTTGCCGTTTGACGTTTCAATGTTATTTATAATTTAATCTGCGTATTATTTTGTTTTATTTTTTCACTTCACGTTCAACTCGCACACATCGGGTAGGCAAAGGGAATCTAGTGTTAGGATACTCCGCTCTCCGGCGCCACGACTAGCCAATATATTACTTAATCTGTGTTTATTTATGAATCTTATTTATTTTTTAATCTGCATACAATAGAAATAAGAGAATTTTGAAAAATACCCCTAAAGGTATAAAATAGGGGTTGAAACTTTGTATGGATTCTTTTAAAACGGCGCCGATTTTTATAAAATTTGAAATTCACTCTTTTAAATATTTAATTAAACACGTGTTTCATGGTTTAAATAAGGTAAGAAGAGTAAGGGTTCAAATAAGGGGTTGAAAGTTTATATGGAAAAATCTTTAAATCGCCACCGATTTTTGTAAAAAAAATAATTTCAGACTGTTAACAATATTTTATTGAACACGTGTTTCGTGTTTTTTCTTAGAATTGACCCCTAAGAGTGCAAATAAGCAGGCGAAGTTGCGCGCGCCCGCTAGTTATATATAAATAAGTATATAGAATATTAAATAAATAAAAGTATCAGAATTGTTTGTAAATATTTATTTCTTAATAATATAAAAACTAAAAAAGTATAAATCTTTCTTTTTATCAATAATTGTTAATAAAACTTATTTAAATAAGTAATTTAAAAAAATCTCTTAAAATTGTGATCTCATATGTGCCTTATAATATACACTATACGCACATTCATATTTCAACTTTGAAAAAAAATTAAATTAAAGCGCATATTTATATTACACCTCACCATTTAAATTAAAAAGCTTTCAGCAATTATTTTATAACCATAATAACTGGTTACTAATATAAAATACTATTATAATATAATATATTGCACAAAAGCAACGAAAGTATAGCGATATAAGAAAATAAATTTAATAAATTATTATTCTCTTTATTAATATCAATTATGAGTTCGAATTCCACACAATTATAGAATACAGCGGTAAGTGGGGAGCGGAGAGTGTAGACACTAGGCTCCTTCTATCTATATAAAATATAGTATATGTCGCAAATTAAATATTTTGTATTAAATATAATTACCTAAATTGGTGGTCGTGACACGGTGTCACTGTATATTATGGATTGAATGTTGTCCTTAACATGGGAACTAAAGAAATGTAAATAATTTCATGAGGCTTATATTATTTTATATGCCGCGAGACAATATATGTATGTGCAATATATTACAATATTAAACAAAATTTTGCCACAACATTCAATACTTAAAATAATAAATTTCATTTTTATTCTTTTATATAACATTTTGAAAGGAACTAATTTAGATGTTATATTTCTTTAACAGTTATTGTAATGTGATAGTTTAGTAATGCGTCAGTCAAAAGCGAGCGATCTGAAGGATCCTGGTAGTTCCTTCACTTGCGCGTTGACGTTGTCGGGTCTCAGCGATTCGTCGATGGCCCAATTCTTGTCGTTAGCAAGGAACCAATCTCTGAAAAAATACAAAAGTTCATTAGAAATGTATAAAAATATGTGTTAATAAAGGACGGACTGTTGACGAAAAAATGTTGAACAAATAAAACATAGACAAAGTTTCATAATATAGTTGGGAAACTATTTATTGTTAAAACTATTTTTCTTCAGTTTAATGTTATTTTCTGCATATAGCAGGATAGACAAAGGAAACCTAGTGCTAAAACTCTCTGTTTCCTACCTATCGTCGAATTTTCGAGGCATTGCGTGTTGAGTACTAGGATTCAACGCCGCACTTTTGACTTGGTACCAGATTGATGAAATAAAATAATACATGTAAAATAAACTGCCATTGTTTAATTTTATGATCTAAAATTAACATAATTATATTTTTAGTTAACAAATAAACAAATGTACCTCTTCGCCTCAATGCGCTTTATCCAGTATCTTTTAATCTGGTCAATCGAGCCTGCGTTTCCACCATATTCCGAAGGCAGCAGCTCTCGGGGCACATCTCTGTACAGCGTGTCCGAATTTGGTTCGTGGAACTTTATCTAAATGCCAAAATTAACTCTAATAATATTTTTTTTAGCTTCACGTTGTATCCCGCACGTAGCAGGGCAGGCAGAGGCTACCTAGTCTTAAGATACACCGTATCCGACTTTCCGCTTATTTTTTGGTGGCCGAGTGGTGGAACTCAACGCCGATCTTTTGGCCCTTGATAACAGAGCAAAGAAATGAAAATATTAATAAATATTTTTTTTTTTTACTGGAGTCGGGATCGAACCTACAACCGTATTGTTGCATACTCTGACTTTCTAAATGAATGTATATATTTTTACATAACTCTAGCAACGTACCATTTTAGCAACTTCAGCCTTAAGCAGAGGTTTGCAAAGTGCATATATCTTGCTGATGTACGAAGGGGCGTTGATGACGTGCACCTGCTTTAGCCGGACTGGAATTGATTCCTGGAATGAAAAGTTTACATTTAGTTTAATAATTAAAATGTTTGAAACATTCATATTAAAATGTTTCAAATATTCACAACTCATGTTGTTAATTTTATTTCTTTTCTTCGCGTACGTCGATAAGGCATTGCTTGTTGAGTGGCAGAACTCAACGCCGCGCTTAGCCTCGACACCAGAGCGAAGAAATAGATAATATAAATTTAAGTAAATACTTCATCTCCTCGAGTGGAGACAGCCCGGCGATTTTACAGTCACACTTTGTGCCCCTGCGCCACGACTGGCCTCAAGTAATTGTTTATAGAGAGTTATTTACTCTGTATTGTATGTAAGTTACGTGTATACATTCGCGCAAAAAATGTAATGTCGACACTAAATATGCATATAGCGTGCAACTAGCTATCATTATTACACCCGCATTGCTTCAAAATGGACGTGATTTTTTTTTATTATCCATTTATAAACGATATAGTCCAAGATCCCAGGGCCCCCAAACTTATTTCATTTTAGCAAAGTTGAAGTTTTGAGGACTATCATATTAGACTAATAGTCCTAAAAAATATAGAGACCTATTACAAAGTATAAAAAAATCAAATACATTTAGATTTGTGAAATAAACAAAACTGGCACTATTTGTAAGTACAATAATTTTTAACTTTATAAAACACACTATTGATAGAAAAATAACTAAAAATATATGTATATAATATGTTGACTTATGAGACTGAGATCCCGGGGCCCCCAGACCTACGTCATTTTATAAAAGCTGAAATTTTGAGGACTATTTTGAGGCTAACGGATGAGCTGCAAAAACGTAGTATCAAAGTTACTAGAGGAAAGTCACGTAAAAAGCATGAGGACCTCCCGGAGGGCATGTATTAAGAGGTTGATGACAGTGGAGGTGGCGAAAGAGGTAAGAGGTATGTAGAGATCGTAGCGTTTAGCGCTCCGTTCTCTCTGACTACCACGCTAGGGATAAAGTGTGCTAAGTGAAGTTAAATTATACATATACAAAGGTCCTTTCAAAATTTTAAAATGCTATTTTACTTTTTACATTATAATGTATACATTTGCATTGTCTTAACAGCGAATAATTAAAATAATTTTATAAAATAAATTGTATGTTTTTTTTTTATTTTAATAGATCTTACTGTGGGAAAATGGTTTATTATGAGTTCACTCTTGATATGTAACAAAACACATTAAAAATTATTTACAAAAACTTTAGTAGTTTTAAATCATCAAAACAAAAAATGTATCTTGACAAGATGTGAACGTATATATATTATATATATATATATATATATATATATATATATATATATGTCATAAGTTTTCAAAATGTAGATTATTTTGCTTCCATTGTACACATAACCAGGTTAGTGGAGCAACCGAGTGTTGAGAACCTATTCCTAACTTCCCCCACTTTTAAAAACACGAGTTGGGAACCCAACGTCTTATATTTTTGCTTTTTTTCTAGGAGATTTAAGAAATTAATATAATTCAAAATACAAATATTAAATCGAACCCACAACGATAATAAAGTTAATAGTCTTTTAGAACATTATACGTTACAAACCTGTGTGTACGTCATATATTTTCTTAGCACTGACAAATTGACTTTTCCTATAAATTTCAAAGTAATATTGGCAGAATCGAATATTGGTATCTCTCCAGAAGGAATGTCGTCCTCTTCAGTGAGTCTGGTGTCAGCCAGCATGAAGAACGTCTTGACGGCGTCCACGAAGTTGAATAAGTCGTAGTCGGGATTGTTCAAACGGTAAATGAACACTTTGTAGTTCTCTTTTGTCTTGTTCGGAAGTGGTAACATGTCCCTGTAAATAAAATAAATAATAGTTTAAGAAAAAGTTGCAATAAGTCGTTTTAAAAGGGCACAAACGTATGACTAAGCGTGACCGGTTGTGGGTTTGAGTCCCACTCGAGGATGCGAATGATGATGGAAATATGAAATATTTTCCCCACTTTCTGCCGAATTCTGGAGGCCTTGCGTGTTGAGTGGCAGAACTCAACGCCGCGCTTAGCCTCGACACTAGAACGAAAAAAGGGAAATATAAATTTAAGTAAATATTTCGTCTCCTCGAGCGGGGATCGAACCCACAACCTGTCGATTTACAGTCAAACTTCGTGCCGCTGCGCCAAGACTGGCCTCTTTTAAGTTATTATGATCAAACATAAAACTTTTTCTTTGACTGTAGTCAGTGGTATTAGATAAAAAAAAATATTGAAAGTAAGAGACAAAGCTTTAGTTTATTCTATAAATATATGATGTATATCAATCACTATTACGATGACGCAAATTTTATAAAAAACAAAATTGATACTTTAATTAACAGGTTTGAATGATATTAATGGTTCATTCGTACTATACGAACAAGTCTTTTTTTATATTAGTAATAATAATATAATATCATTATTTAGATGTAGATTGTTTTAGGATGTGATGGAGCAAAAGCAAACTTACTTTTCTGTTGTTGAGATATATTATTACGTTTTTCCAATTAATACTCGAACTTACGAGTTTTAATTGGAAAAACGTTAAAAAAGCCAAAATTTGTAGACAAAATCGGGTACAATATAATTCATATTTTGTCTTAGATGAAAAAAAGTGAGAATCTATAAATAAGTTAAAATACTTTTTTAAAAAATATATATAAAAATTGAGACCAATTGTGGCGCAGGGGCATAGAGTGAAACTGTAAGATCGACTGGTTCCCACAACCAGTCAATTTTACATCCTTACTCGAGGAAATTAAATATTTATTTAAATTTATGTTCCATTTCTTCGCTCTAATGACGAGGCAAAGAGCGGCGTTGAGTTCCGCCCCTCAACGCGCAATGCCTCCAAAATTCTGCGGAAAGTGGATAACGGAGTGTCTTAACACTAGATTCTCACCCAGCTGTGTTCGGGAAACAGCGTGAAGCTGATTTAATTTTATAAAAATTTAAGCGCAGGTTAGAAATTTCCTATACTTTTATTTCGTTAAAATAGTAAATAGATTTTCGCTATATAGCTTATAAAACACGTTAATTTGAACATAAATCATAAAAAGGGTTTTGCCCTTCATAATAAAAAAAAGTAATCATCCGGTTACGTAACACATTTAAAATAAGGTTATGTCGATTTGCGTCATTTTGCTCTTGTTCCGTATTAAGAAACGTCAGGCGACCTTTTCCAAAATACGGTTAACGTTTAATTGTATTTTAATTTTGGAAATAAATATAACATTTTGGTAAAATTGAACGGTTTATGACGCATTTAAAATATTTACTGCCTCTTTACAACCTTGTACGTCAATTTTTTTAAGAAATTAAATAAATATAATACAAAACAGGATAATATATGATATAAATATACTCCTTTTTTAAGTGTCACATTGTATCCCGCGTACAGCAGGTTAGGCGGAGGGAACCAAATGTTAAGACACCGTTCCACATTTACCGATGAATTCTGGACCCATTACTTTCTTACTATCTTACTAATATGATAAATGAAAATTTCCAAAGATGTATATATGGATTTAACTCATAGTCTTAAATTTATTTTGTAAAGTTTGGCTACAGATTTAAGGTTAAATAGGCAAAGACGCGTTGGGGTTGCTAGTTTTAACATAACTTATGAAGTTAATATATTTTTTTAATCAAATAAAAATATAATAATAAACGTTAACACAACTAAATATTTAATAATAATAAAATATATTATAATAATACTTACGTGATTTCAAAAACTCGTCTTATTTCCGGTGACCACGGGTCTCTCTTGAGGAAAAGCTCGGGCGCCGTCGACCGGATGGTGAAGAACAGGTCTATGGTTCGCTTCACCCGCTCCATACTTTTGCGGCAACTAAGGTAGAACCGACGGAGCAGTATTTCCTCTGTTATACAAAAATAATATTGTTACTATGAGGTCAGTCGTGGCGCAGGGGCGCAAAGTGTGACTGTAAAGTCGACTGGTTGTGGGTTCAATCGAGATGAAATATTTATTTAAATGTATATTTCCATTTTTTCACTCTGGTGTTGACGCAAAGCGCGACCTTGAGTTGCAATGCCATCAGAATTTGGCACTGCTTACCCTGCTGTATATGATATCAGCTTCCAGCTGATTTAAAAATGTTATTATCATATGATTCATCGAGAAGATTTACGATTTAATGATTACATACTGAGTATATCATGAAATTAAAAAAGCCAGTAACCTTTCTTTTAACTTCACACTTTATCCCACACGTAGCTGGAAAGGGAGAGGGAATTTATGAACCTAATGCTAATAGACTCCGTTCTCCGGTATTGAGTTCGGTTCCAACTAGGAGCAATGAGTTATTATTTATAAATATTTTCATTTCTGGATAAAACGCGGCGTTGAGTTCCGTCACTCAACTCACGCAATTCCTCGAAAAATCGGCGTAAAATGGGGAACAGAGTGGCTTAACAATACGTTCCCATATCTGCTATATGCGGGATAAAAAATTATGAATGACATCAGCGTAAGATACTGAGCATTAATACCAAAGAGCTATTAAAAAACATAATATTAAGCACATATTTACAATTTCCAAAATTATTTTCTAAAGGAATCCGCCTTTTTTTACTTGAATGATGATAATAATAGATGATCTCACATTAGTCGTGAATATTAAAAACTTTATAATGTTTTTGTATGACCGGTTTTTGTCGTCTTGTATCTTCTTTTAATTGACATATTCTATATGTAGAGACTTCAAATCTTACTTATTTAGAAAAACTTCCTAAGTGTGGTATAACACTTTAAAAATGTTTAAAAACTTCAAATCTTATTGATTTTTTTTTCAGTTTTTGCTAGACGATGCAAGCGATGATAGAGGATTCAAATCTTACTTCTTTTTTCAGCAAATAAAATGTAGAGTCTAGATATCATGTGGTCAATGTTTAAAAATAGGTTGTTAGTGTTTGTAAAAGTAAAGGAGATAAGAAATTGATTGGTTTCTTCGTTGTTTATCTTTTTTATAAAGTTTCCAGACTATTCATATTTATCACTTTTAGTTTCTTAACATTAATATCTTAAGAAATAATTTAAAAGAAAATAATCTTTAATAAAAACAAATAAATATATAATCTTAATTCGTTAACGTTTAAATTACTAATATATTACAGTAAAATATTAATAAAATGTACTACAACATGTTTATAAAAAAATAACCGTTAAGAAACAACCATAAATAATTATTAATAATTTATTAATCGACACTCGAAATCTCCTCATTAATATAAACATAAATTACATTATAACCGCTGTAATATAAACACAATATTATGAATGCAATTCAACAAAGGTAACATGTTACTTAAGTGTGTCATAATTATATATGTATGAGCGTGAGCAAACGCAACGAATTTGTTTCGGTTTCTAATGTATGTATTTAACTACAACTATTATATATATTTTAAAAGTTATTATATATTTTTCATCGTACCAGTGACACAGTGTGAGTTGTGGGTTCAATTCTCAATCGGGGAAATTAATTAATTGATGTTTTTCTTTTCCTCGCTCTCAAGTGTTTGTGCCAAGACAAAAGGCTGCGTTGATGTTTGCTACTCAACACGCAATTACCATACGATACCATATCTTAAAATAGTCGACGGAAAATGAGAAACGGGATGTCTTAACCTTAAGGTTCCCTCTGCCTTTCCTGCTATATATGGGATACATTGTAAAGCTAAAAAAGAAAAAAATAAACGGTCTAAGTCATAATACATAATACAATTTAATTAATAAAGCAATTCTAAAGAATTACATTTGAATTGCTTATTTAAAACTTTTGTCTTATTTTGCATAATATAATTTGTGGTTTTGAATAATAATTGTAATATTTATTTATATTTGGTTAATTAAATTAGATAAAAACTATTTGTTTACATAATATTCTATGAAATGACTGCTTCATGAAAATAATCGAAATAAATTGATTTATAGGTCGCAAAATTCGTTACTCTATGTAAGACTAAGTAGAGTATCATGGATTTGGTATTAGAACAATCACTCAGACATGTGTATGTTGTTTTACCGCTTACAAAATAGGTAGTTAAAATATATTGCTATATACTATTGACAATTGCGTATAGTTGCCGTAACTAATATGTTCATTAAATGATATGCGTGAAAAGTTACGTGGAGCAACTCTTGCATTGCATTAAGAAACATGAAATATTTTGTCTCCAATTTAATAATTTTAAACTTTTCCTTTAAAAGATTTAAGATAACCTTTGGATGATTTTTGTTCATTTATCTTTTGGTCGAACACGACTTACACAGTTTTTTTTTCTTATATTCATACTTTATCCTACACATAGCAGTACGCAAAAATAACTTAGTGTTAGGATACTCCGTTCTCTACTCTTCTCTCGAATTTGGCACACTGTGGCGGAGAATCTAGTATTCTATTCTAAATAATTGTTGTTAAAGGCCATCTTTAGAGCCAAAGAAAACAACTTTCACCGTTATAAATTTCTCTATGCATATTAAAACTACATAGTAGCGTTTAGCGTTCCGCTGTGTGTGTGTATTTCTACCGGGCTATTTATCTATATAATAAAATTGGAAGTGATTGATATCTGTACAAGGAAGATATATGAGAAAAAATATTAACATTTTTGCCTGTGTGTCCGTATGTCTATGCACGCTTATCTCAGAAACAAATTAACAGATTTAATTGCAGTTTTTGTTTGTTTTATCTCGATCGGTTCGTTAATAAAAAACGGTATATCTATATACGGTATTTTTATTAACAAAATTTATGTTTTATAAAATATTGTCATAAAATATAAAATATTGTGTATAGCTATATTGTCTTTATAATGATCATGTTATTAGAACATAAGGATAATTCAAATTAGTAAATAACTAATTATATAGTTCAAGCAGGCGAAGCCGCGAGTGGTTTGCTCGTAACTTAAAATACTGAACGTGTAAGTGTTAGAAAATGATTGTGAGCTAAACATTTTAATTCATAATAGCAAATTTTCCAAACTTTTTATACTTTCGATATCAACGAGAGTAAAGCTGGTACCAAATCATTTTAATGTTTTTAGCGACAATATTACAAAGAGTATAAGTTGTGAACTCAGAACTCACCGCCGCGCTTTGCTTCGACACCAGAGCGAAAAAATGAAAATATACATTTTAAATAAGCATTTTATTTCCTCGAGTGGGGATCGAATCCACAACCAGTTGGTTCTACAGTCACACTATGTGCCCCTGTGCCACGAATGGCCTCGCGTTTTTGTTTTATTCTTCGTAAAAAAAAATAATATATCATCTATAATAATATATCATCTTTACCTATATACAATGTAGGTAAAGTTAAATAAAGGTAAAAAATATATAGAAGATATATATTAAGTTCCCGTCAAACGTTACTTGACCCTCAATATTGACCCAATGTTACGCAACTTTTACACTCTCGAATATATGGCAACATTTAAATTGCTATTCACCTCACGACCCACAAAATTATAGTAAAATGTTCTTTAATGATGGCATGGGAGATTTTTTTTATTCTCTTCATTCAGTTTAATTTCGTACACTCGTGATCTTTCCATTTTTTTTTATTTTAATACAAAATGTGTTTTCATAATCTGATTCAAAATCTTAGATTATATAGTATATATAGTAATATAGTAGTAAAATAATAATTTAATTTGTCTCACGCTGTATCCCACATAGCAGGGTAGGCAGAAGGAACCTGCGTACCTCGTGTTAAGACACTCCGTTTCTATTAAGAAACTTCCGTTTTCCTTTTTACGCCAAATTCTGGAAGAATTATGTGTTGGGTGGCGGAACTGATGTGGAATCAATGTGATGAAATGGAAAAATAAATAAATATTTTATTTCGTCGAGTAGGGAACGAAATCCAAAGACTTACCAACGTCATGTGGCAAGTGTGGTTGCTTGTTGAGCCAGTCTCTTATGGCGACTATCGCTTCTGCCGATTCTATTTCTTGATCAGGCATTGCTGTAAGCTGGAAAAGATATTTGATATAAGAAATTAAATTATTGTGGCGTATACACCGTTAGGGAAACAGGGTGCATCCCGCACACAGCAGGATAGGGAGCCTTTTTTAAGACACTCCATGCTCCATTTTCCGCCGAATTCTGGAGGCATTGTGTGCTGAGTGGCGGAACTCGACGCCGCGCTTTTCCTCGTCACAGGACCGAAGAGATGGGAATATAAATTTAAATAAATATGTTATATCCTCGAAAAATATTATTTTTGATTATTAAATATTATTTCATTATATTGAAGAGATTAATAATAAATTATTTATGCCTAATTGTAGCATATTTCTAATTACGCAAAAGTACGTTGTAAGTTTAAAATTAGTGGAAAATTAAGTGTTTCTCTTAACTCCCTCTAATCACCCTGTTATATGCTGAATATAGCGTAAAGCTAAAAAGCCTAAAAGTTAGGTTAGGTTAGTATAAAGACATATATATATCTATTTCGTTACATAGATTATAAAACAGAAAATAAAATAATTAATAAAGGGTTCATGCTTGAAATCATATAATTTAACAAGAAATAGCGAAATACTAGCAATAAAAAAATCTTATACAATGGCCAAGGTCAATTATGTCGAAATATAAAATGTATTCAAATTTAATAAGGAAAAAATATTATTTAGATATGTAAATATTTTTAATTTTTTATTTATTAAAAAAAATAAAATAAGGTGGTGCCTCAAATCAAATTCGTTGACAATACGTCTAGTTTGATAAGGTACTTATATATTTAACTATATATATATAGATCAACTGATCTTGTGTCCATATATAGGACGTCAAAAGTAGGTTGAAGCCACTTTAAATGCATTTAACGGGCTTGGACATTTAACCGGTTTTAGGATGTATCCCTCATAGAGCGGGGTGGGCAGAGGGCACATGGTGGTAAGACGGTCCGTTCCCGTCTTTTCGCCGAATTTTCAAGGCATTTACGCTTTTGGCTTGGCACCAGAGTGAACAAATTAAAATATTAATACATAATAATTCATTCCCCCAAGCGAGAATCAAGCGAGAATCATTAAACAAAATGTTGAAATTAGAGTTACTACGAGAAGTTAAAAACGTAGACATAGAAATTGATATATTGAGTGATGAAACTCAACACCACGTTTCTCCTTACAAGATAACGATAATAATTAAAAAAAAACTATTATCTCCAAGTTAAATCGAACACACGACCGCCTTGCTCAATGAGACATTGTCCTATTGCGCTATTATGGCCACAAAATACATATTTTCTGGTCACATCGTGTTAACCATATCGTCAACGTCGACAATGAAATCCTTTATAAAACTAGTATGGAAACATAAATGCTTAAACCTACATACTATAGTTCTATTTACAAGTTAATAGAATGAAAACACATTATATAGTTGCATTACTAAGTAAGGAAAATCCATGTTATATTCAGCCATTATAAGCAATTAATTTAATTGTGCACAACCACATCCATTGTTTTAGTTGTATATTTGTAATATTTATATAATAACGAGGTATAACTAACGTGACCAGACGTCCGTTTTTTCGCTGGTCCCAGTGATCACAAAGTGAGACGTCAAAATGACCCGTGTTTGTAAATGGCGCGAAATCTGGTCGGTCAAATTAATTTTCGCTGTCAACTATATGATAGTGGAACGTTCATGCGCATTGTCAAAAAATAACTGAATAGAGTAATCCACTAAAAAAAAACAAAAGTACATGTAAAAAAACGAAAGACATCCTAAAAAATTTAGTAGCTTAAAAAACAAAACACTTATTACTTTTTGTTAAAATTGCTAATTATGAAAGTAAAAAACCGATGTCCTGTTTTGAACCGAATAAAAATGGTCACGTTAGGTATTTCTATGTAAAGCGTAACTTAAATTAAAAGAAAAAAAAAAGAAAAAAGATCCTGACGAACATATACGAGTATTTCTCGCTACTAATTTGAAATGCGAAATGTCTCGAATCAATTCGATTTACACTGAAAAAGATAAAATTATTAAGTTATATGTTATATTTTATATGTATATTCAAAAATTAATTAAGTAATTAATGGAAGTCCAATAAGTTATGTTACTTTTATGTAAATTATTATTATTATTAATATAATTTATGGTACAAAACCTGTACAACCTCATTTGATTTTTTTTATTTTAACATGTTACTAAAACAGTCTAATAAACTGAGGCACGTCGTGTTCGATTCGATTTTCTCAGTCAGTCGGTTCGATTCCCACTCGACAAAATTAAATATTTAACATTTTTATTTCTTCGCTCTGGCATCGAGGTGAAGCACGACGTTGAGTTATTGTTGACTTAACATTCAAATCCTCAAGAATTTGACGAAAGTAAGAAATGGAGAGCTTAACACTAGATTTCCTCTGCTAACAATGCCGCATGAGGGAGGGTACAGCGTGAAACTAAAAAAATACTAAAACTATTTACTGAATCAAAAAACAAGTTGTCCTGAACATTATTTTTATATTTTTGCTTGGACAAGTTTAACTTTATAATGCAAAGTTATAATAGTATTTGAAAAAAAATATGATACCAGTATTATTATTTTAGTTATAGACAAACAAAACAAAAAGTTTATAATTAAAATTTATTATTTAACGCCAAAATCTACATTATATATATTACAAAATAAAGACGATATTTTCCCTTTTTTTTGTATCTTATAACTAATTTGTAACCATTTAGGTATTTTTTACAAAAAATCTTCACTAACTGCTTAAAGCTAAAACAGGTTTAAGCGGTTGAGTAACGCGACCCATTCAGTAGTTCGTTTCTTTAACCAACATCCAAAGAGTTTTGAAACGTATCGAAAGGAAATATTTCAATATGTAATCTAACTGACTATATCGAATGAAATCGACGATACTTTCTCAATATGCTTGTGGAATTTCAGCTGGACGAGGCAAGTATATATTTCAATCAATCAAAATCAAACAAGGTACGTTTGATTTTTTTTAGCATCACGCTGTATCTTGCACATAGCGTGGTAAGCAGAGGGAACCTGGGAAACTAGCGTTAAGACACTCTGTTTCCATTAAAAACATTTTCGCTTTCGACTGAATTCTGGAGGCATTGGATGTTGAGTGGCGGAACTCAATGCAACAATTTTTTTTGTGACATGTTAAAAAAATATTTTTTTAACATCAATTTCTTAGATATTTGAAACATGTGTAAAATTTAAAAATATAAGAATGTTACAGAGAGGAGCTCACAGTTAAGGTAAGAGTTTATGAGCTATGTACATTTAGAAGGACGAAACTACAAATAATAAAATTATGGCATCTTGTCAAAAGTTCCAGCAAGATGAGCATTTTTTTTTGTATAAATTTAAAAAACCTGCTTTTAAAACACTCAATCAAGTCCTTATAACTTAGGTATATACCTACAGCTAAACTTTCTCTATGTTAAATTTCTTTATGTTTACTTACAGTCGACAGGTTGTGGATTCGATTTCCACTCCAGGAAATCCGGTCCGGTATCGAGGCAAAACGCGGCTTTTAATTCCGCCACCCAAGACGCAATGCCTCCAGAATAAGGCGGAAAATGGAGAACGGAGTGTCTTATCACTAGGTTCGCTCTGTCTACCCTGCTGTGTGCGGGATACAGCGTGAAGCTACAAAAATACTTTTAATTAAAATAACGCTGTGTATTTTATTCTTGAGACATTTTTTGCAATATATCTAAACGTCTTATATATATATTATTATCTTAAGACAACGTCGATACAAGTATGTGTGACATTCTCAAGGTCGAAAGGACCGACACGATTTAACAATTATAAGATGTAATATGTATTTATAATGGATCTTTTGTGAGCATTACTATTCTTAACGAGTAAAACGTAAGGTAATTTATTAAATTTAATTACACACAATTACAATACAGCAAAAATTTTGCACTTTTTCACGATGAAAGTAAAGTAGGAATAAGGGGGCTGGATGGGCCGCTCCCACCCCAGATTACCCTGGTGCCACCCTAGAAATGTAACGAACAAAAAAATTAACCCGAAATAAAATAATAAAAAAAACATTACAAACAAATCTGTTGAAAGTTAATGTCCAGGCCTTCCCTGGAAAATATCTCTAGATACGCCCATGCTTGAGTCGTAGTAGACTCGTAGTCGTATTTTACACATATTTTTATTCCTTCTCGTGTGGTTCCATTTTAATCTGGTCCATTTCTGATGGTATTATTCATGAAAAAAGCTCAAGTGTAAAATTTGCAAGATATAGAGAATATTATAAGAGTTTGGTTAGGTTTTTTTTAAGTTAAAAATTATATAATTATTACATATTTTTTAGTCTTGCAGATAGATAGTCGAGTAGGATCGTCGTTCGAATATCATCGTTTAGTTTGTATAGTTCTAGTTAATACTGATGTAAAGTAAATATTTTCATTTACATTGCGGAGACTGCACGTGAAATGCCAATATTGAAATATTGTTAGCTGAAGTGTATGACGAGCTAAATAAACATAGTCTTAGTATAAACTGCTAAGTAGAAACGAAAGCGATAATAGTACGTAAAAATAAAAAATCAGCTTCACGCTGTATAAGTGCGCACACAGCAGGGTAGGCAGAGGGAACCTAGTGTTTTTTAGACACTCCGTTCCCCACTTTCTGCCGATTTTTGGAGGCATTGCGTGTTGAGTGGCAGAACTCAACGCCGCGCTTAGCCTCGACACCAGAGCGAAGAGATGGAAATATAAATTTAAGTAAATATTTCATTTCCTCGAGTGGGGATCGAACCCACAACCAGTCGGTTTTACAGTCACACTTTGTGCCGCTGCGCCACGACTCAAATAAATATATAAATTTCTATATTCTGAAAATTGAAAGTGAACGTAATTACTTAAAAGAACGGTCGTCCAAGCTTTTGATTTTCATGACAAATTCAAATTTTAGGTTTAGTAATCTTCAGCTTTACGTTTTTATACCTAAGATGCTAAGAGTCTCATAAGGCATTGCGATAGTTGAGTGGTGGAGCTCAACGCCGCGCTTCAATTTTTACTTGATTACCTTAAAGGGACCGAACTTACAACCATCGCGTATACAATCTTCGCGACAATAACTCTTGATTAATAGAATGATTTGATACTAAATTTCTATAAATTGGCGATATTTGCAGCAATTGACTAAAAAATACATATAATCAAAATGAAACCTACATATGTATGTGTGAAGATGATAAGAGTAAAAGTAATTACTTAATTTTTATTTTATACAAATTTACTGAGCTCTACAGAAAACAGCGGCACCTTAAAATTGAACAGCAATTTTAGTGAAACGTTTTAAATTTATATAATTACTAAAAATTGAATTGAATTGAATTTGACATTCTTATTTATTATTGCATGTTCTGAAATGCGCAAAAGTATTAAAAAAATAAGATTTTTTTAACAAACACACGTTAGAGAAAGTCACAAACTTGTAAATTGTTTCTGTCTTCTTACGTCCACACTTTTTTTTTCTTTTAAGTATTAGTATTCTAGACGCGACGAGTTTCCAATTTTTAATTCTTCATACATAAATGTATGGTATTCAAACCACGTGAAGCAAGGATATATTTTCATTTGTAGTCAAATGAAATACATTTGACTACAAATGAAAATATATTTAAATAAAAACATACACTTCTATAGTAGAAACATTGCATTTTTTATAGGTTGCATGAAAAAATTAATATTAATTTATTTTTAATAGTTTATCAGCTAAAACTCAGAGGATACGCTGTAAATGAAAATGTGATAAATAAAAAAAATAGCGGCTACATTAATTATAATCTGTTTTTGGCGCCAAACAGTTGCGTATTCGTAAAATATAACTTTTACATACACTTTATTTTATTATTATAATATTTACAGGAAATAATCGAGTCCATTATTGATATTACATAAATAATTACCTTATTATCTGATAAAAAAAATAAAAATAAGACAACACTGATATAGATAATAATAAATAATAATTGATTGAGGTATTATGTGAGGTTAGGTTCAAAATGTGTAATACCATATCATTTGAAAAAAATATTTAATAACCACAAAACAATTGGTAAAACAAATTTTATTTAAAAATAAACTTACTTTAAAATTAAATCCTTAGCTAAGTCGTATAACAATTAATTAATATTCACTGGAAAGCGTGCACTTTAGCAGGTATCGTTAACTTGTCAACGCGCGCGTGTAGTGTAAGCGGGCACTCGAACAGAACTAAACGCAACATAGAGATTGTGGTTGTAACTCGTAACTCTTGCTTTCACGATAAAGGCGCTCATCCATTAATAAATAATTTATAATGTTATCTAACTTTACTTTATTTTTATCTTAAAATATTTTTTTTGAAGTATTTTTTTTATTGAATTGCACAATTTAGATAAATTTATCTATATGCAGGTAAATGATTGAGTGATGCAGTTCAGTATTCAATATATGTACATGTTTTTTTGTTAGCCCTCCGCCCTGAGTCTGGAAACCTAGAGTCAAGACACTTCGTTCCACACTTTGCGCCTTTACCAGAGTGAGAAAATGACCGAAGAGAAAACCTCCAAACTTTCACGCTCGCTTGTTTACAGTCGCACGCTTATGCCTCTGCGCCACGACCGGCTTCTTCTATTATGTTAATCGAATAACTTTAAAAAAATATTATACCCAGGCCTACCTGGACAGTCAAGAATATTATACTACAACAAATAATGAAATTTTGTCTTAGCAAGAGTTCAATGTAATTGGCATCTTTCGTTCATATACAATATAAAAACTTAAGATCTGATGAAAAAAAAATCAGCCAATCCATATGAAATAAACAAATAACGTGTCACATCGTCACAACAAGACAAAATATAAGTTTTCGCATTGCATATAGTAATTTAAGACCTTCAAGAAATAGGAAAATTTAATCCCGAATTAAATTGTTGTCATTGCCCGCCCAGGTACGACTAAGCGCAGCGTTGTATAGCATTGGCGGTTCGGTTACGCAACGCAAAAACGCAGTTTCAGTGAAAACTGAAGAACGGAGTGTCTTGACACTCGGTTTTTTTTTGTAGTAAACATGAACATTTTTCAGTTGTCTCAAAACGGAATATTATAGAGTGGCTTTCGTTTTTTTAGGGGTGCTTTAATTTTTTTTTAGATATAATTGACACATTCATAAATAATTGAATTCTTTCGTTTTTTTAAATAGTGTACCACAAGCGAAAAACGGGACAGTCTCGTTCTAAAGAGGATGTTAAGTATACAATATTGGTATACAGCAAACTCTCTCTTTCTTTTTTTGTTTGTTTGTCAAATTTTTATGTTTGCGACACAAGAATGTAACGTTTATTTTTAAAAGAGTCGATTTAAGTGACCTATTTTAATAAAGTTTATTTGATTTTGTTCCCAAGTGGGGGAATTTCATTCGGTAAACATAATAAAATTCTAATTTAAAAACCTTTTAAAAACAACTTTTCTATTATTATTTTTTTCATACTGTATTTTACAAATCAATCGTTTTTATGCAGGAGAGATCTAAAAAGCTGTTGTAGGAGGCCCAAGGAGGCTTTAGACCTAAAAGAGAAAAGGGTATATGGATCAGATCTCTTTCCTTCGCATGATAAAGGATTTTTTTTTGGTGTTAGTTTGTGCTTTTGTGGACTTTGGAAAAGGCGTTGGACAGAGTTATAAGAGCGAAATTATGAGAGATACTACCCTGGTACAATATGAGCGGACCCTTGCTACAGGCTATAAAGTCTCTTTACGGAGAACATCTAGCCTGTGTGCGAGCTACCATTTCCAATCGGGTGTTTAACAAGGTTGCACCATGTCAGCTTGGTTTGTATTTGGATAATTGTCTCCAAGGAGTGATATGGGAGTGAAAGAAGGTGACTCGAATGCGATTTGCCTGCTGCACGCAGATGATGCACTGCTCATTGCATCATCAGAATGCGAGTTGCAGGCATTAGTCACCACTCTGAAATAAAGGTGTGAAAATAATGGTTTAGCCTGAATGCGAAATAAAAAAGTTCTTATTTTTGAAAGAGACGAAGAAAGAACGGAATGCAAGATCAGTGTAAATGGTAAGATATTAGAACAAGTGAATGAAGTGGTATACTTGGTAAGTATGTTCAGTAGAGATGGAAAATACGAGATGGATGTGGAAAGGTGTATTGCTGCCGGTAACGGGCGGCCTTAGCTTCATTGATGAGATGACGTCAGCACAGCTACGCGTTTGGCCATACACAATGCAGTGTTGGTACCAACGCTGTTATACGACAGCGAGACGTGGGTATTAAAGACGAAAAATTAAATAAAAATGAAAGCCGTGGAGATGATCTCTTCGTAGGATATGTGGCTTAACTGATCGAATTCGCAATGAAGAGATATACAAAATGGCAAGTACTAGTGAGGATTTCACGGTAAGAATGAAGAAGAACGTGCTCCTCTGGTTTCGGCATATCGAAGACGAGAGATGAAATAATGACAAAAAAGATTTATGATGGAAAAGTGAGTGGTAAGAGAGGTAGAGTGAGACCTGGCTTGACCTTTGATATAGTATCAAAGATGCTAGAGGAAGGTCACGTAAAAAGCATACAGGACTAAGAGGTTGATGACAGTGGACGGGGCGAAAGAGGTATATAGAGGCCGCAGCGTTTGGCGCTCCTTTCTCTCTGACTACCTTGCTAGCGATAAAGCGTGAAGTTAAGTTAAGTTAACCCTTTTCATTTAGTTTTCATATTAGGTCAATTGTGCAAAAAAATATAATCCACCGTTTTGGAATATCGACAATATTAATATTTTATTTCATCATTGTCATCAGAACTAAAATCATAATCCTTTCAGGTCATCAGACACTGGGGGAAGTAGGTCAAGTTGGGATTGCAAGATTTAACTTACACATAATAAATAAAAGCTTTAAACATGAATAACTTTGATTCAAGGTGCCTAAAATAATTATTTTATGGTACTACTCAGTATTTTTTTTAAGAATAAAATATTTTATGCTCTTTTTGAACTTTAAACCAATTTATAAAGTAATAATTTAAAATGATCTTGGAATTTTTTATGTGGTTTGAATGCAAAAATATTGTATATTTTTTATTTATAATATATATTCATGTACTTTTATTATTAAAAGGAAATAAATTTTATTACTAGTAGTTGCTCGCGGCTTCGATCGTCCATCACATATAATATTTTTATTAAGCTGTATTTATCAACAGATGTATTATATAATTTATAAATTCCAATGAAGTCCAATCCTTCTTTTCACGGCTGCACTTTTTTTCAAAGTTGAGGTTTATGTTGTTAGCTTTAACGGCAAGCACTCTGCCCCCTGCAAGACCTGCACATACTGATCTAATCTGTAAAATATGAGAGATACCTTACATTCTTAGCGCAAAACTTCAATGGCGTGATTTAGCTTATACACTCATTTCGGCACAGCGATATCTAGTGATAAACTTCAGGGATATACTAACACAGGGCTTTCTCGAATATAGCTTTCATACAATTTAAAAAAAATCCAACCAATAATTTTAAGTGTATAACTTGTTTTGTTTTGTACTTTCGAATGTAAAACGTTATGTAGAGGACATTATCGAGGATATAGGAGGATTTATCTCAATTCTACAGAAGTCGTACAGGAATATTTAACAATTGTTTCTTTCTTCATAATTGTTTTGAAATGCATAAATTCTTACAATTAGATATTTACTACAATTTATTATTATATTGGTACGGTAATTTAAATTCCAAAAACTTATCTCCTCGCCATATACAAGTTAAAAGATATCATGTCAATGTCATGTAACGCCAGATGACCAGAGAGAGACCAGACCTTATCTGTCAATGTGTAATTGAGGTTAGCTGTCAAGTGTCATAAATAACCATAAGTCATAACCATTTCACTTATATCGTTCATAATTTGTGCTTTTAAATAGGTATTTTGTGACCCATGAAATAAAAAGAATATTATGTTTTCGATAAATGCGAGACGACTTTTCTATGTTTGTGATAAAGTTATTATTCGAAATTTACGAGGAGGTTTTAAGAAACCAATAGTGGCGAACCCCGGCTTGGAGCATAGGTTAAAGGCATTTCAGCAAGACGGCATAAAAATACAAGATAATGATGCTGAGGAGTTCATTGAGCAATCTGAGTGCTCTTTTTATGAGGTAAACATAGGAAGCTTAAGACAAAAGTTTTCTAAAAATGTTTGTTTATGTTTTATACACTAAAAATATAATTTTATGTTACTTTAGGTTGGTGAATTGTATGATGAACATGTAAATGAATCACTTATCGGTAAGGACAAGTTAAAATATAATATTATTAAAGAACGATACTTCAAAGAAAATATGCCAAATTTGTTGACATGGAGTGAGAAAGAGCAGATTCGTCACTTAGCCTCAACTCAACCAGATGAGTGGACACCTGAAAGAATTGCTGAAAGCTTCCCTGTCACAGCACAAGTGGTCAAGGTATAAAAAGATAATTTTTTAAATTAATATTTATGTAAACATAATGTTTGTAAGTTTGATTCCCACTCTACTACTACTCTCTCACAACTAATTGGTCTTGTTACCAGAGTTAGAAAATACAATATTTTATATTGTATTTTCTTACTCTGGTAACAAGACCATTTCCAACATGTCATTCTTGCTGTAACTACTAATTTGAAAAAGATAAGTGTGTGTAATTGTTTTATTTTTTTGGGTAATTTTTTTGTAAGTAAAATTTTTGGGGTGTGCACAGATTACTCTGCCCCTCCCTTCCTACACCCATGGTGTCAGTGCAACTGTTCTTTGCAAATTTGATTCAGAAAAGATGAACATCATTGTATAGGTATATTAAGATGTCGTTGCACAATGAAGAGCTCAGAGCACTGTCTCTGACCTACCAACAATGCGGGTTTTAGAAATGTTCAACATTATTACATTTATTTGTTCATTGTATAAAATTCATTCATATAAGTATAAAACAGAGATATTTATTTGTATTTACATTTTATTATCACTATTTACATATTAAAAATATTTTCAGAAACTACTTAAATATCCATGGAAGCCTGCAACTGAAGAGAGAATAGCTCGTCATGACGCATCTGCTATGAGGAATTGGAGGGAGCTAAAAGAAGGCGGTTTAGACATACCTGACGAGTTAAAACAGCATTTTATGAAATTTTCTGACAGAATCATACCACCACTCAAAAAAAAATCACTTAAAATTGATGTTTCACAACAAAAAATGGGTGAATTTGAAGAAATTGTGCGAAGATGTGCCAATGCGAATGGCAAGAAAAACGCTGAACGCAATGCCAGTGACAACAATACTACTTCATCTGAGCAAATAAGACCTAAACAAAATATTGACTACAACAATGTGACTCTAGATGAACTAGCGAGCAAAATCAGAACACGTTTAGATCAGGGCCAAAATGTAAATTTGCCTGATAGAATTATCATGGATTCAGTAGCAACAAGTAAAAATAAAGAAATAGCTCCTATTTCAAGAACCGAGATAGACCTCATTACTGAGAGCGCAGAACAAAATAAACTTGCTGATTTTAAACAAAATAAAGATGATGAACACAAAATAATGGCATATCCAGAAAGAATAAGAATTCCAAAGAAGGCTTATAAAAAGGGGGCTACGTATAAAATGAATGATTGCTTTTACGACCATGATGGAAGATTTCTATATCGAGTTATAGGAATGATGGATACAGCGAACTAACTTACGATTTACAAAAGTCCCAATATGATTAAAAATTAGTTATTTAATTTTTATAATTAAAATAAAAAAATAATAGTTGTAAGTATGCTTTAGTTAAGGATATGTTGGAATAAAACAATAAATTTAAATGAAGCCTTATATTTTTTTTATAAAAAATTATATTCATCTCATTATAATAATTGTCCATTACATAAAATAAATTTAAAAACAACAAGAAATGGGAATCAATTACACTTTATTGCATGTCTTTTCAATTACCTTGTTTAGACATTATCATAAACACAATAATTACTTGAATAATATAAAAATATATCTGTGACTAACACCATTGTACACAATATATCTCACTCGCTGTATCCCGCATATAGCAGAATATGATACAGGGAACCTAGTGCACACTCCCGTTTACTTCCACCTAAATTTCCGAGACATGGCGTGTTGAATGGAGGAACTAAAAGCCGTGTTTCTCACTAGAGCAAGGGAATCAAAAATTATTCCTCCAAAATCGAATGAATCGAATACGATTCATGGGAACCGAACTTACGACTGTCGCGTTTACATTTCAAACGCTGTACATAATAATATGGAACTTAAAATATGGCTTTTTCAACACCCGTGGCAATACAATGCCTATAATGCTAATAACTAATACAAAACTGCAAGTTTGTCCATGTACAATTTTTTTACCAATATAAATAAGAATAATAATTGATTAGATAAAACACAATTAATGAAAAACTTGTGAAAATATGTGACTATATGAATATAACATGTTAATTTTAAATATTTCATTAATACTTTTACATGGTCATAATTACACATAAATATATAACATGATACGAAATTTTGGAAAAAAAAAAAACTTAAGTTGGAGTAAACATAAAAATCAAATATCATCCTATCTATAGAAAAGGATACAAAAATAGTTAGAACTGAGTATTGATGTTTTAAAAAACTTACTTGACTTAAAGTAGTAGTTAGGCCATTTATAAGATATAACAAAATGTATTCAAGCGGTATACAATTTACACTAGTCCAAACAATCTACAAACCGTAATAAAATTTCGTTGCTGTTAACTTGAACATGATTTAGTTAAAAAAAAAATTGAATACATTTTTATTCATTAGAAATTTATAACAATAATTACAATTATTAGTATGTTTTATATGGACACACTTCAAAATACTTAAGTTTTGGCAGTCACATTGACTAACTACTCCATATTTATTTATATTTATCGATACAAAGCAAAAAAGTGCTTGGAATGAACAAATTTAGTGCAAATAAACCAAAGCCGTGTAAAATGTGACTGAAATGAAAACAAACATGATTAATTGAATAGTCGGGTCGACTGTAGTTATTTAAATTTATTATTATCACTAATTTCACTTAAGTATATACATTCGATTTTATATAATAAGATTTAATATTCTGGTTTAGCACCCGCAATCTTATACTAATGCCGAAAGAAAAACGTAAATTAGACATTCAAAATACATACATAAATTTATAATATAAAGTGAGAAATCATTAGTTCATGAAAATGTTGGTTTTTATATCTGTGCTTATAATTTTTTCTGTGGTTATTAATAGTTACTATTTAAATAATATTATTAACACTATATAAAGAAACATTAATTATATTGCCCAAAAAATTCTAAACACATTTGATACTTTAGTATTTTAATATATATTATATAAAATAAATATATCCACCAATAACTCGAGAAATTAAACTGAAAATTGAATTTAGTTAAAAAAATTGGGGCAAAACGTCTTAGAAAACACTAGGCCATAATTAATCAGATTTTTTTAATAAACTCCTTTGTTAATAATATAATGTCTACCGTCATTCATTGCTTCACACACGAATATATGAAAAGAAAGCAAATAACAGAAGAATATTGAAAACTTGTTATAAAAAAAAATAAAATAAATATCATTGATTTTTTTGTTTGTACCACACATGTATATGTAAAATACACTCGCGTATAATTTACATTTTTCACCTTAAAATGAGTTTTACAAAGATTTTACAGTTTATTGTCATTAAATAATTATTGAAATATTTTTTTATATAAACAATATAAAGATTTAATTCCAAAAATGATTTGATAATATATGTCTTTCTACTATGTTTTATAGTTTATAAATTCATCCCGATTAGACTTCTAAATGAAGTTTAAACGGGTATTTTTTTACTGAAATAATGACTTAGAACATAATGGACGGCTAACGCGCGTTCGTGTTCTTTAAAGACAAATCACTGAAATAAATATTTTAATCGAGTATCAGGTCAAAATTGTTATTTAAACCATGTATTTACAATACCTAGCATGTTCAGTTGGTTAATTTTTATTATAATATTTTGTATTTTATTCATATTTTTAAGTCACTATTAAAATTAACAATTCTATGGTACGTGACGCTCGCAAATTTAATAATATGAAAATAAGACAGTAAGTAATATAAGATAAATATATTTTACAAAAAAAAGTTCAGTTGTCAGCAAGCTAAGGTCTCATATTTGAAAGTTTAATTGTATATTTGAATGTCGTAGCTGTTATCAAAAGCGCGCGGCAGGCGCAGGCGCTTGAAGTAGTGGCGGCAGCAGAGCGCGGCGGGCGCGGGCGGCAGGTCCTGCGCGCGCACGTCGGGCCCCAGCGCCTCCAGCGCGCGCGCGTACTCGCGCTGCAGCGCCGTCAGGTCCAGGTTGTGCTCGCCCAGCGCCGCCATCGCCAGGAACAGGATGTCCCTGGAAGTCCAGTTCAACGAATGAGCTTCATCATTACTATGCATAACATTACCACTCCTACTATCGACCCAATTTTCGGGCCATTGCATGTTAAATATCAGATCTCAACGAGAGCTTAATCTTCTCACCAAAACCTAGAAGTATTTTCAATACTTCATTCCCCTCGGTGGGAATCGAATGCAACTCACAATTATCACATCAAAAATCGGACGCTGTGTCACGACAACTCCAAGCAAACATAAATGTACTCGACAAAAAGTATATTTTTATACTTTTCCGACAATATATTTTTTTTTTTTGCGAGTGAGTAATACGAACAAATACAAAAAATCTAACTTTAAGGCGAGTCATTAATTACAGTGAAATGTAAATAACCTTGAAACTAGATCTAACACTACACCTATGACTAACCTTTGATTAATTCATGATTAGTTTAATATAAACAAAAAAGCAATTTAAAACAAAAACTAACCTATAGTAGGAGTAGTATCGCTTATTACTACAAGTGGACTCTCGCCACGCCGCCAGTTTTTTTACCGCATCAGACAGATCGTTGCTCAGAAGCCCGTCTAAAACCGCGAGCACAACACTGAAACAGATAAATAATATATTATAAATTACATTACATTAATTAAAAAATGTAGTTATAGTTTTTATAAAAAAATCATTGTGAGTAGTACATATTATAGGACATATAAGTTTCCTAAATGAATTTTTATACATATATATAAATGCTCCATTCCCAGTTGAAAGGTATACCATAAACTTTAATACCCAATTATAATTTTTCTATGAATAACTATTCTATAAATAATCAAATGAACTAAAAGCTACAATGGCGAATGGCGAACGAAATGAATAGAAGTTACTTATAAGAGTTGATAAGAGTTTGACAGTTGCTCTATTTAACAAGTACGTACGAGTTGCTCTTGGCGCAGTCGTGGTCGGTGAGCAGCAGCGCGCGCAGCTGGCGCGAGCGCGGCGCGCGGCGGCCGCGCCACGTGGCGTACAGCGCCGGCGCGTCGCCCTCCGCGCGCGGCGCGTCCCAGCGCTCCCACTCGCACAGCACGGCCACGCCTGCGGAGCGAATACAGGGGGAACCTAGTATTGAGACACTCCGTTCCCCGCGTTCTGCCGAATTTAGGAGGCATAACATAAATAAACAGTCAAAATATTTACCCAATTTATCAACGTCCGGCAAAGGATCTGTACTCTGGTACTTCAGAGCAAAGTTAGGACTTAATAAGTCGGGCAAATGATTATCTATATTGGCACGTTCCAAGAACCATACTAAATTCCAATATACAATAGGATGTGATTCAACGAACTCCGGCTCTGCGAGACACGCATCGCCTTCACGCCCTGAAAACATAAAGAAAAAAAGAAGAATACAAATAAAATATGGATGTTTTAATGGAAACATTAGAAATATGAAAAATTAAATATATATATATTTTTTAACAGCTTCACGCTGTATCCCGCACATAGCAGGGTAGGCAGAATGAACCTAGTGTTAAAACAGTCCGTTCCCCACTTTCCGCCGAATTCTGAAAGCATTGCATGTTGAGTGGCTGAACTAAACGCCGCGCTTTTACTCGACACCAGAGCAAAGAAATGAAAATATTAATTTAACAAAATATTTCATCTTCTCGAAACCCCAATCGGTCGGACGTTACAGTCACACTTTGTACCCATGCGCCACGACTGACGTTTTGACTGACTGAAATTTTATATAAAAATATTAATTAAATAGTCGTATTAAATATATATATATAAAAAAAAACTAGACAGTCGTTCATAATATACCTCGATATATATTAATTAAAATTATCAAATATTTAATCTGAAAATAAAGACATTTTTAAAAAATACTCAGTAATCATATGACATATTCTTCACTATTTTATATATTCGATTAATGATAAAATTGACATTGAACAACACCCAAATAATTTAAAACACTTAATAATTATTAAGATTTTCCAAGAAAAAAAAATTTTTTTTAATTTAAAGCGGTGATGACAAAAACACCTTGTATATAAAAGGTAGCTATAAAAAAAATGAAAATAACTTACCCAAAATAGACTCAAACTCCTTTCTTAGCACGAGTGGATTTAAGTAGGGCACACTTAATGTTTCCGTCTGACTTTGACCCTCTCGAATGACCTGCAATTAGCGACACTGGTCACAACAATTCAGTCGGAGCGTACGCTACGCCAGAGGGCGGCACTCACGCGCACGGACAGCAGCGGCACGGTGCGGCGGCCGCAGGCGACGCAGCGCGTGTTGAGGTTGGAGTCGTCGGCCGCCCAGCCCGCCATCGCGTCCTCGTCGTACAGCGCCGCGCCGCACCAGTGGCACGTGGAGCACGACGTCAGGTGCGCGCGCGTCGCGCAGCGCGCCTTGCCCGCGTCCTGCGGGATCGGGGAGAATTACGGATATTCATTTAGGAGTTTCATTTTAATAGACTCGTATGAACCGCTGTGTCTCTTTACTATGTTTTTGAAGGCATATAATAAACAAATATGACTTATTAACATATCCATCATTACATTTTGTAATACCAAAAACGTACATATAAAATAATGAATTTCTCTTTTAAATTAAAAATAGTTCTTTTTAATAAATTCACTTACATTGATGTTTGGATACAAATTATCAGGCAGATGTGATAACAGTGTCGCCAGAGACCCCCTTTCCATAGCACAAGCGAGCTCAGCATCGCTTGAGGCGCGTCTGAATCCCATTCCCGTAGACCATTCTTTAATTAAAAGGAATATATTTCTTTATTTATTTAATTTAATCAAAGTAATAAAAATTCTTATAATATATAAAATTTCTTATCCTTTTCTACTATTTACTAAAACATACATAGAAAGCAAATTTTTAAGGCATTTTTATACCTTTTGTGCAACTGCAACCAACATTCTTAAAGCTAATAAAGTAATAAAAAGTAATCATCACAATTAATTGAGGGCAAATAAAGCTTTTTTATAATACTACTACTATATAAAATAGTTAAAATATACTAACTAGGACATGGTTTGATCAAAAAAACCCACCAAAATTACTCACATTATTGCAAAAAGGCATATTTGGGCAATCAATCCTACGTTTAGTATCTGGGCCAATAACAATTACTTGCAATTAAATAAGGATTTACATTAATACAGTAAGAATGAAATTAAAATTAGTACTGACACTGGGAGCATATTTTCATATTTCCATATCCTACTGTAGTCTGTATCTGAAGCGGTTAAGGCTTTAAGTAAAGCAGAAAATCTACTACGACTTGTTCGAAAGCCAGATTGACACGGACTTAAGAAAGAACCGCTGAAGCAACTGCTCAACTCAAATTAATGAATAGAAATAAGACCAAAATCAAACCAACGCTTTTGGTTTTCACATTTTGCAATACTAAATAGAAAAAAACAACAACTAACCGTCAGGGTTCATCTCAGATGATCCATCGCCCGAGTCCTCTTCCGATATGAAGTTTGCTAGAGCGCTCGTCGCATTGCCTATGGCGCCCTTGACAGGTGTGGAGTTTGCTGAAATAACTTCTTTCATCTCGTCGAACTTCTTCGCCATACTTGTTGCGGCTGATTTGAGACTGCTTAGACCACTTTGGAGTAATTCATTTGATTTCTTCCCAGCTATACTTGTTGGACTGTTAGAATTAAAGGTTTAAGACAATTATATGTAGGTACATATCGTTTAAAATATTTTATTATATATTTATTTTTATTATATTTACATCGTTTTAGAAAAAAATATAGCTTAAGCGTGTTAATATGAAATGAATGTATAAATGAATTTGTAATTGCAGATGATATATTAAAATGGATTATTAAGTGAACTATAAATAATGCTTATAGACAGTATTTTTTGTTTTGTTTGTTTAGAACATATTTTTGTGTAGTATTTTAACTCTATGTAGAAGGACTATCTGTATTATACAGAAGAGTTGTGAAAATACTATTATAGTACAAGAGATTGTCACATGTTAGTACATGTTATAACACAATTCATATGGTGGTCTGGTATTATAATATTTTTAAGCTCATAACAAAACAAAAAAAATAGTTCTACAATGACACAATTTTTCAGTTAACTGTATTAAAGAAATTGAACAATGTACATAAACTCAGACCGCAAAATCACCTAAAAATTTATTATATTTTATTAACGGAATTCTCGCGAATTTTAAGTATTTTAGTTAAAATATGGAAGAGTTGTAAAAATATTACAGTACAGTATTAAATATTGTTTTTTAAAGTATTTCAATTGTGAATATCATGATCAAAAAAAACGTATATTGAATGAGTCACACCAAAAAAAAAATTTTACTATAACAGTTACTGCAGTTAATGCGGGTACTCGTATAAATAGTAATTGTCTTTTTATATAAGCTGATAACAAAAAAAACGTTGCTGTGACTCATTCTTATATGTTAACTTTTTTATTAAAACACAAAAAAAGAGTATCCTATTACACATCCATATGTACATATGGATATGGAGGATACTTATGTATAAATCAAACAATGTACTCGACATTTACCGTAGACCCACACAACCGTCACCGAAAAATTAATCATATTTTTGGACAATCCAAAAATCTCACCTGAAATAACTCTCGATCATGGCTTTGCCTATTTTCATGTTTTCCTTGCGCAACGATAGTCGGGCGGGCGAATAGCGTCTAAACAAACAGACTGCTAGCATACGGTGCAAATATAATGTGTGAAATAAATCTAATAATCTATCTAATACTACTTTCACCATGTATTTTTAAATGTAGGTATTATTTTTAAATTATTATATCTCAAAAGAATATAAACTTCACCATTATAGGATAACTTTGTTATATGTCTTATATTATAGGAAAAATCCAATACAAAGTTATTAACGTAGTTAATTTTATACAAAATGTATAAAATTACCTACTTATATAATCTTAAGTTTGTGTATATGGGCGTATAAGCGAAGTAAAGGTATTTTTAGTTACATTTTCAGTTGGCCTAAAATTATGATATTAGTACCCTCAATCGGTGAATCGGACTCGCTTTTGACAGGTTTTTTTATTTGAAATGGTGAAACTAATATTAATAAATCAAGCATATCAATTGCCAAAATATGTAATGTTTTTACATCCTATGTATGGAAAAAAAATTAAAAAGCATGCTTTTAATACAAATGTACATCTAGCTTCTATATTTAAGCATGCAAAAAATCTAATGTTTTTTTGAATCTCAAGACATGCAGCGATTGGCATTTTATTTCGTATTTTCTTTATATTTCATATAATTGCACACAAGCAATTATTGAATAAACTATTTTATTTCATATATAAAATTATATGAAATAGACTAACCTAACCAACTGTGGAAATAACTTTACAATTGACTCGTAGTAAGTAAAGAAAATTACGATTACTATGGTAAAGAAGCAAATAAAATATATTCAGTAAATCTGTGTAACTTCGACAGATACGAGCGATATTTTACACTATAGCTTAAAATTCAAAACATAAAATTTATTGTATGAGATTTTTTATTTATTAGAGTTCTTTCAATACTTCTCACCCGTAGACATTTACATAAATAAACCTTTTAAAATTCATCAATATAGAAGAAAATCTAAATTTTGTAGTCTGTCAAAGTTACCCTCATCAAATGGGTATGTATGTCAGGTCCCATTGTCAATGTTACCTGAAGAGTCAAAGTACCCAGATTTACTGTAAACTAAATGTAACATTACATAAAGTAACATTACATAAACAAATTTGGTACTAAAATAAAAAACATCGATCTAATTGTAAGCGAGGCTCTTGGACCCAAACTTAAATTTACTAAAAATATAGATTATTTTAGCTTCACGCTATAACCCGCATATAGCAGGGAAGGCAGAGGCAAACTAGTTATAGGACACTATGTTCTATTTTCAAAACATTGTGTGTGTCGAGTGGAGGAACTCAACGCTGCCCTTCGTAACTCACAACCGTCGCGCTTATAGTGGCACGACGGCCTCTACATATGACCGGTCGGTTTCATATTGCAAAGCTTTCTTTAGTTAACGATCAGTTTATTATACTCCATATACTTTTTCATAAAATAGTACAATCGACAAGTTTTGGCCACTCCGAAGTGAGCTGTAGGCGTTTTCTTACTTTTGATTATTTCCCCCTCTCCTCCTCGACAGTACTTTCCATACAATATATAATAATATAAATTATATAAATAACTCACCCAAAGCTAATCTTCAATGTGTTACCAATACTCGCTAAACTAGCGGAAACTGTAGCGGGCGCCGTTTCACTTCTATGGAGTTTCCTGTAAATAGGAAACTATCGAGCTCACTCCGCTCTATCGTAGTTGCGTTTACTAGCGCTACTGTGGTGTTAGTAGGGGCACTGTTATATAGCATATGTTTTATAAACGTTCTTTGTTTATATAGTTTTTACGCAGAATTAAGTAGTAATAAATATTAAATAAGGAAATGTACTATTTATTACGAATTGAAAATATCTTGTACAATAATTCCATAAATATTGAAAATATTTTACAACTGGTCAACTATAACTATACATAAAAATAATCATATAATTATAAATGAGGAAGGACCGTGGAAAGGGTCAATGTGTTTCAATATAAATCAATAAAAAAATAATATTTAGTAACAAATATAAAAATCTCGATTAAGTTCGATAAGAAAGTATGACTGCTTAGAACGTCGATTTTCAAGAGACATGAAATCAAATTCCACTTTGTTAAAACTTTAACATAATAATGAATGCTTACTTTAAGTAATTAAAAACCTATGCGGAAACAAAACAAACAAAAGTAATATTCATGAAAAAGCACGTAAATTAAAAAAAAATCTCTATTTGTAAATAAAAAAAAAACAATAAAGGAAATCATTTACCCAACATTCTCTTGAGGCTCGTCCTGGAAAGAGTTGCTCCGCCTGTGGAACAGCTTAGGGCTGACCGACAGCTCGTGCTTGGGGAGGGGAGTGGGCGAGGGCGGCGAGGGGGGCGCGGGGGGCATGGGGCTGAGAGGGGAGGACAGGGCGCCCAGGGGGTCGTCGCTGAGTACCGGCGTGCGAGGTGAGAGCCTGAGGGAAGATAGTATTGATTCATTCTAATCCGACTGTACGACTTAAGGTAGGTAAAATTATTAAACAAAAACTGTCACTAAACCTTCGTAAATAAATTTAAATGGTTGCAAATCTTGTTTTCTCAACCTACCTAACTGAACGAAACCAACGACCGCTCTAACCCTGGACAACACGGAAGGTAGACATTGGCCAGTGTTTCTTATATTATTATTGTTATTTATTAATAAATTTTATTATTTATAATTGTTTATAAAACTCATAATTACAGACACGTACTCCGTATTTTTATAAACTTTATCAATATAGCTACCCTTACCTTCTTTTCCCTACCCTTTTTTTCAAGGATAACTTAAAACGTTAAAAAAATACACATACTTCAATGGTGATGATTTCAATGTATCAAGTGTCTCAGTAGCCGCCGCCGCTTCCTTCTCCGGCTCTTCGGGAAAACTGAGTGTCCTCGAACATCTCGATTTTGGATTTGATGCTTCTATAAATAGAATAGAAAAATTACAACTTGTATATCTTTTTAATTTTTTTGCACTTATAGCAGCTTCATATATTTATCTTATTTATTTCGAAGGAAAATCGAGATTCTTCAAAAGTAACATAATAGAGATTTAATTACCACTAGAAAACGAGAGTCGTTGTAGATTTTGTATAATCTGCGCGTCTCCAGCGAAGCTCTCCGACCGCGTGAGTATACGGAGATCTGATGGGCTGTCCGGACTCACGTGTATTGTCTATAATGTAAAAGTAACTTGTAATTAACAGAAAGTTTTTGTTATGGGTTCGTTTCCTATGCAAGTACTGAATTACTTTAATTTCTTCATTCACTCGAATTGAATATGAATTCGGCACTCTACCACTGCACTAATGGTCTCATTACTACCTCATAAAAATATTACTATATGAGGCCAGTCGTGGCGCTGGGGCACAAAGTGTAACTGTAAAATCGATTGGTTGTGGGTTCGATCCTCAGTCGAGGAGATGAAATATTTATTTAAATGTATTCCATTTCTTTGTTCTGGCGGCGTTAAGTTCTGCCACTCAACACGAAATGCCTCCAGAATTCGGCAGAAAGTGGGGAATGACTTAACACTAGGTTCCCTCTGCCTACTTTGGTGTGTGCGGGATAATTTATTTATTTTATTTTAACAATATTACTATAAATTCCACACCTGTCTCTTATCAACAATAGTCATAGCCGGCGGTGGGGGCTCCTCGCTGCCTAGCGAGTTACTTCTGGGTCGCGTCGTTCCTGTCAGGTCTGGGTCTGATGGCAAACCTAAGTAAAAAAAATGTATATTAGTTAAAAGATAACTATTTCAACATGATATACAGAATGGTCCTAATCGGCAATTATTGATTATACCTTTATTACATTTAGTAATATGTATATTAATAATAAAAAATATACTCTGGTTTCCTTCCATAAATAAATCATTCAACAGCACTATTTTCTTATTACAAGTAAATATTTGCTTATTTTTAAAACTTTTGCAAATATACAATAAGTTCCACCACCAAATAATTTCTCGAACATAATTTTTCTCCGAAGAATGGAGTGTTTTGTCATTAAGTTGTATTATCCTTCTCTGAAATTGGAAAGCGAGAGAATGATTTATGAATTAAAGAAAAATATCTAGAATATAACTAATACTATGTTCACAGCTTCATCTCCTGTATCCCGAACACAGCATGGTAGGCAGAGGGAACCTTGTGTTAAGACAATCCGTTCTCCACTTTCTGCCGAATTCTGAAGGTATTGCGTGTTAAGTGGCAGAACTCAACGCCGCGCTTAACCTCGACACCAGTGCGAAGAAATGGTAATATAAATTTAAATATATCTCTTCTCGAGTGGGGATCGAACCCACAACCAGTCGGTGTTACATTCACACTTCGTGCCACTGCGCCACGACTTGCCTCAATTATTATTTGTTTTATTTTATTATGTTCACGCGTTCTAAAAACGGAACACAACTAGGACATCGTGTCATGTAGCTGGCGAAACTAACTCGATCGACGAAGTGGTCTAACCTTTGTACTATTTAATTTACAATTAAACGCACAATTAAAGTTTTTATATTTCGCGATTGTTTGGTAACACCGGTAACAACTTACCAGAAATGAGTATCCCCGCGTGGGCTGAAAGCTGGTGGTGTCTCGGGTGAGCGGCGGCGCGCACTATGTTGCCGCGGCGCACCAGCGCCTCGAACGCGCTCGTGCTGGCGCCGTCGCACGCTGGAATTGGACGATTAAATATGCTTATTAAAACTATTTTGCACTTAAATAAAGACGGGACCGTCGTGGCGCAGTGCGACATCCTCTGTTCGGTTCTATTTTACTAGTTGTATGTTTAATTCTTATTCAAATAAGTTTCGGCACTGAATGTTTAGAAAAAAATATAGAAAATGGAAAACGAAGTGTTTACGTACTGAATTCCCTCTATCTGCCGTGCTAAAAGGACAAAGCATGAGGCTTAACTTAATATATAGAAATACATACCAGAATCCAAACTCGATCTACTTCGAGTGGTGGGTTCCAGCGCAAGCGCAGAAAGATCTCCCTCACCGCCCACCGTCCGCACTCTGGGCAATGTGCCTGTACCTGATATGATGATATTTATATAATATATTAAATAATATAAGGATTATTTTATAAATACTATTATAATAAATAATATTGTAATAAATATTTATAATTCTATAAATCATTATTTTAATGAGAAAAGTTTTTAAAACGTGTATGATACAACAATTAATTTTAAGTCCTTTCAAGTTTATGAATTATTATTATTTTCTCTTCACTCTAATATCAAGTGGAGACGTAGATGTTGCAAAAATTATTTGGAGCGTGGAGAACGGAGTGTCTTTACACTTAGGTTCGTTCTGCGTACCCTTAACGATAAATCTCGCAAATAGCCGATACACGAAATACAGCGTGAAGATGAAAAAAAAAACTGCAACATACTTCCAGTAGATCCGGCAGAACGACTCGCCCTTTGTGCTCCTGCTTTCCTAAACAACGCGGCGCCCATTACTGCTATACGTAACTTATTCCAAAGCAATTGTGATCCACTGAAATATATAAAAAAGTAAAGGTAAAGCACACAAAGAAAGAGAAAAGAGGGATGTCTAGTTACATATGTAAATAATAAAATATTATCAAAATAATTTGAAGATGAAAATTAAAATATTGTCATATTATTAATTATTTATATGTATAACAAAAGCAAATACCTCGCCATGTCCTTAGGCCACGTCGCCTCCAACACACATCGGTTATAGTATCCATAGGTTAACGCGTTCGGTTGTAAGCCAGCTCGTTTCATCAGAAATAAAAGTTGTACCGCTAACACTGGTAGCGAGTGAATACCGCACAGTTGCATCATTACTCTGTAGCATACCTGTAAATTTTTAATTCCCAACAATGAAAAAGTGATTTTTGAAACCAAATAAATAATAAAACTATCTTTGTAGAATAATACGCCATTCGTCAAGAACGACGCTCGCACACATAAACCTATCAAAGGGAAACCGCCGCATACGCCTCATTCCGAAATCGAGTCGTAGGTATTGGAGGCAAAGTCAAAGTTGTTTAACCTTTAGCAGTCTATTTGTAGTAGTATGTATTTACGTTGTTGGTATCAAAGCGTAATATCTAATATCTATGAACACACTATTACAATGGCGTCGTGTCTAAATTAAAACATCTTGAAATATTCATTAATTATTTAGTTTTAAAATAAAAAAAAAACATAGAAAATAGTAAATATCGTACCTCATCACACGGCACCCTTAGTTTAGCGGCTCTCTCCAGCAGTTCATAGGCGTGTCGTAACGTGGCGTGTTCGCGGGAACGTGCCAGCGTGAGACGACAGGGCAGTGTTAAAAAGTATAGAGAATAACACGCTCCTAGGAGACACTTGGCCCACGCTTCCGGGGATAGACTTGCTTTGCGCGCTAGACTGCAATTTGAAAAGAATTTTATTTGGTATTAAAATAAATGAATGTTTTTTGCAATGTACATGTATGTGTAAGAGACAAGTGGCGTCTCACCGTTGCGCGGCGGCGATCTCGTGCTTGGTGCGGCGCGCCATGGGGCTCGCGTCGGCCAGCGACTCGGCGGAGGCGCGCGCGGCGGCGGGCGGCGCGCGCAGCCCCGCGCCGCGCCGCGCGCCGCACTGCGCCGCCAGCGCCGCCGACAGCACCAGCGTGCGGTACGTGTACTCTTGCTCTGCGGGGTTACATGTACAACGACGAGTTTATTTAAATTGCAACTTGTATTTTAATATAATTCCATTCGAACAATTTTGACCACAATAAATTTTTAATTATATATTTTTTTATTATATTAACAAAAAATAAAAAGCGACAAGTATTTAAAAAAGTACACATATGCCACTAAATAAGTCAATAGCAATTTTTCTGTCAATATATTTTATACATATCTCTACAATGTAATATCTAACACTATATGTATACCAAATATCTGTATTATATCTAAACCATAAAAAAAAAAAAAACAACACTCATAAAAATACAACCATTTAACTCACCAGGATCAGGCGGATCAGGCGGCAGCACGAACACAGTTCGTTCCGAGGTATTAGCAGTGTCGATTCCCAGTAAAGGTTCATCGCCCGCCGCGACGCGCTCTATGCACTCATCGAAGAACGTCAGTCCCTGGTCCGCGTCGCACACAAACGACCGTTCCTCGATGAAACGGGTGAACATTTGTGTTCGCATTATAAGAAAGAAGAAGCGTTGTTGTGTCTGGAAATATTAATTACATTTTACCGCATACTACATTTGAAAACTCGTCGAAGACCGTCACTGCTTTGTCCACATCTCATATGACAATTTTTTTTGTCGATACCATTGAATATTTGAATTTATATTTTATAAAAAAAACGTTGTTTTGTTTGTTTCAAGTTAATAACAATTATTTTTAATTATTAGCATTCTGACTATAGACACATTAATATAAACTAAAATTAAAGGATTTTATATTCTGCTTTACTTTTTTATCCCTAATGTTCATGTCAAAACTATATAATTTGCAGGCAGGGCACAAAATGGAAGAAATTGTGAATCAAATATTTGTAGCCAAAATGTATATTAGTACACCGTGATTAATTATATCAGTAATGTTAAAATTAACATATATTTCTGTAGTATAGAAGGATAAAGTAAAATTTTCAAGACTCTGTTATTACCAGAACAAAGAAATAAACAATAGTTCTTTCCCCCGAGAGGGAATGAACTCAATATCGGAGCGTTTACAGTCACACGCTGTAGAACCGTACTAAATCGGCCTAGTCATTTTATATATCATGAATTAACTCACCTTATCTCTAGACCTCAGAAAGGCGTCAACGTGGAACAAGGCGTGCGGGTCCGTCGTACCGACGGTGGGCGCCTTAGTTATGGGAATGAGGTACCCACGGTAACCTTGCAGGGTTACCGCCATAAAACGTAGGAACGCCTCTTGAATTTTCAGTTCCAGGGCTTGCTGTTGATGAAAATTTATAGGGTATAATTGTTTTAAATTTCGATATATATACAATTATATATAGTAAATTCATTTTAAGTTAGTTCCGTTACGTTCACATCCTTATATATTTGTAAATATTTAATTTTTTTGTGTAAAAAATTAATTATTTATATATACTTGATTGAAATTATTAAGTTAAATGGCAGAACAAATAGACCTTCGCATATAATTGTCTATTAAAAATATAATCATTTTTATAAATTTTACCTTTAATTTCACTTAAAGTGAAAGTGAAAATTTATAAAAAAAAACAATAACTAATAACAGTCCCAAAAGTAACAAATATTATGATTATTCCATATCAAAGATACCTTTTTTGGTAATTCTTATAGCATACCTCTTTTTTTCTTTTTTGAAAATCTCGATCTAAACTCGTTGTTGGTTCGCCGTTATATTTATTACCATTCGACATATGGATCGGAGATGCTGTGAACAAATTACGGCAAATAAATTAGTTAGAAAAATCGTTTCATAATATGTAAATCTTCTCTATTAAAATAAATATTTGGTTTAGTGGTGGAAAAAGCCAACTCATATAATAGAAATTTCAAACGGCATTCATAATATCAACGATAAAGCAAAAATCCAACAAAAATCTTAATAAACTTGAAGTCACGTTGGCTCTGGTGGTGATTGATGGTTAAGGAAAAATAAAAATTAAAAAAATTAGCTTCACGCTATATCCCGCACACAGCAGGGTGCCTAGTGGGAACCTAGTGTTAAGACACTCCATTCCCCACTTTCTGCCGAATTTTGGAGGCATTGCGTGTTGAGTGGCAGAACTCAACGCCGCGCTTTGCCTCGACACCAGAGTGAAGAAATGAAAATATAAATTTAAGTAAATATTTTATCTCCTCGAGTGGGGATCGAACCCACAACCAGTCGGTTTTACAGTCACACTTTGTACCACTGCGCCACGACTGGCCTCAAATTTAAGAATAATAGAGACCAATTATATTTTTTCCACTTTATTATGGTTTCAAAACTTTCTAGTCAACTTATATATTTGACTCTCGTCACCACTAAAGCTGAGATATACTGTTCTGAGTTGATATAATATTTTATGTAATAATTCAAATAATATTTAAATTTATTTAATTTACTACTAAAATATCAAATTATAATGAAAGAGTTGTATACTCTACCTGGACGTATATTTGTGAACAGGTGCTCGAGCGTTTGTCGTAACATTCGCGCTTGACGTTTCGGTAACAATTTCAATGAGATATGTTTCTGTGATTCGCATATCTGAAAATAATATTTGTACAAACAATTTGTTAAAATGGACATAAATTATGGTTTATTACAGAAAAATGCAGCAACTCTATATAGACTGAAAACTCTGATAATGTTTGATCATAGCGAAGCTTAACTAAATTAAACATGAATACATTTCTTAACAAAAGTACCATTTTTTCAAAAATAAAGAGCATTAAAGGAGCACCTTACTACACACACACACTCAGAGTACTAAAGAACTGACTAGTATTAGTGCCTTATTATATTAATTTAAGTTATAATATATTAATATTGATTTTCAAAGTAAATAACGAAACACAAATTGTTTTACCTTTTATAGAAAAGGAAAAAAAATACAACTCTTAATCACAAATATTCAATTTCACCAAAAAATTTAAAAATATTATAATAATACTAAATATACTTACAGTAATATTATTAGTGTCCAAATCCACGCACGTCACGTCAGGTGGAGGTTCGTAGAGATCGAAAAACCTAGAATCTACGCCTATAAGGTATGGCAATGGCGCGTGTAATACTTCCGCTAAACCTGCAAATAAATATGAAGAATTAAAAATTGAAACGCAAGATGACCGATTGTAATATCACTGGTTGTTGGTTCAATTTCTACTGTATAAAATTTTTTATCTGTACAAAACGTTAACTAAAATGCGGTCGGTACAGTTCGATTCAATTTTAATGGCTTTTTAATGTCGGTAAAGTCAAAAATAGAAATATTTCAATTAAGTAAACAAATAATAATACTATATTAGATTTAAAAAAAAACTTACCTAACGGACACAATGGTATGTAGGGACACTGCCATTTAAATGGAAATAGTAAACTAGATACTGCTTCTGACACAGCAGTTAACGTGTCTGGCCTGAAATAAAATGTTAATAATAATTTAAAAACATATATTTTAATGTAAGAAAATACAAAATAAAGTAAACTAAGATTTTTTTTATTTAAAGTCACCTTTTAATAAAAAGAAAAAAAATGCTTATCCGTTTTAGAACTGTGAATCCATAGACTGACATACATACATACATACTCATACATTAGAACTTTTTTTCAACATAATAAACACTATAATTAATAAGGTGATATATATTTACCTGAGCGAATGTATAAGTATCTTCTGCTCAGTGATGGCCAGTGCCAGCAACAACAAGCAGTTGTCAGGTCCCAGGTTCAGCAGCAGTTGCCGGAAGCCGGCGCCGCTGCGCACCAGCGGCTGGTCGTCGCGGCGAGTCACTATTACTCGGTCGTGCGCGTTTGTTGGTGATAGCTACAAACGAAAATAAATTAAAATAATTCTTTATCACAAACGAATATTTCTATTTTTAAATAATTATGTAAGTGTCTTAATTTAAATAATTGTTTGTCTTGTTGTACATTGTTGAGGCTAGTCGTAGCGCAGGGGCACAAAGTGTGACTGTAAAATCGACTGGTTGTGAGTTCGATCCCCACTCGAAGAAATGAAGTATTTATTTCAGTTTTTCATTTCTTTGCTCTGGTGTTTCAGAAAAGTGCGGCGTTAAATTACGCCACTTAACACGAACAGCCTCCAGATTTCAGCACAAAGTGGGGAACGAAGTGTCTTAATTCTCTGCCTATCCTGCTGTGTGCGGGGGATACAGCGTGAAGCTATCACATATTTATCAGATTTTTTTATCTGACAAGGAAATAAACATTTTTTTACCTGTAATAATATCCGTGGTTCGGGAAATGGCACCTCTTCTAATAAATGTGTTACATATCGTTCTATGGGAATATTTAATGGTTCCTTACTCCATGACATTTCCTATAAGAAAAGAACAATTAATTTAATAACAACTTTAAACTTCATTTCAAAGAATTTTTGTGGTATTAATTAAAATAAAAGAAAATTAAAATACTATGTTAATTTCTATATTTAATAGGTCTGCCTAATAAAATGTAAAAATCGTTATTATCCGTTCCCATAACCATTTTGGGAAATCCATATTCATCCACATGCATCTATATAAATTTTTCCATTTCCATACTTGTTTAACAACGAAACACATACTTACCCATGTATATAAGCATATAGACAGACAACATGAGACATACCAATATGTACAAGAGCCACCGTTCGAAGGTGTCGCTGAAGGGCCACCTGGACAGCAGGCACACGCACTTGCTGGCGTGCAGCGAGTGCGCGGCGAGCGACGCGCCCGCGCGCCAGCCCAGCCGCTCCGCCTGCGCGCCGCGCAGCGCGCCGGCCGGGTACGGCTCGTAGAACGTCACCGCCGAGCCGTACACCTGAAACGGGCATGTTATATTTATTGTAAATCTACCACACGACGAATCCTTCCTCTTATTTAAATAAATTATATTTTTTACGACTAACCTTGTCAGTAGCATCAGCAACGGTAAGAACAAAAGTAGAAAACACGGGTTTGGGAGACGAGGCGGTGTTCGGCCACACCTCGAGCGTCGCGCCCATCGGCAAGCAGAACAGCGGCACCGACGTGGGGAACGCTAAGCTTCGACGATCCACTGACGGATACCTGTGAATAAACAATAATAAATCTATATAACATTTAATATTTACCAAAATAATATTTATAGAAGTTTCTCACATTCGAGAGCGAATGCAAAAAGAAAGAGTGTGAGAGTATTGTTATATGTGCGTTTTCTGTCAGATTTTAAGACATTACGTGTTGTGTGGTTAACTCAACGCCGCTTACCGTCTTACCAGAACAGGGAAATTGAAATAATAATTAACATATTTATTTAATATTATGTAAACGCGAATGATTGTGGGTTCACCTTAAGAAAATGAAATATTTAATATTTTTATTTCTTAGCTCTGGGTTCAGGGCAAAACGAGGCGTTGAGTTCCGCCACTGAACACGCAATGCCTCCAGAATTCAGCGGAAAGCGAGGACTGGAGTATCTTAACACTGCTCTCTACCTTCTCTGCTACACAAGGAATACAGAAAGAAAAAGAAATTAAAAAATATTCAACATGATAATTTTAAAACTCTCGATTAACATAACGTTAATTAATAATATAATTATTTATAAATATATATATTTTTTAATATAATTATTATAAATAATATATAAGTTAATAATATAATAGCCAAAAGAGGCCGCACTAATAAAAATATGCATTTTAATGCAGTTAAAAGAGTACGCCTCTGGTGTTGGCTAAAGTTCATTAAACGGAGCCTTTTAGCGCCGATGGACGATAATTACTGACGCACTCTGTGAAAGTTAGTTTACTTTTGCTATTAATAGTAAAATATATTTTTGAGTATCAATTACTGTTTTTTGTATGTAAGAAGAATATTAAATTTTATTGATGATTTTTTTATATAACAAATAAATATTTAATATTTAGGTTATAGTAAAATAAAAACAAAATTGATTGATTAAAAGTAATAAAACAATATTTTTTTTAGAATGAACAACAAACAAAAAGGCACTTATAAATAGAAAATACGTTTTTCCTTTTTTTTGTTTTTTTTCCAGCTTCATCTCACAGTGTTAAAATACTTAGCTCTATATTTTCCGCTTATTCGAAAGGCAGTACGTGTTCAGTGGCGGTACTCAACGCTGTGCTTTGCCTCGACACCAGAGCGATGTGTAATGAAAACATTAAATATCGTTCATTTTGAAATATTATAACCGCTGATTTGTCTCTATATATAGACATCTGAGTTTTTGTTTGTTTGTTAACGCATTAATCTCTAAGATTAGTAGAGATAAAAAATGTTACACTTTACCCATACATTTATAGCTAATATAATGACTTTTTAATTTAGGTACTTGATATACTAGTAACTAACAGAACAGTAAATAGAAAAAAAAAATATTTCTTGCATACACAAAATAATAAAAACTCAAGTAAAATAAACAAGAACAATACATTTGTAAGAATATAACTGTGGCATGGAAATTCGATTTTATCACTATTAGTGATTTCTTATATAAAACGGTCGGAACCTTAGGTAAAAACAAAAAAAAAAATAGGAACCTTGTAGTACATAAAAGTTTATTAAAAGTTTTGAAGTAAACTAGTAGAGCTACACTGCTACATATATACTAAATACGCTGTTTATACTAAGCAACGGATATCTCCAAGTGTACAAAATTAAAGGTCATTTTCAAGGACCACTAGCTGATAAAGTCCTGGATAGCCTTATCTGCCAGAGAAGCTACAATTTTTGGTTTTACAGGTCTCGAACAGCAATATCTAGTACCTAGATACACATTTGACAAATGCATCTCATTTTTATATACTTATTTGTAATTTGAACATGTAACAAATTGTTTAAATTGCTACCTATTATTATCGTTCATTAATAAGAAAATTATTCGCTAAAATATATCAGTTTAATTTAGTTTTATCATCATTTGTCTGTAATATAGCATTAATTATTAGATTACTATCTGAAACCTTATACTGGCCGTAAACATCAAAATATTACAGATAAAAAATATTATCAAAAACAATTAAATTTTAAGACTCACTCACCTAAATAATACTTCTGGCTTGTAAGCTATTAACGGTGGACGGTTCATTGACTTTTTGTAGCAGAGGAACACATCGCTACCCATTAACCCTGCAATTTAAAACAACTTATATGATACTTACCATGGATGAACTCATTAAAAAGCACGCATGTCTTAATTTTTTTATATCTATTTCAAATTGTTACTTTTTTTTAGGTTCCCACTGTATCCCATACATTGCAAGGTGAGCCATAACCAGAAGGCAACTAGTGTTAAAATAACGTAATCCATTCCCAACGTTCCATTGAATTCGCTAGGCATTCGTGTTAAGTAGTGAAGCTTAACGCCGCGCTTTGGCTTCTTCCCAAAGCGGGAGAATGAAAATATTAAATAAACCATTAACCCTGAGTGGGAATCGAACCCACAATCTTAGCGTTTATACAGCCTCTCAAGTTTTGACGGCTTGACTCAAATTATTGAATCTGTGTAAATTATTAAAACATTATTTGTTTTAGAGGCCAGTTGTGGCCCAGGGGCACAAAGCGTGACTGTAAAATCTACTTGTTGTCGGTTCGATCCTCACTCGAGGAGATGATATATTTATTTACATTTATATTCATTTCTTCGCTCTGGTGTTGAGGCGAAGCACGGCGTTGAGTTCCGCCACTCAACACGCAATGCCTCCAGGACTCGGAGGAAAGTGGGGAACGGACTACCCTAACACTAGGTTCTCTCTGCCTACCCTGCTGTGTGCAGGATACAGCGTGAAGCTGATTTAATTTAATTCTAAATATAATTATTTCTTTTATTCAAAATAAAAAATTATCATCTGTTGCTGCGGTGACTAGGTCACTGCGTAAATATAATAGTTTCTCATTTTATTGCTTGTAATGTAAAATACATTAAATTATATTACTTTGAACTATTATGAAAATTAATATATTATTAACGACGTTATGCATGTTGCAATCCAAAGAACGCAGATTAGAAATCTTTCTATGTTTTACATTTTACTATTGCAACGCAATAAACGAAAATGAGGAATGGAGTGTCTCAACATTCGGTTCCCTCTGCCTACCCTAAGTGTGTGCGAGATACAGCGTGAAGTTGTATTTTTTTTATTTTCACTATATTTTTATTAATACTTAGCACATTATCTAATATTTATATTTTAATTATTATTTTTTTTTTATTATAAAAATAATTATTAGCGTATTCAAACTTTAAAGAGCAATTGATAAATATATAGAGTTAATTAAAAATATATATCCTATGTAAGAGGTATACAAAATTCGACAAACGAATTTGAAAAGGCACGAAGTCATATATAAATAATTAAATACTAGTTAAGCTACCCAGCAATGTCACGTAAAAATAAAACTAGTCGTTTTTATATAACAAAATTTATATAACACGTAAAGTAAAAAATAATTCAATAATAAACAGTTAACTCGCGTTACGTCGATGGCACTTCATAGTTATCTTTAAGGGTGACGGGAGAAAGAATATAGAGAATATATATACATAATATGAATCTTTCATAGATATATTTGTCAATCGTTAAATAATGATTTAAAAAGCGTATTAAAAATTTTAGCGTAGCAGGACTCGAACCCGCGAGTTACGTTCAAAATCTTTATACGTTTTCTAAATAAGTATTTTTCTTCCCTTGTGTGGAATGACACATTAAAATATTAAAAATTGTTAATCATTGTTGAATAACAATCTTATCAATATTTCCACAAAGAAAAAGTATTTATGTATGTACAATACATTTTACTCACACATTACATACTAGAAATTAGTAATTTAAGCCAGTCGTGGAACAGGGGTCCGAGTGTGTGACTGTAAACGCGACAGAATTTAAATATTTATTTAATTTGTTTATTTTCATTTCTTCGCTCTGGTATGGAAGCGCGCGCGCATAGCGCGGCGTTGACTTCCTCCAATCAACACGCAATGCTTTTAGAAATCTTAACACTAAGTTCCCTGTGTCTGCTGAGTGCGGAATAAAGCGTGAAGTCAAATGATTGTTTTTTTATCAATAGGTTCATTGAGGGATAGTTGGTTTGAGTTAATATATTAATTTACTGACTAATATTTCAAGAATTAAATTAGTTATTTAAAATAAGGAATACTCCATTGATTTATCAAAAAATAAATAAAGATATGAATGACGACATATTTGATACACTTTAGAAACGAACTGTCTGTACTACGATATTTATATATGTATGTAAGGATAATATATTCCTTGTGAAGAAATCGGTACCGCAACCTTAGATCGCAACAGAACAATGTCACCCAGCCGCAAACCACAAGAGCGGTGTGTGAAATAATAAATATTAAGGCGCAGTTATAAAAAAATACTTGAACTGATCGTATTGAGGCCGTCGTGTCGCAGGGGCACGAGGGTGTGACTGTACCGCGACGGTTGCGGGTTCGATCCCCACTCGGGAGAATTATTATTTCTTAATATTTTTATTTAGGCAAAGGTCTGGCGTTAATTTTCGCTACTCAACACGCAATGCCTAGAAAAATTCGGCGGAAACTGGGGAACGGATTGTCTTAACAAAAGGTTCCCTCTGAGAACCTTCCATATGCGACATACAGCATAAAGCTGTTTTTATTTTATTTATTTTTTTAATAAAAAATACTAAGTGTATTCTAACATTCTACTATTCAAAGACAAGTTTATTTATAGAAATATCTAAAATTACACAATAACTTATTGTTATTCTGTCATACTCAATGTACAGTTGTTTAACATAGATATCTACATATAAAAAGAATTGTATGTACGCCAGTATTATGAAACATTTATAATTTTTCATGAAATAGTTTATAAATATCACCTAGTACTGTGAAATAAAAGAGACGAAGACAAAATTGCAAATGAAAAAAAAAATAAGAGAGTGCTTGTGACAAATTGTAAATCGACAAGCATATATAAACTCTACATTATCACTATTTTATATTAATTTTCACAGTGTATTGAAGTTTTTTGTTTGTAAAATGCATAATTATAGTAATATCTATATGCAGGGAGAACCTAGACCCGTATTTATAAACCACTCTCAACCTTGAGATCGATCTTGAGATACCGTTTTCATTGATAGATTTTTTTTATAAGTGAAACAGCATGTCAAGATCGTTATGAAGATCGATCTCAGAGTTGAGAGCGGTTATAAAATACGGGCCGTAGTGTTAGCATCCCCTTTATACTCCGATTCTGTTTCTGCAGTACTCCGTGCCCACACCGATTGAGCGGAGCTCAGCGCCGAACCTACATTATATACAACCTGTCCAGATAGAAAAAACCAACCTACCCTTATTCAAATTCTTCGCTATCATACAAAAGGCGTGTGGCGGCGTCTCCCCCTTGCTGGCCACTATGACGCACACGTCCACCACCACCAGCGCGTTGCAGGGCACCGTGCGGTGCGCCCGGCGGTACGTTATGAACGTCTTCGCCGTTGAATTGTTCACGTTGGCGCAGCGACCGTCCACAGACTTGAGTACCACTTCTGCGTCCGCCATTAGTTTCTCTTTGCCATCGTACATTACACCTGGTGAAAATGATGCAATAATTATTGAGTAATTTAAAGAATGTTATTAAGGACTTCGTGGCCGCAGGGGCACGAGGGTTCGTCCGGCAGCATCGCGGCGGTTGTGGGTGTGGTGGTGGAGGGAGCCTACTGTTAAAACACTCCGTTCTCCACTTTTCGTCGAATTCTGGAGGATGAGAGGTGAAGTTCAACGCCACGCTTTGCCCCGACAGCGAAGCAAAAACAAATAAAAAAAAATACTTTAGTGAGATTCGAACTCACAACCTGTCCCGTTTACAGTCACACTTTATACTCCTATGTCACGACTGGTACTTTAATACATTTTCCAAAAAAAAATCTGATTCACGCTGTATACTGCAGCAAGGTAGGCAGAGGGGACCTAGTGTTTTGCAGGCATTGCGTGTTGAGTGGTGGAACTCAGAAATGAAAATATTAAATATTCAATTTCCTCGAGTGGGAATCGAACCCGAAACCTGTTGCGTATACATTCACGTTTGCGCCCATGCGTCACGACTGGCCTCAAATACATTTTTGGTGCAAATTTTAATATTATTGACGTAACAATCGTATTCAAGATCACAAATAAAAGTTGTTCGTGATTTTGTCCACTTGGCATGTTCTATTTTCGACTCGGTGAGGTCATATAAAGGCCTCTTCCTGGATGCCATAAGAAATCAGCGCTACTAGTAAAGCAGTCTTTGTCAATCATGCGTACAATTGAATGAGTGAGGCCAGTTGCGGGGGCACAAGCGACGAGTCGCAGCTTCGATTCTAATTCGATGTTCATTTCTCTACTCATGTGGCTAGGAAATGTGCAATGGTGCTTAGTTCCGCTTTAGCTCTTCCTACTTTGTTAGGAACGAGATAAAGAGTAAAGCTGTATATATAAATATTAGTTGTGGAATATATTATTTTTTTAATAATTAAAAGAATTCGAGTTAAAAGTTTTTTCGATTGATTCGAGTCAATTAAAAAAGTTCGAGTTTTAAATTATAGATCTTGTTCTCTTCAATTCATGATATACATATAAATTACAATTAAACTATAATTAGAAATGTGAATGTAAGTTTATTTGTCATGAAACTTTGAGGCCAGTCGTTGCGCAGTGGCACGAAGTGTGACTGTAAAACCGACTGGTTGTGGGTTCGATCCCCACTCGAGGAGATGAAATATTTACTTAAATTTATATTTCCATTTCTTCGCTCTAAGCGCGGCGTTGAATTCTGCTACTCAACACGCATTGCCTTCAGAATTCGGCAGAAAGTGGGGAATGGAGTGTCTTTACACTAGGTTCCCTCTGCCTATCCTGCTGTGTGCGGGATACAACGTGAAGCTGAAGCTGAAACTTTGTATACATTTTCTTAAAGGAAAGAACATAGATTTTTTTATTATAAAAAAATGTTTTTAAAAATAATATTAGCTTTCGTCTATAATAATATATTAAGCTTAAAAGCAAGCGAAGCGTTTAAGTCTCTAAAACAGGGGTTCCCAACCTTTTCTTTATCAAAGACCACTTTCATATCTTTCTTTTGATAGCAGTGACTACTATGCATGTAGGTATAATAAAAAATAACTGTGATAATTAAACAAAAACTTCGCCTCACCATCCCCAGTCATAAAATTTAAATCGCTCGCGCACCATATTTAGGCTTCTGCGGACCACTGGTGGTCCGTGGACCACTGGTTGGGAACCACTGCTCTAAAAGATACATAAAGACATTGTCTTGAAAGGCACAATCCAAAAAAGAAGAGTTTCGGGAAATCACGATTAAAGATTTTGGATTCTCTCATTTTAGCATTTTTTTTTTTCAAATTAAATAAAAATAAAAAAAATAAATTAGCTTCACGCTATATCCCGCACACAGCAGGGTAGGCAGAGGGAACCTAGTGTAAGACACTCCGTTCCCCACTTTCTGCCGAATTTTGGAGGCATTGCGTGTTGAGTGGCAGAACTTAACGCCGCGCTTTGCCTCGACACCAGAGCGAAGAAATGGAAATATAAATTTAAGTAAATATTTCATCTCCTCGAGTGGGGATCGAACCCACAACCAGTCGGTTTTCAGTCACACTTTGTGCCACTGCGCCACGACTGGCCTCCAAATTAAATGCTTACTATTAATACTGTATATTATACAAAGACACAAATGCTTTAGTGATTGCGCGAACGAAACCGGGAGCGGTGAATATATTATTTTTATATACTATGGTATATAAAAATAATAAATTCATACACATATATTTATCTCCTTGAATAGTAAACAAATCATATCTAGATCTAGATTGCGTACATAGCGCGCTCGTGTTTCACTGGATCAAGTTGCGTTTCCTTTTATGTAACAGCACAAGGGATTTGCCACGAAGAGAGAGTCAATTAGAAGTTTCATTTAGCTCTGCATAGTTTAACGAAACATTTTTATTGACATCGTTCAAAGTAAAACGAACGAATTTAATTTTTAATAAGTATAAATTATGTATTTAACGTTTTAAATTAAATCAACTTCACGCTGTGTAGCATATAGCAAGCAAGGTAGGCAGCGGGAACCTAGTGCTAAAACACTCCGCTCTCCATTTTTTGCAGATTTATACAAGGCATTGCATATTACGTGATAGAGCTCAACGCTGGGCTTTTGGCTTAGTGCCAGAAGGAAAAAATGACAATGTTAATAAATAATAATTCATTCCCCCGAATTGGGATCGAACACACAACCGTCGCGTTAGTCACACCCTTGTGCCCCTGCGCCACGACGGCCTCTCAATGTTCTATAATACATACATTAATGATATACTAATATAATATAATAATATAATGGTTTTCATTTTATGTTTTTTCTGGTTTACTTATATTAAAAAGTCGATATTAAAATAATACAGACGCCAGCCTTGGCGCACAAAGTGCGACTGTAAAATCACCTGGTTGTGGGTTTGATCCCACAACACACAAACTCGAGGAAGTGAAATATTTATATACATTTATGTTTTCATTTCGCTCTGGTGTCGAGGCAAAGCGCGGCGTCGAGTTCCGCACTCAACACGCAATGCCTGCAGAACCCCGCGAAGAGAGGGGAATGGAGTGTTTTAACACTAGGCTCCCTCTGCCTACCCTGCTGTGTGCGGGAAAAAGCGTGAAACAAATGAATGAAATGAATGAATGAAAAATCAATATTGCTTTTGACATTTAAAAGGTAAATAAAATAAGGAGTCGGAATCCTTATAACAACATCCACCTATTTATGTCGAAAGTATAACTACTTGCGGTTTAAAGGGACCACATTGATCTGCGATAAGCCAGCTTATGCGTACATTTTCTTTTGGTTATATAAAATCAATGTATTAAAAAACAGGTTCACCCTGTATCCCGCACATAGCAGTGTAGGAAGAAGGAACCTAGTGTTAAGATACTCCGTTCCCCACTTTCTGCTGAATTCTGGAGGCATTGCGTGTTGAGTGGTAGAACTCAACGCCACGCTTAGCCTCGACACCAGAGCGAAGAAATAGATAATATAAATTTAAGAACATATTTCATCTCCTCGAGTGGGGATCGAACCCACAACAAGTCGTTTTTACAGTCACACTTTGGGCCCCTGTGCCACGACTGGCCTCAATTTATTATATTAATGATATAGTAGAGACTGTGAACGGATCGTAATATAAGCAATTAACTTTCAATTCGTATAATAATTATTGAATAAAGTCATTTTAAACACAAAAACAAATACATTAAGATTTATCTATTTCTTTTATATTATTATTTATTTATGAGTCCGCTGTGGCGCAAGAGCGCAATGGTGTGACTGTAATTTGGCGGTTGTGGATTCGATCGCCATTCGGCGGAATTATTTTCATTTCTTCGCTCTGGCATCAAGGCAATAGCCCGACGTTGAGTCCCGCCATTCAACAGGCAATACCTTAAAAAATTGGCAGAAACTGAGGAACGGAGTGTCTTAACACTAGGTTCTATCTGCCTACCTTCTTATGTATGGCATACAGCGTGGACTTGATTTATATGATTATTTTTGTTAAACTAAAAGAATTTAAAGTTTCTCTAAAAGGAGATTATATAGCATAAGAATCTCCAAAAATCGAGATAAAACAATACTTTAAAAGTATACCTGTGGTGTGGTTGACTCATCTCTAAATATATTTGATGATGTTAAGTTCAAGTTACAACATTACTTTAGTAGAAGGATAGGGTGTTGTTTGACGGTTTGGCAAAATATAGCCTAAAAAACTATAGGTATTTACAAACGAAAATGAACACCCAAATTTAGGCCAGTTGTGGCGCCGGGACAGAAGTGTCTGACTGAAAATGTGTGTGGTTGTGGGTTCGATTCCTACTCAAGGAAATTAATAATTGATTTCTTCACACTGGTGTCGAGGCCGAAAGCGGCGTTGACCGTCACATAACATGCAATGCCTCCAGAATTCGGCTTTTTATGTGTGGAATACATCATATCATAAAGTCGTAAGCAGCCGATGATTTACCATCAAAATGTTACATTCCATATTTTTTTATTATATTTATATTGTAATATATTATATTGTTTTAAATATTATAAAAAAAATATGTTCTTACCGATATCAACAAGTGGCGGTTTATCTCTGCCCCTTCTAAGACATAGAAAACATTCGGGTGACCGCATAGATCCATGGTTCAAGTCCGCCGGCAACCCTGTCGGGGTCAGTTCCAACATTTCATACCCATTTGGCACTTTTTCCCCCAAAGTGGGAAATATGACACCTGAAACAAAACATTTTCTTTTTTTATGCTATATTTGTCATCAAGCATGATTATAAATATAATTTTCCTGGTTAGAGAAACGAAAACGAATCAACAAGTTCCATTCCCACTAGGGAGAATAAATAATTATTTATGACATTATTAACATTAATAAGGCAAACACGCAATGGCTCTAAAATCACTCAATCAGAAATCAGTAGAGAGTGGGGAACGGAGTGTCTTAACGTTCACTTTCCCCCTACTTAAATTAAATTAAATCAGCTTCACGCTGTATCCCGCAGAGGGTAGGCAGAGTGAGCCTAGTGTTAAGACACACCGTTTCCCACTTTCCGCCGAGTTCTGGAGGCATTACGTGTTGAGTGGCGGAACCCAATGCCGTGCTTTTGTCTCGACACCAGAGCGAAGAAATGTGAATATAAATGTAAGTAAATATTTCTTCCTCCGGCCGGTTTGGCCTCATTTCTCCCTCTACCTACCCTGCTTTATTCGGAAAACTGCCGTAGAGCGGAAAAAAAATGCTTTCAATATATAGCATACCGTACATAGTATCGAATGCTGATTAATTTCACTAAGATTGTTTCCCTCACTAGGTCAATGACTTATAAATATTTACGATCGAACAAAACGTCACGTCGAGGGATACCCGTTTATATAAAGATACCTTGAAAGAATTTATATGGGTTCAAATTCTTTTATGTAACACAAACACATAATTAACACTACATTATACAACACATGCGGGTGTATTGAGAAACTACGAACTCATAGAAAAACGTTATTTTGCAGGAACCACAAACCTTGTTCTATAATAAAAATAGATGTAATATCATTATTTTTTGGCTATATTTTAGTATTTTTTTTATAATAAAAAAACTATCAAGTTACGTTATGTAAATATAACTTTTTAACTTCCACCATACATTTTCGTCGTATATTTACACAGCGCAAGCAAACAAAGCCAACACGTCGAGGGGCTTTAATTTATAATACGTAGAGGAAGGAAATAATATTTTGTATAAAAATATATATTAAAACACAGTTACAATGAATAGGCCAGTAGTGGCACAGAGACACAAGGTGTGACTGTAATCGCGACTTGTACTGAGTTCGATCCTCACTCGATTAAATTAAATATTTATTTAAATGTATATTTTCATTTCTTCGCACTAGTGACCAGGTGAAATCGCGGCGTTGAGTTCCGCTATTTAACACGCAATGACTCCAAAATTCAACGGAAAGTTGGGAACGGAGAGTCTTAACACTAGGTTCCCTCTGTCAACCCTGCTGTGTGCGAGATACAGCGTGAAGCTAATTTAATTTAATAAATAACATCACTAGAAATCCAATGTCACCAAGATTCATTCAAGGGAGACAGTAATGATCAATGATAATAAATATAAATCAGTACATGGGGGTCAATCGATACTGAACCTTAGTTGAACTTTATCGCCAATATGAAGACTTATATAGCTATATTAAGAATAATAAATGTAATTTACTATGCTATATATACGACACCAAGTTTATGCTATTATTTGTAACTACAAACGTTTGTTGTAGCCTTCATATTTTTTCTTGGCATTGATACAAAAAATACATACTTCTACATACAAAACACATAATTAAAAATATATTTAAAAAAAAAAATATTCAAACTTGAAATACTAATACAGACGTTGATTTGATTATTCTTTGATGCTTGTAACATATTGACTTTTTGAATTTTCAACGTAATTTAAAGTGTCTTAGTGCCAATATTATAAAATATACTGTAGTTTAAGTCATCATTGCAATTTGTACTGACGCTATTATGCGTAGGTATTTGAGTGCAAAAATTTTGCCGTGCTCTATGTTTGTTACAATTGTACAACTCTTCTACTGTATTATTGGTAGAGTATTTAAAATAATGCAGGCAGACATGGAATTACGTAATGGTTCCATATTGTTGATAGGATTATCTGATGAAAATAGAAGTCTGTGTGGGCAACATATTACGACGTTACACCGTCAGATACAAAATACATGATGAAAAATACAAAAGTATGAAAATACTTTATAAAATGACAAATTGATAACATATAACATACACAAAAAAATCCAGCAATGTAAAAATTTTATGTCTAATTCGTTTTTTCTAGCGTCACGCTGTATCCCGCACACAATAGAGTAGAGGGAACTTAGTGTTAAAACACTCGATTCCACATTTTCCACCGAATTCTGGAGATTGTGTTGAGTGGCAGAACTCAACGAAGAAATTTAAAAAAAAAAATTCGCGTAGAAATCGAACAAAACTTGTCGCGTATACAGTCACATTTTACGCCCTGCGCCACGTTTGGCCTCAATCAAAGTTGTTAATTATAAAAATTTAAAATATTAAATAAATAAAATAAATATAAAGTAAGATTTAAAATATTTTGACCCACAGAGGAACACATAAAGAATTATTAGTAGGCACTACTTTACTTTAAAGCTTTCTTTCAATAACTTGTTTAATTATGATAAATAATTAATTACATAATTAAAATTTATCAAGAGAGAATTGAATAACATTCAAATCGCAGTAACACATATAACATATAGTAAATACTCTAGACCCGCCTAAAAACCATCAACCAAAAAAAAATGCTTAATCACAACACAAGTTACGAAATAACGATAATAATAATATAATATAATATAATAGTTGTTACATTATTTTTATTATAGCTGTTCCGCCGTAGGTACTATTACCTACGGCGGAACAGCAAAAAAAAAATATTGCAAAAAAAAAAATCGGTTATCGCCGACATTATAATCTTTGAAGCCGATAAGTTTTACAGTACACGCGGCGAACTGGCAACTGTAAACTGGACGCACAACTTTTTTTTTTTATTTCCTTTTAAAGTCTGGTTCATCCGCGGACCAAGGTCGTCCCTTGGCGTCCTAACATCTGGTTAAGCAAGACTTTTACCAATCAGTGCCTATATATATTTTTTTTTTATAATAGGAAACGTTTTTGGGCTATTTCAATAGTGAAAATATTAAATACTTGTACAATATGTACTAACGAGATGTATTATAATTTTTAATAAATATTTAGGAAAGAGTTCGTGCTTTTATATAGCAGTTTAATACTAATGTTTTATCTCGCACTATTTCGAAAATAATAAAGATAACAATGCCAAAAAGTATCATTTAATATTATTTCAGCTTACTTTAAATCATCACAGCTAGGTAGGCAGACAAAATTTCATGTTGTTTCATGACACTTCTCCATGTTAGAGACAATTCGTGACATTGCGTTTTGAGTTGCACTCAATGCTGAATTTTGTTTATCCAGACCAAAGCAGTGAAACTAATGAATCCTCCCAAGAGAGTACTGAACCCACAATTATCGCATATACAGTCAGATGTTTTTCTACTGCGCCGCGATGGCATTTTATGTATATTACAATAAATTTAAAATCATGTAGGTATATTATGCGACGTTGCGTTCCGCCACTAAACTGCCTTCAGAATTCGGAAACGGAAACTGGGGTACGGAAGTATCTTAATGGAAACAGATTATCTTGACAACAGTTTCCCAGGTTCCCTGCCTACCCTACTCTATGTGCAGGGATGAAACGTGAAGGTAAATGAAGTGTATATTTTACTAACATACGTAAAGATATAGCGCTAAGTAAAAAACTAAACATACAATATTATTATATGAGTATTTTTTGTTCGAGATCAAAAGGTACCTTGGATGGATGTTAATGTTAAATAATGTTTTGTAATTTTAATATTTATGAGTTTAAAAATGTTTTTTTTTAGTTGGTTTTTTTTATATATGAATATTTTTTTACTTTTAAAGATATATTAAATATTTCATAAGATTGTGAAGTTTTATGGCAATTTAATAGAATAATTCAGCAATTGAATTAAATTTAATTAAATTCATAATATTATACAATAAAATATAATATATTCACCAACATTTTATATAACATATTAGTATTAACTTAGCTTCACCTTTATCCCTAGCAGGGTAGTCAGAGATAACAGAGCACCAAATGCTGTGGTCTCTACATACCTCTTTCGCCTCGTCCACAGTCATCAACCTCTTCATACATGCCCTCTGGGGGGTCCTCATGCTTTTTACGTGACTTACCTCCAGTATCTTTGATACCATGATTTTAAAAGTCAACTAAGCTCTCCATCAACCTCCCTTACCACTCACTTTCATTCATTCAACATGCCTAAATACGCTGAGCACATTCTTCTGCCATGACATCTTCGCTAGTACCTACCATTCTGTGTATCTATTCATTGTGGAATCAATCAGCTAAGCTGATTACGCATGTCCTATGACCTTTCGCCATCTCATCAATGCAGCTGAGACTCTGTTAAGCCTATTACCGGCAGCAATATGTCTTTCCATATCCATCACGTATCTTCCATCTTTTTACATTTTACAGATCAGAAACTATTGCAAAATGCAAAATATATTGTTGCTTATTGTCACAATGATTACGTTACATTTGTAATTTATTGCTTATTATATATTAATATACATATGTCATATATGTCCTAAGTCTAATATTAATTATGTTTAATGATACTGTGAAAATAAACATAAATTCTAATAATAAAACTTTCTTTTGATTGTGCATATTTTGTACATATTTCACCCTTTTTTAGTGAATACTTCCATGCATAATTTGGCCTTTTTATAGTGTATAAAATCCGATGTCTAGTCATTACAAATTGTAAAATAACCAGATTTAGTAACTACCATTTAACAAGTACTAACTGTTCTTATAATAAGACTTATAAAAACATTATTATGCACAGCAATAAAAGGGCATGAATAGAATGACTAAACAGGCAAGTTTCATATATAATGAATTGTGGCCTAGAGAACAAATTATGCATGTCACATTTAACTAATTAATCGCATCCTTATTCATTTTACTAATTTAGATATTGTAATTCTCCGTTGACTTTTAGTGTATAAAGTTATATAAATCATACATTGTTTTTGTTTTTTTTATCAAATTTTATGTATCCAATTTTATTGTAAATAAATAAATATTAATAGCTCAGCATTCAGCATGTTTGGATACGCAATGTTTTTTTTTATTCAAGATAAACTTAATTTATTTAATATTATTTTACAATACTCACCAATGTCAGTGATTGGAGATTTTGAAGTATATCCTTTTAAGTGGCCTGAGTCGGAGTCATCAAGTATTTCAGGCTGCTCGGGCAAACCCGCCACAACAAAATAATCTGCAACCCTCCTTTCGTCCATGGTTACTTCTGTTTGGTAATAAATTGACAACAATTTAATATACACAGAAGAGAATTTATTAGATTTTAAGTGACACCAACATTCAACATCTTTCATTTCTTTACTTTATAATAAAAGTGAGATATCATCATGAATAGAACAAGAAAATTAAAATAAAGAAAATATAAATGAAAAACATGAAATCCCTAAAGTGAACTTACAAATTATTGGTACAGATAACGAATTATTTTATCAACAAATTAAACATTATCGGTTAATTATGTATTGTTCAGTTACATATTTTCCATTTTTGTAAGGTGTTTAATGACAATATAGTCATTTTCTTGCACAAAAAGCACTTAAATCTTATGCAAGTTATGTACTTCACATCCACAATCACAAATCACATTATTTGGCCACAGATTAGACTGCAATGACATCTGTCATAAAAAGAAACGCCATTTGCATTACAGATGAAATACTCTTTTATATTATTGCCTATGGTTTGTGACATATTATTCTTATATTATATCGTAAGTTGGCTGCTCTCCGAAACATACATTTAAATTTCCTTATGTTAACGCAAAAATAGTAAATTATTTTAAGAAGATCAATATATTAAACACTTAACTTAATAATATATTTATTTATAACAAGTTCGATGATGAAGTGTTTATAAAAATATATTTTAAGAAATAACCTTTAAAAAATTGACAAATATCTTAGCTAATATCTGTTCAAAAATATTTGTAATTAAAGTACATTATTTTTTTATACTATTGTCAATGAAATAAGTCCATACTTAAAGTTTTGATGAATAATAAGTGCTTATAATTTAGGTGTAGCTACACAAACATCGAAAATCGCAAAAGCTTATAAGATTACTATTATATTACTAATCGTCCGAGTTTTTGTTTTAAATATTGCCACAAAACGATGTTATCTAGCTTATTATTTCTTTTTGGGACGCCACGGAAGCTTTAGCAATGCAGAGATGAGTCTTAAATTGCATTCTCCTAATTTTAGCACATCAATCGTCATTGATATTGTATTTACTATATAGAATATAAATGTTTCGGTGATCGTTCATAATATAAATATTTGACATTTTTAACAAAATCTGTAACCAACATATTTTATGTTCCTTGAATGAGTTTTTGATAAAGTTATAACATGTTTTATAAAAATAAATTATTCATAGAGACGTTGTTGTCAGCAAAATGGTAAAAGAAAGCAATGACGCTAGTTGAAGACAATGATTTTACATGAAAAAAACTGCAATGACAGTTAGGGAGAATAATGATTATTAGATTTTAGAGTACAATAATGTATCTGATTTGACTATTGGAGATCTTGTTATTTAAATAATTATGGTATTTATACTAAATGCTAATAATATAAAATTAATGAAACTTAGCATATTCCTTTATAATTTTTTAATCGCTCTAGTAACAAAGCGAGGCGTTGAGTTGCGCCACTCAACCCCTAATGCCTCGAAAATTCGGCGGAAAGTGAGGAACGGAGTGTCTTAACACTAGGTTCCCACTGGCTACATACATATAGTATATACGCGGAACACGGCGTGAAGCTGAAAAAAAAGTATGATTAATTGAGGTTGACAAAACAAAGAACTAAAACTCGGGAGTGAAAAGAAAAGTTTTAATTATACATCAATAACTATCTCTTTTTGCGCCTTTGATGAAGGTACTAAGACATCTGTAAGCTCTATTGAGTCGTTTGTACCAACTTGAGCTCCAGCAAAAAGTAAACCTATTGCGCCTTCAAGTTCACTCACCTGCTTACAAACCTCGATTTCATCTTTTATTTCTTCTAACAGTGATGTGTATAGCCATAAATTTTGTTCCGAAAATAGTTTTATTTGATTTTCAAAGACATCTACAAAGACATTGGCTGCATCTATTATTGTCCTTGTAAATCTTGTTTCACCAAGATTTTTCTTAAAGAATTTTAATAAGGCTCCTATGTCTTTTTCACTCAAACCATTAATTGCTATATGTAATGTTTGTCTTCTTAGTAATTCTTGCATTAAGGCAACTGTTTTTTCTGGATGTTTACCTGATACAAATTTTTTTAAGACAACAGATAGAGCTTTTGTAAACTCCATTTTCCTCAAATAGTTATCATATTCAGGTGCTTTTTGTACTTTTTCATTAGATACAACATAATCAACAGTACCAGTTCCTGTGTGATCTGATGCAAATTTAAACAATCCTCGTTTTTCCTCTAAATGTTCAGAGCGCTGTTCTCTTTTTCTTATTGAAATGACTCCATCTATCATACCTACTGCTAGAGCATCATCATTTTCAGATATTGCCATACTTAGTACTGCATTTGGAAAATCTATGTTGTGTACTACTTTAAAAGTGGATAAGTCATATATTTTTACATGCCTGTCCAGTGATGCTGACAAGAGCCTACTATTGTTTGAAGCTAATTTAAGTGTAGTGACAGTTTTATGATGTTGAGATATATTCGCTAACAATTTACCTCCATTAAATATATCCCAAACTTTAATTTCTGTTCCACCCCCACTAATGAAAATACCACCTGATGGAAGGAAAAGTGTTGTTTCAACTGGACTACCATGGTTTACTGTTAATACAGTTTCATTCGATCTACAGTCGTATAGTTTGACAGTATGGTCATAACTCCCAGATAAAATAATGTCTGGAGAGATTGGGCTTGGAGCACCAGCTCGAATATAATCTGTATGATCTGAGAAATTTGCTATTCTTTCTTCTGTAGCAATATCCCATAAAGAGACTGATTTGTCATCAGAAAAACTGAGTACTTTAACCTGGTCTTTTGAGAAAAATGTTCTGTGGACCTAAAACAATAATACAAGGATATATTTTATGGTGGTATTCACATATTACAAGTATATTAAACAAGGTTATGTTTATTTCAAATAACAAACTTACAGGTCCTGTGTGGCCAGTAAATACTCTTAGTACATTTTTAGATTGAACATCAAATAATTTAACAGCTGCTTCCTCACTACCAGCTACAAGGAGTCTGCCATCTCTTCTAAAGCAACCACCATAGGCAGCTTCTACAAATTTTGATATATTTTTGGATACAACTTTTGTAATTGGATCATAAATCTGAAAGAAAATATTGTAAGTAACAAATTAAATGTATTAATCATTTAGCTCAGGTTAAGGCCTTGGTTCCCTCTTGGGGTCATGAGTTATTTTCATTTCTCTGCTCTGATAAAAAAACATAGTTTGCTATGTTAAGTTCCAGCACTCATTGTCTTGAAAATTGTTTAATGAGTAGGGAATGGAGAGTCTTAACACTTTGTTTCCTCTGCCTTCCTTTGTATACATTGAATACAGTGTGAATCTAAACAAAGGTGCCTCATAAAAAAATCATATATGCAAGTTAACTAATCAACATAAATATGTTCAATCAAAAATTCAAAATTGCTTACAAAAGTATTTGAATAGAGTATTTTATATTTAAATATTTTAATCATGCCTGGTATGGATTTGTTTTCTTATTTATGTATTGCCTTACAAATATTAATTACTCATGTTAAATGTAGGAATGTATACTCAACACATAAGAACAATCTAAAAGGATTATGCATGAAAATCTCATCTTCAATAATCTTTTGTTAAAGCTCAAACTTTTAGGATGTTTTAGTGGAGCCGAGCAAGAAACATGAATTAAAATGCCGGTGTAGTTGTTTTTTAGTCTATAAAATATATTATAGTTATAATATTTACCTGTATTCTAACAGAACATGTGGCAGCAAAATAGTAAGGTTCCACTGGGCTAAAGTCCAGGTAATCTATTGCACCGAACTCTTTTATAAGAACTGGAAGCTGAAAGTATTAATTTTACATTTTAATAATTAACATAACGTATAACAGCTTATTGTAAACTAAATATAAACATTTATATTCGGTAAGTTTACCCCTAATTTCTTCCAGTAGATTGCATCTTGGGTTGATGTAGAAGCGGGTTTTTGGAAAACTACTTTATTAGTTTTTTTAAAAGGATAAGATATGTGTGCCATAATGAAATAATTAAAAAATAATATAAACTCTAAAATAAATTTTCAAAACGTTGTTAGCTGTCTTGAACACATTGTTGTTTAATATGACAGTGATTACTGTTTAGTGACACTTATAAAATGTCAACGAAGTAGGAACAGGCATAGAATAGCAAGAGTAAGCTTATTTTTTATTTTATTTTTAATTACTGATTTTTTTAAAGTAAACTTTATTATTAGAATCTATAAAAAAGGGAACGTAAGAAATATATAAATGTAAACACATTTTTTTCTACGCTGGTCAACATTTTTCACTTAAACTGTCGTTTGAGTTAGTAACGAATATTTCCGTTATAAAAGAACACTTATAAAAATGCAAAGCTTGACCTGGTGGAGTATATGGTTCTATTCAATCATCGTTAATAATAAGCGTAAATTATTGTATTAATAGCTGGTAAGTACTAAAATAGAGTTTAGTTTTCTTTACAACTTATTGCAATTGTTTTAAACATTCTTTTTCTTTAAACAAACTTATTTTGAAGGTAAAAATGAATTATTGTTTTATATATTTAAATTTAAAGTTATTAAATATGATAATTATAGATGCCAGTCGTGGTGCAGGGGCATAAAGTGTGACTGCAAAACTTGCTGTTTGTGGGTTCCATTCCTACTCGAGGAGCTGAAATATTTTCTTAAATTTATATTTCCATTTCTTCGCTTTGTGGTCGAGGCAAAGCGCGGCGTTGAGTTCCGCCATTAAACACGCAATACCTCCAGAATTCGCCAGAAAATGAGGAACAGAATGTCTTAACACTAGGTTCCCTCTGTCTACCCTGCTGTGAGCGGGAAACTAAAAAAAATAAAAACAAAATTTCAAAATTTTCCTTTATTGAACATGTATCCAATGTTTACAGAGGTGTCGCATAAGGATTACTGTACTTTTTGGTTACGAATATTAGATTTTTGATAAAATATTTTTTTAAGCAATCTGATTGACATATTACGATTTTGCTTAAAAGTTTTTAAAACTATTCGAAACTTTTATGTCTGACTTGGTTATGGTTACGGGTAATTTTTATTTCAGTCATAGTTAGGCAAAAATTTCGGTAACGGTTGCCAAACTTCATATCTACCTCAAAAAAATATTAATATTGTATAGTAAACGTTGATATATAAAAGACAAACCTAGGAATAATTGGTTGTATTTAACTAAAACATTTGCTAGACATTTTAAATTGTGATAATGCCAACTTTGATAGGACATTTCATTTCTTAAAACTATATGACTATCGTACGTAAATTTTAAGGTACCGTACCGTATATTATCCAAGATTAATTTCATTTTTTCACTCCAACTCTTGTCTAAGATTAATTTTACTGCGTATCTCTACTCTAATTTATCTGTATATTCTATTGTCATTCGAATTTTTTATTTGTCAATGCCACTGTCAATATGTACCTTTAAATAACTTGTGTTTTCTGGTTATTTTATATAATTAGAGGAATACTATCATAATTTTGAAGCTTATATTGAGATATAAATAGTGATTATGTTTAAATTACTTAGTCGACATGGTCGGCGCAGCGGCATTATCAGTTTATTCTGCGAAAAAAACATTGAGGTTAGAAAAGCTAGGATTTACTACTTCTATTCATCTGCTGGATCAGTACGATTTGCCTCGACTAGTGATGTACCAAAAATATCACCTATTGTAGATAATATTCCAGAACCACCTCCAATACCAGATTCTATAGCAGTTGGTGACATAACAGAAGCTGTACAGTCGCTGGCCGCTAATGGTGAGCCCACTTTCGCCAGTCTTGGACTTGGAGGATGGAGTCCTGTCGGCATAGTACAAAATTGTTTAGAATATTTACATATTTCACTTGATGTCCCATGGTGGGGTGCTATAATGATTGGTACAGTTGTTGTTAGGCTATTAATGTTTCCTCTAGTTATAGTATCACAACGAAATACTGCAGTAATGAATAATAATTTACCTGAAATTCAATTACTTCAGTCAAAAATGACACAAGCACGACAGACAGGTAATCAGTTGGAGGCAGCTCGTTATGCACAAGAAATGATGATGTTTATGAAAGAAAAAGGTTTAAACCCTTTAAAAAATGTACTCGTACCATTAGCTCAAGCACCATTGTTCATTTCGTTTTTTATGGGGTTAAGAGGTATGGCTAATTGTCCTGTTGAAAGTATGATGCATGGTGGTCTGTGGTGGTTTGCAGATTTGACTGTACCTGATCAATTTTTCATTTTACCTCTTATTACAAGTGCCACTATGTGGGCCACTATAGAACTTGGAGTAGACGGAGGCCGTCTTGATGCTCAAAATATGCAGCTTATGAGATACTTTCTGAGGGCCATACCTCTTGTTATGATACCATTTACAATTAATTTCCCTGGGGCTATTCTAGTATATTGGTGTTCAACTAATTTCATTTCTCTGGTTCAAGTATCTTTTTTGAAGATACCTGCAGTAAGAGAATATTTTAAGATTCCTAAGTTGTTAAAACATAACCCAGAAAATTTACCCATTAAGAAAAAAGGATTTGTAGAAGGTGCAAAGGAATCATGGACAAATTTAAAGTTATCAAGAGACTTAGCTGACAGACAAAGAGTAGATGAGATGATTTTCACTAGAGCAGGGCAGGGACCGTTGCAAAAAACTTTTAAATATGATCCAACAAAAGTAACAAAAATACAAGCTAAACCTAAATAATATCTAGAATATATAATTTTATAATGTAGTTGTAATAAAATGTATTATACATTGAAGAATGTTTTTTTCATTAACTCCTTATATTTTTTTATTTTAATAGTTAAATCTATTTTTAAAGTGAAAATTTTATATTATTGTATTTCCACATATGTACATTGTGGAGCAATGCCAACAACTGATTGTAACAACAATGGTTAAGGGAATGAAAATAATTAATTCTCCTGAAAAGAGGATCTTTTCAGGAAAATTAATTATTTTCATTTTCCTCTGTCAATAATTTTTGAGCCACTTAATATGTTAGCTCTTGAATCTGAAGGGAAAAGACGAGAATGGAGTATCTTGACTTGATGATGGAGTGAAAGGAGAAGTGACATGCTAAAAAAAATATGTGGTTTATTATAACATATATTAAAACTTTTAAATACTTAACAATTTCGCAAACGTCCATCTAAGGTCGTACTTTTTCTTCCGAGGTGACCTACTCTCACCCCTACCACCCCAGTGACGCTGTCACAGCAATAAAACCAAGTCGAAAAAAAAACTTATATAATTACATGGACTGAAGAATGATATCAACCCAATTTTTATTAACAAAAAGAATTGAAATGGTTTTTGTGAATTTGCTCGAAATATATTATTATAAATATCTATTATCAACATTAGTAGTATTTTTTGACTCAAAACATTCTTATAGAAATTACGATAATTAAAAAAAACAGAACATTACAATGTAAAATAATAAAAAAATATATTAAAATTAATTATAGTTGTCAGTCAATTTTGTTTATTAAATGAATAGTCGCAGGCGGCGCAGAGGCACAAGTGTGTAGACTGCAAACGCAGCTTGTTGTGGGTTCGATCCTTGCTCGAGGAAATCAAATAATTATTTAATTTTTCATTTCTTCGCTCTGGTGTCGAGGTAAAGCGCGGCTGTGAGTTCCGTTAGCAAATGGAGAACCGAGTGTCTTAGCACTAGGTTTCCTCTGCGTACCCTGCTGTGTGCGGGCTGAAGCTGATGTAATTTTATAACATGATCTTTATATATTATTTACTAACATGTAATCTGCCTGAGTGCGAATAAGACAAAAGTTCTAGTATTTGAAAGAAATGATAAGACCTTAGACCAAGTGAATAAAGTAGTATATTTTAGAACTATGTTCCATAGAGATAAAAGATACGAGATGGAAGTGGAAAAGCGTGTTGTTGCTGGTAACAAGGATGGTGCTTTGACTGCATTGATGCGACGGTGAAACGTCAGCATAGCCGCACGTTTTTCCCTACACAATGCAGTGCTAGTACCGATGCTGTTATACGGCAGGGAAACGTAGATATTACAGTTACAGTCGAAAGAATGAGGAAAAGAATGGCAAAAAAGATTTATGATGGAATAGTGAGCGGTGAGGAGAGAGGTAGAGGGAGACCTCGGTTGACCTTCGAAAACAGTATTAAAGATATTGAAGGAAGATCTCGTAAAAAGCATCAGGACTCCCAGGATTGGACTGCTTGGCGCTCCGTTCTCTCTGAATGCTTATCCTGCTAGTAATACAGCGTGAAGCTAAGTTAAGTTATTTTTTTGTAATCTGTATACAATCCTATTTTTTGCGAATAGCGAAAAAAAGTAAAGTGTATTTGATGCTACGAAGGAAAGTTGAAAACGTTTAATCAACTCGGTCTAGTTTTTTAACGTAATTAGCGCGCAACCACATAGACTAGAGTTTTTAAAATGGCTAATTCATAGCTTCAAAAAATTCTAACCCAGGTTTCTAAAAAATATTTTATTTACTACTCGACCTCTATATTTCTTTATTTTTAACGTCGAAAAGAATTTTAAAATCTAGACGAAAATTAGCTCCAACAGACAGCCTTAGGCTACAGAAAAATAATTAAACTTCTCAAGCTTTTTAGAATAAAATATTATAAAAGCAGATACTAATTTACGCCATACATAAAAAAAAGCCAGCGTAAAAAACAATTTAGTTAATATTGAAATTGAAATACAAATGGGGAGGGCCAAAAATAATATGTATTGTGTTACTGCGAGCGTCGGGGATCGAGACTTTGGAATGTTTTCGACTGAAATAATAATAAAGAGGGAAGCCATTGCTGTTTGAACAAAGCAAAGATCTCAAAGACTGAATGCTTTGGTCGCAATTACGTGTTTGTAGACGAATGCGGGACGTCTCTCTGTTAATCATCTATGGAGAATAGATTTTTTAATGTTCGCTTATTTAATTTGATAAAGAGAGTTTCAGTTTATAATTATCATTTATTATTATTTTCAAGTCAATAATAATTTTAATTTAGTAATTTTATGTTTCTTTTGCAGCTTCCAGTAGACAGAGGGAACCTAGAGTTAGGACTCTCCACTTTAGGCATTGCGTGTTGATTGGCGGACCTCAACGCACAGCCTTGGTATATTTATATAAAAATATTCATAATGAATAATAAACAATTTCCTCAAATGGGGATTGAACCTACAACTATCATATTACAGTCACGCCTTTGTACCGCTGCGCCACGACGGCCTTGACTTTATGTTGATTTTCTAATATAAGCAAAATCAGCAATTTAGCGGATTTATTGGTCACCTTTTTGACTTACAAACTGGCATTTCTGTAGACAACGCTAACGATACCTTCGAAGACCCCACAATATATCTTTCTGTGAAGGGGATCTAGACTTAATCCCACTTTCAGAGACCGCAGCTGCGTGGAAATTACAATAACAAACGTAGAACAATTGATTTTATTATTTTCATTATCAAGTGTTTATACTATTCACATACTTATATATTTAAGGCAGGTCGTGGCGCAGCGACACAAAATGTGATTGTTATACTTTCATTTATTCGCTCTGGTTTCGAGGCAAAACGCGGAGTTCCGCCACTCAACACGCAACTCCTCCAGAATTCGGCATAAAGTGGCGAACGGAGTGTCTTAACACTACGTTCCCTCTGCCTACCCTGCTGCGGGAGGGACACAGCGAGAAGCTGATTTTCATTTGATTTGTTTACATATTAATACTTCTATATTATTTACATTCAAATGATATTATAATTTGAATAATATTTACAAATAATTTAGCATTTAACTATTTATCCGTATAAATAAATCCGAGTTACTAAATTAGCTTAATTACGAAAAGTAATAGATACTGTACGTATTTAAATAGATTCTTATATGGATTTGTGAATGGAACATGAAGTAGGTTGGTATTAAGTAGAAAAGTCTGTGCTTGCCCAGGGACACAAGTGTGTGACTGAAACCCGACGGTAGTGGGTTCGATCCCCACTCGAGCCCTTAATATTTTCATTTCTTCGTTCTGGCTTCGTTCTTCATCCAAGACAAAAGATCCACCACTCAACACGCCTTGAAAAATTCAGCAGAAAGCGGAGAACGACGTGTCTTATCACTATGTTCTGGGGGAACTCCTACCCTGCTGTGTGCGAGACACAGCGTCAAGGTGATTTATTTGTTAAAAAAAAAACATTTAGAATTTTATTAAACCTTAACATTCTAATAAATGTGGAATACTAAACAATCTTCACCTGTTTCTATTCTTTTAATATACCGTACAAATATCTTAGCGGAATAAAGTAAAAGTAAAAGATAAAAAGATAAGTAGGTACGTCGCAGCCACCGGTCGTTTGTGTCTCGAAGATTTATATGTGAAATCTGTGGAACAGAAGAATATTACTGTTACCCATGTGATATATGTTTCACCTGCTGACTGACGTCCTTTGAGAATTGGACTAAAACGGTTTGGTCATAGAATAGCATTGTTTATTAGATATTGATTGGATGAATCATGAAATCCTTGTAAAATTGTAAAAGTGAAAGTTTGTGTGGATGAATGTGTGTACAAAAGCTAGCACTAATTTAGTTTATACATCAGACCCATAGGCTATAATTTAAATATGTAAAAGTTTTGTATAATTTAGCTATAATACAACAACAAGTTTAAGCGGACGAAGCCGCGTTTCGGTAGCTAGCGGTGTAATAATAAAAAAGTAGACAAGCACCTGTGGGATCTCGTACCAAGGGTCCCGTACAAAAATTGGAAGTTTCAAGTTTTTTTTTAAATTCATGTTTAGTTTGGCCAAGGCCATTTATTTCATCTGATACTTCTTAAGGTTATCATTTTCCTTAGCATTTGACCACTAGTGTACTAAACTTTGGGTTTCGCCATTCAACAGGCAATGTCTCGAATATTGGACTCAGTGAGGGTTTCTCCCGCGCTACATCCAGAAACTGTATATTATTTAAAACGCCAAACACGCTTCTCTTCTTCTTTGTCGTAACACTGTTGTCAGAGCGGTCTTGGTCATCACAAAGTGACATTAGGGGCAGATGTTATACGCATTACAACCATTCGCCACTCATCTGAGATAACAATATGTTGTTGCAAGTTTTCAGGGAATTTGTCCAAGTGTCCCGACCTCGCGCCCTTGGGGGCAGTAAAGGAGATATGTATACGAGAGTATTATTTACATCTTTATATGCATTATATTACATTCTACGATGTAAGTTGTTGTTCTATAGTTTCATACACTATTGAAATGGAGTGTGTGTTTCTTAAATTATTGTAATTTACAAAATAAAAAAATATAGTTTACATTTGTTTCTTTACGATTTACGAGAAAATTTATTATCAAGATACCCCATTCTCCACTTTTCACTTGAATTTGAGACATTGAGTATTGAAAAATAATTCATTACTACAAGTGTGCATCGAACCTTCAACCATCCTCCATTTATCGCCAAACACAAATCTACTATACCACGATGGCCGTAAAACATAACTTTTATAAATTTGACGTTTCCCGCCATTCAATATTCTATGTCCCAAACTTGAACGAAAAGAGAATAACAGAGTGATTTATTATTTGATTTACTCTATCAAGATTGAAATTGCGTAAAATAAAATGAAAATATAAACGTAACTGTAACCTATAATATATCATAAGGTAGATTTTTTTTAGCTTCACGCTGTATACATTATATGGCACGGCATGTATAGGGAACTTAGTGTTAAGACGCTCATTTCGCCCATCGCCTCACCATGTGATGTGTTGAGTGGCGACTCGACTAACTCGACTCGACGAGCGAAGTAAATATTAAAAATTTAATTTCCTCGAGTGGGCACCGAGCCCACAACCTGTCGCGTTTACAGTGACACACTTAAGCCCCTGCGCTACGACTGACGTGTAATTTAATTATAACAATTACTTTTATTTCGCGAACCCATCTCGAATTCTATAGAGCCAAATATGAAAATAACTAAATTACGACATAAGAAGACATTTATCGTTATATGGTTGCTTCTGGGCACGTACGATGTGATTTGTTTCCCAAAAAAATTATTTATGTTCTATCAATGGAAATCTGTGATATTTTTAAAATTTTCAAGCTGCATTAATACAGGTGCTGTATGTGTATTGTACAGAGAAGGCATAGGCTACCCGGGAACCTAGTGTTAAGACGCTCTGTTCCCATTAAGACTCTCCACAATTTCCGGCAAATTAAGGAGGCATTATGCGTTGAGTGACCTCGAGTTTGCCTCGTTACCAGAGCGAGGAAATCAAAACATTAAATATTTAATTTCCTCGAATGGGAATCGAACCTACAATCTATTGATATAGCACCTATGTGAAATATGCTGGATTTTCTTTATTTTATAAATTTGTAAATAGAAAGAGAAGGAACAATGCAGCCAGAAATATTAATTACTTACCACTATTATTTGGTATTTTTTTATGTAACTTGAAGATTAAAAGTATCTCAAAATCGAGTATCTCGACTTATTTAACAAAAAAAAACATAAATTAATTTGGCACAATAGTACCAACAGAAAACTGGAATAATGATAACGGTTTTAAATAGCTCATGTTTAATATTTCACTCGCGAATTTTAAATAAGACAAACACAATTAATCGGGAACTATAAAAAACATCTGTCCGACCAGTAATTACTGCAAAACATTGGCATATTTGTATTATTCCAAATATTACCATATTCCGCTTTCGTTCTCTGCCAAATTGCATCCAATCCGCTTTCGATGTAACGCCGCGCCGTACAGCGCACGCACGGGGCCCCGGGATGGTGATCTACATACGTATTTTGTTGAATATCCGATCAAAAAAACGGGATAAACCGTGTTCGAGGTCGTTTTAATAATTTTTTTAGACCTTTCTTTGCTTTGGGACAAATGTATTGTGGACAATTGTAAAGAATACGTACTTATTTATATATAAGGTAAATGCCTAGGTACACGATGTGATAAGTATCTTTGCTGTTTTAAATGATCAATATAATAGGATTATCGTCGTGGTGTGGGTTCGACCCCATTGGGGGAGTGAATTAGTATTCATTAATATTTTCATTTCTTCGCTCTGGCAACGAGGCAAAAGCGCGGCATTGAGTTACACCATTCAACACTTAATGCCTCAAGAGATCGGCAGCAAGTGGGGAACGAAGTGTTTCAACACTAGGTTCCCTTTGCCTACCCTGCAATATGCGGGATACAGCTTGAAGCAAGAAAAAACATGTTTTACTACTTGATCATTTAAAAAAAAATTAAATAAAAAAAAATTACAAAAACGTTGATCTTCAACAGACTGTGTGTTTTTTAAAAAAACATGCTTATGCAAATGGAAGAACATTCAAATCGTATTTCTTATTAATACCGTGTAGACGCTGAAAACAGGAAATTGAATTATATTTTAAAACTGCTCCAGACGAACGAAATCTAGGTCCCTTCTTAATATTGGAAGCGGGACACTCGAATGATCATTTCAAAATGAAAAATTCTCAACGTTTCGAATGGTGGAATGTTTAAGTGTCACATCACTCCGCGATATTGCATTCGCTTAATTTGTATTCAAGAACACTACAAGGCGCATTTGCTAATAACTAGCAGTCTACTCCGAACTACTCAGAAAATGAGCTCATCATCGATAGAAAAGAAAATTTCAATTTTAAATTTTAAAAACTAACATTTTAGGTAAATTTTGTGTCGTTAAAATGGAATCATTTTTTATTTCAAATAGAGTGTGCGCGATATACTTTTGTTTAACTGTTGGCTAAATTAGGAATGAATTTTCAAAAGCGAAAAGAAATCTATGATTTTTTTATCATGCCTAAGTAATGAAAGACAAATCCACAAGATTGTATTCAAATTCTCTGTAACAATATAATAGTTACAAGTCGTTCCAAGTGCTATTAGCTGCCACAGATAGCACTCTCTACCAACAACTCCCCTGAACATAATTTATTTGGACAAACGACTGCTTTCAGACAAATGGACTCGTTTGCGTGTCTCCCGCTGTATTCGACTCGTTTTCCAACTGAATAGATCCAATCATCCGCCAAGTTTAAACAAGAGGAGTTCGTAAACTATATCGACTACAGATTATATATTAGCGCTGTGTATACATTTTGAACTACTATGTACCTTTAGAAACCTAATCTCATCGGAGAAAGTTCAAAATTGAAATATATGTTTGTATTGTATAATTATTTAATTATTATAATAGAAATCGTATAGTTGAAGTATTTCTATTATTTATTATAATTTTAGGTATTATTTTTATATTTTGATATACTCTATTTAGGCCAGTCGTGGCGCTGAGGCACACAGTGTGACTGTAAAATCAACTGGTTGTGGGTTGGATCCCCACTCGAAGAAGTGAAATATTTATTTATATTTATATTTTCATTTCTTCGCTCCGGTGTCGAGGCAAAGCGCGGTGTTAAGTATCGCCACTCAGCCCGCAATTCCTCCCGAATTCGGCGGAAAGTGGTGAACAGTGTCTTTAACACTAGGTTCCCTTGGCCTATCCTGCTGTGTGCGGGATATAGCGTGAAGCTGATTTATTTTTCTTATTTTTTAAGGCTTATATTTTTGTTAATTACTTTCGGTTGTGAATTTTATTCACCTTCATGCGCAAATGGAATAGTTGGGATAATCTTAAGAAAAAAGAACATTTTAATTTAGTTCGATGTCCACTTTTCGTTTATTTCCGATTCCCAGAGGCGCGGGTTCAAATCCCGCTACGTTAAAAAAGCAAATTTACGTTTCTAAAAAAATAAGTTTCATTCCTAAATATGGAATAACACTTTGAAATTGGTAAAAATATTTTATAAATATCATTTTCTAGTAAGTAATTATCTATATTACCCAAAGGTAGCGGAAATTTGGAAAAATCTCCCTACAGAGATGCTAGCAACATAAATAAGTTGTAACAAGCGTATAAGAATTTCGGAGAAGCTTGATGAGATCGTATGGCTTAGTGGTCAGAGCGCTTGCATGGTTTCCAAGAGGCGCGGGTTCGAGTCCCGCTACGTTGAAATTTTTTAAGTTTCTATAAAAACACTTAATTTATTTTAAAGTTATTATACGTTGGAATTTTGTTGGAGTTTGCATAGTTGGATGGAACCCAACGTTACATACTACTAGAATTTCTATTTAACTTTCCTGACATGGTTTGAATGAACAGCCGTCTCGTATTAGAAACAAAATTTCGTTACTATTTGGAAGTGTCTATATCTTTTTCATTAAAGACTATCATAATATCTATTTCTCTTACGTCACAAACTATCTCTAAGAACTATTTTACTGTCTGCACGTAAGTACCTTTATCTACAGGCTCGTATTTAGCTCTGTAAGAGTTCACTAGATGAAGTACTACGTAATAAATAACAGTCAGTAGGCGTCAAAGGAGTTTTGTATGGCGAATTTATATTGTTTTATTTTTTTTTGTAGCCAATATTATTGTATTAATTTTGAGTTACATTACTAAACTAAATTTTTTTAGTTCTTGTGCCTTTTATTATATGGCATGATTAATTTTGAACTAAATTAAATCTATTATATTAAAAAAAATACGTATTTGTGGGGTTCAATTTTGTTTATGTGGACAGAAATATAAAAAAAAGAGGCCAGTCGTGGCGCAGTGTGTGCACATAGTGTGACTGTAAAACCGACTGGTCGTGGGTTCGGTCTCCACTCGAGGAGATGAAGTATTTATTTAAATTTATATTTTCATTTCTTTGCTCTGGTGTCGAGGCAAAGCGCGGCGTTGAGTACTGCCACTCAACACGCAATGCCTTCAAAATTCGGCAGAAAGTGGGGAACGAAGTGTTTTGACACTGGGTTACCTCTACCTACCCTGCTGTGTGTGGGATACAGCGTGAAGCTAATTTAATTTATTTTGATATATAAAAATATACTCTTTAAACAATTCCGTTTTAATATTGATTAGTAATAAATCGATAGTCTCTCTTGCTCCATACCTCTCAAATATGCATCGTATCGAGCTTCACATAAAGCATTTTAAGTATCGCTCCAAAGATACTTTTTGCACTTATATTAGAATTGTCTGTTTTCGGAAGTCGTAAGCCTCTTACTCGTCGCACTCGAGCTCTATAACGACATAGAGTGACATCTGACAAGTGACGTCGCGGAAACGTGCTAGTTCTTGCGGAAATTTTCAAAGGATATTAAAATCCTCTTTGCGTAGAGATGTATTTACTACATATATTTATATTAAAAAAGGTTTTGAGACTATTTTTTTTCTACAATTTTTATGTCTCCAATATATCCTCCGCTGTATCCTGCATATAGCAGTTTAGGCAGAGGATACCTGGAAATCTTGTGTTAAGGCACTCCGTTCTGATTAACACTCCTCCGTTCCGCACTTGTTTGTTATAGTAAGAATAGCTTATTTAAATATATTTAATATGATGATTTCACATGAAATATTAATTTAAATTATAATGTTACACTCTGTCTTAATCTTAATCTTTGTTTTTTCAATTTTGCCAAAAAAAAATCATCATTAAGGCCAGTCATGGCGTACCGGCACAAAGTGTGACTGTAAAACCGACTCGTTGTGGCTTCGATCCCCACTCGGGAATATGAAATATTTACTTAAATTTTATATTTCTATCACTTCGTATCGAGGAAAAGCGCGGCGTTGAGTTCTGCCATTCAACACGCAATGCCTCCAGAATTCGGCAGAAAGTCGGGAACGGGGTGTCTTAACACTAGGTTCCCTCTGCCTACCCTGCTGTGTGCGGGATACAGCGTGACGCTGATAAAAATAAAAATTCATCATTGGTCGGGGTGTCGAAGTCGCTTTTCATCTTTAATATTACCTGTGCTTAACATTATCATACTTTACGCTTTTTATGTTAATGCAATTTTATTAGAATTTTTTGTATGGTTTCCTCTCTGAACTGACACCATAGTAGCTCTAACAAACGGTTTTAAATTATACAATATTATGAGCATTAGGGATGAACGGCGGCAGGTCGGTGCGCGATCAGCCGCCGCCCTGAACCGCCGCCGACAAATATAGGCGAAGTGTTCTCCAATACAAATTAGGCGGCACATGCAATTTCACGAGTGATGAGACGTTTTGAACGCGCTCCGACATCGCTGTTCGGAATTTTTCATTTCAAAATGATGGTTTGAATGTTGCGCTTTCAAATATATGAACTCTAATTCATCTTATGTTTCAAGACCATATTTTTTTGTTTTTGAATTTCGTTAATGCTACAGCATATTTTAAGGGTTCCGTACTTCAAAAAGTAAAAACAGAACACTTATACGATCACTTTCGTTGTCCGTCTGTCAAGATCATTTATCTCGAGATTGCACAGAGGTATCAAATTGAAATTCATATCAAATATTTATTATAATAAAGACCGTTTATAAACGGTCTTCTGAAGCTTATAAAAAAAATAAGATTATGCATCTACATATTTCACTGCATTTAACATGAAATCAGCACAGTTGCGCATGCGCGTACAGTTATAAAATTTTTCACGAAGTGAGAATTTAAAATGAAAATAAAGGGAAAAATCTGACAAGAAAAATATATTTCATAGACAAAAGTAAACTTATATTTGTAGTCCAATTCAAATAAACCGATTGTATATACCCGCAAACTTAAGTTTGTCAACTTCTACAAGTTGTCATTGACCTACAGTCCTGAAATTGATACGGAACTCTTTTTGGCCGAGTCCGACTCTCACTTAACCGTTTTTTTTCGTATAAATAGATATATTATAATTAATAAGCGCTTAAGCTTTGCTAAAGATGGTTTCATTATACTCATAAATAATCAATAGGTCACGTACGTTAATATAGAAAGATGGCGGAAGTAAATGTTATCTAGAAAGAAGGATATACATTGATCATTAATCACACTCGCTTGGCAAATCCAAATTTACGACGCGTTCTGTATTGTGTTGCAATAAAACTTTTTTAATACATTATAAGGCCATTCTAGCTCTTTGATGTTGTTTATTCAAATGTAAGATATCAGATCTCGATATCTAGATTTAGATATTAGTAGGTATTAGAATCGTGGTATGTTGCGCAATATTTTCTGTTTTGTCCGCACGCGCTGTGTTAGGTTACTGAAAGTTCAATCTATGCGCGTGAGCTTCAAAACGTTCCACAGCTCCAGTCCATGTGACACATTTTGACCAAAAACTACAATTACAATTATCTCCAAACTATTTCGCTGGATGGAACACATTTTTGACTAGTACGACAAAAATCAGCACGAAAAAAATCAGCTTCACGCTGTATCCCACACACAGCAGGGTAGGCAGAGAGAACCTGGGGTTAAGACACTCCGTTCCCCATTTTCTATAGAATTCTGGAGGCATTGCATATTGAATGGCGGAACTCAACGCTTTTCTTTTAAAAGAAAATAAATGATTAATATGTATAATAAGGTGTACTTAGGTTAAAAAATCTATGTAAATTTGATTTGACCTGTCAATCTCAACATTGTAGATTAAAGTTTATTATTTTAATACTTGTATTTATTAACAGGAGATGAGCTCCTTTGTTATATTTTAATTTTAAACGTCTGGCAACATTCTTAGTTAATTTTTAAAAAAACAAAAACGTGTAATAAACTTAGAAATTGCATATATTTTATAGCAAGTTTAAGTACTATAATGTAGTAACTAGATCAAAATGATTTCAATCTTTTGTTATATGTTCGAATTGAGTAACAATGTTATTATATGAAAATGCTTGGTTTTACAGATATAAAGCTTCATCTTGCAATTAAAAATAAAAAGACAACTTATTCTTTTCTAAACGTATTTCTATTAATTGCATTGAACTGAAAAAAAATGGTGGGTTAAAAAAAAACCAAAATATTTTCAATTTAGTAATCAAATTTCAGTAGTAATTCAAAAGGAGCCTGGATTTATTTAAAGTAAAAATATTTCAATTAAAAATCTGATATAACACGTTGTAGATTTTTTCTCATATTTTTTTCAAAACATTTTCTATTCTCCCTTTTAACGTTATATAAGCTTTTTTGGGTAACGATTTAATAGTGTGAATTTTCTGTAATTCTCTAAGAAAGATAAATGTAGATTGTAAGTAGTATTATATATATATAATTTCTTTGAAAGCGATATCTTTTCAAAGAAGTAGAGGTTATAGGTGGGTAGTATTTATTTAAAAACATCAGAGTGACCTAAATAAGGGCAAAATCCTATTACCAGGAAAACAAAACAAGATATAACAATATCTCACCTAAGATAATCGCTAGGCAATATTTTTTTTGATAAATCTAATTATATTACGTGTTTATTAAATATAAATTTAATAAACAATTGACTTGAGAAAATGAAATTAGAGCAAATACTTCTTTGAGTTCTCACCTGTTGTATATTACGTTGTGCTTAACAAGTTCGGACGCGCCTCACCGCTAAATAAATAAAATATGAAGCACTTAAATTCTTAGCTAAACTTTTTTTTACTTACATTATTTACTGAATAAAACACCGCTAATGTAGCAAAAAAAAAGTTTTAAGCGATTAATGTTTGTAAGAATTGCTAATTTGTTTTGAAGGTTTTGTTTTAGAAAATTCTTTATAGGCAGAGGGAACCTAGTGGTAAGATATTCCGCTTCCCACTCCCCATCAAATTTTGGAACTGGCGGGTCTTAACGTCGCGATTTTGCCTTAATACCAGAGTGAACAAATAAAAATATTAAATATTTGATTTACTCGAGTGGGATTCGAACTCACAATCTATCGCGTTTACAGTCACATTCTGTACTCCTGCTCTGCTTCTGGCGTTAATATATTATATCTCATCAAAAATATAAAAGTAAAATGAGAGCTAATTTCAACTTTTTTGCAGTTTTATTACATAAAGGTATTTGAATTTGCTGACGAATACATTTTGAAGATAAAGTAAGCGGAAGAAATAATTGTTATTTTATTGACTCATACAAATGACATTCACATTATTATAACAAATTCACCAATTCCTTAAATGTAACTAGATATATGTAAAATTCTGTATTAATTATAATAATATATTATACTATAGTTCCAAGTTCAAGGGTTCTATTTGTCGTAGCAAGTGTCCGGAGGCGGTGGATCCCTTACAAGGAGTAAGATATATGAGTTCTACTTCCAATTTTCCTCTCGATATATTTCAGTTTACCAACACCATTTAGGACTCATTTTAAGTTTGGGTTCTATGAGAGGGGAGAGCGAAATTTTGTTTGTAATTTAGTGTATACTCGTATGTCAATTATTTTAATTATAAGTTCTAAAAAAAAAATCATATTAAGACATTTCCATTCTTCAAAGTACTTTAATAGGAGCTGAAAATCTTAACACAAGTGTCCTCTGCCTATTCCGCTATGTGCGGGGGTACAGCGTCAAGTTAAAGAACAAAAAAGTTCTAAATTAAAATAAAGTTTTAGAGTTTTAGTTCTTTCAATTTGAGGAATCAGAACGAAAAATAGAGAACCTAGTGTCTAGACAATACGTTCTCCGATATAATATTATAATAGTATAGTATGCATAATATTTTTTGGGCACGTCGAACGAATGAGTAATGAAAGAATGTCAAAAAAGTTTTATGGAGGAAAAGTGAGCGGTAAAAGGAGTAGGAGAAGACCTCGATTGACTTTCAAAGCGATACGATATCAAGATACTGGGGGAAATTCACGTAAATAGCAAAAAGACCTCCAGAGAGCATATATGAAGAGGTTAATGGCAGTGGACGAAGCGCAAGAGGTATGAAGAGACCGTAGTGTTTGGTGGTCCGGTCTCTCTGACTATCCCGGTAGGAATACAGCGTGAAGCTAGTAGTAGTAGTAATGTATAATATATAACTCGGTCTGGCTGTCTATAAAAATAAAATTATAATAATATAAAAATTTTACCAATTTTTTGCCTAAGATAACATTATCTTTGTGCTAACCATAAAAGGTAATTTGTATCTTTTTATATAATAGCAAAAAATAGCATAATTCAGCTTATCGCACCAGAAAAATATATATTTTAGCCAAGATGTTGTACAATATATAATAGCTGCAAAAAGTTACAGGAAAATGGAAGAACTGTAAAATGCATAAAGAAAACATTCTAATTTTAAAATCAAAGTAGAAATAAAGAATTAATTTTATATGACAATTTAATATTTTTTTCTAGTTTATCAATTCAATACTTATATATACTTATAAAAGTATGCTAGTTATCAGCGGGATACCGATGAAGTTATTCATTGAGAGTGAATCCATCATATTCGCAACTAACATTATTTGATATAATTTATTTGTTTATATTTCCATTTTCTTCGCTCTGGTGTCGAGGCTAAGCGCGGCGTTGAGTTCTGCCACTCAACACGCAATGCCTCCAGAATTCGGCAGAAAGTGGGGAATGGAGTGTCTTAACACTAGGTTCCCTCTGCCTACCCTGCTGTGTGCGGGATACAGCGTGAAGCTGATTTATTTTTATTTATTTATTTGTTTATATCTTTCTTAACATCTTCTTTCACAATTAATGAAATTTAACATCTTATAAAGAGATGTTAACAAAAAGTAATTTATGTTACAGAGAATTATCAGCTTATGGTGTCAAATAAAAAACAAAACACAACTTTGTGGGAATATCGGGGGTAAGCATACATTTTTATCTGTATTGATATCTTTTATTTTGCTTGATGAGTACAAAAATGTAGATAGAAATATGATGTTTTGTTCTTCATTTTCAGTATTCTTTCAAATATTGCATGGCTACTGGGTGACGCTTTCCCAACGCTGCACTAAATAAAAACAATCATTCAATTGAGATATGAGATATCAGTCGAATGGTGGTAATTTATTTGGCGTTCAATAAATGAAACGTATAACTTCTTATTTTGAATAAAATTATTCCCGTTAGTTATATTATTCCAAAGTCATCGTGCCCGTACGTTTAATTTCCACTTAAGGGAATGAAATGTCTGGTATCGAGGCAAAGCGTGGCGTTTAGATCCGCTACTCAACACTCAATGCCTTCACGGAAATGTGAAAACGTCATATCAAAATTACTCTACAGTGATCTTTATCTTAATCGAAACGGAATATTTTAATACTAGATAATCATACTCCCGAGATATATCTATTATTTTCATTCGAGTCGAGATATATGTAGATATTAAAATTACTTTCCCTAGACCACAACATTATACTTAAAAAAAATCACCTTCACGCTGTATCCCGCACACAGCGAAGGCAGACGGACCCTAGTGTTAAGACACTCCGTTTCCCACTTTCTGCCAAGTTCTGGACTCAACGCCGCGCTTTGCCTCGAGACCAGAGCGACGAAATTAGCGATAAATGTAAATAAATATTCCATCTCGTCGAATGGGGATTGAACCCACAACCAGTCGATTTTGCAGTCAAATTTTAAACCCCTGCGCCACGACCGGTCTAAAAAAAAAAATATTACTCCTACGTACTCCACTGGTAGCAATATCTTCGTCCAAACGTAGTGCAGTATCACAACTGTCAAGAAGTCCTGAAAATATATTTCTCCCAGTTCGCGGCAATTCTTGTAAACTTATATGTCATATTGTTCTTAAAGATGTGACATTGTATGAGTGCGAGCGCGGAACAAACGAGCGCCTCTACCTCTCTAGTCTAGCTTTATTGAAAACTTGTTTGTTACTTTACCGCTGTAGGTGTAAAGAAATTGCATTATATCATTTTTTTTAATTATATCCAATCTCAATAAATATATTTACATAATATTCGGCGTTGAGTTCCGCAACTCAACGTCTACAGTATGAAATGTCTACAGTATTCGGCGGAAAGTGAGGAGCGGAGTGTTTAAGACTAAGTTCCCTCTACCTACCCGACTATCTGTGGGTTGCACCGTGAAACTGAAACTTTTTTATAATAATATTTCATAAATAAGTACCTTTTAAATGTTTTTTTTAATTTATCTGGTAACTTAGAAACCTAGAACATTGTGCTTCTTCTTTAAAAATATATTATATGCCTCGTGTATCAGTGTATACTAATCACCAATGCCATATAATCATGTTGATATTGGGATTTGTATTCATTTTGTCTGCTGTCTTACATAAAATGCATTTGCATCAAGAAACTACCGACGCTCGTGGTTTAGCCCTCTCGAACAACACAATTATTTTGTTACTAAACTGGATTATTTTCAAATGACACATTCAAAGACAATATATAATATTGAAATCTAAAGTTTCAGAAACAGTTGTTTTGTTGAACCAAATACTTAATATTGATATTACTTTTACATTTATAAGCCGATTGAAATAAAACACATATTGTATATAAAGTAAGATTTGCAAAAATATAATAATGAAAACTTTGTTTCTGGGATTCGCGTGTACAAACGTACAGATAATTAAAAAAAAATCTACAATTGTCGCGAGAGTTGACTTTGTATTAAAAATCTAATATAATACAGTCATAGTCATATTAACACTAGAAATAGGCATAGGTAATCTTGGTGCACCTGTAACTCGGTTGCATCGAATCCGTAATTCTTTTATGGGACAATGTGTACGCTTTTACAATAAGATCCCAGAAAACGTCAGAGATTTTTCTATATCACGATTTAAAAAAAATGTGAAAAGACAAAGAAAGTTTGTGTGTTAAAGGTTATTACCAAATTAATGATTTTGTAAATGATAACACGCCTTGGGAATGAAATGCTCGCCCCAGTCTGTTTCAAAGGTATCATTGTCACAGATAATTAAATATGTATTTATTTAAAATAGACTTTTAAAAAAAATAAGTCCCTCTGAGTTTCTTGCGCCAGTTCTCCTCAGGTCTGAGGCATTAACTTTAGTGAACTGGTGGTAAAATAATTTGACGTTCAAAAAAAAAGCATGTAACTTCTTATTTTGAATAAAATTATTTGAATTTGAATTTGAATTCATATAACATTGTAACCGCGTTGCAATTTACTTATATGAGCTAAATATTTTAAAGGTGACAAATGAAAAGCAAAACTAAGGCAATGCTGTGTTAATGTATAGCGATGGACGGCACCTGCGTAACGATAAATGCAGGCCGTCACGGGATATATGTATGACGATACGCGGAGCGACCGTATTTTTAACTTTATTTACATTTTGAAACAATTTTTTTTCGTGTTCTTGGGAGTACCTCAAAAAGTAGAAATGGAACATTTATACGATCACTCTGTTGTTGATATGTCCGTCCGCCAATACCTCAAGATCGCGTGGAGGTATCAAACTGAAATTAATATGAAATATTTAAATCTAGAATCCCTTCATTGGCAGAAACAATAAAGTTTTTAAGTCTATGCATTCATATAAGATATGAGTATTTTTGAATCGATTTTGCATTATTTTGTATGAAATTTGCCTCGCAATCAAAACGTATACGTTACTTCCCGTACGGCACAATTTATAGATATTTCATACAAAAAAAAAATTAACAAACTTTTATTTGAGATCACTTCATACAAAATTAGTGTATTGTCCGCAAACTGAAATTTATCAATTTTATTCGTCGTGTAATTAAAATCTTTTTTATAATGTAAATGCAGTAGACAGTGGAACATCTAGAGGTCTTAGATCACCTTTCCGATGGTCTGACACCGTGAAAAAGATTACTGGATTTCCCATCTTTAGCGCATTAAGGATAGTTCAGAACAGGGGGGCATGATGAGAACTACTAGAATGGGTACGACCGTCAAAATAATAAAGAAAACGACGAAGGAAAAATAATGTAAGTGATGTATTTAAACCACTAGCAGAATCATGCAAGTTTATAAGAATAACGTAGGAGAATCTTATAGTTCAATTAGTATAAAAGAAGTTAATTAAGGGATTCCTTTACGTTAACTGTTGAGATGTTATTATTTAATGCTCATATTATAATCTTACAATCTAATAATATCATATCTTCCCTTTCTTATCGTTAGGAAATCCCTTCACGGGTACGCCGCTCGAATCTTCGAGTCCGTTTCCGCCTCGAGCCCCCAACTGTTGAGTGGTTTATGGGGGACTCCTGGACCAAGACGTGTAGGCCGTCCACACTACCCACTTAAACCTCACTAAGATATTATCCATTTGACGTAGTTGACAGAAATTTAGTACAGATAAAAGTTACAGACTTATAGTTCTATATATATATATATATATATATATATATATATATATATATATATATATATATATATATATATATATATATATATATATATATATATATATATATATATATTATAGTTCTATCCAACATAGCCTTATGTTAGTTTGTAAATATAATAATTAATAGCAAAGTAATATAAATTGTGTCAAAGGCACGCCTGTTTGGTTTAATTAAATAACCATTTTATTAGAACTTAATATAATATTATTTTTCATAAAGTTGTGCGAGAAATTAAATAATTTTTACAATCTGTTTGACAATTTGTATAAGTGTGAACCATTATTAGAATAGATCTAATAAAAGCTAATTTAATAAACGAGAATAGGCCATTTGATTATTTAGACACGAACAATATAAATACGAGCTAGTCAGTTTTATTAGTATGTATAAGCGTCGTTGTGCTTCGGACAAGAGACTCTTAACAAGGGGAAAAAAAGGAAAGCTCAGAACGGACGTACAATTATTTAATGAGTTCACAATTTGCATACCGATGACAGCTATAATAAAAAATTTGAATTGCTTGGAGCTGTATATATATTTTAATTCTTTTTAATTTAAAAATGTAATTTTATCAAAAAAAATAAACCAGCTTCACGCTGTATCCCGCGCGTAGCAGGGTAGGAAGAGGAAGAATAGTGTTAAGACACTCCGCTCCTCACTTTTCGCCGAATTCTAGAGCCATTGCGTGTTGAGTGGCGGAACTCGATGCTGCGCTTTGCCTCGATATAGAGCAGAAATGAAGGACTTAAAGCAGAAAACGTTGAATATTTTTTTTCTCAGTGTTAGAGTAGTATTTTATTGAACCGACAACATGCCTTGCCAATAATACTTAAAAAAAAAAAGGTAAAAAGAAATAAAATTAATTAAACAGAAATTATTAAAGCCACGTTTTCAGCAACTCTCGTTAATATTAAGAGGCGACATAAAAGTCGTTGTGTTGCGCTTCTCCCATTGCTGGTGTCCTTTGTTCTACCTTAAATTAAAGACTATTGGCCTCAACTTTTTCTATTGTACACTGGCTACACTATTAGTTACTATGGAAGTTCCTTCATGTAATTACCAGGAACGCTTCCTATTCATTGCACTCTTTATTTCAGCTTTGAATGCATACAGAGTTTGTTTTGCTAAGTGTGTACAGTATTGGAATTAGATATGTTAATGTAAATTTATATTTTGAATAAATATATATTTTTTGTATATTAACAGATATTTTTTTTTAATACAACAACTTTTTTTATAAAAATAATGATTTTTTTAAAGTTCATCAAGAAAAAGTAAGATGTTTATGAGTATAACTAATAGACGCTACTCGTTTTCCGCACAGTAACTTATCTATTTAGATTGAAAAATTCAACCATAAACTCATTAACAGATTTTATTTAAAAAAAGTCTTTTTCGCTTAGCGGAGCTACAAAACAATTGAATTTATTTTGTAAATCTTCCTTCAAATATTTATAAAAAAAATACATAAAAAATATGAAGCAATACAATAATAAACGTAAAATTTAATTTTATATCCACAAAATCTCTATACACACACATTGTCCATAAAAATAAAAAAGATAACGCGAGAATGACCTCACGAGTCCATGTCAAAGCGAAAGCAGGGAATTTATTTCAGCGATTTTATTTCATGCCGTGAAACACCAACGGGGGAGTACCGAGTTTTCGGCATGAAAAGTCAGTTTTGCGGTCAAAAGGAATGATTCCATTTCAGACGATGTGGCTCTCACGTAGTGGCGGTCGTATTAATTAAATGCAAGCCCCCGAGTCCATTTTACGAGCCCCGCTGGAGTGGAACTCGTTTCGTTTATCCGCTTCCACTCATAAGCAATTACTTTGTGAAACGACTTTCCGAGTTCCGAACGTGCAAAGAAATTTAGCTGCGCTGGTTCCCGAGCTCACCCTAATGGATTTAAAGTTCTGATTATGAATTATTATTAACGTTATACACAACAGTGGATAATTTCTTTACTTTACTTTCAATTCCTAGTTTCGAATAGAGTTCGTTTATTTTGAATAGAGTTTAAAGCTTCTGCTAGATGTCATTTCCAGCTTTATAACGGTTTGTTCTTAGCATATTATTTATACTTAGAACGTGGAAAGTGCACACATATTCAAATATTTTATAAAATTAGCTTGAAATCTCAATATGAACATCGCCTACGGGCTACGGCTGCTACGAAACGTTGTAGACGCTTATTCAAGCTCCCGTTGCTTTGAATGTAGAGTCAGTTACGGTTTTGCATGTAAATTAAAACACAAGCAGATGGTTTTGTAAATGAATTGAATGTGGCGCAGTATACATTGTGTTATTTTAATAGTAAGTCATTTAAAAAATGCTAATTACATGTAAGCAGATAGAGCATAATAAATAATTTAATTTTTCACTTTTCATTTATTTCAAGACCATACGTATGACAGAAACCATCACCACAATTTGTTCAATCCAAAATAACACTTTTATTAAAATCTAGCTTCGCCTGCTTGTACTACGCAATTATTTATCCTTAAAACTATAATGACATATATTTATATATCCATTCATTGATAGCAAAAAATTCAGCCAATTCTATAAAATACTTATTTTGTAACAATATTATCGCATGTAATTCTTTATATCGATATATATTTTTTTAATTCAAGAATCTATTGAAATAAAACTAACACTAAATTTAAAGGGTTGCATATGCATTAAATTCGGTTAAGCGTTCATTTTTAAGTCTATCGTCAACAAACTCACAGACAACCACCAACCAGAAATTTCAAAAGTTTTAATAAATTTTAAATAAAATATATATATATTGTTGTAGATTTTGTTACTTTAATAAATCCAATAACATATCTTCTCATATATTTTTCATATACATATAGATGATTGAGCCCCGAGTTATAGGTTTATTATACGTATAGAGAAAAAAAAAAAATTTAATACATATAAATTTTCTTTAGAAAATGAAAAACAACAGCAAAATGACAATGTAAAGTGAATATTTCTAAATCTTTTATGAAAGTTTTAATGATTCTGAGACATTACTCACTCACTAACTACTGCAACATTTTTTTTAATTTTTAACAAACTTTGCTTGACCATTTATAAAGAAGTAACCCTCGTTAGATAGTGCAATGATTTTTGTCGTAAATGTTATTACAAAAATCTGAAGCGCTTTCGGAGATGTCATACTATTTTCTTTCCTCTGAGTTTTAAAAAAATATATTATATAAGTATTGAAAATTTACAGAAATGAATCTTTAAATATTTGACTATGATTAATCTTTAAAATATTTTGATTAATAAAATTTACTGTGTATTTTTACACACACAACGAAAACGGAAAAAATACTCATGACCTCGTATAGTAGGATAGACAGAGGGAACCTAGATCACTAGAACCACTCCGTTCCCTACTTTCAGTCAATTTTTCGATGCATTGTGTGTTGATTGGCGGAACTGAACACCGAGCTTTTTCCTTTGCGCTAGAGCGAAGAATTGAAAATATTTACAATTAATAATTTATTCCCCCTGGTGGTGGGGGTCGAACCAACAACCTTAGAGTTACAGTCACATCTTTGTGCCTATGCGCCGCGATAGTCTCAAGCATCAAAAGGTAAAAAAATATTACTATTTATATATAAATAATCAACTACAAGAGAACAAGTGAACTTTTAGTTCCGTTTCATTTGTTAGCATCTAGTGTGGTAATTCAATTAAATGCGTTTGAATTGATTCGTTGACGTCGAAACACGATACCGATTGAGTTGCATTGATCCCATTCACGTTTCAAATTTGTTAAACGTAGAGTAATCACTATGACTCGATCAGAATTGCCGCTTATTGAAAGTTAAAACGGCACTTTGACAACCTTGGTTCTATAGTTTTGGAAAATAAATAGAAATTAACTAAAAACAATCACAATTCTAAATTTCATAGACATGAATGATTTTGAATGACTTATTGTTCTAGGTCAGTTTTTAACGCTGGGGTGTAATTTATGTAGAATTGTCAGCTAAGTTAAGATCAAAGTAAAGATTTTTTCTTTCTATACATGAGAAAGAATAATAGAAAGAAATTTTGGAGATATTGCGTGCTGAGTGGCGAAACTCAATATTGCGTATTGCTTCGTTACGAGAGCTATTAAATATGTGTTTATTAAATGTTTAATTTCCTCGAGTAGGAATTGAATCAGCCTTTCACACTGACAGTCGTACACCTGAGCCCTAGCGCCACGTCTCGCCTTAAATTATTGCCTGGCTTTATACCATTAATTTCACATTAAAATTTGCTCTATTGTACATCCGTAATTTAAACTCGATAAAATTATATTTGTTGGAATACGTGTAGCTGTCGCCGATCCCCATTATAATAACAAAGTTTAATTTAATTTATATTTATATGTAATTTTAGCAACAAATTCCGAATAAATGCTGCTGCTAAATCATACTTGTTGCTATTTCTGAATCCGTTTATATCCTTCTTCAATTCTTTATAATGTTACAAACTTAGCAAAGTACCCTCAATAATATATAGGGGCAAAGTGGACTCGGCGCTTAATCTTCTAGGTTTAGGATTTAGATTGATATGGATATCATGAATTTATGTATATAAATTTTGAATTTGACGCCAGTCGTGGCGCAAGAGCCCAAGTTTGTGTTGTCCGATCCCCACTCGAGGAAATTAAATATTTCCAATAATTCATTTTATTTCATATAAGTTTTTATTTTATTTTAACAATATATTTGATACTATCATTGCTCTGTTGAACTATTAATGAATGCTGGGAATTATTTATTTTTATAAAGTTTATATTCGGCGTTGCGTTCTTCGTTGCGTTGGTGATAAGAATATTTTGGTTACAGAAGCCTGTAATTTTGTACACCACTCCATTTTAAATCTTTATTAGAAACTGTAAAAGGACTGACATATATACAGATCAACGTAGTCCAAACCTCTAAACTGAGTACATTTTAATTTTGCTTGTAGAGCATAAGTACACGTAAGAAATAATTTTTAGAATATCCACCACGCCTAAAAGTGTAAAATATAGGTTAAAAGTTGTTATTAAATATAGTTCGTTTTGAAAGACAATTTATATACTACAAATAACATAAGAAACACAATAAAAAGTAATTAGTAATTTAATTTAATTGAGTAAAGTACAGATAACAAGTTTTTAACATGTAATTAACACTTTTAGGTGATAATTAGTGATTGTGGGTTACTTTTATTCATATCGAATCGAATGTGGCCAAAACCCGATGAAGTATGCGTGACTTGAATCTCTTTTTAACAATAACTCGTATTAAGGAAAAATTCTAGGATCTCCGAGCTACATATTGTGCACGGCGGGTGGAGCTGAGCTATGTTGCGCAAAATATTGCGATTTTTTTGCGATAGTTCAACGAAATTTTCTTTTTTGTCCGCAAGCGCTGGGTTAGGTTAGTCAAAGTACAATCTGTCCCCGTGAATTTCAAAACGTTCCACAGCTTAACTCTCCGGGACACATATTGACCATTTACTCAAAAACAACAATTAGTTAGTTAGTCAGTTAGTCAGTGAGTCAGTTAGTCAGTTAGTCAGTTAGTCAGTTAGTCAGTTAGTCAGTTAGTCAGTTAGTCAGTCAGTTAGTCAGTTAGTCAGTTAGTCAGTTAGTCAGTTAGTCAGTCAGTTAGTCAGTTAGTCAGTTAGTCAGTTAGTCAGTCAGTTAGTCAGTTAGTCAGTTAGTCAGTTAGTTAGTTACTTGCGCACGCACTCACTCACTCACTTCACTTGGATCACCGTGTCGTCCAAAACGTTCCTGCAAAATTTCAAAGATTTGTAGGTTTAACGGTAGAGCAGCATTACAACGAAACATACTTTTGACCAGTAAGACGACATTCACTTATCCTTAGAAGGTATAGGTATACCTTCTGAGGATAAGTGAATGTCGTCATGAATAAGTAAGGCAATTGGAATAAAAGTTCAGCCTTCAGGGTACTGTAGACTAGGGAATTGAAATGAGGGTAGTCAAGAAATTTTAGAATAGCTAAATACATAAATGATGCTACAACGATTACTGCGCGCAGACAGGAAAAAATTACATTTATATAAAATAGTATAGTATATATAGTTCTAGGGATATTTGTTTTGAAAATTGCAGGTGAAACTCGGTTACGATTTTTATGCACAAAGTTTGGTGTTGCAACTTTATGCATTTCACAAGGAGTGCATACAAAGAACTGTGGACTTCGCTCGAATCGAGTTTCTCGGATAAAATTTCCTCAGAATGGAGTGTAAAGGCGTCTTACAAATTCAAGTATCATTTCTTATTTGTTCAGTTAACATTAGGGTTTTGTAATACGATAAAATTATTTTATATGCCATTGTGGTGCGGTTTGTATGCTAGATAGATAGATAAGTATGATGGCTGTGAGTTCGAATTCAATTTGGGGGAAATGTATATTTGTACTGCTGATAACTCATTCGTAGTAGTAGAGATTAGTCACTCCACTCTATGTTTCTCGCAATACGTTAAAAATGTACGAAATAAGATAAAAACTATGAATGAACATTTAAGATGTTTGTAATGTACTCAGACAGTAATTAATGTGAGTTTTTGTTTTAATTTTTTGTATGCTCATAGCATTGGCTTATTTATGTAGCAATACATTAAGATAGGTACACGGAATAACATGTTTTTTTTCGTTGTTTGATATTATAATAACACGCAATGTTTCCAGAATTCGACGGAAATTCGAGAGCGGAGTGTTTAAGCACTTCACATCCTCTACCTACATGAGGGATACAACGTACAGCTGAAATGGTTTGTTACAAAGACCAGAAATAAATTTTAACGGCCTAACTAAATAAACAGACAATGTTTTAGTATAACACCAGTATATTAGTGGTAGTGGTGCAAAATAAAAAGTGCAGCATTACCGATTGTATCTGGGAGTGATTTAGAAACACCCGGGTTGGGAACAAAAGCGTTTATTTCAGCGGCCACAAAGCCTCGCCTGCTCATAAATTACACCACTCCTTTATACAAGTGTAGCGCGCTATATGTCAGTGTCGGTACATTTGATGTCAAAAGTGTTAGAAGTAAACAATTAGTTGAAAGACTCATCTTATTGGTTTACAACCAATATATTGTGCGAAATGTTTAAATAATTTAAACAATATTAGGAAGATAATATTGTGGAGACAGAATTTAAAAATATATATATATAAACATGCTGCCGTGGTGTATGACGGCCTTCATGGCGCAGGACTGTAAACGCGACAGTTGTGGATTCGATTCTCTCTCAATGAATGAAGTATTTATTATTTCTATTTCCTTGCTCAGGTAATAAGGCAATACGGCAAACCGCTTCCGCTAACCAACACGCAATGCTTTAGGAATTAGGAGGAGAAATTGGGGAACGAAAGTGTCTTAATGGGAATGGAATGTTTTAATACTAGGTTCTCTTTACTTACTATTTATTCTATGCATAAATATGAAGCTCTTTTTTAATACAAATATTACCCCTATACGGATTTGAATCAGTGTTACCTTTCATAATCATCATTTGGTTGTAATCAGAACTGTCCCAAATATACAATAACTGTGTTGAAATTTAAATTGTACTGATGTACTAGTGAAAATTTTAAATGGCGTAAATGATAAGACTATCGAATCAAGATTCCAATTATTTTTTGCCAATATATGATTTTATTTTTTTAACAAGAGATATATTTTTTAAATTAGTTGCTTTTATTTGACACACAAATAACTTTTTTTTTATTTGATATCAGTACTTACGTACAAATGAAAATATAATTTTAATATGACTCAGCGTTTTGAATTTCACGCTGTATCCCACTTGCAACAGAGTATGCAGATGGAGCCTAGTGTTAAGACTCCGCTCTCTAGTTTCCACTGAATTCTATAGGCAATGCGTGTCGAGTGGCGGAACTCACCGCCCTTGTTTTCGACACAGAAATGAAAATATTACATGTTTCATTTTCTTGAGTGGGAATCGAACCCACAACTTGTCGCGTTTACAGTCACACTTATGTACACCTGCGCCATGAATGGCATCATCATCATTATAATTGTTCACGTAATAAAAATAATTAAAGTGAAAGTGCTCCCACCCACTTTTGGCGTTGATGTTATCGAGTTCAAAAAACGCCCTCTCGAATGTGTTCGTTTTCATTTGTGTTCGCAACTTGTGTAGCGATCTAAAAGTCACTACGGGAGTGTTCACTATTTTGCGTCGTTATAGTTATTTCAACTTCACGTATATTTTAACGTAGCCAATATTTAGTGCGCCGCGGCCAGTACGTCTTTGTCTAACTATCGTGTAACTGATTCGAATAGCGGCGTTATATGGCGGAGTTTTGGTTGAAGTAAACATTGTGATGCTTGTTTTTTTATGTTTAAATTTGAAATTTAAAATATTGTTTTTTTTTTATTAACTAATAGCATCTATACATAATTTTTAATGTATATCATACTTTTCTAAATATCAGATTTCTTAATACCGAATTAACATTAAAGATTAATTTCAATTCTGCAACAAATGCTAGACAACGTCAAGATAACTTCTTGCTAGAATTGATTAAAGCCTATTCAGCTTAGATAGTCCAAAGGTTAATAGGGCTGGCCTCCACCCGCAAACGTCGCCACAGGAAAGGAATTTCTTGATGAATCAATTAATAATCTTGACTCTCGATTAATTAAACAGGTTTTAGACTGCCTGTGCCGTTAGATAGGCCGTCGTCAAACGTAGCGGGCTTATGTACTGAGAGTTTGTTGTTAATTGCCAATTATATTGGTTCCCGCTCCATAATTTGGCTCATCACCAAATTAGTTTGAGTTTCTTAAATAGTATTGATAAAATCAAAGTATTGACAATATACGTGGCGTAGGGGCACAAACGTGTCTGTAAACGAGACTAGTTGTGGATTCAATTCCCACTTCGTGCTGGTGTTGAGGCAAGAACGCGGCGTTGAATTCTGCCAGTCAACTCGCAATACCTCCATGTAGTAGGAAAGTATAATTTTTTTAAACCGGAGAATTGTTTAAACCTTTATTTTTACAATTAATATTTATACATATACAATTACATCGCCATAAAACCATAATATTTTTTTTTTATATTTTATATCTAGTGAAATACTAATTAATATTTTTTTAATAAATTGATAACGAAAAATTATCACAATAAACTATAAAAATAATGAATATTTAATTTAATTTTTACCTTTTTTATTAAACTCATACTTATCGCTTTACAAAATTCATAAAATCAACGATTTATGTTACATAGAAAAGTCTATATTATAAACTTTATTCTAAAATATATAAAATGAAAATTGCTAAAAATGTTAAAAGTCAGGCGGCGTGCGAGCTGGTGACAACGCGCGTGACATGTGCTTTATTGTAGTTCCAGTGACTCAATTCTACGTATGAGATACAAAGATTACACAGCTTAGTTAGTTTGGATGGTTTATTTTGCAGAAGTTTTCACTTAAAAATAAAATCAAATCAGCTTCACGCTGTATCCCGCACACAGCAGGGTAGGCAGAAGGAACCTAGAGTTAAGACACTCCGTCCCCCACTGTCTGACGAATTCTGGAAGCATTGCGTGTTGAGTGGCAGAACTCGACGCCGCGCTTAGCCTCGACACGGATGGAAATATAAATTTAAGTAAATATTTCATCTCCTCGAGTGGGGATCGAACCCACAGCCAGTCGGATTACAGTAACACTTTGTGCCGCTGCGCCACGACTGGCTTCACTTATTATGAAATATTATGAAGTTGCTTTACAATTTTCAATTCCTGCATGGCAGAGTAGTAGGAGAGATTTAGCGTTAAGACACTCCGTTCCTAACTTTTTGCTGAATCCGCGTAATTATAATCTGTAGTGATGTACTGTCATGGTCTATAATTTTAAAATTTATCACGAAGTGAGAATTTGTTACACATATCACGGAAAAAACATCCAAGCAGTAACAATTTATAAACATTTTTCAGGAAAAATATATTACAAACTTAAATGTGTAGTTCATATCATACAGAATGAGTGTATATTCCTGCAAAACTAAAGCATGTAAACTTTTATAAGTTTTACTTCTCTAGAATCACAATCCAAAAATTGGCACGAAGGCCACGTTGGGCGAGTCTGAGTCTTTAGTATAGTTGCATAACTGAGTCATGTTTACATTAAAATATATGTTATGCGAAAGTATAAATTTAATTATATATAAATATAGGAGTATTCGATTGATTTGGGAAATGAGAGAATTCTATCAGACTGACCATATAAAACAAAAATAATATAAAAATTAATTCTTGCAAATTTACGATTCAAAATAAGACAATAGGCAAAGGCTATATACGTTCTGCATACAAGGAGTTTTATTAAATTTACCATATGTCAAGTATCTACGCCTGGGAATCGGGATTTGAATATAAAGGTACAGGCTTGTCCTAAAATTGTGATTTCGATATTATCTTTATAATGTATAAAGTTATTTAAGGTTATTGGTTGTCCGTTCTTTTTTTAGGTGAATTATATATTAATAATATATTTTTTATAGTTCTAATTCACTTTTAATACAGTTAAATAAATTTATTTCAGTTTCACACTGTAGGCCGCATATAGCAGGGTAGACAGAGGGTACCTAGTGTTAAGACACGCCTCCTTTTCTGGAAGCACTGCGTGTTAAGTAGCAGAGCTCAATGTCAGGCTTTTGCCTTGATTCCAGAGCCAAGAAATGAAAATATAAATAAATACTAATTATATATAAAATAATAAAATAAATAAGACATTCATAATAATAAAATAAATAAAACATTCTTCCGAATGAGGATCGAACCCACGGCCGTCACGTTTACAGTCACATTTTCGTGCTCCTGAGCCACGACGGCCTCAATGACATTTAAAATATTGATAAATAAAATGTCTATAGTCTTAATTAAATTATTCCAAATTATAACTCTACAACCACAGATTGGAGACTTAGTGAGTTTCATAATTGATTAACTAATTAAACACGGTCGACTCGTTAAGTTATATAAGTTCGCAGATGACGAGGGTGAAGACTGAGTCCGCTCACTTGGCAAGTGGAATCTGTCATTATCTCACGGCGGGGTCACACCTGCGCCCCGCTATACCCCCCTACACCCACGTGAGGCTGACAAATTGTATGACATTCATATTGGTCAAATTGTGGCGTGTTCCGCCTAAAAGTGCAAAATGACGAATACATTTGCCTAACTGAAATTTAGTTCAGATTTTTTGAATATATTTTATGTTTGTATACCTATGCAGTTTTTGGTGGAGCGTAATGGATGGATGGAACTTAGTGCTAAGACACTCCGTACCCCAATTTCAACCGAATCCATTGCGTGTTGAGTGGTGGAACTGCACTAGAGCGAAGAAATGAAAATATTAAATATTTCATTTTTCAAGTATGAATCGAACCTACAACCTGTCGCGCATACAGTCACACTTTGTACCTCTGTGCCACGACTAGCCCTGGGCCACGTGTGGATCTTGAAAGATGTATATCTAAATTTTAATAACGTATTGTAGGCTATAAATAAAACGAAATACGACAAGAATCGCTATTAAGACGAATTTCATTTGCCGTTGTCATTTTTATACAATTTTGCGTTTCAATATAATTAAATCATTTTCAATGAACGTTTTAAACGTCCCTTTTTCGTTATTACATTAGTATAATTACTACAAGTTATACTTTGACCTTTTTATTTCACAACTACGGTTTTAATTAAAGCAGAGAGAACTTAGAGAGACATATTCCGTTTTCTTATCAAACGAAGATAAAGCGAGTGGTTAGCTAAATCTCACACTATGTTGAAACGGATTGAAAACAATTTCAATCTTTAAGTTCTTATCACCAAAAGTGAATTTGATCATCAACATTTACTGTATAGTAACGGAATGCCCCAGTAGGACTACGACAATATGATATATTAATAACTTTTCAAGTATTAAGAAACAATAAAATAATGTTTGGCTAATAATAAAGTTCTCTTGTGTACTCTATGTACTTTTGAAAAGAAGGTAAATTTTAAGGTAAGGAAATAAAATATTAATTTAATTTTATTTTCACTCATCCCATGCAATAAATAAATATATTATAATATATTATATAATAATATCTCGCCGGGCGTGGCGTAGGAGCAGTCGAGGCAAAGCGTGGCGTTGAGTCCCGCCTTTCTACACGCAATGCCCCCAGTTGAAAGTGGGAAGCGGAGGTTCTTAGCAATAGATTCCTATAATGTGAAGCTGAAAAAAGATCTAGTTAATAGTATAAAGAATGCAGTGGAATTATGTCAAAGAGTTTAAAAACACACAGACGATATGTGTTTTTATCGTGTTTTTTAAAAGACGTTAACCGCTTCCTCGGAAAATAACTATAAAAGCAGTGGAATTGTGTCAACCGGGGGACAGTTGCTTGTAAGTGACGGCCCTATTGGAAGGAAACTAGTGTGAAGTATTGTTAGTAGGTGATACATATCACTTATTGCAATTACAGAGTATCCCGTTCCAAATAGTTTAGAATCATATAGACGATGTGTGTTTTTAACGTGTTTTTTTAAAAACGTTACCCACTTCCCATTTCTAACAATATTATATTCTCGTAAGTGAAAAACAAAAAAAAAAAAACAACGAATTTATAAAAACCTACTTTCTGCCACCCTACAAATTTCAGTTTCATTTTAAAATGTTCCTTTCACTATACATAGTTTCTGAATAAGTGAGAAGGTCTCTTTAAGTGTATTAAGTTATTAACGTTAGCTATCACATCGCGGCTCAACACTTTAAGTACGGTCGGATCTCTATATATTACGCACCTTACAAACACTCCAGGCGAATTAATGCCATTTAAAATTAAACATGCGCGGTGTCTCTATATCTTATAATATTTTGTAGATTATTAATTTATATTTCCTTTTTGTTCGCTCTGGTGTCGAGGCAAAGCGCGGCGTTGAGTTCTGCCACTCAACACGCAATGCCTCCACAATTCGGCAGAAAGTGGGGAACCGAGTGTCTTAACACTAGGTTCCCTCTGTCTACCCTGCTGTGTGCGAGATACAGCGTGAAGCTAATTTAATTAAATATAATTTTATTAAAGTTAAAAAGTAATAATAAAGTAAAAATGACGTAAAATTCTTTTTGCAAAGTCAATTTAAAATAATATATACTTAACTGATCAGTGTCGGTACATGGAAGATAAATTAGAAAAACTTTTACTGTAGGCTATAAGTATTTATTAATGTAACAGAACCCAAAACGATATATTTTTTTTTGTCTTTTTATTTGTTTGTCTGTGCGTTTGTTCACGCGAACGTCAGAAACGGCCTTACCGATTGAAACTCAGTTTTGACTTTCAATCGGTAAGGCAATACAAAATTGCTACTTACTAAAAGAGTTATATTTTACAACTGTTTTTTTGATTGAGTTTAGACCATTCAATAAAGCAGTTGCATCATATAAAACATTGAAATCTTTAGTTTTCAATTGTGTGATATAGTTTGTAAAATTATTATTTGAATGACGATAGAAAAAAAACTGTGGTTATATGATTATAAAAATACCTAGATTCCAAGATATAAATTAAATACGGTTCAGCATAGGATGGACATTTTCCTATGAAATAAGACAATTTTCATCATCAAAATCCAATAAATTCCCAAAATTTAATTGAGTACTATAGAGAGATAACAATGCTAGAACAATTAACATTTTCCTTCAATATCTCCATCTCCATCTCCATATATAATAAAAGGATAGAAAAGTCAATTCTGTACATGAAAGATATAAAAAAAATAAAAATTAGGTCGGTTAATATGTCGATTATAGAACCTAAAAAACCACTCAGCAGAATTCTTGTCTGTCTGTCTGTCTGTCTGTCTGTCTGTCCGTCGGTTTGTTTGTGCGTCAATCACGCAAAAACTACCTGACAGAAATTTATGAATTTTTGCATGGTGTTAGCCTAGGGCCTCAAGGTACATTTTTTTTGGGTTTCATTCCGAATTTCATGATAGTTTTCTTTAAAAAAAATAAAAACTGAAAAATATAAATTACCTAAAATACCGATAACTACTGTATGAAATTAAATTAATTTTGGCATCGAAATAGTTCAAAGCCTAATGTCACTTATAGGATAGTTTTTATCATGGAGTATAAAGAATTTTTTATAGAAAAAATTACATAATTATATTTTTTAATAAAAAAAATCGACTTCTTCAATTTTAACTGGATTTCACACTCTGAACTTAAGTAAACTTTCACCAAACTACCCTTTATATGTACCCTTTCTAATAAAAAAAGAATCATTAAAATCGGTTGAATTGATATTGACTTATACGTTCATTTGTCGCGCATATACTTGATGCAAATTTGAGATTTATATGATTTTCTCATAGATACCATTGTTGAATATAAACTAAATTAAAATAAGACTACACGGGACGCATTACCTTTCAAATAAAAAAAGAATCATTAAAATCGGTTCATACAATCAAAAATTCTAAGGTAACAAGGATAAAAAATACAGTCCAATTGATGACCTCTTTTAAGAAGTCGGTTAATAGTAATCTGACATAATTAAATTACGACTATTTCATATAACCACATTTTAAAAGAAGAAAGTAAATTGAGGCCGTTCGTTGCACAGGGGCACAGAGTGTAATTGTTGTGGGTTCGATTACTACGCAAGGAAATGAAATATTTATTTAAATTTATATTGCCATTTCATCGCTCTGGTGTCGAGGTAAAGTGCGGCGTTGAGTTTCACTACTCAGCACGCAATGCCTACAGAATTCCGAGGAAAGTAGGGAACAGAGTGTCTTAACACTAGGTGTCCTATGCCTACCCTGCTGTGTGCGGGATACAAAAAGAAGCTAAAAAAAGAAGTATAATCAATATTTGTTCAGTCTACCATAATTATTATTTTAAACGTCAACGTTGGTGATATTAACAAACATAATAAAGTAAGTATATTTTTTGAGATTAGCTCATATGGCGATATGTAGAATAAAAAGTATTTGGAAAGTAAATTCCGTTTGTGAGTTCATTGTTTATAAAAATTTATATTGTGTTTAGATGGATCACGTGGTGATGTCAATACGTTTTAATGTCATCTTATGTTATCTGTTAAAATAGCGTGAAGCTGATTAAACTTAGTGTTATATTCAAAAGAAATTAATTGTATGTAATACATAATATGTAATTTATTAATACGTTTCAAGTATGAAAAAAAGAAAAAATGCAATATAATTGCATTTGTGTTTCCTTCCTATATTTTGTATTTCTATTATTTATATCGATATATCAGGAACGTAAATGCAAATAGAGTTGCATGCCATTTTAGTACAGAGTAACCTCTAAAAAATGTATTTACTAAACTAAATAAAAAGAATGTGTGATTCCTCTATACAATATATTATTCTATATTATACATAAAAACAGGTTAAAAGGTATCCTCCTGTAGTATAACTATTTTCAATTACTATCATGGTCGATACTAATGTGGTATTACAATACATTTTGAATATTTTTCCGCCATTAGGATGACATCTATGTCATTTTATCTATTAAGATGACATCTATGTCATTTTGTCTATTCAATTTTTTTAATTTGAAAAATAAATATATTAACTATAAGAACGGTGAGTGAGATGAGATGGTAGTTTTTCAAAAGGTATAAGAATAAAAAATTGCCTAAACTATGCTTCTTCGCAAGTGGTTGTAATAACTATTGGTATCTTTTCACCAAAAAATCACTATAAATATTAAATATGCTCAATTATACAGAGTTTTTTTGTTAGGACCACTTTAAATGAAACCACAGTTTAACTACTCTATAAAAGCCTATTACATATTAAATTAAAAACCCGAAAATAAAAAAGTTATTTTTTCAAACAAAATAAATAATAAAATTATCGTTGTAAAATAAAATTCAATTTGTCAAGAACGACGCACGCACACATAAACCTATCAAAGGGAAACCGCCGCATACGCTTCATTGCGAAATCGAGTCGTAGGTTTTGGCGGCAAAGTTTAAAGTTCTAAACATTTTAGTAGTATTTTTGTAGTAGTATGTGTTTACATTATTGGTACCTATGCGTAACCGCGTCATACGAAATATAGATATGAATAAACATTGTGAAATGAGAAAAAAACCTACGTCTTCACTGTTGATGTATGTTGCTTAAATTCTTTAGGTACGGGTTTAAACTATTTTACCCTATATGCCCAATTGTAACTGTAACGCGACGTTGTGGGTCCGATCCACACATGCAGGATTGAATTATAATTTAATAATATTTTCATTTCGCACATCAGTCACACATTATATCCAATATCTTACACTAAGTTGCCCTACTATTGGCGGGATAAAGCGTGGATCTGGTTTTAACTTTATGTGAACCGATTAAAATAAAGTCCAGTCCAGTTGAGGCCAGTCGTGGCGCAGTGGCACAAAGTGTGACTGTAAAACCGACTGGTTCGCTGAGTTCGATCCCCACACGAGGAGATGAAATATTTACTTAAATTTATATTTCCATTTCTTCGCTCTGGAGTCGAGGTTAAGCACGGCGTTGCGTTCTGCCACTCAACACGCAATGCGTCCAGAATTCGGTAGAAAGTGGGGAACGGAGTGTCTTAATACTAGGTTCCTCCCTCTGACTAGCATGAAACTGCTTAAAATAAAACTAATGCTTAATATTTAAGGGCAGTTTGCCAGAATACAAACAAAAAAAGTATTTAAATCGGTTAAGCCGTTTCTGAGATTATCGTTAAGAAACGCACATATAGTAAGTATCGATAAGTTGTGTTTTTATTTCAAACATTCAATTGAAGATTCTTATGGGAGGTACGAAAATGCGACCTAAAGTTTTAATAACTTTCTCATAAAAAATCTTCATTACATTGCAAACATACATTATAAGTATATCAAAACACGAACATAATTCAGTGTGTTAAGTAAATAATTCTGTGGTTTAAGCGGGCGAAGCCGCGAGCGGGTCGCTAGTACTTAAATAAAGCGGCCGGCAGGGGCCGCTAGTTTTGAATAAAATTCCTCAATATAATATAATTCTATTTGGAAATTATATCAAAATAAAAAATCACAATAACAAATCACATAGCTATAAACCAATCTAAAGGAGTACCATTCAATTGCACAGTATTAATAAAATAGAAAATATTAGCAATGCAGATACATCTCAGTTCTCTAGAATACTTTAGCGACAGTCTAAACTTATCTCTTTTGACTTTTCAAGTATTAAGTTCTAAAGTAAAGATCTTTGTTTTGTCTTACTTTGGCTTTATGGGTGCTTATTGCTGAAGTGAGTATCTCTCTTCGAATTTGTAACTACGTGAATTTGCATTTCGCTATCAGTTTTATTTTTATCTTTACTATTATTGTTGTTAATTAAAATAATTTAATTGTTGAATGTGCAATTATTGTAGATGTTGTCTATGTAAGAGCTGCTTTCCAATAAAGACTACTTTTTGAATCCAACCAGGGTTCAAAAAGTAGTCTTTATTGGAAAATGAAAAAAAAAACAAACAGCATTTAACACATGCCTTTGCTCTGATCATTACCTTGCTCTGATAAGAACATAAAATCACGGCGTTAAATTAGTGGTTTCCAGGATCCCACTGCATAACCTCCTACATGCGGGACACAGCGTGAAGCTATAGAAAAAATATATATTGAGAAGTTGTTTTGCTCCTCTCATATTATTTAAATAAGAAAGTAAGATTATACAGTAATTAAATAATAAATGCTATTTATTTTCAGGGTATGTTTTAAAAGCTTGTCTTTTCACAATTATTCAAATGCAGATTGAAAAGTGAAGCGTATCGACGGTCCGGAGGGGTTGCTTCAATTATGGACAACAGCAAATAGCTTGTACTTTTCATATATATTTAAGAAGTATATTTTTATAGCGTAACGTTTAATTTTGCATGTAGTACAGCAGTCTATGCAAAGAGAACAGAGAACTCTCCCTTTTTTTGCCCAAATTTATTACGTGTTAAGTAGTGGAAATTACACGTTTCGTCTTTCCAGAGGAGGAAAATGAAAATGTTTTTTTTCCCCAAGTGAGGATTGAATATAAAACCATCATCATTTACAGCTACACGCTGTTCTATTGCGCCACGGTGGCTTTAATAAAAATTGTATTTTTAATATATTTTCACACAGTTGAACGTCACCTAATTTCTTTGTTTAGAATAACATTGTTCCACAAAGCGTTTCGTCAAAGCTCTTTCGGGTGGATAAGTGCTTAAATATGTTTTGAAAATACACGAAATTGAAATGATTTTACGATAGAATTCTTCACAATAGTATCCATATGTATTATAACTTGTATAATTTATCATATATGAATAAGGTTCACGCTGCAAAAATTGAGCTTAGAGCTGGGATATGTTGATGCATCCTCCGTAAAGCTCTGATCTTGCTCCATCAGATTTCCTCCTGTTTTGGTCATTGCAGAACTTTTTAGGAAGTATAAAGCTGAACTCAAAAGAACATTGAAAACAAAGAACACGACTTTTTTAATCAAAAATCTCAAAATTTCTACGGGAATGGGATCATGGCACTACCCATAAGATGGTAACAAGTCATCGATCATAACGGCACATACATATTATAAATAAATAAATAATTATATGTTAAAAAATATTTTCTTTTGTATGACTATGATTCTTTTGTATGATACGAAAATACTTTTATCCCGGTCTTATATTACGTCAAAACTTTTAACTTTTAACTTTTTTTTTATTTCTTTTAACGGCCAATTATCGGCCAATATTGTCTTGCTATTATAAAACTTTCCAGTAAAATTAGAACATACTAGAAAAAGTATTATCTTTATTTTAATCGTTATTACATAAATATAGCTCATTTGATGCAACAATGACGTTTTTGCGTTTTTTTTTAATAATACGCCGAATAGGACATTATTCATTGACATATATTTTTTTTTTAAAAGCGCCATCTAAATATAGAAAGTTTCTGCTGTCACTTAGTTTTTACTATTTTTGGAGCAGTTATCTTGTTTTATTATACACAGTTAATATAAAATACGCGGCAATAAAACATTACATTAAATAAACATTAGCAGCGCGCACGACCCCGCGGAGAGTCGTATGTCTCAGAGACTACGTGCTGTTGAGTTTCTACAACTTATAGCAGATTTGTTGGAAAATCGAAAAAGTTATATTTTCTTAAATTTTCAAATCAACTATCTATTTTAACTATATCTATATCAGCTTCACGCTGTATCCCGCACACGAAACGGTATGCAGAGGTAGTAAGACACTCTGTTCCCCACTTTTCGCCGAATTCTGAAAACAACGTCACAATTTTTTTTCACTAACATGCTATTAAAAAAAACACCTGCCTTTTAAAAGGTTTTGATAAAACCCTGCCCATTTTTTCAGCAAAATTTTATTAAAGATTTTGATAAAATTTTGCCTTTTAAAGCACGATTGTTATTCCGTAGGGTTGTGGTATTTCTAAAATTTATAAACAAAATAACAAAAAATAAAACTTTTTGTTCGAGTCTCAACTCTAATTGTAACCTTATAATTTATGCGCAACTAACGAAAGCCTGAAAAATGATTAAAATTTTGTGAAACAATAAATAAATGCGATAAAAATTAAATCAGCCGCAGCCCTGGAAATAGTCCTCTCTCTCGCAGACGAATAAGTAAAGTCAGGAAAGTTGAAAATAAAACTAATTAAAATATCACAACACAACTCGATGTATTTGGAATGCGCCTCGCGCGGTCGTTACGTAGGTGATCGCTTGTTCGATTTGTTAACAAGTAAGTACACCATGTTTGATTTTATTGAAATTAATTAAAATGGACGAAGATATAATTAATCTATAAATTGGTACATTATGTTTTATATTTTTAAATTTATGTAATCAAAGAGAAAAATACTGCTATTTTATATTAATCTTATAGAACTTGTCAAATTCTTATAAGAAATGTTATTATACAAAACTGAGAAAATATAAATGATAACAAACAAAATAAATCAGAAAACTTAACTACAGCTGAAAACAAACGCACATACAAAGTACATATTTCATATTATATTTTGTGTATATTATTGGAGTTTTCAACGATCTGAACAATAGCTATCTGATTATCGCGGTAAATGAAAATGTAAAACGTATTACGCGTGATTTATTTCCGGTAATTATTCGGTCGGGGTCTTTTATTTCTCGACGTGGAGCTGTTTTACGGCTCTTATTGTCATTCTCAGCCTGCTATTTGCTATATAAGGAGTAAGAAAATCGACTGTATGGATTCCCATATTTACTGGCACCAGGATATTGGTATCTAATCTTCGAAAAAGCCTACCCACAGCGTACGGCTGGAGGCGCCGAGGCGCGAGACGCAATCATTCCGTCCGGCTTCCTCTGCCGCTTGTCTCGTACGCGTCCGACCGTGTCCGTAGCGCTGTCACTGACAACACCAAGCTGCTGGGAGATGCATTTGCTAGTTAATTAAATCATATTTAAATCATTTTATGATTTTTTATGTGTTATTGCATACTCAGGATTTAAAATTAAATCAGTTTCGCGCGGTATCCCGCAGCAGGGTAGGCAGAGGGAATATAGTGATAACACACTCCTTTTCGTATTTTTACCGCCGAATTCTGTTGAGTTTCGGAAAACAGCGCTGCGCTTTGCGTCGATACCTGAGCAAAGAAATAAAAATATTAAATATTACTTTTTTCTAAATGGCTTTTGGAATAAAAAAAACAAATAAGCTGATATTTGGCACTAAAAATTGTCGATACTAATCAAAATACAGGAATTTTTATGTAGGTGGCAAAAATATATAGAAACCTTTATATAAAAAACCAGTATGGGGTTTTTTGGACCAATATAAAAAAAAATACACGACAGCGACAACCAGAAACTATATGGTCAAAATGAATAAAAAAAATAGGAGTCGTCAAACTATGTCATATTGGGTATCGTTGATTAAGGCTAAGTTCAGAAAAACGCTCGTAACCAGTATTAAAAAAGGGCGCAAGGTGCGCACGGGCATGTGCGGTGTCATGTACACAACAAAATTAATTTGGTAGAAACTTCAAAGGCGCGTCGTCGAGCGTTCATCTGGACTTTTAAGTAACAGCTAAGGATTAAACGATTTAAAATTGTTTTAACAACTGTTCTAGCAGATTTTAATATTTATAATAGATATAATTTATTATATCGTTATTACAAGGGGATAATAGCGGTGAGCTTAACCAGCAGTGAATGGTAAAAGGGGGCTTTAAATATCACTATATAAATGTCTTATAATGCCAATAACAAAGCTAATAAATCCTAACAAAAATGTATGAATTAGACAAAAAAAATACCTGAAGAATGGAATTTGAAACTAAATATAAATATAATACGGATGACATATACGAGGCCGTCGTGGCGCAGTGGCACAAGCTGCGGTTATAAACACGATACTACTCCTACTCGGGAGAATGCGGCGGGGCAACTCGACATGTGATGCCTCGAGAATTCGGTGGAATGGAGTGTCTTAACACTAGATTCCCTCTGCCTATTCTACTATATGAGGGACACATGTAAATATGTATAAAATATACTTTTTTATTATGTTTAAATTACACAGCGTATCGGGTATCAAATTAATAAATTCCAACGTAGGCTATTCAAAAACCAGCAACAATGTACTGTATGCTATATTGAATCGTTGCAAAATGTTTTCCACTCTTGCACATTGTACACAAAATGTTGTTAGCGTTTAGGTCAGATAACTTACTATAGTTGATCGGTTTTAATCAATCTGTAGTGTAGTAGTAGAAGTGCCCGCGGGAAATATGCAGCGAGCTTTCTGTTTCATGGACTACTTCGAATACCAACTTTTACATGTATTTTAAAGTGTTAGAAGTGAAGCAAAATAGTTTTAAATTACCAAACTCTGTGAAAATTTTGAACGTCGTCGATCATTTGTAAATTTATGCAAAAGGAATTTTCTAAGGAACGCGAAACGTAAAATTACTATATGAGCGTATGCATATAAATCAGAAATGATAAAAATATAACATTTTAAAAGATTGTTTGAAGAAGTGAATAATTTAATTAAAATATACGTAGGAATATCTTACAGCATCAATTCTAATTATATTTGTATCAGCTTCACTTTGTTTCCCGCACACAGCAGGGTAGACACAAGGAACCTAGAGGTAAGGCCGCCGCCCACGGCCCCGTGCAACACCAGAGGAGCTAAAGGTGCGTTGCCGGCCTTTAAGGTGGAGATAGACGAGGTATTTTTCCAACGTACTTTAAAAGTGTCAAAAGTCTCAAACGTAGCAGAAGAAGAAAATGTTACAACTGGAGGGGTTGCCATAAGCACCACGTTCTATATTACCCTACTCAAATAAGCTGTTTAGTGCCAATAGCATTTACGTACCGTTTCACACTGTATACGAAGGTAACTGTGCCTTATGTTTGGCTTGTATGTTGCTTCCAGTCAATTTAATACTTCAATTAGGTTAATACTAGTCAATTGATCTTGTAATAAATTATATTATATACTAGCGACCCGCTCGCGGCTTCGCCCGCTTAAACCACAGAATAATTTACTTAACCTACCTATAATGTATGTTTGCAACGCAATGAAGATTTTTTATGAGAAAGTTGTTAAAACTTTAGGTCGCATTTTCTTACCTCCCATAAGAATCTTCAATTGAATGTTTGAAATAAAAACACAACTTATCGATACTTACTGTCTGTGCGTTTCTTCACGATAATCTCAGAAACGGCTTAACCGATTTAAATACTTTTTTTTTGCTTGTATTTTGGCAAACTGCCCTTAAATATTTAGTATTAGTTTTATTTTAAACAGCTTCATACTGTATCCCGCACACAGCAGGTTAGGAAGAGGGATCCTAGTATTAAGACACTCCGTTCCCCACTTTCTACCGAATTCTGGAGGTATTGGGTGTTGAGTGGCAGAACGCAACGCCGTGCTTAACCTCGACACCAGAGCGAAGAAATGGAAATATAAATTTAAGTAAATATTTCATCTCCTCGTGTGGGGATCGAACCCCCACAACCAGTCTGTTTTACAGTCACACTTCGTGCCGCTGCGCCACGACTGGCCTCAACTGGACTGGACTTTATTTTAATCGGTTCACACAAAGTTAAAACCAGATCCACGCTTTATCCCGCCCTTAGTAGGGCAACTTAGTGTAAGATATTGCGTATAATGTGTGACTGATGTGCGAAATGAAAATATTATTAAAATATAATTCAATCCTCCATGTGTGGATCGGACCCACAACAGTCGCATTACAGTCACAATTGGGCATATATGGTAAAATATTTTAAAAACGTACCTAAAGAATTCAAGCAAGGTACATCAACAGTGAAGACGTAGGTTTTTTTTCATTTCACTATGTTTTTTCATATCTATATTTCGTATGACGCGGTTACGCATAGGTACCAATAATATAAGCACATACATGTAAACACTACAAAAGCACTACTAAAATCTTTAGAACTTTGAACTTTGCCGCCAATACCTACGACTCGATTTCGCAATGAGGCGTGTGCGGCGGTTTCTCTTTGATAGGTTTATGTGTGCTTGCGTCGTTCTTGACAAATTGTATTTTATTTTACAACGATCATTTTATTATTTATTTTGTTTGGAAAAATATTTTTGGGTTTTTAAAATTTTTTTCTATCATTGTAATAGGCTCTTATAGAGTCGTTAAACTGTGGTTTCATTTAAAGTGGTCTTAACAACAAAACTCTGTATAATTGAGCATATTTAATATTTATAGTGATTTTTTGGTGAATAGAACCAATAGTTAATAGACAATGTAGTGTTGATAGTAATTGAAAATAGTTATACTACAGGAGGATACCTTCATATGCACTGTTTTAACCTGTTTTATGTATAATATAGAATAATATATTCTATAGAGGAATCACACATTCTTTTTATTCAGTTTAGTACATACATTTTTTAGAGGTTACTCTGTACTAAAATGGCATGCAACTCTGTTCCCGCATTTACGTTCCTGATATATCGATATAAATAATAGAAATTTAAAATATTTGAAGGAAAAAGAAACGCAATTATATTGCATTTTTCCTTTTTTTCATACTTGAAACGTATTAACCAACTTACATACAATTCATTTGTTTGAATTGAATATAACATTAAGTTTAAAATGACATTAAAATATATTGACATCAACACGTGATCCATCTAAACACAATATAAACTTTTATTAACTTTGAACTCACAATCAGAATTTACTTTCCAAATACATATACTTTTTATTCTACACATCGCCATATGAGCTAATCCCGAAAAATATACCTACTGTATTATTTTTGTTAATATCACCAACGTTGACGTTTAAAATAATAATTATAGTAGACTGACCAAATGTTAATTATATATTTTTTTTTTTTTAGCTTCACGCTGTATCTCGTACATAGCAGGGTAGGCAGAGCGAACCTAGTGTTAAGACACTCTGTTCCCTACTTTCCGCGGAATTCTGTAGGCATTGCGTGCTGAGTAGTGAAACTCAACGCCGCACTTTGCCTCGACACCAGAGCGATGAAATGGAAATATAAATTTATATAAATATTTCGTTTCCTCGCGTGGGAGGGATCGAACCCACAACCAGTTATCAGTTACACTTTGTGCCCATTGCATCGAACGGCCTCAATTTACTATGTCCTTTTAAATTGTGGTTAAATAAAATAATCATAATTTAATTATGTCAGATTACTATTAACGGACTTCTTAAAGCAGGAGGTCATCAATTCGACTGTATTTTTTATCCTTGTTACCTTAGAACTTTTGATTGTGTGAACCGATTTTAATGATTCTTTTTTTATTAGAAAGGGTACATATAAGGGGTAGTTTGGTGAAAGTTTAGTTAAGTTCAGAGTGTGAAATCCGGTTGAAATTGAAGAAGTCGATTTTTTTTATTAAAAAATATAGTTATGTAATTTTTTCTACAAAAAATTCTTTATACTCCATGATATAAACTATCCTATAAGTGGCATTAGGCTTTGAACTATTGCCATGCCAAAATTAATTTAACTTCATACAGTAGTTATCGGTATTTTAGGTAATTTATATTTTTCAGTTTTTATTTTTTTTAAAGAAAACTATCGTGAAATTCGGAATGAAACCCAAAAACAATGTACCTTGAGGCCCTAGGCTAACACCATGCAAAAATTCATCAATTTCTGTCAGGTAGTTTTTGCGTGATTGACGCACAAACAAACCGACAGACACACAGACAGACAGACAGACAGACAGACAAGAATTCTGCTGAGTGGTTTTTTAGGTTCTATAATCGACATATTAACCGACCTAATTTTTATTTTTTTTATATCTTTCATGTACAAAATTGACTTTTCTATCCTTTTATTATATATGGAGATTTATTATTTAATTGAGGCCAGTCATGGCGCAGTGGCACAAAGTGTGACTGTAAAACCGACTGGTTGTGGGTTCGATCCCCACTCGAGGAGATAAAATATTTACCTCAATTTATATTTCAATTTCTTCGCTCTGGTCTTCGAGGCAAAGCGCGGCGTTGAGTTCTGCCACTCAACACGCAATGCCTCCAAAATTCGGCAGAAAGTGGGGAACGGAGTATCTTACACTAGGTTCCCTCTGCCTACCCTGCTGTGTGCGGGATATAGCGTGAAGCTAATTAAATTATTTTTTTTTATTTATTATTTAAGGTGGATTATATATTCATATTTTCAGATACCTATGACAAATACCTAAATATTCTTTTTATCAACTTTACGATGTAACCCGCACACAGCAGAGTAGGCAGAGTAAACCTAGTATTAAGATTGAAACTAGAACGAATATTAAATATTTCATTTCCTCGAATCGGGATCGAACCCACTACCAGTTGCGTTTACAGTCAAACTCTGCGCCACGCTTAACCTATTTTTTTTGTTACGAATATGTTAGCAAGTATTTATTTTCAGCCGAATTCTGGAGGCATCGCGAGTGGAGCGGTGGAGCTCAACGCTGCACTTTGAATCGACACCAGAGTGAAGTGAAATGAAAATATTAACTTTCATTTCCTCGAGTGGAGAACGAATTGTCAACCTGTTAAAACAACTTTTACTATTAATATTTCATACTTAAAATAATATTTTCCTTACAATCTGCATTATAATATCCTACCTTATACAGTAAACAAAATATTCACACCGTAACTCGACGTTTTACAAATGGTATATTTTAATTATACGACCCTCCTGTTCACATTAACAAGTTCACACTCTCGTCTCATTACAGTCACTTGTATGTACGTACGTCGTACATCGCGACGAGTGTTTGTACTGAGACGATTGTTTCGAAGGCTTATTGGCTCGTCTACTTTTATTAGACGGTTGTGGATGCGGGGAACTCGGGGAAGTGATATCGTGGGGACGATATTCATCCGTCCAGTTCCGTTAAGTACGTTTTTTGTAGGATGTGTTATTTTATTGATATTATTGGCTTACGGTTTTGTTGGATTACAATGCTTAATCAATCTTTAAAGTATTTTTTTACATGCACTAAATACTTTGCTAGGTAAATAAGTTCTTCGCACTCTGTCTGGTTATTTAATGATATTATATGTATAGTATATTAGTTTTTTTATGTACACATATTATATAATAAAAAAAAAACTAGAAAAGTGAAAATAAGAAGAGCAATTTAAAAAAAAAAACATTACAAAGTTATATTGTAGTTCATTGCATACAAAATGAATGCATATGGGGAGGCTAAGTGGGCGAGTCACTTTTTTATCATTGCCATCATAGATTTCATGAGAACAGATACAATGACCGGCTATAAACGGTAATTGCGGGATCGATCCCCACTTAAAATAATATATTGTTTTCACTAGCGTCCATAGCGTTGTAGCTTTGTAACATACATTTTAAAAATAGATCCACATTTTACAATTTACGTTACATTATATATATGCTAAATACATACATACACACGTCTCTCCTATCATCACCTATATTTCAATATGAGTGATATCTTTTAGTAGCGAGCCAAAGCCAGATAGTCCATCAAACTTTGAAACACCATATTTTATGAATGCATTCGCATTGAATAGCCTTTGTATGCGGCAACTGTCACTGTGGCAATTATGACCCTTTGAAATGGGAGCGTGACGTGACGTGACGTGAGTGTGACATATTCCGATACCCTAATAACGAATCGTTTGTGTTCGATGAGTATATTATGTTTTTGAATTTAAATTATTCTGCTCATTTATCTTTATTATTTGTCATTATGGAATAATTCAAATCAGCTTTACGCTAAATCTCGCCCATAGTAGAGTAGGCAGAGGGAGCCTAGAGTTAAGACCCTTCGTTTTCCACTTTCCACGTTTTCCACTCCGCCGAATTTTTCGCCGAATGCGTATTGAGTGGCTGAACTAAACGCCGGGCTTTTGCTTTGGTACCATAGCGAAGAAATGAAAATATTAATATATAATAATTCATTCCCCCGACTGGAAACTGAACCCACAACCGTCGCGTCACAATCACAACCTTCGGCGACCTCGGCGGCCTCAGGTTAAAATAATTTATGAATATTTACTTGTAATTAAATACATGTTTTTAAGTATATACATCAGTACCGTACCACATATCAACCTTATACCTTATGGACTATACAGCACAGTACAGTACAAATAGAGCCGTATATACGAAAGAAATAATTGAGTAAAATTTAAAGCTCTAAAATAAAAATCTTTCATGAAATATAAATAAGATTTTCATTTTCACATAGAGTAGTTATTACAAAGATTTAACTAAAGAACTTTACAAAATAATACAAAATTTGCTCTATCAAAGAATTATAATGGTATACAAAATCCAATATGTTTACACAAAAAACATTTATTTAAGAATACAAAAGGACGACCTTTCAATCAACAAAAAACACGTGTACATTTCGCGCTCTTGTAACAAAGTTTTCCGTATTTTGGGGGACAAAGTAAACACAACCGTACGTACATAGGTGAGTCCGACAAACGGGTGACGAATTGCCGCCCCGTTCATAATCTCTTCGAAAAATACCTTCTACTCAACTCCGTTGTGCTCGCGAAGGATAATCCGTTCCATTTTTCTGAGTATTATGAAAACGCGTCAAGTTCACACCTGTGTGTTTGTCCCCGTATCCTATTGTCGCGAAGATAAGAGCCAGATTTATTCTATGTGCAGACGGAATTTGTGTAAAACGAGTCACCTAAATTGTTATTATTTTGGAGGTGAACGTAGGTGACCTTTCCGTACGCGTGGGCGGTACAGGAGTACGTAATTAACACAGAGTATGGTAGTTGAATATTTTGTTTCTATTAAATTAAAATTTTTATATATGAGAAAAAAAAACATACATTTTAATTTCAAAATTCATGATAAAATCGGAAAAATATTGTTTCGATAGCGATTTACATTTCTTAAGATTAAAATTTTATTTCTTTGTGCTTATTTTATTTTGATAGAATGACATGTGAAAAGATGCGCTCCATACTAAATCTCAATATTCCTTTTTCGATTCATCCATTGACAGTATCTAACCGTTCATACAGATGTATCGGGCAAAACAAAGTTTTTCTATGTTAGATACTGGAGGAATGTTTCCTCCAGTATCTAATTATTAACTGAGTTCTTCTGTTGCCGCTCGCTTTGGCTTATTATGATTTTATTAATGTTTTTACCATGGATCCTATAAGCGTATCCAAAGACATTGTCGCTGGTACGGCCAATTGAGATTTTAAAGCATTTATTTTGAAGTGAATTTTGTTATAGCTACATCGTAATATTCTTAAAAGACTACTTAATTTTTGATGATTACATGTGACGCAAAGCACCAGAAAAGACCGTAAATTATGATAGGTATTGACAAAGCAATATTCATTACTGAAAAAATAAAGCGAATGTATGTCAAAATGGGATTCTTTCTCGGCAAAGTGAAGCCAATTTAAAATAAGTATTATAACGATATCTCCAATGTTCCGTTATCTTGTTCTACCATACAAGGCAATGGTGGAGAACTGCTTTATGTAAATTAAATAGTTTAATATTATATGACAAAAATTATCTAATATATTTATACAATATTATAGAATTAGGAATATATAAAACGGAATATTTTATTAAAATCATAGACAAAATGTCGCATAAATTTTGTTACTCTATGACTGTTAATTCTATTATCACAAATTCGAAAACGGAAAATGCACGTGTACTCTCATCAATTATTCACATGCAGTGTAACAATGGTCTAGTTATGTTAAGATTGGCTGCATTGTTGCAAAATATTAGTGATAATATATTCATTATTTAGGCCAGTCTGACTGTTAACAGACAGTGTGACAGGTTGTGGGTTCGATTCCCACTCAACGTAAATAAATTTTCAATTCTTCGCTCTAGTGTGTAGGCAGAGTGCGGAGTCTGTTCCGTATTCAACGCGCAATGCCTTCAAAATTCAGCGGAGAGTGGGGGAGTGTCTCAACACTACACCGCTGCCTCTGCCTACCCTACTACATGAGGGATATAGCGTGAATAAGTTTTTTTGATTTTTGACCATTCATTTGCGAAGCGTGAAAAGCTGAACGTTGCTATTTTTATTAGTATATCACTGTATTTTCGTTCGTAATTTATATTTCCTTTATAAATGTGTTTGTGAAGGGTACATCAATATGGACTCTCAATCAACAAAAACACTTTTGTATATTTTCCCGTATTTGTGACAAAGGTATCGGCGCGTTCAGGAAAAAGCAAATAAAAACGTTTCCCCTCGTATTGGATGCGACCAGGGCTTGTCAATTTGCTGCTGGAGGATAATCTTCCGTGAAATATCCCAACTCTAGATATATAGTATTAGATTCTAAGTTATAAACAATTGGTTAATCCAATTTAATTTAATAATACATCAAATTGATTATAATTACGATTAGTGCAATTCCGTTGAAACTTTGTTAGTAAAGATAAGTCCCTATTAAAGGAAAGGGGGTTATTTCAAAATACATGCGAAGTCAAATAAAACTTTATACTATTAACTATAATAGCACAATGCACTTTAAGAACAATTGTTGAAAAAAATTGTGAATATTAGATTAAATAATAAATAAGGAAGACTAGTCGTCGATATTTTTATCTAGAGAATAATTGCGGGTTTTGAGTCTTTTTAGCTGCACGCTATCCCGCATATGGCGGCGTAAGTAGAGGGAAAATGGAAATCTAAATTTAGTTACTCCATTTCCATTAAAACATTTCCGTTTTTCACCTCACGCTGACTTTTTAAGGTAAAGCGTATTGAATGGAGGAACTCAATGACACACTTTGCCTCTAATCTAGAGCGAGGAAGTGAAAATATTTAATATTTCATTCCCTTGAATGGGGATCGAACCCACAACTGCCACGTTTACAGTCACATCCTTGTGCCCTTTTGGCATGACGGCCTCAATCGACTGCCGCATTGAATTCAATCACTTAACACGCTATGTTCAATTTAAATGGAGTACAAAGTGTCACACATACACATACTTATATACTAAAATCAGCTTTACGCTGTATCCTGCACACAGTAGGGTAGGCAGAGAGAAACTCGTATTAAGCCACACGTTTTAAACTTTCCGCCGAATTTTGAAGGCATTGCGTGCTGAGTAGCGGAACTCAACGCTGCGTTTTGCCTCGACACCAGAGCGAATAAATGGATATATAAATAAAAGCTCCCTCGGGTATTTTAAATGACAGAGAAACAGCACTTCAGGTCTATCACATATATATTTGCTTCTTATACACCACTGAGTATTAATGTAGAAATGTACTTATCAAGACACAAGCAAAGAATGCCCGCACACTGCTAACTTAATGCCTTTTATAGTTTTAAAATTAGTCAAATCAAAAACTATCTTGACAAGTACAATTATAACAAAATTGTGTCATTTGACTTCACAATATATTATTTAAAAATTTAAGCCAAAGAGAGAATTATAAAGTTTATCAATACAATATTAGTCAAACAACTTTACATTATAATAATAAAAATACAAACGCTAACATAAATTATTTAAATAAATATTTTATTTCCTCCAGTGGGAATCGAACCCACAACCAGTGGCGTAACACTTTGTACCCCTGCGCCACGACCGGCCTCGCATATACGTATACTGAAATATATTTTTTCTCTGTAGTGCCAGTCGAACCCACAGCTACATAGTGTTGTTCTGTGAAGCTGACTAAAAATATATTTATTTACTAATACTTCATAATTTTTTTTTCTGTATAAAGTATTGATTACACATTTGCTTTTATAAAAAATAACATAAATTATGTCGCATTAAGTGTTAATTAATCATTTAATAAATCAATTAAAACTGGGAACTGGCGCCGTAAATAAATACTAACAGTTAATTGCATTTGATCAGTTGACATTGGTGTAATTTGTTGGTGGTTTTTGTATTTTAAATTTACTCAGAAACACATACTCGTATAAATGTATACTTGACTAAAGCTTAAACATATAATATATGTTTTGTGGTTAAGTGGAATATAAGATCTATATTAATTCATTAGTACCGTCGTAGTGTAGGGGCAGAAGCGTGGGACTGTAAATACGGTAAGGTGTGGATTCGATTTCCACTCGGGGAAATGAATTGTTATTTATCGATATTTTCATTTCTTTGCTGTGGTGAAAAGGCAAAAGCGCGGTATTGAGTTCCGCTATTCAAAAAGCAATTCGGCTGAAAATGGGTGAGGGAGTGTCTTAACACTAGGTTCCCTTTAAGCTGAAAGTAAAATCGAACGTATAAAGTCAAGTAAAAACAAGTCAATTAGTATAGCTATAGTATAGTGTTTGTTTGGTTGACGCGATCATCCCAGGTACTACTGAATAGAATTGAAAAACGTTTTTTATGTAGGATATTTAGAGTTACTCCGAGCATTTAAAATGTATTATAGTTTTTTCTATTGGGCCACACGAGCGAGGCGGCATGCCGGATAAGTTGTTTGTAAGACAAATTTGATATTCAACAGATTATCGAAACTTTATCACTGCAAGATTTGGAATTAAATGAAAAAAAGCTCTTTTACATAAGATATGTAAAGAGAAAGCTCTTTTTAACTAACTGTACATAAGGCATAAGGCCAGTCGTGGCGCAGCGGCACGAGGTGTAACTGTAAAACCGACTGGTTGTGGGTTCGATCCCCACTCGAGGAGATGAAATATTTACTTAAATTTATATTTCCATTTCTTCGCTCTGGTGTCGAGGTTAAGGGCGGCGTTGAGTTCTGCCACTCAACACGCAATGCCTCCAGAATTCGGCAGAAAGTGGGGAACGGAGTGTCTTAACACTAGGTTCCCTCTGCCTACCCTGCTGTATGCGGGATACAGCGTGAAGCTGATTTATTGATTTATTTATTTATTTGTACATAATATAACATATAAAAATATTTTAAAAATTATCCTTTATTCCGGTTACCAAAAAATATGCAACGTCGTTGCATTATGCATTAGTACCAGCAAAACTATTAAAAAAATATTGTAATATAGACGTCTAGGTGGCTCGTTTGACTGGTAGGACTATGTGTAATTTGTTCTAAATTAAAAGTTGAGTTGAGTGACGGAACCAGAGCGCCTCATTTGCCTCGACACCAGCGTGAAGAAACGAAAGTATTAATTATTTAATTTGCTCAAATGAGAATCGAACCTACAATTTATCCTGTTTACAGTTACACGTTTATACTTCTGGCCACGATTGGTCTCATATATCAAAATATTAACGTATTTAATTATATCTGCACCTCCGTTTACACACTTTTTCACAATTCCGCGTACACTATCAGCGGAACACGGATCATTAAAAGCATTCTCTTATAAAGCTTAATTAAAAGTCAGCCGCAGTTGTGACACCGGCGTGACGCTCACACCGCGGGTGACAACTCGCGCGGCACTTACAAGTGCCTATACTACATTTACCTAGAATGACTTTCGTGAATTCGTGTATTTACTTCCAGCAGTATTGGTATATAGCTGTCGCTCGCAAATCGGTGTGTATGGGCTATAAAACATTATGCGCAAATGTTAACGTAATGGTAAACTGCGGCGTTGATTTCCGCCACTCAACACGCATCGCATCGAGAAAGTGACGACCAGAAGTAAGACACTTCTGGTCTTCTTCTTCACAGTGAGAACTGAGTGTCTCAACACTAGGTTTCCATGTTTCAGCCTTCCCTGCTATATATGGGTTATAAAGCTAAATAAAGACGAAAGACGAAGAAAACAGTAAAAGAGGCACTCAACACGTATATCCCAAAACTGGATGGATAGTGCTAGACTTCGTTACGTAACGTGTAACGCGCTAGTCTGTCTAGCTTCCCTTTCTCTCACTCATACGGCAGCGACAGGCAGGCTCCTCCTCTCTCACTCTAACCCATATCACTAGCCGTATTTCGGACAGACTGCTCTCTCCTATCTCAGTGTTTAGTGTGCGATAGACGTATATTGTGGACAATAAACATAGAATCTAAATTCCAATTGTTGCTTACATGATACATAACTATAACATACATATTCAAGATTTGTAACTAATATTAAGTATATTTTATAACTAACAAAAGTTTCTTTTCATAAATAACTTTTCTATACATTATCATATTATTATGCATAAAGTTTAAATAATAACCTAAGATTATCCAAATTTGAATAATTCAAACATTAAACAGTTCAACTAAGGTTAGTTTAAGTTATCACTTCTGTTTGGCGTTCCGAGACGCATTAGTTAATTTATTAAAAAAAAAACAAAGCCCTTGAGACTGTCCTGGCGCAAGGGCACAAGGGTATGACTCTGATGCGACGGTTGTGGGTTCGATCTCCACTCGAGGGAACAGGTAATTATCTCTTAATATTTTCATTTGTTCCAATACCTCGTAAAATTTTCGCGGAAATTGAGAAACCAAGTGCCTTGGTTTCAGCGTGTATATACAGCGTGAAGTTGATTTTAATTCATTTTTATTTCTCCATTAAATGTGCGAGAAACGTTATATAATAAGGTCCTGAAATGAAGGTGGTTTAAGAATGTTCACATGTTCATAATATTTATTCCGTAAACATGAAACATTTAATTAGCCGCAGTTACAACAAAGCTTTGTTAAAGGTCAATACGCGCTGAAGCCGCTTTGTGTAAAAAGGGTCTCTGGAGTCGTTTCCAAGCCAACTTTAGGGTTTTTATGGAGATGTTACAGCACTGATTATGTAGTTAAAGTACTTTAGCAGACGTCGTTACGTCTAATGATTCTGAGCATAATTGGCCGGTTCTTTAAATTTTTTGATCATTTTGGAAATATATATTGGAGTTAGTCGTTATTTACCTGCAAATATTTTATTGATTTTGCTTGATAAATCTTGTAAGAAAATTAAAAAAAAAACAGGTAAAAAAAACTTCCTTACTAATTTCAGGGTTGTAGGTTAACGGGAAGTACAATTTATAAAATTTGATAAAACGCACAAGTCGGAAGCGTATGTCCTCATTTTGTACGAAATGAAGCACAAATAAAATACAGCAGTTTTTCACCTCTTGGCAGATTTCATAAATGTAGGTCTAGGAGAAATATCTTATAGGTTTTGATCCTTCAGCGATTAAAGTTGACAAATATAGGTTTGCAGCCGTACGCAATCATTTTGAATGAAATGAAATACAAATATAAGTTTGTAATGTATGTTCTGTGAAATACATATAAATTTTCAGTTTTCGAATTTCTTCCTTTATTTTTAAGTTGTGCATGGAGTGCCGTGCCAAATTTGACTTTATAGAAATTTAAACAAAAGAAATTTAAAAAAAATAAAATTAAAAAAATCTGTATATAAATCTGCTTATTTTTTTATTGCTTTTGAAAACGACATCAAAATGTCGTATACAATTAATTAACTTCTAGGCTTCTTTGACCGGAGTACGGAGTGGAACAGCGTCTCTCTATGGTTGTGGGTTTGATGCTCCCTCAAAGAAAATACTTATTTATTTCAGCTTCACGCTGTATCCCGCACACAGCAGGGTAGGCAGAGGGAACCTAGTGTTTTTTTTTTTTTTTTAGACACTCCGTTCCCCACTTTCTGCCGAATTCTGGAGGCATTGCGTGTTGAGTGGCAGAACTCAACGCCGCGCTTAGCCTCGACACCAGAGCGAAGAAATGGAAATATAAATGTAAGTAAATATTTCATCTCCTCGAGTGGGGATCGAACCCACAACCAGTCGGTTTACAGTCACACTTTGTGACTTTATTTATTTTTTACAATTGAGCAATAATGTTAAATATGTAGTAAAAAGTGTGAAGTTAAAAATACACGTATATAACATGTCTCTGGTGTTGATAAAAATTGGTAAATAAAAACATTACAAAGTTTCTACATCCAATTATGCAAAAGAATTCAGGATACAATACTATGTTATACGCATATACAACTTCCTCCTTCCTTAATTATATTTAAAGTAAAAAAAATCCAAATATTCAAAACATCAAATTCTCACACGATCTGTTAACGTAAGTCTATTTATATCAAAATATAACAAATTCCATTTGTTACAAATTTAGCAGTAATCATCACACAGCCCGCGGCCCGGCCGGCGGCGCGCTGGTGAACATCGCTACAGCCGACACCTGCCAGTGTGTACATCGTAAACAACGCTTACACGCTGATTAATCTGTCGGACTTAACTTAGGTTCCCGATGAAGTTTTTGATTACATTACATTACCTGTACGAACGAACGAGAACTTATCAACTTCTAAATGCTAATGCTGCTTGGGTGTAAAATGTTATAGAGATACCAAATTATACGATGTTTTTTATATTCAATATTAGTGATACTAGAAGTTATGTTGCTTATATATTTCACGTTTAATAATGAAGTATTTATTATATGATGTATTGTTAGTTCAAATCATATTGGACCAATACTCAAGGTAGATACTATAGCGGTCACGATTAAAAATACAGCGTTGGGTTCCACTGTCTAAGGCGAAGACAGTGATCAATTGCCAGCAGTGATTATACTTAGTCTGGCCATAAATACTGTTACATTTAAAAATAAGCAAAAGATTACTTTCAAGGTCAGTTGTGGCGTAGTGGCACGAAGTGTGACTGTAAAACCAACTGGTTGTGGGTTCGATCCCCACTCGAAGAGATGAAATATTTACTTCAATTTATATTTCCATTTCTTCGCTCTGGTTTTGAGGCAAAGCGCGGCGTTGAGTTCTACCACTCAACACACAATGCCTCTATAATTCGGCAGAAAGTGGGGAACAGAGGGTCTTAACACTAGGTTCCCTTTCTCTACTCGGCTGTGTGCGGGATACAGCGTAAAGCTGATTTAATTAGATTTTTTTTTCAATAAAAAAAATATATTTTTCTTTACAACAATATTTATGGCAAGACTAAGTAATCGTACATTTTCCGTGATATTTTAGAAACATTAAATGAAAACGTAGCGTTTTAATTACAAGCCCTAGTGTTTATACTACACAAGCAAATCCACACTAGGTCTTGTTATTACTCTGGAGGAGGTACGAGTGTGTTTTGTGGAGCTATTGTTCGAAGTCTTATTAGGTATTGGCTTTGTCGTGTGTTTGTGCCGTTGAAATGCAGGAAGTCGAATCTACATTTGGTACATGTGTACTGTTCAACTTTATTGGAAAATATATATTACTTAGGTTTTTAGGTTTTTTCTGGGTATATTCCAGTTCATTTCGATTGAGTTCTCCAGCTTTGTTAACCGCTTTTTTATAGCCAAAGAATTTTAGTTTAATTTTAGTCTGATATTATTCCTTTTCTCATTTAAGGGACCCAATGCTGAGTGTTTGCTAATAAAGTCAAAATAAATAAATCAGCTTCACGCCGCCTACAGGAGGGTACGGGTAGAGGTCACCTGCCCTCTAGCGGGGATCGAACCCACAACTAGTCGGTTTTATTTATAAAATAACTTTATTGGCATTGTAACGTTTTATCATCTTTGATTGTTCCTATTCCTATTTTTTAAACTATCTTTTAACGTTTCCATAAAACAATAGTTTCATGCAATGTATATTGTATTACCCTCAATTTATTACAAGAATACAGTCAGAAAATTAGTATCACAACAAATACTTTTCTCTCAAATTTTCACTAAAATCCATTCTGAAAGGTAAAAATATATACGTAATGCAATGTCGGCTTGTTAGGTGCTCGTAGGCCGAGAGTAAATCATCTCGAATGAGCCATTACGTTAACGTATGTGATGTTCCTCTTGTACTAATCGCTTTACTTCGACCCTCGCCGAGGACGGCCAGGTTATGAAAAAAGTATGAAATTATGTAGTTTCTTCTTTTAACTTTAACTTGTTTTAACCTTGACAATATGTGACGTAACGTTTTCATTTAACTTTTGATATGTTGGTTAGTTATATGTTGAAAAAGTTATAATAACTGTACGCCGCGCCGTATGCACGCGGCATATACAGCATACATTTCATTTTCATATAAAAATAGTGTTTGAGGCCAGTCCTGATACAGGTACAAAGGCGTACGACAGTACGAGCTTGTAGGTTCGATTTCCACTCGAGGAAATCCTCGCTATGGTAACAAGGTAAGCGTGGCATTGAGTTCTGGGGACTCAACACGCAATACCGTCAGTATTCGATAGAAAGTGGAGATTAGAAGCGTCTTATCGGATTTTTTTTCAAAGCTATAAATCTTGGGAAACTACTCCTTTTTAAATTAATAATATGACTTATACTAACATACTTTCGCGGTGTTGATTTCCACCATTTACCACGCAATGTCTTGAATCCGGAAAGGAAGTTGAGTCAAGACAGTCTCGACAGTAGGTTCTTTCCAACTATCATACCATGCGAGAAAAAGAGGAAAGTTACTTTTTTTTCAAACTACGCATTTAAATCTTGGTGATAAATACATATTTCACTAATAAATTTGTTTACAATTGGGCCAAAGCACATTCGCTGACGATCTTAACGACCGAAACCAAGCGGAATAATCCAAAGCGCATTGCAAAACGATTTACAGTGATTAATCTGTTCTATATAATAACCTCATAGCTTTGCAAATATAGAAATTTATATGTAATAGAAATGTTATTTCCATTTGTTATTGAATTCAATGACAATGTGACTATTTACTTATTAAATTATTTTTACTTTTACTTGTGACTTTTATATTATTTATCCAGCGTACAAAGTTATGGTTTTTTTGATATCACAAATGATAGTTGTGAGTTTGATACAAAAATAATTTAATGGAGTGTCTCAACTCACCTAGAGTTGCTTCATATATTTAGGAAAAAGCGTGAAACAAAAAAAATATATTATCCAAACTTTTACATCTGACTATTAGGTAATAACCTACATGCCAAACAGAATTCAAATTCAAAATCTTATAAGACAATTTTGGAACGTGGTTTTGCAGCAAACTTTAAAATAATGCCCCCGTGAAGCCACGGGCAGAAACTAGTATTTTAGTACGTTTGTGTTTGCTTGGTATATGGGCCTTCGTCTTGTTTCTAATGATCTCAATATTTCAGAGCTTGAGGTCAGTCGCTTACTGAGAATCTCTTTCATTTATTGTAAAAACTAAAGTCAATGTTTCATAAGAAAAATGTAAAAGTATTTACACGGAATTACAATCACAGAGGGCACAAAAATTACATATTAACCGAGTTTGTTTCTAAAAAACTAAATATTCAAAAGTTTTTAATATATGGTGCTGTTAAATAAAGATGTTTCTAAATAATATAATTTTCTCAAACAAACTGTACAGCTTCATAATATTAGAATAGAATAAAGATATATAAAATAAAAATTAAATTAAATTAAATTAGCTTCACGCTATATCCCGCACACAGCAGGGTAGGCAGAGGGAACCTAGTGTAAGACACTCCGTTCCCCACTTTCTGCCGAATTTTTGAGGCATTGCGTGTTGAGTGGCAGAACTCAACGCCGCGCTTTGCCTCGACACCAGAGCGAAGAAATGGAAATATAAATTTAAGTAAATATTTCATCTCCTCAAGTGGGGATCGAACCCACAACCACGACTGGCCTCAATAATACTATAAAATAATACTAATATTAAACAATCAATACATTAAATTCAAGTAGACTTTCCGAACAACTTTCCCAAGAAACCTCTTAAAGACTCGAAAAGTAATTAAGAATAGAGCTGGCTACAGTCTTCACCGATTCACTATACAAAAACCTTGTTACAATATCGTTTTTGTGAATATTAAATTCGTAATGTTAAATGTATGAAACGCTAAATTGACATGACATTTCCCAAACTGTTACAGCAGTTCGTGTTGACAACAAAGTTCAAAATGGCCCAATTGACTCAAAAACTAAAGCACTAAGGTAAAACATAAGTATTGTCTGCGTCCCACAGACGAGCCAAGTCAAAGTATTAGTGGGCAGATAAGCGAAATGAGCGAAATAATTAACCGCTTATGGTAATCCCGAGCGGAGACGCCGCGAGCACGGAACGTTATGTAAATGCTCGCGGTGTCGACGGCTCTGGGCGTCGCTACGTTTCAGCAGTTTAATGCAATTTTAATACCAGCCTGTTCCCGATTTATAAATGTCATACTAAATAGAGCCTATCGCGCTAGCTGTCCAATGTTTTGCATAATTTATAAGTATATCATTTTTCTCTTCTATGTCAGATTTACAGAAAATAGTACATATTTTATTTTTATATAAAATAAAACATTCTTGATTAAAAATTGATACTCAGTTTATCTTTCAGTTCGTCTACAGAAGTTCGTTTATATAAATGTACAAGCCAGTGGGTACGATGTTATTTTACTTCACATTTTGCTCTGTTCATAGGGGACCCAACAAGTAACTACAAACATATTCATATATACCTAATGTAATATATGGATGTGTTACACCACGAGACAAGATAAACCGACACTAAAACGATGCCCACAGGATTTTATGCAAATCCAGACGAACTCTACAGTGTGTGACGACTTCATCCAACAACCAACAGTTTACGCTTTGCCAACAGAACTGACAATGTATGTACATATACCGTCTTCTTGCTATCAATGAGACTGTAGTTCTGTGTCTCGGAGACGAGGAGGCTGTTACAGACTGAAAATAAAATAAAATTGAAGCATCAATTTTTATACTGTTATATTTATAAGATTATTTACTTTTAAGCATTTTACGAAATGTGTGTTAACTATATATTTTTTTATTATCATTATCATCCTCGCCAACTGGCTCCCTGGCCCAGTTCAACTCCCCGGTTTATCAAAACAGTTTTTTCCCAGATATGCCAATTATGGGACCAATCTCCACTAGATAGACTCTCATGTAATTACGATGTTGGACTTTTTGAGAGCTTTTTTTTCATAAGCCAACAAATTTAATAAATAACCATTGTACAGTGGAATCCAATCCTGTATTTTTGCTAAACGTATCAGGAAATAAAAACAAAAATATATATAAAAAAAGTCATTTCTTCGAGTTGGGTGCCAATCCATCATTTAATTTTCTAAGTATTATATGATTTATATGTATTTCACAATTCCGCAAAATAATGACAAAACCTCAGTGATATCTTTCTGCCGGTAGTTTTTGCCTTCATTAAGCACCTGGTGAGTGACTAATGTTCGTGGCTGTGATCGTTAGGGACGATCAACGAAGAAATTTCCGTACTCCTCGATGAACAATATCGGTCTTTAGCTTAAAGATAGAAGAATAAAAATTCCTATTTTAATGGCTCACTTGCCAGAATATGACATATATATTTATTTAAAATTAAATTTGTTTAAATGTTTTTATTTTAAATAGTTTTTGACTTTAATAGTTGAACATTTAATTAAATTTTGTGTAAAATTAAGATACTACTGTAAATTGCTGTTTTTTTAAAAATCTTGCAAATTTTCTAAGGATTTTTATTTTACTAGATAATATAATTAGCTTTCTTTATTTTCAGTTTGCAATTTGTTCTCGCTTCTCAAATATGTTTTCTTTGTATAAATTAAATTTTTGAACACTGCATTTAAAAGTAGCGTTTTATGTCAGCAGTACTTTGAAAATCATGATAATCGTTTGCAATATTTGTTCGGTATTTCGGTTTTGAATTTGCCGGTAAATATAGTTGTTATAAACTTAATTATTCTATTAATAATTTGAAACACTTTATTTCGAAGGAAATAAAATATTTATTAATATAGATAACATTGATAAAATCTATAATATGGAGCTAAATATTTAAAATAAATATTAAAATTTTTTTAGATAGATTGATTTTCAATAAAGCCTAAAATTTTTATCGGTTGACTAGTTAACTAGTCTATAGTTAGTTGGTAATTCAATTTTTAAGCTGAAAATTGGAAAGGGAATTTAAGTCCAAAGCAACATTTCCAAATTAAAGGCATGCATTGATTTTAACGAGTCTGTAAAGCAGGCAGTCTCTCTCAGGAATTTTTCGTTGAAAATTTGATGAAATCGTTTTTACTTATTCGAGTTTAGTCGATTCAATACTAAAAGTTTACTGCGTAATTTAAAAAGTACTTTAGTAAAGGGGTTTTATGTATTTTTCAGTACTATCAGTGGGTACCAGTTGATAATCTCGGTAAAATTATTTTTCCAAAGATTTCGGCATTATGCATATTTACATTACAAAATATTTATATAAATGTTCTATAAGCGTTCTTTGATTTGCTTATATACCATAATAACGTTTAGTTTTACGCTTTATATACATTGATAAACGCTTTATAAACGCTTTTGAGTAAAGATCCTAAAAAAACTACTTACTACGTTAAGTTGAGAGCAGGCCTAATCATACGGCTTATTGAAGTTTATTACAATAAAAATATTGCATCATCACTTCACATTCATGTTGAATTTGGATTTAACAGGAAGTCTGTGGAAATTCACTTTGTGGAAATTCGTAATTTTAGTTTTTACACTTTGACTTTACTAAAAAAAAATATTGTTTTTAGCTGTATGCTGTGTCTTGCACACTGCAGGGTAGGGCGACGGAACCTGGAAACCTAGTGTTAAGATACCCCGTTCCTGTTGCTTTCCGCCAAATCCTGGAGGTATTGCGTGTCTAGTGGCGGATAAAATGCATACATGAAATATTTCATATCCTTGAATAAACATTGAACCCGCAACATGTCGCGTGCGCCACCACTGGCCTAAAAATTTGTAACTATCTTTTGATATTTTTTCTGATACAAAGTTAGTACTATTTATTAATAAATGATGACAAACAAGTAGTTAGAATTTATTACATATATAACTTTGGTCCATAATGTGAGTGCAAAATGACATTTTCAACGAAATTTACGTACTAATACTGTAATTTATCGATCATTATAATAATACAGTTGCGGCTTCATGTTCACTGTTATTGATTAGTCTCCTGTCATAATCAGTTACAAAAGCAAACTGACACTGCAAAATTAGAAAATTTATAAACGTTTCTATATAATTTTACTTTCATAATAACTTTTTATTAACACATTGTTTTATATGAACATTTTATATTTATATTAAATCAGCTTTATGCTTGCTTCATGAATTGGTAGTACAAAAGTATTTGAAATGTAAAAACGAGTTTTTAAAGTACAAATATGAATTTGAAGTGAAAAATTGTGAATTTGAAATATAAAATTATTATTTCAGTGTGTAAAAGTAAAAATTAGGGAGATAAGATGTAGAGACATACATACCTATATACAATTCTATGAAATTCCACTCACACAGACTACGGACTGCAAATAAAATTTAACCGTCAACTTTATTTAGCGCTTTGCAAACTAGCGACCAGACTACCCTCTAAACGAATAAACGTCAGATGCGGTGTACGCGGCGCGACGCGACGCGAGTGGGGACACTTGGAAAACAACATTTCCAGCGTTGTTTGTTCTACGACCAGTGACAAGTGAGTTATAAACGACGGTCGTACAAATTATTATTATGTAGATATTTTTTTAAATATACTATAATATAAGAATGCCCAAAGTATTTAATATATATATTTAAACTGTAAATTATAGGTTGTATATGTATGTTATTGAGGTCAGTCAGGGCGCAGCTAAGCGCAGGAAATGAAATATTTCATATTTTAATTTTTTCGTTCTGGTGTCGATGCCACTACAGTATTTTAACATCATGTGATTGCATTTGAGAAGTAAGAAAGTTTATATTTTGAAACAGTTTTTTTTTTGGGATATGTATATTTTGTAAAATGTGTCCATCAAAACTTGAAGTGTTTTTAAAATAGTTGGTTAATGTCTTCGTTACACAACGATGTTAAAGACTCGTATTGCATGTTTTATAGAACTCTTTTAGAGCTACAAAAATATTGTAAATATAACGTGAAATAATAAGAAAAAACAACAACTGTACTAAAACGAATATTATAATGTACATTTCTATTATTGTATTCTTTTAAGTAAAATTTTTTAGCACAAAGCATAAGAACAGGTCAAAGCTTTGTGTTGAAAATTCACATCTGGCCTAAATTCTTGATGTAGTATCTAAGATCTTGACATTTTTCAACCACTAAAATATATAAGGTGCCATCATGTCTGAGGTAAAATATCTCTAGCGAGCGCGGGGACACAGGGGCACAGACGTGTGAGTACAGGTTGCGAGTTCGATTCCCACTCCAAAAAAATAAAATATTTAAATTACGCGGTGTCCTTCACACTGCAGCTTAGTGGCATGGAATTTGGGAAACTAGTGTTTAGGCATTTCGTTCCTGTTAAGTTAATATATTTATTTCCTTCGTTAATGACTTAATTACTTCGCTCTGGTATCGAGGCAAGTTGCGGCGTTGAGTTCCACCACTCAACACACAATGCCATAATCTGGCGGAAAGTGGGTAGCAGAGTGTCTCAATATTAGGCTGACTATTCTGCTAAATGCGGGATACAGTGTGAATCTAAAAATATATATATATATATATATTTGTTATTATCCTACTATAGCATATAATGAAAAAAAAAATGTTCATGATATATATTTCTGAAATGCTTTACCATTTGTGATTCTATAATGAAAAGAATCACTAAGACACGGCAGATTTTTTAAGCTTAACATAAAGTCAAAGTCAAGTCAAAGTCAAATAATTTTATTCAAAATAAGAAGTTACATGCTCCATTTTTTGAACGTCAAATAATTTACCACCAGTTCACTAAAATAAGTGCCTCAGACCTGAGAAGAACCGGCGCAAGAAACTCAGCGAACTACATATGACTTTTTATTTGTCTTTTAAGTAACCTTTTGAAGGAATGGGTACTGTGAAACTGAACTAATGATTCAATCAAACGATACATTACAATAGTTCGAGTAAATTAGCATTTGAATGTGCGATATTGTATTGATTTTGATAATAATAAATTTTACACGCTTACCTTGAAGCTTGATAAATTTCATTATATCACCGCTGTATTTCACACACAGCAGTTTAGACAGTGGGAACCTAGTGATAATGCACTCCGTTTCCCATTTTCTGCTGAATTATCTGAATTTGTTTCACCAAATTCAGCGCAACGCCGCGCTTTGCCTAAACCTATTACCTTAGAATAAATGAAAATATAAATTCAAATAAATATTTCATTTCCTCGAGTTCAGGTTCGAACCCACAACCTTTTTGCCCTTGCGCCATGACTGTCAACTTTCATAATATTATGCACAAAATGAACAATGAACGATAGTAAAACACTCGACTGCACGCCAGTACCAAATATTATTTGGTTAGGGTTGAACAAAGAGTCTGTGACCTGAATATTGACAGGTTGTGTCGCTATATAGTTTTAGTTACTCTCGTAATACAAGTAAAATAGTCGTATAGATTGTATTTCAATCAATTTGAATTTACTAACAATTTATTTTAGCCAAAATTTATTGTATAGCTTCACACTGTAACCTGTACACAGTTGTGTAGACAGGGAGAATCTGGGTACTAAGTGTTAGGAGAACCTATTCTCCACTTTTCGGCGGAACTCAACGCCGTTCTTTACCTTTTTACCAGAGCAAGAAGACGAAAATATTTTATATTTAATTTCTTGTTAAGTGGCTGATGGCGGATGGATGCGAGCAACTCAAGACGGTGATGGTTGGATATGTGACGCAGGATCCTACCATATTCTGCAGTAGGGTGAAAATAAAACGTTATAATCATTTGTTAGTGAACGTCTACTAAATAAATTATTAATAGTGATTTCTAATTCTATGTTAGTAGTTTTTAATACAGGTTTTTTTTTTAATATATATTTATTTGTACAACATACATAAGGGACTATAAAAATGTGTATAAATTGTATTTGTTTTTAAATGTACATATCACATTTAAATGTATATTATTATCATTTTTTATTATGTGTTTTTATTTGTTTCTTTGTAAGTTACGTTAGTTACTTAGGCTGCAATTGGAGGGTTAAGAAAATACGATTTTTATATATTAAAGTTATATTAATAAATTTTTTTCAATAAAATTACACAAATTAAATCTAAAACTAAACTATATCTACGATTACTGCCTTCAATGTTAGAAAAACAGTAATCTGCTTAAACCTAAATTAATCTAACTTACCCTACGACTTAATTACTCCACGGATCATCCTCCATCAGACGGACAAATTATAATATTAAATAAATTTTCCGCCTGTGACACCGAGCGCTATCGCTATATAACACGTTACTAAATATATATATATATATATATATATATATATATATATATATATATATATATATATATATATATATATAACAAACAAGATAGTAACACGACGGTTGTGGATTCGATTATTAACATTATTATAATTTTTTCGCTCTGATACCAAGATAGAAGCGCGGCGTTAAGTTCCGCTACACAACACGCAATGCCTCATAAACTCACTAGGTTCTTTCTGCCTACTCTGCTATATGCGGGATGCGTGGAACTGTAAAAAAAATTAAGAAAACGCTTTAAAGCTTACATTAATAACTTTATAAGAAGCCATAGCCATAAGACATTGTAAGATAGAATTAATCCGCATATACATAATGCTCTCGCGTAAATTGAAACATTGTGCTCCCAAACGTTTGCTGAGAAAACACCTACTTCGCACACAATAACAGTTTACGTCGAAAAGGCAATTTTCATAATGTACCCTCTCAACCGTAGTCCCATACGGGTATATGTAGTCTTTTCGGGGGCCGTTTTGCTGAATCCGGATTTGTAATTTTGATTGCTGCACTTGAGTCTGGCGTGAAAGTTGCTTTTATTGTGTAACGATGAGTGTATTGTTATTAATATTTATGTAAATAAGGTGTCTGAAACATGAATTTGTTAGAGGTTATCGTGGTGTTGTGAGAACGCATCTGATTTTTAACGTGATGTTTGTAGATTCGATCCCGACTCAGGTGTGATTTTTTTTCAATATAGGTAGACAAAGAGCGGCGATGAGTTACGTCATTCAAGACTCGCATTAGATTGTGTCTGCCTACCCTTTGCAGGATAGAACGTGTAGTGAATTCCTCAGGTTGTGAATGTGATGGAATTCTTGTGTGTGAATGAGTCTGCATTCGAGAACAATAATTGTACTTCTTATTAAGATTACTACTATGAGGCCAGTCGTGGCGCAGCGGCACGAGGTGTGACTGTAAACCGACTGGTTGTGGGTTCGATCCCCACTCGAGGAGATGAAATATTTACTTAAATTTATATTTCCATTTCTTCGCTCTGGTGTCGAGGCTAAGAGCGGCGTTGAGTTCTGCCACTCAACACGCAATGCCTCCAGAAATCGGCAGAAAGTGGGGAACGGAGTGTCTAAAAACACTAGGTTCCCTCTGCCTACCCTGCTGTGTGCGGGATACAGCGTGAAGCTGATTAAGATTACTTTCCTAGATGTGGAATAACATTTTAACTTGTAACTTAATGTGTTTCAATATTTTTTAATGGAATGTTTTTTGAACAGTTGTTCATCTTCTAAATAATAGAGTAAAAGTGTCTCACTTATTCGTTTAAGCATCTGAATTGCAAAAAACTTTTTAAGTAGTTACGTTCGAATTTTAATAAAGCCTATATTTTCTGAAAATCGGTAAACATTTTTTAAAGCTTGGGAACCTGGTGTTACAATACTCCGTTCCCATGAAGATACTTCCGTCCCTCGCTTTCTTGCGAATTCTGGAGGTATGTTACCAGAGCGATGAAATTTAAAAAAATATTTATTTTCGAATTATTATATTTCTTTGAAATATTCAATGATTACATTTGGGCATATGGGCATAAACACAAAGAATAAAGTAATAACAAACTAGAGTTATGTACCATGAAAATGTTCGGTATACACGAAAGTACGAAATTAAAAGCACGCATTTTACGAGTTTCCAAAATGGGAAAATGTTACGCTTATTTGAACCCATTTTTTAATTTTCCTGCAATTTTTGTCTATTAAACTGTTTTAGCAGCTATAGTTATAGGTACTCGTATTGAATTATAATAAATTTGATCTTTCAAAATATTTAGTTTATTAAAAGGATATGATACTGATGGTCAGGCCAATTTCGATATGTGGATAATAAAAAAAATGTGTTCAAACGTTAATACTAAGTTTTAGTTTAAGAATTCTTTTTGTAATAAAAGAAAGTTTTTTTTTTGTATTTTTAAAAATACTTTTTATTCTCCATTCTTGAAAGAAACTAAATATAAAAAGAAAGATTTCCATTTTCCTAACGTTGTGTTTGCTTGAACAATACATAAATAATTTAAAAACTTTTCCAAAGTAAATATTTGAACACCGTTCTACAGCAGAATCGTTTCAGGTTTATAATTGCCTCATAGTTTAATTTGGTAATTTGTTGACCTCTTATTTTATATATATTTATAAACTTAACGAATCTTTCCCATTTAGAAGAGTGGACAGGGGAAACAGTACTAAACCACGATGTTGTGGCTATATCAGACGACGTATGTAGATGTTGTTTCGTTGATCAGACTGCGGAAATCAGTACTATAATTAATAGATTTTCTCCGATTTTTTCTTTTATTATGCCATTTATATGGCGGACATACAAAGTAGCTTTACGCTTTTTCTTACACAACAGAGTAAGATATTCCGTTCTCCGTTTTATTCCGAATTTTCGATACATTGCGTGTTGGTAGAACTAAATGCCGCGCTTCGTTTGATGATATAAAAGATAATGCAACACAAGATGATTTTTTTTTCTATGTCGTAATCCAATTCTTTTATCCAATTGAGACCAGTCGTGGCGCAGTTGCACGAAGTTTGACTGTAAAATCGTCTGGTTGTGGGTTCGATCTCCACTCGAGAGATGAAATATTAATTTAAATGTATATTTCCATTTCGCTCTGGTGTCGAGGTAAAGCGCGACTTTAGCAGAAAGTGGGGAACAGTGGGGGTGTTTTAACACTAGGTCCTGTCTGCCTACCCTGCTGAGTGCGGAATACAGCGTGAAGCTGATTAAGATGTGAGATCTTCAATTTTACTATTTATTGTTCTACAAAAAGGACGAAAAAAAATTATTAAATACTTAAGAGAATACAAATTTAAAGCATAAAAATGCTTATTATAGTCTGTTTACAAAATATAAAATGAAAACATTTTATATTTTGTAAACAGACTATATAAGAGTTGATCTTTGAGTGATTAATTACACCAAGCCAAGAAAAACAAAGAATTTAATAAAAAAAATGCAAATCATGTTCAAGGTTTCAGTATTTCCTTTGTTGACTCCTGCCAATTATGTAATTTGACACTCCTGCCAATGTGTCCTGCAACGTAAAAATCTTATTAATATAATTCTGCTTTTATACCAGCCATTGCTATTGACTTTTACTGTCTAATATATTGCTATTGGTATTTTGTATTTTAACATATCTCGAATAAATATAATCTAAATAATTGGAGCACTATAGAAAAAATATAAAGTCATATAAACTAAGATGGTTAGTACTTAAAATAAACTTCAATTTATTAGTGTTTTTTCTCTACGAAATTGTAGTTTTGTACATGTTTAAGCCTTAAAGCACCATTGGGATTATAGAAGAATGTTTGGAGAATGTCTAACAACACTTTTCACTCTTTTGGAAACAATCTGACGACACTTTTCGCGCTTTATTTAAAAGCTAAAGCTGGAAATTTAAAATAAGTATAATTTAATCAGTGTAGTTGAAACAAAACGCGGCGTTGAGTTCCGCCACGTGACACACATTATCTCGAAGAATATGTAAAACGCAATGTTTTAACACTAGGCTGCTGCTGTATTTTCATGCCTTCTCCCGCGTGTCACGTCAAAGCCAGAAAAAAAAAATTCTTTCTAATTGGTATTCCTCCGAGAATCGAACCTAAAATCGTCACTATACTCAGATAGTACTTTGTAATAATTAATCTTGAATCAAGCCCCCATACAAATTACATATCACGGTATAGCATTTATTGTAATACATTTTTGTTCTGTCACTCCCTATGATAAATTGTTGTAATTTGCGTCTCGTCTTCGTAAGACAAGTGACCTGCGAAACTTGCCACATTAGTGTTTGCCGCATTAATCTTTTTTGCCTTAAATTACAGCTAAGGCACCATTTATTATAAGAGTCTGACAATGAAATAAGAGAATATGGTACGAAAATATATTAATTTATGGAACCAAAAAGTAGCCTTCATACGATTTTATAAGACGGTATTATAAAAATGGACTGATCGAAGTATTGAAAGTACAGTGGGATTAAATTTGATGGTTGTGTTTTCAATTTCTACTCTTCTCCGCTATGGAAGACTTTTTGGACGTACTCACGTCGTATTATCCCAGAAATACTGCTGCAGGTAATCTATTAGGTTTTCCGGGGAAAGGGAGGTGGTTGCGATTACCCTTTTTCTGTTTGTTTGTTAGTCGGATCGGAACCATCGCGTTCTTTGGCACCGAGTAGATAAGAGCGTCCTTCCACTCATTTTGGACTACAGTGACTACGTTGACAGAACAATCGCTTTAGAACCGGCGATAGCTCAAGAGCACATGCATAGAGTAGTAAAAAAGAGATGCCAACTGATTCATCAACGAGCACACGCATAGAGTAGTAAAATAGAGATGCCAACTGATGATGAACTCGATTTGCGGATATCTTAGGAATGTTTAAACTTAACGTAACGTAACGTGCAACTTAACGTCAGGCATTGAGATCTGTCACTGCGGAATAGTTGGTGTAGTTCCATGGTCATCTAAACGGGTTTGATATGCCTCGCACATGAAAAAAGAAACCTTGGTTTACAAATTTCAGAGATATGAACGATGATTATATAGAAACGTTAAGTCCTATGCAGAATTTTGTCGGCCACAGGAGCTGTACAGGCACTAAAGAAAACAAAAGAAAGATTCGACGGTCGACCTGAGTTTTTGGAAGGAAGGGATTCTCCAATACCGAAAGTGTTGGTACCCTTTCAGAGTAGTGTCTGTGTTAGCGCTGCTGGCATATTTCAGAAAGGGTAGCCGTAGTCCGGCATTACATTATATGAAACGCAGTGATAAAAAGCCACTACATAACGTCGGTTTTTAATGCCGAAGGTGATAATAATCCAGTCGAGTTTGCCCATATGTGATGACTTTCGGGATTCCTCACGTACTTGGGTCGCTCTTTACGATACCCCCAGTATCAGTACTAGGAAAATCTTAAAATAAATAACAATAAATATATAAAGATCTAAAAGAAAAAAAAATCTTATTACTAATTTAAAAATACATGAGACATTTTAATGGCCTGATCACAACGTAATCACAAATGGAATTTAAATTCAGTTTATTTAGCTATGTAAAGTGGTGATCAAGTTTCAGCTTAATCGAATAAACATCAGAGGTAATTGCGGGCGCGACGCCGCGCCGTTTGTGAACAGGAAGTGCTTGTCACCTACTACTTCGCCATACGAGTACCTACATGGAAAATAACGACTGAAAGAGTATTTGGTAAATGTTCGTATATTATAACAGATCTTTGGCATACTCAGTTACATTTGGTGATTGTATAGTAATCATAAAATATAAAGTTAATTTCAATGGACGTTCTATTTAAAAACCCAATGTAAGGAATAAATATTTTAGCGTTTACTATAAAATATTTGTAAAAAATACCAAGTTACTCTATATAATAATAATAATTTGAAATAAATTAAAAGAAAGTACCTTTATACTTGGTAAAATGAGAGGCGTTTGCTTGCAAACTAATAAAAATACAAATTTGCCGAGAAATCAGACTTGGACGGAGCTATAGCTCAAAGATGGTAAAAAATATAAAACCCTTTGAAAACTATACCAATATAGAACTTTCAGAATTATTCAATTTATAAGTGCAAAGTTTGAACGGTTAAAAGTAAAAGCGCAGTTTTTTCTATGTTATTTGTTTCTTTGGCAACCCTTCTGCTAGGGGTAGCAGGTGTCTATGCACAGTCGCGACTGGCTGTCAAATGACTCGCCATATATCTCGCTTAAAACTTTGCAACCACTGTACTAACTGCCAAAATTTGGTAACTTTCGCGATATCAATCTAGATATAATATATATAATTTAACATAATATGATCAAAAGATGAATATGTATATATTTTGAAGAGTAAAATGGAGAGTTTGTTTTCCTTATTCAGTTTTCATTTGCACCCGCTCAACATCACAGGGAGCAAGGTTTGTAAGGTGTAACTGAAAAATAACGATGTAAGACAGTAGAAAGCATCGTTAGCTGAGTTACATCTTTTGCCGTAATATCAGCTGCAATAACGTTCTATTTTTCTAAAATTGTGTATGGATTTCATGGTAATAAAAAATCAGCTTCACGCTGTATCCCGCATACAGCAGGGTAGGCAGAGGGAACCTAGTGTTAAGACACTCCGTTCCCCACTTTCTGCCGAATTCTGGAGGCATTGCGTGTTGAGTGGCAGAACTCAACTCCGTGCGTTGCCTCGACACAAGAGCGAAGAAATGGAAATATAAATTTATGTAAATAGCTCACCTCGAGTGGAAAGCACACCCACAACCAGTCGGTTCAGTCACACTTTGTACCCCTGCGCCACGACTGGCCTCTAATTTAATAATGGAACTTCATAAAATGACACGAAAAACGATTAATATTTTATTATTATTATTATATAAACCTTAGTGATTTTTTATATTATATATTTAGCACTCTCAATCAAAGTTATCATTAAGACTTCAAAGGAATCAAAAGTCCCATTTATTCGCGTATTTCATCCTATTTTCAAGAGCATAAAATAATAAACGGTGATTTCAAAATCGTTTCAGTATAAAATTTATCAAATGTCTCATTTACATACTTTTGTCTCTTTGATCGTCATCTTATTGTTGTAATTTAACTAAAGTGTGACAAGAATTACTTTATTTTTTTTAATAATTTTTAAATTTTATTTCTTAAAAACTTATTCCGTCCTGATTTTATAAGGGAGTTGAAAGAAATTGGCATATTGCTAGCTGTCTCTACGTCTAACTCTTATTAATAAATAAGGCTAGTGTAAATTAGAATATTGGGCTCATAATCTAATAAAATAAATCAAAATATATAAATCAGCTTCATACTGTATCCCACACACAGCAAGGTAGGCAGAGGGAACCCAGTTTAAGGACACTCTGTTCCACATTTTCTGCAGAATTCTGGAGGCATTGCGTGTTGAGTGGCATAACTCAACGCCGTCCGTTGCTTCGACACCAGAGCGAAGAAATGGAAATATACATTTATGTAATTAGGTCACCTCGTGTGGGGATCAAACCTACAACCAGTCGGTTTTACAGTTACACTTTGTGCCCCTGCGCCACGAATAGCCTTTAATCTAATAAAGGAACTTCATAAAATTTACACAGTTTACGGGACCACAAAATTAGTTGTTAATTGTAGCTTTACGCTTTATCCCACCAAGAGAAGAGTAGGCTGAGGGAACCTGGGAACCTAGTATTAATACACTCCGTTTTCCGCCGATTTTGGAGGCATTGTGTGTTGAGTGGCAGAATTCAAAGTCACGCTTAAGCTTGTTACTCGAACGAGGAAATGAAAATATTAAATATTTCACTTCCTTGAGTGCATAAAACTAATAACCGTCGTACTGATACAACCCTTATTCCTAGGCTCAATATGCTTACACTAGCAAATACTATTTCTTGTTATTTTCCATAGCATGTGAATAACGGAACGAAAAATTCCATATTGTTATTTCTTTTATTTAAATATATCTATATAATTTTATTATAATATAATTTTATTATAATGGTTAGATAATTTTATTAGACGCGGTCGCGATTACACGCTTAAATTGGGAAATCATTCAATTTATATAACAAGCGTATAAAATTTCAACATAGCTGAGAGAGATGAGAACGTATGGCTTAGTTTTCATAGCACCTGGTCGGTCTTGAAATGTTGATTCCAGGAAGCGCGGGTTTGAGTCTCGCTACGTTCAAAATTTTCATCCGTTTTCTAAATAAGTATTTTCTCCCCTAATTAAACTTAAAAAAAAATTCAAAAGAAATCCACCCACTGTTATTAATCCGTTTTTTGTTTCATTAATAAAATTTTGTTCTTGGAAAAAGAGTCGGTTTTTTAAAAAAAAAAAAGGCTGGTCGAAAAGGCCGCATAACGGTACGCTTTTGCCCCTGAACCACGACAGGCTTCATTTAGTAGTTCAAAGCTTAAAGAACCGGTCAAATGCGATTGTGCACTCATTGTGTATAAAATGAAATACAAATAAAAAAAAATAATTATTATTTCTTATGAATTACCTATTAATTTTCACCGTTTATATATTTTTCTTTAATATCTGCTTGCTTACTTTTACAAATTTTATAATTGTATGATAACCCTATAGATTTTGATTACTCGGCAAATTACATACAACTATATATATTATTTATTTAATATAATTTAAATAAAAACAAGCCTCAACCTAAAATTAAACCACAACATTCTATATCATATTTATCAATGGGCGTTATACTAAGCCGTCTATAATACTAATTTTCTTTGTAACGTAAGCATCAGAAATTTAATTAACTCGTACTTCAAAGCCCGCTAAGGGTCAATAGGCACTCTAAAGGATTCGCTTTGTATAAAAAGGGATAACTCGAAGTTGTTTGCGAGGCAACTTCAGGATTTTATAGGACATTTCAGCTCAGATTATGAAGCTGAAATTCTACAGCCTCCTGCCTCTACTCTGGAGTCTACAAGCACCATATTAAATAGTAAGAAATTGAATTGGTAAGCCTTTGTAAGGTTAAGCTGCTTTGTTCAATGTATTTTACTACTGTAAGTTTGATTGACTTGAACTTTTTTAAATATCATAATTTTTATCCAATGTCCAAGGAGGAGCTTCTCAATTCGTGAAGCCGATATATCTGAACCGATTTACGTAGTGCTTTTTTTGTTCCCATAAGTGTTTCATACGTTTGGCATTTTTTTTTTAATTTTATGAGCAGTTTTGTTAACTTGGACTAGCAAATGTCATTCAACTTTGTATATACACCAGTTACTTTAATGCTTTTGAACTGATTTGTGTGATTCCTTTTATTTACCCACTCAATACTTCAACACTGTATGACATGCAATTCAACAAATATTTGAGATCCATACGACATATAAGGCCCAAATTCGACCTCATATGGAGTACTGTTCTCCCTCTGGGCTGATGCACCCTAGTATCGGTTTGACCCATTTCATCGCATACAACGTAGAGCCGTTCAAATCGTTGGGGACCCAATGATTTGTGCAGGGCTCGAAACTTAGGCTTTGCGTAGAGATGTCTCCGTCGAGTCGAGAAGCTGTAATTCATATATAAAGTCTAAAATAATGCTGCAACAAAGTATGTATGTTTACAGTAAAGGCCATTATGACCCAGCGTTTGACTGTAAATGCGACGGTTACAGGTTAAATATTTCACTTGGGGATACTGAATTTGATCTTATATTTCTCCGTATTAATTTATCCACTTACCATTAATTGATGTACACAGTCTGAGAAATCTTGACATTAAAAGCGCAAGAGAATAGAAAAGCGTGAAAAATTATATTATAAAGCAATTTATATTAAAAACTTTAATAATAAAAAACAACGTTATACTATATAATAAAAGTTAACTATATGATTTTTAATAAAAAAAATTAATAACAGCACGAACTATTTGGTCAAAATCCCTATTTATGCGATGTACCAAATTAAAAGCGCGCGTAGACTTTTACGATGTCGGAGCGCCCGAAAAGTCATTCCGCTTATCCACTACCACATGCCACTTACTTCAGCCTCTTTACCTTCATAAATGACTTGCGATAGGAGTAAAGATAGGCTGTAACGTACTATAAGATTAATTTTTAGTTCTCAATCTAATATTGCATTAGGGTTGATTTTTAATGATGCGACTAGATTTTTATGTTGAAATATTATCAAATCAAAGGATTTTAATAGAAATTTGGTAAAATTATGATAGAATGTCGTACGCATTTTATTTCGTATTAGCAGAATTATCCGAAGCACTTGTTGTTTGTGTCTGTTTAAGTACTTTGGGAGAACATCGCGCTACGTTCTATTTAGCTTTAAGTACGTTGAATACGTAAATGCCTACATGACGACAATATAAAAATTGTATGTAAGTACAGTACAGTACAGCAGTCAAAAATTCAAAATTTCGTGCAACAAAGTATATCTTTTATTTGCTACTCTCGTAGTTACAAAGCAAAATTGTCTATTAAAATTCCCTTATGTCCGGTTTTTTTCGTACTTGGCATGGTTTACACGCAAAATTACCATAAGCACTGCGCTATTTCGTTTATCTGACCACGAAACGGCTTACTTGTGAACTCTGTAAAGCTTAGCGGCCGTGTAGTAACGAGATGTAGGTTTTGTTTTTTATTTACTTTTGCTCATATGAATAATGGACCTTTGTTCGATGATATAAAGGTATAATTCTTGAATTATATTTTTAGACTATTTATAAATCAGCTTCACGCTCTATCTCGTACACTGTAGCGTAGGCAATTTTCCGCCACCTTCTAAAGTGGCGGAACTGAACGCCGCGCTTGTCTCTGTACCAGAGCGAAGAAAAGTAAATACGAGTTTTAAATAAATATATTTACTTCCTGGAGTGCATACACATATACACACACTTGTGTCCCGGCGGCACGACTGGCCTCAACTATTATTATTATACTACATTATGATATTAATTAATATAGATAATTAGTCAAATTATTCTATAATACTAAAATAGTGATATAGAAGATTATTACTTAAATGTACCTCTATAGGTAATCTACACCTATAAATAAAAGTGCATGTCTGTGATTTAAAAAAAATGTATTTTCACTTTTACTCTCCGGGTACAGCTGGATCGATTTTTATGGGACTTTTACTGAATTAATTATTTTCATTTCTATAGCTAAAAAGTGCAGCATTTAATTTCAGTCACTCACAATATATCAAATACGAGCGATGACTGAATGCGGAAAACCGAGTCTTTCTTTTATCTTTGGTTACTCTGATATGCGGAACAAAAGGTGAAGATAAAAAAAATTAAGACTATATATTTTGTAACTATATAGTATAATATTTATATAAAATAAATTTACCGTCTTCTTATTTAATATAATATGATGACAATATTTGAATTATAATGAAAAGCAATTAACTATGGAACAACGTCTGAGTACGTGAACCGAAACAGACGTGGAGGAGGTCTTGTAATGTGCGACTCAAAGGACTACATACACGCTCGTTAATTACTGAAAAATGAACTAATTAGTCGTGAAATGCTCTTCGGAATATCTAAAATTCTCGAAATTGCAAAATTTTTGGACGTAAATTGGAGCGTAATTGTACTTTTATTAGAACTCTGTGGAATTTTTAATGTGTAAGACACAAATACTGATTTATATATATATATATACACATATAAATATATATATATATATATATATATATATATATATATATATATATATATATATATATATATATATATATATATAGAGGCCAGTGGTGGCGTAGTGGTACAAAGTGTGTCTGTAAAACAGACTGGTTGTGGGTTCGATCCCCACTCGAGGAGATAAAATATTTACTTAAATTTATATTTTCATTTCTTCGCTCTGGTGTCGAGGCAAAGCGCGGCGTTGAGTTCTGCCACTCAACACGCAATGCCTCCAAAATTCGGCAGAAAGTGGGGAACGGAGTGTCTTAGCACTAGGTTCCCTCTGCCTACCCTGCTGTGTGCGGGATATAGCGTGAAGCTAAAAAAAAAAAAATTATATATAAGTATTTGTGTAGTTCTTATATATCAGTATTTGTGTCTTACATATCGAACGAATTCATTTATCAAAATACTATGGTAGAAATCGAATCATTTATCGTTATTTTTATTTAACATATGTATATTATACTTATTAAAAAATATAATTGTATGTCCGATCCAGGTTGAATAAATTATCTTGCTTTCTATGCAAACGCATACATTGGCGAAATATTTGGCTTCGTATTGAATAACGATCTATTAGCCTCTTCGTTCTCTCTCCCTGGTTTGCTATATGAGGGGAAAACGTGATAGCTTCACCGTAAAGGCATTATTTACTATAGTTAGATGTAAACCCGCGACCGTCGTGTAAAAGCGCGAAAGTAAGTATTATATTGTTAAATTTGCTGTTTAAAATTCGTGTTTCAAGATATAGATACAGCATTTTTTTAGATTACACCTAAATTAGTTCAGGTCTGCTAAGTAAGAACCTTACTTTCGGTTAAGGATATTGTCTAGTCTTGTATTAAAAATAACATAATTTACATTTTAATATTTTTTGTATAAATAAATAGTTATTGGAGATTATAAGTAGAAATGTAAATAAATTATATATTTTTTATACTTTTACGCTATGTCTCGCACATATTAGGGTAGGCCAAATTCTGGAGCTAATGCGTGTTTAGTGGCGAAACTTAACGCCGCGCTTCGCTTCGACACCATAGCGAAGAAAATGTGAATATTAAATATCTCATTTCCTCGACCGAGAATGGAACTTACAACTGCTGCTTTTACAGCCAGGCTTGTACCCCTGCGCCACGACTGGCCTCAAAATTAATTTATCCACGTACGTACGTCGTCGTCGTACGTCCAATAATTATACATTCATCATTAAGGGTGACGGACGTGTTCATTTTAAGCACAATTTTCGCGACACACAACACACCCGCGGCTACAGCTTAACAAAATGAAAACTCATTCGCATGAAAGTCAATTATGTATTAATTTCGATCTTTCCTTTGTTATATCGGGAATTTAATATTGTTTCTCATTTTCTTCTATATATTTAAAGTTGACATTTCATAAATTACGACACACGTTTGTATGTAGAAAATTTATACTAGTTATTGAAGCTAATATAAAATTTCAAATTTTCTCTTATAAGACTGTCGTGACGCAGGGATACAAACGGGGGATTGTAAACGTATTGGTAGTTTGAGGATTGTGGGTTCGGTACCAACTCGGGGGAACTATTTACATTTCTTCGCTACAGTAACAAGACAAAGCGTAGCGTTGAGTTTTGTCCCTCAAAAGCAAAATTTCTCGTAAATTGCGCAGAAAGTGGAGAACGGAATGTATAAACAGTAAGTTTCCTCTGCCTACTCTGCTAAATGCAGAATATTAAAAGGTTGAAGGTAGAAAAAATATTTTACTACGCTGTATGTTTCAATGGAATGTTATATTAATTAAATTTACGTTTTTACATTTCGTTTTACGGAATCCGATACAAAAATTCAATTAACAAAAATACTTTTATGTAGGTATATCCCGTATTTGTGTCAAAGGTGAAAGAGGGTCGAATAAATAAATATTTTTCATATTATTGTATTGAGCTAACGCACTATCACACTATGACGGAGAATTTATTTTATTCGTACATAAAAAAATTTTTATTAGTGAAATAGAAACAATATTATTTAAAAATTCTTCAAAACCAGGATTTTTTAATCCTGATTTTAATTATGTCTTTTTTAATATTGTGATTCGAAAGCGAAGACGAAGCAATGCTTATATCGGTTAAGCTCGAGATGTTTAAACTCGAACTCGAGTGTGCAATAAGTGGATATTAACCCTTGTATGCTTTGGGGAATGTGTATGGATGGTTCTAATATCTATAATAATACGGTTATAAGCTTGTATAATTCTGGCAACCTACTAAACCTGGTCCTACTAAACTGTTTTGGTTAGTTCAAAGATGGGGTACTTGGACAGATATCGAGTTCTTAATTGTTCGTTAAGTAACAGATTCAAATGTGCATAAATTATAATAAATTTTTGTGGTAATAGCGCCATTGCTATCTATAATAATATAAATTGTAAGAGAAATATACTTATTTATTCTGGTCGGTTTCGAGGAGGCGCGGGCTCGAGTCCCGCTACTTTAAAATTTTTAAACGTTTTCTAAATAAGTATTCTTGTTTTCTAAGTGTGGAATAACACTTTAAAAATTATATTAAAAAAATTAAAAAAATTGTTGAGTGAAGCGCACTAATCTCAGGAACTACTACTTTGAATTAATAAAATCTCTTTGTGTAAATAGTCATGTGTCACATACTTTCATATAGCGATAATTGTCCCATTACAGTAACGTTATCCTCCTACCATTGTATTATATAAATAAATAAATACAGTAAAAATAACAAAAGGGAACCAGAGTCAACGGAAGGAAGTTGTCAACTTATAAAAGAACGTTCCCTATTCAATATATACGAATATAAGAACAAAGGAACGTGACATGGGTCATCTAATGTCCGACACAAAGGCCGGCATACACATGCGAGAATTACTGAAGACGGCTAATTAGTCCTCTAATAGCACTTCCGCATATAACACCCATAAATGTATCATTATCCCTACTTCCTGAAGCACCCCTAATTATACAGGTAAGGGACTCGACTTCACTTAGGTAGGTATATTTTGTTTTTGTTGAAAATTTCTTTTATCTTTATATTATCTTTCCTGTATTTTGTGGAATAAGAATAGAGATAAAGAACCTCATTAAGCTGTTCTTTATATGCTGCATTATAGAGTCATAATATTGAGTTTTACCTAAGGATATATATGGATTCATATTATGAAATAAATAAAATAAAATAAAATTAAATTAAATTATCTTCACGCTATATCCCGCACACAGCAGGGTAGGCAGCGGGAACCTAAAGTTAAGACACTCCGTTCCCCACTTTCTGCCGAATTTTGGAGGCATTGCGTGTTGAGTGGCAGAACTCAACGCCGCACTTTTGCCTCGACACCAGAGCGAAGAAATGAAAATTAAGTAATAAATTTAAGTAAATATTTCATCTCCTCGAGTGGGGATGGAACCCACAACCAGTCAGTTTTACAGTCACACTTCGTGCCGCTGCGCTATGACTGGCCTCTATGAAATAAATATTTAACTAATATAAAAAATAATAATACCTGTATAATGTAATCATTGAATACATATATTTTTAACTTTACGCTGCATCCCGCACATAACAGGGTAGGCAGTAAAAATTTGAGAACTTAGTGTTAAGACGCTCTATTCCCATTGAGAATTGATTCCATTCCTCAAGTGGCAATCAAATCTACAAGCAGAAAGTAAATGACCGCATGCTAATGATATAAAATGTACTATAATCATATAATATAATATAATCATTCATATTTAAGTAATCTTTAAAATCAGATACAGATAAAATAAAATAAATGATGTTCTATAATACCGCATTGGATGTCACATAACCGAGTCAGGTTTTAAAAGTTTAAATTCAAATTTAAAGCGTACGTTGACTTTTACGAGCCCACAGCGCCCAAAAGCCATTTCGCTTATCCGCAACCGCCGACCACTTAATTTCGCTCTCTTTGCAATTTTTTTTAGTTTTTCTGGGACCTAATTTTAGGCTTTATATCGCAGGAATTATTTTTAAGAAAAGTTAAATAGAGGGTGAACTGAATATTTTCAATGGTTTATCTAAAGAGTGAATATATAGCGTATAGTTAAAATATACCTTCATTTTATATTTTAATACATAATATTGTGTTTTTAAAATTGATGTTATAAAGATGAATGATAATGTTTTTATTTACTTTTTTGTTTTTCCAGTGTCACGTCGTGTCTTGTATATAACTGGATGGGAACAGGGAACCAAATTTACGCTGGATTTTTGAAACCTCAAATCTCGAGTGTTGAACCTCAACGCCGCCTTTTTTGTCTTGCTATCCTATAAATAAAAACAGAACACATTCAAATCCCACAAGTAGGAATCGAACCCACTATGCCACGATGGCGTCAAATCGCATTTCCATGCAAAGCTTCAATATAAGCCTATATATAACGGCTATTCTAACCACTCCGCAATGCTATAGGAATTGTATAAAGCGTTTGACGATCGTATGACCTGCACGTGAGGCACCTGTGATCTGTCACGGGCCCATTGCGATGCAGGAAAATGAAACGTCAAAGCGAAACACGCTTTTCATTTTAGACTGCAACTCCATGCTGGGAAAATGTCACAATAAATAGAGTAAGTAGTATGGAGGTAGTTTAATTTTTTTGTAGTCTTTCCGTATTGTAATATATTCCATATTTAAATGTGGAAGTAATTGGATTAAAATTCGTATTATAGGCTGTATAAATAATGAAACGTTTGTGTACGAATGCCTATTATCTATACTGTTATATAAAGAGAAAAGACTTGTACGTGTGTATGTTTGTAGTGGATAAACATAAAAACTACTTAACGATTTTAAATATTCTTTTTACATTCGAATGGTATGGTATCATATGTTTCACTATTGTAGATTTGACAGTACCACTACTTTTGAAATAACGACCATAATCATACGACTTCCAGCAAATCTATATATTTTTAAACATTTTTTTAAAGTGTTATTCCACACTTAGGAAAGAAAAATACTTATTTAGAAAACGTATAAAAATTTGAATTTGTTATGCTCGTGTCTTTTAATTTCTTTCATTTAGAAGTTTGCTTTCTTTGCTTCAAATGTTTAGGGCTATGGTTCTAAATATTTGATGTTAATTTCAGCTTCTTACCTCTATGCGATCGCGTCGTTTTGACTGACGGACAGACGGACAAAGAAACGATAATTAAGGGTTTACTTTTAAACTTTTTGAAGTAATTCAAAATAGAAAAGGAACACCTTTTAAGCATCGGCAAAACATGAGATGGATTCGAGTTAAAATATTTGAAAGCGCAACATTTAAACCATCATTTTGAAATGAAAAATTCCGAACAGCGATGTCGGAGAGCGTTCAAAACGTCTCATCACTCGTGAAATTGCATGTGCCGCCTAATTTGTATTCGAGAACACTTCGCCTATATTTGTCGGCGGCGGTTCAGGGCGGCGGCTGATCGCGCACCGACCCGCCGCCGTTCATCCCTAATGCTCATAATGTTGTATAATTTAAAACCGTTTGTTAGAGCTACTATGGTGTCAGTTCAGAGAGGAAACCATACAAAAAATTCTAATAAAATTGCATTAACATAAAAAGCGTAAAGTATGATAATGTTAAGCACAGGTAATATTAAATGCGTTTCGACACTCCAAGTGATGATGAGTTTTCTTTGGAAAACTTGAATATACATAGATTAAGACATCTCCACGCAACGGGAATTTTAATATCCTTTGAAAATTTCCGCAAGAACTAGCACGTTTCCGCGACGTCACTTGTCAGATGTCACTCTATGTCGTTATAGAGCTCGAGTGCGACGAGTAAGAGGCTTACGACTTCCGAAAACAGACAATTCTAATATAAGTACAAAAAGTATCTTTGGAGCTGCGATACTTAAAATGTTTTATGTGAAGCTCGATGCGATGCATATTTGAGAGGTATGGAGCAAGAGAGACTATCGATTTATTAATAAAAAACGTGTTTTGTTTTAATTTTCGTCTACAATCTATGCAAACAGAATTGAAGATTTTTTGTAAATTTAATATAAATGTTAAAAACGAAAATTATATTACATTATATATATTAAATAAACGACTATATCATTAAAATTCTATTTAACTATAAAAAATCGAATTAAGTAACAGTTAAATTTATTAAGAATCAAAATTAATCACATAAGATTAGCTAAAAAGAAATTAAAATAATATTCACAGTATAGGCCAGTCGTGGCGCAGTGGTACAAAATGTGACTGTAAACCGACTGGTTGTGGGTTCGATCCCCACTCGAGGATATGAAATATTTACTTAAATTTATATTTTCATTTCTTCGCGAGGCAAAGCGCGGCGTTGAGTTGTGCCACTCAACACGCAATGCCTCCAAAATTCGGCAGAAAGTGGGGAACGGAGTGTCTTGACACTAGGTTCCCTCTGCCTACCCTGCTGTGTGCGGGATATAGCTTGAAGCTAATTTATTTTATTTTCACAGTATAAATTCGCCATACAAAACTCCTTTGACGCCTACTGACTGTTATTTATTACGTAGCACTTCATCTAGTGAACTCTTACAGAGCTAAATACGAGCCTGTAGATAAAGGTACTTACGAGCAGACAGTAAAATAGTTCTTAGAGATAGTTTGTGACGTAAGAGAAATAGATATTATGATAGTCTTTAATGAAAAAGATATAGACACTTCCAAATAGTAACGAAATTTTGTTTCTAATACGAGACGGCTGTTCATTCAAACCATGTCAGGAAAGTTAAATATATTCTAGTAGTAAGTAATATTGAGCTCCACCACATAACGTATAATAACTTTAAAGTAAATAAAAAGTGGAAAACGAAGTAAATTATGTTATGTTCCTTTTGTTATAAAGAATCTTAAAACTTTAAATAAATGTAAATAATTCATATATATACAATAAATATTATATGAAATTATAATACAATAATAGAAATACTTAAATTGTTCAATTTCTATTTTAATATTTAAGAATAAGAAAAAATCTATAGGCAGAGAGAACTTAGTGTTAAGACACTCTGTTACCCACTTTCCACTGTGTCCTGTTGGTTTTGCTTGGTTTTGTTAAGTGGTACCAGGTGAACACCAGAGCGAAGAAATGAAAATATAAATGTAAATATATATTTAATTTCTTCGAGTGGAAATCAAATCCACAACCAGTCGATTTTATAGTTACACTTTGTGCCCCTGCGCTACGACTAGCTTCAATAATCACAAACTATTATAACATTTAAATCATTATACAATACAAACATATATTTCAATTTTGAACTTTCTCCGATGAGATTAGGTTTCTAAAGGTACATAGTAGTTCAAAATGTATACACAGTGCTAATATATAATCTGTAGTCGATATAGTTTACGAACTCCTCTTGTTTAAACTTGGCGGATGATTGGATCTATTCAGTTAGAAAACGAGTCGAATACAGCGGGAGACACGCAAACGAGTCCATTTGTCTGAAAGCAGTCGTTTGTCCAAATAAATTATGTTCAGGGGAGTTGTTGGTAGAGAGCTAATAGTACTTGGAACGACTTGTAACTATTATATTGTTACAGAGAATTTGAATACAATCTTGTAGATTTGACTTTCTAATGCTTAGGCATGATAAAAAAATCATAGATTTTGTTTAATGAACTGGAATACAGCGCCTTTTAAAAATTCATTCCTAATTTAGCCAACAGTTAAACAAAAGTATATCGCGCACACTCTATTTGAAATAAAAAATGATTCCATTTCAACGACACAAAATTTATCTAAAATGTTAGTTTTTAAAATTTAAAATTGAAATTTTCTTTTCTATCGATGATGTGCTCATTTTCGCAGTAGTTCGGAGTAGACTGCTAGTTATTAGCAAATGCGCCTTGTAGTGTTCTTGAATACAAATTAAGCGAATGCAATATCGCGGAGTGATGTGACACTTAAGCATTCCAACATTCGAAACGTTGAGAATTTTTCATTTTGAAATGATCATTCGAGTGTCCCGCTTCCAATATTCGTCTGGAGCAGTTTTAAAATATAGTTCAATTTCCTGTTTTCAGCGTCTACACGGTATTAATAAGAAGAACAGTTTGAATTTTCTTCCATTTGCATAAACGTGTATTTTTAATACTCTAATGATGTCGTATTTATTGTATCTAACAATACAGTCTGTTGGAGATCACTATTTAAAACCAATCTTTTCGTGTATTTTTTTAAATGGTGTACACAAATAAAAGTTTCTTTTAGCTTAACGATGTATCCCGCAAATTGCAGTGGGGAACCTAATGTTAAGACACTTGCTGCCGTTTTTTTAAGGTACTTTTTTTGCCTATTACCAGAAAGCTTTCGCCTCGTTACCACAGCGAAGAAAGGCAAATATTATTTAATACTAATTCACTACCCCAATGGAAATCGAACCTACACTCATCACGTTACAACCACACGCATGTGTGGGCCACGATGGCTAATGACATGACTGACTATTTAAAATATAATAATGTTTTTATGTATAATAATTACAGTTAAATATATTCTGAGATATTTGTCCTAAAATCATATTACCTTGATTAATTAATTAACAGTAAAGCCACTTCGTGGCACATGCTACCTATACCTATAGCTATATATATATATATATATATATATATATATATATATATATATATACATATACATATATATATACATATATTATATAATTTGTGTAAATAAGCACGTATTCTTTTGTCCACAATACAATTGTCCCAAAACAAAGAAAAGGCTAAAAAAATTAATTAAAACAACGTCGAACACGGCTTATCCCGCTTTTTTGACCGGATATTCAGCAAAATACGTATGTAGATCACCATCCCGGGGACATGTGCGAGCGCTGTACGGCGCGGCGTTACATCGAAAGCGGATTGGATGCAATTTGGCAGAGAACGAAAGCGGAATATGGTTATATTTGGAATAATACAAATATGCCAATGTTTTGCAGTAATTACTGGTCGGACAGATGTTTTTTATAGTTCCCGATTAATTGTGTTTGTCTTATTTAAAATTCGCGAGTGAAATATTAAACATGAGATATTTAAAACCATTATCATTATTCCAGTTTTCTGTCGGTACTATTGTGCCATATTAATTTATGTTTTTTTTGTTAAATATGTCGAGATACTCGATTTTGAGATACTTTTAATCTTCAAGTTACATAAAAAAAATCCTAAACAATAGCGGTAAGTAATTAATATTTCTGGCTGCATTGTTCCTTCTCTTTCTATTTACAAATTTATAAAATAAAGAAAATCCAGCATATTTCACATAGGTGCTATATCAATAGATTGTAGGTTCGATTCCCATTCGAGGAAATTAAATATTTAATGTTTTCATTTTCTCGCTCTGGTAACGAGGCAAACTCGAGGTCACTCAACGCATAATGCCTCCTTAATTTGTCGGAAATTGTGGAGAGTCTTAATGGGAACAGAGCGTCTTAACACTAGGTTCCCAGGTAGCCTATGCCTTCTCTGTACAATACACATACAGCACCTGTTTTAATGTAACTTGAAAATTTTAAAAATATCACAGATTTCCATTGATAGAACATAAATAATTTTGTCAAACACTCATATTAAGTCCGCCAATTACAGCACCGAGTATCACCCATCGATAACCGCAAACGAGATATTAGCGCAATAAACTGTTTCGTATCGGTATATCGAAATACAGTCCAATATTCAACCTCATACAAATATTATCGAGATCGTTATTAGAGGGACGGGCAACAAATCACATCGTACGTGCCCAGAAGCAACCATATAACGATAAATGTCTTCTCATGTCATAATTTAGTTATTTTTATATTTGGCTTTATAGAATTCGAGATAGGTTCGCGAAATAAAAGTAATTGTCATAATAAAATTACACGCCAGTCGTAGCGCAGGGTTTTAAGTGTGTGATTGTAAACGCGATACGTTGTGGGTTTCATTCCCACTAGAGGAAATTTCATAATTTCGTTTTTTCGCCCTGGAGTCGAGGCAAAGCGTGGCGTTGAGTTCCGCCAATCAACACGCAAGGTCTCCAGAGTTCGGTAGAAAATGACAAAAGGAGTTTCTTAACACTAGGTTCCCTCTGCCTACCCTGATGTGTGCGGAATACAGCATGAATTTAAAAAAAAATAATAAAAATTTTGCAACGGTAATTATAAATCTGTTATTCTCTTTCCGTTTGTGTTTGGGCCATAGTATACTGGATGGCGGATATCAACAAATTTATTATAGACGAGGGACGGCGGCTTCGCCTGCTCAAACTTATTATATTATAGCCAAATTACACAAATTGTTTATATAAATTGTAGTCTATGTTACGCCGATGTATAAGCTACATTGTAAAAAACTTTCATCTAAATCCGCTCAGTAGTGTTTGTGTAAAATTGGAACAAAATCTATTTATATTCGTAGGATATGATTTTATCTCATCATCATCTTACTGAAGAAGATTACCGTCTATCAGTGAACGAATGTTGGTTGTACATGTTAATGGGTTCGATGCCCACTTGTAGTAATGAATTATTTTTCAATACTTAATGTCTCAAATTCAGGTGAAAATTGGAGTATCTTGACAATAAATTTCCTCGTAAGTCTATAAAAAATATGTAAACTACAATTTTTTATTTAGTAAATTACAATAATTTAAAAATACACATTTTTTTTTATTCATAGCGACACTCCATTTCAATAGTGTATGAAACTATAGAACAACAACTTACATCGTAAAATGTAATATAATGCATATAAAGATGTAAATAATACTCTCGCATACATATCTCCTTTACTGCCCCCCAAGGGCGCGAGGTCGGGACACTTGGACAAATTCCCTGAAAACTTGCAACAACATATTGTTATCTCACCGAAAATATAATTAGGTCTTGTCAATTATATTTTTATGTAAAAAGGTAAAATAATATGTTCCTTTATACGTATATTAACAAATTTAGTGTTATATAAAACAGCTATATTAGTAAAATATTAAAGTATAAACTAGAATGAAGAGTAATTAATATTAACACGTCATTTTTTGGGTTTTTGTACTTCAAAAACGGAACCTCTACAGCGGAACATTTTGTTGTCTGTATGGCCGTCTGTTAAGACCATTTATCTTGAGATAGCGTAAAAGGTAGGTCAAGTAGAAAAAAGGAAGATTTTAAGTCAGCATCATTAATCATACGTGAATTTATTATGCATCGATTTTGTTGCATTTTGTATGAAAATCGCCGCGTAATCAAAACCTATAGGAAAAATTTAGCAAGAAGTCAGAACTAGCAGTACAAATAAAAGAAAAAATCTAAAAAGTGAAAATTTGTAGATATTGATTAGGAAAAAATCATTACACTTACTTATCATTGGAGTTCATTTCATAAAAAAATGAGTGCAAACGTCCGCAATCTTAAGTTTGCCAAAATACCAATTGTACTTCCTATTGACATACAATCCGGAAATTGGTACCGTTTTTTTTTTATTTTATATTATATTGGGAACCGAAACTTAACGACACATTTAAGTAAGGTAAAGAAAATCTTTAATTTGAATTTTAAGTATAAAAAAAAAAAAATATTGAGACTGAGTAAAAATCGAATTTATAACCAGGACGTACCCATACAATTTACGATTTTTTAATGAAATTATAAACGCTATACAAAAATTCATCAATACGAAAAGGAAAATGTATATTAATTACAGCAAAATCCTTAATCATACAACGCTGATTGCATCGGACGCGAATATTTTCATGTAATTCGGGCAGGTTGGGCCGTAGTCGTTTATTTTCCAACTTAAAATTCATATATTAATAAAATGAAAATTACTTAAACTTCAATTGTAAACACTAAAAATAATTTTGGAAAAATTAAAAATAATTTTCGGTTGTAATACGCAATATTGGGTGCTCATATGCCAGATTTCAGTATTAAATTTGACTTCGTTAAAATTTTGATAAAATTATTTTCATGTTGTTAACATTTAGTTAATATAAAAGATTTCGGTATCTCAAGGTGGGTAGATAGGAAGAGGTAACTTAGTGTTAAGACACTGCGTTTTCCTTAACACTCTTTTTCTTCACTCTTGTTTTTTAGCCCGCTAATGGAATTCTAGAGGCTTAATTATTATTTCCTCGATACCAGAGCGAGAAAATGAAAAAAAATATTTCATTTCCTCGAGTGGGAATCGAACCCACAAGCTGTCACGTTCACAGTCGCACGCTTGTGCCATTGCTTAGCTGGCCACAACGTAAGATTAATTAATAAAAGGAACACAAAGACACGTACATATTGAGCATTTTTCTCGCTAAACCATTTGCATATAAATCGAATATTAATAATTTCTTATTCCTAGTTACAAGAACTCATTTCTAATTAAAACATAATATTTTGCTATCACAAATGTGGAAGTCGATTAGTAATGAAACTTATACTCAGATGAAAAAAAAACGTTGTATTTTTTTTATCATCTTCACGCTGTATCCCGCACACAGCAGGTTAGGCTGGGGGAACTTAGTGTTAAGACACTCCGTTCCCCACTTTCTGCCGAATTCGAACGTTGTATTTAAAGTAAATATAACTGAGGCTCGACAGCAAAAGGTAAGAGTGATATAAGGTTAATTAATTTGTCTCTTATTATAATTTAGCTTAGTAGGTATTTCTGCTTGTATAATTATTATAATATATTGCATCTTTTTTTATCAACTTCACGCTGTATCCCGCACACAGCAGAGTAGGCAGAGGGAACCTAGTGTTAAGACACACCGTTCCCCACTGTTCGCCAAGTTCTGGAGGCATTGCATTGCATTGCAAAACTCAACGCCGCCGTCGCGCATATCCGCGACACCTAAGCGAAGAAACGAAAATTCTCTCTGCCTACCCTGCTGTGTGCGGGATAAAGCGTGAAGCTGTTTGTTTTTAAATCGATATTTAATTAATAAAACGCGGAAATGAAATTACTCAACACTACCTACTTTTTCTCTGCCCACTCTCCTAAAATATGTTACCTAGATGCATTAAAATGGAAAAAGAAATGGCTTACCACTATTTACAAGACCCATATCAGAATTTTTATACAAAGTATTTTACCAACTAAAATATTCGCAAAAAACGCTAAAGTCTATCAAAATACAAAAAATTAAGTAACTCCATACTCTATTTGTTGTGACATTTTCCCAGTATGGAGTTGCAGTCTAAAATGAAAAGCGTGTTTCGCTTTGACGTTTCATTTTCCTGCATCGCAATGGGCCCGTGACAGATCACAGGTGCCTCACGTGCAGGTCAAACGCTTTATACAATTCCTATAGCATTGCGGAGTGGTTAGAATAGCCGTTATATGTAAGCTTATATAGCGAGCTTTGAATAGAAATGCGATTTGACGCCATCGTGGCATCGTGGGTTCGATTCCTACTTGTGGGATTTGATCATTTACTATTTTTATTTTCTTAGACTGGGTAGCAAGACACAACGCGGCGTTGAGGTTCACAATTCATGTTCTGGAGTTTTAAAAATCCACTGGAAATTTGGTTCCCTGTGCCCACCCAATTATATACAAGGCACGACGTGAAACTGAAAAAACAAAAAAGTAAATAAAAACATTATCATTCATCTTTATAACGTAATTTTTTTAAAATCACAATATTATGTATTAAAATATAAAATGTATATTTTAACTATACGCTATATTTTCACACTTTAAATAAACCATTGAAAATATTCAGTTCACCCTCTATTTAACTTTTCTTAAAAATAATTCCTGCGATATAAAGCCTAAAATTAGGTCCCAGAAAAACTAAAAAAAATTGCAAAGAGAGCGAAATTAAGTGGTCGGCGGTTGCGGATAAGCGAAATGGCTTTTGGGCGCTGTGGGCTCGTAAAAGTCAACGTACGCTTTAAATTTGAATTTAAACTTTTAAAACCTGACTCGGTTATGTGACATCCAATGCGGTATTATAGAACATCATTTATTTTATTTTATCTGTATCTGATTCGAAGGATTATTTAAATATGAGTGATTATATTATATGATTATTGTCCATCGGCGTTGTGGTGCAGAAATTGTGTAGTGGTGGTTCGATTCCCACTTGAGGAAATAAAATATATTTTCGTATAATATTTTAAATTCTTCGCTCTGAGAACGAGGCAAAGCGCCTTGAGTTCCGCTATTCAAACTGAAATGCCTTGCTGATTATTTTCAGTTTTTGGTTTTTCTATCCGAAAGTTTCTGTTTTTTTTTATTTTGATGTAACGAAATCCTAAGAAGAGAAGAATTGACTTGTGTCTTTTTTTGACCGATTTATGCGATGAAAAAAATTATAAATATAGAATTACGTTTTAACATAAACAGCTAAATAAAACAAATCTGTTATTAATAAGTCAAAAAAGCAATTAATAATTTAATATAAAGGATTAAACTAATATACATAAATTAAAAAAAAATTAATATAAAATGAATATTTTTAAAATAACTGTTTTTTAAAAAGTGGGGCATCTATCCTGGTTTAACCCTATATATATGTATATTTTATTATACATTTACAATTTAGTTTAGTTCAATATTTATTTAACAATATGAATTCGTAAGGTAAAACAAAAAAAATATAATATAATAAACATACTCTATATTATGTGTCTGTGGAAAACTGCCTAATGAGGTACTTTATCTCTATTCTTATTCCACAAAATACAGGAAAGATAATATAAAGATAAAATAAATTTTCAACAAAAACAAAATATACCTACCTAAGTGAAGTCGAGTCCTTTACCTGTATAATTAGGGGTGCTTCAGGAAGTAGGGATAATGATACATTTATGGGTGTTATATGCGGAAGTGCTATTAGAGGACTAATTAGCCGTCTTCAGTAATTCTCGCATGTGTATGCCGGCCTTTGTGTCGGACATTAGATGACCCATGTCACGTTCCTTTGTTCTTATATTCGTATATATTGAATAGGGAACGGGAATTCTTTTATAAGTTGACAACTTCCTTCCGGTGACTCTGGTTCCCTTTTGTTATTTTACTGTAATCATATAAAGTTATATAGACAATGGTAGGTGGATAACGTTACTGTAATGGGAATATGCTCGGTATTTAAAATATTAGTTTTTACCGGCGGTTTCGTCCGCTTGTACACTTGGAAATAACTGAGAGGTGCGTATATGACACGTGACACATTTTTTATGTCCAAAGCGACTGACCGAAGGAATATTGATTTCTCGATAAATAGACTATTCACACAAAAATATTCTAATTGAAAGTAAACAAATTCTTCCACTTTATAATATTAAAGATAAAAAATCTTCGATATTTAGCGTTTATGCACATTTGAATCTGTTAAGTACTTAATAATCAATTAAGAACTCGATATCTGACAAGTACCCCATCTTTGAACTAACCAAAACAATTTAGTAGGGCCGGTTGCTAGAATTATATAAGCTTATAACCGTATTATTATAGATATTAGAACTATCCATACACATTCCCCAAAGCATACAAGAGTTAATATCCACTTATTGCACACCCATCTTGAGTTTAACCGATATAAACCTTGCTTCCTCTTAATTTTAAATTAAAAAAATTAAATTAAATTAGCTTCACGCTATATCCCGCACACAGCAGGGTAGGCAGAGGGAACCTAGTGTTAAGACACTCCGTTCCCCACTTTCTGCCGAATTTTGGAGGCATTGCGTGTTGAGTGGCAGAACTCAACGCCGCGCTTAGCCAGAGCACCAGAGCGAAGAAATGAAAATATAAATTTAAGTAAATATTTCATCTCCTCGAGTGGGGATCGAACCCACAGCCAGTCGGTTTTACAGTCACACTTTGTACCACTGTGCCACGACTGGCCTCTTAATTTAGATTTTGAATTATAATTATAAAAATAGATACATATATATTTTTTTAGAGTTTGTAATAATATAGTTACTTTTTTACATAAAAATACTATAGTTAAATTTTGTGTACGAATAAAATAAATAACTAAATAACACACAGTCATAATGTGATAGTACGCTAGTTCAAAGCATAAAATACAAAAATATTTATTTATTCGACCCTCTTTCACCTTTGCCACAAATACGGGATATACCTACATAAAAGTATTTTTATTAATTGAATTTTTGTATCAGATTCTATGAAACGAATTGTAAAAACGTGAATTTAATTAATATAACATTCCATTGAAATATATTCGTATAGCATAACAAAATATTATTGCTACCTTTAAGCTTAGTATTGTGCATATAATAACCACTTACCATCAGGTGACTCGAACGCATGTTTGCCTTGTCCTTTTCCATAAAAAAAAATCGCAGGATAGGTTAAGGGAACCTAGTGTTTGTACACTCCGTTCTTTACCTTTCGACTTACGAGAGATAGCATATTTAATAACGGAATTCAACATCGCGCTTGGCTTGTTACCATAGGTAGGAATTGTAAATAGTTCACTCTCTTCAGAGTGGAAATCAATACCACAAGCTTTTGATTCACGCTGTATCCCTCACAGAGCAATGTAGGCAGAGGAAATTTGTGTATGTGTTAACACACTCCGTTTCCTATTAATTTACTTCCGGTTTTTAATTTTCTTCAAATTCTTGAGGCGTTGTCATAGAGAAGAAGAAGAATGATAAAAGATCGAATTATTAATTAATACATAATTGACTTTCATGCGAATGAGTTTTCATTTTGTTAAGCTGTAGCCGCGGGTGTGTTGTGTGTCGCGAAAATTGTGCTTAAAATGAACACGTCCATCCACCCTTAATGATGAATGTATATTTGGTAAATAAATTAATTTTGAGGCCACTAGTGGCGCAGGGACACCAGTGTGTGACTGTTAACGCGCCAATTGTGTGTTCGATTCTCATCCGAGAAAGTGAAATTTAATATTTACATTTTCTTCGCTGTAGCGTCGAGGCAAAGCGCGCCGTTTAGTTCCGCCAGTCAACACGCATCGCATCCAGAATTCAGTGGAAAATGGGAAACGGAATATTTTAACTAGGTTATGTCTACCTACCCTGCTGTGTGTATCTACACATGCCGTCCAGTAAGCTGTCGCGACAGCGTGAAGAAAAACATCCATTTCTATATACATTATATTTCTGTTCATAGTCTCCAATAACTATTTATTTATGCAAAAATTGATTAAATTGTCAGGTTTATTTAGCAGACCTGAACTTATTTAGGTTTAATCGAAAATATGCTCTATCTTCATCTTGAAACACGAATTTTTAAATAGCAAACTGAACTATTTATTTACATTTATTTCTGCGTGCGTGCTTGAGCGTGTTTCTATTCACACGATGGTCGTGGGTTTATATCTTACATTACATTGCAGCTATCACACTTTTTCCCTCATATAGCAGGCTAGGCTGGGAGACCGAAGATAAAATGAAACTCATCAGTCTCTTTATTCATTGCAAAGCCAAACGTTTCACGAAACACCGCACTTCGTTAATATATAAAAAAAAAATCAGCTTCACGCTGTATCCCGCACACAGCAGGGTAGGCAGAGGGAACCTAGTGTTAAGACACTCCGTTCTCCACTTTCTGCCGAATTCTGCCTCGAGTGGGGATCGAACCCACAACCAGTCGGTTTCACAGTCACACCTCGTGCCGCTGCGCCACGACTGGGGGTTAATATATATTATACTATAACATAATATACAATACTACCTTATCGACTTGTATATTGTATGGAATGGAATATAATTCTTACCCCGATTAGGGATCGAACACACAATCAGTGTAATATACATACAAACATATCATACATAAAAATAACGATAAATGTTACGATTTGTAGCAAAATAATTAAAATATAGAAATCAATTCGTTATAATATTTTATTCCAATATTTGTGTCTTACACATTAAAAATTCCACAGAGTTCTAATAAAAGTACAATTACGCTCCAATTTACGTCCAAAAATTTAGCAATTTTGAAAATTTTAGATATTCCGAAGAGCATTTCACGACTAATTAGTTCATTTTTCAGTAATTAACGAGCGTGTATGTAGTCCTTTGAGTCGCACATTACAAGACCTCCTCCACGTCTGTTTCGGTTCACGTACTCAGACGTTGTTGTATAGTAAATTGCTTTTCATTATAATTCAAATATTTTTATCATTTTTTTAGAAATTGAACTGAAATTTCCGCTTCAATTTGATACATTATATTTTGAGTGGCGGAACTTAATACTGCTAGTTTTACCAAAGAAAATGAAAATAAATTATTCTATGGAACCGCACACTCTATTTTTCAGTAAAAGTCACATAAACATTCCCGGAGATTAAACAAAAAAAAATATATATATATTTTTAATTACAGACATACATTTATATTTTATGTATTTTATTATAGAAATAAATGTTACTATTAATCTTCTAAAACAATATTTTATTATTATAGAATAGCTGATATTACACGCATTTCATGTTAATTAATATCATATAATGTCCAAAAATACAATTCTTCATTTACATCTTTTTATCATTAACCTAGGGACATTATTCATTTAAACAAAAGTAAATAAAAAACAAAACCTACATCTCGTTACTACACGGCCGCTAAGCTTTACAGAGTTCACAAGTAAGCCGTTTCGTGGTCAGATAAACGAAATAGCGCAGTGCTTATGGTAATTTTGCGTGTAAACCATGCCAAGTACGAAAAAACCGGACATAAGGGAATTTTAATAGACAATTTTGCTTTGTAACTACGAGAGTAGCAAATAAAAAATATACTTTGTTGCACGAAATTTTGAATTTTTAATATTTTTTGTATTTTACGTTTTGAATTTTTAAAGTGGCATATATTTATTATATATAGCTTTTACATTTTCGTAATGGGTACGTATTCAAATCGCACTGCAGTGTTCTGAAAACGTTAAGTATGTTGTACCGATAAAAAGTACACAACAACATGTGCTTGCATATTTCGACCTACAAAAGATTAGATATTTTTTTCAGTTTTCTTCCCAAAATGTAAAAATTAACAAATTTTATCACAACATAAAGACATACAAAAATCTAGTCACCTATCTCTAAATATATAGAGCAAAATTAGATTGAGAACTAAAAATTAATCTTATAGTACATTACAACCTATCTTTACTTCTATCGCAAGTAGTCATATCTCTCTCGCAAGTCGTTTATGAAGGTAAAGAGGCTGAAGTAACCGGCCGGAAGTGGCATGTGGTACCGGATAAGCGGAATGACTTTTCGGGCGCTCCGACATCGTAAAAATCTACGCGCGCTTTTAATTTGGTACATCGCATAAATAGGGATTTTGACCAAATAGTTCGTGCTGTTATTATTATTTTTTTATTAAAAATCATATAGTTAACTTTTATTGCTTTTCATATACTTTTTTATATAACGGTGTTTTTTATTAGTAATGTTTCTATATTTACTTACATTTAAGTTTTTTTTTAAATAAACGATATTTAAAAAAAAGTTAAAGCTTAAAATCAATCGACAATTCTCAATAAAAGACAACCAATAGCAGTAAAATAGAACACCCAGCAGCTTAACTTAACAAAGGCCTACCCATTCAATTTCGTGCTATTTAATATGGTGCCTGTAGACTCCAGAGTAGAGGCAGGAGGCTGTAGAATTTCAGCTTCATAATCTGTGCTGAAATGTCCTATAAAATCCTGAAGTTGCCTCGCAAACAACTTCGAGTTATCCCTTTTTATACAAAGCGAATCCTTTAGAGTGCCTATTGACCCTTAGCGGGCTTTGAAGTACGAGTTAATTAAATTTCTGATGCTTACGTTACAAAGAAAATTAGTATTATAGACGGCTTAGTATAACGCCCATTGATAAATATGAGATAGAATGTTATGGTATAATTTTGGGTTGACGATAATTTTTATTTAAATTATATTAATTAAGTAATTATGAGTTTAGAATTCAGCGAAAGAGGTGTCATAGTTCCAGGTTCCCCTCTGCCTACCGTGCTTTGTGCGGGATACAATGTGAAGCTGAAAAAAAGCAACTATTTAAGCTTCATGCTGTATCCCACACACATAGCGGTAAGCAGAGGGAACTTAGTGTTAAGACACTCCGTTCCCCACTTTCCGCTACATTTTGGGAGCATTGCGTGTTAAGTGGCGGAACTCAACGCCGCGCTCCGCTTCCACACCAGAGCGAGCCTTGCCTTGGTAACTAAAATAAGATATCGTTTGTAACAAATCAAAAAATATAAAAGCAACAAGCAAACAAGCAAAACTCGGAAAGAATATTATACTTAAAGTAATTCAGAAAAAAAAACCTTTATATATTATAACAAAAAAATATATCTATAATATGTAATAAATATAATATAATACAATATAAATATAAAAATATATGTAATAACTTGTAAACATTAACGTGTTGATCATATGTTAAATTAATCTAGATTGATATCGCGAAAGTTACCAAATTTTGGCAGTTAGTACAGTGGTTGCAAAGTTATAAGCGAGATATATGGCGAGTCATTTGACAGCCAGTCGCGACTGTGCATAGACACCTGCTACCCCTAGCAGAAGGGTTGCCAAAGAAACAAATAACATAGAAAAAAACTGCGCTTTTACCTGAGTTAACTATAGCTCAAACCTGATTTCTCAGTAAATTTATATTTTTATTACTTTTCAAGCAAGTTTTTTAAAGTAAAAGCCGCTTTTTATCAAGTACTAAATTTCTTTAAAATCAAGATAAAAATATAAAACACATCACAGAAATTATCCTAATAACATAGTATAGCATAGACCTATTATAAAATACGAGCATTTACGAAATTCAGATTCTGATCACCACTTTACATAGCTAAATAAACTAAATTTAAATTCCATTTGTGATTTCGTTTTGCTCAGGTAAAAGTTATCAAGTATTTTAAATTTTTAAATTAGATTTTTTTTCTTTGAGATCTTAACTTGTTTATAGAAATGTCATCACATATTAGCTAACTTGACGGGATTATTATTTTACCCGGTATTTGAAACCGGCGGTATGTAGAATTAGTTTCTCTTTCTGAAATATAACAATGGCACAAAAAGAGACACCACTCCAGAAGGGTACCATGACTTCCAGTGTTGGAGAATTCTTCTCTAAGTTCAAAAGCGCAGGCTAAACGTCGAATTCGTAGTACTTTTTGGGGTTGTCAGACTACTGCTTGGTACGGTTTGGTACCCATTAATTATGGCAGTCGCAAGACATCAGCAACTAATTTTTTTACTCATCTTTGTCATAAGGGCCAGATTGCCTTGGTTTGGTACGTATGAAAATTGTGAAAAATGATCCATTGGAATGTGCGAGGCATGTCAAATATAGAGTGAGACACTCTTCACTAAGCATACGAAAGCACAGATGAAAGAATGTACAACCGAGCCTTATAGATAGTTAAAATGGCATATTGCCAGAGCAAAATCCTAGCAAATCTCCAAATCAGTGAGAAGCTTGAAAGCTACTCGTCCGGAACCCGTCAGGTTTACGCCTTCTCGGAGGCTGCACTTGGAACATTTAAAGCCGCTCTTTTGGGAGCTCTCTTTGTTTCGATCTCTACTTTAGATGACCGTGGAAATACACGACCAACTGTCCTGCGGTGCCAGATCTCATGTCTGACATTAAGTTAAAAAGTTGTTTGGCGTATTTCACATTCCATCCGACTAATTAACAGCAAGAAACAGGCCTATAGCAATCACCTCCCTGCTTTTTAAAGTCATGGAGAACCTAAAAAATATCTATGAGCTCCTTAAAAAACTGTACCAGAGCGAAGAACGAAAATCTATTTATTATGCCGTGTAGAAATTAAACACAAAACCATCAAATTTATTGTCAAGCGATGCGCTCTTAATATTTTTAATCAGTACATTTTAATAATATCGTAATATAAAATCGTATGAAAGCTACTTTTTGGTTCCATAAATTAATATATTTTCGTACCATATTCTCTTATTTCTTTGTCAGACTCTTATAATAAATGGTGCCTTAGCTGTAATTTAAGGCAAAAAAGATTAATGCGGCAAACACTAATGTGGCAAGTTTCGCAGGTCACTTGTCTTACGAAAACGAGACGCAAATTACAACAATTTATCATAGGGAGTGACAGAGCAAAAATGTATTACAATAAATGTTATACCGTGATATGTAATTTGTACGGAGCTTAATTCAAGATTAATTATTGCACAGTGGGTTAGTATTTAACTATAGTAATGATTTTAGGTTCAAAGGAGGAATCTCCACTAGAAACATTTTTTTGACATGCTTTGTTATGGTTTGCGGGAGAAACCGTGAAAATAGGGTAACCAATATATACAGAGTGTTTTTGTCAGCACCACTTTAAAAGAAACAACAATTTTAACTACTCTATAAAAACTTAATACAATTAAAAAACAAAAATTCCCAAAAATTGAAAAGTGTTTTTTTCAAACAAAATAAATAATAAAAATATCGTTGTAAAATACAACGCCATTTGTCAAGCTGAAACCGCCGTATACGCCTCATTTTGAAATCGAGTTCAAAGTTGTTTAAACTTTAGTAGTTCTTTTTGTATCAATAACGTAAACACGTTATCATATCTATGCGTAACTGCGTCACACGAAATACAGGTATGGACAAACATTGTGAATTTAAAAAAATATCCTACGTCTAAACTGTTGAGCTATTTTGAATAATTTCTTTAGGTATGGGAAACTGGTTACTGGCATTTGAAATAAATGAAGAAAGGACGGAATGCAAGATCAGTTTAAATGGTAAATTATTAGAGCAAGTGAATGAATTTGTATATTTGGGAAGTATGTTTAGTAGAAAGTGAAGGTACGAGATAGACGCGGAAAAAAGTATTGCTGCCAGTAACAGGTTTAACGGCGCTTTGGCTGCGTTGATGAGACGGTGAAACATTAGCACAGTTTTTACACACACACACGCACAGCTGTACGTTTACCGTATACAAAGCAGTGTTGGTACCAACGCTGTTATACGAAAGATGAATGTCGTAGATCTCGTCGATCTCGATCTCTTCGTAAGATATGCAGAGTTAGCTTAGCTGATCGAATTCACAATGAAGAGAACTATAGAATGGCAGGTACTATCGAAGAGATCATGGTGAGACTGAAGAAGAATGTACTACACTACACGTGAACTGAAGAAGATTATACCGTTGAAAGAATTAGTGATAAGAGAATCGAAAAAAATATTTATGATGAAAAAGTGAGTGGTAAGAGAGGTAGAGGAAGACCTCGGTAGACCGTCGAAAACACAATATAAAAGATACTGGAGGAAGGTCACGTAATGAGGATCCTCGGAGGGTATGTATAAATAGGTTGATGACAGGCGAAAGAGGCATGTAGAGACCGTAAAGTTTGGCGCTCCGTTCCTTCTGACTACTTCGCTAGGGATACAGCATAAAGCTAACTTAAGCTAATCATTAAAATTAAACACATTTTTGCGGCCGTCGTGGCGCAGGGGCACAAGGATTAATCTCCACTCGAGGGAGCTAATTAGTATTTATTAGTAAGCAGAGAGAATCCATTTTGTGTGGCATTGCTTCGTAATAGAACAAAACAGTCCACCATTCAAGAATCTACTTCTAATTCGAATATACAAAATACAGTAAAGAATCTTCCTAAAATTCGGGCGTAGGCCCAAATTTTAAGAAAATAGTTGATCTCCGAGTAGGGATCGAATCCACACCTATCGCGTTAAAACTCAGACGCCTCTAATATATTTTTTTCAGAAACCTTATTTACATAAATATTAATAACAATGCACTCATCGTTACAATAAAAGCAACTTTCACGCCAGAATCAAGCGCAGCAATCAAAATTACAAATCCGGATTCAGCAAAACGGCCCCCGAAAAGACTACATATGGGACTACGGTTGAGAGGGTACATTATGAAAATTGCCTTTTCGACGTAAACTGTTATTGTGTGCGAAGTAGGTGTTTTCTCAGGGAACGTTTGGGAGCACAATGTTTCAATTTACGCGAGAGTATTATGTATATGCGGATTAATTCTATCTTACAATGTCTTATGGCTATGGCTTCTCATAAAGTTATTAATGTAAGCTTTAAAGTGTTTTCTTAATTTTTTGTTTCAGTTTCACGCATCCCGCATATAGCAGAGTAGGCAGAGGGAATCTAGTGAATTTATGAGGCATTACGTGTTGTGTAGCGGAACTTAACGCCGCGCTTTTATCTTGGTATCAGAGCGAAAAAATGATAATAATGTTAATAATCGAGTCCACAACCGTCGTGTTACTATCTTGTTTGTGTGTGGTAATAAATCTGCTCATACATTTTGTTGGAACGATTAACAACGATTAAATATTTTGTTAATTTAATGTATGAGTAAAGAGTACAGTTTAATTTTTTTTAGTTTATTAATTTTTGTAAATATTAAATATATTGACTATTTGCTAAATACTTTCTTATTATTGATTACAAAAAACTTTGTTTTCAGTAAAAAATATTTTATTTTACGATACAAATTTTAAAAATTGAATTACATTTCTAATTTAACATGATGAAACTTCCAAAATGTATTTTGTAAATATTTTCATTGCAACCAATTTTACTTTATTGACTTTTATTTTGATAGAACTGTATCGAGATAGCCAAAGCGAAAGCTGTAACTAATGGATCTGCTGTAAACCAAAAGTTTTTATAACAGGTAACTGATTGAACAGTGAACAAAAATTGACTCCAAAGAGAATTTAGCACAAAATCTATTTAGCGCTATACAAACTGGGTTGGAGTTAAATTAAATAAACGTGACAGCTGTAGGACAGAGTATGGAAAAAAACATTAACATACATGTACTTATATGTTTAAAAGTCCATAAAATTACCCCAACATAAATCATGAAGTTTTTTTCTCAGTTTCACGCTGTATCTCGCATACAGCAGGAAAAAATGCAGAGGTAAAAATAGGAAAAGAAGTTTTAAAATATGTCGTTTTTAATTTTTCGCTTAATTCTGGAGGCATTGCGTCTTGAGGAGCAGAACTCAACGTATATGCGATATGCCCCTACATCAGAGCGAGGAAATAAAAATATAAATTTTAATAAATATTTCACTTCCTCGATCGGAGATTCCTGGAGATCGGGCCCAAGATTGCCCTCGAGGAATTGGGAAAGGAGTGTCAGCACAACATTCACTAGAATTTGGTGGAAAACGGAAACAGAAAATATAAATTACTCATCAAAATGTTGCCTACCTTATAAAAAGTAAAGTTAAAAAAAATTGTAGTGGCGCAGTAGTAGTATAGTGGGGTGTGGCTGTAGACGCGTCTGTCGAGTTGTGAGTTCGATTCCCCACTGAAAGAGAAATAAAATATTAAATATCTATAATATCTATTTATATTCTTCTCGCTCTGGTAACAATTCAAAGCACGACGTAATGCCGAAAATCGGCGAAAAGCGGGGGGGGGACTAGATTGTCACAACACTAAGTACCCAGTACCGAGTTACCTCTACTCTAACCTGCTTTATGCGGGATACAGTGTGAAGCTAAAAAATAAATCTTGGCTCCAATAAAATGAATAACAATTTATATGACCATTTTGCTGCTATACCTAAAACTATATAGTGACACAACCTGTCAATATTCAGGTCACAGACTCTTTGTTCAACCCTAACCAAATAATATTTGGTACTGGCGTGCAGTCGAGTGTTTTACTATCGTTCATTGTTCATTTTGTGCATAATATTATGGAAGTATTCGAGCTTTAAGCTACGCGTGTAAAATTCATTATTATCAAAATTAATACAATGTCGCACATTCAAATGCTAATTTACTGGAGTTATTGTATTGTATCGTTTGATTGAATCATACAACACTGATTTAGTTTGGTTTATATTAATAAACCACGCTGTATCCCGCACACAGCAGGGTAGGCAGAGGGAACCTAGTGTTAAGACACTCCATTCCCCACTTTCTGCCGAAGTCTGGAGGCATTGCGTTTTAAGTGGCAGAACTCAACGCCGCGCTTAGCCTCGACACCAGAGCGAAGAAATGGAAATATAAATTTAAGTAAATATTTCATCTCCTCGAGTGAGGATCGAACCCACAACCAGTCGGTTTTACAGTCACACTTTGTGCCACTGCGCCACGACTGGCCTCAAAAATATTAAGATCTTAGATATACTACATCAAGAATTTAGGCCAGATGTGAATTTTCAACACAAAGCTTTGACCTGTTCTTATGCTTTGTGCTAAAAAATTTTACTTAAAAGAATACAATAATAAAAACGTACATTATAATATTAGTTTTAGTACAGTTGTCTATCTTTTAAGTTATATAAAATTCGTAGCGTATGAAGAATAGGGAAAATAATTCTATAATCTACTATAAAGCATGTATTTATTACCAATTATTTTAAAGACATTGCATGTTTGGTGGAGAAATTTTGCGAATATTTTAGCCAATTGAAAATATTTAAAAAAAACGAAAATATTTTTTAAATATATACATTTTAAATCTCAACTGCGACAACCTTTACATACCATAAGCTAAACTCGTTTTATATATAAATACATAGATTTTTTTTTTCATGTTCATATGTTTGTTGTATCTCGCATATACTGGAAATATTGCGAGTTGAGCTGAGGAGTTCAATGCCGCGCTTTACCTTGAACTAGTAAATACAGTAGTAGTAGGTATGATTTATTTACAGTTAAATTGTATGTTTAAAATACTTTGGGCATTCTTATAATATAATATACTATAAAATATCCATATAATAATGATTTGTACGACCGTCGTCTATAACTCACTTGTCACTGGTGGTGGAACAAATAACGCTGGAAATGTTGTTTTCCAAGTGTCCCCACTCGCGTCGCGTCGCGCCGCGTACACCGCATCTGACGTTTATTCGTTTAGAGGGTAGTCTGGTCGCTAGTTTGCAAAGCGCTAAATAAAGTTGACGGTTAAATTTTATTTGAAGTCCGTAGTCTGTGTGAGTGGAATTTCATAGAATGATGTATAGGTATATATAGGTTTTTCCCTTTTTAATAATTACTTCTTAATTTTACGGACCGAATTAATAGTTTTAAATTCGCCATTTGAAATCCCATATTCATATTATCAAATATTACAAATTGTATATTTGTTTGTATAATTGTGTATTTTAAAAATTTAATTTCAAATTGGTACTTTAACATTTAAAATATATTTGTATTTCCTATTCGTAATTGTAAACTAATACATATAATTTCTTCTTTAATTTGGCAGCAACACACAGAAGCATGTGTTTTGCGGGTGTTGTGGGTTCCCACGTAGAGGAGTAAAATATTTCATATTTTTATTTCCTCGCTGTGGTAACGCAACGCAAGGCAAAAGCGCAGCGTTAAGTTTCGCCATTCGACACGCAAAAATTCGGCGGAAAGTAGGGAGCGAATGGTGAGCGGAGTGAACGCTTTGAAGTGAAAAATTGCGAATTTGGTGTGTAAAATGAAATGTTCAATTTGAAATGTAAAATTATTAATTTGCTAAAAGTATAAATTTACTGTGAAAAGTACATATGTATTTTATACCTAAATTTGTTGTATATTTATTAAAATATATAGAGATATACTTCATTCTTATTGATTATGCCGTATTTTGTTATATCGACATTGTACTTTTTTATATTCCTGCAAAGGTAATATTATTTCGGCTTGCTACTATTTAGTACAAAACGTAAATAATAAGACATGGATTAAGATACATTTTTTCACTCAATACAAGAAAACTATCTTATATAATATAATTATGAGGCCAGTCGTGACGTGGGGGCACAAATATGTAACTGTAAAAGCGACGAAGCGGTTGTGGGTTCGTTTCCCACTCCAGGAAATGAAATATTTATTAAAATATATATTTTCATTTCTTCGCTAAGGTGTCGAGACAATGCCTCCAGAATTCGGGGGAAAATGGGGAACAGAGTGTCTTAACATTATGTTTTCTCTGCCTACCATGTTATGTATAAAATGCAGTGTGAAGCTGATAAATATAAAACGATGTGTTAATAAAAAGTTATTGTCGGCGAGACATAATATAGAAACGTTTATAAATTTTCTAATTTTGCAGTGTCAGTTTGCTTTTGTAACTGATTATGACAGGAGACTAATCAATAATACAGTGAACATGAAGCCGCAACTGTATTATTATAAACATCGATAAATTACAGTATTAGTACGTAAATTTCGATGAAAATGTCATTTTGCACTCTTATTATGGACCACAGTTTATATATGTAATAAATTATAACTATGGGTTTGTCATCATTTATAAATAAATAGCATTGTATTAGAAAAAATCTCTAGATAGTTACAATTGTCGCGTGCGACTGTAAACGTGACAAGTTGTAGGTTCGACGATTTCCATTCAAGGAAATGAATCATATTTTCATTTCCTCGCTCTGATAACGAGGCAAAGAGTGGTGTTGAGTTTCGCCATTAGACACGCAATGTCTCCAGAATTCGGTGAAAAGGAAATCTTAACGGGCATAGAGTCTCTAAAAGCTAGGTTCCCAAGTACCTTGCAGTGTGCAGGACACTAAGTAAAATTTTAATAAAAATAAATCAGCTTCACGCTGTAACACTAGTGTTAAGACACTCCGTTTTTTTTATGGAAAAGACAAGGCAAACGAGCGTTCGGGTCTTGATGGTAACTGATTACCGCCGCCCACGACCCCGTGCAACCCGTACAGGTGCGTTGCCGGCCTTTAAGGTGGATTGGGCGCTGGGGCCCAGCATTACCTGATACGAAACGCAGTGGCATGATGCCACTACTTTATGCCGGTTTTAAATACCGGGGGTGGTAATGATCCGGCCGAGTCTGCCCATACGTTTTGCCATTAGTGGCGACGTGGCTCTACCACACGTAGTTCAGTTGCCTCTTACGACACCTCCAGTAACAGGATGATCTTATTCAAGGTCGGGATCACACGGCATCCGTTAACCACTTTCTGCCGAAGTAAAGCTTTAAAAATTGTTAAAAAGTCTTACGTAGTAAAAAATCTGAAAACAAAAAACATATGGAGTGAATTTCCAGTGTTCCTTTTAATTCCAAATTCTATGTGAATGTAGTATTGATGCAATACTTTATATTTTTTCCACAACGAACTGTAAGATTTGGCCAGCTTGTACTTAACTTATATCATATAAAACTGAACATAATATGGGCTATATTATGTTCAGTTTTATATGCAAATAAGCAAATTTAAGAATGTTTATAGAACGTTTATAGCTTAAAATATTTTTTTAAATAAACACGTATAATGGCGAAATCTTTAGCCAATTCCAGTATTTCTTACCGATATTATCTTCTGATACCCACTGAAAGTACTAAAAAATACATAAAACCCCTTTACAAAAATACTTTTTAAATGAACGCAGTAAATAAAGTCTTAGTATTGAATCGACTAAAGTTAAATAAGTAAAAACGATTTCATCAAATTTTTAACGAAAAATTCCTGAGAGAGACTTCCTGCTTTATAGACTCGTTAAAATCAATGCATGCCTTTAATTTGGCAATTTTGCTTTGGGCTTAAACTCCCTTTTCAATTTTCAGTTAAAAAATTGAATTACCAACTAACTATAGACTAGTTAGCTAGTCAACCGATAAAAATTGTAGGCTTACTTGAAACTCAAATATATATTTATAAATTAAATCAAATCAAACCAAATCAGTACACCTCACACTGTATCCCGCACACAACAGGGTAAGCAGAGGGAACCTAGTGTTAAGACTATCCGTTCTCCACCTTCCACCAAGTTCTGGAGGCATTACGTGTTTTGCGTTGAGGAACTCAAAACCACGCTTTGCTTCGAGATCAGAGCGAAGAAATTGAAATATAAATGTAACTAAATATTTTATTTCCTCTACTGGGGATCGACGAATCGATGGAACCCACAACCAGTCGATTTTACAGTCACATTTTGTGCCCCTGCACAAAGACTGGGTTCTATATATTTGTAAATATTCTGTATAAATACTTATATAAAATATTTAGCTGCATATTTTTATCAACGTTTATCTAAATTACAAAATATTTTATTTACTTCGTAACAAAGTGATTCATATTATCATTATCATATTTAAAAAAACACAGCAGTTTACAGTCCAAATTTAAATGTTTAACTATTAAAGTCAAAAATTGTTTAAAATAAAAACATGGCCATAAATTTAATTGTTAAATAAATATATCGTACTATAGTAATAGCCCTTTAAATTGGAATTTTTATTCTTCTATGTTTAAGCTAAAGACCGATATTGTTCAGCGTTCCGTACGGAAATTTCTTCGTTGATCGTCCCTAACGATCACAGCCACGAACATTAGTCACTCACCAGGTGCTTAATGAAGGCAAAAACTACCGGCGGAAAGATATCACTGAGGTTTTATCATTATTTTGCGGAATTGTGAAATAAATATAAGTAAAAAAAAATTAAATGATGGTTTGGCATCCAACTCGAAGGAATGACTTCTTTTTATATTTTTGCGTTTTTATTTCCTGACTAGCTTTTGCCCGCGACTTCGTCCGCGTTTCGTCGTTTTTCGTAAAAAAATTAGCATAAAGTCCTTTCTCACGGTTTTGATTTAACAGGCAGATTAATTAACTTTCGTATCTTAGTAGGACAATATAATATGTCAATCCACAACACTATTGAAAAATATAAGGAACCGCAGAATATTATTATTAATAGCTGTACCCGCGACTCCGTCCGTGTAACTCCTTGTTTGTTATTAAGTTGATATATTGCTAATATTGTTTAGATCAAAATATAGTTTAAAATACTTCAGCGCAAAGCTTCCGGGTAAACTATGTTAAGAGTTGACCCGTCCGGCACGTGAACGTAAAGGTTCCTAGAACTGCTAACCCGGGAAAGAGCGACGTATAATTGACCATGCGAGAAACAACTGACACTGAGATCTACTCCAGCAACACAAAAAGTCTGCCCTTGAGCCTTATTTATCGTCATTGCATAACACACCGATACTGGAAATTGCGTTCTTTTAAATTGAAATGGAAAATTATTTGGTATTATGGGAATTCTGGGGATAAAGACGGTTTCTCCTGCTCCGCAACCTGTTAAAATTTGAGCCTCGATTACATTTTGTTGCTACTTTTAGCCGAGTTCCATTGCAAAGTTGAGGTGGTCTTAAATTTCGGAGCAGAATTATCGGAATGCCAATTTTTAAACAAATTAAATGAGAAGGAAGTCCGGGCATATTTATAGAATTTAAAAATTCTATCGGGTAATTAGTGGCTTCTTGTTCATCGACCATTCTATTTATTGAACTATAAACTTTGCTTTCCCCCTGTATATTAGACAGTATTTTATTATTAATTTCAGATGCCTGGTCATTGCGAGGTGTCAAAATGGACCTTTCGCATAGCCAATAATTGTCCCTTTTTAATATATTTGTTATGTCACCGTAAAATGACGATATAAGATGTTGTTGGGATTGCACTATACAACATAACTCAGGCGACAGAATAAGTTTTCCTTGGTGTAGTTGTGGATAAGTACCTTCACCAATCTTTAATAATATATCAGAAAATTCACGATTATCCGCGTTATCTCCAGTTCTTACTACTAAGTGCGCCGACTGTATATCACGCCACAAATAAGAGCTTTTCAGGCAAGCCCTAACCTCATCAGCTCGGGTCCCCCGAGGTATTACGGTTAAGGTTTGTGTGTGTTATAAAACCGTGATACCACCCATTGGTCGATCATCTTGTCTTATATCCCTTAGAGTTCTGTCTACCGCTTCTACTCCTTTTCGATGGGCCATCGTACATTCGTCCCATACGATTAAATTACACTCACGCAATACCTTAGCTTTGTCGCCATTTCTTGAAATACTACAGGTTGGACTTTCCGTGCGATCTAAATCAATTGGTATTTTAAACATAGTGTGAGCAGTTTTACCTCCTGGTAGCAATGTTGCACCTATACCTAATAAAGCCACGGCAAGAGCAATTTTACGCTGATTTCGAACATAAGCTAATATTAATTTAGTCAAAAAGGTTTTCCCAGTTCCTCCAGGTGCATCTAAAAACCATATTGTTCCTAAATTATTATGCACGCTCTCGCACACGCGATCATAGACTAAACGTTGTTCTGCAGTTATCATTGGGACACCGTTTTCTAATGTTACCAGCAGTTCTATTGAGCTGTAACCAATCTCTGCGGAATATTATCGTATTTCATTTCATGTATTAGTTTGGTGTTTCTATACCGATTTCTATTATTTTTTTTTTATTGAACAGGTACTAATGTTAATTTTTAAAAAATAGGGATGAGTGAGAGTATTATTGGTATTGTAAACGTAAGAGTATACAAATATAATCAGAAATCTACGAACTGCTAAGCTTTTGGGAGCTACACGTGTTATTGTGAGTCAACCATAAAAGATAGACATATGCTGTCTTGGGATATTTTTTTTATAATTTAACCTAGAATATTTACGTTATACATGGTTTTGCTGTAGCTTTAACCATTAAGGCTGCACACGCGACAGAAGCTTAAAAAATCAAGTACCTTCTCCCGTTTTCCCAACATTTCTTTTCACTGCTCTGCTCCTACTGTTTGTAACGTGATGAAAAGTATATGCTGACCTGCTCAGGAGTATGAAAAATAACTATACCAAGTTTCGTTAAAATCCGTCAAGTAGTTTTTGTTTCTATAAAGAATATACAGACAGATAGACAGACAGACAGACAGACAGACAAAAATTTTATTGATTGCATTTTTGGCATCAGAATCGATCACTTATCATCCCCTGGTAGTTATTTTGAAAATATATTTCATGTACAGAATTGACCTCTCTACAGATTTATTATAAGTATAGATATGTTTAGCTAAAATACAGAATTGGGTTCCACTGTACAATATTTTCTCTATGTTAGTAAAGAAATCATGCTTGCTGGATAATAAGAAATTTCTTAATACCCCTCTTGAAATGTCGAACATCGTAATGACATGGCATATCTGTGGAAAATATGATTTGATAAACCGGGGAGTTGAACTGTGCCAGGGAGCCAGTTGGCGAGGATAATAATGATATTAAAAAATATATAGTTAACACACATTTCGTAAAATGCTTAAAAGTAAATAATCTTATAAATATAACTGTATAAAAATTGATGCTTCAATTTAATTTTATTTTCAGTCTGTAACAGCATCCTCGTTTCCGAGGCACAGAACTACAGTCTCATTGATAGCAAGAAGACGGTATATGTACATACATCGTCAGTTCTGTTGGCAAAGCGTAAACTGTTGTTTGTTGGATGAAGTCGTCACACACTGTAGAGTTCGTCTGGATTTGCATAAAATCCTGTGGGCATCGTTTTAGTGTCGGTTTATCTTGTCTCGTGGTGTAACACATCCATATATTACATTAGGTATATATGAATATGTTTGTAGTTACTTGTTGGGTCCCCTATGAACAGAGCAAAATGTGAAGTAAAATAACATCGTACGCACTGGCTTGTACATTTATATAAACGAACTTCTGTAGACGAACTGAAAGATAAACTGAGTATCAATTTTAATCAAGAATGTTTTATTTTATATAAAAATAAAATATGTACTATTTTCTGTAAATCTGACATAGAAGAGAAAAATGATATACTTATAAATTATGCGAAACATTGGACAGCTAGCGCGATAGGCTCTATTTAGTATGACGTTATAAATCTAGAGCAGTCTGGTATTAAAATTGCATTAAACTGCTGAAACGTAGCGACGGCCAGAGAGCCAGAGCCGTCGACACCGCGAGCATTTACATAACGTTCCGTGCTCGCGGCGTCTCCGCTCGGATTACCATAAGCGGTTAATTATTTCGCTCATTTCGCTTATCTGCACACTAATACTTTGACTTGGCTCGTCTGTGGGACGCAGACAATACTTATGTTTTACCTTAGCGCTTTAGTTTTTGGGTCAATTGGGCCATTTTGAACTTTGTTGTCAACACGAACTGCTATAACAGTTTGGGAAATGTCAATTTAGCGTTTCTTACATTTAACATTACGAATTTCATATTCGCAAAAACGATATTGTAATAAGGTTTTTGTATAGTGAAGCTGTGAAAACTGTAGCCAGCTCTCTTCTTAATTACTTTTCGAGTCTTGTAACAGTATGTACCACGGATATAAGTTAAAAATAAATAAATAAATAAAATAAAATATGCATGGCAATACACTTAAATAACATAGTTAATTATGTATAATACAAACTATATATTTTTGATACCATATTAATCGAGACGAGTTCGTGTATTGTCGTCCCGAATGTCGCAACCGTCGTTCTGTATATATAGGTGGTGGTGATGCTGGAAGGCAGCGGTCGAGTCGAACTCTAAAGTACTACGGTACTAATAAATATGATGCACATAAAGACTCGTACCAAATGTATAATGAATATAATACGATAATTCGAAGTCTATGATGGCACGATCTTTTAGGATCGAATTCCTTATAAAGGAATTATATGTGTAGGAGCGACACATATTATGGATCAAAGTTATCTTTGACCAATGTTATAATATTGAATGTTGCTTGACGTCGCGGAAGCTGACGTGATGGGCTTATGCGAACTGTTGCAGTGACATTAACTATGTCTTGGCTGATGCCGTCTCGCAGTACGCTCGCGGTACGTAAGCTGTGTTTGTATGGCGTTAGCCATTGATATATTGATATACCATTTCTACGACTTGGTATACGACTAGTAGGTGTGTGGTGCTATTTTATGTCCCAGCTCCGGTGTATGTAGTAGTGTCCGCTCGTCTCATACGGGTGCGTGGTGCTATTTTATGTCCTGGAACTCTGGTGTATGTAGTAGTGTCCGCCTACGGTTCGAGACACGACTGTGGGGTGTGTGCCGTGCGTTTATTTTACATATCGGCCGCCTTGCGGCAGTGCGTTCGTTCCAACGACTTATATTGATCTCACAAATCAATCAACATCACGAATCACAATTCTAATATAATAATCTTAATATAAATAAGCGTAACAAGTACCTTCAGACTGATCACACACAAACGTCCCGGAGAGTTCAATAAGACTGTTGCAGACGCAGTCTGGTAGGAATTCACGGTGTAGGGCGGGGAGGTGCCCGTACTCTTTCTTCCTTTTATTATAACTAGTTCGCAGTTATAGTGGAGAGGAAGATAGGACGCGCTCTTGGCTTTTCTTCGGACGAGCTTCGAGTTATGACAATGTCATATTGTCGAGTTTCCAGTTATCTAAATAACTGACACAAGAACAACTTCTGATGGCAAATATGTTATTAAAGCGATACTTTCTATTGGCATAATATAAAATTCTTAACACTGTTACCTCTGAATCTCTAAAAGATTTTGGGTTCTTCACGATCACAACTATAAACGATTCTAACCACTAGACACATCACGAGCCAAGGCATTATTTATTAAATAATATTTTAAAAGGTGTTTGAGATAACAGTTACAGTCTTTAAGAGGTTTCTTGGGAAAGTCGTTCGGAAAGTCTATTTGAATTTAATGTATTGATTGTTTAATATTAGTATTATTTTATAGTATTATTTAGGCCAGTCGTGGCGCAGTGGCACAAGGTGTGACTGAAAACCGACTGGTTGTGGGTTCGATCCCCACTCGAGGAGATGAAATATTTACTTAAATTTATATTTCCATTTCTTCGCTCTGGTGTCGAGGCAAAGCGCGGCGTTGAGTTCTGCCACTCAACACGCAATGCCTCCAAAATTCGGCAGAAAGTGGGGAACGGAGTGTCTTACACTAGGTTCCCTCTGCCTACCCTGCTGTGTGCGGGATATAGCGTGAAGCTAATTTATTTTAATTTAATTTTTATTTTATATATCTATATTCTATTCTAATATTATGAAGCTGCAGAGTTTGTTTGAGAAAATTATATTATTTAGAAACATCTTTATTTAACAGCACCAGATATTAAAAAGTTTTGAATATTTCGTTTGTTAGAAACAAACTCGGTCAATATGTCATTTTTGTGCCCTCTGTGATTGTAATACCGTGAAAATACATTTATTTTTAATTAATTTTTATTACATTTCTCTTATAAAATATTGACTTTAGTTTTGAAGATAAATTAAGAGATTCTCACTAAGCGACCTCAACCTCAAAATAGACGAAGGTCCATATACAAAGCAAACACAAACTTAATAAAATATTGTGGCTTCACAGGAGCATTATTTCAATTTGCTGCAAAACTAAGTACAAAAGTTATAATATAAGATATCACATTGTAAGAGAAGCGATGTCTTTGAATTCTCTTTTGCTGGGTACTCGATGATCAAAAGTGAAACACTTTAGTTACACGCTTAGTGCATATATGTAGAAGAAAAAACAGAGGGAACCTACTGTTAAGTCACTCGGTCTGTACTTGCCGTAAAATTTTTGAGACTATTTATTTAGTGGCAAAATAAACGCAGCTAATTTTTTGTATCAGAGTAGATGTATGGAAATAATTTTAATATAATCATTCCCTCCAGGGGATCCAACTCACAACCATCATAAGATGATATCGAAATAACATATTTTCCTAACTGGAAGTTCATAAGTAAAAAAAAGTAACATAATAAGTAATTATTCATATTGAATTCAATTACAAATGATACATTTCTATAAGTTCTCTTATTTGCAAAGTCATGAAGTTTTTTTACCTGTACGAGAGGTATAGATTTCTGCCCTCTGGCTATCCTACTATGTGTGGGATTCGTTAGGGTAGGCAGGGGGAACCTAGTGTAAAGACACTCCGTTCCCTATTGCAAGCCACATTCTGGAGGCGTTGTTGAGTGTTGAGTGATAGAACTTAACGCCCGCTTGACCTCGACATCAGAAGAAGATGGAAATATTATACATTACAATGTATAAAATTTCCATTTTCTTCTCTCTTTGAGTGGGAAATGAACCCACAACCTGTGGCATTTTCAGTCACACTTTATGCCCCTGCGCCACGACTGGCCTCGTAGTAATTTAATAAGTAACTAGTCATATTGTCATTCAATTCAGCTGCAAATGGAAATAACATTTCTGTTACATATAAATTTCTATATTTGCAAAGCTATGAAGTTATTATATACAACAGATTAATCACTGTAAATCGGTTTGCAATGCGCTTTGGATTATTCCGCTTGGTTTCGGTCGTTGAGATCGTCAGCAAATGTGCTTTGGCCCAATTGTAAACAAATTTATTAGCGAACTATGTATTTATCGCTAAGATACGAATGTACTTTTAAAAAAATGGAAGCATCACTAGCTTCACGCTGTATACCGCATACGTCCCATGTAAAAACACTCCGTTTCCAATAAGACACATCCGTTCTCCACTTTCTACGTTTGCCAAATTCTGGAGCCAATGCAATGCTTGTTGAGTTACGAAACTCAACGCCACGATCTACGTCGTTCCCAGGGTGAGGAAAGTAGAATGTTAAATATTTAATTTCCTTTGGACTGGGCCTCAAACACTATTTTTATATGAAAATGAAATGTATGCTGTATATGCCGCATGCATACGGCGCGGCGTACAGTTATTATAACTTTTTCAACATATAACTAACTAACCAACCAACATTTCAAAAGTTAAATGAAAACGTTACGTCACATATTGTCAAGGTTAATACAAGTTTAAAAGAAGAAACTACATAATTTCATACTTTTTTCATAACCTGGCCGTCCTCGGCGAGGGTCGAAGTAAAGCGATTAGTACAAGAGGAACATCACATACGTTAACGTAATGGCTCATTCGAGATGATTTACTTTCGGCCTACGAGCACCTAACAAGCCGACATTGCATTACGTATATATTTTTACCTTTCGAAGTGGATTTTAGTGAAAATTTGAGAGAAAACTAGTTGTTAAGATACTATTTTTCTTGCTGTGTTTTTGTAATAATATAAACATGCGAATAAAATTGTATATGTATATGTGTACATTGTAATGTAATGTTTGTATATAGGGAATTTTATTTAAACACTAAATAATGTTCAAAAATAAGAATAGGAACAATTAAAGATGATAAAACGTTACAATTAGTACAGAGAACGAACAACAAAAAATATATTTTTTTTATAAATTTTTAATTTAGAAGTCAAAATTTTATCGACCGTTTTTTCCATTAATTAACAAACGCTCAGATAAGAAATAGTATTGGACTAAAATGAAACTAAGATTCTTTGGCTATAAAAAAGCGGTTAAAGCTGGAGACCTCAATCGAAATGAACTTAACTTATAACCAGAAAAAACCTAAAAACCTAAATAATATATATTTTTCAATAAAGTGTACTGTTCACAGTACACATGTACCAAATGTAAATTCGACTTCCTGCATTTCAACGGCACAAACACACTGAAATATATAAACAACATAACTTCTAGTATTACTAATATTGATTATAAAAAACATCGTATAATTTGGTATCTCTATAATATTTTACACCCAAGCAGCATTAGCATTTCGAAGTTGATCAGTTCAGTTCAGTTCTCGTTCGTTCATACAGGTAATGTAATGTAATCAAAAACTTCATCGGGAACCTAAGTTAAGTCCGACAGATTAATCAGCGTGTAAGCGTTGTTTACGATGTACACACTGGCAGGTGTCGGCTATAGCGAGGTTCACGAGCGCGCCGCCGGCCGGGCCGCGGGCTGTGTGATGATTACTGCTAAATTTGTAACAAATGGAATTTGTTATATTTTGACCTTAAGTAGACTTATAAATAATGGGACACGTTGATTAAAATATTTTTTGGATTTTTTGATTTAAAATTATATGTAACGTGCATATGGTGGCAATAATATTCATTATAAATGTCGACGAGGAAGTTACAGAAGCGTATAACGTTATCGTATACTGGCATCTTTTCGTCTATTCGTCTATCAAGATGTATCTCGAGATCGTATGTAGGTACTGAGATATGTTATTATGCAAACATAAGTTTTCTATGTGTTTCTGTGGCCCTACAATCTTGAAATCGATATGGAATCCTCGGTGGGCAAGTCTGACTCGCACTTAAACGGTTTTCTTAACTATACGTTTCCGTGTCTTAATAGGAAAAAAATATCTCTTAATGATCTCGTTTTTGTCCAACTGTCCATACATCTAGACCATTTAACTCAAGAGCACGTAGGAGTATCGAGGTGAAATTAATATCAACTATTTAGTTCTACAGATTCTTGGTGCACATAAAAAAAAACAAACTTTTATGCCAACATAATCAAAAGATACGAACGAGCATTTACGCATCATTGCTGCATTTTGTACGAAATTCGCTGTGTAATCAAAATCTATAGGAAATTTACAATACAAATAAATTTATAGATACTACATAGAAAAAATATTACAAATTTGTATTTGTAGTTCACGACGTGCAAAATAAGTACATCCCCTTGACCCACAACCCTAAAATTATTATAGAACCTTGGTTGAGCAAGTCCAATTTGTACTTGACCAGCTTTTTTTTATTTTCTTATAAGATTTATCAAACAAAATCAATAAAACATTTGCAGATAAGTAACGAGTAACTCCAATATATATTTCCAAAATGATCAAAAAATTTAAAGAACCGGCCAATTATGCTCAGAATCATTAGACGTAACGACGTCTGCTAAAGTACTTTAACTACATAATCAGTGCTGTAACATCTCCATAAAAACCCTAAAGTTGGCTTGGAAACGACTCCAGAGACCCTTTTTACACAAAGCGGCTTCAGCGCGTATTGACCTTTAACAAAGCTTTGTTGTAACTGCGGCTAATTAAATGTTTCATGTTTACGGAATAAATATTATGAACATATGAAATCAAAATCAAATCAAATCAGCTTCACGCTGTATCCCGCACACAGCAGGGTAGGCAGAGGGAACCTAGTGTTTTTTAGACACTCCGTTCCCCACTTTCTGCCGAATTCTGGAGGCATTGCGTGTTGAGTGGCAGAACTCAACGCCGCGCTTAGCCTCGACACCAGAGCGAAGAAATGGAAATATAAATTTAAGTAAATATTTCATCTCCTCGAGTGGGGATCGAACCCACAACCAGTCGGTTTACAGTCACACTTTGTGCCGCTGCGCCACGACTGGCCTCATGAACATATGAACATTCTTAAATTACCTCAATTTTAGGACCTTATTATATAAAACGTTTCGCGTACATTTTATGGAGAAATAAAAATAAATTAAAATCAGCTTCACGCTGTATCCCGTAGGACCGTAGGCTGAGGCTTATTGTTAAGACACTTGGTTTCCCACTTTCTGCCGGATTTTTCGCGATTGCGTGTTGAATGGCCAAACTCAACGCCGGATTTTGTGCCAGAACGAAGAAATGAAAATATTAAGAAATAATCATTCAAACCTTCGAGTGGAGATCGAACCCCCAACCATCGCGTTACAATCACACGCGCTTCACTTGTTTTTTTTAACATAAATTTAAAAAACGATAACTTAAAGTAATCTTGGTTGAATTATTGAATTTTTAAATTATTTAACTTGACAAAAATATAGGTACTACTTAAGTATTAGTATAGGTACTTACTACATTAATGTTATGTTTATTAATGTGATCATCAGTTTCACGCTGTATCCCGCACACAGCGGAGTGTCTTAACACTAGGTTCCCTCTTCCTCTTCGTTCCCCACTTTCCGCCGAATTTTGGAGGCATTGCAGGCAGTGTTGAGTGGCGGAACTCAACACCACTCCAAACCAGCACGAGGAAATAGAAATAAAAATTAAAATAATTTTCTCGAGTGGGGATCACGATGGCCTCAAATATTATATTAGTATTATTATTTAATTCTACACGTACTTGAGATTATATGCTCATTGTCAACAAAACATCAGTATGTATATCATGCGAGAGAGAGAGAGACAAGAAAAGCGTTCGTCCGAAACCGTCCGTCCGCACCGGAACATAACGCCTTATAACGTTTTAATTTTTTTTCTGGAATTTTCGAAGCATTGCGTATTGAGTGGCGGAACTCAACACCTCGCTTTTCCGCCACGTTACATTTGTGCATATTTTATGATCCATGCAAACCAAGTTGCGAGCGACAGCTATAGAAATTTTAATATATACCAATACTGCTGTAAGTAAATACACGAATTTACGAAAGTCATTCCAGGTAAATGTAGTATAGGCACTTGTAAGTGCCGCGCGAGTTGTCACCCGCGGTGTGAGCGTCACGCCGGTGTCACAACTGCGGCTGACTTTTAATTAAACTTTATAAGAGAATGCTTTTAATGATCCGTGTTCCGCTGATGGTGTACGCGGAATTGTGAAAAAGTGTGTAAACGGAGGTGCAGATATAATTAAATACGTTATATGAGAAGCCAGTCGTGGCCAGATGCGAAAACGTGTGACTATAAACAAGACACGTTGTGGGTTCGATTCTCAATCAAGAAAATTAAATATTTCATATTTTCATTTCAACTCAAGGCATGAGTTTGCTTGCAAATATATAGCACATTGCTACTTTTATGTTTTGGACTTATTCAAATGACGATAACTTTTTTTAAATGAGCTGATTTTGATAAAATAAGCTGTAAATGTTCTGTTTAGTAAAAACAAAGCAATAGGTGAAAGTTTTAAGTAAATCGGTTCCGTACTTTCGGAGATAAGCGTGATCACACGTACAGACAGACAATAAAAAAAAATAATTTAGTTTTCTAATAGTCTTTTTAAGTGTCTATCTATGAATTTTAGTCAAAAATACTATATGTACAGACAAAAATGTTTTTTTTTGTTTTATTATTTATATCAGATTATCAGTCAACTTAATACGTAGTCCTACCGGTACGAGCCAGCGATGACGTCTACGGCATGAAGACTGTCCTACATGCTGTTATATCACAATATTTTTAATAAATTTCCTTGTACTGATGCATAATGCAACGACGTTGTATACTTTTGGTCGCAACGAGTAGTTCAAATAATAATAGAAAGAATGTTTTTATATGTTATTTAACGTATAGTATTATATGAACGACCGTCCTTTATTGGTGAGATCGGTTTTATTTCATTAGATACCGATATTAGATATCTTTCGTAAAAGAGTGTTTTCATTTTGAGTGAAAATGATTCTTTTAATGTAATTGCAAAATTCGCTTTGTTAAAATTTCATAATCCATTAAATGTCAAATTTTGTAAGACAAATAAATTTTAGCGGCCTGCTGCCTCGCTCGTGTGGTCCAATAGAAACAACTGTGATACATTTTAAGCGCTAGATGTAGCTCTAATTATCCTATCGAAATTTTTATACGCTTGTTACAACTCATTTATGTTGTTAGCATTACTGTGGGGAGATTTTGATCCTGCTCATATGCACTCATTTTGTATGCAATGAACTACAAATATAACATTGTAATGTTTTGTATAAAATACTATATTTTCACTTTTCTGTATTTTTTTTTATTATAAAATAGGTATATACTTTATCAAAAATGTCCTCAAATTTTTAAATTTCAACAAAATACAATAATTTAATATTGAACAATATTAATAATAATATACAAATATGTACTGATTGATATATGATTGATGATAGCAAATTGTATAAATTTATTTCTTATGTAACATATTACATAAGAAACGACAAATACGAGGAAATAATTTGCCTAACAAAGTATTTAGAGTATGTACAAAAAAATATTTCAAAGAGTGATTAAGTATCGTAATCCAGTAAAACCGTAAGCCATATCAATAAAATAACACATCCTACAAAAAACGTACTTAACGACACTGAACGGATGAATATTGTCCCCAAGATATCACTTCCCCGAGTTCCCCGCATCCACAACCGTCTAATAAAAGTAGACGAGCCAATAAGCCTTCGAAACAATCGTCTCAGTACAAACGTTCCTCGCGACGTACGACGTACGTACATACAAGTGACTCTAATGAGACGAGAGTGTGAACTTGTTAATGTCAACAGGAGGGTCGTATAATTAAAATATACCATTTGTAAAACGTCGAGTTACGGTGTGAATATTTTGTGTATTGTTTAATGACGGATATATGTTATTTTAATGCAGATTATTAAGAAAATAATACCTAAAGTTTGAAATATTAATAGTAAAAGTACTCTTAAGACAGGGTGAGGATTCGATCCCCATTAGGAAATTTTCAATTCTTCACTGTGGTGTCGAGAGAAAGCGTGGCCTGGTAATGCCTGGAAATGTCTTAGTGGGAACTGAGTGTCTTAACACTAAGCTCCCTAGTTTCCCTCTGCCTACTCAAAATAAAATTCAATACCTTAGCTAAAAAATAATATTAAATCTACTAGAATACAGGCGATTGCGACGGAGTACACCAGCATCTGACTGTAAACGCTATGGTTGTGGGTTGAATCCCTACACGGGGATCATTATATTTAAACTATTTTTCATTTCTCTGCACTGGTACACAAAACGAGGGTTTAAATTCGACCACTTGACACGCAATGTCCCGGAAATTGGGCGTTAAATGGGGGAGCGTCTCTAACACCAAGTTCCCTTTGCGTAAGGCTGATAAAAAAAGAATCCTTTATAATAACTACAATTACAAGATCAATCTAAATATTAACCTGATTGAAATATTAAATTGACTGGAAGCAACATACAAGCCAAACATAAGGCACAGTTACCTTCGTATACAGTGTGAGACGGTACGTACAAATGCTGTTTGCACTAAACAGCTTATTTGAGTAGGATAATATAGAACATGGTGCTTATGACAACCCCTCCACTTGTGACATTTCCTTCTTCTGCTATGTTTAAAACTTTTGAAAATTTTAAAATGTGTTGGAAAATGAAATATAAACATGACTTTATTAAAAAAAAAACAGCTTCACGCTGTATTCCGCACACAGCAGGGTGGGCAGAGGGAACCTAGTGTTAAGACACTCCGATCCCCACTTTCCGCCGAATTTTGAAGGCATTGCGTGTTGAGTGGCGGAATTCAACGCCGCGCTTTGCCTCGACATCAGAGCGAAGAAATGAAAATATAAATGTAAATAAATATTTCACTTCCTCGGTGGGGATCGAACCCACAACCAGCCGTTTTTACAGTCACACTTTGTGCCTCTGCGCCACCTTAAATTTTATTTATTTTTTAGCTTAACGTTCCTACATTAATAAATAGGCAGAAAAAACCTTGTTATATCATATTTTTCATAGTACGTAGAATAGTGAATATGGAAAATATAATTACAATTGCTGTACGATATTTGTATATTTTAATTAACTCCGTTCATTTCTTCAAGCAATCTTTTGAAATGTTATCTTTTCATTCATAACTTCTGACTTAAAAGCAAATAAATATTAGATACTAATATATTTAATGATATTTCTAATACTCAGATAGTAGTTTCATCTTTTGCGTTCCTTAGAACTTTTTTTTTTGCATATTTTTGATAAATGATCGACTATGTTGAAAATTTTTACAGATTCATGGCAATTTAGAACTATACTTATTAAGAAAGCGTATACAAATTTGAAGGTAGCGGGACTCGAAACCGCGCCTCCTGGAAACTGACCAGGTACGACCTGAATGACCGACCGATCTGGTCGGTTTCTAAGAGGCGCGGGTTAGAGTCCCGCTACATTTATTTTTCTACATAAGTATTTTTTCTTTCCTAAGTGTAAAATAACTCTTTAAAAATGTTAAAAAAAAAATAGAACTATTTTACTTTTACTTTTTCACTTCTAACACTTTAAAATACATGTAAAAGTTGGTACTCGAAGTAGTCCATGAAACAGAAAGTTCGCTGCATATTTCCCGCGGGCACTTCTACTACTACACTACAGATTGATTAAAACCGATCAACTATAGTAAGTTATCTGACCTAAACATTTTGTATACAATGTGCAAGAGTGGAAAACATTTTGCAACGATTCAATATAGCATACAGTACATTGTTGCTGGTTTTTGAATAGCCTACGTTGGAATTTATTAATTTGATACCCGATACGCTGTGTAATTTAAACATAATAAAGAAATATATTTTATACATATATATACGATAGGCAGAGGGAATCTAGTGTTAAGACACTCCATGCCACCGAATTCTCAAGGCATAACGTGTCAAGTGGCGCACTTTAACGCCGCACCTTACCTTTTTACCATAGCGAAGAAATAACAATATTAATAAATAAGAATTTATTCCCCCGAGTAGGAGTAGTGTCGTGTTTATAACCGCAGCTTCTGCCACTGCGCCACGACGGCCTCGTATATGTCATCCGTATTATATTTATATTTAGTTTTAAGATCCATTTTTCAGTTCTATGCAGTCAGTTATATATTTTTGCAATCTACACAAAGAGTTCTGTATTTTGATTGGTATCGGCAATTTTTAGTGCCAAATATAAGCTATTTTGTTTTTTATTCAAAAACCTATTTTAAAAAAAGAAATATTAAATTATTATTTTTTCGTTGCTCTGGTTTAGAGACAAAGTACAGCGCTGAGTTCCACCACTAAACAGAAATTAGCGGTTAATACGAAAAGGAGTGTCTTATCACTATATTCCCTCTGCCTACTCTGTTGCGGGATACAGCGCGGAACTGATTTAATTTTAAATCCTAAGTATGCAATAATACTTTAAAAATATTAAAATAATTTAATTATGATTTAATTAACTAGCAAATGCATCTCCCAGCAGCTTGGTGTTGTCAGTGACAGCGCTACGGACACGGTCGGACGCGTACGAGACAAGCGGCAGAGGAAGCCGGACGGAATGATTGCGTCTCGCGCCTCGGCGCCTCCAGCCGTACGCTGTGGGTAGGCTTTTTCGAAGATTAGATATCAATATCCCGGTGCCAGTAAATATGACAATCCAATAAGATGATGAAAATGTGTGATTATAATATATTTAAGTAAATAGTAGCTATGTAGAGGCCGTCGTGGCACAAGGGCTCAAGGATATGACTGTACCGCTACGGATTTGAGTTCGAGTACCGCTCGGGAGAATAAAATAATCAATATTTTTATTTTTCGCTATGGTAACGAGATAAAATGCAATATCGAGTTCGACCATACATCACACTATGACTCGAATATTTGGAGGAAAGTGGGATATGGGTACGGAATGTCTTATTTGCTAATTGCGTAATACAGTGTAAAACTAAAAGAAAAATTAAAAAGTAATTAATTTAATAATTTAAGATTTTTTCACAAATTTAGCTGTAAAATGTTACAATAAAATAATAATTCATATTAAAAATATATATTTTAACTTGGGACACGATATAGAAGTAGTAATGCGACTTTGAAGCCACTCGTAAAAATATTTTTATCTAGATATTGTTTTTACATAAAACTGTACGTCATCGCTGTCTGTATATGGAAGATGTATAAGAGAATATTTCATTGGGAATATTTATCAATGCAATAGAACCTAAAACAATGTATTTTTTTGTTTGTTTGCCTATAAGTCGGTTTGTTTATTTGCCGGTTTGTCTGTGAGTTTATGCACGCTAATCTCAGAAAAGGCTTAACCGATTTGTATTATTTGCACAGTTTTTAATATAGTATTTTGGTTAACCCTAGATTAACATTTATAATTTGTTTTATTTAAATAGATCAATAAAAAAAATATATCAATATAAAGCATTTCGTTCGAAAAACTTCACAAAATAACTATTTAATTGAATCGATTGAATCTTTTGTTATTTTTTTGTTAATTTAATTGAAAATGATAATGTTGTTAGGTCAGTAATTAAATAATTGTGTAGTTCAACGGGCGGAGCCGTGAGTGCGGCGCTAGTGCTTTAATAAAGTTCTAAAGGTAGACGCATATCAGTTCTCTATTCAATAACTTGTAAAATATGATTTAACGTTATTGAGAATAAGCTCTTAACATTTGCCGTCTCAATAATGGGTCACTTGGAATATAAATAAATATTACACGATGATATTATGAACCAGTATTGAAGGGGAACTATCATTGCAATATAGTATAGTAGGGTAAACAGAGGGAACATTGTATTATAACACTCTATTCCCAACTTTCCGCCGAATTTGCGGTGAACATATTTTTCTTAAGTAGCCGAACTCAAACCCACAAATGAGGTCGAACTTCGAACCGTCGCGTTTACCGTCAGGCACTGTTTCACTTTGCCACGATGGCCTCACATTTTCAATATTGAAATGTATTGAGCAATATCGATTTTCTTAGTTCTCATGTAGAAATAAGCAAGCCGTATAGAAAATAAGAAATGTAATAAATTTCGGTTGTTTTAAAAATTTAGTTTCACGTTCAAGAAACATATGTATAGTTTACATAAAAAAATTCACTTCACGCTGTATCCCACACAGGAAGGTAGGCAACCTTGTGTTAAGACACTCCGTTGCCCACTTTCCGCCGATTTTTTCGAAGCATTGCGTTGTTGAGTAGTAGATATCAACGCCAGGCTTTTTGCCTTGATGCCAGATCGATGAAAAGAAAATTTTTATATATAAGAATCTCCTCCCGTTTCCTCGAGAGAATATGCAACAGACGTGACGCCTGTCCAAACTTCTTCGTTTTACGAGTATGAGAAAGTCCTCATACTAGAATAACGCAAGATGCAAAACTAAAGCTGCTGTTTTAATACCGAAAATAATAAAAAAATCTTTGGGGAATTAAAATTCACTGGTCTTTCACAAATACTGCCCATGATAAAACTTCCTTACCTTTAGTAAATGTATAAACAGAGTATAATCAACATTTTTTTTATTTAAGTTTTATTATTGGTTATTGGTTACATCGTGAAGAATCGAGATCTAGTCACTTGATGAAGTAAGACCTAAATGAAAATTACTTGAAAAAATACTACATTGATAAAAATAAATTATATACTGATACTAGCAACTTGCAATACAGACAATGCTTCGCATAAAGAAATCCAAAGTTTCAGCCCTTTCAATCATACATTTATTTTGTAGCAATTTTGCAGAACAAAATACGTTATGTTGACATAACTTTATGTTTATCTACTGATTTATATAAAATCCACATTAAAATTTAATGTTAACAAAAGTTTTCCAAGTTACAATAGCCAAAATTGCAGCATTTAAATCGATTCAGATGCTTCTAAGATTAGTCTACAGAAACGCATAGACAAACCGACAAACAGACAAAAATACATTATTTTGAGTTCCATTACATTGATAAATGCCTTCAATGATAGATTTTTTTCATACATCTTCCATGTACAGACAGCGATGAATATATTTAATTATATGTATAGAAATCTATTTTAATAATTATTAGATATAATCCATTCATTGAGAAATTAAAATATCAAATTTCATAGAAAAATAATAACATTTAATAAAACAGCTCCACGTCGAGAAATAAAAGACCCCGACCGAATAATTACCGGAAATAAATCACGCGTAATACGTTTTATATTTTCATTTACCGCGATAATCAGATAGCTATTGTTCAGATCGTTGAAAACTCCAATAATATACACCAAAATACAATATGAAATATTGAGCCCCTTGTGGCGCGGGGGCAAGGGTGTGACACTACGGTGGTGGGCTCGATCCCCATGGAATGAATTATTATTTATAAATATTTAAATTTATTATCTATGACACCAAGGCAAAAACCCGGCGTTAAGTTGAGTCCGCACTCAACCCGTAATGTCCCGAAAATTCGGCGTAAAATGGGGAACGGAATGTCTTAACACTAGGTCAAGACATTCCGTTCCGACACTCTGTACATATGTGTATACAAAATTGTATTAGGGATACAACGAAGAGCTGTTTTTTTTCTGAGGTTGGTCTGTATGTTTTTTGTCCACTAGAATTTAGTTATTTATTCTAGTTTTTTTATTTATTTTGCTCGTTATACTTTAGATTTTCAGTTTTGTAGAACAAAATTGAAAAGTTGCGCGCTTTTAACTAAAATATTAACTTTCTTAGTAGAATCATAAAAAAACGAATAAGGCATGCGCAAGTCAAAGTCTGAAAATTATATTTGTATCGCCAAATATTTTTAGAATTTTAAGATGGACACAAACTGGACTTCGTAGATTTCCAGTGATATTTTTCCTCTTTCTTAAAAATATAACACTTAATGTACGAATTTATAGATTAATTATATCTTCGTCCATTTTAATTAATTGCAATAAAATCAAACATGGAGTACTTACTTCTTAACAAATCGAACAAGCGATCACCTACGTAACGACCGCGCGAGGCGCATTGCGAGAATACATCGAGTTGCGTTGTGATATTTTAATTAGTTTTATTTTCAACTTTCCTGACTTTAATTATTCGTCTGCGAGAGAGAGGACTATTTCCAGGGCTGCGGCTGATTGAATTTTTATCGCATTTATTTATTGTTTCACAAAATTCTATTCATTTTTCATGAGCTTTCATTAGTTACGCATAAATTATAAAGTGACGATTGAGACTCGAATAAAAAGTTGTATTTTACGTTTTAATTTCAATTATTTTTACTATACAGGGTGTAACTCGATCGACAGATGAGAGACCACAGTATCATACGCATATATATTTGTATTTCATTTTATAAAATGTGAGTGCATTTAATTTTGTTAATTTTTATCACTTACACTTACCTTTTTTGTTGCATTTGAAACTAACATTACTTTTTGGACAAAGCTGTGGAATATTAGTATAATACCGTCTATCTACACAATTGTCAAACGCCAAGTATTTATATATTTTTTTTATCAGCTTCACACTGTATCCGGCACATAGCAGGGTAGGGAACCTAGTGTTAAGGAGTCCGTTTCCCACTTTCCGCGGCATTCTCGAGGCATTGCGTGTTGAGTGGCAGAACTCAACGCCGCGCTTGACCTCGATACCAGAGATTAAAAATATAAATTTAAATAAATATAAAATTTCCTCGACTATAAATTTATAGAGCTTACATTTGTCATAAATTTTAATTTTAAAATCGATAGTTCATACGAAGTTTCTTTTAAAATTTAACTTTTTCCATTTTCCACCAAATCTGCTATAAGTTGTAGGAACTCAGCAGCACGTACTCTCTGAGACATACGACTCTCCGCGGGGTCGTGCGCGCTGGTAATGTTGTATCGTGCTATAATTACTTTTGATAGTGATGTGTTTTATTGCCATATATTTTAAATAACTGTGTATAATAAAACAAGATTAGAAGAACAAAGTATACAATGTCCTACTTGTCGTCTCATAATATAAACAAATGTAAATATGCCATTGATACACCAAATGAAATTGTAATAAATATATATTTTTTTCATGTATCTTCTTCTTAATTCTTAATAAGGTTGAAGAACAAATTAGATTGGATTGGAATGTTAGGTACGTTTTTTACTTGTTTTTTTTAAATAATTATTGAGAAGATTTTCAGTTAGAAAATCTTTAATATGTGAAAACAGGAATTTGATAAGGAAAAATAATTTTGTGTTGTTGTACATAATATAGAAAATATTGATATATTATGCGGCCAACTTTGTTTACTCTTTCAAAAATTTGATCTAACATTCACATATATAAATAGATATATATTTCAAACCTGCTTTAAAGCAATATGTAAATAAACGAGATGTTTATATTTGTTCGGTACAAGATTCGCACAGTTAATTAAATTATTAATTAAAACTTGAACATACATACGTCTAAGTTCACTTATGTTAACGACTTTCCAATCTTCCTGTCTTAGGTTTTATTTTAATTAAATTGTACTTTATACGTTGTTATATACATATATTTTGTTTTTTATCATCACGCTTTATCTCGCACATAGAGTAGAACAGAGGGAAGCTATTGTTAAGACACTCCGTTCTACATTTTCCGCCGAATTCTGGAGGTAAAGTGTGTTGAATTAACGAACACCTTGCCTTGATACAAAATGAAAACACTAAATATATCATTTCCTCGAGTGGGCATAAAACCCACAACCTCACCTCTTGCGCTTACAGTCACACTTTGTGTCCCTGTGCCACGACTTCGGGTTCGATTCCCACTCGAGAAAATGGAATATTTATTTAAATTTATATTTCGATTTATTCGCTCCGGTGTTCAGGCAAACCGCGGCGTTGAGTTCCGCCATTCAATATCTAAAAATCCACGGAAAGTGGGGAATAGAGTGTCATAACGCTGGTTTCCCTCTACCTACTTACTATTGTGCGGGATTCACGCTGATTCATGTATGATAAATTATACAACTTATAATACATATGCATACTATTATGAAGAATTCTATCGTAAATTCATTTCAACCTCGTATATATTCAAAACATATTTAAGCACTTATCCACCCGAAAGAGCTTTGACGAAACGCTTTGTGGAGCAATGTGAAATTAGGTGACGTTCAACGAGCATTATTCCACACAACATTTAGAAAACATATTAAAAATATAATTTTTAATTGAGACCACCGTAAAACAAAGGACAGCGTGATGTTATAAATAAAGTAGATTGTAGATTCAATCCACACTTGAGAAAATAAATTATTTTCGATTCCCGGCTCTGGAAAGGCAAACCGCGCCTTTAAATTCCGCTACTTGACACGTAGCGAATATGACTGAGAAGTGGAGAACGGAGTATCTTGACTAGATTGTCTTTTCTCTCTCTACTATATTGCTATATGTGGAATCAAGTTTCTACGCTATAAAAAATACAGTTTAAAATGGACCAATTATTCACTCTTCTGCACAATTGAAGCAATGTCTCTGGATCTTCGATTTACAACATATCCTGTAAATAAATAAAAAGTACTACTTAATTACTGTTTAATCTCACTTTCTTATTTAAATAAGATGTGGAGAAAAAAATAATTGTCGACATTAAGTGACATGTCGTACCCTGAGAATTGTAGTAAAGTTGGCAACTTTCTCTTTTTTTTAGCATCACGCTGTATCTCGCAAATATCAGGGTATGCCTAGGAAACCTGTTAAGACACTCCGCTCTCTATTAAATACTTTCCGTATTCCACGCCCTCTTATGAATTCTTTAGTTATTGCGTGATGATTGGTGAATGTTAACGCCGCATTTTATCTCCTTACTAGAGCGAGGTAAATAAAATATTAAAAATGTTTCATTCCCCCAAAGCATTGCGTCAACAATTCTACGTTTGTGCCTCTGCACCACGACGGGTTAGTTTTTTTTTAAATATATACACAGTAAATTTTCCAATACTATTTAATAAAAATTTTTAAATAATTAAATTATTTTTCATGAAAGTTTGTACTTTCTGAGCCCAACTATGTCTCAGAACAAGGCATCACTTACATATAAAATATCTACAATAATTCAGTTCACATTCTAATTGTTATATCTAATTACAACGACGATATCAAAGTAAAATTTAATTAATAACAATAATAGTAAAGATAAAAATAAAACTGATAGCGAAATGCAAATTCACGTAGTTACAAATTCGAAGAGAGATACCCACTTCAACAATAAGCACCCATAAAGCCAAAGTAAGACAAAACAAACATCTTTACTTTAGAACTTAATACTTGAAAAGTCAAAAGAGATAAGTTTAGACTGTCGCTAAAGTATTCTAGAGAGCTGAGATGTATCTGCATTGCTAATATTTTCTATTTTATTAATAGGTACTGTGCAATTGAATGGTACTCCTTTAGATTGGTTTATAGCTATGTAATGAGACGTTACTGTACGTTAGGTTCTGTTTAATATTATTTTGAAATTGTATGAAAATAAAATATAATATAGGTAGTGTTTTGAAATTAATACGCTTTCAAAATAGGACCTACTCGTATATTACATTGAATTTTATTCGACATTATTTGAAGTCGACTTTGCAAGAAGCATTTTGCTTTGGAATAATGATTATAAATGTATAACCTGATAAAGATGGCAATTCGGCAGAAAGTGGAGAACAGAGTGTCTCAACACTAGGTTCCCTCTGCCTACACTGCTGTGTGCGGGATACAGCGTGAAGCTAATTTAATTTTTTTTATTTTATATAATAGTTTACATCTTTTCTTTTTTCTTTTCTTCCATGTGAAAAATATTATTAGATAACAAGTCTCTGGTCACGTTTAATTTTAAATGGCATTAATTCGTCTGGAGTGTTCGTAAGGTGTATAATATATAAAGATCCGACCGTACTTAAAGTGTTGAGCCGCGATGTGATAGCTAACGTTAATAACTTACTACACTTAAATAGATCTTCTCTCTTATTCAGAAACTGCGTGTAAGAAATGTGTATGTAGTAAGCGAAAATAAAAAAAAAATGACATAATATTGATTTTTTTTTTGGTAATATTGACTCCTCCCAATTGGGACGTAAGAACCATTCTGTATACTAGTTGTGAATTCAAATAAAATTTTGGTGCTATCAATTTAAAACTTGAAATTGATTTTCCAATCCGTTTCAACAATGTGTGGAATAAAGCAGACGGGCAGCAGGCAGTAATATATTTGTTTCATCAGAAAGCGGTATCTCCCTAATTATGTTTCTGCTCTAAATAAAAAAGTCATCTAAATATCATCATCATAGTTATCATCGACTGCCATACACATCATCATTGCGATACACATCATCATCATCATAATTTACAGTAGGCCATAGTAAGGACATAGGCCTTACCCAATTCTCGCCATCATACAAGATTTTCGGTCGTCATCGTAGTCAAAGTATAACTTGTAGTAATTACATTAACAAAAAGGAACGTCCAAAACGATCATTGAAAATGATTTAGTTATATTGAAACGCAAAATTGTATAAAAATGAGAACGGCAAATGAAATTCGTCTTAATAGCCATTCTTGTCGTATTTCGTTTTATTTATGGCCTACAATATATTGATATTAAAATTTAGAAATACATCTACGAAGATCCAGTCGTGGCGCAAAGTGAAAATGTGACTGTAAACGCCACAGGTTGTGGGTTCCATTCCCACCCGATGGACCCTCGGGAAGGAGTCTTCGCTCTGGTGTCGAGGCAAAGCGCGGCGTTAAATTCCGCCACTCAACACGCAGTAATACTAAATTATCTCTGCCTACTCTGCTATGAAAGCTGCTACTGCTGCTCTGCTAAAAAATGCGAAGATTAAGAACTAAAATAACTGTTCTTATGTTGTTAATTCGTTGTAAGGAAACTTTGTATTTATGTTTCCAATTTTTATGGATAAAAAACATGTTAAACGAAAAATCTAATTATTTATTCGTCAAAGAACAAATTTTGTCACAAAAACCATTGCGCTCCACAAAAACCGCACCGGTATACAAACATAAAATATATTTTAAAAAATCTGAACTAAGTTTCAGTTAGGTAAATTTATTCGTCACTTTGCATTTTTAGGCGGAACACACCACAATTTGACCAATATGAATGTCACACAATTTGTCAGCTCCACGTGGGTGTTAGCGGGGCGCAGGTGTGACCCCGCCGTGAGATAATGACAGATTCCACTTGCCAAGTGAGCGGACTCAGTCTTCACCCTCGTCATCTGCGAACTTATATAACTTAACAAGTCGACCGTGTTTAATTAGTTAATCAATTATGAAACTCACTAAGTCTCCAATCTGTGGTTGTAGAGTTATCATTTGAAATAACTTAATTCAAACGATCGATATTTTATCTATCAATATTTTAATGTAGTTAAGGCCGTCGTGGCGCAGGGACACAAACGTATGTAACGTGACGGTTGTGTGTTCTATCCCCACTCGGAGGAATGAATTATCGTTTATTTATTTGATTTATTATTTAATTGATTTATTTATTTATTTATGTTCTTTATCAATTAGATAACTGCATTAAAAATGAATTAAGAACTATAAATATATGATTCAACTAAACATCATGCCAATACATTCTACTTAATAAAAAAAGAACGGACAACCAATAACCTTATATCACTATACATTAGAAAGATAATATCGAAATCACAATTTTAGGACGAGCCCGTACCTTTATATTCAAATCCCGATTCCCAGGCGTAGATACTTCGCATATGGAAAATTTAATAAAATTCTTCGTATGCGTGTAGCATTCGACTATTGCTATATTATGGATTGTAAAATCCAATCGAAAAATTAGTTTTTTTGTTAACTTTTGGTTTTTAATGTAAATCTGATAGAATTTTCTCATTTCTCAAATCATTCAAATAATTTGTTTATATATTTATGGAATGCACTACGATTTATATTTAAAATATTTAAAATACCTAAAAATTTTCTACAAAAAAAAATATATATTTAAAACAACATTGAAGTAAATATTCTGGATCTCGTAGACATTGTAGAAAATAATTTTAATTTTTTTACATTTTGTTACATACTTTTCATATACATATATAAATTATTATTAATACAATTACTATAGACCTACAAATTTGATATTTCAGCTTGATACCTACTATGCGATCTCGGGATAAATTAATGGTTTTAACGGACGGACAGACGGAAAACAAAGTGATCCTATAAGGGTTCCGTTGTACCTTTTGAAGAACAGAACCCATTAAAATAACAAATATACATATATATATATAACTTATATCTATCTATATATATGCACACTAACTAATATCTATCTATGCACACAAAATATATCAGTACGAGCATTGACACACACGCGGACTATGTCACATTGTGCAATCATCTGTATACCAATAAATCGTAGCCGTTGAATCCAGCACTGAGAGCACAATGAAGCACGTGTCGGCCGTCGTCACCCGCTCTCACGCCGCCTGAATTTAAACCACTACCTACCCTACTTTCTGCGACTGCCAAACCTAAATGAAATGTACTTAGTGGACTACTATTTTATTTGTTTGCTTTTCAATTCTATTTAGACCGGAAATAGCTGGGGGTTTAGTAAAATGTTTTAAATATGATTTTTCATGTATTTTTATTATATGAGGCACCAAGCGTTTGTCTTTGAATGCGATGGTTGTGATTTCAATTTCCATTCGCGTGAACAATTTGTTTTATTTGTTTTTAATTTTATTTGTTTTTAATTATTCGCCATGGTAGAAACGAAACGCGGCACTGATTTCGCTCAAAACGCAATGATTCGAAGATTCAAGTTTGGAACGGGGTTACTTAACGCTAGATTCCCTCTTTCTACTCTATCATGTGGAAAAATCGTGAAACTCCTTCTGCTCCTAAACATTTCATAATAGGTGACAACTTCTACAAAATAAACCATCAAAACTAACTAAGCTGTATAATCTTTATTTCTCATACGTAGAATTGAGTCACTGGAACTACAATAAAGCACATGTCACGCGCGTTGTCACCAGCTCGCACGCCGCCTGACTTTTAACATTTTCAGCTATTTTCATTTTATATATATTTTAGACTAAAGTTTGGTCGCTGGAATATAAACTTTTTTTCTATGTTGGCTTACATAAATGCTTAGAATTGTTGGTTTTATGAATTTTTAAAGCGGTCAAAGTATGAGTCTTATAACAAAATGCAAAAAAAAATATTTATAGTTTGTTATCATTATTTTTTATTAATTTATTACCATTTAACAAATTCATATTAAACTAGATATAAATCAGCTTCACGCTGAATCCCACACACAGCAGGGTAGGCAGAGGGAATCTAGTATTAAGACACTCCGTTCCCCATTTTCTGCCAAATTATGGAGGCACTACGTGTTGAGTGGCAGAACACAGCGCCGCGCTTAGCCTCGACACCAGAGCGAAGAAATGGAAATATAAATTAAAAAAAATATTTCATCTCCTCGAGTGAGGATCGGTCAGGGATCGAGAAAATGAAACGGGGAACCAGTCGGTTTTACAGTCACACTTCGTGCCACTGCGTAACGACTGATCTCATTGATTTTTTAATTTTAATTTACTAGATATAAAACATCTAAAAGACGTTATGGTATTATGACCGGTGTTGTAAATGTATGCCTAAAAAACTAATTATTAGCAGCAGGAGCAGGAGGAGCAGGGCAGGCAGACGGAGCTTAGTGTTAAGACACTCTCTACTCCCCATATTCCGCCGAATTCTAGATGCATTGCATATTGAGTGGCGGAACTTAACGTCACATTTTTGCCTCGACTCAATTTTTCATTACCTCGAGTGGGAATCGAACCCACAACCTGCGTTTACAGACAACCTTGTACTCCTGCACAACGAATGGTCTCAATACTTTAACTGTATCAATACTATTTAAGAAACTCAAACCTCATCACTAAATTATGGAGCGGGAACCAATATAATTGGCAATTAACAACAAACTCTCAGTACATAAGCTCGCTACGTTTGACGACGGCCTATCTAACGGCACAGGCAGTCTAAAACCTGTTTAATTAATCGAGAGTCAAGATTATTAATGAATTCATCAAGAAATTCCTTTCCTGTGGCGACGTTTGCGGGTGGAGGCCAGCCCTATTAGCCTTTGGACTATCTAAGCTGAATAGGCTTTAATCAATTCTAGCTAGAATTTATCTTCACGTTGTCTAGCATTTGTTGCAGAATTGAAATTAATCTTTAATGTTAATTCGATATTAGAAAATCTGATCTTTAGAAACCTATAATATACATAAACAATTCTATTATACTATTAACTAAATTTAATACATGAAAGGTGTATATAATTAATTGTTAACGAAAAAAAAGCACTATTTCAAATTTCAAATTTAAACATAAAAAAACAAGCATCACAATGTTTAATTCAACCAAAACTCCGCCATATAACGCCGCTATTCGAACCAGTTACACGATAGTTAGACAAAGACGTACTGGCCGCGGCGCACTAAATACTGGCCACGTTAAAATATACATGAAGTTGAAATAACTATAACGACGCAAAATAGTGAACACTCCCGTAGTGACTTTTAGATCGCTACACAAGTTGCGAACACAAATGAAAACGAACACATTCGAGAGGGCGTTTTTGAACTCGATAACATCAACGCCAAAAGTGGGTGGGGGCACTTTCACTTTAATTATTATTGTTATTATGTGATTTATATTATAATGATGATTGAGGCCGGTTGTTGCGCAGGGGCATAAGCATATAACTGTAAACGCTATGGGTTGTGGATTCGATGCCCACTGGAGGGAGTTAAATGTTTAATATTTTCATGTCTTCGCTCTGGTGTCGACGCAAAGCGCGGCGTTGAGGTAAGCCACTCACGACATAATGACTAGAATTGGGCGGAAAGTGGGGTGCGGAGGAGCGTATGCCCACCCTGCTACATGCGGTATACAATTTGAAGATGAAAAAAAATATATTTAAAAAATATATATTTTCACTTTTTCGTGTGTACGGATATCGAATAAAAATAAGCGACACATATAGTATGCCAAATAAAAAACAATTGAATTAAAAATATCTCTTACAAAAATTATATAAGGGCAAAAAATAATTGGAATCTCGATTCGGTAGTCTTATCATTGACGCCATTTAGTACATCACAATTTAAATTCAAATTCCAGCACGGTTACTGTATTTGAGAACATTGTAGAAGCATATGCATAATAATTATTGAAAGAAGTAGTGATTCAAGTTCGACTAAGGGTAGTATTTATATTTAAAAATAAACTGAACAAGCGCAAATCGGGCCTCCCTGAGGAAAGAAACGAAAATATTAAATATTTCATTCCTCTATGTGGGAATCGAACTCACAGCCGTCGCGTTCACAGTCGTACGCTTGTGCCCTTTCGGTACAATGGCCTCTACACACCACGACAGTATTTTTATTATATATTTTTTGGCTATAAAATTTTAAAAATTAAATTAAATTAGCTTCACGCTGTATCCCGCACACAGCAGGGTAGGCAGAGGAACCTAGGTACCTAGTGGTATTCTGGAGGCATTACGTATTGAGTAGCAGAACTCAACGCCGCGCTTTGCCTCCACACCAAAGCGAACAAATGGAAATATAAATTTAAGTAAATATTTCATCTCCTCGAGTGGGGATCGAACCCACAACCAGTCGGTTTTACAGTCACACTTTGCGCCACTGCGCCACGACTGGCCTCATTTTTGGCTATATATGATGATTTAATCATTTGGTACAATATTTATAACCAATGAGATGAGTCTTTCAACTAATTGTTTACTTCTAACACTTTTGACATCAAATGTACCGACACTGACATATAGCGCGCTACACTTGTATAAAGGAGTGGTGTAATTTATGAGCAGGCGAGGCTTTGTGGCCGCTGAAATAAACGCTTTTGTTCCCAACCCGGATGTTTCTAAATCACTCCCAGATACAATCGGTAATGCTGCACTTTTTATTTTGCACCACTACCACTAATATACTGGTGTTATACTAAAACATTGTCTGTTTATTTAGTTAGGCTGTTAAAATTTATTTCTGGTCTGTGTAACAAACCATTTCATATTCAGCTTTACGTTGTATCCCTGATGTAGCAGGGTAGAGGATGTGAAGTGCTTAAACACTCTGCTCTCGAATTTCCGTCGAATTCGGGAAACATTGCGTGTTATTATAATATCACACAACGAAAAAAACATGTTATTCCGTGTACCTATATCTACATGTATTAGGTACGACAAAAATGAACCAATGCTATATGTATACAAAAAATTACAACAAAAACTCAGATTAAATTACTGCCTGAGTACATTGCAAACATTGTTTTTATCTTATTTTAGACATTTTAAACGTATTGCGAGATACATAGAGCAGAGTGACTAATCACTACTACTACTCATGAATACCACTAATCACAAACGTCGCAATACGTTTTATCAGCAATTATAATCGCATTACAAATATTCATTTCCCCCAAATTGAATTTGAACTCACAGCCATTGTGCTTATCTATCTATCTAGAAGGATAACGGCACCACAACGGAATATAAAATAATTTTATCGTGTTACATAACCTTAATGTTAACTGAACAAATAAGAAATGATACTTGAATTTGTAAGACGCCTTTACACTCCATTCTGAGGAAATTTTATCCGAGAAACTCGATTCGAGCGAAGTCCACAGTTCTTTGTATGCACTCCTTGTGAAATGCATAAAGTTGCAACACCAAACTTTGTGCATAAAAATCGTAACCGAGTTTCACCTGCAATTTTCAAAACAAATATCCCTAGAACGTTTGAGAAAAGTGCTCGCAGAAACTTATTTGATATAAATGTTATTTTTTCCTGTCTGCGCGTAGTAATCGTTGTAGCATCATTTATATGTTTGGCTGCTCTAAAATTTCCTTACCCTCATTTCAATTCCCTAGTCTACGGCACCCTGAAGGCTGAACTTTTATTTCAATTGCCTTATTCTCTTTTCAGTTTGATCTTAAATTTGAGATGGCTTTCATCTAATCGACTGTAACAAGTTTCTTCGCTGTAGATAAGTGACTCCAGGATTGACAGTTTATATATCTAGATTTTTTTTCTACATTTTTCTATTTTTTTTATTCTAGGTGAATCCAGTGATAGAGTACTTCGTTCTTCACATTTTTGAAACATTATATGTATGTAAGAAACCCATTTGTTTTAGCACAATCTCTAAAATAGTAAAGTAACACTTTATTTTATTATTGACTAAATGTATTAATTACTCATATGATATGAGGCCCCCTTAAAATGAAAATATAAATTTAAAGAAATATTTCATTAACTCGAATGAGGATCGAACCCACAACCAGTCATGTTTACCATACACACACGTTTGCCCTTGCTCCACGACTTAATTTAAAATTTGTTTACATAAATCCATGATATCCATTTCTTACCTAAATAAAAAATAAAACCTAAACCTAGGCGATAAAGCGCCGAGTCGAACTATATAGCATTTCAATACACACGAGTAGATTTGCCGACCGCAGCCACTTTGCCCCTATATATTATTGAAAGTATTTTGCTAAGTTAATAACATTGTAGAGAAATGGAAAACGAATATTAACAGATCAGTATCATTAAGCAGCAGTAGCTATTCGAAACTAGCTACTAAAACCTTTTAAAATGCGCATCAGCGATCGATTTAATATTTGTGTAATTTTCTTCCATTTAATATAATATTTTTCAATTACCTATTTAGGCCAGGCAATAATTTGAGGCCAGTCGTGGCGCAGTGTAAAGCCTGTGACTGTAAATACGACAGGTTATGTATTCGATTCCCACGCGAGGAAATTAAGCATTTCTATTTTCATATACTTGGTCTGGTAACGATTTAAAACGCGGCGTTGAGTTCCGCCACTCAGCACACAATGCCTCCAGAATTCGGCGAACAATGGCCAGCAGAAGTTTCTTACAATTATTTTTTCTTATACATATATCTATCTTTATTTTTACATGTTGAAACTGACCATTCTATTTTAATTATATTTCAGAGTTGATCCAACAATCCCAATCTAACACTAACAATCTATAATTTTATTCTTTTTTCAAAAAGTTACTTATGTCTATTAAATATTTAAATTGTATTTAATTTTCTATAATCAATTTCTATTTTCCAAAACTATAGAACCAAGGTTGTCAAAGTGCCGTTTTAACTTTCAATAAGCGGCAATTCTGATCGAGTCATAGAGATTACTCTACGTTTAACAAATTTGAAACGTGAATGGGATCAATGCAACTCAATCGGTATCGTGTTTCGGCGTCAATCAATCGATTCAACCGCATTTCATTGAATTACCACATTAGATGCTCACAAATGATATGAAACAAAAGATTTTCTTGTTCTCTTGTTGGTGGTTTATTTTTTTTTATTATAAAGATTATCTTTGAGGCCATCGTGGCGCAGGGACACGAGACTGTGACAAATTTATTAATATTTTTGTATTTTTGTTCCGGAGAAAAAAGCACGGCGTTGAGTTTAACCGTCCAATACGTAATGCCTCGAAAAAATCGGCGGAAAGTGGATGGAGTGTCTTAATACTAGGGCCTAAAGGCAGACCAAGGCAGAGCCTTGGTATTCCGTTTTCGTTGCGTGTGTCAACAAACATACAGTACAATTTATTAAATGAAATGAATGAGTGTCTTATCTATTATAATATTTGAAAAGAATGTCTTAGTTAAATATTTTAAAAATATATTTTTTTAATCTAAAAACTTTTCAAATAAACTATACATTTTTTAAACTACAGAGGAAAGAAAATAGTATGACATTTAAGGTAAAAATATAATCTCCGGAAGCGCTTCAATATGCAGTTTCCGCTGCTAGATTTTTAACTGAATTTTGTAATAACGCTTACGACAAAATTCCTTTCACTACCAAACGAACGTTACTTCTTTATAAATGGCCAAGTAGAGTTTGCTAAAATTTAAAAAAGATTTCTTGCTCTAGTTAGTGAGTCAGTAATATCTTAAAATGAATGCATGAATGTTAAATGATAAAGAAATATTTTGTTTACATTGCCATTGCTTCTCTTTTTATGAAAATATGATTATATATTGTAATTATATTTGTTATTTTACGCTGTATCCCGCATGTAGCAGGGTAGGTAGAGGAATCTTGGGAAGCTAATGTTGCTAACACACTTCCACAGTTCCTGCTGAAGAAGGAGGCATTGCGTGTTGGGCGCCTCTCAACGCCAATATATATTTAAAAACGATTATATTTTTACTATAAGTATTATTTTTTGGTAGCTCATATGGTTTCTAAATAAATGAAAAGTGGAAAATTAATCTATTTATTACGCTCTCTCTGCTTACATAAAATTCACATTTTTAATATGAATTACTTTTTATTAATACGATGTATACTGCACTACATTCAATTCATTTATAAAACCATCGGCTTGTGCTTTAGTTTACATGCATGCAAACGTAACTTACTCTACATTCAAAGCAACGGGAGCTTGATAAGCGTCTACAACGTTTCGTAGCAGCCGTAGCCCGTAGGCGATGTTCATATTGAGATTTCAAGCTAATATTATATATTTTTTTGAATATGTGTGCACTTCACACATTTTGAGGATAAATAATCTGTGAATGAAAACAGGTTTACTTGTTTGTTTCATTTTGCTTTTATACCGTTATAAAGTTTGAAGTCACATCTAGCATAACCTATTCAAAACAAACGAACTCTATTCGAAACTAGGAATTGAAAGTAGAGTAAAGAAATTATCCACTGTTGTGTATAACGTTAATAATAATTCATAATCAGAACTTTAAATCCATTAGGGTGAGCTCGGGAACCAGCGCAGCTAAATTTCTTTGCACGTTCGGAACTCAGAAAGTCGTTTCACAAAGTAATTGCTTATGAGTGGAAGCGGATAAACGAAACGAGTTCCACTCCAGCGGGGCTCGTAAAATGGACTCGGGGGCTTGCATTTAATTAATACGACCGCCACTACGTGAGAGCCACATCGTCTGAAATGGAATCATTCCTTTTGACCGCAAAACTGACTTTTCATGCCGAAAACTCGGTACTCCCCCGTTGGTGTTTCACGGCATGAAATAAAATCGCTGAAATAAATTCCCTGCTTTCGCTTTGACGTGGACTCGTGAGGTCATTCTCGCGTTATCTTTTTTATTTTTATGGACAATGTGTGTGTATAGAGATTTTGCAGAAATAAAATTAAATTTTACGTTTATTATTGTATTGCGTCATATTTTTTTATGTATTTTTTTTTTTTTAATTTTAAGGAGGATTTTCAGAATGAATCCAATATAATTGCTACTTGGCTAAACGAAAAGTTTTTTTTTCATAATAAAGACTGTTCTAATTCTTCCATTATTGCTGAGGCCAGTCGTGGCACAGAGGCACAAAGTGTGACTGTAAAACCAACTAACTGGTCGTGGTTTCAATCCCCACTCGCGGAGATGAAATATTTACTTAAATTTAAATTTTCATTTCTTCGCTATGGTGTCGAGGCAAAGCGCGGTGTTGATTTCTGCCATTCAACATGCAATGCCTCCAGGAACGGAGTGTCTCAATACTAGGTTCTCTCTGCCTACCCTGCAGAGTGCGGGATACAGCATGAAGCTGATTAATTTTGATTAAAATACTGATGGTATAACACTTTATAATGAAATATTACTAAAGATAAGCAAACGACTTACTATAACATGAATTTTTTGTTTGTAATAATATCATAGATCTCTTTTTCACGTACCTTTTATACAAAATGTATTTTATGTTAACAAAATAAAAGTAAATTTACATAAATATATCTAATTCCAATACTGTACACACTTAGCAAAACAAACTCTGTATGCATTCAAAGCTGAAATAAAAAGTGCAATGAATAGGAAGCGTTCCTGGTAATTACATGAAGGAACTTCCATAGTAACTAATAGTGTAGCCAGTGTACAATAGAAAAAGTTGAGGCCAATAGTCTTTAATTTAAGGTAGAACAAAGGACACCAGCAATGGGAGACGAGAGCGCAACACAACGACTTTTATGTCGCCTCTTAATATAAACGAGAGTTGCTGAATATGTAGTTATACTAACTTCGGTTTAACTAATTTTATTTCTTTTTTACATTTTATAGAGATATTAGTTGGTTAGAACGCTTGGTTCCATGCATGCACGGGTTCAAATCCTACTGCGTTCAAATTTTATGTTTTCTAAAAAGTATTAATTTTATACTTATGATTATATAAAACTTTTCTATTCTTCTTCTTTCTAAAATTAATACCGGCTTTTGCCAGACTGCCTACCTACCCAATTTGTTCCTCGTCATGGCATCCAAGAAGTCTTACTCCAGGGACTGATATAGTAGTTCTTAGAAAAGGCACGTAACATACCAAACTATCAGGCAACGCTCTTGGGGCTTATCCACTACGATACGGCCTCCAAGACTACCTCGAATCGACGGCCTCCAAGACTACGTCAGTCGTTTACGCTGCATATCCACTTAAGCATCTTCATTTCCGTGACGCAAGCTCCAGAGTGTGCTGAGATAGTGCTGGCCAGTATGTAACAGTATGTACCACGCATATAAATTGAAAATAAATAAATAAATAAAATAAAATATGCATGGCAATACACATAAATAACGTAGTTAATGATGTATAATACAAACTATATATTTTTGATACCATATTAATCGAGACGAGTTCGTGTATTGTCGTCCCGAATGTCGCGACCGTCGTTCCGTATATATAGGTGGTGGTGATGCTGGAAGGCAGCGGTCAAGTCGAACTCTAAAGTACTACGGTACTAATATATATGATGCACATAAAGACTCGTACCAAATGTATGATGAATATAATATGATAATTCGAAGTCTATGATGGCACGATCTTTTAGGATCGAATTCCTTATAAAGGAAATATATGTGCAGGAGCGACACATATTATGGGTTAAAGTTATCTTTGACCAATGTTATAATATTGAATTTTGCTTGACGTCGCGGAAGCTGACGTGATGGGCTTATGCGAACTGTTATAGTGACATTAACTATGTCTTGGCTGATGCCGTCTCGCAGTACGCTCGCGGTACGTAAGCTGTGTTTGTATGGCGTTAGCCATTGATATATTGATATACCATTTATACGACTTGGTATACGACTAGTAGGTGTGTGGTGCTATTTTATGTCCCAGCTCCGGTGTATGTAGTAGTGTCCGCCCGTCTCATGCGGGTGTGTGGTGCTATTTTATGTCCTGGAACTCTGGTGTATGTAGTAGTGTCCGCCTACGGTTCGAGACACGACTGTGGGGTGTGTGCCGTGCGTTTATTTAACATATCGGCCGCCTTATGGCAGTGCGTTCGTCCATCGACTTATATTGATCTCACAAATCAATCAACATCACGAATCACAATTCTAATATAATAATCTTAATATAAACAAGCGTAACAAGTACCTTCAGACTGATCACACACAAACGTCCCGGAGAGTTCATTAAGACTGTTGCAGCCGCAGTCAGGTAGGAATTCACGGTGTAGGGCGGGGAGGTGCCCGTACTCTTTCTTCCTTTTACTATAACTAGTTCACTGTTATAGTGGAGAGGAAGATAGGACGCGCTCTTGGCTTTTCTTCGGACGAGCTTCGAGTTATGACAATGTTATATTGTCGAGTTTCCAGTTATCTAAATAACTGACACAAGAACAACTTCTGATGGCAAATATCTTATTAAAGCGATACCTTCTAATGGCTTAATATCAAATTCTTAATACTGTTACCTCTGAATCTCTAAAAGATTTTGGGTTCTTCACGATCACAACTATAGACGGTTCTAACCACTAGACACATCACGAGCCAAGGCATTATTTAATAAATAATATTCTCAAAGGAGTTTGAGATAACAGTTACAAGTATTCACTGCCGTATAAAAGAACCGATCTTATATATCAGACCCTTGAGTTTGGGCGATATCTTATAATCGCAGATCACACTAGTTATCTCCCGCCATTTGGCTCAGGCAGCTCTTATCCGGCTATAGATATAGGCCTCAGAGATTCCCTTGGATCGCAATGCCCACCAGATGCACTGACGATGCACAGAGTCAAAGGCCTTGTACAGATCTAGGGAGGCCACATTTTCCTGTATGCTTCCATCAAAGTTCTGTGGGCGAAAATGGCGTCCATAGTGGCCGATTCTGGCTGAAATCAATATCCTAATCCATATGGTCATATTAAGGACTCGAATTTATTGCCCATTTCAAATAACATCAGAATGCGTTAATCAAATAATTTTTACTTATTAACTTTGGCCGGTGGTAGTGCAAGAGCACAAGTGTGTGACTGTAGACGAGACGTTCGATTCCCACTTGAAGAACTGAAATATTTAATATTTTCAGTATCGGAAGTCAACACCGCGCTTTGTACTAGTGTACAAACCGCGGTGTTGACTTCCGATACTGAACACGCAATACCTCCTGAATTCTGCGGAAAATGGAGAGCGGAATATTTTACCACTAGGCTCCTTCTGCCTACCCTGCTATACGCGAGATACAGCGTAAAACTAAAAAAAATGTTATAATATTTAAAAAAGTGTTATATAAATATTTTTTTATAATAGCTATCTTCGGTATGCAAATTGTGAACTCATTAAATAATTGTACGTCCTTTCTGAGCTTTCCTTTTTTTCCCCTTGTTAAGAGTCTCTTGTCCGAAGCACAAAGACGCTTATACATACTAATAAAACTGACTAGCTCGTATTTATATTGTTCGTGTCTAAATAATCAAATGGCCTATTCTCGTTTATTAAATTAGCTTTTATTAGATCTATTCTAATAATGGTTCACACTTATTAATATTCTCAAAAAGCCTGTGAGGAAAATGATTTTTACTAATATAATTAAATTTGTCGAACAACTTTATAACAAATTATTATTAAATTGAGGCCAGTCGTGGTGCAGGGACACAAAGCATGCCTATCAGCGCGACTGGTTGGATCCCCACTCGAGGAAATGATATATTTATTTAACTTCATTTTTTATTCCTTTGCTCTGGTATAACACACAATATCTCCAGAACTAAGCGGTAAGTGCGGAACGGAGAGTCTTAACACTAGGTTCCCTCTGCCTACCGTGCTCTGTCCGGGATACAAAGCTGATTTTATTTATTATATATCCACTTATAATAAAATTTTAACGCGAACCGTTAAAATATATAAGAAAAAAATATATTGGGGACCTTTATTAATATAGTAGAACCCAGAACAACAGTTTTTTTTAGTTTTTGTCTGTTAGTGTAGTAGTAGTAGTGTGTGTAGAATTTACGTAGCGTATAGCTAAACTTTTTAATTGCTTAGCTCATTCCCTCGAGTGAGGATTGAACCCACAACCTTGACATTTCAGTTATACCCTTGTGCCCCTGGGCCACGACGGCATATATCGTATCATGTGCATTTATTTCTTTATCGCAGTTTTCTTCATTGCTGAAAGCCGTTGCCGTTTTGGCAGGTCCAAGTAGAGGAGCTGATTAGATGTCCCTGTTCCCTCACTTCCCTACCATTAACGCGACAAGATTGACAAGGTGACAGGCCTTTTACCGTCTACTGTTTTTGCATTTAAAAAAATGATTTCGATTTGACAAACTTAAGCTCATATCTTTTGAATACGTTGATTTGGAAGCTTGTTCTATTCTCTGTTCTCTGTGCTCCAAATGACCGCCGTCGTTTATATTTGATAATAATTTCTTTCTTTTCTTGATACCCCTACGCGATCCCGAGATAAATGGTTGTGACAGACGGACATACGAACAACACAATGATCCTATAAGGGTTCCGTCTTTACCTTTTTTAGGTGCAGAACCCTAAAAACGACATAATATAGTTTCCAAAACGCAAATAAAGCCAAAAGCACAGTCGCGCCGCGTATCGTCATATATCCCGTGACGGCCTGCATTTATCGTTACGCAGGTGCCCTCCATCGCTATACATTAACACAGCATTGCCTTAGTTTTGCTTTTCATTTGTCACCTTTAAAATATTTAGCTCATATAAGTAAATTGCACCGCGGTAGCGATGTTTTATATTAAGTTGTTAATTCAAAGGTAACTTTGGCGACAGTTGTAAAATTATTCTCGTTATCTGTTCATTTGTAAATGCTAATCTCAGAAACGAAGTTTTCATTATTGTAATTTGGTAAGCTTGCCTTAATATTAAATAAATGATTGTATAGTTCAAGCGGGTCAAGCGTCGGTAGTTTCTTTATAAAGTTGGCTGAGAAAATACTATTTTTATATATTAAACTTATATTAATAAAATTTTAAATAATATATATATATATATATATATATATATATATATATATATATATATATATATATATATATATATATATATATATATATATCTAAGACTACTGCCTCTAATGTTGGAAAAACAGTAATCTGCTTAAACCTAAATTAATCTAACTTAACCTACGACTTAATTACTCCACGATGGAATAATAAGTGTGGGAACAGAACACATTCCTTTCCCAACGGCGCTGATCACCCGATCTCTCCCTTGTCAGCATTTTGTGGCGCTCAGCCGCCTATCAGACGGACATATTATAATATTAAATAAGTTTTCCGCCTGTGACACCGAGCGCTATATAACATACTGATGTACGAGTGTTGTTCATTTTAATTTTGGTATTGTTTTTAACAATGAAGCATTATATTCTTTATATAATTTAAATAATGAAATAAAATATAATAATAATAGTCAGTATTGTAATTTACCTGAGAGACAATTGTTAACAAGGGCAGAGGCTACATTTGACAGACGTTTATTTTAAAATACTTATAACCTCGACGTTTATTTTAAAATACATATATTAATTTCGGTGTGATTCATAAATCACACCGAAATTAATATCAAATATTTATATCTTTAGTCTGTTCGATATGTATCGACATAAGCAAATGTTGACCCTATGAGTCTTGAAGACTATTCTATAATACCTTTTCACAATATATCCAATAAAAAAATTAATTAAATTAAATCGGCTTCACGGTAGGTAGAGGGAATCTAGTCTTAAGACACTCCGTTCCCCACTTTCCGCGTATTATTAGTGGTTTATTAGTGGCGGTACTCAGCGCCGCTTTGAGTGGAGTGATTGGCACCAGAGCGAATAAATGAAAATATAAATGTAAAAAAATATTTCATTTTCTCAAATGGAGATCGAACCCACAACCAGTCGATATTACAGCCACACTTTGTGCCGTTGCGCCACGACTGGCCTCAATTATTGTCATGAGAAAAATATACCTATTCTTTCATTATTAACAGATTAATAAAATCATACGATATAATGCAATAATTCTCTACACCTACAGAGAACGCAGTAAAGTAACAAACAAGTTTTCAATAAAGCTAGACTAGAGAGGTAGAGGCGCTCGTTTGCTCCGCGCTCGCACTCGTACAATGTCACATCTTTAAGAACAATATGACATATAAGTTTACAAGAATTGCCGCGAACTGGGAGAAATATATTTTCAGGACTTCTTGACATTTGTAATACTGCACTACGTTTGGACGAAGATATTGCTAGCAGTGAGAGTATTCATTTAATTTAAAAAATATATAGAAACAGTTAAACTCATTTATTTTTATTTATTATTTTATTTAGCTTTGCAATGTATCCCATGCACTCCGTTTCGATTAACACCTTCGTTCCCTACTTTTTGCAAAGTTTTTAAGGTATTGGGTGTGAGTGGCTCAACGCTGTGCCTTGCCTCGTTGCCAGCAGGAAGAAATTAATATATTAAATATTTGACTCCCTCGTATGAAAATTCAAAACACCACTGTCGTGTTTACTCTTGTAGACCTTGTGCCCTTGCGCCACGACGTTCTTGGAATAATTTAACAAACAGGAATAATTTTATTTAAAATAGGAAATTGTGCGCTTCATTTATTGAAATCACAAATCAATAATTTACCACCCTTTTACTAAAGTTACTGCCTCAGACCTGAAAAGAACCGGCGCATGAAACTCACCTGGACTTTTTCTCATGCCAATAGTTTTTTTAGAATAATTTACACTTTTTTTAACTTATTTAATATATTATTCTACTCAGAAAATAAAAATACTTTTTTAGGAAAAAAATAAGTATAACGTATAGCTTAGTGATCAGAGCGCTTGGGCGGTCTCCTAGAGGCGCGGGTTCATTCAATACCTCGTACAATACGTTCAAATTTTTATCTCTAAAACTATTGAAAATAAAAAAACACAGTACCCTATACTATACTATACAATAATAATAATATAGTCTCTACCCATCCAGCATCTTGTATTTACAAGAAACCAATGCAAATAAAAAGTCTTGTATAAATAAAGATATAAACAAATAAATTATTTCAAATAATTTAGTCGTAGCCTAAATTATTTGAAATAATTTATTTGTTGAGAGCGAATATGATGAACTCACTCTCAATGAATAACTTCATCGATATCCCGCTGATAACTAACATACTTTTATAAGTATATAAACAAGATTGAAATGATACATATATTTTTAATAAACTACAAAATTTATAATATTATATTTAAAATGAATTCTTTAGGAATCTTAAAATCTCAATGTTCTCTTTTTTCGTTTTACAGTTCTTCCGTTTTCCTGTACTTTTTTTGCGAGTATTATGCTTTTTACGAGAACTAGGTCGAAATATATATTTTTCTGGCACGATAAATTGAATTATGCTCGGCACACTTATAAATTGCTTGCAAGAAATAAAAAGAAAAAAAAATACATTTTAGGTCAGCACAAGGATAATGTTATCCTAGTTGGCTCATGAGCGTCACGTGCTTAAAAATATGTTATGAAGAAAAAATATATTTAAACTGAATATACTATTCATCAGAGGGGACCGCTATACCTTGACACTAGGTCCTCTATTTTTCTCTCTAATTCACAACCTGAAGGGAAAATTTTAGGATTATTTTTCTTTAAATATTTTTACTATAGATTTTTTATCTTATAACTGCACGCTGCTTCCCGCATCGCATCCCATCGCATATAGACAGATAGACATAGAGGTAACCTAGTATTAAGATACCCTATCCCCATTATAACACTTCCGTTGACTTATGAGAAGGAAAAAATGAGTGAGGAATTGAATCCACAAACAATCACAGTCGCAGCGGCAAGTTTATCCCCTTGTACCACGACTGGTCTCAATATAGAGCCATAGGGTTAGTAGTCTTATCATGAAGTAATATTTACATAGTAAAGACCACGTCAAACCATTATAAAAGGCATATACAAAACAAATAATTAAATAAATAACATACGAGTATATACTAAATTGCAAACAAAATTTCGCTCTCCCCTTTCATAGAACTTAAACTTAAAATGAATCCTAAATGGTATTGGTAAACTGAAATATATCGAGAGGAAAATTGGAAGTAGAACTCATATATCTTACTCCTTGTAAGGGATCCACCGCCTCCGGACACTTGCTACGACAAATAGAACCCTTGAACTTGGAACTATAGTATAATATATTATTATAATTAATATATATGTAATTTTAGATCAAGCCTAAATTTATCGAGTTACATTTCTTATAGTTATATTGTGATATTGTTTTTTTTTATTTTGTAACACGCAATAACTCCAGAATCCAGCGGAGAGTGGGAAGTGGAATGTCCTAAGATTAAACTTCCTCTCCCTACCTTGCTGCATTCGGCATACAGGGTGAGGGTGAAAAAAGAATATCTTAAAACTAAACGTTCACAAAAATTAACAATTCTTGAAAATATTATGCGCTTAAAACTCATTTTGCTACATTAGCGGTGGTAAAAAAAATTCAAATAATTTAAATGCTTCATATTTAATTTTTTTAGCGGCAAGATAAAGTAAAAGTAAAGATATGCCTATATTTTAACTTATTAAGTAATATACAAGTGAGAATTCAAAGAACATTCATTAATAAAAGAAATCGTATTTCCTCTTAATTCATTTTCTTAACTTAATGAAATTATTAGGGTGAAGAAAAATATTTAATAAACACGCAAAATAATTAGATATATCAAAATAAAATGTTACTGTACAGCGATTCTCTTAGGTAACATATTGTTGTATTTTGTTTCGCTTTCCTGCTTATTAGGTAACCCAATTAATAGTATTTTACACTTTTTAGGTAACCCAATTGAAATTTTTAATAAATACTATCCACCCATAATCTCTGCTTCTTTGAAACGATATCGATAACCTTCAAAGACATCTTTCAAAGAAAATATATGTAAATCTGTAAAATTGTTCTAATTATAAACTCTACATTTTAGTTTAAAGAGTTACAGTATATTTACACCGTACTTAATTATTACCTTAAAAGCTTATATCAGAGAGAAAAAGATGTCTGAAAAAAAATGACTGGAAGGGAGTTTAAAAAAAATTTAAAATCTTTTATATCCGATTTTCAATTGAAATCTTTCTTTAACGTTAGGTAAATCCCGAATGCTTCTGAATTACTGATGAAACTTGCATGAAATTTAATTACAAATAACTTTTATTTTAAAAAATATAAAAAAATATTTAAAAAAATACAAAAAATAATTTTAAAAAATATATAAAAATTGGCCCAATCAAGCCTGTTTTTTAATTCAATGCAATTAATTGGAATACGTTCAGGAAAGAATTAGTTGTCTTTTTATCTTTTATTGCAAGATTAAACTATAGATTTGTAGAACAAAGCAATTTCATATAATAACATTGTTATTTAATTCGAACAAGTAATAAAATATTGTAATCGTTTTGATCTAGTTTAACTACATTTTAATCTTAAACTTGCAACAAAATATCAATGCGTGTTTAAATATCTTACACATCTCATCGCGTGAATGAGCAATTTCTTAGTTTATTAAGCGTTTTCCTTAATTGAGTCAACATTAACTTAGAATATTGCTAGGCGTTTAAGATTAAAAAAATATCCAAGTTTCACTATAATAAACTTTAATGTTGAAATTGAAATGTAGAAATTAGATTTTCATAATCTTTTTTCAAATTTGGAGCCTAGTTTTAAGACGTTTAGTTCTCATTAACACTCACATTTCTTTCCACACTTTCCACCGAATTATAGAAGCGTTCCTCGTTTTGTGGCGGAACATAATGCCGCTTGTTGTAGAAGAAAATAAATGATTGATAGCCAGAGAGAGCCTAGTGTTAAGACACGCTGTTCCCCACTTTCTGCCGAATTCTGGAGGTTTTGCGTGTTGAGTGGCAGACCTCAACGCCGCGCTTAGTCTCGACACCAGAGCGAAGAAATGGAAATATAAATTAAATAAATATTTCACCTTCTCGAGTGGGGATCGAACCCACAACCAGTCGGCTTTACAGATAAATGATTGATAAAGTTAAAAAAAGTTAATATTAAAATTAATTTGGTAATGATTAATTTATAATTATTTATATCATATTGATATAATTCATATTACAATTGAGATATTCCAAAAAGACGATGCCTGCTGTATTTTAACTTCTTAGACAAGAGTTTAGTAAATATACTAAAAATATAATGTCATTTTAATAACTTCTATATTAAACTACATCTAAAAATGTACAATACATATATTTCAGCTTTCTTGTGGTATTTTCTAGGCCACGTCAACAATATGACCAGAGTAAGATACTGCTCGGGAAATTCCTCGGTTGGCTGGCGGTACTTCCTGAATTGATGTATACGGAATTTGAATAGCAACAATTTTTACTATTATTTTATAACTTACTTTCAAAGGCAATATAAAAAAAACCGCACAAAAAGTTTTTCCTTGTTTTCCTATTTTTCCTTTTCATCTTCAGTACTGTAGATGCTAACAGCCAAATTTCATAACTCTAGGTTAACCACAAACACCCTATTACTTTTGATTCCCTTTACAGTGTTGAAATACGCATTTTTTGTTATATAACCGTTTATATATCTTTTCTTTTCCATATCTTTTTTTTAAGTTTTTTTTTTCAGGGAACCTTGGGGCCGTAGATCTAGCTATATGGTTTGAATTTCAACTCGATGTCTCCAAGCGTCCCTGAGATAGGTCAAGCTAATGCTACAACTTTACTACAATATCGAATTACTAATCTTGTTTGTTTTACTCGGCATCGACTTCAAAATTATAAAATCTTTATTTAATTAAATCGAAGTACGTTTTATTTTATATTAAATTATTTTTTACTTTTTAGTTTGTTTTTCGAAGTCGGGTTTTTTTTTATTTAAAAATTAATATTATATAAAGAGATTGTGTACAAATTCCTAATGTCTATTTTTTATTTTACGTTATACATGCAGAATAGGCCTAACCTAACGTTAAGAGTTCCGTTCTTTTGCCCAACTTTTTGCCCAATTACGAGATTATAAGTATTTTACCTGCATATTTAATTCTCATATATTACATTTTAATAATTTTTTTAATTAAAAAAAATCGTAACATTTGGCGTTCCGTTCTCTCTGACTACTCCGCTAAGGATAAAGCGTGAAGTTAAGTAAGTTAAGTTAATAAATTTTAATACATAAGAATTATAAAAGCTGGTATTACCTATAATAGCTATTGAAATCGACTATACATTAGGAGCTTACCAATTTACCTTTTAATGTCTTCATCACTGTAAAAACCTCAACTACCTTTTTATGTTTCTAAACGTATTTATCAACAATAATTATACCAAAATTATTACAAAGTTAAATTTAAAACTGAAATCTGGCAAAAGAGCAACCGCTATTGCGTATCACGAGAGAAAATCATTTTAAATTTGCGCAAAATTATTTTTTAATGTTTACAATTGAAGTTTAAGTAATTTTCATTTTATTATGAATTTTAATTGGGAAAATAAACGACTACGGCCCAACCTTCCCGAATTACATAAAAATATTCGCGTCCGATGCAATCAGCGTTGTATGATTAAGGATTTTTCTGTAATTAATATACATTTTCCCTTTCGTATTGATGAATCTTTGTATAGCGTTTATATTTTTATTTAAAAATCGTAGATTGAGTAGAGGGTATGTGGTGGAATGGTTATGAATTAGATTTTTACACGGTTATATCAATATTTTTGTATGCTTAGATTATAATTTATGATTTTCCAGTTTGGTTAAAAGTGTCGATAAGTTTCGCTTCCCAATATAATACAAAATAAAAAAAAATCAGTCCAATGCAAGTCGTACCTGCATACCGAGGATTTCGTACCAATTTCTGGATTGTATGTCGGGAAATGCAATTTAAAGTTGAAAAACTTAAGTTTCCGGATGTCTACACTCATTTTATATGAAATGAACTACAATTATTTAGTTCTTATTAATTATTATTATCAGTTTGTAATGATTTTTATGTTTAGATTCTTTTCTCTTTATTTAGGCTGCTAGTTCTGGCTTTTTTTCCAAATTGCATAAATACATATCTACGAGAAGTACCCATATAGATTTTTATTAATTTCATACAAAATGTTGCAAAATCGATACACAAATGCTCGTTATGTTTAATGCCGTTAACTTAAAAGATTGATTTTAACAGCTTGACCTACCTCTACGCAATCTCGAGTCAAGTGGTCTTGACAGAAAGCCAGACGGACAGCAAAGTATTCCGTTGTAAGTGTTCCGTTTTTACCTTTTCAGGTACAGAATCCTAAAAATGAAGTGTATATATAAAGTGAATACCAATTGATAACATTTACTTACACTTTACGCTAACACTTTAATATGTTACTATAATATATCTTTTTATGATATTTATTTGAAGAAAATGTTAAGCAACAATAACAACAAAAAGATTCGTAAATTACAATTGTCACAATTTCCGCAATAGAAAAAACCATATTCTTTCTAATATCGTAATGGATTTCCGACACGTATTACATTGCTAGTTGTATCATTTTGGTCTAAAAATATTGAAAAAATGCTATACTAAAATATACTATTTAGCGAGTGAAGCGAGCGACGTACTGCTTTTTACCCACGACGGAACGGAGACGGCATATCTGTTTGGAGTGAGATCTGTAACTTTTTGTGTGTTTGTGCAAGCCAATGTTACCATTTATCTCTAAAACCACTGGCCCAAATTGATTGTGTGTGTGTGTGTGTGTGTGTGTTTGTGTGTGTGTGTGTGTGTTTGTGTGTGTGTGATGTGTATATGTTTGAGTTAATATTTTAAATTTTAACATAAATATAAATAAGCACAGCAATAAAATATCAAATTATTCGTGTTACTATAAAATTCTTTCTTTAATTATTCTTTAATATCTCAAAACACACACAACTATTGGCCTTAACAACAACAAACATTTCATTTTAGATTTTGAATCAACCACTTAAAATTTTTGTATTAAAAATATTAGTCACATTTTTCGCAAAATATATAAGAAAGATATCGTCATAATCTCCACGACAGCCTTTTGCTGCTCTGCTTGCATACAAATCTAGTGGGTGATTTCAACTGTAACGTTCACATATTGATGCCAAGAAGTAACTTACTGGCAACAACTATTAATTTCTCATCGGATGTAGGAAGCTGTTGTGGAACTTATGACGTGCACTTTGACCCAACTACGAACTTGCACTACAGTCTTGTGATTTATTCCAGATGATGTCTGGAAAAAAAAAGATTTTAGTTCAAAAATATTTTACTATAATGGTTAACCTGATGATACTTGATAGAAAATATATAATCCAGATAGACTTGTCTATTTATATGAATATGACAGAATTTTATCGACTTTTAAAACAATCGGTAAAGTGCGTCACTCAAAAGGCGCAATGTCTCGAGAAGTCAGCGGAAAGTGGGAAACGGAAATGTCTTATTGATAAACAGAGTGTCTTAACACTAGGACCACAGATTCCCTCTGTCTGTCCTGCTATGTGTGAAATATAATGTGAAGCTTAAAAAAAAAGTCTGCACAATGATTCGACCGAAGATTATTTTCGAATATAATAAGCAGTATTTATAATTTCACATAGCTTCAATATTTTATATTGTAAGAGTATTTCAAAAATGTAATGAAAATCTTTCTGAATTACCAACCAAAAATTTTATATTTTGAACTTTTATTGAACCAAAAAGTGATTACCCAAGTGTAAATAAAAGTAAGTAATACTCTTTTAAAATAATAGAAATACATACTACGTATAAACTATAAACCTAAGGAACTCTAAAACAAGTCACCATTTCGATTCGGCGTCGAAATCCCCAAATCCTAAAAAGCCATTTGTTGATAGAACGTAGGATTGTATTATCTTCAATGTCACTCGTGTCGGTCACCGCAACTTAGTGAAACGTCGCAAGGGATCCAAGAAATAAGTTTCCTGTCACGTTTGACCGTATCGATCACGTGGTAATGTAATCAAAACTTGTTGTTGTAAATACTATGACAAACTACTTGGAATTTGGCTAAGATGAGATAAACTTGGTAACTATTATTGTTTTAAGATTATGGTAAGTTGAAAAAAATCACATCTTTTTATATTTTTTTTTCCAATAACGGGCTTAAATTTATAAATATATATTTTAAAAATTACTTGTATTTAATTTTTTTTTCAGCTTCACTCACACAGCAGGTTAGGCAAAGGGAACCTGGTTGTCCCCATTTTTCTCCGAATTCTGAAGGCATTGCGTGTTGAATGACGGATACACAGCCTATAGGCCTCACAGTCACGCGCTTGTGCATCTGCGCCTGACTGACTAGGCCAGTTATGACTTTTAGTTGTTTTTTATATTATATGTAGGAATAGTTATTTACCATTGAGTAATTCATAATCCTCTCTATTTTAAATGTTGTGTGTTGGGTGACGGATCTCAACGTCATGATTTTTGTAAAAAAAACCGAAAACTGCTTAAATATAAATATTTTAATAACCGGGACATTAAAAAAGAATTATCGCTTTTAAATAAACACAAGATAACAGTACATTTACTTTGTTTCACATTAACTAACCTAACCTAATACAAAACCAATTTGCTATAATTGTTCGCACATTAAACTCTTTGAAAATCTTAAATAAATAATTTTCAAATGTATAAATTTTACCTTTCTTTTTGTATCAAATATAAAATAAATCCTGTATATATATTCTATCTTCAAACATGTTTTATTTCCAATTAACAATGAATTCTACTAAAACCGGCTCCCTGTGCTAATTTTCTTTGTAATATAAGCTTTAGAAATTTAATTAACTCGTAGGGACTTCAAAGCTGTGCTAAGGTCAATAGGCACTTAGGAGGAACCTTGTTATACGCGAAAGGGTAACTTTTAGTCGTTTCCGTGTCAAATGTTGGATTTCATAGGAATATTTTAGTGCATATTAATTAATAAATTAAATTAACTGTTTATTTTTGTGTATTCGTCAGGATATATTTACTTTAGCTTTACTTGTACTGGCTGGTAATGTCTTAATTTACAACTTTTAATCTTAACAATAAAACGATGTAACTTTCGTTAAGGTTCTAAATAGTTAGTTAAAAAAAAAAAAAAAATTGACTTCACGCTATATCCCGCACACAGCAGGGTAGGCAGAGGGAACCTAGTCTTAAGACACTTCGTTCCCCACTTTCTGTCGAATTTTGGAGGCATATAGTTATAATAGTTAGTTAATATTTTTTTTAGCTTCCCGCTGTATCGAACACATAGTATTAACTTTAACTTAGTGTCAAGGTACTCCATCCCCACTTTTCGCTAAATTCTTGAGGCACTGCATGTTGAGTGGTGGAACCTAACGCCGCGCCTTGAAATCAGAGTGAAGAAATGGAAATAAAAGTTCCTCGAGTGGGGGTCGAACCCACAACCACTCTCGTTAACACTTTGGGCCCCTGCACCACGACTGGCCTCATATTTTTTTTAGATTTTTCTTACTTTTTAATCATAATTATAATACGTTATTAATAATTCAGTAAATTTTCGAGGTGCGACAACGATATACACGTCGTAGTATTGAATTCTACACGGATTTGCATAAGCTCGACGAACTGCGTTTTGGCGTCGGTTTAGCTTGTCCTCATTAACATAACTGCTCAATTATTATGTGCGGAATAGTAACTTGAATGATAAATTTCAGTTTTACGCCCCAGTGCGCTCCATAGGCGCTGGCAGTTTCGGAAGTGGTCATCGTAAAATCGGAATAGCGATTTCGTTTGGTATGTTTTGTGAATTGATCTTATGGTTTTTATTACTTTTAATATAATTTTAATTTATTAATTTATTACTTTTAATATAATAGTTGTCTAAATCTTTGATTTAAGGCATTTATATAAATATTGTTACGGACAGTAGATTTGCTTTCATTTCCGCACTGTTAGATATTGTGACGTTGAATTCCACAATTCTACACAAATCTCTTAAAAAATTGACAAAAAAATGTCTTAACTCTACGTCCCCTCTACTGTCTGTCCTGCTATAAGCGTAAAAGGTTAATCTGGAGTAATCACAACATGAGGTGTTGATGTGAATATTCTAGAAATAAATAAGAAATTTGAATACTTACCTTACTTTTTTTTACTTAATTAAAATATTAATATATATAAAGTTTATTTCTGGCTTTCACTTGTATTTTTCTTTGATAATTTCAAATATTTTTATTTCAATTCAATAAAATCTTACTTTGCCAAGAACGTTTGTTTCAATAATTAATTGTGTTCTACAAAATCGTCACACAACACCACCAGGCTCATTCGATGATCTACATTCTAATTGCGTCTGCTACAGCATCCTTGCTATGTGATGTTGAAACCGTACAAATAAACAAGAGCTGGCATTCCTTTGAAATTGATCCCATTAATCGGTACGAATTAATTATTGTTTAGCGTTTTGAAACAACATTCAGTTCAACATATTTTCAAGCAAGAAATATCGAAGAGAGGAGAAAGAAAATCATTCAATTCACTATATCTCCATTCTCCATTCAGAAATAATTCCATACAACAATAAGCCCGCGTTAAACGTAGCACACTTGTTTTGGCACCACTCGCGAATACCATAAGAGTTTAATTATTTTGTTTATCTAACCGCCGAATGGCTGTGCAAAACTGAGCCAGTTCAACAACTGTTGCCAACGATCCAGAAAAAGGTAATATTTTAACCTAATCTATTTTATTGGCGAACATGTCTGTTTGGCTGGTATTTATGGGTTTGAAGTTTAGATTTGATCTGTGGCTCCGTTGGGTTGGTCAAGCTTTGCTTACGATCGTTACAGATTCGTATTTTTTCTTATTTTGCTTTTTTTTTTGAAACAGCGTTAGGTTCCGCAACCAAACGCACAATGGAGGACACTCATTGCAGTGTTTAAAAGGTGAAAGGCATATGAAGAAAAAACAAAGGAAACGTACAAGCACTAGTTTTGTTTCTGGACGTTGTTAGTACTAATAATAATAAAAATGAACTCTTTATTGTATACCCTAATGGAAAAAAAAACAGAAATACAAGAATACATATAAAAGATCATAATAACATACAATAGGCAACCTTATCGCGGAAATTGCGATGTCTTCCAGGCAACCTTGAAGCATTGGGAATTGCAAAATAAATAGATAGTGAATAAGGTGTGAGTATTAAATATATAAATAAACATATTCAAACATTCATACAATCGTAAATGAACCACTGTAGAATGACGAGGAATGTTTTGGAATTTTTAGTGAATTTTTAGTTACTAAGATTGTGTCTGATCGCGAGACGTCGATAATTTAGGACGTTCCTCTAGGTACAGCGAAGAAGTTGGAAAGTTGTACGAAGTACTACGGAGCCGGATTGGGAGCCGCTTCAGTTTTTTTTTAGGAAATTGGAAATGTGATCATGAGGCCAGTCGTGGCGCAGTGGCACGAAGTGTGACTGTAAAACCGACTGGTTGTGGGTTCGATCCCCACTCGAGGAGATGAAATATTTACTTAAATTTATATTTCCATTTCTTCGCTCTGGTATCGAGGCTAAGCGCGGCGTTGAGTTCTGCCACTTAACACGCAATGCCTCCAGAATTCGGCAGAAAGTGGGGAATGGAGTGTCTTAACACAAGGTTCCCTCTGCCTACCCTGCTGTGTGCGGGATACAGCGTGAAGCTGATTTATTTATTTATTATTTCAAATATGAATCGTATAAATACATTTTTAGGACGCTCAAGCTTCAAAATGTATATATGCGCTTATTTAATTTGCTCCTCTCTTAGATTAAGATAACAAAGGTCAGCATAATCGAGAATTGGTATAAGAGGAGAGCATTTGATAACACAATTTTAGTCGGTGTAGGGAGAAAATTGCGTAACCGTTTAAGAGATCCCATCGACGTAACCATCTTCCTGCTCACCTCACTTAGCTGAGAGTCTCAAGAAATGTTCTGGTCCAAGATATTTTACAGATTTTTTTAATCAGCCTATCGCCGTCCACTGCTGAACGTAGGCCTCCCTCATTGAGCGCCAACCATCCCGGTCTTGGGCTTTTCGTATCCATCCGTTGCCAGCCACCTTCTTACAGATTACCCTAATTATACCTTACAGATTTACTGTAAGGTATAATTAGGGTAAGTGAATAAAAAATTATATCCAAAATTGACTTAATTTTGGATAAATTTTGCTCTTCCAACTATAACAAACTGTTTTTTGATAGGATCTAGTCGCAAACCAAACGAATTACTCCATGTGCATATGTCCATGTGCATATGTCAAACTTTAATTTATTACTTTATAGCAAAATGTAACATCGGTAGTTTGGCTTTGTTGTAGATTTGGAGATCATCTGCATACAAATGGTAGAGAGAAATAATATTACCACCGTTTCAATAGAATATATTTTTTTGTAGCTACATATTAGCTTAAATAGAAAATACGATGAACAATTATTATCGGTATATAGTTTAAAACAAACTCGCTTCCAGCGAAAATGCAGTTATTATAAGAATTAAAAGAGGATATCGCAGTGTAACTGTAATTGCGTTTGTTGTGGGCTCAACCTCCACTCGGCGAATGAAAAATATTTAATTCATAGACAGAGGCATAGACTTATCGTTGGAGAGCGAAATATTTAAAAACTAGGTTCGCTCTGCCCACCACACTATGCCGTACAAACGGGGCTTCATCCAGCCGCTTTTATCAATCACATAAACAATATAAAAATATTTTTAAACATTTTTTAAAGTGTTATTCCACACTTAGGAAAGACAAATACTTATTTAGAAAACGTATAAAAATTTGAACGCAGCGGGACTCGAACCCGCGCCTCCTGGAAACCGACCAGGCGCTCTGACCACTAAGCCATGCGTTCTCGCCAAGCTACGTCGAAATTTTTATACGCTTGTTACAACTTATTTATGTTGTTAGCTTCTCTGTAGGGAGATTTTTACAAATTTCCGCTACCCAAAGATAATTACTAAGAATTATCGTTTGGCAAGAGAGAAACTATTTTTAAATATTTTTAAACATTTTTTAAAGTGTTATTCCACACTTAGGAAAGACAAATACTTATTTAGAAAACGTATAAAAATTTGAACGCAGCGGGACTCGAACCCGCGCCTCCTGGAAACCGACCAGGCGCTCTGACCACTAAGCCATGCGTTCTCGCCAAGCTACGTCGAAATTTTTATACGCTTGTTACAACTTATTTATGTTGTTAGCTAATTTATGTAAGTTGTAACAAGCGTATAAAAATTTCGACGTAGCTTGGCGAGAACGCATGGCTTAGTGGTCAGAGCGCCTGGTCGGTTTCCAGGAGGCGCGGGTTCGAGTCCCGCTGCGTTCAAATTTTTATACGTTTTCTAAATAAGTATTTGTCTTTCCTAAGTGTGGAATAACACTTTAAAAAATGTTTAAAAATATTTAAAAATAGTTTCTCTCTTGCCAAACGATAATTCTTAGTAATTATCTTTGGGTAGCGGAAATTTGTAAAAATCTCCCTACAGAGAAGCTAACAACATAAATAAGTTGTAACAAGCGTATAAAAATTTCGACGTAGCTTGGCGAGAACGCATGGCTTAGTGGTCAGAGCGCCTGGTCGGTTTCCAGGAGGCGCGGGTTCGAGTCCCGCTGCGTTCAAATTTTTATACGTTTTCTAAATAAGTATTTGTCTTTCCTAAGTGTGGAATAACACTTTAAAAAATGTTTAAAAATATTTAAAAATAGTTTCTCTCTTGCCAAACGATAATTCTTAGTAATTATCTTTGGGTAGCGGAAATTTGTAAAAATCTCCCTACAGAGAAGCTAACAACATAAATAAGTTGTAACAAGCGTATAAAAATTTCGACGTAGCTTGGCGAGAACGCATGGCTTAGTGGTCAGAGCGCCTGGTCGGTTTCCAGGAGGCGCGGGTTCGAGTCCCGCTGCGTTCAAATTTTTATACGTTTTCTAAATAAGTAATATAAAAATAATTCGTAGATGCCAAAACCGGTAGAACGGCAAGCGGAGCCATAAGACTTAATATAGTTAAAAATGTTCTTATATAATAATAGTTTAAAAAAAGAAAAAACTTGATATAAAACTGGATTGATAGGGTACTTTTATGTTGGTACTATTTTTCTTAAAGGCAACATGAAAAGATGATGAAACATCACTCCAATCTTCTCGTGGTTATTTAGGGCGTTGACTCCTGAGTCCTGACACATCCTTTGTCTTTGCAGTATCCAGTGCAATATTTTTGTGTTACTACTATTCCTTATTAGACTGATTTTTTAACGTTGTGTAACCTGCACAAAGCGGGGTAGGCAGAGAGAATGTATGAATTCTTGTGGCGTTGCGTGTTGAGTGGTGGAATTCAACGCCGCGCTTTACCAGAGAGAGGAAATGAAAATATTTCATGTTTCCGAGTAGGAAATATATATATATATATATATATATATATATATATATATATATATATATATATATATATATCGATTGAAATGAATATTATAAATAAATAATACTAATATGTTGAGAAAATCTAAGGTACAAATATAAGTAGATGTGTATGCCGAAAATGCAAGTATAGTTCTAAAGAACGAAGAAACTTTTGGTTTGTTCATTGATATTGTAAATATCTAATCAAATCAAAATCATTCTATTAATAAAGGTTCCGTACCACTTAAAGAGTAAACACTTAAAAGATCACGTTGTCCTGGCCTATCCTGGCCATCTGTCTGTCAAGAGCCTTTATCTCCGGATCGCTTGGTGGTCTACGGTTTCTTGATTTTGTGAAAAAACCGTATTTCTACGTTAGGTCAGTCGTGACGCAGGGACACAAAGTGTGACTGTAAAACCTACTGGTTATGGGTTTGAACCCTATTCGAGGAGATAAAATATTCACTTAAATTTATATTTCCATTTCTTTGCTCAGGTGTCGATGCAAAGCGCGGTGTTGAGTTCTGCCACTCAACATGTAATGCTTCCTGTTACCATAGGTTCCCTCTGCCTACCCTGTTATGTGCGGGATACAGCGTGAAGCTGATTTATTTATTCTAATTTTACTTAAAAAAGGTATGGCTGTTTATCTCGCAAAAACGCGTATTTCGGATCCATATGGAAATCAAAATTAATAGATTACTTTTGGTTGATCTAGAATTATAGCAGCTAGCATCTACAGAAAAAAAGAAAAAAATCTGAAAACTATACATTTGAAGTTAAATTCCAAAAAAATATAGCCTTAAAAGGGAATAAAATTTGTTATAAAAGCCGCATGCTTAAGTGCGGTATCAGATATTAGGGGTCTAGCTGAGCTAAAAAATAGCTTGAATTTCGGAAACAGCTCGAGACCCCCAATTTTTGTATGGAACCCTCGGTGGGTGAACCCGAATGGCGCGATTTTGATTTTTTTTATTAATATTGCCTTTAAGATATAAATAGCACAGCTTTATTTCTTTGTGTAGAGATCGAACCCATAACTGTCGCGCTTGAAGTTAGACGCTACTCTTCTGTATCATCGAACATCGAAAAATTAAAAACACATATAGAATTTAAATTTTGTAACTCTAAGCTTATATTACGATCTAACCACGTTTGGCGTTAAATGTAACCGACCGCTTTATATATGTGACTACCATGTTCCAGTTATTTGAAACTAATTTTACATTTTATGACATATACACATATATACAAATACATATATACACACAGAGGCCGTCGTGACCCAGGGGCAGAAGTGTGTGACTGTAACGCGACGGTTGTGGGTTCGATCCCCTTTCAAGAAAAAGAAATATTTATTTAAATTTATATTTCTATTTCTTCACTCTGGTGTCCAGGCAAAGAGTGCGTTGAGTTCCGAAACTGATTACGCCATGCCTCCAAAATTCGGCGGAAAGTGGGGAACGGAGTGTCTTACCATTAGGTTCCCTCTGTCTACCCTGCTGTGTGCGGGATACAGCGTGAAGCTGTTTTTTTTATGACACTTGCGTAAGTAAGTACATATTTGTATTATATATGACAAAATAAACTGTATAAATAAAAAGAAATGTCCACAAAAACCCATTAGTCATCTATCTTAATATAAGATAAAAAAGAAAAAAACTGGTCAAATGCGAGTCGGACTCGCGTATCGAAGGTTTCGTAGTAATTTCAGGATATTAAGTGAACGAGAAGTACAACTTATAAAAGTGGACATCTTCAGTTTGTACGTCATACGTTGCACTCATTTTGTATTAAATTAACTACAATTGTAAGCTTATAATATATTTTTTTATGATATTCATGTAAGTATTTACTTTCAGATTTTTTTATTGTGTTGCCATATAAGCTTGATTTTTTGTTTTCTGTGCTCTCTGTTGTAATATGTGATATTAATTTCAGCTGGATACCTCAACGAACGGAGAGTCAGACTACAAGGTGATCATTCAAGGAACGGAATCCTTATATGATCGCATAGTTTTTTTTGTTTTGTGTTACGGATCCCTAAAAATATCAATTTCAATTCAATATAAATTTTCCTTGATATCATAATGAGAATTTAATATACGTTAAATGTAAAATTGATATTACACGGAGAATTCACAGCAATATCGAATGAAATTAAATTTATAATTAATATAGGAAATGCTATTCAATAGCAGACTACGTAAAACGGCAGTGTTATATGTATTCATATATTTTTTTTTAGGTGTAAATATGTTTACTATTAAAATTTTGCACTCCTTTTGAGAAACTACTAAGACATACTAAACTATAGCTTATCTTCATATTATATCGCGCTTACAAGAACTAGCTAGTGTTGTCAAATACTAGATTTACTTTACTTTTATTTTTGTGACATACGTTATAGCAAAGAAACTCTCAAAAACTCGTAGGCGTTTTATATGACGCATTGAATGTGTTTAATCGAAATTTTGACGGATTTTAGCCTATTTAATAACTGCATTTTTTTTTATTTTGAACCAGTATTTTCGATAAGCGCAATTAAACACTTTGACCCCTTGATTTAATATTATTAGTATAGATATATTATTTATATGCACACTGCACAAAACCGGGGTTTAGAGAAAAAAAATCTGAACACTGCATCCCACACATAACAGAGTAGGCAGGGGAACCTGGATGTATAGTGGTAAGACACTCCGTTCTGAATTCTGGCGGCATTGCCAAATGGCAAAATATTTCATATTTTATATCCTCTGTGTGAGTGAGAATGGAACTTCTAACCTGTCGCGTTGTCGCCTGTGATAGTTACACGCTTTCAGCCATGACTGGCCTCATATTAAATTAACAGTAAGTAATTTAAATTAGATCTTATTCAATTATCTTTGTTGTTTGATCCAACACGTTCAAGTTCTTAAAGTTAGTGAAGGATAACGGACAGGGGACTTGCAAATTACAACCATTCATCACGCCTTCACATCACTCACATCTGGGGCTTACATACGGACTGATAATCCAGAAATTAATATTCATATCAAGTTTTCATGTCTATCTGACGGTTACAAATAGTTGCTATATTGTTTTAAATGAACAGATTACTGTGAGGCTCGATATTTATATAGATATGTGGGCTTAAATAACGCAGTTAGGAAATGCTTACTTCCGTACAGGTACACACGTTGATTATGAGTTCTAAAAAACTGATATTTTGTTTTTAAAATAATTTCTTTTTAGAACGGAACCTCTTATAAGATCAGTTTGTTGTGTCCTTTCGTCTGTCAAGATCATTTCATGTGGATGTATTAAGCTGGAATTAATACAAAATGCCTTAATATTTTATGGGGTCCTTAAAAACACAGAAAAAAATTGGGCTAGTTTTAACATTAACATTAACACAATCAAAAATATTTGATATTATGTAATATTATTGCTGCACTTTGTTTGAAATATGCATGTCTCGTAATCAAAATCTATAAGGGACATCCCGTAAACCTACAGTACATTTAGCATGAAGTGAGAACTAATAACAGTTAAAATAAAGGAAAATATTCGAAAATTGAAAAATTATATTTTTATTACAAATAATAACTTTTACAAACTTATTATTGTAGTTAATTTCATACTCCCGAAAAGATAATACAGAAATTGCTACGGAGCCCTCAAAGGGCAAGCCCGACTCACACTGGACAGATTTTTTCAATTATGTATTAAAATAAACTGTAAATAGTTAATAAAAAAAATAATGAGAGAGATTGTATAATTACATAAAAAAGTGAAATTAGGAATAAACATACATACATGAAGAACTAAGTATAAAAAAAGTTAACATCGTTCATCAGAAATAATATTTGTTTGTTAATTATAAGCTGGAGCTTTTTAAATTATTTAATGAAATAGTCTTTATGTTTCGATTTTTGTCCTAAACTATTCATACTAACAATTCTTCTAAAGTTTAAAATCTTAACAATAAATTTCTGTCTTCGTTCAATTCTGATACACATTTTGGTACTGGTTTAATCGACGATGATATATCGAATAATATTGAAGTAACATGAGAAACGGCGCAAACCGACGACCGACTTCAAAACCGTGTCCGAATAGGGTTATGCAAATCCTGAACCATGCTGCTCGGCTGGATTTTGTCAATTACCGCCGAAATACCCTTACTATACACAATGACTACAGGAAAAAATTGTTTTAAAAGATTTTTTTTTGTATTTTTTACATATTTTTTTTGTTTATTTTCAACTTGTCTCCTTTTCCCACATATAGCAGAGTAGACAGAGAGAATTAATTGATAACATATTAGATACTCTGTTCTCCACATTCCATCTTATTTCCTAGATATTGTCATGTGGAATCTCAATATCTTGTCAGATCAGGAAAATATATATTTTTTTCTCTTGAGGAGATAGGAATCAAATCTCCAACTATCATGTCAACAGTCCCATGTTCTATTGCGCCAAGTTACGTACATATTAAACATTGCATTTTTATTTAAAACATAGGTACACCTAATTATGATTTAAGATATTTTTTTATGTAAGAATTAGATGCCGCATCACGATCAGTCAGTCGCTCAGCATTTTGCTTTATCGAAAAACAAAAACAAAATGAATTGTTTCTATGTTATATAATAGGTATTCGCATTCTATGTAATATGAGTAACGTCAAGGCAATTAATAAAAAAAATAAAACTACGTTACTGTGAACTTAAGCGGGATTTGAACCCGCACTAACATGGCATTCATATAGCATTCTAAATCAACTTACTTCAGCGATGTTTTTTCTAGACCATCTAAATATGTTTCTTAGAAAATATATTGGAAACTGACTGCAGATCTATTTACCTTACAAACAAGATTTTGATTACATTACCGCGTGATCGATAGATGGGACGTGATGGGAATGTCTATGGACATTCTTTGACATCTACTTTGTTACTATTGAGGCTGGGTGCTATATATCCACACTTTGTTCGGACGTTTTATATAAATTCTTCTGACTATTTATTTTTAGTAAGATTTACTCTTCTAACGTTATTTTACGATGAGTTTAAGATTACAAACAAATGAAAGCTTATATTTCGATATTTCCTTTTGAGCGGTGATGACTTCCACCTTCATTTTCCTCATTCCATCTCCAGTTTCATTATTTTTCATTTCTCCGAGTAGGAATCCAACTGGCAATAGTGCTGGTTACAGTCAGATTATGTGATGCAGCGCTCTTAACGGCTTAAAAATGAAAATTGTTTACGGAGTGATTTTGAAAGTAATATTATTTTCCTATACCATGCAAAGAGTAAGTAGAAATAAAGAAAAAAATCTTGCTTAAAAATACAGTATTAAAATCTTTGGTGCTTTCAATCAAGGCCAAGAAATTGTTCTTAAGTGCGGTTCTTAATGTCGTCAGTTAGAGTCGACTCGTGCTATAGTAATTTAAATAAAATATTCACAAAAGTTCGACTTGCTTTTAACCGTTGAAAAATTGGATTTGTAACAGAAATTTATTGTTCCTTCTCAAGATTGTACTAAGTATCGAAATGTGCTCAAAAGAATTTATCTTTATTTAAGTTACTTAAGGAATTAAGGATTTTTTGGATTTTTTTGTAATTTATGAAGATAACCTTCAACAACAATTCAATTTTATTAACTTTATTGTTTGAAATAATATGCTTTAAATATTAATTTTATCAACAGCCATATAACCAAGACGTTTCAAATGGTCGTCAATGTTTAGTCAAGAATCTTACCAGCCTGATTCAGAAAATGACGCTTTATGCACAGCGTCATCTATTGGGCTTAAAATGTAACTGTTATACATATATATATATATATATATATATATATATACTAGCAAACCCGGCGAACTCCGTTTCGCCACCAGATGCCTTCGTTTTTTGTAACAATTCGTTTGGGGATTAAAAGATATAAACCAAAAAAAATATATTTTTTTTAGTTTTCATTTAAAATTTGCAAATGAAAAGTTTTATTTTATGTCACAACGGTAATGAATTCATTTCGATTACAAAAATAAAGTGTAATTTAGTTGAACTTCTCTAAGTAAAACCTGAAAGTGGATCCAAAGTAAATACTGAATCGAAGCGTTATACGTGTCCGCAAATCATCCGTTTCATTGAAGTGCTCTTTGGTAAACCACATTTTTTGTTTTTTGGTCTGACGTTAACACAATGGTTTCCCAACTCGGTGAACACGCAATGTATAGCTGCTGCCCATGTGAAAAACAAAGATTTTCTAAATTCATCCCGCAAAGCGATTGGCCTTGTGACTTGTTAATTGTCATTGCGAACGCAAGGCGAACCGGAAATTGCATTCGTTTGAAGTCAAACGGAAGATCAGTCGGAATCATTGGTATTTGAGGAATACACACATTTTCCTGCGTACTTTCCGTTAATAATAGTTGCCTCAATCAAATTCGGTATAAGTATTTTCACCGCAAGTCGAGTACCGTTGCAAAGTCGCGGTGGATATCCTGGTAACTCCAGAGAGTTCAAAAACTCCGTCGGATAATTTACTACATCATCGGGATTTGTTATGGAATCAACAAATTTGTATGTCACCAAATCGCCATCGATTTTTGATTGAATGTTGAAATTCAGTGCGTGTACATCATTATTCTTTGCGGCGAGAATTGCTTGTTGGCTTAACCAAGCATAATTGTGATAATTCTCACGAATGTTTGAGAAAACATTTTCAATGAGAACTAATTGAGAGTCTACAAATCGGCAAAAGTCGTTAGTAAGAGTAATTAATCCAGTTGTCGCATCAACTGGGACTTTTCCATTTCCAACAGCTAACAATTGTTTGGAAAAATTGTGCAGCACTTTGATCATTTTGAAGTTGAACTCTCATATTAGTGGTTAGCGATAATGTTTTTATGTTATTCCACAAAGGTGATGCCTTCAGGCAAGCATTCAATTCATCTGCAAGAATCTGGATCTGCATCTGGATCAGGAATATCAGCTGATATGATGTCATCCACTTCATTTGAATGTAATTTGTTCAGCAACCATATTAGGATATGAGAATGCGGTAGTCGACGCTTCTGTCATTCCACCGAGTACGTATAACAACGTGTGTCACCAAAAACTCAATACTTAGTAAGTACATCCATCATAACGTTGACTTTTGCTGAAACACTCTGGCGATTATGTCATGGCGATCTAGCTATTTTTGACCCGGGTCCAACTCACGTTCAATTTCCGTCCACTTCGGATTACATGTGAACGTAATAAATAAATCCGGGGTTCCATAATTTCGCACGTACGTCATAGCGTCCTTGGCGTATTCGTGCATGTGGCCGATATACGATGATGGGAGAATCGTCAGGCGTTCAATATTCTGAACAATACCGTCTGAATAAATAACATCACGCAAGTGTATCTAGTCTTCAGATCGTAGCTTTGCCTCATTAAAACGGATGAACGCTAAACGTTCGGTCTCGACTTTGACATACATGTCGACAGCGAATTGCTGGAATAGCCGACGGCACTGCAGAATGACATTCTCCTCATGTGAAAGAATCATCATACGAAACGCATAGTAATTCATTGCGCTTAGATTTTTGTTCGTTAATACGCCTGAAAATGCAAAATTAAATGGATTGTAAATAGGAACCAACAATAGCAACAATACCAATAATTAGTATGTGAATATTGTACCTGTAATTGGATCGACCATCTTCAACGTGATATCGTATCCGTCTTGCCTTTGCCAATAAATGATTGGATATTGTAAAGCATCGTACAAACGATGTGTCTCGTTTACACGATGCATGATATTGCTTCTTCGCTAAACGATAATGTCTTGTGATATAGTTGGATCGCCAACAATAATTGCAGCAATATCATAAACGATGGATGCATTAAATCTCCACACATGTTCACCTGTTGGAGTACGATCCGCTCTTATGACAAATTTGTGCGTATCCGATGGCATTCGTTCCAATGCTGTTTTGAACATATTAACAACAGCGTTATTGGCGTGAAAAAATACTTGCAACTGTCCAATAATTCGTCTCTTTAACTGTCGTGTTCTCTGTATATTGCACCGCACATTCAGCTGATCCACCATCGACGAAAAAAATATATATTTGCAGAAATTGATGCGGTTCATCTGGTGTTGGCACCATTGAACCATGCAAATGATATACTTGTCCTTGTATCTGTGATGGCAAACAATTAAGATATTTATTAAATTGAATAAATTTCTTTTTGAAGAATACGGTGTGACTTCTGATCGTGAGGTGGTGTAGTTTGTCGTGTGTGGTATATGGGTAGTTGTCATGTGTTGCAATTAATTGTGTTGGTGGGATTGATTGGTATGAGTGATTGGTTGTGTGTGTTGTATCTTTTACCTTGCAAGTCGGCATGAAGCCGCCTTGTCGAATGATATTAGCTCCAAAGAAAGTCATGCGAAAGCAGTTATTGTATTCAAGGATGTGTTGAAGAAAATGGTTGGAATCGGGATCAGTTCCATCGAACAATGGTTTCAGTGGCTGTGGTGGTGTAAGTAATGGATCTAGTTTGTCTTTTTCACTTGCGCAGCCCAATCCAGCCGTTTCTCTTTTGAACTTTAACGCATTGCAATATCGGCATACAGTCGTCATTGGTCCAATATCTAAATTGTCATCATCACTGTAGTTCGCAGTGGGATCATATTGGAATGCCAAGCGATTGTATGATGCCAACGATCTTCGTGTGCTCACGCGTTGTCTCAATCGGGCATTTTTTCTTATTATATTTTGTCTTTCTTCGCTTAAGTTCTGTGAATACACTTGTTGCTGGCTTGCATGTCTTGTGCGGCGGCCGATGTTCGCACGTCGTGCTCTCGGCATTTTGGATTCTCACAATTTCACAGTGAACACAATACCGGTTTAATGTATGCGTTTGAAAGAATAAATGTCACATGAAATTAACTGAGCAGAGTACAATGATAGCTGTCAAATAATTTATCACGCACTGGCGCTATCTATTTAAAATGAAACGTACATATTTTCGTGAGGGATACTCACACACCACGTACTGGCGCCGTTGTATCAGAGATGGCGCTGTATGTGATGAAAATGATTTTTCCTATTTTCTTGCTATCTCTTGAATATTTTCGTGAATTTTCTTTACTATAAACCTTACGGAGTCCGAGACCTTTCCAACGAATGCAAAATCGTGAAAATCGGTTCGCGCGTTCTCGAGTTATAGCGTCAGGAAGGAAAACCCGACTTATTTTTATATAATAGATATATATATATATATATATATATATATATATATATATATATACAACTAAGGAAGCGAGAAATAAAAGGCTTTTTATCTTATTTTATTTATATCCATCGTCGCCCACTGTAACCTTTTCAGTTAACACGATAATTGTGGATATGATTCCTCTCCAAACATAAGTCTTGTAAGATTGGAAACAAATCGCGACATTGCTTTCCGTCACTTAGCACGCAATGTTTCAAATTCGGCAGAAGTTGGAGAATCAAGTCTCTTAATATAAGTGTATAAGTGAAACCATTAAAATATGTCTTGTAAAAGATATTTTTTGCAACTATAACCTATGGAAGAGGTTTTTCAATCTCGGAGAGTACCTATGCAAGAATCATAACGGCTCTTTCATACATCTTACTAGCGTAGGAACAAAGACACGCATCCGTCAAAAGATTTCTTAGCAAAATAGCACACAAACCTTACACAATTTAATCAGTATATTGTTATAGATAATACTTTATGTTTTAAATTTTATTGTTCAATTTTAAAGTCAACATTTGTAGGTACAAAACATAATTTTTAAAATAAGGAAATTTTATTTGTGTACGTAATTTGGCCAAATCAGCCTGATGTCACTAAGTAATTTTAAAAAATGCGGCGTTGGATTTCATCGCAATACAATATATAAACGGCGATCTATAAGGGAATTCTATAAAGATTGTGTTTTTTCCTTTTGAGATAAGAAATTCTACAAATGAGAGGATAGTAAACAACAAAACATCTGCAAAAAAATTAATTAAATAAAATAAATAAATAAATCAGCTTCACGCTGTATCCCGCACACAGCAGGGTAGGCAGAGGGAACCTAGTGTTAAGACACTCCGTTCCCCACTTTCTGCCGAAATCTGGAGGCATTGCGTGTTGAGTGGCAGAACTCAACGCCGCGCTTAGCTTCGACACCAGAGCGAAGAAGTGGAAATATAAATTTAAGTAAATATTTCATATCCTCGAGTGGGGATCGAACCCACAACCAGTCGGTTTTACAGTCACACTTCGTGCCGCTGCGCCACGACTGGCCTCAATTATTACGAGTAATATATACAATTTATGATATATCTAAAAGCATATTTTTTGTAACCAAAAAATTTGCGACCAATAGTTCATTTTATGAACAATCAACATATAATAACTTTTCCAATGTTTTGTGTATCAATCTAAAATACTGCACTGAATTGAAATTTTTGGTGCTATGTTGTAATCCTTTTAAAATCTATATTGTATTTTAAAATTGAGCATATAGGAAGTCGATCGTGATAGGCTTAAACGCAAAGCTGTCAGACTTTTAGTTTTATTGTTTTAGAAGAATTGAATAAAATTTTAACAATATTGTTTAAAAAAACTGAAAAATCACAAAAACGTTTTATTTTATTGAATGTTTCATGTCTTTTAAAAATATTCAAGTCGAATGCTTGTAATATTGGCTATAGTGATGAACATGCTGGTTGCAAGTTCAACTTAAAACCATCTTAAAAAATAAAAATAAACAGAACAGGACAGGCAGAGGGAACCAAGTGTTACGACACTCTGTCTTTTTTTACCGAATTGTGGAGGCGTTGCGTGATAAGTAAACCGTCTTACAATATAAAAATAAAATATTATAATTTAGTGATTGAGTATATATTTACTTTTCTTTCGTCATACGTATTTAGTATTTAGTAAATACTATTTACTCTCACCTTCTATAAGTTTAAGTTAACCAATACATTTTTAAAAGAATATAATACAACAATAATGTTTACTTTTCCTTTGTTTATATTTATAACATTATAACATATTCATCGAACTAAACAGAGTGTGGCTTTAGATTTCGGCACTCTCTTTGATATATACAATATATCACGAAAAATAACAGTTTTCTTTTGTAAAATTGTATCCACCATTAAATAGGTCAGTAGGGGTTGTCTATAGGGTGTATTTGAAAGAGGGCGATGATACTCTTGAACCTTCATAGCGTCGGTAGCTCCCGTTTGGCCTCGAATACGAATCGTCACATAATGAGACCGTGAAAAACACTCGTTTCTCGCAACTCCTTACTTACTACCTAACTGGCTTCAAATGAAAACGCCTAAAATAGACGATCCAACGAATTTATATCTTATTCCCGTGGAATAGCTGATAAATTTCGTTGTTTCGTTTAACAAGTAAAAGATACTTCCACGAATCGCCCTTTGATACTTCGATAATATTGAGAAAATAATAGAGCGTGTTCTTGTTAATACGCAGATATGTACTTGATGGAATGTGTAATCTCTGTTTCGCCCGATTGAGACCTTTATTTTAATTTAATATATAACGTTTTAATGCTTATTTTCGTGGTAACTCAATTTTTTAAGATGTGTATTGAATTTTAATAAATAGTAAAGTAGAGGCTAGAGGCTATGCTAGAGACACAAGTGTGCGACTGTAAACGCGATAGAATTTCGGTTCGATTCCCACTTTAGGAAATGAAATATTTAATATATTCATTTTCTTGCTCTGGTGATGACACAAAGCGCGGTGGTGAGTTTTGTCACTTCTAACATTCGAATTCGTCGGAAAGTTGAGAACGGAAGTGTATTAATGGGAACAGAATGTCTTAATACTAGGTTCCATGCTGACAATTGTTACAGTATACTAAAATTATTATTATTATTGAAACTCGTGATAGAAAATAATTATAGCTATAGAAACAAAACTTTTGTTTATTTTATTGTATTTATTTTATCTCAAAAAAAAATAAGTCAAGACGGATTTGACCTACAAATAACTAATCGCCTAACTACGTGGCTCAATCGTACTATCATGGCGTTAATTTAATTTTATAAAATACTATAAAATAGAAAAGAAAATTGCACTCCACTCCATTTTATATCTAATATCATACAAACAGCGATAGCGTATGGGGGTGGCGCTATATCAAAAGTTAGGAGGTAGATCTCGAAGCACGTCATAGTTACTGCACGCCACTGCAACACATCCGATGAGAAATTAATAGCTGTTTGCACTAACTTACTCTCGGATGCTCTTCCGTATGTGATAATTTAGAATTTAGTATCTAGAAACCTTTAAAGTGAATTTAAAAAATTAAATTAAATTAGCTTCACGCTGTATCCCGCACACAGCAGGGTATGCAGAGGGAATCTAGTGTCAAGACACTCCGTTCCCCACTTTCTGCCGAATTTTTGGAGGCATTGCATGTAGAGTGGCAGAACTCAACGCCGCGCTTTGCCTCGACACCAGAGCGAAGAAATGGAAATATAAATTTAAGTAAATATTTCATCTCCTCGAGTGGGGATCGAACCCACAACCAGTCGGTTTTACAGTCACACTTTGTGCCACTGCGCCACGACTGGCCTCACTTAAAGTGTATTTAATTGAACTTATCGCAAAAATTACTGTGGTAAAGTTGACGCAATAAGATTCTGAAAGTACGTATTCGTATATATAATGCAGCAATAAAGTAAAATTTGTACACAAATTTAAACGGTAGCCTTTTTTAAATAACGGACCCACGTCAAAATCTATACTTTTAAAAATTTTAACGTAGCGGGACTCAACCCCGGGTACGTTCATGAACGTATGGCTTAGTGGTCAGAGCGCCTGATCGGTTTCCAGGAGGCGCGGGTTCGAGTTCCCCTACGTTCAATTTTTATAGGTTTTCTTAAAAAGTATTTTTCTTTACTAAGTGAGAAATAACACTTTTAAAAATGTTAAAATACAAATCAAATAAGTTCAAACTCGGGTTACGTTGTGTCTTTATAATGTAAAAGTGATCAACTTCCGGTTCCATCATCAGATCAGCTCATTGTCACCATAATATTACATTGTCATCTGATTTAATTTAATCTCAATCGGATATCAGGAAGCGGAGAGAAAATGGTTTGCAAGATGCTAGTAGTAAAATGTATTCAAATTTCAAATAATTACGTGTCTATTAGATCTAGTAGAGGCCTGCTGTGGCGCGAGGCACAAAGTGTAACTTTAAAACCGATTGGTTGTGGGTTAGATACCCACTTGAGAAGATGAAATATTTACTTAAATTTATATTTCCATGTCTTGCTGCTTTGCTCTTCTTCGTGTCAAAGCGCGGTGTTGAGATCTGACACTTAATACGCAATGCCTCCAGAATTCGTCAGATAGTGGGGAACGGAGTGTCTTAACACTATGTTCCCTCTGCCTACTTTGCTGTATGCGACAGCGTGAAGCTGATTTATTTGTTTTCCTAGATTGTACGTTAATAATTTCACTAAATAAAAAAATCACATTATTTTATATTTGTACAACATTTTTTTTTATTTTTTATTAAGATAATAAATTAATAATCTTTATTTAAGTCAATATATAATATAATAAATAATCAATCATTGATTGATTTTACTATAAGTATTGAAAAATGTAACAGAATAAAAAACAAATTGTTATAGCACAGCGGAAAGCTAAATCTAAAAACTATTATTAATAACGTAGAAAATACCGCCCGTCGTTAAGTCTTGTTGGAAATATAATTTAAAATCTATTTGTGCTTTGTTTGTTCTCGGCTCTTATATCTTATTTATTTCAATGAATAGAATTGCTATTGGTTTGCAAAGGGTACGTAATTACATATGCTAGTGTATTTACTTTAAGTAATATTATTCTTTTTAGTGTTACGTACCTCAAAGGTTAAAATCGAACTCTTATAGGACATTTTATTGTTCGTCTATCGCTCTGTCAAAATAATTTATCACGAGATCGCGTGAAGGTCTTAAACTGAAATTAACTTTAAATATTTAGGTCTATAGATTCTTGAAGCATAGAAAAAGTCAAGACCCTACGTCAACTAAATTAAAAGATAAACACGCATTTATGCATTGATTTCGCTAAATTTTGTACGAAATTTGCAAATTTGTAATCATTAGCTATTGGGTACTTCTAGTGGACCTACAAATACAATTCAATTTAGCATAAAGCAAGGAATTAACGTACAAATAATGGAAAAAATCCCTAATTTAAACTTTAATATTTACATTGAAAAAAAAACTTATAATTGTAGTTCAGTTTATAAAGAATGATATGTATATAGATGTGTGTGTTATGTATAATAGTTGTACAATCTGAAGATTGGTACGGAAGCCTCGATGGGCCAGTCCGATTCGCGCTTGACTATTTTATTATGTATGTACCCTGTACTCCGCTTTAACATCGTCCAAGCTGGTGGGTACTGGTATAATTATGAACCTTTAATTGCATATTATCCAATTTATTTACTGACATACCAAAGAAATGACAAAATTCATAAACAAAACCGATATAAATTTATCCGAGTTGGAAACGAATCCATCACCATCGCTTGTATAGTCAAATATTCCGTAACTGCTATACGAAACTAAATAAAATTCTTTATAAATTCATATGAAATATTCGTCTCAAGCACATCAATTTAAACAGCTTCTTGCATATGAACTGGGGTATTTGAATAACGCTCTTTTCTAGAATGAAATATGAAACAAGTGAAGGGGTGGAATATGATGGATGCAGACCCGGAGCTCAAAACGTGGATTAGAGCCATTCATCACGATATCGGCTCCTTTAACGGCTGATTGCGCGACGGCCAATGAAAATAGCAAAATTTTTAATATTAACGGAAGTGGGTAAACGATTGATGTATACAAGAGCTTAAATTTAAAAAAAAGATTCGTTTTAGTTTCACGCTGTAGGGAAGTAGTAAAATATTTCCGTTTCACACATTATGTTGAATTCTCGAGACATTGTGTATTTAATAACGGAACTTGGCGCTACGCTTTGCCTCCTTATTTAATTAAATCTTTATAATTATTTTTGTAGGATATAAAATTGATTAAAATTATATACATAATATAAAATATTTATAAATACAAAACTATCAGTATCATCTTAATATTATATAAAAATATTATATACGTGTATAGGTAAATATTTACTTTAACATTTACTTATTTTTAAAGTTCATCTCTAGAATTATAAAACAAATATATTACAATACATTTTTAAAATACCATTTCGCTACGAAATGAAAATGTAATACACTCACACGATTCAATAAATAAATACATTTCACTAGAATCTTAAACTTCTTTAGAATGTTTTACATGTAGTTTTCTAGACACCTATAAATTCTTTTCTCATTTTATCGGACGTTGTAAGGTCATTTATTTGCCTTATATTGAAGAACGTGGCTCTTCGGCGCCATTTATACGGAAGAGCAGTCTCGACGTGAAATCGAAGCGATTCAATGCATTTTTAAACTATCTGCAGTTTCAATAAATACAAAATAAATATCTAATATTCGAAAATTAAAATTTACATTTGAGTATTCTGGTTTCATATATGCCAGCTTCACGCTGTATACCGCACACAGGGTAGGCAGAAGGAAATGTTAAGTTAAAACACTCCGTTCTCCACTTTCTGCCGAATTCTGGAGGGATTGCGTGTTGAGTGCCTGAACTCAACTCTGCGCTTTGCCTCGACACCAGAGCGAAGAAATGAAAAAATAAATTTAAATAAATATTTCATCTCCTCGATTCCCAAATCGAATCCACAACCAGTCGGTTATACAGCCACACTTTGTGCCCTTGCGCCACGACTGGCCCCGTATGTGTCGTTTCAATATTTTTTTAACCCACGAAATAAAAAAAGGGTGTTTTGTAAGTTTGACTTGTCTGTACGTCTACTTGTGGCAGCGTAGCTCCTATATTAATGACCGACAGCGTTAAGCTAAAAAAGATAGTATGGTTATCAACGACAGTTAAACGTCAATATATCTGTTTAAATGGCAATGATAAGTTCAAACTTTCTTGATGGGCAATTAAATTAGCATTAACTAAGCATTACAATCGCTTTTATTATCACTATAAAATATACACCGGCCACGTTTAAGACACTAAATGTAGCAATGTAGCTAGCCAAAAAAAATTAATAAAGATATTTTCTTGAGAAAAACGATTTGTAATTATATCTTTAATTTCATTTCATATATTCTTAAATATTTATAGTAGGCACTTTCCCAAGAATATGAGACATTGCGGAGCTCAACGCCCTGATATATCGTGTCAGAGGGGGAAAAGGAAGAATGTAGTCACCCAATCAACATGTTTTAAAATCACACGCGCCTCCACAACGCTATACATACGTGAAATGTGTCAAAAAATATATTTTGAGATAAACATAAAATGAAACAAAAAATATTGTAATTTATATACATTTCTATTTTTAAATAGATAAATTAGCCCAAGATCTCAGGGCCGCCAGACCCACGTCATTTTAGCAAAGCTGAAATATTAAGTCTAATATGTAGTTAAGACAATATCACTCACTCACTAACTTGAAAATGGGTAATCTTTCTAAGGGAGCGCCAAATAAAGGTATACCTCTGTCTGGGTGTATGTTTGAGCCATTGGATTGGTCTGGATGTTTATAAAGGATCGCAATAATATGTTATCTAAACTTAAATTAAAACGTATTCTACCCTAACATTAAGCAAACTTAAGAACGTCTGGTAGGAGGAAAGGCCCACGTAGAGGGTTTGGTAATAATAAATATACATTTTTTAAATAATAATGTGCGTTTCTACTATAAAGTAGTTGAGTTTGTACCTTAAGTTGGCACTATCTCTGAACGGGCTACTCTTTTAAGTCAGTAAGTACGCATATCGTCTTAACTACATATTAGACAATTAATCATCAAAATATCAGCTTTGGTAAAATGACGTAGCTCTAGGTGCTCTGGGATCTCAGTCTAAATGGTTATAAATTTATTATTAATTTAATATTTAGCATAAAAAAGTGCTTTCTAGATAAAAAAAATATATAGAGTAGGTATCTCTATTAAAACTCATTGAATCACACATCTTTTGAAGCGGCTGATATACGAAGCGAATTGAATTTATGCCGTCGGCAACTCGAGCGTGGTGTGCTTTTTATTTTTGAATATTGATTTTAAAATGTTATTATACTTTGATCTATGTACGTAATACACTCATAACTTTTACCTCCGTTCTACCCACGACGAAACGGAGACGGTATATGCGTATGGGGTAAGGGGATGTTTGTTTGCTTGTGTGTGTGTATGTTTGTGGAAACCAATGTTACCATTTAACTCAAAAATTACTGGTTTGATTTTGAAAATAATATAAAATATAATTTATGTGTAGAATTATTACTAAAGTAATTATAGTAATGTTTGATTTTCAGTAATTATCTTGTAAAAATAAGGAAAAGATATATGTAGAAGCAAAAAGAAAAAAAAAAATAAATGAATTAAGGTCAGTCGTCCCCCATGAGCACATAATGTGACTGTAAACGCGACAGGTCGTAGGTTCAATTTCCACTCAAAAAGCAAAGTAAGGCAAAGCGCGGCGTTGAGCTCCGTCACAAAACGAAATTCCTCCAGAAATCGGCGGAAAATGAGGAACGGAGTGTCTTAGCACTAGGTTCCCTCTGCCTACTCAGCTGTGAGCGAAATGCAACGTAACGCTAAAAAAACCTTTATCTTTTTCATAGGACATTACCCTATTTAAAATTCCAACCGTAACACTCGCATAAAACGAAAAGTACACTTAAATTAAAGCAGGTAATCTGTTCAAAAGAACCAGGAGGTAATTAGTTAAAGCGTAACACTAGCATCTTACACTGTGACTGTTTTACAACTATTTTCTAATTTAGTAATATAACTCTCGTAGTAGTAGAATTATGTCAGTATTAAGTTTAAACATACTGTGCGCTTACAGCGGCAGCGGGGAGATTTTAATAATAAATTAGTTGTCTAGAGATGCTTGGGGATGTGAGGTGTATAATTTTACAAAGAATGCCTTCTGTTTAATAATTCAATTCATTACTGTTCAGGAAAATGTTATATTTTTATAACGAAAGGTGGAAGTGAAGCAGAATTAGGTGGGAAAAGTCATTTCGACGTTGATGGCGAGATGAAAAGGAATGTTCTTTTTTTAAACGCTGTATTTAACTTGCAATGTACGGGAAGTATGTTTGTTTAGGTAATCTTGCATGTTAAATTAGAAGCATTTCCTCTTATTCTATACAGAATTGACGATAATGCATGAATATGATTAGCATGACCTGATCTGATACCCAGGAACGGTTCCATTCAATAGATCTCCTTTACAGTGGATAGAATGAGTATGCAATTTTGTATACCAGTCCATATCAAAGTCAACCATGGCGAGGCTGCTGCATCAGAACTTGGCTTATTGAACAGATCTCTACGATGAACAGCATAAACATGTAACTTAGTACAACCATTCAACTATGACATTCAATATCAAAATCAACCATGACGAGGCCTTTGTAGCGTTTTATTACAATTTAATAAGATATAAAAGTTGTTCGCGAGAATGCTAACTAGGTTTATAATTTAAACATATTATACCGCGCTATTATTTTATTTTTTTATTTTTGGCGCATTTAAATAAAATTACGTATGTTTTTTTAAAAAAATCTATTATTTTATTTTGTATATATAATAAAACATTGTTTTCTTCTTTACCACTTTGTAAGAAAGCATAGAAAACGACCCAATAAAAAATGCCTAATACAATTGATATTTTGCCACAAAATATTTAAGTGATTTTTTTCAAACAAAATTAACAATAGAATTATCGCACAATAGTATTAATTTTAACTCCTGGCTTTCTATTCTACGGACCCCTAGAGCGCAGAAAAAATCAAGCGCCTTAGAAAATGTATTCAAAAGATAAGCATGTATGCATCGTTTTTGCTGCATTTTGTATGTCGATTACTTCTCTTGGATATATACTTATGAAATTTGGCAAAAGGTGAAATCTTAAAAATAAATATAATATTTCCAAAAAAAGGATCGCCATCAAATATACTTGATATCTAAATAAAAAACGGTGTGATTTGAAAATCGTTAAAAAAAATTAAGGAAAGAAAAGTAGATTTTTTTATAAAATTTAAAGCATTAAACGATTAAGCTCTGTATATAGATGCATTTTAACGACAGAGTGCCTGGATTTCAACCTGCACTTTCCTGTCTTTTGCGAAAAGCAACTCGTTGTTTTAGCCCCCGCGATAAAGGTACCTCTCACGGTATTTTTTTGCTACTACACAGCTTCAAACGTTTCATTACTTATTCTATAAAAATCTGAGTTATTTTCATCATAATATTTTCTTTCTTAAGTTAAAATGAAAGCGACAAATTTTTACCTTCCTACAAATAACGTGAAAGTCCAATTCTATCATAAAAGTCAAATCTTCGTGAGTAACGAGATAACTTAGGAAAAAGAAGTTTAGTTACTCGCTTTTCATTTGATACTATTCTAAGCGATATTTTAGTAGGTTTTTTGTATGTTTGTTGTTAAACTGTATTTTTTAATATTATATAGTTTAACTATAATTGAGGCCAGTCGTGGCGCAGTGGTACAAAATGTGACTGTAAAACCGACTGGTTGTGGGTTCGATCCCCACTCGAGGAGTTGAAATATTTACTTAAATTTATATTTTCACTTCTTCGCTCTGGTGTCGAGGCAAAGCGCGGCGTTGAGTTCTGCCACTCAACACGCAATGCCTCCAAAAATTCGGCAGAAAGTGGGGAACGGAGTGTCTTAACACTAGGTTCCCTCTGCCTACCCTGCTGTGTGCGGGATATAGCGTGAAGCTATAAATAAAAAAAAAAAAAACTATAATTTAGGTAAAATACCCACAAAATTAACTTTTAATTGTCTGTATTATACAATATGTTATTTTAAACGAGGTAACTTGTTATCCTACACGTAGCATAAACATATAAACACGATCACAATGGATCGAAGTCGAGACTGGAGGAAGTCAAACATTCGATTGTCGAATGTTGGTTCCCATGTAAACATCTTGGTTCTGGTAAACAATTCGCATAATACGTGCTTCATCAGTTGCATTCAGCTATATAAGGCAGTATACGTTGACACGCTACCCCCATACACATTGGGACTTAATCATGTGAAAGTTAATATGTCAATTCAATTTTTAATTCAATTAATATTTTAATTCAATTTTAAATTTAAGGTGAAAATTGTTATAAACTCAAGAACAGTAAGAGATAAACTCAAAAGTTCTTCACGTTTAACGGTCCTGGAGCACACGAGACGGCACGGCAGTTTGAGAAACAGAGTGCGTTTCGTAAAACTGCGCTATAACGAAGCTCGTTAGTGTACCTACCGAGATTGTCTACTGCAGTGTAGACACCTCCTGAGCGAGGCGTGCAAATGGAACTAATGAATTTTCTCTCAGTATGCACTCTAGCTGCGCTTGTGCCGCAAGCGTTAGGTAAGATTCTTTACGTCGGTTCACTCGACCTTTTAGTTTTTTTTTTCCAAGTAAAAGACTGTAAACGCGAGAAGTTGTCGTTGCGATCTGTACTCGAAGAAATATAATATTTAATATATTAATTTCTTCGGTCTGGTGTTGAGGCAAAGCGCAGCGTTGAGTTTCGCCACTCCAATATTTGGTATATAGTGGGGAGCGGAGTGTCTTAACATTAGGCCTCCCTTGCTTTCCTTGCTGTATGCGCCATACAGTGTAAAGCTGAAAAAAGAAAACTTGATAGCTTCCCTGAGTCAAAAGTTGTACTAATTGCAAATTTCAATACGCAGCAAAATAACCTCAAGGTGGCATCACTTCCTCTTCCACCGTGCACAGTGCGTCACTGTTTTCGTGTATTGTGATAAATTCTTTGATTTTTTGAATCCAATAATATAATATAATTTTATTTTCAATGTAGAGGATAGTTTCGAAACTACGAGACCAAACTGTATGCCCCAATTTTGTTTATAATATCATTGGTTTTTTGATTGCCGTATGGTAGTAAAGTTATAGACGTATTCATGTCAAAAAGTTTTATAAATTGAATATTCATTTAAGAACTTTTTACGCTCTTTATTTTATCATAGGTAGTTTTTAAAATAAAAATTAAATTAGCTTCACGCTGTATCGCGTACACAGCTGCGTAGGCAGAGGGAACCTAGTGTTAAGACACTCCGTTCCCCACTTTCTGCCGAATTATGGAGGTGTTGAGTTCTGCCACTCAACACGCAATGTGTTGAGTGGCAGAACTCAACGCCGCGCTTTGCCTAAACACCAGAGCGAAGAAATGGAAATATAAATTTAAGTAAATATTTCATCTCCTCGAGTGGGGATCGAACCCACAACCAGTCGGTTTTACCGTCACACTTTGTACTCTACTGTCTCTGAGTCTCAATATGGATTTCAGCCAGGATCGGGCACTATGGACGCCGTTTTCGCCCTCAGAACATTGATGGAGGCATACAGGAAAAAAAGGAGAGCTCTGCATGTGGCCTTTTTAGATCTGCAGAAGGCCTTTGACTGTGTGCCTCGTGAGTGTATCTGGTGGGCATTGCGATCCAAAGGGATCCCTGAGGCCTATATTGGGATTATCAGAGATATGTACCACGAATCCGCTTCTATGGTTAAAACTGCTGTTGGCGACACTGAACCTTTCCACATTACAGTAGGGGTTCACCAGGGCTCGGCTCTTAGTCCGTTCTTATTCAATGTGGTGCTCGATACTGTCTCGGCTCACATCCAAGACCAGCCTCCATGGCTGATGATGTATGCCGATGATATAGCACTCATTGATGAGAACCGACTGATGCTGGAGCGTAGAGTGAACCTGTGGAAGGGTACGCTTGAGAACGGCGGTCTTAAACTTAATGTGTCGAAGACCGAGTACATGGCCTGCGGGAGCCCGGACTCGAGCACTATCCTTATAGGTCCTGAACCAGCCGTTAAGTCGGAAAAGTTCAGGTACCTTGGATCCGTTATGCACGAGTCTGGAGGCATCGATCACGATGTCTATAGCCGGATAAGCGCTGCTTGGGCCAAATGGCGGGAGGTCACTGGTGTGGTCTGCGATCGCAGGATACCGCCCAAACTCAAGGGTCTGATATACAAGAGCATCATCCGACCGGTTCTTTTATACGGCAGCGAATGTTGGCCAGTACTATCTCGGCACACTCAGGAGCTTCACGTCACGGAAATGAAGATGCTGCGGTGGATGTGCGGCGTAACGCGGTCTGACCGCATACGCAACACATTCATTCGAGGTAGTCTTGGAGTCCGCGACGTAGCGGATAAGCTCCAAGAGCGTCGCCTGAGATGGTTTGGTCACGTTACGCGCCGGCCTAAGAACTATGTCGGATGCAAGTGCCTTGCTATGTCAGTCCCTGGAGTGAGACCTCTCGGACGCCCAAGGAAGCGCTGGTTGGATGTCGTGAAGCAGGACATGAGAGCCAATGGTCTAACCACCGAGGACGCTAAAGACCGTGCAAAGTGGAGTAGGTTGAGTAGGAAGGCAGACCCTGGCAAAAGCCGGGACTAATGCCAGGTAGAAGAAGAAGAAGACTTTGTACCACTGCGCCACTACTGGCCTCATTGTTTTAATGCAAATATATCATAAATATAAATTGGATCGGAGTAGGTGTATAATATTTAAAAGAAACTCCTCTTTCAGGACATTCGAATGCTCCAACATTTAATGACACTGTTTTTAACGAATCGATTATAATTAAAAATGATTCATTATCATTAAAAAATGTGACTACACCTTCTATTCAAAATGACTTGATATTCAAGACAAGTAATATAGATATACCTTGCAAGAGTTGCCATGGCTGCATAACAAAAGCAATACAGTCTCATGTGATCTCTTCACATCTTAAGACTGAAAGTTATCTAAACCCACTAGATATAGAAGATAGTAAAAAGCGAATTAAAAGAAAGACTGCCTTAAACACAGCACAAAGTATCACAGATAAAAAATCCAAAAAAATAAAATTAAAAAGAAACAAAACGGTGTCAATAATCAAATATAATAACAGTGGCAAAATATACGCACTAAAAGTGAAAGAAATACAAACTAGTGCTATCAGAAATAATTCAAAAATGACATGTCAAGTTTATAGCATCCAAAAACATTTTCCATGCGAATCACCAGATGCTGATTTGATTCTAACTGCTTCAAATAGAAAAATAAATAAGAACAATAAAAAGAAACGTAGCAAAAGACAAAAGAATGTGTCGAATACAAAAACGACAGTAATTGCACCGGCATTTAGGAAAAGTCAAATCGACAGTTCTCAAGTTCCCGAACAAATAATGCCGTCCATAGAGGAAATGTATTGAATTATAATTGGAATTTTGACTATTTTTGTTATAATTGTATTTATTTTTTATAAAATGTACTGTACTGTGATAGTTATGTTTTTTTATCTGTACAAGCAATTTATATCAATGCAGTTAAAAAATTAAATAAATATTAATATTTTTTAATTGAATTTTTTTTAATCGTAAGTCAAGGGAAATTATTTAGCGTGGTAAGTAACAAAAAAGTTGACAATACACTTCGTTCTCCATACCATCTCCAGACAACCCTAGATGCAGCAACACGGGGTATGGCTGTAAATCCACTCGAGGAGTAATGAATAATTTTTATCTCCACGCTTTGATAAGTTTTACATTATAAAGTGCAGCTTATAGTGCCGCGAGTCCACATGAAATGTCTCGTATTCGGGTGGAAAGCGGAGAACGGAGTGTCTCGACACTAGATGCTCTTTGCCTGAACTCTACTACATACAGTATACAGGTAGAATCAATTGTGAGAATTTATAAAGCTTCATGTTTATATGTATCTTGTGTCCTTGGTGCAGAGGCACAAGCGTAGGACTGCAAATGCGACAGATTTTGGGTTTGGTCTCGAGGAAATGGATTATTTTGTATTTTCATTTCCTAGCTCTGGTAAAGAAGCAACGCCGCAGCGTTGAATTTGGCCAACAGAATTCGGTGTAAAGTGGGAAGTGGAAGTGTTTTAGTGGGAACGGAGTGTCTGAACACTAGCTTCCCTCTACCTGCCTTGCGGCGTACGGGATACAGTGTAAAAAAACCTTGTTACCTAATTTGTTAAATATACACACCTAAGTGTTTCTTTTTATTTTAATGAAGAAATTACCTCAATTGTTTTAGGTTAGGCGTTTAAATAAAACTAATATTCTAAGAAATATTTAAAATATATTGTTAAAATTATTAAAATACTAAACTGTGTTCAAAAATTTTTGTTTATATTTCACTATATTTACATAAATATCATTCTTACCTTCAACTACAGTAGATGCGCGAGCGAGCCGATAAAAGTACAAACAACTTTACTCACAGTTATATATATTTACTGGCAATGTGCATGACAAGTTTTTAACTTATTTCCATATCAATATTGTTGTAGGAAATGTGACCCAGATAAAGTACATATAGCTGATTTGTGCATACATTTTTATTTGGCAAAATAAATAATGCCTTACTTTCATTATTTTGAGGCCAGTCGTGGCGCAGTGGCACAAAGTGTGACTGTAAAAAACGGCGTTGAGTTCTGCCACTCAACACGCAATGCCTTCAAAAAATCGGCAGAAAAGTCTTAACACTAGGTTCCCTCCGCCTACCCTGCTGTGTGCGGGATACTGAGCGAAGCTATTTTTTTTGTTTTATTTGTTTATTAAAACATAGTCTGAATAAGCAGCATAGTAATAAATACTAGGAATCGAAACCACAACTAACGTGTGTGGTCAATTTGTTTTCTAGTGCGCTACAACGTTTGAAATAAGTGTAGACTGTAAGACTGAGGCGTAGAATAGATATTTTTTTTTAATACTTTACCATCTTGGACTTCGCACCTCTTGATCGGTTTTCAAGAGGCGCGGGTCCAATATTTTATACGTTTACTAAAACAACGGATATATTTGTAAGGTTGTATAAAATTAATCTTGTAATTCGTAATGAACATTTTATTTATTGTAATCAATTAAGTTAAATTTATTTATAATGTTTGTTTTTATGCATGTAGATTTAGATTGTAGATTGTAAGTGGCAACTAAAATGAATAACTGGACTGTCTTAAGGAGATAATGTACAAATATAGAAATATATGTATGGTAATAACATAAATCTAGTTCTAGATAATATCAATAGAGAAAAGTTTTAAAAGAAATGTAAAAATAACAAAAGGTACGGACCATAAGTCTGTAGTGTAAGTAAGATTTAAAATACAAAAAAAAACAACAGTTTAAGAACGATAAAAAAGAATGACATCCAACTTGGATATATCGCAATTGGATCATGTCAAATCGCACGCAATTGCTGTATCTTTAAAAATATAATAATATACTTTTAGCTTTTATTTTTAATATCACAGAAGATAACCCACAGAAGGTTCCCTAGCCTACTTAATTAAGGAAGAGCGTGAACCTTTAAATTATTTTACAAGTCGAGCTCACTCCACACAAACCATGACACACCACACGCATATTATCTTACGCTGTAGCTGGATATGTAAAGCGACAACGACCGCATAATATGACGATAACTTTTAATCATAACTTAAATTTTATGTATAATTGAAGACGACAGAGTGGCGTGTAATAATATAATATAAAAGAAAGATTTTTCAGTAATAATGTTTAATAAAAATCTCTTACAAAAGGTAGAGTTGGAGTAAGATTCAAAGAATCAAAACAGAAATCGTTCTTTATATTATAGCCATTTTGTGCTCATCTACCATTCTCGAAACGCCACAAATTAAGAACTGAACTGATTATTTTTTCTGATTTTAAGAATCATAAGCTGTAAATGCTTTTTATAATATTTTAAGCATTTTCAAAATATTATTTTAAACTTATGAAAGAAGAAAAGCATGTTTTTTTTTCTAAAATGTATCGTTATAAATTGTATTACGCATAATTAACCCGACTCGACTCAACTAGTGGTAATTCCACTGGATGCATGATTGTACTCAGAAAAAAAAATATATATCTCATATTTTTATTTCTCTCCAATGTTGGCGGAGTTTTTTTTCTCAGCCTCTTGTACAATAACTTTTCATTTTGTACTAGTGTAAATAAAGAAAAAAAGTAAAATAGGAACAGCATCTAATTTCGAATTTATATTGTTTGTTTTTATTTATTACAGTTATTAACAAAGAATGCCTAATTTTTATCTTAATTTTTCTAGCAATAGTATAATGTTGTAATACATGTTTTTCGATATCGTTTATCTTAAAATAATACATACAATTAGCAACCATATACTGATTACTGATAAATATTTTGATTAAAAATTCGTTAAATACCACGATAATATTGTTAAAATATTATCGTGATTTGTTGTAATATTTATAACATTCTGGAAAGAGAAATTTAAGATATGAATTAATAGGCGTATGTTATAATGACCATATTATGTTTAATTTTTTTTTTTTTAAATATTAAATCCATACTTTTTTGATCGAAACAGTTGTACAATAAAAAAGTTTCTTGTTACGCTTCATTTATTTTATATAACTTTTACTTAAAATATTAAATCTATCCATGTCTTTATTTCATATCATATCTTTAAAGTAGACGCTTAGCCAGCAAAGTGAGAAGAAAATTATAAGCGAAACTCCTTAGTATATACATTTTTTTTAATAACCTCTAGCTGTAGAGTTACATATTTTTTTTGAAATAACCTGCAGTTGTAGAGTTTATACTTAAATACAAATAAATATACATTCTACCGTAAAAAATCCATTAACAGTCGACAGTACGTACTCGACCTTTGGTCTAACATAGCCACAGTGAACGTACAGACAATATATAGATACGTCACTTTATCTAGTGTTCGGAAGAAGGTTAAAATGAAAAAGGATGAAACGCTAAGAAAGTGAGGGTACAATGTAAAAGTTGTGTCAAAAGGATCACGTAGAACGTCAAGTTTTCCATTATGAGCGTTTTGGTTGCCCACATTCTGCCGAAAAAGTTTTCGGTAAAGAGTCTCTAACGAGTTCTGCCGTTCTCGACGATAGTATTCATTACTAAATCTTTAAAAGGCATCGAATTAATGGTGAGATGGCTTCGGTAATTGCGTTGGAGAGCCGGCCGTTTTGTTTTGTGCAGATGAAAAGCTCAGATTATATCTGGGTTAAGAGGTCAATAGTTTTTCTTGTGAATGAATATGAATTTACCGTATGAAATTCAAAAGAAAATAAGTGGTTAAAGTAGTTAAGTAAATATCACATAAATATGAGTATATTTTATTTTTTTTACTGAATTTTATGAATTATCAAAATAAAGTTTAGTTTTAAAAAGGAAATTTCGATATAATGACATTGCAATGAAGTTGTTGTATCCCTTCTCAAATAGTTTAGAATCATATAGACGATGTGTGTTTTTATCGTGTTTTTTTTAAACGTTTACGTTACCCAGTTCCGATTTTTAACAATATATATTATTGCATACACTACCTCGACGCCCCAGCTATTTCATACATTTCCGCGATATTGTACAAAATACCGAAGTTATATAGATTGCTAGTAACATTCAATTCAATTAAATACCATTATGCATTCCTAAAATTATATTCGTATAAAATAATGTACTACCTTTCACCTATCAGTAAGTATTCTTTACAAATACACTATAAAATTTTTATAAGTATTTATAATTGTCAGTAGGAAGTAAAACCCACAAATAACAGTTAACAATATTTAATTACCTATGAAAGTAATTTCGTAACATTAATTTGTTCGCATAAACAAGGAGCTATTAGAGGTTGAAATTGTATGGGATGTGAATGACACCTGTGACACATTAGCGTATATGAAACTCTGTGTGCTCAAATTAATGATCTTGCTTTCTATGTTACTATTTGTAGGGCTCAAGGATTAATTATTATGTTTTGTGATACAGGAAATTGTTAGCTTTTGATGTTATAGTCATTTTATTGTTAACCCTATCCTAACTGACGGTACTTAATTGTATCAGGTGATTCCCCGTTTATTATTTCGACTTCGGCTAAAGTGACACTAAAATGGTACAGGGACTTATAAGTACCTTCAAATAATATGTTATTACCGATGGCCAGTACGGTTTTATTGAAAAGCAACACCCTAGCTGTAACACTTGACCTTATAAATGAAATCAAATCAAAATTTATATAATAAACATATTGCCTTAACATTGTTAACTGACCTGAAAAAGGCATTCGGTACTGTTTGCCACCAACTGGTACTTGGAAAACTTAAAGTCTATGGTATGCAGGAGAAAAATAGATATCAACCAGACAAAATAGATCAAACCCAAAGCAGAATTCTACCAATTACCTATGGTGTCCCCCAGGGATCTGTACTAGATCCATTGTTGTTATATACGTAAATGACATAGTGTTTTGGGACTAAGGGGCCATCTTACATTATATGCAAATGATATGTTTCTTTTACTTTAGGACCAATATTAAAAATATTATAACACAAGACCAAAACGATATAGATATTCTAACTGAGCGGAGAAAACGCACGGTAGGGTAGATACATCTAGAATTCCTTAGTAAAATCCCACTTAAGCTTATTGAAATTTAGGGAAAAATAATATGCACTAAAATAAAAATTATGAACACTAAGCAACTATATGCCTACAAATACATGCTCCTTATTTAGAAAATTTTTAGACCGTAACATCCATACAAAAAACTATCTTTTATCAAAAAATCATAAATATATAATCGTATCACTCGGCGAGGAAGCTCACTTGTGTAACAGATAATATAATACCTCGCATTATACCACTCGCTATTTATTATGTTTGTTCTTCAATATGATATGATTTAATTAACAGTAATAATTTATGATGATTAGAATAATATACACAATAATTATTTAATAAAATATAAATAATAAAAAAAATGTTTTAGCTATAATACTTTTATTATTTTAAAGTATAATTATTTGACTAATGGAACGTGTTTAAATATAAATTATAATTTTTATTTCCAACTACCTACTTTCACCATCCACCTGCGTCACAGTTGTGAAGTGGGATCAGAAGATGCTGGGACCTTATATCCGTGGTTTAGGAAAACGGAGGTGTCATCAAACCTCTATTGAAACGATGCTAACGAAAAATATATATTTTTTTGGAAGTTCTTGACGCTGAAATCATTCCCATTATTGAAATCATAACACAGCAAATATGAAAGGCTGGTTGCATAATATCAATTACCTAGGAGAATTATGTAGATGACTAAGAGGAACGAGACAAAATTTTTGTTATGCAAATTCATCTTCGAGGGGCAGCGCAATAATAGTACGACGATCTTGAAAATTATGACGGTTCCTGGTATACGTGAAAATAACTTTTGTTCTACTACGACCAAAAGAAATGCTGGCAAGAATAGAAGAAGACAATGAAACTATGACCAAATATTTTCTTGAAAAAAAATAATTATTGAAGAAATGTTACATAGAAGGAGAGTCAGCAATATCATGTGTAATTCGGGGACCACCAATAGAACTACAAGCAAATGTAAAAGCTTATAATTGTGATACATCAGAAAGATTAGAAATTTTCAAGAGGGTTAATTAAAAGTAAATTAAAGGAAATTTACAAGAAAAAATTAAGTCGGATCAAATTGGTTACGGGGTGCAAATAATACTTCGCCATAGATTTGCTACTATTACCGCATGACTCAGCATGTGATACGGGAGTGCAGGTTTATTAGTGTTACAAAATATACAGAATGCATCTGTCAATAATTGCAAAAAAACTGCTTACGCAATACTTGAATGGCCCCCTTTTCCGAAATGATGTTTTCATCATTTCGTTAATTTTATTATGTTATAAAAATATAAATACGCTTTATAACATTGCCTTTATTATTGATTGGCTTTTAAGTAGTAGTAGTAGATAAATAGATAACATTGAATAAAATTGATAGAAACATAACATTGATAGCAGTGTTAATCCATTAGAAATAAATCAAAATTATCAGCAGTAACGTTTTTGCATTAAGATATAAAGGATGTTTTTAGTTATTTGCATTTAGAAGGTCCCCAACGAAGTTAAAATTATGAAGTCTCTCCTGTGTCTCTTTGCCTTCGGTAGGTGACTAATTATAGAATAAATTACGAACTTGAATTACTATTTACTATAAAAATATATATTATATAATATTTATTTAAAATAAACCTGAAGTTGCCGTATTCAAGTATTTTTTTTACTAATTTAAAAGCCACATTTTACACAAATAACATGAATCAAACTAAGCATCGTTCAATTATTTCAGCGTTTGCGGTTATAGCAGTACCCGTGAAAGATGTAAATGAGAACTATTCAAGATACTTAGAGTATCCTGATGAAAATGGCGTCATGCACAAGATCGACTTGGAACAGGAGTTGGATATAAATGCCTTAAACGAGGTGACAAAAAATCCTGCGAATAATCAATATTTTCTGTTTACCAGGTAAAATTATACAAAATAGATATATTGCATATATACATTAAACCCATTTGATATCTAACTGGACGATTCAACTTCATCCAATTCCCGCTCGAGGCATTGGTTATATGCAATTATTTTTATTTTTCATGTCGGTAGGAGTGCGTTGAATTTGGTCTGTTAAAACACTATAATATGCCAAAAGCGAAGAGCAAAATGTTTATTGCGTTTTTTTCTTTTGCCTGTACATGTAGGAGATGCGTAGAAAACAAATCTAAATTTATTACCAGATTCATACAATACTCCTGGAATGAGAATCGAACCCACAACCTATCGCATTAACAGTCGCTCAGTTGTGCCCTTGCGCTACGACTGGCGCCATTAAATAATAATATAATATAATATAATAATAGGAACTTTTGTTCTTTTTAGGCGAAACCCAATCTTGTCTCATGCTCTCATAATGAATAATGCAAATAGTGTAACATCCTCAAATTTTAACGCGAGGGTTCCTACTGTTGTAATCGTTCATGGATGGCTCAGCAACCAGAATACTGACATAAATCCAATTATTAGAGACGGTAAGTTATTATAGATTATTAGAGACAGTAAGTTCATAGAAGAACTGCTGCAGTCTGAATTTCCTTTGTGTTATCAAATCATCATCATTCTTATATTTTAGCCCAGATAGGGAAAAACTAGATATATATTTTAAATAAAAAAACAAATACAGAAAAGTAAAATAAAAATCTAAATATTATTTTCACAGTCTAAAATGTTTAATTTTCAAGAGCCAAAATATAAAATGACTGTAATAAGGATCATTGGGAAGAAATTTTGTTCTTAAGTCGATACACATAATATTGGAACCGTATATTAATTAAAAAGATAATAAATAATTACAGCTTATCTTCGTAAAAGTGACGTGAACGTCATTGTCGTGGACTGGAGAAGACTTGCACTTTTACCTTACAACACTGCGGTGCGTGGAGTTCCAGACATAGGACGTGGAGTTGGACAATTTCTAGCTTTTATTAACAGGGTCACTGGAGCGCCCTACAATACCATGCATTTGGTTGGATTTAGTTTAGGTGCACACGTTGTTGGAAATGCTGGCAGAGAACTTGGTGGAAGAGTGGCACGTATCACAGGTGCATTTTGACATTTTTTAAATAAATAATATTAGTAATTAATATTAATAATAATATAAGTATAATCAATCTGGGTAACTTTGATAGATATAAGCGACATTTTACACTATGTCTTAAAAATTAAGGCATATTTCAAGAGTCTTTATTAGTTTAGTTTAGTAATACTTTTCATCCATTAACATTCACAAAAGCCTTTTAAAATATATCTTAAGTGAAGAAAATCTGAATTTTGAAATCTGATAAAGTTAAGCTCATCAAATGAGTAACTTTGATACACGAAGAACCGTTTATAAAAAAAAATAGTCTTATTGATCTAGGTTAACATTGATGCATATTTTTAATAAATAATATATTCAACTAAGGTAAGAAAATGATGATGTTCCAAAGTTTTTCTTATATCAGATAAAAATGGAGAATCTAAAGTGGAATGGAATTGGTATGATTTATATTTTTAATAAGCATCAAAAAATACCTAGAAATATGTTTAATAGAAAAATTTTAGGGAAATGAAATAGAAACAAGCGAAAATAATTTAAACAAACAAAAAAAATTAAGAATGTCTGTTAAATATAAAGTGTCTACCTAATATACAACACCATAACATTTATATATTTTTTTCGTTTTTAAAATAAATATTTATTATTTAAAGTAAACAAGTCTATAGTATATATAAATAAAATAGTAAATAGTGTATATAATAGTGTATCATATGGAAAAAATATTGGAACTTGTTCAAGGTCCAACTGTCAATATTACCCGAAAGAATTGAAGTTACTCAAATTGACTGTACTTTTTATTAAAATTATCACTCTCAAAGCCTATGATGCGCACAGTTATGGGTATTATTTTGTTTGTGGTTTGGATGCCTTTTTTTTTATAAGTCTCACGCTGTATCCCGCACAGAGCAGGGTAGGCAGAGGGAACCTAGTGTAAAGGCACTCCATTAACCACTTTCCGCCGAAATCTGTAGGCATTGTGAGTCGAATGGCGCTCAAATCGACGTTGCCCTTTGCCTCGATATCAGAGTGCAGAAATGTGGATCAAACCCACAACCAGTCGTTTTACAGTTACAAACCTGTGAGTGACTGTGCCACGACTGTTGTGCCTACTTATATAACCTATGTGTTCTTATATTAATTGACTATAAATACTAAGTTAAATGGTGTCATATAAGTGTATACCTAATATGATTAATAGTATGACGGAAACCAAATATCAAAGAGTAAGTCATGAAAATAGATCAGTGATTTCATATATTTATTTAAAAAGTCATTGTTTTAAATGGCTTAACCTTATAAATTTTAATATATAGTATTAATATTATTAACTACATAATATCCGTTTTTTCTCGTGCTTCTTTAAACTTTCTTCTGCCTATAAAAATATAAACATAAGGAATTTGAGTAAATATGTTTTTTTGTGATTTTACAGGCTTAGACCCTGCAGGACCTCTATGGAGTTCAAATTCAAACAGACTTAGTCGTAATGACGCTGTATACGTCGAAGCTATCCATACCAACGGTGGTACTGTGGGATTGGGAATAGGATCTGCTGTTGCTAACGCGGACTTTTTCCCGAATGGTGGTAAATCTCAGCCTGGGTGTGTAACCCCTATATGTGACCATAATCGAGCTTGGGAATTTTTTGCATCGTCCGTTACCTACAACCATTTAATTGGCAGACGATGTGAGAATATGCGAGAAGTTGATAGAAACAATTGCAATGGAGCGAACTTACCCATGGGAAATGATAATTTAAATAAGAGAGGGTAATAATTTTTATTACATAATATTGTTACATTTTTTTAATATATTGATATATTTTATTGACTATCATAAAACATGTAGATTTTTTAAAATATTTTTTATAGTAGGTACTCAAATTGAGGTTGTGATGTAATTTGTCATTTTTATTATTAAGTTTTAATTATATTTAGTATTTATAGTGAAATAACTCAACTTTTTTAATTTACAGAAATGGACTGTTTCGAGTGAATACAGAAAGAAGATATCCATTCTAGTGACCAAAGATCTTGAAATTAGTATTAATTGGAAAATAAAATGTAATTTCTTATATTGTCGTATTTTTTACCCTTGAAACAATATTATCAATTTTTCTTTCTTCTTTCTATAATTGTCAAATTTTATGGGAATATAATTGTTATTCTTATACCAACATAGAATTTTTATTCTATATTTTAGACGACTAAAAAACGGTACATGATACTTAAAATTATTTGCTGAAAATTTGTGATTTTGCATATTATAGATTTTTGCTTTAATATTCTATTCAGTCAACATCGAACTGACTCTGACTGATAGTTTGCTAATCGGATGGCTGATCAATCAGTCAGGGACAGTCAGATGTCACGTTGTCTTATCTTGTTAAGATGATGACCATTTGAGTAAGAGAATTAGGATGATGTGTTCAGTACACTTGAAGCCCCGTTAAACATAATGAATAATTTTGGACTTAATACATCTCATAAAGAACGAATCGAGTCTAAGCTGACGAAAAATTACACCTTGTTCTCGTTAGTGAACACGAATTGTTGTCAGCACGTCCAAAGTGTGCAACGAAAATTAAGCCTAAATAATAAACTATTTTTTTTATTTATGGTATGGTACCTGTAATAGAAATAAACCTGTAACCTATGTGTGCCTATAAGGCATACATATTTATCCTCAACATACAGTGATTTTATTTGCCAATTGTATACTGGTGATTGTGCTAAGTGTTTAATTATTTTTCACGTTCATAGATTATAAGTAAAAACTGCCACAAAAACAAGAGCACGTATACTCACGCCAATTTTCTTGATTTTATGGGGGTATTTTTGCAAAGCCTCAAATTTCTACTATTAACAGTTTATATTTCACTATATTGGTAAACACTATTAATCTATTAGCAGTAAATTGATGTACAATGTGACAAATATTTAAAATATTAATATATTTTAAATATATTTATGTTACGTGTCGATAAATGTTAATATAAAAAAAAAACATTATCTGTGATAAGATTAGCACCAAGACGTAAACATGTGCATTAAATATTATTCTACCTGATATTTTTAAACATTATAAAACCATTAGACATATCATACGTTGTAGATAATTGTTACTGTTATTTACATTTCTAATGTTATTACTATCGTATATCGTATATCGATATCGTAGAATATTTAAATAATTTCTGACTCTTCACGCGATGGATGTGAGTTGACTTGACAATCAATCTCAAGATGTTTACAGCATGAAGCTGATGATGATGATGATAAACAAAGTGCCCGATATCAAAAGGCCGGTTGATACTTATTTGAGTTCAAAGAAATTTGTTATAAGAACTCCATGCACATATAAGAAGGTCCATATTATGCCAAGCAATAAACCCATTAAGTGGATAAGGAGTGTTTCTGCGGAATATCGAAGCTTTGTTGGCCAGCTATCTGAGCGGGGACATTTGTTCAAAATCCGACCAGCCTCCGGAATAACTAATTCTACTACCAGCTCTTTTAAGGCTAAAAATTAGTTTTAGTAAAAAATGGATTTTATTTAAATAATATATTGTTTTTAAAATAAAACAGTTTGTGATATTTTTACTCGCGAATCTTTAAAAATTACTTTAAGAGGAGTATGCTCCAAAACTGGTGAAAAGATAAATACAGTTTTCTCGAGTAAGCAAATTAAACCAGGTCCTTTCATCTCATAAATAAATATTACCGGGGGATGGTTCATAACACGAAATGTTAATTTCGGCACTAGACGAAATTTTCTCGAGAAAGAGTTGCACGGCCGACAGTGCACAGTGGACACTGTACACTCATACAGTGTCCACTGTGCTGTCGTGTCGAAAGTGACATTGATGCTGCGTCTAGTCAGAAGACTGGCGATTCATTTGCATAAATTCTCGGGACACCTGTACGCCAAAAGTTTTGCAAAGAGCCGCAGCCTAGCAGTGCGTTAGATAAACCAGAAGATCACCGGTGGAGCTGTACCTAACGGTGGAAGCCATTTTGACGCTCGTTTATCAACAGGTGATTCTTACATAAACCAGGCGCTGGCTATTTTTATTTCCTTGCTGTAGTATCGAGACAAAACGCGGCGTTAAGTTACGCTACTAAACACTCAATTCTACTAGAAATCGGCGGAAAGTGGGGAACGGAAGTGCCTTAAGAGGACCGAAGTGTCTTATTATATTGGTAACTAGTACCAAGATTCCCTCTGCCTAAAACATAAATATTAGAAATTTTCATATAAATAAAAAAATCACAAGATATTAATGATAATAAGTTTACAAGATAAAATATGACAATAACAATTATGATTAAATAAATGTGTTTTGTACAAATTAATACTCTATATAAATAATCTATCAAAGCCTCATCATTAAATCTGTTTACGCATTTAAATTGTTTTAATAATTCATATGTATATTACTAAAAGAAATACCTTTCAGTTGTTCGAATACTAAACATCACTCCTAATTTTGTCGTGGTGCTACTTTCCAGTAAGACTCCGTGATGCGGAAGAACCTTTAACCACTGTGTTGCACTTAAACATATGACTAGCTATTCGTAATCAACCATGAATATAACATGAATATACTCGGTACGTACCGAGTTTAAATCTCTTTATTATAAATCACTATCGTTAGCTCAACCAATTCTGGCCAATTATAAAAGAAAGATCAAGATAGAAGAATATTAAATACGAAAATCTTACTATTCAAATTCCTAAGTTTAGCCGAAACTCTAGTCAGTTTGTATAAGACCTAAGTCTTATACAAACTGACTAGAGTTTCGTTATCCATTCGGAAGCCTTATTCATTGTAAATATGAAATGAAATTATTATTATAATAATAAATTTCATAATTTGACATCACCGCTTGAGGGATTTAATCCCTATTATATATTGTATAAATAATTGTGTAAAAACTTTACATATTTACATTTCTGTAAACCAGAAATAAAATTGAAATCATACAACATTGTTTAAAGGGTTAAAAATACGACAGTATAAGAAACCACATTTTATTTTCCAATTTATAGTGATTTTAAGATTGTTTGCCACTAGAATGGGTATTCTCCTTCTGTATTCAACCGGAACAGGCCTTTTCTATAATATAAAAAAAGTTAAATTGTTACACTATAAATACTAAATATAATTTAATGATAAACATGATAAAACACAAAAAAAAATTAAGTACCTAGGATAAAAGATAGGTTATATTAAAAATCTCTATTTTTACAATAGTTTACAAAATATATAAACATATAAAAAATAGTAATAATATATTATTATTAATTACCCTTTTTTTTTCAAATTGTTATTTCCCATGGGTAAGTTCGCTCCATTGCAATTGTCTTTATGAACTTCTTGCATATTCTCGCATTTTCTGCCAATTAGATGGTTGTTGGTAACGGACGATGCGAAAAGTTCCCAAGCTCGACTATGGTTACATGTGGGGATCAAACACCCAGGTTGAGATTTACCACCATTCGGAAAAAAGTCCACTTTAGCAACAGCAGACTTTATTCCAAGCCCGATAGTAGCACCGTTAGTATGAATAGCTTCGACGTATACAGCGTCATCAGGACTAAGGCGTTTTGAATTTGAACTCCATAAAGGTCCAGCAGGGTCTAGACCTGTAAAAACATGAAAGTTTTTTCACTTTATTAAAATTTCATATATTAATATTTCTATAGACAGAAGAAGAAATAAAGTTACTAGTTTAACTCCTGTTTAGGTCCCTATTATTTAGAAAACAACCTATTAAAAACAAATTTAAATCATCACGTTATGGTCACTACGAGTAAATATAATAGAATATAACACAGGAAACGGAAAATTAAAGAAACGCGAGGTAATAACATTAGTGTGCTACTAACTACTATTCGCGGTGGATTGGATAAAAAAATATAAAAGTTACGGTTTTTTTTATTATCTAAAACCACATTTTAAAGTATTTCTGCGTACACGATACTTTTTTATTTTATTTTGGTAGGCGAGTTTACTGGTTTTCTCCGCAATCTAATCTTGATAATGCAATATATTGATTAAAATTTATTCCTACGTGCTGCGATTTATTAATTGTATTGGTAAACGATACCTTAATCGGAAATGTCTCCCCTCATGACATAAATCCCGGCCAGAGTGCCTCTCAGCTTAACCTACCCCACTTTGCACGGTGTTTAACGTCCTCGGTGGTTAAATCATTGGTTCTCATATTGTGCATCACGATGTCTAAGCAGCGTTTTTTTGGGCGTCTGGGAGGTCTCACTCCAGAGTCAGCCATGGCAAGGTACTTGCATCCGCAATAGGTGTGCAAATACCGGCCTAATAATGGCCATACCTTCTCAGACGGCGCTCTTGGAGCTTATCCGCTACGTTACAGAATCCAAGACTACCTCAAATGAATGTGTACGTTACATATCTGAAAAGGTTTAGTATCGTCAACCACAGTCCTAACTATAGAAGTGGAGTCGTGATACATGTCTCTGATAATCTCAATGTAGGCCTCAGGAACACATTTGGATCACAATGCCCACCAGATACAACAGCTACCACTTCTAAACAGGCCACATGTAGAGCCCTCCTTTTTTTCCTGTATTTTCCATCTGTTTTAAAGGCAAAAATGGCGCCCATAGTGCGATATCCTGACTAAAATCCATTTCGAGACTCAAATATATGTATATAGTTTACTCTTGGCGGTCATGCAGTCGATCATGCGCTCGTAGAGCTTCACGATGTGACTCATAATACTATAACTACCACTATCTTGAACACCCCCTTCCCTTGTAAATAAGGGGTAAGGGGTAGGTGGTGGATCGTAAAGAAGACTGCACGGATTCTGATTGTACAGCAGCTCCTGTAAGTTTCTTCTCCATCTTTCCTTCATAGAGTCATGACTACAAAACAGCGTGTACTAGGAATCTCTGACGCACAGGGATTTTGCGATATCTTTCCAGTCTAAGCACTTGTCAATTTGTATTAAGCACTCCTTGTTATCATATTAATGTAACGCAAAGAAAATACAGAAAAAAGAAGAATATTATTTTTATATCACCTCGCTAGCAACCCAAGCGCGGCTTCGCCCACTTGAACTTATTATAGCCAAAATATTTTAAAATATAGACCGAGACTAGACGTGGCGCAGCGGCACGAAGTGTGACTGTAAAACCGACTGGTTGTGGGTTCGATTCCAGTCGAGGAGATGAAATATTTACTTCAATTTATATTTCCATTTTTTCCCTGTGGTGTCGAGGTTAAGCGCGGCGTAGAGTTCTGCCAACACGCAGTGCCTCCAGAATTCGGAAAGTGGGGAACGGAGTGTCTTAATACTAAGGTTACCTCTGCTTACCCTGCTGTGTGTGGTATACAGCGTGAAACCGATTTATTTATTTAAAAATCTTCACCTCAATTGTAGCCTCTATATTACTCTGATATATGAACTATGTAACTATTAAGTATAACAAAGTAAAATAAACTGTTACATTTATAATATTATTGATAGAATTAGGCCATTCAAAATAACAACTTTGTGAGCCATTCAAAATAACAACTTACGCTTTGATATTTGATTTTCGTTCAGTACTAATCATATTACATATATATGACATTCACAACTTAACTTAGTATTTCTATCAATATGAGAACACGTATACCACTGGAAACACACAAACTAAAAATAATCATAACTGCGTGACTGATAGGCGTTGAAATTAGCTTTACGCTGTATCTCGCAAATGACAGGGTAGGCAGAGGGAACCTTGTGTTAAGACACTTCGTTCCCCAATTTCTGCCGAATTCTAGAGGCATTGCATGTTGAGTGGCAGAACTCAACAAAAAATACTAATATATTTATACTAATTTGTAAAATATCAAGATTTACCTGTGATACGTGCCACTCTTCCACCAAGTTCTCTGCCAGCATTTCCAACAACGTGTGCACCTAAACTAAATCCAACTAAATGCATGTTATTGTAGGGCGCTCCAGTGACCCTGTTAATAAAGGCTAGAAATTGTCCAACTCCACGTCCTATGTCTGGAACTCCACTCACCGCAGTGTTGTAAGGAGAAAGTGCAAGTCTTCTCCAGTCCACGACAATGACGTTCACGTCATCTTTACGAAGTAAAGCTGTAATTATTTATTATATTTCTTATTAATATATTGTTAGCAAAATCGTATAACGAAGGGTAGATGTAGCCGTTTTTCTACTATAAAAGCAATGGAATTATATCACTCGAGGCAGTTGCTTGTAGGCAATGGCCCTTATTGGAAGAAAACTCATGTGAAGTACTTTTATTGATTGATATCCATCACTTATTGTATTATAGTTACGTAGACTTTCTTTCAGAATAATTTAGAAACATATAGACAATGTGTGTTTTTATAATTTTTTTAAAAATATTAACCGCTTTTGGTTTTTAATAGTATGTTCTAAGGGCAAAAGTTCTTCTCAATTATGTTTATTATAGTATTTTTATATTTTAGCACTTAAAAAATAAGTATTTTAGAATGCGTAAGTTTAGTAGTATTTTTTTAATTTACTGTAATTTCTTGTATCAAATATTCACCTCATCTTTTCCTATCGAAACTTAAATTTTATGATTATAACTCAAATGAAGTCCAGACTTTGTAGCAGTGTTTGTATGAACTAAGCAATTTTGTTTTATGACTTACCATCTCTGACAGTTGGATTTATATCCGAATTCTGGTTGCTGAGATATCCATGAACGATTACAACAGTAGGAACCCTCGCGTTAAAGTTCGAGGAGGTTACACTATTTGCATTATCCATTATGAGAGCTTGAGATAAATTTTGGTTTCGCCTTAAAAGAAAAAGGTCTCTAAATTATTTTTTTATTAGTCTTTTCATTTTCTCCAGAGTTCAGTGAAAGTGAGGAACAGAAGTGTCTTAATGAGAACTGAGTCTCTTGACAATAGTTTTTCAGGTTCCCTTTACTTCCCTGCTACGTGCGGAATACAAAGTGTACCTGAATCAATATGTATTACTAGCGGCCCGCGCGGCTTCGCTCTTTAAAACTATACGTACATATATAATGTAACCTATAAACGTATGATTTCATAAATATCAATTATACTTATGAAATGATTTTCACATTTTAATAGGACTAGTAAGAAAATATAAAACCTAAATAATCAAAATTAACCAAAAAAAAAAATTGTTAGCGTGACTGTAAAACCGACTAGTTGTGGGTTCGATCCCCACTCGAGGAGATGAAATGTTTACTTAAATTTATATTTCCATTTCTTCGCTCAGGTATCGAGGCAAAGCACTGCGTTGAGTTCTGCCACTTAACACGCATCTAGAATCCGGCAGAAAGTGGGGAACGGAGTATTTTAACACTAGGTTCCCTCTGCCTACTCTGCTGTGTGCGGGATACAACGTGAATCTGAAATGATATATCAATCTCACAACTATTTTGTTTATTATCGCAAGTCCCTAGTGTATCTATAGTTCATAATATATGTGAAAATAACAGTTTACTATAACGAAGCATAAAACATAAAACTTAAGTAAATACCGACGTGAGGCCTGAAAGACCGCATCGGAATTTCAAAACGTAACTATTCACCAAATCCGCGCGTGATGATAACACTACCAGTTCCGAAGTCAATGTAGATAACCATAGTAACCTATAAGCTGTATAAGGGTTGCTGTTTTGTGGGGAAAGGGGTAAACTAAGACCTGTCGGGCAAAGTCAAGGAAAATAAAAATAATATAAATAAAAACAACGCTTTAACGGAAATGGGATGAAGAACTATCGAACAGATAGATATTAAATCATTTTTATGTACATATTTACTTAAATTTATATTTCCATTTCTTCGCTCTGGTGTTGAGGCTAAGCGCGGCGTAGAGTTCTGCCACTCAACATGCAATGCCTCCAGAATTCGGCAGAAAGTGGGGAATGTAGTGTCTTAACACTAGGTTTCCTCTGCCTACTCTGCTGTGTGCGGGATACAGCGTGAAGCTGATTTATTTTTATTTTATTTTATGTATACAAAATATTATTTATAACATTACCTAGTAAACAGATAATATTCATTATTCGCTGGGTTATTTTTCACCTCGTTTAAGATTTTCATGTCCAGCTTCTGTTTCAAGTCGATCTTGTGCATGACGCCATTTTCATCAGGATACTCTAAGTATCGTTGATATTTCTTGTTTACATGTTTCACGGGTACTGCTATAACCGCAAACACTGTAACAATTGAACGATACTAAATGCACCTCTTGTTATCTCTATATATAATAAGACAGTAAAAATATTTTGTCTGTACATTTAGTAATTTTGACTGAAACGGATAGAGGGACACTTAAAAAGAATAATAGCAAAAAGATTTTTTTAAATTTCTTGTCTGTCTGTCTTCATTCAAACAATTTTGGTCGTATTTTTTAGTCAAATAAATAAAAACTCTTATAGAAATTACGATAATGTCGAAAAAAAATCATATTACAATATTAAAGATTAAAGTAATAAATAATCATATTAGAGGTCGTTTTAGTTGTCAATCAATTCTGCTTATTAAATCAATTATCATGTAGTTTAAGCGGGCGAAGCCGCTAGCGAGCCGCTAGTTAGTATTATATGATTATAAAACTAGCAAAATAATACTTGAATAATGCGAATTCAAGTTTATTTTAAACAAATATCATACAATATATAAGCTAAATATTTTTGAAATAAATAGTGATTCAAATTTGTAATTTATCATGTAATTATTCACCTACCGACGGCAAAGAGACACAGGAGAGACTTCATAATTTCAACTTCGTTAGGGATGCTCTAAATGGAAATAACTAAAAACATCCTTTATATCTTAATGCAAAAACGTAACTGCTGATAATTTTGATTTATTTCTAATAGATTAACACTGCTATTACTGTTATCTCTTTTAGCATTATTTAACTTTTTTTACAATTATAAGAAATATATACATATATTTATCTACTACTTTTTATAAGCCAATCAAAAATAAAGGCATAGTTACAAAGCGTATTTTTATTTTAGCATTTGCTTTTTGACCGATTATTGAAAAAATACGGTCGAGTTGTTAACCTCCCACTCCTTATTTTAGTAGGAGGTTATCAATTTTTTTATGATGGTCCCTCAGTACTTTCGAATGGGGGAACCGATTTTCATGATTATTTTTTTATATGAAAGCTGGCGATTCCTGTTATGTTAATTCATTTCTGACTTTGTTATCTATGTGAAATCACTGAAGTCTTAAATTTGCATTAGGTAAGTGCGAGATAAATGGGCGAAAAACTCGATATCACGCCAACTAACTCCGATGATTCTTTTTTTGTTAAAAAGACACACATCAAGGGTAGTTTGATGAGAGTTTCATTTTGATTTAAGAATGGGATCCGGCTAAAGTAGGTTTATTTTCGTTAAAAATAATACAATGAATGTTTTTTTTAGCTTAGAAAGGAGTTTTCGAATATAATTGTTATAAAATGTATTTTATGATTTAAATTTCGCATAATTTAAATTTTGATTTAAATAATTATAAATAAAACTGGAATACTGCAGTATACAAAAGACAAGGTGCAAGCTTTCTCAATGCCATCATAATATTTTCATAATTCAGTACAAACATATTTATTTTCAAAAAAAATATTTCACAGATCATGTAAGATTGTGTATAAAATAAAATAAAATATTATTGTGTTTTTCTATCAGTCATTTCGTTCTCCACTTTTCACTGAACTTTAGGCATTAGGCAAGGTATTACGTGTTCAGTGGCCGAACTGTACGCATCGCTTTTTGTCTTGGTACCAGAACGAAGAAATGAAAATATTAATAAAAAATAATTCATTACCCCGAGTGGGAATTGAACCCACAACCATTGCGTTACAGTTACACACTTCTGTCCTTGTATGTATTTTATATGAAATCATCATCATACAAGGAAACGAAAATTGCCCCTATAAAATATGTCTGAAGGGTCGTTAGTAGCTTTGAAAATAGAATATTAAGTTTGATTAAAAGCGGATCTACATCATAACAGTTTTTACCTCAAATATAATCCTCCATCCATCCTCAAAAAAAATCTAATACGTAGACGGTCGTCTTAGCCCGCTACACTGGGATGTGTTGAGAAGTTCTAGTTGGATATCAGTTGAGGAGAAGTCCGAAATCTGTAGCATTAGTGAAGCGATTTGTCCCAGGCCCGCTGCGAACTTTTCTAATCTAAACTGTTAACCGGTCGCGTTCAATCGTCATAAGAACTCGTTCACCCAATGACACTACGGAGACGCTATCGATAAAAGCATTTTTGGACTTTTGAAATTTCGTACAAGCGTTTAAGTGCGGGTGTTGCTTTAAATTTTCATTGTATTTCATACAAAAAAGCCTGTAGGCATCGCGTGTTGAGTGGCGGAAATCTACGCCGTACTTTGATACCAGACACCAGAGCAAGGACGTGGAGTATTTAATTTATTATAGTATTTAATTTCGTCGAACTCACCGACAACCTGTCTCGTTTACAGTCCCACGTGTGCTCCTGCGCCACAGCTGGTTTCATTTGATTTTATTTAAAAATATTATTATTATTAAAATTTGTTACAAAAGTAATAACTTATATGCTCCCTAAAAATAGAGATACAAGAAACCCTTCCCAATATCGACCCATTAGATGCTTACCAACTATTCATAAACTTATGACAGCTTGCATAGCACATAAAATGAACAAACATTTGATTCAAAATAGTATACTTGCAGAGGAACAAAAAGGATGTAGGCGAAACTATAAAGTAGATTCTAAAGTATAAAGTAGTACTATAAAGTAGATTAATAATAGATTCAATAGATAATAGACTCAGCTCAGCAGCTTTCGCGGTCAAAAAAATTGTTTATTAACTGACATGAAAACGACTCGACTTGTTTTAGCTAATATCATATCCTATGGGATTTCACTTTGTGCTACCAATATTCGTGCCCTGGAGACTCTCACACAGTTTTGAACATCTCAATACAGTTTTGAAAATGATACGTATATTAAGAAAAACATTAACGATTTTACCAAAATTAGTGATGTTTATAATTTAGTACCAGAAATAGACTTAAACGGAGCCTCCTCCAGCTTGTTCCATATTGCGGCTCTAGGTAACTCGTGTATGATTTCTGATGTTATCTTCTCATTTTGGGATTTGCCTTCCTCTTCTTCTTACTCCGTACCAAGGATACCAAACAGTTACAATTTTCCCCCATTTCTCTTTAAAAAAGTGTAAATTCCATTTCCATTTAAATTTTCATATTGTGTAGGTAACATCAGTCAGACCATGCATAACACAAGTGCCATTTGAATTAACTGAAACTTTATTTAAAAATAAAAATAATTTGATAAAAATATATCTCAAAAATATTTTAAATGATTTATGAAAAGTAGCCTTATTGGAGCATACCGCTAATGACATTTTTTACATTCCCCTTTTTTTCAGTTCTACAAATGTAGAACTTACATTAAATTCAGAATAATATAAACCTTTAATATATTTTTTTACATAACTTGCAAATAATATATTACACTTAATTATTGCAAAGACGTCTAAGAACTAGCAGTAGCTTCGTAACTTTAATTTAATAAAGTTAATACAAATAAGTTTTAAAATTTCTCAATAGCACAAGTGGATCAAAAACTAACAGACTATGTAAATTATTAAATAAAGGTTGCCTTTTATGGTTTTTTTTCCTCAGGATTACTATATTTTTTTTATATTAAAAGTTTAGAACTAAGAATAAGCTAAGGTGTAAAATTAATAGTACTATTTCAGTAGGAATCCTTATAGATAGCAAGTATAAAAGTTTCTTAATATAAAGTTCATGCACTTTGTAAAGTTTTGCACATTTCAATTAGATGTGTTTTTTACAACATTTAACACTTTTTAATATACTACTTTTTTATTAATTGAATTTTACATATTTTTTTTATAACGCTCTATGCCGCGCATAGAAGGGATCCTAGTATTAAAAAAATTTAGTCCGTTTCTATTAAGACACATTCGTTCTTTATTTGCCGCCGAATTTTAAGATCATAGCGTGTTAAATGGCGGAACTCAACGCCACGCTTTGCTTCGTTACCAGAGCGATGAAGTGAAAACATTAAATAGTACATTTCCTCGAGTAGGAATCGAACTCACAACCTGTCATGTTTAAAGTCTCACGCTGGTGTCACTGAATCATGACTGGCCTTAATGATTTTAAATGAAATTAAATAAAAATATAAGTTTTTTTGCGCAATTTTTTCTTTATCTGTGCTAGACAGACATTGCATTGTGTACCAAATTTCAAGATGTTGAGTTTACGGGACCCTGTAAGGTTTGATTACCTTGCGAGTTTCGAAAACTTGCGGAAACTTACGTCATAAGCGACTGTATCTATTGTTTGCGATGGCTTAGAAATTTGATTTTTTACAGTCCCAAGTGACCTGACACTTAAGTAGACCTGAGTATTTGATATTAATTTCAACTTGATACCTCCACGCGTTACTAAAAAAAAGTGTACCAACAGAAGGACGGACAGATAATAAAATGATTAAAAAAGGATTTTGTTTTTCTTTTTGAAGTATGGAACCCTAAAAACTGAATATGTATCATAAAATTACATTCGTATATAATATATAAATCCCAAATTGTAGTCGTCAAATTAAATTACACATCCTATGGATAAAACACGCCATTACGCCGATATTTATGTAGTATCATCAAATATCACAGCGATCACATAATAAAAAGCAATAAAGAGAACGAGTACTGTAACAGATGCTCCAACAATAATGACGCGAAAAATATCCTTGTTGGTAACAATCTTTCATATTGAGATCAAATATACGATATGTTGGATATCGTTTGTGTCCAAACCTTTTTTTTATAATTTCACGCTGTATCCCGCATATTGCAGGGTAGACAGATGGAACCTAGTGTAAAGAAATCCGTTCTTCACTAACCACCGATTTTTGGAGGCAATGCGCGTTAAGTGGCGGAACTCTACACCGTGCTTCGCTTAGACCAGAGCGAAGAAATAGAAGTATACATTTAAATAAATACGATTATTTCTTTTTCTTGAATTTGAATCGAACGCACAATCAGTCGCATTTACAGTCACAGTTTGTGCCACTGCGCCACGACTGGCCTGATATTTGCTAAGAATATTTTTTCCTAATGGACTGTTATCAATCTAGGCAGTTGTTTGTAGGCCCTTATTGGATGGAAACTCGCATAAGCTATTTTTAATACAATTATTTAAATCTCTTACCTAATAATTTAGGAACATGCAGACCACATGTGTTTTTATTTTGTTTTAAAAACAATAACCACTACGGATTTCTAACAATATCTACCTCCAGAAAGTTTTAAGTTAAGTGGATGATATTATAACAGTATAGGAAAAAAAAGCAAATTTGATGGTATCAAATTGTATTGAGAACAGTAGCTTACTAATTAATTATCTAGTAAGGATATATGCCATTTGTATTTACTCAGAATTTTCCGTCTCTGAAGTCAAAAATAATATTTATAATTGTATAGTTACAAAAAAATATCTTTCCGCTCTGTTCTCGAGACATTACGTATTGAGCGGCGAAACTCAACGCTGCACTTTAACTTTTTACCAATTGTTACCAATAATTTCCTCGCATCTGAATTGAACCTACAACCGTAATACTTAATAATAAGACGCTTTTTCTTTTCTTTTTCTTTTTTCTTGACATTTCAGCAAACCAACTGTTCCATGTAGATTTCGGTTCATTTCAATTTAATGAGCTTTATGCTTTATGCTGCAAAATAGAATATGCAAAGGAAACCTATTGTCAAGATACTTGGGGTTTTAATAGCAATTTGACTATAATATTATGATCATAATATAATTAAGATTACTCTTCTAAGTCGACTAGACACATAACGCCATCACCACCACGAAAATCGTGGATATGTTTCTCTTTTATTTTTTTTAACGCACAGTGCATACGTTAAAAATATTAATGCTTATATAATAATTTTCTTATTTCCAATGACATATAATTCATTTAAAAAACAAAGAAGGATCCCTTAATTGTGTTTACCTACCTACCTCCATCAAACAATAATAAAATAAATATCATATTTTACAACCTACGGGTGATTTTGAAATGGAATTATAACAATATTATATTATTAAATAAATACAACAATAATGTTTAAAATACGACAGTATAAGAAAACACATTTTATTTTCCAATTAATACTGATTTCAATATCTTTTGTCACTAGAATGGGTAACTTCCTTCTGTATTCAATCGGATATATTATTATTAATTACCCTGTCTTATTCTAATTGTCATTTCCCATGGGTAAAAAAAAGTTCCCTCCATTGCAACTGTTCGTATCAATATTTTGCATATTCCCGCATTGTCTGCCAATTAGATGGTTGTTGGTAAGGGACGATGCGAAAAGTTTCCGAGGTCTACTATGGTTACACGTAGGGGTCAAACACCCAGATTGAGATTTACCACCATTTGGAAAAAAGTCCACGTTAGCAACAGCAGATTTTATTCCAAGCCCGATCATATTATGACCGTTGGTACGAATAGCTTCGACGTATACAGTGTCATTAGGATTAACTCGTGAATTTGAACTCCATAAAGGTCCAGCAGGATCTAAATCTATCAAAGTAAAGAAAAAACCTTTTTATTCAAATCTGTTATATTTATATTTCTATCGATAAAAGAGAAAAATAGAGTTACTAGTTGTACCCCTGTTAATTAGTTCCCCTGTAAATTATAAAATATTCTATTAATTAAAATACTTTAAAACCATAATGCTATTTTTACCAAAAGTAAATGAAATAGAAAATTACACTGGAAACGGAAAACTGAAGAAATGCGAGGAAATAATATTACTGTTATATTAGTGTCTTACTAACTACTATTCGCGATGGCAAACTATACGTTAATCGGAAATGTTACTCCTCCTGGCATACATCACTCCCCTCCCGGCCAGACGATTCTTTTTTATTTGAAAGTTGGTGATTCTTGTATGATTCTATTTTTATTTTGTTAATTTCTGACAATATTATCTATGAAAAATTTTCATAAGTCTTAATTTTGTACTACGCAAGTGTGTTGTGACCAAATAACTCATTATCACCAACCGATTTTCAAGGGTAGCTTGATGAGAATATGGTTAAGTTCTGTTTATGTATGGGATCCGGTTGAAATCGGTTTTCCTTTGTAAAAAAATATACAATGTTTGTGATATGTTATATATTTTAAGATGTACATTCCTTACTAAATTGTTAGATAATAAAAATAAAAATAAAACATTATTAAAAATATGCTTAATTTTTCAAATTTGTTTGAATTTAAAATTTGATTTAAATTATTATAGTTAAAAATTAAAACTGCAGTATACCAAAGAGCTCGTGTGACAAGTTTTATCAATGTGATCATATTATTTTCATCATTTCATAAATTAAAAAAATATATTTTTAAAATTCAGATTATATTTGATTAAATATTAAGTGAAATATTATAATGATTTTGTGTCTCTTCACCGAATTTACGAAACATAACGTGTTGAGAGGCCAAACTCTACATAGCGAAGAAATGAAAATATTAATAAATACTAATCCATATAACTCGAATGAGAATGGAAACCACAACCATCGCGCTACAGTTAGGAGCTTGCGTTCTAAACCACGACAGCATCGCCTCGACGGTATTTTAATATTATATTTTATATGAAATCAAAAAAGCGAACATTACCCCTATGAAAAATATACTTGAAGGGATTTAAGAAACGTCGTTAGTAGCTCTGAAAAAAAAAACATTAAGTTTGATTAAAAGCGGATCTACATCACCGAGGACTGTTATATAAAAACTATTACGGCGCGAGCATAAAAGTTATTCCCCCAAATTACGTAGACGGTCGTCTTAACCCGCTAAACTGGAATGTGTTGGGGAGTTTTTGTCGGATTTCAGTTGAGGAGAAGTCCGAAATCTGTTGTATTAGTGAAGCAATTTGTCCCGGGCCCGCTGCGAACTTTTCTAATCTAAACTGTTGGCCGGTCGCGTTCAATCTTCGGAAGAACTCGTTCGCCCACTCACACTATGGAGACGCTATCGATAAAAGGATTTTTGGAATTTCGTGCAAGCATTTTATTGCGGATAGAACTTGATTTCTTTATATCATTTAATTTTTTATTGCATTTAATGTAAAAAATCAATATTATCTGAATATATTAATACGTTCATACATGTGAATGAATGACCGAGGAAACAATGTACCGAGGTTTCACTAAAACTCATAAAGTATATAACTACACAACTGGTACAACTTCACGCTGTATATCGCTTGTAGCCTATCGGTAAAGAAAATCTAGTGATAACAGTCACTCCGCTCCCCACTTTCTATTGAATTCAGCAGGTATGGTGCATTCTCAGTGGCGGAAAACAACGCCGTGCTTTGCCACGACACCACAGAAAAAGGAAGTAAAATATTTCAATTTATAAAATATTTAATTTCAATATTTAATTTTATCTTTCTCGTTTACAGTCATACGCTTGTGCACTTGCACTGTGGCTGGCGTCATTTGAATTAACTTAAATTTAATTTGAAGATAAAATACTGTGATAACAATGTGTCTGATAGATATCAAAAATAGTATTTTAAATGATTTATGAAAATGAGCCCAGTCGTGGCGCAATGAGTTTTCAGCAAAAAGTGGAGAACGGAGTGTCTTAACACTAGGTTCCCTCTGCCTACCCTGTTGTGTGCGGGATACAGCCTGAAGCTGATTTTAATATTCTCATTTCTTCGCTCTGGCACCAAGGAAGTATAATGATATGGAAGGAAGTTTAATGAAATGAAATGGAAGGAAGAATAGAAGTATATGTAAGAAGGTAGAAACCCTAAAGTGTAAAGCCCAGAGTTGCAAAGCCTTGAAAAATTCGGCGAAAAGTAAAGAAAGGAGTTAGTTAACACTAGGTTCCCCCTGCCTACTCTGCTATATCCGAGATACATAGTGAAACTGAAATATACTTAGATTTTGCATAACTAATCTAAGTAATGATTACCCAGACTCTGAATCCATGTAACAATTTTCCACCTCCTACGATACGTAATTCTTTATATATGTATAGTTTATTACATTAAATATACTCTATTGTATAACACTTCAATTATGCTTTATAATTACAAAAAAGAAAATCACATTCTATGGTAAGATTTACAACAAGACATAAAAATATAACAAAACAAACATTTTAAGAAAAATTTAGACTCATGCATTGTAAATAATTCTTATTGCTATTTAAATCTTATTATTTATGTATACAGAGTGGAAGTGCCAGCACCACTTTAAATGAAACCACAGTTTTAACTACTCTATAAAAGCATAATACAATTATATATATAATTTTCCCAATAACGAAAAAGTTATTTTTTCAAACTAAATAAATAATAAAATTATTGTTGTAATATAAAACGTCATTTATCAAGAACTACGCACGCACACATAAACCGATCAAAGGTAAACCGCCGCAAACGCCATGTTCCGAAATCTTGATTAATTTTCAGGTAACTTGATTAATTTTTTTAGGTATGGGTAAAAATATATTACCCTATATGTTGTTCCCGTAAAAGGAGCGCGGACACTTCCATCCTGTATATATAGGACATTGCAGAGAATTTGAATAATATTTTTACATGGAGTGGTTGTGTATTGGCTTGAAAATTAATCTAAAGAGGATTTTACGTGTAATTTAACTTATTTTCCCAGCCTGGTAAAACATAGTGGGTAATCAAAATAAGTTATGGTGGGGACACCGCCAAGGGATTAGGCCCTTTCTTTATATTTTTCAGTTTTATTCGGAAGATGTGTAAATTTTACTATGTGATAGGTAATGAAGTAGTGATATACATAATAAACAAAAACAATCAGTCTCACTCTGTATCCCGCACATAGCAGGGTAGTCAGAAGGAACATAGTTATAAGAAACTCTGTTCCCCACTTTCCGCCTTATTTTTCGAGGCATTGCGTATTGAGTTTCGGAACTCTACGCCAGGCATTTGTCTTGGTGTCAGAGCGAAGAAATTAACATATTAAAAAATAATAATAATTTCATCCCTTCGAGTGGACATCGAATCCGCAAACGTCGCGTTACAGTCACACCCTAGTGTCGCTGGGCCACGACGGCCCTAATAAACATGAAACAAATAAATTTGTCACACATAAAACATAATAATTCAAACGATTAAGATAAAACAAAATAACTATAAAATACAATACTGTACGCTACGGTAAAAAAAAATATTTATTTTAATTAGTCTGATGTGTGTTTAAACTGATAGTGTTCTGTAAGATAAATATATACTGAACGATATAATTTATACCCAAAAATTTAATAAGAAAAGATTTTTTACTATATCAATCTCTGTACTGTAGTAAAATTTAATATAGAAGAATTATAAAATTGGAAAGATTCTTCTACTACTTTTATTTTATGGTAATATTTATTTCACACACTATCTCGCCCAAAGGCACGAGAACGGCATGAGATCGGTCAAGATACCTTCTTGATATTTGTCAAAGGACTGTGGGCAAAATCGTAGGGAACCGGGGACCACACTCCAATAGTAATAAGATATATGTCATTGGATACGTTAATTCGGTAGATTTTTTTTTTATGTAGCCGTCTTGTCACACTTGTCTGTCAAGCAATATTTTTAAATGACATTATACTAGATGATCTGTACCTGAAATACCAATTTAGAGATCTTGTAATAGATATAATCGTGTTTATGAATATCATTATAATAATAAATAATTATCATTATCAGATAATCGTATGTTATTTCTTTCACCCCAACAAAATACCTATTTTGACCCTTAACAACAAGATAACGCGAAACTTATATCTCTGAACGGACAAGTGTGGCAAAGCTATCATGACAAAAGTTGTTCCTACGGAAAGAACCTATCCTAAGACATACTTATATCTTATTGTTATTATTAGAGGGTGGTCCCAGGTTCTACACATTTTTGCCAATTGTCCTTTGACTAATAGTTGAAAAATAAGGGGAAAATATTAAAAATAGTAATTTATTATTATATCATAGAAAAACTATTAATAACTTATATTTCTAGTTCCCTTCATACAAAAGTTTGTTTATTTTTATAAGTTGTACCGTTGAACTACAATCAGAAAATTAAAGTTAAGAAAAGAGAACCCTGAAATTTGTAACACAATTTGTTTAAATTCTAAAAGAAAAACAGTTAAAAAAGAAAATTCACTTGCATCTAAAATATACTAAATTATTTAGTACAAAAATTGTAAATTAAGTCCATTCATTATTTGTTTATTAGTGGCAATAAAAATATATTTCTGTTAATCTTGAAATATTTCGGCTATGCGAATATTGTAAAGGCAATTAAAATTAGTCACATATGAAGTTAATAATTATTAATAGATTTCCTAAATTAGTAATATGCCAATTTTGTTAACATGATAGATGAAGAAATCATTAATAATACATTGTAGTAATTCCATTTCAAAGACACCAGTAAGTTGTAAAATATGAGATCAATTCTATTCTTGTTTATCGCAGGTAAGTTTATCTTAAAATTTAAATTACTGATGGATAAAAATAATAAAGGGACTTATGCAAAAAAATAATGAAGTTGTAAATTAATTATATGTCAGTAAAAATAAGAAAATCTATACGTAAGCATTAATATTTTTAGCGTATGCATTTAACGCACCGTCTCTGGCATGTGAAAGTAAAACGTATCCACGTTTTATCGAATTTCCTGGTGGTGATCACGTTATGTATACAGTCGACTTAGAAGAACGACCTGATGTTAATATCTTAGCAGAAGTCAGCAAAAAACCTGCTGACAATCTATATTTACTTTATACAAGGTAAGGCTTAGCAAGTTTTTAGTTACATATTAATTTCTGCGCTTTTTATAGTGTCCGATTTGACACCAAATAATTATCAGTATGACGTTAAAATATAATACGTGTAAGTCTTCATCCCGTCCTCGTGGCATTAATCTCGGCATATATTGCCAGGGACTGCCTTCCTGCTTAATCTACTCCACTTTGCACGACCTGGAACATCCTGGATGGTTAGACCATTGGCTCTCATGTCCTGCGTCATTACATCCAACCAGCGCTACCTTAAGCGTCCGGGAGGTTTAGCTCCAGGAACAGCAAGGCACTTCCATTCGACATAGTTCCTAGGCCAGCGCGGAGCGTGGCCATACCATCTCAGGCGACGTTCTTGGAGCTTAGAGTAGTTCCTTCAAATACAGACTTCATTACCACGGGACAGACCTACCAGAGTAGCATATTGCCAAAACATTGACTGGACTCGATTTTGTATTTAGTATATTATAGGCTAACGGGAGCACTTTCACTCGCAGTAGCATTTAGAACTCGCAAAACTTAAGATATAGTAGTGAACAAAATTTAGATGTAAAGTCGAGCTAGATGACTAGCTTACTAATAAACTAACTAATAAACTGACTTTATTACCCATGAACCACAATAATAGCATAGACACGCCTGACAAGTACTAAGTTTCAGCTTGGCCCAAGATTCGGTCCTTTTTTGCCCGAAACCGAACCTATGGCCGAAACTGGCTGAAATCGAAACTAAAATCGAACTTTCACTCAGTCACTAGTTATTTCTAAATAAATTAAAAAATAAGGCAAGTATTTTTTGAGGAATTGTATGAGGCCAGTCGTGGCACAGGGGCACAAGTTGTGACTGTAATATTGATTGGTTATGGATTCGATCCCCACTCGAAGAAATGAAATATTTATATAAATTTATATTTTTAATTCTTCATTCTGTAGTCGAAGCAAAGATCGACATTGAGTGCCACCAACACGCAATGTATTCAAAATTCGGCAGTAAGTATGGAACGGATTGTTTTAATACTAGGTTCCCTCTGCACACAGCAGGGTAGGCACCCTGCTGTGTGCGGGATACAGCGTGAAGCTGATGCAAGTATATATTTAAAGTAATAAAATTTGTATATATTTACATACATAATTATGGACTAATCTTTTTTTATAGGAGAAATCCATCCATGCCTCAATTGTTGGTAATAAACAATAGTAACAGTGTTACGTCTTCAAATTTTAATCCAAGAGTGTCTACAGTTGTCATCGTTCATGGATGGCTGGGCAACCAGACAACTGAAATCAACTCCGTGATCAGGGATGGTAAACTTCTGAAATACTAAGCAATAAGTAAAATCTTGTAATTTTTATTTTGACTTATTCTAAAATTAGCGCAACCGTGCGGCTACGCCCGTTTGAAATATTAAAAAAAATGTTATTTAAGTATATTTAAGAATAAAAAAATATTTCTAAAAACAAAATCCCCGACTGCAGAAAACTAAAAAGAAAATTAATAAGCCCAATTATTTATTGGGATTAACAATCGGGACCTCTTTAAATTAGCGGGGTTCCTGGTAAAGATTTTATTGATTCAATAATTACTTATAGGTCCCGACTGTTAATCTTAATAAACTATTGGGCTCGTTTATGTTCTTTTTAGTTTTCTGCAGTCAGGGTTTTTGTTTTTACAAATATTTTTGTTTTTATTTTTCACTTTTTTGTTAGGTCATTATAGTAGTGAAAGTCACGATATACTTTTTTGAAGTCATCGTATTGAGCTTTTGAATTTGATACCCATATTCTGGTATTCAAAACGAAAAAAAATTTTTTCACTAAGTCCAATTGCGTTCCACAGCCGCCATGATTCTTTTGTTTTAACGTCACCTATCTCACTCTTGGGCTCATAATACGAATCTAACGATACCTCAAATCCGTAAATCCGTTCAGCAGTTCTGAACATACGAGGTAATAAAGAATATTACATACATACATACAAGATACGCGCGGAAAACATAACACTTTCTTAGCAGTCGGGAAAAAAGATACAGATCCTTTTATTTAATTTTTATGAACATTGCTCTCTTATAGACAAGGTGCTTATATTATAATTTTTCAACAGCTTATCTTCGTAAAAGTGACATAAATATAATTGTAATGGATTGGAGTAGAGTAGCGTATTCTACATATATTACGGCTGTACTCGGAGTTCCTGCAGTTGGGCGTGGTTTGGGACACTTTCTGGCTTTCCTTAACCGACTTTTGGGGACGCCATTTACTAGTATCCATCTCATAGGGTTCAGTCTAGGTGCTCATGTTGTTGGAAACGCTGGAAGAGAACTTGGTGGCAGTGTCGCTCGAGTTACAGGTTCGACTTTCTATTTTTGGTATAATTCTTGAAACTTGTGGAATTGCCTTTTATAAATTACTAATTACTAATATTTATTTGATTTATCTTTACAGAATATTGCTGTTTATAACTTTAGAAAACTAACTTATATTTTCAGGTTTGGATCCTGCTGGGCCTCTATGGGTTTGCAATCCCAACGGTCTGCGGCCTAGCGATGGTGTATATGTTGAAGCTATTCACACTAATGGTGGTTTAATAGGCCTTGGTATAGGATACCCTGTAGGAAATGCTGATTTCTTTGCTAATGGTGGTATTTTCCAGCCTGGATGTTCAAATATTTTATGCAACCATAATCGGGCTTGGGAGCTTTTTGCTGCAACCATAACCTACAACCATCTTGTAGGCACGCGATGTGATAATATGTTGGAAGTATTCTTAAATATATGCATTGGCTCCAGTCTGAATATGGGAAACAGCAATTTAAATAAGACTGGGTAAAGATTTAGATTTTGCTTTTGATACTATTGTTCAATTTTGTGCGTGGTAGTCACGATAAAATATTTCTTAGTTTCATTATAACCCTAATATTATATATTTCTTAAATCTTGATTTCCAATAGTTTATCGAAACGGTTTGTTATATTTAAAAACAATCCAATAAACTAGTATCAAATTTATTATATAATATATTAAAACATAACTCGGCTTATTAAATTGAAATGGATCGAAATCTACATAGAACATATAATGTGCTGAAATGTGCAACAGTGTTTTAATAAGTATTAAACTGTGGGTTCAATTCAAGAACGATGAAATTATTAACTAAAAAAAGGGAATGTATGCTGGTATATAGTATAGTTGCAGCGTTGAGTTTCGTAAACATATTTTTGTGACTATGCAATTATAAATATTTTTTTTGATTTCAGAGACGGAATATTCCGAGTGAACACAAATGGGATATATCCTTACTAAACAATTAATAAGTAAACTACCTTTGTCAATAAAGTTTTGCAAATGCAATAATTATATTAAGCTCATCAAATTTGTTTTATTTTTCCCTTTACCGTAATAAAATAATGATATAAAAATCATCTGCCCACTTTGAAACAATTCTTCTTATAGTCTTTGTCACCTGCAACTATTATTTATTTAAATCAAATCAAATTAAATCAGCTTCACACTGTATCACGCACATAGCAGGGAGAGCAGAGGGAACCTAGTATTAAGACACTTCGATCCCCACTTTCACCTAATTCTGAAGGCATTGCGTGTTGGGTGGCGGAACTCAACGCCACGATTTGCTTTGACACCAGGGCAAAAAAATTAAAAAAATGTATACAAATATTTCATTTCCTCGAGTGGGGATCGAAACCACAAACAGTCGCCTGAATCATTTACTTAAGTTTGCTAAATAGCTACGTGGAATGTAAGAGGAGGAAAGGAAGAAAAGATGATTGAATTATTAGATGTGATGAATGATAGAGATTTGGATGTCGTTTGTGTGACAAGGACCAGGCGAAAGGACAATAACACGACCGATTTGCCAGGCAGTCGGGTCACTTTCTGGGCCGGCGTACCACAGAGCGAGTGAGGCTGTCAATGTGTAGGTGTTCAAGGTGTAGTCCTCTCGATTGATTAGTGCAGCGGTTGAATACAAGGCGATCAACCCGAGACTGCCTTGGGTTTGCTTCAAGCTGAGGATAACAAGAGTATTCTTGTTAGTGGCGTATGTACCAGTATCCTCACCTCTTTCTCAGTTTTGAGAGAGTGTCAGGGAAGTTTTAGGTAGCGTTAGAGGGAATGAAAATTTTATAATATGAGGTGATTTGAACGGAAGCGTCAGAACTGCGCAAGAACTTCGAGGTAGTGCTAGGTGAGTATAATGACAAGAGAATGAATGAGGCTGAAAAGCTTATATTGTAAAGGAAAGGAATTTGCGGCAAACACTATGTATATATGGAAGCGAACGGAAGGGAAAAGTTTAATTGATATATTCGCATTCGAAGCCAAGTTAGATCACTATCTAGTCGTTGCTAGAATAAGGGGTCTGTTCGCAGGTTGGCGCAGCTACACCAGGTGTCCAAATTTGAAGTCAAATTACCGCATAAGAAGCTGGAAACTTCAAAAAGTTAGACAGCAGTGAATTTGGAAATAGAAATGTTGAAGTATGCTGGCAGAATCTTAGGGATTGTATGAAGGAAACAGCGATGTGGTAAAGAAAAAGAGGCTTTAGCAAAAAATGCCTCAAAGTATGAAGGTGAATGCAGTTGGATCATTATGCGTATTTATATTAATTTATCTATCGGTTCCTTAAAAATATATTCTGTTAATCTGGAAAGATTTCGGCTATGCAAATATCACAAAAAAATAATACGATTTGGTCGTATGTCAAGATAACCGTTATTTATTGATTTCCTAAATTAATAATATTATGTCAAATTTATCAACAAAAAACATGTAGATACTAGTATAAATAATACGTTGTAGTAATTTAATTTCATAATCATCAGTAAGTTGCAAAATATGAAGTCCATCTTGTGTTTGTTTGTCGCAGGTAGGATTACTTTATTTTTTTCTACAAAAAAATGAAATAAAAGACCTTGGGTGGTCATTTAATTTATGTTATGTGTAGGGAACTATTATATATATTTATAGTTTATTCAATGAGTGTCATTTATCTATTTTAATATTGTAATTTATCTACTCATAATTTATATACATACATACATAAGTTTAATAGAATTTATATATTTTGTAGTAAGTATTCGTATTTAGTATGAAAACGCTCGCTGCCGTCGCCTGAACCGGTAAGGTGTCGTAAGATTTACGCCTGTAAAGAAATCAAACACCTCGAGGCTTTTGCAGAACTTATATTTCTTTCATAGTAAAATACTATTGAGCTTGTACAATGTCTATCTTAAATTCTAATACAGTGTGATATTCTAGAGGACCTCTTTCTTCTTCCGCTTCAAGTCTAAAAATATATTTTGAATTTTCCGACCACATAAAGCGTCATTTTATTAGTGTTCTCTGGTGGCAGCTCTATAAACTTATTTTAAAAACATATTTTTATTAAATAAAGGGGTTGATTTACATTTTTATAATAAATTATTGCAAATATTAAAACTTATACATATACATTTCGACGGCATATTTAATTTCTAACAGTCGATGCTTGCTACTCGACGCGCTTTCCATACGTTCCATCGTTTTCTTTATTATTTTCTTTCAAATCAGTATTTATCGTGTTCCGTTTTATATATATATATATATATATATATATATATATATATATATATATATGTTTGTGGTTGATTTTTGTATTCATACACTGTGTCTGTACTGTGTCTGTGTACTGTGTCGTAATTTACTATTTGTGTTCAAACTATATGCACTTTGAAGTGGTGTTGAATATATTCAGTGTAAACCATGAGTAGACTTTTTATTCATCTCCATCAACACTACATTTAAAAATTAATATGTATTAATATTTTTAGTATATGCAGTTCACGCGTTGCCTTTGAAAAATGAAACACAAAATTATTCACGTTTCATCGATTTTCCTGGTGGTGATGACGTTATGCATCGAGTCGACTTAGAAGAACAACCTGATATTAATATTTTAGAAGAAGTCAATAGAAATCCTGCTAACAATCAATATCTACTTTACACAAGGTAATGTTTATCAAGTATTATTTTATGTATTACAAGTGGAAATAATAAATAAATAAATTAGGTTTGTATTTAATAAATTAAATAAATAAATTAGGTTTGTATTTTAAATGTATTATTTAACTCCTACGTAAGTATTCTTAAGAGACGTTTTAAAAATGCTCAAAACATACTTAAAACATTTCTTTTACTGTAATAGCTGTAGTGTGTAGTAAATTATGTGTTAATATTTTTACAGGAGAAATCCATCAAGGTCTCAATCATTGATAATAAATAATGTAAACAGTATTACATCATCAAATTTTAATGCAAGAGTCCCTACAGTTGTCATCGTCCATGGATGGCTCAGCAACCAAAATACTAATATTAACCCTATCATCAGGGATGGTAAACTCATTGTTATTTTTTGCTCAGTAATTCAGATTCAAAAATAATCTACAATTTTCATTTGATTTATTGTAGAATTGCACTATTGCAACGAAATATACACATAAGGTGTACCTACTATTTTTAAATTACAGCTTACCTTCGTAGAAGTGACGTAAATGTAATCGTAATGGATTGGAGGAGATTAGCTCTTTCTACATATCCTACGGCCGTATCTGGAGTTCCTGCAGTTGGGCGTGGTTTAGGACAGTTTCTTGCTTTCCTCAACAGAGCTACGGGGGCACCTTTTACTAATATGCATCTCGTAGGGTTCAGTCTAGGTGCTCATGTTGTTGGGAATGCTGGAAGAGAACTTGGAGGCAGAGTCGCTCGAGTTACAGGTTCGAATTATTGTTTTAAGCCTAATTCTTCACACTTGTTGAAATGCATTTTATAAATATTTGTATTTACTGAAATGTTGTTGTTTCTTGCTTAACGTCATTTATCATTTGCAATTATTCAATATTAATTAAGTGATAAGAAATCATTTTCAAGTACTACATAACAACTCCGATAGCATTTTTTTATGAAAATCCTTTATATTTTCAGGCTTAGATCCTGCTGGGCCTCTATGGGTAGGCAATTCTAACCGACTTCGGCCTAGTGACGGTGTATACGTTGAAGCCATTCACACGGACGGTAGCACTATTGGCCTTGGTATAGGATTAGCTATAGCAAATGCTGATTTCTTTCCTAATGGTGGCAATTCCCAGCCTGGATGTTATACTAACTTATGCAACCATAATAGGGCTTGGGAACTGTTTGCTGCAACTGTAACCCATAACCACCTTGTAGGCAGACGATGCAATACTATGTTGGAAGTATCCTTAAATACCTGCAGAGGTTCCAGTTTTAACATGGGAAACGACAATTTGAATAAGAGAGGGTAAGTTATTCTGGAATTGCATTTTATTTTAGACAATCTCCATATCTCAATATATAATAAAAGGATAGAAAAGTCAATTCTGTACATGAAAGATATAAAAAAATTCCGAGAAAAGTAGGGAACAGAGTGTTGTTGTTAACACTAGAGGTCCTATGCCTACCCTGCTGTGTGCGGGATACAGCGTGAAGCTAAAAAAAGAAGTATAATCAATATTTGTTCAGTCTACCATAATTATTATTTCAAACGTCAACGTTGGTGATATTAACAAACATAATAAAGTAGGTATATTTTACGGAATTAGCTCATATGGCGATGTGTAGAATAAAAAGTATATGTATTTGGAAAGTAAATTCTGATTGTGAGTTCATAGTTTATAAAAGTTTATATTGTGTTTAGATGGATCACGTGGTGATGTCAATACGTTTTAATGTCATCTTATGTTATCTGTTAAAATAGCGTGAAGCTGATTAAACTTAGTGTTATATTCAAAAGAAATTAATTGTATGTAATACATAATATGTAATTTATTAATACGTTTCAAGTATGAAAAAAAGAAAAAATGCAATATAATTGCATTTGTGTTTCCTTCCTATATTTTGTATTTCTATTATTTAAATCGATATATCAGGAACGTAAATGTGGGAACAGAGTTGCATGCCATTTTAGTACAGAGTAACCTCTAAAAAATGTATTTACTAAACTGAATAAAAAGAATGTGTGATTCCTCTATACAATATATTATTCTATATTATACATAAAACAGGTTAAAACAGTGCATATGAAGGTCCTCCTGTAGTATAACTATTTTCAATTACTATCTACACTACATTGTAGATACTAATGTGGTATTACAATATGAATGAAATTTTTCCGCCATTATGATGACATAGACAATTTTTTTAATTTGGAAAAATAATATATTAACTATAAGAACGTTGGTAGTTTTTTAAAAGGAATTCTTATAGAATAAAAAATTGCCTAAACTATGCTTCTTCGCAAGTGGTTGTAATAACTATTGGTATCTATTTTCCAAAAAATCACTATAAATATTAAATATGCTCAATTATACAGAGTTTTTTTGTTAGGACCACTTTAAATGAAACCACAGTTTAACTACTCTATAAAAGCCTATTACATATTAAATTAAAAACCCGAAAATAAAAAAGTTATTTTTTCCAACAAAATCTCCATATATAATAAAAGGATAGAAAAGTCAATTCTGTACATGAAAGATATAAAAAAAATAAAAATTAGGTCGGTTAATATGTCGATAAAACATTAATATGTTTAAAGTTAGTATGTCGACTAAAACTTGACGCTATGACGGTACAATTGAGAGAACTGAGATTTCTGGTTGTAGCACTAGTTGTATTTTAATTAGGTTAAATTCCCACTAAGTGGAAGAATATATTTATTTTTCTGCCCGTAAAAACAAACGAAGCGAAGCCTTGTGTTCCGCTATACTATCTAAAGAAATTGGAAAGTGCAAAATTGAGTAAGTGCACCACTATCTTATTTGAAATTCTTTCTTCTCTCCATTATAAATTTTCATAGGATTGAAATGTAATAGTGACGTCTTTGAACAATAGTATATGTTCATAACTGTTAAAGTTAATTATCGAACAAATGGTTTACAACTCTGATGATACAAAGACATTCTGCTTCAGCTGATAATTTAATTAAAATGTCTACCGGATGATCAATTAGCCTGCAGTTTACGTTTTAATTGTTATTATGTATGATGTTACGTAACGTTTCTTTACGTTTATTTATTTATATACATATTACATTTAATGAATTAAATATATTTTATAAAAGGTTCACATATGTGATAACATGTTCACACATGTGGTCCACATATGTGACCACATATTCACACATGTGGTCCACACACGTGACCACATATTCACACATGTGGTCCACATATGTGACCACATGATCACACATGTAATCTTCATATGTGACTACATATCACACATGTGATATGCCCATGTGAATACTTATTCACACATGTGGTACACATATATGACCACACGATGCCACATGTGGTCCACATATGTGACCACATGATCACATATGTGGTCCACATATGTGAGCACATAAACACACATGTGGTCCACACACGTGACCACATATTCACACATGTGGTCCACACACGTGACCACATATTCACACATGTGGTCCACATATGTGACCACATGATCACACATGTAATCTTCATATGTGACTATATATCACACATGTGGTCTACATATGTGACAACATATTCACACATGTGGTCCACATATGTGACCACATGATCACCCATGTAATCTTCATATGTGACTACATATCACACATGGGGTCCACATATGTGACCACATTTTCCCACATGTGGTCCACATATGTGACCACAAATTCTCACGTGTGGTCCACATGAAAGACCACATATTCACACATGTGGTCCACATATGTGACCACAGGATCACCCATGTAATCTTCATATGTGACTACATATCACACATGTGGTCCACATATGTGACCACATTTTCCCACATGTAATCCACATACGCGACCACATATTCACACATGTGGTCCACACATGTGTCCACAAATTCTCACATGTGGTCCACATTAAAGACCACATATTCACACATGTGGTCCACATATGGGACCATATATTTTCATATGTGGATATGTGTCCACAAATTCTCACATGTGGTCCACATGAAAGACCACATATTCACACATGTGGTCCACATATGGGACCATATATTTACACATGTGGTCCACATATGTGACCACATATTCACACATGTGGTCCACATATGTGGACCACATGTGTGAATATGTACATATGTGGATATGTGTCCACAAATTCTCACATGTGGTCCACATGAAAGACCACATATTCACACATGTGGTCCACATATGGGACCATATATTTACACATGTGGTCCACATATGTGACCACAAATTCTCACATGTGGTCCACATATGTGACCACATTTTCCCACATGTGGTCCACATACGCGACCACGTATTCACACATGTGGTCCACATATGTGACCACACATTCTCACATGTGGTCCACATGAAAGACCACATATTCACACATGTGGTCCACATACGTGATCACATATTGACACATGTGGTCCACATATGTGACCACATATTCACACATGTGGTCCACATATGTGACTACATATTCACACATGTGATCTATATATGTGACTACACATTCACATAAAAAATTTTTTACTACACGAATAAACTTCAATAAAAGTTTTATAATTTAAAAAAGTTTATTTTTTATGTAGGCTGTCTCCTATCTGAAGTGTAGTTAAATGGAAAAACTAGGAGGACCAGTGTGTGTGTCAGTGATGACCTATTGCGTTGAGAGACAAGGTCCTTCATCCTTAGCCTCATTCGCAGGCTCCAAGTCAGCTATGGAGACAGCTATTTCTTTAAGCTACTGAATTAGAAACGATGGTACGACGAAAGAAGGTTACCGACACATTGTTTCGGTAAATGAGCGATGTATAAATGCACTTTGTCACGAAAGGTATTTTAAATTTGTTTTGAAACGAACTGAAAAGTCAAAAATTAAAAGGAGTTATAAAATGTAATTTATCACATGAATTCACAAAACAATCTATACCTATTTTTTATTTTAAGAATTAAAAAAATGATGTTAGTTTTGTCTTGCCTGACCTTGTCGCACTCATTATCTTATTAATGTGATTAATCTCCATCTCCATCTCCATATATAATAAAAGGATAGAAAAGTCAATTGTACATGAAAGATATAAAAAAAATAAAAATTAGGTCGGTTAATATGTCGATTATAGAACCTAAAAAACCACACAGCAGAATTCTTGTCTGTCTGTCTGTCTGTCTGTCTGTCTGTCGGTTTGTTTGTGCGTCAATCACGCAAAAACTACCTGACAGAAATTGATGAATTTTTGCATGGTGTTAGCCTAGGGCCTCAAGGTACATTTTTTTTGAGTTTCATTCCGAATTTCATGATAGTTTTCTTTAAAAAAAAACAAAAACTGAAAAATATAAATTACCTAAAATACCGATAACTACTGTATGAAATTAAATTAATTTTGGCATGGTAATAGTTCAAAGCCTAATGTCACTTATAGGATAGTTTTTATCATGGAGTATAAAGAATTTTTTGTAGAAAAAATTACATAATTATATTTTTTAATAAAAAAAATCGACTTCTTCAATTTCAACTGGATTTCACACTCTGAACTTAACTAAACTTTCACCAAACTACCCTTTATATGTACCCTTTCTAATAAAAAAAGAATCATTAAAATCGGTTGAATTGATATTGACTTATACGTTCATTTGTCGCGCATATACTTAATGCAAATTTGAGATTTATATGATTTTCTCATAGATACCATTGTTGAATATAAACAAAATTAAAATAAGACTACACGGGACGCATTACCTTTCAAATAAAAAAAGAATAATTAAAATCGGTTCATACAATCAAAAATTCTAAGGTAACAAGGATAAAAATACAGTCCAATTGATGACCTCTTTTAAGAAGTCGGTTAATAGTAATCCGACATAATTAAATTACGACTATTTCATTTAACCACATTTTAAAAGAAGAAAGTAAATTGAGGCCGTTCGTTGCACAGGAGCACAAAGTGTAACTGTTGTGGGTTCGATGACCACGCAAGGAAACGAAATATTTATTTAAATTTATATTTCCATTTCATCGCTCTGGTGTCGAGGTAAAGTGCGGCGTTGAGTTTCATTACTCAGCACGCAATGCCTACAGAATTCCGAGGAAAGTAGGGAACAGAGTGTCTTAACACTAGGTGTCCTATGCCTACCCTGCTGTGTGCGGGATACAACGTGAAGCTAAAAAAAGAAGTATAATCAATATTTGTTCAGTCTACCATAACTATTATTTTAAACGTCAACGTTGGTGATATTAACAAAAATAATAAAGTAAGTATATTTTTTGGGATTAGCTCATATGGCGATATGTAGAATAAAAAGTATTTGGAAAGTAAATTCTGATTGTGAGTTCATTGTTTATAAAAATTTATATTGTGTTTAGATGGATCACGTGGTGATGTCAATACATTTTAATGTCATCTTATGTTATCTGTTAAAATAGCGTGAAGCTGATTAAACTTAGTGTTATATTCAAAAGAAATTAATTGTATGTAATACATAATATGTAATTTATTAATACGTTTCAAGTATGAAAAAAGAAAAAATGCTATATAATTGCATTTGTGTTTCCTTCCTATATTTTGTATTTCTATTATTTATATCGATATATCAGGAACGTAAATGCGGGAACAGAGTTGCATGCCATTTTAGTACAGAGTAACCTCTAAAAAATGTATTTACTAAACTGAATAAAAAGAATGTGTGATTCCTCTATAGAATATATTATTCTATATTATACATAAAACAGGTTAAAACAGTGCATATGAAGATATCCTCCTGTAGTATATCTATTTTTAATTACTATCAACACTACATTGTCGATACTAATGTGGTATTACAATAGATTTTGAATATTTTTCCGCCATTAGGATGACATAGACAATTTTTTTAATTTGAAAAAATAATATATTAACTTAAGAACGTTGGTAGTTTTTCAAAAGGTATAAGAATAAAAAATTGCCTAAACTATGCTTCTTCGCAAGTGGTTGTAATAACTATTGGTATCTATTTTCCAAAAAATCACTATAAATATTAAATATGCTCAATTATACAGAGTTTTTTTGTTAGGACCACTTTAAATGAAACCACAGTTTAACTACTCTATAAAAGCCTATTACATATTAAATTAAAAACCCGAAAATAAAAAAGTTATTTTTTCAAACAAAATAAATAATAAAATTATCGTTGTAAAATAAAATACAATTTGTCAAGAACGACGCACGCACACATAAACCTATCAAAGGGAAACCGCCGCATACGCTTCATTGCGAAATCGAGTCGTAGGTTTTGGCGGCAAAGTTTAAAGTTCTAAACATTTTAGTACTATTTTTGTAGTAGTATGTGTTTACATTATTGGTACCTATGCGTAACCGCGTCATACGAAATATAGATATGAATAAACATTGTGAAATGAGAAAAAAACCTACGTCTTCACTGTTGATGTATCTTGCTTAAATTCTTTAGGTACGGGTTTAAACTATTTTACCCTATATGCCCAATTGTAACTGTAACGCGACGTTGTGGGTCCGATCCACACATGCAGGATTGAATTATAATTTAATAATATTTTCATTTCGCACATCAGTCACACATTATACCCAATATCTTACACTAAGTTGCCCTACTAAGGGCGGGATAAAGCGTGGATCTGGTTTTAACTTTATGTGAACCGATTAAAATAAAGTCCAGTCCAGTTGAGGCCAGTCGTGGCGCAGCGGCACAAAGTGTGACTGTAAAACCGACTGGTTCTCTGAGTTCGATCCCCACACGAGGAGATGAAATATTTACTTAAATTTATATTTCCATTTCTTCGCTCTGGGGTCGAGGTTAAGCACGGCGTTGCGTTCTGCCACTCAACACGCAATGCGTCCCGAATTCGGTAGAAAGTGGGGAACGGAGTGTCTTAATACTAGGTTCCTCCCTCTGACTAGCATGAAGCTGCTTAAAATAAAACTAATACTTAATATTTAAGGGCAGTTTGCCAGAATACAAACAAAAAAAGTATTTAAATCGGTTAAGCCGTTTCTGAGATTATCGCACATATAGTAAGTATCGATAAGTTGTGTTTTTATTTCAAACATTCAATTGAAGATTCTTATGGGAGGTACGAAAATGCGACCTAAAGTTTTAACAACTTTCTCATAAAAAACTTCATTACATTGCAAACATACATTATAAGTATATCAAAACACGAACATAATTCAGTGTGTTAAATAAATAATTCTGTGGTGTAAGCGGGCGAAGCCGCGAGCGGGTCGCTAGTAATAAATATAATGTTATAAAATCAGCTTCACGCTGTATCCCGCACACAGCAGGGTAGGCAGAGGGAACCTAGTGTTCAAACACTCCATTCCCCACTTTCTGCCGAATTCTGAAGGCATTGCGTGTTGAGTGGCAGAACTCAACGCCGCGCTTAGCCTCGACACCAGAGCGAAGAAATGGAAATATAAATTTAAGTAAATATTTCATCTCCTCGAGTGGAAATCGAACCCACAACCAGTCGGTTTTACAGTCACACTTCGTGCCACTGCGCCACGACTGGCCTCATATAATATTATTATTTTTAATTTTGTGATTAGTACCTTGCATTAGTTTTATTATTATAATTGTATTCTATTATTTTTTATTATAGTCTTGATTTCCAATCACTTTATACGAGAAAATGAAAAAGAAGAGAAAAACGTTTATAACTCATTCTTAGAAATTCAACATACGAATATACTATATAGCGTATGTACTATATATTATTAAACATAATTCAACTCAACTCACATTACTCAGATAACTTTTTTATCCCTTTGCCTCTTGATCTCCTTTATATTTGGAGGTAAAAGAGTTAAGTATATATGTTATTTAGAGGTATAAAAGCATATCCTTTATTTATTATATATTTTAAAAATATATCCCAAGTGTAAGAGTGTACTAAATATTTTGTCTATAATATTTATTTTTTGTGATAATTATAAATATATTTTTTTGATTTCAGAAATGGAATGTACCGAGTAAATACTAACCGCAGATATCCTTTCTAGATAAAGTAAAAGTAAAAAAGTAAAAGAAAATACTGTTTTGTGTACACAGACGGAACAAGGATTTTTTTTATAGATAACTGCTTAGTGAGCTTTGGTTTAGTAAAGTTTTGTAATTGTAATAATTATACATATTCACATCTAATTTATGTTTTATTTGCTTTTACCTTAGCTTTTATCAAATGTATGTATAACTTTCTGGAAATAAAAACGTATGTTTCAACGTTTCACGCCGTATCCCGCACACAGCAGGCTAGACAGTGGGAACAGAGAGACAGAGGGAATAATTATTTTGGTTATCGTCGTGCAGCAAGTCAGCGTCTGGCTGTAAATGTGACCTTTTTCGTACGGACACTACGTGGACATCCAGATCTTTTTCTGCCATAAACATAGGAGGTTTCATTATACACAAACTTTTAAGTAACAACCAGCGTATGAGGGTTTTTAATATATGTATTTGGTTCTTTACCTTGTAATGCAATCACAGCGATTGGTCTTCCATATTGAAGTTTTTTTATATTAATGTGAAAAAATTTTTTAACATTAGTAAATGGGACTATCGCCCCATTCCATTAAAATGTCATGAAATATTTTACAATATATTGGCGCGAAAATAAGAAAACATAATGAACAATCGTATAAAAATCGCAGATTCAAAATTCAAAAGCAATATTTTTTATTATCAATTATAACTATTTATGGCCAGACTAAGTATAAAAGTTTAGAGAACTGTCAACGAGTCATTTCTACTTTGCAGATTTGATTTCAGAATTTTATTAAAACCTATAGTTAGGTTAACCTTACTTTATATTTTATGCGAATAATGTGCAAAAATAAAATCAGCTTCACGCTGTATCCCGCACACAGCAGGGTAGGCAGAGGGAATCTAGTGTTTTAGACACTCCGTTCCCCAATTTCTGCCGAATTCTGGAGGCATTGCGTGTTGAGTGGCAGAACTTAACGCCGCGCTTAGCCTCGACACCAGAGCGAAGAAATGGAAATATAAATTTAAATAAATATTATTAACGAATATATCTATTTTACGAGAACTAGAAGGAACTTAGCTCACGAATGCCTGGGTTTCTATTGATTAGGCAGGAAGGAATAATTTGCCAGTGAGATGTAATACTAAAACTAACAAAAATATGAAAAATATGCTTTAATATTTCTAAGATAAGAGAATTTCTTTGAAAAAAATTATGGGCAAGAGTTTTCTTTCATTTGTTTAAATTACTTAATAATACTATTATTTATTTATTATAATTTTATATGTTATTTATTTATTATAATTGTATGATAAATTAAAGCTAAACGCACTCTCATGGTGACTAATATTTTAATGTTCTGAAAAACGTAAAATTTTACCAAAAAACTTGGGTTTTGTTTTAAGGTTTGTACTTCATCATTCGTCATGTTTTTACTTTTTTTAAGAAACAAAAAACTTTATTCTTAAAGTATTTTTTATAGCCTGGAACCAAAATATTAGACGACAATGACTGGTGATTGTCAGCTGTAAAATTATGAATTGAATCAATTACATGTGTTTAAATAGGAAACCATAGTAAATGTATGCGTATAAATTAATCATTTCGATAATTGATCTATTGTATTGTTTCACAATTATTTAATAGAATTAACTCATTCGACATTCGGTTGTTTTGTTATTGAATGTCTTGATAATACATTCGATCCATGGGTTGCGGTTTTGAAATTCACCTAAATTCGCCACTCTATGAACTGTCGAGCCAGAAAGAGCTTCCGCGGATAGACATCACATCAATGTAGGATGTGAAAAATGATTATTTTCAGATTATTTTATATAAGTAAATTATTTATATGCTCGATATATATGGAGGCTGGTCGTAGCGCAGCGGCACAAAGTGTGATTGTAAAACGGACTGGTTGTTGGTTCGATCTTCACTCGAAGAGACGAAATATTTACTTAAATTTATATTTCCATTTCTTCGCTCTGGTGTAGAGGTAAAGCGCGGTGTTGAGTTCTGCTACTTAACACGCAATGCCTCCAGCATTCGGCAGAAAGTGGAGAACAGAGTATCTTACACTAGGTTCCATTTGCCTACCCTGCTGTGTATGGGATACAGCGTGCAACCGATTTTAAAAATATATAACCACATTAAGAAAAAATAAATTTACATTCTATTTCGTGATTCTTAGGATAACATCGTCGAATCTACATCATATACACAAATAAGTAAGTAATATACTTATTTAGAAAGCGTATAAAAATTTGAACGCAGCGGGACTCGAACCCGCGCCTCCTGGAAACCGACTAGGCGCTCTGACCACTAAGCCATGCGTTCTCGCCAAGCTACGTCGAAATTTTTATACGCTTGTTACAACTTATTTATGTTTTTAGTTTTGTTTTTGTTAACTAATTTTTATACGTTTTCTAAATAAGTATTTTTCTTTCCTAAGTATGGAATAACACTTTAAAAAATGTTTAAAAATAAGTAAGTAATACCTACCTACATTGTTAGCGAGATACATGGAGCTAGTGGACTCTCATCGGTCACTTGCGATAATCTCGACGGGAAAATTACAAAAGAAAGAAAACGCCTAACTTCAATGTCTATTCATTCAATTACATTGTATTACAATTTCAACACAATGGCAAGTAAAAGAGCATGTTTAATATTGAGTGTAGCCTTTCATTTAGATTATGACCTATATTTAGCACTAAATAAGATAAATAAAATAACGGAACCTTCTATTTCAGTACAACGGTCTTTATTTGTATAAAAAATAATAAATAAAGACAATATTTGAAGTAGAAAAACACAAAAAGTTAAGAACAAATACGTATTTGTATCTGTCGAAAATGTTAATTAATCTTATAATTTACCTACATATTTAGTAATTGCTGTACAGATAATAGAGATAAAATGTGTCTATCTATTCTAAATACTATACATATTAAAATATAATTGTAATAATTCCATTCATTTAATATTGTTATAAATTATATAAATTTCCAAAATACGATATTATCGTTTTAATATTTCATAGTTTCAAACGAACCCGTAACACGTGTTAGGGTGATGTTTGTGGGTTCGATCCCCACTAATTTATCAATTTTTTCCCAATCAATTAAAAATTGATTTATTCTCTGCCAGACAACTATTAATTCCCCAAATTCAAACGGAGCACGAAGTGTCTTTGCCATGCACTCTTTCCTTACCCTGCTATCCAGGATAAAGACGAAAAAAAATTATAGCTTATCGGTAAACCAGATCTGTCATTTCCAAAACTGTTTATTTCTTGGCCCTGATGCAATATTAATAAATGCGTGTAAACCACAAAAAAACATGTAGTATTGAAGTGATAGAAATTTATCAACTACATACTATCTATATACAGGTATCTTATAAATGTTGGTATAAAAGCAACTTAGAAGCTTAGTATAATAGGTCCTTCAATTTTTAAAATTTTTAAAAGATGAAATCGGCATTGTTGCTACTTTTTGCAGGTGAGTTATTTTGTATGTGGGTGGATTTATATTTTAATTGAAACCTGCTAAAAGAAAATACATTACCAGATTGATTTCAATTCAAAATTGATTCTTAAATTAAAACAATCAATAATTTCACTAACTTTGAGTAGTTGGTAGGCTACTAAATAAGTTAGTTTTTTTATTCAATAACTAATGTAATTCTATAATTATATAATGTTATACTTACTGTTAATAAGGTATAATTTTATATATTTTTTATAATTTTTTTTTAGTGCCAGCCGCACTCGCAGTACCAGTGAAAAATGTTGAAGAAAACTATTCACGCTTCGTCCAAATACCTGACGATGACGGTTATTTGCAAATGGTAGATTTAGAAGAACAGCCTGACATGAACGCTATTGACGACTACATGAGAAATCCTGACAACAATCAATATTTCTTATTCACTAGGTAATCAAGTACATCATTTTTTTATATTATAATTTTTATTAATAAAAATAATTAAATTACTTATTTAAATGTTTTAATTAATTTTGAAATTGTTGAATAATATTTAGTTTTATTGAGGAGCAATCGGTATTAATATATTATTTATTTTAATATATCGCAAAAAATAACCTAATAAGTTGTATGTTTTAGACAAAATCCAACATCTTCTCAAATTCTTCAAATGAACATCGCAAATAGCATTTCCTCGTCCAATTTTAATAGCAGACGCCAAACGGTGGTTATTGTTCACGGTTGGCGCAGTAATCGGAATAACATTATAAATAAAGAAATCAGGGAAGGTAAAAAAAAAATGACGGCATATTTTTGATTAATAATATAGTGACTCAATCAGCATCATTTCAAAAGAAAAAGGACAGATTAGAAAGAATATTTGAATATAGTGGTTGAATTTATGGGCACAATAATTTTTAATCATCATTTTGTGTCCTCATAGACAAAACTGCCTAGGTTGGACAGATTGAAAATTTAATATTTCGTTATTCACAATAAAAAAATGGATTCTTATATTTTTTTAAATGATTTATTCAATATTTAGTTATAAATATTACAATATTCAGTATTTATATTTTATTGAATCGAGGCCAGTCGTGGCGCAGTGGTACAAAATGTGACTGTAAAACCGACTGGTTGTGGGTTCGATCCCCACTCGAGGAGATGAAATATTTACTTAAATTTATATTTTCATTTCTTCGCTCTGGTGTCGAGGCAAAGCGCGGCGTTGAGTTCTGCCACTCAACACGCAATGCCTCCAAAATTCGGCAGAAAGTAGGGAACGGAGTGTCTTAACACTAGGTTCTCTCTGCCTACCCTGCTGTATGCGGGATATAGCGTGAAGCTAATTTAATTTTTTTCAATTTAATTTTTATATTTTATTGAGGTTAAGGAAAATTTAAAGGAAATCGATTTATGATTAAGATACGCAGATATAATCACCTGCCTATCTAATATTAACACGAGTCTATTATAAATTATTGCAAATTGCTTTTACACGAAATTCCTAATACCTATTAGGATAGGTTATACTATACTTAATTTGCTGAATCTTAAATATACTTTTCAGTATATCTTAGGAAGGACGATGTTAATGTGATTGTTATGGATTGGAGTGGATTGGCTGAATCTGGATACATCACCGCAGCAATAGGAGCACCTGCAGTTGGACGTGGTTTAGGGCAATTCCTTGCCTTCTTAAACAGAGTTTCTGGAGTTGCCTACAACAATATGCATCTTATTGGATTTAGCTTAGGCGCTCACATTGTAGGGAACGCTGGTAGGGAAGTTGGTGGCAGAATTGCCCGAGTCACTGGTGAGTATAATAATTATTAAAATTAACTATAATATTTAGCCGGTATCTAGATTTTTGTAAGCTGTGCTATTGGAAGTCTAGCTAAATTGAATCATGATACAGGTTCAACCTCAAAGCTGTTATGTTTTAACCGCCTTCTTTTGCTATATAAATTTATGGTAAACACGTTAAAATAATACATTTTCTAGGCTTAGATCCCGCTGGACCTAATTGGAGGTCAAATTCAAATCGTCTTGGACCTAACGATGGAATCTATGTTGAGGCAATTCACACTAATGGTGGTAACCTTCCAAATCTTGGAATCGGTATGGCTATAGCTAATGCAGACTTCTTCCCCAATGGCGGTCGATCTCAACCGGGTTGTGGAATAAATGTATCATGCTCGCACGAACGTGCATGGCAACTCTTTGCTGCAACTGTTACCTATAATCGATTAGTAGGCAGACTGTGTAATAATATGAGTGACGTCAACTCCAATAGTTGCAACGGAGCTAGCTTTAATATGGGCAATGACAATTTGAATAAAAGAGGGTAAGTGATGAGATTTTTAATTTATTTATATGAGTTTGTGGAATATTAATATATATATTAAAATATATTATAATATTTTTTTCCATATTTACAGAAATGGAATTTACCGAGTCAACACAGGAAGCAACTATCCTTTTTAAGCATCAATGCAAATAAAATGTATTTCTTCTAATTATTTAAATTAAGATTTGCTGTAGTAATAATTTGGGAAATTAATCTCTTTGGCTGATATTAAATGTGTGTTGTATCTACTAATTCTTGATATCACTTTTAAAATGATGATAATACTCAATTTTTCCGGTCAAGATTAGACAAAAATCTCTATTTTACAACCGACATAAATTTTATCACTTGCCATCAATTAAAAAAAAAATGAGTTTCATGTGATTTTTTATTAAAAGTTATTACATTGATACATTTACATTGATAAATAAATAAAATAAAAAATAAATCAGCTTCACGCTGTATCCCGCACACAGCTGGGTAGGCAGAGAGAACCTAGTGTTAATACACTCCGTTTCCCACTTTCTGCCGAATTCTGGAGGCATTGCGTTTTGAGCAACGCCGCGCTTAGCCTCGACACCAGAGCGAAGAAATGGAAATATAAATTTATGTAAATATTTCATCTGCTCAAGTGGGGATCGAACCCACAATCAGTGGGTTTTACAGTCACACTTTGTGCCACTGCGCCACGCCTGGCCTCTACATTGATAAAGAGGTAACATTTTAAGTCCTTGTAATTAAAAATAGCAAAAAGGTTTCTGATTGAGTTTATTTATTCCGTAATAAAAAAAAGAAACAAAGTCGTCTATTCGCTTCTAATACTTCATAAAATATATTTCTTTTGGGGACTTCCATACAAAAAAAATCCTATTTTTTTTTCCGTTTTATTAAACATATAGTTTTGATTGATCGACACTAATAATAATTTTAAAGTTATACTTAGGTAATAAATTATTATTATAAAAGATTTAATTTCTTTAGTTATTGAAGAAATAAAGAACGCTATTTGGCAAAACTACACACACAAAAACTCTAAATAGTTTTTTTTTTTTAACTTTAATAATATATTGTTTTCATAAATATTTTATATTTGGTACATATTAAAGGGAAGACAAAAAATATACTTAGTGGTAAGCAAGAGTGTAGTGGAATGCTCAATTTGCTTTTTGGCGTGAATACAACTATAAATTATAGTAAATGATATAACCATAATATGGCAATACTATACCGAAGAGATTTAAATAACCTAATGACAACCAAATCGGAAGATACAGTTTGGCCTTGTAATTGCGAATCTATCATATATATGATATAAACATATAATATAACACAAAAGGCTCAATATGATCGTCCCTAGTGGGATAGGTTTTACAATGTATGAAGGAGGATTTTCTTCGTCTAATGTGACCTCTTTGTCCCTACATGCGCGGCTTTTCTATTGTTTTCATCAAAGGTATTTCTAGCTACAGATAAATGCTACGGACTCTGTGATACTTGCTCTTTTATATATTTTGTGCATAAATTGTAGCCCTTTTTCCGCACACCTCTACAAAGCATTTGTAGCTCATACAGTAACGGTGGCGTTTCGTAATTAAACACTGGATTGACCTAAAAACTGCTTTATTAAGAGACTGACTTTTAAGTTCGTCCATAGAGCCCTATTTAGATATCTGTTGAGTCAGAAAAGATAAAAAACTTTGCTTTAAATCTTTTCAACGAAATACTTTACCTAATTTTTTTTTCAAATTCTTACATTTATTTGAAACAGGTGAACTCATTCATCTCATTTTGCATCTAGTATAGAGTTGCAAATAAGCCTTTAATGATTTTTGTGCATATAAAGTTGCTTATGAATAAAAACTGAAATGTAACAAGTTTCGAATGTATCAAATTTAATATGAAATGGGCAAAGATAATTTTTACCTATGTCCACTTAAAATGTCTTTCATAAGAGTTTTTAAGCAATTATAATGTATTTTTTCATTTTATAATTCTATAGTATGCTAAGGAGATAATATATTCTGGTGTATATTGTTTGTATATTATGGCCAGTTTGTGGCCAAGTGCGAGTCGGACTCGAAGAGTGCCGTAGAAGCAAGCGTAGATCAGGGCCATAATACATACTCGTATATTGAGAGTTGTAAGTTACCTATAAGTAGCCAAACTACCAACATTTTTTCACCAACAAAAAATAGCTTTGTTATTCATAGTATTTTATTATATTTGTATGAATAAATAATAGACCAAGATCCCAGTGCCGCCAGACCTACGTCATTTTAGGAAAGCTGAAATTTTGACTGTTAGTCTAATATGTAGTTAAAATAGTATCGGTACTCATTAACTTGAAAGCGGGGCCCTTTCTAAAGTAGCGCCAAATAAAGGTATATCTCTCGTTTCTACTTTAACGAAGATGAGCGCGCTATCTCTTAGATACATATATAACATATATTAGTGGAGATCGAACCCACAACCAGTCGGTTTTACAGTCACACTTCGTACCGCTACGCCACGATTGGTCTCAAATCAAAAAGTATTGATTATAATCGAAACTAATTAGGTTACCTTATCTTTTAATATGAAATAGTCATGAAAAAAAAGACTAGTAAAAGTACTCCCGTAATTCTGTTAAGATAAACTTTATTGCAGAAAAATAGAAAAATATGTTGTTATAAGAATTGTAATAATAAATAAGTCTTCAAATTATTTTAAAAAATGATTTACTCCATGTTAATATTTCATTCGAATGCTAATATATTGTGAAAAATAAAAGTAAATAATAATATTAAACGTTCTTTTATTTTTTTATATTTAGTGCATATTTCTACTTTGTTATAGATAATAAATAATATATTATAAATTATTGTGATACATATTATAATAATAATTATTATATTTGAGGCCAGTCGTGGCGCAGTGGCACGAAGTGTGACTGTAATACCGACTGGTTGTGGGTTCGATCCCCACTCGAGGAGATGAAATATTTTCATTTTTTCGCTTTGGCAAAATCTATATATGTCAAATTTATTAGCAGCTTATAAAAAAAATTAAAGTTTTTAAAAAGAATCTCACAGTGTGTGAAATAATAGCGCTAAAATCGGGACGTCTGGCAATGCTGGTCTAAGAAGCTCATTTTATTGGGAACATTGAAATAAAACTAGGGGTCAGAGCAGCTAATTAAGACTTATTAAATTGCATCTTGTAAATGTTTGTATTTCCTGATATAACTATAGAGTTGGACTTCGTTTATCTTTTATCATATCAATGCAACAATTCAATAATAATTAAAGATAAGAAATATATTACAAGTAGGTACTTTAAAATTTTGTACTATAAGACAACTTAAGTCTATAGAGCACTCAGCGCCATATCGGAAATACTTATAAAATCGTCTCCTACTCCTGTATTAAAAATAAAATTAGCATTTGCGGAATTTAAAAAACAAATCAGTTTCACGCTGTGGGGGATATAGCGGACACAGCAGGTTAGGCAGAGGGAACCTAGGGTTAGGATACTCCGTTCCCCACAGAATTCGGCGGAAGAATTCTGGAGGCATGGCGTGGCGGAACTCAACGCCGCGCTTTGCCTCGACACCAGAGCGAATAAATGAAAATATAAATGTAAATAAATATTTCATTTCCTCAAGTGGGGACCGAACCCACAACCAGTCGATTTTATAGTCATACTTTGTGCCTCTGCGCCACGACTGGTCTTTTTAAAAGATATCTATATCTGTATGTGTCGAGTGCCTAAGTAATGCTAACAGTTTCACTTACATTACGATACGACATTTGGTAATTCTACACATTTAAAATTAAAAAAAAAAGAATAATTTCTTGATACTGATGTAAAATTATTAAGCGAACGTAAACCATAATAAAACTAGTAGTATTGAAATGATACAACATTATCAATTACTATCTAGATTCTAGAATAAGAATGTATATATGAATGTTTATATAAAAGCAACTTAGAGTGTAGGTGCTGCTGTATGGTATAGGTGCTCCAATATCCTAAAGATGAAGCTAGTATTTTTACTTCTTATTGCAGGTGAGTTATTTTTTATATATAAAAGCAATATACATACCAGGTGGTGCAGGGGCACAAATGCGTCACCGTAAACGTGGCTGGTTGAGGGTTTGATCGCCACTCGAAGAAATGAAACATTTAAAAAAATCAGCTTCACGCTGTATCCCTCATACAGCAGAGTAGGCAGAGGGAACCTAGTGGTAAGATACTCCATTCCCCACTTTTCGTTGAATGCCGGTGGTTACATGTTGAGTGGCGGAACGGTACACCGCGTTGAATCGTTATCAAAGCGAGGTAATGAAAAAATTAGATTGGGAATCGAATCCACAACCGTTGCGTTTACAGTAGCAAGCAAAGCAATTTTATATAATTTACGTGTTTTTTTTTAAGTGCAAGCCGCACTTGCAGTGCCCGTGAGAAATGTTGAAGAAAACTATTCACGCTTCGTCCAAATACCTGACGATGACGGTTATTTGCAAATGGTAGATTTAGAAGAAGAGCCTGACATGAACGCTATTGACGACTACATGAGAAATCCTGACAACAATCAATATTTCTTATTCACTAGGTAATTAAAAACATATATATTTTTTAAATTGTATTATTAGATTAACTATTTATTGAATAAATAATTGAATTGTTTCAAGTATTTGTAAATGTTTTACTATATTAAATATCAATGAAATCAAATATATGACAAATAAAAAAATCGCAAATAAAAATGTTAAATGTTTTTATGATTATACATACAAAATTTATAAATGGAATACTTACATATGTTTTAGACAAAATCCAACATCTTCTCAGACTCTCAAAATAAACAACGCAAATAGCATTTCTTCATCTAATTTTAATGGCAAACGTCAAACAGTTGTTATTGTTCACGGATGGCGCAGTGATCGGAATAGCGAAATAAATGGAGAACTTAGGAACGGTAAAAATACTTAATAAGCATCCTTATGATAAATAATTAAGTCACTCAATCGGCATAATTTCAAAAGAAAAGACTTTTAATATAATAGGCACAATAATGTTGTATCACAATTTTATGATCTCGTGGAGAAAACTATGACCTATTCTGAATAAAATATTGTAATTCCTAATAAATTATTATTAGGAATAACTTTTCAAGAATTGAAACATACTTTAATTGTTTTTTTATTTAAATAAAATTTAGGAAATATTTATATAAAGTAAATATAAATGGCAATAAATTAATTATATGTATAGTGGCACAATGGCAGTGTGACTATAAATGGAATACGTGTGGTTGTGGGTTCGATCTCCACTCGAGGAAATGCAATATTAATATAAATGTATATTTCTATTTCTTTACTGGTGGTGAGGTAAACTACTCTGCTGAGTGCGGGATTTTAATAGTCATTAAACATTCGGGGTGCTAAGAATCTCTGGCAATGAATATCTCAGATTAACATGACTTTATTATAAACATATGCTAAATGTGTTAACACCAAATTCTTCATAGAAAAATTTTGCATGCTTAATTTGATATATCTTTTTTAGTATATCTTAAAAAAAATGATGTTAATGTGATTGTTATGGATTGGAGTAAATTGGCTGGATCTGGATACTTTACCGCAACAAAAGGAGTACCTGCAGTTGGACGTGGTTTAGGACAATTCCTTGCCTTCTTAAACAAAGTTTCTGGAGCAGCCTATAATAATATGCACCTTATTGGATATAGCTTAGGTGCTCATATTGTAGGAAACGCTGGTAAAGAGGTTGGTGGCAAAATTGCCCGAGTCACTGGTGAGTTAAGGTTTCTTAACCCATATCTACATGTTTCTTAGTAGTGCTGTTGGAAGTATAGCTAAATTGAATCACGATACACGCTTATGCTCAAAGATATTGTTACTTTTGATATGTCAAGTTTTGAATAAAAACACGAGTGAATAATGTAAATAATACATTTTTTAGGCTTAGATCCCGCTGGACCTAACTGGAATTCAAATTCAAATCGCCTTGGACCTAACGATGGAGTCTACGTTGAGGCAATCCACACTAATCGTGGTAGCTTTCCAAATCTTGGAATTGACAAGGTTGTAGCTGATGCAGACTTTTTCTCCAATAACGGTAAATCTCAACCTGGTTGTGGAATAAGTGTATCATGCTCGCACAAACGATCATGGCAACTCTTTGCTTCGAGTGTTACCAATAATCGATTAATAGGCAAACGGTGTAATAATATGAATGAAGTCGAGTCAAACAAATGTAACGGAGCTAGTTTGAATATGGGCAATGATGATTTAAATAAAAGAGGGTAAGTGACAAGAAAGTTTTTTTATTTATGTGAATTTGTGAAACATATGTGATAATGCTTTTTCCTTATTTATAGCAATGGTATATACCGAGTCAACACAGGAAGCAAATATCCATATTAAGCGTCAATGTGGAAATGCAAATAAAATAGTATTTTTGAAATATTTTTTTATTAACCGACTTCAAAAAGAAGGAGGTTCACCGATTTCGCCGAGATTTCTAAACTTATTAACGTTATTCTTTTTTGTTCGATGCAATTGGTTCAATGGGAGCTAGATGACATAAAATTTTATATAAATTTTATTTAGTATGGTAGTTTAAATTTTATAAGCATTTTTATTTACTAGGAGGATGTCATGATACTTTGTGTATGGTTTTTTTAGATGTTTTCATTTAAGTTGACATACTTTATTAACTGTCTCCCTGACAAGTAGGTCTTAGGCTGTCTGTAATATCACCTTTCTATCCATAGCTACTCACAACAATTTCTATTTATTGTATACAACAAGTAAACAATGTAACCCACCTTATATAAAAATATCCTACTGTTTTTTACAAAACTATCTATTAAATACACTAAAAAGTAAAAAAAAGATAAAAATAAAAAAAACATGAAATATTTTATAAAAATAAAAATTAAATTAGCTTCACGCTATATCCCGCACACAGCAGGGTAGGCAGAGGGAACCTAGTCTTAAAACACTCCGTTCCCCACTTTCTGCCGAGTTTTTGAGGCATTGCGTGTTGAGTGGCAGAACTCAACGCCGCGCTTAGCCTCGACACCAGAGCGAAGAAATGAAAATATAAATTTAAGTAAATATTTCATCTCCTCGAGTGGGGATCGAACCCACAACCAGTCGGTTTTACAGTCACACTTTATACCACTGCGCCACGACTGGCCTCAAATATTTTATAAATATATTATAATTATATATTTTTAATATATTTATAAAAATTGGATTTTTTTTAATAGTTCCCAAAAGTTATTACAACGCATGCAAGGAAGGAACATTTTAGAATGTTGTTTAATTCTATTACAATTATGAAAACTACCAACATTATTATAGTTAATAAAATATTTTCTCAAATAAAAAAAAATGTCTATGCTTTCCACCTTTCCAAAACACTCAAGGGCGAAAAAATATTAAATATATTAAAATATATATATGCCACATTAGTTTTGATACTGTACTTATAATAATAATTGAAAAAAAAATATATATACTACTTGCTATCTTTGTATGCAACGTTTAAAGCTGTTCATTATGACAGAATATAAAATAGTATATCTATAGGGGTTTTTTAGATGTCCCTCTGTACTACAATGGCGGCTCTGTTCTAGCTAGTTTGCACATTTTCCTCTGAAAATTAGTTGAAAACGTTATTTAGCATGTGGGTCAGTAAAGTTGAAGCTTTCCAATAGTGAAAGAACATTTGAAATTGATCCGGTAGTTTTTGTGTGAAAACAATACAAACATACATACAAAAATACAAATCTTTCCTCCTTATAATATTAATAATATTAATAATATAGATAATAATTATTACAATATACGCAAAGTAAATATGTTGTTTCAAGTAGTTTTCACATTTAATATACTTAAGGTTAATAAATTAATTTCTCATGTTAAAAAATACTGTGTTATTGTTATATTATACCTAATGAGCGCTATTATCGAGCTGTTCTAACTAAATAAGGACCTATAGCTGTCATCTCCCACCGGTTGATCAATGACTGTAAATATGGCCACCGTCATTTCACTTCAAATCTTTTTTATTTTTACATTGTACGGTTGTTTTTCGGTGTTTTTTGGCCTAATTTTTTTTAAATAATTATTGACTAATTAGGATAAGACTAAGTATTAATTACTGAGTTAATCTTAGACGAGCTTATTATTAGACTTACTTTAGATAAATTAGGATATATTTTCTTATTTATTTTTTTTATTTTTGACTGAAATTGACACAATTGACTAGCCTATAATTAAATACAAAATTAGAATCAAAAGTTATATACTTACATATTTATACATAACAGTTGGGTACCTGTACATACGCAACTTACATATTCAATGACGCACACCTTCACACGCTGACAAAACCATAGAGATAAGGCTAGTCAACGGTTGGAGTATAGTCAGGACGTCAAAAACCGGGATCCTATGATAGACCTCAGAGACCCCTTGAGGATCAACAGTAGCGTATTGCTAAAGTTGAGCCGGCGAACTCTCACGACGGACAACTGCAACGGACGATTTTGTACGCAGCAAAAGTATGGGTGTCGGCAGCAAAAGCAGGAAAATGAAGCCAACATACAGCGGAAATAATGAAATTTTATCATATATGTATCGTGTAATTAGTAAAAAAAAATATGGCTGCCGCCAATGTCGCTCATCCGGTGACCTTCTTCTATGGTAGGTTAGTTAAACCCACCGCTGGTCTGAGGCTTTTGAAAGCAAGGCGACGCTTGGCAATTGGTCTGGATAAGGCAAAACTCTTTGACAGAGCACAGAATGTCTTTCCTTGTAAAATTCGAGCTTATGCGCTATTCGTGAATTTATTTATGCAAGTCGCTTGCAAAAAAAAATTGGCCGACCGATATATTATTATACTAGCATAAATATCTATGCAGACTATAGTACAGTGGACGACGTATACTCCGGCCGTACATACAGGTCTTTCTCGGGAAAACGTTGACCAGTACCGAAATAAATTTGTGTATCTTGTTGAATTATCCCTTGGGAATATTTCTTTACGAAGTCACCAGTTTTCGCGCACACTCCTCTTAAAGCCGTGCCTAGTATTAGCATATTGTTTTGACGTTTCGAGTGACTGAAGCTGGAAGTTATCAGCAGAGTGAGACGGTAGTTTTCTCCAAAATACCTATTGGAATTGCCTAACTCCCAGGTTCGGCTTATTATTCACATCTCGGGGTCTGGTCTGGTCTGACACTCCAGTATCAGATTGAATCACTTGTTTGCATACGAAGTAGATCCATTTGAATCGTTATGGATCCAATAATCAGTAATTGGCATCACACTTTGCCTTTAAAAAACTTTAAGCTAGGACCATAATAACATAAAGGAAAATAATTTATTTCTGTCCAGTATATTTTGCGTGATTCGCGAATAAACTAACAGACACATAGATAGATAAACAGCAGCAGATTAGGTACGCAAACATTTTACTGAAGAGTTTTTAGTCTATGTTATTGATATATTAACGGATTTAAATCATATGTTTTCAAAATTTTTAATGTGCAAAATTGAAACTTAGTAAGCCCCACATCCTATAAATAACGCCCATGCAAAATTTGAAATTTCTAGCACTTGTAGTTTCTGAGATTTCGTACGTGTGTATGTGTGTGCGAGATTATATTTGTAAAATTGTTGTCTTCACTTGCATTTACGCATTACTTTTATCTGGTGGAGTATACATTGTCTTCAAAATGGTAAAATACGACCACGACGTGCTAATTATCTGAAAATAGAAATAAAATTTAAAATAAAGTGATATTCTTATGATATGTATTCTACTTTTTATTTAAAATTCAAACACTAACTTTTGTAAAACTTTCATATGATATAACAGAAAATTTGTAAGCAGTCAATTTTTGTGGTTTGTTTGACCTAAAAACAAATGAACTAATCAGTATTTCACGAGTTGAGGAAAAAACAATATTTGATAATTAATACGTAAACAATAGATGTTACCTTAGCATCAAAAGCAAAATACTTTTCTTAGATTTTTTATCCATGTCGTACCATTTACATAAAAACGCAGATTCTCCCACTTTCCGGCTCTATTAATATAAAAACTGTTATTTTTGAAACGACGAAAAGAGATAAAGTTAAAAGAGGAAAAAAGCAATTTATCTTTACCTCCCTAATTAAATTTTCGCCGAACACACTGATCATTAAAATCTGAACAAGAACAGAGAGCAAAAACAATACAACACCAGGCACTTGAGACCACGGACCCATCTGTTGGAATTAAATAATAAATATTCATGATTTGTAAAGAATAAATTATTTTATATTAAAATCCATAAATATATTTCTCTGTGTCGTCATGGATCTTTTGATATCTCATACTGCTTTATAAAAATTACGCACACAGGCTTTTTATGTGAATATATAAATATTTTGTTATTTATAATAACACACCGTTAAATTGAAACCCAAAGCGCATATTTCAAGAGATCCGACAAGAACATTAAACAAATTAGGTGCTCGAAAAATCTCCTCTAAGTTTTGCGACAACCTGCAATGGGATTAGATAATATCATTAGATAAAATAATAGAGACATTGGCTACTACAAGTAAAAAGTAGTTAATATTATATTTTAAATTCTTCTTATAATATATTTTATAAAAGTTTGACGCTGAGTGCAAGGTAGGCAGAAAGTTCATATAAAAATTGTACATTCTTCACTTCCCACCCGAATTCGAGACATTCCATTTTGTGTAGCGAAAATCGACACCGCAATTAATCTTACCAGAGAGGGAAAATAAAAATTGATAATGTTATTGTTATAAACGTTTGCAATTAACTTTTTCAATATTTGTAAGCTGTCACGTTGTGTTGTAGTCAAACAAAATAACAGGACACACTATCGAAACCATCTGAATAACATCAAAGCATTAAATTTTATTTGACTGACCTATGAGTCATATACCATACTAGGCGTTATATGATTATGATTGTAGCAAAAGTAATATTCGCCTAGGTCATTAGAAACTACTTACATTCGTATGACATTTTTTATTTCCAACCGCGCTTGATTGGATAGGCAGCCTACTGTTATAATAAACCAGTCTATGTTTTAACACTTAAATATAATGAAAGTTCCAGTGTTTTGTTAAACTTATAAAAAAATACGATTTATATCAAAAAATACTAACTTTAGTATATATTGATGCCTTCTTACAATATCACTTAATTTATATGAAGTATCCGCGTCTAAAGTCCTTATTTCTTCGCTTAATAAGGAGAATTGAGCACAAATATGCGAAGTCATTATGTAATACAGTGCGTCGACAGTAGTGAAGTATATAACGCATACGAAACCTGCAATTTAAAACATTATTTTTTTTTACTAAAACACTTTTTTTACAAGATTTTCGCGTCTTTTAAACAAAAAATCAAGTCATAGGCTCCAAACAGCGTATTCATCGAAAAAAGAAACCAAACCTGGTTCTGTTATTAATTATTTTAGTAGTACCAATATTATCAAATATATTTATTTATTTTAAAATGTAAAATATTTTATTCTTTGATAAATTAAATTAAATTAAATTAGCTTCACGCTATATCCCGCACACAGCAGGGTAGGCAGAGGGAACCTAGTGTTAAGACACTCCGTTTCCCACTTTCTGCCGAATTTTTGGAGGCATTGCGTGTTGAGTGGCAGAACTCAACGCCGCGCTTTGCCTCGATACCAGAGCGAAGAAATGAAAATATAAATTTAAGTAAATATTTCATCTCCTCGAGTGGGGATCGAATCCACAACCAGTCGGTTTTACAGTCACACTTTGTACCACTGCGCCACGACTGGCCTCTTCTTCTTTGATCGGGAGAGTTAATATTTGATTAATTTGTTAGAAAAACTAAGACAAATAAATTTGGACCTCACCACATGCTATTGAGTGAAGATAGACGATTAACCACGAATACCAGTTGTCTGTAGAAAACGGTATTAACATGGCGTAAGGCAAAATGTAAAATATAGTCCTTTTAGTATAATAATAATATACTATTAATATTAACGAAGAAAAGTTATAAACACAGATGAGAATTGCGTTCAAGATAAAAAAATATTTGACCAGATACTTTAAAAATATGAAATCCTGCTTTATGAGTTCTTTTTTTGTTGAATTACTCAATGCTTTATTGTAAAGTTCCCTGAGATGTTGGGTTAAGTCGAAAATATTTTGCTTTTTCACAGCAATAAATATGATTTTGAGAAGGGAGAGTAAGCCAATGCACGTACATGGTGCAAGTTGGGTAAGCTCTAAAAAGTTATCTACAGAAAACTTTGATACAAAGAAGCCAGTTTCTTCCACCAAAACTATAACAATATTAAAAAGTAAAATAAAATATGCTATTGTCACATTATGTTTGTCGAAATGCAGACCTACAAGCCAAAAATTTATGTTTATTTGTTTGAATATTTCTTCAAAATTCGGTATATCCATTATAAAAAAAGGAATTACGTTACAAGTGATTAATTACTTTTCGTCGTCGCGACGAAAATTACACTGTGTAAAGTCGTCACAATCAAAGCTTTATTTATATAGACAAACACTACTACTTAATGATAAGGGTTGCTAATAGGATGAAAGCATATAGATATTTTTTTTATCAAATAATCTGAAAAAAAAATGTTTAGTCCTAATCATATTATTTATACTAAAATTAATGGAATGGAATGGTATATTTAATTTACCTCGACTATAAAAAAGTTGCTGAGCATTGTTTTTTTAAGTTTATTTTTACTTTAGTTTAAAAGACCAACATAGAAGTATGAGGCCAGTCGTAAATCGACTGGTTGTGGGTTCGATCCCCACTTGAGGAGATGAAATATTAATTTAAATTTATATTACGGGGGAACCTCGTGTTAAGAACGGAGTGTCTTAACACTAGGTTCCCTCTGCCTACCCTGTTGTGGGGAAGATACAGCGTGAAGCCAATTTATTTATTTTTATTTTACGTATAAGTATCTCGTACTTAATTTATAAGATGTTAAATTGATGAGGTGCGCTTAAAAAATAATATCAATGTAACACATTGGCACTTGCTATTTATTGATAAAATCATATAGTTTAAATAATTTTCATTTATAAAATAATTTTAATGATATTGGCATACATTTTTGACAACCCTTATTAAACGACAAATTTTGTGAATCTTGAAGTGTCAACTTGAGCTCTATAAAAATAGTATAATACAAATCAACGGGCGTCGAAACATACTCATTAAGAATTCTTTTTAGTATTACACGAGGGTAATATTTTTTCAAAACTAACTAAGTAAGAAATATAACAATTGCAAAAGTGATAAATTTTTAGCATATTTTTATTCTTTAAAAAGAAAAAACCTAAAATATTATGCTTTATGTTTTTTAGAAAGTGGAGACCAAATTAATACGTCACAGGGTATCTTTTTGTTAAGTGTGAACATAATATAGTGTTAGAAATAGGAAGGGGTTACGTTTAAAAAAAAAACAAAATAAAAATGTACGCGTATCGTAGCAAAATATAAACGTATCGTCTGTATGTTTATAAATTATTCGAAAGGAGATTCTATGTAATTGCAATAAGTAATATGCGTCACAATAAGCCACACAAATTTTCTTCCAGTAAGGGGCGTTGCCTACAGCATCGATTGATGTTTTTTTTCGAAGTCGATTGATTTTTTTTTCGAAGAAACTGCGTCGGTTGATTTTTTTTTTCGAAGTTTATGGTTGTTGGAAGCAGAAAAAGTACGAACTTTGATGGATGATCGTGAACTCCAATCTGGGGTGATTTAAGCCGTTGGGCCCCGTCGCGCAGAGGCGCGGACGTGCCTTTACGTGAGATAGGACTGATGCCGCCGCCTCTTACGAACGGAGAGGACGATTGACGCCCAGTATATAGGCAGGATTTACTCCTCAGTCTCCATCTCCCCATCGTGGGGTTTACATAAAGTTGTCAAATTACAATAAGAACTGGGACTTTGGTTAAAAATGATTTGAATTGTAAATATTATTTATAAATGAATCGACAACATAATATAAGTATTTTGTAGGTAATGATTTATAACAAAATGTAAACGCTATAATATTATGTGTATTGTTGATTTGTAAACGACAATCATATAATATTTACTTGAATACTATGAATAATGTAATTTGAAATAATAAACTTATGAAATTATTTTATGAAAGATTAAAAATTGCACCAAAATTTTACAATAATAACTTTTAGAACGTTACCAGCGTATGGGATCTAAAGCAAAAGAATCGCAGAAAACTTATCTCTTTATCTTTCAGAAAGAATAGATAGCTACGCTCGCCAAAGTTACATTTAGGTACAGAAATTCAAAAGAATTTTCTAACCACCCGTTTTGTTGGAATTTCTGCGGAAAATGGTTTGGTTAAACTTTGTCATCGAAAACTTGAAGCAAATATACGAGGTAATGATTATTTTTGTAAGTTCTCAAAGTTAATTTTCGACAAATTCACCTGCCCGCTATTGTTAATTGGTATAATGAAAATTAGTCAAAAGAGCCTTTGTAGGTATTTTGAATTTTTGAAATATTGATCTACTTTTAAAACAATAAGGGTTTCGAATAACTGAAATGGAATATTCATGAGCCTTTCTTACTCTAATAACATATAATAGCGGTATTAACCAATTAAAAAATCAGTTTTTTTCGTTTTTGTTATTATATATAGGTTATTTAAATAATTGCTTTAATTTTATATTGTAAACAATAGGTGGTATTTACAAAATAACTATTTGTAAACAATTATTTTGAGTTTGTATAGAATGTTAATTTTTATAAAAAAATTAATGTTTTTTTTTTAATAAAAAAAAAAGAGTTAATATTTTTTTTTATTATTAGTAGGATAAATGTAATACAATATTATGATAAAATTTTATTTACAAGTCCAGATTACAATATAAACCAATCGATTGAGGAAATTTAAACTGTTCCTGTATCCGCAGGTGGCCCGAACAAGTGCAATGTAGGAAGATTTCGCGGGGGACCTCAGCTGGCGTATATCTTCTCTTGAATAATAACATCTATAAAGGTAAAATTTAGATGTATTGCATTTGCACAGCTTATATATTTTAGTCACTAGAAAAATATAAAAGTTTACAATTTAGCTTCAGTATTATTACAAATATCAACATTATTGTGATCCTTTTCGTTGCCATCATGACTTTCTTGAAAAATCTAGACTGTATCGTAGCAGTTACAAGTTCGACTCCCAATCAGAATTTTTTTAATCAATTGTATGTGTTTCGCAAACTGTACAGAATAAAATTGAACTTACACAGCAAGATAAGCAGAGAGAACCTAGTGTTACGACACCTCGTTCCCCGCTTTCTGCCGAATTCTGGAGGCATTGCGTGTTGAGTGGCAGAACTCAACGCAGCGCTTAGTTCCGACACCAAAACGAAGAAATGGAAATATAAATTTAAGTAAACATTTCATCTCCTCGAGTGGGGATCGAACCCACAACCAAGTCGGTTTTACAGTGTCACTTCGTACCGCTGCGCCACGACTGGCCTCTTAAGATATGCCAAATACGGCATTACACGATCAGACGTAAGACTACTGTATGTTCTGTAGCAGAAGTACATATAATACAAAATCATATTTATTTTACTTATTAAAGTGAGCTATAAGTGCATTAAGATTCTTTGAACTCCCTTATACTGCAGACGACGGCGCCCGCTTTCTCATAGTTAAGGCTTTAACATCGTCTTTCTGTATAAATATTCCCATTCAGTTTATAAATATTCCCATTCAGTTTAAATATTTTATTTTGATATATCTTATATCGTATGTAATTTGTGAGAAAATGTAATCATTCCCTATGGATCTGACTTTATATTTGTAAAGGATTTTATGACTTCATATTTTTATCTAGGCATATGTATCTATTTTATACATTTTTACAGTTTTATTCCACATTTAGGAAAGAAAAATATTTATTAAGAAAACATATAAAAATTTGAATATAGCGGGATGTGAACCCGCACCGCTTTGGGTACCGTCTAAGGGGATGGTTTCCTCGTATTGATCCATTTTTATTTATTAGTCAGTACAAGATTTAAAGAGACTGTAAAATTTCTATTTTTCATGAATACGGATTAGTAGTTACAAATTACAAGCTGAAATGAAGAAATAATAGTTTTAGTTGGGAATTAAAAAAAAACACAATTTCGCTAGTAGATACGTATTAAAGACATTTAATAAAAAATAGTACTTCATTTCAAATAAGATTAAAGTTCCCGAACTAAGAATGCAGATGTGCTAGGTTGCCAGATTCAAGTGAATAGACACGGCGGTACGGATTTAATCGTCTGTACGAACATATGGATGTAGGTCCAAGCTCATATAAAATATGAGGCATAACTCTTCATAAGCTCTGCATGAACGTATTTTTCTCACGGTAAGCTTGAATATTTTATCAATATTTCTATAAATTATTTCATTTCGTTGACAAATCATAAGTTGTGAGTTTTAAATAACTATCGTAGCATTTTAAAATAAATGTTTATCAGTATACAAGTATATTTTTTAAAAAAATCAGCTTCACGCTGTATCCCGCACATAGCAAAACCACTCGTGTTAAAACACTCTTACTCTCCTCCGACTTCTGGAGGCATTGCGTGCTGAGTGGTGGAACTCAACGCCGCGCTTTGTCTCGACACCAGTGCGAAGAAATTTAAATATTCATTTAAATAAATATTTCATTTCCTTTAGCGGGAATCGAACCAACAGTCGCGCTTAGTGAAACTTTGTGCCTGCGCCCCGACCGGCCTCAACTCAACAAGAACATTTGGTTCATATAAAAATATAATTGAGAATTGGTAAAGGTCTATGTCCAACAATGGATGATTGATGGTTATTGAGGATGATGATGATAAAAATAATAATATTTTGAGATCATCGCGGCACAGAGGCTCAAGTGTGTAGGAGGCACACAGCAGGGGAGGCAGAGGGAACATAGTGTTAAGACACTCCGTTCCCCACTTTTTGCCAAATTCTGGGGGCATTGCGTGTTGCGTGTCAGAACTCAACGCCGCGCTTTACCTCGACACCAGAGCGATGACATAGAAATATTAATTTAAGTAAATATTTTATCTCTTCGAGCGAGGATCGAACCCACAACCAGTCGATTTTGCCCTGCCCCACAACTGGCCTCATGGGCTTGACTGGATATTATAAAATGTAATATATATGTATTATAAATTATTGCTAGTATAAATTATAAAAAATAGAATATAGATAAAAACAACAACCCCACGTTCTTATAAATATGCCTCAGCATACATTTGTACAGTGCACTGTATGTAATTTTTAAAGTTCATGCATAAAATATCGCATATCGCGAGAAGCAGTTCTGTTTCAGTTTAAAATATTCAACTGAATATGGGTAATTTTAGCGTTACGGTGTGAAAATATTACCATGTTAGAATATACAAATCTCTATTTTATTGACATAATATTATAAAAAAATATTTAAAAAATTAACTCTTTTAATTGCGGCGTTGAGTTCTGCCACTCAACACGCAATGCCTCCAAAATTCGGCAGGAAGTGGGGAACGGAGTGTCTTAACACTAGGTTCCCTCTGCCTACCCTGCTGTGTGCGGGATATAGCGTGAAGCTAATTTAATTTAATTTAATTTTAACTCTTTTAAAATTCTTTTAATCCTTACTTAAAAAAAAAAAATGTACTTTTATAGAACAAGCTACACAAACAAAGAATGATAAAAATGACTAAGCTCTTAAGTAAATTTTCTTTATGGTTTTAAATGTATTTCCACGAACATTGCATGTGGAAATAGCAATCGCCTCAATAGTTCCCAAGTTTCAAAGAAATCTGCGGTTGGCTCTTACAGAGCCGTTAGGACTTACCTCTGATTTATTACTACTTTGGGTGCTATACAGAAATACTAATATATTTTTTTAAATCTACACTGAGCACCTGTATAATACATTTAGATTATAAATGTCCGGGGAAAAGTCCTGGTTTTTTTTTTATTATGAACTCTAATACCAATATTAGTTAGACTAAAATCAACTCAATAACAATGTCGAACAAAGCAATATTGTAAAAGAGTTAAAGCAAGAAATCTGCCACATGTAAATATTTATGATATTTTATAAATATCGTCCAGAAAGACGTTTCCATGAAAACAAATTGTACTCGATTATTATATATTTTCTTATATTTTGTACTTGTACCAGTCGTGGCGCAGCTGCACAAGGTTTGACTGTAAAACCGACTGGTTTTGGGTTCGATCCCCTCTCAAGGAGACGAAATAATTATTTAAATTTATATTTCCATTTCTTTGCTCTGGTGTCGAAACAAAGCGCGGCGTTGAGTAATGTCACTTAATACGCGAGATACAGCGTGAAGCTGATTTAATTTAGTTTTAAAAAGCCAGTCGTGGCGCCGCGGCATGAAGTGTGACTGTAAAACCGACTGGTTGTGGGTTCGATCCCCACTCGAGGAGATGAAATATTTACTATTTATATTTCCATTTTCTTCGCTCTGGTGTCGAGTTCTGCCACTCAACACGCAATGCCTCCAGAATTCGGCAGAAACTGGGAAACGGAGTGTCTTAACACTAGGTTCCCTCTGCCTACCCTGCTGTGTGCGGGATATAGCGTGAAGCTGATTTATTTAAAAATAAAAAAAAACATGCATACACAACTGTGGCGTGTTAAATTTGAAATCTCCAGTGTACTAGTGCTTCGGTGATGTAAACTGAAACTGATATACGCTATATAAATAGTTATATAATAAAGTAAGTTAGGGCTTTAGTAAATTCAAATAAAGTTCAACAATAATTATCGTCGGTAATGATCAGCCATTTAATAGTTTATAGCAGGATTGTTGAACTAGGCGGATAACTAATTAAACTTTGCTCCTAGCTCCGAACAGTGTATCAGTTCTTGGCGTGATCGAATGACGAAACAGTTTTTTTTTTACTGTTAACGCCATGGTTGTGTGTTTGACTCCTTAGAATCGAACCAGGGGAATGAATTATGGATTGTTAATATTTTAATTTTTTCGCTCTGGTAACAAGGCAAAAAGTTTCGTTAGGTTCCGCTCCTCAACGCGCCCGACGGCTCAGCAGAAAGTGGGGAACGAAGTGTCTTAAAACTATACTCCCACTGCCTATATGCGGGATACAGTTTATTTTGAACATTATTAATTAATTTGTAAAAAATGTTCATATATTATAAAACTTAAAACAATTAAAAACATAAAAGAAATATATAGACAGTAGTATTTTTTTAATTACATATGTCAAGAAACTAAAATATAGATACTTAAATGATTTTCCAAGTACGAATCACGTTAAATGCATGCCGATTGCCGATATATCTCCTATTTCAATTGGAATTAGAGTTTCATTGAGCGTCCCAAATACGCACTTAATACTGTGATAAGCCGCTGGTGCAAATTCTGTATTGGTTGCAATTTCCAAAACGGTGTATCTATCTATATTGAGAACAGAATCTTAATCTTGTAAAAGAAAAGTAATGATATGATATTAATTACTATGAATTCTTCAATATACAGTACATAATTATATGAGTGAAAGATAGTCGTGTGTTCTGGCCTTAGTTTAGTATATTATGTAAAGTGATCAAACAGTATTTAAAAAAAATCAGCTTCATGCCGTATCCCGCACACAGCAGGATGAGCAGAGAGAACTTAGTATTAAAACACTCTGTTCTCACTATCTGCTGGATTCTGGAGGCATTCCGTGTTGAGTGGCAGAACTCAACGCCGCGCTTTGCCTCGACACCAGAGCGATGAAATGGAAATAAAAACTTAAGTAAATATTTCATCTCCTAGAGTGGGGATCGAACCCACAACCAGTCGGTTTTACAGTCACACTCTGTGCCTCTGCGCCACGACTGGCTTCTTAAGAAATTGATTTGTGGAATTCGTTTTAATGTTTCTTTCTTAATTACAGATTCATTAAATATTTTCTTAGCATAAATTTAAATCTTTCGCTAAGAACAACTTAGCGAAAGAACCAGAAACAACTTCATGTCTTCATGAATCCTCTATCCCTTTATCATTTATACTTTGTTTTCTCAATCTCAATCTCTATCTCAATCTGAACCTCTCTTACCAGTTACTCTTCATTTATATTTCTTTTATTATTCTTCTATCAGTCACCCTTATCTTACTTAACGTTTACATTATTCAAACATTCTCACTTATATCTGCCATTGGTCGTGCTTCTGCATTGTAGATTCGATAAGCTTAACTGACTCCGCTTTACTTACCATAGATTTCATCTCCACAGTATTAATATTTATTTAGTTCTTCTTTTGCCATACTTACGTTTCGCTGCCATATGAAAGCGTTATTCGTACAAACACATTCCCTTTGAGTAATTACAGAAAAAAATAAATGTTAAGTCAACACAATCGAAAGATATACGAATTTATCTTAGTTACTGAAATACTAATTTGGTTTGAAGAGTCAAAAAATTCAACACGTGCGGTGCGGTCGTGCGTTAAACTTTTTGGATTTCGTACATCACAGGACAGGTAGCTTTTTGTTTGTTAAACAAGATAAAGCAATTTAAGGCGAGTAAGACTAACGACGATAATGTTAGAAATTCTAAACAAAATAATTGCAACCGCGGTCGAATCGACAACGTGCAACTTTTTGAAAATTAACCCTCCGTGGGTGATGATGATGATGATGTGAGACCAGGTGGATGGCTACGCGATGACTTACGACGACCTTTTTGCACCATTTTACGACTCTCGCAGTTACTCTCTACAACAGCACCACAAAAATACGTTCCAGAGTTAGAGTTTCAATCCGACTGGATTGAAACTCAAACTCTTGACTCTTTAACTTGAGACTGGCGTCACTAAATATATAAATGAAATCACCGTCACCAATGGAGGGTTACATACAAATATCTTATTTATACTGATTAGATAAGTAGCACAGTACCGTTTTCGTTATTTTTGTATTAACTCTATACGAGTTTCACAATTATGCGAATTGAAATATATAAATCTATTTTGACAACAAAAAATTGCACAGATTTATCTTGATCACGCTATTGAAAACATTTTTTTTTGCACCTAGAAATTCACATTTTATCAGTGTATTGAGCTCAAGAAACAAAATTTATATATAAATTTATAAATCTGTATACTCGATTTGCTTTGCTAAAATACGACTTAAGTAAATACACCTCCAATCTTATTTTATTGATTTTGAAATAGCCTGAAAATTATGTTGTAGTCTTAACAAACTGTGTTTCAAAGTTCAAATACGAGCTCTTAATGTCTGTTTCATTTGCCGTTTCTTATTTGTTTTATAATTTATCGCTTTTATTTAAATGAATTCTGAAATGATGAGGAGGGTAATCTGTTCATTGGTCTATGTAGGAATTTATGTATATATGGGTGTATGTTTGTTTCTATGTTGCATTTTAGAAACCAAATCAATCACATGACCGAGTGATTATTATGATTATTTTGATGACAATTGATTCCTCTTAAACATACGTACTTTATTAAAGATATATCAATAATAAATACACACCACAGCGACAATCAGACGTTATAAAATGAAAAACGGTATCTCCAATAGGTATTCAAAAAGTAGGTATTTTCATTGTTTTTTTTTTAAATTTAAGAAATAATAAGAATAAAGATGATAATGAAGAATTAAGATAACCACTAAGGAGGTTATATAGGGTAATAAAAAATCAGCTTCACGCTGTATCCCGCACACAGCAGGGTAGGCAGAGAGAACTTAGTGTGAAGAAATTCAGTTTCCAACATTCCACCAAGTTCTGGAGACATTGCGTGTTGAGTGGCGGAACTCAACGCCGCAAATTGCCTCGACACTAGAGCGATGAAATAATAAATAATATTTTATTTCCTCGAGTGGGGATTGAACCTACAACCAGTCGATTTTACAGTCACACTTTGTACCCCTGCGCTACGACTGGTAATAATTAAATTACGATAGTTCTCCAGTGACTCGTAGTTGATAATCGTTTTTGACGGTTGTGGTTGATTCATTTCCTGATCTGAAGATTGAAGGCCCTTGCAGTAACCTTTTTATATTTTATAAAGACTCACGAATTCTTTTATTTTCATGTCAAATGGCAATAGCTCTGAGAGCGCTAGAGCTGCGTATATTATAATTATACTAAAATCATAATACTGTGTAAGTAACGACAAAAAAATTGTGTGTAAGTTTCTAGGTTATATTTATAAACATTTCAAATTTAAAACAAACGAAAATAAAATGTAGGTAAATGTATTTAATAAATTTATTACAACCACTGCTATTTTTATATATATTTCCTTTATGTTTAAAATTGTAATTTACTTGAAATTATTTCATGACATCGTGATTATATTAAATAGTAAATATATAAAGGTAATGTATTAATTAAAATCTAAAAAAAATATAATCTATCGTGTATTGGCTTGCAATGAAGCACCACTTTTATCTGGTGGTGTATACATTGTCTTCAAAATGGTAAAATATGACCACGACGTGCTGATTATCTGGACATGGAAAAAAAAAAAAATTAGTACAAAAACGATCTATTAAAAAAAAAACAACTTGGTGTCGAAAACTATAATATCATTTTAGTCCTTATATTTTATTTTCTTTTTTTCACCAAAAATATTTATATGCACTATTTAGGCACACGCATAGACAAATATACATATTTATACACACACACACACATCGAGTCGAACCTTAAGCATTAGCTGAGTTACATCTATTGCTGGAATGTCAGCTTCACGCTGTATCCAGCAAACAGCAGGGTAGACAGTTGATTGGCGGAACTCAACGCCGATTATAGTTACTATGTAATAAATGTATTTTTTTTTAAATAAGAAAAAAATATATGTATTTGTACTTTTCATCGTAGTTTATTTACATTTACTTCTATTGTTGTTTTTTTGTTGTTTAAATATCAAATACTCACTTTTGTGAAACTTTCATAGGAAATAACAGAAAATTTGTAAGCAGTCAACTTTTGTGGCTTGTTTGATCTAAAAACAGGTGAATTAATCAGTATTTCAAAACTTAAGGAAAATACAATGTTTAGTAAAACTCAATGGTATAACGTGAACTATATACGTTACCTTAACATCAATAGTAAAATAATTTTCTTAGATTTTTTATCCATATCGTACCATTTACATAAAAATGCTGATTCCCCTACTCTACGGCTCTACAAAAATAAAAAAGTAAATAAATATATTTAACGACTAAAAGAGAAAAAGCTAAAAACGGATAAAATCTTCATATTACCTCTCTAATTAAAAGTTCCCCGAACACACTGATCATTAAAATCTGAACGAGAACGGAGAGTAAAAACAATACAACACCAGGCACCTGAGACCACGGACCCATCTGTTTAAATTAAATAATAAGTATTTATTAATTTTTAGACAAAAAAATATTGTACGAGTATTTTATGTATTTTTATATTTTGTGTCGGTTCATCATCATAGATATCAGATCTATATCTATATATAGAGATAGATATATATCTTTTGATTTAAAAAAAAATATGATGTATCATAAAAATCCCTCGCTTATACATTTTTTATATAGTAAATAATAATAAATAAATGTAGGAAGAGGCATTGCTTGTTGAGCAGCAGAACTGGATAGCGCTTGTTCTCGACACCAGAGCGAAAAAATGGAAATATAAATTTAAATAAATATTTCTTCTCCTCGAGTAGGGATCGTACCTACAATCAGTCAGTTTTACAGCCACACTTCGTGCCGCTGCGCCACGTCTGGTCTCAATGTATAGTAAATGGATGAATATATTATAATTTATAAATTATACTGCTTTACCGTTAAGGTGAAGCCCAAAGCGCATATTTCAAGAGATCCGACAAGAACATTAAACAAATTAGGTGCTCGAAAAATCTCCTCCAAGTTTTGCGACAACCTGCAATGGGATTAGATAAGACGATTAGATAGGATGATAGAGAGGTCGGATTTTAAAAATGTTTTATACTTAAAATATAATTCTTTACTTCTAAAACAAGTAAAGATATTAGAAGAAAAGATTTATATTTCCATTTCCTTGCTCAAGTATCGAAGCAAAATGCGGCGTAGAGTTCCGCCGCTCAGCACGCAATGCCTCCAGAATTCGGCGGAAAGTGGGGAACAGAGTGTCTCAACACTAGATTGCCTCTGCCTACCCTGCTGTATGCGGGATACAGCGGGAAGTAGATAAAAAAATCATGTTAAAAATACTAACTTTAATATATATTGATGCCTTCTTACAATATCACTTAATTTATATGAAGTATCCGCGTCTAAAGCCTTTATTTCTTCACTCAATAAGGAGAATTGTGCACAAATATGCGAAGTCATTATGTAATACAGTGCGTCGACAGTAGCAAAATATATAACGCATACAAAACCTGAAATAAAGTTTTTTATTTTATTTTTAAAGAGGATTTTCCTTTTTTGTCTTATTTGTCGATTTGCGATCAACAAATAAGTCACACTTGGGAAAGACAAATAATTTTATTTAAGAAAAATTCTTGGACGGTTTCCAAAGAGGCGCGGGTTCAAATCCCGCTATGTTCAAATTTTTATACGTTTTCCTAAATAATAAATATTTGTTAAAACCATCATATATATTGCATCATAAATTCTTCGGGTCAATTTAACCCAAGATCGACAGATAGAAGATAACGACAACTTTTAATTGGCTATTTATTAATTAAATAATTCACTAATTTATGAGAGAAAAAAAAAGTATAGCTCACCGCTCGCTAGAGAGTGAAGATAGACGATTAACCACGAATACCAGTTGTTTGTAGAAAACGGTATTAACATGGCGTAAGGCAAAATGTAAAATATAGTCCTTTTAGTATAATAATAATATGCTATTAATATTAGCGAAGAAAAGTTATAAACACATATAAGAATTGCGTTCAAGATAAAAAAATATTTGACCAGATACTTCAAAAATATGAAATCCTGCTTTATGAGTTCCTTTTTTGTTGAGTCACTCACAGCTTTATCGTAAAGTTCTTTAAGATTTTGGGTTAAATCGAAAATTTGCTGTTTTTTTTTAGCAATAAATATAATTTTGAGAAACGATAGTAACCCAATACACGTACACGGTGCAAGTTGAGTAAGCTCTAAAAAATTTTCTACAGAAAATTTTGATACAAAAAATGCAGTCTCTTCCACAAAAGCTAATATAATATTAAACAATAATATATAATATACTGTTGTAGCATTAACTTTGTCAAAAGGCAGACCCATAAGCCAAAAATTCTTTTTTATTTGTTGAAATATTTCTTCGAAAGTCGGTATATCCATTTTAAAAAATGTACTTAGCTATAAGTTAAATTACTTGTCGTCGTCGCGACGAAAATTAAACTGTATGAAGTTGTCAGAATCAAAGGCGTTTTATATATACACAATAGTATTTAAGGGTTGCTAACAGGAAAAAATATGTGGATGGAAGCATTGCGTGTTGAGTGGCGGAACTCAACGCTGCGCTTTGCCCCGACACAAGAGCATAGAAATGGAAATATAAATGTAAATAAATATTTAATTTAGGAAAATATTTATTTAGAGAACGTGCGAAAATGTAACACTTTCAAAATGTAAAAAATATTTAATTTTCTCTAGTGAGAATCGAACCCATAACCAGTCGATTGTACCGCCAAACATTGTACCCATGCGCCACGGCTGGCCTCAAGCGTTCAATAATAATGCTTACAAAGTACATTAAATGAATAAATAAAACATTACACACACTACCATACATTTGACAATATATTTACAAAGTCTCATACTACGTCAACGGTTCCTCTAGTATTAAGAGAATATCAATTACTTTGACAGTTATATTTTTTCATAATTTGATGTAATTTCATTTTAATAATACAGGTTTAATTTTGGACAACCCTTATAACAAAACTTTGTAAATCTCGAGGTGTCAACTTGACATCTATGAAAATACAAATCAAGGGGTGCTGAGACATACTCATTAAAAATTCTTTTTGATATTACACTGGAGTGATATTTTGTTAAAAGTAAGGAATTGAATTATATATTATATAATTGTGAATAACAAAACGGTTGATAACAAAAAAGTTAAAATGTTTAAATGTATTGCCATTGTGGTGGAGTAGGTTGTAATCTGGCCCAAAAAAACGATGTTGCGGGTTTTAATCCCATTCAGTTTTTGAAGATAACATGCAGAATTGAGATCCATTACTTAATGTGCATTGCCTTGAATTTCGGCTAAAAGAACGGAGTGTCTAAGCACAAACAATGGTATGTCTTAGTAGTAGATTTTTTCTGCCTATCCTGTTATATGCGGGGTACAATTAATATATTTTGTAGATATAAATTTATTTCAAAACATAAACTTTAAATAACACTAAGCCTATTTATTGTAACCTAGGTACGAGCGTTCCAGTAGGAGGGTTAAAAATTACAATTTCCGTATGAATTAAATTTAATTAATTACAAATTAGAAACAATAGCGAATTCAAACCTAACTAAATCTAGCTTAACCTATGACTTAATTATTCCACGATAGAATAATAAGTGTGGAAAAAGAAGAAATTCCTTTCCCACTGGCGCTGTTCATCCGATCTCTCTCGTTGTCAGCGTTTTTAGCTCTCGGCCGCTTATCAGACGGATACATTATAATATAAAATTATTTTCCGCCTGTGACACCAAACTCTATATAACAATCTTGTTAACAATAATAACATGTATTATAAGATAGAGTTTATGGTAGAAATAACATTATCTAGAATAATAAGCCTATAAAATAACTTTGTGAATGATTAAAAATTGTACCAACATTTTCCAGTCATAATAATGTGAACGTTATCATCATATGCAAAGCTAGCAAAAAAAATGGCAGTAAGCTAGCTATATCTCTTTATCTCTCAAAAATCTAACCATCCTTTGTAACGTTCGTGTTATCCAAAATTCTAATATTATTGTTTACCTGTAATTCGTGGTATCTCGTGGTTGCAGATTCAATGAGATAAACTTACTTCGCATTACCTACCAGAAATCGCGTGTCTGCAGCAGCAGCAGCAGCTTCACGCTCACAACACGGCAGGCAGAGGGAAGCTAGTGTTAAGACACTCCATTCCCCACTTTCCGCCGAAATCTGAAGGCATTGCGTGTTGAGTGGCGCAACTTAACACCACGCTTTGCCTCGACACCCATAGCACTCGACACATAAAATTAAAATATAAATTTAATTACATATTTCATGTCTTCCAATGGGAATCGAACCCATAACCGATCAATGTTGCAGTCACACTTTGTGCATCTGCGCCACGACTGGCCTCACCTCTACAGCATTGCTCTTTATTTCATTCACCTTCTGCCTTATACTTTCGTATCGCTGTGTTCAGCTGTTCTGACATGCCACTGTCAATTTATTCAGTAATACCAGATAAATGCACCCGCAATATTGTGTTTCTACATTTACTCCATATCTTCTATTTTCACTAAATATACTTACAATGTACCAATAGGTGTTAGTGAAGTTATAACGCGGTATACCTTTACTGATACTATTTAGTAAGAAAACGTAAAAAAAATTGAACATAGCGGGGTTTTGAACCTAGTGTTAAGACACTCCAATTTCATTTTATACGTTTTCTTAATTTAAAAAAGTATTTTTCTATTTTTCGTAAATATTTACGGATGAATGGATATCTTAAAATCAGTTTCACGCAGTATCCCGCACACAGCAGGGTAGGCAGAGGGAACCTAGTGTTAAGACACTCCGTTCCCCACTTTCTGCCGAATTCTGGAGGCATTGCGTGTTGAGTGGCAGAACTCAACGCCGCCCTTAACCTCGACACCAGAGCGAAGAAATGGAAATATATATTTAAGTAAATATTTCATCGATCGAACCCACAACCAGTCGGTTTTACAGTCACACCTCGTGCCGCTGCGCCACGACTGGCCTCACGATGAATATCTTATAAGGAATTTTAATTACGTTCGAATTTAGATAATCTTTTTCATATCCATCAGAATGGATCTTGAAATGCTTGTAACTTATATCCTTATCTTTCAATGAGCATTACATTATACGCGTATAATAGGCGATTTACTTTCATATTATTTACTATGACTCACATGTCGTTTATTTCACTTTTATACTACACAATAATAAAATAGTATACAATGTATTTACTATTATAATCATAAAACATGGATATCATGGATCGCACTTTTAGAAACTCCCATTTTACTTTACAAGTTACGATATTACCAGGTACCGACTTTTTTGCGCGAATACGACATAAGTAAATAATACACCTTCTGCTTTACTTATTAAAAATTTAATTTTTTTAACAGTTCAAATACTAGCTATAGTCTAGATGATCTGCCGTTATTTTTTTTTTTTCCAGCAGTTATCGTTATTCTACTTATAATTAAAACATTTTACATGAGGGTAAATTTATTTCAAAAAAGTAAGTACCTATATATATTCTTAAAGTTTTGAAGATATCTAGTAAATATATAAAAATATTATCATACGCTGTTCCACTGCCCAAAGTGAAAAGGAAAAGGTTAGGGCCATGGAAAATACGGGTTAATAAAAAAAAACATTTTTAAATTAGCCTTCATATTTTCTTGATACACTATAATCAATACTAACATGGAGTAAGGCAGCGTAGAATCTTATTGAATGTACCAAAGATACCGAAGATAATCTCCCAGCAATATCAAAAGCGTTTTGCAGGCATGTTCGTTTTATGCAAATTGCATGGATGAGCCGGCTTCATAGTACTACGTATATACTATCGCATCAAAAATATTTTCATGTAAAATGTTGCCCACACTGTCAAATAATTATTAGATTTTATGTAGAGTTCAATCGTGGTGCAGTGGCACAAAGTGGGACTGTAAAACCGACTGGTTGTGGGCTCTAACCCTACCCGAGGAAATGAAATATTTATTTAAATTTTATTTCCATTTATTCGGCGCGGCGGCGCTACTTAACACGCAATGCCTCCAGAATTCTGCAGAAAGTGGGGAACAGAGTGTCTCAACACTAGGTTCCCTCTGCCTACCCTAATTTGTGTACCGAGATACAGCGTGAAGCTGATTTATTTATTCATTATGAATAACAAAAGTAAGTAAGTAAAGTAGTCGCGCAGGAGGTTCAAGGACATGTCTGTAAACGTGGCAGATTGTGGGTTTGATCCTCACTTAAGGAAGTTAAATATTTAATTTCCTGTAGTAATAAAGCGCGGCATTAACTTACTCCACTCAATAAGCAATATCTCCAGATTTCAGCGGAAAATGGAGAACGGAGTGTCTTAGTTTTCCTTTGCTACCCTGCTAGTACTACCTGCTACTAAAAAAATGCTTTGCATTGCTTCTATTTACAAGCCTTATTTTTCTAAGCTACACACCAAGTGCGCTAGTCCAAATGAGTGGCGTGGCCGTTTTGTTTCTATAAGGGCCAGTTTTACCACTACCTGATAAAGTCCTAGACAGCCGTATCTGCCAGACAAGCCATATTTTTGGTTTCACAGGTCTCGAATAGCAATATCTAGTAGATACACATTTGACACATGCATTTAATTTCTACATATTTATTTGTAGCTTAAAAATGTAACAAATCGTATCAATTGTTACCTACTATTATCGTTCGCAAATAAGGAAATTATTCTCGAAAATGTAATCCGTTGTCTATAAGATAGCATTTTAATTATTAGATAACTATCTGAAACTTTATTCGTAACCGGTGAAACTGGCCTTTAATATTGAATACTTTTTTTACCTTACGCTCATTTAACAGTAGGAAATGGCTAAGTTAAAGTTATAGCATTTTGAATAAAGTGTTGTTTTTGAAGTTAGTAAGGAATTTGGAGTAAGAAACTTACTTCTTCATCAGATCAGATCTGAACTTTTTTTTAATTCTATTTAGAGTGGATGTGACATTTTAATCTCTATAAAACTGTTCTGAGCTCTATCAGCCTGAGGTTGGTTATATATTTGTGAGTAAAATCAATGATTCTATTGTAAGTCGGAACAATGCATTAATATCAATGCTGTCAGTACCATTAAGCTGTGGTCTCATTTCATTGTACAAATATGAAATCCCTTGCAATGCACATCTTTTGTTCTTTTATTTGCTTTAACATTCTAATAACCATCTTATTTATCTGTCTTCATGTTCACCTAATTACACTCCCAGCTAATCAAATACAAATTTAACGACCAAGCTAACATGGCGCATCCTAGTTTGACACCCCATGGATGTCAAACCATGGCGATATGCTAACTCCTACTCGAATGCAGACTGAATGGTCTCTGTGAAGATACTTCACAGCCTGGAGCAAGGGTTCACTCACATTGTATCTCCAATAATTTTCAGAGAAAAAATCATAACTTTGTCATAATTTGTATATTGTATATTTTGTTGCAACAAAAGCTCAGCTGAATATTTAGCCAATACTTCGTCATTAGTTACTGAGAAGATATAACAAATGATATAATAATAAGGCCGTCGTGGCCCAGAAGCACAAGGGTGTGACTATAGCGCGACGGTTGTGGTTTCGATCCTCATTCGAAGAAATGAAATATTTATTTTAATTTAAATTTCCACTTCTTCGCTCTGATGTCGAGGGAAAGAGCGGCGTTAAATTCCAATTGCAAAGAGGTTAGCTTGTAGTATTTAAATATTTTTTTCGAATTCCTGGAATCTTGATAATCAAAACGCTTTTTACTTCAAATCTCTGGCATTAATATCTAAACTTAAAGTAAATCCTTGGAATAATCTACGTTTATTCGTATACATATATATTCATTTGCCAGACGCTAAGTAGACGAAGCGGATTGAGGAGGATTTATGCTAATATAAAATTCATTATTAATTTATGATTTTTTATTTCATATGAATAGTAATATACTGTTTGTATATTACAATTTTTTATATTATATGGCAATATGTCATCCTTTTTAGTTAATAAGAAAATTATCTTTTAAATGTACGCGTTTTTGTCGTTTTTGAAAGGAAATGATATGAATTCGTATGATAATTCAATATCATCATAGTAAACTTATAAACGAACAATATGAGACGACAATTACTAAATTTTTTATAACCATAAGAAGATCTATGACTTTCACTGTTTTACAAATTCGAAACCTTACAACAGATTATACTATATAATATACGCGATTAATTAGGCCCAAGACTTTTTTTTTTATTTTGTAACTATTTGAAATCTTCATCTCAAATAATGAAAGAATGTTTAAATGTCATTACTTATAATCATTTTATTTAAGATATATTAAATTTGGGAATGTAAATAACTGACAATGCTATATAGTTATAGAATACTATATGAGAGGAATCAAAAACTTTGTTATTTTTACTCTCCACATCGAGTTGAAGTTGTACAGTCACGAGCAGTGGCAGCTTAAAAAGTTTGTCCGCTTTGAACAGTATAGCAAAAAGGGAACTTTAGCCGTTAGGAGTACCAATATATGTTGTGTCCACTAGCTTACTAGTTACTTTAAAAATGTAATCAATTTCTTTTTTTTTTGTTGCAGCTTCACGCTGTAGTTATTTTATGGAAAGGACAAAGGTAAACGAGCGTACGGATCACCTGATAGTAAGTGATCACTGCCCCCCACCGACCTCGTATTACATCAGAGGAGATATAGGTGAGTTGCCGGGAACCTTGTGTTAAGACATCCTACGCAAATGGTCTTATCACTATTTTAAATAGTAAATAAGTAGGATAACATATATAAGCAATTTTGTGGAGTATATTGGTACATTTTCATTTCGATTTACTTCTAAATTGTAATAAAGTTTGCTAAAAACATAAAATATATATGAGTACCCAGTGTATTCTGTAATTTGTTTTGAAATAAGCAAAGAGTGAGAAATTTTGTAACGGGTCATTAAAATCTTTATGTTTGTTCTGTAGAGAGAAAAATGTATTGTAAAATACTCTATTCCATGTTTTATATTTAAAAAAAGAAAAGAGTGAGAACTTAACCTCGGATATTATTTTCCCACCAGACACAGAAAAATAAAATCATTCACTATCCGCCCAAATTCTAAACGTTACACGTTGGTTAGCTGTACAATAATACATCCCCACAATTGGAAATCGAACCTACAACCATATGCTTACTATTACATAGATATTGTGCCACTACGCCACGATAAGCCATAAAGGAATAAATTACGAAAGCTGCATATTAGATAGGTATATATTGCATATGACATCGTTCGGGGCAGAAATAACAAGGTTTTGAATGATGAGAGCTATGGATATGCCTATGTGGTCGGTGCACGTGTATAAATTATTTGGAAATGTAAGACTTATGTTGCCATCGATATTTCTCAGTGTTAGGATTGAAATAGAATACCATTCCTTGTCATTATGTCTGTATAGCGTGTTATAGTTTACGAGCTACTGTTATCTACGTAAGAGAATTTCTATATAAACTACAATAAGGTAATATATAAACCAACGAAAATTTGTGGTTCTAAAGTCAGCTTCACGCTGTATCCCGCACACAGCAAGGTAGGCAGAGGGAACCTAGTGTTTTAGACACTCCGTTCCCCACTTTCTGCCGAATTCTGAAGGCATTGCGTGTTGAGTGGCAGAACTCAACGCCGCACTTTTGCCTCGACACCAGAGCGAAGAGATGGAAATATAAATTTATGTAAATATTTCATCTCCTCGAGTGGGGATCGAACCCACAACCAGTCGATTTACAGTCACACTTTGTGCCGCTGCGCCACGACTGGCCTCATCTAAAGTGGTTCTAAAGTGGTTTTAAAATAAATGAAAGTTAATTTATCATGGAGAATAATTATCAATAAATAGTTTTATTTATTTATTTGAGACCTTCGTGGCACAGAAACTCATGCGTATGGCTGTAACGCGTAGCTATGGGTTCGATCCCCTCTCGACTAAAATGAATTGTTATTTCATTTCTTCGCTCTTTCTCCGCATAACACGCAATGTCTTGAAAAGTTAAGAACGAATTATTTTAACACTAGATACCCTCTGCCTACTCTACTTTTTGCGTCATATAGCGTGAAGCTGAAATAAGCCTATTTATATAGAACTCTTTCTTTATATAGAGATACACAAACAACACACAGGTGAAACTATGTGAAGTAAAAATATCGAATCGAAGCACTCTGAAATGATTTCTCGAAATTCCTTCTTGTAGTTTTGTAGTTCATGGAAACAAATTTTCGGGCTACATCTAGCAATACCATAAAGTAATCACATCCAGTTTAGTGCATTATATTTTTGACATCTAATGTGTTTGTATGGTGGAAAATAAAAAACCTTAGTTTAAACGTAACAAACAGTTTATACGTATTTTTGAAAGACCTACTTTTCTTACCATAATTGTATACAGGTGAATAATATATATACTACTGACAATAAATCAAAATTTGTATGGTGAACTGATTCATAATAAACTAACTCATACAAGAAAATTTTTATTATTATTTGCAAAGTCAATTGTTGTTTATGTTGGTATTAAAAACTTTTTATTTTCATATATTTCAATGTCATGGACCAGCAGCAATAATTATATAAAGACTTATTAATTTAATTTTGGACTAACCAAATCTGACATCTTAAAATTAAATGTTAGATATATTTTTTCATCTTCACATTTTATCCCGCATAGAAAAATACACAGGATGAACCTAGTGACTGGTTACTGTCACTAGGAAAATATTTAAATTTAAAGAGAAAAATATTTAAATGCTTAACGTGAAAAATTGGCTTAAATTTAAAATAGCAATAAAATAATTATTTTAAACTAGTGGTAATCTAATAAAGGTGCACAAAAGCGTTTGTATTGAAACTTCTTCCCATAACAACGCGAGCTAAATTTGTACAAAACTTTGTATAACAAAGTATAGCTACGTTTCAGTATTATTTAGAAAATATTTTGCTGAATTTTAATGAAATTATAGTTTTCTTTTGTTTCTTTTATCCCTGTATCTATAGGCAGAGGGAAGTAGGAAACCTAGTGTTAAGACACTCCGTTCCCATTAAAGACCTTCCGATCCCTTTTTTTCTTCGATTTCTCGAGGCCTTGCGTGCTGAGTGGCGGAACTTAACGTTGCGTTTTGCCTCGTCACCAGAGCAAGGAAATGAAAATATTAAATATTTAAATAATATTTAATATTAAGTAGCGACTTGTCTCGGCTAATTCTCTCTTCATTATTATTTTGTACTCCATATATAAATTAAATAATTAATAAATGTTACTTTTTTATTTTCATAATATATTATTTCAAAGAAAAATATTCTATTCCCAGAGGGAAAATAATGTGCTTCGTTATGTGTTTTCGCTCGAGTTCAAGAAGCATACTGCGGCGTTGTGTTTATAGATTCGTTTTATAGGAAGCCAATATAGTATAAAGTGAATTTTATATTTGACATATAAATAACTATAAAACATTTTATTGTACACTAAAAATAAAAATAAATAAATCAGCTTCACGCTGTATCGCGCACACAGCAGGGGAAGGCGGAGGGAACCTAGTATTAATACTCCGTATAATTAATAAGTCCGTTCCCCACTTTCTGCCAAATTCTTTCTTATTGAGTGATACATATCACTTATTGCATTTACGTAGAATCTCTTTACAAATAATTTAGAAACATATAGACGATATGTGTTTGTCTATCTGATATTGTGATATGTTTATCTTGTTTTAAAAAAAAACGTTAAACAAGTGTGACTGCAAAATCGACTGGTTGTGAGTTCAATCCCCACTTGAAGAAATTAAATATGTATTTACATTTATATTTCTTCGCTCTGGTGTCGAGAAAAAGAGCGGCGTTGAGTTTCCACAATCAACACGCAATACCTTTGGAACTTGGTGTGAAGTGAGGAATAGTTTAACGCTAGGTTCCCTCTGCCTACCCTGCTGTTTGCGGGATATAGCGTGAAGCTGATTTATTTGATTTAAGTTAAACACTTGCGATTTCTAACATTACTTATAATATCATAGCAGGTCATACTTTAATAAAAATAACATTATAAAAACTTTTTATATACCAACTTGGTAAAAAATAAGAACAAAGGATTGTTTTTAATTTGTGCCTTATAAAAGCATATAGCTTAATCCTTGCTAGATTTTGACCTTGACCGTCCTGCGACATGAAACCCCCTAAGCCTCGAGAATTCGTTTTTCTCATAAAGTTCCGACTATCTTAACTGTAGGTACTTTTTCCCTGTGATAAAAAAGGTCGTAAAGTACACCTAGGTCGTTTTATATTACGAACTACTTCTAATTCATGATTTTATAGATGAAATGTGTACAGCCTACTAATTTTAAAAATAAAATTAATAAATAAATCAGTTTCATGCTGTCGAACTTTCTCACTTTTTGCCGAATTCTGGAGACATTGCGTGTTGAGTGGCAAAACTCAATGCCGCGCTTTGCCTCGATACCAGAGCGGAGAAATGGAAATATACATTTAAATAAATATTTCATCTCCTCGAGCGGGGATCGAACCCGCAACCAGTAGGTTATACAGTTACTTTTTGTGCCCCAGCGCCACGGCTGGCCTACTAATTTGATGAGTGAAAAATAGTGTGTACTTGTACTTTTTTTAACTCTACACTGGTTTCTGTGTATATCATGGTAGGTAGTAAGAACCTTATTTCAAGTCACTCCGTACTCCAATTTCTTTTTTTTTTAATTTTCCGGAAGAATACAAAACGACACATGAAAAAAGCGGTAGGGAAATCACATCTAGGAAACGTCTATTACTTTTAACATTTTTAAAATGTTATTCCACACTTAAGAAAGAAAAATACGTATTTAGAAAACGTACGAGTGGGGCTGGAACCCGCGCCTCCCGAGGCGCGGGTTCGAGTCCCGCTACGTTCAAATTTGTTTTCTAAATAAGTAACGTCTCTTACTTTTATAGTTGACTGGAAATGGATTGTCTTGCTTAAAGACAGCTGTTTATTTGTGTTCCCTCAAATTTTATATTATATCAAGCGTAGTAACTTAGATTATGTAAAGTTTTGATTGACAGAATTATTTATATGAAAACTATTTATTCACAAAATATATTCAAAGTTATTAAAGTTCTGGAAATTTGAACAGAATAATTTTCTCTCTGCTCCGGTAACAGCCGGGCGAAGTTTTGTCACTTCGTAACATGTCAAAATTTGATGTCTCATTGTAGACTTGAAATTGTCTTTGGATATTTGAAATTTTATAGTAAAACATCACACAACTTACTATTATTTATTTTTATATTTTTGTTTTAAATAAGATCTGTATATAATAAAATATGAAGATACTTTAGCAAAAGATATCGTTTAACCAAAAACCAAAATTCAGTATTATACTTAAACGTGCAGGTTTCACGCTGTATCCCGCACACAGCAGGGTAGGCAGAGGGAACCTCGTGTTAAGACACTCCGTTCCCCATTCTCTACCCAATTTTGGAGGCATTGCGCGTTGAGTGGCAGAACTCAACGCCGCGCTTTTCCCTCGACATCAGAGCGAAGAAATGGAAATATAAATTTAAGTAAATATTCCATCTCCTCGAGTGGGGATCGAACTCACAACCAGTTGGTTTTACAGTCACACTTTGTGCCACTGCGCCACGACTGGCCTTAACAAACAGGCATAACATAATATTTAAGCATGCTTACATCCAAGCGGAGAGCATAGAGCGGAGTTTTTTAATACTTGGTTCTCTATATTACCCTGCCTAATGAAGAACGTATAAAGCTTAAAAAAGTAAAACATTATTTGAACCTGCTTATAATACATCAATTAATATATCCTAGCAATAATGTAACCATATAACAGACACATTTAAAATAGTTCAAAATAACCAAAAACTAACCTCTTTAACCATTACAAAAAAAGAAAACCGGTCAAAACAAAAAGTATCAACATAATTTATTATATCATTAAGCATGAACAAAAATAGTATACGCCACAGTTAGAATGTTTGTATTGCGGTGGACCGAAATGAATTGTAGGAATGTCAATGGATATGAATGTCTGTAGCTCTATTGTCTCGAAACAACTGGCTTTGTAATTTGCTTCGTTCACGGTTCATTTTTCGGAAAATATAGTATTATTTACTCTTGTTGTAAGTTAATAATATGAAAAGTTCATCTGACATTATTATATAAGGGGATTCGTACAATTTTTGATATTTATTTTTTGTTTCTGTTCTCTTTCGTTAGTGTTATGGTGGTGGTAGCTGTGGTGGCTGACATCGGATGGAAGCTCAAGAGTGGGATGGTTGGCACTAAATGATGGAAGCCTATGGTCAGCAGTGGACGGTGGTAGGCTGGGAAGAAATATAGTTTTACTCGTTTGTGATGATAATTTATTATATTTAAATATATTATAACTACCAATTTGTAAGCTTTATTATACTATTTTTTTTAAATTGATATATTTTTTTTTTATTTTCACGAACACGTCCCAAATCACGAATTTGATGATCTTACATCAAATTCATGTCATGTCATGTCAATTCACTTCGTTGTAGCGCAGTGTGGCTCTACAGTTGTCGGTTCTCTCGGTTCTCACTGAGGGGAACGTATTATGTTTTTTTTGCTGTCCTAATAAGATGAAGCACTGCTACAATTAAACAAGCCATGTCTTAAATACTGGATGTAGCGTGGGGATCCGGGATATTGTCTTAACACCAGGCCTCCCTCAGCCTTGCATACCCAACATAGAGACTTAACCTTATCCTTTTTATAATCTACACGTCTAAAACAGTATCTTTTATAATAAAACAAAAGTGAGTAAGGAGAAACAGTATAGAAATTTCCGCGGAAGTTATTTATACCAATTACGACTCGCGCTTTCTCACCGCGTTGAACTTTACAATCTGATAGGGGAAACTTATTACCAGTTGTTCTGAATATGCGAATGCAAGAATACTTTCCGCCATATTGAAACTCGAACCCTGAGAGCAAACATTGAGTACAAAAAACTTGAACGTTCATGGAACATGGGAAGTCGTTGAGTACGTTTTCAGTTAGTCAAAGCAAATAATTTATTTATATCCATACAAAAAGTTTTTTTTTTATATATTGATTGACAGTTTATATGTTAATTGATAACTAGAGGATAGCCGTGGCGCAGGAGCAGGAGCGAGACAGGTTGTGGGTTCGATTCCCCAAATTATATATTTAATATTTTCATTTCTTCGCTCTGTTATCGAAGCAAAGCGCGGCGTTGAGCTCCACCAATCGATCCAATTCATTCAGAATTCAACGGAATGTGGAGAGCTGGGTATCTTAACTCTAGGTTCCTTCCTATACATCATGACGAAAAACAAATACGTTATCAAAATTTTAAATTGCTATAAATATTTTAACACATATTCCATAGCTTTCTATGTTCCAAACAACAGATTATTTCCCCGCCTAAAGGAAAAAAGAGTGCGAAAACTTTAATTAAACAAGTTCGAAGGGAATCGAGCTCGAGACTTCTGTAAACGGATAATCGATGCCATCGAGCCCACCTGAATAAATTCACCAAACAGTTGTCACCCATACAACGGTAAAGGATGACGACGGCCTGGTAGTGACGTTCCTAAGCAGTTTCTTTAACTTGCTTAAACTGTTTAACTCCCGATAGAATTTTTATGAAGTTTAGTGAAGCTGAGCACGAGAAAGTTCATAAAAATATCGACTTTAAAAGTTCGGAACGCCTGATTCGCATAAGAAATCGCGAGCTTTGTACGGGCATCGACGGATTCTACATGCATTAAACTTTTCTTAGCATATAATTTTATGAATGAGAATTTTATTTAAAAAATATATAAATCAGCTTCACGCTGTATCCTGCACACAGCAGGGTAGGCAGAGTGAACCTAGTGTTAAGACACTCCGTTTCCCGCTGCCTCTGCGTCACGAATGGCCTCTTTATTTTGATAAAAAAAAAAACATTTGTCAAATAATACTAAGATTTAGTGTTCCGTATCTCAAAAGGCAAAACAGAACTTAAAGGATTACTCTATTGAACGTCTGTCCGTCGCTAATGACCGTTTATCTCGAGATAGCGTAGAGATATCAACCTGAAATAAAATCATATATTAAGAGATCTATATGTAGTCCTTTGATGCATTAAAGCATTTTGTATGAAATATCGCCGCGTATTTAAAACGTCAGATAGCATTCACTACGGAACGGAAAGTACCTTGTAAATACTTCCCGTGGGCCTACAAGTATAAAATTTGGAATTAAGTGAGAACTTACAATACAAGTAAAGAAAATAATCCGAAAAATGAAAAAATCATTACAAACTTATATGTGCAGTTCATTTCATACAAAATAAACGCATATACCCGCAAATATAAGCTCATCAATTTTTATAAGTTCTTCAACTTCAAGTTTCCATTGATCTACAATCCAAATATTGCTACGGAAACCAAGATAGATAAGTCCGACTCGCACTTAACCAGTTTCTTAAATTATTTTAATTAATATAAATCTGTCTGCAGATTTATTAGAGGGTGAACGCAAATTCCGGTGGGTGAGGATTAGACACCCTGACTAAGCAGAGCCGACGACAACAACTAGTAATTTAATACTAACGTACACAGCTCCGATAAACCTTTGAGCAAATACCTTTGTATACTACGTCAGGATTAACAAGATGCTGTATCACCAGACACCCAAATGAAACGTAAACGTTATCTAAATCTATTTCGTTAAAAGGCATGGAATTTATTATTTAATTTATTGTAGACTATGTTATTTTAATCTTACACTCAAGATTTTAGGATTGAGTGAGTTATTTTTATTTTTTTTTATTTTTGTGGTTGGTAGTGACGAAGACAAGTGGTTATCATAATGGCGGTAGTGGAGGAAAAGAAAATGATGTGGTGATAAAGAATCATACTGCGTTAGAGCCCGTAGCGTTAGGATTTTTGTGAAAAGGGCATGTTCGTGTAAACGTTTAATCAGCCCCGGTCTCTCTACATACTATCAAATATCAAGAGATACTATCAAGACATCCAAAACGTCCAGCCGGATTAAAAAGCTGGTAAAACCGAATGTGTATTTTACATGAAACATTTATATTTACTTCATAATTCATTAAGCAATTAGTCTATATGCATGAAATTTAACTTTAAAAGTTTATCCTGAGTGAACATAGAACTCGGCACCCATAAAAATTTAACTTGGTTATCAATGAGCTTCACGCTATATCCCGCACACAGCAGGGTAGGCAGAGGGAACTTAGTGTTAAGACACTCCGTTCCCCACTTTCTGCCGAATTTTGGAGGCATTGCGTGTTGAGTGGCAGAACTCAACGCCGCACTTTTGCCTCGACACCAGAGCGAACAAAATGAAAATATAAATTTAAGTAAATATTTCATCTCCTCGAGTGGGGATCGAACCCACAACCAGTCAGTTTTACAGTCACACTTCGTGCCGCTGCGCTACGACTGGCCTCGAACTTGGTTATCATTCCCTATTATTTTTTTTGATAGGATACAAACATACACGAAGAAATAATTGTTTTACAAATAAAAAATTTAATAAGCTTTAAAGAAAGAGAAAAGAAAGAGAAAAATCATCCCAACTCTTATATAAACTACTTATGCGCCCACGTGGTATTAAGCCGTTCGGGGTATCAGCATACGAAAATCGGGACCGCCGTATTGGTATTCATATTTGCAAATCGTATGCGTGTGGCTGTTTGTTCAACCATTCTCCAATCACGATACCTCATACAAACAAACGATCGATACAGATACGCAATCAATGTATGTTTGTGTGTTTGTGTGTTGGTGTGTGCGTTCGTTAATGTCATTTGAAACATTGATACCGAATATCGTTGTGAATTTATGCATTTAAACATGATTCTGATTGTTGATGCTAATTACCTTCTGGTTAAGGTTCCTGTGAATCAATTTTATATATATTTTTTTATTTTAATATAATGAAAAGACCATAATTATATTTAAAGCGAATGTTTTGCAAATATTATTTTGTTTAAATATTATGTTTATTAAATAGTAATATAAAGTAAATGATATTACGTTAGTGACCAGTGATTATAACATAAATGTTTTGTTGGATTACGAGTAATTTTAAACGAGTAAAATAAATTGGCAGTCACATGTGATCTAAAAATACTAAGAATTTAAGCGCAAAATTATTAAAGCTGAAAACAATTCAGAAAATGATTTTAAGAGCGCACAAACGTGAATATTTGCATACTCTACAAATACTCACAACATTGTTTTAATTTTATAAAATAAATCAGCTTCATGCTGTATTCCTCACATAGCAGAGGGAACCTAGTGTTAAGTTCCCTCTACCTATGCTGTTATGTGAGGAATACAGCGGAAAGCTGATTTGATTTGAATTTTTATTTTACATAAATTTTAATCAATATGTTATTTTGATGCATCAGCTGTATTACTGTATAGTGTTCACTAAATCTTTTCAGTAGATTAAGATTTTGTGTCAAAGTAGAACAAACGTTTATCCCCATAAACTTTCACATTTATAATATTAGTAATTATTATTAGATATTATTCAAAATGTTTTTTTTAAACATTTTTAAAGTGTTATTCCACACTTAGGAAAGAAAAATACTTATTTAGAAAACGTATAAAAATTTGAACGAAGCGGGACTCAAACCCGCGCCTCCTGGTCGAGATTTCCAGGAGGCGCGGATTCGAGCCCAGTAAAGTTAAATTTTTATACGTTTTCTAAATAAGTATTTTACGTTTATTTATTATTTATGTGGACTTTACAGTCATTGTCAAAGAAATATGGACTCAAAATGATATGTATGTACATAATGATGTAAGAAAACATTCATAAAAATTTTTATTTATGAATTTCACAACTTTGACTTTTAAATCGTTCATCACTCAAAAAAAAGGAAGCAATTGCGCCACGACGACGACGGCGAGGAACATATTGTTAGAGACTCTAAAATATATCTGCGATTACTCATACAGTCGCGAGCAAAAGTTAGAAACGCAATATATATACTATTATATATTATGTATAAAGAGGAAAGATTTGTATGTGTGTATGTTTGTAATGGATAAACCTAAAAACTACTGAACTTTAAGCATTGAAATGCTACATCACTGAGTAACCTAGGTTATATCTATTGCAAGAAAAATTTTAGGGATTCCCACTAAAACTTGAATAATGTAACTTAAGTGTTACTACTTAAAGGTTGGCATAAATTTAAGGAACATAAAAATATATAGAAAACACTCCGTGATACTACTACGTCTATTGTAGTTCATCCAAGTTAAGATTAATGCCCATATATAAAACAGGAATGCTTTCGTGATTTCGCTTGCGATATTATAAAAATATTATATCCTACGTTTGGTGCAACAATGATGTATTTGGATTTTTTCAAAATTTTATAGGATCTCTATCAAAGTAATTCAAATATATTGTAAATAGTTTTTCCGCATACATCGACATTTTCCTATTATACATTTAAATATTTATGTTTTTTTTTTTATTATAAAAATTTTTATACTACTCTAAATAATAAAATCAAACCTACTCCGTTCTCAAAACTACTGTGCCTAATGAATTTCAACAATTAACTTAAATTATTATACATATTTATTAATATTAACTAATACTGGTAGGGTAATATGTCTAAATATGTTTTGTTTATCATAAGACATGTGAGATCGTAAAACGGCTGACACCTTGCCTAAAATTAAAGTTGGTAGCCTACTTAAAATATAGCAAGGCATCTAGGCGATATATTTGTTAAATATAACTTTTGTATCTAAAATAAAAAGTTTTGGTGAATTGATTTATAAATAGGAATGTTTTTCAAAGAATTTTGTTTATGCCAAGAAATTGGGTGAAGTCAACTACTACAATATCAATATTTTGATTGGTAGTTAGAAAAAGCGTCAAATTGATTTAACTATTCTGTTTCTTTTAACCCCGATTTAACTATTCTGGTGTATACCATAACAGAGAACCTTGAAACCCTTGTTTTATAATATTCCATTTTCCGTTAAGATACTTTCGTTCCCCAATTTCCGCCAAATTTTTGTGGCATTGCGTGTTGAGTGGTGGAACTCAACGCCTCGCTTTGCCTTAGTACGAAAACGAAGAAATGAAAATATTAAATAAAATAAAATTATTCTCTCGAGTGGGAATCGAACACACATTCGCAGACTTGTGCGCATGCGCGGCCTATAAAATGTATTATAATTTATCAGCTTCACGTCCACAGCAGGGTAGACAGAAGGAACCTAGTGTTAAGACACTCCATTCCCCACTTTCGGAATCAGAACTCAACGCCGCGATTTTGCCTCGAAACCAGAGCAATGAAATGGAAATATAAATTTAAATAAATATTTCATTTCCTCGAGTGGGAATCGAACCCACAACCAGTCGGTTTTACAGTCACACTTTTTGCCCATTTTGTCATTATAATTTATAATGTATTAAAAAAACATTTCTTATTTTTTTTTAATTATAAGAAAGACATCCAAAAAAAAATTGTATAAATATTTTTTTTTATTAAATTCACTGAAGCTAGTGCTATGCTATACACGAAGTAAGAGTATGACCTTACCGTTCGTTAACCCGGCGTGGCGATTTCATGCAGCTTCTGGAAATGACAGATGACAGTGTCGAGATATCGCACGAAATGTGACTGGTGTGATGTTTCTTTTTAGTTGGTAATTCTAGACATTTTGAATTTACTAATGTATTTATATTTAATTTAATGGTATTTTTCTTGATTGTTTTGGTATTTTTTTTTTATTTTGAGGGTTAGAGGTCCTGAGAAAAAAGTGAAGGATCCACAAAACTGAATTCCACGTAAAATTAAGCATATTTAGTTTTTAGTTGTAGCAACTATTCGCCTGAGTAGGCTAGAGATTGAAAATATAAAATAAAATTGTCACAATTCAGTTTTGTACTTATTAACTATTGTTTAAATTTGTGTTTTGACATTATACATCTCATTATTTTTTGCCAACTTTTTTTTTTTTGACACTCTTGTAACTGCAAACGCGGCAGGTTTTAGATTCGATTCCAACCCGACGAAATTTAATATTTTATATTTTCGTTAAGTCACTACGGCACTCAATACGAAATAAAGTAGGTTATTAAGTTTATTCTGCCTACCTACTATACGTGCAGCATACAGAGTAAAATAAAAAAATATATATGTAACAGAAAGAAAGGTAAGCATAACAGTCTTTCCTTTTTAAAATGACTTCAAACATATTTTGTACTAAAATGTTTTCTTTTATTTCCCATAACTTACTTACTACAGAAATAATAAAACTTTTAAATTTCTAATATTAATATTGACTTAAATTCGTGGAGAACGATTGTGCTGACAGATTAAATACCATACTAACTAATCATTCGTCCAAATGATTGCTATCGAGCTTAATCATACAATCGGTAAATACTAATTATAGTAAGCTTAAATTTGCTAAACTCTCTTCAAACTATCAATTAAATGCCACATAGATCTGTTATTTTTAAGCTGTATGTTTATTTTTCTGCTTCACGCTGTATCCCGCATCTAGCAGAGTAGACAGAGGGAGCTCAGTGTTAAAACAGCCCGCTTCCCACTTTCTACGAAGTTCTGGAGGCATTGCATGTTGAGAAACTGAACGCCGTGCTTTACCTTTAAACCAGAGTGAAGAAACTGAAATATTAAATATTTCACTTCCTCGACTGGAAACCGAACCCATAGCCCGCAAGATTTACATCTATCCGCTTGTGTCCCTAGGTCACTCTTGGCCTCCACTCATTTTTGTTTTAATATATATATATATTAAAACATAAAAGATATGTCTAGAGTATGGGAGGATTAACAATTCGGAGAAATACTTACATTAAAAATATATTTTCATTAACGTGGTTAACATTAGAAAAAGTACGGAATTTTATATCGCCAACCTAAAACGCTCTAACATAAGCAGACAATGGAGAACGTGGTATCTTAATTATTGGTTTCCCTGTTTATTACGCCAAATGTGGATGGTGTTTCAAAATCCAACCAAACGCGGCGCAGCGGCACGAAGTGTGACTGTAAAATCGACTGGTTGTGGGTTCGATCCCCACTCGAGGGGATGAAATATATACTTAAATTTATAATTCCATTTCTTTTTTCTGGTGTCGAGGCAAAGCGCTGCGTTGAGTTCTGCCATTCAACACGCAATGCCTCCAGAATTCGACAGAAAGTGGGGAATGGAGTGTCTTAACACTAGGTTTCCCTCTGCCTACCCTGCTGTGTGTGGGATACAGCGTGAAGCTGAAGCTGATACCAAATATAAATAACGAATACAATAAAAAACAACATTTTCACAAAAAAATAAAAGTTAAAGCAGTTTAATGACGTCACTTTGGTAACGATCACATCGGTCCAAACCGATTCCAACAGTTTCCTACAAGTGCTATAACTATTTGCCTCTAGGGAGGAGAACGGACACTTATTTCCAACAATCGTGTCCAGTATGGGCACAAACAATATAGTTTTGTCTTTCATTCATGCACACTATGACAATTTCTACTTTATATGTGTATCTGTGTGCGTAGATGAAATCGCATGCGCCCAGCATCTGTGCTTCCCCTATCTTTCGACGATAGAAACGAAAAGCATTATGTGTTTTAGAAATTACACCCTTATTTTATATTATAAATAAAGCTTAAAATAGTTTGACGTTCATCTACAGCGCTTTGGCATGAAGCGGCGTAGCAATACGCTTACAGGATTCAGATTTTTTAGATGTCGTCAGTTCGTGTGGAGGCTGGGACGTGCTCGCCGGGTCTCGCCTCTTTTCAAATTGTTACGTGACGAAACAAAAACTGCTTGTTAGTTTCAACTGTTGACGTAAATTTAATTGGCGCGAGTGTTTGTGGATTGGTGATCTTTTGTGTTAAGTTTGAGAACCACTGTGGGATTTTACGGTTAAAGAAGTAAGTTTCTGAAGTTTTGTAATGATTTAAGATACTTTGGTAAGAAATTTCTTTCGATATTATTAATTAATATTTTATATTTCCTTTAAAAGTTTAATTTAACTATAATGTAATAAGGTGTCATTTATATATGTATTGGTATTGATGAGATAATCAATTGCATAGTAAATGTAAAACTATAAATTTTATAGTTAATTGTTAAATTGCCTATTTTAATTGTTTTAATTAATAAGATTAAAACAGAATATATTTTTTAAAGAATTTAAGTAGAGGCCATTGGGGCGCAGGTGCAAGAGTGTATGACTGTAACGCGACTGTTGCAAATTCGATTTCCACTTGGTGAAATGATTATTATATATTAATATTTTAATTTATTTACTCTGGTACCAAGGTAAAAAGCTCAGCGTTGAGTTGCGCCACTCAACACGCAATGCGTCGAATTCAGCAGAAAGTGGAGAACGGAGTGTCTTGATACTATATTCCCTTTTCCTATCCTTTCTAAATGCGGGATTCATCGTGAAGCAAGAAATTAAATAGATTTTTTTAAAAATATTAAATAAAATGTAATAAAAATAATAACATTTAACTCAATTTGATTTACAAAAAATGCCAAAATAAATATTAACCTCAAAAAATCCGTTTTACAAAAGTGATTTAAGTAAATTTAATTTATTAAATTGGTATAGATTTTATTATGTGAAATGGTTGACGTAAGTATATTTATTTCTAACGTACGATGAAACGATTAAAAAATGAATCGGGTCATAAATTACTAATGCGTACTATTTACAGGTACAACAAATGTGATGTGAATCAATATATATTTTAATTAATTTTAAAAGGTTATTTTTTTGTTTTGTCTGTGGTCCCGTTCAGATACATAAATTTAACCTATCACAGGTTATGTTTTCACCAGTTTTAACAAAAAATACTTCATTTAGAAACGTGGTAAGAGAACTTGGATGATTTTTAAGAAGCGTGTCTTCAAATCCGTATTTTTCTCTACTCGATTATTCTGAAGCATTGTTTGTTAAATGGTGGACCCATTTTAACTTGACTGCTACACTGTATTTTTTTTAATCTTATTTTTTAAAATATAATCAATGTAATCAATTTGGTTAGTTTGATTTTTTTTAGCGTAAACAATTTTGTGTAAATATTTTATTACACAAATTGTACTCTTAATTTTTTTTTTATTATATTTACCTGTCACAAATTACTGTTTTGATAAGCTTAGCTTAGAGCTCTCTCTCTCTCTCTCTATCTCTATCTGTTTATGTATACCTACTATAAAAAAACTTTTTATATATTAGTGTTCGTGTTATTCGTGTGTAGGATCCTATCTAGAAATGATATATATATAAAAAAATATGTACATAAAATTAGCCTTTAGCTCGAATTCTGATAAATATGTGTATTTTCATGCAATACTTTCACGAGATAGTGGAGGGTTGATTCTTGCTAAATTTGAACTTAATATAACTTTTCAATATAATTAATACATTTAATATAGATTCCTTTAACATTATTGTATATGTTTTCTTCATACTTGAACCTTTTCTTAACTTAAAAATAAAACATAATATGACAATTTTAAATAACGACAATATTCACATAAATAAATCAAAATATAATTTTGAGATTACACAACTTTTATAATTTTTTTTTAGGATTATACTACAATAATAATCATCAATACACGCCACGGCGTTAAACTCAATGACTAAATGTTACAACATGTACGCTTGTAAAAATGGTTATCTAATAAAATTGATACTTGGGCAATCAAATTTTTAGGGATATTTTGATTAAATTTACAAATATTTTAACTTTGTTATCAAATCAAGTGAAGCGTTAAGGTTTACAACGTCCAAACCTAACCGGAGAACGGAAGTTAAAAAAGTGGTCATTACCTACCATTTATATATAATTTTAACCATATGCTACAAAAATACCTTCGTTTTTTTTTAAAAATAATAAAAATTATTCACATTGTTGCATACATTGCCGAAAAAATATTATATTAAATAAGAACATAATTTCATCTTTAATATTTTCATATGATACAATAAAAAAACAGAAGATTTTATATACATATTAGCATTTTTCAATAAACAGCTCAAAAATATGCTGTCAAATAAAAATTCAACCGTGCTCAAATTTCATTTTCCAGACGACTTATTAACTTAGCACTACTCAAAACCTGTCGGTATACAGGTTCGAGTGATCGATCAATATCAAACTGTTCTGTACGATCAACAGTCATTCATCAATGTTTGTAAAATGTACTGTAGGTGTTAAAAACTGGAGAAGGGGTTAAGCTAAGCACGTGACAAATGGACCAATCTATATACTGAACGGTGCTATTAGTCACCTTTGAAATTTCCTTTTATTTTACAAATGTTGGTGTAATGTGCGACGTGCGAGTGCTTTTTCGTTTTTGTTTGTTATTATATGTTTTTGAAGTAAAAGCTATTTAGAGTATGTGTAGGCAGAGGAAACCTAGTGTTAAGACACTCCGTTTCCCTTTCGAGGCAATTTCAGATTTTCGAGGCCATGAGTGCTGGATGGTGAAAATCTATGTTTTGCATTGCATTGATCCCATAACAAGGAAATTAAAATATTAAATATTTGATTTCCTGGAATGGGAATCGAACCCACAATCTGTCGCACTCGTGTCTCTGAGACTGGCCTTATAATTTATGTCAAAATAAGATAATAAAATGTTATTGAACACTAAAGCTATTAAAAATCGATTTTGTGGCCTTAAATGGCTTATGCCTTAGCCAATCTAAAAAAATTAAGAAATACTTTTTGTACTTTAATCTAAAAGAGCTTACCGTCAATAATAATTTTTAGCTTACATAAAATAAAATAGTATCTGATCGATGAAAAATGTATTAAAAAAATACTTTATGAAGCATTTATTAATGCTTAAAACCTTTCAGTCTGTTTGTGTGTACGCTTGTGCCGACTCATCTTAAAAAAAGGCTAAACTGATTTAGATATAATTTTTACATCTATATTTTGGTAAACTTCTTGTAACTTTTTGTGTTTGTTTTACTTAAATTGGTTCATAAATAAAATATATTTATGTAACGTATTTTTGAATGGCTGAAATTAAATTAAATAAAAATATTGTGTTTCATTATTTTATTATGTGCTTTGTCACTTTAATTAAATTATATTTACTTTCGAGGTCATAATTAACTTTGAGGCTATTATGAAGTAGAGCAGTAGAGCAACGACAGATTATAACACAACAAAAATAAATAAATCAGCTTCACGCTATATCCCGCATTCATTAGGGTAGTTAGTGGGAACCTAGTGTTAAGACACTCCGATATTCTGGAGGCATTGCGTGTAAGTGGTGGAACTCAACTCCGCGCTTTGCTTCCAACACCAGAGCGAAGAAATAAAAATTCTAATTTAAATGAACATTTCATTTCCAAGAGTGGAGCTCGTGAAAAATTGTATAATATCTATAATATAATGGGTATCTACTTTATTTTGGACTTGTAAAATTATTGATGCATAAGATCATCCCATTTCAAAAAGACTTTTCGAAATTATAAAACCCAAGTGCCACCTCAGATTCGTTGTAAGAGGGTCCTTACTTTTTAAGTATAGCCCATTTACTCTGCCTCGCTTTTAGATGTTACAGCATTATGTGCTTTATGGATTGCATAATAATTACTATTCGCTATGGAATATGAATTATATTAAGGCCGTCGTGGCGCAGGTGGCGCAGAATCAAAAATATGTGCAAATGCAACGAATTTGATTCCCATTAGGGGTAGGTTAATTATTTTCATTTCCTCGCTCTGGTAAAGAGGAAGAAGGTAGTGTTAATTTCCGCCACTCAACATGCGAAGAATTTGGTAGAAAGTGGGGAACGCAAGTATCCTAATAGATAGTGAAAAGTCTTACCACTAGGTTCCCTAGCACTCTTTGCATATCTTGCTATTTGCGGAATATTTTATAAAAATATGTTAGAAAAACATATTTTATAAAAATATTTTAACAGAAAAGTTTGACATTTGTTTTTCTTAGAAAGTCGGCAAAGTGAACTTTCACTAATTCCGTTCTCCACTTTCCACCAGTATTTGATGTATTAGGGTGTGGTGGAACTGAACGTCTAACTCTCTAGCCAGATTGGGGAAATAAACACAATTAATTTCGCCAAGTGGCAAACGAACCCTCTTGTCGTAAAATAAAGCGTTATTAGTATAATTCAATACGTTTTATATATTAGATATAAACATAAATTATTTTTTATATACTTTTAATAATTTTCTATTACTACAAAACTTACTCTATCTGAAATAAAACAACATAGTCAAATTTTGAGAGACGTTTTCAATGCGCGACGAGCTTTCCGGCTACCAGAGCGAGAAGACTAAAATTCTCACTCCAAATAGGAATCAACCCACAACCGTTGCGTTTTCAGTCAAAATGGGGTACCACTGCGCCACGATGACCTCATCAGAAGGTTAAATTAGTTTCTATATAATACATATATGTATATATAATGAATAGATTGAAATCGTAAATAAGCTGTAACTACGTTTAACTAACAAAGCCTGTGATGCTGCAACGTTGTACAATGTGGTCTGATATATGCTAATATGCTGTGTACCTTGTTTATGTACTTCGAAAAGGCCGTCGTGGTGTAAGGGAGTAAGGATGTGACTGTAATGCGACGATTATGGGTTCGATCTCAACTCGGAGAAATGATTAATTAGTAATAATGATTAATTAGTAATATTTTCATTTCTTCACTCTGGCGTCAAAGCAAACAGCCTGCCGTTAAGGTCCCATTCAACACGCAATGCCTCGAATAAAATCAGCGGAAAGTGGGGAACTGAGTGTCTTAACTCTATGTTCCCTCTGCCTCTCCTGTTGTGTGCGATTTTACATTTAACTAACAAAGCCAAATCCTGTGATGCAATGTGGTCTGATATATGTTAATGTATTGTTTACCTTGTTTATGTACTTCGATAGTTCAAACGGATCACAATTGGCTGGATATGTATCCATGTCCTTTAGATAACGAAAATCTTATTACAGTAATGGCCGACCGAGTTTTGATTGTTAATAGCGGGTTAATGATTCCAAATAATGTATCTATGTTTGTTTGTGTATTATTATTATGAAGTTAAAGTTTGTTTGGTTGAACCTGCTCATGTCAGGAACTATTTTTTCAATTTGCATATACACGTCCAGTCCGTTTATTAGAGAAGGTTACAGGGTACATAACATCGAGTCAAACTTCTCCGTGATGATGTCTGACTGTAGTAAATTCTTTTAAGTTTTTTGGTACCTACACAATTTAGTCCGCACACTGCAGAGCAGACAGACAATATTGTGGGAAACTATTGTAAAAACACTCCATTAACATTAAGACGTTTCTGTTCAGCACTGTCCGCCGGAAGCAGCGGAACTGAACGTCGCTCTATGCCTGGTTACCAGAGCGAGGAAATGAATATATCAAATATTTTATTCCTCCGAACGCGAATCGAACCGTTTTGAACGTTTACAGTCTTGTCATCAAACATCTTCTTCATGCCATTAAGAATCGATCAATCATTATTATCAAATTTAATAAATAATAATAAACAACAAACAAAACTAAATCGAAAACAGCTTTGATTTTTACCTAAATTTTATTTGTAACAATATTCATTAACGAATCTCTTGAGACAAATTGAGTGGCAAGTCAAGACGTCTAAGAGAATATTGTTAAAGTCGTTCAGTGAACAAGGAGTAATAATAAAATAATTGTCTTGAAGATACTTGATTTTATTGCAAATATTTCGTCCATTGCCCACTTGTTATTATCTAATATCGAAACATCCTTTTGTGAGACGTCGGGACCCAATTAGAATCTGATTATATAGGAAGTGATTGGAGATGGGTTCAAAATTGTAGTTTAAGTGATGAATATATTATGTAGGTATATTAAATATATTGAGAATAGTGTGGCGCAGAGGCACTGTAAGCTGGCTGGTTGTAGGTTCGATCCTGAATCGAGGAGATGAATATATATAAATAGAAATTTGAATGAATTAAAGTTGGTTTGGTTTAGTTCTTTGATTATGGCGTTCCGAAGAATTAAAGTTATCGTTTCATAAATAAACTAGAAACGTAATAAGTTCTTTGATTTTCACGATTATTACACATTTTAAATAAAACTATTTTAATCGGATTAATCGCGTATATTTAGTTTTTACATTTTTGGAAACCCGACGTTTCGAACACTTTGCAGTAGTCCGTGGTCACGGGTAGACTGACAGTCTAAAATAACTGTAATCTGTAAAAACTAAATATACGCGATTAATCCGGTTAAAATAGTTTTATTTAATATTAGAAACGATTACGTAAACAAGTCGTGGCTTCAAATTATAGCAACTTACGTATATAAGAGAAAAAATTGTATTTTCTGTTCTATTATTCTGTCATTGTAGTTCTACAGTATTCAATTTATATTGAATCTCGATTCGTTCCTCTTTGGTTCCAAAAATAGACATCGGAGGGTCGATATTTTTATTTTTGTTTTTTGGTGTTTTGTTTTATAGAAATAAATTTATAGAATTACCGAAGTTTATTTATATTATATCAAATTGAATATATCACAATATATTTATTTATATTGTGATATATTCAATTTGATACGTAATTTTTATAATATGTAATTGACAACGTAATCAATAATAGCTGAATAAGGCCATTCGTGGCGCAGGGACACAAAGTGAGACAGTAAACGTCATTGGGTTCTATACCCACGCGAGAATGAAATGAAATATTTCTTTATTTGTATATTTCCATTATTTTCTCTCTGATGTCAAGATTAAGCGCGGCGTCGAGTTCTGCCACTCAACACGCAATGCCTTCAAAATTCGGCGGAAAATGGGAAATGTAGTGTCTTAACACTAGGTTCCCGCTGCCTACTAAAAAAAATACGTTATAAAAATTTTACATCAAAAACAATAAAAAATATTTTTGTTTTATACAATAAAAATCTTCCAATTAAGTGCAAGAGTGAAATTAGTTATATAAAGTCCTTGTGGAACGTATGGGAGGAATAAAACATTTTCTTCAAAAATCGATTATATTAAAAAAATATATATAATATATATTAATAAGCTAAATCTGAAGCAAGCATGCGTATGCTTGCTTGACCAAGTTATATTTATTTGACCTATTTACATTAATATATTTACTGGGAAATAACTAAATATTATATACTTAATATCAAATAAATGAGCACAATAGGAAACCTTCTAGTTCCACCTTTGAAGAACACAAAGGGAAATCTTACCTAACAAAATATGGGACGTGATTTTAAGATCAAGGAGTAACCACCCATAAATACGTCAGTTTTGGCACTAACCGTAATAACATATACGATCCTATGAGAAAATAGCTCGGGTTTCAGGATATTATACAAAATTGTATTAAATTAATTTATTTTTTAAGTTATGGCAATAAATAATATTTATGGGGAATGTATAGAGAATTCTTATCTTTTACGCTGTATCAAGACTTTTCGGTCTACGGTTTCCACCTTAATTTGAGACATATGTGGCCATTGCGTTTACGATCAGAAACTGACACTGAGCTCTACGGTGGTTTCAATTTTGTTCAGCTTCATGATATTTCACGCATAAAACAGAGTAGGTAGAGGTAATCTATTGTTAAGACCCTCGTTTTTTTTAAGTGTCTTAATACCCAGGTTCTGTTTCCCGGTTCAGTACCCAGGTTCCGTCTCCCTGCTTTGATATGTGTGGGATACAGCGTGAAGCTAAAAAAAACTATGTCTAGCATTCCTCCTGCTCCTTTAAATGAAAAATGTGAAAAAATAAAAATTAATTAATGTGAAAAAAATAGGTGACCTAAAATAACTTTTGATATAGCCTTTCTGTAACTATGCGTGTTCTGTGGTTAATAGTAAAGTGGTAAACTAACCCTTATCAGAAGTTTTTCAATTAAGGAACGTGATAGCAGACACCTATTTAGAAATCTAATATATTTATCTAAGAAACTCAGGGTAAAGTGTACCTTATTGTATTGAAAAAAGAAATTAATTTTCGTATATTTTTTATATTAGTAAAGAAAAACTGTAGATTATAATCAATATGTTTGATTGTATATAATAAGGAATGTACTATTTAGAGAGAGAGGGTTACCAACTGTGCTGATTTACTGTGGAGTTTAATATACGTTGATAAAAAATATATTGTTTCTTTAATTTCTATTAATAAAATAAGAAATGTAATAGCCTTGAAAGTGTAGTTGGACAACTACTAATATTAAGGCCAACAAAATTCTGCATTCAATGTATGTCTTAAATTCTGGCGGAAATCAGTAAACGCAGTGTCTTTTTTATTAAAAAAAAAAAAAGTCTTATTTATTGTCTCATATATTATTTTCTTAACGTTATCATTTTTGCTTTCAACGTACTTTTACTACACGCCTACGCACGAATATAACAGAACTTATCAATCACTCAGTAAGTTGAACGACTATCTCAAATGTTGTACTTTATCTTAAGCAAATGTGGATGTAATATATTATCCCTTTTTTACTCTCACGTATTTTATGTATTTTGTGGGTAAGGCATAGATTACGATTAGGAAAATAAAAAGTGATAGAGATGTCTCTATCTACTCTCCTTGTCGTTTATATTGTATCTTAAGAGGAGTAACTCTTAGCCTCGTTTTATCTTACCAGTTGAAGAAAATAAAATAAAAAAATGTGATTTTTTTCAAGCAAAACTACAATAATCGTTTTTTTTTATTAAAAAGTATCCTAAGTCCTTTCTAATACCTTTAAGAATATGTGTGCAAAGTTTGCTGACAATCGGTTGAGTAGTTTTGGCATGAAAGCGTAATAAATAAACTTACATTCACATTTGTAATATTTGTATAATATACATATATTTATAATAAACACAAACGGCCTTTCGATATTCTCTTTATATATTAAAAATACGTGTGTATTTTAATCCATGAAAATCACAATAACGACTCAGACAAGTTTATTTTCATGAAAAGCATTCAGTGATCTTTTGTTAGCCTTTATAAATAAATCTTAACTTAAAAATAAGTAATAGTTACTCTTTATTGTTATTTGTATTGAAATGTACAAAAGAAATAAAAAATATATTTATTGTAAACAAAGCTTTGTAGGCTGGCGAGATGAAATACCAAAATAGCTTCAGTTTTAAATATAAATATGAAAACATAATGAGATCATAAGATATTTTTTTCTACATAAAAAAATGTAAACAGATTATTGTAAATAGATATTAAACAGATTTAGTAAAGATTTTATATAATATATTTAGTTTTGGTAGACGTAACTGGTTCAAAGATAATAATTCTGCTTTCTCCGCTTTCTCCCCGAAGTGACGAAAAATTGCCACAAGCGGGGGCTAAATCTAAAATAGTTGTACTTTTTAAGAAAACATATATATAAATATAGACTTAGCGGGGTTTCCAACGCTACGTTCAAATTTTATACATTTTTTACAGAAATATTTAAAACTAAACTAAACTTAACTTAGCTTCACGCTGTATACCTTGCAGGGTAGTCAGAGAGAACGGAGTGCAAAACGCTACAGTCTCTACATACCTCTTTCGCCTCGTTCACTGTCATCAACCTCTTTATACATGCTCTCCGGGAATCCTCATGTTTTTTTTGCCATTCTTTCATCGTGCAGCTCCGTTAACCACGATACTGGCGGTAATACGCCTTTCCACATCTGTACCTACTTCCTAAATGTATCTTTTCATTCGCTTGCTCTAATATCTTACCATTTACACTGATCTTACATTCTGTCCCTTTTTGTCCAGAACCAGACCAGAACTTTTGTCTTATTCGCATTGAAGCCATTATTTTCACACCCGTCTTTCATAGCCGTGACTAATGCCTGCAATTTGTATTCTGATGATGCAATGAGCTGCATCATCAGCGTCATCAAACCAGACAATTAACATTTAAATCGCCTACTTTCATTCCCATTTCACTTTGCTTCACTGCTTGAAGACAGCTATCCAAATATAAATGGAACGACAAAGCTGACATGGCGCATCCTTGTTAAGCACCTTCCTTGCCAAACCAAGGCGACATGCCAGCTTCTAATCGCACACAGGTTGAGGGACCTCTGTTAAGAGACTTTCCACATTGTATCGTTAGTATCTCTAGATCTAGGGTCTCCTTGGGCCCCCCGTAACAGTCTTTCGGATCTTTCTTACATTCTTCTCGCTAATATTTTAGCAAAAACTTTACTACCCTAGCTAAAATTTTCGTCTCTCTGACATTTCACGCTTCATCTTTATTAGTACTTTAAACTTTTGCAGCTTATAGTCTTTCTTTTTCTTTCTCTCATACTTTTATCCCAACCTAGGCTTAATAATTCAGCCATGTTTTTTTCTTTCTTTCTACAACATCTTACACTTCATCATCCTACCAATCGTCAGGCCTAAAGGCAGGTTGCTAAAGCTTCTTTTCGTTTTAACTCCTCAACCCCTAAGATTTTGCCAGCATATTTAAATTTTTATATTTTCAGTTTCGTACTTCCTAGGTTCTTGAAAACTCTTTTTGGATGTTCCACACTAATGATATATATTTTTATTTTCTAAATGTGGAATAACACATTAAAACGTAAAAAGTATAAAACAATCATATTTTGACGATGATTTTTAGCGTTGTACCACTATACCATGATGGTCTCAAAAAACGTTTGATATGAAATAAAACATTGTTATCAAGTATTTTAAACTGAAGAGCAAACTGGGCTTTATTATGATTATTAATTGGAGTATTGACATAACAGAAAATCGAGTATCTCAGCAAAAAGTGATCTTATATTATTCTCATTTCCTCGAGTGAAAATCAAACTCACAGCCTGTCGCGTATACAACCACAATCTTGTGCTCCAGCGTCAACTGGCCTTAAAAATCAAATAACAATCAATCTAATTAGATTTACATTCAATGATATTAAATTTAAACTGAACAGCAAACTGGGCCTTATTGTGATTATCAATCGGAGTATTGACACAACAGCAAAATGGGTAGCCGTACTAATTAGTGATCTCGTTTACCCGGAATTGACTCCAAAATTTGCTTTTCCTGTAATTATAAATTTACAAATAGCGAGAACATTTCATTAACAACGACATTGTTCTGTTGATTGGATCTTTTAATCAACATTTCCCTATAAGTATATATATAATGACGTATTAATTAAAAGTTAATTTCCATTAATATTTATTGCTAAAGATTAATTTTAATTAGTTTGACGGAGGTTAATCCACATTCGTATGATGAAGGTTGTGCCTATAAATCTAGATCTAAAAACATTTCTTTCACAATTAATTAAGACACAAATGTAGCTAGATGACGCTCTCGTTTGATCTGATCAGAAAGCCATATTTTTTTCTGTTCCCGTTTCGTTTTTGTATCTTTGTTCTTTTTAATTAGCAACATTTCATTGCAGATACTAATAACTAGATCTTTAGTTTATTGGTTTACCAATTATAATATTAGAGGCTATTCGTGGCACAGGAGTACAAGTGTGTGACTCGCTCGCTTTCTCGCTCTGGGGCAAATCACGGCGTTGAGTTCCGTCACTCAAAATACAACATGCAACGCCTCCAGAATCCGGTGGAAAATGAGTAACGAAGTGTCTTAGAGTATTTTTACTCAACACAGATTACTTTTAAATTAGCAGCATTGAGTTATGCCACTCAAAGCTTAGCAATAAAGCTTATAATAAATTACATCCTGACGATCGCTCGTTTCGCACCATGGATATAATGCCATACCATGGTTTTGCAAACCATATTGATGGCGGTGTACGATTTTAATTGTCATATCATTTCATCGCTTTTAAACGCTTTAAATTAGGCAACGCAGTGTTGAGTTCCGCCACTCAACACACAGTACCTCACCAGTCTTTACTTGTCGTATCCTTTGTTAAATTACCACGCCCTAGAATTATTGAAGGTATTGATAATTCGAAATTTCAAATAGAGTGTTCTTGTAGCGTCTTTTACAAAACAGCGAGAATTAATTCAAAGACCTAATAACATAAATATAATAAATTATTTCTTATTATTATTTCACTCTAAAATTTATATTTATTATTTCATCCGAATACATAAAATTGGAAACGTACAAACGGCAGCCGACAATATTCAGGCAATTAACGAAATAATGGTATTTTAATATAACTTTTTATGGAAATACGTCCTAAGGGAAATTCAGTAATGCTCACCAATTTTAATCGCCTATCATTATTGACACTCTCTCTTGAGATTCGTATCGAAATTATTTTGCACAAGTTGATATATACTGTCAATCTAATTCAAAAAGGGAAAGTAATTTTATCAAAGTTAAAATTCCGAAGATTATTTGTTTAATATGTAGTTAAAATTATATGAGTACTTAATAACTTGAAATTGGGGCCCTATCAGAGGTAGCGCCAACTAAAGGTACATCTGGGAGAATAACTGAACCATCGGATTGATCTCGGTGCTTATATGGGGCCTCGAAACAATCCCATAAGTAATATATATAAAATTTAGGCGTGCTAGCATAATGTAGTATGCCCCAATTTTAAACAACTTTAGGACGTTTGAAGGGAGTAAACGTCCACGTAAAGGGTCTGGCAATAATAAATATACATTTTTTACATTATTCTTTAAAACATCTTGAGCTTGTACGTTTTGTTTGCGCCACATCTGATAGGGCCTAACTATCAAGTTAGTAAGTACGCATACAGTCTAAAATCTAAACAGCATATTAGACAATTAATCCTCAAAATTTCATCTTTGCTAAAATGACGTAGATATGGGGGCCATGGGGTCTGTTTTCGCCTTATTAAATTAAATAAGTTGAAATCTTTACTTAGCATATCGTCCTCGATACCGCAGGCCAAGATAAGCTAGTGTCAAAATACTCCGTTCCCCATTTTCTGGTCAAATTCAATGAAACGAAAATAATTAATTGCGTCAGATGGCGGTCGAAGTCGCGAGTCACTGTCGCGTTTAGAGTAAAACTAAATTTGTGCGGTGTAGATGTTCCACAGTGTTACGACGACATCGTAAAAAATTAGGTCGTTAAAAATGATGTTATGTTTTAAGTAACAAACACGAGCGCTTAGAAATTCCAATTAACATTTAAATATAATATTTTCAAGAACATCTATTTGTGCTTAATATAAATTATACGCCAAATATATTATAAATACGTCATATTATTTATTACAAGAGTCTAATTTTAAAATATTTTTTTATATTTTTACGCCTATTTTTTTTTTAATAATTAATTTTATTCATGTTTCTTAAATAAAAAAAATCAATTTTCAATCACGTATTACATTAAAATATAGAAATACATTCGTAACGACAGTTTCGTATAATATGGTTATACGAATATCAGATACAGGCAATATCGAAGCAGGTTCACCAACTAATGAATCGATATACCTCATTAGGACATCCCAAATACAGTTGGTAATGACAGCGTCGTCTTTAATGCGGGTGCTCGTATTAAGTCTGTATTGGTGATAATGATTTATTTTCTCAATTGTAGGTTTTAATGCGACGAATAAGATAAATTATAAACCTAGAGCAGTTTACAATAATTTTGTTTATTAGTACTATAATGTGTACTGTATGACACTGTATTCCGCACTTAGAAGGGGAGGCAGAGTGAGTGGACCTTATAGGCTCTATGTGCTCTACATAGAGCCTATAATGTCCACTCTTATTAGAATTACACTTAAATTATGATTATAGTATTGCCTTTAAAATATTCTCAGTAATCAAAAATTTCAAAATAACCTATGTATATTTATCCGCGTTTATTTTTGCCTCATTAGTTTTAACATCAAAGTGAATTCATTGGTTTATGTTTGGTTTTTGTGCGGTCACGGCTATAAAGACTTCGGTCTCTCGACTTGAAGTGTTTTATTGAATAAAACTTCTTGGGAGGGAAGGATTTCATTTATTAAAGTAGTTTGTGAGAAATAGCTTTTTTGGTATTTATAGTACAAGTGAAAAAAAAAGAGAAATATGGAAAAACTCAATTTAAAAAGGAAAAAAAATTAACGTTTAACGTTTTTCGGATTTCTAAATTTTTAAATTGAGTTTTTTCATATTTATTTATTTTTTTCACTTGTGCTACCTTACCTAAAAAGGTAAACACGGAATCTTTATAGAATCACTTTGTTGTCCGTCTGTGTGACTGTCAAGATCGTGTGAAGTGTCAAGCTGAAATTCATATTAAATATTCAAGTATATGGTTCAAGACACTATATACCCAAAAGCACAGATAAAATCAAACTTTTAAATCAATGCAACCGAGAGATACGAACATTAATATATCTATTCTGCTACATAACGTCTGTAATTCACTGCTTAATCAAAACCTATAAGATGATATGAGTGTTTGTACTTCTCGTTGGCATATAATCCTGAAATTGATACAGAAGATTCGGCGTGAGAGTCCGACTCGCACTTAACCGATTTTTTATCAAATTATATGCATATGTTAAAATGAATATTAGACATCTGCTAGAAATCAAAATAAAACAATTAAGAGGTTAAAGTTGAAGTCGAAATCACGACCGTCTCGTTTATACTCGCACGCTTATGCCATTGCGTCACGACAACTGTTTCTTCTGTTTTATATTAATCTATTAAGATGAAATAATTTATTTGATACCGAACAAATATATTTTTGGAATTAAATCATTTACTCCATCTTAATAGATTAATTTCAAATTACAACTACTGTTTCTTGGAACACAACACAAGGAGAAACCTCAGAAAAGCTTAATTGCGTGTCATCAAAAGTTCCAAGAACTTTTAAGCGACAAAGCGAATTTAATTTTACTCAATTTTATTACAGGCTTCCATTAAACACATTACTTTTGCTTTAATTTGAATTAACAATAGATGTTTTGTTCACGCGAAAATGTTACCCTACTGTATTAGTTATTCATATATGGGGAAGTATAATGGCGGACGAAATGAGTTTATGTACTAATATTATGTATACAGTACAAAAGACAAAGTGAATTGTAAATTAGGCTCGGTCCCTCGACAATAAATACAGTTAGGTCGTCTTGTAGGTTTATAGTGCATGGTAACGCAAAATTTTTATAACTTTTATTCGTGTTTACTTTGTGAACGTATACTGTTTTGTTCTATTTGTGCGAACTTGATATGAAATTTGGAACAAATATGGACTCTATTTTTTAAGTTATATCTATTCTAGGCATATAAGGATTCGCTTTATAGTAGATAGTATTTTTGTCCAAAATGTGCTAATATACAACAATTTGGCACGTTCTAAGCTATGGAGTTGTTTTTTTTTAAATTTCATTCATTACAGTTTCATAATATGTGGTTTCGTATCTTTTGTGGATTAAGTGTTATTTATAAATCTTTTTAATATTGGCATTATTTGGATGAGATCAGTCGTAGCTCAGGAGCACAAACGTGTTTTATTAATGTGACAGGTTGTTTGTTTGATTCCCACTTTAAGGAATTAAATATTTCATATTTTTTATCTCGTAACGAGGCAGGTGAAATCCCCCACATAGAATACGTAATTTCTCCAGAATTGTGAGAACGGAGTGTCATAAAGGGACCGAAATGTTTTAACTTAAAGTTCTCAGGTTTCCTCTGCCTATCCTGCTGTGCACTAGATACAGCATGAAGCTAAATTTAAGAAAGAAACCTGAACTTTATTTTAAGTAACTGGAAACTCAGAGCTATTTCGAAGAAAAGCCAGGAGAGCGACCTATCTTCCCGTCCAATATAATAGTCCCTCGTTGTTAGTTATAGGATTAAGAAGAGAGAGCCCATTAAATTTATAAGTACTGTAGTAACCTAAGAAGACTTGGACTTGACTGCTGCCTTCCGTTAGCTACCCACGTATGTATATAAAACAACTGTTGCGACCCTCGGGCTCTCAATGAAAAAAACAACTCAAGATCAATATGATATTAAAAATATATTGATTGTATTATTCAATAAAATTATTATTATTAATTTATTTATGTTTCTCTTTCATAGTACTCGGATTATTTATTTTATTATTGTTATTATTTTTATTTATTTCAATTGGTTCACAAGTAACATAGTTGCATGCGACAACATTGCTTCAAAAGCCATGCGGGTGCTACTAGTAAGAAAAGAAATTCAAAACGAATGTTTATCATTACTACAATACTAAAATATTACATTACTGAAAAGTTTTCAATATTATTGAATCAATAAAATAATATTAAACGTTTCATTTAATGAAACATTAGCAACACAAAAGCATTATAAATAAACATACACGTGTATATCAAAACAGCTAACAAAATATCCATTGCATAAGTATATTTCAAACAAAATTAATAATAATTTATTCTACATCAAATCAAATTTCACGGTACATAAATAAAAAAAATATTTCTTAGGTAACGATCTAATTAGAGAACTGTGTTCTCTTTAAACGTCTTATAAATTTAGCTTCAGTGTAAACAGATGTCCTCGGGCATCAAAGAGTTAATTATCTAAGAATAAAACACGGTAATGGCTCCCTCGGGAAAGTTTGATGTTTCATTTCTTTTATATCGCTACAATGGAATGTTGGATTTTTATATTTACATTACGATAATTTGGTCATTTTGATTCTGATTGATGTGATTGATGTGCGAATATTTTTCAGATATGGAAATTCTACGCTGTTTAAACGCTTGAGTAAATAAAAGAAAAGTTTAAAAATCATTCTTGAAAAGAGGAGATTTAAATTATTTTATTTTACTATAATTTAACGCCATCGTCGCGCAAAGAAGTAACGTCTGATTTGACACGATTTAACGGATTTCTGTTAAAGGACAAATTAACAATACAACTGTATTTTTCATGTTTGGTATCTCAGAACTTTTGACTGAGTGAACCAATTTTGATGATTCTTTTTTTATTTGAAAGTTAGTACTTCCGGTGTAAATCAAAATAGAAAAAGGAATTTTCTATTTTTAATTTGGTCCATTTCTAGCAATGATATCCATGAGAAAACCGTATAAGTCTTAAATTTCCATTAAGTATGTGCGCGGCAAATGCACGAATAACTCACTTTTCCGCGAACCGATTTCGACATTTTTTTATTACAAAGCATACACTCCACGGGTAGTCTGATATTTATTTACGTTGTAGTCAGTCAGTAAAGAAGACTTTTTTTGTTATAAATTATAATAATTGTGTGTTCATTTTATGTAACCACAACTTGTCTTTTCCCCAGAATGAGTAATGAATCTATAATCACCATGTATACAGTGACATACCATTCCACTGGGCCACGAAGACCTTGAAAAAGTCGTGCAATCGCTTAAATACACGTAAACTTATATTATGACACGAAGTGTAGAGCTCAGCGTCTATTTTTTTATTTATTACGAGCCATCCATGTGTATATTTTGTAAATCATTGAGGCTGCAGGCAGTACAAATACGGTAAGCTTTGTCCAGTTAGTCGTTATTGAATAAGCAGGAAGGACCAAAATGATGTAAATTCTTGTGTCATGTTTGAACAATATTTTTTTTTATAAAAAATGAAATAAGCAAAATCAATAACTGGAAACTTCCTTATAGCTATATTTACATTAGTTTTAGTAATAGATGAAAACAAAATAAAATAAAATCTAAAACAGCACTTTACTTTGTATATAACTCCATATTTTCACATTCTATAATTCTCAGATTGTTAATAATTTTAATTTACAAATATTTTCGCTTCGTCCATCTGGTAGTGGTAATAGGTATTACTAATGGCTCGCCAATGCCACAATGAATTATTACCCAACGCCGCACGCTTAGCGAAACTCAACTTCAAAAAACTCAACTTAAAAAAATCGACTTCAAATAACGAACTAAAATGTAAAAACTAATTTACATAAAGTAAAACGTACTTTGATTTTGATAAACATTATTTATTACTACCATTTTGACGAGAAAATACATAGGATCCCTGTATACTTCCACGTATTTATTATTTTAACCCCCGACAAAAACGGCTATCAAAAATTTGATATGTCTCTCTATTTGTATTTATATCTCTCTCTGTGGCATTGCAGTTCCCAGACGGATGAACCAATTTTGATTTAATTTTAAAACTGACTTATTTGAGAGTGTCCTTAGCTATAAGTAAAAAAAAATCGGCTGTTTAGAGATAATCAGTGCTTCAACTTCAGTTTACTCTAGAGATTTTGATATTTTTTTTATCAAGTACGAGTAAAAATAACTATACCTTTATATAACTATGTTATATAGGCCGTCCTGGCCCAGGAGTATAAGGCTGTGACTGTGCTGTGACGGTTGTGGGTTCGATCTCCATTCGACGAAATTAATTATAACTTATTAATATTTTCATTTGGCACCAAGACAAAAAACCCGGCATTGAGTTGCGCCTCTCAACATGCAAACAACCAAAAAATCGGCGAAAATTTCTGCCTTCAATGCTGTGTGCGGGATAGAGCGTGAAGCTGATTTGATACGAAAATTATATTTATTTAAAAACTCGCACCTAAAAATAAAAAAAAGATCGATAAAGATACATTATACATTCGCGAGCGGAACATTCACATTTTCTTACACAAAGGAGCTATAGATTAAGGCGCAGCTACCGTAATACGTTTTACCTGTGAGATTACAGTACTAAATAAAAGCTGTTAGACGTTATTTTGCAACTAACCGGCGGTATTTTGTAAATGTTTAGGCATTTTTATGTGATAAGGAACAATGTGGGTCGTTGGGATAAGAAAAAAATAGAAAGATTTTCAGGGAATGGATTATAAGAAAATTATAGCAATGTATTTCTGATAAGGCAGTTACTTTTTACAGAATTTATTGGGTTATTTGTGATTTTAAACGTTTCAGGTTGTGGATTCGATTCCCACTCGAGGAAATGAAATATTTAATATTTCTTAAAGTGCAGCGTTGAGTTCTTCTCTTCTCTCTGTTGACTCAACGCGTAATGCCTCTAGAATTGGACGAAAAAAAGGTAGATTTCATTACTGATAGACAGATTTTAACCTTTAATTTATAATCATAACTTTTATAATTACATGTTTATGCGTAGATGTTTCATATGACAACAGGTACTATACAGCGTGTCAAGTAGCATCAGCAAAAGCATACTTTAATTATACCTCAATAGAATAATATAAATATTATATAAACTAAATAAAATAAAAATTTTTACTGTGAAAATACACATTTTCAACATTTTCAACAGTCCTTGAATATTCTTAAACCTATTAGGTTTAAAAAATTACTGTTTTTTATATATAAATATTATTTTATATGTAAAAATTATATATATTTATAAAAAAAAGACCGATTTTTAAAAACATGAAAGTATAATTTCCAATGTTTTTCTATATTACTTACCCAATCCTTATAACTCATAACTCAAAAAGGCTCTGTTTCTTCTCTCAATTGGTTTTTTAGGTAAAACTAAACAAATCTCTATTCATGAATTTTTATAAAATTCCGTAGTAACATCCAAAATTTGAAATAAAAATCTACAACAAAAAATCTATAAAAAAAACAATTGTTTCATCGAAAACATTTCAAAAATAAATCACTAAGCCAGAACAAAGTGCGTGTTTCCATTTAAATTACGATATTTTTAAAACGAAATAGCCACTCACAAAAGTATCAAGTAGCATCGTTCTCGTAATGGAATCCCCCTGAATGACGTCAACAAGCTTCCTGTAACGACTGCGAGAGTAAAAAGAAATGTTTTCACAGTAACAATGGCCCTTTAAAATCTTTATACAAAATCCTTTTATCCTGTAGACATTGATGGTGGCGAGGTGTGACGGCGTTCTTGATTTTATTTCTAGCTACCCTACATACTTTGTTGTGGGTGTGGTTTAAAATCAAATAAATCTATGTACATATGTGTTTTAGTATTGAAGGTATTTTATGTATGGTCTTAATATTCTTTTTTTTTCAGCTTCACGCTGTATCCCGCACACAGCAGGGTAGAAATCCTAGTGTTAAGACACTCTGTTCCCCACTTTCCGTTGAATTCTAGAGGCATTGCGTGTTGAGTGGCAGAACTCAACGCCGCGCTTTGCCTCGACACTAGAGCGAAGACATGGAAATATAAATTTAAATAAATATTTCATCTCCTCGAGAGAGGATCAAATCCACAACCAGTATTAATTAAGAACGGTATTAATTAAAAAAACATATTTATATTATCTTGTCCATTCGCCTTGTTCTTTCTTTCGAACACCAAAAACTTATGACTTAGTGGTAGGAGCGCTTGGCTGGTTTCAAAGATGCAGGCGAAGTTCAAATCTCGCTACGTTCAATTTTTATACGTATTTTTTTTCAAAAGAATTTATAATGCTATATATATTTGTGAAATAACACATAAAAATATTCAATCGATCTTCCCTGTAAAATAAAAAAAAAAAACATTTGTAAAGAATTACAGTAAAAATGTAATTACTGATAACGTATTTAGTATTTCGCGCAAAATGGGCTCGACGTGTTCTATATTAATTCAAACTAAATATTCAAAGATTTTACCTGAATTGTTTCTGACCAATTGTATCGAAATTTATCAAATGCGTTCGGATTATGCCTAAAATTCAATGATTATTATACGTTTTAATCAATATCATTTCGTTTATTTCAGGAATTTTAATTAAATTTACAAATTTACTTTATATATTTCTATAAAAATATCTTTGAAGAGTTAACGAATTTTACCATGTACATACATACATACATACAGAGAGCTGACCGAGAGTAGATAGTAGAAGTATAAGTAGGAGATGTGATCTTTTATAGCTTGTTAAGAGACTCTGTTACTAGCTTACTATTTTATCAATTAATTGCTAGAACTACTAATACTTCGAAAGCAGAATTAGTAGGATAATTTTGAATTTGATTAGGAAGAGAAAGGAATTTTGACTAGATTTTTTGAAAAGGGACTTCTGGCAGTAGAGGCGAGTAGAGAGAGAGTTAACGCATTTTAAAGAGCCCTTATTTCTATAATTGGGTAGCCAGTCCCAGGCACTGCTCTGGTTTGTCACCCCTGCATACTACATGCATACTACATGTTATTGTGAGGTTGTAGTGGCTTAGGGGAACGAGTTTCTAAGCTGTGACTGTAACGCGACGATTGTGGGTTCGAATCCTATTTAACCAAAAGCGTGGAGTTGGATTCCGCTATTTAATGCCTCGAAAAAAACTGCAGAACGTAAGAAATGGAGTGTCTTAGCACTAGCTGTCTTCTTCCAGCCGTTTTTATATACGTGATTGAAAAAATATGTTATTTAGTGTAGAGAGGTAGGCTAAATTCGTTGTAATAATATTTTTTTAGCGTGATTTTTTACTTTCCTGTCCAATGGTCGCCTTTTTATAGGTACTATTAAGCTGTATGTACACATACCGCTTCGCAAATTTCTGTACGGTTTATATATTTTTTGTTGAAAAATCTCAATTCTGTAGAAAAAACTCACAAACTTCAGTTATTTGTAGATAAATTTTTTATATATTTTAAACTAGTGTTGCCATCGCGACTTTACCAGTTTGGAATACACTAATAAAATAAAAATGGGTTATACATATGTAATAAACCTTTCTCATTCTGTCTATTACTGAAAACTGCATCAAAATCTACTGCGTAGTTTAAAACATCTATATACGTAGTGTGTTCAAAAAGTATCGCGAATTTTGAATTTTCGCGGGTTACGTATATTCGAATATCCATTTTTTTTTATGACGTTATGTTGGTACGTATGCAGGGGTGACAAACCAGAGCAGTGCCTGGGACTGGCTACCCAATTATAGAAATAAGGGCTCTTTAAAATGCGTTAACTCTCACTCGCCTCTACTGCCAGAAGTCCCTTTTCAAAAAATCTAGTCAAAATTCCTTTCTCTTCCTAATCAAATTCAAAATTATCCTACTAATTCTGCTTTCGAAGTATTAGTAGTTCTAGCAATTAATTGATAAAATAGTAAGCTAGTAACAGAGTCTCTTAACAAGCTATAAAAGATCACATCTCCTACTTATACTTCTACTATCTACTCTCGGTCAGCTCTCTGTATGTATGTATGTATGTACATGGTAAAATTCGTTAACTCTTCAAAGATATTTTTATAGAAATATATAAAGTAAATTTGTAAATTTAATTAAAATTCCTGAAATAAACGAAATGATATTGATTAAAACGTATAATAATCATTGAATTTTAGGCATAATCCGAACGCATTTGATAAATTTCGATACAATTGGTCAGAAACAATTCAGGTAAAATCTTTGAATATTTAGTTTGAATTAATATAGAACACGTCGAGCCCATTTTGCGCGAAATACTAAATACGTTATCAGTAATTACATTTTTACTGTAATTCTTTACAAATGTTTTTTTTTTTATTTTACAGGGAAGATCGATTGAATATTTTTATGTGTTATTTCACAAATATATATAGCATTATAAATTCTTTTGAAAAAAAAATACGTATAAAAATTGAACGTAGCGAGATTTGAACTTCGCCTGCATCTTTGAAACCAGCCAAGCGCTCCTACCACTAAGTCATAAGTTTTTGGTGTTCGAACTCTCTACACTAAATAACATATTTTTTCAATCACGTATATAAAAACGGCTGGAAGAAGACAGCTAGTGCTAAGACACTCCATTTCTTACGTTCTGCAGTTTTTTTCGAGGCATTAAATAGCGGAATCCAACTCCACGCTTTTGGTTAAATAGGATTCGAACCCACAATCGTCGCGTTACAGTCACAGCTTAGAAACTCGTTCCCCTAAGCCACTACAACCTCACAATAACATGTAGTATATATATATATATATATATATATATATATATATATATATATATATATATATATATATATATATATATATATATATATATCGTGAACAATCTATATACCAACTTACAATTAAGGATAATCTTGGTTTACTAATAAAAACTCGATACGCAATCAGCGTCGTAAAACGCCCTTTCCAAATGAGCTCTCAATTGGATATTTGGGTGGCCTTTTGTGTTAGTGGAAGTCTTTTACTGCGATCGTAAACAAGAGGGAGTGTTCTTTTAGAAATTGACGAAAAACGAAATGACACGTTATTTCATTTACTTTTATTAAAAATATACTAGTGTAATAAGCGTGCTACTGTCAATGCGTCGGTTGTGTGTTTGATTTCCACTCGAGGGAAAGAAATAAATAATAATTTCACTATTACGTTTAATTTTGCCACCCAACACCAAATGCCTCGAATTTTGCCGACAAATGTGAAACAGAGTGTCTTACGGAATATTTTAATACTAGGTTCCTTTTGCCTCCCTATGTTTGGGATACAGAGTTAAGCTTAAAATATAAAATAAAATAACATTTAACATATATTTAATAAAAAAAATTAAGTTATTTCATATATTATAGCGGCACTTTCCTGCATTAATACTACAAGCTTTTTACTTATGGTTCAGTTACATGTTGATTTTGTAATAATTTAAGTGGAAATGTAGGTTTTAAATTACATTTAAATAGCATCACGCATCTCCCACATTTAACAATTAGTAGATTTGGAAGCGATTATAGTGTTTAAATATTATCTTCTCTTTTTGACATCTTTATTCTATCTTATCTTTTTAAACATAATGTATTTACTATTGGTATTCACGTTACATTTTATTCTATCTCATGGAGGAAATTCAGAGAAACAAATTATTCTCCCTTGATTAGAAAATAAAATTGTCTTAAATTATCTGTACCATAATATAGTTTTAACGCTCTTGCTGTGTATAGTTTTAACTTAACGCTGCAGAAACCGTCTCTCAACCGTCGTATAGTTAAACGCGTATGTGCCACAATGGCTTATGTAGAGCTATTATATTCGAATTATAATTTTTTGTTAAATTAAATGAATCTGAATCATAAAGAAACAGGAAAATCGATTAAATGAACACCAACTTGTTTTTAAGCATTTAATATAACAATTCTTGTTTATTTTTCTTTTATTTAATAAGCATATTTGAAATATTAACATTTTTAAGAAAATATATTAAAATATAATAATTTGTTACAGATTTTATCAATTGAAGATCGAACTACCACCTACTTCATCTCCTTGCAATATACCAACCAATGAACAATTCCATGGACACAATACAAACAAAAAAAACCTCTTTTCTCCATGTTTGATAAATTATAGTAATGACAGTTGACAAAGTTGTAACATCACGAAGAAATATAACACAAAAAACGGTGTAAAATTCAGAGTTTTCTAAACGAGAACAATGTAATGTGGCTGTCAAGTATCAAGGGCATTGCCGAGAGATTGCGAAGAGATGAGGTGGGTCCGTAAAGTGAAGTTGTGCCGCGACTACAAGATGCTACTGACGGTCTACAGTGCTTTGCTACTCTGGAGACTCGATGGCGTCGTTGAGAGCACAAAAGGTAAGTTTAAGCTGTGTTAGCTCAATTTTTTATTTTTTATTTTTAGAGAGAAATAATCATTTAAAGGTCAAATGTAGAGAGGTTGTGGGTTCGATTCAAACTTGAGGAAATGAAATATTGTATATTTTTATTTCCTCGCTCGGTTAACAAGGTGTTGAGTTTTGCCAATAAACTTGCGATGCGTCTAGAATCTAGAATTGGGCGGAAGTGGCCAACAGAAGTGTTTCAATGGGAACGAAAAGTCTTAATCTAATCCAAGTTCCTTCTGCCTACTTTGCATTTTGCGGGATAAAATATTCTTCATTTTCATGGAAATATAGAAATGAATTTTCTATAGCCTTTAATACTGACCAATATTTATTAATTCTGTAAATATAATACATGGATCAGCTTCACGCTGTATCCCGCACACAGCAGGGTAGGCAGAGGGAACCTAGTGTTCTTAGACACTCCGTTCCACACTTTCTGCCGAATTCTGGAGGCATTGCGTGTTGAGTGGCAGAACTCAACGCCGCGCTTAGCCTCAACACCAGAGCGAAGAAATGGAAATATAAATTTAAGTAAATATTTCATCTCCTCGAGTGGGGATCGAACCCACAACCAGTCGGTTTACAGTCACACTTTGTGCCGCTGCGCCACGACTGGCCTCAATTGATTTTATTTTATTTTATAATACATGAACATTATGCATCATTGATAAAAGTTATAATAAAAAAAATGAATCTGAAAACAAGCACTTGGCAAATAGGGATTCATCTATCAAAAATAATATGGCTCGAAAAGAGAGTATGAGATTTTACGTGTTATATTTCACACTAAATGGATCAGAACAAAGACGACGTCGAATGTAACTTATTCTTCTATTCTTTCTTCGATTCTTGTTATATGTACGTTTTATTTTATTAAGAAAAAAAATATGATTATTACTAGTTAGTCGTACGTTTTGTTAAAGAAGAGGTGATTTTTATAAAGATAACATTTTATGTATGAGTATTTTTTTCATGTTTTCGATATAATTACAAAGTTTTATATAAGTCCCAAGTTTGTGTTTTAATTTCAAAATGGTTTACTTTAATTATAAAAAGAAATTATCATTGTCATCATCTATTTTATGGGAATTTCGTCGAACGAAATTTGCGACAAAACGCTACGTTGAGCTCCACCATTTAACACATAATGCCTAATTCGGCGGGAAATATTAAACTGAGTGTCTTAACACTAGGTTCTCTCTACATACTCTGCTATATGCGGGATACAGCGTGAACCGAAACAAATTGCAAAAGATAGCTGTAGTACTAATTGCACCTCAAAATCCAATAACGTTTGCGCCACGGGCATATGACGGCTAAAGCCCTGCAGCCACCTCTCCTTGCATCTTAATACTCTGTCACGACTAATTACGTAACCCGGGATAATGTAGCTGCTAGCATAATTTCGTTAACCCGAATATGATATATTTTGTGAACGAAAATTATGAATTTTTTACGTCAACTTGTACTAGAATAGTATTATTTTTTTTAGGTTACAATTCTATATTATTAATTTAAGGACCAAGTAGTGCAACGGCACTGGGTTTAGCTGTAATCATGATGGTTGTGGGATCTATTTTTACTAGTGTATTGTTTTATTCTCATTTACTCGTGATAGCGTAAATAAAGCGCAGCGTTAAAGTCCACTAGTTAAGATGTGTCTTGAGAATAGAGAGGAAAGTGGAGAACGGAGTGTTTCAACACTAAGCTCCAAACAAAATTAAATTTTCTCTTCCTACCACTACTTCTGCAATGTGCCGCATACAAGAAAAAGTCCGGTGAAGAAAAGCAATTTTTTTTTAATATTTGAAATATTCAGAAAACACAAAAATCTTTCAACCTAAATACGAACGAACATCATCCATAAGACCTGTCTAGTAGTGGTTACAAATCAGAACAGTGACGCGGACGTATAACATTCATGTTCCAGAGCCACACCGAGTCGTTCCCAAGAGGGCAACAAAACGTAACGAACGACACTCCTCTTTTTATAAAAAAAAAAATCGTAGATACATTTTTATCCAACGCCAGAAAAGGGACACCCCCGAATAGATTATTTACGTTCTCTTACCGCGAAAAGGTATGCTGATTGCTAGTGGAGACCCCTGTCAAGCGGAAAAATTGCAATTACAATGAACGAAATATGGGTGATACAGTCTCGTGTCCCTTATATAAAAAAAATAAAATTTTGTCAACGTCGTAACGGAAGGGCCTATTTGTAGGTAATATTTTGTGCTCAAATTTGGGGGAGAGAGTGAAAAGAGATGATTATGGTAGACGACTCTTTTGTCTGCTCCATTTATCAAGGTTGATATGTTGCTATATTGCTGTTTTCTTACGCGAGACGCTAATATTTTCATTGTGAAATGCTCTAATAAATTTAGTATTGTGGGGAAATGAATTCGTTCTTTTTATTGAAGTTAAGTGATTTCATATATTATGCTAGATTAATATAAATAAACATTTGTGATTCCGATGCTTCATAAATATAAGGCCATCGTGGCGCACCGGAAAACCGTTTGGCTGTAAAGGCGACGATTTGAAGTTCAAATCCCAATCGGGGGAGTTAATTTATATTTTCTCATTTAAGAAAAAGCGAAACATTGACTTCCGCCACCCAACACACAACGTTTTGCAAATTGAGAGGGAACAGAGGTATTTATTAACAATAGGTTCCCCTGCTTTTTGCGTTATAAAGTTAAAAAAAACATTACAGCGAACGAACGCATTCCAATTTACCTTTACAATACAAGCTAGGATATAAGCAATAAAACATTCTAAATTATCACCCGATAGCAGTTTATACAATTTCAAATTAAAATAACAATTCGAGCACTTGCTGTCGACTTTTAATGGACTCACGTAATAGATTCAAACAAAGCTTAGCACAAAAGTATCCAAAAAGTAATTTAACTTGCAGATCATTTTCTAATGCTAAAATCTTGTGAGAAGAAAATATCATCCAGGGCCGATATCGATCTGCCTTGAAAGATTGGTAACAGAATCCATTAAGGCAATCACGTTTTCAATAAAACTGGTATTGGAATGAATTTAAAAGAAACCTTTGCTTACCTTAGAAAAAAGTGAGTGCGGCAAAGCTTTCACTAATTCCAAATTTAAATGCATGAGATCGAATGGGTTCCCGCTGAGGATGGGTTCCGCGTTGTTTTCCCGATTGCTGTTGTTTGTGTATTTAAAATAGAAATGAAAATCGAGATATTATGGCAACTTCAACAATATAACTAGGAATAGTAAGTTTCATAAGTTGGTTAGATTTGTTTAGAGATCCCAGTCGTGGCGTACCGGCTCAAGCGTTTGACTGTCAACGCGACAGGTTATGGGTTCGATTTCCGGTCAAGGAAATGATTGTTTAATATCCTCATTTCTTTGCTCTGGATTTGAGGCAAAGCGCTGCATTGAGTTCTGCAACTCAACACGTAAAGCTTCCAATTTAACGACAAGTCGGTAACGAAAGTATCCTAATGAAGAGCAGAGTGTCTTAACACTAGGAGTTCGCAGATTTCCTCTGCCTACCCTGCTATGAGAGGAATACAGAGATTTATGATGTAGCCGCATAATGTTAAATATATGACATGTATATTCTTTTAATGTGTCTTACCTTCCAATAAACCAAACAATTTTGAGGTCTTTTCCTTCAATGAGAAAAAAAAATGCAAAAAATATTTTCATTTCATACAATTATATACGTACTTACTAATTTATATTATTGTACCCGAAATCCTTTTTATAAACAAAAAAAAATAACATTTTTCTACTGTTAAACTTTACTTAAACGCTTCACATCATTTAAAAGAAACAACTAACTGTGTGAATAAAACATTGAGGTCATCTTTAAAATGCTCCAGTTATTTGCATATTTTTGTCGCTACGAATTAAATATCTAGACAAAATATCTATCTTTCCAACTACACGCTTTGCGCATTGTTTACGTAGAGTTAAAACGACTCACTTTCCGACGAATCAGGGACACATTGCGTGTTGACTCGCGAAATTTAATGCCGCTCTTAACCTAAGCGAAGCAAATGAAAGTAATAAATAAATATCCTCATATTAGAATCGAACCCACGATCCATTGCACTTTAACCACTGCGCCATGACTTGCCACAAAACATAAATATTAAAGTGAGAAATATTAACAGTGTGAAACGCACAGATGGTTAAAGCACGCGCCTAATGGTATCGCATATTTGAAAACCATATTTAAAATAGAAGCTGTCGTCACCATAAAGTGCCATTGTAGGCACCACAAAAAGAGCTCATTCTAATTGTTTGCACATTTCACGTCTCACATACACCCCTGTATTTCCCTCGAGCTTTGATCGGTGGGGTCACGTTGATAAAAGTCTTGTTTTATAGTATCGATAGTAATCGATGCATTGTGTTAGCTTTTACAGAGCTATCGAATTTTGTGTGTTTTTATGTTATATTATATTTTGTTCTACAGTGCTTATATGTTGAATTAATAATAATGATGTAAACAGAGCTATAGAAGTGACTAAAACGTTATTTAAACTCGATACTTTAAATATTTGGTCATCACTACAGCTATGTGCAGTGCACACGTGCTTGTCATCCCATCGTCACCCGCTATTGTGTTTGTAAATCGCATTGTTGTCTAGAGGGGTTCGTTTGTTTCATTTTTTACGTACCCTTATGCCTCACTCTCTAGAGATTAAGTTGGCAGCAAGGAAATTGCTTTTTAAAAGCCCCACCCTTGCATCGTTTCTTAAATTATAAATGGCTATCCGTTCCTCCTGGCGTGATTCGTCCACAATATCGTTATTTCGCTCTGATTTACACTTCTTCCATTCACCGTCGTTGCGATGTTAGCGCGTTCTAGTTTTCCTTCCTCGTTCATAACTTTCCGGTGGAAAATTTCGTAGCGACTGGAATTACGAGAACTTATTAAGTAACTTCGTGCCCGTAAAGAAATATATATTTGTCAAGAAATTTGATGTTGATAGTTAAGTTAAAATGTAAAAGAAGACACGTGTCAGATAGAGAAAAATTAAAATAGAGAGAGCAAATAAATTAAACAAATCAAAAATAATAATTCATTCCCCTCAATGTATATCGAACCCACAACTGTCACGTTATTGTCACACGCTTATGCTCCTGCGCCACGACGGCCTCAAATAAAAAATATATCGACTATTATTAATGAATTTCAATGACAGAGTAAAGAATAAAGAAATACTACTACGTATGGTCGTAATAATAAATCAATGTTGTACATGATTCTTAGAGCTCAGAAGATTCGTTTTTAGATGTCGGCCCCTAAAAATATTTATCGAGGGGGAATTAAAATGCTTTTTGTATTTATTTCGTATAATGTATACCATATAATATGTAAGTATGTATTTGAACGCTATCGTGGCGCAGTGGGGCAGTATCCTTATTAAGCGCAATTGTTGTGAGTCTAAATACTATTCTGGAAAGTAATTATCATATTAATAATATATGAAGCAAAAAATTTGGACCACCTTTCATGAAAGTTGCGCGGATGAAATATTTTTCCCTCGTAAGTTTCAATAACCATGTAAAATAAAAATCGGTGAATTTGAAATCTTGCATATTTTTATATTTTTTGTCATAAAATGCCTTAGTGTGTCATATTTATAAGAGATAGGATATATAGTATGGCGGATTTTTATTTAGAACTTATAAAGTGGAATATTTTTGTCATACTTTGTCATACTGACGTATATTTAACTATGTGAGCAGCGCACGCGCTTAAAGCAATTCGATGGTGTTTATTACGATTGTCATTTAAGGCTTACTAAGAATTAGACCGTAATGTTATATAGCACGCCTAAAGAATGTAGCCTTCATATAAAATTAAAAAAAAGTAAATCAGACCAGTAAATCCAGAGATCTTAGCGTTTGAACAAACAAACAAACTCTTTCGCTTTATTATATTAATATAGGTATGTATGAGAAGTGTAGAACGCTTATATTTTTTAATAATAATGCTTTTAAAGTACATTAAATCAATAAATAAAACATCACACACACTACCATGCATTTGACAATATTTATATGTTTATGCTTATGAAATGGCATACACGTTGCTATGGCAACACTAACGCGTATGAATATACGCGTCAATTGGTTATCTAGTATTTAATAAATATTATTTTCTAAGGTCTGATGCCGTCGTGGCGTAGGGATGTAAGTTTGTGACTGTAAAAGCCACAGTTGAGGGTTCAGTCCCATTCGGGGGATTGAAATATGTAACATTTTTATTCATTAGCTCTGGTGGATCGTGGCGTTGCCTCGACGTCAGAGCGAGGAAATAAAAATATAAAATATTTCAATCCCTCAAGTGGGATTGAATCCTAAGCTGTCGCGTTGTCAAACTTATCGAGTTCCGCGGTGCGGGATACACGTGAGCCATAAAAAATATTTTATAGGTTTTCCAGGTATATCACTACTATATAATTATGAAAACAAAACCTAAAAATTATATAGTTTTAATCGATGAAAAAAAAACAAACAAAGAAAGAGCTCATCTACAAATAGGGGTAGAACAAAGCCACTATAAGGGTAGTAAACTATAGAAACATCGATATAGCGAATCTGCACCGACAATCCGTTTAAGGTGCAATAAATCACCTCGTCCCTGCATGTATCGGTGCTATTATCGAGGGTATTCGTGCGTACTGTCCTCAGACTATAAAAGTTGTAGAAGTGGCATATGGGTGAATATTGTTAAAATATTACTTTAACAATATATTATATTTAAATTCTGTCATACTTTTATATCTATAATAATTAATTTGTGTGACAATAATCTTAGCAACTATTGTAAAATTATATATAATAAATAAATACTAAAAAATTGTTGTTGTTAAATTTATTTTTAGCAGCTTTTATCCTAACCGAAAATTATAAATATTGATAATATAAAACTAAAGTCTCTCTTAACAATGGTCAATAATAACAAGAAAGTATAAAATTAAGATTTAACTTTTAAAATTTACATCCCATATAACAAACTTAAATTAAAAAAAAACCAAATATTTTTCCATCTTTTCAAATTATTTTTTCTGTTTTGTTATACAATACATACAAATGCACCCCAAACTAGCACAGATGCACAGGACAATTCGATAATATCATTTCTGTTCACTCCAGGGAATGTCATTGTTAGCTGCCTCGTTTGTACTTTAATGGTCACAGTCATAACACCACTTAGTTTTTTTTTTATTTTATTAAGCTGCTAACAAATTTTAAGCTGTCATATGCAAATATAATTATTATAAGTATAAGTTATTGCATATTATCCATATGATAATCAGATTTTATATTATTTGTTTCATTTTTTGTCAATTTAAATTGTTATTTCTATATGGCACTAGTCCTTTATTGTCTCTTGAGTAATACAAAGCATTTAAAATTCATATGAGACGTTTTCTAAATTGATATTTATCAATTCAGAAAGCAGTACAGTAGATTTTAAAATCCAGTGTTGCGACACCCCGTTCCCCCTTTAAATATTGGCTTTCCTCACTTTCCGTCAAATTCTTGCGGCATTGCGTGTTGAGTGGCAGAATTTAACACCTCGCTTTGCCTCATTACCAGAGCGAGAAAATGAAAATATAAAAATGAAATTACAGCAATGCTTTATTGGAATGCTTTATTGGAATGCTTTATTGGAAGTTTAAAAATATTTTGAAATTCAGTAATTTCTACTTCGCTACTTCTTCTTTGTCCAACGGGAGTACGGAATGGAAAAGATTGATACGGAATATTTCCCTAGAGTGAGATTTGAAGAATTCCCACATCACTGCACGTCCTGGCTGTGTGACAATGACGTCAAATCCATTCATACTAAAATAACATTTAGAACAAAAACTTAAAACATACAGATTTACAATATAATACTAAATTATTATAAATATCTCTTAAAAAATAAATCAGCCTCACGCTGTATCGGCAGAGAATGATAGGCAGCAGCAGGCATATAGGCCTAGTGTTTAGACACACCGCTCTCCACTTTCCACTTAGTTTTGCAGGCATTGCGTGTTGAGTAGCGGAAGTCAACGCCGTGAATATAATTTAGTCTTTATTTTGCTATATCATTTTTAATATATAGCAAATTGTTAATATAGCTATAACAAGTAATATAATAAAAAACAACTTTAAGAAAAACATTGGTTATGGCAATTTACATCAAATTACAATTTTATGTATTTTTAACAACGTTATATATCGCAAAATGTTCTCCTAAATAAAATAAAGTAGGCACGAAAGGAGGCAAGTACCATTTTAGTGAATTATGTTGTCTGTAGGTATCTTTTAGTTTTTACGATACACGAGTGCCCCTAAAAGCCTACTAAAGTAAATCATAGTCATCTATCACTGGAAGGGGATGTAGAGGTCATGAAGGGAAGTCATCATAAATTTCAGTACACGCACTTAGTATAATGTAATACATATTAACATAAGAATAAAAAAAATATGTATTGCGAATAAAGTGGTGTTTATTATTGCAAACTACAAGGAAAGAAACTTTATTTTTTTTAAGTAAATTCTCTTCGTTTGTATTTTTTATAATATCGCTTCACGTACACTTTCACGCTTTATCACAAATATTGCGTGACAATCGCAAGAAGGCAGAATGCCTAATGGTAAAATACTCTTCTCCTTCATGACCTTTTCACCCTCTCCATTCTCTACGCAACGCCCAGCTTTTGTGACTTAAGCTTGGTCGCGCTTGGTCTCCTCACCAGATCCAGAAAATAAAAACAATTCATTCCTGGGTGTGGGAATTGAAACTATAACCGTCACGTTTACAGTCACACGTCCTGCCCCTGCACCACGACGACAACAGCAACGTTTTCATATTATAATTATATAAAAATATATGTAATCATTTATAATCAGCATTTCTTTTTTAAATTGCATCTGTATAAATTTTTTTTTTGTTGTTATTTGTGATTAGCACACACATTTTCACTTTAAATTTTAAAAGCCAAGTTAACATTATTAGACATTTACTTCAAATTATTAACACAATATTAAAGCGTATCTAAATATCGAATATGAACAACATTTTATCATTTACCAATATCAGGCAGTTAGTTGACAAAATTATCAGCCATTATTATACTCAATAAAATTCGCTCGAACTGATTTTATCGGATTAAACAAGGCATAAAGTACATAAAAGCTGCTTTAAATTTTACTCTCATAGTCATAGTACAATAGGTAAGAACCTTTTGAAAAATTGAGGCCAGTCGTGGCGCAGGGGCAATTGTGTAATTGTAAGCGATTGTGGGTTCGATGCCCACTCTAGTAAATGAAATATTTATTTAATTTTCATTTCTATATTTCGCTATGGTGTCGAAGCAAACTATGGTGTCGAAAAAACTGTGGGTTCAGCCACTCAATACACATTGCATCCAAAATTCGTGGTACGGAGTGTTTTAGCACTAGGTTCTGCCTACCTGCTATGTGCAGGATACAGCGTGAAGCTTATACAAAAACTGTGTCTAAAACTGAACGCTCTATGCGAAAAGTGACAGTTAAATCCGAAATATTTTGAAAATGATCGTTCCCACGAACGCTAATTTGAACCCGCACCCACCACATTTATGACCAGACACCGTCCTTTGCCGTCACAATGACCAGGACATAAAAGATACTATAATATTTCACGAAACGTTACCACCATGCTCATGAGGCTATTATCTGTAGCTCGTTTCGTTCTATACAGCGCTTGTACTGAAATATAGCTCACATTGTCGCCACTAACAACAGTTCGTTCTGGCTAACAGCGCGCGGTACTGACCCCGTACTTCCGCCCCGCTATCTTGCTACAGCGAGAGACAATAGTATCTTAAAAGCCTACTAAATAGTACTTTATTTACAACATTTCTTGCTGTTGTTTCATATGTTTGGAGATTATGTTGGTCGTGGCTCTTAATAAATTTCTTTTTTTACGCTTATGTTATGTTCAAAGTTTTATAAATATTATATTTTACATTATTTATATATTGAAATTCTTTATATTTCACAAGATATTACATGTTTGTTTTATATTTATTTACAAACAAAAATAATTAAGTTAAATTTAAAAATAGTTCCAAGGTAATTTTATAAAATTAATTTATTACATTTACAACTCATACATTTTTGTCATAGCGCAGAAGCACAGAGTGTGACTGTAAAACCGACTGGTTGTGGGTTCGATTCCCACTCGAGTATATGAAATATTTACTTAAATTTATATTTCCATTTCTTTGCACTGGTATCGAGACAAAGCCCGGCGTTGAGTTCTGCAACTTAACAAGCAATGCCTCCATAATTCGGCAAAAGTGGGGAACTGTGTGTTAACCCTCGGTTCCCTCTGCTTACCCTGCTGTGCGGGATGCAGCGTGAAGCTGATTGTATATTTATTTCAAAAAATGATGCGTATCTATTAAAATAAAAAATATTTGCATAGAAAAAACTAGCGAGGAAAAAGCTGGTTTATAAATTGGGAAAAATAGTAACTACAATAGTAATTTCACTTCACAATTACTATGAAACTTTTAAATAAACTAGCGAGCAAAAATGTTTGGTAACCCATTTAAAAGCTCACAACCGAAGTCCCAATGTCATTCCGTAGGTTCCGCATTTATCCAGCAAACAAATAATAGGTTTTGTTGTGAAACGCAAAACCGGTTAAGTGCGAGTCGGATTCGCCTACCGATTTTGTACCAATTTTAGGATTGTAGATTTTATAAAAGTTAAGAAACTTAAGTATGTGGGCATATTTTGTATGAAATTAATTTCAAGTATAATTATTTTTTTCAATAAAATATCTATAATTTTTTACTTTTAGGATATTTTCTTTTATTTTTTTTCGGGGTGTACTCCATAGATGGTACAGTACACGTATCTTAATATTTGATATTAAATTGAGTTTATACCTCCACGCGATCTCGACAATATTGGTATGGACAGACATAAGGACAGACGGACTACAAGATCATCCTATAAAGGTTCCTTTTTTACTTTTTGAGGTACGGAACCCTAAAAACAAACGCACGCCTAAAATCATTCTCATCAAGCTAGGCTCAGCCTGTAATTGGATTTAACCAATTTATTTCCAGATTGAGTACAGAGTTGTCTTAAGTGTATACAACCATACAACGTTTCGCAGAAGCGATGATGGCATTCCCGATATATATTGGTTAATGGCAAGTGGGTGAAAGAACAAAAGAAACTCAATCTGATCTGTACGCGTGATCACTCTTTTCAACGTCTTAAAGATGTCGAGTTTAGTTTACTTGAGATTTCGTAGAAATAATTTTGTATAAAGATTTAGATTGACGTTAGTAATAGATTTACTTATGTTACAGTACATAAGTAACGATGTACTCTCATTATTTGTACTTTCATTGCTATGGTTTTTTTTTGTTTTTATTCAGGTTTAATTATAATTGAGGCCAGTCGTGGCGCAGTGGCACAAAGTGTGACTGTAATACCGACTGGTTGTGGGTTGGATCCCCACTCGAGGAGATGAAATATTTACTTAAATTTATATTTCCATTTCTTCGCTCTGGTGTAGAGGCTAAGCGCGGCGTTGAGTTCTGCCACTCAACACGCAATGCCTCCAAAATTCGGCAAATAGTGGGGAACGGAGTGTCTTAACACTAGGTTCCCTCTGCCTAACCTGCTGTGTGCGGGATACATCGTGAAGCTAATTTATATATATATTTAAAAAGCCAATTAAAAGTTGCACCTGAGTTGTAATATGAAGTCGCCCAAATTTTCAACTGGGTTGCAGTTGATAAATTTCTACATTTATTTTGTCGCCAGTTCCTGAACACTAGAAATGTTATTATTACATTAGTTCTGTGCCAAATGTTTAACCAAATCTGTTTACAAATTGTCCAGGCCAAAAGTTTTTGTTGGTTGTTACTCTATTTACTCTATTTTTCTATTTTGAGCTCCACGTTTTATGTCATATGTAAAAGGGTAGATAGGGGAACCTACTTTAAGACATTTCCTACTATTAATTCATTTTTTTCATATTTTATATCTAACAATTATGAGGCGTTCAATGAGCCATGCTTACCTTTAATGCGACTACTCATGCAAATAATAATAGTTTTTGTTTTATCAAAATCGGTTCAGTATTTCCAAAGTTACAGCGTTGTAAAATTTCACCGCTTTTTTTAATTTGTGTTCCTTCGCCCGCTACTGCGTGACGTCACACGGCTTCTGTTATGTCCGATTACGGGTGATACGGAGTGTTTTTTAACGATTTCATTTATTCACTAAGAAAAACAATTTAATTTATAGCGAATCCGCGATAGTTAAACTAACCAAAATAGGAAGGCTTAGCCAGATTTTGCCGCGGAGGCCGTACCTTAATGTTTAATATCTCATTTGAAGAATGAAAAAAAAAAAATGTTTTTTTGCTATTTTTTATATTATTATGCTTGTATACGTAATTGTGCTTATAATACTCCTTTCTGTGAAAATATTTTTTAACGGATACCATCGTCAGAAATGGACCAAATTAAAATATGATCACACAAGCAGCATTAACTTTCAAAAGAAATCGCCCAGTGAAAAATTCAGACAAACATAAAAAAAATACACTCAAACTGATTACCTCATTATTTTACAATCAGTCGGTTAAAAATATATAATAAAGAAACCGTTGAATTAGTACTACTATTTTCCGCTACAACGCGGTATGCATATTTGCTATTATGGTCGCGTTAATAATATATCACCTTAATTATTCTGTTTCAATTATTAGCGCTATATTAACATTTAGATATTCGTAGGCTTGTAATAATCCTAATTTGGACATACGCCATTTAATTGATGGACTGGATTAACTCTATCCCGAACATCGGAGACAATCTAATCTATTTTAATAATATATTGTGGTGCGTATATATATATATATATATATATATATATATATATCTCCATCTCCATATATAATAAAAGGATAGAAAAGTCAATTCTGTACATGAAAGATATAAAAAAAATAAAAATTAGGTCGGTTAATATGTCGATTATAGAACCTAAAAAACCACTCAGCAGAATTCTTGTCTGTGTGTCTGTCTGTCTGTCTGTCTGTCTGTCTGTCTGTCGGTTTGTTTGTGCGTCAATCACGCAAAAACTACCTGACAGAAATTGATGAATTTTTGCATGGTGTTAGCCTAGGGCCTCAAGGTACATTTTTTTTCGGTTTCATTCCGAATTTCATGATAGTTTTCTTTAAAAAAAAAAAACTGAAAAATATAAATTACCTAAAATACCGATAACTACTGTATGAAATTAAATTAATTTTGGCATGGTAATAGTTCAAAGCCTAATGTCACTTATAGGATAGTTTTTATCATGGAGTATAAAGAATTTTTTGTAGAAAAAATTACATAATTATATTTTTTAATAAAAAAAATCGACTTCTTCAAATTCAACCGGATTTCACACTCTGAACTTAACTAAACTTTCACCAAACTACCCCTTATATGTACCCTTTCTAATAAAAAAAGAATCATTAAAATCGGTTGAATTGATATTGACTTATACGTTCATTTGTCGCGCATATACTTAATGTAAATTTGAGATTTATATGATTTTCTCATAGATACCATTGTTGGATATAAACTAAATTAAAATAAGACTACACGGGAGGCATTAGCTTTCAAATAAAAAAAGAATCATTAAAATCGGTTCATACAATCAAAAGTTCTAAGGTAACAAGGCTAAAAAATACAGCCCAATTGATGACCCCTTTTAAGAAGTCGGTTAATAGTAATCTGACATAATTAAATTACGACTATTTCATTTAACCACATTTTAAAAGAAGAAAGTAAATTGAGGCCGTTCGTTGCACAGGGGCACAAAGTGTAACTGTTGTGGGTTCGATGACCACGCAAGGAAACGAAATATTTATTTAAATTTATATTTCCATTTCATCGCTCTGGTGTCGAGGTAAAGTGCGGCGTTGAGTTTCACTACTCAGCACGCAATGCCTACAGAATTCCGAGAAAAGTAGGGAACAGAGTGTTGTTGTTAACACTAGAGGTCCTATGCCTACCCTGCTGTGTGCGGGATACAGCGTGAAGCTAAAAAAAGAAGTATAATCAATATTTGTTCAGTCTACCATAATTATTATTTCAAACGTCAACGTTGGTGATATTAACAAACATAATAAAGTAGGTATATTTTACGGAATTAGCTCATATGGCGATGTGTAGAATAAAAAGTATATGTATTTGGAAAGTAAATTCTGATTGTGAGTTCATAGTTTATAAAAGTTTATATTGTGTTTAGATGGATCACGTGGTGATGTCAATACGTTTTAATGTCATCTTATGTTATCTGTTAAAATAGCGTGAAGCTGATTAAACTTAGTGTTATATTCAAAAGAAATTAATTGTATGTAATACATAATATGTAATTTATTAATACGTTTCAAGTATGAAAAAAAGAAAAAATGCAATATAATTGCATTTGTGTTTCCTTCCTATATTTTGTATTTCTATTATTTAAATCGATATATCAGGAACGTAAATGTGGGAACAGAGTTGCATGCCATTTTAGTACAGAGTAACCTCTAAAAAATGTATTTACTAAACTGAATAAAAAGAATGTGTGATTCCTCTATACAATATATTATTCTATATTATACATAAAACAGGTTAAAACAGTGCATATGAAGGTCCTCCTGTAGTATAACTATTTTCAATTACTATCAACACTACATTGTCGATACTAATGTGGTATTACAATATGAATGAAATTTTTCCGCCATTATGATGACATAGACAATTTTTTTAATTTGGAAAAATAATATATTAACTATAAGAACGTTGGTAGTTTTTTAAAAGGAATTCTTATAGAATAAAAAATTGCCTAAACTATGCTTCTTCGCAAGTGGTTGTAATAACTATTGGTATCTTTTCACCAAAAAATCACTATAAATATTAAATATGCTCAATTATACAGAGTTTTTTTGTTAGGACCACTTTAAATGAAACCACAGTTTAACTACTCTATAAAAGCCTATTACATATTAAATTAAAAACCCGAAAATAAAAAAGTTATTTTTTCAAACAAAATCTCCATATATATAATAAAAGGATAGAAAAGTCAATTCTGTACATGAAAGATATAAAAAAAATAAAAATTAGGTCGGTTAATATGTCGATAAAAAATTAATATGTTTAAAGTTAATATGTCGACTAAAACTTGACGCTATGACGGTACAGTTGAGAGAACTGAGATTTCTGGTTGTAGCACTAGTTATATTTTAATTAGGTTAAAATCCCACTAAGTGGAAGAATATATTTATTTTTCTGCCCGTAAAAACAAACGAAGCGAAGCCTTGTGTTCCGCTATACTATCTAAAGAAATTGGAAAGTGCAAAATTGAGTAAGTGCACCACTATCTTATTTGAAATTCTTTCTTCTCTCCATTATAAATTTTCATAGGATTGAAATGTAATAGTGACGTCTTTGAACAATAGTATATGTTCATAACTGTTAAAGTTAATTATCGAACAAATGGTTTACAACTCTGATGATACAAAGACATTCTGCTTCAGCTGATAATTTAATTAAAATGTCTACCGGATGATCAATTAGCCTGCAGTTTACGTTTTAATTGTTATTATGTATGATGTTACGTAACGTTTCTTTACGTTTATTTATTTATATACATATTACATTTAATGAATTAAATATATTTTATAATATATGTGATAACATGTTCACAAATGTGATCCACATATGTGACCACATATTCACACATGTGGTCCACACACGTGACCACATGTTCACACATGTGGTCCACATATGTGACCACATGATCACACATGTAATCTTCATATGTGACTACATATCACACATGTGGTCTACATATGTGACTACATATCACACATGTGATATGCCCATGTGAATACTTATTCACACATGTGGTACACATATATGACCACACGATGCCACATGTGGTCCACATATGTGACCACATGATCACATATGTGGTCCACATATGTGAGCACATAAACACACATGTGGTCCACACACGTGACCACATATTCACACATGTGGTCCACACACGTGACCACATATTCACACATGTGGTCCACATATGTGACCACATGATCACACATGTAATCTTCATATGTGACTACATATCACACATGTGGTCTACATATGTGACAACATATCACACATGCGATCTGCACATGTGAATACTTACTCACACATGTGGTTCACATATATGACCACACGATGCCACATGTGGTCCACATATGTGACCACATGTTCACATATGTGGTCCACATATGTGAGCACATATTCACACATGTGGTCCTTATATGTGACCACATGATCACCCATGTAATCTTCATATGTGACTACATATCACACATGTGGTCCACATATGTGACCACATTTACCCACATGTGGTCCACATACGCGACCACATATTCACACATGTGGTCCACATATGTGACCACAAATTCTCACGTGTGGTCCACATGAAAGACCACATATTCACACATGTGGTCCACATATGTGACCACAGGATCACCCATGTAATCTTCATATGTGACTACATATCACACATGTGGTCCACATATGTGACCACATTTTCCCACATGTAATCCACATACGCGACCACATATTCACACATGTGGTCCACATATGTGTCCACAAATTCTCACATGTGGTCCACATGAAAGACCACATATTCACACATGTGGTCCACATATGGGACCGTATATTTACACATGTGGTCCACATATGTGACCACAAATTCTCACACGTGGTCCACATATGTGACCACATTTTCCCACATGTGGTCCACATACGCGACCACGTATTCACACATGTGGTCCACATATGTGACCACACATTCTCACATGTGGTCCACATGAAACACCACATATTCACACATGTGGTCCACATACGTGAGCACATATTGACACATGTGGTCCACATATGTGACCACATATTCACACATGTGGTCCACATATGTGACTACATATTCACACATGTGATCTATATATGTGACTACACATTCACATAAAAAAATTTTTACTACACGAATAAACTTCAATAAAAGTTTTATAATTTAAAAAAGTTTATTTTTTATGTAGGCTGTCTCCTATCTGAAGTGTAGTTAAATGGAAAAACTAGGAGGACCAGTGTGTGTGTCAGTGATGACCTATTGCGTTGAGAGACAAGGTCCTTCATCCTTAGCCTCATTCGCAGGCTCCAAGTCAGCTATGGAGACAGCTATTTCTCTAAGCTACTGAATTAGAAACGATGGATATGTAATTTATTAATACGTTTCAAGTATGAAAAAAAGAAAAAATGCAATATAATTGCATTTGTGTTTCCTTGCTATATTTTGTATTTCTATTATTTATATCGATATATCAGGAACGTAAATGCGGGAACAGAGTTGCATGCCATTTTAGTACAGAGTAACCTCTAAAAAATGTATTTACTAAACTGAATAAAAAGAATGTGTGATTCCTCTATAGAATATATTATTCTATATTATACATAAAACAGGTTAAAACAGTGCATATGAAGATATCCTCCTGTAGTATATCTATTTTTAATTACTATCAACACTACATTGTCGATACTAATGTGGTATTACAATACATTTTGAATATTTTTCCGCCATTAGGATGACATAGACAATTTTTTTAATTTGAAAAAATAATATATTAACTTAAGAATGTTGGTAGTTTTTCAAAAGGTATAAGAATAAAAAATTGCCTAAACTATGCTTCTTCGCAAGTGGTTGTAATAACTATTGGTATCTTTTCACCAAAAAATCACTATAAATATTAAATATGCTCAATTATACAGAGTTTTTTTGTTAGGACCACTTTAAATGAAACCACAGTTTAACTACTCTATAAAAGCCTATTACATATTAAATTAAAAACCCGAAAATAAAAAAGTTATTTTTTCAAACAAAATAAATAATAAAATTATCGTTGTAAAATAAAATACAATTTGTCAAGAACGACGTACGCACACATAAACCTATCAAAGGGAAACCGCCGCATACGCTTCATTGCGAAATCGAGTCGTAGGTTTTGGCGGCAAAGTTTAAAGTTCTAAACATTTTAGTACTATTTTTGTAGTAGTATGTGTTTACATTATTGGTCCTATGCGTAACCGCGTCATACGAAATATAGAAATGAATAAACATTGTGAAATGAGAAAAAAACCTACGTCTTCACTGTTGATGTATCTTGCTTAAATTCTTTAGGGACGGGTTTAAACTATTTTACCCTATATGCCCAATTGTAACTGTAACGCGACGTTGTGGGTCCGATCCACACATGCAGGATTGAATTATAATTTAATAATATTTTCATTTCGCACATAAGTCACACATTATACCCAATATCTTACACTAAGTTGCCCTACTAAGGGCGGGATAAAGCGTGGATCTGGTTTTAACTTTATGTGAACCGATTAAAATAAAGTCCAATCCAGTTGAGGCCAGTCATGGCGCAGCGGCACAAAGTGTGACTGTAAAACCGACTGGTTCTCTGAGTTCGATCCCCACACGAGGAGATGAAATATTTACTTAAATTTATATTTCCATTTCTTCGCTCTGGGGTCGAGGTTAAGCACGGCGTTGCGTTCTGCCACTCAACACGCAATGCGTCCCGAATTCGGTAGAAAGTGGGGAACGAGTGTCTTAATACTAGGTTCCTCCCTCTGACTAGCATGAAGCTGCTTAAAATAAAACTAATACTTAATATTTAAGGGCAGTTTTCCAGAATACAAACAAAAAAAGTATTTAAATCGGTTAAGCCGTTTCTGAGATTATCGCACATATAGTAAGTATCGATAAGTTGTGTTTTTATTTCAAACATTCAATTGAAGATTCTTATGGGAGGTACGAAAATGCGACCTAAAGTTTTAACAACTTTCTCATAAAAAACTTCATTACATTGCAAACATACATTATAAGTATATCAAAACACGAACATAATTCAGTGTGTTAAATAAATAATTCTGTGGTTTAAGCGGGCGAAGCCGCGAGCGGGTCGCTAGTATATATATATATACGTAGTGTGCTCAAAAAGTATCGCTAATTTTGTGTATTTTAACGGTGATTCGACGATTGGCCACTACCATTTTCTTCACTTCGTCAATTTTTTCGTCTGTTGTTGAAGTGCTCGGGCGTTCGGTACGCTCTTCGTCGTTCACATATTCTCGGCCTTCTTAAAACATTTTGTACCACCGATAAACGTTGCTTTTGTCCAAAGCAGCTTCTCCGTAATGCCACAGTCAACATTCAAAGTACATCAGCACTGAACTTCGTTTTTCTCACAAAATTTGATACAGGTTTGTTCCATTTTTTTTAAATAGTTAAAAATCAAAGACGAACCAAAACACATGCAAGCAACGCAGCTGTCAACAATTAACTGAACATTCAAAATGGCCGAACTTGTCAGCACAAGTGAGAGACATATGTACCAACATAACGTCACAAAAAATCTAAATTCGAATATACGTAAACCGCGAATTCAAATTTGCGATACTTTTTGAGCATACCTCGTATATATTGGGTTTATTCCTCGTATATAGTGATACGAAATATTTATTTAGTCTACTTGCGTTTTTTTAGTTTCACGCTGCATCCCGCATGAAGTAGAGTAGGAAGGGAAACTCTAATGTTAGGACACTCCCTTACTTACTTCCGTTGAATTCTGTAACTCAACGCCGCTTTGCCTCGACACCAAAGTGATGAAATTAAAATATGAATTTGCTATAAATCCACATTTTTTGGCAAAATATTGATATTTTTCTTTAAAGCTCGTCCATATGCCTATTAGAAGAGGAATTAAGTGCTTATTTAGGTGACGTTGTAGCATATTGTCATTTCAACTCTTGGATATAAATTATGCAAGAGAACATTTTAATGTTCTTATATTCAAATTTTAAGCTATTTTGATATAAAAAAAAATGTAAGCTAACATTTTTCTCGCATTTTTCCGTTGCAGTAGGAATGAAAAACGTAGCATGAAACAAAATATAATTTCACATTTTTTCCCGCATAGGAGCGAAGGCAGATGTTGTCTACTTTTTTACACGCAATGTCTCGTGAACCACACGAGACATTGCGTGTAAAAAAGTAACTAAAACGGAATTCAGCGCCGCACTCTGTGTACAAGAACTGAAAAAATTTAATTTAAATAAGAACTTACCTGATAAATTATAATACGTACCTACTATATAATAAGTGATATAGCCGTAATCTATTATCAATTTTTTCGTTTTATATAATTTAAACATAGTCTAAGTATTAGACCTCGAGCAAGATTAGGTGGCTTATTCAATAAAATATATATGCTACAATAATGATTTTTTCCAATTATCAACGAATCTAAGCAATTTAATATTTATACTTTTAAATTAATCGAAGATAGAATGCTAACGATTCCCACTCGAAGAAATGAAATATTTAATATTCCCATTTTCTTGGCTCTGGTGTGGACGCTAAGCGTGGCGATGGAAAATGGGAAACGGAGTGTCTTGACACTAGGTTTACTCCGCCTACTTTGCTGTGTGTTGGACAAAGCGTGAAGCTAAAAAATAGAAGTCTGTATTTTTAATTATTTACTTAAAAATAATACGAATTTCACATCACTATTATTTAAAAAAAAACCTGCTATAATATACGGGGAAAATTAGAACAATACAATACAATGGGTTAATGTCTAATGCGCGTATATAACTTCTATTGTAATACAATACAATTCTTTTCTATATCCAACTACACTTTTCATTATAAGACATAATGCGGGCAATTTCTATGTATAAAATATTTTTTGTAGTGCTTATTTTGGCGAATTTGGATATTGTATGGTTTTATTAAAAGTGATTTTCTCCACTCGCTTATATTAAAAAAAAAAATTTCGGTCTGCAACACGCGGTGCTAATTTTCAAAATCAAATATTTAAATTTGTATTTCCATTTCTTCGCTCTAGTGTCGAGGCGAAGAGCGACGTTTAGTTCTGCTTCTCAACGCGTAATGCCTTCAGTTCTTTGGCGTAAAGTGGGGATCGGAGTTATTAACACTAGGATCCTAGTTCCAGTGAGATCTCTCTGACTACCCTGATACATCGCGATACTCAACTCAACTGGATTGCAACTCGAACCCAAAACCTATAGCATTTACAATCAAACTCTTGTGCCACTGTGCCATGACTGACCTCTAAATATACGAGTATATACTCTAGAGATATAAAAAGAAAATACAGCGTTACATCGGGTTAGTATGAGGGTGGCCACACGTTAATTACAGAACGCTGAAAGCTCACGTGATAGATCGCCTGTTCATCAAGAATAATGGCCCATTCGACCAACTTTGGATATTATTCGCTCGTTCATTAGTACTAGGTCTTAGGTACTTTGTTTCGCTTAATTTACTATGTATTGTTATTATTTTGTATCGAACTAATTCGGGCTGTTCTTTACAATTTCACGTTCATTAAAGGTGTACAATGAAATTCTTAATTAATTTATGTATAGTGATTGTGGTAGGGTATATTTTATTTTGGGTACTCCAAAAGTATACAAAATATAGCAGATAATTGAGTTGGAGAAGCCGTCAAGGCGCAGGGATAGAAAGATGTTACTTTAACGCGATGGGTGTGGGTTCAATCCCCATTTGGAGGTATGAATTATTAATATTTTCGTTCCTTCGCTCTGGCGCCAAGGGGAAACCACGAAGTAGAGTTTCGCCACTCAACACGTAATGCCTCGAAAAATTATGCAAAAAGTATGGAACGGAATGTTTCAAAACCGGGATACAGTGTAAAGCTGAGTTAATGATAAATACTTTTTAAATATTAGACTAAACGATTAGACGACTATTTTTTTTTATTGTTTTATGAAGTAACGCAGTGAATGTACACGCGATCAGTTGGGTATTGGGATTTCATTCTGGGGAATATTTGTATTTATATTAGTATAAAATATTATATTTTTATGGTCTAGGAAAAGGAAGATAGCAGGAAAAGCTTTGAATCTGCCAATCGAGACAAAATATCTGTAGATGGCGAAAAAAAAAGTTACATGAAGTTATTTCAAAAATAAATATTGCTTATACAATAATATGAAATTAATGTGTCAAATTAAATTAGCTTCACGCTGTATCCCGCACACAGCAGGGTAGGCAGAGGGAACCTAGTGTTAAGACACTCCGTTCCCCACTTTCTGCCAAATTTTGGAGGCATTGCGTGTTAAGTGGCAGAACTCAACGCCGCGCTTTGCCTCGACTCCAGAGCGAAGAAATGGAAATATAAATTTAAGTTAATATTTCATCTCCTCGAGTGGGGATCGAACCCACAACCAGTCGATTTTACAGTCACACTTTGTACTACTGCGCCACGACTGGCCTCAAATTAATGTGTCGATATAATAAAATAGATCAATAAATATTTCAATTCCATTTGTTCTACTATTTGGGTAAAATAGATAATGGAAAAATATATTTTTATATAAAAATGTTATTACTAATATAATTTTCTTATATTAGTGCCACCCGTTTCGCTATTGAAGAGTGAAATAAAATTACACGAATGATTTCACAATATTAAAGAACAGAGAGAGAAAATCAAACATGATTAAAATATCTCAAGATAGAAACAACAACAAAAATGATTTTTTTCTTTATATTTAAATTTAAAAACACCTAAAATTATGACAATTAATAATTTCACAAATTACTTTGGTGAAACAGAAAGGAGCGTATATAACCGAGGGTAGGTACTTGGGCGGTGCGTAATAAAAATGTCACTTTTCTCCTCAACAAATGATTTATCACCCTTCATTAGCGCGATCACATTGAATGAAAGTGTTAAAAGTACTATACTGATTGATTACCCCATCTGAGCTGAGTGTGGGTGATAGTGGGATGTGTGGTGGGGGTGATGGTTTGATATGCAATATCGGAAGCTGAATAGAATAATAAGGCCAGTCGTGGCGAAGGGGCACAAGTTATAAGTTAAGGAATTCGTTTATTTAAATTTATACATATTTTTTTTATTTATTTGCTCTGGTATCATAGCAAGCGCGGCGTTGAGTTTCGTCACTGAATCACCTCTAGAATTCGTCGGAAAATGTGAAAGTATATTAACACTAGGTTCCCTCTGCCTAACATTTTATATGCGGGATAGAGCGAAAAGCTGATTTTATACTTTTTATAGAATAACGCGGTACGATGCAAGTGGCATCGTCACATATAACTTTTTGGTGGTGGTAATTTCCGAAAGCAAATTGTATTTACGGCTTTTCTCTGAAGTAGTAGTTTTAATGAAAGCTAAAAGTTCATATAATTTTAGTCAAACATCAAAACAAATAAAAATCGTTTTGGGCTTTGTTTAATCGATCCTAAAAGATCCAACAAAGTCAAGCAAATGTCAATCTTTTGTGGAGGGTTTAATTTTTTTGATTTCGAAGATGATACCTATATTTATTTTTCAGGTATGATTCCAAATAAAAATTTACAGGTACTTTAAACCAGCTTCACGCTGTATCCCGCACACAGGAGGGTAGGTAAAAGGGAATCTAGTTATGACACTCAGTTCTCCATTTTCCGCCAAACTCTGGAGGCAAGTGGCGGAACTTAACGCCACGCTGTGCCTCGACACCACAGCTAAGAAATAAAATATTAAATATTTAATTTCGGGATCGAACGTACAACCAATTGCGTTTACAATAACACATTTGTGCCACTGCACCACGACTGGCTTCCATCGTCATTTACGTTGATATCAGACATGACATGGTTTTTCTTTATTTTTTTAATAAGTTCAATATATATTGAGGCCGGTCGTGGCGCAGTGGCACGAAGTGTGACTGTAAAACCGACTGGTTGTGGGTTCGATCCCCACTCAAGGAGATGAAATATTTACTTAAATTTATATTTCCATTTCTTCGCTCTGGTGTCGAGGGTAAGCGCGGCGTTGAGTTCTGCCACTCAACACGCAATGCCTCCAGAATTCGGCAGAAAGTGGGGAATGGAGCGTCTTAACTCTAGGTTCCCTCTGCCTACTCTGCTGTGTGCGGGATACAGCGTGAAGCTGATTTGTTTTATTTATTTAATATATATAATGCGATACCTAATTTCGAAGGTAAACACAGCTTTATTTGGGTTTGGCAGTATTCCTAAATATTTATACTGGGCAACGAGCCAGATCAATGTTATCAATATGTACCTTAGTGCCTACTCGTATCTTAGTGTCACAGATTGACCAGATAATGGCAAATGCAACAGTGCATGTTTCGATGTTACTGTAATTGAATATTTATTAAATATTTATAAAGAAATGCTTAACTTTAAGTTTAAGTATTTTAATAGGAACGAAGTGTCTTTAGCACTAGCCTCTGAGGTTCCCATCCCTACACTGCTGTGTGCGGTATACTCTGTGAACCAAAAAAGGTATTCTAGAAACTACGATAGCGTATTATTAAATGCAATTATTCAATATTTCATATAAATAGTATTCAGCGTGCTTTTAAGTTTCACGCTGCATACCACTCATAGTAGACAAAGGGAACCCGGAAACCAAACTAAAAAATAATATAAACACTCCGATCAAGTTGAGGGACTCCCGTTTCCCACTTTCAGCCGATTTCATATAGCAATACGTGTTAAGTGGTTTACCTCCTAAGCAGAGAGATAAAAAAAAAATATTATTTTTTTTATTTCGTCTACTAGAAATCGAACCCACAAACATCGCGCTAACACTCACATGCTTAAGTATATAATATATGCAATAACTATGCGCCACGATGTCTTGATATATTCATTACCTATAATGTAAATATGCAACAAATAATTTTATAATATACAGTAGCGTATATAGTAGCCTAGCATTTATATCATGGATGCATTAACATTATTTCTATTATCGTTTCTACGTGCATTTGCAGGATAAGTAAGCTTTTCGAGAGATCTCTTAAGTTCAACAGTTTATATGTAATGTATGTAAGTGATATAGTACAATCAAGAATTAAATTTAGATACCTACTTTCTAAATTAGAAGCCAGGCGTGGCGCAGGAGAGTGGGATTGTTGACTCGACAGGTTGTGGGTTTGATTCACTATAGTAAATAAACTGAAATATTTAATATTTCTTTACTCTAGTTGAGTTTTGCTACTCAACACGCAATGGGAACGGATTATTTTAATATCAGGTCCCCTCTACTATGTGCGGGGTACAGCGTGAAACTATAAGAAAAACTTCTTTTCTAACAGTTTATAACCGTCAAACTGAATGGATACACATGCAATCAAATACAGGTTTGATTTAATTCTCTCTACATTATATTATTTTTAATTATAAAAATATTATTATAAAAAGAATCAAACCATATAGAATTAATAGATTCACTTCATTTGAATATTTGGCCTATATTGTTTCCCCTAATACGATCCCGAAATCTTCAACATATTTTAAACCAGGAAGCTACTTTGAGCATCTATATTTTATCGTTAAACTGGGTTATATTGAAACGAATGACTTTATAAATTAAAAACGTAGAAAACACAAATATAAAGTGTCGAAATTGAGAGAATAAATTTTACTACGTTTTAATGTAAAATAAATTAAAAATGAGCGTAATATTCCTTTTTAATATGTGACAAGATGTTATAAAACTATTAATTTTACCAATCATTTAAAACTTTTGATGTTAACAGAAAAATATAATTTATAATTAATGACGGTATGCAGTTTCTGAGAAAGATTTGGCTTTGATGTCACCTAATTAAGTTATTTTTAATATTGATAAATGACTTTTCTAAATTTAAGGAAACAAATGCATATTATTAGCTGTGAGAGGGTTTCGCTTTATTCAAATTCTTATTTTTTCTTGGGTTCCCTATCTCGAAAAGAAAACACGGAACCCTTGTAGGATCACTTCGTTGTCTGTTAGTCCGTCTGTCTGTCAAGTCTCTTTTTCTAAGAAACGCGTGGTGGTATCAAGTTGAAATTTATATCAAATACACAGCTCTACTGTCCCTTTGGAGCTGTGAAAATATAAAACTCCTTTGACAAATAAAGCCGTTTATGCCGCAATTTTTTTGAAACACGCAAGTGAGTCAATATCTAGGTACCCTGTACTTGCCCTGAACTGAGAATCTTAAAATTTAATCTTGAAATAGTTGTAATAAAAAGAAAATTGAGAATAGGGAAGAGATATTTCATAGAATAAAATCATCACAAAGTTATAATTAACCTTAATTTTATACAAAATGAGTGAATATGCCCGCAAGTCAATTGTCATGGTTGTGGACTTAAGTTTGATAGGTATAAGTATCTTGTTACGAGAGCAAGGAAATGAAAATACTTTTCTCCACTGAATGGAAATTGAACTCCTGACCTTCGCGTTTCCTGTCGGGTTTTCAGCGGACGTCGTGGTGTCATATCTGCCTCTTGATGTCATTGGATATTAATTGGTTCAGTCGTTTCTATTGTAAAGAATATGAAATATAGGTTACTATTTTTGAACATACCATTTACGATTATGTAAAAAAATGTTTACTTATTACTATTATAAGAATACTCAGAAAATAAATATTAAGAAGATTTTTGGTAACAAGAAAATATCGTGTTACAAGTGTCTAAAAATTTTAAAGTAGATTGATAGGAACGTTTGGCTTAGTATGCCAGACCGCTTGGACGCTCTCCAAGACGTGGGTTCGAGTTTCGCTGCTTTGATTTTTTTTATGTTTTCAAATATTATATTTATTAATATACATATTTATTTATTTAATATTTTTATTTTCTCATATATAAGTAACGTATTTATATTATACTATTAGTAATTAAAATTCAAATTCTACTTAAAAAAGTTAAACTCGACACCAGTCGTGGCGCAGCGGCACAAAGTGTGACTGTAAAACCGACTGGTTATGGGTTCAATTCCCACTCGAAGAGATGAAATATTTACTTAAATTTATATTTTCCATATCTTCGCTCTGGTGTCGAGACCACGCGTGGCGTTGAGTTCTGCCACTCAACACGCAATACGTCTAAAATTCGGCAGGAAGTGGGGATCGTGTCTCAACACTAGATTCCCTCTGCCTACGCTGCTGTGGGCGGGATACAGCGTGAAGCTGATTTATTGATTTAAAGTTAAAAACTATGGGTAAATAGCATATAAAATAATTAAAAATAGCTAAAACTAAAAACATTTAATAACATTCATATATATGTCACACACACACACTATACACATATATATATAGTTAAGTCCTTGAGTTGCCATGTTTACTGTAGGTAAGTAATTGCTGCACGGTGTTTACCTCATATAATGCAACTAGAAAGTTTATATTAAAATGAACCTTATTGCATGTCCCTTAAGATATATTTTGATGAATGCAGATATAACGTTGCAGGCTTAAGCTGTGACTACAATATAATATAAGGTGAATGTATGAGAATTGTACTATGTGAACACATGCATATATTGCCTTAATAATTGTTATCATTTACTGTCGGCGATATATGTCATCTCTCTTTTGAATTATTCAACAGCTTTACGCTGTATCCCTGTAGAGGGAACCTAGTGCTAAAATACTTCCTTCACCAAATTCCACCGAATTCTGGAGGCACTGCGTGTTGATTAACGGAACTAAACGCTGCTCTTTGCCCCGACATCAGATCGTGGAAATGGTAATATAAATTTAAATAAATATTTCATATCTCCGAGTGGAGATCGAACCGACAACCAGTAGCGATTTCAGTCACACTTTATGCTGCTGCGCCACGACTGGTCTCAATTCAAATCGTTGAATTGTACATATAACTAAAATAAACTTTTACACTAATATTAATATTAATTTACTATAATATATTAAGAATATATTTCGTTCAAATAACCTTAAAATTATCTAAGACACACAAGTTTTAAAAAAAAATATATATATTTTGGGAGGATTTTATTGGTCCACAATTTAACACACTGGCTCGTAGAGAACATTAAAAGCCTTATAAAAATTGTGAGAGATTTCGCAATCAATGGTAAAATTAGAGATGGACCAAACAACGCCCTACAACCGCCCTACGCCCAAACTCCTACCGATAAAAAGTGTCAACAATTTATAAAAGAAATGTACCAAGTCTCGACTGAAATTCTTTTTTCTTCCATTAAATTTGTTATGACATCGTCACCCAAGGATTTAGGCCCTGCAAAGAGTCAGATAAAAGTGACGCCACTCGGAATAGCTTTACGAGCACTCCTAAATTTGTGAGTTGAGATTTTGTGATAGCACGTGAATAAAGTTATAGCTGCATAAACAATTTTATCTTAAGGTTATGTTTTCTGCGATTGAATTAGTGAATGTTTTTATTAATATTTTTTGTGTATGTACTATGTATATTTTTACAGCTTCACGCTGCACACAGCAATAGCAGAGGCAGAGGGAACCTGGGAGGTTAAAATATTTCGTACCCCATTTTGCGCCGAATTCTGGTAGCGTTGCGCGTTGAGTGGAGGAAGTCAACGCCGCGCTTTGCCTCGACACCAAGAGCGAAGAAATTAAAATATTTAATATTTTATTTCCTCGAGTGGGAATCGAACCCGCAGCCTATTGCGTGTACTAACTGTACACGCGTGTGCCTCTTCGCCACGACTCTACATAATATATTATACTACAAAAACTATTCAAAAAGTGGTGTTACATGATACTATTATACTACAAAAAAACTCGATTAATATACATTATTATAATATATTAATCAAAGAATTTTCGTTGTTTCAGTGGTCAAAAGCAGTATGAGGTATCAAACAACGTCCCCGCTCAGCAGGGTGGGACCGACGGTGTCTCTTCGTGATAGTGAACCTAACTTCGTAGGTCCCATTGAGAATGTGACAGTTGCTTTGGGCAGGGAAGCCGTGCTCACGTGCTCCGTGTCGGACATTGGGGATTACAAGGTACGTTCAACAGTACTATTGTCGTTTTGCTATATTTGTAAGTAAATGTATTTAGAAGCTATTTTTTTATTTTGTTGTAATATGTTTTTTTATATATAATAATCATTTATACTATAATGTAAATACAAAATAAATAAATCAGCTTCACTTCAAAAATAACTAAATCAGGTAGGCTGAGGGAACCTTATGTTAAGACACTCCGTTCCCCACTTTCCGCCGAATTCTAGAGGCATTACGTTTTGAGTGGCGGAATTCAACGCCGCGCTTTGCCTCGAAAAATTGGAAATATAAATTAAAATAAATATTTCATCTCCTCGAGTGGTGATTAAACCCACAACGGGCCGATTTTACAGTCACACTTTCTGCCAGTGCGTCACGACTGGCCCCATGACGTGGCATGGCATATTATAATGTATAAAATTGTAAATGTTATACATATACTACAAAAGTTACCTTTGTTATAATTGGTATTAAATTTCTTTTAAAAAAATTATAAGCTTACAAAAGGAAACATTAAAAACAAAAACAAGGTCTTACGGAGGCTTGGAGTGAGATGGATTACTGAATTAATGTATTCGATTAATAATAAAGTGAATTAAGTTTCAAATTTTTATGTATCCATAATATTTTTTTTTTCCTATTTTTAGATGCTACAAAAATAAAAATATTTTTCTATTGTTTTTTTTTAAATTAATATTATACAAAATCATCAGCGCGTTGTTCCAGAATTGATATAACGTCTTCCTTTATATCATAATCCGTACATTTCACGAGCAAACTCAAATATTTTCCTCCATTATTATAATTGATTTGAACTGGCTCACTGTTACAATCGTTAGTCTAATCGAGTCTATCTCAGGAACCGCCTTAATCTGTCATACCTTCCCAATCTACATAATTTTGCTCAACTTACATTATCTTGTTCAGGGAAAATTCAATCCGACAGCGCCATTCTGAATCTAACCTGAAACAAAGTGGATTAGAAAAAATTCTGTTCGAAATTTATATGTTCCATTATTCGGAGGTAAACTCGTTAAAGTAGAGGCCGTCGTGGCGCACTGACACAATGCGACGGTTCTGGGTTTGATCCCCAATCGAGAGAATGAATTATAGTTTATTAATATTTTCATTACTTGGCTCTGGCAATAAGTCAAATCGCGCGCGGCGTTGAGCCAACCGCCAATCGAAAATCAGCGGAAAGTAGAGTTAGAGAACGGAGTGTTTTAACGTTCTCTCTGCCTACTCTGCTAAATGTGGGATACAGCGTGTTGTAAGTGGAGAACGACATGTTGTTTAATATTAAACTTTATTTACGGATCCTGCTACAACTATGAATTTATTATGAAACAAAAGCGTAAAATTTAAAAACATCTACATATAAAAACGGCCATTATTTCCTACATCTTTTGTATACGAGACACCATTCATGTAGACTCAGAAAAACAACCTAATGGTCTCATCCCCATCTCTAGGGAGCGATACTCTCTAGTCTTTCAATTCCGGGAGCAACATACCCTTCGCCACCAATTCACTTATTTGGGCGCGTCCAACCGTCCATTCTGTACACGGTGCCCACTCACGCACCTACAAGACCCCTTGTGTTTTCGTGCTTTAAGCTGTATATTCCTTCGTGAAAGACTTGTTTACCGAACGCCACTCATGTGATTATCCACAAGTTAGATATATATAGAGGGTAGTTATTTGTTACTTATGTTGAGGCCAGTCGTGGCGCAGCGGCACAAAGTGTGACTGTAAACCGACTGGTTGTGGGTTCGATCCCCACTCGAGGAGGTAAAATATTTACTTAAATTTATATTTCCATTTCTTCGCTCTGGTGTCGAGGCTAGGCGCGGCGTTAAGTTCTGCCACTCAACACGCAATGCCTCCAGAATTCGGCAGAAAGTGGGGAACAGAGTGTCTAAATAACTACGTTCCCACTAAGTTCCCTCTGCCTACCATGCTGTGTGCGGGATACAGCGTGAAGCCGATTTATTTATTTTTTTTATATATATTATTTTGTTAATTTTAACTTAAAGATACTATTATTATATATATTAAAAATAGTAGAGTAGGTCCTCCTATTCTAATTACTCTATCCTAGTGTTAAGAAACTCCGCTCCTCACTTTCCGCCCAATTCTTGAGGCATTGTGTATCGTGTTGCGGACACCGGAGGAAACAACTGAAATAATATATATATCCTTTCTTGAAGTGGGAATCGAACCCGCCACCTGTTGCGTTTACAATCACATGCTTGTGTACCCGCGTTACGATTGACTTCAACGTAATATTTTTACAATTTGATATATTTTAAAAATTGTTATGTAAACACGGACGGACGGTAAGGAAAATATAGAAGAAACTCAATTTAGTTCTTCTTTCATAACATTTGAAGAGGGAATGACTTGACATTTCAATGGAAAGAATCAAAAAGATAATATTTGCTATATGTTTTATCTTTGTTAATTCAGTTTCCTACAGCCATTTTATATCATACTAATATTAAACGTGATTGTAAGTACGTTTGTGACGCTTTCACGCTAAATGGACTTAATCGATTATCATGAAACTTTTTATATACAATCATAGAGATATTAGAAAGAACATAGGATACTTTTTATTAAAAATATATACATTATTCTTTGGCTATAATATATATCGATATTAATAGTAATAACTAATAGCACAGTACAGTAAAATATGATTTATATAAAAAATATATTTTTTTCAACATACAACGTTGATACTGAATTTTTTTTATAAAACAATAAATAAAATCTTTGATGTCTATACTACTTTTGAGATATTGCTTAGTGTTCTTTTTTACTTATCAAGGCGTATAATTTGCCTAGATCGAGTGCTTATAACCAACCACATGACTCGTATTTAGCCTATTAGCTCACAACGTGAGACATGTTTCATAGTAACTGATGGGGGCTGACCTGTCGATAGTGTAACTTATTTCTGTACGTGTGATTGCTGTTACGTTACTATATAAAATATAACAACTGTACTGACTGTAACCACGGTGGTTGTGAGTTCGATTTCCACACGGCGGCGGGGTATAATATTGTCATTTTCTTGTTCTGGTAAGTAGGCAAAGTGCGACGTTAAGTTTCGCCACTCAACACCCACGTAATGCCTCGAGAATTCGGCAGAAAGTGAGTGTCTCAACACTAGGTTCTCAGGTTCCTTTTGCCTTCCTTGCTGTGTGCGGGATAAAGCGTGAAGCTAAAAAAATATCTTTTATAAATGCTTTTATTTTAACTCTACATCTTCTTGCTAACCATAAACAAACGTACAGAATGTGCTCATTAACATAAATTAGAAAGCCAGTTCGCATTTACACAGCGTTTGTAAGTGTTCAACTTGCATCCAGACAAACTGAAACACCCACAATAATTTATAGGCACGTATATGCTAAAACATTATTTTTGGATATTCTCAAAAAAAGTAAAATGATTTGGACAAATAGATATGCTTTTGCTATCTTTAATTTAGTATACGCGTGTATATTTCACACGGTAACCCGAAAGAATAATAGGATAAGCAGAGGAAAACCAGTGTTATGATACTTCATCCCTCACTCTCCGTCCTAATTTCGAAACATTACGTATTGAGTGGCGAAACTCTATGTTTTTTGCGAATGAAATTCATAATTTTTTTTCTCCATAATTTATTACGTTCCATTTCTCAACCACAAGTAAACCGATAAAGCGGAAGTCACAAACTATTTATTATTCGCTTTATACAAAACAGCTGCGGAGAACACCGCAAATGGTTGAAGAAGACATAATTAATGATGTTCTTCACTTTTATCTGCTAGATTTACTCTTTCACGTGTTTTTTTCTGAGAGTGGTTTGTAAATAACCTCGTTTATACCCATTTAGTGGTCCAATGACAAACGAGCCAACGTCGAACGGCGATCGATCACTCTAATGACATTTAAACAGTGTTTTAGAGATGATCCCGATGACTTGCTTTTCACCCCGTAATCGAAGTTTCCGCGGGAAGTATAACGTCATCGTTTATTGGGGATTCATCTTTATTTTAATGTTGGATTTTTTGTTTTAGATTTGAAAATATTTAGTTTTATTATTGTTCTTTTTTATATGAAGTAACACTTTAACGATATGTAAATATATTTTTAATTTTAACATGTTGTTAGTATTATTTCGTGCTATAGATAGAAAAATATTTTTTTAGAAAACTTATATAATTAGAACGTTTTTATAGATTTTTATAGATTTTTATACTAACTTAAAATATATCGGAGGCACCTATTAAAATATATAACTAATTATAGTTAAACGACAATGACAAAAGTTGTGTACTATAACAATTACGATATTATACACTACATACATAACTATCATTCAACCGTCATCTGTCATCCGTCGCTTCACTCGCTGAAATGATTAAAATTGAACACTTTAAAGAATAATGATGTATTTTTAATAATAATTTTTATACTGAGTTATAAAATTTTGATTTTGTATTCACACATGAATGTATTTGTAGAGTTGTGTTCAGTCGTGGCACAGGGGCACGATGTGTGATTGTAAAGTTGTGGTTGTGGGTTCGATCCCCACTCGAGGATTAATTATTTATTTAGAAAACGCAATGCCTCCCGAATTCTGCGGGAGGTGAGGAAGAGATAAGGTTGTCTATGTCTACCCTGCTGTATGAAACTATACCATTCGGAGTTATTACAACCAATCGCAATTTGAAGATAAATAAGTTTTGGCTCAAGTCGAACTAGTTCCTCCAATTATATTTGACCGCTATATTATAAGATTAAGGTCAAACTATCAATAATCTTCAATAGAACTGAAACAATCTTATTTATAAATATATAATTAAGTTATATATTGATATAACTTAATTAGTAAATGTGTAATATATGTAAAATTTATACTGTTTTCACCTCTTTCAGTTAACCATTTAAATACCACCATTATCACCATCTTAATGTAAGTCAAAAATATAGAATTTTACAGGACGAGTCCAGAGGCTTAACAGTGAGATTAAATATAGTCATATATCGCTGTAGTGGCCACCGTGTCTTATCATTACAGCGGGATGGCCGGTCTGTCGTCCACTAAGCTTATTTCTAATATAACTGATTTGCTTTATTTAGCCTTCATTGAATATATTCAATTTAAATTAAATCAGCTTTACGCTGTATCCTGCGCACAGCAGAGTAGGCAGAGGGAACCTAGTGTGAAGGCACACCGTTCCTCGCTTTCCACAGAATTCTAGAGGAATTACGTGCTGAGTGGCCGCCGCGCTTGGCTTCGACACCAGAGCGAAGAAATGGAAATATACATTTAAATGAATATTTCATTTCCTCGAGTGAGGATCGAACCCACAACCAGTCGATTTCACAGTAACATTTTGTGCCCCTGCGCCACGACTGGCCTTGAGTACATTCATATATAAAAATAAAAGATTTTGGCTGCTTAGCAGCAACACATCCTTTGAAACCCACAGACAGAAGTCGTTGTTTAACAGTTGTTACCGCACGTTTCTCGCATGCTACTTTTATTACATTTGGAATAATATCTATTCACATATCACTTCAATATTTATTTACATTTGTAATTTCATTTTTCGCTTTGGTGTGGAGGCAAAGCGCGGCGTAGACTTCTGCCACTCGGCACGCAATGCCTCTAAAATTCGTTGGAAAGTGAAGAACGGAGTGTTTTAACACTAGGTTCCCTCTGCTTACCCTTTTAATCTATTCCCATATATTAGTTGATGTTTCGTTTTGGCCAAAGACATTTCAAATGTTATAATAGTAATGAATAATTGTGTTTAATTTTAAATAACACCTGGGTAAAAATATTGCACATTTAAAAAAAAGTGTCACATAAAAAAAATCCTGAGTAGAATAATAACGCGAGTACAGTGTAATCACAACAAAACATACATACGAGTGCGAAGGGTTAATAAAAAAATAATCGAAATTTTAAAAAACTGGAAACCACCCTTGACCGTTTGATAGGTAGCCTATCATATTGATATTTATTAACGTAGAGTAAAATTAACATGTCCAAATATGAAAAAAAAACAACGTTGTAAAATTTGGATCTGTATTTTATGTTAAAATTATTTTTTCTGATAAAATAACCGTCTCGTTGTATCCACAATCACAATTTAACTTCGGCTGTAAGAAATCCCACACATTTATTATTTTCTTTTATATAAAACAAAAGATGCAAAATAAAAGCAAACTGACGTTCACAAATATTGAGATTTTTGTATGAATCAATGTTTTATTTATACATACGTGAGATAAAAATAAACAATATTCAGAGTTTATCCTTTGTTTTATCATACTTCTTTTGAATTTAAATTAAATGTTAAAAGTAAAATCATATAAAAAATATTTTATTTTTTTCAGGTATATTAAGTTGAATGGAAATTTGCATACAATCGTAGATGTATAAGTTTCCAATACTTTTCATACACTTGCTTCTACGGCGCTACCATACATACATACATATTGTACTGTATTCATACAGATATACTACACCGGCGTTTGTTTTTGGTAGTCTGTACTTTGAGTGTGGGTACGAATCTGTGAAATATATACAAGTCAGTCGTTGAGACCAGTCGTGGCGCAGTGGCACGAAGTGTGACTGTAAAACCGACTGGTTGTGGGTTCGATCCCCACTCGAGGAGATGAAATATTTACTTAAATTTATATTTCCATTTCTTTGCTCTGGTGTCGAGGCTAAGCGCGGCGTTAAGTTCTGCCACTCAACACGCAAAGCCTCCAGAATTCGGCAGAAAGTGGGGAACGGAGTGTCTTAACACTAGGTTCCCTCTCCTCGCACACAGCAGGGTAGGCACCCTGCTGTGTGCGGGATACAGCGTGAAGCTGATTTATATACAATATATAGTAAAAAAAAAATTTTCTAAAGCATTATCGATTTTTTTTCATCTTTGTCTATCTATATACTATTAAACCTTATAAAAAGTTCGAGGTGGTTAAAAGGAAACACTTTAACAATAAACAAGAAAAGAAAATATTTAAAATCCCAAGTGTAAAATAATAAGGTTTCTCTGATGCACGCATAATTCACATTAACGCTAAATAAAAGCTATACAGAACGTTTATTTTTATTACAGAAAATTAGCAAACTCGCAATCTTTTAGCGCAAACGTTTGCGAAGAATTAAATGCATTCTGCACTGTTCAGTTAATAGAAACGCGCCGTGTGTTTATATGTATTTAAATGGGGAAGTCTAGTTTATTCTTTAATTTTTCCAGTCCTTTACATATAACGTTGATTTAGTAAAATGTTTTTTGTACTTTTTTGCAAAGTACCCTCACATTAACATTTGTTATTTTGTATATTTTAGTGATATGAAGAAATATATTGTTGTCGTATTTATCAATTGTTCGCGATTTGGACTCCTTTACATTGCATTGATACTTGGAATATTGTACAATACAATGTAATTGTTCAGTTAGTAACTCAAATATAAATATTATTACCATTTCAAGGTAATATAGATAGTGTCTTAATGGGTACGGAGTGTCTTAATGTTTTTCTTTTACCTTCCCTCTTATATACAGGATACAGCTATATGAAGTTAAAAACAAATATTATGCATGTAGCACAGGGCTGATCGTGGAGATCCTTCAATGATCCTATATCGAATAGCAGACGTCGAAAGACTGATATGATAATAATAATTTAATTTTATAATAATAGATACATCTTTTTTTTAAATAACTTGTTTTTTATTGGTTATTAAATGAAATAATACACGAAGAACAATTTAAAACAATAAAAGCCAAGAAAGGAAATACGAGTATTAAAGGGGACAGAAGAATTACAAATATATCCCTTTAAAGCACTAAAAAGCTCCTAAGATGTCTTTATTACAGAAAAAGTATTGCCATTTATCTTTTTTTTTGTATAAACATATCGTATATCGTAAATAGAAATAAAAGCCTTTGGAAGACAACTAAGCCCTATTTTTACTGAGAATGGAATAATATTTAAGAACAAACAAAAATGTTCATTTTTTATTGAAAAAAATACAGTAAATGGCAATACAATGTTCTTGAAATTTGTGTATTCGTGGAAAATATATTATTTGCTTGGTTTTGTCACAAAATACACGTTTAAAGCTAATGGCAAATTATTTTACAAATTTCGTCCCATAGCTGTAATTTCCTAAGTTATTTTATATATTATTCTCTCAGATCCTTTTTCTTTGATACCAAATAGTGTTGTACGACTAAAGCTGGATTTAGTATTATAGCGGATCTAGTATAAAATATATGCACGAGCTTGCACAGTGTCAAGCAATGTCTTCACTTAATCACTTAATTTATATGAAAAATTCTAAAATACAAGTGGCTAAATCCAACGATATTTTCTTCAAACGTTAGTTTTGATAGTGTCCATAGAAATATACTGAAATTACAGAATTTTTCCCTATGTAAACTTTGATAGCGCCAAAATAAATCGTTAGTTACATAAACTTTGGTAACGCCAAATTAAATTAGATTTATTTTTCGGACAAAATCGCCATAAATTGGACGGAAAGTAAGAAACGTGATGTCTTAACACTAAAAATTACTATAAATTATTTCTTGTTAATTTTTATGGTCGCTCATCGTTCTATTCAATTCCAATCATTCCTTCAATACCGTCTCATCATACAGGTTATAAGCAGGAAAAGTGTAAAGCTCCTTGGCTTTACACTTTTTTTGGCAGAGGAAACATAGTGTTAAGTCTCACCGCTCCTAACTTTCCCCCCATTTTATTAGGCAATGTGTCAGTACAACGGAGAAATCCAACACTACGCCATGTTTAAATGTACGTGTATATGTGGCGTGATGTTGGATTTTACCAGAGCAAGGAAATTAAATTATACGACACATTACATTTTTAATGCATTTTAAACAACTAAGTACTGACCAAGTCTCACGTGAAAAGTACTTTGTGAATCAAAACGACGCTATATTTCTGAGACGTGCAAACTTAGCCGTCAGCTTCAATTTACTTTCAATCCACCCGCTGTGACCAGCCGAGCGGCAAATTGATTTGCATTTCGAGGCGTTACCTGATTACGCTCCGCTTTCTTTTGCTATCGTTTGCTCTAAAATATTATTAAATAACACAACTATTATATAAAATCTTAAATTAATTTATTTTTTTTAGTAGCAAAAGTACTGTGTTATTTCTTATGAAAAAACAGCGTTATTTTTCCTTTTTGTACTTTTTTTTGTTCATCATACTTTAGTAATGTTATTTTCAAATGGTAAAATGGAAACCTTATAGGATCACTTTGTTGTTCATCTGTCTATACCAGTGGTTCCCAACCAATGGTCCGCGAACCACCAGTGGTCCGCAGAAGCTAAAATATGGTCAACGTACGATTTTAATTTTATGATTTGGGATGGCGAGGCGAAGTTTTTGTTTAATTATCACGGTTAATTTTAATTATACTTACATTCATAGTGCTCCCTGCTACCAAGAATGATATAAAAGTGGTAATTGATCAAAAAAAGGCTGCTAGCCCCTGGTCTATACCATTCGTCTCGAGATCATATATTGGCATCAAACTGAAACACTAACGACGCGCTCTTGGCTTTACTTCAGAAGAGCTTCGAGTTATGACAACGTAATGTTGTCGAGTTTCCAGTTATCTAAATAACCTTCTGATGGCAAATATAACTTTCTTATCACTGGTACCTCTGAATCTCTTAAAGATTTTGGTTTATTTACGATCACAACGATAGACAGTTTTAACCACTAGACACATCACGAGCCAAGGCATTATTTATTACATAATATTTTTAAATCGATACTTTTACCCGGCGGCAAAAGCTCATAATGGACGATTCCTATCCCATCCCATACATATAGCATCACTTTGTTCCGAATCAGGCCGGGCTTTGGCACGGTCTGTGTGTCCATGCTTCGACCATGATCTTTTTCGCACATTCTTATCGTAAGTCCCCTATTTTTCATTAACCGTAATCAATTGCTTAAAAAATGGTTCGAAATTGTTACGTATCAACAAACGTAACGTACGGTACGTTTGCTTGCTTGAAAAACAATTGAAAAATGGCGGGAAATAGATTTTTTTAATTATTGCATCTTCAAAATGTCACATTTAATGGTATCAAAACCAACCTGTTACATTCAGAACAGCCACAGAAGTTTATAATACATTTAAATTTAAATTAATTATTATTTTTTAAATTATTAATTATTTAAATTATTGAGGCCAGTCGTGGCGCAGTGGTACAAAGTGTGACTGTAAAACCGACTGGTTGTGGGTTCGATCCCCACTCGAGGAGATGAAATATTTACTTAAATTTATATTTTCATTTCCTCGCTCTGGTGTCGAGGCAAAGCGCGGCGTCGAGTTCTGCCACTCAACACGCAATGCCTCCAAAATTCGCCAGAAAGTGGGGAACGGAGTGTCTTAACAATAGGTTCCCCTTTGCCTACCCTGCTGTGTGCGGGATATAGCGTGAAGCTAATTTAATTTTTATTTTTAGATTTTTGTAGAAGTTAAACTACGCGGGTTTACACAATTAAAAGTAAAAAATATAATTTTACACAAATCCATTTTTTTTAATAATACGAAACAGCAAATACACGTTTTTAAGGTCAAATATAAATATTCAAATCAAAAGTATTCATAAATTTCCACGTGAAAACTTAGTCGCCGGTGTAATTCAGTTTGAGTCCGCTCTCTGTGACCATCTGAGCGGAAAATTCATTTGTATTTCGAGGCGTTACCTTATTATGCTTTGCTTTCTTTCCTTTAATGTGATTCTATGTACATAAAATTAAGATAACGAGATTTATAAAGCAGCAAATTAAATTCGAAAATATATTCAATCTTTGCCTTTGTTGTTTTATTCTCTTACGGAAATACAAAGCACTATAATACAATTAGACTGAAATAATTGCACGTATACTCAGTTAATACTGAGGCAACTTGTATATATATATATTTTTTGTATTGATCTGATCTAGTAATTTTTCTAGTAAATATGAAAACGGTGAATGAGGCCAGAGTGGAGCAGGGGCACAAGAGTTAAAACACGACAAGTTGTGAGTTCGATTACTATTCGAGGAAATGTAATTTTTAAACTTTAATTTTTTCACTCTGGTGTCAAGGCAAAGTGCAGCGTTGAGAACTGTCACTCAGAGGGATTGCCGTCTGAGAAGATTGCCTTCCAGAATTCCCCGGAAAGAGAGGACTTAGTGTCTCTTAAAATACAAAATGCCAAAACTTGTACTATAAGGTATATAAATCTACGAGCGTTATGTTTTGGACGAGCAGTCATTACGTAACAGTTGGTGGTGTAAGTATTTTTGTAAAAATGGACAAAATCGTGTCGTCGGGAGACATCGGGAGGCCAGTCGTGGCGCAGCGGCACAAAGTGTGACAGTAAATCGACTGGTTGTGGGTTCGATCCCCACTCGAGGAGATGACATATTTACTTAAATTTATATTTCCATTTCTTCGCTCTGGTGTCGAGGCTAAGCGCGGCGTTGAATTCTGCCACTCAACACGCAATGCCTCCAGAATTCGGCAGAAAGTGGGGAACGGAGTGTCTAAAACACTAGGTTCCCTCTGCCTACCCTGCTGTGTGCGGGATACAGCGTGAAGCTGATTTTTTTTTGATCAAGTATCGACCTGTTATTAATTTTGCAGCATCACTTACCATAATTGAATTTGGCACCTGAATTTACACGTGTAAGAGCTTGGGAGATAAAGAACGTTCTGCACGTCCAAAAGCTGCAACTACCGACGATAACAATACCAAATGATGCCAAACGATTTTTGAATATAGTAAGAGCGAGCGGAGTAGCAAATACGAAGAATATGACAAAAGAACGTGTATGTCATATGCTTAATCAACTTTTAGGTATGGCGATTAGTTGTTTCGGCTTGGAAGGAAATCATGGAATAATTTTGACAGATTATCTTCTAGAACGAAAAAATATGTCTACATATACTATGCATATACGTACATATACTACTTGACAAGAAAAAGGTAGAAATTGCAGAAAAAAACTTTGTTTTATCAAGACAAGCTGACTCCTGACACCTTAGCGGTAACGATGGCGAAAATTCACGAATTACAATTGGAACTGCTTGACCATCAGTTGTTGACTACTTTACATCAGATTTAGCCCTAAAAAACTTTTCTTCGGTACCACATCTAAAATCTAAATTGCGCAGTCACCTTCATGAACAATTTTACAGAAAAAAAACGTCAAGTACTTACTAAGTATTTCTTCTACGGGCACAGATATGGAAGCACCGTTAGAAGAACTATGTACAAAGAGACTATGTGGAAAAATAAAAAAAAATCTTTTAAGATACATTAAAAACTTTTCAGACCGCCCTCGTATATATGTAATTATACTTTACAAAAATATTTTTTATTTTCATACATAATATATTATAGGTCACAAACAAACCACAAGTACCACAGCACTATTAAAAAGCATAATATCCAACAAAATATTCTAAAATATTCTATGAGCCTACTAAAACCAAATGACGCGTCGTTAAATCACGGCCATGTTTAATTTGAACGGAGATCTGAAGCAAAATGTTATCAAGAGCAAATCCATTTTATTAAATTCCACATTTCCATATTAAAAAGAGATTACAATATAATTTTCAATATTGAGATATACGATTTCTGTTAATATACGAACGAACGACGAACACAACGCTCCGGATCAAAATGTACCCAATTCGTTTTGTACTTGTAGTATATTTCTATAGTTTTTTGCAATTTTCTACTGCATGCTGTCAACGCACTTGACATGGTTTTAACGTTGCATATTAAAAGGGACCATTATGCAAAGTACTATGGGATAGCGACAATTTGAATCTAATTACATATTCTTTCTAGATGATAAAAATTGCGTTAAAATTATTCTACATTTTAAATTGTTAAAGACTCATTACATGCTTTCGGTTTATAATTTTAATATTTTCTTTTTTCTGAATGTGAATGTAAAATTATATTAACGGAAGCACTACTCGAGTAATAAATATATATATAATATGTAGTTACATATATGATATAGCCCAAGATCATAGGGCCCTGAGATTTACGTCATTTTAGCAAAGCTGAAATTTTGAGGACTGTTAGTCTAATATGTAGTTAAGACAGTTTGCATACTCAATAACTTAAAAGTGGGGCCATTTCGGAGGTAGCCCCAAATAAAGGTGCATGTCTGTCTGGGAGGATAACGAAGCTATCGGATTGGTCCGGATCCTTGAAATAGTTCGTAAATAATATATATAAAATTAAAACTTGCTCATATAATGTAGTTTGTTTCAATTTTAAATAACTTTTAGGACGTCTAAAGAACCACTACTTTAAAGTAAAGAACCGCCACATTAAGGGTCTGGAATGAACTATTCATTTTTTAGATTATTGTTAAGAACATATTTAAATAGGAGCGTTTCTATTTTAACGTATGTGAGCGTGTATACTAAAATGGTGTTAGTTCTGAAAGGGCCACACTTTTGAGTTAGTAAGTATGCACACTGTCTTAACTACATATTAGACTATAAATAATTAGGATTTGCTGAAATGGTATATGTTTGGGGGCCCTGGGATCTCAGTGTAATTTGTATACAGAGTGTTTTTGTCAGCTCTACTTTTAATGAAACCACAGTTTTAATTACTCTATAAAAGCCAAAACAATACTATAAAAAAAACATGTATTTCCCAAAAAATTAAAAATTGGTATTAATTTCAAAAAAAAATAAATAATAAAATTAAACAAAAAAAAATATACGTAATACAGGTATGGATATACATCGTGAAATGAAAAAAAAATCCTACATCTAAACTGTTGAGGTATCTTGATTAACGTCTTTAGGTTTGGATTTAAAATATTTTAACCAATATGCTGTTTTCGTAAAAGGAGCGCATAACATTGAGAAAAAAGCGGAGTTGCCAGGTGAGACGACCTTGAAGCGAAATTTTCTTGTATAATTACAATAACCAAACGCGAGACCAAGAATTAATTTAATATAATACTTTGAAACAATATTACAAAGCTAAAGTTCTTGCTGACAGTATGTATACATTGCCTGAACGCCTTAAACCAGATCTATTGTTATAAGTAGGGCCAAGCTCCGAAATCCTTTGTTCAGCGATGGAATATTAATGAACTTCATTTAACTATATATACTCTATAATATATACAATTGTATGTAAAAGGTTAGTCAGAACATTTAATATATTAGATATAACAAGAACTAATTTTGAATTATTTCATACTAGGTCTAGGCAACACTGTCTATGGCCACAGTCTAAAATTTTGTCTACTGTTACTGGTCGTTCTTGACTGTATAGTGAATAAAACTTTTTTCTATTACTTTTACAACTTTAAAGTTATATTAGACACTTAAGAAAGAAAAATACTTATTTGGGAGGCCAGTCGTGGCGCAGTGGTACAAAGTATGACTGTTAAACCGACTGGTTGTGGGTTCGATCCCCACTCGAGGAGATGAAATATTTACTTAAATTTATATTTCCATTTCTTCGCTCTGGTGTCGAGGTAAAGCGCGACGTTGAGATCTGCCACTCAACACGCAATGCCTCCAAAATTCGGCAGAAAGTGGGGAACGAAGTGTCTTAACACTAGGTACCCTCTGCCTACCCTGCTGTGTGCGGGATAAAGCGTGAAGCTAATTTAATTTTAATTTTTTTAAATACTTATTTAGAAAACGTATAAAAAGTTGGAGTATTTTTTCTACTATTTGTATATAATTTTCTCTACTATTTTTTTTAATCCCATAGAATATTGCAAGGTACAGGACGTTCATTACCTCTATATGGATTTGTGTATATTTTATTAAATATCAGATATACAATTAAATTAAATTTTTTTAGTTAACAAAAATATTACGAAGCAATTGACTGAATCGTAAATATTAAAATTCAATATTTAAAAAAACATTACGTTAACATAATGTTAGTAGCATTTTTACATCTAAAGCTGACTAAATGATACCGTTTCATTTAGGTGTACTCTATTATATTATGAATTTCAGACTGTAAGTATATTAAAATATGTTTGATTAGAAACGCAAAGAAACTAAGGTAGCGGAAATTGAACCCGTGCCTCTTGGAAACCATCTTAGCGCTCTGACCACTATACCATACGATCTGATCAAATAAAATACTCTTATAAAAAAGTATTTATCTTTCCTAAGTGTGTAATAACACTTTGAAAATATAAAAAAATATATATGATTAGATTATAATTAGGTAATAGTTTAGTCGCGAACTGCTTCTGTCACGTTTACTTACATATTTAACGAAATGTCAACTCGAGCGTAAGTAAAATAAGCTTTACGTGACATCAAATTGTATTTAATAAAATACAAAAGGATCCTAATACAATAAGATTTTTTCCTTTACAGAGCATTCCTTCACGTGAAATTTAAAATAATGCGATTCCACTTGATTTCTGACCTCGGGTATGAAACAATCGGTTTATGTTCTTTTACAACATTTTCATCCTGTAACCGTAATAATATCTTATTTCACAATTACTCTGAACGGATTTATTTACTGAAACGTTGAAAATACGGATTTTATTTGAACAATTTAGTATATTTTTCATGTACACTCATCCCATTCCATCACCTTCAGACCTGCGACGTCGACAATTTATGACTCGCCACTCATATTAAGGATAAAATCTTCATTATTTTTTTATTGCTTTGTTTGTGAAATGTATTTTTGCAAATAAGGAATATGAATAAGCATCCATGTGGAATTTGAATCGGCAACCATTGATCAAATAGAATCACAAATACGCGAATGGTGTTAAAACTCGCCATCTCAAATGTATATCCATAAACATTTTTGTTAAACATATTGCCCCATAAATCGACGAACGTTTTAATAACTAAATATGAAAAGTACCATATAATATTCAAAAAATATCAAATAAATGTTCAAGTAAATATGAATAAGTAATCGCGTTGAAATGATATTGTTAACAGACTTAGGTCTAATAAGAAGCTTTTATAAATACCAGGAAATAAAATGAAATATGTATATTTAAAATTATTATGTTACATGAAAAAGATATACTTCAATTTTATATCATTGTTCTGTTTTCGTTGAATTGAATTTCGTTACAACAAAGAATGTTTGGGTGAGTGAACGGATGAGATGGTTAAAAGCTGTCCAGTATAAAATTATTTTATTATGAAATTGAGGCCAGTCGTGGCGCATTGGCACGAAGTGTGACTGTAAAACCGACTGGTTGTGGGTTCGATCCCCACTCGAGGAGATGAAATATTTACTTAAATTTATATTTCCATTTTTTCGCTCTGGTGTCGAGGGTAAGCGCGGCGTTGAGTTCTGCCACTCAACACGCAACGCCTCCAGAATTCGGCAGAAAGTGGGGAATGGAGTGTCTTAACACTAGGTTCCCTCTGCCTACCCTGCTGTGTGCGGGAAACAGCGTGAAGCTGATTTAAATTGAGTTAAGTTACATACTAAATAAATAAATAAAACTTTTCCATTTTTATGTGTCTGACAGACAACCCACAGTAAAAACTACTGGGCGTAGAAACGTAGAGCAAAATTTGGCATATAGATTCCTTGGGGAGTCCAGGGGAGTACTAACACAGAATTTCTCGATACACAAATTTATACGTACTTTTTATAGTCCTCACGAACAGTGTTGCAAGCTTTCCTTTTTACCAATATGTATTAATGAAATGTTTGTAACTTTACTCTTTTTGTATAAGAAATATATATACTTTTATCGAGGTGTTTTTTTTATTATACAAGGTAATATACAAAAAATCATATTGTATAAAGTATAAAAAAAAATATTCACCCGACGGTGAGACAAGGATGCTGTTCGTGCTACGATCGATAGGATACTGGACATGTTATACCTCACTGTGGAGAGTAAGGATCCTCCTCACAACACCCATCGTCTCAAATAATTCAGCTACCTGCTTCCAGTTCTTGATCCGTTGACTAAAACACTATCGGCACAATGGCAGACGGATTGATATCCCACATGACAGTTATCTTATAGGTTGTCAAAATATTTAGATAATCAATTAATAATGATTAATTTATACATTTTAGGCGGACTTTTTGGCGGACCTACTATCATGTGCTATTTCCTCCTCCGTAATATACATATCACTACAATATAATTCTATACGTAGTGTTTTATAGAAGTAATAACCTGTTTTGTTTGAATCGTCGTTTCTAAAAATATATAATATTTGAAATTTTAATTATGTAGGATAATTAAAATTGTTATTAAAACACAAGACTTGATATGGGGTTATGATTTTCGTTCGAGAAAATTAAATATTGAGTACTTTCGTTTCTTCGCTCTGGTATCGACTTGGCGGAGCAGCGTTCAGTTCCGCCACTCAACACGCAAAGCAGGAAAGAAATTAAACTATAATTTTCTTTTGTCTCCAGGTCGCGTGGATTCGAGCTGATGACCAAACGATTCTAACATTACACACCCGTTTAGTGACTCACAGCTCTCGCTACGCAGTCACTAACGATTCACCAGGATCGTGGCAACTGCATATCCGTCCTCTGAAAGTGGAAGACCGAGGATGTTATATGTGCCAAATTAATACTAGTACTATGAAGAAACAAATTGGATGTGTGGATGTTTTAGGTAAGGATTTTTTTACTTTTGTAATTTAAAAATATTATTTACTTTCTCGTTTATTACGTTTTAAATAAGAAAAGTGTAATATTTTTTGTAGGAAATGTGGAGTTGTTTTTTTTTCTAGATTACTGTAAGTAAAAGAAATTGTAGTTGTATTTAAAAACAATAATATTTTCCACCATCGTAAAACTATAAATACTTTCTTATTACACGGTAACTTGCAAAATAATAAGATAGATAGATAAAAAAAAAAATATTTAAATCTAATTTTTGATTTTTTTGCGGTACCAGAAAATGGGGCGCCGAGTTCACTAAAATATAAATACGTTTATATTTTTATATGTTTTCGAAAAAGTATTTTTCTTTCCTAAGTGTGGAATGACATTTTAAAAACGTATTAAATATTTAATAAATAACGTTCTCTCTCGCCAAATGATAATTCTATGCTATTATGGGTAGCAGAAATTTCTTAAATCTCCCTACAGAGACGCTAGCAACAATAAATTGCTTGTTACAAACATATAAAAAATTCGACGTCGACCAATATACGTAGAACACATGATATATGGCTTATTTGGTCAGAGCACTCGGACGACTTACAATAGGCGTGGGTTAAATCCCGCTACGTATTTTTTTATATATTTTCTAAAAAAATTATAATATTTTTCTTTCCTAAGTATGGAATATCATACTTTAAAAATATAAAAAAATACATATTAAATAATTTATTAGATATATTTACATAATATCCTACTTCCTTTCCTACTAATATTATGAATGTGAAAGTTTGTGTGTATGGAAGTTTGTTACACAATGAGGCAAAAACATGTATGTGTTCAATTAAGTTCAGTTTTACAATAAAATTGACCATATTTATTGAGATCAAAAGTATGTTTCGTTTTAATGCTACTCCACCTAGACCGTTAAACCTACAGCTCTAAAATGTTGCAGGGACGTTGTGTGACAACACGGTGATCCCAACGAAGTAGAATCACCAAGATTCTTGTAGTTGTAGTTTTTGAGTAAATGGTCAAAATGTGCCCCATAGAGTTAGGCTGTGGAACGTTTTGAAATTCTCGCTCATAGATGGAACTTTGAATAACTTAACGCAGCGCGTGCGGGCAAAATAGAAAATTTTCGCAACTTCGCTCAGCTCCACCCCTGCAGAACATGTGACAGATCCTAGTATTTAAAGGCATAACAGAGTATCTTAATATCAGGTCCTCTTCTATGTACAGTGTGATGTTATGAATCACATACACGTGTATTTATTTATTTACATAGTAAGCCAACATAATGTACAATGCAATTATCATACATACATATAACAATTGATAACTAGTAGTACTATTGAGGTCATTTACTAAATCGCTTCAATCATAGATGTCATGATATTGATTGTTGCTATTATTAGAACACACAACAGTCTGTCTTCAGTGTGATATAGGAAATACAATATGAAGCTTTACTGTGAGGCCAAAAGTGTGACTGTAAATCCACTGGTTGTGGGTCCGATCCCCACTCGAGGAAATGAAATGTTTATTTAAATGTATATTTCCATTTCTTCGCTCTGTTGTCGAGACAAAGCGCGGCGTTGAGCTCCGCCACTCAACACGCAATGCTTTCAGAATTCAGTGGAAAGTAGGGAACGGAGTGTCTTGACACTAGATACAGCGTGAAACTGAAGCTTTACTGTACTATAGACTGGTATTCTGCTATCGGTTTCGTCCACATGAGCTCATCAATTATACTTACTGCTATTTCGCTATTACCCATTCACAAAAACATATTATTTTTTGTATCAAATTCTGTTGTATGAATTCTATCATCTCTATAATTTATTTTTATAGAAATAATTCTATACAAATAACATGTGCCAATTGGGTGTCGGTATGTTATAAAGGCTTAAATTGAATAGAATAGAAGATTCTACTAATTTTACGTATAATGGATTTTGAATAAGCCTATTAATATAATATGTATGACAAATATTAGGTACTATTTCCTGTCATTACCAATTAATGACGATCGAGCGACTATATTATTTAATCGGCTTGTTTCTATAGTAATTGGTGGTTTCCTTAATACTTGTATTATATCTGCTGCTATGTATTCACTTTTATTTTAAAAGTCTTTTGACATCGTTAAAAAAGAAACAGATTTCAGCTCTAATTTTGTATGGTAAATGTTTGAAATTTATATTTTTTCTGTTTTTTTTTATGCTGTTAACCTGTCCAAAATATTTTACTAATTTAAAGAAATTCTTTATGCACTATCATACGCCATACCATATTATGCTTTAATTTTAAACCGCTTTCGCTCACACAATTTTCGTAAAAATGAGGCCAAAATTTTACTTCGCGTAATAAGTGTGTAACGATTAGAACGTAGAAAATAGATTTAACTTTTTACCCTCCCTATATAATGTGTAAAGAGAAAAAAGAGAGAAAGACAGAGATTTCTTATTCGAAATAAAATAAAAAATCATTATAAAAGGAAATAAAAACCATAATTTGTTTTTAGCGATCCCGCGAGAAGCACTACCCTACGGTTTACGTTCACGTCTCTTGCTTTATTTACTGTCATCAACCTCTTCATATATGCCGTCTCGAAGTCCTCATACCTTGTACGTGACTCTTTTTCAGTTACATTGACATTGAGTTTTCAAAGGTTTTCTTTACACATTTTCATTTTAATAAATCCAAAAATAAATTTATTCTAAAACAAATCATAATTCATTATAAATAACGATTCCTTCAATAAGTGACAACTTAAGAACGTGTGTTGAAATATTAAAAATATTATAACGGTCCCATATTTTTAGCCTTTTTAAAGTATTATTCCACATTTAGGAAAGAAAGCCTACTTATATAGCCGGATTTGTGAGCTTCTAAAACAGTATGCTATAAAATGCTTTCATTTAAGAATTTGATCTTTTCAATTTATTATTAGATTTTTTATCAGTTTCAAGCTGTATCCCTAATATAATAGGGTAGGAACAGAGAACCTAACCTAAGGCACCCCGTTCCCCACTAGTCGCTTAAGTTTTCGATGCATTGTATGTTGAGTGGCGGAACTCAACGCCGGGATTTGCCTTGGTGCTAGAGCGAATATTAATAAATTATTCATTAATTCATTCCTACGAGTGGGGATAGAACCCGTAACACCTGCGTTACAGACACATCCTTGTACCTCTGCGCCACAAGGCCTTTTCTCATTGCTCAACTCATTTAAATATTCTATATAATCTACGTTTATTAATATTTTGGGTTTTGCTTTAATACACTAAAATACATACATAATTGTTTGCACTTCACATTAAGTTAATAAACTTCTTAGCATTATTAATAAGCTATGAAATAAACACTGTTATTTCATAGTAATATATTTCTTCGAAATCTTTTTTTAATACCATCCAATAAATAAAGTTAATATTTTCAACTTTAAGGGTGTGTTTCACCACTGGCTGATAAAGTCCCGGATATTCGTATCTGCCGGAGGAGCTATAATTTTTGGTTTCTTAATAATATATAATATAATTTCGGGTCTCGATTAGCAATATCTGATAGATACACATTTGACACATGCTTTTCATTTTTACATACTTATTTGTTATTTAAAAATGTAACAAATCGTATCAATTGTTACTCACTACTATCGTTTGTTAATGAGAAAATAATTCTTGAAAATATAAGAAACAGTTATTTTGTATTTTCATCCTTTGTCTGTGTGCATTAATTATTAGAACATCAGCGTATCCCACACACCGCCTGGAAGGCAGAGGGAACCTAGTGTTAAGACACTCCGTTCCCCACATTCTGCTGAATTCTGGAGGCATTGCGTTTTGAGTGGCAGAACTTATCGCCGTGCTGGTCCTCGACATAAATAAAATATAAATTTAAGTAAATATTTCTTTCTTCTTTCATCTACTCGAGTGGGGATCGAACCCACAACCAGTCGGTTTTACAGTCACACTTTGTGCCCCTGCGCCACAACTGGCTTACTACTATTATTATTAGATTACTATCTGAAACTTTATTAGTGAACCGGTGAACAGGTGAAAATTAACACAAAATCAAATAAAAACGTCACAATCGTCGAACCAATTTGGCGTCATATTGAACTCGTTCAAAATATACATATGAATAATTTAAAAGTTGATATTGATATAAAGCAAATAAAACGTACTACGAACGCCCGCGTCCCGAACGACCCGTAGTCGCAAACACAAAATCATATTACAATCCTGCATAAACAATAATTAACTGTGTACAAATGATAAATATTTATCCTATCTAGTAGATAATAGTATGGATAACTAGCTAACAAAGGTTTTAATAGAAATAGACACCCTTGTATGGATGATTTATTCAGATAAACTACATTATTGTTTTGGATTCACGCTTTATTCCAGGCCAGTCGTGGTGTAGGGACTGTAAACGCGACAGGTTGTAGGTTCGACTCCTACTCTAGGAATTTATGTGTCATATTTTCTTTTACTCGCTGTGGTAACGAGGTAAAATACGGCGTTAAATTTCGACATTCAACACGTAAACTCTGCAAAATTCAACGGAAAGAGAGGAACAGAGGAACGCTACATGCCCTTTTATGTGGTGTGTGGATACAGCGTGAAGCTTTATCCCATGTATAACAGGATCGGTTGGGAGAATTTAATATATTCTCTCCACTCTTTGCTTTCTGCCCTAATTCAAAACACTGCGGCACGTTTTGAAATGAAACTCAAATTCACATTTTATTAATAAATGGGCTGAAAAATGAAAATAATCTTTTCTCCAATATGAGGATCCATCTTTTTCAAATCTTGCTTTATATCCGTAAGTTAGATGAGCTGATAGAGGTACATTGCTTGATATTCTGCTGCACAATAATGGCGTCTAAATTTCACTCAGAGGAAAATCTACACGAAAACTTGAGTGTGGATTTATCAAATAATACCTTGGTATGTTTTAGCAAAAGGCATAAAAAGTTAAAGACGAAAATCATCAATCAACAAGAATAAATTAAATAGAATCTAAAGAGCCCTCTCCACTTCTTTATGCTATAAAAATCTAATCAACTCACCATCATGCTGCATAAAGCAGAATAGGCAGAGTTAGATTTTTCGCCAAGGCCAAATTGGTGCCAAAAAATGAAAATATGAACAAATAATAATACATTCCCGTGAGTGGAAATCGAACCCACAACCGTCGCTTTACAGCCACATCCTTGTGCTCTTGCGAGACTGTAACGTCATGTAATTCGTACTATATTATACTCCACATACAATATCGAACTGCACTATAGAAATGAAAATAAGAATGAAATATAATTATACAAATTGAAAAAGTACTAAAGTACAGTTAAATATTTAATTTTTAATTTGGGCTTGGAATTTGAAACTCTTTAGGAATTACGTTTTAAATATGTATATTTAAAAACGAAAACCGTATAACGTACCGAAAAAGTTATTTTTAATTTGAAATACATTTTATATAAATACTAGAGAATCAAACGCGGCTTGGCTTACCTATGTTTATTTTTTAAAAATAGTCAAAGGATAATATTAAAAAACATTATTTTCTTAGAAATGTATTTTTTTAATAAGAATATCCTTTGGCCTTTCTCTTTTACTCCTAACAATATATGTACAAAGTTTCATAATAATCGATTGACTAGTTTTTCTTTAGCGAGGAGTTATGGCGTGAAAGCGCGAACCAACAAACTTACATTTGTAATATAAAAATTAAAAAATTAAATCAGCTTCACTGCCGCATACAGAAGAGTAGGCAGAACCTAGTCATAAGGCAAACCGTTACCCACTTTCCGCCGAGCTCTGGAGGCACTGTGTGTCGAGTGGCGGAACTCGACACTAGAGCAAAGAATTGAAAATATAAATGTAAGTAAATATTTCATCTCCTCGAGTGGGGATCGAACCCACAACTACAGTCGTCACGACTGGCCTCACATTCATAATATAAGTATGATATTTCATTTTAAAGTACACAACAGAAATTTGATGTGACAACGATTAGAAATTTTTAAATCCCGTCACGCACTAGATTAGAGTTTCCAGCCTTTTACTTAAAACTCGGGTCACGTCGCCCGAAGCAAGCGTTCCATGCCGCATCCGACCCCTAAATCATAAACGTTAATATTGTGTAGATATCGGCGAAACTGGTAAATATCTTGCATATCGTGATCACGTAGCCAATACAAATCCATGGTTCTATATTTAGTTTAATATATAGTAATAAAAATAAATTGTTAATAAAAAAATATACTTTGTTGTGTTAAATAAGAAAGTATTCTTTATGTGACGTACGTTTTTAACGATTTCAATTTTGTAATATGATTTAATTATTAGAAAAATTAACTATGCCTTTAACTTAATTAACTTTCCGGCATCCCTGGGATACAGAGTTGAAACACTCCAGCCCCCATCTTACCCACATTTAACAGAAACTGTCGAACATGTTATAGTTTTTTATAATATAGATTAAAACAAATGGATATAACAAAAACAATTACAGCACACTTGTTCTCAATATTGAAATTGCAATTAGCAAAAGGCAAATATTTGGCGGTGGCCATTGAAATATTAAATTTTAACTCGCCGACAAAGTACTCGATGCTATAATGACCAATCCATAATGAGCTGTACGAACATATCGTACAAAATAATATTTATTAAACTTCAAATATCAATTGAATACAATTTATCCATTCTGCTAATAAACAAAGGATTTTTGTGTCCTTGTTATAGAAACATAAAGATAGATTAATTTCTTTCAAGTAGGTACTTTGTAATGAACGACAATTTCCGCGAATTCCGCTACTTAACACGCAATGCCTCAAAAATTCGATGGAAAATAGGCAACATTTTAACATTAAGTTCCCTTTGCCTACCCTGCAGTATGCGGGAAAGAATATGCGGCATGAAGTTGAAAAAAAAAAAATTTTATTTTCAAAATATAGTTCTGTAAATATGTAGGAGAAAATAATATCGCAGTTTTTTTTCTACTCTTCTGGGTATATAACAAAAATATGTATATTAAAAATGGATGATAGTAAAAAAGTAAAAGATTGAGATTATATAATATTTATTCCTTATATAATTTATTCAGAAAGAAAAATCTTTTTTTATTTTTTTCTGTTGCTACGGATTTTAAAAGCTTTCACCAGGTAAGTAAAGATATTTATGCAATATAAAAATATGCAAATCACCATTTATACAGTCGATTAATGACGTAGACTGCATAAAGAGAGAGAGAGAGAGAGAGAGCGAGTTTTTTTTCTTTCTAATCTATATTAAATATTTATATTAAGGGAATTAGGGGAACAGAGTGTCTTAACAATAATAAATACCCTCTGCCTACCCTGCTGTGTGCGGGATACAGCGTGAAGCTGATTAAATTTAATTATTTTAACCGTATCTGTTGAACAGAATTTTTAAAAATACTTTAGACTGCTAGAAATCTATACATTTATCAAAACATCTGAAAAATGTTATATATATGGTGTTAAAATATGAGCTCCCCAATACTGATCCAATAAAATATTTATGATTGCATTTCGGAGGGTTAAGATGAAAGAAGCAACTGTGGTGTAAGTAAAGGGGGAGTTCAAAGCTACAAATATTGACGTTCAAGAAATGAAATACAAAAATCATTCTATATATATAAAACACAGTTTAAATATTATTGTTACTATTGTTTTATTTATATCTAAATTATCTTGATTTTTTAATTATATGTATTTTTATAAATATAAAATGAAATTTATAGAGACCAGTCGCGTCAGGTTGTGGATTCCTCACTAAAGGAAATAAAATATTTATTTACATTTATATTCTTAATTCCTCACTCTGGAGTCCAGGGAAAACACGGCGCTAAGTTTCGCCACTTAAAATTCTGCGAAAAATGGGATACGGAATGTCTGAACACTAGGTTCCCTGTTACTGCTGTGCGCGGGATACAGCGTAAATCTGATTTCATTTTTGATTTATGAAAAAGTATAATTATATTTTTTTGTTAACGAACTTTTTCAATTTCAACCGGATACCATAATCAGAACCTAACCAAACTCACCAAATTATCCTTGAACTGTATCCTTCCTTTCCAACCAATAAAAAAGAATCATCGAATTCAGTTGGCGTGATATTGAGTTATTCGTCCATTTGTCGCGCACACCCCTAATGCAAATTTAAGACATGTAATTTTCTCATAGATACCATTGTTAGAAATGGACCAAATCATAGCCCTATTAATGGACCACATATTAAAAATGGGACTACACGGGAAGCACTAGCTTTAAAAAAAGAATCATCAAAGTCAGTTCACCTAATCAAAAGGGAATAAACATAAAAAAAACAGTCGAATTTATTTTTATAGAAGTCGGTTAAAAATAAGGCAATGTCGTCTTAACTTGTTTACTGCAAATTGGGCTAAAGTAAGCTGAGAGTAATGGTTGCAGGTTCAATTTGTAGTGTTTAACAAACAGCATCCTCTCCCTCTTCACTTTAAGACGAACTTTTTCAAATAAGCTAAACGCCAAAAAAATACATACATGTTGTCCAGTATCTCAATGTTACACATTTTTTGTTACTAATTTTTTTTTTAATTTAGATAGAAGCTTTCAACTAACAGGTGATATAGATTGAATGATTGATACATATTTTAGGCCGTCGTGGCTCAGGGGGACCTAGAGTGTGCCTGTAACGCGGCGGTTGTGGGTTCGATTGCCAGTCGAGAAAACGAATTATTATTAATTAATATTATAACCCATTAGGCTTATAATATTAATTAATAATAATTCGTGTGGAAAATTCGGTGGAAAGTGAGGAACGGGGTGTCTTAACACTAAGTTCTTATTCTGTTGTATGCGGGATACAACGTGAAGCTGATAAAAAAATAATATCCTAACGTCAGTGAAAGATAACACTAATGGGTCATATATATAACGTATTTCTATTGAATTGTATGGATATATTTGCCAAAAGCAAAACTGAGAGAGTCGTCCGAAGCGACACGTACTATAAAATAGAGTTTGGGTGTGTTTCTGACGGCACATAAATTGAAGAAAATTGTTAGCTATTTTAAAGAATAGCGTCGCGAAGAATGGCGTTGAAATTGTAAATTCTTAGTGTTTATTGACAGAGATCGTTTGTAAAAGTTTTTTTTTAATAATTATAGTGGCTGTTTTAATTTCAAAATGTATTTTCTGTGTAAATTTAATAATCTAACCTTGCCCATTTGTATGAAAAGGCGATAATAGATTAAAATTTATATCTTTTCTAATATTATGATTGTTCGTGAAATTCTGTAGATGGTTAATTTTATTGTTTCAATTTTCCGTAGGGAATTTTAGCTTACAAAGATTGAGTTTGTGAACTTAATAAATAATAATATAGAATTATATAAGATAAACGCAGAAACGGAACTGTCATTTTGGTAAATATTGTTTAAGAGTTCTTATTAATATTAATAAAAGCAAGAATGATTAAAGTAATAATAATATTTTATATTATTAAAAGGAATATTTAAAATTTGCTACGATTCATAAATTATATACCAAATTTCTTGTTTACCATAAACTCCTCGGACCTTATTCCAAGATAAAATATTATACAGCGGGATGTCAAATAAAAAAAGCAACAATCGTGACGAAAACGGCCTTTTCATTTCCACTGTCATTATTTAATTTTAAGAAGAGCATAAATATTTATGGAAAGATTCTTATCCCCAAATTTATGCGTTCATTTTGACCGAAAAAATCGTATAAAAAGTAAATTATCCAACCGGAATTTATTTCGGACGGCGAGAATTACGATCCTATGATGCCTAAATTACCGCGTTTCCCTTTAGTGTCTATTGTTTGAACACAGGGTGATTCGAATGAAAACAATCAAATACCGCGTATCACATAAATATTAAAAAACGTATTGGGATTTTATATTTGTAACGATATTGCGTCCATTATTTTTTTTTTTCTCGTCTGTTTCACGCTGATTTTAATGGCGTGATAATATATGTTTTTAAATTTATGTTTGGAGGAAATTGACGTTTTAATTTATAAGTTTTTTTAAATGTTGGACGCTTTTAGCTCAAACTGCTAATGGTTTTTTTTAAAATGACAATAAATATTTTTATGCGTGACGTTAATCAAGCATCATTTTTGAGAGCTTATTCATGGTTTAGAGTGTTTGTGTGTGTGGAGTATTAATGTGTGAATATAAAGGCACAGGTATAGGGTTGTGGGTTCTATTCCCATTCGAGTAAAAAAATTTTAATATTTTTATTTCCTCGTTCTTTTAATGAGGCAATGCACGGCGTTTAGTTATGCCACTTAACAGGCAATACATCCCTAATTCGGTGAAAAATGGGGAACCGAGGTATCTTAATGGGAACGGAGTGTCTCGGAGTAACCAAGAGTTAGTTCCCAGATTTCCTCTGCCTACCCCAATGTGTGCGTGAAGTTAAAAAAAAATATTCTTAACACTTTTATTTAAAAAAATTTTTTTACAACCTCACATTGTATACCGCATATAGCCCAATTTTCGATAGATTGCGGTTGAAACTTAACACCATATATTTAATATCCACTACTTGTAATAGTAAATAATATAATTAAACCTTTTTGCCCGACAGTTCCACCAAACATTGTTGACGAGGGAACCAGCGGCGACATCGTCTCACGGGAGGGCACCGACGTCAGTATAACGTGCAAGGCGGACGGCAGGCCTCATCCCCGCATACTATGGAGAAGAGAAGATGGAACTAATATAATGTTGCGAAATGAAGCTGGCGAACTTTATAAAGGTTTATTTTAATTGCAATTTATGAGAATAATAATAGGTTATTATTTTATTGTAATTAACTATTTAAACCATTTCCACACTTAGGAAAGAAACATACTTTTTAGAAAACATGTAAAAATTTGAACGTAGCCGGATTTGAACCTACAGTCAAAGTATCGTCAAAAATAAGTTGTAACAAGAATATAAAAATTTCGACGTAGCCCGATAAGAACGTATGGCTTAGTACAGAGCGCTTGGACGGTTACCAAGAGTGGCGGGTTTAAATCTCGCTATGTAATTTTCTTATGTTTTCTAAAAAGTATTGGTAATTTTTATTTTTTTTAAGTTTGTTTAAATAATTATTAATTAGTTTACGCAGTGTTTAACTTAATAATATTATGGTTTATCAAAATATTTAACAAAAATTAAGAAAATGTTAAAACATTTTGATAAAAAGAAATCTTACTATCAACACAAAGGAGTAAATAATAAATGTGTTGCAACAAAAATAAACGAGAAGACGTCTGAACGTCACTGATATAGATTAAAAATATTCTTTTAGCGAATAAAAACGTAGCTTAAAAAACTCATCGCCTTTAAAAAAGTCGACAATGCGATATAAAAGTCATGTCATGGGGTACAATTAGAGTTTTTTTTTATAAATGACTATGATAGCACCATTTCGAAAACAATTTTTAGTATAAAATTTTCTTTCGTAAATTCCTTTGCTGCTTTAATTTTTCTGTCAACTCCGCCCCTCATTTCCTCCTTGGCAAGTAGCGTCTATTGTCGAGAGAAAACGATTCCTTGTTTTTTTTTTGTTTCTCTAGTATTAATGTGCTGAACTAAATAAGAACTACTTTTACAAAGAAATAGATGTAATACTACTTTACTTATTCAGAAAATCTATTATACAGAGTGTTTTTATCTTTATCCCTTTAAGCGATTTTTTTTTTGTTTTGTTAACTACTTTATAAAAGCTTAATTTTTTTTCAGTGATTTTTTTATAAGCGGGTTAAAATTATCGTTGTAAAACATAAAATGCCTTTTAATAAAACATCTAATGATGTAAACAGACACGAAAAGCGACGTGTTCGTGGATGATGCATTCACGCACAAAACGAGTCGTATGTAATAGCGGTGAAATTGAATGTGGTTTAGGTTTACTGTAACAAACAAAATAGGTGGGTAATAAAAATTATTGCGTAAAATGGAACTAAAGATATCCCTTTCTCATATTATTGAAGGAGGAAAAAAGGGACATTTCATACACATTTATTGGTATTTTTGTAGTAGTATGTGTTTACGTTATTGGTATCTATTCGAAACTGCGTCACACGAAATACAGGTATGAATAAAAATCATGAAATGAAAAATGTCTAAACTGTTAACGAATCTTGATAGATTTTTTTAGGATTTGTTTGAAATATTTTTTGATATTTTACCCTATATGCTGTTCCCATAAAAGGAGTGCAGACGCTCCCCAGCATATGCTAAAAAATAAATAAATTGTAACTGACGTATAAGAATTTGAGACGTAGATTGATGAGAACGTATGGCTACGTATGGCGCGGATTTAATTTTTGATGTATTTTTAAATATATATTTGTCTTTCTTAAATATCAAAAAAAAAAACACTTTCAAAATGATAAAAATAAATGTGATATATTTTAAGAATTGAAACCATGGATTTATTGGTAATAAGCGGTATGAGAAAAAATAAAAGAACTTTATACAGGAATACGTCTATAAATTAATCCGTCATATCCAATATACACAATCAATGATGGAATAATATCAAAATAATTTATTTCTCCTAAGAAAAAAAGTATAGCATTTTATAAATTATTAAACTAATTTCGAAAATAATTTTCGCTAAAAAAATACTTAATTAAGATGTACCCAATTTTATTTCTGCTACCAGAAATTTAATCTTTTCCTTATAAAACAAAAAAAATCTTGTAAAAGATAACTAGAGATTAGCCGTGAACATAATATTGAAGAGGAATAACTATAACAAATAAGGAAACAAGATTCGCAGAAATATGATACTAATTACATTATTTTGTTTATAGCAAAAATATTTGATCATATAATACCGACTTACTTTCTAATAGAGGAAAATTACAGCTTTTGACAATCTGTTCTAATTAGATTTTATATGATATGATTTTAGATACAAGTTGATTAATACTAGCAATAAAGGTATGGTTGTAAATTCTTGTAGCGTATTATAATTATATATATAAATAAAATATTCGAGGCCAGTCGTGGCGCAGGGGCACAAAGTGTGACTGTAAACTGACTGGTTTTGGATTCGATCCCCACTCGATGAAGTTGAAAAATTTACTTAAATTTATTCCATTTCTTCGCTCTGGTGTCGTGGCAAAGCGCGGCGTTGAGTTCTGCTACTCAACACGCAATGCCTCCCGAATTCGGCAGAAAGTGGGGAACGGAGTGTCTTCCCTCTGTCTACCCTGCTGTGTACGGGATACAGGGTGAAGCTTTTTTTATTACATATATGATTCGGATACTTATATCGCTTTATTTAAATTATTTTCAAAAAAAGTTTTGGATAAAAATATCCTTTGTTCAACTAATCAAGTTATATAGAGGTCAGTAGTGTCAGTCCTATAAGAAGCTGCTACCGCCGCCTCGAAAGATAGTTCTGCTGAGAAGAGCCGGCATGAAAAAAAAAACATTTGCTTTTTTTTTTCAAAATATAATTTACAATAGATATATAGCTATAAGCTTCCCGAGTAAACATCAACAGAATTTAATTCCACTCACTATTAGATAATAGTAGACTTGGTATTATTTATATGAAAAAAAGTGTTACACAATTATGTCAAAGTTTTTTTTTTTTATTTCTGACAGAAAAAAAAAACATTTAACATTTTCTCTCACTTAAGAATAAAACGAGAAACTAGAAAATAAACATATCTAAATGATATTATAAATGTGAATGGTATTAAATGACACTACTGAACGAATTTAGATGAAACTTTACTTTTGGCTTATACATAACATTTTTGAAACTATCGTGAAATTTGGCTTAATTATAGAATTAACTTTAAGCGGACGTCGATTTGCATTATACATGACCTACAAACGTAGCTTACGTTTGGATCATGTATAACGTAATTAAACAATTGATCCATTTAATTTATAAATCTATATAGAATGTTTATTTTTAATATAGAATTATAATATATAATTTAATATTTCCAACAGCGGACATGTTCACGGGCCCCTCGATGAACCTGACGAAAGTGGAGCGTCGTCAAATGGGCGCGTATCTGTGCATAGCGTCCAACGACGTGCCACCGTCCGTCAGCAAGAGAATTATGCTTAATGTCAATTGTAAGTTTTGATTTTTTTGATTTGGTTTTGGTTTGAGCTGGATTGGGCACGTCGAACGAATGAGTGATGAAAGAATGGCAAAAAATATTTATGATGGAAAAGTGAGCGATAAGAGAGGTATTGGGAGACCTCGGTTGACCTTCGAAAACACAAAATTAATTATTTCATTTCGTTTTATTATTTTTAGATTTTAAATAATTGTTAGGCCAGTCGTTGCGTAGGGGTACAAAGTGTGACTGGTAAGCCGACTGGTTGTGGATTCGATTCCCACTCGAGGAGATGAAATATTTATTAAATTAAATTTATATTTCCATTTCTTCGCTGTGGTGTCGAGGCAAAGCGTGGCGTTGAGTTCTCCGCTTCTCATGCCTCCAGAATTCGGCAGAAAGTGGAGAACGGAGTGTCATAACACTAGGTTCCTTTTGCCAAACCTGGTGTGTGCAGAACACAATGTACAGCTAAAAAAAACATTATTTTTTAAAAAAAATCATTTTTATAAAACATCACTTGTATGGATTAAAACTTTAATTAACAATCAATGAAGCTGAAAGCATTTTACATGAAAACGGGACCGTGGGGATAAACATTTTTTAACGAATTTATATCGCATACAATCTGATATGAGATAATTAATGTGTGAATCTTCATCCAAAAAGAGCAAAATCGATCGAAATCAGTGTTGAATAAAAATTTAATATAATTTATACATATATCTATACTTTACGCATGTAGGCAGCTGTAGGGAACGTATTGTTAAGACACTTCGTTCCCCTCTTTCCGTCAAATTCTTGAGGTATTGGGTATTGAGTGGCAGAATTACACGCCACGCTTTACTTCGCTACTGGAGCGAGTAAGTAAAAATCTCGCGTGAGAATGGAACCTACAACAGTCACGCTTATAGCCTATACTTGTACAATTGCGCTACGACAACCACTTCATTATTTTAATACAAAATATTAATGTATTCCAATTTGTCTCTAACTTTAGATACATACTTCTATATTTTTGGTCGAAAAGGTTTCCTTGAAACAATTTTTTGATAACATTTATGCTTGATATGACTTGAATTGAACTTTATGATAACTTTTATGTCGGCCATGTCAGGTAACGGTCCGTAAAAAGATTTTTGCTAGTAAATCCTTTACAAGTATTTTTATGCCTTTCCCTTTTTACCTTTTCATAAATTTGACAAAACTTGGACCTAACGTAACTCGACAATGTGGATATTCAAGGTAATTGTTGTTTTTTTCACATTATGAATACAATGTAAAATAAATATTAAGAAAAAACCTGATAATATAAGAATTAATAAAAAAGCTTCACGCTAATTCTTTAATTAATATGCCTCACACAATAGGCTAGGCAGAGGTTAAGTTTAGTGTTAAGACACTCCGTTCCTCACTTTCCACCGAATTTTTCAAGTCATTTCACGTTGAGTGGAAAGATTGGTAGAGCGTAGAAATGAAAATATTAATAAATAACAGCTCCCTCGAGTGGGGATCGAAGCCGGAATAGCGTTACAGTCACACCTTTTTGCTCTTGCACCACAACAGCCTCCTAATATTATATTGACACAATAAATTAAAGAACAAAAATCGTATTACATTATAAATAAAACTATTTTAACCGGATTAATCGCGTATATTTAGTTTTTACATTTTTGGAAACCCGACGTGACCACGGACTACTGCAAAGTGTTCGAAATTATTTAAAATGTATAATAATCGTGAAAATCAAAGAACTTATTTCGTATTACATTAGTCAAAAAACAGGATTTATTTTGTAACAGCATTTCCAAACAACTAACAAAACTGATCTAACTTTATCTCAAAAATGTACAGACAGGCTTAAGTTTAAGAGTTTCAAAAGAGAACCTCATTCCAATATGAGAATTTTATATGTTTGAGCTCGTATTGAAAACAGTGCAATAAAAGCTCTAGACGTATTCTTTTTAAAGTACTGAAGTGGAATTGTGCAATTTATTTCGTATGAAGGTTTTGTACGGGGAATATATCGTTGTATCGATATTCGACGTACTTTAACGATTGCCAGGCCAGTCGTGGCGCAGGAGTACAAGTGTGTAGCGCGGCGAGTGGTTGTGGGTTCGATCCCTGCTCAAGGAAATTAAATGTTTTCTTAATTTTTTTTTATTTCTTCGCAATAATCTTATATTGAGTGGAGTTTCGCCAATTGACATGCAATACCAGGGAAAAATGAGGAATGAAGACGTGTCTTAATATTAGGTTCCCTCTAAGCTGATCTATTTTAAGATTATATAAACTCAATAGACTGTATAAATATGTGTTTATAAGGTAATTTTGGATTTCAACATTAGAAGGGATAATGTTTATAAAATGTAAACAAAAATACAGCTATATAAAAATGAAAACGGAGGAAAAGCGTAGATTAATTTGCTACTTTAGTCACTACATTAGTCTCTAAATATAGTTTTTGAACGCCAAAACCACAGACACCGTGTCATGTCATGCGTAAGCAATTTTATCATGATTAGTTATAAATACTTATCTGATAATTAATTTAACATTAAAAATAAAAAAAATGAGTCGGCTTCACTCTGTATCCCGCACATAATTTTAAGACACTCCGTTGCCTACTTTCCGTTAAATTTTTCGAGATATTTCGTATCGAAATGGCGAAATCTGCTAGAGCTAAACAAAATTAAAATATAAAAAATAAATAATGAATTTCTGTGTGTAGAGGGATTGAAACCACAACCGTCACGTTACAGTCATGCCATGCCACAATGACCTTAAATAATTATAATTTTAATAAATTAATTTAAAAATTAAATATTAATTGAATTATTGCCTTTCAGTCGGTCCATCCATAACGATATCGACGAAAGTCATCGGTGTTCCCACTGGGTCGCAGACGGAACTGGAGTGCCTCGTCGAGGCGTATCCCCTAGCCATCAATTACTGGTTAAAAAGTGGAGAAGAAATGATTCTCTCTGGGTATGTAAGTGGCAAAAAAATAATCTATTACAAGAATTATGTTTTTTTTTTAAATGATAAAAGAAATACAATCAGTCATTTTATCGTGTTAATCAATAAATCGCATTAGCTAATATTTTTTCATTTAATCTCCATATATATATGTTTGTGTATATACTAATGTCGTTATTTCGTTTATACATTCAAAATACGAACGAAAGCATTTATCTTCTCAATATTGTTTCGTTTTCGTTCAACTGAAATGTAACATTAAGAAGTATGTAGGTCGCATATTTGAACGTAAAGTAGGGCGCAGTTAAATAAAGTAGGACCTCAATAGACTCAAATATAAATATTAAATAACTTTTTTAAAGTTAAAAAATTTTTTTTAGAAAAATTGATTTAAAATGTTAGTGTTTGTTGAAACATTTCAACGTTTTGAAATTTCCAATAAATAAATTTTCACATGAATAGCAATTGATTTGACTATGTGAAGCTTTGGAAATTGCATCGAAAATAAAATATAACATTGTGTTTAGTTAGTTACGACCTACTATGTTTTTTTTTGTATTTTGATATTTAATAAAGAAAACGTGAAAAATATGTAAAAACTAAAGTGATATTTAAATATTTGTTTTTAATGTAACAACAAACATTGATTAGTTAGGATAGATTCTTCTTTATAATTATTATATTCTATTTTTAAGTCTTTTTAACATTTTTAATTTTTTTTATTATTCCACACTTAGGAAAGAAAAATACTTATTTAGAAAAGAAGAAAAAAGTTTAAGAATTTAAACGTAGCCAGACTCCAACCCGTAAAATTCAGGAAAATACTTATTTAGAAAACGTTTAAGAATTTAAACGTAGCCAGACTCCAACCCGTGAAATTCAGGAGGCGCGGGTTCGATTCCCGCTACGGTCGAATTTTTATACGTTTTCTAAATAAGTATTTAACTTATGTCCTTATTACTATAATTAAAAAGATACCATAAACGATTCAATTCGTGGCTGACATAAAAATAAACACTTCAAACTAAATAATGATTAATAATATTTTTTTTCTTTCAGTGGAAAACACGAAATAAACGAAATTCGTATTTCGTCTTATCAAACACGAACTATACTAACTATAACTGAATTTGATTCAGAAGATACAGGGACATATACTTGTGTTGCGACCAACACAATTGGCAAGGCTGAAGGAACTTTAAGATTATATGGTCAGTGTGTGTTATTTTATTATTATCTTAGCTTAGTTTAATTAAGTAGGAAAGGAACCTGGGAACCTGATATTAAGTCACTCCGTTCCCATTAAGTCGCTTCCGTTCTCCACTCTCTACCTAATTCTAAGCCGATAAAGCTCTTAGAATTTATATTGAAAAATTCATGAAAATTTAAGCTATATGGATTACTTTTAATAATTATAAAATATTCAATAATAAAAATTATTCATCCAATATTATTATTGATGCAGAAATCAAAATAACTACGACAACAACCACGACAACAACAACAACGACCACAACCACAACTACAACGACCACGCCGGCGCCGACCACCACCGAGCTCACTACACCGCCGCGTAAGCTTCTACTTTTATATTTTTAAATAAAAGTTTTATAACGATCCAAATTTACATTATTTTGACGCAATTATCGTCTGTCTTGGCAATAATGGGTTCAAACCAAATGCTTAAAGAAGATTTGGTTATGTTTTAGTTCTTTTTTTATGTTTAAATTTTATTAAAGAATAGATACGTCACAACCAGAAGAAACTCGTCCTTACAGCAAATATGATAAGCGTGCAAAAATAGGATCATTTATTAAAAAATTGGTCACATATTCAATGTTATGTTGAGGTAAGTCGTGGCGCACAGACACAAGAGTGTGACTGTAAGCGTTGTGGGTTCGATTCTCACTCGAAGAAACCAAAATTTTATATTTTTATTTCTTTGCCCTGGTATCAAAAGAAAGCGCATCGTTGCGTTCTCCTTTACTCAACAAGCAATGACTCAAGAATCTGCCGGAAAGCAGAGAGCGGAGTGTCTTAGCACCTTGCTCCCTCTACCTACCTTGCTACACGTGGTATACAGCGCAAAGCTGAAAACGTTCAATGATTTTATTTGTTTTGGAATTCATAATACATTCTGAAATGTAATCAAACACACACACACACGCGCACACACAAGACTCACAATTGACCTTACAGTACCTTAAATAGAGTAAGAACTCTACTCTACTCTGGTCTTATAAAACCGCTAACACTCCAGATAAAAGCTACATTTGGGAAAGATCTACAGTAAATGTATTAAACACCAGAAGAACCGACAACTAAGGAAAATTAAGAGCTAAATTATAAACACATTACACCTGGGGACGGGCTGTACGTTAATAATGATTATTTGTCCAGCTGTAAGCAATTAACAAATGCATATTTCATTGTGTTACCTTAAACATTACACTAACATCGCGTTAACGAGATAGTAAATATGATTTTATAATTTTAGCACCTACTCACCTCACTGGTGATTTTCTTAACACTAGGTTCCCTCTGCCTACTCTGCTATTGCCGGGATACAGCGGACGTAAAGCTGAAAAATATATAAGAATCACGGCTCCGACTACAAAAAAAAGTACTTTGGTACTTAGTAAATAGTAGTAAATATTTTTTTTTCTGTGACTATCAACAAAATATAATATGCTTATCGCTTTAGGGAACTTTTTCATTGAATATCAGACCTTTACAAAATTATGTTTTAATTAGTTCATACTAGTATAATTTATTGAATATAAAATAAACAGATTAACTTTGTTATTTTTTGTATATTTATCGTTAAATAAAATTGTTAACATCGATTGGGTACTACCTCCACATATGTATATATTATATAACCTTAGAATTTTTTTTGTCTCCTGCCCATAGCAGGGTAGGCAGAGGAAACCTAGGAACCTAATATTAAGACACTCTGTTTCACATTAAGTCACTTCGGTTCTCTACTGGAAACGAATGAGAACAGGAACCCTAATGACAACGAAAAGTACTCCAACTCAACTTAATTAAATAATTAATAATCTACTTTATAGAAGATTGTGTTCAATAGAGTATAGTTCTTCTACATTAACTTGAAAATCTGATAATAAATTATTTTTCCTTTGCACAGATTATGTAGTGGCGCTACAGCCAGCCGAGCAAAAATTTTTTACTCCAGACGTCACTACATATGGTAAGCAATTGTACAGTATAGCAGTATACCCATATCTATAACCTTTTTGCGACCGTCGTGGTGCAGTAAAACAACACTAGATGGTACAGTGATGTACACGACGGTCATAGGTTCGATTCACACTCGGGGTTATGTTATAATAAATATGTTATAATATTTTTTTTATAAAATACATCCTTTTCTTTAATTTTGCTACTAAACACATAATGTCTCGTCATCATAAATATCTCGTCATCGTAGAAAGACGTATTTCTAAACTCTTAGTTCCTTCTAGAGTGCCAAGTCAGAATAGCACATCTCCATTTCTTTTCAAAAGGGTCATAAATGGCGACTAAGGGATAAATTAAGAGGGATGGGCAGCCGCATTCCATCAACTACGCTCGCCCACGTCATTGCCAGCGCAATGAGTATGGACATATGCATCTCATGAGTATATCAAGTAAATACAGGTTCAGAGTCCTTCTTGGTAAAACTTGATGAGACTGGACGAACGCTTAATGGACTAGACAAACACCTTAGAAGTAGAGCTAAATCACATTAACTATTCTAGACTTATCTGAAGTCCGAAGAAAGGAAGAGGATACGACGACCCTGGTCACGTCACATGCTCTATTTCTGTAAAAGGGCACCAATCTACCAGGGAAGAAGTTGTTTTTTGGTTCACAAATCTCTCATAAGAAATGTTGTACAAATCAGTAGTATGCCGAACAGAGTTGCTTACCTTGTTCTTAAATTATCTAAAAAGTATGCCCTGAAAATTATATATACGCACCGACTTCTACATTCTCTGATGACGAGGTTGAAACAATGTACGATGATATCGCAATACCCTCAACAACACCTCTTAAGTTTATTACAGCGTTGTTATGGGAGTACAAAGAAGCGGCCAATCATACATCAGAATCTTCGGTTTGGGAGATAGGAACTAAAGGAAGCAATATCAGGCAAACTACCTCAGTTCCAGAGGCTCTTTTCAATGAACTCGTTCTTTAAAAAAAAGCCCCAATGGAGGTGGACCTGGTGAAGCCCCGAGAGACAGTATCCAACTGTGGACCCGAATAGGCTCATTTTATTGATTGAACTTTCTTCTACCTATCCTGCTAAATGCGTGAAGTTTATAAATAATAATTACAAACATATATCCTTTAATTTAATTTAAATAACTTTAATAAGAATTGAATTATTTTATAATATACATTTCTTCCAATACAGATACAATGCAAAACGTCATAGAACAATCTGTCCTCGACAATAACTGGCAACCAACGGTGGATTCGTCCGCATTCACCCATCAAGCCTCTATTATGCTTACTTTTATATCGATATTAGCAATTATTAATAATTTTAGTTTTAATTTAAACTTATTTTTTACAATTAATAGTCATAATCTAATAATAAAAGCTGCGAGATGATAAGTTAGTGTTGATTGTATGAATGTCAATTTAATGTAATATAATGCCAGTGACATATGTATGTATCTATTAACTAATAAAAAAACAGGTAATAATTAGATTTTTATGCTGTGTAATTTATATACATATTTTTTTGTGTTCTTCTGGAAAAAAATGTCTCTGTCAGTGCGGGATGCGGGATACAGCGTGAATGCGGGATACAGCGTGAACTAGCGGGATACAGATTTTTTAGTATTTTACTAAAATAGTTCATATTGTTTTTAGAAAAGTAATAAAATGTAAAAAGCAATGATCTTGTCTGCTCGCGTAATATAAACTGAACTGGGATGAAGAAAGTTTTCTCTGACATCTGTGTAACAGGGTCAAGAGTTAAGAAAAGTATTAAACTTATCCTACAAAGTTGGACTTTGTGAAGTTTACTTTGAAAGTATTACTGAATACAATATTTATATTAGTAATGCAAATACTAACAAACTATATTTAATTTTATTCAACTTTTTGATACTTAGCTTCAAATTTGAAACAGGTAGTTGCAATGACTATACAGCGTGTATGTTTTTCTTAGAAATAATGACGTTTGTTAAAAAAGAAAAACATTTAAATAAATGACTATTTCCCCCAAAATACTGTTCCCTAAATCAAAACTACGTTGTACTAAGTTTTTTATGTGTATATATCAGTATATATATACTGATATATACACATAAAAAACTTAGTACTATATTTCGTACTGATATTTCGTTGTATAATCAAGATTTGGAGCAGAAATAATAAATGTAGATAAAAGATTTTATGAAGCTAATTTTATGAAGTACAATTGTCAATGGCTTCGTACTTTCATATTTTTGCATGTTAAAAATATGCTGTTCTATGTCACTCGGGTCAAGGTGGAGGTTTTGCTAGTCACGGTCATATTGTGATTTTGAGACTATGTACTTCTAGCAAAACCTCTCGAAATCTGTTTTATACAAAATTGGTTTTTTTATGTATTATTTTTAATATTTCTTAGCTTAGGTGCAACATTTTATTTGTTCATTTGTGCAATTTTAATAACAAAAAATGTATTTGTAATTTTATCGCATAATGTGTACAAATAATTAATCTTAACAAAGCATATCAATGTAAAATATATTATAATGTAAATAGTCAATATAATTTATAAATAAATCGTAATAAGTATTAGAAATTTAAGAATCTAATTTAATGGTATGTTTATACTGTCGTGAAGCAGCTACGATCTATCTGGATTAACGCAATGGTTGTGGGTGCGAATCCCTAATTTGGGGAATCATTCGGTATATTCTCTGTATGGTTGGACATAGTGCAACGTTTGGACTACAATACGTAGCAATCGTTAGATGAAAAGCATCCGGCTGTAAGCTGAATCTTCACTAGGAAGAATACATATAAATTATTTATATTTACCCGCTCAGAGATAAGAAGGGGCGTTCAGTTCCGTCAACACATAGTGCCTGGAATAGTGGGGAACTCAGTCTCAACACGAGGTTCCTTCCGTTTTCCATTGCAGGTCACTATGCGATAAACCTTATTTTCTTTGATATAACATAAATAGACGAAAAATGAATAATTTGTATAAACATAGAAATCGAAAGTTCTAACGCAAATACATATATTCTACCAATAAATAGTTATAATATTGAGATACACTGGCTTTATTTTGAACCTTTCTGTCAAATTTCTTTATAATAAGCGTTATTTAGTTTTAGGGGATGTTATGTATATAGTAGGAAGAAAATAAGCAACCATACTACTCTGTTCTTTGTAGATTATTTATAAGTGCGCCTATAGGACTGTAATGTAAATATTAATAAAATGTTTATTAAATATTATGTCTTTCTCTTTATTAACCTAATTTTCTCTTTATTATTTATTTATTAATATTAGAAAAATATTATTTTTTATTATCTATTGAGGTATGCTTAGTTAGTTGGTTATTTTGAGGGTGTAAAAATTTATATAATTGGTCCTTAATTTTTTTTAACAACCGGATGTATCCCGCACGTGGCAAGGAAAGCAGAGGGAACTGGAAAACTTAATTCTTAGACACACAATACACTTCTATTCCCCATTTTCCACCGAATTCTAGTGGAATAGCGTATTGAGTGACGTAACTCAACGCCGAACTTTACCTCGTTACCAGAGCGAAGAAGTAAAAAATTTGACTTTTTCATTTACTTGAGTGGAAATTGAACCCAAAACTTATTGCGTTTACAGTCACACCCTTATACACCTAAACACGCACACAACACGCAAACGCCACGACTGGCCTGGCTGGTGATAATTTAAAAAGGTCATATAATAAGATTTGAAGGGAATTTGGTTTCCCCATTAAAATAGCCATAATATTTAATGAAAAATTGTATTCTAATATCGATAAAATTAATGATGAAACCGGCCAAGTGCGAGTCAGACTTTCGAACTAATACCAACTATTATACTACTACCCACAACGCCCTTAAACATTTATTTTTTTTCATTCACTTATGGGTTATTATTTGTTGTTTGAGCATATCAACAGTAATAAATTTTTGAAATTTTCAAATGTCTAACTATAACGCTTCGTAAGGTTCCAGACTGGTGACAGGCGGCCAGACTGACGGGCGAAGACTTAGGACGTGATCCCCGTTTTACTTTTTGTGTACGGAAAATAAAACTCTAAAAATAGATGTATCAAAGATTGCTCAATGGCGTAAATTATTACATATAATAATTATATCTTATATTTAAAGGTCAGTCGTAGCGCAGGGGCACGAGGTGTGTTTGTAAATGCGAATGGTTGTGGGTACGATCCCCACTCGAGTAAATGAAACATTTATTGACATTTACATTTCCAATTCTTCGCTCTGGTGTCGAGGCAAAACGTGGATTTAAGTTCCGTCACTCTACACGCAATGTCTCAGATTTTGACAGCAAGTGGGCAACTAAGATTCTTAACACTAGGTTCCCTCTGCCTACCCTGCTGTGCGCGATATAAAGCGTGAAGCTGATTTATTTATTTCATTTTATATCTAATATTTAAAATTTGTTTCATAGATTTATTAAAAAAGGAGACCCCTTTTTCATATTGTTAATATAGGTAATTAATGTATTATGTTCATGTGGTTATATTTAATAATTCACAGCAGTTTTCATGTAATTTGTGGCTTACAATGCGGTTCATATAGATAGAAATAGATTACATGTACGATTAATTATTAGTAAACCAAAAGAGTGCTATTTTGAGTTATATTTTGTTTCTTTTCGAAATGTATCATGTAAATGAAATTAAAAAGATTTTTTGTGATTTTAAAAGAACAGTGTTTTTCCATGTGCATGTGTCATATTTATTTTATGATTTTAAAACGAAAACAAAAAAAAATAAAAATATATATGTACATATGTATCTTCCTGTGTGTCTGGACTAATCTCTGGGACATCTGAACTGATTTTATGGGACTAACACTGAAAGATAGATAGAGCTGTGGAGCAACATAGAGGCTATTATTTCTTCTGGAATTATCGCTGGATTTGAATTTGCGTAGAAAAGCGTGTAGAAATTTATTGAAAACAATGACTAATGACTTCTTCAGATTTGGAATAGAATCCAAAACCATCACGTTTATTACGAACCACTGTCTCATTAACTTAATAACATACTGGAATTCGAATCTGTTCCATCGCGACATGCAGTATACCAACAGTATACCATGTATACCAACTTTTACATAATATATGAAGATATATGTATATAGTATACTACTGTGATTCATCACTGATTAATTAAGTTTCAAAAAATATTTTTTGTTAAAAGATACAAAATGGTAATATCATTACAACGGCATTCGTTCGTACGTTTATCGAAATTAATAAGAATATCAATATAAATTGGGTATATGCCTAAATTAAATTACTTTAGTAGAACATTTGGCGTGTACTTAAATGAACAAAATAGTTGCAGATTCAAATTTCACAAGGGGAAAGTATGTGTTATAAAATAGCCTTTCCGCTAGGATATTCTCCACAAAAAGATTATTGTCTCTGGACTCTGAACTCTGGACAGTCGAAAAATATTAACCGTAAGCATTCCATAGTAATTGCTACTACGTGTTTCCTGTTACGTGAGGTTAACGTATCTAAGGTAAGTACACCAAAAACTAGAGTTTCAGTTTTGTTTAACAATTTAGGTTCCATTTGACCAATTGTTTGCAGGACATAGTGTCAAGTTAAAATAATAAATAGATATCCATTATAAAAGTAAACAATAAGATAGTACTTACTTTATTAATCGTTCATTCTACAGCAACACTCACGCTTTGTTATGTAAATTAGCGGACAGAAACGATTTAAATGTTAATTTATTTATCACAGCATAAAATTGCCTTGTTTTCCTATTTATCTGGCCGTGTAAACTCATACATTTTAGTTGTATAAATTTTAATATTAGCATTGAGCATAATCGATAATCATAATATTTTTTTAAATTAAAAATTAAAAAAAAATAAATAAAAATCAGCTTTACGCTATATCCCGCACACAGCAGGTTAGGCAGAAAACCTAGTGTTTTTAGACACTCCGTTGCCCACTTTTTGCCGAATTCTGGAGGCATTGCGTGTTGAGTGGCAGAAAACTAAAAATTTATATGAAAAAACGCTTAAATAAATTAAAAATTAAACTCCAAGTACAACTTTAAAATATATTTACTATCTGTATCTCTTAAATAGTTTTTTTTAAACATTTATATACACACAGGAATAACTAATTAAATATTTCAAAGAAAAAAATTAAGTAACATTCACCAAAAATACATTTTTAGAACAATTTGACGAAACTGAAATAAAAATAAAAAGTTGTTCTCAAATAAACTACATGATATTACTACAGTAGTACAGTTAAATAAAAAAAGAAAACCACAATAAATTCGGCCCATTCCAATCCGAGCACGGCCAAACATTTCGTTAAACCCCTTTCGTGTGTTAATAAAATGGTAAGCACTACGTGAAATGCAATTTAAATAAAACAAGGGAAAGAGCTCGAGTCGCGGCGTAATTATATTTTGCGCGTAAAATGTATACCAACGTGTTTTTGGGTTAGCAACTGTTAATTATTTTAAATATATATTTATATAGGAATACATTTATATCTATATCAGAAGATAGCTATATCTCCTATAGAACCTGTGTAAGATTTTCCGAATCTGTTGCATCAGATGAGATAGTAAAAAAGGAATTGTTAACTGAGTTCTTCATCTTAAATTTATTTATATTTTAGCTTCATTATTTTTTTTTGTAGCAGTTTAGGCAGAGGGAACCTACTGTTACCACTAAGACACTTCCATACCGCATTTTCCGTCAAATTCTGGAGGCGTTGGGTATTGAGTACCTGAGTGACGAAATAAAAGTATTCGATATTTCTCTTCCTCAAATGGGAATCAAACCCAATCCACCTGGAATCAACCGGTCGTGTCTACAGTCTCACGATTGTGGCCCTGCTCCACTACTTCTCACTATTATTTATACTTAGTAAAATATAAAATAAAAACGACTATGACACCTGAACTCCTTCCAGCACAGATAATTTTATTGACAGTCTAGTTAACTAAACGAGAATAAGCTAGGAAAATATAATGCATAGTATAAACAAGACGCTTCTACTGCTACAATATAATTATATTTTAAATTAAGTAAATTAGTATAGATAAAATGTTTTTTTTAAGGAAAATAAATTTTGAAATAATATTTGTATCGTTTTATTAACTTAATTTTAAAAAATATTTCTTATTACTGTTATTTGGTGATTCTTTAGTTTTTATATTTAACATTTGAGTGATATAATTTTGGTACTTTGGTATGTATATGTTATTGTTTTTTTTTTTAATAAAAAATCACTCAGCTTCACGCTGTATCCCGCACACAGCAGGGTAGGCAGAGGGAACCTAGTGTTAAAAAACTCCGTGCCTTACATTTTTTTTGGATAATATTTATAATAGTTGATAATAATATTACACTTTTTCCACGTTTGAATTATATTTGAGTTTAGCTGTACAAAAGATTTTGAAATACATATCACTGTTTAATAAGCTAGTGATGTTTATTATATCAATTGCGGACCTTATATACAATTTGTGTTTAATCCTTAGGGCTTCGTACCGAGGGCATCTTCGATCCTTATTACAATGGCATAAATTGATATTGTGAGTTTTAAACCTGTTTAATATTTAAATTAAAAACCATGACCAGTTAAACATTGGATCAAATGGAATAGACTAGTTACCGGTACCAATTTATTTTTTTCTATTTAAAAGTTATATAGCTTCGGTGTTGACATACAAAAACGCTGTTACCAAACACGGTAACATCGTTTTTGTATGTTGGGCGATAATTGCAGCAATATATACATCATTGGCCTTTGTTAATATAGTTGGATTAACATAAATAATAAGGAACTAATGGGGAACTAGTGGGGAACTAGTGGGGAACTAATGGGGAACTAATGGTAACTAATGGTGTAATCATACAGAGTGAGATGTTGGGGCGGATTTTGCTGCAGCGTCTGCAGCGTCTGAAAAGTGATACTGGCAAATTATTTAAGGGGTTTAGAGGTTTTTATAATCAATAATGGCTTTAAGTCTGAAAGAGAGTCTGTTAAGATGGATATTAAGTTTATATGTTTCTTAATTGCGCACTCTGTGACCTTATTTATTGCATACAATTCTGCTTGGAAAACTGAGCAACTGTTATGCAGACGATTTTTCTTAATGCAATGGCTTCCCTTAGGACTGTATAGAGCAAAGCCTACACGCACTCTGTCGTCACTGAGCTTGAAAAAAATTTTTGTATAGTTATATTTAGTTCAACACATTTATGTTGTTTTTGTACTTTTATGAATGATAATGATGAAGGAGATTTGAAATTCGTATTGGCTTTTCTAACTTTGTATCTTGCGGGAGATTTTCATAAATTAAGCTATATTTCATCGAGTCTATTCAAATATTTCTTGAATTTTGAGGTGCAGTGGACGCGAAAGCAATTGCAGCTGAGGCGGTAGGAAAACCACGGATTATTAGTACGGCGATCAAACGCTGCATAGATTTTAGGAAGTCACAAACAGTTTTTATCCGGTTTTATGTTTTCCGGAGCATCATGTGGGACGTACAAATTGCTTATGGATTTGTATGTATATCCCATGTGCTTTCTAAGTAATGTATTTAGTATACTGTATGAACTTAAGGTTTTAATCAATACACCTGTGTATTTAGGGAAAATATACGGGTTCCTTGGACAACGCATGGGTTTTAGAGTCGCCGCAGGAAAGAATATCTTATAATTTATACGTTTTCTAAATAATTATGGAATGATTCTTTAAAAATGTTTAAAAAAATTAAAAAATAGTATTCTCTTGATAATTCTTTGTAATTAGCTTTGGGCAGCGGAAATTTGTACAAATCTCCCTACAGAGATACTTACAACATAAATAAGTTGTAACAAGCGTATAAAAATTTCGACGTTGCTTGGCGGGAACGCATCGCTTAGTGCCTATATTTATCTCCAATTTTCAACACTTTTTCGCCTCTATCATACAGTCTTTTCCTATAACGTCGTTCCCACCCGCAATCCAAACTAAATATTAGATAATCTTTGTATCTAGAACATGGTTACTTTAAAACAAAACTGTATATAAAAGCAGAACTTACTGTTAAGACACGCCGTTCCATCGAAATATTGAGATATTGCCTAGTTCTGTCTAGCAGCTTAAGGAAATGGTAATAATCTAATTATAAACTAGCATTCGAAAGTTGAAATCGAATGTACAACCATTACGTTTACACTCAGATGTTCTCCTGCACCGAGATGACCTAAATCATGACTATTAAACCAAAAATATAGCTTTTAAAAATGTATTACAAAATATTGCAAGATATCATGTTCAAAATGCTAAAATGCTTAACGCTCACCTTAGTATAAGATCTAACCATTATAAACAATTCCATTCAATTTCCTTACCAATTTCCAAGCATGCGTCACATTTACTATCATAGGTGTCATAGATGTATATGTATGTATCTATATGCTTATATATAGATGTTATTAATAGTATATACGGTAGTAGGTATTGTAAATTGCATTATACGATCGTAGACGCGATACATGAATATTATCGCTTGATGTTTAGACGTAGACGATGGCTACAGTATTTGAATTTCGGACATTATTTCAAATTGTATCCCGCACACAGCAAAGTAGATAAAGGGAACCTGGGAAGTAAGTGTTAAAATAGGGGCACAAAATGCAAACGTGAAGGATGTATGATGCGATTTTAGCTCGATGAATATCTGGTAACGAGACAAAGCGCGGCTTTAATTCACACCACGACTGGCCTCTGGGATTGTTTTTTATGAAATCATTTTCTTCGTTACCTGTATATATTCATTTACAATGTACAATGACATTTCGAATGCGTACAAAAGATACAAGTATATTTTATTTAGTCGACGTCAGTCATAAATACCATTGTACATGTATGTAAAGGTAAAGATAAAATCACAGATTTGTTCTTGTCTCAGAATAAATTCCGTGTTCTCTAGATACATTTGTTGGTTTCGTGATTTGAATAATAATATAATATTTGTATCATTTACGAATCATATTTAGAGGTGAACGTGCCAAACTCTGACAGAGGTAAATGGCTGGGTACGTATCAACGTGTATCATTTGAGATGCAGTAAAATATTGTTCTATGTTTAGTCAATGGGGAAGGTATGAGTGGGGAACGGAGTGTCTTACACTAGGTTCTCTCTGCCTCCTGTGTGCGGGATACAGCGTGAAGCCGTTTATTTTAATATTTTTTTTGATGTTTACTCAATGGGGAAGGTGTGAGTAAAAGTGTGTTCGTGATAGTAATGATAAGAAGAAATGTACCCAAGTAAAGTACCAAATAATACAACTTATGTTATGCTTCAAAATGATCGCAAAAGAACGACGTGCCAGTGAGAAAAGATTAGTAAAGATATATATTTATATAAGAAGCAACTTTTAAATTTGAAGATAAGTTGAGTAAAATAAATTTTTTTATAAGAGAAAATGAATAATTCAGCAAATATTTGTACTCTATTCTCACTTATAGTTAGTTTTTTTCTCGGCCAGTTGGCAAATACGATAATCTACACTTTGTCAGTTCAGTATATATTTTCAGACAGCAGAATAGGCAGAGGGGGAACCTAGTATAAGGACACTCCGTTCCCCACTTTTCATTGCGTGTTGAGTGGCGGAAATTAGTGCAACATTTTATCTCGCTACCAGAGCGAAGAAATAAAAACATTTATAACAATTATTATTAACCCAACCCACAACCTGTCTCGTTAACAGTCACACGCTTATACCTCTGCGCCACAAGGGTAATCCTCAATTTATTTGCCAAAGATAAATATTTTACCAAATGAATACTTCGTGAAGAGCCTATTGACATCCCTACGCTGTCTTTGCGCGATAAGAATGATGAATTACAATACTTTTTCTAGTAATCATATTGATATTTTTCGATATTTCGTAAATAAAAAATGTATATATCTATATAACCCACAGACATTATATAATGAACATGTGACTGTTAACGAGACAGGTTGTGAGTTCGATTCCAAGTTGAGAAAATTATTTTTTTATATTTTTATCTCTTCCCTTCTGGTGTCGAGGCAAAGCGCGGAGTTGAGAACACACAATATGTACAGAATTCAGCGAAAAGTGGGGAGCGGAGTGTCTTAACACCAGGCTGCCTCGGCCTACCATGCCACATTTCTCACGAAACAACTCATCCATTGATAGTTAAATCTAGAATATATTACTCTCCATTTGCTCCATTAAATAAGGACAGCACATAAAATAAAACCAAATGACATTGTGAATATATTGGACTACGATATAAATGGGAGAACATTTTAAATTCGCTTTTAGAAAGTGTTTATACAGTATTCATTGGGGTACCTGCGATTGACCGGAATGGCAAATGAAATTAGAAACTTGACTGACATATAACATTGTGATATAAAGCAACTTTTTAAAATGATTATTTGCGTTATTCATTGTTTTTTTTTATTATTTAAAATTAAGCACCATTTATTCAGCTCTCTCAATTCCCGCGGAGTAAGGGGGCAGACGGCATCAGGGCTATGTCCTCTGGAGGTAATTTTCTTACTTCACGCATAAATATGGTAACGTCTATGGGGTGGGCCATTGGCCCAGTTGGATTTTCAATTTTGGAGGGGCGGTGGGTAGAAATGGGGGATGAGACTAATAGTCATTCCAGCCGGATGAGACCCTTGGTTGCCCGTGGGAGGCTCAACTTAGACGACCAGCGATCAAGGCAGCCGCTCAGGAATCAGGAGGGGACAAGATCTCGGGGGAGTCGTCTCCTATCCGGCAGTCTGTTAAAATTAAATTAGGAACGGAAGTGTCTTAATGGGAGCGCAGTGTTTCAACACTAGGTTCCCAGGACTCCTCTGTCTATTCAGCTATGAGCGGGATACAACGAGAAGTTAACAAAATTAAAGAAGTAACACAACACAAAATAATACCACACTTTTACCTCACAATCTTGTTTTTCATTATTTTCTTATCGTCGACACAATATGTAGTTGTTACTGCCACTTCAATTGTGATATACATCCAAGTGTTCACCTTTTTACGTCAATAATAAATACGTGTCCACCGCAAAGGGATGCATAATTGTTCTATTTGTCGGGACGGGTTGAGGAGGGTTGACGACGTCTAATTTATTTATTCTGTCATGTCAGTGATACAGACAGCGAGCGACCTTTGGTTTTGTTAAAAATACCAGTATCGCCACATCGGAGTTAACGTTGTTTCATTTGTTATTTATACTTTTATAAAATTTAGTTATTTATTTTATATTTTTTTAACTAAAAACAAAGGTACATTATGAAGCTTTTATATATAGATATAGGATGTATGGAATTCAACTATGGGGGAGCGCTTGTATCTCCAACACAACTATCGTCCAGAAACTACAAAATTGTATATTACGCACCTTAACGAACACCCCATGGAGTGTCAGCAAGTCGGAAATACACAATTTTTTAATAATTTTCATAATGAAAACAGTATAATCAGCTACAAAAATCGACTAAGCAAATCTGATAACTATCAGTTATAGTAAACGCCATAAAAGACACATTATCCAAATACTAGTTGAGGGATGGTAAAAGGTGAGTAGATCTTCTCACTGGGGAGGTTCCTCGCAACGCCAACAAACCTAACACCAACTCAAACGGGTAACGGGTAGGAAGAAGTAGGAGAAATAACCTACTTTATCGTTAGTCGAGTAAATCCTACAATACTGATGTAAAACCTTATCTATTTCGTGTCTTTTTTTTAACACTTAAATCTACATAAATATTTGTTTTTATAAGCTCTTATCTTTCAAAACATGATAATCAAATAAATAATATCAAATAAAATTTCAACAACTTTATATAATCTGACGTGGAATATGCTCGGAAATAAAAACTAGAAACTTCTTCTGCTCCTTTTTAAGATTATTTTGTGTCCTGTGGGGGAATTTAACGTCACGCTCAACTGGGCGTTGAAATGAAAATATTTCTCCTTAGTGTGAATCAAACCCACAAACGCGTTTAAAGCCAGACGTTGTGCTAATACACCACAGTGGCATTTCGCCTAAATGAAGCTGTAATTTGCCACAACAATTCCAATATAATTTTGATAATATTGTTTTGGCAAGAAAGCAACTATTGGTATTCATTTGATCATAGCTTTTAACTCTGTACCAATATTTTAAATATACTACTTTCATATTATAAAATAAAGTGATCGCAAATTGTTTTTGTATTATACAGTAAAAAAAATCAGCTTCACGCTGTATCCCGCTCACAGCAGGGTAGACAGAGGGAACCTAGTGTTAAGGCACACCGTTCCCCACTTTCTGCCGAATTCTGGAGGCATTGCGTGCTGAACTCAACGCCATGCTTTGCCTCGACACCAGAGCGAAGAGATGGAAATATAAATTTAAGTAAATAAGTACAGTAGTAAATAAAAAAATTAATCAGTTTCACCCTGTATCCCGCACACAGCAGGGTAGGCAGAGAGAGCTTAGTGTTAAGACACTCCGTTCCTCACTTTCTGCCGAATTCTGGAGGCATTGCGTGTTGAGTACAGTAGTACATAGTATTAAATAAATAAATAAGACTTGATTGCGTAAGATGAGTTGAAAAATTCTCAATTTATTATTCATAACACATTCGTTACATTCAAGGATTTTAATAAGATAAAAAAGTGGCGGGTATGAAAGACCTGAAATGAAACTCGGTAATGAGGATAACGAATGTGCGGAGTAACTAGAAAAATAACATTCTCCTGCCGAGCCGAATTTCTTTGTCATTTTTATATATTTTTTGTAAAAATATACGTTTCGGCTTTTCGAATGTAGAAGATTTGGTGAAGGAAATGTTTTGTTTATATGAGTTCTTATTATCTTTTTATAGTTTAAATATACAGATTAAAGTATCGCTCATTATTCTACTTTTGCCAAGAATATTCATCTTATAAAATCAGAGCAAATTTTGCCATAATATATATTACACAAAACAACAAATCCATAAAAATATATGATAACCATTATATCATTCATTCCTTTCCTCGCTCTAGTAACGAGCGCAGACGCGGCGTTGTGTTCCGCCGCTTAGCAAAAGTGGGGAACGGATGTGTGTATTAATGTGAACCGAGTATCTTTACATCAGATTCCCAAGTTCTCCTTTGTAGAATGTAGTGTGCATTAAGAAAAAAACATGTAAAATATTACACAAAATATTATTTTATATACAATATACGTAAATGCTACGAAATAAAGATGTATTGATTTTAGCTAGTCATATACCTACCTAATGTGCTTAAGACCAGGAAAATTTCTTGCATCTTTAATAAGCACTTCCTCTTTTAATAATGTCGCAATCTTAAGAGTTTACGATCAGACCCGATCCAGTAATCAGGAAATTTATAATTTCATTTTCTTACTTGCGCACTAAATGAAATTAATATTTTCATTTTCTTGCTCTGGATATACAGCAAAGCGTAGCGTTGAGTTCCACTACTAACATGCAATGCATCGAGAATTTGGTGGAATGTGGGGAAAAAAATAATGAGAACTTATCTGGGTACCTCAAATTATCGCGTAAGAAGCTGGAAGCTTCAAGATCCACCGAGTAGAAAGGAATATTAAGAAAGAGTTTCCAAAAAGATAGACAGCAGTGAATCTGGAAATGGAAATATTGAAGTATGCTGGCAGAACCATAGGGATTGTATGAAGGAAGCAGCGATAGGGTATGTGGTAAAGGAAGAAGAGGCTTTAGCGAAAAACGTGACAAATGGTGGGATGATGAAGTGCAGGATGCTGTAGAAGTAGGCATGGCAGGATTATAAAGCCTCTGGTAAGAATAAAAGTATGTGAGAGAAGAAAAAGAAAGAGTATAAGTTGAAAAAGCACCACACGAAAGTACTGATAAAGATGAAGCGTGAAAAGGCACATAATGAAAAAGGTGAGAAGTTAACAGACAACTTCAGGGAAAACACGAAGCTTTTCTGGCGAGAGGTTCCCACTGCCTACCCTGTTATAAGTGGGACAAAGTGAAGTGAGGAAAGAAATAAATAAAAAAAAAGAAGGCAAAATTTTCTTTTGATTTCCATTTCTAAAAGTTTTCGATCGCATCATAAAAAATATAAAAATAGTTAATAGTTTTTTTTATATTTTTTATGATGAGATTGGCTTAATCCAGAATGGACATTGAATCTAAAATTATCGTACATATTTAAAAACTGCGCCATCAGCTTAAAGTATTTTATGTAAATTTAAAACTACATCTAAAAGATTTAATTTTAAATAGCTCTTAAACTAAGCTTACTTTAGCAGTGCCTTAGCGACTCTGTTTGCAGGTCGTGAAATGCAAAGATTTACTTATTTCTTTAAGACATTGTGAGTTGTTATTCATAAAATAACTGTTTAGAGTAGGCGGAGGGAACTTAGGAACCTAATATAAAGACACTGTCTACTTCTGTTAGCCACTTACCGCCGAATACTGGAAGCATTATGTGTTGAGTGGAAGAACTCAACGCCGCATTTTGCCTGGTTACCAGAGCTTGAAAAATAAAAATATTATATCATTTCCTCGAGTTGGAATCGAACCCACAAAAATAGTAGTGCTCAGAGGCGGAACTCAACGCAGCGCTTGGCCTCGACACCAGAGCGAAACAATTAAAATATAAATGTAAATAAATATTTCACTTTCTCGAGTGGGAATCGAACCCACAACCAGTCAATTTTATAGTCACAGTTTATGCCCCTGCGCCACGACTAGCCACTTTTGTGATGAATGAAATTATCTAAGAATTGTTTGTAACACACGTCACATTCTAAGCTCCCTAGATTATAGATTGAGGAAAACATTAGCTTTCTTTATCAATTCAAACGGTTCCGGAGATTATCATGTTTACCCAAACATACTCAACAACTTCATAATACTAATACATTGGCCATATTTAGCATAACTATTGATTTTTATTATAACAGGTTTAAATAATAAAAGGCAAGTCGTGGCGCAGGGGCACAAGTGTCTGACTGTAAACACGACTGGTTGTGGGTTCTGTCCCGAGTCGAAGAATTTATTTCTATTTATTTAAATTTATACTTTTTTTATTTCTTCACTCTGGTATCGAGGCAAAACGCGACGTTGACTTCCGCCACTCAACACACAATGCTTCCAGAATTTGGCGAAACTGAGGAACGAAGTGTCGTAACACGAGGTTCCCAGTTGTTTAAAAATTATAAATTTTATAAGTCTAAAAAGAACCTCGTAACACATCACGGACAAAAATTTAGGCGAACAACTTCGTATATTCCAAACTCTGTGCATAGCAAAACGTAAGCTACAGTAGCTGAATAATTTATTATGAATATGTTGTAGCACTACGTACCGACGACTCGTGTTTCGCATGTGAATCGACTGCCTTGTAAGTATTGAATAAATGTAGTATAAATAAGTATAACCCACTCTTATCCGGTGTAAAGGGAATAAGAGAGTAGGAGTGACTAATCTTCTCTTATTCGCTGGTGGTGTTAAATGACTAAGAGAGTGACTAATCTTTTTGTTTTTCATTTCGGTCTTATTAAAATATAAATCTCATCAATCAGTTTAAAACTAAAGTCATTCGATGCTACTATAATTATTTGGCTTACATGTTTCGAGCATGCAATGTTTTAGCTTCATGCTGTATTACGCACGTGACAAAGGGAACCTGGGAACCTATTATTAAAACACCTTTTTGTTATTAAGATATTCTGATAGGCATGACGTGCTGAGTACGATATAAAATAGTTTTTATGATATTTTTTAGGTGTAACTCATCAGCAAAGCTAAACATCTACATTACACCACTCAATTACGACCAAAGATCTAATTCAAACACAGGTTCACGCTGTATCCCGCATATAGCAGAAGGCAGAAGGAACGTAGTGTAAAAACAATCTGTTTCCCATTTTCCACCGTATTCTGGAGGCATTGCGTGTTTAGTGGCGGAACTCAACGCCGCACTTTGCCTCGATACCAGAGCGTAGAAAATGAAAATGTAAAAAACTTAATTTCCTCAGGGATCGAACCCACTAGTCGCGTTTTCAGTGCACCTGCCCCACGGAGGGGTCTCAAGTATCTAATTTAGTAACCTAATCTGACATTCATATGAAATCATACATATATTTAACGTTTTTCCCATACAATATGGTAAGGCTAAATGGTAGCCATTACGATTTTCATTTAATGAGATAAAGTTAATTGCTGGAATCAGTAATGAGCCCAATTATGCAGACGACTATGAAACCAATCTGTTTCAAATTTAAACATATAGTATGTAGCTAGGTACATTCGTGTCTATTTTAAAATTCAATTGTTCGATAAAAATATATATAGTATATTGAGCTTACAAATGCGGATTACCTATTTATAATAGAAAAATTATATAAAATTATATAGCTTTTAGTTATGGCTAAAGTAGTTGCTTAGTAAATAAAAAAAAATTAGAAAACGTATAAAAATTTTGAACGTAGCAAGACTCGAATCCGCGCTATCCTAGAAACCGACCAGGCGCTCTGACCACTAAGCTATACATTCTCATCGAGCTATGTCGAATTTTTTTTTACTATTTTTATATAAACCACATTTCAACTAAGTGAAATATGTAACATTTATATAGTGTAGTGATATATTTTATAAAAAAAATAAATAACATGCAACAAAGAAAATAGTTCAAATCACAAAGAGAATGATTTTTTTTTATTTCTATCACATTAGCTCCTTGACTTTTTTTTCAGGTTCACGGTATGCAGTCAGAACTTGGAAACCTAGTTTTAAGAAATTAATTTACACGATTCACCTTACCCCCACGATCCACCTAATTCTGGAAAATTATTCCTATAATGATGCTTATTGAGTGACCTAATTCAACGCCGCGCTTTACCTCGTTACCAGAGCGAGGAAATGAAAATGTTAAACATTTTATACCGCCAAATGAGAATCGAACCTACACACGCTTACAGTCACACGCTTCTACTCACTCTTAACATAAAGTAAGTTAACATAAACTTCTTTCTATCCTGTACAAATTCAAATGTCTATACGTATAACGATAGTACAAAACTTTATAATAATATCTATTCCATCCATTGCTTTCCAGGTACTGAAATATAAAACCAAATAAATGCAGCTAGCGAAATTTCAATATAATATAGTAACAAAAAGAGATTTTTTACCGACGGCACAGATGCAGTTGATAAATGACTGGACGGAGATTAATATCAGTTTGATTGTCTCTCGTTTTATTAAGTGGGTGTAGGTTGTAATTTTTTTGAGGCTGTCATGGTGCAGTGGCCAGCTTATGGCTGCACGGAGGCTGTGGCTTTGATTATTACTCGAAATTCGAAAATTTAGCAGAAAATGGACTGTAAAGTATCTTAACACTGAGTTCCCTCTGCTGTATGTAATATCCAGGTGAAACTAAAATAAGAAAAAAGGTGGAACTTTCACTACGAAAATTGTATACTACTACAGTTTCTTTTTTAAATATCAACACCTTACTATATTTATATGTACGTACATACATATATGCAGATAATCAGTACCTCTATAAATATAATTAAAAATATTAAAAAAAAGAAATCAAAGTTTAGTCTAGTCTTCGAAAATTAGAGATTAGAGCTATAAATCAAATTAACAGCATATGTAACGTTATCGTCAATTATTTATTCAATTGTTAACAAAACATTAAAGGATTCAATAAATCGATTTGTTCTGCAAATGAATTTAAAACAAGCAAATTCAACAAACATCTTGTTCCGGACAACGGGATGAGCAAACCAATAGAAGAATACCATTTACCGAACGTGACTCGATTACCGTTAACGAGAGACTGGCTCCCATATTTAAGTCGTGGCCTCATCATATTGTTTATTAGAAAAATATAGTAGAGCTATGCAACGATTTTGATGAAGCTTACTCTACATAACTTACTAATATTTTTTTTTATTCGAGATACACCTCTCACAATAGACACTCCGTTCTTTTCCTTTAATAATATACGGTTGTTCCGTATTCCGTTCGGATTTTGGCATCTTAATATTAATTTATATTAATACAAATAATATACTTAAATGTAACATTGTAATTGTTTTTTTAGTAAAAATCATTATATTTTATTTTATTATTTTGAGGCCAGTCGTGGCGCACTGGCACAAAGTGTGACTGTAAAACTGACTGGTTGTGGGTTCGATCCCCACTCGAGGAGATGATATAGTTATTATATTTATATTTCCATTTTGTTCGCTCTGGTGTCGAGGCAAAGCGTGGCGTTGAGTTCTGCCACTTAACATGCAACGCCTCCAAAATTCGGCAGAAAGTGGGGAACGGAGTGTCTTAACACTATGTTCCCTCGCGTGCGGGATACAACGTGAAACTAATTGATTTTTTTTTCACTATGTTTTAGTTTAGAAAAAAAACACTAGGCTTAATTTATTCCTCCACTTGTACAGTGCAGATTGATCTTAGTGCAAAAGTCCTGAATACTCTCAACAGGCAATGCTAGAATTCGGCGCAAAATGAGGAACAGAGTGTCTTAACACTAGGTTCCGTCTGCCTACCCTGCTGTGTGAGGGGTTTTCATTTTTGATTTTAAGTTAATCTCTCAACCCCTTGAGGGTCAATCTCCTATCACTTGGTGGTCATTGGATTTACATATGTGTAGATATAATATAATAAATCAACCAATTATTCAATAGTGGTTTTAGATAGTTTTCTTTGATTTTGTTAAAATAATACGGAAATATAATGAACGTTTATATTTAACTAGGACTTGTACTTTAATCATAGTTAACATATATAAAATATTTCAGCTTTACGCCCTTTTACGCCATACAGCAGGATATGCAGCGAGAATATAGTGTCAAGACACTTCGTTTTTCGCTTTCAGCGCAGCGCTGGTGCTCAATGCAGTGGGTACCTACTCAATTATGAATCCCCGAGTGTGGATCGAACCCAAAACCGTCGCGTTTACCGCACGCCGCACTTACTCTTACTTTGTACTTATTTAAATAAAACATTACAAAAACTGGAAATGAGTTTAATAATATTTCCATTATTACATATAAAATATGTAAACAACAACAAAGATAAATATTAAATGTAAACTTGAGACTATATTTTCACGCCTTTGTTATTAAACCGCAGGCTTGAATAAGACAAACGATCTCTATGTGACATGCTATCTACTTCTGTTAATTGAAACAATAAAATTAAATGTAATTTAGCGAACGTTGAGTTAATTACATTATATTATACTTTTACAAAAATAATAATTTTGATGTTAAATGTAAACTAATTTAACTAAATAGAAAATAAATCAATTGATCTATAATATAGTAAAACCATATGAAAAGTGTATCTATTATTATTTTTTTTTACGAAAAAAAAAATTAAGGTTGTGAAAAAAATGTGTTCACGCACATTTTCGAAACTGCTGAATTTCGATTAAACTTTTAACTCTTATTGTAGTGAGTATAGCCTTCAGTCCTGGGAGGGATCTATAGTACAGTTGAAAAAGAAGATTGGCACACGTGATGTATATTTATAGTAGAACAAGTAAATTATAAGAAATATTAAATTCGCACTATGCTGTAGGTAGACCAAGGTCATAAGGTTCATATTAAATTGTATTTTTAAATATGGTCGTTCAGGTCAAGCAAGAATCGTGATTTATTTCGAATTAAGCATTCACTATTCCATAGATAATATAGGAAAAAATCCGTTCGTCCAGAGTGTTAACCAAGTGATTCTATAATTTTTACCTTTTGAGATACGGAATCCTAAAAACAAAGCAAAAAAGAAAACCCTACCCATGCCGGGATACTGAGGCACAGTTAGTACGCTCACAATTCTACAGCGTTTGGTTACCCCAAATGACTTTTCTATAGAAAAGTCAATGTTTCTTGCACATAATAATGTTGACGTTTAATATCTTTAGTAAAGCTGAAAGATGAGTTCCATTATTAAGAGGCTTATAGAATACGGCGCTTGGAAACAGAAAACCTAAGCTATCACGACTTTATTTTGCTTCTAAAATATTATTAACTTTGTAAGTCTAAATTCGGAGCAACCAGTACTTTATTTTAATTTATTTTCATTTTATCCGGGATGAATAGTGGTATAGTAAAAATCTTTATGAGTCATAGTTTTTCTTTATGGAAAAAGACAAGGCAAACGGAGTTGTTCTTCGTTCGTGCAAATTCGAGTTGAAGACAAAGAGAGCGCACAGGACGTCGACTCTCTCTTTTGCCGTATGGACCAAGATGTCATTTCCTGTACGTAATGGTAGAAGACTGGTTAAGGTTTCCAACTGTAACCTTTGAGATTTCCCGAAACTGATGAGTTGCGAACGGATGGCTCTCAAGCTTCTCGCCGACTTTGGCGATACGCTCAGACCTTGTACTTGCAATTTGCCACTTAAAGAAACTAGAAGCTCGGTTATAGTTCTTCTTGAAGGCCTTCTCTTTCGGATCCTTAGTATACCAGTGCCCCAGGTTTGATATACCTCGCGTTTACTAAAGGCTGCAAGTTTGCAAGACGTATCAAAACAAGACTTTGACTTGGTATCGATTGGCGCTACAGTGCTAGGAACATACATGCCCATTTCATATCCTGTAAAAACACGTTGGCAACATCCGCTCCACAGGATCAACAGAAGAGAAGCAAACCGGCTCCCAGGGATAAGATGAGTAAAATGTACGCATCTCATCCCAATCTGCTAACTGTCTGGTACTGTTTCGGATGTGAATGTCTGGTACTGTTTCAGATGAAAATGTCAGCAGTAGGTCCAATAAGGAGACATTGTGATTGTCCACATTCGGGAGTAGCGTAGATCTCAGGATGATGATGAAATGCATTCAGATTAAATAAAGCAAGCAAGCTTAAAAAACAAAATGATCGATATACAATAAAAAAGCGCAAATTTATTATTAATAATGAATATAAATTTAATACAATAAAAGTAAACATATCTTTAATTATAGATAACAATATTAAACTAATAAAACGATTAATGTACAATTTATTTTATTATAAATAAAATAAAATTATAGTAATTTAATTTTTTAAAATAAAATTAGCTTCACGCTATATCCCGCACACAGCAGGGTAGGCAGAGGGAACCTAGTGTTAAGACACTCCGTTCCCCACTTTCTGCCGAATTTTGGAGGCATTGCGTGTAGAGCGGCAGAACTCAACGCCACGTTTTGCCTCGACACCAGAGCGAAGAAATGAAAATATAAATTTAAATAAATATTTCATCTCCTCGAGTGGGGATCGAACCCACAACCAGTCAGTTTTACAGTTACACTTGTACCACTGCGCCACGACTGGCCTCACTTTATATACTCGACTATTTTATTATAACAAATCTTAAATACTTTTACACATTACACTTATATGTACGTGTTGAAAAATTTTTAAGCTTAAACTTGGACTACGAGCGAGCTTAATAGTTACGTAAGTAAAAACAAAAAGCTTCACGAGTTCGTATAAAAATCTTCAAACAAAACAAGATAGAACTAGCAGACTTAAAACTCCACTTTAACCTACATGCGAGTTAATAACATAGATTAACTCTAGCCAACGCCTTTCAGGATAAAATACACCTGCGGTTTTGCTATTTAATAGATTTTGATTTAAATAGATGATATTTTGCAAAAGTTTTATTTTTATTTTTTTTCAAGTCGAAATTTTTAATTCATATTCCACATTTTTAAAATTGTCAAAGCAATGGATTGGAGATTTACTTTAAATTCCATGTTAGTAGAGGCGCATAGACAATTGTGCTACAGCTTATGGGTTCGATCCCCACTCGAGGAAGTGATATATTTCAGATTTTCATTTCCTCGTTTTGGTAGAGGCAAAACGCGGCATTTAACTCTACTCCACTCCAGTCAACACAAAATGTCTCCAAAATTCGGCGGAAACAGGAGAACGGCAGTGTCGTGAAACGGAGTGTCTTAACACTAGGTTACCAAGTTCTTTCTCTCTACCCTGCCACATTTTTAAATCCATTTGTAACAAAATTAGTATGTAAAGTAAAAGCACTCAATAATGTTAATGTACTGGAAACGACTATAAAATGAAATATGTATGATCAAGTAAATATTGAATCACGTAAATATATCAGAGCGAAGTTGATTTATTTCTTTTGGCGGAATGTAACGAGGCCATTATACGAGTAAGAGATTTTCCGCATTATTTAGTATGTAAGCATATTTTGTCCAATCAAGGCATCTTTGGTGGCTCTATGGTATATATGTATATGTATATATATATGGCATAAAGTGCGACTAAACTAAACTAAATTTGATAACATTTCCAAGTGCCGCGTTGAGTATTGCCACTCATTAGGTCCCCTCTGCCTACCCTAAACTGCCCGTGAAACTGACATATAAAAAGAAGATGAAAATGTGGTCCCCCATTTTCTTTTAGAGGCCTACTATAACTGTGAGTATAGTATAAGTTTTGAGGTGTGAATTCATAAGTTACAGATCTGAAGCTGTTTTCACTTTTCTCCAAGTCTGTCGCTAGCATAGCTCGTATCACTAAAAATCGTGTCCTCATGCAAGGACGGTTGTTTTCATGACATTTAGAAGGGTTCTATGGCCCTTTCATTATTAGAGCTACTACTGGATATCACGTATTTGTAGTGCCGACTAGAATTACTGGCGACATTCCCTCTATCATCTTGGATCGATCCGCTTTCACGACTTTCTCCCGATAGCAAATATTCACACAATTGATAGACAATCGTTTTTTTTAATAGGCTTAGATATTCATGTTATAATACGGCCGCCGGGACCATAATACAAGCAATAAGGGTAACATTACCAATTCCATGAAATCTATTAACGTAGGACAACGTTAAATAAAAAAATAATGTTAAATTCTCTGCAGCTATGATTTGATATTTATAAAAAAATTGAAATAATTGCACCGTATTAAAAAGTTTTGACTAGTACAGACTTAAACTGCTTCATAAAACACAGGATTGCGCTGCCTTCTCTCACGTTTTTTTTTTGTATAATTTTAATATTGTCATATCAATGTTCCGGCTTAAAAAAAGTAAGGCCACGATATCACAATACCACTTTCTCTTATCCATATTATTATTTAATTTCTTCGAGTGGGAATCGAATTCAGAACCGTTGCGTTTACAATCGCACACTTATATCCTTACGCCACGGCCTCTTATAATATAAATAACATTTTATTGCACATTTTCTTTAACCCCTTGTGTGTGCAAATATATGAAAAAAAATACGTCTAGACGTCCTACAGAACTTTAAATGAAACTTTATACTATTGTAATCGTGTATTTCGTGTTCAGAAAAAGCAGTTGATTGCCCTCCTTATAATATTTATTATATCCCTACAACAGAATAGATTTTCATAAAAAAGTATATATAATTTGCAAAAATATATATAAAAAAATATATACATACGTTAAGTTGTTCAACCCCATATCCTCCATTCAAGTACGTCCCAGTACGACTTGCATCAGTGGCACTTTTGTTTTGTTTTATTTGAGAATGTTTTTTTTAATATTTATAAAAACTGAATTTTAGTGTCATAAAAGCTACTTCTATTTTTTCTTCAAACTTAACATCCAATAACTTATGCGAAAGATAAACTCGGGACAACATTAAAGCTTTCAAAAATGTTTTTTAAAATACAAATTTAAACTTAAAATTAAAGCTTCACCGTAAACTAGTTTCTTGTGATCCTAAGAAATGATGTTAGAGTATCTTGTTATTAAATCTTGGCATAGCATGTCGTGGAGAACTCTTAAATCCTCTCAAAGGCGGAGTTTCACGGCTATTGAGTCTATTTCTTTTTCTGTTTTATTAAGATGTTTGTATCAGCCGCTGCAGAAATAATGATAATAAGGCTTCACTTTAAATTATTATATTGTACAGTAAGAAAAGATACTTTGGAAATAATGATATTGTTATATTTTTGAGTAGAAATATATGGTTAAATATAATTGATTGCGCTATTATTTCTTATAATATGAGTTGATCTTTTATATCTTATAATATGAGGGATTTTTTGCATACTAAACGAAGTTGCAAATCGAGTTCAAATATCACAGTTACAATATAAACGATTCGTCTTTTGCTATCATTATTTTTTTATACAAATATTTTATGGAGCACATATTTTTTATTTTATTAGGGTTTCGTATCTAAAAAGGAAAAAAATGGAACCCTTATAGTATTACTTTGAAGTCGGTCTGTCCGTCAGTCAAGAGCAGTTATTTCAAGATCACATCGATCTATCTATCAAAAATCAATAATAAATATGAACATCTACGGTCTCTTAGAGCACAAAAAATTAAGCTTTGAAGTTAATGCATCAAAAAATCAAAACCTATAGGGTACTTCTCGTGGATCTATCATGATCAAATATTTCAAAGAAGAAGTGAGTACTTGTAGTGTAGAAAAAGGAAAAAATACAAAAAGCGAAAATTTACTGACATTTCATAGATTTTTTTTCTTTCAAACTCATATCTGTACTTCGTTTCATATGAAATGAGTGCTTACATCGGCAAAGTTAAATTTGCGAATTTTTATATACTTCTCCATTCTTCTTGGCCATGAGGCCAGTCGTGGCGCAGTGGCACAAAGTGTGACTGTAAAACCGACTGGTTGTGAGTTCGATCCCCACTAGAGGAGATGAAAGAATTACTTAAATTTATATTTTCATTTCTTCGCTCTGGTGTCGAGGCTAAGCGCGGCGTTGAGTTCTGCCACTCAACACGCAATGCCTCCAGAGTTCGGCAGAAAGTGGGGAACGGAGTGTCTTAACACAAGTTTCCCCCTGCCTACCCTGCTGTTTGCGGGATACAGCGTGAAGCTGATATATACTTCTCAAAGACCAGTATGTGACTCCGACTCGCATCTCACAATTGTTGTGTCTAAATAATGATAAATTATTATATAAAATAATTTTATTTTATAACGTAAAGGAAAAAGGCTCTAAAAATTACAGCCAAGTGAAACAAAAAATACTATACCTACTGGCTTATTGTATAACCAAAGCTAATCTCTCTCGGTGAATATTAATTAACGTTGTCTTATTATTTTACAGAAATTTTCTTTGATATTGAAACTTAACAACACGTGGCTTTCAAATTTATACAATTTACGAGGAAGATGGATTTTAATTAACAGAATGTATAGCCTTCCTTATATAAAATATTTTTATCTCAATATAGCATACTTTTTTTAACTTCCCATTGTATTCCGCACATAGCATAGGATAGGCAAAGGGAAGTTCACTCTTGTTTCTTTTTTTAACCTATATACATATACTTACTCCTCATATTCATCAGTCTCCGTCAAATTCTGGAAGCATTAAGTGTTGAGTGGCGAAAGATAATGTCAGGCCTTCCTTTGTCACCGGCCAGGACTAATGTCCTAATGAAAAATTTATTGTTTTACAACAACATTTTTTTTATTTCCTAGACTAAGAGTTGAACCTACAACCTATCGACTTTTCAGTCGAACTTGTACTCCTAAATCATAACTGCCATAAAACTATATATTAAAAAATATAATAAAATTTATATTTTTTTTATAATTTGTTAAACTATTTAAAGCATTTATTACAATTTATAACTCAAAAGCCTTAGACAGATCACAGATAATGCCAAAAGCATCCTGCACCCATCCTATTAAGAGTGACTCCTTGTTAAGGCCATTTCTTTAATCATTAATTCTGTTTACCAAAATCTTACTGTAACTGTAAATTGCTTTAATAATTTAAATTAGTATATAGTAAAAATATATCCTTTTTAATAAATTTACACCAAAAAGTGCTCTAAATAAAAAACTTATACATATTTAAAAAAAAAACTAACGAATCGATTTTAGTCGTTTTTTTTAAACAATTAAATATTGTTATAAGAATTACGATAATATCAAAGTATATTGTGTTCTAATTTTCTTTTGTGCATACACAAACAATTGATGATGTAATTGAAGCGAGCGATAGAACATACATAATATAATAACTGACATAACGGAATAAATAAATTGTTTAAATGAAAAAAAAGAATACAGTACCAAATCCTTGAGAGAAATTTTGACCTCTTAACGTCTTCTTCACTTAAATTACACTGTCAAAAACTTAATAACCACATCCAAAGACACACATAACAGTCACATACATCATATTAAGCCGAAAACAACTTTGATTACCAAATGTTTGTTGGAGATTATCATAATACCATTTCGTGATAGAAGCCGCGTAAGCAATATTCTTTGATTAGTTTGCGAGGACTTTGAAAGTTTTATAACAATATTGAGCGTATGACAACTTTATATTGGACCAGACATACCGTCTAAACATATTTTCTAAGTGAACAAACATTGAGAATGAATTCTGTTTTTTATATATATATATATATATATATATATATATATATATATATATATATATATATATATATATATATATATATATATATATATATATATATATATATATATATATATATATATATATATATTATGAAAGTGATTTAATAGTATGAGTATTATAAGTTATAACCGAATCACTTCTTACTTCTACCTGGCATTAGTCCCGGCTTTTGCCAGGTTCTGACTTCCTACTCAACCTACTTCACTTTGCACGGTCTTTAGCGTCCTCGGTGGTTAGACCATTGGCTCTCATGTCCTGCTTCACGACCTTCAACCAGCGCTTCCTTGGGCGTCCGAGAGGTCTCACTCCAGGGACTGACATAGCAAGGCACTTGCATCCGACATAGTTCTAAGACCAGCGCGTTATTTCGAAACCGAATCAATTATATTATAATAACAATATGTTTATATATTATTTCATATAAAATATCATGTACCAAGTATATTAATCAAATAAAATTGCATTTTTTATTGTACACCCATAAACCACTCGTAAAAATATTCACACTCACGTGACCATCTATATGAGTAAAACATTAATATTTATGCGTGGACATAAAAATGCAGCGAAGACCATTAAGTTTGATTTACAGTTCAGGTAGGTATGTTTTATGAAAACAAAATTACTTCAATAAAGTTTCTCATTAAATCAATAAAACATGTTGCGCACGACTTGTCGTAAACAACAGATGAAAAGGTCTTGTTTATATATATTTGTGAAATAATTAAAAGAAAATTGTAAGTTGCATAAAATCAGGTTCCCTCTCTCCTGCCTTGTCTACCTTGGTATATGCAGGATGCGTTAAGCCAAAAAAAAATCAGCTGGAATAGTTATACTCGTATGTATAAATTAGGTGACTAGCCATCAACTCGCAGTATATAAGAATAAATTAATTTTTAACAAAAAACCCGACTTCAAACAATATACTAAAAAGTGAAAAATAAATTTACTTAACATAAAGTAAAACTTTTTTTTTGCTTCCCGCTGTATCCCGCACTCAGCAGGTAGAGGGATCCTAGTGTTAAGACACTCCGTTCCCTACTTTCTGCCGAATTCTGGAGGCATTGTGTGTGGAGTGGCAAAACTCAACGCCGCGCTTAGCCTCGACACCAGAGCGAAGAAATGAAAATATATATTTTAAGTAAATATTTCATCTCCTCGAGTGGGATCGAACCCCTAACTAATCGATTTTACAGTCACACTTTGTGCCGCTGCGCCACGCCTGGCCTCTAAAGTACAATTTACTTTGATTTTATTAAGCAAAAATAATTAAATAAAAGATTTTATTATTTTGAAGTCGGTGTCATGCTAATGCTACAACAACATTACTACAATATTAAATTACTAAGCCCAGTTTACTTGACAAAGAAATTTTAGTTTTACTTGGAAAAGAATGGGCATTCTATTAAGGCAAAACGCGGTGTTAAGTTTTGCTATTTAAAAGGCAATCTCAAATTCTGACGGAAAGTAGAGTACGGAATATCTTGACACTAGCTTCATTCTACCTACTCTATATATACTAGCGTTAAACACAGCGCGAGGGTAAAAAATAAGTTGTCATATAAGCTTATGACGAGATTAAAGTAATTAATTTACATTTTAAATGAACATTGGCTAAATATGATTACAAATTGCGAAGCTCCGTCTACTAAGGGTGCACAAATTCTATAAACTAAGTTACAAACTTCTATATAATAATTAAAGCAACCCACGGGAATGTGAAATCACGTTAAGAACTTTATATAAAAGAATTATATTCGTATAAGTAATTAAATATTTTGTTCTTAATTTCAATTAAGTGTAGAGTATCTTATTTTTATTTATTTTTATTTATAGTCTCAAGATGTATCCCGTACACAGCGGGGTAAGTGTTAAAACACTCCGTTCCCTACTTTATGCCGAATTCTGGAGGCATTGCGTGTTGAGTGGCAGAACTCAACGCGCGCGCTCCGCGCTTTGCCTCGACACCAGAGCGAAGAAATGGAAATATAAATATAAATAAATATTTCACCTCCTCAAGTGGGAATCAAACTTACACCACCACCAATCGGTTTTACAGTCCCACTTTGTGCCCCGTGCTTTGTGTACTGCCAAATAAAAGTACATCTCTGTCTGGGAAGATAATGAGCCATAGGACTTGGTATGGGTGCTTATAAGGGGTTTTAAAATAGTCCTTAAATAATATATGTAAAATTAAAGCCGCTGCTAGTATAACGTACTTTGCCCTGATTTTAAACAACCTTAGCAGGACTAAAGGTCCACGTAAAGGTTCTGGTATTAGTAAATATTTTTTTTTTACATTATTTCAAAAAAAATATTTAAATACAATTCCTCTTTCACGTATGTGAGCGTGTACCTTAAGATAGTACTCTGAAAGGGTTTTAAGTTAGTAAGTTCGCGTACAGTTTTAACTACATATTAGACTATTCATCCTAAATAATCAGTAAATTGCTAAAATTACATAAATAATGTCATACAGTCTTGTCTTTAAAATATAATGTTTTATATTAAGAAAGTAAATCAAAAATTGTGTGGTTGTGTGGAGCAGCCCAAGGCGCGAATGGATCGTTAGTTATACATTCATGATATTCTTAAGATAGAAAAAATAAAAGATTAGACTTTTGTTTTTTTTAGCTTCACGCTGTATCCCGCACACAGCGGGATAGGCAAAGTAAACTGAATGTTCCCATTTTCCGTCGAAATCTCAAGGCATTGCGTGTTGACTGGCTGAAATCAACGCCACGCTTTGTCTCAATATCGAGAATGGAGTGTTTTGACAATAATAAGTTCTTTGATTTTCACGATTATTATACATTTTAAATAAAACTATTTTAACCGGATTAATCGCGTATATTTAGTTTTTACATTTTTGGAAACCCGACGTTTCGAATACTTTGCAGTAGTCCGTCTACCCGTGACCACGGACTTAAAATAGTTTTATTTAAAATGTTTTGACAATAACTTATCTCTACCTATCACGCTGTGCAACGATTGAGGCTGTAAAAAAAGCTATCTTAACAAGATAATGACGTCTATTGAAAATGAAAGAAGACAAAGAATGTGAAGCAAATTGTTATAGAAATTGGATATCACGACTGCTTTGTAAGACAGAGCTACAACAATACCGTAAAGAGTTTATTGATTTCTGCCTCCTCTTTGCTATCGAGATGCCTGCTATTGGCAGATACGAATGTTCTAGCTTTTAAAATATACAAGAAAACATACCATATATGTATTATAGATTGCCATGTAGAAGCTAGTTATAGAGGTACAGAGGCGTGTGAACGCGAACGTGAAACGCGACTGGTTGTGGGTTCGATTCTCGAAGAAAATAGAATATTTATTGTTTTCACTTCTTCGTTCTGGTGTAGTGGAAAATCATGGCGTTGAGATCCACCTGAAGAATTCAGCAGAAAGTCTCACTATGTCTCTTTTGTTCCCAACAAAAGAGACTTAGTGGGAAATGGGAATGTCTTGACACAAGGTTTTCCAATTTCCTCTCCCTACTCTACTATTTGCGGAAAAAAATGACTATCAGCTCGTATGAAAATATTTCACATATCCTATCAAAAGTCTAGAAATATATATTTTTTTCTGGCACATTCGGCATAAAAATGAAAAGAAATTGTTAAAAAAAATGACAAATGGCAACTTTAAAAATATTACTATGATAATGTATGATATGAAATCCATATTGATCCACATTTGAATAAATAAAGAGTTATGTTCCTACAGAAAGCCAATGGAAGAGCGAGGTCTCGGGTGATGCTCAACTTTTATAAGAGTGCATTGGATTTAGAAAATATGGCATTACTTTGTTATAATTTTTTTTCAATATTAGATCTTATATTATAAGCACACAATATTATTTGAATCGAAATAATTTTGTTCATATCTCTAGAGTACGCTGTGTATCAAACAGTAAAATAATCGTTACTTATTTGGAAAACGTATAAAATTTTTAACGTAGCGGCATTCGAACCCGCGCCTCCTGGCAACCTAGGTTGACCTGGTCTCTAGGTTTCAAGTTTCAATTTTTTAAATAAGTATTTTCCTTTTCTAAGTGTGGGATAACACTTTAAAAATGTTAAAATTAATCAAAGCTATTGATTTTTTTATGTTCACGCCCTACCCCGCATTTAGCAATGTTGACAAAATGAACCTGGATCCGTTACCACTAAGACACATTCGTTCTTCATTTTCCATCGAATTCCAGAGACATAGAGTGTATTTTTTTTTGTAAAGCTGTAAAATATTATTTAAATTATTTTTGTCGTTTTCTATTTCCGCAAATTCCACATTTGGAGAAGAAGCACTCTTGCTTCTTCTTGGTCTCTTTGACCTAGCAGAAGACTCGTACAACATATATCTTTAATAGTAGTATATAAATTGTGACATAATCTCCAACATTCCACTAAGATTTCTAACTATACATGTTATCTACGATCTACAAATAAAATATCATTTTTCTTTATATAGCATTTATTTCAAAATAACAATAACCATAATAAAATATTAGAATGGAATAAAATAAAAACTTCCAAGAAAAAGATATTAAAGTTAAATGAATTGCAATGACGAAACTTTTTAAGTTTAGGGAATCTCCCAAAGGTAAAAGTTACCTAGAGCAAAGTAAAAGTTGGCATTCTATTTGCGTTAGCTAATGAAGTTACAACTTAGAGCTGTATAACTTAAGACGTGATCTAAATTGTAAACAATTTACATATAAAATACTGAACTGAGATTCGTTATTAAAATTAAATGAGGTTTTTTGAAATACTTGTGAAACTATAGCGACTATTTTTTGTTTCATGTTGTATAGCAATATATACTCCTGGCACAGCGGCACAGCCAGTCTGTAAATTCGTCAGTCGTTGGTTCGATCTCAAATCGGCGGAATAAATTATTTTCGTTTTCGCTCTTAATTACGTAAATTGGACAGAAAGCGACGAATAGAGTGTTTTACCACTCCAGTTTAAGCACCTCCTGCACTTCCACTACTTTGTGCGGAATAAAAAAAGAATTTCTTCGTTAGCTGATACATATATTTTTTTCATTTGTACAATAAATAAAAATAGTCATTGCACCTTAGCCGTCACTTTCACTCTAAGTAATTAACGGATTTACATGAGACTTCACTGTAATATAGCCTATATATCAAAATAACTACAATTTATGTAATGATTTGATTTGAGGCCAGTCGTGGCGCAGCGGCACAAAGTGTGACTGTAAACCGACTGGTTGTGGGTTCGATCCCCACTCGAGGAGATGAAATATTTACTTAAATTTATATTTCCATTATCTTCGCTCTGGTGTCGAGGCTAAGCGCGGCGTTGAGTTCTGCCACTCAACACTCAATGCATCCAGAATTCGGCTGAAAGTAGGGAACGGAGTGTCTAAAAACACTAGGTTCCCTTTGCTTACCCTGCTGTGAGCGGGATACAACGTGAAGTTGATTTATTTTTTTTATGTAAAGATTTGTATTATTTAGTACATCAAAAAGCTTAGGCGAGTAAAGCCGCGTTTGGATAGCTAGTAAAAAGTAATATAAAAAAAACAAGTTAACATTAAAGTATGAGGTCGTCGTGGCGCTGGGGCACAAGAAAGTGACTGTAACGCGCCGGTTTTGGATTCGATTAATGAACTAGGGGAAATGAATAATTGCCTGGCGTTGAGCTCCGTCATTCAATACGCATTGCCACAAAAATCTCGGCGAAATTAAGAAGTAGGAAACTGTATATCTTACCACGAGGTTCCCTCTACGTACCCTGCTATATGCGAGATACAGCGTGAAACTTATTTTTTTATGTATTTTATATAAACAGTAAGGGTACTTTTTATTATTTTATATAAATCAGCTTGGAATTGAGATTTATTCAATTACACTTAGAATTAAGGATATGCCAAATAAAAGAACACAACAAATCTATTAAGCGTCAGATAAGAAGAATGACGATAAAAAGTTCAATTGGAAATAAGAAATTGAAACGGTTTGGGGTGCAAACAAGGAGATATTTTATTCTGTGGTGAATTAAAAGACAATTTTGGAGTTTTGCCAAGACAGCTCGGACAGATGGATCCTCTAGCTCCAAAAGACACTGCCTTTGTCATTTAAGTAGCATCAACATGTAACGATGGTTACTATTTTTAAATAAAGATAATATTATTATTTTCAATTTAAATATTATTTATTATTTTCAGTTTTTATTTTTGAAAATTTACAAAGGTTCTCTGTTTACTCCACAAAATAAATGTAATGTGTAACAAAAAAATATCCTGTTTGTATTGAATCTTCTTATAACTTACTTACTTCAAGCTTCACGCCGTATCCCTAGCGAGGTAGTCAGAGAGAACGGAGCGTCAAACTCTCCGGAGGGAAGAGATGAATGAATTATTAGATATGATGTATGAGAGAGATTTGGATATTATTTGTATGACTGAGACCAAGTGAAAGGGCAATGACATGACCGATTTACCAGGCAGTCGGTTTGCTGCCTGGGCCGGCGCACCAGAGAGCGAGCGAGGCTGCCGAGGTTTAGGTGTGTTATTGTCCTCTCGGTTAGTTAGTGCAGCGTAGTATACAAGGTGATATACCTGGAACAACTTTGGTTATTTGACCTGAGATAACAGCAATATTCTTGTTAGTGGCATAAGTGCCAGTATCCTCAGCTCCATTACGAGAACGAGGAGTTTTGGGAGAGTACCAAGCATGTTCTAGGTAGTGTGAGAAAGAATTATAAAATAATAATATGTGGTGATTTGAACTGATGGCTCAAAACTGCGCGCAGTATTTACGAGTACGAGGGAGTGCTAGGTCAGTATGGTGACCAGAGAATAAATAATGCTGGAAAGCTCATATTTGAAATTTGCGTGACTGGAGAAAGAGAGCCCCTCTTTCTGGAGCTCATGAGGAGCATGTATCAAGAGGTTGGTGACGAGAGGACGAGGCGAAAGAGATATGCAGAGACTGTAGCGTATGGCGCTCCATTCTCTCTGACTACCCAGCTATAGTAAAGTCTGAAACTATAGCATTAGTAGTAAAATATAGTATAGTAAGTATATTCCTTTCAATATCCTTGATACTATGTTTTCGAAGGTCAACTGAAGTCTCCCCCTACTTCTCTTACCACTCACTACTCTTTATAAATCTTTTTGCCATTCTTTTATCACTCCTTCGTTCGACGTGATCAAATAACTGAGCACGTTCTTTTTCATTCTTACCGTTACATTTTCGCTAGTACATGCCTATTCTGTATATCTCTGCAGTGCGGATTCGATCAGCTATGCTGACTCCACAATCCTACGAAAATATCGCATCTCCACAGCATTCATCTTTCGTCCATTCTTCTTCTGTAATCTTATTGTAGGATGTTGCATATACGCGTATGTTAAAGTTTATTTTATGATAGTGACAAAAAATCGTCGTTTATAAGGGGTAATATGTATTAAAAAAAATCAGGTATGATAATAAAAAGATAACATTTTATATAACCGTTAAATGTTAATGAAAGTATATATGTATTAAGTTCTCTAAAAACGTTAGCGGAGCTTTCTAAATACGTTATTTCTAAAAATACTCGAAAGTTAAAGTTTCAGTCATTTAAATAAAAAAAAATCACCAATTTTGCCGAATTTAATACTTTAAATAGATTTTTTTTTATTTTATGGACGGATTGAAATGCAACATCTATTAAATGTTAAGAGATGCTTACCAAAATACAATAGTGAAAACTGCATTTTAATTGGCTAAGCGGTTTCAACTTTTTTGTTATAAAGATAAACAGACAAAAAAAATAAACATCACCGTTTTTGGTGATATTACATTGTTAAATTCCCCCCATAAAGGCCAGTCGCACAAGGTGCAGAGGTGTGTGGCAGTAAACGGGACAGGTTGTGGACTTGATTTCCACTCGAGGAAATGAAATATTTAATATTTTCAATTCTTCGCTTTGTAGTCAAAGCACGGCGTTGAATTTAGTAACTTTAGTGTAGGTAAGTTTAGTTCACTCAAATCGGCCGGTAGTGTGAGGAGTGACGTGTCTTAACTAGGCTCTTTAAGGATACAGCATGAAGAAAAATAAATAATAAATTTTCTCATTAATCTTCCTTGTCTCATTTTTTTGGCTGAATTCTGGAATTCTGGTGGTAAACACGGTTTGTTTGTTATAATTCAACGGAAAAGGGGAGTGTCTTAACACTATTTTCTTTATGGCTACCCTAACAACATACAGTACATTTTAAATAAAACTATTTTAACCGGATTAATCGCGTATATTTAGTTTTTACATTTTTGGAAACCCGACGTTTCGAACACTTTGCAGTAGTCCGTGGTCACGGGTAGACGGACTACTGCAAAGTGTTCGAAACGTCGGGTTTCCAAAAATGTAAAAACTAAATATACGCGATTAATCCGGTTAAAATAGTTTTATTTAAAATGTATAATAATCGTGAAAATCAAAGAACTTAATACAGTACACTTGCTAAAAAATTATATGTTATTTTAGGCTGAACATAAGTTCCCCACTATTTGTCCATATTTATTTTAGTTTTAATTTGAAATTTAACGCAAGAAAATTAACAAAAATTTTGAAAATTGAAATGTCACGAAAATAAAAATACACTCATCAAATGGTTATTGTATCTTCAATCATCACGCTTACAGTTAGACGGCTTCTCCTTTTATTTATTTATTATCTTACTAATATGTGAAATGTGAACGTTTGTAAAAATGAATGTCTGTTAGAGACGCACAATAACTACTAACCGAATTTAAATGAAACTCTGCAGTAATATACCTTATACATATATGAATCAGAATAACATAAATACAAAAAGAGGAACCGCGTTTCTCCTAGTGTCAAGACACTCCGTTCCCCACTTTCTGCCGAATTTTCGGCATTGCGTGTTGAGTGGCAGAACTCAACGCCGCGCTTTGCCTCGACACCAGAGCGAAGAAACGGAAATATAAATTTAAGTAAATATTTTATCTCCTTTAGTCGGGATCGAACCCACAACCAGTCGGTTTTACAGTCACACTTTGTGCCACTGTACCACGACTGGCCTCTAAATCACATAATCATGATTTATTAGTTTAAAAGAATTCTAAAACTGCATAAAAATTATAAAGCTACATTTTCTTATAAAACATTTCAAAAGAGAGGAAACGCAAAGAGAAATTTTAACCTAAATTGTTCGTACGAAACAAACTGCAAGTTAGACTTAGAGCTTAATGCTTTTAAGTCTACGTCGGTCAGTTCTGGTCTTCGGAGCAGTTACTTTTATATATTTCTTAACTAATCTTACCATTACTGTGATAGTAATAATATCTATAAGAAGAATTTATTGTATCAGTTTAAAATGGACATTTTATTTATTTTATTATTTTTATTTCACGCTGTAAATCTCACATAGAAAGAAAACCTAGTGTTAAGCCACTATTCTTTCTTTTCTTCTCAGCCAAACTTTTGAAGGAGTACCGTGTTTCGTGGCGGAACTCACAACCAGAGCAAAGAAATGATAATAAAAATTTTATTTTCTCTAAGTGAGAGTCGAACCCACAACCAAGCGCGTATACAACGACACACTTGTACTCCTGCACCGCGATTGGCCTCAGTAATATGCTATACATCATTAACCTGCGTACACGCTAATGAGATCGTATATTCACCCAATATTCACATAATTCAGGTTCCAATCCCCATTTTAGGTATCACACGCTGACCACCCTGTAAATATATGACTAATAAACATTTGAAAACGAAAATAATACCATATACGAGATATATCACTGCCTAATAACTGTAAATTATGTTAATCCGCAACCCTGTGTCCTCTCGTTTCTCATGTTAATGTGAAAAGTTTGTTCTATTTCAATTTGCAATTTATTCCACGCACGGAACCGAAGCAACGACACATGATTCTATGTGGAGACGGAAACAAAGCTACGTCAAAAAGCGAAATTACTTAACATTTTCAACGTGAAGTTTTCTTGTGATGAATTTTGTTGCGAAAATAATTTATTTTTCTTGGTGAAATAATAATATATTATAACATATATAAATGTTAGAGTTCAATATTAAAAAAAAGGGGTGTCTATGTTTATTTTGTGAACTCTTAAAAAATACAGATTTTCTGACGGTCGAAACAGTTTTGTATTAAATATTTCTGTCAATCGACAGAATATTTAGCTGATTGTCATTACAAAGAAAAAAATACTCATCGTCAACGTACATAATGAAGCGAGATATTGAACTTCACCACTGAACATACCATATATTCAATTATTACAAAAATAAATCAGCTTCACGCTGTATCCCGCACCCAGCATAGTAGGCAGAGGGAATCTAGTGTTAAGACACACCATTCTTCACTTTCTACTAAATTCTGGAGGCATTGCGTATTGAGTAGCTGAATTTAACGTAGCGCCTTACCTCGACACCAGAGCAAAGAAATGGATATATACATTTAAGTAAATGATTCATCCCCTCGAGTAGGAATCGAACCCACAACCGGTTTTATAAATAGTCACTTGTTTTAAAGACCCCGACATTGTCATGAGAAATACAGACGACGGCAATGAGTTACATTCTCTCGCTGTACGAATGACGAATGCAGTCTCAAAGCTTTCCGTTCGCACGTTGGGAATTGTCACCATGTACGAGTGGTATGAAGATGTATTCCCAGGGATTCTATGATAAAAAGCAGAAAAGATAATTGGATTGTGCAATTCCAGAGCATAGTCTCCGTATTGTATGCGGTAAAAAACACAGACGACGAGGTAAGCCTTACCAGTCGCCATGGCTCTGTGGAGCATCAATGAACGTCTTAATTTATCTTCTGACTCGCGTCTCTGTAGACCCCATTCCATAAGTGAGAACAGTACTCCATATAAGGCCTTATTTCTGCTTTATACGGTATGAGAAGATGTTGAGGTTCCCTTATCTTGAAATCAAAATGACAATACGAAACACTTCAACTGTAACGTATATATAATATAGCCAAGTTAAAAACATACACCAGTATTTCTATCCTATTCAAAAATATAATTATATCAACCATTTTTCATTTGCGTTTCTCTCAATACTCAGAATGTAGAGCAAAAGAAAGAAATCGTTAAAAGCAGCAAATGTATTACTGAAAATATTTTTCAAGAAAACGCCACTCAAACACTGAAACGAGTTACCTAAAAGGAACACCATATTTTCTCGTCTCTAACGCATTTGATTAATAATCTTACCGCGGAGAGACAGCCATATTTTTCTCACCATAAGTACAAATCATTCGTACATATTAGGGAGGATTTAGTGAATGTTTCATTATATCCCGCGAGTGATTACTCATAGTTGTGCGTCATTAATTTTTAAGTAGCTCTTAATGCTTTTTTATATTTAATATATTTGAGTGAAACCTAGTTTTATTTTATTTGTGGCTACAAGATATCGTATAGTATTATATATATAATATATATAATAGCGCCTGTCCATTTAGGTACATTATATATATATATAATGTACCTAAATGGACAGGCGCTATTGGCTCTATCGGAAAGCATATTATAAATATTGTTAAAGTTAGGCCAGTCGTGGCGCAACGGCACAAAGTGTGACTGTACAACTAAGGCGTCGTGAGTTCGATTATATATATATATATATATATATATATATATGTATCGATCAGAAAATTCCTAAATCCATACTAACCGTTGAGATAAATTCTCCAGCATCAGTTAACTAAAGCGCATTCCAAACCGCATATAACTCGCAGTTAGTTAGAGGTTTTCAACATAAGCTTAAAGTTTGAACCGAATTTCAAATAGAGTTTAACGAACCCTTTTATCGGTATTTCATCCATGAATTACAATATTCACATTTAATAGTTTTAGTGATACCTTATGAAGTTATAAGGCATTATGTTATCAAAAATAATAAATTACGTATAGATTGGTGAAACTCAACGATGCGCGATGAATTAAAAGTATATTTCATTTCCACGAGTGGAAATCGAACCCACAACTGTTGCGTTACATGCACACGTATGTCTGCCAGCGCCACGACGGCCTTTTCTCCGGTTGTAATTATTATGCACGTAGATACTGATATAGATATACAAAGTGATGGTACACGCGGTGGTATTATTTATGTAGTCCATTTATGCATGATAAAATAAATATCATAATGAGGTCATCGTCTTGGTGATAAATGGACTAGTAGTCGGTTTGATTCACGCTTGTGGTAATGAATAATTTTTATTTTTTTCCAAGCATTAACAGAGCAAAACGCGGCGTTCAGTCCAGTCTAAGTAATACAGCAGAAAATGTAGAACGTAGTGTCTTAATATTCTCTCTCTCTCTCTGCCTATCGTGCTATATGATAACAATAAAAAAATAAATACGATAAGAAGTTAAAAAACAAATATATATTTATTATTAGACATGTTCCCTATTCTAGATATATAAAGTAGAGCGATCTGTTTCCGCTATTTATCAGGCTGCTTCTGCATGGGCGGAAAGAAGAGAAAGGGGTGATTTGTGTGTAGGTACTTTATGACGATGGGGCGTAGTTCATAGTGGCCGTTGTAGTATTAGTAGTAGTAGAAAAAAAAATGGTACATTTAAATATAAAATTATTTAGTACATTTAAATATAAATTATGAAATTATATTTCAATGTACATTAAATTTAAATCCAAAATATTCTTTATTTAAATAGAATTTTAAAAGTACTTTTGAATTGTAGAATTAAAAAAGGGTTAAATTAAAAGGGAATATATAAAAGGAAACCTTTTCCAGGATTGTTTTGAGCTATTTAATAAAAGTATATTTATTTAAATATTTAAAGACATAAATTTTTCTTTTAAAACAAATCTTTAGATTAAACATATTACAGTACTCGGCTTGTTATAAATTATTTTATTTATATATATAATCATTAAATATATCAAAGTTAAAAATAAAATTAGATAAAGGCCAGTCGTGGCACGAAGTGTGACTGTAAAACCGACTGGTTGTGGGTTCGATCCCCACTCGAGGAGATGAAATATTTACTAAAATTTATATTTCCATTTCTTCGTTCTGGTGTCGAGGATAAGCGCGGCGTTGAGTTCTGCCACTCAACACGCAATGCCTCCAAAATTCGGCAGAAAGTGGGGAACGGAGTTTCTTAACACTAGGTTCCCCCTGCCTACTCTATGCTCTGTGTGCGGGATACAGCCTGAAGCTGATTTATTTTATTTTATTTTTTTTGTAAGCACCGTTTATAAATTTAGTTTCCATACTATTATAGCTAATCTCGTTTTCATCAGTAAAAGTTTTAAAATAAATATTTAATGTTAGTTCTTATATAAACCAATTTTTTCACTGCCCAACACCTCACCGAAAACCCAACATCGACTGACCAGGCTTAGTAAATTCGGCCGCCAAACAGTAATGTAGGGCAGTATTTTTCAAACTTTTAATTGCTAAGATTTAAGAATTCTGGAACTGGACTGGAATTTGTTTGCGAACAGCTGTCTAATACTATATACTCGTAGATCGTAATATTTTGAACAAAATATTATTATTAACAGATAATTAATTATTTGTTTTTAAGCTTATTTTTCTTATAGCTCTCTTTAGGTTCTTATGCAAAAATTATCCAATTCGTTGTAATAAGTAAACAACGCTGCGTCTTGCCTCATCACCAGAGTGAAATAATAAACATATTAAATCTGAATGATTTCCTCGAGTAGGAATCGAATCCGCAACCTGTCGCGTTTGCTGTCACACAGCCGTCACAATACGCCGCGAGCAGCTTGGAAAAAAATATATATAGCATAAACTAAAAAGTTAATACATATTAGAAAGTTAGTACATAATAATAAATCGTTACCATACAGAAATTTCTTACGACGGCAACAGATTCAAGTTTAGAAATTAAATTGATTAAAACTCGGTCAAAACATCGGCTTCATCCTTCAGCTGAATCCAACATACGGCAGGGTAGGCAGAGGGAAACTAGTGTTAAGACACTCCGTTCTCCACTTTCTGCCGAATTCTGGAGGTATTGCGTGTTGAGTGGCAGAACTAAACGCCGCACTTGTCCTCGACACCAGAGTGAAAAAACGAAAATATAAATTTAAGTAAATATTTCATGTCCACGAGTAAGAATCGAACCCGCAACCAGTCGGTTTTACAGTCACACTTTGTGCCGATGCGCCACGACTGGCCTCAACGGTTAAAACATTTCACAACATATTTTATTAACTTGCCAATGCTGATGAACCTTACTTTGAACTTCTCTGTAGAAGGGTAATTTCATTTGAACAGGAGTTTGGGACAGAAAATTATTGGCATAATGACTTTATCTAAGCTTCAGCTGTAGCATGTAGCTTAGGACTTCTGTCTAACTTCACGTCTTATTCTGCACCTTGAGACTTCCGGCTGTTTTGTTCGTGTTTATTTGTTTATTTCAAAATCTTATTAAGTCACCCCTTAATAAAATCGCTAATATTTTTTGACATTTTTCTTTTCATATTTACAAAAGCAAAAAATATTTTTTGATTTGAATTCCAGGGGGGCTTTTTTGAAACCAGCCGTTTCCATACATTTACGTTCACTTTGGCCCACTAAGCCATACGTTCTCATTTAGCTTTAGCATCGAAATTTTACATGCCTGTTACAACTTATTTATATTGCTAGCATCTCTGTAGAGAGAGTTATACAAAAAGTACGGTTAGATAACTGCTCAGAATTATCATTTGGTGAGAGAGAATGCTATTTATTGAATCATTTTAATATTATTAAAGAAAAAAATACATTTTTGGAACACGTAAAAATTTTGAAGTAACTGTATTTGTACCCGAGCCTCTTGAAAACCATCTAAGTGCTCTAACCAACTAAGCCATACGTTGTTTTCTCAGGTTCCCTCTATATTCTCTACTATGTGCGAGACACAACCTGAAACTAAAAAAAAGTAATAAACAGGATATTAAAAAGATGTAGATATAAAAATTGTATAAATTTTCTCCTTGTACAGACGAAAAATATTTCAAAAATTTTATTATTACTACAAGCAAGAGCACAAATTCACACGATATGTCACGTTTTCATCAAATATTTAAATTTATTAATCAAAATGTGCCTGAAGCGAAATCTAACTGCAATTTAGAGGCAAAAATCCTATAGGCAAATAACAAATAAATAATTTGCCGAGGACAGTTGTGGCGCAGGGGCCCATGTGTGCAACTGTAAACGCGACAGGCTATGAGTTTGAGTCCCACTCAAGAAATTGAAATATTCAATTCCTTGAGTGCACTCTGGTATCGAGGTAAAATGCGGCGTTAACTTCCTCCACTCAACACGAAATACCTCCAGAATTCGGTAGAAAGTGAGGAGTATTCTCCTTCCAGTATACTCCCTCTGCATATATGCGGGACATAGCTGAAGAAACAATAATTTATCAACCGTAAAAGCTGGATTAATTGACGAAACGAAATCCAGACAAGAATTAAATTAAATACATCTCTGCTTATCACATGTAAACGCGTATTGCCTAGAAACCCAGAGGAGGGCTTGAAAGAAAATTAGACAGACCTTTACGAAGGCAATAGAGCCTATTTGATTCCAAAGTAAATACAACTAAATCCCAGAGAACATCATTCGGTTGACCCTCTAAATAAATAATGTATTCAATTTTTGTAAACTCATTTTTGCTTGGATGTGCCACTCCTTTAAGTAAGTATTTACATTATCAATGGACTAACTACTTCTATTTTAATCTAGAAATTTAGTGTAAATTTTATTAGTTTTTACGTAAAAGAGTTGATGATTAAAATTTGTGATAATCTTAAGCCTATTTAATTTTAGTGTCTAAAACAGGCTTTGACAGAAAAGTGTTTGTTTTATCTCAGTTTCTCTCCGTACCCCGAAGGTGGGCAGAGGCTGCCTTTGCTTTCCGTCGAATTCTATTGGCATTGTGTGATGAGTAGAGGAGATCAACGCTGCGCTACGTCTTGTTACCAGAGCGGAGAAATTTAAATATGAAATATATCACATAATCGACTGGTAATCGATCCCCTAATCTATCAAATTTATAGATGCACACTTGTGCCATTGCGTTACAGCTGGCCTCAATAATAAACATTTAATTCATATTCAATGAATAAAAAGAATTTATAACAGAGTACACGTTAAGATATCAATGTCCAAAACGTCTTGGCGTCCCTCCAGTGAATTGTGGCTCGCTTATGTGAATTTCAGTAAAATAGCACGTTAAAGCACTTGTCTTGTTGTCTATACTACTATAAGTTATAATTTCATTTTTGATAAATATCCCTAAAATAAAAAATAAATATAGATTTTTTCTATGTATAATAAATATTTTTTCACTCAACACGCTGTAAAATCGATTGGTTGTGGGTTCGATTATCACTCGAGGAGATGAAATATTTATTTAAATTTACATATATTACCATTTCTTTGCTCTGGTGTCAAGGCAAAATGCGGCGTTGTGTTCCGCCACTCAATACACAATGCCTCCAGAATTCGGCAGAAAGTGGAGAATGGATTGTCTTAACACTGAGTTCCCTCAGCTATAGCGTGAAGCTGATTCATAAATGTTTTTCACTTTCCTCTAATAGGAAAACCAAGTATTTTTTCATCAATTTGCCTGCATATCCCACCTAATGCATATAGAATGAAGTAGTACAAAAATTCCAGCGATCTCCATGTAAATATTTTTACCTGCATCGAATAGCTACGTACAAACCGAATGAGTTTGGAAAAATTGAGTTCATTACCGATTCAAAAGGCCAGCCGTGCGGGTATCCGTGATACGGCCGTGTTTACTTTAGAATCAACCAACTTTAGCCTAAAACTACGTTATTTAATTTATATTCATTGAGATGTAAAACGCGTAATAGATAGTTGATAAAATAAATAGAACTTGAACATTTTATATGAGTACGAGCGCGTTGTTTTTACATATCAGTTTTAAATTTCCATATGGTATGGTAATAGTACTTGATTTTTTATAAACCTAACGTTGTATAATTTTGTGTTTCCAAATAAAAAATAAGTTTTGTTGTTATTTTCATGTCAGAGTGCTATCTTAGAGCAGCAGGACAGTATTGGGTATTTCCTCTCCAATGCAGCGTTGAGCTCCGTCGCAAATGTTCAATTTGCTTTATCTAAAATTCAAAGGAAAGTGGAGAATGAAGTGCCTTAACTCTCTCTGCTCTTTCTGCTTATTCGCTCCTCTTATTATCCGATGTATAAAATACGTTTAATCAAAAATATCCCAACCGCACTACGTCTATATCAATTATTAATATTATAATATCAACACTCAACACGCAATGCCTCCAGAATTCGGCAGAAAGTGGGGAACGGAGTGTCTTAACACTAGGTTCCCTCTGCCTACCCTGCTGTGTGTGATAATATCAATAAGTATTTTTAGACACTCCTCGAGTGGGGATCGAACCCACAACCAGTCGGTTTACAGTCACACCGTGCCGATCAATAATCAATAATGTCGGTATCAATTATTAATATAATAGTGCCAATTATAAAATTAACATCACACGCCTAATGAAGTTAGGAATGCGATCCCTATCACTATCTATTAGCTGTGTATTAGCATATTATGTTAATATATAATCCCACTCTCAGTAAGAAACCCCGTTTGTAATGGTAATATGTTTGGAAGTTAGTTCAATTTGCATTATAAACTACACACGCAGTGCGAGTTTTGCTTTGTATTAAAAATCTGTATTTAAATGAAGGCTTAGGCTGTCGAAAACGAAAAAGTTTTTATTTGTATTTGTGTGGATTTGGGTACGATTTAGGGATTGATGTGTAAGTATCTTGGATACAAGAATACTAATGTGCTGTACAATTTCATATAATGAAAAAAATATTATTTTTGTGCAGCTGCACGCTATATCCAGCATGTAGCAGGGTAGACCAAGTGTCAGGACACTCCGCTCATCACTTTCCCACGAATTCAACACTGCACTTACGAAATGTGAACTAAATTCTATTTTAGTGTTAAAACCTTTTGTAGGTATACAGGATTGCGTGATAAGTTGCGGAACTGAACGCCGCGTTTTGAGAGTACTATTTGTTAAGGTTATATTGATTTGTTTTTCATATAATTAATATATAATAAACTTCTTCATAAATATTCACTTTAAAAATATTAGCAGGAGAAAATTTAAAAATTGTACAATAATAAGCTTTGGATCTAGTTAAGAATAGAATATTTTTTCGTATAGAAAAATTAAACGAGTGGGTTTATATCATATAGCTTAGGCTATAAGACTATGGCACCTCGCAAACAATCCATTTGTATTAATAAACAACGCTTATATATCATTAATTTTAATTGAAACTGGTAAAATCTAAACAATGCGATTTTATTAATAGTAGATAGCCAGAAAGGAAATAAAATCGACGTAATCGTAAAACAGAACGGTTTCAAAGCTCATATCACTGACCGTTGACTTTTATGTTCGAACGAAACATTAATGTAATGTAATTATAATATGTATATTGAATCTCGTGTTATATTTTATTTAGAAGTTAAATACAACATAATTATTTTTTCTTGTTTTAAGCTTCAAGACCCTTTGTTCTCCATTTTGAGGTCAATTTTTAAAATATTGTAAGTTGAGTTGGGAGAGAAACTGGGACGCTGCATGCTGCTCTCGTTAACAGAACTAAGAAATGAAAATGATTAATTTCATCGAAAATACTAAGAGGTCACGGATTTTAGGAAACGATGAAGGATACGGCCAGATTGCATTTTATGAATTGTAGAACAGTCCTGTCATGTGAATAGTCTCGGTTTGCCTACTTTTGGTGCTGGTCTACGATGTGTTTTAGTCTTTCTTTATAAATTATATGTCATTTTAATACTATGATAGCCCTGAAATACAACTGTACCGTGTGATCCCGACCTAGAACAGGATCATCCTGTTACTGGTGGTGTCGTAAGATGCGACTAAAGTACGTGTGGTAGAGTCACGTTGCCAGCAATGGCAGACTCCCCCACATTTAACACCGGCATTAAGTAGTGGCTTTATGCCACTGCGTTTCGCATTAGGTAATGCCGGGCTCCGGCGCCCAACCCACCTTAAAGGCCGGCAACGCACCTGTAGCTCCTCTGGTGTTGCACAGGGTCGTGGGCGGAGGTAGTCACTTACCATCAGCTGACCCGAACGCTCGTTTTCCTTGTCTTTTTCCATAAAAAAAAAAACTATAGCAAGGTCATAGTTGGCTTCTTGTGGGGACACTAGACTTCGAATTGATACTAAAACTGACAATTTCTATTATCGTTTATTTTTCGCGTTAACTGTCACTTGGACAAAAAAAGTATTTTGTCTGAGGGGATGCCATAATATGCACCAAAACTGACCATTTCCCTAATAGCTTTTTTTCGTTACAAAGAAAGCTCATGTTACTCAAAGTTGCAACCACTGAGAGTAGGTAGAGCGAGATCATTGACATGATCCCAACCCAGGAAGTACAAACTGGTCGTATCCTGATAGTTTTAAAAAATCTCGTGACCTCTTAGTCTAGATCTAGAATAACCTCCGTATTTACAGTCAATACGATTATTGTAATTGTTAGAATTTTTGACTTGAGTATAAAATAATCACATTTTCTTATCAAATTATTATTAATTTTATGAATTTTTATTATGCACAAAATATATATGAAAGAAGAGTGAGTGGAAATGTAGGGAGAGACTATATAAGTCGGTTGTCTTTCGAAAGCACAGTATCAAAGATACCGACGCTAGGTCACGTAAAAATCATGGGAGGATCCCTCAGAGGGCCTGCATTAAGAGGGCGATGCCTTTGGACAAAGCGAAAGAGGTATGCAGAGACCGTATTTGGCTTTCCGTTCTTTCTACCTACTGACTACCCCGTTGGGGATACAGCGTGAAAATTTCATATCTACACATATTATGTATAACATTCACTGTTTGATCTTTCTATAATTATATAAGTAGAAGTATTTATTTCATACAATTTATTTTAACTTGAACTTCAAATCTTAAGATGGGTGGCTATTCATCTGTACTGCCGGCTTTGGCAAGGATCCAGTGGATTTTCGCAGCCGCTTACCCACCATAAAATATTTTCTTGCAACATAAAATACATTTAAGAGATCCACTGAGACAAGTAGTTATACTATATTTTGTTAATAAATTCCTAAATACTTCAGCAACTATATAGTTCTGGATTTAATGGGAAACACAAGAAGCTACCGTTCCGAGAACCAATTGGTCAGATTTGTTACAAGCTTCTATAAAAAGGCGACTTTAAAAGGTTTTTGTTTCGTAAAAACAACTTAAATTTTCTTTACATCTATATAATTGTTTTACAAAAATATAACGAATAGCAAAAAAGAGACTGTTTAGAGTAGATTTAGATAACTAGTTCTCCTAGTTTCACTCATTTAAAAATATTTTGCTTCATTAATTTTCTATTGTGTTTTTCTAATTACAAATATTTTTTGGCTTCACCCTTTACTAAAACCTAATGTTATAACCCTTCGTTCTTTATTAAGGCTGCTCTGTTCCCTACTTTCTACCAAATTCTCAAAGCATTGCGTGTTGAGTGACAAATATCACACCCGTGCATGGCTTGTTACCACAGCACAGAAATGACAATATCAAAACCCACTTGTGCTCATGCGCAACGATGGCCTCTTACAACAGATGGATTTACAAATTAAAACACGGCATTTTTAGAGAGCAGAGTTATTTCAAATTTTTCTTTCAAAAAAGCTTCTTAAATAATCTACCAACAGTTTGCTCTATCTTTGTCTAGAATAAAAATAATGCCTCGAGCTAAAAAATTGACACGATTTTAAACGTGATACACGACTAAAAAATGTATGTGGCCGAGAAGTAAAAGAAGAAGCAAATTCGTAGTCACAGCGATTTTCTTGATCCCAATAAAAAAAATAAAAATATTTTTTTTCTGTCTCTACTTTTAGTAATGTAACACAAATTCAAAGTTCAGCTTACGCCTCGCTGACTGTACACGAATAAAATTATTATTACTTTTCTAAGAAATAATTTTGCTTTTCCTTCACACGTATACAAATGAATTTCATAATTAGACCTCAACTTGGGAAAACTTGTTAATATTCTCAATTTTAGTTTTAAAACAACTTGAACGCTATACATCTTATGCGGTCGGAATATTTATACTTTTAAGTACACTCGCAAAGTTAAGCAATTATTTCGAGTTTCGCATTAATTAATTGTATAGTCTTAAATTAGTAAACTCCTTTGGTTCTTAGTAAATCAAGACATACTTCTAATATTTTTGTTAATCACCTGAGAATAACTTAAATAGAACTATAAAATCAAATAAATAAATCATCTTCACGCTGTATCCAGCACACAGCAGGGTAGGCAGAGGGAATCTAGTGTTAAGACACTCCGTTCCCCACTTTCTGCCAAATTTTGGAGGCATTGCGTGTTGAGTGGCAGAGCTCAAGCACTCGCGCTTTTGCCTCGACACCAGACCGAAGAAATGACAATATAAATGTAAGCACATATTTCATTTCCACGAGTGGGGATCGAACCCATAATCAGTCGATTTTACAGTCACACTTTGTGCCCCTTCGCCAAGACTGGCCTCGATTTGTTGGTACATATTAATATTTTAAACTAGTTGCCGCTCTCGTGTTCGTTTACGTGGACGTAAAACTCCATGTTTTCCCGCCCCCGTAGGGATTTTACGAGATCCTCTCTCTCGGTCCCTAAGGAACCTATGTGACAAATTTCAGCTATCTACGCTGCGTAGTTTCGGATATGTGTTGTATGTTTGTCACTCAGTAACAAAGGAGTTTTGTACATACATAAATGTAAGTATTTGTTTAGTCTGATAATACAAACATTGGCTTTGTTTAGGTTCACGCTGTATCCCGTACATATCAGGGTAGAAAGAGGGAACCTGGAAACTGAATATTAACTTACTCCGTTTCCACCAAAACTATTATCACTTGTCCTGAAAACTATTATCACAAGTTAACGTAGAGAATGGAGTGTCTCGTCACTAGATTATATGCGCCCACCCCCAAAATTCGTGAGTTGTGTTAGGATAATAGAATAATAGATAAATTTTATCCACGAACTGAATCAAGGCCAGATATTTATAATATATCCAAACAATACCGTTGTAGAGTTCGTAATTATAATTTAAATGCAGGTACCATAATATATACATGAATATTAAATTATGGAAATAATTTCCGAATTTATTACCGAAATTACTTTTAATTGAATAATTTTATTTGCAAACGTATTGTGTGTTTGAATTTTTAGAGAACAATGAATGATATTTATAGCTTTATATATATATATATATATATATATATATATATATATATATATATATATATATTTTTTTTTTTTTAAGTGAAAAATAAAAATTACTTTAATATTGGGAATCAATATATTTTTTTGGGTGAGAATTTTACTAATTTGCGTTAATTTAGAGTCTACAAGATGGGTGCGAAATACAACTCTGAAAAATATCTCAATTCTTTATACGTAAAAATATCTCGAATTGGATTTGAACCCGCTATCAAAATCTTCAGTCAGATTCAGTGATAGCGTCGTTACAAAGTTGGGGTATTAAAACGTCACCCCTCGGAGCGTGCGTAAAGCCGTTGGTTTACCACCTGATCTTTGCCCTCCAGTCATGTAGATCGCTATCTCGTCGCTTTATAAGAGCGAAGAAATAAAGAGAATTTATATTTTTGTACGATCTTACATTTTATAATAAATTCTTATGCTTCTTGGCACGTGTTAGTCTTCAGATCAAAAAAAAACATTAAGTAACGAAATGCCAAGAATTTTTTTTATTATTTGCTTTACGCCGTAATTTATGAGAAATATGCACACGACAGTACGAGTATATAAAAAATTTCCACTGGATATACCGTTCTCTTTTTCAAAAACAACAAAATAATATGATATCGTAAAGCATGTCAATGTACTTATTTAGAAAACGTATAAAAAAATTAGCGTAGCGGGACTCGAACCCGCGCCGCCTTGCAATCGACCAAGCGCACTGGTCAGACCCACTAAGCCATACGTTCTCTAAATAAGTAATTTAAAATTTAAAATTGTTAAACAACATGTCAATATATCCGGAAATTCTGTATCTCTAAAATAATATACAGCTTACAAAATCTGTCACAATAAATCTTAGCATGAAAAAATCCCTTGACATATTTACTTAAACCAAAAATAAAAAAATAAAGAATGGTACTGCTGCAAATTGCTAAGATATAATTCACCTCTATATAGGTAAATGTAGAAAGCAAGCAAACTAAGATAATCCTATAAGAAGACTCGTACCTTTCAACAAAGGAACTAGCTTACTATAAAATTCTGTGCATTTTAATATAATTATAAAACGTGTTCCGTCTTGGAAACAAACAGGATTAAAAATAAAATAATTATATTTATTTTTATGGCACTTGAACTGCAATAAAACAAAAGAAATATAGAATTTATATTATACCAATCTTTTCATAAACTGCTTAACCTCGTTAATCAGTTTGCTGGCTCAGTGTGAGCTAAATAGAATAAAAGATTAAAAAACTAAACTAAAGTAACTTCACGCTTTATCCCTAGCGGGGTAGTCAGAGAGAACGGAGCGCCAAACGCTACGGTCTCTATATACCTCTTTCGCCTCGTCCACTGTCATCAACCTCTTCATACATGCCCTCCGGGGAGTCCTCATGCTTTTTACGTGATCTTTCTCCAGTATCTTTGATACTGTGTTTTCGAAGGTCAACCCCGAGGTCTCCCCCTACCTCTCTTACCGCTCACTTTTCTATCATAAACCTTTTTTGCCATTCTTCCATCACTAATTCGTTTGACGTGCCAGGCCAGCTGAGCACGTTCTTCTTCATTCTCGCTTGTACCTGCCATTCTGTGAATATCTTTATTGCGGATTCGATCAGCTAAGCTGACTCCGCATATCCTACGATGAGATCGCATCTCCACGGCATTCATCTTTCTTTCATTCTTCTTCTGTAATCCACGTTTCGCTGCCGTATAACAGCGTCGGTACCGACACTACATCTTGTACGATCAAACGCGCATCTGTACTGACTTCGCCGTCTCATCAATGCAGTAAGGCGCCGTTAACGCTGTTACCGGCAGCAATACGCCTTTCTATATTCTTCTCGTATATGATTTATCTTGCTTTTGTAAGTAAATTTATAAAAAAATATTAAGAGTATGTTATACTACTACTTAAAATCTAAGACGTTAATTCCTAGGAAATGGTTAGTTCAGGCTATGACGGCTTATCTTCTCTTAAGTACTTATCACCTGATGTAGAGTAGAATCTTAACTTATATGAGCTATATTTATTTAGAAATGTATAAAACTAGTCTTTTTGGAAACCATTTTTTAACAAGATTTTATAAGGCGAGTTGTAACTAAGTAACTACATATGTAATAAAATCCAAGAATCTGATTTACTTAATTGTCGTATAAATTAAAAAATACGTGAAAAAATAAATATTTAAATTATATTTTCGTTTTGATGACGACGTCCTACTCCACTAACCTTTTTAAAACACATCGCTTGATCAGTGACAAAATTAAACGCCGTGTTTAGTCCTATGAAAAGTAAACTTAAAATATTTATTATTAAAGCATTTTTTCACAATTGAGTTAAATCTAGAAGCCACATTTATAGAATATTTTTTGGTTAAAATCATTTTATTCAAGATGATATTATTTAACCCAACAAACCATAATTGTATTTTAAATAAAAACATTGTTTTTTGCAGGAGTTGGCAAAAATTTTAGAATAGCAAGGACTTTGCTATCTCAATTTTAGATAAATTTAAAACACCTTTGTAATTAAATATGTAGACATATTTATGGAATACTATAAAAAGGCGAGTCGTTGCGCAGTGCGACTGTAAACGTAACTGGTAATAGGTTCGATTCCATACTAAATGAAATATTTAAAATTATCATAGGTCTAGTCTGGTAACGAGACAAACCGCGCCTATAAGTTTCATCACTCAACCCGCATTGTCTCTGTAGTGAAAAAAAATGTTTATATTTTTTATATATTGTTACCGAGAATTAACAATATAAATTGAACCTCGTCTTTATATGAAAATATAAAATTCAAATTTTATTTTTCATTAAATATTCATATGAATACAAAATTGTTTATAATTATAATTTCAAACTACCTTAAAAAGGTTTCACAATGATGCCAACAAGCGTTGTAAAAATTTACTTAATTCAATATAAACGTATAGCTGAATTGACTAGTTTTCATAAGAGATTCAAATCTTGTTTCGCAGAAGATCCATAAATAAAGAATCATTTTATTATTTTATTATGAAATAACAAAATTAAAAAACAAAACAAAACTTTAAAAATAACGTTTGCATTATCAAAAATAACATTTCAAAGACACAACCACAAATTAGTTTTGAATATTACAATATTATGTCAGTTAAATCAGCTTCACGCTGTATCCCACACACAGCAGGGTAGGCAGAGGGAACCTATTAAACCGCTTTTTACCAAATTCTGAACGCATTCTTGATGAGTGGCGGAACACAACGCCGAGCTTTACCTCGACACCAAAGCGAAAAAAAAAAAAAAAAATACAAAGCTGGTTCCCCAATAGTTTAGTATTAGTTTCTCGCTAACATTCGGCCATTGGGGAAACGGAATGCGGACGAATCAATCGAATTATAGTCTTTGGTGCGCCATTAGCCGAGCACCAAGACGCCGGCCGGCGCGGCGCAGTGACTTAAGTGCATTAGAGCAGAGCTAATCACTTCGTGCTGCACAAGTATTTCGTGTAACACAATTATTTCTACCGAATGTGCTTCTCTGCTTTTACCGAGTTCGATTATTGAATAATAATTTATGTTTTGTTTAGCTTTTTTTTAGGGTTCCGTAGTTCAAAAGGCAAAATTGGATAACGTATGGGATCACTTTTTTTTGCCCGTCTGTCTGTTAACCTGAAATTAATATCAAATATTCAAGTGTTTTGTTTCTTTTTTTAAATTAGGCTTTTGGGCAGTTATGTAACGTTTTTGCTACATTTTGTATGAAATTCGCCGCGTAATCTAAACCTATATAGCGTACTTTCCGTTCCGTTTATATTATGTTCCTTATTAGTTATGAAATTTGGCACAAGTTGAGAATCAGTAGTATTTCATAAAGATAGATAGAAAGATAGATAGAAAAACTTTATTGCACACAAAGCTGTTAGATAAAAATAGAGAACAATCTTAAAATAATTCCAGAGCGTGCAAAGGCGGTCTTATTGCTGACAGCAATCTCTTACAGACAACCTTTGAAGAAAGTAATTAGTCTTAATAGAAACGGGCTAGTGCACATTTAAAACATTAAAATAATAATAATAATAAATAAATAAAATAACAAAAATATATATATATATAATAATTACCTTATGAATAGATAATACATATACGCAACATATAAATATATGTTCATACACACATACATACATACATATATATAAATATACACTCATACATACTATATTGCAAATAAATAAATGAATAATTATTGTAAGTCAAGAAAATAATTAGTTAGACGACTTTTGAATATATTTAGGGATTTGGAGTGACGAATGTCTGATGGAATCGTATTCCACAGTTTTACCGCTTTCACAGAGAAGGATTCACCATAAAAGCGCGTGTGAGCAGTTGGCAACATTAGTCGATTGTCAAATCTTGATCGAAGTTGAAGATGAGAGGATGTATCAGCACCCAAGAAATGAAACCGGGTTTTTAGATAGGGTGGACTGAAAGGATTATAAATTATAGTATAAAGGAGTGAAAGGATATGCAAGTTGCGGCGGTGTCTAATAGTAAGCCATTTGAGTTGCGTGCGGTATTCTGAGACATGTTCAAACTTACGTAAGCTAAAAATGAATCTAATACACATGTTTTGTAGCCGTTCAAGCTTATTCAGCTGATCCTCCGTAACGTCCGGGTAACAACTGTCCGCATAGTCCAAAATAGGTAGTATAAGGGCATGGGCTAACGATATTTTGGTCTTAATTGGTATGAAATGTTTCCAACGCTTTAATGAGCCGATTGTAGCAAAGGTTCTCCTACTAACTTCGGCAATTTGCCCGGACCAGGAAAATGAGTTATCAATTAGGAGACCAAGATTCCTGACAGAATTGCTGTATGTAAGAATAGAACTGTCAAAGCGAATAGGACGTAAAGCGCTATAATCGATTTTAGATAACTGCATAGGACTACCGATTAAAATAACCTGAGATTTCATAGGGTTTAAACGTAATCCATAGGATTTGCACCAGATACAAATATTATGTAAATTAAAATTAAGTTTATCAATAGCTTCGTCAATATCTCGAGGCAAGGCAGAGACGTAAACTTGTAAATCGTCTGCATAAAGATGGAAAGAGGATGAAAGAGATTGAGTGATCGTATTAATAAATATGGAGAATAATAAAGGAGAGAGAACACTGCCTTGCGGTACACCAGCGGAAAGGAGATGAAAGGAAGAACATTTATTAAGGACACGTACACATTGATGACGATCATATAAGTAGCTACGAAACCACGTCACGACCTCAGGAGAAATGTTGATGGAACGCAGCACAGCCAATAAGAGTTCGTAATCAACCGTATTGAATGCATTACTAAAATCCAACAGAGCAAGAATGCTCAGTTGTTTGCTGTCCATATTGGAGCGTATATCGTCACATACCTTGGTGAGAGCAGTAACTGTGCTATGACCTTTGCGAAAGCCGGACTGATACTCAGTGAGAATGTTATGCTTGTATAGGTAGCCGTATAGTTGGGAATGGACGATACGCTCCAATACCTTAGACAAAAAGGGAAGGATAGAGATAGGGCGATAGTTGGAAAAAGATACTGGATTTTTAACTTTAGGGATTGGAAGTACATGAGCTTTACGCCAGGCATTAGGAAATTCACCGGAGGATAAGGAGAAATTGAAAATATGGGAAAGTACAGGTAGAACAGTATTAAGTATTAAGAGAATCATTTTACGGTTGATTCCATCGCTCCCCGTAGCATCCGATTTAATTGAAAATATGTGAAATTTGATGTCGCTGTGATTAACGGGAGTAAAATGAAAAGAAGGATAACCAGGGATAGGTAATGAAAGGAGATGGTTAAGAGAATTAAGCTTTTCCCTGCTATCCAGTGGAATAGCTGTAGCAAAAAATCCGTTCAGAGCGTCGAGATCAAGGTTATGCGAGATGGTAGATGGTTGCCGGCCAATTCCAAGTGTCTGCAGAAATTTCCAGATCTTAGAAGGTTTACTGTTTTCAATAGAAGAGTGTATATACTGTCGCTGGGCATCTCTACATACTTTACTGCAGCGATTCCGGAGATGCTTTACAAAATATTTTTAGTTTATGTCATACTAAATGACTGCGTACGCCTACACACTTAAGTTTGTTATCTTTATTCGGCACATTATCAAAACGTATAGAGGATTCTCCTTAAACCTACTATTATAAAATTAAGCAAGATATGAGAACTTAAGGGAAAAATCCGAAAAATACAAATGTTATATTAATATTAACCGATAAAAAAGCGGCTCTCTGTCTTTGTGTGTTTGATAGATAATGCTTATAATACTAAAAAATTTCTAATATAGTTTATATCTCGCTCAGATCTAATCTATAGTTACTATAAAAAAGTTTCCTTAGAATCCAAGCAATTGGAGCTTCACGCTGTATCCCGCAAACAGCGGGGCAAAGGGAATCTAGTGTTAAAACACTTCGTTCCCCACTTTCTGCCGAACCTCGAAACCCGAGCGCGGAAATGGAAATATAAATTTAGACAAATATTTCATCTCCCCGAGTGGGAATCGAACCCACAACCAGTCGCTCCTACAATCACACTTTGTGCCCTTGCGCCACGACTGGCCTCTAATTTTTTTATTTCTCAATTTTTTTTTAGATTTTTTTATTGATATAGTAAAATTTAATGCCATTGGCCGTTGACTCGTCAATGGTTAAAGAACGTCCAATATGTAATGCGTATTAAAAAATTATATTAACTATTTGCATATATAATTACGAGAATACATAGTTATATAAATGTTAAACCAGCATCTAAAACTTATTTAATTAATCGGCTGCAATATAGCTGTTTAATTAAATTTTCTGTTACTAATTATAATAGAATTCACGCCGGCCACGTTGTTTGTGTGTTTTCAGGTTCTTTGGACTGTAAACCTCGGATGCGTCTGGTTAGAATAACCGCTATAATTACATAGAAATAATTTTAGTGAAAATATTTTACAAATATTACAAATTAGATCAGCTTCACGCTGTATCCCACACACAGCAGGGTAGGCAGAGGGAAACTTGTGTTAAGACACTAAGTTCCCCACTTTCCGCGGAATTGTGGGGATCGAACCCACAAGCAGATGCGTTTACAGTCACACTTTGTGCCTCTGTGCCACGACCGGCCTCACACATACATACAAATTAGATGAATTAAAATAAACAGAGACAAAGCACGGCGTTGAGTCGCGCTAATCAGCATTTAATGTCACGAAAATTGGAAAATGTCTCAACACTAGGTGCAGAAAATAAAAAATTCTGTCCTCTACATCATCAAAGTTAAATTAATTTGCCAATACTAAACCTACAAACTCTACAACCAGCAATCAAATACGTAACATGTCACAAGTGATTCAATAAAAAAAAATCCAACACGACCTCATACACAGAATATCGATTCCGCTTCGAATACGACATATCGAGCTATTGAAATTGGAATGTTCCAAATCTATAAAAACAATTTTCCTTCACGGATATGTTGATATGGGAAAAGGATATTTTCGACACCATTTCACTCTAAATGTATGAAACTGGAACGTGACTGCGTGTTGGGTGAGATTAGATGTTATGCTGAGTTAACTTATCGCTGACGGTATGGAATTCCTTTTGCCAACAATTTGAACGTAATTTGCAGAATCTACCTGTTTCGAATATTCTTTGATCTCTTTATCGTGTTTCTTTCTAATAAATGCAACGTTGGACGAAAAAGAAAATGTTTAGAAAAGGTAAATATCTACTATTGCAGTGACTCAGTACGTTTGATGTTGTTCGTTCAATTTATATTATAATTGCTTTATAAATAATTGGGGCAATAAATTATTTTAATTTTTCCACTCTGGTCAAAGCCAATAAACAGTCAGCCAAAATGCGGCTTTTTATTTTTTCTACTCAATACCCAATGTTATGAATTCATGCGTAAAGTGGAGAGTAAAGTGACTTGACACTAAAATTTCTCTGTTTTTAGTTAGCTCAAAAAAAGTTAAATATACATTAGTTGTATATTTATTGATTTTTTTGTTTTTTGTTTTAATATGATAGGCAGAGGAACCTTGGAACTCAACACTACATTTGTGTCGACACAGAGACGAAATAAAAAAATAATTAATCAAACCCACAGCCGTTGCATTTTTAATTATAAAAAAAACTTCCTACTTATCAAATCACATTACTTTAACAATAAATTTATCCTTGTTGTTCAGGTACACCACTGATCAGTGCCCAGCTTTGTAAATATTTGATAGAAACAATCCGAAATAATCAACTAATGACGATTTTAAGGCAATAAAATAACAAATTTTATAATTGAAATAGCCACAACGTTGGATTATTGGAAATAAATATTGATATTATACGTGGTTTATAATTTAATGTGAGTTTTGATGTTTGTATCCCGTGACATTTAACAATTATAAAATTATCATTAACATATAAGCTTTATTTAATTATCAGTTAACTTACAATTAAAGTTATTAACTATTTTATAATTAATTAAATAATATAGAGAGAAGAAGTTCTTTTCAGCTCCCTCTCGCAAATGCCTACCATGATGGAACGTTGCCGTCCCCATAATGGCTGGAAAGGGTCGCTACGTACTTCCATCGCGGATGAAGAAATCAAAAAAATGGAAGTCAGCTTAGAACATGCTGTTGGCTTACTGGTCTACTGGAGGAAGGTCACGTAAAAAGCACGTGGTTTCCCCGGAGGGCATATATGAAAAGGTGGACAAGGCGAAAAAGGTATGTAGAGATTGTAGCGACTATAGCGGTACGTTCTCTCTGACTACTCCGCTAGGGATACAGATCGATCTGTATGTACCGCTGCACCATAAATGATTTATAAGTTTTATAATGTATAAAAAATAATATATATGAATGTGGTGTATGCCATTATACTCGTATAAACAATTGACTTCGTTTAATTAACTAAACGAAATCAATCTGTTTGTTTTCACAACGAGTCATAACGGTAAAATTGAAAGTTATTTGATATCGGTCTATTTATATTTATTATTAGTAGTATTAGAGGCCAGTCGTGGCGCAGTGGTACAAATTGTGAGTGTAAAACCGACTGGTTGTGGGTTCGATCCCCACTCGAGGAGATGAAATATTTACTTAAATTTATATTTCCATTTCTTCGCTCTGGTATTGAGGCAAAGCGCGGCGTTGAGTTCTGCCACTCAACACGCAATGCCTCCAAAATTCGGCAGAAAGGGGGGAACGGAGTGTCTTAGCACTAGGTTCCCTCTGCCAACCCTGCTGTGTGCGGGATATAGCGTAAAGCTAATTTAATTTTTTTTTTTTAATTTAGTAGTATTATATATTTTTGGAAACCCGACGTTTTTTGACACTTTGTAGTAGTCCTTGGTCACGGGTAGACTTGAGTGACATTTGTCTGTCAGTTGTCATATTTATTATATCAAGTTGCGACCAACGATTCCTTAATTACCTCGCGTAATGCTCGCGTTATCTAATTAGGTAGATAATTATATAGCAATTCTGCTTTCTATATAAATACCACCGTTTCTCATGAACAGTATAACTCCACATGTTTGGAATCCGTCTTAAATAATTTAAATTAAATAATGAGACAATAAAGGTCATTTATGGCAATTATACAATAATATAAAAACCGGACAAGCGCGAGTTGTGCTCGCTCACCAAGGGTTCTGTACAAGAATTGAATGTGTCAAACCTATTTTTGAAATTCAGACTTAGCTTAGCCAGAGCCCTCTGATACCTCTCTCTAGTTAGCATTTTGTAAATCATTCTCATTTGTTCAATACAGAAAAGTTATAAATGCGGGCGAAATTAGGTATTTTTTTTTCCACATGGATAAAGTTTCAAGAAAAACAAGTTCAACCATGTCCTAGAAAATTTAATCGTTAATGACTTTTCTTCTGATTCTAACTGATTCAGATGATTACTTAAATTATAGTAACCAATTCTGGACGTTACCTGAACAGTCAGTCTAGTAATCATTATTTTTATTTTGCCTTATATTAAATGATCTATATAAAAATGCAAAATTATGCAGGCCGTCTAGGTTATGGCTTACATTGTATTTACTATGAAAATTCGATGCCAAATTATTGTAACACATGGTAAATAGAAAAACTTACTCTATATATATTTTTAGCTTCACGCTAAATCCCGCATAGTAAACAGAGGGAACGTAGTGTAAAAATATTAATTTGCCCACTTTCTGCAAATTATCGAGCCATTGTGTGTTGAGTGGCGGAACTCAAAGTCGCGTTTTATCTTTAATTTTACAAAATATATTTTTTAAATATATAGATGTAAGCTTTCATAAATAAATAAGTAATTACCATTAATTGGAATATTCATTTTAAATACCACAACATTATTATAACAAATGCAATAGGCTAGCTTTCCCTTAAAAGTATACATATGTATTATGTATATGTAACATGTGCGAGTAAAGTATTAAATGCAAGTGCTTGAAAGATACTACTCCACTTTCGAAGTAAACTAACATGGCTTTAAAAAGTTTGATGTATCGTATACTCACAGATTTTCTTTAGAGAACACAGTGTAGTACTTAGTGTTTTAGGGTTCCGTATTTCAAAAAGATAAGACCACTTCTTATATGACCACTTTGTTGGTCGTCTGTTTGTCTATCAAGACCTTATCTAGAGATCTCGTGGTGGTATTAAGCTGAAATTAGCATCAAATACTACCTCCACAGTCTACGGCCCCTTAGAGCATAAAAATCGAGCTTTTAGGTAAATACAACCCAAATATATTTGTGCACCGTTCTTGGTGCATTTTGCATGAACTTCGTTGCGTTATAAGTACTTCCGTGAACCTATAATTATAAATTTTAGCTTGTAGTGAGAACTGAATAGAAATAAAGGAAAAAAAACGAAAAGTATTTATAGGTATTTTATAGAAAAAATCATATTATATATTTACCACTTCATTTCATACAAAATGAGTGCATATGCTTTCAAATTTTGGTTTGTCATTGTTATTCGCCTGAAATCAAAAGAAGAAGAACAGAAAGAAGTGAAAACTATAAATATATAAAGAAAAAAAAATCTTAATTAATATTTATATTGCAGATAAAAAATATTCTTAGCTTAGATGTTGCTTATTTCACACAAAATGAGTGAATACGCCTGCAAAGTTAAGTTTTTAAACTTATATTAATAGTATTATTTGTTGACCGACCTACAATCCTAAAATTACTATGGAACCCTCGGTCACTTAATCAACGTGTTTTTTTTTATTTTTTGTTTTCTACCAAAAGGTGAAAGGTGAAAAACTCATAAATAAATACTTTTTAATAAACAGCCAACTCTGTTTCAGAATTTTTATTTACGTCTTTCAGAAAATAGGGTAGCAGTGTACAATAGAATTACAGAAAGTACGACGCAAACTTCAGACAAAGTTGCCCTCACTACATGAAAAATGCATTTAGTTTAGCGAACTTACCATGCCGCCTATTGGAAAATCTCAATGGTTGGCCAACATTTCGTACTTACCTCAGTACAGTTTCAGTTTTTATTTGTGGTTTCAAAGTAGGAGAGTAATATATATATTTTATGAGGCTTAAATCTCATTTTAAAAAATATATTGTCTATTTTTTTCCAGTTTCACGCTTTATCCCGTATGTAGTAGAGTAGGCAAAGGGAGCCTAGTGTTTAGACAGTCCGATCCCCATTTTCCGTTGAATTTCAAATAAATATTTCATTTTCACGAATGAGGTTCGAACCCATAACCTGTCGCGTGTACAGTCGTAATTTGTGTCCCTGTGCCAGGTTTTCCCTTTGAATGACTTGTAAATTGTTATTGCAAATATGAATTGCATGCCTTGAACAACTCTTTCACTCTAATATATTTCATTAAATCAAATGGATAGAAAAAATCAAATAAATCAGCTTCACGCTGTATCCCGCACACAGCAGGGTAGGCAGAGGGAACCTAGTGTTTTTAGACACTCCATTCCCCACTTTCTGCCGAATTCTGGAGGCATTGCGTGTTGAGTGGCAGAACTCAACGCCGCGCTTAGCCTCGACACCAAAGCAAAGAAATGGAAATATAAATTTAAGTAAATATTTCATCTCCTCGAGTGGGGATCGAACCCACAACCAGTCGGTTTACAGTCACACTTTGTGCCGCTGCGCCACGACTGGCCCTCAATCAAATGGATAAGTACTACTTATATAGACAAGATCATTGACTTGTTAAATTTTCTTGTAATATATGTTTTAGTTTCATACTGTTATCAAAAAAATAAATATTTCCTTAAGCGCGATCATAATTTTATACACCATATAAAATATTTCTTTTCTTCCACATTTAATTATATAAGTCAAAAATTAAATTAGCTTCACGCAGTATCCCACCCACAGCAAGGTTGGAGGCAGAGGGAAATTAGTGTAAAGACACTCTGTTTCTCACCTTCCGCCGAATATGTTTGGCGGAAATTGAGAAACAGAGTTGCTCACTGAACGGAAGTGAAACTCGACGCCAGGCATTTTGTCACAATGCCATAAATTTAATTATATTTACCATAAAATCACACAGTGTACGAACTGAAGACGACAATTGCTTAACACGATATGAAAGTCATATTAACATCGTGGAAGTTTCTCGCAGCTTTCCCAGAAACTCTGATTTGTGCCTTTGTACGAGATCCCTTAGATACAAAACTTTACAAAGTTTCAATGAGATATTGGAAAAGTGTGCAGTAAATTGGACTTGAAATACGCTATAGAAATTGAAGTACGGAAGTACGGAATTAATTTTCGACTCCACGCCTCCTATGTGTAGCATGTAACAGATTAAAACTCGATAAATTTGCCTATTAATCTAGTAAGTACTTTTAAGCGGTATTCATTGTGTACTGAATAATCGTTGATAATTACTATTTTGTATTCAATTTTTTTGTACCAATACTTATACGTTATAAATATATTAATCATAAAATAAACCGAATTTACTAAATAATAAAATTATTACTTGTATTTTCCATATTTTTATTACCTATAGTTCCTTAGTTTACAGAAAAAGTTTACGTATCTTAACTAGTAGCAACTAAAATTATATAAGATTAAAGAATGAGGCCATCGTTGCGCAAGGACACGAGAGGGTGAAACCGAGTGTCTTAACACTTGGTTCTCTTCACCTATGCGGAGGTTATACTGCTGTATGCGGAAAACAGAGTGATACTGATTTAATAATTTAAAATAAATAAATAAATAATCTTTACACTGTAACCCGCACACAGCAGGGTAGGCAGAGAAAACCTAGTGTTCAGACACTCCATTCCCCAAAAAATTCTGCCGAATTCTGGAGGCATTGCGTGTTGAGTGGCAGAACTCAACGCCGCGCTTAGCCTAAATAATTTTTAATAAAATAAAATAATTTTTATACATTTTTTTTAAAGAACAGAAAAAAAGGTATCCAAAACTGTCTGTAACATTATAATTATAAGTTAAATTAATCAAACTAAAACTGAATCAATCTAGTCTTAGCGATCACTAATCCAGGCTATTCATTCTTGTATCGAGAGTACGAAGGTTCGAGTTACCGAACTTAATTGAGAACTAACCGTTGTATAAGACTCCTTCCTTGTCGACGTCGGTGCCAACATTTTCTTGGCAGAAAGCTATCTTTGGCTAGAGATATCGTGTGCAAGAATATTGCATTATGGAAATCTGATCAAACGAATAACGGAAGGTACGTGGTGCTATAAACGGTGAGTGCTGAACCATATTACGGTCTATTTAAAATTTTATATTATATTATAATGTTTCTTTGTTTTATTTATTGCAATCTTTAAGATTATTTTAATAATTTAATTAAATCAGTTTTACATGAACCTAGTATTAATACACGGAGTGTCTCTGCCTACCTAAATAATCGTAAATTAAGTGGGGAACGGCGTGTTAAAAAAAGTGTTAAAACACACTAGGTTCCCTTTGTCTATCCTGCTGCCTGTGGGATACAGCGTGAAGCTGATCGATTATTTTAAAAATTAAATGAAGTGTACTTCTCGCTGTATCCCGATTATTTTACGTATAAAAAAATGGTTAAAAATAAATCGTAGCACAGCAACACAAAGTGTGACTGTGAGCAAGACAGGTTGCAAGTTGACCTCCCATTCGAGGAATTGAAATATTTAATATTTTCATTTCTTCGCTCTGGTGCTTTGGCAAGGCGAGACATTGAGTTCTACCACTCAACACGTAAAACGGAAAATGGGGAACTGAGTACCTTAACATTAGGTTCCCTCTGCATACTCTGTGTGCGAAATAGCTGATGCTGTTAAAAGAAAATATAATCTCTCTGTATGAACACGAGTGTTGCTAGTGTAACTGTTATCTCAACTCCTTTGAGAATATTATTTAATAAATAATGCCTTGGCTCGTGATGTGTCTAGTGGTTAGAACCCTTTCGTAGTGATCGTAAGTAATTCAAGTTCTTTTAGAGATTCAGAGGTAACAGAATTAAGAAATTTTATATTATGCCATTAGAAGGTATCGCTTTAATAAATATTTGCCATCAGAAGTTTATTTAAATAACTGAACTCGACAATATAATATCGTCATAACTCTAAGCTCTCCCGAGGAAAAGCCAAGAGCGTGTCCTAACTTCCTCTCCACTATAACTGCAAAATAGTTATAGTAAAAGGAAGAAAGAGTACGGGCACCTCCCCGCCCCTACACCGTGAATTCCGACCAGACCGCAGCTTTACAGTCATCGTTGAACCCTCCGAGACACTTGTGTGTGATCTTTCTGAAGGTACTTGTTACGCTTGTTCATATTGAGATTGTATTAGAATGGTGATTCGTGATGTTGATTGATTTGTGAGATCAATGTAAGTCGTTGCATCGAATGCACTACCGCAAAGCGGTCGATACGTTAAGTAAACGCATGACACACATCATTTGTATTCTATATTAAAACAAGTTGTTAGGCACCCGTAGGCGGACGCTACTACATACACCAGAGTTCCAGGACATAAAATAGCATCTCACACCTATTTATCCTACAACGAGTTATAGAATTACTGTAGAAACCGTTATATATAAATATCCAATTCCATACAAGCATCGCTTACGCTTCGTAAGCGCACCGCAAGATTGAATCGAACACTATATAATAGGCCAACGTTACTTTAGTACACTTAGCCAAAAGTATTAGCTTCGATGACACTAAGTAACGCTGATTTGTTTGACCGATATCAATTATCAGCAAGCCGTGGCTCACTAAGTCTCGACATCTGTCATTTTGGGCTCTCTACGATAAACATAATGTCGAACAATACGTGGTGAACTACCGCCCGCACTGGTCGATAGTGTCTCCCTGCGTTCATCCTACACTACGTCGCACGTAGAGAATACAGTATAAGCCTTGGGGCGGCTAGCTTCCTACGATAAAACAAGTGTCAACGAATACGCGCAATGCTACCACACTGTTGTATAGTACCATAAATCGTCAATCCACCAACACTAGTCGACACGTAGAAATCACAGTGTAAACCATTACATCTATGTCCAACTTCATACAAGCATCGCCCACGTACAGTGAGCGCCCCGCGAGACGAAGCTGAACACGATATAAATGGCATTCATTTCAAACATCCATTTTATTATGGACATTTAACAGTATAATAATACTGTAGTTATATTCGCTTTTGCTTTCTTCAAACTCAATGTGTCGCCCCTGCACATTTTACTTATAAGAAATTCGATCCTAAAAGATCGTGCCATCATAGACTTCGAATTATAATATTATATTCATTATACATTTGGTACGAGTCTTTATGTGCATCATATTTATTAGTACCGCAGTACTTTAGAGTTCGACTCGACCGCTGCCTTCCGATCATCACTACCCCCTATATATATGGAACGACGGTCGCGACACTCGGGACGACAATACATGAACTAATAAAAAAAACGTTTAATGATATTTAAAATATGTATATCATATAACATATAATTAACTATGTCAGTTATGTATGTGCATATGCGACAATCGATCAATACACGAACGTCTCTCGATCAATACACGAACGACTTCGTCATAACACGAACAACATGTAATTTTTTTATTATTATAAGAAAAATTCAATATAAACTAACAATGTACTTAGAAACATATCTAAATACTTGTTACACTAGTTGCAAAATTTATTGTAACACGATATTTAGTGTAGCATCAGCCGCTATGAGAACACAGTGTGTCCATGTGTCTCGTGTAGTTGAAAAGTTTTCGAACATTGGTCGGTGTGACATTTTCAATACATCCTGCATCGCACCGTGCACAATATAAGCCTTGTATTATCACTAATTGCGTTTGAAATCGGACAATTTCCGGACACACAAATAGACATTACTCAGACACAATATTTATTAATGTCTGACATTTGTGTCGGAATTTCTGTCGTAGTCTATGTGTACCAATTATGGTACAAACAGTAAATACAAGTAGTTACAAGTAGTAAATAATTGTATTAACATAAAAAAAATAGTAAATATATTTCTTGTATATTTATATAGCGCGAACTGATTTTGAAAGACGAAGCGCGACGTTCAGTCACTTGATGTAATGTTGAATTAAATTCAGATAAAACGCAGACAACTGAGTTACAGCTGTAGCTGATTTAGTTTTTTTTATCTCCAAGGTGTTTCCCGTACATAGCAGGGTAGACTGAGGGAACCTAGTGTTGAGACATTCCGGTACCAATTTTACAGCTAAATTCTGGAGGCAATGCATGTTGAATGGTGAAACTCAACACCGCTCTCTGTCTTCACATTACTTAACTTCACGTTTCTTAGCGAAGAAACGAAAATATAGATTAAAAATATATATATTTCCTCGAGTGAGGATTGACAAGCAATCCTATGTCACTCCAGAGGCGTACGTCTACGGCAAAACTGGCTCGATATATTTTTGATATAATTATTTTACACCTCAAAATCGTAACATTTAATTTAATTTTGAAACTTACACGTACAAAATGTACAGTAGGAGGGAAACAACAACGGAGGAGTTATAATTGGCTAATAGGATGGCAATTAAGGTTTTAATAATATTTTTGGCTGAAACTCGCATTACCGTCCCAACGGGAATGGCTAACGAATTTTTTTATGCCTCGCATTTTTACTGATCCTTTTAAATAAATACTTTCACCTTGTGACTGAAATCTGAGAGTACGTATATAACGTAGGTACATTGAAACGCAAATTCATATGCCACCTTCCCTAAATAAAACTCACTGTTTCAAGGTTCCACATTTTGTAGAATGTTATTTTTTTAAAGCTTATTTTAAAATTACACCTTTCTAAACACCATGTATATCTAAACACACATCACAAATATTTTAATCTATCTTTCTTACGTGAGGCCAGTGGCGCAGTGGTACAAAGTGTGACTGTAGAACCGACTGGTTGTGGGTTCGATTCCCAGTCGAGGAGATGAAATATTTACGTAAATTTATATTTCCATTTCTTCGCTCTGGAGTCGAGGCAAAGCGCGGCCTTGAGTTCTGCCTAGTGGGAAACGGAGTGTCTTAACACTAGGTTCCCTCTGCCTACCCTGCTGCATGCGGGATACAGCGTGGAGCTATTTTTTTTTAATCTTTCTTACATTATTTTGCTATTTTTTATTGTGCTCTAAATATTTAATCTCGAGAGTATTTTATGCTAAGCTTTATGAATTTACTTCAAAAGGCTAATAAAAAATCCCTTTATCATTTCAATTTCGTGCCGCGAGACGGTAATACATTTAGCTAATAAATTTATTTCCAGTGAAATGAATTGGATTAAAGGACTTAATTAATGTGAAATTTGAGTTCCATTAAAAACCCTCAAATCTCTTGCGATTGAAGAGTAGATTTTTTTTTGTTTGTGTATAATTCCTCTGCTTCACTTAACAAGGATATAATACGAAAGTATATTAAAAGCGTAATAACGTTCAAGCGTATCATGTTTCAAATAAATTCTAGTTTATCACTATTGAGGAAAATTTGGAATTAAAGTTAAATATTAGTAATCAAAATTAGCAATCATATTATATTTTAATATTGTTAGCGTACTCGTTTAAAAGAGGGTAGATTTAGGTGAAAATAATTATAAAAGCAGTAGAATTGTGTCAATTGGGGGGCAGTTGCTTGTAAGTGACGGCCCCTATTGGAAGGAAACTAGTGTGAAGTATTGTTAGTAGTTCACTTATTGCAATTTCATAGTATCCCTTTCCAAATAGTTTAGGTTCATATAGACGCTGTGTGTTTTTAATAACGTTACCCACTTCCGGTTTCTCACAATACATTATAAATAATTTTCATAATATTTTCCCTCTTCTACCAACAATATTTAAAAATCTGTAATTATAATTAATTACCGATTAGAGACTTCTACTGACTGAATTTGCAGTTTAAGTCTAATATTTTGTATTGTTGATAGAAATATTAGACTTAAATTCACTCCGCTCATTTTTTTCTTATTGACGAGCTCAATATATGGGCGTATGCATTTATTTTATATTTTATAATGAACTACAATTACAATTTTTTTGTAGTTTTTTATTGAAAACTGAAAATTTAAATATAAATTTTCAGTTTTCAATTTTTTTTCTATATTTATATTGTAAATTCTCACTTCATCCCAAATTTTATTAATGTAGGTACGCAGGAAGTACTCTAAAGGTTTCCATTACGCTGCGAATTTCATACCAAATGCAGCAAAACGTATATCCTTTGATAACATTGAGTGTTTTATTTAAATTTCAGCTGAGTAACTCCACGCAGTCTCGAGATATATAGTCTTGACAGACAAATACATTGACAACAAAGTCATCTTATAAGGCTTCCGTATTTTTTCACTGATGTACTGTAACTGATATCTCACCCTACACTCAATAAAACATTTAAATAAAATTATTAAGATAATAATTTTAATATCGTAGTATGGCTCGTGATACGTCTAATATAGTTAGAACCCTTTCGTAGTGATCGTTAGTAATTCAAGTTCTTTTAGAGATTCAGAGGTAACGATATCAATATAAAATGTACCATAAATGTAATATAAAATAAAATATATAAATAAATAACATGTCATAGTCTGTCCGTTTTAATCTTCCGTGTCATTTCTAAAGTATATCGAAGACGTCCTATCCTCCTCTCTGTTATATCTAGTCATTACTGATAGTTATAACTAAATGGAGATAGTGAGTGGCCCCGCACCCGCCACTTACCGTGGACTCCGGCCGTTCGGCTCTGAACCCTCCGGGACGAATCGGAATAGTTTATATTTATGATTCTTGTAATGCTTTTGCGTAAGATCAATTAAGAAACAACTGATTCAAAGACCGAAGTCTAATATACATACTTACAATGGACTTGAGATTATTATATGTAGGCCGTAGCCATAATTACATAACATATAACTCTCTGTTTCACATATCAGATCGAACTCCCTACCGCTAGGCGGCCGATTATGTGAATCCACTTCAGTTTGTTTCTTTAGAGGGCATTACATTAATATACCCATTCAACTCTCGTGTATATTTCTTAAAACGATGTATTTACTTATCGTATCTTAATAACATTGAATGCTCTATGTATAATGTGATGTGTTTATTATTTCCGTATGCATTCGTTAATATAGTATATTCCATATTATGTTTATTTCCTACGTGCTCTTATTATATGCCACAGTTTCAATGTTAATATAATTTATATTCATTGTTATTGTAACGCCTCTTTTAAACAGAACCGTCGTAGAATAACACGCACAGCACACACCCTGCAGCTGTTTGTCTGAACTGATACTTGACTCAGAATTGTGGGAATGTAATATAGAAATCATTAATTGAAAATACTCAGTGATCGCTAGAATAGCCAGCGACTCCAAGTAGGCACGATTCTACTACCAGTTCAGTAAAGAACCTCAGTGCTGAGAAGAACTGGCGGAACAAACTCAGCAGCAGAATCCAACACTACTAAAGCAATTCGCTTATATCAAATGTGTCAGCACCAGTGATGCCCGGCTTTATATTATAGGTATGTCGTCGACATCAGTCGATTGACACATTATGTTATCTACGATAAAACCAAGTGTTAGACAAACAAGCGGACACTACTATATATGTACACCAGAGCTGGGACATAAAATAGCACCACACACCCATATGAAACGGGCGGACACTACTACATACACCAGTACCAGGACATAAAGTAGCATCACACACCTATCCATCATACACTAAGTGTTAATGTCGAAGCACCGCAAGGCACCGCGACACTATCTAAATATAACATATATAAAATTAAATGCCACAGCAATTCACTTAGCCAAGCACATTAGTACCAGCGAAGCCAAGCAGCAGTCGGTTGTGACTATAATATAAGTCAATACTAAAACAAGGGTCAATGAACTCTAACAGTCGTATAAATCGTAAATATTTAATATTTGGTTAATGTTTAATGTCTATTATATTTAATTAAGTAATATATAAAAAATATTGACAGATTACTTTCATTGTAGGACATTGAACAGACTCATGTTATATAATATTTATAAATTGTAAATATATATTTTGATATAATAGTTTTATATCATATTATAAATGATACTATTATATTTATATTTCCTTTTATAGTAACGTATTAAATATTTACTAATATATATAGAAATTACATTTATAAGTTATTATAATTCACCAAACCTATTTTACTCTCATTTCACAATTCCCATACACGCATCTAACAAAGATGGCGGCAGACATTCTGCGTACATTAATATAATTGTAATTTTACATACCTCATAAAACATCTTCATCTATTTATTTCCATTAACTAAATAAATAATATTTATCTCTGGATATTGACGGCATTATATGCATTAATATCACTCTTCTTTGTTTTAATAATAATCTATTAAAACTTACCGACGAAGTATTTCAAAGCAAACATTCGTAAATAGTGAAAGCACTTATGACTTATCTTAGCAACCTCAAATACTTATATCACAATTGAAAACATAATCTCACATGCTTTTTAAATATTAAATATAACTAAATATATGTTAATTATAAATTAAACTTCACTAAACATTTAAAACATCCATCCTTCCTCAGACGCGTCCGCCATCTTCCTCCCCCCTCTTTCCTATCTCTTGACTTTGACGTTGACAGTAGATTATTCAGCCAACATGATATTTTACAATAATTAATATATTAATTATTATATTATTTATTTTAAATTATAATACATACCGTTTAAATATAATTATTAAATAATTTTTAATAAATATATTTTATATCTGCGTGTTTTACCTACGGTGTATTACGTCACTTTAATATTATTTGTGAACGGAACGCGTAATTAACGAACTAAACTAAACTATTATTTATAAAATTATATTTATCGTAAGCTATAAATTAAATAATGTTATAAATTATATTTATATTACTTTTTTATAAATTATTATTATTTTGAATTAATTAAATTATTTACCTACACATTTTAGTTCTGGTATGGATCGTTACAATCAACCCCCTAAATTCTATGAAGTTTATCGGAATAGAATTTACACTTCTACTTACATTTATTATCACCCTGCAGACTTCGCATATACGTAACACAATAACACCCAGATCTAACAATTTTCTAACCAACCCCCCGACTATACAACCCCCTGACTTTTCAACCTCCCGACCTGCAAATTCCTAACTCCATATTACCTCCTCTGTCTCTCTCCATTTCACGGACAACAAATTGTAGGCCTATGCCTACGATAAGATATTTAATGTAAAGCCGTTTTGACCATCCTGGTCACGGCACCAAATTGTAACTGATATCTCACCCTACACTCAATAAAACATTTAAATAAAATTATTAAGATAATAATTTTAATATCGTAGTATGGCTCGTGATACGTCTAATATAGTTAGAACCCTTTCGTAGTGATCGTTAGTAATTCAAGTTCTTTTAGAGATTCAGAGGTAACGATATCAATATAAAATGTACCATAAATGTAATATAAAATAAAATATATAAATAAATAACATGTCATAGTCTGTCCGTTTTAATCTTCCGTGTCATTTCTAAAGTATATCGAAGACGTCCTATCCTCCTCTCTGTTATATCTAGTCATTACTGATAGTTATAACTAAATGGAGATAGTGAGTGGCCCCGCACCCGCCACTTACCGTGGACTCCGGCCGTTCGGCTCTGAACCCTCCGGGACGAATCGGAATAGTTTATATTTATGATTCTTGTAATGCTTTTGCGTAAGATCAATTAATAAACAACTGATTCAAAGACCGAAGTCTAATATACATACTTACAATGGACTTGAGATTATTATATGTAGGCCGTAGCCATAATTACATAACATATAACTCTCTGTTTCACATATCAGATCGAACTCCCTACCGCTAGGCGGCCGATTATGTGAATCCACTTCAGTTTGTTTCTTTAGAGGGCATTACATTAATATACCCATTCAACTCTCGTGTATATTTCTTAAAACGATGTATTTACTTATCGTATCTTAATAACATTGAATGCTCTATGTATAATGTGATGTGTTTATTATTTCCGTATGCATTCGTTAATATAGTATATTCCATATTATGTTTATTTCCTACGTGCTCTTATTATATGCCACAGTTTCAATGTTAATATAATTTATATTCATTGTTATTGTAACGCCTCTTTTAAACAGAACCGTCGTAGAATAACACGCACAGCACACACCCTGCAGCTGTTTGTCTGAACTGATACTTGACTCAGAATTGTGGGAATGTAATATAGAAATCATTAATTGAAAATACTCAGTGATCGCTAGAATAGCCAGCGACTCCAAGTAGGCACGATTCTACTACCAGTTCAGTAAAGAACCTCAGTGCTGAGAAGAACTGGCGGAACAAACTCAGCAGCAGAATCCAACACTACTAAAGCAATTCGCTTATATCAAATGTGTCAGCACCAGTGATGCCCGGCTTTATATTATAGGTATGTCGTCGACATCAGTCGATTGACACATTATGTTATCTACGATAAAACCAAGTGTTAGACAAACAAGCGGACACTACTATATATGTACACCAGAGCTGGGACATAAAATAGCACCACACACCCATATGAAACGGGCGGACACTACTACATACACCAGTACCAGGACATAAAGTAGCATCACACACCTATCCATCATACACTAAGTGTTAATGTCGAAGCACCGCAAGGCACCGCGACACTATCTAAATATAACATATATAAAATTAAATGCCACAGCAATTCACTTAGCCAAGCACATTAGTACCAGCGAAGCCAAGCAGCAGTCGGTTGTGACTATAATATAAGTCAATACTAAAACAAGGGTCAATGAACTCTAACAGTCGTATAAATCGTAAATATTTAATATTTGGTTAATGTTTAATGTCTATTATATTTAATTAAGTAATATATAAAAAATATTGACAGATTACTTTCATTGTAGGACATTGAACAGACTCATGTTATATAATATTTATAAATTGTAAATATATATTTTGATATAATAGTTTTATATCATATTATAAATGATACTATTATATTTATATTTCCTTTTATAGTAACGTATTAAATATTTACTAATATATATAGAAATTACATTTATAAGTTATTATAATTCACCAAACCTATTTTACTCTCATTTCACAATTCCCATACACGCATCTAACAAAGATGGCGGCAGACATTCTGCGTACATTAATATAATTGTAATTTTACATACCTCATAAAACATCTTCATCTATTTATTTCCATTAACTAAATAAATAATATTTATCTCTGGATATTGACGGCATTATATGCATTAATATCACTCTTCTTTGTTTTAATAATAATCTATTAAAACTTACCGACGAAGTATTTCAAAGCAAACATTCGTAAATAGTGAAAGCACTTATGACTTATCTTAGCAACCTCAAATACTTATATCACAATTGAAAACATAATCTCACATGCTTTTTAAATATTAAATATAACTAAATATATGTTAATTATAAATTAAACTTCACTAAACATTTAAAACATCCATCCTTCCTCAGACGCGTCCGCCATCTTCCTCCCCCCTCTTTCCTATCTCTTGACTTTGACGTTGACAGTAGATTATTCAGCCAACATGATATTTTACAATAATTAATATATTAATTATTATATTATTTATTTTAAATTATAATACATACCGTTTAAATATAATTATTAAATAATTTTTAATAAATATATTTTATATCTGCGTGTTTTACCTACGGTGTATTACGTCACTTTAATATTATTTGTGAACGGAACGCGTAATTAACGAACTAAACTAAACTATTATTTATAAAATTATATTTATCGTAAGCTATAAATTAAATAATGTTATAAATTATATTTATATTACTTTTTTATAAATTATTATTATTTTGAATTAATTAAATTATTTACCTACACATTTTAGTTCTGGTATGGATCGTTACAATCAACCCCCTAAATTCTATGAAGTTTATCGGAATAGAATTTACACTTCTACTTACATTTATTATCACCCTGCAGACTTCGCATATACGTAACACAATAACACCCAGATCTAACAATTTTCTAACCAACCCCCCGACTATACAACCCCCTGACTTTTCAACCTCCCGACCTGCAAATTCCTAACTCCATATTACCTCCTCTGTCTCTCTCCATTTCACGGACAACAAATTGTAGGCCTATGCCTACGATAAGATATTTAATGTAAAGCCGTTTTGACCATCCTGGTCACGGCACCAAATTGTAACTGATATCTCACCCTACACTCAATAAAACATTTAAATAAAATTATTAAGATAATAATTTTAATATCGTAGTATGGCTCGTGATACGTCTAATATAGTTAGAACCCTTTCGTAGTGATCGTTAGTAATTCAAGTTCTTTTAGAGATTCAGAGGTAACGATATCAATATAAAATGTACCATAAATGTAATATAAAATAAAATATATAAATAAATAACATGTCATAGTCTGTCCGTTTTAATCTTCCGTGTCATTTCTAAAGTATATCGAAGACGTCCTATCCTCCTCTCTGTTATATCTAGTCATTACTGATAGTTATAACTAAATGGAGATAGTGAGTGGCCCCGCACCCGCCACTTACCGTGGACTCCGGCCGTTCGGCTCTGAACCCTCCGGGACGAATCGGAATAGTTTATATTTATGATTCTTGTAATGCTTTTGCGTAAGATCAATTAATAAACAACTGATTCAAAGACCGAAGTCTAATATACATACTTACAATGGACTTGAGATTATTATATGTAGGCCGTAGCCATAATTACATAACATATAACTCTCTGTTTCACATATCAGATCGAACTCCCTACCGCTAGGCGGCCGATTATGTGAATCCACTTCAGTTTGTTTCTTTAGAGGGCATTACATTAATATACCCATTCAACTCTCGTGTATATTTCTTAAAACGATGTATTTACTTATCGTATCTTAATAACATTGAATGCTCTATGTATAATGTGATGTGTTTATTATTTCCGTATGCATTCGTTAATATAGTATATTCCATATTATGTTTATTTCCTACGTGCTCTTATTATATGCCACAGTTTCAATGTTAATATAATTTATATTCATTGTTATTGTAACGCCTCTTTTAAACAGAACCGTCGTAGAATAACACGCACAGCACACACCCTGCAGCTGTTTGTCTGAACTGATACTTGACTCAGAATTGTGGGAATGTAATATAGAAATCATTAATTGAAAATACTCAGTGATCGCTAGAATAGCCAGCGACTCCAAGTAGGCACGATTCTACTACCAGTTCAGTAAAGAACCTCAGTGCTGAGAAGAACTGGCGGAACAAACTCAGCAGCAGAATCCAACACTACTAAAGCAATTCGCTTATATCAAATGTGTCAGCACCAGTGATGCCCGGCTTTATATTATAGGTATGTCGTCGACATCAGTCGATTGACACATTATGTTATCTACGATAAAACCAAGTGTTAGACAAACAAGCGGACACTACTATATATGTACACCAGAGCTGGGACATAAAATAGCACCACACACCCATATGAAACGGGCGGACACTACTACATACACCAGTACCAGGACATAAAGTAGCATCACACACCTATCCATCATACACTAAGTGTTAATGTCGAAGCACCGCAAGGCACCGCGACACTATCTAAATATAACATATATAAAATTAAATGCCACAGCAATTCACTTAGCCAAGCACATTAGTACCAGCGAAGCCAAGCAGCAGTCGGTTGTGACTATAATATAAGTCAATACTAAAACAAGGGTCAATGAACTCTAACAGTCGTATAAATCGTAAATAATTAATATTTGGTTAATGTTTAATGTCTATTATATTTAATTAAGTAATATATAAAAAATATTGACAGATTACTTTCATTGTAGGACATTGAACAGACTCATGTTATATAATATTTATAAATTGTAAATATATATTTTGATATAATAGTTTTATATCATATTATAAATGATACTATTATATTTATATTTCCTTTTATAGTAACGTATTAAATATTTACTAATATATATAGAAATTACATTTATAAGTTATTATAATTCACCAAACCTATTTTACTCTCATTTCACAATTCCCATACACGCATCTAACAAAGATGGCGGCAGACATTCTGCGTACATTAATATAATTGTAATTTTACATACCTCATAAAACATCTTCATCTATTTATTTCCATTTACTAAATAAATAATATTTATCTCTGGATATTGACGGCATTATATGCATTAATATCACTCTTCTTTGTTTTAATAATAATCTATTAAAACTTACCGACGAAGCATTTCAAAGCAAACATTCGTAAATAGTGAAAGCACTTATGACTTATCTTAGCAACCTCAAATACTTATATCACAATTGAAAACATAATCTCACATGCTTTTTAAATATTAAATATAACTAAATATATGTTAATTATAAATTAAACTTCACTAAACATTTAAAACATCCATCCTTCCTCAGACGCGTCCGCCATCTTCCTCCCCCCTCTTTCCTATCTCTTGACTTTGACGTTGACAGTAGATTATTCAGCCAACATGATATTTTACAATAATTAATATATTAATTATTATATTATTTATTTTAAATTATAATACATAACGTTTAAATATAATTATTAAATAATTTTTAATAAATATATTTTATATCTGCGTGTTTTACCTACGGTGTATTACGTCACTTTAATATTATTTGTGAACGGAACGCGTAATTAACGAACTAAACTAAACTATTATTTATAAAATTATATTTATCGTAAGCTATAAATTAAATAATGTTATAAATTATATTTATATTACTTTTTTATAAATTATTATTATTTTGAATTAATTAAATTATTTACCTACACATTTTAGTTCTGGTATGGATCGTTACAGTACGGAATGATAAAAATAATAAATATAATAAAGTTCATATAAATATATTTTTATTTTTCAGTATTGTACCAATTTCCAAGAAATTTAAAAACCAATTAGCTCAATTCCCAAAATTTTATCCAACTTTACAAATACTGTACCACAAATAATGTTCTCAATTTACGTCCACTTTAGGTTTATTTAACAATAATGCTAAGAACTGATCAGTGACTATTAATTTATGTTTGATTGCATTATGAATTGTTTTAAAATTGGTTAATTTTATGCTTTCTATGGTTCATATGTCAGTTACTTTGTTCTTGATTAACATTTCAATTATTTTCCAAATGTACCTTAGACCCTCACTGTACACTATGTTAACAATGGTATTTGTAGGTAACTACAAAACATTGATTTTCGATAGCTCCTTACTCTAGAAAGATATATTTAATAAGAATATTCGATTTAAATAAATTAAAAGGTGAAATGTGGGTTTTGAAATAGTCTTAAATATGAGTCTATCTATTTGGATGGGAATTAATATAAAGGTCTGGATAACATGGTCTCAATATGGTCGTAATTTCTATACAATATTAAACTGACTAAAAGTAATACATTACTAAAGTTTTAGTGTTAGTAGGGTTCTCAAATTGATATCTCAAAAAGATGGAGGATTCTAATGGTAAACGATTTTTTAAAATCGGTTCAATAGTTTTTAAGTTTATTGATTTCAAACATACACATATTATTATTTATTTATCTTTATAACAGTAGAGATAACAATACTATATCAATTTGAAAATCAATAATTTATACTAGCTAAACGACTAACATCATGAAAGAGAAAAACCAATCACACCACCAAAACCACCCAGAACGTTATTCCCTTATTTTCTGTTGTAAACAAACAAACAAACAAATGCAATATAATATTAATAGTGCAATTTCAACAAAGTTTTAGTATTAAACGGTTGTCACGAGGAATATTTGGTTTGAAACGTGGTTTAAAGTCTTCTTAAGAACTAAGTACGTGAGACAAGATTCTATTATACTCCATAACATTTACTTACTAGTTTCAGACCGTGTTCTGAGCTTGCAGTAAGTTTTGAAACTTAAATGCTATTCCGGAACACGACAAGATCAAGTTATTTTAGTATATATATATATGTATATGTAATGGTGAGGCCAGTCGTGGCGCAGCGGCACAAAGTGTGACTGTAAACCGACTGGTTGTGGGTTCGATCCCCACTCGAGGAGATGAAATATTTACTTAAATTTATATTTCCATTTCTTCGCTCTGGTGTCGAGGCTAAGCGCGGCGTTGAGTTCTGCCACTCAACACGCAATGCCTCCAGAATTCGGCAGAAAGTGGGGAACGGAGTGTCCAAAAACACTAGGTTCCCTCTGCCTACCCTGCTGTGTGCGGTATACAGCGTGAAGCTGATTTATTTATTTTTTTATGTAATGGTGAACTAAGCGATACATTGTAGTATGCACGTATGTTTGTAGATGAAAATTTAATCACATGAAATAAATTTCAAATTTCATATTTTGGACGTTAATAACAAAAAAATCGATCAAATATAAGTCAAACTCACGTATCGAGAGTTCAGTGCAAATTTCAGGATTGTATGATAATTGGAAATACAATTTGAGGTTGACAAATTTAAATTTACAGATGTATGCACTCATTTTGTGTGAAATGAACAATTATAAGTTTGTAATATTTTCTTCTATGAAATATCTAAAAAACATTTTTTTTTGTACTGGAAGTGCACACTTTTTGCCAAATTTTATAATTATAAGTCCAGGGAAAGCATCCTGTAAATTTTGATTTCGTGGTGAATTTCACACAAAATGCAGCAAAAACCATTCATATATTTTGATTAGTTTATCTTAAAAGCTTTGCCTTGGTCTCAAAGGAACCGTAGACCTGAATATTTGATATTAATTTTAGATCGTCGATCGTCGATCTCTTGACAAATGGGCAGACGAACAGCGAAGTGATCCTATAAGGCACTGGTTCCCAACCAGTGATCCGCGGACCACTAGTTGTCCGTAGAAGCCTAAATATGGCCCGCGAACGATTTTAATTTTATGAGTGGGGATGGTGAGGCGAAATTTTTGTTTGATTATCACAGTTAATTTTTATTATACCTACATGCATAATGGTCCCTGCTACCAAGGATGATAAAAAAGTGGTACTTGATCAAAAAAAGAATGGGAACCCCTGCTATAACGATTCCGTTTTTTTCCCTTTTAAGTTATTTATTCCATTTTTATTGTATATATTTTAAATTTAATCTGTTTTTAAATTTCCATGAAATCTAAAAATATCATTGTTATCCTAACTTTTATTTTCATTTTTTGGAGTAGATTAGCAAAATTATGAAACAAACAAACTTATTATCGTAACGCTCGAAGTGTAGCGATACGCCAATTGAAAACGGCACCAGAAATAGACACAAAAGACATTAAAATTCATAAAGATACTGTCAGTCGAACAGCGAACAAACCCATTAAATATTGTTATGCAGAAGAACGAAATTATAAATAATTCATCATTCCCGCATTACTTAGACTAAGTACACCATATTTTATCAGTCCTCTGTACGCGACATAAAATACAGTGGACATAATCCTATCCATCGTGATTTATGCTGGAGGGTCAATGGGGAAATTTCATATATGACGTTTTCATATGCAAAAATCTTAGATTAATATTTATAGTCGGTGTTGCTGCGAATTTTTGGGATCAAAAATATTAGATATTTTAAAGGCAAATTTTATACATTGGAGGCCAGTCGTGGCGCAGTGGTACAAAGTGTGACTGTAAAACCGACTGGTTGTGGGTTCGATCCCCACTCGAGGAGATGAAATATTTACGTAAATTTATATTTTCATTTCTTCGCTCTGGTGTCGAGGCAAAGTGCGGCGTTGAGTTCTGCCACTCATCTCGCAATGCCTCCAAAATTCGGCAGAAAGTGGGGAATGGAGTGTGTTAACACTAGGTTCCCTCTGCCTACCCTGCTGTGTGCGGGATATAACGTGAAGCTAATTTAATTTAATTTAATTTTTAATTTTATATATTGTTCGTTGATTTATTATATTTGTATTTACAATATTTGGTCTTGCAGAGACTGGGAATGACAGTTTGCTCTGGACTTACTTTACGCTATAAAAGAAACAATGCTTTTGAGCTTCAGCTAGTGTTAGCGGTTTCTGTATCAAATTAGTTTGTTGGTAAAACATTTTTTCCAAATAGAAATGTTTTTCGACTAAGTTACCTAGCGTCGCGTGTCTGTCGTTAATATTTTTTTTATTAATTCAATTTTAATAGGGAATTCAATTTTTTTGTAGAATTGTCAAGTATCTGGGTGTTCGAGATGGTTATGATAATTAGGTTTTCCTTCAACAATTGTTTCTTTTTAGCTTAACGCTGTATAAGGGGTAACCACCATGCGCCCGATACTCGAAACATTGTGTGTTGTCTGGCGAAACTCGACGTCGCGCTATGTTACCGCAATTTTCTGAGTGGAAATTGAACCCACAACCGGCACCTTTACAGTCAGACGCTATGCATTCTTATTCCTTTAGTATAGTATTTAAAATAATACGATACAATATAAACATGTTATCTCGTAAGCGCGAAAAATCTGTTTACGTGAATTTTGATTGCCTTCTTCATGAACTTTCTTATTAACTTTTTGCATAAATTGGAATGATACGAAACTTTTACTGTAAAGAGACTCCTTACAGGTTTATAATCCGTAAAAATATCGTTATAAATTATTCTACATACAAAAATAAATTGATTTAAAAATGGATAATTTTATACGAAAAGAAAACATAAAAATAGATTATTTAGGAATAATGGCACAGTAAATTTAATTTAATTAACACTGTTTTTACACTGCTTGATGACTAACATAGTATCCTCCACTATAGAACTAAGAATTTAATATATTACCATAATATATCACTTGTAACTAAACATATTTTACTATGACCTTCATGGTGCAATCGGATAAGGTCTAACTTGAAACGCGGTGGATGTGGGTTCAATTTTTCATTCTGGGAATTGAATTATTTCACCCTCACGTTTGATAAGGTCGAAAAAAACGTTGATATCCATTACTCAACACGCAGTGTCTTCAGTTTCTGGTGAAAAATAAAAATCGGATTGAAGTCGATCGTCTTGACATTAGATTTTTTTATCTATCTGAAGTTAAGAGAAAAAATTAAGTTACAAAAATGATCACAACTACATAATAAGAACGGTAGATAATGAAAAAATATCAAGATGTCGCCATTTGCAAAAAAAACATTTTAGATTTTCACCGACAAAGAATTTTGTCTTTAGCAGCAGCAGTTTATTATTCAACGGAGTCCTTACTGGGCGCGCTCCGCTCGCAGTGAAAACCTGACTTAAGAACATCAAAGATGTCTATTAACTCCAGTTGTCACGGATATTAGGATACTTGCTCTCAAGTTGGCCCATCAGTCACCAGCCCTCATGCTGGTCAGCAAAATCCAGGTTACAAGGAAACTAAAGCATCACAGATTAGGTCAAAACGGATTGTGAGAAAGTAATCAGAGTGTACTGTGAGTGATCACTTTGTGAGTATTTAATTTTCAGTCCATAAAGGTTAATTGTTTCCTCGGCAGTTATCTAATTATTATATTTTATTGTTTTCTTGATTTTTTTTTTTTTTTTTATTTTATTTTCTTTTTTTTTGTTTGGTGCTGGTCTTTCTTTTTTGTATTTTAGTGTAATATTGTATTATTTATTAGTTATAAGTTACATATGTATGTATTCTTTTTTCTTTTTTTTTTTTTTGGTATTCTGATTATGGTAACTTTACTTTATATTTAATTATTTAACTAAACACTAGTACTTTTATGTAATTATTGCTCACTTAGCTTGTGGTTAATTATGTTTACTTGGTTTTATAGCTGATGTTTTTAATGTTATTTATTTCCTTTTATGTCACTGTCACTTAGACTGTAATGACAAACATAGGTTACTTCAATTATTCATAAACAAAATGGCATTGTGTTTCTATTTTATTTTGCTGCTTAAATAATTAATAGTAGATATATTGTTTACTTACTTATATAGATATATATTGCTTAAATTACTTTTTAGTTAGCTGAAACAAAGTAGGCAACATGGTTTTTTTTTTTTTTTTACAATATATTTAATTTTTCTTTTATTTATGCTTGTATTTATATATTTAATGACTTATTTTTTTATTATTATTATTATTTTTTTTTATTATATTAATAATTAAGTAGCAATACTTTATCGTTTGCTTATTCTGAGTGAGTAGTGTGAGTGTGAGTTTTGCCTTTTATATTTTGTTTTTAATGTTAAAATATATATATTTTCTTTTTTTTGTTAATTTCGCTGCTGTGCTTTCGTAGGCATCATTCAATCTCTTTTTTATATCTTGTTGCTGGTGGTCAAGGATGAATAATGTTATATTCACATATTATAGTAGTAATAGCAGTAGTAGTAGTATTATTTATATATTAGTATCTGTACATATATGCATATATATTTATATATTTATTATAATATTTGTTATGTCTGACAATAGCATTTATAATATAAAAGACGATTCTTTTTACTCTCTATCATCTTCCACTGATAGCAGTTTTCACAGTACTTCCTTACCCATTTCTACCTTCCTTGACAACACCTTTTCTAATTTCCAAAAAAACTTCAATGTTGTCCACATTAATGCCCAAAGCATCCCTGCTCATCATCCTGATCTTTTAACTTCCTTTGATTGTGAAAATATCCACGCAATTTTAATTTCCGAAACATTCCTCAAACCATACCTACCTTCTGCTTCCTTCTCCATACCTAACTTTCACCTTATACGGAATGACCGCATTGGTAAGGGCGGTGGTGGTGTAGCCATTTACATTCGCGACCATATACCGTTTACGATTGTCACTAAATCTCCATCACAATACTCAGAAACTGCTGAATATATTTTCATTGAAATTTTACTCGGGCGATCCAAGTTGTTACTTGGAGTTTTTTATAGTCCGTCCATGTATATAAATTATTTCCACACTTTAGAATCTATTTTAGAAAAATATGTACCTACTGCGGATCACACTGTGATTCTTGGTGATTTTAATACATGCATTATAAAAAACGACTCGCGTACGAAACAACTTTATAATATCATTAATAGTTCAAATTTGAAATTACTCCCATCGAACCCTACACATTTCTTTCCTAATTGTGCGCCGTCCCAACTAGATCTTATAATTGTTTCCTCGGTCGATTATGTAAAGCACCATGGACAATTTCCTGCCGAAGCCTTTTCCTACCATGATTTGATGTATTTGTCTTATGATGTTCGTCCCCCAAAGGTAAAGCCGTCCGTTGTTATGAGACGCAGTTTTAAAAATTTTAAGCATGATGAGTTCATGCGCGACCTTAATGACATCAACTGGGAATCCATCTTTAATTCGGCAACTATTGATGCAAAATTAGAGATCTTCAACTCAATTATAACCGAGCTCTATGATAAACATGCTCCTTTGCGGCCTATAAAGTTAAAGCACTTACCTGCGCCTTGGATTACGCAAGATATTAGATCGTTAATGACCAAACGAAATTCTGCTAAATCTAAGTATAAAAAAAATCCTACTGATCAAAATCTTTTAAAATATAAGTCCTTGCGTAATCGGTGTAGTAGAGTTTGCAGAGATGCTCAAAGAAATTATATTGACAGAAATTTGAAAACCATAAATGCCCGCAAATCATGGAAGTTTCTGCAATCACTAGGAATCGGCCGCCAACGTCAGGAAATTATTCGGGACATCGATTTAGATGCCTTGAATATACATTTTGCATCAATTCCACCCGTGGACGTTACAGTTAAGGCAAATACATTAAATAGTATCCGTTCCTTGCCCTCTCCTTCAACGACCCCTTTCCTTTTTGAATTAATTACACCTGCTCAAGTTAAAAAAAATATTTTGGCGATAAAATCGGATGCTGCTGGTATTGATGGCATCAACCGTAAGCTATTACTTTTACCCTTAAGAGTGCTAGCCCCGATAATTACACATATTTTTAATTTTTCCCTTTCTACTAACTCCTTTCCAAGTGCATGGCGAATAGCCCGCATTATTCCTATACCAAAATCCAAAGATCCAAAATCCTTTTCTCAATACCGTCCAATTTCAATACTTCCCTTCCTGTCTAAGGTCTTAGAACGTATTGTCTCGGAACAATTAAATCAATACCTTTTGGAAAACCGTATTTTGTCTCAGTTTCAATCTGGTTTTCGAAGTGGTCACAGCACAGTTACTGCTTTAATCAAAGTGTGCGATGATATACGGTTTAATATGGAGAAGCAAAATCTTACTGTTATTGCATTGCTTGATTTCAGTAACGCTTTTAATACTGTTGATACTGATTTACTGATTGCAGTCTTACAATCAATAAACATCTCCTCTGAAGCTACTGAGTGGTTCCGAAACTATCTATCTAACCGGCGACAGTACGTACAAACCAATGACAAATCATCGTCCTTATGCTCACTGTCTGCGGGTGTTCCCCAAGGCGGTGTCCTTTCCCCACTTCTGTTCTCTATTTTTATTAATACTATTTCCCAAACCCTATCCTCTTCCTTCCATCTATATGCTGACGACTTACAAATTTACTTAGCGGCGCTGTCCAGTAATATGGATGAAGCAATTTGTAAATTTAACAAGGATTTACATAATTTTTCTGTGTGGAGTAAATCTTATGGACTTACTATTAATCCTAGCAAGTCCCAGGTCAGCATCATAGGCAGCAGTAAGCAATTAAAAAAACTTGATTTGAAAAGACTTCCTTCAATACAGCTTAATGGAGTCGATTTAAGTGTTAGGGCGTCTATAAGGAATCTGGGGATTATTTTAGACAACTCGCTATCTTGGTCAGCGCAGATTGCGGAGATCAGTCGAAGATTATTTGCTACCATTGGATCCCTCAAACGATATAAACATTTCCTACCAGTTAAAACCAAAACTACTCTAGCTCACTCACTACTGCTACCGATTTTAGACTATGCTGACTCATGTTACCCAGATTTATCTGAGGAACAATTAAACAAACTAGAGCGGTTACAAAACTTATGTATTCGATTTATCTATGGTCTTCGTAAATTTGATCATGTCTCAGACCATCGTCGTCAGCTTGGATGGCTTCCTATCAGATATCGGCGTAACTTCCGGATGCTTACCCTCCTTTATTCAATCCTTTATAATCCTCTCTCTCCCGTTTATTTAAGAGATCGTTTCTGTTTCCTTGGTTCCGATTCTATCTTACGCCTAGAACTTAGGTCCAGGACAGATAATCTTCTTAAGTTACCTACTTGTCACACCCAATTCTATTCCAATTCCTTTACTGTGAAATCTGCGATTCTTTGGAATGAAATTCCTTCTGACATACGACATTCTAAATCTCTTAATATTTTTAAAAATCGTCTAAAAGAGTACCTTTTCAACTTATAACCGTAGTTTATCTCTAGTCATTTACGTATGTATATATGTATATTGTGTAGATTAATGTATTATATATATATTTTAATGTAGTATACGATGTGTATATATGTATATTATTTATTTTTATTTTATTATGGTATTTTATTTAATCAAATTGTGCACTATAACGTTATTCCCAGTTCTTTGTTAAAATTTAGTCCTTTATTTACCAAGGGTTGCCTGTAAGAGATTGCTTGAAGCAATAAGGCCGCCTTTGCATACATTTTATAAATATATGTTGTTATCTGTTTCTTGTATTTCTTCTGTTTTTCTGTGTGCAATAAAGTATATTCAATCGCTATAGCCGCACAGCTAAACGACAATATTACTACATAAATAGGACGAGACGACACCAATCGTTGTCGTTTGACAGTAAACGCGACATATTCTGGGTTTGGTCCCCACCCGGAGGAATTAATTATTACTTATTAATATTTTCATTTTTTCGCTTTAGTAACAAGGCAAGAGCGGCGTTGTAATCCGCCACTAAAGATGCAATGCCTAGAAAATTCTACGAAAATTGGGTGCCCAAGTGTGTTATCATTAGGTTCTTTCCTTTTACTGCTCTACGCGGAACACAGCGTGAATCCAAAAAAAAATCTTCATTTAGCATCAAGTAACTAGAAAATGAAGAAAAAGAGAATTTAAAACAAACCCAGAGATTAAAACTCTTTTAAAACACGCAAACTGGTAATATTAAATTAATATTGAAAAAAAAAACTTTAAGAACTCCGCAATACATCCATCTTGAAATGCTATCCATCATCTTATTAAATTAATGAGGTTTCGTTCCCTAATTAAAAATGAAAATCATAAAATTGATTTAAAACTTTTCAATGATTAGAAGATATAATCATAAAAATAATCAGTGAAGAAATTTTGTAAATGAATCTGTCACTTTGAAATAAAGACTTTAGAATTTTTAAATTAATTTCTATACTAATAAAACTTACGTTTTACTATTCGATTTATTTCCTTTAACGTTGTTCGATTAAGTTGAACAACGTTAAATTAACATTAGACATTTCGCGAAATGGCTAAGAAGTTGACAACTGTTCAAGGTACAAGTTCAATTCTCACTTAGGTTAAATAAGTGTTTAGTATTTGGGACGCTATTAATTTATACAGTACATTGTGTAAAAAAGAACCTCGCAATTTTTTTTGTTTTTAATCTGTACAAAGTGACATATACTATTAATTATTTTTGGTGTTTGATCCATAAGGTCCCTAATAATGCTGTTTAATTCATCTGCTTCCCACTCGAGGAATTAAAATATTTACTTACATATATATTTTAATTTCCCCGCTTTAGTGTCGAGGCAAAGCGCGGTCTTGAGTTCCGCCACTCAACACGCAATGCCTCCAGAACTTGGCGAAAAGTGGGGAACGGTGTGTCTTGACACTAGGACCCTCTGCCTACAATGCTGTGTGCGGGAATACAGCGTGAACCTTTTTTTTAACGCTCGGAAATGCAGTTTACGCAGACCGAACGAACGGTACTGTGGGGCTCACCGGAGAACGAACTCGATACAACCCACTATAAAACCCAGCAAGACCTCCGTACCTAAGTAGAGACGCCGCAGGATCGCGACTCGGTGGTAAGCCCGCCTATCGCGAGTAACCGACATCTTCAGGATAGGCTTCAGGAGCCTCCATTGGTGACTCTCTAGGGTAAAGGAAGTTGGAGATGAGTGTATTGCCATCTCCTATTCCCTAGCCTACGACGACGGAGTGGGCCTGCGAACCTGTATTAACTTTTAACTTAATATTTTATTTTATAAGCAGTATATTGCTTTAAGACCAGTCGTGGCGCAGTGGTACAAAGTGTGACTGTAAAACCGACTGGTTGTGTGTTCGATCCCCACTCGAGGAGATGAAATATTTACTTAAATTTATATTTTCATTTCTTCGCTCTGGTGTCGAGGCAAAGCGCGGCGTTGAGTTCTGCCACTCAACACGCAATGCCTCCAAAATTCGGCAGAAAGTGGGGAACGGAGTGTCTTAACACTAGGTTCCCTCTGCCTACCCTGCTGTGTGCGGGATACAGCGTGAAGCTAATTTTAATTTATTATTATTTATTTATTATTTATTTCAAACATTTATATTACTTTAAGTTCCATTACAAAAACTGCAAATTTTCATATAGAATTTCATATTCATATATTTTAATCTTTTTATGTAAAGATTAAAACAAGTTTAGGTTTAATATTTAATTTGTATGAAATGTTCTTTTAAAGTTAAGCTTATACACACATTTCGGTCACCCTTTGCGACTTAGCGACCGAAAGTAATTATTGTTTACGTAAGTTTTGATTGCTTCCTTGCTTAGTTTGTTGACTTTTTCCTGAGTTTGGAAATAGAATTAGATTGAAACTTTTTACATTCAAACCCCAGAGGTTTAAATAAGTTTAAAAACTTTCGGCTTAATATCAGTTTTTGAAATATAAAAAGTTTTAGGTGAGTATTCATTAAGTTAAAATACTTTTAATCGGCTTTTAACAAAGTGAGTTACAGATCGGAGATAAACATATCTTTTTCTTATATTTTCAGATATAAATAAATATTTTTCGAGAGATAAATATATATAAATATATTTTTTATTCTCACATTTACCGTCATTTAACAACGGTTTTAAAAGTACTGTACATTGACGGAATACTAATTTTAATCTGAATTACCTTGTATTAAAAAACAAACTGAACCCTTCAAATATGAGAGTGGTTAATAAAAATGAATAATGTGGTTACAAATTTAAATAATAATTTTAATATGTAACTACATTCGTTGTTGAGTGACTGTAAACGCGCCAGTTGTGCGTTTAATCTCTCACTCTGAGTAATAAAATATTTGTGATTTTCTTTTCTTCACTCAAGCAACGAAGCGAAGCAAAAAAAAATCCCTCAATGATTGCCTCCAAAATACGGCGGAAAGTAGAGTGTCTAAGCACTACGTACCCATGTAACACTCTGCCTACCCTGCTATATATGCTGAATACCGCGTGGAGTTATAAAAAAAACTGTATTTTTCCTAACGTCAAATAAAACGAAGCGATTGAAACAAAATATTTTTCAAAAGCTAAAGAGACACAAATAAAAAGAATTAACTTTGAAATAAATTTTACTGAAAAATTTAAAGTACTTTTAATTTCTTATGGAATATTATGACTGCTTTATCTTTGTGATAGTTGTTTTTGTTAATTTATTACATTTAAACCGGCTCTAGGCCAAAAATATTTCTATGTTATATCTCTACTTTCTTTAAATTCCAATGTAACCTACATTGGAATGATTGACGTGATGTAAAACAGCAAATCAACATAATCGTATTTTCAATCCAAAACAATACATTACTTAAGATTAAGACGTTTAATCAAACAAATTCTGCATCTTTATAATGTAAGTTTTAATACGTATATAATTGACACATAAAACCGTAGCACGAGACCTAACGAAATATCTACCTTGCCTTGCCTTATTACTAATATTACAAATGTAAAAGCTTGTGAGAATGGATGTTTGTTCCACTTTCACGAAAAAAGTACTAAATAGATTTCGATAAAACTTTACCATAATATAGTTTATTCATGACAATAGCATATAGCCTACAATTATTTTAACAATTTCGTATAATTTTGCTACAATAAAACAATATACTTAAGCGGTCGAAGCCGCGTGATTTTCACGAATTATTCAATAAACGTTTGGGACCGGTCGAAAACCAATTAAAAACATTTAATAAAACGTTATCAAAAACGTGCAATCTCCATTTCGAATATAGTCATTTCCCCGGGTAATTCTAGCTCGAGGCTGAGCAACAATCTGGTAAATGTAAAGATTCAATTTGTCCTTGATAGCTAATTTATTCCCCTCCATGAAATGCTCACTGAAATGTATCATCTCTTAATATTAAACAGCAGTAACTTTATATATAGTAATAAATGTTACGGTGTACAACCCCTATATTTTGCCTTGACTTTGATGCTCGTCATAATGAAGAAACGTTTTATGTTGTTAATTTAGATGTATACATATATGTTATATATAGACTTAGCTTTACGCTGTACCACACATAGCAGGGTAGACAGAGGGAACCTGGGAACTTAGTGTTAAGACACTTCCGTTCTCATTTTCTGCCAAATTCTTGAGGCATTGGGAGTAGATTGACAGAACTCAAAGCCGCGCTTGGTCTTGTTACCATAAAGAGAAAAAGAGAATCATACCAGTAACAAATAGCATTATCTTCTTCTTGTTTTTAAGACTTCTCCGCATTTACTGAGCTCATTTTAGAACCAAAATTATTTATAAAACAATGTAAAAAATCAAATACATATCTATAACTTTCACATTTTGTGTGTTTCTCCACATTAAGATAAAAAAAACGCATATTTATTTTACGTACTATCGGTCTTGATTCCGCACCTCTCCTGTCATGTTCAAATTTTTAACGTTTTTCTCTATAAATAATTTTCTATTCAACATATGACCATTTAAATTCAATTTCTTAACACAAATTCCTCGTACACGTGACTTAAATACGACAAAAATACGTAAACACAGCTGAGTTGCAAATATTCCATAATAATAATTTTATAAGAATGCAACTTTGAATTTTATAACAGCAGTCTTTTTACAATAACGGCGAATATATTTTTCAGTGTACGTTGTTTTCATGCCACTATAGAGTATGCAGCATGTTAAACTAAGTACCTATTTATGTAAATTTGTAATATTAAATTTACATAAGAACCTGCTTCATATATTATACACCAAGCACCTAATATTCCTATGTTAAGTACTTTATATTCGCTTTTCCTGCTTACAGAGTAAACTAAAACAGTTTGGACTTCACCTGTATATTTTGGTCGGTCGTAGTTGCGAGTACAACTGTTCTAACCGCTTAATATAATTACATCAACTTCTATTGTTTCGCTTTAATCTACTTGTTTGTGAGTGGAGATATTTATTTATTATTAAAACTCTCTTTAAATGACTACTGCAATAATTTATCTTTATCATATCATCTACTGTCTTCTTTTTTCTTTTATTTTTTTTCTACGGTCTGGTAAAGAATGCCACTCAATTAGTACAAGTTAGACAAGCGCGAGTCGGGCTCGGTCTTCCAGGGTTCCGTACAAAAATTAGAGGTCTCATCCTTGTCTGAAATTCAAGGCTATCATTTATTTTTATTATTATCATTTTTTATCTATTTTTTAAAATATAACCACAAATGTATAGTTTCAGATTTTGTATTTTGTTTTCGAGTATAGTGTCGAAATCCGATATAAACGGCCATATCTTTTTTTCAGAAAATTATGACGCCGTAAATCTAAGTATATAGCTTGTATTTCAGCTCAATATCTCCAAGCGTTCTTGAGATAAAGGTTCTTGACAGACAGACAGACGAACAACACAGTGATCTTATAAGGGTTCCTTTTGCGTTACAACCCTAAAAATGTGAGAATATCAAAATGCATTTTTAATTTAATAAATAGTATGACACTTTGACAGTAATATATTATTAATGCGAAAGAAGAAAAAAATATAGTGCCTATCGATGTAGATATAAATGTAAAAGTAAAGTTATAGCGCAACGAAAAACGAATCTAGGTCACGAGTTAAGCACTATAATATATTACAGAACTCTTTGAACTAATAATTTGGTAGCTTTATGTAGGATTTTTGTGCTATATATATATATATATATATATATATATATATATATATAAAATTCATTCACTTTTTTCAATCCAACTATAGATATAATGTTAATAACATTTCAGAATAATTTACTACAAGTAAGTTTATGTATTTGTACGTAGTCAACTCACTACAAAGTACTTGTAGTGAGTTGAGTTTATGTTTCACAATCAAAATATTCTTTATTCAAATAGACACAAAAGTAAAAATTTTTACTATTTTACAATAACTTTTGAATTTTTGAATCGTTTAATGAATATACAAAAAAAGCTACAGCACTGGCTCGGCACGCAGTTCTGCAGGCAAGAACTCAATAGTTACTAGTTCAATATATATTAATTCTTAAAATTGTATCTAAATATATATAAATATGTAAATATTTATATAAATATGTAGATATTCTTAAACAATGTAATAAGCTAAACTTGTTGTTACTTTATATTTTTGTAGTGGCATACTAAAAGAAACACTGCAGAATTTTATTATATACACGTACTCACTCACACCTATAAAATATTTATTTACATTTTGGAGGCGAAAAGTTGGAATTACAAGCTTATCCTTATTTCTCTTTCCAATCGTATATCTACTATGTTTAATATGACGTTAAATATATTGTCAGACAAATAGAATATTATAGTATACAAATTATGAAGCAACTGTAATAGTACCTACATTTTAAAAAATATTTAACAGATAATGTCAAGCTCATAGGTTATAAATAGATCTCACGGCTCTTCGTTTTTTGCCATTTAACATCAAACTAAGGAATAATATGCAATAATGCTTTATTCACTTCACATCTTAAATATTAATCATATGTACCTATGTACTATTTTACTACATAGGTTCTTCATATAAAAAGCAGATCGTTAATGAAAAGTAGAAATAAAGAGGAAATAAGAATAGCTCCTTGTGGAACACCCATGCTTAGAGGATATCCAGATGATTATACATTATTTATAATAATTTCGATTTAGATACGAGGCAATAAGATTAAGGACAGCATCCTGAATACTATAATGATGGAATTTTAGTAACAGAACATCATGGTCTACATAATCAAAGGCAAATAGGGTGACAATATTTTTTCTAAAGTGTGTAAAACGTTAAGTTTTGCCAATGTTCTCTTCAAACGTGCGAAAATCTCTCGCTATACCTTAAAAAAATAAACATTTAAACTACCTACCTCTATTTTGTACAAAATAACGCCATCAACATAATATTAAACAAATTAACATTAATCTCGAAACGATAATATAATTAAATATGAATTTAGTAATTTCCGTAGCTTTAGCAATCTGTATGCAATGCTTTAGCGCTCAAAGTTTAGCACACGTGCCTTGACATCAAGCATGTGGAATGATCTGCTTTGAACCGAACATGCCTAAGCTTGAATTACATTTGTGCATTTAAACTAAAATATTTTAATTATAAAACATATCACTTTTATTATATATTTTAATATAAAAAAAACAATAAAATTACAATTTATACAATAAATATAAAACAATATATACCAGAGAAAGAAACAAACACCAGATTAAGAAATGAAAAAAATTTAAATATTTCATTTCCTCCTCCTTCCTCGAGTGATAATCGAATCCACAGCTAGACGCGTTTACAGTCATACGCGTGTGCTTATGCTTGGCCTCAGGATTGTTTGACTCGACTGATTAATTATTATAGGATATAATAGTTTTAGCTAACAACTTTGTTAGTCTTAACTTCAAACCGAAAGATCTCATTTTCTTCCTATTCTCGTAAGAATTTTTGAAAATCATTTTTGAATTTTCATATGTGTGCTAAGTCAGTAACTGAATAGTGTTATATATATTGCAAAGCGCGGCGTTAGATTCTGTCATTGGGAAATTATAATGGGAACGGAATGTCTTAACACTAAGTTCCCAGGTTTTCACTAACCTACACTGCTATGAGAGGGAAGCTCGAAGCGTGGTGCTGAAAAAAATATTGTTTCATAAAGACGTAAAAAACGAATTATAAAGTTAGTAAATTATAAAATTTAATAATCAATTTATCTTTGACGTCTTTGTTATTAAAAAAAAATAGTCACTGAAGTGCTTAATATATTTATATGACAATCTGTTAAGCTATTACAAGGATTTATTAAAGGAGTAATAAAGAGAATGTATTTTCTAAGATAATAGCAATTTAAAAGAAAAGTGCAACAATATTATGAGTAGTTCTAAAGTATTTTACAAGTAGGTATAAACAAAACATTATTAATAAATTTGCTATATCATCAATCGCCTACAAAAACATCGTATTAAAACTTTACAATCTTTGAACAATACATCTTGTACAGCAAACATGTGACATAACGTTTTCTCATAGACACTGCTGTTTAAATACATAGAATAGAAGAAAGAAGAAGAATAGAATAAAATAATTCATTTGTGATAAAGTTTTTTTTTATATTGTTATATTTACTGAACACTACAGACACGTGTACCGTACTTTTTTTTCTTGTTCATCAAATTAGCAGCTTATCAACAGTTTTATATTTATCTGTAACTTAAACTAGGCTTATAACTAGAGATACATATATGATAAAGATTGAGTAACCATGCAAGTTTTTGGTTTAAATTGAAATAAGCTATATAGCTAGCAATTGAAATAAGAGAATATTTAAAAGAAATTAAATTACGTCTTCTACCTCTAGATATTTTTTTATTTACAAATTTATTAAAAAAATAAATTTAAAAACAAATACTGGACATAAACTTTTTATCTTACAAAAATAATGTATTCCAGGGAACATTTGGTCCTTCACATAAAAAAAAATTATATCGGCGTCAGGGAGGGGCGAATGGATTTTCATTTCACTATAACGTTTTTCCGAAAATAATAAAAGATCATCCACCGTTGAGTTTCTCCTTGCCGTAATAAACTGTTTAGTTTGAAAACACACTCATAAAATAAAGATCCTGGACCCTCGATAAAAATACCTTACGCTAAATATGGTCATATTACATGCTTAGTCATTTGGTTTATATTAAATTCTTGATACTCTGTCTATGGGTGCATGTAAAAAAAATATTAAGGAAAATGTAAGGATAAAAAAATTGGTTGAAAATTGAGTGGAAAGATTGAAAGTGTGGTATCACTACAAAGGCATACTCGTGTATGTCTGTCTACTCGTACTATGTTCTCATCTACATATATCTTTCTAAGCATACGTATATAATAATTAGAAACATTGAAAATAAATAAAGTGAGGCCAGTCGTGGCGCAGTGGTACAAAGTGTGACTGTAATACCGACTGGTTGTGGGTTCGATCCCCACTCGAGGAGATAAAATATTTACTTAAATTTATATTTCCATTTCTTCGCTCTGGTGTCGAGGCAAAGCGCGGCGTTGAGTTCTGCCACTCAACACGCAATGCCTCCAAAATTCGGCAGAAAGTGGGGGACGGAGTGTCTTAACACTAGGTTCCGTCTGTCTACCCTGCTGTGTGCGGGATACAGCGTGAAGCTAATTTAATTGAAAATAAAATAATATTAGCACATATGCAAAGGAGCAAATGAAAAAAGTTTGGAATGAAACCAAGAAAAATTCACTGAAGTTTTGTCATTTAGTTTATGTTTTCTGTAATATGAGAAGTATCAAACAACATTTATATGAGAGGCAAAGTACATAAAATTAGTGTTGGAAGGAACCAGATTGCTGTTTTACTTTCTTGTTCAAACGCGATATGAGCTTGCCAGTTAGTGACTAAATGACAACCTACTTGTGTGTATACAGTAAACTGGGTTAAAATAATGTAAAATATACATTTTCCTTTCAGAAATAAATTTTAATTAAAAGTTAGACGACGCCAGTCCTGGCACGTGGTACAGAGTGTGACTGTAAACGCGACTGGTTGTGGATTCCATACCCACTCGAGGAAATGAGCGGTGTTGAGTTCCGCTAGTCACACACACGCCAATACCTCGAGAATTTGGCGAAATCTGGGAGGGAAATGGTGAGTTCCTGTGCTTACCCTACAATACGCGATGAAAAAACAATGTATTAGTTTTCTAACCAATTTCACACCCAACTAAAAATAACAACAGCTTAAAACCAAAATCACGCCACCCAAAAACCTTATGGTTGTCAAAAAAAAAAACCACAAGCAAAATTTTAAAATTTTTAACAAGCAACCTCAGCACGGAGGCGTATAACATCTTAAGCGGTGGAATTGTTTGTAATTTCGAGCACGTCTCGAGCCTCGCGCTTGCACTGAGTTCGTTCATTAGCTGTCGCGAATAAGTCGCCAACTCCTTAAGTCAATTATATCGCGAGACGGAAATTAGGACTCGGTTGGAGTACGACGTTAGTTAATTCTCGGTGATACCTTTGTAGGCTCTGTAGGTGTTGCCTTAATAATTTTATGGGTATGTACGGTGTAAATATGTTTGTGATTCAGGTGTTTTTTGAAAGTATTAATGTTAATATTTTAAATAAATAAAATGAGAATCACTCTGTATCCCGCACACAGCAGGTTAGGAAGAGGGAACCTAGTATTAAGACACTCTGTTTCACCCTTTCTGCCGAATTCTGAAGGTATTGCGTGTTGAGTGGCACAACAAAACGCCGCACTTAGTCTCGACACCAGACCGAAGAAATGGAAATATAAATTTAAGTAAATATTTCATCTCCTCGAGTGGGGATCGAACCCACAACCGGTTTGACAGTCACACTAGATTCCCAGGTTCACTCTGGCTACCCTGATATGTGCGGGATAGAGCGTGAATCTAAAAAAAATAATAATATATAACAGCAGGCCATTATGCCGCTGTAGGACAGTATGAATGTAGACGCGTTAGTTATCGATTCGATGCTTACTTGGTTAGTGATTTTATTTTATATCGGTAAACTATAACGCAGCGTTGAGTTCCATGCAATGATTTAATTTTGCATGAAAAATGTAGAACAGTATATTATAACACTAAGTTCTTTCGGCCCACCTTGATATAAGGAAAAAAATGTCCTAAATATACAAAAATAAATAAATCATATCAAATAAATAATCATTTCTCATACTAAATCAGTGCTTAAAATCCGGCCCTGACTTTATTATAGAAGTAACGATAAAGCAATACGAGTGTAAACGGAATAACGCTATATAACTTCGTCAAGGGTTTGTTTACTTGTTAGTGTTATCTACAAGGAGCAGGCAAGACGCTTAACATGAAGATGTCGAGGCAAGCGTTTTTATCTTTAATATTAATTTTGACTTATTTTAATATTGTTTTTATTTTTCCATTAAAAAGGCTCAATATATATTATAATAAATAATAATGTCTTGGCACACCAATTGCAAAATGTCTGTCTCGTTGACAATTTTGCAGGAATATAATAAAATTGTCGCCACGGACAGAATCGAACCCTGAACCGTTGCGCTTACAGTCAGGTGCTAAAACACAGCACCGCGACGGCTTCAATTAAAAATAATGTCATTAAATGCCCTAGATATATGTACATACATGTATCCTACAATATATATATATATATATATATATATATATATATATATATATAACCTACCCCACTATGGGCACCATATCTATGATTAATTTTAACTTCAAATTAACAATATATGTAATAATAACTAAAAAGCAATACATAAGTTTTACAATAAAAAAACAACACGTAAGTAACTCATACTACATTAATTAGTACTTAAAAAATCAAATCAACTTCACGCTGTATCCCGCACACAGCAGGGTAGGTAGAGGGAACCAAGTGTTAAGACACTCCGTTCTTTATTTTCCTCCGAGTTCTGGAGGCATTGCGTGTTGTGTGGCGGAGCTCAGCGCCGCGCTAAGTATTTCATTTTATGTTTTTGTCGCAGAGAACCTAAGTTATGAATATTAGTAAAAATATCTTACACTAATGAGGCCGTCGCGTCGTGACGAATGCAACAACGTCTGACTATAAAAGCGTTGTGGGTTCGATACCCACTCGGGGAATGAATATATTTATTTATTTTTTATTTCCCCGCTCTGGTAAACAAAGGATAGTGTTGACTTTTGTCATTCAATACATAATGCCTCGAAAATTGGACAGAATTTGGCTTTATATATTTTGTAACAATTTTAAAATGTTATTCCATACTTAAGAAAGAAAAATACTTATTAAAAAAACGTATAAAAAAATTTGAACGTAGCGATAGTAACAACATAAATAAGTTGTATTGAGTGTAACAAGCGTATAAAAATTTCGATGTAGCGCAATGAGACAGAGCGCTTGGACGGTTTCCAAAGAGGCGCGGGTTCAAATCCCGCTACGGTATTTTTTTTAAATATACGTTTTTTTAATAAGTATTTGGCTTTATATATGTTTCAGTAGTGGTTTGAATATGGAAATAACAAAACAAGCAACGACACATCCTGTTTATTATATTAGTCTACCGATGTGTCTAACCTAATTCTTCATTTATATATTTTCGAACTTACTATGAAATGAGCTTCTTTTATATGTTAAATTTGTACAATATTTAAAGTAAATGTATTTATCTATTTATTATTTACAAAATAATTTGCAATTATTTATTAGCTATAGTTAAATTGAGAATAATATATTGCTTAGGTCTTAAAATAAACGTTATACAATAGAAAATAAAATAATAAGTACTATTCAACTGTACTTTTTATATGTTAAAGTTATAAATTATATGGTGTCCCGCTACGTTCAAGAAAACCTTTTTTTTCTCAGACAACGTATGGCGTAATGGTCAGAGCGCCTAGTCGGTTTCCTGCAGGCGCGGGTTCGAGTCCCGCTACGTTCATATTTTTATATTTATTCTAAATTAGTATAAACTATATGAAGTTAATGAATCTACTCAATTTACAAATTAAAGTGGCATTACTATTTTATATAATTAAATTGATAACAACATACTCTTTTAATGTACTAAAATAAAAAAAATATATTCCATATAGTGGTGCTAGCTTAACATATATTTTACTTTTAAATGTTATAAGGGGAAGTTTTTTTCGTTTTTAATCTTTTAACATCTTGCTTTAATTAAGTACACCGTCGGCTACGACCATTTATATATATTTTTGATATTGGCAATAATGGCATATAATTTCTGTGACTAATATTATAAGATCATATCTATATGTGCCAGACATGGCGCAGGGGCACAAAGTGTGATTGAAAAACCGTCTGGTCGTGGGTTCGATCCCTACTCGAAGAGATGAAACATTTGCTTAAACTTATATTTTCATCAGTTTAAGTTCTGCCACTCAACACGCAATGCCTCCAGGATTCTGGAGAAAGTGGGGAACGAAGTGTCTTAACACTAGGTTCCCTCTGCCTACCCTGCTGTGTGCGGGATACAGCGTGAAACTGATTTACTTATGTATTTTTATATTTATTTATGTAAAAAAGACACGAAAGTGTAAGAAAAAACAAAAAAAAATACTAACATTCCGATTTACATAGAAAATATTAGATCCAATAACCGTAACTAAATATCATTTTCATCAATATAACTATTTATTATTATTTAATATTGCCGTTACGAAAATCAAGATATTTGTAAGGAAAAACTTATATAGAAATTCACTAGCCGTGTAAATCCGGTCTTGTGAAGAATCGAGTACCCTCCACCTCAACTAAGAGGGCGCTCTAATGGTGGGTTTGCGCTAAGGTGCACTTCAAATTTTTATCTAAATCTATGTACCGTACTTTAAATCTGTACACTTACATACATTGAAGCAATATTATTGAGCGGATTTTTGACTAGTACTAAAATGATTGTTTTTAAACAATATATTTGCATTGGGTGCTCATAGCATAACTCAACGCCGTATTTGGCCCAATTAAAAAGAAAGAATCGTCTTAGTTATTTTTTTATTTAATTACTTTTGAAATTAAATTCTAAACGTTTATATATCAAAATAAAACAAAAAATATCCTTTTTAAGGGTTCCCTACCTTTTAATTAGAAAAGGAGCTCTTATAAGATTACTTTATTGTCCGTATGTCTGTATGTTTGTCAAGAACTTTTATCTCAGGAAAAACCATATATTTAGATCGACAGTCCTATGAATTCCTGAATAAATCGTACTTCTACATTTACTTAAGAAAGAGTGGTCCTATATACAGACACTATAAGGGGAATCAAAATTAATAGGGTAGTTTCGGTTGACTCAAATTATGAAGTAAGGCAGTTAGCATCTACAGGAAAATTTGTTGAGGAACTGTATATTTGTGTTTAAATATTAAAAAATAATCGCCTTAATCGGGGAACAAAATGTAGAATTACAGCCGCTAGTTAAAGTGAGGTATTAGATGAAAGGGCTCTGGCTAAGCTAAGCTTGAATTTTAGAAAAAGCTCGAAATTCCAATTTTTGTACGGAACCTTCGATGGCCTAGCCCAACTCGCACTTGTCCGGTTTTTCATTCTGAAATTGCACCACCACATTTCTATGTATATTAAGATAAAACAGTGATATAATAAGAATAAACAACAATAGCCAAAGTTTTAGATTATATTAACACCCTTTACTATAAAAGTAATACTCTACGATATCCTTGATGGATTCGTCACTCCCACATTGATTTCACGAAACGCCATGGAGTCACACCTATCGGTTTACAGAGAAGTCGAAGTAGGACTTGGTACTTGTGGCTTAATTGTTTAAGGTGACCCTTTAAAATGCTTATTAACGAAAAATAATAAAATATTTAATATTACATACTCCTGAGTGGAAATCGAATATAGCCATCGCGTTTACACTCACACGTTTCACCACTGCGCTACGACGTCAATAGCAATATATATTCTCTATGCATTTCAAGCAATAGTACAAGTTATATGTTATCTATTAATAATATATGTATATCTATATACGTTTTATCTATATCGAGGTTAACCACGAGAGGTCAGCTTGTCATCTTAATATTATAGAAATTAATATTAGGTGACCGACGCAAGGTAATTCCGATGCGTTATAATTATCATAGCACTGTGGAATTGTTGAAATTGATAGAATTCAATTAAACTACATATAGAAATGTCTACGCATAGTGGAATATTTGTGTCAGTTATAATATTATATTTGAGTTAGTTATGCTTCCAGAACTCGGCGGAAAGTGGGGAACCGACTGTTTTAGCACTAGGTTCCCTCTACTATGTGCGGAATACAGCGTGAATCTGAAAAAGAAAAAGAAAAAATAAATATGTTATATATTTTTTAAGATCTAGTACTTAAACATCTTTCAAAGTAAGAATTTCAAAATCAATATACGAAAATGTTCTTTAACAGACATTAGAAGGTGACTATGAACTTTTTTATGAAGTTTATTTTTCTTGGAGAGAATTTAGTGATACTTACTCCATTTTCTACCGGTACTAAGCTAAAATCGGCGAACACTCATATTTGATTAACATTTACCTCATCCTTTAGACTCATCTGACTATACCACAAAATTTGCAGAAAAATTAAGAACCTTAGAAAGAATTTAATAAATTTATTTCATTATAAATCTTGTTTGCTCTTAACATCTGCTCTTACTCTGAGATTGATCTTGAAATGATGTTATAATAGCTTACTGAATGAAAAAGGCGTCTCAAGATCAATCTCAGAGTTGAGTGCGATTTATAAATACAGGCCTAAGTGTCATTACTACAAAAAAAGAGTACATATTATTTTCAAAGCATCCGCTTATCGAAGCAAAATAGCAAATATTGAAAATTAATGTTAACGTAACAAAAGCTTGAATCCATATAAATGTTTTATATGGATTCAAGAATTATCCCTGATTCCTTTCGCCTTAACTGTTATTTGGAACAGATAGCAATTTAGCCATAAGATCACCTTTAGTAAATTGTCTTTGGTTTCCTTCAGAAATTCCTATAATTATGTTATGTAGGTGTATGGGGTACAAAAAGTTATAATAAAACGTTTGGTTATGCAAATGATTCGTATTTTAAGAGCAAAAGTCATAAGATCAATAGCTATAAATAAAATAAAGCAAAGGTAAACAACATTTTTCTACATTTATTTTTAAACTCTAGGATTAATTACTAATTGAATATCAAGACAGCTAACAGTATTTATAAATAAAATAAATAAGACTTTGGACTATCTTCCGCAAGCCAATTAAATATTACTTTACGTGATAGGAACAGAATATGGATTTAGAGCAATGTAATCGCAATTTAGTCAACACTTAATGCCTCAAAATTCGGCAGAAAGTGGGGAATGGAGTGTCTTAACACCAGGTTCTCTCTGCCTACCCTGCTGTGTGCGGGATATAGCGTGAAGCAGATTTTTTTTATATGTATGAAATAATTTTTATATCTGGTAAGAGTATGGGTAATGTAATTAGTTCCAAATTAAAAACGACATATTTTTTGTAGAAATATTTTTAAGCTTGTAGCATTATCAACCAAGGGAACCTAATGTCAATACGTTCGCCTCCCCATTTCTGCCCAATTTTCGAAAGATTTTCATTGAATGGCGAAACACAAAGCCACTTTTTGCCTTGCAACAAGAATTAACAAATACAAAATAATTCATCCCCCGAATGAGAATCGAATCCATAATCATCTCGCTTACAGTCAGACGCTTTTCCTGCACGATGGCCTCAATCTATTCACTTCACATGGACCAACGCTAACTTCAATACTGTGAAATGTTGCATGAACAATAAGTCCATCACGTAGTAAATTTTGTCCATTATCGCACAGTACAGTATATCGTACACAAAGACATCTCAGAATCAATTTACACACGTTGTTACCGTCTTTGAGATAGGCGTTAGTTCACCGGGGACCTGGACAAGAATATATTTGTTACTGAACTATACATACATTTATCACCAAGTGGATTACAGGTCTCTGTTTGTAACTTCATCTTAACTAACTATTGAATCTTGAGTTAAAAATTAAAATGAGATTAAATCAGCTTCACGCTGTATCCCGCAGCGAGATAGACAAAGGAAACTTGGTGTTAAGACATTCCATTTTCCAATTTACCAATCTTTTATTATTCAATTAAAAATATATAGTTAATAGAAAAATATAATACCATATTAAAACATGAACAACATTAGAATTATGAAAATGTTTTAAAAAGAAAATTATGATTTTTCTCGTAATTTCCGCAACACAACGCACCCATTTTACTCACCGCTCGTTCATCTTACTCACTTCGCGCGGCGCGACTCGCCCCTCTCCACGTTTAAATTCGCCTGAGCTTTAATATGTCGGGAAATTGCGCCTACTCGCTATTACGCGACGATTTTTTTACAAAAGCAAGCCTGTGCACTTTTATACCATTTGATATTATGAGAATTCCATTTTTTTTTTCTAATTTTATATTTCCTACGCTGCTACTTGGCAAGTAGTTCTTTATGAAGTAACGTTGTTCATTTAATTCTGTGCTTCGTTTAATTATTAAATGACATCGTTACAGTGCTGGTGTTCTTTTTATACGTTTTTTACTGTGAGCACCACTCAAAGATGAGCAAATATCAATTTCAAGATATTTATTTTTAAGCGGATTAAGCAAATGGAACCTAAGACAAACCAAGAGAGAAACTATAATTTTCATTCTAAAATATATTAATAAATAAATAGTAAATATTTTGTTTTTTTATATTAACTATTGATTTGAAGTCAGTCGTGGCGTCGTGTATAGACCCTGTTGATTGTGAGTTCGATTCCCGCTCCAGGAAATAATATTTATTTTAGTGTATATTTTCATTTCTTCTCTAAAAGTACTGCATTGAGTTCCGCCATTTTACAGTCACAATTTGTGCCTCTCCGCGACGACCGGCCTATGCGTGTCTAATACGTGTTTCAATAAAATAACATTACAAACAATACAACATAGTCTCAATAATGTAAAAAGACGTTTGAAAGCGAACACTGCGTGCGTAGTTTAAACCAATATTTTTCCTTCTTTACAACCATTAGACGTTATACCCTGAACTCAAGTAAAATAAAACGTACTGCAGCAGACAACACCATACTGTTTAACGTCAGAGCAGCTTAAGTTAAGCCTTTTCCCGCATTACAGTATATGTAGGTAGCGGGAACCTAGCGTTTAAGATACCACGGTCCCAACTTTTCGATCAATTCTCGTGAAATTGCGTGTTTAATTTCGAAACGTCCATTACAAAAAAGTTATTTTGTACTTAAGGGTTAATTAGTATATTTATAAAAGTATTTAAAACACAAGTAAATAAAACATCTGTACTATCTTTCATAAGCGAATTTACTATTAGTTCATGTGATAGCCGCGAAATATGGATTTTGAGGAATGTAAATGGAATTATCTTCATTTCCCCGTTCTTTTAAGTATGAGTAATGTAATTATTTCAAAATTAAAAGCCACATTTCGGTATTGCAGCTTGAGTTTTATTTATACGTATGTATGTATATGTTTAAGGGTTTCGTACCTCAAAAAGTGAAACATTTATAGGAAAATTTTGTTGTCCGTCCGTCCGCCTGTCAAGACTACAAGTTGAAATTGATACGGAAGCACTACCTATCATCCTGAAATTGATACGGAAGCCTCAGTGTGGAGGTCTGACTCGTACTTAACTTATTTATGTTATTCATAGCTTTATGCTAATTAGATATATAATAGCAATGTAGACCAAGGGAACCTTAGTCGGAACACTGTAGGTACGTCCATCCCCAAATTTCAGCCCAATTTTACGAACACATAGTCCCTCTTCGCCTTACAACCATAGTGAGAAATTTTGTCCATTATCACACAGTACAGTATATCGTACACAAAGACATCTCAGAATCAATTTACGACACGTTGTCACCGTTTTACTTTGTGATATTTGTTACTGAACAATACAACAACAACAACAACTGCATCGTAACTAACTATTGAACTTTAAGTCTAAAATTAAAATAAAACAATTATGTAAGGGTAAAAAAATAAAATAGACTAAACTTTGCTATATATCTCCAGAATTCGGTTGAAAAAGAAGAACGGAGTGTCTTAACACTAAATTATTTATACCATACCTCGCTGTGTGTATACAGAGTGAAGCTAAAAATAAAAAGAAAAAATTAAAATACAATTGCTCACATCTCAAGCCCACAGTATCAAAATACAGAAAATAAAACAAGCACTGTAACGAACATGTCATTTAATAATTAAACGAAGCACAGAATTAAATGAACAACGTTACTTCATAAAGAACTACTTGCCAAGTAGCAGCGTAGGAAATATAAAATTAGAAAAAAAAAATGGAATTCTCATAATATAAAATGGTATAAAAGTGCACAGGCTTGCTTTGTAAAAAAATCGTCGCGTAATAGCGAGTAGGCGCAATTTCCCGACATATTAAAGCTCAGGCGAATTTAAACGTGGAGCGGGGCGAGTCGCGCCGCGCGAAGTGAGTAAGATGAACGAGCGGCGCGGTGGGTGCGTTGTGTTGCGGAAATTAAGAGAAAAATCATAATTTTCTTTTTAAAACATTTTCATAATTCTAATTATGTTCATATTTTAATATGATATTGTGTTTTATTATTAACTATTGGTGAGGCCAGTCGTGATCCAGAAGTACAAGTGAATAACTGTAAAACTTAGTTGTGGGTTCGATCCCCACTCGAGGCATATTTTATATATTTATTTAAATTAATACTTTCATTTCTTCGATCTGGTGTCAGAAAGTTGAACTCTTATTGGTAAGGTCCTCAAGGACTGCATCTGACTGTATACGCACTATAGCAATCATGGGTTCAATCAGTAATCCAGAGTATGTGATTTATTTTCATTTTTCTACTGTAATACACAAAATGAGGAGTTGAATTTCATTACTCGACTCACCGTATCCTAGATTCAGGGTAGAACTATAAAGTAGCTAGATTTTTGTCTTACCTAGACTGTTCTGCCTACAAAATTTAAAAAATTGAAGTTTACAAATTCTAATATTGTCTTTATTTGTCTCTAACTTCTATATAAATGAGAAAACCACTACTCGTCTAATATTAAATTAAATATAAACCCAACAGTATTAAATTAAAAAGAAATAATACCGCAGAAAGATACTTGGCAACGAAATAATTTCGTCAATTTGCTGGAACTAAGACAAACGAATAAACTCAAGTTCTCGTGAGAAGAACACGAACGTCTTGTCACGCTGAGATTATTAATCACATAAACGTATAAAAATACTTTTTTGTCTTCTTATTTTCTTTAAGTGTTATATTCATTTCTTTATTCAAATGACACGATATTTATTATGACGACACTTGAAAAGATGATATATTTTTGAAGAATTGTTACATTTTTTTTTCTGAAAAACAAATAATGCATATATTTATATGCGTATCTAAACGTTAAATAACAAGGAAGAATTTAATTAGCATTGTATTGGGCATGCCTTTTACAGTGATTTTACAGAAACTTTCTACAAAAATCGGTGTAGAATTTAGTGTTACTTCAATTTTCATATATCATACTTGATGACCCTTGGTGGCCCTTATTTTTTAACGACTTGGTACGTATACGTATTGAGTTATATGGATTGCTAGTAATAGGTTTGAGGCATTGAGTGCTTAGTGTTGAGAGCGAAGAAATGAAAATATTAATATAAATAATAATTGATTCCCCCAAACGGGGATCGAACCCACAACCAGTCGTGTTTCCAGTCACACACTTGTGCCCCTGCGCCACGACTGGCCTCTATTCTGGCTGTTTCATGTTTAGATAAAATTATATTACAATTACAACATCGTATCAAATAATATAAAGCCGTTTGAAAGCAAACACTACGTGCTTAGCTGGACCCAATATATATACGGCTTTACAATTATTATAAATTATACTTACACTGAATTTCAATAAAAGGTACCGTAGCAGGCAGTTTAACGTCAGAGCAATTTCGCGTCTTTCCCATATACCTGTATAGGTAGCGGGAAACTAATTTTCGTGATACCCTGTACCTCATTTTTCGGTAAAATTTCGAGAAATTACGTGTTTATTGTACAAAAACGTAATATTCATTAACATTTAAAGTAAAACAAAATGTAAACCGGAAGTATCTATATAATATCAGGGTTCTCAATCGAAACCACATTCTGTAATTCCATTGCGGTTAGCCGCAGACGAAGTCCTCCCCTGTTAGATAAAACTGCTGGCCAGAGTTATGGAGGGTGGCATATCAGACCATGTTTATTAGGCCGTTAATAAAAAAGCTTAAGATATAATTGAAATGTTTTAAAACAATTTTAAAAGTAATTATATGAGAATTTTCTAATAAATATTTCCTTGTCAATTCATATAATACAGTCAGTATACTTCTGTAAGCATATCTACTGTAAGTAATTAAAATACTTTTTTGAATACCGCTTCGTAAATATTCAACGCGAAGTCTCGAATTGGGGAGATCAGTCATCTCAATCCCAAAAAAAAACCTCTACCCGGCTTTGCGAAAAAAAATACTTACTAAAAACCTGACAAGCGTCAGTTCCGCTCGCCCACCGAGGGTTCCGTACAAAAATCGGAGATCTCAGTCTTTTTCTAATATTGAAGCTAAGCTTAGCCAGAGCCCTTTCATCAAATACCCCACTTAAACTATCGGCTTTAAAAATAAATGTTGCCCCCCTTTTAAAGTTATCTATAAAAAATTACCACTAATGTAAAGTTTTCAGATTTTTTTCTGAACTTGTTACCTACCTGTAGATGTTAGCTACCAATTTCATAGGTCAACCGGAAGTACCCCTTTTAATTTCGATTCCCTTTATAGTGTCGAAATACATATCTTTTTTTAAAAATTGTAGAAATACGATTTTTTTCAGGAAATCATGGGACCATAGATTTGAGTATATATTTTGCATTTCTACTCTATATCTCCAAGTGTTCCTGAGATAAAGGCCCTAGACGGACAGACAGTAAGACAGACAACAAAGTGATCGTATAAGCGTTCCCTTTATCCTGAAAAGGAACGGAACATTAAACATGATTATGCATATTATAATTATTTAGAATTTAATTAAAATATTACTAGGTTTCCTATGGACCGTCGTGGCTTTATCTGTAATCGTTGTTGCGGGTTCGATTTCCACCACTTGCGTGAGTAATGGAGTGTCTTGACATTAGGTTCCTTTTGTCTTGCTATTCTAACGGGATACAGTGTAAAGCTAATAAAACTCAAGTTAATTATATAAATGTTAAGTTAATGGAAGTATTCAACTATCGTTACAACCGCAATGTCGCAGTAAACATGAATCCAACTAGTGCAACGGTGGTTGCGGTTTCGATAAACAAGTACGACGGATATATGGGCTGTGTATTTTTAATTTGTTCGTGGTTTTGTAACAAATTAATTGTGAAGCTGTGTAATATTCTTGCATTATAATGTTTCTCGTATTATAATGTTTCTTGCTTTTACGTTAAAGTGTATAAAAATATTATACAAGAATAAAAAAAAAATTTACTACCTGCTCGTAACTTTGCCCGCTTGAACTATACAAATCTTTATTTTAAAATCTTTGTGTTCTAATATAATAACATTATCATTTTAAAAACAATATTTTTACTTGAAAACTTCAGTCTCGGCCAGCATTATCAAAAAATTCAAGTTCCTATACACAACACACAACTCCAAAATTCCCCATAAAATGGGGACGAAAATGTCTTGACATTAGGTTTAATTTGCCTACATTGCTATGTGCGGAAGTTAAAAAAGACACCGCCCAGCTATAACTACTGGGTTATGGAAAACTTAAATATAATACCTATATAATTTCGTTGGGAAGTGTAGAGGAGAACTCATATAAAATTTCCGGAAAAATCTACCGGAACAGGAAAACAATAAATTTTTACTTTTCATATTCCACACAAACAAAATAAGAGCATTCACATACTTATATTTTATAGAAACAGCTATTTTCGTTCACAAATTCTAATATAAATAACGAACTGAAAAGCTAACAAGTGAACGAGTTACGTTTACACACACACACACACACACACACACACACACACACACACACGTGTTAGTTGTCTTAGAAACTTAAGTTTCTGGTTACGTCTTAAGAGGAAACTTGAATTAACCGGAAAGCAATTTTAATCATGTCGCCTAATTAAAATTACCGAATTCGGTTAGACCAAGATGCGGTTTTGCTTACTAAATCTGGACTCATGCAGTTTAAGTTCTTAGAAATTACAATAAGTAGATTTGGCAATTCACTATATTGAAGACGAGAGGCCAGTCGTGGCGCAGTGGCACAAAGTGTGACTGTAAAACCGACTGGTTGTGGGTTTGATCCCCACTCGAGGAGATGAAATATTAACTTAAATTTATATTTCCATTTCTTCGCTCTGGTGTCGAGTCTAAGCGCGGCGTTGAGTTTTGCCACTCAACACGCAATGCCTCCAAAATTCGGCAGATAGTGGGGAACGGAGTGTCTTACACTAGGTTCCCTCTGCCTACCCTGCTATGTGCGGGATATAGCGTGAAGCTAATTTAATTTTATTTTATTTATTTATATTGAAGCCATCTTGCCGTAGGGATGTGGCTGTAATGCGACAGTTGTAGGTTTGATTCCCACCCAGATTTTTTTTTTATTATTTATAAATATTTTCATTTCTTCGCTCTGGCACCAAGGTACAAGCCCGACGTTGAGTTGCGCCAGTCAACACGCAGTGCCTCAAAAATTCGTTTGAAAGTGGCAACGGAGTGTCTTAAAACTAAGATCCCTCTATCTATTCTGCTGTATGAAATATAAAAAGGTAAATGTATATAATTACTGAGAAACAATGATGATAACACGATGATAATTACGGATATACATTCCACAGAGTTAAGAAGTGTCAAACTGTAGGTTCTCTTGTTACGGTAAAAAAATACTTGGATCAGCTATGTCTTGATCTGGACAGAAAACGGAGATTTCAGGGTTTTTTTTAATTTTATACCATTGCACTTTTAGACATTTTGAAAATTATTGTAATACGTACAATTTCTATTATATTTCACTTTTTCAAATAAAAAAAAATATTAATAAATCAGCTTTACGCTCCCCGCACACAGCAGGGTAGGCAGAGGGAACCTAGTATTAAGACACTCCGATCCCCACTTTTTGCCGCATTTCGGAGGCATTGCGTGTTGTGTGGCAGAACTTAACGCCGCGCTTAATCTCGACAGACCGAAGTAATGGAAATATAACACACTACGTGCCGCTGCGCCAGTACTGGCTTGGACACTGTTTCAGATCTTTTGTAATAAATATAATATTAAAGACGTTTTTAAATGAATAAAATTTGAACAAAAACAATCTATCAAAGCACAAATTCGTTTTTTCGATACTAAAAAATGGAACATCAACACTGTAATTAAGGATGCTACCCGAGCCCGAGCTCGCCGGCCTTTAATATAAACGTTAAAATAAATTAATTTCGTTAATCTTCTCTACTTTCCTTGATACAAAAAATAAGTTGTAAATTGGGTGTAATTATTAATAAGAAAGAGAGATTGTGAATTAAAATAACACATTTACTATACTGTTCACGCTGTATTTTTTATTTTTATTTTACTGTTGTAAACCATTATGATTTACATTAATATTACTATAATAGTTACAAAAATTTAAATTATTTATATTTATTTATTTAAAGAATAGTTCAAAAAAATATGGAATACCAAGAGGTATACCTTCTCATTTATCAAAAAATAAAAATATTTGACCTTTATAAATGTATATTTTTTATCAGCTTCAAGCTGTATCCCGCACACAGCAGGGGAGGCAGAGGGAACTTAGTGTCAAGACACTCCATTCCCCACTTTCCGCCGAATTCTGCAGGATAGCGTGCTGAGTGGTGGAACTCAACACCGCGCATTGCTTCGGCACTAGATCGAAGTAATGAAAATATAAATATAAAGAAATATATCATTTCCTCGAGTGGGAATCGAACCCACAACGCGTCGGTTTTACAGTCACACTTTGTGCCCCTGCGCCACGACTGGCCTCAGAATTTTATAATTATAATTATAATTTATAATTATATAACTACAAATAAACTAGATTTGGCAACTACTACGTTAACTGACTTGAGATTTTAGTCAAATTGTAGTTACGTCTGATTTACAAGAGGTTCTGCCAACGAAGACCGATTTCTAAGGCAGTGTGAAACTGTGACATCTCTATATTCAGTATATGGTGCTATTTTGCTCTGAGCAGACTTGAGGCTGCCATTAGGGAACGTCCTGCCCTGTCGTCTGATTTGCCTATTGATCTGTTTATCGACTATCATTTATTATTTAAGATGTTAAATGTTGCTTTAATATTTAAATATATAGATATTATTATATTATAATTCTAATAAATTATATATACATTAACGTCTTAACTTAATTTCTTAGAAAAGAATCTCAAACAGAGTACGTCGTGAGCGTCACAGTATTTAAATTCAAACGTGACGATTGTGGGTTCGATTTTGAGTGGAAGTAATAATTTGTTTTTCCTTGGTGACAAGATAATGCCTAGGAGAAATAAAATAAGGAGTATAAATTAAGTTCTAACTCAACACAATGGCTTGAAAATTAGGCGAAAAATTGGGAAAAGAATGTAACACTCAATAATGGATAACGCGGCAGGCTGTGAGTTCGATTCCCATTCGATAAAATCAAATATTTATATTTTCACCTATTTGCCCTGGCAAAAAAAAATACCAGATCTTCGACTTGTGTTGATGTCAGTAACGACGAGACCAAAGTTTTTAAAAAGTTTAAAAGCGAAAATACAAACTGTCCGTTAATAAGGAAAGGATCACTTAAATTTTTCAGATTATGTAAAGATAATATAAAGTATGAATAAGATAAAAACTTTTGGCGGTGGTTCCCGAAGTCCATTTCCAACTTAAACAGATCTTTTTATCCAAGTTTTTTCTTTATAAGACAATAAATTTTTGTGTCATATCATAAGGTCATCTCTTATTTAAATAATTTTTGTGATTATAAAGATGTCGTCTGACATTGTTGATAAGACCTGTGATATAATTATAATTTATTAACTTTCTTTAAACGGAACGAGTATCAATTTTTTTACTTTACGTTATCTAGAGAGTATTATAGAATTTTCTTAAAATGTTTATTTGAAGCTTATATCACACTAGCGGGCGCGCGCAGCTTCGCCTGCTTACTTGCACCCTTCCTCTCACCTTCCACCCTTAGGGGTGAATTCTGAAAAAAACACGAAACACGCGTTCAATGAAATATTTTAAAGAGTCTGAATTTAAAATGTTATAAAAATCGGTGGTGTTTTAAAAAAAATCCATACAAACTTTCAACCCCTATTTCATCCCCTTAGGGTTAAAATTTTTCAAAATCTCTTCTTAGTGGATGTCCAGATTATGAAAATAAACATCTGTCTAAATTTCACATTTTTACCATCAGCGGTTACGGTTATGCGTGCGTCTTACCTCAGTCAGTCAGGTACATGTCCTTTTACATATATATATAATAATAAAATATAGATAAATATAAGAATATTTTGTTATAATATTAAACATTTGAATCTCTATAATTCAGCAATAAATGGGAGATGGAAGTGCTATAACACTTAGTTCCTAGGTTTTCCCTGTTAAGTACGGGATACAGCGTGAAGCTAAAAAAAAACTTATTTGTTATTATATTTATTACCTATTTATTTTAGGTTCACAATGTATCTCGCATACCTGTTCCCCACTGTCCGAATTCAAACAATATCTGGAATAAATCTAATAAATTCAATCTTAAACTATAAAACCGACTAGTTGTGGGTTCGATCCCCACTCGAGGAGATGAAATATTTACTTAAATTTATATTTCCATTCCTTTGCTCTGGTGTCGAGGCGAAGCGCGGCGATGAGTTCTGCCACTCAACACACAATGCCTCCAGAATTTGGCAGAAAGTGGGGAACGGAGTGTCTTAACACTAGGTTCCCCTTGCCTACCCTGTTGTGCGCGGGATACAGCGTGAAGCTGATTGACTAGTTACTACTGTGCCAATAGAACATCAATATAATTTATATAAGAAACGTTAAGTCAACAAAGTAAATAAATATTTATAAAGACGACGGAGCAACATCTTAGATGAATTGAAATATTTATATATCAATAAATACCTCGACGCAATTAGACTAAAACGCGTGAGTTTTAGGATGGCTTTACAATATCGTATATTGAAAAGTAACTTTTGGACCGTAAATTTGATCTACTTTTTGAAAATTTTGCCTAATATCTTAATAACGCTACCGTGACTCTGTTATTATTTATGTTTTTTCAGCTACACATTTTTTTTTGGGGGGTACAGCCCAGATTGGCAAAGGGTAACCTGATATTAAGACGCTTTATTTCTCATAATAAAACTCCGGTATCCACTTTCAGCAGAGTTCTTTAGGTATTGCGGGTTTAGTGACTCGTTACCAGAGCGAGGAAATGAAAATATTTAATAATTCAATTCTCCAAGTTGGAAACGAATCCACAAACTATAAGCACGATAGTTAGGATCGATCTTCTTTCCGACGAGTGACTAATTTTCATATATCACTCGGACTTTCTCCACAAAGTACAACAATGCCTAAAGCCCAGGCAGAAAGAATGGAGTGTTTTGACACTGAGTTTTTATGCTTACTTTACAATATGCGGTATAAAAAGCGACATAGATATTTTCCTTTTTTTTTTTAATTTACATACAATAATTGCTGCAGTGACGTCTAAAGTGGTAGAAAGTGAAGTATAGACTAAATTATTATTAGGTATCCTTTAAATATTTGGAAAATTAAACTTCGACAAACACTTAAAATAAGAGTTAACTAATACAAGACCTTAGTAAATTTTACCTACAACAATTTTTACAATGTCACTTACAAATATTTTTTGAATTAAATAATAGTCAGCTTCGCGCTGTATATATGCCCGCACACTGCAGGGCACCTAGTAGTCCTTAAGTTCCTTACTTTCCGCCGAATACTGGAGGCGTCGCGTGCTTAGTTTCGGAACCTAACGCCGCGCTTTTGCTTCGACACCAGAACGAAGAGATAGAAATATAAATTTAAAGAAATTTTTCATTTCCTCGAGCGGGGATCGAACACACAACCAGTCGCGCTTACAGTCACACATTGTGCCTCTGCGCTAGGACCGACCTCTCGACAAATATGCCTATCTTATATATCTTTTCTAAGAAACAAACAGAATTTTCATGCAAATTATTCCACAGGTTACGGAAATGCTGTTCACTGGGCATGAAGCATGTGACTACAAGGAGTTAGAATCTTGACCTCCCCTCGAGAATAGACACTCGAACGCAGTGTGCACGTGAAGGAACTTGGAAAATTGATTCCCGAGCGCCGCTCTGTTCATCGACGTATTGTGTGGAAGATTAAATTTTGAATTTATTTTATTTTCAATTTAGATGGCGTTATTGTGAATGGATTTCTGAAGCGTTTTTAAAACTTTTTTGTATAGATAAATTTTTTGAAATGTTCTTTATGATAAATTTTATTCGATTATATTTTTTTTATGTAAATTGGACGTTAAGTAGGTAAGTATAATAATTTAAGGACGTATATTCTTATGTATAAGATTTTTCATAGCTCATAATGACTCAATCTTTTGTATTTTTAAAATAAATTTTATATCCTGACACAAACCTAGAAAAAAAATTACATAATCTATAAATTAACAAAGAAAACATATTAAAAATATATATAACTTCTAGTTTTAATTCAACAAACACAGCAATAGAACTTCCACAGTCTATAATGGCAAGAACTTGTTAACTCAAAGATTATCTTTAATGAGCTGAAACAATTGTAAACTGTTCCATGAATCCGATTTAAGCATATTACGTTAAAATATTATAATATGAACTAGTAGGTGGGCACGACGCCAGCTCCACGGACGGCTATATTATTACAGTCCCAACATTTTCGTTTCCACGACAATTCAACCCAGCTGGCTCACATATCTCATCTTATTTGTTATATTGACTTTTACGGTTTGCTTCATTTTTGTTACTAGATTATTATTTCCATAATTTTGTTTAATGTAACTTTGTTAAAATTCGGCGGAGAGTGGGAAGTAGAGTGTCTTAAAACTAGGTTCTCTCAGCCTATCCTTTGTTGTGTGCGGAATATAGCTTAAAGTGGTTTTTTTATGTTATTTTAATTATTATATAGAGATAGATAAACACGTAAAAATGTTTCTGTTTTTTTTTTCATATTGTATGCGAGATAAAAGAAAGGAACAATAAAAGCCAACACTTTTTTACAAACGTGTAACATCTGGAGAGCGAATTGACTGTGGCCAAAAAATTTACCGAGAACCAAGCATGAGTGAAACAGTTTTAGACCCGACAAAAAGTACATTTTGGCAGCAATATGCAAATTTTAGGTACTTTTACAAAAAATATATTATGTAGGTATAGAATTTTTTTTTTGATATGGGATTTTATAAATTTAAAATAATTAAATAATTATTTATTTAATTGACGACTAAATTATATTTTGAGGGATACAGCGTGAAGCTGATTTATATATTTTTTTTATTTACATGTTACTTTCTAAAGTGAAATCTCGTACCTAAAGATAGTCTTAAAAAATTGTAACGTATCAACAAAGTACAAAGTACCTATTCATTAAGTATTGTAATCTATATAAAAAATACAGATAAATAAAATGTACAAAAAAAAAAATGCTGTTATAAAAACATAATTTTCATAAAAATTGAACTCGCAGATATCAACTTTCTTGATCAGTACCTATACCTTATTTCTCTGTTTCTATCTTTTCTGTTTAAACAAAAAAATATTTAAAAAAAATCACTGTAAACAGCGAACTGTACAAAGATTATATAAAAATAAAATATATCCAAAAAACGTATTCGTATTTTTATACTTTTTCTAATATAAATAGATTCTGAGGCCAGTCGTGGCGCAGTGGCACAAAGTGTGACTGGTTGTGGGTTCGATCCCCACTCGAGGAGATGAAATATTTACGTAAATTTATATTTTCATTTCTTCGCTCTGGTGTCGAGGCAAAGCGCGGCGTTGAGTTCTGCCACTCAACACGCAATGCCTCCAAAAATTCGGCAGAAAGTGGGGAACGGAGTGTCTTGACACTGGGTTCCCTCTGCCTACCCTACTGTGTGCGGGATACAGCGAGAAGCTAATTTAATTTTTTTTTTAATTTTATAAATAGATTCTGTGAAATCACGTTAATTATAATCAATCTATTTCCAGAAGAATAGAAAAATATTATTACAATCTATATTTCAATTGAAAAAATATTTCATATTGCGAACATTTTATTACTGGCAGAAATATTTCATCAAACAATCAATATTGGATTGCTTCCGAAGAATCACTTCGAGAAATTTAATAAAAGTAACATTCGAATTGATATTAAAAATTCGGACCAATGAATTCTTTATCCTTGAAACGGCAAACTGAAAAATGTGTTAAATTACGAAATTGTCTAAGTGGACATTACATTGCAGCGTAAAGAATTTTGTAAATATTATTTTAAAATTTTGCTCGCACTTATGAAAGAGATTTTTTCGTGTTATCTTTTTAAGATTTTAAACTCGCTTAAACATAAATGTATATTAATATACGTCTTACTTAGCTTCACGCTGTATCCCGCACACAGTAGGGTAGACAGAGAGAACCTAGTGTTAAGTGTTAACACGCCGTTCCCCACTTTCTGCCGAATTTCGGAGGCATTGTGTGTTTTGCCTCGACACCAGAGCGAAGAAATGGAAATATACATTTAAATAAATATTTCTCCTCGAGTGGAGATCGAACCCACAACCAGTCGGTTTTACAGTCAAGTCAGTCTTAATTTTTATATATATATTACTATGTGATTTTCTATTGATTGTAACAACAATTGGTGACTAACTCTGGTCGAGGCAAAGCGCGGCGTTTAGTTCCGCCACTTAACACGTGTCTTACCGTTGGTCGAACAGTGTCTTAAGACAAGGTTGTCTTTGCTTACCCTGCTCTTGACAAGATACAGGGTGAAACTGGAAAAAATACAAAAGATATAAGCTAAAAAGAATAGTAGAAAAGTATATTGAAAATAACCCTTCTAATGAAAGATGTACGTATAATAGTGGATAATGAGTATAGTTAAACACATTTTCTTCTCCATTGTATAATAATCTTAGTGAAGTTAGCAATATAATTAAAGTACTTACAACTGAGTTTGAAGATTGTATCATTGCGAATTTCTCGGAAACTTGTAAAATGCTATGCGGTACCTTTTAATTGTATAATTTGAGTTTCTTTGTCTTTATTTGGGAAGTTCTTCGGATGGAAACTGCAGAAGTTGGAAAAGAGCTCCAAAAATTAAATAATAATAATAATAATTGAACAAAAAATTAAGATATATAATTTAATAATAGTTAAATTTCATATACATCAATTGATACATACGGACGGACAGAAGAGGTACCTCATCGCGATTTTCGACTTCCCATGCAAATAACAAGGGAAATTTTGTATTTTTCAATAGACATTTTGTTGCTATTAAGCTAACTGTATGAATATACAACCAATATACGAATATGCATAATGTTATAGGAAATGAAATTATCTACAAAAAATGCCTTTCTCACTTACCAATACAATTTCTCATTACAACTATAGAGTAAAATCGGAATAGATTCCCTATGTTTTCTAATCGCATAGACTAATTTCTATGAGACCAGTGGCGCAAGGGCCCAAGAGTGTCACTACAAACGCATGGTAAGGGTTAGATTTCCACGAGAGGAAATCGAATATATAATATTTTCATTTCTTCGCTCTGGTGTCTGTAGGAGCTAATAGCGGTGTTGAGTTTCGGCCTCTTATTACGCCTCCAGAACTCGGCAGGAAACGGGGAACGGAGTATCTTATCACCAGATACTTTCTGCCTAACCTGCTGTTGTATGAGGGATAAAACGTAACACTATAACGACATACATGTATAAGAATCCAAAAATTATTTTAATTTATTTTACGACACATCTGTAACGTATCGTTAAAAATAGTTACAAAATAAATACCCGTTATAAAATAACGAGCTACTGTTTTCCTCTCCATCGTTCCTAACCCTAATTGATGGGCATCGATATTATAAAACGTATCAACCGACTGAACATACCCTCGGAATTTCCATGTTAAATAGAACGGAAAAAACCCAACCCTTTATTCCTTCATTTGTTATATTCAACTTGAAATTTGAACGAATCATTTCTGCTGTTGGACTTCATGGATAGATAGATAGAGATTGTCTTATGGATTTTTATTATTTTGGAATCTATATAGTCTTAAGTAGTTCCCGGAATACAGATGATTCTTGTGCTTATAGCGATACAAAATAAATGTCAAGCTTTAAGCTGTATCCCGAATAAAGCAGAGTAGGCAGAAGGAACCTAGTGTTAAGACACATCGTTCCCTACTTTCCGCCAGGTTTTTCGAGGCATTGGGTATGGAGAGGTGGAACTTAACGCAACGCTTTTGCTTTGGTACCAGAGCGGTAAGTTAAAATATTTTTAATATTTAGCTCCAATCGTCACGTATGAAAAATAAAAAAAAAATCGCATCTTGTCAATTTTGAGTGTGCAAGGAAAATTTTATTTAAACATATTATGGCCCAATAACAGATCTCTATAGACATATAAGTTCACTATACATAATAACATAAGTATTGCTGTACGTACGTCGATTGCAACACAGTCTCTTTATAACTATGGAACTCTGAGGTTAACCGCTATGGAATTACCCGGTACAAGCGGGTAATTACATTACAGCGCATCCATCGATTTGTAAATAGTTCAAATGAATTAAATAAATTAAATCCTTCTTTGATTTCAGGCCAGTCGTGGAAGAGGAGCACAAAGTGGGAGTGGGAATCGAGTGGTTGCGGGTTCGATCCCTACTTGAGGAAATGAAATATTTATTTACAATTATATTTAAATTTCTTCGCTCTGGTGTCGAGGCAAAGCGCGTTGTCGAGTACCGCCACTCAACACGCAATGCCTCCAGAACTTGACGGAAAGTGGGTAACAAAGTGTCTCAACTCTAGTTTCCCTCTGCCTACCCTGTTGTGTGCGAGATTCATCTTCTTTAATTCCACAATTAACGGATGATGTCATAATTCAGTAAATATTTATATTATAGTATTGGACGTGTGATTGTAAATAGAATGTTTTGGGTTCAATCGCGCTTCTAGAAAGCAGAATTTTCTAAATTAGTAGAAAGTAAGTAAGAGTTCCTGTTCCCGCTTAAAAAAAAATATTGGAAAGGCATATATTTTATAGATTTATGTTTTCGTATTGTTGTGTTTGTATTGAAGATAGTGTCATGATGTCAAACATTTCAGTCTTCACGCTGTATCCCGCACACAGCAGGGTAGGCAGAGGGAACCTAGTGTCAAGACATTCCGTTCCCCACTTTCTGCTGAATTTTTGGAGGCATTGCGTGTTGAGTGGTAGAACTCAACGCTGCGCTTTGCCTCGACACCATTGCGCCACGACTGGCCTCAAAACATAAATATATTTAATTCAAAATATGGCTACTCTTACACTGAACAAACTTATTTCTTTCTTAAAAGCTCTGAAGTGCTAGGCTTTATAGCACTTTGGCAGCCTCTCCTGGTCCTGGAAGTTTGCATCACCACACTTTTAACAAAACTTCAATAAAGGCCTTGCGGTACCCTTTAATCGAATTTAAAGAGAACTACCCTACAAATGCTCTTGAAACTTTCAAGACAAAACTTGAACATTTTCTTCGCCTACTGAACAAGAACGAACTTGAAAAATGTTGTACCCAGTAGATGCACTTGGTACATTTTTATTCGATTCGTAGTAGCAATCTGACTCTATTCAATAACGATACAATTGATATTGTACGGAAAATGAAATTATTTTTTGATTTAGTCTCTAACATCCAATATTTTTTTTATTAATTTTGATATAAAATACAGCTTCACGCTGTATCCCGCACTCAGCAAGGTAGGCAGAAGGAACCTAGTGTTACATCACTCCATTCCCCACTTTCTGCTGAATTCTGGAGGCATTGCGTGTTAAGTGGCACAATTCAACGCCGCGCTTAGCCACGACAACAGAGCGAAGAAATGGACATATAAATTTAAGTAAATGTTTCATCTTCTCGAGTGGGGATCGAACTCACAACCAGTCGATATTCAATATTAAAAAACATTCTAATATGGCCTAGGGAATGACTACACTACTACTGTCATGATAAAATGCACATAATTTGAGCATACAAATGACAATATATAATATTTATTTTTTTAAAATATGTTTTATTATATCAAGCTTATTTAGCAAGATAGCCAATTTAGCAAGATAGCTTATTTAGCAAGATAGCCAATTAATCGGTTACAATATTTTGTAATATTAACAAGGTACAAATTATATAAATCATATTATTTTTTTCAATATACATTTGACGACGTGAAAATTATATGAAATGTTTTGTTCGTATAATTCTATATTTATGTCTCTTGTGTATTATTTATTTCTAAATTTCTTATTTGACATACAAGCAGAGGTTCGTTGTGGAAAAAATGGTGAGTGAAAACTAAGCTTGTAAAATATTCAATAATAAATAAAGCGGCCAGTCGTGGCGCAGTAAAACCGACTGGTTGTGGGTTCGATCCCCACTCGAGGAGATCAAATGTTTACTTAAATTTATATTTCCATTTCTTCGCTCTGGTGTCGAGGTTAAGGGCGGCGTTGAGTTCTGCCACTCAACACGCAATGCCTCCAAAATTCGGCAGAAAGTGGAGAACGGAGTGACTTAACATTAGGTTCCCTCTGCCTACCCTGCTTTGTGCGGGACACAGCGTGAAGCTGTTTTTGTTTAAGTACTTAATAAATATAATTAAAAATAGTTCAAATATAAGATAAAAAAGGTATACTTGTAAATATATAGACGTCACGTCGTGGTGACAGCGTCTAACCGTAAGCATGATGCTTGTGGGTTACATCACCGTTCGGGGGAATGATTGTTTTTAAATTTTTATCATTTTGCCACGGTTGTAGACTAAGCGCGACATTGAGTTCCGTTATTCAACACACAAATAAAATTGATAAAAACTGGAAGTAGACGACGAGGTAATGACGTGCCTTAACACTAGGTTCCATCTTTGTAATCATTGGTTCCACCAATGTAGAAAACAAGAAGATGCTTTTAAAATTAAAACCCTTTTTCAGACACGGACATCGAGCTGCCACAAAATTGGCCGTGTGATTGGAACAGCGGGATTATACCGTATACCTTTAACTTCTATTTGCAAAGTATGTGGTAGAATAGTAACTTATTCATTAGACAATTTTATTCCTATTATCTAAGTTAAGATTTGAGGCCAGTCGTGGCGCAGCGGCACGAAGTGTGACTGTAAAACCGACTTGTAAAACCGACCGGTTGTAGGTTCGATCCCCACTCGAGGAAATGAAATATTTACTTAAATTTATATTTCCATTTCTTTGCTCTGGTGTCGAGGCAAAACGTGGCGTTGAGTTCTGCCACTCTACACGCAATGCCTCCAAAATTCAGCAGAAAGTGGGGAACGGAGTGTCTTAACACTAGGTTCCCTCTGCCTACCCTGCTGCTGTGTACGGGATACAGCGTGAAGCTAATTTAATTTCTATTAAATAATTCCCCCAGTGGGATTGAAATCATAACCGTCGTATTTAGAGTCATATGTTTGTACCACTGCGCCACGACCACCTTTACCATTTTAAAACGTTAACACGTACCTCCCCCTCAGATTTCTACATTCCATAAAAATCAATTTATTAATTACTTTACCTTTACACGTAAATAAAATAAATATGCCTTTATATAATATACATTAATTATTATTAATTTATTTATATCTATACTTATTTGACACAGACCCGAACCGACTTGTCAGTATCATCAAAAGAGGCATCGGACATTTAGAAGAACGATCCTGTATTAAATTCATAGAATACAGTCCTATTAGTTTAGCTAAAAGTACCAATTCTACGTATATTTACTTTACGTACTCGGATGTATTGGAAGATTGCTGTCTTCCATTCTTCAGGAACTACACTCGAAGAAGGGTATGTATTACTTACTGTTAAAGCTGTTTTTACTTTCACGTCATATCCAGCAGAGACAGAAAGGAAGCGGATCAGCGCCGCAAAAAAAATACCCACAAAAGATATAATTTATTCTCTTGACTGTCACATTAAGTAAAATAAAAAAAAATGGCAATTTTCTATTTTCTCTAGTCCATCGTTAATATTTCTTTAATGACGTTTTTTTTTGTTTTAATTGAAATAATATATAACATAGATTAGTAAGGGTTGAAAATTAAAATATAAAATCGCTTACCTTATTTTTTTATAATTTCTATACCTTTAATTATGTATTTCCTCAAATCAGCTTCATGCTGCATCCACGCACACAGCAGCAGGCAGCAGCAGGGTAGGCAGAGAGAACCTAGTGTTAACACACTCCGTTTCCCACTTTCTGCCGAAATCTGGAAGCATTGCGTGTTGAGTGGCAATAGTCAACGCCGCGTTTGCCTCGACACCAGAGCGAAGAAATGGAAATATAAATTTAAGTAAATATTTCATCTCCTCGAGTGGGGATTGAAACCACTACCAGTTGGTTATACAGTTTGTACCACTGCGCTGTGCCACGACTGGCCTTATATATATCTGTAAATTATTCGTTAAAATATATCATAAATAATTTTAAATTAATTTCAATTGTCCAAGATCACTTTGATAACGCCTCTGTGCACTTTACCTGTGGAAGTGGCACACGTGATTTTGCACGCGCTCGGCTTGCAGCACAAACGACGTGAGCCCTTCCCTCGAGCAAAAGTAACTAACTTCCTGGTAAATTCTGTATGCGCAAGTACAAACTAAAGTAGTAATTGTAATTCACTTAATAAAATATTTATTAAATTTCATTCTATGTTTTTTCATTATTATTACTTCACGGTAGGTATATACTACAGAGGCCTGTCGTGTCGGTCAAGTGCGACTGTAAGCGCGGCAGGTTCTGGGTTCCATTTCTATTCGAGGAAAGCAAAGCGTGGCGTTGAGTTCTGCCACCCAACATGTCAAATGTCCACAGAATTCATCGGAAAGTGGAAAAGGGGGTGTTTTAACACTTGGTTCCCGGGTTCTCTCAGTATTGCTATGTGCGGGCTACAGCGTGAAGCTTAAAAAAATAGTACAGTAACTATGTCTATAAAAACATCTACCTTTATTCAGATATTAAGTTCAACTATTTATTTAATAATTATTTACGTATATCATTTTTGCAAAAAACATTTTTTTTATGATAAACTCTATAAAAAGTTGTAACCAAAAACCTTTAAAACAAAGTGTAACGTTAAGTTCAATTCAACTCATCTCAACATACAGTGTCTTAAATTAAGAAAGCGGAGAAAACAGTCTCTGCTTACTTGATTTTCTTTGCCTTCTCCATTATGCGGGATATTGATCATATATTCCTTCACATTTGTGAAGGAAATAAAACTAAGCTAAATTCCACCACTTAACACGCAATGCCCCCAAAATTCGATGGAAAATAAGTAATAAAAAGGAACCTACTCTGCTGTATGCGTGAACCTCCTTCAAATCAGGCAGTATATAATACAACAAAGTAAATAAAAACCGCTATTTGATCTATAATCTCGGCTTTTCAAGTTATAAATACTAACCTTTTTGCCTTTGTTAAACTGAGCACGTAACAAAACAATGTAATAATATCGTTTATTGAACGGGAAATATAAACTAAATTGCGATAGAAATTGAATTTCAAGACTGGTTTGTGTAACAGCAACCAATATTGTTTGGAATTTATTGATTCTTAGCTTTCTTTTAGTTACTCGTGGTGTGGATAGAACAGATGGAGAGTAAAAATGGTACAATGTGTTTTTTTTATGGAAAAACAAGGCATTATAAATAATGTATACACTTTTTTTAGCTTCACGCTGTATCCCGCAGGTAGCGGGAAGGCAGTGGGATTGTACAGTTCTCAGTTCCCCACTTTTCGTCCATTTGGCATATTGTGTGTTGAGTGGCTGAACTCTAGGTATGAGAAAATAAAAATTATAATTACTTCGCCTGAGTGGAAATTAAACCCACAACCGTCGCCCTGTGCCACTGCGCCACGGCGAAGTTTAGCTCCTTTTAAAAATTAATCGTACTCTATTCAAACCACCACTACAGCTTGTTTATTATAGATAATCATAATATAAAGACCAGTTTTCACCGCGAGCTGAACTCATTAAGGACCACGTAGCTCAGACCATAGTAGGAATGAAAGAACGGAGCGAGCAAAAAGAGATGAAATGTACTCGCTCAATTCAAGGGAGCGAAGCGAAATAATTATAAAATACAAAACACTTTGTTGGTGGAGAAGTAAACCTATTTTATATCAAAAGACTGATGAGATGCTGATTTGCTTAAGAGTAACCCGCTAATTTCTCTTCCGCGGTTAAAACTTGGCTTTAAGTATGTCAGGCATTAGCGAATACAACGTTGTTTTAAATAAATAAAATTAAAAATTAAATTAGCTTCACGCTATATCCCGCACACAGCAGGGTAGGCAGAGGGAACCTAGTGTTAAGACACTCCGTTCCCCACTTTCTGCTGAAATTTGGAGGTATTGCGTGTTGAGTGTCAGAACTCAACGCCGCGCTTTGCCTCGACACCAGAGCGAAGAAATGAAAATATAAATTTAAGTAAATATTTGTAACAGTATGTACCTCGGGTATAAGTTAAAAATAAATAAATAAATAAAATAAAATATGCATGGCAATACACATAAATAACGTGCTTAATTATGAATAATACAATCTATATATTTTTGATACCATAATAGTCGAGACGAGTTCGTGTATTGTCGTCCCGAATGTCGCGACCGTCGTTCTGTATATATAGGTGGTGGTGATGCTGGAAGGCAGCGGTCGAGTCGAACTCTTAAGTACTACGGTACTAATAAATATGATGCACATAAAGACTCGTACCAAATGTTTAATGAATATAATATGATAATTCGAAGTCTATGATGGCACGATCTTTTAGGATCGAATTCCTTATAAAGAAATTGTATGTGTAGGAGCGACACATATTATGGATTAAAGTTATCTTTGACCAATATTATAATATTGAATGTTGCTTGACGTCGCGGAAGCTGACGTGATGGGCTTATGCGAACTGTTGCAGTGACATTAACTATGTCTTGGCTGATGCCGTCTCGCAGTACGCTCGCGGTACGTAAGCTATGCTTGTATGGCGTTAGCCATTGATATATTGATATACCATTTCTATGACTTGGTATACGACTAGTAGTGGGTGTGTGGTGCTATTTTATGTCCTGGAACTCTGGTGTATGTAGTAGTGTCCGCCTACGGTTCGAGACGCGACTGTGGGGTGTGTGCCGTGCGTTTATTTAACATATCGGCCGCCTTACGGCAGTGCGTTCGTTCCAACGACTTATATTGATCTCACAAATCAATCAACATCACGAATCACAATTCTAATATAATAATCTTAATATAAACAAGCGTAACAAGTACCTTCAGACTGATCACACACAAACGTCCCGGAGAGTTCAATAAGACTGTTGCAGCCGCAGTCTGGTAGGAATTCACGGTGTAGGGCGGGGAGGTGCCCGTACTCTTTCTTCCTTTTATTATAACTAGTTCGCTGTTATAGTGGAGAGGAAGATAGGACGCGCTCTTGGCTTTTCTTCGGACGAGCTTCGAGTTATGACAATATCATATTGTCGAGTTTCCAGTTATCTAAATAACTGACACAAGAACAACTTCTGATGGCAAATATGTTATTAAAGCGATACCTTCTAATGGCATAATATAAAATTCTTAATACTATTACCTCTGAATCTCTAAAAGATTTTGGGTTCTTCACGATCACAACTATAGACGGTTCTAACCACTAGACACATCACGAGCCAAGGCGTTATTTATTAAATAATATTTTCAAAGGAGTTTGAGATATCAGTTACATATTTCATCTCCTCGAGTGGGGATCGAACCCACAACCAGTCGGTTTTACAGTCACACTTTGTACCACTGCGCCACGACTGGCCTCAGTTGTTTTAAATAGATTGAAGAAATATCACATAACATAGAACCGTTGTTTCCATTTGTGCAACATAAAATAACATTATGACTTTTTTTTACTATTTTTATATTAGTCTACGTCGACTCGTACGAAGCACTATAAATTATCAAAAGGAGACCCTATGTCCCAAGATACCCTTCCTTGGAAATATGGCACGTATATTTCATTTTAAATGTATTATTTTATCTATAAAAACTGTCATTTTTCTGTGTAGAAGTTATTAAATAAGCAATTTTATTCATAATGGAGTATGAGGTTATCGAGAATTGTTTATTCTTCCGTGAATCTGTTAAAAAAAATACTGCGTGCTTCTTTATAGTTTCACTTTCCTTGTATTAATTAAAACTAGTGTCATATCATAGCAATAAATGATATAAATATATGGTTTAATTAGTACAGCGTTAAGTTCCGCCAATCAACGCACAATGCCTCCAAAATCTGGCGGAAAAGGTTAAACTGAGTGTCTTAAATCTAGGTTCCCTCTGCCTACTCTGCTGTATGCGGGACACATCGTGACGCTTTCATATATAATTTAAATAATTTTCAAGCACTGGTCGAATAATTCAAGCGCTGGTCGCTTTCGACTACAATCCATTTTACTTATTAAAATAATTTTGTGTAAAATGTATATGCCACTGTTCTAATGTTGTATGATGTCTTATTTTTTGCCTAAGCGTTCTCCCGTATCATATTTATCGAAATAAATCAACTTTACACTTTCTATCCATTTTAAGGACATTACGTAGCGGACGGCGGAGTTAAACACTGCACTGCACTGTCTAACCGAGCACAAAGATATACAAGAAATAACCGGTACTCTTTCACCGCCTCTCTGGGTATCAATGTGCGAGATGGACTAGCGCATGAAGGGTTCCATACTGTTTAATATTTGTTAAAGCCAAAAAAATTACGTTTGTTAATATAGGATATAAATCATTTCATTATTTATTTTTAAAAGTAATATATAACTAAATATTCTATGAATATTTGAAGCGCCTACCTGTTGCCGTTATTAATATCGAGCAACAAATCACGTTTGCTGTATGAGTGAACTCTTAAATATTTTATAAAAGTTAATCAAATCAACACGCAATACCTCCAAAATTCGCTAACACTAGGTTTTCCTCTGCCTACCCTGCTGTGTGCGGGATACAGCGTGAAGCTGACTTAATTTTTAATTTTAACACAATCAAATAAAAAATATAATTCGCTCCTCTCATTTACAATAACTTATGCAAACAAATTTAATATTAATTGGATATTTTTTTTATTATTAATGTTTTTATGTAAGCGATAAAATAATTCCAAATAAACATAGATTGTTATAGATTTTATTACCTTCACAATCTTTATTTTAAACACAGTAATAAAATAAAATTTCTAACAATATATTTGATAGTAACTGTATAATGAAAATAGAAATAAACGAAAATGTATTGTTACTTATACGACGAATTTCTATTTAATAAAATGATAATAATAATTATGTATTTGGGTCGCTGTCGTAACGCAGGGGAACAAGGATGTGGGTTCGATCCCCACTCGAGGGAATGAATTACTATTTATTAATATTTCCATTTCTTCGCTCTGGCACTAAGAAAAAAGCCCGCCGTCGAGTTCCATTACCTCCTCTTCCCTCCTACGCCTACCCTGCTGTATGCGGGATAGAGCGTGAAATAGATTTTTTTATTGTGTATTTTTTAATCATATACTTTTTAATGATAATATTTTTTTTCTTATATTTTTATATATTTATTATTATAGTAATAATTTAAAAAAAAATGTATCAAGACATAAATATAATATAAAATATACTTTGTTAATTGAAGCGTCGCTTCATAAAAAGGTAATATTACAAAATTATACGTACAAAGTTAATTGAACGTAAAAATATTGTAACATGATAATAATTTATCAAATTTAAACGTTTCAAACGAAGGCAATGTAAATTAGATTACTGCAATATAATTTTTATAACCTCTCACATGAAAGGCATAAAATACATACTTATTTCACATTCGTGTTTGCCTCCGTTGATTCCATCTAACTGAATAGACACATACATTTGCCAAATTTCATTTTGCTCTTTTTCACACTAACTTCAATTTCAATTGATAGAATTGAAATTCCCGAATAATTTCAATACATTTTCATGTAAAAATTGGAGCCGATCAAACGTAGGTAATGAATCGACAGTGCGTATCGATAAACATAAATAACAAAAATAATTAATAACCTTGTATTGAATTCTCGTTTTGTAGATTCTATAAATTGTCTTTCGAAGCGTGAAACTACGTCGTGTAATATGTGTGTATAATAAGAAATTATTATCTAATTTCGCTTAGATCTATTTTGTTTATTTTTTTTACGCGGATAAAAAGGTATTTTTTTAATTTTGAATATTTTTTCTGTTTACTTCTTTTCCGCAAGATTTTCTTTTAAGTATTGCTGCATGATACATATATCTCGTATATAGCGACGTTTGCAGAAAGAATATGGAGAGACACTTCACTTCATTCCCCACTATATGACGAATTCTCGAGACATTGCATTGTACTGTGGAACTCAACGCTGCGCTTTGCCTTCTTCCTTAAAGATACAGTTGTCACTAATAAGTAAATGGGAATCTGGAAATACTTCACATTTACGTATTAGCGGTAATGATACTTTTAGTGAACCAGGAGTAAATAATTTGACGTTCAAAAACTGCAAATCGTAACTTCTTAACAAAACGAGAAAATAATAATGTTAATAATTCTTTCCTCCGAGAGGGAATCGAACCACACACAACCGCCGGGTTTACAGTACTTCAACATATACAAAATAAACTCCACGACGACAAACACGAGTACTTATTTGTAACAACAATACACCGAGCTTACAAAAAAAATATAATTTACATAGCCCAAAAATAATTTTGCCACCCCCTCCAATCAATTTGGGATACTCAAAAAACTCGCTAGGGTTGTTTGATATTAGGTATAACGTATAAATCGAAATACAGGGTGTGCTAATTCAATTTCTGGAGGGACGGACTCGGGAGGGCGGGACGTCTGCCTTATACTGCCAATTAGTGTGCCTTCGACACGGGAAATTCACTCTGTCAGGTGTGAATCTCATGTAATTACGTTGCGCCAATATTTCAGGTGATAACTTTGCAATTTTGCTTCCCTATCAGTACTTTGGCGACGAGAAAAATTTTGTAAGTATTTTTTTTATTTAGTTTTTTTTTTCAGCTTCACGCTGTATCCTGCGTACAGAATGGAAGGCAGAGGGAACCTAACGTTAAGACAATCCGTTCCCAACTTTCCGCTGAATTATCGAGGCATTGTGTGTTGAGTAAAGAAATTCAACCGGAGCGAAGAAATTTAAATTTTCATAATTAATAGTTAATGTCTCTGAGTAGGAATCGAAACTAGAACTGACTTTGATTATTGTTTTTTTTAACTTCACGCTGTATCCTGCACATAGCAAAGTAGGCGGAGGAATCCTAGGGACCTAGTATTACGATTCTCTGTTCCTCATTAAGACAACTATTGACAGAACTCAACGCCGCTCTTTGCATCGTTACCAGAGCAAGGAAATGATAATATTATATATTTAATTACCCCGAGTGGTAATCAAACCCACCACCAGTGCCTCTACGTCACGACTGCCTCGATTACTGAAACGTGAAAGTATTCTTAATATAAAAAAATAATATTAAGCCTACAATTAAACTTATTTACATAACCTAAACATATCTGTCCTGAAAAAAATGTTTAGTCTCACTCAGAATCAAAGAGAGAACAACGGAGAAAATCAAAATAAATTATACCAAAATATATATAATTTTATGTTTATATCAATAGTAAAAGCCTACTATAATAAATACTACCAATATTATGTTATTTATATAACAAATATATAAACGGAAATAACAGAAGATTCTGGGATATAAGAAAACTTGAATAGTAAATATTCTTTTCTCAACTTGAGCGCAATTTATTCTTACGGCTGGTGGATATCCTCAGCTTAAATCTGCTAGATGTTCCATTTTTAAAACAAGGCACCTGTAAAATGACTAGGACGATGTTTTAAGATAAAAACCTGGTAGAATATTTTGAAACTAATATATTTATATATTTTTTTCCTTTTGCATATGTAAGAGAAGTTGTATTATGACCTTTTAATATATTTATTTTTAAATTACTTTAAATATACGAATATCGTAGCTTTGTTTTTTATTATCTATATCAATTGTAAATAAATATGAATAAAGATAATTATTTAACAAAAATTAAGTCTAATCTTTTTATTTTTTGTAACTACATTTTTTCAGTTTCCCAGACATCAGAGAACAGAGAGAACACAGAGTCGGGAACCTAGTGTTAAGACACTCCGTTCCTATAAGCCACTTCCCTTCCTCGCTTTCCGGAAAAAATCCGGAAACATTGCGTGTTCGATGGAGGAACTCAACGCCGCTGTTTGCTTCTCACCAGAGTGATAAAATGAAATGAAAATATATTAGGAATTGAACCTACAACCTATAGCGTTTACAGTCACACAAATTACACTGCATACTTCATAAATTCTTAACTTCATCTTAGTCAACATAATGGGTACTAATTAATAGATGCAGAAGAGAAATTCAAATCCGATCTCAGATTCAGCGATGTCAGGAATGTTCATTATACAGTATTCGACTATACTACGAACAAAAACAATTAATAATCAGCTATTCTCACTTATATAAGCATTTGTATAATAAGTTCTTTGATTTTAACGATTATTTCACATTTTAAATTAAACTATTTTAAGCGGATTAATAGAGCAAATTTAAGAATAGCGGGCGCGCGCGGCTTTGCCCGCTTATTTGTACCCTTAGGGGTGAATTCTAAAAAAAAACCGTAAAACACGTGTTCAATAAAATATTTTTAGCAGTCTGAATTTAAATTTTTATAAACATCGGTGGCGTTTTAAAGTTTTTTTTCATATGAACTTTCAACCTCTTATTTGAACCGTTAGGAGGTAAATTTTAAAATACCACGAAACACGTGTCCAATGAAATACTTTTAAGAGTCTGAATTTCAATTTTTATTAAAATCGGTGCCGATTTAATTTTTTTTCCATACAAACCTTTAACCCCTATTTCATCCCTTTAGGATTAAAATTTTTCAAAATCCCATCTTAGTGGATGTCCAGATTATGAAGATAAACATCTGTCAAAATTTCACGTCTCTACCATCATCGGTTACGGTTGTGCGTGTGTCTTATCTCAGTCAGTCAGGTACATGTCCTTTTATATAGGTATATAGATTATACATTTTGGAAACCCGACGTTTCGAGCACTTTGCAGTAGTCCGTGGTCTCGGGTAGACTGTCTACCACTTTTGTACATTTTTGTTCGTAAATTCCATATTATAATGAAAAAACCTAAACCTAGATATAAATTGTAATAAACATGTCAAAGTGATGTGGTATAAGTAACAAACTCAAGCATCTATAGTTTATGGATTAATAAGCAAATATTTATTTTATTTTTATAAATTAAAATCGAATTCTATTAAGTCATTTCTGAGATTAGCATCCACAAATACAAAGACAAACAGATAAATATATTACTTTGAGTTCTATTACATTCACAAATTGAGGAATAATTTTCTCAAAGACCTTCCATATACATACAGCAATCAAACATCGCAATGAACAATTATGTATATAGCTGTTATAGGTATTTTTTCTTCCTTTGCAAAATAAAAATAACATTAACATTTACGCTTCTGCACATCGGAGGGTAGACAGAGGGAACCTAGTATTAAGACACACCGTTCCTGCCTTTCCATAGAGTTCCGGTGGCAATGCGAATAAATGTAAATAAATATTTCATTTCCTCGAGTGGTTAATCACAAAAATGAATCTACAATCAGTCGATTTTACAGTCACATTTTATGCCCCTGCGCCACGACTGGCTTCAAATCTGTAAGATTAAAAGCAAAAATATTTAATAATCTATATGGATACCTATAATATAATCTATATATCGTTTACTATTAAAATCTTGGACCAAAACTACCCCGCAGGTGGTCAGAATAGTACGTGAGTAGCTTACTAAGAAAATCACAGTCGGTAACATAAAACACTGACTGCAAAACAGTACTAAATAACTATGGTTTCAAGCCAAAATAAAATGAAAACCTCGTTGAAACCTTCATTGCGTACTAGCACAATGTTTGATGGTTGTAGGTTCGTTTCCCTCTTGGGTGAAATAGATTATTTGTATTTCCTCGCTGTAAAAAAAAGCAAGATGTTGAGCTATTCCATTCTTTACGTAATATCTCGAAATAGGGCGTTGCGTTTGGAACGGAGTGTTTTTACACTAGATTTTCTTCTTGCGAGATATAGCGAGAAGCCAAAAAATATTCGCAATGATTGCTTTTTTTTTAAAGAAAATTGTCGCATTACACCAATAGGATGGTATGTTTAGTTTGTTTATTTAAATAAGGGGTGTCTCACAGCATTGCTGAGTGTGAAAATGTAATGGCCTGTAACCACCTGTGACAATTCTTTGCGTAATAATAAGGATTTCCTGTTTTTCACAAACAAAATTACATAGGCTTTGTATAATTATTAGGGTTATTTTTGTCATGTTATTAAAATAAATCTATCCAATCCTGATAATCCTTAAAGAAGGATAACAAAAATAGATTCTGAACCATTTCATTTTTGTTTTCCTAATATTATCTATCTATATAGATTAAGCAGAATTTATAATAATTGATATAAATCATGAAAAAAAAATTTGCTCGCCACAACTGGTCTCAATGATTTACACATTGTATAGATTTTTTTTACAAATAAAAAATGTAATATTTCCTTTGATTAAATAATCATTTTGCTTTAATACGAGTATGCAAATGTAGTCAAAATAAAATATCTAACTAACGCTAAATATCAGTAACGACAAGGAACGATAAAGAGGAAACGATATTATTGCAATACAACCTCGATTACTTCTTGGGACACAGAAATACATTATTTAATATATTTTTTTGGTACTTATGATTATTACACATTTAAAATGAAAGCGTCCGTTGTCCGTGACCACGGATTACGAAAATGTTCGAAACGTCGGGTTTTCAAAAATGTATAATACAAAATATACGCGATTAATCCGTTTGAAATAGTTTCGTTTAAATACATTATTTATCGATTAATCTTTTTTCAATAATTATTCAAATACATACAGCATTGAACATTTTTTGTTATTATGTTCAAGATTTTTAATTTTTAAAAGAGTCATTATTTTCTTTATCATATTAGAAGCATAATTTCACTGAGAGAGAGTTAATTCGGTTTAACGTTCACCTGCACCTCCCATTACAAAGAGATTAACAAAATGGATGGTATTTTAACACTTTGAAAAACTACTTCTAAACTTCTCAACGTACTATTATGCGAGGATGGAGAGAAAGAAATTAAATAAAAATTAAGCTAAGATGAATCGCGCAAATTACCATTAATTACTAAATGTTAATTGTACATCCCGCCGAGGCTGTAGTGGCACGGAGGTACAATGGCGCGACTGTAAGCGGGGTCGTGGGTTCAACTCCCACTCGGAGGAATGATATATTTAATATCATTATTTCTTTGCTCTGGTCTTCTTTAAATTGGCCTCTTTAAATCACCTCTTTAAATTAGCGAGGTTCCTGGTAAAGATTTTATTGATTGAAGAATTACTTATAGGTCCCGACTGTTAATCCTGATAGACTATTGGGCTTGTTTATTTTCTTTTTGCAGTCTTTGTACAGTTCGGGGTTTTTGTTTTTACATTTTTTTTTTATTTTTCACTTTTTTGTTAGGATTCATTATGGTAATGATAGTCATGATATACCTTTTTGAAATCCTCGTATTGAGCTCTTGAATTTGATATCCATATTGTGGTATTCGAAACGATTTTTTTTTCACTAAGTCCAATGGCGTCCCACAGCCGCCATAATTGCTTTTTTTTTAACGTCACCTATCTAAGAACACTTGGGCTGCTAATACGAATCTAACGATACCCCAAATATGTAAATCCGTTTAGCGATTCTGGAGATATAAGGTAATAAAGAATATTACATACATACAAGATACACGCGAAAAACATAACCCTTCCTTAGCGGTCGAGAAAAAAAGTGTCATCAATAACAGATCAAATTTGTAGATTTGAAGCAAACACTAAAGATTTAATCGTTTCAAATGTGAGAAAAAAAACTGGGATTCGGAAGTATCAATGGAAAAAGAGCGTCTAAGCACTAGGTGTCCCAGGTTCGATCTACCTTCCCTTCTCTATACGGGCGAGCGAGAAGAAAAAAAAATATTTAGATACATATTAAAACATCAATCAAATAAAGCTTACAACAACAAAATTTCTCATATTAACATTGTTACGCTTGAACACAGGAATAATTAATTATCGTCTTAAGTATGGGTTATCAACGGGCTTAAGCATATAACCGATTGGAGTTTCGAACTGTTAATTGGTAATTAAGAATAACTTACATAAGGGCAATGTATGGTGGATTTGAAAATATTACAATTATTTACAATTAGGAAATATTCTCTTTCTTTTTTCATAACGATCGTAGAAAGCTTAAGCATACACGAATGTTTTTAAAAAAATTTAAAGTGTTATTCCTCACTTAAGGAAGAAAAATGTTTAAGAACCGACCAGGTCCTGGTCCAACCTGGTTCGATCTGGTCGGTTTCCAGGAGGTGCGGGTTCGAGTCCCGCTACGTTAAAATTCTTACACGTTTTCTAAATTTGTATTAAACATGAATGTGCCTATTACATGAAACTAAGTATTGTGTTACTTTAAGGTTTAGCTAATTGTCTCTAGTTCTCATAAAAAATACAGCAGAAAGGTCGTTGAGTAAATAACCTAATGGTACGCCGGTTCAGCGCCTGACTGTTACCGCGACAGTTGTGGATTCGTTTCCTACTCCAGGGTTTCCTACTAACTACAAGACGAAGCGCGGCGTTGGGTTTCACCACGAAGTTATAGTCGTTGATTTCTTCTTAATTATACTTATAGCTTCACGCTGTATCCCGCATCTCCGTTATTCTAGCCGAGGGAATCTAGCGTTATCGTCAGACAACTTTCTGTCGAATTCTCTTGGCATTGCGTGTTTTTGACTGGCGGAACTCAACGTCGCGCTTTGCCGCGTCACCAGAGCCTCTGTTCCCAAATGGGAATGGAACCCACAACCATACGCCTGCATCATCGCATCATCACAGCCTCAATATAGCCTCAAAGCCTTATATTTAAATAAAAAACAAAGACAAAATAACGCGATTTTGCTGCTTTGTAATGAATATGTAATTTGAAATAGGCTTCATTACTACTACACTGTTAACTTTCCTACATGTGTAAATTCAGTGCCTGGGAGGTCCTATACGATGCTATCTAATTATAAAGTTAGACGACGCGTTCCCTACTTAACTTTATCAGAAGTTACTTTAAAATGCTCTTTCTAATATTATTGTAGATGTAATTTTAATATCACTTCAGATATATATTTTTTTTATTATAAAATGATTTAATGTTTGATCAATTCAGAGAATTAAATTTATCTCATTGCCGCGATTAACTTAATATTTTAAAAAAATTACAATTTAGTGTATAACTATTTCTTTTGTTATTTATATGTATCCTTGTCATTGTGTGAAGATTGAATTTAAAAAGAAAATCACCGGATCCAGAGATAAAATCAAATAGTTGACAAAATCAACGAGGCCAGTCGTGCCGCGGCGCCCCATAGTGTGCCAGTAACTAAACTGGTTGTGTCGATTTATCCAAAGTAAAGAGGTTGGTTAAATTCAAGATGTTTTTCCACTATTACGTCTAGCGTTTGAAAATGGTCGATAGCTGAAAAAACCTTATATTACTGTACAGGGTGGAAGTGTCAGCACCACTTTAAATGAAACCACAGTTTTAACTACTCTATAAAAGCCTAATACAAATCATAAAAAAATAAATTCCCAAAAATGAAAAAAATATTTTTTCAAACAAAATAAATAATAAAATTGTCGTCTTAAAACTAAACGCCATTAGTAAGATTGACGCACGCACACATAAACCTATCAAAGGAACACCGCCGCACACGCCTCATTTCGAAATCGAATCGTAGGTATTGGCGATAAAGTTCAAAGTTGTTTAACCTTTAGTAGTATTTTTGTATTAATAATTGTTTACGTTATTGTTATCTATACGTAATCGCGTCACACGAAATACATGTATGGAGAAAAATCGTGAAATGAAAAAAAATCCTACATCCAAACTGTTGAGGCATCTTGATTAATTTCTTTAGGTATGTGTTTGAAATATTTTACCCCATATGCTGTTTCCGTAAAAGGAGCGCTGCCACTTCCACCCTGTATAACCATTACTTATTATTTACCACAACCATAATAGAAAATAAAGAACAAGTTACAAAAAAAAAGCTGTATTGCTCAAAAAAAATAGTCTTCAGAAATTCACCCAAGAACTGCGATCGCTTTAAAAGTTTAAAAGTAAGAACGAAGTTTTTAAAAGTTTTTTCATTACACTTAGCCAGCAAAGTATTTCTTTGTTGTGAAAACGGCCACAGAGCAAATTGCAATTAACGTAGTGTACTCTACTCCATTGCATGGCTCTATGTCGCCTTTTTAGGTTACTGCCGTCTACGCTTTTTATATAGATTTTTTTCTCAGTTTTCAATCTATTTGTCTACGGTCCTAGCTAATTCTATTAGAAGATATATCAAGTTTTGTTTGTAAATGTCTTGTAACGGGAGTCCAATGCTTAATTGAATTAGGTTCAGAGAAATGTGATTGAAATATATTTGTTAGGTCAGGTCAGGTCTGTATTTTTTTTTTAATGATTTGCTATTTATGTCCAGATTATAAATTATATGTTTATGAAAATAATACAATATATAGGTACAATATGTTAAAATTGTCAATGAATGATATAAGACATTTTATTATTTTTAAAAGAGCGAAAAAATTATTTGAGGAAAATAAAATTTTCTTATCATGATCGAATCCAGTATCAATATCGCAAGCAATTCCTGTGCCAATTTTCCAAACGACCTCTGTTTTTCCGTTTAAATAAAAGCAAAGCAATATTTTTAGAATATTATTACACACAAAAATATTCTTGTTAAGTTTGGCTTTCCAATAAATTGTTGTGGTTCTTCAACTACTTTTCATGGCCTTGTTTCACGTCAAAGCTCCGTTCTCCATTTTCCGTTGGAATTCGAACTCTTCAGTGTTGAACTGCGGAACAGAACGCAGCAATTTTTACCTTCACACCAGCTATAATTTCTTGTCTTGGTTCAAATTGGATCTAATAATGTAATAATCTTTTTTTTCTGTAATATTTCCATTGAAAATATAAATAAATATACATTTTTTTTTTATTTGAAACCAGTCGTCGTAAAACCGACTGGTCCCGACATCTCCACTCAGGGAGATGAAATATTTACTTAAATTTATATTTCGATTTCTTCGCTTCAGCGCAGCGTTCAGTTCAACCACTTAACACTAGAGGAGTGTCTTAACACTAGGTTCCCTCCGCCTACCCTGCTGTGTGCGGGATACAGCGTGAAGTTGATAAATAATTGTATTACAACAAATAGCAGAGATTATCATACGACGACATCTATTTTAAATAAATTATATTTTTTCACACTCACACGTAAATCTAACCAAAGCTAAAATATAAACAACACAACAGCCATTACAAAAGAAAATTGTGTCGTTGCAAACAAGAAAGAAAGTAAAAAAAAAAATCAATTGAGCGTCTCTCTAAAAGTTTAAAATAGTTAGCTAGGGATGTCCAACAAGGAATTAGCCGGTTGCAACAAAGTTAGCGAGTTGCAGATAGCGCTTGGCTCGCGTCCCACTACACCCTGGAGATCTGCACGAGTGCGGATCTTGAAATTTTAGTAAGTTTCACTCTGTGGGGTTAATGTTTTTAATATTAATGAAAAATTTTTAACATTTCAATTTGTTCTTTTTTTATTTAATTTGAGTCAGATTTCTAAAATGCGTGAGGCATATCACTTATCAGGTTAGACGAAAGTATTTTTTCATTAAATTAGATGTTCCTCATCATCATCAGATCCCCATCATCCTCGGTGGATAGACCATTTGAATTGTACTTACTAGTAAATAAAAGCTACTTACATGAAGAAGGGGATGAATGATTTCTATGTATATTTTGATAATATTATATCATTATAAAATTTGGTTCTTTTAAAAAATATACAAATATGGTTCAATTTTTATTTTTGAGAAAAAATTATTCAAAAAAAAATTATATAATGAATAAAGGAGATCAATCATAACGCTTTGAGTTAATTTTATAACTCGTTAACACAAGTTCATTGAATGTAAAATGGATTTATTCATATTAATTACGATCATTTAATCTATTAAGTGTCCATTTATATATTTTATAATAATTCATTTATAAGCTGTGTTAGATCTATTTCTAACATATACTTAGCACAAGAGCGAAGCGAAGAGTTTTAGAGAAAAAATATGTTCGTAATAAAATAGCAGAACTTGTTCATTTATAAATAAAGAGGATACTTGAACTGAAGGAGACTTACGACTAAGCGGTCAGTAAATAACGTAACGATCGGAAGCTCGCCTAAGAAAACCCTCTCCATAGAAAACCAACTCGATATGTGCATAAATCAACTATCGGCTATCCGTGGAGTAAAATATGAATACGAAGCACGACTTTATTTTGCCAAACAAAGGAAAACGCATCAAAATTTCAAATATATGTACTTCTCAATAGATCGAGGTCGACGGAATTCTCTCAAAGTTCTGTTGAATAAATATGTTACGGAGAAAAGCTGTCGCACGCATTGTGCACTCCGAATCCGGGTGCCTCTTGAGAGTAGTGTGCCCATGAAAGTTATTATTGAAAATATTTTATTATTTTACACATTTTTACAAATGTATGTACGAGTGTGTGAGTTGATTGGAGAGTGGTTTTTAATTATTATTTGTTATTTCTACCATATTAAAAATTATGTTTTATAAACAGTTTATTAAAAAAATTAAAATTTTACGTTGGTGCCTTGATTATCTTATTGTCTTTTTATTAATTTACTCGTATTGTTGTTGTATATGTATAGTTAATACAGTTAGATAACATACAAAAATAATAATTAGCTTCACGCTGTATCCCGCACACAGCAGGGTAGGCAGAAGGAACCTAGTATTAAGACACTCCGTTACCCACTTTTTGCCGAATTTTTGTAGGCATTGCGTGTTGAGTGGCAAAACTCAACGCCGCACTTGGCTTCGACACCAGAGCGAAGAAATGGAAATATAAATTTAAGTAAATATTTCATCTCCTCGAGTGGGAATCGAACACTGTGCCACGACTGGCCTCAACATACAAAAATATTTAGAAAAATTGCTTAAGTAATTCGTATTCTTATTTTTAAGTTGACTCACAAGTCTTTAACTGTCTTGGTTGCCGCTTCGAATAATGCTCTCTATCTCTTTCCTCTACCTACTCTTGTATGACCAGGAAACAGCGTGAAACTAAAAATAAACGGCAAGATGAAGTCACAGAAATATTTTTTTTACAATTGAGCAATATTTTAACAAATTAACGGTATTTATGCTGAAAACTCTTAAGAAGCTTCTCAATTAGTCAACAATGTAGGTACAACGTGAAAATTCGCCTTTTTTAGTGATGATTTGGTAGGATGTTAGCTATAAAGAAGTGACTGAGCCATATTTTTGCGAAGAAAGTATCAAAATATCGGCGAGATCAAGTGTATCAAATCTTGCTTGAGAAGGTAATTAAGTCAAAATATTCAATAACCAAGGATTGTTTTTTCAGTAAGACTCGGTGCCGGAACATAAAGCTCTATCCACCCAATCTTTGTTAGAAACGAACGTTCCGCACTTCAACAGAGATAAAGGATTATGATTTATGCTCAGTTTTAAAATTAGGATTTGTCTAAACGCTATGATAATTTGGAGTTCCTAAAACAATCTAAAACAATCTAAATAGGCAATTGGGAATTTTTCTATAAAAAGAATGCGTGCTGCTATTGAGACCACTTCGATTAAGCTGACATACTCTAATAGCAATAAATGTTACGTACAATAAAAAATGTTGTCTCTTTGTAACAATATTAAATAAAATCATCATCAAAAAATATAACATATTACGACATGCAAGATTTAAAATGTGAATAACCGATATTTTATTGAATCATAGTCATCCTATTTTCGGAGAAACCAATTGTATTTGTGCGAAGCGAGTGCAGTCCGTTATACTTGAAGTAAAGGTACAACAGAGTTTGAGTGTAATATTTTTACAATCAGAGACGTTGCGGGGCCGATCTTGAGTATGGACAGAGTGCAGAGAAAACTTTTGTGATATTAAAAGCTTTAACCATTTATGATTATTGATTATGATTTTCTATCTTTGAGGAACAGTGTCCTCGTTTTTGAATTATTCGACTTCGATGAAGCCCACGATCAGTATATCTATAGATTTCCTCCGATACAACCAAATGTCAACGTCCCACCCCTGGTTTGTCCTTCCAACTTTGTCAAAATCACTCGCGGTTGTTTCTCTACTCGATTCGGGCACCACACAATTTATATATACTTAGATTTTTTAAAAGTGAAACTAAAAAAAATAAACAAATAAATTAGCTTCACGCTATATCCCGCTGCAAGGTTAGGGCAGAGGGATCCTAGTGTTAAGACACTTAGTTTCCCACTGACTGCCGAGTTCTAGAAGCATTGCATGTTGAGTGGCAGAACTCAACGCGGCGCTTTGCTCGAAACCAGAATGAAGAAATGGAAATTTGAATAAATGTTCTAAATCTGTAATAAATCCCCTCGAATGGGGATCGGAACCACAGCCAGTCGGGTTTACAGTCTCACTTTGTGCGCCACGAATGGCCTCTGATTTTAAATAAATTTAATAATTTAGCAAAACAATTCCAAAGGCATATTTTAAAATGCAATATAAAATTTCTATTCAAACGTAATAAAAGTATCAAACTCAAGCTATACTATCAATGAACTATACAACAATCTTCCTCGCCACACGCGAAGTGACGATCAGGAATTTCCACTTCGCTTTATCTGCAGCGAGCGTCATCGTTTTATCCAATCTGCTTACAAATCGCCTGCAATTTCCTTGAGTGCACATCTATTAGTTAGTACGTCGATCCTAAGCATATCTTACTTTAAATATATTTTGTTAAATGAGCTATCTCATGCATTATTGAAACGTACATAATTTTGTAATCGTGTATATTTTTTAGGGTTCCGTACCTAAAAAGGAAGAAACGGAACCCTTATAGTATAGCGTTGTTTTTCGTCTGACGAACAGACTGATGACCTCATCAAGCTAAAATACTAAAATATATAAATCGATAGTCCCTTTAAACATCGACAATTTTTTTTCAGGTCGGGACCTCGCCACCACTTCTGACATTATTACAACATTGTTTTGTTATTATACTGTATATTAAGACCTCTAATAAAGACAACCTATAAATATATAAATTATTTTCTAAGTACGTAACTCTTAACGACGTTGAGTTCCGCAACTCAATGCGCAATGCCTCTAGAATTCAGCGGAAAATGGGGAATGGTATATCTTAACACTAGGTTCCCAGCTTTGCCTACCGTGTAATGTGAGAATACAACGGGAAACTAAAAGGATATACTATCAGAAAGTGATCATAACATTAATACACAAATCGAATTTTACTATCTAAATCGAATCTAGCAAAATGACTACTCATAATTTAGAAACATTATTTGTGAGTACAATATGTAGCAATTGGTATCTGGTTGGCGTAATATTTATAGGTTTAGATTCTTCTTTTAAAATATATGTATTTTATATTAGATATCGCGGCGTTGAGTTCTGCCACTGAACACGCAATGCGTCCAAAAATTCTGCAGAAAGTGGGGAAGTTCGGAGTGTCTTAACACTAGGTTCCCTCTGCCTACAGTGCTGTGTGCGGGATATAGCGTGAAGCTAATTTAATTTTATTTTTAATTTTTATATTAGTTATAGCTATTTCATCATCTAGACTAGAAGAAACTACGGCATCAAGAGATGCCTCCAAATATACTGAATACATAATTTAAGCATTTTAATATTATATTAATATACTCATACCGTAAACACGACTGTAGTTAGTTCGATTCTTATCTGGGGAATTAAATATTTTTATTCTCTCGCCTTAGTAAGACAAAGCGCGACGTTGAAATCCGCCAATCAATACGAAGAAAGAAATTCGAACGTAAAAGAGAACTCAGAACAGCGCCGTGACACTACGTTCTCCTACCCTGTCATATGCATAATACAACGTAAAGCTATATAACAAACTATAACAATTTAGGCCAGTCGCAGCGCAGTGGCACGAAGTGTGACTGTAAAACCGACTGGTTGTGGGTTCGATCCCCACTCGAAGAGATGAAATATTTACTTAAATTTATATTTTCATTTCTTCGCTCTGGTGTCGAGGCAAAAGTGCGGCGTTGAGTTCTGCCACTCAACACGCAATGCCTCCAAAATTCGGCAGAAAGTGGGGAACGAAGTGGCTTAACACTAGGTTCCCTCTGCCTACCCTGCTGTTGCGGGATATAGCGTGAAGCTAATTTAATTTAATTTATTTTATTTTTTATAACAATTTAAGAAACACTTGTCAAGAGACGAATACATCATAATTTTTGAGAAACTTGAGAACTTATCATAAAAATAGAATAGAATTCCGCAGTGCAGGTAAGCATTTTACAATAAAATAGAATTAAACAGCTCCTCTGGACGCTTATGAAGACTGACGTCAACTTTTATTGCTCGGACGAGAAGTCATTACTTTAACTCATACCTACCTACAGTAGCGAAATGCAATTTTATACCCACATCTCTTGTAGGATGAGGCCAGTCGTGGCGCAGCGGCACGAAGTGTGACTGTAAAACCGAGACTGGTTGTGGGTTCGATCCCTACTGGAGGAGATGAAATATTAACTTAAATTTATATCTCTATTTCTTCGCTCTGGTGTCGAGGCTAAGCGCGGCGTTGAGTTCTATCACTCATCACGCAATCCCTCAGAATTCGGCAGAAAGTGAGGAACTGAGTGTCTTAATACTAGGTTCCCTCTGCCTACTCTGCTGTGTGCGGGATACAGCGTGAAGCTGATCTCTTGTAGGTTTCACTGAGAACTATACAGAAATTCGATTATTGTCATTTGTCTAATTGTATTGTATTACTTAAGTGGTTTGGGATGGCATTAACAAAGCCTATGTGGAATGCTAATTGCTTAAGATACGCGAACATCGTGTTTCTATTAATTATAAAGTGATTATTCGTAATTAATCTTGTATACGACGGTTTTGGTTATAGTAGTTTGTAATAAAATTAAAATTTTAAATATATTATATATATATATTTGATTGTACGCGGAGTGGTACAGTACAATAAAGGTTTATAATTTATTACTTAAAAAGTAGTGCCGAAATTATATATATAATGAATTTTTCAAGACCATTAATGCAACAAGACCGTCAAGGCAAAGCGGCACAGCGATTGAGTGTAAATTCGAGATTTATAAGTTCAATTCTCAGATTTCCATTCGAAGGAATGTCTTATTTTCATTTTCTTGCTCTGGTATCAAAACAATGAGCGTTGAGTTGATTTTTTTAATATGTAATGTCTTTTAAATTGGGCGGTGCATGGGAAACAGTGTCTTAACAATAGGTTCCCTCTGTCTGTGTACCACACACATTTCGCCAGATTAAAAAAAAAACAGTACATATGATTTAATATGAATGAATCTCTTTTAAAGTAAAAGTTTATAATTTATATTATAAACATTTACTTTAAAAGAGATTCAAATCTGCGATACTCATATTGTGATTAAATGAAACGGTAACAAAATATAAACGTTCACACCTCCAAAACCGACAAAGTAAATATTATAAAATTCAAAGCGGTATTTCACAAAATAACCTCAAAATAGTATAGCTTAAAGAAAATTGTTCAGCAGACAACGCCGACTATAAGCTTCCTTTGGCATTTGCTCGGGACAGTGATCGATAGTGTGCCGAAACAACAGGTTCTTACAAATATTTACGGTAGTTTTCAAAGATGTCCCGAATCGACGAAAAGATCCATTTCTCTGAAAAGATTTCTCTAACATATAAACCAACTGACATTACCTATATTTTAGGAGATGACGTCCAAAATATATTTCCCGTGATTTATTTCAAATGTGAGTAATAAATAATATTTGTCTATATTAATATTTTCGTCAGTTCATAACAGTTTATGGTTTTGGCAAACTAGCTGTTCGCAACATAAGTACCAGATAGAATCATACATAATTCATTATTTTGTGATGGTATAGATTTACCAATAACGGAAATGTTTATTTAAAATTACATAGTGAATCACAAAATTATATAATTTGCTTAACTAACTACGCAAGAATGGATAATTTAAAAGTATAGAGAGAGAGGGAGAGACAGAGAGAGAGAGAGATAGAGAGAAAAAGAACAATTGTGTTTTATTATGTTATTATTGTAAGAAAGTGAAAATAGTTTATTCTTCCGACTGAAAATCGAACCCAGAGCTGTCGTGTTTACAGGCAGATACTATGTCAGTTCGCCATGGCGGTCTCTAATGTTTTTTTTGTTTTCATTAACCAGATCCAAAAAACACATAAGCGTTCGGTCACTTTTGACGATTTTACTAGGTGTTCCTATTATATTATTAGAGAAAGATTTTTAATATTAGTCTTTACCAAACATCATAACATTATAAGAAAACGCCATAAATGAGTAAAGATTTTTTGGTAAAATTATTAATTATAGCTCCTAGTTACGCTATAAAGATACAACGATCACGAATAAAAACATACTATTTGAACAACCTATTTCAAAATTTATTTCAATAAAATCTATAGAATCCGTTTCCACAAATAAGTAGGCTAAGCAAACACGAATTCAATTATTATAATTAAGTAACTGAGTGGAGCATTGCATGCTTTTCCGTCTTACATAACATTTTTCCTTGCAATGCGGAAACTGTGTCGATCGGAAAATTTCAAACGAGGGATGGAAAATTTCGAACACGAGAGAGAGGAGGAGAGAGGGTATCTCCCACACCCTGTCATTGTTTTATCCGATCTGCTTACAAATCGCAAGCAATCTCTTCGGGCGCACATCTATTTATTAGTTGGTTGATTCCTTGTTAAAAAAGGCCAAGTATGAATTGGAGATGTGAATTAATGGTTCCGTACGTTATTTTTGTTTAATTGAATGGCAACATTTAGTGTTTTATAATATCTGTACATAGCAGGATAGATAGAGTGAACCACGGAAACTAGTGTTACATTTTCCGTTTCCATTAAGTGACATCCATTCCTCATTTTCCGCGTTTTTTCTAGGTATGGCGTGTTGAATGGCGGAACTCAACGCCGCGCTTTGTCTCATTACCAGAACTGTATAATATTATTACTTGTTGCTGACTTAGCAAAAAGACCCCTAATTGTATTTTTTTTACATATATTCATAAACATTCTTGTAATACATTATTCGGTGTACAATAAAAATGTATTTTAGTTGTAGTTTTTTTACCCACATCCTGCCCATCACGCAACTACTTTATTATGTGTTGTAACGCGGAACTTAGTGTCGAAATTAATATTACCAGATCGAAGATATAGAAATAATTCTAAATATACTATCTGTATAATATTTGAATATACTATCTCGAAAAGAGATCGGATCGGCAACATTCGTATCTACGACCTATACTGTTGAGAACGTATGGCTTAGTAGTAAGAGCGCCTGGTCGCGGTTTCGAGTCCCAGATTTTTATACGTTTTTTAAATAAGTAATAATGTTTTATTTTTATTGATTATAAAATTTTATTTATTTTATTCAATTGCTATACTGTCTTTTGTTTATAATAATTTATAAAGATAGCCAGAGTCTTAAATTTATTACTCTTTGAAAATCTTAAAATACACTGACGCCATCTTGAGATTTGTTGAGGAACCCTAAAACAGGTTGTATTTGGGTACGATAGGAAGCTTTTTTGCTGATATTACTTTATTCATAAGGTCACTCCTATACGAACACTTGTAACACCATATATAATATGTTTCTTTTATAAAAGAGCTGTACGTACTTTCAAAATGCCTAGCGAAGCATTTTGAGATTGATATCGCGATTAGACTATGGAACTAATTTTTTTATGTGAATTATATTTCGCAGTATTATTCCCATCCCACAAAAAAAAGAAAATATGACAATTAAAAAAACTGATCTTTTTATCAGCATAGGAGCGAAAAATATTGTTAAAAATTCATATATCACGGATTAACATATCAACTAATATGCACTCGCACTGTAAACACCGCAACAATTTACAAAACAACTTGTGTACAAACAAATAAATTCTTAAAACGACAAACATATTTAAATTTTGTCAATATTTTATCAATGTCCGACCAATATGCGTCATCATTTTGATGAATTATGAACCTATTAATTATTTTTTATGGTCATTTGATTTATTGTGAAATAGAAACAACACCGCAGTGCGGTGTTTGTCAGTTCATACAATCAAAAAGGATTACTGCGACTGCGTTTCGAACGCTCATAAACCAAGCATTAATCAATCACAGACGATAAAAATGGTGAAAAATATGTTTAATTATTTTTAACTATTACAGATTGTACTTCTGTCTTTGTTATTTGCCCCCTGTGGCGTAGGGGGATGAGAGTGTGATTTTAAAAGAGGCGGGTTGTGTGTTCGATTTCCACTCGAGGTAATGTAATATTTAATATTTTCAATTATTCGGTCTGGTGACAAGGTAAAGCTCTGGGTTGAGTTCCGCCTCTCAACAGTCAATGCTTTCAAAATTCAGCGGAAAGTAAGGAGCGGAGTGTCTTAGCACTAGGCTTTCTCTGCCTACTCTGCAACATGCCGGATATGGAAAAAAAAGAAAGAATCATATTGTAAGTATATAAGGAACTTTATTTGACGTCCAGAAAGAAAAGTACACAAAAGGTGCGTGTGAAGAGATTGATGATGGAGTGTAATGAAGCTGAAATCGAAAGTGCTACCTTTATAAACCTTTTGTCACACTCGTATTTCAAATAAGAAGTATGTTTTTTTTATATTAAATAATATATTTCTAAAAACATACAAGATTCAAAATAACGTTGAAATATCTATTCACCGTAAATTTCATCTATATTTTACTCTCAAAGAAAATTAATCTAAACACATGGTTATGACGAATAAAAATTGAATGGACCTGTTCATAACACTTTTGACGTAAGAAAATTGAGTTCCAACCTAATTAGGTGTATTAAACATATTAAACTTAAAGCCATTATCATACGTTTAGCACAGCGAGGGAATTAGATGCTAGTAATTTGGCAACGCGAACAGCTACTACTTTAAATGAGAACGTTCTAGAACGCTCGTATAACGTGGCACTGGCCAAGCCACTCCGAGTCTCCAAACGAAGTAATGGAATATTAAAATACTGTAAAACTTTCGATATAGATATCTCATTTCAACGGATTGTAAAAGTAATGAACGAAGAAAGGAGCGCTTCATGAAATTTTATTTTTATTTCAACATTTACAACTTTTCTTTATCGATCGTTGTGTGAAGGTGCATGGAATGTGTTTATATAATTTTAAGTTTTATCTGTTTATTTGTTTTTTTTTTACTATGTTAAAAAAAACATTTAAATATATATATTTTATATATATAAACATTGAAATCTTAGATGATTTTACTTGTTTTCTATTTTATTATAATTTTGGATAGTGTGGTTTTTCAGCTTTACGCATTTCTCTTGTTTTTTCTTCAACAATATTGGACATTGATTGATGAAAGTAAAGGGTTGCGGTCAAAATATTTAAGTGTAAAAAGACGTCGCATCCAGATATTATAATATTTTATCATAATAAACGTTCTTTAGCTATGATGTAAATTTCACTAAAAGCTGTTATAGAGAAAGGAATAACTTATATCATAAATACAATAGGATATTATAAGAGCACGTAATATTTTTAAAATAATGAAAATTTTATGAAAGGAATATACTTTTTAATCTGCATAAAAAGAAAATGCCCCTTCGTGACAATATATTGCTTTTTTTTGGTTTTCGCTTTATCCTGCAACAGGATATGCTAAGAAAGCCCACTATTAAAACCTTACGTTCACTGTTCTGTATTTTCCATCTAAATTCGGGACAAGGCATGTTGAATGGCGGAATTCAACGTTATACTATGCCTTTATCGGTCAAAAAAATTTAACTAATTCATTGCTCCGAGTGAGAATCAAACACACTACCACCATTTACAATACAAGTACATTACAACCACAAAGCTTCAGCTTCACGCTGTATCCCGCACACAGCCGGGTAGGCAGAGGGAACCTTGTGTTAAGACACTCCGTTCCCCACTCTCCGCCAAGTTCTGGAGGCATTACGCGTTGAATGGCGCACCGCAACGCCGCACTTTGCCTCGACACCATACCGAAGAAAATATTAATGTAAATAAATATTTCATTTCCTCGAGTGGAAATCGAACCAACAATCAGTCGAATTTACAGTCACACTTGGTGCCACTGCGCCACGACTGGCCTAAACCACAAAGCAAACTAATTAATTTAGAGTAACCACTAATGGCAAGATTAATTAATAAGTTATTGAGAATTCACTTTGCCTCAACCTACAATCCTGATCATAACTTATAATAGATATGCATTTATATGTGGCACTTGGTGTCAAGTGCATTCGAACATGGTAATATTGTATATGCGCTTAGTACTTTTTACTCACTTTAAGTAAAATATAGAACGTTGCTTTTTATATTATTTTCTATTTTTATCTTTTCAGATGTTTTTATGGTTGTAATAGTTGATGAAATTTATCGTTCTTTGATAGTCATCTGTGAAAAAAATTATTTACTTTTATTATTTTTTTTGCTTTGAATAATTTTTAGAGGCCAGTCGTGGCGCAAACGCGATAGGTGGTGAGTTTGGATCCCACCTGGTGGAGAAATGAAATATTTAATATATTAATTTCTTCGTGGTGTCAGCGTGAAGTGGGGAGCGAAGTGTTTTAGTGTGACAATACTTTCCTCCCCACTTGGGCTCCCTTAGCCTGCTACACGCGGGATACAGCGTGATATATTACCATTAACTCTAAATTAAGTAGTTTGCTTTGTAGTTGCAATGGTTTTGTTTTGTATTATAAAAAAATATACTTATTAACATGATGGCAATGTGTTTGATTCCCACCTGGAGAAATTATATATTTAATATTTTAATTCCTTCGCTCTGGTATCAGCGTAAAGTGGGCTCCCTTAACCTAGCCTGCTACATTCAGAAAACAGCGTGAAAATTAAAAAAAAAACATTTTGATTATAAATGCTAAGTTAAATAATTAATTTAGCAGTACAGTACAGCATGCACAATTGGATATCAACTTATATTTAATATAATATCTTAACGCCGCGCAATGGTAGCTAAAGTGACTCATTTCAACACGTAATTCACTTAACCGACCGCAATGCAGCCGTTACTTAGACCGTGTATTAATGCAACTTGACTAAAGTGCTGTTACTTTTGCGAATATTCTCAAAGATTTGGTAAATTTATTACGGGATTATTAGCGATGTTTGTGTTGATTTAAAGCTTTTGCCGTAATGTTTCCTTTACACTGTGTCCCGCTCATAGCAGGGTAGTTAAGGGAAACTTAGTGCTGAGACACTCCGTTCCCCATTTCCACAGATTCTGAAGGCATTGCGTGTTGAGAGGCGGAACTTAACAACGCGCTTCAACTCGAAACAAGAACGAAGAAATGCAAATATACCAAAAATGTACCACTTTTACCCCGTAAAGGAACCACTTTAAGTTGTTAATATATTCATTTTTAAAGAAGAGGTCAGTCGTGGCGCAGGAGAACAAGTATGTAGTTATAAAAGCCACTGGTTGTTAAAGGCAAAGCGTGGCGTTGAGCTCCGTCACTCAACACACAATGCCTCCAGAATTTAGCGGAAAGGGGAGAATGGAGTTTCTTAACAAAAGCTTCCCCCTGCGTACCATTTATTTATTTTAGAAAGACAACATATCTAATGCTAAACAATATTTTGAGAAATGATTTCCATATTAGCTATAACTCATATAATGCTATAACTGAAGAAACTAAAATAATATAAAAAAACTGAAGCATAATTGATAAAGGCTTAACTAATTACATGGAAAATAATAAGAAAAATTATATTCTATAGAATTCACGTTTCATTGCTTCACAAAAATAGAAAAGAAAATATTCAAACACGGCTCCCCATCTCCTAGCTAAATACGGTGTCTTTTTTATCTCATCTGCAATTTCCTGGGATGCACGCTGTATTTAATCGCTTTATTTTATACGGAGTATGCTCTCCGTTTAAACCAAATCTGCTTTTAAAAGCATATTTAGTAAGTATCTATCTTATTCTGTTTTAAAATACTATTTGATAAGGTTCGTTATTTATTTGCCTTTTATCATTTATTTTGTGTTTATAAAACGTGACGTTCGTGCTTCTTATTAGGTATTTAATTCGATTTTTGAAAATTTAATAATGTCTATGCGATTTTATTAGTTTAAAAAGAATATTTTATAAAATCGCATAGATATTATAAAATTTAAATTTTATATCTGCAAAGAAAACTTATCCACTGTACATGTCTTGAATAGCATCAGTGTAAATTTAATCATCGATGTGATGCTTCACGCTGTATTCCGCACACAGCAGGGTAGGCAGAGGGAACTTAGCGTTAAGACACTCCGTTCCCCACTTTCCTCCAAGTTCTGGGAGCATTGCGTGTTGAGTGGCGGAACTCAACGCCGCGCTTTTCCTCGACACCTGAGCGAAGACAATGAAAATATAAATGTAAATAAATATTTTACTTCCCGAGTGGGTATCGAACCCTCGACCAGTCGATTGTACACTCCCCTGCGCCACAACTGGCCTCCGTAAATTGAATACTAATAATTTATTATACTATTTTATTTTTTGCTTAATTTGTGTCCATTCGAGCTAGTCATAAATTAAGTTAATCAAGTAAATAGCGATAAGAGAGATCTAGAGAAGGATAAATGCCCTTGAAATGATAAATGTATAACGAATCCCTTATAATATACAGGGTGGAAGCGTCAGCGCGCCTTTTACTGTAACAGCATAAAAGGTAATAAGTTCTTTGATTTTCACGATTATTACACATTTTAAATAAAACTTTTTTAACCGGATTAATCGCGTATATTTAGTTTTTTTACACATTTTTGGAAACACGACATTTCGAACACTAGTCCGCTAATAGTTGGTTAAAATAGTTTTATTTAAAAAAAGCATATAAGGTATTTTTTTAAACCCATAACTAAATAAATTAATCGAGTTACCTCAACAGTTTAGACGTATCCTACGTCTATCATTTTCATTTCACGATGTTTATCCATACTTGTATTTCATGGATCGCATAAATACTAAAAACGTAAACACATACTACTAAAAAATATTACTATAGGTCAAGAAACTTTGAACTTTGCCGCCAATACCTACGACTCGATTTCAGAATATGCGGTGGTTTTCCTTTGATAGGTTTATGTGTGCGTGCGTCGGTCTTGGCATATTGTATTTTATTTTACAACGATAATTTTATTATTTATTTTGTTTGAAAAAATAACTTTTTAATTTTTGGAAAAAAAAGTATTTTTAAATTGTATTAGAATAGTTAAAACTGTGGTTTAATTTAAAAGTGGCGCTGACAAAAACGGTCTGTATAAGGGTTTCGTTTTTTACGGAACCCTACAAAAAAAAATTTCTAATCAAATAACTAAAAAAAAAATCGTATTCAGTTAAAATTCTTTACCTAAATAAGTATTTTATACATATTATTTTTATTTTATATTTATGTTTATATACGTTCAAATACCATTATAGAAATTATAGAAATAAGATATTATATTATCTCAGATTAATTTGTATAGGCATTTGCGTAACAGTCTTAATGTAGTCGACAGCACCTTTGTTCGCGTAAACTTTAAGACGTAAAAGGGAAAATCTAGTTATTTTCCGTTTCGTAACAAGTTATTGATCGAGAAATCCTGTTTTTGTCCTCCCTACACTCTCCCTAACCTACCTACACTTCCCTTCATACAAAATGTAAACTTTCTAAATTCAATAATTTCGCGTGTGTGAACGTTGTCTGTCAGTCACTCAATCAAAGTCAGTAACAGTAAAAATGTATATATCTAGAAACGTATATGTATATGTAGACGAATAAACAAAACACAAACGATATAAATTGATATAGAAAAAGCAAACTGAAAATGTTATTTAGATATCACGATGTTATTCTTGCAAAAGTATCTCGACATCAGCGGTGCATTCGAGTAGAAAATCGTGAAGAAGGGCGATAAATCTGAAGACATAAATCTATGTTTACTAAGAAAACGTATAAATAAAATCACCGACATGTAAATACGGGTGAACGTAAAATTGAATCACGATGAAAAATATTAAAAATTACAAATATCATCCATTCGTCCATTTGTAATTTTTATATCTGTATTGTAAATTAAATGATTAATTGAATTGTAAATTAAATATTGATTGAATGCTAGTTGTTCAATATATTTTTTTTTGATTTTAAAATTGTATGAAAAGTACAAACTGGTCAAGTGCAGTTCAGGTTCAGTAGCAATTTCATCAATATATTGAATTCCGGGGCATTCTGTGTTGGGTGGTGACACTTAACGCCGCACTTTGCCTCATTACCAGAGTGAAGAAATGATTTTTTTTTTTCATTTCTTCGAGTGAGATTCGAAACCCATACCCGTCGCGTCTGCAGTCGTACGCTTGTGCACCTGAGCATTGGCTGGCCTGCAATATACATACTTTCCCGATTTATTTTTAATATATTAAATATATTAGATACTCGTATTTACTTTCGCTACAATCATGTAGATAGAAGTTTCCCTCACTCGTAAACAGATGGTTACCAAATAACTTTTCGGTCCATGATTTATTGCGGAACTGTGACACAATTATTTACAGAACATATTTTTGTAAGAAGTTTATTTCAACTATAAGTCTGATCTAGAACTTGGCATTATTTCAAATACACTAATATATTTATTTGTAATATATTAAAATCTTCATTCATTTTCTGTATTTAATATAAGTTCGTAAAAAATCGTCATGAAAGACTGTATTGTGCCTTTAATCAACATCGAAAAATGTTATGCTGGTTTCAAGCACACAGTTTGTCGGTCTAACCGAATCACAAAAACTGTAAAAACTGTACGTGTTATTCACACGAGTAATGGAATTTTTAAAAACTAAAAGAAATTGATACCGCGAACTGATAGCGCAAAAATGATTTGTATAGTTCTCAATTTCACGCTACACGTCCTCTTATCTATAAAATTACAATTTCCTTGAGTAAAATTGAATCAACAACTATCATGTCTACTGATCAAGTACTCTCCAACGATGGCGTCTTAGATAATATTTATTATAAAAAAATCGTAGTACGTTCTAACTATCGTACTAAACTGATCCTGACAAAACTAACATTGATTCTGTTCCACCCATTTACTACTATGGCTAATATAAAAAAAACTTGAAGATTTTTTATCCAGATCTAGGGGATTACGACCCCCTACACTACGAGTAGAAAAATAGCAGAGACTGATTGAAGATTGATAAAATTAGAAGACCAATTACAGGAACTGTGAATTCATAATGTCTTCTAAGAAAAACATTTTCCTGGTATAATTAAACAAAAAAATAATCTGAACTAAAGACAAAAGTGACTAATGTAATATTTATCTAGGTGAGGATTAATACTAAATTGGAACTTTTAATTAAATATCTCAAATATTGGGAAGTTATCTAAAAAATTAAATTAATATTTGTAAGCTAGAATTTTTTGTGAGCTGATTCAGATTATATTAGGGTTATATAGTCTGTGGATGCCAAGATGGTTTTATTATGAAGAAATTATAAAGAAACAGATTCAATTAAAAGTTTAGGCCATAGGACGCTATAAAGATGTAAGAAAATTAAATTGTCGACGACTTATTGGTTTTTTTTTTCATCTTCACCTTTAATTTTCAATTTCAATAACTATGCAAAAACCTTATGCTATAAGAATTATTAATATCTATTCATAAAATCACTCATCGATTACGTTATTTTAAAAATATATAGACGAATTAAATAGCGGCCGGTGGAGTGATCCAGTTGTGATCCGAGGAAATGAAGTATTTATATAAATCTATATTTCCATTTCTTTCCTCTGGTATCGAAGGAAAGCGCTGCGTTGAGTTCCGCCACTCGACACGCAATGCCTCCAGAATTCAGTGAAAAGTAGGGAACGACGTGTCTTAAAACTAGGTTCCCTATGCCTACTCTGCTGTATGCGGGCTACCACAGTGTATATTTTATCTACAAATATATTTTTAAGAGCGGTAAGAGAGATAGGGGGGGACCTCGGTTGACCCTCGAAAACAAAGTATCAAAGATACTGGAGGTACGTCACGTAAAAAGCATGAGGACCCCTCGGAGGGCATGTATGAAGAGGTTGATGACAGTGGAAAAGGCGAAAGAGGCATGTAGAGACCATAGCATTTGGCGCTCCGTTCTCTCTGACTATCCCGAAAGGGATAAAGCGTGAAGCTAGCTTAGTTTAGTTTAGTTTTTTATATTTTTAAAATAGCTATACTAATATAAATTATTAAAAAAATAAATTTAATTAGCTTCACGCTATATCCCGCACACAGCAGGGTAGGCAGAGGGAACCTAATGTTAAGACACTCCGTTCCCCACTTTCTGCCGAATTTTGGAGGCATTGCGTGTTGAGTGGCAGAACTCAACGCCGCGCTTTGCCTCGACACCAGAGCGAAGAAATGAAAATATAAATTTAAGTAAATATTTCATCTCCTCGAGTGGGGATCGAACCCACAACCAGTCGGTTTTACAGTCAAACTTTGTACCACTGCGCCACGACTGGCCTAATATAAATTATTTACTGACTTAATAAACTATTAAGTCCCTTAAGACTTTAAATACAATTTTCTATTAAAAAAGTAATCAACAATATCAATTTAAACGTTCAAAACAATTTACTTTTACGTTGTATTTAGAGTCACCATAACGATCTAATTCATTTAGCTAACTAGTGCACGGCTCCAGCCTGTGTATTAATCTAGGAGAGTGCAATTTCTCGTGTGTTTTTAAAATAAGAATTAAATGATAAAAAGATCACTTAACTTTTAATAGTCTAGTAACCTAGCTTTACTTATTATAGTTATAAATCAAATTAGATTCACGCTGTATCCAGCACACAGGACGGCAGGCAGAGGGTCCTAGTGTTTAGACACTCCGTTCCCCATTTTCTGCCGAATTCTGAAAGCATTGCGTGTTGAGTGGCAGAACTCAACGCCGTGCTTTGCCTTGACACCAGAGCGAAGAAATGGAAATATGAATTTAGGTAAATATTTCATTTCCTCGAGTGGGGATCGAACCCACAACCAGTCGGTTTTACAGTCACACTTTCTGCCTCTGCGCTACGACTGGCCTTATCAATTTTACCATATAACATAATAAATACAATATTTTATTTCTTGAATTTTGTTCAAGAAATAAAATATTTTCGATATTTCTTTTTAACGAAACACTGGATGATGAGTGGTAGAATTCAACGCCGCATTTTGTGTTATCACACCATGTAAATTAAAGCAGCGCCGCGCTACAAATATGAATAGCTTCACGTTGTCTCCCACATATAATACAATTAGCAGCGGGAACCCTTTTTTAAGACACTCCGTCCCCATTAAGACACTTCCGTTCCCCTCTTTCCGCGGAATCCTAGGAGCATCCCATATTGAATAGGGGAACGATGCAAATTTATAATAATCCACAAATTTAAATTTCAATTCTGTCCCTACTGTCTATCCCAGGCTACTATTCAATTTGTATAGAATGTGAATCTAAACTGAATAGCAAATAGGTTTAATACATTACCTAAATTTCGTTTCCGCGTGCTCTAATTGCGCTGTTCGTGTTGAGAGAGTAGGCTGATTATCGCGTCACACCTATAACTGTTTTAATTGAATTGGATTTAGTTCATATTATTTACTGTTTTTAATTGAATTCATTAGGTTGGACTGTTGAGTTCGTTAGCTTGTTTGGAAATGAATTAAAAAGGTGTAACTAATTCGAAATGAAAATATATTTATTTGTAGTTTATTCAGTTTATTGACGGTGTTGTAGCTTTATATTTGAGGTCAGTCGTGGCGCAGGGGCACAAAGTGTGACTGTAAAATCGACTGGTATTGGGTTTGATAATTTTGGTGTAGTAAAAAATATAGTAGAAAAATGGTAACATTTTACGTTGTAGTGACCAAAAGCATTAAAGGCTTAAAACTATAATAAATTTATTTAAAAAAAATATTTAATATTAAGTTAATAAAATAAACTTGCTCCTAGCAGTTTCAAAAAAGCAATATATTCACTGCTTAAATAATGTTGTGTTTGACGTTACTTACCTACGTTTATATTATGTTACATTTATAGTAATCTGTGGTAAACGGTGTTGGTGTTACATTTATATATTTTGTTATGCTGTTCTTTTATTTATATGTATGTGCACTGTTTGTTTACCCCAATAAATGGAAAAAAAAAAAAAAAAAAAAAAAAAGAATTTTATTTTAAAAGATAAAATCAAGATTTACTTAACAAAAATTGCCTAAGTTTAGAAATAGCGATCTAACACACACACACACATACATTTTGATATAATTCAAAATAAACATAAATATCCATCGCAGATTCCAACAATTTACGAGACATGAAAAATATTTTCATTTATCACGAAAACATCTCTAAGTCGAAATGAAAGTTTCCACAGATTGCCAGGATTTATCGTCGTATGTGTCCTCGCGTAGCGACTTAGCAACTTAACAAGGTACCCTAAAACTTTTAAAATTCTCAACACATTTATAAAATATAAAGAAGAGAGCTGTAACTTAAGATATTATATTTTATTTAACATTTTTTTTTTTTTGTAACGACGATTTATAATATAATATATTTAATTCCAACGGATATTAGTGCCTACTATGAATTAACAAAAACCATATTTAAGAATTTATAAATAACGTCGTATAAATTTAAAAATTCCTTCCTTTAATCCAACAGTAATAATTGTTTGATCTTCTAGTAATAGTAAATAACAGCTACAGATTCAGTAGCGCAGTGTATCAGCATATAATTTTAACTTGATAGTGAATTAACACTAGATTTTTTCTACCTTCCCGCTAAAAAAATATATTATGTCCTTTTTTTATTTGCCTTCATGCTGTATCCCGCATATGGACAGAGTAGGCAGAGGGAACCTAGTGTTAAGACAGTCCCGTAGCGACGACCGGATCGGAGCGAGAAAATAAAAAAATATTTTTTTTTCTTTTTCACATTCCTCCGAGTAGAAATTGAACTCACATTCGTCAAGTTTACAGTCGCACGCTTCTGCTCCCGCATCAAGACTGCGACGCATAATACGCTATTTTTTCCATTTTATTCAACTAAAAACTCCCAGAGCAATATTTGAACTTACAACCATTTCGTTCTAATATATATGCAGCAACGAAACTACAATGGCGTCACTATTTAATTTATTAATGTTTTATCACGCTTCACGGTGTATCCCGCATACCGATGGGAAACCACGCTGTACCCCGCATACGCCAGAGGGAAGCTAGACTGTTCTAGAAGATGTTCCTCAGTTTTTGCTGAGTTTTTCGATACATTGCGTATTTAGTGGCGGAACTCAACGCCGGACTTTTGCCTCGATGGCAGAATAAAGAAATGAAAATATTAAAAAACAATAATTCACACCCTCGAGCGGGGACCAAACCCGCAACTGTCCCGTTACAGTCACTCCTTAGTGACCCTGCGATACGGCGGCCACACTTGTTATACTATTATTCTTTTAAATCAACATTTAGGAAGCACCATCACAATACAAACATATTGAAAAATGAATTGAACTCAGAACCACCAGGAGAATTACGCAAATTAGAGAATAACGAAAAGCTAATTAGTAACATGAAACTCCGCCGCAAGTTAAACAAACGCAGGGAACCTCGTGCGAGCCGGGCGTGTACTAAACGAGTTTGTAATTACAATTACACAAGACCCACAGTAGACAACTTGACGGTGTTCAGCCAATGAAAAATATTAGTTATTGTAGCGATCTATCAGCTTCACGCTGTATACCCCATTTAACAGGGTAGGCACAGGGAACTTAGTTTTAGGACTCTCCGTACCCCACTTTCCTGTTGAATGTCGGAACTCAACGCCAGGTATTTGCCTTGGTGCCAGAGCGAATGAACGTAAATATTAAAAAAATATAATTCATTACCAAGAGTGCCCCTCCGCCACGACGACCTCTTATTTTTTACTCGACTTATTTCTTTAAAATCATATAATTACTTGGAGACTTAATTTATAAATGTGATTTTTAAATGTTTCATTGTATTGTAGTCTACTAAAATAATAAATCATTCAACTCTATTTTACAATTCTCCGTATTTCGTAATATTAAAGTTTCATGTATTGAATTTAGTTCATTAAAAGCTTTTCTCATCTAGCGCTGTTTATATTAGCCGATTCAATGGATGAATGAATTGCAAATACTAGTTGCAGAAATATTTTTGTTTGTTCAGTCAAAGAATGATCTGTATGAAAATTAGCAAACCTAAGCATAAAAATATAGATAACCGTAGAAGTCTTATAGAATGGCAAATGATCTTTATATTTTGTCTTAGTTCACTATCCAACAAAATGATAATTCTTAAAGACATATATATAATGCAAAAGAAAAGTATGTTTTTGCGGTCGGAAGAAAAATATGTATTTGTTTTTATATTTAACATTTCTAAAATAAGCTTCTGTATCCCGCACACAGCATCCCGCACACATGCGAGGCTTCGCCCGCTTGAAGTATATGATTATTTAAGGGTATTCAGGGAAAAAAATATTAATTATTTTTGTATGGTTATCTATACTATCTATACTAACGATGACATCCATCTTACAATTCGTAATTTAAATATTTTGAGTTTTATTTTATTTTACTCGCAGTAATGTCTTGTAAGAATAACGTGTAGTTATTTTATATTTACATATCCAGGAAGCCAGTAAGAAGGCGCGCACAAAACAAGCGCTGTTATTCTTGCGTGAATCCGGCGGGAATTCCGAGATAAAAAAGTCCTATCTTTCAGTGAAAGTCCCATAAAAATAGATTCCGCTGTTCCGGAGATTGGCCCACACAAATAGGAAAACAGATAGACAGACAGAAATGTTAAATTGTCTGGTTGTGTTTTAGAATCCTGTAAATATTATGTAAAGGTAAACTATATCCACTTAGAAAATAAGGATATTTGGGCATAAACCAAAATATTTTTTTATTATTTCTATATTGTATTGTATTAATAAGTATAGATTATATTAAAATAATGTCGCACATTTGTCTTTAGTCTTACGTTACGTCGTGAAATCCACAACTTGGCACATCACAGAACAAAAACCTATATGTAGAGTTAACATCAAAGGCATGTTAAATAACCACATTTACAATTACATTCGTCTCATTAATCTTTAGCAAAGTAGAAAGTTTACAAAGTAAAGGCGCAGGGACACAAAGTGTGACTGAGGACGCGAAACGTTGTGGGTTCGATTCCCACTCAAAGAAATGAAATATTTAATATTTTCATTTCACCTCTATGGTGTCGAGGCAGATTGAGGTATTGATTTCGGCCACTGAACACGCAATGCCTCCAGAATTCGCCGAAAAATGGGGAACAGAGTATCTTAATACAAAGGTCCTTTTGCCTAACCTAACCTAGATTTATATAATTCTAATAGCAAAAATGAATATACATTTTTGTTTCACGTTATTTACCACGTACAAAAAAAGAGTAAGTAGAGGAAAGAGTACCCCAGGATACTCCGTTTCCCAAGCTTTTGCCGTGGTGCCAGAGCGAAGATATGGAAATATTACTAAATATTTGATATAGAAATCGAAGCCATAACCATCACGATACGTCACCCCTACGCCACGACGGACTCAGTGTGTATATAATATAGTTATATATATATATATATATATATATATATAAATGTACAAAACAAATAGCACGACATCCAATCGAGCGAATACAGTAAAATAATTCATTCAATATGTAAAAGAATAGTCCAAAATAAATAGCAAGCGTAACCGATCGAGTTCACATCAACATCAGGGTAAAAGGAACCGCAGAAAGGCGATATACATTAATGTTTTACATCCAAAAGCTTTTAGCTCCTATATTTTGGGCTGCACGTGGTTGTTTACAGCGTTACAAATTTTTATAGCACCCATTCACGTTACGTACATACATACGACACAATTTATGTATATATATATTTATATTTTATCACTCTCAACAGATACGCTGATATCAGATTTATTATACAAATGATGTTTTGATTTGATTTTAGCTTCACGCTGTATCTTGCACTTACACACACTCCCTTCCCTACTTATCGCCGAATTGATTATAATATCTATTTCAATTCATACATAAGGGTTACGATTTAACCTACATAGGAATATAAGAAAGAAAGAACATAATAACACTACATTTTCCGCACTAATTCCAGACAATGCGTTTCGAATGGAGAAAAGCCTAGCTTTCTCTATTGAGGAAATTCAAATTAATAATTGACAGTGGAGATCGAACTCACGTCATGGTGCCAGGTCTTTTTGTAATTATAATAAAAAGCTTATAAATTTAATTTTAATTTCAATATTAATTTGATATTAAGCGAACTTTATATTAAGTACAAAACAAATCTCTATTTATTTTTGTTTACTTTAAGATGTATCCGGCATATAGCAAGGTAGAAGGAACGTGGAAGTAAAAGGAATCTTTAACCAATTGAGAATCAAACCCACGGCCGTCATCACAAATCACAATAAAACATTAAATTTAAATATTAAATAACTAATACAATCCACAACGAAAATACACTAATATAATGAAAATAACAACCCTGAACATTCACATCCTAATCCATTGCTTGAATGGATGGAGAGAAAAACATTTAAAATTACAAAATTTTTTTACCTCCCTCTTTTTTTTCACCTCCCCGTGAATGAGGTATAACGACCAGACTTCGGATATTTATGACTAACGAGCCTATTCACGGGGCGCAGTTGCCAAATGGAGATTTATGAAACAGAAAATTTCGAATAACGTATCTACCGTACATCTTGAGTATAATTTGTAGGGGTGCAAATTATACTCAAGAGGGGGGGGGTGGTGCAATCAAAATTGCACCCGATGTGGAACTCGAAGTTAATATTCCATAGAATAAACGTGGTATGTCAACTATGACGAAACTATCTCTGGATTGTTTTGGGTTTAGTTGTTTTAGTATATAAAATTAGATGAAAGTATTTTTTTTTATTTCACGCTGTCTCTCGTATAGTTGGTTAAACAGAGAAAAACTTTCCACTCTCCACTTTCAATTCAATATTTGAAACGATGTGTGTCAGAATTCAACGCCGCGCTTTTAATTACAAAATATAATTAGATTTTTTTTTATTTAAGTTTTCAAATGAAAACGTCCATATTTCATTAAATGTGTTTAGCTCAATATCAATTATAACAAGGTGTTCATTATTTATTATAAAAGATAATAAAAAATGCGACAGAAAATAAAAAAAATAAAAAAGTATGAAACAAAATCATTCCATATTTTTTTTTTCGATCCTCAAAATTTTATTTCATAACATTATGATCTAACGTTGTATCGACAAAAACCAATAAATCAATGTCCACCAATGAAGAAAATCACATAAAATAAAATAGGAAACATTTGTAGGAAATTGCAAACCCTAAGCAGATTTACTTTTTATTAGCATGGAAGTGAAATAAAATGTGTTTATTCTGGATTGAAAGCGAGATGGGTCGCTGTAAAGAGACCGAGTGACGCGGACGGATTTATCATTATACGTAATAGAACATTTTGCTGTAGGTACTAGTGATAAATTTAAGTATTCCTTTTTTTTTCGGCTTCACGCTTTATCCCGCTCTTTTAACACGGTAGATAAAGAGTAAGGGTTCATTCCTCCGAGTGGAGATTGAACTTAAAACCGTCGTCGTTTACATTCACAGACTCGTGCCCCTGTGCCACAACGTTCTCCGTCAAGCTTCAAGAATTCAAAGTTCATACTATTTTAGTATTGTAATGTAACTTTAAAATATTCAGTTTAAATATGTGAAATATACTGGCATTCCTATCTGTGGGTACTATTTATAGGTATGTTTACATCGAAATGTACGCATTCCGGTCTCTAGCATTTTAAGAAAAAATATGTATGTCGAAAAGTCTTAAGTGCAGCAAAAAAAAGGTGGCAAACTTAAGGTGAGTAAAACAAGTTTAACTTTTAGAAATAAACTAGTTTATTTCTTCGCCGTTTTAGTTGCACGAGATCGAGGTTATAATTATATGGTGTATATGGTAACTGGTGTCTTTTAAATAATAAAAAGTAGAGAACAGAGTGGTGTGTCACTCTAATTTCTCTGCCTACTCTATATGAGTTTGAAGTGAAATAAAAGAAAGGGGGCGTCGTGTCAGGGGCTCAAGGATGAGACTGCAACGCGCTCTTTTTGTGGTTCGGTCCCCACTCGAGGGAATTAATTATTATTTATAATATATTCATTTATCTTTAGCTCTGGCACGAAGGCAAAAGCCCGGCGTGGAACTCCGCCACTCAACACGCAATGCCTTGAAAAATTCAGCAGAAAGTGGGGAACAGAGCGTTTCAACACTAGGTTCCCGCTGCTTAACCTGCTGTATGAATCTAATTTTTAAAACAAAACGCCAAATATACATTTACTATCTGCTAACCTGCCTCTTATAAATTGCAGAAGATTTCTCGAAATGATAAAATATTTAAACCATTTCGCCAAACCAACGCCTCTGGTATTGAAGCAGTAAATAATATCTTATGCTAAGGGGATCTTTTATTGGCACCCTTTCGCTTTATGCAACGATTATGTCACTTTTATGAACGGTTCTCGCTATTTACGACTTCGGTTTATAGTCGAATTGCAATCTTTCGCAAATAAGTATCGCCAAGTGATCATAATCTGTGGCCATATTAGCCCTAGAAGTGACAAAATCATCAAATTGAAGTTTTGTACTCTGATAGTAAAAGAAATTATTCGATATTTGTAAATAATACCAATAGAATATAGTATGTATACATTTATCGTAATTATAGGAGAAATTATTAATTTCTTAGTTGTTCCAATTTTTATGAAGTTCATCGACTATTTTAAAATGGGGTGACTAATGTAAGGTACGTAGTAACGTAATTGTGTTGAGTATACGCAATTTATAAAATAATAAAATGAAATCAGCTTCACGTTGTATCCCGCACACAGCCGGGTAGGCAGAGGCGACCTAGTGATAATTACACTCCGTTCGGAATTTTAAGCCTAATTCAGGAGGCATTGCGTGTTGATTGGTAAAATTCAACACTATACTTTGCATCGACAACGAGGAAGAAAGCAATGAAATAATGAAAATAAATTTATATAAATATTTAATTTTCTCGAGTGAGAATCAAACCCACAACCATTCGCATTACTATACACTCACATTTTGTGCCTTTGCGACACGACAAAAAAGACTGGCTTTAAAATAATTTTTAAAACTAAATAGAAAATGTTATTATAAGCTAAAAATTATGCCTTATGTCGTTTTACAGTAGTAGAACAGAAGTGCAGGTCAAGGGTTCTACATATTTTAATGATGTACAAGAACTGCTCGGAAGCTCCCATAGTATTAAAGTTAAATATTATTATTTAGCTACATGTAAATAGGATCAGCTTCACGTTGTATCCCGCACACAGCAGGGTAGGCAGAGGGAACCTAATGTTAAGACAATCCGTTCCTCACCTTCCGCCGAATTTGTATAAATAGGTGTATACTTATTTATTACTATACAAAATAAACCATAAGAATAATAAAAAGTAAAAACATATTTTTTTTATCAGCTTCACGATGTATCCCTCATATAGCAAGGCAGATAGAGGGAACCTAATGCTAAGACACCCCGGTGTCCATTTTTCGCCAAATTTTGGGCCGAACTTGGCAAAGAAATTAAATTATTAATCAATAAAATTTATTATTTTCCGATTGGAAATCAAACTCACAACCTGTCGCGTTTAGAATCACACTTTGTGCCTCAGTGCAACGACGGCTTTAAAGCCAAAGTAAAAACATATTAGCATTAATATTAATATATATATATAGAAAACAAAATTTATTCTTCAATACAATATTGATTACACGTCAACGATGACTGATACTCGACGATCGTAAAACTTTGTGGGAAAACTCCACGGGAACATGCAAGAAAAAGCAATTTCACAAGATAAATAAATTTCCGTAAGTCAACATACTTTCACTTTTAACTTTCTTTATTTCTTTACGAAAAGTTACTGAGGAAAGAGTGCTATTAGCTATCAATTGACATATTTTCCATACTTACCGTTCAAAGTTTTATATTGTGTGTGGCTTGAATGCAAATTATAGTAAAACTTTCATTTCAGTTTTATATAAAAGATACATAAAGAAATAAGTTTATAAATACATTTTTTAGCTTAACGCTGTTATCCTGGAGGCAGAAGGAGCTTAGAGTTAAGATACTTCGTTCACTAATTTCTACCTAATTCTGGACTCTTTACGTTGAGTGGCGAAACTTAACGCCGCACCGCAACTGTCGCGTTCATAGTCACACCACAACTGGCCTGAAATATAATATTTGTATCTATCTTTATTAGTATTTTTCCCGACTGCTGAGGAAGAGTTATGTTTTTCACGCGTATCTTATATGTATACATGTATGTAATATTTTTTATTACCTCATATCGCCAGAACCGCTGAACGGATTTACATAATTTAGGTATCATTAGATTCGTATTAGCAGCCCAAGTGTTCTTAGATAGGTGACGTTAAAATAGAAATAATCATGGCGGCTGAGGGACGCCATTGGACTTAGTGAAATAAAAAAAAAATCATTTTAAACACCACAATATGGATATAAAATTCAAGAGGTCAATATGGGGATTTAAAAAAGGTATATCATGATCATCATAACCATAATGAGTTCTAACAAAAAAGTAAAAAATAAAATAAAAATTATAAAAACCAAAACCCGACTGCATAAAACTAAAAAGAAAATAAACAAGCTTATTAATAGTTTATCATGGAATCGAACAGTCGGGACCTATAAGTAATTCTTCAATCAATAAAATCTTAACCAGGAACCCAGCATATTTAAAGAGGTCCCGACTTTTAATCCTAATAAACTGTTGGGCTTGTTTATTATCTTTTTAGTTCTATGCAGTCGGGGTTTTTGTTTTTATAAATAATTTTATTTTTTACATCAATGCTAACTATCAGCATTCCCATTCAAATTTGAATTTAAACCTAAAACTTCCACTGACAATAATGTTTTATATTGCCATACACAAAATATGGCACCAACTTCGCTACAACTTTGTGCAATAAACAAATATCGATAACGATGGAATAAAACATACAATGAAACGATTTCGTCAAGAAGACAGTCGTAAAAAGATTTTAAGATTTCTCTTACACCTTCTACTCCATTAGCTTTTACTGGAAACAGTAAAATGACACGCCGTCTAGATAATCCCCTTTAAAAAATTATTACCTTTATGGAGACTTAAAGATTTAGGACCAAGTAAGAATATAATGGACACAGAAATGTCGATGGAAAATTTTTGCCAACATTTTGTAATATAAATAAATGTATTATAAACTTCAAATTCTGCCTAAATATATAATAAATAAATTTAGGCAGAATTTGATATGAGTAAAAAATTTATTAGGTAATGATGTAAATCAAATGTCGAAAAAAAATTGTTGAAATTGCTTGCTCAGATACTAGTATACTTTAAATATAATATTGTTAGCAAAATCGTGTAAAAGATTACATACAATTACATAGAATCTCTTTCCGATTAGTTTATATAACATTGAGGCCAGTCGTGGCGCAGTGGCACGAAGTGTGACTGTAAAACCGACTGGTTGTGGGTTCGATCCCCACTCGAGGAGAGGAAATATTTACTTAAATTTATATTTCCATTTCTTCGCTCTGGTGTCGAGGCTAAGCGCGGCGTTGAGTTCTGCCACTCAACACGCAATGCCTCCAGAATTCGGCAGAAAGTGGGGAATAGAGTGTCTTAACACTACGTTCCCTCTGCCTACCCTGCTGTGTGCGGGATACAGCGTGAAGCTGATTTATTTTATTATATAAACATAGTCGATATGTGTTTTATCTTGTTTTTTCAATAACGTTAACCGCTTTCCATTTCTAACAATATATTATATACATTTATATGGAATGTGACATACGTAGACTGCAGTTAGTTAAATTTCGTCGAGCTTTTTCAATCCTTACCAGAAGACAATTTATAAACTTTTCTTGAACTTACTACTATATTTTGTTATCAAACGCGATCTTGAGGCCAGTCATGCCGCAGAGACAAGCGTGTGACTGAGAACGCGACTGATTGTGGTTTGGATTCTCACGCGAGGTAATGAAACATTTTATATTTTCATTTCTTTGCTCTGGTGTCGAGACAAAAGCGCGGAGTTGAGTTCCGCCATTCAACATGTAATGCTTTCAGAATTCATCATTCAGTCATAATACTAAGCTTCTCTGCCTACCCGGCTACATGCGGGATACAGCGTGAAACTGGAACAAAATCTCTAGAGGTCGTCTTTGAAAATATATCATAGTGTTTAAATATCAATTAAAAGATAGAAGATATTGAAAAAATAATATATAATATTTAATACTGAGACCAGTATTAATAGATACAGTCGCGGCGCACCGGCTCAAAGTGTGATTGTAAAACCGACTGGTTGTGGGTTCGATCCCCATTCGAGGAGAAGAAATATTTACTTAAATTTATATTACCAGTTCTTCGCTCTGGTGTCGAACGAAGTGTTTTAACACTAAGTCCCCTCTGCCTACCCTGCTGTGTTGTGCGGAATACAGCGTGATTTTAGGTTTAATACTCAACGAGCACGTTTGAAACGTGAGCTCATCGTGTGTAAGTGTTGTTTAACTAAGTTGAGTTTGCAATGAACAATACCTATACAAAAAATTTATTAAAGTATCTGTCATTATAAAACGCAAACAAACGAATTTGAAATTTTTGTCTTTTTTATTTTTGTGTTTCTGTTAGTCTGGGTTAATCTCCGGAACAGCTGAGCCGATTTTTATAAGACTAACACTGAAAGATAGATGGGGTTGTAGAGCAACATAAGCAACATATAACAACCGTTTATCCCGGAATTCCCGCGGGAACAGTGTTCAATATTTACACATTAAAAACCATGTTTGTCATTTAAAAAAATAATGCGACATTGTTTACCAGCAAAATCAAATATAATCCCAAAAGATTTAAATTACTGTTTAGGCTAGTGTCACTCGGTAAGCGATTTCCTAAGAAATTAACTTAGTTTAACTTAAATGTCCTCAATTATTTATTAATGCTTCTAAGAATTATCTTGTTTAACTATAATTTAATCGAAACGCTTGAAGTCACCTCAGCTAATAAGTTCATACCACGAAAAAACATTTTATTGTTTTGTCAGTATTTCGGTTTTTTAAATTATTAACAAAAAATAGTTTATTAACAAAAAACAGATAAAAACCTTAATCATATAATACAGTTCCAGCTTCTATCAACCAACAACGACTTTTTGCTTAGAAAGAAAACCGTAAAACATTTCTTTCTTATTAAACATTTTAATAAAACAAAACGCTATTTACTCACTGTTTATCAACAGAACTTTCCTTTGAATGGATTATGAACCTTTCTTTCGACTAATATTTGACATAAAATAGTCATTTTAAATATTTAAATACAAAATCTACAATGGCTATTATTTTATTTATAAAACAAATTAATTAATAATAAATATCTGTTTATATATTTTATTTTAGCGTCACGTTGTATCTCGGACACATAGCAGGGTAGACAGAGGAACCCTGGGAACCTTCTATTACGACACTCCATTCCCAATAATACAGTTTCGTTTTCCAGTTGTTGAATGGCGGAGCTCAACGGCGCCTCGACACCAGAGCGAAAAAATTAAATTATTAAATATTTAATTTCCGCGAGTGGAAATCGAACACGCGATTTTGGCGTTTACAGTTACACACTTGTGCCCCTTCGCCATGAATCAATTATTAATATTTAGGAACAAATAACTTAGTTTCATTATGAAATCACAGAAGCAAAATATTTGTCTATAAAAACTTATAATAAAACAAAGGAAAACTCTGATGATGTTTAAAGTACTTATACAAATGGGTTGTCTTTAAAGGATTACGACCGTAAACCAACGACTTAGTAATTCATCACAAATACAATGCTGGTTTAAGTCTTTTTCATTAAGTAGGTATATAAGAGTATTATAACCTATTATTTAATTAGTGTTCCAGTAGTGGTTTGAATATGGGAATAATAAAACGAGCAGCGTCACATTCTGTTTAGTTTATTCGACTGATCATGGCTAACGAAACCGTCTATTTATATATATTTGGACATACTGTCAAATGAGCAACTATTATATGTTAAATTTGTACAATCATTAAAGTATTCTAAATATTATTTATTCAAATAATCTCTTATGAGCACTTTTGAATCGTCGAATGAACATATAAACAAAAAGAAGCTACCACCGGTTCGGAAGGCAGTTCTGCAGAGAAGAACCGGCAAGAAACTCAACAGTTGCTCTTTTATATAATGTATTTATACATATATTATATAAATCAATGTGTGATGAACTAATTATTAGCTATAATTGAATTGAGAATAACATATTGTTTATAGGTCTTAAGATAAAAGTTACTCAACAGGAAATTGAATAATTCTATACAGTGTTGCTAGTGATATTTAACAGTACTAAAATAAGTATATGATAATAGATAGAAATATTCTATATGGTCTTGCTCGTGCTGTTTAACACTCGGCCATCCTGCGAAGCCGTGTCCCACGGCTGGTCTGGCACACACTGTCTCACGGCTGGTCTTGCAATCGTTGCTATCATCATCACCAATACGCCGTTTTTCGTAAATCAAACTGTAACATAAAATTTTAAAGCAGTAATATTGTATTGGACAAATTATACTTCATACAACTTTCTCAACTGATTTTTTAATTATTACAAAACAATGTTAATTTCTGAATTGCTAAGAGACTTCCTTTTTTTTTGGCATCATTTATTGTTATCATAAAATAAAAAGTAAAAGAATTAATATGCACATAGAATTTTATTTTTTTAGCATTACGCTCTATCCCGGACAAAGCAGAGTAGGCAGATAACACAGAATATAAAATCCTATAATAAATAAGCACGATCAACATCAAAGTTAACTTTTTTTTTACTAATATTATAACTGAAAGCATTATTTTGTTAATATTTTTTTGGGTACTTATGTTCAAATAGAGACTAAATGCAATTTATAACAGTTTTCCTTACCACATTAATCTTTAACACACCACACACAGTATTATCGTTTTCCTCTCAGTATTTTCTATTAGCACACAGCTATATATTTTACACACAGTATTATCTATTAGCACACAGCTATATATTTTACACACAGTATTATCTATTAGCACACAGCTATATATTTTACACACAGTATTATCTATTGGCACACAGCTATATATTTTATCACACAGTATTATCTATTAGCACACAGCAATATATTTTACACACAGTATTATCTATTAGCACACAGCAATATATTTTACACACAGTATTATCTATTAGCACACAGCAATATATTTTACACACAGTATTATCTATTAGCACACAGCAATATATTTTACACACAGTATTATCTATTAGCACACAGCTATATATTTTACACACAGTATTATATATTGGCACACAGCTATATATTTTACACACAGTATTATCTATTGGCACACAGCTATATATTTTACACACAGTATTATCTATTAGCACACAGCTATATATTTTATCACACAGTATTATCTATTAGCACACAGCTATATATCTTACACACAGTATTATCTATTACATATACTCCTATATGTATATGTCTATAGCCACAGAGAGCTGTGCCACACACGAGTTACGAGTTGCCAGATACTTTTTATAACAAAATTAAATAATCTCTACAACTATCACTAAACTTAGTGCACTCAACTCATGAATATGTTTTATCAGCTCGTAATGTTGTTCTATCAATTCTTTCGGATAGCTCATAACATACTAGCTTAGTAAGTACTAAAGCGTTTTACTTCCTAGACTAACAGTAGAACGATATAGAGCAACGATCCGTGATCCACCAGTGGTCAACAGCAGCAGCCAAAATAGGAGTCGGTTTGTCATTGTGGGCCTTGCAATGAGTGAAAAGAGCGATAGTGGAGCCTCTGGTTCGGTGAAGGCCTATACAACGTTTGCCTACAGTTGGATTATTTCCTCAGTCAACAATAATTGTTTTGATGTTTTAATTCATTAAAATACGTTTATTTAATTTTATTAAATATTTACTTAGAAATTCTATTAATACAAATTTACAGAAGATTTTTGCTAAAACATTATTATGTCTCTTTCTCTATGTAAGCTCCTATTGAGTTAGCAATTAAAATTTGTTCATTTTTATTATACCTTCATAGTTGTTTCTGTTAACAAAAATTATATAAAAGTGGTCCTTGGTCAATAAAAGATTTGGAACCCCTGATGATATACATTACATACATTACATACATTACATACATTAGTAATGTGTTTATTTACAATATTATTAACCTCGTGCGTATCTAAGAAGTGATTGCCACTGTTTTTAAATTACAATCCTGTTTCATTTATATTAATTTTCTATTATTATAATATAATCATTAAATAAACTTGACCACTCTTTTGTAACAGTATCTATGTCTAGTCAATATTAACTGCACACTAAAGTTGTACAATTGAACTGTATCTAGTACTTATGTTAATTCTGAAGAAATTTATTGCAAAATATAAAATAATATTAATTTTGACTTATAACCAGTAACTTAAACTTAAGGATCACCTGTCCGCAATTATAATAGAATTACAAACTCAAACGGTGTCATTTTATGGACCTCTTAAATTTACTTCGATATTCTGAGTATTTAAATATTTTTATATTACAACAATTCACACAGCACGTTTTTCAACTCAATCTAGCTCACGCACTATTATATGCTATTTATCTCACAGAACATACGTTCCGTATTCTAACTTTCATAAAATTGTACTACACTCGCTCACACAGTATTATATATCTTAGCTCTCATAGAATAATATATAATAATAAAATTAATAATGTACAGGGAACAATAATAAGTTATACGAAACAAATCTTGACTAAATAAAGTTAGATATAATTCTTCCTTTTTTTTAAAAAAAGGAACTACTAAACTCATACGGAAGTGTCGCGTCGTGCTATTGGTGTTTAGTATGTTTTCCAATCTGTGATCTTCATGTTTATGAAGCACTGAAGAAATAAACTTAGTTTCTTCCGTTTTCACTTTCCATACGAAATGATGAAAATATCCGTGATCAACTGTGCATCCTAATTATAAAAAATTGTATATATCTTCATTTGAGATTTGTTTTAATTGTATATTTTAATTTACAAACAACTAAAACTTATATCATTTTTATTCACTCATCAGATATACAACGGCCACCCCCGCGCCTACCTACATTCGTAAACTTTTTTGACACTACTACCTAACAACGACTTCATACAGACGACACGGCAGTTTATCAAGATATGTTGTTACTACTTTCTGTAAACAATAGATCTCTATAACTATATATACCTACATATTAATATATATATATTTCTTGATGTATTCTATTTATGTCGTAGTCTTATTGAAATCTTTAAGCAAATGCTTTATGATTTAAGTTTCATAAATTATTTCAAACAATTGTTGATATTTATTAAGTTATATATTTTATTGTTATATATTTATATATAATTATAATAAATGACGTTTCGATGTTGTTCAAGTCGCGGATAATTGTTCTAGTGTTTGTAAGCTATACGTTGCTATATATGACCAATCGTTTAGTAGATGATCGGATCGATAGCGTAAACCGTTGACAGGCAAACTCTCGTTCAGTCTTTACTAAAGACATTGTATAGCTATACATGTATTCTTTTAAAGTTCTAGATTGTCCTTAAACATGAAACTGTACTGTAATAAAATGTACTATACTGGAATAAGCAAAATACGTTCGTATATTTTTTTTACAAATTTAAAAGTTTCCCTTTTTTAACTGATAATAAACTAACTAATACTAAATATCTCCCAGCAGCCGCCGTATCAATGACCTTTGAGAACATTAAATATTTATTTCTTTTTATTTGTTTGCTTGATAGACCAAATGTACTTACAACAACAATCCGCTACAGTGTTCTCTCGTCAACAACAATATGTTGGCTATCTATTAGATTATTTTTCGTTTTGGCGGTTTTTAGTTAAATAAACTAGGATTCATGATATCACATTAAGAATATTTGTCGCCCTTGATTTGAACTTAACTTAGATATATGATCGTGTTACACGAGACGTTACAATAGGTTTATATTGCACAAAAATCAAAATAAGAACTAAAATTTAATTAAAATATTTTATAACTATATTTCCATTTTTGTATATTGATATCTAAACTTTCATATAATTTAAGTATTATTAAATATCAGGAACGTTTATAATTGTTATATACATACATATTGTATGTACCTGTCACATGGAATAATATGGTTTTTTTAATAAGTGATGTTTTTTTTATTAATGTGAAATTATGAAGTATTCTCCGGGTTAAAAGATATTTTTATTTTCCATTAAATACATAGGCCACTTACATGGAAACATTGGTTAACAAATTAAAAATTAAAAATAGTTGTCGATTCTCCAATATCACATTTGTAAGCTAACAGCATAAATGGCAATAACAATTAATTAGCAAAAATATTTTATTGTAAAATTGCACAATGTGTGATAGTATTTGTTTATACAACAGGAAGCTCAAAGCTAGCCTGTAACTAAACGCTTCACTAAGGTCAACCTTTTCGACATTCCATATAGAAATAATCGTACCGGTGCAGCGTGACGCCGCGCGACAAATAAATATAACTCTTAATTATATAACTTACGCGTGAACTGCAATTCTCTAATGTACTAAAAAATAAAAATCAATTCTAATGTACTAATCTTTACTTATAATAAAATTAGTAACTGATCGCCGTCTGTACACGATTTATGAAAACATCCATTATTGGAGGCACTCATCCATTAATAAAACTCAAAACAATCAGTTTGAAAATTTCTGTCCGTTTAACTGTATGTCGGTACGCTTCAGTGCAATTTTCAATATCGTATTTAGGCAAACCCCCCCTCGAGATTCGAAACAAAATCATTTTAGAATAAATTTTATCCTATGTAATTGCCACGACTTATTTTAAAATACCCACAACAAGAAAGCAAATATTGATATTAATTAGTAACGTGTCGGATATACAATTGTTATCTCTAAAAAGTAACTTCTATATAGTACCTGCAGTATTAACATAGTCTACTATTAATGTCTTTACTTCTTGGATTTCAACCTAGCTCCGAAACCGCCATAATTTAATAAGCTACCCTCCCGTACAAATAATATTCTTAATAAGAACGCCTAAATGAACTGATATATCTATTTGTTTTGCATACATACTTGTTTGCTACCATCATTACGATATATACTTAATACAAGAGAATCATAATATCATACTCCTCTCCGCAACTACATTGTCTTTGTTAAAAACGTGCTATTATTTGTAATATCTTTTGTATACTTCGTACGTTCAACGTTTACTACTTACACATATTGTTGAAATATGTAGAAAGACCAGAAATTGAAGATTATACATATATTATATATATTAAGGCATATATCATATCCATAATTGTGATAAAACTTCCTGTATACGTTAACTCGAAACAACACTTTTTAACCATCCACACCACTCTTGTGTACATCTTTTAAGGCACAATGGTATTATATGACATTTTTACTAACCTTTCATAGTTTCGATCACGTTGAACCTGCAACCAACGTTGTAGATATACGTAGTCTTTCCATCGTCATAGCTCGATCTTCTGTTGTTGGGTGGAGTTCTTCGTCTCGAAATTGAGTTGACCAGAAAGATTCGTCTTTCAGAGTATACGTGATACGAGTAATGATATTGTAGGTAGAAGAAAAAAAATGACTTCAAAATTTGTGGGCCGTGGTTATTATATATTTCCATATCATCCCACTTCTGAAGTGTTCCAGTAGTGGTTTGAATATGGGAATAATAAAACGAGCAGCGTCACATTCTGTTTAGTTTATTCGACTGATCATGGCTAACGAAACCGTCTATTTATATATATTTGGACATACTGTCAAATGAGCAACTATTATATGTTAAATTTGTACAATCATTAAAGTATTCTAAATATTATTTATTCAAATAATCTCTTATGAGCACTTTTGAATCGTCGAATGAACATATAAACAAAAAGAAGCTACCACCGGTTCGGAAGGCAGTTCTGCAGAGAAGAACCGGCAAGAAACTCAACAGTTGCTCTTTTATATAATGTATTTATACATATATTATATAAATCAATGTGTGATGAACTAATTATTAGCTATAATTGAATTGAGAATAACATATTGTTTATAGGTCTTAAGATAAAAGTTACTCAACAGGAAATTGAATAATTCTATACAGTGTTGCTAGTGATATTTAACAGTACTAAAATAAGTATATGATAATAGATAGAAATATTCTATATGGTCTTGCTCGTGCTGTTTAACATTAGATTTAATGGAAAAGGAAAAATGAAATTATAGGAAAAATTTGATACGTTTTAGATTATTAATTTAATATAAAGTATCTTAAGGTTAACATTTCATTTACTTATACGAAACTGTCGTGGCCAAGAGTGCAATGAGTTGGATTCCAACTCGATGGAGGGAAATATATATATATATATATTTATTTTCTAGGCAAAGCGTTCTTTTGAGATTAATAATGAGGAGCCACAAAAAAATTATAATAACGCTATCTTTTGAAATAAAAATGTACCCATATCATAATATAAGAATATCATCTCCACAATCAGTGGTCTTAATATTGCTGCACTAAATAATATCCAGCCTTAAAATGTCTTTTATTGGCATCCTTTCGTTTTATGTCCCTTTTACGATCGCTCCGTGCTATTTGTATGTCTTATTGGGAAACGGAAACACTTTACCGATAGATATCAAGTACGGTCAAAATTAAACGTTTTTCCGTTGTATTGTGCTTATTTTCACTATATGTTTTTTTTTAAATATTGTTTTAAAATTGTTAATTTTTTATTTTTTGCAGATCGATCTAAATGACAAAATGAACTAAATATACATTTGCTTAGGTAGCAACTACTACTATTTACTTATTAAAAAACTTTATAAAAATAAAAAAAAAGCTAAACGCTCTAATCACTTATCTATCACTATCTATTAACATTAAAAATCTCCAATTTTACCTAGAACCTTTCAACATTTGTCTATTATAGAAAAAAAACACAAAATAATAATAAAAAAAACATTTTGTTATTATTATAGAGTGTGGATTCACAAAATTAATATTTAAGTGTACAATTTGTAGAACGATACAATCCATCAACGTCGAAGCAGGGTTAACGCTGACGCAACGCAGCCCCATAGCTTAGCTGTTAATATAATTGAATTGACGACGACAATACAATTTACGATAGGTGCGTGTTTTCATTTAAATATAATTTATGTTATATTAATACAGTTGATAATTTAACTTAATTGATGTAAATGGAATAATGGGTTAATTAAAAATATATATAAATTTAAAAAAATAAATCAGCTTCACGCTGTATCCCGCATACAGCAGGGTAGGCAAAGGGAACCTATTGTTAAGTGGCGCCGCGTTTTGCCTCGACACTAGAGCCAAGAAATGAAAATATAAATGTAAATAAATATTTTACTCCCTCGAGTGGGAATTGAACCCACAACAGGTCCCACAACCCACAAAGTCGGTTTGACAGTCACACTTTGTGCCACTGCGCCACGACTGGCCTCTATCCTTATTACTTTTAAGAAGTTAATGTCAAATAGAACAATGCAATTTAAATTTTCAATCGAATTTAATTTTGATTAGTTCAGTAGTCACTTTATAGAAATATTTTAAGAGTAATAGTTAAAAAAATATTTTTGTTGTATTTAAAAAATAGATACGTTTTACAGTCTAGACTAGACAAAATTAAAAAAACAATTCGTACGTAGTAAAACTTCTATTGTTGTCTGTCATACATTGAACTCACAAATAAATTGGAAATGTATTCATTGTGAATGGACGTTGCTAACGGCTTAACTTTGGTGTTTTGTTTTATTGCCATAGTATAGTATAGTATAGAGACTGTATGTATTTGCAAATTTTTAACAATATATATATTTTTTTCTTTAGCTTCATGCTGTATCCCGCATGTAGTAGGGCAAGCAAGAAGTTAGAGGGAACCTTGTGTTAAGACACGACATATCCCGATTTTTCGATTCATTGTGTGTTAATTGGTGGAACTCAACGCCGCGTTCCGGCCTTGATATCAGAGCGATAAAATGTTTTATTTATATACATAATAATTTATTTCAGTCAGATGTTTCTACAAAAGCGTCTACGCCACGACGGTTTCAATTTTTTAAAACAACATTTTAATATGTCACGTAGTTACATGTAGTTTCAGATCAATATTTAGGTTTTAGGTCAATCGCTACTATAATTTTTGTAATATTTACTTAATTTAAATGACATAGATACAAGAAAATTATAAAATATGCTCTTTAAAAAAAAAGTAAAAATGTATGTAACCGATAACATAATTGGTTACCTTCCTGCGTCGAATTGCCCAACTCAACACGCAATACCTCCAGGAAACGGAAGGTGGGTTCCCAAGTTCCCTCTGTCTGGTGACCTAGCCTACTGTCACACTACTAGCCACATTGTAATTGATCACATGACAGTTAATCTCTTAACTATCCAACGTAAAATCTCCCCTACATATGTACATAATACAAGTCTATCGATAACAGCTTTGGACTTTATTTAACTAAAGCTTAATCAGATAATCCAAAATGAAACAATAATTTTTTAATGAATTTCCTTTATATCATAAGGTTTCAGGCTACAGTGGCAACAGTGGGTTACAGTCAAATTGAAGTGCGTTTGTGTGTTCGATTCCATTCAGAGTAATGAAGTATATTCATTGCTTTCCTCTGGTAACACATAGCGCGGCGTTGGGTTCCGCCAATAAACGCCAAAAAACGTTGTGATCGAGCGGAAAGTGACCTTACACTAGGTATTTTTTGCCTAAAGCAGGTACTACATACGGGATACAGTGTTAAACTCGGTAAATAGTTTATATTCATATATCATATCGTACTATAGTAGAGAAATTCTTGACTACAAAATAAGGTTTTCTGTTCAATTGTACTTAATTTTATATAAAATATTTCTATTACTTCAGCCTAAATAGGCATATCGCTTTTTATAAACGAAATTTAAAAAATACTGATTACATATCGATCTCTACAAATCATTGCTCGTCTTAGAGAATTTATTTTTTTTACAAAAAAAATAATTTAAAAATACACATATTGTGTTTTTTAAAAGCTCTAAGAATTCCACATAAAAATAGACTTTCAAAGGCATTTGCGAACAATATTTCACCCAAAGTCAGATGTACCACCAACTGTGAACACCAGGCGTACGTACCTCCCTCGACTTTGTGAAAAGTCGAAAATTCCTAGTATTTTCTATTACAGAATATGTGTTTAATATATATTTATTATTGAATTTTATAATGGCATAAGTATTAAAAAATATTTAGTAATATTTATTATAGAAAATGGGAGCTACAAGAAGCTTTTATTTTTAGTAAAATCAATTATTTTTTTCTGTAGACTTGACAGGAGCAGCTAATGTACAAATAATAGGCGAAAATCCCTTATATTGAAATAAAATTTAAAAAAAACCTTGAAATAAGATAAAAAAAATTTTAATAAATTTTCAATACATATATTTTGAAAATTAAATTAGTTGAAGTGACGATGTGGCAGCTACTGTTTGTAAACGTGACGATCGTGGAATGAATTATTTTCATTTCTCCTCTCTGATAATAAGACAAAACGCGTTGTTGAATTTTGGCCACTCGATACACAATGTCTCGAAATTTAGTAGCAAGACGGATGGACGAAGTGTACCCTTTTTCTTGCTTACCTTGCTATATGAATATAGTATATACTATATTATATTTTTTAAGATCATGATGAATCCCGCACCTAGCAGGGTAAACCTGGGGATCTAGTGTTAAGACATTCCATTAACGAATTCTGGATGCTTTGCGTCTTGAGTGGCGAAACTTAATGCCTTGCTTTGCTCACCAGAGTGGGGAAATGAAACCCTTAAATATTTATTTTTCCTGAAGTGAAATGAAAATTTAAAATATGGCACTATATAACCAAAAAACCTAGAGAATCTAGAGAATCCACATATATAATTAAAACATTGAACCAAAACCCATCTAGTCCGACCGACACGAATCAAGTGCGGTAAAACCTATACCAGTTTTGCTTGACAAAGCTCGATTCGTAACGTAATTTACGTCAACGAGACTCCGGATTTTCCAAACGTGAATAATTTTGCAACAACACAATATTTTCTATCATATTTGTATTGCGAATTTGTACGATAAAAACGCTGAATTTCAAATTGTATGATCGATAACATTTTGCAATTTCAAGTTAGTTGACAACAACACAGTTCGGTGTTTCTGATATTTTTAGTTTACAGTCACAATTTCGATAGTATTATTTTGTTTAATAAGTGAGTTAAATTGGTAGCTTTTATAAATCCATTCGATTTTTGAGCTTTTTTTATTTCTTAGGTTAGGTAGTTTGGGTTTTAAAATGTTAGGATTTAGAATCATTCTGTTATTTATTAGGTATGATGGTGTTATGATAAATAACATTGAATAATTAAAATTTTGTTTCATTAATAACATATTGTTAGTGTTGAGCACATAGTGTGACTGTAAGCGCGACTGGCTGTGGGTTCGATTCCCACTCGTGGAAATGAATTATTTATTTAAATTTATATTTCCATTTCTTCGCTCTGGTATTGAGGTACTTCGTTCCTCCACTTTTCACCGAATTCTGTAGGCACTGCGTGTCAAGTGGCGGAGCTCAATACCGCGCTTTGCCTCATTACCAGAACGAGGAAATGTAAATATCAAATGTTGCATTTACTTCGAGTGGAAAATAGAGGGAATCGAACCCACAACCTATCGAGTTTAAAATTCGCAAGGTTATTAATTCCCTACGTCACGTCTGAACCCTACTCCATACTTACAATAGAAAAATAAAAAAAAAGAAAAAAAAATAAGCGTAGCGAAAATCAAACTTTGGAAATCTTGCAAAATTCTCGTAAACCATTAAACGAAACAATAAGTAACTTTTCTAAATATATACAGCTTGATACTTAGAACTACTTACCGACAACAAAGAGAGAGAGATGAGACACGTTTAGTAAGTATGTAATAAGTTTTATTTCTCCGGAACAAATGCAACTTCAGTGGATTCTTGCAGCCAAATCCCGCAATCAAGGAAGGGCTCTGCTCTAAGCAGGACGTAAATAAATCTCCGTGCTAAGACTGTTAAATGCTTCAATTTAGATGTACCAACCACTACTTGCCAACTTCGTTTCACACTTCCCATTTGAAATTTACATATTTTTCTAAGCATGTACAAGTATGTTATATAGCGCTCGGTGTCACAGGCGGAAAACTTATATAATCTCCATATATAATAAAAGGATAGAAAAGTCAATTCTGTACATGAAAGATATAAAAAAAATAAAAATTAGGTCGGTTAATATGTCGATTATAGAACCTAAAAAACCACTCAGCAGAATTCTTGTCTGTCTGTCTGTCTGTCTGTCTGTCTGTCTGTCTGTCGGTTTGTTTGTGCGTCAATCACGCAAAAACTACCCGACAGAAATTGATGAATTTTTGCATGGTGTTAGCCTAGGGCCTCAAGGTACATTTTTTTTGGGTTTCATTCCGAATTTCATGATAGTTTTCTTTAAAAAAAAAAACCGAAAAATATAAATTGACTAAAATATCGATAACTACTGTATGAAATTAAATTAATTTTGGCATGGTAATAGTTCAAAGCCTAATGTCACTTATAGGATAGTTTTTATCATGGAGTATAAAGAATTTTTTGTAGAAAAAATTACATAATTATATTTTTTAATAAAAAAAATCGACTTCTTCAAATTCAACCGGATTTCACACTTTGAACTTAACTAAACTTTCACCAAACTACCCCTTATATGTACCCTTTCTAATAAAAAAAGAATCAATAAAATCGGTTGAATTGATATTGACTTATACGTTCATTTGTCGCGCATATACTTAATGTAAATTTGAGATTTATATGATTTTCTCATAGATACCATTGTTGGATATAAACTAAATTAAAATAAGACTACACGGGAGGCATTAGCTTTCAAATAAAAAAAGAATCATTAAAATCGGTTCATACAATCAAAAGTTCTAAGGTAACAAGGCTAAAAAATACAGCCCAATTGATGACCCCTTTTAAGAAGTCGGTTAATAGTAATCTGACATAATTAAATTACGACTATTTCATTTAACCACATTTTAAAAGAAGAAAGTAAATTGAGGCCGTTCGTTGCACAGGGGCACAAAGTGTAACTGTTGTGGGTTCGATGACCACGCAAGGAAACGAAATATTTATTTAAATTTATATTTCCATTTTATCGCTCTGGTGTCGAGGTAAAGTGCGGCGTTGAGTTTCACTACTCAGCACGCAATGCCTACAGAATTCCGAGAAAAGTAGGGAACAGAGTGTTGTTGTTAACACTAGAGGTCCTATGCCTACCCTGCTGTGTGCGGGATACAGCGTGAAGCTAAAAAAAGAAGTATAATCAATATTTGTTCAGTCTACCATAATTATTATTTCAAACGTCAACGTTGGTGATATTAACAAACATAATAAAGTAGGTATATTTTACGGAATTAGCTCATATGGCGATGTGTAGAATAAAAAGTATATGTATTTGGAAAGTAAATTCTGATTGTGAGTTCATAGTTTATAAAAGTTTATATTGTGTTTAGATGGATCACGTGGTGATGTCAATACGTTTTAATGTCATCTTATGTTATCTGTTAAAATAGCGTGAAGCTGATTAAACTTAGTGTTATATTCAAAAGAAATTAATTGTATGTAATACATAATATGTAATTTATTAATACGTTTCAAGTATGAAAAAAAGAAAAAATGCAATATAATTGCATTTGTGTTTCCTTCCTATATTTTGTATTTCTATTATTTAAATCGATATATCAGGAACGTAAATGTGGGAACAGAGTTGCATGCCATTTTAGTACAGAGTAACCTCTAAAAAATGTATTTACTAAACTGAATAAAAAGAATGTATGATTCCTCTATACAATATATTATTCTATATTATACATAAAACAGGTTAAAACAGTGCATATGAAGGTCCTCCTGTAGTATAACTATTTTCAATTACTATCAACACTACATTGTCGATACTAATGTGGTATTACAATATGAATGAAATTTTTCCGCCATTATGATGACATAGACAATTTTTTTAATTTGGAAAAATAATATATTAACTATAAGAACGTTGGTAGTTTTTTAAAAGGAATTCTTATAGAATAAAAAATTGCCTAAACTATGCTTCTTCGCAAGTGGTTGTAATAACTATTGGTGTCAATTTTCCAAAAAATCACTATAAATATTAAATATGCTCAATTATACAGAGTTTTTTTGTTAGGACCACTTTAAATGAAACCACAGTTTAACTACTCTATAAAAGCCTATTACATATTAAATTAAAAACCCGAAAATAAAAAAGTTATTTTTTCAAACAAAATCTCCATATATAATAAAAGGATAGAAAAGTCAATTCTGTACATGAAAGATATAAAAAAAATAAAAATAAGGTCGGTTAATATGTCGATAAAAAATTTATATGTTTAAAGTTAATATGTCGACTAAAACTTGACGCTATGACGGTACAGTTGAGAGAACTGAGATTTCTGGTTGTAGCACTAGTTATATTTTAATTAGGTTAAATTCCCACTAAGTGGAAGAATATATTTATTTTTCTGCCCGTAAAAACAAACGAAGTGAAGCCTTGTGTTCCGCTATACTATCTAAAGAAATTGGAAAGTGCAAAATTGAGTAAGTGCACCACTATCTTATTTGAAATTCTTTCTTCTCTCCATTATAAATATTCATAGGATTGAAATGTAATAGTGACGTCTTTGAACAATAGTATATGTTCATAACTGTTAAAGTTAATTATCGAACAAATGGTTTACAACTCTGATGATACAAAGACATTCTGCTTCAGCTGATAATTTAATTAAAATGTCTACCGGATGATCAATTAGCCTGCAGTTTACGTTTTAATTGTTATTATGTATGATGTTACGTAACGTTTCTTTACGTTTATTTATTTATATACATATTACATTTAATGAATTAAATATATTTTATAAAAGGTTCACATATGTGATAACATGTTCACACATGTGGTCCACATATGTGACCACATATTCACACATGTGGTCCACACACGTGACCACATATTCACACATGTGGTCCACATATGTGACCACATGATCACACATGTAATCTTCATATGTGACTACATATCACACATGTGGTCTACATATGTGACTACATATCACACATGTGATATGCCCATGTGAATACTTATTCACACATGTGGTACACATATATGACCACACGATGCCACATGTGGTCCACATATGTGGCCACATGATCACATATGTGGTCCACATATGTGAGCACATAAACACACATGTGGTCCACACACGTGACCACATATTCACACATGTGGTCCACACACGTGACCACAAATTCTCACGTGTTGTCCACATGAAAGACCACATTTTCCCACATGTAATCCACATACGGGACCACATATTCACACATGTGGTCCACATATGTGTCCACAAATTCTCACATGTGGTCCACATGAAAGACCACATATTCACACATGTGGTCCACATATGGGACCATATATTTACACATGTGGTCCACATATGTGACCACAAATTCCCACATGTGGTCCACATATGTGACCACATTTTCCCACATGTGGTCCACATATGTGACCACATTTTCCCACATGTGGTCCACATACGCGACCACATATTCACACATGTGGTCCACATATGTGACCACAAATTCTCACGTGTGGTCCACATGAAAGATCACATATTCACACATGTGGTCCACATATGGGACCATATATTTACACATGTGGTCCACATATGTGACCACAAATTCTCACATGTGGTCCACATATGTGACCACATTTTCCCACATGTGGTCCACATACGCGACCACGTATTCACACATGTGGTCCACATATGTGACCACACATTCTCACATGTGGTCCACATGAAAGACCACATATTCACACATGTGGTCCACATACGTGAGCACATATTGACACATGTGGTCCACATATGTGACCACATATTCACACATGTGGTCCACATATGTGACTACATATTCACACATGTGATCTATATATGTGACTACACATTCACATAAAAAATTTTTTACTACACGAATAAACTTCAATAAAAGTTTTATAATTTAAAAAAGTTTATTTTTTATGTAGGCTGTCTCCTATCTGAAGTGTAGTTAAATGGAAAAACTAGGAGGACCAGTGTGTGTGTCAGTGATGACCTATTGCGTTGAGAGACAAGGTCCTTCATCCTTAGCCTCATTCGCAGGCTCCAAGTCAGCTATGGAGACAGCTATTTCTCTAAGCTACTGAATTAGAAACGATGGTACGACGAAAGAAGTTTACCGACACATTGTTTCGGTAAATGAGCGATGTATAAATGCACTTTGTCAAAAAAGGTATTTTAAATTTGTATTGAAACGAACTGAAAAGTCAAAAATTAAAAGGAGTTATAAAATGTAATTTATCACATGAATTCACAAAACAATCTATACCTATTTTTTATTTTAAGAATTAAAAAAATGATGTTAGTTTTGTCTTGCCTGACCTTGTCGCACTCATTATCTTATTAATGTGATTAATCTCCATCTCCATATCTCCATCTCCATATATAATAAAAGGATAGAAAAGTCAATTCTGTACATGAAAGATGTAAAAAAAATAAAAATTAGGTCGGTTAATATGTCGATTATAGAACCTAAAAAACCATTCAGCAGAATTCTTGTCTGTCTGTCTGTCTGTCTGTCTGTCTGTCTGTCGGTTTGTTTGTGCGTCAATCACGCAAAAACTACCTGACAGAAATTGATGAATTTTTGCATGGTGTTAGCCTAGGGCCTCAAGGTACATTTTTTTGGGTTTCATTCCGAGTTTCATGATAGTTTTCTTTAAAAAAAATAAAAACTGAAAAATATAAATTACCTAAAATACCGATAACTACTGTATGAAATTAAATTAATTTTGGCATGGTAATAGTTCAAAGCCTAATGTCACTTATAGGATAGTTTTTATCATGGAGTATAAAGAATTTTTTGTAGAAAAAATTACATAATTATATTTTTTTATAAAAAAAATCGACTTCTTCAATTTCAACCGGATTTCACACTCTGAACTTAACTAAACTTTCACCAAAGTACCCCTTATATGTACCCTTTCTATTAAAAAAAGAATCATTAAAATCGGTTGAATTGATATTGACTTATACGTTCATTTGTCGCGCATATACTTAATGTAAATTTGGGATTTATATGATTTTCTCATAGATACCATTGTTGGATATAAACTAAATTAAAATAAGACTACACGGGAGGCATTAGCTTTCAAATAAAAAAATAATCATTAAAATCGGTTCATACAATCAAAAGTTCAAAGGTAACAAGGATAAAAAATACAGTCCAATTGATGACCCCTTTTAAGAAGTCGGTTAATAGTGATCTGACATAATTAAATTACGACTATTTCATTTAACCACATTTTAAAAGAAGAAAGTAAATTGAAGCCGTTCGTTGCACAGGGGCACAAAGTGTAACTGTTGTGGGTTCGATGACCACGCAAGGACACGAAATATTTATTTAAATTTATATTTCCATTTTATCGCTCTGGTGTCGAGGTAAAGTGGGGCGTTGAGTTTCACTACTCAGCACGCAATGCCTACAAAATTCCGATTCCCAAAAGTAGGGAACAGAGTGTCTTAACACTAGGTGTCCTATGCCTACCCTGCTGTGTGCGGGATACAGCGTGAAGCTAAAGAAAGAAGTATAATCAATATTTGTTCAGTCTACCATAATTATTATTTCAAACGTCAACGTTGGTGATATTAACAAACATAATAAAGTAGGTATATTTTACGGAATTAGCTCATATGGCGATGTGTAGAATAAAAAGTATATGTATTTGGAAAGTAAATTCTGATTGTGAGTTCATAGTTTATAAAAGTTTATATTGTGTTTAGATGGATCACGTGGTGATGTCAATACGTTTTAATGTCATCTTATGTTACCTGTTAAAATAGCGTGAAGCTGATTAAACTTAGTGTTATATTCAAAAGAAATTAATTGTATGTAATACATAATTTGTAATTTATTAATACGTTTCAAGTATGAAAAAAAGAAAAAATGCAATATAATTGCATTTGTGTTTCCTTCCTATATTTTGTATTTCTATTATTCATATCGATATATCAGGAACGTAAATGCGGGAACAGAGTTGCATGCCATTTTAGTACAGAGTAACCTCTAAAAAATGTATTTACTAAATTGAATAAAAAGAATGTGTGATTCCTCTATAGAATATATTATTCTATATTATACATAAAACAGGTTAAAACAGTGCATATGAAGGTCCTCCTGTAGTATAACTATTTTCAATTACTATCAACACTACATTGTCGATACTAATGTGGTATTACAATACATTTTGAATATTTTTCCGCCATTATATGGCGGATGATATAGACATTTTTTTTAATTTGAAAAAATAATATATTAACTATAAGAACGTTGGTAGTTTTTCAAAACTATGCTTCTTCGCAAGTGGTTGTAATAACTATTGGTATCTATTTTCCAAAAAATCACTATAAATATTTAATATGCTCAATTATACAGAGTTTTTTTGTTAGGACCACTTTAAATGAAACCACAGTTTAACTACTCTATAAAAGCCTTAATTACATATTAAATTAAAAACCCGAAAATAAAAAAGTTATTTTTTCAAACAAAATAAATAATAAAATTATCGTTGTAAAATAAAATACAATTTGTCAAGAACGACGCACGCACACATAAACCTATCAAAGGGAAACCGCCGCATACGCCTCATTGCGAAATCGAGTCGTAGGTATTGGCGGCAAAGTTTAAAGTTCTAAACATTTTAGTACTATTTTTGTAGTAGTATGTATTTACATTATTGGTACCTATGCGTAACCGCGTCATACGAAATATAGATATGAATAAACATTGTGAAATGAGAAAAAAACCTACGTCTTCACTGTTGATGTATCTTGCTTGAATTCTTTAGGTACGGGTTTAAACTATTTTACCCTATATGCCCAATTGTAACTGTAACGCGACGTTGTGGGTCCGATCCACACATGCAGGATTGAATTATAATTTAATAATATTTTCATTTCGCACATCAGTCACACATTATACCCAATATCTTACACTGAGTTGCCCTACTAAGGGCGGGATAAAGCGTGGATCTGGTTTTAACTTTATGTGAACCGATTAAAATAAAGTCCAGTCCAGTTGAGGCCAGTCGTGGCGCAGCGGCACAAAGTGTGACTGTAAAACCGACTGGTTCTCTGAGTTCGATCCCCACACGAGGAGATGAAATATTTACTTAAATTTATATTTCCATTTCTTCGCTTTGGGGTCGAGGTTAAGCACGGCGTTGCGTTCTGCCACTCAACACGCAATGCGTCCAGAATTCGGTAGAAAGTGGGGAACGGAGTGTCTTAATACTAGGTTCCTCCCTCTGACTAGCATGAAGCTGCTTAAAATAAAACTAATACTTAATATTTAAGGGCAGTTTGCCAGAATACAAACAAAAAAAGTATTTAAATCAGTTAAGCCGTTTCTGAGATTATCGTGAAGAAACGCACATATAGTAAGTATCGATAAGTTGTGTTTTTATTTCAAACATTCAATTGAAGATTCTTATGGGAGGTACGAAAATGCGACCTAAAGTTTTAACAACTTTCTCATTAAAAATCTTCATTACGTTGCAAACATACATTATAAGTATATCAAAACACGAACATAATTCAGTGTGTTAAGTAAATAATTCTGTGGTTTAAGCGGGCGAAGCCGCGAGCGGGTCGCTAGTATTATAATATGTCCGTCTGATAGGCGGCCGAGTCCCACAAAATGCTTGCAAAGGAGAGATCGGGTGAACAGCGCCGGTGGAAAAGGAATTACTTCTTTTCCCACATTAATTATTCCATCGTGCAGTAATTAAGTCGTAGGTTAAGTTAGATTAATTTAGGTTTAAGCAGATTACTGTTTTTCCAACATTGAAGGCAGTGATTTTAGATATAGTTTAGTTTTGGATAAAATTTGTGTATTTTAATTTTAAAATTATATTAATATACGTTTAAGACACAAAAATCGTATTTTCTTAACCCTCCAATCGCAGCCTACGTAACTAGTATATGAATATTTTGGTTTTGTATGTTGAAACTTACGATGCCTTTACCTAGAACGCCACCAATATTACATATAAAAAAAATATGAACTGTTGAATATATCAATATATTCTCCATTAACTATTGAAATTTCTTATTCTCGCTTTGGTAACGAATCAAAGCGCGGCGGTAAGTAGCGCCACTCAACACGCAATCCCTTGAGAATTCAGCGGAATTCTCTTTTGTTCTTAATTACAACGATGAGTCATAAAACTAGGTTCCCAAATTCCCTCTGGGTACCCTGCTATGAAATGAGAGTATAAAAAATAAATTTATACGATAAGCTTTTTTTAAGGTAAAATCTATTTCTTCTTTGCTCGCTCACGCTTAATTTAAAATTAACAAGAAAAGAAAAAAAAAGAAATGCATATTTCGCAACAGTTTATCGCGTTCTTTCTTGCGTTTCTTGCTACGGACTTTTTAATATAAATATAAATTTAAAAAAATACATTTTGTAACAGAATATAAAACCAAAGTAAATAAATTCTTTTGCTACAAAAATGTTAAAGAATCCCAGTATCAAATTTCTTAAAACTTTGTTGAAGTCGGGTGGTTTCCTTGCAAACCTCAAAGCGGCCACTCGTAATTTTATTTTTACGGCTTTGAAATCTATATTTGCCTACCGAAATATTTTTATGTTATCACGTAAAAAATGCTGTCGAAGCGCTATCGATGAAAAATATTTGACTGTAGGTAGTCGTATGTTGACTATTAATATGAAAGTTTACTTTTGGTTACATTATCAGAACTTCCATAAGAATTTTAGAATTTTTTAGAACTTCACATTGTATTCCGCTCACAGCAGGGTAGACAAAGATAACCTAGAGTTAAGACACTCCGTTCCCCACTTTCCGTTGAATTCTAGAGGCGTGTTGAATAGCGGAACTCAACGTCACTCAAAACGCCCCCTCACTTTCCTCGTCATTTTCCTCCTCACTTTCCAAACCAAAAACAAGAAAAGTAAAATATTATTGCGTTTAAGCAAACAAAGAAACAAACAATCGACCAAACAAACTCTTCCACTTTATTATAATAGTATTTTCCTCGAGTGTCAATCGAACCCATAACCTCCGCCCTCTACATATTTTAAGATTTTATTCGAGATAAAACAAAAGAAAGTAGTTAACTACTAAATAACCAAGAAATTTTAATATTTACTAAATTTCTACCCAAATAAGCGAAGGCCAAACGTGACTATTACATACATATGTAGAACGAACCAATAAATCGGACACAGAATGCTGCTTTTTTTATTAAAAATAATTTTCCTTCAAAGCAAAGCAACGCCTTTTTCTTTCCTTTATGTACTATTCACTCTTGTTACATACAATTTAGTTCTATTTATAATTACAATAACTTTGCCAGCACTATAGCAAGTGATAGCGAGCTGCAGTCTTTTTCCTTCGTTTATATATACCCTACAGCTGACTTTTAAGACCAGGGCTTAGACCCTCCTTCTTCATTAGAAATGATGCTATAGTTGTAATTTAATTTTGATCAAAAGTCTCCGAGGATAAATGTCAATGTTTTATAGAAAAAGACAAGGCAAAAGAGCGTACGGGTCACCTGATGGTAAGTGATCACCGCCACCCACGACACCGTGTAACACCAGAGGAGCTACAGGTGCGTTGCCGGCCTTTGTAGTAGAGAGTTGTGGTTTCGAAGAGGCGCGAGTTCATATCCTTTTTTGTGGCGCTATTAACGTCTTGAAGGACAATATATTTTATTTAATAAATTGATAAATATCTAATATAATAACACTAATATTAATAGAATATAATGACATGACAATACAAATAGAATATTTCAATTATTTTTGATACTCCGCCCTCATTAGCCTCAGTCTTCCTGCTTCCTATATATGTAGATGGAATATCCCATCAACGGCAAAAATGTTTGTTGGGTTTCTGTCTATCAAAGACCTTGACAGAATGCTTGGATATGCCGAGTTGAAATTCAAACCACATACTCAGATCTTTGGCCTCATGATTTCGTGAAATATAAGTTTTCCTACATTTACTTCAAAAAAAAAAATATGGTGGCGTATAGTGCTGCTTTAACAATATAAAGACCTACAATTACGAAATTTAGCATCCACCTATATTTGTTCAGCAAACAATCTTAAAACTATAGATTTATGGGATTATTTAAATGATAAATCCTAAAAATAACAGCCTTAAAATGAGGGCAACAAGTGAAATATCAGATGTGATGGGATGGGATTGTACATGCAACTAAAGATTTTTCCTTATAAGTAAAATAGCGTGCTAATAACAAATAAAATGTATCTAAAAAGTCTATGAATCTTAATAGAAGCAATGGATTCTGGATCTCAGCTGTACCCTATTGAACAAAGATGAATGGACATCGTTCGTTTCGGCTTGCACCCATTAACCTTACCTTTAAGATAATGCCCGGTTTCTAACCCAATCTCAAATGCAATCAGTATTAATAAGTTCTGTAAATCTATTGAGATTTGTTTCACAATCTTGTAATAGAATGGAGATAATTTATCATAGAATATTTAAGTCAGCCAATAGAATATAAAGCACCTAAACTAGAGGTTTTCTAATAATTTCTAATAAACTCAACGCCGCGCTTAGCCTCGACACCAGAGCGAAGAAATAGAAATATAAATTTAAGTAAATATTTCATCTCTTCGAGTGGGGATCGAACCCACAACCAGTCAGTTCACAGTCACACTTCGTGCCTCTGCGCTACGACTGGCTGATATATTAACTAATATATCGAAAATATCTATATTTAAACATCTATATTTTTATAATATGTTCATGCTTAATATGTGTGTATGCGATCAAAAAAGAACTTTTTACGGCAAGACTTTATTATGAACCAAAAATTTTGCGTCTTTTCTTAATTCCTATAGGGAAATCTCGGCCTCGAGATTTCCCTATAATGTTAATAAGAGTTCACTTTACCTTTTCGTATTTACTTTAACGAAACAAAGGCGTCGTAAATGCGGTTAAGTTGAATACTAAAGAAATTTGATGGGTCTTGTTTTTACATTTTTATTATTTTCTCTGTTGCCTTTAAGCTAATTTAATTTTAGTGGAGAGAGAGAAAATCTTTCACAAATAATATAAACATATACTGATTAGTAGGTGGAAGTGGGTGAACTTACATTCATGAAAAAAAATAGCAATTTTACAGAGAATAGAATTTCTATTATTTTATAATATTTTTGCTCATTATAAAATTTAAGTTTACAGCGGCGACGCCATTCAAGAAGCAATATTTTCAAACCGGCACAGTGTTATAAAATAAATATACGAAGAAAATAAACAAATACTATAGAAAGTTTGATCTTTTTAATTCTACAGTACATTTATCTATTAGAAGAAAAATTCAATTCCATAGATACTAAAAGGACAGACAGCAAAAACGTAATGTATTATAATAAAAAAAAAAGAATTGCAACAGTTTGATGTATAAGCTTTAATAAAATGAAATTATGCAAGCCGTACACGCGACGTCCCGTTGCAAACATTGTTACCTGCATCCAATTAGCTTCCCGGGGTTGATTTGTAAATCCTCGTAGCGTCCTCCGCCATCCCGTAATTTCCGGTTTTTATACTGGTATCATTCAAAGTTTTCCTTATTTTGCTTTTGATATAAAAATGTCATTTTGTGAATAATATTTTTGCGATATTTATAATCGATAGTTTGTTTTGTTTAAGTTTTTCATTTTATTAGAGTGAGTGAGTAAGTGAGATAATGCTAAATTTTCTTGTGTAATGGAGAGGCCAGTTATGGCGCAAGGGCAAAAGTGTATGACTCTCCATATGTTTTGAGTTCGATTCCCACAAGAGGAAATTAAATATTTACTATTTTCATTTCATCGCTCTTTTTCTAATTCCGTCAATCAACAAGCATTGTGTTAAGATACCACAGTGTCTTTGGGAACAGATTGTTTTACCACTAAATTCCTAATAAACCATTTTTTTTAAAAACCTTTACGACAATCGTGGTATAGTTTAAAATTAAATAGAGATTAGATATTCACAATATACTAATTTCTTTACGAAATTAATTGTATATATAAGCTAAAAAATCTCACTAATTCTACAGAAAATGGCTAAAAAGTCTACCAATCGGCTATTAAAATATATAAATTGTATTAAAATAACGTTCTATACGGAATGTTGTTGCTAGCAATTAGGTTTTGACAACAGCATTATTATCAATCAGAGGATTCTGGAGCAGTAGATAAATGTAATCTACATTTTCTACTCTGGTTTAACAGAGTAGAAAATGTAAAGCAACTTTTATTGAGGTTTCTTATTGGATTTAAATATAATCTTGTCGATTTCAAAATAATTATAATTATAATATAGTCGATTTCACAATAATTCTGGCCCCAAGTGACTATAAACACGACCAATTGTGGCCTCGATCCCCGTCGAGGAAAAATATTATTTATTTAAATTTATATTTATATTTTTATTACTTTGCTCTGCCTGTTCTTTAGGTTTGGTGGTAATGCAATATTACTACAAATCTAAGATGCCGCTACGAAATTACACATTTTATATACATTTAAAACACTCTTGTCATCAAATCAAAGGTCTTGGTTAGTAAAATAAGGGACAGTATAAAATATACAAATAGAAAATGGCGGCCACCGCAAAATGGCGGCCACCGCAAAATGGCGGATATCATATTTTCGGAAAGATCTTAACTTTTATATCATGCTTAAAACAAAGCTGTACTTTTTTACAATAAAAACGTTTTAATAAAAATATAAAATTTATTGCTTTCTTTTAATAGGATATATTTACATAATATATATCGTATTATACATTGCATGGCAGTAAAGAAAGTGAAAGATACTATGTAAGTATGGTTTTTACGTATATTCTACGTAGTGAATACTGCCTTATTATAAAAATAGGTAAGAATCTGACCTCTCAACTTGGTTCGACAAACAGGTAGAGTTCTAAAATATAAAAAAAAACCACAATGAAATTGGTGGGAAAAATGACGTGATAGACTTAACTGAATCACAAATTTCTGGAAATCCCTTATCCTGATGGTGACCTCGTTCATATGTTTACATTACAAGTATAATTTACTGTTTGCTTACTAAATGAAATACTTATTACATAATAAATTCCGTTGGGGATTTTTTGAATATAGAGAATTTCATCTCTTAGCAGTGGATTATCGACTTCTATCGTAAAGTATCTTTAATAAGGTGAGTGGACAATAGAGGGTAGGGTCACCAGGATATCGAGGTATTTCATGGAGTAATATAATTTGTCAGACATCAAAATCAACGTCAATGCCATGGGGCAAAGTGATCCTCTTATAAGAATTCCATTTTCTTTTGAGTCCGTATCTCAAAAGAAACGCAAACCTAAAGCATCTTATAGAGTCGCCGCCAGTGTTGTCTATTTGTCAGTCCGGATATACTTCTGTCTGTTCGTCAGCCAAAATCCAGTTCATAAAATTAGGTGGTGTCAAGCAAAAAATAATATAAAAGAGAAATACTTAGGTCCACAGTCTCTTTTAAGTCAACACAATCAAAAGACTCGGTTGTTTGTGTACCTACAGGGAGGGTACTTACCGGCCAGAAGTGAGTAAAGTGACTTACAGTACAAATAAAACTGAATCCATCGTGACGCAGTGGCATAAGCGTAGGACCGTAAACGAAACGGCTCTGGATTTGATTCAAAATGCAAGTGAAAGAAATATTTAATATTATCATTTCCTTGATCTGAACACTCAATGAGTTGAGAATTCGGTGGAGAGTGGGGAAAGGAGTGTCCTAAAACTAGGTTCCCCTTGCCAATCCTGCTACATATAGCAGGGTCGCATCTCTCAGCTAGCATCTCTCACAAGAGATACAGCGTGAAGCTACAAATAAAGAAAAAAAAACAAAAAATCATAATTAAAATATACAATTAAACATCACAAAAACACCATTTCAAACTTATATTTCTAATTTATTTAAAAAAAATGAGTGCATACGCCTTGCAAATGTTATGTTAAGAAACATAATATGTACTTGAAAAAGTTCGACCCGCATTAGTCAGGGTTTCTCAAACAAATCATCACACCAGTAAAACTTTTATCTAAACAAACGACGTTCGACAACTTTATAATTTGATAAGTATAAATTTGTAATACAACTGGCCTGTTTCCAAATGAATAGGAACAATTTCCATCGATAGGATTTACAATGACACATCGACGGGTTGACGCTTCCCGTTAATCTCACCGAAATTGAGTCCCCTTTTGAGAGCTCTCGATTCCATTTTGATTGCAGCTCTCACAGATTACATCATTCCCTACAATGATTGGATGACGTTCGACCAAAGTCAAGGAATTGTCTATAAATAAATATCCTTAAAATCGATCGCACCTATTCTGTGAAACGATTGTTCCTTTGTTTTTGGTTTCTCGTGAAAAATGGACAATACCGCCCACGCATTTCTACTTTATTTCGTTTTATATTTACGAACTTTCCATTTGTATTTTTGTTTTTTAATTACTAAGGTGACATTAAGATCGTTTGTGTTTAGCTTTTATTTTTATTTGCTAATGCTATGCGGTCACAAGACAATATAAAAATAAAATTAAAATATACTTAACTAGGAGGGCAGTCAGCCATTGCGTTTTAAGTGGTGGGACTCAAAGCCGCGCTTTGCCTCATTATCAGAGCGAAGAAAAGAAAAAATATAAAATATTTAATTTTCAGGAGGAGAGAGAGTTTGACTTGATGTTTGCTAATTGGGATGTACCTCGACGATACCTTTACCCTCAAGACGCGCAACGCTTCCACAATACCTCTGATGCTGTACTTGGCAAAAGTAATGGTACTTATCATCCTTGGTAGGTCTTTCTATCTGTAATAAAAAAAATGGTCTATAATAAAAAAAAATGATCCATATTAGTTCAGTTCAGTTCTTAATTTATGGCGCTTCGAGCGTGCCAGTGCCACCAATTACTTCGCCAATGTCACGTTGTATGGAGAACACACGAGTGATCCATATTAAAATTAATTTGTAAAAATCGAATACTTTCAAAACTCAACACCTTTTCTTATTCTACAATTTGACTAGTATGCTGATTCTCTAAAATCGATATTTATGAATAATATTATATATTTATTGAAATCAGTCTTTTAGCATAAAATATGTATTTAATAGGAAAGCCTAAAAGCAATCTAATATTTATTTATGACTGTTAAGCCAAGTGTGAATATTAATGTTTGAACAGCCACGATATTATAAGCAATAAGGTCATTCGGTTATAATTTCAATAGTATATTTCTGCCCGTTCTCCATTTTCAGCCCAATTCTCGGGAATCGAACCCACAACCTGTCGCGTTTACATTACATCACTGGTATAAATATTTCTTTATGTAACCATTTTTTTAATTAAAGCTCTTTGATACAGAAAATTAAATATTTGCTTGTAATTTTATATCCTAGACATCTTACCGTCTAATGACGTAAATGTTCAAAGTGATCAAATGAATTCAAATAATTAAAATTAACCCAGGTCTTTCACTTTTAAGAAAGAATTAAAATAGAGTGCTGTGCTTCAAGTGGTGCGATAGTTATTTTTTTTACGTTATATCCCTCATATAGCAGAGAAGGTACCTAAAGGCAACCTGGGAACCTAGAGTTAAGGCTCTCCTTACACGTTAAAACACGTCCGTTCCCAATTTTCTTCCGAATAACAGTCGCCGAGTTAGATATTGTAAATAATAATTTTGTTATCATTAAATTATTTATTAAAAACAACTATATAATATTATAATATTTATGCTTAGTACTTAAGTAAAACACGTTGCGCAAACAGCGGCGTTGAGTTCTGCCAGTAACATACAATGCCCTCCAGAATTCGATGGAAAATGGGAAACGAAGTGTCTTAACACTAGGTTCCCTCTGCCTACCCCGCTGTGGTGCTAAAAATAAAAGCTTTTACTACTTTAGTTTTTTTCTCATATTTTTTAATGTAAACAAACTTAGTGATTCAGTATTTAAGTTAAAAGTATTACGTAGTAGCGTCTAAGAACTTAAAATTTTCATCAAGTAGTACTTGTCAAGTTCGCACTCGACCCTCACAGGCATATTTTTATATTAATAATTAATTAACTATCTAAGCAAAGAGCCATCTCTACCTAAGAGGTTGATTTTATAGAAGAAGCGTGTCTTTTTTTAACTTATCTTTAATGCCTTTAAAGATTGAATTAAAAGTTTTTTTTTTAAATTTCACTGTATCTCGTATATAACAGGGTAGGAACCTGGGAACCTAGTGTTAAGATATTCTGTTCCTATTAAGACACTTCTGTTCTCCGCTTTACGGCATATTCTGAAAACATTGCGTATTTAATGCTGGAACTTAATGCAGGGATTGCCTCATCACCAGATCAAGAAAATAAAAATGAATTAATGATCATTTTTTTAAAATGCACTCCTTGTACTTATTTAGAAAAGGTATAAAAAATTGAACGTAGCGGGACTCGAACCCGCGCCTATTTTAAGCCGACCAGGCGCTCTGACCACTAAGCCATACGTTATATTCCTAAGTGTGAAATAACGCATTAAAATTATTAAAAATACACTCCATATAGTATCTATAAGGCACATAACACACAAATAATTCACCAGCACAACGTTTTATAGTCTGTATTAATATAATTATAAGTTTAGTATAAATAAAGCCTAATTCATAAATACGAAACCAAAAGGGAAACTTATCCCCGGCTGTTTGTTTAAAACTTGATAACTAGAAATTGAGGCAAAATTCGAAAGAAAATAAAACATCAACTAAGTATGGAGATTCCGCAGATACGCTTACATTGTTTGGTGTCTGATATTGACGTGAGACCAAAATTGCGGGAGGAGAAATAGAATATTTCAATGTATTGTGTTGTGGTGGATGTTATTTTATTTCTTCGTTCGTTGCTTTATATGCAGATTTTGCTGAAGGATATTTATTTATAACAAAAAAAAATGTAATAAATAAATATCAACTGTATCCCGTAAAGCGAGGGAGTTAATGAGAACTAAGTGTCAAGACATTCCATTCTCCATTCTCCGTTACTTTAATTCGTAGAAGAACTCAAACAAAACGATTCTTTTTTAATTTAAGCGGAGAAAACGGTCATGATCATAATATGTATATGGTCTGATATACGATTTTTCTTAGCGATCCCGACTATGTTCTTACAAAATATACTTTTTTGCAATTTTTTACAACTCGCTTTCCTAACTCATATATTCTCAGTCTAAAAGTTACTGCCACTAGCGGTTATGTAACGCACTAAGTTTTAAATTATGTTCCCAGCGGCACGACTCCACCGCAAGTTATGGGTTCAGGCTTAAAGATTTTTGGCTCAGTTATGAAGGGAGATTATTAGAACAAATTTTAGAGTACTACATTTAAATAAATATCTTTATAGATTATTATATGTAACATTCACAAAGTCATTCCCCTGAGTGGGAATCAAACTTAAAGCCGTCGTATTCACCCCACTCGACCCCACGACGGTGTTCTTCATATGTCTAAAACGTAAAAATGTAAATACTAAAAACTAAAAAAAAAAAAATGAGGCCAGTCGTGTTACAGGGGGACAAAGTGTGACTGTAAAACCGAATGGTTGTGGGTTCGATCCCCACTCGATAAGATGAAATATTTACTTAAATTTATATTTCCATTTCTTCGCTCTGGTCTCGAGGCAAAGGACGGCGTTGAGTTCTGCCACTCAACACGCAATGCCTCCAAAATTCGGCAGACAATTAGAAACGGTCTTAACACTAGGTTCCCTCTGCCTACCCTGCTGTTGGCGGGATACAGCGTGAAGAAAAAAATACCTAAATCGATCAATTCAATGAAAATTAACAGCTTCAAGGTAAACCTGGTTAATACTATATAATTAATAATGATTTATTCTGCAGTCTAATTAATAGTAGTTTCATCACTATTATAAAGACATCGTGTATGGTATTTTAGGCCTTATTTACTGTTTGTATTATAAGCGATTATTGCATGACAAATGTGTTGAGCGAGCTTGACGTTTATAAATTGCACGCAGATGGACACTAGGTTAGATCACGAATGACATAATTGATGACAGTGGTCGGAGCTTATACCTACATATTATATACATAGAGGCTTAGTAAATATAAATATGTAGAAAATATATTGACAAAAATCAGCTTCACGTTGTATCCCGCATAAAGCAGGGTGGGCAGAAGGAACCTAGTGTTAAAACATTTCGTTCCCCACTAATCTGTGTCAGAAGTATGAAGTTAAAAATTCTCTAATTGCTTTTTTTGATTGATTTTATCTTTTATAATTTCTCAATTAGATGCAAGTTATAGTTAAAATATGTGGATATACATACATTTATATAAAAATACTATATTTATTTGAGGCCAGTCGTGGCGCAGGAGTACAAAGTGTGACTGTAAAACCGACTGGTTATGGGTTCGATCCCCACTCGAGGAGATGAAATATTTACTTAAATTTATATTTCCATTTCTTCCCTCAGGAAAGCACGGCGTTGAGTTCTGCCACTCAACACGCAATGCCTCCAGAATTCGGCAGAAAGTGGGGATCGGAGTGTCTTAACATTAGGTTCCCTCTGCCTACCCTGCTGTGTGCGGGATACAGCGTGAAGCTGATTTATTTATCTTAATATATTTACGTTGCCTAACAAGACAAAGCCACATTTATACGTGACTATAAGGTGGAATGGGTCATGGATGGGGTAAAGTAATCTCGCCCTCGGCGCACTATGGGTCAAACGGTCTGAGATAGCTATTGTAACAATTAAATGTTTTATGATTTTGGTTTAGACCTTTGTATGATATTTTAATTAGACTGTATTATGAAAATTCTATGTATTTGGTAGATTAAATATTAAATATATCTTTTGATATTGTATTTACAAATAAAAGGGTTTTTACTAACATTGCTTCAAAATCATAAATGCAATATTTTGTTTTATAATTGGAAATTATAACAAAAATTAATTATTAGTTGAATTATAATATTTCCTTATAAATTATCTCTATTTCAAAAGATTTTTTTCGTTTATATATTTTATATTTATATATAAGTTATTCAACCACTCAATTAGTAAATGGGCATTGGGGTCACAAACGCTAAAAAAATAATAATATTTGAATGCATTTGTTTAGTGCATTTTGATTTAGTGAAGTATATTAGAAAATACATTGCTATTGTTATTATTTTACAATAACAACCTCGGAAATTAGATACCGTCGTTTCCTTTCTAAATACTATTAAAAGGGCACATCAGTCCCAAAAAAAACAAAAACCTTCATTTACTTCGTTAAACTATTTTGTCATATCTCCATTGTTGAAAAGGATTAACTGCTTATCTTGTAAACAAGTAAACGTGTAGCTTACATAGTTTTAGTACTGTATTACCATATATATTACGCTTTTAATCCCTCCGACCTTAACATTGACCCTAGCAGTTGGTTATCTTATATAATATATTGTATTTTTAAACATTTTTTTAAAGTGTTATTCCACACTTAGGAGAGAAAAATACTTATTTAGAAAACGTATAAAAATTTGCACGCAGCGGGACTCGAACCCGCGCCTCCTGGAAACCGACCAGGTCCCGCGCCTCCTGGTCGGTTTCCAGGAGGCGCGGGTTCGAGTCCCGCTGCGTTCAAAATTTTTATACGTTTTCGAAATAAGTATAATGTATTGTATTATATCATAATATGTAATTTTTTTTGAGGCCAGTCGTGACGCAGAGGTACAAACTGTGACTGCTAAATTGACTAGTTGTAGCTTCGATCCTCGCTTTAGGAGATGAAATATTTATTTAAATGAATATTTCCATTTCTTGTGTTCCACTCTAGTGTCGGGGCAATGCGCGACGTTTAATTCCGAAAGTGGCCAATAAAGTGTCTTAGCACTAGGTTCCCTCTGCCTACCCAATGGCTGACCTCATCTGAACACTTACAAAATCATTATTATTTCTATTTAAAATATCTTCATTAGATAAATATGTTATCTATACTTCTATACTAATCTAATAAAGCAAAAGAGTGTGTTTGTTTGATTCTTTAAACGCTAAGATCTCTGCATGTACTGGTCTGATTTACTTACATTTTTTGTTTTTTTTTTATGAAAGCTATGTTCCTCAGGAGTGCTATAGGCTTTATAATATTAGCCTTAAATAATGACAATAATTATTATATAATGAACGCCATCCTCCAAATAGTAAAATATGTGACGGGACATTGTATGGAAAATATGAACTATTTTATTAGTTCAAAAAAGTGGTCCGCGATACCGTAAATGTATCTTTTATAAAAAAGTGACAATAAGGCATTTTGTGACAAAAAAATAATAGAAATTGTAAGGTGATTACATTGATTTTTATTTCATATGTACATACATATATTGAAACGTACGAACGAAAGTTATCTCAGCATCAAGGTAATTTAATGAATATAAACTTTTAAAACATGTAAATTAGATATATACAATACTTTTTGAGCAAAAATAAAATTAAAATAATTAAACGCTGTTTACGGCCGCAAGCCTAAGCTCGAGTCCCGCGGGGACCGCCCTTGTCGCCGGTGACTATATCTATATTTGTTGTCAAATACAGCATAATAAAAATATTATAGGTATGCGGGTGAACCCACGTGCGGGCCGCTAGTATGTACATATAAATGGATAAACGTGAATATTTATTCACTACTCTATAGAGAACAGTATACATTTTACGGCCAGTTATGTTACACTGTGTCATTTTGACGGTACACAACCCAATTTGAATTCTACATTTCACGAACACAAAGCCATAGTCAGAACTCTATTTCAAGTTATAATTGAGTAACAAGCACCGCGTCGGTCTGGACATGGTTTTGAGTGTTGCGTCCCTTTATCCATTAAACCTTTTCGTAATTTGTTATTGTAACACCTTTTGCGAAGTATAACATAGATATAAAATAATATATTTTACATATCAAATAAATTATTAAAAAGTTATTTATATATTTAGTGAAATAATATATTATAGGTAACAATGAAATTTATTAAATTTGAAATAACCTTTATTAATAAACGAAGTAACCAAAAATATATTTGTTGCAGTCAATGTGATGATATATCTATTATACGTAATGATTGGTCATTACAAATAAAACAAAGTGATATGGGAGTCAAAGTAGGTGATCTGTATGTGAACACACCCGGCCGGGTGTACGCAGATCATGCAGTGCTTATTGCATCATGAGAATGCGAGTTGCAGGCATCGGTTACCACTTTGAAAGAAGGGTGTGAAAATAATGGTCCAAGCCTCGATGCAAATAAGACAAAGGTTCTAATTTTTGAAAGAGATGAAGAAAGGGCGAAATGCAAGGTATATTTGAGCAGTATGTTCAGTAGAGATAGAAGATAGGAGATGGATGTGGAAAAGCGTATTGCTGCCAGTAAGCTAAAAGACAGGGTTAACGGAGCCTTAGCTGCGCTATTGCCGTACACAATGCAGTGTTGGTACCGACGCTGTTATATGGCAGCGAAACGTCGGTATTACAGAAGAAGAATGAAAGCAAGATGAATGCCGTAGAGATGCGATCTCTTCGTGTAATATGCGGAGTCAGCTTAGCTGATCGAATCCGCAATGAAGACATACACAGTATGGCAGGTACTAGCGAGGGTGTCACGGTGAGAATGAAAAAAACGTGCTCAGCTGGTTTGGGCACGTCGAACAAATGAGTGATGTAAGAATGGCAAAAGAGATTTATGATGGAAAAGTGAGTGGTAAGAGAGATAGGGAGAAACCTCGGTTGACCTTTGAAAACAAAGTATCAAAGATACTCGAGAAAGGTCTGGAGGAAATATTTTATTTCCTTGAGTAGGCTTTGAATTTACAACTCATTGCATTTACAATCACGTGCTTATACCGTTGCGAAAGACCGAAAACCCAACGATTTATTTAACTTTAAACAAAAATGCCTATATAATAAAGAGGAATAAAATAAATATCACTCTGTCTGAGCATTTAAAAAGATAAGTTCCATATCCGTTCGTATGCAGAAATTCGTTTAACTTAATGTTATCAACGAAGTAGTAACTTGCGTTTCGCGTTTTACGGTTATTGTTGGTACATTCGTATTGTTTATTCCTCTGAGTGTCGTCGCAGTGACTCTCGCTGAACTGGAGTGCCATTTGGTGAGTAGAAAAATTGACTACAACTTTATATATATTTAAAAAAAAACGGCAAGTTAAATTCGATTTTGTAAATACTGGATTTGAAAGTTATTTTTAGTTCTGCGCACGTGACAGGTTGTGGGTTTAGTTCCAAGTCGAGGAAATCATATAATATTTTTATTTCGTAATTTTATTTTGTTTCGTTCGGTTCTGGTTCTGGTTTTCGTGGACAAAGCACGGCGTTGAAATTCAATTATCAACACGCAATGTTTTTAGAATTCAGTGAAAAGTGGAGAGCGGGGTGTCTTTACAGTAAGCTGCCTCTGCCTAGCCTACGTCATTTGAGATACAGCGTGAAGATGAAGAAAAATTCATCATATAAAACTCTCTCCTCCTCCTCCTCATCCTCCTTCCCACTTTCATCAGGAGGATCAGATCGGATCATCAGATCGTATAAGGAGTGAGTTTTCAGATTTTTTTATATGTGGACCATTGTACTACATAAAAATCAATAATTTTATAAGCAAATATATTAATATACCTTAGCAGTACATTAAATAATTTATGTTTCTCGTTCATATGTGATTCGTTTCTATCACATACAATTTATCTGGACTGTATGAATATTTTATGATGCATGTATGATTTAATATTAATTTTAATATGAATTTCAGAATAAATTTTCATAATAGTTGATATGATTTTATAATATATAATATTTTAAGAAATAATATAAATAAATAGCTGTTAGTGCCACCTAGGATGTTGCATTTGTGGTAAAAATCCTAAACGTATTAAATAGAACAATTGAATAAAATTGACAGATTCCAATTTTAAAAAATCTAAGGTAATATTTTGTTTATTTGTATGTGTAACAGTATTTATAGCCGGACTAAATATTTATTTAAAAAATCAGCTTCACGCTGTATCCCGCACACAGCAGGGTAGACAGAGGGAAGCTAGTGTTAAGACACTCCGTTCCCCACTTTCTGCCGAATTCTGGAGGCAATGCGTGTTGAGTGGCAGAACTCAACGCCGCACTTGCCTCGACACCAGAGAGAAAAAATGGAAATATTAATTTAAGTAAATATTTCATCTCTTCGAGTGGGGATCGAACCCACAACCAGTCGGTTTTACAGTCACACTTTGTACCACTGCGCCACGACTGGCCTATTAAATTATTAACACAAATAAATACTAGATCCCCACTCAAGGAGATGAAATATTTACTTAAATTTATATTTTCACTTCTTTGCTCTGGTGTCGAGGCAAAGCGCGGCGTTGAGTTCTGCCACTCAACACGCAATGCCTCCAAAATTCGGCAGAAAGTGGGGAACGGAGTGTCTTAACATTAGGTTCCCTCTGCCTACCCTGCTGTGTGCGGGATTATAGCGTGAAGCTAATTTAATTTTAATTTTTTTTAATAATTTTATAATGTTATTTAGCCTTGTTTTGTTCATTGTAATTTCATTATACAATTAAATTTTCCTAAGATTGGATGTACAAAACGGTATTCCACAGAGTAAATAGTGACAACCACTTGTCAACAATCTCTTACAGGACAAAAGCGGTTGGGCCAAGGTTCGTTGAATTTACGTAAATTCGTACTATTCCTCGGAGCGAAAGTCAGATTTAGGATCGAATTAACGAGATCCATATTGTCAATTAATATGTGCTTAATTTGGAGAGTTCAGGTCTCAAGCGGTTTGTTACATAGTTGCTTTGGGAGCAGAAAGTTATTATAACTGAAGGAATATTGGGTTTGTATTGGTGTCGCTTCTACCTCCGATTTGTTAGACAAAGATAATGTAGTGTTTCGTTTTAGTTTTTTTCTATGTTTAATTATAAAATTGAATGTTAAGAACATTATGGTAACGGCAAAGCGTGTCTGTGTTAGCGCTAAGGTTGTGAGTTCGATTCCAATTCGGGGGCTGAATAAATATTTTTTTAATTTTAATGATTGACTACGTTATCAGCTAGATAGTTAGCCAGTTTTATGCTTTAGAAAGTAGCGCCAAGATATTTTGTTCTTTTCGCCGTAACCTAAAACATTGCGTGTCACCAGTGCCACTCTATATAATCAGGAAAATTAAAATAATTGAAATACAATCAATCCCCCAACTGGACGTCGAACCTGCAACCATTTACTCTCATGTCCCATTGTACCACGATGGTCTCCGAATTTAGCTTTATACGTACATACATTTCTCTACGCTTATAATTTACTAAATTATGATTTTCATATTGTCACAGTTACCTAAAAGATAAAATCAGCTTCAGGGTGTATCCCGCACACAGCAGGGTATGCAGAGGGAACCTAGTGTTAAAACTCTCCATCCACCACTTTCCACCGAAATCTGGAGACATTGCCTGTTAAATGACGGAACTCAACACCGCGCTTTACCTCGACACGAGCGAAGAAATAAAAATATTAATTTAAAAAAATATTTAATTTCCTCCAGTGGGGATCGAACCGTTGTGGGTTCGATTTTGCAGTTACACTTTATGCCTCTGCGCCACGAGTGTAAAAGATCATTCTAATTTATATTCAAATCAAATAAAAAGTATTTACATATTACTAATTTCAGAAAGCTCATGGAATAAACAAATAAATACGTTTTCAAGGCGTATTCGAGTTACTGCTGGAGGGCATCAATTCAATTTAGATTTTCAAAGCACAAAGAAATTGTGTTAAGTGACTGCACTAAAGTACTGTATGTTATTATATATCTTCAGTTTTTTTTTCGTTGAGGCCAGTCGTAACGCAGCGGCACGAGGTGTGACTGTAAAACCGACTGGTTGTGGGTTCGATCCCCACACGAGGAGATAAAATATTTACCTAAATTTGTATTTCCATTTCTTCGCTCTGGTGTCGAGGCTAAGGGCGGCGTTGAGTTCTGCCACTCAACACGCAATGCCTCCAGAATTCGGCAGAAAGTGGGGAACGGAGTGTCTTAACACTAGGTTCCCTCTGCCTACCCTGCTGTGTGCGGGATACAGCGTGAAGCTGATTTTTTTTTTTTTTTCATATTGTTCGTCGTCGGTTATGTGGTAATATAATCCTGAGAAAAATATGGTTCCAGATAATTTCAGTTAATTGTTTTTGAACACAAAGCATTATTATATAGCGAATAGGTAAATTATGTATTTGGCTTCACGCTGTATCCCGCATACGGCAGAGTAGGTGGAAGGAACATAGTGATAAGACACTCCGTTCTCCACTTTCCGCCAAGTTTCACGAGGCATTATTGAGTGGTGGAGCTAAACGTCGGGCTTTTGCCTTGGTGCCAGAGCCAATAAATGAAAATATTAAGAAATAATCATTCATTCTCGAGTGGGGATCGAACTCATAACTGTCGCGTTTCAATCACACCCTTGTGTCCCTGGGCCACGACGGCCTCATATCATATTTGAAATTTACTTTACTATTTTTACGGTTTCAAATTAAAAATTTGAAATATAAAATACATTTTCGAGTATTAAAAAGTTATTACTAATATAACGCAATTTTCAGTATATATATATAGCCCGTATTTATGATTCTTTTTTGCCTTATATATACGCAATTACATTTACTAAAACTTAACTAACAGAGATGCCAGCCTGGTAAAATAAGACTATTTCAATTTCATGCTTTATAAAGAGAATGAATGAAAAAATTAATGATTTTCTTTCTTTGAAAATAGAAACTTTTGATTGAATTTCTAAGTAACGAGTTCAAAGCTAGTAGAATTTATTAAAGATCTCCCTTCTTGTCTACGTAGACCTGTAAATATAGATTTATTGAATATAATTTTTACTATTAAATGAAAGGTAAGGTCAGTCGTGGCGCAGGAGTAAAAGCATGAGACTGTTAACGCACAGGTTGTGGGCTCGATTCCCACTCAATCACTCACACACACTCACAACTCACTCAGTCACTGAAATATTTTTGTTTTTTTTCGAGACTGCCATACTCATAAATATATGTTTAAATTAATAATTTTAAATTACTTTATACAAAAGCGACAAATTTACATTTAAATTGTATAATTGAGAAACTAAATAATAATTCCATATTAACTAATTGCGGAAACATAGATTGCTGAAAGGGTTTGTTTGGGGACAAAGCGAGGGCCGGGCACGTCCCACTGGCGTTACTACTAAAACACTTTATTCAACGAGAACGGAAAATGTAACTTAACAAATATTAGGAATGGTAGATATTAGATTTGTTTATAATTTGTTATAATATAGTAGAACATTTTTAGGTTTTATTTTTAAATGTTTTTACGTTCATAGAATTTTTGATAATTTTGCAACGTACAGCACTACAGCGCAGTATATGTATATATATTTTAGCTTCACTTTTTATCCTGCAAATAATGGGACCAATCTAGTGACTGGACACTCCGTTCTCCAGTTTCAAGACTTTGAAGATATTGCGCGTTGAGTGATGGAGCTTAAGTCCGAGCACAAGCTTTATCTTGTCAGGTGGAAAAAGAAAATAGATATTTTTCTTGAGGGTTGGAACCCACAGTTACAATGATTATAATCAGTCACTTATCCCAATGCGCCATGGTGGTCTGTATATCTATGTCTATTTAAAAATTAATCTTTATATTTTCCTATAGATAACATTTTACATAACAGAACAAATTTAAAACGAATCACAATATTTAAAACCTTTCAAGAAAAAAGCATTCAGTTTTATTTTCAATTTGCTACCAATCCCTTGAGCAATGTATTGCAAGACTGACTTCGTAATTGGTGAAAAATATGTGTATTGGATTGGAGAATTGCTCATTTCTATTTATATATAATGCTTTCTTTTTGTTTGAGCAGAAGATCTAAAACTTAAATAAAAAAGCAAAGGGAAGGGGAACATATTGTTAATATATCAATTTCTGCCGAATTCTGAAGATATTGCGCTTTGAGTGGCGGAGCTCAACGCCACACTTTTTTCTTCGACACAAGAGCGAAGAAATGAACATATAAATTTAAATTATATTTAATTTCCTCGAATGGAGACCGAACTCACAACCAGTCGCGTTTACAGTCAGACACGTATGCCACTGCGCCACTGGCGTAAAATTGGCCCAACATTTGTATCTAAGACAATTGTACAGACAGACAGACAGCTTATCTCCGCAACTATTACTGGTATGAAGCGTCAAGTTATAGTAAGATTTGTTAGCGTTTCTACAAGTTAAATACTATTCCAGCGAGTAGCAGTCCGACTTGAGTCTGAATTAATGAGTGTCATTTTGACCGAAGCTTAAGCTTTCCTGAGGACTTAAAATATTATTTCAGGTACTTGGATTATACAACCATTGCTTACAGCTGTAAATTTATCTATATATAATGAAATTATGAGTGAGATCTGTCTGTACAAGGAAGATATATAAGAAAACATTTTTTTTTCCATTTATTGGGGTAAGCAAAGAGTGCACATACATGTAAATAAAAGAACAGCATAAAAAAATATATAAATGTAACACCAACACCGTTTACCACATTAAATTTATTAATTTAAGCTATATAATTTACATTTCTGTTTCTTCGCTCTGGTGTTGAGGCTAAGCGCGGCGTTGAGTTCCGCCACTCAACACGCAATACCTCCAGAAATCGGCAGAAAGTGGGGAACGAAGTGTCTTAACACTAGGTTCCCTCTGCCTGTTTCCCCCTGCTGTGTGCGGGAAACTGATTTAATTTTAATTTGTATGAAGCTATTTAATTCCTTAAAATGAAATTGGTAATCATTTTATTCAATTGAATACTTAAAAGTCATGTATAATTAAAAAAGACATTATTTTGTTCAATTCGCAGTCTACGACTTCACTGCCGAGAAACGTAAGAAAAAGAAATGACACTAGCAGAGTGGGTAATTTTATTTAATTTCCTTTGTTTCCAAGTTTCTAAGGGATGTGATTTGAGCTTAAATCAACGTAGATTATCTCTGAAGCTGGAACGCGAGCTAAATAAAATGCTTTAAAAGATAAATATAAAATATCTAAGATAAATTTATAAGTACGTCACTAACCACCGGCCGTTTGGAAATTTTGTTTATATTTTAAAAAATAAATAAAAAATGTCAAAGTAAAACCAATATACAATATGTCCACTAGAACCTAAAAAATGTTAAAGAAAATATCTTTAACATTTTTGCAACATACTAATTATTAATTTTATTTTTTATAAAAAAATTAACGTAGCGGGAATTGATTGATTTCGAGCCTCTCAAGACAGTCCACGTTTCTTCCCTAAATTTGGATAATACTTTAAAAATGTTAGGTAGTTGGGAACTTTTATAAATTATACTTCCCCTCAACTTATGTACTAATTTGTACGGAATCCTCGGTGTGCAGGTCCAACTCGCCCTTGACTGATTTTTTTTCATGTCTGAAATTAACAGCTGTTTATTTTATAAATCACAATTTCAAGTGATAAGTAAAAAAGTTTTTGAGGCCAGTCGTGGCGCAGCGGCACTAAGTGTGACTGTAAAACCGACTGGTTGTAGGTTCGATCGCCATTCGAGGAGATGAAATATTTACTTAAATTTATATTTCCATTTCTTTGCTCTGGTGTCGAGGCTAGAGCGCGGCGTTGAGTTTTGCCACTCAACACGCAATGCATCCAGAATTCCTCAGAAAGTGGGAAATGGAGTGTATTAACACTAGATGCCCTCTGCCTACCCTGCTGTGTGCGCAATACAGCGTGAAACTGAAAAAAAAAAAAAGTAAAAAAAAAATGACGTCTAACTAAATCTTCTTAACAAGATTTTCTTCTTTTATAATGACTCTCCATTGTGCTAGGTCAGTAAAAAGCTCTACAAGTGCTTCTAAGGAAGTTAGCTAAAATAGTCTTTTGAAGTAACTAACAGTTCTAAAGAAATATTTCTTCGGAATATGAAAAAGATTTAATTTATTTAAACTGTACTTTGTAACCATTTAGTAACTTCTTAAAAGTTATCTTTCACAAAATTTACCTGGTTTGCAGCTACCATTTTGTTATTTAAATAAATAAATATAGTATATATATAAAATATAAATAAATAAATATAGTATATATATATAGTATAGTTTTTTTTCTTCACTTTTAAGGTCTTTTGATTATTTAATCTATTTATACTATTATAATATATAAATGAGAAATTTGTATATGTGTAAGTTTATAGTTATTAAACATAAAAACCACTGAACCGATTTTAAAGAAAATGACTACTAGGATGCTCTATTATCACTCAGTTACATAAGCTATATTTATTACTGGAAAAAATTAAAAATCTCCACTAATACTTCAATGAAGTAGTAAAAAAAAATTTTTTTTCGCATGCGCTGCAGCAATTATTGATGATAGAACAAAGAAATATAACAACTTTCTCACAGTTTTATATTAGATAGAAATGCCGATCCTAATCAGGGCGTGTTATCCCATATATGATGTATAGAATAAAATATATTTTATATAAAATATATAAATATAGAATATATAAAAATATATTCTATATTTACGCATGATTGCTAGGAAAATAGCAAATCGCAACAATAAACGAAGACTCTCTACAACAACTAAAACTCTTTGACACTGTGTTTTTGCAAAATAGAACAGTGTAAATGACAGAGATCTAAAATAATAGTTCCGTGGAAGATCAAAATAAAACTCAGGCAATACGACCCACTTTAGTTTACACTATCGAGGCGCAATTGAGATAACAATTTGGAAACGTAATAATATAAAGCCATTTTTTTCACTGACCTGAACTGAACTGAACGGAGTGTATTAACACTAGGTTCCATCTGCCTATTCTGCTGTGTGCGGGCTACAGCGTGAAACTGTTTTTTATAGTATCTCCTACTAGACGAATAATGTGACGAACAAAGCAAAAAAAAGGAATATTTTCTAGATAAGCGTACCCATCCATTTGACGGACCCTGTCGAGATAGGTAGGTATACCTATATATGGATCTCAAAAAGTAGGGGGCGTAGGAAAAAAAGAACAATATATTTATATTCTTTGGAAAAAATAAAGAAGTTAAAATCAATCAAGTGGTTTTCGAGATTTTATTCCAAAGTTTACATTCCGTCAAATTTACGAATTTCGTAAACTTTGTGTTAAATGTATAAACAAAAGTAATTATTGTAACCGTTGACTTGTATGCGTTTTGCGATTTTACTGCAAATTTGAGACTCGCCCGCACACCGAGAAGTCAACTCATCGAGCGACCAGTATATCAAATGATTGTATGGCAACGATCGCTCGTTGTATATAAAACGATTTTATTATCAATCTAACCGTTTGAAACTCTTATCAATTTTACGAGGACTTTCTATACAGGCTCCAAGCAAAACAGCGTTAAAACCCATTTTCGTATGCATTTTTTTAATGTTAGCATCTCACTGAATTTTGGTATTAAATGACATGAGAGTTTTTTCTAAGAACAGACAAATCAATCTAAACTCGTTTCGTTTTCGAAGGTGTTTTAAAATTGTATAATTTTTCAACTTTTTATTTAAGCAATTTTTTACCGATTTGTTCACTAAGATAAGATGCATCTCTCAAATGCTACGCGTAACCTTAATTACAGTTACTTATATATATTTGTAAGTTAATTTTATAAATAAATGATCTATACTTATTTGTGTAATTATCTAAAAAGTGTCAAAATTATTTCGCTTCAAAATCTGTTTCCTATTTTATTATAGTTGTTCCTTCTTATTTGTTTTTTCTGAGCATTCCAAAACAGACAATTTCAAGAAGATTCAAATTGTGTGAAAGAGCCAATCAATCAAAGAGGCCGAATTTTAAAACCTAATACTTACTACACAGGTAGTTAAAACAAGTGAAGGTAGTTGATATTAAATATGTATTATAGATAAAAAGTGAACAGTGTACTGACCAAGTGTCTGTAGTGTCAAAATAGAAAATAAATATTAGCGTCACGCTGTATCCCGCACACAGCAGGGTAGACAGAGGGAACCTAGTGTTAAGACACTCCGTTCCCCATAAATATAAAGGTACCAACATTAATTTAAAAATACAAGTCAAACAACGTTTTTTTATAAGAAAATTATTTTATTTAATTATATACTACGTCCGAGTGCCACCAAGGTACTCAGCTTAACAAAGCACGGGCTTCACAAACACGGGTGCCACTTGTGTCTTGGAGATTTTAAACCACTATTATTTTTTAAACTACAAATTAAAATTATATTTTGTAAAAGATTTTTATTATACTTAATGCTATTGCACACAATATTTAACATATACTAAACTGAAATCTGTATTATGAAAGTATGTTTGTGGTGATTAATTTGTGTCATTTTTACCTAGTATCACAACACTCCTTTCTCCATTCGAATTCGAGACATTACGTGTTGATTGGCGGAACTTAACACCGTGCTTTGTTTTGCCAGGACTGTCATTTCCTCAAGAGAGATTCGAACCCACAAACATTTCGCTTACAGTCAAACCATTTGCAACTGTGCCGCGATGTATATATATAAGAAAATGAATAAATCAGCTTCGCGCTGTACCCTGCATTCAGCAGGGTAGTCAGAGGAAACCTAGTGTTATACGAATTCTGGAGGCAATGCATGTTAAGTGGCAGAACTCAACGTCGTACTTTGCCTCGACACCAGAGCGGAGAAATGGAAACATAAATTTAAGTAAATATTTCATCTCCTCGAGTGGGGATTGAAACCACTACCAATTGATTATACAGTCAAACTTTGCGCCTTTGCGCCACGACTGACCTCCGACGAAAATATATATAATTTTTATATACACTATACAAACTAAATAATATGAGTTTGATTTAAATAATCGACAGTAACAAAGAAAATGTTGTGCAGACTACAAATAGAGGACTAGAGCTTTCAAATAAGGATTTGTGGATTATCCACAGTTGTAATGGACGGGCGTACCCATAGCCAGCTTACCTCTGCTGATTACGTGTTTTAGATTATGATTATATTGTACTTGTACTGTGTTGTATTAAAACATTATTAACGCACGGCGGCCAGACGTGGCGCAGCGGCACGAAGTGTGACTGTAAAATCGACTGGTTGTGGATTCGATCCCCACTCGAGGAGATGAAATATATTTACATTTCTTCGCTCTGGTGTCGAGGTTAAGGGCGGCTTCCAGAATTAAAACCCTCGACTGCATAAAACAAAAAAGTAATAAATAAGCCCAATAGTTCATTACGATCTTAATAACGATATCTCAATTATGTAAATCCATTCAGCGGTTCTGGAGATATGAGGTAATAAAGAATATTACATACACACATACATATATACAAGATACGCGCGAAAAACAAAGAATCATTTCTTAGCAGACGGGAGAAAAGAAGCCACTTCATGATTCATTAAAAGCGATTAACAAAGCAACCCAAGGTAATGGAAGTTATATTCAATTTAAACGCTCCACAAAGCCGCCGTTCCCGTTAGTGGGTCCGTGTCACCTTTGTAAATTCAATTACATATGTATTGTGCTAGTGACGCGCACGAACGTCATTTGGGAATATAGCCGGTTCGAAACACGTTCCCGCACTGATACGGCTAATCGTTGTGATGTGATAATCAAGATTTTAGTTCGTAATTTCGTAGAGAATATAAACTTGAATGAGAACGTATGGCTTAGTGGTCAGAGCGCCTGGTCGGTTTCTAGTTTTCTAAATATTTTTTTTTTTAAGTGTGGAATAATATTTTTAAAAATGTTAAAAATATTAATATACTTTATTATTTGCTATAATATTATAGTAAAACTAAATTATATTTCGTAATATGATTAGGTCGTGATTAAGTATTTGCCTGATGTGTTTATTATAGATTTCAATCCATAGGTACAATAATACAAAATAAGGTGCCGTACTTCTTTTTTTAAAAAAAAAAAAATTAAATTAGCTTCACGCTTTATCCCGCACACAGCAGGGTAGGCAGAGGGAACCTAGTGTTAAGACACTTCGTTCCCCACTTTCTGCCGAATTTTGGAGGCATTGCGTGTTGAGTGGCAGATCTCAACGCCGCGCTTTACCTCGACACCAGAGCGAAGAAATGGAAATATAAATTTAAGTAAATATTTCATCTCCTCGAGTGGGGATCGAACCCACAACCAGTCGGTTTAACAGTCATACTTTGTACCACTGCGCCACGACTGGCCTCTGGTACTTCTTTTTTTACGATTCTGTAATTCAAGTTTTTTGCTGCATTTTGTACGAAATTCGAAGACGAAACCGAAACGAAACCTACAAAGTGTTTCCTATTGATTGATCTACAGTAATCAAGAAAAGTGTTAAAAAATCCAAATTATTATATATTTCATAGGAAAAAAAATCGTTAAAAACTTATAAAATGAACCAATTTTTTTTTAAATGAATGAATGCATGCACCTGCAAACTCGCTAGCTTATATTTGTCAACTTTTATATATTGTGCTATCCTTTAACTTACAGTCCTCAAATTAATACGGTCGGATTCGCGCTTGACCTGTTTTTATTGTGCATAATCCTGATCGCATATGACAGTAGCAGAATGTTAAAGTAGTCTACCCTATAGCTTAGTGGGTTAATTCGAGGAAAATTCTGCGTGATCATTAAATAATAGTAAATATTCCTATGAGGGCATTAATTCAAACGTCACAAAATTTAAATATATGTATATATCAATATGCAAAATGTAAAACCCAAACATAGACATAAAACTAAAACAAACAACACAACAAAATCACTGCACATCACAACTTCAATCCAACAACAACAATCCGAAATCGAATCTAACTTTACTAAAAATCAAATGGTAGGTAGAATCGTTTAGCGGATTGTTCAACATTTCCGTTATAGTCACTTCATTACGTTACGTACACCAGCAGTTCCGTTCGTAGATATCGTGCAGTCTCGCGGGAACAGGTCAGATTCAGAGGGTATTAGTGGAGCTGCGCTATCTCAACGGAACACTTGCACCACGGATTTAGCTCGAAGTTCAATAGCTTGCAATTGTGTACGAGGATACCTGGTAAAGTTGTGTTTGTTATATGAAATGATTGTGTGTATGTGTGTGTGTTTGTTGTATCAAATTGTTTACAAGGGATAAAAAGTGCAAAGGTGTTCTGATCGTTTATGACTTGACTTTGATGATTACTTTTAAAAGACATTTACAGTAACGTATATTAAGTTTAAATATAAAACTATTAGGCCGTGTTTTTTTCTTTAACATATTATTTATTCAGTTTTTGTTAGGTACAATATGTTTTTTTACCAATTTTATTAAACATATACACTTTTTTTTCTGTTAGAATGTTAATTATTTTTTGTTTCTTTTCCCCTTTCCTTAAAAAATACATTATACGAGTATATGGCATAAGTTTTTATAAGTATTTCATATTGGTAATAAGAAACAGCTAGATTCATGTTTTTAAAGTTTTAATTTTCATTAATCTTTTTTTTCTATTAATCTCATGTTCGTCTGTACATTTTACATGTATGTATATTTTTCAATTAAATAATGTAAATTAGGATTAGGCTGAAAAACAGCGTTGTAGAGAAACAGATTTCGGTTTTGTTTTTTTATGATTTTTTATATTTGTCATCTTTTTTTTTCAAAATAAAAAATAAATCAGGCTCACTCTATATGCTGCACACAGCAAAGTAGGAAAACTAGTGTTAAGGCACTCCGTTCCCCCACTTTCCAGAATATAAATTTAAGTAAACATCTTATTTCCACCAGTGGGGAACCAACCCATAACTAGTCGTGCTTACAGTCACACTTTATGCCCCTACACTTTGGCCACAAAAAAAAATTGACCTGAATTGATTGAATAGGGTCTATTTTTTTTGTTGCTTGTTATTTAATTTTAAAAGTATTTTAAAGTGATAAAACTGCAATAAACTTTTTGAATTTGAAATTAGATTTTTTAAAATATATATCACACATATTAAGACCTACTTCGATGTAATCGTGGCCAAGTCGGAATAATTTTTCAATAAACGTAAACATGTTATCTAAAGCTAATGCGGCAGATTTACTAAATACTGAAACTTTAATAAAAAAATCACGTACAAAATATAATACGATCTCAAAATAAAAATTATAATAAAGCAAAAACAAAATTAGTCTATAGCAATGTCGAAATTCCTACAGGGAAATCTCAAAGACCGTAAACTTAATAAGAGTAGACATTCCCTTTCCTTTTTACCTTCACGAGACAAAGTTATTTTGTTTAGGGAAATTTTGAAATATCAACAATTACGTGTTTTCTAAAGACGAAAGTATTTGACGCTGTCTTGAAATTGTATGTAATGGATAAGTAGCCCGTTTTAATATTAGCTCATTTATTTAACTATACATATTAGTAGATTGGCAAATGCTATTCTAATATATAAGACTACGTTTGGATATAATTTTACTGTAGGAATTAATATTTTTGTGCAAATAAAAAAATGTTATGGTAAATGGAATACCGGCCGGAGGCCAGTCGTGGCGCAGCGGCACGTTGTGTGACTGTAAAATCGACTAGTTGTGAGTTCGATCCCCACTCGAGGAGATGAAATATTTACTTAAATTTATATTTTTCTTAAGATAAATGGCCCTGACAGACGGGTAATCACACAACAACGTAATTCTACAAGGATTAATTTTTGATGTACGGAACCTTAAAAAGATTATGGTAAATAGAAAAATTAATAGCCATTTAATAGTCCCACTTGTTTTGAATTAATTAAAATTTAGATTGTAACAAATTGTCAAATAACAGCACAAAGCATTTAATTTGTAAAGTTAACAGACATTTTCTTTTGTTAAACTTATTAAAATACTTAAGCATTTCAGACTTTTTGTCTCCAACGTTTGTTTTCTCAGGGCTTGATGGATAAAGAAAATTACAGATAAAAAGTTCTTTTAATTGTTTTCCCCTAAATGTAGCAAACAAAGACGAGGCTTAGCTATTTGGAGTTTGACAAAAGTGTTAACGAGTTACCTCTATTAGGTTCGTGCTTTATTCGCTGTCTAATAGAGCTTAGAGTCCTACTTTTAAGAGTAATCAAAGCAAAATAACTTTTTTTTTTTTAGTAAAAAAAAAAAAAAACGCATTGCCTCCAAAATTCGGCAGAAAGTGGGGAACGGAATGTCTTAACACTAGGTTCCCTCTGCCTACCCTGCTGTGTGCGGGATATAGCATGAAGCTAATTTAATTTAAATAACTTTTTTTTAACACAAAGGGAACGTAAAATTGTGGGTCCATATGTAAAGACTTGAGGTAAGGTCTAAAAAAATTTTTTTTCTTAATTTTAGAATACTAAAAATCAGTTCAATTGAAAATCTGTAAGCAAAGAAATATGAGAAAAATAATATTAAGCCCTTAAATGATATAAATATACAAGTCGTGGCGCAGCGGCACGAAGTGTGACTTGTAAAACCGACTGGTTGTCGGTTCGATCCCCACTGGAGGTGATGAAATATTTACTTAAATTTATATTTTCATTTCTTCGCTCTGGTGTCGAGGCAAAAGTGCGGCGTTGAGTTCTGCCACTCAACACGCAATGCCTCCAAAATTCGGCAGAAAGTGGGGAATGGAGTGTTTTAACAGCCCCGTTTAATTTATGTGAAAACAATTAATCAGACATGTAGGAGACATGTCTTTTTTACGTAGTGTTAAGACACTCCGGTCTTCATTATCCATTGAATTCTGGAGGCATTGTGTGTTGAGTGGCGGAACTCGACGACACGCTTTTCCTCGAGACCAGAATCAAGAAACGAAAAAATTAACTATTTCACTTCCTAGAGTAAAAACAAGCCCACACCTTGTCATGTTAACGCGAACGCCTGTACCCCTGTGCCACGACCTCATTATATTTATAATAGAAATATATTTAAAATAATAATAATTTTATATATAGTGACTTTTTACATTTAAACTTAGCTAAAAATTGTCAAATATCCATTTAATATTCAACACACAATACAAATATACTTTTAATATTTACTTTTAGCAGTATATGGAAGGATCATCTAATATCATCGCATTAAAATTATACTCCCCTTCAATCCCCTAACCGGGAATTAATTCAGTAAGGAAGCCATTATAGTAACTATTCTAATTAAGCGTGTATAGTGCTCGAAACTCCCTCTTGCACTGTCGTAAGGCAATTAGTCGTCTCCTGGCACGCACTGCGGAAGTGGAACTAAATTGCATTAAAGGAAAATTTAGCTTTGTAAATAAAATTTAAAAAGTCTCCAGTGTGAGGCTGGTCGTGCAAGAAACAAAGCTAGGGTACAAGCCTGTGACTAAGCGCGACAGGTTGTGGGTTTGATTCCCAGTCGAAGAAAATGAAATATTTAATATTTCTTCACTCTGGAGTACCTCCAGGTATACCTCGAGGTACACCAGATGCTGATTTCCTATCCTGCTATATGCGGAATAGACACGGCGTGAAGCTAAAAAAATGTTTAAAAGAAACTTTTAAAAATTATACAATGATTTATATAAATGTTAATTTAAATATAGTATTTATATCAACAAAAACTCAAATAAAGCCAACGCATAACCACAAACAGTGAAACAACAGAGTCAGTCAGTCGAATACGTTATCGCGACACGTACGAGTACGTCACTCACTGAAGAAACGTTTATGACCAAATCACAAATGCATTTTTCGTGTTCTTAAAAAGCGGTCTTTCTTTATAACTTTCACGGCGAAGATTTGGACGCACATTTCAGTCGTGGCTGTGGCACAATTTGATATATACGTCATTTATAGCTACAAAATCTTATATATATATATATATATATATATATATATATATATATATATATATATATATATATATAGTTTTTAGGATTCTACAATTTAAAACGAAAAACAGAACCATACCACGGGTCACTTTATTCAACGTCTGTCCGTCTGTCAAGAACATTATGTCGAGATTGATAGGATCAAACATTTTACTTTCCAGTATCAACCTGTATCCCGCGAATAGAAGATTAAGCAGAGGGTGATTTGTGTTAAGACACTCCGCTACCCTTCTTTTCACCGAATTGCAGAACCGAGTGATAAAACTCAAATTTAGCAGATAAAATGTTCCAATTTTACAAACTACATTTTATGATATTTACATGTTATGTTGCTATCTATTTTAAAATTAAAAAGTACACAATTCAAAAATTAACAAAATAAACAACTACATCATACTTACATATAAAATAAAATTACATTCACATGAAAATACTTTGCATTTCCATAGCAGTTGGTGGAAAAATAAATTCTCCTATGTACACATACCTACTTCCGACACGTTCGTGTGTCATCTAAACGGGAAATCGATTTAGTGTCGCATTGTCAGTGCCGGGGATCATTGCTTTATCTTATCAGGATTGACACTTGCTTTCACAGCGAGATTTACGTCACGCCATGGCACTAACCCCATAACAGGGATTTTAGAGGCCGTAAACCCGTTATACATGGCGGCCGATATGGTTTTTACAATGTTAAAACTTTTGAAATACATATTTGTTTAACTTAGGTTAACGTTTAAATATTAAAATGTTTCATTTCAAATTATCTTTGAAATTATTATAAAGTTAATAAACGATTCTTAATTAAAAGAATGACGTATTTTCATATCCTCACTCTGGTGCAACAGACTGTGTGAGACTGTACATATAATACATACACAAAAAAAATACAATTTTTCGCTCTATATTTCGATTTAAAAAAAATAAAGAGATTTTAAAACATATTGAAAGACTAAAAACAAGAGTTCAGGCGAATATTAGGTCTTTACTATTCAATTTTCAGATCAACTCGGGGGCTCCCATCGCCTTTTAGTTGCTTCATTAGATATTCCGGCGGTTCGGTTTACGACCCGTACCAGTAAGCCGTAATTCTATGAGTTCTAGCTGTGCTATCTCCGCGGAACACTTGCACTAAAGGGCCGTATTTATAAATCGCTCTCAAGTCTAAAATCAATCTTGAGGTGCCGTTTTCATTCATAGATATATATTTAATGCATGAAAACAGCATCTCAAGATTCTGAGATCGATATTACCGTATTAATAAACCGTTAAAAGGTTAAGGGTTTATAATATTACAATTTATCACTTATTCAACAAATCATAAAGATACTGGTACTTTATATTTTATTTTTGGAATTTGAGCACTAAAAGTTGCAACGCCTCTTATTATTTTGATTCGAATAGAATAAGGAAATCAAGTTAATCAGTCCGTTAATTGGTAATGATCAAATAAATAATATTATTTTTACATGTTCAGACTTGAGAGCGGTTTATATAAATACGGACCGGGTCTTAGAAAGTGTTCTTAAGCATTTATATTATTTATCCTATGAATTTTACAAGAAATCGTTTTTTTTTTTCAGAAGTCTTTTTTATCCTTTATATCTTTTTTTATGAATATATGTATAATGAGAAGAAACACTTGATTAAAGAAAGTAGTAAAAGTAGATTAGCCAAGTAACTGCTTAAAGATAAGCCAGGACTCGTAGAAGTATCAGCTTCTTTAGAGAACATAACAAATATATAGTCTATTAAAGTACGAAAAAAGAAAGTGTTGTTAAAGAATCTTGATTCTTACACAAAATTATACATTTTTATGTAGATGTAGTTATATAAGATAATCTTTATTTTTTTGTTTACTGGTACAAATAATAAAATTAAGATTATTGACTTAATATTAAAATATACATGTATACAATTATACAGTTATTTTTAATTAACATCACGCTGTATCCTGTACTGCAATTCTAGGGTATATTATGTCTTTAGTGGTGAACGAGTTACTCGATACCACGGTGGGAAGCGAACCCACAATCTGTCGCGTTTACACTCACATATTTGTGCCCCTGCGCCACGACTTATATCCTAATATTACTTCTAAATAATTCAATATTGACCATTATAAAATATAATGGATATATGAATAATGTATAGCTTTAACAGCGTTCCAAGAACACTCCATTTACGTATCACTTTGGAGAAAAGCACCTTCTTGATTGTGAGATTAAGCTGCTCTAAGCGACTGCAAATGACGCTAGCTTATAGAGAAATGCAAATATTAATAATATTATTTTATTAACATATAGTAGAAGTCTACAGCGCAGTTGCTCAACGCCTAGGGCCGTCTGTAGGTTTGATTCCGACTCAAGGGGAGTGAAATATTTTATAATAATTATAAATAGTTAATTTTCATTTTTTAATACGCAATGCCTCGAAAATTCGGTGGAAACTAGGTAAAGGAAATATCTTAATGGGAACGGAGTATTTTACACTAGGTTTCCAGGTTACCTCTCCCTAACTTGTTCCGTACGGAATACAGTGTGAATGTAATAAAAAAATATTTATAAAAACAAGAACTCCGACTGCATAAAACTAAAAAGAATATAAACAAGACCAATAATTTATTAGGATTAACAGTCGGGACCTCTTTAAATATGCTGGGTTCCTGGTAAAGATTTTATTGATTGAAGAATTACTTATAGGTCCCGACTGTTAATCTTCGTAAACTATTGGTCTTGTTTATTTTCTTTTTAGTTTTATGCAGTCGGGGTTTTGGTTTCTATAAATATTTTTTTATTTATTTTTCACTGTTTTGTTAGGATTCCTTATGGGAACGATAATCATGATATACCTTTTTGAAATCCTCGTATTGAATGAACTCTTGAATTTGCACCCATATTATGGTATTCGAAACCAAAATTTACTTTTTTCCATAATTCCAATGGCGTCCGCAGCCGCCACGATACTTTTATTAACGTCACCTATCTAAGAACACTTGGGCTGCTAATACGAATCTAATGGTACCTCAATTATGTAAATCCGTTCAGCGGTTCTGGAGATATGGGGTAATAAAGTATATTACATACGTACATACATACATATAAGATACGCGTAAAAAACATAACCCTTCCTTAGTAATCGGGAAAAATATTATTGAGGCCGTCATGGCACACCCGTTGATTGTGGACTCTTCTTTTTGGTAACTACATTAACGCATCGTGTATTCCGCCATTTAACTCGCAAATACTTTAATTTATTATTATTGACATTAAATTTTAAGATTAAATTACCATTTACATTTAAAATATAGAGAAATTATTAATTTTCCAAACTAATTTCTACATTTACTAGTGTTTTCGTGACCTAAACCTAAACTTTAGCGATTTATACGCGATATTGAAATACAACCCGAACTGCAATAAAAGGGGAAATAAAATATCGTAGTGCAGGGAATTTGCGCGTTTTATTATATTTTTCCCCACCACGGGAAATTCGAGTCTCGCTGACGTATATTGCGTTACGGGTCGAGCTTTGTCAAATAAAACTAGAGGATTTTTCCATACTTGATTTGCATTGTTGTTACATAGGTATTGCATACTCGGCAAACATTCATACATTTAGTTCAGATATTTTGTTTTTTCCATGTTCATCAATATGTGAAACGCAGTACCGGGGTTCAAGACAATAAAAACATAACTAACATATACGATTGGAAACTGATTTCATTTTTTGTTTAATTTCACGCTGTACTCCGCACATAGTAGAATAGTAAGAGAGAGAGAGAGAGAGAGAGAGTAGAATGAAGTAGTAAATGCTATTTAAGAGATTTGTAATTTTCTTTTTAATTATATTAATATTGAAATCTGTACATCAAAATAACTCGATTAAAATGTTCTGATATAATAAGCAAAATTAATAACATTTTCTGAACTTATTATTTAGTTCACATTTTAAAATAAATGATAAAACATTGTCATTTATATATTGTTTTTATTATATCAAATCAATTACTAATATGTATATAAAAATTGTAAAAAAATGTAATTAGCTTCACGCTATATCCCGCACACAGTAGGGAAGGCAGAGGGAACCTAGGTTCCCTCTGCCTTCCCTACTAACACTAGTGTTAAGACACTCCGTTCCCCACTTTCTGCCAAATTTTGGAGGCATTGCCTGTTGAGTGACAGAACTCAACGCCGCGCTTTGCCTCGACACTAGAGCGAAGAAATTGAAAATATAAATTTAAGTAAATATTTCAATCTCCTCGAGTGGGGGTCGAACCCACAAACAGTCGGTTTTACAGTCACACTTTGTACCAATGCGCCGCGACTGGCCTCAAATATAATATATAATAATATGTATACAAAGAGGATTATATAGGCAAAGTGACATACCGTTGACCAGCAGCAAAGTAGGCCGTGACGTGACGCACAAATGGTAGACAGCGTGTCGTTCGGTCAGATCACGTAACGTGCTAGTAATTGATTGACGTCGGATCCTATGTGACTGCGGTACAATTTGCATTTTTGCTTAGAACACAATAAAAGTATTTCCAATATACATGTAGGAAATATGGAAATTTTGTCACACGCACGTGTGGATTTTAAAATAGTGTTCGGAATAGATATGTTACGTTTATAGACTCTTAAACTGCCTAAAATATTTACTATTCCTTTTAAAATCAACAAAACCACGATTTATGGTAATTTTTAACTTAACACCTTTGCTTGTATATGTATCTTATGATCCATTCTCAATCACTGTCGCAGATGGAAATGTTTAAAAGATCGTATTTAGTAGCGAGCGTGAACGTTGTATTTCGCACGCAGCAGTAGCCAGAGAGAATCTAGTGTTAAGACACTCCGCGGAATTCTAGACGCATTGCGTGTTGAGTCGCTAAACGCAACGCGTTTTACTAGACTACTAGTAGAATATTTCTTTTCCTCGAGTGGGGATCGAACTCACAACCAGTCGCATAAACAGACACACGCTTATGCCTCTGCGCCACGAGTACTCTCAAATTACTTACAAGATATGTATATAATGTATATATAGCTATATATGCTTACATTACAGAAACTTTCTAAAACCACACTCGACCCAAACCAAACGCTATCCTCTTCTTAAATTAAAACCATTACCCCTAACGTGTCCGAGTGTCTCAGCCACAATATATTACACCAAGCACTTACAAAATGAAGACGAAATAAAAGCAGTACGTATCACATTGTTACCTTTATTTACTCAGCTATTTTTGACATCCAGTCATATCCTTATGTGCGAACACGTCTGCTATTGTGCGTAATCACATTTAGCTTCCTCATATTGGGCCCAGTAAAATATTTCAGTCGCAACGCCAATCGGACGTGACCGGCCCTCTCTCTGTCTCCAAACAAACCCTTTCTACCATTGGTTTACTATTATACCCATAGAAATATAACGTCACGTTTTTCAATACGAAATTGTTTGTATGAAATTGTGAAGAGAAATAAAATGTTAATGGCAAGTTTATTTTCTCCACGAGTACGACGTATTCATCTAAAATTGTATAAATATATTTAGTTTTTAGGGTTCAGTGTCTCAAAAGATAAAAACGAAAGTCTTATATTTGAGGCCAATCGTGGCGCAGTGGCACGAAGTGTGACTGTAAAACCGACTGGTTGTGGGTTCGATCCCCACTCGAGGAGATGAAATATTTACTTAAATTTATATTTCCATTTCTTCGCTCTGGTGTCGAGGCTAAGCGCGGCGTAGAGTTCTGCCACTCAACACGCAATGCCTCCAGAATTCGGCAGAAAGTGGGGAACGGAGTGTCTTAACACTAGGTTCCCTCTGCCTACCCTGCTGTGTGCGGGATACAGCGTGAAGCTGAAAGTCTTATAGGATCAGTTTGCTATTCGTCTGTCCGTCTGTCCAGATCATTTATCTCGAGTTTGCGTGGATGTACTCTTATGAAATTATTACAAAATATTCAGATCTACAGTACATTAATGTACAAAAAAATTCTAAATTCTAAGTCAACGCAATCAGAAGATGAGTACGGCATTTTGTATGAAATCTGCCGCGTAACCTATACGATATTTCTCGTGGACCTTGAGTCATGAAAGTCACAAAGTGAGACCCTACATTAGAAGAAAAGGTGAAAAGACAACATTTTTTTCCAACTTTACACTGTATTCCGCATATCAAGGTATGCAGAGAAAACCTATTATGAAGACACTTCATTCCTGACTTTCCGTCGTATTTACGAATCATTGCTTGTTGATTGGCGGACGTTACCAAAGCGAAGATATAAAAATATAATATAAATAAATAATAGTTCATTCCCACGAGTGGGAATCGAACCCACACCACCGCGTTTAGTCACACGCTTGTGCCCATGCGCCTTATATAACAATATACCTAAAACGTATCATTAAAATCGATTATTTCTCGAATTTCAATAGTAAAAAGACTTTTCTACTATACATAAGTACTCTTTTCAACTACTTTTAAACCTTGAAAGACCATAATTCTTATCAAAATACGGCACCACCGAGCACAATTTCTATTTGATCTCAAATTACCATATCTAGAGTGTTTGATCAGCTTTATTCGATTAGTCTGTAAGGAGTTCTAAAGTTTCTATAGTTTAGTTAACTATCACTAACAGGCGGCGAGACAAAGGCGACGTTGGGCCAAGGTTCGTTAGCACGTCTAAAAGTTAAGCATTATAGCTCCGAGCGACACCTACATCTCAGATAGAAATGTCTTTGGATAAAGAAATGTTGTTATATATATATTATTTGATAAAACAAATTAAAGATTAAATTTATTTATGGATTTTTTTTTCATCTTCACACTATATTCTGCGTATGTGTTTAAGCAGAGGGACCCTGGTGAATTCTGTAGATGGGTGGCGGAATACAACGCCGCGCTTTATCTCGACAAACCGAAGAAATAAAAAAATATATATTTCATTTCCGTGAATGGGAATCAAACTCACATCTTGTGCCCCTTCGCCACGAGTGGCCTGGCTTGTTTGAAGATATAAATACAATTTTTCCATATTACTTCTCCAACGAGGACGCACTGCCAACAAGTAACGTATAAAAAAATATACTATTCATTTATGCTTTAAATTTCATGATATTAAAAAAAATAAGAGCTTTTAACATCGAAAAGCAAACTTATAAAAGTCATCGAACAAAAATTCAATAAAAGACTCGAGTCAACTAATGAATAGAGCCGTTTTATTGAATACTTCGGAACTTGAATTATAATAAAAAGAAAGGTCTTAATTGCAAATCGAATTGTCCGCACTTGATAGCAATATGGCGGCCAGACGCTATTGTTTCAGAAATCGATACTGATTTTCAATATGTTTTTAAGGTTCCGTAGTCCAAAGGGTAAAAATGGAGCCGTTACAAGATCGTCTTATTGTCTGTCTGTCCGTCTGTCAAGAGTCTATCTACGGTCAATTGAATGAAACACAACAAAAATTAAGCCTCTAAGTCAAAGCAAGCAAAAACGTTTATGTATCGTTTTTGTAAAAAAAATAATTACAAATTTATAATTGTAGTTCATTTCATACAAAGTCAGTGCATTTACCAGGCCAGTGGCGCAGGGACACATAGTGTGGCTGTAAAACCGACTGGTTGTGGGTTCGATCCCCACTCGAGGAGATGAAATATTTACTTAAATTTATATTTCGACAATTTAGCTCTGGTGTCGAGGCAAAGCGTGGCGTTGAGTTCTGCCAGTCAACGCGCTAGCATCCGGCAGAAGGTGGGGAATGGAGTGTCTTAACAGTAGGTTCCCTCTGCCTACCCGCTGTGTGCGGGATATAGCGTGAAGCTGATTCTTGCTGACCTACAATCCTAAAACGGGATACGGAAGCCTCGGTTAAAAAGTCGGACTCGAACTTAACCGATTTTTTTACAAATTGTAATGTAGATATGAATTTTGTTTATCAGATTATGTAAACATACATAAAAATTACAGCGTGACGTTGTTGTATAAGTTGTTGCTTAGTGTTCAATGTTTGTATTTACTTCTTTGTATATTTTTTTATTGAAAAAGATAAAAATATTAAAGTTGTTAGCTTATAACAATTCTATGAAATATTATTTATTAGATACTAAATCTCTTCTTCGTATATATTGTAAATATTCTTTTTATCCTAAAGGTAAAGGCAGTATATACGCTGGATCTCTTTTTATCGTGCACTCTCCTATTGTATAATATTGTCCGTTTTTTACCATATATTCTCCTTTGTGTGTTCACTATTCAACGTGACATTGGCGAAGTGATGTGTGCTGACCTGGCACGCTCGGAACGCCGTAAATGAAGAACAACAATATATAAGTTGTTGTATATAAGTATAATATTTTTTTTAATCAAGTTCATCAAGAATACTTAAAACCGGTAATATCTATGTAATAAAGGACGCGTTTTCTTCACTTTTTATATACTATACCAAAACTATATATACGAAGCCATCGTAGCGCAAGGGGCCATAGGTGTAACTGTAGCGTAACAATTGGAGGTTCGATTCCCACACAAGGTAATAAAAAAAATCTTTAAATTTATATTTTCATTTCTTCGCTTTGGTGTCGTGGTAAAGTGCGGATTTCGACATATAAGCAATGCCTCTAAAATTCGGCGGAAAATGAGGAACGGAGTGTCTTAACACCAGGATATCTCTGGCTACACTGATGTGTGATACAGCTGAAGCTGATTTTTTATTTATTCAAAACGTACAGCTCTATAGCCGTCGTTGGCACGTCTTTGATGAACATTTAATGACATGCATACGGCAAGTGATTTCAATATTAACTTGAGCTGTTAACTACGATACGGAAGCTGCATCTTATTTCAACATAACATAATATTATGCTTATATTAAATAAAATAAAATTTACGAAATAATAATAGAAATTCACATGAAAACTTTAATTTACAAAAATGATTTTTTTTGTGAAAAGAACGACAGCCGTAACGTTCGCAACTCAAGATGGCTATCAAATTGTTTAGACGACTTCTTACTCAGATACTACAGTCTACAGCAAACACATTTGCATCACAACAATAATAACCGACCGTAATTAAAAACTTTATTCACTTTCCCTGTCTTAGTTCGAAAACAAAGAGAATTAAATAAAATTACCCTTTCCTCGAGCGTCCCTTATTGTTACTTGTCTCTTCTGCTGGGGACTCCCGAAACGCGTAATTAAAGGAGAAAGAGATAATTGATACTAAATTTTAACTCTGAAAGCTTACTTCTAATCAAGTGTTGACAGTGATTCAAATGAATAATCAGTTTTAATACTTTGTTCCTTGAGAAGGGAAATAAAAATATTATGCAAAAAATTATGATGACTATTAAGCATTTATCGTTTTTTATACATTCTCCTAGGGAAAATATACTATGAACTGATCAAATCCCAATCCCAATCAACTCCACTTACATACTTACACTGCTATTTAATCAAATCAGCTTCACGCTGTATCACGCACAGCAGGGCAGGCAGAGGGAACCTAGTGTTAGGACACTCCGTTCCCCCATTTCCGCCGAGTTCTGGAGGCATTGCATGTTGAGTGGCAGAACTCAACGCCGCGCCTTGCCTCGACACCAGAGCGAAGAAATGAAAATAATATCTCCTCGAGTGGGGATCGAACCCACAAACAGATGATTTTACAGTCACACTGTTTGCCCCTGCGCCACGACGGTCCTCAACTGGCGATTTAACGATGCGTACATTGAATCTTGTATACATAAGAAACAGCCCAAGGCGAGCGTATGCACTCAATCATTTTGTATGAAGTGAATTTCAATTATAATTACAATAAAGTGATCCTGTTAGGGTTCCGTTTTTTTCTTTTGAGATACGGAACCCTAAAAACTTAAAAATCTCTTAAGAGGTTTCTTATATGGAATTACAACGAAATTCGTATTACAATAAAAAAATTTCGACATGAGATATGAACATATACTAAAGATTTTTACCTTACCAAAAAGATATAGTCTTTAATATTATTAAAACTAAATATATTTAATAATTCAGTGAAACATTGTTAAAAAATATAATTATTAGTCAATTTATTTACTCTGTCATCTTAAAAAAAAAACGATAAAATGAAAAAGGTACACCCACACCGAGTACGTAAAAAAGTAAATGTATAAGAAGAAGGCCCATAAGAATTGCCATTTTACGATGAAAATTTTGGCAAACGTCTCCGTATCTTAATATTTTGCTGATGTTCCATTATTTTTACGGTCACATAATGACCTCTTGTTAGGACTTCGCGGGGGTCAGTAAGAAAGCCTTTAAAGTGCTCATAAAACCATGGAGTGGCTAATATCGTCTTCTAGCATCAGAGCAGCTTGTGTTGTAAAAACGTTTTATATTTATTTATACCTTTTTATTCACCCTTTCATTATCATTTCTGTTTAATGTTTTATTAAATTATTTTATATCCGACTGCAAAAAGAGGGTTATTATCGCACGTATCTTGTATGTATGTTATATTATTACTACATATCTACAGAACCTCTGAACGAATTTACATAATTACTGTTACTTTAGATGTAGCCTGTCCAAATATTTTTGGACAGGTGAAGCTAATAAAAATCAACATGGCGGCTGATCGACGCCATTGCTCTTAGTGAAAAACACTTTTTTTTTCGAATAGTGCAATATGGGTATCAAATTAAAGGGCCATTATTATTCCACATACCGCAGCGTAGGCAGAGGGAATCTAATGTTACGACGTTCCCCACTTTCATATTAAAAAAATCATAATATAAATGTGCCTCTGCTCCACGACGGCCTCAAAAAAATATCAAAAACAAAAAACCCAACAGCATAAAAGTAAAAAAAAAACAAGCCCAATACTTCATTAGGATTATGGACTGACCTATTATTCTTCAGTAAATTAAATCTGCATAAGAAGCCCAGTAAAATTGATACGAGTTCCGACTTTAATGGACTATTTGTGCTTGTAATTTTTTTTAGTTTTATGCGGTTGGATTTTTGATTTTTGAAAATTATTTTATATACTTGTGCAAATCATAATTTATTTTCTTTGTGTTATATATTTGTACGACTTTATTTTTTAAATTTCAATCAAATTTGACAATTTTCTTATTATCTAATAAGTAACTACACTCAATTTATAGCAAATCCTATATAAGTAACCAGTCTAAAACGGTGTATTCACAGACACATAAATTTTACATGAAATCATATTACCGTTCAATTATTACGTAAGCACTGTAGGGGGGCGGGGGTTTGTGTATTTGGTTTGCTTATTTTTGATGACATAGGGGTCAATAATTGCACAGAAACTGCTTACGTAATACTTGAATGGCCCCTAAGCCTCGCCTATTCGTAGCCGGACTTGTGAACAATATTGAAAACTAATTCCTCAAAGCTATATTTGATTCTAAGCTACCGTATTCAATAAGGCATTAGGGGACTGGTGTTAAGACACTCCGCTGTGCAGTTTCCGCCAAATTGTAAAGGCATTGCGTGTTGAGTGGCGGAATACTTTATAATATTTCATTTCCTCCAGTTGGAATCGAACCCACAACCTAACGCGTTCACAGTTACACTGACTGACTTCATTTTTATATATTGTTTCATTATTGCATATAAATAAATAGAAATAAATAAATACTTCTATTCTATAGATAGTTATATAATGTTCTTACATTATTTAAACATATTTATCTTGAGAAACTAACAGGCACGCCTAAATAAAACGTAAAAACAGCATTAAATGTCCGCAGAGGCAATATTTTACGTCTACGCCGGGAACCTTTTAAATCGTAAACATCGGCGCCTGCCTCATTGCAAATTGCAAGAAAACCGACTCGCGGTTTGGGAAGTAATGAAGTTTTAAGATTTATGTTTTTACAAAGTACTTCCAGTGGATTCCAGCTTCTCCCTAACAAACTCCACCTCCGCGAGCTCTCGTGTACGTTTTGCGGTTAGCTTTTTACTGTAAGCACCGACTTTATACTGGTACTTTTAGTAACTTACAGTTCAGAGCGTATGGATACAAGAATAATGAAAATAATGTATGAATTATGTTTCGCTAATTGTAATTTTATTTTGCCATTTTATATATATATGTAGAGGATACATTTTATAGCATTTTTTATAGCGTCATATTTGAGCTACTTAAAAATATAATTAATAAACCAAATAATATTTTTTGGTTTATTATAATAAAAACCAAATAAATCAGAATATCTATTTTTAATATCATAAAATTATTAATAAAAAACAAAAAAAATTAAATTAAATTAGCTTCACGCTATATCCCGCACACAGCAGGGTAGGCAGAGGGAACCTAGTGTTAAGACACTCCGTTCCCCACTTTCTGCCGAATTTTGGAGGCATTGCGTGTTGAGTGGCAGAACTCAACGCCGCGCTTTGCCTCGGCACCAGAGCGAAGAAATGAAAATATAAATTTAAGTAAATATTTCATCTCTTCGAGTGGGGATCGAACCCACAACCAGTCGGTTTTACAGTCACACTTTGTGCCGCTACGTCACGACTGGCCTCACTCTACTTATATTAACTTACAATTTATTGCTCCAATGACGTGTACTCGATTCAAATCATTTAGCTAATAATATAGATTAAAAAGGGAAACTGAAATATTCCTTCATTAACATATACTTAAAACGTAGAACTTATGTATTGTTTTTTTTTTTCTTTTTTTTAGCTTCCTGCTCTATCTCGCACATGGCAGGCAGACGAACATAGGAACCTAAAGTTAAGATACTTCGTCCCCATTAAGACATTTGTGTACCATATTTTCCCACGAATTCTGAGGGCACTGCTTGTCCCAAAATTCAACGCTGCGTTTTATCTCGTTACTAGAGCGGGGACATAAAAATATTTCATTACCTCGATTGTGAATCGAACCCACAACATGTCGCTTGATGCTCTGCGCCACGATTGACCTACATTAGGTCTTAAACAACGAAACCTAGATAGACGTCCAAAGACAAATGAAATAGCCTATCAATCAGTGAAACTTTACCACGAATATTCAATACAAACAGAAATCAAAGCTTTGATAATTACTACAGACCATAGCGCTGAGATTCTTGGTTTAAAACAAAATCTTAATAACTGCAGGTCAGCACTTACCAATATGATAGAGACGTACCCTTTATTATTATTATTATATTACTGTTTTATCATTTTTGAACACCGTCCTTTGGAAGACTTGCTTGGAAACAGGTCCAACACGTAGAGGCCCCTTAGAGAATATATAAATGTTTTACTGTGATGCATCAGCCGGGATCCATCTCTGTGTAACCACAAGTAGTTGCCCTGAGATGGTCGCCGGTTAATGCGTAGGAATTATGGAAAATCTAAACTAGTACTATGAAATGGACTAGCTACTACTTCTACTATGGATGGACTGGCTTCTGGGCTATTTAATATTTTATGACACCAACATGAATGAAAAAAACAGATATCTTCCAGGCAATTTCTATTTAAAAAACAAAACTTTGTCATCTGTCATGTTAATTGAATTTAAAAATACATTATAAAGTATAAAATAGGATATTTTAACAACATATATTTTGGAAAACAACATCAATTGTGCGGGATACGAGGCCACGAAATAATTTTCTAAATTAGCAATTTCAAACACGTGTCCGCAATAACAGACACGTGCTCCCTGCCCAAAGCCCGACGCACCCGCCGCGGTCGAACAACAGCCTTCACAACGCAATAATCATATGTCCGCAACTTTAAAAGCTTTCAGCCAACAAATTTGCGCAGGTTTTAATAAAAAAAAAATTAATAAATGGTTGTTGTTATGTCGCTATGTTGTACCATTATGTTATAACGTGGAAAAAGGGGAATATTATAAGAAAGTTCGACTCCCACTCGGGGGAACGAAATATTTAATATTTTAATTTTCTGGCTCTGGTAAAGTGGCAAAGAGTAGAATTGAGTTCCGCCGCTGAACGCGCAATCCCTCGACAATTCGAAGGAAAGTGGGAAACGGAAGTGCCTTAATGAGAACAGAGTGCTGTAACACTACGTTGCCATTCTCCTCCTTCCCACCCTGCGATATGTACATAATACAGCGTGTAGCTGTGGTGAAAACGAGATCAAAGACATTTGCTCAAACGCCAATTTGTAAGAATCAAAATATGTATATTTGAAATCTTGGATCATGGGTTCTTAATAATCTCAGTGTCTAATATTTTTTTAAAATAAGAAAACATTATAAGTAAATAAACATATTTTTTTTAGTTATTGCCATTCTTGAAATTAAAAAAATCTATGAAAATATCACACACAGGCGTCAGTGATGGTCTCAACCTATTATTCTTCCAAGAACAATAGTTCCAGTAATTACTAAGGAATCGCAACGTAATGGGATTAGTACCGTTAATTTGTAGCACAACAAAGCTAATTATCAAGGGATATGATTTACGACGGCTTGATTAGGTCCCATTCATATGTCGCGGTCGCCATCAGCACGCTGTAAATCAGATTGGTGATAATTTATGTGACCTGATTGTTAGTGTGATAGCTCTGATTGTTGTTATTGTATGGTCCCCACCATATATATTGAGAAGGATTTATAAAAACCAAATGAATCAGTTTTATGTAGAAGGAAAATCGAGAATTTACTTTTCATTAGGGACTGTTAAGAGTCCTTACGTTACGATTGCCAGAAGTAGCAGGTAACGTAATATTGTCAGATTTGAACTGGCAATGTTATGATAGGTATTCCTAATTTATATTATATAAATACGCGGCGTTGAGTTCCGATACTCGTGTAAATTACAAAACGCAATACCTCCAGATTTAGGTAGAAAATGAGGAATGAAGTGTCTTTACACTAGGCACTCTCTGCTTACCCTGAAAAAAAAACTATATAGATATACAAATCCAGAGCACATTTCACCCGATTCTTGTCATCCAAACTAAACAGCTATACAAACGATCATGTTTCCATTTCTTTGTCCCCAATAAATGAGAGGGTTACAGCACGCGATTTACATAATACGTATATAATAGGTCGGTTGAAGCAATTTCACGCCCGCTCATACGGCTGTCGGCTCTATGCTAATTCCCTGGTTCCAAGGCGAAGGACTGCGACGTACTCAATTAGTATGGTTTCGCTAATTGCTTCCTTTGGTGAATTAATTGACATTTCTGAGTAAATAGTTTCTGTTTGATAGTCATTTTTGATTTTCATGTTGTGTTTGTTTTATCTTATATGTTGTTGTTTGGTTCATTGTTTGGGTGTTGTTATTGTTGCTGACAAAAATAAGTGTAATTTGTGTTTTCGTTGACTCATGACAGCACTGTATGGAAGTTATTCTTTCTTGGAGTAGATTATTTCATATAATTAATTTAATATTTTTAAAAACAAAATAAGTAAATTTATGATGCAGCCCGGCACTTAAAATTTTCCTTAAATATTTTTTATATAATGAAGACATTACATCAAGACATTATATCAAGAAATTATATCGAGACATTATATCATGACATTTCTTCAAGACATTTAACTAACTGATATTTTTTTTTGACATCTTTCTAAAACTACTTTTTATTGTTTGACTTTTTTTTTATTACTATAATCAATTTTATTTTATTATAATACGTCAATCTTAATGCTATTTATACCACTTTCTTTTTTAGTACATGCTGTGATTGTTTTTAAATAGATCTCGATGTAATTTGACCATGTTGTAATGTTTCTTCTGTTGACGATCCTAAATAAATAAATAAATAAATATTAGTTAGTAGCTTCCCGCTGTATCCTGCACACAGTAGGGTAGGCAGAGAGAACCTAGTGGTAGGTCATTCCCCTCCCCACTTGTTTCCCGCCATGTTTCCCTCTTTCCGCGTGTTAAGTATCAGAACTCAATGCCACGATTTGTCTCGACATCAAAACAAATAAAATGAAAATGAATATTAAATAAAATTATATATACATAGTAATAATAAATGTCTTTAGAAACTTTAAAGTAATTAATTTTAAAAAAAGAACATTTTTAGAAATTACAAACAGACTGAACAAAATCGTAATCAAAATAATCATCTAGAAAATGTACCAGATATTTCCATAACCTAACTGACGGTAAACATGAACTTATTTTATAAGTCTGTATTATATAAAATAGTTGAAAGCTCCACTAAGCAGCACGTGAATAGCTCATATTTTCATTTTTATATACCTGAATTGCTTTTACGAATCAAAATGTTCCATTTTGTAAGTCAGGCGAATACACTTAAGCCTTTGGATCGCTTCTAAAACGGTTCACTCGCCGTTTCGTAGGCTTCATTACTTATACTGGCAGTTCGGCTTTCAGATATCCAAGCTATACCAGCCCCAGGAGAGATGCAGGTTCGACGAGTGTGAAGCTATCGTTGCAGAGCACTTCCATGTAAAGCTGGAGCCACACTTAACTAACGGTTAGTGTTAATGGTCGTTTGTTTTAATGATCGTATAGTCTTTGATTTTGAGGTTACATTTTACTATTATAGTTTCGTATGTTTTTAGGATTCTGTACTTCAAAAAAGGAAAAACAAAACCCTTGTAGGATCATTTTGTTAACAGTCTGTCGGTCTTTTAAAACCATTTATCTCAAGATGGCTTAGAAGTCTCCTTGTACCTGGCTAACGAAAAAGCTAATAATTTACGTAATGAGGTTTGAATTAATCTTCCAATTGCCCCAATTATTATATTAAAAATTGTAATAAAAATTAAAAAAATAAAATTATTGTTATAAGATAATAAAATTAATGGGGAAATTTTTTGTCATCTTATTAAAATAAATCTATTTGGTAGAACTATCAAGCTGAAATTATTATATCAAGTATCAAATATACAGGTCTACAGGAATCAAGTCCATAAATCATGTCAACGCAGTCATAAGAGCTTTTTTTTCCTATATCTTATATGAAATTTTATATAACAGGGCACTTTCTGTAAACCTACAATTATGATATTCGGCAAGAAGTGAGAACTTGCAGTACAAATAAAGAAAAAAAATATTATAGTGAAAATTTATGGGTATTTTATAAAAAGTACAAACGTATAATTGTAGTTCATTTCAAACAATATGAGTGCATACGACCAAAAAATTTTTGTTTTTGACCTTATAAATTGTACTTCCGATTCCTCAATTGTGTACCGTTCACAAACGAACATCCTAAAATTAGTACGGAACCCTCTGTAAAGAATCCGACTCGCATTTCATCGGTTTTTTGTAAATACTAATTGAAATAAATTGTTCTAGCCTCCGTGTGAAACAAGCGTAACATCTACAGAGTCAGAGTCAAAGAGCTTCTAAAGAAGATAACATACGAACATACTGTCGAATTACTTTTAAATTTATTATAACTTCAACTATCATTTCTACACTAACTTATAATTTATTTATATAACTAACTTATAAGTTATATCACTTTACCCAACACGCAATGCTTTCACAATTCGGCGGAAAGTGGAGAGCAGTGAGTCTTAACACTAAGCTGGCTCTGCATACTGCATAAGCTGACAAAAAGGGTGATTGATATATTGTCATATTCACTCTTGATTACCAGGAGTACCTTGTGCATATTGTATAAAGGCTCCATTTAAGCTAAAACGTTTCTCAAACGTCATATACAACCGCTGGATACCTTTTACATTGTGGCACTGTGATGACAACTACGACGACGTTGTGACTTCTCAGCTCAAATGAACTGACCGCGCTGACTCAAGCATAAATGTTAAATGGAGTAGATGAAATGGAAGTATATTTGAATAAAATATATTAACAATAGTATTTTTAGCATTTGTAATTGTTTTACGTTTAAATTCTGCGATAATAAATTTAAGAAAAAAAAATGATTGATGAAGACATATTGTACGAAAAATAGGCACATAGATTTCTATGGAAGCTCTCTACTAAAAATCTGCTTTACGCTGTATCCTGCATACAACAGTGTAGGCATAGGGTACTTAGTGTTAAAACACTCCGTTTCAAACTTTTACTCCGAATTATGAAGGCATTGCGTGTTGAGTGGCGGAACCTAACGCCTCTGCCTCCGCGCTAGAACGAAGAAATGGATATATACATTTAAATAAATATTTCATTTCCTCGAGTGGGGATCGAATTTACAATCAGTTGCGTTTACAGTCACACTTTGTGCCCCTGCGCCACGTCTGGCCTCAACATACATGTACTAATAACTAAATAGTAATAGATATAAAGACAAAGAAGTAATTTATCTCTCAGTATCTTACAAGGAAGATGTGAGAAGATGAAAAATAATAGCATATTTAAAGGACAGTGCCATAATAGCATACATAGGAAGTGTATGATAACGCGTAATAGTTTTAGATACAAAAGTCAAAGTAAAGGTATTTAAGACAAAAATCAAAATACTTAAACGTGCATTATGTACAACGTATACAATACAGAAGCACCATTTGTCTGTCAGTTGCGGATTCGATTCCTACTTGGGGAATGTACTATTTAAATTTCCGCTCTCAGGGCAAATCGCAAAGTTATATTCCATCTAACAATACAATAGCTTGAAAATAGAACAGAAAGTGGGCAACGGAATTATAATAATAATAATAAAAAAGCAATACAACAATAAAATAGACATAAAAACTATTTCTAAAAGATAATAAACATGTTGAAATTTACATCAAATCTACTATAAACGTATATGTATATAGATATTGTTATTGTAACGAGCACACATAGCAGTGATGGTTCCTAAGCGTGAAGTATCCAACGTCAGCTTACTAAACACCGTTAATCAATTTACCTAACCGTACGTGAATAATCTTTGATTAATCGATGATTATGGGACCATTAATAGTTGGAATTACAAGCTGAAATCAAACATAACCTTACAACATTTTCTTATCAGTTTTACGCTGTATCCTGCATAAAGCAGAATAGGCAGAGGGAACCTAATGTTAGGAACACCGTTCCCCACTTACCGAATTTTCAAGATATTGCATGTTGAGTTGACTCAACGCCGCGCTTTGTCTTGCAACCATAGCGAAAAAATGAACGTATTAATAGATAATAATTAATTCCTGGAAATTGAACCCACAACCGTTTACAGTCACACGCTTATGTCACTGAACCACGATGGCCACAAAAGCTTTATTGGACAAATATCAAAGACCATAAGTCGTCTTGCAATAAAAGCTTCAGTAGGTAACTTCGGTTATGAGCTCTCGTCTTGCTTTTCAAAAGTTGGACTAGTTTATGCGTTAATTAAAAATCTTTTATAGAGGTTTCGCTTGTGGAAATCAAAGAGAGTTAGGCGTATATTTACAGCCTAACTTTTTTAACCTATAGATATAGATTCTAACCTAACCTATAGATGGTGGACTCTGTTAGGATAATAATAGAAAATAATTTTTAATTAATGTTACTTATCATTAATTTTAGCTTTTTATAGCTCCTTTTGCCCTCCTCCACGACAGTAGCGTTTGGCGCTCCGTTCTCACGGACTACTCCGCTGGGGATACAGCGTAAAGGTAGATTTTTTCTCTGACGACTTGTTAATTATTTTGTGTGCAATAAAGTATAATTAGTATTAGTTAGCTATGTTTCGTATTTGAGGCCAGTCGTGGCGCAGCGGCACGTAGTGTGACTGTTAAACTGACTGGTTGTGGGTTCGATCCCAACGAGGAGATGAAATATTTCCATTTTCTTCGCTCTGGTGTCGAGGCAAAGGGCGGCGTTGAGCTCTGCCACTCAACACGCAATGCCTCCAGAATTCGGCAGAAAGTGGGAAACGAAGCGTCTTATCACTAGGTTCCCTTTGCCTACCCTACTGTGTGAGAGATACAGCGTGAAGCTGATTTTTTTTTTAACTATATTACAGTTATTATTTTTTATTTTTACTGCCACATTAAAATACCACACGTATTTCGATCTAGGCGGGGACAATCTCTATCCGCCATTTTGTGATATTGTCAGTCGGATGGCGGGAAAACCAAATCACTATCATATATTGAATATATGAAAATACATATTTTTAATATAAACTTTACCCTATGTGAAATTTAAAGTTATATTATAATGTTCTTTTTATATATATTTTTTGATTTAATTTTATGGTATGTATATGAAATAATCACTTATGTTTTAATCTACTTCAAAAAGCCATATCCATATCCATACATAGCCAATACCATTTCTTCTTAAAGTTAGCTATATGCAAAAACTAATTATTTATGGATAGATTTTTTGTTATATGTGTATAAAAATTCAAAAAAAATTTACACGCCTAATGTACCAAACCAAATACAAATCAAGAAAGGAAATTATCAATTTAGCTGCCTAACCAACATTTTAATAAGGCAAGCACTGCTGCGGCACCAGAACGGTATCTCGACCTGTCGGCTCGCAAATCTGATACATTTTATCGTAATCCCAGATATCTGGCCGCCGCAAATACGCACAAATAAGCAATTTACAATTCCGATCCACGAAGCGAACTCACCTATTCATCATTTAGATTTATAGTCCTTTTATCTAGCCGATCTGTTTTCTTGTTTAATTAATGGAAAGAAGATTTTGGCTATGGATTTCGATGGAACGTCGCATTGACTGATTCTCAATAGATTTGAATTATAATAAATAAACATATCTCGGTATGTTTTTGTTTTGAGTATTTAATAGTAAATTTCGACTTTATAAATTTAAAGGGCAATTATAAAAATAATATTTATCGTAATATTTAAAGAAATATTTCTATATAAGCTTTCACTTGAGGCCAGTCGTAGCGCAGCGGCACGAAGTGTGACTGTAAAACCGTCTGGTTGTGGGTTCGATCCCCACTCGAGGAGATGAAATATTTACTTAAATTTATATTTCCATTTCTTCGCTCTGGTGTCGAGGCTAAGCGCGGCGTTGAGTTCTGCCACTTAACACGCAATGCCTCCAGAATTCGGCAGAAAGTGGGGAATGGAGTGTCTTAACACTAGGTTCCCTCTGCCTACCCTGCTGTGTGCGGGATACAGCGTGAAGCTGATTTATTTTTTTATTTTACTTTACTTGATATCCACATCTCTTTCCATACTGTATCATACTCCAATTTAAATCATATTTTATTCATATCCTCGAGTAGAATACAATTAGGAAACTTTCCAAACGAAGTAAAACACGCTGTTCCAAATATTGCTACCTGGAAAGCGTCAAGGAAAGTTTAAATTACTGTTTATCATAGTGTAACTACATTTTAACTTGCGTACTTAATACAATAAAGCCCCGGTCAGATCCCGGCCGCCATTATTCACCGGAAGAACGAGGCTGTAAACATTTATTTCATACACTGTTGAATTGTTACTCTGCTGGGTGAATGCTGTCTCGTGAAATAAATATTTGTCATTATAACACTATGTAGTATGAAGTAAAGCACCTACGCTAATTTACTATGATACAGCAAAATGAACAACTCTCTTTGAGCGATATGGCTGTTTATATTTTTTAATTTTACATTGTCTATTACATTTTTTTTTCGGATCAGCAAGAAACATTAATATATTTTGATTTTCTAATTTGACACTCAATTTGAACTTGGGTACAAGAATAGAGCGTAATATAAGTATTTTTATTGTTCATACATAAAAATATTTATGAAATACAAAAAATGTGGCTAATCGTGGCGCAGTGGCACAAGCGTGTGACAGTATACGTGACAGGCTGTGAGTTCGAATCCCACTCCAGTAAATGAAATATTTACATTATCTTCGCGCTAGTGTCGAGGCAGAAGCGAAGTATTGAGGCAGAAGCGAAGTATTGAGAGCAAAATTTTAATGGCCCAAGCGGGACAGACATGGTCCCAAGGTCGTGAACTATTCCACGCACTTTGAGAATTAATTTTTAATTACTTTTTTTTCCCCGCTTTTTTCCCCGAGACAAAATCTGGCAACGCCGGTTCTTCTTTTTTTTTCAGCTTCACATATCACTCATGTAGCAAGATAGGCGAGGGAGGCGTGATGTGATACTGACACTGCGCTCCCCACTTTCCGTCGAATACTGGAAGCATTGCGTGTTAAGTGACGGCATTGAAAGGGCGAAATGAAAATATTAAATATTTCATTTTTATTAAATATTTACCCTGCACACGACTAATCTCATATTCAAATCTATTAACTCAAATTCAAGGAGAAAACAGAGAATGGAGTGTAAACAATAGTTTTCAATAGGTTAATGTAGTTTTCCAGTTTTACCCTGTCATATGTAAAGTTTGCTTTTTTTATTGGTGATTTAAAAGCATTTTAAATTAAACGATTGCGGGTACTTTAATGATATTTGAAAGAAAATTACAATAAACACAAAATACTTTTTTAAATTTTTATTTCATCTTTTCCTTTATATACAAAAAAAGGTTATGCAATATCGCAATTTTTTAAATTTAACACAATTTATGGATGAACAATGACAAAACAATAATAATAATAATGACCCGCAGGGCAGCTTGTGGCGAGCTGTTGGGGAGTGGCGACCCCACGGACCTGAGTCCTCCGGAGGGGAATTGTAATCTATCCCCCGCCTCTGGCTTGCCTTTATTGGCCGGCAGAGTGGAGCGCAAGAGCTATATGCTCGAAAGGGTGGAAGTGCTCAAACTGCGTAATAGCGGGGAAACCCGCTCACGAGTTCCTCGTGATGGTGAAACCGGTGCACACCTCTCTACACCCTTAGCCGACCACGCCGATGTTGCGCCCAAGGCACTACGCCGCTTTGTGGGGGCCCATCTAGTGGGAGGCGAGTCACCGTCCGCCAACCATTCAATTTGAGACTATTGTAAAGGCGGACGTCCGTTAGTCTCACTCAATAGCCCATTAGCCAGTCCATCCAAATTTCATTCCATAGTCCTAGTTTAGATTTCCACATTTTCTATAGTTTCTACGCATTAACCGGCAACCATCTCTGGGCAATTACCTGTGGTTACCCAGAGATGGATCCCGGCTGATGCGTCATAGTAAAACATTTGTATATTCTCTAAGGGGCCTCTACGTGTTGGACCTGTGTCCCCACGCAAGCCTTCCAAAGGACCGGGTTCTTTTGAATCCGAGTACTATAAAAGAGAAACATAATAATAAAACTATTAAAAACAAAAAAGAAAAAAATACAAGCATGTGATAAAAATATCAACACAAAATTCCTTATTAAAAATTTATGAGCCTATAGTAGAAAATATAGAGACGGCAATTGTAAAGATGTACATTTAAATATTAAACGATATACGTATTATATATATTCAATTTGCGTTTGTTTTCGGCATTATAAAAATATACTTTTATTTTATATTTTATTTAGAGTGAAGGTACATTTAGGAACCTAAATATTTGATATTTTAAAATCGGATTATAACATAAGGAGAAAAGAAAAATTATAATTAATTATTGATAATGATATGAGACATAGATTTTATGTGTTTTGTATCATATAACGAAATAGATACCTAAAAATATAAGCTAAGATAATTTTTATAAATAAGTTCTGTTCCATAAAACTAATTAGAAACGAACGAACTGAATACAAAAAATTATAGTAAAACATTGATTAAAATCAAAATGCATACACTTTTGAATTTGGTTAATTTTTTTAAAAGTATTAATGGACAATCCTTCAATTTTTTTAATATATATATTTAATTTATATAAAATCTTCAAAAATGTCAAATATTTATTAAGAACACTAAAGATATGACAAATGAGTGTAATGGGCAGACGGCAATGAAGTATAATTTTCATATATCATACTCACTTTCATAATAATTGTCGATACGAATTGACTTTTATACAATATGTTAAAATTTTATTCTATTTTATTATTAATTCAATATTTTAATACGTAATGTATTATACACAAAACAACAAAATAAATTTATTGTAAGTTCTTATTTTTAGTCAATTAAATATTGAATTTCTGTTCCTATTTTATCTATTGTTTCAAATGTTTTTTGTATGTAATCTCATTTTCTGTTTGCAAATTAAATTTTTAAATTATATTTAAATATAACGATACAGTACAGTATTAAACCATACATAATTAAATTTAACAAAAACGTGAATGACCAAAAAATATTATATTTTTTTTCAATGTGAATTTCATTGTATATAACGTGTTCCAGTTCCTTACTCTATCCTGGGCTTACTTATAAATAAATTAATTACATTTTAATATTTGTGCAATATTTCATATACGTCTAACTACAAATTTGGAAACGCCAATAATTAGAACTAGCTATTTATTACCCGTGACATTTAATTTAAAAAAAAAAACTTTTTTTTTATATTCCAAATACATATCTGGCAATTCAATTACTGTATGCAGTACGGTCGAGGAGTAGTGGCCACTCTGAAGTTAGGTTTGCTGAACTTTTGCTCATTGTACATTGGAGAAAGAAATAATGAATCGTAAGAAAATTCCAGGCTTCAAATCCGACTTCAGCCGACTATAGCTAACTTTAGGGCACGACTTGTCGACCGTACTGTACTGTACGTCCACAAGTAAACAACCTCACAACCTTACTAACACTTATTTTATCTTTTCTTTTTCAAATTATTTTTATTGAAAATGTGGACATAAACGTGTTTTTACTTTAATTTATATTTCTTATATTAACCAAAGACAAGTTAATATTTTTGAAATTTCCATCTTCATTTTCGTTTACAATTTAGAAGACATGATTGTTTACTTAGAGACAAATATATTAACGTTTTTATAAATGCGTTATAATCTCGTGGGCTTATTTTGATTAATTCCAAAATACAGATCATCTCAATTATTAAATTGATTGAATTTATTATATATAATTATATTAATAACGAAACTAATACATGATATAAAAATAGGGTTGTAGACAGTATTGAAAAAAAAATGGACCAATGCGTATAAATATTTTTTTTTAAGAGCCGTCTGGTCTGGTCTGGTCCGGTCTGGTGTTATGTCATATGACAATAAGCAGTACAGTGACACCAAAAGTTATGGACATCAAGGCTATTTATATGATATTCTGCAATTTGGATTTTCGTACATAAAAGAAGAGAGAAAGAAAGAGAGAGAAAGTTTTAATAAGTTCTGACTAAGAACAAATATCTCGTTCTTATATACATACAGCACGGTCGACAATTAAAGTAAGGTGCAGGATGCGCAATTTGATTTTGGATTTTTTCTTACTTTTAATTACTTTATTTCCAAATACTGTACTATATATAAGTTATATAGCAAAAGCATAATACATAGCCAACAACCCTATTACAATATAAACATTACTCCTTTAAATGAAACATATCGTTACTTATTTACGACAAAAATAATTGACGTCACGTCAAAAATAACGTCACAAGCATTATAAGTACGCGCAAAAATATTTTTAACATTCATATTTTTAAATACGATTTATATTATCGTCGGCCAAAAAATCGAAAAGTGACATTTTACAGTATTTTTAGAAATCAAGATTATTAATTTAAACAAATCTACCATTTTATTGTATACTTACATAAAATACACTTAATGCAGTAAATAATTATAGAATAATACGCAATGGACGTTCCATGTGTCTTTTTTTACTTTTTTTAGGTAACCATACTTTTGATTACAGAAAAGTCCCCTCTCAATATACATGCCTCTGAATGTTTTTTTTTTTCGAGACAATATATTGAACGCGCTAATTTAGGAATAGACACAATATTTATTTATTCAAAAAGAAATAAAAACCACTTTTGGTATCGTCAGAAAATTTACATGAACACTTTTAAAATGATTTATAATATTTGAACATGAACATTAAAAAAAAACCAAATGAATACATTTGTATTTAATACCGTCACTATTTGTCCTTTTTTATTAATGTCACTTTTTAATTGACCAACGATATTCCATATTATTATTACTTTGAGAAAACTTTGTGCTTCATATAAATAATTTAAACGTACAAACTAACATTTGCAACGATTTATATAGTTAACATGGCACCATATGTTTATTTTTTATATATATATAATATATATACTGTATATTATACTGTATGCTGAAATCGTTGTTTCAAATTTAAACGCTTTAACAATTAGCACCCGATCGTTCATAAAATTGTTAATACTAACACTACACAAGTACATCCGTAAGGCGCTTCAAAAATAAATCGAGCGACACAGCAATTTAAAATATATAATAAGAATTATATTAATTATTTTCAAAAACTTAGTTTAAAAAAAACAAAAATTTCAAAGGCCAACGACGCCATCAGTCTATTTAACAATGGCAGCATTTGTACAGATTATTAATAAAAAACTACGATTCGCTCGCCCATTTTTCGTGTAAGCTTTTCAAATGATCGTGAGCCCGTTTCGTTATGTTCAAAGTTGGTACGATTTCCAATAAGCCATTTTCACCGATTAGACTGAGACCTGCTAGACCTAGATAGGTATGCATAGGATCAGTGCAGGTGTCCGGCCATTTTGAAAAACCACCTACAACGCAATCCTGAGTTTCGTAGACGTAACTCTTATTGTTCACATAATTAGATAAATGTAGAGCATCTAATATTTTTAAGGAAGCTCCGACCCAGAAGCTGTAACAGGTGTCTACTGGTTTGTTAGGCCGTCCTTGGAAACCGTCTATTTGTCTGAAAAGCAGCCACCTTTTTAACCCTTCTATTTGTTCTTCAGAAAGTTGGTCCAATTGATTTGTTAAACTTAGGGTTGCTAGCGCACAGTATGTTGTACCTCCATGGGACTCTAATTCAGGACATTGAGCAATACCGTAGTCGTAGCCCTGAAAAGTAAAAAAAGGCAATATATGAAATATAATGAATTTGTGTTAATTTTTATTATACATTTACATACTATTAAATTATTATAATAATAGTTGATTAATATTTTTTACATTTTATACCCTCAAATATCAACATTTAATAAATGAATAGTTCATTCAACCGAAACGGAAAAATTAAAATATTAATTGCAAAACATAAATATTTTCAAAGTGAGAATAAATTGTATAAATATGGCAACAACGACACACAGTGTAAAAATAATGTTACTTATTTAGTACATACATAATAATATTACTTATTACATAAATAAGTTGTAACAAGTGTATAGAAAATTTCGACGTAGCTTGGCGAGAACGCATGGCTTAGTGGTCAGAGCGCCTGGTCGGTTTCCAGGAGGCGCGGGTTCGAGTCCCGCTGCGTTCAAATTTTTATACGTTTTGTAAATAAGTATTTTTCTTTCCTAATAGGAATAACACTTTAAAAAATGTTTAAAAAATAATATTTTTTATAAATATATACCAATTTAAATATATAAACCAAATATACTTACAATAGACTTTATAATATAATCCGTCGCCCTTTTAATATTGAATCCGGACCAATCGTTCAATATATAACTAATGCAGGCCGCGCAGTAAACGAAACGCATATCCGATTCACATCCGGACAGCGTCGCTGAGAAGTTACCCTCTTCCGTTTGCAACGCTTTTATACCTAAAAAATGTTCTAAAGTAAAATATCTAGCGTCTTATAGTGTTTAGGTCATCGTGGTGCAAAAGCGTGTGATTTTAACGAGGCGGTTTTGGGTTGGAATCCCGCTCGGGGGCATTATTATTATTTATTTATATTTTCATTTTGACGCTCTGATTCACGCTGTATCCCGCACACAGCAGTTTAGGCAGAGAGAGGCACCCAGTGTTAAGACACTCGGTTATCCACTTTCCTCGGCGGAACTCAACGCCGCGCTTTACCTCGACACCAGAGCAGGGAATGAAAATATAAACAGTAAATAAATATTTCACTTCCTCGAGTGGGCATCGAACTTACAACCAGTCGATTTTACAAAATGTGACTGTAAAACCGTCACCTGCATTGTCTTATTTAGTAATGTCTTATAACAATAAATAAAAATAAGAAATTATTATTGTCATCATATTTTTATATTACTAAAAATATAAATAAATTGAAAGTTTTATTCTATTAAATCAATGGTGTAAACATTTTTTTTCTGCTGTATACGCCCAGTTTCTTGGAAGAATAAAATAATTTAAGCTAAAATCATTTATAGTATAGGGGAAGATATAAACTTATAGGAAAACATTTATATATTTCTTTTTAATTTCACTACTATACCTTCGATTAATGCTCTTCTATTCACCCTCGACAAATCGTCACCTAAAGCTAGCAAAATACACAACCCAGTATACGTCATAGCTAAATGACCACATCTGTAGTGGCTGTTTTCTACATCTAATTCAATATTTACTGTCGAGGACCCTTGGAAACCACAAGCAGACATGTCTCCATCTGAAACAAACAATTAATAATTATAAGATTTTCTGAGTACCTATGTAGTAGTGTAGTAACGTAGTAAAGTTTAGAACTCGGATGACGGTCGGTATAAAATAACCTTAATCTAAAAATAAATCAGCTTCACGCTGTATCCCGCACACAGCAGGGTAGGCAGAGGGAACCTAGTGTTAAGACACTCCGTTCTCCACTTTCTGCCGAATTCTGGAGGATTTGCGTGTTGAGTGGCAGAACTCAACGCCGCACTTAACCTCGACACCAGAGCGAAGAAAATAGAAATATAAAGTTAAGTAAATATTTCATCTCCCTGAGTGGGGATCGAACCCACAACCAGTCGGTTTTACAGTCACACTTCTTGCCGCTGCGCCACGACTGGCCTCAACCTTAATCTAACCTTAATATAAGTGGAGGTAAATCCATTTTTTTTGTGAAATGTTCTTTAAAGGCCCTTATCAGGTCATAGAAATAAATTGTTTAGGTTCAAAATCTAGCTAGTGTTTAACCTAATAAATTAAAGTATATTCTTTCGTTATACTATAAAAGTTGATTTTTGTACAGACTTGGAAAATGTAATGTAGTAGACATAACGTTTTCCACGTGCTTCACATATTATGATCATCTATTTATGGTCATGTAATTCAAAGATCCAAACATGTGAACTACCACCTACACATCCACATGTGACACATTCACATATATAGATTACAGGTACAATGTGTGATCACATCAGTACTACCAGACGTCCAGATTTTGGCAAAAGGTCCAGTTTTTCAACTCAAAAATTAAATGTCTCGATCAGAAAAGACATGACCATGGATTGTTTCACTTTCTATTAGATTTTTTTTTTATTACTTTAAGTTTTTAATTACCAACTAAGAATTTAATTTCATTTTCGTTACGTAAATATCGTTTAAGTATAGTGTCGTTTTTCTAATAAAACATTTCATTTTGATATCTATTACCATTGGAAGCTTTAATTAAAATTGAACTTAAACTCAAATAATCTAATTCTCATTATTTTAATTCTTTGTCACAGGCTTTGGCGAACTTTTTTTATTTAAAATGTTCAAAAATCAGGATCAGATATCCACACTTAAGATTATACATCAATAGGATTAAACACTCACTTGCGTAATCTCAGTGATCCACGCATCTGACGACATATCCACATATGTGATTACACAATGTGATTAAAGTCAAGATTTTTTTTCTCAGTGGCAAAAAGAAGAAAAGAAGTATTTAATGGGAACGGAATGTCTTAACAACAGGTTCCCAGGTTCCCTCGGCCTACCCTGTTATATGCGGGATACAGCGTGAAACTTTTTTTCTGTAATACAAGTGGCAGTAGTATAATGTATAGCTATGTATTCATTGTGTTCTCAATTCTCATTGACTTCCATTGACTCGATCTCCAAACGAAACTGTTACGACTAATCTATATCGTTTAGTTCATTGACAGTAATTTCCTATTTACAACATTTCTCATTTGATTAATCTCTACATTTCTATAAAACTTTTTATATAATAATGTAATATAATGTAATCATATTAAAATAGGTAAATAGGTCTAATAATATATATGTATATAGCTTCTTGCTTTTTAATGTTACAAATATAATAAAAAAATATGTTCTTTCCCAACTTTCCGCCCAATTTTCAAGACATTGTATGTGGAGAGTTTGAAAAGTACATTTTAAATTTTGCCAGAAATGAAAATAACCTAGTCTAACTCCTGACTAACTCTAATCGGAATAGAATCCACAGCCGTCGAGAGTACAGCCAAACTTTGCCACTGCCTCTTTTTCAATAAATTGTATATAAAAATAAAGTTTATTCAACGACAGACAAGCAAGTAAATAATTAAATTCACTAGAGAATAACGATGAACATGGCAATGAATTTTTTTTTTGTAACATTTGTATTGTTCTCGTTCTCTTCTATTAAACATAGACTTTGGCGCTCGGATTTTTTACTTTATTAGATACCGATATCGATTTACCTTTCAATGTTATGTTAATTTACATTTGCATTTAATTTATGAACGGGTTATTGCAAGAAATACCGTATATTATTTAATAAATAAAATAAAATAAATCAATAAATCAGCTTCACGCTGTATCCCGCACACAGCAGGGTAGGCAGAGAGAACCTAGTGTTAAGACACTCCGTTTCCCACTTTCTGCCGAATTCTGGAGGCATTACCTGTTGAGTGGCAGAACTCAACGCCGCGCTTAACCTCGATATTAGAGCGAAGAAATGTAAATATAAATTTAAGTAAATATTTCATCTCCTCGAGTGGGGATCGAACCCACAACCAGTCGGTTTTACAGTCACACTTCGTGCCGCTGCGCCACGACTGGCCTCAATTAATAAATCATTACTTATTTATTAAAAAGTGCGGACTATAAAGAAACAAGAAAACCAAAAAACAATTATATTCTAAGTGTAACTTTTCCAAAAATATATTTGATAAATAAACCACAATACCAAAATTAAATTTCAAAAAAAATAATAACAATATAACCTACTTGAACAATACAAATAGCAGATAAGAAACAGTAGCGCACATGTTATTCACGTACATTTATTTAAATAGGAAGCCAGTTTCAATTTTATTGTTTTTTAATTCTTTGATTAATAAAATTAGACCTTCACTTTTAAGTATTTAAGCAACATATTATATATTTATGTTAATAAGCTCTTGATTACTCATTACGACCACAACTGACTTAATTTTAATGAGGAAAATTCAAATATATTTTATCAAATGTAAATATCATGTATGTTTGAAGTAATAAATATAATCTTTTATTTACATCTTCTACCATATATAAACATTAATCCACATTATCTCTTTTTTACCGTACAACACGAATGAGTCGTGTTTTCTCCACACAACGTGACATTGGTGAAGTGATATGTGCTCTACTGGCACGCTCGGAACGCCATAATCAAAGAATCAAACCAAACATTAATCCTATAATTATTATTGTTACACGATATTTATAATTTTCACAATTTGTACAAGACGTCCCCAATCTTGCAGATCAAGTTTTAGCCCAAAATCAAATGTCCCAAATGGGACAGTCAAAAATCCATTTTTCGTGGGTTATTCCACAGTTCCACACACTGTTTCTTATTCGAAGCATTTTTAATTACATTTTTTAAGTTTCTTACTTTCAAAGATAGAAGACATAGCTGTTTTAAATGATTAGTAAGCCAATTATTTATAGAGGGGAGTGTCCATTTAAAAAGAGACATATTTTATATTGACATGTGACACATATTTCATGTGTAAGTAATAAAAACTACTCATTATTAATTACTTATATTTTTTTGTCTCGCTTTTGGCGGAAGAATTCCGCTTTTTGAATTGACGTTTGAAAATTTTTATTTTACCACAATTAAATCCAACTCTTATTATATGCATATTTCAAAATATAACATACAAACAATTACGAAACTGCTGTTATAATTTGATAATTTTTAAGTGTAAAGTTTCAAAACTTCACTAGGTAGGATCTCACGAAATTATGAAATTAGAGTGACGTAATTTATGGATGACCCCCAACTTTTTTTTTATAAAATTCTTACGTTATATAAATTACAACAATCACGTAATTTAAATTTTAAATATAGAAAAAAAATATTTTGTTTAAAATAAAAGAAGAATATTTTTATTATTTGCGGCGTTGAGTTCTGCCACTCAACACGCAATGCCTCCAGAAATCGGCAGAAAGTGGGGAATGGAGTGTCTAAAAACACTGGGTTCCCTCTGCCTACCCTGCTGTGTGCGGGATACAGCGTGAAGCAAAAAAAAAAAAAAAAAGAAGAATATTTCAAGACTATCACTATTAGCCACTTATTTTGTAAAAGTATAAAAAATATACTTTGATATTTTTTCTTCCAATTCCCTTTAAGCTACAGTTATACATGCTCATTACTAGCACAAAATCACGCTTTAATTAAGCAATTACTCATAGTAGCATATGTGTCAAAACATTGCTAATAACAGGTTTGCTGCGAAGGTACACAAAATCTCTGCAAAAATTTCCCTCTTGGGGTGAAAGGAAAAAGCTCAAAAAAAAATTATTTCATATTGAAACAATGAGTGCCTTATTGCTTCCTATTTTCCTTCTTGATAAAGTGTTAGTATACATTGTATTGTAATCAAACTGGCAATTTTATTTAATTCTGTAAAGAGGGCCATAGAGGGGGTGGATTCTTTGTTTCACCATTTGCACTGCAACACTGGCAGAGAATTTGATAGAATATTGAGTATCGAAATTTCCAGCCTGTGCTTAAAGAGCATGTGTGTTCTAGTATTCATTTTGAGTATGTTTATACAAGAGCATTCTTAAAAAGTAAGCTAAATTAAAGTAAATGTGTAAATTTGAGTAGAACACTCATTTCAAGCATGCTAATAAGCATATTATTTATTGAGTATGTGTAACTGTATCCTTATATTATATATATGGCACCTGCCACCTTAAAAAAATAAAAAAAATAATAATTGAGTCAGTCTCAATTATCATTTTAGCGTGGCACATTCCACTTTAACTATGAAGGGTATGGATGAGTTTAATTCAGTTGTTTTGTTTTAGGTGAAGGCTGTATTTAACTGGATCTCTTTTTAAAATATAACATAATACAATTTTTATTTCACAACCTCCTTTTTGTGTTCTCATTACAATGTGACATTGATGAAGTGATTAGTGCTGAATTGGACATTCAGAATTTAATAATAAGAATTCAGAATTTATTAACATAACTTACTCTCTTTTTTTGGGTGCACTTGTAGTCTGTATAGCCACTCTATTATTCTTGTTTGTAGATCTAATGATATTGATGTTATTGAGCCAAGGACATCAAGCCCTGACACTGAAAAATATGCTATAGTAACCCTGTAAATAAGATAGACGACTAATTACTTATTATGAAAAATTAAGAATCTGCACATTATTGAAATATCAATTATAAGTCAGTTGGACAGTGTATGACTGTAAACATAACAGTTGTGTAAACAGGTTTGATTTAAAATTTGGGGTATAAGATATTTTAATCTTTAATCAATTTAGTTCTGCCACTAGAGTAACAATATCTCGCAAAAAATAAGGTAGTGGTCGAAAATAAGCTGTGTAAATTGATAACTTATTTATACACTACTACACACTACACTGCATTTGTGTTAATAGAGTTATTAAAAATAGACTAAGGACCTTTTTATTGTTTCTTCTATATCTTAATAAAACAGACTTTCACTTTTAATTATTTAAGGTCAAAGTAATACTATTATAATAACAGTATATAATTAATTACACTATACCTGGTAGTATCGTGAGATGAAAGTGAAGCTGGTAAAACATTAAGGAATCTCAAAAAGTATTTAACGTGCTGTCTATGAGCTAGATTTTTGTTTTCTTCGTTGTTCATTTTTAATAAATTCACCGAATCACTCTCAATTATTTTATACATTTTATAATTGTAAAATAGAATAAACGCAAAATTTTGTATTTAACTAAATTATTTTATATATATTTTTACATTAAATTTAAAAAATATTGTTTATTTAAGCATATGTTGTATTAAAACTGGAGTACACGAGTAGTTTTTATAATTAATTTAAAGTTACTGATTGAAAATATAAATTTTAGTAACATGATAAGGATGTCATATTCATGTCACAATTTGACGATAACGTAAACGTCATTACTAAATTTTGACAATGAGTCACAGTTGTCATTACTCATATTAAAATACAATCTGAAAGTCGCCTTTTTTATGTTCTGGTATATTTAGCTCCAATAAATATAATATAATAAAAAGTAGCTTTAGGCTAATAATTTGAACTTTTTTGGTCTTTTTTGGACTTATGAGTTATGATTAATGCAAGTATTTGGATGTATAATTAATATTATTAAAACAAATGGTTTTATACGTTACCGGGCTGAATAGACATAAATCTAGAGAAGTCTATTATAACATAATACCTTAGGATTTTGGTTAGTTAATCTACTATTTTAATTGCATTTTTTTAAATTTTTAGGCCGCAATAATTTATAATTAAGAAAAAATTATACTTTTTTATGCTATTAAGTTTATGTTCAGTGTTAACTGTAATTATTTAAAAAAATTGTGCTAGTTTAATTATGATTTAAATTTATGGATTGATTAAAATCTTTGTATAATGCACAATTTTATAATATTTGGTAGGAAAATGTTAAATGGGTTGATAGAAGTGAAAATATTTTATTAATAGGAAAAGGGAGGGTGCAGAAAAACTATTGCTTGTTAGAGTTCTTGCGTGATCTTTTGTTGATTTCATGTGCTCTGTGCTTAGAGACATTTATAATTTATTTTGAAAAAATATAAAAACTTTATTTTTTACTTGACTGCAGCAAATATACAAATGCACTGAGCTGAGATAAGATAAAAAATATAATAAATAATATAACTTTATAGCAGAAGCAATTGAAGTTTATAAAAAAATAGTAACCAAAATGACTATGATTTGATAAATTATAATTACATGGTTTTATAACCTCACGCTATATCCCTAGTGGGGTATCCAAAGAGAACGGAGCGAGTAACGCTACGGTTTGTGCATACCTGTTTCGCCTCGTTCACAGTCATCAACCTCTTCATACATTTAGTATTATTGATTCTTCCAGTATCATCGATACTGTGTTTTTAAAAAATCTGCCATCCGTATTTTCCCCCTATCTCTCTTTCATTTATTTCGTATCTTCCCAGATACATCATAATAAAGTGTAATTTATAATAAATTAAATAAGTTCTCAAGATATTTAAAATTTTCCTTAATTGCCTAAATATACTGTAAAAACATTTTTTTTTACCTCATATTGCATATCCATTGACCCCACGTTTTGAAAATAAAACTAATTGAATATTTTTATATTTTATTATAAAAATATAAATCATTCCAGTCGTGGCGCAGGGGCACAAAGTATGACTGTAAAATCGACTAGTTGTGGGTGCAATCCCCTCTCGAAGAAATTAAATATTTGTTTACATTTATATTTTTATTTCTACGCTCTGGTATCGAGGCAAAGCGCGGGATTGGGTTCCGCCACTCAACACCTCAGAAACTCAGCGGGGAACAGAGTGTCTGAACACTAGGTTCTTTCTTGCTGTGTGCGGGATATAGCATGAAGCTGGTTTAATTTTTTTTATTTTATTATTTATTTTGAGTATGAAAACAGCTTTAACTGCGTTTAAATTATAAAAAAAGGACGAGTAGTTTTACAATTATTATGTATTATGAATAGTATTAATTAGCACTTTAACTCTATTATAATTTTTACGATACTAAATTACTCTGTATTTAGTACCGTTTTATATTGTAAATTTCACTCGCTTTGTTCTCTATTACTTATATGAAATACATCAGTGTGAAATGTGTTCCAGCGTAATAATTTTATTTGTGTATATTTAATTCTGTTTTAGTTTTTTTTCATATTTTAATTTCATTTACTCAGTTTTTTTTATTACCTACATCCGGACTCTAATGACAGTAAAACTGATTGACGGTTCGCCGCTCTGTATTCTCTCTGGTTCTTTTTCATGGCTGACGTTCGAAGGAGCTAACTGCAGTCATGAAGGTTCTCAAGAAGTATTTAATTATTAGTTTTATAAATGAATTTTAAATAAAATAAAGTAACTAGCACTCTATTAGCAACCTAAACTATTTACTATCTATACATTTTTGATATTATGTGTCGTGATTATTTGTATAAACTTCGATAAAATATACCGTGTTGCTTACTGTTAATCTCATGCAGTATAAATATGCCCATAAGTGTTAAATATAAAATTTAATACTAAATAGTGCACAATGTTAATTTCCGCTACCTCCTCATATTGTTTTTACAAAAAAATAAATAGTGCAGTGATGAAACAGTGTGGTATAACCTCGTTTGTTGTTTTAGCTGAACGTCTCCTACCCGGCAACGGGATGTCAGAAGTTATTCGAAGTTGTAGATGAGCACAAGCTCCGTATCTTCTATGAGAAGCGTATGGGCGCTGAAGTTGAAGCTGACCAGCTAGGTGATGAATGGAAGGGCTATATCCTTCGTGTAGCTGGTGGCAACGACAAACAGGGCTTCCCTATGAAACAGGGAGTTCTGACTAACAGTGAGTTTCAAATTATACATTAGACTACATTATGAAATGTCTCAAAACTTGCTTTGTTTTCAACCAAAAGTTATTTTATATTTGATCGATTTATATTTTGAGGTTATATTTTAAGCTTAAGTCATAATCAACATGTAACAACAATCTTAAATAAAACCTTTTTTTAAATTATTAGGTCGTGTCCGTCTGTTGATGTCAAAGGGACACTCTTGCTACAGACCACGTCGTGATGGTGAGAGGAAGCGTAAGTCAGTGCGTGGTTGCATTGTTGATGCTAACTTATCTGTACTCGCCCTCGTCATTGTCCGCAAAGGAGCTCAGGTAATTGCCTACTTTAAAACTTATGTGTGTTAATATTACGGATGCTATATTTGTTACTGCACTGCTGTCTGATAAACATAGTTTCAATTCTATTTTAGTGATAATCATTTTTTTCTACTTACGTTCCCCAACCACTACCCAAATTGTCGAGACTGTAGATGTTGAGTGGCAGAACTCAATGCAGTACTCCTCCTTTGTAACCAAATTAAGGAAATGGATATAATTAATTCCTCAGACTGGATAAGAACTCACAACTGTCATTTTAGTCTAATGCTGGTTAGGCTTCATGAATAAAAATTGTTTTTTATTTTTAAACTTCATTCATTTAAATTAAAACTGTTGCCAAATATAAAGTAGTGTGTACTTATAATTTTAGTATATCCCTGTTCTTACTGTTTCCCAGATCCTCAAATCTGTGTAATTATATGCGCCAGGGTATACTAACTGGTCTATGGTGATGCTGTTTTATTATTGTTAAAACAGAGAAACCAATATTAGCACCATACATTTTTATATATGCCTAGATTTATATTATGTTGAGAAGATATAATTATTACAAATTAAAATGGAAAAATATTTAATATTTAACCAGGGTATGGCCAGGTTGTCATGTGGGGGGACACAAAGTGTGACTGTAAATGCAAATAGTTGTGGGTTCAATCCCCACTCTAGGAAATTAAATATTTAGAATTCAGCAGAAAGTGGGGAACAGAGTGTCTTAACACTAATTTTCTCTGCCTACCTTGCTGAGTACAGGATATAGCATGAGTCCGATTTTTTTTTAAATAAAATATAATGGAGCATGTGACTATGACTAAATGGTCAAAATTCAAAAATATATATTTTTTAAATATATTGTTCTACTACTTTCTAAAATAAATGCTTAGGTATACATAAAACAAATATAAACTATAAATAAAAAATATTATAATAAATATAAACTATATTCTGTATTATTTAAAGCTGATTTAATATGTAATCCACCTATAACACAATTTAAATATTTGACAAAGTTTTGTGACTTCTTAAGTTGTTCATGCATATTTCTTAGATTTTTGTAATACTTGTATGTGCACATTATTTTCTGCCACACATCTAGTAATGTTTTGAAAATTGGGAAATGCTTTAGGTTCCCATCTCTCTATCCTACTATATGCATCATAAAGTAATTTTCTAAATTGTAATTGAATTTCATAGGAAATCCCTGGACTCACTGACGGCAATGTCCCTCGTCGTCTAGGACCTAAACGTGCGTCCAAAATCCGCAAGCTGTTCAACTTGACCAAGCAGGATGATGTTCGCCGTTACGTCGTCAAACGCCTCCTGCCCGCTAAGGAAGGCAAGGAGAATGCTAAACCCAGATATAAGGTAAGTTCATCAGAAATTTTTGATACTCCCCTGATACAAACTACTTTGTTGGTTGACTTTTTAAATCTACCAACTACATTGATCAGGGTATATAAACTAGCTCCGAGCAGAAGATTCAGATTTATGTCTGTCTACTTTTACAGTGAGCTATACATTTCTTTTACAATTTTAATTTTACAAACTTTTGAGATGCTTCCATTCGTAGATTACTAAAGCTGCATCTCAAGATCAATCTCAGAGTTGAGAATGGTTAATATATATGTATAAGTCTATGTAGTATAATTGGTACAATCTGAAAGTGTTTCCCAGTACCCAATTAACAATTAAAGCTAAATAAAGGTCACCGGTAGGTTTGTGATTATGTTTATATATTTTTATATAAAAAGTTACATTATATTTCACTCCCCCACTTATAAAAGTTTAGCAACTTATGTTTCTGGGCATATGCACTACATATTTTTATCAAAAAATGTCAAAAATCTGATATATTTTGTTAATTAATCAATTTCCATATGTCTTAGGCCCCCAGGATCCAAAGGCTGGTCACCCCAGTAGTGTTGCAACGCAGACGTCACAGATTGGCCCTCAAGAAGAAGCGCCTCGCCAAACGCAAGGCCTCTGAGGCTGATTATGCTAAACTACTTGCGCAAAGAAAGAAGGAATCTAAGGTAAAATTAGTTTTTACTTATAATTTATATATTGTAATAAATAGGAAAAACAATCTTAGTCATAAGTACTCGGAAAAACTCGAAACTCAGTTGTTGGAGGTTTGATTTCCTTGATTGGAGTGACTTTTTTTTTATTTCTTCTATGGTAACATGACAAAGTACGACAAAGAGGTCCGTTACTCAACTTGCTAAAATTGGTTGCTGATTGAGAAACAGTGTCTAAAATATTATAAAATATGAACTATCTAAGCTTTACATTAAATAATAATTAACTGAACCACAGCTGGTGCTATGACTATAAGCTTATTTATAGAAATTATACTGAGCTGTGAGAGTGAAGGCTGTCTCTTACCCCTTAGTATATGTTTAATATAAACTAAGGTATTAGATCAGCAACAAGTCAAATAAATATATATTCTATATTTAAAGCAAAATGTTTTTTTAGTATTTTCTATCTTATTTGCTTGTTACATACAACATATTTACGTTGTTTGTATCTCTGTCGGGAGATTTACAAAATTTCCGATGACTTTTTATTATTACTAAGAATGATAACTTGGCAAGAAAGAATTCTATTTATTAAATATTATTAACATTTGTAAAGTGTTATTCCACACTAAACCATTAAATTGTATAAAAAATTTAACGTCATCACTAGCCATATATTTGAAAAAGATAACAATTTAAATTTCTTTTAAAGGTACGCCGCCAAGAAGAAATCAAACGCAGGCGTTCAGCTTCAATGCGCGATTCCAAGAGCTCAAACCAGAGCGCGCCGCAAAAGTGAAAGACTTTTATCAATAAAAATTAACAAAATCTACTACTATATGTTTTATTTACACACATTCTTTTTAATTTTTATTTTTCCAATCTCATTTCTTGAACTTTTCGATGGCGGCACTTACGATTTTTTATATAATTTCTTCAATAGTAATTTACTTAAGTTTCCTTTATTCTTGTTCAGTGACTTGGTCAAGTTAACTAAATTATAGTTTTGATTATTGTAATCCATCCATATCCTAAATTGTTTTGAATGTTGGACCACAATATCTGCGAGTCGTAGATTTAATTCAAATGTCCAATAATTTTGTTTCTTTACTAGAACATTTTTTTTATAAAAGCCCTTGAATACTCATGCGTTCAAATGTTATGTAATGTTTGCAGCTGGCAGCGTCACGACGCCATTGAATTACTTAAAGCCGTCGTGGTGCTGCCAGCTGCAAACACGAAGATTGTGTGGGTTCGATCCCAATCTGGAGAGTACTTACTTCTATTCACCCGAGTGGGACAAACGTAAATATTTGCCATTTAATGAAAATATCGCTTTGTTTTAATCATTCGGTACCGATCAGCATTGCCAAATGTTTTCAAAGTGAAAAGCGGGGTTTTTTTACATTTTAAGTACAAAGGCGAAACTCTTCCGCCAAAAGCGGGACAAACAAAGAAAAATTTAAGATTTAATTTATTATTTTAATCAATTTATTAAAGTGTTGAATAAAGCTTCCAATAGTCATAGATATCTATATAAAATGTTTTCTTAATAAAAAAAAACATTACAATGCTTAAACGATATGTTTTCAGAATACGTACCCTACGAATATACTTATTTGTAATACTATTAAATAATTAGTCACTAATTAAAACATTAGTTATAAAAAAAAATTTTTCACAGTACGTGGAATAAAACGTCAAAATTGGACAATGTCTATCCCGATCGGGACATTTAATTTTTGGACTGAAAATCGGGACGTCTGGTTCCACTACTCGGTGCATCGAGAATTCTGCTCAATGATAATGATGAATGGAGTATCTTATCACTAGGTTCCCTATGCCTATCGCAACCGTAACCGTAATCGTAAACGTAAATCGTTTCATATGTTTGGGACCGAGTACGACACGCCACGTTAAATTAATAATACTCTGTTTTCGTTAGAGGTTGTTTAATAAATAAAAGCATAAATAAAAATGTACAAAACAATATAATTTATATAAAAACACCACAAATAACTAAAACGACGATAAATTTTAACAATATTTATAAATTATTTCGGAGATTTCAAAAGACCAAGGCCAACGTATCGCGCCATCACTCGAAGATACGATGGATTCAGTTTTTTTCTTTTTTCGAGTAAAGACTTAAGATGTCGTTCAGAAGATTCATCAAAAGTCTTTTGATAATCTGAAGCCTGAAATATATAATATTTTATTATACACCGTTATATATCAAATAGCTTCTCTATTTACTATAATTGATTAGAAATTAGTACAGTCCGTGAGACTTAGCTGAACTTTGCATTTTGTAACAGTATGTACTTTGGACATGAGTAGTAAAATAAATAAAAATATATATTAATAATAATATGCATGGCAATACACATAATCAGCATAATTAATTATGAATAACAAATATCAACATATTTTTAATATAGCATTGATCCAGAGTCGTTTATATATGTACGGCCCGAGTGTCGCAACCGTCGTTTTATATACGTATATTTGAGCAATATAGGTAAGTGCAATATAGTAGGTGATTTCTTATAAAGACAAAATATCTACATGGGCCACAAATATTGCGGATCAAAATGAACTTGACCTATAATATTATATACCTACTTTGAATATTATAATAGAGAATGTTCTGTGTAATGTGTAATATACACTAATCGAAATGCGGTTGTGGGTATGTGCCGTGCGTTTAACTATCGCCGGCCGGTCGTCGGCCGCTTTGGGGTAGTGCGCTCTATGCAACGACGACGATATATTGATCTCACAATTCAATTACACAACGAATGACGATTCTAATATGATCTTAATATAACCAAGCGTAAGCGTAAGTTCCTTCACACATAAATAAAGAAAGATCACACACAATCGTCCGGAGGGCTTAATAAAGACACCTCGAGGACAGTACTACTTATATTGTGTATCATCGTTTTCATATCTCCAATATAATTTTAAAGTTAGAATAGTGGGTGCTTACAGTTGTTTTGGCAATCCAGCAAAGCTCCTCAAAGAGACTGTCCTGGTTTTCCATGGGTGAAGGTAAAAAGTTTATTCCGTCATACTAAAAATATATAAAAAAAAGGACTTTTTAAGTAAATAAAATACATAAATATCAGTCTCCCAATTAAAAATCCCACAATAATAACAAATATTGTCTAAAGTAACCTAAAGACGGTATTTAAAATTTAAGTCATATAACAATTTAGCGTCAGTAGAATTAGGTTTAGAAAGTACGACATTGAAAAATACCTATATATTTAATTAATTTGTAACAAGCTTTGTTATTAAGTAGTCAAGAGGTATTCATGCAAATGTTACTGACTATAGATGTAAGCTTATTTGACTTTCACTTAAATTTAACAAACATGAAACATTTTATAATACTTATTTAGAAAACGTATAAAAAATTTAGCATCGCGAATCCGAGTCTCCTAGAAACCAACCAAGCGCTCTGACCACTAAGGCCAATATGTTCTCATCAAGCCGCGTCGAAATTTTTATACGCTTGTAACAACTTATTTATATTGTTAGGTTTCCAGGAGGCGCGGATTCCAGTTCCGCTACGTTTTTATACGTTTCTTAAATAAATATTTTTCTTTCCCAAGTGTAGAATAACACTTTAAAAATGGTCAAAACGTTATTATTTATTGTTGCTTATAATTTAGATAGATGTTTAAAATATATCGACTTTGATTTTTGCCCATAATGCCGGCCATACACGCTACGGCTTACCGGAGAGGTCTACCTGTGTTACTCTTACCTACACAGGTAGGCCTGCTTACCTCTCTCCTCTTTTTTGGTACTGTGCCGGACGAAAAACAATTCTTTCCAGTACGCTGTAGGGTGTACCTGTGCGTGTGTTTAGGTATTCCAGTTGTACTACTGTTTCTCAGGACTATATATATTTTTTGTATTATAAGAGTTATCATAACGATTAACTCTATATATGTTTCCTCGTCCATTCGGAGATAGTTTTTAAAATCTTCAGATTCGAATTTTAATTCGGTCAATAAGTTGACATGACTATAAGTTTCTATTTTTATTATCCAATGTTTATTTTTTTTCGCGTCGTTTTCATTGTATATACCTTTTTTTTAAATGTTTGCAAGGCTTATCAATTCCAGTGCGTCATCCTTTTTAACCGATGACATCACAGAAAAAACTGAATACCCTTAATTCCCCGGTGCCCTGGAACGTTCCCACACATGCTACTGACTCGTGGTTGACCTGTACAGGTTATTCTGTACAGGTAACCTCTCCTATAAAACGTAGCGTATATGGCCGCTTAAGGAACAAAAAAAAATGTGTATAATTTAAAAATGTAGTCATATAATTTTACCTTTCGTAGCCCATTTAGGTTTTCTGTTTCAATTACTTCTATTTCCAAATCCAACTCCGTACAACGTGTTATTCTATTGACGGCGATTCCCTGAAGAATTATTGGTCGGTACCTTATTAAGTTTGGTGTGTCTCTCTTGTTTGCTAGTAATAAAATTAAAAAAGCCTGTCTGGGTGTTAGATCGCTGATCCAATTCTTCATCTGAAATATTTATACAATTTTACAAACAAGAAATTTTATTGACACTCCTAGTTGTGGGTTCGAATCCCAATCGGAGGGATGAAATATTTTTATTTCCTCGCTCTGGAAAGAGAAAAAACAAAGCGTGGCGATGAGTGCAGCCTCGAAAACTGTGCGATGCGTAGAGAATGGATTGCCTTAACACAGTTCCCTGATCTTGCTACATCTTACTTCTATATGTGGAATTTATTCTATAGTGTGTAACGTGATCAATGAATCAATGGTGGTCTATCGGTAGAAGACCTCAGTACCTATCCACCTCCTCCATGTTGTTAGCCGATTTTTACTAGTTCGGCAGATATTTCAGAATTTATGATTTTTTGGAAAAACTCGGCCTAAATACAGCCCTATATAATGTAATATTTCAAAACTAAAAATCAAATAAATCATACTACTAATTTAGTACAAAATAATCTGTTAGTTTCATGGGCGCAATTCAATGTACTGATATCATGAAACATAAAAAAATTGTATTTTTATTACGAGAATTGACTACATTAAAATCGATTTTTTTACATATTTACATAAGAGCATTTTTTACCAGTCTTCTATAATAAGAAAATGTTTTTTGAGTACAAATTTTGATTTGATATTGTACAGCAATTCGCAGTCTATGGGGATACCGACTGCGAATTGGCTAATACACTTGGTGGTGGCTAATGTTCATTTTCACACGTTGTAGAATGAATATTTCTGTACCTTCTATTTTAAAAACAAAAAAATGCATATAAACAATATATACTAAAAGTTTCATTTCTCTACCGTTCGTTGATCGATCAATCTCGTTACACCCTGTATATCGCAATAATTCAGAAAAAATGTAACCTAAGAGTTTTAATAATGTTATCTTTGCTTACTTCTCTGATTGACGATGTTATCTTTTTTTCTAAATTTGCATCTAAAACGCTTGACAAAGCTTTCGTTGTTCCCATAGAAAGGAAGAATTCATCCATGCTAGTTATTTTATTTATATCAGTGCTAGACCGCTCATTACATATGTTCGACGTAGATTTACACTTCTTATAGAGTCTAACATAATTTTTTCTGGTACTTAAATGGATTTCAGTTCGTGATTTTCGTTTTTCTTTGCGTTTCTTGTTTGGTTTTGTCCAGACCTCATTTTGTTTCTCTAAGGTGGAGGTGACGTCTTCAATATTTTTTAAGCGACTTTTGAATACTTCGTAAATAGAATTGATCTGAATGCTTGATACAGTAACAATATTTCTTTCGAGTTCACTAACGTTGCCCATACAAACCGTTACACTTATGCTATTTATATTGCGTATTACAATTGAAAATATATTAATAAATGGTGTGTTTATATTTAATTGCAAGAATTCGTGACTTAAACAAGATAGTATGAAACTTAAAAAGTCAAATTTCTTAAAGGCAGGAAATATTTTCTTGTTCGATATTGTATATGGTACCATCGCTAAGCAAGTATGATTACTATTACGATTTACTTCAATATTTTTGTTGATTGATAGTTTAATATTTAGTATAGAAGGGGTATTTGGAGTCTTAACAGTGGCAATCGACATCAAATTTATTTGATTATTCTTAAGTAAATCCTTAGTTTCCGATAAGTTAAATGTTGTTTTAATCCATTTAAAATTTTTCTTTACCACTCGTAAATTATTGGTGAGAATCAAGGGTGCTAGTTTAGAAAACTTTCCTGACTTGGCCAACGAGACGGTTGGCCATGATTCGATTTGTAATGGAATAAATTGCGTAAACATTAGTTTATTTCTAAATTCTGTTTCAGGGAGACATGGCAAGTTGTCCTCCACCTTTTTAATAGTCGATGATGAGAACACTATATTACAAGTATTTTTCATTATTTTTCGCATAATAAAAGGCAATATAGTACAAATTTCAGCTGGAAGTACAGCGTTTACAATAGTAGTCTTGCATTTAAAAATTTTTGAACTTCCTGTTTCTTTTATAGGAATGTAAGAAAATGATTCATTACTCGGCGTACAGTTTAGCACTTGCTTTAAAACAATATCGAATTTAATAACAGTATTTGTTATACAATGCTTGACTGCTATTTGATTAAAGTTTTCTACAGTCTCAATTTCAATATCTGATAATTTATCTCCAAACCCAGATAAAGTGGCTATATCTGTTCCTTCACCTTCTTCTAAATTAGAAATTTCCTCAGTTTTTACAGGTTCTTCTAATAACAAATCTGAAAAAATTTATAGTTAAATATATATTACAGTCAATCTTGGTAACTTTGATAGATGCAAGCGGTATTTTACACCGTCTTAAAATTTAAAATACCTACATTACAAGAGTGTTTCTATTTTATTAGTGCAAAAAAATTGGGAATCATTCTAGAGCGTTTGGTATTTGTATACTTTACAATTTTAATCAGTATTAAAAAAAACTTTAAAAACACGTTTAATAGAAAATCTAAAAGTTTTCTATTTAATAAGAAAACAAGCGAAAGTAATTTCAGCAAACAAAAAAATAATAGAACTTGTCTATTCACTACGTATACAGAAAATCATCATCAATTATGTAGAATCCAGACTCTATTACACAAATTTTACTCGTATCTACTATAGATATACCGTCATAATATATATATTTTTTCAACTTTACACGGCAGTTCATTAAGTTTCGCTTTTAAAATAAACATTTATCAATGGTGTTGTATCATACGGAAAAATGATCGAAAGTAGTTCGAGGTCCCAGTGTCAATGTTACCCGATCCAATCGAAGTTACCCAGATTGACTGTATGTCTTACAATTTGTTTATTATCATTTTTTAATTGAGATTTGTAATCGATACGAAGACTTTATTGTATCTTAAATTCAGATTTAAAAATAGCCCATTTTTGTACATTCAGAAATGTTATAAATCATATGTCAGTAGTCAGTACCTAAGTGCCAAACAAAACATACCAGATAGATCTAAATTATATTAAGTACATTTATTTAAAATACGTACCGTTACATTTAACTTCTTCTTCAGAAATCCCAGAAGAATATACTCCGGCATTTAATTTCTTTATAACATTTTCTATGATTTCGCTTGTCCTCTTCCTTTTAGTCCATTGATAGCTTGTGTCATATAAGGGTTTTTTACGATTATCATTATTTAGAAACGTTTTAGATGGCTTTATTATGTTAACATTGTTTCGGACATTGTTGACATTACTTTCTCCAATCCTAAATTTTGTAAAATCTCTATTTGTTGTGCTGATGGAGTTTTTTAAAGAGTTCATTTGCTTTGCTTTCCTGACTGCAGGCTCCCCTATACGTATAGCCATCTCTCCGTTTTTTCTTTCTTTCTCTTTGGTAAGTACCTGTGGCATTACAACCTTCTTTTCTCTCAATAAAACATCCATATTCATATATTTCCTATGTTTATTACCCACAGGACTTTTAGTATCTTTTAAAATGACATTTTTATGTTTAACATCATCGCATACATCATTTGTATACCAATCCTTCATAAACGGCCAAATATGTTCATTTATGCCTTCAAACTGTGGTGGACTATAGTTTTCGACTTGTATCGAGGAACTGACCTGATCTTTACCTAAAATGACTAAAGGAAATTTTATACAAGATAGACGTCGTTTTATTTCTGTTTGAGTCAACCGTGGAATGGTGCAATTAGAAGGCAAGGTAGTTACTAGGCGAGTTTTTCGTTTTGGCTCTTCCAATTGTTTAGCTTTTTGTAGCTTACTCAAAACAACTTTAGTCATTCCAGTCATATCTTGAGGCTCTTCTGTATGTAATTTTTCTACATTGCTTAGATCTGTTATAAATTTTGAATTACTAAAATTGTCTTTACTACATTTGGAAATGTTGGTAAATTTATTATTTATATTTTTAGCCGTATTGATCAAAAAGGAGCTTATGTTATTTTTTTTAGATGTGTTAGGTTTTCTATTAGTATGAATTTTACTGTCATTTCTTTCGTTAACATCGTTACTCTGTATATTTTTACTTGTTTTTAATAATATATTGGGATCTTTAATGCAAATAATTTTATTTTTATCGTCACCATATTTTATCGTTCTTGTACCTGCACCCTGTTTAATTGGTTTTTTATACTCTATTGATTTAATATTTCTTTTGCCATTTATTATGTCATTGGTACTAATATCTTTATTGTAATCTTCGCTAATTACTTCAAAATGATCTTGTTTACTGATTACGGTTATTTTATCAATACTTGATTGAGAATAAGAATTTTGCAAGGAATCCTGATCCAAAAAACTTGAAATATATGCAAATTCCTCAGTCCTGCATGTCTCGATATACCTAAATAAAAAAATATTTTTTAAGAAATTGAGACAAATAAAAAATTAATTACTTTTATCTAGGGGGCGTTCAAGCAATACGTAATTTGAAGGTCTTGCAAAACGTTACGATGCGTTACTATGGCAGGAGAGGGTTGTAACCACGCACAACCTACCATTGTCTTTTTATTTAAATAAACAAGTAAGAATTAAAATCCTCCTTGTTACATTATTTTTTTTCACCTAATTCTCCAAAACAAAACAAAAATGATTTCTCTGTTACGTGATGTTCAAAAAATTAAATGCTAAGAGTGAGGGTAGTGTACAGAATTTTTTAATGACACGTTACGTGCATTAGCGTTAGATGCGCTAATGCACGTAACGAGTTATTTTCTAGGGTGGTCTGGACTTTAGCTTTGAACAGATATATTCCTGTAAAATTAGTTTTTTTTATATTTCGGCCCAAATGTTGTTGTAAGTAAAATTTCTGGGATGGGCACCAGATTATTCCTATGCCCATAGCTGCATGAAACTAGGGGCATCTTTAAAAATTGTATTATTACTTAATACTCAAACTGCCCGTTATGTCAACTCATACCTTGTATCTTTTTGGTTGCTACGGCGTCTATTTTTAGTCCTTCTTTCTTTAGGCGATATAAAACTGTCTTGAGATATAGAAAGACTTGGTTTTAGTTTAATTTTGTTTATATTTCGAAGGACAGACCAAACGTCTTGGAATTTTAAATTATTGAAAGCATTAGGTCTTTTTAACTTTTTATGACCGATTTTCGAAAGTGTCTTACCATCACCATTAAAATTATTAATAGTATTTACAGAACATTTGTTTTCTAAATCTGACAGTAATTGTAAACAATATTTCGAATTTGTATCAATTTGCTTTATCTCTTTGTGTCTGTTTGTGTCAGGATGCTTATTTTTTATTGATCGCCTTTTTTTGAGCTTGGGTTTTACGTTATTGTTGTCGTCAAAAAATTCCGAGTCGTTAAGGTCACTAACTGTACATGCTATTGGTAACGGTGCTTGTTTGCTCGGTAGGGTCAAGACCGACTTTTTAGCTTTTTTATTTGTCCGTTTGGTTGACCTCAAATGGTCTGAATTTGCTCTATATATATTAGCGGCCATGGGAATAGATGACACGAAATCGGCAGTCCTTTTGTGTACCATTTTCTTTTCAGTCACTCGCGATAATAACTGAATGCTATTTCCGTTAATGTGAGGTAACTTATTTTTTTGTTCCTTTGAATCATATTCAAGGTTGCTGCTTGCGCTTTCATCAGCACCGGAATTAAATTTTGTCAGTTTATTTAAGTTTAAATTTGCAGACTTAGAACATGACGACTGTGAGTTTTTATTGTACCTTGTTATCTTTTCAATAGCAGTTATTGCCATTACCAAACTTATTTCAAACTAACCTGCAATGTTCCGCAACAATATTTAATTAATTATAGTTTTTATAAGCATCAATAGTACAATACAAAATTGTGAAATCTTACCTCGGATATCACTTTTAATTTTTACTACAAGTAATTTCGAAGAATCAATTTAAGAAGTAATAACAACTCTACATAGCATTAAACTTACAGTAAAATAATTATTGGAAATACTAATATACAATGAAATAGCTATGCCATCGAAGTAAATGTATAAAAAAATATTCAACGCTTTGTGTCAATTTTAAAATATTTTTTTAATTCCATTCTTTCGTTTCATTTGATAAGAATAAATAAATGTTTAAAATCTTAAATTTTGTTGTTATGTTTATGATATTAACAAATATATTATATAAGTATAACAAATAAAGAAAACATATAAATATATTTTATTGCGTTCTATTTATATTATAAGTAGTGGAAATTTTAGTTAATAAACGTAGTACAGCTGGTTTTGACGTTTATTTTTCACATTGACGCGTTTACATCGATTTGATACTAGCAGAAACTAAAACTTGCTTAGGATAAACCTTTTAAAATTAAATAATATATATTATTTGTAAATATGACCTCACAAGGGTACAATAACAAAGAAATAATACAATATGTTCCTTTTATGTCTTTTGTTCACCCATCGTTCTGGCACAGCTTAACCGATTTAAAATTAAACGTAGATAAACTAAACGAAAACACAAAACAAATATATGGTCGATTTACGTACAGAGATGATATTGGAACAGTTTTTGAAGTTGATGGAACCTCTTTTAATAAGTAAGCTAGAATTATGAGAATATTGTTCAGTGGTGGTGATTTGTATTCACCATTAACATTATTTTTTAGAGATCCAGAGCAGGAATTGCACTATATTAACGTAACAGGTACTCTTATGAACAAAAATACAATAGAAGATTTCAAAACTATTGACAAAGTATCTTTACTTAATAGTGTGGGAGAAGTAATAAGAACAAATATCCAATTGTTGTCTTGGATTGATAATCCCAGTTGCTTGTTAAACTTTTTTGTTCTTTCTTTTGCGGTAAGTATTTTCAAAGATGAAAGAAAAATATAATTATTACATTACTAAAATATTTTTTTTCCAAATTATAATTTTCTGTTACAGGATCTCAAAAAGTTCCACTATTATTATTGGTTTGCTTTTCCATCACCTAGTCAACCCACTATATGTTTAAGAAAAAATAATATAATTACTACAGATTTTACACATGAACATTTAATGGAAATTTCTCAAGCTTACAAGTCGCTTCAAACAGAACAGAAACCTTTCTTTGTTGTTAGAAAAGAAAATAATAAAGTCACAGTAGTAACTCTTTCAAAGATTTTAGATAAAAATAAAGCATCATCCAAATTTGATCTTGAAATTTCAAAAATTTACTTTGCATTTTCTGATCCTAGTAATAATGAAAACCCAGGCTGGACATTACGGATATTTTTGGCAGCTTTACTAGAATATTGTCCTGTCATAAAACAAAAGGATATTTCAGTAATTGGTATTAGATATGCTAAAGATGGTGCTATATACAAAAGTAGAATTTTTGTAGTTGCAGTGCCTGAAGTAAGTGCTAAAAATCATTATTATTATTATTCTTGTATATTCTATTGTATTTGTTTTCAGCTTTATGTTGTACTTTAATATACAGCAAGGTAGGCAGAGCGAGCATTGCTAACTCAGTGCCCATTATTTGAAATGTTGCAGAAACTGACTGACGCAAAACAGATCAATATTGTTCTTTACAGATTATTTTGTATTTGGCTCTACTAGAGCAAAATTTGGGATCAAACCAAATTCAAAATAACAGCATTAATGAACTGTTTTATTTAATTTTTCAATATTAATTGTGATGGAGATTGCTTTATTTGCTTTTATATGATTAATTTAATAAAAAAATAGTATGTCCTGAAAATAATTAATTCTTTATTTACTTTCAGAATATGCAATCCACTGACAATTTGGGTTGGGTTGGTTGGGAAAGGAATGACAGGGGAAATTTTGGGCCAAGACTAGCCAATATGTCTGCTTCAATGGATCCTATAAAGTAAGATATAAGAATATTTTATTCTTTTTATTGACAGAATGGACAGAGAGATCCTAGTGTCAAGAAGACCCTTGAATCTCATTTTTCCACCCAGATACCAAGACAGCATGTTAAATTTTCAAAGCTAAACATTATAATTATTTTAAATATTGTATTTACCTTCACACTGTATTCTGCATGTAGCAAGGTAGGCAAAGGGAGCCTAGTGTTAAGACACTCCACTCTCTACTTTCCCCAGCACTGCATTTGAAGAAATGAAAATATTTAATATTTTATTTCCTCAAGTAGATAAACTGCGTTAAAAACACTGCATGCTAAGCAATGCATTGGTTACATGTAAAAATTTATATTTAAATATATCAGCTTCGTGCTGTATCCAGCATATAGCAAGTTAGGCAGAGGAAGACACTCCATTCCCTACTATCATTGTGGTGAAGAAATGAAAATAAGTAATAAAAAATATAATGAATAAAGTTAATAAATAGTTTTATTAATATTAGGTAAAAAATAAATTAGCTTCACGCTATATCCCGCACACAGCAGGGTAGGCAGAGGGAACCTAGTGTAAGACACTCCGTCCCCCACTTTCTGCCGAATTTTGGAGGCATTGCGTGTTGAGTGGCAGAACTCAACGCCGCGCTTTGCCCCGACACCAGAGTGAAGAAATGGAAATATAAATTTAAGTAAATATTTCATCTCCTCGAGTGGGGATCGAACCCACAACCAGTCGATGTACAGTCACACTTTGTACCACTGCGCCACGGCTGGCCTCATTATTATTAGGTAATATAATAAAACTATTTATTAACTTTATTCATATGATTCTAGATTAGCAGATACATCATCTGATCTCAATATAAAGTTAATGCAATGGCGACTCGTACCTGATCTCAATATTAATGTTATGAAAGAAACTAAATGCTTATTGCTTGGAGCTGGCACTCTGGGGTGTCATGTGGCTAGAAATCTATTGGTATGTAACAAAATTTAGATTAACTTTATAGTATCATTGAAATAAAAAAAACTATAGATTGTCTTTTTCTCTTTAACCGTTGAATTCAATCCTTTTCAACTTAGATTTTTTTTGCATAAATAATTTAATAATATTTAAATTTGGCCTCTTGCCCCTACGCCACAACTGGCCGCTATATATAATAAAATTCAATATTAACAAAATATTTCAGGCATGGGGATTTCGCCACATAACATTTATTGACAATGGTAAAGTCTCATATTCCAATCCAACTAGACAAGTGCTATTCAACTATCAAGATTGTTTAAACGGTGGTAAGAAGAAAGCGGAAGCGGCTGCTGATAATCTAAAACTCATTTTACCTACTGTTGTAAGTAATTTTATTTATTTCACTTTCATTATAAAAGTGTAGTTGTAGTTTAATTTTTCTTTTTCTATCAAATTGAAAGTGATAACGAAAATAGTTAGTTTCAAAAGGTTATTGCAAAAATGACGCGACTCGATTATTGAAAATTGAATCAACGGTAGTCTATGGGTAGAAAACATCATTACTCACGATATTACGATCTTCGGTGATTCAGCAGATATCAAGGAATTTATGATTTTTTGGAAAAAACACCGGATTCTTGAACAAAATTGGCAAATACCGACTTCGATCTGCGCTCATGATTATTTAAATATATTTTTCTTCAATATAGCTTAATCATAGGCCTTTCGTGCCAAATAATAGTTAAAATCTATCGAATCATAAATCTTGGAAACAAGATCGAAAAAAAAATTGATGTTTAAAAAGGTAGATTTTGGTAACACTTTCAGGGTCTGTGTCGTGAAAAATGCAGGTCATTTTTCTCCAAAAGTCAGTTTATAATACTGATATTCATGTAAAATAATCCTAATTACATAAGGATAGCTCAAGACAAGACAAAGTTTAAAAAATGTACTTGAATCTAATGGCCCGAAAAGAAGGGGGTGCGTGGGAAACGAAGTATTTCAAAACTGTTTCTCTCTGCCTACACTTTATTGTATTTTATTTAGCTTCACGCTATATGCGAGATATACCGAAAAATACCAAAAAATATTCTATAGTACAGTGTACTTTGATGGTTGCCTGGAAGAGATCACTTGCAATAAAATTGCCAATACACATATCGTATTAGTTAAACATATATATTTATTATGATTATTTAGTGTGCAATAAAAGGTGTTGTTATTATTTTTATTATTGGAAAATATTACTTTTTCTAGCAAACTCAAGGCCTCTCCCTACACATTCCAATGCCCGGCCACCCGATTGGCGAATCTCTTAAGAATGAAACTATGGATAATATCAAAATGCTGACTGAGCAAATAATGAGCCATGACGTAATTTTCCTACTTTTGGACACGCGGGAAGCAAGATGGCTGCCCACGTTATTAGCAGCGTATAACGGAAAGGTAATATTAATTATTATTATCAATTATTACTAATTCTACAAATAATAATCCTATGTGTTATTATTCCTCACTTAGAAAAGAAAAATACGCCAAGAGGCGCGGGTTCCAATTCCACTACGTTCAAATTTTTATACGTTTTCCTAAATGAGGAATAACACTTTTTAATAAATAGCATTCTCTGTTGGCAAACGATAATTCAAAATTATCTTTGAGTAGCGGAAATTTGTAAAATTCTCCTTACAGAAATGCTAACAATGTAAATAAGTTGTAACAAGTGTGTAAGAATTTCGACGTTGATGAGAACGTATGGCTTAGTGATCAAAGCGCTTGGACAGTTTCCAAGGAGCGTGGGTTCAAATCCTGCTACTGTTTAATTTTTTTATATGTTTTCTAAGAGAAGTATTTTTCATTACCAACTAAGATATAACACTTTAAATACATTAAAAATATCTATACAACATATTTTTTTCTTTCAGATAGTTATTAACGCCGCATTAGGCTTCGACAGTTATCTAGTGATGAGGCATGGAGTGAAATCTGATTTTCAAGATATCTCAATAGATAGTACACAAGTGTCAGGGGAACATCTTGGATGTTATTTCTGTAATGACGTCACTGCACCTGGAAATGTGAGTATATATATTTTTCAGCTATTGCATACTGAATGGCGGAACAACTTAGTAAAGCGCGGCGTTGGGTTCCGCCACCCAGCACCAGAGCGAAGAAAAGAAAATATAAGTATCTCATTTTCTGGAGTGGGAATCGGACCCACAATATGTCACGTACAGTCGCACGCTGGTGCCTCTGCGCCACGACTGGCCTCATAAGTATACTGGTAAGTATTGTTATCAGTTGTATGTAGCAGGTTCGATTTTGTTAGTACACTATTAAAGTATTAATTAATCTGTATTTTGAAAAAAAGAACAAATACACATTTTTTGTTTCATTTTCTATTTTAATATTATGATATATGCATATAGAAACATATTTACATAAATTATTATATTTTACTTTTTATTTGATTAAATATTTTCATTTTCCTCTGGTAATCCAAAATTCGGCGGAAAGTGGAGAGCGGAGTGTGCTAATGGAAACCAAGTGTCACTAACACTATTTTCTAAGATTTCATCTCGCAGTGGTGAAATTTACACCGTGCAATATCTTTGGTCGCCAGAGCGAGAAAATACAAAATTATTAATTTCCCCCAGTTGGAATCGAAATTAAAAACGTCGCTCATACAGTCCCGCGCTGTCTTGCAATGCCACGGTTGCTATATACAATGTGTTGATATGTAATTTCAGTCGCTCAAAGACCGTACACTGGACCAGCAGTGCACGGTGACCCGGCCCGGCGTCGCGGCCGTCGCTGGTGCCCTGGCTGTGGAAATACTTGTAGCGATATTGCAACATCCTCTGAGGTATGGTTTGTTTATATGAGACTATATTTACCTAGGTTAGGGTTGGGTTGAGGGCAGTCGTAGCGCAGAAGCACAAGCCAGAGATTGTAAACGCGACAGGATATGAGTTCGATTTCCACTCCACAAAAATATTTATTTTTTTTCGGTCTGATAACAAAACAAAGCACGGCGTTGGGTTGGCCGCCACTCAACAAGCAATGCTTATGGGGAGTGTCTCAACACTAGGCTCCTTCTGCATGCGGGACACAGCGTGAAAGCAACAACTACAGCAAAAACTTGCTATAACTTTAATTTCGACGTAGCTAAAGCAAAACCATAATCTTTGGAGTCCCGCCGCTTTTAAATAATAAATACCTATGTTCTTTGCATTAATGTTTTCATTTCTTCGCTCTGGTGTCGAGGCAAAGCGCGGGGTGGAGTTCCGCCACTCAACACGCAATGCCTCCAGAGCTCGGCTGGAAGTAAGGACCGGAGTGTTTGGTTCTCTTTGCCTACCCTGCTGAGTGCGGGATACAGCGTGAAGCTGATTTATGTTTCCTAAAATGTTTTATCCTTCCTAAGTGTAGAGCAACGCTTTTATTAAATTAAAAGTAAAATATTATTTTAAATCTGTATAAACAGAGAAAAAGCTCCAGCCACGTTAAATCAAAAAGAGGATGACGATCACAACCAAGACCAAGGGGTTCTAGGAGCTGTACCACATTCGATAAGGGGATTTCTACATTCATATCAAACAGTGCTACCAACATGCACCAAATTTAAACAATGTATCGCTTGTTCTAATATCGTCATTGATAAATATAAAGAGGAAAATATTGAGTTTTTATTAAAAGTTTTCAATAGTGGGAATTATTTGGAAGAAATCACTGGACTATCTGAACTGCAATTGACGGCTGAAATGGTTGATGTAAGAATTTAATATATAGTTTTGTATATTTTATTGATTTAACTATTAAAATATTTCAAATTAGTTTGGGAAGTTAGTTAAGTTAAACAATTATTTGGCCAGAAAATGCGATTTTCTATTTCATGTTTACTATTTACTAATAGTGAGAACTGAACCCGCAACCACAACGCTGTTACCGATGTGTGCTATGTGCTTTTATTGTGATAATTTAGGAAAAGAAATAATTTTATGATGAAAAATTACATAGTTTTGTATTTAATTTATATTGTTACTTGGATTTCAACTAATTAATATTTATTTACTTACAGATCTTGACACTGTCCGATGAAGAATAAACATGCATTTTAAAATATTTTATTTAATATGGTTTTTAGCACAAAATAATACTACACAACAATAAAGCACTTTATACTATTTGCTTCTAGAATAATATTTCTATATTTTAATACGGTTATTCACATTAAAAACAGAAAAATATTTAAATAAAACGTATAAAAATGCTTTCTTGATCGACTTACAAGAGGCGCGTGTTCGAATCCTATTAAGTTAAATTCTTATACGTTTTCTAAAAATTATATTTCTAGTCATAGACTAGAAAATGGCATTTGTATTTGGGCTGATGATTTGTAATGCTAAACATTAATAAAAAATATTTTATTAAAATAAATAGTTCTATATATGTAAATTTTGTTAGAATTTTATTTTAATTAATTTTTACTTAATATACTTACGGCGAGTTATGCTTTATGTTCATTATATCTGGGAAACTATATATTTTTTTTAATATTTGCTCTAAATCACGGTAGACAGAGGAACCTTAGTGTTAAAATACACTATAGTGTACTACCTACTTTCCCTATCAGAACATTGCGTGTTGAGTGGCGGCAAATCAACACTACACTTTCTTAGCAGAGCGAGGAAATAAAATAATTCCACCGAGCAGAAATCGGGCCAACAGCTGCCGGATTTACAGTCAAACGCTGTGCCGCTGTAAGAATTCTTTATAATAATAATAATAATAAATTAAAATGTAAAATCAGCTTCACGCTGTAGTATCCTGGCCACCGCAGGGTAAGCAGGGGTAAGACTCCGTTCTCCACTTTATTTCTAGAGGCATTGCTTATTGAGCGGCGGAAATCAACGCCGCGGTTTGCCTCAACACCAGAGCGAAGAAAAAAATATTAAATATTTCATTACCTCGAATGCAAATCAAACCCACAACCTGTCGCATTTTGTGCCGTGCACCACGACTGGCTTAAAAATGTATTTTTGTAGATTATATCAGTCTCAATGCATACCAATTTTTGTGTTTTTAGCCTCTAAAAATCTAATCTAATCTATATATAAGTCTAGAAGGAAATAGCATTTAAGTACGATTTCAGAACAATGAGACAAAAACGAAACAGAATCTCTACATAACTATTTATATTTATCATTTAAACATTAATGATGCATTGTCATTTGTATAGCTGGTAATCTAATCTTTGTAGGATAGTGTATTTCCTTCACAGGTTTTGGTGGTTTGATCTTTCTGCCGTGTCTGCCATCTTTCCTCTTCCAAAGGCCAGATCTAGGACGGTTACCGAGCCATCTGTTCCTCTGTGGGGAACCTATTGGTGTGCTGCCATGTTCTATGTTTGACAGACGGCCTGCAAATTAAAATTTAGTAAATGTGTCATCGTAATATTATATATAAACTTAGTTAAATTACAATCTCTCCCGCGATATTGTAATTTATCGATATTTTGTGAACTGACATTGTCAAATGCAAAAATTCACATCATTCGAGTATAAAAACTATCATTTATGTACAAACGCCGCCGCAGCTAGGTAGCTAGATTTTTAAGTTCAAATTAGGTTAAGTTAGCAACTTTAAAAAAAAATCAGCTTCACGCTGTATCTAGAGGGAACCTAGTGTTAGGACACTCCGTTCCCCACTTTCTGCCGAATTCTGGAGGCATAACGTGTTGAGTGGCAGAACTCAGTGCCGCGCTTTGCCTCGACACCAGAGCGAAGAAATGGAAATATAAATGTAAGTAAATATTGCATCTCCTCGAGTGGGCATCGAACCCACAACCAGTCGGTTTACAGTCACACTTTGTGCCACTGCGCCACGACTGGCCTCAACTCTTAAATTTACAAATAATTAACATAACCTAACCGAACCTGCACTTGAATAGCCGTATAGCTGCGGAAGTGTTAATACATAAATACCAAAGTCACAGTGTATGGTCTTGATTCTTAACTGTTATATTTTCGAATTCCCAAAAAATGTATTCTTAAATAAAATACTTTATATATTTTTATCTTTATTTCAAATCACATAATATGTAAAGTTTCATTTGATTGACACCTTTATAGATGCTTAATTAAAATCTGTTTAAAAGTAAGTAAAAGTGTTTCATTAAAATGTGCAAAATTTTTGTGACATTGTAAGCTTAGTGAACTCAACGCCGCGCTTCGTCTTGTGTCCAGAGTAGGGAAATGAAAGTAATTCCCCAGTAATAGGAATCGAAACCACAGCCGTCGCTTTTACATACACACGCTTTTATGCCACTGCGCCACGCCAGCTTCCCATTTAAAAATAAAAACAAGTATTTAAAAAAAATTATACCATACCAACAACGGCCATGCAGAGTTCATCAAAACTAAAAAGCCGTTTCGATGGCATCTGAACTATAACTCTATTGTCCTGTTTCCTTTGTATAGTGCCGTAAGTGCCGGCGGCATGAATATAAAGTCCACCTCTGCCTGCAAAAATAAATAAATATATTTTTTAACTTACACATACAGCTAGCTGGACAACAATAGCAACATAAATATTTTGGCATTAATTTTCACAGAATATAGCATATTAATCAAATGCTTATTAAGAAAACATATAAAAAATTGAATGTAGTTGGATTTGAACCCACACCTGTTGGAAAACGTCCAAAAAGAGACATTTTAAAATTGAAAAGAGAAATTTGAATGTTTTCTTAATAAGAATTTTACTTTTCTAAGTGTGGAAGTAATACTTTTAAACGTGTAAAATACATATTAAATGGATGAGCAGAATACAGCAGTATCTAACCAGACTAAATACAATTATGAGGCATGAAAATTGAATTTCAACACTATGAATAGATACAATTAATAATTAATTACTCCATTCATTGCAGTCACATAAAACACAAAATTAAATTGAATAGTTACAGAACTAAATTCAAATATATGAAAGCTAAACATATTATTATAGTAAAGTAAATGGAAAATAAAAACATTTTCATCATGAAGATAAATATATATTTTTTGTTTTACTCTGTATCTCACATATAGATGCGTATTTAGGTGGAGGCTAGTGTGAAACCGCTTCGTCCTACATGTACCACCCAATTTTCAAGACATTACTCTTTTATTTCACTAGTGTTGAGTTGCGGAATTTAACGCCGCACTTTAGTTTTCTTTTTAAAAATAAAAACATAAAATACATTTATTCTCACAATTGGTAAATAAATCTACAACAGTCACGTTTACAGTCAGATGCTCTGACCTACTTCATGATATTTTTATATAATTTTAAATAAAAATGTAGTCTTCAAATAAATTGTTATATTATTATAGCAGCATTGAATTCATTAGAATGTCAATTGAAACATTTACCTGGATACTTTTCAATGCAGTGCACAACAGTGCCAGCTGGTAGTGCTCCTAGTACATATGCATCTCCTTCGTTGGCCCTCACTAAAATAATATTTTTTAATATATATTTTTTTAATAGTAATATATTGTGAGATATAAATGTAGTTTGAAATTTTAATGTAACTTAGTGTTCCTTGTTTGTATTTTTGCTGCAAATTGAAATTATTCTTGTTGAATGAACATACAAAATACCATCAACTCGGAAAGCAGTTCTCTTTAGAAAAGCCCACAGGATGGCTTTTCTCGAGATAGAGATGTCAATGGTAAAATTTAATTATTACATAAACTGCCTATTTTGTAACATTAAATTCATTAAAATAATTTCAATTTAGCTTTATGCAGGCAGGGCTATTGGCTGCTATTGTTCAGTGTGAACTTTTATATGAACTTTTATAGTAAATATATAGGAAAAGGCAATCTAATCTTATTCAAGAATTACATATTTAGTGACAATCATGTCCAGTTCTAAGACTAGTAATAAATAGTAGGAGAAATATAATCAAGTAGCTAATAATGAAAAACGATTGCAAAAGATACGGGCACAACAAAATAATAAAAAAAAATGAAACCCAAGGTGGCTAAGATCTTTTAAAAAAGTACAAATCATAATGTTTTAGAAACAAGTATTTCAAACCTGGTATTCTTGGCAGGTGACGAGAACTTCTTATTATATCACCAGCTTTCATATTCTCTGTTGCTAGAATATATTTTAATTTTTCACCCACAGCAACTAATGCTACATGTGCAGTTCGACAACCACATTCTAGTATCTGTAGGAAGGATAATCATAAAAAAATATATATTTTTATTTCTTTTATTTATTTCAGAGAAGTATCAGAGATAGATTTTAATTAAATAAAATAACAATCTATTATTCACTAATCTGTTATTTTATTATATTCAATACTCTTTAGTACATAAGTTCAATTAAATTACCTGCATAACTTTTTCTTCTTGTGGGGGACCCTCAGATGGTCCATCTCTGAGCCAGTCAACCCAGTGATATTTATGCTTTATACCGCCACCAATACCCTTTGCAACGACTCTTCCTTAAATTAATGAAAGTTATACTTTCGGATAAAATTAAAATATAACCAAAAATATCTTAATACATTAGGATTTTACCTGAAACAGGGTCTCGACCCGCTAAATTAGTAACTTCCAAAGGCTTAACAGTATACTTTTCTGGGAAATGTATAATTCTTCTGTAACTAATACCAAATCCAGGTTTTGGTTTTACTAAAGTAGGTTTACTAGCATAGTTAATAGCAGAAACTTGTATTGTTCTTCTCCCAAATACACTGGGAGTTACTTTTATGCTAAGTCCGGCGAAAAGCCTGTTTAGAGCCATTTTAATAGTTTACGCGAAGAATATCATTAGTCTAAAATATTTATAAATTTTAGCACAATTTTTTTGTAACCTAAGCCTAACCTATAGATTGTGAATTTGTGAAATACATTAATACACCAACATCACAATATGTCAAAATTCAATAGTGACATTTCAATATATTATTTCGCCTAATAAAAAAAAATAGTATTTTCAACAAAAATATATATAATTTTTTATAAAATTACTATCGTTATATATTTCATATATTAATACACAATAGAACATGATAATATAAATAAATCGTTGGGACGAATATGCTTATACTTTTGCCGAGGTAATAAATAAACAAAAAAGCTTAAAACGACCCCTAGCGGCAATTTTCTGATAAAAATACATCGTGAATGTGGCGTGTGTTGTTTGGAATATAGTGAGTCGTAAATAAAAATGTATTCAATGGACTGGTATATCTTGTAATAAGTGTGCTTTATATGTGTTAAAGCAATAATCTAGTTAAAGCACTTCTGTGAATAATAAGAACTGTAGTTAAAAAGTGGTTTCCTTTTGGTATTTTGTCATATGTTGCACGCCTGTCTTGGGGTCTTGATGAGGACAAAAAAATAATCACTAATTCCGATGCTTAATTGATAATGCAGTAAGTATTATATATTTATATCTATTCGAGGTGGTTTATTTCAAAGATATTTATATAATTCAAAGAGACCTAGCAGATTTATGCATTTATAATGAGCAGGTTACTGATGTTTCTGCTTATACTGCGTTCCATAACGTAATCATTGGCGACTGGAGAATTTAACAATATAGGCAACATATTTGTTTATTACTATGTCATTAAAATGCATTGTAATAGTTGTACTGTTTGTACAGTTTATTTAATGTATTTTTTGTTACAGAAATAGACACAACCAGTCTTCCGGCACGTTATTGCGCTTTCTCGTGACAATGCGGTGCCTTTTGTGAAAATATATATTCTGAAGTAGTTTTTTAAATTAAAATTATTTATAATGGTCGTTAGAGCTGGAAAGATATAATAGCAAAATGAGTCACAATCTGGCAGGTATGCCATCGTATAGGCTACCAGGGCCAGGATTAGGCCCTCCAGATTTTAAGCCACCGATGGATACACCAACCCCTCCTGCACCAGCACCAAGTAACCCAAAAAAGAGAAGAAAAACTGCAAATACAAATAACGCCTTAACAACTCCTCAACCACCACCTACAGCTCAAGACTTACTGCCTCCGCCACTAACTGGATATGGAGACACAATTGTAGCATCAAACCCATTTGATGACTCACCTTCTACAGTGTCACACAATGGTCCCATGATGAGTCAAAATGGACCTATGATGAGCCAAAATGGTCCCATGGGAATGATGGGTCCTATGGGTCATAATATGGGTGGGCCTCCAATGAGACACATGAGTCCCTTAGCACCACATGCTATGAGCCCAATGAACCAACAAATGCCACCAAGAGGTGGGATAAGTCCCATGGGTAATATGAGTCCTATGGGTCATATGGGTGGTATGTCCCCAATGGGTGGTCCAAATATGGGGATGAGTAATCATAACATGGGTCCAGGTATGGGCCCTACGTCCAGGTCAATGGGAAGTCCGATGAGCCCAATGAATTCTATGCCTATGGGTTCTCCGATGTCATCAGGGCCAATGGGAAGTCCAATGAATATGGGATCAATGGCTGGTAGTCATATGAGTAATAGTCCTATGGGACCACCTATGCACAGTCCACTTGGTAGTGGATCAATGAATGGCCCTATTAATGGACCAATGGGAGGTGGAGGGCCAGGTATGAATGTTCCACGCATGAATGGCCCTATGGGTGGTAGTTGTTCTAATGGCTCTATGGGTCCAAGTAGTTCAATAATGTCACCCAGCCCAATGCAGAGTGGTGGAATGGGGCCTGGACACTGTGGGCCTATGAGACATGGAAGTCCAATGGGTTCAGGAATGGGAAGTGGCCCAATGGGAGGCAATGGACCAATGACATCTATGGGCCCAGGACCACCATACTCCGGCAATCATATGGGGCATGGATCAATGAGTATGGGTGGCAACAGTTCAATGGCAATGGGCCCTGGTCCTGGTAATATGGGAAATTGTGGACCTCTAGCTGGAATGAGTGGCATGGCATTAGGTGGCCCAGGGGGTCAAAATGTGGGGCCCATGGGTCAAAATATGGGAATGTTTGGACCTAAGCCTATGCCAGTAAGTGCAGGAAAAATTTACCCTCCAGACCAACCAATGGTGTTCAATCCACAAAATCCAAATGCTCCGCCTATATACCCCTGTGGAGTATGCCATAAAGAAGTCCATGATAATGATCAGGCTATATTGTGCGAGTCTGGTTGCAACTTTTGGTTCCATAGGTAAGAATGTTTTTATCATGTATTGGATGTCTGCTGACTTAAAAAATAAATTTAAAAAAGATTTTATATGCATGTGATAATCATTTTAAATACTATTTATTACATTTTTAATTTTTAACATATAGTTACACCATTATTATATTTGGTTTGAAATACATTGTGAATGTTTTTCTTTTTATGCTCATAGTAGTCATTGATGGATTGAAGAGATGTGCACATGTTTGTGGGTTCAATTCCCATTTGGAGTAATGAATTATTTTTTACCTCTGCTGATAAAACTAAGTGTATTGATTTCCATCACCTAACATCTAAATCTCTAAAGTTTGAAATAAAATGAAAGAGGGAGAAGGAGAAATAAAATGTCTTACTTAACTAGGTTAAGTAACTCTTCCCCTCTATATACTGGATAAAATGTAAAACTTGAAAGAAAATTGTAATATAATCTCTCAACATATATTTATGATAATTCCAGAGGATGTACAGGGCTGACGGAGCCTGCCTTCCAGTTGTTAACTGCGGAGGTATATGCGGAATGGGTTTGTGACAAGTGCCTACATTCAAAAAACATACCACTCGTTAAGTTCAAACCGTAGCGATCCCCTAACACTCTCCCTACGTGAGTCACTAATCTCATCACAAGTATTTATTACACTTCATTTGTATGGATTATTAATTTATTGGAATGCACGAAAGTCTAAGATGGATCTCATGGCTAGAATTTTAGTATTGTTATTCAGATGGAAAACATCATCAAAATTGATATATGCAATTGAATTGTATTATAATTGCAGGCAGTTTTGCTAGTCTGTTTTATTTATTAAATCAGTTAGGTATTTGCATTTTCACGTTCTCTTTAGTTTTGAGGTACCCTTGTCGTAAAATTTAGTATATATGGCTAACATATATGTGATTGCATTGTTCATGATATTGGCTGTTTAATAACTTCTTATATTAAATGATATGTTATGGTTCTCATAATTGTTAAATTATACAAAACAAGTTATTAATCCCATGTTGAAATTCCCTTTTTTTTATTTTTTATTATTGTCTTAAATAGTGTTCAGATCATCAAAAATAAAAAGGAAATATTCTTGTTTTTTTATTAATTGTTCAGTGAAATGTTATCACAAAATAGTGCGCATACTTATGCTGAGGCATATCTGTTGAAGCAATTTAATGTGATTTTTTCATTAGGAATCTAATACCAGCATCGTAGATACTAAATTTACTGTATGACATATAGCTGCCGAGATTAAAAAATATTGTTTATTGAAAAATAGTGTTTACTAAAAATTAAAAAAAAAACATTAGTGACAGCTAGGTGTAATATAGTAAGAAAAAATGTAAAAAAAGCAATATAATGTTGGCCAAGAATTTTATGGGCCTTTGTGTGTGTCGCTTTATTATCTGTGCATATTGTAAATATATAATAATTATTAAGTCTACACTTCCGCCTTATAATGAATGAGAAGTAGAAAAATATTTTCAATACAATTACAATTAAATGCAATTACATAAATACCCAGTGTTTTTTTGGTTATGGCGCAGTTAGTTATGATGTTAGATTTTTTTTTAAATTGTACAATAATAATATCAATGATTTTAAAAAAACAATTCCGTGATATAAATAAGGGCCTTTTATGAGACATGTTTATGGTACAGAATCTTATAATACATAGAGTTATAGTGTATATTGTACATTTAAGAACAAAGTTGCAATGCTATATTATTATTATTATTATATATTGTTTTTTTTTAACATAGCCTAATGCTCATTTCATAATTATATTTAAACAACTCGTTCTATAGAACGCGACTTTGTTCTGATTTGTGTTTTGAAAAAAAAAAATAGTAATAACTTTTTAAAGCGCACCATAAAACTTCTGTATAATTTTTATATAACTTAAACAAAACTTAATTAGCTTAAACAAAAGCTTTTTCTAGACGTGGTACTAATATGTTATATTTTTGTAAATAAACGTTATTTTCAATGTATTGAAAATAGACTCTGGATTATATGAAATATGCTTTTTGTTTTTTTTTTTAAATATCATTTTGGATCTGAAATAAATTGTTCAAATTGCAAATATTATATTTGTATGTTACATAGCAGATCTAAGAGTATGTAATATTTGTTTTATTGGCGTTTCTAAGAGAAAACTGAAAACGGAGAAACAAAGAGAAGCCTTGAATTTAAAATTGTTTTAATAATTATTAAAATTATAAAGAATTTGGGTAAAAATGATGTCATATAATCCACAGTGTGTACTAATAACGTACTTATTATTTGGTGCCCATTGCAGTTATCTTTACATAAATGTAAATAATACGATGAATCCATACGCTTTGTTAAATATAAGAGAGTTAAAATGTGTTTGTCAATTTTTTAACTTTTGAAGATTTTTTATCTGTAATCATGTAATATAATATAAGGTATGTACATAATTATGTAGGTTTTTTAGTATAATGTACTGAGATTATATGAAACTGAAGAGTGCTCCAGAATATATGAGCGGTTGTGACTTAAACGAGTGTAATACGCAGCTATATTGTATATTGTTCACTCGCCGCAAAATATTTTTAATGGAGTTGGTCAGTTTTGATTTTTTTTTATAATAAATAAATTTTTAATGTGGAACCTAAATTCTAAAAATGTCATTGACGTATATTAAATCAGAAAACTTTACAATTTTAAAAGTCACATTAATTTTATAAATATTGATTTTGTTGTCCACTGTCTTAACATCTTGTGCCATTTCCCGTAATAGTGTTTAATTTTGAGTTATAACTATAGGGCAGCTTGTACACTTGCTTACCTTTTACATGAAAATAAGTTTTGGAACGCTCTCGGTTGTGATTATTATTATTTTTATTTTGATTTGTTACTTAAGATGTTTTTTTTAAATAGTATTGGTACCGATCATATTTTTTTTGTCCCAGTAATTTTGAGTGCACCTAAATTTTGTTTGCATATTTTTTATTTAGTAATACAATTTTTTTTCTCTATATATATATTTATATATATTGTGACGTGTGAATTGAACCAAAACTTGTATAACATTTTATTAACCATTTTTTGTATGTATAATAAGGAAATCAACGCAGCAAATTAGTGCCTAAGTCATATATACAATTTTGATAACAACATTTATTTTTATTTTATAAATGTTTAAATGAGATTGTGAAAATAACGTATTTTATTTATTTTATAAATACCATGACATATGTTAGTTACATGAGTTGATAATGCGCTTGTGGCGATAACAGCACAATGTATGCATCATACTGATTTGTACGACCACATGTAAGTATTTGAAAATAACAATGTGTTAATGTTTATTGTGTAATAATACTTATCTTTCATTTTATCTTTTTTACTTTTTTAAAGTTAATTTTAATTGTTCGTTCTTTGAACTTAGAAAGGAATATTGTCTTTGAATTTTCCTTTCTTAATTAGTTACTTTTTTTTCTAAGTTGGTTGTAAAATTTACATGTTAACAACTAACTTAGAAAAAAAACTGACTAATTTAAAAAAGTAATTAAAATTAACAGCATGACATTTACTTGAGATTGACATAAAATATTATTGAAGAGGCTTTTATTGTAATTTGCCTATTTAAAATTTCTAATTATATTATATTATTTTCAAATTATTTCTTATTTTATTTAACATTAATAGTCAGAAATTGTAATTTTCATATATAACAGTGGTCAAGTTTTATATGGTTGGTTCAAATCAGTTTGGAAAAATAAATGTAAATGTGGTCATATCTGTTGATATACTTATGTCACCATATTTCAATTTTACCCTGTTCCTTTCATAATCATCGTTACCATTGTAATGATAAAATCAATGAAATCTAAATATATCATTGAGACTAGTTACATTTTTTTTTAAACTATATCGACAGATGTGACGAAAATAAAAAAAAATAAATAAAACAAGAAAACATAGTTTGCTGGATTGTTTTATGTGTAGTTAATTACGATAGCTTAGAGATTGTCAGTGGAGAGGTTTTTTTTTAATAATTTTGTACATATATTTAACTACTCGACGAATATGAATAGAATAAATAACCCTTGTACAGTTACTGAGTAATTAGAAATTTATCGTCTAGGATACGCGGCCATGAATGTAATGTAATATTATTATCGTGAGAACATCACAATTATTAATCGGAGACTGCGTTTCGAATACACTTATTTCGAATAATTTATATTTCCGGTGTCACACAGACTATGGATATAGTAGGAAAAATAATAATAAGCGAAATGATTTTACGAGAAATTTGATATTTTTGTATTTGTTTATTTTCTTTTATTATAAAAGAACTGTACAGTTAGTTTTTGGTGCCGGAAATATAGAAACGAATAGTCCCCTATATATTAATTATGTGCTACGTACACTGGGCCTCACGACTTATACAAGTTATATAGAAGTATATAATATATACTAGACTGTCGTGGCGCAGCGACAGTGTGGCTGTAATCGTAACGGTTGTGGGTTCGATGCCCACTCGGTGGAATGAATTATTTTCATTACATTGCTCTGGTGTGAGGGAATCGGAGATTCCATCTGTTTAACATGCAATATGCGGGATACAGCGTGAAGCTGAAAAAATATATATTTCTTATTCTACATTGTACACTTGTCTGGCCCACCGTACGTACACTACTGTTGTGAATGATAGCAAGTTGTATTTCAGATTTTATAAAGTCAAATAGAATTACATCAGTGGTCTTAAACTTGTGCATAGTTTATTTTGTATTATGTGAATAATAACAAGCAATAATAAAATTGTTATTGAGCATTTTTTATTTTATATATATCCAATACCCAGATACGGTAATAAGTATTTGATTTACATAAAATTTATACTGATTTAACATGAATTCAGTTTGGTAAGTCAGGTAAATTTTCTCTCCTTAAGAAAATAAAAAAACCTATCAAAAAGAAAAAAATTATGTACATGTATAGATATTTTATTGACACATGACAATATGGCATACAGTCTTAAACTATTACAAAGAAGCTGCATAACTAATAATATTTCCATTGCACATCACATCAGCAATTAAGTAAACCAGTAAAAGAAATCGAGTACAAAACTTAGTAAAAATGTCTATATAAAAATATATTAAAGCACAACTTAATTAATAATGAACATTTAAGATTACAATTTACAAAACTATATCTTAATGAATGAATATTCCACATTACATTGTACTCTCACATGGTGTATGAAAATATTTGTTAAAAGTAATATCACAATCAAATAATATATCCACAGATTTAGGGCTGCCACCTCATTTTCAAATTAAAAAAAAAGACTGTTTAACAACATATAATTAATTATGGGTACTATATAAAAGAAATAACATTAAATTGTGCAAAGTTTTATAACATAAGGTAAATATAATGGCTTATGAAATGAAAAGTTGAAACTTATTAAATATGATTTAAAAAAAAAACTAAAATTTTGTTGTTTAAATGTGTTCCTTAGCATTTTTAGTTTCACAATATCATGCATATAATGGTTTAAGTAAAAAAACTAGTGTCAAGACACTCCTTTCTTTTAAGCTTAAATTCAAAAGTTGAGTGTTGAGTAGTCCAACACTACAATTTGCCTTACCAGAGTAGGGAAGGTAAAATAATCCTCTTTGCACTTCAACAAATCATTTAACTTTTGGAGAAATCCCCAATGAAGTATCAATGATAATTAAATCCTCGATCAATTTGTTTATCATCAGACAAGGTCTCACTGTGCTACAATGGCAACATGTTTCTGTTGACAACATTTATATCTAAATATTTTTTCAATTTAAGTATTTTAAGACAGATTTTTAGTAGTTACTGAATAACTAAACCACTTGTTTAAAACTTATTTATTATATATGAAAATAAACAAGTGGACAATTTTTTCTAAGTAATAAGTAAACTAAAATAATTCATTATACTTATGTAGGAGATTGAAATGTATTTTTTTATTTTAAACTTCCCTATTTCAATACATTATCAATGATTGAAAAATAATAAGTGGTTTTTAGGAATATGTGAACAACATTAACTTTAAACTTTTAAAATATGGTAACAGTAGAATTCTATGGCAGTACTATAGTAGATACTATATAGGATATATCTTTATCTACAATTTATGATAAAATAGTTTGCACCTCTTATATTATCCAAGAACTACTTACAATGTAACTTAAGTAAGTAAATAGGATTTTTTTTAGAAAATTTATAAAAAATGGAATGTACGGACAGATAAACATGCACCATTTAATTGGATTCCAAGAGATGTGAGTTCAAATCCTGCTACATTAAATTTTTTATATGTTTTCTAAATAATTTTATATTGTTAATGTGAAATAACACTTTAATTTGAAACTGTTAAAATAAATAGGAATTTTTGTTCAGTGTGTTCGATTTTAGCCATAGTCTGTCCCGTAGGATGTGAGGCCTTTATATTGTATTGCGAATGATACAGCTGCATCAAGGAAATCATAGTGATTGCCAACTATATCACCATTAGTGCTTACATTTTCATCACCATCATATTCAATATTACTACTATTCATATTGTCTGATTCACTTAAATATTGGTATGATGAACTGGAACTTTCCGGATAAAAACTTATTGGTAAATTATTGTTTTGATTTACTTCCTTTGTGAATCCCCATGACATATCTAAGTTGTTTGCAGAATTTTCGTCAATTTGAGTTGTACTTTTGTTTAGTTTGTTTTCTGAATTGATCTCGTCATCAGATGGTAGAGGGCTACTTGGGGGTGATAGAAACAAATTTCTATTAGTGTTATGTAAATTGTCATTTTCAATATCATTTTCATTTCCACTTGAACTGGAGTTGTTTTGTAATCCATGTGCTGATATTGCCATAAGAATGGCTTCATTTTCAATACTATTGTCGCCTGGTAGATTATTTATAAATTCGGCTGCATCTAAAGCAAGAACTCTATTATTGTCCATATCAATAGGAAGCGGTGCAATCATCCAGTTGTCTAAAACTCTATTTATAGTATTGTCAACAAAACATTTTGCCATCTGGAATTTTTTAAAATATGGTTTATTACATGATCAATGTATAGAATAAAAAAAAATAATTAAACAAAAACTTTTTAATAAATGCTAATATGTTTCAGATGATTACCTGTCTTGCTTGCCATCGAGCAATGCACTGGTCCTCTGCATCTTTATTAGAATATACAAAGGATTTTGAAACAGATGTTCTTTCATCATTACTACTGCTACTTTCACTAACAGCTCTATGATTTTCAAAAGTACTAACATATCTAGGATACGACAATTTTTCCGTGGAGCAACTAGAACTAGGCATTATAGACGAATTCGAATCAGTAATCGAATCTAAGGTGTTAAAATCCTGTTTCAATAAGTAGTCACCTAATATTTCAAGGTTTTGTTCAGTATTACCAATCAATTTAGATTCGCAATGTTGAGAAGAGGAGCCGGCTCTCTCAGATTCATTTGTTGTGGTAGGTTTTACTTCAGACATGCCATTTCTTAAATGGTATTTGCCCTTAACTTCCCAAGCAAAACGAGCTTTCTTTAGTGGGCGGTCAGGTTCTGTTGCGTCGCCATTTTCTTGTCGTTTGCAAGACGATTCTCCAGCAGCACCAGGAAGATTCATATTGAGATGTTTATCCAAACTGTCATTAGTAAACAAACACTGACATCATTAATTACTAACATATGATTGACTGACAACTCGTTAATTAGTCATCTTAATTTTTTTTTCATATTTAACAACACAATCAATGTAGTATGTCACTATTACAATATGAAAATAATGACACTAAATTAAGATAATATTTATTATTAATTATTTATTTCAATTTTATAATTTAAGGAAACTTATTATGCGATCAGAAAGAATTGCACAAGTGTTTGCGCCGCTTTTTAGTCTGTGCACTATCGCGAGTTACTTTGCTTGACATTTTAAAATAAGGCTTCGTACATACAATTTTAAAGCTCACTTAAATAATCGGCAAATAAAAATCAGCATTAAAATCAGTGAGATAAAATTATAGTAATCTTTAAAAATTAAAAGAAATTCCAAATTCTTTTGGTTAATATAATTCTTCTATTCATAAACATATTTTGGACATTAAGCTGAATACTATTATATACTTATTATACTTATATATAAAAAGGCAATGTAGATTAGTAAAATTTAAGTATTGTAAATTTTAAATTATATAAAAACATAATTCATATGAAATAATAAAAATCTTAATATTGTTAGTCAATGCATAACATTTAAAGTTCTATACAGGTATTTTATGATAAATTCACATAATTTTAGACTAAATTTATTGTTCTACATATAAATTTATATTTAATATGGATTTGCACGCTACCGTGCAGACGCACGTTAGTGTCAATTAAACCACATACAAATTTATTTTTATTAATTTATCTTGTTTTTTAATTTGCCCCAGAATATATGTTTTTTTTATTCTAAATTAAAAATATCTTTAAAAGTGGATTGTTAAAATAGCTAAAGAGCGTGACTTGTGTGGCGCAGTGGCACTAACAAAGTGACTGTAAATTGTAGGACGGCTTACCATTAAAACGATTGTGGGTTCGATTTTCATTTGGAGAAATAAAACGTTGCGTGTTGAGTGAGTGCCTCATCCACGCAATGTCTTAAAAATTCGGAGTAAACTGCGTAACGGAGCGTAAAAGAAAAAAATGTCATTAACAAATAGAAAATAGTAATGAACGTCAAAAAAAATATTTTCCTCCCTTATGAAAAAGGCCAGTCGTGGAGCAGGGGAACAAAGTGTGACTGTAAAATCTACTGGTGGTGGGTTCGATCCCGACTCGAGGAAATGAAATATTTACTTAAATTTATATTTCTATTTCTTCGCTTACGCTTCTGTGACTTAACAAGCAATGCTTCCAGAATTCGGCAGAAAGTGGGAAACGGAGCGACTTGACACTAGGTTCCCTCTGTATACCCCGCCGCGTACGGGACAAAAATATTTTTCTATTTATTTCAAAATATTTTGGAAAACGATAATCCCAAAATATAACAAAGTATTTACATTAAAACATATTACATCTAAGTAAACATTGTTAACTTTTATTGTATATACATTTAACCCATTACAACTAATACTTATAAAATAATTAAGCGCCACCAAATGCTTTGTCCTCACATGTGTACTTATTCTTGAATGACCGCATTATTACAGTTTATAAGAAACAGGACAATCACGTCCTCATTACGAACGTTCTAAATAACCTTATCTTCTTAACTACTTAAAAGTTTCAACAAGATACCTCGACTCGAGTAAAACAACAAAGGGATCAGAGGGACCGGTCGGATTTTCGTAGTAACGAGTTATCATAAAACACATTGACGCCTTAATCACCTCAAGGGGAGGGAGTCCAGATTAGTTAATACGATGATTGTGACAGTCTGACCCTATGCGTCGACCGCACCTTGCCCAAATGGTAGGCCTGTAATTTTTTTATTCGGTTATATGCTGTAATTCAATTTAGAGTATCGGGATTTTTAAAGTTTTTTTACTGGACAATCTTCACGAAAAATGCAGGTATTTACATATTTTTTTTGTTTTTATTTGCCGTTGACATGTTAAAATTTGTTAAGATTCACGGGGACGCGTATTGCGTTAATTATAGTCTGTAGACTATGAAGATGTCTTATTTTAAAAAAAAAATCATAATATTATGTTTTTTTTTATATTATGTATGAAAATATGAGTAGGTACATGTGAAAAACCGTTTATTTTGAAATTAGTGTTAACTTTGTGAAAGGGCATACTCAGAAAAAAAATTAAGAATTTGGTGTAATTTAAGAAGTAAATTTTAAAGAAGTTTGTAGTACATAGATGTTTTATAAAATTTATTAGCATCCTACTCTTCTTCATGCATGCTTACATTACTGTTTTTAATATGACGAATTAATCTAAGAACTTGAGCCATATCTTATTGCCTCTCTTTTCTAAATAATTATAACTTTTGTTTTAATTACTAGTTGATTGAAATTGATAGTAAATAAAGAAAAGTGCGTCATTGATTTCCATTTAACGTAATGCCTTGAGAATTTAGCGAAAAGTGGGGAACGGAAGTATCTTAAGGGGAACGGAATGTCTCAACGCTAGTTTCCCAGATTCCCTCTGCCTGCTGGAACCTGCTTTTAGCGGGATACAGCGAGAAGATAAAAAAAGAGAGTGACAAGTTTCATTAAAACTTCAATATTCCATCAATATATTTTTGAAGCCCTTTTACTTATATTAAAACCTTATGTGTATAAAGATTATATTCTAATTTGTTTCATATTGTATGTTAAACGTATATTTATTATTGACCGTACTAAGTTGTTTAAGTATAAAAGTTATAAAAGTTTTGCTCTACAATTTTCAAGGAACCGAATTGGCAAGGATATCTACTTCAATTTATTATATAAAGTCTTCCGGTTTTATCGATGTGTTGAGTCATACGCTAATAATTAAATGAAAAAGATAAATTACACGTCTTTTTTAAACTAATAATTGAACGAACTCGTACCAATATCCACACTTAGATCTTATAACTAAAATAGAAGTAACAGTATAGGGATGAAGACGTATTTTATCGATTTTATGCCTGTTACCACTTTTAAACTTCTAGTTAGTGTTTTCATAAGTGTCGACTTTTATACATGTGGTGCAGTCAAAAGCACTTTCAGCCATATTTTCGATTTGACAAATTGGTTAATTTCTAGGCAAAGCGTGGCCTTCAGAAATCGGTGGAGACTGTAGGGTGGAGAGTTTACACTAGGCTCCCTCTGCCTACCTGGCTAAATGCGGGATAAAGCGTGAAGCTAATTAATTAATCTCTCGCTACGTGTCTCTCTATTCACGTTTCTAATTTCATAATAGTTAATACTGACTTTATTGCTGATTTTACAAATTATATTAGGTACGTCGTTGAAATTAGGGAAAATGCTTCATAAGATTTACATTTATTTTTAGGGCTATCTACAATCTTTTTTTATTATTTGAGATCTACGTCACAAGATTTTGATTTGATAGATAGGATAGCGACTTAATTTTCATTATATCGACGAAACAGAGTTGTTTCATTAAATCGCTGTGTTATTTATAATATTTACCTATTTGTTTCAAGCATTCGTAAAGATTTATTTTTATTTTCCTTGCTTTTCTTGGACGACAAAGCGCAGCGCTGAGTCCCGCCACTCATTAAGCTAAATCTATAAAATTCTCTGGAGAATGGGGAGAGCGGAGTGTCCTCACACGGCTATATACGGGATACAACATTCGATCTGGTTTGAGACCTGCACTTCAAGATTACAACCTAAGATAAATAATATTTGAAATGTAATTAAAATCGTACGTAATATCCAATATTATATACTTTTTCCAGGCATCAATACCAGTTTTTATAATCTCTATAATATGCGTCGCCGTGACGGCGGCGCCCCAGATGTCCGACATTCAGCTGGAAAGAACTCTGGCTGATCGAGGAACTATGCAACGTCATATCAAATGCGCACTCAGCGAGGGTCCGTGCGACCCCGTCGGTATTAGACTGAGAAGTAAGTGACATATTAACTAGTAAATGTTGTATTTGAAAATTTCTTGTGTTAAATGATGAGAGAGTAGGAGAAGGTTTGAGGAAATGAACTGATTAATATTTTCATTTCCTCACTCTAGTGTCAGGAAAAACTGAACACGCAATGCTTCTAGAATTCCGCAGAAAGTAGAAAACGGAAGTGTCTCAATTGGAACGAAGTGTCGTAACACTTGGTTTCTAGATTTTCTTTGCTTACCCTGTTATTTAAGGGATACAGCGTGAAGCAAAATAAAAGAAAAAAAAATAACAACTATATTTTATTAGCTAGTGCACAACATTGTATTAGCTTTATGTTATTTTTAATTATTTAAATCAGTTGCTGAGAAAATATTACAATTAGTAATTTATAAAACACGTAAATAAAGTACAATTTTAAAATATATATAATTTCTTTAAAATAAAGAAAAAAATCCGTCCGACCAAGTCAGCCATTAAAATTGTTACAGTAAATATCTTATTTTATTATCTATCTTAGAAAATTTTGTGCCACTTTTCTATTAAAAAAAATAAACACTGCTCAGGTAACCCATTTTAAGTGAAGCAAAAAAAGATTTCTTTTTTATGTTCGTGTTTGAAAGACGTTATGCCTTTACAAACTTCCGCCTCTATAGCGTAATAGTGTCGTTATTTCGTGACGATATTAGATCATAAAAATCAAATTACAAAGGAAATATAATAAGATGCGGCTATACGGCGTGAAAACTAAATTAAAAATATAAACAAAAAATGAAATTAGAGTCAATGTGCGTGACAAGGTGTTTAAGCAATTCAATTCAAAAGATCTACTGTAAAATATTATCACCAGATTTTTTTGTATCGTATTCTGGTTGTATATAGCAGGGTAGGATCTTCCGTTACCTAGTTTCCTTTCGACGAAGAATTCTGGAACTGGGTTTGCCACGTTAGTAGAGTTAAGAAATGATAATATTATTAAATAATATTTCATTTGAGGCCAGTCGTGGCGCAGGTGCATAAGCTGTGACTGTAAACGCGATTGGTTGTGGCTTCAATCCGCAAAGCTTTAAAATTAAATTTCTTTATATAGTAATTTTGATAATTAAGGCAACTAATCCCAGAAGAAATGTAATATTATCAAATATAAACTGTTTTTTTATAACAAAAGATATCCAAACATAGATACTTATCTATTATTGTCGAGATAAAATAACATACATGCTAAATCTTATCCCTACATAAACTAATATTACAGACATATTCAGCTTTAACATAATTTAGTGGAATATGAGACCATTTTAAAACGACGGATGTTTAATTCAATATAGTTAAGCCACTGTCTTAAGTACATTCACCTTTGCATCATTTTATTCTTAATTTCTTTTTGATTCGTGGCGCAGCGATGCTAAGCGTGAAATTTAATATTTATTCAAATTTATGTTTCCATTTTCTTGGTGTGGCGTTGAGTTTTGCAAATCAACACGCAATTCTTCCAGAATTATTTGGAAAGTGGAGAACGGAGTATCTAGGCTCTCTCTGCCTACTCTGCTGTGTGCGGGATACAGCGTAAACATAGCTGATTTGATTTTTTTTTGTCTTAATTTTTTTCTCAATTATATTTAAAGTTTAAAAAGTTAATAATAATATATTTTTTATATTCTTTTAGCTCTAGCACCGTTGGTACTCCGAGGGTCCTGCCCTCAATGCTCCACACAGGAAACGCATCAGATCCGTCGCACCCTCGCCTTCGTACAAAGAAACTATCCATGGGAGTGGGCCAAAATTGTTCGTCAATATGGTTGAAATTTGATGTTAATTCGTACAGACATTTATATCAAAAAAAAATTAAAATAATTGATTTTTCGATTTATTATTTTTTTGGTTTCCTTAGGTTAAAACTTAAGAATACGAGTAGAAAGGTCTTTTAGAAATTTATTATTATTATTAAAAAAAGGTCTAAATATATATTTTTTATTTTATCAATCAATTCAAAGATATCCTATATGAATAGAAGGAAACATTTATAAATATTACAATTTCTTTGTCTTTCTCCATTACGGTGTTTGTACTAGAAGGCCTAGAAGCCTTGTTTGTATGCATAATTAAGTAAGCTTAAAATTAAATACTATTTGTTTTTGTTTAATTGCTTAAATAATCATTAAAACTAGAAATATTGCTGTTTTTATAGATATTTTGATAGCGTGCGTAAAAAATTTAAAAATTAAAATTAAGTATCTTTTTGAAAATAAACGAAGTTTAGTCACTAGGTATATCTCATGCAGAGAGAGACATCTCAGAGAGTATGAAATTGTTAGTTAGTTTTTTTTAGCTTCACGCTGTATCCCACGCAGAGCAGTAATAAGACACTCCGTTCTCCGTTTTCTGCCGGATTGATGGAGGCATTGCGTGTTGAGTGGCGAAATTTGCCGCCGCGCTTGGCCTAACAAGGCAAAGAGAGCGAAGAAATGAAAATACTAAATATTTTATTTCCTCGAGTGAGAATTGAACCCACAGCCTGTCGCGTTTACAAACACACCCTTATGCGCTACGACTGGCCTCAAAAAAATTAACTATAATAAATTGATTTTTTATGTATAGCATATTGTATTGATATATGGATGTAGTAGCACGCTGTTGAATATAATCAATTTTTCACAACCTTATAATGTTTTTTTTATTAGAAAATCTTACACAAAACACAATCGAGTTATTTTTTCCAATATCAATATATATATATAGTTAAAGTGATTGTTCTAACTATTTTTTTTTTATATATTTGATACTATTTAGACAAACAAAACAAAAGTGTATTGTGAATACATGTATCTAACGTTTTTTAGCAAATACATTTATTACATAAGTTTGTTTTGATACGGCGGACACACGATTTTGTATAGACATTACTCAAGCGGACCATTATCATCACCACTCCGGTCCAGTGGTACATTTAGGGAACCTTTATATAATAAATCTGTGTCAGTTCACCTCTTTTTTTATTATTTACCCATTATTTTGTCACGTAACAAATGCACAGTAATATCACATACATAAATTGGCAAAGAGGGGGTCGGGTTAAGTAAGGAGTTACGACATAGTACTATGTGAAACGTTCACTCAACGATCATTCGTCCGTTGCATCGCGCCGGCAACGTTCGCGTTCGTCAAACAGAAAAGAAAATATAATTAGAAAATATAAATCCGGGTCGTTTGGGTGTTGCGGAAAGTAAAAGTTTACAAACTAACCATAAGGATGCAGGTAAGCACGACCAGTTACCCAATAATCTCCGTTTTCCTGTTGGCGACACACTTTAATACCAATAATTTAATAATTATCGGTATTAAATACGTTCGTTAAACTTGCAAAGTTTTTTTACATGTCCGCCTTATTGGCGTTCTATATGCCATTTTATTGCAGTTTTTAAATTATTAAAAGTTAGAGATAGATTCCTTATAAATTTTATTTCATTTTATATATTTAGTTTTAATTGCTTTTAAGAAAACACGTTCTCTACTATTTAGCTTCATAATAAAGACATCAACGAACTCGCTCTTTTCAAGACACAATGGAAACCTTTATTTTTTTCTTTAATTGTATTATGTCTATACAATAATACATTTACAGACAACAAAGCGAATGTTCTATATATTTTTTTTGTCTCAACAAAAAGTAGGTGAAGGACGATCAACTTTTAAAATTATTTTTACTGTGATAATTATCCTGATATTTAAGTTGACTTTATGTATTACATGGTCATCCCATTTTTGTTTTTTATAAGTAATAAGTGGCGGTTAAGTCCTTTTATGAACGTGTTTCCTTTAATAAAGTAGAGTACTTTATTAAAGGAAACACGTTAAATATTTACTTTTTTATAACGACTAAAAGCTCACATTCAATATTTGCTCGAATTCTACGCTTCATTGCAAAACATTCATGTCATAATTTCGTAAAAAAAAAAATTAAAAAAACGAAAGGTATAGGAAATTTGATAAACGAACGCTAATAATAATATATTAAATGTATTTAACGCTTAAGTGTAATATTAAATAAGATCAGCTTCTCGCTATATCCCGTAGACAGCAGAATAGGCCTAGTGTTAAGTTACTCCGTCCCCCACTATCACTGGAGGCACTGCTTGTCGAGTGGTGGAACGACGCCATAACAAATAAATTAAAATAAATATTTAATTTTCTCAAGTGAGATCTAACCCACACTTTGTGCCCCTGCGCCACGACTGGCCTCAATTTAAAACTCAATAATAAATAATAACTCGACACTGTGATCTACTATAACAATATATTAACTAATTAGTATACAAAATTAGCATTGTCAAATATTTTGCGAAGTATGTAAATACCATCTACTAAATCCTTTAGGCACGTTAAAAATGAGGAAAATTCGTTTAAATTTTATTGCTGTTTCTGATTAGACTAATGTCATATGAATAACGTATTGTTGTCTGTGGTTTTGACAATTAGTCACCAATAAAAGTAAAATATAGCCACAAAGAATTATTAAAATGAATTGAATTTTTTATTGTGATTGTCCTTTTGTAATATATGGAAATCTCGAGTACGTATATATTTATACAGAACACATACTACCAACACACTACTTTATTATAACTAAATCAAATCAATTTTTCTTCAGTTTTAAAGTAATCTCTTTTGCTATAATATACTTGGAAATATAACTTTTCTCATATAAATATTAAACAACTAAAAATAATATTAGCAGTAATATCTATAAATCATATATATCTTTATATCTATACACTTTTGTGTATATTGACGCCGGTCATGGCATAGGGGCACAAACGTGACGTGTCACTGTGAGTTCGATTTCGAGGAAAATTAAGAACTCTTTAATCTACCTTGTAAATAGAAACGAGATTTCTTTTTCCAATTGTAAAACATTATTGGTAATGTTAGACAACCTTCAGAAGTTGCCTAATATCTTGATTTTTACAGTTTTAGCCAATTCTTGTAAAAAAAGAACCATTTTTTTCTAATTTGCCTTTACACCGAATTATGTAGAGTCACGGTTTACCCCCTAATTAACTTATACAACATTAATTATATTTATATTTCATTTATTATTTATTAATATAAATTTTAAGCAATAAATATTTTAGAAGATTTTAAGTACAAAAAAATATGTAGCGTAAAAGAAGCGTTTACTTTGGAAATGTAATATACGCTTAAATTAAAAAGAAGGAAGAAAGGAGGAGGCCAGTCGTGGCGCATGGGCTCATACGTGCGACTGTAAGCGCGACAGTTTGTCGGTTTGAGGAAACTCGAGGAAATTAAATATAGAATATTTTCATTTCCTCGCTCTGGTAACAAAGCAAAGCGCATAGTCGAGTTTCGCCACTCAAGGCGCAATGCCTCCAGAATTTTGCGGAAGCTGGGGAACGATTAGTGGGAACGGAGTGTCTTAACATTATATTTCCAGATTCCCTACTTATCCATTTATGGCAGATTTGAATTGAAAAAATATACATGTTTATCCAATTTAGCATAACTTATGCGGAGGATTATCGATTTAAGAATCGATAATGCAAAACCAACGATGGGTCAATGTCAGTAGAAAAACAGTGTAAAATTAAATTGATAGTAATCAGTATTGTTTCACCAGTGATTGCTTCATAATTAAAGGTCTAAGCACGTCTCACGACGTGTCAGTTCTATTCACATGATGCGCTTTGGCACATATCTTTATAACATACTCGCCATTGATCAATTTCATTGTAGCTACTGTAATATTTTTTTTTAAATACAATTTCAAAGTAAATTAAAAAAAGGCTTTTTAAAAATTCATTTAATTATTCATTTAGCTTCGTTATTGAAATTATAAAAATATTGAGGACGTAGTGGCGCAACGTTTCTTATTTGGGGCAATTTATTATTATTTATTTACATTTTTATTTCCTGACTCTGGTAGCAAGACAAAGCGCGGCGTTTAGTTCCGACACTCGACACGCTATTATGCTTCATCTTGCGGAGACTGAGAAACGGAGGTCGCTTCCTCTTGCCTACACGGCTATAAAGGGTATACAGTGTGAAGCCGGAAAATAATATATAAATTACGATTTGTACGTAGACCACCAATTATAAAATGTTTAACGTCACGTTAAAATATTCAAATCACAGTTTCAGTACAATATTTTTTTCAAACCAAACTTCAAGTATAAGAGACGCAGCGGGACGACATCTCAAAAATTTTTTAAACATTTTTAGTGTTATTCCACACTTGGGAAAGAAACCGAACTCGCGCATCCTAGAAACCAACCAGGACCTACTCGGTTTCCACGAGGCCCGGGTTCAAGTCACGCTATGTTCAATTTCTATAGGTTTACTAAATAAGTATTAGACATCTTCGATTCTCACACGAGGAATGATTTTTTTCTCATTTTTTTTCTCTGAAAGATCAGATTCTCTGTGCTCTACCTTATTACAGATATGGGAAGCATTAAAGTTATATTATTAATGATTCTTTTTATTGATTACAGTTTAGCCACATTTTGGTGATATGCGCTGTTGGGGTAGTATGTATGGCGCAGACACAAAGGCCAGAGGTCTCTGACACAGCTTTAGATGACGCACTAAATGACAAAAGATTCATACAAAGACAATTAAAATGTGCTCTGGGAGAAGGACCATGTGACCCTATTGGTAAACGTTTGAAAAGTAAGTGAAGAGAGAATGTTTTATATAAATATTTGAATAGATATTTTTTTTTTATCAGCTTCACGCTGTATCCCGCACACAGCAGGGTAGGCAGAGGGAACCTAGTTAATAACAAAGATATAGATGAATAGTAACCAGTACTAAGATCAAAAAATAAATATAAATGTTGGTTTAAACATTAATCGAAAGTAATAGTTGTGATAAGAAGAAATGGATTATTTAAACGATTATATAAAAAACCTCGACTAACGCCAATTAGTCGTTGCGTAGAGGCACAAGCGTGCGAATGGAAACGCTACAGGTTGTGGGTTCGATTTCCACTCGAGGAAATTTATTTTGACATATTTAATATTTTTATTTCCCCACTTTAAAATAACGCTCAAACAACAAAGCATGGGGTTGAGTTCCACCTCTCAACCCTGCTATATATAGGATACAACTTGAAGCATATCATAACGATCATGATCTTCATCATCATCAGAATAAAATGATAAGCAATTACTCGTTATTTTATATTTTTTTATTTTTTCTAGCTCTCGCTCCGCTAGTCCTTCGAGGCGCTTGTCCACAATGCACACCGCAAGAAACGCAACAAATACAGCGAACACTTTCTTACGTCCAGAGAAACTATCCCCAACAATGGACGAAAATAGTCCGTCAATATTCCGGTTGAAAAGTAGTTTTTAGGTAATAATAAGGTGTAATATTATATAATATATAAAAATTCGGATACATTTATTTTTATAATATAAAACAAAATTTATTATTTTGTTACGATATTTTACAAATGAACATAAAGGCAGAAGAAAAGCGCTATCTACTACAGCAATTATAGGAAAATCAAATTTATTCCATGACAAAATGTAAATATATTTTAAAATAAGTTATTTAATACTGTCTATTGTAGATTAGAATAATATATATATTGTTGTAATAAAAAAGAACAAATATTTGTTGATTGTTTTATTGAAATATTTAAGAGAAAAATTAATCTGTTTCACGCTGTATCTCGCACACAAGGTAGGTAGAGGGAACCTTGTGTTAAAGACATTTTGTTCCCCACTTTCCGTAAAATTCATGAGCATTGTGGGTCGAGTGGTGGAACTCAAGGACGCGCTTTGCCTCAAGCGAAGAAATGAAAATAAAATTTAAATAAATATTTTATTTCTTCGGTTGGGAATCGAACTTACAATCTGTAGTGTTTGAACCAATTAAGTCACACTTTGTGCTCCTGGGCCTCATATTTAAACAGTGTAATAAAATGAAAATATATGTAAGTACCTAGTCGATCAAAGCGAATTTGATACAAGATTTTATGATTATGGTTAACATGAATTTATAATGAGAAAAACTATATTTAATTGAAAAAGGCGAACGTTATCGCTATAAAACAACTATTTTAAACGTTAAATGAATTTAAAACGGTATCGTTACTTTCGATGATTCATTCATTTATTTTACAAACAATAAATCATTTAATTTATTGTTTGTAAAATAAATGCGATGAACAATAGAAACAATGCAAAGTAAAATAAATATCTAACGCCTGACCACAAAAACAGAATGATAGCGTTATTTTGTTCATATTGAAAGAAATACATAAAAAAATAATGTTTCTTTTTTTATTTTTATATTTTTACACCTCGCCTTCTATCTAGCCTCAAACATGCTTAAACCCATACGTATTTCCATTATTATTGCATCAAATATTACCTGCTTCCTACCTACTTCCAAGTTTACCAATACCTTAGACTTGGTAAATTTGCTCGACATTCTTCACTAAAATACGGAGGAAGAAAGGAAAATATAAAGAATAATATTTAAAACAACTTATTAGGCCGTCGTTGAGTTCAGCCACTCAAAACGCAATGGTACCAGAATTTGGCGGAAAGTGAAGAATGTAATGTATTAATGGGAACAGCGTATCTTGCAACTCGGTCCCCAGGTTCCCGCTGCCTATGGGTTATAGCGTGCTTATTAGCTTCACAAATAAATTAATTTTTAACAAAAAAAAAACAACTTCAAAAAACCAACTAAAAATATAGAAATACTTTTTTTATTGTTCTTTAATTTTGTTAAACAAAAATAAGTTAAAAACGAATTTATAATTTCGAAGTCGATGTGAAGTAAAACAAACAGGCTTAGTAATTCGATTTTCAATATTTTTTTGTGTTATATAGTTATATAAAATTATTTTTAAATTTTAGTTCGTTGTTTCAAGTAGGTTGTTTTTGTATAATTTTATTTTTTCCAAAAAAATAAACTATTTGTGCTATTTCAACCTGTTCCCGTAATCAGAACCGAACCAAACTTTTCCCAAACTATCCTTAGGCTGTATCCTTTGAAATCAAATCATCAGAGCTGGTTGGCGTGATATTGAGTTATTCGTCCATTTATCGCGCATATTTAAGACTTCAGTGATTTTCTCAGATACAATTGTCAGAAATGGGACAAAAGCTTTTAAATAAAAAACCTTCTTTTCTTACAAAAGTCAGTTGAAAAAATGTAATAAAGGATCGTCAGGAGGATAGTTTCGATGTCAGTAATAAAGTAATCTGTATGATTTGAAATACACATGTAGATTCTACGATATATTTAAATTATTGGATTTTTTATTAGGTTATATATTAAAATAATATACCGATTAACTGGGGTGAATAGAAATCACGGGTTGAATAGGCATAAAACCATGAAAGTAATTAAAGCGTATATTCATAATCGTGATGACTATGATTTGAACAGATAATAAGTGTAACTTATAATAAATTAAAGAAATGCTTAATGGGTTAAGGTTTTCTTTATAAACCACAACGTTCACAAAACTAAATCCTTTTATTCTTATAAATGCTGTCATATATATATGGCGTGACTATTCACCCCTCACTCATCTAAATAGAAATTATCCATGTATTTTTTCATTATATATAATAAATATGAATTCCCATACAATTACATACATTACATTGGCGAAATGAAATTTGCTTAACTGGCACGATCGGAACGTCATAATTTAAGAAATCAATCAATAAATATGAAATATTTTTTTACTAAATTTTAAGACAATAATAACTTATACGTTCATATTATATTATCTTATATTTAAAGTCCCCACTTTAAAAAGTAACTTCCTTATCCTTGTTAAAAAGTAACTTAAATATGTTTCTACTTTATGATAATCTGGTCCGTTCTCTATTTATTAAAACTAAACCATATCTCATATGGCAATACAAATTCCTCTAAAGGTTTATAGTTTCATGTTGGTAACTGCTGACGCTGTACTCCTAAGTGTTTCCGGTAGAACATTTTATTAACTTATTTTCGTTAAGTATTATTATGATAATTATATTAGAAATAAAATTTTATAATAATTAATTATATAATTTTTAAAGGTACACTAATACTTCTGAAACGTAAATTTAGTATAATATGTATAAAAAAATCAGTGCTACCACCTGTACTGACTATGAAATTATTTCGTACGCAGTCGGTGAATTTATTTACAAGTACTATTTTGCAACTAGTTTGACAATTATAGAATACAATTCGTCTAACTATATTTAAAACATTGAATAACCAAGTGATGTGACAAAGATTTAATGCTTATTCATTGTTTTTCTTGTGTTATGATAACAGGCCCACTCGACATATAGTAAGTATAGAATAAAATATGGTCGTGCGTGTCGCCTGAACTGATAGTAGTGATGTGTGAACAGACTGAAATTAATTATTTGGATGGAGATGTGGTATGGGTGAAGCTGGGCTCGTGCTGGTGGCCAGGCGAAGTGGTCGGCTCGGAGAAGCTACCACCAGATGTCCTGCCATCATTTCGGAAACCACCAATTGCTGTTGTCAAGTTCTTCCAAGAAGATACTTAGTAAGTTTACAAATATAACCTAGGAGCTATAAGCTTGTGTTTTGCTTTTTGATATAACTTTCTTTGTTATGGTTGCGAATGTATATATATTCTTATCTTTCTTGAAATATTTAAAATGCTACTTCCAACTGCTATTACAATAGAATTACAAATAGAACACAGATTTTTCAAAACACAATTAAAATTACGATAAAATTCAACATTTTAAAACATTAAGATACGCTTTGATTTCAATAAAAAGAGATTTTATAATCAAATATTTTATTTTTTCCAGTGAGTATGTGAAAAATTTAAACAGCATTTATAAATATAACTGCAGCCGTAAGAATGAATTCATCAACAAAGGGTTATGTAAGTATTTTTGATAAACTCATATAGACCAAACCTCTAAAATAGAACAAAAGCTTATGACATTTGAACATCTAAAGTATTCAAATGTCATAAACTCAATACTTTTTTAGATTCAGCCTCTATTAAAAACATGGTTGATAGAACCTAGTGTTTTAACACTTTCCATGCTTTTCACTAAAACCCAAGACACTGCATTTGAATGGTAGAGCTGAAACAAGAGCAATGTAATGAAAATAAATCACTTTCTTAAATGGACTTTCCATTTGGACCAAATATGAACAGACTTTTTCCAGTTAAACCACAATAGTCTTAACTTTATTGTTTTTATTGTTTAATTCCAGACATGTATAGAACTAAGCATGGACACATGGAGAAGTTTCCAGAAGATGTTATAAGAGCTGAAACTGCTGTAGGAGGAGATATTAAAATACTAACTAGAGATGAATTTCAAGAAACCAAGAAAGAAAGTTATGCTGGGCTTTTTGGGGACCCAGCCAAAAGAACTCCATCCTCTGGTAACAAAGGTTAATTCAAATATCACAGCTACTAAAGCGAAGGCTCATTTTATAAAATTAATTAATTACATTTCTGAATTTCAATTTTGATGTTGGTAGAGAGTGGAAGTCAGCTACACCACACTAGATATTGCAAGTCCCAGGCACTCTTTTGGGCTCTACTCCAACAACCTCACAAATCTGTAGAATAACATTATGAAATGGGAATTAAAGAAATCCTTTAAAAAAAATTTCATAATTTATTAAAAAAAAGTTGTAATCTAATAATCCTGCTGGATCCAATCCAGATTGTGCCTGCTCTGGTCTTTGATATTGCTACAAAATTTAAGTTTTATTCAGTGCAATAAGCATTGGTGTTTTGTTTATTCATTAAAATTAATAAAAATTATTATATATCATGAAAGTAATTCAGAGTAGTCAATAAACAATGGTTTATTTAATGCTGGCCAAGCTGCGAGTGTGTTGCTAGTTAACAAATATATTAATTTTATAAATTGATAAGTTATACTAAAATATATTTTTACTATAAATCATAGACAGGTTAACTAAAAGTATTTTTGACAAGTGAGAACACTGCTTTTTAGAAAAAACATAGACATAGAAATATGTAATAAGTTCTTTGATTTTCACAATTATTACATATTTCAAATAAAACTATTTTAACCGGATTAATCCCATATATTTAGTTTTTTTATACATTTTTGGAAACCCGACGTTTCGAACACTTTGCAGTAGTCCATGGTCACGGGTAGACTTTTATGGTTCTTACGGGTTTTATTTAAAATAGAAATATGTATTCGGTCACTAGCATAGCCACAATAAGCTACATAAACAAACTATACAAATATTATAAAGGTTTGGTTGAATGTAGTAATTTAAGTGACCTATTAGTTTGAATTGAAAAAAAAATATATATATATAGAAATTAGTTCATTTAGTCCACTAATAGGAAAGCAGGTTGATTGATTGATCTTAAATTTATTACATAATTTGTCAGATTATAAGGTAATCTTAATTAAATAATTCCTTTACTTATGGAAAGTCAAATGTATTTAATAATCCTACGTAGCCCTGCAAAACGCTTGTCACTTTATCAAGGTTCCACTGTATTATTATAAATTATGCATTGTATACTTATTTGGAAAACATAAAATTTTAAACATAGCGGGACTTGAACCATCCAGGTTGGTTTCCAGGCGCGCGTTCTCCAAATAAGTGTTTTTCTTTCCTAAGTGAGGAATAACACTTTAAAAAATTTAAATATGCATCATAAAACTTTATTATCATGTAGGAAAGTTCCTCCATGGTAATCTTTATTAAATAATATATAATAAGTTTCATTTATAATCATAAGCTTTAATCACACATTCTAAATATAAAAATAATTGCTCTATGTTTTTTTTATTTGTTCTAATAGGTAAAGGAGGCAGAGGTAGACAACCAGATACATCTAAGTTGTCTACTCCCTTACGAAAGGTATGTCATATAAAACATTTATATTTTTTTTTAGCTTCTTGCTGTAACAAGCAAATAGGAGGATTTAGGGAACCTGGGAACCTATTGTTAAGACACCCCATACCACATTAGGATACTTCCATTCCCCACCTATATAATTTTATTATATTTTTAATTTATTGTGAATGGTTTTCCTTACTTAGTAGTACCTTGTTATTTTCAGTTTAAGGAGAAGACAAACTATAAAGTACATATACTACTACAAGGTTCTAAAACACCAAGTCAAGCAGAAAGCGTTTCAACTCCATCTACTAGTCGGGCTGGTTCAGAACCTTCAGAAACACAAGACAAACAAGAAAATAAAGATGAAGAAAATGAGAAACCACAAGCAATCTCTCAAACAACAACTTTTAATACTCCTACCATGTCTAGTGCAGGCATATATGCATGTCACGCATGTAACTTTACAACCACTCGCCTAAATGTTTTAATCTTACATAATAAAACACATAGTGTCACTTTTATGCCATATACACCATCTCCAATTAAAAAGAAACCTACAAAATCACCAAAATCTACACCCCTTACAACGAAGACGTCAAAAACGAAAAAATCTCGTCAGGAGAATTCTGAGAAACCTAAAAAATCGCAAAACATAAAGCGCTCAGCTGACCCTGAATCAACTATTGAAGTAAAAAAACAAAAGACAGATGAAGAAATAAAGAGTAGTCTATTGGCCGACTGGGATGACGGTGATGACGAGTCAATTGACGACTCAGCAATGGCTATGACAGCTTCCCCAGAAGTACCAATAGCTGCAGAATCTCCTGCTGTACCAACACCGGCTGAATTACCGAGTGCCCAAATACCTGAAGAATCCATCAAGAAACAAGAGGAACCGGAATCGGAGAAACCAGAGTCGTCCAGCGACTCTAAATACGAATTTTGTGAAGATGAAGACTGGCCCATTGAAGCCGATATAGGTAGAAAAATTCCAAGAGTGAAAAATCCATCTAAACGAAAAGGAGAAACAAAGAGCGTTAGCATTGATGAGGATGAAATAGCTAGGGAAGTAGCTGACTTGCTTAACAAAACTACGTTGCCAGAACTGCCGGCAGCTCCTGAACCTTTAAAAGTCGAGGAAAATTTTCCGGAGCCTTCGATAGTCAAATCCCCGGATAAAAAAACTGACGTACAAGATCAAAATTATGTAGAAAAAAAAAGTGCAAACGACCCACAACCATCCAAAACAATATTTAAAACGAAGACATTTTTTCGGAGTCGACATTCTAGAAGCCAAGATGCAATAGGAAAATATGTCGCAGAGCAATTAAATGCTGCAGAAAGAATGGACATTGCAGATAATGATATAAACGGTTCTGAAGCAAGTACACCTGAAATAAGAGTTTCACCACCCATAGAACACGTGAAGGTCGCTCGCTTGGCGCCAAAAATACAACTTAAGAAAATGAAAGCGGAGCTAGAAAAAATGAACGCTGAAAGATTAAAAGACGATCAAGACACTTTACTTACAATGTCACCTGGAACATTACATTCAGAATTAACAGACAATATTAATGAAAAACAAACATACAACACTTTACAAAGCTTTAGTCTGGATTTTGCGCAAAATGAATATGAAGAAAAAAACGATACAAGTGCAGAAAACGAAGTAACCTTAAACAAAAGTGTAGATGAAAATATTAACAAAGAAAATAATATTTTAAATAATAATGATACAGAAAATGAAAATTCTTTGTCTGTACGTAATGCAAGTTTGGACTTAGAGGAAAATACTACATCGAAGGTAAAAGAAAAAGATATTCCAGAAATTAAACCTTATGAACCGTTTATGAATGAATCTACTGCATCCGCAGTGGATGCATTGTTGAGTGTATCACGTGAGGCTGACAGAGTGACAAAAGTTATAAGTGATGATCCTCCTGAAGATTTATTTGAAGATGATATTAAAGATAGTTTAATAAATAATATAAATGGTTATAACAACACAGATAGAAAAAGTAATGGTATCAATGAAACTACGGAAGAAACTCCTAATTTAAATAAAAAAGAAAATGAAGATGAACATAATATACTTCAAGATATAAATGTTAACACTGAACTCATAAACACTGTTGCCTCTTTTGATAGTCCATCTGAAAAAGATGCTGGTGTTAGGGAAACCCATCTTAAAGAAGATTCTTCGAAAGTAAACGATTGTGAAGAAACATTGATACAAAATATAATACCAACTGAAAATGTCGAACCAAAAATAATCACATCGGAAACAAATGAAATTTTTCCAATAGATAAACCAACTGAATCGGATTTACAAATTGCCGAAGCTCTTATTAATTTACCAGCAACAACAATGCAAAATAAAGCAGCTGTTTCTCCTCCTTTGGATGGTGATTCTAAAAAGGCAGACAATATTAATGAAAACATATTCGTGAATAAAATTGAAAGTGAATCTGTTAATCCTATAAATACTTCTCATCCTGAAGTGATTATTGAGAAAAATAATGAAGATATTAATTCTAGATTCGAGACAGAACTTGAGAAAACCGAAAATTTAAACGCCGCTCAATCTTTAGTTCAAATGTCAGAAACAATTGATCATAAGATGAAAATCCTTGACATTGAATTACCAACTAAAGATGTTTTAGGTGTGTCATCTACTGAAAGTGAAATGAAGGTGATATCTCCACAAATAATTGAACAATCAATTAAAAAGTCTAACAATTATGTTGATGACCTCGTTACTAAAGCTAAACCAGTGGAAATAGAAACAAAATCACCAAAATTATTAAAAATTTTAGAAGAGCCAGTCATACCTAAATTAGCTGCAAAAAAGACCATAACTAAACAGATAATTGTTCCAACAAAAGAGAAAATATTGAATTTTGATGTTGGGAAGTCTATAAAATCGAAAACTCAGTCACCAAAACAGAAAATTATTGTACGTCGTACGACAACCAATAAAAATCTATTAAACAGTCTCACAGAAGTCACTACACCCGACAAAATAATATTATCACGCACTAATAATAAAGGCCAAGACGGTTCGTCTGTTCAAACATATACAATTCAAACATCAAAAGAACCAGTGAGTGATCCAAATACAATTATAATCCAACAGAAAGTACGCAAAATTGCAAAACCTGTGTCAAAATTACAAAAAATTAAACCGCAACCTCAGACATCGATTGCAGAAAATAAAATGATCAAAGACAGTAAAAGCAAGGAAGACGCTATTTTCGATATAAATTCTATGCCTATAGTAATTTCTGACGACATTTTAACACCTGAAAATATTGAAAAGATGCCTATTGTAATGTCTGACGGCAATGTAATTACAAATTCCACTAATCCCCCTAAACTGGTTAAAAGTAAGTCGACTTTGATCGAAAATGAAAAGGTTCCTATAAGTGCGATGTCGAATAAGACAGAGATCAAAACTTTACTAATGAATTCTAATAATGAGGTTAATAAAGTAACGACACCCAATATACTATCAAAATCTTCGAAATTGCGGGGAGCTAAGCCTATGTTAGTTATAGATAAGACAGTTAAGCAAAAATTTATAATGACCAAAGCCGAGACAGCGGTAAAGGAAATTAAACAGCCACCGGCACTCATACAAACAGTGCCACAGAATACAGGGAAAACGGAAAAGTTTATAATTTTACCTACGCCGAGCTCACCACGGCCGGGTAGAACGCAAAAGATCGTTATTGATCCACAAACTGGTAAAGCCCATGTTTTGGTAGGAAAAGGTCCAGAAACTTCAACGAGTGTGGGTGACAATAAACCAGTTTCAGCAAAACTCATACCATCTGCCTCTGATGCTAGCTCTCCGGGCAACACAGTCATGATTATTACAAATGCCCAAGGAGCTCAGTCAAGAATAGTCCTCACGCCGGAGCATGAGAAAATCCTATTTCCTAATAAACAACAACCTAATGTATCACAACTTAAAAGCTTAACACAGCGGATTGCGTCAAATACTGGTTTGGTTCAAAAGACAATTGTTTCCAGCGCTGGGCCAACGAAAACACAAACACAAATAGTCCCCAAACAAAAGAGTGCTATAATTACTTCTAAGGGTCAATTAATTGTAGGTAATCGAATCTGTACTACCACTCAAAATATAGCGCCCTTGCCAGAGATAAGGCCGGCACCAAAACGAATATTAGCATCGGAACCTAAAAAGCTTGTACAAACAATACAGAAGAATTCATCAGAACCTCTTATATTTTTACAACAAAAGTCGGGGACAGTTATGCAATTAACAGCAGCTCAATTTGAACATTTACAACGCACTGGTCAAATAATACAAAAAGCAGCAAGCCCACAAGAAAAAGTGATCGTCCAAAAGTCGATCACACTTCCCCCAAGTGAGCCAATAGTACCGACCATACAAAAGCAAAGAATAAGAAAACAAGCCACTGAAATACCAACGGCGCCCAAGAGAATAAAACATGAAATTGCCATCGCACCAGCCCCCGCCCCCGTGTCCATGCCGGCACTAGCTCCTATATCCCATACAATCGCTCCGTCACAAGTACCAAATATATCTAGTACTACTAACAATCCGGCTGCTTCAAATTTCTCTGAAATGGATAATTTTGAAGAGTTATTACCATCAACTGCAATCGCTCGACAGGAATCACTTTTGGCTCAACCAGAAATATCCGCACAACCCACAGTCCCAGCACCGCTCTCCGATGGTCAACTGCTGGCAGTACCCGGAGAACATTTCGGAGGGCCTGCCGGGTCGTTTTACTTGTGTGTGGAAGACAATGGAACATTTAATGTAATCGACAATCGTCCCCTACTTTTAGATAACAATCAACTCGTGCCAATGGCTGAAACGTTGCCAGTGCTGGCGCCGGTGCCAGAAAGACGCGACATATTAGAAGCTGCTCTTGCAAATAGCGACGTGTTCCACGCTGACACTCCTCGCGACGAAGCGCCAGATTTCAGGGATTTAAACGCTAATGTCTCAGTTCACTGTCGAGTATCAGAGACTAGCACAACATTAAATCAACCTATAATGACACCAGTTGAAGTTCCAACAAAAGGTGATAGTGAGCCTGCTGTGCCCTCTAATCTGGAAGATGGACTGGCTGTCATTGGTGTAACGCCACACACAGTACCGACTTCACTCGAATTACCTATAACTGTGACCGATCCTCGAATAGCGCCGAAAACTACAGATCCATTGAGCAACAATAATTACGGTACGACTATCCTATCTTCTCCAAATACAGAATTAAAATTTTCTACTGCTGAAGATCTACCTATCGGTCCTATATCAATGCCCATACTTACTGAGGAAGACAACGTGGGGAAGTCTATGCCTATCCTCACGGATGAAGTGAACGAGAGAACCATATCATCGGTGGAGTCTACTATAGGGTCACCTTCGTCCATCGACGTCAGAGAGTCCGAGAACGAAGACAGCGGACAGTGGCCGCGGAGGCTTCTCACGCCGTGCTCAGACACGTCCGAGACTTCAGCCGAAATACCCTTACAGCCTATCATGCAGTTATCAGTGAGCGATTTATCTCATAGCAGTTAATTAATAGAATATAAAGTTATTATTTGACTTACTTTTGAAAAAAAATATTTATTAGCAACCTTCAGTTCGTAAGGGTAAATTTGTTGACGAAAATGTGCAATAGGTTAAGTTTTACTTATTTTCTCGGTTCTTATATCATTTGGAAATCTTAAACTAAGTATTCTAAATGGGAAGAAAATTTAAAATGTTTCCAACAATGGAAGGTAAGTAATACAAAGAAATAAGAGAAGCGTATGTTTTAAACACACGCATGTAGAAAACTGTAAATAAAAAAGTGACTGAAGTTTTATGATGGTGTCTAAGGCTCTGGACTTTCATTCAAATAAAAACCAGATGCAAACAGCACAGCGACCTAGAGTAAGATACGAGTATATAATTGTAAATTTAAATTGAATTATGTATTGTTGAATCCCGTGTAATATATAAAAGTTAGGCATATATTATAATATTTTTATAACGTTTAGCGATCTTTTGAATGATATAATTAGGTACAGTGGACACATTTGTACATGATTATTTGTGCTATTTGCGTTAAACATATATATATATTTTTCGGTTTATGAACTATTGTCGGACATAAACTTTAGTTCTGCACCTTTTGGTGTGATTTCAGTTAAAAGTTAACTGATTTAAATATTATTAATGTTAATGCTAAGTACAATATTTGTTGAATTAACTTTTAATATTATGTCAAAGGCACATATATTGGTTTGTTTGAGTGATCTATGTCAGAATCTAGATCGAACTATAAAAATGAAGTTAGTAATATACTTCTGTGTAGTTTAAGGTTTTAATAAATAAACTTTATTCAAGATTTTCTTTATTTTTAATAACTACCCTATAGTGAATGCTTGAAATAAATATACTTTAATATTTTTTTACATAAATATATTTATGGTGGACTTACAATTAATTATAAAAACTACAGAATAATTAAAATTCTTTGTTGTAACAGGTGCTTTAGTAAAAATATCAAATCTTACTACTTAATTCTCTTTATTCTACTAATTTAAGGTAACAATTTTTACATATAAATTCGTAACATTTTATTAATATAGTTTTTAAGAACAAAATTCTTTTAAAAAAACTACATACATTTGAATACGTTGTTTATTTATTTATTATAAGGATTTAAAGTTCTTTACCGATTTTGTAAGTAATTTGTTGTTTAATATTAAAATATCATTTTATAAGATGACAATTGTACAAAATGAAATTATAAAACAATTCAAAATTTTTCAGTGGATAGCTATAATTTATATTTAATATTAAATTATTTAGGTGCATCCTAAGAGTAGAATCAAAACGTTTCACGTCAAATTTTTTTGGCGGCAAAATTTGATATTAATTTTTCTATTTCGATACGCTTAAATTGTTCAAGAACTTCAAATCGTGTAAACAAGTAATAATACTGTTGCGATCAATATTTAAATATATATATTTCGATTCAATATATAAAAAAAGTCATAAAAGACAAATGTTTCTACGCGAGTTTATGATACAATGAAATCTACTGGTGTTTTTTTTATTATTAAACATTCGTTATTGTAAAGCTTGTCGCGTTGTGTTGGGTAGGAAGAGACACATCAGGCCGCCGCTGGCGAGCAGGACCGCCACGATGAAGGTAGGTGCTGGGCAGTACGTATCCAGTAAGGCGGCTATGACCACGTTGCCGATGATACCACCGAGACGAGCGGCTACCATTGATACTGCTACACCGGTCGCACTGTAATTAAAGAATATTATTGTATTAGGAGGTATTTTTTTTAGCTTTATCCTTTATCTCGCTAGTGTCTTGACATATGTCAGGATAGGCTGTGGAAAACTAGTGTCAAGACACTCCGGCCAATTTTTCAGTATGCGTGTCTAATGTCGGAATTCAATGCCGCGCTATTTTTTGTCACTAAAAAGTGAGAATCGAACCCACAACTGCGCTGGCCTAAAAGAAAGAAAAATGTAATTCGGGGCGGCCACAAGTCGATCGTACTGAACATAATATAAAGATGTGTAAAAGTTTCGACCCTATTATAGAAATTGGTTTGGTATTTTTCTTATAAAATGCGTAATTTAGTTGTAAAATGAAATTTTTATATGTAAGTATATTATAAGAAAGATTATAATAATTACCGTAAATTGGTGGGGAACACTTCGGTGATGAGGCAGTCGAGGGACGCGTTCCCACAAGATATGACCGAACTGAAGATGGCGCTCACAATAAGATTGTTAGTCTTGTTGTAAACGAAATACATCGCCGCTGAGCACATACCCGCCGAGAATGTTGCGAATACTGGAATGGAGAATATTTAGTTAATTTTCTTACGATTTCTTTTAAAAAATAAATAAATTATAATTGGAAAAGCTTTTACATAATTGTGCTTTAATAGCTAGTACGAGAAAGCCGTTCGTTCTTTATATTAATACTTTTAAATTTTACAATACAACCAACACATTTAAATTTGCGCTGTATACAATGGAAAATATTCATTTGTTACGTTAATAAGAAAAAAAAAATACCTAAGAAGAATTTTCTTCCCAATCTATCCATTCCGAGGACTGCAAATATATTGGACGGTATAGCCGCGGCCACCGTTATAAGGGACTCCATGAACACATCAGAGTTTATATGAGAGTCGCATTTGGCTTCCGCAGAATGTGTACCGAACTGCGTCACGTACGCTGTCACCTGACAAATGTCGGCCTCGGCGTTGTCGTGGGTTCGAGACCATTCGTCGAAACGGTTAAACATTTCCGGGAACCACATCATCAAACCATAGTACCTGTTATGTTAAACAAATTTTAAATATTATTATTCTTCGTGAAATAAAAATCTTTGTCTTGATATATGTTGCTATATTTTTTTTTCAGCCTACAGTAGAGTAGACGGAGGGAACCTAGTGATAAGACACCCCGTTCCTTTCTTCCGCCGAATTTTAAAGGCATTGCGTGTTGAGTGGAACGAAACACAACTGCGCTTTTTGTCGTGGTATCTCCAGTGGAGATCAAACCCTCACCATCTGGTTACACTCATACGCTCGTGCCACTCATATTGCTAGTAGGAAGGTAATATTCTTCTAGTACGTACGCACAGAACTCTATACACATACGAAAAAATATGTATCCTTTTTACGTAGACTTGCTTAAATTAATAAATAATAGCTCACCCGATATGGAATGTAAAGTTGATAGTAATAGAGATCGTAGTGAACTTCAAAATTGGTGGGACGAAAAGCTGTTTACTGTGTTCCACAATATCACTCATCATTCTTCTCAATTTGGACTTGGGCTCTTTCGCCTCAACTTGTTTCTCCGGCTTCACATGCATTGGTTCATCCACCAAAATCTGTTTAACCGGATACAGATCTTTACTTTTCCCGGTATTCATCATGTAAATGCCACGGAACACTTCTAAGGCTTCTTCTTGACGGCCCGTCGATATTAAAAACTTGGGAGATTCCGGCAGTAAGAATAATAATGCGGCCACTATGAATGAAGGCAGTGACATCACTAGTAAGAAAATACGCCATGAGTTGTAAACGAAACCACCAGTTACTCCTCCGATTTCTGTAGGACAATATTTTTGTTAGTTATTATAATTAAAAGAAAGCATATTAAATATAATAAAATCAAATATTTAAAAAAAACTAGTGAAGTTTTCGTACCACTTGGAATGATGACCCAAGCGAGACCGGCGACGAAAAGATTACCAAGAGTCCAGAAGGCAGCCATGAAACTTAACATAGCACCACGCTTCTTTTTTGGTTGAAACTCGGCGAAATATGACCAGATCACGGGACCTGATCCTCCCAAACTAAACAAAAAAAATATATAAAAAATATATATCCTCCTTAATCTACCTCACTTTGTATGGTAATCGTACAACACATCGGAAATGAAGTTTTGTAAAAAATATGAGTTAATAAATAATGGGAATATAGATAGGAAAATTCCATTATTGTCAAAATGCAATATTTAAAGTTAAATAGTTACCTATATAATTTTAAAAAATAATAAATTTAAAAAGCAGTGTTGTGAAGAAAGTTCACAAATAGAATTTATTATGAACTGTACTTACGCAGCACCGTTTATGAAGCGGAAGAGCATAAAAAGTTCATAGTTTTGGCTGAACGACGACGCGACGATGGCGAGCGCGTTGATGATGGAGATCGCGATCAACACCCGCTTGCGTCCCAGAGAGTCCGCTACGGAGCCCCACGCGTACGCGCCCACCATCATTCCTATGAAGATTATGCTGTTTAGCCATCCCTGGAAACGTCATATGAAAAGTTAATATAATAACAAGGTAACGGGCCATAGTGTAGGCAGTTCTAGTTCTAATGTACCCTACATTAGAACTAGAAATGCCATATATATAATATTTTTTATTATTTTAAATATACGTAAATAAATAACATATGTATTGTCTATCCGATGTACGAAATTATAATAAAATAGCCTTTTGAAGATAATAATGAAAAGTCACAATATAAACTAGCCAGCCTTGAGGCCAGTCGTGGCGCAGCGTTACAAAGTGTGACTGTAAACCGACTGGTTGTGGGTTCGATCCCCACTCGAGGAGATCAAATAGTTACTTAAATTTATATTTCCATTTCTTCGCTCTGGTGTCGAGGCTAAGCGCGGCGTTGAGTTCTGCCACTCAACACGCAATGCCTCCAGAATTCGGCAGAAAATGGGGAACGGAGTGTCTAAAAACACTAGGTTCCCTCTGCCTACCCTGCGGTGTGCGGGATACAGCGTGAAGCTGAACATAAACTACTTTTGAGTAGTAGTTACTAATGTAGGTTAGATGCGCTAAAATATTAAAACCTTTTTTTGCTCATGTTCTTGTTATTGAAATTAATGTAAATATTACTAAGAATGCACATGTATAGAATATGTGTATAATGTAGATATTTATTTGCTAATGTCATTATTGTCCAAGTTAAAGAGGGGGATTTCCGATGACAAAAAATGTTTGCCCAAAACATTAGACCTTGTCAAATATTGCTCATCGTTGTATATATGTTGTTTAAATAATCTTTGGATTCACAGTATTGATTTCTACAATTTTCCTGTACGTAGCAATTTATAATTGATAAGTTTTGACAAACAAAAACTCCAATATATGGTGGAAATTAACGGACATCAAAGTGATGGTTTCGTTTTTTATTTTTAAGATACGGAATCCCAGAAATACGTATAATATCCTATAAACAATTCTTACTTTGGTTTGTGTGGTGAGGTTTAGGTCGCACTGCGCTGACGGCAAGATGAAGGACATGGATATGACATCCATCTCCTCTGAGGTGCTGACGAGACCGCACACGGCCAGCAGGAGGTAGTGAAAGCGTCCATAGCCTGCGATATTACAATTATTGTTTATATTTCAAAATTCAATTTCATAAAGTTCACGTTGTTAAATATGTAAAACAACTGCCGAGCTTCATTTCGTGTGTAAGATTAAAATATTATGTGGCAATACGACTTTACCTACTACTGCTCCAGTATCTACAGCAAACTGCACCAAGAAAATAAATATAGAGAGTTAGAGATTTTTTAATCTCAAAATTCATGATGAAAGAAGAGTAAAAAGAAGATGTTGACCACAACAAAAGACAAAACAGACTAACAAAAACTACAAAATCACCATATTTTCTTATCTGGGCGTGCTTTTTATCACAAATAGACATCAATCTTTAAGTTTATGTTATTGAGTAAGGAAAAACAAGGATGTGTCTAGAAAGTCATGTACTACTTGCATTTAAAAAATACTTAAGTATTAAACGACATAATTTCAAACGCGCACAAATACCAAATGACACCGGCTTAATTTCTGAAATGCCGAAACGTCATTTGGATATTTTCCCATATCATATTCACATTATAGCACCATGGCAGCCTCATATCCTGTACAAGCGTAAACAAATATGTTGGTGTCACACGACCAAGTTCCCAGAACTGGCGTGTTTACTCCGCGGTGCCACGCGAAAAAATGCAACGTCTTCTTTCTTCATTCATAAATCGAGCCGTTCCTGGCCTCCCTGTTCGGGTTACTACGTTTTGTTTACAAACACAAACTACAGTGATATAATTACAAGGTGCCCTCTTATAATGTAATAGAATGTAAAAAGTAATGATAACATTTTTATGGATTATTTGTGACAGATTTTTTTGCTGAGGCCGTCGTGGCGCACGGGTGTGAGCGTGTGGTTGTGTATTCGATCCTAACCGGGGGGAATTAATTATTATTTATTAATATTTTCATGCCATACAAAACCTCAAATACTTGGCGCGAACGGAGTGTCTCAACACTAGGTTCCCTCTAGGATACAGTGTGAAGCTGAAAAAAAATGTTATATGTTTCCTTTAGAGTATTTTAAACTTCTCACCAGCTTGTTCGATAGCCCGCTCGAAGTCAGCTTTTTCCGACGATCCTTTTTCTGGGTCGAGCTTTGCTGGTGTCTTCAGCGACGGCACGACGCCTGCAATAAAATTGTTTTAATATATTATAATGTCATAATATAAAAAGTTAAAAAAACTATTAAATAAATAAATAAATAAATCAGCTTCACACCGTGTCCCGCACACAGCAGGGTAGGCAGAGGGAACCTAGTGGTAAGACACTCCGTTCCCTTCTTTCTGCCGAATTCTGGAGGCTTGCGTGCTGAGTGGCAGAACTCAACGCCACGCTTAACCTCGTTAATCAGAGCAAAGAAATGGAAATATAAATTTAAGTAAATATTTCATCTCCTCGAGTGGGGATCGAACCCACAACCAGTCGGTTTACAGTCACACTTTGTGCCACTGCGCCACGATTGGTCTCTATTAATTAACTATTAATGTTATTCGAAAAAATTATAACACTTACCAAGATCAATATTTTTGGAACCTGGTCCGTTTAGTTGGTGGTCACTTTTTACATCACAATCTGAAAGTAAATAATGGAATATAACAAAATTTCTCAACCAATAAACACACACAGATAAAAATAATCCAAATCATAAACTGTGTACGATTTTTCTTAATCCTTATACATAATATCATTAAAATATAATTTAATATGTGTTAATTTAATGTAAGTGAGGCCAGTAGTGGCGCAGAGGCACAGACGTGCGACTGTAAACACGTAAGTAATGGGTTCGATTCCCACTTGAGGAAATGAAATCTGTAATATTATTATTTTCCTTACTCTGGTAGAGGCAAAGCGCGTCGTTGCTTCCAGAATTCGGCGGAAAGTGGAAACAGAAGTTTAATGGGAACGGAGTGTCTTAAAACTAGGTTCCTAGGTTATGTGAAAGATAGAACATAACGTTAAAAAATGTATATTAATTTAATAGTTAATTGTTATGTATGTTTAACTTATATATATTTTCTATCAATACTTACTGTGAGGTTTCTTAGGCCCAGGGTCAGTTTCTATCATCCTATGCGGGCGGGTAGCGGTGTATGCCGGCGGTCACGCGGACTGATACTACTTCACTGGCTACGAGTTCGTTTCCAACGGCACAGAGCTCGTCTGTTACAAAAAAAGTAAAACTGTTCTTGAAAAGGAGGTTTACTTAGCATTTTTTTTAGGATTTCTATCTAATCAAAGGACTTGTTATATAGGTATTTGGAATTTTCTTGCATATATTTAGGCACACTGTAGTCAGTTGATAACAACAAAAAAATCAAAGATTATAACGGCTTGATTCTAGAAATGCATTTGTCTTTGCAGATCTAACAAAGATGGCCGAGTAAATCCTATTTTAAGACATCAATCGCATTTTACAACTCTAACATTGAAAAATATAAAGATCGTCGGTCGTAAAAATGTTATTGCCGCTTATAATCCTGGCAATTTAACAATCCATCCTGGACACGAATAGGTGTTCGTGATATTTTATCTAACTTGACACTAAAAGAAATACTTGTAATAATGTAGTGAATCAATATTCTATTAAATCAAATAAATTAAATTCCATATCATAAAAATATTGCCAGTAACTGCAAACGTGACGGTTGTGAGTTCGATTCCTACTCAGGGGAGTTTATAATTTGGTTTTACCGGCGCTCTGGTGGACAAAACATTGCGTTACATTTATTACGTAATATAGGAAAAATATGGCAAAAAGTGGGGTCCAGACTGTCTTAATTCTAGATTCTTTCTGCCTATGGCAAAAAGCGTAAAATTCAATATTTCATAAAATGTATAGGTATAGCTATAGGATACAAAATATAATTTGTGTTAACTTCTCAATTTCTTTTGGATTTAAATTGTATAACGGTATTTATCAAAACTTTCTCTTTTGCGCTTAAATTATAAAAAAAAACAAATATCGAAGCGCGAAGCAAATGCACTAACGTACCGTTAGCAAATCTATAACATTATATATACCTATGTATTGACATATTTTGTATGTAATTTATTTTTTATTGATTTTTTAATTAAAAACCAAGCACAATATTTTGACTATCAAATATAGGTGCCCTATTAATAGAAAATTTTAAGGAACGTAGAAAAATTTCCTTGTTTAAAATTATATACCTACCGATACGATTATTCCACGATATAATCGATATTAAAAATATTTTTATATATATACTTATCTGATTAACCAAATACACTTATTGATTGATGTCTATTATTGAGTTAAACATAAAATTCACAATATAACCTATTAATAATAATAAAGAAAATCGAAAATTACATCAAGTAAGTCCATTATCAAATTTAGGTAAATATCTTATTAAAATAAATTAAAAAAGACAACTAGGCTGAATGCACGCAGGCCACAGCCCACAGCCCACAGCTTCATAATATTTACCGCAAAATAATGGGCGGGAAACAATCATGAAGAGTACGTAGTACGAGTTGGCAGTACGCACTGGGTCACTCTGGTTTGTTGCGAATCACTTGTGTAGAATAGATTTTGTCAATTGATTAATTAAAGAAAATTAATGTTTATAAATATTTTTAGTCATGTCGCAGGGGCATACGTGTCATATTGTGATAGGTTGTGGGTTCGATTCGCACTCGAGGAAGTAAATACTGAATAATTTAATTTCCTCGCTCTGGTAAAGCGCGGCGTTGAGTACTGACACTCAGCACGCAATGCCTTTATAATGTATCGGAAATTAGGACAAGAAAGTGTTGAAATAACTTCACAGGTTCCTTCCTTGCTATAGCGGTATACAGCGTGAAGGTAAATAAAAATATTTTGAAGTCTTTTAAAATTCTTAATTAATAGCTGCAAAATATGCGCAATGCCTCCAGAATTCGGCAGAAAGTGGGGAACGGAGTGTCTTAACACTAGGTTCCCTCTGCCTACCCTGCTGTGTGCGGGATACAGCGTGAAGCTGATTTATTTTATTTATTAAAATATATTTTAATCGTATAATTAATTCGATTTAAATGTATATATATTTTTTTGATTTTGTTATTTTAACACTATTCGCTTTCGTTTCTCTTACTAATTTATACAATATTTTATGAATGAAGTAAATGACAACAAAGATACTACTACAATGGTAGTGTCGTGTTATTATATATTCAATCTTTCCTATGGATCTAGATAGATATTCAAATTATAATTTATATATTTTAATGAAAGTTATTATCGTGCAATTGAAACTTATTTTCTATAAAATTGTGTAGCGATTTTCATTGTAAACCAAATACAATTTATAAATTCTGCATATATTTTGTGATAATTAAAACAAAACCGTCCATTTACTGATTTAAAAATGCTAAACATATTTAAATAGGAGCCCTTGTAAAAGTAATTTGTGGTATTTATTACAATAAATATGTAATAAATTTTCTTTATAGAGGCCAAGTGAAAACAGATATAATATATTCATCTGTTTAAAATCTAGCTTTTACATTTCACAAAAAAATCCCGGTCAAATGCGAGTCGGATTCGTATACCGAGGGTTTCGTGCATTTCACGATTGTATAACGATATGCACAATTTATAGAAGTTCACAAAGTCAAGTTTGCGGAAGTTTGTGCACGCATTTTGTATGAAACGAACTACAGTTATAAGTAATTATTTTTTTTTCTATAAAATATCTATAATTTTTCACTTTTAAGATTTTTGCATTTATTTGTACTGCAAGTTCTAATGGCAAATTTCATAATTGTAGGTCCACGAGAGCTACCCTATAGGTTATGATGAATTTCATACAAAACACAGCAAAAACGACGTATAAGCAAGCACTCGTATCCTTTGATTACGTTCACTTAAACGCTTGATTTTTTTCTGTGCTCCAGAGATCTTTAGACCTGAACATTTAATGTTATTTCAGATTGATACAACCTCAAGAAAATGCTCTTGACAGACAGACAAACGGAGAACAAAGTGAACGAAACGATTCTGGTTGTTCCTTTTGAGGTACGGAACCCTAAAAAAACGAAATCACAGTTCAGCGGTTCACCTCTATAGTAAACAGTAATAGACGAAGTCCTTAAGTGCATTTTTACTACGTTCTTCCGCGTGAGTAACAATAACACAGGATATGTTGAGGAGTACCGTGAGACAAATTTGTGTGTAACCAGACCACAATCTGGTGTACAATCTTGATGTAGATTTATCTAGATTTGCAAGCATTTTTATTCTTATATTGTTTTAACTGTCGGTACATTCTGCTTTTAAAAATGCAAATGATACTTTATATATATTTTTTCGCTTCACGCATGTATCCCGTATATGGCAAGGTAGGCAGGAAAACTAGTGTTAAGACACTCCGTTCCCCATTTACCGCTAAATTCTAAAGACATTGTCCGTTGTGTGGTGAAATTCAACGCCGCGTCTTGCCTCGTAACCAGAGCGAAGAAATAAAAATATTAAATATTTCATTTCCTCAAGCAGGAATCGAACCCACAACCTGTCGCTTTAACAGCCACACATTTTTGCACCTGTGCCACACGATTAAATACGCGATACTACATATATAAATCATATTCTATAAGCCATATGTATGAAGTGTTATGACATGTAATTTAACAGGACACAGGTTTATATCCTGCGATGTTACTATTCCGTTTTATATATGTAAATACGATTTATCCAGCATACAACAGTTAAGCCAAAGAGAACCTAGTGTCAAGACACTTAGCTCTCTCCGCATTGACCGAATCCAAGTTGATTGGGGGAAGCTACCACTGACCCACTGCACCACGATAGTATGTACAAATGCATTAATTTAGTATTTCTTTTACTTTTAACTTAGTATTTTCTTACACTGGTATTGGTTACACAAAAACTTACTACGTACAAGAAAATGATAGGAGAAAGTTTAAAAATAAATTTAACATTAGATACAAAATGGATAACTTAGAAAGTTTTCTTTTTTAATATAATATAATCTAATATTTAAGATATTTCTGCGTCGAACAGAAAACGTACGTACCAGCTACAACAATTTGCATTTTTAAAAAGCGATGCAGTATCTTTAGCTATTATTATAGTGCTCCGTATCTATACAATAACATAATTAAAAAAATATTGCGTGTAAAGATAATTTGAATAGACACAAATTATCTAAATAATTACTATCAACTATTAAGTTATATGTACAAATAAGCTAGAATAATCAACGCCTTTCTTATAGCTTAAAATATTAAATGCTAATTTATTTTAAGATGTCATAGCGAGACAGTTTGTGGTTTCGACTCCCACTCGAAGAAATAAAACATTTAATATTTGCATTTCCGTAAAGTCGGCAAAGCAAATGTCCTTATGGAAACGAAGTCTTTTAACACTAGATTCTCAGGATCCCTCCCTCTGCCTTGCTATTAAAAAAAATTATAATAAAAAAATTATAAATTTAGTGTCTGATAGTAAAATTTATAAAATGGTAAATAAAAATTTAGTATGTACCATAAACAACTTATACAGTATTCTCTCTTAGTAATTTATACAGTGTACTTTTTTCTCATCCTCCTCCTCTTCTCTTGCTGTACTATATATAAGGAGAAAAGGAGGAAAAACAAAGAAATCCAGGTGCCCTACGTGCCCAATCTTGAGTCATAGCCTCAGTCCGCGGATGTCCGTTGTTAGCCATCATGTTACATTAATAAATCATCGTAATACGCGATACTTGCTGATGCGTAGGAGCGCTGCAAGTCGTTGAACCAATTTATTGAGATCTCCTTCGAGTAATGGAGTCGATCAGATGAGTTCATATGTTTGTATATCAAAATTAGCTTCATGCTGTTATCTTTTTGTATCCCGCACACAGCAGTGTAGGTAGAGGGAACCTAGTGTGAAGACACTACGCCCATTTTCCGCAGAACTCTGGAGGTATTAAGGAGGCGTTGAGTTTCGAAATTCAACGCTGCGCTATGCCTTACCAAAGCAAAGAAATAAAATTAGTAAAAAAAAAATCCTCGAGTGGAAATCGAATCCATAACGGTCGCGTTACATTCACTTGTGCCCCTGCGCCACGACTGATCTTAATCAATGCACAATTTTTGTATATTTTGTTATGAATTCTATAAATTACGTCAAATTTTAGATATTATTATTGTTTAGTTCATGTGTTTGTTATTTTTCACGGTCTAACTAAGACATTATAGGTCAAAAATTTAATAGATCTTGTATAAATAAAATTATGGATATAAGGTAATCGTTTTCCTTACAAACTTGTAACTACAATGCTATGAAAAAGAGAAAAATCAAGAGAGATAAAAGACAAAAAATATTTATTAACTACAAATACAGAAAAGTAATTAATATTATCTCCGCTTCGTTCTATATTAGTTATGAAAGGGTCGTTCTTTCCGCCCAATTTTGAGACCACAACATATATGGTGGATTATCAAAAAATTAAAACAACATAACGTTTATATAATATGTACAAAATGTCTTTTGGTAACTATATTCAAGTTCGTAAAACGCAAACTGTTTATTTTAAACAAATACTATTCAAGGTTCCTCGCTACTGTTTATTCTGTGTATTTCAATTTTATTGTGTTTATAATTCTGTTACATCTTTGATCAAGTTTCTTCTTAAATAGTTGAAATCAATATTTAATATTTTAAAAATTTTCAACAAATTTTATATTTTTTTTATATTACACTTCTTGCGCCGGTTCATCTCAGGTCTGAGGCATAAACTTTAGTGAACTGGTGGTAAATTATTTGACGTTCAAAAAATGAAACATGTAACTTCTTATTTTGAATAAAATTATTTGACTTTGACTTTAACTTTGTTCTCGCTTTTTTTTGGAATGTCCGAATTATCACATAATCAGCCAAGATTGACTCTGCCGTGTATGTCAAAAGCTTTTACCGTGAACTTGAACGACGTTGTCAACCGACAAAAACTGTAAATGATTATTTACAGTTTTTGTCGGTTATATATTATAATATATCGTAAAGTACTTAGTCAACTATATTTTATTATTTTAAACAAAACCTACTAAAAATTACGCGGTGCGGACGGTAGTAGGAGCCGTGTTCTTTCTAGAATGTTAACTAACTGAAAAATTTACCAAGAAGTCTTTTACACAAAACGATCGCTTCAAAACTATTAGAAAATATTTCTAATTAATATGTTTAGATACATTTAATAGGATATAAATATCAAACCAAAAAAAAATCAGCTTCACGCTGTATCCCACAGCACACAACAGGGTAGGCAGAGGGAACCCAGTGTTAAGACACTAGAAAAGTGGGGAACGCCCCACATTGAGTGGCAGAACTCAACGCCGCAAATATATATATTATAAATATAATATTATAAATATAATATTGTAAATTATAATATAAATGATCACATAGTTGATCGCCCTGAGGAAATTATAAAAGGTATGCGTCGAAAAGAACCACCGTCTGTCGCAGGAATTAGAAGGGTATCCATATAATCTATTTTGCATTTGTACACGCGAACGTTGAATACGCGACATAACGCGAGGTTGAAATTGTTATTTATGATATGAACAGTTGCGATTTTTTTAAGGGTGTGTCTACATAGGTCAGGGTTAACAGCCGAAGTACATGATGTGATAAAATATTAAAAATTTCGCCGCATTATAGTAAATCAAATATAAGTAAATTAATTATCATTTGTTTGGGTTTAACACTGTATCCCACGCACATGGCAAAGTAGGTAAGGGGAACTTGGGAGCCTAATATTAACGCCGGATTCTGGAGGTACCGCGTGATGAGTTTCGGACGTCGAACGTGCCTCGTTACTAGTGCGGGAAAAAGAAAATGATCAAATACTTTTGGAAATAATCAAATACTTTTGGAAAAGGCTTTATTACAACCCACATTTTAATACTATGAATAACATTTGAATCCAATATTGGCCTTATTCTCTTTACTTATCCACGATTGTATCGTGCTTTAAAATTTAACCTTTAGTCATGTTTCGGAGCAATACATATTATTATGCATACGACACGACAGGTTGTGGTTCGATTCCGACTAGAGGAAAAGAAATATTTAATATTTTCATTTCTTCGCTCTGGTATGGAGTTGAGAATATCGATTGAGTTCCACCACTCAGCAAACAATGCCTCCAGAATTCGGTGAAAAATGGGAAATCTCTATACTGCTATGTTTTAAGTAAAAAAAAAAAATTAAATTAGCTTCACGCTATATCCCGCACACAGCAGGGTAGGCAGAAGGAACCTAGTGTAAGACACTCCGTTCCCCACTTTCTGCCGAATTTTGGAGGCATTGCGTGTTGAGTGGCAGAACTCAACGCCGCGCTTTGCCTCGACACCAGAGCGAAGAAATGGAAATATAAATTTAAGTAAATATTTCATCTCGAGTGGGGATCGAACCCACAACCAGTCGTTTTTCAGTCACACCTTGTGCCACTGCGCCACGACTGGCCTCAATGTTTTAAGTATTATTATAACATTCTGAACTTTATTTTAGAATTTCTAATCTTTAATCAGTTCACATAAAATATATGCATATGCGTTACTAATATGCTTTTAAATAAATTATCCTTCCTCGCGGTCGGTGTCTCTGCGCTTACAATATTTTACGTTGCAATTAATTTTAACCTTATGAGTTTGAAATAAGAAAAACACCATAAAACCAGATACTTACAAAAGTATACAAAGTGTAAATCTAACCAAGTTATCTTTATTTTATATTGTTTTTTACATCTTATATGTATGTATAATGTATAATACTAGATATAAATTGGAGATGTGAAAATATAAATAAAAACGCTAATTTAGTGAACAAAGTGGACAAGCGTTACTAAACGCTGTGACGGTACGTAGATTCTAATTCCATTTGGGAAAAGATTTATGTTCATATAGGTACTTGTCACGTTTTTTTTTACAAAGAACAACGTAAGGATAAGTGTGCATTATAAATAAAAGTTTGATAATAAGTTTCTATTTACACTTTATGATGACATTTATCTATGTGTAAAAGAAATTATATATCGTAGGCATATGATAAATCTCAAAAATGGATTAAATACAACTAGTGCTGTTGCTGTGTAAAAAATATATCCGTTATATTTATTTTATAAAATAGAAAACCAAATACTGTGAGTATTTGGATGCAGTTTACTTATAGAAAAGCCGAAATTGTATTAAAAAAATTGACTTATTAACCTAGTGTTAAGACACTTTGTCCCTATTTTCCACCGAAGTCTGGAGGCATAGCGTGTTGAATGTCGGTACTCATCGCCGTGCTTTGCCTCGACACCAGAGCGAAGAAATAAAAATATTAAATATTTAATTTCCTCGAGCAGACATCGAACTCGCAACCAATCGCGTTTTAGTCACTTGCGCTCCACGACCAAAATAACATATGTTATGAAGTGACGTTTATGTTATTTTACTAACTATATAAAGCTAAATAATATTGTGTCTAATCGGCCGTTACTGACCTGAGTTTAATTAACCTGAGCTAATGCGATAATTGTAGCTTTACTACTTACTATACGTTCACTACTTCTTATATAACATTATTTTATTAAAATATTATTATTCATCCATATACTATGGATATGTTTGATAATATACATATTTTAGTCGTAGTGAAAGGCCAATCTTGAAGCTCAAGGACTAAAGACAAGGATCAAGGACATGATAAATTGTGGTTTCGATTCCCACTCGAGGCAATATTTTCATTTCTTGGCTCTGGTTTCGAACCAAGTCTTAATGGGAACTAAGTGTTTTAAAACTAGGTTCCCAAGTTCAATCTGATTATCTTACTACGTGCGGGCAACAGCGTAAAGTTAAAAAAAAGAAAAAATATATACATGCTTTATTAATCAATCGTTACTTTTAATATATTTTTAAAATCTAATTATAATTATAAATTAAAATTTGAAATTAATATTTTGAATATTTCAATTATGCATTTCTCACTTCCTCAAATCAGTTGAATTTCCGCAATAAAATCGATTTTTACATCATCATTAGCACTACACTACGTCACTCATATAGAGTGGAAGGCGACGTGATCTTAATATAACACGAAAATAAAATAATTAAGTGACAATAACCTGTGGCGAACCGCCCTGAGATTTCGTCAATAAAAACCACTATATATAATTAATTTACACATTTTTTGAGGAAACGGAAATAAGTGAGAAGCTATTTTTATTAATTTGTTATATTGAGAAATGATATCTACAAAAATCGGAGAAAGCCTTTCATTTTATAACGTTAAATAACAGTCGTTTAAATTGTTTTTTGATTTAAAATTTAATTAAATCAGTTTCACGCTGCATCCCGCACACAGCAGGGTAGGCAGAGGGAACCTAGTGTTAGACACTTTTTTCCTCACTTTCCGTCGAATGCACGTAGCACTGCGTGTTGAGTGACGGAACTCAACGCCGTGCTTATGCCTTAATGATAAAGTGAACAAATGAAAATATTAATAAATAATAATTCATTCACCCTAGTGGGGATCGAACCCACAACCGTTGCGTTACAATCACACCTTTGTGCCCCTGCGCCGCGACGGCCTCAATCTTTTAATTTCTTACTTCGAATGTCATTTACAAAAATATCTATGTCTAAAATCCATTTAGAAAAATCTATTATTTATTTAATTTATATTAACTAACTAAATACCCTTATAACTAATATGTTAATAGAAAAGACATTTTTATATTAGTGTTTGCAAAAACATTTATATATATTTAAAATAATAATTAAGTTTTTCCGGTCTGGTTATACAAAGTTCAGCGTAGAGTTCAAGACTAGTAGTGTGTTATCTTTAATATCTTGAAAAAAAAAGAGTGTTTTTAATATGGAGAGAATAATGACTTGGCTTTCTCTATCTATCTTTTTGTCTGCTCGTGTTCTTAAAATATGTAGTGTCATATATTTAAAGATACTGTATTTTTTTTAGCTTTACGCAGAATATCCTAGCGTTAAGTTAAACACCATAGAGAAGAAATGAAAATATTAAATATTTCATTTCCTCGAGTAGGGATCGAATCTACAACCTGTCGCGTTTACTATAGTTGCATGCGTTATATGGACTATTTAGTTTAAAAAATACTTAATTATGATTTTCCAAGCTTAAATATAATTTTCAAAATTTAATTTATTAATGATTTTGAATGGTTTTTTTTTATTAATCTACCTTGGAAGAATTATTTTTATACAATCGTCTTACTCACTTTATTGTCTTAACCTTTAGTTATGGTTTTATATAAGAATCAAAATTATCGATTATATTTTTAAACTAAGACTATTTGTTAAATTTTTAATAACAATATTTATTTAATCTAATACTAAGTAACGTATATTGATATAAGGAACCAGCTACAAGAAGACTGCAAAAATGACTTTATAATAGATATCAATGAAGCAAAATCAAGTTTCAAACCTGTTCACTTAATTTGACTGTTAACTACATATTTTGAATAATTTCGACGATTAATTTTTAAAATAACTGTAACAATCACAGTTTTTGTAAATATTTTTGTGACATGAAAACGTCTCACGTCATTTCTTAAATACATACAAACATACATACATCATATATACAAAACCAATAATAATAGAGACGACAGAGATGTAATCATTATTATAAAAAAGGTAAATTACCTGGAATATATGTAGTTTCGATATTAAAACTTACACTATTTTCATTGACTTTATTGACTTCATACAAGCAGTTCTAAATAGTTATTAAAATCTACTTAAATTATTGTTGTAAATGAGTTTTTTTCTACAAAGTAAATACTTAAGGTGATTAATATACAGAATTCAGCGAAATCTATTCAGTTATAATACTATTGTTGTAATTATATGTATAAATATATATATAAGAATATTAATGTCGTACAACAATTTTTTTATTTGTCAATCAATTAAAAATAGTGTATGAAAATAAAAAGAAACTAAATATTACATATTAATACGAACGAGGTTAAAAAATATTTGAGGCGCTTACTGCCTCATATTTCACCTTTTCTCTTATTACCTAATATTTTCGAAGTTAACAATGTTCAGTTACAATGTTGTCACGAAATTATAGTTAATATCTCAAGTATACAACAAGTATATATGAAGGTTTAGTGAATATTGGACAACGACGGTTAAAAATTTTTATAAAAAAAAAATAATTAAATTAGCTTCACGCTGTATCCCGCACACAGCAGGGTAGGCAGAGGGAACCTAGTGTCAAGACACTGCGTTCCCCACTTTCTGCCGAATTTTTGGAGGCATTGCGTGTTGAGTGGCAGAACTCAACGCCGCACTTTGCCTCGACACCGACTCAAGAAATGGAAATATAAATTTAAGTAAATATTTCATCTCCTCGAGTGGGGATCGAACCGACAACCAGTCGGTTTTACAGTCACACTTTGTGCCACTGCGCCACGACTGGCCTAATTTTTATAAGATTCCGAAATAAGATTATTTTTTCTTAAGTCTGGAACAACATTTTAAAAGTGTTAAATATATTGGACCACTTTTCCTTAATGTTATTTAAGCAAGTAATATTGTTAAAAAAAAGTATCGTATACCGTATATTTTGTATCTTACTTTTGATTGTATAAATGCCTTATTTTCGTTTTATATCGCAAATAAACATATAAATTATGAAATTGATGCTAAACAAATTGATACATTGCATAAGGATAATGCCGTTTACACTTTATTACATTTTAAATAACAATGTCACCACTAGTTATAAATTCGTTATATAAAAAAAATATTTAAGGACTTTTCTGAAATTGTATACTAAATGAATCTAAAAACAAATACATTCATATAAATAAAAAAAAATCTTACCGAATTTTGGGAAAGCCGGCTACAGCAAAATCAGGGGACCCCAACAAAAACATAGGCACACAAATTCAACTTTGGCAAAATTAACTGAACTAAATTTTAATTAAATAAATAACAACATCGATAAATAAATTAAAATTAAAATATTATATAAATATTAAACACAAACAAAAATAGAATCCTGTGAATTTCCACTGGAATATAACATGACAACGCACAACACTTGAATTTTTTTTTAATTTTTTATAAAGTTTTTCTATAGTGAAGTAAAAAAAAGAAATATATATATATATTTTTTTATATATTTTGATATTTCAACGTGTTTTCTATGAGAGTGCGCGCGGGTGTATGGTAAAAAGCACGCGCGTTTGCCTTTGCACCTCCCGGTACACTACGCTCGCCCCACTTTGCCAATATTGTATTTTCAATTATCTCACTTTGAGGCTACTTTAGTTCCGTAAGTGTCGAGATCACTTAGGAAGTCTACAATGTCACCATTATTTGATGATTCGTCCCGAATTGTTGGAATCGATGACGATATAGCGTGACGTTGATGTGAAATAGGAATTTAGTATGAACAATTTTTAATAACTGAAACGATGTAAATGACTATTTTCTAGTATTATTATTATATATATATGTGTATTATAATGTTTTTGAAATATATGTAATATGTAGAGTAAGTAAAAAAATAAGTTATACCTATGTATAATACACATAACATTTGCTTTTGTTAATACTTGTATCACCATTCTAGTTTAATAGGCAAAACCAACTACATTTTACAAAAATATTTATTTAAAGAGGTATAAAAAATTAATGTAGCAGGATTTGAACTCGCGCTCTTGAAAACCATCCAGACGCTCTGACCACTAAGCCTTCTCATTAAGCTACGTCGAAATTCTAATATTCTGTAGCGAGAATCTTATAAATTTCTGCTATCCAAAGATATAATAGAATTATCTTTTCTCAAGAGAGAATGCTATTTATCAAATATTTTCAACATTTTTAACGTTATTACACAGCTAGAAAAAGAAAATACTTACTTTCAACGTATAATAAATTTTGAACGTAGCAGGATTTGAACCTGCGTTTTTAGGACTGCGCCGGTGGCGGTGGTCAGAGCGTGCATGCGGTTTAAAAGGGACGCGGCTTCAGACCCACTACGTTAAAAAAAAATTATGCATGTACAGAAAAAAAAACGATTAAAATTAAAATTATTGCTTTAGGTTCTATTATTGTTACATTAATAAATGTCCGCAATAATAGATTTTCTCATATGATAGTTATTGTTATAAATGTATATTAAAAGCTTTGAACGTTCAGCCTAGAACATTGTCTCCTATTATCATATAAAGCCATATATTTAGAAAAAAATCTAAATCAACTTGCCTACCATACCGTCCGTAACCAGTAGGGTAGACAGAGGGAACCTATTGTCAAGACACTCCGTTTCCCATGCACCACTGTATTTTGGTGGCAATACATGTTTAGTGGGGCAACTCTACGCTGCGCTTTGCCAAAACACCAGAGCAAAGAAGCGCATAATGAAATTGATGAGAAATTGGGATTGAACCCAAAACCAGTCGCGTTTACATTAACAGTTTGTGCCCCTGCGCCATGGCTGGCCTCAAACATATAATGTATTTATTCAAAATAAACACATTTATATATAGTTCTATCTAAACTTGTCAAGCTCAAGATCTACATAGTTATGTAAAATACCATTATCTCGTATACGTTGATATCTCATGACATTAATGTAATGGTTTAAATAAAATTATGTATAAAACTTATTTACATTGTGAAACAGCAAGGGCGTTTAATCATATAATGTACGCATTATTTCCAACGCACGTACCTATGTATGTATGTATGTATTTATGTATGTATGTATGTATGTATGTTTGTGTGCCTTGAGTGTGTAGAGTATATTTTGTTTACGTTTAATATATTTTTTGGTTGAACATAACAGAACAATAATGCTTACAGGAAATTAAAAAAAAAACAGAATAATATGTTTTTTATAATTTAATACTGTTATTTTTTTATAATTTATCAATAACAATAGTTGTATAGTAAGTTTTCTTCTTATTATTAAAAATGTATATTGGTTAGATAGAGTTAGACTGAATTCTTAAATTTTTGACTAAAAGATAATAATAGACCTACTAAAAATATGAAGCTATGGCATAAAATTCACACAAACGAATAGCAGAACATATATTACAATTTTTTGTCCTTATTTTTATTAATGATGAATTAATTATAAACCAAAAAATAGACGACATTACAAACAAAGTAAAAACCATTAAAATATATTTCTATAATTACTTTTAATTACATAAAAATACATAAATAATATTTGTAAACAGTAATTAACGTATTAAAATACTTTTAAGATATCTACATTAGGCTTCCACTGCGCAGTCGTAGTGCAGTGCAGCAACAGCGTTTCCCGTTTTCATTTTATTTTTGTGGGTTTAATCGACAATCAAAAAATATATATTTTTTTTTGCTTCAGGCTTTAATCTGGTGTTAAGACATTCCGTTTTCCTTTAGACATTTCCGTTCCCTACTTTTCGCTGATTTCTGGAGGCATTGCGAGTAGAGCGGTGGGCTTCGACACCGCGCCGCGCGAACGGGAATCGGAAATCACCTAAACTTTGTTATTCAACTTTTGGTCTTAACTTTTATATTATCATTACGCCCGATTAGGTAATTTATTTGGTATCGCATAATTTTAAAAATTAAAACTTTTATTATACTTTTGAAATCTATTCTTTAAAAACTGGTAGGTTATCTATATTTTAATGGAGCATTTAGTACGTTTAATAGATTTGCATAATATGGATATATTAAACTCACTAATTCAATTTCTTACTTTTTAAAAGAAGAGTATATAAAATAAAAAATAAAAAAAAGATAATTGATAAAATATATGTTTTAATTTTTTAAATAGTACCAAAAATCACATACAAAAATAACGAATAGATTTAAATAAACTAACAGCGTCTAACATATGTAAAATATTATATTTGGAAATAACATAACATTATATTATGCAGTTAACAATAGTAGTAACCGTAGTAAGGAAGTTCTATAGGAATCCACGGCGTTGCTCGGCCAACAGTTAAACGGATAAGGAAATGATACAGAAACAGATTTAAAACGGAACACGACGTATTAGAAATATAGCCTAGAGACCTCGAACAGTGGCCTGAGACCGGTCCGCCAAGGTAAAGGCTGAAGTCATGTAAAATGCACTATGGAAACCTCAAGCTGGTAGCATTCACAAATATAAATAAATCTTTTAGATATCAGTTATTTACTGAGACAAATTATAATTTATTTTATGATAAGATTTCCAGTCATAGCGCAGCGGCACGAAGCGTGACTGTAAAACTGACTGGTTGTGGGTTCGATCCCCACTCGAGGAGATGAAATATTTACTTAAATTTATTTTTTCATTTCTTCGCTCTGGTGTCGAGGCAAAAGTGCGGCGTTGAGTTCTGCCACTCAACACGCAATGCCTCCAAAATTCGGCAGAAAGTGGGGAACGGAGTGTCTTAACTTTAGGTTCCCTCTGCCTACCCTGCTGTGTGCGGGATATAGCGTGAAGCTAATTTAATTTAATTTAATTTCATTTTATAAGATTTCTAATTCAGCCTTTTTTTACCCGACTGCGCGACGCATAAGAGGGTAATGTGTTTATCAGTCTATGTATGTATGTATGTGGCGATGTAGAGACCAAACGCCTTGGCCGATTTTGATGATTGTTCTTCAATCGATTCGTTCATTAAGATGAACAGTCCTGTAATTATCCGAGTCCCGAAAAATTTAAACGGATCCCGACTGTTAGTGCTAATCTTTTAAGTTTTATGCAGGCGGGTATTATTTTTTATTATTTATTGTTACATTTTAAAATTCAAAAAAAAAATCGTCTGTATAATATCTAAATATTCAATGAAGCTTAAATATCAATTACATTTCCTAAAAAAAATGTATCTATATAATATTTTAAATAAATGCTGTCGTGTAGTCGCAGACAAAAGCTTGTTTACTTCATTAAATAATCACGTGCATTCTACACTTAGCTAATCAGAACCGGTTTTAAATAGATTTTTAATAAAAATTAAATTAGTGATACGGTGGCACTTATCTTTTTTATGTAAAATAAGTATTTTTTAATAAAAAAAAAAACCACTACCGCACATAGCTGGCAGAGTAGGTAAAGGGAACTTGGGAACCTAGTGACTTGGGCACTCTCAATTATTCCCATTAAGACACTCATCTTTTACGATACCACTTTTACGATATTATCTTCGATATAATTAGACCCAGCATGTTGGACAAAAGTAGAGAAATAGTGACTAAACAATAAAAGTTCTCCGTTTCTCCCTTTCACAATTTAAAACATCGTTAAAGTTAAAAATATATAAATAGAAATCGGAGAAATCATGCAATAACTAACATTAGAATTATTCGGTTTAAAATTCGCACTAAACACACATGTGGGACAATGGTATTTGACGTTAAACGAATTAATCATTCAACTAGAAAGTTGTTTATCCTCCTGTAGATTTTAAGTGAACGCCATTTTTAACATGTTTTTTTTGTGGAATTCAGGTCACAATTTTTAATATGTGATCTTCGTCCTCAATAGAATATTGATATATATATTAAAATTTAAAATATGTATATTGTATTTATTTAGAAGCAAACTCTACAATCAGTGGCGCCATTGTGGCACAATTTTAACGTGTTCGATACAGCGTGACAGCTGTCAGTTCACATCCTACTATTTTCATATAGAACTGTCAATTTAATTTTTTTTTCAATTTTGTCCTCGATCTGATAGTACAGAGCGTAGTCTAATTAATAACGCTAACGAGATCTTCGTAATATTTAACAGAAATAAAATATAGCTAGTATTAGTACTTTATTCATATAACATGATTTACACAAAAAAGAAATATTTTTTTATCGCTCACCATATTCAATAACATGTGTTTATTGTAATATTTGAAACGTGTTTAAATTTAAAACAACTTAAAATATCTAAACATAAGGAAATGATAAATCACGTGTAAAATAAAGGTGAACTTGATATTGAAGCGTATTTCTATCGTAATAACAGTATCTGTTCCGTCTTATGTTATTCTTCTTTTGTTATTGTTTCTGTTTAGGTTTAATCAAAATTATTGTTATTTTTTTTTATTACGAAATAACGAATGTATAATGATACTACTATCAGTAATGGTGTATTTTTTTTGTACTACACGCTGCTACGTACCTTACAGTAGGATATCTGTCCTTACTAGAAATGTTGTGGTACAGAAGCACAAACGTGCATCTTTAAACGCAACGGTTGTGGGTTCGATTGCCAATCGGGAAAGTGCAATATTTAATATTTTCTTTCTTTTCGCTTAAACTGTAATAAGGCCAAATTTGGCGATAAGTTAGGTCACTCAACACGCAATGTCTTTGGCGGAGATTGATAAAAGATAGTGTCTTAACAAGAACGGAGTGCCTAAACAGTAACCTAAAACAGTTCCCTTGACCAACCCTGTTATCTGCATAATACAGGTGTAAAGCTACTTTTTTAAAATAAATAAAGTAATCAGTTTAATAACGTATAAACATATTTTTAAAAAACAAAAAGGCCACAAACCACGAGTGGCGCTGACGAAACATAATATATTGACACAGTTAACGAGAGGACGTCAATTTATCACTGTGTATATTTGAATGTCTTACTCGCGACAGATTGCGACGTTGAAGGATGCCGCGCCGGCAGAGTCAACATGATACTAGCTATCAACAAATTTGCTATTCAAACACTACTGTGGAACATTATGTAATATTTTTTGTATGAAATTTGTATTGGCGACGACATTTGCAAGGATTTTTTTTGTTTTGTTTCTCATATCGGGAGCTATGGTGCTTTGATTTTAATTTTTATTGTTAATTTAAAAGTGGTCTGTGAGGCTAAGTGTCTGATTAAGATCTATTTTTGTAATAAGATTGCAGTTTCAATTTTAATAAAAAAAAAAATTTAATAATAAAAAAAAATTGTGAAATCTAAAAATAGCTGTAAAATTGTTTATGTATTTGTAAGTTTATGTAAAGTTTGTCGAGAAAATACTAGTTACCATAATTTAACTATCTCTAGTATATTTTATGAACGAGGTCTTAGCCTTGCCTGAACTGCAACACCAACATAATATTTATGAAAATTCATATTTGTGGTTACTGGAGCCATTATGGGGATTTCTATGATAAAATTCACAATTATCTATTGTTCGTAGTAAATTTGTATCTAGTGGACAATTATTTCACGAAGATATTTACATATTTCAAGGCTTAGGTCCTACATTGATCACTGAAAATAGGTAAAATTGAGAATTTAAAAGAAAGACGGTTTAATAAAAATGTTGTTAAAATTTTAATGTATTTACCAAATATTATCCTCATATTATTAAAATATTCTATTCTACTACCTATCCTATCCCATTACGTGCGGGATGCAGCGTGAAGCTGTTTTTTTTGTTTTTGAAAGAGTGAAAAAAAAAACTAGGTAATATATTTAAAAAAATATATATTAACCTACATTCAAACTAGAATGTGGCATTTTTTAACTGTTAAACGAACTATTTTACAGATCACTACTGTCACACGACTACGAGAGGGCGATAATCGCCGCGCAAGGTTCATATGCTAATTGCTAGAACTCACCGGTCGGCCTGATGTGTCTCTTCTGATGCTGTTCCTGGTATGGGAGTTCCGCCACCGAAATGGCTATGAACGTTAAAATGAATGGAATGAAATGAAAACTTAACACTACAAGCTCACGGGAAACACTCTCGAGGGAGTGCGAGGACGTAACCGGTGCGTCTAGCTATATATCTACAGGCGGGCCTCGGCGAGTCAACACGGACAATCTTATTGTAAATACTACGCAAAAACAAGTAAACAATATTTGATCACGGATTTCAAATGTCGACTGCGTATAGAACGCTTTTCCGGGGGAAACGTGATGGGGTGATGATTTTATTAGGTGTTCTCTTGTTCGTGTTGGAATATTGAGGTGAGATTCTAATTTGTACTTAATGCTTTGTTTTTATGAAATATGCAATTCAAGTTTACGTATTATTTTATATTACAAAAAACTGTTATTTTAATATGATAATATTTTTATTACTTCTATTTGGTAAAGAGAGTACCGTGTGACTGTAAGCGCGACAGTTTTTGGATTTGATTCCCACTCAAGGAATTAAATGTTTAATATTTTTATTTTGATGAATTATTTAATATTTTCTTTACTTCACTCTGGTGTCGAGGAATAACGCGGCGTTGAGGTCCGCCACTCAACACGCACTACCTCCAGAATTCAGCGAAAAGTGGAGGAGATGAATGCTTAATACTAGGACTCCATCTACCTGTACTGCTAAATACGGAAAAAAATCTGTCATTTATTATTAATTTTCTATTTTATATTTGACATAAGATGAAGTTCTTCTCGGCTATGTATTGAGTACTTATGTATATGCTTAGTACGTTTGTTTCCGTCCGTATCTTTGTTTTTAGTGACATTAATGAAACATCTAAGACCGCTGTGGCGCAGAGGCACAAGCGTGCGATTGCAAACGGGACGGGACGGGACGGTTGTGAGTTCTATTCCCACTCGGACGAATGAAATGTGCAATATTTTCATATTCTCGCTCTAGCAACAAGGCAAAGCGCAGCGTTTAGCTCTGTCACTCAATACGCAATGCCTCGACAATTTGGCGGAAACTTTGGAACGGAAATGTTTGCTTTATGAGTTCAAAAATTCCTTCTGCCAATCTACATATGTGCAGCATACAGCGAGAAGCTTGAAATATCTTTTTTTCAATTGTCTTTTTTTTAAAGCTTTTCCATTGCATGTATAACTTATATAACAACAACATTATATATATCAACAAATTTAAATAAACGTAGATATATATAAATTTACTTATTTAGAAAACGTATAAAAATTTGAACGCAGCGGGACTCGGCTCGTTTCCAGGAGGCGCGGGTTCGAGTCCCGAGTTCGAGTATTTTTCTTTCCTAAGTGTGGAATAACACTTTAAAAAATGTTTAAAAATATATAAATTTGTTGATTTACAAATTTATATATTTTTATTTAAACATTAAAAATCCAGGAGATGAATACTAATATTAAAACGAGACATACTTCTACTTATATTATAATTTACTACAAGTATTTAAAGAGATTCAAGCGCCTAAACGCTTCGTTCTTTACTTTCCATCGAATTTTCAAAATATAGCGTGTTAAGTGGCGAAACTCAACGCCGCTCTTTGTCTACCATTGCGGACAAAGGAAACCATTTAGTTCTCTGAGTCATTATCGAACTTAAAACCATAGCGTTTACAGACAAACGCAACACCACAACGATGGTGTAAATATTATGATTAATGTTTGTTTAATAATTTCAAGAAAAGATTTCATATATGGAGATAAAGTAACAAAACTACAGGCACACACACCTACGTCACATCGCTAGAATTATGGAGATTAAAATCTTATATTATTTAAAATCTATCTTTTATTATTTAAAATATTTCATTTTAATTTTCATATGGAGTATTTATTGAGTATTTATATGCTTAATGTATTGTTTGGAAATGGAGATGTACACAGTGATAACGTGCGAACGAGCTCAGGTGCTAATTTTGTAAATATAGGAATTAAGAATAAACACTATTTTAATAACAAAAGCTAGTTGTCTTAAATTTTCATGTGTTACTATATTTTATTGTGAAGAACAATAAGATATTTGAGCATCTGTATGATTTTTAATTCTTGAACGAGGAGGAAATAATATCAATATAATTTGTAGCGAGTTCTCTTAAATTTTGTTTTTGACTATATCAGCTTCACGCTGTATCCCGCACACAGCAGTGTAGGCAGAGAGAACGTAGTGTTAAGACACTCTTGTTCCTAATTTTCCGCCGAATTTTGGAGGCATTGCGTTGCGTTGAGTGGTGGTCATCAACGCCGCTCTTTGCGAACACCAGAACACCAGAGCAAAAAAATGGAAAATATACATTTTAATTAATATTAAATTTCCTCGAGTGAGGATCGAACCCACAACAATCGCGTTACAGTCCCACCTTGTGCCTCTAGGCCACGACGGCCTCATTACGACCTCATAACTATATCAATTGTGTTAAATTATCCTAGATTGATTTTCAATCCACTATGCAAGATTATTAGTTATGAAATTCTCCTCAAAACGTTTGTATAACACACAAATAAAGAGAAACACTTAAATTTGATTTTCGTAACCTCTAAAGTTTTTCAGCTGACACGAACGTCAATGACAATTTTTGACATATAAAATATCCTTTTGTAAATTTATATGTAAAAATTGTATACCAATACAATTGTTTTCTCTAACTAGTGATTAAAAATATAAATAAAAATGATTGGAGTATTAGGCACTTCGTAAATAAAAAAAAAACTATATTACACCTCAAGCAATTACGGAAATTCGCACACGATATAGAAAAACTGGTCAAGCGCGAGACAGAAACGCCCACCGAGGGTTCCGTACTAATTACAGGATAGTAGGTCAACCGGAAGTACAACTTATAAAAGTTAATATACTTAAGTTTGCGGTTGAGCGAACTCATTTTGTATGAAATGAACTACAAAAATAAGTTTGTAATGATTCTCTTTGGGGCTCTTTTCTTTTATTTGTGTTTTAAGATCTCAATTCTTGCCAAATTTCATGACTGTTCCCTATAGGTATGAGAAGTTCCCTATAGGTTTTGATTACTCGGCGAATTCCATACAAAATGTTGCTAAATTTTGTATGGAATTCGCCGCATAATCAATATTTTTAAAGCTTGTATTCTTTGGTTATGTTAATTTAGAAGCTTAATTTTTTCTGTATATAAAGGGACTGCAAATTTGAATATTTGATATAAAGCTCAGATGCGATCTCGAGATAAATAAAACAAACAGACAGACAAACACCACAGTTAACCTATAAGAGTTCCGTTTTTTACTTTTGAGGTACATAACCCTAAAAATTAATGATCAAGCCTTTTTAATTATACGCATACTTTTTATTAATTATTATTATTATTCAAAATGTCAATTTAAAATGATTTTTTATTGATTTTGTTATTCATATATGGACCGATGCAATCAAGAAGTTTTTGATTACTAGCTTCCGGATTCAATACTACGCTACTACTTTACTACGTTACTTTATCTTTTTGATTTATGAATAGTGTCTTGTACTAGTTTTAGTGATGAAATCTAATATTTATCTTACAAGATATACATTAAAATATAATATATGGAAATTAAACATATAAGGAAGAGTGGAAATTAAGTTTCAAATTGATTGGAATTGTTTTTGGTTATGAAAAAATATACTAAAGAATAATAAAATACAAAATATATTAATTAAATAATTTAATTTATCAGTTGTATCTTTACTTAGTAGTTAGTATCGTTTTTTTTTAAAGTAAATAAGAAATATTATAAGCAGAACCGTATCCTATAGAATTTAAAAAAAAAATAATTAAACACTTTTTTATTATTTTTTGGTCACTGGCTTATACGGAGGAGCACCGTGAGTTTATCAAGAATCCCACATAACCCCCTCAGTCCACTCTCCTCCCTCACGTGAAATCTATAAAATAGTTTCTTCACGATAACAAAAAACAAGGTAATAACAGTATTTCATTACAATAAAACTCAAAAAGAATATTGGAATTTTTGTATTACTATTTCTATTTATCTCTTACACTTTAGAAGAAAAAATACGTTTTCCATTTTTTACCTTAATAAGAAAATATGCGCTACACAAACACTACGAGCATTCTGGTAGTATCAATTACCGCAACATCGTTAGACAATATCACACATAATATTATAGACATAAATTTTCTTCAACATGAATTTATTATTTAATTTGTTTCTATTAATTCACATCAATTTAAAATAATTGTATAAAAATATAAAGCTGATTTTATTTTTATTTACAGGAGGATTTCCACGTAGAGGTAGAAGCCGTCGTGGCCCACGGGCACAACGGTGTAACTGTAACGCGACGGTTGTGGGTTCGACCCCCACTCGATGTAACGAATTATTATTTATGAATATTTTCATTTCTTCACTCTGGCACTAGACAAAAGCCCGGCGTTGATTTCCGCCATTAAACAGGAAAAATTCGGCGGAAAATGGGGAGAAAGAGTCTTAACACAAGGTTCCCTCCTCCTATCCAGCTGTGTGCGGGATACAGCGTGAAGCTGCGTGAAACATTGTCCTAGACATTAGGAGCTCATACAACAGCACACACTATGTATATTAAAATTGTCGGTCGTTGGGAAGCAGGTGATTAACAGGGCGTACGTTCGGTAATCTAGGCCAAGTAGTAATCTTCGATCATCTTTATCCGCGCTCGCCGCTAAGAAATATTGTGAACGACGACGTCAAAATATACACTGAAGAAAAAACATAAAATCGAATAAATAGCTTATTTATTATATTATAGAGGCCAGTTGTGGCGCAGGGGCACAAAGTGTGACTGTAAAATCGAATGGTTGTGGGTTCGACCTCCACACGAGGAAATGATATATTTATTTACACTTATATTTTCATTTCTTCATGGCATGAGCCATGTGGCCTACGTGCATTAATAAATGTGATTTAAAATCGCTTTTCCGTTGGGAAATACAACAAAAAATCTATTTTCAGCTCTACGTGTATATTTACGTGTATGTATCTCAAACAGTGCCGACAGAGAGAATATAGTGTTAAGGCACTCAGTCCTCCATTTTCTGCAGAATTCTGGAGCTTCCGCTTCACCTCGACACCAGAACGAAATGAAAATATCAAATATTCCATTAATATCCTCGAGTGGGGTTTATACTTGCACTTATATTGCTACGCCACAACTGATCCTACAATTTTTTTAAATAAAATCAAAAATAATAAATTTCTAATAAATATAAATATTTAAATTCAAACTATTTACATAAATATATTTTTTATGAACATAATATTGTTTAGGCGTTATATCGCATAGCCATACCTACGTCTCATTTAATGATCGATAAGCGTAAAGACTTAATAGCCGTTACGTAAATATTTAATTAATGCAATTGTATTTTGTATGTATATTCATTAGAAATTAATATAAATAAATATTTTATAGAAATACTAAATTATGTACATATTTGTACAAGCAGAACCGCACGTTTAATATTATCATGCAAATTTATATAATACTTTAATTGAAATTAGAATCAAACTAATCAGCTTCACGCTGTATCACGCATATTGCAGGGTAGCCATCTTGTGTTAAGACGCTCCGTTGCTCATTTTCCGCCGGACTTATCGAGGCATTGCGTGTTGAGTGGCGGAACTCAACACCGGGCTTTTGCGTTGGTGCCAGAGCGAAGAAATGAAAATATTACTCAATAATAGTTCATGCCTCCGAGTGGGGATCGAACCCACAACCGTTGTGTTACACGGTTGTGCGTCTAGAAAACGATTTAACTCAGACTAATTTGAAAGATATATAATCAAAACAAATTCTTGTTATAAAGTTATAAAGATTCTTAAACTATGTATTATTGTAGTTGGTAGCCATATTTTATATATTCACATGCAGAACAATTGAGCTATTATTTAATTTGCTGTGCCAGTCTATGGGCTGTGGCCTGTGTCGTTATTATGAATTTTTAGTTCGACTTTCGACAATTTTCCAGTGTCGTTATTATTAATTGTGTTTTTGTCCTATATACCGCTCTATATTTCCAAATAGTCCATATTAAATGATAATTTAGCTAGAGTTTTGATTAAAATAATGTAATTTTCTCATTTTACAAATTGTTTTTACTATTAGTCTATTATTTATAAGAACTGTGTTATACAATTGGTTGTGATTTGTGGGACCAATAATATAATCAAACCTTCACAAACGATACTAGCGTCTGTATGCGGGCAACAGCAACCCCTGACGGACTAATAGCGTTATTTCACACTCGATCTTTAGCAACAAAGTCACATAAGCTGTCGGCTCCTCGGCTGCACTCCAGGGTCCAGGCGACAGATGAGAAGCACGAAATTGACGGCAATTTATCAATAACGACAGTATAAAGTGTTCCGGCTCGAGCGAAGCGATTTCGGCGATCACCATACGTAGCGTGACCATTCTTCGGTTGGCTCAAAATGGGATATTGTAGGGTGGCTTTTGTTTTTTTTAGGGAGATGCTTTCGTTTTTTTAGGGTAATGGCAATAGTAGGGTAATGGGTAGGGTCAATGTTTCCCGACATCTGACATCAACATCTATAATTGACATTTTAATAAATAATTTTGTACTTTCGTTTTTTTGCAAGTCTAAAAATATAATACCTACTGCAATAATAACGGAGAAACTTGTTTCAATCGATTCAATGTACATGTCACTCCGAAAAATTGGGACATTTATACGTCTTGGTGGTATGTTTCGGGACACCGGGACGTTTGGTCACGTTAATCATACGCCCGCACTCGCGCGCTTGACTCACGCTGTCACGCGGCTATTCATTCTATTCACCGCCAGCCATCCGTACGACGCTATAGTAAAACAGCACTACGCAATACGTTTTAGGACGATATTTACTTAATTGCGGACGCTTAGTTTTAAACATGAAATTATTAAACAATATTTTATATATATATATACATATATATATATATATATATATATTTTTATACTTTGTGGTTGATAATTAAATAGATCGTTTTAACTATAATGTTTATAGATGCACTCAATACATCAACAATTAAAAAAAAATCTAAACCTTTCATATTTATTTCGTCACATTTTTTTTCAATTTAATAATAACTTGTGGCAAAAGAAGAATCTGCAACATCTCTCTCTCTCTCTACAATAGAGACATGGTTTCCATGGTTTGTTTGTTTTAACCGTACTTAAACTAAATGTAAGTACATATTCCACTTACTGGTACACGAACATTCCTCAGAGACGATATGAAGACACTTGCTTTACTTGGATCCTGATATCTTTTGCTTCTCACCCCGATCGTTCTCATGCCTCGATCGTTAAATTGAAACGGTCACTTTATCACAAATTCCAATTCCTATTTTTTTTATACTTTCGAGTAGGGTAATAACAAATTAATGTATTTTAGATCAATTTAGTTGTTGGGATAAGCGTGCGTCGCGCGTTCGCCGCTCAGTATTTGTGGAGGGCAGTGTGCTGCGGAGTACAGAGGCAGTGGCTGACAAAATAATATACGTCCTGTTAGAAGTCGGCAGACTGACCTATAATGATGATGAATTACCTCTACAAACAACAATCAAAACAGTTTCATTGTGTACGGAGGAGGTTTGTATAATTCATTTATTTTATAGATGATGGCCGAATAGAAATCGATTATAAAAATATGTAATATGTTTCTACTTTCTGGCAGAAAGAAGCCTAGTGATGAGACACTCCGGTGATTCCCCATAATCCGGTGAATTTTGTGGACACTGCGTGTTGGGTAGCGGAATTCAACGCTAAGCTTTGCCTCGACACAAGAGCGAAGAAATGAAAACCCACCATGGGATCGAACCCACAACCGTCGCATTACAGTCACAAATATATGCTATATTTCTCTATATTCACCTTACAGTGCTGTAATCCGACGTTTGTCTTCTATTAGCTCTTTTATCAACGTGACTTGCTCTTGTGAATATAAATTTATTGCAATACCGATCGAACATAAAACTTTTATCTTAATTTGGTTACCTGGAACTTGTTAGATTGAATAATTATCACAAAATTACAAATGTATTAGGTATACATTATAAGCAAATGATAAAATTATTTATATTTTTTTAAAAATATTCTAAGAAAATCTATATATCTATACTTCTATACCTATTAGTAAATAAAAATAAATCAGCTTCACGCTGCATCCCGCACTCAGCAGGCAGAGGGAACCTAGTGTTAGGACGCTCCGTTTCCTGCTTTCCGCGGAGTGCTGGAGACATTCCGTGTAGAGTGGCGGAACTCAACGCCATAAAAAATTAAAACATAAATGTAAATAAATATTTAACTTCCTCAAGTGGAAATCGAATCCACAACCAGTCGATATTACACTTTGTGCCAAGCTGAATTAATTTTTTAATCAACCATACAAGTGCAAGTGCTTCACCTATTACGCATATAGCAAATACTTACTAATTTAATCGCCGAAACTTTGGAAATAAATGTGACTAATTTTGGCCCACGCGATATAAGTTTCATTTAAATACCTACTTAAGGATTGTAGATAACATAAAATATGCCTCGGTACCAACAAAGCAAATATTTTACTATTTTTTCTTTTTTTTTTGTTTATAGAGAGAACCTGAGAAACTAGTGTTAAGACACTCTGTTCTCATTAAAACACCTCCGCTCACCACTTTCCACCGAATTCTGGAGGAATTGTATGTTGAGTGACGGATCCCAAAGCTGTACTTTGTCTCGTTACCAAAGCGAGGAAATGAAAGTATAATATATTTCCTTTCTTCAAGTGGAACTTGAATCTACGGCCTGTCGCGTTACAGTCACTCACTTGTGCCTCTGCGTCACGGCTACCCTCAGTATACCCACTTATTATATATTTATATTCAATGTCATTATTTATACATCCACTTAGCGTGAATATTTAATGTTTAATAAATTGTCCCTTCATAAAGTACCTACTTGGAAATTATAAGTAACTATTCTATTTAGGACTTTATCAGACTTGCTCACCGGTTCAAAGGAGTTTTTATAATATCGTCGAATGCAGAATTTTTGGTGGAAAGCTTGAGTTTTAAACATATTTTCGTTGCGCCTTGGTTTCCTCTGCCTAAGACGATGACTTTAAATAGAAAAGGTGTAAATGAATAAGCCGCAAGGGGTTATGGAAGAATCCCTTGGTTCCCATAGCACCAGCACATGGCAGTAGAGAAGGAGCTTTGCCTATTCTGGGCACAGCTGTCTGTGCTTAACTTGCAAATAGCAAATTAGGCACGGAGACCAGAATTCGAGACATTTTGTATTGAGATCAGTACTCTACACCGCGCTTTGTCTTGCCACTGTGGAAAAATAATTAAATTATATTTTAAATTAAAGTGCCATTTTTAATGTCTTTTGTGTTCAAATAATTTTATTTGAATTAACTTAACTTAACTAAACTTTACGCTGTACTTACATCTAGCGTGGAAGTCAGAGAGGACGGAGCGCCATACGCAACGGTCTCTACATACCTCTTTCGCCGCGTACACTGTCATCAACCTCTTTGTAGATCCGGGGAATCCTTATGCTTTTTATGTGACTTTCCTCCAGTATCTTTGATACTGTGTTTTCGAAGGTCAGCCGAAGTCTCCCCCTATCTCTCTTGCCACTAACTTTTCCATCATATTTTTTATACCCCTGCTCACTGCTTCATTTGAATCACATTAAGAGATTATAATAAGAAATAATTACCGTGCATTTTGTAAGAGGTTACATGCTTCTTTATAAAGCACGTGGAATTTGAATGGTAATCAGTCGTTGGATAATAGTTTTGTGAATAAAAATAAATGAAACGTTTAATTATTCATCTCATCAGTATCCACGGCTTTTCACGTACCTGGAAAAGTTTTATTAGGCCTGGAAATATGACAGGACTCAATTAGAAATGGATGTCCATTGAATTACATATATATTTACTCAATTAGTATACTAAAAAAATCTCAAAATATTAAAGTTACCTACATATTTGCTCAGTAATTAACATTTGCTTATTTAAAAAGGAAATGCATTATTTAATCTTATATCATACTTTGTCACATAATGTTTAACGAAAATATTGTCCTTTCAAAAATCTATTAAAAATAATTGAAAAAAAAAAACATAATTTAAGAAAAGATTGAGCAACAGTTACTATTATTACTGTAATTTTAATATATTTAATTTAAATTTAAATTTATCGGCTTATTGTTAATGTATTTTATATAATTTGGTATTCATCCTTATCAAAATAAATTTAATAATCACTGGATTACATTTTAATAAATAATTAAGAAGATCACAGAATCAAAATGGCCTGGCCCTCCGAGCCGCACGGTACGACCGACCCGAACGGGCCGACGGTTCGATCTACTGTTCATTTTTATGTGTTTATTTTTTGTTTATTATTAATTTATATTTTTCTTTGGTTTTCTTCATCTTGTGTGGTGCAAATTTTGATCCTGTGCGGTGTCAAAAGCTAAATTTTATGTTATTTAAGTTTATTTAGGAAAGAATTGTTGGTTATTTAAGTTCGGTTATCTATACTTTTGTTATACACTTAATGAATCGTAATTTTAATCTTTTGGGATTTATTGCTCGCAAATATTTAATTTAGAAAGAAAAAATAGTTACTTATATAATATCTATGTAAATGCGCACGGAAAATGTGTAAAAACGTTTTTTCCCGGGAAAATCTTTATCCCGTGCAAATTCCAGGGTAAAAAAGTAGACTTTGTGTTGCTCCATAATACCCTCTATCGCTGACTGAGAGTTCTATAAAAAAGAGCTGTTCTGATTTTTGTTCCTGTAAGAAAGACAACTTACAAATTGTTTTTTTTTTGTATTTGTGTATCATGTAAACAACCACATACACTTGCAAAAACACAGTTATTTGGAAATTACAAACAGACACTTTATCTATAAGAAACAGTCAATGAAACGGAAACTTTGCAATTATCAATATTTTTTGTCATAAAATGCCTTATTGTGACTTATTTATAAGAGATACGGCGTCGCGGACTTTTATTAGAACGGATGAAATTTAATATTTTTGCAGCACGATGTACATATTTTGCATATATTTTGTTGTTTTATTATAACTCGCGGTTTAATGGCGTTCATAATTATTGTTATCTGGTTATGTACGGCTAACTAAAGAAATATACCGTAATGGCGTATAGCCTTTAGCACATCATATGTATATCTTTTAAGGATAACCGACAGTAACCATTTTGTGTTTAAAAATAAAGAAAGGATAATTGCGTAACTATTTTCAACAGTACAGTATTATTTCTTATACGATTAAAAATGTTAGATACATTGTGCGCTTTATATCTATAGATTAAACATACAACCCTGTAAACAGTATATCAAAGAAATTTAATGAATATTTTTTTATATTTTATATCAAAGTTTTAAAATACGTAATAATAATATAATATATATTTGATAAATATTTATATAGTTCAAGCGGGCGAAGCCGCGCGGGTCAGCTAGTTTGTATATATATCTATAAATCAAAATCGCTCACAATGATTCAGATTCACAAGTCGCATCTGACCTACTCCTAGTACTTACATACATACATACACACATACAAACATACATACATACATGTAGTAATTCACAACTGGCAGTGGTGGTAAGAAAAGTTGACGCGTCGTATTATTTGCGGACAATCAGACGCTTCCGCTCACACAATGTCTACTCAATTACTCTCATTGGACTGACTAGAGTTTTGTTCTTAGTTTCCTTTATATTTACGTATCTGGTTCACGCTGTATCCCGCACACAGCAGGACCCTCCGCCTAATTCTCCGCCGAATTCTGGAGGCATTGCGTGTTGAGGCGGAACTCAACGCCGCGCTGATCACGTTTACCAGAGCGAGGAAATAAAAATAACAAACCTATTATTTATTTATTATAAATAATAGCTAAAAAATTATCGAAGCACATTTTTTTATTACATCATTACCTACTTATAGCTACTTATTTACAAATAGCATTGAAGAGTCTGTACGCTATTCGAAAACAATGGACTCTTTTACAACGTTATAATTATCAGATGTACGATATCAGAACTTGAAGAAATATTTAAAATATTAATAGATTAGTTAAAACCGAAATTCAAGATAACCAAGTAAATTCTGACTGCCTTACTACTGTAAGCCACTTCCAGTTTTCTTCTTCTCGGAGTCCCGGCTTTTTTTGCCATGGTCTGCTTTCCGTCTCAATCTCCACCACTTTGCACGGTCTTCAGCATTTTAAAATACTGTAAGATTAATTGAAACCAAACTGCAAAATAACTAAGATTTTTAGTGACTACTTCACTTCCTGTACCTACTGTCAAATATTGCGCATTAATCGAAGTCTTTGTCCGTTGTACTTTGAATTTGTACACGAAATTATATTCCGGAAATGCAATTTCCGTCAGAAAAAAAAAAACGAGAACGTGCCAGTAAAAAGGTCGTTAAGGGAAGGTTGCGATCAATGGACCGACGCTTTCTTTGGACTACTTTAGTATTTCAATGGACTGGTCCAATGAATTTAACTTTTAATATGCTGACTTAGTAACAACTTTCTTCTAATTCTTTCCAGAATGACGCCAGAAGTAGTTTTTTTTTAAATTATGAATGGAATGAAAGTCAATAAGTCTTTATAATAATATAGATAAAACTGAAAAACGGGTGCACCAGAACCCTGGAAGAGGTATAACAACATTCCAAGTGTCTATGCTGTTCGGGAAAGGCTAATCATGACCAGCATCTGTGGATATTGCTGCAGATGGCCTTTTTTTAAAAACGGGTGTCTAGTGAGGACGTGTACGCTGACTATGAGTTCATAGCAACTGATGAAGAACCAAAAGACAATATTGAATCTCAGCTAGAGGCACGAAGTGCGACTGTAAAACCGACTGGTTGTGGGTTCGATCCCCACTCGAGGAGATGAAATGTTTACTTAAATTTATATTTTCATTTCTTCGCTCTGGTGTCGAGGCAAAAGTACGGCGTTAAGTTCTGCCACTCAACACGCAATGCCTCCAAAATTCGGCAGAAAGTGGGGAACGGAGTGTCTTAACACTAGGTTCCCTCTGCCTACCCTGCTGTGTGCGGGATATAGCGTGAAGCTAAGCTAGAGACTTCATTATCTCAACTAATATTATGTTCAGAAATAAAAAATATATATTAAGTCATTAACTTTTTTATTTATATATTAAAATAGTACTAAATAATATTTATATTTTGTTGAAAAGTAATAAACAGCAATTAGATAATTGTGATTACTACTATTAATAAAAAAATGATTAAAATGGTCTCAATTAGGTTTCCATGTTTGGACCTTTAGTATAAACGTTTCAAGTCCACTGATAACAAGGGAGTGATCCCTTCAAGGCAACGGGGTAAGAAGAATGTAACGATTTTAAAAATAGTTTTATCACTATATTGCCAAATCTGCTTATCTTTATATATTGAAATAAATATAGTATCGTATCTATATCATAAAAGGATGAAAAATAAATCAATACTTTTATTAAATTGAATATGGCACCATAAAGTTATGTGGTCCAATCATAATAACCTTTCTCTATATAATTTAAATTTTGAAAAATTATCGGGTTTTTGGCAGTTAGCTTTTATTGTAAATTTTCATCTATTTGTTTAGATATGTGATGTACTCGTATACATATTGTAAATATAGAGCCGACAAAAGTAAAATAAAACCGGCTTAATCGCATAGATTTGAAAGCCCGACGCTTCGAACACTTTACAATAAATATGGGAAGACCAATTTCGAAAATGTGTAATACAAAATGTATTACATATTAATAAATAATTAAATATAAAAGAAATTGGTAGTTTCATTTAAAATGTATAGAGCTTAGTCGTAACGTAGCGCAATGACACAAAGTGTGACTAAAAACGCAATTGGTTATGACTTCGATTCCTATTTGAGGAAAAGAAATATTTGTTTAAATTAATATTTTCCGTTTTTTTGCTCTAGTGTCGAGGCGTAGAACGGCGTTGAGTTTCGCCACTCAACACGCAATTCCTCCAGAACTCGGCGGAGAGTGGGGAACGGAGTGTCTAGTCTAAAGTAACCTAGTATTAACGAGGTTCCCTCTGCCTACTCTGCTGTATGCATAACCGCGAGAACCAAGGAATATTTATTGTTTACACTTGGTTCTACTGTTGGCAAGATAAGAAGATTACTCTAACCAAATAGTCGAATATTACAAAAAAACAGAGTACAATAGTGTTTACATTGAAAATACTATTATCTATTTAGATCATATATAATATAAGAAATACATTTCTTAGTAAATAGTTAAATGTAAACATAGAATTTGTAAATTGTGGGTTTTCATAAGAAGACATTGACCCTTTTTCAAATTAATTTACCTGTTGAAAAAGTATAAATCTTTCGTGCGACGTTTTTAAATTTTTGTATACATCTCGGAACTAGGAAAAATTTTGTAATCTCGTTTGTCAATATAGGCAGTATACTTAAAAATATGACTAATATTACAAGACATTAAAAAATCAGCTTCACGCTGTATCCCGCACTGCAGGGTAGGCGTAGAGCGAAAAAATTTAAATATAAGTTGATATTTCATCTCCTCGAGGGGGGAACCCACAACCAGTCGGTTTTACACTTTGTACCCCTACACCGCAACTGACCTCAAGATGACCGATATAATATGTTAAATTGTGAAAACAAAACAGGATCAATTTCGTTATAAGCCTATGTACCGTTACATCTGTAATACGGGTGGACAGTTTAATCTGCTCATCGCGTGACCCAGAGCGGCGGGGCCACTGTTGTCCAGGGTCCTGGGGCCAGGGTAAGTCGTAAATATAAATTGTTCCTTAAGGTCAATGTTAGTTCAATCCAGAAAATAACGTCGGCAATTTCAGATGAGTTAGCTCTTGGGATCGAAAAAACAAACCCATTAGATACTTGTTGGTTCAAGTTAAAATATACGGACAGCATTATTGTTAAAAAGTATTGTATATGCATAATTTTTAAGTTAACACCTCCTGAGTGTTTATTTTAGTTTTTTCTTATTGCAAATTCGATTGTCGGAACTTTTATGTGATAGGCATAATATTTTTTTGTTAGGATATATTATTGAGCATTACTTTTTAGGATTTCATACTTTTTAAGGAAAAAAAATAACTCTTACAAGATCACTTTGTTGACTATCTGTCAAGAATTTCTCTGCCTTTACCTCTGGAACGCTTGGAGATATCGAGTTGAAATTCAAACCATACACTTAGATCTACTACGAAGAAATATATTTTTAAATTTACTTAAAATTGGATGATGTAAAGAAAACTGCAGTTTGTATAAATTACTTTATTTATTACATTTTTAAATAACAAAATACACAAATACTGATGAACTTGAAGCAGTGCCTGGGACTTGTGATATATTGTCATCGGTAAATATATCAAGTTAACAATATGGCCGTTTATATAGCAAAACGTGTATTTCGACAATTCGAATTAAATTTGATAGGTTACTTCCTGTTGACCTAGAATTATATAATTTGGCACCTAGCATCTACAGGTGTACTAGTTCAGGAAAAAAATGAAAATTTTCTGATACATTTGTGGTTAAATCCAAAATATAAAAGCCTTAAAAGGGGGGCAAAAACTAAGCTTTTCCTCCAATTTTTGTACGGAACCCTAGGTGGGGAGCCCGACTCGCGCATGCCCTATTTTTTTTCAATGGTATTAGATTGTTTTATTCTTCCGGAATTCCAACTGATATATACTAAAATATTATTACTATATATGAGTTGGAATCGTTGTACCCGCCATTTTTTTAGCCTGATTCCCATATAAAATTTTGTTTACTAGATTTTTTCTTGCATAGAAACGTGAGGAAAGTCCCTGTACTATCGTTTATAGTTATGATTGAAGAGTAATGATTGTAATAAAATACTTCTATCGTAATTAAGTTTCGAGGCTAAACTTAGCGCGGGGGCTGATGCGTGTGAGTATAAATGCGATAGGTTGTGGGTTCGACCACCATTCAAGGCAATGAAACATTTAATATTTTCATATCATCACTGCCGAGTGGTGTCGAGGGAAAAGCGCAACATTGGGTTCCGCCTGAGTAAACCGATCTTGATGATTTTTTTTTTACTTAATGACTTGGGACTGCGTGGTCCCATTTTAATGTGGTCCATTTCTATCCATAAGAAAATCACATAAGTCTTAATTAGCAGTAAGTACGTGCGCGACAGATGTACCAATAACTCAATATCACGCCAACCGATTTCGATTTTACCTTTTTTATTCTACCCTTCTGAGTTTGATGAGAGTTATTTTCTAAGTATGGAATCCGGTTGAAGTAGATTTTTTTTTTAAATTATCTGTGGCTCCACAAAGTTGTTACAAAGCGCGGCGTTAACATCCACAACACAATCAAGGATAACGGTATAACCGCAAAATAAAACACCACTTGATTTCATTTTAATTTAATATTAAAACATGAGTTACAACAAATGGCATCTTAAAACAAAATACTACATATAAATAGTAAAGCTGCTCAATATAAAGTTATCAACAGATGGACTACATGACGCACCAGCCTCCATCCACTTGAATATAGCACGCGTCAATCAAGACAATATAAAAAAAAGTAAAAAAATATATAATAAAAATATCCATATAATCTATTTTTAAAATGTATAATTTAAAAAAATACAAGAAAATTTCTTCAAATCAATTTCTTTTACTTCTGTTGAAATAATAAGTAAATTTTACTGGTGTTGTTCTTATAAGTTCTGTATCAAATATAGTAAATACTATATGCTTACAATAAAAATATATATATCAAAAACACATAATCATATTCAAGTGGACAGGACTGAACAATTTTTCATTGCCAATATTTAAACATATTAGAATATAATTTTGATCCCAAAAATGCGATATAATATCAGATGCTACGTTAACAACATTTATAGACACACATATGGAAAAGCATGGGGGGGGGGGGGGGGGGGGGGTATTATCTAAAACTAACTATTACATTAAACTATTGCTATTTCATCACTAATTAAGTACATTGGAATTGTGATACTATATAACAAAACTATTTATATTATTCCGATATACTAAACTCGAATTATATGCGATTTCATTTTATTTTTTTCAAACGATTCAATATTAAAAGATGTTTAGCAAAAAAGGCCGCCGCCATTTTAAAATCACACACAATTCGACGTTCAATAATTTGTGTGTTGAAAATAGTAACTACTTATTTATTAAGTGCATTTTGTGCAAGCAAAAATATGTGAACATAGAATAATGAAAACTTCTCGTAAATGTTAATACTTTATAATAAATCAACAACATTAGCTATGACTCTCTAAACGGCTCTACTATGTATTTCGAAAATCACTATTTAATATAATATTTAAAATTGATTTATCATCTTTATTTGTTTATTTAGCTAACACTTGTCACACATACAACAGAATTAAATTTAATACAATATGACGTTTCGGTGGAATTTTGTACTACATTTTGGGATCAATTTTTCAATGTACTCAGCTCCACGTTTGTCAGTTAGTTTGAGAAAGCAAATTCAAAAACCTTAAAGAGACAAAATACAATAAAGAAAATTGTGCTCAATTTCAATTTGAAATTTTAGACCTAAAAATAGTTATTATTTTTGTACAGACAATGATTATTAAAACAATGCATTTAAAAATCCGTCCACACAAATTCATCAACACAAAATCTTATCAAAACAATCAAGAAATATATATATATATAAAAAAAAAGAACTAACTGTACTTTACAAATAAATTAGAAACAAAAACAATTTGTTCTGCAAATCACATCGAGCAAGGCGAAATCCAAATCTTGCAAACAGCACAGCTCCGTTACAAGTGTCGAACAATATATTATCATATTTCATATAAAACTAAACAACCATACACCATCAAATATACAACTTAAAAATAAACACGTCGGAATAGAGAGTTTTTTTTTCAGCACGAATCCTCTAACACTGTAATATAAATGACCAGATACAAAAATAATCGTAGACGTTATCTTATTAAAGATGAAAATAATAATTATAATTAATAACGATCACTTGTGACTTGTGAACAACATGATTGTATATTTTTTAAAAAATAAATAAAAGGAAATTGCGTCTCCTGCAATTTAAAAAAGATAAAAGATATATATATATCAAATACGTCATTGTTGCACCAAATGATCGATATTCCTTTAACAACCTCCCAAAACAACTCATCTGTATCTAACCGCTATAAAAACTTTCAACGCTCAACATCAGTTCGCACCAGTGGTCGTTAAATAGTAATTTCATTATTCTAATTTAAGATTTTATATCATCACTATATAATAACAATATTAGCCTATATAAAAAATATATTTATAACTAAACGCGTAAGCACACAAAAACTGTGGAGAAAAAAATGCTAAATAAAGAATGAGATTACATTTGTAATTTCATTACAAGTAAAAAAGAAAAAAAGAAAATAAATTAATAAAGTAGACTTAAAACTAAAAATAATTATTAAAACTTAATAATAATATATATACGGGATCTTAACTATATTACAAAAATATTATTTATGAGGGGCGCTGTAAATATGTACAAAAGCTACGAGATTCATTTTCATGTAACTTCAAATGTGGTATTCCACCGACCTTTACCTTTCATTATTGTCTTAAACCTTCTCACCTGGGAATGTCACAATTAACTTACATGTGGACAAATAAATAGTTTCGTGAAAAAAAAAACATTATATATATTAATAATTAAGAGAATACGATATAATTTAAGTAATATAAGAGTATGCCCATATCCATTCCACGTCCCTAACCTAAGCCTTCACCAAAATCCTATCTATTCCAGTACCCTGACATACATGTTTTTTTTATTACAATAATAATAAGTAAATCAAAAATTATAAAATTTAATAATAATTTGTAATATACGAAGACTTATTTATCTAAGTTAATACATTACTCTAACTAGAGATAAATACATGTCCTTACCGTCCAATATGCATTATATGCAATACTAATTTAATATAAATATAATTGAAGACGAAATGACATCTTAGCGTTCAAGATTATATATATATATACAGAGATACTCCATCAGTCTAACAGTAGCACATTTTAGTGCGTCACTCTTACTTTGAATTTGCGTCCACAATGTTTGATATAAATCGATACAAACGGCTTGCAAAATTATATATTTATCAATATTAAAGTGAAAACAATTGATTTTTTTGCAATTATAATGTGTTTCTATGACGTCTATTCTATAATAGCGAAGTGACCTTGGAGGGGCGCTCCTAGGTTTACTTCGGCTAGTGGTAATAAACTTTACTTCATATACGATACAATTACAAATTATGCTAAACATCTGTCTATTTAAATACATTTCCATACAAAACTGTTAAAACGTGCACCTCATACATTTCATTACTAGTACCATGAGTACACAAGTGACAAGGAGCATGCGTCGTCATCCAGGTGAGACGACTTGTGTACTCCAAAGTACTAGGTGCACGTACATCAAGAGGGGCACGTGGAGCAGGCCCGGGGTCAGGAGGGGCGGGCGCGGGGGCGGCGCGGGGCGCGGGGCGCGCGGGTGGCGCGCGGCGCCAGCAGGTAGGACGCGTCGACGGCGCCGCGCTGTCCGCCGCGCGACAGCAGGCGGCGCGCGATGTTGTTCACGCGCTCCTTCTGTTGCTCGCGACGCGCGGCCGGCGACAGCGCCTGGGTTTACATTCAATTTTACATCATTTATATTGTATATTACATAAATATCAATTAGCAAACACAAAAAGACGAAAGAAAGGAATGTTAAAAATTTTATAAAAATAAAGTTAAATATCTTAACATTAACAAACATTACAATTAATTCTCAATTTGTTATGTTAAATTTATTTTAATATATTCTACTTCTAGCAAAAAATATTATTTAATTACCTTAGGAGCAACATTTGACACTGTTGGTGTTGCTTTCTTCTTTGTTTCTTGAGTAGACTTAGCCTTGTCTGTTGGCACAGCACTTTTGGCTGCTCTGCCTTTTAAGTATTCTGGTGACACTTCATGCGGCTGAAATTTAATCAATGGTTAATTTTACATTATTTTTTTTAAAATGCCATCTTCTGTTTTATCTGATTTATTTTAATTATGGAGAAACGTGAGCCTCTATTTTTACATACAAGTAGTATGTAAAACAAAAGATTTTAAAAACTTTTCCTAGCCCAACGCCAACGTGGCGCCATTGGTTCAGACAATTGTCATTGTTCACGTAATGTTTAATTTTGTGTTAAATATCCTATACTATAGGATATGTTAGGAAAAAATCCCAAAAAAAGATTCATATACTTACAGCATAAGTCCTAGTTAACTTCAATCTCGTGGGAAAGTGATCAAATGCATAGGGCTTAGTACATAAGGGATATTTCGGTCTCGAGACGCGCGTGAAGAGGCGCGCTGAACGATCTACTCGAAGCTCGCATATGTAGACATGTTCTTCAGACGCGCCTACTGGACGACCCTGGAGTTAAGTTTTATAAATAAATTAGTAAAACGCCATAAGCCATAAAATATAAAGTGTATGGCGAAATATGAGCGTAGGAATAGAGAGGACCGCATGGCCCATCCTGTCCAGAATATTCTTGTGCACAAAACATTTTTTATCCTTAAATAAATATATATATGAAATAAACAAACCTTGCAATATGTATTTAAATCCATGACCCAGCACTGCGACATGACAAGTTCTATAGGCACCGCCTCGTACAAAGGAACACGCATCACCTCATTGTGGAAGAATCTAAAACATGACAATATAATTTATTAAGCTAACAACAATGCATAAAATTGTAAATCAAAAATGTTATTGCCCGTCCCAAATATAAAATAATATACTATTATGAATTATTTCCATTTACCCCAAATCTAGTATACAAACTGCGGCGTTCACTTACATCTCGTAAATCGGTTAGCCCAAACTCGGGCAATAAGTGGAGAACGCAATGTTTCACCAGGCTCACTTATAGAATCAGCTTCACATTGTAGCCCGCACACAGCAGGGTCGGCAGGGGGAACCTAATGTTAAGACACACCATTCCCCACGTTCTGCCGAGTTCTTCAGGCATTGCGTGTTGAGTGGCGTTATCCAACGCCGCGCATTGCCCCGACACCAGAGCGACGAAATGAAAATATAATTTTGTTCTAAGTAAATATTTTATGTCCTCGAGCGGGGTGTTTAAAATCCACAACCAGTGGATTTTAAAGTCACACTCTGTGCCCCTGCGCCACGACTGACCTCAATAATAATTCAAGTTATACTCAATAATATTTAAAGTTAAACTAAAAATAATAATTAAAGTTATACTCACTTCCTGGTAGGTTCATGGAATGTTTCGTGTGGTCGCAAGTAGTGGTGTCCGTAGACGTAACGCTCCTGCGTGTCCTTATGTTTCCATAGACGCTCTACGCGGAATATATCTAACTCGGAGACCGGAACCTCGCCTATTGTTTGATATGTGTGTTTACGGACTTCAAGTTCCTGTGAAAGTTTTTTTTTTATTTTAGTAATAAGTGGTGGAAAACGGCATATTTACTTTTAATAGTGTATATTTTTACCACAATTATAAGAAAAAGAGATATTTATATTGAAAAAATTGTAAAGAAATTAAGTATGATATTATAGTATTTTACATTTTTTAAATCAATCTTTATAATCGGATTTATCGTGTTTAGTGTGTTTAGTTAGTGTATTTGTTTCACAATGTTTTTAGTTTACATTTTCGGAAACCTCACTCCAAATTCTACTTACTTTACTCACAATCGTCTCTTCAGTCTTATCTTTTCCTTTGGACAACTTCAATTTCTTTCTATCTTGTCGTTTAGTTTTCGGTGAGTCATTCTTGTCTCCATTCTGACTGACGTCTGGACGCTTGTCGTCAATGGGTATGTCACGGAGCACATATACAGTGTCACCTTGCCGCACTTGTAGGTCACCACGCATGAGTGACAGATAGAACTGGTGACCCTCTTCTGTGTATTCATCGAGTGGTATTTCACGATCAACCTATGGTGAAGAAAAAAATATATACAAAACAATAAAGAAGTTTTGGAATTATATACTAAAATTTAAATTTATCAAGTTTCAGTGGCGATGGTGGTGGTGGATAGATAGATGACTTAAATGGCAAAGTATATACAGTAAATTCTTTGTTAAAATAGATAGAAACTCCAAAATTAATGATTTTAATAGTTAATTTCTATGTCCAACAAATCGAGACATTACTTGTTTTAGAGTTTATACCTTTTCAGGCACTTGGAACTCATAAATACAACGTTTGTTGAAAGTTTATTTAAATATTTTTAGATAAAATGTGCCATGCCAAAAAATTGTAAATCATAATAATTTATATAGAAATGTTAACCATTTCTGAAAATAAAGGGTAACACAACATATTATGTAACAGGTCAAAATACAAACCGGCTTAGGGCTACAAAAGTGACAATGATGCTGTCGTTTCGCATCAGCGAGCCGCACGCAGCGAGCGTGCTGCCACACGCCGCAGCGCCCGCACTGCACCATGAGGCCCTCCTCGATGTGGAGGCCGCATATGCATAGAATTACTTCCTCTGTAAAAATAAAAATGCACGTGTCACTTTTAGTAGTGATAACTTCTAGTGGGAGTGTAAATCGTTTCGTTACGTAACGCGTAACGGCGTCCTGCTCTCTCACTCTAACCCACAGCGCTAGCCCTATTTCGAACAGACACTTCTATCTATCTTTGCATGACTGAGTGTTTAATGTGTGATAGACATACGGTTGACAAAGAGCATATAACTTAATTGCCAATTGTTACTTTTGTAAGATTCTTTTTTTCATTGACAATATTAAATACTTTATTTCCTCGCGTGAGAATCGAAACCACAACCTGTCACGTTTACAGTAACACGCTTGTGCCTCTGTACTACGACTGGGGTCGTTTACAACGTAATAATAAGTTATAATTATATTTTACTTACCGGGCTTAGATTTTTGAACAAAGCCAGCTGGCAAAGCATCTTGTGATCCTAGTATTTTTGTCAAACGTTCAGCGAAGTCTGATTTCATCGAGTTGTAAACCTAGAAAAATATAATTATATTATATTTTTGTTTATTAATAAAAAAAATACTAATAATTATACCATATTTCAGTAAAGAAATAGTCACCTTTCTCAATTGCGTAGCAGCTGCACCTAACGCCGTCACTTTCCCATGTTCCCGTATAACGGTAGAGAGTAGCGTGTTCATATCGCTATCGAACTGCGCCACGTTTTCATATTGATTGTTCTCTATATTACTCTGTATAGTGGTTAGATCTAATGGCGGAACTTCCGATTTAGATGCAGGTTTAAGCTTCATTAGAAGCGAGCAGACTGGTTTTTCTTCGTCATCTTTAAATAAAATTATAACATTATTAGTTTTTTTTTTTTCAGTTAACTTTTTTATCCGTATAGAAGGGTATAAGCCAAAATAAGCCTAATGTTAGACACTTAAAAATTGTTTTCAGTTTTATATGTCAGAACGCAGAAATAAAAATAATTTTAATATAATCTTTCCCTAAGTGGGTATTATATTTAACCACAACAGTCGTTCTAACAAAGAAACACTACTGCATCACGGCGACCCCTATGATTAAATTAATATTAAAATATTAAGATAATAGAATATAGTAATGATACTTTTTTTCATATTCAAATATGAAAAATATGAAATTCATTATAAGAAAAGCTTAATTATTAACTATTTGTCTAAAAAAGAGAATTAATGTATATAAAAAAATCACCTTTAGCAGCTACAACAGTATTATAAAGGGCCTTCAAAATCTTTGCTATCCTTGTTTTCATATCAAGACTCGAATCATCCTCCAGCCGAATTAGTTCCTTCACACTCTCCTCTTTCAACGCTCGTAATGTCTGCAATCTCTTTAGGAATACAGAGGGGTTCATTGTATCGGGCAGGGTTAGGGGGTTGACGTTTGTTATCACCGGGGTGTTTGGCGTTGTGGAGGTGTTAGCGGTTGAGGGGGTGTTTGGGGTCGAGGGAGGGTTTGAGGTCGGGGGGGTGTTGGGTGTCTGAACTTGAGACTCTGAAGTAGGTGGGGATGGTGGAATTGGTAGGGATAGACGCTCGCGGATTCGGCGTACCTGAAATTTAAGCGTTCGAATTAATATAAATAGGCTAGTTTGTAAAATAATTTTTGATAGGTAGTAAATATTTAAAAAATATTTTTATTTTAAATTTAATTCACTTTATTTCCTTTCAATTCATTATTATTAATATGAAAATCGTAAATCTTAACTTGCATATTATATAATTTGATCTATTACATCTTAATTCAAGATGAAGATTCCGTTCTAGATATTTAAAATTATTTTGTCTATGTATATATCATATGAGTATTCACATATTAAGTAATATCAAACCCTATAATGATATTTTTTGCCAAAAACATCATCTGTGTCATGATCACTTAATACTAATTGAGAAATTGAGTCCTCTTGAGGCACTGCATGACGGTTCCACAACCGTCATGCAGTGCCTCAAGACACTGCATGACGGTTGTGGATTTCAATTACTAACAAGGGGAATAAATTATTTTCATCTCGTCGTTCTGGTCAAAAATATAAGGCGCAGCGTCATGTTCCACCACATAATACGCAATGTCTAGAAAATTAAGTACAAAGTGTTATACTACCTAAAGTTTATTATAAAAAACAAGCATCACTTACAATTTCCAAATTCCTAAACAGGAAACAATGTCGTTCTTTAACCAGAGTCCTCTCCTTCGCCGTGAGAGGCTTCATTTGGGGCTCTTGCCACAGCTTATTCAAATGCTGCTGATACTTCAATATTGTCATATTTTTAATATCACAAGCTGTTACATTCTGTTGTTCTGATTTCTTATTACACTTGACCGCTTTCCTCGGACGTCCCACTCGTGGCTGATGGCCGGTAGAACTGTTCGATTGATTGGAAGCGTTCGATGGAGTCCGAGATTGAGTCTTTAGAGGCTGTTTGGTTATTCTCTGTGATTTACCACCGATGACTCCTCGACAGTCTTCCGAATCGCATTTACATGGCTGAAAAATTTATTATTTGCAAATATGATATATTTTTTTGCGCCGCAATCAACATAATCAACGGCCAAAAACGGATTCGACAAAAGGAACTCGAATTTGACAAAAGCAGACCATTCAAGATATTAGCGTCCACTTCACATTTTAAAAAGAAAAAATAACATTTTTAATAATCAATTGAGAACAAAAAAGCCACGGACAACAAAGTCTGTGGCGCATAACAATTCCAATAAAATATATATATATATATATATATATATATATATATATATATATATATATATATATATATATATATATGATATATTTGTAATTATATAAAAAATCTATATATTAATCAAAATATAATCAATTTTCAAAATTCTTAACAGTGAATCACAAAAAAAGTTTCATACCTGACCAACAGCTGGATTGAACAAGGAGAAATTATAATCGTAGGTTAACTCCTCGTCTGGATCAATGTCACGCAACGCGAATAATGCCATTCTGAATGTGCCTGTACATATAAAAAAAAGAATTCATAAATTTTTTACATTTAATGTGGAAATATTTAATGGCCTAAGACCCCGTGGCAGCTAGACCTTCGTTATTTTATAAAACTTCTAAGTTTAAGTTTAGTAAGTTTCTTTACCAGACTGAGTGTCTGGCAACGTCAATCCATTTTTTTTTTTTCAAAATATAAAAATAACAGGCTACAATATAAGTGTATGTAATGAGTATGAAATGATTAAATTTATGAAAACTTTGTCTTTAATCACACTGTCCGCCCTGACACAAAGACTAATAAGTAAATAAGCAAGTAGAAGAGGTGATAAAAACCGTTGGCGGTCCACTTCTGCATCTCGCAGTTGGGGCGGCAGGAGTGGTTGACGAAGCGGCCGTCGCCGCCCACGCGGTGCCCGTCGATCACCAGCCCGCCGTCCAGGTGCAGGCAGTAGTGGTGCGTGTCGCGCGCGTACCGCGTCGCCATGCGCTCCTGCGCACGGCACGATCCAAATTTAATTTTTTTTTAAAAGCTTTTGCAACAAAATTGTACGCATTTTTGTCGATGGATTTTGATTTGTAATAGATTTAATTCAAAAAAAATTAAATATTTATTTAAATTTAAAATTCCACTTCCTTGCTCTGGTATCCAGGCAAAGGACTGCTTGAGTTCCGCCACTCAACACGTAATGCCTCCAAACTTCGGCGGAAAATGGGGAACGGAGTATCTCAGGACTAGGTTCCCTCTACCTATCCTGCTGTGTGCAGGATACAACATGAAATTGATTATTTATTTATAGCTTTATACATCTATTCCGCATGAAAAAGTGGAAAGAAAATATTTCGCAAAATTTGAAAAAATAGAAACATTTGATTATGGATATGATTGAGATTCAAGGAAGCTCAAAGCAACTGCCTTAGCACACAACAGTGCAGTTTGAACGATTTCTTAGCTTTTACATAACATAAAAGTTTATTAAATGAGTCATAATTGCGTATCATATTTTTCTAAAATTTAAACCTATGCTATGAATATATGAAATAGAAACCTGTTATTTAATTCAAAACTATTAAAATCAATAAAAAAATCTTAACGTAACACTCACTTTCGCTTAAAATAATATCAGAAATATTTACAAGATTACATCACATCAAAATAGATAAATGAACGAGATAATAAAATTAATGAGACAGGTTTCAGCTAAAATTATGAAAATGACCTGTGCCGGAGTCGTTATGCGATAGAAAATATTATTCATTTAGTACCAAAGTCAATAAATTAAAAATAATATTACATATTTTTGCATTTACATTACTTTTAAATATTAGGTTTTATCAAAATGGAACACAATATTATAAATTTATTCTTCTTTTTGAACCTTCAATAATCGCGTATATTATATATATTTTTATATGCATAGATTATACAAGTCAAAAATTGGTAGGTTTGTCCTTTCTCTTTAATTCAATATTACCAATTAAGTTAAATAATACTCCCTAAAATGTCAAAATCATACGAATTTTGTTGGTTCAGCTTTTTAACAAAGAAAATATTACAATAATCAAAACTTGTTGTTGTTGTGCTAAGTTCTGAAAATTAGTAATAACTACATGCTTTATTATTTTGCAAATGCCTGAATTTTTGACAGGCAAGTTCCGTTCTTGATAAAATTAATGTTTCTTACGTGTAAAATTTAGTTTAAATTGACAATATAATTCAATTCAATAGAGGCCAGTCGTGTTGCAAGAGCACAAGGTGTGACTGTGAAATCGACTGGTTGTGGGTTCGATCCCCACTCGACAAAGTGAAAGATTTAGTCAAAATTTATATTTTCATTTCTTCGCTCTGGAGTCGAGGGATACGCAATGCCTCCAGAATTCGGCGAAAAGTGGGAAACGGAGTGGCTTTAAGATTTGCATAATTAAATTTAAGATCTAATATTGATTTGTTACAAAGTACAAATTTATTAAACTCTAAACGCCACGTGGTACACCCGGCGTACATAAAAAGTAAAAACGTAGGGGGTTTTTTATGACCATAAAATTCGTCATAGACGAGCAACCGTAGACAATGTATGTATATACAACACAAAATTTAAATTACACACAAAAGCTTCCTCAATAAGGCAATAAAGATAAACGAGACAACAAAAACTAGGTTTATGTGTACTTTAATATCTTGATTTTAATATAAATTAAGGAGGGAAATATAAATATTCCTTAAGTTAAAAAGTACAAACCATTATTGACCTTGATGGTCGTTTCAAGGTTATTAAGAAACTTTGTTTACTTCGTATATTCTACATAATATATAGTTTCAAAGCTAATAAGTCGATGACAAATATTATATATAAAAAAAATTGACCTTGGATTCAATTAACGTTAATTAGTAAAAAGCGACAGTCGGGTTTACAAGTTAAATTATGTTTTGAGATAAGATAGCGTATCTAATGCAAACTGGCATTCCTACTTTAAATACCTTATCGGACGACCTCGCTTATGTACTTTAAAAATGAAATCTTTATTATTTGTATACAATCCACTTCAATTGAATAATATTAGAGATTTTTTTTAGCTTCACGCTGTATCCCGTAAGTATCAGGGTAGGTTAAATAAATCTGGGGACCTGGTAAGACCCCAGATCCCCATTCAAACACTTCTGCTTCCCACTCTCCGTCAAATTCTTGAGGCATTGCGTTTTGAGTGACGGAACTTAACGCCGCTCTTTGCCTGGTCACCAGAAAGAAGAAATGGAAACACGTAATATTTTATTTCCCCGGGATGGGAGTCGAACTAACAACCGTCATAAGAGATAATTATTATAAGAATTAAAAAATTTACTTAAACTAGTTGACAAATCACTACCGAAACTATAAAAATCAAATATTTATGGCACATTTATTATAAGTATCCTATTTACATTCAAATTAAAATATATTTTCGAGCAAACTACAGAACAAAAAAAGGCAACATTTTAACATAAGCTCACCTTAAATTCCTTATCGGAAACCACTTCACCGACATACTCGAGTATAAAATCCCCGGATTTGATCATGTGCTTGGTGCGCACACCCCAGCCTTTGTTCTCCGTCATGAACTTCTCAAGGCCTGACGCCCATTCGTGGCGTTGAATCCGCTGGTTCTTACATTTGTCCCTGTTGGATAAATATTATTTATATTTAGATATATGTATTGTATGGATTGTAACGCTTAAAAATATCCCCAGTTATTAGTTCATTTTCTAAATTTTCATTACAACAAACAGGTTCCTAATCCTAGGGTTTTTTTGTGCCAATTTATTTAAAACATATTTATTTAGAAAACGTATAAAAAAATTAACGTAGCGGGACTCGAACCCGTGTGTCCTGGAAACCGACCAAGCGATCTAGCCACTAAGCCATACGTTCTCATCTACGTCGAATTAAAACATTTTTTTGGTTTAAATTTTTGGTCACATTACTTTAGTAATATATAAAAAAAATAAGACAATACGTAAAGTTAATTACGAAAATAAACTCCCTCAAAACGAAGTTTTTTTAATGAATTATCCTTAATAAAGAGCTTGTAACTCACCCGCAAGGGCAGAGCTGCGGCGAGCACTCCGAGAACACGAGCCTGTTGATGCAGTCCTCGTTGCAGCAGGAGGAGGACGCGCAGTTGCACGCGACGCTCTCACACTCCTCGGCCGACGGTTTCACGTCGTAGTATACATCTGGAAATTTTATACCCTGATTTATATTTTTTAGAAATTGTATTTAACTTTCCTCCCTAATTTGAAACAGTGCATGTTCAGGTATTGGAAGTCAATGCAGCATTTGTTGCAAACAGATGTAGAGCAGGGTCGAAGGCGCAACAGTCGCGTTTATAATCAGAAACTAAATAAAATAATATGGAATAGAAGCCATAATGAGAAAGAACAACTGTAGGCGCAATGGTTTAAGAGTTGATCGCAACTCTGTAAAAATTTTAACTTGCAACAAAAAAATATCTCTAATATAAATTTGTATCTCTCGTTCTAGGAAACCAAAGCGTGATATATATATTTTCCACAAAACTTTTTGCTATACACTCTGTATACCGGAAAACCGGAAATAGACCTATTTACTGAGTTGTTGATTTCCGCTAATTTCGAAACTCTATCCAAACCAACAAAATTATTTTTTTAAAATATTCATGCAAGCTACATGTTCGGGCATCGCGTTTATTTAGACACGTTGCAAAGGCGTGCTCTGCAGAAAATTAAAATATCATTCAAGCATTATACAAATAAAAAAAGTTATTTAAACTAACAGGGTTCGTACAAAAATTCTGTAAAAAGGTCAGGAGTATTTAAATATAAATTATTAATTTATTTAACAAGTGAATGTTACACACCTTTAATTTAAATTAGCAATTCATTTCACAAAGAAGCGAATAAATTAAATATTACGACGAATTAGTACTTTAAGTTATCAATATTTTATGTATCAATTGAAATGTGAAACAATGTAATAAAAAAAAGTATTATAATTTTTTTACACATATAACAGATTACCGAGTATTAAACCTGTATTACAAAACAATAATATATTTTCAGCTTTCTGTCAGATTTCGATACAATGCATATTTAGTATTATTTTTGACAGTTGAGGCCAGTCGTGGCGCAGGGGCACAAAGTGTGACTGTAAAACTGACTGGTTGTGGGTTCGATCCCCACTTGAGGAGATGAAATATTTACTTTAAACTATATTTCCATTTCTTCGCTCTGGGTCGAGGCTAAGAGCGGCGTTGAGTTCTGCCATTCAACACGCAATGCTTCTAGAATACGGTAAAAAGTGGGGAACACTAGGTTTACTCTGCTATGTGCGGGAAACAGCGTGAAGCTGTTTTTATCAAAGTAATTGAAATGAGAAATTAAATAATTGTATTTTACAAGCGGGCGAAGCCACGCGATTGCCAAAAGTATTATAATATGTCAATTAACACAAACAAACAAATTAAGCGATACGAACATGTATTATGGTAATTACTACATAAACACGCAGTGATACGGAGATAGCAACGCTCGAGCTCACTTTATGGTATCGGTACTACAATAGAGAGTCAAAAGTGTAACGTTAATAAATCAGCCAATCAACTCGAATGTTATCTTCTTTATCGAAAGCTTGTCAACAGGTTGAATACAATGAATGTTAATGGCGTGGATAAAAAAAAATAGTTTGAAAAAAAAATACTATTTTAAGAATTTAGTTTTATAATTCTTTCTGGAGTGGAGAAGGAGTTTCTGTTTGTAATAGGACTTGATTAGTTTGTAATTAATATTTTGACATTTTTGTAGTAGACAGGTGGGTTCTTCCATTGTCGTAAATCAATCAAAATACTATAAAATATGGACAACCTAAAAGAAGTGTACAACATGACTGATTTTTTTAAACTTTTAGTTGAGACAACGCTTGAGCTATATATATATAGCACCAAATCCAATCGGGAGGGTTCCCGACTCGGGGAAATGAATTATCGTCACTCATACAATAAGACGAAAACGACGTTGAGCCACTCAAAAAGAAATGAATTCAAACTTGGAGGCAACGGAGCACCTTAAATATGTAGGGAAGCTAATGATCAAAATACCTATATATGATATATATCTCACTTGTGCGTATCTTCTTGTAGTTCCAAGACGGTACTGGCTGGTTGTAATGTTGTTCCCACCAGATGTCGTAGGGCAGCGTAAAGTACTGCGGAGTGCGCCGCACCCAGCGCTCGCAGTACGGCGGCGGAGAGAGCAGGCCCGGTGGAAACTCCGTTTGAGTCACCAAGTTCTTTCCTTTCCCCTCTGGTTTGGGACTAAAAAATAAATTTGCATATAAGTATAAAAATAGTATGAACAAATTTCAAATTCACAAAATTAACCTACAGACATATTATTATTATGCTAAATATTTATATTGAAAATAAATATATAAATTGAGATCTCTGAGATGTAAACAATGCAATTGTGCACACTTACTCTTCTTTGTAATAATCGGAGAACAGTCCAGCAACCAAAAACTTCTTCCGCAATCGAGGATTCTTTTTTGAAACTGTTGGTCTCTCCCGAACATCAGCGCCATTAACAGGACTCTCGTCACGCGACGACGCCACCCGTTTCTTACAAATTACACTTTTTGAAAGAACATCAATGCTTTTTTCAAAATCTATTTCTTTCTCGTTTAGAGGTAGTGGATCGTTTTCGTCGTGGTCGTGAAGAGTATCTATAGATGGTTCACGAGACTTCGATGTTAGCCGTCGACTTATTACTGTGTCTATCGAACTTTCTCGAGAGCTGGAATGTATTTCTTGAACTTTTTTACTGATAGTACATGAGCGCGACTTTCTTCTAGTAGCTATGCACTCTGGTTTGGTCGACCTCTCAACAATGTCTAAAGGAAGTTTCTTTTCTGTTTTTCTAGTATTCTTTTCCTCAGATGCATTATCCGAACTTCTCGTTAGCCTCCGTTCACCGGGGTATAAGATAGCTAGGCTTGACTTCGGTCTCAAACCGACTTTTGTAGTTTTCTCTACAATTTTTCGCTTTGAGAATATTTCCTCAATTTCATGTGAGGGAGACATAGCCCTAGTTTTTCTTTTCAATCTTTCTAAGTTATCCAAGCGAGTGGTGTTTTTATCGGCTTTGAGATTTAATAAACTTAGGGGAATGCTATCTTCAGGGTCATTTCCCAGGGAGCTAGTTAATGAAGGAATACTATCAGTCTCACTGAGGACTTCCCATTTATTGATATGATTTTTTATTTCTTTATCAGATCTCGATTGTTTGAGATGCAAAGCTGGTGCTCGTAAAATAGAAGTACTTCCAATTTTCTTTTCCGTGACATTCTTTTCTATAGAAGAAGCTTTACAATTATCTGCCGAAACATCTTTTCCCTGTAACTTTTCTAGAGCAACCACAGTTAGACGTCCTTGCTTTGGCAATTCATCTTTATTTAAGACTATTTTAAGTTCTGGTTTCTTTGTTGTTCGCTCCAAAAAACTGCTCATAGCCTCACCATCTTTAGGTACTCTTTCAAAGGCAGAATGATCGGTGTCTTCTGATGTGAAATTATCAGAGGCAGTATTGTTTAATGTGGAAGAAGGTTCCACTTTCTTCTTCTTCTTTTTAATACTAGGGAAACCAGTTCTATTTATAGCTTTACGTCGTCTTGTTCTTTTCTTAGACACCTCAAGAACCTTATTTTCAGTGGAGTCATTAGCCTCACCATTCTTTGCGAGTACATTTTGTTTTTTGATATTTTCTAATGTTGACAATTTATCCGTTGAAAGTTTTGGTAGAACAACTTTCGTTGGAAGTACGAGTTTACTTTCTCTAATTAAATTATTTGATGTTTTCTTCTTCTTCTTTTCGTTTAAATCATCATTCTCGTTAAGATTTCTCTTAGGTTGTCTCAAGTTATGCCCACTAGAGGTTTCTTGGATTTTATCAGATAGTACTGCTGCTATTGATTCGCCTCTTTTAGGTCTGATAACTGGATCAGGCGTTTCCGATATTAAGGCAAGCGGTATTTCTGATTCGGTATCTATGGATGCTAACAATTCATTGGAATTTTTAGTATCATTCCCTTTGGATTTATTCTTGTTCTTCGACGTCTCAACCAAAATATTATTTACACAAATGGACGATTTAGGAATCTGATCTTCTAAATCTACAGATGGCTCAAAAATACCGGTGGGTTTATCGACATTGACGACGACGCATTGTTCAATTACAGTCTCGGTAACTTTCGATCTTTTAGTTTCTAATAATTTTCCTTTAGACACCGGAGACTTGATAACGCTCGCTCTTGTGTTTACTTGTATAGATTCTTTGCCTTTAGTGCGATCGTCAGATATTTTACTTCCGGTTTCACTATTCTTTTCTTTTTCTAGAATTCGAGACTCAATTGATTTTCTTATGTTATTATTAAGAAGTGTATCTAAGACCTTAGTAGCTGCGCTTGGGTTAATTTTGGATACTAAATTGCTAGTAAGGCCCTCTAATCTATTTTTCTTTCGGGTCATTATTTCAGATTTTTGTGCAGGTGGTATTGAACTTTTATAAAGAGAACGTGCAGACATGCTTTTAAGGGGATCAACGGATGAATTATTTGTAATATTTGCCTGCTCGGCTGATGAAGGAGATTTTTCACATTCTTTGCTTTCTTCTTTTGATGTATTTTCATTGATATCTTTAGAAACACCACTACTTGCTGTTTTGTCTTCAGATAACTTTTTGGACAGTGACTGCACAACCTGATCCAAGCTAGAATGTGATATAACTTTTTCCGCTTCTAGTCTGTGGCGTTTTTTTGGTGTCGCAATAGGAGCTGAATTTCTAACTGGCGAAGCCTTTCTCTCACATCTCGGCGATGACGTTCTGTTTGCTTCAATTTTAGATGATTCTATTTTTGTATCATTTCCTTCCTTTGATTTTGGTAAACTTTTTTCTAAGTCATTAACCATTTTATGTACCGCCTTAAGTTTTTCTGAGGTTTCATAAATCTTCTTAGAAAGTTCAGATTGTTCCGAAGTAGGTTTTTCTATAGCCAGATCATCGTCGATATTATTATTTGTAAGTTGGCTATCCGAGAAAGATTTATTAAAGGCGTCTGTTTTTGTTGGGGTCTCTAAAGTGTTAGTGTTCTTAATTGATTTTGGTGAAGTTTCATTTTGAGCTTTGTTGTCTTGTATATTACAAGCTGGATGTTTTGAACTATCGCTGCCTTTCTTGTTTTTTTCGACAACACCTCTCTGTTTAGACAGTTCTTCTGAAACATCTTTATGTACATCACCCATACAATCGGTTTCTGTACATAGAAACTTATCAGAGCTAGCATCGGTTTTGGAATTTTCATCAAATTCAGCCGAAACCAAGCTTAAGCTTAAAGAATTGCTAGTTGAAGAATTTATATGGTAATGTCTCTTTTTTAATGGTAATTTATGTTCGTTGGTGTCTTTACCGCCTTTATTTTGAGATTCTGTCAGTTGTTTTTTATGCCTTCGCTTTGATGTAGGTGTAGCAATTTCCTGATTGTCTGAGGTTTTCCGTTTTTTAGATGCTCTTTTTATCACTTTTGGAGGTGCTGGCTCTGTCAGAGGTTTCTCTTTTTCTATAGCTTTTTGAGGAACTGGAGACATATTACTTATGAATTTAGGTGCTATTTGACATAGTTTTATAAAGTTAGATATTAATGTATCCATGTCTTGGGTAAACTTTTGATCGACTGAATCAACTGAACTGCGATTTGCGACCGATTCCCTGCATCGTGAAACCGATCTTGAACGATGTCTTCTTTTACTTCTATGCCTATGATGTTTACTTTCCGTTTTAATGGTTATCCTTGAAGGTCTCTCTGTAGGTTTTAAGTTTATTTTGGGTGGCGCTAAAACTACCGTTCTCCTTTGCTTTTTAATATGGTATGAAGGCTTAATGTGTGGTTTCTTGAAATTTAAAAATACATTCCTAGACAAAGACTTGTTTGGAATATAGGTATTTTTTGCTTTTTCAAAGCAATTAGGCAATGGTTTTGAAGAATTTTCTTTCTTTGCAGTTGGTGAATCCTTTTTAACTTGTTTGCGATTTTTAGGTGAAAGTGTCCTTGAGAAATATCTTAAATTATCATCTTTCTTTGAAGACAATTTGGTAGCCGTACAGATTGGCGACATGCCAAATTTATGAGTGAAAAGCGGTTTGAGAGAGGGCAGAGTGTTACCAATGAAACTAGTTTTAGACGGCGATTTTAACAACGTGTTGTTATTGTTATGACTCACTTTAAAAATGTTATAAGTCGTCACTGGCCTTTGTAAACCGCTAAAAACTGGGCCAGGAGCAAAGGGATCTGAAGAATTTAGCCTCAATATATGTTTTTGACTATTTTTCGAAAATCCATAATTATATTTCGACGGTAGGGGATATTTTGTGCAAACACTAACATATTTCGGACTAGCGTTAGGTTTGCGTAAATACGTCTCACATTCTGAGTCACTTGAACTGTGTCCTAAAGTTAGACTACTGAAGGCTTTGTTGGATAAATGCAAAATTTCTTGATCAGACACAAAATGTTTTTGATTCTTGTAATACGACCTATTTCTAACGGAACGAGTCTTTTTTAATTTTCTCATACGCCTCCGCATACTTCTCACACTGTAGTCGGTTTTATAGCCCGACTTGTCACTTTTATAGCCAGATTTGTGATCACTTTTGTACCCTGACCTACAATAGTCACTTTTATAACCAGATCTGCATCCATAATCACTTTTATACCCTGACTCTATTAACCTACTGCAACTTTTATACGGCTTAAATTCATGATCACTTTTATAACCGGAAAGAATATCCTTATATTTTGGATTAAGATCGATTTGCTTCCACGTCGGGTCTAGGGGATCTTCAGCAGCGCCTTCATTTTCACTTTGATGATCTCTCCAAGAGTTGTTCATTGATTTAGTATTCTTAGTTTTTGGTAAGTTAGCAAGTTTACTATTCACTTCTTTTCTTTTTGCATAAACTCCAGACAAAACGGATCTATTAGATGGCAGTGAGTCGTCATCGCTATCTGCTGAGTCGTATTGGTTCTTATCTCTCAGCGTTTTAGAAGTCGACTTTGTTATTTTCGCTTTATTTTGAGGCTTTCGGCCAACTTTTTTCCTTGGCGGATATAAGACTCTATCAGTAGCGTAAAGCATTCTATCTAAGGCAGCAATATCTAATTTGTGATCATTTTTCTTGTTCTTTTCAAACTTATTTTGTTCTTGTTTCAGAGGAATGGGTGAGGGCGCTTCCGTTTTAATTTGCTTAATTTCATTCTCTATCCGCTTTTTTTGGAAATCACAGTCACTTGAATCAGATATATTGTGTGTTCTGGCTCTTGTTTTAGATTTTGAACGGGCACTTTTCCTTTCGCCGATGGTATTTTCTTTATGAATAGATTTTCGACTAAGCCTGTTATGATTATCTTCTATATCATGCCGCCGCAATGGAGAATGTGTTGGTGAATTATGATTAGACAATATACCAGAGTCCGGTGAAACGTTAGGCGGATCGTTGTTGTTGTGAAAATCGTTAATAACATTAACTCGGGACTTCGACTGTTTTTGAGATTCAGCACCTTTATTGTCGTATTCGTCTTTTCTAACTTTACGGGGTCGGCCTCTTTTTCTTCTAGATTCAATAACTACATTCTTAACGTCTTCTTGAGATTCAACTGAATTTGTACTGATTGTGTCTAGTTTTTGACAATCTATCTGGTTAGCGGAGCTGGTGTCCGCGCCAGTTACGGTTATCGGTGAACTTTTTAACAGGTCACTAGCACTGCCTAGCTCTGAACCACCTGATGTTATATCTAAGTGCATAAAGTCGTTATTATCGACACAGTCCTCCAAACCAGGCGGATTAGGAATCGATAGTCCAACAGAATCTGTCACAGAAGTTATTTCTTCAAGATCTTTGTTTATTTGGGACAATTCTTCTGTTTGCTGCGGACTCAAATGCGGTGTGTTGTTTAAAAAATTCGACGCGATGGGTGGTATTTCGGATAAATTATTTATTTGACCGAGCACACAATCACTAATAGTCCCGACGCCTTCAATTGTATTGGGTTGGATTCCACAAGGTATTGGAGGATTGGACGTGGGATAAATTGTGTTAATTGGCACTGTGGTGCTGAGTTGTTGCGTTCGCGCGACAAATTCTTGCAATAGTCGTGACGAATAATGCGACGTGCTTTGATGTACAGTCGTAGAGTTGGAACACTCGTTTTCCGATCCAGAAGAATCTTGCGTCGCCCTCTGTATCGCAGCTGTTACAAGTTGTGGTGTTAGTTCCATTTCACTACTTGATCCGTCTCCTGTAATAATAAGAAATATTGTTAAGCCGAAGTATCCTCTATTATATTGATAAAAAGAGTTTCGAGTAAACCAAACTAGACATACCATTATCTGCAATAGATTTGTCGTCGTCTGGCGAACCGCTATGAACTGGGAAGGTCGAGAAATTGGGCTGTTGCGCCGGCGCGCTCGGTGTTTGTTCTGGAAATAGTTCCGCAAGGTCCGCATCGTCGATGACCTGAGGAATATATTTCGGTTTATTTCCAACGTCATTGGCTATTTGTGAATGGATTTTGAAAAGTCGATAAATATAATATAGTTATCCACTCAAAATAATGTAGTTGCAAAGTTGTAGTTTTTAAGACGATGCGTATACGCAAAATGTTTACGTTTCTCTATTATTTTCTTTTAATTTTTCATAAATGATTTAAAATATATACGTATAAAAATGATAAAACGTTAGAGTTTCATGGTATTAACGTACTTGCAATTGACAAGCGGCAGCAAGTGCACTAGAATCATCGGGAGATGTGTGTGTGGAGCCGCCGGCGGCTTCAGCAGTATCTGAATCCGACGAGGACGATGACGAAGAAGAGGAGGAAGAAGATGACGATGACGTGGACGACGACGTGCTGCTCCCACACGCGCCGTTCTCCTCCACCGATAATGCAAACTAAAAAAAAGTTAAAAGGTAAATAATGACAAAAATTATAAAAAGGTCGTTGTTTAATAATAATTTTAATAAATCAATAAAGCAATAAGAGCATTTTTTATGGTAAATTGTAAGTAAATTATAGTTTTAAACTAAATAATCATTAAAGTAAATGACAAATGAATATTAATTAAAACTAATAATAGTTAAATATATCATTAATTCTGTCGTCGATTTCAACAACAATCACATAGAGTGAGTGAGAGGTGCCATTGGCTTGACAAGATTGATTTAGCGTAACTAGTACTAACAGTAGTTTCACAAGAGTGTAGATTGCACTGGCCGCAATATTGCACCTTTACATTCGTAACAGTCTATACAAAACATTGTATTAAGCTTAACGACCGCTCATATTTCCGGAATATCAACAGAACCTAGTCTCTTACACACAACTATATCCTGTACGTCCGAAATTACTGTTTTTCGATAGTGAATTCACGCCAGTCGTGCACATTTAGTGAAAACTAGCCGTATAGGTGCCAATAAACATATGGAATGGTAGTGCTTAAAACGCGAAATTGTTCTTCCTTTCTCGCTTAGACTTTCAAGAATGAATTGTACAACTCACGACTTTCGATAACACAATGAAAGGGATTTACAGCACGCTTCTATTATTTGACTAGTCTAACGCAGCTTATCTGTTAAGCTTAATTTTAAATCCAATTAATAAGAATAGACTTATATATATATTTTTTTATTATGATAAATTTATATTTTCATTTCTTCGTTCTGGTGTCGAGGCAAAGCGAGGGTGTAGAGTTCCGCCACTCAACACCCTTGCCTCCAGAATTCGACGGAAAATGGGCAACGGAGTGTCCTAATATTAGATTCCTTCTGCCTACCATGCTTTGTGCGAGATATAGCGTGGAACTAATTAAAAAAAGAATAGACAATCTAAAATATTTTTAGACAAACTAGAGAACAACTTTTGTTCCCAAACCTATCTATAAATAAAATATTTAAAATTTTTACAATACTTATATATATACTTTAATATTTTATATATATATTACTTTAATATTAAAAAAAAAGTATCAGGGGCCCAATAGCACAAGTTAGTGTAAAGCTGTTAAGCATTATGTAGATATATGGCAGTAATCAATAAGGCGGAAGGGCAAGCAGCCCTCGCAATGCAAGGGGTTGATGTGTCGTGTGGTCGGCCTTATCACGGCTCGCATATCAAAACACCCTGAACTACCCCACACTACCTCTACGTGGGGCTGGTTCTACGTAAATAATAAAAATAGCTTAAAATGTTTTTTGTTAGATTACAAACAAAACTTTTATTTGCCGTGTTTTACTTTAAAATTAGTCGTGACTATTATATCGAGTCCATGGTAAATATTATGGAATAGTTAGTTATTAATTCGTTACAATGCTAGGCAAAATAGATTTTGAAATCATCAAAAGTAAATTATATTTTGATTTTTACTTAAAAACATATGATCGATGTTTGAAAAATCATACGCAAGAAATTAAAATAAAAAATCTATCACTTATGTATGTAACACCAAAATTAAACATATTGTATTATTTGCAAAATTATATACGTCGACGCAAATGCTAGGTAATTGATGTATTAATTATAAAAATAAATACAATATATATTTCGATATATATTTCCTCATTTGAATCTACAATACAATAACGGTGCCTGAACCTAACTCAGACGGCGCCGACACGAATATCACATTAACGACCTCGTGATCTGCAGAGATTTATATCTGACAGCAAGTCAAACAAACACAAAACATTTATTGAATGGCTTTCAAAATATTTTGTTCAGACACACTCTCATCAACAAAACTGAAGTTAACATTGCTAATGTTTAAAGTCAAATAAAAAATTCCGCTTCACGTTGTATCCTCCGCACACAGCAGGGTAGACCAAGGGAACCTGGTGTTAAGAAACTTCAAGGCATTTCGTGTTGAGGAACTCAATGCCGGGATTTTGTCTTAGCACCGGAGCGAAGAAATGAATAATAATTCATTCCCTCGAGTGGGGATCAAACACACAACCGTCACGTTACAGTCACAGCCTTGTGTTCAGTGCTCCTGTGCCTGGACGGTCTCATGTTTCTAAATCTAAATGATTTAGAAAAACACAATAGGCGTGTAAAAGTCACATCCGTTATCGATAAATAATATATTCTATAAAAACTTGTAATAAAAAATATAACATAATTTTAAAATAGACCGATAGCCGTTTACAAAAAGGCACCTCTAGACAAAAACAACTTTTTATGATATGATGTATTCAATTAATTCTTGGACTATAAAATAAATTCATTTTGTAAGAGAAAATTAACAATCACACATCTACTGTTTAACTTAACCTTTATTCAATTAAATATGTTATAGCAAAGTCGGTTATTTAATAATAAATAAAAATACAAATATAATTGGAAAAAAATATATTAATTACTTTAGGTAAATAAAAACTCTTCGTAGATTATTCTAGAATGTTGTGGCATATTACGTGAGATAATTTTAACAAAATCATAGACAAAATTAAAAAAAATATATCTAATAATAAAAAGCAAAGTAGCAAGTTGATTGTAAGAGTCATTGACATCAAGCCAAATATCGTGAACAACAATACATCTGGTATTAGAACGTTTAAATGATCATAGAAGCTGATCATAAATTATAAGTTTTTTATTATATCAACTTTACTGAATAGATTATTTGAATTATAAATTTTGTTTTATAACGTGTATTTAATATTTTACTTTATACGACCAAAAGCGGCTTCGCCCGCTTAAACTCATTATTATATTACATACAAAATATTTACATAATTTGTAACCTATGTGCTATTTTAATATATAATTAATATTACTGTAAAGTTTTATCCAAGACCGCTCAGTAGTTTTTGCGTGAAAGTGAAACAAACATTCATCCTCACATACATTTATAATATTAGTAGGAAATAGAATAAATAAATTAATAAATCACAATAGCAGGAAATAGGCGAAAAAAAATCCGCTTCACGCTGTGTTCCGCACACAGCAGGGTAGGCAGAGGGAACCTAGTATTAAGATACTTCGTTCCCCACTTTCTGCCGAATTCTGGCGGCATTACGTGTTGAGTGGCAGAACTGAGAGTAAAATTAATTAAATAATCTCAATTTTTTTTTTGCAAAAGATGGAGATGATTTAAGAGTAAGTTACCAAGCAACAAGAAATATAAATTTATTCCACCACAACGAAACAAGATTTACACAATCTTTGCCGATATCTAATGATAACAATATATGATTCTTTAATAATTGCATTTTAAATATAAACAACACAATCAAATTAAACGTCTAATCTAACAAATTAAATAAAGAAAATATAAAGCAAATTAGAGGTTGCCCGACCGAGGAAGGCCGTGAACTTGACAGCGACAGACAATCGAGTGCCGGCGCAGGCGCAGGCGTCGAGATCAAATAGCGCGGAAGGGCAAGAGAAAGGCCGACCGGTGATATTTGCGTGCGCGCATTGTTGTGCATGCAAAACGACACTGTGATCGAATCTCTCTATACAACCTGTACAAACGCTAATGATCTTCACAAACGTTAAAGATGACTATTAGAAGTGATTGCGCTGTCAATGTTAACTTTAGTTTTCCTTGACGTATTCTATCCAATTTTTTTAAATCTAAAAACAAATTATGGACATTTTCAATCTTTATACTTTTTATAATTATATCAATTATTTATATCTTTTCATTCAATTTTTTGCACTACTTAACAAAAGAAATAAAGAATACATAAGACTATTCTCTTAACTCAATATCGTAAAACAAAACAATCGTGTTAATCTTAAGACCATTTCATAGTAAGCAACCAGTCACAGCATCCAAAGCTCACGTTCAAAAGATCAATCAAGATAAATATACACAGTACATTTTCCCTCTTACCTACGACCACAAAAAGATCTCTATCCCACGCGCCCGTCGACGGTTGCGATATTTCTGCAAATATTCATATTATTACGAGGCCGGGTACACTAGCGTAATTGGTAACCTATTATTGAGTGAATTTATATTCGATAAGCTGTCAGGTCGTGCTTCAAATTAAATTCAATTTTATTTGAAATAAGACGTGACATATTTACGAAACCATATATATAAGTTGATATAATGATAGGGTAAAATGAATGTTAGGCAGGCTGCCGGATAACTTCGCTGTACCTATAATTATTCAGTAATTCACTCGACAATTCTCACCATTAAACAAAAATGCTTCAAAACAATAAGAGCTTCTCAATTTATTTTTGAGGCCAGTCGTGGCAGCGGCACGAAGTGTGACTGTAAAATCGACTGGTTGTGGGTTCGATCCCTACTCAAAACGCAGTACCTCCAGAATTCGGAAGAAAGTGGGGAATGGAGTGTCTTAGCACTAGGTTCCCTGTGCCTACACTGCTATATGCGGGACACAGCGTGAAGCTGATTTGATTTAGATTTTTTAATTTGATTTTAAGTAGTATGTACTACCGTACTGTAGATATTTAAATTCGGGTGTTTACACGTTCGAGATTGAGATTGGAACAAGTACAAGATAATGTAATCTTATCGCAATGCACATAATCACCGGTTTACATATACGGATAGCCCGCATTAAAACGACTGACGCGAACCACGTCGTTGATAGTTGATTATTTTCAGTTTTGGTTTTTTGTCATTAGGTATAGGTACTTATATTAGCTCATTATTAGCGCAGGGTTGTATGACAAATACATGGTTTCGAGATGCACAAAAAGTTATTTTATTAATATACATAGACGATTCTTCGATGATAGAGAAACAAAAGTTGACGCTGTATCCCGCATATAGAAGGATGGTGCAGATGGAACCTAGTGTTAAGACACTGTGTTCTTAACGCCGTGCTTTTGCCACGGGAAACGAAAGCGCAACTCGTGCCTCTGCACCACGACGGCTCCCCACATTTTAAGTTTAATAAAAAATATATAACATGTGTAATGTAATTGAAAAGGCGAAACAGCCATTGCTATTATATTAACAATTTAAGAAGCTGTTACTGACTCTTCGCAAACACGTTTAAAGGTTACAACAGTAATTGGCAGCCCTGAATGGAGGCGGCTATCCGGTGGCGGTTGATTGTACTCATCAAGGATTCCTGCACTCAAGGACGTTGGTTGCTACTTGCTAGACGATGGCCGTCGATCGCCTCTTATTATTTCTCCCCAGACACATCTCGTTTCTGTCTCGACTCATTTATATTCGCGATACACATCGGACTGTAATCCCCATAAATCGTTTTGTTTTCTTAGTTTATTAATATTCACTTACTTGATACGGTAAAAAAGGAATCGATTTCAAAATAGTCACAATATAAATGGACAAAGTTTTAATATAGAACTTAACAAAAACTAATATTAACTTCTTTATTGAACGCTTGTGGTAATGGTAATATAAAAACAGATAAAAACTAAAGCTTTACAAATGTGTCTAAACGAAATAAATAACAAATTAAATAGTTTCTAAGCAGATTATATATATATATATATATATATATATATATATATATATATATATATATATATATATATATATATATATTGTATGAAATAAAAAAAATATCAAATCGAAAATGTGTAGATTCAAGGTCCGCGCGATGTCTGCCACATGTTCGATATGAAGATATTGCCTCAGAACAATTGTTGTAAATAAACGTGCTCACGTCAAGTATTAGCGCTTCACTCCGTTTATTTGAATCACTTTTTGTATTGGCGAAGTAGGTACTAACAAAAACTATAGACTATAGAGGTTCAATCACCTCGATAAGTCGAATGTGCGAATCTCATTGTCTGAATAAGATTTTTTGTGGCATATGGCTAGTTCGCGGCGTTTGAGCAAGTGGTAAACAATTACGACCAACATTTTTGTCTTTACGTAAGATAATCTACAAGGCGGCCGACGTGCAGTATACCTAACGTGACCAGACGTCCCGTTTCGAACGGGACAATCCCGTTTTTCGCTTGTGTGTCCCGGTATCCCGAAACAAACCTGGTATGTAGAGTATCACATTATCGCAGTATGCTATTATTAATATGTAACGTAATGGAATAGTAGACAAAATAGGGACGTAACGAATTATTAATTATACCTTAAAAAAACGAAAGCACTATCAGACGTCTAGAAAACTTAAAGCTATCCTAAAGAAACGACAGTACATCTCTAAAAAAAAAATTAAAACCAACTTAAAATGTCCCGATTTAAGCCAAACGAAGAATGGTCACGTTAAGTAGGTATTCCTTAATGCAGTCACTCTTTCAAATAAAAGGCTACCGTGGACACAAGGATGTATGCAAATACACATCACATCAACAAAGCGCGTTGCAGATCCAAAAACAAAAAAAAAAGAGAAACAAGGACAAGGACAAAAGGAATACCAGTCAGGAGAGTGTACGAGAGGTCGACACATCGAAGTCTTTAATTGCTTTTATTTATTTATTTATTTATTTATTTATGCTAAAGATATAAACGTTTCTATTGATTGGTATGGCTGGTTCAAAATGCACACGAGTGATAATTGCACAGTTGCTTAATCGAGTACGTAATTTTAGAGTCGTTCTCGTCATGACATTGACATTTGGCGCAAGTGGGCACACTACGAACTGACAGAATGTCGATATGGCTGCCAATCTTCGACAACTTATTATTTTACCCTCGAGCGATCCTTGTCAAACTCTATGATTTGATATGTATGTATCATAAGGAAAATGTAAATAAATTATTTTACTATAACAATGTAGTCAAAAGTAGTAAGTAGCCTAAACTTTTGAATCTGCATTAACAACTTCAAGTTTCAGCAAAATTTCAGATGTGGCGCAAGGGTAAAAGCGTCTGACTACAAACGCGACAATTGATGGGTTCGATTTCCACGAGTCGAGTGTCAAGGGCAAAATGCTTTATTAAGTTCCACCATTTAACACACAATCTCTCCAGAATTCGACCGAAAATGGGGAGCGGAGTGTCTAAGCACTAGGTTCCCTCTGACAAACCTCTGCAGAGTAGTGCTAAAGTGCATCAAATAAAATTTTCATACATTTTATTATTAAAAAAAATATTTTAAAATTCCAAAATGTATACAACAAGAACCTATTCAGTTAGATTACAACATGAAGACAGGCTGCGGTTTAAATAATGTTCGAGAGGAGTGCTCACGAAGTGTCGCGTCTACTAACCGCAACTTAATACTATCTGAAACGCGTGATATTAGGTATAATACATATAGTGTTATAAATTTTGTTCAAACATAAGTTGGTTTCATAACAACGGAAGTGAAATAAATAAGTATTGTATATTTGGTTAAAGTAAAGCCTACATTTCAATAAGGAAAATTTGAAATGAGTACTTAGTAAATATTAGTAGTTTTAATCTCTGGTTCCTCTTTTCAACAATTCGCCATTTTTATATTGTGAGTTCTATTCCCACTCGAGGAAATTTTATATTTAATATTTTAATTTCCTAGTCCTAGTAACAAAGTAAAGCTCGACGTCAAGTTCCAGAACTCATCATATAATCGAGAATTCGGCGGAAAATAGAGAACGGAAAAGCTAATCAGGAACGGCATATCTTAACAACACTAGGTTCCCCAATTCCCTCTTGCTACTCTACAATGTGCGAAATTCCCCGTGAACCTAAAAAACATATTTAAGCCCATTTAATTTAAACAAACAACAGATTAAGATATTAACGTAACAATCAAAGCTGCCGAATAATAAATACATTCGATAATCGAACTCCCTACTAAATTAATAACCGTCACTAATGCCAGTGATCGAGCAAGTGGTGCAAAAAAGTCTAATGGGGCTGCCAAACTGGTGTGATCATCAATTTACAAATAAAACACATGGTATCTGATCGACGGGCGCACGTTAAATTGTATCTGGCTTTATTCGTTCCATCAAAGAGTAAAAATATATGTTTTAGATTGAAATTGTGTAAAATTTTTGCATTTATATTCTTTGTAGGCCATTGTGGCACAAGGATATGTAACGCAATGGTTGCGGGTTCGATGTCAATCGGGGGAAAGGAATAAATAATAATACTATCTATTAATATTTTCATATTCTCACCCTGGTATAAAGGTAAAAGCGCGGCGTTGGGTACCGCCAAGTTTTGCTAAGTTCAGCTACCCTGTCTACCCTGCTAAATGGGGAATACAGCGTTTAGGTAAAAAAAATATTCTTTAGTGAATTTATTTTAAGAACAGGAAATATTACATTCGATTTGTTAATAGCCCCACATACATATATTAAGTGACATGAGTATATGTTAAACTCAATATTAATAGCGAGAAATGCTTGTAAAATTTTCAACTAGCCATTAAAATAAATACAGTTTTGACCGAGTGCCAAGCCATTTTAAACGTAAAGTTTTTTTTAGCTTCCCTCTGGATCCCGCACACAGCAGAGTAAGCAGAGGGAACATGGGAACGTAGTGTTAAGACACTCCGTCCGATTAAGACAATTTCGTTCACCGTTCTCCGCCGAATTAATTGCGTGTTGAGTTGCAGAATTCAACGCCGCGTTTTGCCTGAGAAGCGAACCAGAGCGAAGAAGAAATTATATTAAATATTTCATTTCATCGAGTAAGAATCGATCCCACAACCTGTCGCGTTACACGCTTATGCCCTTGCGCCACGACTGGTCGTGGCGTCGTTGAGTTGCTCGAAGTACTATTGTAAAACGTACATATATGAATCGTACAAAGCTAACAGCAGCTTGTTAAAAGTATTAAGTGACTTATTGAGCCAACTACCAAACACTGTTCATTCAATTACACGGACAAACAAATTATGTCTTATTAAAACGCATCACTTGCCGGTTTTATTCGGGAATTTTTCCCCCTTGTTTCTTATAATTTTTTTAGAAACGTATAACAAATTGGATTGGAGGTTCAAATCATGTTACGTTAAAATTTTTATACGTTTCTTGTTCCTTATAATATATGTATTTTAATAATAATTTCAATAAAAAATACCTCCTCGCGGTACATTCGTGAGACGTGATGTCACACTGTCGCGTTTTGAATACAAGTACCTACTAAGACACTAAAATAAAAACATGATATTATTTACGATCTTCATCGAATCACTTTAGCAACACATCAAAACAAAAGGAACATGATGCAATTTTTGAAACTTGCGATCTAAAATATATTATTTTTATTCTATTCATTCATCCTTTTAAATTTCCTACATATGTATGTATCAACAACAATCTTGTAATATTTTGTTATAATACTTACAAAAAAAAAATATTACAAAATATGTCATATCAAATTCAATCCAAAGACAAAAAGGCTAAAAAATAAAAATAATTACGATGTGACATTGGTTCTAGACAAAAAGTGAACTTTTTATCGCGTATACACTAAGCTATATGTAATTTTAATACCATTAATGTAGAGAGGCACCACACGTTCAAGTATATCTAGTCGATAATTTGTTGTTTTTATAACAAAAAGTTAAATTTAATTAAACGTCGTAGTCATTTTAAAATTCGTAATAGCTATAAAGTTAAAACAGGACAATAAGATTTCGTATATTTTGCATAAAATCTAATCACCTTCACGCTTTATCCCGCACACAGAAGGGTGCAGAGGGAACTCAGTGTTAAAACACTTCGTTCTCCATTTTCCCTAATTTTCGAAGCATATCAATTTAAATAAATATTTCATTACTTCGAATTGGGATCGAACCCACAACTAGTCGCGTTTACACTCACACATTTGTGCCCATGCGTCACAAATGAACTCTTATATCTTACATACGATCTTATTTCTAAAGTCTTTTAAAACATAGCTACAATATGGGATTATGACCTTTATAAGACTAAAGTCAATTCTATTTGTCACAAAACTGACAACAAAATTACATTGGCAGTTACAACGAAAATATCAAAACCATTAAATAATTTAAGAAATTGTTTCAAAACGAGGACTTGTAGTAAATATTGCATTTCGATGTGATTCAAGTAGCGCACTCCGGCGCACCAGCACTAACAAGCACGCGGTGGTCAGGATAACATGTAACAAGACATCGTAAAATTCGACCCTATAAGTCTCTCTCTCCTTGTTAGTATATAGCCTCGGGTTCCTGATACATCTACAAACTACTTCAAGTCGATGTAAATCGATAAAATTTTGTGTACTTCACTACAAAATTTTGCATATTTAAATATGAATAAAAATAATTTAGAATAATTAAAAACCCAAAAAAGGTTGAAACAACACATATTTTTTTAAGTAATTAAATTAATGCTTATTACACTGGCGGCAGAAGGGCCCCCGTTTCGAGTTGCATGCACCGATGCACACCACACCAAGTGATATGGTTACCGACTAACCTATTGACTTCTTATAAATAATTATCTCAGTGACTAGTAGGAGTGCTATTTAACATGTAAATTATTAATATTATCAGGGAAATATCAAATACTACATATATGTAGATAAAATATTTAATTTTTACATTCACGCTGTATATATCAAGGTAGGCAAACGGAACCTAGTACTAAGACACTCCGTTCTTCACTTTTAGCACCGTGATATATTGCGTCTTGAATGGCAGAAATTAACGCCGAGCTTTGTCTTGTCACCAGAGCGAAGAAATAAAAAAATATTTTATAATTCATTCGCTCGAGTGGAACTCGAAGCCACAACCGTTGCGTTACCAATCACACGCTACCACAATACTATCTACTACTTAAACCAATTACATTTTTTACAAAATTTAATCAAAATAAACAGAAGTTGCACCCAATTTGTCACCACCTGCCCGTAGGTGATACAAATACATACATATATATTTATAAAAGTATACATGCCAACCGCGCCGGCGCCCATGACTCAGATTTAGGTGGCCGCTATCATTTCTTCGATCACAAACCCAATCTCGACTAAACTAATTAAGGCGTATATTAGGGTGCCGAATGGACGAAAAATTCATGTAATAATACAAATAACCACTCACACCCATTTAATATATTCCAAAGTAGGGTAAGCGCGTTAGTAATACAATGATATACCTGTTTCAAAAGCTGCCTTGGTCGAAACAAGAATTATATTTTAAGTCTACTCAAAATTAATAATTTTGAATAACAGAATTCAGTGCAAAATGGGGACTTGAGTGTGTTACTACTAGGTTCCCTCTGCCTACTCTGCTGTATTCAGCGTGAAACAGTTTTTTTTTTAGTACCTATACCCTATATATAAACTGTGCAGTGGAAATAAATTTCACATTTTCGTTTATCTTATTTAACTACCATTACTGATTCAGCATTCCAATTCTCACAACGGGGAATAATGATTGGCGATAAGCGGTAATCGCATGAAAGCTAGCCATAGAACTGGTTGCTTTCTTAACAGCATTGTGGAAAGGGAGTAACTACTTAACGGGCAACGAGAAATCATATTTTATACAAATGTATAGTATGTTAGAGGCCTGGACTGTCGTGGTGCAGGGGCACAAAGTATGACTGTAAACGCGAAAGGTAGTGGGCTTGATTCCCACTCGCTATTTTCATTTGTTTGCTTTTGCTTCTCGCTTTCGAGGCAAAGCGCGGCGTTTAACTCAACCACTCAACACGCAATGCCTTCAAAAATCGGCGGAATATGGGGAACGGAGTGTATTAACACTATGTTCCCTCTGTCTACCCTGTTGTGCGGGATACAGCGTGAAGCTGATTTATTTATAAAATTTTTGTATAATGTTGTTTGTAATGGAGTGCCGCACTATGCACAGCGCTCACGACGTACTGCCAGTACACCCGAAGATGACAAGATAGCAAACCACAACTTCCTTATCCGTTACGCGATATAATCGGACGAGGTACGCTGTCTAATTTGAATAACCAACGACTTGAAAAGTCTCGATCCAAATGAATATACCTTAGTAAAAATCGACTTGCATCTTTGGGAAAAATATATTAATAATGATGAGACGTTTCGTATTCAAATAAGGTTATTAGATGAGATTGTTTCAGAACATATGGAATAAATTACACTACTCACGGGTGCCGCAATAAAAGACGCCATCAAAACGTCGTATAAACATCGATAAACCTATTAATATCGGTTGTAGCGTTTACTTTGGAATTCTCTAGAAAATTTCCCCCCGGGTTCCCGCGGGGTTCAGATCGTGACTGCGCGTCGCGTTCGGCGCAATTTGCTTACCCATACAGTGCCAGCGAGCGCCGCTCTAATCATGTGTAAAATATTGCCGTGCCTCGTCAGTGCGGCACAGAATCGGGACGGCACGTCAAAAGTCACAGAGAGAAACGGTCCGAGATTAATTGACTTGGATAGACGCTGCACGATCACCGCTGTCTGCACTCCGGGCTGACTTTGAATTGTATATAGAATTGCTAATTTTATATCATTAATATAAAGTATACAATTAAAGATGTCGTAATGTAAAACATTTAAAACTAAATAACGAAGACCAAGCAAAGTAAATATACAAAAAATAAATATCCATTAAAAATATATATGTAAAATTCTTATAAATAAAATAAAATAGCAATGTGAGAAAGTCGAGTCTGTAACAAGGCGGTCAGTATCGGGTGCGAGAGGAGGGCCGAGGGCCTATTAGAACAATGGTAGCGAGCAGAAGCATGTGATCATAAAGTTGCACCTACAATCAGCACTGGTACATGTTATATCACTTATGTAAGCAACCCATAAAACAACATATTACATATAACAATATATTATAATATATCGATATATGTATGTGTTTATATTGTATGTACTTTAAATAAAAAAAAATACATTTAAATAGATATTATTTTTTTTAAAAATAATAAAATACTCGTTTTATAAATTGTTTTTTTTATTACGCAATGGTATATTAATTAATGATATTTTATATAATTATTAATTCAATTGTAAGCAACAATTAAATAATTAACAGTTTAATTACAGAACAATTATACAGGATAATTGAACTTACCACAAATTATCATGACAAAAACCACGTGATAAACAAACAAATCAATGCTTTATAATAAATAGAAAATAATTGTTGAAAAACTTTGTATCATATTATGGAAGCTTTATTATAAATGAATTTTACGCTAAGTTGATTTTACAGTACAGGCACGACATGTAAACACGATGATTGTGGGTTCGGTACCCACTCGGGGGAACGAATTGTTAATATTTATTAATATTTTCATTTCTTCGTTCCGTTAACAAGACAAAGCGCGGCGTTAAATACCGCCACACAACACGCAATTCCTCAAAAAATCGGAAAAGGCATATGAGAAAAATAATAAAAAAATTATAATGTTATATTTCCATCATGTAACCAAAAGAAGAAAACAAGAAAAAAATGCATCTTAGTACACCGGAGACCGGAGGCTTAATGCAGACGTTTGTACCAAGGATCAAAGAATATATTTTGTACGGCAACGCTTTGTTTGTGAGGTAAAGGGAGGTAGGGTACCGCATTCCCACGCGACACACGCGGATACGACGGTTCCGATCACCGCCCCCACTAATTGAGGAGATGCATCCAAGGACGCCCCGAGACTACATACATATATTAATAAATCGTTTGCTATTAACGAATTAAATTATTTTGACATTGACATGAGTTTGGGAGACTACTTTAAGAATAACTTCAAGAAACTTTTAACTTTTTATCAGTAAGATATCATTTGGATAATAAAAACATAATATACAGTACTTAGGCGAACTATATATAGATTATATTTATTTACCTATAGAACACCACAGATAATATATATATATTTTTTTATGGAAAAGGACAAGGCAAACGATAATAATAAAAACTAATATTAATAAATAATAAATTCCAAGGATAATTTTGCGTCACAACTGTTACAATTAATGATAAGTGACATGGCGAGGAACTATGTCGAACTTGGGAGACGCGTGGGCAGTAAACGTCTAGCTCTATCGGAGGATGGATTCCGTATCATTCATCATGACTTTTACACTTCGAAAACTACTAAACATATTTTTTTAAATGAGAAATATTATTAAAAACACGAATCTTTTATCAATAGATCCACATAGGTAACTTTCATTTTACATTATATGTTTTCTTTTACTTTTATCAGGCATTGCGTGTTGAGTGGCAGAACACAACGCCGCAACTTTGCTTTTTATTACCCTTTTATTTTCTACTACCTTAGTGCCTATGTACCAAAATAAAATCGCAAATTTTTAATTAAAAAAGAAACATGTATATAAATAAAATAATAAATATTGCTATTAATGTATCTATAATAATATCCAAAACTTCAAGGTAACAAATCCAAACGAACAAAACCTACACCAAATTAAAATACTTCCTTGTTAACTTTAAATATATTACAAACGCTGCGACCACAAAGTACCTAAATACATAAAATAAGACTTCGCTGCGGAGGTAAACAGTGGTCAATTACAGTGTGGCGCGCCCGGCTTTGCGGCGGGTTCGGGAACAATCGAAGCGGTGCGATGCGCGAGATACCGACCAGTAATAACTCTAATGGTAAGATAAGACCACGGCCACTGCACGGCTGTAGGCTGTGGTGCGGTGACCACAGAAATGCACAAACGCTGTGCGTGTTGTGTACAATTGTTTATTTACTGGAGATGTTAATGTGCATCATAGAATCTTTACTTAAGCACGTATTTATAAACGATCTTGATTTTCAATCTTTATTCATAAATTACATATCTATGAATGAAAACGGCATCTCAAAACCGATCTCAGACGTAGTGAGTTTGCCTTTATTTAATTGATTGAAGAGATCACATGGTACACGACGGCGTAGAGGTGCCGATGGCTTCCTACCTCCGCAACATCTCGCCGCGCCGCGAGCACTGAGACCAGTTTACGCCGACAACCATGTAATGTAAACGATTTATTCCCGAGGCTCGTTTTGCATTACCCGATCAAGAGCTTAGGGCTGGATTCTTGACCATGTGAATTTTGAAATGTGGTAGGATTAGACTTTAGATTATGTATTGGTTTTACAAGATACAAATCTAAATGTAAAAGTTCATTAATGTGTAAAAATAAACTTACATATTTTACGACAGAAACAACGACAAAAAACGTTACTATTTATAAAATATATATATATAATTGACTTTTTCCTGCGACTTCTGTTAATTCAAACAGTTTAGTGACATAAAAAAAACTGTGTTAGGTACACAATACCCATTTTAAATAAGTGGATTATTTATATCAACATCATAACAAAATGATAATTTATCAAATCGAACCAAAGGTTCCTGTGAATAACCAAACAGAATTAACAAACAAACATTTCACTTTGATAACATAAAGTATAGACGAGAAATGTGTAAAAAACGAAATTAATAATATTAACGTATTAACGTATGCGTGTACATCGTAAATAAATGGCCGATAGCCGGCAATTTATTTTCAATGGACCTCGGACAAACTCTTATGCAAACAGGTATATCATCGTTGTCAGCCCTATTGAGGCGTGCAGTTGTCGCAGGGGCTTTATTAAACGACGTAAAGTTAAGATGGCCGTTGGACCGGCTTATCCCGATACACAGCGCACCTATACTTGACGCGCTGTTAATACGCAATAATCGCTTTCAGTGGAAACAATGATTATTAGGTTAGAATCACACCAAAGAACACACAACATTCCCAATTTTATCATTTATTTATTTACTCTCGCATCGACTGTAGATGAAATTATTTACGACTAAACTTAAAATGAAGCCACAAAAATAATTTTAAAATTAAACAATTACATAAGTATCGTTGGTTGATGGGTTCCCAACGAGACGAGAAATGCAATCTCGTAAAACAAGACTATAAAACCCCGAGAGACACCGCTAAATACAGTAGAAGGTCCCCATAAATATTTAATTGGCACACGGGGAGCCCGATTGAAAGCGTTTATTAATACAAAAGGCGAATTACTTATAAAAGAAACCGATTTAATATAAGCAGCCAGTAATGGCGCATTTAATCGATGCGGCCAAGTGCGAGCGTGGACGTGTCGAACCTCCTCACTCACAATCAAACTGCATTCCCTCACATTTACTTGTCTCGCTTTACGCAACTTTCGTACGTACGTACGTACGGTGTAGTATTCGTGTGGCACTAACAATAATTATTTTTAATAAAATATAACAATCGAATGGTAAAATATCGATTATAATCAATTTTACAGTAACAGTTGTACATTGGCAAGATATCGATATAATTGATCTTCAATACGCGAAAGACACAAACCCACTAGATACGCAAACAAGAATGCAACCGGTTCGAATAGCGAGCGAGCAGAAGGGAAATGAATGCATTGTATGATGATACAACGTTTAGAATTGATTATTTCAACATTGAACTTGAAAATCGAGGAATAAATTAACGACGGCCAAATGGTGCATGTGTTCGTGCAGTTTTTGCGGATGTCACCAAAAGTCGCCGCGTTGAAGGTGTCCAACCGGTTTAAGTCACCATCTCCTCCCGCCGCCGTCATAAGCGCGTCTGCAAATTCAACACTCGTCAAACACCGCAAAATGCAATACGACCGTTGCGTTTGAGCTGCGCTGGCGCAAGTGTTGTAACGCACCTCCACTTATAAATGTTGGGAATATTATGTTTATGTTTATGTTGCAAAATACATATAAGAAATTATTGTAATGAAAATAATATTTGGTTGAGTTGATTAATTCTTGCATCCTCATAAACGATTCTTTTGATTTCTATCCAAGAATTTGAATCACATATTTGATTTATGAGTGAATAAACAAATGTATGTCAGTCACGTTTTCGGTTATAGTTTTCTCTATATTTTCACAATAAAATTCTTGACAAGACAATATAAATTATTTCGTCAAAATCGTATATCAAATTTTATCGTACATTTTTCATTTCTCTTAAGTTAAAAAATATATATTTAACTACACAGTTTACATTTATTTAAATGTTGATCCAAAATGTTTACTAAGTACGGCGTTAAATTTTGCCAGCCATCACGTAATATCTCGAATACTGTCGAAATGTCTTATCTACGTTTTCTCTATCTCTCCCTACTCTCTACTAAATGAAAACTCAAAGATGAAATTAATATAGAAATACTAGCATATAATTCAAATTTATCAGCAAAGTGCGCATTGAATCACCGCCATCTTTAGATGGAGCTAACGTATTGCATAATCGGTCATTAAAGTCGTCCGCAACGAGAGGCGCGCTACAATAGCGTATAATGAAACAATACTTAGCGAACCAGGATATATTGATGGAATTATAATTTATTAAACTTATTAAACCGCGTCCATTGCATCAAACGTTGTAAACATTGATAACGTCGATCGATCTGATAATGATCAGGAAGAGATGTAAATTGAACTCGAAGGGTACCGTAATCTCGTTAAAGCTATTAGATACCAAGATAAAATCAACAGGGGCTTTAACGGCGACGTACATCAATCAGTTGAGAGACTTGGGTCCGCCGCACGTTGCATTCCACCATTTTCTTTTATAATGATCTAGTTATACAGCAAAAACCACCATTACCCACCGCGAGTGGTAACGACAAATGTCTAAGAGTAGGAAACAAGATTATTAATAGATTCATTAGTCACTACGCGTCCGTCGGTCACAAAAAAAAATAGTAATATCTTGAAATTGATTTATAGCAATTACAAAATAACAAGTTCGACGGCGACGCCACGAACAATAAGAGATTCAGTAGGACTACATTTTATATATCGCACGATATAATCGAGATGTGAAGTGACGTTATGTATAGCCGTTAAAACAAAACAACCTTGAATCGATCAGTGACATGGACATTATACCAATAAGTGATGTATTTTATTTAAAATATTTTTATGTATTCTTTACCTTTTATGATTCAAAACAAGTTATGTATGTATTTGTTCGGAATATTACTTGATGTCATTGTGACCGTTTGGACAGTGGGTACAAACAAGGGCCGTAGGTTTGATTCCCATATTTAGTACCACCATCCAACACATTCGTTGAAACATCGAAAGTGAAAAATCGAGTATTACAACTTTCTCTATCTCTAACATCTTGGGAAAAAAAAGAAGTGCAACAGTTAACACCATTTCTTTTCAGTCCTAAAAACAACGCAAATCCACGGTTTTCCAATTTCTCAAAATAAAATGACAATATATGATTGATAAATTAGCTAGACCGTTAGTTAAAAGGAGTAAATATTAAAGAAATATAAACATTTTCCACGAGGCCCGCGAGTATCCATATCGACGTATGTTCACAGCGTCTGAACGAACACGCGACGCGGTCACGCTCGCTCGATCACCATTTCATGGTCAAATGGAGCAAGTTTGATCTGTCTATTACGTGGCACTTATCGCTTGCTTTTAAAAATAAGTTCAACGAACAGAAGCGGACCATTGCAATTACATTATATCATAGTTGAAGCAGTATTTGATTGGGATAATTGGTGAAGTTCTTTTTAAACACTTGGTAAGTTTTAACACAATATGTTTTAATACTGAAATAACAAATGCGTTAAGAAAATATATTTTTTCATTATTTTCAATTACTCTTAGTCATCTTTACGAGAAAAAAAATCAGCATTAGCTTTATCCCACAGGATAGGCAGAGGAAACCTAGTGTTAAGACACTCTGCCCCCTACTTTGCGCTCAATTTTTTGCAATGTCTTGGTGCCAGAGGGAAGAAAATACATTATTTCTAAATAATAATCCATTCCCCCGAGTGGGGCTCGAACCCACAACCGTCGCGTTACAGTCATCTATAACACATGCGGCGAAATCATATCTAGATTTGTTTAATCATATCGTGGCATCATTATAAGTTACATCATAATTGTATGCACGACAGGCGTCGCAGCTAATGAGATTGACTTTGCAACGACCACTAATTCAGTGCAATCGCTGTGTACTTGGTATAACATTTTTTCACACACGTTGCATTTAAATTCAAATAAAAATCAGCTTCACGCTGTATCCCGCACACAGGCAGAGAGCACCTAGTGTTAAGACACTCCGTTCCCCACTTTCTGTCGAATTCTGGAGGCGGAGGATTGCGTGTTGAGTTGCAGAACTCAACGCCGCGCTCGATACTAGAGGGAAGAAATGGAAATATAAAATTAAGTAAAAATTTAATCTCTCCGAGTGGGGATCGAACCCACAGCCAGTCGGTTTTATAGTCCAACTTTGTGCCCCTGCACCACGACTGACCTCAATTGGTATTATATGGGCATGTGACATTGTCTTGAGTTGTGGTCGCACCTGGCAGTCATGCTGGTCGTGGTACGAGCTGACGAGCTGGCTGACGTACTCCCACACCTCCCCGGGAGCGGTCCAGGCTGCGGAGGTGGCCGCGTGCCGCATCATGCCACCATCACAATGCACCACTAATCTCACTTATCACCCGCGCACACTGATTCAACGTACCAGCTAACTAGCTGGTAGCCCTCGCACACGTCCGAACGTTGACGATCTATTTATATTGTTTTATCCTCAATCACGCGCAACTGGGTCGCGATCTACATAGCGAGCTACGCTAAAATCAGTTTCAGTTTGTAAACAATTATTTCAATATCGACACACACGCCTGTATTAAATTGATGTAATTACATACCGTATATATAGAGATATATATGTATAGAGTATATTTTTCTATTTAACAAGACATAGTTCCATTGTCATAGCAATAAACAACAGAATGTTTCTAATATAAAAAAAAATCAAGAAATCCAAGGCTTTTAATGAATATAACATGTATAATGTCTCTATTATAAAAAAAAACTTAATATACAATACAATTTTTAATAAACAATAAATCATCTAATAATAATTATCACGAAGAGGAATGTCTAATTTGCAGCGAGGCGCACAATCACAGAACAAATCCATTGGGTCCGCGTGTATGAGAGTGATAACACGCGACCTTGGCTACGCTGACGATTGATAAGAGAATTTCGGCAGTGGTCGCCGCAGAGGCACACGCTCTCTTATCACGTTGTTTGTTTTGCACGATATTAACTGTCGCGATGTTAACAGCACGCATAACAAAATGACAATAGTAATATCAATTTAATGACTTCTAATATTTATCCATAATATATGAAAAAAATATATATGTACCAAAATAAAAAAAAAACGTAATCATATTTCAAAAGAAAAACACAAACAAGAATCAAATAATAAACGACGATAAAACTATGTCTTCACTATTAAATTATTTCATATACTCTCATAACGATATCCTTACACAATTAAACTGTCCAATAACATATAAATATATATATATACATTACACAAATTAATTAATTATATTATATTATAAAAATATCACAAACACTTGAACCCGATCGAGCGTACGTCGCTAACACGTACGCACACGCAGACGTCGAGTACGCGCGCGCGCCTCGCCGCGAGCCAGCTAATGACCGGCGCGGCGCGTATTCGCGACCCCCACTCCGCCGCCGTACGACAGCCCGTGCACTATACACTGTACGCGCTATGGAACCAGTTTACGTGAAAAATTTTAATTCCACGGGTGAGGACCGGTCGCGCTTTCCTCGAGCGCGGCCTCCCTCGCGAGGAAAAAGCGCAGCGCCCCCGGGGCGCGCCGGAAGTGCAGGCCGCGCGCACGCGAGCCCGCCTTCATTAAATGCAGCGCGTTGCACACCTACCCTCCACCACCCGACCTACTCTCCACGACACCTATCACTCAGGTTTATCGTGCCTTATGTATCCCCGTAACATTTGTTATATGAAACCATCGTGGTACAGTGGCGCAATAATATAACTGTAACGCGACGGTTATGGGTTCGACTGACATTCGGGTAAATGAATTATTATATATTAATATTTTAATTTCTTCCAATCAATTCCTTGGTACCAAGATAAAAGCGCGGCGTTGAGCTCCGCACGCTAACTAAACTACCTAACTAAACTAACACAACACGCAATGTCCCTAAAAGACGGCGGAAATTGGGAAACGGAGCGTCTTAACATAAAGCCGTTGTTGCATACCCTGCTGTATGCGGCACACGTCGTGAAGCTGACTTTTTTATTTTATATTTATTTATGTAAAGAACACATTGCAAGACAAATTCTCCAAACTTATATATCAAAATATTTAGACACACTAAAAGCGAGCTCTTTTACGAATATTTCAATTGGTTATAAATAATATATTCAGCCTGACGTCCTGAAAGTCGGAGCAATAAATCTCTATGTAGAGTTTATCCGTCAACGCTAACTAACAATGAGCATTTTATTCGGACCCGATGTGAATGACCTATCATAGATTAGTCGTGTCGTGGGCGGTGCTAATATATTATGTTGTATATACCTACTCATCATAATAGTTTCTATTATTATTATCTATTTATTTTCTTACTTGCTTCACGCTGCATCCCGCACATTGCAGTTTTAACCTAGTGTTAAGACACTCCGTTACCCACTTTCCGCTATTTTTTTTTCAAAACATTTACGTATTCAATAGCAGAACTTAACGTCGGGTGGTGGTGGTGCCAGAGTGAATAAATTAAAATATTAATAAATAAAAATTCATTTCCTCGAACGGGGATCGAACCAACAACTATCGCATTACAGTCACATCCTTGTGCCTGTAGAGCAGGCATGTGATAAGAAGAAAGCAAGATAAGAATTCTCGATCATCGATCTCATTACGTGATCAATAAACTTTAATTTTTAAGATAATATTAAGTGAAAATGTATGTATATTTATTTATACTGAATTGTTGCTAATAATCAAAATAAATAGGTAATTCTAGAACCGTTTACATGATATGACTCACATATCGCAATACACTACCAGTCAGTGTGAACTATGAAGTAAAAATAGCAATCTGGGGCGTGAGTTTAAAACTCCAATTACCTACTACCATTTTGTTTTTTATAATTGAAAATAGAAATACTATAGTAAGATAAATAAAATAAATTAATATATACATCAGCTTCACGCTGTATCCCGCACACAGCAGTGAAGGCACACGGAGCGTAGTGTTAGGACACTTCGTTCCCCACTTTTCGCCGAATTCTAGAGGCGGAACTCAACGCCGCCCTGTGCCTCGACCCCAGAGCCAAGAAATAAAAATATAAATGTAAGCAAATATTTTATTTTCTTGAGTGGGGATCGAATCCACGACCAGTCGCGAAAATAGTCAAACTTTGTGCCCCTACGCCACGATTGGCCTAATATATTTGCTTAAAATCGTTTACGGATACAGAAAAAAGGTTTATTGAGTAACCCTTAACATAAAATGTATACGGTTTCATATATTCGTGCATTTTGCGGGCTACGCTAAAGCTTAGCTAGCTCTTGTATAAAGTCACCGCAAATTATAGGATTGCATATGTTTACCCACATACATTGTATAGGTTTCGTTTTTGTTGGTAAATTAGTTGTTTAACAATAAATATATATTTATTACCTAATTAGAAAATAAAAAGTGAACTTGTTTGAAAACCTACTTTAAATAATAATTATTTTGTCTCCCAAACTTCTAATAACAGAGTAGGGAGGCTCATCCTAACGCCGTACACTAGATTGTAAATATTCTTTTAATTAACAATTTCCTTGAATGAGGATAGGAACCGCACAAAGAATGACAAATAGCACATAATATCACTAGAAAATTATGTGCTAAATAACGAAAAAAATACCAAAAAAAAAAAAAACGTTTACACGTACATATGTGATAAAAACTGAAGTCCAGGCTCAGCCTAGAAATATCTTTAGAATCTAGATACGCTACTGCCTATAAAAGTCTGACAATCAGACACAGTAGGGGAAATCGAATAATCAAAACCATATATTACTATAACGAACATAACAAAATACATTTAGAAAAAATGTACCGTAAAATATCTACATAAAATAAGGGCACAGAATGAGATCGTACGTGAACTTTCTCTCCAAGTCAATTAACAATAGATATTGACACACTACAGGTAAAGTTGTGGCCCAGGTGCACAAGGGTGTGAATGTAACGCGACGGTTGTGAGTTCGATCCCCACTCGAGGAATTGAAATATTTATTTAAATTTATATTCTATTTCTTCGCTCTGGTATCGAGGCAGAAGAGCGGCGTTCCGCGGAAAGTGTGGAATGGAGTGTCTCAACACTGCCTACCCTACTGTGTGCGGGATACAGTGTGAAGCTGATTTTATTTTTTTTCATACAAACTTGCATTATATCGAATTATAATAAGCTAATAAAAAGATACTAAGGACCGAATGATAGATGACCAAAAAAAATGTTGATTCACAGGTAATATCTGTTTTCCTTTAACAAATTCAGTAATAAAATCATTAACCTTAAAAAATATTATTTCTATTAAATAAATAAAATAAAAAAAATTACAATGACCGTTGTTAGCTTGGATTGCAATAAACATACAATAATAAATAATAATATCATCTCGACGTACTGAATGTGCGACATGCGCATTTTCATCTAGTCACGTGGAAAGCAACGTGTTGCTATTGATTACTAGTTATTTCAATATTTGTATGCAGTGCATCACGCTGCGGAATTTTATTTCAATAGAAATTCGTAGTATTGTATATTTTTTAATATGGACTTGTGGATATTTTATTATTGAAATGTATTGTAGCTCAACCTAATTTCAGATAGTGAGTTAAAATTGTTAAAAAGTGTAATCATACAAAAATATATTTAATAGCGACTAAATGAACTTATTAGAGGCCAGTCGTGGCGCAGTGGTACAAAGTGTGACTGTAAAACCGACTGGTTGTGGGTTCGATCCCCACTCGAGGAGATGAAATATTTACTTAAATTTTCATTTCTTCGCTCTGGTGTCGAGGCAAAGCGCGGCGTTGAGTTCTGCCACTCAACACGCAATGCCTCCAAAATTCGGCAGAAAGTGGGGAACAGAGTGTCTTAACACTAGGTTCCCTCTGCCGACCCTGCTGTGTGCGGGATATGGCGTGAAGCTATTTTTTTTAAAATGAACAAACATCGTTAAGTCTAACAGCCTTTTAAGTATTTTATTAGGATAGACAAAACTTTACTTCTATAAGTATAGCAGGTAAACAATTTCAAAAATTGATTTGTATTCTCTAATAGGAAATAAAATAAAAGTAAATTTTGTATATTTTTTTTTACTTTCTATTTGTACAAAAAATACATAACGAAAAAAACAAAAAAGTGGATTTGGCAGATTCATAAAGCCGACGTCATAATTCAAAAAATAATCATCATCACTATTGATATTGATATAATATAATAAAATTTAAAAAAAAAAAGTGTTTATTGATATAAAATAGTAAAATTTAACAAAATTCACACAGCATATTAAAAAAGTACCTACACGTAGTTCGGAGTTCGTTCGGATACACTTTATTACGCCTATTAAACGTAAAACCTATACAAATACTCACCCCGCTACATCACTAGTGTGCGTATTATAAAATAATAGTTATGTTAATACGGTAGGGTCCTTTAGAAGTTATGAATGTAATCATCCCATTCCTATAGACTTCACTCTATGTGTGGTAAACAAGAATAAGTGCTTACGCAATAAAATAAGTGAGATGAACAACAACAAAGAAATTGGGGGGTACCGTTTTAAATTTGAGCACAAGGTAACCCTTTCATCACAAACGTCCCCTCGACATAAACCGGCTTGGATAATATTAGAGTAACACAAGTTTGTACGTTTGTACACGTACTCATATTTTCACAGATTATTTTATTTGTTGTTTTGTTGTTGGTATTCTTGAGAAATAAATGGAAGAAATACATAAAGTGTAATAATTTCGACGCCATCTTGACGCAGTTGAGTTTTGTCTCACTGAACGCGATGGTAATGGAAAAAAATCGGTCAAGTGCGCGTCGTACTCGCCCACCAAGGGTTTCGTACTAATTTTAGGAATATTAAAACATTGTAAAAGTTGTTTTAAGTTAACTTGAAATGGTTTTTTTATGAAATACTTATAGCTTTTCTCTTTTTATAATTTTTCCTTTATTCCTATTCAAAGTTTACTTCGTGAAAATTTTATAACCGTAGGTTCACAGAGAATTACCCAACAGGTTTTGATTATGCGGCGAATTTCATGCAAAATACTGAAAAAGCAATGCACAAACGCTCACATCTTTTTATTGCGTTGACTAAGAAGCTTAGAAGAAGGAGATTTTTTTTCTCTTCTTCAAGAGAGCGTAAAGATGAATACATTATTTACATTAACTTTGACTTTATAGTCTTAACAGACGAACAACAAAGTGATCCTATATGGGCTCTATTTTTATTTTTTGTGGTACGGAACCCTAGAAATTATAATTAAATCCCTCAAACACCAACATAATGTGTCGGAATACATTGCAATTAATGATGTCATCGGGTCGTACAACAAATATGTATCAAGTTACATTTGGAATACGAAATGAATCACTCACTTTATAAAAAATATCAAAGATATTGCAGGTGACTACAAATGAGTACAGTATTTAAATTAATTCTTTAACGATATATAGCGTTAAATATAAAATTAAAAAGCCGTCGTGGCACACGCGTGGCGCAACTTTAACGCCACGGTTGTGGGTTCTATTCTCACTCGGGTGAATAAAATTATTTTTATTTCCTTGCTCTCGTACCGAGACGAAGAGTGGAAAATTCAAAGGTTTCCTCTGCCCCAGACAATTAAATAAAAAATATATGAACATAAAGAACTTTTAAAAATAAAAATATACATCGTCGCGTAGCGCGGGTGAAATAGGATGGATGGAAGAGTTTACAATGATTTTAAATTCAATTCCCCTTGTAGAAGTTATTATGATACTACTCCAGATACAAAGTTGGATCCCGTTTTTCAACCAAATCCTAAATGATTATTTTCAGCTCCGGAGAAAACCAGTACAGTTATCCGCTTTCCGTTCAAATTTTGGGTATTATGCGTTATATAGCTGAACTCAACGCTGCACTAACGACATAGAGCTCCAGAGCGAAGAGAATCATACCATTGTCGAGTGGATGTCAGATAAAATCAAATTAAAGTGAAAGGTTGATCACTGTGCGAGTGCCTCCGCGCCACGATAGTTCAAGTTTTCTCTAAGGAAGGTAGAACGTGAAGAATTAAGAACTCTCATTCTACTTATGTATTTAAACATATAAGCAGACATTGTGTTTATAGAGTACTGTGATATAATGTAGGTATTATTTAAAAATAGTGCAACCAATTTAAAAAAAGTCAGTGCAGTAAAATATTAGCACTTTAGCAGAATTCCACATGACTAATACAAACCACGTTTAGTATATTGTGATAGCTGATTTAACACGCAATATTTCGAGAATTCGGCGGAAAGTGGGGAACGGAAGTATCTTAATGGGAGCGGAGTTGCTTAACGCTAGGTTCCCTCCTACGTTCCCTCGACCTACCCTACTATGTTCGGGATACCGCTTGAAACTACAATAAAAAAATATTACATACAATTTCGTTAAGTAAAAACAACCAAATATCCCAAATAATATTACGGAGCCGTTTCATAAAAGCATATTAAATCATTAAATAGGTCACATGACACGATTTAGGTCATGATCAAAATAGTCTATGTATAATATGTTAATAGTACTGGAAGCTAAGCGTGGGTAGCTAATATAATGCCAACAGCCAATCATTTTAGTTCCACACTTACAGCGCGTGGCCTGTAGTTGCGTTTAGTAAAATGATTTTTCTCGTGGGATATAAGTATAAAATACTTTCTAATAATTTCCTCGCTCTGGTAACGAGGCAAAGTGCGGCGTTCTGTTCCGCCACTCAACACGCAATGCCTCCAGAATTCGGTGGAGATTGGAGTACTGAATTGCCTTAATGGGAACGGAGTCCTTTAGGTTCAGGTTCCCCTACCTACCCTGTTATGTAAAATGTGAAACTAAAAAATATACTATACTAGCTTTTGCAGCGACAATGGGTCAAAAAATTTACACGCACTGTGTGGTTGCTTGAGAGGGTGCCGGCGGCGGTAAGGCGCTCCTTGCGGGACTCGACGGACTAGGAGTATGCGAGGGATACTTATGTCTTATAAACGTAGTACGTTGTCTAATGATGCAGTCTTGCATGAAATATGTATGTACGTCAAAATATTCTAATGAATTTTAAATAAATCATATAGAAATTTGGTAGCTTAAATTTGTTTTCATTGCGTATATGTACTTACGAAGGAGATAGGTGATATATATAAATTATAAATACTTCCTAATAAATATGATTATTTTACAGTGCATCCAAAATCATGGGAGAACCAATTAATTAGTCAAGCTGATTACTCTTTGACATTTATTTTGGTTATTTTTTGTTTGATTAATATTTTTTTCAGTTTAACGCATAATTCTGCATACTATAAAGCCAAGTGATCAGATATTCCAAGGCATTCTCTTCTGCAATTCCCTTCTCGACGTAAATGTATGACATGACATGTTGAGCGGCGGAACTTAACACTGCGTTGGACACTCGTACCGTATCAGTCAAATGAAAATAAATAATTACAATTAATTTAATGAGACTCGAATTCTGTACCTGTACGTTTACAGTACGTATACACATAATAAACTATCACTCCACCAACATGTATGTATATATTTCACACTATCTTATGGCAATCGAACTCACAAATATAAAACATGGATTGCATATTCGATTTTTTTTTGTTGAAAATATATTTCCAAGGTAACAAAATAATTATAACAAAAATTATAACATTAGGTATTCACATTAAATCTAATAATGAATCGAAAAACCTTACTTTGTTAGAAATTTTATTTTAGTGTTTTTATATGCAATATGTAAAAATTGGTATAAAGTCCTAATTGATAATGTAATTTTGTTTTTATCATTATCAATTCTGATACATTATGAGAAACAGAATGGAAGTAGTTCTAATGGAAATAGAATGTCTTAACACTAGGTTCCCTCTGCTTATCCTGCTATGAGCAGGATTATGTAAATAAAAAATTGATAATGTTATTAGATCCTCAAAAGTAATTCAGATGAGAAAATTAATAATTGCTTAGTACAAGCAGGCGAAGCCGCGAGCGGTTCGCTATTATATCACATTAAACAAATAAAACTCTAATAAATAATAAAAGTTTGCTGTTACAGCCAAGAATGAGCCAGAAAAATATGGCATTTATATAATTTTTTTTAACACCATAGGTAAATCCTTTACCTAGCCTCAAAAAGGGCAAATTGTATTTTATAAGAGTAGAGGGCAAATTGTATTTTATAAGAGAGAGACTGTTTGTATATTTGTATTGTAATTTATATTTTATTAATAAAACAAAAATAAAATTCATTATAGCTTTCAAAATAATGATCTTAGTATGCTTTAAAATACTGGCAAATAGAGAATCAGATTCAGAAATTGAGAAGCTAATATCTAAAATCTAAATATATCTTTCTATAGAACATATATACATGTATATACTATTTAATCCACAGTGGGGTTATTATATGAATGTAAACACAACATCTGTGGAATTAACATTCACTCGAAAAAAATAATATGTTATTTTATACAATACCTAAGTTATAATCAAGTGAGGCCAGTCGTGGCGCAGTGGCACAAAGTGTGATTGTAAAACTGACTGGTTGTGGGTTCGATCCCCACTCTAGGAGATGAAATATTTACTTAAATTTATATTTCCATTTCTTCGTTCTGGTGTCGTGTCTTACTCTAGGTTCACTCTGCCTACCCTGCTGTGTGCGGGATATAGCGTGAAGCTAATTTATTTAATTTTTTTACCTAAGTTATATCAATATCTATTTATGACAAACTCTGCTAATACTATCCAAATAATTTAAAAAATATATCCTAGGTTGTGTAAAGATGGAAATATGCTATAATTCATTTTTATTGTTACTACCTAACGCAATATCTAGAAAATAGAACCAGAATTTTTATTTTTATCTGTTATCTGTGTGTGTTTGTATTAAACCAATATACATGCAGTTTTCACTATGGTAATCTGTCAACCTTAACTAGTTTTATTTAGATCAATTCTAATAAACTGCTACAAAATAACTGTTTTCTGACTTTAAATGACAATGTTATTAGAACACGAGAGTAAATTAATAATTATGTACTTCAAGGGAGTGAACCTACAAGCACGTTGCTAGTTAAAAATAAACAACTTAAAATAAAGACTTACCTTAGTTCTTCTCGGTGCCTTCTTTGCATTATTATCAGCTGTTTCTTCACTTTTATTCTTTTTCACACTAACAATAGTCTTTGTAGAAGATGGTTTGTCTTTGATTTTAGCATCTTTACTATCACAGGGTTCCTCGTCGCTGTCACTTTTGATAATGTTTCTTGATTTTAAAGTTTTTGGGGAACATTTAGATGGTAGATTCTTCTTGACAGCCTTTAATGGCAAGTCGTCATCACTCGAGGAATCCGATGAACATTTGCTGCATGATTCAGAACTAGAGCTGCTTTCAGATAGCTTCTTCACAGTTTTATCTTTTGTTTTGGTTTCATTCTTTTTTTTCTTTACTGAAGGTTTAACAGTTTTTTTGGATGTTGGTTTTCTTGGTTGTATTGCTGCAATTTTCAGTTTTAGCCCAGTATCACAAGATGTGACTGAAAATTGTGCTTTCCGGTTATTAGCTTGCTTATTCCCGGAACATTTCCAGTCACTTCCTGAAGATTCACTTGAGCTGCTGTTCTGTAAATTAAAAATGATCATTTATGTAAAAAAAATTGTAATTTATAGTTAAATATCCAAGATTACTAATAATAAAGCATTAAAATATAACCCATGAGGCAAATTGTCATTTGAAATTGTTTAGCTTGTGACCAGCTTTTCTCAATAGTACTGCCATTCACACCAATGGTAGTTTTCTATAAGAGTTACTTTTATAAGTATTTTTTTATGTAATTTGATAATTCAGTGGTTGTAAAGACTGAATTAAATAAGGAATATTTTGACTCAGAAACTATGATATCTTTAAAGTCATTGAACATGTTAATTTGTTTCAAGCTAAAATTTTGTGTATCTTATTATTATACAAAACAAGACCTTTATTTTTTAAATAATATCTTTATAATGTTCTACTTACATCGGAATCACTATTAGAATCCGAATCACCACTTGAATCTTGAGTTTTTGGCACCTCTGTGCCCATTTCTGAAACAATAGTGCATTTAATTAATTTATATTTAATTATTTTCATATATATTTTGTTTTGTGACATAATATTTCAATAATATCTTTATAATAATAGTTATAAACATAAGTTATCAATACAACAAAAGCATTTCTTCCATAACAGACAAACATGTTTTTAAAATAAATTTTGATACTCTATTGAAGAAGAGTGATTGGATTCCTGTTATATCTTAAATGGGCGTTAAATATTTCTTATCCATAAATAGTTATAAATAGACATAATATTATTTTACATTTGACATGAAATTGTTATAATAGTGTAGGTTAGGTTTCACTAATTGTGATACAAATTATATTTTACAAATAAATAAATAAATAAAATATTATGACATGATGAATGATGATATAAATAACAACAATAGAAACACAGCCATTTGTATAACAAAAACATTACACTACTAGTGCACGTATTCTTAACGTAATTAGCACTAGCATCGTTTTTAAATCTGTTTCTTTACAGTGAATTCAAGATTTTGGATTTTAATTTATAAAATAGCTGAATTAATGGTCTAATGACGCTAGATGTATGTACTTACTTCAAGGTTGGTCAAGATGTTCCAAAATATAGAACTATGAATTTCTTCATTTCACTTATTGGGTATTCGTAAACATAGCGATAATCTGAAATGCAGTACGGATTACATTGGACGCTGTATTAAACAGTTAACTAAAAATTGTATCGTTTTCTCCTCCAACTTCAATACTAATTTGTCGGAATGACAGATCTGACGACACTCGTTGGACCAGTTTTATTTCACCATGTAACTAAAAACTTGGCTTTACACATCTTTTTAAAAGCAATAAATTTCACTGATACTTTATTGATAAGCCCTGGATTTTAGCAATAGAAGTAAATATAATGGGTTTAACGGTTTTTAACGACGTTGGCGCCAAATAAATGCATACGTTTACATGATATTCCTAAATAAAGAGCTCAAAACACTCAATAGGTTATAAATTTTACTTCACTACGTTTAAAAATGTAAATGTAAACGAACCACTTCAGTATTCTTTAGAAATTCACCGTAAAACTGATTACTTCAACTTAGCACTTAATTTTTACATCGCCTGGCCACCATGTTTACAAATGTTTCGCATAAAAATTTAGGTAGGTACAAAGGGAGAAAGCTAGTGAATTGTGTGGCTTATTCTTTCACACCTATGTAAGCCGCTTTTGCTAGAAAGAGAGTCAAATCATAATAATAGGTTCAAATTGCGGCGCAAAATGGCGTCAGATGTATACTATATAGCTTATAACTTAAAATGTTATTATATCACTAATGTTTGTTCAATATTTAATAACATTATACTTTTTGCGGTTTCCATTCATATATTATTTTTATGTACATTAAAGGTTTTTCATTAATAATATATCAATCAGTTCACGGAATTGGAGTGCAACTACAGTACAGGTTTAATACCGCCATCTATAAGAAAATAATAAAACCAAAATGTAAAAAAATGCCTAACATCTGTTATCTGCTTCCTGTATTTGTTTTTAAATTATGAAAAAAAAAACGTAATTCTATAAAAAATACTAATTTTTTATTAAATAACTCCTGTGTCCTTAATATTATTTTTTAAAATTCAGTGTTAAAAGTAATAATACCGTATGGAATTGTGCAATTGTGTGCAAATGTGCAATAAAAATAAGCTGTAGGGGCTGTGCTTATGAGTGACAGCTGGCATTGACAGACATGCCATACTCTTTGTCTTAAATAGGATAATAGAAATACTTTATATTTGTATTTTCTATATAACTATTTTACAATTAAGTTCAATAATTGTAAATCTACTTCCATTACTTATATTTGTAAATTATTAATGACTTAAAAAAGACATCAAATTAAAAGGACCACTACGGTAGCTCATAATAAATAAGGAGACAATGTTGTACCAATATATTTAAAGTGTAATTATTATAATATATGAACACCGATTGTTCGTATTTATATTCTTAAATAATTACTTATAAGAGTAATGAGGTTGTAAGATCTAAAATTTAATTGATGCCAATGTGTAAACTAATATTCTATACTAAGTATTTAATATTTTTCTGAGAATCTTCAGTGAACTATGGATGAAATAGAAGTATGGGAGGATCTAGCTAATATTCCAGCTGATCCACCCCTGATGCGTGAATTATGCGAAAAATGCAAGTAAGTTTTTGTGTTTTAAAAAAATACCAATAATTTGTAGATAACATATTAAAAACCTATATGTACATACTTTAATTTACAGAAGACCATCAGTAGTATGTTGGTGCTCTGCACTGCCACCACAACGACTAAATCCAAAAAGCAATGTAATTTTATTGCAACATCCAGCTGAAGAAAAAAGATGCTTGCGCACTGCCCCTATTTTACAACTTGGTTTAGCAGAAAATAAATGTCTTATATTCAAAGGAAAAAGATTTCCTTTACCCAGACATGAAAATTTAGAGAAAATTCTTACCCACCCCAATACTTTACTTTTGTATCCAAGTAAGACTGCTATAGATATACAAGAACTGAAACATGAGGCAGTTTGTTATAATATTGTATTAATAGATGGAACATGGCCCCAAGCTAAGGCCATTTATGCATCAAGTCCAATTTTACATCGAATAAAACAAGTTAAATTTACTGCTACAAATACAACGAGCAATTACATTATAAGAACTCAACCTACAGAAGGTTGTTTGAGTACACTAGAAACAGCAGCTGAAGCATTATCACAGTTGGAAGAAAATACAATCTATAGAGAACAATTAATAGAACCTTTACACATGCTCTGCAAGTTTCAATTAGAAAATGGTGCAGTCACTCATCAATCAAAAGAGTTCTTAATAAAATCAAAAACATATCCAAAGCTAATTGGGAAAAGATTGTCCAAGTTATTAAAATCTACTAATGAATGTATAGAAACAAAGTAAAAGAACCAACTTGTTAATGTTTTTATTTCAATGAGAATCCTAAATAATATGTACTCAATTATTGTATAGAATGTTTTAAATAATTTATGTACTATTTTGAGGTAAAAGTTAATTAAAAAAATAATTTACTTTCATAAAAATTAATGATTTTTTAAAAATATATACTTATATATGTATAGAGATATATTATATAGACAGGTTGCGAAAGTTTTATTTGCATGCTGCAAACTCAATATATTGTAGTAAAGACGTCTGTCTTTACTACATTTTTTTTTATATCAATTTAACTTAAATTTCTTAAGCCCCCTATTAAATGGCTTAAAAATTTAATATTTATTTTATAGGCACTTGATATTTTAAATTCTGACAAACAATTTTTCAGAATTCTAAAACAAACATTAAACATAAATGAATAGATTATAATTTCGAAGTCGTCGTGGCGCATGTACGCGTGATATTAAAAACACGACGGTTGTGGATTCGATTACAACATAATATTTCATTTCCCTGTGGGCTCAAAGGAGACATTGGGACTTGCATTTTTTAGGATACCTTTGGTTTTTTAAATGGCTTTTGTTTATTCAGAGATGCGTTTTCGTTTTTTTTTTCTATTTTTTTTATTTTTATTTTTTTTTATTTTTCCCCGACGTTTGATAGTGCTTTTTAGGTATAAATGACACTTTAATAAATTAATTAATACTGTTGGAAAATCACGGAGAAACTTGTTTCGATCAACCGAATTTATATGCCATTCTGAGAAAACAGGCAGTCTCGTTCACAAACGGGACGTCTGGTCATACGTATATATGCGTAAAACAGCGTGAAGTTGAAAAAATAGAATATAAAGAAATTCAACATAGTTTTTCAGAATTTACTACATTTTAAGATTTTTTATAGTACTTGAACTAAAAATTGGTGACTGTTGATATATAATTAATTTTTATCTTAAAGACTTCACAGTATTTAATTTTAAACATAACAACTTTTGATTTATTTTTGTAATAAATAATAACGTAAATGTTCGCACAGGTTATAAATAACCATAACATTAATTCCAGAGTTTTGTCATAGACAATACAATTCTGACAACTGACAATTGACAAGATTTTAAGTTCTTTCTTTCGGTTCTGTCAAACGAATTGAAACATGGCTGAGGTTTGTGAATTTATAAAATAAATAATCTTGAATTATTTTATCAATCGTTGTTATTTTATTAAAGTGCATTGTAGTGAAGCAAAATGTATCCTAATCATATGTGTTATCCAGTGTTATTTTGTGTTTGTGATCATAAATGTTTACGTATTTCAGGTAGACGAAACTCTCAAGAAGAAACGTACCTTCAGGAAGTTTACCTTCCGAGGAGTAGATCTGGATCAGCTTCTGGATATGCCAAAGTAAGGGCCATTATATATTTTTGACGCACAAGTATTAGTGCTTGAAGCCGAAACATAACCTTAATATTTTTAATGATAACATTAATTCGTACTTCTAGTGAGCAACTCATGGAGTTAATGCATGCTCGTGCTCGTCGGCGATTTGCTCGAGGCCTGAAGCGCAAGCCGATGGCTCTGGTGAAAAAACTTCGCCGAGCAAAGAAAGAGGCGCCTCCAAATGAAAAGCCAGAAATCGTCAAGACTCATTTGCGGAACATGATCATTGTACCTGAAATGGTTGGATCTATTGTGGGAATATACAACGGAAAGACTTTTAACCAGGTTTGTAATAACTTTACATGTGTTATATGTAAAAATTGGAGAACTTTTCTGTGTTGCTGTTTTCTCAATAAATTATATGAAAGAAGTAAATACGCTTTAAGTAAAATCTCAGTTTCTTCATATCATATTATTATTCAGATTGCCAAAAAATCCTTCATTCAATTTTAGCAACCAATGTGAAATATCAATAAATTCAATCATTGAAGAATTAAGTTAAAGTTATTAGTCTTTTTGTACGAAGATGCATAAGTTACTTTCTTCAAAACTAATGCAAAGTAATTGATACTATGGTGTAAATTTATGTATATTATTATTTAAATAAATTATTAGTTTTTTCAAATGAAAGAACTAGAGAAACTAATTTATCAAGAATAAACAATATACAATGAAATATTATAAAGAGAGAATGTCTTGTTGATACTAATTTTGAAAAGTCTCATCTCAACATGATTAAATATTTTGGGATGTGGTGATTAACATGCTTTTTGTTTTTCATGTTAATATTTCCCTTGACTAAAACTGGACCAGAAAATGAAATAGTATATATTGTGAAATGAATAATAAATAATGTTCTTTTTTAAATTATTTCATAAATTATTATTATTATAATTTTTTATTATTTTAATTTTAATCAAACATACAATAATTGCATATCCATGTAAGTTCTTAGTTACGTATTGGTGTATCATGTGACTGTCCTGTGATCCTGAGAATCTAGTGTAAACATTCCCATTGAGACACTTTCTTTTTCCTTTGAATTCTGGAGGCATTGCATGTTGAGTAGTGGAACTCAATGCCATGCTTTGCTTATTATCAGAGCTAGGAAATGAAAATATTATATACTTCATCTCCTCGAGGGGAAATCACCCCATAACCTGTAATTTAAATTCCACATTGATCTTATGTACTTTTAAGTCAAATGTATAAGGCAATTGTAAACATGCAATAAAGTGTTATTATTACTATTACCACAGTATTTGACAGAATTTTTTTCCATTTCTCTATGAGAAATGGATAATTTTATGTCTTGTATTGTAAGAGGAATAAGCATGGACATGAGTCAACTATGCAACGCTGAATGTATAAATAATTGGAGTGGAATGTTATACACTATATTTTCCTCTATGTACAGCTCACTATGTGAGTGATACTTCACAAAGCTATTATAATAATAATATTCAAATATATGCCTTTGTATTTAAAATAATTTCTTTTAATTCTAGGTTGAAATCAAGCCCGAGATGATTGGTCACTACCTAGGTGAATTCTCAGTTACATACAAGCCTGTAAAGCATGGTAGGCCAGGTATTGGTGCTACCCACAGCTCCAGGTTCATTCCGCTTAAGTAGGCGACAACATCTTAGGCTAAGCAAAAACAACACATGATACAATAAAGTATTTTTGTGTAACTTTAAGTGTTTTATTTTATCATATTGTAATATGCATGTGACATCTGTGAACTATAATTATGTATATAATTAATTCAACAATATTAATAGATTGAAAGACAAATATTATTATTATATGTGTGTTAAATAATTATTTAGAAGAAAATAAAGCTACAAAATATGGCATGCCAATATATGTTGAACGACAGAGCGTTTACATTACGCCCCACCACCCAAGATCTCGGGGCCCCCAGACCTACGTAAAGCTGAAATTTTAGGACTTTAAGGTTTATGTGTTAACCCTAGAAAAGCAAAATCATATATAACTGGTTTATAAAACCCAATCATACGTAAAAATTGCGTAAAAAATAAAATCACTGTTTTCTCATTCTTCACTGTTTATGAATAATTTTGCGCATTAATTATTAAAAATAGTTTTAATTAAGTAAGATACCTTTATGATAGACAATATATACTCTTATAATATTATATAACTGAATCAGGAGAAAATGAACAAAAAATTATAACCCTTACAATTTTTCTTATAACAAGGCTATTTTGACAAAATTTTCTACTTTAACGTAGGTGAGCGTGTACATTAAGTTGGCGGTGAAAGGGCCCCACTTTCAAGTTAATAAATACGCATACAGTCATAACTACGTATTAAATTAGATTTTGAAAATTTCAGCTTTACTAAAATGACATAGGTCTGGGGACCCTGGGATTCAGTCTATTAGTTTTTTTTAAAAATCAATTGACGTTGTATACAATGGTATTGACAGAATACCCAAACGTCACGACTAACTATTAAAAATATACTTTAATTTAAAAGTCTAGGTCTTTTGACTTAGACTTTTTTTTTCAATGTTTATTCTTATATCTTTTAAGATAGAAGAAGTCTTTTTGTTAAGTTAAATAGTAATATTATAATTTAAAGTCGGTTGCGAGCGGATTTGCAATTGGATCCGCTTTTAAACTATTGTCGTTCTCTTTTATAATACACCTAAACGAAATACAAAAAAAAAATCTTATATAAAAAGACTATGTATGTACAACAGACGACCTTATCGCTGACATAGTGAGTTCTTGAGGCAACCTTAAGGCGTTAGAAATTGCATAATAAACAATAGGATAAAGTGTGAACAATACTAAATACATAAGTAATAAATAAAGATATAGATACATACTAACAATATAGTTAGTCTTTCCATAAATATTGTCAACAAAGAAAAATGACATTTTTTCTTATACGTAGATAACATTTATTTTTGTTACCGTAGTCTTATTTAATATATTGATATAAAACCATTAAAAATATTTAAAGGTTATTAGAAGTGGTCTCCAAGTACACTGGTGCAACTGCAACATGCACTCTTTTACCTGCCGTATGGATTGTTTTAGGGACTCCATATTATCCATATCTCCATATCTTATTGAACATGGTGTTGTTAAAGGGTCTAACTACCTTCTCAAGAATGATACCTTTTTCACAAAAATATGGCTCCTTCACTGCTAACATCCCATCAAACCTTCACTAATGTCGCATAATGTCCACTTTGTACTCTGACTGACTAATTGGGAAGCTTTTTTAGAGCTTTCAGTATAAATAAGGTTATCTTTTTTTGTTTGTTTGTTTTTTAAATTATTGCGCAATTTTAAAATATAATCAGTAAACAAAACTTTTCTGTTGACTCCCTTTGCGTATCGCTTAAGTAGTAGTTTTAATTTTAAGACTCATTTCTTTTTAAAATGATCCCTAAAAAAGTCTCTTATAAGCTACAAGTTCTAAGGCAACTTTTAAATTACGAGATATGGTCCTAGGTATCTTCATGTTTCTAGCAAGTTCTCTAATAAAGATACATCATCAGATCATTGCCATTACAGTTTGTACATTGTTTGATAAAAATCAAATCAGCCTCACGCTGTATCCCTCACACAGCAGGGTAGGCAGACGGATTGTAGTGTTAAGAAACTCTGTTTCCCACTTTCTGCCGAATTCTGGAGGCATTGCTTGTTAAGTGGCGAAACTTAACGACGCGCTTTGCCTCCACAGACACCAGAGCGAAGATATGAAAATATTAATATAAATAAATATTTAATTTTTTCGAGTGGGGATCGAACCCACAACCAGTCGTTTTTGCCCCTGCGCCACAACTGGCCTCTATGGATTCCTCAATTATAAGATTTATTTATATTTTAAATTTATAGTTAGGTACATGCAGAATATAAACATAATAAAAGAGTATTTCTATAAAAATATAGCAAGAATATGTACAGTATGTTAACTAAACAATATTTAACTTGTATATGACTAAAACCGACTGGTTGTGGGTTCGATCCTCACTCGAGGAGATGAAATATTTATTTAAATTTCTATTTCTTCGCTCTGGTGTCGAGGCAAAGCGCGGAGCGTGTTCTGCCACTCAACACGCAATGCCTCCAGAATTCAGCAGAAAGTGGGGAACGGAGTGTCTAAACACTAGGTCCCCTGTGCCTACCCTACTGTGTGCGGGATACAGCGTAAAGCTGATTTTTTTTTATTTTTTGACTTTACTTGTAATTAGAAAAAGATATATAAATTTGAGATGACCTCATAAATTTAGTTAACCAGATTAGAGAATCTGCATAGTGCACATGTACCTATTGTACGCTTGAAACAGTCGTGATGTTTAACGAATGTTACTGAAACAAATCGGAATCGATGTTTTAATTTTACTTAGTTTGTTATAAGTACATAACATAATGCTGTAAAAAACATGAAAGCCCCTATCAGCTTCACGCTATATCCCGTACCTACACAGCATCGAATTTTTCGGGATGTTGCGCGATGAGTGGCAGAACTCAACGCCAAGCTTTTGCCTTGGTGCCAGTAATGTTAATAATAATTAATTCCCTCGAGTGGGGATCGAACTCACAATCGTCGCGTTACAGTCACACCCTTGTGCCTCTACTACCACCCACATGAATAACTCAAATCGATTTTTGATAAGTAAGCTTATTAAGATTGTACTTTATAATAAAGTAACAATTAAGAAGTTAATGAACAATTAGAACGCAGTGCGTAACCAATACCCGAGTTAATAAGAGTGCATGCCATTGTCTCAGCGGACGGCCGCTGTTCGTTTTCGCGAGATGAAACCGGTGCTGACCGCCGCGCACCGCTCTCCACCGACCTCCGCAGTACCATACACGCTTTGTTTAACTTACAACCCTTTTTAGACGTGCTCACTCCCCCTATATGGACTTACTAATTCTCACCTGATATTGATATTTCACTGAAATCTGTTTCGTTAATTCAATTGCGACAACTAAAAAGACTTAAAAGTTTCAAGGACGTCACTAAGCGTTAATGGCGCCAGTTGTGGCGTAAGTGTGTGACTGTAAACGCCACGGGTTGTGGGTTTGATTCCCATTCGAAGAAATTTAATGTTTTCATATCATTTGGTGGCTTTGGTGTAAAAGCAAAGCGCAACATTTCGTTTCGCCAATGCCTCCAAAATTCTATTATTCAGTCCAAAACGGACGGTCTTAACATTACGTTCCCTCCGGCTGTGTGCAGGATACAGCGGGAAGCTAAAAAGATGGTTATCCAGAGCGCCACTAAAACGAATCATTAAACGGTATTTGCATATACATTAATTAAAATATTTTATTAAGAAACTATATTTGAAATTATTAATTATTTGTTAATCAAAAAAATTTAATTAATTTAGTTAAAACATAGTACAGTTAAAGATTTCCATAAGGTGGTAGTGGCGCGGCGCCACGCGGCGCGGTGCAAATGTACTTTGTATTTAAGTTTTTTTTCCTTTATAAAGTACATTTTGCACCAGAATAATGTGATTATTAAAAATAAGAGTGACATAAGAGTTTTTTTTTATTTTATTTAACAACTGAAAATATTTAAAAACCGTTCAAGATTCCAAAAGACTCAGGTTCAATTCTCGCTACATTCAAATAAGATTTCCTTCTTAAAAAAAAAAAATTATCTAGCTAAATATGATTTATAATCAAAATATCAATAAGCCACAGCCATAGTGTTGTTGTTGTCATATCTTTGCCATCCTCCGAGGTTTGTTTAGTGTATGGTGCGCAAGGTGTTAACGATTTCTGTCATGTGTTTGTGATAGGAGCCCGACGGGGATTACTGCGCAACCAACCTTTGCCTTTGATATCCATTTTGGCGTAAAAAGTAAATATTAGTCAAGTTCGGTGCAAGTTACTAAAACGAATATAAATGTCGACATATACACATATTTTGTATAGCTATACATGATTTTAAAATGTAACATTTTGAATGTTTATTTATTTTTTGATTTTTAAGATTTTTTTTTAAATATACGAAGTCAACCCTCAATAATTGTGCTAAATTTTCTATTTTGTCCGCACGCGCCGCGTTAGGTTAGTCAAAGTTTAATCTGTGAGCGAGAATTTGAAAACGTTCCACAGCCTAACTCTATTTGACCATTTACTCAAAAACTACAATTACAATTATCAACAAACTACTTCGTTAGGATCACCGCGTCGTTGTCGTCCACAACGTTCCTGCTAAATTTTTGAGCTGTAGGTTTAATGGTCACATGGACACCTTTCACCAAGCACCAAGAACGCGGCAATCCCTGTTTTTTATTGTGTCAACTTTTGTTCTCTCCACTTCATCTGCAACCAATTTAATTCATTACTTATAAAGATAATTATAAATTTAATTTATTATTACAAATTTGATTTTGCCAGTACGAAGTCGAAACGAATTTCAAAGTAATATAAAACGCATATCGCATTCTAGTTTTATAACTTCTGTAAATATTGAGGAATTCCAAGAATGATGAATATATACTACTTATTTAGAAAACGTATAAAAATTTGAACGCAGCGGGACTCGAACCCGCGCCTCCTGGAACCGGATATACTACTACTAATTTGAAATATAAAGAAAGACTAAAGCTAAGAGTACTTTTATAATAATTCAAAAGTGATACATCAAATTATGGAAATAAATGTAATAATGAAGAAATATTGTTTGAACAAGCAACGGTTTTTTATTTATTTGACAAATTATATATATATATATATATAGAAAATGCAGCGTGTTGCTTGTATTGCGGCGTTGAGTTCCGCCACTCAACACGCAAGTCGTCAGACTTCGGAGGACAGTGGAGAACGAATGTACATGTGTAAAGTAACACTGTATATTTTATTACTATAGTAGGTACTTATCATAGTAAATTATGATTTTTTTTATCATTCCTTCCCTCTCCTTGCAGTGCCCCTACGATGCGATTATACAGGCGCCACAACAATTTATTCATTATATTAGTGAATATAATAAAAATATAATTATAGAAATAATATATATATATATATATATATATATATATATATATATACATGGTGAATGATGCTTAAAATATGATCTTATAAGTAATGTCCAGCACTATCTGGAAAAATTAGGTTTCTTGAGTAGCTATCCTAATAAGTAATTTAAAAGGTTATATTATTTATTATAAATTTCCAGATGACGACGCTCCTCGGTCTGACTTCATCTTGATGCTATTTGCGCGAAATGATCTTGCATCAAATTGATGCTGGTGAGTCTTAATTGACTCCGTTGTGTTCTCGTTATTGATTAAGGAAGGGATACGAATGTATTATTCATGAATAAACTTCTTTATGTAAATAGGATGGCTTTTTACAGTAGGATTTTTATTCAGTTTTTGAAAAAAAACGGTTAAGTGCGAGTCGGAGTTGCGCACAAGGCTTCCATTGTATTAATTTCAGGGTTGTAGGTGAACTGGAAAAAAATACAACTTAAGTGCAAATAAAGTTTGCATACTGAAGTTTGACAATTTTGTATGTATTGAACAAGAAATATAACTTTGTAATGATTTTTCTATGAAATTCCTATAAATTTTTACTTTATGTAATTTGGGTTCCGTACCTTTTAAGGAAAAAAGGAACACATATAAGAGCACTTTGTTGTCCGTCTGTCCTTCTGTCTGTCTGTCTGTCTGTCAAGGGTATTTATCTCAGGAACGCTTGGAGATATCGTGACCACGGACTTATGTTTCCTAAAATATACAACACTAAATATACACGATTAGCCCGGTTAAATAGCTTCATTTAAAATGTTAAACGGTTTCTGTTTTTACGTGTGATAAATAAAGTAATGTAAATTCATATTGGAATTTCATAGAACTATGACTCGCTGTAGACTACAAGTGGTATTAGAACAAATATTATTTCACTATAGGATTGATATTGGGGAAAAAGCTCTGAGTCAGTCTGATAATGAACGTTTATATCAGTTCGAGTTAACGTTAAAGTTTGAGGCCAGTAGTGGCGCAGTGGTACAAAGTGTGACTGTAAAACCGACTGGTTGTGGGTTCGATCCCCACTCGAGGAGATGAAATATTTACTTAAAATTTATATTTCTATTTCTTCGATCTGGTGTCGAGGCTAAGCGCGGCATTAAGTTCTGCCACTCAACACGCAATGCCTCCAAAATTCGGCAGAAAGTGGGGAACTAGGTGTCTTAACACTAGGTTCCCTCTGCCTACCCTGCTGTGTGCGGGATATAGCGTGAAGCTAATTTTTTAATTTATATAAGTTTCAAGAGATGTTTTCCAGTACAAGTAATTTAAAATTAACACTTTCATGATTACTTATTTAGAAAACGTATAAAACTTGATGAGAACGTATGGCTTATTTATTGGTCAGAGCGCCTGGTCGGTTTCCAGGAGGCGCGGGTTCGAGTCCTGCCACGTTAAAAGTTTTTCTTTCCTAAGTGTGGAATAACATTTTAATAATGTTAAAAAATATTTTCATGATTTCTCATTAAAACACGCTTCCAATGTAACTCTTAATTTAAAAAAAAATCAACTTCAGCAGAGGGAACCAAGTGTTAACACACTCCGTTCTCTACTTTCTGCGGGATTCTAGAGGCGTTGCGTGTTGAGTGGCAGAACTCAACGCCGCGTTTAGCCTCGAAAACAGAGCGAAGAAATGGATATATAAATTTAAGTAAATATTTAATCTCCTCGAGTGGGGATCGGACCCACAACCAGTCGTTTTTACAGTTACACTTTGTTTACGGTACAAAAATTAATTAATAAATATATTTTAACGACTTTATCCCTTTTAAAGGATTTTTATTTCTTATACCATATAAACGCCGTCTGTAATATATTTAGGCCGTCTGTAATTTTCGATTTTTTCTAAAATGATTGATTAGAGAGTTGCATTTAAGCCATTTAAAATTATAAAGGAACCTCTGAAAGTATAAGTTTTCTTAATGATTGGATTATTATATTAATGATTTTAAATATATTTTTATTTAATTATAGAAATAACTAATAATAAAGATTTCATCTTGTAATTGCTATTTTACCCCTTAAAAATTATAATTTTTTAATATGCTTTTATTGAAACATAAATTAGATTCTCACCTACTTCTGCTTCTGCTTCTACCACACAACAAAAAAAAACAGAATTTTCTGATATTGTTGTCTATGTTCTTTAAAAATTGGACTATTTATTATACTTTTTTTTATTTTTATGTTATTATTAATTCATTTTATTTTAATTGACGATGACGAGGCAGTCTACGCGCAGGCAACTGAAAATATAAATTAAATATTATATATTTACTTATTATACTATTGTTTTTTAAGTAATAATCTTTATTTAAATAAATAAATACGTATTGTTTTGTGCACCTCACTTGACATAATAATATTTTTAAGATTAAATCACAAATAAGTAAGCAAGTTTATGTCAAAGTACTTACTAAAATAGATCACATTGATTGATAATAAAAAAATACACTTTATAATGATAAGGCAACACTTGTCTCACAATAGCCACTTTTCTATTAATTATGTGAAATAAATATCAAGCTTTTTTTTTCAACAGTTTCTTTTATTTTTAACTTGATGCTGTATCACGCGCATAGCAGGGTAGACAGAGGTAACTGAGGGACGTTATTATCTAAGTGCTAAGACACTCCATTTTTCATAAGACGTGTTCGTTCTCCACTTTCTCCCGAATTCTTGAGGCATTGCGTTTTAAGTGGCGGAATTTATTGTGGGACGAAGCGAAGCAATGATATATTAAATATTTAATTCCTTCTTCTTCTTCTTCTTCTTCCTCTTTGCGCCACGACGTCCTCAAGGAATTTCTTTCTTCTTTACTAGATTTCTAAAAATCACCTAGTATTTCATTTGTTTATGAATGTATCACAATGCACTATATATAATGAAATATATTGTAGAAAGACGTCTTGAACAGTCGTGGCGCAGTGGTACCAAGTGTGACTGTAAAACCGACTGGTCGTGGGTTCGATCCCCACTTGAGGAGATGAAATATTTACTTAAATTTATATTTTCATTTGTTCGCTCTGGTGTCGAGGCAAAGCGCGGCGTTGAGTTCTGCCACTCAACACGCAATGCCTCCAAAATTCGGCAGAAAGTGGGGAACGGAGTGTGTTAACACTAGGTTCCCTCTGCCTACCCTGCTGTGTGCGGGATATAGCGTGAAGCTAATTTAATTTAATTAAATTTTAAGACGTCTTGAATTAGTAAGTATTTAATAACTTGCAAAATCCTTTTTGTATATATATTTATATTTCTTGTGACGTTTTCTCATAAGAAAAAAACTCGAAAATGGACATAGTAAAAAAATTTACTACCAAATTTTTATATTACCAAACATGTTTTTTACTTCATATATTGTGTTTTATATCTACCACTGTTATTTCTTCTCCTCTCTTTAGTTAGAAGCAGTAAATAACGATTTTAATTGAATTGAAATTGCATATTTATGTATATTATATATAAGCTATTGTATGGTCAGTTGTTGGTAAACACATATAATAAAAGTGTTGATTCTATTGAATTTGCTAGACATAAAAATATGTCTCCAGAATTCAACAGAAAATGGGAAACCGAGTGTTCTAACACTAGGTTCCCTCTGCCTACTCTGCCATGTGCGGAATTCAGCGTGAAGATGATAAAAAAATAAATAAATCGTAATTAAATTGATTTGTTTACATGATATGATTGTCGGAATTTGATTCTAAAATATTTTCAATATTTTTAATTATCTATTTTATCTGTCAAAGAATATATAGACACTAGATATTAAGTGAGGCCAGTCGTGGCGCAGGGGTACAAAGTATAAGGGCAGAGCAGAGCAGATCTTGTAGAGCTTTTGACCTTTGAGCTTAATATAGATAAAATTACGATCACTATTTTTATGATATATTACTGGCGTTCAAATAATATTGATATGAGAACATTTTACGACTGATTCATATCTAATGCTTCAATGTAAACTAAAAATATCCGTGCACAAAATGGGAGTGGTGTTCTGGTGGCGTCCCGCAGGCAACGGCCGCCTCTGGAACTGGGAGGGATCTTGTCATAACTAGAATAAACAATTGGTGTAATTAAAAATTATTGTTTGTTATAACTAAGGGCGTTTCGCTTATAAGGAGCGGGCGCGGAGGCTTTGCGCCTATGGTACGCCGACTGCGCACCAGTCCGCACGCGCTGTTCGCACATCCTTCGTCGAACTTGCGTCCGTTACTGCTAAATTAAATTCTCCCCTAATATCCAGTTTTATATTATTTATAAAAAATAAAAAATAATAATTGTAAATTGTCTTGACTATTTACTTTCTGTGATTAGTGAAAAATGTGATAACAGTTTTTTATCTCATCTTCGTGAGGAATTATTTTTTTCTATAGAATAAAACCACTGACAGGTAAGTTGATCGTTATCTATATTAGTGCAATATTGTAATGTTTTTTTTTTATATTTCACCTACATTATATTTTGTAATTAAATACGAATCGAATATGGTGGCTTCGTAAATAATTTAACTATATTAAATAGATGTTTAAATATAAATAATAAAATAGAAAATAATAACCAATTTAAATAGATATTTTAAACAAATTAAATATATATTTTTTGTTTGTGTTCGGTTAGATGCAACAAGGATCGTTCATACTCACACTGCAACAGGTTTTGCAGATGATTGACTTTTCCGAAAACATAATTACTAATATCAATGACATTACTTTGGTAAACCGAAATACTTACATACAAAAAAAAAATGGATTTTGATTATTTTACAAAACACATTTTTTTCCTATATACAATCACATTATTGAACTCCGTAATTATTAAATCATTAAATTATAATTGAGATTCATATTTAGACCAATTTTTTGTTTATAATGTAGATAAGGATTTATGAAATGTATATACAAACTTATACATAGTTTGTAATATGAATCATCAAGTGACAGTACCATGGACGTATTAGAGATATTTTCTAAGAGTAAAGGGTTAAATTTTTGTCCAAAATTCATGAGGCAAACGGAGAGTTACGACTCTCCGTTAGGTTTTCCTTAGGTTTTCTCTGCCTACCCTGCTGTGTGTGATACAGCGGCATTCATGAGTACTGAATAATATAAGCAAATAAAAATATTGATATAAACAGGTTTAATTAATGGATTTATAATAAAATGGCGTTATTAGGAAAGTTGAGTTTTGCTTATATTCGTAATCAAATGTGGATCTTCCACGTTCGTAAAATATAACAATTACCTAACGTGAGTTTTTTAAAAGTATTATTATTCTAGTTTTATCTAGATTTCTAATAAGTATCACAGCAGTAACTACTTGTTAATAGTTAAGTTAGTCTATAATAAGATAAGATAAAAAGAAAAACAATAAAATTATGTGATAATTTAATATTTTGTAATTTGAATTATTTTTATTTACAAGTAAACTTAAAATATGTGTATATAAATGTCGGACTCGGGCACCGAGCGTTCCGTACAAGAATTGGAGGTCTCGAGCTTTTTCTGAAATTCAATCTTAGCTTAGCTAGAGTTCTTCATCGGATAAATCACTTGAACTAGCGGCTTTAATATCAAACTTTGCCCTCTTTTTAAGACTTATTATTTTTAAGAATTTACCCATAAATGTATATTTTCAAATTTTTTTCTTCAACTAATACTACCTGTAGATGCAAGCTGCCAAACTTCATAACTTGAAGCCGGAACGGTAGTACGTAATAATAATACGCTTTTTCTTGCGATATAAACGACCATATTATTTCTTAAGTAAATGTAGAAATACGACTTTTCAGGAAATCAAGTAGACTTGAGTATATCGTTTGAATTTCAACTTGACATATCTAAGCGTTCCTAAGATAAAGGATCTTGACTGACGGACATACAGACGGACAACAAGGTTATTTTATAAGGGTTCCTTTTTTCCTTAATAATATTCATATTTATTCTATATACACGTAAATCGGTAAATGAAAAGTCTACTCATATTTGCCGTCATTGAAAACAAATAGTTTCAAACAGTAAAAAGTACTCCCCGCACCCTTATAATATAATTTTAATTCAGAAGAAGCCGAAGAGCCGTCGCGACCAACCACAATTTTTTATTCAGTTTCACGCTGCAGCAGGATAGAGAGAGAGAGAGAGAGAGAGTTAGAGGTTAAGTTTAAAAATAATAAACATCGTTTTTACGTCATGATTTTTTTTCTTATAAAATACTTATTCAAAATATAGGATATAATAAATTCTTGTATTTTGCAAGCATTTCTTAGATGTTATCTGTCGTTTGTCATAAAGTCAACTATTAAAAAAGGATTTTGTTTTAGAATGCTGTTATTATTGTTACTTTTTTGCGTGATGTTTCCTGCTTACTAATGTACATATAAATGATTTCTTTCGCTAGTTTTTCGCTATACTATTAAATTATAATATAAATTAATTTTATATAAAAAAAATAAAAAAAAATAAATCAGCTTCACGCTGTATCCCGCACACAGCAGGGTAGATAGAGGGAAACTAATGTTAAGACACTCCATTCCCCACTTTCTGCCGAATTCTGGAGGCATTGCGTGTTGAGTGGCATGACACAACGCCGCGCTTAGCCTCGACACCTGAGCGAAGAAATGGAAATATAAATTTAAGTAAATATTATAATTAATTAATAATATAATTATTATATTAATACAATACAAAATAATATTTTATTATTTTATTTTGTTACTTTTAATAATGAAATACTCCATACGTAAAGCGCGAAAGAAGTATGCGAAAGAGAAATGAGCGGGTAACGCTTAGGCAGAACGGACTCCTTTTGAATAAAATTGCGCTTTCTTCCACCAATAAACAACCGTATTAATTGGTGGAAATACAAATATACAGTGGAAATAGGGCTTCTTCAATAAAGTGAAATCAGTCAACACCAGCGTTTGTTAGTAAGCCTGTAATTTAAGTTTAAAAAAAATGTTATTCCACTTTTCGTAAATTTAAAAGTATTTTACTTATTTAGTAATGACATACATTAACTTTCTTCTTTATTCTTTTCCCAATCGGTTTTTTTATCATCTCAAGCGGATTAACATGTCCCAAATACTCATAATGGCGGTTTTATTTTTTTTATGTGGCGTATGAACTAAATAGGTATATACTTTAAAATGAAGTTAAGAAGTTAATGAATTATGACGTACCTATTATATCATAATATATTTAAGCATATTTTTGTTATCTTTATTATTGACAAAATTTTAATTTGATAATTAAAAAAAATATATCTGTAAATAGTCCCTTTGGCGATATTGGCTGAATAATGACATGAGGGACAATAAAAGAAAAGAAAAAATAAAAATGTCAATTCTAGAATTTCAAATTCTAGAATAAAACGATGTTGTGTAAATGTATATTAGCATCAGTTTTTAATTCTTTTATTAAAATGTCGGTAAAGTTTATTGTAGAAATAGGATAAAGTGTAGTGTATTGTAGAATTAAGATAAATGACAAATAATCATTTATTTTAATTCCTATATTACTATATACAATACTGAGACCAGTCGTGGCCTCAATATTAGGCCGGGGGGAAATGAAATATTTATTTACATTTATATTTTCATTTCTTCGCTCTGGTGTCGATGCAAAGCGCGGCGTTGAGTTCCGCCATTCAATACTCAATGCCTCCAGACCTAGGCGGAAATTGGGAACGAAGCGTCTTAACACTAGGTTCCCTCTGTCTACCATGCTGTGTGCAGGATACAGTGTGAAGATGAAAAAAAAAACAATTTATTTATTACATATAGCGTTTTTTTGTTTGTTTGTTTGAGTGTCATACCAGTCCACCCGCGACCTTATCTTCATGAGTTCATAATATTCTAAAAAATGTACTGTTTCATATCATTCGCGTTTCTTCTACTATACAGATCATTTTGCGCCTGTCATCGCTAAATCAGGCAATTAAAAAAAAAAAAGAAAAAAAAGGCGTACAAAATGTATTATATCTCACATTATGAAGTGTTAGTTTTGTAATTTACAACAGAAAATTAATTATTTTCTATATATTATCTATGTGTTTATTCAGATGTTATTTGTTGAAATTGAATGATATTTTTGGACATAATTTGGAGACATTTAAATTTTAAAGTCTTGTTTATGAGTCACGGTTAAAACGTTTACATTATTTTCTTTCAATTTAAGTCAAATGAAAATTGTACGTATATTAAGATTCAAGGTTGTGTTTTTCGGGGTCAAGGTAGCCGACCTTGACCTCGAAAAAACAACAAAACTTTAGTAGTGCATAGAAATACGGAAACCGGTTGACAAAAGGTCGACTTGGAAACCAGGAAAATCTTAATCCCAAAACATTTAAGTCATCCCAGATTGGGCAGAATCAAAGGTCTAAACATGCAATATTTTTACGGTACTTTACCCTGGCCCCGTTTTAAATTATAATTGTCCTTTAATAGTAAGTACTATTAGTATTTATACATTTTGTCCAAAAACTAAACTTAATTAGGACTTATAAAAATAGGATAAAACTTACATCGGGCTGTGCTATGAATGTGAGGTGTGAGGCCAATAGTCGTGCAGGAGCACACATAGTCATAAAAGCGACAGGTTGTGGATTCGATATCCACTCGAGTAAACTAAATATTTAGTATTTTCTTCGCCTCGCTCTAGAAATGAGGCGAACTAGAGAGCGAGACGTTGTGTTCCGCCACTCGATACACAATGTCATCAGGATTCGACTGTAACCGGGAAAGAAGTCTTAATGGAAACGCAGCTTAACACTGGATTCCCAAATTCCCTCTGCCTTACTATGTGCGTGATACAGCGTGAAGCTAAATAAACACGAAAATAGATAACAATGTAAATATTTACATTTCTATATAGGTACCTACTACCTACATTGTTTCAGCCATCGCTTACCAAGTACGCAAAGAGCTTCATCAGTCTATTACTTGATTAAACTGCGAGCCGCGCCTCGTCTGACGTTATTACACGTTGCCAACGTCTGTTCTGTAAGTGACAAAGTTAATAGCCCGTCCCAAACAGGGCACTTAGACTAAATGCTGATAGGGATTTTAAATTGTAGATAATTATATTGTTGTTACGCACACGGAAAGTCGGTCGACATTTACTAATTTCAGTGTTTAACTATTATTTGGAAATGGTACTTACTTAGTATAATATATATATGTACGTGGGAAGTTGATAGCTCGATAGTAGAAAAATAAGTGTAGAATGACGCACAATACACCACTACTAAAAAGGTTTCATGAATTTTTCAGAATTGCAAGCCCATATAAGGGTAGGAATTGACATTTCTTATATCATGTCATTATATTTTTAAACTCACTAATAAACAAATTAATTTTTATAGAATATAATATTTGTTAAAATTAAAATGTTTGTAACATTTTAAAAATAAAAATAAATAAATCAGCTTCACGCTATATCCCGCACACAGCAGGGTAGGCAGAGGTGACCTAGTGTTAAGACTTCGTTCCCCACAAAGATAATTTTTAAAGTAAAACATGATTGTACTTTAAAAAAATATACACATCATATTTTCATCTTACGCAAAATTTATCAACGAGTGCGGAACTTCAATGCGCTCACAGTTGTGGTATTTGTATTTATTTTAAACATTACAAAAATAACTGATCACTTCTTGTAATCGTGAAGTCTGCCTTTGATTGAAGGAAGACTTTTATTAATTTAATAAACTTCGTAAACAACTTTTGTTTATACTATCCACCATTACGATATACTCGAATATAGTTCCAGGAAATTACAGTCTAGTTACATTACTACGGTTAATGTTAATCGATAAAAATGTAAGAACAAACAAAATGTACTGAATTGACGAAATTTAAATTTTATATAAACCCTATTGTAAGGATACAATCTTTTTTTGTGATTATTGTTGTAATTTGAATTAGAGTGCTTACCTTATAATATCCTTGAGGATAGTCGTGGTAAAAGTATGGGACTATAAACGCTACTGGTTGTGGGTTCGATTTCTACTCGATGAAATTAAATACTTGCTATTTTTATTTCTTCGCTCTGGCATCGAGATAATCGCGTGAGTTCCGCCACTCAACGCGCAATACCTGCAGAATTCGGGGGAAAATCGCGAACGTAGTGACTTAACACTAAGTTCCCTCTGACCACCCTGCTGTGTGCGGGATACAGGGTGAAGCTAAATTAAAAAAATGTATATCGTAAGAGGCAGAATGTTATTAGGTTAATAAGGCAATGGCAATGGCTGAAAAACTAGTAGCGATAGCAAAATAAACATACGCCGCGTATAAAAATTATCTCTGAGAGGCTGTCATTTACTCAGTATGTAAATAATTAGTAAGTAGATAAGAATTAGTACTGTTTACTGATAAAATAAAAAATAAGCACTCTTATTGTATAACTAGAGCGCCGCTCCCGGCTTCGCCCGCTAACTACTTTATTATTTACTTAATACACTGAATTACGTTCGTGTTTCAATATACCTATAATGTATGTTTGTATTGAACTTAACATTTCTAACATGAAAATTGTTAAAACCTTAGGTCGCATTTTCGTAATTTCCATAAAGAGATTTAATTGTGTTGAAAAAAAAACAACTATATTTAATATAATAAAATTGTAACGAATCGATGACTGTACATGGAGATATATTGGAAAAAAATGATTGGGGTTATTTAACAATGCAATTGAGCCTGCTCGGTTTCTCTGTGTGTCTGTGCGTTTACTTATGCTAATCTTAGAAACGGCTAAACCGATTCAAGTGCATTCTTGTATTTTAACAAACTTCCTTTCTCATTTAGTATTTGTTCTATTTTAATCGGTTCATAAATAAAATAGTTAAAACCAGATTCACGCTGTATCCCGCCTATTACAGGGTAGGCAGAGGATACCCATGCCTATTTTGGTTCCACACGTCCATATTTATAAAAATGAGTAGGAAAAAGGGAAAATTAAATCATAAAAAGATGTGAAGATATAACGGATATCTAAAAAACTATTTAAGCTCCATTTCCATATTTCACACACAATGCCTTCAGAATTCAGCAAAAAATGGAGAGCGGAGTGTCTTAACACTAGGCTCCATTTGCCTATCCTGCTCCACGGGAAATACAGCTGAAATAAATGTATTATATCATGGCTTATTAAAATATATCACATCTATCACATGATTTTATAATAGCGCAGTCGTTAGAGAGCTCATAACGCCACACCGAGTAATTATGTATTGTTTCGCAGTTATTGTTTAAGTACGGTGTTATTAAAAATGTAGAAAATATTTTAATCATTCTATTATACAGGTACATATTTTATTCGCATTTTTATAAAGGAGCTTTTATGTCTATTGGGTAATAACTATATATTTATCATTACATCTTTAAAATTAGGGAGTCAAACGCGGCTTCGCCCGCTTATATTTATTGTTATATTATAGCCAATTTTATAAAATATTTACATAAATTGTAGCCTATGTGTTACTTAGAAAAAAAGCAGTATTACTTTGAAATTTCCTCAAAATCCATACAGTAATTTTTGCGTGAAAATGGAACAAACAGAATAGTAAGATTTTACATTACGATTTACAATTACATATTTCTTAATGTAAACGAAAAAAAAGTTTAATAAATTTTCTTATGGGATTAAGATAAATATACAAATAAAAAGCTTTTACAACATCTTTAACTCTAGCACACTCTATTTTATGACGTAGACTATAGAGTACGGAGCGGAAAATGTGCTATTCCAATATTTTCGTTTCGTATATACAAAGCCGGCTGTAATTGTTTGTTAATTTTGGAACTTCGCCAATTTAAACATACTAGAGTGTTCAATCAATGTTCATAAATGGAAATTAATTTATAAGTATAAAAGTTATCTGTTTCCGTTTCTCTTCAATAGTTACACAAATAAAATATATATGTTCGTTGGATAACCTGTATCTAACGAATTTTATGAGCGGATCTTATTCTAATTTACATGAACGCTCGTTCTTGTTCTAAATCATAAATAAAAAAACATAAAATATTCCACACGATAATAAAATGGCGATGTTAAAAATATGTTTGCCTATATGTTTTTAACTATTTCTTATTAAAATCTCGTTAATTATTTAAGGACATGTTAACAATTAAAATGTAGAGGTTACGTAAATCTATGTATGTACTTATGTATTTCATATATTTAACTATGAACTGCAACCAAGTGCTTCATGCAGTTGCAGTACTTATAGGGAAAAAATCCGGGCAAAAGTGAGTCGGGCTCGTCTTCCGAGGGTTACGTACAAATATTGGAGGTCTCGAGCTTTATCTGAAATTCAATATTAGCTTAGCCAGAGTCCTTTTATCTAGTTTCCTCACTTGAACTAACCGCTTTAATACCAAATTTTGCTCCCCTTTTCCGGCTAATAATTTTTGGGATTTATCTACAGATATAATTTTTATTTCTAATTTTTTCCGAACTAGTACTTACTATCTATGATGCTAGGTGTCAAATTTTATAATTGGCCGGAAGTACTCGATTCATATTGAATTCCTTTTATAGTGTCGAAATACGCGTTTTTTGCGATACAAACGCCCATATCTTTTTTTTAAGTAAATGTAGACATACATTTTTTTCAGGAAATCGAGGGATCCTAGATCTGACTATATGTTTTGAATTCAACTCAATATCTCCAAGAGTTCCTGAGATAAAGACTCTTGACAGAGAAACAGACAGACAGATAAATAGACAGACGGACAGACGGGCAACAAAGTGATCTTATAAGGGTTCCTTTTTTCTTTAAGCGGTACCCTAAAAATATTTACTTTATCATTTCTAATTTCTAGTTTGTACAATATTTATATTGTTCGCCATCCACGACTTAACCAACGTTAAATGAAAGGCACCTGTAAACAGGCTTTATTAAAATGGACATGCGATGTCCGAGAACAGTACGCTTTGTTGTCCACTGATCTAATCGTTTAAATTATGACTACCTACGTGTGTTTTTCTCAGGGTCCACGCTGTCTTTTAAAGGTGTGAATTTTTCCTACTGTTTCTTCAGTATCTTAACTCAACCGTTCGATGATTTAATTGAGGCCGTCACGGCGCAGGGGCATAAGGGTGTGACTGTAACGCGACGGCTGTAGATTCGATACCCACTCGGGGGGATGAATAAATATTTATCATTATTTTCATTTGTCCACTCTGGCACCAAGGTAAAAAGTGGGAAATAGAATGTCTTACTAGGTTTACTCTGCTCACCCTGCTACCTTTTTTATGTGATGATTTCTCTTTTATCGGTCGCTAAGAAACATGTCTGGCTTTTAAGATATAAATGTTAACGCCAATCTTGGTTTACGCATTACGAACATTCATATTGTTTGTACTTTGTCCTCAAAATAGTTTATGTATATTAAATTGATTTAATATGATAAATTTGAATTTTAAATTTGATTTTATTATATATCATTTAGTATTCTTTTCTTTCTTTGTTAGTTCTTTTGCTTTTTGTAATATATATTAATTATTTTGTTAAGTTTAAATGTATCAAACGGAGAAGCGAGTCATTCCCAACGATTATTTACTGGGAAGTCTCAGGGAATCAACTTCTTTCTTTTGTTTATTTTTTATTAGAGAATATATGTATTGAAATGATTTATTCGCTTGTATTGTTATAATATTATTTATTTACCTATTACCTTGTATATGTAAAACGATAAATTGCAATACAGTTGTATAAACAAAAATTGTTTCTTTTATCTATCTACAATGTTAACTATTTCACATACAATTTAAACATGATAAGATTTTTTCCGCGTATAGTAAAGGTTTGAAGACCTCTATTCAATTAACTATATCTCCAAACATTGCGATTTCAAAAATCACCTTCACGCTGTATCCCGTACACAGCAGGGTAGGCAGAGGGAACATAGTATTAAGACACCCGAAAACAGATCGAATAAATGAAAATATAAATGTAAATTAATATGTCATTTCCTCGAGCTAGATCGTACCCATAACCAATGGATTTTATATTCACACTTTGTGCCTTTGCGCCACGACTGGCCTGCCATTTCGAAATTCAAAAATTAAAATTGCCATACAAAATAATTAATTCCAATCGTTTATTTTTTTTTAAACATATAAAGACTTTGAAGTGAACGACAGTAGTATAGCACATCATTCAAATTCACCATATGTTAGGTTAGTTAGGTATCTACACTGTATACGTGTGGTGGTCGAACACGTGAACTTAACCGACTCCAACCGGATAGAACTGGCCCGAAAGCCTGCAACCACTCGCGTACGAGCTTCTCGATCTCGTATGACGTCGTTTTATAAGGCGAGCTTCACACCCACGTACGAGACTTAGTCAATTAATATATTAAAATTATTGATTGTTATTAAGAGAGTTGTTGGTCTGGTTTTTTTTTATTAATTATTTTTTTAGTATTAAATCTTGAGGCCAGTCGTGGCGCAGTGGTACAAAGTGTGACTGTAAACCGACTGGTTGTGGGTACGATCCTCACTCGAGGATATGAAATATTTACTTAAATTTATATTTTCATTTCTTCGCTCTGGTGTCGAGGCAAAGCGCGGCGTTGAGTTCTGCCACTCAACACGCAATGCTTCCAAAATTCGGCAGAAAGTGGGGAACGGAGTGTCTTAACACTAGGTTCCCTCTGCCTACCCTGCTGTGTGCGAGATATAGCGTGAAGCTAATTTAATTTTTTTTTTAGTTATATAATTTTATGTAGAATTTTTTGTCACATCTTAAAATAATTCAAGCTATGGAATGCAATATACGAGTATATACATAGATATAGTAGGCTTTATTTAATTTATTTTATTCACAAATCAAATGAAAGCAACAAATGAAGACATACTCCTCGTACACCTCATATTTTAATTTTTTTTTTGTGTTGTGTAGCGGTAAATAAATATCCCTGCTCCGGATTTCCAGAAAGGAGAGTTTTTATACCAGATGAAAACATTCCTAAGAGTTAATCATTTTACAATCTTTTGTTTTTCATCTTTATGATATATATATATTTACCATACAATTATTTTGATACAATAGCTTTAAATAATATAGTACCATTATATTTATGCAACGATTCAAATGTACTTGCAAAAATTATTTTGATACTATTATAATTTATATATAATCTACATTTAAAAAGTGTTTAGAAAGATATATTATATAATGATAATATAATAGCATTGAAGTAGTGTAGTTAATACCACTTGTGGTTGTTTTCTAAAAACAATATAATATAGTGTTTGCGGTCAAGTACCTATAGGGCTGTGCGACACCTCGCGTCTGAGTGCTCAATGTTCACCTTCAAGTTAATTCTATTTAAATTAATTATGCAAAAAAAATTATAAAATAAAAAAAATAAGAAAAGCTATATTTTGAGGCCAGTCGTGGCGCAGTGCCACGAAATGTGACTGTAAATCCGACTGGTTGTGGGTTCGATCCCCAATCGAGGAGATGAAATATTTACTTAAATTTATATTTCTATTTCTTCACTCTGGTGTCGAGGCTAAGCGCGGCGTTGAGTTCTGCCACTTAACACGCAATGCCTCCAGAATTTGGCAGAAAGTGGGGTACGGAGTGTCTTAACACTAGGTTCCCTCTGCCTACCCTGCTGTGTGCGGGATACAGCGTGAAGCTGATTTATATTTTTTGCATATATACTTATATTATTTTAATAATATATGAAAAAATATATTATTTTAAATATATATTATTTAATATTATTTGGAGCATCCGAATTATTCATCATTTTATGCATTGTATGTGTATTGTTTATGAGTTTGTATTGTTTTATATTTTTCCACCAGTGAAATGAAATAGGCGTTACTAAATGTCCAATGTTATATTATCTATATATATAAAAGGACATGTACTGACTGACTGAGGTAAGACGCACGCACAGCCGTATTATTATTTTTTGTGTCATAGTGAAAAATTAGTGTGTATAATTTTCTCTTATAATATCAGCTTCACCTTGTTTCCCGCTTGTAGCAGGGTAGGCAGAGGGAGTCTAGTGATAAGACACTCCGCATTCCACTTCCCATCGAATTCTTGAGGAATTGCGTGTTTAGTAGTGTACCTCAACGCCACGCTTTGCCTAGACACCAGGACGAAAAAATTAAAATATAGAACATTTCATTTCTTTTTATTTCACAACATGTAGCGCTTACAGTCAAGCCGCAGTCACTTGTGTCGCCCCAAACCCGTAATACGTTTGTTACAAAACCACATATTGACTTTGTTTTGTAATTAAATTTTTGAGATAGTGACTACTCACTGTGTGAATTAAAAATTTTATTTAAAACTCTGTATATCGATAAAAATGAATGAGAAACAAATCGGGAACGTTAATTTAAACAAAAAAAAAATATGTATAACTAAATGGGACTTTATAATTAAATCCCCGAATTGGAGCTAATTCGTATTTTCTTACACTGTTGAAACATTCATACATGACGCACATGCGTCCAATTTCATATGCATATGCGTCGTTTTAAATTGCATTTGATTGATTTCCCCTGAAGTGGAAGTTTTATAAGAACTAAACATCGAGGCAGTCCGAGCGCTGAGCACAATCGTGTAACTGTAACACGACGCTTGTTGGTTCGATGCTCACTCAGGGGATTGGATTATTAATAATCAATATTTTCATGTCTTGGCTCTGGTATTAAGGCAAAATAGCGCGACATTGAGTTTCGCTACTCAAATATTGAGTCTCGAAAGTTTACCGGAAAGTGATAAACGGAGTGTCATAACACAAGGTTTTCTTTGTCTACCCTTCTACGCATATAAGGATATACCGTGAAGTAGAAAAAAAAACGAAATATTTCCATTTCTCTACTCCCGTTAAGAGGAATATCAATAAATATCTTTTCACTCTGTAAAATGCGAGAGACGTATAAAGTTATGTGGTAATGTTTTCATATTATATCTTTTTTTATAAGCTTCACGCTGTATCCCGCACACAGCAGGGTAGGCAGAGGGAACGTAGTGTTAAGACACTCCGTTCCCCACTTTCTGCCGAATTCTGGAGGCATTGCGTGTTGAGTGGCAGAAGTCAACGCCGCGCTTAGCCTTGACACCAGAGCGAAGAAATGGAAATATAAATTTAAGTAAATATTTCATCTCCTCGAGTGGGGATCGAACCCACAACCAGTCAGTTTTACAATCACACTTCGTGCCGCTGCGCTATGACTGGCCTCATTATCATCATATTATATGTTACATATAATATTCGCCGTATTTAATATACATGACTTTATTTCGTATCGTAGATTAGTTAATCCTTTCAGTGCCATATTTAACTTAAGTACCATCTATATTTTAAATAAACATGTACTAAGATAACAGCGGTAACAAAATAGCACAAATATTAACGTAAATTATTATAGATCTATAGTTTTTCCTACTAGAAAATCTTTTTCACAAAGAAATTATTCGTAATCTTAATTAAGATAAAATAAATAAATCAAAATAAATCAGCATCACGCTGTATCCCGAACTCAGCAGGGTAGGCAGAGGGAACCTTGTGTTAAGACACTCCGTTGCTCACTTTTCGCCGAATGTCGAAGATATTGCGTGTTGATTCTCGGAACTCAACGCCGGGCTTTTGCTTGGACAACAGAGCGGAGAAATGAAAATATAAATTTAAATAAATATTTAATTTCCTCGAGTGGAGATCGAACCAACAACCAGTCGATTTTACAGTCTAACTTTGTGCCCCTGCACCACGACTGTTAATTTAAAACGGTATAAAGTTACTATTCAAGGTAATTGAATACATTTTTTTTTCTAGGTCAAACACAGAAAATTATGAGGCTGAAGATCACTTTAAGAGAAGAAATTATAAATATTATGAAACACGTTACGATTTTCCGATAGAATTTCTTTAATCAACTACAATGGCGGGAGTGGAAAATAGGTGTGTTGCTTTTAATAATTAATAGTTATAAATAAAAATAATTTATTATCGTTTGCTTTCAATTTTTGAACAATTAAAACGTATATATATGTTTAGGTTCACAGTTTCGACTGTTGAGTCAGAATCCAAGAAGAATGGCATCCATATGGGTGCAAGTATTATATCCCGCCCAATACGCACTTCCGTGGAGAACATGGAACGCGGGGACCCCAACCCTCAACCCGACACGTGGCTTCATGACGCTGGTTGGAGAAGAAAACGATCTCTCGCACAACTCACTAGAGAAGCCTTGCCTCGAATGGAAAATTACAGAAATTCTAAGCGAGCTCTTAAAAGGCCGAGCCTGGGTGAATTGCATGGAGATCACTTGATCACAGAAGAGGTAAGTAGGGTTTGCTAGTAGAATTTATTTTATTTTAATTATAATCTTATAAATTATATAAGAGATTTTTTTTATATCCATATATACAAAAGGTTCTTAAGAAAAATTATATAGGAAATATCTTCAAGTATATATTAGGTGTTAAAAGAATCGTGTATGTAAAGTACCTACTATGGATGTACATATATTTTTATATATAATAATATAATAATGTACGATCAGATGACACTTTTAAGGCTACTTAAAATATCGTTAAACATTTTTTTTTATAATCAACGCTGGAATCGAGACACGCGAAATATAAAAAAAAAGTAAAAAAAATGTAAATTGTATATTAATAATTGCCTTCATTATTTTTTTAAATGTTTTTATTTTATTTTTAAAAGTCATCACGCAAATTAACTTGACGCGTAGGTTCTGAAGACTACTAACAAATTGGGAACAGCTGAAATAGGCCTATAGTGACCACCATACAAATCATCATATTTTTACAACCTTTTAAGGTAACACCAAATAAACATTGTATAAATATGTATGCACTTGGTTATCCCTATGACGTGACGTGTGACATAAACACATATAAAGTTAAAATTGGTATCAATTTTTATTTGTATTCATTCATTCACTAAACAACGGAAGCGTATAAGCGTATAAGCGTATAAACGCTGGAATGCGTCATGTTCTCGATGCCATTAGAAGGCACGATCAAATCGCCGGGATCTGGAGTGAACCGGTAACAGACGGTGCAGCGAACACCCCCTCACCCTTGTATCTAATCACGAACAGATTATGAAGTAGGTGTTAAATTATAAAGTGTAGTGCCATAGGTTGCTAAATGTTTCCTGAAATGATTAATGTTAATATGCTGCATGATTCAGTGTGCATATGCCATATGTCATTATATGGGGCTAATTTCGTTGATTTTTAAACAAGCATCGTGTAAAGCAACTTCTATTTTCCTTATTTATTATGTCAATATAGAAACAAAACTTAAGGTTGAGGCCAGTCGTGGCGCAGTGGTACAAAGTGTGACTGTAAAACCGACTGGTTGTGGGTTCGATGCCCACTCGAGGAGATGAAATATTTACTTAAATTTATATTTTCATTTCTTCGCTCTGGTGTCGAGGCAAAGCGCGGCGTTGAGTTTTGCCACTTAACTTGGAGGCATTCTCCAAAATTCGGTAGAATGTGGGGAACGGAGTGTTTTAACACTAAGTTCCCTCTGCCTACCCTGCTGTGTGCGGGATATAGCGTGAAGCTAATTTAATTATTTTTTTTAACTTAAGGATGAGAAGAGGATATGAATAAAACATAAAAAATGTTGACACTTCTAAGTACTTACTTACTTGAGATGTTTATTTAAATATAGACCTAGATATAGGCCAGTCGTGGCAAAAGCGCGCGTGATTGGTTGTGGATTCCATTCTTACTCAAGGAAATGGAGTATTTAATGTATTTGACTAAAGAGTGTCAAAAGTGGAGAAAGAGTGTCAAAAGTGGCGAAAAAAGGAGAATAGGGTGCATGAGACAAGGCTCACTTTGCCTACTACATGCTTTATAGAACGTGAAACTAAACAAGAAATCTAAAGTTATTTTCATACAAACTCTGATGGCGTAATTTTTTCTCATTTCAAGAAACCTATAAAACGTTATACATATAAAAATCAGTTTCACACGCAGTGCCCAAAATCTACGTTACTATTATATGAATTGTCCTAAAATGGTCAATTAAATATTTTCTTCATTAGTCATTTATCAAAATGAACTCTCCAAGTTTCAAGTGTATGAAGTGCGCAATGAATACTTCTTCATAAATATCATCTATATGTTTTATAAATATTTATAATATAAATTCTTTAGATATTTTGATTTGGTATATTTAACAAACTTTATATCTTAAAGTGTTCTCACAAAAACGAAAAGATCCATATTAGTTTTCATGTCGTATATTCGAATGGTGAAACTGATTGTTAATTTTTTTTTCAAATACAACAACAATTTATATATTACCACACATTCCCATATTATTATTATACAGTGATGCACTTATTTCGGATTTATTTAATTTCTTTATAATAGGTACATATGTCCCCAGCACTGTCCGAGTGACCTTCCGGTACGGTCTGCTACATATGATACTCTGAGTATGGTCGTTAGTTTCAAATAGTCACATTGTTTAAATAAATCGTTACGCATGTGAAATTTTTCGCTAAATGATGTAGGCTTTTGCATTTTTTTATTTTACTTTTTGCTTTTTTTTTTGGCGGATTCACACAGATGTTTCGGGTTTAGCAGGGTAGGCAATTGGAACCTAATGTTACGATACTCCGTACCTCACTTTCCGTCGTTTTCAAGATGTCGTGTAGAGTGGCGAAACGCAACGCCGCGCTTTGCTTTGGTAGAGGAGCGAAGAAATGTCATCATTAATAAATATTATTAATAATCATTTCCCCTTTAGTTAATTTTTTAAGTTCATTCAAGGGAATGGGAATCGAACCCACAATGTTATACGTAGGTATAATATACTATAATTTAAAAAATTTACAATTGTAAATATAAAGGGAAAAACTGTTTTGAAAAGGGGAATTCCTCTTTATTACTCATATGAGCGGGGCCAATCTTGGAAGCTGTTGGACAAAATTGTGAAAGTAATAAAAAGTATGAATTTGTTACAACATACTAAATCATAATTATTAATAACCGGTCATGTGCGAGTCGTACTCGCATACTCAGGGCTCCGTACCAATTTCGGGATTGTATGCCATCGAGAAGTACATAAAAGTTGATAAACTTAATTTTGCGGCCGTATGCATTAATTTTGCATGAAATGAACTACAATTGTTCGTTATTTTTTTGTATATATTTATAAATTTTATTTTTTTTTTTTCGTGCTGGAAGTTCGAACTTATAGCTAAATTTAAATAAAAATCACTGATATATATAATTGTTTTTCGATAAAATAATCAGCTGTTGCATTTGTACTCAAACGCTACTGAAATTAGAAGAAGAGTCCCTACATACCATATAAATCGCAAACAGTTATTTTATGTAAATTTGTTATAATTGAATTTTGGCACATTACACGCAAATATAAATGTTAAAGCCTTAGAATCGAACCCACAACCAGCCGCATTTACGGTCATACAGTCGTGTCCCTTCGCCAAGACCGTGCCTCTGGTTGAAAATAATAAGTAATAAAATATCAATAAAATTACATGTAAACTAGAGAAGGTGTCTACTGTAATAGTAATAAATTACACAGTTTGTGTACTATAACGCCCTAGATTATCTTGAAGCGTGCTAGGGATTTACGTTAAGATAATTATAGTAGAGTATTGGAACTGGTTTACATGTTTAAAATGGAGGCACAAATAATTGATTGATATACAGTTATAGAAATATAATAAATACCACATTATTTCGAGCAGAGGCCAGTTGTAGCGCAGGGCCACCAGCCTTAACCAACGCGTGTTTACAGTCACAACTGTAAACACACGCATTGGTGTCGAGGCAAAGCTCAGCGTTGAGCTCCGCCACTAATAGGCAATGCTTTCAGTATGCAGCAGAGAGTGGGGAGTGGAGTATCGTAACACGGCTGGGACGCTGCTGTATCGCGGATACAGTAAGAGTCTGAAAAAAAATATATTATAATGTGATTACGGTGATGAAACCGCATGTTAATGATAATGTTTTAGAAAAAAGTTAAAATAATGCAATTATTCGAACAGTAGTGATGTCTTTATCAGTGAATATCGATGGAAATTTGATAAAAACTTAAATTTTACTCTTTCATCTTGCGAAAGAGATAAAGGCAAGATAGAGATGTAGCGTGCTTTCTTCTTCTATAGATTAAGATTGTGCTTTCTCTTCATCATTAAATAATAAGAGATAGAATATATCGCGTTAAATTATGCGTCAGCAAGCGGTAAATACCCGCAAACGTATTATACAAGTTAAAATGGATTTTGCTTGTCAAATCATTAAATATATTATTCATTGACTGACTGTATAGTCATGATACTGAGTTAATGATTAATGTGTTAAACGAATTGTTTTTTTTTCTTCTTCAGAATCAATGAAATTTTTATTAAGAACTTTTTTTATTGGAATACGTAGAAAGGTCTAGTATTATATTACTTCCGGTGTTCCTATCAAGTTAAAAGAGACGTGTCACGTGTGCAATTATAAATATAATAAACCTAAAATAGTGTTGAGGTCAGTCGTGGCGCAGTGGCACAAGGTGTGACTGAAAAACGACTGGTTGTGGGTTCGATCCCCACTCGAGGAGATGAAATATTTACTTAAATTTATATTTCCATTTCTTCGCTCTGGTGTCGAGGCAAAGCGCGGCGTTGAGTTCTGCCACTCAACACGCAATGCCTCCAAAATTCGGCAGAAAGTGGGGAACGGAGTGTCTTACACTAGGTTCCCTCTGCCTACCCTGCTGTGTGCGGGATATAGCGTGAAGCTAATTTAATTTATTTATTTTTATTTTTAAAATAGTGTTTGAACCTACGACCAGTACGAAGCGAAATATCTAAACATAATTAAAAAAAACGTAGTAAATTAAATATTTACACATTTTCTTACGTCCGTCCGTTTGTTTAGCATACCGTCCGCTTTAACTACATTCGCCACCATGCAATAATAGTCCCGTCATGGTATAAATCACTACGAACAGACGGTGTCCATCATCTCCATTTAAAATGGCTTTACATTTACTATCTAAGAATATCACGTTAAAGAGACGAGATAATCTTGTATAATACATATTGTTATACGTGAGAATAGTAATTAATATTTATCAAAGCAAAATCATATCTTATAAGTCACTCGGTGTCAGTCTTGAGGCCAGTCGTGACGCAGAGGCGCAAGTGTGTGAGTAAAAACGCGGACTGGTTGTGGGTTCGATACTCACTCGAGAATATGAAATATTTATTTAAATTTTTATTTATTTTTTTTTTTTTTTTTTATATTTTCATTTCTTCGCTCTGTTGTAGAGGCATAGCACGGCGTTGAGTTTCGCCACTCACCACGCAATGCTTCAGGAATCCGGTGGAGCGTGGGGAACGGCGTGTCTTAATACCAGCTTTTCTCAGCCTACCCTGCTGTGTGCGGGATACAGCGTGAAGCTGATTTATTTGATTTATTTTATTGACTCGGAGTTAAATCACACATTTGAGTATCGACTACAATAACAGGTTTTTTCCACAATCAACGTCAATGAATTAAATGTTTATTAAGCGGTAGAAATTAAGATACAAACATAAATAACGAAACGTGGTTTTAACGTAATTATTTATTGTAAGGAAAAATATGTATTTGAAAATAAATCTAAATTAGAGAAGTCTGAAGAAATTGAGGTCAGCTGTGGCTTGTAATTTTGTAATATAAATACAGGTTCGCAAATGTTAGTTGAATACGATATTATATATGTGACGTTGTATGTATGTATATAATATATATATTTATATACAAAATCAACATAAAAACGATTTATTTGTATTATATATCAATCAAAATCAAATCCAGGCCAATCGTGTTGCAGGGGCACAGAGTGTGACTGTAAAATCGACTGGTTGTGGGTTCGATCCCCACTCGAAGAGATAAAATATTTACTTACATTTATATTTCCGTTTCTTCGCTCTGGTGTCGTGACAAAGCGCTGCGTTGAGTTCCACCACTCAACATACGATGCCTCCAGAACTCGGCAGAAAGTTGGGAACGGTGTATCTTAACACTAGGTTACCTCTGCCTACCCTGTTGTATGCGGGATACAGCGTGAAGCTGTATTATATTTAATATCAAAAAAAAATGCTGCGATTACAATATTATTTTATGGCGGAAAATACCTAGTATCTCATTGTACTTTACTCATACCCTTATTTTATAGTAATAGATAACTAAAACAGTATAAATTAATCTCCAAATGATTTCAGGACGAAAAAGAAAACCAAAGAGAAACAAAATCACCAACACCGGCTGTTGGTATAAAACTAGGATGGATTCAAGTAAGAACAGACAGACGGATTTAAAATTCTATTTTCATAAGCAATTGTGACTCTCTTAAATATTAAGATTAGATCTTGTTCTAGGGTGTGCTGATACCATGTCTTCTAAACATATGGGGTGTGATGCTTTTCTTGCGTATATCGTGGGTGGTGGCGCAAGCGGGGATCGGACTTTCGTTGGTTATTATTGGGATATCGGCGGTGGTGTGTATTATAACGACACTTTCCATGAGCGCTATATGTACAAATGGAGAAGTTAAAGGAGGTTAGTTTTTTGGCTTAACGTTATATCCCGAATATAGCTGTGTTGGCAGAGGGAACCTGGGGACCTAGTGTTAAGATACTCAGATCCCATTAAGACGCTTCCATTCTTAGAAGGAGAGAAATTTAGTGGGGAACGGACGGAGGTTAATGTTTATTAAAATTTAACAATTTTTTTTTATGATAACATAAATAAAAAAAATATCTTTCGTGTTCATTAAATTTCATGTCATTTGAAAAAAGCCTCATAATATTATGTTCTTAATTTCTTAACACTATATATAAATACATTACCACCTATCAAGTTCTTTTTATGACAAAACAGCAAAACAAAACAATAACATAGAACAATATTACATAAACAAATCGAACTTATAAAAATATTTAAACGTGCAACACTACGTCGCGCCGTGTCGAATTAGTGATGAACGCTCAATAAATCAACATCAACATAAAAATATTACTTTATTTATGTAAATATATTATTAATAATTATTTGTAGCTTACTATTAATAATTCTATACAATAGTTACATAAGAAAAGTGTTATATGTTTAATATTCCTATCTTATGTATCTAATTAAAATTATCTAAAAGCTAATAGAGAGGGAATATAATGGACTCTGTTTTCTATTTTCTGCCCAATTAAGGGACTTTCACATTGGGTGGAGTAACCCAACGCCGCCCTTAACAAGATATATTTTTTTAAAACATGAGGTTTTTTTTTCACTATTATAACAAAAAAAAGACTATTGGGCTTTTCAGCCGGAAATTAAAAAGGACACTCTGTCCCTGAGATTTAACAAGACAGCTAAACGTCGTTATATCGATTTCCATTATCTCGAATGGTAATCGATCCCCACCCACCATCTTTACATTTCTTATTAAATATATTTTTCTTATAGGTGGTATTTACTACATAATATCGAGATCGCTTGGACCCGAGTTCGGGGCGTCAGTCGGCATTATATTTGCGTTCGCAAATGCTGTAGCAGCGAGCATGAACACCATCGGCTTCTGCGATTCCCTGAACGATCTTTTGAAAAATCAAGGTTTAAAGATATTCGACAACAGTGTGAACGACACGAGACTGGTGGGGGCCGTCACTCTTTTCGTCCTGTGCATTATATGTGCGGTCGGCATGGATTGGGAGAGCAAAGCTCAGGTAATATATTTTTTTTTTTCAGGAGTCTACAAGATCAAAACTAAGCCTTGAGATCAAAAACATACATTGACGTAAATAAAATTGTGCCCAAAAGTTATTTGAGTGAATTCAGATACTAGCTTTTTTTAAAAATAATGAAAACATTTTTTTTTATTTTTTATTTGTAATACAAATGATATTACAAGAACGCTCGTGAATATATTTTGCTGTTAATATGTAACCATGACCGGTCTCCATATATGTGTCATGGTGCTACATTCGCTTGTTTAACGTAGACCTTCGGGAAATTAACCAAAAATCTAACATATATTTACACTTTTGTATAGTGTATCTATAGTCTATAGTGTTTTACTTTGGCTCATATTATAAAGTTTAATTGTTAATTTTTACTGAATTTCAATTATTAATTTATATTAAAATGAACTTTTTTCGTAAATTCCAAAATCTAATCCCAATTATTGGTGATTGATGCTTATACAAAAAATTAAAAATGTCGTTGTTAAAATTTTCATAGCGATACTGTTAATATAATATAGTAACAACAATATTTCTATAAAGCTTTAATTTTGCTCAATAAAAAATTATCGGATAATATATGGTAGGATAGTATATTTTTTCAATAATAGTATTAGTATTTGAAATTATGAACCGAGCATTTGATATAACTTATAGAGCCGTGTCTTTCCGTCACACCTTTGGGATTAATATTTTTAAAAAGTGATAATGGTTCACGTTTCACCATTTTATTAACGTAATGTATTGAAGAAGGAGTACCAAAGGAATAAAGGCTTTTAAGTAATTAAATAAAAACCTTTTATTTTCGTGTAAATTTATAAATTTAAATTTAATTAGTGAACATATTCAAAAAAACAAAAAAGTTACTGATAACTTGTGAACGCCACCCATATTTATATAGTATATAAATGATAAATGATAATAATTTTTATTTTGCAGAATTTCCTTATTGCAATTATAATTGGTGCTATGGTGGACTTCGTGGTTGGTACTTTTATGGGTCCACGGGACGCTACCGAGGTAGCCCAGGGATTTGTAGGTCTCTCAAGTGAGCACATTTAAAATATTTATTTTTAATCATTTTGCTTATAGCAACACCTTTATTGTAATTATGATGTTTTATCATTAAACGTATTTTTTTTCAGCTGCAACATTGTCACAAAACTTTAAGCCTGATTTTCGTTTTAGTGAAGGGATAGACCAAAATTTCTTCAGTGTATTCGCTATTTTCTTTCCATCTGTAACTGGCATCCAAGCCGGTGCTAATATTTCTGGAGATTTAAAGGTAAGTCAAATCGTAAGGAAAAATATGTACCGATTAGTATTTTCATTGTCAATATTGACATAACGTTAATTAAAAAACGCAGATGAAAATAAACAATAGAACGTTTATTATTGAAGTTAATCGATGACTTTTTAAAATTAAATACGGTATTGTATTTAAGTGGAAATCAGATTAAACAACATTTTTTTTTAAATTGCTTGAGGCCAGTCGTGGTGCAGTGGCACGAGGTGTGACTGTAAAACCGACTGGTTGTGGGTTCGATACCCACTGGAGGAGATGAAATATTTACTTAAATTTATATTTCCATTTCTTCGCTCTGGTGTTAAGGTTAAGGGCGGCGTTGAGTTCTGCCACTCAACACGCAGTGCCTCCAGAATTCGGCAGAAAGTGGGGAACGGAGTGTCTTAACACTAGGTTCCCTCTGCCTACCTTGCTGTGTGCGGGATACAGCGTGAAGCTGATTTTTTATTTTTATTTTTTTTAATTGTTTATCCCCGCTAGGATAAGCAATTAAAAAAAGTACCCGCAAGCAACCAACAATGGTGGGTTTTTGTTTCGTATATACGGGTACCACAAAGTGAAAACGGAGTGTCCTGACACTATATTCGAACTATATTTCGAGATACAAAAAACAAAACATCTAATATAAGTAATAGTTCCAATAACTCCATTCCACGTCTTCATATCGGTAACTATGCGTATTGAACGCGTCGTTACCTTGAATGACGTTCGCGCCTAAATTAACCGCCGACCTCTCCATCAGTCAATATTTGCTACTCCCTACGTACGACGGGAAGTGGGACACGTGCCCACTGCCCACCCCATACTCGACACCACCCAGCCAGTCGTCCGCTGTGCGAAGTTATTGCATTTGGCTCCTGAAAGCGATTTGTAAAATAATTATGTCCACGCCCACGTGTTTTGTAAACATGTTATAAACTTAATGGTTGCATATTGTTTTGAAAACGTTCAAAGCAATTTGCTGTCAAGAACTTATGGTCTGGGTAAAGTTGGTACGTTTAATATACTTGTTTTGGGATTTATTTTTGGGTAAGGTTTCTTTCATTATAAGTATATAATAAAGTAACTACAAAAGATGTATTATCTGTCGTACCTAAAAAAGTAAAAAGGGGAAAAAAATTGAAATATTGACAGAAAATAAATTTATTTATTGGCGATAGAGCACGAGGGTATCATTGTAAACGCGACGTCTGTGGATTCGATTCTCACTCAGGGGAATGAAATATTTAAGATTAACATTTCCAATATCTGTTCACGAGGCAAACCGTGGCTTTGAGCTTCGTTACTCAATGCCTCCAAAATTTGGCGAAAAGTTGGGATCGGAAGTGTCTTAACACTAAGTTCCCAGGATCCCCCTGCCTACCCTGCCATATACGGGAAACCGTGTAAAGCGAAAACAGGGAGATAAGCAGTGATAATATACGTTTCTATAATACAAATACAATATGAAGTAACATAAAATATAGTATCTACAGCCGTTGCACGTGTAGCGTAAATTGATGCCATCGACGCCGTAGGAGGCACGCGCGAACCACCCGCGCTCACGTCCCAGGAATTAGCACTATTGATTCATTCTATCCTTTATTTAGATTTATAGATACTTCGACTAAACTGACTGACTGATTATGACTGGATTTATAAATGAGACATCGTTTTATTATCTTAATAATGGAGAAATGTTTGTTGTTCTTTTATTTCGACAAGCTGTTAATATGAATGTTTTGGAAGAAAAATTATATTTTATCTATTTTACGACGTTAACTTATACTCGTAAATAAAATTGTGTTGTGTTCATTAACATGTGTTACAAAGGAGACTGAAATGATTGCATACGTTATGCATTATTAGGATCAGAATGTAAAGTGGTATGTAAATGAAAATGGTATGATTTGATAGATTCAGGTACATCGTTCCGTCGCTGGAATTTTCTTCAGTTTTGGCAATCTGAGCGCCGAGTTCACACAATTATCACGGGGATCCAAATCCATAGCGTGGAAATGTTTTGGTATTATGAAATTTAAAAAGAAATCCATTTTTTTAACTATATCTGAACTCTTTTCCGTCTCCATTTACATGATACTATGTCTCCTAAGAAGTGATATAGTAAAGATCAAAGCCTGAAATAATATATTTTGAAAGAAATCTCAGTTTCCATGTAAGCGTTTATTGTATAGCATATTTTTTTCTGTAAGACGATATCTCCTTGAAACTGAAACATCACAATGGTAGTACCTACGTCCCACACCAACACATTGTTGAACCTACATTGAGTCTAATTGTTGTGAAAATTGAAAGATTGGCAAATTAAAGGAATTATGTGTAATTTTAGGTTTCCTACGTACCTATATGATAAATACTGGCAGTCATGTGTCATAATACATATATTTCTATTCCAATGGAACTTTTTATATATATTTTTTAATATTTACCTTAACTGTAAACTAAAATTGTGTAATATAAGAACCTTTTTAATATCATTACAAACCCTTTTGGGTTTTAGTTTTATTAATATGTCCATTTCTTCGCTCTTGTGTGGAAGCAAAGCGCGGCGTTGAATTCCGCCACTCAACACGCAATGCCCCCATAATTTGGTGGAAAATGGGGAACATTAGATTCCCTCTACCTACCCTGCTGTGTGCGGGATACAGCGTGAAGCTAATTGAACATATACCTACTCACGTCCAACGCCGTTAAAGAGGAACAAACAAGCTCAATGGAAACGTAAATTATGTATTGCCAATTTAAAAAGACAAACAAATCGAATGAAACGGGTACAGTGGTGTCAAATTTGTTGACCGCTAAAATGTCCGAATTTTATTACAGCTCTTCTGAGTTCTGAATCAATTTAAACCAATTTCAGATCATTGAATCAGATCTAAATATACATTTTTGTTTACGTTCATTAAAAATAATACTCCCATCTTTATATGGTAAGACAAGTTCAAATGGAAAAGTACCTACTCGTCAATCTGGGTTCTATTTACTTATTTCACATCTGGGTATATTTAATCCCATCCCAATCTGGGTAAAAAAATATTGTTATCTTATTTTTGTGTGAAATAAAGAATGAGAAGAAGATTTCGAATAATTAAATATGTAATTTTCATCTCTGAAATTATATAAATTTTTGTAAGTACGTGACGTTAATATATTAGTCAATGATCCACAGGGCAACGTTATATTTACCCTTTTGAAAGCATTCATTTCAATTTCAACTGTTGATATCATTCTCCATTGCAAATGTGATTCACTTAGGGTGTTTAGGTTTGGTTGCGGTTACTAAATCCGTTTATTTAGGCACCTACTAGGCACGTGATGCACTTCCCCTATGTTATTATATTGAATTTCGATACTCTAGTCTCAAACATAAATATTTTGTATTGTTTAATAAGTTTAGATTTTAACATTTTTAAAGTTTCATTCTACACTTAGGAAAGATAAATACTTATTAAGAAAATGTGTAAAAAATTTAACGTTGCGGGATTTGAACCTGCGCCTCTTTGGAAACTTGGACGGTTTCCCGCTATTTCGTTTAAATTTTTATACATTTTCTTAATAAGTATTTTAGTTTATATTTTTTTTAAAACAAAAGTAGATGTCGAGGTTATCGTTTGTTTTACCATTGATAAATAGTCTCTTAAGCACATTACTATGACAAACTACTTATTTTATTGTAATTGTAAATTAAAAAAATTAGCTTCACGCTATATCCCGCACACAGCAGAGTAGGCAGAGGGAACCTAGTGTCAAGACAATCCGTTCCCCACTTTCTGCCGAAATTTGAAGGCATTGCGTGTTGAATGGCAGAAGTCAACGCCGCGCTTTGCCTCGACACCAGAACGAAGAAATGAAAATATAAATTTAAGTAAATATCATCTCCTCGAGTGGGGATCGAACCCACAACCACTCGATTTTACAGTCCCACTTTGTACCACTGCGCCACGACTGGCCATTGTAATTATAAAATTCTGAAACTCTTATATATATATATATATGTGATTTTAGGATCCAGCATCAGCTATCCCTAAGGGAACTCTACTCTCGTTATTAATATCGATGATCAGCTACGCTCTGATGGTGTTGTTCTCCGGAGGCGGCGCGCTCAGGAACGCTAACGGGAACGTCACTGCCCTGGTTATGAATGGGACAGAGATCTTGGACTATAGTGGCGTTACGACCTGTGGTGATAACTATGAAAATTGTAAATACGGACTACATAATAGTTACTCAGTGAGTACAAGTAAATAATATATAAAATATATATATTTTTCCAGCCCGCCAGCCCTAATATTGATCCAGAGGGTGCCCTGACTAATATCTGTCCGTTATTTGTTCTTGGGCATACGGGTACGCGACCCCGGATCCTCGAGCCACCACTTGTTATAACCTCCGTCCAGTCCATAAAAGTGGTGTCCCCTTCTTTTAATCCCCTTCTTTTCCTACCCTCTCCCTCTGCTTATCCTTTCCCCCTTTTCTATCTGTCCTATTCCTCTCCCCCCGGTTTCTCCCCACAAAGGGGTTTTGGAGGTCAGATGGCAATCGCTCCATTAAAAACCAGAACTTGCCATAACATGGAACGAACCACGAGAAGACTGGGTACGGCTAGGGCGTCGCCGCAAAACGACGCGCAGGCACATCGCCCTACACCTGCGACAAGTGGGCAAGGGCTACCGTGTCGAGTACGGGCACGGCTAAAGACGTTAGTACCCAGACGGAAACTCCGCTTTGCAACGTGGAATATTGGCTCTCTAACCGGACGATGCAGGGAACTCGCAGATGTACTCATGAGACGTCGGGTCCAGTGTGCTTTCCTCCAGGAAACTCGCTGGAAGGGCAATAAGTCCCGTAACATCGGACAGGGTTACCGGCTTATATACACTGGGTCACCTTCCGGTAGAAACGGTGTAGCGGTAGTGCTTTCTGAAGAGCTTCAGAATGGGCTCCTTGAAGTTGACCGTCGCTGCGACCGCTTGATGCGAGTAAAGGTACTGATTGAGGGCGTTACCACAAACTTAATCAGTGCCTATGCTCCCCAGGCGGGATGTAGCGCGTCCGAAAAGGAGACATTCTGGGAGCAGTATGAAGAGGTGCTACTTGCTGTACCGTCTACCGAAGTGGTCTTAGTTGGGGGGGACTTGAACGGTCACGTCGGTAAGGCTGCTGAGCCGTATGAACGTGTTCACGGGGGTTTTGGGCACGGTCTTCGCAATACAGAGGGAGAAAATATTCTGAGAACCTGTATTGCGTCGGATCTGGCCGTCGTGAATACGTTCTTCCAAAAGAATCCTCAGCACCTTATCACGTATAAGAGCGGGTCCCACTCAACTCAAATAGACTACTTATTGACCAGACTGTGTCATATGGGTAGGGTAACTAACTGTAAAGTCATTCCAGGCGAAAGCCTAACGGCTCAACATCGTCTTCTTGTCATGGACTTTAACGTCACTCCGAAGAAGAAAGTAGCCGAGAAACGTAGGCCTCGGATCAAGTGGTGGTTGCTGAATGGACCGATGCAGACCGAGTTCCTGGCAGAGGTGAAAAGTCATCTTCTTTTGACTAACACCGAGACTGCTCAGGATGCTTGGGATCGAGCTCAGTCGGCAATCATTGCGGCAGGCAGGCGAGTTCTTGGCCTTTCTAGGGGAGGACGTGTCATCGACAAGGAGACATGGTGGTGGAATGACAAGGTGCAGGAGGTGACTCGTGAAAAGAAGGATGCCTTTAAGAAGTGGCAGCAATCCAACTCTCCTGAAGACAGACTGGAGTACATAGTAGCTAAACATGCTAGTAAAAGAGCTGTAGCCAGAGCCCGCAGTGAGAGTTTGTCACCATTGTATGATAAACTTGAAACTGTGGAGGGGCAGAAGTTCATTTACAAGCTGGCACGTTCCCGGGATAAAGCGACGCAAGATATCGCAAAATGTCTTTGCGTCAGAGATTCCCAGGGCACGCTGCTCTGTAGTCATGACTCTGTGAAGGAGAGGTGGAGAAGCTACTTCCAGGAGTTGTTGAATACTCAGCACCCATGCAGTCTTCATCACGACCCACCCCCTAACCTCGGACTTATTGCCCCAATAACCCTTGACGAAACTCGTAATTGCCTTCGACGCATGAAGAACGGAAAAGCAGTGGGACCTGACGATATCCCGATCGAAGCGTGGAAATCGTTGGGCTCTCTTGGTGTCCTCATACTTACTGTCCTTTTTAACCATATCTTAAACACTGGAAAGATGCCACACCAGTGGCGGCTTAGCTTCATTACCCCTATTTACAAGGGAAGGGGCAGTGTTCAAGATTGTGGTAGTTATAGGGGCATTAAGCTTATGAGCCATACCATGAAGCTCTTCGAGCGCATGATCGACCTCAGGCTCCGCCGCGAGTGTACTGTCTCTGAGTCTCAATATGGATTTCAGCCAGGATCGGGCACTATGGACGCCGTTTTCGCCCTCAGAACATTGATGGAGGCATACAGGGAAAAAAGGAGAGCTCTGCATGTGGCCTTTTTAGATCTGCAGAAGGCCTTTGACTGTGTGCCTCGTCAGTGTATCTGGTGGGCATTGCGATCCAAAGGGATCCCTGAGGCCTATATTGAGATTATCAGAGACATGTACCGCGATTCCGCTTCTATGGTTAGGACTGCTGTTGGCGACACTAAACCCTTCCAGATTACAGTAGGGGTTCACCAAGGCTCGGCTCTTAGTCCGTTCTTATTCAATGTGGTGCTCGATACTGTCTCGGCTCACATCCAAGACCAGCCTCCATGGCTGATGATGTATGCCGATGACATAGCACTCATTGATGAGAGCCGACTGATGCTGGAGCGTAGAGTGAACCTGTGGAAGGGTACGCTTGAGAACGGCGGTCTTAAACTTAATGTGTCGAAGACCGAGTACATGGCCTGCGGGAGCCCGGACTCGAGCACTATCCTTATAGGTCCTGAACCAGCCGTTAAGTCGGAAAAGTTCAGGTACCTTGGATCCGTTATGCACGAGTCTGGAGGCATCGATCACGATGTCTATAGCCGGATAAGCGCTGCTTGGGCCAAATGGCGGGAGGTCACTGGTGTGGTCTGCGATCGCAGGATACCGCCCAAACTCAAGGGTCTGATATACAAGAGCATCATCCGACCGGTTCTTTTATACGGCAGCGAATGTTGGCCAGCACTATCTCGGCACACTCAGGAGCTTCACGTCACGGAAATGAAGATGCTGAGGTGGATGTGCGGCGTAACGCGGTCTGACCGCATACGCAACACATTCATTCGAGGTAGTCTTGGAGTCCGTGACGTAGCGGATAAGCTCCAAGAGCGTCGCCTGAGATGGTTTGGTCACGTTACGCGCCGGCCTAAGAACTATGTCGGATGCAAGTGCCTTGCTATGTCAGTCCCTGGAGTGAGACCTCTCGGACGCCCAAGGAAGCGCTGGTTGGATGTCGTGAAGCAGGACATGAGAGCCAATGGTCTAACCACCGAGGACGCTAAAGACCGTGCAAAGTGGAGTAGGTTAAGTAGGAAGGCAGACCCTGGCAAAAGCCGGGACTAATGCCAGGTAGAAGAAGAAGAATATATTTTTCCAGCGTTATCCCTTCATGTAGCAGAGTAGGCAGATGGAGATTAAGACACTCCGCTCTCCACTATCGGCCGAATTTTGGAGGTATTGCGTGTTGAGTGGTGGATCTCAACGCTTTATTTGATACTGATAACAGAGCGAAGAAATGAAAATATTAAAGCAGGAATCGAACACACAATCTATCAGTCTTCTGGCCCAGGGCCCAGTCATACGACGGGCCTCTTGACATAAACGAATAAAATATTGTATGTGGCTAAAATGATTATTTCTTATAGGTAATGCAGCTTATGTCTGCATGGGGTCCTCTCATATACGGGGGATGCTGGGCGGCGACACTGTCGACGGCGCTGACGAACCTGCTGTCAGTCCCGAGGCTGATCCAGGCGTTGGGCGTGGACCGCATCTACCCCGGACTCATCTTCTTCTCGAAGCCCTACGGCAAGCACGGCGAGCCCTACCGCGGATACGTGCTTACCTTTCTAGTTTCACTCATGTTTTTGCTTATAGGTAATATAATATAGAACAGTGCAAAGTATATTTTTCAGATTTAAATGTTTTTTTTTTCTCATATTCTTTATTTATCAAATTGTCAAATGATGTTTCCCAGCGGACTTGAACACGATCGCGCCGCTGATATCTAACTTCTATCTCGCGTCGTACGCACTCATCAATTTCTGCACGTTCCACGCGGCCCTCGTGCGCCCGCTGGGATGGAGACCCACCTTCCGGGTAAGTTACTAGTGCATCAGGTAATTAAGATATATTTTTTAACATTTTTAAAGTATGTAAGAAAAATTGATTTTAATTTACTTTTACGTCTTTGTACGGTTTTCGGGAGGCGCGGGTTCAAATCCTCTGTACTAGATCCAAATCGTTTTCAGTATTACAATGTATGGCTGTCAATGATCGGCTTCCTGCTGTGCGTCGGCATCATGCTGCTCATCGGCTGGATGATGGCGCTGGTCACGTTCGCTATATTCTTCACGCTGTATCTCGTCGTACACTACCGGAGGCCTGGTGAGATTTGCTCATTTTAATAACACATAAAATATTGGAGGTTATGGCTCAGTGACGTAACGTCTGAATGTAGCTGTTTTGGATTCAATTCTCATTAAGGGTAATAAATTATTTTCTCGCTTTGGTGACAAGGTAAACCGCGGAGTTGGATTTCGCGGCGCAGCATGCATTTCAGCCTACCCGCTATGCCCTGCAATACGAAAATTTTGTTTGGAACCTAATTTTTAGATTTATCGTTAACAGTTTCAATATATAGTATAGTATAAGTATTTTCCCGTCTATTAAGACCATCATTCATCTTCATTTCATCATCATTAGCGGAGAATTAAGAACGAGCCGAATCTTTCTTCTATCTTTGCCAAATAAGATTTGTTTTTAAATTGCAAGGCATAGCGGGCAGGCTTTTTGGAAATGACTTTTACAGTACAAACATTCAAAATAATTATATTAAAATATAGTGTGTATTGTAGTTTTATTCTTTATGTATTGAAATTTATTTATATATTGAAATTTCTATATTCAAAATTCCATTTTGTTTTCTGGAATTATATAGAGCATGGCTGAAAGATGTTCGCAAATATGATAATTTATGACTTTCATAAATTAGGATAAGAGGGCTTTTGTAGTGCTTTTAGCGGCACGTCGGTACTCACTCTGGAATAAATAACGATTGATCTAAATTGGTACCTGTGAAGTAACTATTATATATTGTAGATACCTCGTAGGTACCTAATAGTTATTTACAGCGATGCTGTTTAGTTTTTGTTCACGCTCGATTTTATTAGCTTTTCTAATAAATTTAATATCCTATTTATGTACATACATATTGTAATCTTTTATACAGTTATAACACGATTTAAGGATTATTTAAAATAGATTATCGTATATTTTAAATAATTTAAAATTACAAAAAGAAGCAGAGAGAAAGAGAAATGGAGAGTATGTTTCTAGTGTGTACACGGATTTGTACCTAAGTTTATTTTTTTGCTTATCTTCACAAGATGAACGGAAACGAATTTATGAATGAGACGAAGTTATTAGAACGAGGTCACAGATCAATTTCGCGCGTTTTTATTCGATAGTTATTTTTCCTGTTGTGTGGCTGTAACTATTGATTAGTTACGTGTGGATATTTGAATTTATAAATAAATTAAAATAGAATTGTATATTATTAATAAATAGCAAATTCGCGAGATTACGATGGAAATTTTTACCGACGGTAATGTGGCGGATCTTCACATGAGTAGCGTGTGAAGAGAACAGAGATAGAGTGATGTGTCACTTCTTTCTTTACTTTTAATCCTTTTTTTCTTTTTTACTTTACCTATAGATAAATAACGAAGAAGTTAATATGTGCCATAATGAATTCGTGAAATATTTAATTTGATATTTATATAAATTTAAGACGTGAATTGGGGCAGCAGTACTCAAGCGCAAATGTACAAGACGGCGCTCTCCAGCGTTCACAGTTTAGCAAGAACGGGGGATCACGTGAAGAACTACTGGCCTCAGCTACTCATACTCGCAGGGAAGCCCCAAGACCGCCCCGCACTTGTTGACCTAGGGAACCTTATCACAAAGTCAGGATCTCTTATGATTGTAGGCGATATTTCATTGGTAAGTCCTATTAGTGTAACTATATATCATTAGATATATAGTTTAGTCATGGTACAAGCGTCTGTCTGCAAGCGCGGCACGCTGTGGGTTCGATTCCTACTCGAGGAAATGAAACGTTTACTGTTTAAAACAAACTTTTAAATCACGTAAGATTCTATATACTAATCAAGTAAGATTTTTTAACGTGTTACGTTAATAAAAATATATTTTGTATTATTCTATGAATTATTGTCAGACCAGACAAAAAGTCATGAAAAACGTAAAGATTGTCTTACAAATTTAAATACGACAGACAACGTGGTTCGTGTTGTGTAGGGGTATTGCCCAGGGGTATTGCCCAGCAATAATAAATATTACTTAAAAAAATTGTAAATATGCAATGTAGGTGTAAATTAAATAGGTACATACATCCCATACAATTAATTTACGTTATTGTTTTGAAGAGTATATATACCAAATTGAATATGTAATAAATGAGTTAAATACCAATTCTCGTCTCGATAACATGATCGTGAGACCATAGCCCAGACCAGTTCTTAGCGTAGACTCTTAAATTGTTTTACAGTATCGTAAAAACAAAGTAGTAGCAACTATAGAAAGCAACATTCTATAGTTATTTTTTTTTTTCAAATATATGAAAATATCATGTTTATATTTTAGTTTACTCTAATATGTCTTTGAATAAAATTATTGTAAGTTTTCCATACATTTTATTTCAAAGTTTAATGTCGAAATCGAATTATTAATATGTATATAAAGTTAAATATTATTTAATAACATAATTAAATGTATTATTCGATAGCAAAAGCTATCCCACAAGGAGAGGTCGCACCGCGCCCGCTCCGGCGACGAGTGGCTGCGCGGGCGCAAGGTGCGCGCGTTCTGCGCCGGCGTCCACGGCTTCGCGTTTGAGAGCGGCGCGCGCGCGCTCATGCAGGGCGTGGGCGTCGGCAAGCTGGCCCCCAATGTATTGCTTATGGGGTATAAAGCTGATTGGGAAACTGCTGACAGGAGCCATCTTGAAGCTTATTTTAATGTTTTGCAGTGAGTATTTTATTAATAGTTATAATAAATCGTATTTATACCTTTGTTGGGCATAGCTTTGTCCGACAAACTTCCACGGATTTGGACACAAAGTCCTTGATCTCACGTTGGCTCAATCTAATTTAATCGAAATTGCGTCAAATATGTTTTTTAGAAGAGAGAATATAAAAAAATACTACTTACAACGTTCGCTAATATTTGGAATCATGTGCATGTTACATAGAACATTTCTAAGCCTCGAGTCCCCGACGAAAACAGAGTTGATGAGATGTTATAAGTTTGACGTGTCTTCGTATTGGACCTGAGTAATTATAATAATTAGAATGAATTATGAATCACGGTGTATGTTTGTCTGTGGGATCGTAACTCCTAAACAGATGAATAGATTTTGATTTTTATTGTTTAAGAGGCAACTGAATTAAGAATGATCTTAGCCATGATTCAAGAAAATATGGTTTATACGAAATGGGTAATAAAAATTGAATTCCCACTAGTTCAGCGTTCGAGAGTCGTCTGGCCGTGGGCATCCTGCGCGTGCCGGGCGGGCTGGACTACAGCGCGGTGGGCGGCGACGAGCCCAGCAGCAGCCTCACCGCCGCCTCCAGCTCCGGCGACCTGCGCGTGCGCGCGCCCATCATGCACGCCGACTCGGACCTGGACATCAGAGCTGACCATCCGAAGAACAATCTTAGTAAGTATTATTGTTATTATCTTAGGAAGGATATTTTTGGCTTTTAAAGTATTCCACAGTTAGTAAGAGCGTTTGGACGGTTGCCAAGAAACACGAGCTAATTTCTAAAAAACTGTTAATATTAGATAAGCTTATTGTATACTGTGTGATCGATTTGATACTCTTTTAAAAAGACAATCTAAACTCTGAAAGTATGTGTTTTGGGTGTTCGCGCATCCATCATGCTTGCCATTTCTAATTTTCATTAAGAATTTGAGCATTAACACATTATAATTTAATTGTAAATTTGATAGTAAACTATACTAGTAAGTATAATATCAAGCAAGTCAAGAGCCAGTATTGCTTATCCTTTTAATCTATTTTTATAGGTTGCGCTTCGTTACACGCCTCGTTATTTTTACGTAGAATTAAATTTAAAAATTAAATTAGCTTCACGCTATATCCCACACACAGCAGCGTAGGTAGAGAAAACCTAGTGTTAAGACACTCCATTTCTTACGTTCCCTATTTTCATTTGGATGCTGGCATTGCGTGTAAAGTGATGGAACACTCGACACCAGAACGATAATATGAAATTATACGTTTAAATTAATTTCCTCGAGTGGGGATTTAGCCCACCACCAATCAATCGCGTTTAATCACACTTTGTGCTTCTGCGCCACGATTGGCAATAAAATGGACTGGATATTTTATTATATTGTAAGTTTGGATTAAGTTTATTGCATAATATTTTTTCAGATCTATTAACACTAACGACGTCACGGTCGTTTACCATTTCGGAGAAAAATGACACAGCGAAAAAGAAGGACAAGAAGGCGTTAGACATCCACCGACAAATTGTTTACAAATCCGCGTCCGGTGTCGAAGTGTCTGCAGAGCAGCTCTCACACATGACCATATTTAAGAGAAAACAGGTATATTTTTACTATTTAATTTAATTTATTATTTATTTAATTCAACTGTATCGATTGTTTTTAGTTAATAATATATTTTTATACATTAAACTAAAGACAACCTATGAAGCTTACTTATAATATTTTATTTCTTTTTACAAATTATTTAGATTTTTGTAATAGTTTACACTTTCTACAGGTATCTATATTTGTTAAGGAATAAAAAGAACATAGTTTTGAATAATACGTCAAGTTGCCTATGATTACTGACATTAAGTACACATACACATATGAACAGGAGCCGGGCACCATCGACGTGTGGTGGCTGTACGACGACGGCGGGCTCACCATGCTGCTGCCGTACATCGTGTCGCAGCGCGCCGCCTGGTCGCGCTGCGCGCTACGCATCTTCGCGCTCGCCAACAGGCGCCACGAGCTGGAGCTCGAGGAGCGCAAGTTTGTGTTCACTTTTGCACTTCACGCTGTATCCCGCACGTAGGGGAGGCGTAGGTGTTAAGACACATCGTTCTTTACTTGTCGCCGAATCTGGAGGCATTGCTGGTGTATTTTATGATGAAGAAATTTGGCATTTTATAGGACTGATTAATTTAATACGTAGTTTAGTTAAGAAATAGTTTTAATAGTAATATAAGTAGATGTTTCTTCGATTTGGTTAGATGGAAATAAAAGATTAGAGTATCTTATTAATAAGATATGTATCTTTTCTCTCTAAGACACATCTCTGCTCTTAAGTAAGATTACAAAATTTAAAATATTAAATGACTTCTATGTATATATACAGTATGGCCAACCTGTTGGGCAAGTTCCGCATCGACTACTCGTCGTTGACAATGGTGCAGGACATCACGGAATCGCCACAAACTGAAACTAAGCAGATGTTCGACGATCTTATTAAGAAGTTCACTGAAGAGAATGGAGGTAATTCTTATGCTAAAATTGAAACACAACCATTGAAATATTTTTCTAACTTAGTTCCTCCTTCGTGATATCGCAGGACGAAATAAAAAATAAAATATACCTTATTTTAGAATTTCACAGAATAAATATATCTAGTCTGAGTCCAAATTATTTGCATTGTCCTACATGATTTAAAAAATAAAATGCTATTTTGACTTTGAAAATTATAATACAAAAAATGTAATAAAAATAATTAAAGAATTGTGTTTATTCATTTAATAGACGGTAGTATCAGTGCCACGGAGCTCGCGACGTTAGCGGAGAAGACCAACCGCCAGCTGCGTCTGCGCGAGCTGCTGCGGCTCAACTCCGCCGACGCGCGCCTCGTCGTCATGTCCCTGCCCATGCCGCGCAAGGTCACTTTGCATATTTGAGACAATGTTCAAAATAAATCAGCTTCACGTTGTATCCCGCACACGACAGGGTAGGCAGAGGAAACCTTTAAGGCATTGCGTGTTGACTGGAGGAATTCAACGTCGGGTTTACTACATGCGGGATACAGCGTGAAGCTGAAAATAATTTAATCTATATTTTCGCCTTATATTTCCACGTTTTATAACTATTTATTAATAAGTAATTACAATCCATTCAGGGGTCAGTGTCCGCGCCCCTCTACATGGCGTGGCTGGAGATGCTGAGCCGGGACTTCCCACCCGTGCTGTTCGTGCGCGGGAACCACACTTCTGTGCTCACATTCTATTCCTAATCTCACTCTTAATTATAAATCCCTACTTAAGTACAATTCTAGTTTTCTAAATCTAAGCCATGAATAGATCAAAACTATAAAACTATAGTCCTATCTTACTTGTTGTGGGTGCTGTAGTACTTTAAGTATCTATCTTTTTTCTTTTTCTATCTTAATAATATCTAGACCGAATTGTTCCTATCTAGACTGGATATAATTGGACAAGCTTATGCAAAATATATTCAATATAATATAAATATACTTAAATAAGTAATTTTTTTCAAGCAATTAATGTGTATAATGTCTATACAATATTTCCGAAACAGCTTATTAAATTATTAGGCTTATATTATATTTTATTTACATAATAGCGTCCAAGTTCTTTTCTATTATTCTCTCTTCGTCGTCGTGTTATCTTATTTAACATTAATCTATAAATATACTTATTTTGTAGAAAATATTCTTATACATTTTTAAGCAAAAATTTAATCTTATGTAAGTTTCTAGTATTTTATTTAAAAATTGTAAAGCAAGTTGACAACATAAATGTTGACTCAGATGAATGTGACATTTAATATCGAATATAGTATTTAAGAGATTTTGCGATGTATAAAACATACGTAAATATGTAATGTATAGAAAAACAGCTTTATAGTAAAAAAAGTATGAAATATTAATTAGTTTTAGTGGAGGCCTGTCGTGGCACAGTGGCACAAAGTGTGACTGTAAAACCGACTGGTTGTGAATTCAATTCCCACTCGAGGAGATGAAATATTTATTTAAATTTATATTTCCATTTCTTCGCTCTAGCGTCGAGGCAAAGCGCGGCATTGAGTTCCGCCAATCAACACGCAATGCGTCCAGAATTCGGTGGAAAGTGGAAACGGTCATAACAGTAGGTTCCCTCTGCCTACCCTGCTGTGTGCGGGATACAGCGTGAAGCTGATTTATTTAAATTAGTGTTTAACGGCTGTTTAACGTGAAAAATATTGTATTTGCTCGTTTATTTCGTTGACGTATGTCAGTGAATAATTAATATTGCTGGAACAATGTGTGGATTCCATTTTAATTATGTTGAATGAAATGAATAGAACAATCTAAATTAATTAATAGATGAAATTTAATTTAACATTATATTACAAAAAGAAATATTTCTTTCTAATTTTCAAAACTTACCTTAATGGTAATTCTGAACGTCCTGTTGCATTTTTAAACGTTTTTTTGTATTGTAAAATATTTTTAAGCTTTTTTAAGTGTAAAAATCAAGCCAAAGCGTTTCATAGAATATATAATAAATATTAATGTAGCAAAAATTTTTATATTATTATGATTAATGACAAGTATAAGTATTTTTAATAAAAAAATGCATAATGTAGTATAATAAATTGACATAATTTAAAATGTTATATACTTAATTTATTTTAAGTTTTTAAATATAAAAAAAAAAAACAAAAATACCGAAACATCAAATATAAATAGTTTTTAAATCTTTCATATATTTAAACATCTAGCTTTTAATACAATTCGATCTATAAGAAATAATTTTATCCATCTAACATAACATTATTTAATGTGACAACATCACTCTACCACCTAAACTAATAGTGTTTAAAAAAAAATAACGTAAGCTTTGTATATTGATAAAGTAGCATAATTTTATATTTCTTGTAAAATAGATAGTGGTTAGCAGTTGAGGCCAGTCGTGGCGCAGGGGCACAAAGTGTGACTGTACAGTCTACTGGTAGTGGGTTCGATCCCCACTCGAGGAGATGAAATATTTACTTAAATTATATTTCCATTTCTTCGTTCTGGTGCCCAGGCAAAGCGCGGCGTTGAGTCCTGCTACTTAACACGCAATGTCTCCAGATTTCGCCAGAAAGTGGAGAACGGAGTTTTTTAACACTAAGTTCCCTCTGCCTACCCTGCTGTGTGAAGCAGCGTGAAGCTGATTTTAGATAGTAATTTTATATTTCATACATACCATACATCATCTGCGTATCACATACCTCTTTACTTAAAAATAATTTAAACGATACTTAACTTTATTTACTTAATCATTATTTATTTAATTAATGTTAGTTTTATAAGATTTTAATATAAATTATGAACCATATTCACTCATGCCATAAGTATTACACAGTAGTTGAAAGACAATATTTTACATAAATAAATATATTTAATTATAAACTGTTAATGACTGTTTTATTACCCATTTCTCATTGAGAAGTAGTTTTTGTGCTGATTATTTTTTTTTCTTCTCGCATCTTAAGTTTCATTTTCTAGTGAAAAATGAAAATGCAAATGATCTATATTTCGAAATTATAACATACAAATTCTTAAATTGTTATTAATTATTTGCACTAAGACCTCCCAGTAAGTAATCAGCTCTAGTTTCTGTTTAATTTTGAAACCTTAACCTTATTGACGTAATTTAACGCTGCGACATGGCTTACTAGACCAAGATAATAAGAATAATTTGACGTATTAAAAGAAAAATTTTAAACAAATGAATGTAGCGGGATTTGAACCCACGCCGACCGCCGCCGCCGAATAAACCAAAAACCAGGCGAAAGTCCAAAAATGCATTAATAATATAACCTAAGATAAAATTAATTTATGTTTGAAAAATATAATTTGGCAATTGCTGTATAATTGTAATGCTTGAATTATTCTTCTTTAAGATTTTCAACGAAAACAGAAATGTCTGTATGACAGTATAGCATTTTTGGATAAATATAAATGAACATTTATATAAAATACAATAAACTTTCATCTCGTATAGCGCCATGAGTGCAGACAACAGGCTTACTGTTAGAGTCGGTAAGGGTAAGTAAGCGATTAAAACTTTTGCCAAAAATCAAATAAAAATTCTTGCTAACCAAAAATCAGCTTCACGCTGTATTCCGCACACAGCAGAGTAGACAGAGGGAACCTATTGATAAGACACTGTTCCCCACTTTGCGCCGCGTTCTGGAGGCATTACGTGTTGAGTGGCGGGACTCAACGCCGCGCTGTGCCTCGACACCAGAGCGAAGAAATGAAAACATAAATGTAAATAAATATTTAATTTCCTCGAGTGGGGATCGCACTCATAAATTTTTTACTGTATGGTAAACTATGTATAAAAAACTGGTTCGAGTCGGATCGCACACCGAGGCTCCCGTACTAATGTCAGGGTTGTTGATCAACGAGAAGTACAACTTATAGAGGTTGAAATCTAAGTCTAGGGGCATGTGCACTTATTTTGTATCAAATGGACAATAAAAATATTTTTTCTATGATATTACTATATATTTTCACTTTTCGGATTTTTTCCTTTATTTGTATTAAGTATAAGTTTTTTCTTCGTGCCAAATTTCATAACTAAATAACACAGGATTTGATTTCACGGCGAATTTCATATAAAATGCAGCTAAATTGATGCATAAATGCATCTTTGATTGCACTAACTTGGAAACTTGATTTTTTCTGATTTGAATATTTGATATTAATTTAAGCTTGATACATTTACCCAATGTCGAGATAAATGGTCTTGACAGACGTACAGACTGATCACAAAATTATCCTATAAGGTTTCCGTTTTTCTTTTTTACCTCAAAAAGGAACCCTAAAAACAACAAAAGTATAACATATTTATAAACAATGAAAGAGAATCACATCACGTACCTCCATACATAACACGACGACTGACCGAAGGAATCAAATTGCTATTAGACTAATGTCGTATTATGAGCTACTTGTTTGAGCTCTCTTTTTGCGTGTTAAACAACGTTTATTTAGAAACAATGTATTGGTATTAAAATTGGCCTGGTTACAAAATTTAACATAACATATTCAAATCATGAATATCCAAGTGAACCTCGTATCTTTCGAGGGAAGTGGTGAATATTCAAGAATTTAAATTAATCTTGACATTGAAAACTAAGGGATATATGCATTAATTACCATATATTTATTACCGTAGAACCAGCAAGCGCGAGTTTCAGCGAGACTCAAAGTCAAAATGAAGTAGGCGCCTCTTTGATATCCACTTCAGCGTTACACGATGAGGTGAGAACGTGCCAACCCTTGATCTACATGTTACTGGCTGGGACTAAATTTTAATATTAATATTAGGCTTCAGTATAAAGAGTATATGTACCTACTTACCTTAATTAGAGATATAAAAATTAAAATAAATCATCTTTTCGCTGTATCCCGCACACAGCAGGGTAGGCAGAGAGAACACAGTGTGTCACTTTGTTCCCCACTTTCCTCTGAATTCTGGAGTCATTGAGTGTTGAGTGGCAGAACTCAACGCCGCGTTTTGCCTCGACACTAGATCGAATAAATGGAAATATAAATTTATATAAATATCGTATTTTCGTATCGTATTTAGCTTATTATATTATTTTTACGGGTGCTTATATTGTTCGTAACATTTTAGGATGCTAACAGACACCAAAATATTGAACCCACTCCAGAATTGACAACATATAATATCAAATTAGGATGGATTCAGGTATTTTACTACAACTTTCAGACCAAATTGTAATAATTATTTTTTTTTAGAACTCTACTGAGAATAACAAAAGTAGTAGGTAGTGTCGTGGCCCAGGGGCAACCTGTTGATTTTACAGTGCGACTGTAAAATCGACTGGTTGATCCCCATTCAAGGAAATGAAGTGTTTATTTACATTCATATTTTAATTTTTTCGCTCTTTTGTCGAGGCAAAGTGCGGCGTTGAGTTCCGCAATTCAATGCGCAATGCCTCCAGAATTTGGCAGAAAGTGGGAAATGGAGTGTCTTAAAACTAGGTTTCCTCTGAATACCCCGCTGTGTGCGGGATACAGCGTGGAGCTGATTTATTTAATTTATCTCAATACGTTAAGGGAGTTTTGATACCATGCTTGCTGAATATCTGGGGCGTAATGCTGTTCCTGCGCATCGCGTGGATAGTGGCGCAGGCGGGCATCTGCCTCACTTACCTGATCATCCTACTTTCGGAGATAGTTTGTGTTATTACCACACTGTCTCTTAGTGCTATTTGCACTAACGGCCTCTTAAAAGGAGGTAAGAGGAAATTTATTATTATTTATATAATATTTTCTTATAATTAATTACTTTTGAAGCCCTCTTGGCAAAGGGACACAAGCTCGTGACTGTCATTCGACGGTTGTGGGTTCGATCCCCACTCGAGCGAATGAATTATTATTTATTCATATTTTCATTTCTTCGCTCTGGCAAGTCCAACAAGCTGCGTTGAGTTCCTTCACTCGACACTTTACACATTACCTGTGCCTACTCTGCTGTATGCGGAATACAGCATGAAGTCTAAATAAAACCGTACAAGCATCCGATCAAGTCCACCGTCAAGGTACCTTAGACCTGAGTATATGGTTTGAATTTCAACTTACTTCAAGCGTTCCTGAGTTAAAGGCTCTTAACAGACAGACAGACAATAAAGTGATGGTTCCTTTCTCCTTAAGAAGTACGGAACCCAAAAAAAAAGACGTATATCACGCAATTTTAAATATTTACATATTCCAGGTGGCGTATACTACATAGTTTCGAGGTCTTTGGGCGCAGAGCTGGGTGCGTCCGTGGGTATCATTTTCGCTTTCGCCAATGCGGTCGCAGCCAGCATGAACACTATAGGTTTCTGTGAATCATTGAATGAGTTGCTAAGATCTTTCAATATAAAAATAATTGACAATGGTATGACGGACGTGCGTATCGTCGGCACCATTGCTCTTCTACTGATGTGCATAATCTGTGCTATTGGCATGGATTGGGAGACTAAAACACAGGTTGACTAAAGACATTTAAAATGATTAAAATCAAAAATTTAATCAGCTTTATCTGAAATTGTTTTGAGACAATGCGTGTTGGGTGGTGGAACTCAGCTTGGGTTGTTATTGGGTGCCAGAGCACAGAAATGGAAATATTAAGAAATAATAATTAATTAAGAAATAATAATTAAGAAATAATAATTAAGAAATAATAATTAATTACTCAAGTGATGATCGAACCCACAATTGTCGCGTTACAGTCACACTCTTCTGCCCCTGCGCTACGACAACCTCAATTTTTTTTTTATTACATATAAGATATGTTTTGTTCACAGAATATTCTAGTAGTAATAATTGTAATAGCTATTTTAAATTACGTTTTGGGTGCTTGCATGGGCCCGTCGAGTGATGTGGAGAGAGCACGGGGTTTTGTAGGTTTTAGTGGTTAGTATTTATTCTATTTTATATCTTAAAACATTATTTAATAGATTATTTTTTATTTTTTTTTTATTTCTTTATCGCCTAGTGAAAACTGCAATCACAAATCTTGCTCCAGACTTTCGACCAAGTGAGGATCGAGAGCACAATTTCTTTAGCATTTTCGCCATGTATTTTCCCGCCGTCACAGGAGTTCAGGCTGGAGCCAACATATGTGGCGATTTAAAGGTATCTCCAGTTCATTTTAACGTTTCTCTTATCTGCTTAGTACTTATATGGTGTCAAAGATTTTTTTGAGTCTTTCGGCGTTTTTTTTAATAAATCAATTTCAAGTAAATAAAACATCTCAATAAACTTAACTTTCTTGGAAACACAACGCTTTTTAATTTTTTAAGACACTCTACTTATTAAAAAAAAACATACTGAACACACAAAATAATATCGTTTCCCCAAAAAAGGATCCAGCTTCTTCGATTCCCAAAGGAACTCTGCTCGCCCTGGGGATATCCATGTGCAGCTACCTTACAATGGCGACTCTGTGCGGCGTGGGCGCGCTCCGTGACGCCAGTGGGCGCGTCGCTGACGTGGCGACGGGCACCCTCGACGCCTGCAAGCCACACTGTCAGTACGGACTGCACAATAGCTACGGGGTATCTATATCAATTTCTTATTTTAAAATTTCACTCTGCATATAACACATATAACAAGATTTGCATAGAGAATCTAGTGTTAAAACACTCTGTTCACTACTTTCTGCTCAATTATCGATGTACAAAACCCGTTGTGTTTACAGTCAGGCTCTGTGCCGCTGCGCCATGGAGATATAAAATAAGTCATTTTGTACTTCTTTTATATTGAATTTAATTAATACTACAATGACATCTGACTTCCCTTTCAACCTAATTAGTAAACTCTATTCTATCAACACAGTGTAGAAGTATTTTTCTAATAAACCTTTTAGATGATGCAATTAATGGCTCAGTCGAGTGCCTTAATCTATGCGGGATGCTGGGCGGCCACACTGTCGACGGCGCTGACGAACCTGCTGTCTGTCCCGAGGCTGATCCAGGCGCTGGGCGTGGACCGCATCTACCCTGGACTCATCTTCTTCTCGAAGCCCTACGGCAAGCACGGCGAGCCCTACCGCGGATACGTGCTTACGTTCCTAGTTTCACTCATGTTTTTGCTTATAGGTTTGTATTTAAATAATATTTGTTTTAAATATCCTTGAAAGATGTTGAAGCGACGTTCTTTCGTAAAATATAAATTTTGTAAATATTCTTTTAGCGGATTTGAATACAATAGCTCCGTTAATAACAAACTTCTACTTGGCATCATATGCGCTAATTAATTTTTGCACATTTCATGCTGGTTTAATTAAATCCATCAATTGGAGACCAACATTCCAGGTACCCTACTCTATTATATATATGGCTATATTTCATATAAAAATTGTATTTTTTTTTATAATACTTTTTTTTTATGATTTATTTAATGTTTCAGTGCTACAATACATGGCTATCTCTAACTGGTTTTCTAATGTGCCTTATAATAATGTTGATTATCAGCTGGGCGATGGCATTGATCACATTCTTCGTTTTCATGACACTATACCTTTTAGTGCTGTACAGAAAGCCAGGTACAGTTTTTATAATTACCTATTCTAAGTTTTTAATTTAAATACAGATGTCCTTGTTTTTTTTACTTCCCACTGCATCCCGCGTATAACAGGATAAGCTGAGGGCATCTGGGAACCTAGTGTTACCATTAATTAAACCATGTAATGAGAATAATAAAGATTTTATTTCCTCAGATGAAAGTTGAACTCACAACCACCCAAGATGTCATATTTATAGTGCACACTCATGGCCCTGCGCCACGACTGGATTTAATTTTCAAACATTATCAATTTCAATTTGTTTAGAGGTAAATTGGGGAAGCAGTACAGAAGCCCAGCGCTACAACGACACGGTGTCGGCTCTATTGCAAATGTCGCATATACATGAAAATACGAAGACCTACAATCCCCAACTGCTAGTGCTCGGCGGCATACCGAAGTTTCGACCTGCGCTCCTCGATATGGGACATCTGATAACCAAATATGGCTCCTTCATGATCGTCGCCGATATCAACGAAGTAGTTCTCTTCTTATTTATTAGTATTTTCATTTCTTCGCCGTAGTAACTAGGCAAAAGCCCGGCTTTGAGTTCCGCCACTCAACACGCAATGACTCGAGATTCTCTCTGCCTACCCGACTGCATGCAGAATTTGACTTAGTTCTCTCTTAATTAAACCAATATTTCGGCTTTCCATATGTTTAAATTACTTTTACGTAGCATACGTAGAATTCTTTATTAATTTGAATTTTAAATTTTATTCCAAAAATATTTGTTAAATATGATTAAAATTATTTTTAGTCGCCATTATCCAGCATGGAACGATTCGGTCGTGTTCAATCTGGTGAAGATTGGCTTCGGTCGCGAAAAGACCGTGGTTTCTACATAGTTCTGGATGGTCTGCCCTTTGAGGACGCTGTTCACACGGCTATCAAGGTGACCGGACTCGGGCCCCTGAAACCGAATGTCATGCTCGTTGGATACATGAATAGATGGGCTGACTGTCCTCACACTAGTCTTAGGACGTATGTCCGCGTATTACAGTAAGTATTTTACAGCTTTCCGCTGTATCCCGTACACAGCTAGGCTGATGGAACCAAATGTTAAGACATTCCGTTTCTCCGTTCCTTTTGTTTTCGTTCCCCATTTTCCGCCGAATGGAGGCATCGCGTGTTGAATGACAGAATTCAACGCCACGCTTTGTCCAATACTAGAGCCAAGAAAGGAATGTATTCAATATTTCATTTCCTCAAGTGTCGCATTTACGCTTTGTGCCTCTGCGCCACGTCTGACCTCAGAGTAGGTTTATTTTAAAATAAAAAAAATTAAATTAGCTTCACGCTATATCCCGCACACGGCAGGGTAGGCAGAGGGAACCTAGTGTTAAGACACTCCGTTCCCCACTTTCTGCCGAATTTTGGAGGCATTGCGTATTGAGTGGCAGAACTCAACGCCGCGCTTTGCCTCGACACCAGAGCGAAGAAATGAAAATATAAATTTAACTAAATATTACATCTCCTCGAGTGGGGATCGAACCCACAACCAGTCGGTTTTACAGTCACACTTAGTACCACTGCGCCACGACTGGCCTCGTGTTTACAGGTTTATTTTATATTTAATATAAATGTTTTATTTTATATATTGTATCTATTTATTCTGCGTTCCAGATGGATTTTTTACAAGACGTTTATCTAGGTTAACTTTTTGTACCTACTCGAAATATAGGGTCAAACTGCTCACTACATTGAAGCTTAGAAATTAAAAATTGTAAAAAGTTCGTAAAACACTGAAGTGAAATCCAATTATCAATAGTTCAAGCAATTTTAACTCAATTGCTCATTACTTCTATATAGATTTGCTTTGTACCCACTTAATTTATATTTAATAAAAGCTCCATCATACAGCAGTTGGAAGTGGAATTCCTACGCAATACAATGGTACTTGCTTCGAATGTAACTTTTCTTGTTTTTAAATATTTTCGTTTCTCTGAAATTATATTTTATCTTTTTGCCTAGTAACCCGATAAAAAGGCTCTAATAAAAATTAAGCCATAAAAAGTAATTAATGGAAGGGTCCAATATAAATTAAATAGTTATTTAATTTTTTTTCCTCAATAAAACTCATAAAAATGTGTTCAAACTCACATAGTTGGGTACTACCAACATAATATATTTTAAATTATCATATTATATTAAAAAATTATGCCCGCAGGGCACAAGTGTGTGACTGTAAACGCGACTGGTTGTGGGTTCGATCCCCAATCGAGAAAATTCAAATATTTATTTGAATATATCTTTTTATTTCTGCCCTCTGGCATCGATGCAATAGCGGTGTGTCTTAGCACTAAATTCCCTCTGCCTGCCCTTCTGAGTGAGACAGCGTGAAGATGATCTATTAAATTAAAGAATAGCATTCGAGGAGCATCTGGGCGTGGCCATCTTGCGAGTTCCCGAAACTGCACGACCTGTCAAAAGGAGACCGTCTCCTGATATAGTAGAAGCCAGGAGCGTCACTGACCAGCGTGATCACGCACAAGTCGAGGACGTCTTAAACCCTGATTCTGATATCGATATGCCTCATCCTGAACAACATGAAGGTGATTGTCTAACTTTAATAATAATAATAAATATTTGCGTCGAATAACTAAATGTAATTTATATTACATTACTCAGTTATACATATACAGCTTTACGCTACGGTAGGCAGAGGGAACCTAGAGTTAAATAAGACACTACGTTCCCCATTTTCCTCGTGCCCTTTGCCTCGAAACCAGAGTGAAGAAATGAAAATATAAATTTAAACAAATAACTACTAAAAGGGATAAAACTTAAGTGTATAGTCGTATTAAAGTAGCATTAAATGTTCATTTTTTTAACATTTCAGAATATTTTTTGTTGCATTAATAATATTTTTTTCTCTTGTTTCTCACTATATGACTGCTAATGGATAAGGCTTTAAGTTACAAATAAAAATAAATAAATAAATCAGCTTCACGTTGTATCCCGCACACAGCAGGGTAGGCAGAGGGAACCTAGTGTTAAGACACTCCATTCCCCACTTTCTGCCGAATTCTAGAGGCATTGCGTGTTGAGTGGCAGAACTCAACGCCGCGCTTAGCCTCGACACCAGAGCGAAGAAATGAAAATATAAATTTAAGTAAATATTTCATCTCCTCGAGTGGGGTTCAAAGCCACAACCAGTCGGTTTTACAGTCACACTTCGTGCCACTGCGCCACCACTGGCCTCTAAGTTACAAGAATTTGTTATTATATCATTTATTTAATAAAATAAATTCTATTTGTTATTAACAGTTAATGAGATAGAAAATGGCCATGCACTGGAATTAGTTTCGAGGGAAACTACCACGTCCTTTCATTCCGTCGATCCGAACAGAGCGTCCGCGAGCCAGCTCGTGTCCAGCTTAGCGATGCGGAAATCCGGGGTTTACAAACCTTTGACATTTAGTCACGTGAGATTTATTTGTTTTATTTATTTAAGTCTGTAAGTGCCTTTTTTTGGAACTCTCCAAGTTTTCTTATCATATTTTTTTATTTTTTTTTTATTTTTAGGTTCAAGCTATATCTCATGCATGTATCAGGGTAGGCAGAGAGAGCATAGTGTAAAGACTCTCTGCTCCCCACTGTCCGCGGAATTCTGAAAGCATTGCATGATCAGTGGTGGAACTCGAAGCGAAGAAATGAAATATTTAATTTCCTCTAATGGGAATAGGACCCACAACCTGTGCCCCTGCGCCACGACTGACCTTAATTTCTATTTATAATAGTTATTAAATCCCCATGAATTATTTTAATATTTTCTAACAGTAAAGAAATAATAAGATATTAAAAAAATACGTTGTATTTTTATAACATAACGTCGATATTAGAAGTATTTCTAGATGGCAGATTTTCAGAATTTCCCACACAACATTATTCCATTTATCATAAATACCGGGTAATGTAAGTTCTAAAAATACTTTACTGGGAACGCAACTACGTATTGAAAAAATGCAAATCTATTTTATAATATTAGCCGAGTATGTAAAGAAATCATGAGACCAGTCGTGACGCAGGGACACAAGCGTGTGTATGGAACGCGACAGGTTGTGGGTTCGAATACCGCTTGAGGAAATAAATATTTAATTTCTTCGCTCTAGTGTGGAGGCAAAGCGCGACGTTGAGTTGAATTAAAATCAAACTTAATATTGGCAACAGGACAACTATCTGGACACGTGGTGGCTGTTCGACGACGGAGGCCTGAGCATTCTCCTGCCGTACATAATCGCAAGGCGCGGATTGCGCAAGATGCCGCTACGCATGTACGCGCTGCCTCGCGACTCCAACCATCCTGAGCTTTCTGAGGGACGGTTAGACGTTCGTTCTAATTTTTTTTTCAGCTTATATCTAACAGGGAACCTGTTTGTAGCAGGGTAAGAGGGAAATTAGTGTTAAAACACTTCGCTCCCCACTTTCAGTCGAATTCTGGAGGCATTGCGCTTTACTTCAACACCAGAGCAAAGAAATTAAAATATTCAATATTTCATTTCCTTGAGCGGGTATCGAATCCACAACTTATCGCGTTTACAGTAACACGCTAGTGCCCCTGTACCACGATTGCTCTGTTATAATATATTGTTATTATTACTTACTACAATTATGTATTATGTTTTTTGATTTTTTATAATATTATAGCCACGTGGTGGTGGTCATTATGTTAGCCGATAGAAGTGGGCTGAAGTCCCATTGGCGGGAATGTGGTAGTTACCTCCGGTTAGGAAGTCAGTAAACGGCGTTATGTTACGCCTTTCTTCATATTCGTACAATGAAAGACAAAATTGAACATAATGAAAAAAATATAGCGAATAATGGTGAATATAGGGAATATGGCACATAAAAAAATGTATATTCTTTCAAGAGTAATAGGAACACGATATTCATCAATTGTACTTAAAAATGTTCATTAATTTTTTAATGATGCAACCTGTTTGAAAAAGTAAGCACCATCATGTGGAAAACTCATGAGAGTAAATAATAGTTCGAATGTATTTTATAATAGCATATTGTTAAAAAAATAAATATAAATAAACAGTTTCACGCTATACCCCGAATAAAGCAGGATGAAAACTTAACAATTCAGGGCAAACATTAGATATTGAGTGGCGGAACTCAACGCCGGGCTTTTTGTCTTGGTACCAGAGCGAAGAAATGAGAATGTGTGGATCTAACCCACAACCGTCGCGTTACAGCCACACCCTTGTGCCCCTGCGCCATGACAGAGGCCCCAGGACTACATATTATTAGATTATTGTCGGTGCGTACTTTTTAACTTGAAGAGGTAGCGCTATTTTAAGGTACACGCTCATCTATGTTAAAATAGAAACGCTGGTATTTAAATATGTTTGCCCTTACTCCTGCCAGACGTTCTAAATGTTGTTTAAAGTTAGGGCAAACGTTATACTAGTGGAGTATTTCAAGACTCCTAATAATATCTGACGGCTCAATCGTCTTCCGAGACAGAGATGTATCTTTCTTTGGCGCTGTCTCTGAAATGGTCCCATTTTCAAGTTAGTGAGTACGCATACCGTCTAAACTACATATTAGACTAATAGTTTTTACTTAACAATAAAATTTTGACAGCTTTGTTAAAATGACGTAGGTGTGGGGGCCCTGGGATCTGGGCTATTATGAAATAATAATTATGATTGTGTATAAATCAAATCTATTATTAAGCAAGTAGGTGTACTTAGAAAACGATTAGACACCCCATGCACAAGAATTAGTTGCAATTTAAATGAATGATATGAGTAGTACTAGTTTAGCAAAAAATCTTGAAACTATACATTAGTGGTTATATCTTAAAAGTATAATAACCTTAAATAGCAAAAAACGTGTATTTCGAAATCACAAAGGCGATCAAAACTAATACAATAGGGTACTTTCTGTTAACCTAAACTGGAAAATGTCTGAAAACTATACTTACATTTGTGGTTAAATCCTAAAAATACAATAGCCTTAAAAAGGAGGCAATATTTGGTATTTAAGCTGCTAGTTCTAGTGAGATATCAGATAAAAGATCTCTGGCTCAGCTAAGCCTGAATTTCGGAAAAACTCAAGACCTCCAATCTTTATCTTCAAGAATCCTCGGTGGGCGAGCCCGACTCGCGCTGGTCCAGTTTTTTTATTACTTACGTTGCATTAAAACAAGATGCGTTTAAATGTGTGGATTGTTCTCGCCATTTTCGTTTGTGGGTCCCGGTGTGTTCAAAAATGTCGCCGGGACGTAAAAATATCCTGTTTTTAAAAATGGCGCAAAAACTTCATGTCACAGACATAGTCAAAAAGTAACCGAATGGTAAAAAAACGAAAGCACCCAAATTTTTTGCTAACTAAATCAATATTTTTTTTTAACATTACTTTTAGTTATATTCAACATGAATTTCAGTATAAAAGCGTTGCTGCAAAAATTTCGAATCGAATACTCTTCGCTATCAATGATTCAAGGCCTAAACGAGCCGCCGCTCGAGACGAGCGTGCAGTTCTTCAACCAGGTGATACGGAAGTTTCGCACCAACAGTAACAGCGGTTTGTATTTACTTATTCGACTACGACGAATTTTGGATTCGGCACAGCGGTTGACTAAGCGCAATGGTTGAAGGTTTGATTCCAATTCGGAGAAAACAATTATTTTTATGTTTTCGCTCTGGTAACAACGCATTCAATACGTAATGTCTCGATTGAGCAGTGCGTGGGCAACGGAATGTCTTGTCTGTTTAGGAAAAATACTTCAAATTTTAATTAAAAAAATTGTAAATATTACTTACTACTTAGAGATAGTTAAGTATTAATATTGTAGATAATCAGATATAATTACAGACATTCTCATAACGGAAGCTGAACTAAGACGTCTCCAAATGAAAACTAATCGCTACTTGCGTCTGCGCGAACTCCTCGTCGAGCAGTCCTACATGGCGTCCCTGATTGTACTGTCGTTGCCGTATCCCAGACTGGTGAATATTAATATGAGTTCCTATCGCTTATTATATAAAACACTATATATATATTTAAATTTAAACTGTTCTCTCTTTTTGACATTTCTTATTAAAATAATAAAAATAAATTGCCCTTTATGCTTAAGAAAAATATTTTTGTGCCGCCAAGTCAAAGTATAGATAGGATCATAACGGATGGTCAGGAACGTTCGCTATTCATAACACGAACAAAACATAACATAAACTATTTCCAAAAAACAAAACCAGCTACATTATTAATATTATCAACGTAAAATAGTATAATAATATATTTAAAAGTATTTAACAAAGTACAGTCAAATTGATAACCTCCTTTTCTTACAGATGGCGGTTATAAATTATAAATATAAATATTTCAGGGCTCGGTGTCGGCTGCACTTTTCATGTCGTGGCTGGAAATGTTGAGCAAAGACTTGCCCCCCACACTGTTTGTACGAGGAACAGATGTCGCAGTACTTAGTATCTAACTATTTTATGTAGAAAAATTCATAACGTTATATTTGTAATTTTTTATTAAACAGTGCCAAAATTATATTTTCTCATACTATATGAAATTAGGGAAATAAGGGTAATTACAAAATATCATTTCAATATATTACAAGTTCTTTATTTCACACATATTTGACAAGAGTTTTAAGTTAAATTTTAAACATAAAAAATGATAAAATATTTACAGATACAAGAACCAACAGACATTCCATTTTAACAATTTCCTTAAACAATTACAAAATAACAGGAATCGAGCAGAATCTGAAATTTATTTTCTTACCCACTTACGAGATACAAAAATCTATTTTATTATTAATATATGAATTTAATATTTACACTTTCACCAAAAACCGTTTTTTGTACGCTAAATGAATGATACGTTGCTCTTTTTTATATGAAACTATGCCTTTGAGTCTTATAAAATAAACTGCATCTATTCAATGAATGCTACTGCTAAGGCTACCACTGGGGCGAAACAAAGGTGGAATACGTTATTATTTTCTAAGGCGGATATAAATAATATATTATACTTATGTTACTTAAAAATGAACAAAATATAATACTAATGTGGGAATAAATATCAAATTACATAGAAACTACTCAGGGCCCTTTAGTAAAAAATCAAAATATCTTTAATAAGTGCAAAAAATATATATTTTCACGATTTTTCAGTATTACTAAAAGTGGTTCAAATATAGTCGAAAAGAACATAAACATGTCCCACAGTAAATTTAAAGATTTTAAAAATTCTCATAAATTATATAATGCCATCTTATTTCAGTTAATCTGTATATTTTGCTACTATATAAAACCATGTCCACAATTGAGTGACTACAATAAAAAAAAGTTATTAGAAATTATTAAATATTAAAGTTTTACTAACACTTGGGGAACTTATAATTAACTTGTAGGACTATTTTAAATATGACACTTAACACATATGAAATGGAAATGTGTATATAAAAAAAATGGCAAGAAACAGCTAGCGTGAAAGTTGTATTGCGTTTAAGTTTGTAATTTTTTTATTTCATAATATATTTACAAAATAAAAATGTCAATATAGACATGGTTTTACTCTCCAACACTCCCTTATTTAGCTATTAACGGTAAGTTTACGAAAGAATAAAAATAAATAAATGGAATTTGTACTATACTAAATGTTTTGTTGATGTTGAGATTGTAAGTAATCTCCTTTCATTTTACACTAACGTGTTGTAGACGCATAATTTTGTAATTTCAATCGAAAAATCATTTACGAAAATTATTATTACAAAAATATGAAAAAAATGCCCAAAAAGATTTTTTGAGATAACTTTAAGAAGAAGCAAATTCAGCATTTCGAATGAAGCAATGGAGGTGATGCGATATGTAAGTTGCGTGAGGACGGTGTGGCGTATATACAGGCCGTGAAGCGCAAACGGAGCTTTGTATCTGTGTGAGTGTACACAGATAGTGTGTGCGTGTGTGTGTGTGACAACTTATTTGTACTGGGCAGCAACGTCACGTGTTTAAATCTTAATTTTTTGTTTGATTAATTAAAAGTGCAGAAAAAAGTTGGGACGATCATTGAACAAGAATAGAAAAATGTATGTGACGAAGCAGTAGAAGAAAAAAATATTAAAAATCCAAAGTTACAAAATGATGATATAACAGAATAATATATTATTAACACAGGCAATACAACAGACATTAGACGATACGTTAATGTATTTTTATAAGTTTTTTCTACTTCGTGATCACTCACACATATACAAGGCTTAGCTCACACATCGCGAACTGTACAGTACAATGTACATACATGATAAGATAACGATATGTCACTATACATACATATTAGTTATATTTTTTGAAAAATAAACTTCATTCTGCTTCAACTTTATAAGTTTTGATTATAATTATTTATATTGTTTTTTTTTTATATGACACAGCAGCTGGTAAGAATAGTACAGCAATTGTTTACTCAATTATTAAAATATGCGAGATATATTCTTAAAATGTTTTTTTTTATAACATTATGATAACTTCCTTAAATATATTTTTAGTATAAAAACTAAATTAGATAGGTTTCATAGCAGCTGTATCATAAAAATAAGTACAATTTTCTATCTCGTATATATTTATAATTTTTAACTATGATTATATTGTGAGATTATACTTTTACAATTAAATAAATTTACTCACATTGTGCACACAGCAACATAGTGTAATATCGTAACATAGGCTTCAAAATTTTAAAAAAAATTAACAATAATTCAGTCTATAATCAATCAATATTATTTTTATTAACATATGTATTTATAAATTATTTTACTATTCCCGTTTTTTTTTTGTTTCTATGTTTTAATTTTTAAACATTAAACTGAAGAGCGCGTGTGACATCGGGTGTTCATAATTAGCGCACAATATATATATATTAATATTTATTACGTTATAAAAATGAGAAACACACCACAAATAGAATAATAAATTGGAAAATTGTAAGTTCACATATAGTGTTACCCTACCAGCACCTTAGCGTATTAAAAGTATCAAATTTCCGTGTATTCGTGTAAAAAACTATATATTATGAATTCGATACATAGAAATATAAATAAATACAAAAATTTACATAAAATAAAGACAAAAATGTTCACACAGCCATACTTCTTAAATATATATATATATATATATAAATAAATAACATAGAGGGTAATAATATCTAATTAAATAAGTTTCTTTTTGGTTATTTATAATAATTGAACCATATAGAAGCAAATAAAACTATCTGCAATCTCCAAATACTATTTTCTGCTGTATTCCGCACATAGAACCATACTTATAACTTTTATTATATATAGGTTTGTAATTGGACTGCGAATTAAATGATAACAAATGATAAATAGAAGTAAATCATATAAAAGTTAAATAATGTATTGTTGTATTTGCTTCTTTATGAACACGATTCAATTGTCCTGTGAATGGGGAAAAAATAAATAGTTGATACGAGATTTCGTTCAGATGATTTCTAATCGGAGTACAGGAACCTTTTTTTTACATTTTTAAATAAACACTATTAATTAGGCTCAGCTAGTTCGCGGTTTGAAAAGTGGGGCACTAGAGTCTGGGGCACAGTACATTTTACACTGTGTGTAACGACACTATACGACACTCGGTGACACCACGCTCGACACTGCGCGACACTGTGAATAGATAATAAAGCAACGTGACAGTATGTATATTTGCAGTAGGAGGAGTATCACTTGACGCGGAATTTGGTTTATTAAGCGTTTGCAACACAAACTTTTGCGTTTCCGGGCTATAAGTATTGGCACTGTATTACACTGTTACCATTATTGAGTCAAGGTACAAATAGAATATAAAACGCGTTTTGTGCGAGGCATCTCTCCGCAAGGGCACCCACGACACAGTGTCACGTGACACCGGTTAGAGTATGACGCAGAGGGGTCTCGACAGTCTTCATTCGGACTCCTCCTCGTTGTCCTCATCGAAGCCGGTCAGGTCGGCGGATTCCAAGTAGCCCTGCATCACCTGTACACATATATAAACAGTTGCATCACTGAGGACAAGCGGAGGGGGTGCGCGGTGGGGGTGGGGGGCCGTACCGCGTACTCGAGCAGCGCCAGGTGGCAGAACACGTACTGGTCGGGCATCTGTATGGAGTGCGCGCGCTGCGTGCGCACGCGCTCCACGGCGCCGCGCACGTCCGCCGCGCCCTCCGCCGCCAGCCGCGACGTGCACGTGTCCAGCGTGATGAACGTGCCTGCGCACACGTGTGTGAAAGAAATAAGGCATTTGTCAATGTTATTACATTCAACCCAAAACAATGTTTTTTTATTTTAGAACCGGCTTAAAGGATCCCCTTTGCTATAAAAAAGTGAACTGAAATTACTTTTCAATATATATAATATAGCCTTTAAAATTTAAATAAAAATAAACTAAAACAGCGACGTGGCGAGCGAGTTGTTACTTTCATAAATAGGTATACCTGTTCTGCCAATACCAGCCGAGCAGTGTACGACAATCGGAGGACCTCTACTGTGACCCGCCCATGCATCGCCTAATCTGAAATTTAAGATTTAAGAAGTTTATAAAAATGTTTAAAAAATGGATTTTTAAAATAAATAAATCATTATATAATATTTTTCACAATCAAATGTTTCTAATAAAACCTGGCGTTCAATTCGCCACTCAACAAGGAATGTTTCGGATAATTTTTCGAGACATGCCTATAAAGTGCCTTAACAGTAGGTTTCCTTTGCCAGCGTGAAGCTGATTCTATTTTTGCAAGTGTTTCTGATAGACCGTGTATACTGACTCGTGGCGCGCCCGCGTCTGCGCGCGCCGCACGAGCGCCAGGAAGCGCAGCACGGGCGCGGCGCGGCCGCCGCCCGGCACGCCGTAGTCGGGCCAGCGCGTGTACTGCCCGTGCCACACGCGGCGCCGCTGCTCCGTCTGGCGACAAACAACACCACTTAGCTACGCGCGCGCGCCACAGTCACCGTGCACCGCGCGCGCGTACCCTGAGCTCGGTGAGCACGAGGTGCGACACCACGTAGTCGTCCTCCTCGTCCGTGGCCTCGTTGGCGACGGCGAACCCGTCGTGCACGGCGCGCGCGCCCGGCGCCGGCCAGTACTGGCCGCACTTCACGCGGCCGCGCTCCACCGTGCGCGTCGTCATCACGATCACCAGGCTGTTCTGCTCCCACACCATACGCCAGAAGTCGCCGAACGTCTTCGGGAGGGGACCTGTTATCAATTCGTATTTATAATAAACCACTTAAAACTTCATTTATGTACTACCACTTAAGAGTTAAACAATAAAAAAATGGTCGTGATCAATTGTGGAATGTGTAATTAACAACAAAAATTGGACCAAACATTTTTTTTTCTATTTTTTTTTTGTATATACACGCTTATCACATATATGTAGAATTAGGTTTACTGATTTTTCTAAATTAAACAATGAAATTAAAATATCAGTTGTTATTTCCATTAAAACTAAATAAACACGATTATCAAAAAAAAGCCCTGTATTTTTTTATGATAACAACAGTTTCGTGTATAAAATATAGTATACAGCACAATAGGTAACTTTCACTGAAGCGCTCTACATTTGAGAAATATGGCAGTGGGCCAAATATTGAGAATGGCCAAAACAATAAGTTTCGTGGAACAGCCAACTTCAGCTTTAAACACAAAGCCAACTGCAAGGCTATTTCAGTAATCGAAGCGTGGGGTGTTGGTTGTGGGCGAAGCGAAAATTTCCTGTGGGCGAAGCGAATATTACACGTGGGTGAAGCGTTCGACCGATGTCTTTCCGGGAAACGTTCATTCTATAAACGAATTATTCTGCGAAAACGTAATTTCAATTCCTTTACTGGAACTGTTCGCATTCGAAGAAATTGTTTACCTTCAGTGTGATTGCAAAGTACGAGCGCTTTAATATTTAAGAATTTTCTTGTATAAAATGAAAAATAAAAAGCTTTATTTTGTGAGGGCTGTTTGTTTTCTGATAATACTATAGTAATAAATAGCATCAATACATCCAAATATTTCAATCTATGATAAATACGTATCACCGCAGCAGACCAAAATTGTATTTATACTTATCATTATGTAATAATTATTCGAATAAAAACATCCAATCATATCAAGTAATACTCCCTAATAAAGCGCTCACTCTCGTTACAAAAAAATCACATTAAATAAATTGTAATGTTTATTTAAGAAGGTAAAATATTAAGAGCCATAAGTATCATATATGAAAACAAAAACTTTAATAAACTTTTTAAGTAGATTTTTTACGAAACCGAATCGAATCGATATTATATAATAATTTTCTTGTAAACATACACTATTTTTTTTACAATTTAATTATAATTTTACTTATAAACAATAAATAAAATATAAAAATAATTTATAGGCCATAAGTGATGATAAATTTACTTGAATCCCGATGAGCCATCCCAATCCAGAGTGTTGAGAACGTAAGATAGACAAACTAGATGATAGGGGATTTCTTACCAACAATTCGAAACGGTTTTCAAGATGTGAGCCATTTTTTTCTAAATACAGTATTTTAACTTTAAAATGTTAAAGAGTTAAGTTTTTTCACCGACTATTATTATTGGTGTTATTTGTACTCTTTGATATATGTCTCATTTAATATGGCTTACAAAGATTGAATTGGGAGCGGGAGCAGGTGAAATCACTGCCGAAATAATAAAATATGGTGGGCCACGCGTCTTGCGACTTGTTCTGGTTTTTGTTCAATCTATGCTGCTAAATCAGGGTAAGACAAGGGTTCATAGATAGACTGCGGAAGCTATACAACTATCACTGTAATCAACTTGAGTAGTAAAGTTTTTGCTAAAATATTAGCGAAAAGAATGCAAGAGAGATCGGAAAGACTGTTGTGAAAAGCCCAAGAAGGCTTTAGAAGAAGGTGGTATGGATCAGATCTTTTTCCTTAGCATGATCACAGAAAAACAAATATTCTTGGCCAGTTTTATGGACTTGAAAAAAGGCATTCGACAAAGTTGTGAGAAAGAAATTATAAGGCATACTACTCCGGTACAATGTGAGCGGACTATTGCTATAGACTGTAGTCTCTTTACAGAATTCATTCAGCTTGCCGGTCATGTCGCCGTGGTGTAATATTCAATAGGGTGTTAAGGATGCGCTATGACAGCTTGAAAAATATGTTTAGGACAGATAAAAGATACGAGATGGATAGGGAATGGTATATTGCTGCCGGTAACAGGGTTAACGGTTCCTGAACTGGATTTTTGAGACGGAGAAACGTCACGTTCCGTCACGTCATTGCAGGGTGCAACGTGACGATTCTCCGTCGACGTTTGGCTGTACCGACGCTTTTATACGGCAGCTAAGTGTTGGTATTACAGAAGAAGAATGAGAGATAGATAGATGAATGCTGTGAAGATGCGATCTCTTCGTAGGATATACGGAGTCAACTTAGCTGACCGTATCCGCGATCAAAAGATACACAGAATAGCTGGTACTAGCGAGGATGTCACGGTGAGAATAAAGAAGAACGTGCTCAGCTGGTTTGGGCACGTAAAACGAATGAGTGATGAAAGAATGACAAAAAAGATTAATAATAGAAAAGTGACAGGTAAGAGAGGTAGCCGGAGACCTTGGTTGACCTTCGAAAACAACATATGAAACTGAAGGGCTTGCATTGCAAGCATAAAGACCCTTCGGAGAGCATGTATGAAGATGTTGATGACAGTGGATAAGGCGAAAGAGAGATGTAGAGACCGTAGCATTTGTCTTTCTCCCTGACTATCTCGTTAGGGATACAGCGTAAAGCTAAGCAAGTACAAAGTTTGATTTTGTTAAAATAGACCAAACCCCACAAATTTGCTAATTTTAAAAACAATTATTGCATAGCAGGATATTATATTTATAGCCTACCCAGACTTAATACCTACGCAACACTAAAGTTACATTCAGTCTGTCAAGTAGTTGCCAAATATGTGCATATACAAACAGACAAGAAAACATATATGAATATTCATATTCTATTAGTGGATTTACATCTCCCTACATATGTATCAGGCAAATATATGCAAAGTACAGACATCTTTTTTTACGCTTTTATTACATTAAAGATTTACAACAAAACATCAAAATTCAACAATGTAGTTTTCCACAATATATTATCTTACCTTGAGTACAAATGAACGCGTTGCGCTGTTTGTATCCGTCGACGTAGTTAGCGTTGATGTAATCGGAGGCAGGATCGTCGTCTTTGAGAGACAGCGGCACTCGCGAGTGGTCGAAGCATAGCACGTCTGTATACCTATTCTTTGCAAGATTGGCTGGCAACCTGAACAAAAATAGTTTTTCTAGTATTAACATGTCAATCTTATTCAAAGTTTTAAATCCCTTTAAATATTGTGCTACATTTTAGTTTTGTTACAAGTTTTTGTTTACCCGAAATCAAAAACTATAATAATGCTGTTAATCCTATGGGTTTTTACAGCGATATCGGGTGGAGAGTGAAAACCACTGTGCTCCGTCCCTGCAAGACGTGCGGCTTACTTGGCGTGGTGGAAGGTGCCGGCGGGCGGGCGCGCGCGGATCTCCTCGTACTCGGCGACGAGGCCGCGGCGCGCGAGCGCGCGCACCCGCGCCAGCAGCGCGGCCGGCGTCTCGCCCGCGCCGCCGCCGCCGCACTCCTCGTCCGACAGCCCCGGCGACGCCTCGCCCGACGACCACGTGCCGCGCGCTGTGTCAAACAGTCTAGGCGTTAGAGCTCTCCGCTCGCACGGAACTTAGCAACAACACACTCCGTTTAAGCAGATAACAGAACACTCCTTTTCTCTGTATAGGAATCATTCCCTATATAGCATTTATTTATAATTTCGAAAAAATAATACGGCTAGAAACGCGTCGAATTAAATAAAATAATCAACTAATTTATTTCCATTAATATAAATAAAATATATATATATATATATATATATATATATATATATATATATATATATATAATTTGATAGATATATTCACATTTCGCCATGTATGAATGCATCGGAAATGACAAGCAGAGATAAAAAATGCTAATCTTTACTCAATCAATTATATATTCTATCTCTAAATATTCAATCAGGGAAACTTTCAACAATGTAGTAAAAATACTTTTGTTCATTAAGTGCCTATGTCATACGAAGAAAAAGCAAATAATAAATATAACATCAAGGAAAAATATATAAATATAAAGTATAACACTTCGAAATCTCATCAAATTATTAGATTTAGTCGTCGATTAAAACAAATTTAATCGCCAACGTCCACATACCACAGAATAGGAACTCAATAAAAAAATATATTTATGTACATATATAATACATGTGATCGTCACGGACAGTAAAGGTATTATTATTTTGTATAACCACAATACAATAATAACTTTAGCAAAAGATAAGGTTATCAACGTTTATTGCTTAATATATATACATAACATTTAAATTTAAAAAGCGATTAGATACCGCCGTGGCTCAGTGGCACAAGAGTGTCACACCATGTGTAACGCAACGGTTGTGGGTTCGATCCATTCGGGGGAATGAATTATTATTTTTTAATATTTTCATTTCTTCGTTTTGGCACCATGTCCAAAAGCCCGGCGTTGCGTTCCGCCACCCAACACGAAATGCTTCGAAAAAGCCGACGGTAAGTGAAGAACGGGTGTCTTAACACCAGGTTTATCCTCTTGCCTTTCTTGCTGTGTGCATGATACAGACGGAAGTTGACCTATTTTTTTTAATATATCTTTATATTGTATAAAAACAGAACTAAACATTATAAACACTACCAATCTCCAGTGCAAATCAATAATCATCTTGAAAAGAACGAGTTATTTTATAAATAGAAGCTAACTTCAATCTTATAGATTTTTATGTAGGTGTGGAGATAAATATCTCATTAAATAAATTGCTAAGAATGTGAGATAATAAAAATAATCCTTCATTTCTACAGATTTATTTTCTTAAAACAAACTTTTATTCGAAAACGTAAGTAAGCATTAACAAATGTATACTTTTAATAAAATTAAAGAACTAAATAAATAAAAGTAAGTAAGGTCAGTCGTGGTGCAGGCGTGCGACTGTAAACGCGACAGGTTGTGAGTTCGATTTCAATTGCACGAAATGAAATATTTTACATTTTGAGTTTCCCTACTCAACCGCAAAGCTTTTATAATTTGGCAGCAAGGTAAAGTTTCAAGGTACGAAAGTGTCTCAATGGGAACAATGTCTTAACACTTAGTTCCCAGGGTTCCTCTGTCTACTTTGTTATGTGCAGGATATAACGTAAGGTATTTAAGAAAAGTACGTAGGATGTTAAGCTTAAACCAAGGCGTCTTGCGATTTTGTTGTATTAAAAGATTAGGTACATATTCAACAAAGACATACAAGTGAAGTGAAGAACATGGGTATCGTATCGTAGTTAAATCTTTATACATATTAAGTGAAGTATAATAGAATTATAAATATACGGAATATCATAAAATGTAACATCGATAAATAAAATAAAAGAACTCATATTAATTTATACAAAAAAAAAAGAATTACCCGGCGTTGATTGTTTAGGTTTATTATTGCCGCAACCCATCCACGTGCGATAAAGTTAAGAACGAAATACTGTTTATTAACATACCTATTGTCAAAATCTTTGATATCATGTTTTTATTAATAAAATAAAAAATACTTCAAAAACACTTTTAAAAGAAATTTTTATAAAATATACAGAAATTTCGCAAATCACATTGCTTTTGACTTTGACAAGTTATATATAAATAACATCATATTGTCATATATCATATGTTAAAAGAGGTTTTGTTGTAAAACTATATTTTTACAATGCGATCATATCATAATTTTTAGCCAATTCAAAATACAATAGAGTCCTTAGTGGCGCGCCCGAGGCCGTCGTAGCGCAGGGGCATAAGAATGTGACTCTAAAGCAACTGTTGTGAGTTCGATTTCCATTTCGGGGAATGAATTATTATTTATTAATAATTTCATTTCTTCTAGGCTTTCTCTAAGGCTATAAGCCCAGCGTCGAGTTCCACACACTAAGTACGCAATGTCTCGAAAAATTTATTGGAAAGTGGGAAACGTAATGTCTTAACACTAGATTCCGCCTGGCTATCATGCTATGCGTGATATTGATTAAAAAAAAACAGAATGCATACAACATCAAAAAAAAAACATACAACAAATAAAAGTCAGCCAGTAAAATTGTCACAGTAGAATATGAAGTGGGAACCTAAACAAAATAATTTACTTACTAATTAAGTCTATGTCGTCCTCGTCTGAATGTATGTGTCCGGCCTTCATGTCGCCATTGTAGCCGTGTGTGTGTCTGCAAGTAAACAAACATATAAACAATAGTAAGAGATTTACGACTTAGCTACTAGAATAATAAGTACGCCATTTACGGTTGAATGGAAGATGTTAACAAAACTATGATAAATGGTTATTTTATATATTACTATTCACATACGATACGTAATATAATAACTTTTTTTTATTGCTTTTATTTTAAATTCTTTATTGCACACAATATAAAAAAATATACTGACACAAAAGGAGGGTTTATCGCTAAAAAGAATTCTCTACCAGCCAACGTTGCCATGTGAAACAAATCTTCGATTCAAACATCACGCTTAGTGTTTTTTTTTTCAATTTCACTCAAACAATGTAAAATATGTTCATTATTCTCTAATAAACCTAATTTTGATTGATATTTTGTTTTTCCTGAAATATACAATTTGTATGATGAATTATATAAATAAAAAATATTTCAAAATTTTAAAAAATAAACGTTTACTCTACAAAACAAAACGTAAGTATATAGAATAAGACATTATCTTAGGAGAGATTATCTTAGGATTACAACACTGAAAGCTCTGGATTAAAATTGATTTTATTATAACAAAGAATGTTATGTAAATTTTACAAATTAATCAACTTCGTCACTTAAAGATAGCTTTGGTATCTAATATTTTAGTATAAACTTAAATTATTCGGGGTAGCTATAAGTAAAAAGAAATGCTTATTTTTAGGTTTAAGATCCCCTTTTCTATAAAAACACTTTCATACTCCACCTTCAGCCAAACTCTGAAGGTATAGCGTGTTTGTATGGCGGAACTCAATAACACGCTTTGCGTTATCAGATATTTCGTTTAAGCTAGTGAGAATCGAACCCACAACCTTACGTATGTACAGTAAACACGATTTTACCCCTGCGCCACAATTGACGTCATAAGAAATATTCTAAGCAACATAAAGTTTCCACAAAAAATATAGAACCCACTACCCTAACACGATTTCCAAAGGGTAACTCACCTAAGCGGGCTGGGGTCGCACGTGTACGGCGGGTCGCCGCTTATGTGCATGATGTCGGAGACGTTGTCGAGGCGCGCCACGCGCTCGCCGCTCATGTCACACGGCTCCTCCGAGTCTATTATACCTGGTGGAGACGATCGATTATTATAGTAAAATTCGATTCGATAATCATTCGACATTTATTCGTTCTTTTTTTTGTACCTCTCTTTCAAATCTCTTTCACAGCAGGGTAGGTAGAGGGAATATAGTGTCGAAACAGTCCATTTTCAGCCAAATTCTGGAGACATTACGTTTTGACTGGCCACCGTTTTGCTTCATTACCAGAGCGAAGGAATTAAATTATATTGATTATTTCATTTACTCCAGTAGGAATTGAACCCACAACCTTTGTTTATAGTTAGACGCTTGTGCACCTTGTGAAACTGGAGAGTTATAGTAAAGCTGCTGGACCCTACAAATAATACAAAAAATTTATGGTTTTTATCATTTTTGTGATATTCCACACTTAGGAAAGAAAAATATTAATTTAGCAAACATACAGAAATTTGAACGGAGCAAGACTCGAACCCGTGCCTCCTGGAAACCGTGTTTAAAGGTATGAGTCCCGGAACGTTCTTTTTTATACGTTTTCCACATAAGTAATTTATGTTTTTTTAATTTTTATATGGAGCAGCTTGCACTTGCAAAGTAACTTACACCACTCGCAAAACCATGTTATATAATTACCTGATAACAAATATACAATCATATATTCATTTAAAAATTTGTAAATGTTAATGAAGTTGAACTTTATACATGAAAGAAATTTATCGACAATGTAAAATGAGCTAAATGGGGAATCCTAAGAAGTCGAATAACCAATGATAGCTCGCCAATTAAAGAGTCGAAATTTCTATGGCTTTCCTAAGAAACAGAATAAACGAACAAAAACAGGGACGAGGACTCGACACAAGTACCAATACCATTGTGCGATACCGTTCTAATACAGCGTTTATAGAATCAATATTCAATTCTAGAACGTTCCATTTATTATTAAATATTAACGAAAATATTAAGAGAATAAACTCATTTTATAACAAGGCTATCATATTATCAAAATGCCTGAAAATAATATTACAGCGTAATTGATTTTACAAAATAAAGCTAAAGGCTTAAGATAATGAATCAAAAAAATATCTACTAAAATAAATCAGCTTCACGCTGTATCCCGCACACAGCAGGGTAGGCAGAGGGAACCTAGTGTTAAGACACTCTGTTCCCCACTTTATGCCGAATTTTGGAGGCATTGCGAGTTGAGTGGCAGAACTCAACGCCGCGCCAGACCCGGCACCAGAGCGAAGAAATAGAAACATAAATTTAAGTAAATATTTCATCTCCTCGAGTGGGGATAGAACCCACAACCAGTCGGTTTTACAGTCACACTTCGTGCCGCTGCGCCACGACTGGCCTCTATATCTACTAGGCATCTTAAAGTTATTGTATTTAGAAAATATAGTAAATATTTACAGTCAGAATCTAATGTTATGTTTTTTTTTTAATTTTTTCATTTAATTAATTTTAATAAACATCAACATTATTAAAACAGGCGTTTATAAATTTTAAGAACCGTCAACTAAAATAAAAAAAATATTACTAGCCTATCCTATCTCACCTATCTCAGTAGTACAAACTTGCTAGCAATTCCAAAAAGATCTCTGAAGAAATGCAACAGGTGCTCTTCTAAAATATATTTCTACATCTATTTACCATAATTGAAAAAATGTTTTGTTGTAAAATAATAATATGTTATGGTTTATATTAATAAAATGTTATTTTTATTATAGTAATTGTTATTATGAAGCGTACGTGCCCTGTTTATCGTTTATGGTATGGTAAGTGATGGTAATCCTATTTAAAGACTTCACGTCAGACAACCTATTTAAACAAGTATTTAGAAAATAAATCTATTGGCAATTTGACATCAATAGAGCTAGAAGAGCTTTATTATTTATAGAAATAATTAGTATTCTCTTTTTTACCAGCGCTTTCATGCCAAATGACATGTGGTGAAAAATATTTCACTTTGGAAATTGGCATCTTTCCTCTAATAGAGGAAAGATGCCAATTTCCATCAATCTATCAATGAATATCATCAGACTACAAATTATTTTGTATAAGTACCTACCGTCACATCAGTCAACAATAGTCAATCAATTGATCAATGAATTAGCTTCATGCTATATCCCGCACATAGCAGGGTAGGCAGAGGGAACCTAGTGTTAAGACACACCATTCCTAACTTTCCGCTGAGTTTTGGAGGAATTTCGTGTTGAATGGCGGAACTCAACGCCGCGCTTTGCCTCGACACCAGAGCGAAGAAATGAAAATATAAATATAAGTAAATATAAAATATAAATATAAGTAAATATTTAATCTCTTCGAATGGAGATCAAATCCAGAACCAGTCGCATTTACAGTCACACTTTGTGCGCGCCACAACTTGCCTGGCTATATAAAATTGAACACTCGTCTCATCTACATGATTTGTGAAAAAGTAGTTTATAAATAAAATTATAAAAATATATTTTTCGTTGTCTATTTAATATTAGCTTTCCTCATACAAATATGGCATAAATATAAACTGTCAGTAAATGTAAGTTTCACGGTTGATAAAAAATGTTAGGAAAGATTTTAAAATATCAAAGTTTTCATATGTATTTAATGTTAAAGGCTATACGCGCGTGCAAACTTCAAACGACATGCAGTCGACATCCCACGCTTTTGCTATTTATATAGAAATACGTAGTAGCACTATGTTGATGACATTTAACTTGTCTTTTTTTTTGTTTTAAGTTACTGTATACTTCCTAATAATATTGTTAATGTGAAAGTTTATGTTGGATGAATGTTTGTTCCACTTTTACGTAAAAACTAATCAACGGATTTAGATGAAAACTTACAGTAATTATACATGAGAATAACGTATAAGTCGTGGCGCGGGAGCGCGAACTGTGACACTAAATGCGACTGGTTCTGGGTTCGATCACCATTCGAAGAGATAAAATATTTACTTATTTTTATATTTTATATTTACTTATATTTATATTTTCATTTTTCGCTCTGGTGTCGAGGCAAAGCGCGGCGTTCAGTTCCACCACACAACACGCCATGCCTCCACAATTCCGCGAAAAGTGGGGACGGAGTGTCTTAATGGGAAAGGGAGTGGCTTAAGACTAAGTCCCCAGGTTGCCTCTACCAACCCTGCTAATGCGTGATACTAAAAAAAGGCGGACAAGCGCGAGTCGGGCTCGTCCGAAGGTTTCATATAAATATTGTAAGTCTCGAGCCTTTTTTGAAATTTAAGCTTAGCTGAGTCAATGTTCTTTTATCTGATACCTCACTTGAACTATCTGCTTTAATACAAAATTTTGCCTTCCTTTTAAGGCTATTATTTTTATGATTTAATCATGTAGTTTTCATTTTTTTTTCTGAACTAAACTACTTGTAGGTAGGTCAACTAGAAGTACCATATTAATTTTGATTTTAGTGCCGAAATCCGCGGTTTTTACAATATAAATGGCGTTATATTTTAAAAATAAATGTTCAAATATTTTTTTCAGAAAATTAAGGGACTGTAGATCTGAGTATATGATTTTTTAACTCGATATCTCCAAACGTCCCTGAGCTAAAGGCTCTTGACAGACAGACAGACGGACAACAAAGTGATCTTATAAGGGTTCCTGTTTCCTAAAAGGTACGGAACCCTAAAAGTATGTAAATTAATACTTAATTTATTAAAAATACGTACAAAACTATACAGGTAATAATAAACTTACCATTTTGCGTTTTAACAGGTGGTATGTGATTACTTATTACATAGTCGTCTATGGCGCCGTCCAATTTGGTGTTCAGGTTGTTCGTGTAGCAGTTCCTGCAGTGCTCCAGCCTGAAAGTTGATCGAAGTTAATAATCTAATTTCCTTTGTACTATATTGCGCTTCCGGTTAATCCGTATATGAAATATCAATAGCCGTGTGAAATTAAACCAGATTTTGACTTTGTACAATATAAATTAAATTGACTTTGCGTGGTATATATATATATATAGCTTATTTATATATAGTTATAAGTATATTATATAACCTTTTCAACACACCTTTACAGTTTCATATAAAAGAAGTGTTAATAGTTTTTACTAGTCTATCAAAAAAATATAAACATCACCCACATCACTAACAAAGGACAAAAGAAAAGAGAAAATAAGCAATTTTAGCAAAATTAAGCAAAAATTGCTAAATAATTTTTAAATAATTCATTCCTACATTTTTCAGGTTGGCTTTTTGGCCATAGTGTGTTACGTAAGCGTTAATCTCGCCATCCAATTTGTCGCAGAGGTCACTTTTAAGGCAGTTTCTGTTGTGCCTCGGCTTAGCTTAGTTAATCAGAGTTCGTCGTCTAATCAGGTCAGTTAATAGATTTTATAATCACTTTTTGCTTTTTTAATGTAATTCTACTTTAAATAACTATTATATACACAGTTTTTTTTATTTCATCCGTACTCATACACTCGTATAGTACTCATTTCCCGACCCCTTAAAAATGCGTGAAATGCACAGTAATTCACGATATATAACGCAGCATTTTAACTAGATAAATAGATGAATTTACAAATGTTAAGTCATTATTGTGCAACAGAGGAGTATATTTTTAAGGTTCCCGTGAAAATACCTCAACAGGAAAATAACAGGACCCTTCTAAAATAACTGTACCTACATTACGTATTTAAGCTCGCAAATTGATCAAGATCAAGTAATTTAATATTTATAAAATAAGTAAATTTAAAATCACTCCGTAAATTATTTGACAATATTTCCGTCGAAATCAACTTTATAAAGTATTCTCTAATAACTTTAGAGAATATTTTATAAAGTAAAATATTGTTTAAACGTGCTGTAACAGTATGTACCACGGATATAAGTTGAAAATAAATAAATAAATAAAATAAAATATGCATGGCAATACACATAAATAACATAGTTAATGATGTATAATACAAACTATATATTTTTGATATCATATTAATCGAGACGAGTTCGTGTATTGTCGTCCCGAATGTCGCGACCGTCGTTCCGTATATATAGGTGGTGGTGATGCTGGAAGGCAGCGGTCGAGTCGAACTCTAAGTACTACGGTACTAATAAATATGATGCACATAAAGACTCGTACCAAATGTATAATTAATATAATATGATAATTCGAAGTCTATGATGGCACGATCTTTTAGGATCGAATTCCTTATAAAGGAATTATATGTGTAGGAGCGACACATATTATGGATTAAAGTTATCTTTGACCAATGTTATAATATTGAATGTTGCTTGACGTCGCGGAAGCTGACGTGATGGGTTTATGCGAACTGTTACAGCGACATTAACTATGTCTTGGCTGATGCCGTCTCGCAGTACGCTCGCGGTATGTAAGCTATGCTTGTATGGCGTTAGCCATTGATATATTGTATACCACTTCTATGACTTGGTATACGACTAGTAGGTGTGTGGTGCTATTTTATGTCCCAGCTCCGGTGTATGTAGTAGTGTCCGCCCGTCTCATGCGGGTGTGTGGTGCTATTTTATGTCCTGGAACTCTGGTGTATGTAGTAGTGTCCACCTACGGTTCGAGACACGACTGTGGGGTGTGTGCCGTGCGTTTATTTAACATATCGGCCGCCTTACGGCAGTGCGTTCGTTCCAACGACTTATATTGATCTCACAAATCAATCAACATCACGAATCACAATTCTAATATAATAATCTTAATATAAACAAGCGTAACAAGTACCTTCAGACTGATCACACACAAACGTCCCGGAGAGTTCAATAAGACTGTCGCAGCCGCAGTCTGGTAGGAATTCACGGTGTAGGGCGGGGCGGTGCCCGTACTCTTTCTTCCTTTTATTATAACTAGTTCGCTGTTATAGTGGAGAGGAAGATAGGACGCGCTCTTGGCTTTTCTTCGGACGAGCTTCGAGTTATGACAGTGTCATATTGTCGAGTTTCCAGTTATGTAAATAACTGACACAAGAACAACTTCTGATGGCAAATATGTTATTAAAGCGATACCTTCTAATGGCATAATATAAAATTCTTAACACTGTTACCTCTGAATCTCTAAAAGATTTTGGGTTCTTCACGATCACAACTATAAACGGTTCTACCCACTAGACACATCACGAGCCAAGGGATTATTTATTAAATAATATTTTAAAAAGTGTTTGAGATAACAGTTACAATTTGGTGCCGTGACCAGGATGGTCAAACGGCTTTGTAATTAAGTACATATATATACAAATAGGCATACGCCTACAATTTGTTGTCCGTGAAATGGAGTGAGATAGAGGAGGTTAACAGTGTAAGGAATATTTATGTTTGGGGATTGTCAAAACAAAGCATAGTGAGGTTGGGGGGTTGCCCAGTCTGGGGGTTGGTAATAAATAAATAAATATATAAATAAGTGAATGTAAATTCTATTTCGATGAACTCCATAGAATTTAGGGGGTTGAATGTAACAGTATGTACCACGGATATAAGTTGAAAATAAATAAATAAATAAAATAAAATATGCATGGCAATACACATAAATAACATAGTTAATGATGTATAATACAAACTATATATTTTTGATATCATATTAATCGAGACGAGTTCGTGTATTGTCGTCCCGAATGTCGCGACCGTCGTTCCGTATATATAGGTGGTGGTGATGCTGGAAGGCAGCGGTCGAGTCGAACTCTAAAGTACTACGGTACTAATAAATATGATGCACATAAAGACTCGTACCAAATGTATAATTAATATAATATGATAATTCGAAGTCTATGATGGCACGATCTTTTAGGATCGAATTCCTTATAAAGGAATTATATGTGTAGGAGCGACACATATTATGGATTAAAGTTATCTTTGACCAATGTTATAATATTGAATGTTGCTTGACGTCGCGGAAGCTGACGTGATGGGTTTATGCGAACTGTTACAGCGACATTAACTATGTCTTGGCTGATGCCGTCTCGCAGTACGCTCGCGGTATGTAAGCTATGCTTGTATGGCGTTAGCCATTGATATATTGTATACCACTTCTATGACTTGGTATACGACTAGTAGGTGTGTGGTGCTATTTTATGTCCCAGCTCCGGTGTATGTAGTAGTGTCCGCCCGTCTCATGCGGGTGTGTGGTGCTATTTTATGTCCTGGAACTCTGGTGTATGTAGTAGTGTCCGCCTACGGTTCGAGACACGACTGTGGGGTGTGTGCCGTGCGTTTATTTAACATATCGGCCGCCTTACGGCAGTGCGTTCGTTCCAACGACTTATATTGATCTCACAAATCAATCAACATCACGAATCACAATTCTAATATAATAATCTTAATATAAACAAGCGTAACAAGTACCTTCAGACTGATCACACACAAACGTCCCGGAGAGTTCAATAAGACTGTCGCAGCCGCAGTCTGGTAGGAAATCACGGTGTAGGGCGGGGCGGTGCCCGTACTCTTTCTTCCTTTTATTATAACTAGTTCGCTGTTATAGTGGAGAGGAAGATAGGACGCGCTCTTGGCTTTTCTTCGGACGAGCTTCGAGTTATGACAGTGTCATATTGTCGAGTTTCCAGTTATGTAAATAACTGACACAAGAACAACTTCTGATGGCAAATATGTTATTAAAGCGATACCTTCTAATGGCATAATATAAAATTCTTAACACTGTTACCTCTGAATCTCTAAAAGATTTTGGGTTCTTCACGATCACAACTATAAACGGTTCTACCCACTAGACACATCACGAGCCAAGGGATTATTTATTAAATAATATTTTAAAAAGTGTTTGAGATAACAGTTACAGTGCGCCGTAAAAACAGTTTTAGGAAAATCTGTTAAGCATAAAAGATTATTTAAATTGCTATTATTTCTGAGATAAAACCATTCTTATAATTATCAATTAAAGTCAAGATTCCTTTTTTCAAAAAGATTAACATTAAGATTTGTGTTGATTTTATTAGATCAGTGGTCGTAGATTCGATTTGAAATCAAGGAAACGAATTAATTTTTATGGTCCATTTCTGACAGTACAAAATTCTAGTTTGCTAATATAATTATCGTTATTTTTGTACTGTGTTCTTTAATACTAAAGGTCACTTGCGGTACCCTTTTAGGAACCTATTACGATGCACGAGTAAAGTTAGAAAATCATTGCCTTGAGAAAGTAAACTATAGTAACAAGGGTTTTCTATTAGCTGCCCTAACAACAGCCCTTAACAAGAGAAAATATGAAGGTCTACTAGAGGCGGCGTAATTGGGTCAATTATTGGAGGCAAATTAGAAACTATGTTGCTTGTACTTATTTTATACTGTTTCGCCCTTTAAAACATTATTTTAAAATTAAAATTAAATTAAATTAGCTTCACGCTGTATCTCGCACACAGCAGGGTAGACAGGCAAACAACATTGTTTTACTAGGTTTTAAATACATTTAGGTTAAACATTAAGTAGTGAGTATATAAATGGGAGCACAGTAGCTTTGACAGTTTAAAAGCCATTACTAGTACTCTACTTAAATGGATGTTTCGTCTTAAATAGGAATGCGGCTGCAGTATCTTAAGTAGTACTAGATGCAGAAGAAATTCTCTTTCGCGTAGGTATTATTGAAACGTAAGAACAAGACAAATAGGTCAGTTATGGTATTTGAAAATAAAAAGGAAATTTGGATATTTTTACGTTAACATGTACTGCCCCACTGTGTTTTCGTTCTCCTCTTTACATCAAATATTTAAGTTCATTGCGCGTTGAGTGGTGGATGCATAATTTATATCTTTCATCTTAGTTACTGTACCAATATTTAATTTTATTCTTTATGTTAAAAGATAACTCTAAAAATGTGGAAAACGCTTTAAAAATGTATTTTTTTTATAAAGTAATTATTATAAATATTATATATTCCATTATTATTATATATAATATATTCCACTTACCAGGCAGAGTGATCAGGTTCCAGCTGCCCACCGAGTTGCCGCGGTAAGCTTGCACGCGGAACGTGAACGCCAAGTTGAGGTGCACTTACGGTATGCACTCGCTCACGTAACTTTTCCCGCACAAACAAACGAAGGATCCGGAAAGGAGCCTTAAACCACAACGGTGCTGTCACTATTAACACTTTCTTTAGCTTAGCTGGGTAGCCGCCCTGAAACAATAAAAATCTGAATTTTATACTCCATACATCAATCATATTGGACCTTTTGTAATCTATAATATTTCATTTTGCACAATAAGGGATTTTGTAACAAAAAATAATTAAAAATTTCAAGGTGATATTTCAAGTTTTTTTTTTTATTTGATAAAGATATTGAAACTTACGAGCGAAAGTCATTCGATTATCAAGATTTTTTTATGAGGATATGCTTTGACTTTTACAGCGTGTAATTAGGACGTATAATTTTTAGAAAATGTAAAATCAAAATAATTCAACGCCGTTTACGGCCCCCAAGCATAGGCACGAGTCCTGCAGGGGGCACCCTTGCCGCCGATTTCGTCCTTGCAAACATTCCATGTAATGCTTGCACTTTCTCAAAATTATTGAATATATAAATTATATTATTTATATAATTTATATTGATCACCTTATGGCAAATTAGGCATAATGCGGGCGAAGCCGCGAGTGGTCCTCTAGTCATAGAGTAAAAGTAACATCATAATTACTTATTAAGTCACTAAATCGCAGTGGACGTACGATACGTAGGAATACATTACAAGGAAAGTTATATATATACATATATATATAGTTACTTTCTAACATAAATATTAGGCGCACGTTAATAAACATTAACATGTGCTCACAGAGCTGCCGGCGCGGTATGGTGTGACAGTATTTCACTTTCGCTACGACTAATCTAAGGTGAGGATTGATGAGCCCTCACTTCGCTTTAACTACTTAGCGCTTGAAGTTAAAAGAAACGTACTATATAGCTACTGTTTAAAACTAGTGGTAATCTCAGTTTCATAAACAGGTTAGTATTTAAAACCAGGAAGACAAAATAATTCATATAAAGAGAATACAATACAGTATAAAAAAGCACTAATACACATCCGAATAATTTATTTAAATTTGCATACTTTAAATATAACATTAAATAAAAAAAAACCCAAAGACATTTTTAAATTTAAATAATGAAAAAAAAATGAAACCTCGACTTTTAAGCGATAAGTTCACATATAATAATGAATCTTCCAAAGCAGTCGTACTGAGCCTTATAAATATTCAGTTTCGGCAATCCCTGCGATCGACCGAGGGCAAAAGGAGCTTTTTCTAATACAAGAGCCCACTCCAGCCAAATCTACATTACATCACTGTCATGTAACGTCACTCTCGTCGTCTAAAGTAAAAGTAAAAAAGACAGGACATTGAATAAATTTAATTAGAGAAATATTTTACGAGTGCCAACCCTGCTCAACCCTGACTGCGCATATATTAAATCGCTACTTCACTTTCATGTCCTTATACATTCCTTAATTGTACCTAAATGCATAACAAAAAGGATCAACGATTATTACAAATTGATATTTTTATCATGCTTATCATTATTATAGGGCCCGTCGTAGCGCAGGGGCACAAGGGATAGACTGTAACGCGACGGTTGTGGGTTTATACCTCCTCGAGGAAATGAATTATTATTTATTCATATTATCATTTCTTCGCTCTGGCAACGTAGCAAAAGCTCGGTGTTGAGTTTCGCCACCTAACAAAAACCAACTAAAAATTCCGCAGAAGTGAGTGTCTTACACTAGGTTCCCCCTTTCCACCCTGCCGTATGCGGGGTACAGAGTGAAGCTGATTTAATTTAGATTTTAAACCATTGTTATATTTAGATACTTTATATTCAGTATGGCTTGAAATAGAGAATATACATTTTTTACTTTCAAAATTATACTAGCCTGTAGCGCGTGAGGCGTAACCAATTTACCGATACGACTCGGTAAGCAAGCAAATATTATGTTGCGAACGTTTATAGGAACGCTGCCAAATTCTATGAAACTAATTGTTCCATGGGGAAACATTTTTAAATATAATAGCTATACATTGGACAAAACAAACATTTAAAAATAAGAAAATATCGTCATAATAAATATATAAGAATTTGATATACTTTTTTAAGGATGTACATGATTATTCAGAAATAACAGTACACATAGAATGAGCGAACTTAAGACGAAACAAATTTAACTATATATAGATATACAATAGTGAAGCAAGGTCAATAAAACGAAATGTATCTGAGAAACCTTGGGGTGAGACAGGCTCGGGATGTTAAGGTAGGGGTGCCGGGTCACCGACCTCAGTTTTAAGCTGTGCTCTCTGTATGAAATGTTAAATGTCTGGATGTATGCTCACAAAACATAATTGTATGTTTACAATCTGTATCAAAAATCTTATTTTTTTAGAAAAAAATAATATTCTGTTGTTAGTAGTACTAAGTAACATTTGTTTATGTAAGTTGAATTGATCCCCACTGTAGTGGGTTCGATTCCCACACGAGGGAATGAAATATTTATTAACACTTATATTTTCATTTTTTCGTTCTGGTGTCGAGGCAAAGTGCAGTGTTGAGTTCCGCCACTAAATACGCAATGCCTCCAGAACTTGAGTCCGGGAACGGAGTGTCACTTCCCTCACTAACACTAGGTTACAGTTAAAGCTGATTTTATTTTTTAAGTTTAATTTATTCTTTACAATATAAATATTAGAGTGTATATTATAATAATACGTGAAAACCTTCTCTTTGTACTAACAGTAAGTGCATTGGCCGTACTCTTCCGCGTCATGTCGTCTGTAGTCTAGACTTTAGACACCCTAATCCAAGTTTACCTTCGGTCGTATTAATTTTCATTTAACGGCTACCCACATAATAAAAGATCGACTTATCTACGGAGAATTTTATCATATTTTAAGCTAACAGAGCGGAGAAAGTAGTGTTTTATACTAAAATAAATTTAAGATATGATGAGCAAGGGAGAGTCGTTAACGAGATAAACATACTCTGTTAAGCATAAAGTATCTCCATCTTGGCTTGATGTTTTCCTATGTTTAATCGTCCAAAGTTTCTCATTACAATCTAAACTGTGGCATAGTTAGTTAGGTCGACATTTTACTATAGTTTTAACATGAGGAGCATAAATGCAATATTTATTGATCAAATTACTAAAATATCGAGACCAGTCATGGCGCAGAGGAAGAAGCGTGCGACTGTAAACGTGACAGGATTCGATTTCCACTCAAGGAAATGAAATATTTATTATTTTAAATTTCTTTTTTTAAATTCTGATATCGAAGGCAAAGCACATCTTTGAGTTGACTCTCTCAACACGCAATGTCTGCAGAATTCAACGGAAAGTAGGGAACTGAGTGTCTTAACACTAGCATCCTTCTGTCTACAGTACGCGGGATACAACGTGAAGCTGATATTTTATAAGACTAAAGGTAAAAATAGGTATACCTATTCCGAAAAGCAGATACATTTCGTTCTAACCATAGTACCTATACAGGAAATTTTGTAAAATTTAATTTGGATCAGAGTCAAATGCAATACCAAAATAAAATTTTTCGCTTTGAATTTCATGTTCAATAAAACCCATATGTGCTTCTACTTAAATAATCTTATTTGCGATTCTAACGTCAATAACTCCTTATGACATGGTAAAGTAGCTTTTAAAATATCGAAATAGAATTTGTTTACACGTAAAAAATATTTCATAGGAATTATAGATGCCGTAAAAGTAAAGGTAAAATATAATTTTAAAAGCGGCGTGGCGTGGTCGCGATCTCGAAAAGAGGGTTGCGCTTTAAATGCCCACATTCATTCGAATCCAGTGGCAGCTGCATTTCTATACAAAATGATGCTCTTCCGCCAACATTTGTGGTACCTATATATATATATGTGTATGTATTATGCGCATAAAGGAATCCAGTATTATGTCCTTAAAAGTATTTTTTCTTAATAACAACACATCTCATTCGATATAGGTTCTTTATGGTAACTCAAAGTTATAAATACTGACATAGACACAATAAATATTATCACCAAACGGTTTATAGAAAATATCTCCTTTTAATTTACTTTCTAGACTATACATTATATAAATATATATATATAGATAGACTAAACATTATATAAATATATGTAAAATTTCTATGTTTATCGTAAAATACGTACATATAAGAATCTATTATTATCGTTAAAAAAATCCATAAGTTTCTAACATATCGAGATAAGAATATCTTTTCACAGATTAGTATCTTAGTGAGACACTTTTGTTATTTTTCTTAAATGCTGCTCCTTCAAGAGGCTGTTCTAAAAGCAACCGCTTGTAAGCGTCAAAAGCTAAAAGAAGTCCCTCACATTCCATTTCAGCGACAAAAATGAAGGCTTTCACGTTCAAAATGAGATCCTTAAAGTAGCACATGTAACGTTAGTCTAGGGAAAAGATCTGACTTTTCACTCGAGAAGAAAGAATTACCTTCTTTAGGAATAACAAGATGACAAGATATCGATGACAAGAAGATCAGCTTCACGCTGTATCCCGCACACAATAGGATAGGCAAAAGGACTCTAGTGTTCTCTCTACACTCTATTCCAGAATCATGCTATTTATTTGTAAAAAATAATCTCAATTAACAACAGTTCAAATGTTCAAATAAGTTGAAACAAAATTCCAAAATTTCAAAATAATTCGCCACGACATTGAAATCTTGTATGGATGTCAACTTCGTCAAACGATAATAATAAATGAAGGAGCAAAGTTTAAGTGAATTCAAGGGAGTTATTACTCTTGTTTTGTTAACGGCGAAGCCACCTTAAATACTTAGCTATTTGCTGATTACGATGTCAAAGAGGTCTCGTCAAAATGGATGGAGTGATTTTGCTTATAGCGCTGTTTCAGGCTCCGTTGGAAGTTTGCCAGTTATAAATCGTATAACATTAATTATATTTATAGATTGTACCGAAATATGTATTTTATAAAAAAATAACACAATATTTTTGTTCAATCTTTATGGAATTCTCGCATTAAGCAAATTAGGCAAATGAATAATATATTCATACTGAAACCCTCACATACCAGGTGAATTGGGTAATCAATGTGAATTGGGTACCTAGTGTTAAAACGTTCGGTTTTGATGAAGACGTTTTCGTTACCCACACTCCGCCGAATTCTGGAAGCATTCCGTGTTGAGTGGCGGAACTTAACGCCGCGCCTTGCCTCTAAATCAGAACGAAGAATTAAAAATATTTTATTTCTGCGAGTAGAAATCGAACCCACAACCTGCCGAGTTTACAGTCACACGCTTGTTTTTCTTGCGCCATCACATATACGCCTCATAATTGGGTACTACTATTAACTATAAAACTTAATCCCTGTGCAAATCGCTAAAATCACATTTAAGATTTTCTTTTGCTATTTTTGTATAATCACTTTATATCCACAGCTGATGCGCAAAGGGCACCCTCGCCCTGTCGACAAAGCTTACCTTTTAGTATAATCTAAATATAACTATCCTATGCCATCGGTCGCCAGAGTATCACTCAATTCCAATTACGACGTCGACCTTTAAGTCAAATGTCAGTAAGTTCGATTCTATTAGCTTTAACAATATGTTATTCTTATCACAGTATGAGTAGCTCAGATTTATATTTTTTTATATGTATTTACACCACACATCTATAAATATTTTACAAAATAATTTTAAAGAAATCACTGCTAAAAAAAATACATTTTGCTTGACATCAAAATTATTTGCACGACGTAGAGTTCCGCTACTCTACACGCAATGAACGCAAATATCTAAAGCCCTAGCCTACCCTATTAGAGGTGTAAAAAAAACATATTTTATGAACATTTATATTAAGTGAAAATCGGTGATAAAATAAAATCAAAAATAAAAACCAAATTCATAATTTTCAAGAAACACACAAAATCTCGTGTAGTGATCGTTACACGTCTGGAGACCCCTACATGTATGACCTAGCTACGTGCGCTCCAGATTCTACAATGAAATGCAGCTCATATAACACAAAGTAAAAAAGCAAAGAAAAACAAAGAAAACATTACCAAAGAGACTTAAAAAGAGAAAAAGTAAACCGCAATTAAACCATCTATAATTCATATAAGGAGGCTTAATTAGGAAAAAAAACATTCAATCTTCATACAATTTCTACTGTTCACTTTAAGGCTTACTGTTTTACTTTCACCCTATACTAAATGCAATATAATATAATAATGACAAAAAGCGTACTTATCAGAAAACAGATTTATAAACCAATCTCAAAGTGAAATCGATCTTGAGATGAATACATGTCTATCTAAGAATGGCAACTCAAGATCGGTCTCAGATTTGCTTTTCTAAATACGGGTGTAAGAATAGTGTAAAATACTATACCTAACACTGCTATATACTTCACAAAATATATGTAATGGGCATCACGTTATAGTAACTATAACATTTTTGATTTAATCTACATAAGAAGATACTGTAAAATTTGAACGTAGCGAGAATCGCACCCGCGCCTCCTGGAAACCGACCAGGCGCTCTCACCACTAAGCCATACGTTCTCATCAAGCTACGCCAAAATTTTCTTTGAGCACTTTAAAAATGTTAAAAATACATAAGAAGATAGATACTCATTCACAAACACACATAAAACAACAATTATTTAAATAACTAAACACATACGCACAGGAAATAAAGGTGAAAGTTATATTTCCGGATATTAAAATATTGTAGATTTAGAAAAAAAAAATACCACTGAAAATGTGCACGAAAGGCTGGCATTTTATATAACATGTACGCTGTATTTGGGGTGTAGCGTCGCATGTCTATTTATACGATATGAATTTGTAATCAGTCGATAATATTGTGTTTGTCGGTCATGATATGTTTATGCCTACGTATCGAAATCATATATTCAAAGCATCAGTACGCAGAGGGAACCTAGTGTTAAGACACTCCTTTACCTACTTCCCGCCGAATTATTCGAGAGGCGGAACTAACGCCGGCCTTTTGCCTAGGTGCCAGAGCGAAAAAACAAAAATTTTAATAAATAATAATTCAGTCCCTCGAGTGGGGATAGATCCTACAACCGTCGCGTTACAATCACGCTCTTGCACCCCTGCGCCACGACAACCTCAAAATATGTGCCAGGTTGAATTTTGATTATTAGAGATATTATGAATGTTTATTGTGACAATACATATAGTATTGTCACAATTGAGGCCAGTCGTGGCGCAGTGGTACAAAGTGTGACTGTAAAACCGACTGGTTGTGGGTTCGATCCCCACTCGAGGGGATGAAATATTTACTTAAATTTATATTTCCATTTCTTCGCTCTGGTGTCGAGGCTAAGCGCGGCGTTGAGTTCTGCCACTCATCACGCAATGCCTCCAGAATGCGGCAGAAAGTGGGGAACGGAGTGTCTTAACACTAGGTTCCCTCTGCCTACCCTGCTGTGTATCCCGCACACAGCAGGGTAGGCGTGAAGCTACAATAAACTTTCATAAAATCTCTTACATTTTTCAAATACGGCCATCTTTATGTAGAGCAATCGCTATGTTTTTAATAATGCGCAATAGATTATTTTCAAGGTTTCAAAGTATTTTTCACTTACGTCATATATGGTAATGTCTAATAACTGAGTTGAGAACGAGGTCATAAAACGTGCTGATACATACTGTTTACTCTAAATTGGTGATGTTTACTTATATCAAAAATATTGATCCGGTTTATAAGAGATTATTATTTTAATGAGCCCAGTCGTAGCGCATGGGGCACAAACTGTAACTGTAGAATCAACTGGTTGTGGGTTCGATGCCCACTCGAGGGAATGAATCATTTACTTACATTTATATTTTTATTTTTTTATTCCGGTGTCGAGACAAAGCGCGACCTTGAGTTCCGCCACTCAACACGCAATGCCTTCAGAACTAACACTAGGTTCCCCCTGTCTACCCTGATGTGTGCGGGATACAGCTTGAAGTTGAGTTTTTTTAAACAATATATTGATGTTCTCCAAATTAAAGTGGTAGGCGTGTGTTATAAAAAGTCTTCACTATTGTACCTTTAATCACATATATTATTAAGCATAGGTAGGAAACTTCTTTTCCTACCTTACATGAAGACTAAACTTTAAGTAAAAAAGGAATTAGAAAATATCAAAATATATAATTTTTTACTTAAAATAGTATTAACATAGAACAAAAACTAATAATAATCACAAATGCTGACAAAATTTTTCACTCCGCCCATCAAGTTGTTATAAAAGTTTTCAGGTCGAGTGGTCATAATATCCAAAAATGTCAAGGTACAACGAATAAATAAAACGTCAAAGTGAGAACTAATTTGCTGTCAAAAGGTTCAAAGTAGTTGTTTGCTATAAAATATTGAGTCACCGAGTATACTTTTATATAAAATGTTTTAAATAAAAGTCAGCTTCCCGCTGACACTCCGTTCCCCACTTTCTGCCGAATTCTGCAGGCATTGCGTGTTCAGTGGCAGAACTCACCGTCGCGCTTACGCCTCGACAACCGAGCGAAAAAATGGTAATATAAATTTGAGTAAATATTTCATCTCCTGGGGTGGGGATCGAACCCATAACCTGTCGATTTACAGTCACACTTTGTACGTACTTTGTACGTACGTCTTGGCGCAGAGGCACAAAATGTACATATGAATAAAATTTTTTTGTAATCTTCACATCTTAACGGTTTAATGTTAAATGAAGAATTTTCTGATATTTATTTTATCTGACTATTGACATAAAATAGATATTTAAAAAATTTATGTATCATCTATATTATTTTTAAAAAGTAGCTCCTGATTTAGGTCGGTGGTGGCGTACGTTTGAATAGTTTTGACATATAATGTACTAAGAGAAGAGGCCAGTCGTGGCCGCAGGGGTACAAAGTGTAATTGTAAGGTTTTACACAGGACTGGTTGTGGGTTCGATCCTACTCTACTGACACTGATTTATGTATTCATAACAACTCGATTAAAAACATATATTTAAATATAGAAATAATAAGATACTTATTCACGAATGTTAAAATAAACAAGGCAGAGTAAGAAATAAATCTTTGCTATTCATATTAAAATATAATAAAATAAAATAAGTGAATTTATATATATTTTATTTAATATGATTTTAGTGGTATTATTTTTCGTTAAAGCTTAAATTTCTTTTTTGTCTAACGATAATTTTAATTTAGGCATTAATTTATAAAAATTAACATAACTTTCATAAAACATTTTAAAAGAATGGTTTCTATTGAAAAAAAAGTGGCTCAACACGTATGTACGTTAAAGTGTATACTACAAACAGCATTTACTAACACCTGCGAAGTGCAGGCAAAACTTTCAAAAGGAAAAAATAATATTTATCAATTTTCAACGAAGTAAATAGCAAGAAATAATAAATAGACGATTCGTAACAACTTCCTCCATTACCCTTATCAATTATAATTATCTTGAGAATTGCGGTTAGAAAAACATCGATTATTCCATTTTATTATTTAAAAATAACAACATCTGACGCCACTTGAAAGTGATAAAATAAGCATATTAATGACATAATATTGTTTGTAATGTCTTAATTAAGCACAAAACGCTTCCAAGATACCGAACTGGATAATAAAATGGCAAGAATGCCCGCAATGCCTCCAGAACTTGGCGGAAAGTGGGGAACGGAGTGTCTTAACACTAGGTTCCCTCTGCCTACCCTGATGTGTGCGGGAATTGAAAGAAATTACTAGACTTATATTTCAATTCTGATTCAATTAAGAAATATAAATCTTGGGTGTACGGCTCGCTACTCGCTACGCAAACATAAATCGTAGTGGCATCGCCTTTAAACGGTTTTAATATCTCATTTCGGGAACAACGGAAAATTGCCACCCACACTTTCGACGAGAGTCACTTTAATGAAAAGTAACATTTCATTTTATACGGAACGCGTTTTCTCTTTATCACGGTAAAAGGTCCTTGATGCGGTAGTGTATAGCAAGTTGGCGGTGTCCCAGGCTTTCCGTTGAATCGTGATATAGGTCAGACGCGCTATCCCCATTTTACGACGCGATGTCAACTTCTATACTGAGAGCGAACGCGACAATCTCTTCTCTTTATAAAGCAAACTACAAATTTAATGTATTAAAGCAAGTAGTTTAGGTTTTGTTATTGATTTACTTTTTAAACACGTTTTAAGCGTATCATAGAAATTACTATTGTGGTTAAGTAGTATCTAAAACTTTACCCATTTTATGATGGAACAGAGCCAAAACGAACTAAATATATAGTTCTCAACAGCTAAAAGAGTATTTAACGTTGTGTCAGTAAACGAGGTCACAATATCACTGCATTACGTTATTATAACACGAGTTTGTATAGCAGCGTGGATGCTAAAAAATAATGAATTAAAGACAGCTGCCGCGCTGAGGGAGGCCAGGTGCGACGTTCTGTATAACATACTTTCACTGTTAGTTCGTAACAATAATAATAATAATAGATTACAACTTATTTTTAATACTGTTATAAAAGCAACGTTGTTTTTTTTGCTATTTTTATAATACTATCGACCCAAACGCGGCTTCGCCTGCTTTAACTTATCGTTGCATTATAGCCGAATTACAAAAAATCTGGTGTATAAGCTACATTATTATAAAGTATCATCTACATCTGTTCAGTAGTTTTTCCGGAAAAGTGGAACAAACATTCATCCTCACAAACTTTCACATTTATAATATATTTTTTTATTAGCTTCAAGCAGTATCCCACACACAGCAGTGTAGGCAGGGGGAACCTAGTGTTAAGACACTCCGTTCCCCACTTTCTGCTGGATTCTGGATGCACTGCGTGTTGGGTGGCAGAACTCAACGCCGCGCTTTGCCTCGACACCAGAGCGAAGAAATGGAAATATACATTTAAGTAAATATTTCATCTCCTCTAGTGGGGATCGAACCCGCAACCAGTCGGTTTTACAGTCACACTTTGTGCCACTGCGCCACGACTGGCCTGTAACAAACATCCACCCTCACAAACTTTCACATTTATAAAATATTAGTAGGACATAATAATTTCCATACGTTTAATATCCCTACATAACATTGAAAGCCAGCGCCGCCTGTTATACGGACACAGTAATATGTGACTAACCTAAATAGCTCTGCGGTAAATAGAATTTATGCCGTGCACGCACCGTATATATAGCATAGCACTTATAATAGGTATAGTCGATAATAGACTGACTAATCACCTTCACGCTGTATCCCGCACACAGCAGGGTAGGCAGAAGGAACCTTGTGTTAAGACACTCCGTTCCCCACTTTCTGCCGAATTCTGGAGGCATTGCGTGTTGAGTGGCAGAACTCAACGCCGCGCTTAACCTCGACACCAGAGCGAAGAAAATGGAAATATAAATTTAAGTAAATATTTCATCTCCTCGAGTGGGGAGCGAACCCACAACTAGTCGGTTTTACAGTCACACTTCGTGCCGCTACGCCACGATTGGCCTCTGACTGACAATATATCTATATATGTCAAAATAAAATCATCACGCTGTATTCCGCACACAGGAGGGTAAGCAAAGGGAATCTAGTGTTAAGACACTTCGTTTCCCGTAAGAATAGTTACAAGCAAGTCGTGGCGCAGGGGTACATGTGTGTCACAGTAAACGCGACTAGTTGTAGGTTTGATCGCCACTCGGGAAAATGATATATTTTTAAATTTGTATTTTCATTATGTTGAAGACAAGCACGGCTTTAAATTCCACCCAACCGTTCCGTTCCGACCCAACACGCCATGCCTCCAGAATTCGGTAAAAAATGTGATACTATATAAAAATACCTTTTATTATTATTATTTTTTGGTCTTTAATAAAAAAAAATATATGAAATGGACAGGCACAGGCGACGCCGCCCGACGCGCTCGTTAGCCATTCGATACAATAAGTGCTCTCGCATCAGCATCAGCTATGAATGCACCGATCTCATTACGCTGACGGAATGATGAAAGGCCCACGTCTACCAACAAAATACGCTGGGTAAATGGGACACGGGACAATAGTCCCTATTGTTGAAACAATACAATACTTTATTCCACATAATTATATTATATTATCAACGTATCGGTAACACAAGGTCGGGTCGGGTTAGTGATGAATGTAGTAACGACACGTGGCCCAGTTTTTATGTTAGGTACATAATAAATATGTATATATGTAATGTGGCGATAAAAACATTATTTACATTTTTTTGGAAGCATATTTACCATTCATGTTAGAACAGTCTCCTACTGTTTTTTTTTTCATTTTGATAAATATTAAAAGACACCATTGTACAAAAACTTCAGCTTCACGGTGTATTCCGCATGTTGCAGGGTTACATACGGAGACTAGTGACTAACTTTTTATTTCGTCACTTTTCACACTCCGTTCCCCACGTATCGAATCCACAACCTGTCGCTTTTACAGTGCCGATGAGCCTCGACCGGCCTCACTAACACCTCGTTGATATAATTAAATGATAATTCATTTATGAAATTCTTTGGAACACCTGCCTTACCATATTTAAAATAAATCTATAAAGAATCGCTATGCCAACTAAATATCGAATGGCAGTCTCTAGTCGATCCACGTAGCGCACGAGCGGAAGTAAACCGATTGCGGAGGTGACGTCACTGCCCCGCCCGCGACCTTCCCCTGGCGGATATTAATCATCCAGTGTCAATGGTAGAGACCCAACAGGGCGACAGGGGTTTAAAATGTCATGCGGGTGTCTAGACACGTGGCACAAGGTGTGGGAGTAAGTTAATGTAGATTCAATTTAAAAATATTACCTTCACGTGACAAGTCGACGACGTTTCTAGCGAAGTTCGGTGAAACTTTCTATAGAGTAAATTATATTATTACCTATTATTATTTAATGATAATTTCATTCATTTCATATATTTAGTTCTTATATATATTAGGTACACATTTAAGAGTTTTCTTTTTTCAATGTATAAAAAAAATATTCAACAAGATTTGAACCCGCGCCTACAAGAAACCGGCCAAGCGCTATAACCACAATAATACACATTCTCAAGCTACGTCGAAATTCTCATACAATTGTTACTTATACTTATTAAAGTTAAATTAATTATTATAAAATCAAAGGGAAATCAATTTAAAAACTCGTGTAACCCCAATTACTTTATATACTTATTAATTAGTAATAAAAAAATAATATAAGTTCACATGTTTAAAATATCGATACAAAAAGTATTATCCAGGGAAATATGAAGGTTCCCCTGTTAAAAACTAATCTAGCGAGAGGTGTTCGCAGTGTGCTGACTAATTGCTCATACGAGCCAACCTCGATATTAGCGCTGTCGGCGCTGAACGATTTCCCCGTAGGACAGCTATTTCAATGAAATTATACCTCATTCATATTCACAAATGCACCGCGCAACTCACAAAGAATTCTTAATTAACACTGTGTAAACATGGCTGCTCACTTAGGAAATTTCCTACCTGCTGAACTACTTATTTGTCTTTAGGTATCTCAGCTTCTGTGGGGAAAGTTGATGGTAGAAGACCAAGAGGCCGAGAGGTCCGACGCCGTCAAAGAAATTACTGGACTCTCCGTGACTGGCGCATTAAGGCAAGCTGAGGACAGGAAGGCATGGAAGCATCTCGTTTGCTCTTTCACCAAGACCTACCAGAACGGGGCACGACCTTCAGTAATGAAGAACACGACAGAGAAGAAGATCTCAGCTTCACGCTGTATCCCGCAAACAGCATGGTAGGCAGAGGGAACCTAGTGTTAAAACAATCCGTAGCCCATTTATCACCGAATTCTGAAGGCATTGCGTGTTGACTGACTTGCGTAAAGTCAGCGCCGCGATAGGCCTGACACCAGATCGACTGAAAATATAGTTTTTTCGCGGGATTATAAATATCAAATATCAACATTGGTCGTATTTTATAATTCAAAACAATCAAAAATTCTTATAGAAATTACGATAATGTAATAAAAAAATTACATTAGAAGAAATTATAGTTGTCAATCAATTCTGTTTATTAAATCAATAATATGTGGTTTCAGCGGGCAAAGCCGCGAGCGGACTGATAGTTTATAATATATGAAATTATATTATTTCAACATTTAATATGAATAACTGTTTATTTAAAGTAAATAATTACGAACAAAAAAATAGTTTTTAACCTAGTTTTAAGCTTAATATTAAATTATTTTCACTCAGTTAATTACATTATAAATGCTCTTCAAGTATCCAAATTTATGATGCGTTACAAGAAAATTTTTATAATTTCTTCTGTTACATACTTATTAAGAATAGGTATAAAAAATTGTAGCGAAATTAGAATGTAGCGGAATTTGAACCCGCGCCTCTCCTGGAAACTATCCAGGGCTTGGACTATCCTAAGTGTGGAATAACACTTTAAAAAGTGCGTTCGATCCTAAGAAATGAAATATTTAATATTTAGTTTTTAGTTTTGGTAACGATGCAAAAGCGCGGTGTTGAGTACCGCCACTCAACAAACAATGCCTCCAGAATTCAGCGGAAAATGATTATCGAAAGTGTGAAAAGTGAAAATGGGAAAGGAGTGTCTTAACACTACATCCAAGGCCCTTTCTGGAGTTATTTATTTTAGGTACTTACCATAGCCTTATTAAATACACATAAAATCAACCAGGTATTACAAAAAGATACATTTTAGTGGTATTTAGATAAGTTATACAATTTATACACATGTCTAAATTTATGCTTCATTTAATAACTAATATTAATATTAACAAATTGTTTTAGAACGCTTACTACACTAAAACATAGAAGACAGAACAAACAATTTAAAATACTGTGTAAATAAAAAAAAAGACCTTCGGAATTGCGACGTAATGCTTGAGGACAGACACGAATGAGAATAGATGAGTCACAACTCACAATGTCGACGATCCACGTGACTGCTAAGTGAAGATCGATACTAATACAAATAGATTTATATATTTAAAAAAAAAAATTTTTTTTTAAATATATAATTTTTTTTCAGAACATTAAATCAGCCTCACGCTGTATCCCGCACACAGCAGGGTAGGCAGAGGAAACCTGGTGTTAAGAAACTCCATTCCCCACTTTCAGAAGGGGCGAATTTTTCGAGGCATTGCGTGTTTAGTTGCGGAACTCAACGGCTTTTGCTTTTGCTTTTGCTTTTTTTAAGAAATAAAAATATAAATGTAAATAAATATTTAATTTCCTAGAGTGAGGATCGAACCCACAAACGTGAAGCTGATTTATTGGATTTTGTTACAAATTGCGACCTTAAAATGTTTCATATAAAATTATTATCTTAAAATAATTCCACAAGAATTATTTAACAATAAAAACAGCCATGTTTATGTTAAAACGCCTTTCCCAACGATACTATATAGGATTGTATAATGTTTTTATATATGAATAATTAATTAAAAACAAGTTTTTTTATGTACTTTAATAAAAATACACCTGTTTATGTGTGTGTGTGTTGGAATTTGTGATCGGTGTGGGTTCGATTTATACTCGGAGCAATCTTCATTATAAAAATATTTTGATTTGTTCGTTCGGTTTATCGTCGGTAATATCTTGTCTAACACAACGGCTTTACATGAAAAGAGATAAAAACGAGCAAGAATGTTTGCAAAAAAAAAACATTTACTTGCCTAGTGAGGCTAGATGACAATAGCATTTATGTATTACTTGCTTCTGATAAGGGAGAGTGATGTATGAAGAAAATACATACTATGGATCAAAAAACCAAGTCGATAACGATCGATAGAAGATAAATAATCGATAAACGATAACCCAGAAAAATATTTTAAAAAGCTTTGAATAAAAAGTAATAAATACCTACGGTATTATTTCCTCCACGTAATCTTATTTCACTAATTGTATTGCAGCTGACTCTCTGTTCGACACATCCTCTGGGAACGTGAAACGGGACAAAATAATGCTTTTTGCATGTCAAAGGTTATAATAATTAATATTACATTTGTAGGACATGAAAAAACACGAAAGCACTCGAAAGTGATATGAAAAATATTAATATATTGATCGATACTGATTGACTAATAAGCTGCACGCTGTATCCCGCACACAGCAGGGTAGGCAGAGGGAACATAGTGTTAAGACACTCCGTTCCCCACTTTCTGCCGAATTCTGGAGGCATTGCGTGTTGAGTGGAAGAACTCAACACCAAAGCGAAGAAATGGAAATAGAAATGTAAGTAAATATTTCATCTCCTCAAATGGGGATCGACCCCACAACCAACCAGTCAGTCAGTTTAATAGTCACACTTTGTGCCACTGTGCCACGACTGGCCTTTATACATAAATTTATTGATTTTAACCTGTTCAATTTATAGAAGCACCATAACTTACGTAACGACAAACCTATTCACTTGTCTCTTTATTCGCCATTAAATAAATAAGGTAATATTTATGTTTCATAATAAAGTATTTGTTATTTTTAAACATTTTTAAAGTTTTGTTCCACACTTAGGATAGAAAAATACTTTTTTAGAAAACATATAAAAAATTTGGACGTAACGGGACTCGAACCCGCGCCTCCTGGAAACCGACCTGGTCGGTTGTGGAGTAAAAAAAATATTTATTTATATTTCAACTTACATAGTTATTGTATAAAAATTGTAATACCAACATAACATCAACAACAATAGTTATTGTATAAAAATTGTAATACGTCATCTACTTGTTGCTCTTATGATAACGTCCATATCTGGGACGTAATAAATAGACCTATTTGTGAAAATCGATATTTAAAAATTAAATGCAGGATATTATTCTGATATTAAAATGTTATCATTTGGCTTAACCTATTCTTCTAATTGAAAATAATAAAATAAAATTGTAAACAGATAAAATTGATAAACTTATTATTTTCTAAATTATAATTAAGATATCTCAGCGGAGATCTTAAAGAGTTACGCGACATGATAAAAAATCAATACAGAACCGTGCAAACAGTGTTAGGAGGGCGATAAGCCTGCTCTGAGATCTCGAGCTCTACATCTGACCTTGCTCTTGAGGACTGGTTTCCGCGCCCACAGCGGCCTCCACTCCATATCTGATACATTTCGTATCAACATCGCATTTTTGTATCGCACAATAAACATAAAACGAAAACATATGACTCATTCAAGAGCGTTTGTATTTCATTGACCAATTCGTAGTGTGTTATTTTGTAATTGAGCGCAGTCTAGCGATCTTATCACGAATGTTTGTGGAATCAATGTTTTTTTTTTTTCATATAAATATTTTTCGCAATATTTTCGGATATACTAATATCTAACTAACAAAGAAAAAAGGTATAAAAAAAACCAAGGTAAGCAGGGGGAGCGGGGGAACCTAATGTTAAGACACACCATTCCCCATTATTAAGACATTACCGTTGGCCGCTTTCATCCGAATTCTTGAGGCATTGCGTTTCTTTGCCGTGTTACCAGAGCGAGAAAATAATAATTATGTCATTCTTCCTAGTAGGAAACGAAACCAAAACGGTCTCGTATACAGACGCACGCCCATGCGCCACGACGACGTCGAAAAAATATTGCAAAGCAAAAAACAACGATAGAATAAGAGTCACACACAGCACAGGCCTACCAACGAGAACCAGCTACGAGAACACAGGAGCATCGAACATACTACCACCACGCGTGTTTGAAATAACAATCGTTTTGCAACCGCGTTTGTATACCTTGTTACAAAAGCCGTGGCTTTTAGCATCGATTAACGCGTGACCGAATTAATTTTTTTTACCGTTTCATACAATAAAATTATGAAATCCTAGAGTGAACGCCGTATACGGATAGTGCAACCGCAATTCGCATGTCGCGTACTAGATTTTATTCCACGAACTAAATTTCCTGTTTTCTTATAGCATTTGTTAACACAATGGCTAGAATGTTCAACCTTCGTGGAAAATATTAATGGATTTTTATCAACATAAAGCATATTTTCCTTTGATATTATTTCATTTTCATTTTATAATATTTATCCTCATAGTACTTCTTACTTCTATGAAATATGTCACCTATATATAAGATCATCGCTACAAAATTATTGTCTAGTACTGCTATATACGTAAAATATATTTTTTAAAGCGACTTCTTTTAAATGGCATACTTTAAAAAGAAGTTGTATTTTTGAATTTGTTTTTGATTGTGTGACAAAAATAAATGTAATAACGTCACACTTTTGCAATACCATTCGACACACCATTTCAAGTTTTAATAACAGCTATATGAAAAAGCAAAGTAATAAATAGTAGTCGATAAACATTTTATATGCCTACTTAATTCATTCAGATAATATAATTCAATAAAAATAAATTAATTATAATTGTTGGGTGTGACTGTAACGCGACGGTTGTGGGTTCGATCCCCACCCGAGAATATGCAATATTTATTTAAATTTATATTTCCATTTCTTCGCTCCGGTGTCGAGGCAAAGGACGGCATTGAGTTCTGCCACTTAACACGGAACTCCAAAATTCGGCTGAATGTGTGGAATGGAGTGTATTAACATTGGGCAGAGGGATCTGCCTGCCCTGCTCTGTGCGGGATACACCGTGAAGCTGTTTTATATTCTTATTATACAACCTTATTTTGATATTCCTTTATGAAAAAAAAATATATGAAAAAAAAATAAACGAATTAATTACTCATACGTAAATTTACTAGACCAAAATAATAAAAATAAAAAAGCTAGATTATCAAACGAAAATGCAAATAAATCACAGAATGCTATTTACATTGTATCACCAATTACCATAGCCTTGTCAATACAGGGTCAATAATGAGAGCTAGTATCGACAAACAATAAATGGATGTCATGTCACGACCTGCCGGCCTGCCGAGTGCTGCAGGTGTTGGAAACGAGTGTGCCAGCACAATTTGAATATTTTGTTCAAATAAATTAATATTATTTAGCCAGTTTTAGAGGCCAGTAAAACCGACTGGTTGTGGGTTCGATCCCCACCCGAGGAGATGAGACATTTACATAAATTAATGTTTCCATTTCTTCGCTCTGGTGTCGAGGCAAAGCGCGACGTTGAGTTCTGCCACTCAACATGCCATGAAATTCGGCAGAAAGTGGGGAATGTAGAGTCTTAACACTAGGTTCCCTCTGCCTACCCTGCTGTGGGAGGGATACAGCGTGAAGCTGATTTATTTATATTATTAAGCATTTATTTTTCCTATGAAATTACAGGTTTATAAATAATTATAAGAATTTGCAAGTCACTTTTTAGTTACACTATACACGATTCATATATGTTAGAAAACCGTTGTTAGACTAACTTTAGATTGGTACAGGAAAAAGTACGTAATCTAGGTATCAGATATTTCTACATCAAAACAAAAACAATATTACGACTTCAACTGCGCAGTTGAATTATTGGAATATAAAACGGCATTTAATGTGCGATGGATAACATAACTAAATTTATTAATACTCGCGACCGAATCGCGGCTTTGCCCGACTAAGCTTCTCTTATACTATAGCAAAATCTTTACATAAAATGGAGACTATGTATTATTCTGACGTAAAAGCAGAATTTGAAAAAGTGGTATAAACATCCACTCTCACAAACTTTTACATTTATTATATTATATGGTAGGATAGCTAATCCATCCTCACGAACTTTTCCATTTATGTCGGTTATTATTATATAAAACCTATATCACATTTTTCATAGTAATAAACTATTATCATCTGCTCCCAATCCTGCTGTCTAGAATTTATTAAAAGGGATATGGATCAAGTGTCCTACATACGACAATGGGTTTGATTAATTCCAAAACTTAATTTACAAAAAAAAAGGAATCAGGAGCTCCACCGTGACAAGAGAGCAAAGTAGATACGCCGTGACTCGTCAGTAATGACTCCAGAATCCGGCAGAAATTTGGGAACGGAGTGCTTTAACACTAGGTTCCCTCTGCCTGCATCTATCTATCCTGCACACAGCAGGGTGCTGTGTGCAGGATACATCGTGAAGCTGATTTGATTCTATATATATTTATTTTATATACAAGTAAGCTCCCCCAATCCCCAAAAATCCCCGAGTTGTTTAAATAAGCGTCCGAACGCGCAAAGAAGTTGAAACTCAATTAGCTGTTGTAAGAAATATAAACAAAAACATTTTCTTTCTTACAAAATTGAGTTACTTCTACGGTTATCGAGACATTGTTGAATAATAATGACGTCAGCGTGAAGAATGTTGGTTTGATCGAGAAAATGTTCGCAAATAGGTATATTTAATAATCAATTTCTAAAAAATGTTTTGTTTTCCGCTTCGATAAGATAAAGCGAAACGTTAGATAATTTAAGTTCCACAACTAAAGACATGATCAATCTAACATTTACAAAAAGATTACACCAGGATCTCGTTTTCTTTACGTGATAAATTATAATATATATATATATATATATATATATATATATATATATATATATATATATATATATATATATATATATATATATATATATATATATATATATATATATATATATTATAATTTAACAAAAACTTAATAAATAAAGACCATAACATAATATACATATACAATTTGTATAACAGCAGGATTGTTGTATTCTTTTCCCTGAGTTCGAATTGACGCGATAATAGCGTGTTTTGATAGATTCTCCGGAAATTTACTTTAGTATACCTTATCCCGACGCTTAAGAAAATATAAAAGGGAATCGCCGTTCATAAATGACGACCTTTCAATGCGGCAATTGATTTCTTTTTTTTTGTTAATATACCTACGCATACTATAAATATTATATTTTGAGAGATCAGCGGTGGCGCAGAGGCACAAGCGTGAAAGCGCAACTGTAAGCGAGACAGTCTGTAGGTTCGATCCCACTCGCAAAAATTTAACTTTTAATATTTTCATTTCCTCTCTCTGGTAACGAGGCAAAGCGCAGTGTTAAGTTTCGCCACTCTACGCCTCCAGAATTCGGCGGAACGAAGAGTAGAAGCGAAACCGAAGGGTTATTATGGGAACGGAGTGTTTTAGCATTTAAAAAAAATACATATTTTGCAACAAGATTTTTTTGTCTTATAATGCTATGTTAGCTAGAAGACGTTATCTGGAAACTATAATTTTAAATGATTACTGAGGATTTTTACTGATACAAACAACACAATACTAAAAATTATTCAGTATTTTTGATAATTTGAAATTGCGCTCTACCACTTACCGTTCACAGTTCGTATACAACAACAACAACTTCCTATTATAAATGAAATATCTCACCATTATATTTATTTATATAAAATTTCGCTATGACTATCAAGGTAAAACTTAGAAAAAAATAAATATATACGATAAAAGTTTAAAGATTATACTGTACTAAGATTCCATTCCAGTTCATCATAAATTAGTTTTATAGAAGAAACAAAAAAACCTGAAATCCATACAAACATAATCGAATACAAGTTTACCTTATAAGCGAAGTGGACAATGCAATCCGCTCAGCTGTTGCCACTATCGATCGCGTATCATTTGATTGAAAATAACTTTAAAATAGAGCTATCGACATCCCACAGCTGGCACCGGAGTTCTGGCACTCTCTCCTATATCAGACACTGTCACTACACTCAACGGGAACAACAACCAAAATAACACAAACGCCACTTATTAGTTTCTAAATAGAAATGAACAAACGAAAACTGTTAATTCCACTATCAGATTACGTTTCTCGATAAGATAATAAGTCTGTATTGGATTTATTTAATATCCGTCCAGGATTTAAATCGGCATATATGGTTTACGCGAGGTCGCGAGGCACACGTGCACACCGTACGCGGATGCTAGATCGACTGACGTAGGCACGAAAGGCGACGTCGTATCGGGCGCCCGCCTCAGCTACGGCACGAGCCGGCCTGAAACCGCCCACTGCGCTACGTAAAACCCAAATCACCATTTTCATATTAAAAACCAATATTGTTAATACACTAAAGTAAATCTCAATATCTAAAAAAAAATCTTAATATAGAAAAGTTTCAGCGGTTCTTTACAAGTACTTTATAAATAAATTTGTCGTGCATTCTAAATATATATATAGCGGTGACCTAAATAAACGTGTACCAGTAATTTTACTAGCGCATAGGAAAAAAAATTAAAAAAAAAAACAGCTTCACGCTGTATCCCGCACACAGCGTGTTAGGCAGAGGGAACCTAGTGTTAAGACACTCCGTTACCCACTTTCTGCCGAATTCTGGAGGCACTGCGTGTTGAGTGGCAGAACTCAACGCCGCGCTTAGCCTCGACTCCAGAGCTAAGAAATGGAAATATAAATTCAAGTAAATATTTCATCTCCTCGAGTGGGGATCGAACCCACAACCAGTCGGTTTAACAGTCACACTCCGTACCGCTAGACCATAGAAACAAGCTAAATTATAATTTTACTTGTGTGATAAACTACTCCTTTTGTGAAAATATTACGAGGCAATTGTTAGTGTATAATGTTTTATAGGTAATTGCTTTGACATGTATGTAGTTTCAACAAAAGTCCTTTTAAGCAAAGTTTTATAATTAAACGTGATACAAAAAAGGTATTTCATTTAAGCTTTTACTTTTTTTCGTATTACATCATATTATGTTGTATTTGTCGACTAAAAATAGGGAACGAAAGTGTCTTAATTAGAATATACAAAAAAAAAGATTATACGTCTTCTTTTAAGTACTATTATTACTTGAGGCCAGTCGTGGCGCAGCGGCACGAAGTGTGACTGTAAAACCTGGTTGTGGGTTCGATCCCCACTCGAGGAGATGAAATATTTACTTAAATTTATATTTCCATTTCTTCGCTCTGGTGTCGAGGCTAAGCGCGGCGTTGAGTTCTGCCACTCAACACGCAATGCCTCCAGAATTCGGCAGAAAGTGGGGAACGGAGTGTCTTAACACTAGGTTCTCTCTGCCTACCCTGCTGTGTGCGGGATACAGCGTGAAGCTGATTTTTAAGCACTAAAATTATCGCCACATATATGTATACGTATAATGCGTACAAATATATATTTTACAATTCTCAGCGTTTTATATGCAAATTTGAAAAGCAAAAGCTGTAAGTTTTTCTTAACAAGCTTACAAAAGAGGCTCGACTTATAGCGGCATATGCTGTAAGGCGCATAATTTGATTTACTCGAACGAGTGAAGCTAGAACCAGCGGCTGACTGCTATATTTCAACTAATTAATGCATTACCTTCTTTAGCGAGTCATAATAGTGAAAACAGGCTGCATACACTTATAACTACGTTGGATTTATGTATGTATATATTTCTTATATACTATTCAAGTTTTCAGCCATACTTCAAAAAATGAAGTAGTCTTTTCTTATGAAAAAAATAATAATTTATTTCAGGATAAAATATTTCAATCAAACAGTATGACTTTATTCAAATATAATTGTATTGATGCTTGCTTGTATTGATGTATTGGCTGTACCGCACCCTCATCATCATCAACTTTGTAATAGACACTTACATTTTTGACACTTTTAAGAAGGTATTTCCTGAACAATAGACAAGCCAATAATAAAATTTGAATGAAATTTTTATTTCTAATATTTGGAGACATCTGGCGCAGTAGGCTGGCTGTCTGACTGTGAACGCGTTATTTGATCGAGCAGAGGAAATTAGTTATTTTCATTTTTCTGCTCTAGCCGTAATGTCTCGAATTTAGGCGGAAAGCGTAGTGTCTTATAATTAAAAAGTTACTTATTCCATATAAGTTATAGCCAATATGTACTTATATAATTAATGTACCATTATAAGTATTTATAGGTGTCCGAAATTCTTGAGTTATAGCCCGTGAATGATATTTTGGAAAGGTTTCGAAAGTTATATATGATTATAGGGGAATAGGGAACTCTTCCCAGGATTTTCACTATTCATTCAAAATACTATAGTATCAAGATTGTGGTTTTATACTAAAAAAATCCACTACATAGGTATTATTATATAATATATAGTTTCTAATAGTTATTTATCTGATGTTAAAGAGTTCTTTATTCTTAGCGGTGACATAACAGTTATAATTTTTTTAGTGAATATAGTAATATAGAAAGTAGATGTAATAATTTTTAAAAGGCTAAGTCTAGTTTTGATTAGGCATACTAAAAAATATTATCACACGGGTAGACTACCCGTGACCACGTACTACTGCAAAGTGTTCGAAACGTCAGGTTTCCAAAATGTAGAATCTTAAATATACGCGATTAATCCGGTTAATAATAGTTTCATTTAAAATGTGTAATAATCTTGAAAATTAAGGAACTTATTAAGAATGTAGAGACCAACGAAACCCATTTATTCTTTAAATAACCTAAAGTACTCAAGGTGTTCATTTTATTTAGCTCAAAATCGCCAATCCTATAATTAAGCTTCCATTGGCACCCATGATGGTTACATATGTCTGCATACGTAAATCACCTTTAACCCAGTTACCTAATAAAATAAAACTAAAAGCGTTTTAAACAAATATGGTCAATGGTTCTCGACGCCCCAGAAATCTTTTTGATATACTAAATTTTAAGCTCTAATTTGAATTTATGAAAATGTCTATTCAAAAAATATTTAAAGACCATCGCGGGTTTGAGACCCGATTCGTTTTTAATACGTTTCTAAATTAAAAAGTGTATAAATTCAAAACGGTAAGTACATTCATATATGCCGTTATTTCCAGAGATAACCTGTCAAACATTTATATTATCCTTTAAAATAAAAAATAAAGTACATATTACTTAAAATAGATTAAACGCTTCTACATCTACATATTTAAAAGATATATTTTAGAGGCAGTGTGACTGTCTCGATAAAATATTTACTTAAATAAGTTAAATTAGCTTCACGCTATATCCCGCACACAGCAGGGTAGGCAGAGGAAATCGAGTGTTACTTATATTTATATTTTGTGCTGCCGAGACAAAGCGCTGCGTTGAGTTCCGCCACTTAACACGCAATGCCTCCAGAACTCAGCGGAAGGTGAGGAACGGTGTGTCTTAACACTAGGTTCCCTCTGCCTACCCTTCTGTGTACGGGATACAGCTTGAAGCTGATTTTTTTAGAATTTTATAACAAATGAAGAAAAAAAAATAATTATTATCAAACCAAAGACATCGAGTTGAAAATTTAATTTTTTAGCGTATTATTCACGCGCAATAGATAATAAATAATAAATGTATTGAAAGTCTGTTAAAAAAACTAAATTAAACATGACAAAATTAAATCCTGCGGGATTACAACCCGCGCCTCGTGGATTACACGCTTATTGGCAACAACAAAAGCTTTTTCGACGTGGATTTGTGTAAACTCACAACTACATCGGCCATAGTGGCTGGGCGTGCCATACAAAAGGTGCGGAATCAAATTCTTCTGTCGTTTAATTTTTTAGACTGGATTTTTTGGTTTATAATAGTTGAGAGAGAAATAAAAAGTTTGCATATCACAGTTGCATATTTAAAAATAATAATAAAAAAATATATAAATATGTAGAAAAAAATATCAGGTTCACGCCGTTTAGTGGGAACCTAAGGGCACTTCGTTTTCTACTTTAGTGTTAAGACACTTTGTTCCCCACTTTCTACCGAATTGGAGGCCTTGCGTGTTGAGTGGCCGAACTCAACGCAACTCAACTTGCCTTATGCCTTGCCTTGACACCAAAGCGAAGAAATAGAAATATAAATTTTAATAAATATAATATTTCATTTCCTCGAGTGGGGATCGAATCCACAACCAGTCGCTTTTACAGTTACACTTTATGTCCCTGCGCCACGACCTTTTTTGAAAATTTATTATTTCGTTTCACTACCGCACACTATTTTTAGATGTAATCTTCGGCAGCTTTTTAGGAGGCGGTCTGCCTTTAAGTAATGTAAAAAAAGATGGGATTTACGATAGTTTCCTATAGCCACATCGAAATTGACCTTACTTAGTAAGGAAAATTTAAAAAATCGGCAAACGAGACCTATAAATATAAAGTGCAAAAAACTGCAAATAAAATGATGCACGCTAACGAATGCTCTGTATCTCGCTATCCAGTACTATTAAAATGATAATCTTAATGCTTTCCGAACTATCCAGGTCAAAGTGTTTGCTAAGATGGTTTAAAGCCAGAGTCTGCATCAAGTCTTGTTGTATATTCCCTATATATGTTGATAGTGTGTAGGGCCTTGATATCAAGATTGAAATAAATATTAAAGATGTACACAACAGTCTCCTGGGATTAAAAATAAGGCAATTAAAAGTAGACTTTTGTGCATTCGCATATTTTGATGCAAAGAAAGTAATAATTTCTAGTACAAATAATGGAAAATTAATTCTGTAATATATAATTAAATAATTACAATAATAATAACAATAATTTATAAGTATATCACAAAAAAAATTGGTATATTATTACAAATTTATAATTTTAGTTCATTTTGTACAATATGAGTACGCCGCGCCGGTAAATTTATGTTTGTCAAGTTGTATAAGTTGTACTCTTTCTGTCCAGCAATCATGAAAAACATAATTTTTTCGTCAGGTACAAATATTTTTTTATATAAAAAATAAATAGTTATATACTGCAATGGAAGTTTTAAAATTAAAAATAATACATATTTCTGCAAATCTATACAAAGCTTCGTCTTTATAAACCGAAGACTTTCATTTAAGCGCTCAGGTTCTAATTAGAATTAAAAAAAAAAAACTTTTGGATATTATAGTCCATTTATCGAAAAATACTATAACATCATACATTACATTAAGCGCCGATTTTTATACACTACATTTTTTTACAGTAATAAATATACAAGGTGACAGAATTTATAATTCCTAATATATCAATTTATTATGCGTTGCGTTTATATCCATTTCACTTACATTATTAGAAATATCGTATTTTTTGTATCAATACTTTAAACTAAGCAACGAGTATCTGTCAGTCTCTTAACGTATGACGATATGATCCTTTGGGTATGCCAGTGTCACGTCATAATCACATATTTTCAAGTCACTACAATGTCTTTCCTATCAATGTCGATTTGTCACATATTTTTTAATTTGTTTATTCTGCATTACAAATTATGAAACCTGACCTAAAAAACTACAATATTTTTTTTATATTTAATTTAATAATAAAAAATATGAAAAATGAAACTATAGCAACACCTAGCGTCCATGTCGGTTAATACAATAATTCATTTTCTTATTCAATTTATTTTTATCAAACTATAGACGCCGGGGAAATAACTCGATGACAAAAAAGAACTGCCTTAATTTGGAAAATGTGACTAAGTCGATGCTTGCCTCTCGATACGCTTTATATACGTTCCATTGTTTTCTCATTTTTATCCCTAATATTATTGTATTTTTGTATTCTCTTATAATATTATGTTTTACTATTTGTGTTCAAACTATACGTACTTTAAAGTCATCTCCATCAACACTACAAACTTGTATTATCACATCAATAAAGAATATAAATACTTGTTACTGTTTTTATTTCTTTCAATTTGACAAAAAATATATCGATTATTTACATCCAATACTATAAAAGTATCGATATTTTACTACAGCTAGAATTAAAAAAGCAAATACAAACACAAGCACTAACCTTAAGCATTGTAAGTATTTTCTGTGACAATTCATAGTCGAAGTTTGTATATTTCGAGTCCGTCATGTCATAAACGAAGACAAGACCGGCGCGCTGCGTCTCCACTGACTGTAAGGCCACGTCCAGTTGATACACGACTCCCTGACAAAAAAAATATATAAATAAAAATATTCGTTTGAAAAATTTGAATAGAATAAACAGAATTTTTGGTGTTATATACATTTTAAAATGTACAGAATTTTTGATATTTTATATATCTTGGAATATATGGAATTTTCAGTATTACACGTATCTAAGAAATGATTTTTGTTTACTTTTGGCTGGAGTCTCGTTGTTTACGTGATGGTTCGATAGCCATTCGGAGGAATGCATTATTTTCATTTCTCTGTTCTAGAAATACAAAACGCGGCGTTAAATTCAACCAACCAATACGCAATGAATTCGGGCAAAGAAGTAGGGCTCATTTATCCCCCGCACATAGCAGGATAGACAGAGGGAACCTAGTGTTAAGACACTCTGTTCTCCACTTTCCGAAGAATTTTTCGAGGTATTGCATATTAAGTGGCATAATAATAGTTATTTATATTTACAACCTTTATATTAGAAAATCATTGTTATTATTATTGTAGCTATTTTTATAATACAGACAAGCTGATGCTTTCATTTTGAATAACAAATTCTAATTCTAATTGGCGGACGCCTACACCTTAGACTCCTCGTGCACGTTATACTAATTATTGGAAAGTTACAAAATAATATGAGAACTATATTTAGAACAAATATCATCTACGGAATATTAATTTTAACGATTTACGTTTTCAAAATGCTAGATATTTACATTTCTAGTAACGAAATCGTTAATGACATAAAGGATAACTCTGTCTAACGGGACATAGGTTCGATCTCGATTTTAAAATTATTTAAGTTCATTTTCTCACTCTAGACAAGCTCTCCTGTCCTTCAACATAATTAGAGTTGGATAGTAGTGGACGGAGTGTGCTAACACTAAGTTTCTTCTGCATACCCTGCTATATGTATTATCCCACATAGCGTAAAGCTAATACTATATTTCCATCTTACTACAAAAGAGGGGAACCTATATCCATTTTAAAGACACAAATCGTTCACTGACAACAATCACTTTATGAAACTCACATAATTCACGCCAAATGAAATTTAAACAACATTAGAGGAATAGGCGAGGCCAGGGTTAATTGCTTGAAATATAATAAACGTTTTCAACTCGAGGCAAAGTTTTATTACCTGTAGGGTTGTTTGGTGTGTGGTTTGCGTGGGGAAATGCTTATTAGCAGTGAACACCGCAATGGCTGCTCCCGTCGCATCTCGCGTAGGCTGAAACCACACAAACTTAGTTACTACCTTAATATCAGTTATGGTAAGTTAAAATATAATTAAATTAGTTAGAACTATCAGATAATAGTATGTAAATATAATATTTAAAAAAGGAACCTTTGGAAAAGTAACTTTATGAATTTAGAAAATATATATCTTTACTTATAACAATACTTTCAAAGCAATATAATTTCTCTTTTATAATGAACCTCACCAATATAGTAAATTTGCCCGTCTCCAATTCACTCTTTAACGGATCTTCGAAAGGCTCGAATTTGATGAGGCCCTCCCTTCGCCTCGTGGCCTCATGCTGCCGCCACAGTGTATGCGCCCGCGCAACGTCAAACTTGCGCGCCAGCAGAAACTTGATCGCGGTCGCCCGCGAAACACAAGACGCGCCAGTTTCACTTAGTGCGTCTAGAAACGCTTTCGTCGCCTGTAAATAATATATAAATATACTGTTAGATCGCTGCTATGGAATTTATATTAAATTCTACAGATTATAATTTAATTTAAAAAAATATTGAGATCAAAAATTACGATGTGGACGATTAGGGCAGGACAACTATGTATGAATCTATGATAGCTAATCAACAGCTACTAACATACATGTTCATATGTTCAAATGTAATCACTATATGAGAAAAATGGTATTTTTATACAAATCACAATACAGTCGCGTCTCTTAAAACTAAACAAACATAACCTAATCTAAAACTGTAGGAGAGAAATCTATAAAATATAGGATATATAAATGCCAATATATAGATAGGATATTTTTTATGAAATAAGCACAAACAGAACTCCAAATCACATACACAATGAGATAAAAGTTTTTTTTTAATTATTGTCCACTCAACTTTACCTTAAGAGATGAACTATGTATACAAGTACCTGCAGAAAAATGAAGAAACGTCGTAAAAACTTTGTCTTAACATCAAAAATGTAAAATGTTCCATTCATGGCAAATTGATATCAGTCTTAAACGCAGAAGAGATAAACACATCTTAAGAACATTTTGTTACACTTTCACACTAGCGATCGCAACTTAGTCACGGGATGTAGAGTCGTTATTTTTATTTAAAAAAAAAATCACTAAACATATTGTAACTAAAATCGTACAAGTATACCATTTTACTACTAGAAGTGCTGATAAGAGGTTTCTCTTATGTTTGTTTACGATGATTCAGTACCTAAGAATCGTTCTAAGAAATATACAAACTATTTTCCTCTGTTCGATAACATTATTGAATTACGCCTACTTCTCAGTACATATTCAATATTAAATGTGATACAAAATTATCAAAATAAACGTATACTATAGCAACAACATTAGTAAATTAATTTATTCATATGTAACGATAAGAGTTTAGAAACAATATAGGCAGTATGAATGGGCCATTCATACTATTTAAAAACGATTACGTTATAATTTAAAAAGAGAAGCTCTTAGATGGGCCTCTAATCTAAATAAAAATAAAATAAATACTATATTGAAAATATTATTTTGAAAGTGATTAAAACAGAATATTTCATATTTCATACATATATTTCAATATATAATATTTCATACATTTAGGGAAAAAAAGCTTTTAACATAACAGAACTCGAACCCGCGCATTTAGGAAGCCGTTCGAACGAGCCACATTTTCTTATCGAGCTACGTACAAAATTCACATACGCTTGATAAAATTAAAATTTTAGTTACAGAACTTAACGCCGCTTTGTGGGGAACGGAGTGTCTAACACTAGGTTCCCTCTGCCTATACTACTGTGTGCGGGATACAGCGTGAAGCTGATTTATTTTTTAATTAAAAAAAAACATGAAGCCATCATTTTACACACAATGTTGTGTTGCATAGCAAGTTTATCGTAAACGTCGTGTGTATGGATGCGAGTATGAAAGGAGGGGCAAATTCTTCCGGGATGTGTATCCTGTGCGGTGACCGTATTAGCACGAGCGACCGCACGCCACTCGCGTCAAACGTATAAACGTAATATAGGTACACAATATACCATACGAAGTAAAGCTTTATCTTTACTTTAGAAAATATTTTTAGTTTACTTTATATAATTAGTAGCAAAATGTGAATTTATTTCGACAGTATAAATATTTGAATTATGGAATGTTCTGTAAAATTAAATGTTTTTGTTTTTGCACTCAATATTAGTACGAAGGTAATATGCGACAGCGACTATTTATGTGATGTTATACATCTCCCTTTCTCTATTAGTCCTCTATTAAAATAGATAGTAAATATTTATAATTTGAAACATTTCAAAAGAACTCCAATAAACAGAACTCCTAAGTAAATCTGTATACTTGTACTTAAAACACAAATCTACTTAAAGAAAAAACTATTTCTATTAATTTTTCAAATTCTTTATATTATGAATCATATATAAAATAATAATATTACAAAAAATCTAAGCCTATACGGCAACATTTATGAGTTTATAAAACTTTCATTCATGCAATAATATTATGGTAACTGTTTAATGTAAAATATAATTTTTACTTTAAATAAAAATATTTATTAATAAATTTTATAATATTCCTATTACTTAAAAAAAAAACAACCAAGTAAAACAAATGATAACTCTTTAAAAAAATATCACAATGATAACTTGTAAAATAAAAACGCAGTCAACGTTTTCATAAAATTCTTTTTCACAAAAAAAAATATTAACGACTAGAACATACTGAAACACTCCACAAAAAATATTAGCCAAATATTAAGGTGGACAAACGATCGCACACACGCGGACTCCGTGTACAACTAACTGTCAATGTCATAGACGAAAATCAACAAGTGAGGCAGAACTATCATCGTAATAACCCAATAAGAGAACGCTGTATAATAATAAAATGTGTGCCTCAAAAATATTTTTTTTTGCAGGTTAACGCAGATCTCTAAAATCGCAAATAATAATGTAAGAACTTAGTGTTGAGACACTCCGCTCTTCTTCGTGATGTATTACGGAATCCAACGGCACACCTTGTATAAAGAGAACTCCCACTTCATTCACAAAAAGAATAAACATATTGACTCCTTAATAAAATAATCAAATATAGAAAATATTTATGTCATACACTGTCATACACTGTTTTTTTAGCTTCATGCTGCACCCCACATAGTAATGTAGGCAGAGGGAACCTGGGAATCTAGTGTTAAGACACTACATTTCCATTAAGATACATTCCACGGAATTCTGGGAATAGAACCTATGGCCTGACGTGTTTACAATCGAAGGCTTGCCCCTGCGCCACGATGCAATGGCTTTAGGTATTATAAATACAAAATCATAATATAAAACATTCAATACAATAAAATAAGTTGGTATGCAGTTGATATTACCTTAGTAGAGCACTCTAATAATGAGACTAAGTACAATTGACAAAATTCGGTAAGTATTTAATAAATATACGCGAACCAACAAGAAGTTTTACTCACGTGTTACACATACATAAAGTATATCGGAACTAAAACATAACAAGCCAAAATGGATTATTTAATCATTTTTTTTATCCATATAGCAAAGATAAATATTTAATAGGTATAGTAACACATTTAAATATTAAAGTAAAAAACATATATTAATTTCAAGTGAAATGATTACATTTACACTTTGTAGAATTGATTCCAGATATCGGCTTACAACAACATTTTAATCAACATATTACAAATAAAATTAGTGCTTGTGGGTCCTAATTTAGATTTTTCATAATCATCGTGTGTGTTATATCATCAAAGCTAAATTACTCGAAAGACATTAAAATTGTGAAAATTATATAAAAAGTGAATGAAAAAATTATGTTTGCATGTACATAGGAATGTATAAAATACGTCACATAACAGAAAACGAAAAGGTAAACATTTAATCATGTAATGCAATAATGTGTTAAAACACAAAAATATATATTTAGTTAGCAACACCTAGTTGTCTTAGTCAACCTTTTAAACAATTGAAAAATGCAGAGGCTCGTAAAAAATTACAATTAAAAAAAGATGGCGCATCTTTTAGAAAATAAAAAAAATCGTTAATGCAGATCGTAAACATCTAATACAATTCTGCAATAACTGATCACAAGACCGATGTCACGATTCTTATCAAACGATTCCATTCATTATGTACTTTGAATATATGTATATGTATCACAGAATCAGTCAAAAATGCAACAAAAACTTTACATCCTAAAAAATTATGTAGAATATTTAAAAAAAAAACAAAATGTTTGCGGTTTCCGCAATCATATCGTCCGATATACAGTCTATTAATTCACGAAACAATATTTGCAATTATTACAATATAAAGAAAACTAGTGGCTGACTTATTTTAAACTATTTAATCAATTGATATTTAATGTTATCTTATCAATCTCAATTTTGGTTTTTTATTTTTTTTATTTTAAAATTGTTAATATTTTATTTCATTTAAATAACGTATCACAATCATAATCGCCTTTTGCATTTAATTAAAACGTAAAGGTTGAATTTTGCAACTAAATGTTTGATCTTACCTGATTATTTCAGAAATCAAAACGTCTAAATTGTGATTTTGCAATAACCTCATTAATATTTGTTTATTTATTTTTTAATTTCCCTTTCATTCCCATTTTATTTTAATATGTTAAAATCGCTATTACACCATTTAGTAAAATTGCGGTAAAATCAGAGTAGATTATTTTATTGCTCAAATTTCTTTAAATTCCAACTAAGATTTCTCTAATTTAGGTTTTTCAGAGTTGCCAACTCTACTCATACTAATTTACTCATATTTGAGAACATGATAACTTTACTTTAAAAATATAATAAATATTACAAGCGGGAGAGAAAGTTATTGAAATAAGATCTGGGACTGGCTGAAAATAATATGAGACAAGAGAGATTTCAAGCGAGACGACAACTGATATGCCTCCATAAGCACATTGTCAGCAGTCGTTAACTAGCTCGATATATAAAATCCTAATTCTTAAACAATAGATATTTAACACCTTCAAAATGTTTTATTTTATGTATACTGATGAGCTTTCATTTCTTTCCATGTTAAAATATTTAAAGAAAAATTTAGTAAAAACTGCATATTCGGTCGTAAACCACTAACCTAGTTGGCTTCGACTTCGTTAGACAATACACAGCGGCGGGAAGGAAATAACTACAGTTGAATTGAAGTGCTCCCGGAAATTCTATAATAGTCGTGGAGGAACAAGGTTTCCTCATAGTTGTATGTATATTTCCTCGTAAAATATGTATTAGAAACGAAGATATATATTATTACAAAAAATAATTAAATCGGCTTCACGCTATATCCTGCACAGCAGAATAGGCACAGACCTAGAACCTAGTGTTAACGTTTAGTGGCAACGTAGTGGCACTCCGTTTTCTACTTTCCGCTGAATTCTGGAGGCGTTGCGTGTTGAGTGGCGGATCTCAACGCCGCTTTTGTCTCGAAACCAAAGCGAAGAAATCAAAATATATATTTAAATAAATATTTAATTTCCTAGAGTGGGGGATCGAACTCACAACCAGTCGCGTTTACAGTCACACTTTGTGCCCTTGCGCCACGGTTGGCCTCAAAGACAAAGATAGACATGTCCCTACAATACCGTAAACAAAACATAGCTTAAGAGGAATCAAGTAGCGAGGTAACGTGAGGTATGACGAACGAGGAGTGCTTTCAATAAACCAGACACGACGGAATGACGCCCTTTCCGAGTCACTCACTTAAACAAATTGATTTATAGCGACGATTTCCGTTCTCACATAACTCCCATTTCATCTCAAACCAATAATAATTCATCAACTTTGGTACATTAATAGAATAAACGGATGTTTCGAAAACAAGAATGTTTACGGAGTACGACGCCGCGCCGGTGTACGCACAAGGCGTAAGGTAGCTAAATTTATATCCGCCACAAGTAAACAACGTTTCAAATGTTTAATCACGGTCGTTTCACCAAAGTTACCATTTCAATTTCGGTTTTGCGCAAAAGCTATTATAATAATTACAGTGCGCAAAAATAAAAAGTATTGTGTTACTTTATAAAATTAGATTAACACTCTTTGTATAAAAAAAATAAAAAATAATAATAATTAAAAAAAAGGTTGAGCTAGACAAAATTTAACAGTAAAAGTGACTGGTTGTGGGTTCGATCTTCAACCGAGGAAATAAGATATTTATTTAAATTTATATTTCCAATTCTTCGCTCTGGTGTCAAGACATAGCGCGACGTTGAGTTCCTCTACATAACACGCAATACGTCCAGTATTCGACGGGCAGCGGGGAACGGAGTGTCTTTACACTATGTTTCGTCTGCCTACCTTTCCATGTGCGGTATACAGCGTGAAGCTGATTTATAGATTTTTTGTAATAATATATATGTTTAAGTTAATTATATATACGTTTATAGATATGCAACTGCAATATGCGGTTTTGATAACTTCTACAAAGTGTTCTGTTCACAATGAATCAGTATCGTCATATATAAACGCGGCGGATGTCGCGACCGGCCGCCAACCGGCAATCGATAGCCTATTCTATTTCCGAAATTGCTATATTTGGGTAAATATTTAACTTTCATTCGACTATAACGTGTTGAATATAAATTTAACCAGGCATATTTATATCCATTTAAATTTTAAACAAAATAAAATCAGCTTTACGCTGTATCCCGCCCACAGCAGGATAGGCAGAGGGAACCTAGTGTTAAGACACTCCGTTCCCCACTTTCACTACCGAATTTTGGAGGCATTGCGTGTTGAGTGGCAGAACTCAACGCCGCGCTTAGCCTCGACACCAGAGCGAAGAAATGGAAATATAAGTTTAAGTAAATATTTCATCTCCTAGAGTGGGGATCGAACCCACAACCAGTCGGTTGATTTACAGTCACACTTCATACTGCTATGCCACAACTGGCTTCTTAAATTAAATGAATGAACAATTTTTGGACTGATCTTTTAAAAGAGACATTTTTTTGGTGTCGAGAAAAATTTTAATTTCTTATTTTCCTTGAAATAATGTGTCTAAATATATATTAGGTGAAAAAGCAGAGTTCTTTCGCCAAAAGCAGGACAAAATAAATTTAAATAATGAATTAAATTGTCATTATTATCTATTTATTTGAATTTTAAATAAAGCTATCAATGGTAATAGACAATAATATAGAATGTTTTTTATTGGAAGAACATCACTATACTTAAAATTATTATTCTGGCTTATGTAAATTACGAATATACTTATTTGTATTTCTATGAAATTATTAGTAAGTAATTAAAATCTTAAAGTAATACAAAAAGATTTCTCACAGTGTATTGAATAATCCGTAAAAAGCATGACTAAGCCTGCTTATTTGACATTTAACTTTAACCCAAAAAACCTGGACATCTACCAATGTTACTTTAATACCACTTTAAATTAGATCGTTATCTTCCACTACAGATTAATAACCAACAAAAAGTTTAAATTTTAGAGAAGAAAACTTCTGCAACCAAATCTGAAATTATTTAACTAGTTGGAACTAGAATTATCTTTAGTTCACTTCTAAATCATTGTTTAAAGGTCGACATTTAAAGAATGATTTAGAAATGAACTAAAGACAGTTCTAGTCAGGTCTATTTTTTTAAAAAATATATGAGAATTTGGTGGTTATATTCCCTAGCCTAAATTCATACAAATTAACGCAAAGTCTATCCTAGTATATCAATCATGATACCTAAAACGAGTCACTGTTACACATATTAACTTACCATTTTTTTCAATTTTTGGCATGTTTCTTTATTTTATGTGACATGCTTGAACAAGAAGTGAGCAATTGCTCACTTTTTGCAGTTTGTTTATTTATGAATTAAATATTAAAAAATGGTTACTTACTGAATAATTACAGAAATACTAATAGATAAAAAGTTCCAATAGGAAAACATTTTCTTTGAAACTATATATTTCATGTTTTTCTTTTTAGATACATATTAATTTAATAAATAATGTAAAACGAAATATATTAATGATTCAAAAGAAAAATTGACGAAATAGTTAACAAACAATATAATATCAAACAGAACAGAATTAATAATATGAAACACTTTAGAACTCCGGTAAGTAGCATAATACTTTAAGAGAAACGCTACAAGTTAATTTTCTTTATATTATATACGGGGAAAATATAAAATAAGCTTTAGGTATATACTAGTGAAAGAGAGTCAAATGGCTATAATCTTATAATATTTAAAAAAGAATATAAATAAATTAACATATTTAAAATCATATTATAGTTTCGGAACAAATCAAAACAAACACTGATGACATGGTAAACGGTATAAGTCGTCGACTTTCTCATCCGTAATGGGACATAATAGACTTAATCTTACAATTTTTATTATGTTTATAATAAAATCACTATAAGTAGTCGTGAAAATTATAATTGCAAAACGTATAATTTAAATATTTTCACTTACCAACTCTTGGTCGGGTGACAATGCCACCGCCATCTTTATGACTAAATTGTCAGTTTACAGTTTACACACTGTTGCCATCCTAAAACGACATGGTTATTTTATGTTTTTATTTGATTCCTATTCTTAATCTCAGCGTGTACGCATTTTTTATAAAAAAATGTACATTTAAAAAGAAAGTGAATAAGCTAAGTGTCTGCTACTAATAAGTTAAGTAACAGAGATGATAAAAACTGTAAATACTAATCGTTACTCAAGATACGTATTAAAAACCCTATAAAAATAATAATTTATTAAAAAAATGTTTATCAACATTTAAATTTTAAAGTAATAAATCTCATTTTATTAATTGTAATTATAAGTACAATAAAAAACTTTGTGTTCGGTAATAAGACTGGTTTTATTATTCTGTGTTTGTTTACTATTTATGGGACTTCTTTAAGTAAAATTTTGCATTTTGTAGGATATTTTTTTGTCCGGGTTGTTTATTTAATTATATCAAAAATTAACAGACAAAAAATCAGTTCGCAGTAAATTTTTAAAACTTTTTACAACATATAATATTTCATCTCTACTACCATTATTAGATACCACAAAAGTAATGGTTCTACATTGCCTATTTAATTTATTATCCCTTTTCTATCTATATCAACCATACATGCTGTCTAAATATTACTGCTAGTATGATTTTGTATTATATATTAAATAATATATTATGATTCTGGTGATCATTTTACTGTAAGTAAATCTGAATTTTGTATTATCTCATCGTTAAATATAGATTATTTTAATATTTATTTTTTAAGTCGGAAATATATCAAAAATCTAATTTTGAGTCTTAAAATGTTTCTATTTCCCCTCAATGAAAGTTGTATATACTAAAGCAGCATATTATTACAAAATCTAGTTTCATATATTAAAAAGCACTAAATAGTCACTCATTATTTTACTTACTAGGTATAACAATTTTTAAATATAGTTCTTATAAATATTGCTTACTCAATTTTTTATACTTATTCAGTATTTAGTAATTTATTTGTAGTAATTTTATTATAAACTTATTATTAATCTGTAACCATAATTTAGATACGAATAATTTGACACTATATTTTTACTCATTACTGTCACATTTGACAAATGAATTTAGAATAATATTTGTACATTTTAGGTTTGAGGTTAAACTATAATATCAATATTATTATTTAAATTTTATTAAAAATGTCTACAAGATGGTGAATATATTCTACAATTATAAATAAAGTACTTAATTTTATTACAGGTACTATAAATACTCATATATTGTTTTTATATTTGCAGGTATCCTATTTATCAAAAGGGTAATCCACAATTGCGAATATTTTTGCCTAATTTTTGGATGAAAATAGTCCGCTCACCACCTAAGCAACAACCAAATGTGGTCGAATTTCATTGCTCAATGGAAATGACAAAATTTGATGTAAAAAATTATTTAGAAAAAATCTATAATATTCCCGTAGTTGATGTAAAAACACGTATCGCTATGGGTAAATTTCGAAAGGATATTGGCAAAGGTTATATAGTGAAGGATGATGATATAAAACATGCTTATGTTACTCTAGTAAGTTATTTTAAATAATAATTTGAGCTTGTTAATAAACTTATATTAGACCTGGATTTACCTGAATATATTATAGAATAAATATATGATTATGTACTATAATCAACTATATATATACTATGTGGTATAATTGTATTGATCAAAATTCAACTATAAACAAGAAAACTTTTTTTGCATTTGTTTATTAATATTAATTTTTACTGTGTTGCCAGTATTAAAACTAAAATTATGAGCATAAAATATTTAGGTTTTATACTTATACTGTTTATTACAGCCCAAAACAATGAAATTTGAATACCCTGATATCTTCGAAAAGAAAAAAGGTGATACTGAAGATGATACTAAGTCACTTGACGAAGCAAAAAATACTTTCAAAAAGTTTATAAAACGTAACAAAGATAGATCAGATGTTCCGAGCTGGTTTACAATATAGTATGTATATGGACTATATCCCATACTGTTTGTTTTTGTGTAGATAATTAAACTAATTAGGTAAATTAAGGAATTAATAAAAGATACAAAATATCACTTGTATGTTTCATTGTAGATTATTAGAATTGAATATATATTATAATGAAATAAATATAACTAATATGAACCAAATGTTGTATCTTCATATCTGTTATTATTATATCAAATATTCAGATCCCTAAAAAACATCATATTTAATTTTTAATATGTTTTTGTACATAAGTTATATATTTAGTATAAATAATTTCAGACATTAATAATACCATTTTAAAAATTTCTACTTAAGGGAGATAATGAAAAAAACAACATTACTTATATGTTGCATTTATTTTTTCTCAAAATCTTAGAAAGTATAATTCAAGAGTCAACATAATGTGTTACATTTACACAGACACAACTCTTATTTATACACCAAAATATACACTAAAAAATGAATCAAGTTTTTGTTATAAAAACTCAAAAATTTTAACTTATTATGTTGTATAAATAAAATTTGTAGTATATATTATGAATCTTTTAGTATAAAATTAAAAAGGTAATCAACACCTTTTAGCAGTCTATAAACATCAATAAACTTAAATGTAACAAACATAACATCTTATACAACGTATAGAGAGGTTCTTTTATACAAATTAAATTAACATAAAATACTTCTTAAGTAAGACATAATTAACAGGTCAAATACAAACTATAGGCCACCAGGATATTCATCTAAGAAAACGGAAGAGTGGCAGCGCGGGCATTCGGAGATATCCAACAAAAATGTTACCTACAAAAAAACGTTTGGTTATATATTACTTAAATTAATCACTTAAAATATTTATTTGAATCTCGTACCCGAGGATGCGCCTCACACTTTAGACGAATACGACCATGGCAGTTGTAACCGCATGACCGGCAGAAAACAAATGTTTTCTCTCGTCGGCAGGAACATTTGTTTGAATATGTATCAATTATAGTAGGTATTCCACGTCCAACACGGCTGCCGATTCTGTAAACTTTGCCCGCAGCAGCCGCTACTATTGGCGTCGTTGCCGACTCCATGACGTTGTCTTCAATATCTTAACTTTAATGTTTTAAATCAAAGAATGATGAAGACCCGATTATACAGCCTACACGTGTCAATCAAATCGTGAGTGATAATTTTTTAACAAAACCGCCTTTTGATTTAGGAGGGTAAAAAGAAAACAAAGATTAAATAATCTGCCGACTCAAGAAAATTAGGTGTTGCTATTGAAAAAATAATAGTAGAATTCAGATTTTACATGATACGACATTGTTTTTATTATTATGTAAAGTAACCTGAAACGTCGTACCTATTACATTAAAATAATTTATGATACTGTTAAATGCTATTCATAATTTATTTTTATAAGCAAGAAAAAATATATCTTTTTACTTATTTAGAAAACTCGAAAAAAATTAACGTAGCGGGTAGTAGCGTAGTTAAAAGTGTGGAATAGCATTTTAAAAATATTATTAACAATGGTAAGAGAAAAAAATCTCTATGAATAATGCCCACCACGAGCTAATCTCAAATATTATTGATTTTTATGTTTTATAATATAAAATATTAATGCAAAGATTAAACGTTTATATATAATGATCTATACTTATTGACCTATTATTACTCTCTGCGCTATTAATAAGTATACGAGTATGTTTGATGGAAAATACTGTAATAAAGCGTGCTTATTAAGACAATTTGCAAGATTCCATATAAAAAATTATATTGTGCTTAATAACCATATAATAAGATGATGATCAAAATGATGCATTCATTTCTGACTCTGTGATTTGTTTAGCATGTTTGTGACGGCAATAATTAATTTTATCACGAATTTTATCTCAATAATCACACTTGTCAATTGCAGGAAACGGTGCATTGTTTGTCATATACGGAATGCGTTTAGATGGTGTTGCGTGCAACATGTAGCTTATAAAATTGTGAACATTTCATGTTGAACCAATTTATCCGGAAACAGTAAAGATGAAGTACGCTTTGGCTTTAATGTTAATTTTTTTATGTTGTCTTAAATTGAACAATGGTCAAGAGATGACACCGGCCAAAAATATCATCGACGATGTTGAAGATTACAAGCCTCTTAAACGAGTAAGACTATTTAAAGTATTTATAATTATATGTATATGGCATATTGCAAGCACACATGTGGTATATTGAAATTATAAAAAAAATATGATGCGATGATCAGTTTCTCCGCTTTTATGGTCGTAGAAGCTTGGACCTAGAATCTAATCAACATTAGTTCTGAAATATAGACCCTCCAAGGAGCACTAAAGTAACATTAAAAGCCTTACATTCTTTTGTTTCAAACCAATATCGGCAATGAGTGTTTCCTCCGACTCCGTCTGTGCCTATTTTTATAACATATCTTTTGTTTCAGTGTTTCTTTCTAGCTCTTCAAAATAATTATATTTGTACCCCAAATATAATTATTTTGATGTTTTTTATACTATAACTGACTTTTTATATATACTATTCAGTATGCTTAAAGACTGCGACATTTTAGTACAGCTGGTGTTTGTATATAAATTTATCCTATACTACTCTAGTCATTAGCATTTAATTTATGATTTTATCTTAAAATAATAATGATTGAATATATAATGTGCGTAGGTATCGAGACAAGATATGACGCAGCCCCCGGAAATACCACCACCACCGGACATGCAGTCGATGAACTTCGAATCGAATTTACGCAAAAAAAGGGAAGCAAAAGGAATAAGTGGTGCTTTACCAACAAGAAAAGGATGATTACGTTACATTGCATAATTTACCTAATACCACATACTATTCTAAAGAAAATTAATATAATTGGTGTATTATATTCTTAACTTATTGCAATTTTGTTTGTTTTATTTCTCCTTTTGAGATGTCTATCAAATTCGGATTTTAGATATCGCAATTAAAAAAAATGTTTCTATCAGCTTCACGCTGTATCCCGCACACAGCAGGGTAGGCAGAGGGAACCTAGTGTTAAGACAATCTATTCCCCACTTTCTGCCGAATTCTGGAGGCATTGCGTGTTGAGTGGCAGAACTCAACGCCGCGCTTAGCCTTGACACCAGAGCGAAGAAAATGGAAATATAAATTTAAGTAAATATTTCATCTCCTCGAGTGGGGATCGAACCCACAACCAGTCGGTTTTACAGTCACACTTCGTGCCGCTGCGCCACGACTGGCGCAGCGGCACGAAGGGAAATATGATTCGTACATTTCAAACATTAGAAAATTTAAATTTCATTCTTAAATCATCTTGCAACTCGTTTTAATAACATCTACGATTAAAAATATTATTAGTATTTATAAAAAGATTAAATTTCTACGTTAAAAAAAAATTATATCAAAATGTATTTCAACATTTTTCATGCTAAAATGATAAGTTGACGATATAAAATGATTCTTTTGTTTGTGTCTATATCTCCGCATATAAAAAGTATTTCACTTTAATTAGTCTTAATAAAACATTTATCCTTTTTCAGCAGCAGCAGTCATGACGATTGCTTTATTTAATTTAAAAAACTTTTTGACCGGCCGATAAGCTGGTCCGACGTGAGTTGGACTTGCTATCGAAATATTATTCCACACGAAATTTGTAAAAATATATGTAGGTTAATATGTGTAGGTAGGCGGGTACACAAGAAAGAAAGTATGGAAAATATAATAACAGAAAGAGTGAAATTATAAGAAAACATAAAACTATTTATTGTTCCAAAGATAAGTTTGTATTTTTTTTATACGAAGGACCTTTTGCGGAATTTTCGCTTTCGGATTTTTTTGTATTACATTTTTTGTATTAGAAGTACCAAATCTCACTTTGTACCAAATTTTCTATCTGTGTGTCCACGCGAAGTACCCTATATGCCTATATATATTACGCGGTGCTTTTCCTACAAAATGTAGCAAAACGATGCATCTAGTGATCTTCGTGTTTCAAGGGACAGGAAATATTCGATATTAATTTAATTTCAGAGTTCTTGACATAAACGGTCTTGATATACCGACAATAAAGTTTATTGTATAAATGTGGATAGTACATTAGCTTTTCTATAAAGGTAACTTAACTAGCACACCTTATCCCTAGCGGAGTAGTCAGAGAGAACGGAGCGCCAAACGGTACGGTAAAATATATAAAGTATTATTGTATAAAACATTTATACTGTTTTGGAATTTCGTATATTTCATATAGCTTTGTGAGGTTCTATCAATAAATCAAGATATTTATCAAGATACTTAAAAACTGCGCATGTTAAAAATATAACCACTTTAAATTACTACTATACGAGGCCAGTCGTGGCGCAGCGGCACAAAGTGTGACTGTAAACCGACTGGTTGTGGGTTCGATCCCCACTCGAGGAGATGAAATATTTACTTAAATTTATATTTCCATTTCTTCGCTCTGGTGTCGAGGCTAAGCGCGGCGTTGAGTTCTGCCACTCAAATGCCTCCAGAATTCGGCAGAAATTGGGGAACGGAGTGTCTAAAAAAAAAACACTAGGTTCCCTCTGCCTATCCCGCTGTGTGCGGAATACAGCGTGAAGCTGAAAAAAAAACATTTTAACAGTGGGACGGTATCCTACAATAATACAATGTTTTGGATTTTTGGTCTTTTAAAAAAGCTACTGTTGCTGTAAATCGTGAAAATCACAGTGTTTACTCAAAATAAAAAGGTATCGTAAATAATATTTTTTACGAAAGCTCTCCATTTTAACTCATCGTCTCTCATGTTTAATCTAAAAATGAACTAGCAACATTTACACGAGAGAATGTCACAGTCACATGTGAAGGCAATTGAGTTGTCATTGTCAATGTTTTCTTACTGTCAAACCGAAAAGATCAATGATATAATATTTCCTAATTTTTGATCTATTAAAACTAAACGAAAAATAGCTTATATGACTTTTTTATAAATTATTTCAACTATAATATTCAGTATAGTTACTGAGCAATATGTTACGAACTTTAAGAAAGCCACCAGATTACATTATAAGAATTCAAAATCAAGTTAAATTTCCAGATAAGTTAAAGGGTACGGTAGTAGAAAAATGGGCAAATTACTGGAAAAACTTGTTCATAGATTACCGACAAATGTTGCAAGATTTACGCACGGACATACAAGATGATCCACAAAAAGCCATTAAATGGACTGCTGGCTTAACCACACTTTTCGCATTGGCAAGAAATAATCCGTCCGAGATTGACTTTAAAGACAATCTAAAGAAAATTGCAAATGATGTAATATTAGTAAGTGACGACTGTAGAAATCCGAAATCCGTAGATTACCTTAATTTTGTACAAACATGCTATAATGAGGAAGTAATTCATTATAGGTCTTTTGGGATAATTTCTTTCATGTATACATCAGAATTAAATGATTCTTGTGACTTGTATAAGGCTCATTGTCAGTATTTACAACCCTCATATTTGAGTATGTTCAGTAAAATTGTGGACGTAGGTTTCATGGGTAAGTGGTGGAATACTCACATTAAAACAACTAATTATGATGTGAATCCTTTAGAAATGTAAATGTTATATATGGTAGAATGTCAATTATCCAAACTTATCGGGGGACATGGTGGTTCCTAAAATAGTTTTTTTTATTAATCTAATTGTTACTTCAACTGTACATATTTATCTACTAGTTAATAAAAACCATATTTACTTACATATTGACATATAAGAATTAAACAACAAGTGTAGTCTTGTACCAAAATATACTATAACACACAATATATATATATATATATATTTGATTTTCATATATTTTTGTTGGTAACTTATACTTGCTTGTATTTCAATTGAGACTGAGTTTATACAATCAAATTTAAAATGTCCTCGATATGTTTCTCTCTATTTTCCCTTAAATCTTAAACAGTGTAAGTAACAATTGTATGAGATAAACAATAGTTTGGAAACTCACACAAGAACTGTATAATATTTTTGTTAACATAGCTTCATCTAGTTATCACTACTTTGATCATTTCTTTCTTTTCAAATAGTACCTACAGTAAGGTATGAATGTTTAGAAACTAAAAATAAAAGAAATTACTTTTGATGAAAATGTTTGTATTTGTTTTTTTTTTGTACTAATTAATAAGTTTTAAACAATGGATGTATAAAAACTAAGACCTTCTAACAAACCATCATGCACAAGAACTATTCTAAAATGCAATCTAAAAATGTTATTTTTCTGTTAATATTAAATGTTATTTATAATTAACATAGATGAACACTTTTGTGTATTTTTATTTTAAACAAATCTAAACAAAAATATCTATTCTCTATGAAAAAATAAAATAGTAAATTTAAAATGGTTGCAAATTGTGTTTGTAATATTTTGATTAAAAAATATGTTACTTGACAATTAAAATTAAAATGAAAAAATCAATATATAATTAAATTAACATAAGCCATTTTTTTTTCTTCATACACACCTTGGATCATTAGCAATAAACCTAAAAATTAATGTATCACCCCTACTAAAAAGTTTTAAAAATATAAAATAGTAATTGATTTATCAAAAACATTAATAATATAAAAATCAACCCTAGATACAAAAATAAACACTAACTTGTTGATTACAATTATTAAGTTCATACAATTGACATATATAATACAGTTACATAATAAAAAACTATAAAAAAAAAGTTTTAAAATTATTATATATATATCTCCCACTCCTATTAACATTGTCTAAAATAGTTATATTCAATTTAATATATTCAATTACCAATAATACTAAATATTTGATAAAAAAATTGGCAAAAGAAATTTGTTGATATTTTATAGATATGTAAAAATTATCAACAAAAACAAAACGGGAAATTTTATATGACATTGAAGAATATACACATGTAGCGCAGCAGTAATCGCGACAGTTGTAGGTTAAAATTCGACACAAAATATTGTATTGTTTTTATTTCAGTGTTTTGCCACTCAACAAGCGATGTCTCGAAAATTGGGCGAGAGATCCATATAAGCAGAAAATTGACTATCAAAAAAAATATAAGTTGCCAATTTTTACATTAGACAATATTAATAGGAATGCATAGTATTAGTATGAGGCGATCATTTAAACTGCAAATTACAATAAATAAAAGAACAACCAAGCACATTTTTAAGTATCCAAATAAGTTTTAACAATCGCCTATACATTTATTTCATGCATCATTATTGCACAAACATATGTAAACAGAATATAAAAGATCATCAACAACTGCATAACAATTAACCGGCAGATTTAACACTATCTATTGTTTTATTATATTTAAAAAAAAAAAGGTTTTTCTGTCAAAAAAGGTAGATCCATACAACTTGATAGATTTATGAGGTAATGTATTTATTATTTATAGCTACCATTCGTTTTTCATTATTGCTTAATATACAATGTTGGAACATTATAAGTGTAATGTGTTTGAAATTATATTTTTATGTTAGTTGTGTTGGCATAGGTATATTTTTCGGTTGGGTCCGGGCCTCCAACCACTTGGGAGCAATGGTCATATTATTGGAGCCAAGATGAAGAGGTAAATTTATTAAGACGTATATCAATAAACTAGTGTCAAACTTAAAAGTTTTTCCAGCCATTTTAATAATAATAGAAAATGGAATTTAGTAAGAAAATTTTTAAACTTTCTGGACTTCAAATACACCAGGTAGCCTTGCCCACGCCTCGATTCCCACTGGACCACACAGTATATACTCATTGGCTATAAATATTGTCGTAATAACTATTTAAACTATTTTAAGTGATTTTCGTAAATATTGTTCACCAAGCATTGGAAACAAATGTAGCTTGTGGATCAACATTATTATACAGTCTTCTAATTTTTGAACAGGCCTACATAGTGTGTTTGTTCGGACTATAAATTTTTTTATAATATTACAATTTATCATACAAATTATACCAGTTATGAAAAACTAAAACATAGTTACATGAAAAATTTACACTATCACAATATATTTCAGACTTTGCTTATAAGTACTTATATATTTATTTAAGAAAAATTGTTAGACTACAAAACCTGAATTATTTTATAGCGGCAACACATTCATCACAGATATATGTAAAATTCATTAATCACAGGACTTGTAAGAAATTATAAGTATAAGTACTACAATACAATTATTACAAAACTAAAATAAAAACGGAAAATAAACAAACCTTTTTTGAATGAATCTCAAAAGTTATAAATACAGTATAAAAAGCAAATTCTCCTCTCCTTTTGAAATAATTAATACACAATACTACATTCATACTAAAAATACTAAACGGAATTGAACAAAAATAAAAAGAATGAAATTGTCATCAAATAAATGTAAACTAGAGAAGAATGACGTTGTGCAAGGCCTCCTGCAACTGGAGGACGTCATCATAATCTTCTAAATCGTCATCCAAATACCGGTCATCATCTGTATAAACAAGAAATTGAATGAATGGATGGTTAGGAAAATAAGGAATTGGATGAATTATAATATAAAAAAATAAATTAAATTAGCTTCACGCTATATCCCGCACACAGCAGGGTAGGCAGAGGGAACCTAGTGTTAAGACACTCCGTTCCCCACTTTCTGCCGAATTTTGGAGGCATTGCGTGTTGAGTGGCAGAAATCAACGCCGCGCTTTGCCTCGACACCAGAGCGAAGAAATGAAAATATAAATTTAAGTAAATATTTCATCTCCTCGAGTAAGGATCGAACCCACTACCAGTCGGTTTTACAGTCACACTTTGTACCACTGCGCCACGACTGGCCTCGGAATTATAATATTATTTTGAATAAATTGAAAATAAGTACTTGAAGATTGAATGGATTAAAAATAAGAAATTTATTGATTAGATGACGTTTTTACTTCATAAAACACTTACAAAACTCTTGATTATACACAAATATTCAAAAGTAAATTAAACATTACCTTCCACAAAGAAATTGTAGTCCTCATGGTCGTAAAGCATGTCTTCCAACGAGGCATCGGAGTTCTCTTCAAATATATGATCGACAAAGTCGGGACGGAGTTGAGGATTACTTCTGTCTTCGTCTAAGTCCACAGTTAATAACTTGTGGCAGTCGTATTCTAAGGGCTGAGGAATAAGATGTTTATTAATTATCAGTTTATTTCACAAAATTAGCGAGCCAGCAGTCGAGTCGCAGAGGCACAAAGTGTAAGCGCGACTGGTTGTGGGTTCGATCAGCAATCGAGGAAATTAAATATTTATTTTCATTTATTCACTTCCTCTAGATTTCGGCGGAAAGTGGGGAAGTGCCTTGACACTGAATTCCCTCATCCCACCCCGTTGGTGTGCGGGATACATTTAATATTAAATACAATTATATAAGCAAAAGTTAAGCTTCCTCGATAAATAAATAAACACACTGCTAATTCGGTCCTGTAGTTCTTTAGATTAACGCATTCAACTGTATAAACCCTTACAACATTTTTGATTTACACGAGTATTACACATTTTAAATGAAATTATTTTTATCCGGGTTAATTGCGTATATTTAAAACTGAATATACGTGATTAAGCCGAATAAATAGTTCCATTTAAAATAGATGGTTGTTCACAAAAAGTTTAACAGTTATTCATATTAAACATTTACATTTAGCAATTTATATAGCATTGAATTTGCACTTAACAGTACAATAACAACGCTTACGTAGAGGAGGAATTTCAAAATTCATTGACTTTGTTACATTGATCATTGAAAAATGTTTTTAAAGGTTAAATATCCCAGTTTGCCTGTAATTTTTTTTATTTCTCGTTCGTGGCAAGGCATTGAATATAACAATACTAAGAAGCTTTAAAATATTATAATTTAAATTAATTTTCTAATAATAATGAATAAGTATACTTTGGGGTAGTGGAAGTGGAGTACCTGTCGGTCCGGCGCGGCGGCGGCGGTGGCGGCCAGCCTCAGCGTGAGCGGGCGCGGCGCGCGGCGCAGCGCCTCGCCGGCGGCGCACACGAGCGCGCCCGTGACGTGGTCGCAGCCGCACAGGTCGAGCTCGCGCAGCGCGGGGCAGGCGCCCAGCACGGCCTCCAGCGCCGCGTCGCGCAGCGCCGGGTTGCCGCGCGCCGTGAGCGCCTCGAGGCGCGGCAGCGCGGCGGCGGCGCGCGCGCCCGCGGCGCTCAGCTGCGCCAGGTACGACACGTCGAGGCGCGCCAGCGACGCGCACGCGCCGCACACCGCCGCTATGCCCTCGTCCGACACGCCTGGCGGTGAAGAGTCTTATGTTGTCATTTTTTAAATATTTATTAGCATTTTATATTTTTCGACTTTCAAGGCTTGATGGACAGCAAAAAGAGAAGATAAAATTGAATTGTTGGAATTATATTTTCTGTATATTTCTTGACTCTGATATAGATGTCCTAAAAAAATATGAGCAGTTTGAATGAAAAAAAAATTTTGATGAAATCCTAGATCTAACAATATACTGAATGAGCTCCTAGAGCGAGGCCCTATATCTAATATATACAAAGTATTTGCAAAATATTAAAAAGAATATCCGAAGAAACCAAGCAGGCTTCAGAAGGCACTAACTACATCACAATTGATCATATCCATTATCCACACTATAAAAAATCTATAGAAAACTGAATCAAATGAAATGAAATAATAAATACCAGAAACATAATAAACAGGAATAAGGAATACATCACTTTATAGACTACTTGAAAGCATTTGACAGTCTAAATCATTGTTATATTTGGGCTACTCTCGTATACAAAGGAAATATAAGAAAATAATTCAAGAATTTGTTTAAAAAAACATATTTAAGAAGCCACCAGTTACCCATTATATTTTATATATTTATTTATATCTAGCTTCTGTGAGTAATCCCCGTGTAGTCGAATCCGTCTGTCTGGTACAATTATTATAGCACTTTTTTCAGTTTAATGTCAGGGTACTCACGAAATGTTTACTTACGACGTATTTGCTATAGTTGTTATTATCTCAATCTCAAATACATAAATAAAATAGTTCATTAAACTATTATGTCACTAGTACAAAATAAAAAAAAATTACTCACCAGAAACAGGAAAACTTTTCCGTGAGTTACAACTGGAAACATTCAAGGACTCCAGTTTCGGACAGGACTGAGCCACGGTTTTCAACACCGCATCAGTTATGAAAATGTTTCTGCTCAAATTCAATATTTTCAACTCAGACAAGCCAGATAAGGCAGAACAAAACGCCTCACTGTTAATATTTGGCAGACAAAGGTCTGAAGAAGTGTATTCACTTAGCGACAACTCCTCCAACTTTGGTAGCTTATTCAATATTAGAGGTATTATTTTCCACATTGTTATAGGACAAACATCCAATTTCAGCGTAGTTAAGCTCGGTAAAGTGACTAATGCGGAGCTAAGCACAGTTCCCTGGAGGCTATAGCAGTTGTAGAATGCTAGTGAAGTCAGTTTCGATGGGCTGGAGCTGGTTAGGAACAGTCCCGTGACGTGCGTGTTGTTGGCAACTGTTAAACTCTCTATACACGAATCGTTTTTTACAAGCTGTACTAAACTTGAATCTGTCAACTGAAACAGAATAATTATTCTTATTATCCATACTAATTATATAAAAGGAAAGATTTTATTTGATTGGATTGAATAATCTCTCTTTAATCTTAGGAACTTCTAAGTTGTGTTGCAATAAAAAGGAAGAGGAGAGAGAAGAGAAGAAGAATTGTTTATTTTTTTTAATTACGCCACCCAACGAGTAATGTCTCGAAAATTGGGCAGAGTGTGGGGAATACAGTGTCTTAAACTTCGCCTACCCGTCTAAGTACAAGATGGATGCAGCATGACGAAAAAAATACATATAAAATATGTATTTTTTGAATGACCTTGCAATATTGGCTTATTTGTAATTTGTTTTTTGTTACGTTTCTTTTTCTGCTTTACCCTGCTGTATACACACAGCAGGGTAGGCTGAGTAAATCTAGTGTTAAGACACTCCGTTTCCCACTTTCTACCAAATTCTAGAGGCATTGCGTACTGAGTGGCAGAACTCAACGCCGCGCTTTGCCTTGACACCAGATCGAAGAAATGGAAATGTAAATTTAAGGAAATATTTCATCTCTTCGAGTGAGGATTTAACCCACAACCAGTCGGCTTTTTAATCACACTTTGTGCCTCTGCGCCACGACTGGCCTCTGTTACGTATATGTTACGAATAAATTTGAAAGTACCTTATTACATGACACAAACGATAGACTTCTTAGATTCCTGCATCCATAATTTAGTGGGTTCCAATTTTTGGTATGCATTCCAGTAACCTGAAATTTTTTTGCTGTTAATCGTAATTGTTAACATAAAAAAAGTATATCATAAAATTATATATTTATAAAATATAATAGAGACAGCAGAAAACCATAAGCGACCGTCGTGCCGCAGTGGCACGACTAGCTGTAATGGCTGTGGGTTTGACCCCCACACAGGGGAACAAAACAAAACGAAACCATGCCTTATTTCTTTTCGAAGCCAAGACTTTCATGTCTTTGCTTCGAAAAGAAATAAGGCATGGTTTCGTTATCCACTACTCACTGCCCAATATCTCGAAAATTAGATGATGCGAGCCGAGATGACGGTTCATTCTGAATACTACGTTCCCTCTGCCTACAGTACACTGTATGAGATATAGGCAAAAATATAAACAATAAAAAGGTCTATAATATTAATATATATAATAAAAAAATCGAACCTTAAGTTCTTCCAAATGTGGACAAAACTTGCCGACAGTATGCGCGGTACGGTCATTCAATGCCGACCAATGGTGATCTATGTGCAAGCGGAGAAGAGATCCTCCGAGCCTCTGTAAGACACGTCGTAGCACCGCAGTGGTTAATGTCACGGGCACATGCTGCCACCATGAAGTTTTAAATAGACGGATACCTAAAATTTTTAAATTAAAATTATATATAAAATTAAAATTATAAATATATATTCATAATTTGTGCGATTATAAGCGTCATAGACAGTTGTTGGTTGGATTCCCACTCAAAGGAATTAAATATCTAATATTTTCTTTTATGTGTGTTGTAGGTAGGTGCGGCGTTGCGATCCACCATTCAACACACAAAACCTCGAGAATTTCGCGGAAAGTACAGAATGAAGTATCTTAGCACTAGGTATATAAGGCTCGCCTCTACTTTATGTACAGTTTTTGTATAATTTGACTATAATATGAAAAATGAAGTGACGATCAGGTCCCAAGTCTGAAAAGCGAAACTTATATTCAATATTGGATATGAAAAAAAAATATACTTACCTTGTAAATACTCTTGAACCATACTTTGCCATTGTTTGCTGACCCGCTCAGATCTAATTAAATCTCTAATAGGAACATATTCTAGAATGTGCGTTAAACAATCCCTGTTCAGTATATCTAGTATGTTGTAAGGCCTGTCGCTGTCGTCCTCAGTTTCTTCGCTTTCCTAAAACATTATGGTTTTTAATATTTAAGTAGTAAGTTAAGAATTACTACACACTTAGGATAGAAAAATATTTATTTAAATATTTATTATAAAATAGTAAAATTTTAACGTAGTGGGATTACAACTTGCACCATCCAACCATCCAAGAATTGGATTTTCATTTGGCCGTCAAGGCACAATGGAACAGCAAACTCGATAGGTAAGTTTGATCCCACTTGGGGAAATGTTATATTTAAATTACATTCGTTTCCGCGCTCTTGTTTGCTTCTGGTAGATAAAAGATGCCATCAAGCTGCGTCATTCAACACGTAGTGACTTAAAAATATTTTTTTCTTCAGCTTCATGATATATATGCTGAGAGAACCTAGTGTTAAAACACTCCTCACTTTCCGCCGAATTCGCAACGCCACGCTTTGCTTTGTTACCACATTGAAGAAACGACAATAGTAAGAAATATGCTTATACAGTCACACTTTAGTGCCATTGTGTTACAACAGTTTCATAAATCATTAATTAAAGGTATCATTATTAATTATATAGTTAAGAAAAATAAATCAATTGTGTCATAGTTTAAAAACATCCTCTCACATTTATTAGAATTGTATTTGTATTTTTTGGCTTTGGATCTATCAAATTGCCAAATTAGTGAGACTGTACTTCATTCATACTTACAGTAGCTTCTTCATTGGACTCTTCTTTTTCTACTGCTTCAACAACCTCGGATGAATCGACAGTCTCACCTGCAACAAAGATTTTAAAAATAGTAAAATATAAAATTGTCATGTAGTTTCTTAGCTTCATACAGCTTATAGCAGAGAGGACAGAGTATACACAAGATATTTTTCCCACGCACAAAAGTAAAAAAGAAGATTTTGTTAGTAGATTAAATAAAAAGAAGAAGAAGGTAAAATAGTAAACACACATTGAGGTAGACATACCTCTGTTATCATCCCTGCGACTATTAGACCAGTGAACTTTGCCATCAGCGTCTTCTAAGGGTTGATGCCAACTGTCGGCCGGCGAAATTCTTAGATTTCGGCCGCGCAAGGTTTTTTCATGAGGAGGAGCTTGTAGAGCTCTGTAATATTACAATGTATAATTTGTATGTGCTATCTTAGTAAAGGCAATGGTTATGGGTGCAATCTCCATTTAAAGCTAATGAAGTGTTTTCATTTTCTGCAGCAGTTTTGAGTTCTGTCAATGTGCAATATATCATACTCAGTCACTAGTCACTCTCTGCTTATCCTGCTTTGTCACATGGCCGATGTGGCTCTGGAGATAAGCGTGTGACTAACGTAATTAACGGTCATAGGTTCAAATCCCACTCAGTGGTAAAAAACATTTAATGCATTTATTTACTTGGTCTGCAATTAGATAAAATGCTGTGGTGAGTTTGACCACTCAACATACAAAGGAACAGAGCGTCTTAACAATAGATTCCCAGGTTCCCTCCGCCTGCTTCTTAAATTAAATAATTCTTTCATAGTCTACCCTAAATTATTATCCTCTTAGATAAGGACAAAAAAGTTTTAATGTCTGGTTTTTAGATAGTTCAACAAATTCTTTTGCTGTTCACATTGTTCAACATAAAAAAAAAAATCAGCTTCACGCTGTATCCCGCACACAGCAGGGTAGGCAGAGGGAACCTAGTGTCATAAGGCACTCCGTTCCCCACTTTCTGCCGAATTCTGGAGGCATTGCGTGTTGAGTGGCAGAACTCAACACCGCGCTTTTCCTCGACACCAGAGCGAAGAAATGGAAATATTAATTTAAGTAAATATTTCATCGATTCGAGTGGGGATCGAACCCACAACCAGTCGGTTTACAGTCACACTTTGTGCCGCTGCGCCACGACTGGCTTCAACATAAAAAGCTACTAAAAATGACAATGAACTTGTTCTTAAGCAGTAAAATAAAAAAAACATGTGCACAACTTTTTAAAACCACTTACTTGTGAGCATCTGATGGATTACTAAAAGTAACAAAGGCATATGTTGGTGTTGGACTTCTGTTAGATATCTTGTCTTCCATTCTTAACCAACAGCTCTTGATAAATCCATATTGAGCAAATACTGCAAACAACTCTGACCTAGTGGTCTAATAACAGAAAAAATATTCACTTAAAGTTGTTGAAAGAAATGCCTTCTTGGTTAGAAATCAATATTGTGGATGTTAACTACCTAAAGAATGCCAGTCATGTATATATTACAAATAATGATATCAAATTAATTATTAATTCAAGTTTGCAATGTATATTCAATTGATTTCATTTATTTAGTAACAATTATTTGAAAAGTGTAAGTATTTTTATACTTACAACAATATGGCAATTTAAATTTAGTATTTTGCACTAAATAACTTGACTATAAAACTAAATATTTATTGACTAAGATTTTTAAAAACCTAAATTTACCACCATATGTCATTAAAATCAAATTTAAATAAACACTATCTTTGCAATGAAACATAAATGGCTTGGACGTAAGTTTTTATTTTATTAATAATGCACATTTCATTATAATTTATGTAAATAAATAAAATGCATATGATAAAAATCCACGTTTATAAATTTGCATCTCAAGCAATTTAATTATTTGTCTTCAACGAAATATTAACAGCTGTTCAAATCATACTTTACTTATATACTATCATATTCGACGAACATAACAAAATATTTTTACCAATATTGGAAAAAGGCATTTTTATATTACCTTGGGTGGTAGATTCGATACGTATAATTTTCTGATAGGTATTCCATCTTCGGTGTGTGTAGGAACACTTAAACCAAACCGTTGTTTTGAATTTAAAGCAACTGAAAAGAAGGAAAATAATTATTTTCAATAACACGAATTCAATACACGTACAAAAATACGAAAAGAACATACAAAGCTTTCTATGGACAACGTGAAATACTTCAGGATTGAATAATCCTTCATCTTCGTCGTCGAAATACATGGCTTAAAATCAATATATAGTGGCAGTGATGACTTTAGAATTATTATACACACAGCTATTATTTAAACATTAAATTCTTAAAAGACTATGAAACACAACGAATTTGATGTATACACTTAGCAAAAATTACTATTCGCAAATGCAATCAACATACAACGGTCGTGATTTTTTCGTTGAGTGTTGCCTCGTGAGAGTATTATATTCCTTTAATGTTGCCAGCCTACGCTAAGTGACAGCTGGTTACGAATAATATATTTATTACTGCAAGTTGTTTTGTAAGAAAATGGATTATGAGCTTATATATCTCTAGGCTTTCTATAAAAATATAAAATACACAATCTGCAAATCAAACAAAAACTTTAAAAAAAATATCAATTATCAAAAAACATTTCTATATGTACACATACAAATTAATAATACATACATACGTTAGAAGTTATAATTCATAGGCTTAACAAAATAAAAATAAATCAAAAACTTTTATCTTTTTCATTATCTTATGTTTGTAGAGCAAGCGACACTAATAATAGCAAAAAGTAAAAAAAAAAATTACTATAATGCATTTTCTTCTTTAATAAATTTTATTTCATCATTATTGTCAATAATTGTCATTGTCTGCTCAACACATTTTTAGTGAATTCCATTTTTGGAATAAAATAAGGACAGTTCATAGATGATAGACGAGCATTATAATGTCCAAGCTTATATCTAACATCAAAATTTCACTTTTTGCACGGTGTAAAAAATTTTGGGTGCTGGTTGAACACTTCGCCAAGAGACTATTGACTTATATGTATTTGACGTTTGCCCAATCTGTCAATTGTTTGATATTGTGATATCGCGTATCCATTTCTATACCGAAAGAATATTATCTTTCTCGTATTAAATTAAAAAATATTAGCTCAGATATGTTATTATAATCTTCTTAACCTATAAATTTATCTAATAACTAATATATTCGTAATATTTATGTTTGTTGAAACTACTGTTTTTGCTTATTATTATAATGTTTTCTGCGTAAATAATTGTTGTTTACTTACGTTTTGCGTGTATCGTTTCAACATATTTTAAATAAAGGATGGGGGATGTAAAAAGAAGAAACAAAAATGTTCTAAAGACTGAAGAAAATATAAAAAATGAAAAAAACAAAATCCTTCCCGAAAAAGAGTAAATAATTTGCAATATCGAATAATTGCTACTAAAATGCTGAATTTATTATATTTTGTATGTTTAATGTGAAAGTGAAAGAGGCACATATCTCCCGCATACCAGGGTAGGCTGAGCGAAACATGTGTTAAGAAACTCAGTTTCCTGCTTTCTGCCACATTTTCGGAACATCGTATGTTAAGTAGCAGAAGTCACCAAGCCTTGGCTACAAGAGTGGGGAAATTACTTTAAATCATTCTATTAGTATTGATCCCAAAACATTTAAAATTAGGCCTTTCCATTGAACTAACATATTTGTTTTTATGTTAATTGTAAAGATTAGACAAATATTTAGTTTAATCATTACAATATGTTAATTGATTTAAAACTTCACAGGTCCCTCAACAAATCCCTTCCACTTCGAATTATATCACGAATAGTGGTAATTACATCACTCCTTATAATAGTGTATTTTTCTTCTAAAGAAAATATTGTGACATTTGCAAAACAGTCAGAATTACTACCAGGAAAAGGTGTAATAGTAGAATGTTCTACTGAATATACAAAAGAAGTAGTAAAATATGAGGGTTGTATTCCAAGAGATTGTAAGAGATTTGTCACTGATCAAGTAGTTTCAGAAAGAGAAGCAGAAGAGTTGTTAAAAATAGCACAAAAGGGCTTAAAGCATGGAGGTTCTTATGGTGGAGCTTCCATATTAGATCTTCACAGTGGTGCACTATCAAAAGGACAACATTTTGTTAACATATACAAGCTTAAGGAAACAAAATATTTATTCAATCAAAATGATTTCAATGTTTTTAGAGTAAATATAACATTTATAATTTATTATAATATTTTTTTTTTATAATAAATAAAAAAAGACAAAGGGCCATTCAAGTATTATGTAAGAAATGTAAGAGGGGGTCTTAGGTTTGTTTATTTTTGATGATATGGTATTAAAATAAACCACAAAACACATGTTCAATGAAATATTTTTAAGAGGATTGCTTATTTTTGATGACATGGGGTCAATAATTGCAAAAAAACTGCTTATGTAATACTTGAAGATCCCCTAATACATGTATTTAATCTTTAAAATATTTTTTTTATTTTCAGGTTGTAAAAGAAAAAATAAAACACACCATTGCCCATCATTTTGGTGTAAGACCAGATAAAATCTATTTGACACACCCAACATTTTTTTCAGAAATAACACCTAAAAAGGCTATCACAATTCATGATGAATATTGGCATCCTCATGTTGATAAAGTAAATATTGATTTATTATGGATGAAAACAATTTTTAAGTGATACATATGTATTTTAAGCGTTCTTGTTTATTTTTTAGGAAACTTATAAATCATTTCATTATACAACATTGCTCTATCTTGGTAATTATGGGATTGATTTTAAAGGAGGCAGATTTGTCTTCATAGATGGCAAATTCAACAGTACAGTGGAACCTAGAAAAGGCAGACTGAGTATGTTCACAAGTGGTGGAGAAAATCCACATTATGTGGAAAAAGTTACCTCTGGAACTAGATATGCAGCTACCATTTCATTTACATGTGATAAAAACTTTGCCATTGATGATCCTAGTACAAGTAAATACACAACTGCAGATTAATAAACATTCCAATATTAGAAATAAAAATGGTTTTATTTTCACTTTGCTTGGAATAAGAAATATAAAAAGATAAAAAAAATTAAATTAGCTTCACGCAATATCCCGCACACAGCAGGGTAGGCAGAGGGAACCTAGTGTTAAGACACTCCGTTCCCCACTTTCTGCCGAATTTTGGAGGCATTGCGTGTTGAGTGGCAGAACTCAACGCCGCGCTTTGCCTCGACACCAGAGCGAAGAAATGAAAATATAAATTTAAGTAAATATTTCATCTCCTCGAGTGGGGATTGAACCCACAACCAGTCGGTTTTACAGTCACACTTTGTACCACTGCGCCACGACTGGCCTCATATAAAAAGATGTTAAGAATAAAATGAGACATGATTTTCGTGAACTCATTAGCTTACACATATTAAAATAGATTTTTATTTTAAGCATTAAGAGGTCATTGTGGAACAGTGACTACATTTAAATGCAGTAGTTGTGGTTTTGAGCATATTTTCAGGCAATGAATTATGTCAATATTTCATTCATCAAGTTCCATTACTCAACACATGTTAAATTTGGCTTTCTCTCTGCTTCCCTTGCTGTAAGAAGGGAAGTTTTGAAAACTAGTCAAAATTGTAAGTTAGGAGTGTGTCTCATATAAGTTGTATAGTAATAATTAGGTATATTACAAAGAATGTTAATTCAAAATGACAAACTATGTCATAACATCAAGTATGATAATATTGTAGTGTAAAAAGATATTTTTAATTCTAAGTATAAGCAATGTTTTATTCACAATAAAAAAAAGAACCTTCCACAATTCGAAAGTGGCTAGAACTACCCAAGACAATTGGGAGTTTGAATTCACCATGGGGAAGTGGATAGAAACATAAATAAGCACGGTGTCAAATTCGTGGCGTATTCTTACTTTGCCTGACCAATGGTGGTTATATTTGTAATCTCTACTATGGAATACGATTGTTATAATAGATATAATTCAAGCTGAAAGTGGAGACCGGAATCTCCCAAAAGTAGGTTCCCTAAGCTTATTATATTATGTGAGAAATATGTAAAATATAAGAAAACAAAAAAAGTCCTTTTCTACTCTAAATAAAGTATGATTTCATAAATAAAAACGTTGTATAATATAAATACATACAGACATAAATAAAATATTACATTCACAACACCTGCAAAACAATGCACCTGTATATTCAAATATATAATCTGTGGCCAAATGTAGTACCAGTACATACATGCGTCAAAAGAATATGTCACGCGCGCGCGCGGAAGAAAACAAAAATCAATCGTCTATCAATTCTTGACGTTAGGAACGGGTGTGACGTTTGTTTACTTACAAAAACAAAATACAAATAGAAAAAAAAACATGTTCACCATATTTTCTACATTTTAAAATTCTCGTGTATAAATTCGTTAATTATTTAATCTAAATTTTTGCTGACTATTTCTTGGTATGAGGCTTATAGATTATTGCGCGATTTACATTTTTTATTGCGTATATATCAAATCAAAAGTGTTACATAGTTTTTATTTTTTAGATGACTTTAGCAATGGACGGGCCTGCTATTGAATGTAGCGACTCTGATTCTGGCGAGAGTTGGACTTTACTTGAAAATTCCATTCATACAGACGATATACAGGATATAACGGAGCTACCAGGTGAAAGGTAAATATTTTTCATGATTATTGATTTGCAGGAACCATATTGCATAACTTAATAATTATGATCGAAGGCTTAATTAACACTTTCAAATGTAATGATATATTTATTACTTATTTAATTAGTGACACAAAGCATTTTTTTTTACTTACTACAAACAAAGACTAAGTGTACTTTATTTGTTATAATTTCTTCTATTAAAGGGAATGAGTAATTTGAACACATGCCAAATTTGAGTTGTTATTATTCATTGTGTTAATTTTGAAATATGCAGGCTTTTTACTATATGCCTTATTGAGGTGCTGTAGGATTTCTGAGTCAACTGTGTGAGTGGTGTGTGTTCATGGTATTTTTTTAATACCATGCACTTATTAGTTTAATTAACATGCCTACTTTTGACTGTAAGTAATTTATTGCTGAAGATATATAAATAATAATAGTATCATTTTTTCAAATTAATTATGTTTTTTTTTAAAACTATAATTATATTAAGATTTTTCTTAAAATTTTTACACATATTTTTTTCAAATAAAAAATTGCCACTGCTCTATTTTACTTAAAATTAAATTAGCTTAATTGCTGTATCATGCACACAGCAGAGTAGGCAGAGGTGACCTAGTGTTAAGACACTCCATTCACCTTTTGACACTGAATTCTGCAGACATTGTATGTTGAGTGAGAACTCAATACCACACTTTGCCCTGAATCCAGAACAAAGAATCAAAGATATAAATTTAAATTAATATTTAATTTGCTCAAGCGGGTATTAAACCGACAACCAGCCACATACCCTGCCTCTGATCCTTAAAGTCACACACTTGTGCCTCTGTGCAATGACTGGCCTCGGTTTAACTTTATGTTCAAATATAAAATTTTCTATAATTTTTTAGCACACCTTCAGAAATCCATGAAAAGGATGAAGATACTGATGGAATTTCGATCATAAGTGATAGTGAACCGGAATCATCATCATCATCATCACCTTGCCAATTGAACTATGAAATAACTAATGATGATAACTGTCCATCGGATCACGAAACTGCCCAATTTATATCTGTAGAATCACAACTAAGCAATGTAGAAAATGACCATGAAGATATAAAAGAACATGATGATTTTCTTGTTAATAGAAGACGCAAAAATAAAACATATGTGCATAGAAGAAACAAGAGATTGAGCAGTGTATTAAATATTGTTGTACTGGCGAGTGTTATAACGGCTCTTGGAGTTGCCATCGGTCACACGTGGGGAACGAAATCAGATTGTACATTAAATAATACACCAGGGGTCAATAAAATTCTGTCCAGGCTTTACAGATTACAAGAAGAAAATGCATACTTAAGATCCAAACTGAAGGAAATTACGGCTTTGAATAGTTATCAGGCTAACAAGGCACATACCAAGCAAAACAAATGTAGGAAAATGTTTGAAGAGCCATTACAAAATGATGAAAATAAAAAACTTGTAGCTACCTGTGTTGATGGTAAAGTAGATATTGATGACAAATTACTAAAAAGTCACATGATGCAACCTCCATATGAAAAGGATTTTGTGCAAGATGTTAGGAAGTTGAGAAATGTTTACGTCCAAAATAGGAGCTGGATAAATGGCAAAGCTATTAAAAAGATTATAAAAGAAAAAGATCAATTAAGAAATAAGAAAACTGGCCTAAATATTGAAACAAAACAAAAATATGAATTTGATAAGAACAAAATGATTGGACAGCAACTGATAGATGAAGCAGAAAAGCTGGATAATATAAATTCTTTTAAAGTCATTGATAAAAATCGAAAAATAAAGAGAAATGCTGATGATATCCAATCAAATGTAGAAATTGAAGTTAACAATAATTATAAAAGAAATTACCATGAATCAGTACAGGATAACATAAATTATAATATAAATAACAACAAATATATCAAAACTGCATTTAATGAAAATAATAAAAACTTAAATGAAAGAGATGACAATCATCACAAAATTGATAGAGATATCAATTTTGCATTTGGCAATGACAAAATAGAAACTGATGATTTTAATTCTCAAAATGCAAAAGACGATAATGAGTCTGATCAAAAATTTGACGAAATTAACCCAGAAGATAGAATGTTTCATAAGAAAGATTTTACAAAAGTGTATGCAAGAAAGGAGGATATTAATAAGAATTCGAAAGATAGCATCAATATTGACACTGATTCATCATTCGAAGGATTAAAGAAAGACAACAGATATACGGCTCCTAAGCATAAACTTGGAAGGAAGAAACACGATCGCCAAAAATCACTCAAGAAAGAAAAAAAGCGTAACAAATACGAACAATGGGAGATGAAAGGTGGTTTAATGAAAGATTACGATGATATTTCCTTTACATCCTCGTCGTGGACGGACGACAATTCGTATTCAGGAAAAGAACAGAATGTCAGAGGTGATATTGGAGAAAATTTAAGCTTTGATTCGGGCAGTGTAATTGCCAAGTCTGACCAAGTTTTAGCTAACGATGAAGATGACAGTGAATCTACAGAAACCTGTGAGAACCGTCGAGGTAATAACGCTAAACCGGATCACGCAACCAATTGGGTCGAGAAACGAGCTATGAATCGTATGGAAGCGAGGAGAAGGCTAGAAAAAGAGCTGTTCGAAGATAACATCGCGACCGCTGGATGGTATTTCAAACGTATGCGCAAACGCGAGCAGTGTCGAGCTAAAGGCGATAATAGCACTTATCGGAAGTTATCGAAACGGTTTAAGAATCATAAAACTAAACAATAAATGTTTCTAGTATTCAATGTCAATGGTTATTATCGTATTATTAGAATGTTAAGCTTTCATCACATCCAATATTACTTTTTAGAGAATAGTAATTGTTCTCTGATTTAAACTTAATGATAAATTAATTGATATAATAGAATTGAATGTTTGACGTCTAGATAAGGAACTGTTACATTTCTTGACACACATTATTAATATAGAAGCTCCATTTTGCTGTGATTTTTTATTTATAGTTATTTTTATATTACTATTTTCTTTTATCTTTCCTTCTTTTTATTAATTATTTTATTTCTATATCTGTATATTTGAGACTATTCCAAATACATCCTAAATGTTTACAGTTTAGCAGTAAATAGGTGTTGTATTACAAATATAAAGTTAATATTTAAGACTTAAAATTAAAATGAAACAATATAATTTGTGGAAGTAGTTTAATCGCTCTTCTTAGTATTTTTTAACACTTGCTCTTAAGGATTCTTGTATCCAGTGATATTTTACTTATTTTAAGTATACCAAAATTGTAAGTGATAACCAATAAATATATAATAATAATAATTAATGTTTTATTTGCATTCCCAAGACAGTTTTAACGTCAGTCGTCTGCAATGGCTCCACTAAAAACTAGATTGATAGCTGCATTCACATCACCTGTGAAATTAAAAAAAATATAATAAGTAATTTCGCTTTTGTTGGCGTGGCGCGGCGCAGCGGTACAACATGTTGTGGGTTCGATTCCTACTCGGGACCCCTATCGAAATGGGAATCAACACTAGTGAGAAGACAGCAAGCACGATCATGAAATCCGCCAATTGGAAAAGATTATCTCACCTTTGGCTACCCAGCTAAATTTCTTGTTTATTTTAGCTCAAACTAAAAACAAGACATTACAAGTGACAGTATGGGATGCCGAACAAATATAATGTAATATTGTTTTATATATTAACACATTGGCAATTTTCCTTACGACTTATTAATTAAGTATGATCATATAATTACTTTGACTGCGGCGTTGAGTTCTGCCACTCAACACGTAATGCCTCCAAAATTCGGCAGAAAGTGGGGAACGGAGTGTCTTAACACTAGGTTCCCTCTGCCTACCCTGCTGTGTGCGGGATATAGCGTGAAGCTAATTTTATAATTACTTTTTAACATAATAAAGTTGTTATAGTGAATATTGTGAATAGTGACGATAGTGAATATACAATAAACATTCAAATTAAATAGACTAATAATAATTAGTGATGACATTAAAATTCCATGTCAATTAAATTATAATCACAACTTGCTTGCCGTCACGGCGCAGCGATTGTAAGCACAACGGTTCTGGGTTCGATTCCCATACTCCTGTAAACAAGCCAGAAAGCGGCGCGCGATTTGGTCAACCGCTTAACACATAATATCTCTTCAAATTTCGATTGGGCGGTGCGTGAGGACCATATTGTCTTAACACTATGGCTTTATCCCCCTGTTTCCCCCATACTAACCTGCGCAAATATGTAGTGCTCGAACATTGAGCGCGTCGTCCGTCAAACCCATCTCATGCATGTGTTGTAGTTGCGTGAGGAAGTCCTCACCAGTTGTCACGGGACTTTGAGAAGATGAAGCTAGGAAATAAAATTAAAATATATTTATAAGCTCTGTGGTATGATATAGCTGAGGAGTGGAAGAGGAACTGTGCGTTGAGTGGTGGAGCTCAACACCGCACTATGTGTTACGAAAGCATAGTAAATAATTCACTCTATCATTTGGGGAGATCACATCCAATCTTTTAATTTTTAATTTATTAAATGCATCCCATTAAATCTTTTTCATTCTATTAAAAAAAAGAAACTAAACCTTCAAAATGTATATAGGCAAGAGATCAAAGTCCATGTATGGATACAATTTTTTTTTACGTCTCCTATAATCTTTCAAAAAATATAAATCTTTCTTCATATAATGGCGTCAAGTCCAATGTTATATATCTCGTATGTTTTAAGGTCTACAAGTAACAAGACTCATTTAATAGGTTTTAGTATATTCTTTCAAAACATAAAAAATCACAATTTTCACGTTAATTCGATAAAATAGATTTTGATTTGAAATATTATGAAAAACAATTAGTTGGCGTTTTTATTAAGGTTATCACATATCTTAAAATCAAATCTGTAAAGCTATAAATAAAACACGATAATAACATACAAACCCAATTGATATATGGAATTGTTTATGATTTTAATTTGTTTTCCAATGTGGGTCAGTATTAGGTCCGAATTTTTATTTTTGTATGTTCTTTTTCCAATTTCACGTTTTATCCTGTTTATGCCAAGAGTAGCGGGAGATAGCCTAGTGTCTAGATATTCTGTTCTTCACTTAGTCACCGAATTCGAGACGAGACGAGACGAAAATGCAATCATTTTAAGTGGCGGAACCCAATATCGCATTTTGTTTTAACAGAGTAGAGAATTAAAAATAAAGAATGACACCACAACGCAGAGGAAGGATGCACACCTGAACAAATTGGTTTTTTTTTTAAATAGTATCAACGGTCGGGGCACATATTTTAATCGAGTGTTATCAAGGAGCTCTGTTAAACCTTTCATTTCCATAAAAACATTAGTTTCTTTTTTTTAGATTACCACTATAAAGCTATTCAAAGGAAGTAGCTGAATATTTCTCTTTAGTTTTTTATTCTTTAGACATTGCGTGTACATTTTGTAGAAAAAATAAGAATTTGTTCAAGAAATTAATATTTAATTTATGAAAATAGTAGCATTTTCTTTTTTTTTTTTTATTATGAATGAATTATATATCATAGATGAAGTTTTGTTTTTTTCTGTAATAAAGTTAGACTAAATTAAAAAGTGTGCCCGAACCGATCGCGTTTCACTGCATTGATTCCTAGTGTAGGAAATTATTATGTTGACTTCCGTTACCGCGCGATGTTTTCAATTCGTACGGAGAGTAAGAGAGAAGAGAGTGAATCAAGCAATCAAGAGCTTGTGCAGTACATTGAAACTAAATTTTCCTTGCGTACGGGATAAAACATAAAACTGCTTAAAATATGCCAATTTCAATGTAGTTCGAAAAGAACATATTGGCTTGGTGGTCCGAGCGCTTGCTTTTCCTTGTGCGCGTGTTCGAATCGCGCTCATTTTTGTCTATTTTTTTTTTGTACATTTGATTAACAATATTTTACTCGATTTTTAATGATCAAAAGACGCTATTGTAGTTTCAAATTAAAACTTGATAAACTAATACTATAAAGAAGATTTTTTTTTGCACATCTATAAATAAATCAGCAACTATTGGTACTATTTTGGGAAATTATTTTTTTGCTGAATAGCGTATTTATCGAAGAAGGCAAAATGTTGAAAATCGGCAAAAATGGAAAGAAATTATAAAACCTTAGGCATATTTTCGAAATTATTTTAAAAAATATAGTATTATTCCTTATTAAATTAAATGTGTGTGTGACGGGCGATTATGGCTATTGTCTACTATAATATTAAAAACCACGTTGATTTGACATTTATAGTAAGTATACCATAAAACGATGTTAATAGTTTTAAAATAAATTCACGCTCACATTTGAAAATGAAATAACGCCTGAACATTTGTCATATTGTATACTTTAAAATCTACAGCAAAGACGCAAGGTATGTTTATCTAATAGAAAGATGACCTGCCTGCAGTACTCTGTTCCATTGGTGTGCCGGCATTCGCCCGGCTCAGGGCTTCGGTAATGGCTTCGCTAAACATTTCCGGTGTAATGGCGCTTCGCCCTGCACCTACGTTTTCACTTGTTGCGCTGCTCGTAGTTGCTACAATTTAATTTAATTAGATTAGAGGTTTTCAAGACTTTAACATACCACAACCTGTTTCTAAGCATATAGCGACTATGTAGTTGTCGGTCACCATTATCATACCTTCATTTCATTCCATTCTATGATACCTCTTTCAATTCCTATATTATTCAATTGTTTAAAAAATAATTGTCATAACATTTACTAATAAACTATAATTCCAAATATTCATATTTTTTATATATATTACAAAAGTCTCCGAAACTACAAAGACAGATGTGGTCATAGAATAATTAACAATAAGATACCAGGAGGTGTAGCAGTGGTGGTGGGCGTGGCGGGCGACGAGGCGGGGGAGGCGGCCGCCTGCAGCAACCGCAACAGGCCCCCGGAGGCACCGCGGCTGATCGACGAAGATAGTGCTGCTTCCGTTGCTGCCTGGATTGTCCACAATATGTTAAGATATTGAAAATATCTCAACTAACTTCATTAAATTGTAGCAACATTAAGAACCCACAACCCTGGTCTTATAGATACATGAAGTCTTTATGTCCCACAATGGCCTTTACTTATATATATTTTACATATTTCATATTTTCACATAATACAATATAATAATAACAATATAAACCTGTAATGCAGCAGCTAATTGTTCTTGTGTTATAGCACTTCTAGCTTCACTCTCTTCAGTCTCTTCTTCCTCGACATCCTCGTCTTCGGAGAGCGCCTCCAGTGAATATGCAAAGCCAGACGTTGGTGCTGTAATATAAAAATACTTAATTTTAAATAAATAATGGGGGCTTCTGACTAGTACCAAGACGATGTGCAGGATTGAGTTCCAACACTTGGCAAAATACGTCGCTAAAGTTTAGCACTGCATGAGGATACAGTATCTTAACATTAGGTTCCTGTTATGTACAGAAGCTATACAGGAGCGCAAAAATGGCTGCCAGGATAAAATTGTAGAAAAAGGAGGAAAGTAATGTTAAATTAGGATAAATTGATATAATGCTCCATCATAAAATTATTGAGAATTAAATAATAAATTAGATGATTGAGAATTAATAATAATATGTTTAAATATGATAGTTTCCTCTGCCAGTAGGCAGCTGCCACCTGCAGAATATAATATGAAACTAAATGTAATTAACTATGGGCTCTATTACTACTATACATATGAATAATTATAGTTTTTTTGGCTGTTTTTTCTTAGAAGGAATTAATGGAAATGAAATACAATTATGCATACATTTATCATTCCCAACAACATACTGTCCCACTGCATCACAATGGAATTATTATTGTAGTATTCTCTTAAGTACAATTGGTATTACAGGCATTGGAGTCACATAATGTTAAGAACCAGATGATGGATGGATGGTAAATCAAAATACGACATTTTTTCATATACTTGTAAAGGAAAAGTTGCAGTTAGATTCTTAAAAATTTAAAAAATACAATAAAAGAATTGCTATCATTTTTAATTGTAAAAAAGTTAGAGATTTTGTTATGAAAATATAGAAACAGGAACAGGACATGTTAGTATTTTTGGCAAAGAAGCACTCAAAGCACATTTGTTTTGCTTTATAAAATTTAAGACTCTAAAATTATGTGAATGACAGACTGCATATATAGTAAGCTCTTACTTAAAAATTTAAATTTACCTAAATCAGAGGTATTAGTATTTGATCGAGATCGGACTAAACGCATAAGATGTCTCAATGCATTTGGTAAGTCAGGATGAGCCTCGGCTCCCCGTCGCATTGTTTGAATATTTGCTCCCAGTGCTGCAAGCAACTCTACTTCGTGTAGAATGGACAGAGTCATGCAGTCTTCTGCCAAAGATGGTGCATGTTCTATAATTTCAGCCATGGCTGATTCATCATTTAGTAACTGAAAACAAAATCAGTATTAAAGAGGAGAAACTATCTAATAAGTTCAAGTATGTGTGTGCATTATGAGGTGAGGAGCACAGAGAAATGCCAAACTTGCAACAAAATTATAGGTACAAGGGCCCATTTCAAAAGTGCTTAATACTCTCCTCCACTGACCAAGCTGTAAATGATTCACCTAGTGTCACCCCAAATATGTTCTAGAAATATATATATAATAGCATAAATTATAAAATAGGGACATGTGTTTTTGGATTTTTTTTTTCAGGAGCAATTACTACAACAATGCTATGTATTCTCTAGGTAAGGTCATCTGAACTGGTGGTAGCTCTTATCTCTATACTGGTGGTAGCTCTCTGACAGTACTGATAAAAAAAAACTTTGCTTACTTGCATGGCTCTTGTCCAACCAGGAGCATTAGGAGTACAACCAAGTGTTCTCAAAGAAGCATTAAGCTGCTGCAATTCTGCATCGGTGTATGTCGGTGGTGGTGCTGCAGGAGGCTGCTCTTTCTTCTTTACAACATGTACCATTTCACCAAATTTTATCCCACTATCAAAAAGTGTTGCCTGATCCTTAAGTATCTTGCCGTGATGAATTAATTCTGTAAAAAGCAAATATATATTAATAAACCACTTTGTTTTTTTTATTTGTGTTTTGTTTTATTTTTATGTTTTGGGCTTTGTTTAGATTATATGCTTTAAATTTAGTGTGGCATTCAAATAAAATATAAAATTTAAAAACGTACCTAATGATGCAGAAGGAATATTAGCTCTTTTTTCAGCTTCCCTTCGTAATAAGTCTACGGTATTATCGAGTGCAAAATTCTCCAATTTATGGCGTTCCATTGGTCCAGGTTTCACTTTAATGCCTAGGAAAACATACTGTTGATTGTCTACAGCTTCCATTGTTGCAACTGTTACCCAGAATCAAATTATAAATAATGAACTTCAACTAAGTACAAATGTGTATAAATTGCAAAACGATAATATTGTTAAAATCAACAAACACAAACGGCAAATCACGATTGAATTGAAAGATGAATGAATATAGATAATGCTAAACAAAAAGATTACAAAAACCACCTCATACGTAAAAGACTTTTTATGAGAAAAAAAATACTGTAATTTTATGAAACGCTTAAACTTCTTTTATACTTTAATTAATTTAAATTAACTAATTTTTTACTTTAAAAGATATTATTTATATCTGGTGGGAGTTATAATAATAGTTCGAAAATGGTTTGAAAAATTAGAACACGTTTTATTTTAATCTTCATTATCTGTCACCTATTTATTAAGTGTCATATTTAGCCTTTGGGGAAGTAAGTTTTAAAAAATTGGAATAAATTCCCATTGACTGCTGGTGATGCAATGTTGATTGAGACATGATTAAATTGGGAAACAATTTTGTCTTTTATAAGTCTAGAAATGTATTTTTAATATCAACTTCTTGACAAGTTAGTAAAATGACTTGAAAATGAAGAACGGATGCATTAATGAACATTTGGAATCAAAAATAGTTGAGCGCAGCGAACGCGCTAAGAAAGTTTATCGGTATGTTTTACTTTGTACACATTATTCATACTCTTATTAACATTATTCTTTAATGTTTTGCTTTGCAATTATTTGAAAAACACAAATACGTCACTAGACGAAGTGACGCACACAATGTTTTGCAATAAATAACAAATTTAAAATATATTTTTTTTTTTATTTTCAGATATGTAAGTGACGTAGCAAGACGCCTTAGTGAGGCTACTGCTGAATGCAAAGTTATTGCAGATCTCTTCACAACAAAAATTGAATGCTTACGTCAAAAATTACGTGATCATTGCGAAAAATTATTCTTTTTAGATCCAACTAATTATGGTAAAAAGTCTCTAGAACTACTTTGGCGTAAAGTATATTACGATACGGTAGGCGCTGCTAAAAAGCTGAGGGAATCTGATAATGGATGTGATAACAACTTATTTACCCATATTGTTTGTGGTATTGGACACTTCCACCACTTTATGGTAAGAGTACAATCTGAAATGAAAATAGAATTGAAATGTTTAGATTATATGCCTTTATATTTGGAAGATGAGCAAGAAGAAAACTTGATACAGGAGGATACACCTATACAGGAAGACTGTCAGTTGGGTAAATCAGTGCTTTATTCCTGCCTGATATATCTAGGGGATCTGAGTCGTTATCAGGTTGAAATATTTAATTCATTTGACTCTTCTCTAGCAGCTCGTTATTATTTTCAAGCAGCTCAAATTGATTTAACTTCTGGTATGCCATTTAATCAACTCGGAAACCTTTATTTGGATAAAAACTATAATTTGGATTCACTGTGTTACTATATACACTGTCTCAATACTTTAACCCCGTTTGAGGGTGCTATGGGTAATTTAACAAAAATTTTTGAAAAGAATACTCAAGTTTGTCTCACAATGAGTAACACAGAGCCTTCAACACAAACAGAGCACATGCAAGTGGCTATAGCCAATTTCTTATCATTGATTGAAATATGGTATATGGGTAAAGATGATGAGAACATTGCAAAACTTTGCAACACAATAGCCCTACAATTTAAAATTGCTATGAATTTTGAAAAAATGTCTGTTCCTGATATAAGTAAAAATTATACTGAATACATGCAAGCTATGGAAGAAGAAAATATAAATCCATCTTACTTAAACCCCAGTTTAATACACAACATTGTCCAAATCTGTCTTTTTACTATAGCCAAGTTAAATGAAACTGATAAAGTAAAGGCTTTTGCATGCAAAGCCTTTACACTTGCATTTCTATCTCAAGTGCTCCAGAAACTACTCAAAACTGTACAGTCATTTGGACTTGTTAATCCAGCACAAAAATATAATGAAAAATATGCATCAAAATTTAGAAAAGAAATTGTTAAAATTGAAGAATCTCCAAAAATTATTGAAGAAATGAAAGAATCATGCAAGGAGGAAGTAAAACTCACAAATGGAGATCAAAATCATGAAGAAGGATCAGAGAAAGATGCAAATTCTGAAAAGGAAATGAGTACATCAGTTAGTGGAGACATTAAAAACAACAAAAAAATTGCCTTGAAACGTCGTCGTAGACGTCGAGTAGCTTTATCCGAAATCTCTGACATGAGAGATGAAGAATCTGAGAGCAGTGGTGTTGATTCAGATAAATCAGATTCTGAAGAAGCATTGTCTGATTCAAATTATCAATCTGACGACGATTCTAAAAGCGATGGCTCTGTTTATGATGATTCTGAAAATGACGACACTGTAATAGAAATAAATGAGGATACTGATGAAAATAAAAACAATAAGGAATTGAATAAAAATATTGATAAAAACGCAATATTAGTGAATGGCGAGGCTAATGATGAGACATTGGCACAGTCTGTGATTGAAAATGATAAATTGCTAGTTTGTGATATTGAAAATTTTCTCCTCGGTTCAAATATTTTGCCCAGCATTAAACTACTACAAGATTGGGTTTTGACCGAGAAAGATCTTATTGTGTCATGTGGAGATAGTGGTGAGTCACTGTTTCAATGCGTTGTGGACTTGCTGAATATATTTCTAAATTACTTTAATCCAAAAAGTACTGATACAAAAAATGGTGATTGCCAAATATTGATTTATGCTAAAAAGTTAGCTAAAAAACTCAAACTTGAATACAAATCTATACCTTTGCCTGAAGATATTAGCCTACGAGGTACTGACATCTGTAAATTTGATAAAGATGCTGCTGAGTGGCAGATAATGGAAAAATTCAAACCGACACCTATTGAAGAAAATGTTATAAGAATTTTGAATATCATCGATTTTGGATATCAAACTGCCAAAATTATACCAAAAATACGATATAATAGAACACTGAAAATATTCTATTTCAAGAAAGTACTTCCGCCGAAAGCTAACACGAAAATTACCCATAAGAAGAGTCGGGAGTGGCACAATTCTAAGAAGCCGGTAAGGATTATTTTTTTACAAAAAATATACCATCCTAATTTTAATAAGAATTATGTTTTTATAAAAAAAGAGAAATTTTAAAAAACTACTGCACTAAAAAACCTGAGCTGCTTTTACAAGTATATTTTTCTCTTGAGAAACTGTGAATATAAAAGTTGTATTCGGTAGATGTTAACATTACATAAGTTTTTGAACTGAAATGTTAATTTAAGAATTTAATTTATGCATAGAATAGATAGATAGTAATTTATTTTTACTTACGTAACATTTTAAACTCTTTACTGCCAGGCAGATAAAATCTAGTAAGGTATTAAGACACTGTTACCCATTTTTCAATCAAGTTTTGAGACATTTTCTTGAGAGTGGAATTTAACACCGCGCTTTGCCTACAAGAGTGGAGAAATAAAAATAATTTACATAATATAATAACTTCCCCGAGTGGGAATTGAACCTACAACTATCAAACTTTCAGACACAGATTTATTATGTTATTTTCCTACTTCCTATTATAGTTAGTGTTAAAGTTTGATACTATGGTTTTTGCCACTTTTAAAGACAAACTTTATTATTTATATTATATCTTTATCAGCTTCACGCTGTATCCCGCACACAGCAGGGTAGGCAGAGGGAACCTTGTCTTAAGACACTCCATTCTCCACTTTCTGCCGAATTCTGGAGGCATTGCGTGTTGATTGGCAGAACTCAACGCCGCGCTTAGCCTCGACACCAGAGCGAAGAAATGGAAATATAAAAATAAGTAAATATTTCATCTCCTCGAGTGGGGATGAAACCCACAACCAGTCGGTTTTACAGTCACACTTCGTGCCACTGTGCCACGACAGGCCTCATATTTATATTATATTGTATAATTGGTTTGTAGCAGTAGTATTAGTAGTATAGTAGTACTTTGTAGTTGTATTTATATTATAATATTTTACTAAGAATCTTACTGCAGGCAGAACAAGGTGAGACCGGCTTACTCCGTCGTCTAGGCCGCCTCTGGCTCGCTTCGCAAGTGCGGGAGCTGGAGCGGAACAAACAGACAGACGTGCCGTCCCTCCTCGCTATAGACACTGCGTCACTATATAAACATCTGCGGACGGTCAAACAGCTTTTGGGGACACGCAATTTTGTATTTCTCGTTCCTAATGTCGGTGAGTTGTGCTATTTGTTTTGAACTGTGTTATCGCAATGTATTTAAATTGTATTTTTAAATAAAATAATATGTTGCTTATATTATTATTAAGGCCGACAGTGGCGCAGAAGCACAAATTGTAAACACGCATGTTTGTGGCTTTGCTCTCCACTCCAAGATGTGAAATATTTAATATTTTCATTTCTCCGCTCTGGTGTCGAGGCAAAGTGTCGTTGAGTTTCGCCACTCAACGCGCAATGTGTTCATAATTCGGCGGAAGATAGAGAATGGAGTGTCTCAACGCTAGTTTTTTTTCTGTCCATCCTATTGTGTGCGGGGTACGGCGTGAAGCTGAAAAACAATGCTTATACAGAATGTAAATTCTCAAAATTGAATATATTGGAAAGTACAATTTTGAATATGGATAAAATGTTTTGGTTACAGACAAGTGTTTAGTGTAAATATTTCCTTGTTACAGTGCTTCAAGAATTGGATGAGTTAAAACGGGATAACATTTCTGCACGTGATGCTATACGTTGGCTAGAACTGGAACTGAGAAGTGGGTCAAGGTTCTTGCGAACACAGCGCCCTGGACAGAGTAAGCCTCTTCCGTTACTAAAGTACCCTCGGAAAGCGCCGCCGCATATTCATAATTTCATACAAATATTGGAATTCTGCAATCACTTTATGGTCGATGAAAAACAAAGTCAAGGAGGAAATGGTGATTCAGACTCGTCAGTTTGCACCAAATCTGCTCCGCTACTCATACTGCTCGTTGGCAACGAACTGGGGAAGGGTGAAGACGAGGAACAATACAAGGAATTTAGTGTGACAGGCGCCGCCCAGGCCTCCGGTATTTCCATCAAATATATTGGCGACTTCTATACAAAATGGCGTCAAGCTGTCCACAACAGCAAGAAAAGATGAAAGAGGTTAAAAGCAACTCGGGTCTCGATTGGTCAAAGTGAACGACGGTTAAGCGGACGCCGTGCGGATGCTGCGTATGAGATGTGCTCAACGCATCAACGGTTGATAGAAATTAATTCGACGCCGAATTAGTTTGCTCTATGTTACTTAATATTGTCATTTCATTTTAAATTTATTGTCTGCGAAATCATTTTTGTCATAGGGAAATTTATGCATTTTTCATTATGGGTTCAAACAATTTTGTCGTCATCCTGGATTTTTATTGTTCATGTCATCATAATAAATATTTGTAATATTATTTTTTTTTAAATCACGTATCTTTTGCACATTGCAGGCATAGATTTTATGCTTCACGCTGTATCCCTCATATAGCTGACTAAGCAGAGGGAACCTAGTGCTAAGACACTCCGTTCTCCACTTTCCGCCCAACTTTAGAGGCATTGCGTGTTGAGTGGCGGAACTCATCAGCGCCTTTTTTGACTTGTTACCAGAGCGTAGAAATGAAAGTATTGATAAATAATAATTCATTTCAACCGAGCGGCAATCGAACTCACACCCGTCGTATTGCAGTCACACGTTTGTGCCCCTGCGCCATCACAGTATAGTTGATACTACATTTTTCTCGGAATTTTGATACATTGCGTTTTAATGCCACAACTATAAGTTGTGCTATGGTTGTATTGAGGACAGTTACCTATCCTACACTGACTACCTAGCATTTTTATATTAAATAAAAAGTGGACTTCATATAACACGGCTGTATGTACAGAGGCAGACCGACTACGCGGTTTTTTTTTGGTTTTATTTTACTCGTCCAATTATAAATGGATTTTGATGTTATGTAGTCATTGCTTCCTATTTTTGTTAGTAGTAATTGTTAATATTTATTTTAATAACGTTAATACATTTAAATATTAAGAGCATATTTAAATTTTAAAAGGACCCGAATCTGAAGCTAAAAGGATAGCTGTCTCGACCAAAGGTCTTATAATTTAATGTTGAGTATCTGTAGCTCCCCTGGTCGTGGGGACCGGGTCGTGGCCTCGGGTGCGGCGGTGATCACTCGCCATCAGGCAAGCAAATGTAATAAAATTGTAACATCGTCGTCTGTAGATGGAAATGATATATAAAATAAATAAATAAATCAGCTTCACGCTGTATCCCGCACACAGCAGGGTAGGCAGAGGGAACCTAGTGTTTTTTAGACACTCCGTTCCCCACTTTCTGCCGAATTCTGGAGGCATTGCGTGTTGAGTGGCAGAACTCAACGCCGCGCTTAGCCTCGACACCAGAGCGAAGAAATGGAAATATAAATTTAAGTAAATATTTCATCTCCTCGAGTGGGGATCGAACCCACAACCAGTCGGTTTACAGTCACACTTTGTGCCGCTGCGCCACGACTGGCCACAATTGAAATAATATATGAAAAAATATATTATTTTCGGCAATCACCAATATAACAGAATCTAAAATAACGATGTTTAAGATATTTATCGATATGTCTGTGAGCTTATGCACGCTAATCTCAGAAACGTCTTAACACATTTAAATGCAGTTTTCACTTTTGTATTTTGGCAAACTTCCTTTAACATTAAGTAGTATTTGTTTCATTTGAATTGGTTGTTAAATAAAAAAAAGTTATATCTATAGTATAAATAATTATACTCGACTAAATTGCTACAAGATGAATATTTTATTGAACTGGCTGAAACTAGTTTTCAATGTATAGAGTCTTTAAAATGATAATACTATTAGAACACTAAAACAGTTACGATAAATAAGTACTCGTATTCTCCAAACGGGTGGCGCCGCGAGCAATTTAATTTTTGATTTATCATCAACCGGGAAAGATCGGCAACAAAGAACATCACGCAGATATAAATTATGCATTTATCAGTTTCACGCTGTATCCCACACACAGCAGGGTAGGCAGAGGGAACCTAATATCAAGACACTCTGTTCCCCACTTTCTGCCAAATTCCGGAGGCATTGCGTGGCAGAACTCAATGCCGCGCTTTGCCTGGACACCAGAGCGAAGAAATGTAAAAATAAATTTAAATAAATATTTCATCTCCTCGAGTGGGGATCGAGTCCACAACCAGTGCAACCAGATCGAGTCACACTTAGTGCCGCTGCGCCACGCCTGGCCTCGTATATTATGTATTTATTAAAAAAGCATAAATTACAATAAAACATACATGGTCGCGAAAACAAATAAATTGTACGCGAGCCCACAAGTTACAACTTGTTCATAGTGATATGATTACGTGCGTCAAATAGAGCTAAAAATGCGTCACAGCTTTATTTCCAGTGTGCATTTTTATAAAATAACGACAGCTACGACCAAGGAAGGCCATTGACCACATTTTCATAAAACAGTTACTAAATTTATAATATTTGTAGTATTGCAGAGCTACATTCCATGACACGAGCCTATTGTGGCGAAGTGAGACAGCGTCTGACTGTAAACAAGATGGTTGTGAGTTCGATCGAATTGAGGTGCAATATATGAAAATAGTGAACAGCTGAAAGAAAAATAAATTATACATAGGTATACCTACCCTACCCCACCCTTTTTTGACAAAAAAAAAGTTGAAACAACTCAATCAAAGTTTTCTGAATGGATGTTTTTAGCATTATACATCTTGTTATTTTATAGATTTCTCGATCGATCATTTTTGTACTTAATAGTACAAAAATTACGATTTTATTTGAATGATAACATATAGAAATTAGGTTGAAAGAACCTGGCGTGAATAAAAAATATTTGTCGGTGCGTTTGTTCACGCTAATCTCCGAATCGGCTTAATTTAAATGCGATTTTCACTTTTACCTTCTGGAAACCTTCCGTTAACATATAAGATTTGTTTTATTACAATAGGTTCATAAATAAAAAAATATCAATTTAAAGTACTTAGTTCGACAAATTTGCCAATTGATATATGCAGTTATTTTATGCAACTGTTCTACTGAATTGGCTAAGTTTTTAGTTTTTAATTCGATAAAATCACAGAGATTTCAAGATTAAGGCTGTGTACTTACCGTCTACCTAAATACAGTAGTTACATATTTCTTTAAATACAAAATTAAAAAAAAAAAATACTTAATGAGACCGTTGTGGCGCAGTAACACAAGTGTGTGACTTCAACGCGATGGTTTTTGGGTAAGTTCCCATTCGATGAAATGAATTATATTCTATTATTATTTTTTCGATTTCTTCGCTTTGGTAACAAGACTAAGTGTGGCGTTCCGCCTCTCAATACGCTGGATACAGCGTGAAGCGGATTTAATTTTTTTGGATAAATAGCCAAACTAAAACAATTAATCCATTTTTAGGGTTCTTTACTTCAAAAGGAAGTCCCTTTTAAGATCTCTTTGTTGTCGATCTGTCAAGACTATTTTACTTGAGATCGCGTTGAGGTATCAAGCTATTCAGGTTTACAGTTCCATGGACAACACAAATACAGCGCAGTCAAAATATGAGCATTTATGTATCGTTTTGACTTCATTTTGTATGAAATTCGCCGCGTAATCGTAACCCATAGTATACTCCCCGTAGACAACACAAATAAAGGAAAAAATCCGAAAAGTAAATATTACTTTTAATTATTAATTACTCATATTTGTAGTACATTTCATACAAAATAAGTGTACATGAGCGCAAACGTAAGTTTGTAACTTTTTCGTCGCATCATCAAAACCTATAAGGAATTTCCCAACCGCAACTACTAAAATTGGTAGAGAACCCACGGTGGCGAGTCTGACTCGCGCTTGTCCGGTGTTTTCTTTAATATATATTACTTAAATAAACATCGTATATTTCAAGCGGGCGTATCCGCACGGGGGCTGCTAGTTATAAGAGTTACTTTTACACAAATTAGTTAGAAGTAACATCAAGACATAATTCATTATTTATTTCTTTCTGGACAAAATCATGAATGTCCTGCAAACAAGGATGTGAATAGAACCTAAAGTTGTGAATAACAATATAGATAACAAATAAACTGACAATAGTATGCGGAGCCACCAGGTGTACAAATTTGTATGAGGGATAGGGATAAACAAAAAATGTTAATATACACTCTATTTATTTAAATATATACCTAAAAAGGGATAAATTAAAAATAAGTTACATAACAAACATAATTTACAAAGCTTACATAAAATAACTGAAAATAATATATGACCACGAAAAAAAAACGTGATTTTACTAAAAAAATTTATCGTGTCACAATAATTTAAACATAATCCATTGTTTTTAAAAAAATCCAAATTCAAAGTATAATATATAGAAATAATTTAAAAAGTTAAAAAGGAACAACGAATAAGTTAAAAATGTGCAAGTGTTATTAGCTATTTTGTAAAAAAATTTTGTATTCACAGCGTGTAAACATACAACCAGTGTCTATTACAAATCATTAACATAGCCTCTCTTAGTCCCTCCGACTCAGCGAGGTAATTAAAAACTCTCGAATAATTAACTTACATTATAATAAATCAATACAATATAATGTACAAAATATACAATACGTTTAACAATCTTTTAACAGTCTTATAACTTTATCTAATCTATACAATATTGCACTTACAACTTCATTCAATTGTTTGTGAATGTGATACAGTTGAGATTTTTCCTTACTCCTAAAGTAGTTAGCTCCACATGCATCACTTAATCTAATCCTTATTTAGTTCAACTCAAAAGGACGAATTTTAATGATTATTTCATTTGTAAATGCCTCACGAACAAATGAGTGGGATGTTTTGATTCATTCATTTGAGAAAATCATTTTAATATTGTATAAATGCTTGAATGCATGTAACAAAGCTTATTTACACAACCAACGCGGTCGTCACTCGTGGCTAGCAACCGACTAGCTGTATTAACTGCTGCACTGTGGAACGGTCCAACAAACACAAGTCAAAGTCGAACGTTTTAGTGGTCACTTCGTAGCGTCCCGTCTCTGCTATGAGGTTCACAACCCTTTCGAGGTCCTCGTTGTTTTTGATGGTCATGATGCGCTGCTGCAAGCCCCGCAGCTGCACCATGTAGTCGGGCGACAAGTCCCCTGGCTCCGCGTCCTCGCCCAGGCTGCTGGATACACCATTGTCCTGCACTTTGGTTTCTATAGACGTGGAGCCGCTGCTCTCTCCGTGTTCGTTGTCATTTGAAGGTCCAGAATCAGCTGCTTTGGCGATTTTTCTGTTTTCGGCGTCCTCCTCCTCCGCCGCTTTGCGTTTGCGACGTTTCTCTTCTCGTTTTGATTTGTCTTTGTGTTTTTTTGATTTTTCTTTTGGTTGTACTGGCGGCGGCTCGACTGCTGGCTCGGGCTCTACTTCTGGCTCCGGCTCAGGTTCTGGTTCTGGCTCTGGCTCAGGCTCTGGTGATGGTTCTCGCTTGACAGGCTTTGGAGATGGGTTTTTTATTTTTATTTCTTCTTCATCTGCTATCATTGAAACTTCTGAATCTGAATGACTACTATTTAAATCTTCAGTTCCTATGTGTATTGCTTTAGTCAAACCACTCTTGGAGCTGCATTGTGATGCTGTATCTATAGAAATTGGTGATGCAGGTTCAGGTATGGGATGCTGCTCTTTTTTAACTGGCGTCTCTCTGTGTTCTATGACTTCGGGTTTTTCTAGAGACATCTCGCGCATTTTTTCGTGTTTGTGTTTTCTATCTTTACTAGATTCTTTGTGCTTTTCCTTTGACTCATCTCTTTTCTTATCTTTTTTCTTGTGCTTGTGTTTTCTTTCTGAATCATTTTTATCTTTACTTTTATGGCTTTCATGACGTTCAGTGTTTTCTGGAGGGGGAGATTTTCTTAAATTTTCTTTAACTTTTTCTGGTTTAATTTGCTTCTCTTTCACTGGTGAATTTTTCACTACTTCCCTTTCTTTGACAATATCTCGAGACTTAGTTATCTCTTTAGGTAATTCTTTAAGTGGTTCCTTAGGAGAGTCCTTTGGTTTGTGACTTTCTTTTTTGTGCTCCTTCTTTTCTCTTCTTTCTTTATCTCTATCATGGCTCTTTTTCTCTTTTTTCTTTTTTTCTTTTAAATCTTTCTCTGTTTTTAATTCAAGTATCCTTTCATCTGCTTTAGATTTCTTCTGTTCAAAGTTATCTACTATATGTTTTGATGTTTTGTACTCTTCCTTAATACTAGAGGCACTGCTAGATCTTGGTGCTGGACTTGGTGGTTTTCTGGTTGGACTGATACATTTTTTCTTAGCAGGTTCAGGAGAGGGTGGTCTTTCACTTTGTCTTTTACTCGCTTTTTCCTTTGCTCTCTCCAATTCTTTGCTATGATTTTTGGACCTTTCAATTTTCGGTTTATCTTTTTCTTCTTTTACAGTTATTTTGTCAGATTTACTCTCTTTGTGTTCATGTTTGGCTTTCTTATCAGAACTTGATCTTTCTTTATCTTTTTTGTCTGATTTTGCAGAAGTATTTTTTTCAAGCTTTTTAGGATCTGGTGAAACTTTAGGTGGCTTTTGTATGGGTGGTCCGAACAAATTTTCAAAGCTATTGTTAACTTTTTGCGGTTGCTCTTCTTTGTATTCTTTGATTTTATGTTTTTTCACATTATCTGACAACAATTTTGATTTACTACTTATATGTGGTTTTTCATCTGTAAAAGAGTCTCTACTTCTGCTTTCTTGATCAGGGTTTGTGTAATATGCATTTTTGTCCACAACAATTCCTCCGCCTTTTAGCAGCCTCCTCCTAAATTCATCATTGGGGTTTTCAAATATATACCTATCTTTTAAAAATCCACCGTGTTCCAGTGTGAGGTCATATATAAAGACTATCTTTTTAGGTTCATCCTTATTTTTCAAATATATTTCTATTGGTAATACAAAACTAGCATATCCAGACTCTTTTATAGAAAATGGTGGTTCTTTAACAACTGCAAAAAACAAAAAATATATATTACAAACTATAAATCATTTATTAATATCATTAAAATGATATAAACCAGTAGAAAATACTCATATTATATATAAAATATTAATTGATTGCTTGAAATATTTAATAGAGGCCAGTCGTGGCGCAGTGGTACAAAGTGTGACTGTAAAACCGACTGGTTGTGGATTCAATCCCCACTGGAGGAGATAAAATATTTACTTAAATTTATATTTTCATTTCTTCGCTCTGGTGTCGAGGCAAAGCACGGCGTTGAGTTCTGCCACTCAACACGCAATGCCTCCAAAATTCGGCAGAAAGTGGGGAATGAAGTGTCTTAACACTAGGTTCCCTCTGCCTACCCTGCTGTGTGCGGGATATAGCGTAAAGCTAATTTAATTTTTATATTTTTGAAATATTTAACAATAATTTATTGGCTATTTAACTCAAGAACTACAAACTCTATTTCTGAATCACTCATGATATTAGAGGGATAAAAATAAATGGATTTTATATGTACAGAACTACGTAAAAAAAAAGTTTATCTTAATTCTTTATTAATGTATTTATTACAGATAAATATAACTGCAAATTTAAAAATAAATTCTCAATCTTATATTTAAAAATATATTTTTAATATGTTAAGATTTTAATATTATTTTTTTATCAAATAACGATAATAGATTCAGATAGAACTCATATCTGAGTATTATAAAAATTGTAATTGCATAATATTTACCTCGTCTTGGTTTTTGGAAAGTTTCGTGTAATTTGAAAACAACTTTTTCAACAAAGTGACTTATTTCAGCACCCTCTTGACCGCGTACGAAGACTTCCCAATCATGAGTGAAACCTTCTGGGGTTTTCTTTGATCTCACTGAAGCTTCATGTCCGATTTCAATATTTACTCTAATTGCAGACATTTTGTACAATCTACAAGGTAAAGAAGTGCACATTTAATATATAATATTCATACATATATATAATTCAACGCATTAAAAAATAAAACAAATGTATGATATAAAACGATTAAATGTATAATGTTATAACTCACAATTAAAAAAGAGTCTTACAGCTATTGCAAATCCAGAATAAATCGCTTAACACACTTTTTTATTAATCACTGAATAGATATTATAACAAATAACGAAAATAATCTTTTAGCGCCCTTGTTATTTTTGTCCGCCATATTCAATTTCATATCGACATTGGTCTTTGAGATGCGTTCCGTTCAAAACAACAATGTGTAGGTACTTAAAATATACATAAAAAAACAGTGTATAATAAATTATGGCAACAATATTTTTATTAATCTATGATATTTAATTTTATATTGTTGATGATGATCTGATACAATGGGATAAGAAACTATCATTAATTTTATATTTTGTAATATGATATGCTTAGCTACATACATATATACTCTATAGAATTATATATTCCTTGCTTAGCTAGGTACTTCTATTGAGTAGGTTATCTATAGAATATTTAAGCAGATTGAGTTCTATATAGATACCTATATTTTGCAAGCTTTCATCGTAAACTAAACTAACTTGTACAAGTTTACATCTTTTTAGCAGATTAGTTATCTAAAAAATCTATATAATCAATAGTCAATAGTCTTGTTATATTTTTTTATGTATAGATGGTTCAAATCGGAAAAAATAAGACTCGAGTCAAATTGAGTTGGAATACTCGAGACTCGAGTTAAGCTACTATAAAAGACTGTAACATACAGGATGGAAGCGTCAGCGCTCCTTTTACGGGAACAACATATAGGAAAAAATATTTTAAACCCATATCTAAAGAAATTAATCAAAATACCTCAACAGTTTAGACGTAAGGTTTATTTTCAGTTCACGAGTTTATACATATCTATATTTCGTGTGACGCAAATGTTAAACAACTTTGAACTCTGCTATCAAAACCTACGATTCGATTTCAAAATGAGGCGTATGCGGCGGTCTCCCTTTGATAGGTTTGTGTGTGCGCGTCGTTTTTGACTAATGGCGTTTTATATTACAATAATAATGATATTATTTAAAAAAAAAACACTTTATCATTGGAAAAAAATAAATAAAAATAAATTGTTTTAGGCTTTTATTGTATAGGGTAGTTAAAACTCAAGTGGTTTCATTTAAAGTGATGCTAACAGAAACACTCTATATGATGTTAACAAAGTTTACCAGACGTACATTATGTTAATAGAGGTTTCAGGTTATATCAACAATATTGTTTTAACCAAAGAGATACAGTAGCCATACTTTCTAGGAATTATTATAAAGTTCAAACTAAAATGAACTCGAGATAATCCTAACTCGAGTTGACTCATGATTAGGTCAATCTGTCAGATTGGCATATGTCAGTTGTCAATGTAACTATACCATATATTTTGGTAACCTATTGAAGTATTCAGTGAATAGATTTGTAATAATTTTAAATTAGTTCTCCTTGTGAAGCTTCACATAATAACATTGAAATGTCTAGATTATTGACAGCAATTTTTCAACCTTTGAAGTAAGTAATATAACACTAGTTAACGTATATTCGTATAAATTAGAAATATTAAGAAATTATTTTTATTCCTCAGATGTATGAGCCAATCTTTACGATCTACAACACTCGTATCTACTACAGAAAGGAACAGCTTAGCTACGACGGAATCTCCATTACTATCATTTGTTAGGTCAAAAGTACGTTGTTATTTTCCTCGACCAAATGAAGTAAGAAGAGTTCGTCGTCATGGTTGGAAAACTAGGATGTCCACACCTAATGGTCGGAGAGTAATCATGAGGCGGCTATTAAAAGGTCGTTTTGTTTTATCCCATTAATTTGTTATTTTTATTAATATTTTCCATTAGGATTAGGATATAATAAATTAGACACAATATAAAATTATCTCTTTTATTTCAACTTAATAAATCAACTATTTATCTCTTAAATTCTAATGCAACAAAGTTATACACATACCTAATGGAACATTTGTTATATAAAATGAAAACTGTATTTAAAATATAAAAAGTGATTTTTATTTGGTAAATAAGAAATTGAGGCATTAACAAATCATGTTAACAATTTCTAATTAAATAAATATTTTGGTTGTGATGGAGCTGAATCTTCAGAGGTTGGAGATGCAGGTTTGAGAAGGTTAGACATCTCTGATGCTACAAAACTTGTAAATTTTATTATTGCTAAATGAGCGGCAAGTTGCAATATTAAGGCACCAAAACCTTTATATAGACCACCTACACCCTCTTTAGCAATGGTTGTATTGTAACAATCTATGAAACCTTCATACCCAGTGAGAATTGGAGTCACTGATGTCCCTGTATCCAGATTGTCAATTATAGTTCTTGTTCCCTGTAAAAATGTGTTATTTAGAATAATTTGTTAAAAAAAATTGTCATGAGTGATTGTGATGCCATAATGGGGTAGTGGGATATTGTTTGACTGTAAAACACAATAATTTAAAATTAAACTCTCATATACTTTTATTCTTGCCACTCCACATATAATGATTGAAATTCAGGGATTTAGAAGAATCAGTGTGTTTTGTCAGTTGATATTAGGTTCTCTGGAGTATTTAAAAGATATCACAATTATTTATTAAGATTGTCAAAGAAATATTCTTTCTTCGAGAAGGGTTGCATAATTCTTTTTATTCTTGCAAACACCACATTTTCCAGGCTTTAATCTGTTATAAAGTGGAAACTCTTAAGTTAATCTATGACTTACCTGTATATGAAGTCTGTGAATAATAGTTTCAATTGGATAAAATAATATCTCCATAGTAATAAATGAAAATATATTGGCTTTTAGATTCATATCTTCAATTATAGGATTTTGTGAATTTTTAAAATAGTTTTCATTGTATGAATCACTTAGTTCATGTCTATGGCGCTGTTGGAAACGTAAAATTCTTACTGTTATACTTTTTAACAGCATGCTGAAAATAAAGATATAAGTCTATTTTTTACAACAGGTTAGAATATACTTTTATTATTACATCTATTATGATATCAATACTTATCCTAATAAAAAAATGTGAATTAATAACTATATGTATATTGGAGCAGCAGTGGAGTGTAGTGGCACAGTGTGTGACTAAATGCAATGTTTGCGGGTTCATCTCCTTCTCAAAGAATGACATTTTCTTTTCTGTGCTTTAGTACAAAATGCACTATTCAGTTCTGCCACACAACAGGCAATTTTTAATCAATGTCTTAACATAAAGTTCTCTGCATACATATATGTAGCTAAAATATATATGTATATATACAATGGTTCTACTTACTGAGCAAAATATTTTGAGATTCCTAGACCAATAGACGGCATTACAATAGCCCATATAGGCAACATTCTGCCACGGCTGGGAGTACCCCATTCCAAAATTCTAACAAAACCTTCTCTAAATACATCCAGAATTGCTGGTTTATCACTTGCAATATCACTTTGTACTGTTTCTACAAGACTTGCTGAGTAAAATGGAGTAACAATAGCTAAACTTATGCTGAAAAATATTACATAAATAAAATAATCAATATATGTATAGTAGTGCTAGGCCAAAAAAAAATAATTAAAGTATACCATTTTAAAGATAGATGTTGAAGAAATTGTAAGACTGAACCACATTTTCCGAGTTCTCTGTAAAATAAAAATATAATTACTACCAAACAAGTATTCCTGATACTTTTTTAGAAAATGTACAAAAAAAATTATATATAAGGATTTAAATTGAAATCCTGCTACATTATATTTTTGTAGCAGTAAGCAGAGGGAGACTAGTGTTAAGATACTGCGCTCCCGACGTTTCGCTGTTTTTTGGAGGCGTTGTGTTGAGTGGTGGAACTTGACGTGCTTTGCCTTGACACCAAAGCAAAATGATGAAAATATTGAATATTTTATTTCCTTGCGTGAAAATTGATCCCACAAACTGTCGCGTTTACAGTTACACGTTTGTAAACCTGCGCCACGACAGGGTAGGATAGGTTTTTTTCTGAAAACATAATTTTTATATTTTTTTCAAACAAACTATTTTTTTCCTTCCTTATACTTAAAAAAATGTTAAATTAGAACCGTGTATGATTGTCGAGATATTTATATCACTGAGGGAGGCAGCTTAATGTTGCAGAAACTGGGCATTGTCTCAAAAAAGAGTTGAGATATTTTGAGGCCAGTTATAAGTCCTTCTGATTTATTCTCAAGGAATTAAATATTTGATATTTTTATTTCTTCACTCTGGTAATAAAGCATAGTGCGGAGTTTAGTTTCACCACTCAATATGTAGTGGCTCCAGATTTTGGTGGATAGTGGAGAATGGAAAAATGATCTTAATGGGAATGGTGTCTTAACACTAGGTTCTCAGGTTCCCTCTCCCTGCCCTTCTGTGCAGGATATAGTGTAAACCTAAAACCATATATATATAAATAGAAAGTTTGATATGCAGACTTCAATAAAAAAGCATCAAATAACAAAAATCAACTGCCATGGCATTGCAAATTACAGATTGTTAAAAAAAACAAAAAAAAAACTATGAATATTTATACTTAGGCCATCCAGTTCCTTTTGATATAACATCTTCAACAGCCAAGTTAAGTCCTTTTACTATGCATGTGGAACCAATCCCTTTCCATAGTGTAGTAAAATCTTGTCGTCTATGAAGTCTGACCACAACTGGCAATAATGTGTAAGGTACTATATGATAGTTTCTCAGGCTATTATGAACCTACATAACAAAGTTAGTAGTATATATATTTTTTTAGTCCATTCATGTAATATTTTATACCTTATTTTTTAATGATAGATTAATAGATAAAAAAGATGTTTGATAAAGTAATACAATATATTTTTATAGCATGTCTTGGATAGAGACCATAATGGAACAGAAATTGTTTTCCCTCAACTAAAGGTATTATTGTTGAAATTTAAAATAATTATGTAATAATAACAGATTTAAGTTACAAATTATATGTGTAATGCGTCAACTTGTATCTCAATGGTACTCATGGTACTACAATTTTTTTTGTGTCACAACATCCTTGTGTTAAAAGTGTGCGTTAGAAAGTAGCCTCTTTGCACTCTCTTTGTTACCAGAGTGTGTAAATGAAAATAATTCATTACCTTGAGTTGGGTTTAACCTCACAACAAAAATATTTTTGCAATAAAAAACTGGCTCTGTCAACAATAGCCTTAAAAAATCTGCTAAAAATAAAATATGAGGATATAAGAAATGAGATTTTAACAAGAATAAAAACCTAGTATTGAATTATTTATTCATACAAACCTGACATTGTCTTCTTAGCACAATAAATGGATGACTCAACAAATTTTCTGTTACGAGACTAGCTACACTTATAGCTGTAGTAACGTAGGTACTAGGTTCTGTAATCAAAAATGATTTTAATTAATTAGCTAATATGTATGACATTAAATTCAATAAAAAATAAGAAAAAAATATATTTTTTATAGTATTACTATAAAAAATATAATATAAAGTTCTTTAAAATGAAATGCTTTTTTTTAAATTATATTACAACTACATACCTTCTTCTGGAACGTCATCTGTTACTAAAGGTGGTCCTTGATACTCTTCAGTTAGTGGGGTGTGATATCCATAAATTTGTTGATATCGAGTATCATATAGATCATTCGTTTCCCTGTTGGGATCTAAACCGAAAGGGCGATTATAGCCACTATAATCTCCAAAACCAGCCATATTTTATAATTATCTAATACTTGCTCATTCTAGCTTAGTGACTTTAATGTAATAATAAAACACACACTCAACACTCAACGCGAACTATGTAGTTCTAAAACATAGAAAATATGAAAACAATATATGTAACAATAAATTTATTTATTATAAAATAAAAAAAGATACAATGTAGAAAAACTAGCAAGTACGAACAGTGCGAGCTGTCAATCGTATATTTTTGACACAAGTCAAATTTACATTTCATGTTCCGCAGTTATACTCACAGAATACATATGTGTTCTGTAACACATATACCGCACCGTATACGGTTAATACAAAGCGACAACTCCTTCTGTTTGACACCTCCCCACCAAGCAGAGAAGAATTTGAGCAGGCGATACTTTCCCTCAAGAAAAACAAAGCGCCAGGTCTGGACCTTACAACGTCAGAAATGCTGACAACAGACACAACGATCTCTAACTAACTCTCCTAAGGAAGATCTGGATCACCGAAGAGATCCCGGGTGGCTGGAACAAGGGTCTCCTAGTAACTATGCGGAAGAGAAATAGTTCAGCCAGTGCAGTAACTGAAGAGAATTTACAGTATTATCTGTGCCATTGAAGATTCTCTACAAAATATTTTTGCATATGTTGTCAAGAGCAGTTGGGCCATTACTTAGAAGAGCGCGCTTCAGGCCGAACGGTTCTTGCACTTGCATCCATCTACAGACACTATACTTATAAGATGGAGCACGATGGCAGGTTAGGCTCTCCATTTTCACCTCAGCTTTTTCTCATCGTTATGAGAAACAGCTGAGAACTATACAGAGAACAAATGGCAGCAAATGGCAAGCACCTGCAAACCAAACTAGTCGATTTACAGCGTGAGGCTCTTAACGAAGTTCTGAAAATTAAAACTTATTAATTTGGTAGCATCGTGTCGTAGACTGGAGGAGCAGAAGAGGACGTCAATTCTAGGGTAGTCAAAGCCTGAGTGGTCTTCACGCACCTACGGCCCATGTGACGGTCGACGAAATATTTTACTGTAAGTCAGTCAGCAGTCAAGTTTGTGCTGCCATACGAGCCGTGGAGACTAAAAAACTACTCGGTATCTACTATCGCACTTGCGTTTAAGTAAATAGTAACTTACTAGGAAGTATAGTCTGCGCGTACCAGAGCGTGTAACATACGTCCCCTAGGACATAGGACAATAAACGACGGTACTGCTCAAAATTATAATGCACAGAATGAATAAAATATTTAAGACATATAAATTATATATTTGTATACAAAATATAATTGAAAGAGACTGTAGGGAAAACATTTTTTTAATATAAGCGAGTTCCAATTTTATTTAAAAATGATCATTCAAAGTTCATTTCACAGAAAAATATATATTTAAAACTTATACTTGTAGTTTATTTCGCAGAAAATGAGTGCATAGGTTTGAAAATTTAGTTTGTTACTTTTTTTAAATCATGAAATATAGTGTTGATACGGTAAGTGAATCTCATTTATATACGAGTGGTTTTTAAATCCATCTTTTGTATACCAAAAAAATTGTACTTTGAATTAAAATATTCTTTCTTTTTTATTTATTTTTGCACTCTTAAGAATTTTTTGTTAATTTTAAACTAAAACCCGGCTCCGCATCCATATTCACGATTATTTGTCTTCAAAAATCTGCATATTATAATGTCAAAAAGACTGCATCCGTACATACAGGATGTATTAAATGTCAACATTATTGCATCTGACATCTGGCATTAGTAAATATATATTTATTTACAAATATTTTTTTAGATTTTTCAAGTATATTTATGTACAGACATTTAGTATTCATAGTGTTCAATGTTTTCATAACAATTTACATTTTTTTTTCTGAAGAAGCGGTATTTATCGTCCTTTTAATTAAAATTCTAAAATTGTATATATTATTTATAATTTTATGTACAGCTCCCTCTAGTGTCGGGAAGAAAAATACAGTATCTACTTTGTAGGCTTAGTACATATTTATACCGCTGTAGCTTAAGACGCATGATCAATTTTCTGTCTGTCCCTATCTTTTGTAAAGATTTCTCACGGTCAGCGAACGACTATCGATTTAAAATATATAGGACAAAAGTCCTATAGCTTAAAAATGTGGACTTAGGTTTAAGTTGAATTTGTGAAAATATACAAATAAAATGTTTAATAAAGCGGTGTTGTGCTTGTCGACCTTACACTTTTATAGTAAGTGGGAATTATCCTGGTACATATAATATAATAATCTGTCAGGCATTTAGAAACTGTGATAAATTTGTTTGTCTCGGTGTTATAGGTGTAGCAGCACAGGGTGAGTGCACGGATTTACGAGGTACAATAATTTCAAGTGGACTGCATTATGTACCAGGGCCGGATACTTGCACGTTATGCATTTGTGACAATGGCATGCCTAAAGTATGTAAGGCGGTATTATGTTCACCACCCCAGGTGAGTTATTTTTTATACGTTCTTTACTGTTTTAAAAATAAATATATATTTTATTTTTGCCAAACCATAATTTACTATTCTTATTAGATTCTTATTAATACATAATTTTATTTCATATAAATTATTGACTTTATAATTCTGTACATAGTAATTAAATATTTATGCTTATCAAAAAAATCTTTTAATCTTTAAACAAACTGCGTTGAAAATATTTTTGCATTTAATAAAGTTGAAATATTCCGGAAATATGAATATTATTAATCATAACAGTGAAATAGAAGTAATGATTATGACACGATAATTAAGTTAATCAGTAATCACTTCAAAAATAAACATTTGAAGCAAACTATTTATTATGCATATATTATCACATTTTATATGTAGCGTCACACAATGAATGCATGACTCCCATGTGAGTTAGGTAAGGCTGACAATTGTTGCAGATGGCTAGTAGGTTTTATTTTTTTATCAATTGTTTTATCCTGACCTAAATTAATACTAAATGCTTTTAAAACAAATATGTAATCAAAGACAATGTGTGTAAAATTTCATAAATATATTTAAAAAATAATTATTAAATCAGCTTCACGGAACCTAGTGTTCATCCACTTTCCGCCGAATTCTGAAGGTTTTGTATGTTGTGTAGAGGAACTCCACCTCGCGCATTATCTCGACACCAGAGCAAAGAAAGAAAAATATAAATAAATATTTCATTTCATGAGTAGGTATCAAACCCAGAACCAGTTGTGTTTACAGTCACACTTTGTGCCTCAATAAATATGTATATGAACTAGAAATTTATATGAATTATTTATAATTGCATGTAGGGAAATTTAATTTATAATTTTTTCCAGTTACAGGTATTGTCTTGCATGGTAGGGTAGATAGAGAACCTAAAAATAATTAAATGTATATATTTAATATTTCTCCCTTTGCTCTAATTGATAATTAAAATCTCAATATCTGAAACCATTTACAAACAAATAGTAACTTACTGAACCACAACAACATTGTAATAAGTGTAAATATTTTTTTTTCCATATAAATAAAAAAAAACTTTATAGAAATCATAAAAAATGCTGTATATAATGTAGCATGATTTAAATTTGCGTATCTATATAAAGTAATATAAATATAAACTAGTTTTTAATTTTATATTTACAATAATTACAGGATTGCAGATCATTTCGTGTAGGTAACACTTGTTGTGATTTCATCTGTCTCGATGATGTAGTGAAGCCGGCAGAGGGAGCCGAGGCTAATGTTCGTGTCGCTGCGGGCGGTGCTGCTGCTGTTGTATTGTTGACCGTAGCGCTCGTTGTATACAGAGTTAGGAAACAGAAGCGACGTAGACCCCCACATACAGAGGATCAACGAAGTTTGACAAGCATTGGGTAATATTTTTTTACATCTTTTATTTTTGGCATATGTTCTGGTCCACTTAGTTGTAAGACATTGCATGTTGTCTGAAATGAAAAAAAAAATAGAAATATCAATTTCTACGAGTGGGCATCAAACCCGCCACCGTCACATACAGTTCGACACTGTCGCACTGTGCCACTATAGGTTTAAAACTCGGCAATTAGTATAATTACTGCAAATACAATTTTAATAGTACCATTTTTAAATTATAATGATGGGAAGTTATTACAAAATGAGTTCTAACAAAGATATTTAAACAAGAAATGGCTCAGAGTTAAACTAAAAAATAAAACAAATTTTTCAGTTACATAAGCGGCAGTATGGGCTACATGGGCGGGAGCTGTGAAACAGCGCCAATGGGGGCTTGGAAGCCTCCAAGCAACTATTTACCAAGGGGCGAAGCTCCACCGCCTTATGAGGAGGCCATGGCGCAGTGTCGGTCTGAATCTATGCGGTAATTATATAGGATTATATTATTTAGTTATTTCTTATTTTCTTTTGTGTATTAATTTAATTGCCTGATTGTAAATAATTGTAGAGTGCATCTGTCATCATCAAAGTGCATCAAACTGCCATCTTTTTGTTTGCGTTGGAAAATGTGACAGAAATATAGTAAAAAATTATAAAAATCTATCTTTGTTTAAGCGATTATTTTATGTTTTAAAAAAAATTACGGAACATAATGCTAACAACATAAATCAGTTGTAACAAGTGCTTGCAAGACATAGCTTGATGAAACATATCGCTTACTTACTGGTCAGAGTACTTGGTCCATTTCCAAGAAGCGCAGGTTCAAATTTTTATGTTTTCTAAAATTATTTTTCTTTGTGAAGTTTGGAATAACTTAAAAATATTAAATATGTATTTTTTAATCTAGCGTAACAAACGAGACGTCGTTCCACCGTTCGTATCCGACAGCGGACGCGCGCGACGACATGTGCGCGTCGCACGCTTACGTTAACATACCACGACCGATCGCTCAGGTAAAATAAACTTAAAATTAAATTTATTTATATAATAATGTATATTTTGTGTTTTGGTGTTTAAATTATATGATTTATATCTCTCACTTTCAATAGTATCTAAAAAATCATCATCATACCAGCTTTTTTTTTATCCAGCTTCACGCTCTATCCCGCACACAGCCTAACGGAGTCTCTTAACACTAAGTTCCTTTTGTCTAACCTAGGCAAAAGGAACTTAGTGTTAAGAGACTCCGTTCCCCACTTTCACTACCGAATTCTGGAGGCATTGTGTGTTGAGTGGCAGAATTCAACGCCGCGCTTTACCTCGACACCATAGCGAAGAAATAAAAAAATATATTTATTTAAGTAAATATTTCATCTCCTCAAGTGGAGATCGAACCCAAAACCAGTCGGTTTTACACCACACTTAGTGCCCCTACGCTACGTCTGGCCTCAATCCAGCTTATTCCAGCATGAAGGTATCATATTCTTGCCGTGCGTACCCGGCTTTGAATAGGATCCCCCTGGTACTTACTATAGTACGTGTGGGAGAGTCACATCGTCAACAGTAGCAAGACGCGTGAGCAGACTCGACCGGATTCGTAGGTAATGCCAGGCCCCGGCGAACAACTCCCAACCCCCTTTCCTGGAATATGATAGCGGCACTGAGAGATGCTCTACCTCAGGAGGGTACCAGCAATTCCGTATTTGGAGAATCCTTCCCTAAGTCCTCAAACTGAGGCCGCCCTTCGAAGTTCTGTCTTTTTTGGACATCCACATATCGAGGGGGCCAGATGGTACCTCTCCTTTAGTGCTCCGTTCATGTGTTCTTGAGCTGATACCGGCACAACGCGTTTGTCTCAGCACTCTTCCTCAGTCGGCGTAGTCCCAGACTCGTGGTAGTGCTCTTATCAATCCGATCCAGAAGAAAGGGGATGGTTCCGATCCATCTGACTACAGTCCTATTACTATCACCTCCCTACTTTCGAAAATGATGAATGCTCTCCGCATTATAAATGGCCAGCTCTTGGTTTATCTATAGGATTGCAGATTGCTTAATGAATGTCAATATGGCTTCCGCCGTAGTCTCTTAACCGGTGATCTTCTGGTCTTCCTAACCTACCGCTGGGCTGCGGCTATCGAAAGCAATGGAGAGGGCATGGCAGTTAGTTTGGACATGGTGAAGATTGATTCCCGAGAATTTATGCACGTAGATCGCCACCTTTCTCACTGAGCGCAGCATCAAGGTCGTTGTTAACGATGTTTGCTCTGAATACATGTCCGTGAACTTTCACAATCAAATCACCACATTGGGACTTAGCGTTACGAGTGACTACGCCATAACACCGATTGTTCCTGTATAGGGCTCAATATAAAATGTAACAAATCCTCAGATATATCCTTGACTTTTGTATTGTTTGCTTGTTTGTATAACATGAGTCGAATTAAGAACAGATACTAAAATTCTATTGTTTTGTACTATCACCATAGACTTTGATTATCCGTGCCTTTTTTGTCATTGATTTTTTTGATAATTTAATGCTTTTTGTTAAGTAAACATTGATCGGTTTATCATCGATATTTAAGTTCCCATATCAGCGTCAATTAGATGTTATGGTGCTATGAAGGGCCCATCCAAAGATCATTTCCTTTGTTCGATCATCCTGCGCTCCTCAATCAATATTAAGGTTGGTCGTTGGTGGTCGTTGATCATGGTGATTGTGGTGCAGTCAACGTTGGTTTCGTCATACCCTTATCGCTCCTCATCTTTGTAGGAAATAGCCATTTTGATGTTGTGTTCCACTATATCAGTCGCGGAACATTCATTTGACAGGCGTAAGAAATGATATCGTCTTTTTTTTCATCAGAGTAGTAAATGTTATAAGTCGCCGAAGTTATGAGTTGCCGACAGGGCGTGATACGCTGTCGTATAGGGCGTTCTTGATATATTCCTTAGTTTGTATGATCACTACCGACTTCTATGTAAGTCCCTGACATTCGTTGAAGGTCAGGGTGCGCGAGTTTCCCCTGTATCCTTTTCTGATAAGATCCTCTGCTTGCGTATGGACTAAGTACATGGAAGCACCAACACCATGGATGGATCCACCGTGTATTGCGAGCTTCTCAGGGAGTGATTTGTCTATTAGGCTGAGTACATTCCATCATAAACTCCTTTGAGCACGTATGTCATATCCAGTGGACAACAAATTGGAAGAATTAGTTCCAATTTGTTATTCTCGTATATAGCGGCTTTCTCTTCGGGTGTTGAAATGTTTAAAGAAATTATTTATTTTGTGGATATTCATTATTATAAAATAAGTGTTTGATCAGTTACTTCTAAAGTTGTAATTTAAAATGGATGTGTTCCTGTTTCAGATCGCCAACACGCAGAACTGTTACAATGCGCCACTTCTACAACCAGTTCATGCTGAAGCGACCGTCATGCCACATCCTTTGGCACAGAATAGTTAGTATATTTTCCTTTTTTTTAGAAATAGAGCGAGACAGTAGTTTTTTCATTAGAATCTAATGTCAAGATAATATCTCCGCTTTCTGCCCAAATTCGAGCGTTGCGCAAAATGAATAATCATTACGTAAATGAATAAATTTATATCGGTGCCGTCGTGACAAGGGTGGGACTGTAAGCGTAACGGTTGTGGTGGTGGTTCCATTCCCATTTAATGTAATGAAATATTAAATATTTTCATTTTTTCGCTCTGTAACAAAGCAAAGTTGAAATATTTGAGACACACAATAAGAATGTCTATGAGTAGTAACCCCACGCTACACTTTACCGCGAGCAGCGGGCGGCGCGCGGCTGACGGGGTCGCTGGGCGCCATCAGCGCGCGCCTCAGCGTGCCGCGCGACGAGCACGAGCGCCCGCACAACGTGCCCGGCTTCTACACCACGCACACCGCTCTGTGAGTCACCTTCAGCTTACTCATCAATTTTCACATTACACAGTTACAGTTATCATTTCGTGCCAAGTTACATAACTCACGTAGACCCACAGAAAGTACCCTATAACATTATTTACTTGGCGAATTTCAGACAAAACGCAGCAAAAACGAATGCTCGTATCTATTGAGTGCGTTGAGCTGAAAGCTTAGTGTTTTTTCTGTGGTCCAAGAGAGTGTGGACCTGAGTATTGAATTGTATATACCTTCACTCGGTCTCTCTCATGGCAGACTGACAGTTGGACAACAAAGTGATTATATAAGGATTTATTCTTTTCCTTGTGAAGTATGAGAACACCAAAAAGTAAAGACGATACGTATGTATGTTACATGAACATCACATGGAAAATGTATGTAAGATAAATATTAAAAAAGAAATAAATTATAATATTTGTCTTTACAAAGACAACTATACAAAATGTAAAAGAGTAAAGAAAGTTATAATATAAATATATCACGAAAAAGAAAATAGGTAAAATATTTTTTTTACATATTTTATAAATGAGATACCAGAACGAAAAAATGAAAATATTAAATGTTTCATTGAGTGAGCCTCTCCCTCCATACGGAATGTATCGAATTTGTAAACGAAATTTCTTAACACTAGGTTCCCCTCTGCCTTCCTCGTTATATGCGGGATACATTCTTACTACATTTTTTGAGTATAATATTCTAGGTTACCTGTAACCCGCAGGCACCGAACAATACCCCGCATATCGACAGCAGTGGACACCTCCACCTTAGAAGCCATGGGCTTCACCCGCGCCGACCGCTCCCTACAAGGCGAAGTACGTCGCTCCTTCCACAGACCGGACGCGGCGAGGGCCGACCGCAACGGACGCAGTATACCACGGAACCTGAACATCGTCACTGATAACACCCCCCAGCACTCCGCCAATCTCCCTCAACACCCCCCGAATCTACCCCAGCATCCTCCGAATCTCCCCCAACATCCCCCGGTTACAGCGCCCGTGGTAACTAGCGCGTCGGTGGTGCCGCAACGACCGAATGAAATTGTGGATGATAAGTAAGTGCTCGTTTTTAGAGTATGTTGTTAAATTATGTATAATTATTTTATTTACTTTACTCAGTACAATATAATATAAAATATATAAAATAATAGAATGTACCGAAATTTTTACGAAAGGTGGTGAAAAGGATATCTTAAAACTAAATTCCATATTAAGAATACGGAGTGTAGGTGGGAAAAAAAATAGCGATACACGACGGCTGTACTGAGCCGAAAGTCATGGCAGTCCTGAAGTTAGACTCTTCAACGTTTACACATGGTTGAAGTCCGCGCAGTTATCTACAGCTACAGTAACCGTGTCGCACGTCCGCAGGGGCGCGGCGGCGCGCGCCGACAAGCCCAGACAGCCCGACGCGCCCACGCTGCCGCTCACCGTCGACAAGGTTACATTGTGCTTATATTAAACATTTTTAAATTATTTATTTCAAGAATCATGGCCATTTTAATGTTATTTAATCGTAATGAATAATTAATTATTATAAAAAAATGGCGGCAAAGTTCAAAGTTATTTAACCTTTAGTAGTATTCTTGTAGGAGTTTGCGTTTACGTTATTAGTATCTATTCATGACTGCGTCGCACGAAATACAGATATGGATAAATATCGTGAAATAAAAACAAAATCCTTCGTTTAAACTGATGAGATATCTTGATCAATTTCTTCAGATACCTATAGGTTTAAAATATTTTACCCCATATGCTGTTCCCGTAAAAGGAGCGCTGACGCTTCTACTCTATATTTATTATATAAATAATATATTTTCCCATACAGCCGTCATGTGTATGCAGCTATGAAGGAACACGCGATGCTGAAGCGGACGACTACCGCAGCGAGTGCGAGAACTGTCACTCCGCCGACAGTAACTCTGGGTATGTTTGATCAATTCATTTGAAAATACATCTTAACAATCAGCCGTAGACAGTTGTTCAAAAATATTAATTTCATATCAGAATATGTCCTTATGAAAGCCAAGTGTTTGATATCAACTTAAAAAAAAATCGGCTAAATGTGACAGTTAGGTTCACGCTGTATCCCGCACATCTAGTGCTAAGACGCTTCGTTTCCACTTTACTTTCTGTCTTTTTTTTTAACAAACGACCCAACGGCGCAGGTGGGACGAGGGCGCGTCGTGGGGCACGCAGACGCTGCAGCGCCGCGCGCCGCCGCCGCCGGCGCCGCCGCCCGCCGCCGCCACGCTGCCGGCGCCCGCCGCGCGCCACGCCGGGTATCTCATCTATTGAGTAACTTCGACTCAAACAACATTCAGATTCATGTTTTTATATTTTGGACTGTACATTTTATGTAAGTACATACTTTTTATTACTCATTGTATTTTAATAAACTTTTGTTTTCATTTTTAGTCGAAACGCCATGGGAAACCCTTCGAACTGGGAGAACTGGTTTAATACGATACCCGATTCCGACACAGAATCCGAAGAAGAATGAAACGAACTTTAAAATTATTCGATTAAACATCGATCGTCGCGATTATCCGTTACCAATTATTCGAATTATTTTATAAGGTGTTCTTCAAATAAATTCGATTTATTATTCGACTTAAAGCAATCATTTGATTGAATTTAAAAAATATTTTAAATGTTTTCTTCTCTCGAAATTCAAATTGAATAAAACATAGTGTTATAACTGGAGTTATATTAATTTGAATACGAAATTATGTTTATAAATATTTTTCCGAATGTATTAATTTTTGTAGAAGTGAATAATAATTATATTCAAACATTTTTTTTAATAATACAGAGCAACATTTAGTTTTCACTTTTGTTTTTATATTTTTTTTTTTTGAGAAAAAAAACTCACAAACGTATTTTCTAATAATTGATTTTAAATAATTAAGATTCTAAGACAACATTCCATGACATTACCATTTATTACAAAGTTTATTTATACATCACAATTTATAATTTATATTTGCACGAAGTGTATTTTGATTTATTTTGCTCTTTTGAGTTTATTAATGTTATTTACCAAAGAAACATTTTTTTTTATTTCGAGTGTTTATATTGATAAATATTTCTTTTTATTCATTGAGTCTCAGACTAAGTTAAGTTACCTTAATTTCCAAGTACAACAACCTTTCTGTTTCTTTTTAAACATTTAGTTTTAAGCCAAAGGCGGCTAATATTTTCTTTTTGTTATAACTATTTTTTACTTTACTTTTATTATTATATTAATACGCTTTTTGTTACATATCCCATGTATCTGTTATATTATTTAACCAAAGAATATGGATTTTTTTTTTATTGTTTTAATGATTTGTATATATATTTTTTCTTAATCTAGTTCTAGGTTTAAAATATGGCTTTCAAACAGCTGTTGCTGTTGTGTTGTTAGTGTTGTAAGAATAACTTTCATTTGATCATACATTTACAAAGACTAGGCAATAAATGTAAAAAATATTAAATAGCAATTTGATTCAGTATTTATTTTTGTGGTTTATATGCACCTAATTATTAAGTTTAATTTATTTAAATCATATGAACTTTCTTGTTAACAATTTTCTGAATTATGTATAATTTGTTAAATGTTTAAGGGGTATACCATCACTTTTGTAAATCTATACTTACTTCCCTGCCATGTCTCCAAATATTCATATTATTAATATTTTTTTTTAATAATATGAACATTTCTTAGTTGTCCTAAATTAAGCTGTACTCACACCTTAACTTTCATACGGTTCTAACAACCAAACATAACTTTGAGCTATAACAATAAGATCTTTGATTTTTTCGATTTACTGTAAAGTGTTCAAAACGTTGGGTTTCTAAAAATGTCAAAATTATAATAATACCAGATTAAGCCGGATAAAGTTTAATTTAAAATAAATTAGAGCTAATTATTTTATTATATAACTGAAATAATGATGTAATTTAATCATTCTTTCACATGCACTATAGAATTTGCTTTGAAACTTTTTATAATTTACAAACGTGCTGGAAGCCCCTTGAATTTTCAAGATTTTCAAATTTTAATTAACAATAAAAACAATAATAATTCAATAACATCACAACTACACATACTCTGAATTTTTAATGAATTTAATATGTAGATGTCCTTAGATGTTAACTTAGTTATAAATGGTGCCAAAACGTATATGTGAAATGATTACAAGGAAACAGTGACGACGTTGATACGGTTCATGTTTTTACATTTAGCTAGGTAGACATTCGAGAATTTAAACTATTCTAAGGGAAAGAGAGTTTGTAACCATCGCCATTGTTAATATGCATAATAAAATATTATATATTCAATAAGGGCGCCTTCAATGAATTATGTCACGATAAGGAGTGGGCAAGAGGGGGGGGGGGGGAGGGGTATTGTTGTACCTATGACCTGACGTTACGTTTTCATATATAATATACATTATGCATATTTATCACACTCTTACTCATCAATTGGTGAAGTGCTGTTTAAGCTGGTCCATTTCATTAATCATAACGGCATCTCAAGATTGAGCGATTTATTGACACGGTACTTCATTTCATATTTTTTTAGTAATCTTGTAGAATTTCGAAATATGTGACGTCACAATAGGTAGGCTGTGAGAAGGGAGGGAAAAAGTAAAAAAAAAAACATTCGTTTGATATATTTATGGATGGCCCCTAAATAATCACTAAAGTAATCTACATTGATTCAAAGATAAACAGTATTAGATGAAAATCGAGAAGTCGGCTATTTAAATCGTTCGATACTAAATTCACAATCGCTCAATTCTTATCTTCTCTATACAAGGATAGAGCTGCGGAAAATAAAAAATAATGATATAAATAAAAATAATATTTTTAATGGGACAAGATAGTCAAGTCGCCATTGTAGGAGCTCAAAGATGATATTTTAATATTTAGACTTCGATAATTACGTGTACCGTTTGAATGATAGATACGTTAGTGTTAAAGTCCGACTTTTTCTCATGAACCTTTGACTTATTACAATAATTTTATTACTTGTTAAGAAAAACAAAAACTAAGAAGAAACCGTGTACTTAATTATTTTATTTTAATTTTATTTAAGGATTATGTTCGATCGTTTTGTTTTATCATGACATTTAATGTTGTAAATTTACATAAATATTTAAATGTTTATTTATTTATAATTAATCATTAATAATAATTACAACTTATGTTATATTATTTTGAATTTTTTATACACTTAATAAAATATTTTCAATTGTATTGTTTAATATAATAATGCCATTTATCAAATGGATGAATAAAACACAATTTTGGAACCACTCGGACGTTAACTTTAACAGATACAAAATTCTAATCTATTTTTGATTATAATTAAATAAGGAATCCTTAGGATTAAGATTAAAAGTAAATCGTTTAGTTACACAAAAAAATAAATAATTTTAACTTTGAATTTCTTATATCTTATTAATCTGTTAAAGTTTTTTTTTAATCTACGTAGCTACATATGTATGATAGTATGATTCAAAATATTCTGATCTTCTTTTTTAAACGTGTATATTTTTTTATTGAAATATCCATTACTTCAGATACTTTTGAAATAGAAATATTTTTAATATTAAACAGTTGAATGCATTTTCAAAATCTAGTAGTAAATGTCGTGTTGTTCTTGAATGTTCTTCCTAAGATTAATAAATGGATTCAACAAATGTGTTGTTATCGAACTACACGATAATATATAGTTTTGGTATTTCATAAGAAAATGAAATGTCACATGTATTTTTTTACTTCTATTCTTGGAATTCTGTTTTTAAAATGCATTATGTTCCTTACGATAAGCAATATATTAATTTTAAAACCAAATTTAAGTAAAATCTTGTGTACTTTTTGTTAAATACCCACCAAATATGAAGTTTGCATTCCAAAGCCATAATTATTAAATTATTAAATATTTTTCTTAATATCATTCATTATTCTATTATAATAAGGAAATGTCTACAGTTCAGTGATTTGTTAACTGCTCACAATAAATATTAACATTTCCGAACCAAATAATAATTGTAATAAAACGAATTAAGACAATGTGATAATGACTTTTATTTCACCTGAAATGAAGCTTGCATTTAGATATATTACAATTGAATATGTTACTTTTTAGCGTGAGTGAGAAAGAGCTATAGCAACCTGTGGGACGTTTTATCTTGAAATTACTGGAATGATGCCACATCATTTTTAGATTAAAAATATTTAAATATTAATATTTGCGTTACTCATTATTTAAATATATTGGGGAAAAGTGGTTGATTATTTTATGATGCTTTTTTTAAAGATGCTTTTTCCAAAAGTAAGTGAATTTTAACCCCGCTTCGAGATAAAAAGTAACCTCTATGCGCCACAATCCATTTTATATTTCATTGTAATTCCCGTTAAAATACGTTGTAGTTCCGGTGATTAGCCCCAACATATAGAAAGGCAGACATACAGACAACATATCGAAATTGTTTGTTTGTGTTTTATTATAGTCTAAATAACTATGTGTACTTGAAAAAACACGGATCTTGAAATCACAGACAGACACTTTAAATCTATTTTTATGTATAGATAAATATGAATATCAAGAAAGAATATACACATTCAATTATATCAGGATATGAGTTTAATACATTAACAACTTCCGCTGGTGCGATGTTCTCTCCTCCGCGGATGATGACATCCTTTATTCGGCCTACAAGAGATCCATATACATTGGGAAATATTTTTAACTGGTCACTGAAATAAAAAATGCAGCTAAAATAATATTTTTAATTAAGGTTCTTTAGGAGGAGGTCTTGGTTGACATTCGAAAACACAGTATCAAAGATACTAAAGGAGGTCACGTAAAAAGCATGAGGATTCCCCGAAGGGCATGTATGAAGAGGTTGATGGATGAGGCGAAAAAGGTATGCAGAGACAGTAGCGTTTGGCGCTCCGTTCTCATTGACTATCCCGCTAAGGGTAGGTACAGCGTGAAGCTTGATTAGTCCGCCTCCTTTGAACCCTTTTTTTTCAACAAAAATGTTGTCACCCGTCCACACATGACAATATAATTGACAATAACCCTGTCCTGATATTGCCGTGACAAAAACAGAATTTAAAGAAATGTGCAATAATAATGTGAAACCGGTCGAGATATTATTGACAATACGTACTTTATTGACAATATGTACGTGTGCGCCACGCTAGTGATCTTATTTGTCATTTCCTACCATCGGTTCATAAAATGGTCGTTCGTAACGCCATAATCAAAGAACCAAACCAAATGGTCGATGACTACGTAATCATCGATTTTATTTTACTAATAAAAATATATAAATAGCAGAAAAATGGAGATAAAAATTGAATGTATATTTGCAAATTACAGTAAATATTAGTGACGTTATAATCTATGTGACCTTGAAATATTCTCAAGTTTTAATTGAGTATATACTTAATTATATTTTTTATTTTAATACTATAACACTCCAGACATATCACACTTGTAGCCCTTTTATTTTAAAAAATATTTTTTTATAAATAAGATGTTATCCAAGCGAGATGTTATAATTAAATTTTTTAATATTTATTCACACATTCTAATATTTGGCTTTCTCTTTTGATTTTATAAAATGTGATAAGATACACTGACATTTGTTCAGTAAATGATATCTATATTTACCTATAGGTACTTATAATAAAATAAAATCCGTAATAAATATATAGTAAAATAAAATCTTAACGGACCGTTTTCTGTACTTGGAAGATAGTTGAGAAAATAATGATTTTGGGGAACTTTATTAATGTAGTAGAACACAAAACAACGATTTTAATGTTTTTTGTCTGTTTGTCTCTACATTTGTTATCGCTAATCTCAGAATCGGCTTACCCGATTTAATGCGATTTTCACTATCGCATTTTGGCAAGCTTCTGTTGACATATAGGGTTTATTTTATTACAATCGGTTCACAAATAAAAAAGGTAATATCGATTTAAAGTACTTACTTCGACAAATTTGCTGATTGCTATAACAGTTTTTTTATGTCGTTATGCTTTACTTAAATGAAATAACAATAATAATGAATGCCATCGAAATGTAAAATATATGTGAAGAAATATTCTATTTTATTGGTCCAAAAAATAAGTCCGCAATTCGGTGTATGTATCTCTTATAATTAAGTCACAATAAGGTCTCATTTTATGACAAGAAATAATTGAAAATTACAATGAGATATTTGAACGTTTTTTTATTTTATAAAGATATTGAAACTTCCGAGCTAAAGTTATTCCATCGTAAAGGAAATTTTATGAAGATATGCTTTGGCTTTTATAGCATGTAATTTAAATTTATATTTGTTGAGAAAACGTGAATTTTAAAGAATTCAAAGTTCTGTTTACGCCTGCTAGCATACGCACGAGTCCTGCGGGGGGCGCCCTTACCGCCGATTTCGTAGTAAAGATTTTATTGATTGAAGAACTACTTACTTATAGGCTCCGACTGTTAGTCCTAATAAACTATTGCCTTGTTTATTTACTTTTTTTTACAAAGGTTTTTGTTTTGACAAATATTTTTTTATATACAACTGTTATATTGAATTGGTCAAAAAGTTCGCTCGGGACCCTGTGACAGATAAAATCAATGCCATCTTTGTGAAAGCGGAGCAAAATCGACGTATTAGTAGCTACGATATTGCGCAAGAACTGGATGTTGATCATAAAATAACTTTACGTTATTTACGAAAATCTGGGTACAAGAAAAACTTGACGTTTGGGTACCAAATGACCTCACTGAGGGAACCTAATGCAACGTGTTTCTATTTGCGATTCTTTGTTGAAACGTAACAATTCCGAACCATTTTTTAAACCTGACTCGGAACAAATTGATGCTCTTTGTATAGTGGGGTTGGAAAGGAATTGTCCAGTATGAGCTTTTGGCATCGGGTAAAACTATCGATTTCAACCTCTACTGTTGAGGTTAAAATAAGCTATCGAGAAAAACCTGCTGGAGCTGGTAAATAGGAAGGGCGTGGTGTTCCACCATGACAACGCCAGACCGCACTTATCTATAGCCGCAAAATTTGCGAGAGCTTAGCTGGAATGTGTTGATGCAAACCTGACCTTGCTATCAGACTACTAACTGTTTTGGTCATTGCAGTATCTTGAGAAAGCATAAAGCTAACCTCAGAACTACCTGTCAGATTTTTTAAATCAAAAATAAGAAATGGGATTATAAGATGTCAACAAGTCATGGATCAAAACGGCACATACATGTTCAAAATAAATAAAAAATTATACGTAAAAAAAACATTTTCCTTTGTATGAACAATACGAAAATACTTTTGCTCCGACCTTATATATGTCACCCTAAGAATATAAACAACTTTAGATCATAATTTTTCTCGCGATATCGGAATGTATCGTATATTGTAAATTTATTAAACGCTGACCGGTATTGCCCGTTTTTACAGCAAAACCGACCAATATGTGTTTTGACCACAGTGTCAAGAATCTAAAAAGGTGTCAATAAAATGATACTTTATTTATTATGCTATATACTTGAAGTATGTCGTATTGAGATATGTTTTTAGGTATCTGAAAATTAAAACATAAACAATTAACTATTTAGACCATTCGTGGCGCAAAGACACGAACTGTGACAGTCGACTGGTTGTGGGTTCGACTCGTGGAAATGAAATATTTTTTATATATCAGTTTCACGTACACAGCAGAGTAGGCAGAGGGAACTTAGTGTTAAAACACTCTGTTCCCCATATGAATGAGAGTGAACTGACTGTTTTTTTTAGGAATCAAGACTATACACTTGGACATTTATGTACCTACTAACTCCACCTTTCTGCCTTCTTCCGCCTTTCCGTGTCCAAAGTGGGACACGTTTCAAGGGTATCTTGGGCAATATCAGTGTCCTTGTGGCAGAGAAGGCAAATCGACGCTGTGTGAAGTCCGATCTCATACAAATATCACCAAAGCAAACGTGCCCGGTGTTTATTTGTGGAAGACAGCGCGTTACTCGACGTTTTCGTCTCATCCAAACCTTGAAGAAGGAAGTATTGTTTAAACGACACAGTTACGAGCGTAACGCCCTTCGCAAAGCCATGTAGGCCACTTTCTGGAAAGCAATATTATTTTCCCGTAGTCTGATAGCAAACGTGCTTAGGGCTGAACATCCAGCTATCTCTCGGATTTGACTGTATATTCTCACATTCATAGATGCCAGAATATCCAAAGGACATATGCCAGTAAGGTGCCAGCCTAATAAGATATGGTACGGTAACCAGGTACCAAAAATGCGACATATAACTTTTTATCCACTCATGTCTTTAATTATTATGGTATCAAAAAAATTATATAAGTATTGAAAACTATTTGATTCCTTTATATTAGCTTAGACTTAAAATTATAGGATATAGAAATTGATATATAAATTGAATTGATATTAATCTGGTACATGTACGTAGTATTTATGCTCCCCGCTGAGCTGTGTCTTTTATATCTCGATAATTTGTTTAAGCATATTTATAAAAGTCCAAAATACACGAATGTGGTTCAGTTATTGTACAGGCACTACACAGAGCACTTCTTTTTATTATTTTGAGTGAAAATGCTAAGAATCAACATGATGTGTTTGAAAAGAAATAACAATTTTAATAGTTTAAGGTAACGTTTTATTATAAAATATTTTGGAAAAACTAGTTACATTTTATGAACAAATAATAAATTGGTTTGAATGAAGAAAGAAAAGATTATTTCTTTTTTCAATTTTTTTATTGGATTTGGAGGTAAATCTCTAAACACATCAGATTATGTTACGTATACGTTATGTGATTAATAGGCGATCCCTTTTAAAGTTAATTAATTAATATAATTCTGTTTCACGTTGGATTCCGCAATTTCTGCTGAAATTTCGTTGCATTACGTGTTTTTTTGTCTTGGTACCAGAGCGAAGAAATGTCAATATAAATAAATAATATTTAATAATCCCAAGTGGTAATCGAACTCACAACCGTTGTGTAACAGTCACACATGTGTGTCCCTGCGTCACGACAGCCTCAGTACTTATAAACTGCCTACCATTATCTCTGTAAGCAATAAACGACGAATAAATTAATAAATTAGAATTTTATACGATAATTAATTTAAATTTAAATGCGTATTTTACATAGATAAGATTATATATCTATTAATATATATTTATAAGTAGGATATTGTGTCATAATAGACTGCAACTTTTTTAACTAAACTTTTTTAACCTATAGGTTTAAGTAGGTCTGTTTATTTTGTGATGGACACAAAAGTTATAAATTCCAGATTATGTCGTGGGCTACAAACGGAAAATTTGAGTTATTTAAAAAATCCAGGGAGCGAACCTTTATCTTTTGCAACATTAGGAAATGTGCTGGAAGCAACTGCACACAAGTATCCAAATAGAGTAGCCATCAAATCCTTACATGAAGACGTAACTTTTTCTTATGAAGAACTATTAAGTAAGGTAAGATTTTTACCTGTCTCTCTCACTGGTAAAATTACATTCGCCGCTTGTGGTTTAAGATATTAGTAGGATAGACCGACAAAAAAATCTTGAAATTCTTGGTGGTGAAGAGATGGACGGACAGGCTGCGTATTTTAGATACCTACATAGGTGCGCCCTCACTCATACAGGCACCGCTACCCCGTACATTTGATCACAACACTGCAGTATGGTATGGTACGGTACTTTGGTTATGACGTTCCGAACGTGCCAGTATAGCACATATCACTTCGCCAATGTCACGTTGTGTGGAGAAAACACGATGGAGGTTGTACGGTAAAAAAGAGATAATATTACAAGAGAATACATGTTAAAAAAAGATCCAGTTTAAAATTGCCTTCACCTAAAAACCTAATAATATTAATATATACATACATAACACAACACTAAAGTACAAGTACCGCGACGTTAAGTGTCATTTACTGCGCCAGTTTGTATCTATACGTAACCGTAACATTATAAACTTCTCGTACTATATTGTAATTTATCGATAATTTGTAAACTGACTTTGTGAAATGCAAAACATCACTATAGAGTTCAAAAACTAGTACAGTAGGCTTAATATAAATAATAAAAAATATAATTTGTGTACTAACAGAAAAGGCAATTTTTAATTAAATTTACAAATAACTAATATATTTTAACGGAACCTGCACTGAAATATCGATGTATCTGTGGTGGAGTTAGTACATAAATTACAATATGGCGACAAAACATATTAACTAATGTAAAACCTAAGTATATTTTGTAAAAGCTAAGTGACACCGAACTCCGCATATCGAATATGCCGACGACTGTATCCACGAGTTTGGCTCCTTCCTGTGTTCTCAATCTCCATAAACTTCACTTCGAAATTATAAAACCTTTTTAAATTATTTTTGTGTAACACAATCGAGGCCAGTCGTGGCGCAGTAGTACAAAGTGTGACTGTAAAGCCGACTGGTTTGGGTTCGATCCCCACTCGAGGAGATGAAATATTTACTTAAATTTATATTTCCATTTCTTCGCTCTGGTGTCGAGGTTAAGGGCGGCGTTGAGTTATGCCACACAACACGCAATGCCTCCAGAATTCGGCAGAAAGTGGGGAACGGAGTGTCTTAACACTAGGTTCCCTCTGCCTACCCTGCTGTGTGCGGGATACAGCGTGAAGCCAATTTTTTAAAATTATTTTCGTGTAACACAATTAAAGCACGTTTTACTTTATGTAAAATAATTTTTTACTTTTTATTTCGTTGATTGAAGTCGGTTTTTCTTTGTTAAAAATTATTGAATCTAAATATTAGAATGTGTGTGTACATTTTAAAATTTTAGTTATAAGATCTCGCTTGGATATCATTTTAGTTCTAAAAAACTATTTATATATGGACTATCGACCAAATGTCAAAAGTGTGGATAAACACTCCATATTATATAATATTAAAAAAAAAAATATATGTAAAATGTTAATTAAAAGTTGATAATATCTCAAGGTTACATCTAAAACGTCACTAATAATTGCTGCAATTTGTTAATTTATATTTAAATTTTATTTTCATTTTCCTCCTATATATTTTTATAAAGTATATAATATATACATATTTACCTACCTGTCCTGTGATGTATCTCCTAATATCGTTTGTTTAGTTGTGATGCATTCGTCGAAAAGTGTGTGCATGATCCTGAGTGTAGATCCTGGGTGTAGTTTTTAGTATAAAGAACCAAATAAGGGTTTCATTTATTAATAAATAAAACCGATTTAGTGCTAGTTGGACTCACGCAAAGTGGATTTGAAGATGCTCCAAAGACATGTACACCTGAATGACGTATGAAGCAATTTGTAATCTCGAAAAAACCTTTATAACCAGTCTAAAAAAATGGGACTATTATATAATTCAAAAGAATTCAAATATTTTTTCTTTATTAATTTTTCTACACATATTCAGATGAATATTTAAGCTATAAAAAGATCGAACGATTCGATTCGATTCGATCGAATAATTTCGCGAATAAAATCTATCGTCAACGGCAAGCGTTAATAATTACTAATTTCCTTCCCAATTTCCCAATTGGATGATCTGGATACCAACGACATGAGACTTCAATAGAACGGCGCTACGTTCCACAGCCCACTTTCTGCCGAATTCTGGAGGCATTGCGTGTTGAGTGGCAGAACTCAACGCCGCGCTTAGCCTCGACACCAGAGCGAAGAAATGGAAATATAAATTTAAGTAAATATTTCATCTCCTCGAGTGGGGATCGAACCCACAACCAGTCGGTTTTACAGTCACACTTCGTGCCACTGCGCCACGACTGGCCTCAAGGTATATTATATTTGTGTATATTATATTTTTATTTTAATGATGTTTGTGTATATGATATTTTAATCATTCTTTTTAGGCTGATTCCTTAGGATGTGCTCTGAGGGCAAATGGGTTCGAAAAAGGTGACAGGATAGGAATCTGGTCGCACAATTGTTCAGAATGGGTAATCTCTGTACTCGCCGCTGCCAGAGCTGGGCTAACATCGGTATGATAAAAGAAGTAACACTTAACATTTCATAAGAATATGCTAATATTGCTCAGCTTGATTATTAACAACAGAATAATATGATTAAAAACAGTCATGTTTGTACAGCCTCAAAACCAGGTACTCTCAAATTTTGTAAACGATTTTGCCACTTAACAATTAAAAATATGGAATCCGTTAAGTCCTTCGTGTCCACAAACTGTTCAAAATTCCTAGGTCCAGTTTTACATTCAAAACATTGTGCCGTCGAGTCGCTCTTTTGTGAATTTTCGTAAATATAAAATAGGTGATATCAAAATATAAACGGGTAACTTACTGATTTTACACCGAACAATTTTGCTATAGACGTATTTAATAAAAAATATGTTTACTTATGTTTTTAATACTTAATCTTATTTAAAATAATAAAAATATTTACAAAAACAATTTTTTTATTAAATTTATTGACATGCTATTAAGGGAAGACTCCCTTAGTCTTCCCTTCCACAGCAGCTACCAAATACAGCAGCTTTTGCGTTGTCCAGGTTTTACCCAGATGCCAGTTTTAGACTAACTTATCATACACGCGTAAGCTTTTCTTTTCAGCTTCACGGTATATCCAGCACACTACAGGGTAGGCAGGGGGAACTTAGTGTTAAGACGCTAACCCACTTTCTGCCGAAATCTGAAGGCATTGCGTGTTGAGTGGCAGAACTCAACGCCGCGCTTTGCCTCGATCCCAGAGCGATGAAATGGAAATATAAATTTAAGTAAATATTTAATCTCCTCGAGTGGGGATCAAACCTACAACCAGTCCGTTTTACAGTCACATTTTGTGCCGCTGCGCCATGACTGGCCTCAATACTTCATCTTTTTTTAATACTATTCTCCTATTACAGGTTTTTCTTAATCCAATGTATGGAAAAGACGAATTGAAATTTTGCATCAACAAAATTCAATTAAAGGGAATGGTATTTGGTAACAATATAAAAAATATAGATTACTATAGGTTGTTGAATAAAGTGATTCCGGAATTACAAACGTCTAAGGCAGGGGACCTACATTCGGAACATTGTCCATCTCTTCGGTCCATTATTTGTATGGGGAAAGAAAAATTGGAGTAAGTAAACTGTACTCAAGAAAGTTGTACATTTTTTAAAACTAAAAATCTTAATCAAATAAATAAAAAAAAATACTGGATTTATAAATTAAATAAATAATTTAACAGCAGAAATAACAACAATAAAAAAGATATAGTCACACACATCAAAATTCAAATCTTTTGACATTTAATTTTATAAATTAATTAAATTTTAGTGGAGTTACAACCATGACGTCATTACTGAACAATTACAAAAACAGTAGCGATATATCAAAATATGGCAACGAAATAAAATCTCAAGATGAAGTGTTTATATTAATGACATCTGGAACTACTGGTATTTGTCTTTATATTTCATATTCTTTTAAAATGTACTGTATTTTTTTGTTTTAATTAATTCTATATTTAATTATTGATTCATTTTTTTTGGTACTAAATACCATATCGAAATGCATTTATTTCGTCATTCAAGTCATTTTTTAATATTTTAATATGAATTAAAACATATCCTCTTGTGTTAATACGAGTAGGCACCTACTAAACATATTTTTTAATTGTTAAACCTAGGTACCCCAAAAGGTGTCCTGGACTCACACCACGGGATAGTGAATAATACTTATTTTAATGGGAAAAGATTAAACTTTCACGATGAAGCTCAAGTAGTGTGTTTACAGGTTAGTAGCAATTTTAAGGAAGATCTTTCGACAAAAACTGTTGACTAGCATGCCAGTAATATGATTACAGATCAGTGACATTTGTAAAGTAGATGTACCGATAAAAACTCTCGGCTACTCAATATACTTGGGATCGAACTCAATCAGCGATCAGCAGAAAGAAATACCAACAGTATTTCTTAGGGAATTTTGGGAGTCATCGAAAAGTTGTTATGGTAGATGAATGACAAGGTGTCGTGAAATAATTCGTGTAAAGAAGGCTGCTTTCAAGGATATTTAGACAATATCAAACACAAACAAGGATTTTTCTGTCTGTCAGTCTGTCCAGGCTAATTTCCATCTGAACTGATTGTTCAGATGCCCCATGGCTAACATTGAAAGTTAGAGGGGATTGTGGAGAAGTGTGGAAAATTTTATCCTGGAATTTTTACGGGGTGGTAACATCATAAAGATTCAAGATATAATTTTCTAACAAACCTGTTGCAACAATCTCAAGGACGAAGATGTCAATAATTTTCTAATGAAAGCTAGAATCCAGTAAGCTAAAAAAAATAGGGGTAAAATTCTGACTACACTAAATCGTACAGCTTTTAAAAAGAGAAAGAATTTAGAGCCATAAAAAAATAAGCTGTAGCAATAAAAAAAAACCGAACAAGTGCTAGTCGGGCTCGCCCACCGAGAGTTACGAACAACAGTTTTCAGATTTTTTCCTGTACCTGTAAAAGTTTCACCATTATTTGTTAATAGAGATTCTACATACAAAAAGACTCATATTAACCGACCGAGCAATAATCTATATTCAATACTCTACAAAGAAGAGCATTACATTCAACCTAGCTATAGCGAATATATTGACCCATTTGGTTGATTTACCTACGTGGATAAGACAAACGTGGGTGGTCCACGTTCAATGACACTTTATTGAACTTCCTGCTGACCTAACATCTAGAACTCTACCAGGTTATTGGCGATGCTCCTTTAGTGTCTCTACACATCTGGTACAGAGTGTTGCGCACATTAGACGCCAATGATTGAAGAAAGATGGATTACGTACATTTTACTCATTTTATCCCTTTTTGCTTCTCTTGTGATGATGTCGCTGCTTTACCAGAAGTAGTTCCGCAAGGCAGGGAACGTTATGTTTCCAGCTCTGTATAACCTGATTGATTTCATACGTCGTATGCGTATTTCTAGCTTCTTCTTCACTTTTTCCATATATATTTTTTATTTTACCCAGTCACCTCTGTTCCACGCCTTGGGTTCTGTGATAACACTACTAGCAGCTCTACGGCACGGCTCTACGACGGTGTTGGCATCACCTATGTACAACATTACCGATACCATGAATGCATTGATATCAGAAAAGTTAGTTTCATCTATGTATTATTTTTTAGCTTCATACTTATCTCGCACATAGCAGGGTAGGCAGAATGAAACTGGGAACCTAACGTTAAGACACTCCGCTTCCAGCAGGACTCTTCCGTTTCCCACTTTTCGCCGATTACTGGAGGCTGGTTTGTCGGTGTCGGGAGGCAGAAATGAGTTTAATTGAGACAGTTAATGGCAAATATAAGTGCCAACAATAGCCTTGGCGGGTCCATTACCGTGGGCCTATTGGAGATGCGCCTAATCTCCAATAGGCGAACTCGAGGAATAGTAGGAGAGTGTCAAGGATGTTCTAGGTAGTACTAGGGGGAGTAAAAAATTAATAATGTGTGTTGATTTGAAAGGATCGGTCGGAGTGCTCGGTCGTCTGAAGATGAAGAATGAAAGAGGCTGGAAAGCTAATATTGAAAATTTGTAAGGAATGGAATTTGTTTGTGGCAAACACGATGTTTGACCACAAATCAATTCACATCTCCCTCTGCCTTCCTGTGCTGCGTGCGGGATACAACGAGAATTTGATGTTTTTCATGTCCAAAATTCATAGATGTACAATCGTTTCGGGCACTCCCACAATGTATGTGGACTTCATGTCTCAGATGAAGAGCAGTACGCCGTTGCGCTTGCGTACTGTGTTCACAGCGGGAGCTCCATGCAGCACAAGTCTGAAACAACAGATGCATGATAGACTAAAAGTTAGAGTAATTGAGGTAATTATACATTGAAGAACTAACTGAGTAACAACATCATTTGGTATTTAGCTTCACAATCTTATCTACGTTACATCTATTGAAAAAAAATGTATGTATATATATATATATTTTTTTTACATTCCCAGTTGATTTAAATTAAACTGAGATTTTATCACTATTGGAATGGATTGGAATGTGGGTAACAATAGGTTCCTCTGCCTACCCTGCTGTGTGCGGGACACAGCGTGATTGTAAAGTGTTATTTTACACTAAGGAAAGAAAAATACTTAATATACGTTTTAAAAAAATATTGGAGTAATGATGAGCTACAGCGATTTATATTACGATTAAACTAAAATAACATGTACAATATTATTTTAGGGTTACGGTCTCACCGAAGTTGGAGGATGCGTTTTTCAGTCACTTCTAGACGAGAGCGTAGATGTGGCTTTGGATACGGTCGGTTACATATGTGATCATATTGAAACAAAGGTAAAATTTCTACGAAAATATGTACTACAGAGAACAACGTAAAAGACAAAACATAAAATGTTTCATCACTAAGTTGATCAGTTTTGATTTATAACTTTGTATTTTTTTTCTATTATTTAAACTAAGCTTATAATTAGACATAATTATTATCGCAATGTATTTATTTCCGAAGAGAATTCTTCCTAACTAATATGTGATGTATTTTTAAATTATTTGTATTCAATTTGATGCAAGCAAAAAGGTTATATTCGTATCTACAATATTCTTGCAATTTTTATAATAACAGTAACACTTTTATAATAATAACATTTATAATTTTCAGGTAGTAGACGATAATGGTAACATGTTACCATTTGGATCGGTAGGCGAGCTGATGATTCGTGGTTACGGCAATATGTTGCGTTATTGGGACGAGCCGGAAAGAACGAAAGAGGTTTTACAAGACGATGGCTGGTTTTACACTGGGTAAGATGGAACCCATATTTTCACATAACGTCTCAAAGCTATAGTAGAGTTCATTGAACTTAATTTACTGTAATTTTTTTTTTTTAATCAATGAAACGAATGTCCGAACCAGAGATCTGTCAATCAAAAAAGAAGCTTAATAACTTAGCTTTACGTTGTATCCCTAATGTTAACCAGAGGAAAGGAAGTGCCAAACGCTACTGTCTCTATATACCTCTTTCGCCTAGTCCACTGTCATCAACCTCTTCATACATGCCCTCCAGTATGAGCTCATACTTTTTACGTGACCGTCATCCAGTATTTTTGATTAAAGAAACTTATTTTAAAATATTATTTGAGCTGCGCTTTCTATTTCAGTGACCAGTTTAAGATATTTCCTAATGGCTATGGATCTCTTGTAGGCCGAATAAAGGATATCATCATCCGCGGAGGAGAGAACATCGCACCAGCGGAAGTTGAAGATGTATTAAACTCACATCCAGATATAATTGAATGTCAGGTATATTCAGAAATATAAGTAAATATGTTATTTCTTTATCTAGACATATAAATAGAACTAAAGTGTCTGTCCGTGATTTCGAAATAATAATGATTTTTCAAGTGTGCATATGTGCACACAAATGTAATACAATTTTTATTTTTTTGTCAGTCTCTTTATCGTTCTGTTTGTCCGGGTAATCTTCGAAAAAGCAGAAAGGATTTTAATAGGATGTGGAACACCATAGAGGCTTTTTATCCTGGAACTACAGCGAGATCTGGATTTATACAGAAAAAACCATGTTTGTCGTGCACGTAAAAAAACAAGATTGTAAAAAGAAACAACTACCTTCTACTTATATATATATATATATATATATATATATATATATATATATATATATATATATATATATATATAAGTAGGGGGTAGTAGTAGGGGTTGGATACCATTCAAGTACTGACATACTAAGCCATACGTTATCATTGGGCTACGTTGAAATTCTTATACACGTGTTACAACTTATTTACGTTGGTACGTCTCTGTAGGGAGACTTAACAATAGTTAAATTAAACTTTATACCAATTACTATAGCGAAATGTTTTAATACAAACAATATATATTGTATACAGCCTACTTATATATATATTTTTTTATTTTAGGTAATTGGTGTATCTGATGATAGGCTTGGCGAAGAACTTTGTGCCGTCATTAGAGTACGAGAGAATTCGTCGATTAATCTTGAAAGTATGAAAAAATTTTGCAGCGAAAAACTCGCCAAATTTAAAATCCCCAGAATGTTAAAAATTGTAGACAATCTCCCCTACAGTGGTACTGGTAAAATAAAAAAATACGAACTGAAACAACTTGTTGAATCTGGGAAAATATGAGATTTATTTCTAAAAATACTTATATCTATATTTTTAAATTAAATAACTTTAAAACTAAAAGTTTTTCTTTCCTAAAAAAAATCATATACCATCTTATTAGCAAAGTGGTTGACACTAGAATAATATAAACTTAAGAACATTTAAGAAATTGTTGTATTTTTTTTTATTATAAACTAACAACCCACTCGCGGTTTCCCCTGCTTAAACTATTAAATTATTTACTTATAATACACTGATTTAGATTACTATTTTAATATATATTGTATGTTTGCAAAGCACATAAGAAACCTAATGTTAAAATTATTAAAACCTTAGGGTTGTATTCTAGTAGTTCCCATAAGTAGATTGAATAATTTTACAATCATTTGATGCAAATGTCGTTTAACAATGTAATAGAACCCGGTCGGTATATCTCTTTGTCTGTCCATTTGTTCACGCTAATCTCGATATTTATTACTCATCGATAATTGATAAAATACTATGTCCATATTATCTCTACTTAGTCTACAAATGCAAATAAAAATAAATCTTAATCTGGCTTCGTGGAAAAATTAAAGGATGAAAACAGGAGCACCCAGGTACAGAACATCTTCTAAGGATCCAATCCTAGTACTGATCCTGGTAGTAGTAGTAGGCTCGGTGCACATAAGTTCCGGTAGAGTACAGGATCTTTACCATTGCCAAAACTGTACAACCACCCAGCAGCTCGATTAACTCAAAAAGCAACTAGGAGGCACCAGGAATAGAATAGGTCAATGGAGTTACTAGCTTCAGGAAATCCATCTGGTTTGCAATTTTAATTTTAAAGGATTTTAACTCCGACAGCGCCCTGATAGCAACCACAACTACTGAGGCAGCGGAGGACTTTAGAAGTAAAATCACCTTCAGTTGCGAAAAGAAATCCATGATCAAAGTGCGAATGATCGCCTCATTCTCTGTAAATAGTGCCAAAGATAGGTCAAATATTCCGTTAGTGGATGAGACTTTGCTGAACCATTGGATTTCAACACAGCAACACTGGAACGATCGTTATATAAAAAATTCTTAAGTTGATCGAGGGTATAAAAAAGCTACCCTTCATTGGCAGGCTGAACCTCTTCAAGATGGATTTCTTCTTTTTATATCGGCCCAAACCCCGAGACATACATGAGAGAAGAGCTCTCAAAATCCTATAGATGTCTACTGGACTTAACGTACGCTCTCAACGAGGAACCATTTATATATTTTTCATTTCCTTGAGGCCGGATCGAATCTATAATTATTCAATTTAGCAGTTATATGTAGTGCACGAGTTGCCTTAAATTCTAATAAACAAAAAATATATAAAAAAAACTCCTCCACTCTAAAATGGAGTAAGCGCATTTTAGAGTGAGGACCGCGCCTCGGCAAGCGTAATGTGGGACGTCCTCCAGCTAGATGGGGTGACGATATTCGCAAAGTGGCTGACATCTGCTGGATGCGAAGTGCTCAAGATAGAGCTCAGTGGCGTGCCATTGGAGAGGCCTATGTCCAGCAGCACTATGGCCTAGGACAGGCTGACGATGATGATGATGAAAAAAAATCGTAAAGTGTGGCAAGTTCTTAAAATGCTGACATGCTGAAACGTGTATAGTAATATTTGTTTACGATAATTTTAAGTTAATTGTTTAAATATTTAAATTAAGAGTGATAATTGGTCCCAAAAAAAAATGGTGTAAGTCAAGTAGTCGCACTGCGATATAATTGACGTCATGTCTATATACTCGTACATAATTTTAACTTCATCTGTGTTATGTTTTAGAGATTTTTTGCATATTTCTTTAAAATGAGCTGATTGTTACAAATTGAGAATAAAATAAATCGTACCCACAACCGGTCACGTTTACAGTCACACTCTGTGCCACTGTGCCACAAAGGCGTCTTTGAATGATGTTTTTAAACAGAAACTTTAATTTGATATTTACTATGGCTTTAAGCTTAAAAATTTGATGAGATTAAATATAACAAAAACTATAAATACACTGTAAATGAATTTTCGAACGAAGTAAATCAAATAATTGTAAAATAAAACGAATTAAGAGAATGTTATTGTGACTTTTATTTCACCTTAAACAATAACTTTAATAGATTTTAAGAACATTTACATCACATTGCATGCATCGCATTAAAACAAGTTTTTTTTGTTTTTATTTTAGGAATTTAGGGCATTTTTATACACTATATAAATCAAACGTTTTAGCTAAACGTTACAGAAAATTACATAAAATTAAATGGTACAATAGTTAATTTTTTTTATTTTTGAAGAGGTATCCCACACAACAAAAAAAAATTATATACGTTTTCTAAACAGTATTGTTATAATTTTGTTATTAAAGATTACTAGTTTAAGAAGTCATATTTAAAACTAAAAGAATTTGGTCTTGTTACTATATAAAGAATAGAACTTGAACTCAATACGGTCAACTTTTGGAAATTTGACATTTACCAAGTTTACATTAAAATGTTAATAATAAATCATAATTAAGAAATATATTTTCAATTTTTAGAAAATAAATAATTGTAATAAGTAATATTAGATATTTTGAAAGACATGTATTACAACCGGAGTCTGGATCTGGAAGCCACGGACCACACTGTCTGTACCCTTCTTCCTGAAAAATAAACAGTCGTATTGTTTCTTTTATTATGTACCAAGAAGATAGTCTGTGCTTAATATTAAAAAATATGAATGATGACGAATAATATTAACTTGATTGCAGCTTTCATTTAATTTTCATAATATATATATTTTATACGCACACGGCAGGGTAGGCAGAGGAAACCTAGTGTTAAGTCACTCCGTTCCCCACTTTCTGCCGAATTCTGGAGGAATTGCATGTTGAGTGGCAGAACTCAACGCCGCGCCTTACCTCGACACCAGAGCGAAGAAATGGAAATATAAATTTAAATAAATATTTAATTTCCTCGAGTGGGGATCGAATCCACAACTAGTCGGGTTTACAGTCACACGTTGTGACTGGCCTGTATATCATTCTAAATTATTTTTGTTGCCACAGTGTGATATATAATAGTGTGATTTTGTCTATGAAATAAAAAAAATCAGGAGAAGTGGAAAAAGTAAATAATATATATTATTGGTAGTAATCTTTTTTCCTGAAATTCATATTTGTAAGTAAATATTTAAATAGCAAATTATAACTTACTATAGAATAGTTGTGCGGGAAACAGCGCGTATGCGGCGTGCGCGCCGGCATCGGGACGCGGTTGCGGAGACACGCGAGCTTCGCGGCAGCGGACATACGGTCTTCCTTGCCCATTTCACTCTCCGTTAATTCTGACAAAACCTTAAACCAAACCATCATTACATATCATTACGACTACACATACACTAAAATTCATTGAGGTAATTTTTTTATAATTGAGCAATATTTTAACACACAAAATGACCGTATTTATGCTGAAAGCTCTAAAGTAGTTTCCAAATAGTCTACAGCGTGAGCCTCATCGGACTTCAGTGATGGATTGGCTATGAAAAAGTGACTGAGCCATATTTTTGTGAAAAAGGATCAAAGAATCTGCACAGGTGTATTAAGATTACCCATGGAGGTAGTTAAGTCCTTTAACAACATCATGATCCAATCTTGATCAGACTAAGACTGATCCTTTCAGCAAGACTCGGCACCGGGTCATAAAGCTTGATCCACCTAACCTTGGTTAGAGCGTTCCGGATTTCTTCAGAACGAAAGACCGGCCGTCATCTAGTCCTGATCTTGATCAACTACATTATGATTTATGGTTAGTTTAAGAGAGTAAGCCTTGATTTACACACCATGATAATTTGGAGTCCCTAAACCAATCCAAACGATTGGCAATGAAAAATTTTCCCATAGAAAGAGTGAGTGCTGCTATTGATTACTGAACTCAACGCTTATAAAACTATTGCAGCCAATGAGCCTTCGAATAAGCTTAAAATATATTTAATGTTTTTATATTAAGCTTTAAACTAACACACTGTAATAGATCAGCTTCACGCTGTATCCCGCACACAGCAGGGTGCGCAGAGGGAACCTAGTGTTAGGACACTCCTTTCCCCACTTTCCGTCAAATTTTGGAGACATTGCGTACTAAAACACTGTAATTGTAATAAATGTTTTGTGAAAAAAAAAATGTTTTTTTTTTTTTTAATATTTGTGGTAAGATTAAAGACATATGTGCATACCGGAGCATTTATAAGGGGATTACTGAGAGGTTTCCCAATATTTTCACAGTTATTCTTTATAGCTAGTAGTAAAAGGTTAGTGTTAGGAACTTCAGTTCCAACGAGCGGCCATTTGCAGGGAGCTGGTGGTCTCCTTAATGCTTCCATGTTTTCCCTAGTACGCTAAAGAAAAAGACAAATTAAGTAATTATACATTCAGTAAATATGTTTTAAAGCTTTTAATGAATACATCGAGCGATCACTGGGCTAGATAGACGATGGACGACTGGCTTAAAAAACATAAAACAGGACAGGACAGGATTAAATATTATCCCTATATATGGTATTTAAGTCATACCGCTAGTCTTAAGACACCCCGTTCTCCACTTTCCGTCGAATTCTGGAAGCATTGCGTATGGAGTGGTTGAACACAACGCCGCGGTTTGCCTCAATAACTGAGCGAAGAAATGAAAATATTAATTTGAATAATTACTTCATTTCCTTGAGTGGGGATCGAATCTACAACTAGTCGATGTCGAGTGTCGAGTTGAGTGTCGAGTCACATTTGGTGCCTCTGCGCCTCTACATACTGTGCTTAGAAAATTCGGTGGCAGATTTCAGGTGAATCTGTTCCCCAAAAACTAATCACGTTGAATGCTGTAGAGAACGCACAAAACGCTCTCGAAATATTTTTATTATAAGTAACTTATAAAGAAAGTATAAAAATAATAATTTATTAATAATGTTTTTATAAGAAAAATAAAGGAAGTAATTACATTAAATCGATACTTATTTATAAACGTATAAACATTTTTAACGACTCGAACCCGCGCCTCCTGGAAACCGATCTGGTCGGGTCTCTATGTTCAATTTTTTATACGCTTAATAAATAAATATTTTTCTATCTTAAGTGTGAAATAACAGTTTAAAAATGTAAAAAATAATTACATTAAGTTGATATACAGGTCGTGAGCGGTCGCATGCGGCGAAGCGAGTTCTATTCACAATAACCCGCTTGTCGTAGAGTCGCTCGTACTTTTCCCGCTCATAATCACGGCGTAAACGCTTTCGACGTTTCTCTTTTTCCTTTGCAGTTTCGCTGTATACAAAACCACCTAAAATTTTAATTTTTTGTGGTATATATTTATATTAATTATTTTTTATATATATTTTTTTAAATTATTTTTCTCGGTTACATTAAAATGTAAGCTCGAAACTCTACATCGTAAATGTTAATATGTAAAACATGTTTAACAACTTAGCAATATATAATGCTTTATTATATACTAGCGACCCGCTCGCGGCTTCGCCCGGTTAAACCTCAGAATTATTTAGTTAACACACTGAATTATGTTCGTGTTTTGATATACTTATAATGTATGTTTGCAATGTAATGAAGTTTTTTATGAGAAAGTTGTTAAAACTTTAGGTCGCATTTTCGTACCTCCCATAAGAATCTTCAATTGAATGTTTGAAATAAAAACACAACTTATCGATACTTACTATATGTGCGATAATCTCAGAAACGGCTTAACCGATTTAAATACTTTTTTTGTTTGTATTCTGGCAAACTGCCCTTAAATATTAAGTATTAGTTTTATTTTAAGCAGCTTCATGCTAGTCAGAGGGAGGAACCTAGTATTAAGACACTCCGTTCCCCACTTTCTACCGAATTCAGGACGCATTGCGTGTTGAGTGGCAGAACGCAACGCCGTGCTTAACCTCGACCCCAGAGCGAAGAAATGGAAATATAAATTTAAGTAAATATTTCATCTCCTCGTGTGGGGATCGAACTCAGAGAACCAGTCGGTTTTACAGTCACACTTTGTGCCGCTGCGCCACGACTGGCCTCAACTGGATTGGACTTTATTTTAATCGGTTCACATAAAGTTAAAACCAGATCCACGCTTTATCCCGCCCTTAGTAGGGCAACTTAGTGTAAGATATTGGGTATAATGTGTGACTGATGTGCGAAATGAAAATATTATTAAATTATAATTCAATCCTGCATGTGTGGATCGCACCCACAACGTCGCGTTACAGTTACAATTGGGCATATAGGGTAAAATAGTTTAAACCCGTACCTAAAGAATTTAAGCAAGATGCATCAACAGTGCAGACGTAGGTTTTTTTCTCATTTCACAATGTTTATTCATATCTATATTTCGTATGACGCGGTTACGCATAGGTACCAATAATGTAAACACATACTACTACAAAAATAGTACTAAAATGTTTAGAACTTTAAACTTTGCCGCCAAAACCTACGACTCGATAACGCAATGAAGCGTATGCGGCGGTTTCACTTTGATAGGTTTATGTGTGCGTGCGTCATTCTTGACAAATTGTATTTTATTTTACAACGATAATTTTATTATTTATTTTGTTTGAAAAAATAACTTTTTTATTTTCGGGTTTTTAATTTAATATGTAATAGGCTTTTATAGAGTAGTTAAACTGTGGTTTCATTTAAAGTGGTCCTAACAAAAAAACTCTGTATAATTGAGCATATTTAATATTTATAGTGATTTTTTGGTGAAAAGATACCAATAGTTATTACAACCACTTGCGAAGAAGCATAGTTTAGGCAATTTTTTATTCTTATACCTTTTGAAAAACTACCAACGTTCTTAAGTTAATATATTATTTTTTCAAATTAAAAAAATTGTCTATGTCATCCTAATGGCGGAAAAATATTCAAAATGTATTGTAATACCACATTAGTATCGACAATGTAGTGTTGATAGTAATTGAAAATAGTTATACTACAGGAGGACCTTCATATGCACAGTTTTAACCTGTTTTATGTATAATATAGAATAATATATTCTATAGAGGAATCACACATTCTTTTTATTCAGTTTAGTAAATACATTTTTTAGAGGTTACTCTGTACTAAAATGGCATGCAACTCTGTTCCCGCATTTACGTTCCTGATATATCGATATAAACAATAGAATAACAAAATATAGGAAGGAAATACAAATGCAATTATATTGCATTTTTTCTTTTTTTCATATTTGAAACGTATTAATAAATTACATATTATGTATTACATACAATTAATTTCTTTTGAATATAACACTAAGTTTAATCAGCTTCACGCTATTTTAACAGATAACATAAGATGACATTAAAACGTATTGACATCACCACACAATATAAATTTTTATAAACAATGAACTCACAAACAGAATTTACTTTCCAAATACTTTTTATTCTACATATCGCCATATGAGCTAATCCCAAAAAATATACTTACTTTATTATTTTTGTTAATATCACCAACGTTGACGTTTAAAATAATAGTTATGGTAGACTGAACAAATATTGATTATACTTCTTTTTTTAGCTTCACGTTGTATCCCGCACACAGCAGGGTAGGCATAGGACACCTAGTGTTAAGACTCAATTGGACGTTATTTTTATCCTTGTTACCTTAGAATTTTTGATTGTATGAACCGATTTTAATTATTCTTTTTTTATTTGAAAGGTAATGCGTCCCGTGTAGTCTTATTTTAATTTAGTTTATATTCAACAATGGTATCTATGAGAAAATCATATAAATCTCAAATTTGCATTAAGTATATGCGCGACAAATGAACGTATAAGTCAATATCAATTCAACCGATTTTAATGATTCTTTTTTTATTAGAAAGGGTACATATAAAGGGTAGTTTGGTGAAAGTTTAGTTAAGTTCAGAGTGTGAAATCCAGTTGAAATTGAAAAAGTCGATTTTTTTTATTAAAAAATATAATTATGTAATTTTTTCTACAAAAAATTCTTTATACTCCATGATAAAAACTATCCTATAAGTGACATTAGGCTTTGAACTATTACCATGCCAAAATTAATTTAATTTCATACAGTTATCGGTATTTTAGGTGATTTATATTTTTCAGTTTTTGTTTTTTTTTAAAGAAAACTATCATGAAATTCGGAATGAAACCGAAAAAAAATGTACCTTGAGGCCCTAGGCTAACACCATGCAAATATTCATCAATTTCTGTCAGGTAGTTTTTGCGTGATTGACGCACAAACAAACCGACAGACAGACAGACAGACAGACAGACAGACAGACAGACAGACAGACAGACAGACAAGAATTCTGCTGAGTGGTTTTTTCTAGGTTCTATAATCGACATATTAACCGACCTAATTTTTATTTTTTTTATATCTTTCATGTACAGAATTGACTTTTCTATCCTTTTATTATATATGGAGATATGGAGATTAATCACATTAATAAGATAATGAGTGCGACAAGGTCAGGCAAGACAAAACTAACATCATTTTTTTAATTCTTAAAATAAAAAATAGGTATAGATTGTTTTGTGAATTCATGTGATAAATTACATTTTATAACTCCTTTTAATTTTTGACTTTTCAGTTCGTTTCAATACAAATTTAAAATACCTTTCGTGACAAAGTGCATTTATACACTTCAGATAGGAGACATCCTACATAAAAAATAAACTTTTTTAAATTATAAAACTTTTATTGAAGTTTATTCGTGTAGTAAAAAATTTTTTATGTGAATGTGTAGTCACATATATAGATCACATGTGTGAATATGTAGTCACATATGTGGACCACATGTGCGAATATGTGGTCACATATGTGGACCACATGTGTCAATATGTGCTCACGTATGTGGACCACATGTGTGAATATGTGGTCTTTCATGTGGACCACATGTGAGAATGTGTGGTCACATATGTGGACCACATGTGTGAATATGTGGTCTTTCATGTGGACCACATGTGAGAATTTGTGGACACATATGTGGACCACATGTGTGAATATGTGGTCGCGTATGTGGATTACATGTGGGAAAATGTGGTCACATATGTGGACCACATGTGTGATATGTAGTCACATATGAAGATTACATGGGTGATCCTGTGGTCACATATGTGGACCACATGTGTGAATATGTGGTCTTTCATGTGGACCACACGTGAGAATTTGTGGTCACATATGTGGACCACATGTGTGAATATGTGGTCGCGTATGTGGACCACATGTGGGAAAATGTGGTCACATATGTGGACCACATGTGTGATATGTAGTCACATATGAAGATTACATGGGTGATCATGTGGTCATATATGTGGTCACGTGTGTGGACCACATGTGTGTATATGTGCTCACATATGTGGACCACATATGTGACCACATTTTCCCACATGTAATCCACATACGCGACCACATATTCACACATGTGGACCACATATGTGAACATGTGGTCACATATGTGGACCACATGTGGCATCGTGTGGTCATATATGTGAACCACATGTGTGAGTAAGTATTCACATGTGCAGATCGCATGTGTGATATGTTGTCACATATGTAGACCACATGTGTGATATGTAGTCACATATGTGGACCACATGTGCGAATATGTGGTCACATATGTGGACCACATGTGTGAATATGTGGTCACATATGTGGACCACATGTGTGAATATGTGGTCACATATGTGGACCACATGTGTCAATATGTGCTCACGTATGTGGACCACATGTGTGAATATGTGGTCTTTCATGTGGACCACATGTGAGAATGTGTGGTCACATATGTGGACCACATGTGTGAATACGTGGTCGCGTATGTGGACCACATGTAGGAAAATGTGGTCACATATGTGGACCACATGTGAGAATTTGTGGTCACATATGTGGACCACATGTGTAAATATATGGTCCCATATGTGGACCACATGTGTGAATATGTGGTCGCGTATGTGGATTACATGTGGGAAAATGTGGTCACATATGTGGACCACATGTGTGATATGTAGTCACATATGAAGATTACATGGGTGATCCTGTGGTCACATATGTGGACCACATGTGTGAATATGTGGTCGCGTATGTGGACCACATGTGGGAAAATGTGGTCACATACATATGTGGACCACATGTGTGATATGTAGTCACATATGAAGATTACATGGGTGATCATGTGGTCACATATGTGGACCACATGTGGCATCGTGTGGTCATATATGTGAACTACATGTGTGAGTAAGTATTCACATGTGCAGATCGCATGTGTGATATGTTGTCACATATGTAGACCACATGTGTGATATGTAGTCACATATGAAGATTACATGTGTGATCATGTGGTCACATATGTGGACCACATGTGTGAATATGTGGTCACGTGTGTGGACCACATGTGTGAATATGTGGTCACGTGTGTGGACCACATGTGTGTTTATGTGCTCACATATGTGGACCACATATGTGATCATGTGGTCACATATGTGGACCACATGTGGCATCGTGTGGTCATATATGTGTACCACATGTGTGAATAAGTATTCACATGGGCATATCACATGTGTAATATGTAGTCACATATGTAGACCACATGTGTGATATGTAGTCACATATGAAGATTACATGTGTGATCATGTGGTCACATATGTGGACCACATGTGTGAATATGTGGTCACGTGTGTGGACCACATGTGTGAATATGTGGTCACATATGTGGACCACATGTGTGAACATGTTATCACATATGTGAACCTTTTATAAAATATATTTAATTCATTAAATGTAATATGTATATAAATAAATAAACGTAAAGAAACGTTACGTAACATCATACATAATAACAATTAAAACGTAAACTATGAAAATTTATAATGGAGAGAAGAAAGAATTTCAAATAAGATAGTGGTGCACTTACTCAATTTTGCACTTTCCAATTTCTTTAGATAGTATAGCGGAACACAAGGCTTCGCTTCGTTTGTTTTTACGGGCAGAAAAATAAATATATTCTTCCACTTAGTGGGAATTTAACCTTATTAAAATACAACTAGTGCTACAACCAGAAATCTCAGTTCTCTCAATTGTACCGTCATAGCGTCAAGTTTTAGTCGACATATTAACTTTAAACATATTAATTTTTTATCGACATATTAACCGACCTAATTTTTATTTTTTTTATATCTTTCATGTACAGAATTGACTTTTCTATCCTTTTATTATATATGGAGATTTTGTTTGAAAAAATAACTTTTTTATTTTCGGGTTTTTAATTTAATATGTAATAGGCTTGCTTTTATAGAGTAGTTAAACTGTGGTTTCATTTAAAGTGGTCCTAACAAAAAAACTCTGTATAATTGAGCATATTTAATATTTATAGTGATTTTTTGGAAAATTGATACCAATAGTTATTACAACCACTTGCGAAGAAGCATAGTTTAGGCAATTTTTTATTCTATAAGAATTCCTTTTAAAAAACTACCAACGTTCTTATAGTTAATATATTATTTTTCCAAATTAAAAAAATTGTCTATGTCATCATAATGGCGGAAAAATTTCATTCATATTGTAATACCACATTAGTATCGACAATGTAGTGTTGATAGTAATTGAAAATAGTTATACTACAGGAGGACCTTCATATGCACTGTTTTAACCTGTTTTATTTATAATATAGAATAATATATTGTATAGAGGAATCACACATTCTTTTTATTCAGTTTAGTAAATACATTTTTTAGAGGTTACTCTGTACTAAAATGGCATGCAACTCTGTTCCCACATTTACGTTCCTGATATATCGATTTAAATAATAGAAATACAAAATATAGGAAGGAAATACAAATGCAATTATATTGCATTTTTTCTTTTTTTCATACTTGAAACGTATTAATAAATTACATATTATGTATTACATACAATTAATTTCTTTTCAATATAACACTAAGTTTAATCAGCTTCACGCTATTTTAACAGATAACATAAGATGACATTAAAACGTATTGACATCACCACGTGATCCATCTAAACACAATATAAACTTTTATAAACTATGAACTCACAATCAGAATTTACTTTCCAAATACATATACTTTTTATTCTACACATCGCCATATGAGCTAATTCCGTAAAATATACCTACTTTATTATGTTTGTTAATATCACCAACGTTGACGTTTGAAATAATAATTATGGTAGACTGAACAAATATTGATTATACTTCTTTTTTTAGCTTCACGCTGTATCCCGCACACAGCAGGGTAGGCATAGGACCTCTAGTGTTAACAACAACACTCTGTTCCCTACTTTTCTCGGAATTCTGTAGGCATTGCGTGCTGAGTAGAGAAACTCAACGCCGCACTTTACCTCGACACCAGAGCGATGAAATGGAAATATAAATTTAAATAAATATTTCGTTTCCTTGCGTGGTCATCGAACCCACAACAGTTACACTTTGTGCCCCTGTGCAACGAACGGCCTCAATTTACTTTCTTCTTTTAAAATGTGGTTAAATGAAATAGTCGTAATTTAATTATGTCAGATTACTATTTACCGACTTCTTAAAAGGGGTCATCAATTGGGCTGTATTTTTTAGCCTTGTTACCTTAGAACTTTTGATTGTATGAACCGATTTTAATGATTCTTTTTTTATTTGAAAGCTAATGCCTCCCGTGTAGTCTTATTTTAATTTAGTTTATATCCAACAATGGTATCTATGAGAAAATCATATAAATCTCAAATTTACATTAAGTATATGCGCGACAAATGAACGTATAAGTCAATATCAATTCAACCGATTTTAATGATTCTTTTTTTATTAGAAAGGGTACATATAAGGGGTAGTTTGGTGAAAGTTTAGTTAAGTTCAGAGTGTGAAATCCGGTTGAATTTGAAGAAGTCGATTTTTTTTATTAAAAAATATAATTATGTAATTTTTTCTACAAAAAAATCTTTATACTCCATGATAAAAACTATCCTATAAGTGACATTAGGCTTTGAACTATTACCATGCCAAAATTAATTTAATTTCATAGAGTTATCGGTATTTTAGGTGATTTATATTTTTCAGTTTTTGTTTTTTTTTAAAGAAAACTATCATGAAATTCGGAATGAAACCCAAAAAAAATGTACCTTGAGGCCCTAGGCTAACACCATGCAAAAATTCATCAATTTCTGTCAGGTAGTTTTTGCGTGATTGACGCACAAACAAACCGACAGACAGACAGACAGACAGACAGACAGACAGACAGACAAGAATTCTGCTGAGTGGTTTTTTAGGTTCTATAATCGACATATTAACCGACCTAATTTTTATTTTTTTTATATCTTTCATGTACAGAATTGACTTTTCTATTCTTTTATTATATATGGAGATGAGAAGTGAAGCTTGAGGGAATGTAAGTGAAGTGAATGAATAATATATTTTAGCTTCACGCTATATCCCGCACACAGCAGGGTAGGCAGAGGGAACCTAGTGTTAAGACACTCCGTTCCCCACTTTCTGCCGAAATTTGGAGGTATTGCGTGTTGAGTGGCAGAACTCAACGCCGCGCTTTGCCTCGACACCAGAGCGAAGAAATAAAAATATAAATTTAAGTAAATATTTCATCTCCTCGAGTGGGGATCGAACCCACAACCAGTCGGTTTTACAGTCACACTTTGTACCACTGCGCCACGACTGGCCTCAATGAATAATATATAATTATAATATATACTAATTTATTATTTGAATAAATATATTGTGTACTCTTAACGTGAAAAAACCAACGTCCCGTAAAGTTTAAAAGGTTGGAGTATTTTAGTAGGTTGAAGGTTTGAATAATAAAGAAGAATGAAAAATGATAATAAATTATTATATTACACAAAAATGTCACATTTTTCAAAATGGTGCAAAAAAGGTTTTTCGAAACAGTTTTTTCAACTTCACGGGACTTGGTAGTTTTTTTCATTAATTACCAAATTTATATATTTTTTTCACTATTTATTAAATAGTAACAATTTACTATTCCATGTACAATACGACATTTTACTTTCGTCTTTTTTTGTGTAACATGCTCTTGGCTTTTGATTCAAATCTCCAAATGTTGCGCTTTTGCGTTCTTGTGCCACCTTCTGGGCACACAAGCAAAAAACTGGGCAACCCTGTTCAAAATGGGAATGCCCATTGTGTGTCTCGGTGTCCTGAAAGGTACAAGGACGGAAACTGTCCCGTTTTTCGAAATGGCGCGAAAATTTGGAGGCTTAAACCAAAAGCCAAAAATCGAATTTATATATATACTCTAAGTATATTGAACAAAATTAACTTACTGGAGCCGATAACTGTAAGGATGGTCAAAACGTCCTGGCTCAGCCGTATCACCAGTTGTATCGTAAACCATAGAGACTTCACTAATGATGGCAACATCTAAAATAATATATATTTTTTTAATTATATAATAATAAATCTTTTGGATACGTTTGTATAATAATTAATGAATTTAATTTTTATTATTTTTTAAAGTAATATATAAATAAAATATATTTACTTTAACAAATACAAGAAAAAATACGTACAGGTGCTCTGGATTTGTAATTTGGAAAACAAACACCTTGGTAGTCGTGAATCCAATGTAACGTGAATATGTGATCGTCAAGTAATGCTCTCATGGCCGCTGGGTGTAAGTTTGCAAGGTGTTCCCTCAGTGGTTTAGGTTCGTCTGTCTCTTCATTTTCTTTCTTAACATAGGTAACGACCCAACCCTCTTCGTCAATGAGAACGCAACTCCAAATCTCTTCATCACACCGCGGTTCACAATCTTCTTCGCACTTTAAATTAGAAAATTAAATGCGTTTTACTATACATGTATTTAAATTTAAAAGTTAACGTATGTACAATAGCAAATCAATTTCCTCTTAAAATTTCAAAAAATTGTGGATTGTTTCATAACAATGTTTCAGCAGCAGGTGTAATCACTATTTTTTTGCTATTTTATTGTACGGTTCACCATTTAGCTTAGCGAATGTTATCCATACAATTTGTGCGTATGTTAATATTTATAAAAACAATGTAGATATTCATTAAAATATCATCATATAAGTAAAAATGCTATAATTTATAGATTTAATATTTATATAGAATAAAGTTAACACGTTATTCTTCACACTTAGGAAGGAAAAATACTTATTAAGTATCAATCAAAATTTGAACGTAGCGGGACATGAACCCGCGCCTCTTTGGAAACCGTCCAAGCGCTTTGACCGACTAAGCCATACGTTCCTATCGAGCTAAGTCGAAATTCTTATACGCTTCTTCTTTTATACTATGTACTTATATATGTAGATAGTGTAAAAAAATAACAACAAGAATTCGCTACGTACATCAAAATCGGGATTTGTTATGGAGACCAAAAGGTCTTCTAAGTGCTGTGGATGGAAGTGGTAACCAGCGACGCCAATCACGTGGTCAGCGCGTCCAAGTGTTCGCGCTGCTGTGAGCCACTCATATTTTTCACTTAGCTGCAAATTATTAAAGATTTTTTTGTAACGATGTATATATTATTTTAATTTATTATTTCAGATTTTATGGACGACAATGCTTGCAATGAATTCAAATAAGATTCATGTCGTGTCCCGCACGCAACAGGGTAGGTAAAGGGAACCTAAGACACTCCGCTCCCCACTTCCCGCCGAGTTCTGGAGGCATTGCGTGTTGAGTGGCTAAAATCAACGCATTAAAAAATAATAACTCATACCCTCGAATGAAGATCGATCCCACAACTATATGTGGTAGATCCAACTTTATAACAATTAAACGTCAATTATTAATAGATACATAATTACAATGTATTCCTTTACTTACAGCGGGGGGCTGTATATAGCTGTTCCGGAGCACGCGCATAGGTGCCACCGGCGCGTGTATCACGAGAGTGTCCCTCGCGGCGACGGCGCGGCGGTACCACGGCTCGGCGGCGCCTGCTGACCACAGGGTGCCGGCGGGAGGGTCCGCGTGGGAGCTAGTCGCTCTGTACGCTACCCATCGTGTTAGACCACTTTCTGAAATTAATTATTTGAAAATAAAGGCTGGGACTAATGCTTGGCCGAAGAACATTATACTATTTCAAAACAAAAACAAATAAAAGGTGATGATTTCTTAAGAATTTAACCAGATAAGAATAAATGAAACAACTGTGATTAGGTATTGTAGTAATTTAAATGCGGAGGATTCGCTTACTAGAATAGTCATAACCATACAAAATTTCGGATAGTTTTGTTTGTTGTTGTTAGTTTTTTTTTGCTTTACGCAGTATCCCGTAAACAACAAGATAGGCCTAGTGCTAAGACACTCCATTCTCCATTTTCCGCCGAAGTTCTGGAGGCGTGTAGTGTGTAGACCGCAGAGCCCATAAAATGTCACATTTACAGCCACACGCTTGTTTGTGCCTCTGGCCTTGGTTAGATATAAATAAATAAATTGGTATAAAGGAATAAATAAATAAATATTGTCATTATCTTGAATATACTATAAAATCCAAGTTGTTTTCTTTATAATATAATTTCCATAGTTTTTATTACAGATTGGTAAAGTGATCCTGAAAATATCATCAAAAAAACCAATAGGAATTTTACTAACATTTGTACCCAACTGCGTTATGATAAAGTTAACATTTTTATTATGTAAATTCTAGTGTTAATATTTTTATAATACCTGAAGCATAAAAGGCTGTAACAGAGCCAAGAGGAAATTCTTCTTCGTCTATTCTTTCCATCCACAGTCCCGTCGCTATTATCTCTTTACATAATCGAGCCATTAAATCTTCATTACCTATTTTAAAAAACCAAATTAAGCTTAAATTATAGCGTTATGTTATGTTTCAATGTTTTTTTTGTGATCTCAAATTTAAGGATGTAGCAGTTATTAGTTACAATTCGCATATCACTACAACAAGTGATCTTGTGACATTGTTAGACATGACTTTGTTAGGAACGCCTAACAATGTCTGATCTATGATTTATTTTATCAAAAACTTAAAATGGCAGATTTTTCGATATTAAGAGACCAGTCGTGGCGCAGGAGCACAAAGTATGACTGTTAAATCGACTGGTTGTAGGTTCGATCCCCACTCGAGGAAACGAAATATTTATTTACATTTATATTTTCATATCTTCGCTTGGTGTAGAGGCAAAGTGCGGTGTTGAGTTATGCCACTCCACGCAGTTCCTTCAGAATTCGGCGAAAGTGGGGAACGGAGTTTCAAACCACTAGGCTACCTCTGCCTATCCTGTGTGCTAGATACAGAAGTAAGATAAAAAAGAAGAAATGTTTACACTGGACCTTTGAATTAAGCCCGTCAACTGTGAAGCGGAACTTACAAACATGTACAAATAAGTGTAATTATGAGAACATGATTGAGTAGACGTCACACCAATAAATAGTGTCAGCAAAAAAAAATACAAAATAATACTATTTTATATCACCTTAACCACGAAAAGCTTACCAAGGAAACGAGTTTGCCTCAAATCGACATTAGATTATTTTGATTTCTTTGTTCTTAGAAGAACTGTTATGTCATTGCATCTAGAATTAAATGGATGCCAAGATCAGAAAAAAAATCAAGAAGTTCTGTCCAAAAAAAATGATTTGAACACTTGTATAAAAAGTCCATGATAAATTAAATATATTTTTTAAATTGGATGGTTTGTATTAAAAAATCCCCCAAGGAATTCAGTTACATATAATATAATGGATAATAGACAGATAGATTTTCCAATCTTATGAAAATGAATTAAAAAAAATGGATTATTTATTTATTTATGTCTTTTTTTCTTGTTGATGCTATTTTTGTGGTTACCTATTTGCATGTGTTTGTAAGTTCAGTTTTAGAGTAGATAGTTTATAAATATTTACATTGATACGTTTTGTTCCTCAGTGAAGGTGGGATTGGTGAAAAAAGATGTTTTAATTTTTTTCCAACAAAATTAGGTTCTTTGCGTCGTCTATCAATGAAGTGCTTCACCACATCCTCACGAGTCTCAAAGTCCTTAGATGGAAATTTTAAAGGATCAGTATGTTCACAATAGAGCCTAGAACATGAAAAAAATGACAATCAACAAGCATGAGTCAGTTGGAATTGGAATTGGAAAAAATATAAATATAAGACAATCTGATTAAATTGATTATTTTACGTTATCATAATCGATAATTTTTTGTTTTTTTATTTGATTATATTTGATAAATTTGTGAATTTTTATTTAGTTATATTTTATGTCACCATATTTATAGAAACAATTATCGTCATAATTTGTTGGATACCGTTAGACTAAGTTAGATGGTAGTGTATTCAGTCTCCACTCAGGAGAATGAATTAACTTTATTTCCTCGTTTTGGCAAGACAAACAGCGCCGTTCCGCCATTTAAACAGCAATAATGTGTTGAGTTCGATACATTTTTCGGTGTACAACAGAATGCAGAGTACGATAAGTCCGTGATGCCTTCCATGTGCAGGACAGCGTGACGCTCAAACAAAAATATATATATTTTTTATTTAAATTAAAAATCGTGTAACTGACCATTCGGGATGCACAGCAAATTCAGTATCCTGTAGCACGTCAAATGCTTCTTGTGCGAGTTTTTGCGTGAAATTGGCTTTCAGTACTCCATATCTTAGATTAAACTTTGGGAGGGCGACCACTATTGTGTAGTGATCCATAACTCTTTTCCAATAATAATCTTTTCTCCCTATATACGTTCGCATACCGTTTTCGTATACAGTTTTTGCCTCTATATCTTCATGTCCAATGGGATAACGTACAATGAAATCTTTCCGAAACTAAATGAAAACAAATAAAATATAATCAGTTCAGTTTTATATATGTAGGTGTTTTGTTCTAAAACATATTAATATTATGAATTAAAAGATAACAACAAAAACATCATTATATAAAATTTTTCGAGTAAAATTGTTCAAATTACTTTTGCAGTTTGAAAAGACCACGCTGATTGCAATAGATTTCAATAAATAATAAAATCTAATATAACTGCATTTAAAACATGATTATTTGTCCATTATGATGTTATTTTACATGAAAAATATAAGAGGTGCGTAAGGTTATAATATTTTTTCATAAACTTTAATTTCTAGTAAAGGTTCATTGGATAAGCTTGATTTTGAACTCTGATAAAATCAAAATTAAAACATTCTTGAAAAATCAAAATTATCTCAATGATTATACAAAATTTGTAATATTTAGATAAGAAAATAATTTACACATTTAATTAAATAAATTATTCATTGTTGGTATTATTTCCAGAAAAATCGTATTTAATTATTTGTAACGCTATGTTAGTTAATTAGCTTTCCTTAAATAATTAATTAAAAAAAAATTAATACTACTTCATTGGTTTATTATAATATCTTAGGACGACCTGGATATGCTTATTGGAGCTGAGGATACTGGCGTAGATCAAGAATACTCTTGTTTTCCCCAGCTTGAAGTGGAAATCTTGTAATCTTGCAAATCAGTTCATTACGCTTTCCCTTGGTCTCAGTCACAAAAACAACATTCAGACCTCTCTTATCCCATCTATCACATCTTCAATCTTCCATCTATACAATAATTCATCCATCTTCTGTGTCATCCCTTCTCTGTCATTTTACGTAGTTATTTGTATCGCCATTAAAATGGTGTTAATCTTCAAAGGTTAACATGTAATATTGTAGACAATTTTATAGTTATTTCATAAAAAAAAGTTTTCATAAAACATTTTTTTATGTATTTCATAAGGATCAGCCGGCGCATCAAATGTAAGAGTTCAGAAAGCTCATTATAGTCGACTTTTTTTGAAAATTAAAAAAAAATAGGAGAATAACGTAGCTTTTGATCCAAGACCCTCAAGTATCAAAAAATCCATTACAATCGGTTTAGAGGTTTGGGCGTGATATTGTCACAGACAATAAAGACACAGGCGCTAAAGACCGTGCAAAGTGGAGTAGGTTGAGTAGGAAGGCAGACCCTGGCAAAAGCCGGGACTAATGCCAGGTAGAAGAAGAAGAAGAAGAAGACAGACTGTAGCTACTTTCGCATTTATAATATTAATACAGATACTTCAGGTTTTTACTTTTATGTTTTCTACAATTACCTAAGTTTTATTGTACACCAGGTCAGCAGTGGTATTTGTAGGTGACTATAAAATATATAGATTGTCTGGAGATCGTAATCGAGAAAAATATATTTTTTCATATTGGAATTTAAATTCGTAAAATCTTTTGAATGGATTTTAATAAAGAGTGAACTGGAGGTATTGAAACAGTCTCGAATAAGATATAATTGATTCGGATAAGGATTCATATAAAGATATGAAATGGATAAAATGTTCTGTTTATGGTAGCCATTCCTATCTTATATTAAACTATAGCAGTTATATTAAAGGAGACTATCATAATATAATAAGGTATGGATATGTTCTTTAATTTTGTAGAACATTTTTTGTTTTATCTTCAAAAGTTTCTGCAATGTATGCGATGAAAGACATTTATTCTTATGGTTCAATCTAATGGAGAAAGAATTTTTAAAATCGGTTCTGTAGTTTTTATTTTATTAAAAAATATACACATACAAATATTTCCTCTCTATATAATATAGTATAATATGTAATAATTATACTGTATATCCCAAAATAGGTAAAAAATACCTTTTTCCAGTGTTCAGGATATTCTCTGGGTAAATGATCTTCAGCAGCTTGTTCAACATCAAGAAAGTCCACAGTTCGATAGCCAGGTTTTAATATATCTCCATCAAACTAAATAAAAAAATAGATCAGCTTCACGCTGTATCCCGCAACTCAGCAGGGTACTCCGAAGGAATCTTTGTCTTAAGACACTCCGTTCTTCACTTTCCGCCGAAACAGAGTGATGAAATAAGAAGATTCAATACGCAAAGCCTCAAAGAATTCGGCGGAAAGTGGAGAATAGAGTGTCTTAAGACAAGGGTTCCTTTTTTTAATACTAGGTTCCTAGGTTCCCTCTGCTTATCCTGCTATGTGCGGGACATGGCGTGAAAGTAAAAAAAAAACAGTTAATAGAAATAATTCCAGAAAAGTACTTAATCACAATGAAGATAGAAAGATATTTAAAACTGATTGCTATAACTCAATGATAAAATCTTTATTTTATTTACTGTCGGCGTACATAAAAAATATGAGAGGTAGGTAATAGATAATTGTTATCTATGATTGTTAGATAACCTATTGCTATGTCAAGAATAACGTTCCTTGGTTATTCGAATATTATGTAGGGGTTACCCCTACATTATATTCTCCGTATCCCCAGTACGTTATATATATATATATATATATATATATATATATATATATATATATATATATATATATATATATATATATATATATATATATATATATATATATATATATATATATATATATATATATATATATATTTTACGTATACTGAGAGTATCCTATCAAATGTAATAATTAAAAACGGACCAAGGATGAGACAGACGGACTTGTGCATCAAGGGGATCCGTAGCATTATTTATAAAACGAGCAAAAAATAAATTAGGTTTGTTGTATATTTTAATCTGTTTTTTAGTATTCATTGTATATATAGCAGCAGCAGTAGAAATGTATCATCTGTGAAAATTTGACTGCCTAACCACCACTGTACGTGAGGTATAGCACCGTGCCACACAGACAGACGGGCAAAAAGACAGCGGAGTCTTAGTAATACGATTTCGTTTCACCTCTAAAAACATAAACATTATATGTATAGGATTATTAGTAATTCGACTGATTCATATGAAGGAGTTATAGGACGAGGATGTTGCCCACTAATATGGTTCTATAAAAGTTTTGGCGGAAATCCATCTTGAGATTGATGTATAGTTTTTGATATTAATAGTTAAGAGTAATGCTAATATTTTACATATCCAGGAGGAGGATAAAGAGGAGGCACCTGCTAAAATTTGAAAATATGGGCCAAAGCCTAAGCCTGTACATACAAAAATACCATGACGGTATTTTTGTATGTATAGGCTTAGGTTTTGGCACTGTCAAAAATGTGAAAAAAATACATATCCGTAGCTTTTTAATGAGATATCAAATAATTATGGTTTGCATAAAAAAACTATAGACAGCAAAACTACAGACAGAAATCCCGGAAGTACCGACATCAAAGTTATAAATGCGGATTTTCTACTTGCAGTTTAACGTCTTTATATTGCTATAAATAACGTTATTGTTATTTGGTTAAACATAGAAAAAAATCCACGTAGGCATAAACTGGGTAACTTTTGAAAGTCGTCCCCTTAGATATGAAAAGTTATATATTGTATGAACATGATAGATACCCAGCATATCGTCATGTAACAGCGGTTCCACCAAAAGGTATTCCAGAACACCAAATAGAATTTTAGAACTGACTGTGTTTGTTTCGATCATGCTGAATAGTCATAGTGTTTTAAATCTAGATAACTTGTAAAAAAAAGTAAAGCTTACGATAAATTCGTAAACTCTTGATTTTAATATTTATTTTTTACTTCATTTAAATAGAAGAAAATTTCTACTTTCTCAGCTTCACGCTGTATCCGGCTATCGGCAGAGGGAACATGGTGATGAAACATTCCGTTTCCCAATTTCCGCCAGATTTTTCGAGTGTGTTAAACGCCTTTTGACTTGGTGCCAGAGCGATGAAATGAAAATATTAAGATATAATAATTCATTTACTCGAGTGGGGATCGAACCCACAACCGTCACGTTTCAGTCACACCCTTGTGCCACTGGGCCACGTCGACCAATTTACTTTCTTACTTATCACTTTCTTTGTAAACATTAACATATCATTATTAATGTGTGTTTCAAATATGTTTTATGTAAATTTATTATTTTATGAATACTAAGAAGACTACATAGCATTTGCTTATTAAATTAAAAAAAAGAGAAATTATTTCAATTGTTGCTCTTACCACTGGTTTCGCATTTTCGTGCAAAACAATATTGCCGCGATGATCCACTATAGACAAAGAGCCCCCAGCTCCTACCTGAAAATAATATATTTATCTAGATCACTTTTATTCAATGTGTTTGTAATTTTTGTGATTTATTAAATATACGTTAAAATGTATGTATTTTTAATTTTTATTTGGAATATAATTTTATTTAAGTAATATTATTTTATACAATCCCTTGTTCATTTCTTTATTCTTGTTATAAAAATTCAGTCTCACGCTGTAACCCGCACACAGCTGGGTAGGCAGAGGGTAGTGTTAAGACATTCCGGTCCCCACTTTCCGCTGAGTTCTGGAGGCATTGTATGTTGAGTGGCGGAACTCAACGCCGCGCATTGCATCGACACCAGAGCGAAGAAATGAAAAAATAAATGTAAATAAATATTTCATTTCCTCGAGTTGGGATTGAACGTACAACCAGTCGATTTTACAGTCACACTTTGTGCCCCTGCGCCACGACTGGCCTCAATTGAATGGGATATAAGATATAAGAATATAATAATAAACAAAGTTTATTAAGAGTATACTACTTTACTAAGAACTTTAATATTGTCACAGTACTGGTACCCTTCCCCGGTACCTCCCGGTACTTCCTTGTTCGTAGCCATTAGTTATCAATACTATATAGTCATATTATACGATAAGTAGGCAAATATGTGATCTGTACCTAAATACAGAAACCTAACTATGTTCCTTGATTAAGGTTCCTAGCTTTGTTATCGAACGTCTCCATAGTTTTTCTATAAAAAAAACAATCGATAATAATTTTGTAAAAAAAACATCCATTCAGATAGAAACATTTTTGTCACTATTAAAGTACGAGAGCGTCATCGACTTGAAACAAAATTTAATTATCACATACATACCTACAACTACATATGGAGGTTTGTATATAAATTCAAGTACTTGAGAAATGTTGAAAATCGTGTCAAGTTTTTCAAATGAGGTTTGTGAGACCTCGTGCTCATTAACCGTAACAAATTCTATAAACGAGCCACCTATGACGTGTTGCCTGAGAACGTTCATTTATTTTCTACATTCATGAAAAAGTGAACATTTATCTTTTTGAAGGTCTACAGCGGTCATTATTTAATCCGAGTTGGTTTTAGTACATTTTTGTTTTACAAGTATCCATAGAATACTGTGAATGTCATCTTCACGCTGTATGCTACCCTGCTACACAGCAGGGTAGTCAGAGGGAACCTAGTGTTGAGACAGTCTGTTTCCCACTTTCCGCCGAAATCTGGAGGCATTGTGTGTTGTTGTGCGGAACTAAACGTCGGACTTTGCCTCGAAACCAGAGCGAAGAAATGAAAAAAAAAGAAAACATTTAAATAAATATTTCACTTTATCGGGATCGAACCCACAACCGGTCGCGTTAACAGCCATAAATTCTCATAAAGCTACGTTGAAATTCTTACACGCTTCTTACAAATTATTTATGTTATTATGTTATTTATGCACGAGGACATATGGCCTACTGGTCAGAGCGCTTCGACGGTTTCCAAGAGGCGCTAGTTCAAATCTTGAAACGTTCAAATTTTAGACACTTTAAAAAAAATGTCAAAAACTTATTAATTGTTTATGCTACCCATTTTATATGGCCGAGGTGACTCTGAGTGCAGGTGCAGTCGAAACGATCATATGTTGATCGTTCGTCATGTGATATGTGATATAGTCTATAGCACTGGTTCCCAACCAGTAGTCCGCGGACCGCAGAAACCTAAAAATGGCCCGTGAATGATTTACTTTTTATGCCGGGGGATGGTGAGGCAGTTAATTTTTATTATACCTACATGCATAGTGGTCCCTGCTACCAAGAATGATATGGTCCTTGATCAAGAAAAGTTTGGGAACCCCTGGTCTATAGCAATCCTCAATTAAAGGCTTATCAAATACAAAAAATAAATGTTATTCCACAACATTTTAAAATTTGAATTTTTTAAATTTGAAAACATTTGAACCCGGTGCGGGTCTTTTACTTCTTGGACGGTTTCCAAAAAGACGCGGGTTCAAATCCCGCTACGTTCAATTTCTTTACTAATAACAAAAAAATATCAGAAGTTTATCCGATATCCAACTAAACCAACTCATCAGCTTTACAATATTAGGTTATTAATCACTAATAGAAAACATAATTGTCATACATTTCACGCGTACTACTTCAGATATATTGGCTCTTGAGTTAGCGGTAATCCACATGGAAACTAGGTTTATAGGGAAGTCCCTATAAAATACACAGAAATTTTCCTTAAACAACATATTTAATAAATAATGTGAAAAAGCAGGAAAAAAACTATAAAATATTCAAAACTATTGTCTTAGAAGACCAGTACCTAGTGGCGCAGAGGCACTAAGTGTGACTGTAAAATCTACTGGTTGTGGGTTCGATCCCCACTCGAGGAAGTAAAACATTTATTTACATTTATACTTTCTTCTCTTCGCTCTGGTGTCGAGGCAAATCGCGGTGCTGAGTTCCGCCACTCAACACACAATGCCTCCAGAACTCGGCGGAAAGTGGGGAAAGGAGTGTCTAAACACTAGGTTCCCTTTGCCTACTCTGTGTGCGGGATACAGTGTAAAGCTGATTTTTTTCATTGTTTTACAGTTTTAATTTACTCAGTACCTACTTATAATTTGAGAATGTCTAAATGGCACAAGTGGAACCTGGGGGACTTCCTGTTAAGACACTAGGACATGCTGCTTCTGCGCCATGATTGGAAAAGTCTATTTAAAATATGATATCTGTTTTCGTACAAAAAAGAGAACGGAGTGATCATCTACGAAGGTTTTTTGCTAACTATACAAAATATATCATGTTTATATTATACTTCTCTTATATACTTCTATGTATACGTTGATTTTTTTTTTATTGAAAATCAAACGATAATTTTAAAGTACTTACTAAATAAAATGGCAACACCAATTTCAGATGATCAATGGGGATGTCAACACCAGCGACACCCAATAGTCGGTTGACAGGATACTGTAAAATCGAATAAATATTAACGTAAGAAAAATAACAAGTAAATTATAGTGTATATTATTTACTAAGTAACTAAAACGGACACCACGTTCCCCACTTTCCGCCAAGTTCTGGAGGCATTGCGTGTTAAGTGGCGGAACTCAACGCCGCGCTCTGCCTACCAGTGCGTGATTCAGCGTGAAGCAAGTTATTATTTTTTTTAAACAATGATTTATCACAAATAACAGGGCTTATAATTATAGGTATTTAAATGTTAATTATCAATCAGCTTCACGCTGTATCTCGCACACAGCAGAGTACGTACAGAGAACCCACTATAGACACTTCGTTCCTCACTTTCCGCTGCATGTTTAGAGGCATTGCGTGTTGAGAATATTAAAAAATTAAATTAAATTAGCTTCACGCTGTATCCCGCACACAGCAGGGTAGGCAGAGGGAACCTAGTGCTAAGACATTCCGTTCCCCACTTTCTGCCGAATTCTGGAGGCATTGCGTGTTGAGTGGCAGAACTCAACGCCGCGCTTTGCCTCGACACCAGAGCGAAGAAATGAAAATATAATTGTAAATAAATATTTAATCCCTTTAGTGGGGATCGAACCCACAACCAGTCGGTTTTTACAGTCACACTTCGTGCCACTGCGCCACGACTGGCCTCAGAATATTAATAAAAGAAATATAAAAACCAAATAATAAAAAATAAAAAACGGCAAGTCCTTAAATAAATTGATATAAATGACTTCACCACATGAAAATATAAGATACATCTACAATAGATATATATACCAGTTACTATACAATTAAACGGATTAATAAATTATTAGGTCAAAAAATATAATACGGGCAATTGCCTTATAATATACAATTTAAGTAAAATCAATACAGTACCTTTCTGGTCGAGTTCCTTTGTTTTTCCTGAAATCACGATGTTCATTTATTGAGTAAAATAATAAAGCAGTTGTTGAAGCACATTTCATGAATGTGCTTCAACAACTGCTTTATTATTTCAAGGTGGTTTCAGGTCAGCGTTACGACCGCGCGGAGGTAGACTCGCGCGGTCAGGGATGGCAGCGGCGGAGGCCGATCAGATGGATGTAATGCATCTAAATTTGTTTTTAGCTTCACGCCGTATCCCGCACGTAGCAGGGTAAAGTAGAGGGAACCTGGGAATCTATTGTTAAAACAGTCCGTTCTCATTAAGGCACTTCCATTCCCACTTTCAGCCGAATTCTGGAGATATTGTGTATAGAGTAGCAGAACTGAACGTCACGTTTTGCCTCGCTTTTGCTAGAGCAAAGAAATGTATAGGTTTAATAAATATTTCATTTCTTCGAATGGGAATCGAACCCACAATTTGTCACGTTTACAGTCACACGCTTGTGGTCTTGGGCTACGACTGGCCTTATTACTATGAATACCTGTTAAATTAAAAAAATAAATTAAAATTAAATTAGCTTCACGCTATATCCCGCACACAGCAGGGTAGGCAGAGGGAACCTAGTGTTAAGACACTCCGTTCCCCACTTTCTGCCGAATTTTAGAGGCATTGCGTGTTGAGTGGCAGAACTCAACGCCGCGCTTTGCCTCGACACCAGAGCGAAGAAATGAAAATATAAATTTAAGTAAATATTTTATCTCCTCGAGTGGGGATCGACAACCAGTCGGTTTTACAGTCACACTTTGTACCACTGCGCCACGACTGGCCTCAACTTATAAAAATATATATAAATTGGTAGGAAATTTACCTCATCCAAAGTAATTGTGATATTCTGAAACAATATTGAATTATAATATTTTAATAGTCATTTGTAATAAATTATTATATTACCATTCTTAATCAGTATTGTAGTGTTTTTTTTTTTATTGTAGTGATTTTTTTTATTTTTGCACAAATTATAACCACCAATATGGCACCAATTTAAGGAGATCAACGCGGACGATGTTGTGGTCGAAAGATTGTAGTGTAGTATTTTTAAAATTCTTTTCAGCTTCACGCTGTATTTCGCACATAGAAATGTAGGCAGAGGGAACCTGGGTACCTAGTATTAAGATGCTCCATTTGCTATAAAAACACTGTTGACATAAAACGCGTGTTGAGTGGCAGAACTCAACGCCGCACTTTGAATACTCTTTGTTTATTGGGTTTAAATGAATATATTCTTACCTCCCAAGTAGTATTATCGAAGACGGGTACTGCAACACTTATTTGAAATCTGTAGTTTATGTCTTCACCTTCATAATATTGACCAAGGTCTTCCTAAAATCAATTTATATAATTCAAAAGAGATTTATAAGATAGAAAAATTATTTAAAAAATATAAATATATGTATATATTGAGATAATTCTTGTTATTTTTATATTTTTTTAAATATAAAACTGACTAGTTGATGCATGTGAATATAGTCGCCATATTGTTTCTTTGTAGTAAGGAATTGATCTTTATTCCGACGCAGCTCTCCATACCGATAGGTTTGCTCTGCATTTTCTTTCTGTTGCCAATAGTACTCGCCTCTTCGGGGATCCTACGGTTACAAATTCAAATTATACAATAAAGAATTTACTTAAACATAATTTTAATTATATATTAACTTTTATATTTTTTTTAAATATGTAGTAACTAAATATAGAGTTCTTATCTGGATAAATAAATTATTGGATAAATTGTAGCTAGATACCTCAACGTTAGCATAGACATCGCTGTAGACTCTTAGTCTATGTTTCCTTTGAGACACCAAAGGGCGTTCCATGACACGCAGAATGTTCATGACTTGTTCGGTGACGTCGGAGTCTGTCACCAACTCCGCGAAGTAGCCATCGCGGTCACAGGTTATCCAATTCGCATAAAACCTCGTAGAGTCACGCAAACCAAAGGGATCGTGGAGCCATAGTACAAACAATCTGTAATTATTTATCTTTAATGCATTAAAAGGTAAAAAAAGACATTTCTGTTTATCAGTATTTTTCAAACAATTAGTACCAATTTGTAAATGTAGCTTACCGACCTTAATGCTAACGACCAAAAAGGTAACATTAAAATTTATAATAGATGATTGAAACAAAAAATTAAACATAATTAAAGATCAATCGTGGCTCAGGAGCAAAATGTACAGCGTGCAACAGTAAACCTGACAGGGGCCGATTCGCACTGGAGAAACTGAAATATTTCATGTTTTTTCTCCCTCTGGTAACGAGGCAAAGCGCGCGCGTTAAGTTCAACACGCAATGCCGCTAGATTTCAAATCAAATCAGCTTCACGCTGTATCCCGCACACAGCAGGGTAGGCAGAGGGAACCTAGTGTTAAGACACTCCGTTCCCCACTTTCTGCCGAATTCTGGAGGAATTGCGTGTTAAGTGGCAGAACTCAACGCCGCTCTTTGCCTCGACACCAGAGCGAAGAAATGGAAATATAAATTTAAGTAAATATTTATTTTATCTCCTCGAGTGGGGATCGAACCCACAACCTCAACAGATTTCAAATGCTGCGAAAATATATTACGAAGTAATATTAGACATCTTGTTTACCTTATATGGTCACTAGGATCTAGACGATGCATTAGATCAGTATAATTATCATAAAGGTTGTCTGTAAGTAAAACAATTGCCTGTTGGCAAGCGTTCGGCGTATCCTTAGCTTTTAGTTGTCTGTTCAGTATTTGAACTGATTCTGTCAATACTTTTTCCATTTTGGTTTCGTTTATTGGATTTTTATCCTTTAAAGAGGCCATCATAGCCGCGGAGTTAACGTGATTAGCCTATAAATATATATTTTGTTTAAACATTAAATATATTATATTACAAGTTAAGTTTAGGAAATATTTGAGGTCAGTCGTGGTGCAGTGGCACAAGCGTGAGACTGTAAAAGTGACAGGTCCTGGGTGTATTTCCACTCGAGGGAATGAAATATTTAATATTTTCATGTCCTGGCTCTGGTAACTTACTGGTAACTACTGAATTTGTCGGAAATGGAGAACGGAAGTGTCTTACACTTAACATTGGGTTCCCAGGTTCCCTTTGCCTAATGCTATGTGTGGGATACAGCGTGACACTAGAAAACAAAACTTTTACATAATTTATTTATGAATCACATACAATTTTATCATATACCAACCGGAACTAGTTTTTTGTTGAAACAAGGTATAGGTGATTCTACAACCACGTTGTAACGCAGCACATTCACTTGATCGTCATCAGTCAAAGCATTAAGGAGGGCTTGAGTAAAATGTTCAGCTATGGCTCTGTTCGAAGAGTTCATGGATCCGGAGAAATCGTACAGTATGAGGACGTCGCGTGGGGCACCACTTGCGCTGACGTACCACGGTCGAAGCCTACAGTCGTATAAATCCTCGCCTTCCGTTTTTAATTTGTACATGCTGTGCCATAATGCGGCTAAAATATTATAATATATATACATAGTTTAAATTAATATAAATATTGTTATGATGTGTTTATCATTGAATTCAATATCAATTACGGGCTATGATAAAAACGTCTAGACAATAATAAAAGAATATCCACACCGATCGACCCTAGCCCCCCCCCCCTCCCCCTCCTTGGGATAAATCCTGCTTTTTCAGGATCAGGAAATCCCCAAATACGAGCCACACGTGATTTATAGCCGACCCCTAATTTAGAAGTAGAGACGATACTATCAAATGTGGCTTACAACACGTACTGCTACGTGTCTGTAACTTTGTATTAAAGTGTTTTCCACCTTCACGCTGTATCCCGCATGTAGCAGGGTAGGTGGAGGGAACTAGTGTCAAGACAATTCCGTAATTCACTTTCTGCTGAATTTTCGAGGCATTGCGTGTTGAGTGTTGAACTCAATGCCGCAATTTGTTTATTTTATTAATTTAACATATTTTTAATTAATTATTTCCTAAAAATATGTCTCTTTCTCCATATAAACTATAATTGTGCAAAATTTCATGCTCTTCTGTCTCCACTTTATATTAATTAATATTAATAGGATAGCTATCTACATATAAATACTATTTACACATAGATAGATCCTATAATTATTGAATAATAAAGTGAAATGTAATGTAATAGCATATCTATAGATATATAGATTACTAGATATCATTCTAGGAATTTAATTGAAATAATTTAAAAAAACATGTAAATTAATAATGGACATTAGCTGTAAATGTTATTACTACACAAATCAGTAAATTTACAAATAAAAAAACAAAAATAGTAATTATTTACTATTTTTGCTTCATATCACATAGCTAACACCGAAATTTAACTATTATTTAGTCATATAAACATCAATCACTAATCTAGTAAAATATAAAAACTAGAAAATAATTTCATTGAACACGATTAAATTAATAAAAAAAGAGTTTCTTAATATTCATTAACTTAACAAAAATTTACTGTGGGACCTGTTTTTGAGAATTTTTGAGCTTGTGCGGTTGAGGTCTTTTCGGCCTCATATTTATAGGTAATATACACTAAGTAATACGAGTACGTACCGGGATAGTGACGTAGAAAACCTTTAGCACTACATAAGTACTGTAAATCAATAGATGAATCTTGAGCGTAATTTTCTCGAAACACAGAAATTAGTCCCTCTGTCCAGTGCACGTGTTCTAAAACATGGGGATCTGCAATAAAATTAAAAAATTAAGCTCGAACATTAAAAATATAATTTATAAAAGTTATGAAAAAGATAAACGAACCTAAATCGAGAATAAATAAAGATATTTTGTAAAATATATGTTTCAAGTAACTTGAACTTTTAACAAAAAAAACAAAGCTGGTCAAGTGCGAGTCGGACTAGACCGTCGAGGGCTCTAACTACTTTCAGGATCGAACCCATAACTAGTCGCGTTTACAGTCACACTTTATGCCCCTGACAATTTATTATTTTTTTCTTTTATGGAATGTGAAGCTGAAAATATGATAATTAATTCAGCTGTATATTTCCACCCCAATTTTAAAATAAACGGTCTTGACACACGGACAGGCTGAGAAAAAAAAGGCATTCTTTTTTTCTTTTGAGGTACGGAGCCCTAAAAATGTATTAGTTATTGTCATATCTCTGTAAGTATACGCTAAAATGATTGTTCTCACCGCATTGAAAAACCTCCGCGGCTACATGCACGCTGCTGTAGTCTAAAGAAACGTTTGCATCAAAGTGGAAGCTATTCGTCAGCTTCACTTTGTTTAATCTGCTACAATTCAACGGAAGCTCAAGATCGCTCTCAGGTGTTTCCGGCGCCTCTGGATCATCTACACCCTAAAATGCAGGCTTTTAATAAGCAAGGCTCTTTAAATAGTTGTTTAAGAACGACGAATGTTTTGATATATAGATACTTAAGTTTGTATATTACTTTCTCCTACTTTCAAAGTTCTTTCAAAATATATAACGTCATTGTGACTGAGTTGGCTATGTTGTGCTAAAATCAGTTTCACGCTGTATCCCGCACACAGCAGGGTATACAGAGGGAACCTAGTGTTAAAACACTCCGTCCCCCACTTTCTGCCGAATTCTGCAGGCATTGCGTGTTGCGTGGCAAAACACATCGCCGCGCTTAGCCTCGACACCAGAGCGAAGAAATGGAAATATAGATTATATTGTATTAAAATGTAGGTTCTATTTCTTTTTAAAAGATTGTTTATATTAAATTTATGGCGTTTTCTTTGTTTACACGTAAACAAATAAATTACTTTCGTTACTACGGACTTGAATGTGTCAAATATTTTATTATCAAGGAGAAGATCTATTTAAAGAAAACAAAAAAATATCTTATCTGATTATATATAAAAATTAATAAAACAATACAATAGTTACCTCGCTTTTTGTAAAGAGGTAATTACTAGGTGGCGGAAATCTGTTCGCAGCTAACTCTTCAGCTTTCCGCATGATCATCTCCGCGGCCTGTCCGCGACGCTCGAGGAGTTCCTGCAAAGCTCTTGACGTCTTTTCTACAATTGCTGGACCATTTCTCACTTCGACCTTCGCATCAGAAAATCCTTTCAACAATACCTCTCGCCGGACGAACTGGGATTCTGTTTTGTATAATTTTTCTGACAATTCTTGTGCCCATTGTTGGACTCTATGAAAACAAATTGTATAATTGTAGCTTCCACATCATTTTTACGTGTGTTTTTTTACTATAACACTATTATTAATATATACATATAATGTATATACAATAAGACCGTGATGGGACAGGGACTGTTAAGCGTGCGGCTGTAATGTGACGGTTGTGGGTTCGATTTCCACACGAGGTAATGAATTTTCATCTATACTAATATAATAACGCTGAAGAGTTTGTTTGTTTAAACGCTAAGGTCTCTGGAACTACTGTTCGGTTTAACATTTTTTTTATAACTTTGCAGTTAAATTCTTAATTAGTAATTTAACGTACTTAACGTTATATTACAAAAACATTCATTTTCATTAGTTCAAAAATAAAGTCTGTGACATGTGACATCATATATCTATCTATATTTCATAAAACACTCGCAATAAGGCATTTTGCGATAAAACATAATTGAAAATTGTAATATGATATTTCAAAGTTTTTTATTTGGCAAACATATTGAAATTTACCAGCAAAAGTTATTCTATCATTAAGATAATTTTATGAAATAAGCTTTGTCTTCTATAGCATGTAATTTGGAAGTATACTTTCGACAAAATGTAAAATTAAAATAGAGATTCAACGCTCTGTTTACGGCCACAAGCCTAGGGTCGAGTCCCGCAAAGGGCGCCGTTGCCGCCGATGACATCCTCTCAAGCAGCCACGTAGTGCTTGTACTTTTTTTAATTTTTTTTTTTTTAAATGTATAAATTATAATATAATCTATTTTTTGGAAAATGCAGCATAAGAAAAGAATTGTATGTAGGTGGAATGCTGGCGAAACCGCGAATGGGCCGCTAGTTGATTAATATTTTCATTTCTTCGCTCTGGTACCGAGGCGAAAATCGCGGCGTTCTGTTCTACTACTCAATGCCCCGACAAATCGACGAAAAGTGTAAAACAGAGTGTCTTTACACTACGTTCCTTCTACCTACCCCGTTATATGCAGAATACAGAGTGAAGCTAAAAAAAAAGAAAAATACAAATGGAAAACTTGCACAAATATAGATTTTTAAATTTTTTTTTTATTTTTTTTTATTTTATACGATTAAAATAGAAGTAAATAATAATTAAAGTTATTTAATACTTACTGGATTGGGGTTATTAATTTTTCCAACCTTTTCTTTTTAGGTATGACGGGTACATAAGTGACTTTAGTAACATTTTCGATTTTGAATTGCACATTCTTTGTTTTACTTTTGTTCACAAATAAATGTCCTTGATGTTCCTCCAGCGATTTTTTTATATTATCCACTGATTTGGTTTTTGTAGACGCAAGCGTGTAAACGTGTAACATAAAAAATATAAAAAACAACAGGGCCAGTTGTAGCTTTATGAACATTTTAAAAATTAATACATTAATATTAATATTTAAATATTATTGTTATTATGATGGAAGGTCATGTTAACCATATCTTGGTATGTAACGGAAAGCGGGCGGCGATGATGAAAACTGTATGCAGACTCCGCGACGACTAGGTTATAGAAGCTCCCGCCGTGGCGGCGCCATTCTCCCCTTGCCAATTCGAATCTCATCTGTTTTTGACCTATATATTTTTTTTGATGACGAAAATTTTATAATTAATAAATATGTCTGTACATTTTATATATATAAAAATGTAAAATTTTAGGTAGGTATAAAATAAGAATGTGTTACATATAATGTTTAAAAGTTAAATTATGTTAATTATGTTTTGTTTCCGTGAACATGATTACTAAATAATTAAAATAATATATTCTTCTTATCATCGTATAGGTGATACTTCAAATTTAACATCTACGATAAAACATAAGGAAACAATTAGAAAGATAAATAAAAAAATCGATCAAGTGCGACTAACACTCGCACACCTAGGGTTCCGTATCAATTCAGGATTATAGGTTAACAGAAAGTACAATTTATAAACGTTGAAAAATTTAAATTTGCATGAAAGGACTTACAAATATAAGTTTGTAATATTTTTTTTCTATATAGTATTACATAGAAAAATCGATCATTTTTTATTTATTCTTATTGTATGCTCTTTTTCTTGCCAAATTTTATAACTGCGGGTCGAGTCCCCTGTAAATTTTATATAATTTAAAAACGATGCATAAATAAATGCCTGTATGTTTTCAAAACATTGACTTAGAAACTTAATTTTTTTTCTGCTTTAAGGATCCGTTGACTAAAATATTTAAGATTAATTTCAGCTTGATCCACGCGATCTCGAGATGGATCGATCGATCGAATATAGACAACAAAGTGATCCTGTGAGGGTTCCGTTTCTTCCCTTGCAGATACAGAATCCTAAAAATTATAATTCATAAATGCATTCCTTGTAATTTTATTTCTTATATGTGTATTGTATGTATATATTTTTATTTATATGAGGCAAACAATTTTTTAGGATTACTTTATAATATTTATTTCCAACTTTGACTTCGAAACTGATCAAATAAACGCAAAAAAACCAAACAAGTGTAAACCATTTAAATTCTGCCTAGTAATTATTAATCTTAAAGAACTTTTATATATTTTTAAACATTTTTAAAGTGTTATTCCACACTTAGGAAAGAAAAATACTTATTTAGGAAAATGGCATGGTTAGTGGTCAGAGCGCCTGGTCGGTTTCCAGGAGGCGCGGGTTCGAGTCCCGCTGCGTTCAAATTTTTATACGATTTCTAAATAAGTAACTTTTATATAGACTAAAACTCCGAAGATTTTTTGTATTTCATTTATAATGTGAGATTCAAAATATTTTTGCAAATAATAAGCAGTTTGATTAAATGCAAGGTCTTCTGTAAGTTATATACTATAACATCTTCTTTCAAATCCTTTACGGAATACATTGTATAGTTCGTTTAATATATTTTGAATGATTGCCATTTTTTAAATAATGAGGCCAGTTGTGGCGCAGCGGCACGAAGTGTGACTGTAAAACCGACTGGTTGTGTGTTCGATCCCCATTCTAGGAGATGAAATATTTACTTAAATTTATATGTCCATTTCTTCGCTCTGGTGTCGTGACTAAGCGCGACGTTGAGTTCTGCCACTCAACACGCAATGCCTCCAGAATTCGGCAGAAAGTGGGGAACGGAGTGTCTTAAAACTAGGTTCCCTCTACCTACCCTGTCGTGTGCGGGATACAGCGTGAAGCTGATTTATTTTTATTTTATTTTTTAAAGAATATATAATAATTGCATATCAATATATGGAATAATTAAATATACAGCTGACTAACATATTGTTTTTCATTTCATTTCAATATAACTGATAAAGGAAATGATAATATTGATACGCACATATGTAATTAAAAGAAATAATTAAGATTTCCATGATAACAGATTTGATTAACTAAAACTGTATATAATGTTATTGCGAAGTTTGAGCACCATGTTTGTAGTAAAATTTTTAATATGAAAGGTGCGTATTTTTGTGTCTATGAGTTTTTTTTGTTAAAAATTACGTTTTAATTTATTAATGTGAATATAAATAAAAAAAATATAATGATTAAATAAAAAATATGTTTAAAAATTTCAGCTATAGCGACGATATTGATTTTAATAGCGACATTGGTAGCTGCTTATGACGACCAATGCCCCCCCGAACAGGAACAAGATTGGTCCATAGAAAAACTACTTCGACATGAAGTCTGTAATAAATTCTACAAATGTACATTTGGAGTTCCCGTACCTATGACATGCCCTCATGACCTATTCTTCAATTTGGCAACATGGCAATGTGATTGGCAACACAACGTTGATTGTACTGATAGGATCGTTCCAGAAGAATTTTTACCTTCAACATCATCACCTATAACATCGCCACCCACAACCCAAGCACCGACAACAACTACAACAACTGCTACAACTCCAGCTCCAACGACGACCACCACCACTACTACTACTACTCCCGCGCCCACTACCACGACTACTACGACTACTACTACAACTCCGCCACCTACTACAACTACAACTACAACAACTACCCCAGCACCTACAACAACAACAACGACAACCCCAGCGCCTACAACAACAACAACGACAACCCCAGCCCCTACAACAACAACAACCACCACTACTACTCCCGCGCCCACAACGACCACAACAACAACTCCAGCACCTACAACGACCCCCAGCTCTACTACCACAACTCAAGCGCCAACAACAGACGGAGATGACGGATCAGCGCCGGATTTAAATTCGAATGGCTGCCCAGTGAACCCTCACATCCATTGGCTAATTCCACATGAAGAGAAATGTAATCTCTTCTACTATTGTGTTTGGGGTAAAAGAGTATTAAGAGAGTGCCCACCTACTACGCATTTCAACAGAGTTCTTCAGGTTAGTTGACAATCTCTTTCATGTATGTCTATTGTGTAAATATGTATATATTTTCTTTAAAATGATTTAATTTTATATTACCCATATGATTTTACTAAACAAAATAAGTGAAGTAATTTAACATAAAAAATTATGATGTTCATGTGTATAAATCAAATCATATTTTGGTGGTTTGGTAATCACAATTAGTGGTTTTTGTAAAAAAAAATCAAAATATACATTTATCTAAAATAAATGGAAAGAGGGTTTAATTATTATTTTGTTTTGGTGCTGAAATGATGACGATGATGATTTGAATAGTAACTGTAACAACCTTAATAATTCTAATAATTTATTTTTCAGGTATGTGACTTCCCCTACAGAGCTGGTTGCATCAACTCTTTCAACAAACATTTAGACAGTAGGCGATTCATTTTAGCGAACATATTATGAACTATATTTTATGGATACCATTAATAAACTTATACCTATTTACTGTCACCTAAATATTATTTTTATAAATTTGAATTATTTAACAAATAATATTTTATGGTAAAAATACTTTTATATTTTGATAATTATTTTAGCTGAATATATATATGTATACGTATACATACATTATAATATAATAAAGTTTGTAAGAAAAAATATTAACTGAAATTTAATTGCTTCAGTATTTGCAAATCGCTTAGAATCTCTTGGAGGTCAATCTTGTACCTTTTTTACAAGAACAATACACAAATACAAAAATAAATTTCTTCTTGACAATATATTCCTTTTTATTCACCTTTTAACACTCTCATACGTTCTATTTTTTATTTCTTTAAATGTTGTTGATAAAATCTGAAAAAATCCTTAATATATCGAATTGATGTCATAGATGTAGACCGACATTTTCGGCGGCTCTGAGTTACGCCACTAGACACGCAATGCCTCAAAAATCGGCTAAACGGAATGTCGTAATACTTTATTTTTTAATTTAATTTTTTTATGTTACAAATAAATTATTCCTTTAATTTGGGAACCTATAGATAATAGTAGATTAATGAATAAAAGGAAGAAGTGAAAGAATAGAAATAAACTACATTAATTTTTTTACACTAATACAAAGAAAAAAATAATAGTAAGTAAGCCTAAGTAGGAATCAATACGACATGACATATGCGTTGGTGCCAATACTTCACACCAATTATAAATTTTGCTAGTCACTATGACTCTAATAATATTGATTTATTTTTCTAAGTATAATTATTTTTTAACAATAGTGTTGGAAATATTAATATTAGAGAGATAATATTGGATAGAATAAAACTGCTGTGTTGAGTGGCGGAACTCAACGCCGCTCCTCGTTACCAGAGCAAGGAAAATTAAAATATTAAATATTGCATTCCACAAGTGATACCATAACGCGACGGTCTCAGGTTTTTAATAATATTTTTAAATGTATTTTACTTTGTTTTAATTCATATTTAAAATGATTTTAATATGAATAATTCATCACAAAAATCTAAAAAAGTTCTTATGTAGTAAAAGTAACTCATATAGAAAAATAAAAATAGAATAAAAAATATATTTATAAAAACAAAAACCCAACTGCATAAAACTAAAAAAAAAATAAAGAAGCCCAATAGTTTAATGGGATTAGCTGTCGGGACCTCTTTAAATTAGGCAAAGTTCCTGGTAAAGATTTTATTGATTGAAGAATTATTTATAGGTACTTATAGGTCCTAAAAGCACTATTATATGTCTTCTAAAACATAGTGATAGTGTGAAGAAGTCATCAGTGAGTTCTGTCTATGGCGCTACAAGCTTAACAGTTTGTCCATGGTTTACTGCTGAATTACCTATTGACACCTTGAGGCGCCACTACCGCGACGGTTGGCGCGAATACATCTGTCACACAGCATTTATGTTCAGGGATTATCTTACAGGAAGGAGGCAAATGGTCAAATTAGAAGAACATATAAGTGAGAAAGCTACCGTGACATATGGCGTTCCCCAAGGAAGTGTGTTAGGCCCTACCTTATTTTTATTATACATAAATGATCTGTGCAACATGCAGATAGAACAAGCAAAAATCTTCTCCTACGCAGATGATACCGTAATTGTTTTCACGGGTAATACTTGGACTAATGTTCGGAAAATTGCTGAGGAAGGTATGGTTCCTGTAAACAAATGGTTATCCAGTAATCTACTGACACTAAACATCGACAAAACCAAATATATCTCTTACACAATAAATAATCAAACACAGCCTGATAATGAATTTTATATAAAAATACATGCATGCGGAGACGTGCACAACAATAGATGTAACTGTCCTACTATAGAAAAAGTCACATGCATAAAATATTTGGGTGTAATAGTGGACCAAAGGTTATCATGGTAGATCCATCCATCCTCCCATCTAGAGGAAGTCTCGAACAGAATTAGAAAGTTAATTTTCTTATTTCGTACCCTACGACACATAGCTCCAAAACCCGATACAAATGGTACAATAACCTCAAGAAATATTCTATCGGAAACATATATAGCACTAGCCCAATCAGTACTGATTTATTGTATCCCCGTCTGGGGAGGTGCTCTAAAAACAAGGTTCTTAACTCTAAAACGTGCACAAAGAGCTCTTATTAATGTTATGTTTTTAAAAAATGTAAGGTTTCCTACAGACCAATTGTATAAAGAAAGCTGTTTACTGACAGTCAGAAAACTGTACATATTGCAAGTGATTTTAAAAAAACACAAATCAATACATTATGACCCACAATCTAAGAATAAAAGAAGGAAAGACATAATAGCACGTACCCCTGTAACTAGAACTTTTTTTGCTAGCATTCAATATGAGTCACGTTCATGCTTTTTATATAATAAGGTGAATAAAATAATAAATATATACCACTTGCGATATTATGAGTGTAAAAAGAAACTTAAAGGATGGCTGACACTACTTACATATGAGGAAACTGAAGCTCTTATTGAGCATGCTAAATAGCAATACACTAAAAACATTTATATACATACCTACGTACAACTGTAATCATAAAACAATCAATAGATACAAATACACATGAGTAACATAATTTCGAATAGATAAATAAAATAATAACTATAAAACAAATTTAAATATTTATATGTATGCATATGCATATATGTGCGTGTGTATGCGTGCATGTATGTATGTTAGTATATATGTAATAAGGAAATATATAGTGTTAAATAATATACTTTAACCTAAGGTTTCGATAATTGTTATGATTTTTTAATGCTAACGGAAGAGCGGAGTCTCCTGGTACAGGCAATAACATGCTTAAAAGGAGGCTCCAATCACTAGTGGATTTTGTAAGAAACTTGCTTAATAAACTATTATTATTATTATGTTTCTCTTTCATAGTACTCGGGTTCAAAAGAACCCGGTTCTTTGGTAGGCTTGCGTGGGGACACAGGTCCAACACGTAGAGGCCCCTTAGAGAATATACAAATGTTTTATTATTATTATCATTATTTATGATTTTTGACGTCGAAGCATCAAAAGTTTACAAAGATGGGAAAAATATTGCTTTATGCTTTATTTTCTCAGATAAGATAACTCACAGTGTTTTACATTAAATTAGAAAGTATTTTAGAATAGTTTCTTTGAAGTTTTTTTAAGTGCTGTGTTATAATAAATCAGTCTGATGGAGGCACCGACCCAGGTCGCCTCGGATGTGGGAAAGGCTCGGTATTACATTTTAACACAGTCCTCGTCTTTATCCTCGGAGGAAGAAGGCTACGCCTCTCCAACTCTAATCAAAAGACGTAGGCGTTTGTTGCCTTACTCTGACCAAAGAGTCGATAATTTTTTTTGCGCATATGTGTGATCAACTTCAGACAAATTGAGCTAATAATTTATCTACAGAATCAGATAAGAAGGAATGTACATTTCTTGTATATCCTAGTAGAATAAATACAATTAATACATTGACTTTAGGTGATGTATGTTTCGATTAAGAAAGTTATAAAATAATGACTGCGGCTCACGTGCAACATTTGCGAGAGCTTAACAAAACAAAACAGTTTAACTTGCAATCTTCTCGAAATCAAAATCTATACTATATCTACAATCTACTATCGATTGCTTAAAGGATCATGTAACAGTATGACAAAGTCTGAAGGTGCGACTTCTAGCGACTAGGTGCAATTAATTTTAAAAATAATTACATGAGGGAAACAGGCCCAGAGCTTATTAGGCCATTTGAACTTTGCTACTTTCAGCATTCCCAAGGGTCATCTTTATTGCCGTAGTATGCAAATATTTTTAAAGTAATACAGGAACAAAAGGCTCAAAGAGATAAGACGATTACCACCAAAGGTGTGTCAATATTTGGGATGGTGGATATAAGCAGTGCCAATGAGTTGTAAAACATTGCGTCCAAAAGAAGTGTCACACTTCCGAACCACCAATGCTCAATTAAACAATCTTTTCTTGTCGGGTATCAACCCCATCAGAGAAGGTGGCATCTCTTCTCATCCAATCTCAATGTATGCGGTATAGAGAGCAATAAAGAGTCAACAGCGGCACGTATACTCGTATAGTCAGAAAACCACACATTTTTGACATATATAAGAAACAAAGTTGGCACTCGATCATCTGCTCGTCTAAAATTAACAACGAAACTCTTGAGACTTACCGAGCAGCTTCAAGCAACTCGTCGGTTTGCTACCTCCCAGGGAGGTTAAATGGGATTGCAGACCGCCTCTCGAGAGAGGCCGGGAACTGCCTGAGTTCCATCTGTTACCCCCGGCCAAGGAGGCTTTATTCAAAGCTTGGGGCGTACCCGACTTAGACTTATTCGCGTCCAGGTCAGCAGCCGTCGTCGAAAAATATTTTACGCTGTACGCGTCAGATGTGTACGCAATTTTTTACGACGCCTTCAGTCGTCATTGGGAATGTCATTTGGGATGGCTGTTTCCACCTCTTAATTTAATTCTTTAAGTACTGTCCCTAAACGATACCACCTTCATAGTAATAGCTCCTCAGAAGAAAAGATGCTTCTGTCTTCCAGACTTACAAGCCAGTAAGTATTGAAATCAATTTTCAATTATATAGGCATACGATTAAATAACTGGCCATGATAGGGAATCATTCCTAATAGTGACATGATATTTTTTTTGTGAATTTTTTTTAAAACATTCATGAACAAACACATTTTTTAACATGACTAGTATAATCATATAATAATCTTGAATCTAATATAATAGTTATAATATAATAGTTATTTATAATAGTTTGTAATAATTTATAATTTAAAATAGTCTTGTCAAGCAACATTCTTTAAAATGGTATGTTTTTTTTATTTATGAACCGACTGAAATAAAACAAACAATAAATTTAAAAAGCCAAAATACAATAGTGAAAATTGTATTTAAAGCGGTAACGCTGTTTCTTTGATTAGCGTGCACAGACAAACAGACCGCATGTAATAGGGTGGACAAACGAAACGGAAAAAGTCACGCGCACAAATAGAACTTTGACTAACCTAACCCAGCGCGTGCGGACAAAACTGAAAATTAAAATTTTGCACAAGATAGCTTCGCTGAGCTCCACCCGACGTTCACTCAACCCCGTAGTTTACTCTCATATATACTCACTTTATATCAATAGTAAATGCCTAACACTTTGAATGTGTTTCATTGAGGCCGCATTATTAATAGTTTAGGTGAATGTTATGGATACTAATCAAATGTTCCAAATCTTTAATAAAATAAAATAAATAAATTAGCTTCACGCTATATCTCGCACACAGCAGGGTAGGCAGAGGGAACCTAGTGTTAAGACACTCCGTTCCCCACTTTCTGCCGAATTTTGGAGGCATTGCGTGTTGAGTGGCAGAACTCAACGCCGCGCTTTGCCTCGACACCAGAGCGAAGAAATGAAAATCTAAATTTAAGTAAATATTTCATATAATAATCTTTAATTTTTATATATAATAAGGAAATGCTTATCAAACTTAAAAACTTTCGATATTAACGCATTTAATTATTTCATATACTTTAGGCCAGGAGTGGCGCAGCGGCAGACTAAGCGCGGCGTTAAATTTTGCCACTCAACACGCATTGTCTCCAGAATTCGGCAGAAAGTGGGGGACGGAGTGTCTTAGCACTAGGTTCCCTCTGCCTACCCTGCTGTGTGCGGGATACAGCGCGAAGCTGATTTATTTTATTTGATTTATATACTTTAGCGGGACCTCTACGGTTCTGCACCAGGCCTTCAGACCTCAGTCTTCAAAACAAAATATAATCTAGATTACTTTGAATGATTTTTTTCAAATTGGTCCAGTAGTTCAAAAGATGTGCGTGTACAAATAGACAAACAGGGGATCATTAGCGGGCGTGCTGAAATTGAGGTATCCTGTTCTCTTGGTTTCTCTTCATTTGACTCAGTGCCAGATGTTGCTATTGTTGTTTTCTGCCATAAGTGCCTTTCATGCTTCCCGCCAAGGTCTAGCCGCTATTATTATTATTATTATATATCGCGTCTTCTGCCTTTTAAGTTTTACTTCCAAAATTGACTATCCACCTTGGAAAACAAGTTTACACGTGCAATTTCCCTGCACGTTCTGAGCTTGACTTGTTTTGTAGCTGTTGGAACTTCCGCCGACTTCTTTGTAAACTCCTCCAGTGTCACTGGCTGTCTGTTATCCGCCAGAAGTTACTTCCTGCCAATTATATTTCCTAAAATGCCGCTTGGCCATTTAACGCGGCCCTTGCAACTGAGTGTTTTTTCTCTGACACTGGACTTTTGGCTTTGTCTTCTACGGTCAATCATTGCCGGCGTTCTGGGTCACTTTCAAATTTATATCAAAATGATAACGTCATGTAGCAATTCTAGTCATACTAGAATTTTTCATTTCTATAAAACGATTAGCGAGTTAAACTAAACCATGATTTTTGCATAACTTTAAAAGTTTATGCAACATTTATATAACATTAGGTATACTCGTAGAAATAAACAATATCATTTTGTGTGTGTGACTATTATTTTTCGTACGAAAACTTCATTATAACCTTAATGCAAACTGTCCTTATTATAGTAAGCTTGGGTTTTAAGCTGTTATCATGCAATTAATTAATTTATATCCAGTAGTTTTCAGTATTTCAAGTAACTTACTTAGTTTACGGATACTACATTGACTACCATAAAACCCAAAAAAGATGTACAAATAGGGTCTGGCCCTAAGCTATTACCAGTTCGGTCATAATAGTTCTGCCCAGTAGTTTTTGCGTGATTCGCGATCAAGCTAACAGACAAACAGACAAAAACTCTGCTGAGTGATTTTTTAGATTTTGTTATCCGACATATTAACCGATGAAATATTTATTTAAATTCATATTTTCATTTTTTCGCTCTGGTGTCGAGGCAAGGCACGGCGTTGAGTTCCACCACTTAACAATGCCTCCAGCAATGCCTCCAAAATTAGCCTGAACCCTTCCTACCCTGCAGTATGCGGAATACAACGTGAAGCTGATTTTTATGTTATTTTATTTTATTTCATGTACAGAATTGACTTATCCATCCTTTTATTACATATAGAGAGGAGATGAACATATGCTTGCAAAACCTAGCGTTTATTTAATTTTTGGTTACTAACATAGAACACAATAATGATAAAAGGGTAATAGAAAATGAAACTAGGCATTTATAAGCGTTTGATGTTTATTTCAAAAAGTAAGTACAAAATATATTTTTATAAAAGTCAATTTGACTAGAGCCGATCACGATTTTCTAACTTAATAAAAGAGAGTACATTTTTTAAATTTCTTTACATTTTTATATACTTTTAAATAATATACAATAAACTATTTTAAGGACCATCGAGCCTAATAAAGATCGACTTTTGATGTTTTTCTGCGCGTACGTAATAATATATCGGTATATCAATCCTTTAATTAAATATATATGTATTATATAACATTGTTATTTTCGAAGAAATAAATTTTGCTTGCTATTATTTATGAAAGCTTTAATAAGATATTAAAATTAACTTAATAATTTTTTTACAAGGTGTCCTCTTAGTTGTTATTATTTATGCGAAATCTGTGACCACAGTTAACATTTTCGGGTTTCTCACATTTCTGTTTAAATGGGTCAAACAGATAAGAAGAAAAGCATGACAGGACCATTGGTCTTCTATTCAAACATTTATAATATTGATGGCAGTTTTCATGAGCGACGACAACTCCGTTAGAGTTTTCATGGGCGCATATTAAAGGAGCTTCTTTAGGACTGCAATTACAGCCGCCAGTGTCGGTGTCATTTGCTTGTGGTTTTAGTCTATTACCACAATCTACATTCGCTGACCAGTCACAAGCTTCTTTATGAGGATTATAAAGAAGATTGCCTTGACATTTTTGGACAACTGGTAAACCAAAGTTGCATATATAATATTTATTACATATTTGATGGGCTATCAAAGTGCTCTCAGAGTTTTCTGCGGCACAAATAGCTTCAGCTTGATCAGGGTCACAATTGCATGGACGATTAATTTCACTTTCAGAGGAGTTTTCATTACCGCCTTCATTGCCGTTATCAATTTCCTTTGGATCTGGAATAACTCTGTCCCCACAATCTACATCTTGTGGCCAGTCACATACTTCTTTATAGGGGTTATAGAGCAAATTATCAGGGCAATCCTGAATAGTTGGTTTTCCGTTATCACAAATGTAGTACTGATTACAATTTTCATTTGCAACTAATACGTTATTAGAATTATTACGAGCACAGATAAGTGGAGCTTCTTTGGGATCACAATTGCAAATAATTATATCTTTATTTTCTTCACTGTCAATGTCTTCTACACTATCAATATCGTCGGGATCAGGAATTATTCTGTCAGCACAATCAACGTTATAAGGCCAGTCGCATCCTTCTTTATAAGGATTATAATGTAATCCGTTAGGGCACGGCATTGGGACAGCTATACCAGATACACACCTGTAATACTTACTGCAGTGTTCGTGAGCAACATGAATACCATCAGACCCGTGTTGTTGACAAATTGGAACTGCTTCTTGAGGGTTGCAATTACATGAGCTATTATTATTTCCGTTATTATTTTCTTCACTACTGCTATCTTCACAGGAACTGTCTTCGTTGCTGTTTCCATTTTCATTACTATTGTTTCCGCTTCCATCGCCACCATCAACATTGCCATTATCATTGTCACCATTTCCACCATTGTCACCGTTGCCATCGCCATTACCACTGTCATTTTCGTTTGAATCAGGAATAATCCTGTCACCACAGTCTACATTTTGGGGCCAATCACATACCCTTATATGTGGATTGTACAAAAGTATACCAGGGCAATCCTGTGGTACGGGGACTCCGTGGGCACATTTGTAGAATTTGTTGCAATCTTCATGGGCTATAAGTACGTTGTCAGATCCAGGCCTACTACAAATTGAAGGTGCCTCTCCGGGATTACAATTGCAGGAGCCATCGTTTCCTCCGTTACCGTTGTCACCATCACCATTATCACCATCACCATTATCACCATTTCCATTGTCACCATTTCCATTGCCATTGTCACCATTTCCATTACCATTGTCACCGTTTCCATCACCATTGCCTCCGTCGCCATCACCATTCTCATTTTCATTTGAATCAGGAATAATCCTATCACCACAGTCTACATTTTGGGGCCAATCACATACTCCTATATGTGGATTGTACAAAAGTATACCAGGGCAATCCTGTGGAACGGGGACTCCGTGGGCACATTTGTAGAATTTGTTGCAATCTTCATGGGCTACAAGTACGTTGTCAGATCCAGGCCTACTACAAATTGAGGGTGCCTCTCCGGGATTACAATTGCAGGAGCCATCGTTTCCTCCGTTACCGTTGTCACCATCACCATTATCACCATTTCCATTGCCATTGTCACCATTTCCATTGCCATTGTCACCATTTCCATTACCATTGTCACCGTTTCCATCACCATTGCCTCCGTCGCCATTACCATTCTCATTTTCGTTTGAATCAGGAATAATCCTGTCACCACAGTCTACATTTTGGGGCCAATCACATACTCCTATATGTGGATTGTACAAAAGTATACCAGGGCAATCCTGTGGAACGGGGACTCCGTGGGCACATTTGTAGAATTTGTTGCAATCTTCATGGGCTATAAGTACGTTGTCAGATCCAGGCCTACTACAAATTGAAGGTGCCTCTCCGGGATTACAATTGCAGGAGCCATCGTTTCCTCCGTTACCGTTGTCACCATCACCATTATCACCATTTCCATTGCCATTGTCACCATTTCCATTGCCATTGTCACCATTTCCATTACCATTGTCACCGTTTCCATCACCATTGCCTCCGTCGCCACTACCATCGCCATTTTCGTTTGGTTCTGGAATAACTCTGTCACCACAGTCTACATTTTGAGGCCAATCGCATACCCCTATACGTGGGTTGTACAAAAGTATACCAGGACAATCTTGTGGCACGGGGATTCCATGGGCACACTTGAAGAACTTGTTGCAATCTTCATGGGCTATAAGGACATTGTCAGATCCAGGCCTACTACAAATCGAGGGTGCCTCTCCGGGATTACAATTGCAAGAGCCGTCGTTTCCTCCGTTACCGTTATCACCATCACCATTATCACCATTTCCATTGCCATTGTCACCATTTCCATTACCATTGTCACCGTTTCCATCACCATTGCCTCCGTCGCCACTACCATCGCCATTTTCGTTTGGTTCTGGAATAACTCTGTCACCACAGTCTACATTCTGAGGCCAATCGCATACCCCTATACGTGGGTTGTACAAAAGTATACCAGGACAATCTTGTGGCACGGGGATTCCATGGGCACACTTGAAGAACTTGTTGCAGTCTTCATGAGCTACAAGTACGTTATCAGATCCAGGCCTACTACAAATTGAGGGTGCCTCTCCGGGATTACAATTGCAGGAGCCGTCGTTTCCTCCGTTACCGTTATCACCATCACCATTATCACCATTTCCATTGCCATTGTCACCATTTCCATTGCCATTGTCACCATTTCCATTGCCATTGTCACCATTTCCATTGTCACCGTTTCCATCACCATTGCCTCCGTCGCCACTACCATCGCCATTTTCGTTTGGTTCTGGAATAACTCTGTCACCACAGTCTACATTTTGAGGCCAATCGCATACCCCTATATGTGGGTTGTACAAAAGTATACCAGGACAATCTTGTGGCACGGGAATTCCATGGGCACACTTGAAGAATTTGTTGCAATCTTCATGAGCTACAAGTACGTTGTCAGATCCAGGCCTACTACAAATTGAGGGTGCCTCTCCGGGATTACAATTGCAGGAGCCATCGTTTCCTCCGTTACCGTTATCACCATTCCCATTATCATTGTCACCATCTCCATTACCATTATCACCACTTTCATTACCATTGTCACCATTTTCATTGCCATTATCACAATCTCCGCCACCACTACCACTGTCTCCGCCGTCACTTCCGTTATCATTTTCATTACCGTTTTCATTGCCATTTTCATTTGGACCGGGGCAAGAGCATTCACAATTGCACGATCCATTATTCCCTCCATTCCCATTTTCGCTTCCACCACCATTGCCGTTATTGCCACTTTCATTGCCATTATTTCCATTGCCACTACCGTTATCGTTTCCGTTACCACTTCCATTGCCATCTCCGTTTCCATTGTCGTTTTCACCAGGAATAATTCTGTTGCCACAATCTACGTCATGAGGCCAATCACATTTTTGCTTGTCAACGTTAAATAAAAGCTCCATAAAACATATTCGTTCTACTAGGTTTCCATGAGTGCACTGATAATATTTGTTGCAATCTTCATGAGCGTAAAGTTTTTCTTTAGAGTAATCTATTGGGCATCCATTTTGATTTAGTTCGATACTTTGCCCATGGACGAATGCGCACACCAATAAAATGGTTGCGACTGTAAACAAATAAATTAAGTGTTAGTTTTTTATGATATGATAATGACTATATACACATAAAGTTTAATTTAAAATAATAAATTAAATTTGGGTAGTGCGTTCAAAAATAAATATGAATATAAATAAGTAGATTTTCTTGCGATACTGGATGACAAATTAAATAACAAATAGACAGAATGTTAACAATAATAAAATAAAAGGTTCCACATTTAAAATTGTGATTTTTTATTATTGAGTTTAGTTTTATAATTATTTCAGACGATTTTTTTTTAATAAGTTGTAGAGGACAATCGTGTCTATCCATAAATCAATTCTTATCAACATTTTTCATTCACCTGACGATCAAAAATCCTATATATACCCAAAATAGATAATATTGTATGTAGGAAGTTCAATATTTTATTATTATTAACTTAGAGCTATATCTCAGATATATCAATATAGGTAGAGTGAATCTAGTGTGTGACACTCCGTTCTACGTTATTCGAGATACTGTGTGCTGAGAAGTGGAACTTTACGCCGCACTTTGTGCCACAAGAAATCAAAATAGTTAGGTCCCAGATCCCCGAGTAGGGATCGAACCCACAACCATCGCGTTTACAGAAAAACGTTATTCCACTGCGCCATAAAAATCTCAAAATCACAGAAAATATTATAAGAAACACCGCACTATAATCCGTTCTTTCACTTGTTAAATTTGTTTATTTATAGTACTTTAAAACTATAATCTACTATACCTTTCATGATTTATAATTTTCACTTGACAAGCACTGATGCATATAATATATAAACTGATAAAAAAATGAGAATGAATAAAACACCTGAGCGCGCGATGTTTATATATAAAATGATTATCTTAATTAATTAATACGTAGTAAAAATATGACGCTTCGGTTATCGTTAGCGATAAATAGATAAATAACAAATAATAAAAATTGATTTACTGATAATTTTTTTCTTAGAATTCCGCAATAGAAATGCAAGGCTTAGTGCTTACGCAGTAAGTTAAGTTTAACGTCATACAGATATAAAAGCTAAAATTCGATAGTCAACCTTAAAATTATTTCAAATGTTGACAAATTTAAAATTAGACACAGACACCATAGATACCACATGTTTTATAGATAAAAATCCCAAATAATAACTAAGTATCTTTATTACTAGCTAGATCCTCTTTCAAATTCAAATTCAAAATATTCTTTATTCAAATAAACTCTTATAAGCACTTTGGGAACGTCAAATCAACATATAAACAAAAAGAAAAAAGCTACCACCGGTTCGGAAGGCAATTCTGCTGAGAAGAGCCGGCAAGAAACTCCACAGTTGCTCTTTTCAAAGTCAATGGTATTATTACATGTACTGGCAGCTATCCTGCATTACATTCAATAGACATTACTTCCATACATGTTTATCATCTAAATATTCTTGAACAGTGTAATAAGCTTTACTTGTTACTATTTTTTTTAAAGTTACTTTAAATTGTGGTAGTGGCAAACTTGGAATACACTGCGGAAGTTTATTATATACACGTATACTACTCAGACCCATAAAAGATTTTTTTACTTTTTGAAGGGGAAAACTTGGCGTAACAAGTTTATCTTTGTTTCTCGTTCCTATCGTATGTATATCACTATTTTTACTGTGACACTGTACATGTTGCCCGACAAACAGAATATTATAATATACAAATTGTGGAGCAACTGTAATAATACCTGCATCTTTTGCCTCTCACGGCTTTACCCGCTATACAATTATTTGCTTACTAATCTAAATATTTTTTTTTATGTTTTTAATAATATTATCATATTAAAGACAATATTCATACATTGAAAAACTGAGTTACTTTTGCAACCAATACAATAAATTTTGTAGTAATTTTTCGAACAAAATACTCTATATTGATTGAACTAATTTAAATGAAATAACCACAAAGTGGTTCACAAAAAAGGGGCGTTCACCAAAATAACACACGGTGAAGGCAGAACACGGTACATAGATTGGCGGACTCCCATTGTTTTGCCGATGAAGTTTTCATTTAACTTGGCTCTCATTTCACATTTATATATTGATGTGATATCATAATTTCTTGTAAAGAAATGATTACTGTTCATTATTATTACTTTTTTATTTTTATAATCGCTTTATTTTTCCTACGTTCTTTGCGATCTTTCTTTTTTTTTCTTTATAAACAATAGTTTAAAAATTAATATGTATAACGACCTTGGTTCCAAATCTAAAGTTTTTAAGTCACCTAGAAGTAGATTAATTTTTTGATGAATATGTGAGTCCAGTCACAAAAATGTCGATTTTTAGATATTAATACATATATTTATAACCGTTTGAGCTAAATTGTTGAAATTTAACATTTTACCTGGGGGGTTTTTAATAAATGTGTTAAATTTATAAATGTAAGCTTATGAGTTATGAAGGGCTCAAATGTAACTTCAAATATTTCATGTTAAATACACATTGCGCGTTTCCAGCTTTTTAACTTGGCTGGAGACTCCGACGCGTTTCTTGATTCTTAAAAATATATGTAGTAATAAAAAAACGCATGAATAATACAAATAAATATTTCATTTATTTCATAATAACATATATATGTTATATTACAAAAAACATTGCAATTGTCACGGTATAACGTTGGAGATAAATTATTTTAAATCATCAGTTAAAGGCAGGTTCCACCGAGGGCGGAGCAGGACCATTAATTACGAGGTTCAACTAAAAAAGAGTAAGCTGCTTTCTGATATTTCTACCAGTAAAATGTCAGATAGAGAGAACCAAGCGAGCAGAAAGAATTCAAATGACCTCGATCAGTTTTAGGGAGCGGGGCAAAATAATTACATAATACAAATTACATAATACAAATAACTTTCTTTGCCAAGAAAAGAAAAAGTAAACCAATTTTATTTAAAAGGAGTCCGTTCCACCTAAGCATTACTCGCTCATTTCTCTCTCGCAATGGATACTGCACTTAATGGAGACATGAGTGTCGTAACACTATGTCAATATTACGTGGGAGACGCGTTTGAGTATAAAATTATCAAAAACTACTTCTCGTCTTGCAGAAACTGAATAAGCAAAATAGTAGTAGAACAAAGAATAAAAATTAAAATAATATATTGTGTTAATTCACGCAAAAAGGCGGTAGATTATAAAAGCAATTTTTAAAGATAATATCGCTCGCTATCCACATTAAAAGTTGTGATAAAGAAAATAATTATATAGATCTTTTAGATAGGCACACAAAAATAAAGACCGAAGTCGCATGATTAATCACTCTAAGGAAATTTGTTATCTTTGATAAATAGATTGCACTTACTAATCTAATGTGAGTTCTTCGCTTGATAAGGTGTTTCCTGGAAATTTTTCGTATCGATTGCATTAAATAAAATCTGATATGAACAAAACGCAGTTTCGATTGCAATCACTCGAACTGTAACAACAAATGGTATTCAATTTAAATTATAAGCTAAAGTTGTGTTGAGGCCGGTCGTGGCGCAGGGTCACGAGAGCGCGACTGAAAACACGATAGGTTGTGGATTGGAATCCCACTTGTGGAAATTAGTTATTTAATATTTTCATATTCTTGCTCTGGTAACAAGCAAAAGCTCGGCGTTGAGCACACGCAATAATACCTCGAGAAATCGGCGGAAAGTGGGGAACAAGAGGAGCGTTGTCTTAACTCTAGGTTCCTTTGCTATGTGACGGATACTGCGCGAGAAAAAAAAATAACATATGCGTCTCAGGAAAGAAAAAAAAGCTTAGTTTACTACTTAAATTTTATATTAATATGTTAATTTAAGAAAAGGTTATTTATTAATAAAATCTTGAGAGCCCACCTGCTGCTGACGCTGACGCTGACGCTTCAGCCAAACAGACTGGCACCAACAAAAATGTATATAAAATGATGCTCTAAGTTCTCTCTGCCTACCCAGTCATATGCCGAATAATTGAAAAATAATTAACTTTATATCAGATTCTTTTTTCGAGATTAAGAGCGGTGTTGAGTTCTGCCACTCAACACGCAATGCCTCCAGAAATCGGCAGAAAGTGGGGAACGGAGTGTCTAAAAACACTGGGTTCCCTCTGCCTACCCTGCTGTGTGCGGGATATAGCGTGAAGCTGATTTCTTTTTTTTATTTAGATTCTTTTTTGATCCATAACAACGCCTACAAGTATGTAGATCTTAAGCGTAGCAGGCCTTAGTTTCGTAGACCACAAGTCACTAGCGCAATTTTTGGACTTGAAAATTCAACTAGCACTAGCAGTGTGTCCCATAAATTACATTATCAATTGATACGGAAAATAAGTCATTGTGATTACTAAAATCAGAATATGAAAAATGATTGTCATTTATTTACGCAGAGGCACAAGTGTGCGACTAAAAACGCGACTGGTTGTGGGTTCAATTCCAACTCGAAAAAATATTTATTTATTTAAATTTATATTTTCATTTCTTCACTCTGGTGCACAAACAAAGCGGAATGCCTCCAAAATCCGGGGAAAATGGCGGAGTGTCTTAACACTGGGTTTTCTATGTCTTCCTCGCTGAGAGCGGGATACAACGTGGAGCTGGAAAATATATATACAATCTTCATTCTTCACGCTATAGCTTCACGTTGTATCCGCTATAGTGTCATTTTCATTTCCCTCTTTCCGCCTTCTCTTCTGTTTTCTTTTTCATGATTAAGACGTTAGCACTTAATATTTAAGACGAACTTCTTATTGTTTATAATAAAAATAATATTTCGTCAGTTATTTTTGTCTTGAAGTAATGTATATTCATGAAGTAGGTATTTCCCCCGCCTGATAAGACAACGTGCAATAATATTAACAGCAAACTGGTCAAGTGTGAGTTGGAAACACGCACGGGGGCTTCCGTATCATCACTTATAAATACATATGTTTTTTGTAGAGCCCCCTTAAATATTTATTTTATTATTTTTTTTAATTATCAGTCTAATATGTAGTTAAAATGGCATGTATTTTAATGTTTTTAAGAATGTAAAAAAATATATATGTATTATTGCAAAACCCTTTACGTGGGCTTTTACTCTCGCCAGACGTCCTAAAGGGGCCGTAACCTTGAAAATATGATAAGAATTTCAGCTTGATATCTTTATGGAATCTCAAGATATTTTGTCTTGACGGACGGACACACGGACAGCGAAGTGATCCTATAAGAGATCAGATTTTTTCTTTTGAGGTACGGAACCCTAAAAACTAAATATGAATTAAGTATCATTTAAAAAATTAAACAACCTCGCAAAAAATTGCCATTTAAATGAACTAAATTGTAATTTCCCAACTAAGTATCTCTACTATACAATATATTAAATTATTGGAGGTGTTATATTAATATTATCTCGTCAATAGATTAAATCAATAAATTTTATAAGTAGTATGTAAAATAAGCAATTTATATATCTCTATTTGAAAAGAAAAGGCTTAATATGATAATTATTTTTTATTGTTTTAGTATAAGTATGTAATTAATGATTACAAATGTGAACATTGCTTTGCAATAGATATTTGGAGTACAAAGTCTATTTGTCCCTAAAAGGTATTTTAATTTTTTTACTATCAAAATTAATAATTTGTTATTATATGTATATGTTTAAACTAGTTAGGCAGAATTTATAAGACTGGAGCCGTCATGAAGCAACGACACAGCGTCTGACTGTAATCGCGACTCGGTTTTGGATTCGATTCCCACTTGGGGGGATGATAACTATTTTCAGCCTTTTTGTCACAGAAGGAATACAGTTTCATGTCGTTCGCCCATGATGAAAACCTAATGTATGAACTAAACGCTTTGAAACCTTAAAGAATATAGCCATATTCTTCATCCGTACTGCGAGAGATCATTCCCGGCGTCTGTATTTCCAATGTCACACAATTTGGGGGTCTTCAAAAGTACCACCGTAATCCGCATTAACGCTCATAACGCAGCAGTTAAACGCAAACCTATATCAATATACAAAAAGGAAAGCTAGAAATTTTCCACATGATGCAAGTTTGTCAACTTTTACAATTTGTACCTACAAATTGATACGAAAATCTGAAATTGATACGGAAGCCTAGGTGGGTGTCTGACTCGCAATTGACAATTTTTTTTGTTATTTTTTTTAATATCCGATTTGCTGATTTTGACTCACAATACATATGGTTAAATTCATATATTCAAATGAATGCATTCAACCATATTATATACCCATATCAAAATAAGAGGTAGAAACGGAATCCTACTTTAAAGAGACTATTTTTTTTCCTTTGATGTTATTTTTATTATTTTAGTTTTGTGTTTTTACGTTTTCCAGCTCTATACCCTGATTGCCATCTAGTACCAAAGTACTCGTTAAGATGAAGTATACAAGCCCAAATTCGATGGAATTATGTAAATTAATTACCGAGTTCTTATGGCCAATATGAAAAGAAAATGTAATCGGTGGGCGGCCAACAACAAAACAAAATTTATATGATTACATTATCACGGATAATAAAGATACATGTCAAATTTCTGTCCAATCGGACACCGGACATAGTCCGAAATAAAGATTTGGAAAATAAATATTTAGGAAGATACCACAGCAAAGCAGTAAATACGCCGTATGCACTTTCGCCACCCGCGGCCCGTGCGCGCTGTTGACAAGCGGGTGTCAGCGGACGCGGGGGCGGGCGTGGCGTCGAGATGCGTACTTAAATACTTATAATACCTAATTACCTATTAAATACACTAATTAAATCAAATCAGCTTCACGCTGTATCCCGCACACAGCAGGGTAGGCAGAGGGAACCTAGTGTTTAGACACTCCATTCCCCACTTTCTGCCGAATTCTGGAGGCATTGCGTGTTGAGTGGCAGAACTCAACGCCGCGCTTAGCCTCGACACCAGAGCGAAGAAATGGAAATATACATTTAAGTAAATATTTCATCTCCTCGAGTGGGGATCGAACCCACAACCAGTCGGTTTTACAGTCACACTTCGCAATGCCTCCAAAATCCGAAAGGGGGGAATAGAGTGTCTTAACACTAGGTTCCCTCTGCCTACCGTGCTGTGTGCGGGATACAGCGTGAAGCTGATTTTGATTTTTATTTATTTGAATGCAATATAGAATATTATATTCTATGCTGGTTAAGTGTTCTAAAAAATGCAATGAAAAGATTCAGCGCCCACAAATGCCACATATTATACAGACCTGCCAGACAGGTTCTGGGATGAAGATGGGACTATGATTTTTTTTTTATTAACAATAGGTTTTGATTACACTGTGACAAAAGTTGATAAGTTTAAGTTTGTGTGTTTGTATTTCATACAAAGTGAAGCAAAAACGATGCATAAATCCTCGTATCTTTTGATAACGTTGACACAGAGAAAATCTTCAGGAGATTTTTTTTGTGTTCCAAGGGGCCGTAGATTTTTCAATATTTGATATAAATTTCAGCTTGATAAATTCACACGATCTCGTGATAAATGCGCATGGACAGGCGGACAAACGGACAAAAGATCTTATAAGGATTGCGTTTTAACCTTTTGAGGTACGAAACCCTAAAAAATATTTGTAGTATTTTATGTAAATACATATTTTGGGGTGACCTTATGTTGTTTCGCAATTATTACTTGTAGCGTTAGCGACTTTGATTGCATTCGTTTCATGGAAAATGCGACACTGTAAACAACTAATTATATCTATTTATCTTATCAAATAATGCGTTTTAGATTTTTAAATGGCATTGCCAATAAGTATATATAGATATTGCGAAATTATATCCAACAATCTCAAGGTGGACTTTAAAAAATTACAAATGGGATTATTTTAATGTCCTTATTGATGATTATTGAAATAAATAAAACAGAATTACGGTTTAATGTGATTTAATAAACTCTACATTCGAAAATGTGGACCCTATGGTGAGACGCAGCAAAATTACTGAGACTCTACCGACTGGGAATCGACCCTACAATCGGCGCATTGACAAAAACACGTGTATTGCGCCACGATGCTCTCAAAGAGAAGAGAATGATCAAATCTCAAGACTTGTGACTTTGTTGCTAATGTTATTAATTTAATGACGCCCATTTCTATGATCTACTTCACTACACAGAAGCGTAGTGGTGAAATAACTAATTTACTTTTGAGTAAGCGAAGGGCACCTAGTGTTAAGACACTCCGTTACCACGCACCACCTGCCGGAGCAAGGAATTAGAAATTAGTTCCCTCGAGTGGGAATCGAAACCATAACATTTAAGCATACATTCAGGCTCTGTAGTGCTGCACTACGATTGTATCAACATATATGAATTGATAAATATAAATAAGTTATCCTTAGAGGAAATAAAAAAAATACGGTATTTTAATATGGAATACATAAATGTATAAATAATTATAAAATAAAGAATAAATAAATAATTGCTATACGCTGTTTCCCGAACACAGCAGAGTAGGCAGAGGGAACTTAATCTTAAGGCACTCCGTTCTCCACTTTCCGCCGGATTCTGGTAGCATTGCGTGTTGAGTGGCGGAATCCAACGCCGCACTTCTGCCTGAACACCAGAGTGAAGAAAGGAAATATAAATAAAAATTTAATTTCCTCGTGTGTGAACTCAATAAGATTTTTTATAAGAATCAGCAGTTCCTGAGACTAGCGCGTTCAACCAAAGAAACTCTTCAATTTTAAGATATTAGTACAAATTTTATAGCTTATACGTAGTTAATTTATTGCCTTTTCGAATCTACCATAATATAAAAAATACCATAATATAAAAGATATTTGAAGATAATCTTTTTTATTATTAAGATAAATTCTTTAAAAAGTACCTTAAATATTATTGATCTACAAAAAAAATGTTAGTAAATAAGTTTTTTTTATGAATTTTATTAGAATAATTATTGAGGCCATCGTGGCATAGGGGCACAAGCGAGTCACTGTAACGCGATGGTCTTGGGGTCGATTCTCAGTCGGGGGAAAGAATTATTATAGATTTATATGTTTTATTTTGCCTTTCTCTGTCACGTTTACAATCAAATTTTGTGCCCCACCACGACTGGCCTCATGCTAAAAAAGCGGCGGTGAGTTTCACCTCTCAACACGCGAAAATGTCCCGGAATTTCCCTCTGCCTACCCTGCTGTGTGAAGCTGAAGTAAAAATATCATAGACAATGTACCTATAAGAATTTGACATTAGTTGGTTACCACATTTTGTTACTTATTTTACTTGTACATTAGCAACTACGCATTTTTTTATCATATACGTGAATACCTATACCTCAAAAGTATTAGTAATAATACAGGATTAGATAGAGAAAGTTGAACAACTTTTATTTTTTTCTAAACGGCCCCAAAGCCTGAAATTGTTTTTTAAGTAGGCACTGCTTTCAGCTCCTCTCTCTACAGCGTAATGGTTTCGGCATCAGCACACCGAATCCAAGGAAAGATAAAGTTCCTTTAAAAAAAAAAAACGAAAACGCACACCGAGGGTTCCAACTAGGTACACAGTAGAAAGTTCTGGATTGTATGTATTCTCGTTGGGAAGTACACAATTTGAAGTTGACAAATTTTAGTTTGCGGACGTATGCACTCATTTTGTATTCAATTATAAGTACAAATATAAATTTTGTATTTTATTTTATATTAAATATCAATAGTGCGTTGCGTTTGGTGCTCCGTTCTCTCTGACTACCCCGCTAGGGATAAAGCGAGAAACTGAGTTAAGTATCAATAAATTTATTTTTTTTCTTTATTTGTAATGCAAGTTCTCACTTCTTGCAAAATGCCATAATCGTAGGTCCAAAGGGAAGTGCCAAGTAAGGAAAGGTAACAATTAAGGGAATTTCGCACAAAATGTAGCAAAAACGATTCATAATCGTTAGTATCTTTTGAACCTAGAGGTTTTTTTTCTGTGCTCTAAAGGACTGTAGACCTGAATATTTGATATTAATTTCAGATCGATATATCCACGCGATCTCGAGAAAATGCTGTTGTAACACGGACAGGTGAACATCAAAGTGATCTCCATAAGGGTCCCGTTTTTACCTTTTGAGGTACGGAACCATAAAAAAAGAAAATATATATTTAATTATTTACGTAAATAAAAATTGCATTTCGTATATATATATAATTATAAGAAATGAAATCATGTTCTAAATAAATTATCATTTGATAATTCAAATAACAAATAAGAAATTATTAAGAATCCATTTTACTTATCTTGATTTATGCGAATGATATGAACATGTTTCGGCGACTTCAGGCGATAATAAACTAATACTTAGTATAAGACAAGTTAGAATTGATAAAACTGACTTTACATTAACATGTGGTCAACCAACGCTCGACGGCGGTGGCGGTGGGTTCAAATCGTGACGACATTTTTACAAAAAAGAAAGAGCCTACGGCGAAAAAAGAAAGAGCCTACGGCTTGCCTGCCACAATTCTCAGTTATTAATAAATCAGTTTCACATACTTTTTTCTATCCATTTTTTTAAATTTCTTGGTGTAAACCTCAACTCATTTAACCAATTTACGTGGGAGAAATACTTTCTTTTCAAGAAACAGCATTTAGAGCATTCAGGGTGATCTCTTTTAATGTTCTACAAAACAAGTGCTAAGCCAAGAACAGCTATCCGGTCATCCTCATCTATTGTAGTTGGTAGGCACCGTATACAGTACCTAGTAGGAGTCCTACACACACCGTCACGTAGCTCAACTGAGAATTCATAGTAAAACTGTACCACTCATTCGCTTAACGTGCCCAAATTGCCTCAGCGTGTTCTTCTTCATTTTCACCGTGACATCCATGCATGTATGAAAAGATTGCATGTCCACAATTTTATCTTTGTTTCATTTTTCTTCTGTAATACCCAATATTTCGCTGCAGTATAATAGCGGTACCAACACTGCACTACGTTCGAACAAACGTGCAGATGTGCTGACTTTTTGCTTCTGTTCAATGCATGTAAAAATATTAACTTTGATACTTGATAATTCATTGAAGATCAAATCGTTCTTTATCTCTGTGTTGAATTAATTAGGACTTAAACTTAACTGTTATGATTTATGAAGGTAATCTCCATTAACAATTAAATTTTGTTTACTTTATTGTATAAAATATTGTTTAATAAAAAAATTAAAATTAAATTAAATTAGCTTTACGCTATATCCCGCACACAGCAGGGTAGGCAGAGGGAACCTAGTGTTAAGACACTCCGTTTCTGCCGAATTTTGGAGGTATTGCGTGTTGAGTGGGAGAACTTAACGCCGCGCTTTGCCTCGACACCAGAGCGAAGAAATGAAAATATAAATTTAAGTAAATATTTCATATCCTCGAGTGGGGATCGAACCCACAACCAGTCGGTTTACAGTCACACTTTGTACCACTGCGCCACGACTGGCCTCTATTGTATAATAGTGCTTCAAAAATATATACTTTACAACAGTCATATAGTCAAGACGTTTAAAATATCATTCTTTGGCCAAGATCTTACCTGCGCGATTGCTATATAATATTCGCAGGCAAACTAATGCCTTGAGTTAATTCAAATGACGATAACTTTTTTTTAATGAACTGATTTTGTTGACATGAACTTTAGTAGGTTAGTTGAGTTAAAACAAAGCAATTGGTGAAATTTCAAGTAAATCGGTTCAGTACTTTCAGAGAAAAATGTGACCACACATATATCGACAGACAAACAGACAAGAAATTCGAAAAAAATATTTTTGCTTTCTTTTATTCTTTTTAAGTGCCCCTCTATCCATTTCAGTCAAAATTACTAAATGTACAGACAAAATATTTTTACTGTCTTATAATATATAGAGATTAAGATGCGAAAATCCTATACGCGCCTTAAATATTTTAGGAGCAAATAATATTTTTTACACTTTTTATATTTGATTTGTAGGCGCTTGTAATTCATTAGAGTTTAGGGGTGTCTGGCAGGGGGTTATAACCAGGCTAAGTGTCTGGCAATCTGGTAAAAAATTAAGGTGTTATAATTTGTATCGTATCGTATCGTAATCGAGAAATATATATCTGTTCAGATTTCACGAATTTTTAAATTCGAAAAAACTTTTGGATGGATTGTCCGCTTTTAATACTTTAAAGAGGGAACTGGAGGTATTGAAACAATCTCGAATATAATATTATTTTAAATGAAACTATTTAACCGGATTAATCGCGTATATTTAGTATTATAAATTTTTGGAATCCCGAAATTTCGAACACTGCAAACTTGGCTCACTTTCTAGAATCCAAAGCATTGCTGCATTATATTTATGTTTTTACAACAAATATATTTATATATAAGTATATAAATTTACTTACTTAAACTTCCATCGGTTATGTCGATATTCAATTAGGTACATTGCAAAAAATTTTAATGCAGCGGCTGCCAATACTTGAGAATAGAGAAATATTTATTCATACTTTATATTTAGTACTTTATAATTAAAATATTTGTTTATTTTTTAAAAAGTGTTAAATAAAATCAAAACCAGCTTCTTGCTGTATCCCGCACACAGCAGGGTAGGTAGAGGGAATCTAATGTTAAGTCAATCCGTTCCCTACTTCCTGCCGGATTCTGGACGTATTGCGTGTTGAGTGGCGGAATTCAACACCGCCCTTTGGAAATAATATTTTAAAAAGTGTTAACTAGTTTACACAGTATTTGTAGACATTTTTTTGTGCATTTTATACGCTCAGATGCTCCAAAGAAAATAGCAGGTATCAAAATTTTTTCTAAATACTATATTTTCTACAAAAAGTAGGTCATTATGCATTTTTTAAATTTAAAAATGTTAACAATATGTGTGTACACACATAAAAGTTCTACCAGCAGAATATTTTTTTACACCAACCTTAAATTACGTTCCATTATATACTATTGTACCACATATTATAACAATATTATGAATTCTATAACAATACAAATAAAACAAAACACGCAAAACGGAACGCGCTCTCACGTCACACACAGTCACCGGCATACGGAAAGGCGCGAGGACAGAGGCGAACCGGAGGGCGCGAGGCTGACGTCACTCACGTCACTCACTGCCGAGTGCCCTCACTCTAGACTCATTCAGTCAGTGATAACCGCGCACCGTCGACGTACCGCCATGAGTGCTTGAATTGCCGCGGAAATCCTACGGCCTAATGAATCTTAGCCTGCCTCCTCTGCCTACAAAACACAAGTGAGTGTTGTTTGTTACCGAATGGATGACGCTATTTTGTTACCATCGACGCGCAATGACCTCGCCGGTATGTTACAGATGTCAGCCGTCACCGCACGAGGAACGGCGATTTTATCACATCTTGGAAAATGACTGAAGGTCTCCCGTATGGAAATGAGAAGGCGGTAAGTTCGTTGTGTCGCGATCGAGTGTCAAACGCTCGCCGGCGGCCGTGACCAAAAATGTCTTACACTCGGAAACTTTGACCGATGTTTTCACTAATATTGTTATTTATTTCTTATCATTATCAATCAGTGACGTTTCTTATGTTACGTAAATTCTTGCTTCCTCTATTATTAGTCGATTACCTTGGAGATATATGTATGAAGCATTGGACTTTATCATTTGGTAAATATGTAGTTTATATTAAATCGCGCAGTGTCAGCGCTCTGGCGCGTACCAAATGTAACTGGTTTTTGGAGATGGATTTCGAATGATTTATATTTATGTTGTTTCATTTAAATGATGCGTTATAAAAATGAATTCACTTATAAAAGTACCTAAACTTCCGGGTTACTTTGTATTTAATAGTGAAGTTTAAATCTATTATAATTTACCTTTATATATTGTTATCAACATTTTGTCTTTATGTTTGTCACATATATGTATAATTTATTCAAAAGTATACAAAATACACATGGGCGTATCTAGAGATATTTTCTACACCGCTATTCTGGAGTGGGCACACGACTATTCTGTAGTGGGCACGGCCCACCCGGACCCCCTTTTCTACGCCCATGCCAATATAATATAGCAATACCTATATATATTACATATTTTCCTTATCGCTAACGTAGGGGTAAAATAATTGTATGAATGTGTATGTACATACACTTATCTAAGCAATTTGGCATACACAATTGACAGTTCTGTAACTACTTATTTACAAAATCAAATCAAATCAGCCTCATGGTGTATCTCGCACACAGCAACACAACAGGGTAGGCAGAGGGAACCTAGTGCTAAGACACTACGTTCCCCACTTTCAGCCAAGTTCTGAAAGCATTACGTGTTGAGTGGCGGCACCCATCGTCGTACTTTGCCTCGACACCAGAGCAAAGAAAATAAAAATATGCATGTAAATAAATATTTCATTCCCTCGAGCGGAGATCGAACCCACAACCAGCGGATTTTACGTCACGCTGTGCCTCTGCGCCACGACTGGCCTCTTACTTACGGCTTACAAATTCAAATATTTCATTTAAATGAGACATAGACCTTAAGGTCTAATATTTTATCAGCTCTACGTCTATAGAATCCTAATCTTAATATAATTACTAATACGCAACTTCTTTATCGGTTTTAATGGATTTTTACATATCTATTATATTTAGATAACTGTTGTCACATTGGTTAGCTTCTTGCATTTCATATTGAAAATTATAATATTATAATGTAAAAAAAAAACAAGAAAAACCGAAGTGTTTTTTTGTTTGTATATTCTATTAAAGATTCAGTTTGCAATTTACATTTCCGTATAACGAACGAGTGACACGTTTTTGACTAAATTGTGAACGTGAAGATTTAAGTAAAATATACACGATTTAACATTATATGATTTATACATTAAAAAAACGAGTATACGCGAGTATATAAATAATGTATTGAAACGTTAAAAAATATCACACAAGTCTTTTTTATTTTCTGTTCTGCTATAGAATCAAATTTTTGGATCGAATTTGTTTTTTATTCGAAATATGTAAAAAGATCTTATAAATATGAATTGTAACAAGGCGTTCCGCCCCCTGCTTCCTAATTAAATAATAAATTAATTTGACGTTTTGCTAAATCAACATTCTAAAAAAATAATTTTATAGAACATATGTAAATATAATAAATTAATTTTTAATCTGCCTTATATTTCAAATCAAATCAGCTTCACGCTGTATCTCGCACACAGCAGGGTAGGCAGAGGAAACCTAGTGTTAAGCCAACTTAAGTGTTGACTATCTGTGTGTCTTATGTTAAGACACTCCGTTCCCCACTTTCATACGAATTCTGGAGGCATTGTGCGTTAACTGGTACAACGCCGCGCTTAGCCTCGACACCAGAACGAAGAAATGGAAATATAAATTTAAGTAAATATTTCATCTCCTCTCACGAGGAGATCGAATCCACAATCAGTCGATTTTCAGTCACACTTCGTGCCACTGCGCCACGACTGGCCTAATATTTACTATATTATAATCATTTTTTTACAAATATACAGTACGTACAAATCTCATAACATTTTTAAATTCGAACATTTTTGGCACGGGCAATCTAAGTGCTAATATTTTACCCCATTTATTTTATCGCGATATATATTGAGAATTTGGCTGGAAGTCAGATTTAAAATTGCGGCAATCTGCAGTATATGAGCTCAGATAGGGGAAACCCCAGATGACGCCGGTTTTAAATAATTTATTTTGCTAAAAATAAAACATTGCCAAATTAAATGGTTTATTCGATTAGCTTTCAAAGGAATATCCTTTGAGAGCTAATTGAACTAAACCATAGTGTTTTAAAATCATATAATATTCAACGATATTATAATCATAATATCGTTGACGACTATTATTGAACAGAACGGTCTATTTAAATATTAAAGTAATTTTTTTTATAATTTCTAAAATTATTTAATTTTTAGTGTTAAGACACTCCATTCTTTACTTTCTGCAAAATTTTCGAGGCATTGTGTGTTGAGTAGCTGAAATCACAAAAGTCGCCGGGTTTTGTCTGTCGTCAGTCGTCACAGAAAAATGAAAATAAATAGAAACATAATAATTTTCGTGTGCGGGTCTCGAACCCATAACCGTAACGTTAATCGAACACTATCTCACTACGCCACGGCGGACTCTCTCCCTCTCTCTTTCTTTGGCTCTTTTCCTACCTTTTTGTCTCTTCTCTAAGAGTTCTAGTTAATACAGCTTGCCTACACCTCAAACTAAACTATTCTACTAATCAGTATGATCCGTATTTCTAGTACCACAAACTATTATCGTTTACTGCCTTATTTAAATATTATAAACATGTTTATTTATTTACTTTTACAAGAAATAATAAAGAGCGATTTAAAACAAGATATAATGAGACCTAATTTAAAACCGGTTTTTCTTTGGGACGTACCCACTTATCACTGTTACGTGCGTTCAATATATGGGATATCGACAATCTCGTACTTGAAAGGTGTATGGTACCAAAAATATAAAACACGTTTTATTGTATATAGTTTATCTTATGACGGAAAAAAGATAATAATTACCAAATTTGATATTGGAGCCTCCTTCATTTTCTTTCTCACATCGAGATTAACCAAAATTCTTAAAACATAATCTCGAAATAATTAACTACAAACTGTGTATTGTTTGTTTTTTGCAATAGTTTCGAACAAAGTTTTTCTATTTTATGCGGAAATTCTTTTAACCTTGTGCATTTTTTCAAGATAACTTTGTACATAATACAGGACTTTGTCTAAACTTCGTTTAAGTAAAAGCTGCTTTCATTTGTACACGCGACTGATTGTGGGTTCGATCCCCACTCGAGAAAATTAAATTTGATTTAAATTGATATTTTCATTTCTTCGCTCTGGTGCCGAGGCTACAGCTTTAAGTATCGCCACTCAATATGCAATGCCTCTACAATTCGGCGGAAAGTGGGAACAGAGTGTCTTAACAATAGGTTCCTTCTGCCTTCCAAGAGTGAAAACTAAATTACATAAATGAAGTAGTTTATACTTTTTATTAAGCCATTATTTCCATCACGCATGTTCTGCGTCATTGCGGACAGAGGGAACCGGATCGATAAAAAGCAATAAAATGTTCCTTAATTGAATTCCACATATTTACATAATTATAAAGTTAGTGTAGTGCAACGCTATCCGCAAAATAATTAAAAAAAAAACTTTCCTAAAATACAGAATTGTAGAAGTGACATTTTTTTCGAATTAGAGGTTAATGAAAGCGCCACTGGCTTTTAGTTTGGAAGGAGTATGTGGGACTCGAAGACCTGGGACTACGTGGAACTTGAGACTAGGCTATTCCACGATAGTGCTCAGTTGTATTAAACTTATATAATAAAACTGGGTACAATAATTTGATATGATTTAATATTGAATTGAATATTTAACTAGTATTAGTAGTAACTACTTAATATTTATATATATTTATATATTCTAATTTTGAGGCTAGTCGTGACTGTAAGCGCGTCAGATTGTGGGTTTGATTTCTATTTGAGTAAATAATTTCTTTGCTCTGGTACCGAGGCTAAGCGACGCATTGAATTCGCCACTGCGCAATGCTTCCATAAATTTGCCGGAAAATGGGGATCTTAATAGGAACGGAGTGTCTTTAAACTATATTACCAGAGTCCCTCTGCCTACCCTACTATGTGCGGGATACAGTTTTAATTATAGATAATATCTAATTATAATTTTTTACATAAAAACCGATTTGAACCGTACCAAAACTTAAATAAATTCTCATCAAACTACCCTTAAAGTGCATTCTTTCCTATATTTTTTTATAGGAAAAGATGCACTATAAGGGTAGTTAATGTTGACTTATTCGTCCATTTGTCCCGCACGTACCTTATGCAAAGAAGAAGCACCAGATTTCTAATAAAAAAAGAATCATCAAAATCGTTTCGCCCAGTCAAAAGTTCTGAGATAACAAACATAAAAAATTCAGTCGAATTGATAACCTCCTTTTTTTAGGAAGTCGGTTAAAAAAATAAGTTTAATAACTTCTAACATCTGCACAAAATTGGCCGCGTCAGTAAAAGGTATATGATTGTCATACTATAAAATAACGAATGCTTTTGTTATTATTGTGCAATATGCACAATGTTTTTTTTTTTCAATCATAAACAACAAGTTTTTTCGCTTTTTATTCTATGTCATATTTTATTTGACAGTAAATAGTTTATAATGTAAACTAATGGAACAATATTGTTTCTTATTACCTACTACTAATTATAAATATAATGACAAAAAATATTTTATTTAACAGATAAGATGAAAGTATCACAAAATTCCTGTGGAAATAGAGTGTCTTGACACTCACAAAAGGAAGCTCCTATTAGCTATTACGATTCAATAAAAAAAAATATTAAATTTTTCTTATTCAAAGGCTTAGTCTTTTCCTTTTTTTTTAACTTCACGCTGTATCCCGCACATAGCAGGGGGTAGTGCTAAGACACTCCATTCCCATTGGTATACTTCCGAACTCCACTTTTCGCTGAATTCTGTTGGCATTAAGTAGCAGAACTCGTCGCCGCGCTTTGCTTCTTTACCAGAGCGAAGAAATGATAATATCGAATATTTCATTTCATGGGTGGGAATCAAACACAAACTAGCCTCATATTACTTAAAGTATGACACTAAAATTATCCATTTATACAGTTAATATGATTAATCCGCCACATCGACAGAGCTAATTTTATGAAAAAAAAACCATATACATGTACTGACTACAAAAATTGCGGATTGATATTTTTTTTATTGTTCCCAAGTGATATTTACTTTGATCTAATTAAAAAAATATTTTCTACTGTTTAGTTTTTAAATTAGTTCAACTTTTATAATGATTTCTTTTTCTTTTTATTTGTGACTTGAGATTGAGTCTGTTTTGTATATTTTACTTTCTTAACTTCACGCTGTATCCCTAGCGGGGTAGTCAGAGGAAATGGAGTGCCCATGCTTTCTACCTGTTTTTCCTCCAGTATCTTTGATATAGAGTTTTCGAAGGCCAACTGAGGTTGCATATTTTCAAATGAACTTTTAAAATTTGAGGCCAGTCGTGGCGCAGGGACACAAAGTGTGCTTGTAAAACCGGCTGATTGTGGATTCGATCCCTACTCGAGGAGATGAAATATTTACTTAAATGTATAATGCTGCCACTCAACACGCAATGCTTCCAGAATTTGGCAGAAAATGGGGTACGGTGGGTCTTAACAGTAGGTTCCTTCTGCCTACCCTGCTGTGTGCGGGATACAGTGTCAAGCTGGTTTTTTTTTACCTTTAAAATTGATAGAAATATTTTACTATTCCAATGATAAAAAAATTAATTATATAACCACATGTAGTCATTAACTGTCTAACGATTGCATCGAAAATATTGATTATATTGTATCTTTTTGTAATATAATCCTCCAATATGACTAATGAAAAATTACTGGTAGGTAGTGGGTAAAGTGAAGTTCTCCAAATAATTGTGATTTCTCCGTGTCTTTAATTGTTTTAAATGTGACCAGAAATTATAACTTATCATTACAGATAATGCTGTCTGTAACTATATCAGCCAGTTGTGAAATCGATGCAATGTAAACGCGATAGGTTGATAGAAAATTAGGCATTATATTCTTTATTACATTTAATAAACATATAATACAAAAGTAAAAGGTGAGTGGGTTTATTTATAAGAGAAATCCCTCCCATCCAACCAATCGAAGTGGATGACTGTCAAATAGCAGGAAGAGATAATATTTACTTCGCTCTGATAACGAGGCAAATCGCGGCGCTCTAGAATCCGACGGAAAGTGGGGAACGAAAGTGTCTTAACACTAGGTTTCAAGATACCGTCTGCCTACCCTGCTATATGTGAGATGCAGCGTTTAATTATAAAAAATTATAAGAAAAACTTCAGTAACTTTTCTACTATATACATATTTATATTTAGCCATATCAGATCAGCTTCACGCTGTATCCCGCACAGTGCAGAGTAGGCAGAGGTAACCTAGGATTAAAACACTCCGCTCCACACTTTCAGCGCCGTGCTTTGCCTGGACACATTACACATACATTTAAATAAAAATTGCATTTCCTCGAGTGGGGATTGAACCCACGACCAGTCGCATTTACAGTCACACTTTGTGCCCCTTGCGCCACGTCTAGTCTCAAATATTTGATATGATTTGATTTATATTCAGTCACAACAGTAACAGCTGGATAAAGAAGAAAGAAATATCTTGTACTAGATAATGGGGACTCGAGCGTTATAACATTTAACTCCCCTCTTTCACATCCAATTTATCAATATATGCAAATATACTTTATTGGTGACATCCCAACATTGATCGCGTAACATATATCGTGTTTTAGAGAAATGGAGTGAACTAACAAAACATACTTAACTTACATACTCGTATAATGGAACTTATAGATTTATTTAATTTTGTACATTTTACAATAGTCAAATTAGATTAATTAATAACATCGTCACTTTAAAACTCAAGTTGTGAGCGAGTACTGATAAAATATATTTGAACTGATTTTAAAAATTAAATTAACTATATTAAAAATATTAAAGATTTTTTTGACTCGCAGTCTCAAAATAAAATTTCATAATAAAATATGACAAAAATAAATCAGTGACATTAGGGTTCCATACTCAATTTGGGCGCTAATATTCAACCATAAATTATTATGGGAGAGTTATATCAAATATTAAAAAAATATTATTTAAATGTATAATCGGGACGTATACGGTACTCGAGATCAACTTTCGTAGTTTTTTATAGTGTATATGGTGTCATATTTTGATGCAACAATGACGTATTTGCACTTTTTGGAAAATCTAAGTTTGTAAGTTATTCTACATGAGACATAGATAAAAAAATAATAAAGATTCCACGCTCTAATAGCAAGACATATAGCATTGTATGCAAAGTGGCAAACGGAGTGTTATTACACTAAGTTCCCTCTGCCTACCCTACTATAAAAAAATATTTTTTTCGTCTAATAAATATGCATAATCAATCAAATCAACCGTTCTATACAAACACGTGATAAAATTGCTACAAATTGCATTGTAAGTCGGTGGAGAATGTACAAGTGACGGGACCGAACGAGTTTTATTGTGTCCTAGAGCAGTTTACAATCAATCTATTCGAATTTAAATGATCAGTAAGAAATATCTAGCGCGTAACGTACAATATTAAGAACTTATTGTAATATTAAAATAAAAATTAAATTCAGCATTGTAGGCAGACGAAACCTAGAGTTAAGACATTCCGTTCCCCACTCTCCGCTTAGTTCTGGAGGCATGGTGCATTGAGCGGCGGAACTCACCGCCGCGCTTTGGCTCGACATCAGAGCGAAGTGATGAAAATATAAATTAAAATAAATATTTAATTTCGCACACACACAACCAGTCGCGTTTGCAGTCACACACGCCTCTGCGCCACGACTGGCCTCCATATATATATATATTATAAGATATCAATACAATGGTTACTCATTGAATCTATTTCACAGCTCATAGTGGCTGTTAACACTTTATTCACGGCCAAGGCCGACTGGTGACGCAGTACCGTAGTTTTTTTGGCAGCAATCTCGCTTCGCCTCTTTTTAACTGATCGTAGTTTATTTGTTGATGATCTTTTACTTTGAAAGATGTACATTATTAGTTAAACTTTAATTTGATCGGATGGGACAATTGTGAAATATATAGCGTTCAACTTCACCGCCAACAAGTATGACTCGATTTTGTGAATGGGCCTTCTGCGATGTTGTGGCTTTAAGACACTCCGTTCCCCACTTTCTGCCAAATTCTGGAGGCATTGCGTGTTGAGTTGTAGAACTCAACGCCGCGCTTCGCTTCGACACCAGAGCGAATAAATCGAAATATAAATTTAAGTCAATATTCCATCTCCTCGAGTAGGGACCACAACCGGTCGGTTTTACAGTCACACTTCGTGCCGCTGCGCCACGACTGGCCTCCGGTGTAGATATTTAAGACAATATAATAACTTTAATATAAATTGTTGTATGTACATTATTCTTATTATATTATAAATATTTAATGGTATTGCCCCCTTGAAACTATAAATTATTGAGAAACCACATAAATTGATTGATGACATCATATCATTTGTCGACGTGTGACTAACTATTAATATTGTTAAACAGTTTCAATGAATACATCAATGAAAAATAATGTAACAGCGTGGAGCTAAAAAAAAGAAGAAAATAATTTTTTAAGTATATTTATTGTAGTAATTACAATTTCAAAATATGTCTCTTAGAGGAACTTGATTTCTGGACTCATGTCGTTGTGTACTGTCAGACATGTCTTAAGTGCGCGCAATGTCTCAATGTCTGTAAACGCGTGACAAGCGTGTTCTTGACAATATTTTGCAGCAATCAACTTGAATAGATATAGATATTACCGAGTATCTTTTTTATATTATAAAAAAAAATCACTTAAAACTCTCAAAATATCCTTCGAAAACAAAAAACCAAACATACTAAAAATACAAATTTAAATATAAAGTAGATACAGCTGTTTATTTAAGTAGGACGTTTGCCGCATTGCTGTATTTAGTTTAAAAATATGATTGGTCTAAGTGACTATGATATGTTATCATATTTATTGTTACAATATTTTATTTTATAAAACTATAATCCCATTGTCGGTGGATATGACGGAATAGTTACTTGCCCGTTGTAAAGTTTTTACTTCACACTGTATACGGTATTCCGCATGAAGTAGGGTAGGCAAACTCCGTTCCCTAATTTTCATCGAACTTTCGAGACGTTGCTTGTTGAGTGACAGAACTTAACGCCGCACCTTGTCTTTGTCTAAAACAAAACGAGGAAATGAAAATGTTAATTCATTTTCTGGGTACCTACCCAGAATGTAACATTTTTACTTTAATTAATTTAGAGATTTTTTTATAAATATGTTAATCTGGAACAGCTAATGTACTATAATAGCGAAGTAAAGTACAAACCTATCGCAATTTTATTGTATCTTTGACAACTTTAAAAATATTTACTGTACAATTAGTGAGCATAGAAAGGTTTCACAGACAAAATACTTTAAATATGTTTTAATATATATAAATATATTATTTAAAAAGATAAAATATTAAAAGAGATATATTTTAGTTTTTTTTTATCTTCTGGAATATTTTTTTTGTTAATAAAAATTCAGAGGTGAATACGGACCACCCAAATACGTAAATGCATGTAATCTATAAAAACTTTTTAGTAAATTTTATAATATTTAGTAATTGTTTTTTTTACTTATCTATTTTACCTATAGATAACAGAAGATTAAATAGGAAATGGTGAAAATTGACAACCATATATGCTAAACTTTGATTTGTTGCTAATTTTTATAATATTTCTTGTACTTTACGAGAAATACGTATTTAATATTTTAATGCCGAATAAACAGTAGATAAAGGCTGCAGTTCAATTTAATCAATTATTAGGTAGGTATTAAATTTATTTTTTAAAATATAGAATGTGTTAATATATTGATTTTGTTTTAATATCTTGATAATTTATGTTGATATTGTAAATAAATTAAAAAAAATATATTATATATTTTATATATTTTTTCAGCTTCATGCTGTTCCTACATGTAGAAGAGTAGACAGAGGTAGCCTAGCGCTAAAACACTCCGCTCCCCACTTACCACCAAAATCCTGGAAGTGTTACGTGTTCAGTGGCGGAACTCAACGTCTCGGCACTAGAGCGAATAAATTAAAATATTAAATACTTCATTTCCTCAAGTCGGAATAGAACCCATAGCCGTCACGTTACACACTTATGCCCCTATGCTACGACTGACCTCTAATATTATATTTATATGAAAAATCTAAATTACAGATGTGTATACGCATGTGGCTGGAGGTGGGCCATGCTTGCGAGCCGCGGCAGTCGGTGACGGGGCGCGCGCTGGCGCTCGACTGGAGGGTGTGGGTGCGCGGCGCTCGAGGGGACATCAGCTCGTTCGTACAGAAGGTGGTCTTCAAACTGCATCCACCGTCCGCTTTTGTTTATCCTAAACGAGGTATTGGTTTTTATGATGTCAGTCCTTTATAGTAAGACCAATGAGTGAGCCATCCTGTAGATAGCTGTAGATGGCTGCGCCGATTTTACGATTCTTGTTAGTTTTGACTCTTGTTTTTCCGGCTGCAAAATGTGTGAAAGTTCAGTGCGGCCACGACTTGTCGACCGTACTACACAGGTTATAGGTCACATTTAATAGGCAGTCTACCAATATCAAGACGTCTTTATTGGTCGGCTATGCTTATAATGACGTAGTACGCAGAAATTCGTGTTTGTCTTCTTTTAACTAATAACTCTCTGTTTGTAATTAACTTTATATTAGTCATTGAATGAGCGAATGATTAAATATGAGCTTATAAACGTATAGACTATAACTTTTTTTAGTTTTTAGCTTTAATTTTTTTTCTTTTCTCATTTTGTTGGTCAGGCAGAAAGTCTATGAAGGATTATTTGTTTCCATTTTAAACCGAACAGACACGTCCATTGGGTGTTAATGGAAAATGCTGGCACCTTGTTTATATTTACACTTTTTAAATATTTGTTTTATATTAAACGCTCATTTGGTGCAACAATAACGTTATTGTAGTTTATAGAAACAGAATTTTAATATTTAAATATATGGGGAAAGACTATTTAAAATTTGCTTACCACCCCTGAAATATTACAAAAAAATGCTAATATGTATTTTTTTTAGGTTCATGCTACATGGCTGTATCCCACACGTAGCAGGGTAAGCAGAAAGAATCTGGGAACCTAGTGTGTGTGTGAGCTCCGCCACTTAACATGCAATGACTTCAGGCGACTCCAATGAACTCGGCGGAAAGTGGGGAACGGAGTGCCTTAACATTAGGTTCCCTCTGCCTACTCTGCTGTGTGCGGGACACAGCGTGAAGCTGATTCATATTTTACAAATTATTAGCAAACAAAACTAAAAATAAATATTAACCTACGTAATATATTATGTATATAAATAATATGCTATTTACTCAGCCGAGTGTATAATGTTGAAAATAAATACACCTCCATTTTGTATTTTCATTTATTGTTATTTCCGTCTTTATTTTATAAATAAATTTGTTATCTCTATAAAATTGTCAATAGCAAGTTAACATTTATAAAAGTTGATTTAAATTTATTTGTATATATAAATGTTTTTACAACTATACAATAATGTAAAATATATTTGAATAATTCTTATTTTTAACCGACTTCAGTAAGAAAAGGGGGTTATCAATCCGTCTGTTTTTTTTTATGTTTAGTACCTCAGAACTTTTCGAATATGACGTCTTAATTCCGTCATCAATTGGCTATCGTTAGAATTGTATTATTTATATTGACATGAAAAATTTTGTAGACAACAAGGTAGGCAGAGGAAACCAAGTGTTAAGACACTCCGTTCCCCACTTTGTAGCGAATTCTGGAGGCATTGCGTGTTGAGTGGCGAAACTCACTAGAACGAAGAAATGAAAATATACATTTGAATAAATATTTCATTTCCTAGAGTGGGGAACGAACTCACAATCAGTTGCGTTCAGTAGTCACACTTTCTGCCCCTGCGCCACGACTGACCTCTATATTGACATGCCTGAGTTTTTATCAATTTTATATTAGTTTAATAAGAATCTATGGTTTCGTGGGCAGACCGCCTGGAAGGTTTCCAAGAGGTCGGATTCAAATCCCGCTACGTTAAAAATGTATGTTTCTTTTTTAAAGTTACTTGCTGTTAAAAAGTAAAAATAATAATACATAATCAAAACGCCACGATGTAAAGGCTTTTAGCTTATTAAGATCCATCTTGATACAAATTGCAATTAAACAAGCTAAGCAACAATCATATGAACTACATTGCATATTAATTTTGAAGTCTATTTATAATGGTCCCTCGTGTAGTAATGATACATCTAATGCCCGCTGCGGCGAAGCAGCACAACCCAAAAAACTCATAAACGCAACGGCTATGGATTGATTCCCGTTCGGGGAAATGAATTATTTTCATTTCCTAGTTCTGGTTACTAAACAACGCGCGTTGAGATCCGCCACTCAACAAACAATGTCTCGAAATACAAAATGAAAATGGAATGTCTTAATACCAGGTTCCCTCTGTCTACCTTGTTGTGTACGGATAATAGCATGAATCTAATAAAAAACATAATTATAAGGATATGCTTATCGTATAAATTATTATGATTAGAATTATGGGAATAATAGACACCACTTTGTATAGTTACGCTGTGATCATACAACGTAAATTACCTCATAGCCATGAGCTTTTTGACCTATGAAGATTTAATAAGTGCTTGAATCAAATATCTTGAATATCTTGAATTATTGAATCTTCAATATCTTTGAATAATCTTCGCGGAAAGTGGGGAACACAAGCGTATTAACCACTAGATTCCCAGGTTCCCTCTGCCTATGTGCGGGATACATCGTGAATCTTAAAAAAAATTGAAATAAAATATTTAATAATTCTATTACACTTATTATTTTAAATGAATATCTTTTCGTAAAGATTTAGTTGTTATCTTTACAATTAATCTCTTGTAGAGTGTAGTTGACCTTGCTTTGTACTTAACGTTTAACATTCGTCTAATTTATTAAATTTTATTACATAATAAAAATATTTGCCTCAGTTCTTTTTGGTTTTTTTTTTTTGCAAAATGCAAAAAGCTTTTCGATAGCAGGCAGTCAGGAAACCTAGTGTGGTCCTAGTGAACCTAGTGTTTCCCTCTTTGTACCGAATTCTTGACATTTCGACATTCTTCGGACATTTATAAATAAATTAATATTTTTGAGAAACAAAAATATGAAATTATCTCTAATAGTCACGTGATATTATAGTAGTAGAAGGTGGGGAAGCCGCGAACGGGTTGCTAGTAAACAACATGTAATATTTAAACATTTATACCAAAAGTATTTCCACATCCATCGAGCGCAGTTAAATTAGTATCTGCACCAATAAAATACTGTTACGCGTCACCTGGCTCGTCGGCAACTCTCGGGTACGCTGTCGCCGAGCGGTCGTAGAGGGACTTGGCGGGCTTTTTCTGTATTAATTAAATATGATAATTTTTTGATTCGATATTTAAGTCTGCTGTACATTTTTTTTTGTAATTCTTTGTTTATTTTTTATTATAGCTACTATAAAATAATTTTGAGGCCAGTCGTGGCGCAGTGGCACAAAGTGTGACTGTAAAACCGACTGGTTGTGGGTTCGATTTATATTTCCATTTCTTCGCTCTGGTGTCGAGGCAAAGCGCGGCGTTGAGTTCTGCCACTCAACACGCAATGCCTCCAAAATTCGGCAGAAAGTGGGAAACGGAGTGTCTTACACTAGGTTCCCTCTGCCTACCCTGCTGTGTGCGGGATATAGCGTGAAGCTAATTTATTTATTTTTTATTTTTAAAATAATTTTCCATCGTATTATAGCATATCTGCAAACGCCCTCCATGTTTACAGATGTTATAAATGTTAATATGTCAAATAAATGTGGCTCATTATCGTTATCACCAGTGAATGATAGCAGTTACCGAGCTATGTGTGTGTAAACATATCAACATTCGCACCGCCTCGCTCGCATCCAATCACTTACATCCACTTTTATCTTTCGCAGTGCGCCAAGAGCCGCCGTACGAAATCCAAGAGTCAGGCTGCGCGTCCATTAACATACCTATACAAGTGTACCTGAAATTTCCAAACAAACCAAAGAAAATTTGTCTCCGATACAATCTGCATATCGAAAACAACAACAAGGCCTCGTCGGCCTCGCGTTGTGTTTATTACGATTTTGAAAATCCATCCGATACGTTGTGCAGTGCCTTGATGAAGGGTGGCGGTGAAGTCATCGCTCATACAATCAAAAGTGAAACGAACAAGCTCGTTGTCCTCTTTGAAAATAAACCGAAAGATTTGAAGCCTAGGAAACTAAGGAAATACAGATATATTGAGCCAATACGGTGTAAGCATGGAACTAAACCGTGTTTAATTGAAGATATTTGTACAAAATGTGGAGAGACTACCAGCCAAGACCTAAGGCATCAATTGCGATCGGTAAAAATGACTGAAGATGAAATAAACAGGGTGTCACAGTTGTATTTATCATATAAAAGTTACGAGAAATCAGTGGATTCGCTTATACTACCTCCTATATCGGATCCTATATACAGGGTGCCCGAACTACCAGCGTCGTTGCGGAGCGCGCTCAAGAGTGTGGAGGCGGACTATGCGATGCAATGAAGTGCCTTCAGTTAATATTTGTATGGTGCTATTTGTGTAATTGTGCTGTTTGTATGGTAATAGTTTAAACTATAGTTTAATAAAGTGGCGTAAAATGTAATGGGCTGTCACGCTTTGCAGGTTCGATTCCCATTCAGTGGAGTGAATTATTTAATATTATCATTTCCTCCATTTTAATTCTGCCACTCAACATGCAATATCTCGGAAATTATGCAGAAAGTGATTAACGGAGTGTCTCAACACTAGATTCCCTTTGTTTACCAGCTATATGCGAAACGCAGATGGTACCGTAAAGCTATATTTTTTTTATGATGTGTAGAAGATATATTTTTTGTTTGTTAATCAAACGCTTTTATAAACGTGAATGCATCGACCGTTATACGGTTTATTGTTACATAGTTAAATATTTAATTGTGTTCATTATTATTACCTTATAAGAAATAACTATACATATAAATATTTTATTTATTAGAGAAGACATACCTATTTTAATTTAATTTAAATATAACATCAGTCATGTGACCTTATTTATAAAATAACTCACTTCGCGTTTAAATGATTGTTCATTCTTTATTACTATCAAATATAAAATTATTATTTTGAGCATTTCATCTTATAATTAACTTTAATTCAATCATTTATTAACTTTTTGCGTATTCATATTTAACATTCATTTTGTAATTTCATTATTACAAAATTTAAGTGACAGTAATTGGCAATAGTCATAACAAAAACAGTCTAAATAGAAAATAAGTAAATATTAAAAATATAGGAAATATTGTATTTTCTTTGTTAATTCTCTGATATTAATACGAACGCATAATAATAATTATTATTTCTCTAGTTAGGTTAATAAAAACCTGTGCCATGAGACTGTTATATTTTTTTGAAAATAAGTTTTAAGAATAGTTATTAAAGTTAAAAAACGTAAATTTTATATTATAAATACTATTTTTATACAACATATTTAGTTATTTATTCAAACTGTCTCTTTATTTTTAATAATGTTAGTTATCATTAGTTTAATAATGATAACACATTCATCTCGTGTAAGTCTATTGACTTGAGTAAATGTGCTGTGAACAAGATCTCAAAAGTCAATACAGTAAGTCTAATTAAAGTAAAATGTACATACATATATAATACAATATATTATTTTATTTACTCGTTACGATTTTTTTCTTTTTATTGTTAATTATAAAGAGTTCTATTTATTTAAATGTTATATAGATATATCAACACATATTTTAATCATAGTTAAAGGTTGTAAAAGCTGTTTGACGTAATAAATTTATTTATATAAACATCTGTTTTATTATTTTACACGATTTAATCATTGACGTGCATGAATATATATATACAATATTTTAGTAGGTGGATATCTATTATTTATTTATTTATTTATTTATTTTATTAATACATTAATATTTTTAAATTTTCAATCTAATTTTACCTACTAACATAGCGACAGCGATTGTATTAAATTACATATTTACAAAATATGTATAATAGGAAGCTTTGCCCCCTGTTCACCTTTCACTCCATGCTCTTCAAGCCTCATTTACTTTGCTCGCTGTAATGATAATAATATATATAAATATTTTTTTTAATTCAAAAAATGTTTTTACCATTTTTTTATATAACGGCTTAAAACTTTTTGTACAAGGTACTTTTGGCAATTTTTATATTTATAACAGTTACTTATGTATATACTTTGATATGTATTAATTCTATTATTACTGCTAGTGTTGAGATTGTGATGATTTTATTAGGTAAGGTTAAGGCATATTTATAGGAAACTTTAAAATTCAGTACCGTAATCTATGAAATATATATTATAGCAAATTCATTAAATAATCCTAGCAAAAAAAAAACATAACTACTTTCTGCAAGATAACTAGAACCAGTTAATTCAGGATATAACTATTTTATTATTCTTGTTTGAAATAAATATTATAATATGTAGATTTTTTTATTATAGTACGATATTATTTGGATGCGTCGTTAAAAATATTCATTAATTTTGAACTGGTATATATTTATACATGGCAACCCATTTTTTTTAGGTGTATATAATAATGCCAATGTCACATGATAATGACATTGGCAGTTAATGGCTATAAATGATAAAGAAACGAACTTTTCCAGTCATTAATTGGTACATTTTTAATTGATCTAGCATTTTCTTAGTTAGAATTTTTAATATATATCGTTTTTTGTTTGTTATATTTCGCTTAAAGTATTAACAATGGTGTGTGTTCCTTGTTTCATTATTCCTGTTCTTTTGTTCTTGTGGCATAAATTTATTCAGCCATACGTACTTCGTTTTTGGAATCCTTGGGCTGTTAAAGACGCCGATGGTAATGAAAAAACGGAATTCCCTTTCAAATGTGAAGGTGGCGTTTGCGCGTTTAGCAAGAAATCAAAGAACAACACAAATGAAAACACGGAAGCTTTGCAAACTAATACTCAAGAAACAATCGACGCAGACGTCCGTTTAAAATCAGACTGATATGACCTTAACATACGCCATGTTAAATGTTTTGTCTATTTTTCCTATTTTTTTTATTCCACACTTGACCTTATGCTTGAATAACAAGGGAAGCATTGCATGCATCATTGCATGTATGTATTACAAGGTTATTTTATTTGGGACATGTATTTTATTTCTTTGCAATATTTAACTTTATTACAGTATATATTTCATACTATTTCTTGTAATAAACAATTGCCTATGAAGTGTTTTAATAATTGACCCATCAATTAGTAACATTTATTTTACCAAAGGCAGTAAATTATTTACTGTAAACTGGTCCACTGCATTTTTATTTAAATAAAAGACTATTTAATGGAATATTGACTTTATTTTATTTGATAAAGACAAACTGATAATTTCTACAATGAACTGGTACAAACATTGTTGTGGGTCATTATTTTACATAAAAAACTTAAATCAAATGTTCTCTAGCATACTAATATAAAAGCTAATTTTGAATGCAAAACTTTGTGATACTTCAGGATATAATTCATCCAAAAATTTTGCTGCCTCAGGTTTTGCTTTCAATGTGCTAAAAAAATAAGTTTTTTAGAAACATGTTGTTAAATCAATACCTGTATTGAATTTCATAATAAGAAAATACAAGTTTATGCTAGACAAAATAAATTTTAAAAACTTTAAAAAAAAATCTTGCATTTTATGTTTATTCCTTATAATCTAAACAACTATTTATTTAACATTACAGACTTAGTAAATATCTAATATGAGGCACTTACATTTATTAAGAGATGTCAAATTAAAAAAAAACATGTAAATGCCTCACATATGAAAGTCATGCTGATAGCATTCTTTCGATGGCAATTATTCAACATTCAAAATTATGTCCATGACACGACACTTCCTTGTTAATATTTCAAATTACTTAACATTTTTTAATTCAACTTCAAAAACTAATGTGGAATTTGGAGGAATGACCGGCGGTGAGCCTTTAGCACCATACCTGTTGAAAAAAAGAAATTTCAATTTAAAAGTTTCTCATGAATAAAGCCTCCTTAGTGTATAATTCTTCAAAGTGTGGAATAACAGTTTAGTAATGTAAAAAGAATGTGTCATTTAAAATTTTATTTTATTGTGTCTCTTATAGAATTGTTAAAAACTTTGCTTGTCACCTGATTTCAATGTTTTACATTGCATATTGAATGACAGAATACTATTCTTTTGTATTATTACTAGAGCAGGAAAATGGAAATATTAGCTGTTTCATAGTTTAGTTACCTCAATAAGAATCTAGCATTTCAAGATTTTAAATATAATAATTCCCTAAATTAACAATAATTTAAAGGAGGCAGGTCACTAGTTTTTTATATTTAAAAGCATAAATAATAATAACTTACGCCATTGCAGGTGGACATACAATCTTTCTCTTGCCTCCAACCTTCATGCCGGCCACACCTACATCCCATCCAGAAATAACTTCCTTGGCACCGAGCTTGAACTTGAATCCGGGTCCCTTGATGCAGTTGTCGAACATCTTGTTGTTTTGTTTTAGCTTTCCTTCATAATAAACCTGTTTGTAGGGAAATATTTGAAAAATTAAATAAGATTTTATTACTGTGAAAAGTTTACACTAATTATAGTAGTGTTAACATTTTAAGGAATTAAGAATTACTTTACAAATCATATATTTTCAAATAAAAAAATTATACTTAAATATAATTTATACATTAAATTACACATAATTTAATGTAAAGATAATAATTATTAAATATAATTTATTATAGATTATCTTGTCTGACACAGTGTTCAATTGTAATCAGGACAGTTGTGGGTTTGATTCCCACTCAGAGCCACTATACATACAATGTCTCTAATATTGCTCAGAAAGTGGAATATCTTAAAACCAGATTTCTTCTGCCTTGGTATATACAAATAAACACAAGAAAAATGAAAACATGTATTATAAAAAAATCTAACCATTACAACTTTGCCTGGTTTAGCAACGGGACCAGACCCTACTTTCAAGTCTTCAATGAAGACACCACCACTGAGTGATTTTTTCTCTTTCTTGTCCCCTTCTTGAGCGTCTTTCTTTGCTTCAGGTTTTTTCTTTTCTGCCTTTTGTTCTGGTTTTTCTTTCTAAAATTTATAATAATTAATGTTTAAAATAATACAAAAAAATACATTTTGTAGGTGTGAATATGAGGCAGTATATATAAGAACAACATCTCATTGTGATTTTTTTTAAATAAGTTGATTTTCCCTCTTTTTAGGCAACACATGTAGAAAATAAAAAAAAATTAAATATACGTAAAAAAAAATCATACCTTTGATTTATCAACACCATTCACTTGGGGTTCTTTTTGTTGCTGTTGAAGTTTCTTCTTGAGTTTTCTCTTTTGATTTTTTGACAGTTTGGACATGTCAATCTTTTCTTCATCTTTGCTAGTGTCCAGTGTTGTGTCTGCCTTTTCTGATTCCTCATCATCATCATCTTCTTCTTCTTCACCTTCCTCCTCCTCTTCATCTTCATCTGAATCTTCATCATCATCACTGTTACCAAATAAAGATTATAATTTAATGAACTTTCCATGAATATATTTTTTAAAGATTTTATTATTTATTAGATTCAGAACATATTTTTAACAATGCATACATTGAGTAAACAAAATTTATTTTATAAGATATAATATTTTATATATTATTGTTAAAAATATGTATTAATAAAATATATTTTCCTTTTTTTTTTTAATTTGTTTCTTTTTTTTCTTGCATAGACAACAGTATGGGACATATTAAAAATCATTCACCCCTGAGAATTGAACTCACAACTCATGCTGTGTTGCATTTAATTTACATTAATATCTACCTGTCAGCTTCAGCTGAGGTATTCACTTTGAAGGACTCATCATTCTCATCGGTGTCAATATCCTCTCCATCCAAAAACTTTTGCAATTGATCTTCACCATCTTCATCAGAATCAGAGCTATCAGCTGCTGCAGCCTTCTTGTTGGCTTTCTTGTCTTGCTGTATTATGAATGAATAATTTTATATTGTTATCTTTTTACTGTATAAATTTTACATTATTATAATCAGAACATGAAAACAAAAAAAAAGGGAGAAATGATTGTGAGAATTAATTTCAAAAGTATTAACCTTTGCCTTTTTGTTGGCAGCACCATCATTGCTATTTTCTAATTTCCTTTTATTCTTGGCGGCAACAAGTGCTGGTGCTTCTTCCTCCTCTTCTTCCTCTTCTTCTTCTTCATCAGAAGGTTCTTCTTCAAATTCAGGATCCAAGTAGCCCGTTAAGTGAACATTGCATTTACCTAAAGAAAAAAAAATGGTGTTTAAATTTATATTTTTAGATGTACACAATAACTTAACTGTAAATGAGATAATTTGACTTTTATTATAAAATATTGTCAATTTTTTTCTAAATGTCCCATATACCAAGCTAGGCCGATAAAACCTAGACTAAAAAATCACCCCAAAGCTGAGCTGCATATTGAGAGGCTGAACTTAAACTGTAGATTAAAGAAAGTGCAAAGTGGACTAGGTTGATTATGAAGGCATACCTTAGCAAAAAACAGGATTAGAGCCAGGAGGCAGAACTTACAAACTCTGTGTTATCAGATGAAGGAAAATAATTCAATCTCCAAGTGGGAAATTAAATCAAAACTGTAACATTCAAGGTGGGAACTGTCACGCTGTGCCACAATTATCTTTACTGTTTTTTTTTAATTAAAATATTGTTTCCAACAAGATAAACTGGTTTAAATGGATATAAAGTGCCACGAGTCTACATTCACCATTTCCCTTCCACATTACATTAAAAAGAACTCAGAGAAAATGTGGCGTTAGAGGGGATTAAATTATTTATGTTTCACACTTGTGTAAAGAGACAAAGAGGGTCATTGCATACTGCTGAATAATTTGGTGCATTAAATATTTTAACATAAGGTTCCCTCTTCCTTTACAGATATGCAGAAAAATGAGTAAAGCTCCTTTTTAATAAAACACTAGACTATTTTCCACAAACTCAAGAGACATTGCTAATAATTTGGTATTCATCAATGTTGTACTTGGTATTAGGGAGTAAAACCAACATTGTGTGTACAGTCAGACCCCTTTTGCTGTCATAATGTTAATATTCAAAAGAATTATTTTGCTACATTAAGGTAACTAAAAACTCCTTAATATTAAAATATGTAACATTATAAACCCTTACCATTTGTTAAAAATGAAATGGAATCTCCAGTCTTAAAGTACAGATCCAAAGGTACTTGAATGCATTTGTTCTTTTGTAATGTGCACACGAGAAAATTTTTGCCGTCAACTACAACCATTACTTGGCATGGGTCATTATCACCCGTTGAGATGTCCATCGCGGCTTGTGATATATGAAACGGTTTCTCCACAAGCTGAGAATACCGCTTGTTCGGTTCCATTATAAGTCCTAAAAAAGCAAGAATGTTGTCAATAAGCTTCATATGTCTGACAAAATGTGTACATAGTAGTTAAATTACTTCGAATGTGAATAAAGTAAGTATTTTATTCTTAAATATACGTTTAACGAATGCAACACATGTGTTGACGGCATCTCAAAGTCTAACACACTTTGTTAAAAGTACGATAGTAGATATAAAATTAATTATTTAATTGGCTGTAATATATTAGGTATTATGTAGATTAAATTATATATAGTTTTAATCATTCTTTTGGTGGCTTAAAATTTAAAAGAAGTAAACACGTGGTGAAATACGGTTACCGGTTACTTACCCCAAAACATCTTGGTAGTTTATTTTGTTCAGTTTAATAAAGATAGAGATTACTGAAAACTATAACTAATATGTATGTTAAAAATTTAAAGTTCAACTCAATTAAAGATATATATTACACTTGAGCTAGGCGGCAAAATAGCAATACCGCGTTGGTCACCACACCACAAAAATGAAGAAAGACAAGGACTAACGAGGGCGCCACTAACGCTACCGAGAATGTCATAGAATTCTTTTTTTTTTTCGAATGGACTTAACGCTGTTGACTCGGACTAGCTTTGACAGCGTCACTGGGCTGGGAAAGAGAAAAATTACAAGCTTTGATGGACGCTCGTGAGTGTCATAGACTCATCGTTGCCAGATTTTACCTTGGGGAAAAGCAGGATTTTTAAAAGTTTTAACTGAAAAACTGGACTCTTTCGTTAAAAGCGAGACGTAGAAAAAACATATATAAAAGTAGTTAGTAGCAACTATTTAAAAACATAAAATAATCTAAAAATATTTCCCACGATGCATGGAATAATTAAAGATAGCCGGGACAACGTCTGTCCCGCTCAAGGGTTAAGAGTTTAGGACATCTAATTTTGGGCTTTAAAATCGGGATTTCTTGCCAAAATCGGAACGCTATCTGGCAACGCTGCATAGTCATATAGAATATATAGATATAAATATCCATTATTTAATATTCATTATATATATATATAACTTGCAACCCGCTCGCGGCTTCACCCGCTTAAGCCACAGAATTATTTACTTAATACACTTCAAATTAAAATAATTTTATTCAAAATAAGAAGTGCATGCTTGCACATGCACATGCTTCATTTTTTGTACGTCAAATAGTTTACCACCAGTTTACTAAAGTTAATGCCTCAGACTTCAGAAAAACCGGCGCAAGAATCTCAGCGGGATTTTTTTTTCTAAAGTCAATTTTATACAAATACATATTTAATTAATGTGATAATGATACCTTTGAAACAGACTGAAGTGATCATTTCATTCCCAAGGCGTGTTATCTATTCTTCTATTCTAGTATTATAAAGAGGAAAGATTTGTATTTTTGTATGTATGTATGTTTGTATAGTTTTCACACAAAACCTACCGAACGAATTTCAATAATTCTTTCACTATTAGAAAGCTGCATCTTCACTGACCAACATAGGCTATATTACATCTTAAAAAAAAATACGATCCCTAATAAAAATGCAATAATGAAACCCAGGCTGTGAAGAAATTATTTTTTAAGATTCTATCATATATCTAGGTTGCATCGAATCCGTAATTCACATATGGGACAATGTGTTCGCTTTTACAATAGGAGCCCAGAAAACGTCAGAGAATTTTCTATATCACGGTTTAAAAAAAATGTGATAAGACAATTGTGTGTTAAAGGTTTTCTGTGTTACCAAATTAATGATTTCTCTTTCACCTTTTTTTTATATGTTAGGTAAAAAAAATATTAATTGAATATCTGAAATTAACTTCTATAAGACTATTATTACTTATTTAGAAAATGTATTAAAATTTGAACGTAGCGGGATACAAACTCGCGCCTCTTGGAAACCGACCAGACGCTCTGACCTCTGGGCCATACGTTCTAATCAAGCTACGCCGAAATTTTTATACGCTTGTTACAATTTTTTTAATGTTGTTAGCTTCTCTGTAGGGAGATTTTTACCAATTGCCGCTCCCCAAAGATAATTACTAAGAATTATCGTCTGGCAGGAGAGAATGCTATTTATTAAATATTGTTAACAGTTCTTAAAGCATTTTCTAAATAAGCATTTTTCTCCTAAAAGATAACACACACATAAAAAATTATAAAGTAAATGTTTATTATATTGTATAAGGGGCTCAAGTGGCTTGATAAAAAAAATCTATAACATATTATAAACATTACAAATAAATATATTAGAGATAAAATTTATAAAATTACCGTTCAATACGATAATAATTCAAAGTTTTCTGCTTATTTTTCGACTTGGCTTCATTGCCGTTGCCATGGGATGGTCTTGACAGCGCCACCTGGTGTGGCTTTTTGCTATCTGTAAAAATTTATATATTTTTCATTTTATCTGTGAATAGTAAAGAACTTTCAAACTGTCATTTATTTTTTGTCCTTTTCTGTTTACTGTCAAACGGCGGATACACAGTTTCCACAATGGTGAGATTTATTTTATAATAAATCTAATGATATCACCTTAATCGCCTTACCTTTTAAGTTACAAATATGTTATACAGCGTACTACATACATTTTCTGAGAACAACATTATTATTTATACTGTAATTCAACTTTACAATTACAGGGTCGTGTCAGGACTAAGACCGTCAAAAAAGCAGCGAAAATCATTATTGAGAAGTATTACACAAAATTGACTCTTGATTTTGATACAAACAAGAGAATATGTGAGGAAATAGCAATCATTCCAACTAAATCTCTTCGTAACAAAATTGCTGGGTGAGTTTAAAATATTTAACAAATGTTAAATTTGTAACCTTTTAATATTCTTAAAATATTTAAGATATATTTAAATAAATAAACTTAGTATGTACATCTGATCGCCTTCTAAATAAAATGATCGAAATATCTTTTATATATTTGTTTACATTCATCTATATTAACCTCAAATAATTGATTGTAGTGCTGTATTTACTATTGTTCCATAAATATACATTGTACAATGAAGACAATTTCTTTTATCAAGCTCTAACCAATTAAAAAAATTATAAGCAATACATAAGTCAATGAAGAAATTAATTCTTTTTTTATTTTATTAATAAATTAATTTGTCACTTTATAATACATATGACTTAAAAACTTATATAGTGCTCAGTATCACAGGTGGAATCATTATTTTTATAATTGTGTGTGAGTTTGACAAGTGAGTAAACTTAAAAAATATATCACATTAATATAATAAGAACTAAAAGTAAACAGCAGTGTAAAAAAAAATTGTTCACACTTTATTTTAACATTGTATAAAGTTATTAATTAAAATTAATTATCAATTATTAGAATTTATTGTTTCTGATTTAAAGACAATAGTAACAAATATATTAGGATTCAGTTAGTTGTGTTTTTAAAACCTTAATTAACATAACAAAAAGTATTTGATAACTACATCATTTTAACTAGAATAAATTGTTTGTTTTAGTTTTGCCACACACTTAATGAGACGTCTCAGACATTCACAAGTCCGTGGCATCTCCATCAAGCTACAAGAAGAGGAGCGTGAAAGACGTGACAACTATGTTCCAGAAGTGTCTGCCCTAGAACATGACATCATTGAAGTAGACCCTGACACTAAGGACATGTTGAAAATGCTTGATTTCAACAACATCAATGGTCTTCAACTCACCCAACCTGCTACTCAGGGAGGTTATGGTGGCAGACGTAATTAAGGATAATAAATATTAAAACTTACTTGAATTTGTTTGCATTTGACTCCTTATTAATTCTATTTTTTTAAGAATAAATAAATATAAAAATAAAGACAAGAAGCATAAGACTACAAGGTAACTAATATGAACTATAAAAAACAAGTAATATTGCATTCATTCACTAATAAAAAATTCAAAGTTCATTGACATTTAACTGATGTCAATGAATTTCGTTACTATATTTTAAAAATCTGCAAGTAAAATGCTTTATTCGTTATTATGAAAATATATCTGAGCTCACTTTATATTAAACATGATAACAGTATTTTAAGGATTTTATTCCATGGTACGATATTAAGGGGTATCCAGCCAAAATAATATTTTGGCGGAAAGTACTAAATAAGTATTATTCTGGGGAACATCTTAAGTGTTAAAACACTCCGCTGCCACTGTTTATCCTGCTGTGTGCGGAATACGGCGTTAAGCCTAGTTATTAATACCAAATTCGCATAGAAATTGTAAAAAATGTGAAGAAAGTAAAATAGTGTTATAAGATCAAAATATTTAATCTGTGTTAGTACGCGTATCCGAATCGCAACATTTGTTGTTTGCGGTGTTTCGTTTGCGTGATGTTTTCTAGAGCTGTAAAAGTAACGAAGTCGAGCGTACCCGTATATATACGGTACTATAACAAACAGTACTCGTTACTTTCGTATCGTTACTCGTTACTTCTGATACGGTAGAACTTGCAATGTTCGGTTGGACCATTGACTCGAGTCGTATTACGTACGCGCGTCATGCGGTATGTCACTACTCACTGTATCGTAACATTTTTAATTTGAATAAAACTCATTTGTATATGCTTATTTTGATGCAGATCTTTTTTTTAGCTTCGCAAAGAGTTCCGCACATCGCAGAATAGGCCGAGGGGAGTAAGGGGAGTAGTAGTGTTAAGATATTTCGTTACCATTAAAAAAAAATTTTTTCACTTTCTGCCGCGTGTTTAAAAGACCTCAAGTCTTAAGTACACTTGACGTTAAGTGTCCCCTGCAATAAATTTAGTTTTATTTAATACTTACAGTTTAAAATACAACACGCAGCTTATCACTACACGTACACACGCATATACATATTCGGAACTTGCGTGAAACAGTGTAGATACAAGTCACACATATACCCAAAGGGAAGAATGTTCACTTCATACAAAAAAATGGGGGACAAAACGGCACGGCTGCCATATATCGTGTGCCTACAAAAACAAATTTCAAATTTACAGCCTCAGATATGGGCGGGGAATTCAAAATTTGGTTAATATTTGAATAATAGTACTTTTTTAATCAAAACCAGAATGATTCACTCTTTCAAAATCAATTGGAAATATTATTACTTAATTTAAACAAAAATATTTCCAAATGATTTTGAAGGAGTGAAGCATTTCTGGTATAATAATAATACAAGATAAATACAGAAATAAAACGAATAAAAAATTTATACTTTTTTATTGCTTATAAACATTTGTCATTATTATATTTATACAAATAGCATTCTTGCAAATCAAATAAAATTGTGATATAATATAGTCTATATTATTGCAACAAGACAAACTTGCCCTTTTATGTTAGAAACAATAATTAATATTTATATAAGTAAAATAGATTATTATCTGTAAAATAATCAAATTTATATATTTATAAACTCATAAAATTGTAGGCAGTTACATTGTTAAAGTTAAATATTTATTTATAGTCCAGGTCAAATTTCAATTAACAAAATCATTCCTGTTTACTATTCTATTTTAATTAAATAAATATTTTAAGTAGATGTTGTGTTATATTGTTGAATTTTTGTTTTTTTGAAACAATTACACAATAATAAAAATAATAAAGTTTAATGAACTTAAGTGTTGGTCAAATTAAATCTAACATTAATATGGTACCCTGCTGTGTGTATATTAAAAAAAACTTCATGGTGTATCCCAGCATGAAGCTGTTTTCCATATCACTCCATCCATATCACAAATTATAGCTCCAATACTTAAGCCATTTTAAACATTTTTGTTGAATCTGGAAACCAAAATACACATAATTAATATAACAACTAGTATCACAAATCTTTACAAATATGCCTTTAAGTTCAAGTTTATATTTAGCGATCACTTACCTATATAATTTAAAGTTCTTCACGATAACTCATCACATTTGAGACGTCTCAAGTTCTCCCATTGCTTAGATATAAATATTCAAATACCTAAAGATAGTGAATTCGTAAATGCAATAGAAAAGTAAATATTTTCGCCAAAAAGAAACAGTAGGTTGGCCATTTGGAAATTGTAATATTGCCATATCAAAATATAATTCTACTACTGTGCTTTAAATGTCGGTTACATAAATTGTTTATAATATAGATTAAAAACTTAATATAACTAAATTACACTGCAATTTTTTGTTTTCATTTTTTAATTACTATTTAAGATCAAACTTCATTCCTTTTCGGAGTTGCATTTTATAATGTTACCTTGCATACATGAAACATTATAAAGAAAGTTATTTATTAAATATTTAATAACTATATCACAAAAACATTTCCTAAATCCTTAAAAAAATATATTAAAAAAAATACTAATTAGTAGTTTTACTTTAGTATAGCAGCTAAATACTCATAAATCTGTCAACGTCAAAAAGTAAGCATTATGAAAGACCCAATTAATTAAAATGTATTCTTCGAGACCCATTTACAATTCCCAGCTGACCAATATACGTATACACGCACATACATATTCGGTACTAGCGTGTACCGAAACAGTGTAGGTAAGAATGATACGAAACATACGAGTAACGAAATGCATTCGTGAGTACCGTTTCGGTACTCGGTACTAGGTGGCGCACCCGTTACTGAGTAACGAATACGTACGGTTTGCTACAGCTCTAATGTTTTCTCGCTCGTTCGCTCCTACTCAATGTGTGAAATGGATAAATTGCTCTCGTTCGCGTTCGGGAGTACCATTTTGTAATTCATATCAAATGTGCTGAGGACACAGTTAGATTTCTATGAATTAAAGATTCTGTTTTATTGAATTATTATTAGATTAAAATTATTATGAATAATGGAATGTTCCCATTTGTTAGATAACGTCAAGTTGGATAGCGATCTTTTCGGCGAAGGCGCTTCGATCACAAAGAACTTCGATTGTTCAGGTAAAATATGCATTAATTTTTGTTAAAGCATAAGATTTTCTATTACTTTGCCGTATAATTTAATGATACCGCATTGTATGTTATAATGGGAGGTTAGCTTGAAAAATCAATACAGCGAACTAAAATAATCAGCTGTTCATGAGACGAGGAGCGGGAGGGGGCGCGGCATGGGTGACCGTGAAGACGTGATTGCGATGCGTTAAATAATTTAAAACAATAAATTTTGCACTACAAATCTTATTGCATTTATTAGAAACGTCTCCATAGAGTTGACCCGTATTTTATTTACTTTATTAAAACTACCGCATTTGTAGCTCCAGACTCGATTCAACCCTCATTTTACATACAAAACGGAATATAATGACTCACGAAGCAAAACATTTACATTAAATGCGGACATAGAATTATTTTTGCGTAGTAGAACTAATCTCTGACATCAGCAGTTCGAATGTAGACGCGATTGTATCTTTCGAATAAACAAAATATTCTGACAACATATTCTTGTCCGTTACCGTAAAAGAAAATAAACTTGAAGTGTTAAGTAAATAAATGCGTTTTGCGGTTAATCTCAACAAAAAAAACAATGGAAAAATTAAAACATTTTAATTTTCACTGACATGCTTAATTATATTATGTAAATGATATAATCCAATATTCTGTATATGCTATATTTTATCATAATATGTACAACCAACTAGAAAACATGCTCATTGCTCACCACCCATCCATTCTTTTACTGTAATCATAAAATTTACTACTTTACTATAATAAAATACACACCTATATAAAAAAACTGCATAAAATACTCTTTATCGAATAAAAGATAAATTGTATAAATGATATAAGACACCATTTTCTGTTCTAAAATTAATTTCAATAATTATCATAATACTATAATGATATATTATTACATTTTTTCACAGAATGTTCAATCAAGGAGCAGAATTGGTTGTGTTTACAATGTGGTGTAATAAACTGTGGCAGATATGCAAATGGTCATGCAAAACTGCATGCCGAAACTTTGGACCACCAGCTGTGCATGAGTTGTGATGCTTACTCTGTTTATTGGTAAAAAATATTCAAGTATTCTATTATTATAATCCTAATATTATAAATATATATAATATATATTCTTTGTGAATATGAGCATTTGTTTAATTTTGATGTTTGAATTTGAATGAATAAATTTAGATTAAAGTTGACAAGTTTATAGCTTATACAACATAAAAACTTCAATTTATGTATAGATTTTGTATAATTAGGCTTAAATATAAAGGCAAATTTAATTAAACTTGCATATAATTAAAACAAATTTAGATTGCTTATAATTTTTCTTGAAATTCTTAAAATTAATTATACTTTTTTAAAATATTTTCAGTTACAAATGTGACGACTATGTTGCAAATGAAGTGGACATTCAAACTATAGATAAAATAAGACAAAGTATTATGAAAATTAGAGATAAAGAAAATACTGAACCAAATAGCAATGGAGAAGAAATTGAAAACATTGATAAACATGAAGAACCAAGCCCCCTTTCAAGTGAACTGGTATTGCGTAATAAATTGGAATTGTCACCCATTATGGAGGAATCAGAAGTAGAAGTAACTCCTGATATGGAACCAGGTGTTTCGGAATCAGCTAATATGGAAGCAGGGGCTTCAGAAATGACTGAATGTAAAACTTCTAAATTGAATAAGGTATTTAAATTATTTTGGGTAATTTAAAATTATATATTATTGATTTAGACAGTATTTTGTGTTCGATTCCTGCTAGAGTAATGAATTACTGTTTTACTGTAAAACTAGAGGCTAGAGGATACATGCATGTAACTGTTAATGCGTGAAGTCGTGGGTTCGATTTCCACACAAGTAAATTTACTATTTTTATTTGCTTGCAATAATTATTCATATTATGTTTCAAATTATTGAATGTAAGTAATCAATGATAATTTTAAATATTATTATTTTATTTTAAGTACCAATATAGTATGTTTTTGTGTAACCTAATTGTTAGCTAACAGATATGTAATATAATAATTGAATGCATAGACCATTATGAGGCTATTCAGGGCAGTATAACAGTGTCCGACTGTAAGTACGACACTCATTGGGATGCATTTCAATTCCCATTCAGTGAATGGATTATTTTCATATCTACTGTAGTAATATGGGCGTTGTTAGGAAATCGGTATGTGTTAACATTAGGTTTCCGCTGCCTAATTTAGCTTATAATCTAATTTATCTAATTAAGCAAAAAATTATTTAAGAAGTTAAAGAAAAAACTTAAAACATTATTTTAATTTAATATTTACAGAGTACAGAAGAGCCAGTAAGAAGTTTGCGACCACGTTCTCGGAAACGTTCTCACTCAGAAGAAAATAACACAGAAAACACAATGAAGAGCAAAGAAAAAAAATCTTCTCCATGCAATGGCAAGAGTCAAAGGGAAAAAAAGATAGTGGGTTTAAAAAACTTAGGCAACACATGCTTTATGAATGCAGTGTTACAAAGTCTCAATAATATACAAGAATTTAGTTGTTACTTCAGTCAGTTGCCATCTTTAGAGATGAAGAATAATGGAAGGAAAGTTTACCACTCCAGGAGCTATACACGACAGGAGATGCATGATGTTGTCATGGCTGAAGAACTTAGAAAGGTAATAATTGTTTTTAGATTATAAATATCATATTGGCAATTGTTTTTCTTATATAGAATAAATTAATATATTCATGTTTATTTTATTTTATTGTGAATTGTTGTCAATATAGTTATTGTGAATATATAATGTTGGAACTGCTGTTTTAATTTAATAATTTTTAGGCTTGTAACTTTTAAGTGTGGTTGGTAATTCATAGTATCTCGAGTTATATTTGTGGATGCAAAATGAGTTTTATAAATAAAAAAAAACAGTGCTATATCTCAGAAAAAAATATAAAACTAAAAATATTTGTATAGTTAGTGCTCATAATTATAAAATTTTAAATTTCAGGTGTTGATAAATTTGAATACTGGTGGTTGCGGCTCGAAAGCTGCAATATCACCGGAATGCTTATTTCTTGTGATTTGGAAAGTGGTACCACGTTTTAGAGGATATCAACAGCAAGACGCCCATGAATTTCTACGTTATATGCTTGACAGGTAAGCCCACTATCAAGGTTCTGTAAACAAAAGGTAAAAAGGAGCTGTATTAATAAGACCCCTGTTGTATATCTCCTGTCCATCTGACACCAGGCTGTATCTCATGAACTGTGATAATAATCAGAAAAATACTAAAAAACAATAAAATAAAATTTTCTCCTCGTTGCCAGAACTAGAAACTAATAATATTTAATATTTTATTTTCTCCAGTGAGAATCGAACACACTGTATTTACAGCCGCACGCTTGTATGCTTATAGTCTTTGATATATAATCACTGCACCTATGCAGAAAACTTAAATTAATTTGTATGTAATATGGTTTCTTGGAATTTAACACATTGACTTTAAACATACCTATTGATTGATTTATAGATTGCACACAGAGCTATTGCAATTGCTGCCACCGGATCGTGCAGAGGGCGGATTTGTACCACGGGCGCCATCTTCCATAGTCACCGCGGTGTTTGGCGGCACTTTGCAGAGCGAAGTATGTTGATAATATATAATATTATTATAAGTATAGATTACTAGCTTCAACTATATGAATATTTAAATAAAATACAAGCCTAAATAATCAAAATAAGTCGGAAAAAAAGTAGAGTAGTAACTAAAATTAACAAATAAAATAAGTAATAGTAAAGTAAATTATTTATATTAGCAAAAATACCTAACAAAACTAGCTATACTATTAAGGTAAAATAAATATTAAGATATTAAAATTAAAAGTAACACGAAATATAATCTGTACTATATTAAACCAGCAAAAAAAATGCTATTCGAAGATATAAGCTGTCACCAAGCTTTATTTAGGTTTTTTAAAAGACTACATATATCTTATTAACTATTCTACTCCCGTATTTTAAAACTTTGATAGCTGCTAAAATATCAATTTCTTTGAAATGCTGTAAAAGCCAATTTTAATCTATATAGAGCGCACAATGTGTCTAACATATTTAATCGTATAAGAAATAATACTGTACAGCCTATCTTGGTCAGTGAAGATGCAGCTTTATAATAGTGAAAGAATTTTTGAAATCGGCCCAGTAGTTTTTGTGTGAAAACAATACAAACATACATATAAAAATACAAATCTTTCCTCTCTAGTATAGAAGTATAGATAATGAATTATTAAAAAAAGTTCTAATATTCTTTATTATTTTATTTCCAGGTCCGTTGTCTCGCCTGCGGTGCAGAAAGCAAGAAGTTTGATCCGTTTCTAGATTTATCCTTGGAATTACCTGAAACTGGACGCCATGATGATCCCGTCGCTTTGATTGATTGCTTGTCCAGTTTTGTACAGGTATTTGTATTATTGATTTAATATTATATACTATATTTTTAGCTTGAGGGAGGCCAGTCGTGGCGCAGCGGCACAAAGTGTGACTGTAAATCGACTGGTTGTGGGTTCGATCCCCACTCGAGGAGATGAAATATTTACTTAAATTTATATTTCCATTTCTTCGCTCTGGTGTCGAGGCTAAGCGCGGCGTTGAGTTCTGCCACTCAACACGCAATGCCTCCAAAATTCGGCAGAAAGTGGGGAACGGAGTGTCTTAACACTAGGTTCCCTCTGTCTACCCTGTTGTGTGCGGGATACAGCGTGAAGCTGATTTTTTGATTTTTTTTATATTCTTATCTTCACACTGGATCCTGAAGATACACAAGGTACGCACAGGAAACCTATTATTAAGCCCCACTCAATTTTCTATACAATTTTAGTTACCTACATTGTTTTATTATAAGTTAAAAAATGGCACCGAAACGCGTCAATGCGTCGTGTTGTCGCTTCTGACTTCAAGTCTGAGTTATCTATCAAAACACATAACTTCTCTTGCATACAATATAAAAAGTCAATTTGTTTGTTTACCAAGGCGTTATCTAAATCGATCTGATTTGCGTTCATACATATCATGGCTTGTCGTTATTGGCAGTACCCTACACTTAACAATATAATAAAAAAAATATTTTTATTTTGTGATTTTTACTAGGTGACATCGTACCTCTTTTAGCTTCTCGTTGAATTCCCCTATATGATGTATAGCTTTAAAAAAAATAACATCAAATATGAAATGATATATTAACACTAGGTTCCCTCTGCCTACTCTGCTGTGTGCGGGATACAGCGTGAAGTTGATTTTTTCTTTTAAATATTTCCAGATAGAAGAACTGGCGGACACTGAGCGTTATTTCTGCAGTTCGTGCAAGTGCAAGCAGAAGTCCACCAAACAGTTTTGGATACGACGCCTGCCCAATGTGTTGTGTTTACATTTGAAAAGGTTTAGGTGGCATAATTATTTTAGGCAAGTGAAATATTTTTATTACTTATGTAATGTTATTATCTTATATTTAGAAAAAAAAATATAGTTTTTTTAAACACTGTAAAATAAATGATGTTGCAGGATTGCAATCTGATAGTCATTGATAAATAAGTTGTAACAAGAGTATAAGAATTTCGATGTAGCTTGATGAGTACATATAGATTAGTGGTCAGAGCGTATGGTTTCAGAGATAGTCGGCGTAGGTTCAAATCTCGCTATGTTCTATATTTATACGTTTTCTAGAAAAAGTATTATATGGAACTAGAAAAATACCATGCCGCATGACATCATAGTGAATTTTTTGTAGACTTCATGAAATATAAACATAAAATAACCATAATGAATATTTTCCAGGACAAAAGTGGACACAACAATATCGTTTCCTCTAAGCGCCTTGGACATGTCTCGGTTCGTGCTAGCAAATGTTCCCGACACGAGACGCTCGGGGCGTGGCAGCTTCTTATATGATTTGGCCGCTGTTATAGTGCATCATGGTTCTGGGTAATTTTTTTTTATATATATAAAGTAGAATTTAATCATTTCGGCTCTAATAAAGATTCCATAAATTTCTCCTTCTAAAGACTTCATGTTAGTACTCCATGAATATGTGGACTTAATATATTTACTGTTATCTACTACAAAATTTTCTATATATTTTTAAAAATATCTTAGTAATAGTTCTATCTAATAATAGACGTAAGTTTGACCGTAGTAGCTACTAGCTACAATAAAATGATTAACAAGATGTTATTATATAGTCTAATAGTCTTTCTCTATAAATGGACGATATATCTTGTATGACATATTTTTTTAAAATTTGGATCCCACATTTCCTCACCAAACCAACTCTGCATTTTATAATATTAGTAAGGATTCATGTATTTTTTTCTGCTTCACGCTGTATAGCATATATAGCAGGATGGGCAGAGAAATGCTAATAATAAGAAAAACCGATATGTACATTCCCCCCAAATTTTCTGGCATTGCCTGTTGAATGGGGCTGTTCAAGTATTATGTAAGCACTGTAGGGGTTTCTTGGGTTTGCTAATTTTAATTTGGGTATTAAAATAAGCCACGAAACACGTGTTCAATGAAATATTATTAAGAAGATGACATAGGGGAGCGGGAGGTCAATAATTGCAAAAAAACTGCTTACGTAATGCTTGAACGGCCCCAATGGTACCAGAGAAAAGAAATTAAAATATCAATAAATAATAATAAATTCCCACCAATTGATCCTTTAACTGTGGAGTATTTAGTTTTAATATGTTTATTTGTGCCCTCCAGCGCCGGCTCCGGGCACTACACGGCGTTCGCCATCAACGAGCAGCAGTGGTGGCACTTCAACGACCAGACGGTGCGCGCGGCGGACGCGGGCGCGGTGGCCGCCTGCAAGCCCTACATCCTCTTCTACATCCGCCGCGAGTTCACGCTGCCCTCGTGACCGGCCTGCTCCAACTGCTGACGCTTAGTTATTGTCATCTTTATATATACTGTTCTACACACCATGGGAGTTTACGCCGACCGGTTAGTCTTGATCGGTTGACCTTACGTTAATTCACTCTAGTAAATTTTGGGCTGAATGTATCGGAGATGTATAATTCGTTACACTCTCGTTTAAACATTTTCGTTAAAAGTATTATTCATTGCATTCTGTTCTAAATGCTACAAGAGTTTTACCTATTGTACTACAGAGCACAGTAGGTGCTGGTGTTCTGTTGGAAGTATCGAGACTTAACTAACTTACCTTATTTAAGCATTTTTTATGCAAGATGCGAACCCTACTTCCCGTCTTCTGGTGGCCGGCTTACGTTACCTTACCTCATCTTACCTTACCCTTAAATAGTACTCCTGGACTATTGTATTAGTGTAGTACATTATAGTTACACTTAGAAACATCGAGAAAATATTTTAGAATAGAAAGATATGAAACTCTCAACATAAATACGGTTGATGTGTTTGGCTCAGTTCCCTAGCCCAGTTTTCGTTTTGTCACATTGCGTGTTGAGTGGCGAAACTCAACGCTGTGCTTTGTTTTGTTACCAGGGTGGGGAAATAGAAACAATGATTTCCCTCGAGTTAAAAAAGATCATAACTACGATAACTATCGTGATTATAATCAGACGCTGTCACTCTACCCCACGGGCGCCTCACGTCTTTTTTTATATATAAAGAAACTATGTGGTATTTACAAAAGGAATTGTTACTTCCTATTATCTGTAATTAATAAAATAATCATAGAAGTATACAAAAGTATTAGTATAAAGCAAGCAATAAATGAAACGAAATAAACAATAATAAATTATTATTTCATATACATATGTATGTATGTATGTGGTGAAAGTATGATGATTTTAAAAAACACAACAGTCAACGAGTCGTGGCCGCTCTGAAGTTAGCCTTTCGGAGATTTTCTGCATTGTTCACTCAGGAACCAAGTAAACAAAAATAAGAATAAAATATAAAATCAAATTGCGCAGCCATCTACAGCTAACTTCATGGCGGCCACGACTCATTGACCGTACTGTACAATTAAACATCCATGGTTTAATATAATGTCATTGATTCTTGTGTCTCTGCCATTTTGTAACTATTTAATGTATTATACATTGTAGTCAGCCATTATGTTGAAAGAAAAAGGGATATTGAGTTTTATTTTAACTAATGATTGATTCAATGTCCAACATCATAAAAATAAGTTATTACAGTGAAAAAAAAAGTGTTTATTCGTTGGGAAAATACTAACAATTGTTCAAGAACTTTATATAATGCAAAAAATGAATTTACCCATTTGGTGTTTTATACTACATTATTGTGTTTTTACAAAATTATGACAATTATACACTCTCTTCAATCAATGGATCTAAATCATTAAATTAACGACGGAAATGTATATATTATCATACACATTTTAAATGAAATATTTTATCGGATTATTGGTATATTTAGTATTATACATTTTTGAAAACCCGACGTTTCGAATACCCGTGTTGGTGGGTGTCTACCGAAGGTGTTTCGAAATGTGGTGTTTCCAATAATTCCAGTTTCCAGTTGCATTTAAAATGTGCAATAATCGCGAAAATTGAAGATCTTATCATATTATTATACAATTTTAAAATGTTAATAATTAAGGAAGCAATAACTAAAATTTAAACTTTTGACTACATCTTGCCAGGGATGCTATTTTCCGTAATCGTAACCGGGACTATCGGATATCGGAAATAATGATATTAAAAGTGTATGTTACCATAACCGAATGTATTTTTTTTTTTCTAATAAACTTTTGTTATTACGTAAATATATATACAACAAATATCATAAACTGTCTTATATCTGATACATTTAAAAATAAATTTCTTTAAAAACAAATTAAAAAAAAAAAAACTAAATCTATATTGTATTCTTAAGTCGATATCCGATATGTTACATTCACATCCCTGCAATCTATCTGTTTCTTTCCAATTAGAAAGAGATGGCGAACTTTTAAGGAATTTCGAATTTACGCTAGTAGTTACGGCATTAAAGGAATAAACAGTATTGGGCTTACTTTTTAGTCGATTTGGCCAGTATATTAGGTGTGTATCAAACATTTGCGTTCATTCAATATTACATGAAATTACCTTATTGAGTTATTTTGTACTAATGTTTTTTTTGAACTATAGACATTCTTAACGTTTGGATAAAAATGTACGGGCATTTTTATTAATTTAAAAGAAAATCGTAATATTTAATGACGCAGTGCTCCGACAATTTGGCGTTTGTATGTAATCATGTTAATGAAATTTAAAATTAATTAATAAAAGTTAAACAAGTATAAATATAGAGTTTGTTTCTAACTTGATAGTTACTTTGATAATCGATTAACGAACAAATGTAATGAAGTTATGATTTCTGCATAGAGCAGGTCTCTTCATAACAGATCTCATAAAGTAAGAAAGGACATCAAAAAAAAAAAAAAAACAGGCATTTTATACACACTGTTTATTATTTTTATATACACTATTTATTATTTCTCAGGCATTATTATTAATAATATAATATATATTATATTTATTATTTATATATTTATTTTTCATAATAAAACAACAATAGATGAACGGATCTGTATGAATGCTTGGACTATGTATTCAGTCCGTACGCTTAAAATGTATAAAATATATGTATATGCTAAGAAATATGTTCAATAAGAGATTTTTACATTCCTCGTGTTCTTCTTTTATTTTTCTTCACTTACTACGCCTTCTTTAACGGCTCGTGTTTCAATGTGATAAATGTGTGTAAATATTACTTTTTTTTTTTAATGGTTTTGTGTCGTGATGTCTCTTGCAAATACCTAATGTTCAACAACAGGTTTATTTTTAAGTACTTCAATTACTGGAAGTCAAGTGATTGAATTTAATAAATTCGCCAATGTAATGTTGTTTGTTTTATTTATTATGTTTCTTTTTTTGCCTTATAAATAAATCAGCTTCACGTTGTATCCCGCATACAGCAGGGTAGGCAGAGGGAACCTAGTGTTAACACACTCTGTTCCTCACTTTCTGCCGAATTCTAGAGGCATTGCTTGTTGAGTGGTAGAGCTCAACGCCGCGCTTAGAATCGACACCAAAGCGAAGAAAATGGAAAAAATAATTTAAGTAAACTTTTCATTTCCTCGATTGGGGGGGAACCCACAACCAGTTGATTTACAGTTGCACTTCGTGCCGCTGCGCCACGGCTGGTCTCTTTGCCTTATATTTTTATTAAATATTGTTTAAATTGTTTGTATGGCCTTTTACCATTGGTTTGTTAAAATATTTAGCTGTATTTTGATTTTTGTTAGAAATCGACAAAAATAAAGTATTAAGAATTTAATGTGTTCATATTGAAATGAAGGTATTAATATTCAAATTGAGACTAGTCATGGCGCTGTGGCGCAGTGTGATGATAAACGCGACTAGTTGTGGGTTCCATCCCCACTCGATGATATTAAATAATTTATTAAAATTAATATTTCAATTTCTTCGCTCTGTTTGCATTGCAAAGCACAGCGAGTTCCACAATTCAAACCAAACAAGAGGGGAACGGAGTGCCTTTATACTTTATACTAGGTTTCCCTCTACTTCTTACCCTGCTGTGTTCGGGATACAGATTTTGAATATTGGAATGGAAATGTTAATAACATTACGGAAACTTTTCAAATATAAATTCGTTAACTTTAATATTCTCTATTGTTAGTAGTAGTTACGCAGTAAATATTATTTACAACATCGAAACAACATCAAGATACGTTTTATACATGACCTATTTTCTGGATCGGATTCAACTATGAAAGAAAAATGTAAAGGTGGTACACAATTTGTTGAATATCGATCTGAGGGATTAGAATTGGTTTCTACTAAAACATTATTTTCTATAATTTTAATTGAATCATCCTTTTGTCCAGGCGTCGTATTCAAATCACAGTCATATACTTCAATAACGTCACTATCGTTGCCATTCTCATTGGAATTTTCTTGACTTTTTTCTTTTAGATCACTCTGTTTTGTGCTCTGTAGTGATGTGGAACTTGTTTTTATCTGTGGCTCTTCTAGTTTATTTTCAGTTAAAAAGGTTTGAATTAATATTTTATCTATTTGTTCCGGTGATTTACAACATTCTGTTGTTTCTATATTAACAATTTTAAAATGCTTCTCTTCTAAAATATCTTGTTCTTGTATTTTCTTTAGTTTTATTCTTCTGTTTTCTCGTTCAAATATAGTACTCAACCTGTTACTTTTCTGAATGTTTTTATTTTCTTTTGTTTCTATCTCACCATCATCATCATTAAACCAATTATTTACTGATTTTTGAAATAACGAACTTGCATCATTGTCTTCTGAAAGATTTATAGGAGTTTTACTAGGTTCTAATACCTCAGTCACAGTCGGTAGTGTCGGCGAAGATGGTAAATTCAATCGTGGCATATAAGTGGGGAGCGTTGTAGCTCTTCGATTAATGATATTACTGTAATTCAGTTCATCATCATCAGTAGAATTGTCATAGCTCGTCTCTTCTTCACTTGGAATAACATAAGATTCATTATTTCGATACAAATATTGCATATAATTTTCACAATCGTTCCAAGTTTTTTTGGTGTTTTGAATAACATCGTAAGCTTTATGACTGTTGTAAGAGTCGTCGCTATTCCAGCATTCATCACTTGCATCACTAAATTGAGACACTTTTAAGGCGTTTGGCGTTTCAGATGAACTGCTAGTGTTAAAGGAGAAAAATTGATTAGAAGAAAACATATCATAAAACTCCGAACGTGCTCGATCAAAAGCAGTTTCACTATTTATACATCTTTTTAAATTACATTTCTGTTGTTTTCTTACACAATTTACTTCTTCGGGAGTACTATTATTTGTATTAATATTAATAGTATTATAAATATGGCTAGATGTATTTTGATTGTTGGGACTGAGTTCTTCTGCATTTAGTTCATCACCAGAACTTATTTCTATAATTTCAACACCAGTTTGTGCAATTTCGTTACGATGTAACGTTGTTGGATTATAAAATAAAGTTGGGTAAACAATGTTGCGGTTTATATCTAAAACAATAGAATTAAAATATTAAAAAAAGAATTTTTAGCATTAAAAAATGTCACTAAACGAATAAGAGCTTAAATTCTTTTAGGAACCTAAGAGGAAATTTAGACAGCGTTATTTGTTCCTTTTTTTTCCAGATACTCGCAGCATAATAATTGCTGGTTGACCAGATTAATCTGTACAATAGGGGTTTATTGGGTAGGTATTGGTTTGTATAATAAGTAAACAATTTTTTTATCATTCAAGCATATATTAGGAACGTGCTATTAACCTTTATTTTATATAATCTACATTAAAACAAATGTATAAAACATTTTGAACGTAGCTTGAATTGAATTCGTGCCTTTTGGAAACTTTCAAAGCTCTCTGGACATTAAGTATTCCGAACTTTCCGAACGAACGGAACGGAACGGAACGGAACGTATGGCATATATTACACGAGTTGATCGTAACATATGGCTTAGTGATCAGCTTGCTTGGACGGTTACCAAGAGACGCAGGTCCAAATTTGGACTAAACTAAAATTAAATTATAGGTTTTCAAAAAATATATATTTTCTTTCCAAGTGTGAAACAATATCTTCAAAAATGTTGAAAGTAATCTGAAATTATTTTACGCTATTTTACATAAAAACATGCAAAAATAAACTCTTATTATTCTTCTATTTAGCAATATATGGAACTTACGATTAAAAAAACTATTTTTATAACTGGCATTGTTAAACATTGGCATTGTTCAAAATTTTCGTGTTACAAATTCTCTATAGTAATAGCTGCACCACTTATTTGACGGTCAACAATTATTAATTCTTACTATGATCGAATCGGTAAATAATAAATAGATTATTTATATTTTCTTTTCCTCTTAATATTTAAAATTGTAATATTTACATAAATATTATTTTAAGTGCAATTTGACATTAAACAATATGCCACGAATATCATGACAATGAAATAAAAAGTATAAAATCCTCTTTTGTAACTATTTAAAAAAAATATATTTATAGAAATAGATTTTCAGAAAATTATCAATTTAGACATTAACTTGTCTTATCCATTAATTTTAAAAATTTACGTTTCGATGAAGTAATGATTTCAATAAGCGATTAGATTTATTAATTTAAAATTGTAGGTATTTACAACTAGGATCCGTGGTAGGTGGGTGAGGGTGGAGTCGAGCAAAGCAATGTTGCGCAAAATATTGCCAAATTTTTTGTTTGGTCCGCACGCGCTGGATTAGGTTAGGCAAAGTTCAATCTGTGCGCCTGAATTTAAAAATATTTCATAGCTACTGGGACTGGGACACATTTTGACCATTTACTCAAAAATTACAATTATCACCAAAGTACTTCGCTAGTATCACCATGTCGTCCACAACGTTCCTGCATTAAAACGAAACACAATTTTGACCAGTAAGAAGTTCGCTTCGCTCTGTTCAATAAATTTAGATTTTTTAAATTGTGTGTGCCCATTTTTTTTTCATTTTTAACCATATTGGTTGCCCTACATTTTGCTTATTTGGACGGAGTATTTGTTACGTGGTGGAGCCGAATATCGCTTTTTGTTTTAACCAGACTGATTGACCATAAATTGAAAATCAAAATTTTACATAATAGAATTTGCTTTGGTGTCGAGGCGAAGCGCCGCTGTCCGCCACTCAAGAACTGGGCCAAAAGTGGGAAACGGAGTATCTTAACACTAGGTTACTTCGGTCTATCCAGCTGTATGCGGGATACAGCGTGATAATAGACTAATAAGCGTGATTAGATAAGATAAGACTACATATAGGTAAATTTTATACATATATGATATTTTATTTCTAGGTACAAAAAGATTCCATACAGAGAAAATAATACGTATAAGACAGTTTTGTTGATGTAATCTAATTGCAAGCGAGTTTCATCGTAATTTTTATTATCTATTAAGTAATAAATAAATTAATATTTTGACTGATTGATTTTAGGTAAGTATTTTAACCAAAATACCGCACTAACAGAATGGTAGAACCATTCTATTACAATCTATTGCGCTTTCCACCTACAAAATTAATCACACTCCACACACAACAAAGCGAACCGCCAAAAAAAAACCTCAAAAAAAAAAAAAACCAATATTAAAACGACGATTCGAAAAAAATATTTTCCAACAAAGTCTGATAAAAGGCGAATTACGTTGTCGCTAAAAGCCGCCGTGTTGGATAGCTTCGAATAGAATGTTAGCGAAACAGAGTGTAAATGAATTGATTGCGTCAATTCTCTCACAAAGGGGATGTAAATTGTATTAAAAGCTGCGCGGCTCGGGCCATTTACAGAAGCACTTACTCCATTAGACGTCCGAACAACGTTACCTAGTGGGAAGTACGCCCTTGTGCACCTAGTTTTGCAAATTAGGTCGCCAATTTTGTTATACGATAGGTAATTGTATTTGGTATGGAGCTGATATTATGTTGGGGTAGTGGATTTGTCTAGTGGTGTTCGGAAAGGGATGATATTTTAGGTTTGGTAAAGATATACTTAAATTGTACCTAATAGTGGTTTCAAAGAATGTATTGAATAAAATAAAATTAAATAATTTTATTTTAAAAGTATAAGCAATTGAATATATATAATTAAATAGATAGCTACATGTATAGTAGAAAAATTAAATAAGCTTTACGGTGTGTTCCGCACACAGCAGGACAGGGGGAATCTAGTGTTAAGACACTCCGTACCCAACTTTTGGCCAAATTCTGGACGCATTGCATTATTTAGTGGCGGAACTCAACGCCGCACTTTGCCTTGTTGCTAGAGCGAGGAAAATATTAATAATTCATTTCCCCGAGTAGGGATCGAACCAGTCGATTTTACAGTCACTCGCTCCACGACGGCCTCAACGGACAACGGTCTATTTTATATATGGAAAATGAAGCAAAAAGGAAAGATATATTTAAATCACTCCAAACCCACATCACATCCCACTATCATCTAATCCATCTATAGTAAATTACCGCATGCACTAAAGGTACGCTCTATTAAACTAATACCAAACTTTAATTATGCAATAATTAATCAGCAATTTGCCAAAATTTTAAGCGTGATTGAATTTATCACGGCTACGGCTGAAATTAGATGAAATAGAGATAGAGAGAGGAGAGAGGGGAGAAGAGAGAGGTAACTGTCACGCGAATTAGGGACCACTTTGTAGGTGGCTAATTTGCGAATTACCGACGAGCGGCACTCAGGCGCACGAACCTATTAATTGAGCTTTGTCGTTTGCCGCTACGTAATGTGAAAACGCGTCTAACAAATCAAAATGAATTTCGGAAGATATATTTTTTTAATTGATTCTTATGCGAAATACACTATGTGTTTCTATATCTATGTGTAGCATTTTTTATTAAATTATCGGGATGTGCCTGTAAACGACTGGTTGTGGGTTCGATGGCTACTCGAGGAAATTAAATATTTTTTTAATTTATATTTTTATTATACTTATTAAGAAAACGGTAACTTTAAATCCGCGCCTCTTTTTAAACCATCCCAGCGCTCTGACCAACTAAGCCTTACGTTCTCATCGCGCTACGTCGAAATTCTTATACGCAACAAGCATATAAGCCTATAGGACAACTTATATATATTGTTAGTATCGCTGTAGGCAGATTTTTCCAAATTTCCGCTACCCAAAGATTTAGAAGCGTTTGGTAAGAGAGAATTAAGTTCTGCCACTCAACACGCGATGCTTCTAAAAATTAGCGAAAAGTAGGAGTAAGAAGGGGAACGAACTGTCTTAACTGATAAATAAAAAATAATAGAAAATAGACCTAAAAACGTTATCTTAAACCTACATTATTACAGTATAAAATTATTGAAACACCAAATAACGAATCTCTAAAAATATTAACAATCCAATTTTCTCTCACAATTAAATCAAACAAAAGTACATATAAACGAACAATTAAAAAACCGCAAATATCACAAAAATAACATCAAAAACATTCACATTACACACAAACCTCCATTACAAACACTAGAAACCATTACCCACAACATAATTAGAAATGGGTTTTTGTCTATCAAAATATTTTAATTGGTTTTAGAGTAGGTAAATACTGTAATATATTATTACAGCGCCGTAGGTGTGTATTTGCTTAATGGATAAAGATGAAAGCGGTCGCTATCGTTCGATCGTACTAAATAATTAGAGGGCGAAGCCGATAGCCTTCCTTAATATACCACTTAAAGTTATACCACATGTCGTATTATGTATAGAACGGTGCCAGCCAATGGCTGTATGTTTGTATGATGTGAATAGTGGTTTTATATGGATTTTTTTATAGATGAGTGAAATGTTAAGAAATGGTTTTTAGAAGAAAAAAGGATTTTTTTTCGATAATAAGAGGTATATGTTTTTATTTTCGCAAGACGGGAATCCGCTGGATTCAGAGGGCGCATGACCAGCATTAGAAGAGGCCTATATCCAGACTTGGAAAGGCTGATGTATGGATGGATGAATATTTCTCCCTCAAAATCATATTTTTAGATTCACGCTGTATCCCGTTCATGCGTGTTAAGACACTCCATTCACATTAAGTCACTTCCGTTGTCCACTTTCCACCGAATTCTGAAAGCATTGCGTGTTGAGTGGCGGAACTAAACACCGTGTTTAGACTTGTTATATACTTATATTAAAATAAATATAATAGTTACTCAATAACTCCAAATTTTGCATAAATAAGAAAAACAATAAACAATAATAGTACAACATTATTTTTTATTTGTATAGATACATTAAACCATTTCTAAAGTACAAGGCTCCCTGTAGGTACCAAAGTGCGAGGCTTTTAGTGAAATTACCTTATAAATATTCAGAAAGGAATAAAAAAATATTAATAACACGCTATCGTGCGACGTTAATTGCGAATTACAGGTGCATTAACGTTTTGCCTAAGAACCGCCTGACAACGTAGACTTCAGTTGTTGTATTATGTTTATTTTGTTTATTTACAATATATAAATATTAATACTAAAGAGGCCAGTCGTGGCGCAGCGGCACGAAGTGTGACTGTAAAATCGACTAGTTGTGGGTTCGATCCCCACTCGAGGAGATGAAATATTTACTTAAATTTATATTTCCATTTCTTCGCTCTGGTGTCGAGGCTAAGCGCGGCGTTGAGTTCTGCCACTCAACATGCACGCAAAAACTGGGGAACGGAGTGACTTAGCACTAGGTTCCCTCTGCCTACCCTGCCGTGTGCGGGATATAGCGTGAGACTAATTTATTTATAAATACTAATGAAATACTTACGATCTATTCGCGGTTGGACCCGACAACATACGTGTTTTTATATATGTACATATGTATTGGAGACTTAAACGCGGCTTAGCTCGCTTAAATTTATTTTTAAATTATAGCCAAAATATATAATATATTACTTTAATTTCCTTTCTAATATCTGAGCAAAAGTTATCGGTTGTTTCATGGTAATCGGTTGAGTAGCATGTAATGAAGCATGTAGCATGAAATTTTTTGGTAACACTCAGGTATATAGATGGCCTATATACCTAAATACCTATATGAAAAGTAAAAAATATATATATGAAATAGATTTTTTACTGACATGTCCACGTTTTATATAGTAAAGGTAGATAAAATCTAAGGGTTCCATAACACTGGTCTCTACACATTTGAAACGCTATAACCCAATATAAGTTTATGAGACAATCCACAACAAACGCTTTTTTTATATTTAAAATTAAAACAGTTCGCTGCGTTTAAGTTTAATAATTTAAAAGCTTTATGGTAAATTGTTAATAGGTAAATATATTTAAAACTAATAATAATTCTTTTATATTTTTTTAAAATGTTATTCTACACTTAGGAAAGAAAAATATTTATTTAAAAAACGTATAAAAAATTAAACGTAGCGGGACTCGAACCCACGCCTGGCTTCGAGTCCCGCTACGTAACATTTTTTTATACGTTTCATAAATAAGTAATAATAATTCATTTTTTAAATGTGAATGTTGAACATATTTGTTGATTTCGTATACGTTCAATTTTATTACTTTGCAAAAATAAAGAGAAGTAAAAGTTATATAATTTTAATGTACTTATATCCAATATTCAAGGTTGTGTTTGTATCCAATTTTTAATAGAATAAATAAATAGTAAAAAAATTAAGAAATTTACAGCGACCACTCGTATCTTCGATACGTTCATATACAATGAGATAAAATTTCTACATTTTTGGTAATTTTAAGCCTATTATTAAGTCTATATTTAAGTTACCAGTATCAAAAAATCTACTATATGAAATATGATTTGGCCAAAACTGTCCGTCCTGGTGCAGTGGCATAGTGTTAGTAAACGCGATAGTTGTAGGTTAATTTCTCGTTCGGTGTAATGAAATATTTAATATTTTGCTTTGCTTTGTATCTAAATAAAGCGCGGCGTAGAGTCCCAAAAAATCAGCGGAAAATGTGAAACGGAATGTCTTAGCACTAAGTTGCTCCTGCCTACATTGATATATGCGGAATATATATTGAAGTAAAAAATTAAAAAAAAAAAACAAAAATAAAAAAAAGCCAAAATATAAGTCCATATTCTGAAAGTAAATAACTGATTAAGTAAGTACACGATACAAACATGTTTTAGGTTCCGACTGAAATTTGTAAGTTTTTGGTAAACTCAGATCGTATCTTAACCGACTTCCCACTAAGTGAAGTTATTGCGATGGGTATCGCGTCGGTCGGAGTGGCGTAAACAACCAAACATGCACCCAAAGGTGTACCGCTAGGACAGTGGTACTAAACATTTTTGTATGGGTAAATATTTTGTGATAGAGGCCAGTCGTGGCGCAGGGGAACAAAGTGTGAAGTATAAAGGCGACAGCATGCGCGTTCGATTACCACTTGAGGAAATGAAATATTTAATATTTTCATTTCTATGTTCTAAGGTCGTAGCAAAGCGCGGTATTGAGTTCCACGCCACTCATCACGCAATACCTCTAGAATTTGGAAACTATGGAACGGACTATGCACTAGGTTCCCTCTGCCTACCCTAAATGACGATAAGTCATTCATCATTCATTCATCAAAATATTTTATGTAAGAATCGTCGATAATGACTTCAAAGTCTGTGTTCAAATTGTGAATTTTAACCAATATAACGACATGGAATAATCAAAGTTTTTCGGGCATAAAATAACACAAAAACGTGTTTTGTACGTGTAACACATAAATTTTAAGTTTCTCAAATATTTAATTTCAATAATTCAATGGACATTATGTCAAATCGCATTTTTTACAAATTTAAAACAACAAACTATTACGAAAAAATAAGTCAAATTATGAAAAATTAAAAAAAATATAAATGTTATAATATTAATAAATAAATAAATACTTACATCGTATTTATAAAAAAAATCACATGCTACGAACACCAGTAAAACCCAAATGGAAGGCATGATTTGACACTTTCCTACAAATGTTTTAGGAAACGCCGGCGCTCTGTTATCTAACAATAAGAGGCTAATACCACATAATACGTCACCGACCTAATTGTCACGTTTTCACACAAAATTACGATTTAATTCCACACTCTCGGTAATAACCCAAATATATATTAACTTCTTTATTTTGTATTCGCTGGTGAAAGGGGATTCGAATAAGATTTTTTAGGTTTTTCTATGTTTTTATAGATAGATGATTGTGTTTAGGAAACACAATGTAAAGGAAATATTTTTATCTTCTATATTTAAGTGATTTGATAGAAACTGCAGATTTAGATGCTGTTAAATTAAATCAGCTTCACGCTGTGTCCCGCACACAGCAGGGTAGGCAGAGGGAACCTAATGTTAAGACACTCCGTTCCCCACTTTCTGCTTAATTCTGGAGGCATTGCGTGTTGAGCAGAACTCAACGCCGCGCTTTGCCTCAACATCAGAGAGAAGAAATGGAAATATAAATTTAAGTAAATATTTCTTTTCCTCGAGTGGAGATTGAACCCACAACCAGCCGCGTTAACAGTCACTCACTTGTGCCTTTGCACCATGGCCTGATTGTGACCATCCTTAATAGCCTTAACATTACCCTAATACTCGCCGTCACTGCTACAGCCTAATATAGCAAATTATCTCAAAGGAAATGATTAGCACCTTTTATGTAAAAGTTTGTAACAATCATGGTTACCTATTAATATACAATGTGGCGATAGCATTTTTCCTACGTAAGACATAGAATATTACTGGAGGCCAGTCGTGACGCAGGGGCACAAAATGTGAATGTAAAATCGATTGGTTTTGGGTTCGATCCCCACTCGAGGAGATGAAATATTTATTTACATTTATATTTTCATTTCTTCGCTCTGGTGTCGAGGCAAAGCTCGGCGATGCGTTCTGCTACTCAAAACGCAATGCCTCCGAAGACACGGTGGAAAGTGGCGAACGGAGTGTCTTAACCCTCTGCCTACCCAGCTGTGTGCAGGATACAGCGTGAAGCTGATTAAAATATTACTATCTGTAAATATAACAAGTATTTACCGGGAATAGTAATGTATATATAATATATAAAATCATTTTCATAAGTATTATGTAACTGCTATTACCTAAATTAAGTAGAAAAGTCTATTGATAATATTAAACACAGACGTACTACAACGTCTAAGGAGGTTTTCAAATAGTCCATTTTTGCATTTACTTATATAAATCTAGATATAAATATTCAAATACGAATCTTTTGAACTATTTAATAATTGAACCCAAAAATATTTCCACTTCTTAAGCCCCATCATCTTTCCAAGCAGTGCAGTGGTGAGACGCCGTTTGAAGACGCACCGCAAAAGGGAACACGTCAATGGTCGAGACGTGTTAATTTTTTAAATTTGTAACCATAATTATGTTGAAGAGGATCTCTAAAAGTTTTTCTGTCCGAGTGTCAATTATATCATCACTCAGATCTATCGGCGCCGGCGCATCTGATGCTATCGGTATTTACACGTCAGCGTTATGGAATAACAGTGTGTTATTTTTGTTCAAATATGGTGTTTTATATTTATTTGGTTGTGATCTTGTAATATTATTTATATGAAAAATTAAAAAAAAAAACAATCATATTTAAAAAAGTTTATATTCATTTCTTTTAAATACAATTTCTTTCGCAAGCTCTTCGAGTCGCCAGACGAAAACTAGACACTAACTAGAGACTAGTCTAAATATGGGTATGTTTAAAATTAACATAACTAAAGGGCATTTAAACATAAGAAATGATAGCAAAATTAAATAACAAAATAGAAAAATTAAAATTATATAATCCATAAAAATTACTATTTCCCTTGGGTGAGTTTAAATTTCTTTTCAGTTCTACAGTAGATATAAGTAATTATAAGAAGGAACCTACTATACGTTTTGAGCTAAAATTTTTACTGTACCTACTAATTATTTATATAGGAGAAATATTATTAAATAGACCAACTAGATATGCTAAATTTGTTATCATGATCTCGTTGGAACAGAGTGTGAACCAATAGTAAAAAATACAAAATTGATTTTAATTTTATTTCATATAGTCAAGAATAAATGAATTTTGTGATATTGAAAAAATCTTCTGATAATACATATAAAATACTCACAGGTTTTTTAAATAGTTTTAAGTCTTTTCACAAAATATACTTAAAAGACTTTTAATAGATTTACCTACACCCTAAATCGAGGATTTGCTTTTAAAACTTTACATTTTGCAGTAACTTGTTCGTATTTACTGGGAATTATTTTGAAGTTTTCTGAAATATAAGGTATAAAAACGTATAAAATATCGTCTATAACAAGAAATTCAATCGAAGCCAAACGATTTTATTATAAAAGATTTCATTATTTTTACGCATTTTCGACAGAGAACTTGATTTTCAATAGAGTTACTGTAAACGCGACAGGTTGTGGCTTCAATTCTCACACGAGGTAATTAAATATATAAGATTTTTAGTACTTCTCTTTGCAGTCGAGGCAAAGCGCGGCGTTGAGTTCCGCCACTCAACATGCAATACCTCCAGAAATCGGCGGGTAATGGAAAACGGGTTGTCTTAACATTCTCCTTACCCTGCAGTGTGCGGGATACAGCGTGAAGCTAAACAGAACTTAGAGATATATCACTCTGTTTTTACCTAAAGATATTTTCCACAAAATTCCGTTCATCGTGACACGCGAGTAACTTTTGGCCGCGCGTGCATTAGCAGGCATGTAATCAGCGCGCCGCCTCTAATCACGCCGCCACCGCTCGCGCTCGCGGTGTCCGACACGCCGTCATATTTTGTAATACTGGTATTTTACTTTATATTTTTTTAAAAGGTTTTTTTTAAGTACATGTATGTGAAAATTCTGTACTTAAACATTATTTCTGTACTTAATAGTTTTTACCATGGTATTTTTATTTTTGTCCGGTGGTCACGGGTTCACGGACTACTCCAAAGTGTTCGAAACAACGGGTTGGGTTTTCAAAAAAATTATAATATTAAATAAGTAAACGCGACAAATCCGTATTAAAAAGTATAATTTAAAATATATTATATGTTTTTATGGCGTTAATCAAAGATCTCATCAAGGTGTTTTTTCTTTTCAAAGGACTTTTGTGTATGGCATATTTGTATAGAATATTTCTAGATAGATATATTTGCTGTAAAAAACTCGACAGCGACCGACAGACATCGCACAGCCATACTATGCAAAAATGAATCCTGAAAATCGCTCTACAAGTTTCTAGGATGAGTAGAAGAGAATTGAGGTTGGTTCACCAAAATATTTACAAAAAGGTAAAAAAGTGTGATTAAGTCCAGAAACGAAAATTATTATTAGTTAATTATAAGCAGATAGCGTTCCCTTTTTTTTCACGGTAGGCAGAGGGAGGAGAAGACTTTCCGCCAAGTTCTGGAGACATTGCGTGTTAAGCGGTGGAACTCTTCGCTTTGCCTTGACACCTTGGTGAAGAAATGAAAATATAAGTGTGAATAAATATTTCATTTCATCAAACGGGGATCAAACCCACAGCCACTCGATTTTACAGTCACACTTGTTATTTTGTGCCTATGCGCTACGACTGGCCTCAACGTTCTTTTCAAAATTTAAATAATTATCCTTCAGTAAATACGGAATCGATCGGTCCATTCTTCTTAGAGAGTCTCAATAAAATTCAATATTACTTTGTGTAGCAATATTTTCATATAAGACAGAGATCTCAGGACCCCCAGACCTACATCATTTTAGCAAATTTGAAATACGAAGTATTAATAGTCCAATATGTAGTAGATTGTATGTTTACTAGAGGCCAGTCGTGGCGCAGCGGCACAAAGTGTGACTGTAAACCGACTGGTTGTGGGTTCGATCCCCACTCGAGGAGATGAAATATTTACTTAAATTTATATTTCCATTTCTTCGCTCTGGTGTCGAGGCTAAGCGCGGCGTTGAGTTCTGCCACTCAACACGCAATGCCTCCAGAATTCGGCAGAAAGTGGGGAACGGAGTGTCTAAAAACACTAGGTTCCCTCTGCCTACCCTGCTGTGTGCGGGATACAGCGTGAAGCTGATTTATTTATTTTTTGTATGTTTACTAACAAATTTGAAAGAAGGGCCCTTAGCGTAGCGTCAATTTAAGGTTCACGGTCACCCACGTTAAAATAGAAATGCTTGTATTTAGATATGTTTTTAAGATTAATGTAAAAAATGTACATATGATCTTGGTTTTAACTTGACATAAGAGCTTAATAGAGCACTAAAAAAGTTTACGTATCATCATATTAATATTTTAAAATAATATGAATGTAGGTTTGTTTGTTAGACTGTCATGTTTCAAGCCGAAACTATTCAACGATTATTATAAAACGTTGTACATTATCTTTTGGTTATATCATATAAATAAAATTGAGCGAAGTTCTGAACTTCACTAAACAAAAACTATAAAATAATTGAAATGCTACATTACGTCAGAGAGCGGTCAATAGGTGCCCCTATTCGGTATTTTACAAATATAAAACAATCATTTGGACAGCTCAAAGAGAGGCGTGTGTAACGCAACTAGCGTACGCCTTAAGTCATGAGCGATATCTTTTAATCTAATAATGAAGAAAATCAAAATAAATCAATTAGCTTCACGCTGTATCCCGCACTTAGCGGGATTATTAGAGAGAACCTGGTATTAAGACACGCCGTTCAGCATTTTCCGCTGAATTCAGGAGGCTTTGCGTGTTGAGAGGCAAAACTCAACGCCGCGTTTTGCTTCGAAACCAGAGCGAAGAAATTAAAATATAAAATATTCCATTTCCTCTTTACAGTCAATGCTTCACGACGGCCCTCAACAAAATGTTATTATATAAATTATAATTATACAACTTATTTTTTTTTTACTAATCATACAACTAATTTTATATAATAACATATTTAATCAAAAAAGGATTTTACATATTTAATAAACTACAACTCTTTTATTTTGTGTATTTATAATAAATTTTAAAAAATAACGGAAAGGAAATAAAAATGAAAAATCTATGCATGTATATAATTTAATAAAAAAAAACAACTTTCCCGTTCGCAGCATTGTAAGCAGAGGGAATTGAGTGTTAAGACACTCGGTTCACGTTTGTAAGTTATAAAAATAATAAACATCCAATATTAAGTTCACTCACAACTCACGCCGTAGCAAAGCTCGAGCACAGTCATCGCGGTGCCTTTCATTTCTTCTCGAGGTTCCCAATGAACCTCCCCCACAATGGCCGTAACACAAAGAACTGCGTTTGCCGCCTCGTTATAAAATCACCCAAACAATACTATGGTATCGCTTTCGGTGTGAATCAATCGAATCAAATTAACAATAGATATTGACAACTTACGACCAATATACTTTGGCCTCTATCTTCTTGGCCATTGTAAAACAAGTTAGTTCTTTATATATGGTAATATTAAGGCAATATGGTAAATAAGTAAATATAATGTGTCTATTTTGAACGTGATACTATTGTCTTAGCTCCCCATTATATTTGGATACAAATAATTTTTCCAATCATTGTTTTTAATTACATGTATGTATATGAATGTATATACAATGTATACACATAGAAACATCTGTAGTCTTTTTAGAGTTCCGTTTGTTTCCTTTTTAAGGAAAAAATGAACCCTTATAAGATCACTTTATTTTCCGTCCGTCTGTTTCTGTATGTCTGTCAAGAGGCAACAGAAAGCCGGCTCGTCCCACGAGGGTTCCGTAAAAAATTAGAGGCCTTAAGCTTTTTCTAAAATTCAGGATGAGGTTAGCTTTAATACAAAATTTTGCCAACTTTTTAAGGCTATTATTTTTTAGGATTTAACCACAAATGTATAGTTTTCAGATTTTTTTCTGGACTAGTACTACTTGTAAATACTAGTTGCCAAGTTTTATAACTCTAGGTCACCCGGAAGTACCCTATTAATTTTTATTCCGCTCATATCCGAAATACGGGTTTTTAGCGATATAAACGACCATAATAAGTTCTTTGATTTTCACGATTATTACACATTTTAAATAAAACTATTTTAACCGGATTAATCGCGTATATTTAGTTTTTACATTTTTGGAAACCCGACGTTTCGAACACTTTGCAGTAGTCCGTGGTCACGGGTAGACTAAACTAAATATACGCGATTAATCCGGTTAAAATAGTTTTATTTAAAATAAACGACCATATCTTTTTTCTATGTAAATATAGAAATATGTTTTTTATCAGGAAATCCTGGAGCCGTTGATTTGAGTATATGACTTGAAGCTTAACTCGATATCTCCAAGCATTCCTTAGATAAACGGATGGACAATAAAGTGATCTTATAAGGGTTCCTTTTTTTCTTTAAAATATACGGAATCGTAAAAAGATGCGTATTTCGACACTATCAAGGGAAATCAAAATTGTAAGGTATCCGATAAAAGTGTTCTTTGTAAACAAAGCCTGAATTTCAGAACTCAATCTCTGAATTTCAGAGCTTAGAGCTAGTCTCAATTTTTGTACGGAACCCTCGGTGGGCAAGTTCGAGTCGCGCTTGCCCAGTTTTTTGTTAAGAATTAGATGATTTGGTTTTTTGAGCTGAATCTTTTTAGTTTCAGCAAATTTGTTATATATAGAAAATATTTCGTATTTTTTTATTTTGCTCATTACATACTATTAATACTACTTCTTGATTAATTTTTGTTTTATAATTTATATTTAATACATTTTAAACAACGCAACGTATCACATTTACAATCGCACACTTACACCCCTGCGCCACGACTAGTCTCAAAATAAATAAAAAATACTTTCTTAACACCCCTAAATTCACCAACCGCACGCAACTTCAGCTATCAAAACTGAAAATTCAGCATTAAAATAACTCCCCAGTTCTCAGTAACACTGAATCGACAACACTACACACATCTATATAAACATTTCGATACACAAAACAACAAATTTATTCACCCCTCATTTTACCCTATTTTACCCCCTTTTACTCCGCGTGGCGCGCACTCACCGGTAGTCGTACAGCGTACGGCGAACGGCGTACCTAATAAACATTACCGCACAAACAGCGCGCCCGAGGCGGCGGCGTTGGTGCCGAATTTGCATAGTGCCTACTCTTGTGCCACAGGTTATTTGTTCCGGTTTGTTGATTTTTTTTATTGTTTTTTTTTTTATTTAATTGAAACTTCAAATAAGTGTTGTTTAAGAATTAGATATATATAGTGCTTTAGTTATTTTTGACATTTTTAAAGTATCTTTCCACACTTAGGAAAGAAGAATACTTATTTAGAAAACGTATAAAAATTTGGACGTAGCGGTATTTGAACCCGCATCTCTTGGAAACGTTCTAAGCGCTCTGGGCACTAAGCCATACGTTCTCATCAAGCTACGTCATAACTTAATAGTTAGCTAAAAGTTAAGTATTAAGCGTATAATTACGCTTAATACTTATTTAGAAAACACATAAAAGTTTTAACATACCGGGACTCGAACCTGCGCCTCCTGGAAAACGAACAGGCGCTTTAACCACTAAGCCATACGTTCTCATCAAGCTACGCCGAAATTCTTATACGCTTGTTACAACTTATTTAACTTATTAGCAACTCTGTAAGATTTTCCAAATTTCCGCTACCCAAACGCCAAAGACAACTGCTATGAATTAGATATCATTTGGTAAAAGAGAATACATTTTTTTTAATATTATTGTAAAATAAAACAGCTTCACGCTGTATCCCGCACACAGCAGGGTAGGCAGAGGGAACCTAGTGTTAAGACATCCCGTTCCCCACTTTCTGCCAAATTCTGTAGGTATTGCGTGTTGAGTGGCAGAACTCAACGCCGCGCTTAACCTCGAGACCAGAGCGAAGAAAATGGACATATAAATTTAACTAAATATTTCATCTCCTCGAGTTAGGATCGAACTCACAACCAGTTAACAGTCACACTTCAAACCGCTGCGCCACGACTGGCCTCAATTTTTAACAATAATTTTAAAAATATTATGTAAGTTTAAGTAAAAAAAATAGCATCTTTAAGTTTTAGTAACATACAAACAAAACATCTTTGTCAACCACACGTATACCGGGCTACTCTATGGCACTGCCTCCACTTGAACACTAACCTAATACGACGTATGTCAGTTACTGAGGGTACGTGCTGGGAAATTGCTCTTGTGCAAGTGTTGCCGGTTGATTTTCGATTCGCCGCTACTGTCTACTGAATACCGGTGCCAGTTGTACCTAGAGGTATAAGATAACTTACGGTTATAGAAACTTTGTAAAATAACGTTGATTTTTATTTCATAGGTGAAGTAATTAAATAAATAAGTTGTAGAGTGTTCGGGAACAGAGTAGGCAATGGGGAACCTAGAGATAAGACACTCCGTTCCCCACTTTCCTGTTCAATGCGTGTCGAGAGGCGGGCTCTACCTGTGCCTCGGATACCAGAGCAAAGAAATGAAAATATAAATTTAAATAAATATTTCATTTCCTCGAGTGAGGATTGAACACACAACCAGTCGCGATTACGGTCACACACTAGTGCGCCACGACTGACCTCAACTGGCCACTTTATTTTATAGGTGAAGAGAGAGTTTTAACTAGAGCTCTTTTTGACACACATTTTGTTATTGTTGTTTTGTAAAATCTCCTTCGTGTGTTCTCGATACAACGATATGATATTAGCGAAGTGATTAATGCTCAACTGGCACTCTCGTAACGCCATGAACTAAGAGCTGAACTGAACTGGAGTAATATTATATTAATATTTTTTTTTGTTACGCTGTATCCCACCTATAGTAGGTAGAGTGTTGAGACACTTCATTCTCTACGCACTATTTTCGAGATATTGCCTGTAGAGTGGTAGTGAAATTTTACTTCGTGCTTCGTTTTTGTTAACAGATGCTTTTGGTAATAAAACAAGGCAAGGCAGAAAATGAAAATAATTCATTCCCCTGAGCGGAAGTCGAACTGACAGCCGTGCGAACTCATATCAACACAGCTATGCCGCTCCTCTATGGTCTATAGTAAGTCTATAGTATTTAGCTTTTAATGTGTGATATAATTTCTTTCATAGTATTTTCTTTCTTTGATTTTTGACTTTTACATAGTATGTATATCTTGGTGGTCTTTTTTTTAACTAACCCTTAGTTAAAAATATATACAGAAAAACCCTCAAGAGTCCAAGGGTCAGGTCGTGGCACTCCATAGCTAAAAGAATGTAAAAGCAAACAGAGCAGACAAACAAACGAGGTAACAAATAAGCTCATCTCGAGACTTCTTGACATGAATCGTGCACTTCAATTCAATACTTTTAGTATCGTAAATAACAACGATAGTTGTTGTAATGTAAGAAGATTATAAAACGTTATTTCTTAAGCGATGGTGTATAAGATTTTTCGTATAATATATATTGAATTGTTAGTGTTAAATATTGTGTAGTTTTAAGTTGTATCGTAATAATATATATTTTTTTTCAGGTTCACCTTATATCCCGGCTGTAGTAAGGTAGGCAAACAGATCCTAAATTGCGCTAATTTCTGACGGCACTGCGTATTGACTGGCGGAACTGAACGCCGCGCTTTGCCTCGACATTAGGGCAAAGTAATGAAAATAATAAATATTTCATTTTTTGGAGAAATATATACAACAATATGTATATTTTAAAGATAATATAATAGAATTTGTCAGATATGTTTGATTTGATTTGTATTCAGGGAGTAAAGTCAAGTCAAGTAAAATAGCAAAAGTAAAAAAAAACTCAACACAATTTTTGTCTGTCTGTTCTTTAAATTGACATCTCGCATGAAACTAACGATTTTTAGTAGACGTATGTTATGTCAATGTTATGTCAAAATGCACATAGTTTACTAGATATAAGTACAAGTATTTATTAACTTACTAATCACCACTAATAACTCCCCAAACACACAAAAATAGCAACTTTTATTTGGTATGCAAGGTAAAATCAAATATAACAAACAATTTTATCAAAAAAGTGTATTCATTTATAAAGTAAACCTACTTTGTAATTTAAGTATTGATTCGGTGAGACCAATGACATAAGAGGTAGAATGAATCATCTTAACGTATCAAAAAATACGTTTTCAGTTACATTTACATTGACAGCTTTTATTTATAACTTAAATATTTCATTAAGCTTTGCAAGTTGTATCCCCCACACAGCATGGTAGGCAGAGGGTACCTAGTGTTAGGACACTCCAATCCCCACTTTCTGCTGAATTCTGGAAGCATTGCGTGTTGAGTGGCAAAGCTCAACGTCCCGGTTGCCTCGACACTAAAACGAACGACGATACGAAATATAAATTTAAGTAAATATTCTATCCCCTCGAGTGGAAATCGAACCCACAGCCAGTCGGTTTTACACTTTTTGCTCCTGCGCCACGAATGGCCTCAAAAATTATATATGGCTGTTATTTACAAATTTTGTTTGTAGTAGGCTTTCAACACTGACATTTTTTTTATCAAAACTAGATTTCAGTTTTGTTGTGAAAATGACTTACTGCACAAAATATCAAATTAGTCAAGCAAAAGCGAATCATAGTACCTAATTTAATCGATACATTTACATCGTATCACGTATATAGAGGGAACCTAGTGTTAAAACACTCCGTTGCCGACTTTCCGCCGAATTCATCGAAGCATTGCGTGTTGACTGACGGAACTCAACGCCGTGCTTATTGCAAAGAGAAGCAAAAAAACGTTAACATATTATTGCACACACAACATTAAATAACGGTTAACCCACAAAAATATTATGTAAAAAGTTCAAAAAACTGTTGAAATTATCGGTAGCTTACCATTAACGGATGAAAGTTTTTGGTTAAATATTTGAAGATGCCGACGTGACTGATTACGAACGGAGGCGAGTCACAAAGACTGGTAGTTGAATATAGCAGCATTTATTTATCGTCGAGAACAGAGGAGCTCATTAGAAACACATCGGGATACATGTGTTATATAAATACGGATCGAAACGGCCACGGCAAACAATTTCGGTTGGACGTTCGGTGTGGTGAGTTAACGAGTTAATGGGTCTTTCTTTTTTTCAGCTTCACGTTGTTATTCTCGTGTGTATATTGCATGCAGAGAGAGGGAGGGAGTGAGGGAGAGTGTTAAGTCAGTCCGTTCCACAGTTTCCCTCGGCTTTTCAAGGCATGATGTGTTGAGTGAGTGGTGGAACTCAAATCCGCGCCTTTGCCTTGATACTAGAGCGAAGGAAATGAAATGTTATTAAATAATTCATTGTCACGACTGGAAATCGACCCTACAACTGTCGCGTTATAGCTACATCACAAGTGTGTGATTGTAAAGACGAATGGTTGTAGATTCCAACTCCACTCGAGGCTATTAAACATTTGTTTAAATTTATGTTTTCATTTCTTCGCTCTGGTGTCGAGAGAAACTGTGTCGTTGAGTTTCGCTACTCAAAACTCAACACCTAGAATTTGGTGTAAAATGGAGAACGGAGAGCTTTAACAATAGGTTCCCTCTTCCTACCCTGTTGTGTGCGGAATACAGCGTCAAGCTTAAAAAAAAAGTAAATATGTCCATAAAGTTCGATAGCAACCCCATTGCGTGGGGAACGCGTATAAGAGCACTGACAACAACGCAGGAGCTATCTCGGGTTTCATCTCATCACAAACGGTGTTGATACCCGCGCGACTTTATACCGCCTTCAGATAACTTTTGATTTAAATTTGACTTCCAATGGCTGTATGTTTAAAAGAATTAATTGACGTTGTTATATAATTAGCTTCACGCTGTATCCCGCTCACAGAAGGGTAGGCAGGGGGAACCTAGTGCGCTCCGTTCCCAACTTCGAATTCTGGAGACATTGCGTGTTGAATGGCAGAACTCAACGCCGTGCTTTGCAACGAGACCAGAGCGATGAAATGGAAATTTAAATTTAAGTAAATATTTCATCTCTTCGAGTGGGGATTGAACCCACAACCAATCGGTTTCACAGTCCCTTTTTGTGCGCCACGACTGGCCTCTATATACACGTTATATAAGTTTAATAGAATTAGTTTAGGGCTAGTTGTGGTGCAATGGTACAAGCATATGACTGCTAGTGGCGCGATCTCTACTCGAGGAAATTATATGTTTATTTCAATTTATGTTTTCATTTCTTCGCTCTGGTATCGAGCCACTCAACAACGCGACTCAATTCCAGAATTTGGCGGAAAAAGGAAAACGGTTGTCTTAACATTAGGTTCCCTCTGCTTACCCTAGTACGTGCGGGATACAACATAAAGCTGTATAATTTAGCACGTCATTTATAGTTATTTTTTTTTATGGATCAGTTATAATTTGCATTGGTATTATAAACGTTATTATAAAGTTATAATTATAAATTTCAAGTAATAAATTACAATATAAATTAATTAAAAAAATCTAGTAACAAATTATAACATAAATTTCAAGTTCGAGTGTTGTTTTTTACTTTCTTAGAATTTGTACACACAAATATAGCGATGCCATTTTGGTGAAGTTGGGAAGTGATGGGAACCTCTTCACACAATATTTTTTTGGTTTACCCGTTATGTGTGCAATAATAATTATAAATAACTTCATTTCTTAGCTCGGCGTGTGAATTTTGCCACGCACGTACACGCACAAATTCGATGGAAAGCGAGCGTCTCAACACTTGGTTCCGGAAAGGAGTGTCTCAACTCTCTCTGCTTACCCTGCTATATGCGGGATACAGCGTGAAGCTGTTAATATAAATTTAGGTATAGGTAGATACTGTGATTCGTTTTTGCTTGGAATTGGAAGAAACTGAACAATAAATAATATTTGTAAAGTAAATATGACCAAAATTAACAAAGGATTATATTTTTGCAGTCTGATTTTAAACTGTCAATAAATATTGAAATCACTTGAAACGTTTGATTTTGTTTATCTTACAATGAAGTTCTGTGTGACCCCTTTTTTTCTATAAACCAAACCAAGCTTGTCTTTATCATAATATTATGAAGAATTTTCATAGTCTATTCGATTAAATAAAATTTAAAATAAAAAAGTGAATAGATTTTATTTCTTGTGTTTGTCTATTGCATATTAAAAATAAATCGTTTTAAGGTTTTTCCAATTATTAAGTCACTATTGGTGCAAAATGCCAGATTTTCTGTTTTATTAAATATAGATCTTTTACATTGAGTACTTTGTAAACATATTATATTTGTATATATACATATTTCTTCTTTTCTTTGGGACACGCTGTGTGTTTCGAGTGAGAATCGAATCCACAACCAACGCGTTACAGTCACAATTTGTGCTCCTGCGCAACGACTGGCCTCTACGTGTATTGTAAATGTAATATATTTAACTATATTAAAACACAATATGATAAATATATTGAAAAATTCAAAGTCATCTCAACAAATACATACGGCGAGGTATATTAATCCGTGGACGGGCGTATTTGTGCCATTGTACCACACAGTCCAGAGTCAACACTCGACGGTTCTCCGAAGGATTGCATCTAGCTTTCAAAACTTCACACTCACAATGGCTGTGTTTACGTTGCTTGTGAAGAAAAAAATAATGCATCATGCTTTTATCATTTTATATGTATAATAAATGACAATTTATTTTTAATAACACAGGCGCAGGCGCAGCGGCGCATCGGCACTGCAACACGGCGGTTGTGGGTTCGATCCCTAATCCACAGAATGATTTATTAGTTTTTAATATTTTCAGTCTGGCACCTAGGCAAAAGCCCAGCTTTGAGTTCCGGCTCTCAACACGCAATGTAATAAAAAATTATTCTTCACCTACCTACTTTTTACTTATTTTTATCTTTCGTTCTTTTATATTGGTATATTTATTTTATCTATGGTTATCATAGAGTTAACATACTCAGTTTTCCACTTTCCGCAAATTTTAGAGACGTTTCGCGTCGAATAGCAGAACTTAACGCTCCGCTTTGTTTTAAAAAAATATATATTTATATATAATCTTTTCAAAAAATATATATATAACATTATGTCTCACGATGTTTGATATGCCCTCTCTAAATTGTAATTTTAGTATATTAAAATATTTATATAATTGACATCTCTAAAGTCTGTTTTCGTGATAATAAAAAAAAAAAAAATTTGAACAATATTATTTGGATATGCAAATTTCACGTATAACGATGAAATAACGAAATATTAAATTTCAATATTTGTTCCTAACTCCAAACATGATAATATTTATAAGTAAGTATTTAAACACCACATTACTAATCGATGACTAAAGCTGTTAACAATCGGGGTCAGATTGATTTCAATTTTTTTTTTCGATTCTCTGTCTGGGTGGGCGTTCATCACGAGTTTTTTTTTAATATTTGTATACTACTAGTACTAAATTTGAGGCCAGTCATAGCGCAGCGGCACGAAGTGTGACTGTAAAACTGACTGGTTGTGGGTTCGATCCCCACTCGAGGAGATGAAATATTTACTTAAATTTATATTTTCATTTCTTCGCTCTGGTGGCGAGGCAAAAGTGCGGCGTTGAGTTCTGCCACTCAACACGCAATGCCTCCAAAATTCGGCAGAAAGTGGGGAACGGAGTGTCTTAACTTTAGGTTCCCTCTGCCTACCCTGCTGTGTGCGGGATATAGCGTGAAGCTAATTTACTAGTACTAATTTTAAAAAATGAAATAAAATTAAACACAGAAATTAAAGATTAAACGCTTTATAAAAATTTGAGAATTAAAAAAAAGCATTTCATTTTAATTATATATCTTTTAATCAGACTCGTGATTCAAAATTCTTTGTAAAGTTTTTGTAATTTGTTTAAATTTATGTTAGAAAATTGTCTTAATATATGCTCTTTAGTTCTCTAAAACAGAAACAAATATTAACGTTCATGTAATATGATACGATACAGCAGTACCCACTTTCAAAAGTAGTTTTTTTTATTATTTATTTTAAACCACATACGAGTAGGTACTTCCATAGGTATTAGGTAGTATTATATTAAAACTAACATTGTGAGCCAAGATATCGTGTTGTTATATAAAGCATTTAGATGCGCTTAAACAAACATATCATAGAAACCTCTTAGATCCACCTCTTCAAAATAAACCGCACAGTCAACTGCGTCGTGGTGGGCCTTATTACGAAATATAAATAGTCGATGCATGCTTTTGGCTTATTTACTAATAAATCAAATCAAGTCAGCTTCACGCTGTATCCCGCACACAACAGGGTAGTTTTGGAGGCATTGTGTGATTGGCGGAACTCAACGCCGCGTTGAGACCAGTGCGAAGAAATGAAAATATACATTCCATTTCCTCGAGTGGGGATCGAACACACAATCAGTCAATTTTGCAGTCACACTTTGTGTCCCTGTGCCATGACTGGTCTCGTTATTATTAAATAAAAAGGATAATATAATTTAAAACAACAGTGTTTTTATATTTTCGTCCACGTCTTATCCAAAACTAGGTATGTAGGTCCAAATCTATATATTAATTATATATTTTTATATTCGGTTCTTGCCGTATGTTAATAGGGATAACATACAACTTATTAAACATAGTACTTAATATATTTTTTTTTATGTAACATTTTTCATAACAAAAATTGTATTAAAATTAAAAAGTTACGCCTGAAATTTAAAGTAAAATAAGCAAAACAGATCAAAATTATAATTCATAACATGCTTAACAGTAAAAGTGATGACGTATTTTACAATGAGAATATTTTCCAAAACAATAGATATTATATCAAAATATTAAAATAAAAACATTGAAATCAAATTTATTATAAAAAAAGTACCTGTAAAAATAAACAACCCCTTTGTTATATCATAGATGTTACGCATATAAGAAAGTACATGGCCATCTTCCTTAGACCTTTGTATAGCAAGCAAAACTTTCTCCCTCGCAATCAGCATCTGTTGTCGCGTCCCACAATTAAATGTACTGCGTTGTGTTACGCTACCGCTTTTTCGAAAATTTTAAAAAGGTAGAAATAAATGTCTTAACATCAAGTTCACTCTGCCTACTCTACTATATGCGGGATACAGCGTGAAAATAGTTAGTTACAAACCTTAATCAAAATCAATAGCTAATAAAACAGAAATAAATGTTTATTAACAGTAAAAAAACTGATTACATTATTATATTTCACAAATCAGTGGATATTATAATATAATCGTAACATAAGAAAGTACATAGCCACCTTCCTAAGACCTTTGTATAGCAAAGCAAAACTTTCTCATCCCCAATCTCACCCTCGCAATCAGCATCTGTTGCCGCGTCCCACAATTAAATGTGCACGGTCGAGCTGCTCTCAATGGTACAGCATTTGAATCCACATTATGGGATTCGTTTATATTCGCTTCAAAGTTTCAGCCGGGCTCACTCGAACGAAAACTGGCCACGCTTTATTTCATTTGTTTGATTTTGATTGATCAAATGTTGACGTTGTAAGCATTTGATCAATCGTTCAAAAGTTACCACTAAAAATCTACAAATTATATCAAATATTTTGTGATATAATTTGTAGATTTTTAGTGGTAGCTTCAGTTTTTACCTTAATAGCCTACCCTAGATTAGGCAGTGCTAAGTCACTGTGTTATCCACCTTTTAATTTTTGATGCATTGCGTTTTGCATGACAGAACTGTACGACACTTTGTTAGAACGAGGAAATGAAAATTACGCATTCCAAGTGGGAATCGAACCTACAACCGTTGCGTTTTATTAAATGGGTATCTAATATTTATTTTTAAAAGGGATTTACCTAAATGCAAACCGCTATGAATAATCGAAAATTGTTTATCATTTTTTTCCATTTTTCTATAAATTAAGAATAGACTGTATAATTTAAAGTTTATATAATCTACGTTAATAATTTGACAAATTTATTTTGTTTTAAAATATCTTAGGTTTAATTGATTTCGTATAAAATATTTTAATTTCCAATGATAATTTAAATGTTTATAATTTATATGTATTTGTTGTGTAAAATTATAAATTGAAGTTAAAAATAGCGAATTTGATAGGTAAAAATTTTTACTTGGAGTTGAAAAACCTGTAGGTATACAGACAGACATGTCCAAACAGATTTATCTCAATACTAAGTTCGTTCCAAAATAAGTGCAATGATTACCATTGCAAGTTTTCAATTCATAGGTAAACTTAGGTTAAAGCCAATCGTGCATTGCCTAGAACGAATGCATTGTATACATTGTAATGATTTCAGTTTATTTTTCGGTACTTTCCTAAGGTGTTTTATTATTTACTGTTGGTATTGTTCACGTTTTTCTGAATTTTATTTCTACCTATAGGTATACTATTAAAAAATATTTTTTTTTAACAATTAGAGAAAATGTGTCAAAATTTTAATTTTGTGTTAAATGAAGCTATTTTTGAAAAAAACTAAACTAAAAATATTGTATCCTACGTTTCGTCCATTTTACAGTACTTAATTCGAACAGACCAAATCGTGTAATAAGTTTCGCCATTTAACACGCTGTACTCAAATTTCTCTTCGTTTCTCAACTGTAGCTTCTCTTTTCCTACTGTTATTGGCGGGATAAAGCGTGAAGCTAAAGCATAATGTCAGAGGAATAGCCCTTTGAATTTTTTTAAACATATTTTTTGTTAAATGATTACATAATAAATAGTGTCCACATTTATTAAAACGACAAATACTTTATAAAATAGATAAATCAGCTTCACGCGCACACAGCAGGGTAGGCAGAGGGAACCTAGTGTTTTAGACACTCCATTCCCCACTTTCTGCCGAATTCTGGAGGTATTGCGTGTTGAATGACAGAACTCAACGCAAAAGAGCGAAGAAATGAAAATAAAAATGTAAGTAAATATTTCATCTCCTCGAGTGGGGATCAAACCCACAACCAGTTGGTTTTACAGTCACACTTCGTGCCGCTGCGCTACGAATGGTTTCAAATACTTTATACTATTTAAATGTTTCCTAACATATGCCCGTATCGTTCGCTCCTATACCCTGAACGCTCAACTGAAGTGCGAATCTGCGGGCGGTCGCCTCTCCACGCCTCTTCAATCCTGTTTGTTTTGCTGGTGTTTGAACTAACTATACAGTCGATCCTTATAGAATTACATATTAAATATCACACGCTAATTTGATCCTTCCAGTGAAGTAATAAAGCGATAATTTGCATGATAATGATTCATCAATAAACGTACTTTGTTGCGTAGTTTCGCTCTGTTTTCTGAAGTGTTGACCGGCAAAATTGCGCAACGACGCCTTTAATATACTTTTTGATAGATATTAAGTTACTTTTGGGGATTGTGACAACATTTAAGTTATGAAGAAAAATGGGCATTGACCTAAACTGTTATAATTCGTGTACAAGGTGTATTTTTTTTATTTTAGTTAGTGCTACTTACTTGGCTTTGTTCAATTCCATGTTAAGCAATTGTTACACATTTTATATCACTTAGGTCAGCTTCACGCTGTATCTCGCATACAGCAGGATATATTATATAGTTGATATATATTTCGAAGCCAGTCGTGGCGCAGGGGCATAAGCGTTCGACGGTAAACGCGACGGTTGTCGATTCGATTTCCATTCGAGCAAACAAAATATTTAATATTTTTAGTCTATATTTAGAATACTGTGCGAAGCTAAAAAATATTACGTTTATAGTTCATGGTTTATGATTTAGATTAATAAACAAAAATAAATAAAAAGAATTGCCTGTTGTATAATAAAAAAAAACAAAGTGTATGATTTCTTTAAAGTGTTATTCCCCTCTTAAGTACTTGTTAAAAATATGTTTTGAATTTAAAAAATAGTATTCTCTAACTTTAAGTCAATTCACATTTTATGTAATTAATTGTCTTTGCATAGCGGAAATTTGTAAAAATCTCCCCACAGATGCTAACAACATAAATAAGTTGTAAGAAGCGTATAAGAGTTTCGACGTAGTCCAATCAAAACGTATGGCTTAGTTGGTTAGGACACTTGGACGATTTCCAAAGAGGCGCGGGTTCAAATACCGCTATATTCAAATTTTTATACGTTTTCTTAATAAGTAAGTCATACATATTTTATTAAAATTTAACTATTCACAAAACATCTTGAGCTCGTACTCTTCATAGACATAAAAAAAAACAATTTCCGATTCATCGAACTGCAAAATAAAGTTTACTGTTACACTCTCATTATACAAGTTCAAATCATAGAAACAGAATAAAAGTAGTTCGTTAGCGTCCCAACAGAACTACAATGTCGATCATCGAGGTGATGATTTGTTATAAAAATATACCAGGGGGAGCCCGGAGCGAGCCCGGAGGGATCCCGGGGCGTTCACAATGCTCGACCAGCACATTAACACCTATTACCAAGCACCCTTTGTCCCGCTCACTTCACGCAAAATCGTACACTTTCCTTTTTACTGTTTATTGTTATCGTTTGTTTCGGAGCGCAAACCGTTCGGCGACAATGCGCCAGTCGGTGCGGCTGGATGGACGCTTTCAAGAGTCAAAAAGCGGTAATTTAGTTCATTCACTCATTGTTCCGCTAAAAGTCGGCTTTTGTCGACACTTGGCGGAATTGGGAGCGTTTAGATTCGGCCAATTCGCGGAGTGGACGTTTTGTGCGCTGTCCCTCCGCCCTCCGGCCTCCGCCCGTCGCCTCCCGGTCACTACATCACCTCGCTAATGGACTCTTTTATGTCTAAATCGCTTCGTTTTTAATTGTATCTGGTGGCATCTGAATTATTACCAATATTATTTTAAATATGTATTTCTTCTAAGACATTCATTGACAACATTTCTATAATTCCAGAGATATTGAAAATGACCTTACCTGAGTATTTACTTAATTTAATTTAAATTTAAATTCCTCGAAATATGGTACATATAAACTTTCCATAGGTGATATTGATATAATTTTTTGATATTAATTTTCCGACTACAAAGTCGGAAAAAAAAACAAAAGAAATATTATAATATTGTCTTTTTACATCACATTTGATGTTTTTTTATTTAAATTAGGCATATTACTTACTTAAGGTATTACATATATTAACAATGTACATATTTTTTTTTATTTTTTTGTTGTATAAAAACTGTAATTATAGATGAATTTGAACGAGTGCTTTAACAAATTAAGCTATTGTCACCATTTCATAATTGGACCGGTTTTTTTGATAGCATTTCTGTAGAAAAGAATGAGGCCAGTCGTGGCGCAGTGGTACGAAGTGTGACTGTAAAACCGACTGAATGTGGGTTCGATCCCGACTCGAGGAGATGAAATATTTACTTAAATTTATGTTTCCATTTCTTCGCTCTGGTGTCGAGGCTAACCGTAGCGTTGAGGTCTACCTCTCAACACGCAGTGTCTCCAGAATTCGGCAGAAAGTGGGGAACGGAGTATCTTAACATTAGGTTCCCTCTGCCTACTCTGCTGTGTGCGGGATCCAGCTTAAAACTGATTTCTATAGAATTTTATTATAAATAATTTAAAGATTACAAAATAAAACGTATCTGTCTTCGTAAATATAATGTAAGATTTGATTTTACTGGAATTTTTTTGAAGGAAACTGCTTTCAATTCTGAAAAAACAAGACTTGCTAGTTAAAAGCTAGTTGAGAGCTTAGGATTGGTAGAATTGTGCGTTAATGTTTAGAGATCTTAATAAATAGGTATATTTTTTAATTTTATTTAAATTTTGAATTTATTTTGAAATACAGTTTTAGTACTATTTAACTCGATGAATATCGAGAATCACATTATAATTATTAGCTTCATTTTCAGTATTTTACTACAAGTACGGACTACTACAATATAGTACGATTTTTTTTTGTATCCACAACGTTTGAAAATTAGATACGGCTACATATATGTATGTGTACCTACATTAATATATGAAGGAATAAGCTAAGTTAAATATAGAGTTTTTTCTATTTAAATTAGTGAATAAAATGTCGTCTTTTGGCTTATTTTGGCTTACTATATTTAAAAACTCACTTAAGCCAACAGTTCAGCGATGCTATCTCATAATCCTGTCCTTTCACAAAAGGAAGAATGGTCAGGAAATGACGAATACCCTTCCTCGAGTCGACCTGCTTAGTTCGCAGATTACACAAATTCTATTGTTGTATTGATAACCTGATAATACCACATTACAATAGCAATAACAAAAATTTCGAAATTAAGTTGTGAAAAGGGTGCATATGTCGAGGTTTTCTCTGTTCTTTCTGGAAGATATGGTATACATATAAAGGTTGAAAATATTTTTTCTCTTATGTAAATCACAGTAATTTGTAGTTGCAAGTCCCGCACATAGTATAAGCGTAAGGATCCTGGAAACTTAGTGTTCGTTCCCATTACGACACTTCTGTTCCCAACTTCAAGCCAAATTCTGAGGCATTGCGTGTTGAGTGGCGGAACTCAACGTCGCTTTGCCTTGTTACTAGAGCGAGAAAATGAAAATATGAAATATTTAATTTCTCCGAGTGGGGATCGAACCCACGATTGTCGCATGCACTTTTACATCTTTGTTCCACCGGACCACGACCGCCTTAATGTTAATAAAAGTGTAGGTATATATTTTTGAAATTCAATAACAAAAAAACTTTAAATTGATTGATTTTTCATATTCTTCTGTCACAATTCAATAGCATGGTCAGTTAAATTTTAACAACAGTACTAAGATTTTACCGTGATGGGACAAGAGCATCTAAAGTCAAGAGTTGTAAGTACGGTACGGAGTGGTACGTACGGTAGTTATATCGTATAGCATTTATATGTATTTATCAATAAAATATTTTATTAGTATATTTGCTTTTCATTGTGACACAGGGGCATAAGCGAGCGACTTTTCACTTTGTGTGTCGATCGACAGGTTTGTGTCCGATTCCCACTCGAGGACATAAAATATTAATAATTTTCATTTTCCTTGCTCTGGTAACGAAAGCGCGGCGTTGAGCTCCGAAACTCAACACTTAATGCCCACAAAATTCAGCGGCAAGTTGGAAACGGAAGTGAGTTAATATAAGATAGTGGTGATCCAACACTGATTCTAAAACAAAATGAAGAAGCAAATCCATTATAATTCAGCCACAGAAATCCAAACGATATCACACTGATGAAAAAATATTGAATTATATAAAGCCTCTCTTAACCTAGGTCACTAGTAGGTACCTATACGTATAAGTGTTTACCAATACCTATTGATGAGGTAGTAATGTATTCAATCCACTTTTAAATCTAATCTAGTTCGTAATAATGTTTGTAATAATTTAATTAATTCTCGATTATTTAGAACGAGTACATTGAATATCTTAATATTTTATTAATATTTTAATTTCTTCGCTCTGGCACCAAGATGGAAGCCCGGTGTTGATATCCGCACTCACGCAGTGCCTCGAAAAAATTGTCAGAAAATGCGAAACGGAGTGTCTTAACACTAAAATTTCTCTACCTACGCTACTATAGGTATATGGAATAGTGTGAAGCATTAATGATTAACTATTATCTTAATATACTTATTAAGATAATAATATATTAAGTTAAATATTAAGAGATAATAATAATATAGATAAATATATCGATGACTATTCTTGAAATTATATTTTAGTAATCACTGCCAATTAAAATACCTGAAATACTAAACAAATAAAAAAAAATATGTAAAAAAAAACAAGTCTTATTTTTAAAAACTTCGAAGATAAAAGGCACGATTTATAAATAAACACTTTCAAGGAAAAAAATCTTAATATGTATTTGACCATTGTTTCAAAAGATGATTCATTTGGCGCAAATCGGCTTTTTGAAAGCTTTAGCGGCGTGGGAACGTTTTAATATGTTTATAGGAAACTACAACTTTTGTGCCATTCAATATAATCGGTTACGAATGGGTTCTGATCGCAGTTTATCAGGTGTTAGAGTGGTCTTTCGCTATCTGCAATCAGCTATATTTACATAAGTATGGAGTAAGTAAGAAAAAAATATATTTATCGCAAAATTTTTTTTTAGCTTCACTATGTACCTCGCACATGGCAGATTAGGTACAGGGAACCTGGGAGCCTAGTATTAAGACTCCGTTCCCATTAAGACATTTTGAATGTATTGCGTATGTAAAATATTGTTGTTTTTACATTGATCGAAATTATTAAAGCGAAGAGGATCTTCGTAGAAATCATTATTGTAATTTTATAATTTATTTCATTACTTTACTTTACTTTATTTAAAAAAAATAATAATAATTAAATTAGCTTCACGCTATATCCCGCACACCGCAGGGTAGGCAGAGGGAACCTAGTGTAAGACACTCCGTTCCCCACTTTCTGCCGAATTTTGGAGGCATTGCGTGTTGAGTGGCAGAACTCAACGCCGCGCTTTGCCTCGACACCAGAGCAAAGAAATGGAAATATAAATTTAAGTAAATATTTCATCTCCTCGAATGGAAATATCAAAAAGAAAAAGAAAAAATAGGTATATCAAAAAGAGTATAATGTCTGTAAATGTGACAGTTGTGAATTCTATACGTTCGGGTAGACAAAGTGCGGCGTTGAATTCCGCCACTTAACGAGCAATGTCTTGTAAAGACGGCGGTGCGTTTAAAAGCAGAATGTCTTAACACTAATTTAAGTTCTTTTCTTATCTTGCTATGACGAAAAATAACGTGAAACTGTTAGGTGATAATTTAAATTCATTAATTTAGTTGACCTAACTTTTTAAAGTTTTTTTTTTAAGTTTTATTAGGTAGTTATAAATTGTAGTGCCATAACCACGTGATCATCATTTTCCATATTGGAATGTATTGAGTTTAAGTAATTATTTTGTCTAGTATTAGACTTCCAACAACAGATTAGATTTCCAAGATTCAAAACTTAATAAAATTTTACATTTACAATAGTATCTTTTTAATTTTCGCGATAAGTACTGATTTATAAATGAAACTCTTTAACCATATTAATCACATATATTTATGTGTTATATATCCTTATGTATTATAGCGCGAAAGTATATACAAGCTAGAATATGATGAGAAGATTATGAAGAGAATCATCGGTGAAGGAAAACATCTCCGATGTCAAGAATTGGCATGTATCGAAGTTAGGTTTGTGTGAGTATACTATGGATAAACCCAGTCATTAATTACATCAGATTTGACAAGCCACATCCTCGCTAATATATTCCAAGAATGACTCACGAGGCTATTGTAATACAAAAACAACCTAATTCTAATGGAGAAGACGGATCAACACTTTAAAATCTCAAATCCAGCATAGCAAATGGCACAGTACAGGCAAGCTCATTTTGCAAGACTCCAGGGCAGTGCGTGAGGTAGTTAAGAAATCGTTGGCGGTAGTTTGATATAATAATTATGTCAATTGAGAGATGTCACCTCAGTCGACCCGTGATCACGGACTACTGCAAATTGTTGGACACGTTCGAAACGTCGGGTTTTCAAAAATGTATAATACATAATATACGCATTAATACAGTTTAAGTGTTTCATTTAAATTTTATCCTTCTTGTAAAGTTATTTGATAATTTCTTTTTTTTTTTGAAATTGAATATTAAATATATAAAATAAGTCTCTGTTAATGTAACTAAAAAATATCTATGTAAAATAATATTTTTCTATGTACATTTTCTAGAAAATTTACAAAGCGAAACACTAAATGATTGCACTTTTTAACATACTTATTTGCTAATAAAATAGACATTGGTAAAAAGTATACTCTTTGAACTGGAGGTTATTAAATTTAATTAAAAGATTTTTTGGTTACGGTATAATTTCTATTTATTATAATTTTTATAGACTTGTCTTAAATCTAAACTAATCCGACGGCCTCTATTTACTAAACAACATCATGTTTCTATAACAACAATGAGTAGATATTTTGACTTTATATACAAATAGCTATTTGAATAAGTATAACTACAGTCACTTGGTCGTTTTTCAGACTTTAAAATTAATATTATTTACTTTCAAATAGATAGAAATATAAATCACGTTTATACATACACAAGTTCAACAATACATTTATACAATAATTTACATTTTTGATTTAAAATATAAATAATAAAATAAATTCACTAATACATTGAAAAAGACTTCAACGCGTGCAAAGTTTGTAAATAAGATTTTAAAATAGAAAGAATGAATGAAAGATAGAATATTTAAAGAATCGAGCGGAGTAAAGACACTGAGTTTATGAGTATCCACTACTTCATATATTTGAAGGATAATAATAATGAGTATTCACTATTCACATTTGTACAGCACGACAGCCGTCGCAAAGGGCTTATATCACAATTTAAGTGTCCGGTGGGCGATGTTGGTCTGGAGGGCTCGGAGGTGCCGGCGAATGCGGAGGAATGGTATGCCTACGAAGCTGTTGCAGGAGAGCAGGATCGAGTGCGGGCCACCATCCACCTAGCAAAGGATAGTGCGCCGCCGGCGTCAGCGGCACGCGCGTTTCCTCTTCCGTTGAACGCACTTCCTCTTGATCACTGGCCACCACGTCTATATCCTCTTCTACTTCTTCCTCGCCACTGCTGTCCCGGCGAGCACGCTTCTCTGGTGCGTCATCAGGAGCAAGCAATGAAGCCACATCAAACTGTCTCTTCCGAGTCTGTGTACTAGTGGGAACGCGGCCGCTCCAAAACGGCAACGGCAAAGGAGTCGGCGGAGGAGACTGTGGTGGCGGTGACGGCGAGTCCTCACCGTCGTCGTCCACAGCTAGTCCCATGTGCTTACGAACTTTTCTTTGCGCCTTACGCCTTCTAAAATCACCTTTCCGAAAATCTTCAATGTTAGCAGGATGAATCGCCCAATAGTGTCCTTTCCCATTTGCCGATCGCCCCGCTTTAACGAAGCAATCGTTCAATGATAGGTTGTGACGAATCGAGTTCCTCCAGCCGGGCCCTCGTGTTCGAAAGTACGGATAATTATCGAGTATGTGCTGATATATGTCCGAAAGCACAAGCTTTCGCTCCGGCGAGCTGAGTATCGCCATAGCTATCAGTCCAATGTAGCTGTGCTGGGGCTTGGGTTCCTCGGGCTGCAGGGCACGGTGCTGGAGCAGTGACATGGAGAGGGCCAGCCGCGGCGCGTAGGGCCCGTAGCAGGGCGCCACGGCGGGCTGATACAGACGGAGGCGCTCGGCGACGGCATAGTTGTACAGCTGGAGACGGTAGTGGTCTATGGCGGCGGCGGTGACTGCGGGCGCGTCTTTGGCGAGCGGCCATGAGGGTCCGTCGGCTCCGCTGCACATGTTCGCGGCGGCGGTCGGGGCGCGAGTGCGGCCGGGCCGGTGGCGGGCGGGCGCGAGGCCGTGGGCCGCCCCCCGCCGCCCCCCGCGCGCCTCCCCCCTCTCTCCGGCCAATCACCGCTCGCGCGCTCCTTGTATACGTGTTTTTGTTTAGCGACGCCCCACTCCGCCGGCGACGCGGCCCGAGCCCTGCCTTGAGCCCGCGGTACGGATCGCAGGTAAGCACTCGGTTTTGAGGTGTGAACTAATAAAAATGTATTATATTCTATAATCTTATTTTAACAGATATGTATATTGTACTGTATATGTATTGTGTTTCTAATAAAAAAAAATGTTGAAAAAGTATTGAATAGGGGATTACAAATATATAAAATAAGTGAAGTCTTTGCATTATTTATTGTAATAAATAATTGACGTGTCATTAAAATTAACAGTTAATAATGTAAATTTTACGTTTAATTAAACGTTTAATAACTTAATGAAATGCAAAAGTATCACTTTGATTTCGTTAGATTATTCATAGACGACTCACATCAAGTACTGCTAAAAGCTAAAATTTTGTATGTACTTGTATATCTAGGTTTATTGGAGACCAATAAGTGAGATTTTTGACACGAATTTTCTGCGGATGAAGATAACACGTACGTTTTACAGTCTAAACAATGAAGGAAAGATATGACTGGCATGGTATGAATCACAAAATCTACGCAAACGAACTTTCGGGCTTACAACTATTAACTTTATAAAAAAGTTTACGGGATTTACTTGTAATCGTACATAAGTTTTTATACCTCTCATAGTATTTTTTACTGATAATTTAAATATAATGTGCTTGAATATTATTAAAATTAATTGTATACAGAGGGAAAGTATTATTAAACATTCATTTAACGAAACAATTTTAGCAATTGATATTGTAAAACATTTTCTTAACCCAAAATATTATTTATTTGCTGTCGCTCCTTTCAAAACCGTTACAAATGACAACTTCGTAGCGAGTACTTCCCTGTTATTTTAGAGATATCACAACAAGCAACAACACATTACTTCTCAGGAGGCGCGCGAAAACGAGACGGAGATATAAAAATACACTTTTCCCTATAAGAGAGATAAGGACGGAATAATATGCAACAGTTTCACATGTCGCGGTAAACGACTGTGATACAGCTTACCCTTAAAAACTGGTACTTCAAAATATACTTTATTATCAAGATTTAAGGTTTCTTTTTGATTATTTTAAAGAAAATTTAACGCCGTGGTGAATGAGAAAGGAAAATAAAGAGATTTAGCCACGAGTGCGAGTGGGGCAGCAACAGATATCGAGGAGACGCCGCGGGCTAACAATGCAGTTGCCGCCCATTTAAATACGCCATTTTGTTTACTGTCTCCACGCTTTTGTTGGGGAAAGCAATGTTTCAGAACAAGAAAATTATGGGAAATTTTTATTTTACTCGCTCCCAGCTAGCTACGGTTCGAGAAATGTTTTAAAATCTAATATTTATGTTTTATACAGTTTCTTTCAGTTGAGGCCAGTCATAGCGCAGCGGCACGAAGTGTGACTGTAAAACTGACTGGTTGTGGGTTCCATCCCCACTCGAGGAGATGAAATATTTACTTAAATTTATATTTTCATTTCTTCGCTCTGGTGTCGAGGCAAAAGTGCGGCGTTGAGTTCTGCCACTCAACACGCAATGCCTCCAAAATTCGGCAGAAAGTGGGGAACAGAGTGTCTTAACTTTAGGTTCCCTCTGCCTACCCTGCTGTGTGCGGGATATAGCGTGAAGCTAATTTAATTTAATTTAATTTTTTACAGTTTCTTAGGAATCTTAATCAAACTATTTAATGTATTTTTAAATAAGTATTTCAAAATTATGTTACTATTTTTTATTATGATAGATAAACATATAAGTTTTATTTCATTTCATATATTTCAGGTTTCGAAATTCGAAAGTGGAGGTCAGTGTCTTGAGTTTTGACTCTCCGTTCACTTGACCCTTTACTCTGTTTTGCAAAATATGCAGTAACAAATTGATATGAGGTAATATCACTCTTGTGGTGCAACAACGACGTAAATAATTAAAAAAAATATGTTCGGAATGTGGCACCAGATGAAATATAACTATTTTTATCGGTAGAGTTTTTTTCTTTTATAGCAAAGGAAATTCAATATGGAATAAAAACTGTGTTTTTAGTGGTAATAAAAGTTATAATAAAAGCAGTTTATTCTCTATGATATTTTTACACGTAGTGTTAGAAAAAAAGATTGCAGTTTTTTTTAATAATTAGCCCTTAGACACTAAGATCGTAAACGTTTGACAAGTAATCTTTTAATAAGGAAAAAATAGAATGGTTGTGAAATGTTTGAAATTATATACTTACATCAGTGGGTACCTATCTATTCACAGCTTCAAATACAGATTATTGACTTGTATCTATATATACGTAGATAAATTCCTACTACGTCTCCTAATTTTAAAATCTATAAGTCATTCATAGGACTTTTCAAAGTTTTTGGGAAAAAAAATCCGGTGTCTATCAAGTATGTGATGTAGCACTATGTCTGCGCTACAGCTACAGCTAGCTATAGAGATACTTTTTATATTAATGCAAACTATTATCATAAAATATAAAAATACGTCTGTGCATACCTACAGATATTTTGTATTCCAGTTATATAGGTATCTGTGGGTATTTAAATTTGGAGCTAATCATGTTCCAATTATACTACGTCAACATTAGGGTAGGGTAGGGTAGGGGAGATCCGTGTACCTTAGAACACCTTGTACCCAGGGACTGTGATAGATTAACTTCAAATATGGCGCTATAAGCGCCACAAGCGAACCTCGCAGTATTTTGTGTCTCTTGTGTGTGTGTCGATCGTACCCGAAAAACTCGGCGATTTTGAATGCTTACGTAAATTTGAAAATTTTGCAATTTTTCTTCTTTATATCTTTTCATCGATGTTTTGAGTGGAAAATTTAAAGGTAAAAGCACTTATACTATGCATACTTACTTGTCGGCTTATGTGTATTTACTTATTTTGATATTTTTTGATGAATTACTCAATCAGTCTACATAAGCTCACTCTCTTAATAAACAAAACAAAATAATTTTTTACCTTTGGACACACATATTTTTTTATCTTGGAACTGTCCTAATTATTATTTTTGTTATTTTAGAAGCCACGAATTAAGAGGAATGTCCGGAAGCCGGAAAACGTCATGAAGGCTTTCATAGCCTTTTTTTAAAGGTTTTTCGTTATAGTACAGCGATGGTCAATTCGAAAGAAGAATGTTATGTTTCGAAATATTTCACATCCCTAAATACCTAGAATAAAGATTTTTTTATCAAATTTCATCATTGATTGATTTTTTATCAATCACAAAATAAAAAAAATAAAAAAAATTAGCTTCACGCTATATCCCGCACACAGCAGGGTAGGCAGAGGGAACCTAGTGTTAAGACACTTCGTTCCCCACTTTCTGCCGAATTTTGGAGACATTGCGTGTTGAGTGGCTGAACTCAACGCCGCGCTTTGCCTCGACACCAGAGCGAAGAAATGAAAATATAAATTTAAGTAAATATTTCATCTCCTCGAGTGGGGATCGAACCCACAACCAGTCGGTTTTACAGTCACACTTTGTACCACTGCGCCACGACAGGCCTCACTTATTTTACTTATTGTACTTAATAGAACCAAATTAACTCAAATTTTCTCAATTACGAGAAAAATATATAAATATGCAACGTATTTTATTCTATTTTTAATACGTATCTAAAAATACAGTACAAGAGTGGAAACAATATTGAAAAACCGAATACGCGGTTAAAAGTGAATCCTATGTGACGGCTTTGTACCAATTGTCGCGGATAAAACAAACGAGATGTTGTATGGAAAACAATTGCCGCGTGTATCGCCACCACCGCCGCCACCACCACCACCACCAGTACCACCGCCGCGCCCGAACACGAATGCTAATTCGTTATTCGACCGTGTGGAAATACTGTTATATCTAAAATGGCTATGGTGAATTATGTTTGGTTTGGAAACAACTTCATGCGGATGTTGAATACTTTTAGCTTGAGAAAAGTAATTTGGTTCAATAAAATTAACTAGCAAGGTAGGCACGTAGTGTTAGGACACTCCGTTCTTAACTTTCCGGCCAATACCTATTCGAGATTTTGTGGTTTGCGTAACGGATTTCAAAGCTCTTCTTGTTACCACATAGTGATATTGAAAATCATTTATTTTGCCGAGTGGAAATCGAACTTACCTAAACTGGATTGAACTGTCACATCTACAGATAGATATTATGCAGTTGTGCCACGACGGTCTTGAAATAATTTTATAATAGTATAATCAGAACAGAGTGATTTTATTTATTTTTTTTTCTATTAAGTAGTATGTAGTCCATATATCACTAGTCAAGTAAAGGTATCTTTACCTACTCATAGGTAAATATTTGCAAAAAACTTAGGTAATTTAATTGTTGGTGCATATTATAGTCTCGAGTATAATTAAAAATATCTATAGCGTTTTTTAAATTAAAAATATCTATAGTTCTTTTTACATTTCTAAAAAAAAGGAGCTACAGGAGCGGAAAAATGGATAATTGGGACACTTCGATCTCAGTAAAATACAGATTATAATATTTAATATTCCTTAGTAATCATTCCCGTAATTTGTGTTTACATAATATTACAGAGATTCAAAACGAGTTTTGTCGTACTTAGTTAATTTATGCTGATTGATTTTACATCAAAACGGTCTGTTTCATTGTTGTTTCTAATTGCCAGCAAGACGAAGGCGTGACGCCCCGCCCACAGTTCAGGGCGCTTTGTGCGGGACTGTTCTCGATAAATTCATTTGTTACACAGTTTATTTTATGTTTGCTTTGTTTATGTAAGCTTAGTTTGGGGTGTGAACGGTTGTTGCACCTGGTTGTGGTGGAAGCACATAATGTAATATTGAGGTCGTAGTGGAGCTCGGGCACAAGGGTGTGACTGTCGCGGGTTCGATTTCCACTCGAGGGAATTGAATTATTGTTTATTAATGTTTTCGTTTTTTCGCTCTAGTACCTTGAGTTCCGTTTCTTAACACGTAAAAGGAAAAAATACGGAAAGTGGGAAACAGAGTGTCTTAACACTATGTTCTCTCTGCCTACCTGCTGTGAGTGGGAAACAGCGTGAAATTTATTATAATTTAATAAATGTTACTATATTCATACTCAAGGCTAATTATACTTAGGTATTTGCAAAAACCTTGTTCTTATAATAAAATGCAACTGTTTAAACAACATATTTGACATACCTATTAAAAAATGTATTTTTTTTGTAATTCTCAATTATACGTCACGTATTAGTAGCACATAACTCCGAATTTCAAGCCCTCCACTACCCAGAAGATCGCTTTGAATTTTATTCAGCTTCACGCTGTATCCCGCACACAGCAGAGTAGGCAGAGGGAACGTCGTGTTAAGACACTCCGTTCCCCACTTTCCGCTGAATTCTGCAGGCATTGCGCTTTGCCTCGACACTAGAGCGAAGAAATGGAAATATAAATTTAAGTAAATATTTCATCTCCTCGAGTGGGGATCGAACCCACAACCAGTCAGGTTTTTACAGTCACACTTTGTGCCACTGGACTTAAATATGTAAATATATAAAAGAAAAAATTTAAACAAAAAAAAAACCGACTAAAAGCACCCTATTTACCAATCAGAATATCTCAAAGAATATTAAAACATCGCGACGGAAAAGCGAAAAATAACTTTCGTTGCTATTTAACGCCGCTAAATATTAAATTAGAGACTTTGTATGGAAAACCGTTCGCAAAATATTTAGGCGTCACAAAAGAGGTATTACCGAGCGGGTGATGGTAATTTTATGTAAATCGACCGCCGACGGCAGGAGCAGTTCGGTGGTGGTACCCGAATTTGTTTGTGTTTTAAACAACTTCGGTGTTCGTCTTTCGCCGTTTTCTTTATATTTTTTTTGTGGTACAAAATATAGAATAAATAATCTTTTTTAATTATTAAAATGGAAGTGAGTCTTAGTCTGTGCTTTCTTTTTTGAATTTACTAAATGAATTCGTTTTAAATTGAAGTAGGTATTGACGTACTAAAATCTACCTTTACAAAAAAAAAATAATCAGCTTCTCGCTGTATCCCGCACAGAAAGGTAGGCAGAGGGAACCTGTTAAGAACCGGGAAAGTGTTGAGACAGTCATACTGTAATAATTATTCGTGATTTTATATATTGTGTTATTCTGCTCAGCTTATATTTTATACGTAATCATAAATTCGTGAGGGACCCTTATTTAAACCTTATCAAACAATTACGTATTAAAAAAATTTAAGTCTTAAAGGTTCACTTTTGTTATTTTATTGATAGAAAATATAAGAACATACCTGATTTTGTTCACTAAATCAGTATCTATCTACTAAATACAGCTGGTATGAGCTGCTAGTCGGCGTAAAAATCTATGTTATAGTAGTAACGATTCGTGTAAGTTTTTACCTAAATAAATAACTAAATTAATCATTTAAACTAAAAATATTTTTTAATTCGAAAAATATTTGTCAATACTAACTTTAAGTTATATTATGGTAGTCGTGGGTTCAATTTCCGCTTGAGGAAATAAAATATTTAATTATTTCAAATTCTTCGTTCTTTTAACGAAGCAAAGCGCTGCATTGAGTTCTTCCACTTAACACGTATAGTACGAAATTATCTTAATCGGAACGGGGTGTCCTAACACTATATTTACAGATTTCCTCCGACTATCTTGCCAGGCTTGATAGGCAGAGGAAACTCAGTGTAAAGGCACTTTGTACCCCAGTTGTTATTTTTTTCAAATTAAATCAAATTTGATTAGAAAAAAAAAACAACCATACAAAAATATAACTAAACAAACGCTATTTAAATGAAAAAACAGTATTTTCCCAAACAACATTTAACTGAACATTCGCGTAAACTCAACATATAAATACTAGTAGGTAAGCACCTACCTACAAACTGTTTTTCGGTCCGTTTAAAAGGGGACAGAGACGGGAGGCAGGTGGCTAATTAGGACGGCTTCTCCCGTCTACTTCGCTAACTAGATCTTTACAATATAGATTTTGGAAATATCTACACCCGTATGTTACTGGCTGATGTAGAATACATGTTTTATTGTTTTTTTTAGATAGATAAATGATGACTGTAAAACCGACTGGTTGTGGGTTCGATCCCCACTCGAGGAGATGAAATGTTTACTTAAATTTATATTTCCATTTCTTCGCTCTGGTGTCGAGGCAAAGCGTGGCGTTGAGTTCTTCCACTCAACACGCAAAGCCTCCAGAATTCGGCAGAAAGTGGGGAACGAAGTGCCGTAACGTAGGTTTCTTCGGCCTACCCTGCTGTGTGCGGGATACAACGTGACGCTGATATATTGATATTATATAAGTTTACAACATTTTATTATATATTTATGTATATATATGAATTTTATGTAATTTACTCAAATGTGATGATAATTTTTGAGAAATGATTTGTGTTCTATGTATAGGGTTTTCTTTTACCTTATGCCAATTGCGCTTACGCAAGGGGCGGTCGTGTTATATTAAATATGTAATTTCCTCGAGTCCAAAACAATTTGTCGCGGTTACAGCCGCACGTTTGTGCCCCTGCGACTGCTTTTGCTCTGATTCTTAGAAAATTATAAAATATATATATATACGCAAAACAATTGTTAATTTAAGTTAACTAAAAATATCCAATTACATCCAATATAAACGAAAAATATTACAAAATATGACATCATCCTATCTCCCTCGTATCTTAAATTCAGAAGCAATCCTATCTTCAATCTACACTTAGCGAGATAAAGAGACGAAGCAAAAACTATTTATTGTGTTTACACAAACGTAGGTGGTAATCCGAGTGAACTTACTTATTTAAAGTCAAAGGAAAAGGGGACCATTGTTGGTTAAGTATAAAAAAAAACGTAATAATATTATTGGACTCTAATTTCATTTATTCTTAAATCGCGTCCATATAAAAGTGTCAAATCTATGATAAAGGTAAACTTGTATTGAAATATGAATTGTAGAGGCGCTTTAGGTGTTGCGTTACTTGGTTGTATAAAAATATTAATACAAAACACACTAAAATAGCCTTTAATTTTTGGGTCACAGAGAATAATTTTGTTTAGCAATTAGAAAAAAACCGGTCGTATATCTCGGTCTAATAAAATAAAGATGATTGTTCAAGTGTCGTAATGGATTTGATACGTCTTTGTATTTTTTTAGTTGCGGTTCGAGTTCTGGGTAGAGCTTTTATTGGCCGTGCTGGTTTCAAGAGGTCATTATATTGGCGATTATATCTTCAACGTTGGGATTCATAAGTGCTATTTATAAATGTATTTCTTTTTCGCATTGGGTAGTTATTAAGAAATTAATAGTTTGCACGTGACTGAAGCTTTTTTTTATTCTAATTTTCGTTGTATTTATTATAGACTAGTGGGCACGCGCAGCTTTGCCCGCGTATTTGCACCCTTAGAGGTGACATCTATAAAAACCACGAAACACGAGTTAATTACAATATTTTAACAATATGAATTTAAATTTTTATAAAAATCGGTACCGATTTAAAGATTTTTCCATATAAACTTTCAATGCCTTATTTGAACCTTTAGGGGGTGAATTCTAAAAAACCATGAAACACGTGTTCAATGAAATGTTTTTAAGAGTATGAATTTCAAATTTTATAAAAATCAGTACCGATTTAAAAATTTTTCCATACAAACTTTCAACCCTAATTTCATCCCTAAAGGGTTAAAATTTTTCTTCTTAGTGGATGTTCAGATTATGAAAATGAACAACTGTCTAAATTTCACGTTTCTACACACAGCGGTTACGGCTGTGCGTGCGTCTTACCTGTCAGTCAGTACATGTCCTTTTATATACATATATAGAAAATATAATGTATTTAATAATTTTATGATTTGTTTATTAAAAATGAATTTACCATAATGATCCTTAACACTTTAGTTAAATGAGAAAGCGCTTAAACCTAAATTGCACTAAATTTCAGACTAGATAAAAAAAATTAGGTCCTTGACTAATTCAACCATTTTAATTTGCACTTCCAAATTACTACTAAAAATTACTTTTTTATATTTATTTTGCTTCACGTTGTATCCTGCAAATAGCAGGATAGGCAAAGGTAACGTAGTATTAAGACACTTTGTTTCCCACTTTCCGCCAAATTTTCGCAATATTGCATGTTGGATGGCGGAAATCCACGCCGCGCCTTATCTTTTCATCAGAGTGAGAAAATGAAAATAATTAATTTATCCTCGAGTAGGAAACGAATCCACAAACGTCGTTTTTACAGTCAGACCCTGTGCCTTTATTTTATTTTATAAATTACTGTCATCATTCCACTGTCTAATAATATTAAATAATTAACCTTTCATTTTCTTATATTTTTATTTCCTCGCTCTTATAACTGGGCAAAGTTGCTTCAGGCTTGAGTTAACAGCAATCACTTAACACGCAGTTACTCCAGATATCCAGGATACAGCGTGAACCGAAGAAAAACCTTAACCGCTTAGTAGGACCAAACATAGAACACGATATTAAAGTGATAGAATTAATCACATAAAGGCAATAGCGTGTGGCGGCAGATTAAGTGACGGTGAGTGGATCACGTTTCCCTTTCTGTTTGAAGATATCAAGCATTTGAAATGGTTTGTAAAATTGTAATCAATTAAATGATTTTAAAGTACATATTATGTTTTTTATATGTATATTTAAGGGAATTCTTATACGGTATTCTTACCAGTGAATGCAAAAGTATAGTAATATCTACTTATAGTACAGGAGTTATAATCGTGACTACTAATTTTTTAATTGTTTTAAAATATTAGATAAATATACTCATTTTTATAATTAATAAATATATTGAAATTCCACATACCTATCACATAATTTTTTAAATTAAAAATACAAAATCTAAAGAACTTGAAAAATTTAGAAAAAAGCTAAACTGATAGTAAAACCAAGTAAAAAAAGTAACCAAGCGCCTAATCGTTTAAGCTATGCTATATCTTTATTATTTGATAGTTAGTGGTTCCACTATTAGTTTTATAATAACTATTAAAATTAACTTAGATTATTCAAACCCCAAATATATATACCGTTACTACGCTCGGGAATAAAAAATGGTAAAAATGCGACGGTTTTGAGTTCGATTCCCACTCGGGGGAATGATTGAAATGATGAATTAGATAGAAACGTATGGCTCAGTGTTCAGAACACTACGATTCCCAAGGACATTTTCCAAGAGGCGCGAGTTCAATTATCTCAACAACATTTTTTATACATTTTTTAAAAGAGTATAGAGATAAAATTGAACCCATAACTTAAATATTTACATTTTTACTTTCAAGTTTACTGTACCATCATACACCTACTACAACACGCCGGGATATATCCTGACATACGACGGTAATAGAATTAACACAGCACAATGGAAGTGAGTGGTGCAGGATTTAGTGCCGTTAAATACATTATGAGTCTCGTGTCCATTTGAGATCAATGAAATCATGGCTTGTGGCCGTGAGCCGTGGCACGAGGGCACAAATTGTGACTGTAAACGCGAAAGGTTGTAGGTTCGATTCCCACTCGAGGATGAAATATTTAATATATTCATTTCTTCGATCTGGTGTCGAGGGAAAGCGCGAGGTTAAGTTTCGGCACTCAACACGCAATGCCTCCAGAATTCGGTGTAAAATGGCGAACAGAGTGTCTTAACACTAAGTATCCTCTGCCTGTATTACTATTTAGTATTACAATTGATTTGACTTATATCTATTTTTTAGTTGTTTGTTTCTGTCTTCTATCCTGCCTAGGAAGCCCGAAAAAATATTATTGATTTTGGCATTCACATTGAAAACTTAACCGGTTTATTGATAAGCAGAAGAGAAGAAGAAAAAGATGTAGAAAGTGTATGTTTTTCTACATAGTTTTATATTACAAAACATAGAAATAGTTAGGAAACTGACGGCTCTACCAATAATAGCGGGATGATTCTAATGTTAAATTGATACTAATAGACTGGCATTCGTATGTATATATATTCAAGTTTATAAGCACTAAGAATAACATATTAATATAATATATATTATAAACTTTAACTCACAGCATTGCCCTCGTGGTTAAATGGATATAATTTAGTTCTGCATGACACTGGTATAGTGGGTTCCAGCAAAACGGTCACCATGATAATAAACACCTATAGCTTTCTTCAATAATTGGATATTTTAGCGTAATGGTTTTCCATACCAACCAGTAGTTCCCGAGATTAGCGCATTCAACCAAACAAATTCTTCAGCTTTACAAAATTAGTACAGATATTACATGTAAATATAACATAAAGTACATATTAATAATTTAAACATTCAAAAATAAATAAAATCCCCAAAATTTCCCCAACGGAAGCACTCGAGTGGTCATTATTACGATCGAGAACGTTCGTATCCTCGAACAATGCGTGAAAGCCATTGTCAACCATTTTTGTTTTGTCAATACGTAAATACTTCATAAATATTTAAACAGCTTAAATGCACCCTTGGGAACTCTTTGTAAGAGACGGATGCAAAAAATTACATTTTTGTATCCACTGGTTGTGGCTACTGGGTTGCGGACTTCCGTTTCGATTTTATGATTTATTATTTTAATTATTTATGGTTAAGTAAACTAATTTATATATCGTTGTTATTGTTTATTTTTAATAATATAATGTGTTTTCTTTTTATTGTTTACACATTTGCTTCCTTTCATCTTGCTAAATATGCGAGGCCATCGTGGCGCAGGGGCACAAATTTGAGACAGTAATGCGATAGTTGTGTGTTCTATCCCCACTCGAGAGAATTAAAATTAATTATCATTTCTTTGCTCTGGCAATACGTAAAAACCAGGCGTTCAGTTCCGCCACTTAACACGTAATACCTCCAATAATTCCGCGAAAAGTGGGAAGAGGAGTGTCTCAATACTGGGTTCCCTCTGCTTACTCCGCTGCATTTATGCGTGAACCTGAAAAAAAAGTACCATAAGTAAATTACAAGTAAAATAACATTTACAAAAAGTCAAAATTAATAAACATTCAAAAAGTAAAAAAAAAGTAGAGCAGCTGTAGACATCCAGCTCTCGAACCCACGCCTCCTCAACCATCAACATCCGTATAAAACGATTCGAAACTCACTCGTACTTAATTCAATTACATACTATTGTCATAAGTTTTTGCTTGGACATTTTACACTTCAACAATACATAAATATATTTTGGCAAGAATAACTGTAAAATGCGAAACACAATGGTCGAATCGCGTGTAAGTTGACGGTCCGTCACATCAGTACGGACAGTATGGTCAGTACGGTCAGTATTTTTTCCACAATCCACACTAACTGGTTTTGAAAGGTGAATTGTGTTTACGCGTGAAGTGTTTATCGAATCCTGGACCGATACGATCTTAATCTCGGATTAGTACAGCGTTTATTGTAAGACACCTAAGCCGTGTGATGCCCACCTACATATATATATTCAATAGTATTTCTATTTGTTGTACTTCCCACGCGAAATAATTGTTAAGTAGACCTTCCCGATAAAGATATCCGGTCAAGTGTTTGGTTTTACAGTGGGTACCTACTTACTTATTATAAAATCAACGTTATTGATAGTATTGTGTTCTATTTTGGTTATGAGAAAGGTGTAGTGTTAATTTCCGCTTATATTTATTTTTATATTGGGGCCAGTAGTGGCGCAGAGGAATATAGTGTGACTGTAAAACCGACTGGTTGTGGGTTCGATCCCCATGAGGAGATGAAACATTTACTTAAATGTTTATTTCCATATTTTCGCTCCGGTGTCAGAGGCAAGCGAAGCGTTAAGTTCCGCCAGTCAGCACGCAATGCCTCCAGAATTTGCCGGAAAGTGGAAAACGGAGTGTCTAACACTAGGTCCCCTCTGCCTACCCCGCTGTGTGCAGGATACAGCGTGAAGATGATTTATTTATTGTTATGTGCTTCTGTATTGAAGAAATAATCTCGTTATAGTTAGAAAAGTCGGGTGCACAAAGTGTCATATATACAATCAATCAATAATGCTACTTCTTACTTTTACCTACATACATACATATATTTCTAAAATTATTATACTTTTAAAAATAAAAAATCAGCTTCACGCTGTATCCCGAAGACAGCAGGGTAGGTAGAGGGAACCTACTGTTAAGCCTTCGTTCGCCACTTTCCACTGAATTCTGGAAGCATTGCGTGCTGACTAGTGGAGCTCAACGCCGCGTTTTGTCTCGACACCAGAAGGAAGAAATGGAAATATAAATTTAAATAAATATTTAATTTCCTCGAGTGGAGGTAGAACTCACAACCAGTCGCGTTTACAGTCTCACTTTGTGCATCTGCGCCACGACCGGTCGGCCCGTTATATTTGGAGTTTCAGAAAAATATCCAATTAACTCCATATTTCTAAATACTGTCAATGAGCGATCTTAAAATATAATAGTATATAGTAATAAATAAAGAAGATGAAAATCAAGGCTAAATTGTTCAATAAATCATTACAATCTCACAAAAGCGAAAGATCTCTTTGAAGATTTCACAAGAGTTGCTTAGTTACAATTACTAGAGAAATATTCGTCCCCAAATAGATCAGTTAAGTATACAACAGCAAATTAATGAGCTTTGCTTAATACTCCTAATTTCGTACATTTATTAAAAATATTTAGACTCAGACTCGGCGTCTGTTCTGACTATAAACGCAACGGTGGTAGGTTAGATTCCCACTCGCGTTGCGTTGAGTTCCGCAAATTGACAAGCAATGTTTAGAAAAATGGAATGAACGTTGAGACTTAACACTTAACACACTTGCTTTCCTATGTAAAGTTAAAAAAATATTTCATTTACATCGATAGGCGCAGCGTTAGGTTCCACCATCTAAACCGCAAAACGTACGTGCTGACTCTCTCTTTTTGTAATTTCATAAAAACATAAAACTACGCCATCACCATGACATCGCCCTTGCAAAAAAAATACAAAAAATATTTGCCCAGATTTACTATTCTTAAACTCTATTACTTTTTGATACACGTTTAACTAAAAGATATCACATTTTTCATACATTATTTATATGGTACCGGCAACCAAGTGCAAGTTACATTTAAAAACCGCTAAATCTGTAGTTCGAATATGGAACAGAGTCTATTTATATATGAATCCAGTCTTGGCGCAGAGGCATAAAGTGTGACTGTAAAACCGGCTGGATGTGGGTTCGATCTCCACTCGACGAGATGAAATATTTACTAAAAAATATATATTTCCATTTCTTCGGTCTGGTCTCGAGACAAATCGCGGCGTTGAGTTCTGTCAATCAACAAGCAATGCCTCTAGAATTCTACAGAAATTGGAGAACGGAGTGTCCTAACACTAGGTTCCCTCTGCCTAGCCTGCTGTCTGCGGGGTACAGCGTGAAGCTGATTTATTATTTTTTTATTTTATGTTATCTATTTATATATTTTATTTAATATTTTACACACTGTCGGTGAAACAGCGAATAGTTTCTTGTCTGCTCTTCTCAGCAGAACTGCCTTCCAAACCTGTCATAGCTTTTTTGTCTATTTCTTCATTTGTAGATACAAAAGTGCTTACAATAGTCTATTTGACTATTTTAAATTTGATAGGAATTTTATTCATTTAAGTGTTTAATAATAATATTTACAATATTTAATATATTGCCTGGACACCTCAGGCATTTCATACATTGCCGAGTTATTGTATAGAATACCGAAACTAAACAGATTGTCGGTAACAGTACAACGAATACTTATTATTACAACATATACCTATCTGTACATATTATGACTATATATACTAAATCGGCTTCACGCCGTATCCCGCACACAGCAGGGTGGGCAGAGGGAATCTAGTGCTAAGACACTCCATTCCGCTCTTTCTGCCGAATTCTGGAGGCGTTGCGTGTTGAGTGGCAGAACTCAACGCCGCGCTTAGCCTCGACACCAGAGCGAAGAAATGGAAATATAAATTTAAGTAAATATTTCATCTCCTCGAGTGGGGATCGAACCCACAACCAGTCGGTTTTACAGTCACACTTCGTGCCACTGCGCCACGACTGGCCTCAACTACATATACTAATGTTTAATATTTTAATAAACATTTCCTCGAAAGCGTGTACGAACAGCTACAACCTAAGTTCAAAAGCGGTGGTGCAGGGGGAGCCAAAACAATTACCTGAATTTACATACATCATACACGCGGGTGAAAATTTTGAACAGAAATAAAGCACACGGAATTGACATTTTGTTCATATTAACGCTAAATATTAACCAAAAAAAAACGTTTTAAGATATTATTTAAAATAATTTGTTCGAATCTTTGGAATGAAGAAATAGCATGATTTTGATGTTGTCACATTAGTGATAGTTAATAAATAAATATATGTCCGAAATGTAACCAGTCCACGTGTGTGTGTTGTGTGTGTGTGTGTGTGTGTCGACACGATCGGTTGTGTATTCGATTTCCGCTTGAGGAAATCAACTTATTTAATTTCTTCCCTCTGGTAATGAGGCAAAGCGCGTTGTGAGTTTCGGTACTCAACACGAAACGCCTCCATATAATAATACCAATGTGTTTACTGTTCATATCAATAGTGGAAGACGGATTGATTAGGTATTTCCCGATTCTTTTATTTATATTCATTCGCAAAGTAATAAATAAATATTGAAAATGTAATTTATTTCAATAGATTTTCTTAAAGTTCATAGACAAAAGTGCTGAATTTCTGGTCAATTGACTTTAAATTTAGATGATTGAAGTATTTTTAAGTATATTATCGAAATATGTATTGGGTACATACTCTATATATTTATCTTCTCTGTCCTATCGAAGTTAAATTAAAAATATATTTGGCTGTGAAATAGCACATAGATCCTAAATAAATACAGTCTGAAAGTTTATATATAGGTATATTTAATTTAAATTACTAATATTGAATGTTCTTTAAAAATATTTCCCTTTTAGGGTTCCGTACTTTTTAAGGAAAAAAGGAACTCACTTTAAAATATATAAAATCACTTTGTTGCCCGTCCGTCTGTCTGTCAAAACATTGAATTGAATTCCATACCTATATGGTCTCAGGTCTTCTGTCCCTTGATTTTCTGAAAAATTGTATTCCTACATTTACATTTAGATACTGCGTATTTACTATATAAAAACAAAGTGTCTTAACACTAGGTTCCCTTTGCCTACTCTGCTGTGAGCGGAAACAGCGTGAAGCAGATTTTATTTTTATTTACCATATAAAATACCTATTTACATTAAAGACGTTTGACATTACCTACAAAACGACCCTAAAATACTTAAAAAGTACTTACTAATCAAAATCTGTGTATCCACGCGTAAACGTCTATAAAACCGTAATTAATTCGCAACCATTTAGTTAATAATTGATATAATGGGGCGAACAACGGTCGGTCGGCTGAGCATCGAGAGGTATGAGGAGACTCAATTATGTGGCATTCAGAGTCGTTTCTGTTTGCACTGGTGCCCGTTCGAGTGTGACTGGCCTCTCATTGGCTTACCGACGGGAACTGGGGGGAACCTAAGATACGCTGACTTAAATAACAACGATGTACGTACGTTAGGTGTAATGTTATAGGATTTTTTATTTAGTTATTTGGATTTTTTTTTTTTTACTAATATCATCTTTAGGTTGTATCCCGCACATAGCAGGGTAGTCGGAGGAAACCTCGTGTTAAGGCACTGCGTTCCCCACTTTTGCCGCCACTCTGTCGAATTATTGAGGCATCGCGTGTTGAGTGCCAGAACTCAACGCCGCGCTTTGCCTCGACACCAAAATATAAATATAAATTAAGTAAATATTTTATCTCCTCGTGTGGGAATTAAACCCACAACCAGTCGGTTTTACAGTCACACTCTGTGCCCCTGCGCCACGACTTTATTTTATTTATAAGTTGGTAAGGAAAAATGTATCTTTTTTATTTATCTATATATTAATTTTATATAAATTTTTGAAAAAAGGAAGTCAAAAAAATAAACAAAACTATCTCAAAAAAATCACAAATTACAAAGCAAATGGCCAAAACACAACTACAAAAAGTAAATACTTACCCATATACCCGTGCTGGTGAACATAATATGGACATAAAGTAAGGAGTAGAAGACACTCAATTATGTGACGTTCAGGTTCACTGCTGTTTGCACTGGAGTTCGCTGGAGCGTGACGAGAGCTTTCAATGGGTAACCACCCTCCGGGGAGACTTCTACAGCTTCGATGACAATTATGTGGACATGCCTGTTAATATATTATTATTTTAGTAGATTAATATTGGGTCGTATTTTGTATTTGAAATAGATGAGAGCTTTGTTGAGGCCAGTCGTGGAGCAGTGGTACAAAGTGTGACTGTAAAACCGACTGGCGGTGGGTTCGATCCCAACTCGACGAGATGAAATATTTACTTAAATTTATATTTTCATTTCTTCGCTCTGGTGTCGAGGCAAAGCGCGGCGTTGAGTTCTGCCACTCAACACGCAATACCTCCAAAATTCGGCAGAAAGTGGGGAACGGAGTGTCTTAACACTACGTTCCCTCTGACTACCCTGCTGTGTGCGGGATATAGTGTGAAGCTAATTTATTTTAATTTTTATTGAGTATATTTTTTTATAATATTGAATTTATTATAAGAAAGTAAATATGTATGTAATGGGGCAACAAAGTGTCCTTTTAACACTAGGTTCCCTTTGCCTACAATGTTATATACGAGTTACAGCGTAAAGCTGAATTTATTTATTTTTATGATCCATCAATCAAGTCGATATTTATAACAATTATTAACCAAAACATACATAATAATGAAAATAATTTACTCTCAGTTAATTCCACACAAATCCATCCCGGGCCAGCGTAGCGGAGTTAGCTAGCAGTCGCGAGTCCGCCCGTACCCACAATAATTTTATTATTTGGCAACATTTACTAAATAATTTGCTCGTTAAACGTCCGCCGATATCCCCCGACGTCCCTAACTACTGTATTGTGTCGGCGCCTCCCCAGGGCTAACGACCGGCTTCAACCAATACCAGTCTAACGTTAATTACTTTTCTGCTTTTGTATTGAATATTTGTAGGAACATGCTCTTTTGTGGACAATATGAAATTAATAAGCGAGTTGGAGACCAGTCGAGGCGAAGTGTGACTGTATTGGGTCTAGGTTCGGTCTCAACTCGAGGAAATATTTAATTATGTAAATTTATATTTTCATTTCTTCGCTCTGGTGTCGAGGCAAAGCGCGTCGTTGAGTTTCGCAACTCAACACGCAATGCCTCCAGAATTCGGCGGAAAGCGGGCAACGGAGTGTCTTAACACGACGTTCCCTCTGCCTAACCTGTCGTGTGCGGGATATAACGTGAAGCTTATTAATTGAGTTATTTTGCCCTGCGCGGCGTTGAGATTAGAAAACGAACGGGAAGTCCTACACCGACGTGTGTACTTGATGAGTTTTCTTTAAGCTTCCTCTGTAAGGGATTATTTTTGTAGCTTTCCCGTTTAATCTGGCGAGAGACGAAGGCATCGAGGCCGGACAAGTGTATCGCAGGCCGTGCAAGTCTACAGATCGCATTAAAGTCTCTTATATACTAGGGACAAACTTTCTTTTCGTATTTATGTGAAATGAAAAGTTTCATAGGAATAATGTGGACAATAGAACAATATTATACCATATTCGAATTACATGATTTTAAAAGCACATAATATTTGTTATTCCAATATTATAGATTTAAACGTAATGGATAACAGCAAGGTGAATATTGGTAGGCATATCCTGCAAGTTTCGAGTACATCTTTTTATAGCATTCCATTAAAATACTTCCGTTCCCCACTTTTCGTATTTAAGATTTAAATCATTTAAAAATTGTAGAACAAAATATCAAAGCCACGTTCTAAACACGATTGCCAAATGTTAAATAGAATAATGTATTCATAAGACGCAGTGCAAACTTAGTGAAGCCCCGTCTAGTTACTACTCGCAATTAAGAACAAAATAGGAAATAATATGTTTTAAAATATCTCAATATTGGTACTTAAAATTAAATATACATACATTACAGGTTTTAGTTATTTAGGAAAAATTATATTTTCATTTCTTCGCTCTGATGTCGATACAAAGCGCGGCGTTGAGTTCTGCCACTCAATAAGCAATGCGTCCAAAATTCGTCATTCGTCGAAAGTGCAGGACAGAGAGTTTTAGTCTCACTCCCTCTGTCTACTCTACTGTGTGCGGGATACAGCGTAAAAGTGATTTTTTTCCTTTATTTATCTAATTATTTTGGATCTATGTGTTTCGTTATTACTAAATATATTTTCATTAAACTATGACAGGAAAAAGAAAGTAAGTATGTAGAGTTTGAAATAAATATTTTGACAATACTCTCTATACAAATAAATTAACATATGTACATTTTAAAAATACTTTAATATAGATTTTTATTAGATTTTTGCAGTAACTTGAACAAAAATAAGGCCGTAAAGTAAAATTTATGAAATTTCCTCTATTAAACTATTCAAACTAATATTTACCTCAAATTGACTGGAGAAATTCAGCGCTTTTGTTATTTAAGATATTACTTTAAGAAATTCCATTGAAATAAATTTATTTTTCAATATTTTTTTACTCTGCCGATGTATATAAATAAAAAAAATCGAGAAATTTTGAATCAATCCGTCTTTTACTATTGTTATCAACAGTGTACTTATCAGTCGTATTACTATCAAAACATTTGCGTTTATTTATAAATATATAACAATATGAGACTGTAGACGCTACGGTTGTGGGTTCGATTTCCAATCGAGAAAATAGAATATTTTATGTTTTCATTTCTTCTGTAAACTCAAAGCGCGGCGTTAAGTTCCGCCTCCCAACACGCAATGCTTGCGGAATTCGGAGAACGGAGTGTCTTAATGCTAGGTTCTCTCTGCCTACTCTGCTGCGGGTTACTGTGCGCGGGATACAGCGTAACTTAAGAAAAAAAAGACGAAATTGATTACATCCTTTACAGTTCCACATTTGTGATTCAGCTCTCAAACAAGGAAAAAATAAATAAAAAGTCCAAAGTCAACAGCGCAAGAAACGAGTGATACTAAAGAACAACCGGCCCAAGGGACCGAAGGAGTCCCTGCAAACGGAATGGATAATTGAATAACCGACGGAACGCACCGCCTAATGCCGAAATTAGCAATACGATACTATTAAATAGATTTCGGTCGAACAAAGCAGATGCCAGGGGAATACGGTAAGCTGGGGTGTTTGGAATCACTTTTGGAAGGGTTGCGCAAATATTATATTTCTACATCTAAATAGTGTTAAAACATGTCATTTTGTGAGATTATCGGTTCGTTCGCTTGTTATTATTGGAATGGGAAACTTATAGGAGATTGGTTTGCTATTTTATATTGTCAGGTGTATTGTTAAATCTTTATTTTTTTTTTGTTTTGAATTAAATTAATAGGATTTTGGAAACACCTAATTTTAATTTCATATGTAGTAAATGTATGTAAATATTTACTGCCTATTTTTTAATTTTTTCATATACATACGTAATGATGTATATATAGTATTTTTAGTTTAAAATGCAAAAGTAACTTGGTATTTTGTTAGATATTGCTATTAGCAAAGACATTATAAATACAACCATTTCATAAGTAAATATTATTAAATTCGGAGTAACTTATACTTTTTTAACATTTTTAAAGTGTTATTCCACATTTAAGCATTATAACATAAATAAGTTGTAACAAGCGTACAAAAAATTCGATGTAGCTTAATGAGAACCTATGGCTTAGTGGTCAGAGCGCCTGGTCGGTTTCGAGTCCCGCTACGTTAAAACTTAAATACGTTTTCTAAATAAGTATTTGACTTATAAGTACGTTTTATTTTAACCTTTTAGTAAAAAAAACGCTATAAAAATATAACTTCATATTTTTATAGCGTTATAAATAAAAATATCCACTCCAATTTCACTTTACAATGTAAAAGTGAGTATTTTAATCACGACTAATCTATGAAAGATAGTGCGCCTGATGAGCACATATAGCAATTACTTATGCCTGCTACTTTCATTATTCACAAATTCACAATATAACTATTATAACAAATAATTAATCACAATTTTAATTCTTATTTCTTATACAATAACGTTCATACCGATTAATACATAGTTCTAATCAAAATCTGGTGACGTGACGTGACACGTGACGACACGTGCTCGGCTAGTATAGGGTATTGTGCGTGCAGATCGTTTCCGGATGACCGTATCGCATTGCGAACGAAAAAATATTGACATTGATGCGACTTCCATTTTGTTGTTATATGAAAAAAATAGATCAAATAAGTGGATAGTAATTGGAGCTTTTCCAACTTTACAAAAAGACAATTGATGATATGGAGTGTGCTGTAAATATTGGTGCAAAAGTAAAGCTTCCGGTTTAGTTTTTATATAACAACATTTACTACCACGTACATATGTATTTCCGCTTTTTTCGTTGTAATCATAGAATATCTAGGAGGTGTGCGCTGATGTGTATTATTCGTTGATTTCTACGTTTTTTCGTGGACAGATAAAACAGCACACTAACAGATAAAATTCCAGATTATATGACAAAAACGATGAATATTATATATTTATATATAAATATGTGAGGCCAGTCGTGGCGCAGCGGCACAAAGTATGACTGTAAACCGACTGGTTGTGGGTTCGATCCCCACTCGAGGAGATGAAATATTTACTTAAATTTATATTTCCATTTCTTCGCTCTGGTGTCGAGGCTTAGCGCGGCGTTGAGTTCTGCCACTCAACACGCAATGCCTCCAGAATTCGGCAGAAAGTGGGGATCGGAGTGTCTAAATCACTAGGTTCCCTCTGCCTACCCTGCTGTGTGCGGGATACAGCGTGAAGCTGATTTGATTTATTATATATAAATATGTGGAAGGAATAGTAAAAGGCTTAATAAGGATCAACATACAATCTGATTACGAATGTTTAAATTAAAAATTTCTATTCAGCCATTAAAGTTACATATTTAGATATATTGTTGTGCCGTTCAACAAACAAGAGCAAAAGAGACTAGTCTCGAAGCAGGGACTAAGGCGTGAATGTATGGAAGTCACAGACTGTGGGTTTCATTCCTAGTCGAGGAAATTAAATATCTAATATTTTCATTTCTTCGCTCTAGTAATGAGGCAAAGCGTGGCATTAAATTCCATCATTCAACACGCAGTGCCTCCAGAATTCGGCAGAAAATGGAGAGCGGAGTGTCTTAACAAAAGACTCCCTTTCCTTTTTCCTTGTCTCTTTTTTTGCCTACTTTACTATGCGAGGTACAGCGTGAAGCCCAAAAAGGAAAATAATAACAATAATGACAGTAAATCTAAACACAAGCTACCATTTTGATATCTGGCTTCGCTCAGGGCGGGCGGGAGACGGAAGCAATTAGGCAGAGCGCCTGCGCGGGCTTCCTGCGCCGTAATTGCCGTATCTATTCGCTCGATGTGCTTTTATAATTGACGATATTGTTAATATTGTATGGATGTTGTGTAGCGTGTAAACGGGATTTGCATTTTTTTGTTATACGTTATATTTATTTTTAGGCACAAACGCGAGATGTTTTGGGTTCGATTTCTTTTCGGAGAAATGAAATATTTTATATTTCTTTTTTTTTAGCTCTGGTGTCGAGGCAAAGCCGGCGTTGAGTTTCGCCACTCAACATGCATTGCATTCAGAATTTGGCGTAAAATAGGGAACGGAGTGTCTTTATTAGGTAACGCTAAAAATACAATAGACATGTCTTAAACGAAAGTTGCTTGTTTATAATAAATTCACGTTAATTTCTCGTATAGCAGAGAATTCTAGAGAGTCTAGTCAATACACTAATACTGATATTTCACTCCGAAATGGAGACATTGCTTGTTTTTTTTTTTACTTTAAACATACCACGGATATATGCTATCGTCCCTGTCCTTTTCTCTCTTGTCTCTTTTTTTGCTTAATTGTGGCTTTAAGTTTATTTCGATTACATCAATCATTTTTGCACTGTATTTCGCATAAAGTAGGGTAGAGAAGAGGGAACCTAGTGTTAAGGCACTCCGTACTTCACTTTCCGCTGTAGACTTAGTCGAAGCATTGCGTGATGAGTGCCGGAAATCAACCCCGGGCTTATGCCTTGGTGCTAGAGCGAAGAAATGAAAAAAATTCTTCGCTCAGGTGTCGAGGCAAATCACGGCGCAGATTTCCGCCACTCAACACGCAATGCCTCCAAAATTCGGCGGTAAGTAGGAAACGGAGTGTCTCAACACTAAGTTCCCTCTACCTACCCTGCTCTCGTGTGGGGATCGAAACTACAACCGGTCGGGTTTACAGTTACACTTTGTGCCTCTGCGCCACGACTGGCCTTTTCAAATATAATATTTTATATTATTTAATTTATCCTCCGCCGTATTTTGCCAGCACAGCTAACAATCATCATTATTAAAAACAAGGTTATTACAAGATATCAGCCCTTCTATCCCCTATGGACTTATATGGTTCAAAGTAACATTCGGTATAATATCTATAGTAGATAAAAGCGGTGGGGAGGGGGGGGGGGCAGGGGGAGGTAATCACTATAATAGTGGGATTAACACGGGAACCCTTTGTGGGCGGATTGTAAAACTTCACCAAAACATTTATCCGTGGTCATTATTTATTCACATTCATTAAATATTCACAGAACGAATTCATTATTAGCTGCCGAATGGACAATTTGATTTAGTTTTTATGTGTTTGTAGTTGTAAATATTTTTCTCGTATAAGAAGTTTTGTGTTGCGAAGAAAAAACAAATTACAGCAAATATTTCATATATAATAAATAAAATATAGAATGATGTTGGTATATTGATTCGTAACATAACGTTTCTACTTCAAATATATTTTTTTTAGTTTCACGCTGTGTCCTGGTTATAGCGTATCGAGTGGCGGAATTCAACGCCTCGCTTAGCCTGATTCCTAGAGCGATGAAAAGAAAATATTAAATATTTCATTTCTCCAACTAGGAATAGCATCCACAACCGTAACATCTTCAGTCACACGTTTGTGCCACTGCGCCACGACCGCCTCAGATGTTATTGCAATATAAAAATCATTTAGGTGCTTTATAAAACAACTACGATATCTGTATCTCGATATGTGTTTAATAGTAAAGCGGCGTTGAGTTCTGCCACTCAACACGCAATACCTCCAGAAATCGGCAGAAAGTGGGGAACGGAGTGTCTAAAAACACTAGGTTCCCTCTGCCTACCCTGCTGTGTGCGGGATACAGCGTGAAGCTGATTTTTTTTTTTTTTTTTAGTAAATTAGTACCGGAAGTGACTCAATAAAAATACTTGCTTAGTTTATTTTAAAAACCTTCAATAATGCCAATTTCATATCAATTTAATTATAACGATTAAGACCAAAGGTATTCATATATTTTAAATATTAGTTCAAACTCCCAAGTATAGCTACTGACGGCTACTGTCAAATCGAATTTCCACATCAATGAAATCTATGATAATGTTGTTCCATGGACCCCTCTAGACACAGCGAAAGTAATAAATAAAATATTCACATCACACATTTTATAAACCCTCGCGCTTTGTCCTAATAACCACTTTCAACATCAGTTCTGTCAGTTTATATTTGCCTTCAATGATTAATAGAGGCGTTGACATGTATCAACGTTTTGTAGCTAGTACTCCACCCGAACCCCTGCACTCCCCTGCCTCCTCCCGCACTCCCTTTACCAGCCGGGAGGGCAGTGAAGCGGATGCCCTAAGGTCTTAATAGCGGCGGTTGCACAAACTAACATAGCTGGTTGAATAGGTGTCAATACTAATGCGTCAGTGGGCTCGAGGGGTGAGGACGTGCCGTAATAGGAGCTACTCGCTTCATAATGTTACATAATTCAATTGACTCCCCAACACTACACACGCTTCTTTCTAACTTCGTTCCGAGCGTTTTGATATCGGATACGCCGTTTGACGCCTCCGCTATTTTCTATGTACACAAATAAAACGGTAAATTGAATCAGATAAGTTTTGTATTTAACAGAATAAATAGAGTTTTAACAATTAGTTTAACATTCAGTGGCTGTAAGAGACGGCAGGGGAGGAGAAGGAGACGTGGCCGAGGTTTTCTTGGTAGGCAACTGGTGCGTGAGAGTAGGCTAGCTTAGCCACGGGTGCGGGGGCGTAGGCCAACTTGGCGATAGGAGCGGCGTATGACAACTTGGCGACGGGAGCGGCGTAAGCCAACTTGGCGACGGGTGCGGCGTAAGCCAACTTGGCGACCGGTGCGGCGTAGGCGACGGGGGAAGAGTAGGCAACCTTGGCCACGGGAGCGGCATATGCGAGCTTGGCAACAGGTGCGGCGTAGGCGAGTTTGACGGGAGCGGGCGCTGGTTTAGGGGATCCCTCGTAGCGGACGACGGCGTTGAATCCGTTTATTTTGTCGGAGCTGTAGTCTACGATGCGGTGAACTCCATCAGGCTGCACGAGAGAGTAAGAGCCGTGGACGGCGTCTCCAGCGCGGGATTCTTGTTGTTGTTTCACATCACCACTTTGTTCGTCGTGTACGGAGTATTGAAATTCGTAATGCGCTGGGGCTTCTGGCTCAGCGTACGCCACCTTAGCGACGGGGAGGAGGGGGACAGCAACGGCGGATGCTGCTGCCACCATTCCGAAGAAAACTACGAACTGAAAAATATTTTTTTATTATTATTTTATAATAAAAAACGTTTTATAGGTTATTAATTATATAAGTATTAATGCATTCAAATTATTTTAACGATTATTTTATTCAGAGTGCAAAATCAATGATCAAAAAAATATTTTTATATAAAACAACTTCATAAAGTTTATAAAAAAATAATTTGAAGTAAAATTTAAGGTTTTTAAATTTGTTGAATTTAATTGATGAAAATTAAAACTTTTAACTATAGAATACTACATTTTATATTATTTTTAAATAAAACACGATATCAAATATGAATTTACAACTTACTTTGGCCACCATGTTGATAGGTAAGTTTATTATGTTGTTATGATGTCAGTGCGCAGGCGCAGAGCTTTTATACCAAACTTCACTATCGCTGGCATTGCGCATCGCACACGCGGTACGTGTGGGTCAAAAACCGGATCACTTTGTGACACTCTAAGTACATTAATATTTTAGGCCCTTTTTCTAACTGTGTCAAGTCCAAAGAAACAGGATTTAATATGAAATAATTAACGTTTAAGCGTAATGGATATTGGTATTTTATTAGAATTTATAATTATTTTTAATTATCATGGTTCAATCAATATTTATAAAATCTATAGTTCCTATTAACAGATGGTTACTATTTTTTTTACTTTTTAGTATATTTTTTTATTTATATGATTTTTATATTGATAGCGAATTATAAAAACTTTAACAACTTTTCAGATCGAGATATCGCCTAATCTCTTAAATATTGAACAATGATTGTCTCAAAACGTAACTAAATAATTACATACGTAGATTGTTATTCAAATAAATATTATATAATAAATTCAAATAAAATTAATATTTTTAAGCAGTAGACAGAAATCAGACTGAATTCCGCCAAAATTGGATTTTTTTTTTATTAAATAAACCACACCACGAAAATTGGTAGGCCGTGTCCTTTTCTTCTCTTTTTTTCTTTTGTTTTTTTGTGATTTTTACTTATTTGATATTATTTTAATATAGGCTCCTTTATTACGCATCTGCGTTTTTATTGGAAAAGGAGAGTCTACGAGTATGCATAAATTGAAGTTGGAGGATTTGTTATTTTATAAAATCAAATCAGCTTCACGCTTTACCCTGCACACAACAGGGTAGGCAGAGGGAACCTAGTTCTAAGACAGACCGTTAAATTCTCTGTAGGGAGATTTAAAACATAAAGTAAAATACTCTTTATTGTACACCAATTATTACATTAAAAGGATATTCAAAATTATCGATATGATAGTACAATAGGCGGCCTTATTGCCAAATGAGCAATCTCTTCCAGGCAACCTTGTGGTAGAGGAGATAATGAATTAAATGGGAAGAGGTGCACTGATTATGTCATCAATGAATAGTATATAAATGAACATATAAATGTTCATATAAACAATACATACATTTATTACAAAATTAAACCTACACATATTGATACATACATACATACATACAAATTTATACACATTATGTGGGTAAAAAATATAAATATATATATATAATAATTGCATTAGTTAATTATACTTACGATTCTAGTGTCATGTAATATTCTTCAAGTCTTACAAAGAATTATCATTTGCAAGAGACACTGCTATTTATTAAATATTTTTAACAATTTTAAAGTTTTATTTCACACCTAGGAGAGAGTCGTTGTCGTCGTTGTCGAGAAATGTTATATATGATAATTAATACCATTGTACATAGAATACCATAAAACTTTAAAATATTTTTTATAAACTTAAAATATTATTGAATATTTTAATAAAATATTATTCTCTACAATCCTCATACACTGCTAATATAGTACCTATATGTTATGGTAAATAAAGATATGTTATAGCCTTTAACAATATACATACATTTTTAAAATTTTTAATGTTTTGTGGTTATATACTATGTAACCACATAATATATTAAAGATTTCTCAGTATTGGGTGTTAGAGACCAGTTATGACGCAGCTTGATGAGTTCGATTCCCAATCAAGGTAATGAAAAATCACCCTATTTTGGAGACATAATGTCTCCATGTAACGGGATTCGAACCCGCACCTCCTGGTAACTGACCACTAAGTCATCTTTTTTCTAAGTAAATGTAGAAAAACTATATTTTCAGAAACTTTATTTTCTAAACCGGATCGTAGATTTGTGTATAAAGTTTGAATTTCAACTGGTTATCTCCAGACGTTTCTGAGATAAAGGCTCTTGACAGACAAACAGACGAACGAACTTACGGACGGACAATAAAGTGATATTATAAACGTTACTTTTGTTCCTTAAGAGGTACGGAACCCTAAAAACGAAAGTAATTCCAGATTGGTAAATTAATAATTATGTAATGCAAGCGGGCGAAGCCGCAAGCGGGTCGCTAGTATTTAATAAATGTATTACACTTAGAAAACACAAACGGGTCTTAATTAGCTTACTTGGTCAATTGAATGTTTGGGCGTAAAACTATAATGCGGGTTCAAGGCTGACTGCATCATATTTATATTAAATCTAATATATTTTTGTATTTGTAACAAATGTCATTTAAATATTGAGGTGTTATATACAGTATTTAACATTTTTAAAGCGTTATTCCACGCTTAGGAAAGAAAAATACTTATTTAGAAAACGTATAAAAATTTTAACGTAGCGGGACTCGAACCCGCGCCTCCTGGAAAACCGGTCATGTGGGCGAAGTTAAATATATACACAATTTTAACCTAAATATGAAACATTTCGTCCATTACAATTTACAACTGTTTTTTGATTGTCACTCAAATTTATAAGTGTAAGGAATTAATTTAGAGCCACTCTTGGTGCGTTTGACAGTAAGCGCAATGACTGTAGGTTCAAATCTCACTAGCATAGCTATAAAAAATCTCTTGAAGTTATGTGTGTGTAAGTCAATTTTGTAGCTTTTTACTACCTTTTCAGAAAATATTTTTATTTACTTACAAAAATTACAATTGCTTATTTGTCGCTTTTAATAAAAATACAATATATACCTAAAGTTTCACTAAAGTTCATTCGAATCTCATTAAAACTTGGATTGGGAGAGGAGAAAAGGTAAAGTGGAGCAGGTTCATCAAGGTCAAAACCTTGGAAATAAAAGAAATTAAGTCATTTTCAATTTTCCGAATCCATACACTATAAAGGTACAATTAAAAAATATATATATTAAACACTGAGGCCAGTCGTGGCGCAGTGGTACAAAGTGTGACTGTAAAACCGACTGGTTGTGGGTTCGATTCCCACTCGAGGAGATGAAATATTTACTTAAATTTATATTTTCATTTCTTCGCTCTGGTGTCGAGGCAAAGCGCGGCGTTGAGTTCTGCCACTCAACACGCAATGCCTCCAAAATTCGGCAGAAAGTGGGGAACGAAGTGTCTTAACACTAGGTCCCCTCTTCCTACCCTGCTGTGTGCGGGATACAGCGTGAAGCTAATTTAATTTAATTTTTTATATTAAACATTAAATACGTATCCATCTACTTTTACCACATTTTAAAAATAGCCTTTGAAATCTAAATTATTAATAAGTTAATGCTTAATAAACAATTTATTAATATCGAAAAACCGGTTTTAATTTTTCCCACGGGCAATATTTTGTCAATCATTCAAATACTTTTATGGCTGTTGCCTTTTTAAGTAGTGTTACGAGCTTAAAGCGGGTTTCGATTCGTTATTACTAAATTATTGATTTATGTAACATATTGGTAATGTAATATGTGAGTTTAATTACGCTGTGGTTATTTTAACTAAAATAGAATTATCTAGATTTCAATTAAAGTAATATATTTTTTTTTTTTGGAAGATTTTGCTCTGAATTACATTATTCTAATTTTATATTAAAACCGGTAGTCTTGACACAATTACAGGAGTCTGTCTGTAAATGTGTCAGGTTATGGCTTTCATTCCACTCAAAAATTAAAAATTAAATTAAATTAGCTATATCCCGCACACAGCGGGGTAGGCAGAGGGAACCTAGTGCTAAGACACTCCGTTCCTCACCTCAGAAGGTATGTTTCTGAAAAGTTACAAAGTGAAGTGAGTTATCAATCTCTCTTCAATATAAATATAAATAATATTATAAATATATTGTTCTTCGTTGTAAATTTGCGTGTTTTTAATCTTTTATTTTTCGTAACTTAATCTACCAGAACAAAATATTAACATTGAACCCATTCTTCATAAGAAGGTCGAAGTCAATATAACTTTTTGCACATTCCAAAAAAAAATCGGGTGCATTAAAAAGAATGTATCAAATTATTAAAAGGCCAGTCCTGGGTAAAAACTGTAAACGAGACTGGTTATGAGTTCGATCCCCACTCGAGGAAAAACGTGGCGTTTAGTTCCACTTGGCAATGGCCTTCAGAACTCGGTGGAAAGTGGGGAATGAACTTTCTTAACATAAGGTTCCCTCTGCCTACCCTACTGTGTGTGGTACGCAGCGTGAAGCTACAGCTGAGACTTAATTTTTTTACCACAATATTATACGTAATAAATAAAAAAAACAGGAAAACGTACAAAATCTAAGCATATCCGAATAACCTATAACCCGATATAATTAAGAAGAGACTCAAACAATATCAATAATCAGCAATATTTCATAAGCTCGATCTCCATCAATCAGGTGTGCATTCCTATCTGGACGTGTTACACGCATTAACGGCCCGACGACCACACCCAGCCCATGTGGGCCAAGGTTTTAAAAGCCTTTTAATTTCCCCATCGAAAAACCAATATAATTAGATCCGGTCATTCCGCCACTCTCGAACTGTTTCTAAAGAAATATAGAAAGCGAGAGGTCAACCAATATTGGCTACACTTGTTAAACTTGATTCATATTTTTTGCTCGACTAAAACACCTTGTCTGGATATTTTGAATGAACGGATAAAATATCTCCCGTGCAATTTTTTTTTACTTTTAAATTATGCACGCGAATGCTTTTTGATGGTTTAAACTTAAAATGATATACAATATTCATGACTTTTATATGAAATTGTTGCTGTATTTTAAAAATACATTTAATAGTAGCTATAAAACATTTTGAAGCTGTCGGGGAATGAATTACTATTTATTAATATTTTCATTTCTTTTTTCTCATATCAAGGCAAAAAGCAGCGTTGAGTTTCGCCACTCAATACGAAATGCTTCAAATATTTGGCAGAAAGTAGGAAACGGAGTGTTTTCACACACTTTTCTCCCCCACTCTTCTTTCCCTGTGCTTACTGCTTGACGCTGATTATACAATATTCAATACTTTAGGAATGTACATAATTATATACTTACAATATTTAAAAATAATATATGGTCTCAATTTTTCTTATTAAGTTCTGAATATTAAACTGGACTTTTTGTGCCGAAACGTTTAAGTGTATATAAATTGGTACTCTTATAACATTATAAGATGACTCACGCTTTATAATATTTAAAAAAAAACTTTCAAATTAAAAGATTTAAAGCCATTAATCCAAGTAGTCAAATTAACGTCATATTTTGCAGAACATAAGTTAAATTTCGAATTATAATAAAGTAATTGAAAACAGTAGCTTTAATTTATTACTGTCTTTAAGTTTTTTTCCGCGCAAAGGGAACCTGGTACCAAGACACTTAGTTGCCCACTTATCCTTTCAAACAAAATTTAATTTATTTCCTCAGGAGGGAATGCGAATCGATCCACCAACTGTGGCGTTTACAGTCACACGCTGTGGCATTGAACTACGACCCACTCATATTTTAATTAACCAATATTTAAGAAATATTCAAAGTTAAAGATAATTTAAAATTAAATTGCAGTGCAAAGAGGAAAATGACTTAAGACTTCCTTAATAAAAGTTTTCCAGTTTAATTTTATTAATCTGGTTTCCATACTTTTGACTGTTACAGGGTCCGCCATGATTTCGAAATATATAAAGTAATTACATGATATAATATTGTCACGATCAAGAGCTGGTTTGTCGTGGCGCAGCGGCACGAAGTGTGACTGTAAAACCGACTGACTGGTTGTGGATTCGATCCCCACTCGGCAAGATGAAACATTTACTTAAATTTATATTTCCATTTCTTCGCTCTGGTGTCGTCGTTGAGTTCTACCACTCAACACGCAATGCCTCTAGAATTCGGCAGAAAGTGGGGAACGGAGTGTCTTAACATTAGGTTCCCTCTGCCTACCCAGGTATGTGCGGGATACAGCGTGAAGCTATTATACTTATTATATCAATATCATATTACATTCGGCAGGTATGACGTTTAGCCCATCGTTAAAGAGCTCAAGTAAATTTTCATTTAACGTGGCTTAAACGTTAATGATATGTATAATATATTTTTGTTAGAATATTATTTTATGTGAGATTCAAACTCACAACCAAAACGTAAACCGTAAAATACTGACCAAAAACTATTTTAAGTTGGGAAAGTTAACTCAAAGTGTATCAAAGTAAAGTTAATACGATAAAAATAGTAAAAATGAACGAACGGAAACAATATATCAATCCATCAAAATTCTATTCATGTATGTATAAACTAAATATATAACAAAAAAACAGAAAATTATATTAAATACATAGAGGCTAGTCGTGGCGCAGTGGCACGAAGTGTGACTGTAAAACCGACTGGTTGTGGGTTCGATCCCCACCCGAGGAGATGAAATATTTACTTAAATTTATATTTCCATTTCTTCGCTCTGGTGTCGAGGCTAAGCGCGGCGTTGAGTTCTGCCACTCAACACGCAATGCCTCCAAAATTCGGCAGAAAGTGGGGAACGGAGTGTCTAAAAACACTAGGTTCCCTCTGCCTACCCTGCTGTGTGCGGGATACAGCGTGAAGCTGATTTATTTATTTATTTTTATATTAAATACAAATCAGCTTAACACCGTATCAAGCACACAGCAGGATAATGTGAGGGAATTTTATTATAATTTTCTATATATATTTTTTTATTATTTATAATTTTGTATATTTTTTTTGTATTTTTTTATAATGTTTATATTATATTTCCATAAACTTTATACTTATACTAAATAAATATTTTATTATTTGTAAGTGTTAAAACACGTGGACTACAAGATATCTAATGCAAGATTTAAATATAATATATGAGCTGCCAAAGAACCAATTAATAATACTATATAATAATATAAGTACGATTGTACAATAATGTTACTTAACGCGTTACGGGTGATCTAGTTTTTGATAAGTCATTTCTTTTAATTTGTTTTTGTCTCTCTGTATATCTTGTGGCGGTTTAAATTACCTTTTTATGTTTAACTAAAAGAGTTTAAACCATTTTTTCCGCAAAGCATAGTAATTTTGCTTAGGGAACCTAAATAAACCTAGTGTCTAAAATAATAATTTCCTTGAATTCGAGACATTACATGTGGGATAAAACTCAACGCCGCACTTTGCAAAATGCAAATGCAAATCTTTCATTTGCCTCGATTGAGAATCGAACCCACAATCTATTGCGTTTACAGTCACGCTCTTGTGTCCCTGCGCCACAAGTGCCTCTTTTTTATTTATTTTTTTTATTTCATGTCATTTGTATTAATTTAAACATCAGGTGAACGTTGAACTGACAACCATCGCATTGCAATTCCACCGATAGCTCACTACGCCATTATGCCCACAAAACAGTGTCTTACTTTTTAAATTGCAGACACTACTAAAACGTTATTTCATAATCTATATGACGAATCGAAGTCAGAAGCGAAATTCTTGACTAAAAGTAAAAAAAAATTACGATCCGAAATTAAACTTGTTTATATAAAATTGACTTACATTTTATCCATATAGGGATAACTTATCGAATACACTTTATGGGAATTGATTTTTTAATACCTCATTTTATTACAATAATATTTTTTACCATTGCCAACTTGACCTTTGCGACACACGTACCTATATTTCTGCTAACCTTTAAGTTAAAATGTTAAAGTTTTAAGTTTAACGTTTTTGAACTTATTTCAAGTAAGAATTGCATAATTTTGTACGTTACAATGATTAATTACAATTAAATGCTAATTGACATTTCTTAGTATCCAACACGTATTATGCTTGTTGCTGTTGCCAATTTGAGAAATGAAAAGAAAGTTTTACGTTAAATACCAGATTATAGGCAAATATATTTATAAAATATGGTCAAAAATACATCGAGCTCATAATATCACTATTTTAGTTATCTAAAAAATCTTATAAGAAACTACTAGTCTCTTAGTGCGTGAAGTCATTGGCAGGCCGCTTGTAGTTTAAAGTTGTACCCTGCACGTAGTGTTAAGACCCTCCGTTCTACATGTTTTGACACTCCACTCTCCACCATATTTTCAAGACATGGCGTGTTGAATGGTGCTATGTTGAGAGACAATATATTTTATTGAAATGGTAAGAATACCAGAGAGTAATAAAATAATTATGCTATTAATCTGAATTATGGTAAACATATAATATATTAAAAATTTATAATACAAATGGTTTTGATTCAAATTGTGTGAAACATAAACAAGATTTTATAAAAGAAAGAGACAAAGTAGACTGTCGTCTACTGTGAAGTTCGTCTTTTAAGTTGCTGTTAAACTTTTGTTCAGAGTCCAACCACCATGATGTAAAATAAATCAGCTTCACGCTGTATCCCGCACACAGCAGGGTAGGCAGAGGGAACCTAGTGTTTTTAGACACACCGTTCCCCACTTTCTGCCGAATTTTGGAGGCATTGCGTGTTGAGTGGCAGAACTCAACGCCGCGCTTAGCCTCGACACCAGAGCGAAGAAATGGAAATATAAATTTAAGTAAATATTTCATCTCCTCGAGTGGGGATCGAACCCACAACCAGTCGGTTTACAGTCACACGTTGTGCCGCTGCGCCACGACTGGCCTCATGATGTGCAGCTAATAAAACAGTTTCATAAATAAATATAATTTTCAAACACAAATTTATTGCATAACCACAACAATATCACCACACATCGTGCAAGGTGTTTTTTATCAATCATTTTAATATGTCATATCGAGATCAACTTATGTAGAATTTCAACCGACGACGACCTTCACCTCGCCGTCAACTGCAGCTTTAATTACTGCACGGTGCGTAGCCCGCGGCCGGTTGTATGTGAGTATGCCCAAAAAGACAGCGATTATTCATGTATAAAAACATTCGCGGCACATACAGAGATATAGTCTTATTTCGACAGTCAACCTATTAACAATGGCAGCTAAGGTGAGACGGGAGAAAAAAAATCATACTTTTTAATTTTAAAAATTTATTTTGGAAATTTATTAATTTTACATAATGTTTTATTAATTATATTTAGCAGAGCCAAGAAATGGAAATGTACATTTAAATAAATATTTTATTTCCTTGAGTGGAAATTGAACCCACAACCAGTCGCTTTTATAATCACACTTTGCCTCATATTATTCTTATATAATGATATAATTTTTACTTGCAGTTCTTCGTCGTCCTTTCCCTGGCCGTGGCCGCATCAGCTATCCCCTTGGTCCCTGTGGCTAAGGTAGCATACGCTGAGCCCGAAGCTCCCGCTCACTACGAGTTCCAGTACTCTGTTCACGATGAACACACTGGTGACATCAAGCAACAGCAAGAGGCCCGTGCTGGAGATGATGTCCACGGCTCATACTCTCTTGTACAACCTGATGGCGTACACCGTATCGTGGAATACTCTTCTGACAAAGTGAACGGTTTTAATGCTATTGTACGTTACGAGGGTAAACCCATCCCAGCTCCCGTACCAGTCGCTAAGGTTGCATACGCTCCCGTCGCCAAGGTCGCCTACGCCGCACCCGTCGCCAAGGTTGCCTACTCCTCCCCAGTCGCCTACGCTTCGCCAGTCGCCAAGATTGCCTACTCTCCCGTCTCTTATTCCGCCCCTGTCGCCAAAGTAGCCTATGCTGCTCCCGTTGCCAAGCTCGCCTATGCTTCTCCCGTCGCCAAGGTAGCATATGCCGCTCCACTCGCCCAAGTCAGCTACTCATCTCCCATCGTCTCCTACCACCACTAAACGTAATAAGTACTTTTAAAGTTGATTAATTTATTTATGTGATAAATAGTTACAAATAAATTGTTTGTTTAAGATTTATACTGTTGTTTCTCTTATTTCATTATATTGACCTACTTTGAAATTAATTTCTTAAATTTAATTTATTTAAATGCAGTTTTGTAATATAATAACATAATTAAGGTATTTTTAGGGTTCCGTACCATAAAAAGCAAAAACGAACACATGGACAACAAGTTCGTCTGTCAAGACCAGTTTGTGGCTGTGTAGGTATCAAAGTGAAATTAATATCGAATATTCAACATCGTATAATACAAATAAATTACAGTAAATTCGTAGTAGAAGCCAGTCCCAGGCGCCGGGTTGTGTGTTCAATCATCCCTCGAGGAAATAAGAAAAAATATTAAATATATATTTCCGTTTCTTCACTCTGGTGTCAAGGCACAGCGCGTCGTTGAGTTTCGCCACTCAACGCCTCCAGATTTCGGCGGAAAGTCTGGAACGGAATGTCTTAACACTAGGTTCCCTCTGCCTACCCTGCTATGTGCGAGATATATTGTAAAGCTCATTTGATTAATATTCGTAGTATACCACGTCCGTCCAATAAAGTAAACAAAAATATTAAAAAAACAAACTAGAAGTGGGTAGGAAGGATCATTAGATGACCTAAGAATAATAGCGGGCATTCCTTGGAGCACAGAACCGTGTTCGGTGGCAAGCTCCTTGGGGAAGCCTATGCTGGAAAGCAAAACAATTTTTTCGTGTTGGTGTCGGATTATAGGTTAAAAATATGTAAGAGTGTGAATAAAGGTTATTAATTATTATTATGTTTTTTTTTTTTATTTAAATGAAATTTTTTTCAGTGCAATATTATGGTGGCAGTCAGCTGCTCTGATAATAGAACTACTTGAAAGGTGAAGATCTTCTCTATTACACAATGTTTGATTGTTCTTGACTAACATTCTGACTGTGTATACATTGATACCTGGGTCTGTTTTTGATATGCTCTAGTATGAATACAGAAGTACTCCGAACAAAGAGTAAAAGCATACTCTATTATGACGTCAAATTCCAACCAAGAAATAAGCTGTAAAGACAAACTAAAGAGTAAAAAAAATAAAAGTCTTTATTGTAATGGACTAAAATAATCAAATAATTATATTTAAAAATTATAAAAGTAGTATACTTTATATTATTATTAATTATATTTTATTAAATAATTATTATATACATTATAATTATCCTTATAAATTATTATTGTTAATTAAATCATATCATATTGAAGTATCAGACCGAATATAGTTATATTAAATAGCAGGTGGTATTATGCGAGGCATTATACTATAAATTAAATAAATCAGCTTCACGCTGTATCCCGCACACAGCAGGGTAAGCAGAGGGAACCTAGTGTTAAGATACTCTATTCCCCACTTTCTGCCGAATTCTGGAGGCATTGCGTGTTGAGTGACAGAACTCAACGCCGCGCTTAGCCTCGACACCAGGGAAGAAAATAGAAATATAAATTTAAGTAAATATTTCATCTCCTCGAGTGGGGATCGAACCCACAACCAGTCGGTTTTACAGTCACACTTCGTGACTGCGCCACGACTGGCCTCATATTATCTGCATCGATATTATATTATTTGTAACACTACTGCGCGTAAACGTACTCCTTCAGAATTCAGGAAAGTGAGTGACGGAAGTGAACTTCTCTTATATGTGTACATGTATTTGTATATTAAAATAATTGCTTGTACAGTATTGCTTATCATCAGTTTTGCGTTTTAGGAATGCATAGACAGATTAACTCTATGAACATAAGACACGGACTTTTTCAATCTATAAACAAATTGCTACAATTTAAATTTAAAAGCTTTACACGGCCGGTTGTTGTAGTTAACTACTTTTATTATTGTTATTTAACTATTATTTGTTATTAAATTACAATTCACGTTCTTCAGTTATTATTGATTAATAGCTGAAGAAATGTAATAAGATGGTATTCATAAAATAAAATACATTATTCTACATTGGAATAAAGATTAAAAAATTAAAATATGTAAAATTTTGACAATTTTTAGGGGTTTTTGGATAATTCTACCACATTATTGTAATGAAGATAACATGTGCTTATACTTTTCGATACTAGGACTCGCCATAAACTAATTACGATAAGCCTCAAAGATGGATAGGATAATTTAAGAAAGTTGAAAAAAATATATACTTTCTGTAACTTTTATATTTATATTATTATATAAATTAATTAAATAGATTTAACATGGATATTCGCTAAAGGTGTTGACTTAGTGTTGGTAGGAGATGACGGGGGATGAGTAGCTGACGTGCGCGAGGGGAGCGGCGTAGGCTACTTTGGCGACAGGGGCGGCGTAGGCGAGCTTGGCGACGGGAGCGGCGTAGGCGAGCTTGGCGACGGGAGCGTACGCGAGCTTGGCGGGGGCGGGGGCGGCGACAGGGTGTCCCTCATATCGCACTACGGCGTTGAATCCATGCTCCTTGTCAGCGCTGTACTCCACGATGCGGTGGACTCCATCAGGCTGTACGAGCGAGTAGGAACCGTGTACGGCGTCTCCAGAGCGGGCCTCTTGTTGCTGTTTCACGTCCGCGCTGTGCTCATCGTGTACGAAGTATTGGAACTCGTAGTGGGCGGGTGCCTCAGGCTCTGCGTACTGCACAACTGGCAGAGCGTAGGCGGCCGCGGCCAGGGCGAGGACGATCACAATCTGTAAGATAACAAGATATTTAAGTTATTATGTTGTTTTTGCTAATTATTTGTAGTAAATGCTTATTATGTTGAATGGCGGAACTCAACCTCGCCCTTTACCTCGACACTAGAGCGAAGAAATGGAAATATACATTTTAAATAAATATTAAATTTCTTCGAGTGGGAATTGAACCCACAACCACTTTGTGCCCTGCGGCACGCATGGCCTTATTATTTGTAATAATTTGTAATATTTCATTATCCTGGAATGACTTGGCTTTGATATAATTATATATTATATGAATTAAGAAATAAAAAATTACCTTAGCGGACATTGTAGTTGTTGTTGTATTAAGAATTGTAACACAAGTGTTCCGATAAATAATTTACTTCAGCTTTTATATGAGCGTCGTTGCAAAAGCGTCACGAGTAAAACTTTCTAGGCCGTGATTTAAGATTATTGAAGAGATTACAAATTAAATTAAATCAAATTAAATCAGCTTCACGCTGTATCCCGCACGCAGCAGGGTAGGCAGAGAGAACCTTGTGTTAAGACACTCCGTTCTCCATTTTCTGCCGAATTCTGAAGGCATTGCCGCTCTTGCCTTCGACACCAGAGCGAAGAAACGGAAATATAAATTTAAGGAATCGTACGCACAACCGGTCGGTTTTACAGTCACACTTCGTGCCACTGCGCCACGACTGGCATATTAAATAATACTACTTAATAGTCTATTTTATAATTGAATAGTTACATATTCCTTTTTTTTTAATAAATCATTTTATATAATAAAATTATATTATAAATTGATTATTTAATTAATATAAATGTAATAAACCTTTAAATCTTTTCTGTTTGTCATTTTAATTTAGTACTGTGACGTTGGTAAAGATTTATTTAAATACTAATTTTAAAAATATATCAATCAATATAAAATAAAAAAAAAGAAGTTTCACATAATTTCGTCTGAAAAAGTTATATTAAACACCACTCTATCTATCTACCTACCCTGCTGTGCGCCGTACAAATATTCTGACACTAGCCGCCCCCGTTCGGCTACGCCCCATTGAAATATATGATTTTTTTTTATTTAAGTTTTAATGTATTTAAAAAAACCGGGCAAGCGCGAGTTGCGCGATTTAAGTGTTTAGTTAGTTTTATTTTTGCTTGTAAAAATTTTCTTATTTAATAGAACAATGTTGTTATATCACATATGTTTAGGTAAACTGCAACTGTGCGCACACTGCTAAAGTTAACACATAAATACCGATTTCGCAAAAATCCGGGTTAAACCATAGATTATAGCATACTCCGCAAAGCTCTAGCTTGCCCCACAAAATTCTATCTATCATTGAGAAATTGCAAGTACTACGTGCCTGCTTGAGGAGGTGTCAATTTACATTGGAGAATCTTAAATTAAGGTCTATTTTACAATCATACTATCTAGAGTTTTTTCTTAAAACTAAGTACTTTAAACAGATATAACTTTTTTACTAATATATAACTTTTGTACTCATATATTTGTGAGAAAATCACATAAGTCTTAAATTTGCATTACGTATGCACGTCACAAATGGACGAATAACTCAATATCACGCCAAGCGATTTCAATGATACTTTTTTATTGGAAGTGTAAAAAAAAAATTTAATTAGCTTCACGCTATATCCCGCACACAGCAGGGTAGGCAGAGGGAACTTAGTGCTAAGACACTGCGTTCCCCACTTTCTGCCGAATTTTGGAGGCATTGCGTGTTGAGTGGCAGAACTCAACGCCGCACTTTTGCCTCGACACCAGAGCGAAGAAATGAAAATATAAATTTAAGTAAATATTTCATCTCCTCGAGTGGGGATCGAACCCACAACCAGTCGGTTTTACAGTCACACTTTGTACCACTGCGCCACGACTGGCCTCGATTATTGGAAGTGGCCTGGCCTATTGGAAGTGTATCTTATACTTTAAGAATAGTTTCCACAGTAAAACAAATAGGCTCAGTAATTTAATATTGTAGTAAGGTTGTTGTTGCATTAACTTGATAACGACTTCAAAATTATAAAATCCTTTTTTAATTATTTTTGTTTAACAAAATCTAAGTACGTTTTATTTTGTTTTAAGTAAATATATTTCTTACTTTTTTTAAGTCGATTTTTTTTAGTAAAAAATATTTTTTTATATTTCCAACCTCACGATAGGTATCTTATCTAGGGGACTTTTGGTTATACATTAAAATTAAATAACTTAATTTCTCGAGGCTAACAAATGTCACTTACATATCAATATTGTTGCAATAAGCAGACATAAATAGGAGGGCAAAATTTATTTCAATACATTCAGAACCAAACATTCACCACACAACAACCACAATGTCCGCCAAGGTTGGTTATATAACATTTTAACTTATAGCTTGTTCAAAAAAAATGAATTATACAACGACTTATTTTTAAATTTTTATAATTTTTGTTTTAAAAATTTGTGAATTATAATTACAGATTGTGATCGTCCTCGCTTTGGCCGCGGCCGCCTCTGCCCTGCCCGTGCTGCAGTACGCAGAGCCCGAAGCACCCGCCCACTACGAGTTCCAATACTCCGTACACGATGAGCACAGTGCGGACGTGAAACAGCAACAAGAGGCTCGCTCTGGAGACGCCGTCCACGGCTCCTACTCGCTCGTACAGCCCGATGGAGTCCACCGCATCGTGGAGTACAGCGCTGATAAGGAGCACGGATTCAACGCCGTCGTGCGTTACGAAGGACACCCCGTCGCCGCCCCCGCCCCCGCCAAGGTCGCGTACGCTCCCGTCGCCAAGCTCGCCTACGCCGCTCCCGTCGCCAAGGTGGCCTACTCCGCCCCCGTTGCCTACGCCGCCCCTGTTGCTAAAGTTGCCTACGCCGCTCCCCTCGCGCACGTCAGCTACTCATCCCCCGTCATCTCCTACCAACACTAAGTCTATAGCGGATATCCTTATTACAAATACTTAATTTATTTCTGAATATGTGATACAAATAGCTGTAAATAAAATATTTCCATAATATTTTACATCTTTTTTCTTCATACATATTGGTGATTTACCTAACCTTTATTTATAACAAATTTACAGTATGATCTGTGAATGATAAAATATACGTAATACGTTCTTAATCATCTTCCTCCTACTAAAAAAAAATATAATAAAAATTTTATTGTACGGCCAGACGTAATGCCCAAACGGTCATAACAAAATAAAAATATTTTTCGTAATATTCAATTATTTTGCTTATTTTGCTTCTATATATTAAAACAAAACAAAAAAAAATATTATAGTACTAAATAAAGTATATAAAGTATATTGTACTAAATAAAAATCATTATAGTACCAGGTGGACTTTATGACCATTTACTTGCAGTTATCATGGAAATTTTAAATCAAACCTTTTAAAATTTGTTTCTTGAACTACAATTATCTTATTTATGTCAGACGCTTTCCCACTGCGCCTTGATAGCCTTAATTTTCAATAACTATTATTTTTCAATAAAAAATACCTAACATAATAAAACAGACAAGACCAGTCGTGACACAGACGCACAAGCGTGCGAATGTAAGCGTGACAAGATGAGGTTTCGATTCCCACAATTCAAGAAAATGAAATATTCCATATTTCCATTTCCTCACTCTGGTATACGCAGTCAATACGCAATACCTCCAGAATTCAAAGAAAAGTAAAGTGTCATAACTGTGTGACAGTCTTAGGTTCCCAGGTACACTAGGTTCCCAGGTACCCTCTGCTTTAACCTGCTCTGTGTGTAGGCTTGTGCCCCTGCGCCACGATTAATATCTGTTTAATAATTTATTAACCTAAAGATTTTTTGTAATTTTACAAAATGTATGATACACTGACAATAATATTGTATTTTCTTTGTGTCCATATAACACTTATTAGTAGGTATATCAGTTAGTAGTAATTAGTAGGTATATAAAGTTTTTTTGAGGCCATTCGTGGCGTAGGAGCGCAAACTGTGACTATAAAATCGACTTGTTGTGGGTTTGATTCCCACTCGAGGAAATGAAATATTTATTTAAATTTATATTTCAAAACGCAGCGTAGAGTTCCGCCGTTCCGGGGAACGGAGTGAAAACTAGGTTCCCTCTGCCTACTCTGCTGTGTGCGGGATACAGCGTAAAGCTCATGAAAGATTTTTTTATTTTAGTAGATTACATATAGAAGTTTATTATATTACAATTTTTTTAATTCGAGATCGCAAGGTGATATCAAGGTGAATTTAATATCAAATATTTAGGCTCCTAAGTCATAGATACGGACATTTGTGCATCGATTTTGCTGAATTTTATGTGATATTCGCCGCGTGATAAAAGCATAGGTAGGGTTCTTCCTGTGAATCTGCAATTTAGAAATTTGTCGTGAAGCGAAAAATTACAATATAAATAAGGGAAGAAATCAAAAGTAAAAATGTATAGATCATTTATAGCTCATGAATCAGCTTCACGCTGTATCCCGCACACAGCAGGGTAGACAGAGGGAACCTAGTGTTAAGACACTCCATTCCCCATATTTATAGCTCATTATTTTATTTTTTATATATTATAAGTCCGACTCGCACTTAACCAGTTTTTTGTATTAGTTTTGCGACCTGAAGTTTTAAACATTGTACTAATGTTAGCCGGGACGCAGAAGCACAAATGTATGATTGTAAGCACAACCGGTTGTGGGTTCGTTTTCCACTCGAGGAAAAAAAAAAATTTCAATTCTTCGCCCCAATTCCAGAAATCGGCGGTAAGCGGGGAGCGGAGTATCTTCACACTGGGCACATTCTTCCTACTCTGCTATGATACAGCCTGAAGCTGAAAAAAAAAATTATATGTAACCGTTTTCAAAGAGTGTGTGTACACTTTAAAAGATCTTTAATATGTATTTCTTTCTCATATGCAAAAATATTACCTAAGTGTAAGAAAAACAGAGACTTATATTTGTTTTCAAAAGTTTTATTTATATTATATAAATAAATTAAACAAGTTTAACAAGGATATCCGATATAGCTAAGTATTACTAGCTACATTAAGTCAATATTTAGTGTTGGTAGGAGATGACGGGTGATGAGTAGCTGACGTGCGCGAGGGGAGCGGCGTAGGCGAGCTTGGCGACAGGGGCGGCGTAGGCGACGGGAGCGGAGTAGGCCACCTTGGCGACGGGAGCGGCGTAGGCGAGCTTGGCGAGGGGAGCATAGGCGATTTTAGCGGGAGCAGATACGATGGGTTGACCTTCGTAACGCACGACGGCGTTGAATCCGTTCACCTTGTCAGCGCTGTAGTCCACGATACGGTGGACTCCATCAGGCTGCACGAGCGAGTAGGAGCCGTGGACGGCGTCTCCAGCGCGGGCCTCTTGTTGCTGCTTCACATCACCGCTTTGGTTGAGTACTGGAACTCGTAGTTGGCGGGTGCTTCGACCTCTGCGTACTGCACCACGGGCAAAGCGGTGGCGGCCGCGACCAGGGCGAGGACGATTACAATCTGTAACAAGTTCAATATTTTTCCATTACATATTTTCTTTAAATGTTTATTGTTCTCATTATGTCTTTTTTATCCTGATAATCTGGATTTAAAATTAGCAAGACAAAAATAATATAATAACAAGCACAGTAAATTATGTATAGATAGTAGTAGTAGGTAAGTTTAGGTATATGAACAAAATTAAAATTCACCTTAGCCGACATTGTTGTTGTTGTTGTTGTATTGAGATTTGTGATACAAGTGTACTGACAAATATTTCATTTGAGCTTTTATACGTGTGTCGTTGCAAAAGTGTCATAAGTGAGACATTTTTTTTATCTTGAAATATTTTTTTTAGAATTGAATTTACATATTTCTAGTGCGATTTAAATCTTAGAGGTCTACTTGACCTCTATAGATATTAGATATGTATTTTTAATTAACCGATATATACATACATATATGTGATATTTTATTTATAAACTATATATAGTTTTGAGTATACCCAATCACACAAAAATAAATAATGTATATAATTTATAACCTGGATATTCATATTAAGATAAGTGGATTTAATGAAAAATATTCTATGGTAAAATAAACCTACGTATTTATAAATAAATTCATTCTTATCTTTTTTTTTGTTAAATTCAGCTACTATAAAGTTTATGTGAATGTTATGTATACATAAGGTTATTATATAAATTATTCGGTTCATCATCAGGGTTAGGTGTGTACTTTGAAAAAAAATAATTTGTATTTTTTTTTAAACTTGTCTTAAGCTGTGCATTCCTATGCACAGCTTAAGACAAGTTGAGTTAGTAGTAGTAGTAGTAAGTAGACAATACATCAAAAGATAAAAAAATAACTTTTATAGGATCACAAAATAAAATGATCTATCATCATCTGTCCGTCTGTCAAGAGCATTTGTCGTGGCATTGCGTGGCTGAAATTAATATCAAATCTTTTTCAAGCGTTAGCATAAGAGTAACGTTTTCGGTATTTGGGCAAGCTTAAGTTACTTATATAAGCTATACCTACATCACGTTGACCTACTATCCAGAAATTCATATATTCTCCTCTGCAGGTGACTCCTTCTCACCCCTAACCAGTTTTTTAATTTCATACAAAGTTACATAATCATGTGGTGTAGTGAAATAATCTACCAGTTTCGTTAGCTATTACAAATTTGTAAATTAAAAAAATCTTTTTATAACTTTTATTGAAGAGGTAAGTTATGCTGAAATGTAATAATTTTTCTTAATTACCAAAGCTTGTATCGCGAAGAAATTTCTTTAGTTTTAGTTCTCTAGTTTTTATATGTGACACACGCTTTTGCAATTTCTGGAAATTACTATTATCATTTTGGTACAACTTACCTTTTGAATAAAAGCTGGTTTTGAACAAGATTTTTGCTTAAAATTTTATTATTTATTTTCAATTACGCTACCTCTTTATCAAGATTTTTCAATTTTCAATTTATATTGCATATTCGTTGTCAAAAACTAGTCGTCTTAAAAAAGTTTTATAAAAAATAAAATTATTATAAAATTAAAATAAAAAATATAGTCAATCTGAATTTTACTGTAACAAATGCCATCAGCAATCGTAATAAAGAAAAGAGAATTATTACACTTATTACTAAAAAAATAATAGAATTCTTAAAATCTTCTTGATATTATGTTAAAAAAACAAAACAAAGTAAATTATTATTTCATCGGAATCGCTGATAGGGTTGTAAATTTCGACAGGTTCATAAATCTTTCATATCGGTTACGTCTGATGAATGAGCAAGCATCTGCAAATTAACACAAATACTTCCCGCACACTGCAGCTGCTGCTGTGTAGGCAGAGGGAACCTAGTGCTAAGACACTCTGTTCCCCACTTTCTGCCCTGCTTTCAACACCGCGCTTGTTCTCGACACCAGAGCGAAGTAATGGACATATAAATTTAAGTAAATATTTCATCTCCTCGAGTGGGGATCCAACCCACAAACAGTCGGTTTTACAGTCACACTTTGTGCCACTGCGCCACGACTGGCCTCATTTTAATAATAGTAAGAAAAATAAGCATTACTACGAATGTTGTGCGAAATAGTTTTTTTTTGTTATATTATAGCTGTTTTGATACTGCATGAATGATTTGTAAGACATAATTTGCCCGAATAAAATAAGATGAATATCATAGTTTATTACTATTACTTACGTTTCCTATATACATTCTTTAATAAAATAAAGCGTTGGTAAAGTATTGTTAATGTGTTTTTTATTTATTTATTTTCAAACAAACACAATAGTTTTTTAGTATTTACCATGGTTATAGTGTAAATCAATTTTAAATAAAGGGTGATTCACATTAGTGAAAGTACAGAGAACAAAAAATTAAAAAAGTATGTAAATATTTATTTACACGTGTTTTTATCACATATTAAAAATTAAATTAAGTATATTTAATGAGAATATCCGCTATAGTTATTGACTTAGTGTTGGTAGGAGATGACGGGGGATGAGTAGCTGACATGCGCGAGGGGAGCGGCGTAGGCCACTTTGGCGACAGGGGCAGCGTAGGCAACGGGAGCGGAGTATGCCACCCTGGCGACGGGAGCGGCGTATGCTAGCTTGGCGACAGGGGCGGCGTAGGCGACGGGGGCGGAGTAGGCCACCTTGGCGACGGGAGCGGCGTAGGCGAGCTTGGCGACGGGAGCGTACGCGAGCTTGGCGGGGGCGGGGGCGGCGACAGGGTGTCCCTCATATCGCACTACGGCGTTGAATCCGTGCTCCTTGTCAGCACTATAGTCCACGATGCGGTGGACTCCATCAGGCTGTACAAGCGAGTAGGAGCCGTGGACGGCGTCTCCAGCGCGGGCCTCCTGTTGCTGCTTCACATCACCGCTGTGGCTGTCGTGTACGGAGTATTGGAACTCGTAGTGAGCGGGTGATTCGGGCTCTGCGTACTGCACAACTGGCAGGGCGTAGGCGGCCGCTGCCAGGGCGAGGACGATCACAATCTGTAAATTTTATCCATAAATTTAAATATTATAAAAAAACTGAAAAAATATATCGTTTCATAATTCATCATTATATAACTTATTAATTTATTAAAAAGCTTTAAGTTAAAATGTTATATAACCAACCTTGGCGGACATTGTGGTTGTTGTGCGGTGAATGTTTGATTCTGAATGTATTGAAATAAATTTTGCGCTCCTATTTATGTCTGCTTATTGCAACAATATTATTATTTAAATGACATTTATTGTCCTCGAGAAATACTTTTTAAAATTTACGGCTACTCCTGTACCAACTGTAACGTAAGAAATTTTACTGTTTATTATTATTATGTTAAAGTCAAGTGAAACATTGAAATTCTTCTGAAACTATATATATATATATATATATATATATATATATATATATATATATATATATATGTATATATATATATATATATATGTATATATATATATATATATATATATGTATATATATATATATATATATGTATATATATATATATATATAGCATCTATTTAATTTCCCGTTCTTTGTACTTTACCTTCCTAAAGCGTCAAAATATATGTACTTAAACTAAAAAATATATTTTAAAAAAAAATTTTTGCTTCACTTAGCATTTTTGAAAAAAGTAAAACAAGTTACGTCGCCATTACTATTTTTCGAAGGCCACGGGTTAGTGAGGTTTAAATTAATATTATAAAGGCACATTTCGAAATTAGTATTTCGTACTACTGTACAACGTACCATCGGTTCGTTTCGTATTGAAAAAATGATTTTGTGCAAGTTTGGGTGCAAAAAAAATAGCAAACGCATTAATGCTATAATTAATATCTACTGTTAATATACTGATTATTGACAATTGTTCAAAGATTCTTTGTCATCTCAAAAATACCCTATTTTTTGATAATTAAAAAACCGGTGAAGTGCGAGTTGGACTCGCCCACTGAGGCTTCCTTATCAATTTCAGGGTTGTAGGTCAAAGTACAATTTATAAAAGGTGGCAAACGTAAGTTAACATTTTGTATGAAATAAACTAGAAATATAAATTTGTAATCATTTTTTACTATGAAATACTAATAAATTATAGCTTTTCGGATTTTTATATTTATTTGTATTGTAAGTTCTCAATTCATTGAAATTTCATACTTGTAGGTCAACAAGAAGTACCCTATAGATTTTGATCACGCGGTGAATTCAATACAAAATGTAGCAAAATCTATCCATAATTGCATAAATATTTGTGATGACTTGGAATGACTTAGAATTTTTTTTTCTGTGCTGCATAAGACCATAGATCTTAACATATGACATTAATTTCATATGTAATAAGATCGAAGGTCTTGACAGACGGACTACACAGTGGTCCTAAAAGGGTCCCATTTTTACCTTTTTATGTACGGAATATTCAAACTATATAACACAATATACTTCACAAAAGTACCACTTGAGATATTTAAATTAAATTAAATTTATATTGACATAGTCTTTTAACATTAAAAACCAGAAATAAATAATTATTTGTAATTAATTTTTTTTAAATATAGTATTATCAATTTTGTGTAAAGCTATTCTATAAAAAATAAACAAAAAAACAGTAAAATTGCAAAAAAAACATAAACATTTGTTTTTTTTAACATAAATTTTAAAATATTATTTTATTATATTTCATATTAGTCATTAGCCATAGTTTACTCTCTAATTATCATAATGCCGTTGTACCTTAAGACTTTTTTTTTGTATTTGAATAAAGCGATAGTAATCAATTGTGGTGCTTCTTTTAGCTTTTAGGTAAAATATAGAATCTAGTGACAATACACTCTGTTTTTCGCTTTTCACCTAAATTCGAAAGATTGCAAGTTAAGCGGCGGATGAAGTGGGGAAATAAAAGTTATTTATTTCGTCGAGTGGTGATTGAACCAATAACCGTTTTTCTTGATTTTAAAACTTCCGGACAACGATGGTAATGATATCACAAATACAATTGCTATATTAAATTTTGCAGTGTCTCAAGAGCTCGGCGGAAAGGGGATCAAACTGTGAGAAACAGAGGGTAGATATAGGAGCTATGTCTATCCTTTGTGAAGCTGAAAAAAGTTATTAAATATAAATGTGGTATATGAAATTATTAAATTGATATCTTTTTTATAAATTTAGAAAACAGAATTAATGAATAATAGACTAGTACTTGTCTTATTTATCCAACATTCCCTAAGGGCAAGAAAGCATAACTATAGCAGCAAATCGAGCAAGGTCACACACTTATATAAAAGCTCCGAGCACCGATATTTTAGTACATTCAAATTTTAACATTCACTTCAAAAACAATCAAAATGTCCGCTAAGGTGAATTGTGAACTTTAATTTTAAATGAATTACTTTAAATTAATGATATAATTTCATTTATTTCTGTTCTTGGCCGTCATATACACACCTGAAATGTGTATAAGTAATAATTAAGAACTGTACTACTATTAGGTGAACTTAAATTTTGCTATTAAATAAATAATCATACTTTTAAAACAATGGTTACAGGTAGTGCTCGTCCTTTCCCTGGTCGCGGCGGCGTCGGCCCTCCCCGTGTTACAGTACGCAGAGCCTGAAGCGCCTGCCCACTACGAGTTCCAATACTCCGTACACGACAGCCACAGCGGTGATGTGAAACAGCAACAAGAGGCTCGCGCTGGAGACGCCGTCCACGGCTCCTACTCGCTTGTACAGCCTGATGGAGTCCACCGTATCGTGGACTATAGTGCTGACAAGGTGAACGGATTCAACGCCGTAGTGCGATATGAGGGACACCCCGTCGCCGCCCCCGCCCCCGCCAAGCTCGCGTACGCTCCTGTCGCCAAGCTCGCCTACGCCGCTCCCATCGCCAAGGTGGCCTACTCTGCCCCCGTCGCCTACGCCGCCCCTGTCGCCAAAGTAGCCTACGCTGCTCCCCTCGCACACGTCAGTTACTCATCCCCCGTCATCTCCTACCAACACTAAGTCTATAGCGGATATCCTTGTTAAAACTATTTAAATTATTTCTAAATATGTGATACAAATAGCTGTAAATAAATATTTACATAATATTTTACTTTCTTTTTTCGAAAAAATCTGGTCCTTAAAATTGATATTAATTTCAGATTGATACGGAGAACAAAGGGATCCTCGTAGGTTCCTCTTTTCTTTTTGAGGTACAGAATCCTAAAAAGTATAATAATCTTATTTGTGCAAATACTTTTGTACAGTCATTCACGTAATGTCCAAAATAGAAATGCTTCAAAAAATTCTTAATATTCAATAGTATGGCTTATTTTAATTTTATCTATAAAAAAACCTTTTTATTTCTCTAGCAGCCACTCTTGTACAGCATCTACTTAAAGTACTTAAAGTGGACTCCATGACCATACTACTACCACTATGATACTGCCAGCCTACTATAAAAAAAGTTATGCCAGTCATGACGTAGGGGCACAAGCGTACGACTGTAAACTCAATAGGTTGTGGGTTCAATTAACACTTGAGAAAATGAAATATTTAATATTTTAATTTCCTCGCGCTGGTAACGAGGCAAGTTGAGAAACATAAGTGGTTTTCGAACACAATGTCTTAAAACTAGATTCCGAGGTACCCTCTTCTCTACCCTGCTATGTGCGTACGCTTGTGTCTTATTTATATTTCGTTGTGTATATTTCGATATATGATAAACTTCCCAAAAATGTGCTTTCTTTGCATCCGAAGAACCTTACTTAATATACATATAAATATTGTTTGGTTCAAATAAGTTCGTAAAGTTAATATCGACTAAAATAATGTTTGAGTAATGATTTGTAATCCCTATTAGGATATGAATGTCCTCTATTAAGATATGCATCTTCATCCAAGTCAGTTATTTAAGCATTAAGTGTCTTTATCACATTTATTTTATGGTTGTAATATGTGATGAATGTAACAAATTACAGTTGTCGTCATATTACAAACCATTTTAAGGAACTTTGATAGGAAAAAAGTAGGTAATATTATAAAAAAAAATATTTAAAAAAAATTAAAGAAGTTTTGTGCTTTGATATCTAATATTTTTTTATTTTTTTTAAATGAGGCCAGTCGTGGCGCAGTGGTACAAAGTGTGACTGTAAAACAGACTGGTTGTGGGTTCGATCCCCACTCGAGGAGATGAAATATTTACTTAAATTTACATTTTCTTTTCTTTTCTCTGGTGTCGAGGCAAAGCGCGGCGTTGAGTTCTGCCACTCAACACGCAATGCCTCCAAAATTCGGCAGAAAGTGGGGAACGGAGTGTCTTAACACAAGGTTTCCTCTGCCTACCCTGCTGTGTGCGGGATGTAGCGTGAAGCTAAAAAAAAAAATTATTTTTGTAATATTGCAATTTTTTAGTTAGCAATGTCGAAATATATTAACATAAGTTGTTTTTTTTCCAAAGTTTTTTTTTTTCGAAAACTTCATTTCATACTAGAAATGATGACTCCATTGCATAAATATTATATAGGTATTTGAATTTAATTGCGTTTTAAAAACCATTATGTTGTTCAAGTGCGCAAATGTAACGTGATAAGTAAGGATTCACCTAGAGAAATAAAAAACTTTTATATAAATCTTTCAATTTTTCAAGTTTCAGTTGCTTGCTCCAATCACTATCTTTAGAATAGTATCGGAAATGCAGTATTTTATTTTTTATTTGATTTTTAAGGTTGCGTAACTCAAAAAGTAAACCCGGAAGTCCTCCCGTCTGCCCGTCCGTCAAGACCATTTATCTCGAGATCGCGAGGAGGTATCAATGTTAAATTAGTATAGAATATTTAGGTCTATGTTCCCTAGAAGTCCAAACAAAGTAAAGCTTCTAAGTCGACGTAATCAAAAGATTTTGCATCGATTTTGCCACATTTTGTATGAAATTCGAAAATAGGGTACTTCTCAAGGATCTACAGTTATGAAATTTGAGACGACTAACAAAATAAATAAGGGTTGAAATTCAAAATAATTAAATTTATAAGTATTTCATAGAACAAAATTATTTAAAAAAATGATCATCGCCAAATGAGTTCTTAAGCCAAGAAATTTAAGATTTGTCAAATTTTATGAGTAATATTTCCCAAAATTGGTACAAGAGTCTCGTTGGACGAGTCCGACTCGTACTTAACAACTTTTTTATATTATTTTTGTGATCTGAAATTTTTTAAACAATGTAGTAAGGCCAGTCGTGACGCAGGGGCAAACGTGTGACTGTTAACGCGAGGGGTTGTAGGTTTGAGTACCATTATAGAAAAAAAAAATATTTTGATTTCTTCGCTCCAAATAAGAAGCAATATCAAAACCCGCAGTTCTGAAGTTCTGGTTCTAAGCGGGGAGCGGTGTGTCTTACCACGAGGCTCCCTCTGCCTACACTGCTACATGCGGGATACAACGTGACGCTAAAAAGAACACGTGATCCATTTTGATTTTGAGATAACAGATATATCGTTGATATGTATTGCTTTCTTGTATATAAAAATATTACTTAAGTGGAAGAAAAACAAAGACTTGAAAAAATATGTAAATATTTATTTGAAAACGTTTTAATTATTTTTAAAAATAAATTAAATAAGTAAGTGTAACAAGATATTAGTTATAGGTATTAGCTACATAAAGTCAATATTTAGTGTTGGTAGGAGATGACGGGGGATGAGTAGCTGACGTGCGCGAGGGGAGCGGCGTAGGCAACTTTGGCAACAGGGGCGGCGTAGGCAACGGGGGCAGAGTAGGCCACCTTTGCGACGGGTGCGGCGTAGGCGAGCTTGGCGACGGGAGCGTATGCGATTTTAGCGGGAGCAGATACGATGGGTTGACCTTCGTAACGCACGACGGCGTTGAATCCGTTCACCTTGTCGGCGCTGTAGTCCACGATGCGGTGGACTCCATCAGGCTGTACTAGCGAGTAGGAGCCGTGGACGGCGTCTCCAGCGCGGGCCTCTTGTTGCTGCTTCACATCACCGCTTTGGTTGTCGTGTACGGAGTATTGGAACTCGTAGTTGGCGGGTGCTTCGACCTCTGCGTACTGCACCTCGGGCAGAGCGGTGGCGGCCGCGACCAGAGCGAGAACGATTACAATCTGTAACAAGTTCAATATTTTTCCATTACATATTTTCTTAAAGTTTTTATTGCACTTACTATATCTTTTTTATCCTGTTAATCTGGATTTAAAATTACGAAGACAAAAGGAATGTAATAACAAGCACGGTAAAGAGGTTTAAGTATATGTACAAAGTTTAAATTCACCTTAGCCGACATTGTTGTTGTTGTTGTATTGAGATTTGTGATACAAGTGTACTGACAAATATTTCACTTGAGCTTTTATACGAGTATCGTTGCAAAAGTGTCATAAGTGAGACTTTTCGGTCTTGAAATATTTTTTAAAATCGAATTTACATATTTCTAGTCCGATTTTAGAGGTCAAGTTTATTAGACACCTATGTATTTTTTTGTATTAGCAATATTTATATCTATATGGATTTTTATTTACTCAATCACATAAAAATTACCTAATAAATTCTATATACATACTTGAGACTTATATGATTTGTAACCCGATATTCAAATTAGGCTAAATGAATTGTATACAAATATTCTTTTGCAAAATTGCTTACCTTTACATATAAAAATCATTCTTAATCTTATACCTTTGTATATTGGTATGTCGATGTAGTTTATGTAAATGTTATGCTTAAGATATGTAAGGTATATTATTTGATTCGTCAATAATCAAAGAACTCAACGTCGCGCTTTGCTTCTTCATCAGAAAGAGCGAGCTAGATTAAAAGTGACCTTTATCTTATCAAGCCAAATACATTTCATATATAGTCCAAAAATATTTCTTTAATAGACGGGCATAAGAGTCATAAAAATGCAATATTCTTGGAGCCTCGTATCTCAAAAGGAAAATCACTATATAGGATCACTTTGCTCTCCATCTCTCCGTCGGTCAAAAGTATTTATCTCAAAACGACTAAGAGATATTAAGCTAAATTTAATTCCAAATATTTCAGTCCAAGGTCCCTCGGAGCACAGAAAAACCAAGCTTGAAATCAACAGAAACAAAACGTGCGCTTTTCAAGCGTTAGCGTTATGGCAACTTCCTGTGGACCTACAGTATGACATTTGGCACCAAGTGAAAACTTTTAATGCAAATAAAGAAAAAAAGAATAAGGGAATATTTATAGGTGTTTTATATTTTTTCTCTTGTTTTAATGTCGTAACAGTATTTTATTATGTATTATAATAATATATATGTTTATAGCTGTATTTAATTATTAGTATAGAATTGTAAATTTCTTAACTGGTAACTACTGTGTTTTTACTCACTAATTACCACTCATCCACTGTCACTGGTATGAAGGTGGACGCTCATCTCTATAGAGAGATCTCTTATAGAGACAATTCCACTTTGTACATGAAATATTTTCTATGTTTTTGTTGCCTATGTATTTTAGTAACAATAAAGAATATTATATATATTTATAAAATTCAATTTTTTTTAAATATAATTAGGATTTGAATTTTTTTTTTATTAGCTTCACGCTATATCCCGCACACAGCAGAGTAGGCAGAGGGAACCTAGTGTTTAGACACTTCGTTCCCCACTCTCTGCCGAATTTTGGAGGCATTGCGTGTTGAGTGGCAGAACTCAACGCCGGACTTTGCCTCGACAGCAGAGCGAAGAAATGAAAATATAAATTTAAGTAAATATTTCATCTCCTCGAGTGGGGATCGAACCCACAATCAGTCGGTTTTACAGTCACACTTTGTACCACTGCGCCACGACTGGCCTCTAGGATAGGATAGGATTTGAATGCTAATCAATAATAGAATAATATCTGTCTTAATTGTTGAACGTAACCTGAGGGTAAAAAAGCATAATTACATACAACTCGTGCAAGGATACTCACTTATATAAAAGCTTACAGCAACGACGTTTTAGTACATTCAAATTGTAACATTCACTTCAACAACAACCAAAATGTCCGCTAAGGTGAATTGAGTGTTTTAATTTTAAACCGTTTTCATTTAAATTAACTATATAATTTCACTTATTTCTGTTCTGGGTAACGTATAAATTCTTGGCACGTGTATAAGTGATGCTAGTAAATTGTGATGCTATTTGGTGGAATATATTGTAAATATTTCCTCAATCTGGTTGGACGAAATGCAAGTTGGATTACGCTATCGAAGAAGTAAAACGGCAAAATTATGGTTTTTTTTTTTATCCAAAAAGACTTATCGCTTAGTTAGGTTTAGACATGTTATGGTGGTACCTGAGGGCTGCAAAATTTTTTATACAGATTTGTTATTTTCACGCATTTCGATAATGCGTGAAAATAACAAATCTGTATAAAAAGTAAAACTATACAAAAATATTATGTAAATATCTATTTTTCTATAATAATGATTACAGGTAGTAATCGTCCTTGCCCTGGTCGCGGCCGCTTCCGCTCTGCCCGTGCTGCAGTACGCAGAGCCCGAAGCACCAGCCAACTACGAATTCCAATACTCCGTACATGACAACCAAAGCGGTGATGTCAAGCAGCAACAAGAGGCCCGCGCTGGAGACGCCGTCCACGGCTCCTACTCGCTTGTGCAGCCTGATGGAGTCCACCGCATCGTGGACTACAGCGCTGACAAGGTGAACGGATTCAACGCCGTCGTGCGTTACGAAGGTCAACCCATCGTATCTGCTCCCGCTAAAATCGCCTACGCTCCCGTCGCCAAGCTCGCCTACGCCGCTCCTGTCGCCAAGCTCGCCTACGCTGCTCCCGTCGCCAAGGTGGCCTACTCCGCCCCCGTTGCCTACGCCGCTCCCGTCGCCAAGCTAGCGTACGCCGCTCCCCTCGCGCACGTCAGCTACTCATCCCCCGTCATCTCCTACCAACACTAAGTCAATAACTATGTCTGATATTGTCTGTATAGTTAATTAATTTATTTATGAAATGTGATAAAAGTTGTTGCAATTAAATAATAACAAACATGTTACTTAAGGTCTTTGTATTTCTTACATTTATTTGTATGAATTGCGCAAAATACATACATACATACACACCCATGTATTTCCAGAGGTCCATTCTTTATTTGAAACTGATTTACGTCAAACTCAAATAATTTTATTCACAATAAGAGGTTATATGCTTCATTTTTTAAACGTCAAATAATTTACCACAAGTTCACTAAAGTTAATACGTCAGACCTGAGAAGAACCGGCGCAGGAAACTCAGCGAGACATTTTTTTAAAATCAATTTTATACAAATACATATTTAATTATTTGCGACAATGATACCTTTGAAATAGACTTTGGAGAGAGGATTCCCAAGGCGTGTTATCATTTATAAAATCATTAATTTGGTAATAACCTTTAGAAAATTGTGATTTAGTAAATTTTTTGAAGTGCTTGTGCTTGACCTTATCTTGAATATGTACATAAAATAAAAGCAACGGCAAAAGCAACTATTTGTCTTGAAAAGTGTTGATCAAAGATATTGCGGAAAAAAAAATGACTAAGGTTCATTCAAATGTTAACAAGTACATTATGAATAGCAGTTTAAAAATAAATATAATAATTAATCACATGATAAACGGATGAAAAAGAAGATTTTTTATTTTTAGTACATGTGTAACTGAGGAAAGGCCGCCGGCACAAGCGTGCAACTGTAAACGCGGCGGTTATGGATTCGATTCCCATTCGGAGGAATGAAATATAGCTCTGCCACTCAAGCCGTAATGCCTCAAGAATGCAACGGAAAGTGGAGAACGGAAGTAGAGTCCAATTTTGGTGATTACTATATATTTTTGTGATTAATTTACGATTAAATTAGTTTTTTATATGTTTGTAATGAGATAAAATGTAGGAGAAGGTAATAAAAACAAACAAATCACAACCCTTCGGTAACTTAGTAAATTATCATGTGGTATAAGAATTTGTTGAAATAAGTGACCAAATAATATTTTTAATATATAAATCACGAAATATTTTATGGAATTTTCATTGTGCCCCAAGCCAGACACAGTATGGAGCACCCAATTCTGGACAATAGCCCCTATAATTACGTTATCAACATTTGGACACGCTGTATGTGCCCAACGTTCATATATGAAAAGCCACAAATAAATACGTAGGTGGCGCAGCTGAAAGATATATGAGTACATTATGTAATGGGGGAATTTTACGTGTTTGTTAGGTACCATCAAATTTTTTATCAGATTCACGCTGTATCCCGCACGTTAAGACACTCCGTTCCCCACTTTCTGCCGAATTCTGGTGATACTACGTGTTGAGTGGCAGAACTAAACGCCGCGCTTAGACTCGACACCAGAGCAAAGAATATGGAAATATACATTTAAGTAAATGTTTCATCTCCTCGAGTGGGGATCGAAGTCACAACGAGTCGGTTTTACAGCCGCACTTCGTGCCGCTGCGCCACGACTGGCCTCAATACATTATATATAATTATGAGTGTGTGTACATATTAGGTACGATCCACTTTTAAGAGATATTTAAATCTCAATTATACCTATTCGTGAATCCTGCCCCGATATAATACAAGTGGCAAATGGAAGTTCTATAATATACCACGTATTTTAATTGTACAATCGTATTATCAGAATTCGTTAAATAGGTGGAAAGTGGAGAAGAGACTATGTTAACAGTTCCTTTGCAAATTTATTAATATCTGTAGTACTAAAGTAATAAAAAAATATATCATATTAACGTGAAGCCTAGCGCCATAGCGTCTGAATTCAAACATGATAGTTGTGGATTCGATTATCACTCGGAGAATATTTTTTTTTTCTTTTCCATTCTCTGGTAATACGACAAAGTGGCGATGATGTCTGCCATTTAACACGCGATGTCTCGAAAATTGAGCGGGAAGTCGAGAACGAAATGTCTTGACACTAGGTTCCCTCTTCCTCCCCTTTCCTCGTCAATATGTCGTCATTATAAATTTACATATACACCTTTCTCTATTCTAAGCAACTGTGCTTAGAATAAAAAATGTAATTTGCGAATGTCCTTGACATAGTAGTTGTGACCTGACACCTGTTTAAGAACTGAACCTGCAACCACTTGCGTAATTAAAAAAACTTCTTAATAGTGTTAAATAATATTTAATTATAGAATATTCATCATCGATGAAACGATAAGGTAAATAAAAAAAATACAGTTACGAATTTTTATTAATTAAACAAAGCCTATATTACTGTATATTTCTGTTCAAAAGTATATTAAGGTTGGAGCAGCTAAAATAAATTCTACATAGATAATCATTTTTTAAAATGTTAAGCTTTTAGAAGCGTTTTAAAAAATGAATTGTGTTTGGACAACATTGTTGGGTATACCTGATATATTGTTGAACGTCCATCTACCATATGTTTTCTACTATGCCATGATACAAATAGGTATAATATAAATATCCCTCAAATATGAATCTTAATTATTAATGTCGTTTACTCACATAGTTTATGTGATTTATTGTTCTCGATTTTGCTTGAAGTGAGTTAAAATCTGAGTTTAGAAAGGAACTACTATAAGAGATTAAGATCTCTTAGAAACATTAAATAGAGAGACCAGTCGTGGCGCAGCGGCACGAAGTGTGACTGTAAAACCGACTGGTTGTGGATTCGATCCCCACTCGAGGAGACGAAATATTTACTTAAATTTATATTTCCATTTCTTCGCTCTGGTGTCGAGGCTAAGCGCAGCGTTGAGTTTTGCCACTCAACACGCAATGTCTCCAGAATTCGGCAGAACGTGGGGAACGGAGTATCTTAACACTAGGTTCCCTCTGCCTACCCTGCTGTGTGCGGGATACAGCGTGAAGCTGATTTAGAAACACTTACTTATTTCTGAATAGAAATATTTATAAATAACCAGAAAAAATATAAATGTACAATACTCCTGAAACAGCATACAATCTATTGTAATATAGTTGTTATATACTTATTACTTATTTATGATATTACATGTGTGATAAACTTGACCTCTAAGATATAATATATTGAAGTGGCTATATTTAAATTCAAATCCTTATTTAAAAAAAATATTTTGCGGCCGAGAAAGTCTCACTTGCGACACGTGCAACGACGGTCGTATAAAAGCTCAAGTAACATAATTCTCCCTACACTTGTATTACAATTCTCAATACATAAACAACTATAATGTCCGCTAAGGTAAATAAAAATTTTGTAAATGTAAATAGATATATGCATATAAAATCTTGAAATAATATGATAAAAAGGAAATGACAATTTGAAGTGTGTGTATTTATAAAATACTTTAATTTGTTACAGATCGTAATCGTCCTCGCCCTAGTCGCGGCCGCTTCCGCCCTGCCCGTCTTACAGTACGCAGAACCCGAATCGCCAGCCCACTATGAATTCCAATACTCCGTACACGACAACCAAAGCGGTGATGTAAAGCAGCAACAAGAGGCCCGCGCTGGAGACGCCGTCCACGGCTCCTACTCGCTCGTGCAGCCTGATGGAGTCCACCGCATCGTGGACTACAGCGCTGACAAAGTGAACGGATTCAACGCTATCGTGCGTTACGAAGGTCAACCAATCGTATCTGCTCCCGCTAAAATCGCATACGCTCCCGTCGCCAAGCTCGCCTACGCTGCTCCCGGCGCCAAGGTGGCCTACTCCGCCCCCGTCGCCTACGCCGCCCCTGTCGCCAAAGTAGCCTACGCCGCTCCCCTCGCGCACGTCAGCTACTCATCTCCCGTCATCTCCTACCAACACTAAGTCAATAGCTATAGCGGTCATTCTAAGTTAAATTAACTTAATTTATTGACGAAATATGATAAAATAGTTGAAATAAAAATATTACATACATATTATTTAATGTCTTTGTTTACCTTTCATTTAAGTTTAGTATGTGTATAAATTAACAAACGCATATAAAAGACCGGGGGGCCTCAATAACACCTGGTATTGGGGCCCCCCGCAGGTATCGTGGCAGGCTTTGATAATTGTTACTAAAAACCACTCTATCCAGTGAAACTTTTTTTTTAAAACGTAACATTAATATGACGATATTCATATTAAAAAAAAAATAGAGAGAAGGCAGCGCATTGCCGTGAGTGCACTGGTCAAAACTTTTTAATGTGCTGCAATTATTCCAGTAATTTTGTGAATTTGACATTATGTTCATAATTAACGTTGCCATACAGGATTTTTAAGGTCAATATGCATAATATTCAATGTTTTATAAGGAATGAGGCTCTTTAATAGACTCCATGATATTGGTAATTAGACCCATTATGGTCCCGGGCCCATATAACGTACTGACATTGTATTTGAATATTTTACTAGTTTATAGATGCCATAGACAAAGTTTATTGTCTCCAACTATCATTATTTGCTAATTGTTCTTTGCTATCAGGAGAAAATCTTGAAATCGGAAACAGAGCTGGACGCAGATGTTGACGCGGCTATCAACTCAGCCGAGATGACACAGAGTATATCGCCAACAGTTCTAGCCGGTACCAAAAAGGCCAGTGATATCCAGCGGGAGCTCCAACAGTCGGAGCAAAAACAGTCGTAGAACTCGTCTATGAAAATATAATAAAATAACCGTCCTCGCCTGAACTCAGATACATTCTGTGTATTTTGTGATGCGAAGTATACTAGCGAACTTATGGACACCACTGGCTGGCACTCGAAATAAATCTCCGATTTTTGTTATTAATTTCAATACACTATATATATATACTATATAGACCAAAGGTACTGCGGACACTAAATGAAAATGTAATATTTTGTCATGCGCCAGATAATATCCGTCCATTTCACTATTGGTCTCTTGATTAAGTGGTTAAGACAGCACTGTTGTGATTCCGTTGTTATTTTGTTGTTTTTATTTAGTTCATTTTAAAACATGAGTAAACATGCACCAAATTAAATAGAATTTACAAAAAAGTTTTATGAATAGACTATAGAGACTCATCATAATAATGTTATATTATAGCCAGAGACTTTTATTTCCTTTTAAATAAAAAAAAAACGTAAAATAAAATAAATTTTAGATAAAAAAAGTATCCTATTTAATTTTTAATACTTGATGATATAATCAGATGAGTAGTTTCAACGTGAAAGCGATAACAAACTAAATTACATTTACATTTTTAATATTAAAAAAAAATTAAATTAAATTAGCTTCACGCTATATCCCGCACACAGCAGGGTAGGCAGAGGGAACCTAGTGTAAGACACTCCGTTCCGCACTTTCTGCCGAATTTTGGAGGCATTGCGTGTTGAGTGGCAGAACTCAACGCCGCGCTTTGCCTCGACACCACAGCGAAGAAATGGAAATATAAATTTATATAAATATTTCATCTCCTCGAGTGGGGATCGAACCCACAATCAGTCGGTTGTACAGTCAGACTTTGTGCCACTGCACCACGGCTGGCCTCAATTTTTAATATAAGTACCTACTATGATTTTTGAATTCAAAAATCTTATAACTATACACTTTTAGCATTTTTTAAGTGCTATTCCACACTTAGAAAAGAAAAATACTTATTTAAAAACCTCCCTACAGAGCTAACGACATAAATAAGTTGTAACAAGCGTATAATAATTTTGACGTAGCTTGATGGGAACATATGACTTAGTGGTCAGAGCGCCTGGTCTGTTTCCAGGAGGCGCCGGTTCAAGGCCCACTTAACGTTAAAAATGTTATACATTTTTTTGAATAAAATAATATTGGTGTAGCAAAAATAAATAGCTTAAGAAAAAATCTACAAATGACCTGGATACAAATTTTTACTAACATAAGTCTATTACACTATTGTCTATTGCGATTTAGATTGTGTGATTTAGAGTTTTGAGTTAAATTTGAAAGAACTAGAAGGAGTATTGTGTTTTAGGATATTATTCACAAAATGCAATCAAAAATAAATAATCGAAATACATACAAAGACCTCATAGCTAGTTTTACGTGATTAAGTAACATAATATCAAAATTTAAAAAATAATCATATAACATCATAAATTAATAAAAGTATTGAAATATTTCTAGTTCAATATATATGAAACTTAGAGGTCAAATTTATTAGATATGTAATAAACTAAAAATATATCAATACATTTCTTTTATAAAAAATATTTTGCGGCCGAGATAGTCTCCCTTGCGACACTTGCAACGACGGTCGTATAAAAGCTCAAGTGAAATAATTCTCACTACACTTGTATTACAATTATCAATACATCAACAACTATAATGTCCGCTAAGGTAAAATGAAACTTGGCACATGGTAGAGTGTTAAGACACTCCGATGGCCATTTAGCGCCGAATTATGGAGGCATTGTGTATTATATTTAGTGGAGGAACTCAACGCGCCTCGCGTCGGCACCAAAGCGAAAAAATGAAAATGTTAATTTAAATAAATATTTTATTTTCTCGAGTGGTAATCGGATCCACAATCAGTCGCGTTGACTTGTGACCCTGCGCAACTACTGGCCTCAATTAGAAAATTTTAAGACATGTACTTAATTATAAAATTATTTAATTATCTTGTTACAGATTATATTGGTTCTCGCTCTGGTCGCGGCCGCCTCCGCTCTGCCCGTGCTGCAGTACGCAGAGCCCGAAGCACCAGCCAACTACCAATTCCAATACTCCGTACATGACAACCAAAGCGGTGATGTAAAGCAGCAACAAGAGGCTCGCGCTGGAGACGCCGTCCACGGCTCCTACTCGCTCGTGCAGCCTGATGGAGTCCACCGCATCGTGGACTACAGCGCCGACAAGGTGAACGGATTCAATGCCATCGTTCGTTATGAAGGCAAGCCCATCGTATCCGCTCCAGCTAAAATCGCCTATGCACCCGTCGCCAATCTCGCCTACGCCTCTCCCGTCGCCAAGGTGGCTTACTCCGCCCCCGTTGCCTACGCCGCCCCTGTCGCCAAGCTCGCCTACGCCGCCCCCCTCGCACACGTCAGCTACTCATCTCCCGTCATCTCCTACCAACACTAGACCCATATAGCTTTTATTTCACTAGACATATTTATACGATATGAATTGTTACAAATAAATTATTTGTTATAGTTATACAGAATTCTTTTAATTGAATACTTAATTAATTACATATTTACTTATTACTTGTTTGAGCGTAGTAAGTTTTATGTAAAATGTTGTCCTCAGAAAAATTATGTAATACATTCCATACAAAAATGTTAAAATATATGTTTTGTGTACTTGTGTTTATCTATAAAGATAGATAAACACAATTGCATACGACACGTACCTATATATAAATATTTAAACTTCAACTTCACATGAAGTATGTCCCTTATTTGACGCAAAAGGTAGAGTGAACTCTGTGACGAGCTTGTCTACACTTTTACCCAACTCTGTTATATTTCGTGCTGGCAGTACAAGGCTTTAGTAAAGTAGTAATCTTTTATTAATACAAAACTTAAACTGGTCAGGAAAGAGTCGCGTCATGCAGGACAATAGCAAAATATGAAAAGTTACATCAAACAATCTTTTAAGTATTTATGATCATCTCTTATAGATAAAGCTTGTTCTTGTCATTGGAATTCGAACTCTGTAACTGCTATAACCAAAAAAATCAGTTTAATATCCTTTTCTCTAAATTATGAATTTTATATCACAAAAAACATCTAAGCAAATTTATACTTGATTTTTTATATTTCATTTCTTACAAAACATGTGCATAGCCTCCGTAAATATTAATTTGTTATGTTGGCCAGTCGTGGCGCAGCGGCACGATGTGTGACTAAATCAGCTGGTTGTGGGTTCGATCCCCAGTCAAGGAAATGAAATATTTATATACATTTATGCACACACATGTTTTGGTTTCGAATCAAACGACATTGAGTTGCGTGAGTTCCACTACTAACACGAAATGCCTCCAGAATTCAGTGGAAAGTGGGGAACAAATAAAATAAAATAAATCAAATAAATCAGCTTCACGCTGTATCCCGCACACAGCAGGGTAGGCAGAGGGAACCTAGTGTTAAGACACTCCGTTCCCCACTTTCTGCCGAATTCTGGAGGCATTGCGTGTTGAGTGGCAGAACTCAACGCCGCCCTTAACCTCGACACCAGAGCGAAGAAATGGAAATATAAATTTAAGTAAATATTTCATCTCCTCGAGTGGGGATCGAACCCACAACCAGTCGGGGAACAAATATTTGGAAAATTAGGCATAAAAAGGAAAATGAATGTCTTAACAGTAAGTCCTCTTGCCTACCACACTATGGGATAAAGCTGAAGCTGTTTTTTTAGCTCCTTGATATAGAACAGGATATGTATTTTTAATATTATTTTCAACATTCAAAAGTAATTTAATAACATTCTATACTTTTATTTAAATACATATAACATAGACAAGCGGTATCCAGTGTATGTGTATTGTGTAATAACATTAAACTACAGTTACAGGTGCCCAATAAGAAGAAATGAGCATTTGCTGCGATATAAAAAAACTATTTTTAGAATTTTCTCGTCATCCCAGTGGAAAATTTTTGCAGAGATGTTGTAGCGCGAGCGTCTGATAATACTAGAGCATGCTCAATAAGGCACGTTCTGTTCACGCCCGCCCAAAGCCGCCCTTGCCCCTGCGCTGCAGGTAAAGCAAACTCGGAATTAGCATGCTCATTATTTGCAATGGTTGATACTCATTTTACTATGAGCAATTAAAAATAGCTTGGTTTCGTGCCTGTAATGAGCATGTGTACCTTTAAGTAAATATTAGTAGCGGGCGAATTTTTTTAATACTTTGCTATTGTCCTGCATGACGCGACTTTTATCAGACCAGTTTAAGTTTTGTATTTATAAAAGATTAGTTATTTACTAAAGCCTTGTACTGGCAGCACCAAATATAATCGAGTTGAGTAAAAGTGTAGACAAGCTCGTCACAGAGTTCACTTTACCTATTGCGTCAAATATGGGACATACTTCATGTGAAGTTCAAGTTTAAATATTTATATATAGGTACATGTTGTATGCAATTGTGTTTATCTATCTTTATAGATAAACACAATTACACAAAACATATATTTTAACATTTTTGTATGGAATGTATTACATAATTTTTCTGAGGACAACATTTTACATAAAACTTACTACGCTCAAACAAGTAATAAGTAAATATGTAATTAATTAAGTATTCAATTAAAAGAATTCTGTATAACTATAACAAATAATTTATTTGTAACAATTCATATCGTATAAATATGTTTAAGAAATAAAAGCTATATGGGTCTAGTGTTGGTAGGAGATGACGGGAGATGAGTAGCTGACGTGCGCGAGGGGAGCGGCGTAAGCGAGCTTGGCGACGGGGGCGGAGTAGACAACGGGGGCGGAGTAGGCCACCTTGGCGACGGGAGCGGCGTAGGCAAGCTTGGCAACGGGAGCGTATGCGATTTTAGCGGGAACGGAAACGACGGGCTTGCCTTCATAACGAACGACGGCGTTGAATCCGCTTTCCTTGTCAGCGCTGTAGTCTACGATGCGATGGAGTCCATCAGGCTGCACGAGCGAGTAGGATCCGCGGACGGCGTCTCCAGAGCGAGCTTCTTGTTGTTGCTTTATGTCACCGCTTTGATTGTCATGTACGGAGTATTGGAATTCGTAGTTGGCCGGCGCCTCGTACTGCAGCACGGGCAGGGCGGAGGCAACAGCTGCCATGGCGAGGACGATCACAATCTGTAGCAAGATGAAACATTTTTATAATTACACGCATAAAATTTTAATTAAAAAAAATATATATATATTTTCAATGTATGACATTTGAAATTTACCTTGGCGGTCATTGTCGTTGTTGTTATATTGAATATTGAAATACAAGTGTCCTGAATAAAATTTATTTGACCTTTTATATGACTGTCGTTGCAAAAGTTGTATATTTTTGTTTATAAAAAAAAAAAAAAAAGTGAAAAGTGTTTATAAGGAATAAAATTTATAAAATTCTAATTCGATTCATATCGATGAGGTCAAGTTTATTCGATATGTCTGTATTTCCAATATGTAAGACACACGTATCTACAATTGCTTATAATGTGTATGTATAAATAGGATGTACGTTAATGAATAAATCTAATGTAATTAGGTGAAATGTGTTCCTTCTTTCGATAAATGAGTTTTGAAAGGAGTTATATATTTCATGAAAAATAGACTTCGCAAAATATTTATTTTTATATGAACCGATATTCGCCCTTTATTTTATGAATGTATTGCAAAATTTTATTTGCGTTATTCTACTAAAGATTTTCTTTAAATTGGTATCTTCTCAAAATTATTATAAAAAATTAAATTAAAAAAAAGCTTCACGCTTTACCCCACACAGCAGGGTAGGTACAGGGAACCTAGTATCAAGACAATTGCATGATAGACAATTGCGTGTTGAATGGCGGAACTCAACACTGTGTGAAGTATTTTTTATACAAATATATTTATTAAAATTTATATTTTCATTTCTTCTCTGTGTCGAGGCAAAGCACGTCATTGAGTGCACGTAATGCCTACAGATTTTGGCGAAAAATGGGGAACGGAGTGTCTTAACACTAGAGTTCCTCTATGTATATAACTCCCTCTATCTCCTCGAGTGAGGATCGAACCCACAACCAGTCGATTTTTACAGTCATACTTTGTGCCACTGCGCCACGACTGGCCTAATTTAATAAAATATTAAAATCAATTCAAAATAAAATATACATAACCATAGGACACCATCGTGGCTCAGAGGCATAAGCGAGCGACTTTGACACAATTGCGAGTTCAAATAAAAAATAAATATTTTGTGTAGTGTGAATTATGTAGCTATCATTTCGATAAATAAAAAAGGAACTCATTTCACATATTTACGTTAGGTTGAGTTTTTTTTTTCATTGAGAAATATCAAAAATACATTATGTCATACAAATTATCTTACACCTTACTTTTTTTGAAATACACATACATATACACAATTACATTTCTAATAAACTTGACCTCTGAGATATAAATTGAATTAGACAAATTTAAATTTTATTTTATGCAAATATAAATTAACGTTGAGCCTTATTTATATCACTTTTGCAACAACTCATATAAAAGCTCAGCTAAATTATTTCTCAGTACCACTTGTATTATAATTCTCAATATAATAACAACCACAATGTCCGCTAAGGTAAATTTAAAATAATATATATGCAAAAATACATTTGTATTGTAATAAGATTATTTACTATTAACATTTTTGGTATATATTACAATTATATTTTTTTTTCTACAGATTGTGATTGTCCTCGCCCTGGCCGCAGCTGCCTCTGCTCTGCCCGTGCTGCAGTACGCAGAGCCCGAAGCACCCGCCAACTACGAATTCCAATACTCTGTACATGACAACCAAAGCGGTGATGTAAAGCAGCAACAAGAGGCCCGCGCTGGAGACGCCGTCCACGGCTCCTACTCGCTCGTGCAGCCTGATGGAGTCCACCGCATCGTGGACTACAGCGCCGACAAGGTGAACGGATTCAACGCCGTCGTGCGTTACGAAGGTCAACCCATCGTATCTGCTCCCGCTAAAATCGCCTACGCTCCCGTTGCCAAGCTCGCCTACGCCGCTCCCGTCGCCAAGCTGGCCTACTCCGCTCCCGTTGCCTACGCCGGCCCTGTCGCCAAGCTCGCCTACGCGGCTCCCCTCGCACACGTCAGCTACTCATCCCCTGTCATCTCCTACCAACACTAGACCCATACAGCTTTTATTTTTCTAAGAATATTTTGTTGTTACAAATAAATTATTTGTTATAATTTTACGGATTTGTTTGATTACAAAGATCCTATCCTACGAACTACATATTTATTTCTTATTTGAGCATAGTTGTTACAAAAAAAGATTTCATAAGTAAATATATTATGGACATTTTGATCAGTAGAATATTAGAATTTATTGTTTCATTTACTTGTAAAGATATATATATATATGTGTAAACTTAACATTTGAATCTTATACTTTAAATTATTTATATAAAAAAATGTAATTAAATATTTTTTTTATAGTAACTACAAAACTAGTAGCTACAAACTTAAAAAAAAAGTAGCTACAAAAATAGTATTGAGTTATTCAACTTTAAATCAAAACGTCAAATTTAATTTACATTTATTTTTTTCTCCAAAAGCGTAAGTTATACTTTTGTCAGTTACCGACTGAAAGAGTCTATGGGTCTAAGGGTCTATGTTAATTAAAAATGTAAAACATTATATATTATTTTGATTTCTCATCTCTTTTAAAAAATATTATTAAATCGAAACAGTCCCCAACCTGGGATTCCAACCAACAACCATTTCATTCAGTTCATTTCAGTCATAAATGCGAATCGAAACGTAGAGACTGCAATAAAAATCGACTTCAAATTTGTTGCAATTATTTTTTTACAAAAAAAAATTGTAATTATGATATTTTATGAAATAAAATCTAGTCTAATAAATTACATAAGACTTGTAAGTTGATTTTAATCTTTAAATACACAACGACACTAACCTACTTTAGGCCGTCGTGGCCAAGTGGAAAAAGGGTGTGACTGTAAGCGCGACGGTTGTAGGATCGATTTCCACTCAGAGGGATAAAATGTTTAATATTATTCGCTGTTGTAACAGTGAAAAGCACGGCGTTAAGTTCTGCGTCAACAAATTATCTTCAACAAATTATCTCCATATTTTGCCGTCGTGGCGCAGATGCATAAGGGTGTGACTGTGATGTAACGGTTGTGGGTTCGATCCCCATTCGGGGGAATGAAATATTATTTAGTAAGATTCCCGTTTCTTCATTCGGGCACCAAGGCAAAAACTCGACGTTGAGCTCCACCCCTTAACAGGCAATGCATCGAAAAATTTGGCGGAAAGTGGGGAACGGAGTGCCCTAACACTAAGTTCTCTTTGTCTATATTACGTTTTATCTAAGTAGAATCTTAGATAAAAAGTAATTTTCCGACATACATATAGATTTTTTATATTTTCACGCCGTATCCCGCATATCGCAAAGAAGGCAGAGGGAATCTAGTGTTAATACACTCCTGTTGTCACTTTCCGCCGAATTTCCGCGACATTATGCATTACATGTGTTACTAGGGCAGGGAAATGACAATATTATATAATTCATACCTCCAAGTAGGCATTGAACTCTCAACCGTCGCGTTTACAATCACATGCATGTGCCACTGCGCCACGACGGCCTCGAATAGGGTATTTTTTGGCAATATTTCGAAACCTATAATAATAAATATGTATAAATATTCCTATATTCATTATAGCTTTATAAAATACGGGATATCTAAATTTGAATAGTTTTTTCAGTCATCTCGAAATAGTACTGGCACTAAACATGACAGATTTAACAAAAATATCGTTCAGAGTGAACCAAATCAAGTATCACTCCAACACGTTAAAAAATAATAATAACTTTTTATATTGTAATAAAAAAAATATGATACAATAAAAACGACGATCTCGACGTATTATTTTTATTACGTCATAAATTAAATCTCTAATACCCAGGTGCGAAAATTTCATAAGTAAATTATATATTCAATTTAGATAACGATCCGCATGGGTTATACATTTCAAATGTACACCGAAGCAATGAATTAACAAAAGTTATCTTATATATTTAATTAAATCATGTCACATTCAAGTTGAACCAGCGACACATGTAACCATACCAACATGTAATACGAATCGTGCCAAACCGCTTGCATACAAATTCCAAGTAAAATGGTGACCTTCACCTCGCCGCCAATTGTAGCTCCGTAATTAGTATATGCTCTATAGCCCAGGGCGGTTCGTATGTCACCATGCTGGAACAGTATAAAAACCTAAGACATTCAAGACTAAGACACAGTCAAACGCCGACAAACAGCAACAATGGTAGCTAAAGTAAGTATTATACGTTGTTAAGGATCAGACAAAATCGATGTTCATTCAATAAGAATATATGTTCTATTTTTAAACATTTTTTAAAGTGTTATTCCACACTTAGGAAAGAAAAATACTTATTTAGAAAACGTATAAAAATTTGAACGCAGCGGGACTCGAACCCGCGCCTCCTGGAAATACTTCTCGCCAAGCTATGTCGAAATTTTTATACGCTTGTTACAACTTATTTATGTTGTTAGCTTCTCTGTAGGGAGATTTTTACAAATTTCCGCTACCCAAAGATAATTACTAAGAATTATCGTTTGGCAAGAGAGAAACTATTTTTAAATAGTTTTAAACATTTTTTAAATTGTTATTCCACACTTAGGAAAGAAAAATACTTATTTAGAAGGAGGTTCCAGGAGGCGCGGGTTCGAGTCCCGCTGCGTTCAAATTTTTATACGTTTTCTAAATAAGTATTAATATATATTCTAATTTTACTTTTATATTACAGTTCATCATCGTCCTCGCTCTGGCCGTAGCCGCCTCGGCTGTTCCCTTGGTGCCAGTTGCTAAAATCGCGTACGCCGAACCCGAAGCACCTGCCAACTACGAATTCCAGTACTCCGTACACGACAACCAAAGCGGTGATATTAAGCAGCAACAAGAGGCCCGCGCTGGAGACGCCGTCCACGGCTCCTACTCGCTCGTGCAGCCTGATGGAGTCCACCGCATCGTGGACTACAGCGCTGACAAAGTGAACGGATTCAACGCTATCGTTCGTTACGAAGGACAACCCATCGCCCCCGCTCCCGTTAAGGTCGCCTACGCACCCGTCGCCAAGCTCGCCTACGCCGCTCCCGTCGCCAAGGTGGCTTACGCCGCCCCTATTGCCAAGGTTGCCTACTCCGCACCCGTAGCCTACGCTGCCCCCGTCGCCAAGCTCGCCTACAGTGCCCCCCTCGCCAAGGTAGCCTACGCCGCTCCTCTTGCCCACGTTAGCTACTCATCCCCCATCATCTCTTACCAACACTAAGTCAACTGTTATTATTGTTATCCTAATTTATTATCCTATAATAGTTGCAAATAAATAATTTGTTAAGATTTAATTATATCTTTATTTTTTAACCATTTAGTTCAGTGATGGATTTGGACATTAGTAAGGTAAAGGCTTAGGTTAGGAATTTGCCGCATTTATTGAAATTTATATTTCCATATCATCGCTCATCTGGTGTCGAGTTCCTTCACTCACGCAATGCCTCCAGACTTCGATGGAAAATGGAGAACGGAGTGTCTTATAACTAGGTTCCCTCTGCCTATCCTGCTGATTGCGGAATACAGCATGAAGATGATTCAATTTTAATTTTATTTTATTAACAAAAAACATATCATGTTGTACTCAAATTCGAATAATTTTTACCAATGAAAGAAACAAACGGTTCAGCTACTATTTATCATATTCTTAAAACCAAATATATCGTCCAAAACCTTCAACATGAATGTTGAACTCTACATACATGTATTTACTATATTTCAACTACTCAACACGGAATACCTCCAGAATTCGGTGGAAAGTAGAGAACGGAGTGTCTTAAAAGTAAGTTCCCTCTGCCTACCCTGCTGTGTGCGAGATACAGCGTGAACCTGAAAAAAAAAATCACCCATAATACCCAATATATCGCGTCCAAACCCTTTAACACACATGTATATCAACTTCAGAGTAAAGGGGAGTGGGGGGAGGTCATATGGGGAGGTTGGGCGTGGGTGGACCGCACCTGAATTATTCATAGAGCCGCATAGTGATTTCATCTCATTGAATCGAGCTGCCGCCGGCCGTGATTACGACAGCGATACCTCCGCTCGCCCGACCTGGACAATGTTGCTTGTCAACTAATTCTGATAGTTATGGCTGATAAGGTGGACTATCTAGATATGATCAGTCTTTGTGGAATTTAATTTTTTTATTTGGATGTTCTGGGTTCAAGTTTAAATTGAAAAAAAAATCGTTGTATGTTTATATAGTATTAATATTTGGATTCTGTTATTAAATGAAATATTTAAAATAATTTCATGAGCGTTTCGTCATCAAGTAGGTAAGACGTGGACGGCAAAATAGTGGAAAACAATTGACTATTCACCTTTTACTAGCAATATTAAGCATTTATATTTTTTGATTGTATAAATAACCTAAACGCAAAAACTAAACAACAGTAACTCATGTATCCATTAAAAGCTCCTGAAACTCCTGAAATAAACACAAAAAAGGAAACCAAACGTTAATCCACTTAGTTGTTTCAATTATTATATAAAATAAATGAAACATTTGCGTTTGCTGATCAATAAATAGTACGAGCCGAATAGCAGGTAAAAATGAAGAGATTGGTTTTTATCTGTGCCGCGGCGGTAAATTGAATGTAAAGTTGATTTCCCGGCGGGCCTCGCGGGCCTCGCGGGCCTCGCCGCATAATTCCCCACAAATTAAGCCGATACCGATTCAGTTGCTACCAATGTAAATATTTTCGGTAAATGCCTCCATTATATTTGTATGTATTTAATATATCATAATATGTGCAAAATATCCAGGTTGAGCCGCAAATTATTGCTATTCATTGCCATCGGTTCGACGCGTGTGCGTGCGTGGTTAGATTTATGATTATTTATATATTTTGTAAGTGATGTCATATATTAATTTCTATTTATACAGGGTGTAACGCGATCGATCAACGGTTGTCAACTTCAACATCTACTTATACATTTTACTCCCATGTATGTCAGCGGATTTTTAGGCCAGTAGGGGCACGAACTGTGACTATAAACGCGACTGGTTGTGGGTTCGATCCCCACTCGAGGAAATGAAATATTTATTTAAATATACATTTCCATTTTTTTTGCTCTGGCGTAATAAAGTGCGGCGCTAACAAACCACCAACAGCGCAATGTCTCTTCAATAGGCGTAAAATTCAATACGCAATACGTACAATAAAATAAAACAGAAATAGTGAGAAACTGGTTTTGAGTAAAATAAATTAGTAATGGGACATCTAGTTCCGCCACTTAACACGTAATGGAACAAAAACAGGAAAAGAATTAAGTGTATAACAAAAATGGCTTAATGGAAACGGAGAGTCTTAACACTCTGCCCACCCTGGTATGTGCGGGATGTATCGCCGCTTGAAGCTAAAAAAAAGAAAAAAATAGTAATAGTAGCTTTTACCTTTTTAAATATTCAAAAGTGGTTGACCGTCTACCGCAATAATTTGTCCGGTTGACCTCGTAGGTTACAGGTTCAAACCCAACTTAATTTATCGAAAGTACGGCATTGGACCACTCGACGGTATATTTCTTTCTACTTTTTCCAAGAAGTGTAATCATTTATAAATTATTGATCTACATTTCTGTATATATATATATAGTTGTATGATCGAATATTACAAAATTATAAAACTTGATTATTAATTTTGTCTTATATATATGCAAAGTTCTATTTGTTTTGTTATTATCACAAATATTTTTTTTTGTTGTTATTGTAAAAACCGGGTAAGTGCCACGTGGACTCGCCCACCGAGGTTTCCATAACAATTTCAATATAGTAGCTCATCGGGAAGTACCACTGACAAAAGTTAACAAGCAGAAATTTGCGAGCGATATGTCCTCATTTTGTACAAACAAAATCAGCTTTACGCTGTATCCCTTGCTGTACAAGGTAGGCAGAGTAAACTTAGTGTTAAGATACTCCGTTCTCGATTTTCAGCGGAATTCTGGAGGTATTACGTTTGCGTTGAACGCCGTACTTTGACATGAAATGAAAATATTAAATATTTCATATCCTCGAATGGCGACCGAACTCAAATCTGTCGCGTTTACAGTCACACACTTGTGTCTCTGTGCCACGACTGGTCCTCAGTATTTTTTTAATTTTATTATTATTTTTAGATATATAAAAATCATATTGTACTGATAAAACCGACTGGTTGTGGGTTCAGTTCCCACTCAAGGAGATGAAATATTTACTTAAATTTATATTTCTATTTCTTCGCTCTGGTGTCGAGGCAAAAAGCGCGGCGTTGAGTTCTGCCACTCAACACGCAATGTCTCTAAAATTCGGCAGAAAGTGGGGAACGGAGTGTCTTAACACTAGGTTCCCTCTGCCTACCCTGCTATGTGCGGGATACAGCGTGAAGCTAATTTATTTAATTTTATTTTATTTATATTGTACTGACTTAGAGGCATTTACATAACTTGTTAACTATAAGTATCGTGTATGAAAAACATACAAAAAACGAAATAAAGACTCTGTATTTCTTTTTAAAATGCTATATTATCAAAATGTATTTATTAAAAACGTCCAACTGTTAAACCCTATCATCATTTCACTCTCATATAATATAAAAAGCTACATCAAAACGTTCCCACACCGATACCTACACCAGGAACACGGGTGTATCATCCCTAATAAACACAATCCTCTTACGAAAAATTAATCAAGAAACCCCACGGCTTAGGGGGCGATTTCTCTCTTTGTACACACGAGATCAATATGCGCCACTAAAGTAATCTTAGTCTGTGCGACGCGAAATGTATGTAATATTTGATCTTTCAATAGATACTTTCTTTTTTTATTATATTTACTTGTTGAACTAGGTTTTTTTTGGTATTTTTTTTGTTATAAGTTTAATATTTTTTTAGTAGCAAAAGAATAGTTAATCTAAATAATTTACAAAAAAATATATAAATTTATATCTGACTCAAATAGAGTTTAATATGAAAAAAAATGTTTGATTATATATTTTTTTATTGTTTTATATTAGGTATGGGATAGTAATAAAGAGGCCAGTCGTGGCGCAGTGGCACAAAGTGTGACTGTAATACCGACTGGTTGTGGGTTCGATCCCCACTCGAGGAGATGAAATATTTACTTAAATTTATATTTCTATTTCTTCGCTCTGGTATCGAGGCAAAGCGCGGCATTGAGTTCTGCCACTCAACGCGCAATGCCTTCAAAATTCAGCAGAAAGTGGGGAACGGAGTGTCTTACACTAGGTTCCCTCTGCCTACCCTGCTGTGTGCGGGATATAGCGTGAAGCTCATTAATTTTTTTTTAATTTTATGGGATAGTAATATCTAGCATATCAATTGATGCACGATATGTATATCAATCGGAATTTAACTAAATAATATAAGTAATAACAGGAATTAAATAAAAAAAATTAAGCACATATTAAGAGAATTATAAGACTTTTTTCATACAATGACGTAACTTACTTATAATAAATTATATATTATCAACAAAATGCAAAAAAGATAGATATAAATATATAAATAAATGACCTCATTAAATTATTAAAAAAAATCTTATGACGGCTTTATAACAGCCTACAGCTTGAAAGTATGCAAATCAGCCACCGATCTGGTGTCACCGATCAAATTCAAAACGTACTGGAGGCCAGTAATGGCACAGGAGCTCAAACGCATGGTTCGATTCTTACTTGAACAAATTGAAAATTTGACTGAGAAATGAAATATTTAACATTTACATTTCCTCGCTCGCCGGTATCGAGACGAAGCGCGGCGTTGAGTTCCGGCACTCAACACGCCTTCAGAATTCGGTGGAAAGTGGGGAGCGTGTGAGAAGTGTTTTAACAGTAATACTAGGCTCCCTATGCCTACCCTGCTACATGCGGGATACAGCGTGAAGCTGAAAAATTAAAAAAAAAAACTAGAGATATATATTGAAATTTAATAGATGATGGGCGAAATTAAATAATCATTTTAGAAATAAAACAATAAAATCGATTTTAATATATTTATTACATAATTACGTTTTAGTATTTGCAAGTGGTATTGGACATTCGTAAATGTTTAACGTTTTATCTTTGGAAACCGACAAAAGTTTGGTGCCTTCAGAGTTAAATTTGACGTCCCATACCTGGAAAATAATAAAGAAATTAAAAAAAGTTATAAGAGTGCGCATATTTTACATTTTAAAAAGTTATTTTCGTACTATACGTGAGGCCAGTCGTGGCGCAGTGGCACGAAGTGTGACTGTAAAACCGACTGGTTGTGGGTTCGATCCCCACTCGAGGAGATTAAATATTTACTTAAATTTATATTTCCATTTGTTCGCTCTGGTGTCGAGGCTAAGCGCGGCGTTGAGTTCTGCCACTCAACACGCAATGCCTCCAGAATTCGGCAGAAAGTGGGGAACGGAGTGTCTAAACACTAGGTTCCCTCTGCCTACCCTGCTGTGTGCGGGATACAGCGCGAAGCTGATTTTTTTATTTTCGTACTATACTTAATTATAATTAAAATATATTATGTAATAAAAAATTTAAAAATATGCTTAAAGACATGTTCTCGGTAATTGCTATTTCTTGATAAATTATAATAACAGGTTATTTAGGTTTACAGTTTAGGTTAAGCTATGAAATTCTTTTTAATATTGCGTATGAAATCCTAACCGACTTCCTACTAATATTGTAATGTTTGTATGGATGTTTGTTCCACTTTTACGCAAAAACTACTTACTAGATTTAGATGAAATGTTACAATAATAAAGCTTATACGTATATCAGAATAGGCAAAAATTTGCTTAAATATATTGTATACTTTATTTTTAATACAACAATTACTTTAAGCACGCGATACCGCTGGTCACTAGCATTTAATTTTAGTTACTTAATAATGTTATTGAATCAAAATTAAATTCTATGAATGACGGATGGATTTATGACTTACTTTATGAACAGATAGAGATATCTGGAGTTCCTTTAAAATAAGTGATAACTTTTAAAACTTAACCAACAGCAACCTTACCGTATCAACATGTTCTTTGAAAGCTTTCAATACTTTGCAACCAGTCACCAAAGCTACGGTAACCGTGCCGTCGCCGCTCGCGACCGCCGCGCGCGACGCGTCGGGGGAGAAACAGGCGCTCAGAGCCCAAGAGTTAACGTTCAAAACGCTTTTTTGATTACCGCTTTCTCTATTTCAGGAACAAATGTATTAATATCGATAAAGTTATACAAAATATAACATAAATTAATACTCAATTTAAAAGGAAATATTTGTTTATGGCAGTATGGGAGGCCAGTCGTGGCGCAGTGGTACAAAGTGTGACTGTAAAACCGACTGGTTGTGGGTTCGATTCCCACTCGAGGACATGAAATATTTTCTTATAATTATATTTTCATTTCTTCGCTCTGGTATCGAGGCAAAGCGCGGCGTTGAGTTCTGCCACTCAATACGCAATGCCTCCAAAATTTGGCAGAACGTAGGGAACGGAGTGTCTTAACACTAGGTTCCCTCTGCCTACCCTGCTGTGTGCGGGATATAGCGTGAAGCTAATTTTAATTTTTTTTTTTAATTTGTTTATGGTAATTGCAATAGAACGCGACACATATTCTTATAATTTTTATCGATGGTAGATTTATTCGATAAAAAATAACCAGAAATTTTGAATAGAAACATATTTAAAAAAATATGTTTGTTTTTAATATTTCAGGTTTTTACCTATTACAAGCACTTCTCTGGTGTAATGATTTGAAAAACAGAGTTTTTTTCATATTCAATTGTCACATTCGTGAAAATGCTCAATAATTACTCTTTTTTGGGTTAGGTAAAATTTAAATTGAACCACACAGTATTTTTGCACTGTTGTCAATAAAGATAGCTCGATCATTATTTTTTTGTTATTATTGTTTAAGTTTTCTTAACATTTTATTAAATGTTAATATTATGTATGTAGCAAGCAGTGTCTGCGTGTATGTAGTGGAAATTTCACGTTAAGACACCCCGTTCTCCATTTTCCGCCGAATTCCAGAGGCATTACGGGTTGAGTGGCGGAACTGAACGTCGCTCTTTGCCTCGACACCAGAGCGAAGAAATGAAATTATTAAATATTTCATTTCCTCGAATGGGAATCGGACCCACAGCCTTGTGCTCCTGCGCCACGACTGGCCTCATCTGGAATTTAAAAAAAATACTCACACATCAAACAATTTGACGTTGCCATCATTGGAGGCTGTCATCAATAATTTTGAATTAGGTGAGAACTCCACACTGCGCACCGTCTGCGTGTGAGCTTCGATTGTATGTATTAGTTTACTTTGCGATACATTGAATATGTGCACGGAGCCGTCGACCGAGCCGCTCGCTATGTATTTAGAATTATCGCTCTGAAATTTAATTGATTAATGCATTTTCTTTTCTTTTTGTTTCACGCTGTATCCCGATTATAGCGGGGTAGGAGGGTGGAACTTAACTTTAAGACACTATCCCCGTGTATCATCTAATTTTCAAAATAATGGGTGTTGAGTACCGTAACTCAATGTGGTGTTTTTTTCTTACCAGAGTGAGGTAATCATAATAAAATACAAAAAAAATGAACCCACAACTGTCGCTATTATTGTATATTTTAACAACATACTAAAAAAAATGTTTAACAAAAACTATATAAAATTATTGGGGTACACTAAAATAAGGTTTGACTGTAAGTGCCTTATCTTAAATCTATATTAATATAACAAACCTAAAGAGATTGTTTAGTTCATAGGACATGCCAATCTTAAGAAGATTTTTTAAGCTGTTTTATAAAGGAAGTCTATAAGGTATGCACCATAAATGAACTAACCAATGCACAATATCATGTTAATTACCACTACATAATCCACATTGCCTAAGTTCAGTTTCCTTGGATAAAGCCATAGACAAAAATAAAAAAAAAAATTAAGTTAGAAATAAATACAAATCAATTTAAATAAACTTACCCAAGCAACACATAAAGCAAATTTCCCTCTAGTATCAAGGACCTTATCCAAAGTGTTATTGACTATACAATAAACATTGACTTTTCCCGTGTGACTGCCGGAAACTACTTTAGTGCCGTCTGGTGAGAAAGCTACTTTCCAAACATCAGTTGCACCAGTCTTTATATTGTGAACTTTTAAACCACTTGTTAAATCCCATATTATCAGAGTTGAATCTAATGATGTTGATGCTATGGCTAAAAAACATTTCATTAACCTATGAATTAGGAGAAATTGAAAATTCGAAAATTAAATGATTGAGAAGGCATTGTAGTACATGAGTGTAAGCGTAGTGGTTGTGGTTTTTTCTTTTTTTCTTTGAGGAATTCTCATTTGGGAGAATGAGTGATTTTCATTTTGTTGCTTTGGTTATAATGCAAAGCACAACATTGAGTTCCACTACTTAACAATGGGCAGTGCTTAGGATTTCAAAAGGATTCTTAGCACTAGGTACCTATGTCACTTGTTCTGGATTCATAGTGAAGCTAAAAAATACAACACTAATGTTCCTTTAATTAAGAAAATAAATAACACTTACTATGTCCATCAGAACTGACAGCCACAGAAACAACAGCCATGCAATGCCCTTCCAATATATGAAGTACTTCTAACCTATTATTCTCAAAGTGCCACACTTTTACCAGATTGTCTAGCCCTCCAGTCACTAAGAAATCTTGTTGTGATACCCTAAAAGATATACAATACAATAAAAACAAGTAACAATGAGAGATTGAGATGTATTTTAACAATTATTGTAAAATAAAAATATTTTGTGAATCATTGATGTTGTGAATTAAAATGGGCTTACTTTCCATTATCTTTTGTTATAATAGTTGACCAGGCGCAACAGTAAATTGGATCATCATGAGCGTTTTCCTTCTTATTTAGTATCGAATACTAAAAACATTTAAATGTATGGTTAGCATATGGATTAACACTAAACATTTCACATAAACTACACAAATTTACACTCACTACAGCCGCTGCAGGCATTATTATTACAATTAATAGGTATTAAATAGTGGAATTAATATATATTAATATAAAAAATATTTGTTTATATTTATTAGAAAAATTGCATTTGATTGTTAAATATAAAACTAACTGTTTTTGACAGTGACAACAGAACTAAGAAGATTTATGAACAGCTGATATTGACATTATTTTTTTTAAGAACTTTTGAGTTGGGCGTGGACACAGAAGTCATGTTCATACCGTATTTAAACTTAAGTTTTTACTTTAACATTTATGAGACTTAAAAATGTTTATTATAAATAAAAATGTAATTTATGTTAAAAACATTGATATACAGATTGTGCTCAATTTAAGTAACTTCACTGCGACCTGGTTGTCTAGTTTATTACTTAATCTTCATTGTTATAAAATAAAACGACAATATTAGTATATTATTAATAATTTCGTATCCGAAAAAAACAACATTTTTCGCTAACTTTTTTCTGTTTATTTCTTAAGCTCGCAGAAAGAAAATCGGCCTTACATTTTCGAATATCTTATAATTCATAGGAATAATATTTAAGAAAGTATATTTAACAATTAAAAATACAACAACACGTTTAATCCTTTATTCTCAATTTTCACTTATTATTTTCATTTGTTACATAGACTTAACTATAATGGACAATCATAAATATTTACACTCTTATCTTCTGATATTGATATTATTTTATTGCTTTCTGCATTAAACTTCACACCCCACACCTGAAAAAGAAATTAAAAATTCAATAAACATTATCATAATCACCATCTTGACTTCTTCTTATTCTTATTGTTTTAACCATCACGCTAATTCTTCATGTATCGCCGAATTCTCGAAGTATTGATCGATCGTGAGGAGTGGTGGAACTCAGCGCTGTGCATTGCCTAGTCACCAGAGCAAGGAAATAAAAATATTATAGAGGAATCAATCCACTATCATCATGTTTACAGTCATATGCTTTTGCCACTGCGGCAGTGGCACCACATCCTCATCTATTAATAAAACATCCATTCTACCTATCACCTTAATTTGCAAGACATTATGTGTTAAGTAAGTAATATAAGCCTCCTAACAAGAGCAGGGATATTGAACAAGTGTAAAAAATATATATTAAAAATCGATTTACCTGTACCTCGTGGCGCGGTGACACAATCGTGTAACTGTACACAATACGGTTGTAGGTTCGGTTCCCACTTGAAGGAATGAATTATTTATTTCATATTTTCTTTTTTTCACTCTGGTAACAAGGTGAAGCACACGTTGAGTTCCGCAATCACAGCGCCTCCAATTCAACAGAATGTGCTGAATGGAGTCTACATTAGGTTCCTTCTGTCTACCCTGTTATGTGCGGGAATAAGCGGAAAGCTGAAAAAAATACCTGATCGCTATGTTCCTTGAACACATGTTGGCACTGTTTACTTTCCAAGTCCCACACTCTGACAGTCCTGTCGGAGCTGCCTGATACGAATCGCTTGCCGTCAGGTGAGAAAGCCACTGAGAGCACCCACGATGCATGACCAGACAACGTACCAGCCAAGTCCGCGTGCGCACTTAAATAGGATAATAAAATTAAAAAAAAAGTATTCAGTTGATTTTAATTTTACCTTTTTTTTTTAGGTGCATTGTAGGGTAGGCACTATGACTTGAGCAACGAAATCGAAAAAAATGTTCGCATGGTCATTGAGCTACCGTTGCCGTCAACATTGAATACTGTTACGTTATTATTAAACATTCAAAAAATGAAGCAATATTAGAAGTTACACTTCTTATGTTCAATAAAATTATTTGATGTTGACTTCAAAATATATTCAATTATCTGAATGTATAACAACATCATTTAGTCTGAATAGTCAAGGTTCTACTAAAAAATTTACAATATAAAAAAATCCTACACATCATAAAGCTTCATATGTCCATCATCAGATGCTGTCAACAATAACTGAGAGTCGGGAGAGAAACACAAACTTCTTATTGGCATGGCGTGGCCTTCCAAAGTATGCACTAACTTCCCTTGTGCCACATCGAATATGTTTATAATACCATCTAAGGCACCACTCGCAATGTATTTGCCATCTGGACTCTGGAATTATATCAGAAAATGTACTTAAATGTTAAACAATTTTTATAAACAATAAATTATTGATATAAGAATATGATATAAACAACCAACATATATGTATAGATAGTAGTGGCAGTAGTAAGGTAGCAGGGTAGGTTGTAAGCTATAGCTTAATGCTATAGGCTGCAAATAGCTGAGTAGACAGAGGGAACAGAGAATCTAGTGTTAAGGCACTCCATTCCCATTAAGATACTTTCGTTCCTTTATAGCCATTGTACCAGAGCTAGGAAATAAAAGTTATAAAAACTTTATTCACTCAAAAATCACAATATTTGCTTATATTGAAATAAACAATTTCTAGTAGTTGGATGTAACAGGTCAGTGAATACTATTTAAGCAAGGAATGAACATATAGTCTGAGATTTTTTAACAATAAGTACATCTCTTAACTCTATTTGGCAAGTTCCTAAACAATAAACTTGCATGCATTATATTTCTAATACTATATTATATAGTTTTTGACTATCTTGTTATTTTTTTTTTTATTTCTCTTTGTATGTTAAAAAGGTTGAGTTTACAAAAATTAATATTCAAAAAATACATACATAAGCTACACTCAGTGTAAATTTCCCCCTTGTATCCAATGTCTGTTCCTGTTTACCACTCTCAACACTAAATATTAATATTTTTCCTGCATTACTGCCCGAGATTACATGTTTACCGTCAGGTGAAAAATCTAGTGTCCACACATCATTGGTGCCCGTTTCCATGGCTTTTAACTTTTCCCCAGTTGTTATATCCCATAGATTTAATGAGGAATCTTGAGAACTACTTGCTAGTGCTGAAAATGTTATAGTGAAAGTGAGCTAGGTGCTGTGCCATAATAGAAAAACAGAACAACTTCTGACTTTAAGCCCACAGGTTGTGACTCTTTTAACAAAATGAATTATTTTCCTTTATCCATCCTGGTAATGAAACATGATGTGGTATTGAGTTATGCCACCAAAAGCATATGTCTCTATAATGTCTTATATATGTGTTGCGGAATGCATGGAATGGAGTATTCTACCACCAATTTCCTAGGGATATGTCGAATATAATGTGAAGCTAAAAAAGAAATAAAACAATCAGATTATAACATTAACATTAGACATAGCCTAAATTAAGATTAGTTATCATGATAAGAATTTTTAAAAGATAGTACTACATAATTGAGAGGATGCTAAGGTATGAATATTTTGACAAAAATATGGAAGCTGAGCTTACTTTTCCCATCAGGGCTCACAGCAACAGATATTACTCCAAGAGAGTGGCCTTCTAACTGATGTTTTACTTCCAATTTACCATTATCAAGTTGCCATACCTTTATTATATCATCTAATCCACCTGTAATAATATAATTTTCCGGAGGTTCTTGCGAATGATTTGAATCTCTGAAAAATATGTGCAACCAATGGGTTTTTAATTGAATTCAAATATGTATTTATAAGACATATTGAATTAAGACAAGACTTCAGTTTTTCAACATATATCACAATAAATTTCGCCTTTTTTATTAAATAATTGTAAGCTAAATAAGCATTAAATAAGTATTTGAAAGGTTATGGTGACATACTGTGAGTTTTCTATATTTTCAGCATTTTCACTTGCTTCTTTAGTTTTTTCGTGTGTTATTTGGCTCCACCCACAACACCAAATAGCATCTTCGTGAGCATTTTCTTTTTTCATTTGTAAATAATACTGTAAATAAAATTAATAGAACATAAAGAACTTTATTCAGTAACCTTTTAAACTTTAATTGTTTAAACATACTATACCAATGTTGTGATAGACATTATAATAATTTAGCTTATAAAAGATTCACTGAGTTAATATTTATATTTAATTTACAACGAGATACAATATCAGAAAAATGCAAAAAGCCGCTGTCCGCTGCACAATAAGCGTTATTGACATTTGACGCTTGACACTTGACAATGACTTTGACGGTTAAGCTTCTTACAATGTTGGCATATCCAAATATATTCAGATAAGATACTGTAGACGGTCGGCACGGTATCACCATTGGACGAAACATTGATGAAATAAACTTCATAGCGTGCTACACTAGCAGAGAACTAATTGGACGAATATACTACCGTAGTTCGAAAGTACAGTATGGTATCGTTTTATAATGCTTAATACTTTTTATTTTAGTCATCCTTAATTATTAAATATTGTTATCTTTAATTATTAAATTAAGACATTTATTCGTTGCTTCAGTTAATCCGCCAAGCGCGTTATACTACTTGAAATAGATACCGTACCTATTCATAATCAGAGGTAATGACATCTTCCCTAAAGTGGTTGTCAAAAAAACATAAAAAATATAATTGATCCTTATAAAACATGAAAATAACGTGTATTTATTATTTTTAATAATTTTTCTGTTGTTAAATATGGGCACCGTATTACAAATTATATTTTACTTAAAAATTAAGTATAATCTGTATTTTTAATTATCTATATTGGATAATAAAATTATAAAATACCTTATGCCAACATGGCGTCTATTTGAGTTATTCATAAATCGTCGTTAACAAACTACGTTATTACGGACAAACATTTAGCATTTATGAAAAGATAGTGTAAAATGATAAGATTTAGAACTACTTTATTAAGTATTTTGTGACATATGTGGAATCATTAGATAATATATAAATTTTAGAAACGTTATTTAGATATCGTTAACTCGAAATATGGCTGTGTCTAAATCAACAAACACATACAATCGTCAGAATTGGGAAGACTCGGTAAAGCATTACGATACATTATTTAACATTTATTCTATATTTAACACTATATATTGTTTTTATATATTTAACGGGTATCCATTTATTTTCCAGGATTTTCCAATTTTATGTCAAACATGTCTCGGAGATAACCCTTACATTCGTATGGTATGTACTACGCAACAAACCGAATTTTTTATCGAATTAACTATTTATGTGTAGGTGCTTACAATGTTTAATTTTATTTTACAGACAAAAGAAAAATATGGAAAAGAATGTAAAATATGTGCGCGACCCTTTACAGTCTTCCGTTGGTGTCCAGGCGCGAGAATGCGTTTCAAGAAAACCGAGATTTGCCAAACTTGTTCTAAACTGAAAAATGTTTGCCAAACATGTCTTTTAGATCTTGAATATGGACTACCAATACAAGTTAGAGACGCTGCTCTCAAAGTACAAGATGACTTACCTCGTAACGAGGTCAATAAAGAATATTATATTCAGAATTTAGATAGTCAAATGTCCAAATTTGATTCTACACAACCAAGCAATTCTGCATTGAAATCTAAGGGGGCTTCGGACCTTTTATTAAGATTAGCAAGAACTGCTCCTTATTATAAGCGTAATAGACCACATGTGTGTTCATTTTGGGTGAAAGGAGAATGTAGAAGAGGAGAGGAGTGCCCATATAGACATGAGAAACCAACTGATCCAGATGACCCATTAGCTGATCAAAATATTAAGGACAGGTACTGTTTCTTTTAATTTTGATTAAACCTTTGAGTTTTAATTATTAATATGATTTAAAATAGCTCAATTACATATAAATTAAAATCCCAATGTACTAATGTATGTTATGCAGTGAAATATATTTTTTTGATGAAAACAACATAGTGATTGGGGATTTGATACTCACTTGTGGGAATTAATTATTTGATTTCCTGGTTTTTACTGATAACATTAATATGTGAGATAAAATATAAAGCAATAAAGAGAAAATAATATATATATAATAAAAAAATCAGCTGCATGCTGTGTCCTGCACACAGCAGGATAAATTTTATTTCCCACTTTCTGTCAAATTTTAGAGGCACTGTGTGTTGAGTTGCAAAACTCAATGCTGCCCTTTGCCTCAACACTAAGTGGAGATATAGAAATTTAAACAAATATTTCATTTCCTCGATAGGGAATCAAACCTACAACCTGTTACTCTTTGTGTTCCTGCTTCACAACTGACCTCAACATATCATCATCATCAAGTAGTAATATATTTTATATACTTTTTCATGTAACAGATACTATGGAGTTAATGATCCAGTAGCTGAAAAGTTAATGCGTCGTGCTGCCGCCATGCCGGCTTTACCACCACCAGAAGACAGAACTGTGACAACTCTGTACATTGGGAACTTACCGGAAAATATTACTGAAGATGAATTGAGAGGTCATTTCTATCAGTATGGAGAGATAAGGTTTGTAACTTTGTATTGTTTTCTTATTTATACAAAACCCTTACAAAATATTTAGGGAAATAAGAAATTAAATTTGTTTTCAAATAAGCAACTTATGTAAGACTTTAGTCAACTAATCTATCTTGTTTATGTTGTATAACATTGGTGAACCTATTTGTGCTTAAATAGGTTGCTCTATCTCGTTTAGCTATTCTGTATTTACATATATAGAATTTGACAAGAATGGTTCTATAGATTACATTAACTTTTCCAACTTAGTAATGTTGTAGACTAGCCTTACTAAGTTAGAATAACATAGAACATCAAAATAACATTTCCCATACCAAAGCGACTGGGTTCAATTCCCATTTGGGAAAATTAATTATTTCATGTGTTCATTTCCTCGCTCTGATAACAAGATTATCTGCGACGTTGAGTCCCGCCACTCAACATGCAATGTAGTGATAAAGTCAGCGGAAAGTGGGAAGCAGTGCTTAACACTGGTTTCTCTATGCCCAACCTGCTTTATGTGTGATACAACAATGATTATTTTACTATCTTCTATAGGACACTCACACTAGTGCCAAGAGCTCAGTGTGCGTTCGTACAGTACACCACGCGCAGTGCGGCCGAACACGCTGCGGAGAAAACATTCAACAGATTGGTGATTGCTGGGAAGAGACTTACTATTAAGTGGGGGAAATCACAAGGTTAATACGTTGCTTGTTTGTTATTATTAACAGGCTTAATAAAATATCAATATAATGTTAATTTTAATATATTTTCAAGTTTATACATATTATATAATGAAAGAAACAAGATTTTGTTAAAATAGTAGAAATTTAAAGACACACCTCATACTAACCATCCAAGCACTCCAGGCAATTTCCTCTATGTCGAAATTGTTATAAGCTTGTTACAGATTTTTTTTGGTGTTAGTATCTTTATACTGAGTTCTTTAAGAAATTTCTGCTTTCCACACAGTATTCTTAAGAATTCTCTTTTACCAAATAGTTATTACTTATGCCCTTTGATGAAATTTTAATTTTGTCAAAATCAATGCTTTTACAATATCATTTATTTATCTCTAGGTCGCCAAGGAATAAATGAAAAGAATGAGACGGCTCCAGTGTTAGAGCCAGTGCCAGGTTTGCCAGGAACGCTGCCACCACCACCTGCTTTCTTGCACCCCTTCCCACCACAGGTTAGTCCATACATTTTTATATAATTTGGAACAGTAAGAAGTAGAAAATGGATAAAAAGCTATGAACTTGAAAAAAAATCATAACTTATGAAATAGAATGTGTCAAACGCAACGTTAACGATTGTAGGTTTGACGGATTATTTTAATTTCCTCACTCTGGTAACAAGGCAAAGCACTGTGTTGAGTTACACCACTCAACACAGAATGTCTTGAAAATTGGGTGGTGAGAGAAGATACCACATCTTAACACTAGGTTCTCTCTGCAGGGCTACACAAAGTATTTTAAATGAAACTATTTTAACCGGATTAATCGCGTATGTTAATCACGGGTAGAGTCGTTTAAAACGTGTAATAATTGTGAATATCAAAGAACTTACTACACAAGGTATCCAAGATCTTATTGTTACTACTCATACAATGTCAATAATATTTTCGGATTCAATTTCTTTTAAAAAAATATATTTATTTAATTTTTTTTGTATTTTTTAGAAATGTAACGCACATATCGTTCTTTTCACGAGACATCTTGCATTTATTATATCCAGATATTGACATGATACTTCAAATAAAAAAATCTTTACTGGAAATACCTTTTCTTATACTACATTACCAACCACCAGATGCCGCCGCCGAACCGTCCCAACGACTTCTTCAACCTGTCGTACGCGGGCGGGTGGGGCGCGTGGGGCAGCGTGGCGCCGCCCGCGCCGCCGCCGCTGCACTACCCCAGCCAGGACCCCTCGCGCCTCGGCCACGCGCACGCCAACACGCCGCAGACCTAGTGCCAGTGCTGGGACTATATATCATGTTAATAAAGAGTTTTAAATATATATATGACTGTTTTTTTCTTTTCTTGAAAATGAAGCAAGCATCACAAGGGTAGTATAAGTCTACGTAGATATGGTATTAGGTTTTTTTTATTTTTTTCTTACTCTTACTTAGAAAGCTCGTCGGTACCGTACTGTATTTTAAGCAGAACGTCTTGCGTATGGGACACGCTCATACCAATAAAATAAAATTTAGTAAACTAGTGTTGCGATATAATAACGTTATTTCTTGTAAATAAATTTTAAATGAGTAAATACCTACTCTTTTAACTTTTTCTTTGTTTTAACTTTTTATTAACAATGACAGTGAATTAAAAAAAAAAGTATATGTAAAGAAGAAGTATATTGCAAAATTGATTTTTAAGTTTTGCATCATAAAATAAATAAATAAAAAAAATGTGTGTATTCCTAAAATTTATTGTATAATATTTATCATTTTTTTATTCACTCACTGACAGTAGTTTTCATTTCTTTCTCATTAAGATACTTAAGTGTTAAGACACTCCGTTCCACACTTCCTGCGGAATTCTGGGGGCGAAACTGAACGCCACGCTTTGCCTTAACACCAAAGCGATGTAATGGAAATAGAAATTTTAATACATATTTCATCTCCTCGTGTGGGGATCGAACCCACAATTCGACAGACATTGGCATTATCTTGTATACCAAGTTGGTCATTAATCACTTTATATGACAAGAATGAATGTAGGGTTTTGTTTGGTTTGGAAAGAGAGTAAATGAAACACGATTTCGGAAACTATATTTAATATTAATTATAAGTTTATAACATGACTTAATCGTTACAAAACAGTTAAACATTTAGTTAAATTCTACGCCTTCGCTTACCATTATCTGGGTAAGGACGGTCTCAATAATTTACAATAAACTAGGCCCAGATACACACATCGACGGTTGTTACGAGAAACGGAAATGTCAAAAGAGAAGGTTTACAGGAGAAAGAGTTAAAAGTTCATCTAGCTTTTAAAATAAAATAAAAAATATAAGTATTTATTATTAATTTTATTTAATTTTTTTTACAGCAAGACGAACCTTTATTTGATTTTCTCTTGTAAATCTTTTTTGACATGCCCCTTTATACATAGGGACCATCAAAATACCTATATAGAGTCCAGATATAGGACAATAGTGAATAGTGATAGTGAAACAATGAGAAAAGCGGTTAATTTGCTTTTGAATTTATAGTACAGATAATATAATATTACATTTAAAGGTGGATGAAATAATAATTTTATACATTCTTATATAATACACAAATACTTGCAATAATTATTGAATATATAAATAAAAACAATTGTGTGGTAAAAAATAATCGATTTTATTGAATCAAATCATTCGATTAAATATAAATAACATAGTTTATTCCACCTTTAATCTATACTATTAGTCAATTGACTAGTTCTGTGTATTTTCTTATGCTATATATTATAATATAATATAAACGCTAAAACGAAGTCTTGTGCATCTAAATCGTAACACGGCAAGTTGGGAGTCACAAAGGGAACATCAAAATTAAGTAAACGGACCGACGAATGTCACACAACTACAATATCGACCACCTCTAAGTAAAATGTAAAAATAATATATATTGATATCAATTACTAGCAACTTATATATTGATTTAATCGAAAAATAGTACAATAAACTATCTTTTAAAAAGCTATCCAACACAAAAACATTTTTTTTTTATTTGAAGCAGTAGTTCCTGATATCAGTGCATTCAAACAAATTAATTATATTAGTATCGATTTATATTGCAAATAATTGAACGTTTAAATGTTTACTTAAAGACCATCGATTATAGAAACGATTCGATATAAATTACTATAAATATTAATTTGTAAAGGCATTTTAAAATATTCAAAGTCGCCCGTGCAATGTGGAATGTTAATTTCCTAAATATCCAATTACTTTAATGAATCAATGATAAAATGATAATGACATATATCAACAATAGAAATTAAAAAAAAAATTAGATTAAACAAAAAAAGTTAGTAACATGTTTAATTATTGTACAAATTCGATCAATAATGAAAATGATTCATATTAATAATATATGTAACTAAAAAATGTAACTTTTATAGTACAGTTTGGCCGACGAATCGCAACCGCCCTAAAGTTAGTTGCACACATTTGGCTTAAAATTTGCATTGTCGATAGTTAAGGGAATAAAAAAGGTAATTGTTATAAGAACTATTATATATATTATCTGTGATAAAAGACAATTTGTTTTACAATTTTTTAGTGCAACGGTTACGAATATAAGTCCAAACGTCAGTGTATAAGTATTTTAAAGCGTCGATAAGCTCATGTAATTATAACTAGCACAACTAAATTAAACTGCAAATTAAAATTAATTTATATTTTGTTATAGCGATTTATAATTATTATAATTTATTATAAAATACGGGACCCAGATATATTTTAGCAAGGTACATTATAAATTAAATACAAATGGTGATTCGATTATTCGAATAAATATCGATTTTATAGACTGTTCAATTATATTATTAACGGTGTGATTATTTACAATTACTACGCGCGTTCAATACACATTTTTTTTAAGCAAAAAACACACTTTTCAAACATTTATTTTAGAGATAAGATAAATAATCTCGAATAATCGTATCTTATATGATGCACAGCCATACGACGTTGTGGCCGTTACAAAAAAAATGCGTAATACATTCAAATTTCTTAATATTAGTTATAATTGTAATTTAAAGTTTATTGAAGTTCAAATTATAATTTATATTTTTTTGATATAACTGCCATTTAAAAAAAAGACATCTGAATGTTATCTTTTTAAAGAATTGAAGGAAGTTAGCGCGTCAATAGGTTATTGCTAGCTATTATTGTATTAATCGACGATCCTTAATTAAATGAAAAAAAAGACTATTTTTAGAAAACAGAAATAAATTAAACTCGCACTTCTTGGAAACTAGTGCGTGTAGTAGTTATGCACATGCTAAAATTATTAAATGTTTTCTAAGAAAAATATTTTTCTTTTCTAAGTGTTTGTTATCACTTTAAAAATGTAAAAAATAATCTTTTATATTTTTTGGTTATTAGTTCTTAATATAATTTACATTGTCTTGTGATTAAAAAGCAGATGAAAACAATATTATAACAGATATCATTTACAAATAGTATAACTGTTTTTTTCTTAATAATTAATAAATTCCATAACATGTGAAAACATTTGAAATTATTTTGGGATCGTCTTAAAAAACAAGCTTAGATGTCATAAAACAAATGTCACTGTCATAAAAAGTTAAATTATAAATAAAAATTAAATTAAACAATAAACTGCAATATATTATTAGGCGATAGATGTGTCAGATAATAATAACTGAATTAAATATGTTTTATCTCATTTAATATCTTAATAGCGTTGATATTTGAACGAGGTGTTGGCGAACCTGAAATGTAAGAGGAAAACATATAGTTATCGTGTATGGAACCTCGACAATTTTGGAAGACAGATAAAAAAATTGTTTGTTATTATATATTACAATATTATATACGTCTGACTATTTCAAGGCAAAAATAATGATTAAATAACAAAAATAATAAAAAAGTCATAGTGTCTTAACACTATGATCCCTATACTTTTATATGCCTGCCCTGCTATATGCGGGATACAGCGTGAAACTGAACAAAAACACATACCTAATACCGATTAGCATTAGCAATCTGTGCGTTGACCGCGGCGGCCGCGGCGCTCGACGCCGCAGTTTGGACGTGCTGGTTACGCATTATTTCTGTAGTAAACTCCGCTTGAGCCTTAGCTAAGGATGCACCAGTCGATCTGTATATGCGGTGTACCTGAAATTTGGAGATAAAATAGAATATACTTTTATTGTATAGAAAAATTACACCTTGCAAATTTTTATGGCAACGTGTGTGGCTGTAAATGCGAGCGTTGTGGGTACAATTTACACTTCATTTATCCCATTTATTCGTTCAGGAAAAAAAAACATTCAATATTTTTACTTGCTCGGTAACAAGAGACAGGGCGGTGTTTATTTGGGCCAGAAAGATGGGCACGGGAACGTCTTAGCACTAAGTTCCCTCTTCCTACCACGCAAACAATTTATCACAGAACACATCGGCCAATAAAAAAATGGTCGCAATAAAAAAAATTAACATTTTACATTATGGTCATTTAAAACTTGTACAGTTCTATCTAAATATGTTCCATAGATTTTGCTTGCCATTAGAACAAACATCCATTTTTAAATTTAAAAAAATAAGAAAGACGTTTTTAGACTCACCTTGGTAATGAGCATGACGTCAGCAACGATAGCTGTCACAAATCCTATAGTGACAATCAGAGTAACGACGCCAGCCCCAACGCTTACTTTGAATGTTTCAATGCTTGTAATGAGACCACTGTAAATTAATATTGTTATTATTATTAGTTATTATTGTTTATATATGTAAAGGGTTGGACTGTAAATGTGGTAGATGTACATTCAATTCCTCCCTAGGGGAACAGATTACTTTCATTTCCCTTCTAACAAGATAAACCAAGCCGATTCAGAATAATTAAGATTTAAATTTTCACGTCTTATATAATGATAAAAAATAAATCAGCTTCACGCTGATTCCGCACACAGTAAGGTAGACAGAGGGAACCGTAGTGCTAAAACAGTCCGTTCCCCACTTTCCACCGATTTCTGGAGGAATAGCGTGATGAATGGCGGAACTCAACGCCGCGTTTTGCCTCGACACCAGAGCGAAGAAATGAAAATATAAATGCAACTAAATAATTCATTTTCCCGAGTGGGGATCGAACCCACAACCAGTCAATTTTACAGTCCCATCGCCATGACTAGTTTCTAAATTATATATAAATATATTATTTATCATGTATCATATTTTTGTTTGTTTACAGAACACAATTCGAATGTTTGTGATAAGCATATAGGTCAAATCAGTTACTACATAAATTGACATAACTGACAGAAGGATTTTTTTGTGATAATATTGACAAATTCATATACTTATTTTATTTAGCTTCAATAGGCAGAGAGAACCTATAGTCAAGACACTCCATTACACAATTTTCATCCAAATTCAAAACACTGCACATAGATTAGCAGAACTTAATACTGCATTATGTAACCAGCGGGGAGAAATGTTAGGCTTTGCACCCACAACCATCAGTTAACAGTCAAAACACAATCCACTGGACCACTGTGGCCTCATATAGACATACAAATGTATGGTATACAAATATATATAATATAAAATAAAACTTACCAAGAGCCTCCCCCAGTGAATCCAATAGCTTGTACAACAGTTATAATAATTTGAAATAAAAATATGAAGAAGAACACCATGAAGTTGAATGAGGAATCACTTCTGAAGGCCTTGTAAATTGGTCTGTACCAGCATATGAAGCTAAACGGTGTTAATAATATGAAATATAGTATTGCTAGACCGAAAATGGTGTAATTTTCACCAGTAAATAGTAATGAGAGTCCCCCTACTATATTTAGTGCTAGTACTAGGGAATGAACTGAAACAGAAAAGATTTATGCTTTATAGTAACATATTTTTTTTATTAGTTTAATAACTTAGGCAGCTGATATTAAGAGACTCTTTTCTCCTTTTTTCACTGAAATTATAAGATGTTGCATGTTGAGAAAATGAAAATATTAAACAAATAATTATTTTTCTATAAACATCAAATAATCCCTCAAGTGAGAATAGAACCTCCAATTATCGCGTTTACAGTCACGTTCACGCTTGTGCCACTGCGTCATGACGGCATTACTAATATAATAAATAAAAAATGTATTAAAATTTATTAATTGTATTTTGTGCATGTAATCTATAAAATCTATATTCATAAATGAAAAATTTAGAATGAACAGTTCATTTTTTATGGTTATGATTTTAATTTATATTTCAATTAATTGTTATTAATAAGGCTAATGTTTTTTATTCTGTACTTTGGTGCAATATTTTAAATATTCAGCAAAAAACTTAATAAATATATTTGTTTACTTTCATGTTGTATCTTGTATGCAGCGAGGTACACAGAGGGAACCTAGTTTTTAAAACATTCCATTTCCCATTTCCCGCCTAACTTCCAGATATCATGTGTTAAGTGGCTGTGCTTACTCTTGTTACTACAACGAGGACATGAAAATACTAAATGATTCCCCTTAGTCAGAATCAAACCCACACCTTCACATAATATTTAATAATAATAAAAAGAAACAAACTCACACATCCAAAGGTGATACAAGTGTCGTACAATCCTCTGAAACTCCAACGGTATATCTACATTTATATCCTGATAGAAACATGGCTGTACGGGACAGAAGCCTGGCAATGGTGGCCAATTATTACGTCTTCCGGCCGACCCAGCCCTCAGTTCGGCTTCGCGACGCGCTAGCTCTTCAGCTTTCCTTTCTAATTCCTCTTGTCTTCTCTATTAATTAACATTATCATAATTATTTTAAATTCACATTGTAAATAAAAAAAATTAAATTAAATTCGACTTTTGTGGCGGCACTCAGGACGGCGCTTTGCCTCGTTACAAGAGCGAATAAACATTATTAAATATTTATTCCCTCCTAATGTTAAGATTCCTAGACGAGCAGGGCAAACAGAGTTTTAAGACACTCTGCTTTATGCTCAATATTTTGAGAAATTGTGCTTTACATTCTTACCAGAGCGAGTGGGAATCGAACCCATACCCATCATGACACCTTGAGGAATAATCATTTATAACTATTATTTTCCTTATATTGGATATTCCCCATAATCATAAATTAGATTGGGAGGAAAATTGAAGATAACATGAAGTAATCAGAAGTCAATAAATGAATTAAAAAAAATACATAAAACATAAACAGTTTATTTTTTATGGTTATTTTTTTAAATTTATAATAGTTGTTATGATTAACATTGTAACTACATTTTTTTTTTATTTTTAAACAGACTAGATGGGATAAAAATCGATGATAATATGATTGTAAGTAATCAGAATTCACTTGGATATATAATATTAAAATAATTAAGACTTTTTAAATAAAATATCAAATTCCTGAGTTGGTGCTTTTTAATATACCTGACTCTTACATAAATATCACATTCTGTGTGTCACAACATAAATATATGGAATGGAAAGTGGTAAATATGTTTGTAATCTTTATTAAAAAATAAGTTAATAACATAAAGTAAAGTAAATTAAACATAAAGTAAAGTAAATTATATCATTACAAAAGTATTGTTATTATGAAGTATGAAAATATATGTATCATCTCTTAAAAACTTTGTTTCCTGCAACATTTATTATTTAGGTTTGGGAATGTAATGATAGTCTCACCTAATTTTTTTTTCTATGTTACCTTCTGTTAGTGAGTGACTGACAGACAATACAATGATGAAGATATGCAATGCAGAAACATGAAGTATGGCATGGTTCCTTGAGGAGTATAGGAGAGCGATAATCAAAGACTTTTCAAAAATCTTATAGATAGAAAAAAACAGCATGAGAAAAAGTAAAAAAAAATGTTTAAACAATAATATTAAATCAAAAAGATTGACTTCCTTTGTTTTTATTTTGATAATACAAGATAAGACATTGTCATAGATAAGAATGTAATGGTAATGATAAATGAGAAGTATGCCAAGCAATTGATTATAATGACTAATAAAAATGTTTTTACCTTTAGCTCCTTTAGTGCAAGTTGGAAAAAGCAAAAGTGTATTAAATAGCATGCAAGATGGACACTAGGAACAGAAATTATTACAGAAATTTTACTGTATTTTATTATAATTCATACTACATTATTGATATCTTCAATTGCATTTTTACAAAACCCAACACCAATTTATTTTGAGGTTTAATACTATTTACAATGAAGAATTATTTTTATCTGTGCATAGTATAGTGAAAATATTGTTAATACTACAAAATTTATTTAAAATACCTGAAAATCAGCTGTTGTAAAGTTTTGAGGCGGACCTTGGCTTTGTTGTTGGTTTGGTCGCGTGTACTGGCTGCCACCGGTAAGTGGTGGCGATACTGCCTGCATTATAGCAGGTTGTGTAGGCTGCTGAGGCTAAAATATAAATAAGTAAATAAGAACATTATTTCTTTTTAAATTGTCATTTTATATTTAGTAAAAAAAATCGTAATAAGAGTTTCCAAGATTATGTTCAAATTTTCACATGTTTAAGCACATGGTAACATTTCCAAGAAATATAGCAAAGTATACAGTTTAAAATTTAAGTTAGAAATAATTTACATCAGATAGGTGTGTTGAAACAAGAAACTAGATTCCATATAATTTACATCTGTGAAGATGTAACTAATAAACCGGTTGATAAAGTTATCGAATACTATCATTTATTTCTCTGACTGCATTATCAACCCACTAATGTTGTATAAATGACTAATATACTAAGTTTACCGTAGCCTGATTTGCATTTTGCTGTCCATCAAAGGGATTGTAATCATCGAGACCTCGTGTCGCATTATTTGTACTTCTAGCTACTTGTTGTACTGCTGGGTCCTAAAATAAATTAAGCGTATTCATGTGAGATAAAGGCCAATAAATAATAGTTAGATAGAACTTTCATTTCTTAAGCCTACTCACCGCAAAGGGATTGTCTATGGCTGGATCACTAAAGGGATTATCCTCGAATTTCGACATATTTTCTTTTTAATTACGCCACTTTATATTTTTACACTGATTACGTAGCACAAAAGAAATATTCTTCTACTATATTTTAACATAAATGATGATAAATATAATCAATCTACTAGTTGACAGATTGACGATGGTGACGAAGTGACATTTACTAACAATATTGCCCTATACGAAAATTAATTACAGATATTCGTACATATATATAAAACGTACGCTTAATAATAATGCTCAACTACAACAATAAAACATGAAAAATTATATAAATTGTGAAAAAGTAAATGTTGTGTAAACAAAACTTCTTTAAAGCAATTAAACTTAACGACTAACTAGTACGATTTGTGTTGTGACTAATTTATATTGAAACAACGCATATTCTCTTATGTTTATTTTATTTCTAAACAATATACTCGTTCGTAAAACTTTATGGAAATGATTAACCAGATGATTACAAACGACCAACAATATACGCATATTTCAATATACACATACTCCATAGTCGGCCTCTACCTTCAGTTTTCAAGAAGCCCATATCTATATTATATATTTATAAAGCTATCATGAAATACCAACATTTTAATATATAAAAATAGTAGGTATATTACTAAATAACGTATGAACTATTATTTATAATGTAACAAATTATTCTTTACATGAATGTATTACACTGGGTACTTATTTAAGTACTTTAATTTAATTAGTTAATTTTATTGCGCCTTATTCTTCAACGGTGATAATTTAGGTCATATATTTATGGAATAGCCACATAAGTGACGTATATTAATACACTTACAGTCACTTAAAAGTAATTTGAAAATTATTATCACTGCTTAAGCGCATGCTTTTTAAATTTTGAAAACTTATAAGAGTTAATTTTTTTCTTAAATGCATGTACTTTTGTATTGAGTCAGTAAAGAAGTGACTAAGAAATCACTATTATAACTATCGTTTTATTACCTGGGACCTGAATCAGTACAGTGTATACAAACCATACCAGAAATATATAGATTATTTAACATAATTTAGTAAAACTTAGTTACTTTCATATCATATTCATATTTCATTTGTGTGTTCCCTTCCCTCTGCCTACCCTGCTGTGTGCAGAATATTGATAGATTTGTTCATGAGATATAGAAAGCAGTCAATTTTATAAAAGGCTTTTAAAAAAATATATATCAAAGGCTCTCATCTACTACGTCATCTTTATTACGTAAACATCCGTAAGGACTTGTGAGTTGTGACGCACTAGTACTGACTAGTACAAGTTACGTTTTTAACTTCGTCACGTTGGCAATATATGAAGGCGAAAGTGATTTTACAGTTGGCAGCCTCTCTTGTCAGTTTATTAGACGGTTCTGTCAAAGTAGGCAGCTGTTTATGTTTTGTATAGTTATTTTGCGAACATTTTGCATAACTTTTATTATTTCTATTATAGATTTTGTTTGAGTTTATATCTTTTACAACAACTTTTTTATGATAGCTTATATTTCTTATACTTGTATTCGTACGAACCATGTCAGATGTCAAGAGGTGAATAAGCTGTGTTGTGCTTAACGTGCGAGTGACAGTTTTTATATTGTTTGGGATTTGGTGTATAAACATAAACGGTAAGTGGCAGTTTCCTTTTTGCATTCGCAATTATTTCTAAGTACTTACTCCTATAAAGTCTAAAGCTAAATATATTTGTCATTGCAATGCAAAAAAAATCATAATATTTTTAAATTTAATATTTAAAATAGAATATGAATAAAAGGTATCTTTTTGATTTATACGTGTAATATTTTAATAGAAAGAAGATACATAGCTCTAGCGTTAGCCATGCTTATGGCCATTATTACTTATTAGTAATATAAAATCTTACGATGTAATGTTGCGCCCGCGCAGTGTCCACGTTAAAATAAGATCAAGTTGTTTAGTGGCGAAAGTTGTTTGCTCCTGATGTCGAGGAAGTAAGAAATCTCTTATATCACTAAATTATTGAATATACATAGCGAAATTATTTTTAGTTAATCTATTTATTCAATTAAAACAAAATAACACTTTAAGATTAAATTACAAAAATATTTAGATTATATTCATTTTTGTAATCTGAATTATACTATGTTTATATAAATAACAAGCTTTTTAATATTAAATATTCTTATACAAAACATTGCTTGATTACTATTCCTTTTATTTTGGAATTCCTAGCTATATTCTTATTTCGAAAATCATTGTATTATTGTGCACTATAAGAAATTATAATTACACTTAAATATATGAGATACAAAATATAATCTTAAGTCACTATAAACATTTTTTAGTGACTTAAGATTATATACTATTTTTCTACTGCATCTCACCAATCTAGAATTATCATTAATTATTTACTAAAACACACATAACATACAAAAAAAACGGCACTCCTAGGATCATTTGATCTTGGTTGGATATCCTGGTCTTGGTCCTGAGTTGGAGAGCAAATTCATATCTAGGGATTCATAATTTGGAAGCACGGAATAAAAAGTAATTTACTATCCTGAGTGGGGATGGAAACCACAAACTTGTGTAGTCACATTCTTAGCCATAATATAAAAGGTTTATTTAAATTTTGTATTCTTATTCAACTAATTTGACTTAAATTTTCACTTTCACATTGCTGTATAAAGTGAATGGCTAATATGGCTTACAGATGTAATATATTTCTTAATTTACAAGAACTCTTTTGTTTTTGTTAACTATATCTAAAAATTGTTTTTTTTTAGCTTTGTTATATAGGAGGCTATGCAGAACTAGGCCCAAATGACGAGTAGTAAATATACGATTTGTCATTTGGGTACTGCTGTTGTACTACACCTCAACAGTTCATGTACATTTAATATCAGTCAAAGCTATATTTATATAGGTTAAGTTTTATTTTTTTTGGGATGTTTTGTTGGGATAATCATAAATTTGTATAATTGATGGCTAAATAATCTAGTCTCCCGGCACTGTACTGGAGTACAGTAAATATGTTTGAAGTTTTGTTATAGTATTTATTTAATGTGGTGGTTTCCTCCATTCCTTTTCCTATACTTTGTTTGTATGGGAAAACCTATAATTTACATGAATAATTATAATTAATATACTTCCAATCAATGTGAGTCTGCTTATGTAGGCATAATACGAAAAAATAAATCCCTAAATTATATTTCTGTTTATAATTGTTTATTAGTTACATTGAACTGTAATTTGAATTATTTTTTTTTTACTTGAAATAATTAACATACATAACATTAGATGCTACTGTACTAAAGTTTTAATTTGTTTTTCTTAATAACATTTAACCCTTGTAAATTGTAGTAAAAAAATATTAAGTGAAATTGATTATTTGATTAGTACAAGTTTTTGTTTTACCTGGATAGATTATAATTTGTTTAAATATCTACTTCCTACATCTAAAACTTATAAATCTTGAGTGTTAAATGCAGACAAATATATAGGATAAAAAAATATATTCTTAGTAATAAATTTATAAATATGATGTAATGCTAAAAATAATATTTTCTTATGATAGATATTAATTGTATATAAAATTAATAATACAATTAATATATACCTAGTATCTATAATGGTGTGGTCATAACAATAAAAAAAGAAAACATTATCCACACAATAAAATTTTTATTACATATTTATGGTAATTGCTATTATAATAATTTCATAATATATAAAACATACTTGGAATGTAATTAAATATTCATATTTTTATATAATAGCAACGTTACTTTTAACTGTTGCGGCGTTGAGTTCCACGACTACCGCACAATACCTCAAAAAACGGAGTAAGACACTCCGTTTTCCAGTTGCGTAGCGTGTAATTAATTAGTAAGAAACGATTTTGGTTTTACCTTATTTCGCTGACGCTACTTATATCAAAGTTTAAATGAATATTTTTTTTGTCTACAATTACAATGACAGTTCGTAAATAAACTTAAATTCGTAGAATTATTATTCTGTTGATTTGTCTTGTTTTGCTAATTTATTACTTTGACATAAGGAAAACGAGCCTGCTTGAACGTTTGTGATGATCATAATTGAAGTACGTATTGTTTTGTTTATTTTGCTCTTCTTAATTTTTAAGATTTGTATCGTAATAAATATTTTATTTTGGAGCGAAAAAAATTTTTTATTAATAAATTAATCCAAATATTTAATTAGATGCGGCCGCTGTAGCGCACAGGTACTAGTGTGTGACTGTAAAAGTGATAGTTGTAGGATCGATTCAAATTCGAGGGAATAAATTATTTAATATTTCCATTTTCTCGCTCTGGTAACAAGTCAAAGCACGTCGTTAGAATCCTTCACGCAACACGCAATACGTTTTAAAATTCGGCGGAAAGTGGGAAACGGAGTTTCTTAACACTAGGTTTCCTGCGCCTACACTGCCATATGCGGGATTCAGCGTGAAACTACTTAAATAGTTCGTTAACGAATGGTATGTAATTATAATTAGATGATCTTTGCGACAAATGAAGTACGGCATCCGAAGATGACCGAAGATCCTCTATCAGATAGAAGACATCCTCGCTAATAATAGTGCTTCTTTCACTCAATATTGTTCCACTTAAGCTTCCCGCAAAATCTTTTCATGTCAAGGCTAGTTGCGCTAACAAAAATTGCATAGTACATATTCAATCATTGTCAATAAAAATCGTACTATTTTTTAAACATTTTTTTAAAGTGTTATTCCACACTTGGGAAAGAAAGTAAGACGGTTTCCAGGAGGCGCGGGTTCAAGTCCCGCTGCGTTCAAATTTTTATACGTTTCCTAAATAAGTAAAAATCGTACTATCCATTACGCAGTCGAGTAATTTACCATTGTTTTATAAACCCACGAGGAAATAGTTTATTATGAATGATGAGGTTGTTACACTCGAAAGGTCGATTTTACGTTCCATGTCGATAATGAATCGATGTACAGTATAATATTTATTAGCTTCACGCTATATCCCGCACGCAGCAGGTTAGGCAGAGGGAACCTTGTGTTAAGACACTCCGTTCCCTACTCTCTGCCGAATTCTGGAGGCATTGCGTGTTGAGTGGCGGAAATCAAAGCCGCGCTTTGTCCCTAAACCAGAGCGAAGAAATGGGAATATAAATTTAAATAAATATTTCATCTCCTCGAGTGGGGTTAGAACCCACAACCGGTCGATTTTACAGTCACACTTTTTGCCCTGCGCCACGATTTGCCTCTCAGTATTATAATAGCGTTACGTAAAGTGAACCAGAATATTTCCGGTTTCCGGGCCACTTCACCCGTATACGTACGTCGTAAATTTGTGGGCGATCTGTCGACGGCGATGGGCGTCACCGTGACTACGCCGAATGTCAGGTCTTCTTGGGAGTAGCATTTCTCATGTTAAATGAACTAAAACAGGTAACCGACTTTATAAGTAGATGGTACTGTGGTTTACGTACGATTGGATAAAGTGTGAGTGATATTCAACACTTGAATGTACGTATATCGGTTTTGTATTCGTTTTGCATGATTTATGAATGTATATGGTGGTGGTGAGGATGGATTTATTGTATTAATAATAGACTTGCAAATATATGTGCTTATTATATTTATTGGAATGTGTTTTATAATGTACAAAGAATATTACATTTCAATAAAAATCCCATTTTTATAATAGTTAAAGCTATTATAAAAATCTTATTTTAATCTTTAATAGGTTGATATTTATGCCTATGTTCATATTGAGAAGGTAAAAAAAAATCCAAGGAAAAATAGCGATTAGAAATCACCATCAGTTAGTTAATGCGGATGTTGAACGTGGTTTAGTAGTAGAATGTTTAAAAGTTCCAGTGAGCGGGTAGCCTTGTGTTGTCGGTATTTTATTTTAAATTTGGCCTAGTAAAAGTAATAATAAAATAGTGGAATAAATTCTTATTATTTTAAGAATGTTACCTTATATATTAAGACATATTAATGTATAGATATAATAAATCATATATAAAATACGATTTTAAATAAGGCGTTATTTAATTATGGCCTAGTTTGAGTTTAACGTTATGAATCCTACGATAGGTTGAGGTCAGTCGTGGCGCAGAGGCACAAAGTGTGACTGTAAACGCGACTGTTGTGAGTTCGATCCCTTTTCAAGGAAATTAAATATTTATTTTAATTTATATTTGCATTTCTTCGCTCTGGTATAGAGGCAAAGCGAGGCGTTAAGTTCCGCCATTAAACACACAATGCCCCCTTAGTTTGGCGGAAAGTCTCAATTAGTTTCCCTCTGTCTACCATGCTGCATGCGGGATAGAGCGTGAACCTGATTTTTTTTCATTTTATGTGTAATTTTAAACATTACAATACCTAGTAGTACAATGATATGAACAGAATGCTACATAGGTCGCCACTGTGTCTAGTCTTGACTCTGCATGACTAGAAAAAATATGAAAAACCTAAATTCAACTCGGTGAGTCTTTATATTACCAATTAATGAAACAACTTAAGACTGAATTTTCTCTTAAACATTTCCATAGCTTTGAGTATAAGATATAAGATTTAACGGTCAATACGAAAGTAACAAAAAAGCGAAAAGTGAAATTTATTATCCTTACGCTTACAACAACTGGCGATTTATAACAACTTTAATTGTGGCCAATAAAACCTTGGGAAATATTAAAGGAACTCGTAGAATTTAATACATTTATAATGGGCAGTGGGTACTTAAAACTACTGCAGGCTGTTCTTAAAGGCGCAAACAGCTATGTTCTTTAAAATGTATTTTATTTCCTTGCTGTTTTATTTCCTCATTTTAAGATATAGTATATTTTGATTTAGTGCTCTGTTTTATTAGTATGTCACCTGGTCTTTTGTTGCTGATTCTTGTTTCGCGTCTTTCAGATTAAGCCAAAATACTTTATAAACGCAATATACATATGTTTATTATATATATATTTACTAAGTCAACAAACCCCTTAAACTAAAAAAAATAAAATTATTAGCTGCACGCTGTATCCCGCACACAGCAGGGTCGGCAGAGGGAACCTAGTGCTAAGACACTCAGTTCCCCACTTTCTGCCGAACTTTTGGAGGCATTGCGTGCCGAGTAGCAGAACTCAACGCCGCACTTTGCCTCGACAGCAGAGCGAAGAAATGGAAATATACATGTAAATAAACATTTAATTGCCTCGAGTGGGGATCGAACCCACAAGAGCCGCGTTACCGTCACACTCTTGTGCCCCTGGGCCACGTCGGCCCCTTACACTAGATTTAGAAAAAGAAATAATAAATATATATTATATATTGATTAATGGTCTTCTCTAGTTTTTAGTATAATTAATAAAGAGAATCAACAAACATAACAATATATATATTGCCAACAAACATTTGTTTTAATTTATTTGTTTTATTTCAATTTTAAACAATTCATTTATTCTTATAATATAATGTGCCCTCTTCACATAAGAGGATCTATTTATTGGGTACGAACACCGAAGTAAACGTTAGCGAACGATCGAAGCATTTTTTATATATATTTTATTGCTTAGACAGGCCTGTCCACTGTAACCGTCACCCGTTTACGCTCCTCACAGATTTACGGTCCCCTCTGATGACGTAACATTGCTGCAAATTGCCCCATAAAAAGTTATTTGTGTGCCCTATTTCTTAGCTCACGTATATACGAATGTTGAAAATAATGAACTTTGATAAGGGCGTTGTAATACAAAGTCGTTTTTGAGGCACGTCCTTATAAATCGCTCGTTTGAGATCGATCTTGAGATGTTGTTTTCATTGATTAGTCATCAGCTTCACGCTGTATCCCGCACACAGCAGGGTAGGCAGAGGGAACCTAGTGTTAAGACACTCCATTCCCCACTTTCTGCCGAATTCTGGAGGCATTGCGCGTTGACTGGCAGAACTTAACGCCGCGCTTAGCCTCGACACCAGAGCGAAGAAAATATTAATTTAAGTAAATATTTCATCTCCTCGAGTGGGGATCGAACCCACAACCAGTCGGTTTTACAGTCACACTTCGTGCCACTGCGCCACGACCGGCCTCATGATTAGTCATAATTTATATAATAAACAATGCATCTCAATATTGATTTCAGACATGGGAGCGTTTTATGAATATAGTATATAAGTTTATACCTATACTTAGTTTTTCAAATAAAATGTAAAACGTAAATAAAACAGCAAAAATTCTGTTATAAATAGAATATAATGGCGAGTGATGGACTACGTATTGTATTTAAAGTTAGCTTTTATCTGCATATATAGACATATTTATAAAATATACTTTAAAAACAGTATATTATATTGAGACCGTCGTAGTGCAGGATCACAATCGTGTGACTTTATGGGTTCGATTCCTACTCAGAGGAATGAAGAGTTATTTATTAATATTTTCATTTCTTCGCTCTGATACCAAAAGCAAAAGCGCGGCGTTGAGTTCAGTTCAGTCTACAAATAATTCCATACATAGATTTCCTTAACGTTAAAATAAAAACAACTTACGTATTATATTTTTTAAATATGGCAAACATAAAAGAAAACTACATTTTAAACAAAATTTATATTTGTTTTTTTTATCCGTTATTACAGTTGTTTAATAACCATATGACATGATTTATCTATCTGTTACCATATTAACGCGAACCGAAGCGTGTCTGTTACGTGTAACATTAATGAACGACATCGATCAAAATACACGCGAACGTGCGCCGACTCCGCATTGTGATTCGTTATATTTTTGTGTGTATTGCAATTATTTCTCAGGAACAAGACTAAAGGTAATATTTGTACTCGTCTCACGGAGCTACGACCTCACTGTGAGGTCGACATGAAATTAAATAATGAGGCTTATCTGCACTCAGACGATGGAGACGTGACTGTCTGTTTCCGTGATTTTTGCACACCTGCGATGTCAGATTCGAGTCGTTTTGTGTTCTTGAAATATATCTATGTATAGTCGTTATGTAGATATATTATATATGTTTTAATTAGCTAAGCTCTGTTTTTAAGAGGCAGGTTCCATAGAATTAAAAATGCAATGTGGTTTTTAAACTCCTTTTGTTGTTTACGGAATAGGAATTTATGTTCATTTGTTTTGCTTATAATATATGAGTTCGTAATATATTGTTTCAAGTATATAATATAACTCCTCTATATTTAATTTTAATTTTAACAAAAATATTTTACAAAAATCCAAAGAACCTTAACACCTTAAGACACTCCGTTCCCTATTGGGCGGCCGAATTCTGGGAGCATTGCGTGTTGAGTGGCGGAACTCAACACCGCGCTTTGCCTCGACACCAGAGCGAAGAAATGAAAATAAAAATGTAAATAAATATTTAACTTCCGCGAGTGGGAATCGAACCCACAACCACTCACCTTTACATTCACACATTTGTGCACCAGCGTCACGACTGCCCCTTATCAGATATTTCATCTTGTCTCGATACACTATCGCTATCGGTGGCACGTAAGTTTATGCTTATTACATTATGTTAGGTTGTAATTCGATCCTGGCTCGCCGGACGCCGTGGACGTGGAGCTAGGCCTAGAGGGCTTAACGTATTTACTTGACAATGCTAAGGTTGTGTAACTGGTATTACTAAGGTATCCTAAGGTTATCTAACCTTCTCAGTGTATTCTACGGTACCTAAAAGGAAATTTTGCTTTATGCACCTATAAATAGATATAAGCTTTTGTTTATTGTATGAAGTGTGGTTGTTCTGTGAATTTGGACGTTTATGTTTGGGAGATTGTATCTCCAACATTAACTAGGTTTACTGCGGAGCCGATAGGCCTCATTTTGTTCGCCTCTAATTGGTCTATAAACACTTATCTAGGACATTTCATCCTCTTTTCATTATCACTGTGGGTTGAATAGTTAACAATATAAATTGAATAACTCCAATTGATAATTTCTATTTATTTCCCCCAAAAACAAAAGCGATTGCAGATTTAGAAAAAAAAATATTCCGATTGTATGATCTGATAAGCTTCTTATTCGAAGCCTTCATATGGCGAAAGCCACGTTGGTCGATGCGGGACACAAATGAAATTGGTTGTATAATATGATTTTCTCCTAACATAATATAATGTTATTATTTGACACAAAATATCGCGGAGATACAAGCGCGAATGACCTTAGAAACTGGAACGTAGCGTAGAAACATATCATAAATTCAGTAATATAAGGCTTCCCCGCAGCTAGTTGCCTTTTCGTTGGAACTTCCTTTCAGCCCCGGGAATATGTTCGCTTTGTTTTGTTGTGTTTGTGTATTACGTGTGGCAAATTGTGGGATTAAAACCTTGTAAGTGGTACGGTCAACATAACGGTGGTGATCTTCTTATGTGATGAGTTGATGATTTTATGCGTCCCGAAATGTTTTTTGATGATGGAATTTTGTTTGTTCACCAAAACATGGGATAAACAAAATGACACGCCAGCGACGCAATTTGAATAAGGCTTTGTTGGTGTTGTAAATTAGGGAGTTTGTTTTGTTTGTATCGTTTTGTAAATTACCAAATCGAAGTCGGTGAAGAATGTTTTTGGGTGTCACGTCGCTTTGAGGGTCCCGACTGTTTTTTATTTCGAAAATAAATAATATTAGGTACCTACAGGATTTTGTGAAAACGGTGATTTATGTTTGTTTACTTCAACAAGCTGGTTTGATTTGAACCCAACAATCGGGAAGAACTTTAGAAGGTACAATAGAAATATGAGCTTTCTGCGTAGCATTTGAAGTAAATTTTAATTATATAACTTAAGCAAATGTTTATTGAATAATATCAATAAAATTGATTTTTTTTTGAGATTTAGAGATAGATCTCTTTTTTGGTTTTGTATAATAAAAAAAACATTAAACAACGCATAGACTTTTAAATAAGTTCTAGATCATGTTGAATATACAATAAATAAATGCATGACATATTACATTTTTAATATTTTTAAAGTCTTATTCCACATTTATTATTTATTGATATACATTACAATAAAATAAATAAGAGTTATAATGACCAATATATAATTAGCATATCATTCAATAACACAAAACAAAGGCCGAACAATATCCAATTGTACTTTAAAAACTATTTTTATTCAGTTTTCCTTTGTTACTACAAAAACTTCTCTTTTCTCTGGCAGTAAAGGATTCACAAGTAGAAAGGGCGATTCGTAGTCGTTACTGCGATGCTATCTGCTAGAATAGGAAGCCGTTTAATATTATATTATGAGAATTCGACGATGTTAACTACAATAAGATGTTGCTATTTCGTTCGTATTGTTTTAGCTATATGTATTTATATCTATCTATATTTATAACATCGTAAGGGATTGGTGTCTGTATATGGAATTTATATAAAAAAAAATTATATTAGGGACCTTTATTTACTTTGATAAACATCCCTAATACCATTTTTTTCTTACAGACAGATACAGAACCTAAAACGAAGATTTTTTTATATGTTTGTCGGTTTGTCTGTGCGTTTGTTAAAGCTAAGTTCAGAAACGGCTTAGCCGATTTAAGTGCAGTTTTCACCGTTCTATTTTGGCAAACTTCTCTTAACATTGTGTGTTTGTTTTATTTCAATCGATTCATAAATAAAAAGGGCATATATCGATATCGATATAAAAGCCTGCCTGCGACAATAGTGCTACAAAATAAGTATTTTATTGAATTGGAGAAAACTTTAGCTATCAATGTACGTATGTTGTCTTTAAACGTATATATATATATATATATATATATATATATATATATATATATATATATATATATATATATATATATATATATATATATGTGAAGACTAATATATTAGACGATATATCAGGTGGTGTTTTGAATTGCAAATTAACAATCCGGATGTCAAAACCGAGGGCAATAATTTAACGTCTATATAGTGATACTAAATATTCATTATCATTTAAAATAGACATTACCAACAATAACCAAATTTCACACTAAATATTACTCCGCTCACTAAAAACCTATTATTGTTGAATAATAAATGTATCAAAATGGCAAATAGTGCTTAGATAATTATACACAGTTTCAACGTTTGTGCAAATTAATTATATATATATATATATACATTTATATACATATATATAAATACGTTATATTTGTTATTAGAGGGACTTATCAAAATATGATATTGAGTTCGTTCATCACTAACGTTATGTGGGTGAGATAATAATATTATATTCATTTGGACTATAACAGTTTATCACATCGAATATCTATCTACTATTGTTAGCAGGAAAGAAATGTATATATAAAATAAATAAATAAATCAGCTTCACGCTGTATCCCGCACACAGCAGGGTAGGCAGAGGGAACCTAGTGTTAAGACACTACATTCCCCACTTTCTGCCGAATTCCGGAGGCATTGCGTGTTGAGTGGCAGAACTCAACGCCGCGCTTAGCCTCGACACCAGAGCGAAGAAATGGAAATATAAATTTAAGTAAATATTTCATCTCTTCGAGTGGGAATCGAACCCACGACCAATCGGTTTTGCAGTCACACTTTGTGCCGCTGCGCCACGACTGGCCTCAAATGTATATATAATTGTTATTTTTCGTAGTACTTTTCAATTTCGCGTTTTATCGTATTCAGCAGAGTAGAGAGTGATAGGACACCACTTTCTCCGCTTTTTGTACTAATATATATACTGTGCCTTTGAGACAAGACTATGGATGATGTCGCTTTCAATTATTGAGGCTGTTTTTTTTGCGAAAATTGCTCTGGAACATTTTGTATCACAGATTGAGATTTTTCTTAGGAGGATTCTCTTATCTATTACTAGTTCAAACTGACGGACGAATATTTAAAAACTAAATCTATGTCATAGTATTATGTATTAAGAAGGTACACTGGTAGTAGTAATAAAACGGATATATATACATACATACATATATATATATATATATATATATATATATATATATATATATATATATATATACATACATACATATATATATATATATATATATATATATATATATATATATATATATATATATATATATATATATATATATATATATATATATATATATATATATATAGATATCTAACACCCACGCGTATTTTGCACTGTATAATATGTGCATTGACGTCAACGTTCAAAGTTGAAACGCGACATTGTATCGTTAGTTACATTAATCGATTGAGACTGTGCCCCACATCTATTCAATGTCATCTATCTTGTTTATCTAAAATTCATTCATTTGAGTTAATTTTATGTAATTTTCTGCTTTCATAGTTTTTATATTTCATCAAACTTGCAGTATTTTTATTGGATTTTTGTTTTATCCCTTACCCTGTTTGCCCCTTTTGGCCCTTTTCTATAATTAGACGTAATGGCAATATAACAGCTGTAGCTGCATGAACATTATTTAATATTATTAATTTGCAATTAGCATTCAGAGGATGTCCTGAATAATATCAGTTTGATATTTGTTTGTGTCTCTGGATCCTCGAGCCGCAACTGTTATACCCTCATCCAGTTCGCAAGAGTGGTGTTATTCCTCCCCTCCTTTTTTCATTAGCTTCTTCTATTCTTTTATGTATCTTCTCTCTTATCTCCTCTCTCTTATTACCTCTCTATTTGAAAAACCGCCTATACGCCACAAAAATAGAAAGAAATACCGTGAGGGACATGAGAGCCAATGGTCTAACCACCCAGGACGTTATAGACCCTGCAAAGTGGAGTAGGTTAAGAAGGCAGACCCTGGCAACATATGCCCGAATTACTGCCAGGAGGAAGGATTAATTTACAATGGCTTAAAAACGTATATTCACTATATTAACAAATATTGTCGTTAGCTTACTGTCATAATACAAAATATCATTGATTTAAAATACAGTATCAATGGCTACCACCAATATTGTCAAGCGTGTCACGTTCGAATTGTCACGATACGTTGTGTTCCGTGGTCAGGAAACTTACGTGGTCAAGGAATCGTTACCAACTTACATAAGTATGTGCTTGCGTTACGTGAAGAGAGTAACGAAACTTATGAGTTATGCGTTTAAACTGTGTTAGTTAGTTAAATTTATGTATGGATTTGTTTTTTGTAACTTAACAATGTCATATGTGACTATAAGCGCGACAGGTTGTGGATTCGATTCTCACTCGAGGAAATGAAATATTTAACATTTTCATTTCTGGTGCGGAACAAGGCGTTGAGTTCCGTCTCTCCAGATCCAGATCTCCAATGCCTCCGAAATTCGGCGGAAAGTGGGAAACTAAGTGTCTTAACACTAGCCTCCCGCTGCCTACCCTGCTTCATGCGTGTTACAGCGTGAAGCAGCAAAAATAATGTTTTAGTTATTAAAGACGTTTGATTTCCGAATAACTGCCGAAGACGCTTGAAAATAAGATATTTGGGCTATCAAAATAAACATTTTGTACGCAGTTTAAACTCAAGTGTCGCACCTTGGCCTCAAATATCAATTGTTTCTCTCCGCTGCCTGCAACGCTGCAGGCCACGCTTGATGGGGGCCGACCTTGCCCTACACTCAATGGCGGGCATTTAACATTCATTGCTCCGTGTTTAGTGCCGGAAAATGAATAGATTATTATCGTAATACTTACTGACTAAGAAATGTATTCTTAAATATGTGGAGGTTTTGTTGGTTATTCTATTATTTATGTTGAAAAAAAAAATCAGCTTCACGCTGTATTCTGTATCACACAGCAGGGTAGGCAGAGGGAACCTAGCGTTAAAACACTCCGTTTCCCACTTTCTGCCAAATTCTGGAAGCATTACGTGTTGAGTGACAGAACTCAACGTCGCGCTTTAACTCGACCCGAGCGAAGAAATAGAAATATAAATTTAAGTAAATATCTCAGCTCCTCGAGTTTTACAGCCATACTTTGTGCCACTGCATCACGACTGGCTAGCTTGGTGGCTATGGTCTAGCTTTATGTAGATTTTCAATAAATTGTATAATGTTTGTATTTTCACCTGACTGAGCGACGGTAGAGCGCTGAGCCTATTAAAACTCTAATTAACCTCTAATCATTAGTAAAACTGTGATATTTAAATCGGTTGAAGAAATTATCCGGATTGTTAGTACTAAAAAAATCTTTTTTGTTTTTAGTTTATTTTTTTATATATATTTTTTCTAATGTTTTCCATATATTTATATTCGATATATTCGTCTTGTTTGTATTAAGTAAGGCAAAATAATTAAATATAGCATCTATTACGTTAAATATTATAATGTAATCAAAAACATCTTGCATATCGGAAGAAATACAGGTAATTGTTTACTTGCGCATGCAGCCAGGATGCAATCATCACGCAACGCGAACAGTTGAATAACCAACCTAATAACCAATTGAAGCGTGTGTGGTTGTTCGTGTTGTGTTACGACAGAGCTGACCACGTCGACTACGCATGTAGGTATAGTACGGTCGGCAAGTAGTGGCGCGCTTTGGATTTAGCTGCAGACGCTTGCGCAGATTTGATTTTAGGATTTTTCTTACATTTGAAAATCTAAGTTAAAGGCGGATTTGTTGACTGTATTGTAAGATAAACCAAAGCATAGTTATCACTTCATTTGTCATCTTTCTATTTCTCAGATATATTATTTATAGGCCAGACATGGCGCAGGGGTGATAGCGCGTGACTGCGATAGCGACAGGTTGTGAGTTCAATTTTCACTTGATGGAATGAACTATTTGGTTTTCCTTTCATCGCTCTGATAATGAGGCAAAAGAGCGCCATTAAGATCCCCCATTCAATACGCAGTGCCTACAGAATTCGGGAATAACGGGAACAGAACAGTGTTAAAAATAAATGAATCAGCTTCACGCACACAGCAAGGTAGGCAGAGGGAACCTAGAATTCTGGAGGCATTGCGTGTTGAGTGGCAGAACTCAACGCCGCGCTTAGCCTCGACACCAGAGCGAAGAAATAGAAATATAAATTTAAGTAAATATTTCATCTCCTCGAGTGGGGATTGAACCCACAACCAGTCGGTTTTACAGTCACACTTTGTGCCGCTGCGCCACGACTGGCCTCTGAACAGTGTTAACATTGGAATAAAGGATATAACAGAGTATGTTAGACTAGGATAGAGAATACACATCATCATCATCATCATCATCAGCCTGTCCTAGTCCACTGCTGGACATAGGCCTCTCCAATGGCACGCCACAGAGCTCTGTCTTGAGCACTTCGCATCCAGCAAATGCCAGCCACTTTGCGAATATCGTCACCCCATCTAGCTGGTGGACGTCCCACATTACGCTTGCCGAGGCGTGGTCTCCACTCTAAAATGCGTTTACTCCAACGGTCATCGGTTCGAGAACACACAGCGACGCTAAAAAATATTTTGTTATTGTAGAATTATATAACCAAAAAAAACCGAACAGATATTGACGGATACAGACTAAGAAACTTTTATATTTGAAATAAAAATAGTAGGTATATAAATTGATTATTTCAAGGCTTCTCAAGTTACTGATGTATAAAGTATTAATTAGCTTTTCAATAACTGTTTAGCACGTCTATGCGTTACATGCGTGTCTAATTAAGTGGCGGTCATGGGCCTCAATGTTAGGCAGTAAAACATATCATATGATTTAATTTTAACTTCACGCTGTATAACGCGTGTAGCAAGGTATGCTGAAGGAACATGGGAATCTAGTGTTACGGGACCCCGTTTCCATTAAAACAATCCCATTGCCCAATTCCGGCCGAATTCTCGTCAGTGGGGGTATGTAAAGCCGCGCTTTGCCTTTTCACCAGAGCAAAAAATTTCATTCTTCCGAGTGGGAATCGAACCCACAACCGTCGCATTTATAGTCAGCCCCACCGAGCCACGACGGCTTCTAGTCTTCTAATTTGAATACACCTACACAAATATTTCCCTGTTAATATAAAAAAAATATTAAAAAATTGCTTATAAAGTAATCGACCAATGAACCAACCATTATATTAATAAGTTCATTCTTATCCAATATTTTAAATAGAAATAAATACAAAGTACAAACTCAATATTTGTTAAATAGTGAAAGGACTGACGTGAGACTCGAGAGGCGTTCACATTTAGTTTTTTTATCGGTATCTTCACTTTGGTGAGGCAATAACATCTGCTTTAGTGTTCTAACACGTAATAGGTATTTACAGTAACAAAAAGAGTTTGTTTTGCAGCATTTAAAGAGATTTTATCGTTTAGTACTATCGCATTTTTTTATTTAATATTTTCTCTTTTCATATAACATTCTGGTTATATACAACGATGTAAAGCTATATTAGCTTTTGTTAAGAGCAAATGTAGCTTAATTGCGATTTTTATTATCTAAAATATACATTTTAATTGTATCTTTTATGAAATATTATGTTATTTGTAATAATATTAATGATATAAATTTACATTGAAAACATTTTTTATTGAACCTTTCCTCTGACTATTTCTCTATAAAGTTTACGACAAATATTAAAATAATGTACATAGAGAAAACTTCTATAAAAAAAACAATCATTTTAATATTTTTATTTAGGTTATCTGATATTTATAAAGAACTACATAATATTTTTTTATTCAAATTTAAAATCCGTGCATATTATTTTTTAATTTGACATTGAAATATCAAATAAAAATGCAAGTAATGTACATGAATAAGTAGTTTCGCTTTTAATACTAAATGCCCTGTCCGAATTACTCATAAATCAGTCTGTGAATGTTATAATAGCAATGTCACAATTTGTTCTTATTCCAACTCGAACAAAAGGAAACCTTTCATATAATTGAATATAAAATAAAATAATATTATTATTACCGTGATAGCATTGAAACAAGTGTGGAACCTTGGAACCTAATCGTGGTTGGTACCACATAAAAGCAACAGGCGACTGACATGCCGTCGTAACAAAGGGAATTAAGCCCGAAAGGAGGTCGACTCGAGAACATAAGAGGACTCCGAGTAAACCTCCGCAAAACGGCGGCGGACTTAGCAAACGCGTTGACAGTCCAACTGTAGGTTATCCTCCGTAAGGACAATAAGTCTACAAAGGCCTAGGATATCTTTGTCTTTAGTTTGAAGCAATGGCGTCTAGTTGTTAGATCGAGATAACTGTTTGAAGAATATTGTTGACGGTTTGACATTGTCGTTTCATGATCGTTAGTTTTCTTGTTGATAACTATGGAGGTGGTAATGTTTTTTGACTAATTTGTAAATAAGTACAATAAATATATATTTTTTAATTTTTCTACTCAAATAGAAAGGATATGTTTTGTTCCTCTTTATTTCATTTGATATGTTGTGTGTTCCGAGACGGTTCTAAACATGCTTTTTACAGTACATTATGTAAGTGTTCTTTAAAATAAATATACTTTTATATTTTTAAAATTAAATTCGCTTACTTAAATATTAGATATAATTAGAATTTTAACATTTTATTGTAATTATTTATTATATTGTCATTTAATCTTTGTTTAGGGGAAGCCTGGTGGACGCTCCCGACTGCGTTCTTTACTTTCCACTCGGCTTTCAGTCACTTTGCCAATAAATTCATTAATTCATTTCCCCGAGACAAAATCGAAATCACAACCATTGTGTTTACAGTCAGACATTGCACCACTGCGCCACAATGACACAAAAAAAATAATAATTAATTGAAATTAAACATTATTTCATAATGTTCATAAGCAAATATAATTTACCACCGAACCAGAGCAGCGATTGTAAATTTTGTGACTTACAGTCAACATTTACAATGCAGTGGGAGTGTTCGTTTTATGGCGTCGGGAGGTTCGGTCCCGCATACAAATTACAGGTGGCACTTTCTCGTTTTACAACATCGTTAGACGTTCCAAAATATTATGTCGCTGAGTGCTTAAAATGTTTCTATGGTGACTGTGAAATGTGTATGTATGTATGTTTGTATGTAGATAATATTTAATTAGACTTTGTTTTTGTGGTTTTTTTTTTTAGTTTTTTAAGCAGATTTTTTTTATAATGTTTTTTTTTCATTTAATATTTGAGGAAATCAGTATGTGAACTAGTTAGTCAAGTCAGTATGTGAACTAGTTACGAACGAACGTTAAACGTTAACTGGATTTGTTAGTTTTTATGCTATTATTATCAAGCACCACACTATGAAAGTACAAAGTTTCAAATTATAGAATGCGAAAAAAACATATGGAACATTAAAACTTTTTTTTATAATATTTTGATAAAATAATATAGAAAACACCAAAGCGACCAAGCAGCTTACAAGTTAAATTAACTTATAATATATTTTTATACAGTATCTTTTACCACGTACTTACTACTTATCCGCTATTTTAAAATGTATGACAATATATAGGCACCTTTTAAATAAGGATAAGCGAGCGATATGTTGCAATAATCTCAAAAGTGAATCGGATAAAAGAGAAACTTCATTAAACAACAAGTGAAAGTGTCTATACAATTTTGTAAGTGAGATTTTTTTTATTACGCAAAGATTTTATTTCAGTGGATTTTTATAGATTTTTGATGATATTAAATACTAGCAAACCGATCGCGGCTTCGCCCGCTTGAACTACATAATCCTTTATATACTAATCTGAAATACTTTCATGTTCTAATCATCTTTATGCTATATTACACAGCAGGGTAGGCAGAGAGAACCTAGTTTTAAGACACTCCGTTCCCTACTTTCTGCCAAATTCTGGAGACATTGCGTGAGTGGCAGAACTCAACGCCCCACCTAGCCTCAACACCAGAGCGAAGAAATGGAAATATAAATTTAAGTAAATATTTAGTTTAAATTTAAGTAAATATAGCCTATTTAATAAAACAGTTATTTTGAAGCAATTTTGTCCAATAAAACAGTTTACATGGGCTTACGTTTCTTATTTATGACCCGATTGAAACAAAACAAAATGTTAAAGGAAATTTGCAAAAATACTACAGTGAAAACTGCATTTAAATCGGTTAAAGCAGTTTCTGAGATTAGTGTGCAGAAACACATAGACAAATACATTTTTTATTTGTTCTATGACATTGATGAGAGCCCCCACTAATAGATTTTCATTTTCATACTTTTCCACTACGCCTCGACTGAATATCCTATTCCAATCAGGATTAAGGCCATTTTGATATCTCTGATGGAGAGTAAAAACGTTAGTGTATAATAAGTTAGTCGCGGACTGTTTAATTTGTTAAATTGGAAAGAAACATCGTATTGTGTTTCGAATTAACTTTGTTTACGGAACGCACTCGCTCGTAACAAAGGATCCCTCCGTCGGAAATAAGCGAATGGAATAAATGAAATGTCCTATAAACTGAATGGGATGCGGCCGCTCGTAGTATTGTGCTTATTATACTGCTGCCGTTCCCGGGACTACTTGGATGTTACTTTGATAGACTTTATACTCTGTGGCAATCGACTGCCGGATTTAAGGATTTTGGTGGCTAATAGAAAATGAAACGTAATGCGCGAATAATGAACGCGTTTCGGATTATTATGGCTTTACCAATTTATTTTATATATATATATTTTTGGAATAAAGAATTTGTTATTAAACGATAAGATTTTTAAGCTGTAAATTATGACAGATTATGTTTATAAATTATTTTTTTAATTCAGTGTTGCCACTTAGGAAAATATATATTTAAATATATATCTTGTTGTTGTTAGTAATGATATATAATTAAATGGAAATTTAATTTAATTTGGTTGGAGTTAGAAATTTAGAAGCTGTAATGAAGAAGGTCGCGCTGCCGCCAATGGCAGCGTATAAGATGGAGCTTAAACTGTTAAGAAACAGGACGTCGGCTGGAGGATTATTTCTAATACCTACTTACGTCGTAAAATATACAATGTTGGTACACTGTTCTGATCCGGCTTTGTTTTAATGAATATTGGAGTTAAACAAGTCGTTAATAGAATCCTCTTCCGGTTCATTTGTTCTTATTGGCTGTATGTTGTGAACTTTGTTGTAGGGATCATATTAATCTACGGCAATATTTTGACGAATTACATGAGGATATAATATTTTCTTGGGAAATTACAATTTCCTTTGGCACAAATTGAATATTGAATAGGTACTTTGATATTTCTTATATATATATATCAGAAATTGAGAATAGCTTTTAGTTTATAAGGTGCTCGTCTAACGTTATTTACCGCCACGCATCTCTCGCAATTTGTAGTAAAGCAATAAGTCTCCGTTCTCCATTTTCTATTGTGTCGGGAAGTGAGCAGAATTTCTCTTTTTATAAGCTAAACAGAAAAGACACTTATGTTTTAAATGTTTTCTGTTGGACAACAGTCGGCAATAGTAAAACTCACCTCACTAAGTATATATGTCATGTTAGCGACTTATAAAATTTGACGTACAAAAATTTCTTGACTTTTTTTGCAGCTTCACGCTGTGTACATCATATAGCAGGGAAGCCGGAGGGAACCTAGTGTTAAGTGTCGCCATTCTTTAATTTTTAACAGAGATCTAATAACATATTATATGTATATTTTGATATTATATCCTAATTTCAGTATCATTTACCATATATTCTGTAGCTTTTATAAATTAAACGCTTATTTCCCGAAAGGATTCATTAATCATCCACGTCAGCGCTTATACAATATCTTCTTTGGGCTTAAGACCACTTAATTCCTTTTTAGACAACCGGATTTTGTATAATAAAGTGCTTTTTGAATAAAACAATGGATGTTTACCTATTGTACGCGTTCGAGTGTAAATAGAACGTTATTCTTTAGTTTATAAATCAGGTTCACGCTATATCCCGCACGCAGCAGGGTAGGCAGAGGGAACCTAGTGTTAAGACACTCCGTTTTTCACTTTCCGCCGAGTTCTGAAGGCATTGCGTGTTGAGTGGCGGAATTCAGCGCCGCGGCTTGCCTCGACACCATAGCGAAGAAATGAAAATATAAATGTAAATAAATATTTCACTTCCTCGAATGGGGATCGAACCCACAACCAGTCGATTTTACAGTCACACTTTGTGCCCCTGCGCCACGACTGGCCTCTTCTTAAGTTTATAAGAATTTATTAGATTTTTTTTTAAATGATGTTTTTATTGAAAACATTGTAAGTTAAGGTGTGGGCTGAATAGGCTAATGATGCATCTCTTAGGTGACTTATCTTTTGTTAAAACTGTAATTGTGTTAGAAAAGGATATATATGTATAATGAGTGATAAACGCCTTTTCAATATAGTTCAAACGAAAATAATAAAAAGAAAAATATAGCAGGATAGGGAGAGGGAACCTAGTGTTAAGAAGCGCTGTTTCCCATTCTGCCAAATTTTCGCAGTATTGCGTGCTGAGTGGAACTCAACGCCGTCCATTGTTTGTACCAGAGCGAAAAGATGAAAATATTAACAAATAATAATTACTTTCTCCGAGTGAGAATCGAACCCACAACGGTCACGCTTGCAGTCATGTTTATAAGTGTATAAGCAATCCTCGCAGTGGCGAGGACGGTCTCCATTTCTATTTATTTTATATAATAAAATTTAATAAATTAAAATGATTGCGTGACTGTATGTTAACACAAGATATACATTTTCTCCTCGCTGTGCGTCCTCTACCGCATTTATCAGTTCTTCAGAACACTCCCCAGTGTTCTGAAGAACTGTTTGACCTGTTACCTGCCGCCGAATTTCTAACTCCACAGTTCTCACAAGCTAAAATCATACACACCACCTGTATACGTGGCACTCTGTACTATTGTGCGGTTTCGTAGGACGCCACACGCCACTCCACAGCTTTACCCGCGGCAGTGTTTCCAGGTCGATATGACATGGGTACTTTCGAAAAGTGATCTCCACCTTAAAGGCTGGCAACACACCTGTAGCTCATCTGGTGTTGCACGGGGTCCTGGGCGGCGGTAATCACTTACCATTAGATGACCCGAACGCTCGTTTGTTTTTTTCATAAAAAAAAGAAAAGTTTTAGGAGATACCTACGTATTCTTTCTTATAAGGAATTTAAAATTGTAAGGAGATATGTGATAATATGTATTAATTACGTCCGTATTGCAATTAAAATATTTACATCTTGAAATTACGTGCGTCGAGGCACGTGTTTCAAATAGAGGAATTTGAAATGAGTAATGGTTTTTATATTGGAGCTACATAATTGGAGAGGTCCAGTAGTGGACGGAGCCAAGTTGATGTAAATATGATTTATTAGTTTTAGAATCTTTTATTTTTTTTTGACTGATCGTTCCGTTTTATAAGACGTTTTAAGTAAAAATAAAAACATTCATTTGTGTTTCCATTTTTTTCTCTTAATTAATAAAGATTCACTATAAAAAACAGGACACGCGCGAGTCGTGCTCGTCCAGCAAGAGTTATAAACTTTGGAGGTTCATCTGATACCTCACTTGTACTAACGGCTTTAATACCAAAATTTCCCTTTTTTTAAGAAAAAATTGTCCTCCTTTGAATTTTTTTGGATTTAAAGACAAATATATAGTTTTAAATTTTTCCTGAACTAGTACTACCTGTAGATGCTAGCTACCAAATTTCATAAATCTAGGTCAACCGGAAGTATCCTATTTATTTTAATTCCCTTTACAGTATCGAAACACGTGTATTTTTCTTTATATCCATATCCTTTTTATATGGCCATATCTTTTTTAAATGTAGAAATACACAGGACTACAGTCAATATAAATCGTGGCTTAAATTGCTAATTGATATCTCCAAGCATTCCTGAGATAAATGCTCTAGACAATCAGACAGACAGGCAGACAGACAGATAGACAACAAAGTATCTTATAAAACCCTTATAACCCTTTTTACTTAATAGGTAGCAACTATAAAAAAGAATTAAAACAATAGGTATTCGGCCCAATGTTCGTAATATTTCCTATGCAGTAGCGGAACTATACTTCGTGCTTTATGTTGGCGTGTGGAGACCAAACCTACGACTATGGCATTTGCAATCAGACGCGCTCTCACTGCGCCGCTTTGGCCTTGCTATAATCAATTTATTTTTAATACTATATATAAAGTCAAGATTTGCGTGTTTTACGTTGTTTTGGAATGTATTTTTTATAATTATTTAATATATAATTTTCCTTGTTGCAGGTATGTGAACATCCTCATTCTTAATGCGCGATGCGGCGAAAAATTTAAAATTTGTAATAAGTCGGTAAATATATCTTAAACATAAATATACAGTACTTTTCGTACATTGTAACGTAGTGTTGCGATACTTTGTCATTTTAAGGAAAATTAATTCTGTCTAACCAAACCTCTTGTTTTATAAACAATCCCACAAATGGTAATCGAACCTACAAACATTAAATATACGTGAAGCCGAACTTCTACGCACATGTAATAATATGTTATTTTAGTGTATAATCTATATAAATAGAGATCGTGTGATCGGGATGTTTACATTATTAGATGAGAATGGTGCCGTGTGATATATATTGTAAAACATCATTGTATTGGACGCGTCAATGAACGGTTCATAGGATGTTTTGAATTACATATTAATGGATGTAAGAAAACATATGTATGTATAGTGGTACCTAATACCTATTAGCGTACTAATTCATACACTTTTAAATATAAAATACATTTAAAAGTATAAATAAAAAAAAACTCTTCCAACGGTGGAACAAAGTTCCAGGTAATCGGTGGCTAGGGTTCCACGGAAAGGCTCTTCACAATACGCACCGTCTCTAGTAATCATCACATATGTTAGATAATCTAATGGCCGAAGCTCGAATATTTTAATATTTTTTTTTTCGGACTTCACATTATGTGGGATAGCAATGTCAATCTCTCTACTTATTATTAAGAGAAGAAATATAACTTTTAATTTGACTGTGCGTGTTTCGGTAATTTAAATGTATACTTTTGCATACAAATAAACTATATATAAATGTGAAAATACTTTATATAAGCGAAGATAATTTCTTTCAAAACTTCCTTGATTCTCCTCATATCTCAAACCCATTTGAAAAATGAGGTTAATTTTAAAAGTAAATTGTCATTTCCTGACACTTGGCGAAGAAATAAAACGAAATAATAAATTCAAAATAGTTTCCATTTCATATTTCACACGAGAACATATAAAAGCCTCTTACAAACATTGTAACTGCAACGTTCTGTATTTATTGATATAAATTTCAAAGGCAAGTTCCAGTGGTGACCGCCGGCCGTACCTACAGGCCGTTGCTTCAAAGCTGTTTACACTGCGGCCTATTTGTCTTTAATATACACACGGGCGGATGCTCCGAACTGCGAATTGCTAGTTGGGATTCAACGAGATTTACTTATATGTTATACATATGTTGAGGTCAGCCGTGGCGCAGGGGCACAAAGTGTGACTGTAAAACCGACTGGTTGTGGGTCCAATTCCCTTTCGAGGAGAAGAAATATTTACTTAAATTTCCATTTCTTCGCTCTGGTGTAGAGGCAAAGCTTGGCGTTGAGTTCTGCCACTCAACCCGCAATGCCTCCAGAATTCGGCAGAAAGTGTTTACAAAGGTGGACTTATCTGTATGAGAGATCTCTTCTAGGCAACCAGTGGAACTGGATGAGTGATAACGACCGGTAAAAACATAATACTATTTAAATTATTTAGACCAGAAAAAAAGATGCTTTAAAATGAATTACAAGAAAATAATGTAAATGAACCAATAGAATCATAGATTATTAAAAATAGATCGTAATACACTTCGTTAGTCGTTGTACTATCGATAATTTCGATACTAAGCTGAAAATATTCGAATAAAGGATTTCATGACATCGGTTCGAATTTCAGTTGACGGCGTTGAGTTCTGCTACTCAACACGCAATGCCTCCAGAATTTGACAGAAAGTGGGGAACGGAGTGTCTTAACACTTGGTTCCCTCTGCCTACCCGGCTATGTGCGGGTTACAGCGTGAAGCTGATTCGAATTTACAAGCCTTTGCTCATCCAATGGCACGTGTCACGTTATATTATAAGGCCATAAAGGCGGTCTTTATTCGATATCTTTTCGAACTACCCAATTAAGTCATATCGGATGTGTGGTTTGGGTGTGTTGATGATAAAAATTTTACTTTAACGATAACATGTGGTAAATGTTATCTATGGCTCTTCTTGGTATTTTTTGTTATCTGTTGCACTGTGACTTTATTATTAGCTACAGCTATGGGAAAATGAATAGGTTCGATTATATATATTCTTACATGATATAGGTAATTATATGTTTGAAGTGAGTCGTGGCGTAGGGGCACAAAGTGTGCACTCGAGGAAATTAAATATTTAATATTTTCATCAATGCTAAATAGACGTGAGAAGCCCTAGAGGCCGATTATCATAACCTTGTCGATGGTCTGACGCCGTCATAGAAATTTCTGGACTCTGGACCCCATTATTATAGTTTTAAGGCAAACTGAGGACATGGAGGCATAGAATCATCTTCTTAGCTCTTCCACCAGGAACCTACAAGAACGAGCACGACCTTCAGTAATGAAAAAAACTACGAAGAAGAAAATATTTTCATTTCTTCACTGAAGTGAGAGAGTGAGTTCCGCCATTTAACATGCAATGTCTCGAAAATACGACGGTAAGTAGCGAACGGAGTGTCTTAACACTAGGTTACCCCTATTAACTCTGCAATGCGCGTGATACAGCGTGAAGCTAAAACGAAATAAAAGAAATCGATAATAAACCTTAGTACACCGCTGGTTCCTTACGAATACTCCATACAAACGATTACGTAATACGTACGTACTTATTCAAATATCATTACAATTCTTATAAGTAAAAGCGTAAATTACTTCCGAAACGCCACACGCGACCAGACAGCTTTTTCAACTAGTCGTGTAAACTCCGTCCCGTTGACGGCTAATTGATCAGAGGAAAAAGGAGTTTTAGCGACGCGAAAGCGCAGTCGCTTACGAAGATAATAAAACTAGATAAATTTAAGATAAAAGAGATAGATAAAAATGTGTTTTTGTATGTTATGGTATCTTTTGTATTTTTTAAAAGATGTTTCTTGCCCTATTTTCCTATATGCACACAAGTTTCTATATATAATATTCAACGACTTTTTTTGAGACAAACTAAACAAATACCCAAGCAAAAGTAAAATTATAATATTAGTACAATTATACAGTAATTAAATCTCTAATCTTATACGCTGTCAAACTTTATATAGATTTTTCCATATATACTACAACAAATTGCTAAAAATATCCACATCTAAAACCAATTTCACTCGTCTCTGGTTCAGTTACACCTCACTATTCCAATAATCCGAATTCAATAGGCTCCCTACTGATCAGCCACTCGCAAAGACTGAACACCAGAATGTAACATGTCAAAGCGAGTAGCGAGCGAAAGACGAGGCAATATCTGGTGGCGCCTGGAGGTTGGGATTGTTTAATCGGCCAATGTAGTAGGTACTTACCCGCCGGGGTTCCCCTGAAAGTTTAGAAATTTAACATGCTATGTGTTTTTTTTATGCTTTGTGTTTAAATTACCGATGATTTAAACACGCGACAATGGATGTATAGTTGAATCATGTTTAGTCCGGCGTTGAGTTTCACTTAAACATTGATGAGTGGCGGTATTCGACGCCGCACTTTGCCTCGGCCACACAGCGAAGAAATGAAAATATTAAATATTTAATTTTCTCGAGTACGAATCGAATTCATAACCTGCCACGCTTACAATCACGACCCTTGTGTCCATGCACCACGACTGACCTCGTTGTTTATTTTAAGAACAAATAAAAAAGTTCATCTCTTGTTTCAAAACGTACAGAATACGCTACATGTAGCAGTGAATGCATTTGGTTAGATTAACCTATCTTAGTCCAACTTTCTAAGCCGCCGGGCTTCTGTGCAACTTAACCGATTTGGTTCCGTCGAATGTCTCGATTAGAAACCACAATATGTGCAGCAATTTGTTGACATCAATATAAGAGCATATTCAAATGCTCTTTGTTTTGTACTCTATATTATAAATCTCTGATTATAATAACAACGTTGTCGAGGCGCAGTTGAGACATATTTTACTAAGGACATTGGACGGTGCAATATCGGATAAATTTTAATGTAACAATTCGCCTCTACTTGATCCGGTCGGGATAAAATGCGGCGTTGAGTTGCGCCACTTAACACGCCTCCAGATTAGAGCGGAAAGTTGTGATCGGAGGTGTCTTAATAAGAACGGAGTGTTTCAACACTAGGTTCCCAGGTTTCCTTTGCTTATCTAACTATGTGCGGGATACAGCGTGAAGCAATAAAAAAAAACGTTACGAAAAGCTATAATCTGCTGAAACAAAATCTCCACTTCTCTCAATCACATCGCCAGACAGAAACTTATTAAAGTGTCACTACATAAACTAAGTGCCTAATTAGATAGCGCTAATCAATTTCGTCAGTGCTCAAAGTAGGTAATTAAAAGTAGCTAATGTTGCGTTTTAACTACTATGTATAGCGTTATCTGGGAAGTTCTGGGAACGCGCGCAACTTGGCCCTATATAAAGTCTTGGCAAAAGATCTGATACTGTAACTTGGCACTCTACTTTGGGTAGTTGTAACACACGTTTAAGGTTAACCGACTAGTTCATATATGATGAGAGATGTTCAACCAAATATTAAATTATTATTTTTTTTAATAATATTATTATATAGATGTTATATAATGATTTATAATATAATATTTAATGTTTGCATTTATTTTGACTTCTAATGTGAAAATAAAAAAAATTGTTATATTATTGTAATTTTCATAAGGGATTTAATTGTGCTTTAAAACGAATACGACTTACATATTTTTATATAAAAAATGTAGTTTAAAACAGTTTTCCCTAAGATAGGTTCAGTAGTTATTGCGTTGCAAACACATATACGAACATTTTTTATAGAGCGTTTTAATGCGAATTTTTTATTTGTATGTATTTTAGAGGCCAGTCGTAGCGCAGGGGCACAAAGTGTGACTGTAAAGCCTACGAGTTGTGGGTTCGATCCCCACTCGAGGAGATGAAATATTTACTTAAATGTATGTTTCCATTTCTTCGCTCTGGTGTCGAGGCAAAGCGCGACGTTGAGTTCTGCCACTCAACATGCAATGCCTCCAGAATCCGGCAGAAAGTGTGGAACGGAGTGTCTTAACACAAGGTTCCCTCTGCCTACCCTGCTGTGTGCGGGATACAGCGTGAAGCTGATAGATAGATATAGGCAGTTGTTGTTATATAAGGAATGGTAATACGCTCATTTGAGATATACATATTAAACAATGATTCAACACTAAAGGCGTTGCTGTCTAATATTTATATTTGAAAATTAAATATTCTCGCGTAATAACTGCTCTCGATTGCTCGCATTTTAAATTAATAGTAATAATCGTAATTATTATGTTACTAGCTTTATTTTGATATTTTCTATGTATATAACTTAATAAACTGAGAGCCCAGGGCCCTCAAACCTACGTCATTTTAGCAAAAAATGTTTTTTTTTTAGGATTATTAGCCTAATATGTAGTTAAGACAGTATGCGTACTTACTTGAAAGTGGGGCCCTAAATCCATGTTCACGTACTTTAAAGTAAAAACGCTCGTTTTTAAAAAATAACACAAAAACTGATTTATTAATATTACATTGTTTTGAAAATATTACAGTGTTATATTTAGTACAAGGGAAAACTTCAAAACAGATGCCAGCTAGATATTACTTCCTTTTTTAGGTTTACGGCGTGTTGCGCATAGCAAGGCAGGCAGAGCGAACCTGGTAACCTTGTGTTACGACACCTCCATCTGTATTCTGGAAGCCTCTAACGTCGTATTCAAGGGTCCCTCTACCTACCCTCCTACATGCGGAATTCAGTGCGATAGTGAAAAAAATAGAAAAATAATGAAATATTTTGAGTTTCGCAACTCCGCAATTCTTAGCATGAGGGAAATGGATGTCTTAATTCTAGATTCCCTTTGTCTACCCTGCTGTGTATAGGATACAGCGTGAAGCTGATTTTTTATTTTTTTTATTAAAAAATCATTATTATTGAGCTAAATAAAAATGTTATAAACAAAATATTATAAAATGATAAATTTAAAGGTAAAAAATCTACTTCGTCCTTATCATAAATTAATAAATATATGTATATTAGTATCAAATAACTTTAAATTGAGAGATTAACTCCTTATAAGACGGAGACGACGATATGCGAAGGTTGTCTCAGTTTCTTTATATGGCATAGATAATGAAGTTAGTATTATAAACCGTAGTTAAGAAGTGTTGAATAAACATTAATAATGTAAGTGTTAGTCGTAAATATGATTTATTGTTAAAAGTAATAAAGGCGTATGACATTTAAAAATATATAAAATATTTTTGTAGCGTCACGCTGTATCCCGCACACAGCAGAGTGAGGACACTCTGTTCTCCATTTTCCGCTAAATTGTGGAGGCATCGCGGCCCTGTTTCATTTTCTTGAGTGTGAATCGAACCCACAACCTGTTACGTTTACAGTAACACTTTGGAACCCCTGCCATACGACTGGCCTCCTATAACATAATTGAATTATCTTAATTAATATTTGTATATATATATATAATATATAAATTTTGTGTTGTAGGTATGTCTATTGTTGTATATACTCGTATATTGTATTACCGTCTCGTCCTCGCCAGAACCTTCACGCAACACTGCTCGTATTGCAATAGCCAATGCCAGTGGTGTGATATTCAATTTACAGGATCCATTTGATAGATCAGGATATAGGTAAAGTTAGTCTATATTGCCTAATATAGAAGTGATCGAGATATATTGTATTAGTTATAAGTTAATGACGAAATAATTGCTTTACATAAATTATATTTAAATATACATAAATATTGGACTGGCGCGGCGTTGAGCTCCGCTGCGTGTCATTAAATATTTCAATGAAGACGGTGGTGGATGGAAACAGTGGCTTAATCGTAAGATCCTTTACTCTACCCTGCTATACGTGGCAAAAACGTGGAACTAAAAAAATATATATCGCAGACGAATTGAGACCTTGATTTTTTTTATGAAAAAATAGATTGTTTTCAATTAAATACGGCACTTTGAGATACTATATAACATTATTAGCAATGAAATCAGCTTCACGCTGTATACCGCACACAGCAGGGTAGGCAGAGGGAACCTAGCGTTAAGACACACCGTTTCCCACTTTCCGGCGAGTTCTGAAGTGGCGAAACTCAACGACGCGATTTGCCTCTACACCAGAGCGAAGAAATGACAATATAAATGTAAGTAAATATTTTATCCCCTCGAGTGGGATCGAATCCACAACCAGTCGACTGTACACTCACACTTGGTGCTCCTGCGCCACGACTGGCCTCAATTTATTTGATTTATTTATTTATTTATTTTATTATCAGCATTTTAGCATGTATTTGAACTATAAGGCTGGTTGCGTTGCCACCTCGTCTAGAGCTATTACAAAACAACGACATTTTCGAAAGGCTAACTCTAGACTCACTGTTAGGTGATGTTGTAACTTATTTTATTAACTAGTAGTATAAGATTTTAATCAAATACAATGAAGTATTCATAAATTTTAAATTGTAAGAATAATAGACGATAGGCGAAGTAGGTATTTAATGGAACTCTACCTCTATAATAATAAATTAATATTTATGTATAGATAGGTGTAGGTATTAGTAGATAAATGTTTCTCTTTGTGTATCTCCTAAAGAATAACAATATTTTTTTTGTATTGGTTGATTGATTGATTGATTGATTGATGCCACCTTGACACCGTTATAGGTATAGTCTGTACATGCTATTGTTGTAGGCTCGTGCGCTTACATATATTTTAAATAACAAATAAGTTAATTTGACTACAAAAAAATTAAGAAAGTTGGCCTATTAGGATTAAATTTACAGTGTTGAAGTGCTATTTGTCGCGCGATAAACTAAAGAACGACATTACAATATGTTTAAAACAGGCAGAAAGTGGAGAACGGACACACAAAAAGTTGAAAACGTATTAAGGGAGAATATAAATAAGAAATCTCCATCGATCGTTCTAGTAATGCCAATATTTAAAAAAATATTTAAGTTTAATACACAGTAGGTATAACATGTGAGAGAAAGCTAAATTGGAACCATAAAAGTTGTTAAACCCAAGTACTGCACTCAGATAACGGCTTCGTTAATAAAAGAATACGATCTAACCGGAAACTGTTATTTATAAGTTCCTTATTTCATATTTCTTGCTACATACAGCAAACGTTCTTCCACAGCTTTATAAGACTTTTGTGATCCTTTTTTTACTCAATAGTAGAAAGCGCTCAGGTCGTAGTACCTACTCGTCTCAGTTAAGCCATTTTTTTTTCTTCACTTCACTCCACAGCTTCACGCTATATCCTGCATGTAGCAGGGTAAGCACGAGAGATTTGTGTTAAGACACTCCGCTCGCTACTCTCCGCCGAATTCCGAGTGGCGGAACTCGACGCCACGGCTTGCCTCAACATCAGAGATTTTTTTTTTTTTAAATATCATCGTCGAATTAGAAACGAATCCATAACCTGTCGCGCTTACAGTTAGTCAAACGCCTGTGTTCCTGCGTCACGACTGGCCTCTTAATTCCTTATTAAGTTAAATAAAATTACAGAAGAGTACTCTTTCAGTAATACAATGGTAAAATGCAACTTTAAGCGAATGGCCTACTTGGCCATTATAATAAATTTGATCGTTTCCTCTCAAGCGCTCTATATTAGTTTTTGATTGCGCCCTCGCGTGACAGAGTTTGCGGTCAAGAAATAAACAGTACATCGAAAACGCACTTTTTAAGTTATACTTATTATATATTTAACTAATGTTGTAGCGAGGCCATCGTGGCGCAGTGGCATAATCGTGCCAATGTAAATGCAGCGTTTGTGGGTTCCTGTGGGGCGAATTCCTTAGGAGAAATTAGTAGATAATTAGAATTTATTAATATTTGTATTTTCTCGCTCTGGTAACAAATTAAAGCGCGGCGTTGAGTTACGCCACTCAACACGCGACGCCTCCAGAATTCGGCGGGAAGTAGGGAGTGTTTTAACACTAGGTTTCCGGGTATGCCCTGCTATGTGCGGGATATAGTGTAAAGCTAAAAGAATACTAAGTATATAGTTAATTAATCTGCAATTTTAGCGGTGAGCGGAACTCAACGCCGCTAGTAATTGACTCTGATGGCATAATTACACTTCAGATGTAATAAATGCAATATTGCTTTAACAACAAAACATTCAATACCTGACCACTTTTACATACAAGTCGCTATTCAAACATAGCAATCCTCTATATATAAATGATAGTCACTGCTCTACAAACGTTAAGTACTTATTACGTAGGGCTGTAGGTACTGGCTTTTATCTCAGAAGTTAGTCATGTTTACCATACAAATGTTTATCGATTTGAATTTCGTAATGCACTGTTATTTCACAATTTATGGTATTTTCTTTTTGAAACGGAACTATTTTTTAATTATTATTTGTTGTAATTTTTAGTTCAGAGAACTGTTTTTAAGATTTAAAAGAAATATCGTCAGTTTCCAATTATGTATTTAAAACTGTAGTTGCTATGGCGAATATTTTAATATATAATTAATAATTATAGTACAACTTCCTTTAACCACATATCTACGAACGCTATGTTTTTTTACTGGTCTAGACCAATTCCTTATTTTTTTTTTATATTAAGCAAATTCCTTGAGACTGATATTTGAAAATGGAATGTACAAAATTAATTAAAGTTTATAAGTTTATAGTTTATTAAGGTATCTACGTCCTATTCAATTTATATGTTTTTTTCTTTTATAATTTACTTGGAAACATGCATATGTATGTTACATATATTAAAATATCATTACTGAGTTTTTATTTTTTTCCAATCTATTAATATTAAAAACATGGAATATATTATAAAAACAATTGTGTGACTGTAAATGCAACAGGTTGTGGGTTTGATACCTACTCGAAAAAATGAAATATTTTTTTTTTCATTCTGGTATCGAGTTGTAACATTCAACACATAAATGGTTCCAGAATTCTACGGAAAATGGGTAACGGAGTGTCTCAACACTAGGTTCCCTCTGCCTGTATGCGGGATACAAAGTGAAGCTGATTTAATTTAATTTTAATTTCACTTCTAATTTTAATCTTTCTTATATCAAATAGTATGTAGGATAAGTGTAAAAAATTTAACCAGTAATCAACGCGTCTCGAAGATTAAAAGCTTTCAAAGTTTCATTGACCCGACAACAAGTACAAATTCGTTATATGAATGGGAGTCGTTCAAATAATATCGCCGTGTAAATACTGTTTGGCTTATGCCCAACTGATGGTGCGCTATCGAGAACTAATATTAGCAATTTTATGATTTCACTTTATTGGTACTTCGCCTAATATTGAAAGATAAACAAGATATTTTCGGTTTAAATAAATGCTAAATTTGAAGTTTATTCATCGGTATTAGGTATTTTATTGACGTAACTTTCTAATAAGCTTAAATCACTTTAAGAGTGGTCGATGGAGGTGGGGGCATGGTCTTTAGTTTTGCACAGATATGTTCATGTAAATGGTGTTGGGCACATTTTTTGTTACTAATTTTTCTGGGGTGGGCTCAGACTGTTCTGTGGTGGTTCTTGCTACGCCCATGGTGACGGAACTAGGACTGTTCATTGGTTTTAGATCCTAGAAGGGTTTCTTTTATTTTTAACGATCGAATTTAAATAAGGGAAGAAATTTAATCAAAAATCCTAATATCTCGCTTAGTTCTGGCGAGAAGACGATGTTTGACGTAAAAGCTATACTCTTCAATATTAGTCTGTGTTTCAAACGAAACCTTCAGTGGAGACCACGTTACATTATCTCATGAACTAATAAGAGATCAATTACTCAATAACAATTTTAACCTATAATATAACGAAGAAGTAATTAATATTGTGCGCAACCAGACTGGTTCACCTTAATATCAACTCGGTACTTCCGTCTTAGTACGACTTAATAGTACTTCTTGTATATACCTGCTCCAGGTGATTTGATTTCATTATGATAGATGATTTGGATTTAATTTTGTTAATATTAAATTCAATTGAAAATTTTCCATTTCTGTCTTTTAATGAATTGATTTTATTGGTTTACAAATTGTAAATTCAAGATTCTGTCAAATATGATTATCTTTTTTTTTAGCTTCACGCTGTATCTCTCTTCTAGCCGAGTGGATAGAAGGAAGCTAGTGTTAAGACACAACCGCAATTATTTCAAATTTTCGAACATTGTGTATTGAGTGGCGGAACTCAACACCCCGCTTTTGTCTTGGTACTAAAACGAAAGAGCGAGCGAGATACGCTTGATGTTTTGATGATGATATTTCTTTTTAACTTTAGTTCACACTTTTCTATATATATTAACGTAGATAGAGAATTTAAGTACTGTTTTAGTCGCTGTATTTTCAGTTCCGCGGTAATACAGTTTCCGGCATAAATAGTACCTTAACCGTTTTCATACTACAAGGTGTCTTTCTCGAGTTCCTTGAAATCTGATATCTTGTTTTAAAGATTATTCAATATTGTACTATAATTATAAATTAGCGAATTTCGGTAAAATATGTGAATTATTAGATTCGTGTTCGAGCCGACAATTTTTATTGCTATGAAATTTTGTACGTTTAATAGACAATTTTTATTTTTTTCATCTTCACGCTGTATTCCGCATGTAGTAGGGTAAGCAGAGGCTTAGGGTTAAGACACTTCGCTCCCCTCTTTTCGCCGAAATGTGAAGTCATTGCGTGTTAAATGGCCGAACTCGATGCCGTGCTTTGCCTCGACACCAGAGCGAACAAATGAAAATATCAAATATTTCATTTACCCGAGTGGGAATCGAACCCATAATCTGTCGCGTCTACAGTCACGCACTTCATTACCAATCAAAGGTACAAACCTTTGTTTGGTAATGAAGAAATACAACATTTAAAATGTTTATCAATTATTCGGGCTCAATTACCGTTTCCCAACAAATGTCAAAAGTATTGTTACTCAGGATTTTTTTTTATGTAATACCCAAACACAATCGCACTAATAGTACCTACTAACCGCAAAGGTCACGGGTTCGTTGCGTAACCACCGTGTCAGTGCGGTGTACGCATTGAAATGTATGTATGTATGTAGTTGAAAAGTGAATGTGAACACGTGACTTGCTTGTAACGTTTATACTGATCTCGAGTAATTGCTTGGACGGACGTTCCGTCGGCAGTGGTTTGTTCGTGTTTCTGTTGTTTTTTTTTGTGTAAAAATATAGTATAGTGTTGTGATCTGCTGTGATGTGATTAGTGCTAGTGTCTTCTAGTGTCCAAGTGTCACGTGCTTCTTGGGGAAGGATAACTATTAATAATAATCATTTAGTATTCCTGGTAAGCTGTTTGTGTGATAAATAAATTAATTTATGTTTGCTTCGCCACGAATTTGCGGTTAGGTTATCGATGTGAACAATATTATGTAAATATGTTTAGTTCTAAATGTATTTTTGTATGTAAATACGTACTGTTTTGTTTTGTTGTGTATGCTGTAATAGACAAATCTATATTTGGAATATTATATTTTATTAATTAATATTTATGTAATAACACCAACGTTTTATTTGTTCTTTAATTGTTTATTTTGCTGAAATGACGTTTTATTATTAAACATTTTTTTTAAAGTGTTATTCCACACTTAGCGTTTTTGTTATTTCTAGTCTAAAACAATGCGCAAGATTAAAATATATTTTATTTAAAGACGATCACAATCTTCGTTATTGTAGGACCGTCGTGGCGCAGTGGGATCGGGTTTGACTTGAACTGCAACGGTCGGTCGGTTCTATATCCACTCATGGGAAAGAATTGTTCTCATTTCCTTGGTCTGATAAGAAGATATAGCGCGGCGATGATTTCGCTACTAGATGGCCTTAAGTTTTTAAGGTTTTCGTTTTTAAGGTGGGCAGGGGTGGGGTTGCCAGCAACCTAGAAAGATTATGATTGAGGCATTGCGAATGGCGGTACTCAAAATCGCGCTTTGCCTTGACCAGGGCGAGGAAATGAAAATATTAAGTAATTCATTCCCTTGAGTGAAAATCGAACCTACAACCGTCACGTTTAGGGCTACACGCTTGTGCTCCAAGTTCTACAAGTGCATCTAGTTCTTAATTAACGTAAATTACGTGAAAACGCTTATAAAAGCCTTACAAAACATTATATTGTACCAATTAGTACAGAATTACATAGGTAGTCCCGAACGTCGTGCCCGTCGTGTTCATATTTTATATACGGCAAGTACTTGCGTATATTTGGTCAGGTCAGTGGGCACCCCGCCAGGTGCAATGTTTACCCTGCCACTTTTGAATTATTGTTACCGCCGCCGCTGCGTTGCACGTCTTTTTAAATTTATCTAAGGTAGCGTATACGAATTGTGTTTTATAACTGCTGACAGTTTATGCTTTACTTTATTATATGGTCTTTTAGGTCTTTTTCGGATTATATTATGTGAATTTTTGTTTCTTCTTATTGTTAGTATTGTATTTGCATGTAATTTTAAAGATTTTATGTATTTGGGTATCTGTAACCTAGGAGTTAAACGGGAACGAGAACGGGAACCTATTACCAAGGGTCCGCTGTCTGTCCGTCTGTCACCAGGCTGACGTCTCATTAACCCTAATAGTTAGATAGTAGAAATTTTCAAAAGAACCTTTGTGTTAGCGTCCGACACGCACTTAGTTATTTTATATTTATCAAGAAATACTACGTGATTTTTTTATGATATGCTCTTCATTTAACTAGTTGTTGATTTCAGTCGTGAATTACTACATTATTCAATAATTTCTCAAAAAAAAAAACAAATCAAATCAGCTTCACGCTGTATCCCGCATACAGCAGGGTAGGCAGAGGGAACCTAGTGTTAGACACTCCGTTCCCTACTTTCTGCCGAATTCTGAAGACATTGCGTGTTGAGTGACAAAACTCAACGCCGCGTGTAACTTCGACACCAGAGCGGAATGGAAATATAAATTTAAGTAAATATTTCATCTACTCGAGTGGGGATCGAACTCACATCCAGTCGGTTTTACAGTCGCCAATAATTTCTCCCTTTTATATATTTTGATATACATATACAACTATAGTTGTATCATATACAACAAATATAAAGCGGTTATTACTACTATTAACTTACATGGAAAATAACAAGTACCAGTGGTTTTCCCGTTTCCGGAATTCTTTATTAGTTCCAAGTGGTGGCGTTGTTCTTCGAGCGATCGAATTATATTATGCACATTAGACATATGTATACATATATATGTATAGACTAGATTAGAACTGGTATTACCTATTATACGATTATTCTATTAATTGTTACAAAGATGAATAATAATTCATTATTTAGAGGTTATTATTTATCATTTAGCTTCACGCTATATCCCGCTCACAGCAGGGTAGGCAGAGGGAACCTAGTGTAAGACACTCCACTCCCCACTTTCTGCCGAATTTTGGAGGCATTGCGTGTTGAGTGGCAGAGCTCAACGCCGCGCTTTAGAGGTTAATATATTTTTATTAAAGACTAGGGACACGCTCGCGGCTACACCCGCTTGAAATATATAATTATTTATTTACTTATCTGTAGTACTTTCCTTTTGTAATAATAATATAATTTTAAAAATAATATCCATAACTTTACTGAAAAATTAAGTTTCAGTCAATCTAATAAAACAGCTATTTATAGCAATTTTGTCAAACTAAATTCTTTTAAATGGCATAACTTTTAAATTTAATAACATTTTAATAACATTTTTTCTTATATCAGACACCGATCCGATACTATTGTTTACAAGTATAGATATAGATAGATAAATAAATATTACGGTAACCAGATATAAATAGAAATCACAAATGTGTATAAATAAATATAAATTAAAAAAAAAGTAGAAACGAAAAGGCGTATCTTCCAAGCGTTTAACGTTGTATGACTTACGAGCAGAGAGCAGAAGTACGGCGGAGCTCCGATACAATATTCGGGCTTGAGTCCAAGCCACCGTGCCAATTCTCCAACATGCCTCCCGGATATACGATTAATACCCTATTGTCATTAACTTCAGTGGATAATCTTATTGTTCTTTTTATTTGTATTGTTTTTTATTATTATTATTATTATTTAAGGACGTTGTGGTGTAGAGGCGCAAGTGTGCGACTGTAAACACGACGGGTTGTGGGTTCGAGTCGCCAATTGTGGAAATTAAATATTGAATATTTTCATGTTGTCGCTCTGGTGACGAGGCAAAGCGCGGCGTTGAGTTTCGCCATTCAATATACAATGTTTTCTGAATTCGGTGGAAATTGGTGTACGGAAGTGATTTGAAGGGAACGGAGTGTCTTAACACTACAACACTACCTTACTATGAGCCCTTGATATAAGTGATATCTACTTGTTTAATGTTAAATGTTGTCTTTTAAATTTTAATTCAATTATTTATGTAAAAAAATAAACATTAAATAAATACTGTATATTTGTTTTAAGCAGAGACGTAAACATATATTGTCATTAATTCAAACAGAAATAAAAAATATTTTTATTAAAATCTATATAAAAATACATAGATATGTATAATATTTTACATTACATGATTATTATAAAAATGCTTATTCACTTTTATTGCGATTGCAAAATCCGATAAAATAGAACTAAATAAATATGTTAAGTGATTACACCTGCAATGATCATATTATAAGCCGATCGAGGTCATCGTGGAGCAGATGCACAAGCTTGTAAATTTAAACACGACGGTTGAGAGTTCGATTCCCACTCGGGGAAATTTATTATGACTTATTAATATTTTAATTTCTGCGCTCTGGCGACGAGGCAATGCGCGGCGTTGAATTCCGCCATTTTACGATGCCTGTTGACTATGCGGGATACAACGTGAAGCCAAAAAAAATATTTTCCCTGAAATAAAGATGTATGCATGTGATACCTACTGTAAAATCAATTATACGTGATGTAATCATCAATTCTATAGCATTCTATAAATAAAGCCTTTTACCTCATATTAATAGTAATATAGTTAAAAGGGTGAGGGATCGAATGTGAAATGATAGCCGGCGATATTAAAGTAATACGGTATAGTTACTGCATCGGGTTTAGTTTGCCGTGTAGGTACGTTGAGGGAACCTCAATATTTATTCTCCCCATATTATTGTCTTTTTTTTATATGAGAAGGGAGAATAATATTTTGTTTTATAGTGTGAGTGTTAAATATATGCGTTATTCCTTTGTTGTTAAGTTTTTTCTATATAATTGTATAACTAATAATATATAATTTGAGGCTGTCGTCGCGCGGGGCGGAGAATACAAGCGTGCGATAATAACGCAATGGTTATGGGTTCGATTCACACTCGCTCTGGTAATCAAGCAAAGCTCAATAATGCGGTGGAAAATGAGAATGGAAATGTCTGAATAGGAAACGGAGTGTCTTAATATTAGGTTCCCTCTGCCTACCCTGCCTTTGGCAGGTGAATTATCATGAAACACATTGTAATTATTACGATGTTATTCCGTTATGTTGTATATTCAATAAGCTAAGTGTAAAAAAGAAAGTTCACTTTCAACCCAAAATGAAACTAACAATGCCATCCATTATGCAATATTGAGAATATTTTGTGGACATCAGAAAACAAAATCAGCTTCACATAGGATATACTTGAAATTGAATTGTAGGCAGTGGAAACGTAGTGTTATGACACTCCGTTTCCCACTTTCCGCCAATTTTTTCGAGACATTAGGCGGTACTCAACGCCAGATTTTTGCCTTGGTACCAGAGCGAAGGAATGAAAATGTTACTAAATAAAAATTATTTATTAACATTTCCATCAAACTCCCGAGTGTTAATCGAACCCACAACCGTCCCGTTGCAGTCCCACCCTTGTGCACCTGCGCCACAACGACCTCATATGGACATAATGTAAATATTCAGTTAAGCTCACAAAATAATTCACTAAAAGTAACAGAGCCGTATCAACACGCGATCGCAACTTTAAGCAAATGCTCTTATAGATTATGAATACCGCCAGAGGAATTACCAATTCGATAAAGTCAACACACGCGAGCAACTACCACTTGGTCGTGATTAGGGTTAGAATGCCACTGTATTAAATTTATAAAACCTCGTTATTTGTGTTTTCTTTTACTTGTGAATTGTAGTAGCCTAGTTAATACAACAGTTTATTATCTTTAGATAAAGATAATAAAGATAAAAAAAGAAAGATATTTTGTTTTTCTTATATCTGTTATATTGTTATAAGCGTGCTTAAAAAGAAATAAATGTATTACAATCAAAAAGTACCAAGTATTTATTTTGGACAAATGTTTATTATACGAACGTCTCGTTAAAAGTTTTTTTTTTGCGAGATACGAAAAGAATTCCTTTTGTCGTCTTAGGACGTATTCAAAGTTTGCCTTCAAAACTCAACCTATCAGAATCGTTGTAAGGAAGGATTCCAAAGAATGTTCTCCAAAAGGTTGTATTTGATAGTATACTAAAATAGCGGCGACCCTAAACTGTAAAAGAATGTCTCATTAGATGTCGTATAACGTGGTTCGGTCCCTCGTGCAGGCAACCCTGGGGATATCGGATCACACAAAGTGATTTTACCATCGATTGGACGAAGCTCTTCATATATATGGGTGATGTTGGAGTTGAGGCGTCCCAACACTTTTCCCCTTGTTAGTCGAAATCGGGGTGCTTTGTGAAGAGTAACTCTATATTTAACTAGTTATTTAATTATTAGAAACTAGAGGCTTTCTTGTCTTAATTTTTTTTTTAACTTCACGATGTATCCTGCACATCGCGGGTTGGCAGAGAAAACCTGGGCATCCAGTATTAAGACACTCCGTTCCCATTAAGATGCTTTTGTTCCCAATTTAACGCCATATTGTTGAGTTATTGCTAATTTTAAGTGAAAATATTATTTTTTTCATTTAATTGAGTGGGAATCGAACTCTTTAATATTACTTTACAATATATTGTATTGTTAGTAAATAGTTTATATTGTTCGCCACCTTCCCTCCAATCTTCTAGACATTAAATCATCACTAACATTAACCAAATTAATATATCACTAACATTAACCAACATTAAAAACAAATATATAACAACATTAAATCAATTCAATAGAATTTGATGCAATATTAGCTGATGTTTTTATCACTTTTAGAGAATCTCATCATATTATGTTTGTATTTGAAACGAGGTCAACGCGTTATTGCTATCGTGTTCACATGCAATCGTCTGCACTGATTTGAATATGGAACTAAAATAAGCAATCCCGTTATTTCTATTCAACTCTCAATAATTATATATATATATATGTATTCCTAAATAAATATTTAACATTTGGCTGTACAACGTTTTCGTTAATTAAATAAACAGTATAGACTAGGTGGCATGTTGTTGGTATGGTATTAAAAGATTGGGGGTGGAATATTGATTGTATCTAGTTCTTTGATTTGGTTTTGTTTTTTTGTGAATACTGATCCAATAATGTAGGTTCGATTTCCGCTCGGGAACATTAATAATTTTCATGTCGTTGCTCTGGCCAGACAATGTGCGTCGTTGAGTTCTGCCACTCATCGTGCAACGGCTTTAGTTAGGACGGAATACTGAGAACGAAATTTCTTAACACTAAAATTCTCTGCTTTATACGACATGGGGTTAGTTTCAATCTCAAATTAATACTTATAATTTGGACTTTAACTGTGGGGAACAGTGTTTTAATGGGAACGATGAGTCTTAATACCAGGTTCCCAGGTTTCTTCTGCCTACCGTGTTATGGGGTGGGAAATAGTGTGAAACGAAAAAAATATAAATAACTCGTCGTCATTGAAGGCAGTACACTAAGTAAAAGTACGTCGAAATGGAAGTTTTTCCTTTACTACACTTACTGAAGTGATGACTTCATTAAAACCTAGTTCGTTGAATACAAGATTTTGATCCTGCTCATATCTGTTTTTAAGTTCTTTTTTTCATTATGGAAATCTTACAAAAATTCAATAATAAATTGACTAATTTATATAAATAAATTAATAATAATATTGTTTAATAATACTTACATATATTATTTAATTGGATTTTAATAATTTAAACACATTAAAATGATAGGAATGGTAACTCCAAACATATGGATTTCCAGGGTCCGATTACTCAAGTGATAAAACAGACCGATGTCACCAGGTCACATTCTGTTCGCCTGTTCTGATTAATCAAAGAAATTAATTAAGTTCTGATAACATGATGTTTAATTTAATATTTGATTATCTTATTTTAAAAGTTTTACATCACGTTTTGGAGTGAGTATGTGTTAAAACGTTACGTTTTTCACCTTTTTTGAAGATTTTGTTAGCCGGATTGCGGAATTCAATTGTGTGATTTGTCTTACTCTTGTAAATAATAACAATAAAATATTTTTAAATATAAAATGATAATATCTAACAAGGCGTTACACTTATACCACCGCACATACCAGTCATACGTACGCACCATCAGAATGTTGTGTATTTTGTAATTTTATATAAAACCTTTGTTTTATACTCTTAATTTTTTATAACTGTACTACGCAACTCTAGCACTTTCCGCTTAGGTACTCTTAGCGACACGCTCATACACTTTGGCACCTAAGTACATTTAAATTCTAAAGATCTCATCTTAAATTTGACTCTACACGCCATCATCAGATAGAGCACTAAACCAGTCAGTGTGGCACAGTAAAGTTTTCGTCTAAATAACGCTGGAGCGGAGTACCTACTGTCACTCGCACTATAGGTACAAGTTCTGCGAAGTTAAAGCCCCGGATACCCCACGTGTGAATTACACGGGCTTTAATGAGGTACTACAAGTACCTGATTACTGTAGGGCTTTTGACGTGAGCTTAAAGTTAAATTTCTATTTCTATCTTACAGTAATTCAGGTAATGCAGGTTTAAATTTATATAGAGAATGATGTTGTGCTGAATTTTACCTGATCAATATATATTATTATATGCAAATACTAGTGGGCGCGCGCAGCTTAGCTTGCTTATTTGTACCCTTAGGGGTGAGTTCTAAAAAAAATTACTAAACACGTGTTCAATGTAATATTTTAAGAGTCTGAATTTCAAAAAAATCCATACAAACTTTCAACCCCTATTTCATCCCTTTAGGGTTAAATTTTTTCAAAATGACTTCTTAGTGGATGTCCAGATTATGAAAATAAACATCTGTCTAAATTTGACGTTTCTACGCAGAGCGGTTAAATACGGCTTGCGCCCCTGCCACGACTGGCCTTCCTACATACAATATAGCTAATTTATTTATCATCCCTCCGTCTTGCAAGTAATGCACAGTACATCAGGACAATCGTTCCAAGGATCACCTGTCCGGGAGTCCCGAGCACCATTTGTTAGTGTCACCGTCGCCGGGAATACGAAAAGCAGCCATTGTCCGCTTGTCGGGGCCGCCTTCATTTTTAAACTTCAAAAAGGGATTCTCTTATCCTATTTTCTGCTGTTGGATACTCCAGTACGTACGATAAATTAGCCAGGTGCAACTGGGAGCTGGGATTTTTAGTTCCGTGAATATAAACAACATATGCTCAAGGAAAATAATAAGGATAATATCTATATTATTTGTGTAGTTAAATATAGGGTGATGTTCATTGCGGACCGCCAATGTTTTATTATTTGAATAATTAACATGATTAATAATTTTTAAAAAACGTATAAAAATTTAAACGTAGCGGGACTCGAACCCGCGCCTCCTGAAAATCGACCAGGTAGGTTTTAAACGTTTACTAAATAAGTATTTTTCTTTGCTAAGTGTGGAATAACATTTTGAAAATGTAAAAAAAAATAAAAATTATTATGTTTGTTACAAAATCTATCGAACGTACATTTTTGAAAAATATATATATTTTTATACTCCCAGGTAATGGTTTATTATTGTTTATATTAGTTCCCCAAATGCGGGCAACACTAAACACTACGCATTAAACATTTTCTGCACTGTATTCCAAATATATGATAAAACAACGTTTCTTTATAACACCAAGGCGAACATTCACACAAATTTCATTACAATGATCGCGAAAATGATTCACGGCCGCCCGTGTCGGTGTGACGCAACGGTGAAAGTAAATTGAATGTTTCCACTCTGTGTTACACTCTTTGACTTTCGATAGTGTGAGCGCTAGAGGTATTTGATGTGTTTAATGTATATTTAAAAATATAAAATCAGTTTCACGCTGTATCCCGCACGCAGCAGGGTAGGCAGAGGGAACCTAGTGTTAAGACACTCCGTTCCCCATTTTCCGCCGAACTCTAGACATTGCGTGTTGCGCACCACAGTGAAGAAATAAAAATTAAATGTAAATAAATATTGCATTTCGGATTTTGGATCGAACCCACAACCAGTCGATTTTACAGTGACACTTTGTGCTCCTGCGCCACGAGTGGCCTCAATATAATGTATATATTTAATGTATACTTACTTATATCATTAATTTTATGATTGTTTTTTAATGTTACTCGGATACTAAGTGGTTTTAAGAAAACGTATTTTTTTCACATTATTAAGTGAAGTTTTATAGGATGACGTGGTTGTCTGTCTGTCAAGACCATTTATCGCGAGACCACGGGGAAGTATCAAATTTTAATTAATATCATATATTTAGGTCCATGGTCCATGGAAACATGGAAAAAAAATAGGCTTCTTAGTCAAAGCAATCAAAAGATACGAGATTTTGGCAACGATTTGCTGCATTTTGTATGAGATTCATCGAATAATAAAAACCTATAGGGTACTTTCAGTGAACCTACAGTTATGAAATTTGGCACGAAGAACTTACAATATTAACTTTGTCAACTTTTATAAGTTGTACTTAAGTTTCTACTTCCCGTTACTTACGTACTTCCCGTTGGCCTACACCTTTTCTGAAATAGGTACAGAAGCTTCGGTGGGGGAGTCCGTTTTGGATTTAACTGTTTTTTTTTTAACTGATTTACCAAGGAAACGTACTCTACAAAATTTGCAGAGACAACCTTATGTATATATTTATCACTTTTTACCTATTCGACTTTCCTCAAATCTTATAAATTCCGCAAATCTAGATGTGAATCCCCGATTACACACGCTTTTTTTCTTACAATATCTGGGAAATACGAACGTTATAAATACATGTATTTCCACGACGTTATTAAGATCCATAATAATTGTTGAAGTTTGAATAAGGACCGATAGAATCCTGTGAAAAGTTAGATAACTATTGAGTTGTGGAACTCAACTCCGCAGGTTGTCTTGTAGAAAGTATGTCTGTATACGTGATTAATATATAAACATTGACGTTAGTATTTAGAAGAATTCGTCGTATATGATCAATTTGCAATTTTAGTGCAGATGTAAATGCTAAGTTAAAAATACACGCAGTGAGGCCAGTTAGGGTACAGGGGCAAGAGTGTGTCACTGTAAATGCGATTGGTCGTGGGTTCGATCACCACTCGAGCAAATGAGTATTTTTTTAAATTTATGTTATTACTTGTCTTTACTTATGAGACAAAGTGCGGCGTTGATCTCCACTCAGCACGCAATGCCTCCAAAACTTGTCCGAAAATGGGGAACGGCGTAAACTTCCCGCTGCCTACCCTGCTGTATGCGGGATGCAGCGTGAATCTGATAAAGTTGCAAATTTTTTTTTCACCTAAACATGCCACCATCTTTTTCTTAACAAACTTAAGCTCCCACCGCTAAGTCCCTACCATTAAACCCAACACGTCTCTTCCAAAATATCTCATTTTAATAAGCCCGCTCAGAACTGCGAGTCGAATAGTTCTTTATTGTATCAGACATACGAAACTATTAAAGGCGGGCGTGTAAAGTGTTCGTACCGAAAACTTCTCATACAACGCGATAATTAATAAAGTTTCAACCTATAATATGTACGATGCGGTCGAAATTGGCAAATATTTGGAAGATTCTTGTCTGTGTCTATGTGTATGTATTTTATAATTAAAAAGTATTAGAACGAAAATTTGTAATTTTATGCATTTTATGCATGGTTGTGGGTTCGATTCCCAAACAGGAATGTACTATACGTTTCATATGTTTAACATTTTATATTTTACTAAGGCTGTGGTGGCTCAGTGATAAAGCGCTTAACAATAAAAGTGTTTTTGATTCAGACTCTACTCGAAGATGTTGTTATATTTAAATTATTTTCATTTCTGGGCGCTATTGGAATTAAATTAATTCAAGAAACGTTTGGAATTCGACTACAAAGTGGTTTGGCTAGAAGTATGAAGGATTTTCTCGGTTTCCCTAGTACTCCGTCATCAGATCATGGCGTGGTGGCAACCAGGGTCTTTAAATTAAAAAAGAATTCGAGGTACTCACGAGTACTCGTCCATAATAAAAAATGTAATTGACGAATTTAGAAAATGAACAATGTTTTTTTTTTGAAACTGGTTAAAAATGGTGGCGAAAATGACTTCTTAATAAATAGATAATTGAAAATTAATATCATTATTACTGAATACTTCGTTAAGTTAGTTACAATAAGGTAAAATAACTCAATAACCTTAAATAACTTAATAGATGTTAAATTGCTGATTGCTATGACGCTGCAAATTGCAGCAGCCATTGTGGATAACATATTGGATGAGAATGGAGACAGATTGAATTGGACCTATCGCTGCATAGCTAAATCATCAAAGCGAGCGTGGCCAGAATCGGCAATTTGGAGACCCTCAGGTCGCAGGAGGACGTCCTGACTCTTCGTCATAATTACTTTTGTTACCCGACTGTGCGAACCAAAGGAGTGTGTTGTGTTTATATTGGTTGTTGAGAAGATCCGTCAAGCGATGAGTTAATTTTTGAATAGTATTTAAATGACAATAAATTTTTATGTTTCTTGTATGTACTTACATACATTTATATCTAATGTTTTAAGTTTTATGTTCTTGCAGTACGTTATTATAACTTTAATTGCTTACTGTTATTGGTTTATAAGTACTATTTGTATTAATTAATATTACAATATTATTTGTATGTATGGTATTATTAAATTAATCAATAGATTTATATAGAGAATTTAGGCCAGTCGTGGTGCAGGGTCACAGGTTTGTAACTGTAAACACGAAAAGCCTCCAGAATTCGGCGGGAAAAAGGGAACAGAGTGTGTTAACACTAGGTTTCCTCTACCTACCCTTCTAAATACAGCGTGAAGTTGAAGAAAAAAAAACAAAAAAAAGTATTTTAAAAGTAAGGAAGCAGGAAGTCGGTACTTAATCTAATTAAATTTTAAATGTGATTAATTTTTATCTATATGTTACATGAAATAACCTGATATTTTATATCAAATTGCATAATCTATAACGTGTTTATAAATATATTCATACGTTATTATAGATGCGACTAGTCGGCCTTGAAACGTCAACCGTTCACGCCCCAGTTAGCGCACGCGAGCGCCCGTGTGGGACAATGGTATGAGTTACAGTGGGTACCAAAGAACTGAAAGATAACAGATTTTACAATATTGAAAATGAATTATAAATTTAAATAAATATTTCCTATTGTGGTTGTGTACGAGTGTGGTTCGAACCCACAACCGGTCGATTTTACAGGTACACTTTGTGCCCCTGCGCCACGACTGGCCTCAATCAAATTGTAAATTTATAGGTAAATAATATTAAAAAGTTACGATTTTTTTTTAAATAGCTATATTACAATTAAGATAAATCAACTTTTCACGACAACGGACGAAATTTTAACATAGCGAAATGTAAACTCGCTTGATGTTTGCAAAGAAAATTGCTGAAACGATGTATCCCGCACATTAGCATTAGCAGGATAGGCAGAGGAAATAAAAGAGCGAAATGAAAATATTTTCCTCCCCGATTGGAAATCGAACCTAGAACCGTCGCGCTTGCAATGAGATTCTGTGCCTCTCTCCTGACCGATTATTTGTAGTTCGTACAGTAGGTACTGGAATTACTTATAAAAACACGATTTTCCTTCGATTTTTCAGTCCGCTTAGAGTTAAGAAAGAAATATAAATACAAGTGAATCCGGGTTTGCTAGTGTTTAAATTAATATACTATTTTATCAAGAGACTAACGTTACGTTAAATCCTATATTAATAAGTATAATTACCCGACCACAGTTTATTTATATTTGTTTGGAAAACCGCAGCGTGAATCACATGTTATTGTCGCAAATTAAATTATTATTTTTAATTTCTATAGTATGCCATATTTTTGCTAATGTTCCAAGTATTTATTATTGGTTTTACAAAAAAAAATGTTTTTTACGAGCCCAAATTTCTTCAATTGCTATAATCAAGCTTCATTCTTTTTATTTTAGTTTTTTTTCTCCTTTTACCTTACTTTACGCTCATATGGATTGTACTGATATAGTGATAGCATATGTTATTTTTAATAACACCAATTTTTATTTGTCCTCACTCATCACGCCATATCTGAAAAACTGCCAGAAAGTGAGAAAAAAAAATGTACGTAAATATTACATAAGAACCTCCGAAGGCCATTGAACGCTCTGAGTGTGTTAAAACCTCATTGAGACCTATAAGTTTATTATACTCCAAAAATCTAAGAGACATCTAGTTATATGTATCGTTTATACATTATTAAAATTCAAACTATAAAAATATTTAATTTTGCAAAAAATATCACTTGTGGGTATATATTTCAGCTACGAGCTTGAGCTTTTATAGCTCGCTATAATAAAATATTCTTTTTCTGCCAATGTTACATTGAAAATGTGAAGTGGTCAAAACTCAGAACGGGGTCGAGTACGGATGCGCGGAGTTCGTCAATATTACCATGTGAATATGACGGTGAGCTCTTAAACTTTAAAATAATAAATTAAATCAGCTTCGCGCTGTATTCCGCACTCAGCAGGGTAGGCAGAGGGACCCTAGTGTTAAGACACTCCGTTCCCCACTTTCCGCCGAGTTCTGGAGGCAGTGTGTGTTGAGTGGCGGAACTATATTTAAACTATATTAAGATTTTTTTTTTAATATTTTTTCTTCTCTATGTATTATGCATTAGTAAATATTAAAGAAAAGTTAAAATGAATACTAGCAATAGTAAATTTTAGTTTAAAATCAACTCAATATACACTATACAAATTGAGTAGTACGTTTCAAAGATCCAATGTAAACCGGATTACAACTGCCTGGTAAATTCAAATGCTTCGCGCAAATAGCCCCAGAGTCCGGGGCCAGCGGCATTATGACAGTGACGAGTTTAATCGAAAAACAAACGGAGCATAAACGTCCCCATAACGAACGCTAGGGTAACATAACTTCCCTGGAATATCTATATCTAACCGCGTGTCGCGCGATTGAAATACAAACCGATTGAAATTGTCGATCGGATTCAAATTTACTGTACAATAGTATTTGATTTCGCTTTGATGGTTCATTTTTTTTGGGATTCGTGTTTTGAATTTGGTGAATGTTTTTTTTTCACTATTTTTTTTATATATATTTTACTAATATTTCTAATTTTCTGTTCTTTTCAGGTAAGCTTTTGGATTCAAAGACAGACACGGGCTATATGTAGTATAGGTAATTTTAAATCTAAGACGTTTTATCTCTATCCGATCACCCGTATGATCCGAACGAGAAGTCTCCGTGCAATAAGTGCCACCATCAGTGCGACGTTATTGCGAACAAAATACAATAAAATAGAAAGCCGTTCGTACTATCGCCCGTTATTTGGAAGAAATCGAGCCGTCTTATTTCGGGTAACCGATGAGATCGCGCTGATCGTGAAATGAGAAATTGTTAGCGAGAAATTTCTCAACCAATTGTTGTATATCTTTTATTAAAACATATTTGTTGTTATTCTTAGCAAATTTCAGTTTCTATATCCCGCATGTAACAGGGTAGGCAGAGGGAATCCAGTTTTAATACGCATAGCGAAGAATTAAAAATATTAAATATTTCATTTCCTCGAGCGGAATCAAACCCACAACTAGCGTAGCGTTTGCAGCCACGTGGTTGTGCCTTTAAGCTTCGCCTGGCCTCAGTCTTTAGTAAGTCTAATCTTAAAAAAAATACAACATAAAAGAAATTGCTTTATATAAAGTCTTATTTTCATCGATGTTTTCATGCTATAATAATATAAAATTCCATCAAACAATTTACACTTGTAAAGGCGTTAAGCACTAGTTCGCCACCACAAATATGATACACGTGATACTTCCCACGAGAGTCGATTCCATTTAACTAAAGCTGCCGGAGCCCCGGGGTAACTTGTTGAAACATTTAATATAATAGCGGCTTTAACTTCTTGGATACTCGGTTGTGGGAAGTACTTCCCTAAATTACGACCGTTAAGTCTTTTTGGATACTTTGGGGGCCTCTCTTTGTATAATTTATACTGGAAAGTGGATTTTATATCAGCTTCATGCTGTATTGATTGAGTGGTGAGACACTCCGCTTCCCACTCTCCGCAGAATTCTAGAGACATTGTGTGTTGAGTATCAGAAATTAACGCCGCACTTTGCCTCAACATCAGAGCGAAGAAATGAAAATAATAAATAGTTTATTTCATAGACTGAGACTGGGAATCGCATCCACAACCTGTCGCGTTATATAACGTCTCACGCATGAGTCCCATGCGTCACGAGTGACCTAAAAATATTTATAAAATATAAAATATTTATTTTAATATTAATCCAGTATGGTAAACAAAATTTATATATATATTACGTGATTTATGTTGTGTAATACTCGATTAGTATATCTGTGTTACCCACAACCGGTGTGAATGCAGAGATGGGCATGAGCGAAAGTGGTGCGCCCAGATCGCTACAGCTTTTTGTCTTATAGCTGTGTTACGTGACATGGGCTTGTCTCGTCTTAATTAAAATTGTCTTTTTTCTCCGTATTGATCATTGACTATTTTGTATTAGGTTTGTAGAATGTAGAACGTTAAAACGTGAATACTTTCCTTCAGTACATATTGAGTGGTATCAGGGCGGAGGAATTAAAATATTAATAAATAATAAAAATAACATTTCACCGAGTGAGAGTTGAACCCACAGCCTTCTCATTTACAGTCCCATGTTTGAGACCTCACGACGATTTTTCATTTAAAATTTGCAGTTAAATAATAAACGAAGCAATTTATTATGTAAATGCTACTTTTATAGAAAAAAAACTAAAAATAGATATTGTACATATATATACATATATAATATTTTATGTTGACAAAGAATTTCATGTAACAGGATTATAATATTACGTGTGACTTAACGCTAATCACATTAAGCAAAGTGAGCTTAGAAATGTGCCGTGTTCAACGTAGTGGATATGAGAAATGTCGCAATATATCATTTTTTTTTTCAATTTTCAAATATAATTTTTTTTTAGTTTCACGCTGTATCCCGCACACAGCAGGGTAGGCAGAGGGAACCTTGTTTCCGATTTGTGTTAAGTTGCGGGTCCCAATGCCGTGCTCGAGAATGCTCGACACCAGAGCGAAAAGATGAAAATATTAAATATTTAATTTCTTCCAATGGGAACTAACTAAACCAAAAACTATTGGCGTTTACAATAACACGCTTGTACCCCTGCGCCACCACTTGCCTCAAATTCGAACGTATAGAGTATCAGTAAATGCTTTTAATTAAAAAAAAACAATAAATTAGCTTCACGCTGTATCCCGCATCCACACAGTAAGGTAGGCAGAGGGAACCTTAGTGATAAGACATTCCTTTCCCCACTTTTCGCCGAATTCTGGAGACTTTGCGTGTTGATTCGCCTAACTCATTGCCGCGCTTTGCCTCGAAACCAGAGCGAAGAAATGGAAATATAAATTTAAATAAATATTTCTTTTCCTCGAGTGGGGATCGAACCCACAACCAGTCGCGTTTACACTCATACTTTGTACCCCTGCGCCACGACTGGCCTCTTAATATTAAACACATCCATACATATACAGTAGTTTCACACAAAAAGCAATACATTCATCTATTTTTTTCCTGTCTGCCGTATCGTTAAGAGCCAGACATCGTTGGTATAAATAGCGCTTGTAGTGTATTTGAATTACAAACTCCTTTAAAAGTCAAGTCTCGACTTGGTAATTTATTGCTGTTCAACATAAGTCCGGAGTTTGATTTTTTATTAACTCATTCACTTAATTTAGATTATTTTTTACTTTCACATTTGCGTGTGTTTGTATTTTAATGTATGTTTGATTGTTGAGAATTTATTATTTTTTTTATTTTCTTTTTCGTATATGTATTTATTTTTATGATAATCCATTATTGTATAGGGAGTTACTCTTTGGATGGATTCTATCACTTTCTTCCATTTTGTAGTATAGAAAAATACCAAAAAGAGCTGCCATTTTTTTCAACTGTAAAATAACGCAGAAGAATCAAAATAGTTTTTTTTTTCAGTTGTAATCATTTAATAGATAAGTGTAGCAATATTACTAACATATTAATATATTTTTGATCGAAATTTTAATTAATTCTTCTTATTAGTATAGATATTATAGAAGTAGATACCTAAAGAATTAAACAATATATTGTTGAACATAATAATGAAAGTTGAATCGACTAGTTGTGGGTTCGGTCCCCCCCTGGAGTGGGGGAGATGAAATATTTATTTAAATTTATACTTCCATTGCTTCGTTGTGGTGTCGAGGCAAAGCGAAGCGTTGGGTTCCGCCACTCAACACGCAATGTTTCCATAATTCAGCGTAAAATATGGAACGAAGTGTCTTAACACTACGTTCCCTCTGCCTAGCCTGCTGTGTGCGTGAATACAGCGTGACGCTGATACTGATAATATTTTTTTGTAAAATCATCTCACAGTAATTTCGATATCGTCTATATTGATTTCATATATTTTGTCATGTCACAAGTAACACTTAAATCTAATCGAGCTTTTATAAACCCAATTATATTACCATATACGGGTTCCTTATCTCGCCAAGACATTTGTATATTGTAGAATAGATATTCACATCTGCCCGTCGCCTTACATTCCGTTTATCGGATTGTGAATATTCGACCCTCAAAGTAGGATATCACAGTAGTGTCAGGTAGCTGACACCTTGTTAGAGGGATCGTCCTTTTGAATTTTGACGTCATTGTTGAGATGGGTCGCCGGTGACTCGGTTACAGGCGTTCTTCTCTCAGACAAATGGGATTTCTAATTGAAATTGTACATCCTCCATCCACCAGGTGCCGTCTGTCCGGGTGAAGTCCAAGCTGCTAATTATAGCCTCGGCGCTTTTAAATTTTAAATTTGGCCTCTCAAAACTTTCAGTTTATGTCCGACGTGAATGGACGTTTATTGATAGTGTTTAAGTGGTTATCGCAATTTTCTGCAAATAAGTTTGATTTATTTTATGGAATGGTATTAAGATGATGTTGGTGAACGTTTTATGTAAATATTTATGAATCGTGTATTTTTTTTTTCATAATCTTTTTTTTTACCGTTTTAGACGTTTAGCACAGTAGGTAAAATGGGTTTTGTGTTTTAGTGATACTTATTCAGTGTTAAGGTTTATATTGTCATAATAATTATTTAATTTGTGTAATCGAACCCAAAACCCCACCACTGTAGGTACACTGTATAGGGAAACATTTGCCAATCGTAGAGATTGTTGAAAGCTGTAAAATACATTGCAATATAATCTCCTATTAGCACCGTAAGTTCTAAGTTATGATTAATAATAACAACACTTTAATGGATTAAAGTGATGTTCCCTTACGTACAACACTAGTTGTCAGTGGCCAAACGTCTCTCAGCACCAGCACCAACAAAGAAATGGACTCGATTTTTCTCCGGGAAACACAATTAGAACGGACACATTTCTCGTTAACGTCCGTGTGTGGTGCAACAATTGAGAACCCTTTTGGATTTCATTAATAAAGCTTCAGTATCCTCGTAATGGTTCCTCGTGTTCTGCACTTTTAATGCGTCGTTTTGCTTCGGCACGCTCCTCGTAATTATATTTTTATGATTTATACTATTTTCGTTATTCTATTAATAATTGTTTTCTTGTTGTTGCAATAAGTTGAACCGAATGCTTTTATTTGTAATGTCGATTTTATATATATATATATATATATATATATATATATATATATATATATATATATATATATATATATATAAATAAACATGTGTTTTATTATTGAGGCCGTCGTGGCGCAGCACAAGGGCTGCTTAGGTTCGAGTCCTACTCAGGGGAATGAAACATTGAATATTTTAATTTTCCTCGCTTTGGTAACGTTGAGTTCCGCGACTCAGTACGCCATGCGTTAAAGTGTCTCGTGAAAAATGTCTTAATACTAAATTCCCAGGTTCCCTTTGCCTAACCTGCAACGTGCGGGATACAGGACGAAGTTAAAAAAAACGTGTTTTATTATACAACGATATTATAATCAAGTCAATTTCCCAAATACTAAGCAAGCGCCTTTCTAATACCATCTATTCCTGGCCCAAGCTGGTCGGCAGATTTCGTAATTGTTGGATAAGGCTTTATCCTATAGTTACGCTCGTTAGCGATCAGAAGTTGCAGACTGTGTAAACGTTGGTTGGCAAATCGTCGTGGAATTCACAACTTGCGCAAACCCGTACGGTTCCAATATATGTATGTATGTATGTATATATGACTATTGGCGAACGGAATATTATATTAGGCTTAGAATGGAATATGAGTTATTGAAGTCCGTTAACGGATTATAGTTTCCGTTAAATATGTTTTTGTTATGGAGCTTAGATACTTATATATTATGTTACTTGGTTTGCATTCTTTTAACGTTTACTTTATGAACAGTGGAATTTAAAAATTATTTTTAATATATTTAATTATTGGAAATTCTTTGTTTTTTTTATAGATTAAATAATTTTCTGAACAGTATACAAAAAATGGATATATTTTCTATAGCTTGTTTTTAAGTATCGTATTGATTTTGACATTGTAAGTATAAATAATTACTTTCTTTTAGCTTCACGCTTTATCTCTTGCGGAGTAGGCAAAGAGAACGGAGTGCCTAAAGTTACGCTCTGTAACTGTTATCTCAAACTCCTTTGAGAATATTATTTAATAAATAATGCCTTGGCTCGTGATGTGTCTAGTGGTTAGAACCGTCTATAGTTGTGATCGTGAAGAACCCAAAATCTTTTAGAGATTCAGAGGTAACAGTATTAAGAAATTTTATATTATGCCATTAGAAGGTATCGCTTTAATAACATATTTGCCATCAGAAGTTGTTCTTGTGTCAGTTATTTAGATAACTGGAAACTCGACAATATGACATTGTCATAACTCGAAGCTCGTCCGAGGAAAAGCCAAGAGCGCGTCCTATCTTCCTCTCCACTATAACTGCGAACTAGTTATAATAAAAGGAAGAAAGAGTACGGGCACCTCCCCGCCCTACACCGTGAATTCCTACCTAACTGCGGCTGCAACAGTCTTATTGAACTCTCCGGGACGTTTGTGTGTGATCAGTCTGAAGGTACTTGTTACGCTTATTTATATTAAGATTGTATTAGAATGGTGATTCGTGATGTTGATTGATTTGTGAGATCAATAAGTCGTTGGAACGAACGCACTGCCGCAAGGCGGCTGATATGTTAAATAAACGCACGGCACACACCCCACAGTCGTGTCTCGAACCGTAGGCGGACACTACTACATACACCAGAGTTCCAGGACATAAAATAGCACCACGCACCCGTATGAAACGAGCGGACACTACTACATACACCGGAGCTGGGACATAAAATAGCATCACACACCTACTACTAGTCGTATACCAAGTCATAGAAATGGTATATCAATATATCAATGGCTAACGCCATACAATCATAGCTTACGTACCGCGAGCGTACTGCGAGACGGCATCAGCCACGACGTAGTTAATGTCACTGCAACAGTTCGCATAAGCCCATCACGTCAGCTTCCGCGACGTCAAGCAACATTTATTATTATAATATTGGTCAAAGATAACTTTAATCCATAATATGTGTCGCTCCTACACATATATTTCCTTTATAGGAAATTCGATCCTAAAAGATCGTGCCATCATAGACTTCGAATTATCATATTATATTCATTATACATTTGGTACGAGTCTTTATGTGTATCATAGTTATTAGTACCGTAGTACTTAAGAATTCGACTCGACCGCTGCCTTCCAGCATCACCACCACCTATATAGACAGAACGACGGTCGCGACATTCGGGACGACAATACACGAACTCGTCTCGATTAATATGTTATGAAAAATATTTCGTTTGTGTTATTCATAATTAACTATGTTATTTATGTGTATTGCCATGCATATTTTATTTTATTTATTTCTTTATTTTTAACTTATATCCCAGGTACATACTGTTACAGCTCTCTGCGTACCTCTTTCGTCTCTTCCACTTTCAATAATTTCCTCATACATCGTCTATCTCTACTCTTACATTTCACGTAGCTATTTGTAGCGCCCTCCTCGACTTCCCGCTATTGCGGATATGGTGTATTGGGTGGCGGTCCCCAACGCCACATTTGTCCCCACTTCACACACACACACACACATACACACACTAAATAATGATATCCGCAAATTATCATATAATTAACTTTTATCACATCAAAATTGTGCCTTTTACATTTATGCTCAGCATATTAAACAACGGACGCAACATTTACGGGAAGCCCAATCGTAGCTTTCATGAAATAATTAGTAGGATTATGCTCTCGCTTTAATTTCCATTGTTTTGTGTGTAAATAAAAGAAAAAGCTAAAGTAATTTTACGTATTTTCCCGAACTGTACCGGGATAACTTACATTGACACACCATTCCCTTTTCGAATTTTTGTGTTTTAAGTAGCGGTATTCAACGCCGCATTTTGTCTATCTGTGCGAAGAAATGAAAATGGTAATTACAGTCAGACGCTGTCACACTGCACCAAGATGATCTTTCGTGTAATTTTTTTTTCTCACTGCGGAATACCCGTATGTAGCAGGGCAGGTAGCTTAGCATTAAGACACTACGGAAAGTGGAGACTTTCTGATTTTGGAAACATGACGTGTTGAGTGGCGAAACTGAACGTAGTGCTTTGTCACAATGAACGGCGAAGAAATGAAAATATCGTTCTTGTGGCCCTGCGCCACGACTGACCTCAATTTTTTTTGTAATCGTAAAGACGAAGACCATTTTAAAGACCATACCCTCCCTGGTCTCCGAACTACAAATGAAATAAATTCCCCAGTTCTGTATTCATTCAACGTTTTGAATAATGCAAAAGGATTATTTGACTGTATAAATGCATTATGCGTTTCAAACATCACTTTTTTTTGTTTTGGTTCGTGTCCATATATCTGAACAATTAATTCTCTTTTATTGTTACGTTCGTAATATTGAAATTTAGGCGAGTTAGATGGAGTGGTGTTGTTTTTTTTTATTTCGTTTTTTCCATTTTTGTTTTCCATTTCCATTTCGTACATTGTAATCCATTTATCAACGGTCGAGCCATTTAATCTATCCGACATGAGAGCGTGAAATATTTTTGATTGTAAAGCTGACTTCATACGTAACGTATCACAAAAAATAGCGTTAAATATATTTTGTATGGTTTTTTAATTTTATAGTTTGTATAATAATTTTGTTTTCGTGTATAAAGAAGTTCCAAGTTATGGTTTGGGTAATGATTGGGATGATTTTTTGCGTCGTTTCGATGTGTCTGAATGCCCCCTTATAATAGTCGTAACGAGAGTTTTTTTTAAGCTGACATGTATTTTTATAAATGACCGCACTGCGAAAATTTAGTGTCCATTTCAAAAATCAAACAATTACATTGATATTTACAATGCAAATGAGTTTTCCCTGTTATTTGTTTACTACTATTTTTAACCTGAATTTATTATTCGTTTTTTTTTGTATGGTTTTTTTTTTAGCTTCGCGCTGTATCCTTCACATCTGCTAAGTAAGGTATACAACGCGAACTACAGGTTTGCCAGATAGAACCTAGTGTTAAGATACTCCGTTTCTTCCTCCGTTAGTCTGTCCGTCGAATTCTTAAGTTTGCATGTTGAGGTGGAACTCAACGTCGCGCTTTGCGTTGCGAGGAAATAGGCATATTGAATATGTTTTTCCTCCGAGCGGAAATCGAACCCACGACCATCACGCTTATACCTCTGCGCTACGAGAGTGTCAGTTAATAAATATTTATCATTATTTGAAACACGTTTCAATACTTAAAAAGGAAAATTAGAGCTAGTGATTTTAAAATATCAAAGCACCTACTTACTACATATGGAAATAAATAGCTCAGTAACTAGAGAAGTTTTCCGAGTTTGCCAAGTAACGATGGCCGTTACGAAACCGGGTCACGAATTGTTTTACATAACTGGTATCGTTCAACATCTATCTATACCTGAGCGGTAACACGGTGAGAGGACGTGTGGTAGGTAGGTGGTAGGTTTTTTGTAGAGTGTAGGTCTTATTTTGTTTTTTTAGTTGGCAGCATTTTGGCGTATGTTATTGTGTCTTAGTTTTTAGTACTGATTCTAGTGATTTACTAAGTAAGTTTGCAAATGTATTGAGAAAGGATTTTTTTTTGGAATTTTATCATTATAGTTCGGTGTTGAGTTCCGCCGCGTAACACGCAGTGCTTCCTGGATTCGGTGGAAAGTGGGACGGGAAGTGTTTTAGTGGGACGGAGTGCTTAAACATGTTCAAACTGAATTCTCTTAACCTGCCTTGCTATGTGCAGAATGCAGCGTTAAGTTAAAAAAAAAACATATTTTAGAACAATCTATTGTCATAAGGAAAGAAACGATTTTTTTAATAAAAATATAAAAGAAATCTTTGGCCAATTTGGACAAACACACGTCACAGTGAGCTGGTAAATTCATTTTGGTAAATCCTAAGATTAACTGGTAAAACAATATTTTTTAAATAAATAATAACGTATAAGTAATTACAAAAGCGTAAACATATTTACATATATAATATGGATTTCATACAATAAAAAAATACTTCTGCAATCTGTACTTCACAAGTAGGTACGTAACCTAGTTATAAAGTATTCCACTTTTTGAAATGTATTTTTTTATTACGATTTATATTAAAAGATAACTACAATTTTATAATGATAATGCACATTGACATACAAACAGACGCGGTTAGTAAAATTGCAGTTCCAGTTTATATACAAAAAATCAGCTTCACTCTGTATCCCGCACACAGCAGGGTAGGCAGAGGGGACCTAGTGGTAACACACTTCGTTCCCGATTTTTTGCCGTATTCTGGAAGCATTGCGTGTTGAGTGGCAGAACTCAACGCCGAGCTTAGCCTCGAAACCAGAGCAAAGAAATGGAAATATAAATTTAAGTAAATATTTTATCTCCTCGAGTGGGGATCGAACCCACAGCCAGTCGGGGTTTTACAATCACACTTCGTGCCGCTGCGCCACGACTGGCCTCACTCATTCCAGTTTATATTGTAGATATTATTGAAATAAATACCAATAATAGTATTTCTCATAGCTAAAATAATACGTTGATAAATGTATATTTATAAACGAATATTAGATCCCAAAACTATTTTTATTCATCTCAATTACAAAAATGCCTTAAGATATTTTATGCAGTTTACGCTCCGTCCACTTCCCGCCGTATTCTGGAGTAATTGCGTAGCCGAATTGGAGCAATTGAGTGCCGCAACTCAACGCTGCCATTTGCCCCGACACCAGAGTGAAGAAACAAAAATCAATTTAATTAAATATTTATAAATACAAAAAAACTAAAATAGGTACGTCGTTGTAAATTATAATGCAACCCAATTACTTAGGCTACTTAAATGTAGTATATTTTTTAATTCAGAATACCATATGGTATGGCATGGCAATATGAAAGTTTTTTTACTGTAAATAAATCAATATGGATAATTAAATGCATATTTATTTATATTCCAGCCAGTCGTGGCGCAGTGGCAGAAAGTGTGACTGTAAAACCGACTGGTTGTGGGTTCGCTCTCCACTCGAGATGAAATATTTAAAAAAATATTTAAATTTATTTGCCTCTAAAATTCGGCAAAAAGTAGGGAACGGAGTGTTAACGGAGTGTTGAACTTAACACTAGGTTGCCTCTGCCTGCCCTGCTGTGTGCGGGATATAGCGTGAAGATAATTTTATTTTATTTTTATTTATATTTATTTGTACAGGTATTCATAAATTATAAATTGGAAATTAAGAAGCGTCTGAAAGTTATAGCGACGGTTGTGAACTCGGATTTCTACTATGTGGAATGAGTTGTTTTGATTTCTACTTACATATTTTGCCTTACCAGGTAAGAAGACGAAGCATTAAGCACGAAGCATTAAGTTACGGTACTCATCCCGCAAAGTCTTGAGAATGTGTTCTCTTAGCATATACTGCTATATGCTATAAAAATATAAAAGCATCGAGTTCTAAAGCAAACGCTGATGCTATGACGTAAAGGTCATGTGATAATACGGCCGTGTCGATTGTGCAACTAGTTCACGCCCCGATTGTCTCTCTTATCTGAAACAATGGCTGCCGGGGACCTGCTCGTTAGTTCGCTAAATAAATCAAAACTAATATGAATACTGTATTTGAAACTGATGCTAACTAATTACAATTTATATGACCGATTAAATAATCAGAGGCCCCATAGTGGCGCGGTGGTTAGGTTTGACTGTAAACGCGACAGGTTGCGCGTTCGATTCCTATTCGAGGTAATTGAATATTTAATATTTTTGTTTCTACGCTCTGGTTCCAAGGCAAAGCGTGGCGTTTTGTTCGGTCATCCAACACGTAACGCCTCCTGAATTGAGTCGGAACTGCCTTAATGGGAACAGAATGTCTTAACGCCAGGTTCCAACTTACTTTCTGTTTACCTTGCAATGAGGGATACAGTGTGAAGCTAAAACAAACAAAAAACCAATACTAATTTTCGAAACCAAACGCTGCATAATTCCAATTAATATGACTGAATAAATTACAAATGTCCGCCTAATCCATAATTATCGACGTAACGTATAGCGACCGCTGTTTATTTGTCCGTTCGTGCGTGACTGTTCTAATTGCGAGTTGCGGCTCTAAACGTTTGTTTGGATTGAATAATTTGGCTTATATGATCTTTTTGTTGGTGCATTTACTATTATATACACAGTTTTAGGAGTTTTTGTATCAATGTGGCCTTAAATACATATTTTTTGAGGTCCTGATTGTGAGTTCGATGCCTACTCGAGACAATGAGATATTTATTATTTTAATTTCTTCCTTCTGGTATTGAGGAAAAACGCGACGTTGAGTTCTAGCGCTTAACATGTAATGAATTCCGTAATTAGGGGAAAATGGGAGTGTCTTAACAGTGGGTTCCTTCTGCGTAAGCAAAAGGAACCCAGAGTAATCTGCTTAGTTCGAGATGCAATGTATAATAAATTGAAAGAATTTATCGTTAATTCTTCTTTGTTTTTCTACTTTCAAACTCTTGTGAAGAGGGCTTTTGTTGTTATTGCATTACAAATAGTTAGTTCTACAATAAAGTGAAATGATAGTAAAATATTTTATCATTAAAATAAAAACGATCGAAACAATCATTTTATGTGCATATAATAAAATATATAAATGTCTTTTTTAATGTGCTAATATTTTTTTTTACTAGTTAGTTATATTATAATTTTTAAATATCAATTAATATATGAATTGTGAATTTTATTTAACATTTTTAGATTAATACATCTGCATTATATTATCTTGTAGCGTGTTTCGTATTTAAGAAAATTTATGTTCAATTCACACGAAAGCATTTAAAAATAAGTAGCATTCAAAACGTAGTCGGACACAGCATTATCGTTTAAAAAATAATAACATGGCACAAAGTGGTAAAGTATTCTTCATAGATTTCCATCAGCGCGGAAAGGTTGGGAATATCGTGTACTAAATTGCCTCCGAGGAGACGTGGCGTAAAGAAAAAAAATCCGGTCAAGTGCGAGTCGAAGTCGCACACAGAGGGTTCCGTTTCAATTTCACGATTGTGGGTCAACGGGAAGTACAATTTATGTTAGTAGGTTGTGGAACATAAGTTGATGAGTTGATTAACGAAAACGCGGGGACAAGACCCGCACAGATACAAATCTGTGTACGGGTCTGTGGCGTCAGAAACTCAAAAAAAAATGTTTGCGGCTGTATACATTTATTTTGTATGAAATTAATTACAATTATAAGTTTGTACCTGTGATATTAATGATCTTAACGGACTATCAACAAAGTGACCCTATAGGTATCCCGTTTATTCCTCTTGACATACGGAACCCCAAAAAGAGAAAATAAGGCGACATCCGTCCGCGCCGACGGTCATTACGTTAATGCGAGACTAAACTTGATTGATGACAGTGGATCCCCATCCCCACCACCGGCGCCGGAAATTCCGCCGTTCTGTAATTTAATCGTGTAGTAAGCGGACACCACCACGTGGTTTTATTAAGTGTTCGAAGCCTATTTTAGGCACTTGATCGTGTCAAAGTTGACCGCTTCTTGTTTGATTTATCGTCATATAAGAATATGGTGTGTTTTTTTGTTTAAGTATAGAATATTTAGTGTGATAGGATATTGTGAGTTTGATGCTTTTTTTATATGTTCTACAACTTAAAAAAATACAATATACGATATTAAGGCTACATTTTAATAGAGAAAGTGTTTAAAATTAAATGCCATAAAGGTTGGACTCTAATACAATAGTATATTTCTTTAAAAATATAATTTGAAAGCAATTTGTATTACTCAGTGCTTAGTAAAAAGTTATTATACAAAAAGTAGACGGTCGTTTTTTTGTCGCTCACGAGCTACACGGAACTAACACAAGAGTTTTAGACGTTTAAACACGATCGATTAATTATTATCTATTACTAAATTTGGTTAGAAACTGCGATATTTCAATATATGTATGTATCTATAAATTAAAAAAAAAATTAAATTAGCTTCACGCTATATCCCGCACACAGCAGGGTAGGCAGAGGGAACCTAGTGTTAAGACACTCCGTTCCTCACTTTCTGCCGAATTTTGGAGGCATTGCGTGTTGAGTGGCAGAACTCAACGCCGCGCTTAGCCTCGACACCAGAGCGAAGATATGAAAATATAAATTTAAGTAAATATTTCATCTCCTCGAGTGGGGATCGAACCCACAACCAGTCGGTTTTACAGTCACACTTTGTACCACTGCGCCACGACTGGCCTCATGTATCTATAATGTATCTATAATATATTCATATTCAAATCTAACTAATCTTTTATTCTGATAGATTATAACGGTTACATATTATTAAGATCGCCTCCTTCATATATTTTACTCAAGACAATTTGTTGAGTATTTCAATTAAGAGCCGTCGTGGCGCAGAGGTACAAAAATGTGATTGCAAATTCGACTAGTTGTGGGTTCGATTCACACTCGAGGAAAATAAAATATTTACTTAAATGTATATTTTCATTTCTTTGCTTTGGAGTGCAAAGTGCAAATCATTGAGTTCCGCCACTCAACACGCAATGCCTCCAGATTTCGGCGAAAGGTGGGTAATGGAGTGTCTTAACACTAGCTTCCCTCTGCTTACCCTGCTGTATGCGGGATACAGCGTGAAACTGATATTAAGTCAATTTTAGGCGCTAATTTATCGCGTTTAGCACAAAACAATAACACTAAAAGATCCTAACCAATATCCCTATTTTAGGAGCACTATGTAATCGTTTGATTGACATAAACCTGTTATTGACCCAATTAGTTCCCTAATAGAATGCAGCGGTAATGGCACAGGCGTGTTTATACAACACGCGACACCGACTAGCATATTGTCATCTTGCACAATAGGCACGCTATAGCACCACTAACAAATAATATGTACGTAGATCATTATTATTAGTATCGATTATAAATTTGGGTTTTGTGAATTGTGAAATATGTAATTATTTTATGTGTATGTAATTTTTTGAGACATTGCGTGCCCTTGTAAAAAAATATACAAGGGCTCGCAATGTCTTGAAATTTTGATGAAGAGTGGGGAACCTAAAGTCTTAACACTGGGTTCTGTTGGGCTGACCCTGTTATATGCAGGACACAGTGAAACTACAACAAAGTGTATTATTTAATTAAACAGATATATGATTTATGATCAATAAATTGTTTTTAATTTAGTTTTTTTTTAATTCAATTTTGAGAGACTTTTCTCGATCAGCCGAAAGGCGACACAAGACTTATTCGAATATAAACCTATCACCCTCCAATGGGCTACCCAAAAAAACCCATAATTTTACTGTTCCTACTGTAGGTTCCATAATATCACCCAAAAAATATTTTTTTTAAAACAAAATTGAAAAATATTTCTATATCGTTACCAGCTAATCATAGCTTAATGTTTATACCGGCTAAGAACACGTCGTCCTTGTATCATTTGAGTCTAGTACTAAAGTATGCCATTAGGCAGGATGTAGCCGATCACGTAATCACCATCAGCTTCTATACGACAGAGGCCGAACTAAGTATTAGTGAAGTCGTTTAAACACCTTCAATTTTTTTTTTATTTAGATTAAGATTAAATGCTTAAATTTTTTGTTTTAAATTAAATAAATCAAAATCACCTTTACGCTGTATCCCGCATACAGCAGGGTAAGCAGAGGGAACCTAGTGTTAAGACACTCCGTTCCCCGATTTTTTTAAAGTTATTTTATGGCAATGTTGGTCTACTTGAATAAAAAAAAATTATATACATAGATATTGGATAGGTTGGATATGTTTGGACCAATAGGTATAGTTGACACACAAAAAAATATCTCTTTCTATCGTTCTGTTCTTACTTATAGTATAAGTTTGTTTGTTATATTAAGAAACGGACTAGCTTAAACAAAAGTTGAATAAAATTTCGCACGCTTTCCTTTGCATTCAGCGGAAATAATAAAGCGAATCGTATACTTTCTATCATATCCACGATTTTTAAGTTTTTTATTCATGTATATGTATTTGGACATTGCTAAATGTTCCATTTCATTATTTTTAACCGACTTCTGTAAAAGGAGGAAATTCTCAATTCGACAATATTTTTTATTATGAATAAATAAATGAAAATAAATGAAAATCCTTAAGAACGGTTTTCAGGAACGATGGTGAAATGTTGGATATTAAACTCCGTGCAATTATTTTGAGTTTAACTTATTTCTCAGAACGTCAAGGACTTTTAGTTCGAAACTCAGAGACTTTTTTAAATTAAAATAATAAAATTATATAACAACAAGTACGAAGGCATTTTGCGTGTTGAGTGGCAGAACTCAACGCCGCGCTTTGCCTCGACACCAGAGCGACGAAATGAAAATATAAATTTAAGTAAATATTTCATCTCCTCGAGTGGGGATCGAACCCACAACCAGTCGGTTTTACAGTCACACTTTGTACCACTGCGTCACGACTGGCCTCAAAAGTAATATTATTTATATGATAAACGGTTATTTATAAGAAATCTGTTTATTGTCCTCCATTTAGCTGTAACATTAACTTTATTAGTTAAAAAATATAAGATTTATTATAAATTATGTATATAATTATAGATTTTAGGCATTTCTTTTATAAATGAAAGAATGTCTCTATTAGAGTGTCTTGCCGTAAGGTTCTCTCTGTCTCTGTCTATGTATCCCGCTGTATGGTATACAGCGTGTAGCTAAATAAATATTTACTAATTAATAAAAAAAAGTTATCTATAGATGCGATATAAAATATATATATATTTCTTTTGTGAAATAGAAAAAAATCTTTAAAATGTTATTAAATAAACGTATAAATAAGGATATAACACAACTTCCGCTCAAAATTGTTTAATATCAGCCCTCAACTCGTAATGATAATGACATAGTAAAATTTTAGCAAGGTTATTCGCAAATAAATTGGCTTACTGCGAGTTTAACTTGTTTATGCCAGTTTATTCTTTATCTCCAAAGTAACAAAGACTTTAATGGCGTATAAATTCTATAAAATTGCATCATTAACGTTTTTTTATATTTATTTTATGTATGATTTTGTTTTTTTATGCAAACTGCTTAAAACAATTTGGTTAAGATTTTTCTTTTATAACGATTCTCAACCATTTTTCAGTCTCATTGATAGAGTGGACACTCTTAATTTGGCAGGATAATAGTTTTGAATATATTAATTTGTGTGTGTCTCATAAAATATATTTTCTTGCTATATGTTATGAATACTTCATTCAACCTCTTCAAGTTCCTATAATAAGAACTTCCTATAAACTTTCATCAAACTTTTTCAAATTCATAGATTTGAAGTGAATCCTTTCCAATAAAAAAAAATGGTCAAAACCGGTTGGTGTGATATTGAGTTAATCGGCAATTTTTCGCGCGTATTACTAATGCAAATTTAAGACTTAAGTGATTTTCTCATAGATACCAGATACCATTGTTAGAAATGGTCCAAATTAAAATGGGACCTCACTGGAAGCATAAGCTTATAAATAAAAGATCATACAAATTGGTTCACCTAGTCCAAAAGTTCTGAGGTAACAAACAAACAAAAGTCCAAATGATGACTTCCTCTTTTTATAGGTGTCGGATAAAAATGTTTTTTTTATATTGTTATGATATGTTACTTTTACGATCGTCTAATATATTTAAAAAATCCATAAGTCCCCTACCATTAGTATATAGCATAAAATATTAAATCAATTTTATATATAGTGTTATTATTTCTACAAAATTTACCTGCTATTGATAACATCGATAATAATATAAAAGGTCAGAAAATATAATTGATTATTGATATTATTTGATTTACACCAAATAAATAATATAAATGGTATTGCGTTTAAATCAATTTTGATTTGGTGATAAAATAAGAGAGCCGTGTAATTTTTTATTATATTTATTACGAAATAACTGACGTATATAGATAAACAAATCCCAATTTAACTCGCACGTTCCTTAAATGAGGCCAGTCGTGGTGCAAACTGAGTGTAAACGCGACACGCAGTGGCTTTGATTCCCACTTGAGGAAATTAAAATATTTAATGTTTTGATTTGTTCGATCTGGTGTCGAGGCAAAGCGCGGCGTTAAGCTACGCCGTTGGAAAAGGGGGCATGGATTCTGCCTACCCTGCGAAATACAACATGATACTAAAAAAGTAGCTTAAAATTTTAAAGTGCAATTGACTAAGAAACAAAAAGCGTTGATAATATTAGCGCTGTAAGGATTTGAAAGTGAAAGGAGAGACGAGTCCGATTTGCATCCGCCAGTCGGTCGGAAACGAGTTTCAAACAGATTGCTTTCATCTTTGGGCAATGAATTTAGAATCAAAGGAAGTATCTTGACAACTTTACGTTTACTTCGCATTTGTAATGTATTATTCTCATTTGCTTGGTTTTTATTATATTTGGATTGTTTAATTGTTGTGTTCTTTACTTCTTGTGAAATTATATGTATTCCTTATTTTTCAATTTTATTCTTCTTGTCTATATTAAGAAGATTTTTTATACAATATGAGATTAATTTTTTAATGTTTTTTTTTTGTAAATTAAGAGCCAATTTATCTTGTCTAACTCACAAGGTGTTAAAAATACCGGAAGATAAAACAATATGTCTTGTTCTTTCGCCTACCCATTAATGTTTAAAGAACTAATAACAAATTTAAAACATAAAGTGGGGAACGGAGTGTCTTAACACTAGGTCTCCTCTGCCTACCCTGCTGTGAGCGGGATACAGCGTGAAGCTGATTTATTTTTTTTAAACATTAGCGACCCACTAAGTACTATGACTACATCAATTGTAGCCCATATGTTATTTTGATGTATAACTTTTGCGTAAAAGTGGAACAAACATCCTTTTTTTTTTTGTGACGCTGGGAAATGCTTTTACGCAGACCATCCGCAAGCATCCATCCTCACAAATTTTCGCATTTATAATATAAGAACGATTAAAATCTAAGCAGAATAGGTATTTTAACCTGTACCCTTTGTTCCTTTTGTAGTCGTGCAACTATCTCCCCAGCCACATTCGTGTACCTCTCGAAAACGACCATAAACACGTGATCGGCGGTTTTGATATAGACAGACATTTCACCCTCAAATTTATTGTGAAGATACATTGTTTGGGGACCAGTGCTTTTGCGGCCACCGCCGTCATTTGGTTGGTTTGCTTTGAAAAATACAATGTACTACATCGTGCTGCGTGCTCGTCCATTGTCCTCCCGTACGCCAAAACGTACAAAACCACATATAGAACAATAGAATAATGTTCACTTCACCCCACAAATGTTTCATCGAGTCGTGGAATATATTTTGCGCTGGCCACACTGCCTACCTATTTGCGAAAGCGTTTCAACGATTAGTTAAAGTGTCCACCTATTTCTGTCGCGCTTAATTACTGAACTCTGTGAAGTATGCGCGGTGGTACGGAGCGGCCTCCGCTGATGTTGGCTTGCAGTTTTGAATTTTAATAATGCTCCCTGTGCTTGTATGTGCTGTGAATATATTTTGATAAGTTGTGGTTTAAGTCTTTTTCTGGGTAATAGTAATATAGTACGAATTAATGTGTTCAAGGATATTCGTGGCGTTGGGGCTCAAGTGTGTGTGTGACTGCGAAGGGTATGGTTGGTGAGGTTGATTCGCTCTCGAGGATGTGAAATATTTAATATTTTCATTCGTTCTGGTGTTGACTTCAGCGGAAAGTGGGGAACGGAGTGCCTTAACACTAGGTTCCATCCGCTTACCGCATGTATCTGACATGTGAGATGCAGCATGAAGATATGATAAAATATATAGTACTAGCGGGTGCGCGCAGCTTCGCCCGCTTGTTTGCACCCTTAGGGGTGAATTCTAAAAAGACCACGAAACACGTGTTCAATAAAATATTTTTAAGAGTCTGAATTTCAAATTTGCCGATTTAATTTTTTTCCATACAAACCTTCAGCCCCAATTTCATCCCTCTAGGTTTAAAAGTTTTAAACATCCCTTCTTAGTGGATGTCCAGATTATGAAAATAAACGTCTGTCCAAATTTCACGTTTCTACGCACAGCGGTTACTGGTGTGCGTGCGTCTTACCTCAGTCAGTCAGGTACATGTCCTCTTATATATATGTATATAGATAAAATTTATCGGTATAAATAATAAATGTAAAATTTTAACATTTTATTTATATTTACGATTTTAGGACTTATCAGGTTGCGTTATCTATTGACTGCAGTTAGAAATACTAAGCATTTTGTTGAAATTATGTTGACAACTAGAAGTTAGCTAGTAGGAAATAAATATCTTTATACTGCTTTATATAAATTTATTAAATTAAAGGTTATATACTGAGATTGTGTTGCTTGTGATTCAGATTGAGTTTCATCCCTGATTCAGAATTATGAAGTCATTTACGTCAACCATGTTCACTGTTAACGGTACGACATGACGAAATGTTTTTATATAAATTACTAATTTATTTACCATTTTAGGCATAGAATAGAATAGTATTAAGGTTATATTGATATATATTACTTGCTAGTTCCATTTTATATATATTTTTATATAAGCTCGGTGTTTTTGAATAACATAGATTTCTACGGAATCTTTGAGAAATGGACTGGAGAGCTTTCTTTTAACTCCTCTTTCTTCCTGCCGGTGATTTAAATACCTTTGAATAAATCCAACTACATTGGAACATAACATTTTACTGTTACTCAGAATATACAGATTATACGGAAAATTTATAGCGTTAAATGCTAAAGGTCACTTTGTAAACATTTACAAACAAAATAGCATTATGTGAAAGATCGCCTACGAGGGCAAATTTACCACAGTACGGAGTTACCCGGGGGTTAGCCACTCTCGTTAACGTAATGCGAGACTAAACTTGATTGATAGGCTCCGGACGACACTAAAACTATTACAGTTGCGTTTATCTTAACTAAAATGTCGGAAATGCTTTTTTTATCTAGATTTTTGTTTGTACGTGATGTTTTTTTTAATTTCTTGATGTTATTACGAATAGAATATTTTTTAATAATAAATATTAATAAATTAAAATTTTATTTAATTTTCAAATTGTTATTACTAAAGTTTTTAGATGAGCAAAAAAAAAACACCATAAATAAGTTTCGCAGAAACGCTAGATGGAATCCATTTTTCTAATAACTCTTGAAGCTACGCCTCTGAAACGAACAGTGTCACATATAAATTGGATGTCACATTTTTGCGAGGAGTTTCGCAAGTTTAAGGCAAATCTAATTTGAAAAGTTAAGGGTTACTTTATTTGTAGATACAGCTACGAAAGTGTAATAACTTCATACATATTTTAGACAAAAGGCCGGTTGTATACGGTCGCCTCACTCGGACTTTCTTTCAGTCAAATGAGCCGGAATTAAATAATGGAGTGGGAAAAAAAAGTTTGAAGGAAGGAGTATCCAAAAGTTTGCCCCCACCCCTTTTTATATTTTATACAATCTGCTCTCTGTAGGTCTTATGTTATTATTTATGTTACATTTTCCTCTGACCGCGGGCTCTCCGTTGCGGTACTGTTTTTAATTAATGCTGCCCGTTTTCCGTACCTTCCTAGTGTTACAACAATTATTTTACCAACCTCATTAAGAAGTTTATGTCGAGAAGAAAAATATTCTACGCGTGAGGTTTCCACTTCTGTTTTTGTTCCTTTTTGTTATGCGTACTTCCCCTTTGTTACTAACTCGTTATAAATATTTTTTGTTAGTCCTTACATGCTTAAATTTTTTATTCATAAAATATCTTGTCGGTTGGAGGTTTTGTATTTATAATATTCTTCCGGAACTCCACCTCAGGGTTGCTAATTTTAAGAGAAAAAACGATCCATCGTGTTTCCCTTACGTATTTTTTCCCGAAGTTTTTATAACAATATTTGATTACAAATTCGAAATATCGTCGATTTATACCCGTTTAATTAGTAGCAATATAACATGTGGTTCAATAAAATCAGACTTTAAAGTAATTTGCAAATGAATTTTCCCGATAGCTGCAGTCACAGTCGTTAGTGCGACGTTCTGGTCTTTGTTTTGCCCGCCCGTTCATGATAACTAATTGCTTCTGTTTTTGCTTGTCTTGCGTTTGATGTTTTAACTTAATATCGCTTCTTTAAGTAAAACTCATCAATATTTACTACTTTATTATGCATTAAAGTATAGAATTTAGTACTTGGAATATCGTGGTCGTAGGTTTGATCGCCACGTTGGGGATATTAATTCTTATTTCTCTGTTCTGGTGAATCCAGGCATGGCGATGAATGATGAATAGCATTCGACTCGCAATGAATAGAATTCGAGTGGAAAGAGGAGAGGGGAGTGTCTTAACATTAGGTTTCTTTTTGGTTTACCCTGTTGTGTTCGGAATAAAGCGTGAATTTGTAAATTTTGTATAAATACTAAAATTAAATGAGTGAAGATTACATTATAAAATCAGGTTAGCTGTGTCTGAAGTCTCAGTACGGCAACTATGAAAATGATAAATCTGTATGATGTATAAATATTTAACATTTTACGTGATGTAAAATTAATATTGCATAGCTATAAGTGGGTTTAATAATTTTTGCTTGCTGCTTTTATTACCTTTTACATTAGATTTTTTACATCGTTTACATTAAGGAAGTTGATATATACAGGTTTTTTAATTTATTACATAGCTACATTATTATTGCTATGTCATAAAATTTAAGGTAGTTGAAACTAATTGACTACGACATCACCTAATAGTACGATACTATGGTAATGGTAAATACTAATTAAGCATAAATTTTCACTTAAATGTCGGAAATTAATAAATTCCATCAAAAATTGAAACCTTATAAAATTTTTTAAAATAAATATCATATAATTATTAGAAAAGTCCAAAAATACACCATAATTAAAATTTTATTTCACAATCACAAAGGAATTACAAAACATACGTATTACATTGCCGTCAAGAAATTAACCTTCTTAAACGAAACCATTAAAGCAGGATTGTGTCATGATTACAATATTACCACCGTATTATGTCGTATTTTGACAGGAAACGGATTGACGGCGGAGGAGGATAACCTTAAAAAGAAAAATATCAAATGAGAATATGTAATGAGACATGGGAGCCAAGTTGTGTTTCATCCGCGGGAGATGTCAAGATTTCGTAACATGACAAACTTTCGAAATTTATTCTCTTACTAACTGTCGCTTTCGTCTTGCCACGAGGCTACAGATAAAAAGATTACTGTAGAACTCTTGCACCAAGGTCGTTTCTTGCGTATTGCGTAATTACATTGGATATAACAATTTTATAGCGCCATTTATAAATGTAAACTGTTATATGAAATAATATGAAATATTGTATGTATTTTGTTTTTGTTGATTTCGAATTTTAGTTTTTTATTATTGCTTAATATGGAATAGCCTTGTGGCGTTGAGTTCTGCCACTTAACACGCATCGGCAGAAATCGGCAGAAAGTGGACGGACGAAAACGGAGTGTCGCTAACACTAGGTTCCCTCTGCCTACCCTGCTGTTAGCGGGACATAGCATTAAACTGCTTTTATGGAACAGCCTATATCTATTAATATTACTGAATACAATAAGTGATAATTGTTTTTTTCAGGTTCTGTATCTCAAACAGAAAAAACGTCGCGTAATGAGAAGTTACATTACAATATAAACAAAGGAATGAATCCGAAAAGTGAAAAAATGTATTTAATAGAAGCATAATAAACATGTAGTGCATTTAATACAAAATGAGTGCATACGCCCGCAAAGTTAAGCTTGTCAAGCTTACTCACCGTGTAATCACAGCCTATTGGATGATTTCGACGTGAAATGTATATTTATATTACAGATATAAACTACAACAGATTTCTTTTGTTCTTCTTCTATTCATATAAAATGAGTGCATAGGCCCGCATACTTATATTTGTGAACTTTTATATGTTGTACGTTAAAAGTTGATATCACTTTTTTAATGACTGTACGACAAAATGGTGCTCGAGACTGACTCGCAATTGTCCGGTATAATATTTATAAAATATTCTACGGGATATTCTTCCTTGTTTATACATTTATTAGGTTTTATATAATAAAATACACTGATAGCATGTGAAAAAGCAAATTAACTTAGTTGTCAAATAACACGCGTCAAGCTGAAATCCACAACAAGGATGTTGAGACCGTCGGAGTAATACTTGCAAATCCGGATCGGGACTACTAATGCGTTGTTTTGAAGAACTAAAGTAGACACGGTGAATTGAAGTCGGGATAATTAATGCTGTCGTTTAAAATTAGCTGCCTGTAGCTGCTATATATATTAATATATCAACTTTAAGCATTGCCATTCATTCAAATAGATAGATAAATATATTCTTCTATTATCTAGAATATTTCTTAAATATATAATGAATTTTATATTGTTTGTCATCATCATCATCATCATCATCATCATCATCGTCATCATTGCTTAGTTACAACAATGTGCGTCATGTCCAACGTTTTCTCTATTCTTCTCTAATCAGTCGATCCTTCCTAAATTTTGTCAGCTGAGTCTTGAGATCTTTGGTAACTCCATCAAACTACTTAAGTTTATGTCTTCTAATCCTGTATTTACTACCTGAACATGTTATATTTGGATTCGAATCGACGGCTGTTATTCACTCGAAAAATAAATTAAAATGATATTCGTATAAAAACCCTGAACATGTTTAAAGTCGTATCTATTAATCCGCTTACGAGCTGTGTTATTGGTATGTTGTTTAATGGGCAGATTTGATTCGAATCCATCATTTATCTGTTGTATCAGGTACCAGTGATCAATCCATTGTTCGGCCGGCCGTCTGTCTTGATTACTCGCACTGTCCTGTCAGTGTGGCCAGTTAAGAAATATGCTTTGGTGTTATTTTAAAAGTAAAAATATTTATTTCTAACTTAAATATATTTGTAATTTTTACCTAATATAATTCGTATGAAGTTACACAGTGAATTAATGATTATTAAGTAAACTTAAAAAAAATAGAAATTGGTTGTAAACTAAACTGAGTCAATTCACGATATGAATTTAAGCATCTATAATACCTATTATTGAACATTTTTAATAATCTATAAGCGGATAAAACTGTCGCGATGAGATTTCACTCTATTTCCTAAAGGCAAAATGTAGAGGTACTACCAAAGCTTTATCTCTAAGGAAGATCGATATCTTATTACGTCATCCGCCTCTGTCACGTTTTCAATTAGTGTATACAGGGATGTTCACAGAAATAACGTTGTACGTTACATCTCGGCTATTCACTGGGGCTCATAACGCGACTATTCGCCACACCATTGTTAACAACTTCTAAAGATTTCTTTGGGGTCAACGGTTATATTGAATTTCGTGTTGTGTTCATCATATAATAATTAATTTTGCTCGAGTTTGTTTTGGGTTTATAGGTGAACTTGAAGTCTGTTGTGTTATGCTGAAACGGTATTGTGTTAAGTTCATATGTTATGTATTTATATTTCTTTTTCAGCTTTACGCTATGCCCCGAATTTGGCAGGGTAGGTAGACGAAACCTGGTATTAAGACACTCGGTTTTCCATTTCCCATGAAATTCTGCAGTCGCTGTGTCTCTACACCAGATCAAAGAAATGAAAATATTTTTAAGATTTTTTCTGTTTTCCCTGTGTTATGAAGGCTTTAAATAAAAAAAATACCATTTTGCAAACCTTTACTACAATATTTTTTCACATGCAAATTAATCGAATGAAATATTTGAACTTTAATAGAATTATTGTTTACTAAACTTTAATAGAATTATTGTTTACTAAGCTTCAATTGACTGAACTTCAATAAATTAACTTAGAACCAGTTTTCTAATTTACCTTGTTTCTAAAATATCCCTACATTACGTTAGGTGGCTGTAAGACCCTACAAAAGAGCTCTCGAAAGCCTTCAACGCAAAAGTCCCTAATATACCTACCTTTCTTTTGTTGTGTTTTCAATTAGTGTATACAGGATGTTAGCTGAAGCATCGTACAGTGCTTGTGTACCAACATACAGGTGTATTTATACTGAAACGAGTATCGTTTTACTTGAAATAGATACACATTTTAATTTTTATATTTGTTTTATATAAACTATTGCTTTATATTTACACAAAAAAAAATATATATTCTAGATTTGAAGGATTTTATTTGAAGGATATTTTAGATTAGGATGAGAATTTATATTAAATTTTAACACGTTATTATGGTCGTTATAATGTTTTTAGTATGGATATAAATGAAATTCGGTAGACTTCAACGAATTTTTTAAATATTTAAAAGAGAAAGTAAACTTTTAAATTTTTTTAAGTATCACACTGTATCCCTAGCGGGGTAGCCGGAGAGCTACCGCGGCAGACTGTGTGTTGAGTGGTGGAACTTAACGTCGCGCTAAGCTAAAGAAAATAAATATATTCAATATTTTATTTTATTTCCCTCAGAATGGAAGAAGTGAAAAAAGAGAAAAGAGAATTTGGAGGTAAAATCCACAACCTTTTGCGTTTACTTAATAGGGACCGACTTTTTGCATATAGCTAGTGTTAAACAGCACGAGCAAGACCATATAGAATATTTCTATCTATTATCATATACTTATTTTAGTACTGTTAAATATCACTAGCAACACTGTATAGAATTATTCAATTTCCTGTTGAGTAACTTTTATCTTAAGACCTATAAACAATATGTTATTCTCAATTCAATTATAGCTAATAATTAGTTCATCACACATTGATTTATATAATATATGTATAAATACATTATATAAAAGAGCAACTGTTGAGTTTCTTGCCGGTTCTTCTCTGCAGAACTGCCTTCCGAACCGGTGGTAGCTTCTTTTTGTTTATATGTTCATTCGACGATTCAAAAGTGCTCATAAGAGATTATTTGAATAAATAATATTTAGAATACTTTAATGATTGTACAAATTTAACATGTAATAGTTGCTCATTTGACAGTATGTCCAAATATATATAAATAGACGGTTTCGTTAGCCATGATCAGTCGAATAAACTAAACAGAATGTGACGCTGCTCGTTTTATTATTCCCATATTCAAACCACTACTGGAACACTTCAGAAGTGGGATGATATGGAAATATATAATAACCACGGCCCACAAATTTTGAAGTCATTTTTTTTCTTCTACCTACAATATCATTATCTGATGCGTGCCCACGTATACTCTGAAAGACGAATCTTTCTGGTCAACTCAATTTCGAGACGAAGAACTCCACCCAACAACAGAAGATCGAGCTATGACGATGGAAAGACTACGTATATCTACAACGTTGGTTGCAGGTTCAACGTGATCGAAACTATGAAAGGTTAGTAAAAATGTCATATAATACCATTGTGCCTTAAAAGATGTACACAAGAGTGGTGTGGATGGTTAAAAAGTGTTGTTTCGAGTTAACGTATACAGGAAGTTTTATCACAATTATGGATATGATATATGCCTTAATATATATAATATATGTATAATCTTCAATTTCTGGTCTTTCTACATATTTCAACAATATGTGTAAGTAGTAAACGTTGAACGTACGAAGTATACAAAAGATATTACAAATAATAGCACGTTTTTAACAAAGACAATGTAGTTGCGGAGAGGAGTATGATATTATGATTCTCTTGTATTAAGTATATATCGTAATGATGGTAGCAAACAAGTATGTATGCAAAACAAATAGATATATCAGTTCATTTAGGCGTTCTTATTAAGAATATTATTTGTACGGGAGGGTAGCTTATTAAATTATGGCGGTTTCGGAGCTAGGTTGAAATCCAAGAAGTAAAGACATTAATAGTAGACTATGTTAATACTGCAGGTACTATATAGAAGTTTCTTTTTAGAGATAACAATTGTATATCCGACACGTTACTAATTAATATCAATATTTGCTTTCTTGTTGTGGGTATTTTAAAATAAGTCGTGGCAATTACATAGGATAAAATTTATTCTAAAATGATTTTGTTTCGAATCTCGAGGGGGGGTTTGCCTAAATACGATATTGAAAATTGCACTGAAGCGTACCGACATACAGTTAAACGGACAGAAATTTTCAAACTGATTGTTTTGAGTTTTATTAATGGATGAGTGCCTCCAATAATGGATGTTTTCATAAATCGTGTACAGACGGCGATCAGTTACTAATTTTATTATAAGTAAAGATTAGTACATTAGAATTGATTTTTATTTTTTAGTACATTAGAGACTTGCAGTTCACGCGTAAGTTATATAATTAAGAGTTATATTTATTTGTCGCGCGGCGTCACGCTGCACCGGTACGATTATTTCTATATGGAATGTCGAAAAGGTTGACCTTAGTGAAGCGTTTAGTTACAGGCTAGCTTTGAGCTTCCTGTTGTATAAACAAATACTATCACACATTGTGCAATTTTACAATAAAATATTTTTGCTAATTAATTGTTATTGCCATTTATGCTGTTAGCTTACAAATGTGATATTGGAGAATCGACAACTATTTTTAATTTTTAATTTGTTAACTAATGTTTCCATGTAAGTGGCCTATGTCTTTAATGGAAAATAAAAATATCTTTTAACCTGGAGAATACTTCATAATTTCACATTAATAAAAAAAAACATCACTTATTAAAAAACCATATTATTCCATGTGACAGGTACATACAATATGTATATATAACAATTATAAACGTTCCTGATATTTAATAATACTTAAATTATATGAAAGTTTAGATATCAATATACAAAAATGGAAATATAGTTATAAAATATTTTAATTAAATTTTAGTTCTTATTTTGATTTTTGTGCAATATAAACCTATTGTAACGTCTCGTGTAACACGATCATATATCTAAGTTAAGTTCAAATCAAGGGCGACAAATATTCTTAATGTGATATCATGAGTCCTAGTTTATTTAACTAAAAACCGCCAAAACGAAAAATTATCTAATAGATAGCCAACATATTGTTGTTGACGAGAGAACACTGTAGCGGATTGTTGTTGTAAGTACATTTGGTCTATCAAGCAAACAAATAAAAAGAAATAAATATTTAATGTTCTCAAAGGTCATTGATACGGCGGCTGCTGGGAAATATTTAGTATTAGTTAGTTTATTATCAGTTAAAAAAGGGAAACTTTTAAATTTGTAAAAAAAATATACGAACGTATTTTGCTTATTCCAGTATAGTACATTTTATTACAGTACAGTTTCATGTTTAAGGACAATCTAGAACTTTAAAAGAATACATGTATAGCTATACAATGTCTTTAGTAAAGACTGAACGAGAGTTTGCCTGTCAACGGTTTACGCTATCGATCCGATCATCTACTAAACGATTGGTCATATATAGCAACGTATAGCTTACAAACACTAGAACAATTATCCGCGACTTGAACAACATCGAAACGTCATTTATTATAATTATATATAAATATATAACAATAAAATATATAACTTAATAAATATCAACAATTGTTTGAAATAATTTATGAAACTTAAATCATAAAGCATTTGCTTAAAGATTTCAATAAGACTACGACATAAATAGAATACATCAAGAAATATATATATATTAATATGTAGGTATATATAGTTATAGAGATCTATTGTTTACAGAAAGTAGTAACAACATATCTTGATAAACTGCCGTGTCGTCTGTATGAAGTCGTTGTTAGGTAGTAGTGTCAAAAAAGTTTACGAATGTAGGTAGGCGCGGGGGTGGCCGTTGTATATCTGATGAGTGAATAAAAATGATATAAGTTTTAGTTGTTTGTAAATTAAAATATACAATTAAAACAAATCTCAAATGAAGATATATACAATTTTTTATAATTAGGATGCACAGTTGATCACGGATATTTTCATCATTTCGTATGGAAAGTGAAAACGGAAGAAACTAAGTTTATTTCTTCAGTGCTTCATAAACATGAAGATCACAGATTGGAAAACATACTAAACACCAATAGCACGACGCGACACTTCCGTATGAGTTTAGTAGTTCCTTTTTTTTAAAAAAAAGGAAGAATTATATCTAACTTTATTTAGTCAAGATTTGTTTCGTATAACTTATTATTGTTCCCTGTACATTATTAATTTTATTATTATATATTATTCTATGAGAGCTAAGATATATAATACTGTGTGAGCTAGTGTAGTACAATTTTATGAAAGCTAGAATACGGAACGTATGTTCTGTGAGATAAATAGCATATAATAGTGCGTGAGCTAGATTGAGTTGAAAAACGTGCTGTGTGAATTGTTGTAATATAAAAATATTTAAATACTCAGAATATCGAAGTAAATTTAAGAGGTCCATAAAATGACACCGTTTGAGTTTGTAATTCTATTATAATTGCGGACAGGTGATCCTTAAGTTTAAGTTACTGGTTATAAGTCAAAATTAATATTATTTTATATTTTGCAATAAATTTCTTCAGAATTAACATAAGTACTAGATACAGTTCAATTGTACAACTTTAGTGTGCAGTTAATATTGACTAGACATAGATACTGTTACAAAAGAGTGGTCAAGTTTATTTAATGATTATATTATAATAATAGAAAATTAATATAAATGAAACAGGATTGTAATTTAAAAACAGTGGCAATCACTTCTTAGATACGCACGAGGTTAATAATATTGTAAATAAACACATTACTAATGTATGTAATGTATGTAATGTATGTAATGTATATCATCAGGGGTTCCAAATCTTTTATTGACCAAGGACCACTTTTATATAATTTTTGTTAACAGAAACAACTATGAAGGTATAATAAAAATGAACAAATTTTAATTGCTAACTCAATAGGAGCTTACATAGAGAAAGAGACATAATAATGTTTTAGCAAAAATCTTCTGTAAATTTGTATTAATAGAATTTCTAAGTAAATATTTAATAAAATTAAATAAACGTATTTTAATGAATTAAAACATCAAAACAATTATTGTTGACTGAGGAAATAATCCAACTGTAGGCAAACGTTGTATAGGCCTTCACCGAACCAGAGGCTCCACTATCGCTCTTTTCACTCATTGCAATTTTTCAAAATTGCCCACAATGACAAACCGACTCCAATTTTGGCTGCTGCTGTTGACCACTGGTGGATCACGGATCGTTGCTCTATATCGTTCTACTGTTAGTCTAGGAAGTAAAACGCTTTAGTACTTACTAAGCTAGTATGTTATGAGCTATCCGAAAGAATTGATAGAACAACATTACGAGCTGATAAAACATATTCATGAGTTGAGTGCACTAAGTTTAGTGATAGTTGTAGTGATTATTTAATTTTGTTATAAAAAGTATCTGGCAACTCGTAACTCGTGTGTGGCACAGCTCTCTGTGGCTATAGACATATACATATAGGAGTATATGTAATAGATAATACTGTGTGTAAGATATATAGCTGTGTGCTAATAGATAATACTGTGTGATAAAATATATAGCTGTGTGCTAATAGATAATACTGTGTGTAAAATATATAGCTGTGTGCTAATAGATAATACTGTGTGTAAAATATATGGCTGTGTGCCAATAGATAATACTGTGTGATAAAATATATAGCTGTGTGCCAATAGATAATACTGTGTGTAAAATATATAGCTGTGTGCCAATAGATAATACTGTGTGTAAAATATATAGCTGTGTGCCAATAGATAATACTGTGTGTAAAATATATAGCTGTGTGCTAATAGATAATACTGTGTGTAAAATATATTGCTGTGTGCTAATAGATAATACTGTGTGTAAAATATATAGCTGAGTGCTAATAGATAATACTGTGTGTAAAATATATAGCTGTGTGCTAATAGATAATACTGTGTGATAAAATATATAGCTGTGTGCCAATAGATAATACTGTGTGTAAAATATATAGCTGTGTGCTAATAGATAATACTGTGTGTAAAATATATAGCTGTGTGCTAATAGATAATACTGTGTGTAAAATATATAGCTGTGTGCTAATAGATAATACTGTGTGTAAAATATATAGCTGTGTGCTAATAGAAAATACTGAGAGGAAAACGATAATACTGTGTGTGGTGTGTTAAAGATTAATGTGGTAAGGAAAACTGTTATAAATTGCATTTAGTCTCTATTTGAACATAAGTACCCAAAAAAATATTAACAAAATAATGCTTTCAGTTATAATATTGGTAAAAAAAAAGTTAACTTTGATGTTGATCGTGCTTATTTATTATAGGATTTTATATTCTGTGTTATCTGCCTACTCTGCTTTGTCCGGGATAGAGCGTAATGCTAAAAAAAATAAAATTCTATGTGCATATTAATTCTTTTACTTTTTATTTTATGATAACAATAAATGATGCCAAAAAAAAAGGAAGTCTCTTAGCAATTCAGAAATTAACATTGTTTTGTAATAATTAAAAAAATCAGTTGAGAAAGTTGTATGAAGTATAATTTGTCCAATACAATATTACTGCTTTAAAATTTTATGTTACAGTTTGATTTACGAAAAACGGCGTATTGGTGATGATGATAGCAACGATTGCAAGACCAGCCGTGAGACAGTGTGTGCCAGACCAGCCGTGGGACACGGCTTCGCAGGATGGCCGAGTGTTAAACAGCACGAGCAAGACCATATAGAATATTTCTATCTATTATCATATACTTATTTTAGTACTGTTAAATATCACTAGCAACACTGTATAGAATTATTCAATTTCCTGTTGAGTAACTTTTATCTTAAGACCTATAAACAATATGTTATTCTCAATTCAATTATAGCTAATAATTAGTTCATCACACATTGATTTATATAATATATGTATAAATACATTATATAAAAGAGCAACTGTTGAGTTTCTTGCCGGTTCTTCTCTGCAGAACTGCCTTCCGAACCGGTGGTAGCTTCTTTTTGTTTATATGTTCATTCGACGATTCAAAAGTGCTCATAAGAGATTATTTGAATAAATAATATTTAGAATACTTTAATGATTGTACAAATTTAACATGTAATAGTTGCTCATTTGACAGTATGTCCAAATATATATAAATAGACGGTTTCGTTAGCCATGATCAGTCGAATAAACTAAACAGAATGTGACGCTGCTCGTTTTATTATTCCCATATTCAAACCACTACTGGAACACTAGGTTTATTTCGTTACTCTAATTGGTATAGAAATGTAGTCTTAAAAGCGGTTGGTATAAGGTTTATTGGCAAGAGATTAATAAAATCAAATCAAATCAACTTCACGCTGTATCCCGCACACTGCAGGGTAGGCAGGGGAACCTAGTGCTTAGACACTCCGTTTCGTACTTTCCGCCTGTTCTAAAAACTTGGCGCGTTGAGTGGCTAAACTCAACGCCGGATTTTTGCATTGGAGCCAGAGCGAAGAAATGAAAATATAAATCTAAATAAATATTACATTTCCTCGAGTGGGGATCAAACCCACAACCAGTCGATTTTACAGTCACACTTTGCGCTCTTCGCCTCGACTGGTCTCAATAAAACTAATATATAACATATAAATAATATTTATTAAGAATATCCCTTGACATAATGAACTGTTTCGACTACTTTCTTTACATCTACTCAACAACTATTACTGCACAGAACTATACATTTTAATTAAATTTTAACTCGTATTCGTGTGTGCCATCCTTCGCGTTAATTCTTAAACGTCTGTTTGTTTGTTGTTTCGCGATTGTAAGTCAAACAGGAGCGAGTGTTTGCGTTGTGCTTGTTTTACTTACTTATTAGGGACCTTTTGCATATAATGCTGGGTTTATTTTGTAACTCAATTTGGTAAGGAAATGTAGGCTTTAATTGTGTTGGACTAAGGTTTATTGTCGTATCGTATCGTTTCTAATCTCAACGTTATTTCGGTAAGTGATGTATTAAATTAAAGTCAAATTGGCAGGATGTTTTTTTTTGTAAGGTTAATGTTGTGTGCTTAAATTTATCAGCTTCACGCTGTATCCCACACACAGCAGGGTAGGCAGAGGGAACCTAGTGTTAAAATACTCCGTTCCCCACTTTCTGCCGGAGTCTGGAGGCATTGCGTGTTGAGAGGCAGAACTCAACGCCGCGCTTAGCCTCGACACCAGAGCGAATAAATGGAAATATAAATTTAAGTAAATATTTCATCTCCTCGAGTGGGGATCGAAACCACAACTGATCGGTTTTACAGTCGCACTTTGTGCCGCTGCGCCACGACTAACCTCGCCTTTACTTAAATTCTTGTATTAATTATTTGTTATTGTGATAAATTGATATTATTTTAATCTTTGACTTCTTATGTAAAATTCAAAATATGCTTTGGAAGATATTAAACCGTTTGTACAACTATAGTTAACCCTAATGATTAATCAGAACTGATTATTAACTAGGATAATGTATTAAAACTTTACCTTTACCTATTAAGATCGTAGTATATTACTGGAGTGATGCTTAATTAAGTTAATAAACAGTTTACAGAATCCATTAATAACTTAAGTATGACTTTTATTTATATTATGACTTATATACTTACGTATTCGTAAGTGAACATCACTATATATTTTCTCAGCTTCACGCTGTATCCCGCATCTTACAGGTTAGGCTCTGCCTTAGGGGAGGGAGTCCAGTGTTAAGACACTTCGCTTACCATTTTCTGTCGGCATTCTGGAGGCATTGCTTGTTGACTAGCGGAATCTAACGCCGTGCTTTGATTCGACATCAGAGCGAAGAAACTAAAATATTAAGCCTCTGCGCCACGACTTGCCTACATATTTATATTTAAGATACAAAGATACAATTGATAGTAAAAAGATATTAAAAAATATTTAAGAAGAACTGAACTGAAATAAATAGTTATAGATTTATTGCAAATGAATGTAAAATGAAGTGGAAATAAACGTACGTTACCTTTGAGATGCCGAGTGCCAATACGGCTCGCTATCCGTTAGACATGTTGAAATGCTTCATTGTATTATATACGGATGCGAACAAACAATAATATTTCTTATTACCTACCGCTAAAGCTTATATTTGTTTATTTTATTAATAAATATATTATCTCATAGACGGGTAGTGAGAGGGATGCAGTCGCTTTAAGTAACGTATTTTTAAATCTCCAGTGATTTTTATGGTTTCTGGCATGAGCCTTTTATGGTCTGTCTTTCATAGTATTAGGTGGTTTTTGATTTTAGCGATTTATTTTTTCGGAAAAACCACCTTTTTTATATAGATATGCGTATACTTGCGCTACAAATGTATGCCAAGCCACCTAAGCTTCCCCAGTTCAATTAAAAACAACGTTTAAACTTTTCAAAATCTCTTCTTAGTGGATATCCAGATTATGAAAATAAACATCTCTCCAAATTTGACGTTTCTACGCACAGCGGTTACGACTGTGCGTGCGTGCGTCTTACCTCAGTCAGTCAGGTACATGTCCTCTTATATATATAGATTAGATAATAATAATAATTAATAATAAACGGAATGTTTATTGACATAAATGTACTTAAATATTTTTGTCGTTATTGTGTATGAATAACTTTACTTAACTTTTTTATCCCTAGCGGAGTAGTCAGAGAGAACGGAGCGCCAAACGCTACGGTCGCTACATACCTCTGTCACCTCATCCACTGTCATCAACCTCTGCATACATGCCCTCCGGGGCGTCCTCATGCTTTTTACGTGACCTTCCTCCAGTATCTTTGATACTGTGTTTTCGAAGGTCAACCGAACCAGAAAGTGTATGAATAACACAGGAAGGAAATTTATTAATATTTTATAGTATCAGCGTAACGCTGTATACACGCACACGGCAATGTAAGCAGACGAAACCTAGTGTTAAGACACTCCGTTGCCCAATTTACGTCGAATTTCAGAATTCAGGCATGGAGGCATTACGTGTTTAGTGGCGGAATTCAATGCTGCACTTTGCGTCGACACCAGAACGTAGAAATCAAATGAGGATCGAACCCACAACCAGTTGCGCATACAGTCATACCCTTGTATCCTTGTGCCACGACTGACCTCAATCTCCATATCTCCATATATAATAAAAGGATAGAAAAGTCAATTCTGTACATGAAAGATATAAAAAAAATAAAAAATTAGGTCGGTTAATATGTCGATTATAGAACCTAAAAAACCACTCAGCAGAATTCTTGTCTGTCTGTCTGTCTGTCTGTCTGTCGGTTTGTTTGTGCGTCAATCACGCAAAAACTACCTGACAGAAATTGATGAATTTTTGCATGGTGTTAGCCTAGGGCCTCAAGGTACATTTTTTTTGGGTTTCATTCCGAATTTCATGATAGTTTTCTTTAAAAAAAATAAAAACTGAAAAATATAAATTACCTAAAATACCGATAACTACTGTATGAAATTAAATTAATTTTGGCATGGTAATAGTTCAAAGCCTAATGTCACTTATAGGATAGTTTTTATCATGGAGTATAAAGAATTTTTTGTAGAAAAAATTACATAATTATATTTTTTAATAAAAAAAATCGACTTCTTCAAATTCAACCGGATTTCACACTCTGAACTTAACTAAACTTTCACCAAACTACCCCTTATATGTACCCTTTCTAATAAAAAAAGAATCATTAAAATCGGTTGAATTGATATTGACTTATACGTTCATTTGTCGCGCATATACTTAATGTAAATTTGAGATTTATATGATTTTCTCATAGATACCATTGTTGGATATAAACTAAATTAAAATAAGACTACACGGGAGGCATTAGCTTTCAAATAAAAAAAGAATCATTAAAATCGGTTAATACAATCAAAAGTTCTAAGGTAACAAGGCTAAAAAATACAGCCCAATTGATGACCCCTTTTAAGAAGTCGGTTAATAGTAATCTGACATAATTAAATTACGACTATTTCATTTAACCACATTTTAAAAGAAGAAAGTAAATTGAGGCCGTTTGTCGCACAGGGGCACAAAGTGTAACTGTTGTGGGTTCGATGACCACGCAAGGAAACGAAATATTTATTTAAATTTATATTTCCATTTCATCGCTCCGGTGTCGAGGTAAAGTGCGGCGTTGAGTTTCACTACTCAGCACGCAATGCCTACCCTGCTGTGTGCGGGATACAGCGTGAAGCTAAAAAAAGAATTATAATCAATATTTGTTCAGTCTACCATAATTATTATTTCAAACGTCAACGTTGGTGATATTAACAAACATAATAAAGTAGGTATATTTTACGGAATTAGCTTATATGGCGATGTGTAGAATAAAAAGTATATGTATTTGGAAAGTAAATTCTGATTGTGAGTTCATAGTTTATAAAAGTTTATATTGTGTTTAGATGGATCACGTGGTGATGTCAATACGTTTTAATGTCATCTTATGTTATCTGTTAAAATAGCGTGAAGCTGATTAAACTTAGTGTTATATTCAAAAGAAATTAATTGTATGTAATACATAATATGTAATTTATTAATACGTTTCAAGTATGAAAAAAAGAAAAAATGCAATATAATTGCATTTGTGTTTCCTTCCTATATTTTGTATTTCTATTATTTAAATCGATATATCAGGAACGTAAATGTGGGAACAGAGTTGCATGCCATTTTAGTACAGAGTAACCTCTAAAAAATGTATTTACTAAACTGAATAAAAAGAATGTGTGATTCCTCTATAGAATATATTATTCTATATTATACATAAAACAGGTTAAAACAGTGCATATGAAGATATCCTCCTGTAGTATATCTATTTTTAATTACTATCAACACTACATTGTCGATACTAATGTGGTATTACAATACATTTTGAATATTTTTCCGCCATTAGGATGACATAGACAATTTTTTTAATTTGGAAAAATAATATATTAACTATAAGAACGTTGGTAGTTTTTTAAAAGGAATTCTTATAGAATAAAAAATTGCCTAAACTATGCTTCTTCGCAAGTAGTTGTAATAACTATTGGTATCAATTTTCCAAAAAATCACTATAAATATTAAATATGCTCAATTATACAGAGTTTTTTTGTTAGGACCACTTTAAATGAAACCACAGTTTAACTACTCTATAAAAGCCTATTACATATTAAATTAAAAACCCGAAAATAAAAAAGTTATTTTTTCAAACAAAATCTCCATATATAATAAAAGGATAGAAAAGTCAATTCTGTACATGAAAGATATAAAAAAAATAAAAATTAGGTCGGTTAATATGTCGATAAAAAATTAATATGTTTAAAGTTTATTAACTTTGTCGACTAAAACTTGACGCTATGACGGTACAATTGAGAGAACTGAGATTTCTGGTTGTAGCACTAGTTGTATTTTAATTAGGTTAAATTCCCACTAAGTGGAAGAATATATTTATTTTTCTGCCCGTAAAAACAAACGAAGCGAAGCCTTGTGTTCCGCTATACTATCTAAAGAAATTGGAAAGTGCAAAATTGAGTAAGTGCACCACTATCTTATTTGAAATTCTTTCTTCTCTCCATTATAAATTTTCATAGGATTGAAATGTAATAGTGACGTCTTTGAACAATAGTATATGTTCATAACTGTTAAAGTTAATTATCAAACAAATGGTTTACAACTCTGATGATACAAAGACATTCTGCTTCAGCTGATAATTTAATTAAAATGTCTACCGGATGATCAATTAGCCTGCAGTTTACGTTTTAATTGTTATTATGTGTGATGTTACGTAACGTTTCTTTACGTTTATTTATTTATATACATATTACATTTAATGAATTAAATATATTTTATAAAAGGTTCACATATGTGATAACATATTCACACATGTGGTCCACACACGTGACCACATATTCACACATGTGGTCCACATATGTGACCACATGATCACACATGTAATCTTCATATGTGACTACATATCACACATGTGGTCTACATATGTGACTACATATCACACATGTGATATGCCCATGTGAATACTTATTCACACATGTGGTACACATATATGACCACACGATGCCACATGTGGTCCACATATGTGACCACATGATCACATATGTGGTCCACATATGTGAGCACATAAACACACATGTGGTCCACACACGTGACTACATATTCACACATGTGGTCCACACACGTGACCACATATTCACACATGTGGTCCACATATGTGACCACATGATCACACATGTAATCTTCATATGTGACTACATATCACACATGTGGTCTACATATGTGACAACATATCACACATGCGATCTGCACATGTGAATACTTACTCACACATGTGGTTCACATATATGACCACACGATGCCACATGTGGTCCACATATGTGACCACATGTTCACATATGTGGTCCACATATGTGAGCACATAAACACACATGTGGTCCACACACGTGACCACATATTCACACATGTGGTCCACACACGTGACCACATATTCACACATGTGGTCTACATATTTGACCACATGATCACACATGTAATCTTCATATGTGACTACATATCACACATGTGGTCCACATATGTGACCACATGTTCACATATGTGGTCCACATATGTGAGCACATATACACACATGTGGTCCACACACGTGACCACATATTCACACATGTGGTCCACATATGTGACCACATGTTCACATATGTGGTCCACATATGTGAGCACATATACACACATGTGGTCCACACACGTGACCACATATTCACACATGTGGTCCACATATGTGACCACATGATCACCCATGTAATCTTCATATGTTACTACATATCACACATGTGGTCCACATATGTGACCACATGATCACCCATGTAATCTTCATATGTGACTACATATCACACATGTGGTCCACATATGTGACCACAAATTCTCACGTGTGGTCCACATGAAAGACCACATATTCACACATGTGGTCCACATATGTGACCACAAATTCTCACGTGTGGTCCACATGAAAGACCACATATTCACACATGTGGCCCACATATGGGACCATATATTTACACATGTGGTCCACATATGTGACCACATATTCACACATGTGGTCCACACACGTGACCACATATTCACACATGTGGTCCACATATGTGACCACATGATCACACATGTAATCTTCATATGTGACTACATATCACACATGTGGTCTACATATGTGACTACATATCACACATGTGATATGCCCATGTGAATACTTATTCACACATGTGGTACACATATATGACCACACGATGCCACATGTGGTCCACATATGTGACCACATGATCACATATGTGGTCCACATATGTGAACACATAAACACACATGTGGTCCACACACGTGACCACATATTCACACATGTGGTCCACACACGTGACCACATATTCACACATGTGGTCCACATACGTGACCACATATTCACACATGTGGTCCACATATGTGACCACAAATTCTCACGTGTGGTCCACATGAAAGACCACATATTCACACATGTGGTCCACATATGTGACCACATTTTCCCACATGTAATCCACATACGCGACCACATATTCACACATGTGGTCCACATATGGGACCATATATTTACACATGTGGTCCACATATGTGACCACAAATTCTCACATGTGGTCCACATATGTGACCACATTTTCCCACATGTGGTCCACATACGCGACCACGTATTCACACATGTGGTCCACATATGTGACCACACATTCTTACATGTGGTCCACATGAAAGACCACATATTCACACATGTGGTACACATACGTGAGCACATATTGACACATGTGGTCCACATATGTGACCACATATTCACACATGTGGTCCACATATGTGACTACATATTCACACATGTGATCTATATATGTGACTACACATTCACATAAAAAATTTTTTACTACACGAATAAACTTCAATAAAAGTTTTATAATTTAAAAAAGTTTATTTTTTATGTAGGCTGTCTCCTATCTGAAGTGTAGTTAAATGGAAAAACTAGGAGGACCAGTGTGTGTGTCAGTACCTATTGCGTTGAGAGACAAGGTCCTTCATCCTTAGCCTCATTCGCAGGCTCCAAGTCAGCTATGGAGACAGCTATTTCTCTAAGCTACTGAATTAGAAACGATGGTACGACGAAAGAAGGTTACCGACACATTGTTTCGGTAAATGAGCGATGTATAAATGCACTTTGTCACGAAAGGTATTTTAAATTTGTATTGAAACGAACTGAAAAGTCAAAAATTAAAAGGAGTTATAAAATGTAATTTATCACATGAATTCACAAAACAATCTATACCTATTTTTTATTTTAAGAATTAAAAAAATGATGTTAGTTTTGTCTTGCCTGACCTTGTCGCACTCATTATCTTATTAATGTGATTAATCTCCATATATAATAAAAGGATAGAAAAGTCAATTCTGTACATGAAAGATATAAAAAAAATAAAAATTAGGTCGGTTAATATGTCGATTATAGAACCTAAAAAACCACTCAGCAGAATTCTTGTCTGTCTGTCTGTCTGTCGGTTTGTTTGTGCGTCAATCACGCAAAAACTACCTGACAGAAATTGATGAATTTTTGCATGGTGTTAGCCTAGGGCCTCAAGGTACATTTTTTTCGGTTTCATTCCGAATTTCATGATAGTTTTCTTTAAAAAAAAACAAAAACTGAAAAATATAAATCACCTAAAATACCGATAACTACTGTATGAAATTAAATTAATTTTGGCATGGTAATAGTTCAAAGCCTAATGTCACTTAAAGGATAGTTTTTATCATGGAGTATAAAGAATTTTTTGTAGAAAAAATTACATAATTATATTTTTTAATAAAAAAAATCGACTTCTTCAAATTCAACCGGATTTCACACTCTGAACTTAACTAAACTTTCACCAAACTACCCCTTATATGTACCCTTTCTAATAAAAAAAGAATCATTAAAATCGGTTGAATTGATATTGACTTATACGTTCATTTGTCGCGCATATACTTAATGCAAATTTGAGATTTATATGATTTTCTCATAGATACCATTGTTGAATATAAACTAAATTAAAATAAGACTACACGGGACGCATTACCTTTCAAATAAAAAAGAATAATTAAAATCGGTTCATACAATCAAAAATTCTAAGGTAACAAGGATAAAAATACAGTCCAATTGATGACCTCTTTTAAGAAGTCGGTTAATAGTAATCCGACATAATTAAATTACGACTATTTCATTTAACCACATTTTAAAAGAAGAAAGTAAATTGAGGCCGTTCGTTGCACAGGAACACACAAGTGTAACTGTTGTGGGTTCGATGACCACGCAAGGAAACGAAATATTTATTTAAATTTATATTTCCATTTCATCGCTCTGGTGTCGAGGTAAAGTGCGGCGTTGAGTTTCATTACTCAGCACGCAATGCCTACAGAATTCCGAGGAAAGTAGGGAACAGAGTGTCTTAACACTAGGTGTCCTATGCCTACCCTGCTGTGTGCGGGATACAACGTGAAGCTAAAAAAAGAAGTATAATCAATATTTGTTCAGTCTACCATAACTATTATTTTAAACGTCAACGTTGGTGATATTAACAAAAATAATAAAGTTAGTATATTTTTTGGGATTAGCTCATATGACGATATGTAGAATAAAAAGTATTTGGAAAGTAAATTCTGTTTGTGAGTTCATTGTTTATAAAAATTTATATTGTGTTTAGATGGATCACGTGGTGATGTCAATACGTTTTAATGTCATCTTATGTTATCTGTTAAAATAGCGTGAAGCTGATTAAACTTAGTGTTATATTCAAAAGAAATTAATTGTATGTAATACAAAATATGTAATTTATTAATACGTTTCAAGTATGAAAAAAAGAAAAAATGCAATATAATTGCATTTGTGTTTCCTTCCTATATTTTGTATTTCTATTATTTATATCGATATATCAGGAACGTAAATGCGGGAACAGAGTTGCATGCCATTTTAGTACAGAGTAACCTCTAAAAAATGTATTTACTAAACTGAATAAAAAGAATGTGTGTTTCCTCTATAGAATATATTATTCTATATTATACATAAAACAGGTTAAAACAGTGCATATGAAGATATCCTCCTGTAGTATATCTATTTTTAATTACTATCAACACTACATTGTCGATACTAATGTGGTATTACAATACATTTTGAATATTTTTCCGCCATTAGGATGACATAGACAATTTTTTTAATTTGGAAAAATAATATATTAACTATAAGAACGTTGGTAGTTTTTTAAAAGGAATTCTTATAGAATAAAAAATTGCCTAAACTATGCTTCTTCGCAAGTGGTTGTAATAACTATTGGTATCTTTTCACCAAAAAATCACTATAAATATTAAATATGCTCAATTATACAGAGTTTTTTTGTTAGGACCACTTTAAATGAAACCACAGTTTAACTACTCTATAAAAGCCTATTACATATTAAATTAAAAACCCGAAAATAAAAAAGTTATTTTTTCAAACAAAATAAATAATAAAATTATCGTTGTAAAATAAAATACAATTTGTCAAGAACGACGCACGCACACATAAACCTATCAAAGGGAAACCGCCGCATACGCTTCATTGCGAAATCGAGTCGTAGGTTTTGGCGGCAAAGTTTAAAGTTCTAAACATTTTAGTACTATTTATGTAGTAGTATGTGTTTACATTATTGGTACCTATGCGTAACCGCGTCATACGAAATATAGATATGAATAAACATTGTGAAATGAGAAAAAAACCTACGTCTTCACTGTTGATGTATCTTGCTTAAATTCTTTAGGTACGGGTTTAAACTATTTTACCCTATATGCCCAATTGTAACTGTAACGCGACGTTGTGGGTCCGATCCACACATGCAGGATTGAATTATAATTTAATAATATTTTCATTTCGCACATCAGTCACACATTATACCCAATATCTTACACTAAGTTGCCCTACTAAGGGCGGGATAAAGCGTGGATCTGGTTTTAACTTTATGTGAACCGATTAAAATAAAGTCCAATCCAGTTGAGGCCAGTCGTGGCACAGCGGCACAAAGTGTGACTGTAAAACCGACTGGTTCTCTGAGTTCGATCCCCACACGAGGAGATGAAATATTTACTTAAATTTATATTTCCATTTCTTCGCTCTGGGGTCGAGGTTAAGCACGCCGTTGCGTTCTGCCACTCAACACGCAATGCGTCCCGAATTCGGTAGAAAGTGAGGAACGGAGTGTCTTAATACTAGGTTCCTCCCTCTGACTAGCATGAAGCTGCTTAAAATAAAATTAATACTTAATATTTAAGGGCAGTTTGCCAGAATACAAACAAAAAAAGTATTTAAATCGGTTAAGCCGTTTCTGAGATTATCGTAAAGAAACGCACATATAGTAAGTATCGATAAGTTGTGTTTTTATTTCAAACATTCAATTGAAGATTCTTATGGGAGGTACGAAAATGCGACCTAAAGTTTTAACAACTTTCTCATAAAAAACTTCATTACATTGCAAACATACATTATAAGTATATCAAAACACGAACATAATTCAGTGTGTTAAATAAATAATTCTGTGGTTTAAGCGGGCGAAGCCGCGAGCGGGTCGCTAGTTATATAATAAAAGTTGAAATTTATAGGAAAAATTAATACAAACATGTTACACGTAATTGACGTACATACATTGTATATGACAGGAGTCCATTTGATAAATATTTAACAATTTTTGATAACTTTTTAATATTAATATTCTCGTTGGTCAGTTTTCTCGTTTTCAATTTTTGACATGATCGTTTTTTTATGATTATATACATATATACATATTATGTAAGTTATAACTATATTTTATTGTTGTTGAGGCCGTGGTAGTCCAGGGACATATAGGTGCGACGGTTGTGACTTTGATTTCCCCTTATAAAAATATATATTTTATTATTTCGTTGTTCTGGTAACGAAGCAAGGGGCGGTGTTGAATTCAGCCACTTAAAAGAGAACAAAAAGCACTTAAAAGAGTTTTAATATCAAAAAAATACCTAGTACGACCTAAAACTGTATTTTTGTTTTATTTATTTTGGTTATAAACTTGGCTGATAATGGTGTTTAATGATGACATATGCACTACATTTTATGAGAATATGACTAACACGTATACATGCAAATTACATTGTATTTTTAACATTTTTTAACATGTTATTATATTCCACATTTGGGGAAGAAAAATATTTCTTTAGAAATTTGAGAAGGCGCAGGTTCGAGTCCCGCTACGTTAAAATTTTTATACGTTTTCAAAATAAGCACATTGTATTTTCAATACGCTGAAGCTGTAACTAATACATACACTTAGTATTGTACTTTACATTTTCCACTGAAATCTGAAGGCATAATTGCGTGTTGAGGCGTGAGAATCGAATCCACAATCTTTTGCGTTTATAACAGCACGCGTACACCCGACTTTCCTCTTATAATTATAATAGTTTTATTATTAGAAAAAACAGCAGCTATAGTACACGCCCCCACACAAGTTCGTCTCAACCCAACACGTTATTCTATTCACATCAGAAATACTTCATATCACTGACGTACGAAATGATGCGCGGTCAAAGAGGGTCCCGTCACAATGGACAGGGGTTGACACGTGTTGACTCCGAAATTAGTTGTAGGTGCCGTGCCCTACGCTATATCATAGTGAGATCATTTTTAATAAGGTGAAATGGTAATATCGTGGAGGAGAAATAGTTCAAATGTCTACAGTGGTATTGGTGGTGTAGTCGGTGTAGTGGCATAGCTTTTAAGCGCGATGCTAATGGATTTGATCCCGATTCGGTGGTTTTAAATTATTTAATGATACTCTGCTCTGACAAGACAAAGGATTGTGTTGAGTTTCGTTTGACTAAACATGGATAGTTTTAAATTTGATAGGAAAAAATCAGCTTCACGCTGTATCCCGCGTACAGCAGGGTGGACAAAGGGAACCTAGTGTTAAGACACTCCGTTCCCCACTGTCCGTCGAATTCTGGAGGTATTGCCTCTTTAGTGGCGGAACCCAACGCCGCCCTTTGCCTCAACACCAGAGCGCGAATATAGCGTAAATATGAAAATAAATATATTTTTTGCAAACTAGAAATTTAATTTTACATTTGTATTGCTTATTGTGTTCGTCCTAATTAAAAACAAATCTTTTAAATATTTTATTTTAACACATTGTAATCATATACTTAAGTTCTTGTGATCTTATGTGTTTTCGTACATAGGTACCCATATAAGTTACGTAAACCATTTTTTTTATCGTACTTTTACTTCTTACATTCACTATTAATGTTTTTTTAACAGGAACATGTTAAAAGCATTCGTTTTTAAAGTTCTCTTCTTTTTTTTTGCAGGTAAGACGTCGTTAGTTTTGTTTACGAGTCCCATCATTATCCGTAAGTTCAGAAACAGGCGCCCGATAAACATTTGCAGGTGTTTGGTTAAGCACTGAGGTTTTTAATTAAAAGAGTTTGCCTAGAAAAGAACCTTATTTTTATACTTTTTTAATGAAACTTTTATATAAAGGCACACTATTTGCACTATCGTGGTGCAATTCGCAAGTGGCTGTTTAGTAACGCATAGGTCATGGATTCATTTTTAGTCGGAAAAATACCTTATTATACCTATTTAAAAATATATTTTTTTCATCATACCGCTACCAGCAAACCGGAATACAAGAAACGCAAACAAAAACAAAAAACATAATATTTTAGGGGGCTCCCATACAAGAAACGTTTCGAATTTTTTTTTTTTGGTTATGGAACGAGATCCTTCTTGCGTGATCCGACTCGCGCTTGTAATATTGTTGCCATTTGTTAATTTTTTAATTTGTTACAAAAGATAAGAACAAAATGTTTACATTGTCTATTTATTATCTTACGTTACGTTTTAAGCTACAACACCTAGTGGAAGCTATTAAAATAAATATCGTACGTAGTGAAATAATAAGTTTTTTATATACTGTCTCGTAAAAAATTCGACTTATAAGTTACGTTTTTTTCTCCTTTGTAAGACAAGCGTTTAACCTTCTCGGTTTTTATTCGTACCGCGACTGGCCAAGTTAAAAGAAAAAAATTACTTCTAATACTTATTTAGTTGCTAGGTTACGGAATTTATTTGTTATATATATAAAAAAAAATAATTTAGCTTCACGCTATATCCCGCACACAGCAGGGTAGGCAGAGGGAACCTAAAGTTAAGACACTTCGTTCCCCACTTTCTGCCGAATTTTGGAGGCATTGCGTGTTGAGTGGCAGAACTCAACGCCGCACTTTTGCCTCGACACCAGAGCGAAGAAATGAAAATATAAATTTAAGTAAATATTTCATCTCCTCGAGTGGGGATCGAACCCACAACCAGTCAGTTTTACAGTCACACTTCGTGCCGCTGCGCTATGACTGGCCTCTTTGTTATATATATATTTATAGATTTTCGTTTTTGCCGTTTCGTTTCATGACAGGGTCGGCCCAAAGAATCCACTGAGGAAGGAAGCACTGCTTTCCACTCAATTTTCTGGTTACTGCACGTTAAGTGGCGGATTTCAACCCCGTGTCTTGTTTATTGGAACGAAAAAATCATTAAATATAAAAAAATATAAATATATTTCACGTTAATATTTCAAATTAATAGTTTTAAAGAACGGAGTGTCTTCAAACTGGATCTCTCACGTTCCCTCTGACTTCTATCTGCGAGATACAGCGTGAAGTTCAAAAAACAACGAGAAAGAGAAGAACAAAAATCTTTATTTACTTTAATAAAGTTGCTACGTACATAAATATACATATTTATATATAAATAAATACATAAATATATACAAATGTCTATTGCATTAGCAAAGATCACTCCACGCACGAGTGAGTTTGGCTGCACTTGACAATTTCTTAAGAACTACTGCATTTAATAGTTACCGTAAATAATTTACATTGTTTTCATTGTATTTATTTTATTATGTGTTTAAAACTATAATAGAGTATAATTAGAGGCCATCGTGACGATAGGACATCTGGCTGTAAACATGACGGTGGTAGGTTCGATTCCGTTTCGAGAGAATTAATTATTTTTATTACGTCGCTCTTGTAACAAGATAAAGCGCCTCGTTAAGTTGTCTCGAAAATTGGATGGAAAATAGATAAGGAGTGTCTTCACACTAGGTTCCTTCTGCTCCCGCTGCTATATGCGGAATATAGCGTCAACGCTAAAAATAACAATTTAATATATTTATATAAATATTGAATTGAAATTATTAAAGTTATCCAATTTGTCTTTCCAGTATTAATTGAGATAAATCATGTAATACGTAATCAGTAAGTAGTAAAATATGTTTTACTAAACGAATTAATTAGACGATCCTATACGATTTTGGCGTAGGTATTATCTGATACTCGCTAATACTGCCTAGGGATCTTTTCTAAAGGACAAAAGCGCTCTTCCCCCATTACGGTAATGCTCAGCTAAACTTGACTGATTACATACCCCCGGGGGGTGAATTTTTCTCACGTCACAGTGGTTGGTATATTAGTGGGTGTTAGCGGATTTTGTGAGTAATCGAAGTCTGTGATTAAACGGTAAATGCTTCTGTTCTAAGCGTTTTTTTTTTGTTTGTTAGTTTTATTATGGACTGTGTATTTTTTTTTGAGGGCACGCAGAGGGAACGTAGTGTTAAGACACTCTGTTTCCAACTTTTCGGCCTTGGGCGTATTAAGCGGCGGAGCTCAATGCTGCGATATTTTTATCGATTTTATTTTCGTTTTGGCTCTACTCGTAATTTTTTGTAATATATAACACTTTTGTTATTATAAATAGTATTAAAAATAATTTAACTGTAATGAATATAATATATGTAATTTTAAATATAAGAGGCCGCCGTGTCGCCGTGGCGTGCGCCTGTAAACGCGACTATTGTCAGTTCGATTTCCATTTAGAGAAATGAAATGTTTATTATTTTATTTTTCCACTTTGGAAAAATAAAATACAAGGTTGAATTCCGCTACTCAACACGCAATTTAAAAAAAAAATCGGCGGAAAGTAGAATGTCGTATGCCTTAATAAATACGGAGTATTTTAACATCGGGTTCCCAGATTCCCTCTGCGTCCCCATGATGCAGCTATAAATGTGAATCCATCATTCATGTAGCCATCTAGGTATGAGTGATGGATCTATATTTATAGCCAACAAGTACATTAGACACGACGCGGCGTCCCACACACTTTATTTCAGACGCCATCGAGGTCGACTACCATTCTCTATTGTTTACAGTTGGTCGTATATTGTCGTTTGTCCCGATGGTTCAATCAATACAAGGGCGTGCTTAAGTGGTGTTGCTTAACCTTTTGTTGTTGGTATTGTTGTTACATTAGCTACGGCGTTTAGGGGTGGGTCTGGTGTGAGAGAATTTATTGGCAATATTTGTTAGTTGGTTTGTATGTATAATAAAATTTCAGTAAATGTCATCACATTTACTTTATTTTTTTTGTTGATGTTTATAAACATAAATTACTCGTTGGCATTCCCAAGGTTTCATCGGCCATCTCTCAATCCCATCATCAGACCAACTAGACGGTATCATAACATTGTATTGTCATTTAATTTACATATAATTTGCCTAGTTTAATGATGATACAGCGACTAGAAGTTGTCTGCATTTCAGATTCTAAGATTTAATTACATACTTTTTTACAACTCGACCTAAAATAATATCAAATTGAAGGTCTATTCTTTCATCGTGGTGTAGTGACACAACCGCGTGATTGTAAACATGATGGTACTGGGTTTGATTTGCTCTCGGGGAAATGTATTATAATTTTTTCGCTTTGGTAACAAGGCTTAACGCGGTGTTAAGTTCTCCCACTCAACACACAATTATTCGAAAATTAGGAATTAAGTGAGGAATAGAGTGTCTTAACACTAGGTACCCTGCTAAACGCGGGATACAGCTGAATAAAAAAAAATCTTTTTTTGAATCAAAATAAATACAGGTATTAGATATACCTTTTAATTTTTTAAAGTTTTAAAACTAATTTCACAATAACCATTTTAATGGAGGACGTTGTTATTAAATAAAAATGCAACATTAAACACATACATACATAATACAAACCAGTTGGTACCCGAGATTGTTATTGTGGTTAATTAATCGAGAGCCTCTACCGCATCTGGAGCGTGTGATTTAACCTTGCAGGTTACGCTTCGTGTGTGACGACGTGATAATCTTAGTGTTTATTATGGTAAAACGTGTGGATTTGATACTTTGTAATTTTATCGGTATGTATGTATACCTATAGATAGTGAAGTGTTATTGCTAAAACAGATAGAATGTAACTTTGTATTATTTTTTTTTTAACATGACGCTGTGTCTCGCACGTAGCAGGTCCAGCAGATGGAACGTGAGAACCTAGTGTTAAGATTCTACGTTCCCAAATTCCCTCCAAACTCAACGCCGAGTTGTTTCTCGTTAATAGAGCGAGAACATGAAAATATGAAATATAGTGTGGAAATAGAACTCAGGCCAGTCGTGGCGCAGTGGCACAAAGTGTGACTGTTAAACCGACTGGTTGTGGGTTCGATCCCCACTCGAGGAGATGAAATATTTACTTAAATTTATATTTCCACTTCTTCGCTCTGGTGTCGAGGCAAAGCGCGGCGTTGAGTTCTGCCACTCAACACGCAATGCCTCCAAAATTCGGCAGAAAGTGGGGAACGGAGTGTTTTACACTAGGTTTCCTCTGCCTACCCTACTGTGTGCGGGATATAGCGTGAAGCTAATTTTAATAGAACTCACAACCTACCGCGTTACAGAGGCATAAGCGATTATGCCTCTGCGCCACGACTGGCCTCTGAATTAAACTTATAAAACTTTATTTTCAATTTTGTTTACTTTGTTTTTTCTTAATATGAACGATACGATAAAAAACAAAATTATATATAGAAATACATGAACTTTTTATCTTTTGAAAAACTAAAGTCTCTCCAACATTACACAAAACGCAATCACATACAGCGATCAAGCAAACATTTTGATGCAACACTGCACTGCACTGCACTGGATAGCATACTATTGCATACACTCTACATATTATTGCGTTTGACAGATGTCGTTAAAATTGCTTTGAATAAATCAACACGTCTCACAACCGGAACTCTGGGCTTCGTATTCATGTCCATACATATTCATACTAGTCGCTATGGCTGTTCGTCGTCGTCGGCGCTATGATGGTCTCTATCTGTTGATCTGATCCTGTCTGGCTCCACGTTGTGGGGATTAGTGTATCGATCACATCTCGTATAATAAGATATATGTATGTATGAGGGATAGAGATGTTTGTTGTTTTGTTTGTGGATATTGATGTGAGTGTTGTTGGTTTTTTTTTCTGTTGATGTTGTTGTGATTGTTTGTTTTTTAGCTTCACGCTGTTTAGGCTGTGGTAACATTGTGTTAACACACTCCGTTTCTCAGTTTCTATGGATTTTCGAGATATTGCAGATTGAGTGAGGTTAAACTCAACTTTGTGCTCCTCTTGTTACCAAAATGAGAAAATAAAGATATTGAGTGAAAATCGAACCCACAACCGTCGTGTTTTCAATCAGTAGGTACGTTGTGCCACTGCCACGACGGCCTTAATCACAAATTATGTTAAATTAATATTGTATTATTCATATATTTTTACATTATATTTACATTTTCATACACGTTTATCTAGTATCAAGATACCCCTTTCGTTTAGCTTTCATGGTAAATTGGAACAGCCAGATAGAAACAGGCAGATTCTGCGTTGTATTGAGAGTTCGATATTCGGTACCTACTAATATTTACTCCGTACAAAAGCAAACTTGCTTAGTCTGCGTACTTCATTACTATACCAGTACAAACTCATATCATCCTATTAATATTTAATTTTTTAATTTCTTAATTTGTTACAATGTATAGATTATAAATTTAGAGGTTAATATATATTTTATATGATTCTGTGTATGTATTCGTGTAATAATACGTTTATATATTAAACCTCTTTTGTTACGGAAGTACTGAGGGGAATTTTACAACCAAAATTTGATATTTTATATATATATATATATATAAAATATCAAATTTTGGTTGTAATATATATATATATATATATATATATATATATATATATATATAATTATATAATAAAGAGAGAAATTACCTTTTTTTTACTCTACAGAAGAGTTAAAGTGAAAGGCTGACTGTGAAAGAGTGCCTACTTTTCCACAGTAGCCGCCTGGCCACTAATAGCCATTTTTAAGTGATAAATATATTTTTGTTTAAATCACTTATAAATACAAACGTATAGTCAACCGCCATCAAACGTCTGGTTTGCCTCTTTGCGGTGAGTGAGGTTTGCGCGAGATTATCGACTGAGTTAAAATGATTAACAGCTCTCAGTCTACATTTGAAACACTCTTTAACGTTATTTCGTTAAAGTTTCAATTATAATAAAATTCAGCTTCCAGCTGTATCCCGTATAAAGCTGTGATGGCGGAGAGAGCCTAGTGTTAAGACACTCCGCTCGCCCCTTTCCGCCGTATTCCGTGTGTGTATTGTTGGAACTATAGCAATGTTTTTTTGTATATTTATAACATTTTTAAAGTGTTGTATAAATAAGTATTTAAATATTTCATTTCCTCGGATGGCAATCGAACCCACAACCTGCTGCGCATATGGCCTCATAATTACAAAATATATGACTAAGATGGCTTGTTAATAGTTTCCTCAATATCGTATAACTGTATAGATGATCCCGTGGCCTCTGTACAGTTATTAGCTAACGGTTGTAGTTAGTTACTTTAGCAAGGTCAATATGTTGGCATTGCGTGTTGTGTGGCGGAATTCAACGCCGCGACGCTTCGCCTCGACATCAGAGCGAAGAAATGTAAATATACATTTAGGTAAATATTTCAATGCCTCGAGTGGGTATCGAATCCACAACCAAATACGTTTCTGCTACCTACTTTTCACGTCGGGGATGCGGTCGTTGTTTGAATTAACAGTATCAAGGCACTCTTTACTTCAATTACGCAAAGTACTCACGCAAGGCAAGAACTGATTATACTTATTTTTGTTTTTTTTTTATATTGCTACTAATATAAAACTATGATGATGTACAGACACGCAAATGTTTTTCATTTTTAGTATTAATCTTGTAACTACTGCGGAGGTACAAGTAACATGTTGCCAGTCGTGGCGCGGGGGCACAAGGGGTTGTGGGTTCGATTTCCGCTCGTGAAAATAAAATATTTTAATGTTTTAATTTTCTGTACTGTTATGTAAAGTACTTTTCTGTTTTACAAGAGAATCTTGATATTGAAGAATCCAAGCCTAAACTAGGTCTCATAATTATACTTATAGTAAATCCCGCACATAATCGAGTAGCCTAAGGGAACCTGGGAACCTAGTGTTGAGATACCCTGCTCTCCATTAACATACTTTTTGTAGGAACAGCCTCGAATAGAGTGTATCATAATTAAACGTATAGTTATTATTAATAATTATGTTTACAATTTCCATATTCGTGTTGAACGTTGTATGTAATTAATTACAGACATTTGTTGTAACTAAAATCAAGAGACATTCATCCATTTCTTCATTGTTCGAGAAGAATAACTTGAGATCACGTACGTTTAAGCGTCGCCCCCGTTCTTAGGTATCGCCACACGTGCCGTACATGCCACGTCGAAACCAATTATCCACCGCTTGTGTTCTATTAATTATCTCGAGAAGTTTCGTGTGTGAACGCCACTATATTACAGAGGAAATAAATGTATTAGTCAGTAATTATCAAGATAATTTGATTTAGGGAAGGCTGATTGGAGGTGAATTTTCTTTTATTGTAATATGTTTTATGAGGCCAGTCGTGGCGCAGTGGCACGAAGTGTGACCGTAAAACCGACTGGTTGTGGGTTCGATCCCCACTCAATGAGATGAAATATTTACTTAAATTTATAATTCCATTTCTTCGCTCTGGTGTCGAGGCTAAGCGCGGCGTTGAGTTCTGCCACTCAACACGCAATGCCACCAGAATTCGGCAGAAAGTGGGGAACGAAGTGTCTTAACACTAGGTTCCCTCTGCCTACCCTGCTGTGTGCGGGATACAGCGTGAACTGTAATATGTTTTATCTTAGATAGTTCATATTTTCGTTTACTTGCGGCAATTTGACACTTGTCATCTAGACCTGTTTTCCAATGTAGATTTTTTGTGTTACCTTCTATAGTTTCTAATATTTTCGTTCAAATATCTAATATTATCCATATTATAACTTAGCGGGATTGGAACCCGCGCCACTCGGAAACCGCCTTAAGTGTGGAATATCACTTTAAAAATATATATGAAAAATATATTGCCCATATTATGAATATATCTATCTATATACCATATACATATATCAATTAAATTCCATATGAAACAAGCACTCATCAGTAATTAATATCATTCAATATACACTCAATTCGAATCCGTGTTTATGGGATCGCGGTAACGGGGTCTGTTTGTTCTCCGTAATTAACATCGACGTGACACACCATGTCTTCACGGCAATCCGAGAAGTAATCACGCCTTCATTAGTGTCGCTACTCACCGTCACGTAATATCGCGTGCCGTGCGCACCGTTCAAAGTTGTTGCTAAATTATTATGCTTAGGGCCACCGTGTTGAGGAGAGATCTCTTTCCCACGTTCTCTTATTGATGGCACTTGGCCCTCGATTGGAGGACCTTGATGTTTCTTTTTTGTTAGTGTTCCACTAAGTGGCTATGTATTTCGTGTCGAGAAGTGGCACCCATTGAATAGAAATCAGCTTCACGCTGTATCCCGCACACAGCAGAGTAGGCAGAGGGAACCTAGTGTTGAGACTATTCGTTCTCAACTTTCGCCGAGTTCTGGAGGAATTGCGTGTTGAGTGGCTCGGCACCAGAGCGAAGAAATATAAATGTAAATAGCTATTTCATTTCCTCGAGTGGGGATTGAATCCACAATCTGGCTGGACTGGCCTCTGGCTTCTCTAAGCAAATGAAACTATTTTAAGTTTCTAAGTCTTAGTCGTGTAAATTGAACTTATACTAATCAGCTTCACGCTGTATCCCGCACACAGCAGGGTAGGCAGAGGGAACCTAGTGTTAAGACACTACATTCCCCACTTTCTGCCGAATTCTGGAGGCATTGTGTGTTGAGTGGCAGAACTCTACGCCGCGCTTAGCCTCGACACCAGAGCGAAGAAAATGGAAATATAAATTTAAGTAAATATTTCATCTCTTCGAGTGGGAATCGAACCCACGACCAATCGGTTTTGCAGTCACACTTTGTGCCGCTGCGCCACGACTGGCCTCTATTATATATTATTATATACTATAGAAATATTTTGTAAAATATAATACCTCTAAAGCAAAGGAAATAGTATTAATATAAAATCGATGAATGGCTGCTCGTTCGTTTGTAAATTAGATTTCATGCGATAGGCATATGATCGTTGCTCTGGAATGAACTCAACATATGTTATTATTTTTTTGTGCTGGCTTATAATTTTTCTGCAAAATAATTTTTAATAATATTATATTTATTTAAAAAGTGCTGTTGTGTTAGTTTTGGTTAATTCTTCATCATTTTGGCTGATTGAATGATTTTAAATAACTTTTGGATTTATGCTTTTTATTAGGTTACAAGTTCGATTTCTGCTCTGGATTTTTTTTTTATATTTTCATTCGATTGGATACTGACTGAAGTGGTGACTGTAAATGATCTCGGTCGGTTTATTTTTTAATATACTATTAAAAATGTTTATATAAATATATTTATTTTGTTAAATAAAATTATGTATGACTGAACCGTACAGTGCATCACGTTGATACTTAGTGCTCTACGCGACGTGATATTTAATTACCTATAGTAATATTCTTGAATAAATTGCCACATTCACACAAAAATTGAAATCAAACCTCTTCAATTGTGTAATATTAGTAATCAAAATTTAATTAAAGTATAATTGAAAAAAAATCACATGTTATTGTACGTTTATTATATGTATGTATGAATAGTTAATATTTAATTTACATGTCACGCGGATGCTATCCGTCACACGCAGCGGTATCTGCGTCACGTAAAATTGAAAATAAATTACACTCTTGATACACGGGGAAAAACATGATTTATACGTCTATAAATATAAATTGATCGTGATACGGTATTGTGTAAACTAAATTATAAAGTATAACTTATGGGTGACGCTTCAAACAAAAGTAAAATATTATAATAATGTTTTTAGAAGGCGATGAAGTTTTTTTTTCAGCTTCACTATTGTATGCCGTTTGTATAACAGGGTAGGCAGAGGGAACCGGGGAACCTAATGTTGAGATACTCCGTTCTTATTAGAACACATCCCCAGTTTCCGCCGAATTCTTGGAGGCGGAAGTCGACGACGCCGCGTTTTGCCTCGTTACCTGAACGAAGAAATGAAAATATTAAATATTTCCACGAGTGGTGATATTTTTTAGAATCACATCATGGGCGCATCTAGAGACATTTCCTAAGGGATGCCTTAGCTTTGAACAGATATGTTCGTGTAAAGGTTTTTTTTAATTTTTCAAGGCAATTTTTTTTTCGTAGTACAATTTCCGTAATGGGCACAAGACTATTGTGGGGTGGGCGCGTACTACCCAGCCCCCCTATTCCTACGTCCACACGTATTTAGTAACGGAGTACAACGCAGGATTAAGCGTCACGGTAGTAGGAAAATAAAGATACATTTTGATATTTAAACCTTTTAAAAGGATCGAACCCTTATCTATTGTGCGTATAGTTATTACAGACAAACCAACTGTGTCACTGTTACCCAGATACGTACATACATACATACATATAGATATATAATTATATATACATATATAACCACACACTAACCACACAAGACGATCGATTATCGAGTGTCGACCGCACCCCAAAGTTCGCGTGATAAACTCCACCGCCGTATATTTCATTTCGCCTGTCATTAATCTTGTCTAGCACCGGCCCGATCAACTGTATGTTTGCTTCGATATAAATTTTGGTGTTTAATTTGATTTAATTTAATATCAATTTTCTATTTACGCATCTTCGATAAATCGTGTTTGGTGTTTGAATTTTGGAGTATTATTTTAAATAATTCATTTTAATAATGAAATAAATCAGCTTCACGCTGTATCCCGCACACAGCAGGGTAGGCAGAGGGAACCTAGTGTTAAGACACTTTTTCCTCACTTTCTGCCGAATTCTGGACGCATTGCGTGTTGAGTGGCAGAACTCAACGCCGCGCATATCCTCGACACCAGAGCGAAGAAATGGAAATATAAATTTAAGCAAATATTTCATCTCCTCGAGTGGGGATCGAACCTACAACCAGTCGGTTTTACAGTCACATTTCGTGCCACTGCGCCACGACTGGCCTCTATGGCATTTTATATTAAAATGTTATATGTTTATAGAATACCTAAATGTTCTCAATTTAGTTAGCCAGTGTGATGTTATCAACTACTGTGCTTTTTTTACCAGCAATTTTTTTAATGCTGTATCTGCCTTTGGCACTTGTTACCAGAGCAAAGAAATAAAAATATTTATTCATACTTCCGAGCGGGAATCAAACCTACAAGCGTCGCGTTATACTCACACGCTTGTTCCACTGCGCCACGATGGCTCTTATGTTATGCTGGATACGCAATAAGGCCAAAATTTCTTAGTAGCAAGTTTTTTTATATTTAATTCAATTAAATTGAACTTTTGGTTTTATATTGTTCAACTAAAGATAACTATTTTCCTTTGTTATTAAAATTTCTTTAATTTCTACCTACAATCTAATTCTTGCGAACGTTTCAGTTCACAATAGCGTCGATTAATCAAAATGTATGCTTTTAATTTACGTAAATGATTCGTGTATCCGCATATTGGAAAGCTTAATAGTTGTCTCAAAAGGCATTGTCTTTTAATAGATTTCGTGACTTATCATTTTTTAAGGTAATTTTTTTTTGTACTATACCTATTTATGTAATGTATCTTACTGGTCAAAAGTGTGTTTCGTTGTTATGCTACTCCTCCTAGAGCGTTAAACCTATAGTTCTGAAATTTTACAGGAACGTTGTGGAACGCGGTGATCCCAGAAAAGTAGTTTGATGGTAATTGTAGTTTTTTAAGTCAATGGTCAAAATTTGTCCCATAGAGCTAAACTTTGAAATTCACGCGCACAGATTGAACTGTTGTCATTAATGGTGAGAATTAAAATAACGTTACGTCGGCTTACACTGTAAATCTGTCAAATCCGTTGTTTCTTTTCTCGTTATGTATATTTTATGTAATGTATATGTAATACCATACGAAATAGTAAAAAAAATACAAAATTAACTTTTATTTTATTTTAAATATACTATATATTTGAAATAAAATAAAAGTAAATTTTGTATTTTTTTAGAGGATACAAATTAATATTAGAAAATATAAATGCCTCCTGATAATATACGTACACTGATATATATAAAACAGAAGCGCGTCGTTGATTGCCTCCAAAATACCGCGGAAATTGTGGAGTGGAGTGTCTTAACACTAGGCTCCCTCTGCCTACCCTGTGACATGCGGGATGCAGCGTGTTTTTTTTTAATAAAACCATAAATTTAGTATACATATCGTATCCTACATCTAAATAGCACAGACAGTGTGAAATTAATATTCACAACAACACGACTACAAGACAGGTCGTGAGTTACGGGATCTAACCGTGACTAACATTAACGTAATAATTAAAAGTTAAAGGTTAGTTGGAGTTCGTCTCATTAAAAGTTCTCACCTAAACTCAAACAGTCTTGTAGCGGAACACAATACCTTATGAATTTAACTTTACAGTTTGTGTATAAATATGTTGGTATAATTAATGGTGGTGTTGGGTCGTTGTGGTGCAACGGGCGGAGTGTGAACGGTTGTGAGTTCGATTCCCTTTTGGGAGAATTATTTATTTTCATGTATCAAAGATTAAATTCAACGCTCTGTTCACGGCGGCAAGCCTAGGTTCACAAGGGGCGCCCTTGCCGCCGATGGCATCCTCCTTTAATTTTTTCATTTCTTCGTTTTCATAATTGAATATATTAATCTGTTGGCAAATGCAGCTTAATAAAAGTATTATGGGTGGTATGCGGGCGAAGCCGCGCGCGGACCGCTAGTATTATATTGTTGTTAATATTTCGTCCTTAATTACCTTAATTTAACTTTTTCTAGCTTTCAAGTTCTTGGTCCTAGATAAAGCAAGTGGCGACTGTCATACCGAGAAATACACAATTTTTCATTACGAAAATGAAATTATCATCTAAAGTAGCGCAAATGAGATAAAATAGGAAAAACTTACTTTAAACCAAAAGATAAATAAATAAGCTTTGATGCTTAAATACTTGTCAGAGTTGTAAAAAATCTTGTATGATTATAAGTTTATGAAATTATTTTAAATGATATTCCTTCTCCAGCGGGTGAAAGTTAGTACTAAACACCATCCAAGTGCATTCACGGCCTGTACCATCAAAATATATGTAGTCTATAAACATCTAATCTTATCATAGTAAGTGAAAAACGCAAACACTTATGTAAAAATAAAAAATAAATCAGCTTCACGCTGTATCCCGCACACAGCAGGGTAGGCAGAGGGAACCTAGTGTTAAGACACTCCGTTCCCCACTTTCTGCCGAATTCTGGAGGCATTGCGTGTTGAGTGGCAGAACTCAACGCCGCTCTTAACCTCGACACCAGAGCGAAGAAATGGAAATATAAATTTAAGTAAATATTTCATCTCCTCGAGTGGGGATCGAACCCACAACCAGTCGGTTTTACAGTCACACCTCGTGCCGCTGCGCCACTCATATATCATATACTCATAAATCTCTTTAAATTTAGTCAACTAATCATTCAATTTGATTCATTTCATTTAATTTGAAAAAATATTTTGAATATTTTAAAATTATTTTAATTGGGAACTTAGAAAGCACATAAGAGGCCAGTCGTGGCGCAGGGGCACAAAATGTGACTGTAAAACCGATTGGTTGTGGGTTCGAGCCCCACTCGAAGAGATGAATTATTTATTTAAACTTATATTTCCATCTTTACGCTCTGGTGTCGAGGCAACCCTTGTATATTCTCTAAGGGGCCTAACCTCTACGTGTTGGACCTGTCCCCACGCAAACCTTCCAAAGGACCGGGTTCTTTTGAATCCGAGAATTATAAAGGAGAAACTTAATAATATAGAAACATATAATTATTATTTATTAACAAATAACATGTACATTTTTTTTTGTTACATCTGATGATGATCTGATTTCTTTTATTGTTTATATTATATAGTGTGGTTAGTTTATTTGTCTGTTGCAAATAACATAATTAACTATTGGTATCGTAATACAATTTACACATTTTTTTGTCAATTCTAGTCAGAAATTTTGAAACACGATGAAGTTCGTCACTGTAGATTATATATTTAAATAAAAAAAATAGATAATTAAAATATAAAGACCGCCCTTTCCCTAATTGTAGCATTTAGAAAATACTCACCATAAAGACCATTTAAACCGAATGGAGCTTGTGATCCTACAGGTGGTTGCTTTTAAACCGGCGTTTTAATTCGACGTGTATTTTTTTATATAAAACTCTTTTTATTTTGCATCACTCTTTGTGGACGTTTGCCTTTTATCTTCCCTTTGGAAGTCTTTTCGATGAATGCATGCGAAAGCCTTAATTATTTCAGTATATACCTAAGTAAGGTTTTTTTTTAATTATTTAGAGATCGGAGTGTTTTAACGATACGCTCACAGGTTGCCTCTGCCCAGCCTTTTATGTGCGGGATAGAGCGTGAAAAATCACAGCAAAGCAGGCAGAGGGAGCCTAAATAAGAAATGAAGATAATGATTCAATTCACCAAGTGGGTATCGAACCCACAACCGGCACGTTACCGCAAACACACCCTCACCGCGTAGTCGTACGTTAGCGCGACTACTGGCCTTAAAACAATATTCTCAGCAAATGTAACTTTATTCCGTATTATTCATAGTCCACAACTATTCGGAGAGATTTACGCCGCGGCCACATCACCGGCTCTCATAAACTTTCCACGATGTTGCTCGTGATCGTGACACTTTAGTGTCCAGTTTAGGAGAAATATCGCTTGTACACACTTGCCATGTCGTATAACTCCAGCTGTGAATCAGCTTTTATAGTTTTCGTTGATATATCTATCGTAACGTGTCGTGAAAATTGTGTTTTCATGTCGATTACTTCGTAAAAGCACCAATGGATGGGAGGGTTTAATTTTGTTTGGTTTAAATGAAAATATTTGATTAAGAAAAGAAGTAGAGGTCAGTTGTGGCGCGACAGGTTGTGGGTTCGACTGCCACTCGGGGGAATTTATTTTTTTATTTTTTCGGTCTTGTGGCAAGGCCAAGCGCGCGTCGTTAAGTTCCGGCTACTCTACACGTATTGCCTCCAGATTTTACGTTTATTTTTATTATTGGTTATTATTGTAACATGAAGAATTATTTCATTTGACAGTAACCATTCAAGTCAATTTTAATTAACACCATAATGTATGTAAATTATGAACAGGAAGCAATGATAAAGGAATAAAAAAACATTTTTTTTATAGTCTCTATAAGGAAGATGTTCATGATATTAGTGGAATTAAAAAAAAATCCATTGTATAGAAATACTTATATTTTGTTATTAATTAAGAAAAATAGATCAATATGTATATAGATTTCTCCCGAATTTCTCTTTTATTTAAATTACCTTTCGCTCATGTAAACAAACAGTTTAAAATAATGTAGGTATACTCCGTTTCACGTTACACGAAATAAAAAAAATACAATTTACATCCAATATTGGAATTGACAAACGTATGGAAATACTGACAAAGCTACATACAAACATACGTACGTACATATATATGACACTGCGCCGAATTGTTTCTTTTAAATAACACACCCGTGTCGTCGGACGCGGAATGAAACGTAAAATTGAAAAGTTGGTTCAACAGTACGGCGTGAGGGTCGCGAGGGCAAACAGGACGTGGATCGTTTGTCCTGAGCACACAGCGCTGTGCAAAGCAGTTTAGGACGCAAAAGGCGCTATCCGGCAAAATTTTTAACGAATCTTCTCTCTCTCTCTCTCAATCTTTTTGAATCGTGATCATTTTCATAGGTTTTTCTCTTCATTTTGTGTGATATATTTGACTGTTTGAGTCAGAAACGTTTGAAATAGTATAGTTTTGTGATTATTATGAATTTTTTTTTGAGAAATAAGTACATGTGATTAGTAAATAAAGCCGGTTGTGGCGCAAGAGCACGAGACGAGAGAGTATGTAAAATCGACAGTTTATGGGTTTAATTCCCGCTCATGGAAATTACATTTGATTAGTTTCATTCCTTTGCTCCTGTAGCGCCGCGTTGAATTCCGCCATTCAACGCGCAATACCTCCAGAATTCGGCAGAAAGTGAGGAAAGGAAGTGTCTTAATGGAAACGGAGTATCTTATCACTAGGCTCCCAGGTTCCCTCTGCCTGCAACATGGGGAATATAGCGTGAAGTTGAAAAAAAGAACAATAAAACTATAATCGCGTATTCGGGTCGCTACCTAATGATAGACGAGGTGTTTTCTGCTTTCGTAACAATTTACGGGTGTACGTCCCTTATCGCGCGGTCGGCGACGCCATTAACTAGCACCTTGTAACTTTGCAAAACGCCAGTCGAAGCCTCCAGTGGGTCCTTTTTAATTACATTCCACAACCCATTTATATTACAAAGATAAATATTAAGCTGTTTCGCGTCCGAGCGGAGGAGAATGTGTGTCGCTTTCGAAATTACGCCGCCTTTGTCTCTGTCGCAATTTAGATACGATCTGCTGTAGATGTTCTATATTAGGTATAATGAAGGCGTGAAATTTTGTTTTTATGAGTTTAAGTAGGTTTTTGTTTAGTTAAGACACGGCACTTATTGGATGGTATCTCTGGGAGTGAATAGTACTTGGAGTGTTAATGTATATTGTGCTACTTCTCACGCTCCGTATTTTTATTACAGTTGCAAATTCTATTATATATTTAGACTAAACCGTTATTTCGAATTCTATTAATTTTATTTAATCAACGTGTGACTGTAAACGCGAAAGGTTGTGGATTCGATTACAAGACAAAGAAATTAAATATTTAATATTTTTATTTCTTTGCTTTGCTACAAAGGCGGCAGTGAGTTCCGTCACTCAATATGCAATGAACCTTCAGTATTCGGCGAACAGTGAGGAATGGAAGTGTCTTAATGAAAACAAGAGTCCTTTAATAATAGGTTCCCAGGTTCCTTCCGCTGACCCTGCTATGTGTGAGATATTGTACTTTAATATATTTTGGCTGGGAAACATTTATTTTTTCGAATTAAAACACAGCAAATGCTAGTAATATTCACGCATTTGTAGCGAACGAAGTCAACGTCTCCGCAATGGGTAATGTAATGGGTGCTAATTGTCTTTAGCGTTGTGCAAAACTGGTATATAATCCTTATAATAGGTTGGCGAGGTTAATTACTTCACAAAAAGTAATGGGTATAAAGGAGAATATTATAAAATTTCGGGTGGCATCTCTATAATATAAGTTATAATTAATGAAAAACAGCCTTAAATATAATAGGTCATTGAGGCCAGTTGTGGCACATTGTGACTGTAAAACCGAGTGGTGGTCGGTTCGTCCCCCATTCAAGGAGATGAAATATTTATTTATATTTCCATTTAGTCGCTCTGGTGTCGAGGCAAAGTGCGGCGTTAAGTTCTGCCCCTTAACACACAATTCCTCTAGAATTCGGCGGAAAGTGGGGAATGGAGTATCGTAACACTAGGTTCCCTCTGCCTACCCTGCTGTGCGCAGGATACGGCGTGAAGCTGATTTTTTGAATATAATATTTAGGTACATGTTTGCCTATATGTATTTTATTGTATAGTATTATTACTGATTTCCATATTTTGCTGTGTTTACGTAAAGTTTTTTGGCCAAAATTGTTTAGGTCTATACTTCGTATAATATAAGTTCTCTTTTCTCTTTAAAAAAAGCAGGTCTTTTAGGTTACGTTTTCTACTAGCTTTTGAAAACAACCCCAAACTCCTTATCTTTATAATATTACTAAGAGTAGAGATAAGAGAGGGGGGAATCCACCGACAAGTGTCCACCGGCTCATCTAAATCAGCTATATGCGCAATATCGGATTCCAGTAATATTTCTATCTCGGCGACGTCACGTAAATGGGCGGAAGTGCTGTCTTGATTGTGTTCGATCACGTCTCACTTCATAAAGTGCTTAGTAGATTTCTTTTTTGTTATTTAATATTTTTCGATAATTCTTATTTGCGATGTTTGTTTATGGTATATTGGGTTCAAAATTATTGTGATATTGAGCTGAACTATTTAGGTAACCAGAGAAATAAAAGTATATTAAAAGTAAAAATAACTTTATTTTATATATATCATCAGCTTCACGCTTTATCCCGCACACAGCAGGGTAGACAGAGGGAACCTAGTGTTAAGACACACCGTTCCGTTTTTTTATTCTAATATGAACATAAACGTGAAAGATATACAAAATAATCGAAAATTCTTCTTAAATCTTTTTTTTTTACATTTTTACCTTACAAATATGAAAATAAACGTTTCTGGTCTGAATGAAACATTTGCGGTTAAACCACAATGCCAAAAGCATTTTTCTTTAAAGAGGCTGCTTAAATAAAATATAATTTTTCAAAAACAAGGAACCTTAAAAGTAACTGTTATTTATTTTACACTTCGCCGTCGAGCAAATAATATATTTAATATTTTTATTTAGGGTTCCTCTTTTCCTTCAAAAGTACGGAACCCAAAAAAATTGGTGTACAAATCCAGACATGGGGCTGAAGCGGTCCATATTACTGATCGTAAATAATATAGCAATATAGCATGGAACAGGAAAACCGTTACTCGGGAAAGTTGTCAAGAACTAAGTATGACGCTAATAACTAAATCAATCCCCTCATCCAGCGACTCTGCCGCTGTCTAATAAATTAATCTGGCATCAGATGAACATCTCATTTGTAGTCCAAAAGGCTGGGAATATGTTTTATATCTTGCACCGCCCACATATAGAATAATATATATATATATATATATATACCTAATACCTAATATTAATACATTTCGTTATACTTGTTTAGAAAACGTATAAAAATTTGAACGCAGCGGGACTCGAACCCGCGCCTCCTGGAAACCGACCAGGCGCTCTGACCACTAAGCCATGCGTTCTCGCCAAGCTACGTCGAAATTTTTATACGCTTGTTACAACTTATTTATGTTGTTTTAAAAAATGTTTAAAAATACATTTCGTTCCCTACGTTACTATTCAGGAACGCCTAGCTTCGTCTCTATAAGCTGAGGAGATTTAAATATTCCTGTAAGTGGGTATCGGAAATACAACCGTCACGTGGATAACTTTTCTATACTATAAAATATTATATTAAGCTTTGCAATAATATCGAATATTAACAATTTAGTTAATGATAGGACAATTACATTTTTTAACTGCCGCGCCTTAGATTATTTTAGTGGCAGTTTGTAGGAGGCGATAAGGGTGGCTTGCAATTAATGAAAAGCTGATTTTGGGGAATTTCCCCAGAGATAATGTAGTGCCGAATTGGGAGGCGGATTGAAAAAGATTGTATCTCGACAAAGTTTCTGCTATCTACTGGTTGGTGTGGTTACATCAAATTTGTTTGAGGTAGTCGAAAATGTTCTTGAGTTCGTGAGTTTAAACCAGCTACGTTTGTTTTATAGACCTAAATCAGCTTCACGCTGTATCCCGCACACAGCAGGGTAGGCAGAGGAAACCTAGTGTTAAGATACTCCGTTCCCCACTTTCTGCCGAATTCTGGAAGCATTGCATGTTGAGTGACAGTTTAAGTAAATATTTGATCTCCTCGGGTGGGGATCGAACCCACAACCAGTCGGTTGTACAGTCACACTTCGTACCGCTGCGCCACAACTGGCCTCAACGACTGTTTTATAGACATTTAGTAATTATTTCTATAATTATATTAAGGTATTCTCTTTCATTTTAACACAAAAAAATATAAAAACAAAAAATTACGTATAATTATGTATATATATATATATATACACACATATATATATATATATATATATATATATATATTTATTCTAATCTGGCATTATCCCGTAAGGTGTCAATAACCATAGAATGACGTTGAACACACAACTAAACTCATTACATTTCCGACTACCCACCAAAGGAACAAAGACCTCAGCAGTGAATTAACTAAGGACTTACGTAGCGGGTATTACCCGCGTAAGGAAAAAACCCCGCGGTCCTTTGCCACTGACAAGTGAAAGTTGTCAGGCCAACTTCGCCTTTTGTCTCGTAATTAATGTGGACCAACTATTTCTTTTATTTCCTATTCCTTTTCCTTTTAACGGGCACTATGGGAGCAGGGGAATCGTTAAGTTCCATAGATATGCGCACAAAAATGTGTAAACGTTTACATATTTTACTATATTATGTGCCGCTATTAGCGTAACCAAAAGTATTTGAGAATGTAAACGTAATTTCTATTGTACCGGCTTATTGTTTTTATCACCATCTTTATTTAAAGCGGCCAGTTTTGAATGTTCTCTCGTAATTATCTTGTTACAGTGACTTTCTAGTATTGCGGAATTTGTAAGTTTGTTGTTTAGTGCGACAGTTGTTTTATTCTGTAGGATGCTGCAGCTGTAATTTTTGTAATTTATCTTTTTTGTTGAGATATTTTGTAAAGAAGAATGTCACGATTTAGCTATGTCCTCTATTCTCCGAAATGTAAGTGTGAGATGTATAAAATTGTCATTGGATTGACCTTCTTGACTATGGTTACGCATTAGTTTTTATTATAGTTTAGTGTAGGATATTAATAATTTAATCATTTATTTACAGTATAAATATTTCAACTAATGTACAATTGTCTTATTTTGAAGCCCTTGTAGCGCAGTAGCATAAGCGTGTGTTGTAAGTTCGATTCCCACTCGGGAGAATGTATTATTGCTTATTAAAATTTTTACAAAAAAATTCGTAGTTCGCTGAACTGAGCCGCTTAACTCGCCATGCTTTGTAAATTAAGCGTCTTTATACTGGAGGATACGGAGTATCTTAACAATGGGTTCCCTCTGCTTACCCTGTTATATGACTAACACATCCAAGCTGAAAAAAATTATCTTATTTCATTCGTAATACATTTATCTCATTAAAAAAATGTCCAATCGAATCCAATACCATAAAAAATCTAACATCAAATTGTTTTCCCGATCAACACGAAACGGCACAAATCATTATAACCGTTGCCTGAACTGATACACGGCTGCTAACGACGCCGTTCGGAAATTGCGATACTCATGTGTCACAGAGGCATACCGGCCGTATTGATGTGGAATACCTCCGGATGACCATTCTAACTGGACCCCCACACGCCCCCCCCCCCCTCCCCCCTCCCCCTACCATTGGGTGGGACAGGGGAGTGTGGGGGACTCGGTACTATAGATAATTACGGAAATTAAATGTCCCAAGCCACTGGTTTGTACTTTTATCGTGATTATTTCTGTTTGTGATATGGTAATGTTATGTTTCGAATTATGTTATTATGTTATATGTTTAGTTTTGGTGAAGCAATTTTTTATTTGGGCATGTTAAATAAGTGTGATTGTAAATACGATGGTTGTGGGTACGGTTCCTATTCGAGGGTAGTGAATTATTTTCGTTTCCTTGCTTTGGTTTTATCGTAAAACACATTGTTGAGTTCCGTCACGCAACGCGCAATGTTTCGAAAATTGGGCGGGAAGTGGGGAAAGGAATGTTAAATACTAGGTTCCCTCTGCTCGCCCTGTTGTTTCACGTTTAAGGCATGCATCGTGAAGTACATATAGTTATAAACCACACTTAATTTTGTGTATATAATATTTTACCAAATGAAAAGACATTGCGCTGTAATTTTCAATCTCTATTTATATTTTATCTTTTTTAATAGATAAAATATAAATTTAGAAAAGTGATATGAAGTACTAGTACATACTCTTAATATATGTATATATAGACACATATGTTGTTGGTGTTAACGCATTCAGAGTCGTCCCCTATGCATAAGGTCCTATACGAGGCCCTGTAATCCAATCTCATCACGCTATTATACATTTACATATGTATATGGACATAGTAGATCTGATATTGTGTAGTATATGTGGAAAATGTATAAATACTGTCAATGGAACTGAGATCAGCTTCACGCTGTATCCCGCTTATAGCAGAGTAGGTAGATAGGTAGGAAACCTAGTGTGAAGTCACTCCGTTCCCATTAAGTTATATTTCCGTTCTCCACTGTTTGCTCAATTCTGGTGGTATAGCGTGTTAAGTGGCGGAACTAAACGCCGCAGTTTTATAATATAGCTATATTACTTTCGAAACTATAATCGAGGCCATCGTGATTCAGTGGACCAGCGTGTGGCTGTTAACTCAATGATTACGATTTCGGTCCCCATTCAGGGTTATGATTATTTTCCCTGTCTAGTATTAAAAAATCAAACGATTATATTTCTTCACTATTTGACAAACTTACAAACCAAATATGTAATTTTAAAAAGTTCCAGTCGCCGAGGTGGCATCTTGCTAGGTGCCGTATTTCAGTATGTTCTTAACAAGTCTCCCACGAAGACCGATTCAATTCTGGATGTCAGTACGTCCGGAGACAAGGACTTAAGATATTCGCATAGTTTTAAGGAAAGCAATTGCTGATATGTAGTACGTACGTTCTATTTCACTTTCTCCTAAATATTTTTAATATTCTGGTTAAAATTAGGTTTTTTTTTTCGTTCTTCGTCATCAAGTTTTTACGAAGGAAAATTAAAATTTTATTTGTTAAGTTGTATAGTTTGTTTTGTTGTTCGTCTTGAGTGCTGCTACATAAAAATTAAAGCTAATAGGAGTCTGAGGCCAGTCGTGGCGCAGTGGCACAGAGTGCGACTATAAAACCGACTGGTTGTGGGTTTGATCCCCACTCGAGGAGGTGAAATATTTACTTAAATTTATATTTCCATTTCTTCGCTCTGGTGTCGAGGCTAAGCGCGGCGTTGATGTTTTACCACTCAACACACAATGCCTCCAGAATTCGGCAGAAAGTGGGAAACGGAGTGTCTTAACACTAGGTTCCCTCTGCCTACCCTGCTGTGTGCAGAATACACCGTGAAACTGATAATAGGAGTCACAAACTTAGGTATATAATGTATATTTCACGTTCAGTTCAGTTCTTGAGTTAACCCATTTACAGCGTTACATTTGAGCACAAAAGAATTCCTTAATGACTTGTATTTTCGTAAACTTTGTTAAAGATGTTCACGTGTTGTTTAAAGTTGTTGGTTAAAGAAGTATTTGTTGCGAGATGTATGCAGTTTTACAAATTTGAATATATAGCCTCGAACATTTATTTTATTGTTTATTTTTCGGTAGGTAACTATTATTATTTTGACGAACATTGAGCTTTTTGTTTGACTTGTGTTTTACAGTGCGTCAATAAACTGCTATAAACAATGTATATTATATATCGACGATCACACACGCGTACAGCATTCTATAAATATTGGAAATTATTCATAGTGAAAAACATTTGAGGCTGTCATGGCGCAGGGGCAAAAGGGTGTTACTGTAACGTGACGGTTGTGGGTTCAATCTCTACTCGAGGGAAGGGAATGAATTAATATTTATAATTATTTTTATTTTTCTAGAACCAATTCGAAAAAAGGAACCCAGCGGTGTGTTGTGCCACTTAAAATGGAATGCCTCGAAAAATTTAATGGAAAGTGAGGAATGGAGTGTCTTAACACAAGGTTCCCTCTGCGCTGCTGAAGCTGATTATTTATTAAAAAAGGTTTCGTACGAAAAACCACCAATTCTGTATATTTTAGCGAAAATAAATGTAACATGTGCTTGTTTTAATTATTAAAACTCATTCCAAACGACGTTTCGTCCGTTTTATCGGAGTGCACTAACGCTGCGTGAATTATGTAAGGACCATCCAAACTTAAACTATGGACGCTGCCGCTGTTTGACTTCAATTTGTCCGTTTGTATGCTCATATCAACTTTTGACTAATATTAGTCATAACTTCTCCCATACAATATACAATTTCCACTACCTAATTCATTAAACGCCAAATATGATTCCACATAGCGCTAACTGTATAACTGGTACCGCAATTAAAAGTTTACGCGGAGAATATACGCTAACATTTCGGTTCAAAGTTTGCGGTTTCGACCGACACTCTCCACTTTCTTTTCACCCGAAAAGCTTAATTTAAGCATTATTAAGGTAATGCTTAAATTAAGCTAGAAGAAAGAGTTAACTCTGTTTAGATATAATGACTCAAGTTGATTTAACCCCAAAATAAATATTAACCGTTTGACGCAATTATTTTCGTTTTGGCTGAGTTTCTTTGTTTTTGTCTCAGCCTCCATCAGCTTGTCAGCTAATTAGTTTAATGGGTTCCCGGCGGTACGAATGTGGACACAACACTTTTTAGGGTTCCGTACTTCGGAAGGTAAAAATGGAATCCCTATAGGATCACTGTTCGTACACTCTTTCGAGACTATTTATGTTACCTTGAGATCGCGTGTAGGTATTAAACTAAAATTTTCAATGTTCATATATTTGAGTCTATTGTCCTTTGAAAAGCAAAGAAAATCTAGCTTGTTAGTCACGACAATCATAAGATATGAAGCTTTTACTCATAGATTTTGGTGCATTTTGTATGAAATTCGCCGCTTAGTTACCTATAGGGTACTTCCCGTGGACCTACAGTTATGGAATTTGAAATTAAGTGAAAACTTACAATATAAATAAAAATGAAAAATTACAGCTATTTTATAGCAAAAAATACAAACATATATTTGTAAATTTTATACAAAATCAGTGCACTCGCACATTAAAGTTTATGATTTTTTTTTATAAGTTGTACTGACCGTTGACCTGCAATCCTGAAATTGGTACGGAAACCTCGGTGGGCGGATCCGACTCACACTTAACCGGTTCTATTTTAATTAGTCTTTGTTTTGCTAACGTACCGGGAAAACGGTTCGGTCAATAACATAGAATTACAACCACTCAATGGTGACACAAAGAGAATGCTGATTATACTTATTGCTATGCATAAAGAAATCACTTGCGTGAAGCCATCTAAGGTAATGGAAGTGACATTGTTTTCGAAATGAATCCATAGAAATAATCTTTTGACGCAGCTTTAGTTTCGTTTACATCAGTTGTTTTAATGAAAACTTAAAATGCTTATTTGCCATTTTATTTTCTTTTTCATTATAATGGCGAACGTCGTTATTGTTTTGTTTTTATCGGTTTTTGAATAATAAATATTGACGTAACGATGTCTTTTGTTCTTTGCATTTTTTTTTACGTTCCACGCTGTTTCTCGAGTATTACAGGCTATAATGTAACTCAATGAACGAATGATTGAAATTTCTAGTTTTCTATTTTATTTACAGAAACTCTTTGTGTATATTGGATGCTGTCTGGTCATTTTAGCTAAAACAATAGTGATCAAATAACAAAAAATCACACCGAGCTGAACAAAAAACTAAAAGTTCCCAACGATCCACTGTGTTATAAATAAAACGTTATTCAAGGTACTAAGTCATATTTGCGTTTTTTTAGATTCAACCTTAAATAACTTATTTGTTAGTTAAACAACACATATTTATTTTATTAATATATTAAAATTAAAAAATAAACTGTATTTATTGTTTAAGTTTAAGTAAACGTACTTAAATTTCCAATGCTTTTAAGAGAAGCGCAGCCTTATATTGCTGATATCATCAAAAGCTTAAGTAGTCATTGAAGATATCTTTAAGCTTACTTTGCGTTTTATGTATGCGGCACAATCCTTCTATTATCGTCAAGTCGTTAAAATAAAAAGCAATGTAGTAATTGCGTGGTATGTAAATAAAATAAAGAAAATGTTGAGAAATCGTGTTATAAAATAGTTGTAATTTTATAGTACAGATTGCATTTTTATTTATATATATAAGTTGTGACTTTATAGGATTTAGATTGATAAGATAAAGCGCGGCGTTGAGTTCCGCCACTCAACAAGCATTATTTTAAATAGAATGCCGAAGTGTACTGTATGTTTTTACATTCTCTGTGCTTTCTCTATATAAAGAGAAAAAGAAAGTTAAGTTTTCTCTATGCATAGAAACATAAAAATTGGAAAAACTTAAAAAAAAATGTTTTATGTACACACGTTATTGCTGATGTGCCCCGGACAGCTTACAATTATAAAGCAGCAAGTTGCGGTTATTTTTAATTAATACCAGCTGAAAGTTACGAGCTCTCATTAGCTCTGTGTACCCACTTTTGGCTGTGAAATGATATAAATGTTTTAGCTTATTTAGTTTCCAGTTCTCATTTTAGTACGGACATTTTATGGTTTTAATTCAAAAATGTAAAAATGATGAACGTCCGCTTTATTATGAGTTGTGTTGACATTTTCGCTCTTTCTTTGGATGTCAGGTTAGATGCCCGATAAACGTTTGGTCTTGTCGGAATATTGGCATTTTAAAAATTATATCTACTTCTATTTTAAATGTCTGGTTTTGTAAAGATTTACTTCCTCACTGTCGTAGTACCTTTACTATATCTACATTTAGTCAAGTTTGTCTTTCGAATAGTTATAAATGTTAAACTCTTGACGTGTAAATTTACTCGTTCTCCCAGTATTGCACTTTTTCCAATGAAATTCGTGAAATACGTATAGTAGGTTGGTTTATGTCAGGTCATCGAGGGGCAGAGGGACGGTGTTTAACGCGTGACGGTTTCGTAACCACGCAGTCATACTGAAAGCATGGATTAGTTTTTTTGCATATTTATTTTTTGGGACGGCGTAGTGTGGTGTTGAGTTCCGGCACTTAAAACGTGATGTATAAGGCGATAAGTGGATAACGGATCGAGAGAGATTTTCCTCTGCCCAACCTGCTCTCTACGAGATACAGCGAGAATTTGAAAAAAAAAGTTACATTTTAAATTAACTTTTCGTGATATATTGAAATATTTATGATTGTTTGTACATCATTAATGAAACTTAGTAAACGACATATGCAAGAACATATCACAGCTATGTAGTCAGTCTAATATAGAAACTTCTTGCAAGTGGTTAAATATGAAAAGCGTTGCATTGCTGAATAGTTGTTGAAAGTTCTAAGCTTGTTATCAGCGGGTATAAGCGAATAGGAACTTCTAATCAGCCTCCCTCGTAATGACCCGTTTTGTTTGTTCGGAATGCGAAGCTATAGGATGGATTTGAATTTTCTCTCTGGAGGATAGAATATTGGACGGAGTTAGTAGTCGTTTTGAAAAAAAATGTTATACAATTTTATTCTTTATTTCAATTTCATTTGGACTGTTAATTTCAGTTTTTCTCTTTTATTGTGGCTAATACCAGGATAGGCAGAACTTTAAAAATGTTTTGTAATTTATTGTATCGATTTTTTTGTATACACAAAATTAAAGTAATTTTATATTCGATTTCTTGTTTTTTTTTCATTTCAAATAAGACTTTAATTTATATAATTGTCAGTTTATTGTAATTGTAATATATACAATCAAATTCGCACATTACAAACACATCGCAGGCACTTTGTTGATGCACTAAGCAAACCGCTATCTAACATGTTAATGAAAGCATCGCCATAATCCCCACTCAGACCAACGTGTGTATCTAAACGCCAGTGCTAGTCAAACAACCACTGGTTAAATCTACAACTGTACAGCGTTGTACGGACACGCTCTACGTACATAGTATATGTATGTAATATAATCAGCTTCACGCTGTATCCCGCACATAGCATTTCTCAGTTTCCGTCGAAATGTAGAAGATATAAAGAGAATCTAGAAAATATAAATTTATATATATGAAAACAATATTTGTAAATGTCACGAATACAAGCGAAGTTTCTGTATTTCTGTATTTGGTGGAAATAATGCTCCGCTCGTACAGTGACCGTGATGGACGACGGTAGTTGCTCCGCTATATTGAATACTGCTAAAGTTACAGTGGAAACGCCAAACTCGATGGTAACTCGTATAGAAATAAAGCCGTCACGTCGCCTTCGATGCCGGTTGGTTTTACTCCTATGTTCAACAGTTGAGAGAGCGCTGTGTGGACTTTGTTTTGACGTGAGGTAAGCGGTTTTGTTTCGAGTTGAACGTGTCTTGTAGCAAATTTATATGTTATAATGCATTTAATGCTTAAATAGTATGCTATAAGGTTAATTTGTTAGTAAATTTCATATATTTGGCAAATAATATATGGAACCGATGGCCGTTGATGCCGAAAGGTTCTCGTAGATGATAGAATATTAAGATTTGGAAGATGCTTAGTGGGCAGAGTGCCTACCAGGGAGACTGACAGTCTGGTCAAGGTCACCGGAAGCCAATGAACGCAGGAAGTGCAGGACATATTGTCGTAGAAATCCTAAGGGGAATTTATGTCCAGCAATGGGCTTACAAAAAGCTGGGACTACTACGTCTGTTCTAATAATTATTTTATAAGAGATTGTCTGTTGTGTTAGAGTTAATATTTTCGCGCGAAACTTTTTTTATTATGTAGATGCTATATTAGATAAGTTTTACAATGTTTGGTTTCTCACCACATATGTCAAGCGGAAGCGAGTTCACCTATTTTAGGCTGATTTATAGCTGTTCATAAGGTCGAATGTTATAATTTAGGTTGTTGCAAAATGTAAATGTTATATATGATTATTATCATAGAAATAGGTTTTTTGTTGAAAAGTGATTCCTATAAGTAGATAGTTAATACACACAGTAGTTGTAAGCTGGCTTTTGACATTTATAAATTATTGAGGTATTTATTTGCCAATTAAACAAAGCCGTACATTGAATTTCACCTGGCCCAAGATTTTGAAAAAAATTGGTAAAAAAATTGACATCAATCTTTTAAAAATTAGGTGCTCGAGTGACTAAAAAATCGAGTTGTAATGGTTTCGTGCTACGTTTGTATTGTTTGTAGCAGAAGAATTGGACGTAGCACAAAGTGCTACGATCATGACGCGGATTTATGTATGGACTTTCATTGAGTTGTGAAAATTTAACCCACTTTTAAAGTTGTAAATTGTTTTGTATTATCTAAACAAGATATAGTCGCGGTTTCGGTGCAGGAGCACAAAAATGCGATTGTTAACGTGACGGTTGAGGGTTCGATTCCCTGTTGGGGGAATGAAATATTTAATATTTTGATTTCCACAATATAAAAGTAATTTTAATGAGACTATAGAGCGACGATGACTTTCGCCTCAAGCCGCCAGTGCCGCAAAAATGCCGTGGAAAGTGAGGAACGGAACTTTATAATGAGAACGAAATGTCTCAACAGGTTCCCTTCCCAGATTCCCTTTTACTTACCCTGCTTAGTGCGGAATACATGGTGAAGCTAAAACAGGATTAAATCTCTCTCTATTCTATTATAGATATACGATATTATAATTAAAAAAAAAGTAAAATTTCGTCGTTTATCATTATTACGCACTAACACCACACCTATAAATACGCTTGGTTAATAGTTCATAACAAACCAACATTACAACTGCACACAGTATTAATAGTTGAATATTTTGACAAATGAAACGAGTCGCCTCCAGCGGGTCGAGCCAGATAATGAGCTCTGATCGCTAATGTTATGTGCTAGCCTTTATTGACTTCCCTAGTGTGGTTCGCCATAAATCCGTTACGTTTATCGTCCCTATGTAGGTACTGTGTTTTCGACGTTCTCATTTTGGGTAAGAAAAATCTTTTGCCGTATACTTTGGTGGTGGATTTATTTCTGGAAACTGTATTGGTAATAATATAATGGTAATAGTTTTAGTATTATTTTTTTTTATTGATTTTTCGTTAGATGTTTGAGTCTAACTCAGCAGTTTGTATGACCACAATTTGCTTAATTCGGTATTTAGTTTCGCCACACAACTTTTCCTCTAGAAATCAGCAGAAAATGGGGTGTGGAGTGTCTTAGCAGGTTCCCTTTGCCTACCTTGCTATATGCGGGATACAGCGTGAAACTGAATAAAAAAAAGACTTTTAAATTAAATTGATATCGCATCCATAAGAAATCAATAAAATTAATTGATAAGCAGAAAATATACGAACATGTCGATAGGCACCCTGTATAAAACTAAAACGATGTATTTGGGCCAATATACAAGAGTGAGCTATACTTAAGATGGGCCCGACCGGTAATGTGATGTGAACTATCCCTTATTGACTCGCACGGTGTGGGCGTTATAAATTCGTTATGTTTATAGCTCCTCGGCTAAACGAAGCATGGCGTGTATGAACTTTTTATATTCAAGATATAGGGGTATGTTTTGTTTTTTTTATACTCTTAATTAAATATTTTATTATTTAATTTGTTTTGGAGGCCGTCGTGGCGCAGTGGTATGGCGTGTGACTGTCGACGTTGCCAGTGTGGGTTCGATTCACGCTAGGTAAAATTAATTATTGGATATTTTTTATTCCTCAATGTGATAACAAGACGAAACGTTGTATTGAGTTCCGTCAGTTAATATGGTATGTCTCGGAATTTCGGCGGAAGGGGAGAAGGGAGTGTTTTAGCACATGTTTCCGTTTATATTTGGGTCCCCCAGGACCCTGGTGTACAGTAAAAAAGAATATTTTAATTATTTAAGTAAATATTGATATAATTTTAACTATGTAGTTATATTAACAAAAATAATAAAATGTTGCTCTATCGAGGGGTCAAAGATTATAGCTCAAACTCTATATAACGTGCAATCGCATAAGATGTGAGTATTAAATCCGTACTTTGCTTAAAGGCGAGTCACGACCAGAATCTAAATCTGCTCTCAGTATGAAATCTATCTGTATCTATTCTGTACTATTACTTCATACTTATTCACATCATACTATACAATATTTACATGAAATTGTTTTAAAATCACCTCACGGGAACCTAGTGCTAAAACACTCCGTTCCTCATTTTCCGTCAAATTCTAGAGGCATTACATATTTAGTGGCGCAACTCAACTCCGCGCTTTTCCTCTACACCAGAGCGAAGAAACGCCAATATAAATTTAAATAAATATTTCATATCCCCGAATGGGGATCGAACTCACAGCTAGTCGCTTTTTACAGTCACACTTTGTGTCTCGATTGATATTATTTAATATTTATTAGATTTTTTATACTCTAAAATTTTATTTTATTAAACTCGACCCGAAAATTGGAATTTGCATTATTTAAAAGACGTTTATGTAGAGTTATTTTAAATTCAGTATTGGTCGTTGAATAACCTACGAACGACGCGGCCAAACTAGTGCGACCATAAAACCCGAATTGAACGAGGCTGAAGTCGACCAATCTCTTACATTTATACGAATTGTGTTGATGCCCACTTAAACATTTTTTATTGACTTCTCTCTAAAAGGAACAACTTTTTTTAGTGCTGTATATAATGCATAACAAATAAAAATTTGTTGTTGATGTAAAATAATTAAATTACAGAAACATTTTTACGTACAATATAAAAGTAAGTATAGCTTTTATGACATGGTTACAAAATTTTACCTTAACTTTTACTTTTGAAAATATAAGTCAAATTTGAATAAAATAGGCCAAAAAAATATATAGTTTCATTTCATCTACGATCCGAATAGATGAATTATGTATAAAAAATACTCACAAATTTGGCGAAAGTTGGAGTGTCTTTAGACTAGGTTCCCTCTGCCTACATTGCTGTGTGCGAGAAATAGCGTGAAGCTGATTTATTTATTTACTACCCAAATATGCTAGATCCGCTGATACAACATTGATGCCGAACGTACATACTCTGCAAAGGCTGTCCCTGTATATTAAATTTGCAATCAAGGGAAACGTGGTCCGGACATGTATGGTGATTTACGGCTCTTAACGGCTAGGTAAATATTTGGTGAATGCGCCTCCCGCACGTACATAGGCACTAGGTGCCTCGTGTGTGGCTACCGCAGGCGCGTCACGGAAACGTCCATGTCCAACGGACGCACGACACGCGGCCCACAGTCAGCCAGACGTCACGTCAGCACGCGATGTCACGCTGTTCCTGATGTTTTTATGATGGCTCAATTTTGTACGGTTTGTTTTTGTGGTTGTACTAGTGACTTGAACGCGGCTTCGTCCGCTTGAAGTTATTGTTGCACTATAGCAAAATTATACTTTTCTTTTACATAAATTAGAATTATTATAATTTAAGTAAACAAGGAGGATAGTAGGATGTAACTATAAAATATTTATAGCCTATTTTTATTTTAAGATAATTCCAAATTTTACCTAAAATTCTACTAAAGAAAGTAAAAATTACATTGTAAATATCACCAGCGAAGGCCCTATCTAACGTCGTACATCACAACCCTATAGGGAAGCCATAAATTTTTCCACCTACCCCCGTTTTAGACGAAATTAAATTATGCCAACTTGGATTTTATATCTATTAGGGAAACGTACGCTCCCCTGGGCTAGGATTTAGAAGGCGGCTTTCTCATTTCCTTGGGGTGACGTCACACTTTACCTTACCTTACCGTAAAACAGGTTCCCGAGCGTCAAAGGGACGTCTGAGGGCATGTTTGGAAAGGCTCTATCGATCTTACACCTGACACCGTTAAAGTGTTTATTGCGTCGTAAACTTTCGTAAATAGACCTACTATCTGATTTAAAGCGATAGCTTGCTGCTGATACTAACTCTTTTATATAAAAATGACGAAGGGAGAATATTTGCTACTTAAAGTGGAATGTACGTAGAATAGTGAGGTTCTCCTGGCCCAGGGGCACAAGAATGTGTAGGTTCAATCCTCACTCTATGGACTAAATTGTTATTTTTTTTTAATTTTCATTTCTTTGGTCTAGCACCAAGGCGTTGATTTCTGTTACTCAACATGCAATGCCTCAAAAAAATCGGCGGAAAGAAGGAAACGTAGTGTCTTAACACTAGGTACCTCCTGCCTACCGTTTGCGGGAGACAGCGTGAAGCTGTTTTTTATTATATAAACAAGGACAAACGCGATAAGTCTTACCAAGGATTCTTCATACTTTTTAACTAAATGTACAATAAAATAGTAAAAGTAGAATTAAATAAGCGTTTTATTAGGAAAAATTGTAGTAACTAAATTTATTATGATAATGGAAATTAAATATTAAGGCCAGTGCTCTACGACTACGACTCGCTGCACACGTTCAGCCAGAAATTGTTTTTAAAATTTCATTTAATCTATTGAAATAAGTTACATATATTTTATTTATATATTTTTTTTCCGTTATTTGCAGGTACGTTCGTTGAAATTGTAAATTAGCCTGCAAGAAAAGGAGAGAAAAGTAGAAAGTTTGTATGAAATTGGTAATATCTTATAAAATGTGATGGCTAAAATATATTTTTATTATTTTTTTCTTCACGCAGTATCCCGTTTATAGTAGGGTAGACAGAGTAAACCTATTTTGTATTAAGAATGTCTTTTTGACACACCGACCAAATTAAATATATAATAAAATCTCCTTTTTGTCCTGTGGAAGGAAATCATGTTGTAGAAATAAATAACCCGGCCAAGAGCGAGTCGGGCCCGCCTTTGAAGGGTTCCGAAGCAGCTAACAAAAAATAATATATTACCTCAACCATCATCATATTATTATTGGTGTACTTTTCTTAAACGATTACTATTTCAAAAAGGAGGTGGCCCTCAATTTGGTCAAATGATATTTTTTTATCTGTCAAATCATATTCTGGTATGGATGCAAAGCGCGGCGTTGAGTTCCGCCACTCAGAACGCATTGCGTTCAGCGGCGGGATACAGCGTGAAGCTGCGGAAAAGTATTATCAAATCTTACCAATTTTCATTTGTGTCGCCTTAGGTCTGACTGAAACAGCGCACCGTGAAATTGGTAGCTCAGTTATATGTAGTATAACGAAATGCCTCCATGCCAGTATTATAGCTTATAGATCAGAATAGCATATAGGCTACAAGAGATAGTAAAGATTTTATATAATATGACAGTATTTATAAGCGGACGAAGCCACGTTTAGGTCGCTAGTTGTGAATAAGTACACCAGGATAGTTTCTTATATTATGCGAAACAAATATGTGAAAGGAACAGAAAGTATGTGTTTTTTACAACATAATAAACATAATTTATTTCATCTACATAATTCGCTACTGAAATATTTATTAAAGAAAAATACTGTTATAGAAAACGTATAAAAATGTAATATTGCGAGATTTGAATCCAATCCTTACGGAAATCGCATAGATCAATGGTAGAGCGCCTGGACGGTATCGAAAAGGCGCAGGTTCGAATCCAGCTACGCTTAATATTTTATGCGTTTATAAATAGTAACAATATGTTTATACATTATATTATATTAAAAACGTCCATATGAATTAAAGACGTATCTATAGGGCAGTAAATAGTTGCGGTGCCACCAGCGACGTCGTGAATTTTAATGAATTTAAGCGCAACACGACCCCAACCTCTAATCCTAGAGCTTCCCTCCGTTTGTATAGTTTTACATTGTTTTAGACGGTGCTTCTGAAATATATTAAAATATATAGCTTTGGGGAAGTATCATTTAGCATTTTTTTTTAAATATATGTTTTCTTTTAGTTTCACTCTGTATCCCGCATATAGTAGAGAGAGACAAGACACTCCTCTCACAACTTTCCGACCATTTCTGGAGGCATTGCCTGTTGAGTGGCGGAACTCAACACCGCTTTTTGCCTCAACACCAGAGCGAAGAAATGAAAATGTTAAATATTTAATATCCTCGAATGTTCTACCGCCGTTACAGTCAATTGAACACAATATTCCGATATGATATAAAATTACAAAAACATATATTTTTTCATATAACAAAATGTTTGTTACATCTTTCATACGAAATGAAAGTAGAGAGTTGTAAATATTTTCCAGCGGAGGCCGGCGTGAGCGTCGTGAATTTTAATGAAGATAAGCGCAATGCGCCTTAAACCTGTAATCTAAGATGCTTGCCTTGTTTGTTGCGTTTATACGGTCCGTGGTTATAATACAGCTACAGTGAAGTATATCTATCTATCTATGTTTCTATATTGTGCATACAAATCATAATTTTCTTTTTTATTTTCAATGTTTTTTTTTGTTTTGTTTCGCGATGTAAGGTAGTGAAAGGGAAACTTAGTGTTGAGATTCTCCGATATCGATTTTCTAACGAATTCTGGAAGGATTGTGTGTTGAGTGGCGGATATAAACGCCGCGCTAAGGTTTGATACCAGAGCGAAAACAATAAAATATTAAATATTTCATTTTCTCGAGCGGGTGCGGGAGCGGAGCGGGAACATACACAGGTTTGTGCAACTGCGCCACGACAACCTTGAATTTTGGAAGAGAGATAGAAATGGAGATTTTACGTAACACTGTTATAGTATATCTAAGCAGTATTAGGATGAAATCTATTTTCTTATCAATATTATATAAGAGAAGCCAGTGGACAGAGGGTTGTGGGCTCGATCGGCTCTCGAGGAAATTATATGTTTAATATTTTAATTTTCTCTTATCTGGCGACGAAACAAAGCGCGGTGTTCTGTACCGCCGCCACCGCCGCGCTCACCACACAATATCCGAAAAAAGAGCGAAGATAGGACCAGAGTGTCTTAAAAGTAGGTGTTTCTCCCTGCCCACCCCGCCATGCGCTGAAAACGGCGTGAAATTAAAAAAAAACAATACAAATTGCCCTGACACTTGGTTCTTTTGCTATTGGTTATAAAAGTTAATAGTCTTAAAGCTATGAAAACAAGCTTAAACAACCGTTAAAAGTAGAAATGTCATTAAACCATATAGTGCGGGAGCCGAAACCAGTAAGACCTTTGTTATTTACACCCAACACCGATAAGCAGAAGAACTTGGATGGTGGTGGTACTTCGACAGTTATGATACCTTATATAGTGCCTTACTTTTCTTAAGCTATAAGCGCCTACTAACATATTAAGATCAAATACGGCTTTTATTCACATTAGTTAATTAAAGTTAATAATATAAATATAATTATCTTTTTTGTTGTAACTTTGCTATATTATATTCGTAGGCGTTTGTTATTTATTAGAGTTGTGTGGTGTCTGGTACGGAGGGAAAAAAAAAACAAAAAATATTTATAAATTTAGCTTTATAATTTAACACTATTTAATGTACCTTATTTACCAGAGGCTAGACGAGGCACAAATGGGTGGGTTCGATCCCCACTCGAGGAAATAAAATATTTACTTAAATATATATTTTCATTTCTTCGCTCTGGTGTGAAGGTAAATGCGCGGATTAGAATTCAGAGGCAAGTGGGTAACGAAGTGTCTTAACGCAGGGTTCCCTCTGCCTGCCCTGTTGTGTGCGGGATATATAACGTAAACCTATTTTTTTTGTTTAGCAATAAATTTCCAAAATAAACACCATTCAAATTTGATATTTCCTAATAGTACTTGCTTGTGTTGGGTGTATGCACAGAGAAACTTTCATGTTTTATAACATAATTAAGATTTGGCTTGGTTTGACTCTTAATCCAATAGTAAAATTATGTATATAAGTATTTAATAGCTACCCCTTCGAAACGTATTACGACTTCAATAAAATTATACTAATTTTATATATCTTTTGGACCACGCTAACGTTATAGGACTTGGGTACTTTAACAATTAATAATTTAAATTATTCAAGTACTAATGCTAAACGATTTAAAATTCGATTTAGGAATTTAAAAAATTCCGCATACAGCAGTGTAGGGCAGAAGGGACTTCGTGTTAAGACACTCCATTTCTCCCGTTTCTGCGGCATTTTTCGAGGCATTGTGTATTGTGTGGCGGAATTCATCGCCGATCCCCACCCAATCATTCCCTCGAGTGGGATCGGTCACCAAACCCACAACCAGTCGGTTTGCAATCACACTTTGTGCCCCTGTGGCACGACTGGTCTCTTCTTCTTCTTCTTCTTCTTCCTGGCATTAATCCCGGCTATTTGCCAGGGTCTGCCTTCCTACTCAACCTACTCCACTTTGCACGGTCTTTAGTGTCCTCGGTGGTTAGACCATTGGCTCTCATGTCCTGCTTCACGACATCCAACCAGCGCTTCCTTGGGCGTCCGAGAGGTCTCACTCCAGGGACTGACATAGCAAGGCACTTGCATCCGACATAGTTCTTAGGCCGGCGCGTAACGTGACCAAACCATCTCAGGCGACGCTCTTGGAGCTTATCCGCTACGTCACGGACTCCAAGACTACCCCGAATGAATGTGTTGCGTATGCGGTCAGACCGCGTTACGCCGCACATCCACCGCAGCATCTTCATTTCCGTGACGTGAAGCTCCTGAGTGTGCCGAGATAGTGCTGGCCAACATTCGCTGCCGTATAAAAGAACCGGTCGGATGATGCTCTTGTATATCAGACCCTTGAGTTTGGGCGGTATCCTGCGATCGCAGACCACACCAGTGACCTCCCGCCATTTGGCCCAAGCAGCGCTTATCCGGCTATAGACATCGTGATCGATGCCTCCAGACTCGTGCATAACGGATCCAAGGTACCTGAACTTTTCCGACTTAACGGCTGGTTCAGGACCTATAAGGATAGTGCTCGAGTCCGGGCTCCCACAGGCCATGTACTCGGTCTTCGACACATTTAGTTTAAGACCGCCGTTCTCAAGCGTACCCTTCCACAGGTTCACTTTACGCTCCAGCATCAGTCGGTTCTCATCAATGAGTGCTATATCATCGGCATACATCATCAGCCATGGAGGCTGGTCTTGGATGTGAGCCGAGACAGTATCGAGCACCACATTGAATAAGAATGGACTAAGAGCCGAGCCCTGGTGAACCCCTACTGTAATGTGGAAGGCTTTAGTGTCGCCAACAGCAGTCCTAACTATAGACGCGGAATCGTGGTACATATCTCTGATAATCCCAATATAGGCCTCAGGGATCCCTTTGGATCGCAATGCCCACCAGATACACTGACGAGGCACACAGTCAAAGGCCTTCTGCAGATCTAAAAAGGCCACATGCAGAGCTCTCCTTTTTTCCCTGTATGCCTCCATCAATGTTCTGAGGGCGAAAACGGCGTCCATAGTGCCCGATCCTGGCTGAAATCCATACTGAGACTCAGAGACAGTACACTCGCGGCGGAGCCTGAGGTCGATCATGCGCTCGAAGAGCTTCATGGTATGACTCATAAGCTTAATGCCCCTATAACTACCACAATCTTGAACACTGCCCCTTCCCTTGTAAATAGGGGTAATAAAGCTAAGCCGCCACTGGTGTGGCATCTTTCCAGTGTTCAAGATATGGTTAAAAAGGACAGTAAGTATGAGGACACCAAGAGAGCCCAACGATTTCCACGCTTCGATCGGAATATCGTCAGGTCCCACCGCTTTTCCGTTCTTCATGCGTCGAAGGCAATTACGAGTTTCGTCAAGGGTTATTGGGGCAATAAGTCCGAGGTTAGGGGGTGGGTCGTGATGAAGACTGCATGGGTGCTGAGTATTCAGCAACTCCTGGAAGTAGCTTCTTCACCTCTCCTTCACAGAGTCATGACTACAGAGCAGCGTGCCCTGGGAATCTCTGACGCAAAGACATTTTGCGATATCTTGAGTCGCTTTATCCCGGGAACGTGCCAGCTTGTAAATGAACTTCTGCCCCTCCACAGTTTCAAGTTTATCATACAATGGTGACAAACTCTCACTGCGGGCTCTGGCTACAGCTCTTTTACTGGCATGTTTAGCTACTATGTACTCCAGTCTGTCTTCAGGAGAGTTGGATTGCTGCCACTTCTTAAAGGCATCCTTCTTTTCACGAGTCACCTCCTGCACCTTGTCATTCCACCACCATGTCTCCCTGTCGATGACACGTCCTCCCTTAGAAAGGCCAAGAACTCGCCTGCCTGCCGCAATGATTGCCGACTGAGCTCGATCCCAAGTATCCTGAGCAGTCTCGGTGTTAGTCAAAAGATGATGACTTTTCACCTCTGCCAGGAACTCGGTCTGCATCGGTCCATTCAGCAACCACCACTTGATCCGAGGCCTACGTTTCTCGGCTACTTTCTTCTTCGGAGTGACGTTGAAGTCCATGACAAGAAGACGATGTTGGGCCGTTAGGCTTTCGCCTGGAATGACCTTACAGTTAGTTACCCTACCCATATGACACCGTCTGGTCAATAAATAGTCTATTTGAGTTGAGTGGGACCCGCTCTTATACGTGATAAGGTGCTGAGGATTCTTTTGGAAGAACGTATTCACGACGGCCAGATCCGACGCAATACAGGTTCTCAGAATATTTTCTCCCTCTGTATTGCGGAGACCGTACCCGAAACCCCCGTGAACACGTTCATACGGCTCAGCAGCCTTACCAACGTGACCGTTCAAGTCCCCCCCAACTAAGACCACTTCGGTAGACGGTACAGCAAGTAGCACCTCTTCATACTGCTCCCAGAATGTCTCCTTTTCGGACGCGCTACATCCCGCCTGGGGAGCATAAGCACTGATTAAGTTTGTGGTAACGCCCTCAATCAGTACCTTTACTCGCATCAAGCGGTCGCAGCGACGGTCAACTTCAAGGAGCCCATTCTGAAGCTCTTCAGAAAGCACTACCGCCACACCATTTCTACCGGAAGGTGACCCAGTGTATATAAGCCGGTAACCCTGTCCGATGTTACGGGACTTATTGCCCTTCCAGCGAGTTTCCTGGAGGAAAGCACACTGGACCCGACGTCTCATGAGTACATCTGCGAGTTCCCTGCATCGTCCGGTTAGAGAGCCAATATTCCACGTTGCAAAGCGGAGTTTCCGTCTGGGTACTCGCGTCTTTAGCCGTGCCCGTACTTGACACGGTAGCCCTTGCCCACTTGTCGCAGGTGTAGGGCGATGTGCCTGCGCGTCGTTTAGCGGCGACGCCCTAGCCGTACCCAGTTTCCTACTCATACTGTCCATTTGTAGCGGCGGATGGCGGTTTTTAAATGGAGCGACTGCCATCTGACCTCCAAAACCCCTTTATGGGGAGAAACCGGGGGAAGAGGAATAGGACATATAGAAAAGGGGGGGGGGGGAGTATGGGTAGAAGGAGAAGGTAGGAAAAAGGAAGAGATTGAAAGGAGGGGACACCACTTATACGGACTGGACGGGGTTATAACAAGTGGTGGCTCGAGGATCCGGGGTCGCGTACCCGTATGCCCAAGAACTAATATCGGACAGATATTAGTCAGGGCACCCTCTGGACAATGTCTCATATATATAAAATTACAAACACATATATTTTGCATTTTTCGAGGCATTGTGTATTGTGTGGCGGAATTTATCGCCGATCCCCACCCAATCATTCCCTCGAGTGGGATTGAATCCACAACCAATCGGTTTGCAGTCACACTTTGTGCCCCTGTGGCACGACTGGCCTCAACATAGCACAGTATATCCCATCTATTGCAGTACACCAAACACCTTACGTGCACCGGCCATGGAACTAGAACAAATGGGAGACGCTCGGATATCGTAATTGCGACTGTTATTGTAAAGGATGTAGCTTCGGATAAATGTCACCGTCCACGAATTTATTATCGCTGCCACTCGCTTATATTAGCTGCTCTGCATACATTGTTAGGGTTGTCCTTGGTTGTGTTTGTGTTTGTGTATGTTTGTCTTGTGTTTTTATTTTATGTCTGTGTTTTAGTGTACCTTTGTAGGTGAACTAAATTATGGTTTTTACGTTTTTTTTTGTTGTGTCCGGTGTTAATCTATAGTTAGGAGGAAAAAATATTAAAGGACTTTATTATTGTTGTTCTACGTTAGATATCATTAAGATTTTTTAATGTTTCACTAATAAGACATTTTGGGTGATTACGTTTTTTTAAAACCGGCCAAGGAACCTGTTTATATTATATAAAAAATATTCTCTACATTAGCTACACATTAATTCGAGTAAACCGAGTAAAAAGTATAATTATTCAAATTGTATAAAATAAACACATTTTTTATGAGCTTCACATTGTATCCCGAACACAGCAAGGTAGGCAGAAGATATCACGTGTTAAGACACTCCGTTCCCCACTTTCCAAAGAGTTCTGGAGGCATTGCGTGTTGAGTTTCAGATCTCGACGCCGCGATTTACTTCGAAAACAGAACTAGTAAAAATTAAATATAATTAAATTAAGAACGAAAATATTTTTGGTAAATAAAATGTACACTAAAATGTACACACCCCTACTCGAATAAAGATATGCTTCACGTGATATACTGAAGTTGTTCGAAATTATTCTTATCATGAATACACGTCGCTATGTATTAGTGATTCAAAGTAGCTTTTTCATAGTTATTGAATTTTCTTACATACCATTTTCACTTTAGTTAGTGAGCTCGACGTTTGCATCGAGTTTTCCTCAGCTTTAAAAGAACATTCGTTTCTTACAATTGCAGTTTTGTGTTCTAAGTTTTAAATATTTCATTTTATTTTAATTGAAAATAAAATAATTTAAATCAGCTTCACGCTGGATCCCGCACACGGCAGGATATTCAGAGAAAATCTAGTGTTAAGACATTCCGTTCCTCACTTACCTCCTAAATTTGGAGGCATTGTGTGTTGAGTGGCGGAACTCTATGCTGCGCTTGCCTCGACACCAAAGCAAAGAAATGGAAAAAAAAATCAAATAAGCGTTTCATTTCCTCGAGTGGGGATAGAACCCACAATTTATATAATCCTTATATTTTTATGATATGGCTCGTTTCTCTTATATGTTAAAAAAAATTATATTATGTTTTTACTGGTGTCGGCTCTTTATTTACCGTAAAATATCCGATACAACCTCTATAAGAAAACTACTGCCTATAATTTAAAACCCCTGCATTTGTTGTCGAGTGGTCTAATAAGAGTTGTAAAAGTTATACTATTTGTATAATTTCTATGACCCTTAACTACATTGTTTCTTTTTTCTTTTGTTCTTAATAATACATTGGTTAGGAAGAAATGTGGATTAGATTCTCACTCGAGGATATGAAATATTTATTTTAATTTATATTTCCATTTCTTTGAGACGAAAGTGGCGTTGAATTCCACCACTCAACACGCAATGCCTCCACAAATTCGGCGGAAACTGGGAAACGGAGTGTCTTAACACTAGGTTCCCTCTGCCTGCCCTGCTGTGTACGGGATTCAGGGTGAAGCTGATATAATGAAATTTTAAATAATTTAATTAGTTTTTATAATATACGTGCGTATATTTAATTATTCAATTACCAATTTCTTCCTTCCAAGTCTGTTAACCGAAATGTAATTAAGAAATAACAAACAGAATTGATACGAACTTTTAATTTAAAGAGGAAAAAGGATATTCGTAATCAATAATTTCCCCAGAACTATGGTCACCAGCGCGTGCTGAACTGCAATCAAGTAGTGTTTATAATAAAACACTAGCTACAGTTATTAGATTTAAACGCTGTAACAATTTCTAAACTCATTTGCTACGCGGCCGGGAACACGCGATGTGGCGAAACTTCGCCCATATTGCTATAATAGCTTGTAATCCAATGGGTTAGTGGGTTAAACAGCTTTGATCGTAACCCACTAAGGTTCAATTCGTTATGGAGGATGGATATTGAAATTTAATATGAAAATTGAGAGGTCGTCGTGGCGTCGTGTGACTGTAACGCGACGGTTCTGTGTTCCATCCCCACTCTGGGATTCATTTCTGGAGTGCTCTGCTGGTTTGGCACGTCGAACAAATGAGTGATGAGAGAATGGTGAAATGACATTTATGATGGAAAAGTGGGTGGTAAAAGAGGTAGGAGGAGACTTCGGTTGACCTTCAGAGACACAGTATCAAAGATACTGGATAACCCTCCGGAGGGCACATATGAAAGAAGTACGACGACGTTTGGCGCTCCGCTCTCTCTGACTACACCGTTAAGGATACAGCAGGAACCTAAGTTACATAGTAATCAGCGAGCCAAGTGTTAACTAGCTTTCTCTACATTCTGCTATTAGCTACAACGAATACGTCTCCACTTTCTTCTTCAATCTTCTTCAGTTTATGAAATGTATAAAATAATACCCACTAAAACAAATAGAGAGAAGTTTGTTTCATAATAGCAAACATTTAGATATTACTATTTCCCTGTACATTTACTAAGTACCTTTCAACTCTACAAGAAAAGTTCAAACTTAAGAACTCTTTGTTTATTTTACAGTTAGTTTAGAGGAAACCTCGTTATAAGAAAAATAAAGTAAACAGTTTGCGAGATGGACTTAATATTTTAAACGCTTAAATTATTTTGCCACTTTTATTTAATCATAATTATTTTTTATAAAATGAATGTATTTGAAACAAGTTTATAATTACGTTTAATAAATGTATAACATTCAAAACGGTTTACCTTTTGAAAGTGAGTAATTTCGTATAATTAAAAATGTTACCGCACATTATACGGTATGCCTCATCACTGACAAATCTTTTTAATATGGTTATTTGAAATGGTTGGCATGTTTTTTGTATTTTTAATTAGTGACAAAACTGACAACAGTATGGGACGCACCTGGAACATGTATTTCGATCAGGAATTTTTAATTTAACAGCGTATACTTTCGAGGTGGCGTTGTCCAGAGTAAATTTTACAGATACTTTTGGTTCGTGAACATTTTTCATTCAATTTTGTCCTGTCCTAGCGACCCACAAGCGGCTTTGCCTACATATCGCTATATTGAACTTATACAAATTATACAAATTCTCTACATAAATTGTATCGTATGTGATGTTGTGATGATTAAGCTATGTTACTGTAGAGTTTTATCTAAATTGGTTCAGTAGTTTTTGCGTGAAAGTGGAACAAACATTCATCTTCACAAATTTGCATGTTGCTACATGGTTAGGCAGAGGGGGCCTAATGTTAAAACACTTTCCATCGAATTCTGGAAACATTGCGTGTTGAGTGGCGACACTCAACACCGTGCTTTGTCTCGACACCAGAGCGAAGAAATGAAAGTTTTTTTTTTTCATATCATCGAGTGAGATTCGAACCCACAACCTGTCGCGTTTTCAGTCAAACGCTTGTGCTCCTGCGCCACGACTGGTCCACCATTAGGTATAATATTATATTCATATTTAATAATATAATAAAGTATAATATACAGTAGGTCTTCAAAATTTAACTTGCATTGCTGTCCAGTGTGGACACTGAGAGAATAGCCAAAGGAGCATGTTGTAATGTAAACACGATATATGATAGAAGCGATATTGCTTTTTATTTGCAGTGGCGATGACAGACCTATTTACGTAGAGCACTTCGTCTTCAAAATTGAAAATATTTCTTTTGTTTGTAGATAATAGAAAATATTTGTTTACGTTTTATATGATGTATTGATAATATGGGCATGTAGCCATGGCGCAGGAGCACAAAGTATGACTATAAAAACGACTGGTTGTAGGTTCGATTCCACTCGAGGAGATGAATTATTTATTTAAATTTATATTTCCATTTTCTCGCTCTGGTGTCGAGGTAAAGCGCGGCGTTGAGTTCTGCCACTCAACACTCAATGTCTCCAGAATTCGGCGGAAAGTGGGGAACGGAGTCTCCTACCAATAAGTTCCCTCTGCCTACCTAGCTAGTTGTATGCGAGATACAGCGTTAAGCTGAAGATAGAGGCATAAAAAAAATTGTGGTAATAAAGTCTGTTCTCCAGGCATTGGCTTGTGTAGATAAAAAAATAGGGACAAATGCAATGTTTTGTTTTTTTAAAAACCAGTGGAATATTTTTTTGACCTAGTAACGTTTATTTTTTCAATGAAATCTTATTATCATTTGTTTAAACTAAGCTATAGGAGTAAATATACCTTGTTTGTTTATTTACAGCTTAGCCTGTTCGTTTAGGTGACGTTTATTGTCTGGTTGATAGAGAGTGACAGAATGACAATATCATGTTATTTTTATTTTTCTCGCTTATTTTGTTTACATTTTTTTTTCAGCTACAGCCTCTATTCCGCAAATAGTAGGGTAGGCAGAGGGAACCTAATGTTAAGACACTCTTATTCCAAATTTTTCCATGCGTGTTAAGAGGCGGACCCCAACGCCGTATAAAATTTTTTAATGGTATTACAATGCTGTATCATTGAATATTTCTTATATATGTAATTTTTTTTATTATCTTTATGTTACGCCGCGATTTGTCTTGTTACAAGAGTAAGTGAATGAAAATATTAAATATTTCATTCCCCCAAACGAGAATCGGACCCACCAATGTCGCGATTACAGTCAATCGCTGTACCACTGCATATTTCTTGTATATTAACAAGGGGCAACAAAGAAAAACAATTTATAACACAACAATTTTTCTTCTTCAACAATCTCAACGGTCAATTTACACATAAATCGCACATCAGCTTCACGTCTCGGGAAGTACGTAAGGAAGTACCGCGAAACATAATATAAGTCACTCGTACATATACATACATACATACATACATACATACATACATATGTTATGTAAAGTTGGAGTACTGAGCATAACTGATCAAAGCGATGTTGCAATACATGTTCTGTGATAGTAGCTGAATTTAAATTGAAGAAGCATTTTCTAGTGTTGTTTGTGATGTTATATACTATTCTGATGGTCTCTATTGAGTAGAATCTTGTTTTATAAGGGAAATAAATAAGTTTTGCTTGAGACTGCCGTGGTGAAGCGGATGATTGCAAACACAATGGTTGTGGGTTTGTATGGTTTGTTTTTCTTTGCTCTGGTGACATGATACAACGTTGCGTTGAATTCTTTACGTTTTCAGTTGCGATTTTCGAAAATTTGTCAGTTCGTGGGTAACAGAGTGTTTTAACACTAGGTTTTCTCTGTCTACCCTATTATATGTCATTTATAATAATATTTTTGTATAAATTAAGAAGATGCCATAATATAATACGTAAATAACTTCGAGGCCAGTCATGGCGCAGCGGCACAAAAGTGTGACTGTAAAGCCGACTGGTTGTGGGTTCGATTCCCACTCGAGGAGATCAAATATTTACTTAAAATTCTTCGCTCTGGTGTCGAGGCAAAGAGAAGCGTTGAGTTATGCCGCTTAACACGCTATGCCTTCAGAATATGATGATTTTATAGACTATATTTGGAAATAATGAAGATTCTTAATACAAAGTATCACTTTACCTAAATAATTTGCAATTTAAATAATAATTTTCCTCATTACTTTGTGTGGTCTACCTGTTACGTTTTTTATCTCCCAACGTTCACGATGTTTTAATAAAATCACTTGTTTGTGTATTTCGTACAATGGCAACATTGTTACATTTTGTACCGTCTAAATGCAGCAACATTTATTAAAGGAGATTTTGTTATAGCGAATGGAAATACGTAACGAAATGATATACGAATTTAGCTCTTATTGTATGCCTAGTAAAGCCTATTATGCAGAGTTTTGTTCGTCTCTGAACGTATTCTGAAAGAAGCGCTTTGCAACGTACGACGTCAGCCACAATCTTGTCAACTCGCGGTGACATAAAAGAACTCGTCAAGTTTGGAATGTAAATCTTAGGATTGTAGTTCGGTTGACCGGAAATAAATGTGCCCGCTTTTGCCTGTAAAATCTTTGTATAAAGGGTTTTTTGGTTTTATTTAAAGTTTATTTTGATAGCTATAAATATTTTTTTGTTGGTATTTAAAGTAGGTATATTTTGTCCTAATGAAATAATCAAAGCTAGCTACATTTGAATCGGTTAAGCCTTTTCTGAGATTATAGTGAATAAACATACAGACATACCGATGAACGTCCAAACCTTAAAAATAATTAGTTTTGGTTCTATTAAATTATTGATATCCCAAATATTAGATTTTCTTTAGATCTAATATCTAAGAGAAACACTCCGCGGGGTTGCTCTAACCAATATTCAAATGTACTTCGATTCACTAACCAATATTTGAATATTGGTTAGTGAATCGTATGTACTTTAATATTGAAATCTAAAATGAACCAGAAAAAGAGAACGTAATGTCTTAACACTAGTTTCTTTCTTTTCTCTAAATCAGTTAACTCAAAAAATAATGTCTTTTTTATATTGCGAGGCAAAAGTGCGGCGTTGAGTTCTGCCACTCAACACGCAATGCCTCCAAAATTCGGCAGAAAGTGAGGAACGGAGTGTCTTAACTTTAGGTTCCCTCTGCCTACCCTGCTGTGTGCGGGATATAGCGTGAAGCTAATTTAATTTTAATTTATTTTTTATATTATTCGACTAGATTTATTCCAGTAAAAAAAAAAAACATAATTTTAGTCAAAATATCTGCACAGACGGCTGTCGTTTCGTAATACAATGGATACAGAACAAGGTTGCATCATAATTGATATTTCGAACTCTTGGGAAATTGGTGTAGTAGTATCTCGATGTTTGCTTTGTTAAACCGCTTGTTGCTCTTAATTCTCGGTTCGATTCAATTTGGTTTTCATTCTTATACGACGAGTGTTAGATACGTTTATTTTTTTGAAGTCTCGTGCTGAATCCCGCATAGTAGCTTCTACAAGTGGGAACTTAGTGTTATGACACACACTCCGTTCCTCACCTTCTGCCTAATTTTAAAGATCGTGCGTGTTGAATTGCAGAATTCTTCACCATGTGTCGTTGATACGTTGTTAGCTATTATGATGAAATAAAATTTTATTGCATATAAGTAATTTTGATGCCAGTCGTGGCGCAGCGGCACAAAGTGTGAATGTAAACCGACTGGTTGTGGGTTCGATCCCCACTCGAGGAGATGAAATATTTTAAATAAAACTATTTTAACCGGATTAATCGCGTATATTTAGTTTTTACATTTTTGGAAACCCGACGTTTCGAACACTTTGCAGTAGTCCGTGGTCACGGGTAGACTCGTGTCCACGGACGTGGTTTTATTTAAAATGTATAATAATCGTGAAAATCAAAGAACTTATTAGATGAAATATTTACTTAAATTTATATTTCCATTTTCTTCGCTCTGGTGTCGAGGCTAAGCGCGGCGTTGAGTTCTGCCACTCAACACGCAATGGCTCCAGAATTCAGCAGAAAGTGGGGAACGGAGTGTCTTAAGACACCACGTTCGCTCTGCCTACCCTGCTGTGAGCGGGATACAGCGTAAGGCTGATTGATTGATTGATTGAAGTAATTTAAAAAAAAAAGTTTATATATTTCTTTTTTGCATGTGATCGATTAGCCAGAGATAAACTCGTATTAAAATGAAATACTAATACCAAACGAAAATAATTAAGGCACGTAATTATATACCGCTCTTAACTCTATATTGAGATGCCGTTATCATTTGTAAAATATCATTTAATATTGGAAGCCGCATCTTAAAATCGATCTCAGAGATGAGAGCGGTTGATATACGGGCCTTAGAGTTGAGTATGACACATAGCTTTTTTTTAATATTATTCTAACTAATACTACGTCTGAGGTAACTCTGAGCGCGTGTGTAGTAGGTTACACCGAAACAATTAACGTGACATTAAATAGCCTAACTTTTTTGATAAATGGATTATTAAAAAAAAAAAATTAGCTTCACGCTATATCCCGCACATAGCAGGGTAGGCAGAGGGAACCTAGTGTTAAAACAGTCCGTTCCCCACTTTCTGCCGAATTTTGGAGGCATTGCGTGTTGAGTGGCAGAACTCAACGCCGCACTTTTGCCTCGACCCCAGAGCGAAGAAATTAAAATATAAATTGAAATAAATATTTCATCTCCTCGAGTGGGAATCGAACCCACAACCAGTCGGTTTTACAGTCACACTTCGTGCCGCTGCGCTACAACTGGCATGAAGAATAAATGGATTATTGAACTGAAAAAAAAAAAAGAATATTTCATTTTGTACCAGCAGTTCTTGAGATTGGCGCGCTCAACCAAACAAGCGTTTCCGTGTTGTAATATTAGTATACAAATATAGATAACTTTTTAACATTTTTTATCAACTAATAAGTAGATCTTACTGTAAGTAATTTATACAAAAACAAAACGAAATGTAATTTTAAAATATTTACAGCGTATTTAGTCACGCCTCCGAGCAGTACGGAGTGCAGCAACAATACAACGTCGGCCGCACGCCTTGCCGTGCCGCGGCATAATAAGCTGTCTTGGTAATTCCTTTTGTTCTTGAAACCGAGCGTCCACTAGATATAGCTACTTGAGTCCCGATAGTTCGATATTTTGACGAGTTACTTTCAGTATAACGAGTAGGTAAGTAGTAGGAACCTAGTTGTTTTTTTTCCAACTTCACGCCGTATCCCTCTTGTAGCTGGTTATACAGAGGGAGCCTAGTGTTAAGGCACTCCGTTCCTCACTTTCCGGTGGTGAGTGGCTAAACTCGGTGTGAAATGATAGTATTAAATATTTATTTTCCTCGAGTTCGAGAGTTCGTACCCTCCCGTCCGAACCCTCAAATAGTCCCGTATACAGTCACACGCCTGTGTAGCAGCACCACGATTATTTTATGTATTGGAAAATATTATATTTATTTTTTACCGTAGCGAGACTCGAAGCTGCGCCTCTTGAAAGTCGTCCAAGCGCTCTATTACGTCATACGTTGTAATCAATCTACGTCAAAATTCTTCATACACTTTCAAATTTTTAATATTAGTAGACTAGGATACTATAAATATTTTTTCTAGACTTAATGAACACAAAGTACTTATACTCCGAAGTTAATTTGTTAAGTAACAAGTAAACTCTTTTAATATTGCGTTTCTCATTAAGTGGATACTCAGCACAGTGGGGTACCTTCCCGTTACAATACAATACAATAGCTTCCTGTTACAATATGATACCTCCGATCACGCCCCACCGCTCTAAACGGCCAAAATAAATATATCTAATGTTGCCAGAAAAATGGCATGGCCGTTGCTCTATTTGAAATTTTAAAATTTAAGTTTTGTTTTTCACATAATTAGAACATACAAAAGTGTTTGATTGCACACAAGATGATTGTGAGATTAAGAACGAATATGCAAACGCGGCGTTGAGTTCCGCCACTCGAACCCAACGCGTTTTGCCTCCAGAATTCGGCGGGATATGGAAAACAACAGTCTTAATGGGGTCGGTGTGTTTTAATACTAGGCTTCCAGATTCCCTCTGCGTACCCTGCTATGTGCGGAATACAGCGTGTAGCAAAAAAAAAGCAATATAATTTAACAACATAATTTTTACAAAATCGCAACAATTTATACAACAAACAACACACAAAAAAAAATAAGTAAAATTTGATTCAACACAAAAACACTTGATTAAAACTGGAGTGTCGTTCAATCGAATACATTTCAGTATTTCCTTTTCTCAACTCTGGAATCGACAAGAGAACCAATATAATATATAAATAAATAAATAAATAAATTAGCTTCACGCTGTATCCCGCACACAGCAGGGTAGGCAGAGGGAACCTAGTGTTAAGACACTTCGTTCCCCACTTTCTGCCGAATTTTGGAGGCATTGCGTGTTGAGTGGCAGAACTCAACGCCGCAATAATATATTATATCGTAATATAATAATACGCTTTGGCGTTGCCATGGCAACGTGTATGGTACTTTATAAACATAAAAGTGTAAATATTGTTTGATGTATGTGGCGTTATTGTTTTAGACTTGACTTTTGTAAGACAAGTACTTTGTGTTTTGTGATAGATGATTGCGAATGTAAAGGTTGAAAGAAGGAATAGGGATACTTAACAAAGCTTCAGAACTTATAATTTTATGAAGGTTTTGTGTGGACTCATATTTTTATCCAACAAAATTAAATTTTATAGGTATATATGGAATATATTATGCATACTACTGTAGACCTGAACTTCGTTCTGTCCGTTTCCCGTTCCCTTATGATTTATGAGAAATCAACTCATAGTGCCAAGTGTAGGGGACACTTCCCAAGGAACAAGTTAAATTTGGCATGTACTACATGCCAAATATAACTTTCGACATATAGATAGATAAACCTACTTACTAATAAAAAATACATATAGAAAATAAAATATTTTTAAGTACATAAATTAAAAGCACATTTCACGTATAGGCAAAGGTAGTGAGCAAAGGCGTTATTATCAGTATTAGTGATCTCTTACAAGTAACCTTTAAGCATAAACATTGAAAAGGTAAGTACATCTTGGTAGTGCATAAAAATAATGAAAGGAAAAAAAAATATATGAGCTTAAAGAGATGATTGTAATAAATCATTACCCATTTAAAATTCGAACACCTCCAACTTCAAAGTTTCTTATCATCTTTGTAGCAGAGTAGAGAGTGACAACCCAATGTTAAGATGAGCCTTCCTCCGCTCTATGCCCGTATTCGAGACACTGCCTGGTGAGTGGTGGAACTCCGCGTTGCGCCTCCACGTCCTGGTGTCAGCGCGGTGAAATGAAAATATTAATAAATAATAATTCATTCCCTCCAGTGGGCATCGAAAGCACAGCGGTCTCCTTACAGTTCCACTCTTTTGCCCCTGCGCCACGTCCACCTCAGATACATATACATTTACAAAGAATGTTTTCAAAAAATGCTTTTACTAGAATGTATCGTTTTAGTAACATATAGTTGACTAGTAAAATAGCGCAGCGCAATCTGACCTCGCTAGGCGAGTATTTATACAATAAAATTCTTTTTTACTCCATTCTATTTCAAATTCGATAAACAAATAGATAGGCTTTGTTGATTTTTTAGTAAGCCAATTTTTTTTTAGTAGTTTTTTTAATAATTACTTTTTTTATCCAAAAAAAAAAAAAATACAATTAGTAGCCCTAGAATTGAAATAAAAAAAACTTATTCCCTTAACAGTTATTTTTTCCAGTTACAAAGTTAACATAGAAGCCAGTCATGGAGCTGGAGCACCAACGTGTGACTGTAACGTGGGTTCGATTCCCATTCGAAGCAAAAAAAAAAAATTCACACACTCTACAGTGTGACACACTACCACACCATTTCGTATTATTTTTAATTCGCGCAATGCACTTTCCACTAATTCTAATTTCCACATTTACCAGAGCCCGCCTTATGTCAGCTTAACGGTACGTGCAAGGATACTGTTCGGAGCGAAACATACATCATGATTAAAACACTAAATCCGGTTTTTAGATTAAACAACAAATTCTGTGGGGTTTTCCATGGTAATCCCAGAGTTCTGGCCGCTGCAGTCTCCTTGTCGTTAGCTATTGTGTAGATTTAACTAGAGATCGAAACGCTCTAACGTTCTTACCTTTTATATTTGTAAATCAGGTGTTTGAAACTCGATACTGTACTTAGCGTGCGGCGTACCACTCGCTAAGCGCCGGTTCCATTTGCCCAAAATCAAATAAATGCTAATACAGAGTGTGTGTAATTTTTATTCGTTGAATTTTTTTTTTTTTAGGGCAACTCAATTTTCTAACTTGACTTAATTTTTTGCCCAAAAAAAAAGCGATCAAAGTAAAACACACAGTTGAAAAGGGGTTGCTTTTTCTAATTGAAATTTGGGTGTACGAGAGGAATTTAAAAATGTCCATTACGAATATGTGCCGGGCGGTTATTAAGTCGTAAATATTGGGCTCTTCAGTGCCGCGGCTGTAATATAATTATCCCTTCGATCATGCCGAATTAATTTGGGTTGCCATACGTTTAAATTTGAACTCAAACAACGGAGATGATTGAGGTTCACTTTTAGATTGTGAAGTGGTGTTGTTATTTTTTTCATTGATGTTTTTATTTCACTTCCACTATATTTGGTTTTGTTTTTTGGGATTACTAAATGTTTTTTTTTTACTTTTGTAACTAAAGCTTCACGCTGTATCCCGCATGTGGTAGTATAGTGTTTTGAGTGGCAGAATTCAACACCGCGCTTTGCTTTGACATTTTTTTAAATAGTTAATTTCCCCGAGTGGGAATGAAACCCATATAAACCTGTTAATTTCATTCCAAATATTAGAAAATATTCCAATATTTTAGTGTTCTAAACACAAGATTATAAAACGCCGGATACTCCGGACGGATAATCCTGATGAACAGGATATTAGAATTCCGCGTACCTCTGGTGGAGACGTCGCGGCTTCGTGTTGTGACATAAACGTTTAACGCAAAGCGCGGAATCTGCAGCGCGCCGCTCACAGCGATATTTCCATCGTTTTATGTTCGGAACACCGCATACTTTAGTAGTTCAGCGGGTCCCGTGTGTGCGCACCCATCCCATGCGGTTGTGGGGTGGCTCGAGATACAACATTTTTAAACTCCAACCGAACGCTTATGAGTCTATATTGCATGTTTTTTGCTTATATGACGCTTTAGTTGAATTCAATTTGGGAATTATTTATTGTTGTAGGTTCCAAGTCGATCCAAAAAAGTTCGCGTGTTAAATAAGCCTAGATATGATGGGATAATGTACTGCGTTGAGTTAGGTTAAATCAGTTGTACTACGTTTTTATTATTATTTTTTAATTAGTCAACCTTATTTTATGGGAAAACCTGTATATCATTTATATATTTTAAATTTTATATAACACAAACTAGTTTACATTTCCACACACTAAAGACTAACGGATGTTAATGTTGACAATGAGAAAGTCCCGCACATTTATAGACGTAGACAATCTGCGTCCCATTCTCATTCTCGTCTTTTACTAAATTTCTTAGCATGCCAACTTGATATTAAATTCTTGGGTACATACCGGGTGATGGAGACAAATAATATTGGTAGTTGGTTATTTTTAATGTGTTAAGTTTTCTCGGTAAGTTTACAATTCTTAACATGATTAACTATCCCTTTAAAATACCTTTTTATTTAAACGTATGACCGGCTTGTATAATATTTACCTAATTGAATATTTGAGAAAGAAATGTATACAGTCTTTCCGAACAAAACATAAGATGGCCCGCTCTTGATGACATAACAATCTCGAATAGTTTGAAAGGTTTATTGGACTCAATAATGTTCGATGGACTCTTAAGAAGTCTCTGATTATATCAATATTGCTTCGTATATACATCGAAATAACCGAAATATTTCTCGTGAAGAAAACGACACAAAGGGATCCCTCGGAGGACTCCACTGTAACTGGTCGCGGACGTCGGATAAATTTCCAAATAAAATTTCATAAATATTTTTGATATATTCACGGTCAGGCTTTTCATACTTTGCCCGCGTGGCTTATCTGGATTATCTCGGGATTTCCACCGGATTTTTTTAACTTGTTCGCATTTGTGCGTCCGCTTATTGCGTTTTATCTGGCGCGTGATTTGCCGCATCGCCCGCCCGCCGCAAATATGTTTATCGTGGCCCAAATTCCTTTTAAATTTATGGAGCGAACGTTAAAAAATAGCCAACGTAAAAGTCCTACAGAAGCAGCCTCTTTATTAAAATTCAATACCCGCCACGTCCCGCGCGCTCTAGTTGGGAGTTGTATTAAAACTATGTCGTACATTGTTTCAGGTGATCAAGGGATGAGAAAAGTTGGTGCCGTCAGGACTTGTATGACTTGTTGAGCGCGACCACGCGTGGCAGTGTTTCGGTTTGTGCGCGTGCTGATGTGATCGTGTGACACCAAGTTCTCTGTCATGGTGTCATCATGGCGCACGGTAGCGCTGCTAGCCGCGCTGCAAGTGTGTGCCAGTGTTCCGGAAACTCTGTATCACAACCATTTCGCCGTTCACGTGCCGGCGGGCGGGAAGCGTGTGGATGACATCGCGGACCGACACGGCTTCGTCAATCACGGACAGGTATGTCAATTTGCTACGTGTTTGGAATCTCGCGTATTTCGCACTGTGGCTCGTATATATTTAATGTGGAAAAATGTTCGTTTTTGCTCGATCGAAGTATTCAGTAGCGGTGTGTGTGAAATATAAAAATATGTGTTTCATTTTGTTATATTTCCTTGAACTAAATCAAGGTACTCACTAATCTATGAGGCGTATTAAAAAAATACGAAACAAGTAAAAAGTGTCTACAGGAAAATTAGTGCAAAGCTCGAGTTGATTTCTTGGCTCGACCGTCTGTCTGTCGACGGCCGTCCAATTAAGTTCTCTCGGTGATTAATGGCCGCAATACCTAACTCTGTACTACTACTGGAATTACCTCAGCCAGAAAACTGCTAGTTACGTTCGAATATTTACAAAACAAAATGTAAATAATATGATGTTTAATATAGTTGTCTCTATCAAATTACATTTTTTTTTAATCTAAGGTTTTGTTTTGAGTATACGTATATAGTTGAGACTAAAACGCGGCTTCGCTCGCTTAAACTTATTTTTATATTATAGCCAAGGATAATATATCCTGTATATTTTTAATAATATATTTTTTTAATAAAATTTTTCTATGCCCTTTCTAATATTAAATAATACTAGAATATGTGAATAAAGTTTCATGATAATCGATTAAGTAGTTTTGGCGTAAAAGCGTAACAAACAAACTTATATTCTCATTTATAATATTAAAATAATCCATAACTAATGTAAGTCGACATAAAGTAAAATATATATATTTTTTTATTTAAAATACAAATTAAATTAACAACATTAACAAGCAATTAAAATTGGCGATTTGATATCGTTCAGTCCATTTATGGTTTAATATTTTTATTAAGAAGTTTTATAATATTGTTTTTATTAAAATGTTCGTTCTTTGGAATCAAATTTATAAATGAATGAACAGAATCGCTGAAGTGATTGCTAATTTCAAATAAATTTGAATGATTAAACTAAAGGAAAAATAAAATATTTATGGTAAATTTATAAGAACTGTGCATACGGTGAAATATAATATATTTACAATAAAAAATAATAGTTTCGACTTTTTTTAACATTTAAATTTTCAACTACCTTTTCACTTCAGCGGCAGGGTTAGCAGGGGGAACCTAGTGTTGGAACTCTCTATTTCTCAATTATCCAGACGTAGCGTATTGACTTGTCGTGTTGTGTTGCCTTCTCGAACAAAAGTAAATGAAAATAATTAATTCCTGCAAATGGAAATAGAACCCATAACCATCACGTTTACAGACGCTGTTGACTGCGGATGCGCCACGACGGCCCCTTCATATGCTTATACCATAATTTTATTTTAAAAAATAATGTTCATATTCACAATTACAAAACCAAGATTAAAGGATTCTACGTTGTCAAAGAAACAAAAGACTTCCGGTTTGTAGTAGTTTCTTGTTGTATTTATGTGCTTGTGTGACATATGTATTTGCTCATACTCTGGTACAGCGTTGCAGCCTTACGAGATTTTTAATATATTTTTTGTTTGTATATATTTTTTTTAATATTATATGATGACGTGATTTTAATTTTAAAATTTTTATAATTTATATCATGTTCGTAGCAATGCATTTAAATAAAGATAGACTTGGTATGTGAATTATATATAATATATAAATAGTTAAATTATAAAAGAGGCCGTTCGCCGTGGGCATAGCGTCTTACTGTAAGCGACGGTTGTGGGTTCGATTTCCATTCAAGGAAATTAATTATTTTCATTACCTCGCTCTGGTTACAAGACAAAATATATTGTCTTAACACTTGGTCCCTTCTTGCTGCTATATGTGGGTTACAGGAAGCTAAAAAAAATTTTGCCTTACAACTATAGCTATTTCTATTTGCCAACAATTTTGATTTTATAATAATTTCCTATTAAGCATCTCAAAAGCGAATATTGTCCAATACCGCTTAAAGTGGACAGTCCACGCTTTTCCTGTCGCTTACACTAGTATCTAGTGAAGTAGGGACTCAGCATTCCCATCGTCAATGAATGCATTTGACGTCCTTTGAAGAATCGACTTTTGCCCATTCCGTTCTAGTATTGCGCCTATAGTTTGGATATTTGTCGGTGGGTCGGTGGTTATTATGTAGGGTTAGTTTTGAATGAGGGTACTAAAATATATATTTTGTTTTTCTTAATGCCTTAATGACGAGGACTGCATTAAGAATTTGGCCTTCTATATTTAAATATTAAAATTATATACTTAAAATATCTTAATGATTATAAAATTTGTAAGAAAGAAATATGTAATTGACAAAAAAATAACATTTTAAGTAAAGAAACTTAAGTTTTGATTAACGAAAATCGGGAGATGCTTAGGTAACGGAGTGTCTTAACACTAGCTTCTCTCTGCCTGCCTTACTATATGCGGGATACAACGTGAAACCAATTCTATGATTAGTTGAATCCATTTTACATTTTAAATAGTATTTTATGGTATTATTTTTTACGTGGCGCATTCCAATACCTAGCCCAAGGCGATGTGTTTGATTGGTTTGAAAGGTTCTGGATTTATTTTTCATAAAAACTTCCCGACAATTTTCAAACGCTTAACCTAACAACGGAATACTTTACACAAGTAACGACTTTTTCTCCGTTTTACTTATAGATTTTTCTTTTTGCGTTTTTTAGCTTCGCGCTGTATTCTGTATATAGCGGGATAGGCAGAGTAAACCTAGTGGTTTCGCTACTTTGTGGCTAATTTTCGGCCCGTTGCGTGCTGAGTGGCAGAACTCAACGCCGCGCTTTGTCCAGGAGAGCGAAGAAATAAGCTAGGAATTATATATTATAGGATTAGTTCTCATTATTAATAGATAGAATATTTCAATAATAGTATCTTATGCGTAAAAAAATAAAGTGCAATGCGATAAAATATATATTTGTTATTGTTAATAGAAAAAACTATATTTATATTTCCAAATACTAATCGAGTTATTAATTACTTACTTACTACTTATCTATTTTTAAAGACAATTTTAACTCACTATTGTGAGTTAAAACTAAAATTTTACTTAATTAAACATCCTTCTTCTATCTCAACTCGCAATGCCCCCAGAATTCAAAGAAAAATGAGGAACGGATTGTCTTGAGGTTCCCTCTGTCTACTCTGCTGTGTGCGGGATACAGCGTAAATCTGAACTAATTTAATTTTAATTAAAAAAATAAATCAACATATTCACCATCGACATCCAATGCAAGTAAGACCGTTGCGTTTCATTAAGTAAATTATAACATGATTAACGTAGCCAATTATGCTGTGTTTTAATCGTGTGAATAAACGAACGAGATAGTGTTGCGCGATAAAGTTCGTTCGTTATCTGTAGAATAATTAAAAGTTGCTGATAATTTTCGATACGAGCGCGATTAAAACGGTGCTGGGGTGATTGAGTTTGTCACGGGGAATTACCGGTGTGCACGCCACGCGTGACATGACCATTCTGTGTTCGGTTGAAAGCGGGACATAGGTTTTTTTATTTGCTATTTTAAGGGTTCCTTTCATTGGCTACGAATTAAATTTAAATTAAAAAATTGGAGCCAGTCGTGGCGCAGGGGCACAGTGGGACTGTAAAATTGACTGGTTGTGGACTGGAGGAAATGAAATATTTATTTACATTTATATTTTCATTTCTTCGCTCTGGTGTTAAGGCAAAGCGCGGCGTATAGTTTTGCCACTCAACACGCAATGCCTCCAGAACTCGGCAGAAAGTCGAGAACGGAGTGTCTTAACACTAGGTTCCCTCTGCATACCCTGCTATGTGTCAGCCTGTGTTGAAACTGGCGCTAATTGTTTTTAAGTATTGTATTAAACATTATTATAACATTTGAGTTTTTATTTTCTTTTTGGGTCCTTTTCGTTTTTTTAGAGGAATGCTTCTGTTTTATTAAGGGTGGTCTTAGCTAAGATTTTTTTTTGATGATTCGAAACGTCATTCGGCCGATCAAATTTGGTGGTGGTGTAATGTCTCGAGACGCAAAAGATAAAAACAAGACAGTCCCGTTCAAAACGGAACGTCTAGTCACATTAGCCGTGCATGCCCGTTTGTGTTTACACATGGAAAAAGTAAGTGTGTGGACTGTTTATTGTTGCAATTAACTTATGAATATTTAACCTGTAAGTATGAACATTGTGGTAATTGTTTATTTATTTTAAGATATTTCCATGTGATATCGAGTTGTGTTTACATTTATAGGAAATTTATAAAGTTTTCTACTATAGCTTGATGCTTTTTCGCGGGGTAGGCAGAGGGAACCTGTGAACCTAATGTTAAGATACTCTGTTATCATAGAGATATTTCCGTTCCTCACTTTTTGCCGAATAGCGTTTGCGTTTTAAGTGGCGGAATTCAACGCCGCGCCTCGCCTCGTGCAAATACAAATATAAAATCGAACCCACAACCGTCGCGTTTATAGTCGCACGGTTGTGCCCCTGCGCCACAGAGGCTTCATTGATGAATGATGAATTAGAAAACTGTAAGACCTAATTAAAAAAAAATAATGTAATAGACATAATATAAATCTATCTCTACATTTATATATTTATGTATGTATGTATCGGCAGTTTAATATGTACGTAGCGACTGCACTACTAAGACGTGTGTTAATACCGTTAATAATTGATTAATACGGTACACCCGTTTGATTTGAATTTACACTGCGTTTACACAATAACGAGAATCCGTTACATTATAGCTTGGCACTAATTAACTTAAATGTATCGATCGATTGAATGTTATGGTAGAGTCCGATAATTGGTTATATCTATTATATTATTATGGCTTTTTCGCAATTTACTTTCTGGAAATTGAGAAATCTTGAAAAAAAAATACAGTGTATTTTTTTAGTTGAACTACCAGCTGGAGGCTACCAGCTTGTTCTTTTGGATTTGGATTCGATTCCCACAAGAAGAAAAAAAGTGTCGAATATTTTCATTTAACGGGCCCCCGTATTAACGGGGCAAATCGCGGCGTTAGGTAAGTTCCGCCATTAGACAGGCAATGGCTCTGCCGACCCTGGGATGTTCGGGAAAAATTGTGCTAAAAAAAGTAATTGGTTTTTTTTTAAATATTTCTTGTCGTAGCAATGCATTTAACTTAAATATTTATTTTTTCATTATTAATTCAACTTAAATATTTCAACCATTCATCTGGCGAAATTCGAATCGACAACCACCGCGCTTTGGACAGAGACCTATATAGACGACGATGATCGACTTAATTTACCCTTATATATATTCTACATTAAGGTATTTGTTTACACCACGCGGACCGTTGTGATCGAATGTTTGAGCGAGTGTGCCACGTGTTTGCTCTCACGATTACCCCATATCGTTTTGAATAAATGATACGGTAACCTATACGAATAATAGACGGAATTAAGCCGTTGCGTTTGCGGCAATCGTGAATAATAAATTTGTTGCCGAATTTCTTTTATTCTTTTCCGTTCCGTTTCTAAACCGTTTATTTCCAATGAATACAAATCATATTTCATAATTTTTGGAGCGTAATAAATAACGGTCTCGTTGTGGAATGTCTTGGCGTTCAATGAGTACGAAGAAGTGGTTTTGTTTGGTAATTTTTTTTTTTTTTGCTTTTTAATATTTGTGTTTTTTTAGTGGAATCGTATTTTGTACGTTGGTTTGTATATTTTTTTTTGGTTTTAATTTTTCTAATGTGTTATATGAGTCTTGGTACTTAATCACAACTAAGTAATATTAAGAAAATTATGTGTTAGCAGATGAAACTAGTATTAAAAATGTTCGTTCCCGAGTGAGAATCGAACCCACATGTTCAGTCCACGACAGGCCTAAATCTCTTCAAAAAAATATATAATATTTATGCTTATTTTAATTATAATCGCTTAACTAGTCTAATTTAAAACACATTTCTCCATACATTCCCCTAACAAAAGGCAAACCCCAATATAAATTAATCTGCCTGTATCACACCCAACAGATTTCGATTTCATTTCAACAAACTTCAACTTCAGCTGAACTGTATCTGAAGATAGTTTCTACCGCATTTCATGGTTCGGGCTTAGGCTTGCTTTAGTATTTACTCGAGCGTATGTTATAACTGAATTGTCAGCGCGGAGGTCTCTCGTGTGTTAGGAATTAATGGAGAAATTGCCGTTTTGATGATGTGGGTTCAAATTGTTTATTAGTGTTAGTACTATGCGTGGCTTCGTGGCGTTGTGGGAGTGTGTGACTGTATACGAGTTGTTTTTACGTATCATATATTTTCATTTCCTCGCTCTGAGATGAGAAGCCATGGCGTTGAGCTTCGCCACTGAACGCAGGGAATCGAGTTCTGGCGGAAGATGGAAAGTAGGATGTAGAATTTTGCCTGTTCTGCTATGAGGGAGGCATGAAGTATTTAAATATTTAGTTGCTTTTTTATTTTTTTTATAGTTTCACGCTGTATCCCGCACGTAGCCAGGTAGGTTGACGGAACCTGACGTGCCAAAGATTACGACAGGGTAGGTTAGGGTAGGTTTTGACAAAATAATAAATATTTCACTACGACACGTCACTTTTTTTTTACTTTGATTTAAAATAGCAAAAAAAAACAATGAAACAACTTCTTATGTTCTCTAATAATTAATAGTGAGTTTGAAAGAACCTTAGAACTTTTTTGAGGACTCATCTGGGGAAAATGGTGAGACGACTTCCTCATTAATACGGATAAAGCAGAATGGAAGAGTACCTAAAGAAAAAAATTTTTGTATAATATACAATGTTAAATATTATTTGTTATTAATATAAGTTTAATACTATTTATTATTAAAATAATAGTTATTTTACAAGTATATTATATCATTCAAGAACATATAAGGGAATGCAGTCTATGTTTATTTGAAGTATGTACTACTATTTGAGCTTAAGTAAACTTCGATAATATATAGCGCTGTGAGCATTATTAATGTATTAATTAAATTAGTCCGTTAATCTTCTGTTAATTATAAATTAACGACAGTATTATTACGTATTATTTACTGTAAACACTTGAAATGCCTTTATCTTGTAAGAGACTAGTCGTCGCCCTTGATTTTGCTTGAGACGTAAAAGTGGAAAATTTCAGTCTTTGCCCTTTTTTTTGTATAATATATAATCTTTTGACAGGTGAGTTGTATAGTTTGGGGGTCAAATGTCGTGGTGGTCAAAAGTACCTAGTATACTGCCAGAATTCAGCAGAGAATGGAGAACGGAAGTGTCTTAATGGGAACGGACTATCTTAACATTATGTTCCCAGGGTTCCTCTAACTACACTATCATGTGCAGAATACAGCGAGAAGCTCTTTTGACAGACTAAAGAAATTGCTGGACGTAGAAAGTTTAAATTTGCCACGTAGATAAATGCCAATAAATGTTGTTTTGAATAAAAAAATACTTAACAAAAAATATATTATTTGTATGGAACATAGTATTCATTATGCTTTTTTTGTTAAAAATCCTATCTATACAGTTTCATTCTTATTGTATTTAATGACTTTTATGATAATTGAAAAATGATCTTTAAATGGAGGTAATAAATAGGTCGTGCTTGTAAAAGATTTTTTTGTATTATAGTTGAAATTGAAAAGCTCTCTTTAAAAAATATATTTAGTTTTTTTTTTGCTTCACGATGTGTTCCGCACACAACAAGAAAGGTAGAGGGTACATGAGAGCCGAGATGAGGGTGAGAGGGTACATGAGAGAGTGTTAAGTAATACATTTCATGCCACTCTGTTCAGATACTTCTGTTCCCCAAAATCGAATTCTGGAGACAGTGCGTATGAAGTGGCGGAATTCAACGCCGCGTTTTGCACCATTAACGAATCGATAATGGGGTAAACGATTCCATAATCTGTAGTGTCGTCGTTGTCGTTTAAAAACACAAAAGTCCTAGTTGGTGAATTCTGGACGTTTCGTGTTCAGCGATTAAGCTAAACGCCGTCTTTTGTCTCATAACTTCTCAAGCAGATATCGAATCCACATCCATAGCATTTACAGTTCTTAATTAGGAAGAATGTATTGCCATCTATCCATCGTCTACAACTCACGCGTATATAGTCATAGGCTTACTTAGCACGCACTCTAATGGAGTGCGTAATGGGTTCAACGATAAATTCATTTAGCCGTTATTTTAGTCGACAATAATGCAACGATATTGTACGGATATACTTACCGTAGTTTTAGAAAACCGAAGTGGGATGGAGGTTGATAAATTTTTGGTTTGGTTTTTGTAATTTTTGGTATATTTGCTGTTCAAATTAAAGTGTTCATATAGTTATAGAGATTTTATTCGGTTTTTTTTTCGGTTAGTAGTTTAGTAAATGACTTAATTTTTTTTTTATTAAAATTACTATAGGAATTTTGTGTACAAAATTGGCATTTTATGCCGATTATTGACGTCAGCATTGGAATTTTACTTTTGGCAGTGTTCGCAAAGGAAACCTGACGACCTTGTGGTAATAATGTTAAGTCAGTTCCCAATCTTGAAGGTGGTGGAACTCAACGCCGTACTTTGCCTCGTCATCAGACTCGCGCGTACAGCTTACCGTCTCATTTCTTATAGCTATAGCACTACGAGATTAACTCGAACGAACATGCTTCGGCCATTTTGTGGACACCGTTAATACGATTAATACGACGCCGGGACATAATAACTGCTTTGTAAAACCTTTGTCTCGTACCACCTAATCAGATTGTGCACTTGGCCCTCTTTCACGTAATTAGTACGGGTTCTAATCCACGGAGACATGCTGTTAATTGAATATTATGCCATATGCGTAAATATTAAGGAATATGTATGTATGTATGTATGTATGTAGAGATGTGGCTGTCGTGACACAGTTTGGCGATGTTTGGAAGTTGTAAGTTTGATTCTCATTTGTAGGTGAGGTATTAGTTATTTTAAACATCCGCTTTAGTAATGCAAAGCGCTGGCACTTTCGGTACACTCCAATAAAAGAATAGAAGACTAAACGCGGTTCGAGGTTCAATGCTTTACATACAACTTTCTTTGCTTTACATTCAACACATATCAATCGGGTACCCTCTGCCTTCCCATACAAAGTGAAGCTACACAATACACCCAAGCAGGTATTGAAGCCCCACCTATCACATTTAACTAGGCGTGCCCCATCAATTGCGCCAAATTGGTGTCACTATCTAAATAAATCTTTAAAATGTTAAATTGCCCAAACAAAAAGATAAAGTTGGTCGCATAACTCGCAACATGTTTTATCTGAGAACTTTGTAATTAAAATTTACTCTTTGTTCTAACTTTAACGACATCGTGTTAAAAGTATCCAAGCTGCTGCCTCACTCTCGCCAACCTACGCTTTGTTTTTCTGTTTTAATATATAAATAACTACAGCTATAGTTAATATTTACTTAAATTTATATTTCCATTTCTTCGCTCTGGTGTCGAGGCTAAGCGCGGCGTTGAGTTCTGCCACTCAACACGCAATGCCTCCAGAATTCAGCGTAAAGTGGGGAGCGGAATGTCTTAACACTCCCCTCTGTCTATCCAGCTGTGCGGGATAGAGCGTAAAGCTGATTTTATAGCTAAAGTTTTACTGTTTACTGTTTCTGTGTTTCTTCTTATCTATTACAATTTTTGTCACTAAAATAAAGTTTCATAACATACGTATTTATATTTCTTGTACCTATGTATTGAAGTAGGTTTTTTTTTCATTTTATCTCGTGCTGGACGAAGTAGCTTCTGTGTGTTTAAATGGTAATAAAGAGTTTATAACAAAAGAGTTGTGTCGCAAAATTTTCTTCGCAAAATAAATAAAAGCAATGATTGTGGGTTCGATTCCCACTTGCGAAATGAAATATTTAATATTTTCATTTATTCGCTCTGGTAGGGAAAACGCGGAGTTTCACCACTCAATTCACAATACCTTGAGTGGCGGAAAGTACAGAACAGAGAGTTAAGACACTCTGTGCCCACTGGATTCTCTTTATCTAAACTGAATAGATACAGCGTAACTCTGTAAAAATAAAACATAAAGATACAGATTAGACAATAAAAAAAATCCTCACACAATACGGTTAAATAAACCGGCCGGCTCATAAATCTCCTACTTTATATTTCAACACATACTTCCAACTCGCGTTCTAACGAACCCCTCTCGTGCGTCCTACATTAATTTTTCCGAGCCTTAAGTCCAGACTGCGTGAAGGGTCCTTCCCCGGGTTGTATTATGACTTTTTTTTGTTTCACACTGTATACCGCATATAGCAGGGTGGGCAGAGGGAACCTAGTGTTAAGACACTTCGTTCCCCAATTTCTGCTGATTTTTTGAGACATTGCGTGTTGAGTTGCGGAATTCGACGCCGCGCTCTGCCTTGTTACCAGAGCAAAAAAAATAAAATATTAGATATGTAATTTCCCCCGAGTGAAGATCAAACCCACAACCGTCGTGCTTACAGTCATACGCTCGTACTTCTACGCCACGGAGGCCTCGTCGATATCTGCATAAAATTAAATGCTAAATAATATAAACAAATAAAATAATTAAATAAACTTCACGCTGTATCCCGCATACAGCAGGATAGGTAGAAGGAATAAGATAGGCACTCCGTTCCCCACGCTTATTCATGTTTTTTTTTTGGTTAGGCAGGAAGAAGTGGACTTTGACGTGTGTTTTGCCTTCCGTTCTGTTCTTTCATATTGTCGTTCTGCATGCGCCAGCGCTGTGCATTACTGGAGCTGGGGCTTAAAATAAATAATATCCAGAATCAAACCAACCACCATCGCGTTTGTTACACGCGCTTGTGTCACTGCGTCGCTACGGCGATTATGACTTCATAAAGAATAAATATTACCGACAAACCTACATACGTACTACGGCTGTGATAAATGAAGCGAGCACGGAACATCCGACGACCATCTGGCACATTCCGTGCTTATTACTCTCACAAAGAATCTCTGTGGAAAACGAAAACTCCATTCGTACCTCTATCCGGTGACACATCCACCCATTAGGTTGTTCTCGAGGCGGCGGCATTTTTCATACCGATTCCCGAACACCTGTCACCCTTTGCTTTTCAATGGAATATTATACATTAGGTTCGAGGCCTAGGAGACGCGACGCGACGCGACGTCTTTGGACTGTATGAGTGGGTGGGTTTTTGTCGTGTGTTATGTTGTTCACAACTGTTTGCATTGTTATCGTAATCTTATTAAAATTGTGTATGTAAATGTATGGGAATAGGAACATCGATGTGTCCTTTCAAAGAACCGGCCAAGTGCGAGTCGCACGAAAGGTTTCAGAAAAAACACGTTTATTGTATGGGAACCCTTGAATATTAATTTTTATTCTGCTTTGTAGTATATCTTGTCATAGCGACGGCGAAAATACACGTGAGATAATTTTAACTTTCTTACTATCACAGTTTATGAGAAACAGCTTGGCGACAGACGGACAGACAGATGATAGGTTTCGGACGGACAGTAATAGAAACCCGTTTTTCCTTTTGGATTTCTATAAAAACAAAAATAAAAATAATTAACGAATTCTCGTTTCTTTCACTTTTCTTAGTGCATAATACATTCGAGTTAATTTCCAGCTATTACCGTGAACTGCTTCCGTTACACCTCACCGTAAACTCAAACCTTTTTATCGCCTTAACAAGTGGTATTTCAGTGAAAAGTTAAACCACATTTAACTCGTCAGAAAAAGTTCACATTTCCACTAATATACTGCTGAAAAGGTAACATTTTAATGTTAATCAAATTTGTTTTTCAATGTTCAGTAGATTGGACTATAAATTATGTTGAAAAAGCTTACATTTTTTAAATTAATTTGCTTTTCTTTTTTTTTTCTTCTTTACACTGTTTCTTGCATGTAATATAAGCATGTACATATAAGGGTAGGTAGAGGGAACCTAGTGTTAAGACAGTGCGTGCCTCAATTTCATAAGGATTATGTAAGCTTTTTGTGTTCAACGCCGCGCTTCGAACTGACACCAGAGCGAAGAAATGAAAATATTACATATTTCATTTCTTCTAGCGGGAATCGAAAACTCCTGTCGCGTTTACAGTCACCCGTTTGTGCCCCTGCGCCTCTATCCCTTGCAATAATTTCATTTATTGTGCCTGTAAAAATATGTTTTACAATACCTCATGAGTTCGGCGGATAGTGGTAACCGGAAACGTCTTAACGCGTAACGGAGTGTTTTAACTCTAAGTTCCCTCTGCCTATTCTGCTATACGCGAGATACAGCGTTAATCTAAATCGTATCGATGTGACCACATTCGATAAGGGTTACCTTGGACCCTGAGTTATATATTAAAATTAGATAACAGGAACGAAACCGCTGGCAAGGTCTTGTATAGTAAAGCAAACATATATCCTCAACACCTAAATATGCCACCAAACTAAGCCCAACCGTTCAAGTACAGGTAACACAATATGTTACCAACGAGCACAATGGTCGTATACAAAACATTCGTGCCCAAATAGGAACGGTTCGACTCCGCAAGGACCATCGACTACGTGAGCTGAAACGTAATCCCCTGTATTTTTTTTTGTTTCTCTGGTCCTTTTTATTTATTTTTGTTTTTTTTGTTTGTTTATTGTTTATTCAAAGCGTTTATTAGTGTTGATTATTTTATTTTCTTATAATGATTTATCAATCGGCATATATCTATGATATTCCCAAAATATAAATAATTCTATATATATATATATATTACCTCCAGTGAGATCCGAACTCACAAATTGTCGCGCTTTTACTCTTGCGCTGCGACTGACAAATCAATATATCATTTAATACTTATATCAAAATAAATATATAAAACCATTCAGTTGTGGAGTAAATATAACAATATTTATTTATAATTTCTACATTACTAAGAATTCATTAGAGCTCTAATATGTCACAACTCCCTTACATTAGAAGGCAAACAAACCGACATGGAGACGCGTCAGTTGACGCGACACCATGATTTATGTGTAACGATTTTGATCATTCTGTTACAATATCATTTCCGATTTTGTATTTATTTTTACGATATGATTTTATCTGATTCGATGTTTGAGAAGCTGTGTGTGTTTATTGGGGTGGTTCTTTTTTACGTATTTTGTTTCTGTAATTTGATATTTTTATGTGAGTTTTTTTAATAAAATTAGATTTATAAAAGTTTTTAACTAAATCAGTTTTAGGATGTATCCTGCACACAGCTGGGTAGGCAGAGGTAACCTAGTGCTAACACACTCCGTTCACTACTTTTCGCCAAATTCTGGAGGCAATGCGTGCTGAGTGGTGGAACTAAATGCTGCGCTTGGCCTTAAAATATAAATTTACATAAATATATCATTTTCTCGAGCTGGATTCGAATCCACAACCAGCGTTTACAGTCACACTTTGTGCCCCTACGACACGACTGGTATGGCACGATAAATGATATTCACTGATACCAAAGATAATCATATTACATAAATATAAATAAAAAAGCAAAATAATTTATTTACAAAATATTTTTGTTGTATACACATTTGTTACACAACTTTAATTTTAAACAAGATAAGTCATCCAGAGTTATTACAATATCGACAGATTTGTAATAATTATTTACATTTTGAATGGATTGTACGAAATACGTACATCTACATACCATACATACAATTGATGTGCGTTTTTAACTATATTTCAATTCAAATGCGTCGGTATTCCAACGTATCAATATTGGACAAGCTGAATATTCAGCAGGGCGAAAAACTGGGTTCAGGAGATCAAAATAAAAATACTGTGCGGTTTTGTGTGCTCGTATATAGTACCAATAGTTTATTTTAGGTTTTTTTAGCTTTTAATAATGATTTCAGTTTGTGAACTAAAAATGATTTGTGTGATACTTTTTGGTTTTGACTCGTATTTTTTTTTCTGTGGATCAATGATAATTAATTAGATGAGTGTTTCTTTTAAATAAATTTATTATTCGATTTTTTTTTAATTAAATTAAGTTTATTATGTGACTGCAACAGTGGATAGTAAATTGATTTATCGTAGTGTAAAATGTTATATAAATAACAAGATAAGGGCTAGTTTTTCTTAAGAGAATCTAAACAGTTCATTTTTGATATATTTACTCCTTGCACATTCCATTTTTACAATATTTCACTTCCAACAATATATTTTATCTACAGTAAACCTTTTTTTGTATATGGGCAGTGCACCATAAACATCGGGCCCGGTGGGGTAGGTATGGCACAAAAATGATAATTTTGATCCCGATCCCAGTTTCCGTAAACATATTCAATTCGAATAACTGTTCAGAATTTTCAATTCAATTACATGTGTGTTTGACGAGTTCCGGATGTATGTATGTATGTATGTCGATTCATATTTCAATTTAAACAACTAACCCGAAGATTTCAATTTGCGGTGTATGTAGGTGAGTTGGTGAAGTAGTATTCTGTTCCATCCGGGGCCGGATGCTGTCGTCAAATAATGATTTTTGTCCTACAAATAACATAGGTATAGTACATATATTATGTATTTTATTTCTCCCTGGCGTTAAAACTGTAGGCGTGTGAGGTGTTTTAAAGATACGATATTTTTAAAATTTCAAAATTATAATATTATCTCTTCCGATATGAGCACTTTTGCATCGTCAAGTTACATTGATATGTCAGTAGTGTCGGTCCTAGAGTCCTAGTCCAAGACGGCTGGGAAGGCAGGAGATCTGACGAGAAACTCACCGCGAACACAAATCGGATATTTCTCAACTCTACCACAGTTATGTAATCAATCTGTAAGGATCATTATCAAACGCCACACAAACTTCCAATTTTAAGTGCTCATCAAAAGTAACTGGAAAGTAGTTTTAACTACTATTTAATACATTGTACGGATCAAACAAAGTTGGGTCGTAAACGGCAAATTTACTGTTATTCCGTCACGGCAATCCCCTGTAACTGCGTTATCATAAAGTATTCATGGAAATTACCAATTTCGTGCGAATCCATTATTTTATGTTCACTCTTTTAGTTATAGATGGTAGGTGTAGCGGCGGCCGGTCGTGGCGTGGGGGCGCAAGGTGTGACAGTAAACGCGACTGGTTGTGAGTTCGATTCCCACTCGAGAAAATGAAATATTTATTTAAATTTATATTTTCATTTCTTCGCTCTGTTGTCGAGGCAAAGCGCGGCGTTGAGTTCTGCCACTTAACATGCAGTGGGAATGTCTTAACACTAGGTTCCCTCTGATTACCCTGCTGTATGCGGGATACAGCGTGAAAATGATAAATAACATAAAATGTCTCTCTCTGGTGTCGAGGCAAAGCGCGGTGTTGGGTTGTGGTCCGCCATTCAACCACTCGAAAAGGGGTCTTCACCACTAGGTTCCTTTCTTTTCTGCCTATTCTGCCGTGTGAATACAGTGTGAAGCTGATAAAAAGGTATAACATGTTCGTGCAACTACTTTGTAATTGTACTTGGTTAGCATTGTAGTGAATAAGATCTTTTAGTCGATAGTTGTTTAGATGTTTTGTGAAAGTAATTTACCATTTGTTTTGAAATATATACAATTAGCTACAAAGTTTGTAAAAGAAAATTTAATATCTCCTTTCCATTTGGCGTGGCGGGACTGAAATAATTCATTCACTCGAGTAGCAATCGAACACAAAACTGTCGCGTTTATAGTGAAACGGTTGCGCCACTGCGCTACGACGGTCTCCTTGACAGTAATATATACATATTCGTTATTGTAAATTGTAAATTTGTTTCGAACACCCTATATTATCAACACTATCAAAATATCAAACTGCCACGTTGATATTTATTTTACAATCTGTTACGTGTTATTTATTAACTTTGATGGTTTTTATCAGCTTCACGCCTTATCCCGCACACCGCAGGGTAAACAGAGGGAACTCAGTGTTAAGACACTCCGGTCCCCAGTTTCCGCCAAGTTTTGGAGGCATTGCGTGTTGAGTGGCGGAACTCAGCGCCGCGCTTTGTCTCGACATAAGAGCGAAGAAATGAAAATAAATGTATGTAAATATTAAATTTCCTCAGAGGGGATCGAACCCAAAACACTTTGTGCCCCCGCGCGACTGGCCTCAGATATTTTATTCAACTTCATAATTAATCGTTTTTTCTTCAATGAGTGTATAAAACTTATTAGTACAAGAACAACAAAAAGTAGAGTGAGAAGACACTCAGTTTTATGATCGAATTACGTGCCGCTCCAACACGCAACAACAAAGGCAATTAGGCTTTATAACTTAAAAGGTTTCTTATCTAACTTAATTTATCCAAAGTAACTTTCTCGAAGTGAGTTAAGTACGAAACGTAATTCAAAACACCGACACAAAAATTTTAGGTGAGCTGATACAGAATTAGCGTTGTTGTAACTATTTTATCAAAATTGTTTGCAGTTTGAACAACTGTGCAATTCGCTGAAATAGGTTTGTTTTTAGGTTGGTACTATCGGTGGATTTATTTACAAACGGTGCATAAATACATACATATATATATATATATATATATATATATATATATATATATATATATATATATATATATATATATATATATATATATATATTGATAGATAACTATTAATTAGTTCATCTCTGACACTAATGGATGTTATCAAAAATTAATTGAAGAAATATTATTGGGATTAATATTTTATTTACTTTTTTTTAGCTTCACGCTGTATGCCGCACATAGCATGGTAAACAAATGGAACCAAGGAAATCTTAAAACACTTCCGGTTTCCGTTCATTTTTCGGTGAACTCTGGAAATATTGCGTGTTGAGTATCGGAACTCTACACCACGCTTTTGCTCTATTACCAGAACTAGGAAAATGAAAATATTAATTATTTAGTTTACTCGAGCTGGCATCGAACCCACAACTTGTCGTGTTTACAGTCACCAAAGATATAAGTTAACTTTTTTATAAGAAGCCCTTAGACTTCTGAAAAAATTCTGGTGAAGAGCTGTTGTAGGGTTGCATATTCTTTACCCTAGAGGAGCTACTGCGGGAGGGTCAGGGTGATCCTCCTGCTAGTCATCGAGGTAGCGGGTGCCCTAGGAGAAACTCCAGGGCATCCTAAAGGCGACGGTGGCCCGCAATAGGTGGGCCTTCACCGAGGCGTCGTAGTAGTATGCGCGAGCGATCCTGCGGCGTCTCATCTTGGTGGAGAGGGTTTCTGCTGGATTTTAGTGGGTAGGACCGGAGTCACCGGTGAGTCCCACAGTACCGCTCATCCGTGAGGCACGTCGGCCTTCCGTATGAGCGGTCTGCGTAAATGCATTTCCCAGCGATAACAAAAAAAAAAGAAAAGGGTTGCATATTCAAGTGTTAAATAAACATAGAATGCTTCAATTTATTACTCAACAGACGATCCTTTCTTCCATCTAGATCCTTTCCTCTATCCTTCAAAGTACTAGAATATTAAGAGATTGCGTGTTAGATGGTGCTTTATCACTTCCACACAGCGATCTATGTAATAAAAGTATCCAGTTTATACTCTAATTGAATTCTAGATTTTTGAATTACCTACTATATTTTTATAACTAGTTCGAGGTATCAATCGAATTGAAAATTTGAGGTAATTTATTGTATTTTGTTTTGTGTTTTTGAACGTTTTTTGTATCTAGACTCGGTTCAGTGAAATTAAATCAGCTTCACGCTGTATCCCGCACACAGCAGGGTAGGCGGAGGGAAGCTAAAACAACTAAAGTAATCAACACAAAAAAATATTAATAACTTTTTAATTATAAATTTTTAATTAGGTATCTCCAGACTATGAAAATTATGTTTTTTCTCAGCCTCAGCTATGTTATGTATATACCTAGTTAGTGTAGATTTACTTTATTTCCCGTCGAATGGGTTGCGTTCTCTTCGAAAACAAAGGCGTTTCCTACTGGCTGCCGGTGACATGCGCGCACGACGTTTGTATGACTTCTGCTGTTCAATTCATTCAATTTTATAATTAAATATGATTGTGTTGCGTTAATTAAATTATAATATATGGATGAAATGTGTTTTTTTTTAGCTTCAAGCTTTGTCCCGCATATGGCTTAAGGTTAAGCGAAGGGAACTTGGGAACCTAGTGTTAAGTTTGTTATTTCTTCCTTATTAAAACATTTCCGTTTCCCAATTTCCGTTCAATTCGTTACATAATTCGGTAATACCTATTATTTTGAAGTATGTAATTATATAATATGATATAGCTAGCTTTTACTTGCGGGTTCGCCTGCGTGGTTGTGTATGAGGTACATCTTCGATGAATGGACTACCATTATAATTCCTTAAATCGAATAGTAGTTACTGAGATTAGCAGGTTCGAACAAACACACTTTACAGCTTTATCACATTCGAGTAGATATATTAGATTAAATTATTAACTTTTTAAAAACAACTGCCACAGTGTTTTGTAGTTATAAGTACTGTATAAATATTTGCTCGGGGCACGTTAACTTTAAAAATAGACGCAACTAAATATTTCACCACAGTTTATTTCTCACGGGGATGGAAGTTTACTACAGTTTTCTGATACAAAAGTGTAAATAATCGTTTGTAACAATTATTTATACGTTTTTGCAAGCTGTAGCTATTAGTAGTGAAAAATCTCTTATTTTGTTGTTTTATCTTTTTAGGTCTTATAATGTTGTTAAAGATAATTTGTAACAATTTTGAATGTATGTACTTTAAAGTTACTGATATTTTACATGAAGTAGTGAAAATATTTGCTTTAAAAAAGGATAATTGAAAATAAAATAGTAAAGTTGGCTTAGTATAAAATCGACGAGGATGGGATTCGAACCCACGCGTGCAGAGCACATTGGATTAGCAGTCCAACGCCTTAACCTCTCGGCCACCTCGTCTTGTAGTAGATTGTTAAATATATTATACCATTTTCTTTTCCTCTGGACTTACCTGTTATTGAGACATTCCGTTCTCCACTTTTAACTTGATGTATTACCAAAAATTTAAAGTACGTGTGGCCAGTCGTGGCGGCCCCTGTGCCACGACTTTATCGGCCTCAAGTTACTGTCACCCGCTTATGTTAGTTACATTCACAAGCGTGTGACAGTAAACGCGACAGGTTGTAGGTTCGATTCTAATTCGAAGAAATTAAATTTTCATATTTTCATTTCTTCGCTCTAGTGTCGAGGCAAATCGCGGAGCTGACTTCTACCACTCAACATGAAGTGCCTTGAAAATTTGGCGGAAATTGGAAAACGGAGTGCCTTAACATTATGTTCCCGTTGCCTACCCTAGGTACAATAGGTTCCGTTTACCTACCTTGCTACATGTGAGATACAACGTGAAGCTAATAAAAATAACCCTATAATTGGTTAGTAGGGTTGCTCCGTACAAATATGACGCAAGACCCATCGCATCTCATACATATTCCAAAGAAGTGTAATTATTCACGCGCACAGGGTCATATTATGTAAGTTTTAATGAAAGCACGGCTCCATTAGGAGCGGAATATTCATTCCCTTGATGACCCTCTCGAATAATAAGTGTATTGTTGTAGGTACAAAACAACTCCATAGGTTCCCGGCAAGTGCCGCCTTACGGTTTCCTCATTGCTAATGATGTGGATATCTATAGACTGGAAAATATTATATTTATCCCATGGCTTTCTAGATAAATAAGTAATAGCTGGATTAGTGTTCAGATGCATATTATAATAATTTTCTTCAATCGCGGCGTTAAGTTCCACTACTCAACAAGCTTTTCCTCAGCGTAAAACGGGGAGCGTGTGAGATAGAGCGTTCCAAAAAAGCGTTCTTGTCCATGTTATACAGGGTAGTATTTAGTAAGCAGTAAAGCGTAAGCATTGATATATTAGCTTAGTTTCACTAAAATGGGATCTAAATAATAAAGTTCAGGTAGTCCCTTGTCGCGATATCTGAGGAAGCGTTAGGAGCGTGCTCGCAAAACAACCAGACTGGATAAAAAGTATTAACGTTGTTGTCCGAACTTACCTGAGTACATCGAGGGTGTATAAAAGTTGTTAAACTTGTAAGGCTCTTCTACTCTCACAGGAATTTTGTTATATTAAATTTATTACTTCACTATCTGCAGTATTAACATGCAATGCTTAAAGAATTCAGGTTAAAACACTAGGTTCCCAGGTTCCCTCAGCCTATCCTGCTGCGTTCGGGTTACAGCGTGAAGCTGACGTTTTGTTCCTAATGAAAAAATGCGTCTTTATTATATTATTTTATTTTAAAATTGAAATAAAATATAGTGGCCATACAGTAGTTCTGCCGAAATATTTCGTCTAAGACGAGATGTTAGTAAAGAAATTTTAAATATTTTTTTTTAACCATTTTAATTCGAACTTTAAAGTCGAAACTTGCTTTTAAAACTACACTCCCTTAAACGCCCCAAAGGACCAATATTTATATACTGTTGAAAAGGGATCATGTTCCTACAAAATGGTTGACATCGTCACTAACATATTTACGCAAATCGATTCTGTCCTGTTGTCACGTCACAACCGTTTTACCCTTTACTCAGTACAAAGGGGCAGGGTTGTTAAAATATGAAAATAGCAAAAGTTGATATTCTGTAAAAGTACCTTTCTAAATACTTATAAAATATAGAGAAAAATTTGAACGTAGCGGATTCGAGTTGTGCTACGTTCAAATTTTTATACATTTTTAGAAAATAAATATTTTGTGGAATAACACTTTAAAAATGTTAAAAATATCTTTTTAAATATTTTCGAATTGCATTTCAATCACTTGTATTTTTTGTTTTGTGTTAAGAAATATCTACTGAATACTATAATATATACTTAGATTCATATAGAGTAGGTAAACGAAATGTTGTGTGAGAGACGGCACTTAACGCCGCGCTCAGTCCACATAATTTCAAAACAATCATTCCTTCGAGAGGAAATGGAACACATAATAACCATTACATTAACAAAGAAACTCAGTTCCACTGTATCACAACCACCTCGTAAAATTTGGTACTTGGTTAATCTATGTGAGATTTGAACTCGCTACTACGAAATAATAATCAATAGCCTATTATATGACAAAACACGCCATCCCATAATCGACGTATCGTGCATTTAATATTAAATTGTTATTAATTTTGCATAATTAGTGCGGCCGGTAGTGCTGCAGAGGTACTAGGCGTGACTGTAAAATCGAATGGTTGTGGGTTCGAACTCCACTCGAGGAACTTAAATATTTATTTATATTTCCATTTCTTCGCTCTGGTGTCGAGGCAAAGCGCGACGTTGAGTTCCGCCACTCCACACGCAATGACTCCAGAACTCGGCGGAATGTGGGGAACGGAGTGTCTTAACCCTAGGTTCTGCCTGCCCTGGGAGCTGTGTTTTTATTTTTCTTTTTATACATGTATGAGAGGCCGCCGTGGCGCAGGGGCTGTAGTGTGCAACTGTAAACGCGACAGTTATGGGTTCGCTTCCCAATCGAGTGAGTGAAATAATTATTATTTTTGTTCGCCTCGCCCTCGCAATTAATTTTCCTTCAGATTTCGGCGAAAGGAACATAGCTATCTTAGTGGAGAACGGAGTATCTTAACATTCTGCCAACCCTGCTGTGTGCGGGGTACAGCGTGAAGCCGATTTTTTATTTTAATAATTATTGCAAAAAAACACAATACTACAATACATCTGACACCTCTCATTTAGCACGTTTGTGCGTCACGAATACATAATTCGTATTCGGGGTTGACGCCATTAAAGGTAATCTCCACTGCCTATACGGGTCCTATCATTGATTGCTTCGCTTCAATGGGCTACATGCTGAGACACCCTGTAGGTGGAGTTTAGGTCTCTTTAGCTATGTAAATTATTACTATATGTGGCTTGGTCTAGGTATTGTTGAGGTTTCAGGTCTAGACCCTAGACATAGTCTAGACCTATTATATTTGACCCAGATATGACTGTTAGTTATGCCGTATTTGATTGCTTTCGAAATTAGTTATAATGTAGCGTCTTTGGCCGAATTGAAATATTGTTTTTTTGTGTAATGATTTGGCGTTAGTGTTTATTTTTTCATGTCACCAGTTGGGTCACTGGTTCAATGTCTGTTTGTCCCCAATTTGGCTCCGTATTGCGTTAGGCAAAGTAGATGGACAGAATAGGTAAAACTTGGAGCAGTGTTTTTATTTTTCTTTTTCAAAATATATATAAAAGGCCGTCGTGGCGCAGGGCCACTAGTGTGTACACAACCACAACTGTAAGCGCGGCAGTAGTGGGTTCGCTTCCCAAACGAGGTAGTGAAGTTTTTAATCCGTGGCGTTGAGATTCGCCACTCAACACATTATTCCCTCAAAATTTTACGGAGGGTGAAGGAATGGAGGTATCTTAATGTAGAACGTAGTGACCTAACACTCTGCCGACACTGCTGTGTGTGTGATACAGCATGAAGCTGAAAAAGAAATACAATTGTATGAAACGTAATGCGTATTCAACGGTGAATTTATCAAGGTTATTATAGTATGGAAACTATGAAGTTGCTTCGGGGCAATTGCAAGCCATCTAATGGGTGGCACATACATACATACATACATATGTACGTATGTACGAGTATGTAGTACCCACCAATATTGGCGTGTTCGTAATAAACAATCGAATTGGTACCACTTGGAATGCTAATTTTGAATTTCGCCCCGATACTACGGTAATTTTATGTAGGTACTTGTCAATTTTGCTGTGTAAAATGGTAAACTGGTGGGATTATTGTTGTTAATTTTACAATTTTATGTAAAATATATGTAATGAAGCTTAAATTTTAAAATATTTTTTACATTTAATATAAAAATCAACATAATAAAAGTTATTATGATTTTAATTATGAATGAGTCTCGTGGTTTGTTATGTGTGGTAGATGTGATTTGGATTTTGATTTGGAATTTGGACACCTACCTTTTATTACAAATCTGCAATGTCCACATATGTTTACTGCAAAACAAGTACATCACTTTACTGCATTTAACATGTAACAAATGAAGTCGGATTCGTATCGTAAACACTTTTATGTAATTTTGTCGACTTAATGGTATTTACTTTACACATCCAAAAGTAGGTCAGACGAGAGGAGTAATAAAGCGATATGTTTGTTCCATTAAACTACACACGTCGAACGCGAGTGGCCATCAAACCTTCATCTCGATAGCATTATTCGAGGTCCTCTAAGTTTTTCTATGAAAAAACTTTTTATAGCGCGGTCGCATTACCATGTGAACCGTTTACGGCCCACATTCCCCCGATAAAACTCCGTTGGCCAGGGCAGGGATGCGGGCTTAAGTCCTGTAAGGGATACGTTGTAACTTGACGCGATAATAAGTTTTGGAAATGCTACGGAATTATCTATTTTTCTATTTTAGATAAATGTTCCCTTGGCTTGTTGTTTTGTGTTTTTTTTATATTGGTATGGGTTATTTTACATAAATTAGTAAAATAAATGGAAAATATTAAATCATGATTTTTGGAATCTTTAGAGGTATTGTATATGTCCAGCTGTGGGCTTCGTAAATCTGGTGATGGTCAATGGTGATGATAATCAACTAATCAACCCGTTCTCTGCCTTCCACATCCAGTCGAAGCCAGTCCGTTTTCTTTCCGGATAACCTCATTTCTGATTTTATTATTCAAAGAAACTTCTCTCCGCATAGCTCGCTCCATAGCACGTTGGGCGTTGACTTGAAACTTGTGGTCTTGACCCACTGTTAGTAGTGCCTACGTTTCACTACCGTAAGCGTATGATGATAAATTCAATCATTTATTAAATTCTTTAATATACTGAACAGATTGAACGGTACTGTGTGGAGTCGTTGCTATAACTGCATGAAATCACTTGCCAAGTGGCGTCCAGTGCTAAACTGCACGTGTCATATGGAATAAGTTTATGAATAGTTTTAGCTATTAAAACTTATTTCAATACTAAACACAACAAGCGTCGAAACGAGCTCATTACATTTATTATGATTTAGTATTATTGAGTGCTTATTATCGTATTGTTTGTTTAATATAATATTGGCCCAATATACAGTCTAAAATGTTTTGGTTTGAACCGAGTTTTATGTACGGTTCCTAATGATGATAATTTTCTTATATTTCTACTTAATTAAAAAAATTGTAATCTTCTTTGCGTCATTTTTATTTAGCACTTTGTTTGTTTTTGATTTTGGAAATAATTTAAATTGAAATAATTTGATTAATTTGCAAGAAATGTCTGCTACGAAAAAAAGTACAATTTTATATAAAATTTGGGTGATCTAATTTTTAAAGCTCATGAGCATGTTATGTTTTTCCAATATTTGGAAAAACATAACATGCCATTCGGAATGGAAACCGAGTCCGTGATTTCGGATTTATAAATACTCCATAATCAATAATCGCTAAACCAGTCGTGCACCATCACCACGAATTTAGAGAAATTTCATCTGCCCAGCAATACTTCCAGAAGCTTATAAATCATCAGTTAATGTCAGAAATAAAATTTGTGATTTACTTCGATAAATAAAGGAGAAGCGGGTCACACTCTAAATCATGGGTAGGCGTCGTCAGCTCTATCTGAATACGGCACCTGGCGTCCACGAGATGTATGTTTCTTTTTGTTGTTCAGCCAACGAGTTTTTCACGTACACACTCCTCTCGTCTCGGTACCGACGTTCGCGAACACCTGTGCCTATTCTACGTCTTCCATATTTATTATGTACAGATAGAAACGATAATGGTCTTTTTTTTGTATTTATAATAGCAATTTAGAACTTTTATGACAAATATTTGATATATTTATCTCTTTTTTTTTTGGGGAATATATTGTAACATATTTGTTAATAATCATTATTAATAGGGACATCTGTGTAATATGCTTATTATTTTGTCGATTTATATAGAGAAATGGTCAATATTTTAATCAAATTTAATTGAAAACTATTTACGATTTCGAAAATTGAGAGCATTCATGGTGCAGGGGGCGTGTTGGATTCCCACTCCAGGAAATGAGATATTTTATTTATATTTTAATATTATATTTTCATTTTGAATTTTGCCACTCAACACGCAATTCCCCTAGAATTCGGTAGAAAGTGAAGAGTGGAGAGTTTAAATATTAGGCTCTCTGTCTACCCTGCTACACGCGGAATGCAGCGTGAAGCAGAAATATTGGAAAGTGAACCTCATATCATATATATAACCTACCTAGATAGAAGCTTACCCCACTATCCTACAACAGTCTGACTCTTCTCAAAGAAAAATATAAGCAATTTTGCTCCTTTTAAAAACGTTAATACTCCATATATTTTATAGCTCCGACTGTACAATGGCGAAGCAGTTGTGAACTTATCGCGTAATGTTGCGTTATTTTTTTGAACGACGCGCGTTCCGTCTGATGTTTTTATTATGAAGACGTGTCGGGACTAGGCGAGGGAAATATTTACAGTAGGTACCTATGTTAAGGAAATGTGTCCTCGTGATGTACGACTCGCTTGCCTTCGAATGGTATTTGTACGCTTCAATTGTTATGTTGCTACAGCCCTTTTTTAGGGGGACTCTGTGAACGGTAGTTTCCTATTCAAATTTGTGTATTTTATATGCTCCTTTTAATGTTGGTTTGGTATTTTGTCTGTATATTTTTTTCGGGAATTGTATTGTGTGGTGGGTTTTTATGGAACGTCTTGTGTTAAATATAAATAAATCAGCTTCACGCTGTATCAGTGTCAATATATTCAGTGGATAGTAGAGAACGGAGTGTGTTAACAAGGGTCCAACTGTATTACGCTGGCGGGAGATAGAGGTACCCTAGTAAGACACACTCTCTCCCTCTCTACTTTCCGTCCAATTTTCAGGACATAACGTGTTACTCGGCAGTTTTAGCTGTGCTACGATTTGTATACAGAAGCTGAGAAATGAGAGCCGGAAAACGTTCCCTAAAGTGGTAATCGAACTCACGACCAACTTTTTTACAAGCAGTCGTTGTCCCACTGCACGGCATCAATCGTTCACCAATATTTGTTATCTCTCACCGTCTCTTCCAATATTTAATTAAAAGAGCCAAGTTTAACTTAAATATTGTTGTAAAATTGTACTCATTAACTTAAGTTCCTTTGGACGGAAGTGTTTCGCAAAGTGCTCTACTCGACTTATTGATGTAATAAATTAGTGTATGAAAAATTATAATCGTAGTTTTTTACGCAAAGACAATTTTTAATTTTTTTAGGAAATTAGCGTAAGGGAGTGTATCTTCGACCATATTATTATGTTTGTGGGAATTTTAACCGACTATTTAAGAAAAATAGTAATTATATTAAATGTTTCATCTCCTCGTGTGCAAATCGAACCCACAATCTGTCGCGTTCACAATCACACGCATGAGCCACGACCGGCCATTAAAAAATAATATACTTATACAAAAAAAAAAAAAATAACAGTACATAGAAAGAATTGCTTCAAAGACTTTAAACAACTTCTAATATATGCACGCCGTATCTCGCTTTGCAAATTGGAAATTTGGCGTTGTGGCCTCGTTATCGTTTTCATTTCGGTAAGTGTGCCCGAGCAGTTAGTGCAGCGGGAAGTGCAGGGTAAATAAATGAATTTACTGTTTGTGTTTGTGTTTGTGTGACCCAAACGTTGGGTTTGGCTGTACTTAATATGTTTACTGTATCATGTTATTTTCATTAGTATCGTTTGTATGGTTGGTTATAAATGATTTTAGTTTGAAACGAACTGGTGTAATTGAAGTCGTTGTGTGTGAGTGAGTGAGAGTTGTGGTGCAGAGCGTGCGCTAGGTTGTGGATTCGTTTTCCATTTGAGGAAATTGAATATTTATTTTTTTATAAATGTTTTTTTTTACTGTTTGTGGCTCAGACGTCGTGTTTGGCTGTACTAAATGTGTTTAGTGTTTACAGTATCATGTTATTTTCATGACTATGGTTATTAATTATTTTAGTTTGAAGTGAACTGGTGTAATTATTAATTATAATGTCGTTGTGTTTGTTAGTTGGAAAATCTTTGAGGCCAGTCGTGGTGCAGGGACGTTCGGCTGCAAATGCGATAGGTTGTGGGTTCGTTTGACATTCTGCTTCACGCCGTATCTCGCATACAACAGGATAGGCAGAGAGGGAACCTAGTGTAAAGACACTGTTGAACAATTTCCGTCCGATGAAGCATTGTGTAGTAACTTAACGCTGCGCTTTGCCTAAAATAAATATTTAACAAAAACATAATTCATCAACACATCAAAACTAAAATCCAAACAAAAAATATAAACCCAGACGCCTCAAACCAATACAGAAGCAAGAGTCTCCTGCCAAATTACTAAAGTAGCAAGCGAGTCTATAATCCTCACCTGGTACCAACTCGCCGGAGAAGCCCGCAGATTACCGTACGGCTTAATAGACGGTGTATTAAGAACGCTTTGAAACATTCTGAAATGACCCGCTCCGTACAAGACGATGGAATGATGAGAAATTATTAATTTGTGCGATAAGTTCTTGTATAAGTATGGAAAACTTGGAGATGTAGTTGAAAAAAAAAGGAAAATTGTTATTTATTTTCGAGATTGGGAAGAAAACAATGAAATAAACTATTTATTTGGTTTTTTCACTATTTTCTTTAATGACATTTTGTAAAACGTGGTTGATTGTGATGTTAATAGATAAGGATAGATAACTATGTATTTATTAGTCGGAAGGAAATTGATTTATGTAAAACGAAAAATGCATATGTAGTTCAAAGATCAATCATATAATATTTTTAAAATTGAAAAAAAAAAAAGGAAAAACAAAATTATTTGCATCGGCCGGGAATCGAACCCGGGCCGCCCGCGTGGCAGGCGAGCATTCTACCACTGAACCACCGATGCTTGTGATACTTCCATTAAACTTAGTGGATTTATTGGGATTCATAAATGCTATGACCCTATAAATATTGTTAAAAAACTATTATTAAAATATATTAGTGTATCGTAGTTAGTACCTATATACGAATATACTTATATATAATTCTTTTATAAATATAAACCACCGTTCAAAATTAAATAATATAATTAGATAGTTTAAGATTTGACAAGTACTTTCAATAATTTTATTTACTATTTAAGTGACACATTTCTCCGTCTTTTACAGTCACATACTTTTGTGCCCCTGCGCTACAATTGGCCTCAAATGTGGTAAAAATATTATTTAAAACCTAAAATTATAACAGATATTTATATAAAACTCTTTTAATTCACTACCAAACCGAGTCGTTAGTGAGCCATTAAAAATAAATATAGCGGTAAAAAATAAAAACCACTCGGCACTTTTATTTTGAACGAATGAAACGCGTTAAATGCTCTTTTATTTCCGTTTCCACCGAATAGCGATCGGATTCCGGCCGTACAATACTATCACTTTTTTTTTTGGTAGCACCTGGTCTTTTATCCGATTACAGAAAAAAGGAGGATTAGACTTTCAAAACTATGTGTAGCTGTGTGTAGAAGTGGTCTTCTTCCAGGTGCTTTGTGAAGCCGTTTTATTTTGGTACCAGTACTGTAGGGTACCGTATTGTAGGTTAACTGTTCTTATTAGATCCTTCGGGAACTGTAGGTTCCCGATCTAATAAGTTTTGATTACGCGGTCAATTTTATAGAAAATGCAGTAAAAACTATGTATAAAAGTTAGTTAGTATCTTCTTATTGAGTTAACTAGATGGGGTCGATTTTTTGATAAGTGGTCTTGACAGATGGACAACAAAGTGATCGTACTCAGTCTAAAAATTGGTTAAGTCAATTATTTGATATAATTTTTTTAAATGTTTTTTTTGTAAAAATTGTCAGTAAAACATGAAGGTTGATGAGGAGACCAAAGGTCGATGAAGAGGTTCACAGCGAAGCCAACAATACGACAAGTTGAAAACCAAGGCAAACTTTACATTAACTAACATTTTTATTATAATTATCAGCTTCACGCTGTATCCCGCACACAGCAGGGTAGGCAGAGCGAATCTAGTGTTAAGACACTCCGTTCCTCACTTTCTGCCGAATTCTGGAAGCATTGCTGGTTGACAGAAGTCAACGCCGCGTTTAGCCTCGACACCAGAGCGAGGAAATGGAAATATAAATTTTAAGTAAATATTTCATCTACTCGAGTGGGGATCGAACACACAACCAGTCGGTTTTACAGTCACACTTCGTGCCACTGCGCCACCACTGGCCTCATTTTTTCAATTATAATTATACTTCTATATACATTCAGATTTACATATGTTTTACATGAAATAGTATTAGTAGTATAAAAATCCGAACATTTTTTTCCATGGCAGTAATTCATCCGTCGGCTAATGCCAAGAGCCCTCCTTCTGAGGACCGCCTTTGAAAATATCCCTCTCACGGCCTCTTTGCTGGCAAAAAGTAAATGACGTGCAGTCAGACGTCAACGCTAAAGGTGCATTCACGCGGCCAAGTATCGTTTTGTGAGAATTTCTTTCCAATAGTCCCATTTTGTGTAGGAAATTGTTAATAAATATTGTTGTTGTGTTTTTATTTTGTATTACATACCTACTATTATTTGGAGCCGTCGGTGTGTAGTTAGGCAGCGTGGTAAGCGCGATGGTTGTGAGTTCAGTCCCCACTCGTGGAAATTGTTTGTTTTCATAATTCTGCACTGGTGGAGAAAACGTGGCGTGAATTGCATTATTAAACACGTAATGTGCCCAAATATTAGACAGAAAATTAGGACGGGAGTGGTTTTACGCTAGCTTTTCTCCACATCTTTTTTTCCATCGTCCATACCCTGCTATGCGGGAAAAGCGTGAAGCTGTTTATTTAGATACTGAATTTTGATATAAATATTGAAAAAGATAGCTACGTAAGCCACCTCCATAGCGTGCTAAAAGTTCCTGCACACGGTACATGCATATTTTAATATTTCGATAGGCCGTCCCGAAGTCCACTGGTGACGTTGTTTTTAAGCATGATATATGTATGGGTATGTATGTATGTATATGGGTGACTTGTTTAACTTTCATCATAAACCATTTTTTACGGCCGCATACGACGTATTGTACTTTAATGTGGGATACAAACTCAGCTGCGGTACTCTCTTTGTGTATTTAGATATTTTTTTTACATTACTTACGAAATAATCCAGTGTGATTGTCAAAGACATTTTTTTGTTATTTGGCTTTGATAATTGAGTTAAGCAAAGTTAATAAAAAAATAAAAATCCCACTGTTCTAAAAATTTACTCTATTTTTAGCTTCACTTTCCCCATGTCCACTGCCATCAACCTCTTTATATCCTACGACTTTACGACTTCATATTCTCGAAGACAACCGAGGTCCCCAAAAATAGATTATTAAATTTACATTCATATGTAAATCTTCCCACTGTATCCCGCATGCTGTAGGGTAGGCAGAAGGAACCTAGTGTTAAGACACTCCGTTCCGTTCCGTTCCGTTCCCCACTTTCCGCCGACCTCTGGAGGCATTGCGTGTTGAGTGGCGAAACTCAACGCCGCGCTTGTCCTCGACACCAGAGCGTAGACATGGAAATATAAATTTAAGTAAATAATGCATCTCCTCGAGTGGGGATCAAACCCATAACCAGTCGATTTTACAGTCACACTTTGTGCCCATGCGCCACTACTGTCCATTCATACAAAAATATATTAAACGGTTCTCATAAAGCAAAAGCTATTCTTTATTGCGCCTATTCTTATTTTTGAATACAAAAACGACGCCAAGCTAAACGTATTGTTGGTCCGTGGCGATAAACTAGCTCAGTTATTTAAAAAAAAAATAAAAGAATATTTTTTAAAACTTATCTTGCCTCACCCATTGCTTTGTCTTTCCACAAAGCTGAGGGACGGATGCGGGCGAAACCGCTTTATGTATAGTTTCACAGAGCTTTCTAAAGTTCTGTTCCAAAAAAAGAGTTTATTATTAAATTATGTTAACCTTAATGTGGATAAATTAAATTAAATTTTTTATCTCTAAAGTGTTATTTGTTACAACGGAATAGAGAGAAGAAATATATATTTTTGTGTAGAATATTAATCAATATTTATAGAAAATGTATAACATATAAATTAAACGGACTCGCACCCGCGCTCCTAGGCAACCGTCCAAACGCCCTGACCAATAAGCCATACGTTCTTAACCAGCCATGTCGAAACACTTCTATGTATACATGTATTGCTATTTTATCTAATCAATGGCTTATTTCCAAAATTTAAATATAGACATAGATTATTATTTGTTGCTTCTCTAAATTATAACGACTCTATTTTGAAGTCTCTTTTGAAGAAAGCTGACTTGTAACATTATTTACAGCTGTATAATAAAATTTCAAATATAAAAAAATACAGTTACAGTAAATATACACGTAAAAAGTACATATATTGAAATGGAAGAGTATATTCACAAAATAAATATTTGATTTTTTTATACTGCGTTAATCTTTCCATTGATCGCTGTTTTCATTATTTATTTAAGTTTCGAAATACGCGATGGACGTACAAACGGATTATGTGGATTATTGGGCAAAGGTAACTTATTGATATATTACTTGGGATTTGAATTTCTCTTTTGGATGTGGAATTAGAAATATAACATTAAAATCAAATAATCAATTAAGCCAATGGAACTATTAAAACACAAGAGGCCGTTGTGGCGAAACGGCCCAACGTTTGACTGTAAATACGACGGTTGTATGTTCGATTTCCACTCGGGGGGAGTGAATTTTTTCTAACTAATAAGACAAAACGTGGCGTTGATTTCCACCATACAACTCACAATGTCTCAAAAATTGGGCGAGAAGTGAAAATACAAAGGTTTCCTCTGCCTACTCCATTATAAGCAGGATATAGCCCGAAGGTATTTTTTACGCTGTATCCCGCGCATAATAGTAATAGGTAGAGGGAACCTGGTAAACTAGTGTTAAGACAGTTCGTTCCAACTAAGACACTTCCGTTCCCCACAAACTCTCGCGCTTACAGTCGCCCACTTACGGCCTAGCGCCGCGAACTGCCCCAAAATATATATTTAAGAACTTAAATTCTTAAATCAAAAATCCTTTAGTTCTATATGTTAACTACTATCCTAGTAGGTACATTGTATATCGCCAACTGTACCTTTTTGTTTTGTTAGTGCAAAATCTTTCAAAACAAGAGGGGAAAGTACCTACTTTCTATATGTAACTTATTCACGCTGCGCCCACTATGCGAGATGAGGGCATGAAAATACAGCCTTCAAGTGTCATCAACGAGATGAAAAATACGCTTCGTTAGTTATTTGCTGCAATACAACTTTGTACATCGTTGTTAGGGTTCCATACCTCGAAAGGTGAAAACGGAACCCTATAAGCATCATTTTGTTGATGGCGATTTATGTCGAGATCGCGCGTAGGTATCAATCAAAAGTACTCTTTTTTATAAAATTGATAAAAATTTTAAAGTAGCGGGATTTGAACCTACGCCACTTGGAGACAATTCAAGCGCCTTGACCGCGAAGCCATACGTTCAAGCTACGTCAAAATTCTTATACGCTTCTTACAACTAATTTATGGCGGAGGTTTTTACAAATTTCCACTACCTTTACAGATCGTAATCGTAATTATCTTTGGATATATATTTCTTTCCTAAGTGAGAGAAAACTATAAAATTGTAAAAAATATCAATCATAAGATAGGAATATTTATGGATCGATTTTCTATAGCATTTTCTATGAAATTCTGCGCGTAATTAAAACCTTTAAAGTATTATTTGTGAACCTACAATTAAAATGTATGAGAATGTGAAGTGAGAATTTACAATATAAAAAAAGAAAAAAAAAACGAAAAGTGACTTATTTTATCAAAATAGTGATTACAAATTAATATTTGTAATTCAGTATACTGAACGTTTGTATACACACATATATATATATATATATATATATATATATATATATATATATATATATATATATATATATATATATATATAATACTGTGTATAATTAATAAAAAATTAAACCTTTTGTCTGCTTTAATTATATCGTCCGCAGAATGGTAATTAGTGTTATAAAAAAGGTTTGTTTATATCTTTACGTATTAAAATAAGCGGCTTTTGTGACATGAAACCTATTACGTTATAGTCTAATTTAGTCGAACAAATGAAGCTTAATTATTTTTTTTATTAATATGACTTTTTTTTCATAAACGAAGCAAAAGCGAAAAAAACCTTTTTTTTTTTCTATAAAATTATAATTTTTTCTTACTAATCTTTAACAGAATGAGGTATGAATGCGGTCTTTTCTGTTGAAATAACATAAAAAATAGTGGTCTCTACGACCGGTATTATGTGACTAGTGCAAGCCACGCGAAAGTGGGCTGGGCGCCTTTAGAAAGGTATGAAATGGGTTAACTCGTTAAAATATAATTTTTATTTTTCATTTCGGGAAGTGAACGACAACGTGCATAAGTAAATTAGGAAGTTTGTTAACCTCCCTGTGACTTCATTAACGCCCTGAGCTCTATTGCTTAACAAATCTATTCATTATATTTACATTTTTTTCAACAACGTCGATCTACTTGTTTCTTTTTTTGGTTGTAGACACATATTTTATTAATACTTTAATTTCTTGCTTCTTGCACTAGGCTTATTGAGCTTTTTTTTATTAAGAAGAAGCTCTCGCGTTACCAGTTTCGTGGACTCTAAAACATAAAATCTCAAATTTTATTGTAGGAATTGTTTCAACACTTCCCAAGTAACCTACAAAACGAATTTCAGTAGTGATGGATTAGTCTCATAGATAAGATGACATAAAACAAACAAAAAATAAAGATTTTTTCACTATATACCATGGTTTTCAAAAATAAAACAATTCAACACTGGCAAAGCCGCAGTGAAAAGCTAATAAATATCACAGTGATGGTCGTAGATTAAAATCTAATCAGGTTTTTTTAAATCCGAACCAAATGCTACTTATAAATAAATCAGCTTCACGCTGTATCTCGCATACAGTACAGTAGACAGGGTAAAGTGTTAAGATACTCTTTTCCCCAATTACTTACTTTTCCGTGGTGGAACTCAACGCTGGGCTTTTGCCTTGTTGGCAGAAGAGCGAAGAAATGAAAATTTATAAGTAACAATTAATTCCCCCGAGGAGGTTGACGTAAACGAAACCAGAGTCAAAATGCTGTTTATTTAGTAGTTCAAATTTCATAGCAAAAATGAGCAACAGTCTGTTAAATAAATAAAATTTTCCACTAGAACGTGCCAACCTTTCATTCCGTATATAAATATTTCGTCGGAGATTCTGTAGAAGATTAATGGAGATATAATAAAGAAAAAAAAAATCTAATATCAAAGCATATCCCGCGTTATCCCGGTTGCGTAGTGACAAATCCCAACATCGAGATTGACTGCGTCTTTCATAATATAAAATAAAATAAAAGAAAAAAAACTTCCCTCTCGTAGAGTAGCGCCTACGCGAACGCTCCGCAAGGTGAATTCTTTTCATGTCCAAATACTTCTTTTTATGTCCCTTTGAGCGAGTAACGAATAAATGTTTTCCAGTTTATTACCAACTTAGTACGGGTATTGGATTTGCTATACAATTTTTTATAAGGGCGCTACCTTATAGAGATTGAACTCTTTACTGCTTTATAATATATAAAAAAAAATTGGTTCATTAACATTTTATAATCCTGTTAAAAGTTCGGTCGTAAGCGGGATAATTGTAAACGCGATGATTGTGGATTCGATTCCTATTCAGATTATATTTTATATTTAATATTATCATTTTCCAGCTCTGGTAATGCCACTCAACACCTTGTCTTGCCTTGGTTTTAATGGGAACACATTGTTTTAATACTAGGCTTCCAGCTTCCATCTGCCTACTAATACAGAGTGAAGTTAAAAAAAAAGATACTAATTTAGAAATTAATATGTACTGGATGACGAAACTCAACGACTCTCTTTGTCTACCAAAGAGTGAAAAAATTAACTCGTACATGATAATATCATTTCTTCGAATGGGAGTCGAACCCACAACTATCATTGTCACTGCTTCTATTGCGCCAATACGACCAAAACTGAAATAGTTAAAAGCTAAATAGCAATTTCAATACAATTGAACACTATAAGCTATTCTAGTTACGTTATTACAATATAATATGAACGTAAGTAAATACATAACAAAATGATTTTAGTTAAACAGAATTTACAACTTAATAATACATTTAAAGGCCGGAAACTGTAAATTGTTTTGTTTCAACTATTCAAGAACAAAAGCTATATAATATTTCTTTTGGTTATATGGCGTATTCCTCACATATCAGGATAGGCAAAGGATACGCAAAATTTTTGAGGTGTTGCGTGGCTGAACTAAAGATTAAGAAAATAGAAATAATTCACTCCCGAGTAATTATCGGAGCCACAACCGTCGCGTTTACAGCTGTATGGACACTCTGTTTTCCACTCTCCGCATAAAAAAAAGATACGCAAAGAAATTGAGGTAAAACGAAGAAACATTTAAAAGGAAGTCGTAATTCGACTTCCTTTTAGCTGAATACTTACTAAATATGAGCCGACAGAGTATACTAGCACGTAGCACTTCATGCATGGTGACTTTCAGTTAAACACGTCGTATGGCAGTGGAGTTATGAATTAAAGACGCTTATGGTAAAGTTGAGTGAGGGCGGTCCTCATAAAAAATGAAAATTAAAGAGATTTTCTTTAATATGTAGAATAAAATGAGAGCTGATGAAATTAGAAACAGATTAAATAATCGTGGAGATCTCCACGGCACTGGCTGTGGGAAGTGTGAAAAGCCGACTGGTTGTGGGTTCGATCTCCTGTCGAGGAGATAAAATATTTACTTAAATTTATATTTTAATTTTTTCGCTCTGGTGTCAAGGCAAAGCGCGTCGTAAAGGCCACTCAACACGCAATGTCTCCAGAATTTGGCAGAAAGTCGGGAACGGAGTGTCTTAACACTAGGTTCTCTCTGCCTATCCTGCTGTGTACGGTATAAAGCATAAAGCTGATTTGTTTGATGTATATTTTATGATATAATCGTAATCTAAGTTTTACCATTTTATAGGATACATGGGTATGCCTTATACTTAGTATAACCTGTAAAGCAAAATAAAAAAAAAAAACTTTTATCATGCTTGGTGAAATTGCTCTGTAATGAGCTAGCTGCACACGGTATCCCGCATACAGCTGGGCAGACAGAGGGAATCATGTATGCGAAAAATGTACAACGGAGTGTCCGTTCTTCACTTTTCGCCGAGGCATTGCCTATTGAGCAGCGGAAATCAACGCCGGAATTTTACCTTGGTGCCATAGCTAAGAAACAAAAATATTAATAAACAATAATTCATTCCCCCGAGTGGGGATCAAACCCACATACCCTTGTGCCCCTGCGCCACGGCGTCCTCCAACTAAAAACTGTTTTACAGTATAAAAATTGAAACATCCCATCGACAGGATCCCCAAGCGTATACGAATACATTGAAATGTACGATAAACGTACGATTGTACGACTTTGGCTATCGGGAACCGTTTGAGCGACGCTTCCCTCGATATCTATCCGGCCTTTGAACAGTTGAATATGATTCGATGTATTGATATTGTATGTATATGTAACAAGTATACTGTCTTATTTTTTTATTTTACGCTGTATCCCGGCTTTACAGGATAAGTAGAGGGAATCTAGGCAACCAGTGTTAACACACTCTGTGTTCAATACAACTTCCGTTCTTCATTTTCCGACATATCCTGGAGGTAATGCATGTTGAGTTGCGGAACTCAACGCCGCACTCTGTCTCAACAATAACAAGAACAATAGGTCTACTGTTTTATTTTAAATGTTATATTTTGTAAGTTACATACGATGCATAGGGGTTATCATATTATTTGGAGGGATGTTTATGTATGAAATAGGAATCGCCGGTACAAGACATTAATCATATAATATATGTAAAGTATTTTTGTTTAAATTATTACAGCGTGCGCGTATCATTACAGCGTGAAAGACGATATTTTTTTTTAAATTGATGATATTTAAATAAGTAAAAAAATCGAAAATCCCTAAAAGAATCTACTTAAATCTATTAATATTTATAACATTTACATCAAAGCTTTTTTAAATAGTTTGAATAATTAAATCATTTGGCTTTAAAATCTAAATAAATGTAAAATCTCTTCGCTATGCATCGATCATGTCCACCATATATTACCCGGTACGTAACGGCGTGATGCATTAGCCAACGATTGAATACCCGACCGAGATCAATATCACGACGCCTCAGAGGAATATTGGAGGATAAATTCAAAAGAGATTTATATTTTTAAAACTCGCCGCCCAGTTAGCCAACTTCTATAACGAAAGTTTACTAACAAAACAAACTGCTTTCTTTGTTTATTGGTTATTGGAAGATGATGTGGTTGTGTTGTTTTTGGTTTTAATTCGTTAATAGGTCGTTATGGCGCAGTGGCTCGAGCGTGCGACGATTGTGGGTAACCAACATTTTTTTTATTTTCTGCTCTGGTATAAAGCAAGGCGAAACGCGGCGTTGAGTTGCAACACAACACGCAGATTCTGGGAAATTCCCTCTATAAGTTCCTGCTGTATGTGGGATACAGCGTGCAGCTAAAAAAAGATAATAAAAGGCGCGGTAAGTTAAACAGTTACTTTGTAGTTAATTGAATAGGTATTGTTGTTTTTCTATTACTGTAGCTGGCTGTATAAATGTGGTATTTCAGACTTGTATGTAAGACAAGATTGTAGTGTATTTTTAATTTATTTTCCTTTTCTCTTGCAACTTTGTATTTATCCAGTACTGAGAAAATCTAGATAAATCCAGATAATATATAACCCCATCCTATTTATCTCCTTGTTTAGTTAAACGTGTGTAGTTAAGACCGTCTGTGCCGTATAAATTTTCTAATTCACTTAGAATTCTTGTATTTTTTTTTACAAAGAAATGGTGAAATTTTTAGTTTATATCTATTGAATAGAGCCCATTGTTAAAAGAAAATGTATTTTTTTTACCTAAAATAATGAATTATTTCTAAAAATATTGAACAATTCATTGAAGGTAATATAATGCCGAAATAATCCTTTATTCAGTTCTGAGTAAATTAATTATTTTACTTTCGATAGCTATCTATACATACAAAAAGCGAGAGATTTGTTATATTTTCAAAGAAGAAAGGTTTGAGCAGCGAGCGCTGTTCCAAATAACATGTTATATTATAATTAAATTTTTTGTATTTGGAAATTTTGGTAACTAGTGATTATTATGATATTTTCAATTTTCAAGAAAAGTAATCTGTTCTAATGAGATTGGTTGAAGGGTAACGCAGGGTAAAGTAGTAGCTGATACGTATATAGAACCAATTATTCTAAATATTAAAATAATTAAATCAATATTTTCATTTCTTCGCTTTGGTGTCGAGACAAAGCGCGGCGTTGAGTTCTGCCACTCAACACGCAATGCCTCCAGAATTCGGCAGAAAGTGTGGAACGGAGTGTTTTAACACTAGGTTCCCTCTGCCTACGCTGCTGAGCGCGGGATACAGTGTGGAGCTATTCTAAATATAAATTAAATTTATTAAATATGCTGTAAAGTAGATTTCTCAGCCGAAAGTGAGAGGCGTAGTGACTTAACACTAAGTTCCCTATGCCTACCACACTGTTTTACAGTCATACATCGTGTTGCTGCGCCACGACTGGCCTCTAGTTATTTAGTGATATTATGATTTTGAGTTTAGAATTTTTTAAATAGAAAAATATAAAGATGTTATTTTTAGCGAAACGTAAGCAATATTAAACAATGTAAAGGAATTCGATCGCATTGTTTCTTATGTAGTTGTGTTTCGTACGTATTGAATGCCATCAAAATTAATGATGGAGAAGCTAAAGATCACATCTTTTTTTTACCTAATTCATAAAATAAAAAATTCCAAATAAAAACCACGAAGTTTGACAATATAAATAATACAAACATTTGTATTTACATATATATATTTCGTTGAAACTGTCTTAGAGACGAGGTCTTTCCAAGTATCTTAGATGCAAACTCGAGGCTCCCGCGAGATGAACATGTCGTCTTTACTATCACATTAGCGTGTTGAGAATGTTCGCTGTGCATCGCAGTGAAATGGCATACGTTTGTTGCATATGCTTATTTAGATAAGTGCTGTATAATATTAAAGAAATACGTAAATCTGGTAGCTGTTCAGAAGAGTTTGGAGTAATTAGTGATTATGTTGTTTTTAAACAAAAATAGAATAATTTTGTTTTGCTTCATCCGAATAATTCTTTCCCCCGATTAGAAATTGAACTCCCAATCGTTGCTTCAAACGCTATTACGCTACACCATGCGCCAATAGGCCTAAGATTCAATAGAATATTATGGTGAGATTTATTTTTGATATTTGAACACTAGGTTCCCTCTGCCTACCCTGCTGCGTGCGGGATACAGCGTGAAGTAGATTTTTTTTAAAATACTTTAAATGACTAATTTTATCTTCATAAAATTCTCTTAATGACAATATCATTTATTTTGATATAAATATTTTGTTCATAAAAAATACATCCGTCTACATATCTGAATCACATAAAATTTATTTCATAAAAAAGTCTTTGTAATGATCCAAATATAAAAGCTAGTGTGTAGTTACACAGTACCAGAGATCAACATTTTTGATAAGCATTGTCAAACAATGTTCGTCTATACCAAACCGTTTGGTCAGCGCACGTCGGTAAAGCATCACATCTTGCCCAATTTCCGCTGACTTGATAAACATATGCCAATATTTTTCTCTGTCCTTTTAATTTAATCATTATAGTCTATAGCACTCCCGAACAGTATGACTTTCTCATCGTGCAAGAACTTGCATGAGATTAGTCCTTACAAACAAACAAACAAAGTTACCAACTTTACCTCCTTATTATATTAGTATAGAAATAAAATAAAATTTTGAGCTCCGCTTTCCCTCATTGGGTTAACATTATAATGGCCTAATATTATACCTTTATAAATCCATGCTATTGAAACAAAACAAAATATTACCTATTTAATGGGTTTTATCACGCAACCAGGAAGATTTATCCTACCTCATTATTTTTGGAGTAGGAAGGTATGAGGTCGATATAGCCTCCTCTACCCCACCGGGATCGGGTAGGTACTGCGTACGGTGAATACGAATCGAAAAATGATCTCTCTGTAATCCCTATGAATATATTATTATGTGGTGTTATTACTTTAAGGCCTCTTTGTAAGTTTTTGTTAAAATCTAATAAAATAGATACCTGAGCACCTGATAGATATTATAAATGTTGTAATATGTTTGACTGCATATGCGATGGTTGTAAGTTCTATTCCCACTCGAGAGAATAAGTTACTATTATTTACCATCTTTGGCGAGACATACTGTAGGACATTTCTGATACTTATAATGCGAATACCTCGAATCGAGAAAGTGGAGAACGGAGTGTCTTGAAAGTAGGTTTTTTTGTCTAGTCACAATGGGGATATAGTATGAAGTTGAAAAAAAAAAGAAAATAAATGCAGGATCTACATATATGTGTACATTTTGCAGTGCGTATTACCTAATAATAATTTTGAATTTCGAACTTGTAAATTGGTAAGCTATAACTGCACACTGTTGTTCAATAAAGCAAACCTTTTTGTTTCATCTTTTTTTTTTTTTTGTCAAGAACTTATGCTGTACTTTCTTTTTATGATATTGCCGTAGCACAGTAAATAGTGCTGGATGCGACGATCGTAGTTTCATTTCCAGTCAGAATTACATTTTTAATAAAATGAGAAAAAAAAATAATGAAATCCTTAATTATTTTTTGGAGCTACAAAGCCTTGCGTGTCAATTAAAATTATAGTTTACAGATGTAAATCAGATAAAACTGTACCTAATTGTAGTATTTAAAAGTATTTGATACAATGCCATTTCCCTTGAGAGTGACAGAGAGGAATTTCACCTCGCTTTGCCTAGATTCTCCCCTATTGGAATGAACTGGACCGCGTCGAATTTGTATGTTTAATACAAACATGTGCTGCACCGGAGCTCGTTCTAATGTACTTTTGGGGTACAAACGAATGCCAATCGAATCTAGTACGTTGTTGACTGAAGAAGTCTTTAGATATTTAGTTTGATTTATCTGATCATCATTTATCATTTTTTTCCTCAGCTTTACTCGCTCGCTATATTCTCGCTCGCTCCCTACAATTTTTTTATTAAGCTGCATTTGCCATAAGATTCATTATACAATTTATATATTCAATCACTTTTCATAATATCGAGAAAGTGCAAACAGAGGGGGCCAAGAATTAAGACGAATGTTGTATTTAATAAGTAAATTCGACCGGTAGTTTCTGAGATCTTAGCGCTTAAACAAACAAACAAACCCTTCCGCTTTATTATATTAGCGTAGACAGCAGGCGGGTGTAATGTAAAAACTTTGTTTCGAGTGGAAATTGAACCCAATATCGCGGTAATAGAAACCATATAATAGTGTAGTGTACTAGTGAGGGAGGTTGTGGCACACAGTTGTGGCACAAGCGTGTTGTAACTGTTATCTCAAACTCCTTTGAGAATATTATTTAATAAATAATGCCTTGGCTCGTGGTGTGTCTAGTGGTTAGAACCGTCTATAGTTGTGATCGCGAAGAACCCAAATTCTTTTAGAGATTCAGAGGTAACGATATTTAATATGAAATGTACCATAAATGTAATACAAAATAAAATATATAAATAAATAACATGTCATAGTCTGTCCGTTTTAATCTTCCGTGACATTTCTTAAGTATATCGAAGACGTCCTATCCTCCTCTCTGTTATATCTACTCATTACTGATAGTTATAACTAAATGGGGATAGTGAGTGGCCCCGCACCCGCCACTTACCGTGGACTCCGGCCGTTCGGCTCTGAACCCTCCGGGACGAATCGGAACAGTTTATATTTATGATTCTTGTAATGCTTTTGCGTAAGATCAATTAATAAACACTGATTCAAAGACCGAAGTCTAATATACATACTTGCAATGGACTAGAGATTATTATATGTAGGCCGTAGCCGTAATTACATAACAAATAACTCTCTGTTTCACATATCAGATCGAACTCCCTACCGCTAGGCGGCCGATTATGTGAATCCACTTCAGTTTGTTTCTTTAGAGGGCATTACATTAATATACCCATTCAACTCTCGTGTATATTTCTTAAAACGATGTATTTACTTATCGTATCTTAATAACATTGATTGCTCTATGTGTAATGTGGCGTGTTTATTATTTCCGTATGAATTCGTTTATATAGTATATTCCATATTATAATTATTTCCTACGTGCTCTTATTATATGCCACAGTTTCAATGTTAATATAATTTATATTCATTGTTATTGTAACGCCTCTTTTAAACAGAACCGTCGTAGAATAACACGCACAGCACACACCCTGCAGCTGTTTGTCTGAACTGATACTTGACTCAGAATTGTGGGAATGTAATATAGAAATCATTAATTGAAAATACTCAGTGATCGCTAGAATAGCCAGCGACTCCAAGTAGGCACGATTCTACTACCAGTTCAGTAAAGAACCTCAGTGCTGAGAAGAACTGGCGGAACAAACTCAGCAGCAGAATCCAACACTACTAAAGCAATTCGCCTATATCAAATGTGTCAGCATCAGTGATGCCCGGCTTTATATTATAAGTATGTCGTCGACATCAGTCGATTGACACATTATGTTATCTACGATAAAACCAAGTGTTAGACAAACAAGCGGACACTACTATATACATACACCGGAGCTGGGACATAAAATAGCACCACACACCCATATGAAACGGGCGGACACTACTACATACACCAGAGTTCCAGGACATAAAGTAGCATCACACACCTATCCATCATACACTAAGTGTTAATGTCGAAGCACCGCAAGGCACCGCGACACTATCTAAATATAATATATATAAAATTAAATGCCACAGCAATTCACTTAGCCAAGCACATTAGTACCAGCGAAGCCAAGCAGCAGTCGGTTGTGACTATAATATAAGTCAATACTAAAACAAGGGTCAATGAACTCTAACAGTCGTATAAATCGTAAATAATTAACATTTGGTTAATGTTTAATGTCTATTATATTTAATTAAAGTAATATATAAAAAATATTGTCAGATTACTTTTATTGTAGGACATTAAACACTCATATTATATAATATTTATAAATTGTAAATATATATTTTGATATAATAGTTTTATATCATATTATAAGTGATACTATTATATTTATATTTCCTTTTATAGTAACGTATTAAATATTTACTAATATATATAGAAATTACATTTATAAGTTATTATAATTCACCAAACCTATTTTACTCTCATTTCACAATTCCCATGCACGCATCTAACAAAGATGGCGGCAGACATTCTGCGTACATTTATATAATTGTAATTTTACATACCTCATAAAACATCTTCATCTATTTATTTCCATTTACTAAACAAATAATATTTATCTCTGGATATTGACGGCATTATATGCATTAATATCACTCTTCTTTGTTTTAATAATAATCTATTAAAAACTTACCGACGAAGCATTTCAAAGCAAACATTCGTAAATAGTGAAAGCACTTATGACTTATCTTAGCAACCTCAAATACTTATATCACAATTGAAGACATAATCTCACATGCTTTTTAAATACTAAATATAACTAAATATATGTTAATTATAAATTAAACTTCACTAAACATTTCAAACATCCATCCTTCCTCAGACGCGTCCGCCATCTTTCTCCCCCCTCTTTCCTATCTCCTGACTTTGACGTTGACAGTAGATTATTCAACCAACATGATATTTTACAATAATTAAAATATTAATTATTATATTATTTATTTTTAAATTATAATACATAACGTTTAAATATAATTATTAAATAATTTTTAATAAATATATTTTATATCTGCGTGTTTTACCTACGGTGTATTACGTCACTTTAATATTATTTGTGAACGGAACGCGTAATTAACGAACTAAAGTATTATTTATAAAATTGTATTTATCGTAAGCTATAAATTAAATAATGTTATAAATTATATTTATATTACTTTTTTATAAATTATTATTATTTTGAATTAATTAAATTATTTACCTACACATTTTAGTTCTGGTATGGATCGTTACAGTGTGTGTGCTGACATTGTTAGTTCATTTTCTTGCTCTGGTAACGAGGCGAAACGAGGTGTTCAGTTGCGCCATTCAATTCGCATAATAAGACTTCGACGGAAAGTGAGGAACGAAAGTGTTTTGATGGGAACGAAGTATTTTAGCTCTAGGTTCCCTACTTGCCCTGCCATCTAAAAATATTATATGTATGTATGCCACAGTCAGGTGACCTCAATTGTCACGAGATCAGTAGTATTGTATAATTTGATCAAAATAGTTGATTTACCTATATAATATGTAAATAAATTGAAGAAAGTAATGATATTTAAAACTAGGTTAACTTTGCTCATCCCATTGGGGTGAGTTTACGTCTAAGGGATTTTTGTTATTTAAACTCAATTGGCAACCAGCGAAAGGGCAACGGATCTATCACTATCCGCAACCATTTCCGCTGGGATGCCACAAATTAAAGGATGAAACTTTAATGAATCAATGATTTAAACTAAAATCCAACAATATTCAATAAGTATTAAATCCGAACTAACATCAGCTCCCGCGAGACAAAGGATACGTATGACGAGGGTCCAAATCGTAGATATTAATTTGTGAACATATTAACTAACATTCGCGCAGTGGCAACCCTGACGGGACTTACTAATTTGCTAGGACTAATATCGCAAGGCACTGTACATTATGTCGAAATTAATTAAAGCTGGCTGTGATTTGTCGTCGGAAACGGATATTCTGATCCTTGGTAACCTCTGATATGTAAATATGTGTTTTAAGATAAAGTTAAATTTTGTATTGACCAGCTACAAAATCTATTTTATATAAAAGATTCAAAATCATGATGTGATGATGAAATGTTATTGATTTTTCAGTTTTAATATCGATTTGTAATTAAGTGAAGAAAGTGATTTATCAGTAGTATAAATAATTTAATTTCACTTTTATTATATATAAGATTTATTTGATTGTAAATAGACGATGTATTGTTGTTACCGATATATTATTTTTCCCATTTGTGGAAATGAAGTATTTATTTTCCTTTCTTCGCTCTAGTGTCGAGGCAAACCGGCGTTGAGTTCCGCCACCCACGCATTGCATAACCCGGCGGACAGTGTCTTACCATTACGGTTCCCTCTGTCTACCCTGCTGTGTGCGTGATACATCGTGAAGCTGATTTGATTTAATTTAATTTTAAGTCGGACTTTTTATTTTTATTTACTTTTTTGAACCTGCCACCTCAATCAACCAGTTCCCTGTATCAAACACTTAAATTAAAAACAGTCATGTCCTTATTATGAACCACGATATGAGTTTTTTTGCTACATTGGCTTCATTGGTTATCCCGCGAGGAATAATTAGTTAATTATCAAATTCGTTAATACTAACAGAATATTTTATTACAATAAATATAGACCTTTTGATAAATAAATATAGATGGTTTCCAGTCGTGGCGCAGTGGCACGAAGTGTGACTGTAAAACCTACTGGTTGTGGGTTCGATCCCTACTCGAGGATATGAAATATTTACCTAAATTTATATTTCCATTTCTTCGCTATGGTGTCGAGGCTAAGCGCGGCGTTGAGTTCTGCCAATCAACACGCAATACCTCTAGAATTCGGCAGAAAGTGGGGAACCTGTGTTAACACTAAGTTCCCTCTGCCTACACTGCTGTGTGCGGGATACAGCGTGAAGCTGATGATAAATATAGACATTACGATACAGTTATTACGATATTAATATATTATAATACTTATTATTTATAAAGGTTTGTCCAATAATTTAAAGCCGATTAGTTCGCAATTTATAGTAACATTCTATTTATTAATAATTTCATGTAATATATATATGGCTTAACAATAATTTATTTAACGAAATTGTCATTATATTTTAATTTAATGAAAACCGTTAAGGCTATTATAGCTGTAACGGGTTTTGATGATTTTGATAGTGATTTAATTTATGGGGCGTTTAGTCACGCCATTCTTCACTGAATGCTACTAAAACTGGGCGGAAAGTGGGAAACGTGTTTTATTTGAAACGGGATATTATAAGACTGGGTTTTTAGATTCTCTCTATCTAATGAAGTTGAAAACAAAACTAGACAAAACGAAAGCTTTTTATTTTATCTCCTTTAATATAAAATTAATACATATTAGTACATTATGATTTAATCATCCACATTTTAATTCGTTTCTCGCGATAAACTCGGTTAACATCTGTATGTAAGTAGTACGTAGACTTTAAGAAATTTGGTATTCAAGTAGAAAGTTTCATTAGTTCCGCTCAACTGACTTATAAAGTGTTCCCCAACTCGGCTATGTATCTTTTACCCGGTTTAATTTAGCGTACGCCTAATATTCGAAAAGTTCATACCCGCCCGTCTCTGGTATGGTTTGAAACTTTTGTATTATTTCTTATTTCAATATTGAACGTCGTGGCAGTGTCTGTCTCTCTTGGTGAGGTCGTGTCGTGTTGACTTTTTGGGGGTTTTGTTGTCGTAAATAAGTTTTCTCAATTGCTTTTTTGTATACTAAAAGGTCTATGGTGGTTTAGTTGTGAGCTCGAATTCCACTCGTGGAAATTAGTTGTATCATTTTCCCCCTTTCCTTTATATCAATAATAGACATTTGATTAAATTTATGAGAGGGCAGTGAGGGGGTCAGCTGGAAATGGGGAACGGTAATGTCTTAATGGTAACTAAGTGTCTTAACACTAGTTCCCAGGTTCCCTCCGCCCACTTTGCCATGTGCAGGATGCAGCGTGAGGCTAAAAAAAAAGAAATTAATTTGTTTCCACCCACTTTCTTCAGAATAATACAAAAATAATTATTTTAATAAAAACATTACACACAATAAACACTCACAAATTACAGTAATAACGGTTTCTCAATTAAGGTGCAAATAGGCATATTGATGGCGAGGCTCAATCACGTAAGACTGCACTACACGTCGATAAAGCGCAATATTGCATAATGTGTACACACGTATGCAATATTGCGTTAGGCTGTTAACGTACGACCAGTGTATGTATGTGTGTGTGTGCGTGTAGGCCAGCCGTGGCGCATGGGGTTCGATTTCCGTTTGAGGGAATATTTAATGTTTTCCATTTTATCGCTCTGGTAACGAAGCAAAGCTTTTTGGTTTGGGTTGCGCCATTTAACACGCAACGCTGGAGGAATTCGATTGAAAGCGCTTTCTTTCACTGTCAAAGTTGTTTAGTATTGATTTATATCGATTTATTAAAAAAGTATTCTGCTTTTTTAATAAACTTACTTTGCTCAAAACGAGATCTCAGTAACAATTATTTCTGCGCTAAATCTATTGAACAAATAAAATATTTTTGAAATGTTTTCACATATACATTTGTATTTTAAGTCTAATAACCTATGTTTTAGATATACACTTGGCGTCTGTTCCGTGCCTTATCAGGTCATATCGGTCTACATGGACTGTGTGTACACTAACTTTACCTTCTGACCTAGTGTGGCCTACATATTCGTGTTGATGATTTTTAAATAGAAAAATGTATTATTTTTTCACCAGCAAAATTAAAAATGTTAGATTTTTTTTATGTTCACTTTTATAATTAAAATCAAATAGAAATCATATTCATTTATTTAAACTAACTATTAAGTGAAAAACTGACATGTTGATACTGATAGAGCCCATCGTGGCGCAGGAGCGTGTGATTCCAACATGATGGTTGTGGGTTCTATTCCAACTCGGGAGAATGAATAATTACTTTAATCAATCAATATTTTTCTACCCTAAGGTTAGAATAACACTTTAAAATGTTAAAATGAATTAATCATTATTTCTTTAATTAATCTTCGTAGTGTCTTAACACTAGCTTACCTTTGACTACTCTGTTAAAAAAATACTGACGTTACTATCACATAAAAAGTAATGGAAGCTTCTTTTTGTGTCCATAATGTTTGAAATCTTGCTTAAAACACGACCTTAATACGTTCGTTAGTTACCGCAGTGGGGAAACGAAAAGAAAAATAAAAAGTGGCGAAGAGTTCTTTTCAAAACATAAATAGGGTATAAATTATTGTAGCGTACATTCGAATACTTTCATAGACAGTGTTTTGTTGGAGAACCAAGTTGAGGGAAGTTAAAAAAAAATACAGATCAGTGAGCTGTTTTGAGCCAATTCCAGTTGACCTTGCCCGGTCCCGGTTTATATCGATGAAGTATTATTTATTGTATGAAATATTTATGGAAGCTAGAGAACCTTTTGACGCGTACTATATATGCGTTGCCATAGTGATATGTCACTGTGTAATAGGAAATTGTATAATCGAAATGTATTTTCTTTCAAAAAATATTTAGCTACCTGTTGAACCAATAAAAGTCCTAAAAAACTCGAGTTTTCTTCATTCGTGAAATTTCTGGATGTAGTCTAAATATAAAGTATTGACACGTGAAAGCGATCTTTTTAGTAAAACCTCTAGAGGTTTTACATGGTTAAACAGTTTTGGAGGTACGAGTTGGGGCTATATTTATTTTATTACAAAATATAGTTCTATTGATAAACAGAGTACGGCGTTAAGCACCATCTAATACGATAAATAAGCTTTGACAGGAAGAGTTCTTTACTTACCCCTCAAATTTGCTAAGATTAAACTTTATATTTTGAATTCAAACAAAATACAAATTAAAAATAAATAATGAAATTTTCTCGTAAATTGATTGCCAAAAATTTAAATTATAAAGTAGATTTATCAATGTAACAAAATATATAACAACATGATTTTTTTTAATAAAAGAGTTCTAAAACGTTATTCCAGATGATTCCTTGTCTAAAACCGCAAGAAAAGGCGAAATCTGTACAAACACAAACTTCGATTCGTTTCCCTGTTTCCCAACAAACGACTCAGCTTAATTAACTTATGTATAAATTCCCCAAAGATTACCGTCGGGTTTAACTCTAAATGCAACTCCTTAAAGCCGTGTACCCATTCGCCTATAGTTCATAATTAATTACGATAGTGATTTTTTTCTCATTTTCACGCTGTTTCCCGCATAGCAGGGTAGACAGAGGGATCCTAGTGTTCAGACACTTTGCTCTCCTTCCCACCTTCTTCGTAGTTTTCTGTACACATTGCGTGTTGAATTGCGGAACTCAACGCTCCGCTTTGCAATAAAAATGGAAGAAATGGAAATACTAAATGTTTCATTTCCTGTAGTGGTAATCGAACTCACAACTTGCTTGCGCTTACAAACATACGCTTGTGCCAATCGATAGCGATTTTCAGCTCTTTTAACTCAACCCGTAGTTTGTATTTTATTATCAGATCGTTATCAGAGCAAGAAATTACAATAGTTCATTCACGCCCCATTCCAATAATTACAAATGCTTAAATATATTAACAAAGCAACTTAAACTTTATAAGTTAATTTTAATTTTGTCGGTGGAAGTAGAGCTTTAGCCCTAGGAATCTTGATGTTAATTATTAACGAAGACGAAATCCGGCCAATTGACGTAGATTCGTTTACTCTGAATTGAATAATTGACAGCTTTAAGCCGTTTCAAGATCCGTCAATTTCATTATCTCGAGATCAAGTAGATCGTCGTTTCTCTCATTTTTTAGGATTCCGTGCTTGGATTTCTCATGAGCTGTTCTATGATACTGTTCGCATCCTATCAAAACTGTCAAATATTATTTTTAATTAGTACTAAAATGTATTACAAATAAACAAAAAATGCTGCTAACATCTGTTATCTTATACAAAAAAGAGACTTACTAATGTAACTTTATGTTGCTTATATCATATTTTGTTTATTAGTTTATGTAACTATTTATGTTAAAATCAATAGTTTTACGGAACCATACAAAAGTGAAATCTACTCGCACTTAGAATATTCGATATTCAAACGTAACTTGTATCTGTCAAATATGACATTGATTGTACTTTTGCCTTGACTTTGCTCCAATTAATATTGTCATTCCTTTTAAATGTTTGATCGTAAGTAATTTAAATTTAAGTTTCATGAGCAGTCGTTTTTTTTTACTATTTCCTATTTCGAAGAAATATTTTTTTTTAGCTTCGCTTTGTCCATGGTAGGAAGAGGGAACCTAGTACAACCTAGGATACATACAGTGATCTAAATGCACAATACTTTCTGCTGAATTCTGGGGGAATTACGTCTTGAGTGGCGAAAGTCATGAAAATATCAAATATTTCATTTCTTCGAAGGGAAACGGAACCACAGTCTGTTATGCAGTCACTCACTTGTATCCCTGTGCGAAGACTTGTCAGAGGAAAAATATATTTATATGTAACATTATAGAAAATAAGTTAAACTGAAAATAAATTTCCATGGAAAACAATAAACAATATGTTTACTAATCTTTATTTTATTAATTGTTACAGATCGGAGCACTTAAAGGATATTACCTTTTTTCACACCACAAAGTTCAGAAAAGATCGACAGAACCCAGTTACGAGCATCACCACAAGCTGATCCACGAGCCTGAGGTAAATATGAATATATAATGTACTATGAAAGGGGAACGGAGTGTGTTAGCACAGGGTTCCCTCTGCCTATACTTCCATGTGCGGGATACAGCGTGAAGCTGATTTTTGATTTAATATGTACTATATTGAAATTTCACCGTAATAATCCACCACTCCACGCAATGTTTTGGTACTATTCTCTTGCTGTAAACCTAAAACTAAACCTAAAGCTCTACGGGATAAAACGTGTGCCTAAGGAGGAAATGGAAGATTCACATAAGCATCTTTTTTAATCACTTCACGTTTAAACACTCTGTTCCCTACATTACATCTCAAAAAATTCGAGATATTGTGTACCGTGATGATGATATGTTCTTAAAATGTTATATATATATATATAATGATCTTAAAATGTTAGTCGTAAATTTTAATAAGTGTTACGAATAACTATAGCGTTTGGTGTTCCATCCGCAATCCGCAATTGCAATTCCATGGGAGCATTAGACCGGATTTGAACGTGCGACTCTGGGATACTTTTAAGCGCTTATTACTTTCGATGAGAACGATTTCTATGAGACTTGCATAAATGAATGGTATAAAGGGACAAGGAGCAAGTTAAGAAACTAAAAACTCACTCGTGAACTGAATGAAAGTTATAAAATATTTTCATTGAATAACTTTATTTCATCACTTTTTCACATTTATTATACTATTTAATGAAACGTCGTGATATTTTAGTTTTAAAACTTAAAATTTAAATTTAAATTTTTCACATATTTTTTTTAATATTTTATATAAATCTCCACCTTAAGCCAGGCGTGAAGGAACATATTGTACATATAAATATAAATATATGTATATATATTTGTATACCAAAATGGGGACATATCTCGTGAGATGTACGCTATGAGACAAAAACATGACGAAATGAGGGTAGAGCTATTTGAAATGACAAAAAGATTAAACGTGGCAGGAAATTTTATTAGAATTTAAAAGGGTTAAGCGTAATAGGTTCATTATTTCGCTTATTTTATTTTTAAACGAATTTTATATAGTAAATGAGGATTTCTTTTCGAAGTTTGCAAGTATTTGTCTCTATAATTGGTTTAATTATATTAGTATTAACAAAGCTGAGCCAGTGGTATAGGGGCACAAGCGTGACAGCGTTGTGGGTTCGATTCCCACTTGTGAAAATGAATATTTAATATTTTCATTTCCTCGCTCTGGTAAGCGTGGCATTGAGTTACGCTGCTCAACATGCAATCCCTCCGGAATTCAGAGGAAAATAGTAAAGTGTTTTAACACTAGGTTCCCAGGCTTTCCTACCTGTCTTACTATGTGCGCGATACAGCGTAAAGCTAAAAACAAACAAGTACTTTAAATTTCATCTGTTTAAAAGCACTTCTTCTGTTTTCGCGACGTATTAATTATGATATTGAAACATTATCATGCCAAAATTTAAAAACAAACTGTAAGGTCCACATTTTCCCATCTATATCATCTCTTTGAGCAACGTATTTAAAAAATAAAACGAAACAAAAAGCATATCGACTAATTAATTAGCGCCGCACCAATATCATTTACGCCATCCAAACTAATTCCATTTCGGCCATCATTATCACAGCGTTTATCTCTGTGGGGCATATCGCAAAAGTTATTACTTAGCCAGATTCGGATTATCGTGCGGCGTTCGCTTTGACGTGACAACACACCAGCTAAAATAACGGAGTGTAATCTGGCAGTATATCAAATTGCAATGGGGCATAGTTTAGCGTTAGCGAGATATTTGATAGCGGTAATAGCTGGTGCCTAATTGATGCGTGTTTGTTTGGCACGTCAGCCTGTCGCGTTGATTGTAGCGATCGTGCGCGGTGTGCTGGTTCTGTGTGTGAACGGTGGTTTTGGGTTTTTTTTTTTGGGTTGGGTTGTTGGTTTTGAGTTTTGATGTAGTAATGTAAAGTGTATTCTGAGGTCAGTCGTGGCGCAGAGGCACAATGTGTGACTGTAAATCTGAATGGTTGTGGGTTCGATCCCCATTGGAGAAGATAAAATGTTTTTTTTTATTTATATTTCCATTTGTTCGCTCTGGTGTCGAGGCAAAGCGGCGGCGTTAAGTTGTGCCATTTAAAACGCAATGCCTTCAGAATTCGGCAGAATGTGTGGAACAGAGTGTCTTAACATTAGGTTCCCTGTACAGTATCCCTAATGTTAATTTAATTTTTTACAACATAATTTGAAAGCTTATTACATTATGAAATACTTATAGCGAAAATTGAAATTAGAAAACTCGAAACGAAATCAATTGTTTCCTCCATTCATTTTTTTTCTGTTGGAAATCGAATCCATATCCATCGGTTACATTACAATACGAATTGCAGTATGACGTAATCATACAAATTTACATACGTATTAAACCCTGTGCTAATATTTAACTTTGTGCAAGCAGCACACACGAGAACGCCGTGATCTCACGATTGCTCATAAAGTATTGATCCGCTTAATAATCTCTAGATATTCTACGAACTGCCACTCAATCAGCGATCGCAAAACTGGAATATTGGCTTATGTTAAATTAACCACAATTTAATAGCTTTTGTTCGGTTCATTGAAGTTATGGTTGCAGATTGTGGTTGTGGGTTATCGGTACTTGGGTGGTTTTTTAGCTTTACACTATATCCCACAAATAGTCAGGTAAATTAAACTTTGGAACCTAATGTTAAGAAACTCCGATTGCCTTAAGGCAAAAGGTGCAGTGCCTCGTTACCAGAGCAAAGAAATTAATAAATACAATATTTAATTTCCTTAAGTGGGAATCTTATCCATAACCGTTGAGCTTGCACTTTTGTGCCCCTGTGTTAAGAAGCCTCATCTTCCACATCACTCACTAAATTAAGTTCATAACAATACAACCTTGGGAGAAAGGAATATTTAAATAATTTGCGAATTCCCGCCATGGTAGACAAAACACGATGTTGAGTTTCTCAACTCAACAAACGTGACAATTGAGCGGAGAGTGGGAAACGACACACACGTCACACTCTTGTACCCCTGCGCCACCACTGGTCGGTAGATAGTATGTAATGTAAAAGAAGTTCTGATAACTCCCTTTATTTAATAAACAGTAAGTATCACAAAACAACTTGTTTTCCTACCAGCATATTTCTATATTCTCTGCAGTTTTCCCATTTGGAAGCCTAACGATACTATGTATGAGGAATTCGGAATAATAATTTGCAGATCTATATGATAGACTACCAAAGGCAAGTCTCTATTTCGATTCCTTTGATCATGTAAATAGAATATTGTGATTGTGATATCGATCACCAGTTTATACGTTTGCCTTGAAGCGGTGAAGTAAATTGGTACTTAGAAACAAACTTCTGTCTGTAAATACTTTTCTTATTGTTCTTACTCATTATGTATATGCTGCCGGAATATTGATTTGATGTATTGTAATGTTCAGCCACAGAGATATGGATGTACGAATTTGACGTACGTTAAATAATCTTATCTATATAGATTATATCATCAGTTTCAGAATTCTGGAGGCGTTGCGTGTTGAGTGGCAGAACTCAACGCCGCGTTTTGCCTCGACACTAGAGCGAAAAATGTAAATATAAATTTGAGTAAATATTTCATCTCCTCGAGTGTGGATCGAATCCACAACCAGTCGGTTTTACAGTCACACTTTGTGCCGCTGCGCCACGACTGGCCTCTTACAAACATCTACAGATTATATTAGTCACTTGATGCATGCCGGCATTTGTCGCTTAAGTGGACGTCCCATTAAATCTTAATTAGGTAGTATACAGTGGCTAATCGTGTTTGTAACTCAATATCTTTAACTGATTGACGAATTGATGGTTCGATACAATGGAGAAGACTTCATCGGCAAAGTTATCATGCAAACAGCTTATTTATTATCTTTGCCTAATCTGCTGGATGAGTTATTACGGCAGTGTCCTTAATTATAGTCTATGTATCTATTTTATCTTTTATTATGTTTTTTGTTTTTTCTGCAGCGTTTAACTCTGTCACTTTATGTAGGATATTTTTGTCGAGATTAAAAATAGGCTTCAAATCTTGTACTTCCATAAGCTGAAACAGTTTTGTAACAATAATATATTCACTCGAACAACACAACATTTAAATCATCGCTGTTCGATGAATTCAAAATAAATGAAGAGTAAGAAAGTATATCTAGTGAAGTGAACTTCTGACCTAACTCCATTGTTGTAGTATGGAACTTCGATACAATACGTCTACTTGAACAGTTAAACGCGTACAACTTTTTATTGTAAATAAAATGTTAAATATATTAAAACTTCTAAGACGATCCAAGGAATTGCAGTTCTGATAAAAAGATTTTTATAATGTTGTATTGGAAATGTATTTGTTATGAGAATAATATTTTTTCTTACGATTTCCTCGACTTAGGGCTTTATTTGCTTTTGTTTGTTTTTATTTGTATGTATTACATTCTCAGATCTTTTTGTTACTGGAAAATGTCATTCACATTTATAATGTTCCTAATTCATGATGTATACGATTTTAACTTATTGTTTTACTATGGCCTTGTAAAAGAAGCTTCACACTTTTTCCGTTAAGCAGAGAAGGTGGAGTCAAATTCGGTTAATTGCGCAAAATATGGTGCGTTAAGTAGCGGCACTCAAAGTCTTGCCTTGTTTACCAGGACCCATTGATATATATAAATATTTGCTTTTTTTAGTCTTGGCGTCTGATATTTTTAATTTTACCTAATTCCTGTAGTTAAAAAGTACTAAAATGTGTCTACATATTTTGCAAAATTAATGAAATTCATTGACCACTTTCAAACTAACCGCTTTCCATCTACTAACTGCCTTGTTTATATAAAAAAAAACCAAATAAAAATCGAAACAAAGGTATCCACGTGTGTTACACGGCCGTCCAAACTGGACTCTAAGAGTTAATAAAACTCCAGGGCGTGGCATACCCCTACCTTCGATGTTGATCAGCACCCTACATAATAAACAACCCTCGATCTGCTCTTTTATACCGCAAGAAGATTCATAATGAACTTGTTTCTGACTTGGTATTTTAATTTTCATCGTTTTTTAATGTGAATAAGATTGACGGTAACTTCCATGCGGAATTGGAAATGGAGTAGAGGAAAAGAAATAAATAATTGTTAATTAGTACTTTATTCTATGTTAAAGATTATGTTTACTGCTGAAGGCAGTATGTTCAGCTTCCACCTATTATACTTTGGTGACGACCAGCACCTGTTCTATGTGTGGGAATCAAGGAAATTTATTATTTTATGTCCATGGAAAAAATATATAAATAAAATAAAGTTTATTTTTTATCTCAATTCTATTAACTCAATCAAGTAATTGTGGACCAATGCCTTGGGACAAAGGATTCCTTAATAATTCTACTATTTGTTTACTCCAACAAGAAAGGTCTGAACGTACGGTATGACTTTTTTTTTTGCGTAAATCTGTTTAAACCCTTTCGGACTCGCCACAGGACCTTCGCTTTATTAGTTTAGGACCCTATTACGTTACGGTGTATAAGCACAAAGAGGCTTTATTAAACCTCATACGTGTCTGCTCGTTTTTACTAACGGCCTGGAGGGCAAAATGTTGGACTATTTGTTGCCATGACAATGTAAGTTTATTTTGAGTTATGTATAGTGATATATTTTATTATGTACATCGTAATTCTTGTTTAAAATTACATACAGCACCCAATATAAAAAAGTATTTTTTACATTGGGTTCCGACAAAGTAAAGAGTCAATCAGTTTTTGAAATGTGATCTTGACAAGATTTCGTTGTACACAAAAACCTTTAAACAATATTGGATATTATCACACAATACAACCTCTTATTATATAGAATAGGAAATAGGTTAGTGTGAAATGTTAAAACATCAAATGAATATAATAAGTTATGAGGTTGTGGGTCCTCACTCGAAGAAATGAAATATTTAATATTTTTGACATTTTAAAAGTGTTATTCCACTCTTAGGAATTAATAGTATCCTCTCTTGCCAAATGATCATTCTAAGCAATTGTCTTTGGGTAGCCGAAATAGTAATTTGTAATACAGAGATGTACGCAAACAACATAAATATAACGTATAAGATTTTTTTCGTTCTATTGCAGCATAAGGCGCGGCGTTGAGTTCCGCTTCTCAGCACGGAATCCTAGAATTCGGCAAATAGTGAAAAACTGTGTGTCTCAATATTAGACTGTCTACCCCGCTACGAACGGAACGCAGCGTGAAGCTATATATATACATATTCTACCAAAAAGTCAATCGCACCTCGTACCCGTGCGAAAAATTTCAAAATGATAAACTTAGTTAGATTTTGTCGAGACAACTATGTCAGTGTATTTACACAGCTGAACGTATGCGTGCTAACAAGCGCCGTTAAAACAATACGGGGGCGGGTGTTTGTTCGCAAAAAGTGATTCTATCCGGGTGGGGATTTGGAAAATATTTTCTGTTGGTGGATATCGTTAGGACGTTGCCAGTGATATTTTTCTTTGTTACTTACGTATTTTTCTACCGTGTGTGTGTGTTATTCGATTTCTGGTAAGGAGAAATGTAGATTTTTGACGTCTTATTTTTGTATGTATGTAAGTGGGAATTCTGTTTTTTATGTATTTGGATGGGTCTTGGATGATGGTTGATTATATAGAAGTTTGTTTTTGACTAGATGCCCGTATAATACTTTATATATGGTTTGGGGCTGTCATGGCGTAACGGTACTGCGTATGAGTGTAAACACAAAGGTTGTGGACTTCTATTCCCACTAGGGCTAATGAATTATTTTATTTCCCTGCTCTGGTATAAAGACAAAATGCAAGGTTGAGTTTTGCCACTCCAGAATTCGGCGGAAAGTGGGGAGCGGAGTATCGTACACTCGGTTCCGTCTGCCTATCCTGCTGAGTAAAGCTGTAAAAAAATATTCTAGGTAATACAGTAGCTATTTATATTATAAGTGTATTAAATAAAATGACGTTCGAAGTTTGTTCTATTAGGCTTATATGTACCAATCTTGATCGAGTTCCTAAAATTTTTCAATCAATCTCAATCTATAAGCTTTTCGAGCTTATAAAGGAGAATAAAAATAGAAATCACGATGTATTTTTAGCGGTTATCTAGATAATTTACTTTTAAAAATAAAAACGGTAAATAAAGCATATTACATGAATATTTTCGAAAGCATTTCGCAAAATGAAGTGGTTTAATGTATCAAAGAGATGTTTGAGAAGCACGAGCAGATGAAACCGAGCAGTGTGGTCGCCGTCTAGTTTTTATTCGATTACAGTATAAACTAACATCATATAGTTACTAATGAATGTTTATCATATATATTATATTTTTAGGCGTCCGTACCTTTTAAGGAAAAAAAGGAACCTTTCTCTTGATTTCCTAAAAACAAACATGTGGCCGTTTATATCGTAAAACACGCGTCTTTCGACACTATAGAGAGAATAAAAATTAATAGGATATTTCTGACTGACTTAGAATTATGAATCTTGGCAGCTTGGCAGTTCAGGTAAATATCTGAAAACTATACATTTGTTGTTAAATCCTGAAAAATAATAGCTTTAAACGGACAGCTAAATTTGATATTATAACCGCTAGTTCAAGTTAAGTATCAGATGAAAGGGCTATGGCTCAGCTAAGCTGGAATTTCTGATGATGAAATGTGAATCCGACTCGCACTTGTCCGGTTTTTTTCTGCATTAGATATACATTTAATATAGTAATAGATAAAATTTAATTTATTTAATTTTTAAAACTTCCTTTGAGATTGTTTGCTTTTGAGATGAATGCGATACAGGGACTGCGCTTGCAAGGACACAAAAATGTACACTAATGGTTCTTAGTGATTTTTCTCCTTCTCGTAGAAATTTCAAGAAATTCCCTACACTCTTTTCTTCTTTTGAATTCTAAATAGAGATGGATTTTATTTTAGCTTATCCTGTATTGAAATATAAGTTAATTGATGAAAGAATTTGAAATGGCACTTTAGAATCAGGTTAATATGGACGATATATATAATAAATTAAGTTCAGAGGCCAGTCGTGGTGCAGGAGTAAGTGTGTGCCTGTGAACGCTACTGGTTTTGGGTGTAATTGCCACTCGAGGTGATGAAATATTTAATATTTTTATTTCTTGGCTCTGTTGTTGAAGCAAAGCGCAGCGTTGAGTTTCGCCACTTAACACATAATGCCTCTAGAATTCAGTGGAAAATGGATAACGTAGTGTCTTAACTGACTGAATTCGCTCTGCCTACCCTGCTGTGTACGAAATTCAGCTTGGAGTTAAATACAATAAGTACTATAAGTTTTAACATACGTGACTGAAATCATATAAAATGATAAATTTTTAAATTAAATGTCAATATTTATTTTTATGTTCTATAGAATATACAAGTTCCCAACGTTATATTTAATTTAATACATACAATAGATAACGAACTGCAGCGGGGACGGGAAATATAACGATGCAGCGAGGTTTTTATTCAATTACTGTGGCGCAAGACAAATAGTGTCTTTGTACGGACGCTCTACGCGATTATGGTCTATGGCTCTGTCTGCCAATTAAAATTGGACTTTTTTTGGGTTTTATATTTAATGTATATTGTGTTGTATGTGGAAAATTTTGTATTAAAATCAGCTTCACGCTGTATCCCGCACACAGCAGGGTAGGCAGAGGGAACCTAGTGATAGTGGTATTCTGGAGGCATTACGTGTTGAGTGGCAGAACTCGACGCCGCGCTTTGCCTTTACACCAGAGCGAAGAAATGGAAATATAAATTTAAGTAAATATTATATCTCCTCGAGTGGGGATCGAATCCACAACTAGTCGGTTTTACAGTCACACTTTGTGCCACTGCGTCACGAATGGCCTTAATTCTATATAATAATATTTTATACTAATGTTATAAAGTTGAAGAGTTTGTTTGGCTTAACCCGCTAATCTCAGGAACTACCTAGTTCAAGTTGAGTTTTTTGTCGAAGAAAGAAGGGCGAAATAGCTATAGACTATATGAAATCCTATAGATCATTGCAAAAAAACAACTGTATCAGAGTTATCTTAAAAATGATCACACACAATAGTCATTTTCACCTGAACGGAACGGAACTAAATTACTTGTCACTAAAACAGTGAAGCTGTGAACTTTTGGCTATGAGATCAAATTTTGCATAAGAGTATGCAGAATATTTGAAATTTTGCGAATGTTACCCTAATTTGGTCTACCAGTAGACAAAGGTGGTAGCAACAAAGTTATAACAACATAGAAGTTTGTCTGTAGCGAAATGTATGAACGTACAGCTTAATTGGGTAGAGCCCTTAAACGAGAGGCTTATGGGGGTGTGTCAAATCTTGGCATGTCTATAGTTTTATATGATTAGACAAATTGTGCTTTTATTTAGGTGACGAAATTTTATCGTATTCTATCTAAATCGGCGGAATAAGGGAAAAGAGCTTGTTCAAAAATTATCTCTGTTTAGCTTGAAATGTAAGAATTATTAAACATAAAAAAAATAAAAACGACGAAGTGCAAATCGGAATCGCCATAAATACGGCAAAATAAAATAATAGTATATAATACGCGTTTGTTGTAAAAAAAGCCTTTTTATATTATTTCCAAAAAAAAAAAGTTTTTAAAAAGTGTTTTTATATTATTTCCAAGACAATTTGAAAAAATAATTTAAGGAAATTAAGGCACTATTTTTTGCATCTTTTTTAACTAGTAACTGCGAAAGTAACCACCACCAAAACTCTTTATAAAATAACGAAGCTCTCTACTATCGGCTTTTGGGTAATAATATAAAAAAAAAACTTTTTTTAATACCAAATCTTTGTTGGGATGAAGTGAAAATTTTCTACTTTAAATTTAACTTATTATTCGGTAACGAACTACGGCGAGTGTTGCGGTGAAGTTTTTATTGAGTTAACCCTGGCACAAGACAAATAATGTCTCGGTCAGTCGCTCAGACATGCATTTGCGGTGCTCCTCAGTGGATCGTAGTTGCCAGTTTATGCTTAAAAAGAGTTTTCGGAATGAAAATATTAAATTTTGTAGTATTAGTCGAAATGAAAATATTCAGATTGTTCAGATTCCATAGGTGCGGTGCATTGGTTAAATGGTATGAAGAAAATTATATAGTTTGTATTGGATCAAGCGTGTAGTTTTTTTTTTGTATTATGCTAAATTATCTTTATTATATTCTTCTTCTATTTCTTCTCTTATTTCTTATTCTATTCATCTTTTGTTTTATCGCTTTATCTTTATTAACAAAAAATAGGTGACCTACCGTACGTGGCTACCCGTGACCACGGACTACTGCAAAGTGTTCGAAACGTCGGGTTTCCAAAAATGTAAAAACTAAATATACGCGATTAATCCGGTTAAAATAGTTTTATTTAAAATAGGTGTAAATTGTAAAGTTAATTTTCTTCACGCTTTTTACCCACAATTTGCGTTTAACAAAGACATATTATAATTTGAATATAAATAGGTCATCAGATAATAATTATTTGCCTTTTCAACGTTTTGTATTCCTTCAGTTAGAAATTACCCTATTGTGGTGGCACTCGCGAGAGCAGTGTAGTACGGACGAACGCGGTCATTCTCATGTTAATACGAGGTTATTTTTTATATAGCTTCCTCTTCAATAGATTATAATGGAAAAGGCGTGCGGTTTGGGCATATTGTAGGGCTATTCTTTGGAAAATATGTTTAATTCAAATTTCTCGATGGCGACTTAATCGACGAATATTATGTGAATATAATAAATAAGAACAAATTTTGCATTAGATATAATATAAGGCAAACAATTCTGTTTCACTTAAAACAAAACGATTTACGTAATCTACTAAATTATCTTTAACATAATTTGCGCTATTTTGTGTAATTTCCAGTGAATCAGAGGAAACTGGCATCCAAAATTGCCTTGTCTAAACAGAGGATGTCTTGTTTGCTACGCTTTGGGCGCTAAGAATTGGCCCATTGTTCACTGGCACCGCACGTACCAACTTGAGTGCTGTTAAAATTTCATTGTGAATGTAGATTTTATTTTTCTATCAGAATTTGTGGGATCACGCCGTCTTTTTCTTATATACATTGATATTTAATAAAATAAATAAATAAAAATAAATCAACAGCAGGGTAGGCAGAGGGAACCTAGTGTTAAGACACTCCGTTACCCACTTTCTGCCGAATTCTGGAGGCATTGCGTGTTGAGTGGCAGAACTCAACGCCGCGCTTAACCTCGACACCAGAGCGAAGAAAATGGAAATATAAATTTAAGTAAATATTTCATCTCCTCGAGTGGGGATCGAACCCACAACCAGTCGGTTTTACAGTTAATGTATACATTTAATGTCTTAAGAATAACATAAAATAAATCTGCTTTACACTGTATCCCGCAGACATAAGGGTAGACAGAGAGAACCTGGTGTTAAGACACTCCGTTCCCCACTTTGCGCCTGTCTTATCAATATTTTATGAAATATTATGTACTTAGGTGCTAAAAAATTATGATTTAATAACTGAACTTTTTGTTTAGGTAAAATGGTTCGAACAGCAACGAGAAAAAAGAAGAATTAAACGGGATTATAATCCGTATGAGGGATCTCTATGGTCGCAGATTCAACGACGATTGCCTTCTCACCGTACAAGGCACAGGGCTATCAATCCTTCACCCTTCTTTCCGGACCCTTTGTATAAGGAGCAATGGTACTTGGTAAGTGAAGTTTCACCTATTTTATAAGTAAAACGAAAGACTAATTTAAATTTAATTTTAATGCAATAAAAAGGTTCAATAAATTATATTATATTTTTTTTAATTTAATAAATTTAGACATTAAATATGTGACTGACTACATACATATGTACCTATGTAAATTTGGACAGATGTTTATTTTCATAATTTGGACATCCACTAAGAAGGGATTTTGCTAAATTTTTACCCTAAAGGGATGAAATAGGGATTGAAAGTTTGTATGATTTTTTTTAAATCGGCACTGTTTTTTATAAAATTTGGAATTCAGACTCTTAAAAATATTTTATTGAACACGTATTTCTTGGATTTTTAGAATTCACCCCTAAGGGTGCAAATAAGCGGGCGAAGCTGCGCGCGTCCACTAGTTTAATATAATATTTAATTTAATTTCTTATATATAATATTTAATGTAATTTCTTTATTTTAACAGAATGGTGGTGCAAAAGATGGGCTCGATATGAATGTATCTCCAGCGTGGCAAAAAGGTTATACGGGTAAAGGAGTAGTAGTATCTATTCTTGATGATGGTATACAAACAAATCATCCTGACCTAGCTCAGAATTATGTAAGTCGAGAAAATATTAATAGTTCTTCTCACAAACATATGATTTTAACATATCTTTATTTATTAAAATTGTTTTTTTTTTTCCATCACAGGATGCTCTTGCCTCTTACGATATAAATGGAAACGACGATGATCCAATGCCTCAAGATAATGGCGACAATAAACATGGTACACGGTGTGCCGGTGAGGTAGCAGCAGTTGCTTATAATCAATACTGCGGAGTCGGTATCGCATATAATGCTAGTATAGGAGGAGTTAGAATGCTAGATGGCATCGTCAACGATGCCGTTGAAGCTAGAGCATTGGGATTAAATCCTGATCATATAGATATTTATAGCGCTTCATGGGGTCCGGAGGATGACGGGAAAACTGTAGATGGTCCAGGACCACTAGCCAGGAGGTAAGTATTTTTCCACACCTATCAAATGTTATTCTGGAATTTTATTGTTTCATATATGTGTAATATTAAAACAAATTATTGCTTTTAGGGCATTCATCTACGGTGTAACAAGTGGTAGACGAGGCAAGGGTAGTATATTTGTTTGGGCGTCAGGGAATGGTGGAAGACACACTGACTCCTGTAATTGTGATGGATATACAAATAGTATATTTACATTATCAATATCTAGCGCCACGCAAGGTGGATACAAACCTTGGTATTTAGAAGAGTGTTCTTCTACTTTAGCTTCAACCTATAGTTCTGGAACACCAGGACATGATAAAAGTGTTGCCACAGTTGATATGGATGGCAGATTAAGAGCTGACCACATATGTACAGTAGAGCATACTGGAACTTCAGCATCTGCTCCACTAGCAGCTGGAATTTGTGCACTTGCTTTAGAAGCTAATCCAGATTTGACCTGGAGAGATATGCAATATTTAGTGGTTTTAACCTCAAGGTCACAACCACTAGAAAAGGAAACTGGGTGGATTGTTAATGGCGTTAAGAGAAAAGTCAGTCATAAATTTGGTTATGGTTTGATGGATGCTAGTGAAATGGTTAATTTAGCTGAACAATGGGTATCTGTTCCTCCTCAACATATATGTAAATCACAAGAAATTAATGAAGATAAACCTATAGATTCTTCGTACGGGTATACTTTAAGTGTTCATATGGACGTGAATGGATGTAGTGGTACAGTGAATGAAGTGCGCTATCTTGAGCATGTTCAATGTAAGATATCACTAAGATTTTTCCCTCGAGGAAATTTACGTATTTTACTCACCTCGCCAATGGGTACGACATCGTCATTATTATTTGAAAGACCTCGTGATATCATGAGTTCTAACTTCGATGACTGGCCATTCCTAAGTGTTCATTTCTGGGGCGAAAGAGCAGAAGGAAGATGGAGTTTACAAATCGTAAACGCTGGTAACAGACATGTAAACCAACCAGGAATCCTCAAAAAATGGCAATTAATTTTCTACGGTACAGCAACCGATCCTGTAAGATTGCGCTCTAAAAAACCTTCTGGAGTGGCACCGCCATATGCATTCCCCACCGCCGCTGACGGCTATGATGTCGGGGATTCTTTTTACAATACTGACGCGTTTAACAGTTACCAAAACTTTCCTTTATTTGCCGCCGGCTCAAATCCGGAAAAGGCAGTAGCAAGTCTCGATGGACATAACATTCCCTCGCCGCATGGGGAAAATGTCCTCGCCGATAGTAACGATAAGCGCGTCATGCATGAATGTGATCCCGAATGCGACCCTCAAGGATGTTATGGAAAAGGACCAAGTCAGTGTATCGCCTGCAAGAATTACAGATTAGACGACGCCTGTGTATCTCGATGTCCGCCCCGAAGTTACGCGAATCAGGGTGGCGTTTGTTTTCCGTGCCACGAGTCCTGTGAGACGTGTGTTGGGCCTGGACAGGACTCGTGCCTGACCTGTGCGCCTGCGCACTTATTGGTGGCAGATTTAGGGCTATGCTTACAACAATGTCCTGATGGATATTGGGAAGATACTGAAGCGTCAACTTGTAGGCCTTGTGCAGCACATTGCTCCACTTGCTCTGAGCGTGATTTGTGTACTTCTTGCGAACATCACTTAGTCCTTTACAATGGAACCTGTTCAGCCTCCTGTCCGCCGTCGACATATGAAACAGATGATTATACATGCGCCAAATGTGATACATCCTGTGACACTTGCTTCGGCTCAGAATCAACTCAGTGTCTATCTTGTCATCCATCTAACTACGTTATCGACGGGCGTTGTGTTAATGTTTGTCCAAATGGCTATTATCCAGACAAGAAGAGGAAAGAATGCATGAAGTGAGTGTCAAATATTTTTTTATATTATAAATGTACACATATTTTTGTTGTGCTTAAATGTTATTTAAATGAAATCTTTGTATGAATTTTAAATAATCTGATAATTTAAACAATTAGACTAAAATTTCAAATATATAATTTTATTGAATCGTTGTAACATTTTAGGTGTCCAGTTGGTTGTGCGACATGTCTAACCTCGTTTTGCCTGACTTGCAATTCGAACTGGGAACTAAATAAAAAGGGTAAATGCATAGTCGTCGGTAGCGATCGCTGTGCCAACGGTGAGTTTTCCGATGGAGGACAGTGCAGTCCTTGTCATGGTGACTGCGAGTCTTGCTTCGGTGAAAATGCAGAGAGCTGCCTAACTTGCCCTTCGCCGAATTTACTGCAAAATCATAAGTGAGTATTGATTATATAAATCCTAGTTTTAAATGTTTTTTTTTTTAATTTCTTATAAATATAAAATATTTAAAGTTCAAGTCATTGCTTAGATTTCGGTAAAAAATATTTTAAATTTAAAATTATAGATATTTAAACATATAAGTACTAATAATTAAACTCCTCGAGTGGGGATCGAACCCACAACCAGTCGGTTTTACAGTCACACTTTGTGCCACTGCGCCACGACGGCCTCAAATGATATATCTTTTATTTAATTGAAAGTTCCACATTTATTAATTAATATATATTTTTTAATAATATTTATACTTAATTCACATTTTAATTTAAATAATTAACTTATAATATACAGTTTTATCTTTTATAAATAGAAACATTCGCATTAAGTAAACATCTTAACCTATCAACTTTTTAATCAACACATTGTTGGTAAAGTGTGAAATATAAAAATATATAAAAACTCATTAAGTGAAAATCACCCAGTCTAAGTAAAATGCAACGGAGCTACTTACGATCGTTTCTGTAATCTTATACGCTGATACCATGTTACGTCGACCTTAATAAATAGTTGGATGCTGTTTAGAGTAGATTATTTTCTCATTATGAGTAAGTTGGTGTTTATAAAGTGAGGAACGGAGTGTCTTGACACTTGACTTTTTTCTGGTTGTCCTGTCGTAGTCAGGTTATATATAGTGTGTAAATTGAAACAAAAAAATAATCCTTTCCGCTGACGGACAGAGGGATCTTAGGAACCAAGTGTTAAGACATTCCGTTTCCACTTTTCACCGAATTGTGGTGGCTTTACGTCTTATGTGGCGGAACTCAACGCCGTGCTTTGCCTAATTGCCAGAGCGGATAAAATGAAAATATTACAAAAAATCATTTCCTCGAGTGGGAATCAAACCCATAACCGCGTCGCGTTTATATTTGCAGGCGTGTGCACCGCGACTGGCCTCGAGAAGAATACTGTTGAGAGTCGATTATTTTCTCATTATGTATACTTATGACCCAATAAATACTTTGTGTTGACAATCCTCATTTATAATATGCTATATAAATAAGAATTTTATTAGGACAATATTATCAAACTATTTTTTGAATAGGCTATCATGACGCAGTGGTATAACATCCTGAATGTAAACGCGATATTTTTGGGTTCGGTCCCTATTCGGGGAAATAAATAGTTTCATTTCCTCGCTGTAGCACTAAGGGAAAGCGCAGCGTTGAGATCCGCTCCGCTCGGCAGAAAGTGTTTTATTTAACATTTCAACCTTCCTTGCTGTATATGAGAAATCCAAAAAGAAATATTAAACAATATTTTTTATTATCTCTGAGGCCATTATCGCGCAGGAGCACAAGTGGGCTATTGTAAACGCGACGGTTGAGGGTTCGAATCCTACTCGGGGAAATTAAATATTATTATTTAGTCTTATTTTCATTTATTCGCTTTGGTAACAAAAAAATCCGCCACTCAAGTCCCACCTCTCAACATCTAATGCCTCGACAATTCGGTGGTAAGTGGGGTGTTCTCCACTGTCTTGATATTAGGTTCCCTCTGTATACCCTCCTATATATGCGGGATAAAGCGTGAAACGTTAAAATATATTAATTTATACTTTCTTTTCTAGGTGTGTAACGGAATGCACCCGCGGCTACTACGCCGAGGCGGGCCGGTGCACTCGCTGTATGCACGGCTGTGCGGATTGCGCGTCGCGTTTGAATTGCACCTCCTGCACAGGTTCCTTGAGACTGCAGTCCGGCGCCTGTAGGACAGTGTGTGCTGATGGGTATGTTTTTTTGTGTTTGTGCTATATACGTTGTGTTTTTTCTTTAGAGAATGTAGATATGGTCTTTTTTTCTTTAGAGAATGTAGTGATTTTGTGTTCGATTCACTCGTTTTTTTTTCACGTATCGTGTCACTAATGTTGATTTAAGTTAAATAATTGACGTTGTCACGTCATTAGTGACCCGCCAGTAAGAAGAATAAAGAAATAATGACTATTTGAACTTATTTATGTCTTAACAATTGCAAGCTTCATATACTTTCCGCCGTTTTTTTTGTGCGACATTGCGTGTTGATTGACAGAACGCAACGCCGCGCTGTGCGTCGTCACTAGAGCGAGGAAATAAATATATTAAATGTTACATTTCCTTCATTGTGAATCGAAGCCACAACCAGCTGCATTCACAGACGCACGCTAGTGCCACTGCGCCACGACTGGCCTTAAAGTTGGGCTGGATGGTCCACATCATATAAATACAGAAGATATGCAGTTACATAAATTTAATAAAATCCCGTGTGATTTTAATTCTATTACATACAATTTAGCATTTTGAATAGAATATTTGGTATGCTTTAATAAAACATTTTTATGTAACCGCAACTAATATTTACTGAGCTCGCTGCAATTACAGCTTTGCAAATAAACTTCTTTTTATATAATGTGTTTTACAAATTATTCACATTAAATGTGGTGTAACGTTTAATATTTTGTTTAAATGCTCGTGCTCGTTGAGGTCGGTCGTGGCGCAAGGGCCGGTATGCGTGTCTGTGGTGGTGGGTTTGATTCCCGTTCGAGGAAATAAAATATTTAATATTTTTTTTCCTTGTTCCGGTAACAAGGCGTTGCGTTGAATTCTGCCACTTGACACGCAATACCTTCAGAATTAAGCGGAAAGCAAGGAACGGCAGTGTCTTATGGAAACGCAGTGTCTTAACATTAGGTTCCCAGCCTGTCTTCTTTGATAATTGGATAAAAAAAATGTATTAAATTAAATCTTTCAAATAAAAACAAAATACAAGATATAAATATATTCTACATACGTTGAATATTAATTTCGTTTCTGCCCAAAACTACAAGACGAAAACGCTCGCGTATTCCTATAACGTTATATGAAATTTTTAGATGAAGGATTTATTAGACTTCTGGTTTTGTTTGTTTTGCGATACCGTTACCGCTGCCCGGCTACTTCACTTTGCCCCGGTTACCTTTCCAATAGCGAAGTCTAAATTTTTTCGCAAAGCCCTCGGGACTGACAGACAGATTGGAAACACTGTTTTTCTTTCCCGTTCTCTATTTTCCCCTCTCTTTTACTTGTATCTACGATATTGTGAGCTGTACGTGTCTATATATACATATATGTATATGTAGTATGGGTATGTATGTCGGTTCGCGTATCTAAAATCACTCGGTTGATTGCTTCTTATACAAATATCGTTGTGGGAAATGTAATGTTGTTAATCGTTATATGCACGCTGTGTGCTCGGTAAGCATTAGGTTAGAAGGAAAATATTTGTAATGCAGGTTTTTTTATATCTTTTAAGTCTCTATATTGTTATTTAGGTGTCAAACATATTTTTTAGTAATTTTCGATGCTTAAGTTATTATCTAGTTGTATATATGTATGTGGATTTTATTATTTGATAATAGCTGAAAACCGACTTTCTAATTATTATAATTTTCATAACGTGTAATTTAATATATTTTTTTGGCTAAAAATGTATCACACATTTAGCAACGTGGTTAGAGGGAACCTAGTGTTAAGACACTCCGTTCCCTATTTTCCATTCCATTTTTAAGACATCGTGTTGAGTGTTGGAACTCAACTGGCCCCCTTGACTTTGATACCAAAGCGAGGAAATAAAAAAGAAGTTGTACATAATAATATATACTAAATGTATAATTTATATAATATATAATAATTTTCCTTTAAACAGATACTACGCGGACCGCGGCACTTGCTCCAAGTGCTACCTGTCCTGTCGCACGTGTATCGGCCCGCGCCGTGACCAGTGCGCGTCGTGCCCGCAAGGGTGGAAGCTGGCTGCTGGGGAGTGTCACCCCGAGTGTCCGCAAGGTTTATACTACTGTTACCTTAATAAAATTATACATGGGTATGGGTTTTGTGCGGTTGAATGGATGTTTATTATTTTTTAACGAACAGATTTAGATGGAGCTTTGCGGTATCAGTAGTATAGATATATTAGAATAATACATAGGTTACAATTTATGTATAGTTTTTTTTTGTAATTTGGCGGCGGCGGCGGCTTGGTCCGGTAAAACTTATGATTGTAAGTTTAAATACGTGAAGGCGCAAGCGGGTTGCTCGTTATAAGGATTTGAATAATATTTTACAATGCAAAATAACACGTTAGAACACTTTTAAACATTACAATTAACATATTATATTAACACAGAGATTAGATGAGATGAGATTATTAGAGGCCAGTCGTGGCGCAGCGGCACGAAGTGTGACTGTAAAACCGACTGGTTGGGGGTCCGTTCCCCACTCGAGGATAATAAAATATTTATTAACATTTATATTTTAATTTCTTGGCCCTGTCCAGGCTCTGTCCAGGCAAAGCGCGGCGTTGGGTTCCGCCGCTTAACATGCAATGCCTCCAGAATTAAGGCGTAAAATGGGTAACGGAGTGTCTTAACACTAAGTTCCCTCTGCCTACCACGCTGTGTGCGGGATACAGCGTGAAGCTGTTTTATATTAACACAAAAGAATACAAATTAACTAATCTCATCCAAATTAACACAAAACAGGTTTCTACCAAACAAGCGACGGTTGCCGCCACTGTCACCACTACTGCCGTGAATGCAACGACTCGGGACCCCTGCACTGCACGTCGTGCCCGTCGCGCTTCATGCTCGACGGTGGCCTCTGTATGGAGTGCTTGGGATCCCAGTTCTTGGAAACCAGCAGTGGATTGTGCAGGTCATGCGACGAAACATGCAGGAGTTGTTCCGGACCGGGGAAGTACAGCTGTTCGGGATGCTCCAGGCCTTTGAGATTGGATAGGTCAGTTGTTGCTGTTATTATTATTTTTTACTTACTTATTCGCCGTTTGGTTTTTGTTTTGGTTTTATAGTAGTGTTTATTACATATTTATAATTATTATATTATAATTTTAAAAATACGTACAATATTATTGTAATTGAATGTATATAAAGAATAAGAAATGATTGTGGGTTTAAATTACCACTCAGAATATTTTTTAACGGAACGTTTATCGTTTGTAAACGAACGGAACGAATTTTACCGTTAGATTCTCTATTCATTTCTTTATTTTCCTTTAAAATACAGACATCATTCTTTAACTGTGCTGTACACGGGTATTCAACAAAACATTTTACTTCATAATTAGGGGCACCCCCGAAACTCTAAACAACCTAGCCTCACTAACTGTAGGCTTTATGTAGCTACCGACCTTTTTACACATAAAAAAAAATGGCACGGCACGACCTAGTTACTTTAGAAACTTTTTTAAATTATAACAAACTGGTACTTGTGTATAGTTATTTTGTGGTAATCCTAATTTTTATTTAATTTTAATTAAACTGCACAAATACGAAATGCGGTTGGAGATTTTCTGTCCCCTAATAATTAAATTATGTTTTGTATAAAGCATTATGGTTTTTAGTTAAAGTATCCTTAGTTAACTGAAGTTGTGGGTTTGGATTATGATGTAGTTGGCGAATTAAATTTATGTTTTGACCTTTTATTATATTATAATATAGAGGTCGTTTCTATTTTCTAATATTTTTTTTTTGGACATTGGACACATTTACATTACACGTCTATGCCTAAATTGTAAAAAAAAAATACATTTTCATATAAACAATATATAAATGGAAATGATTTTCACATCTTAGCCATTATCGCTACTAAAATATCTTTAATTTTTACTTAAAAATCTGGAAATAGTCGATCAAGTCCCTATTACTTAAGTAAGTAAGTTGCTAAAATCTGTTAAATAGGTTAATAGCACTTAGCGAACTTAGCTCTCAATAGTGACGGGTCAAGTGACCCTAAAGTTGCCGGTTTCTTAGTCCTTAAGAGAAAATCTTTTATAGTAATTTTAAAGAATCTAGCCAATGTAGTGCTCGTCTAGTCTTTTTGGATAATTAATTTATGCTATTAATTCTTCATAACAAAATTGATATTAGATAGTAGTCTTTTCATATAATTTTCAATAAAATTATATAAAATTACATATATATATATCTATGTGTATTTAATGGTAATTCTTAAATCGTTGATGCCAGTCGTGACGCAGGGCCACACACTGTGACTGTAAATAAAAGAGGTTCTGGGTTCGATGCCCACTAGATTAAATGGAACATTTAATATTTTCATTTCCTCGCTCTGGTATCGAAGCAAACCGTGGCGTTTCCACCATCCATCACGCAATGCCTCCAATTCGGGGGGAATTGGGGAACGTAGTGCCTACCCTTCTAAGTATGGGATACAAAGTGATATAAAAAAATTGGATTTGTTAAAAAATATATAAAAATAATTTATTATATGTAATTATTGTTTGTGCCCCATAGATTGAACAATCAATGCGTGCAATGTTGCTCTGAACGCGGCACGTCCTCTAATTCAAGTTCACCAGATTGCTGTCACTGTCATCCCGACACTGGTTAGTATATGTTTATTTTGCAGTATTTTAAACTACTCTTTTCTCATATATTCTTCTATTGCGTCTTATTATCTCTTTTTTAACATTACACACCTTCTTATGTTCTTGATATAACGCAAAATTGTCGAAGGGATAAGTGCTGAACTAGTGCGTTCGGAAGGCCAAAATAAATAAAAGAACGGAGCAGATCTTTTTTGTAGAACAGAATAGAAAATATCATGTGACATAAAAAACTATATGACATAATAAATAATATAATAGTTTATTTACAATATTAAATAATATGTTGATATTAATGTTATTTTCCCGTTTCTATTCGTTAAAATTGTCTCGGATTGCTATTTGTTACTACTTAGATATTTCATAGATAATTTCTTTACATTTTAAAGTTATTGTTCTAGTTCTTTATTAATAAATTAATATATAACATAATTTAAATTCCACTATTATTTTGTACAGGTGAATGTATAAACGCATCAGTCGCGGGTAAGCGTCGTATAACAGAGTGGAGTGCGGCGCGAGCGCCGAGCCAACAGGCCTCCTCCTCCTCCTCCGTCGCACTCGTCGCGCTGGTAGCCGCTTTGGCAGTCACCGTGCTGGTTGCCGGTTTATTTGTTTCGCAGGTTAGTGTTGATTAATTATATTTAGGTAACGTTGAAAAATATATCAAATTTTGTATAAAAATAACTATCCTTTTTTTTTATTGTGTCAAAGTAATCTTTTTATATTGTACATTTCTGAAGATATATTTTAGACTTTGAATTGATACTTATTAATGTTAGTTTTTTAATATATATGTTTATAGCTGACGCTACTTTTTAAATTGTATTAATAATTAATTCTCAAAATATTGTATTTCGAAAAAATAAATCTATAATACTTAATTTCTTTACAGGGCCGCAAAACGCGAAAATCAAAAATCAAATCTAACAATGGTCCCCTGTACTCTCCATTAGCATGCACCGAAGATGACGTCACCATCCTAGGTTCCAACACCGCGTTCCCAGTTTACGAACAAACAGACAAACATACAGATACAGAAAGTGATCCATTTTTAAGCCATTCCACTGAGACGTAGCATTCTGACACTGTGATGTAGACGTAAGTAAATACTATTGTGTTTAGATAGTCCTGTTTTTTGTCTGTGGCAGGACGGGTTTTTAACATTTGAAATGTCAATTATTGACACATGACAATTTGGTATATTTTTAATCTGTATCACACAGATTAAATTTACACAAGGTAAATTGTTTTAACTCGAATAATAAATAGGTCCAATTAGTTATTGATTAACTTAGGAAATATAATAAATGTAATAACGTATTATTATTTGTTAAAAAATAGCAAATTTTCTTATAATCTTTTTTGATAAAATTTATGTTTGACATTAATTACAAAATCTATTAATTAATTTTAATCTATTGCATAATGTTATTTATATTTTGTTCGTGTCTAAAAATCCGTCCTGCCATGATTGTTAGTAATATTCAAATTGAGGAAAGTTACAAAGTTTCATATGTCATATTTCCAATATTTTTGTATTTGTGCGTAATACTGTTAATAAATATCGATGTAATATGAACTCTATATATTATTATGATCGTCGTCATGCTTAAATCAATCCTTACTACTGTGTCGGTATTTGAAATACATATTAAAATATAATATAATTTTATAATATTAAATGACTATCACAGACAGAATCTGATAATGAATGATTAATATTATAGAGCAATTTCCCAAAAATGACTCTTGACTTTATAAACTGACTAGGTAAAATCATTTTTTTTTATTTTGAGAATTTTTCTAAAAGGATTTGTGATTTTTCACTTTCGATACTTTACCTAGGGACCATCGCTTTATTTAATAAAATACCAATAAAATATAAATTATACATATACTTTATTCCCGATACCGATTCATAGCGAGCCATTTCGTAATTCGATTTATTCGATGATTGTAGATATATATTTTAATAATCATTTATTGAAAATTTCATAATAATGGGATAATATTAATTATTCATGATCAATTTGTTGTAATGGGATGTGTTGTGTCGAGGACCACTCGTTAGTAAGGTTATACTCGTATATAATGAAGCTCAGGGGATATGATAAAAATATCAAAAAATACATATAATTTTAATTATGTATCTATTTATACAATACGAATATATGAAAATGTTGTTAATATTCTTTTTCTGTTTAATTGATTTTTTTATTCGATATAACTCGGGTTGGACAATACTAGTATACTGTGATTTAATATATTTTTTTAATATAATTGATTGCCATAATATATGTACAAAAAATCGATATAGGAACTCTTTTTCATTTCAATAATGTTTTAATTTAATAACATATGGCTATTCTTTTTTTGTAACCCACTGTATATATATATATCCATTTAAAGCTTTCCATTTTACTCCCCTGAGCTATAGAATCGTCACAAATATTTATTTAGGAATATTTAATAATTAATTGTTCAATATATCTTCTCATAATTTTACATTTAAAATAAATAATTAATATATGTACATATGTAGAACAAAAATGTTCTTTCGGCGACACGCCTTATTGTGATAAGTGGTTCATACTTTATATTGTTTATAGATTATTTTTTTATTATGTTCATTCGAATTTGGTAAAAGTTTAAAAAATATCTTCTCTGAAGCTATTGAAAATGCTTAGCTAAAAATTATTTTAAGATTAAGGCGGTTATAGTGGATACAAATTTAGCTTGTTACAAATTTTTCATTTCAGTTACAAAAATGTCACTTATTTTATCGACACGTAATGTCTCTATGTACAGTAATTTTTTCCGCTTGATTTTCACTCTTTCCACTATAAAATAGATGACGAGACGAAATAAATCAACGCAATCGTCCAAAATCTCCAAAATTATGTTTCAAAGCGTATTGTTTTCCTATAAATAATCCTATAAAATTGGAAACGTACAGTACGTATTTAGCTGAAACTTTAGCGAGCTTTCAATACGTCATTCGCTTTTTGATTACACGATAAAAGATTTCTCCTCTCAAAATAGGTTATCGGCCAAAAAACTTTGATCTTCGCTACAATAAGCTCCGAGATCAGCCGAAGCTCCCCTAATCCCGGTCAAGAGCAAATATTACCTTATTAACCGATTTTGTTTACTGATCGTAAAACGAAAATTTGCTTGCCTTTCCATATTAGAGATACAAATTTGTTTTTTTTTTGTATACTCTTTATCTCGTCACCTCTAGAGCGTGAATGGTCTATCAGCTTCACGCTGTACCCCGCATGTTGCAGGGTAGGCAAAGGGAACCTAGTTTTAAGACACTCCGAACCCAATTTTCGCAGAATTCTGGAAATGTTGCGTGTTGAAATATAGATGTAACACTAGGTTTTTAGGTTCCCTCTGCCTGTCCTGTACTGCGCGGGATACAGCGTGAAGTTAATAAAAAAATATTTAAGAACACACGTCCACTTCTTACACAATATTCTTTGGTCAGTAAGTAAAACACAGGGAGCTAGTCATCGTATCAATAGCCACGTGGCTCCCGGACGAACTTTTCACCATTTCGTCCACGAGACAGCCAAGTTTTAATTGATATTTGCATAGAGTCTTTGGTACAACTTTATATTGATTTTATAAGGCAATTTCTCTTAAAGAATTATAATTGTATGAATGATTTTTGTGTGTATTTTGTGTGGAATATATTGGTAATGAGGAATTTGCAAGATTTTATTACAAATGGTTTATTAGTCTTATAACACTAGAGGTCGTTATTTGTTTATTACATATTAGTTTTGTTATGTAAATTTATTTTAATTGTACCTACTGTATGTACTGGATGGTTAGGAATTTAAATACTCTTTTCTATAGGTGTGCTGCGTTAAGATCCGCATCTCGACATGTATAATGTTTCTAAAAGATAAAAAAATTAAAACAACTATTCGGTTCGCTCAGGTTATTTGTATAACATAAAATATACAGCAGACTATTTTTATGTACTCGTATTAAAATAAAAAAAATCTTTGGAACATTTCTTTAAAGAAAATTTTATTAAATAAAAAACATAAAATTCAAGTATATTAGAAGCATTTGTATGCTTATTGACTTCATTTCGTGAAATTTCGTTAGATAACTGTTGCAGTGAGACTTTCTTTACAATAAAACGTAAGATTGTTTCTTTTCAATACTACTTTTTTTAACTTAATAATTTTTTTTTAAACTTTTGCCAAATAAATTTAAAATTTGCTTCTATCATTTTAGTTTCATAAAACAGTAAACAATGTACAGTATGAAAATAACGAATGTGTATAAAAACCATTTAACCTACAGATTGCGAAGCCATAGTGTCACAGAGTGATACAGCTCTCTCTTTATTACGTCACAATATTTTTCATAAAGTTACTTTTATAACTAGAATATAGGCCCAAAAGTTACCATAGCTAATTATTATTGTACAATATAATTTTTAATGCTGGCAATTAAAACGATTTTTAAAAGTCATATAATTTTGTAGATTTCACAAATAAATATTAAATAATATATTTTTTAGTGTACTATTGTCGTATCTTGTCTTTTTTTTATTATTTTAGACGAAATATGTCGTCACTGTTATAGTATAGTAGACGCCTTATTTTATTAGAGTTCTTTTAAATCTGACATGATTTTTTCAATCAATTAAGCTGACTCTCTATCGCTATGTGTTTTTGGTGATTCATAAAATGTAATATTAATAATAATATTTCTTATGAAGATGAAAATAAAAATGGCTCTGAAACTTTTGAATTAGGATAGTTATTAGAAACTGCCAAAAAGAGATGTCAATTAGCGCTTAACTGACGTTAATCAATGTAACTAAGGTGTTATGGTTTTTAAAAAACGTATAAATATTTGAACGTAGCGGGATTTTTTGATATTTAAAAAGTATTTTTTTTTTACTAAGTGTGGGATGATACTTTAAAATTGGTAAAAATAACTAAGGGTTATCATTGGAGGCTGAGAAAATATAACTTGGCCTATTTTTTTAAAAGAAACGATATTTGAACGAGTTCCAATAAACATAATGATTTTTGATGATAAATTAATCGTGAATCAAAAAAAAAATCACATAGCGATCGTTTTTTTGTATAACAAAAATACAACTTGTACCAATATTGTTTTATAATAATAATAATTTATTCGTTTCAAATCCTCTTATCTTTATTACGTTCCACTCGAATGTCTTGTTTATATTAAAATATAATTAAAAAAAAAATATACTTTATATTGGTTATTAAGGTTTTTTAATATATATACATAATATAAAATATGTGTTATAATATATTTATTTAATAGTATTTTTTTTATTTAATAACTAATCTGACGTATTGTTACCATTGACATCACAAATGTATAATATAATAGCAATGTATAGTTAGGTATGTTAAATTGTTGAAATAAATTATAAAAATAAATAAATATAATATAGCTGCGTCCCTTTCTTTCCTTCTATATTAGAAAAGGACGCCTATATAAATTTACACACATTTAAATTTGTGTAAAAACAATAACTTGGCTTGTATTATTGTCAATTATAACATATTACAATTACACAAAATTATGCTTATACAATAAAAAATATATAAAACAAAATATGTATATTTATTTATATATTTTTTATTGTATAAGCATAATTTTGTATAATTGTAATATTGATGTATAATAAAAGTTTTCAGTTTCTGCGTACTTAGTTTTATGTCTTGACATCTTGTTAGGTTCGTTCACACTGTCAATTTTATGCATAATTACGATGTTTTTTTTTTATACAAATTATATTGTTTCGATCTGTCTGTTTAGCCTTTTATAGTTTGTTTTAGTGGAAATGTTTTTAATTGAAATTGTATTTTTGTATGAACTATTATTATGTGCAATTAATATTTATAATAAAATATTTTTTTGTGTCAGTTTTGTTTTATTTTTTGTGTTTTGCCTTTTATTTAGTTCTTAAGGTATTTAAAAAAATAAAGTCACTTTTCATCATTTATTTTACTTACTTAAATTTATATTTCCATTTCTTCGCTCTGGTGTTGAGGCAAAGGGGGCGTTGAGTTCTGCCACTCAACACGCAATGTTTCCAGAATTCGGAGGAATGTGGGGAACGGGAAAAAATACAAATGATTTAAAACAGCCTCTATTAATGACTTAATAGATTAATAGACTTTTTTTGTTTAAAAGGTGACCCATTTAAACAAAAAGAAAGATATCAAAATCTGTTCAGCCCCCAGGCTCTAACCTCTATATATTGCAAATTATACCGAAAATCAAAACAGTACCCTCCCTACAGGACCAACCCTATTATAGTGGGCAATATTGGGTCCGTTATTTGCATAGTATTGTACTGCATTAACATTTAGACAATCGGTGGACGACCGTCCTCACTAATACTACGTTTTAATAGAAATACAATATGTTGTTTCGGGTCTACTGAGCTCGTATTGAAGTTTTGGATTATTTTATTTGAGGTTTATTTAGGTAGCGTTAGAGGCCAGTAGTGGCGCGATTGCACAAAGTGTGACTGTAAAATCGACTGGGAGTGGTTCGATCCCCAATCGAGGAGATGAATATTTATTTAAATTTACATTTTTATTTTTTCGCTCTGGTGTCGAGGCAAAGCGCAGCTTTGTTCCGCCACTCAACCAGCAATGCCTGCAGAATTCGGCGGTAAGTGGGGAACGGAGTGTCTTAACTCTACATTCCTTTTAATAGGTAATGAGTGTGGGATTTATTTTTGAAATTGCAACTTAAAGTCGTGCTTTGTTTACGGAAACAGGTAGTTGTTTTCAGATTCACGCTGTATCCCGCTTACAACAGGGTTGTCGGGGAGATTCTAGTCTTAACTCCCTTCTCTACTTCCGTCAAATTGTTGAAACATTACATGTTAAGTGGCGAAACTAAGCGCCGCGGTTTGTCTTGACATCGGAGCGAAGAAATGAAAATGTAAAATAAAATTATAATTATAAATAATTTACATTTATTTTTATGTGCCATATTTTAAATATAAATTAAATTATAATGAAAACAGAAAATATAAACAATTTTGCTTCATCTGAATATTTTATTAATTCTAATCTTCTTATCGCCAATTACTGTATACTTGACTGCGTCTTAAAATGTTCATTTAAGTATATAATAAATAAATTTATTTATGGTTGTATGCGTTAATTTTATAATTATTTGTAAAATTTTGCTTACAGATTTTTTACTGTACCTTTTGCCTGCGGCTTCGCCCGCATTGTCAAATTAAAATCAGTAAGAGTTCGCCATCTGTTATAGGCTATATTAGATTACGGTCAAGAGGTCAGTAACGCCAGCCGTTACTGACCTCTTGACTTGACTGACTCTCTATCGCTATGTGTTTTTGGTGATTCATAAAATGTAATGTTAATAATAATATTTCTTATGAAAATTAAAGTAAAAATGGCTCTGAAACTTTTGAATTAGGATAGTTATTAGAGACTGCCAAAAAGAGATGTCAATTAGCGCTTAACTGACGTTAATCAATATAACTAAGGCGTTATGGTTTTTAAAAAACGTATAAATATTTGAACGTAGCGGGATTTTTTTTACGTTTTCTAAAAAGTATTTTTTTTTACTAAGAGTGGGATAATACTTTAAAATTGGTAAAAATAACTAAGGGTTATCATTGGAGGCTGAGAAAATATAACTTGGCCTATTTTTTTAAAAGAAACGATATTTGAACGAGTTCCAATAAACATAATGATTTTTGATGATAAATTAATCGTGAATCAAAAAAAAATCACATAGCGATCGTTTTTTTTTATAACAAAAATACAACTTGTACCAATATTGTTTTATAATAATAATAATTTATTCGTTTCAAATCCTCTTATCTTTATTACGTTCCACTCGAATGTCTTGTTTATATATAGAATATAATTAGAAAAAATATACTTTATATTGGTTAAAATATGTATTATAATATATTTATTTAATAGTATTTTTTTTATTTAATAACTAATCTGACGTATTGTTACCATTGACATCACAAATGTATAATATAATAGCAATGTATAGTTAGGTATGTTAAATTGTTGAAATAAATTATAAAAATAAATAAATATAATATAGCTGCGTCCCTTTCTTTCCTTCTATATTAGAAAAGGACGCCTATATAAATTTACACACATTTAAATTTGTGTAAAAACAATAACTTGGCTTGTATTATTGTCAATTATATTTATATTTATTTATATATTTTTTATGGTATAAGCATAATTTTGTATATTTTTAATATTGATGTATAATAAAAGTTTTCAGTTTCTGCGTACTTAGTTTTATGTCTTGACATCTGATTTTGTTAGGTTCGTTCACACTGTCAATTTTATGCATAATTACGATGTTTTTTTTTTATACAAATTATATTGTTTCGATCTGTCTGTTTAGCCTTTTATAGTTTGTTTTAGTGGAAATGTTTTTATTAGAAATTGTATTTTTGTATGAACTATTATTATGTGCAATTAATATTTATAATAAAATATTTTTTTGTGTCAGTTTTGTTTTATTTTTTGTGTTTTGCCTTTTATTTAGTTCTTAAGGTATTTAATAAAATAAAGTCACTTTTCATCATTTATTTTATTTACTTAAATTTATATTTCCATTTCTTCGCTCTGGTGTTGAGGCAAAGGGGGCGTTGAGTTCTGCCACTCAACACGCAATGTTTCCACAATTCGGAAGAATGTGGGGAACGGGAAAAAATACAAATGATTTAAAACAGCCTCTATTAATGACTTAATAGATTAATAGACTTTTTTTGCTTAAAAGGTGACCCATTTAAACAACAAGAAAGATATCAAAATAGGTTCAGCCCCCAGGCTCTAACCTCTATATATTGCAAATTATACCGAAAATCAAAACAGTACCCTCCCTACAGGACCAACCCTATTATAGTGGGACATATTGGGACCGTTATTTGCATAGTATTGTACTGCATTAACATTTAGACAATCGGTGGACGACCGTCCTCACTAATACTAAAATACTGAAATTGCAACTTAAAGTCGTGCTTTGTTTACGGAAACAGGTAGTTGTTTTCAGATTCACGCTGTATCCCGCTTACAACAGGGTTGTCGGGGAGATTCTAGTCTTAACTCCCTTCTCTACTTCCGTCAAATTGTTGAAACATTACATGTTAAGTGGCGAAACTAAGCGCCGCGGTTTGTCTTGACATCGGAGGGAAGAAATGAAAATGTAAAATAAAATTATAATTATAAATAATTTAAATATAAATTAAATTATAATGAAAACAGAAAATATAAACAATTTTGCTTCATCTGAATATTTTATTAATTCTAATCTTCTTATCGCCAATTACTGTATACTTGACTGCGTCTTAAAATGTTCATTTAAATATATAATAAATAAATTTATTTATGGTTGTATGCGTTAATTTTATAATTATTTGAAAAATTTTGCTTACAGATTTTTTACTGTACCTTTTGCCTGCGGCTTCGCCCGCATTGTCAAATTAAAATCAGTAAGAGTTCGCCATCATATTCCTTAAAGTTCTACCGTGTTTGTAATATTGTAAACCGTTACTGACCTCTTGACCGTAATCTAATATAGCCTATAACTTTCCTCCATAAATAATCTTTGACTAATAGTTTTTTTTTTATTTTATAAAAAATATTCATTTAATTCGTAGTTTAGTTCGGCCACTCAATACGCAATGCCTCCAAAATTCGGCATATTGGGCATATTATTATTAGATAATCTACTATAAATATATATAAAAAACCTAATGTTAAAACACTTCCATCTCCACTTCCCGCCCTAATTCAGGCACTATGTGTCGAATGGCGGAAGTCAAAACCGGATTTCATAATGTAAGGGAAATGAAAATAAGTCATTTCCCCGAGTGGGGATCGAGCCTAAAAGAACTACTTTACGGGTATTTTTTCAGCTTTACCCTATATTCTGCATATAGCAGAAAAGACAGAGGGAAGGGAGCCTAGGGTTAAGACACTCCGTGCTCCACTTTTCGCCGAAATTTCGAGTCATTGTGTGTTAGGTGGCGGAACCCAATCAAATGCCGCGCTTTGCCTCGAAACCAAATCGAAAAAATTAAAAAATATATAAATTTAAATAAATTTCATTTCCTCGAGTGGAGATCGAACCCATGACTTGCGCCACGAGTGGCCTTTTTTTACTCTGATCCCACGAACATAACTTTTAGCTGAAGCCTTCCTACTCCACCACAAAAGCCTTGACGAAGGTTGCATGAATAACAAAAGAAATGACAGTTCTGTTGAGAGGTGGACACACGACCGTGGGACAGTTTTACCAAATTTGGTAAAATTGTACTCATTAGTAGGTATAGGATTAATTGAGGAATTGGCATATACGTATGTACATTTGTACGTTTATATATGTTTTTTTTTCGACTTTCACGCTGTTTCCCGCATATCGCACGGTGGGGAGAAGGTACCTAGTGTTAAGACACTCGTAGTGGAGCAAGAAAGAATTTTCCGAAATCAAAGTTACAATTGACAATTTATGTAGGAACAAGAATATAGCTAAATAAATATAAGAAATTATTTTACGTGTACATAAAAGTATTTCAGGCAACAAAATAATGTACTACATTTAATAATATATTTTTAAGAACAACGGGATTTATATTCTGTGTTCGGCGGAAAGTATGAAACGGAAGTGTATTAACACTAGGTTCCCTCTGCTTACTCAGCTCTGTGCGAGATACAACGTAAAGCTGTAGGAAAATCTATGTAGTATATGATTAACGAATTTTTATATATGGAGATAAGTACTTTGACAAGTACGGGACAATGAATATTTTTTACTCTCTCCTAATAAAATATAAGTATTTTATTACCAGAGCGATTACGCTTTAGCGTGAAGTGGGAAACGGAGTGTCTTAACACTAGATTCCCTTTGACTATTCTACTATGCGGGAAAAAGTGTTGTAAAATTTTAAAAAATCAAACAAAAACAATAACAATACGAAGAACAATTCACAAATAGAACTCCCAATTCCACTATACGCACATACCTAATATTCAAATCAACAAAACCTTTTTATTGGTAAAATTTACTTACACAATACATACCGGTACGTTTTCTTTTGCCCTTTTATTATTGCAATTTGATCCACCGCTATTATCATATAGACAGGGTTCAAAAGTCCTCTATTACAGAGGACTGTTGTTCCTTGGGAACCTTCGACTTTCTAAATTAGGTCCTTTTTTGTTCTCAACCACTGACTCGAATAATCGTCTACAGGGTTGTATATTTTGAGAATTTTGAAAATGTTTAGAATTCATTTCGAGGGTAATTGCGAATTAAACCGTTCCTTTCATACTTTTTGTGGCTTAATGGCCACTTAAAAGAATAAAAACAATTAGGTACGTGTTACGGTGTTTTTTCGAGGTGCTTCCCTATCTTTTGTTTGTGATTTTTTTTTATTATTAAATAAAAGAAAATATAAACAAAAGGTAAAAATATATAAATAAGTCACTTCTTTGTACTTAGCTTTTGAGTAACGATTTTGTAAAATGTAAATAAAGTTTTTTTGTTTGTTGATGATTGAAAGTTGACTTTATAATTGTAACAAAGTAATATATTTTTTGTAGTATATGAAATGACAAATGGATTGAACAGGGCGAGTACTTATTTTAAAATACAGTACAACACACACACAACCATATATTTTGTAATTATAATATATTATGAGGCTGTTTTTTTTTTTCAAATTATATTTATTTAAATTTATATTTCCATTTCTTCACTCTGGTATCAAGCGCAGCGTTGAGTTCTGCCACTCAACACGCAATGCCTCCAGAAAGTGGGAAACGGAGGACAATAGGTTTTTTTGCAATTTTTGAAAAATAAGCAAACCCAAGACTTCTCGGGGGGTCCCGGCCCCCCTACAGTGCTTACGTAATACTTGAACGGCCCACAGGGTGTGCGGGATACAGCGTGAACCTGATTTATTTTTTATTTTTTTTATATATTTTTCCTGCTTATTAACTTAATTATTAATAGTGTATGTATGTATAAAAAAAAACAACAACATTTAGTTTACACACACTAGTTACTCAACCTTTCAATCGTAATACCGATGTAGCGCTAAATTCATTTGCCACCGCGCACTAAATTAAGACGTAAATTACCTTTCAAAGCGAGTTCTATTTAGTTAATTTTGCACAGATTTGTCTTATTTAATTAAAATCTAAACAGAAAGACATAATTAAAGATAATTTGTTGTAAAGAAAGTGACTTGGGGTTGTGAGTTCAATTCCAGCACGTTGAATTTCCGATTTTTGTTTAAATCATACAAATACTTTTAGATTAGATATCCAGTGATATAATTCAATTTTGAGTGTACCGTATTCCCCGATTTTGTAATCATTAACTTTGTCCGCGTCTAGTAGTAAATTTAAGTGCTATTCATGTGTTCTCTTTCTTTCTACACCTGTACAATATTGAAATTGAAAACAGTTTTTTTTATTAGATGGCAATTATTCAATTAAATAGACAACAATGTTCAATGTGTAAAGTGTGAAGTAGAAAAAAAATTGCAAGATTTTTTTTCTTTTTCACACTGCATTCTGTATACAGCGTGGTGGGAAGAGAGAACTTAGAGTTAAGACAATTCGCCCTATGTTCTAGCCATCAGAGCGAGCAAATGAAAAAAAATCATTACCCCAAGATAAAATAATAGAATCGAATCCACAACAATCTCATTTACATTAGTAAACTGTGCAACCGCAGCACCATGAAGTCCTCAAAAAATTAAATTATACATGTATAATTAATTTTTCTGAGGACTATATTTTCTATTTAATATGAGAAATTACGAAAATGTAACGCAAAGTTCGTGTAATATTTCAAATAACCTGCAGGAAAACCGCACACATCGACACCTTATCGCGCGATATATTGCTTACCTTTTGTTCTGGACCTTTTCACATGTAAATAAATTCAATAACACCGTCCGTCTATCCATCGTATATTAGCTACGGTATTCAATTTTATGTAAAAAAAATGTAAAATGATAGTTTCGTCGCTTTTGTTGCAAAAAATATCGAATATACTTCAATAAAATATATTTAAGTAAACCTTGTTTATAGGAATATACCTTAACTAATCTTGTTTATAAAATATATGTGTGAGAATGGATATAGAGTCAATGTTTGATCTGTGACGTAGGATCGTATAGAAAGTAAATTATGCTAAATCGCTAGAAATTATATGTAATACAGGGGGGGTGAACTATAGGAGCATCCACGTGGTGCACCCTGGACGCAGCTAGTTCAGGTAACATAAGGTCTAGGCAGAGTGATCCTTTCCCCATATTTAGGGCCATATCACGCCAAATTCATGACACCGTTGATTTTGACCAATCCTATCGTAAGTAACCTCTATCGTATAATTTTAATGGCAGTATGAATGAAAATCGAAGACTTTTCCTTCTCGAAAGTCATGGATATTTTTGTATTCCAATACATAGCAATAGGCAATCAATTTTAAATATATTAATGTATTTATAAACATATTACTTACTAAAATAAATTCTTTCTTGTTCTGCCAATCGTTGCGCCAATTGACAAAGTGTGAATGTACGTCTCGATTCTCACTCGAGGAAATGAAATATCTATTATTTTCATCTCCCTTGAAGCGCTGCGTTGAGTTCCACCACTTAACGTGCTATCGGTGGAAAATGGGAAACGGAGTATCTTAACACTAGGTTTCTTCTGCCTACATTGCTGTTTGTCTGCCTAATTTCATCAAGAAAGTAAAAAACTGGTTCTACGAGCTAACTAAATAGACATTGGAAAAAAATTCAGCTTTACGCTGTATCCCGCACACAGCAGAGTAGGCAAAGGGAACTTAGTGTTAAGACACTCCGTTCCCCACTTTCTGCCGAATTCTGAAGGCATTGTGTGCTGAGTGGTAGAACTCAACGCCGCGTTTAGCCTCGACACCAGAGCGAAGAAATGGAAATATAAATTTAAGTTAATATTTCATCTCCTCGAGTGGGGATCGAACCCACAACCTGTCGGTTTTAGAGTCACACTTCGTGCCACTGCGCCACGACTGGCCTCATTGGAATGATAAAGCAATAAAAATAATTTTAATTAAAATATCGTAAGCCGGTACAGGTTGCACTTATTCATTTACTTATTAACTAGTAGCTTAGGATTTGATCAAGGCAACTTGCAGCATTTGGAGCCCCCGTCCTCCCGTCCAGGACCAGAGGCCCAGGGCGGATAACAAGATAGTCCGCCACTGAAGTCTAATCTTAATAACAAAAAACATTTCATTGAACCTTCTCTCTTTTATCGTTAAAATAAATATTGTCTATTTCAAACATCAACAAATCTTGACTTTATTATGTTAGTGGGTAGTCAGCCTAAAGGGTTTGCAGCAACCGCTGTCAACGGTCTCTAAGTACAATAATTCAATTTCCAATATAACTACAGTTGTATGCGGTTCTTGCGATGTTATAGTTAAGCTTATGATTAATCGAATTTAAAAAGTTTCATTGTAATTAAAAGTTATTTGTCGACAAAATCAGGATTGAAAATATTAGAAAAAGTAAAAGCTATCGTAGCTTATGATCTTATAACTAGGTTTATTATATAAATAAATATTTAATCTATATTATATAAGAAAAGTTGCAATGTCGTGAATGTGAAACTGGGTTTGTTTGCTTATTACACTTTCCTGCGAAAAAATTTCAAGTGATTCTTGTAAAATTTTGTACACACATTTTTGAAATTATACATTTTGTAACTGACACGCCGCACTTTACCTCGACACCAGACCGAATAAATGAAAATATTAAATATTTCAAATCCTTGAGCGGGAATCAAAATCCATTATTCTGATTGATTGAAATAAAATATTGTGATATATTGGATCTGCTTGCTATCTTTTCTAGATTATTAGGAGATTTTTTGTCATTATAAAAAATCTAATTTAAAAAAAATACTGCCTCCATAATTTGGCGGAAACGGCATGTCTTAACACTAGTTCCCTTTGCCTACCCTTCTGTATGCGGGATACAGCGTGAAGCCGATTTTTTTTATTGCATTTACATTCACATCTCCCACATTTGTCTAAGTCGACCATCAAGCTTACAACCATCACATGTAAAAAACCATTATAGATTTTTTTTTCTGAATTTCATTTAAATGAAATATAGCAGTAAATACACATAATACAAAATTGTGCTATATTATCGTCAGTTTTCAATTATTCCAAGATCAGTCCGATAAGGGACACGACATACGCCAATTCATAATTATAATCACAGTACAAACAAAACAAATCGCTTATACCATTATTTAAATGGTTGACATTAAGTTAAATATTTTTTTTCCAAAAGTGGCGCAGTGGCATGTGGCGCCTCCAGTATAAGACCGTTTCAGCCGCTTCTATAAGACCAACTCTGCATTTTCCTTTGCGAGTGCAACAGCTCATCTTGCTTTCTTTTTTTTAACTCATTGTTCTCTTGTTAATCCTCATCTGAACCAATTTTTTTTACCATTTTTAAACAGACGTTTATTTATTTATTTATTTATTTATTTATAGATACTTTATTGCACATAATTGCAAACAAAAAACATGTACAAAAGGCGGGCTTAACGCTAAATAGCATTCTCCACCAGCCAACCTTGACGTTTCTATTTCATTAAAGTGTTGTGTTTTAACGTTGTCGTTGCACCAAATGGTATCCATTTTGTCATACAGGCGACCCATAGATACCTAATAATACCCTTGCGTAGCTCATATCTGTACTGGATTATAAGATGTATGCATTCTTCAAATTTAACTTTTGCCGTATAAAGTACGTTAATCTTTCTTTGTTGTATGTTCCATAGCCAAAGCAACCATGTTAGCTTTTGCCTATTTCCATGCCCTCATGGCCGTTAAGATCTTCACAGATAAATATTTACTCATTGTATTGCATTTATGTGTGAATATAATTCATCCCAAAAGTTTTTTTTACCTGTCTCAGGAGATTGTACCGCATAGACGCAAAAAAGGCAGGGTTGGTTTTCCAAAGCTAGTTTTACTGACATGATACGGTCATTCGTCCTACATATTTCTACTACTCGACTCAAAACTTGATCTAAAATTATCCCAACCCGGTTTTCTCCATTCTCTGTAACGTGATATATCAATTTAAATCCTTTCTCAATTAGTTTCCCACCCAGTTTTTTGCTCACAACAAATGTCTATGTGACGATGCCTCTACCTGAGCCTTTATAACAGCCTTTTACTCTGCATATGTCAAAGAAGTTCGAACCTTGGGTTATATAACGAAGTTTTCTTTCTGGCCTGTTGGTCCACGAAGGGTATTTTATTTCCCTTTTACCCATAGCGGCAGCTGCAACTGGCGACGAGCATTCCCCTATCCGCGGCCCTGGGGATGAGATTGAATTTTAATTAATATTTGTATATTTTTTTTTGTATTTTTAATAGTTTTCACATCTTATGGTGTTGGCACATAAAAAATATTCCAAGTGAGGTTTGAACCTACACAGTGTTATAAAATTTTGTACCATAAAGAATGCCATATATATATATATATATATATATATATATATATATATATATATATATATATATATATATATATATATATATATATATATATATATATATATATATATATATATATATATATATATATATATATATATATATATATATATATATATAATATAGCTAAAATCCAAATATTTATTGCTAATAATAACACGTGAATTGTTACAAATTGCCAATATTTATAGAATTCCTATAACGTAAGAGCAAGACCAAAGGCCTCGAAACAAGATGTTTTTATTGCGTTTCATTCGAGCACTATTAATCACACAGACATTGACCTATCTCCTATCTGCGACCCTCGCGTCACGACCGCGCCCACTTACGTACTATCCAAGATTCCTGGATAAAAATAATATTGTGTTCCACTGGTTACGAGAAGCTATATAAATATATCTTAGGTTATTTTGGATTGCTCTAATCTCTTTTTCATGATTTATAATAAGATAGCTCGATAAAAATTATAATAACAATCTATCAAGTATATTGTGGATTCGCCTATCAGTTGTATGAAATGCAACGTTAGTTTAACTAGGTATTTTTCGTCGCGCTCGGTGACTCAGTCAAGACCACTTTTACCAACATTTAGTCACTTTGAAATAAAATTTCACACAACATGGCTTTCTTTAAATAGCCAAGTGACCTATCACTACGTTGACTCTATCTAACTCAATAAGTACGTGAAATAAAGAATCTTTAATATGATTAAGTATAGCGCCGTGGTGCAGGGGCACAAGTGACCGTAAACGCGATAACTATGGGTTCGATCCAAAGTAATGAAATATTTAATATTTTCTCTTCCTCACTCTGGCAATGACAATTAAATATAATCATAATTCAAGAATTCGATATAAAGTTGGAAATGTCTAAATGGTAACAGAGTATTTCAACACTAGATCCCCAGTTTCCCTCTGCATACCTTGTCAGATTGGAGAAACAGCGTGTAGCTAAAAATATATAGCATCAGAGTAGTAGAGCTAACAACTATATAGCAAATATTTGTAGCTTTATCTTTAATGTAGGTGTGTTAAAGGTCTTTAGATAAGCATAATTAACAAGACCTTTAAATATAATTACATATAAATATGTAATATAATTGTAATATTGTTATAAAATCGGAAGTGGTTAACGTTTTTAAAAACAAAATAAAAATGTTTTTTTAAATTATTCGGAGAGAGATTCTGTGTAGCAATAAGTGATATGTATAACCTAATAACAATACATCATGGGAGATTCCTTCTTATAAAGGCGGTTGCCTACAAGCAACTGCCCCCTCTTCTTCATGAGAGTAGGCGTGGCGCAGCGGCACAAAGTGTGATTTTAAAACCGACTGGTTGTGGGTTCGATCCACACTCGAGAAGATGATTTTTTTTTTCAATTTATGTTTCCATTTTTTCGCTCTGGTGTCGAGACAAAGCGCGGCGTTGAGTTCTGCTACTCAATATGCAATGCCTCCAGAATGCGGCAGAAAGTGGGGAACGGAGTGTCTCAACACTAGATTTCCTCTGCCTAATCTGCTGTGTGCGGGATACAGCGTGAAGCTGATATATTTTTTATATTTATTTTAGCTTACGCTATTTACATAACAATATGATATTTTGAAAGTCAAAAATTGACTGACAGACAAGACGTCAGTCAATTTTTGACTTTCAAAATCACACTCAGACGAAACAAATGGCAAAACAAAAAATGACATTTCACATGTAACCAACACACCACATAGAAATTTGACGTAAGTAAGTAGAAACTTAGGACATGTAGAAGAGAACTAACATAAGATTTTCGAAATTCCATTTCGTGATACTTAATTAACTAAATTACTCTTATCATAGAATGTCGTAATTGATATACAGTATTGCCACAATTGAAGTAGATAAAAAACTATAACAATATTTTTTTAATAATAAACATTAATATGTAATATAACAATATAACATTAATACATATATATCAATATATTTTTTTAAATAAATCATTTATTATAAAATTATTATTTTATAAATTATTTATTTTAAACAATATTAAAATCAGCTTCACGCTGTATACCGCACACAGCAGGGCAGGCAGAGAGTGTTGAACCTAGTGGTAAGACACTCTGTTCCCATTTACAGCCGAATTTTGGAGGCAATGCGTGTTGAGTGGTGGAACTGTATGCCGCGCTTTACCTCCACGCCAATGGAATATTAAATGTAAAATTTAAATAAATATTACATTACCACGAATGGGGATCGAACCCACAGCCCGTCTCGTTTCAGTTACAGTTTATGCCCCTGCACTACGACTGGCTTTTATCTATAGTTATTTCATATACAAGTATACTCACAGAATTTATTTTAACCTACCGTTTCATGCGTTTGGACACAGATCTCTAGATACGATTTATATTTTTAGCACAATTAGATAAGCCGTTTTATTTTTATGACGGAAAAATAAATTAATGTTACAAAGTTTACGTTTCATAAAATAAATATTATGTTTGTCGTTCACTACTTTTTTAATAGGTACCGATAGTAATATCCGTGTGGAATTTTTCGATAATACTATTTCATCATCTTGACGACCAACATTTGTAGGCATTAAGGCCGCCGGCGGTGCAGAGGCACAACAATGAATTATTATTTATTAATAATTAATAAGGCAAAGCGCAGCGTTGACTTTTACCAGACAATATGCAATGCCTCGAAAATTTTATGGTAAGTGGTAAAAGGAGTGTCTTTGCTTTTGTGGTAGAGGGGAGAAACGTAAATATTAATATACATAGATATATATAATACTTTCTTCCCTCGAGTGGGGGAATAGAATCTACAACCGCCGTTACAGTCACAACCTTGTGCCTCACGACGGCCTCATAGGAATTATTGTATACAGGAATGATAGACATTACGAGTGTACATAGCTCTCGATTTTTATTGTTATATATTATTTACAAATATATAAAGAACTCCGCACAAAATAATTTGTCCAACATATACATTTTCATGTGGTATGATCGCTAATAACATATTTATGTACCTACTTTCCAACGAAAAAATGACTACTTTGACTACGAAATTTACATAATGTGGGAAAACAATGTGAATAATATCAGGTCCACCAGGACTATATCAGTTATATTGACTATAATATTGAACCTATGCAAAAACTTACCGTTTGTAAGTTGAGAAAATGTAACTGAGGGCTTCCTTAAGACAATATATTTAAAAAAAATAAACTGTTTCGTGAAAAACTATTTAGCAAACAAAATTTCCTTTTTGTTGTAGTTGGTTAACATTAACTTATTTTCATTTATTATTATATTTCTCCAGCTATTGATGCTAAAAATATACTACTTTTAGTATATTTTTATTCTTTGTTAATTTGTTTTAAATGTAAATAATAAAAGGGGTGACGAAATATTTAATATTTCCTTTTCCTCACTCTAGTAACGATGTAAAGCGTTGAGTTCAGCCACTTAACACGCAATGTTACAAGTGGGAAACCGAAATGTCTTAATGGGGAACAGAGGGTCTTATTGTCATTGTGTTTAGATTCCCTCTGTCTATCCTACAATGTGCAGGATACAGTGTGAAGTTAAAAAACATTTCAGTACATTTTTTAGTCAAAACACAAGATATGTGACGAAAATAAATTTTATTTTCCTAGAGACTTGATAGTTTTATCACAATTGATGAATTTTTATAGATGCTTACATCAACGAATACCGAGTGATTAATGCTTTTAACAATTTGTTGCAATTTCTAATAAAAGAGAACCTTATTGGTTGCGCTCTAGGCTGTCTTTCAAATATTTTCAAAAATGCTATTATGACTTTTTGAGTCTGTGGCAATTGCAAATGTCATTTCGCTGACGTTTCTTTTAATTGTTTTGCTACTTTTAGGTATTACAATATAACGAAGTTACTTTTATAATTAATGTTTTACACATAGAAGAAATATTTTTTTAATAGTAAATACGTTCATTTGTGTGTCCTCCTATATATTTATCTCATAACTTTGTGTTCAATAAACTTTAAGAAGAGTTTTTCACTTAAAGCATAGAAAATCATATAAAAACTAGCATCAGTTATATCACTGTAAGTATATTTGTTTGTATCCTAACAGCAATACATGTTAAAGTTCAATAGAAATACATATGTAATAAAAAATCTAGAAAAAAATAAAATGATAACCTACAAACCTTACATTCACATGTAAAGGCTACGTTATAGACTTAACCTCTAATATGAAGTATTGGAATGGAAGATATTTTATTTTAATTAATAGTTCATAGTATATTGTCAATATAGAACATATTTTATTATGAATATATGAGGATAGGCACAATCAGTGTTTTGAGTGTATGTTTTGTTTTACCACCTTGTATTCTTGTGCAGGGCTATTGTTAATAAAATAGATTACTTTTACAAGTCCCTTTGTTATTTTAAAAATCATAGTATGCACTGTCATGTTCTCTGCTTATAATATAATATAATAAAGACCACATTGGCTGTATATTGTCAATTCTTTTGTTAATTTTCCTATTTATTTTTATTGTTGCATTTAAAAAATAGATATATGTTATTAATTTTTATGTTGTTATTTATATCATATGATCCAATTATAATTTTAATTGGTCTCATTTTGTGATGAATTCCATCGTTATTATCATTTGTACTGGTTTACACCAGAATTATTTCTTGATATTATGTGAATTTGATAACCTTTTTTAGATCTGGGACAATTTATTCCAAAATCTGCTTAAAAGTAGAATCATCTCAATTTTAATGGTTAACAGAACAAAGTCTGGTTTTTTCATTTCTATACAACATGCTAGTAAATCCTTATCTCTTACAAATTTGAACTAATGACCTATGTACGTCAACAGTAAGTGATGAGGCAGAGAATATGTTCGTGTATACTCAGTTCATTACTGAATACCACAATGAGAAGTCACACATATTTTGATTCTATGGGCGTGCCCAGGTAAAAAAATATTACCTAGGTTTTTCGTTTGTGTTCTATAACTATTGATTGTTTGCAAGCTTATTATTAGTCCATATTTAGTCTATTTTGGCTTTTATTGTATTTTTTTATATACTACTTTTCTTTTTTTTTATATCTTAATTTTATTTCTTTTCCAAAACAGAATAATGGCACGGATTCTCGACGGCAAAGCTTTAGCCAAGGAAATTCGAGATGAATTGAAAATTAAAATTTGCAATTGGGTTAGCAATGGATACAGACCCCCATCAATTTGCTGTATAATCGTCGGTGATGATTCAGCCAGCCATACTTATGTGAGAAACAAAATCCTAGCTGCTACGGAAGTGGGTATTAAAGCAGAAACTATCAAATATGATCAGAGTTTCACAGAAAATGAACTCTTAGAAGCTATTCAAATGTTAAATGAGAATAGAGATGTTGATGGTATATTAGTTCAGTTACCATTACCAAACGGTATAAATGAAAGGAAAGTATGTAATGCTATAGCCCCTGAGAAGGATATCGATGGCTTCCATATAACAAATATTGGACAATTGAGTTTGGATATGCCAACAATTGTTCCCGCAACCGCGCTTGCTGTCATTGAAATGCTTAAAAGGTAAGATGATTATAGTTTGTTTTTTATATTATAATGTTACTTAAACAATACTAAATATTATTTACTATTTTGTGATACAAAATATTAGTTACTATTTTGTGATAAATATTATGTCTTAAATATGTGTCTGTGAATAATAACTCTTAAAATATCTAATTTTCATTTTTTGTTTTTTGTCTTTTTTTACTATCAGTGCCACGGCCATACTGCCAAAGATGTGGCAGTATTGGAGGAATCCAATAATAATAGTAATAATTAATAAAGCACTTTATTCCAAATCTTAGTTTACATTTCAAATGTTGTTATATAACATTAATTATTTAAGTTAACTAATTAATAGTGTTAGTATTATTTTATTTGGACCCCTCTTTGTGTGTAGGCTTCCTCCAATTTGTCCCATTCAACTCTGTTCTGATCCTTTTATAGCCATTCTTCCCCTGCTACCTCAGTTATATCATCTATCTTTTGTATGGTCAACCATTGCACCTTGCATTTTCTTACTCTAATTTCTTCCAGGTTGTTTTACTTCAATAAAAAGTGGAAAGTAGTTCACTTCTTCACTATTGTTTTTCTATGAAGAAATCTGTTTTCCTAGATAACCATAATGATCAAAATATTGTATATTCTTATGTTGATAGATCCCCTTTTGTACTTTCTTTGTCTAGCTTATCATCTCTAATTATTATAATATCCTTGTAGGAGCTATAACTAAAAATGGAAGCCTTAAATTGATAGCAGAAGTATTGTTGTTGGTTTTGTCACTTCAAGAATTTAGCTTGATTTTTTAATTTTAATTGAATTTTAGCTTTATTATTAAGAATACAAATAAATATTATGAAATCATATAATAAATTAGGAAGTATTGAAATAAAAAACAAAATTGTTTTATCAATTCTACAAATACGCACATCGTATTGTTTGTAAACATTTGTTTTGGCAAATTTTATTATTTTATTTTATCTATACACACATTTAAATGAAATGTCGTCAGTGACATTTCTTAATATAGATAATAAAAAAAAACTATATCTTAGTATAAACAGATAATATCAATTAATAATATAAGTGACATAATAATATACGAATGACGTGTATTACTCTTTAAATGCATGTCAAGTGACGCGTATTTGTCAGTTTATATTTATATCAATTAGTTAAACAGTAATAATGGCTTCCCTATAGATTTTAATTTTGTTGAAATAACTATGGTGATAAATTTGTTGAACTGTGTTTTGAATTATTGATTTTGAATGTAAATTATAGATGCTACCTCTTTTAATAAGTATCTAGTAGAGTCAAATTGTCTATAGAAATGTCGATAGTTGTAGATTATGTGGTACTCCAAGACATGATTTCATATAAATTTTTAATGAATTGATATTCCTATTATAATTTTTTGGAGGCTGGTGGATCTATCAATCCAATATATTTAGCTTCACGCTTTTTCCAATATATAGCAAAATATATAGAGGGTACTTAGTAGTAAAAATCTCTGATCCCCACTTCACATATTGTTTTTAAGGAATGAGTTGAGAACTCAACGCCGCGCTTTGTCTTGTTACCAGAGATGAAAAAAATTATGTCCCAAATTAATCCATCAACCGACACACTTAAAGTCAGATGCTGCACCACTGCGCCTCGACGGCTTTAAAATATATAAAAAAAAAAAATGTTTGCTAATAAAATAATTTAATAATCATTGCATCTTCTCGCTTAGATTCAAAATCCAAACTTTCGGTCGCAACGCGGTGGTGGTGGGCAGGTCCAAAAACGTGGGTATGCCGATAGCAATGATGCTACACAGCGATGGCCACCACGACAGCGGGCTGGGCATGGACGCGACTGTCACCGTGTGCCACAGGTACACGCCGGCGGAGCAGCTGGAGATGTACTGTCGTAATGCTGATATTATTGTGACGGCCACTGGTGAGTTGTCAATCTGTCTGGAACAATCTTGCAAACACACACACATACACATGGGTATACCCACTCACTCATGCAAACTCGTCAGTCGTATAGTCAATGAGTCATGGCTGCCCTGAAGTTAAGATTACTGAACATTTGCATTGGTCTCTTGAAGGAGTTCCATATCTATGGCTAACTTGTATTCGACCGTATAACCGTACACAACAACCTAATTTACTATACACAACAGAGATATGAACGCAATATACATTTATTTATTGATATAACTTGCTATATCACTTTGAATTCAAGCATTTGGTTATAATTTTGTTATTTTTGTTTTGTTTTTTTATTTATGTTTACTCTCTTACTCAGGTATACCAAAACTTATAAAAGCTAATATGATAAAGCCTGGTGCTACAGTTATCGATGTTGGTATAACTCGCGTCAACGAAGATGGGAAATCCAAGTTAGTTGGTGATGTTGATTTTGATGGTAAGTCTTGATTTTATCCGTTTTAATTACTTATTACACCTAGTTCTATCCAGATAGACATATATTTACACCGATAGATATGTTTGATTTACATCAAATTATCCGAACTTGTTGGCAGTATTATTTTTCATAGCATCAACTCGATGTGCTTATCGATGAGAGTAAAGATAGTACTATATTTTTGTTGTTAAGTATTAATAAATATGTTAATACTATTACGTAAAGCTGAGAAATGTGATTGTTCACGAAATGATTTTGGGTTTAATCCCCTATCATAAAAATATATGTAGATACCTTTTTTTATTATTTTCAATTCCGAGGTTTAGGGAGTCAAAAGCTCGTCGTTGACTTCCGTTATCCAGTATATTCTTTGCAAAAACACGTCAAAATTAAACAAATTATTTTTTTTCTCTCAGAGGTTGTAAAAGTTGCCGGTGCTATCACACCAGTGCCAGGTGGAGTGGGTCCAATGACAGTTGCTATGCTGATGTATAATACATTCCAAGTTGCTCAAAATCAACAAAAAACATAATTAGAAAATTAAAGTATGTTAGTTTTTATATATATTTTATTTTTATAATTTTCACATGTACAACATTGACATAATTGCATTTAAAAAAGAACTTAAATATGTCATTACATGCGAAAACCGTCATTGTCGCACGAAATGACAGATGCTTTTGCGATTATTTTTATGTAAAATGGAAGTTGTTTTAACGGCTTTTTGATTTTTTGGGCGTTGTTAATAAATAGCAAAATAATAAAGAAATAACAGATAATCGTAAATAACAAAATGTTTGTATGTTTAATTTAGTAATTGTATAATCTGAGTAAAAGACACTTTTATTTTTTTCTCTTCGGAAGACGCATAACTTGTTTTAGTAATCAGTGATCATAATAACGAGTTATTGTTTGAAAATAATTATTTTCATTTTCAACGTATACTTTCAAAAATTTTCGTAGAATGTTAATTTTGATTTATGTTTTTGGTCTTGAATATATGTTATGTTTTTACAAATGGCACCCTTAAAATAAATGACATACACTTAAAATATGTTCTGAATTTGCTAAAAATTTATAATAAGCCAATTATCAATTAATTTTATGTTGATTTTCTATAAATTTTAACTTTATGAGTTATGTCGCTTTCATTCTTAGGCAGCCATTTATAAGCAATTTCTAAAAGAAAATGTCTTATATGACTAATTTCTATTTGAAATGAATTCAATAATCTATCTAGTTCCTATTAAAATGACATTCGGAAAAAGAACAGTAGTAATTAGCTTTTGAATTTATACTAAATGCAAATGAAAATGTTTTTGGGAATTTCGTTAGTTCCCCAGCGAACATATTAATTATTTAATAATATGTTTTACTTTTTTGGTTATAAAATCTTCCTTATTTAGTAGAAATCTTTTGCTGGGTTTCTCCCTTTACTTAATATTATGTATTTGTTAAAATTTAAATATTTATACATACATTTTCAATTTTAACATGTTAGTAATCTCAAAAGAGTTTCATATTATGTTTCTAATCAGAAACACGTTGTGCCTTTATTTATTAAGTAGACGTAAGTAAATACAAGTATTATAAATGTTTAAGAGTAATTCTATTATTTTAATTGTGATTAATGTTTTTTTTTTTATTATTGTTATATCGATTTTCAATATCGATTATATGTGATCGTTACGTTACGTTACGTTACGATTGTCGCGTTAATAATTTCTGTTTAGTTAATATGATGCATTTTATTGTTATTTATACATTTATTATTAATATTGAGGTGACTAGCTCAACATATTTTATATTTTTTAAGGTGGTATAATAAAGAAAATATTAATTAAAATTTCGTTTGATTTTCCTCATACCTTTTTAATTTTTCCTGTTTTGTTTTGTCATTAACAACAGCAGTGACAGTGTGAGTGGATATTTTTTTGTAAGCTAAATAAATATGTTTTTGTAAATGCAATCTCATTCACTCTTTCCTTTTCTACTACTTTACTTTATATTTATATTTATATGCAGCTTGCATATTGTTTTTAAAGATAAATTCAATCAATTTTATAGTAAAATAAAATCTTCAATTATTTTGGGAATTCCTAAAGAACTATACTTTACTGAAACCAAACCTTTTAGATAACATGGAAGGTACTGTGGCATGGATTATAGGCTATTCTGGTATAAGTGCAAATCTGCAGATTCACGCAAAATTAGCCACCTAGTACTACTAGTAGCACTTTAGCTCGTTTCTCTATATAGGTCCAGGTTCGCTTCTCACTTGCATCAACTTATTTAGACATATCCTAGATTTTGTCAAATCCCTAATTCTGGGAAAATATAAGAGCGATAGGGGGAGATCTTGGTAGACCTTCAAAATACATAGTATCAAAGATACTGGAGGAAGGTCACGTAAAAAGCATGAGAACCTCCCGGAGGGCTTAAAGATATTGATGTCAGTAGATGAGGCGAGAGAGAAGAGATATGTAGAGACCGTAGCGTATGGCGCTCTGTTCTCTCACTATTTCGCTAGGGATAAAGCGTGAAGTTAAATTATAACCACTGCGCCAATATTCAACATAAAATAACATTATATTCAACATGGTGACATTCTTTTTTTGTCTATAAAAATGTGCTTAATGGATAACTAAATATACAAAAGATTTGTTGTTTGTGTCTTAAACATGCATATACATCTGTACACTTAGCTAAGATCATGGTCAGAGACCATTATGTGGCCTGGACGGCGGTTCTTATCATCTCACATCCTTTTCACCTATTATGAGTTAATCCATTCTTCTCTCATAAAGTTCCCTGTACCCTAAATGTTAAATGTTTGTTAATATAGTCCTATATGTATTTTTAATTTAAATATATTAGATATAGAAAATAAAATATAAATGCAATGCCACCAGAATTTGGAGGGAAATGAGAAGGGAGTGTTTTGACACTAAGCTCCCTCTGCCTGACCTCGGATACTATATGCGGGAAACAGCGTGAAACTGAACAAATTATAATAATAAGTAAATCAATACAAACAATAGCACTTGATTGATGTATTTAATCAAACAACGCGAGTGCCACTGCACCGTCAGCGTGACACATTTAAATTAATTAACCGTAATGAATTTATAATGTTCTGAACTCAAATATCACAGCGAGTTTTATTTTAAACGAGGCAACAGGTGCCATTTTGTTATCGAAATAAAATAAAATGGCGTCACGTTTGAAAATCAACTTGTTGATGAACGTGGTTGGTTATGCATAAAGATTTTAATTCCTTTCAATAAATTTTATTTAGCTATATTTGAATTTAGCCACTAGGGTAAATGCTATTAATCTTATTTTTTTGCTTCAAGGATTCAAGTTCCCTTGGTTTAAGTAGTTAGATAAATACAACATTGAGTGCCGCTAAACCATGACGGTTTGGCGGCACAGCGTTTGTATATTACCGTGACGGTTGTGGGTTCGATTATCATTCAGGAGAACAAATTATTTTAATTTCTGCACTATGGTTACAAGACAACACTGGTTGTTAGTTCCGCCCAAAGTTGTCGCAATTTGTACGTTATTGTTGAATATATTAAATGTCACATTTCACGGGATGGTCGTAAGTTCGAAATACAATTTGAAATTTTATATTTAAGGTAATGGTTATTTAATTAGACCAAATGTAAACCTCGCCACTTAACACGATAAAATAATTCCATTTTTTGATAGCCAAAAAATAGGTGAAAATTGTAGACCGCAGAGAGTTGACACTATGTTCTCTCTGCTTACCATGTAAACTAAAAAAAATCAACTTTAAGTCACACGTTCCTATAATATCTTAAAGTAAGTAAAGGGAAGTAAAGTAAAGCTAAAAAGCTACCAATACAATATTTTTATCCCTACACTGTAATAGACTTCCTGCGCAAAGCTGGCATTAATGTAATAATATTTACATACGCTCTTCCACGCCATATGCTCCACCAATATATGTAGTAGTATTGTTATGGAAATTGAAAAGAAATTGGAATAGGAAATAAATAGATGGATTTTATTCATTACATCTTCAAACAGTGGTTTCCGGTATTAAGTAAATTGGTTTGTATTTTTATTGTATACGTTATGTTATTAAAAGGTATAGAATTTTTGACCCGTCGTGGCGCAGGGGATAACGGTGTGAATGCAAAGCGACTGTTGTGGGTTCGACTCCATACGGGGGAATGACTTATTATTTATTAATATTTTAATTTCTTCGCTCTGGCACCAAGGCAAAAAGTCCGGATTCGAGTTCCGCCAATTAACATGCAATACCTCGGAAAAGATTTCTGCAGAAAGTGAAGTGCGTAGTGTCTTAACACTAGATTTTCTATCCTTACCCTACTGTGTGCAGGAAACAGCGTGAAGCTGATATTTTTTTATAGAACCTTATTATATATTATTATCCCGTACACAGATGGGTAGGCAGGGGGAACCCAGTGTAAGTCATTCCGTTCCCACTATCTGCTGAATTCTGGACGCATTGTGTGGCAAGCAAGCAAGTGGCAGAACTCAACGCCGCGCTTTGCCTCGACACCAGAGCGAAGAAATGGAAAAATAAATTTAAGCAAATATTTCATTATGTGATATTTCATTATTTTCTAAATAATAGATTACTCGTACACACACTCCGGCCCTAAAATAATATTTATTAGGCACTTAGATTTTAAGCATTTCTGTCTGCAAATCTGAATTTTGTTTAGCTTCACAGGGCAGGCAGGGGGAATCACTTCTAGATCTAGTGTTAACACTTACTGCCGAATTTTCAAGGCATCACGTGTTGAGTGGCGGAACTCAACGCCGTGCATTTGCTTCTGTACCAGAGCGGAGAAAGGAAAATATAAATAAATAATAATTTAAAATATATATACATATATAAAAAAACAGAACAAACAAGATATAACACGGTGTCGCACATAAATCCCAAAGTAATACAAGATCTTATTAGAGTCGGCCTCACGTATAAATGAAGGGCCGCTACGTGGTCGCATTCTGTAACAAAATAATTACGTTATTTTGTCTCAAATTGTCCTTACGGCCCTGCACGCTTCGAGGTTTTTACGACTACCCACAAACTTTGCATAATCAAACGAAAACCACCCGTATTTTAATTTAATAAGACATATAATTATATATTAAGTGGAATTTAGTTAAATTGTGTTATCATAAGGACTTTATGTTGCTTAATTATTGTAGTTAAAACTAATATTATATATATTAGTATATAAGTTGAACCAAAACTACTTTTAATTTAGTTAATGTATTATAATTAAAATTAACTTATTCATGTTATTGTTATAGCCCTCTATGGGATTTAGTTAGTTCCATATAACTGTTTATTATTCATTTATGATATAAAATTGTTTATAAAGTTGTGTTTTTTAAGTACGAACGATTAACGATATTGTGGAATCATTTAAAATTATTAATTCACACAGTGGATTTGGGTTCGAATCTCTAATTCTTGGAAGTCATCTAGGTAATAGTAATTTGATCTTGTTGAACTTCTATGGATCTCCTATCCATTTCACTCGATGCAGGCAAAGAGAATCTTGTGTTAGGATACTCTACTAACAAATTTCCACCAAATCTTCAAGGCATGTAGAATGGCAAAACTAAATTCTGCGTTTGATCTAGGTATATTAATTAATAGTAGAATATCTCTTGGGTGGGTATCGAACCCACAACAGTCGCGTTTACAGTCAGACGCTTTCACGCTGAGCCACGACGGCTTCAAGTTAAAAATATTCATTTTGCAAATGAACTTTCACACTTTAGAATTGTCAAATGAAATAAAGCCACCACTCTCTCGAAAGACAGTTCTGCTGCGAAGAACCGGCAATAAATTTCTATATATATAATATTAAACAGGGTTACTTACATTTACTAAGGTGGGGAACCTTAAGTAACGTCAGGTATTACAGCAGATCATGCATCAGCAGTTATGCATCTCAACATAAACTGGAGTGTGCTGAAATAGCATCCATCAAACTATTATATTCTAGACTCGAGTAATCCTAGTGTCATCGCTGGTTGTTCGTAAATATAGTACCTAGGCACCGGTGAAACGTGTATGTTATATGGCTGCTAGATAAAAGGCGTTTGTTGTTTATAATATATTTAATATATTTTTTTGTCATTTACAAAAATTCATCGCGTAGAAAGCTTGAATTCAATCATAATTGCTATATTATTCTACTCCTTTACAAGAATTCTGCTGAGTGGATTTTATTCTTCTCTAATCGATATTGTAACAGTATGTACCACGGATATAAGTTGAAAATAAATAAATAAATAAAATAAAATATGCATGGCAATACACATAAATAACATAGTTAATGATGTATAATACAAACTATATATTTTTGATACCATATTAATCGAGACGAGTTCGTGTATTGTCGTCCCGAATGTCGCGACCGTCGTTTCGTATATATAGGTGGTGGTGATGCTGGAAGGCAGCGGTCGAGTCGAACTCTAAAGTACTACGGTACTAATAAATATGATGCACATAAAGACTCGTACCAAATGTATAATGAATATAATATGATAATTCGAAGTCTATGATGGCACGATCTTTTAGGATCGAATTCCTTATAAAGGAATTATATGTGTAGGAGCGACACATATTATGGATTAAAGTTATCTTTGACCAATGTTATAATATTGAATGTTGCTTGACGTCGCGGAAGCTGACGTGATGGGCTTATGCGAACTGTTGCAGTGACATTAACTATGTCTTGGCTGATGCCGTCTCGCAGTACGCTCGCGGTACGTAAGCTGTGTTTGTATGGCGTTAGCCATTGATATATTGATATACCATTTCTACGACTTGGTATACGACTAGTAGGTGTGTGGTGCTATTTTATGTCCCAGCTCCGGTGTATGTAGTAGTGTCCGCCCGTCTCATGCGGGTGTGTGGTGCTATTTTATGTCCTGGAACTCTGGTGTATGTAGTAGTGTCCGCCTACGGTTCGAGACACGACTGTGGGGTGTGTGCCGTGCGTTTATTCAACATATCGGCCGCCTTGCGGCAGTGCGTTCGTTCCAACGACTTATATTGATCTCACAAATCAATCAACATCACGAATCACAATTGTAATATAATAATCTTAATATAAACAAGCGTAACAAGTACCTTCAGACTGATCACACACAAACGTCCCGGAGAGTTCATTAAGACTGTTGCAGCCGCAGTCTGGTAGGAATTCACGGTGTAGGGCGGGGAGGTGCCCGTACTCTTTCTTCCTTTTATTATAACTAGTTCGCAGTTATAGTGGAGAGGAAGATAGGACGCGCTCTTGGCTTTTCTTCGGACGAGCTTCGGGTTATGACAATGTTATATTGTCGAGTTTCCAGTTATCTAAATAACTGACACAAGAACAACTTCTGATGGCAAATATGTTATTAAAGCGATACCTTCTAATGGCATAATATAAAGTTCTTAATACTGTTACCTCTGAATCTCTAAAAGATTTGGGTTCTTCACGATCACAACTATAGACGGTTCTAATCACTAGACACATCACGAGCCAAGGCATTATTTATTAAATAATATTCTCAAAGGAGTTTGAGATAACAGTTACAATATGTAAACTAATCTATTTGTTTAATATTCTTCATTACGACTTTTTTATCCTTTCATTATATATAGATATGTATAAAGAATCAACTTAACGTTGTATCCCGCACGTGTGTCTTAACACTACGTTCCCTCTACCACTCTGCTGTGTGCGGGATACAGCGTGAAGCTGATAAAAAAATATATAAATATTTTCAACTAGTAAAAATTAAATACCCAATCGTTATATTAACAACCATACCTTGAACACATATTTTTTAAGTTAAGTAAAAACGCGGCGTTCATAATTTCGTGTGGAGAGCCATAACAGTCGCAGCGTGCATAGACAGGAAGATTGATTGCTTCTTTCTAGCAAACTGTTTTAACGCTTTTAGCTAAACAAATATTTGAAGTATAATGCATAAATTCTATGAAATCTTAGTTTTTGTTTTATTTTTCAAATAAAAGTTTGCATGATTTATTAGAGTGTTTCACTTTAAACACGTTAAATTACGACTTTGATTGAAAAAATATAAAAGATCGTTCTCGGAGAGGCAGTCTTGGCACACGTGTGTCTGGAAACGTGATACAGGGTAGATTCCCACTCGAGGGCATGAAATATATAATATTTTTATTTCTTCGCTCTTATAGCTAGGCAAAGCACGGAGTTGAGTTCCGCCATTCAACATGCAATGCCTTCAGAATTCGGCAGAAAATTTAGGTCGGGAGGGGTGTTTTGTTGGAAATGGAGTGTTAAAACACAAGGTTCCCAGTCTCCCCCTGCATACCCTGCAATAAGTGGTATGTAGCTTGAAGTAAATCTGTTATTTTTCTGTTTTATTATGATAAATCAAATGTAAAGTAAAAGAAACTTAGAGGCAATCTCCGTCTCCGTCTTCGACGGCTGTGGGTTCGTTTTCCACTGAAACTAATGACTGTATTTAATTTATTTTCATTTCCTCACTCTTTTAGACGAATTTCTACTTAGAGTCATACACAATTCGCAATATCACGAATATTTGTCGAAAAGTAAGAAACGGAGTGTCTCATCACTAGATTCTCTCTGTTATTCTGCTAAGCGGGAAAAGGCGTGAAGTTTGTTAAAAAAAATATAGAAGAATAAAAAAAACAGTTATACTATGATAGATACCAAAACTCAGTAAATTAAATCATTTAGCCGGTTAACTTCACGTAACTGTGTCGGCTAATGTGCGGAAATGGGGGTGCATACGAAATAAGAACAGCAAAGCCCTTGCAAATTTTCTCTTTCCCACAAACCACTTTATCGGTTTAAAGGCAAAATGTATTTGTATTTTGGTCTGTTTTAAAAATGCAATAGTTTTACCACGTATATATATATATGTATGTATGTATGTAGGTATCGTATACCTCAAATTAATAATTAAACTTTTGGTTTCTACGCTTTATATGGGGCATTGTGGGATATAAGTGAGTAAAATTGTGATTTATTTGCTACAAAATATATTAATTATTTCTTTACTTACACGCCGTATATAGAGGTTAGTAGTGGTGCAGCGGCACAAAGTTTGAACTTAAACGTGACTGGTTGTCGATTTGATTACAACTCGAGGAAATGAAATATTTATTTATATTGTTAGAAATCGGAAGTGGGTAACGTTTTTAAAAAACACGTTAAAAACACACATCGTCTATATGATTCTAAACTATTTGGAAAGGGATACAATGTAATTGCAATACGTGATATTTATCACCTACTAACAATACTTCACACTAGTTTCCTTCCAATAGGGCCGTCACTTACAAGCAACTGTCCCCCGGTTGACACAATTCCACTGCTTTTATAGTTATTTTCAACCTAAATCTACCCCCTTTTACACGAATACGCTAACAATATGTATATTTCCATTTCCTTGGTCTGGTGTCGAGGTAAGTTGCGACATTGAGGTCCACCACCCAGAATTTGGTGGAAAGTTAGGAGTGTCTTAAGACTAGGTTCCCTCTGTCTATTATGCTGTGTGCAGTACAGCGTGACGCTCATTTATTCTATTTTCTTTATTGCGTGTTGCGTGGCGGAATTCAACGCCGCATTTTGTCTTGTTAGTAGAGCTAGGAAATGAAAAGAATTTAAGTTATTCACAAAATTAAGCTTTAACAATAAAATATAGAACCTACTAAGATTATTTTGACGCCATCATGGAGAAGCTGACATATCACACTTTTTTGCTTTTTTGCTCCCGCGTGCTACTCCGAGCAGGCCGTCGAGGGTGCCCACACACCCTTGACTCCGCGACGTGCCTTGCAGGCTCCCGCCGCCGCGTTTCGCGGACGACTAATGTCCCCGCGTTTCGCGGCCAGTGGCGGTCGAGGAGGAGCACCGTGAGGTTTTAGTGGGTAAAAAAAAATATCACACTTGGAAAAAATGATTCCACTCCAAGTACCTTACAACCTTATCGTATAGACTGTAAGCGCAGTGGTTGTAGGTTGAATACCCACTCGTGGGAATATTTTAATCTAAAATTAAAAAAAAATAATAATTTTCATTTCCTCGCTCTGACCAAAACAGGCAATGTCTCGAAAATTTGGAGTGTCTTAACACATCCTAGTATAAAAAATCTAAAGTTATAACATTAAAAAAAATCAAAACAGATATTCTGAACGCGAAATGTCTTGAATGAAATATGGCGCACAACACCGTGACATCGAACGAAATTATTGCTAGCAATGTTACTTGACACAAGGAACTGGCAGCGACGTAATGCAATATGCTCTCAGATCGGACACTAGGTTCAGAGGAGACAGGTTCCAATTTATTGCAAGACAGCCGCTAGTATTCCATATTGAATTTTATATTTACTAAAGATTTGCAAATTTTAAATGGCAAATGGTTACATAAGTATTTATATTTTGTCTGACTGTTGTAGGCCAGACGTGGCGCAGGGGCACAAAGTAACACCATCTGGTTGTGGGTTCGATCCCCACTCGAGGAGTTGAAATATTTATTTAAATTTATATTTCCATTTCTCTGGTGTCGAGGCAAAGCGCGGCATTGAATTCTGCCATTTAACACGCAATGCCTCCAGAAATCGGCAGAAAGTGGGGAAAGGAGTGTTTAACACTCCATTTATGCGCGCGCGGGATATGGCGTGAAGAGGATTTATTTATTTTTGTTGTAGGTTAGATTCTCGACTCAACTCGACGTGTATGGATGATTTATTTAAATTTTCACGCGCCGGTAAGAGATCACAGCGCGGTGTTAAGATCCGTCACTCAACACGCAATGTCTGAAAATTTAAGATGATGGGGAAAGGGGGTTTTTAAAACGATTTTTTTAATTGCCTGCAATACACAACAAAACAGCTAAAAATAAATGACTCTCAATATACTTTAGTATATACCGTTAGTACGAGCGTCTAGAACTCATCGTAGCATAAATAGAAACTAGAAATCAAGATAATTGTATTGAATTGATGTTAGTAGATATTAATTAACGTATTGCAATGCTATGCACCTCCATTCGATCCAAGAATATGTCGGCACAATATTATTTTAATAAATATTATATTGAGGCCAGTCGTGGCGCAGTGGCACGAAGTGTGACTGTAAAACCGACTGGTTGTGGGTTTGATTCCCACTCGAGGAGATATTTATTTACATTTATATTTTTATTTCTTCGCTCTGGTGTCGAGGCTAAGCGCGGCGTTGAGTTCTGCTAGAATTCAGCAGAAAGTGGGAAACGGAGTGTCTTAGGTTTCCTCTGCTGTGTGCGGGATACAGTGTGAAGCTGATTATATTACATACGTATACTATACAAATTTTTAAATAAGATGAATGAAGATTAAATATTTCAAAAAAAAGTAAGAATATCCACATATATCATTCATTTAGAAAAATCTTGCCAAAATCACCTTAAATTAAATTTATGGCAATATACTTTTGCTGCAAGTGCACTCATATAAATCCAACATTTGAAAGAAAATCGCATAAAGAATTGGAAAATAATGGTTGCCACCTCTCAATCTGCTGCAACTCCTGGGTTGCCAGGTTTAAACACGTCACTTAACTAACACTAAATATATATCAAATTATAACTTACTCTTTTCTCAACACTATAATACGTGATTGCCTGCAAAATAACCGCCGCAAACAGAGGTTGCCATCATTTGAATTATGTTATTCCGGTTCCGGTTGACTATGAAAATAGATGAAGTGGGCGGTTTGCCTTACGATTTAAAGAAAAATATGATGTAGTAGAAAGTTAATCATTGATTCGATCTTTCATAAAATCTTAATAAAGTCTTATAAAACATCTTTATTTTTCTCGTCCAAAAATTTTTAAATTTAAAGAACGAATAATAATTTGTAATTTATCCTTTATATTGAATCCACTTTAAACATGTACAAAAAAAAATTGGCATCACGAAGTAAATAAGCGTACTGAAGGTACATATATTAGAGAGCAGATGGATGGAGTGTCGCGACAATTGCACGAACCAGCGCGGTACCTGATAAGTAACGGCATTCTGCAGGATTGCTGCCTCGGGGATGTATGACGCAGGATTCATGTTATAGGATGTAGCGATTAGCGGAAATTTCTAACAAAAGAGTCTTAACGCTCAACACTCTTTGATTTTACGGCCAAATCTGAAAAAATACTAAAAGCCAAAAATACCATTATCAAATTTTTATATCAGCTTCACGCTGTATCCCGCACACAGCAGGGTAGGCAGAGGGAGCCTAGTGTTAAGACACTCCGTTCCCCACTTTCAGCCGAATTCTGGAGGCATTGCGTGTTGAGTGGCAGAACTCAACGCCGCGCTTAACCTCGACACCAGAGCGAAGAAAATGGAAATATAAATTTAAGTAAATATTTCATCTTCTCGAGTGGGGATCGAACCCACAACCAGTCGGTTTTACAGTCACACTTCGTGCCACTGCCCCACGACTGGCCTCGACTTATGAAATTTTAATATGTTTTCTGAAAAGTATTTTTCTTTCCTAAGTGTAGTAATAGCACTATAAAATTTGTTATAAATATTTAAAAAATCGTATTTCCTTTCACCAAAAAGGTGGGTTCAAATTCCGCTACGTTAAAATTTTTTTAGAATCCATCTAAAAACTATTAGAACATTGTGTGTGATTTTTTTTTTCATCTAGGGACTGTACACTCGAATATTTGATATTAATTTTCAACTTGGAACCTCCACGTGATCTCAAGGTAGATTGGTCATCGCCGTATTAATTATTTAGTGAAAAATTCGATTCTAAATATCTCCTACATTATTATAAGCATAAAGAAAAGACGAATATAATTGATACTAAACAATGTGTTCTTAGAAGGGGAATAAGGAAAATATTTTGTTTACTCCTTACAAAATCGTTTTTTTTTTTTATGTTACGCTGCTTTCCGTACACAGCAACCCTGCTGTGTGCCTACTCAGGGGAACTCAGAGGGAATCTAGTGTTAAGACACTACGTTTCTCACTTTCCGTCAAAATCGGGAGGCGTAGCGTGTAGAGCGGCGGAGCTCAACGGCTTGCTTTGTCTCGACACCATCGAGTGAAGAAAATGAAAATATACATTTAAATAAAAATGTATTTCATCCTCTATTTTGTGGGAATTGAACTCACAACCTCTCATTTACAGTCACACTTTGTGCCTCTGCGCCACGACTGGCCTCTATAAACTTGTACCAAACACCGATATGTAGCTAAGCTGATACCTAACAAGCATTACAAATGCAATAAGCTACCAAACAGAGTGTACGGCAGTTTTTAAAGTAGAAACAACGTGCACTCTCACCTCATTGGAAATAAAACTGTTTCAATATATTAAAGAGCAAGTTCAACTTTGCTTTATGAGAATACTGTGGCGCAGTGGTATAAGCGTGTGTCGGTGGGTTCGATTCCCGCTCGGGACAAAATATTTAATATTTTCATTTTCTCGCTCTGGTAACAAGGCGAAGTAAAGCGCGATGCTTAGTTCCGCCACTCATAACGGAATATGAATGAAACACTTTAAGACTAGCTTATTGGTACCGAAAAAATGAATAGATGGAACTCATAACCATTGTTAAAAAATCGAAAATTTTGTTGTGTTAGTTATTTAACTTTGTTACTATTTGTTGCGTATCGGCACGACTTACGGACGGTCTTAAAAAAAATTATTAAATATTTCATTCTTCGAGCGGGAATTGTACTCATAACCGTCGCGTTTAAAGTCACGCGCTGGTGCTTCTGCGCCATGACGGCCTCTTATATAAAAATTTATAATATATATATATTTCTTTGAAAATATAACAAAAATAGAAGAAAAACCATTTGAACATATCAGTTCTAACGCCATAGCAAACTTATACTTTTATTTTAAAGTATATCAATATTTTGAAACTGCTCTTAGTTTTGAAGACACCAATATAATAAACTATAAAGTTCGTGGAGTCGAAGCGATGCTAACTTTCATTGCATAGAACATAAACTTGTCACTTTCTAAAATACTATATATTTCGAACTTCTTATATTAGATAAGAAATTCCTATGATTTTCTATATCGTAGGTATGTGTTAAAATGTAAGTACTTATAGTAGGGGAGGTGGATATGCTAAATTTGTATTACCAGAAGCATCAAGTGGACATATTTGATTTCTGAAAACTTGTTACCAACAAACTAAATCGGCTATAATTGCACACTTACATCACTTATTATTGTAATATATATGAAACTTATTGCTTTTAATTAATAAAATTGATTTCACATGCAAAAAGCAAATAAAAACGTCGTATACCTACGAACAATCAATGTCCTCAGATGTGGAATTAACATGAAGCAGATGGTAATGTTAAATTTAGGGATGTTGCGAGAGAGTGAGAAGGAAAGAGAGACGCGGTGTAGAAATACGCTGTACACTTTATTTACGGTTTTAACTACAACATCACATAAAAATCGTCAGATTATACTTTTCTATAATCATTAAAGAAACCTTAAAAAAAGAAATCGGGTAACTTTGAGATTCATTCTTTATTTCACGCCCAAATCGTTACATTAATGAAATATACAATGTATCTAACTAACTTACCATGCCTTAATTTTCTCTGAGTATCGATTTTTTGAGTTTTTCTGAGCATTCATTTTTTTACTAATCTGACTGTCCTCAACGTACTGCCTTTATGAAGGGTTCATATATGGTAGGATATACTACAGAGTACAAAATTTCTCCCCATATGATTTTCTGACCTGCTCGAGTAACACGCAAAATCGCCTCTTCGGCTCTCTAACTAAAATATGTTATCTCTTACAGATATATCTATTGAAACTAATATTTTTGTCACTTTCTCGCTCCGATAAGAAAACAAAGCGCGGCGTTGTGTTGCGCCACGGAATACAATGTTTCACAAATAGGACAAAAAGTAGGGGAAGGAGACTAGGTTCCCTCTGCCTACCTTTAAATATGAGGGACAAAGCGAGCTACTAAAAAAAGATCACTACTATCTCAAACCAATTTAATTTAACGTTTCCAAATGAAATTAACAACATTTTCGTATATTTAACATTAAACGTCACTTCTACAGCAATTTGTCGTAAATCCAGGTTGAAAGATCATTTGAAATACGTTCGGATTCAAAAGATTGCAGGATTTTTGTGTGAGCCACGACCTTACATTATCAACACCTCGCCGGCTTGTGCGCTCAGGAGATCAGTAGACTTTTTACTGATTTATGTATGAATTAAATTTTATTTTCTAATGAAAAAGTTCTTATATTTTTAATTTACAAAATATTTTATATTAGTGAGATTTAAATATTATTGATATTAAAAAATACTTTTTTTTTGGTATTTATAAGATCTTTAGAAATATATAAAAAGTAAAGAAAAATAAGTGTTGAGTAGCGGCGCTCAACGCCGGATCACCGTCACAAACCGTAGCGGGAAAATGTATATATTCGCTATATATTCAAACGCCGTTCCATTGCGCCTCATCGTTGATAATAAAGTGCCTATTAATTTCTTTACAAGTATGTGTAAACAAAATGGTGCCATCACTCCATATACGACACTTGTTGTAAAATTTTCATTCACTCTATAAAATCCCGGAACATTGCGCTCCCGGTGAAAAGATAATTTTGTGAAATGACAGCTTACACAATGAAATCGTAAAGCAGCTTTCCAGGAACGCGTCGTTTAAATGTTGTAGAGCTAAACTTTTGTCCAGATTTTGTGTGACGTAACAGCTTTATTGCAATTAGTTACTATTTAAGATTTTTTATTTGATTATTGTTTTAAATTGGATTGATCGGTAGGATGAGAATTGATAGATAGGGCACATACGCGGCTTCGCTCGCTCAACTTTATTATTATTTTTGTTTTAGCTAGATTAGACAAAATCTCTACATAGATCGTACTATTAACCATATTATATTGTTATGTAGGAATAATAGGATTACAGATAAAATTTTAAAAAACAATCCAGCACCGCACTGCTATGTTAAAGAACGAAACAAAATAATTGTTCGTTTTTACAATTAAATCGAACCGAGAGAGACTTGGACGCGGATCGTTGGAGCAAAAAAATCCGTTGTTTATATACCATTTCAAGTAGTCTAGTTTCCAGCACTATGAGCTCGAAAGTTTTTTATAAAAAAAACGTCGATAACAGCACGGTAGGTTCGTTCAAAATTTGGACTCTTCTATTGGGTCGAGTAATATTTTTGAACTAATAGTCGCGTAGTCGTAAACTCAAAATTGTTTCTGCAACAAAGTTGGTCCATTGTACGGCATTGCTATTGGAAATCGGTGGCCTGATTTAAATTTCATGGCGTATTCGGTACGACGCCTCGTATTAGAAACGCCGTTTTTTATTGGTAACCTATTGTAAAATCCATATTTCGGCCGGTTAGGAATGTAAATAAATAATTGACTAAATTCACGCCAAATTTAAAAAGAAAAGTTACATATATTCGTATGATTGAATTAATGTTAGAAACTTTGAACCCCCACCTCTTGGAAACCGTCCAAGCGCTTTGACCACTAAACTATACGTTAGCGTACTCATCAAGCTACTTCGAAATTTTTATTGACATTTCTTAACATTATGTTCTTAGATTTTCTCGGCGTATTGCTATGTGCAGGATAAAGAGTGAAGCTAAAAATTAAAAAAAAATGGTAAACACTAATTGACAAGTGCGACTGTAATAGTTAGGGAGCCAAAGAGGTGACTTGGCGCGTTACTCGAGCGCGTCAGAAAATCATGTGAAGAGAAACATTGTACCCTGTAGTTTTTTGTACCCAGTAATGTAACCCCTGCCGTAGTAGGAACCGTTCATATAGGGTAGTGCGTTAAAAGGCAGTCCATCATATTAGTAAAAAAAATCGATCCTCAGAACTACTCGAGTGCTTCAGTTTAAGGCAAGGTAAGCTAGTTACATTCAGTAGTACTAGTGTAAATTTCAATAATCTGCCAATTTCACGGTATTAAAAAATGGATGAGTCAAAGTTGTAAATCAAAGTTGTTAAAAAAAAGCTATTGTTTTTTTTTTTTATTTTGAAGGAAATCTTTTATGGATATAGCTAACTAAAGCAACTACAAATCTAGCATCTCCATCTTTCCTACCATAAAAATAACATGTCCCATTGTCACGTTCCGCCAGAGCTACACGTGCAAGCGAGGTGGCGGAACTAACGATAGAGAGACTAAGCCGTCGGCTTGTGACGCATCTATCATCATTATTCTTTGAATTGATCTGTATAATTTTAGTAAAAAATGTTTAAACGAGTACAAATATATATATGTAACTATTTGAAAAAAAAAAATGGATTAAAACATAAAAATTATAATTCAGTAATAAAAATAACAATAAAAGTATGCAATTTTTCTTCATCAATGCTTTCTTTTGAAGTTATGACATAAAATTATCGCCCACAGTCTGATTTCACAGACAACTTCACAAGTTTGTATTTTCTTTGTAACAAATCCTCAAAAAATATAAGTTATTGTAGTTGATTTATAATGAATGATAAGTATATATTAACATAGAAATATGTCTGTATTTACCAATTACATTTACGTGTGAACTTAAGTTTTCCACTGAAATTGATACACTTGGGGGTGTCTAATATATACAAAAAAATATATAGAAAAAAATAATATTTCAGATAATTTTTTTGTTATTATTTTCAGAGGCCAGTCGTTGGCGCAGTGGCACGAAGTGTGACTGTGAAACCGACTGGTTGTTCGTTAGATCCCCACTCGAGGAGATGAAATATTTACTTAAATTTATATTTCCATTTCTTCGCTCTGGTGTCGAGGCAAAGCGCGGCGTTGAGTTCTGCCACACGCAATGCCTCCAGAATTCGGCAGAAAGTGGGGAACGGAGTGTCTTAACACTAGGTTCCCTCTGCCTACCCTGCTGTGGTATACAGCGTGAAGTTGATTTTTTAATATTTAATTATCCATATCAGAATCAAAATAACAAAATCTAAATAACACAGCCAGACACAGCCACCACTCCCAATTTACAAGCAATAATTTCGGTCACTATTCAAATTCAATGTAATTACTCCATCAATTATACGTAGATTATAGGTTATGGTGATCGAGATCATATCAGATGACAGCCTTGAGTCAATAATGTTTGGCAATTATATGCTTAGTTTGGTATCGTGTTGATTTATAATGTACCAACTTTGTAATATAGGGTCAGGGTGGTAAAGGGTTTGTTTATTGCTGGCAGAGATTGTGTTAGATATAGTTCAAATTTGTATAGCGGAATTGTGGCGTATTGAATATATTAGGGGTATTCGTGAAATTTAATATTTAATATTTTCTTTTCCTCGCTCTCTGGTCACGAGGCTCAACGCGGCGTTCAGTTCAGAGAGGAATTAATAATAAATCACTTTATAACAAAATACAATTTTAACTATTTAAACTCAACGCTAAAATCACTACAAAGCTGGCCAACACACGTTGATTTCTACAAAAACACTACTACAATATTCTTGTCAAAAATCAAATATCCTTTGGCAACTAGGAAATTCGGACTGGAGCGATCGGTTGGGAGCGGTGTTGTTAGATTTAACCGGAACAGAGGCAAAAAGGGCGCATTAATGGATTTCTCATGTCCAATTGCAAGGTAGATTTGTAGCATGCAGCTACGAATTGGCGTCCACCAATTACCTAATTGATTACCTTAAATAAACGTGGCTAAAATACCAAATTGGAAATTTTCTGGTTTAACTTTGAAATATTTTCTTTGTTTTTGATCGTTTGTTTGTAATTTTAATAAAACAGGTTTCAATAAAAATACACTGATAGTATAAATTAATAATGTGTTTGAGGTGCATAATATAAGGTTTGTTTCAAAATAAAAATCAAGCAAATTATATTAGAATTTCTGTTCTGCTATGTTTTAAACACTTTTTTTTAAATATAATTCGAAAAGATTCTGTATTGAAACAAATAATAATAATAAATCCAATAAATCGAATCGCCCTAGTAGGTGCAATTAGTAATATACATGAAAAATAAGTATAGACAAACTAAAAACAAAAAAATAGAAGTTCTAAGTTAAATTTAAATCATCTCCAACACTAAAAGAAAACTAAAATAGCAAACATCACATTCATTAAAACACAACCACACAAAATCATAATAAACGAAAACAGACAAAATTCCACAAACAATAAAACAGAAACCTTCTGGACAACAACGATTCCTTCATCACAAACGCAAAAAGGAGTAACTAATTCAAAACAAAATTCGGAACAATGTCTATCTACGTACAGTTCAAACAAGTTAGACACCTGGCGGCCTGCTTTCTGAAAGTTACAGACGTCGCCTTATCATTTTGAGTAAGACTTGAGAATCCCGTTTCTTCGGAAAAGGTAATTGCCGACGAAGTGATTTATTTGAAGAAGCACTGATAGTACAACTTGACGTCTTTGAAGAGTGTAAATTAGATTTTAATGTGGCATTCTGTCTTTTACTTTTGTCGTTTAATGTCATTTTGATCTTTGCTTTTGGTTTCGAGTTTGTTCGCCCCGGATAGATGGTCTTTGTGTTCATATAAATATTGAGTATTTATTACTATAGTTTTGTATCTGTTTATATTTATTTAAACTAAACTCATTCGTATCCTTTAATTTATTTTTTAAGCAGAGTAGGTAGAGGGAACCTGAAAACCTAGCGTTAGGATATTTTGTTACCATTAATACCCTTTCGGTCCCTATATGAATCACGAGGTATTGCATTTTAAGTGGAACTCAGCGCCGCGCTTTGGTTAGGTACTAGAACGAATAAAGGAAAATATTATATGTATTGTTTTCCCAAGTTGAAATCGAACCCAGAAATGTCGCGCTTAGAGTCGCACGCTTGTCCCCCTGCACCATGATGACGTCATTAGTAAATTAATATATTAAATTAGCTGAATACGGGTGTACTTGCTAAAAGTGCAAAGATTTATAATAAAAGAATAAATATTTTTTAAACATTTTCCAAATAAGTATGGAGTTACACAAATTATAAAAATATTCCCTATATTACAATAAAAAAAGGCAAAGTAAGCATACACCAATACAGTTCTATACACAAAAATAAAAACACTCAATCGAAAAACCAGAACTAAATTGCTATCTAACTAGAATTGCATCAAAACAAAAAATCTGACTTTCAAAGCATATTTTTGAAACAAATACACAACATTTATACAATTTTCTAAATAACACCTCAGTATAGTATATTATTTGAGAATACCGTTGAAAATTGAGCGCCAGTCGTGGCGCAGGTACACAAATGGACAGGTTATGAGTTCGACTCCCACTCGGGGAAATCAAACATTTAATATTTTTATTTCCTCACTCTGGTGTTGACGCAACGCCACGCTTTTTAAAAAGTAAGTGCACAAATGTGTGACTGTAAACTCGACAGTTGTGGGTTCGATTCCCACTTGAATAAATAAAATTTTTAATAATATCTACTTTCATTTCTCGCTCTGGTATCGAATCAAAGCGCGAATTTAGCCGCCACTAAGTACGAAATGCCCCCAAAATTCGGTGGAAGATGGGTAACGTAGTGTTTTAACACTGGGTTCCCTCCGTCTAACCCGGTGAGTGGGATACAGTGTAATGCTAAAAAAAATCAAATAGCCGTCCCGAATTATCGTTTCTCCCAACAATTTGTAGGATCGGACCGGAATTACGACCCAGAACACCGTATATTAAGCAGCGGGTGTTCATCTGTAACGTTAAGCTTACATCCGGATATAAATTCGCCCTCCGCTGCTATCAGATTCTTTAAGATTGTAGCCACATTTAGCTTTAGTTTGGCCAATATTATATGGTGCTACTATTTATTTCTTCTATTGTTTTTAAATTTTATAAATCTTTTATTTTTTTTTATATTCTTTTCGATGTCTTTGTAGAAAAAAAAATATCAAGACGTTTCATTTTTTTCAAAGCCGTCGTAACGAAGCGGCATAGTACTTAACTGTAACTGAAAAAAAAAATCCTTGCTCATGTATTACTTTTGGCTTTCCTCTAAAAGAGACCGGTTCCACAAACTTTTGAAGTTTATTTTAAATAATTAAATTTTATTATCATCATATATATATATATATATATTTGTTATATATATATATATATATATAGATATATATAAAATATATAAAAATTTAAAATTGAATTGATTATTTTGCTGTTACTTACTATTTAAAAGGTATCGTTCGAACCCTTAAAAGGTTGACAGGGGTAGCAGTAACAGAATATTGTTGACAGTTTGTGGGTATTGGGTACAGAATCCTACTATTATAGCCCTACTCAATAAATAGACGGAATTTCAAGCTCAATTATTAATTTAAATGAAAATTACCTTGCCGTTTGACCAATTGTAAAAAAAATGCCCTAATCCCTCTAAATAATAGGGCAACAGTGTAAAATTTGTCCATTTTATACTAGGTGATTTTTTTTCTTAAGTAAGATATCACTGGTTAGTTCTAGGGTAGAGATCAGTCAGGAGAGATATCAAATCAAAATAAGTAAATTATTTTTCTTAGTCAGGTAATGTAAAATACGGCGATGAGTTCCGCCACTCTTCAATGTCTCTGCATACCTTGTTATGTAAAGAAAATGATAAGTGACGAAAAATAATATAAATTTAACTTACAATAAAGTTCTTTTTTGAGCATTTCTCGTTATATCTCGCACGTAGCAAGGTAGGCAGTGGGAACCTGGGAACCTAGTTTAAGCTTAAGACACTCGTTCACATTGCGACACGTCTGTTCTCCACTTTCCGCTGAGATTTTACGTGCTGAGTAGGAAATCTCAAAGCAGCGCTTTGCTTTATTACCAGAGCCCGGAAAATAAAATATTAATAATTATATTACCTCGAATGGGAATCCAACCCATAACCATCTACAGTCAGACTCAAAGTCCGTTTCAAAATCTTTTTTTAGATCCATATAATATTTCTTACTACATAAAAACACTCAATAGTTCGTTCCCTAACAGCATGAGATCTCTCGTTAAGCAGTTCTTTATTGTTGGAACATTTTTCACAACTTCCACGGAACCCCACTGGGGGCATCTTAAGTGGTTTTTCAGGTTGCGCTCGAAGTGACTTATTTCCTGTAATGTAAAATAATAATTATTATATTTTATTTTATTATATAGCAAAAACATGGGGTTTAAAATATTATTGAGAATTCTGTATATATTCAACTTAATTTGTTTTACAACCTGAAAGTAAGATAAAGTAATTATTAATTTGACATTGAGTAATGGTACATAACGCCGCGTTTCGTCTTATGATAGCGAGGAAATGAAAACAAGTCATTCCCGTTTCACAACCCCAGTGGCTGAGAGACCGATAAATAAGCTGATTTTTAAATAATTAACATTTTCTATACGCTCCTTTTTACTAAGACTTAAGAGAATTTTTTCATAGTGAAGCATTAAGAGGCAAGAGTTATACTTAATTCAATTAAAAAAAACATTAATAATTTTCTTTCATAAGATTGCAATAACACTTTAAATACATTAATAAATATGAAAAGTTATTTATTACAAGAAATTACCCCACCGTTCGCACCCCTTCAAGTTTTCTACCATTTTGTAGGGCAGAGGGAACCTAATGTTAAGACACTCCATTCCCCTTTCCCGCATAATTGCAGAGACATTGCGTGTTGTATTTAATTACTTTCTTGTAAACAAAAAGTTATGGGTGTTATTATAAGGGCATATAAACAATAGGTAGTACCATATTTCTAAAAGAAATATTCCCCATAAGTTCTAAATAGTGTTTCTCAGTAGGTTATAAATTATATGACTACACGCTGTGATGGGAATCGCGAGATTTTATTTTGTTTTTTTTTTTATATATATATATATATATATATATATATATATATATATATAAATATGTATAATGAAAACGCCAGAAAAATGTTATTTAACTCAAAATCATTTAACTCACGTAATATAAGTTAATGTTTTATGTTATGTTTTTTTTTATGGTACAAGTTCCTCAAAAAATATTCGTTTATACGCTTTACAAAGTACAATTACTGAATAATATTTTAGGAAATCTGCCCACAAAGTAGTTGAACAGACAGATATTCTTATAAACAAAAATATCCCAAATTCGCATTTCAACCCCAAACCACTGCTCATAATCACTTAGGTACTAATTTCGCCACGATAGCGTCTAATATTAATTAATTATTTATATTACAAATTTTAATTATTACTGTGGAACAACTTCGACGGGGACTCGAAACTTTTATCAATATTGCTCATCAGAATGTTGTATACGATACATAATAACACTGTCTTTAATACATAATAGAAAAAAAATGTAATTTCGGTTGGTTGCTTTGGATTATTTTCATAACTTCGCTGTGGTGACAATATAAAGCGCAGCGTTGAGTTACAACACTCATCACGTAATGCCTTGAAAATTCAGTGCGCTGAAACTAGGTTCCCTTAGCCTACTCTGCTACTTTATGAATTTTTATAAATACACCATGGGAAACCAATCTGTTGTCATTGCTTTATAATACGTGTTCTATTCAACCACTCAAATTGCCAACATAGTTACAGTGTTTGTGTACAGGATTATTAGGACCGCGAAATATTGTTAAATATTACCGCTAAATGATAGAATTATGGAACGGAATTATCATATATTGCTATTTAATAATTCCGTTATTATATAATATTTAATATTTTCGTTATTTTTTACACTTTTAACGTAATTTTAATAAAAATAGCTTCAGGCTATATCCTGCACACAGCAGGGTAGGCAAAGGGAACCTCGTGTTAAGACACTCCGTTCCCCACTTTCTGCCGAATTTTGGAGGCATCGCGTGTTGAGTGGCAGAACTCAACGCCGCGCTTTGCCTCGACACCAGAGCGAAGAAATGGAAATATAAATTTAAGTAAATATTTCATCTTCTCGAATGGGGATCGAACCCACCACCAGTCGGTTTTACAGTCACACTTTGTGCCACTGCGCCACGACTGGCCTCAATAAAATAATTTTAATAAATGGCGCAATAAGTACGTGTATAAATATGATAATGTAAGGAAAGGTTATTTATTAACATATTTTTTTATTGATTATGAATTATAAATATGATTATGAAGTATATTTTATTCTTATTTACAAATATTGAAAAACTCGCAACAATCACTGTCAACAGTATATGTCTATCGCACACCTAGCCTCAGCCATGCGAAGAGAGGAGAGAGAAGCGTCTGTCCGAAATACTGCTAACGTTGTGAGTAAGAGACTGGCGCCGTTACGGGTTACGCAACGAAGCGGTCCACCATCCTATAAGAAGTTATCAATTTTAAAATACAATACATACGTATTTTTTGTTGAGGTGAGGACGGTTGTGGGTTTGATTTCCACTTGGAGAAATGAAATATTTAATATTTTCGTTATTTTGTCTCTGGCTTCTCTCGTCCGGCATTCCTCTTAATCAATACGTACATAATATATGTATGTATGAGTATAATCTAAAGCATGACCATTAAGTACTGAAGCATGTTTCACGCGTAGAGCTATCGGTGTATTCAAGTCGAGCCAAATTGCATAATTATGAAGTTAATGTGAGGTAAGGCCAGTCGTGGCGCGGGGGCTGTAAACGCGAAAGGTTATGGATTCGTTTCACACTCGGGAAAATAAGATATTTAAAAAAAAATCAGCTTTACGCTGTATTCCGCACACAGCAGGGTAGGCAGAGGGAACCTAGTGATAAGACACTCCGTTCCCCACTATCGATATACCGAATTCAAAGTTCACTCAGCACAAAATGCCTCCGATGTTTCATATATTAAATAAAATATTTAATATTTCAAATTTCTCGCTCTGGTGTCGATGCAAAGCGGGGCGTTGAATTCCGCCAGTCGACACGCAGTTTGTCCAGAATTCGACGAAAAGTGGGGAAAGGAGTGTCTTATCACTAGGTTCCCTCTGCCTACCCTGCTGTGTGCGGGATACATATATTTTACACTAGGCTTCCTTCATGCGGGATACGACGTGAAACTACAAAAAAAAAGAACACTAAAGTACTTATACACGTTTCACGCGTGGAGCTGTCAACCCTGGCCAAATTGCATAATTACGTAGTTAATGTGAGGTATAACCGTTAATGAAACTGAAAACGAGTTAAACTTTTAAATACCGCCATAAGTGCAAGCTGTTTCTCAATTTGCGTAATTTGGCACAATTTTTGCTGGAATTGCGCGATAGTCCCCTTATTAATGGGGATATAAAATTAGTTGTAAATAATGACTGGAGCTAATTGTTCTTTTGTTTTGTAAATTTAAATATTTTTTTGAATATAACTGGACTAATCCCAGGGAAACCCGACGATATGAACATTTTACAGTCCGTAGTCGCGAGTAGACTGTCTATCCGTGATTATGGAATAAATGTGTAAAAATGGACACGGAAATATATTAAAACCGTGAAAATCAAATATTTTGTAAATTTTTTTTTCTTGTTAATTTTTCGTACCTTTCTTCTTCTTAAAAGATAATTCTAGAGTTGCGAGTGAATTAAAAATGAACTTTACAACATATTTAATAATTAAATAATACTCAATTCAATTTAAAGTATAATCTTTATTGAAATAACCACGTATCCATATGTATACTTATAGCAAATGTCCCATCAATCTTGTTTTTCTTATACAAATTTCTCGAAGCGGAAATTGAATTCCAAGCTATATTTATCTTTTCCAACTATATTATTTATTACTAAAGTCCTTATGAACTTTCAATTTAATAATACTTATTAATGATCCATAAATAGACAAATGGTAAACGGAAGTGTCTTAATGGGAACAGAGTGCCTTAATACTAAGTTCCCAGAGTCGCTCTGCATACAAAGCCGAGATACGAGATACAACGTGCGGGATACAGCGTGATAGTAACCCTTACAAAATTAATTAAGAAACACCATCGTATCTGCAACTCCACTACCAGATAACGTGAGAAACATACACTTGCCGTACATTCAATATTTAGATGATAAAATTGAATGGTTCCCTGTTACGTGACTCGAGCCACTAGCATTTGATAACATACGATACGCCGTAGTGAATGCATAAGTTATTTATATAACAAATTCTTACTTGTTTATTTGAAAAATTTCTATTTAAATAGAATTGATTTAGTAGTCAGTATAGTAAGTATTATGTATGGAGTCAGTCGTAGTAGGGGCCCAAACGTGGGTTCGATTACCATTCCCATTCGGGGAACGAAATAAGTAATGGTTTTATCTTCGTTATATAAGCGAGGAGAATTCGGAAGACAGTGGGTATCGGAAGTGTTAGTGAAGAAAGAAAATGTTAAATATTTCATTTCTTAGGAATCATAGGAATCGATCCCACAACCCGTCCCGTTTATTGGCACACGTTTGTACTACGGCGTTACGACTGACCTCTGTTTTCAAGTAGGTAATTCATAATATTATTAAATCGATACGTACATAATATAGCTTTTAAAACATAATGTATGGTCATTAAATTATTTAATTAATATTTATGTAATGCCATTACCAGCTTTATTTCGAGGATTTGAGGAGAACATTTGTATATAAAGGAGCTTTTTTAATATTTTTTAAAGAGTAATTCCACATTTAGGAAAGAAAAATACTAATTAAGAAAACGTATAAAATAGAACGTAGCGGGATTTGAACACGTGCCTCTTTGGAAACACTAAGCGCTCTGATTAACGTATGGCTTAGTTGGTCAAAGCGCTTGGACGGTTTCCAAAGAGGCGCGGGTTCAAATCCCAATACGATAAAATTTTGTAATGTTGCCAGAGGCAAAAAACTGTAAACGCGACTGGCTGTGAGTTCGACCCCATTGGAGGAAATGAAATATTTATTTAAATCTATATTTTACAGTTCTTCGCTCTGTTATCTAGGCAAAGGGCGGCATTGAGTTCCGGCCCTCAACACGCAATGCCTCCAAAATTCAGCGGAAAATGGGGGACGAATTGTCTTAACACTAGGATCTCCGTTGCCTATCCTACTGTGTGCGGGATACAGCGTGAAGCTGAATTATTTTCATATGCGCAACTTGCAATGTCTTAATGAAAATAAGCGATGCGTGCGATAATTTGATTAAATAGTAGCAATTCACATCATACATTCAGATTCGCGCTATTTCTATATTAAAATGGCCATTGTAGTTAATGGCCGCACTTTGTAAGTGATATGGAAAACGAGAAGATTTTTTTTTTGAGAGAGAGATTTGTGAGAATATAAGGGCAGTCGTGGCTCAGGGGTACAAGCGTGTAACTGTAAACGTGATAGGTTGTGGTTCGTGTCCATTCTAAGGAAATGAAATATTTAATATTTTCATTTTCTCGCTCTGGTGTCGAGGCAAAGGGAAGTTTGGTAGGGAACACGCAATGGGAAGTTTCGCGAATTCGGTGGTAAGTGGGAAGAGGAGTGTCTAAACACTACGCTCCCTCTGCCTGTTAAGCTGAAAAAAAAGAATTGTACGAAAAAAATAAAGTTATATTTAGGGAATTGAATTTTTTAAAAAAAATCAAAAAAATCCTATAATAATATACATAAAATAAAAATCAGCTTCACGCTGTATCCCACACACTGCAGGGTAGGCAGAGGGAACCTAGTGTTAAGACACTCCGTTCCCCACTTTCTGCCGAATTCTGGAGGTATTGCGTGTTGAGTGGCAGAACTCAACGCCGCGCTTGTCCTCGACACCAGAGCGAAGAAATGGAAATATAAATTTAAGTAAATATTTCATCTCCTCGATTGGGGATCGAACCCACAACCAGTCGATTTTAGAGTCACACTTTGTGCCACTGCGCCACGACTGGCCTAATAATATACATAATTTATTAAATAGAACATGTTATATAGTTAGTTCTAGGTAAATATCGTGGAAGACGTTCAGAGTGAAGGACTATGTTTGCCCATCCACAGGATATTTGCTTTCTACTATGAGGTAGTGCAATTACTGACACAAGTGGATTTGTAAGGTGTTTGTTAAGTATCTAGTGCAGAACTTTATGTAATAAAGCTTATATGTATGTTATAGGTTAATTTATTAAGTGACGGTTGTCGGTTTGATTCCCGCTTGGGGGAATTTGGATTCCACCACTAAGCAATGTCTTCAGAATTCACCGATAAGTGGGGGAACGGAAGTATGTTAATGGGGAACGGAGCGTTATAACGCTAAATTTCCAGGTTCACTCTGCCTACAGTGCCATGTACGGGATACAGCGTGAACTAAAATAAAAATTGTCATTAATTATTAGCTATAGAAAATCTTGTATAGAAAGTAGAGGACTAATTGAAGTGCTCTTTTTACTTATTTTGATAAACGTGATAGAGTGTGAAACCGAATAAGATGTCGTCAGACGGCTTTTGATATGTTATTAAAATGTACCATACCATGTATAATACATACACGACTTTTAGCTATTTTTATTTGAACAAGTAGGATATATTTGAGGTAAAAGATAGCACAATATATAATAAACTAAAAATTCTAAGTTATAGACAAACACAAATCGACAGTATCCAAGTTAAACTGCGTTTCATAATCCGAAACAACTTTTATTCGATGATCAATCTCTTTGAAATTCTTTTATTTAAAGGTATATTCGAGGAACAGCTAGCGTTCCGCAGGCTTTTCCCGGACGGGAAAGTTTCAATGGGATTGTATTGGCTACCTACCAAGTTTGGAACTAAATCTGATGAGTTCTACTTTAGTTTCGACTGGCGAGGTATGATTGGCGATGTAATAATATTTTTTTGTTGGTATCTTCAATCAAAAGTTGGATTTCGTTCTTAAAACTATGAAAAAATACTTTTATGTTATTTATAAGTTACTCATTTGTACTTGAAAAGTTAACTATTTACAATACTGACTGTTTATCGTGCACACTAACGCACATATAACGACCTAAGTCGCGGCGTGGCGCAGTGGCACAAAGTGTGGCTGTAAACGCGACAGGTTGTGGGTACGATTACCACTTGAGGAAATAGAGTATTTAATATTTTCATTTCTTCGCTCTGATAGAGTTAAGTTTCGCCATTTACCACGCAAAGCCTCCAGAATTAACCAGAAAATAGGGAACATACAGTCTTAATATTAGGTTCCCCTTGCCTACCCAGCTGTGTGCGATATACAGCGTAATAAAAACAAAATTATTATTAACTTGTTATAACAAGTTTTCATCGCTCGCTATTTGATTTTATTTTACAAACTTAAAACATCGTTTTTCATATCGCATATCGAACCCTACGGAACGGTTGAACAGTTTCAAAAGTCACTTACTCAAGTGTTAGATACTGTACTCAGTATATATTAAAAATAAGAATAATTACTCAAGCAACAACTTAGACTGTAAGTTTCAAACAACTTAGAAACGGTGCTGTAGTGAAGTACGTACAAGTATTACAGTACAAGTTAATTTGTAGTTTTTTCTTTTTTTATTTTTATACTTGTATATACAAAAATATATGTATATAGATATACAAAAATATATGTATATATAGTTAGCGAACTCGTGTAAAAGAGGGTAGATTTAGGTGAAAATAATTATAAAAGCAGAAACTAGTGTGAAGTATTGTTAGTAGGTGATACATATCACCTATTGCAATTACATAGTATCCCTTTCCAAATAGTTTAGAATCATATAGACGACGTGTGTTTTTAAAGTGTTTCCTTAAACCTTACTAACTTCCGATTTTATAACAATATTGTTTTTTTTTAAATACACAGTTTTTGCCGTATATAGCAGGACAGAAGGTACCTTGTGTTAAGACTCGAGTAGAAATCAAATCTAGAGCTTGTGCGCTTTTTTGTTCTGACAGACGAACGTTTTTAATTAAGAAAATATATTAAGCAGATTCATCAAAATAGATGAAGAAACACATGTTGCACTTAAATGCAGTACAACAGTAATTTTAAAAAAAAATCTCTTGTCATAAATACTATAAATTTATTTCTTGATGTAAGCAATATTACAACGTCTACTCAAAGGTCACCTAGTACTACGACTCCACTGTCCGTTGATCCACCGTCCGTGTCTCCGTCTGTCACCAGGCTGTATCTCATGAACCGTGTTAGTTAATTTCTCTCTCTTGATCTACGTATAATATCTTATATACGTCATAATACGTCGTCCACTGCATCTCACGTCAGATTTATTTCGTCAGAATGTGATCCGTGGTCAAATAGAAATAAGTACTTAGTTCTTTCCATTTGATACAAAGCTGGAAGTAAAAGCCAGTATAAAATATATATTTTTGAATTTCACGCTGTATCCCGCACGTAGCATGCTAGATAGGAGAAACCTCGTGGTAGAATACTCTGTTCTCATATAAGACAATTCCATTCCCTACTTTCCTCTCAATTCCTGAGGTTATCAGAGCGAGAAAATGTAAATATATAAAATATTTCATTTCCCCGACTGAAAATCGAACCCACAAAAAAATCTTTTCGTAAACCAACAAACTAAGAAACTGATATTTTATTAGAGGCGAAGTTCCACAGAGTTCATTTGACCAAAATTAGTTTATAGCCGTTAAACCTATTACTGACGGGTTGCGCCTTGCTTTTGTTTTCCTTTATTATTTGATTAACGCCCCGTCGTGTTGTCGTTAGGCGTAGTACAGTTCGGTTATACGGTAATATATACCGGGTTCGAACCTAGTGTTAAGACACTTCGTTCTCCACTTTCTGCCGAATTCTGGAGGCGTTGCGTGTTGAGTGGCAGAACTTAACGCTGCGCTTAACCTCGTCACCAGAGAGAAGAAATGGAAATATAAATTTAAGTAAATATTTCATCTCCTCGAGTGGAGATCGAGCCTACAACCAGTCGATTTTACAGTCACACTTTGTGCCACTGCGCCACGACTGGCCTCAAATTTGGTTGTTCTAGGTAGATACCGATATAGATAATATTAGATTTGATATTTAAGATCATGTCATTTTTTAGTTTTACTTTTTTAGGCAAACTCGAGGAAGTGGAATATTAAACATTAAAAAGTGTGGAACGGAAGTGAAGCGTGAAGCTATATGATATATGATATTTATAATAGCAATCTATTTTTTCTTACGAGTTTTTAATATAATTTTTCACAATTTAACTATTAACTTTGAGGCCAGTCGTGGCGCAGTGGCACAAAGTGTGACTGTAAAACCGACTGGTTGTGGGTTCGATCCCCACTCGAGGAGATGAAATATTTACTTAAATTTATATTTCCATTTCTTCGCCCTGGTATCGAGGTTAAGCGCGGCGTTGAGTTCTGCCACTCAACACGCAATGCCTCCAAAATTCGGCAGTAAGTGGGGAATGGAGTGTCTTACACTAGGTTCCCTCTGCCTACCCTGCTGTGTGCGGGATATAGCGTGAACTAATTTAATTTAATTTAATTTTAACTATTAACTACTTCCACAATGTCAACCATAAATTATATTTACATATAATCACATAAATATATTAACTACACGCGTAAAAATAAAACATAAATAAGATTCACGCTGTATCCCGCACACAATAGTAGGTACAGCAAACTTAGTGTTAAGACACTCCATTCTCCATTTTGCGCGAATTCTGAAGGCGTTGCGTGTGAATGGCGTAACTCAACTTCGCGCTTTTTCTCGACACTAAATGAAAATATAAATTTAAATACATATTTCACTTCCTCGAGTGGAAAACCACCCGTGATGGCCTCTTCGCAAATCTATATGCTTACATAACATATTATAAAGGGGAGAACTACAGAACAAGTTCAGTTTTAGACGACAAAGTAGTTCCTAGGTAAGCAAGGCGTTTGGCCTTTATAACGTAATCGAACTAATTAAACAATCATTTTCCTGAAATCCTGAAAGTTCCACTTCGACGGCACTTTGTACCTTTGAGAACCGAAACTTGATTCGGTGTTTTAGCTTCTGCACGTGTAAACTCGTTTTATATATTTAAACATTTTTTTAAAGTGTTATTCCACACTTAGGAAAGAAAAATACTTATTTGGAAAACGTATAAAAATTTGGACGCAACGGGACTCGAACCCGCGCCTGCTGGAAACAGGAGGCGCGGGTTCGAGTCCCGCTGCGTTCAAATTTTTATACGTTTTGTAAATAAGTATTGTTTTATATAGCTTAAAGAGCTATTATTTTTTTTTATTGTTAAGTTTATATGTATAAAGAAAAGCAGAAATAAATGTTAATTTTTAGAATTGTATGTCTTTTTTTAGTTTACGTTTATTTTTTTTTTGTTTTAGTACTTAAAAGTGATATTAATTTTATTAGTTTCACTTCGCATTTACCAGGATAGGCAAAGGGAACTCGATATTAAAATACTCCGTCCCTCAATTTCCGCGTAATTTTCAAGATATGGTGTGGTCAGTGGCGTAACTTTACGTCACGCTTTGCCCCGTTAATGAGTTTGGTAATCAACGAGAAAATGAAAATATTAAATTATCAGAGGGAACCTAATATTACCACCGAATTTTGAAGGCAATTGAGTGGCACAACTCAATGCTTTGCTCAACTCAGTGCTTCGCCTCGACACCAGAGCGAAGAAATGAAAATGTTAAACATTTAATTTCCTCCGATGGGCATCGATCCTACAACCAGTCGCGATTACAGTCACATACTAGTGCCCCTGCGCCAAGACTGGCGTCATAGGGGAACATATTATTTCCATCTCTCCGCCCTGGTAAAATAAACGGTGTTAAGTTCTGTCGGTGAGCCTGCAATGCTTGAATTCCAGTAGATATTGGAGGAAATGCAAGATAAAGCTCAATATGAACAGTGTCCATGTCTGTGTAATCGGAGGATAGTTTCTAATTCCTATCAAAGGTCTCTCGGTTTTATTTGAAGTTTGCTGTTCATATATGAGACCATATTGTAAGGACTTCTTTGAGTTACTTGACACTGTTTTCTATAAGATATTAATTATTTAGTACTAGGATAAAATCTATTAGATTTATTTAGTAGAGATGGAAGATACGAGGTGAATGCGGCTTTCCTCATAAATATATAATTAAATAAAAAAAAAATTAAATCAACTTTACGCTGTATCCTACACATAGCAGGGTAGACAGAGGGAACCTAGTATAAAGACCCTCCGTTCTCTACTTTTCGTAGTATTCTGGAGGCATGCGTGAGTGGGGGAAATCAACGCCTCGCTGCGCCTCGAGACTCGAAAAATGAAAATATAAATTTAAATAAATATTTATCTGAGGCCAGTCGTGGCGCAGCGGCACAAAGTGTGACTGCAAAACCGATTGGTCGTGGGTTCGATTCCCACTCGAAGAGATGAAATATTTACTTAAATTTATATTTCCATTTCTTCGCTCTGGTGTCGAGGCTAAGCGCGGCGTAGAGTTCTGCCACTCAACACGCAATGCCTCCAGAATTCGGCAGAAAGTGGGGAATGTAGTGTCTTAACACTAGGTACCCTCTGCCTACCCTGCTGTGTGCGGGATACAGCGTGAAGCTGATTTATTTTATTTTATTTAAATATTTAATTTCCGCGAGTAGGGAATGATAAACAACCACTCCCGCTTCTAGTTACAATTGTGTCCCTCCACTCCTTCCTGACGCCATTACGGGTCTCTATGTTATCATACATTATATGCTTTGGCGATGTGAACCGTTTACTTTAACTAGATTAGCACAACTACCAACGCTTGACGGAGCCATCTAGATTGTATTCGACTTTGATCTTTGACGTATCTCATAAAGTCATAACATTTAATATAAATAATCACATCGTTTGTTTGTTTTCACTATGTTTTTCTTATGAACATTGGTTTCAGGTTCATCATTCAGACAATAAAAATTCTGTCAGTTTTGACAGTTTGAGCGCTGAGTTATTAGAGTTTTGGTAAAAGTGAGGGTATCGCACAATTCACAAAGCGATCCATATCTGTAACGTGGCGGTTGTTAGATCCAAAAGATTTCGGTGTCCAGTGGTGAAGCAAGGATCGAAGCAAAGAAAGCAAAGTCAAAAACCGTGAAAAAAAAAGCAATAGTCGCTGAAAATATCAAACAAACGGGAAAGCACTCAAAACGTTCTCCGTTTTGATACGAACAAAACGAGTGAAGCAAAAATGCAATAATCATTAGACAAGGTGTCAATGTGAATCAGCTGTCGCATCTGTCATTTAAAATTTAAATGATTTTAATCGATTCAAAATGAATTTGTTTTTGTTTTTTTTTTGGTAATTTATGGACATTTTCTTTATTTATACTGTAATGATACGTATGAACTAATAAGTGCTTTAAAATATTTAATACTTTATGTAGTGCTGTAAAGGATTATTTATGGATTAAGCAATTATAGCTATCTTTTTTATCTTTTTTTGTTGTTCTAAAATTGAAAAAAAGAATATATTTTAATTCTTTCCATTGTAGCAGCCCCACATTTATCGTCTCCTCTCGGTTTATTTTTTGTTTATTTGTAATTGTAATGTCATAAGGGCAACAAAGGATTGTGTTTCATAATTTCATAAACATGTTGGGAAATAATATATAATTTTTAAAGTGTCATTCTACACTTAGGAAAGAAAAAAGCGTATTTAGAAAACGGATAATTTTTTTTAACGTAGCGAGATTTGAAATGACGCGTCTTGGAAACCGTCCAAGCGATCAGACCACTAAGCCATACGTTCTCATCAAGCACGTCGAAATTCTTATATGCTTGTTACAATTTATTTATGTTGTTAGCACCTCTGTAGGGAGATTTTTACACATTTCCGCTACCCAAAGATTACTATCATTTGGTTAAAGAGAATACTATTTATTAAATATTTTTATCATTTTTAAAAGTGTTATTTACACACTAAAAAAAGGAAAGTAAAAGTTTTTTTTTACAAAATATCTAAAAATATTAAATAAATAATATTCTCTCTAGCCAAATGATGAATAATAAAATAATAGGTTTTTAAAAATTTTACACAATTTATGACATTGGTCAAAAATTGTGTATTTTGTAGAACAATAAAAAAAAAAATTATTACACTAAGTGCGCAACCACCTATTATGACAATTATATCACCTTTAAAAAACAACTCAAAGAAATATTATCCCAGAACATATTAATATATACTAGTGCAGAGGGTTAAAATTCCTATCACGAATGGATTTTAAATATCGACAACATTTTTAAGTGCCTCTCCGGTTATCAGAAGATTGCACTCAGTGCATCTGAAATTGTTTTTTTTTTGCATTACGGTTGCAACTCATCCATATTCCTTCTATAGACTATGTGACATATTATTAATATTATGTTTCATTTTTATACAGCTTTCAAAATTTAAAAGAAGATATAAGATACAGTTTAAATATTAAAATATATATAAAAAATCTACTGGTTGTGGGTTCAATGTCCACTCGAAGAGATGAAATATTTATTTAAATTTATATTTCCGTTTCTTCGTTCTGGTGTCGAGGCTAAACGCGGCACTGATTTCCGCCACTCAACACGCAATACCTCCAGAATTCAGCAGAAAGTGGCGAATGGTCTTAACTCTAGGTTCCGTCTGCCTATCATGTTGTGTGCGGGATACAGCGTGAAGCTAATTAAGAACATATAATAGATGATTGATTATTATTTTGTGAGTCGTTATTTACTAGTGATGAATTATATTATATTTTTATATGGTTTCTTTCAAAATGTTGTTTTGCGGAAAATATTGATGTAACGATTTTATTAAAATGTTTTTGAAGTAAGCTTTTCCTGTTAAATATTTCAAATAAAATAATGAATATTATATTTATAGGCAAAAAATATCTGAAAGTTAATCTATTACAATTAGAATTTCCAAATTATATATATTCTATATTGTCATATATTTTAGATGATCGAATAAAAAAAAAAAATAAGACATACGAAGCATACTTGTACCTACTTCCTCACAGCATAAAAATCGAACTAGTAAGTACAAAACAACCAAACACCTCCACCGATCCATATCCCCAAAACACAAAATATCCAATATACCCACCAAAAAAAGAAATAAACAACATTTCCTTTTAATCTAGCCAAAGCTGAAGCAATAAACTATGCTGTACATATAAAACAAAACGTCCACTTTATTCCATTGCACCTAGCGACAGTAATTATTCACAAAGACGAATACTGTTTAAGATAATTCATAGCACGTACCCTCCTATCTTAGTGACAAATTGTAGCCGACGTGACGCCATAACTCAGGTATTTTAATGAAGGTTCTAACTTAAATTTAAACTTAAGCATAGATAAGGGTAACATTTCGAAACTTTCCAATTCTTTCTGGAATTCCTACACTTGATTGATTTCAAAGTTCAATTTTGTGAAGTATCTTGGGAATGAGAGATTTGAGGCCAGTCGTGGCGCAGCGGCACAAAGTGTGTCTGTAAGCCGACTGGTTGTGGGTTCGATCCCCACTCGAGGAGATGAAATATTTACTTAAATTTATATTTCCATTTCTTCGCTCTGGTGTCGAGGCTAAGCGCGGCGTTGAGTTCTGCCACTTAATACGCAATGCCTCCAGAATTCGGCAGAAAGTGGGGAACGGCGTGTCTAAAAACACTAGGTTCCCTCTGCCTACCCTGCTGTGTGCGGGTACAGCGTGAAGCTGATTTATTTTATTTTATCTTGAGAATTTTCAGTGTTGCCATTATGCAGGTTATGTTTTTTTAATATCATTCGAACGAAATTGATTATGGCAATAATTGTGGTAATTTTTGAAGCTTATTTGAATATTTTAATGTATTTGCTATGTAGTGCTACAAGGCTGGGTTTTGGTTTCAACAACAACAAAAAGGTTGGCCAAGTGCGAGTCGGACTCGCGCACCTAGATTTTTGTATCTATAAAAATAAGGTTTTATTATCTATAAAAACGACTTTTTTGTATGTGACTTTGCACGTTTCGTACATTATTGTTGGATTCTTCTATTTTTACTATCTGTTGTTATAGCAGATATAGAAACACATCACCTGTAAATATTTATTTCTACTGTTCACAGTTCTTGAAATTCATCTTGCTGTCAGACGGACGGATAATCCTAATAATAGAATCCTATTTTACCCTTTCTTTGTAAAATAAACATTTAATTGGAACTTAGGAAAATTGTATATTAACAAAAAGAAGTTCGACAATGTATACAATAATTGAAAAATAGGTTATAGTCGTCAACCCTAATCCTGAATCAAATAATACTGAAAATATGAATAACAGCCACCCGCCACTTTTTTTTTAATTTCACGTTGTATTCCACATGTACCTAACAGCGTTAGCAGAGGGAATCTAGTGTTAAAATACTTCCGTCTCTCCTTTTCCTCCGGATTCAGGAGTTTTTGCCGCGCGCCGTGCTTTGACACCGGTAAGGCAAAGAAATGAAAATATTAAATATTTCATTTCCTCGAGTTGGAATCGAATCCACAACCTATCGCCACAATCGTGTGACTTTAAAAAAGTCACACAATTGTGCCTCTGCACCTGGGCCGGGAATGGCCACAAAAAAGTCTATTTCTATTACACAGAGAAAAATATTAAAATAAAATGACTAATTAAATTTAACACTAAGCCTTAATTATATTAAAACAATTACTTTTGATTATATAAACGCGTAAAATTATAAAGACAAATAGCACAATTTGGTAAATTGTTGAAAATTAATAAACAACAATGATCAACAGCCGCGCCTGTTATTAAGTTATGCGTCAAAATTTATGTAAGTATACGAACGAACTTTAGTACGTACTTCTGATATTGCGATATTATTATTATTTTTTTTAAAAACACTGGTGCCAAGACTCTCCGCTTTCCATTTTCCGCCGTATTCTGGAGACATTTCGTGTTGATTGGCGAAATTCGACACCAGAGCAAGGAAATTAAAATATTCAATATTTCATGAATGGGAATTGAACCCATAACCTTCACGACTAGTCTCTAATTGCATATTTTATCTCCATAGTCTAATATCAAAAGCTTTTGATTAACTTTAGATTTTATGTATTGCTTAAAACGAAAAGGGGCGTTAACAATAAGAATTGAAGAGGAGGAAATAAATGAGTATTCAGAGTGCCACTCGTGTTTCGCTGTTTTATAATTACATTTTTTATATGCTTTTTAGGTATTCTTCTTTGATTGCTTCACAAATCATTTACTATTCTGCTTTATAGACCTATCGTCTTATTTGAAAGGATCACTTTGGTGTCTGTCTGTCAATATTATTTTTCTCAGGAACGCATGGAGGTATTAGGCTGAAATTAATATAAAGTAGTTAGAATTCTACTGTCCTCTGGACCTGAATAAACGGTAAAAAATTTCAAATTTAATCCATCGCAATTAAATGCTACAGTCGAAAATTATAAGCCTTAAATTTTCGACTCTCGCAAGATAATCAAAGCCTACAGAGTACTTCCCGTGAAGTCATAATCTCAAAATTTGGTGCGAAGCAACGTCTTATAGTCTTATAGAACAGGAAAAATTGCGATAAGTAAAAATTTATAGGTATTTCACAGAAAAAAATAATTACAAACTTATATTTGTAATTCATTGCATACAAAATTAGTGCATATGAACGTATACTTAAATTTGTAAACTTTAGTAAGTTTTACTTCCTATCCCTTGTGGACCTTCAATCTTGAAATTAGTACATATGTCTCGTGCACGAGTCACTCTCGTCTCATATCATCTCATTATAAAAAATAAAAGAATACTTCGTTTATTTAATCAAAATATATTATTAAAAATCAAATGAAAATCTATAAAATTGTGATGAACTTAAATGATAAATATATACAGTCCAGAAATATAAATCAAGGTATATTTTAAAATAATTTCACGCTTTAGCCTTAGCAAGAGATACCTCATACCTCATTCAACTTCTCCTGTTCACTCTTCATAAGAGTACATGTCGTTCGGACAATTGTTTTTATTTTTAATATAACCTATCTCCAACTGAGGTCACCTTTTGCCTCTCTTATCACTCTTGTTTCCTAAACTCATCTCTTTCACCTACATATTTACAATGACCTCAACACAAATCGAATTAGTACCGGCCATTCTATTAAAACTATCTGCAAAACGTATAAACAAAATATTTATTAAATATATTTCATACAATCGTACGCTAACTAATAATGATTTACCATTACGCCCGGAAACATCATTTAAACGGACGTCATTAAACGGACGTGTTTATGTAAAGTGAAATAGCTCGATTTACACAAAACAAAATTATTTGCCATTCCTATAAATAAGTGTTAATTGCGTTATTGTTTTTATTGAAATGTGTTGTTCAATGTTTATATACAATATATGTGGGTATTTATAAATGTACATGGCTTTGTTAGTGATGGAAATGTTTTTGAGGTCAATCGTGGCGCAGGGACACGAAGTGTGACTGTAAAATCGACTGGTTGTGGGTTCGATCCCCAATCGAGGAAATTAAATATGTATTTACATTTATATTTTCATTTCTCTCGCTCTCGCTTTAGTGTCGAGGCATAGCTCGGCGTTGGTTTCCGCCACTCAACACGCAATGCCTCCAGAACTCGGAGGAAAGTGGGGAACGGAGTGTCATAACATGACCCTCTGCTTACCCTGATGTGCACAGGATACAGCGTGAAGCTGATTTTTTTAAATTAATTTTAGAAAAGTTTTGCATACTAGTAGTTTTCACACTTTGTTAGCGTGGATTTCCAGACGCAAAATCTCCCTTTTTTCCTGTTCCCGTGGATTTTTCTGGAAATCGTTTCTTATAGTGCTCTTATAACCTAAATACATGCCAGATTACTACTTTTTTATCCCAGTAGTTATATCTTTGCCTAGTCTGTCAGTTACTCAGTAACTGAAAAGTTTCAGCCACATCCATCGAACCCACAACCAGTAGCGTTTACAGACGCTCGTTTATGCCCCTGCGCCACAACTGACTTCATTACCATTGTTACCATCACAATTGTCAAAAAATCTAAAAATATTATATAAAATCTAATTTTGGTGAAATCCAACTTATAATAACAGCCATGTCCATCCATAACAGTTCCGGCGTAATTGACATCATGATATGAACTGATTCTGCTATTAATGGTTCACTTTAAATAGTCCTTCTATTTAAAATTTGCATCATAAAATTAATATGATTTTAAGTTAGAATACACTAAAATGGACTAATTGAGACGTCTCAATTGATATAGAAGGATAGTTGATTTAAATCATATCTTTTTATTTATATTATAATTTCAAAATATAATATGGTCTAGCTTTTGGAATTTTGTATTTGCAATAACTTTTTTTGCATACAGTGCTTACCTTTAATATTAATGTATATTCAACTTTGTTACAGCAACATCTACAAATATGGTATCTTAGTATATATTTAATATTTTCAAAATAACTTCAATAAAATATTTGTATGAAACAAATTTAAAAATACATAAACCTAAACAAAGTCTTACGAAACCTGCCATTACGGATGGCCGACCAGAGAAAATACAAGGCGACTGAAATGACCCGTACACCGCAATCCTATAATGCAGTGCATTTGAGCGCTACTGTTTTCATTTTTCTTTAACTTAATAAATTCTACTATCAATATTGTTGCAAACTGCTTTTCAAAATATGTATTGTGATGTTTGTTGTAAATTCAATTTAGGTTTCTGGTATACAGGGTGGATATAGAGAATCCAAATACTCCGTTCATCACTTTTCGCACAATTCGCCACATTGCGTTCTGGAGCCGGATTTTGTGCTAGAAAATTTACTTATAAAAAAATACTAATTTAGCAAACGTATAATAATTTGAACGTAGTGGACTGACCAGGCGCTCTGACCACTAAGTCATACGTTCTCATCTGCGTAGAAATTTCACTACTTTCAAATCAGTCCAGGAGTCGAGAGAACTTAAGTCAGTCAGTCAGCCAGCACTCAGCAAAAAGCTCTGCCCCCTACTCCCGCCACCAGGAAAATTCTCTAGATATTTTTTTGTGGCGCCGCGGTTTGTTTTGTAACCCGGACGTTATACTCAGACGCAATGGTGCAGCGCCACAAAGAGAGGGAATCCGTTCATTTACTCTAGAGCGAATCGAATTACGATAATTTCTCTGGCTAGATAAAGTATTCGATGTTAATAAGAATTTAAATTTTCTCAATTTTTAATCAGTTATCTTTAACCAGATTAATCAGTCATGGCAGTACGCGAAATAGTTAAGAAATCATTGGCTGTAGTTTGATATAATTATTGTATCAAGTGTCAGACCGATGCCAATTGCCACCCTAGTCCTAAGAGACCACAGAAAACTGAAAATTTTCGCTTAGAAAGTAAGTAACACGTCACCTTTCTCTGCCTAATCTGTAAGTATACAGTTAAAGCCATGTTTTATATTGAACGCATTTTTCCTAGTTGGTAGTTTAATGAATGGCTTTGTAAAACTAGAATTTATTTATTTGATTTTTAAATAAAAATTGTTCTTAGTAGACAACAACTAGCTTCCTCTGCCTAATCCGTAGGTTACAGTAAAAGCCATATTTTAGATAGAACGCATTTTTTTCTAGTTTGAACTGGTTATTAATAGCCTATGTTAATCTAGAATTTATAAATTTGATTTTCAAATAAAACCAGTTTTTACGCATATTTCCAAAGCGAGTCAGTTAAAACTGTTCATCGTAAAGAAAGTTTCTCGTACTTAATTAGGAATCTAGACTATACACCGTGACTTTGGTATTTATGTACTAGCGCCACCGTAGGTACATGGATATTTTAGTTTCGGTTAAATTAGGTAAGTTATTTTTAAATTTTAAATTTTAAACTTTCTAACCTAACCTAACCTGCATTTAAAAATCGCCTAATCTGTAGCTGATGTAACGTTAGTACATATGTAAATGATATTTTTACCTATTGTAGTAGTTTTTAAACTAGGGTTAACTAGGGAAAACGCGTTCTATTTAAAAACGGGTTTTAATTGTAACGTATACAATTAAATAAAATTTATATTTACGTTTCTTTTCTTAAAACTAAATCGAATTAAAAAAAAATAAACATAATAAAATATCAAAGATTCACATCGCATGATCGTCAATATTAATTTAAAACAATATTTGAGCTATAAATTTTTATTTAATGTGATTTATTAAATATTTCATTAAACATAATAAAATTACTTTGTGGCGACCTCAAATTAAATATAATAATACACATATTTTATCAAAGCACAATTAGTCCTTTCATGTCGATAATTATAGAAAATTCTTGATTGTTATTGCCATTAAATATTAACTAGCGTGAGTGAGTGTAACAGCGTGTTTGGCTGTAAACGTTATTTTTTTTCGTTTCACGCTGTTTCACGTGTATAGCAGTGTATAGCGTTTACAGAAGGAATCTAGTGTGAAGGCAATTCGTTGCCCGCGCACCGTCTAATTTTCGAGACATTGTAAAGAGTAGCGAAACTGAATGCTGCGCTTTGTTTTGTTACCAGTAAATAAAAATAATATATTCCCCCAAATTGGAATCGAAAACACAACTATCGTGCTTACAATGATATACCGCGCCACGGCGCCATGACTTAATTTATGAATAATCCAAATCATTTTTATTTTCAAATTTATGAAAGAATTAAAGAACGGAGTATTTTGACACTTGAAAAGTTTATAGTCGTTAAACATACTTTCGCGTGCAGAAAAAGAGGTTATTTATTTCCTAAAGAAAATAAATATCTCTTTATTCATTAACAAAGCGAAAATAAAATAAATATCAAGGAAAAACTGATAAAAAGATTTGGAAAAAATATTTTAATACACGTGCCAAAACTAAGAACCTAATTATGGTTGTAATATTTTTAATTCGAACTTACGTAAGAATAACATTACCCTCTATATAATAATATATTTTTGAATATATTTTGAAAAAAATTTTGATGAAGCCGTCGTGGCGCAGGGGTACAAGGGTGTGACTGTAACGCGATGGTTGTGCTTATGGATTCGATTCCCCTCGATGGAAGGCTGAAGTTTAGTGCCGCTCTCAACACGCAATGCCTCAAAAAATTCTGCGCAAACACAAATCTATTACGTTCGGGATTCAGCGTGAGTCAGATTTTTTTTAAATATCAATAATTATCAACTAAGTTGATAGGTAAAAAACATAGTTTACGTAAAAATATTCACATTTCATAATATTTCAAAAGAAATTATAAAAAAATACATAAAATGAAACATTTTAAATAAAATCCTGAGTGGGATTCGAATTGACATCCATAGCGTTTTCAAAGAAAGACTATCCCATTGTACGCCAAGCAGCGCATCACCAACAATATTGAATCTAAAAAAAAAAAATATTTAATTTAACACTTCCATTGTGCTATCATCTCACGTACGAAAATCCATTGCAGCTATCAGATTTTACATCACAAAGTAGTGAACAAAGGTAGGTTGATTTTAATTTTGGTGATAACACCAATCCGGAAGGGGAAGCCAGTCAGATATTTCATACGGTTGGATTTAATATTGCCGCAATCAAAAACAATGAACGCCGTATTGTTTGTGTACATTTATAGCGGTTATGAGGAATTTTTATGGCGTATGAAAGATTGATCTCGGACAATTAAAATTCGTGTGGTTTTGGTTTTTGTTTACATTGTAGGTTTTGGGTTGAATGTAGGTTTTAGATAAATGAGGCCTGCTGAAGTGTTGAATTTGGACTTTTGTTTCGTTGTAAAATAAAAATCCATGATTGTTTCCAACAAATAATAGTTACATAAAAGGAAAGAAATATTACTAACACAAAGTAGCAGACAATAGCAACAAACGCCGGGATTAATGCCAGATAGAGGAAGAATTTTTAAATAAAGCGTGGTTATTTGAAAACGCTATTACAAGTTGGCGGAATATGGCGTACATAGAGATTTATCACTAAAAGTGGAAAGATGGAAGGGCGATGATGGAATATGCTGTTGTATGTTCCAAGAGAGTTTGCCTTGCATACATTTTAAATAATCAAGATGCCATGCCTTTGCATTTCTGAATGCGTTCCTGTGTGGAAGTATATGCCAAACAATACTTACACACTCCAATATATGTACTTCCTACCAGGCTATTTTATAGCAATATTTTTATTGACAGCCCAAACACTTTTTTGTAGTACGAATGGATAATGAATCTTTAAAGATTTTTTTATAATTCTGTCAATGTGAAAAGTAAATTGTGTGCCCAAAAATTATGCCCAAATTTTTAATTGTATTAACTTACTGAAGTTTTATGCCATTTAGATAAATTAATATATTAAAGAGAAAGAGACCATTGCGGCACCCCAGATAAAATTAGTAAATTTTGGGGTTAGATGATTGTTTAACAACAATCTTCTATGCAACACCATAGAAGCTACAGGTGTGTTACCTAGAAATACTGCCACCGGTAGGCGGCAGGTAACTGATCAAACAGTTCTTCAGAACACGCCCAATGATAAATACGAGCAACAGCGTGGAGAAATCTCATCGCAAAGCTATTCACAGTGTAAAACCTTCCACAGATCAGTGGGTCCCCAATTCGAACGGCCCTACGTTGGGTTCAGAGATGAGAACCGTGGCGAGAAGAGTGGCGATACGACAAATGGGGTTTTTTGAGTGCTTACTTGTATCTTTAGGGGAAATCTTTAGGCTTGAATGAGGAGGGATGCCTCATCAGAAGGCGCAAGTTTATTTCGGCTCTGGTCAATGTTTTTCCTTGAAAGATCTGCGCAGTCGTTGTATAGATATAAAGAAGAAACAGCTTAGGGTATATCACACAACCTTAAGGGACGCCAGCGTTCACGGGCATCTATTCTGAGCAAAAACCGTCGACAGCGACCATGATACTGCGTCCAGTAAGAAAGCTGGTGAGCCACATGCATAATTTCTCGGGAAACCCGTAAGATAGAAGTAAGATAGAAGTTTTGGAGCGCTCCATCCTCACTCGATTGAAGGCCTTTACTTAAGTCATTATTAGATTTATACTGTATGACAGAGATTGTCAACACTGCCTTTTTACTGTGATGGTAAACATATCGAGATTTGTTGTATTCGGTCTACCTTCTATGAAACCATATTGGTTGGTATTTATAATTGTTTTCATGTGATCATTTTAAAAATAACCTATAGAACCAAACAAATATATAATAAGCTTCACGCTTTTGACGTTCTATTACGATGGAAAGTGAAGAACGGAAGTGTTCTAATAAGAACAGAGAATCTTAATAGATTCACAGATACCATGCTACATTCGGGATACACAGAGAAAATAAAAAAAAGAAAGATGTACCTAAATGACGATCGAACCAACAATCTTAACACGCACAAACCGAAAACCCACATCATTACCACCATTACCAATAAAAATACCAAAACACCACATTTCGTGGAGGAAAAACAGCAAAAAATGTATGCGCAAGTCCAAAAGGTTTTCAATTAAGCATTTCAAGAGGCGATCTATTTCGGAATACTGTTGTGCGAAGATTAACTGACACGTCGACACGATCGCAATAATTCCACCAAATAAATCATTCCCCGACACCGTATATTGATGAAAATAGCTATAAATTGGAGCCTTATGTGCGCTACATTAATCAGTTGCAAGAGTTACGGACTTGTAGTACGTAAATTAAGTATAATGAAATTAAAATTGGCTAAGTTCGTACGCGCTGGTTGGTGTGAGGTTCTGTATAGTTTTGTTTTTTTTTTCCGCTACACACTGTATCTAAGATATATACGGTGGGTAGAGGGAACGTTATATTAAAACACTCCGTTCCGACTAAGGCATTTCCGTTCCACACTTTCCGCTGAGCCGTCGAGGCATTGCGTACTGAGTGATTCGTCACTCAACGCGGCGTTTTGCCTTGTTGAAGTGTTTTAAAAATAGTCTTGTCTCCCGCTTTATATAAGAACATTAGAGAAACGCTTAAAACATTAATCGAAATTAAACTAAGAATGACCTCATAAAAAATACGTATGTCTAACTTCAGTTCCTTTTTTTTAGTCCCTGTCTCTCTCTCTGTCTCTTTTCTGTGACTCGCATATAAGGCAAGTTCTCCGTTCTCTACTTTACGCCCAATTTCCAACATTACCAAAGCTAGGAAAAAAAATATAAAATGATTGCATCGCGGCAATCGAATATACCCATCCATGGCGTTTGTGACGGTTGTAAGTTCGATTCCTACTCACACGATCTGCCTTTACGATGGTCTCCGTACAATATAATTACATAAAAAACATAAGTAATATAACAAATTACCAAATTGTGTTGGGAGTCAACAAATTGTACACAATCGATCTTTGTTAACTTAAAATTATTAGCTACTCTGCGTCAGGCGATGGTGATTGATTTATGAAGGATGCCTCATACAGAAGAGTTTTTGACTTTCCGTGCAAACTTTTCTACTTCAATATTTTAAACTAATACTAATTAGTATACTGGAAGTGTCTTAACACTAGGATAATTCGTTTTTCTCTCCATTCTCTCTGGCTACCCGTTAGTGATGAGTGAAGCAAAAAAATTATATGTTGTTTTTACATAAAATTTTGTTGAGATAGGCGAATGTTTTTTCCATCGTTTCCCTCCAAATATAACTTCATTGAGTAAAACTTTTAAGTATACAGAGGGAACCTAGTGGTAATTCCTCCGGTTCCTTATTTTTCACTTAATTTTTGTCTAGTTACCAGAGCAAAAAAAAATCAAATAATTCATTCCCGAGTGCAACCGTTACGTTGCCCAACGACCACCTTATCTTTCTTGTATAAGATTTTTCTTTTTTTAGCGTCACGTTTAAAGACCTAGTGTAAAGACATTCCGTTCCCATTAAGTTCCGTTCCCGCTAAAATGAAAATAGTAATGTTTAATTTTCTGTGAATGTGAGTGGGAATTGAATACACAACCTGTCGCGTCACAATCACAGTCACACACTTTTACTCCTGCGCCTGACTTCAAATATTTCATTACACAAAAATAAGCTTAACTTTTTAAAATTTTTTTTAAAGTGTTAATCCACACTTAGGAAAGAAAAATACTTATTTCCACCAACCAGCCTAGTCCGTTTCCAGGAGGCGCGGGTTCGAGTCACGTTCAAATTTCTATACGTTTTCTAAATAAATATTTTAATCTCAATTTATCGATTTCATAACATAAATTTGAAACACTAGTTAGGCTCTTTATGAAAATAAGCAAATTTTATAAGCAAAGTTTCCCTCATTAATGAATTCCATCTTGGCAGGTACGTAATTTCGTAACTTGGCTCCGTTATAACGATCGCCGGCATCTTTGGAACACGCGCCGCTTAATAAATCATCCCGCTGTCTTCAACATGTCTGTACTATACTAGAATTTCACTACAGCTTTGCTTTTTATAAAAAAAATATACTCTTACCAAATTTTTAGGCCAAGGCCAGACGTGGTGCAGGGGCACAAAGTGTGAGTGTTAAGTCGACTGGTTGTGGGTTCGATTCATACTCGAGTAAGTGAATATATTAAACATTTATATTTTCATTTATTCGCTCTGGTGTCGTGGCAAACCGCGGCGTTGAGTTTCGCCACTAAATACGTAATGCCTCTAGAAATCGATGGAAAGTGGGGAACGGAATATCTTAATAATAGGTTCTCTCTGCCTACGATGCTGGGTGCAGCGTAAAGCTGACATACAAACATATATTTATTCAACAGTAACTGACATGGCCCCGAGGCACAGGCGTATGTACGGAATCGCGACGTTTTTGGGTTTGATTTCCGCTCAGGGAAATGAATTATTAATTATTTCATTTCATGCTTTGGTAACGAGACATTCTTTTATTTTCAAAATTATAATATAAGCAAAATGAGTAAAATATAAACAACCAATGTCAGTTGTCGACACACAGTCGAAAAATAACTCCAGAATTTTTTACCTACCTGATATACATCTACAAGATATTGGAACAAGTATCACTGGTTTCCTCCTAATTATATATACTGTGGTATAATAGCCGGTTATTATTTTTTACGACAGGACCCTAATGAACGTCGGCATAATGTTTACGATATTTACATTATATTTCCTTGTAGCTGAGTAAATAAGTCGATGGACGTCGCCCTTACAAGAAAGGAAAGTGATTAATAAATAAGAAGATGTGAGTAGAGGTAAGTCGTGGCGCAGGAACAGGTAAGTGCGATAGGTTGAGGTTTGATTTCCAATCGAGGAAGATTAAATGTTTAAGTTAATTCAATATTTCAGTTCCGCCATTCAACTCGCGTTGCTTCCAAAGTCCGGCGGATAGTGACGGACGGGAACCGAGTGTCTTAACACTGGGTTCCCAGGTTCCCTCTGGGTACCCGGCTGTGTGCGGGATACAGATATACTAACAAAAACAAAAAAAAAAAGCAGCAAATACTTCTCTTTTAGCACTTCTTGGTATCCCTGATAGCAGTCAATACGTCGTATATTTAATTTCACTTTTATAAAGTAACACTTAATATTTATGTAGTTTTACTTCAAATTTTGTGTTGTATTTATTAAGGTGGTGGTAGTATCTAATTGGACCTTCTATTTTGGTACGGTTGATTCAGTCTTTTATGTGGTGCTTCGTTTACATTCTTCGTTCTACTCAACTGGCACGCCTATTAGCAATAAAATGTGAAAAAACGATAATTTTACCTGTACATATATATGTACAAGTAAATATATACATATATATAATATATAAAAAATATGTATATATATATATATATATATTTTTTTTTACAAAACCAGTTTGATTCAAAATTATCAAACACTCCATCAATAAGTTTCATTGCGTGTTAATTGAACTCAACGCTGCGCTTCGTCCTTCAGGACAATGGAATGAAAACAATTTAAATATAATAATTCCCCTGAATCGGTGTCGAACCTACAAATAACAAGCTTACATCCAAACGTTTTCTCTTACGGCACCAAAATGACCTCCAAAATATGTGTTTTAAATTGAGGAGGCAAGGCACTCCGTCCCCTACCGAATTTTCGAGACATCTCATGTTGAGTAAAAAACACAACAATACCGCGTTTCTTCTCTTTACTAGAGAAAAAATAGAAAAATCAAAAGATCTCTATATTTGAGTGGAAATCGAACTTGCAAGTCCCGTTGTTACTGGCAGACATCGTGAGCCACTTTGCCGTATGACATAATATTACCCTACAATTCGTAAATATAACTATTTACAACAAAAAGTTAAATGTTACCGTGTAAAAAACTAACTAGACTGTCAAAATATCCAAATAAGTTTAAAATAAATTTGACATTTGTATAAAAAAAAAATGTTTGAATTGTGTGAATTTTCATTTTGCTAAAGTGTAATTGAAAAGTTTCACGCTGCGTAGTCGGAACTGAATGAAATACGGCTTTATCGATATTATGGTTTAATATCCGAAATTTTATTCATTACATCGATATTTAAATCTATATTCCATAAAATTTAAATGTTTCATAATAAAATAATAGTATAATCTCTTATGACTTTATACAAAAAGGGGATCGATTTATATGAAAGTTTAATTTACAGGGTATTTCCTTATTTCCATATTTCCAAAAAATCATGGTGCAATGAGTGGCAGAAAACGCGTCGGTGATGTGTTCTATTCCCATTCGGAGAAATAAATTATTTTCATTTTCTCGCTCTAGCAAAAAGACAAAGTGAAGCGTTGAGTTCCACTCAACATACCATGTCTTGAAAATTTGCCAACAATAAGGAATATTTTCTTTCATTTCCTCGAATGGGAAATGAACCGAAAACCATTCGCATACAGTCGTACATTTATGCCCAGCACCACGACTGACCCCGTATAATTCTACTTAACCAAATCTAATTTCATAAGTGAAGTGAAGTGTTTCAAGTCAGAACTCTTTTAACCCCCACGTGACAAGAATATAACCCGTAACTGTATTAAGTAAATAATTTCATGAGCAGTAAGGGATTCTTCTGATTCCTAAAAAGCATACGTGGTGTTAGGGGTTCCAGCCCCCAGTAAGAATTTGGGACGTCGCGTCGTCGCGGAAACTGGAAAATCGGTACAACGTGCCTCGAATAAACGACAGAAAACTTGTTCGAGGGAAAAAAAACACTGTGAAAATTTTTGCTGTCTGACCCGAATGCCTACCTGAATTTTGATGGCCATTGATGAAGGATGGCTGTGTGCGGTCTTATTTGGAATTCTGTGGGTGGAAAAGTGTTCATCTCGTGTGTTTTGCGTGTGGAATCTTGTTTGGGAGGTTTATTGGCTAGCGTTTGCTATCAGCTATTTTATATCACTGTATAGTGGGTAGATGATAACTCAATTGCATTAGAAACTATGTTTTATATGTAATTAAGGAGAAATAAATAATCATATTAAAAAATATAAGAAAATAATCGCTAAGATTATTCGAATTTCGTGTTTTGAATAAAAGAACAAAGAGATACAAGCAAGCTAACGAATTACAAAACAAAATAATACAATAGGTACATTGCAACGGTCCTTATTAATATATTAAATATCTTTAGATTAAGGCCAGTCGTGGCGCAGTGGTACAAAGTGTGACTGTAAAACCGACTGGTTGTGGGTTCGATTCCCACACGAGGAGATGAAATATTTTCTTAAAATTATATTTTCATTTCTTCGCTCTGGTGTCGAGGCAAAGCGCGGCGTTGAATTCTGCCACTCAACACGCAATGCCAAAAATTCGGCAGAAAGTGGGGAACGGAGTGTCTTAACACTAGGTTCCCTCTGCCTACCCTGCTGTGTGCGGGAAATAGCGTGAAGCAATTTTTTTTTTTTTCTTTAGATCAACAAATTTATACATACATACATATTCTTACTGACTATATATACAAAACAAAGGAACATGATTAAGTGAGGTAGTCAAATTAAAAAAATACTGAACTAGATCAATCGTTTCTCACTTGCAAATAAATGCTTTTTCAGTTGAGATTTAAAGGATATGAAGGAAGGGCGTTTCTACTAAAATTATTTTTTACAAAAAATATTTAAATTATGAAATATACGTAATTTTTTATCGTATTTCCCACAGTGGTGCCTTTTCTTGTCTTTAGCTTTTAAAATTTATCTTTATTAAGGTAGAGATTTTAGAAGGTGGCAGACTCTAGGCTCACAAATTATATAAATATATACTAGCACGCGTTTATATTTTTTTAAGCTTCACGCTGTAACTCGCTGCTTATAGCAGAGTAGGCAGATAAACCTAGTGTTCCGACACTTAATACTCTACTTTCGGCCGAATTTACAAGTCCGAACCGAACTTATCGCTGCTCTCTGCTTTTCCTGTCGTGGCGTATTCGCACAATTGACTGTAAACGCGACGGTTGTGAATTTGATTCCCACTCGCATAAATGTATTAATATTTAGTAAAAAGACAGAATATATATTTTCATAGTTAAACGATTGCTTATTTCATTTTCTTGCCTTATAAACAGAAATTTAATTTCTTGAATTTTTCTTGCCTTATAAACAGAAATTTAATTTCGTTGTGGATCACTTTAAGTAACACCAGTATCTAATATATAACAAATAGACACTTATATAGAAAACCACACAATTTCACAAAAGCTAACCAACTGCTAAATGTGCCTAATATGGAGGTTAAAGTTATTAAATCTTGATATAATATAATATTACATAATATAACACCACGTTCGCACGTGATTTATGAAAATTTTCCAATTAACATCCGTCGCTCATTACCTTCAAAGGATTTTGCCGTCTAATTTCACCGCCTTTACGGCCGCCTTTCTCTCATATTAATGCGTTTTTACTGTTACTAAAAACACCTTATGCTACGTTTCATACATTAGTCAAATTATAATTTCCACGCCTTTTAAAGTGCGCTGCTGGAGAAGCGATTTTGTACGTACATTTTTGGTATCTGTATTTGTAGGTACTTTAAAATATTTGGTTTTACCTTTTCAGACTCGTTAACAAAGAGAAGAAATGATAATGTTTTATATATATTTCATATTTACTTAAATTTATATTTTCATTTCTTTCACCAGAAGGTGTCGAGGCAAAGCGCGGCGTTGGGTTCTGCCACTCAACACGCAATGCCTTCAGAATTCGGCAGAAAGTGGGGAACGGAGTGTCTTAATACTAGGTTCCCTATACCTACCCTGCTGTATGCGGGATATAGGGTGAAGCTAATTTTTTTTTTTTATTTAAGAATCATAAATTAAGATATCAAAACACAAGCGACACCACGATCCAAACTAGTTAGAACATACAAAAAAGAAATTTCTTCTTAGATACAATCATACATAAATCGGTAACAACTCAACGTTTTTCAGGAACGAATTGACCGAAAATTTTACTTTCATTCGCTACTTGCTTCTTTACGGATGCGTGCTCTGAATAGTATGTGAATTGAACCTTTATGTGTGTAAGTCATTATGGCGGAAAGGAAGGCGGCCGTTTTTTTTATTATTTGTAACCAATTTTATTGTATGTGTTCGATTTTTGTTGAGGCCAGTCTTGGCGAATCGACACAGGTTGTGGATTTGATTCCCGTAAAATTCCCGGAAATTTTATATAGAATATTTTAATTTCCCCGTTCGACAAGCAGTCGTCGTGAAGCTGAGTGTTTTAGAGCTATTTACACTTACTAGCTATTACAGTCACAGTGCAGGGGCACAGATTGTGACTGTAAAATCGACTGGTTGCAGATTCGATCAATTTATTTACATTTATATGTTCATTTCTTCGCTCTGGTGTCGAGGTAAAAGTGCGGAGTTGAGTTCTGCCATTCAATACGCATTGAATGGCGGAACTCAACTCCGCGCACTCACACTTTAAGACACGTCTTTTTCCCACACCACTCCAGAACCCGGCGGAAAGTGGAGAAAAGACGTGTCTTAAAACTTGGTTCACTCTGCCTTCACTGCTGTGTGCGGGATACATCATGAAGCTGATTTGATTTTTTTTAATAAAAAAAAAACCTAGTGTTGCCAACCTAGCATTAAGACCATCCGTTCCCCATTTTCCGCCTAATCCTGGAGACATTGCGGCACTCAACGCCGCGACACCAGAGCAAAGAAACAAAAATATAAATAAAAAATAAAATAAATAAATCAGCTTCACGCTGTATCCCGCACACAGCGGGGTAGGCAGAGGGAACCTAGTGTTAAGACACTCCGTTCCCCACTTTCTGCCGAATTTTGGAGGCATTGCGTGTTGAGTGGCAGAACTCAACGCCGCCCTTAACCTCGACACCAGAGCGAAGAAATGGAAATATAAATTTAAGTAAACATTTCATCTCCTCGAGTGGGGATCGAACCCACAACCAGTCGGTTTTACAGTCACACCTCGTGCCGCTGCGCCACGACTGGCCTCTAAATATAAATTTAAATAAATATATAAATTCCTCAATTCAGAATTAAACTCACAACCAGTCGCGTTTACACTTACACTTCTGCCCCTGCACCACTAAAGTCTAAATACTTGCTAAACTTATACGTACTTACGATGCAAAGCGATGTTACTGGAAACAGTTTCAAATTAATATGGTAATTGACTTAATTTCTATGAAGCAACTCGGTACTCAGACATGATTGTAGCTATTAACATCTTTAAATATCATAAACGTTAAGAAGTTTAAGTTAAAATGTTACTAACATTTAACATCGTCAGCGTTTACCATTTTGTATGTAATCATTTTATGAAATAATAAATAAATAAAAAAATGGTAAATCAGCTTCACGCTTTATCCCGCACACTAGTCTAGTATTAAGGCACTTCGTTTCCCAATTTCCGCGGAATTTTGGAGGCATTGCTTGTTGAATGGCCGAACTCAACACCGTGCTTTGCCTTGACACCAGAGTGAAGAAATGGAAATATAAATTTAAATAAATATTTCATTTCCTCGAGTTGGTATCGAACCCACAATCAGTCGCTTTTACAGTCACATTTTGTGTGATTATTACGATTTAAGTCGTGGCGCAGGGGTACAATCCTGCAACTGTGAAGTGACAGGATGTGGGCGTCGATGCCGATTTGAAGAAATTAAATATTCAATATTTTTATTTTTTTGCTCTGCTAACGAGAGAAAGTGCGGCTTTGAGTCCCAATACACAACAAACACACCAACACCTCCAGAATTCATAGAAATAATGGGGTCCCAACATTTGTTTTTCACGTTCCCTTTTCCAATATTGCTACGTACGGTATACAGCATGAAGCTAAAATGAATGATAATAATTCTTATAATAATAAAATAAAATTTTTACTTAAAACGTGAAAAAAAAAATTAAATACTGGTATTGTGTTGCCACATTCAGTAATTTCGATTCTGAGCTTCGGCATTCGACTCGCGTCTAACGCTAAGCTTAGGAAGACTTTTTACAAATAATTTAGGTAATTGCTACGAGAAAAGTTTATCCGACATTAGCTTCAGCATTAACTTGTACTGATTCTAGTTTCCAGGTAATTATTATTATCTACATTGTACATACAATGTGCGTACATATATATAAACATATATACAGGGTGAAAGCGACTGCATTTCTTTTATGGGAGCAGCATATAGGGTAAACTGTTTGAAACTCATACCTCAAAAAAATAATAATCAAGATTGCTAAACAGTTTCGACGTAGGATATTTTTTTTTCAATTCTAGATTTTTATCCATACTGTATTATGCAGTTACTAAAAGGCACCAATAACGTAAACATCTAGTACTACAGAACGTAGCCGATGTGCAATTTTTCATCCTCAAAAAACATATGAGAACGAGAAAGGCATACCTCTCGTTCTATTTTACGCAATTACCTAATTTATATAAGAAACCTAAACAACTAATCGATACGTGACTCGATGAGTCGATTTCGTGAATGAGGCGTGTGCGATGTGTCGCTTTGATAGGTTAGTGTTTGTGTGCGTCATTCTTAACAAATGGTGTTTTATTTTACAACTATAACTTTTATTTTATTTTATTATTTATTTTGTTCGAAATCAAAAGAACAGTTGAGTTGAGCTCCGCTACTCAAAACGCAATGCCTTCAGAATTCGGCGAAAAATAGGAAATAGAGTGTCCTAACACAAGATTCTCTCTGTCTCTGTCCTGCGTGGAATACATCGTAAAGCTGAAAAAAAATATATAAATTCAAGGTTAAGTAAGACATTTTGTCCGTACACACTCAATTTTCCCGCGAGCAGGTGTGAGAGATTCATTCATCATATTCACTTTGACACGCACATGTGTTAGCGAATTGAACAGTTTCTCTTCAACGCGCTGACTGAATGGGACAGGGATTTCTGGCTGTATCAAGATTTTGGTTATAATTTATATGACACTTTTGTTAGTAGCATAAGGTTTTTTTTTGCCATGATTTATTATTATTTTTATTATGTCATTTTAAATTGTTTTTTTCTTTATTATAATAACAGCACGAGGCCGGTCATGACTTAGGAAGACAAGCGGGCGATTGTAACCGCAATAGGTTGTGTCGTCGATTCTCATTTAAAGAAATGAAATATTTTATATTTGCATTTTCGTCGCTCTGGTAATGAAGCTGGCAAAACGTGTAAAATGTCTCCAGAATTGGGCAAAAAGTAGGAAAATGAGGTAGGTAGGTAAATGAGTGGAAATGTTGATAGCCACTCTCGTCCAAGGTTCCCTCAAGTCTGCACATCCCGCTATGTGTCAGATACAGTTTAAAGCTAAAAAAAATGTATTATATATTAATACATTTTCTCTATTTCTATTCTTACTTCTATTTCTATGCTTATAAAATACATAATTTTGTAGGATACTTTAGTGAAACTGCGAGCGGGTTACTCCGGCCGTCGTGGTGCAGTGGTATGAATTTTTGACAGTAAATGTAACAGTTGTGAGTTCGATCCATATTCAGGGGAATAAGTTATTATATATCAACTTTTTCTTTTGTTTTATCCAAAATTCGATGGATAGCGGGGAACGGAGTGACTTCTAGGTTCCCTCTGCTTAACACTAGGTTCCCATCTGCTTAACCTGCTAAATGCGGGATCAGCTTGAAGCCGAAAAAATAAATTTGATAAAACTTATAAGAAATCCGTAGAGCTAAGTAAAACAGGGATTTTAATTTTCATTGTACGACTTCTGTGTTGGTAAGATACCAACAACGCCTTCTGCATGTTTAAAACATTATATTAACATCTAACTTGCATAACAAAATGTATGTTAATTTTCTTTGTTACACGGTATACGCGAAAATACATAAATTGAAGTTAAAAGTATTAGTACCGGTAGTTTTTGCAGATTTTACAAGTAAACTAATGTTCGGTTCGTTGCCAAGTTGGTCTTTCTTTGGAATTTGTCATAAATTAGTAAAAAAAACTGTCATGTGCCTGAGATGCCAGAACTGGTTCAGGGGTCAAGCGTGCGACTGTAAACGACGACAGGTCGTCGGTTCGATTATCACTCGAGAGAATGAGATATTTAATACTTTCAACTGCTTCTGATTCTGGTAACCAGCGTTTCTCCACTTAAACACAATGCCAACTGAATTGAAATATCAAAATGAGAATTGATATCAAAATCACAGCGCGGGGTAGACTGATGAAGGCCAAGTTTTAAGACAATAATAGACAACAACAACAAATCTCACCGTTCTCCGCCGAATTTTCGAGACATTCCTTATTAAAGGCTTCGCCTTTTTACCAAAACGAGGAAATGAAAATAATAATAATAATAATACCTTTACGTAAAATAAAATGAAATAATTAATAGTTTGAAGCTTAACAAAACATTTTCAATTTAAAGTAAAAACATAAATAAGTAAATCGTTAACAATTTTACTCGAACAGTACTTTAAACAACTTTGTTACACTATTAGTCCACGTCGGAGCGGACACTGGGATTCTTTAATTTTACTTTCTCGAACTCTATTTTAAATGATCATATTATTTGTTTTGGTAATAAGTTATTACTATCTTTTTATAGGTCGTCGTTACATAGGATGTGTGTTCGATTCCTGTTCGGGGGAATGAATTATTATTTATTGTTATTTTTTTATTACCTCTAGTATCAAGGTTGAGTGCCGCCACTCAACACGTTATGCCTCAAAAAGAGTGGAAAGGGGATTCTTAGCACTAGGTTCCCTATGTCTATCTTGCTATGTGCGGGATACAGCGTTAAGCTGACGATTTTTTGAGTTTTTACTTGCGCTTCGTTTACGTTAACGTCCTTTAAACACTGTCTTTGAATATAAAAAAAAAATCCATTAAACAAAAGTTAAGATATTTAATATTTTTTCATATTTTTGCTTTTTTTTAAGTATGACTTTTACAATGCTCTGAAAAATATGAGTTCAAAATTTTATAAAGATATGGTTGTATACTTGATGTGTAACAGTGTAACAAACAAACAAAATCACTTTTACATTAATAACAGACACCACGGATTCTACTTTAGGTCATACATATAAAGTCTAACATTACGCTCTCCCTGCCAATATCTAATTACAAGACCGCGTACTAAGTGGCGTAACTTAACGCCGTGATAATCTCCTTTAGACATGAAACCAAATCATTATATATATATACACACACACACATATATATATATATATATATAACTAACAAAGCTCAGCTTATGAAGTCATAGAAACTTATCACATGTGTCCAGAACCAGTCCCCACTAAAGGGGTGTGAAATAAATCTCTTTTTGCGGACTCAACCCGTCGGTTGACAGAATCGGCGACGCGCACTCTCAATTTTATGTAATATTTTATTTTAAATGTTCTTATTTGTGCTGTACTATTTATATTCAGTAAATTTACTTATTTTTTTATTGTATAGACTGCGAAAATTAAATTAATAATACATTTAGGCCTTTATTTTTCGTATTAAATAGGAGGTATGAGGAACCTGATGCTTAGATACCTTTCTCCGCCCTATTTTAAAGATATTATGAGTGTATTGGCAGAATACAACACCATGCTTTGTCTAAATTTTAATGATTGTAGATTTACTATTTATTATTGATACTATAATAATGTGGTTACAACTGATCTGACTTTCTCTGACAGAATAGACTATAGTTGTTCGTTCGGTAACAAAATGAAAACATACTATTCAATTTGCTCGACGCAAAAGTGCGAACGGGTACCAATGGATACGGAAGTAATATATCTTAATATTAGGTTCCCAGGTTTACTTTGCCTAACCTGCTATGTGCAGGATATAGTGTAAAGATAAAAAAAAATACTTTTTATTTCTTGAATTTATAAGAACTTATTACTTTTTTATTGTAATTCATAATACAGAGGCGAGTTGTGGCGCAGCGTCACGAAGTGTGACTGTAAAACCAACTGGTTTTGGGTTCGATCCCCACTGAAGGACATGAAATATTTACATAAATTGATATTTCCATTTCTTCGTTCTGGTGTCGAGGCTAAGCGCGGCGTTGAGTTCTACCACTCAATACGCAATGCCACCAGAATTCGGCAGAAAGTGTAGAACGGAGTGTCTTAACACTAGGTTCCCTCTTCTACCCTGCTGTGTACAGCGTTAAGCTGATTTCTTTTTACATAATACAATTTTCCCGTCGTCTTTCTAACTTTATAATATTTTATAAATATAATTTGTATACTTATTTGATCTTCAACAGAAAACGAGCAGCGTTTCTTGAATTGGCGGAGATTCTCTTTATTTGTAGAAAATGGCGCTACGACAGGATTGCCTGATATTTTGCTATCAACTAGCTTCGTACAAACATTACTGTATTTCCTGAAAATTCGTGTAAGCTGTTATTTTACGTGAATTTCCAGATTTTAAAAATAAAAATGAAAAGAAAATAAAATAATTGTAATTTTAAATTGCAAAAAGTTCTAAAAGGCGAAATAATTAGTATTATTAATAGTAATCCATATACCAATAAGGAGGCCAATTGTGGTGCAGGGGCACAAAATGTGACTGTAAAATCGACTGGATCCCCACTCCAGGAAATGAAATATTTATTTCATTTCTGCGCTCTGGCGTCGAGGCAAGGCGCGGTGTTGAGTTTCGCCACACAACACGCAATGGCTACAGGACTCTGCGGAAAGTGGAGAACGGAGTGTCTTAACACTAGGTTCCCTCTGTCTACCATTCTGTGTGCGGTATACAGTGTGAAGTTAATTTCATTTGATTAATAGTAATATTAATGAATATTAAGTACATAGATTTTTTTTAAAACCTATCCCCAAGTAGAGATTGAACACGCTAATACTCTACACTCCTGCTATATAAAGACCTATCGTGATGTTGACTTCCACCATTAAACATGTAGGGTTTGAAATTCAGTCTATACAGTAGATCTTTGGCTACCGTGATATAAAAAGCGTTAAGATTTTTTTCTTTAAGATTTCTTATTGGATGTATTGTTCTCTTATTGTTATCTTTTAATATTGTTAAGTTATTTATTTCAACTGTAATAATGCTGTGTATAAGCAGTAGTGATAAATATTAAAGAAATCTTATGAACTGCGTAGCACCGCTACGATGCTACGAATGTTCCAAGAATTAAATTTTTAATACAATTTTCAGTTGACAGTATATACATATAGCTTCATTGACTTAAGCTTAACTGGTTTGAATGTAGTGTAGGTTTGAAATTTTATACCAAATTGTGTAATTTTTAAATATTTCCAGAAAACGTAGCCTATTAGTACTATTATTGAAGTGCACCCCAGAGTTAGCCAAGAAACAAAGTTGAACTAAATTGGAAAATAATGCCTTTAGTTCGTTTGTAGCTAAAAATTATTCAAATTTAAACTTTTGAATCTTTATAGCAGTTAATGTATTTATAACACAAAATAGCTTGTTTCGTGTAAATTCTTTTTAGAATGTAAACGCAAATAGGTATAAAGATTTGGCATTTTTTTATTATTATTATTTATCATTACTTAATATAAGGCGGTCGTGGCGCAGGGACGCAAGCGAGTGACTGTAAACGTGACGGTTGTGGGTTCGATTTTAGTCGAATGTAATATCGGACACAATAATTGCAAAAAAACTGCTTACGTACTTAATACTTGAACGGGGCCTAAGGAGGCAAATATAAGATAAGATAAGATCTAGCTCGATAAAGATAAATTTGAAAATTTTAAAGCTTTTAATGAATCGTTTCAACGAAATAAATATGCATTTAATTTTTCGTCTTTAACATTTTATGTGAGACAGTATATGAGAATCAGGACTCTTAACCCAGGTTACTAACCTGCCGTTTCTAAGCTTATTAATAAACTTGGTCGTTTCGACTGCGGTACTTACAAAAGAGGTATGTCGGTTTAATTAAATCCATCCATTATGAATATATTTCTTTTTATTACATAAAAAGTAGTTATGTATTTTATAATATTAAAATAAATAAAACAAAAACAAATATAAATAAAATTATAGTATCTATGTAGCATTAAACATTATAACATATATTATATATATATTAAATAATTCATTAAAATAAAAACTTGAGCTAAGTTATAAAATGTCAAGTAAAAATCCAACTCTCTTATCCACAAAGCGATTTTTAGCACTCAATACGTTCAGTTATTCTTCGCTTTGCAAAAATCACATTTTTCTTTACTTTTTTTATATAGCGGTAGCCAAAACCTGGGAACTTAGTGACAAGAGGCTCCGTTCCGTGAAGGCATTGCGTGTTGATGGGCGGAACTCAACGCCGTGCTTTGCGGCAGAGCGAGGAAACGAAAATATTTAATGTTTCATTTCCTTGAGTGGGAATAGAACCTACAATCTGTCGCGTGGCACGCTTATGCCCTGTACCAGGCCTCTGGGTCTTTTCTTTTGTTAAGTAATGATAAGAAACGCATTTTGGTCAATTTCTGTTGTAGATCAGCTGTAGATTCACGCTGTATCCCGCTAGTGTTAAAAAACTCCGTACCTCACTTTCCGCCGAGTTCTGGAGGCATTGCATGTTGAGTGGCGGGACTCAGCACCGCGCTTTGCCTCGAAACCAGAGCGAGGAAACGAAAATAAAAATGTAAATAAATATTTCATATTCTCGAGTTCGGTTTGAATCCACAACCAGTCTATTTTACAGACACACTTTGTGCCCCTGCGCCACGATGGACGACTCTAAAGGGGACAAAACATATTAATTTTAAAAATGAAATACAGCTTAATTTAATACTGCATAGTATTTGATTCTTAAACTAAATTCTCAAAATATTTCTCTTAAGCTTGTATGTATATCCATTATATCAATTATTTAACCAAAAGCGTAAAGACTAATACTATAAAACGGTGACCTATTTCAAGGTTCCTTTCGGAACCCCTCTTTCGAACCATTGCCTCCCTTAGCATCATCGCTTTACAAATCAAGGTACTATTAGCGATACTGCTCAATAAAATTCACTCTTCCATACAAATTGAAGGTATTCCCAATTTAATTACAAAATACGAAGATGTTAAAATTACGGGCATCGTTGAGTCTTCGGGAATTAATATTTGATAATTTTATATTTCTGTTATTTTAATGAAGTATTTCATTAAATATGGTGTTATAAATTATATTGTATATAATATATGTATATGTATGGATGTTTGTGGAAATTTCTGACTGTTAATTTAGTAGTTGGGGGTTCGATTTCTACTTGGGATAATGAATTATAATTAAAAAAAACAACCTTTTCTACTTGTATTCTATATGTGTGTATATTTGTTGTTTGTTTGTTGTTTATATTCATTAATATGCTTAAAACTATACATCAATCTGTTTTCCGAATAAGACTAGACCCAATCTACATATAAAACTCTTCTAACCGTTGCTGAGTGACTGACAGACAACACACAGCCGGAAATACGCGACTTAGAATGTAGAAGGCTCCATAGGGAGTGAAGGGAGGATTTACCAAAATTTCTACGGGAATTGGAAATCCAGATCAAAAATTGTATTGAAATATGTAATGAAATAAAATGGTACGGAGTAACGGTAACTACTAACATACAGACATAACAAGGTAAAAATCGGCGGAAGCTATGAGTATTACCAAATTTTAGAATCGTACTACCTGTACATAGCCAATTAAAAGTCAATTTGTTAAAAAAAACCTTTTTTGTAATTACATTAAAATTGCCGTTGAACATTCTGTACATACGCGAACTGTCTTTAGAAAGCAGTTACGGACAATACGAGCCAACAACGCTCACGGCGAACGCACGGCGGCCTACCTCGTACCGAGGATAATAAATAATCACCCATTAGATGTATGTACTTAATGTTATCAATAAAGAAAATATAAAAAAGTGTTAAAAAAATATTTTGTTAATAGTATTTAACTTTATTTATTTCATTAATTATTTTTTTATAAATTTACTGTAAAATATTATTTATTATTTGGGGGTCCAAGATGGAAGGCTTGCTCGTAGCGATCCCTGCCAGCCCTTACGAGGGCTGCAACGTTCCATCCGCCACGTGCATCTCGAGAGAGCGCACTGATAGGGCGTCCCCCCAAGGCGACGCGCACCAGTGCGTCCCCGCTGGTGTGACAAGTGGCGACGAATGCGGCGTTGGGGACCGCCACCCAACACGCCATGTCCGGAACGGCGGGAGGTGGAGAACGGAGCTACAAATAGCTACGTGGAATGTAAGAGGAGGGATGGAAGAAAAGATGAATGAATTATTAGATGTGATGGATGATAGAGATTTGGATGTCGTCTGCGTGACTGAGACCAAGCGGAAGGGTAATAATACTACCGATTTACCGGGCAGTCGGGTCGCTTTCTGGGCCGGCGTACCAGAGAGCGAGCGGGGCTGTCAAGGTGTAGGTGTGTTATTGTCCTCTCGATTGGTTAGTGCAGTGGTGGAATACAAGGCGATCAACCCGAGACTGCTTTGGGTTCGCTTCAAGCTGGGGATAACAAGAGTATTCTTGTTAGTGGCGTATGCGCCAGTATCCTCAGCTCCACTAGGTGAACTTGAAGAGTTTTGGGAGAGTGTCCGGGATGTTCTAGGTAGCGTTAGAGGGAATGAAAAGTTAATAATATGTGGCGATTTGAACGGATGGGTCGGAACTGCACGAAGCGGTTACGAGGGAGTGGTAGGTCAGTATGGTGACAAGAGAATAAATGAGGCTGGTAAGCTTATATTGGAAATTTGCAAGGAAAGGAATTTGTTTGTGGCAAACACTATGTTTGACCACAAACAAATTCACATGTATACATGGGAGCGAACGGAAGGGAAAAGTATGATTGATTTATTCCTAGTGGATCAGCGTATTCGAAGACAAGTCATGGATACACGAGTGTTTAGGGGCTCTGATCTGGGAACAGACCATTATCTAGTCGTTGCTAGAATAAGGGGTCTGTTCGCAGGTTGGCGCAGCTACACGAGGTGTCCAGACTTGCAGTCGAATTACCGCATAAGAAGCTGGAAGCTTCAAGATCCACCGACTAGAAAGGAATATCAAGAAAGAGTTTCCAAAAAGCTAGACAGCAGTGAATCTGGAAATGGAAATATTGAAGTATGCTGGCAGAACCTTAGGGATTGTATGAAGGAAGCAGCGATAGAGGTATGTGGAAAAGGAAAAAGAGGCTTTAGCAAAAAGCGTGACGAATGGTGGGATGATGAAGTGCAAGATGCCGTAGAAAGAAAGAAGAAGGCATGGCAGGATTATAAAGCCTCTGGTAAAAATAAAAGTATGAGAGAGATAAAAAAGAAAGAGTATAAGCTGCAAAAGCACCAGACGAAAGTACTGATAAAGATGAAGCGTGAAAAGGCAGAGAATGAAAGAGATGAAAGGTTAACGAACAACTTCAGGGAAAACACGAAGCTTTTCTGGCGAGAAGTTAGTGCTTCTCGAGGTTGCTCGCTAACCTGTAGAATGAAAGGGGTGCTTTCGAAGGACGGTGAAATTCTAACAGAACAACCACACGTTTTGCAGCGATGGGCGGAATTTTACAAGGAGATGTATGAATGTGATGACGCCTCAGTCTCAAGTAACAGCCAAACGCTGAGTCTTGATGTAGCTGATGGCGGAATCAGTGTAAAAGAAGTTGAGAGTGCAATACGAAGTCTGAAATGTGGTAAGTCAGCGGGAGCAGATGGGGTTACTGCCGAGATGATCAAATATGGTGGGCCACGCGTCTTGGACTTGTTCTGGTTTTTGTGCAATTTATGCTGGAAATCAGGGGAGGTCCCAGACGATTGGCGAGGTGCGGTCATCGTGCCTTTGTATAAAGGCAAAGGTTCACAGATAGACTGCGCAAGCCATAGGGCTATCAGTTTGATTAGCTTAGGTAGTAAAGTTTATGCTAAGGTTTTAGCGAGAAGAATGCAAGAGAGATCTGAAAGGTTGTTGTGGGAGGCCCAAGGAGGCTTTAGACCTGGAAGAGGGTGTATGGATCAGATCTTTTCCCTCCGCATGATCACGGAAAAATTTTTGGCCGTTAACCAAAAAGTTTTCTGTGCTTTTGTGGACTTGGAAAAGGCATTTGACAGAGTTGTTAGAGCGAAATTATGGGAGATACTACCCCGGTACAATGTGAACGGACCCTTGCTGCAGGCTGTAAAGTCTCTTTACAGAGATCACTCAGCCTGCGTGCGAGTAGGAGCTGGCATGTCGCCCTGGTTTGACATCCGATCGGGTGTCAAACAAGGTTGCGCCATGTCAGCTTGGTTGTTCAATTTGTATTTGGATAGCTGTCTCCAAGGAGTGAAACAAAGCGATATGGGAGTGAAAGTAGGTGACCTGAATGTGAATTGCCTGCTTTACGCAGATGATGCAGTGCTCATTGCATCATCAGAATGCGAGTTGCAGGCATTGGTCACCACTCTGAAAGAAGGGTGTGAATATAATGGTCTAAGCCTCAATGTGAATAAGACAAAGGTTCTGATTTTTGAAAGAGATGAAGAAAGGACGGAATGCAAGATCAGTGTAAATAGTAAGATATTAGAACAAGTGAATGAGGTGGTATACTTGGGAAGTATGTTCAGTAGAGATGGAAGATACGAGATGGATGTGGAAAGGCGTATTGCTGCCGGTAACAAGGTTAACGGAGCCTTAGCTGCATTGATGAGACGGCGAAACGTCAGCACAGCTGCGCGTTTGGCCGTACACAATGCAGTTTTGGTACCGACTCTGTTATACGGCAGCGAAACGTGGGTTTTACAGAAGAAGAATGAAAGAAAGATGAATGCTGTGGAGATGCGATCTCTTCGTAGGATATGCGGAGTCAGCTTAGCTGATCGAATCCGCAATGAAGAGGTACACAGAATGGCAGGTACTAGCGAGGATGTCACGGTGAGAATGAAGAAGAACGTGCTCAGCTGGTTTGGGCACGTCGAACGAATGAGTGATGAAAGAATGGCAAAAAAGATTTATGATGGAAAAGTGAGTAGTAAGAGAGGTAGGGGGAGACCTCGGTCGACCTTCGAAAACACAGTATCAAAGATACTGGAGGAAGGTCACGTAAAAAGCATGAGGACCCCCCGGAGGGCATGTATGAAGAGGTTGATGACAGTGGACGAGGCGAAAGAGGTATGTAGAGACCGTAGCGTTTGGCGCTCCGTTCTCTCTGACTACCCCGCTAGGGATAAAGCGTGAAGTTAAGTAAGTAAGTAGTAAGTAACTTTATTGCAAATTAGAATTGTGTCACTTAAGAATATTTTTAACATCATTACAAACCTTTTTGGTTTTTTAGATGATATATGTATTGTTGTTCTTTTACAAATTTTTAAATGGCAATAAATTGAAAAAAAAAATATATAAAGCAGTTTCATATCAAATTTTATCTTATAAATATATTAGAATTTAAATGATTTTATCAGGCCATCGTTAGTGTACGCGGCTTAGTCACACCAGCGCCTATCTATAAACACAATGGTTATGGGTTCGATTTTCCAGGGTCCAATAACTGCCTTTTCCCTCCTCTGGCAAGATAAAACGTATTAGATTGTTTTCTACTTTAAAAAACGCGAAGATATTTTTAAAATGATATCATAAAAAAATTATTAAATTAGCTTCACACTGTATTCCGCACACAGCAGGGTAGGCAGAGGGAACCTAGTGTTAAGACACAATTTCCCCGTTCCCCACCTTTCTGCCGAATTTTGGAGGCATTGAGTGGTAGAACTCAACGCCGCGCTTTTTCCTCGATACCAGAGCGAAGAAATGGAAATATAAATTTAAATAAATATTTCATATCCTCAAGTACCGCTCGAACCCACAACCAGTCAGTTTTACAGTCACACTTTGTGCCACTGCGCCACGACTGGCCTCAAAAAAATATATATATATATATTTAAGTTAAATTTCGTACTTTATACGAAACCAAGGCATCCGTCTCAAAATGATTATACAAAAACTTGAACGTCTTGCATTTAATTAATCAGAAATGTTTTATTACAAACTCCATCTCAACTTCGGCCACTCGAGAGTAATCACGATACCTTAGATCTGTCTTCAAGTTTTAATTCTACCTTCACTTTCGGTTATAATGTCGACACCCAATAAAAAGTAACTGTTCGCTATTAAAGTTTTAAAGTGAGCCGTTTTAAGTAAGACCAATCTTATCTCAGGGATTTGGTTAAAGTTAATTATTTTTTATTGATATATTTTTATATCCCGCACCTAGTGGATGGGCTGAGGGAACCTGGGAGTCTAGTTTTAAGACACTGGTTTCTCATTAAGTTACGTTTCGCCGAATTCTGGAGGCGTTGTGTTTTGAGTGGCGCAACTCAACACCGCACGTCGTTAGCAGAGCGAAGAATAAAAATAAAAATATACATAAATATAATTTCCTCGAGTAGGAATCGAACTCACAACCTTGAGAGGTTGAACACTGAGGTGTTCATTTATCCTTGTAAATAAAGAAAATAAAAGCCATTGCACTTTAGTCATATATCTGTTTTCTTTTAACCTATTTTTAATAATAAATTGAAAAAAAAAACTCATTTCCATAATAAATTTAAATTTATATATATATAGACAGATTTTTCATACATAAAAAAATTCAATGAAATACACAAATCTATTTCTTTGATGCTCTGCGACGCTGTATGAATATATTAGATGGATCTCTTTTAATACTGCTTAAAAGGCGGGTTGCTTGTGCACTCACTCACCAAATCACTGAAACACTGTAATTTCAAAAAATAAACCTTATTCGCATACAAATAAGAATATTTAAATTGAAAATATATCGTGGCAATGAAGTTCTTACAAGAATTTTCTCGGAGGAACATTTTGTTTGTAGTTTTATCTTAAGAATGAGCGTATATTCAATGCAAGATGCAGGTATTTGCGTCTTACCATGGGCATTTAAAGTCAAAGAATTCGAAAATGGCAGCTTTCAGTGACCTTTTTCAAGTTTTTTATTTAATTTATAAAAGAGAGCTTTAGATATGTTGTATTAAAGTGTATTACAAGTTTATTCTGTACTAGGAACTTTTTGGGAGATTTGCGAGATTTTGTAGTCAGTGGAAACGAGGAAATTAAAATATTAAATATTTAATTTTCTCGAACGGGAATCAAACCCACATCCTTGGCTTAATGTCAGGTTCACAGGCAACGATTGGCATTTGCTTTATTTGTTTATAAAAAAATTGTTCTTTAAAAATATTAAATTTGATTGAAAAGAGCAGAACGCAGTATCTCACCACACTCACACGTCTCACTCTCTCGCTACCTTATAAAACAATATTCAATATATAATTTTGAACTTAGAAAAATCATATATTTATAATTTATTATATAACATATCATAGATATAGCCCGCATACGAGTAGTGACATACTCTGAAACCACTATAGACTATTGTACTCACTAACAATGGGGCCATATCGCACTAAGATAAACATTTCCCTTATGAGGCTGACGTGGTCTAATGTCAAAGCGATTAGGATAAGCCGTTACCGATAAAACTTTATATTATAATAGTTAAATTATTAATTAAATATAATTTGTTAGTTACCTGTTAAGTGTAGAGGTTAATTTCTTGAGATCGAGTTGCGTGCGTGCAGCGTGACTGTGAACGCGATGGTTGTGGGTTTGATTTCGATGTGGAGAATTAGGTCTCTCTCTGTGATAATAAGATGAAAACCGTTATTGAGTTCCGCCACTCAAACGTAACAGTAGAAAATGAGGCGAAAAAAGTAGAGCAGAGTGTACCTTGTTAGGCGGGATAGAACGTGTAATAAAAAAAAGTAATTTTTATCGCTTTGCAGGATTTGGTAAGAGGCTGTTTTTCATTCAGTACATTTTAATACAGTCAGGCTTTCGTATAAACAAATAGAAGAAACAATTGTATTTTAATAAAAAATCTAACTAACAGAATATAATTAAGCGGTCAATTTATTGTTGTAATCTCTTAAGTTCGAGGGAGAGGGTAGACAGAACGAACCTGGGAACCTAGTGTTAAAATATTTAATTCCCATATCTGGAAGCATTGTGTGTCGAGTGGTGGAACTCAAAGGTGCATCTTGCCTCTACATCATCATAATGTAATATTTAACTTCCCAAGTCGTTCCGAGTAAGAATTGAACCTACAACCGTTTCACGTTTACAGTCAATCACTTTTACCGCTGCGTCACAACCGCCTCGCTTTAATACATTCATATGTGTGTATGTATGTATGTATATATGTATGTATGTTTACAACTTAACTCCTAACTCTCACGTGTCACTATGAATTGTTCAAGTTTTCACACTGAAGTTAAGAATTAAATTGCTGTAATTATATGGGGAGTTCGCATTTCTTGGCCGTAGTTTACTCCTTGTGCTTACTTGCTTAATTTGTTGCTGCGACTGCATGCAGGAATAAATGAAAGCAACTGAGTTAAGAACTTTGTGAGTTTAAATTGCATGGTAGGTAAAGGGAACCTAGTATTAAAACACTCCGTTCTCCTTCTTCTTGTTCAATTTTCGAGGTATTGAATGTTGAGTAACAGAACTGAACGCGCCTTGTCTAGTTACCAAAGCGAAGAAGTGAAAATAATTCATTGCGTCGAGTAGGAATTGAACCTACAAGCGCGACGGGCGTTTACAATTAAACACTGAGCCATAGTCCCACGTCGACGGCTTTATATAAAATGTTAAAATAGTAATTAAAAATTTCGGTTCCGTTATACTTACATAAAGGACAAAAAATAAAACTAATAATATTAAGTAATCATTTCAATATAAATTAGGGCATGTATGAAGAGGTTGATGACAGTGGACGAGGCGAAAGAGGTATGTAGAGACCGTAGCGTTTGGCGCTCCGTTCTCTCTAACTACCTCGCTAGGGATAAAGCGTGAAGTTAGTTACAGTTTTTTAAATCATGTCAATATACAGCTCAACTTTTTTAGTATTAATATTCTCGTACATTCTATAATACTTTTGTTTCAGTCTATTTTATATTACTATACAGCCAGATAGCAAAAGCCAAATTTTAAAACAGTTATATTTCAACTTTTTTAATACAATTTTTTATGACATTTTTTAATGGTGATATATATTTATATACATACTTTTATTTGAGTGTAAATGCCATCGCGGCGCAGTGGAACAACCTATTGATTACATTTAATTGGTTTTTTCGTAGGTATACCAGCATTGAAGCCGCTACTCAAGGTCTTGAAAAGTGGGCAGAATGTGGTTCCCAGGTTCAATATGTCTATCCCGCTACGAACGAAAAGAGCGTATTTGTTTTTTTTTTGCTTTATGATATTAAGAAGAGGTCACAGAGGTCGTGGCGCAGGGGCACAAGTGTGCAACTGTTCTGCCACTCAACACACAATGCCTCTAATAGTGGGTGGCAACTGGGAAACGGACTGACTTAACACTAGGTTCCCTCTATCCACCCTGCTATGTAATTCTTTGTACTTACATAAATCAATAATTATTATCATCTTATCATATTTTCCTCTCATCACATTGTTATCTATAATTATATTATAATTGTAATTAATATATAATCTAGAACTTCTCCGAAACAAAATTCCAAATTGCAATACAAAAGGCGAGTTATTTTAACGTAATTTAGACAAATGTCAGCCATTTCTTGTCATTTGGGAGAAATTTCTTAAAGGTTGTCCCAAAGTAGCGTAAGATAAGGGACCCAACTCTATGAACGCTAATTTGAATTAAATTCATAAGATTATGGGCTTTCGGTGAAGATTGTGTTAAAAATGTCTTTTTATTTTCTATATGTATTGTGTTAATAATTTAGTTTATAATAGTGATTTTGTTGTTTTTTTTTTGTGTTAGAAAATAGTTATTTTTAATAATGTAAAATTAAATCAGCTTCACGCTGTATCCCGCACACAGCAAGGAAGGCAGAGGGAACCTAGAGTTAAGACACTTCGTTCCCCACTTTCAACCGGATTCTGTAGGCATTGCGTGTTGATTGGCAAAACTCAACGCCGCGCTTTGCTTCTACACCAGAGCGAAGAAATGGAAATATAAATTTAAGTAAATATTTCATCTCCTCGAGTGGGGGATCGAACCCACAACACACTTCATGCCACTGCGCCACGACTGGCCTCTACTGGACATATTATATATATATATATATATATTATGCAGTAAGAGGCAGTAAAAGATAAATAAATAATTTTGATGCCAATAAATACATTTCAAATATCCGGCATGTTTTAAATTCTTATATTTACTTTAGTAATATTACGTTTAAATAATAAAGCAAATTGTGATTTGGTGGCTAAATTCATTGTCAAATTTTATGCAACTCGATAGAGTGAACGAAAGAAATAATATTTGAAGTAAAAAAAAAACTTTATATAAAGTAAACTGTAAATATCTACCACATATTATACATTTTAACTAACTTTGCACCGATGGCGTCCGCGATACGTTATTAGAAATAAAAAAGTATTTTTTAAATTATATTAGCAAATCGACGTCAAGTTTTCTTGTTTATTAAAATACACGATTATTTATTTAATGTAGTGAATTAATGAACAGACAGACATACAAACTTTCTACTGAATTGTTTTGTAGCTTCTGTCATTAAAACAGTCATGTACCAATATATTTATTATTTATAGAATCGATTTATGTTCCTATCTTTTTATTATATATTATAGATATCAAGATAGAGTTCAAAATGATTTGAACTAGGCCCAAATATCTTCTAAAAAGAAAATCAAAAAAATATCCAGCGTTGTGTAATGGTCACAATGCAATCTATCCTCACTTCTTGTACAATCTAAGTTTACAAAACAGTCCCAAAGCGTCTTTAGAACTTGTTAACAGGTTTACATACTTACTGAAACGTTTATATAGAAAGAAATACGATATTAACTGATGACGTCGTCTCAACTTAAGGGTTTGGTTGAGAAGGAGGTTTCTAGGCGTTGGATATCGATATTATATCTTTTTTTTTTCAGTTTCACGAAATTTTTATCGAAATCTGTTAACGCGATATTGAGTTATTCATCCATTTGTCAATACAAATTTAATTTTAAAAATTTAATTTAAGTAAAAAAGCTTAAATTAATAACTTAATTTAAGACTTACATTATTTTCTCATGGTTACCATTGTCAAAAATGGACCAAATTAAAATAGGATTATACGGGAAGCATTAGCTGTCAAATAAAGAAAAGAATTACCAAAATCGACTCACTCATTTACTAGTTCTGAAAAAACAAAAAATACAGTCGAATAGATAATCTTCTCCTTTTAGAAGTCGGTTAAAAACAATAAATTTCCCCGATTGAGATCGAACCCGCAATCTTCGAGTGACAATCGCACAATTGCCCTTGCGCTACGATCGCTACAAATTCTATATTCCTATATAATTATAATCTACATGGCATACCTACTATAAACAAACAGGCTTAGTAATTCGATATTGTAGTAAGGCTGTTGTAGCATTTACTTGACACCGACTTCAAAATTATAAAATCTTTATTAAATTATTTTTGTTCAACAAAATCAAAGTACGTTTTATATTATGAAATTGTTTTTTTTACTTTTCAGCTCGTTGTTTGAAGTCGGTTTTTCTTTTTGTTAGAAATTAAAAGGATATACTTTTTTAAAGTGTTATTCCACACTTAGGAAAGAGAAATACTTATTTAGAAAACGTATAAAAATTTGAACGTAGCGGGACTCGAACCCGCGCCTCCTGGAAACCGACCAGGCGCTCTTACCACTAAGCCATACGTTCTCGCCAAGCTGTAACAAGCGTATAAAAATTTCGACGTAGTAACACTTTAAAAATGTTAAAAATAATCATCAAAATTGGATCACGCAGTCAAAAGTTCTGAGGTAACAAAAAAAATACAATCGAATTGATAACCTCCTTTTCTTACAAAAGCCGGTTAAAAAGGATAATATTTTTCTAATTTGCATGAAATAATATTTCTTTGACACCAGCGTGATGCGGTTAGGATATACCATTTTGAACGTAATGCTTGGTTTCATTTCCTGCTAAATAAGGAAATGCATGGATATATGGAGCTTTCTTGGGTAGTTTTAAATTGTTTTATTTAGCTCGATTTAATCTTCTTAATGTAAATCTTGTAATTATAGTCATAAGAAACTCTAGAGGCTAAAGGATTGTAGACCCGATTAGTTGTGGGTTCGATTCTCATTCGAGGAAATATTTAATATTCATTTCCTCTGCTTACTGCGAGACACAAAGTAAAGCAAAAAAAAGAAAGTCTAAAAGTCTAAATGTAAACGTGATAGTTCTGGGTTTGACTCCTACTAGGGACCGTTATCACTTTCTGCCAAATTTTTCAGACATTGCGGATTAATCATCGGACATAAGAGAAATAAAAAAAATACAAAATCACTTAAAATTATGGCCATTATTACTATCCAAGACCTATTCCGGATTGAGGTCACATGTATAATAAAGGCTACAATAACCGTAATTACTGAGAAGATAAGAATTATTTATGTTTTATCTATAGGTAATGGCCGCTTAATATTTGTTTCGATTGAGTAATGGGTTGTTTACAGGTTAACGGGAATATATTTTGTAACTTTGTTTCTATGGACATACATATATTATAATAATATCATTTATGTATATTGGGAATCGCCTCACTGTAAACGTGACGGATGTAGGTTCGATTACCATTCACAATATATACGTAATTTTCATTTCTCCATCCTAGTAAGCATTGGGTTCCGACGTCTCATATGCAATGCGAGAACCGTCATAAATCATTTCGGTTTTAGGATGTTATGTTTTGTCGATAGTTTATACCAAAGGATAATTTCGTCTGCTATTCTACCAACTTATTTTGTATCTTACCTTAGGTACATTGAATACTTACAACTTTGTATGGAGTAATCAATGGATTGGAAAATTTCACTTTAATTTGTGCTATTTTCACTTCTAATAGCAGCGGTCTTGGCGGTCTAGCCTGATATCGTGGCGTACAAAACGTTTCTACCAGCGACCGCAGCTTTGCGGTGATGGATGGTGTAAAAGCTAGGCCGTAGTGGTACATTATAGTTTTTAATTCAATCAAACATAGTTTATGTTTTAAAAGTTCTAAAATTTATGTTTTTTTTTTATATGCCAAAAATCTTCTACGCATTAGCGTGATGATAAAATATATTTTTATTATATCTGTGTACGTAATAATTATAGCGTAAAATGTTATAAAAAATTATTTAGAGAGAGAGAGATTGGTCCATATGGTATCAAAAAATAAAAAATCACCTTCTTGGTTTATCCCACATATAGCGGGATAGGCAGAGGACTGGCCTCCTTTTAGACTTGGTATCAGAAATGATTTTGATATTTGTATGCACAATTGCACTCTGTTTTAGAGCGATGTAATCTGTAATATAAATCTCACAATATTATAATTCCTTTTTTAGCTTCACACTATATTCCGCGCATAGCAGTGTAGGCAGAGAGAACATGGAAATCTAGTGTTAAAACACTTCGTTCTAGGTGCCCCGGGCCTTCAGTCCCCGACCTCTATTGCCTGTAAAAAATATTTTAATTTGCCTTTATCAATGCGTTTTAAACCACTTATTAAGTTAAAGGAGAACCCACCCCAAGGAGGCAACTTGGCACCACCGCTCAGCTGGATAATATTCAATTAAAACTTTATAATTTCTCGCGGACCGTTAGCAATATTTTCTGTTTACATCGAGCAATCGCAAATAACAATTTAGGCGTAATGTTCAACAGATGCCATTGATTGAGGGCTGTGCCCATTACCACGCCGCGGCTGAATTTATAATCTTAATTTTTGAACTTTCCTCCATAACTTTCATAATATTTCAAAACACGAGCCAAGTGACGTTTTTGTTGGGTTAATATAATTTATGATACAATATTTATGCTTTTGTTACATCGAAGTTTGCTTTATCTTATTACCCAGCAAACAGTAGGATAGGCAGAGGGAACCTAGGCTTAAGACACTCCGTTCTCCATTTTCCGCCGAAGTCTGCAGGCATTGAGTGGCGGACCTCAACGCCGCGCTTTGCCTCGATTCCTGAGCGTAGAGTTGAAAATATAAATTTAAATAAATTAATTTCCTGGATTGGGGATCAAAACCACAACAACACGCGGTTACAACCACACTTTTGTGTCTCTGTGTCACGACTGGCCTCATATAAGAATATAAGATTTCTAGATATTTAAAAATATGTTTTTGTACTATTTATTATATTAGTTGGTAGTATATCTCTATATAATGTTGTTTTGTTCAAATACTCAACTCAAGCGTCAAAAATGTGAGTGGAATGTTCTAAAATACATAAAATAAATCAGCTTCACGCTGTATCCCGCACACAGCAGGGTAGGCAGAGGGAACCTAGTGTTAAGACACTCCATTCCCCACTTTCTGCCAAATTCTGGAGGCATTGCGTGTTGAGTGGCAGAACTCAACGCCGCGCTTAGCCTCGACACCAGAGCGAAGAAATGGAAATATAAATTTAAGTAAATATTTCATCTCCTCGAGTGGGGATCGAACCCACAACCAGTCGGTTATACAGTCACACTTCGTGCCACTGCGCCACGGCTGGCCTCAATCTAAAATACATATATCATACAAAAACGTCTAATTATTAAATTTTGTATTTGATTCTACGTTTCTGGACTTCTGGAGTTATGAGATTTGGGAGTGATGCAGAGAGAAACTATGAGGGGATTTTTCGAAATTTCTATGAAACGGAACGGTAAAAAGTGAGATTTTCCATTTGATTTTAAAAAGTTGTAGGCGAAATCTAGTTTTGAATTTTGAAACGATTGCAATGATAAAATTATATGTATGTATTATTGAAATTTATTATAATAGTTACTGTATTTATTGCGTTTACTCATGCAAATAATAATAGTTTTTGTTTCATTAAAATCTGGTAAGGTTTTCCAAAGTTACGGCGATATAAAGTTTGATCACTTTTTTAAATGTTCGCGAAGACAGTTACGTCCGATTTCGTGTGATATGTAGTTTTTTTTAACCATTTCATTTATTTACTATAAATAAAAATTGAACTTATAACAAAATAGAGAGAGCAAAACGAGCCAAAGTATGAATGTGTTCACAAGCACCGACTGACAATCACAGCATGACGTCACACGCTTGGCCAAGAGTGTGTCATTTTAGGGCAAAACCTGGCTAGAGGCCTTACTTTAAGATTAAGATTCTTTTTTCTCGAACTACTGGTTTTTTATATGTGCTGATAACAAAAAACGTTAGTATGATTCATTAAATCTACCTACATTATTTAAAATTATTATTTATTTGGAATATATATAACAATTGAACTATTTTAAATACCTATATACATAAACCAAAATAGAATTTCCTACATGATAAGAGAATTTCAATTAAAACTTGATATGATATTCTCTACCCTAACTCGTTAATAATACAAAAGAAGGTCCCAAAGTCACAAATCAGTACAGCTTCGAAGACTCTGTGAGCGTACAAAGAGTACAAAGGCAAATTAATCACCTGGGCGGTCAATCGATCGCTGTTATTGTTAAAGTACAATCATCTAAGAAAGAATTTGAAAATCTAAAGTACTTACTATACATTTTTTTTTCTTTAGCATTCTTTTGTCAATTTTTTATATTCATTTACAATATGAGGTTTGAGGCCTTTTGTGAACCGTTGTGGTGCAGAGTCACAGGCGAGTGACTGAATGCGACGGTTGTGGGTTTGATTCCCACTCGAGAGAGGGAAATGTTTAATATTTTCATTTTCCTCGCTTTGGTAATGAGGCAAAGCGCGGAGTTGAGTTCCGCCACCATTCAGCAGGCATTCGGCGGAAAGTATAGCTAAAAAATACTATTTTACTTATTTTTTGATTAAATGCAAGAATTAGCTATATAAAATCTCGAGATTCAAGTCATAACTAATAGCTAATTTCGAAAACTATTTCGAAATATAAGAATATGAATTTAACATTTTTTTTATTTTATTCGATCGAATCCCTCTATAAAAGACACAATAGTCATTTATCCAAATGACTTTTATTATAATAAGAAAAGAGAAAAGGTCCAGTCGTGGCGCAGTGGCACGAAGTGTGACTGTAAAACTGACTGGTTGTGGGTTCGATCCCCACTCGAAGAGATGAAATATTAAGTTAAATAAATATTTCCATTTCTTCGCTCTGCCACGCAATGCCTCCAGAATTCGGCAGAAAGTGGGGAACGGAGTGTCTAAACACCAGGTTTTCTCTGCCCACCCTGCTATGTGCGGGATACAGCGTGAAGCTGATAAAAAAAAGAGAAAAAGAAAGCAGAAGATTCTGCTCAATCCATTGGTTTATAAAATCATGTTTTTTTAGGTTCTCGTATATCAATATACATATCATGATAGGTAGATATAGAAACAAGTGTTAAGACACTCTGTTCTTCTGTTTATTGTTTTACGTCATTCGCGTAGTGACGTCATATAACGTTTTGTCCTTTTATTATTTGCTTATACTTATTATAAGCCTATTTTGTTCAAAAAAAAAATAAAGGGATTTCTGTCAGTAAGGGGGAAATAAACTTTACATTTTTTTAATATTTTTATAAAGTATATTTTTGATATTAATTAATATAAAAAATACACGTAAAAATATAAAAGCATACTCTTTCGATGAGGGTCCAGTCCATCGGTGAGAAGAGGAACCTCCTAACAAGCGCGCTTCGTCTCAAGTAATACTGCCTTCTGCACCCGGTTCTTGATTCAACAGTTAAGCGACAACCTCTTAAGACGTTAGTGGAGGTTCTCTAAGTATTAAATCGTTAAGTGAAACCACTGTCGGCACAGTGATAGGCACATCTTATTCTTATGCTTAACCTGTATTTTTCTCCGATTAATGTAAACGTACATTAATCGGAGTAAAAATATTTCAGTAGTTTTAAAAAGGACATAAAAAAAAATATCTTGAAGTTAAAGAAATTCCAATCTACAATTAAAATACTATAATGTATAACTCCCAACCTTTTTTTAAGCTTCACGCTGTTTCACGGAAATAGATAAACGAAAGGAACCTACCGTTCGCCAAAGTGGTGGAATTAATTTCGTAGCCCTTTCTTTTCTTGCCAAAGCGAAGAACAAATGAAATAATTCATTCCTCCGATCGGGAATCCAACCCACATAAACCTCTCCCGTATACTGTCGGATGCTATTGAAAATCGAACTTAAAACGTTTAAGTTTACGCAATACACCGAATGAACTTAACAAATCAAACTGAAAACTCTCTAAAGAAATACGATGCACTAGTAGAAAATCTTTTTATTTCTTTTATCTGAGTGTCGACTGTATTTATGTACAACCAAAACACTAGTCAGACTAAAGTACTGCAATTTATCTGTCTATGATTATAGATAGCCCAAAATATAGGCAACACTGAAAGACTTATTTGTTTACTAAAATACTTTTGAATTTTCCTTGTGACCTAAATTGTCGGTGATATTTTGTCGGGTAGTGCTAAGCCATTTTTAATATCATCCATCCACGGAGGACTTATATGTTACTACTAGCTTTTGGCTACGGCTTTGCCTCTGTGCTTTAAAATTTTAAACTGAAGTTGTTGTGGGTTCGATCCTGCCTTTAACTGGTATCCCAAACCCCTTTTAGACCTATTATTTAATATATAATGCATTGATTCGCCATGTGCCTAGTTTATAGTTAGTGTTTATAGTCAGAACCGTTTATAGTTATGATCGTCAATAGCCCATAACCTTAAGAAATTTATATTAAGAATTTTATATTACGCCATCAGAAGCTATCACTTTAGTGTGATATTTGCCATCAGAAGGTTATTTAGATAAATGGAAATTAAATTATACTATATTTATAATATATTTTGTGCATCGTATGTATCAGTACCGTAGTACTTGACAGTTTGCCTCGACCGCTGCCTTCCATCTGCTACCCACTATATAGATGAGATGACGGTTGCGACACTCGGGACGCCAATACATAAACTAGTCCAGATTAATATGATATAAAAAATTGGTATAGATGTATTTTTCTAAATTAACTATGCTATTTACGTGTATTGCCATGCATATTTTATTGTTAGTATTTATTTATTTTACAACTTATATACAAGGTGCATACTATTACAAGCCTCAATCCTGATAACACTCATTAATGACCGACGGTTCAGTTGAATTCTTAAATTAGCACACTAAAACTCTTCTTTATCTCATTTTCACTGTCAGAAATAATATTTCTGAACCGAATAAAAACAAATGTTAGTACTTACTTTATATTTTATCTTCAAGCATTTGCTTACGATTATAGGGTAAATAATAATAAGAGTTAAGTGTAAAGGATAGGGAAGTATAAGATACATTTGTGTTTTGTAACGGAACTCAACACCGCGCTTTGTCTAATACATTGCTTATTGAAACTCATTCAATAGAAAGCTAAATTTCATTAAACTTTTAAAAGTGTCCCGTTAAAATTAAGAACAAAAAATAAAAAATCACAAAGTTATTTAAAAGAATAAAAAGCAATGACAAAAAACGTGAGAATTTTAAAATTAATTCATCGACTTCGTTCCAATTCGACTTCGTTACAAGTTTTTTTTAATTAGTTAGTTCCCGGCCCCTTTAGGAAAGGTGCGCTTTTTAATTGTTACCGTATAATAAATACGGTAACAATTAAGGCCAGTCTGAAACTTGTTGATCTTCAATTTTGCCATTTTTTAAATAACGATAGCTTATTGTTTTTAAAATGGTATTCCTGATTTGAGAGATTAATAATAGAAGGTCGTCATGGTGCAGTGGTACAAGCATGTGACTGTAGACGCAACAGCTGTAAGTTCTATTTTCCCATGGGGGAATAAAATATTTAACCTTTTCATTTTAACTTTTGTAACACGGCTAAGCGCATTGTCGATCTCCACCACTCAAAAAGCAATGCTTCGAGAATGCGGCAGAAAAAGAAACCTCCTTTTGCGTTTCCTTTTATATGCGGGATATAGCGTGAAGCTAAAAAAAAAATGAAATGAGGCCGCCGTGGCACAGTCAAATATTGTGGGAATAGCGGAGCGTTGAATTCCGCCACGTAACTCACAATATCTTGAAAATGTGGATCTCTGTTTCAGATGGTTTCAGAGCAAGGAACTGAAAATAATCCATGCTCCCGAGTGAAAATTGAAACCACAACCATTGCGACATTCATATATCGTACTGCTGCGCTACAGTGGTTGTTTAAAACGATATCATAAACTAAAAATAAACTTCATACTCGAACATCTCACACCTCTGGTTTAAAATGTTTTATGCTACATATTGACAAAATATGGATAAACCATACTTTTAAATCAACTTCAAAAGTGAACAATATAAGTGATTTGCAACAAAAATTAAAATACTTAAACGGAAAACGGTAATATGAAGTGTTTAATAAAAAGTTTACTTTAAATAAGTTTATTTACCAGCTCATTTTCAGTAACACTGGCTTGTAACTGAACGAAGTTTTCCAAATTAAATGCTGCCGCGATTTCGCAGACAGCGTTCATATTCTGCCGAACTCAAAGAGCGGAAAGGCGAGTTCGGATAATGTAAAGTTTATGAATGAAACTACTTTATTACGGATTTATTTTCCGTACCATTTTTACTTTTATTATTTCCGTTACGTTTAAATGGCTGGGAGTGAGAAATTCAATATAACTAATGTTTTCTTTGATTCTTAAAAATTGTATGTTAAATCTTGATCGTTAAGTAGATGTTTAATTTATTTATAAGTACAGAAGGCAGCATGTACCTTAGTGTCACTCACACTCACTCACACTCCATCCGGTTTTATCCCGGATAAGAGGCGAGACCACAAGAAACAGTTACCAGAATATCTATAAAAACATTTTTAAAAGTGAGACATGTACCGAGACAGGCTTAAAAAAATAATAATTTATATATAACAATCAACATAACTCTATGTGGTACACCCACAGTTCAAAGTTTACAAACTAAAACCAGTTCACCCATATTTGTAACAACACTAACAATTACACTACAGCTGATACGGGTATTAATTCAAATTTCTAGTACAAAGTGCCAGTTACTTTAGGTAAGTTCGTGCCTAGTTCGCGCATGTATGAATATTTAATGATGTTTGTAGGTTGCTAAAAGCTAAAAGTGCATGGAATTAATGTTGACAATATTATGTAATTTAGTTTTTTTACTATCTTAAGGTCGTGTTTTTAAGGTCGTAGTGGTGCAGGAGCAATCCGTGTGACTGTAATTTTGGATTTGGTTCAACTCCCACTCGGGGGAAATACTACAAATACAAATATTACATATTTTAATTTCCTCGCTCTGGTAACAAGCGACGGAAAGTGGTGAATGGATGTGTCTTACTTAGGTTTTCAGGTTCCTTCCTAGATGATTTTGCTATAAGTGAAATATAGCGTGAAGCTAAAAAAATGATTAATTGTTGTTGTGATTACAAAAAAACGTATCGTAACACTGGGTTCTTGTGAATTTACTTCGAGACAGCTCTCGTTTTCGTAAAAAGTAAAACAAAAAAGTACTATCAACAAAAAGCAATATTTTAGACCTACACCACATAATTTTTTGATCATCTGTTTATTCCTATGGGTTTTACATTATGGAAAAAATAAATATACAACCACATATGTATAAAAAAAGTTATAAATCCAGCCTTTTTATCTAAGGAGTTGTTTGTAGGTTCATTTCTCACTCAAGGACATAATATAAAATATTTAATATTTTCGAGTTTCGTGTCGAGGCAAAGCGCAGCGTCGAATTTCACAACTTAACACGCAATAACTCAATGATCCAGCGGAAAGTGCGAAACGGAGCAGTCTTAACAAAAGTCTTCCTTTCCCTACCCGCCCGATGCAGCGTGATGCTGTAAAAAAAAAAGAAAAAATAAAAAATGCTATGAATAGTAATTGTGTTTCTCAAAGTTTACTATAAATTCTTCAGATAATGCTAAGTTATTGCGCTGTTTGTGACTACTGACTATAAATGTATGTGGCGCGGACAAATAAAGTTTTAAATTCAGTTAGAACTAACATGTCCTCTCGGTCGCGTACATTTTTAAAAGCTTAGAGAAGTTTTTGTGTCCTAATTAGATATGTTTTTTTCTCTTTAAATATACAATAGGTAATAAAAGTTTAGACATAAAGGTCTATTACATTATTGAAATATTATTATTCTAGTTTAGCGGTTCTTAAATCTGTTTTATAAAATAATCAAACATTTTTAGCAACTCAAAAAGACACGGTAACACGTAAGAACAGAGTGTCATTTTACACTAAATTCTTAGGTACCCTCTGCTTACGGTGCTATATGCTGAATAGAGTTTCAAAAATACAAAAAAAAAATTTCTTAGATTGGTATAGTCTTTAAAATAGTAAAACACACAGCTTGAGATAGATAGCTATCGACCGATTATACTGTTCTAGATAAAATCCTATTCAATCCAAAATGGTAAAAATCTTCTATATCTTAAACAAAATCTACAAAGGTTACGATAAGCTTTATGTTCATTCGGGCGTTGTATGAAGTATTCTGTGCGACTTGGTTCCCTCTAAATTGCGCTTGTATTTTTAGGAGGATAGTTCTTTTTTTAATTTGGCAAAGAAAAGACCTCGAGATCTTTTATATATTAATTTTTAATCTTTTTCAGTCTGCTGTTTGATGTTTGACAAGTTTGTTAGAAAAAAATTAAGTCAGTTTAAGTTAGTTTTTCATGCACTTACTATTAATGGTACTTTGGTTCTCTTGTGTAACGTATATTTCTTAACCAAGCTTCAAAGTTAACATTATTCCTAAACGCAAAGATCAACCTCACTGTTGACTATAATTTAAATCTAAAGTGAACTTTCCGTGATGAAACAAAAATTTGGTTTGTTGAAATTAAGGTGCAGTTTGTTAACAAAAAAATATTTTTTTGTAGCACGCACATATCAGGACAGGCAAAAGGAATCTGGAAATTATTCTCTTTTTTTATTTAAAATTAGTATCATAGTGAGTTTTAGATGTCATAATTTGACATCACTCTTTATTTTTCTAGAAGCTTTTGACTGTTTCACGATCGCTTTTTCTATTTTATTTTTATTATTGTATGATATATACGTATATTATGTATGTATTTATGTCTGTTCCGTCCGTTCCGTTCCTTTGTCCGACTGATACATCGTTGGATCTTGATTGGATATATTAAAATAGTTCGCATTCGAGTGTTTGTTGTATTTATATTTCACTTGTTTTATTATTATATATGTTTTATGTCAGTCTCAGTCTTAAGTGATATATGACGTAAGACCAAAATTTATTAACAAATAAATTTCAAATTAAAATTTAAATTTGAATCCACTATCATTGCGTCTCTACTGCAACACATAAATTTCACATGACCTATGAAAGTCACCTAAAATCACCTGAAAGGGTACCAATTTTGTTGGGACCGTACGTAATTCGATGTTCAGACACGCAAAGGACATCGGGTAGCCTTACATCGTTACCAGTAATAGCAATAATATTAAAAGAAGAAAAATCCCAAATGAAAAATAAATCTTTGGTAAAGACATTTTTTTAAGTTTATTGATATAATCTAATGGAAGGCAGGACGCATCTAGGCCTTGGGCCTAGTTTGAATTTTAGGGCCTACAAAGTAAGTTTTCAGAATGGAATGGAATAATGGTCCTATAACTAGCTGCGTGCAAATAAGACGTAACTCTTTTAGAATTTATAAAATTGAGTAGTTCCAAATAGGCGGAAAGTACAGAATAATTCAGCAAATACTTGGTATTTGTCACAAAAAAGAGAAATAGAATAACAGAAGGCAATTAGAAAATTTGGTATAAATAAGTACTTACTTATTCAAATTTGAATACTGTACAGTCATTAGATACAACAAAGAAGTAAACATACAGATATTACAACAGTCAATATTATAAACTAAACTAACAACCACAATAATTTTCTATTCAAATACTCAATGATTCTCGAGAGATGTCTGCCAAAACATTATCTTAAGGACGGCTGTCAAGTTTAGGCATCGAGAGTTCAGTGTTTGATCTTAAGTTATACTTCTGAGGATTGTCGGTAGCAAGGATAGTTGACCAAATTTGTTTTATTGCGGTTTGGTTTATTTGTGTATATATTATATGTACTAATTATTAGTTGAGGCCAGTTGTGGCGCAGAGACACAAGCGTGTGGCTGTAAATAATCGTTTTCTATTCTATTAGATGGAATATTTTATTGTTTCATTCCTTCGTTGTGATTTCGAGGCAATGCGCGGCGTTGTATTACGCCACTCAGCACACAATGCCTTCAGAATTTGACGGAAAATGGAGAGCGGAGTGTCTTAACAATAAGCTCCATCTGTCTATGATGCTACATGCAGGATACTCGCATAGGGATGCCGTCTTGAGCAGTTGTTGGCCGGTTCCATTTCGGTGCAATTATTATTATATATATCTATAAATATTATAAAATAGAAACGCTTTTTTTCTCTGTCTGGCCTTTCTAAGCGATCTTCCTCTAAACCACCCAACGGATTTTTATGCGGTTTTCACCATGAGGTAGAGTATTTCTCAGAGAAGGTTTGTGTATGATTTATTATATATATATTTTAATGTAATTTGACATAAATATGATAAATGTGCATAAAGTCCTACCCGTTGAGAAACTTTCACGCATGCGCTGCTTTAATGGTAAGTCCTACATGAAAACAATGTACTAGAGTATTATTCCTCTTAATAAGATCTACAAAAAAGTCAGCGACAGCATATTTGTATCTTCTAAGGATAACATACAGTGAGCATATTTCTGTCTAAAAATAATAATTTGAATATATTTTTTATTGTGAGGGATGTTTGTCCATAATGTTATCAATCCTTATCCTTTTAAATACTTTATTAATTTTCTACGTTAAACGAAGATAAAATTTGCTTTTTACACTAATTGGAAATTACGAATAGTTTTAGAGAAAAACGCATTTAATTGTTGACACATCACGCCCGCTATAAACCGCAGATTTGGATCATGTTTCGTTTATCCCTTACTCATAAAGCATATAAATAAGTATGTTAGTTACGTTGGCCATTTAATGGAGATGAAAACTGTCTTTATTGTTTTTCATTTTAATAAGTACTTTAGAAGTTGTTACAATATCAAAATATCCTTGCTGCGAAACGGCTCACCACACGCCATGCGTCCGCGCCACGCGACGCGTCCGCCGCGCCCGTCTCCCCGCCTGTCTCTGTATCGAAGTAGATTTGATGCGATTGTACGTATTGGATAATTAGAGTTTAATGTATTATTTCAGCGCGATATCTTTTAGAATAGTAGGTAGTCTTTCGTGTAAGTTTTTTAGGAAGAGAATAGTAGGTAGTCTTTTGTTTATCATTTCTTTCGTTTAAGTATCCTGTTGTTTAAATTGTTTACTCTCCTTCTTTTTATTATTTTTTTACCTTTTTAAACATTTCCTTTTTTAATTTAATTGCCACGAAAAAGTCGTTCATAGGTAGTAGAACAAGAAATGCAAATAACAATCGTTTAAATCTTACCAATGAAAGCGTAGAGGAGACGAAAATTAGACGGCAATTTAAATATATTTTCTTATTGTAAGGAATGTGTGTCCATAATGATATTAATCCTTATCCTTTTAAATAAGTTATTAATTTTCTACGTTAATCAAAGATAAACTTTGCTCTTTACAATATTTCGAAATTACAAATAGTTTTAGAGAAAAGCTATATCATCCCTTACTCTCAGTACATAAATAAGTATATTAGTTACGAGGCCAGTCGTGGCGCAGTGGCACAAAGTGTGACTGTAAAACCGACTGGTTGTGGGTTCAATCCCCACTCGAGGAGATGAAATATTTACTTAAATTTATGTTTTCATTTCTTCGCCCTGGTGTCGAGGCAAAGCGCGGCGTTGAATTGTGCCACTTAACACGCAATGCCTCTAAAAAATCGGCAGAAAGTGGGGAACGGAGTGTCTTGACACTGGGTTCCCTCTGCCTACCCTGCTGTGTGCGGAATACAGCGTGAAGCTAATTTATTTATTTAGTTACCTTTTGGCTATTTAATATAGATCAAAATGTTGTTTACTGTTTTCATTTCATTTCAATAAGTACTTTAGAAGATTAGTACCACAGATTTAAAATTACAATTACGGTACTAAAAAAATCTTGCTGTGTAACGGCTCGCCGTCCATCACCCGTCCCCCCGCGCCCCGCAACCTTTTGCTTATAACAATGGATCTGCCGCACCCGCCTGTCTTCTTTCCCCCGGGCATGCAAGGAAGGCCTGCTCATCATATTGCCCAAGGCTGGGAAGACCCCGCAGCCTGAAGGATACCGATCTATAACCCTCCTTAGCGCGGTCGCCAAGCTGTTCGAGAAGATATTCCTCTCACTTCTCCACGAAGCGAGCAGCTTGGCAAGCGGGTATACCACTCTGGTTATACTACGCCGCAACAGTGATCAACCGAAAGGAGAGTGCAATAGTAGTCTTCTTCGACGTAGCACGCATTCGACTGCGTCTGGCACCCGGGCCTACTTCATTAAGTGCTCAGAGCCGGAACCCCCCAGCACGTCACGCATGTCTTTGCCTCCCTGCCTGCCTGCCTGTCAGACGTAAGACTATTTCCTAGGGACTTTCTATCCTCCTCTAAATCCGACTCATGAGCCTTGTATTGAACCTTGGTCGTTTAAGATGGGCCTCCCTCAGGAAACCGAGGGTCTCTCCTGACTGAGTTGACCGCCTAGATGGCATTTGATAATCCTTCCAATTCCATACTGTGTCAACGCCCAGATGTCGTTCGGAGCTACTACGGAGATGGATGAGAGAATGCTTCATTTCTGCGCCAGGCTCTATAGCAAAGTTAATTTAGAAGCGTTTGCACGCATTTTGGAGCTATCCAATAATTATAATGTATTTCAACGCGACATAGTTGGTTACATCTTTCGTTTAAGTATTTTTGGGTAAGAGAATAGTATCTAAGTGTGCTGTTGTTTATAATTTCTTTCGTTAAAGTTTTCTGTTGTTTGTGTCATTTGTTTAAGTTTGTTTTTTTAAACAATTGGAACACCCTTATTGGAACTACGAAAATGTGGGTTGCATTAAGGTTTAAATAATTTTCACATTGGTAATCTTAAGTGTTTTGCAAACATAGGTACATTACATGAATAATTCAGTAACTAAAGCGGGTCGCTAGTATATATATATATATATATATATATATATATATATATATATATATATATATATATATATATATATAGTCGTTAAACAGCTCGCCTAGCGGTCATACATAACGTAAAGCAATCAAAAAACTACCTACAATGTCAAAATGTGATGTGTGCAAAAAAGCTATTACCAAATCTTCGCCAGGTATAGAGTGTAGTAAATGTGAAAGGATTGTCCATCTGAGTAATAAATGTACGAAACTAACGAACAAACAAATTGTAGCCCTTAAGGTGGCTTCGAGTCTTGAATGGACGTGTCATGAATGCCAACTCGAAACTCCGAGAAAGAACACGTCAATTATTATACCTGAAGAGGAAGACGAAGATGATGAGGCTCCTGTACAAATTAATGCAAAAAAGCTACTTAATAATATATCTAAAGAAGTCGAAAAAGCTATCAAAAAAGAAATGTGTGACTTAAATGAATCGTTACAATTTCATAGCGCTAAATTAGATGAAGTTGTAGAATGTATAGACTCATTTAGGAAGACCATAAAAATGCTAGAACGCAAAAATACAGAGCTGACAAATAAGAACAATAACCTTGAAACTCGCCTCGGTGCCCTTGAACAACGTTTGGAAGAAATTGAGCAAGCAAAACTTTCAAAAACTATTGAAATTGCAAACATACCTGACTTCAATAATGAAAAGACCAAAGAAATAGTGGGTAAAGTTGCATTAAAACTGAATTTACCTATAGAAGAAATACAAAATACCCAAAGGATGCATAGCAGAAAAGACCAAAACGTAAATATAAGAGTGGAGTTAAAAGATGAAATAACACGTGATAAATGGATTGCGTCAGCTAAAAATCTGAAGTTAACGGTATCTGATGTACATCCAACGGATAAAAGTAATATAAATATCGTCTACATAAGGGAAGCAATGACAAAATTAAATAAACAACTTTTTTGGTGTGCTAAGCAGGAACTAAAAAATAATCAAAAATTTAAATATGTGTGGTTCAAGAAAGGTTACGTAAGAGCACGAAGAGATGAAGAAAGTAAAACTTATATTTTAAAAACCGTGAATGACATACAGGTATTAGTGAACAACGTGGCTTAAACGACTCTTAAACGTATAAGTACTTTATTGTATCTTTATAAAATTAATTATGGAAAATTTTTCGCATGAAATTAATGAATTTATAGACTGTATAAATATAAATGAGTTCTTAAATCTTCTTCCTAACAAGCAAATAAATCTCTTGTGTATTCACCTTAATATTAGATCTATTATAAAAAACTTTACATTACTTGAACAATGTATTATGTCTTCAAGCAAAACTATTGATGTTATTATACTAACTGAAGTTAATATCTCAGATAAAATAAGTAATTTATACGGTATTAATGGTTATCGAATGTTCACATCGCTACGAAAATCACGTAAAGGAGGTGGTTTAATATTATATGTAAATCAAAAACATAAATGCAAAATTATAAATATAAAAACAAAACATTTTGAAAGTATTATGTGTAATGTTACAACTGACTCAAACTACTCTGCTACACTTATTGCTGTGTACCGTCCTCCTAACTCAAGCAAAAACTTATTTATACTCGAGCTTCGCGATGCAATCACAAATAATTGTAAAACTAATGAGTTATACCTACTAGGGGATGTAAACATAAACATTACAACAGATAATCCTATAAAACATATCTATAGTAACACTCTTCACAGCTTAGGCCTTCTGTGCGGGATAACAGAACATACTAGGATCGAAATGCGTAATGGTAAACTTAGTAAATCTTGTATTGACCATATATATTCTAGATCCAGCACACAAGACCTATACACTGCGGCCATCGGAACAACACTGGCGGATCACCGTGCTATAATGTTGGCTTGCATAGGCGTACATATACAGGCGGCTCCTAAATATAAATTGTGTCTAAATAATCAAAAAGTCTTTGAAAATTTAAGCTCAATAGATTGGAAACCTATAAGTACTTCTACATGTCCAATAACTATATTCGACTATATTCATTCAAAATTTACGGATTGCTACAAAAAATGTACAGAAAAAATTAAAATAAAATCTAATATAATGCGTATAAACAATACCTGGATAAGTAAAAAAAATATTAAAGCATGCAATCACAGAGATGAACTTTTTATACAGTGGATAAAAAATACTAATAACTTTATAATTAAACAAAAATATAATAAGGCGAGAAATTACGCTAATAAAATTATTCGAAAATCTAAAAATCACAATATAAAACAAGACATTATTAGTAACAAAAATAACACTAATAAGCTCTGGCAAATTCTTAATGAGATCACCGGCAGAATAAAACTCTCTGTTGACGAAGTTATTCGGAATGCTTTCGAAACTGAAATCAATACATGTAAAAATATAGCAGATAATTTTGCAACAACATTCAAAAATGATATTAAAAAAATTAAACCCAACTGTACAAAATCACTACTTAACAAATCATCTTATATTTCAGAAGCAAATGTGACTATGCGTTATGAACCTGCAAGTCCTAAATCTATAGGAAAAATTATTACATCTATGAATACTAAAAAGTCTCCAGGAATAGATAAAATTAGAGCTATGGATATAAAACTAATATGCCACAAAATTAAATCAATTATATCAAATTTAATTAATGCGAGCATTCTAACTGGCAAATATCCTCATATGCTAAAGACTGGAATTGTTAGACCGATTCATAAAAAAGGTAGCCGAGAAAATTACGCTAATTATAGACCAATCACAATACTACCTATTATCAACAAAATAGCAGAAAAATACATAAGTCAACAAATATATAAATACTACGCGGCTAACAACATCATAACGCCTAATCAATACGGCTTCCAACCTCATAAGAGCACAATCCAACTGCTATCATCGTTTACGGACAGTATATATAAACATCTCGACAATAAAGAACACGTATTGATTGTATTCATTGACTATACGAAGGCATTCGATACGCTCAGGCATGATAGGCTACTGCAATCGCTCTGCGATAGCGGAATCAGAGGAAAGCTACTTGCATGGTGTGAAAACTATCTTTGCAATAGAAAGCACACTGTAAGGGTTGGTAATGCTGATAGCTGCATGGTAAAGTCAACAGTAGGTACGGCACAAGGCTCGGTACTTGGTCCACTACACTACATCACTTATGTAAATAGCCTTGCTAATGCAATTAAAAGAAGCGAGATGTATCAGTTCGCAGATGACACTTGTCTCATAGCCGCTGGACACAATATCACTAATGCTCTTATACAACTACAAGAGGACTTCGACATACTCACCAAATGGTCACACGATGCCGGATTATTACTCAACGCTGATAAAACCAAGTTAATGTATATTTGCAGTAGCAAAAATAGAAGTCTCTTTGAACCAGTGCTTATCCTACACAACCACAAATGTTTACACCGGAATACTAAAGCTGTAACTTGTGACTGTTCCGAAATAGAATTAGTAAGCAATCATACTTATCTAGGAATGGTCATCGATAGCAACCTAAACTGGAAAATGCACATAAATCACGTATGTGACAAACTGAGAGGGGTACTTGCTAAATTTCATTTAGTGAAACATAAAGTGCCATATAAAACGCTCCTGTTATTGTACATGGCTTTGGCTGAATCAATAATATCGTATGGACTGTCCAGCTACGGAAGAACATATAAAACTCATTTGGATCAAATTTACTACTTACAGTTACGCATTTTGAAAGAAGTTGTCCCATATAACATAAAAAAATCTTTCAATAACAACAACGAAAAATTTTTTGAATTTTGTAAAATTTTACCAATACACGAAAAAACTGAGTTAACACTTTTATCAGAACACTTTTTTAATGATAACTTTAAACACTATAAGGATATGAGCTCAACAAAAATAACAACGCGAAGTATGGTCAATCTAAAACTTATATTACCTAACTATTGTAATATGTATGGCAAAAGATCGTTACAATATATCATACCAAAACTTATCAATCAACTTCCACTGTCAGTAAAAAACACAATAACACACAAAAATATAAAACACATATTAAAACGTCATTACCAAGAAGAACTAACTAAGAAGGTAAAATTATAGGCATATATTCTTTAAAAAAAAAAAAAAAAAAACTTAAATTGTGCAGTCATAAAATACTTGTATGGTGTGAAAATTAATTAAATCAATAATTTATATAAAAAAAATAAAAAAAAATAAAAAAAAAAAATTATAAATAAATAATATGCATGAATCAACCTGTATACGCTTATACACTCGAAGTCTTTGGTTTATTGATTAGAAATAATTGTTAATTTAAATGTACCCTCGTTTTTTACTTTTTGTGATTTAATTTTAAACTTGTTATTCTTAGTGCGAGTTATTTGTTAGATATTTATTGTAATATGTTTCTACTCATAGAAATGTTTGATGGCGCTGGTGCACGGTAAAACTCGAATGAGTTTATGATTGCACCTTGAATTTGTATTTATCATTATTCTGTAATAGTCTACTTAAATAAATAAAAAAAAAATAAAAAAAAAAAATATATCATCATGATCTCCCCTCCATCTGATAAATCCCACATTTGTAGATATTGCCAAAAGCAAATTGCCTGTCTCATTAAGGCATTTAAGGCTGATTTATCTTTATTTTTTTCTTATTCTTTTCCATTATATTCAAATATTTTCTCTATCTTTGCTATTTGAGGCCCTAGTGGTAAAATCAGGAAAGTTTGGGCATAAAGCGGACAACTAATTGTCTCATCACTAGTTTCATTACGCTTACCTTGCTGTGAAATAAAGAAAAACCGACTTTTTAGCGAACTGACTTTTAATTCAAACTCGGTTTGTCGGACAGTCCAGCTTTCTATAACCTATGAAATTTATATGAAGCTCTGAAAGCTATTTCAAGTAATCCTCAGACATATCACGCAACTAAATATTTTTTGTTACTGTTATCACGACTTTGTGTGATTTTTAAATGCGTTTGTTTATTTTACTCTACACAATTTTCGCGTAGTTCACTAGTTGGAGCCCATCACTTCGCTTTCATAAACTTAGGAATTTTAAGAAATATTTTTTTTTTCTCGAAAATTTCCGCCTGATATATTGCGTAGTAGAGGCTATGCGTTGCCTGTCGGTCAGTTTCTAACGAAAGAGTTTTACAAGCATAAATGTAGAATAGAGGATTTATTTATTGATAAAATTAACACCAGGCTTAATTTTTGAAGCTTGCGTTGGATTTCAACAAGAAACAATTTCGAATGGAAATTGTAAAACACATTTATCATTGATGTAAACATATTATATTGATGGAATTTTAATTTGAGGTTGTTGTGGCGTAGCAGCTCAGCGTTTGGCTGTAAGCGAAATCGTTATGGCTTCGATTCCCACTTAAGAGAGTGAGCTAGCTTCATTTTTGCTTTGAAAGCAAGAGTTGAGTTCCGCCATTTTACACGTAATTTCTCGAAAATTGAGTGGTTCTTGTATATCTGAGTGTCTTTGTTAAGATACACTAGGTTCCAGCTGCCTACTAATAACTCTTCTTTACAAACAGCTAATTATAAAATCGAACATTTTTTTCTGTAGTACCATTTTTGAGCTCTATATAAATTTGCCTAACGATGAATTTTCGCCCCAAGTGAAGCGATCTTTGTGATACCTCTGCGAATTTATACTCTTTGGAAATATTTTAAGTCTCAAATAAGAACTTGCTTTTATTCATCTTCGAACTGAAACCGTTTAATGGACTTTCGTTACTTTATTGTAATAAAAAGTAAGACGGTCGCTAAAATGTTATTTTAGTAAAGAAGTTACTTTTTTTTTGTTTTTTCTTATGAACCTTATATAGTATATATTTACTTTTATAGTTAGAGGCAACTAAAGAGCGGCGGCACAGCGACTGAATGAAAGCGACAATTGCTGGTTTGATACCCACCAGGGGAATAAATGTATTTTCATTTTCTCGCTCTGGTAACAAGACAAATTTAGTATTGACGGAAAGCGAAATGGAGTGTCTTAACACTAGATTCCCTCGCCCTATACTACTGTGTGCTGAATACAACGTGACTTCATGTTTAATTTATAGTTAAAATATTCAAGACATTCAAATCATTCTTGATATTACGAGAATTTAGGTTAAAACTTACATGATATTCTCTACTCTACCTCGTTAGTAATACAAAAGAAGGTCCCAAAGTTACAAGTCAATACAGCTTCGAAGACTCTGTGAGCGTACAAAGACTACAAAGGCAAATTAATCACCTGGGCGGTCAATCGATCGCTGTTATTGTTAAAGTACAATCATCTAAGAAGGAATATGAAAATCTAAAGTACTGTACTGTTACTGTACATTTTTTTCTTTAGTTTTCTTTTGTATGAAGTTCATTTGCGCCGTAGTAGTACAGGTAGCACCCCCCTTTGCCTCAAAACCAGAATGAAAATATAAATTTCAATTAATATTTAATTTCCTCTAGTGGGAATCGAACTCGCAACCAGTCCTTTTTACAGGCACACATTTGTGCCCCTGCGCCACGACTGATGCCTCTACTTATTAATTTTATTGCCTTACTGTATATTATTTTTTAAAATTTATTCGTTTATTTAAATACTTGAGATAATACTTATATCAATGTTATAGATCATTCGATATGAACAATAACTAAATTAGAATCACTCTATCAAAGTCACAATATGGCTAAATGAGCGTTATAATGATGTATTACGAAAAGACAAAATGAAAGCAGGGCGGCCTGCTTAATCAATTTGTTTATAAAATTATATTCTTTTATCTTCGCGTATAAAAAGCTTGTAGAAGGATAGGTAAATAGGACGCAGTGTTAAGATCAGACATCCTTCATTATTTTATTAAAATAGTGTTTTGTCCCCTATTCATTTTGTTTCTACAGCCAACTATTCAAGGTGAACGATAGTACAATTTATTCTTATGTTGAACCTACAGTCATCTACAGTATCTGAAGTAAAAATATTTCAATAATAGTGGAACAAAAACAAAAAAAATAAAAACTTTTAGTCGAGTTTCCACTATTCATGTACAACCAGTACACTAGTTAGGCGATACAAGACTACAATTCTATCTATAATCATAGATACATAATCTATCGTATATAGATAGCCTAAAATATAGCCAACACTAAAAGACGTATTTGTTTACTAAAAGACTTTTGAATTTTCCTTGTGACCCAAATTGTTTTTCGGTGATATTTTGTCGGGTAGTGCTAATCCATTTTTAATATCATCCATCCACGGAGGACTTATATGTTACTACTAGCTGTTGCCGTCGGCTTTGTTCCTGTGTTTTAAAACTTTAAATTAGTTTAAAGTTAACCAACAAGGTTAACTTTAAACTGGAGTGGCTGTGGATCACCACTCGAGGAAATAATATATATATGTCAATTGATATTTTTATTTCTTCGTTCCGCCAATCAACACGCAATGCCTCCAGAATACGGCGGAAAATAAGCAAGAGAGTGTCTCAACACTAGGTTACCAGTGCGGTGTGTTGTATGTGGCATACAGCGTGAAGTTGGTTTTTTTTTGTTAACATTATATCATATAGCGCCTTCCTCAATAAATGGACTATCCAACATCAAAACATTTTTTTATTTAATTTAGTGAATAATGGTTCGTGAGATAAGCGCATTCAATGAAACAAACTCGTCAACTTTATATACTACAACTATATTAGTGTAGATAAGGAAAAATTGCTATAGTAAAAATATTGGCAAATGAAAGTAGCGATCTTGATTAACTTTCGTAAACAGTGTCGAACTGTAATAAGATCGTCGTATATTTAAATTATGTTCCATTTAATATGAATAATACCAGAAACCAGAGTTTGCTAGGGATTCGAACTCACAACCTTGCTTATGCCTCTGTGCTAAAAGAAAGCTCTTCCTCGCTTTTATTGTAAAAACTAATATTTTCCTAACTAAAATTAGTTTTGCTACTTACTTTATGTTTTATCTTTAAGCGTAAAGTCCAGGTCAAGTGTAAAGGGTATAAGGACATAAGACATATTTGTGTTAAGTAACGGAACCCAACACCGCGCTTTGTCTAATACCTTGCTCATTCAAACTCATTCAATAGACAGCTAAATTTCATTAAACTTTTAAAAGTGTCTCGTTAAAATTTAAAACAAAAAAGAATCACTTAGTTATTTAAAAGAAAAAAAAGCAATGACAAAAAACGTGAGTATTTCAAAATTAATTCATCGACTTCGTTCCAATTCGACTTCGGTACAAGTTTTTTTTAATTAGTTAGTTCCCGGCCCCTTTAGGAGAGGTGCGCTTTTTAATTGTTACCGTATTTATTAAGGCCAGTTTGAAACTTGTTGATCTTCAATTTTGCCCTTTTTTAATAACGATAGCTTATTGTTCTTGAATTTTTATTGAATTTTTTAAATTGGTATTTCTGATTTGAGTGATTACTAATTGAAAGTCGTGGCAGCACAGTAGTACAAGCAAGTTACTGTAGACACAACGGCTGTGGGTTCGATTTTTTTTGAACCCACAACCGATTGCGATTGCGATATTTATATATTGTGCATTACGATGGCTACTGAAAACGATATCTTAAGCTAAAAATAAATTCCATAATTGAACAAATACACCTCTGGTAAGATTTTAAAAATTTTATTGCAAATCTTGGTTTGTTTTGTTGCTTTATGCCAACAAAACAAAACAAGATTTGCAATAAAAATTTAAACATATAAACGGAAAACGAAAAGTAATTGAGGCTAAATAAAACCATAACATAAAGTATTTAATATAAAGTAAAGGTTTTCTTTAAAATAAGTTTATTTACCAGCTCATTTTCAGTAACACTGGCTTGTAACTGAACGAAGTTTTCCAAATTAAATGCTGCCGCGATTTCGCAGACAGCGTTCATATTCTGCCGAACTCAAAGAGCGGAAAGGCGAGTTCGGATAATGTAAAGTTTATGAATGAAACTACTTTATTACGGATTTATTTTCCGTACCATTTTTACTTTTATTATTTCCGTTACGTTTAAATGGATAGGAGTAGCAAATTCAAAGTAACTGGTGTTTACCTTGATTCGTGAAGATTGTATGTTAAATTTTGATTGTTAAGTAGATTTTATTTTAATTATACTCGTAAGTACAAAAGGTAGATATATCTTAGTTTCTGGATACTCCTTCCGGTTTCATAGAGAGACGTATACCGAGACCGGTTTAAAACCCAATAATTTATATAAAACAATCAACATAACTCTATGTGGTACACCCACAGTTCAAAGTTTACCAACTAAAACCAGTTCACCCATATTTGTAACAACACTAACAATTACACTACAGCTGATACGGGTATTAATTCAAATTTCTAGTACAAAGTGCCAGTTACTTTAGGTAAGTTCGTGCCTAGTTCGCGCATGTATGAATATTTAATGATGTTTGTAGGTTGCTAAAAGCTAAAAGTGCATGGAATTAATTTTGACAATATTATGTAATTAAGTGTTTTACTATCTTAAGACCTTATTATTGAGATTGCAGAAGCACATACGGGTGACTGTTAATGTTAGATTCAGTTCGATTCCCGCTCGGGGGAATTAAATATTTTAATTTCCTCGCGCTGGAAGCGAGCAACTCAAAGTTGGGAGTGTCTTACTTAGGTTTCCAGGTTCCTTTCTAGATTATCCTTATCCTACGGACTTTACATTATGGAAAAACTTAAATATATATCCATAGATTTATAAATAAAGTAAAACATCTGGTCTTTTTATCCAAGAGTTCGTTTGTAGGTTCCTTTCCCACTCGAGGATATAAAACATTTGATATTTTCATTTCTCCGCTCTGGTGTCGAGACAAAGCGCGGCGATGAGTTCCGCCACTTAACACGAAATAACTTAAAGATCCAGCAGAAACTGGGAAGCGAAGCGGAGCGATCTTAACATAACATAAGTCTTCCTCTGCGTACCCTTCTACATGCGGGATACAGAGTGATGCTGTAAAAAAAAAATATAAATGCTATGAATAGTAATTGTGTTTCTCAAAGTTTATTATAAATTCTCCAGACAATGCTAAGTTATTGCGCTGTTTGTGACTACTGACTATAAATGAATGTGGCGCGGACAAATAAAGTTTTAAATTCAGTTAGAACTAACATGTCCTCTCGGTCGCGTACATTTTTAAAAGCTTAGAAAAGTTTGTGTGTGCAAATTACATATGTTTTTTTCTCTTTAAATATACAGTATGTATTAAAAAGTTTAGACATAAAGGTCTATTTCGGTTCTTAAATTTGTTTTATAAACTCAAAAAGTGTCATCATAGGAACAGAGTGTCGTTACACTAGGTTTTCAGGTACCCTGCTGCTGCTTACGGTGCTATATGCGATGCGGTGGAATAGAGTTTTTCAAAAATACAAGAAAATCTATTTTTTTTCTTAGATTGGTATAAAGTTTAAAGTAGTAAAACACACAGCTTTAAGATAGATAGCTATCGACCGATTATACTGTTCTAGATAAAATCCTATTCAATCCAAAATGGTAAAAATCTTCTATATCTTAAACAAAATCTACAAAGGTTACGATAAGCTTCATGTTCATTCGGGCGTTGTATGAAGTATTCTGTGCGACTTGGTTCCCTCTACATTGACTTTCTTGCGCTTGTATTTTTAGATGGATAGTTCTTTTTTTTAATTTGGCAAAGAAAAGACCTCGAGATTTTTTTATATATTGTTTTTTAATCGTTTTCCATCTGTTGTTTGATGTTTGACAAGTTTGATAAAAAAAATCGTTATTTATTTTTAAATTTTCTGCCAATTAAAAAAAATACTTTTGGGGTAGGTCCATCACCGATCATGTGAAATGCTTAACAATAAAATCCATTATAATTATAGTGATTTTAAATGAAAGAACTCGACATCACTCTTTTTTTTCTAGAGCGGAGAAATGAACTCATAAGTATCGCGTTTATAGTCTTGACTGTTTCACGATCGCTTCTTCTACTTTATTTTAATTATCAATGTGTAATATATACATTATTACCTGACTTTCTCTTGACCTCTATATTTCTTCTTCTTTGACCTCTATATTTATGTCTGTTCCTTTGTTCTCTTCTTACAGTTAAACTTGTGAACCGACTAATACATCGTTGGATCTATCCTCACTAGATCTTTTCTTGTTTTTATGATTTTATTTTATTTAGTTGTATTTTTATTGTACTCTTAAAAAAAGACGTGACGTGAGACCAACATTTTTTAACAAATAAATTTCAAATTAAAATTAAAATTTGAATCCGCTACCATTGCGTGTACATATACTACCTACTTACTACAACACATTAATTTCACATGACCTATGGAAGTCACCTAAAATTACCTGAAAGGGTACCAATTTTGTTGAGACCGAATGTAATTCGATGTTCAGACACGCAAAGGGCATCGGGTAGCCTTACATCGTTACCAGTAATAGCAATATTATAAAAGAAGAAAATTCACGAATGAAATTATTTTTTATCTTTAGTAGAGACATTTTTTTTAAGTTTTTACATATTAACTATTAAAATTATTTTAAGAACGGCTGTCAAGTTTAAGCATCGAGAATTATTATTAGGGGTGACATCTAAAAAAGCCACGAAACACGTGTTCAATAAGATATTTTTAACAATATGAATTTATTTTTTTATTAATTAGAATCGGTACCGATTTAAAGATTTTTCCATATAAACTTTCAACCCCGAATTTAAACCTTTAGGGGGTGAATTCTAAAAAGCCATTAAATACATACTCAATGAAATGTTTTTAAGAGTCTGAATTTCAAATTTTATAAAAATCGGTGCCGATTTAAAAAAAATCCATACAACTTTCAACCCCAACTTCATCCCTTTACGGTTAAAATTTTTTCAAAATCCCTTCTTAGTGGATGTCCAGATTATGAAAATGACTATCTATCCAAATTTCACGTTTCTACCATCAGCGGTTACGGCTGTGCGTGCGTCTTACCTCAGTCAGCCAGTACATGTCCTTTTATATATATACATTATTTGAGGCCTGTTGTGCTGCAGGGGTACAAGCGTGTGATAGTGACAATGTAAATAACCGTTTTCCATTCAAGGAAATGAAATAATTCCATTTCTTCGGTGTGGTGTCGGGGCAAAGCGCGGTGTTGTATTATGCTATTCAGCACACAACACCTTCAGAATTAGGCAGAAGTGGGGAGCGGGTAAATGCGTTCGTTATTGACCTGAACCACTTCAAGGAGTTATTATATATTTTAATAATATTCATCATTTCTAGTTCTGGAGCACAAATTGCGACGTTGAACTCCCCAACTCAACTCAATATCTGAAATTCTATCGAAAAATAAAGAATAATCTTGACAGTAATTTTCCTCTACCAATCTTCCTATACGCGTGGAGCTGACAAAGCCAAATTAAAAATTAAATCTATCACGTAATAGAAAGGAAATGTAAGTTGGTATTATTAAACGTTTAATCAAGAAAAAGTTTCCAAATAAAATTGGGAATCTCATGATCTCCCCTCCATCTGATAAATCCCACATTTGTAGATATTACCAAAAGCAAATTGCCTGTCTCATTAAACTTTTAAGGCTGATTTATCTTTATCTTTTTCTTATTCTCTCTAATTACATTTAAATATTTTCATTATCCTGGCTCTTTGAGACCATCGTGATAAAATGGATCATCGTATGAAAGCGATTATTATGAGTTCAATCCTTATTCGGAGAAGTGAATTGTATTGATCCCTCCTTTCTTAACACAATGACTTCAATTCGGGCATAAAGCGGGCAACTAAGTTTCTCGACACTAGTTTTACTTACCTTGCTGTGAAAGAAATAAAAATTTATAAAACTCATTCTCTTTGGTAATTCAAGCGAACACTCCAAGCCTGTCGAACACTCCAGCATTCTAAAACCTATGAAATTTATATGAAGCTCTATAAGCTACTTTAGGTAATCCTAAGACATATCACGCAACTAAATATTTTACTTTGCTATTGTTACCACTTTACGTGATTTTAAAATAACATACTTATTTTTTTTTTATTTTTGTTTACGCAATTTACGCGTAGTAAACTAGTTTCGTTTTCGTAAACTTGGGAATTTCAAGAAATCTTTTTTTTGGTTCTCCTTTACACTTTGCTTCATCTAAAATGTTTGCCTCCTGTACTGCGTAGTTGAGGCTGTGCGTTGTCTGTCAGTTAGTTAGTAACAGAAGAGTTTTATATGCATTAATGTAGAAGAGAGGATCTACTGATAAAATTCACATCAGTCTTATGTTTTTGTGGGTTGGATTTCAACAATAAACAATTTCGAATGGGAATTGTACACGTAATGTCTGGAAAATTGAGCGGTACTTGGGTAACCGACGGTCTTAACACTAAGTTCCAACTGCCTCTCTTGTGATATTTACGCTTCTGATATCTCTTAAGCCCTTCTTTATAAACAATTGTTTATATAATCGAACATTTTTTCTGTAGTACTATTTTTGCGGACTGTATAAATTTGCCTAACAATGAAACTTCGCCCCAAGTTAAGCGATCTTTGTGATACCTCTGCGAATTTATACTCTTTGGAAATATTTTAAGTCTCAAATAAGAACTTGCTTTTATTCATCTTGAAACTAAAACCGTTCAATAGACTTTCGCCACTTAGTTGTAATAAAAATGTAAAAAGGCGCGAAATTTAATTTTAGTAAAATAATAATTTTTATTTGTTCGTTTTTATAAAATAATATTTAATCAGAGGCAGTCATGGCGCAACGGTAAAGACGACGATTGCTGGTTCGATTCCTAGTCGGGGGAATGAATTGTTTTTATTTCCTCTCACTGTTAACAAGATAAAACCAGCTGACGTAACGTGGCGAACAGAGTGCCTTAACACTAGGTTCCCTCTGTCTACCTTACTATTATTTTATTACAGTATTTACGTTTGCAAAGCAATTTCTACTTTTCAATACAAGACCCTTCTATTTTCTGTGTATTCTCTACCGCATTCATTATAGGGAGTGTCCTAAGGAACTGTTTAATCTGCCAGCGAATTTTTTAACGATACAGTACGTCACAAACTTGACACTGTCACCACCATCTAGATACGTGGCACTACATTACGGTGCGGTACTGTAGGAACTTCATTCCATTCGCCACACAACTGAGGAACGACCTACCTACAGTATCTCTCGATTAATACGATATAGGTGATATAGGAGGTAGGTCCTGTAATAATGGTAGGCAGAGAAAACCTAATTTAAAAAAATCTCTGTTCTCCACTCTCTGCTCAAATTCAACACATTGCATATTGAAGAATGGAAGTCGTTGTAGTTCTTCTTTTATCAAAGTGTGTGAGTGGGCTCAAGCACACCTATCGCTTATGAGACCAAAGATATCACAATCACCTATATATATTTTAAATTATCTAGAGGACAGTCGTGGCGCAGGGACACAAAGTGTGACTGTAAAATAAACTGGTTGTGGGTTCAATCCCAACTCGATGAGATGAAATACCTCTTTACATTTATATTTTCATTTCTTCGCTCTAGTATCGATGCAAAGCACGGCGTTAAGTTCCGCCACTTAACACGCAATGCCTCCAAAACCTGGCGGAAAGTGTGGAACGGAGTATCTTAACACTTAGTTTTCCTCCGCCTACCCTGCTGTGTGCGGGATACAGCGTGAAGCTGATCTAATTTTTTAAATTGTCTATATTATTAATACACTCTGTTCTTTAAAAAAACACATCTTATTTTGAAATCTCAATCGACCAAAGCACTTACATAAGCTTTCAAAAATGTACCTAGATGGTATTTCTGTCAAGGAAACTTTCGCATATTTCGAACGGAACGGAACAGATATTGGAATTCTTCGGCGATAGCTATTTAATTTCCTCTTTATTTTAATATCTCCAACTTTAAAATAACCATTTTGAAATTTTGAAACGTGTCACTTTCAAAGCGGGAAGTTGGAGCTTGCATGTTGAAATTTATCCAAAATTATAAATGGCTGTATGGACGGCTTATGCTTTGTCGTCTATAAAAAGTTTATTATTTAAAGGATTTTTGGTTATAAATGAAGTTGTACGAGTAATAAATAAACTTAATTAATGTATGTACTAAGTAACATATATTTCTATAATATCAAAGAAAACTGTACAAATTGACTTAAAATAAATAACATCATTTTTAAAAGTGGTAAGAGAGGTAAAGGAGACTTCGGTTGACCTTCGAAAATACACTACTAAAGATACTGGAGGAAGGTCAAAAAACATGAGGACCCCCCGAACGGTATGTATTAAGAGGTTGATACCAGTGGCACAGACGAAAGAGGTATGTAGAGACCGCAGCGTTTGGCGCTCCGTTCTTTCTGACCACCTCGCTAGAGATAAATCGTGAAGCTGATGAAGTAGTAGAAGTAGTATCATTTTGGACAAATTGTGAATATTAAATTTTTCTATTCATCCATCGATCATGGTTGAGAAGGGTATCCATCGTCGGATTTATGGAATCGGACATTATACTCGCAGCGTGACGTCATCGCAGTAGCGCGAGAAAGAACGCAAATTTAAAGGAGTGATGAAGTTTTACAGTGCTTTAACTTTAGAAATCCTGACCCGATTTTGATTAAAGAAAAATTATTACTCTTTTCATGAGAAAGCGCACTAACTGCAGTAGTTTTATTAGGATCAGGCTCACTGCCAACCTGCTATAAAGAGAGAATATGAAAAAAAAAATGTTAAAAAAGACATTTGATAGAAAATATTTTTGATTTTATGTATAAAAGTTGTAAAAATATTGAAAAGAGCGGCCGTCGAGATTCACGATGGCTTCCGTGCAGAGCCTATATTAAATTGTTCTTCCAATTTTCTATAAAGCTTATTAAAAAGTTCGTAATGTATTATATAGCATTGACATAAATGAAAGTCACGTGACCTTTTCAGAATCTCATTGTCATATTGTATTTTAAGGCCTTTGTTAAATGAAATCTTTGAAATTAATATTGAAATGTGTTTTTATTAATTTTTTTAAATATCGTAAATCAAATTCCTTAGAATAGATTGATACCGTTGTGGCGCAGCGGCATAGCGTTTGACAGTAAACGCGACGGCTGTGGACACGATTCCCACTGTGGGGAAATCGCGGCGTTGATTTCATTCAGCACGCAAAGTAATGAAAACTGAGCAGAAAGTGGGCAGTGTCTTAACACTAGGTCCCTTTACCTAGTACATTTAAGTAGGTTCCCTTTTTCATAGTACATTTTAGAAGATGTAACTGAAAATTTAATTTCTTATTTTCATATATCCGATTCCGTAATAAAACAATAAATATCATGAAATTAATAAGCAATACCAAATTGGGATACAATATATACGTATATACAAATAAAATCTAATTATTTCCAGGTAAAAGTAAGGCAACATTCGAAGTAAAACAAAAAAGGCATCCAACCCTCAAAGTGAACAGGAACGGTATCGATACGAGTACATTCGTTCATTCATATATTCACATTTGAATGGGTATTCATCGCTTATTCGTTCATTAAATCGGTTTCATATCGAGTACGGTTGATCAGACATAATTGAAAAGAACTTTCTTTTTCAATGGTACTTTAACTTTTTAATATTTTTTTGTTCAGACATTTTTAATTTTATATTTTAAGTTCATTTCTGTACAATACAGATCTCTTCAAACAAGAGGATAAATAATGGGTATTGTGTTAGTTTATTATTATTTTTTTATTAATAATTAAAATAAAGCTGATGATGATGACGAAATTTTTATTGATAATAGTAGATTTATGTATATACAAACAAATGTATTATGAGAAAGTTAGGTAAAATAGATGTAGCGTTGGGTTACGCCCTCTAAACAATTCAGAGATTTCTCTTGAGATGTGAAGCAACGTCTGGAAAGTTGAGTTTCGTCACTCACTTCGAGAGTTTTAACACTAAGCCTCATTATGTATTCAGAAGATTAAGTACAGGAAATTTAGATTCGATAAATATATCGAACGCAATAGCGTGTTGAGTGGCGGAGCTCAACGCCGTGGTTTGTCTTCGTACCACTGTGAGGAAATGAAAATAACCCATAAATAAGTTGTAACAAGCGTATAAATGTGCGCGTTCTTTCCTAAGTGTGGAATAACACTTTAAAAAATGTTTGAAAATAACCCATTCCCACGAATAAAAATCGAACTCATAGCCGTAGTGTTTACGATCCACGCATATCGTCAACCGTAGTAAACTATAAATATAAATGTATTATTAAAGAAATATACGATCTTAAGCCAGATAACGAAGTACGAACGGAGTTTCTAAACATATTGAGTTGTGAAAATATTGATTTACAAAGTAATATGAAATGTTTTTGGTTTAAGTGGAATTTATTCGGAAATCATTACCCAGCCTGGGGGAGTCTAAAAGTATAACAAAAGAACTCGAGCACAAGGGAAAGGGTAGAAACTTTGCGAAATGGATTAGTACCGCCTTTTTATATAACATTCCTTTATTGTAACTTTGAAATTTTGATGTAAACAAAAGCTGTGTCTCGTTTAAGTATATTGCTTATTTTTAATACATTTTCGTTCCCCACTTTCCACCGAGTTCTGGAGGCATTGCGTGTTGAGTGGCGGATCTCAGCGCTCGATACCAGAGCGAAGAAGTGAAAATATAAATGTAAATAAATATTTCACTTACTCGAGTGGGGATCGAACCCATAATCAGTCGATTTTACAGTCACACTTTGTGCGTCTGCTCGTCTGTTCGGGATACAGTATGAAATTGATATTGTTTTTATTTTTAGTAAATTTTCATTAGATAGATTTCTAACTATGTAATAAAATCTCTGGAACCGAATTTGACTCACTAGTGGATTGTATCATCACCAACCTTGGCAGTTATAAGTTGTTTAGGTGGCAATACAATAATATAGTATATCGAGCTGGTCTGATGATGGAGCCAGGACTTGGATAGTGGAGATAAGCTAATCGAGTACAGGTTCGGGGCTCATCAAATCTATGACTCCTAGCACATTCTATAGCACTTGCAGCACTCGGTGTAGAAAAAGGTTTTTTGCTCGACTGCGGCGAAGCGTCAAAAAAGGGTTATGTTTTCAGCCCGTGTGTATGTGTCTACATATGTCTGTTCCTTTGTTCCATTGTATTTTCTTAACCAATGATCTAATTTTGATAAATGATACGTCGCTACATTTATCTTGCTGCCGCGAGTGCTACTGGATATATTTATTTAATTTATATATTTATTTAAATAAAAACAGAGTAATGTCTCAGTAGAATCTACAGAAAAGAAATAAAAAATCATCACATAATAAATTATGAAAATAATTTCAATCAGAAAAAAAACACTAACTCATTCAAAATTATGACAGAAAATATATTAGAGAGCAAAAAAGAAGAACACAATGTCAACTTATCAAAAATATTCTCAATTCCTTAGAAAATTTTATAGCCAGCGAAGTTTTGCATTTATATCGCGCGGCCATTGCGGTGTAGTGTCGTGCACCTTCTACAATGTGTTATGACGAGATGTTTCTCGATGGTAGTAGTGAGATTGCTTGGGGCGTTTTACATTTCACGATTTTGTTTATTTATTAATATATATATTTTTTTGAGGCCAGTCGTGGCGCAGTGGTACAAAGTGTGACTGTAAAACCGAGTGGTTGATGTGGAGTGGTGGTGTTCGATCCCCACTCGAGGAGATGAAATATTTACTTAAATTTATATTTTCATTTCTTCGCTCTGGTGTCGAGGCAAAGCGCGGCGTTGAGTTCTGCCACTCAACACGCAATGCCTCCAAAATTCTGCAGAAAGTGGGGAACGGAGTGTCTTAACACTAGGTTCCCTTTGCCTACCCCGCTGTGTGCGGGATATAGCGTAAAGCTAATTTTATTTAATTTTTTTAATTATATTTTTTTTAATTACCACTTTAAAAATATAATACTATTCTTTTACTGAATGACATATACCGTAAAGTCGAAAACTGTGCGGCACAAACGCTGAAGATTATCAATGCAGGTTCCTTGGGTAGTGTTAGGAGGACTAAAAAGACAGGATTATTAAAAGTACGTAAAAATCCTATTTAGCGAAGTGAAGTGCAGCGAAGTTACGGGTGGAAACTAGTATTTATATATTAAAATGAAGAAAGACATACATATAACTATTAAAGAATTGACTGCAGTTGGAAAACAATAATAACTTAGTGTTAAACGTTTTCCTCATATAAAATGAAAACGAAACAGAGGAAATAATAAACTTATAATGGAAATAATAATAAATTGATTCCTCTGAACACGCAATGTCCCGAAAATTTTTAACTACACGATGTACCCCGTACGTATTGGACGTACGGGATACAGGGTGAAGCTAAAAAAATACATATTATATACTTGTATATCTCATTTGAAATTTCCAACAAAAACAAGACAATGAGTCGTAAGACATTTTAGTCGTCTAATGAAAAGTGGCCCCGACGTCCTTTTTACGCTCCTTCTAAGCCGTTTTGTTTGCCAACTTTTAAGAGAATTGCTTAGCCCTGGTCAAATAAAACATATTGGACGCCACACAGCTGAAAATTCTGGCTGTAGAATGCAATTGTACTGAAAATATATGTGTGTTTACATGAATATTTTATATTGAACTCTATAATTATATGGCTTTTTTTCTTTTATGAAGCTGTTTAGATGGATTCTTGTTTCTTGTGACGGTACACGAATTACTAAACCTATCAATTGCCGCGTCCCAGCGTAATGTACTTGTAAAGACTAAGCGCCATAATTAGTGATGTCGATCCTAAGTAAATTAAAAAAATTAAAACTAAATCAGCTTCACGCTGTATCCCGCACACAGCAGGGTAGAGGGAACCTAGTGCTAAGACACTCGGTTCCCCACTCTCTGGAGGCATTGCGTGTTAAGTGGCAGAACATTTAATAAATATTTATATCTCCTCAAATTGAGATCGAATCCACAACCAGTCGGTTTTACATTCACGCTTCGTGCCGGTGCGCCACGACTGGCCTCTAATTAAATAATTTTTTTTTTTTTAATTTATGATATTACCTCTTTTTTACTTATTATATTTAAATATATGTTATTAATAATTCGTGTTTAAAGCTGTTGTGGCACAGCGGCACAACATCTAAATGTTTTAAGCACGACAGTTGTGAGTTCGATTATCACTTGGGAACTGAATTATTTTCATTTCCTCGCTCTGGTAACAAGACATAGTCTTGGCCACTAGGTTACACAGTAAAAGAAGAATACAAAAAAAAATGTATTATACTTATTTAATTTTAATTATATACGTATAGAGGCCAGACGTGAGTGACTGTAAACGCGAATAGTTGCAGGTTCGATCCCCATTCGACAAAATGAAAATATTTGCATAGCGCGGCGTTGGGTTCCGCCACTCAACACGCAATGCCTCACAAATAGGGCTGAAATTAAGGAATAAAGTGTCTTAACACTACCCTGCTGTGTGCGAGATATAGCGTAAAGCTGATTTGATTTGATTTGAATTATATTTAGATTAATAAACGTATGTATCTATCGAAATTTAGGCTATAATTTCTAACAACCTGACGCAACTGTAATTTGTATTCTATTTACGATGAGAACTACATCATTTTCGATAATTCAAAACATTTTCTGTTAATAGCATTCTGTAATATTTTGAAATTTAATAACAATTTGATTAATATCGGTTCAGCAATTTCATTTTCACGAAACAGATAGGAATAAATACTGATATACAGTGCCAGCTTTAGTTCGCCAGCGCTCTAGATAAGATCTTTGTGTATACCTTTATTGCAATCTAATACAAAATCGTATGAAAAAAGAGGCCGTTGTGGCGCAGTGTTGTATGAAAAAAGAGGCCGTCGTGGCGCAGTGGGCGACGGTCGGGGATTTGCTTAAACATCTAATCGATATTGGTAGATGAAGCTCGGTGATATGTTCCGCCACTCAATACGCTGGCTCGCACATTTATGACATTAGGTTCCTACATCATAACCTATATGTTGGGGGAAGTGCAACGTTTCGTGCTATATTACAAAAAAAAAACTGATAACTCAGTTATATAAATAAAAGGGACGTCATGGAAAATAGTAATAATATTATAAACGTATGCAATATAAAGACAATATAAACACTAAAATATAAATAGTGAAATAACATATATAAATATTAAATAATATTTTCAAATAGAAGCTTCATTAATTAGAATTCGAACCAGTGTACCACGTACCAGTATAACGATCTTCATAAACACTGAATCTCGGGGGAAGTGCAGCGAGTGGTGTCGAATAATTAATCGAGTATTACAGAAGATAGTAGTTGTTTTAATGAATTTAGAGTGATATTTTGATATTGTTACGAGATATTTTGTAATGCTTTTGATGGAAATGTTAGTATTGTAGGTTGTGATTTCGTGTCTTTTCAATTTTTAGGTTAAATTTAAATTGAATAAAGAAAAATATTTAGCATGTGGAGTGGCAGGCTGCCTTATTTAGAAAACGTATAAAAATTTTAGCGTAGCGAGACTTGAACCCGCGCCTCCTATAAACCGATCATGCGTTCTGACCGCTAAGCCAAACGTTCTTTTTTCTAAATAAGTAAGTTTTCTTTCCTAAGTATGGAGTAACACTTTAAAAATGTTAAAAAAAACTTTGCCTTGTAAACAGAGAGAAGAAATGTAAATATTAACAAATGACAATTCGTTCCCCCGAATGGAAATCCAACCCAAAACCGTCGCATTTAGTCACACGCTAGCGCCACTGCGCCACAACGGCGTACCATAATTATTTCTACGAAAATAAAATCAGTGATATTGTGTAATATTTTAAAGAGCACCCTCACATTTTAAATGTTTATTGCCCACAAAACATATGATCCAAGCGTCGGCACAGACTGACAGAACATTCATCTTGTCGTTGTTCGCTGATTTTCTTTCTACCGCAGTACATCAAAACGCCTCCATTAGCGACAAGTTTCTCTGTAGAGATAATATTTTTGAAGTGCTTTAACAGATGTGATACGAGATGAACGTTTATTCGAGTTTGTTTGATGGATTTATTTTTTGGTATCTATATATTTTTGTATGAATATGTTAAATAATTTTAACATGGTCATATGTTAAGGTTTTTTTTTGAGAAATTAAAAAAACCGGACTAGCGCGAGTCGAGCTCGCACAGATTTCCGTGCAAAAATTGAAGATATCGAGCTTTTCAAGAAATTGAAACTTACTGGGGAACGGAGTGTCTTAACACTAGGTTCCCTCTGCCTACCCTGCTGAGTCCCGCACACAGCGTGAAGCAGATTTTTTAATTTGAAACTTAGCTTAGCCAAAGCAATTTCATTTGATACATCACTAGAACTAGCGGCTATAACACTAAACATTGCCCCTCTTGTAAGGTTATTATTTTTCATAATTTAACAACAAATGAATAGTTTTTTACATTTTTTTGAACCTTGAACTACTACTAGCCACAGATGCTAGCTGCCAAATTTCATAATTCTAGATCAACCGGAAGTACCCTATTAGTTTTTATTTCCTTCACAGCGTCGCGTATAATACACGTATTTTGCGAAATAAACGGCGATATCTTTTTTTTTCGTAAATGTAGAAATACAATTTTTTAGGAAAGCATGAGGGCATAGATCTGAGTATATGGTTTTCAATTCGATATCTTTAAGCGTTCTTAAGATATATATAGGCTCTCGACATACAGACAGACAGACGGACGCACAACAAAGTAATCTTATAAAGGTTCCTTTTACTTTAAAAAGGTACGGAACCCTAAAAACAAAACAAGCAAAAGTACACAAGTATCCATAAAATTTGAATGTTCTCTACAAATTTATATATATTATTATTTAAAAAATTGTATTGCCTTATTTATATTCAATTAATATATTATATGTTTTATTGCTTTATAAAGAAATTATTGTACAGTATTTATATAATTATTGACGTTACATGGAATTGCAAACGTTAATTATTATATTCCGAATGTATTGTGAAGTTAAATTATATAGCTATTGAAGCCAGACCAAAGGTACAAAAGTGCGATTGTAAGCGAAGGACAGGTTGTGAGTTTGATTCCGACTCGATTTATTTATTCGTTCTCATAACGAGGCAAAGAACGACGTTGAGTCCCGCCACTAAATACAATGTCTCCAGAAGTAGGCGAAAAGTGGAAGCTTAAACTTAATGGGAACGAAGTGACTAAACACTAAGTTCCCCCTGCCTACACTTCTATGAGAGAAATACAGCGTGAAGCTAAATAATGTATAGCGACGACAATTTTTGAAAAAGAAGTTATTAAAATATTCCTTTATTCATATATTAAAAAAACCGGTCATTTGCGAGTTGAACTTGCATCCATCTAGGATAACGTATCACATTCATTGTTTATAGATCAACGGGAAGTACAACTTACAATTTATAAAAAATTTGAAAAAGTTGCGGGTGCGTGCATTCATTTTGTATGAAATGAATTAAATTAAATTAAATTAGCTTCACGCTATATCCCGCACACAGCAGGGTAGGCAGAGGGAACCTAGTGTTAAGACACTTCGTTCCCCACTTTCTGCCGAATTTTTTGGAGGCATTGCGTGTTGAGTGGCAGAACTCAACGCCGCGCTTTGCCTCGACACCAGAGCGAAGAAATGAAAATATAAATTTAAGTAAATATTTCATCTCCTCGAGTGGAGATCGAACCCACAACCAGTCGGTTTTACAGTCACACTTTGTACCACTGCGCCACGACTGGCCTCGATAATGAAGCAGTATAAATATAAATTTGTAATGGTTTCTTTTTGCAATATAGTTATAAATAAAAATTTTATTTACTATTAATTATATTATTTTCCCTTCATTTGTAAGCCGAAACGCTACCTTCTTCTCTACCTTGACTTTTAAGTTTAATTTTCCTGTTTTCTAAGAGACTGTGAACCGGGATCATATTTGATGTTAATTTGAACTTGTTATCTTAATGTGTTTTTGAGAAAAACGGTCTTAACAAACGGACAGGCGTGCTGTTAGATATCCAGAACAACGAATAAGCGATGGGCAACATGGTGATCATATAAAAATTCTGCTGTTTCGTTTGAAATGCGTAACCATAAAAATGTATGTCTCCCATTTCATTTAAATCCATTTGTTTTTTAATTTTTACTAAAGCTCAAAAATGGGAGCAAAATTTAGAATTTAGGCGCCGACAGACGGATCTGTGCCAAGAAGTTGAATGGATGTTAACATTTCGTGCAATATATATTTTGACATTATATTTAATTATTTTTTTTAACAAAAATATACAGCTGTAAAGTTTAACACTAAAAATGCGATATGACATTGTTTTGATACCTATTTAATAGCAGAAAGAAATAAATTGAATAAGGATAGTTGTTTTTAATATTATTCACTATAAGAAAATATTTCATAGTTTCATTTTCTCGCTCTGATAACGAGTCAAAGCACAGCGTTGAGTTCAAAACGCCCCTAAATTTCAACAAAAATTAAGGATGGGAGTTATTTTCACTCAGTTCGTCACTCAACACGCAGTGCCTCCAAAATTTGACGGTAAATGGAGAACGAAGTGTCTCAACACCAGGTTCCCTTTACTTACTCTTCTATGTACGAGATACAGCATGAAGCTAAATAAATCCACTATACTCAAATAATCGTCAACTTCTTAAGTAACGAAATGGTAACGTGAACGTATAAGTAATAAGAGATTTACACCGTCGCCGCATCGGGTTGACAGAAGAAGCCCGAGAAGTGCCAAAGTAACATATATTTTGTATTTATTTTGTTATTTACAGTCTTTTCTCGAAATCATTCATTATTTGAGTTAAATCTTTTGCCTTTTTAGTGTTGTCTCCTTCATATAATTTCGGAGATAATTCGTGTGGAGTGGCGGAACTCAACGTTGTATTTTGTATTACATAAGTACAAACATGTGTTTTTTGTTTCATACATCTCTCGTATGTTAAATTTTATAGACAAAACCTTATTATCTTAATGTTGAGACATTCCGTTCTTCAATATCTGATTAAATTCGAGGCATCGCGTATTTAATAGCGCAACCCAACACCTCACCAATAGGATATGTGAAAATATTTTTACATACATTATTCTTTATTAATACAAAAACTATTTAAGTAATTTAAAAAAAAAACTTCTTTCATTGCTTACTTATCGAATTTCTTTAGTTTATTCTTTGTAAAACAACCACCATTTTAAAATTTATATTGTAATTATTTTCTGTTTAAATTGCTAAAACACTAGGTGTCAAAATATTATTTGTTTTTAGTTTATCCAATGCTTTTAGCGTCTTTCCGTTTTAATTTAGTTTCAATATTAAAAACCAATCTAGTCCTATGCAAGTGAAATAAGAGCCATCTAGATCCACTTAACTTTATACAAGGGTTCATTAAGCGTTCGGATTTTTCTCCAGCAGATACTAAGATGGGACAAAGAGTAGTATAATAAGAACTTAAGTTCCACTTTTAGAGATTGGATGTTAGGGAATCGATGGAAACAGATAAAATTAGTAAAGGATTCATCTTGAGAATTTTGATGTAAATGCTTGATGTGAAAATTATTAAATACTAGTGATCCGCTCGCGGGTGTGCCCGTATCATGATAGCATTCTTGTTTTTATAAATGCACTAGAGACTCAAACGTAACGTGGCTTCGCTCTGTTAAACTTATTTTTATATCATAGGCAAAGAATAATATAAAAATATAATATAAAAAACAAACGGCTTCAGCTGTATCTCATACAGCAGGGTAGGCAGAGGGAACCTAGTGTTAAGACACTCCGTTTCCCACTTTCTGCCGGATTCTGGAGGCATTGCGTGTTGAGTGGCAGAAATCAACGCTGCGCTTTGCCTCGACACCAGAGAGAAGAAATGGAAATATAAATTTAAGTGAATATTTCATCTTCTGGAGTGGGGATTGAACCCACAACCAGACGATTTACAGTCATACTTTGTGCCTGCCAAGAATTTAACAATTTTATGGTATTAATGTGAATCACAAAATGCAATAATGAGTAAATTAAATTAAATTCCCTCTGCCTAACCTGCTGCGTGCGGGATACAACGTGAAGCCGATTTTTTTTTAATAATATTAATGTAGAAAATTTTACCGAAAATATCCAATTAACGAAAGTGTAAGAATATCCGTTAAATTCAATTTTCCATCGCGTGTTCATAGAAAATCGTGTGAAAAACATCTATAACGTTAACATTAAGTAAGCGAGTGTTACTTCAGACTTTATACGCATCTAATAATTATAATGTAATTTAATGTAGAAGACAGTTTTTAACGACGCTTTCACATGCAAACGGTGGACGGTGCAGGCTGTATGTAAGTTATAAGCGACAGCGTTTTTAACTGTTTAAAGAAATAATCATGATTTTTTGTATGTTTTTTTCCTGGATGAGATGTGGTAGTAGGTCATTAGCTTCACGCTGTATCCCGCACATAACAGGGTGGGCAGACGGAACCTAGTGTAACTCCGTTTTCCACTTGCCACCGAATTTTTGAGGTATTGCGTGTTGAGTCAAGCGAAGAAACGGAAATATAAATTGAAATATTTTTTTCATTTCCGCGAGTGGGCATTGAACCCAAAACCAGTTGCGTTTACAGTCGCTTTTTGTGCCTCTGCGCCACAATTGGCCTCAAGAGGTGATATGTAAAATGTTTAAAATAACCTCCTCCAATTTTATCCATTATACATAGATTGCGTTTGGTATTATTTAGGGCATGATATTAATATAATTAATAATATCCCATATAATAAATGGAAGAAACAGATAAATTGTACATTGCTCTATATATTTAAGAAACGAAACTTCACATCAGTTTATGACGGGCTTAGTAAATCAATAAAGACATTTTCCAAAATAAGAATCGGTACGGAATAATAATTATAATAATACGATCAAATTATTATTATATAAATTATTATTCCACCCTTCCACGTGAAATGAAATTTAATTTTTTTTTTATTAATTTAAACTACTAGTTCTACAACAAATTATTCAGCTTCATAGATAGCAGAAGCAGAACTGGTTACAGACCTCTACCTACTCTGTTATGTGCAGGATACAGGGTGAAACTAAAAAAGGAAAATATTGACTACAAACGCTTGTCTCTCACAACTGCGAACAAATTCTCATAATTGGATCAAGCCGGCCACGGCTAAGGCCGGCTTTAATTGCGGAAGCCAAGCCAAGATTTCCTCCGAATCACCAGTGGCTGCCGCGTAATTACTATGTACTAATTACATTTTATATATAAACAGCTTCTATTGGTTTCAAAGTCCAATTATGCACGATATGCCTTTACTTTAAGTTGAACTGATTTTCAAATAAAATTTAATGACGGGATAAAAATGGCAGATATAAATAATATGTGATGCTTATTATTAATTTTTGATTTTTATCTATCAATATTATATTTGTTTTTTTTTTCGTCTCACTCTATACTGCGTAATGCAGAGTAGGTAGCGTGGACAAGAGAATCAAGTAAGTGGTTTGACGTTCCGTTCCTATTAAGACACTTCCGTTACCAACTTTCCGTCGAATTTTGGGGGCATTGCGTATTGAGTTTAGCGAAACGTCGCACTTTGTTATCAAAGCGAGGAAATGAATATATTAAATATTGAATCTCCCAAGTGGTAGCCGAACCTATAACCTGTCGTATTTAGTCACACTAGTCTTTATAATCAATAGTAAAAATAAAAAAAATGGAAAAAATTAAATTATACTTGTGGGGAACGGAGAGTCTTAACACTAGGTTAACTCTGCCTCCTTTGCAGTGTCCGGGATACAGCGTGAAGCTGAAATTATATGGTTGTGTGATGTTACCCGTATATTTCTCTAATCTGGCAGACCATCGTATTGACTTGACCGACACATTGTCTCGAATTCGAGATGGAGATTTACAATACTCCCCGTTAATACTAGGTTCCCACACCCTCCTATATGGGAAAAATGTTAAACTTTCGTAATTTATTAAATTATAAAATTTTATAAATTCAACTATAAATATAGATTTTCTTTAAATATTTTCCAAAAAAAAAGATCAATACGATTTTTTATAAGAACGAATCCAAAAAAAATGTATTTAAAATATCTAAACACATGATTATACAAGAGAAGTTAGTACAAAGATTTATTCATCGAGGCATTAATAACATACTTTAAAAGAAGATTACATCAGCTGCTGGAAAAAAACTTGTAGCAGATTAAAAAACTTTAAAACAGTTTTAATTAACTTTTAACCTACATTCGCTTCGCAGCAACGTGACTTAACGCTGAGAAGCCGTTTTAAGTCATATTGGGTGTTTAAGATTTTTCATTAAACCCATACCGTTTTAGGTTCTTATATAAAAGTTAATATTGTAGTAAAGAAAAAAAAATGTTTACAGATTATAAAATTCTCTATTATTAATATAATTTTACTTTAGGCGGTCGTGGCGCAGTGGAACATCATCTAATCATTTGCTATAATAAAATATAATTTCCTATTCTTATAATATAACTAGTGGGCACGCGCAGCTCGAGCTCGCTCGCGTATTTGCACCTTTAGGGGTGACTTCTAAAAAACTATGAAACACGTGTACAATAAAATATTTTTAACAATATGAATTTAAATTTTTATAAAAATCGGTAGATATTTAAAGATTTTTCCGTATAAACTTTCAACCCCTTATTTGAACCTTTAGGGTTAACATTTTTCAAAATCCCTTCTTAGTGGATGTTCAGATTATGAAAATGAACATTTGTCCAATTTCACGTTTCTAGGAAATTTTACAATATTGTAACTTATACTTCAGTTTTTTTATGTAAAAAATGTGTTTTTGGGGGCTGCTCGTGGCGGAGGAGTAAATGCGACAAGTTGTATGTTCAATTCCCATTCGACAAAATGAAATATATAATATTCCCATTTTGATCGCTTTGGTATCGAGGCAAAGCGCAGCGTTGGATTCTGCCACTCAACACGCAATGCCTCGAGGATTCGGCAAAAAACGGAGTGTCCTAACATAAAGATCACTTAAAGTTTACTTTACCTACGCTCCTGTATGCGGGATACAGTATAATAATACAATAATTAATATGAGCAGGTGAAGCCACGTTTGGTTTGTTAGTAAATTATGTTTGAACTTTGAGCATTGAACTCACGTTAACCTCATTTACACATGTTTCATGATAAGTAATGGCAATATTTTTTTAAAGGTCCTTTGAAATGCTTGAGAGACCAACACCTAGAATAGAATTTGTCCAATACCTAGAGGCCAATCAGAGAATGCAAAAATATTTTACTTTGACACATTACCCGGAATCCAGATCAGAGTAACCACACGTAATTGTCGGACCGGAGGAGCTGGTTTGAGCGGGTTTCTCCGCTATTACCTAGATTGAGTACTTCTGAGCATATATTTCTCGCGCTCCACTCTGCCAACCAGCAACCAGTAAAGAAAGAGGTGGAACAAGTAGGGGATAGATTGCAATTCCCCTCTGGAGGACTCAGTCGAGAGGGTCGCCACTCCCCAACACTCACCACAAGCTGGCCTGCGGGCTTGTTATTATATTAACTTCAAGTAGGAATGATCCCATCTGTCCTAAAAAATGTAAGCTTAAATCACAGATTTTTTTAATCACTATAAAGAGACAAGTTTTAAAATTAATATTTTTTTTTGCAAGGCAGTATTCTAGCTGCCGCTTTTACAATTATATAAAATTTGAATAATTTTTAACTGTGCTGTGATGGCGTCATAAACTATTTTATCAAATTTAATTGTTCAATATGCGCTATAACGAAATTATTCAAATGATTTGATATAGATTAACGATTATACACTTGTTATCATGCTATTGTTATGAAAATTTTTAAAATGTTTGGTCGTATTTTTATTAATAAACAAAGCCTTCGTTCGATATAGGTATCTATTTTGAACAGCGCAAATTATCATCAGACTACAATTTTATTAATATTTCGGGAAAAAGAAGGGAATGGAAGTATCTTAATGGAAACGTAGTGTCTTAACACTAAGTTTCCAGTCTATCTAATTAGTCTGCTTTGCGCGGAATGCAGTGTGAAGCATAAAAACAAAATAAAATACAAAGCATAAAAGCGCAGCCGCTAAAAAAGCACAGTTAGATGTATTTGGCTTTAAACAAAATGATTGTGGGTACGATCCTCGTTTATTTGCTTCATACTTATACAAGACTAAGCGCGGCTCCAATACGGAAGAAAAATAGAACTCTCTGCCTACTTCAAAGATAAAAAAAACATATAGAGATTTTTTAAACAAGGCACTGTTTCGATTCGATTTCACCTATTCTAACCAAATTTGCGCTAGCGAAATCCTCTTCTCCTCCAAGTCAAGCTAACTTCATTTATTGGACCACCTTAACGTACTTGACCCATTTTAGAATGTTGCTATTCAATTTCAGTTTATTTCGCTGAAGTAAACAATGAACTATGTATATAGCAAATTTTGGAATGTACACCTGAGTAACTATTATTTGTCTATATTGAAAAATATTATATGAAGAGTATACAGAAAAGAAAATCTCTATATATAATAAGACAGTAAGACTATTTTGTCTGTACATTTAGTAATTTTGACTGAAATGGATAGAGGGACACTTAAAAAGAATAATAGAAAGCAAAAATATTTTTTTTTAATTTCTTGTCTGTCTGTCTGTCTGTCGATAGTTCTTTGTCCGCGTTTTTCTCTAAAAGTACTGAACCGATTTACTTGGAAATTCACCAATTGCTTTGTTTTAACTCAAGTTAAGTCTTAAAGTTTAGTTCATCAAAATCGGTTCATTAAAAAAAAAATTATCGTCATTTGAATGAACTTAAGGCATTAGTTTGCCTGCGAATATTATATAGCAATCGCGCTGGTAAGATTCTTGGCTAAAGAATGACATTCGAATCGTCTGGGTTATATGACTGTTGATAAAAATATATATTTTTAAAGCGCTGCACAGCACTATCGTTCAGAGTACAAACAATAAAGTAAAGTTTATATAAATTTTTATTTAAAAATAATCAAATGTCCTAATAGAAATTACGATAAAATCATATTATTATTAGAAGTTAATATAATTGTCAGTCAATTCTGTTTATTAGATCAATAATCATGCACTTTAAGCGGGCGAAGCCGTGGGCGGGCCGCTAGTATCTAATAATTCTAAACTCATAAGTAAATTTTAATTAAATGATAATTTTTATTTTTTATATAGCTTTTACCCCGTTATGGCATGGTTTGTTGGTTTGTCGGTACATAAATTTATATATGCTTCAAATTCTACTCGTGCAAAGCGTGGCGTTAAGGTTTGCCATTTAACACGCAATGCCTCCAGAATCCGGCAAAAAGTCAGAAACGGAGTGTGTTAGTACTAAGTTCCCTCTGCCTACTGATACTAGTGCTGTGTGCGGGATACAGCGTGAAGCTGATTTATTAATGCTCGTCGAGGCCTATTAAGTAAATGGTATTAGGTTTTATCTTTATTCGTCTGTATAAGTTTATTTATGGCGCACGGACAGATTTTTACTAATAATACTTTGTACAACTGTGGGAATTCGTCTGGCGAACACTACTAGTGTGGGTTCAATTCCCATTCAGGGGAATAATGATAACTGTCTCGAAAAAGAAAAAACTAGATTCTGTCTCCCCACCCGCTGATCAAGAAATAGCATGGAACTGTACTATGCGTTTACTTCTTTTACATTACATACTCAAACTACAAAGTAAAATAAATTCAAAGCAAAAGAGTGTAAGAGTCAGTAGTATCCATAATTGGGATGATTGTGGGTTCAGTTTCCCTAGGGGTTGTCTATCAATCAATAATAAAAATCTACTGAAAAATGTAAAAACATACTATTTCTTAGTAAAATTAATTGAAAAATTGCACACGCGTTTAGCGAAAATGACAAAACAATATTTTCATTCTATAAACCTTAAAGGTTAAAGGACAAAAGTCATCACTTTTGTCCTTTAACCTTTGCCTTTTGACCAAGGAGTGATCTCCTTATTCAAAAGACAACGAAAAAATAACCTTTAAGGATGTATTTTTTTCTTGTTTTAATTTTTTTTTTCGATAATTATTATATGTAAAATATGGGCAAAGTACAACATATATATATTATAAAATCAAAAAATCAGCTTCACGCTGTAACCCGCACACAGCAGGGTAGGCAGAGGGAACCTAGTGTTTTTTTTTTTAGACACTCCGTTCCCCACTTTCTGCCAAATTCTGGAGGCATTGCGTGTTGAGTGGCAGAACTCAACGCCGCGCTTAGCCTCGACACCAGAGCGAAGAAATGGAAATATACATTTAAGTAAATATTTCATCTCCTCGAGTGGGGATCGAACCCACAACCAGTCGGTTTACAGTCACACTTTGTGCCGCTGCGCCACGACTGGCTAGTTTGTAATAGCTTAGTTGTTTTTGCTCTCAGAAAACCGTACCGTTTCATATAATAAAATTGTAGTAAAGTCACACCGTGCGCACAATAAACAAGTTTTGACGAAACTTTGTAATTTAAACTGGGGCTGTTTGTTTTATATTTTGTAGTTTGTGGTTTTATTTGCATTATAATTTGACCTACTTATATATGTAATATGTATAGAGGGAATACATGGAAAGTGGGCAATGAGGGAAAATATTTTAAATTAAGGAGTTCGCTAGCTGTAATTTGGTTTTATGTAAAAAGTTTATAATTTTTTATATTTTTATTTATACATTATTTTAATAAAAAAGGGCAGTTTCTTAGTTAGGAAGAGGACAACATTGGGCACAAATCACTTTGCGAGTGCCAGTTCGCGTTATTTTTTAACTTAATATTTTATAATATATTTTGTGACTGTAAAACCGACTGGTTGTGGGTTCGATCCCCACTCGAGGAGATGAAATATTTACTTAAATTTATATTTTCATTTCTTCGCTCTGGTGTCGAGGCAAAGCGCGGCGTTGAGTTCTCCCACTCAACACGCAATGCCTCCAAAATTCGGCAGAAAGTGGGGAACGGAGTGTCTTAACACTAGGTTCCCTCTGCCTACCCTGCTGTGTGCGGGATATAGCGTGAAGCTAATTTAATTTATTTTTATTTAATATTTTATATATATTTCCGTTTTGCACTCTTCGCCCGTATCCATCATGGGGGTGTTGAGTGGACATGATGGTCATGAAAGAGTGGCATTTTATATTTATTAAGTAGGTCTGGATAAATAAGTTAATTCAGCGTTAAATTCTGTAATCTAGAACGTAAGGTTTCAAATCCAGATCTTTTAAAATACAAAAAGATTTTTAATTATTTTTCAATATTTTTACACGAACTAAAAATTAAAAAAAAAACTCAGCGTTGCGTGAAAATTTTTCGTTAAATAATATTCCAAAGTGAGTTATCAAAGGAACGGGGATAAAAAGGGGCCTACTTTTAAATTTGTGAGTAATTGTAAATCGAGATGAAACCTTGTACTTGACGTTTCAATTTTCGATCTGTTGGAATGATGTTAATTAATGGAACTAATTTTCAATTTCATTTTCTATATGACGAGGGCTGTTCTTTTTGTACAATTTAATTATATATTACAACTTTTAATTACTTTTGTATGGTATTTTGTATAAGAAACAATAGCTGTAAAATATGGTTTTGTATATATGTATACAGAAAATAGCAGAAATAATTGTTAATAACTTACTTAACAACATACTTAGGAGGTAAAAATAAACCTCTAGGTATGTTAGTAATATGTGAGGAGTGGAGCTTAACGCCGTGCCTTGTGTTACAAGAGTGGCGAAAATGATATTAATATAATATAATACTTCCCCTGAGCAGCAATCGATCCCGCCAGATTTGCAATAGAAGGGTTTCAATGCCCCATGATGGCCTTAACGTAATAAAACAAATATGTAAAAAAATATAAAAGAAGAGCGGTACATTACGTGACTGTAACAAGATGGTTTTTGGTTCGATTCCTAATCGGAGAAATCTCGCTCTTATAACAAGACAAAGCGCAACGTTGACTTCCGCCTCTAAACACGCAATGCGTTGAGAATTGGGCAGAGAGAGGAAACGGAGCGTGTTAACAATAGATTCCCTTTGTCTACCCAGGAATGCGGGATACAGGGTGAAACTAAAAAGAATTAAAAAAAATGTATAGATATTCCTCTTAAGCGCCACAGCCATCATATGTAGAAGCTAATACTAAATTCCGATCAAATAACAGAATTTTATTATGTATAATATTGATGCAAGAATCTGGTTGTATCACAAATATTTTATCATATAATATGTATGGTGAATTCGAAATATGCAAAATTTATAATTTAACCAGGGTTCAAATTGTTAAATGATTTAATCTGTTTGTTAAAACCACTTTGAATGAATTCATTGGTTTTAGATATCGAGTTAGCATTATCTCTTTTATTAATTACTAGCGCTCCGCTCGCGGCTTCGCCCGCTGACCAGACCAGTCGTGTCGCAGCGGCACGAATTGTGACTGTAAAACCCACTGGTGGCAAAGAAGAGATGAAGAAAGGACGGAATGCAAGATCAGTGTAAATAGTAAGATATTAGAACAAGTGAATGAGGTGGTATACTTGGGAAGTATGTTCAGTAGAGATGGAAGATACGAGATGGATGTGGAAAGGCGTATTGCTGCCGGTAACAAGGTTAACGGAGCCTTAGCTGCATTGATGAGACGGCGAAACGTCAGCACAGCTGCGCGTTTGGCCGTACACAATGCAGTTTTGGTACCGACTCTGTTATACGGCAGCGAAACGTGGGTATTACAGAAGAAGAATGAAAGAAAGATGAATGCTGTGGAGATGCGATCTCTTCGTAGGTTATGCGGAGTCAGCTTAGCTGATCGAATCCGCAATGAAGAGGTACACAGAATGGCAGGTACTAGCGAGGATGTCACGGTGAGAATGAAGAAGAACGTGCTCAGCTGGTTTGGGCACGTCGAACGAATGAGTGATGAAAGAATGGCAAAAAAGATTTATGATGGAAAAGTGAGTGGTAAGAGAGGTAGGGGGAGACCTCGGTTGACCTTCGAAAACACAGTATCAAAGATACTGGAGGAAGGTCACGTAAAAAGCATGAGGACCCCCCGGAGGGCATGTATGAAGAGGTTGATGACAGTGGACGAGGCGAAAGAGGTATGTAGAGACCGTAGCGTTTGGCGCTCCGTTCTCTCTGACTACCCCGCTAGGGATAAAGCGTGAAGTTAGTTTAGTTTAGTTTAGTTTAAACCCACTGGTTGTGGGTTCGATCCCCACTTGAGGAGACGAAAAAAATACTTAAATTTATATTTCCATTTCTTCGCTATGGTGTCGAGGCTAAGCGCGGCGTTGAATTCTGCCACTCAATACGCAATGTCTCCAGAATTCGGTTCTGCCGAATTCGTGTGGGGAACGGAGTGTCTTAACACTAGGTTCCCTCTGCCTGCTGTGTGCGGAATATAGCGTGAACCTGATTATATTATTCATTAATGCAGTAAGCCTTGCATTGCACTTTCAGGGATATATCTTCTTCTCTTTCCACCCGCTATCACTTTAAAAGCCAATAGGCCTAACAGCATTAGCCTCACGTTCGAAAAAAAATATAGTGCTTCCATTACTAAGTGACTGACAGAAACGGATATTCTAAAATTCTGAACGTAGAAAACTGGGTATGTTCGTGGCGGAGCACAAGCGTTCCTTTTCCATTTGAGGAAATGAACTATTTAATATTCATTTTCTCACTCAAGAAAGAAAGCAAAGCGTGGCGTTGAGCTCCGCCACTCAATGCCTCGATAAATCGGCGGAAAGCAGAGAACGGAAATGTTTTAATGGGTACAGCGTCTTCTAATACTAGGTGTCCAGGTTCTCTCTGCCTATCCTACTACATATGATGCAGCGTAAAGTTAAAAAAGAGACAATGAATTAGAGGACTCGAATCTGGAATCTGTCTTCTGGAGAAACACGCCAACATTATTTATTATTTAACAAACGACAATACAAATATAAATAAAACGGACACACTGCACTCAAAAGCTTCCATTCCAAACTCACTATAGGACAGTCAGTTCGAATTCGTAGAACGATTCACTGTGAGACAAAGGAAACGATAAATTTCCTGTACCGATGGCCGATACAGTACAGTTTTATGCACATTCCCGTATAAAAATTTCCCTTTTAAATCGCGTAACGGATACCCTGGCCGGGACGCCGGACGACGACATTTTACTGTGGAATGGAAGTTTATCGGGCTATATGTTCTAGTCTGATCACAAATGAAGTGTAATAGTATATTATATAATAATGGAGATGTGATTTGCTTTAGATAATGTTATTTTTAAACAAATGTAAAGTCAGGAGGTTATCAATTCGATAGTGTTTTTTATGTTTGTTAGATCAGAACTTCGGAATGTGTTAATCGATTTGGACCATTAGGTTTTTATTTTTTATTTTATTTTAGGCTACGATAGCAATATGAAGATAAAATACCACATTTATAACCAACGAATAGATCATCTATTTTAAGTTCATCCCTTCAAAAACAATCTTGAGAAAACTTTAATCTCACTCATACGAACAAACTACCCTCTAAAAACAAATAGAAATTCTTAATTGGCCAAGTTTAATCCGGAGAAAATACTTCCGTCACTGTTCTCAAATCCATTTCAAGCCATTTATTCAAGTTACTCGGAACCTAGAAAGTCTGAGTACAAAGTTTACCTGCAGACGGCTAGTTCTGGACAACTTAGCAGTTCAACATCGGAAGGCTTTTACTGCAACACTCCGATATCTTTGACGTAAATCGACAATAAACTGACAGATCCAAGTTTTGCTAATGTTGTGATAATGATTAATAGAAAGAATAACATGGTTAGATTTTCTCTGTTTGTTAGATAAATTAAAGTTTTGTTAAAACAGCTTCACGTTGTATACCGCACACAACAAAGTAGGCAGAGGGAATCTAGTGTTAAGACACTCCGTTTCACACTTTCCGCCGAGTTCTAGAGACATTGCGTGTTAAGTGGCGGAACTCAATGCCGTGCTTTGATTCGACATCAGAGCGAAGAAATGAAATACAAATGTAAATAAATATTTAATTTCCTCGAATGAGGATCAAAACCACAACCAGTAAATTTCACAGTCACACTTTGTGCCACTGGAACGTATATGCATCGTGTATACATTTTTTAAAATTTTTAATCTGTACTTAAATTATAAAATTATATCAAATAATACTGCGTGCTGTTTTGTTTTTTATTCGTTTAATTTCAATGAAATCCAATAATTTAAAAAAGTAGAAAACATTTCATATTTTCTTTTCCTTTTTACAAATTCAGCAAATTTAACTTTTGTTGATTGAATTTTTCTTTTTTTTCTACCCATTCTTATTATTTCTTGTAATAACGGAGGAAGATTGGGTATCTACGATACTATGTTATTAGTTTTTCTGTTCTGGAACAGATTTTCTAATCTGAATCTTCTCTTTATTTAATATTTTTGGTTGCGGGTTCACTCTAATGGTCAAGAACTATCTAATTGTACGTTAAGAAAAATATTCATGATTTTATCAAAATTGGTGATGTACATAATATCAATACTAGAAATCTTATCGCACCTGTAACCCGATTACATCGAGTCTTTGATGGGACAATGTGTATGCTTTTACAAAAGGATCCCAGAAAACGTCCGAGAATGTTCTATATAACAATTTAAAAGAGTTGTGAAAAGACATTTGTATGTTAAAGGTCATTACCAAATTAATGATTATATAAATGATAACACGCCTTGTCTATTTTAAAAAATCATTGTCACAAGTGTTTAAATGTGATTTTGTATTTTAAACAAAAGATCCCGCAGAGTTTCTGAGATATGAACTTTAGAGAACTGGTGATAAATTATTTGACGTTAATAAAATGAAGCATGTAACTTCTTATTTTGAATAAAATTAATTGACTTTGACTCCAAATTTTTATAATATTTATATAGAAGTATACGTACCTTATTTCTTTCTATACATTACCATGGGCAACAGGAGGCCTAATATATTTGCTCGTTTCCGTATAAAATACACAAACGATCCTCGATAGAAACTTTTACGCTTAATATGCAGAACGTAAAGTTATTTTGAAAGAAGCGCAATTGCTTACTAAGTGGTAACATCATGAATTGAGGCAAAAGTGGAAATTACCTGCAACTCCAAACAAAATCTGATGAAACTCGAAACTCGCTCGAATAGCGTACTGTTGGAATAAGTTATCTGTTTTAGAGTTCTGTTCGAGCTTTAAAAGTTTTTTTTTTCTACTTATTTTTTTTTTCGAACTTGTTTTGTATTTTTTTTTAAAGGCATCTCGCAAACCACAGATAGGTACAGCTAAATAGATATCAAACATGGCGTCGTTATTCATTTTTCTTTCTGTATATATTAATTTTCTGGAGATCATACTCGAGATAATCAGAACACGCTATCTAAATCTTTACCTAAGTCCTTATTTAAATAAACAATAATTTATTTGGATGTTTCAACACTTGCAGCTTACTTTTTGAATTATTTAAATCGGACAGTTTATTCAAAAGATTTAATGCATTTAAAAATGACAATCTGAATTGAACAAAATATGATTCTCTCGAGTAGGATCACGAGAAAATTAATATATTTTGTAGTAACTGTTTTTGAGCTTGGTCCTCTATCCCGTACATTTCAGGGTACTGCGGAACCTAGTGCTAAGGCTTCCCCGTCCCTATTAAGATACTTCTTAAGGCATTGTGTGTTGAGTAGCGGAACTCAACAGCGAAGTTTATCTCGTTACCAGGGCGAATAAATGAAAATATTAAATATATAATTTCCTGAAGTGGGAATCAAACCCACAACCTGTCACGCTTACACGCCCATGACTTGTGGAGGTGTTACTCCACATATAGAAGATAAAAATATTTACCTTTACAATATATGTAAAAAATTGGACGTAGCGGAATTTAAAAGAAGCGCAGGTTCGTATTCCGCTATGTTTTAATTCTTATACGTTTTATATTAAAAAAAATTATCCACAGCCTTGTATTGTAGTGAGTACATACATATACGCTCGTATATTTTATAAAGTAAAGATAAATAAAAATGTTTTTAGTACAACATAAAGTTTTAGACGAGTGTCTATAAAGTTTGAAATGGTAGTTGAAGAACCTAAGTGTCAGCAAAAAATATAAAAGTATTGTATTTTTTTTGTAAGATTATCAAATATACGTTCCACTCTATTCTAAAATTTTCACTTTTATTCCACAAAATTTCCAAATTTGCCAGGATTGTATAGAATTTATTTAGTCAAAGAGATCATTTTATATTTTGCCATAATGTTATCATTAATTCAAATTTATAATTGTCGAAAACATTCTCTGATAATATAGCACCACATAGGACAAATTTATTTTCGTCTATAAGGTGACGTTCTCATTTTCTCGAGTCGTGGCGAGAGACCTTATGAATGTAAAACGCGATAATTGTAGGTTCTTTTCCTACTCGTGGGAATAAATTATTTTCATTTTCTTCTATTAATAAGATAAATCGCAGCGTTTAGTTGCGCTCTCAATTCAACGCACAATGTTTATAAAGTTGAGCGGAAAGTGAAGAACATAAAGCCTTAATGCTTGGTTCTCTCTGTTCATAGGCATAAACTCTACTATTTATTTTTTATTTCAGAACGTAAACACATTACTTTTGGAGTAGCGAAGCTGATGATGGTAGTTATTTTAAAATTCTGTATTCTTGTATAATAACATTAATTATATTTCATAAAATACCTTCAACCGCAAACTGTCGTACAGTAATTGTGCACGGGCGATTGCATATATTTGGAGCAATCGCGCAAAAAGCAACTGTTTTATTCAATTCAATATTATTTTAACTTGTTTGATTGCAAAATTATTCATAAATTGAGAAAACAGTTAAAATTTCTTTTTAAAATCTTTATGTACCTATAGGTATCAAATCAAGGTCGAGGAGGAGCACCGTGAGGTTTTAGTGGGTGTTTGGACGGCCTACACCTGCCAGTCCATGAGTCCAACATAACCCGCTCGACTCGGCCCGGTATCCGTAATAGGATTTCCTCACGTTTAAAAAAAACGTATCAAATCCCGTCTTAAGGTGTTTTGTAATGTGTCAAGTTTTTATAAATAGTTGGCATTATTATGGAAATATCAAATTTCAAAACTATAGGTAAGTACGCTTCACGGGAAGTACCCTATAAATTATGCATAAATGGCCGTGTCTTCCAATTGCGTTGACTTAAAAGCTTGTTTTTTTTCTGTGATCCTAGGGAACAAAGACCTGAATATTTGATATAAATTTCAACTTGATATCTCAACGCACTCTCTAAATAAATAGTCGTGACAAACGGACAGCGAAATAATTCTATAAAAGTTCCGATTTTATCTTTTGAAGTAAGGGTCCCGCACACAGCAGGGTAGGCAGAGGGAATCTAGTGTTAAGACACTCCGTTCCTCAGTTGAGTGGCAGAAACACCAACACCAGAGCGAATAAATGGCAATATAAATTCAAGTAAATATTTCGTCTTCTCGAGTCAAACCCACGACCAGTCGATTTACAGTCACATTTTATGCCCCTTCGTCACGACTGGCCTCTAATAAATAAACAGATGAAAAAAGTTTTTACAAATCCACATTTTTTCTTCTTTACACTTAAATTGGACATTGCGCATGCAAATATATATGTATATTCTCATTTGCATCTAAAATATATTTTAAAATTATTTCGCATTAGAACTTAGTTTCAAAAACGTTATTTAACTTTATCATGACAATATGAGTCTCTAAATTTCCGTGTCAACAAAGTGTACAAAGGAACATCTGTTTTCAAACGCGAAAATATAAAGCCACAGGTATAAATTTAAAATTATAGGACTTTTAATTTATAGCACATACACATAGCAGGAATATATTCCATACCTAATAGGTTAGGCAAGGAGACTTGGGAACCTAGTGTTAAGACACTCCGTTCCTGTTCAGACACTTTCATTCCCTACTTTCCGCTGAATTTTGGGGGCTTACCGTGTTGAGCGACGAAACTTAACACCACGCTTTACCTCCTTATCAGAGCGAATAAATAAATAAAAAAAATAAATAAATCAGATTCACGCTGTATCCCGCACACAGCAGGGTAGGCAGAGGGAACCTAGTGTCAAGACACTCCATTCCCCACTTTCTGCCGAATTCTGGAGGCATTGCGTGTTAAGTGGCAGAACTCAACGCCGCGCTTAGCCTCGATACCAGAGCGAAGAAATGGAAATATAAATTTAAGTAAATATTTCATCTCCTCGAGTGGGAATCAAACCTACAGCCAGTCGGTTTTACAGTCACGATTCGTGCCGCTGCGCCACGACTGGTCTCAATGAATGTAATTGAATCGAACCCTTTCTCACGATCAGTCTTACAATGCCCCTGCCAAAATGGCCTATATATGTTATATAAAAGATTAATTTCTAAAAACACTAAAACGAAACGTACACATAGTCCACGTATGTAACTAACTATCTACAGATATCCAGAAACGAAAGTTGCCACCGGCCTCGGCAGTCCATTACCATCCTCGAGCAGAGAGAGGGCAATCGGGCGGAGAGCCTCTAATACTATTGAATTAATTAAAACTAGAAGGTACGATATGCAAAATGTGTTTGAGTTGAACAAGTGTATTAAGATCGATCCTTGGTTTATTTGGAAACCGCTATAAATATTCAATTGTGAAGATACTTTTGAATTTTGTGCGGCTTTTGTGCTGTCCGGGATTATGGATAAGCACCTTTTGTGGCTGCGTTGTTAGAATTCGGAGTACTGTTGAGAATGTTCTTTATATCTATATATCTATAGATGATGTTGTAAATGTTGTACAATATTTTTCAACGTTAATTAGGCGCCGGTTCTAGTCCCGGTACGTTCAAATCTTTGGGTAGTGAAAATTTGTAAAAATCTGGCTACAGAGATGCTAACAACATAAATAAGTTCTAATAAGAGTATTAAAATTTCTTGGCTTGATAAGAACGTATGGCTTAGTGGTCAGAGCACCTGGTCGGTTTCCAGGAGGCGCGGGTTCAAGTCCCTCTACGTTCAATTTTTTGTACGTTTTCTAAATAAATATAAATCTTTTACTATTTAACATAGTTTAAGCGTTAAAGATTAGATTGTATAAAATATATTTTTTTTTAAATATACTGGATTTTAAGGAAAATTTAAAAAGATTTTACTAACAAGACCTCCGGATGAGAGCTTCGGCTTACTATCAAACACACCAATATTGTTGGATATCTAAACTATTTCTGTGAAACACGAATAGATTTTACGCTAACCAAAGAAATCTTTATGTTTAAGATGTGTTCTTGTTTTTTGTAACTTTTTGTTTTGATTTTGTAGACGCTTGAAATATTTACAGATATGTTAGTTAGTTAATATTCCATTTAAAAATTAATAATTAAATTAAAATAAAACAAACAGGGCAATTTAATTTTTTACCATTTTATGTATAATGTTACGGACGTTTCACTTGTGATTCCGACTCGCACGATGCCGATTCTTTATATTTTTTATATATTTTTAGGGTTCCGTATTTTTTAAGAAAAAAGGAATCCTTAAAAGATCACTTTCTTGTTCATCTGACTGTCTGTCTCTGTGTCTGTCAAGAGATTTTATTTCGGCCCCACAATTTCTTGATAAAAAAATATGTATTTCTAAATTTACTTAAAAAAAGATATGGTCGTTTATGATGCAAGAACGCGTATTTCAACGCTATGAAGAAAATAAAAATTAAAAGAATACTTCCGGTGGACCTAGAATTGTGAAATTTGGAAACAAGCCTCTACAGATAGTACTTACTTCTGGAAAGAAAACTGAAAACTATACATTTCTTGCTGAATTCTGAAAAATGATAACATGATATTAAAGCCGCTAGTTCAAGTGAAGTATCAGATAAAAGGGCTCTGGCTAATCTAAGCTTTAAATTTTAGAAAAAGTTCGAGACCTCCTATTTTTGTACAGAGCCCTTAATGTACGGGCCCGACTCGCGCTTGTCTTGTCGTGGTTTTTTTTATTATGAAAAGAATGATATATTAAGTTATGTATCTCTTACTTGAATAATTGATGAATACACGATGAATGCGACGCGTCATCAAAGCGCGCATCAATCACTGGACAAAATTAATTACCTTTCTAATCACGAATACGATAGCTTTACTCGCTTTATTTAATCGGTCAGTCTGAATACAATTAGTGGATTTTAGCTATTAGCTTAGTGGGAAAGTCTTATTTGAAGTTTACTTATAGCATCTATAGATTCTGGGTTCAAAGTCAATTTAAAAGAATCTTTGTTATGAACATGTAGTATAGATGAATATTAATTATTTATAAATACAACACCTACTCAACCCTAAATACTTCCAGAATACAGCAGAAAATGGGGAACGGAAATGTCTTCGAATCGGATCAAAGTATCTTAACCAGAGATCCCCAGGTTCCGTATGGTTAAAGCTAAAAAGTTTTACTCTCGCCTAAAGCATTTTTTTTTCCAAAAACTAAAAATAATATCATTTTTATTAATTTTAATGCAATTACAGATTTTTTTGTACTTTTCATCAAAATAACCAAATCACAAGTAAAACCCCCTCAAAGCATACCGTATTTAAAATATGCAATAAAAAAAGATATAATCTCTACCTTTCATGCAACAAATGACGAACAATAAAGATTCAACCGGTATTTGCGATACTAACAACTGAAACGAAACAACTTAATAACCACTATGTTGAGTAATTAAATGATAAATTCCTATATTAACAATACTCCGGATACAAATTCGTTAGAGCATAAACAAAATTATATGCCAATACATAATTACAAAGCAACTCGCGAACAATAGACGACTGTGGACAACTACTTTGTACCAAGTTTGTTGCACTCCATTGTACTCGAGGGCCCCAATTTATATATTTCATATAGACATCTAGGTATTCTCAAGCAGTTTCTGGAGTGGTCTCCTTTTGTATTCACACAGCGCTCAGTCGGTATAAGAATGCGAATCTAATATAGAGTGGAATTTTGTTGTGAATTTCACAATTTGCTTAGGCATATCGCGGGTAGCTTCTAAGAACGTGACGGCGCGCCGTAAGCAATTATTTGGGGATTACGTTAACTATGTGGGCGTTGATAAGCCTGATTGTGCGCGAGACGGTGAGAAACAAATAAAAATTGAACAACATTGAGGGGTTTTGTCGAATAAAACAGGTTAAGCAGCGGAAATCAAGTGTTATAATACTTTATATTTCACTTTTCATATTATCAAGACATTCTATGATGTAGGAGAGCACTAAGGCAGGATTTCCCGACATTCCTCGAGAAACGTAAAATAAAAGGATTTTACATTTTGTAGTCAACGCAAACGGCATGTCGTGCTGCGATTTGTCCATAATTTAACATATACCTATTTATAAACATCCTACACATAAAAAATGCATGTATTTTGGTTGTAGAAGTACTTACTAACTACAACCAAAAACAATTAAATATTTTTTAATGAAACATACATTATATGAGTTAAACAATTTATAGTGCACTATACGCCGAGTTGAAACCGACTCGTGTTTGACAAAGTGCCATAGCCGCAGGACATCCGTGTTTACTTCCCAACGTCTTGCTGGGGGTAAATATAGGAAATCTTATCGGAAATGCGCTTGTGTCCATTTGACCATGGAAAATTGAGTTTGCTGGATTAGTATTAAAAGGGGGCCGTCGTGCCGCAGCATCTAAGCGTCTGACTGTTGTAGGTTTGAATCCCACTTGAATGAATGAATTGTCTTTTTTTTCTCTCTGGAAAAATGGCAAAGCGCGGCGTTGAGCTCTACCACTCAACACTCCATGTTAAAAGAGGGAATGAAAATGTCCTAATCGTATCTTAACCGGAGTTCCTCATAAATTTTTTAGGTTCCCTCTGCCTATCCTGGTTTATGCGGTATAAAGCGTGAAACTAAAAAAAACTGTTATTCTTATCCACAATTCTCTTTTCTTGATTCTAGAGAAAGGTGTAACATTTTTATTTTACTTAATAAGCACCATCGTGATGTGAATTATCGAGGGATTCTGTTGAGCGGAAATCGACGCCACGCTTTGCCTTGTTCTCGTAGAACGAAGAAATTAAAATATTAAATATTTCATTCCCACTGTAGGGAATCGAACTCACATCATCGTCGCGTCCATACTCAAACGTTCCTCTCTTGCATAAAAAAAAAAACACGAATAAAAACAAATACTCAAATATTGACAGCAAAAAAGGAATTATAAGTATTTTTTGAGCTATAAAATTATTTTTAACAAACACGACTTTATCTTCTCATTCCTTATGAAACTTAAATTATTCACTTCACTATGAATCATCGTATAAAGTGCTAAAGGATATAAAAAAAGGGACCGTTTAAACCAAATTCTTTTCTTGATACAGACTGACATGAACTTTTACATTTTACATTTGAAATGGAAAAAGAGGTTAAATACTGTCTCGACATATTCATTGTTGGAATTCATTTGAAAAGCTTTCGAAATTCCTTAGTATTTTGCTCCAATTGGCTTGCATGGCTCCTTGCACCAATTGTTGAGATCCTTATTCTATTTTATAAGACATTTTATAATAGCCGTATTACTGGATATCTCTTAAAGGCTCATTCTTGTGAACTTTGATTGAATGTAACTTAATGAGATGTTATAATACTTACATACTCTTTGAATGTTTGATTTGATTTTGAGAGATTTTGTTAAATTATGCCATTATTGAGGCCAGTCGTGGCGCAGTGGTACAAAGTGTGACTGTTAAACCGACTGGTTGTGGGTTCGATTCCCACTCGAGGAGATGAAATATTTACTTAAATTTATATTTCCATTTTTTCGCTCTGGTGTCGAGGTAAAGCGCGGCGTTGAGTTCTGCCACTCAACACGCAATGCCTCCGAAATTGGGCAGAAAGTGGGGAACGAAGTGTCTTAACACTAGGTTCCCTCTGCCTACCCTGCTGTGTGCGGGATAAAGCGTGAAGCTAATAATTATTTTTTATTTTGTTAATTTATTTAGTATTTGTCTTACTTTTTACGATTTCATTTGTAACTCTGATTGTCCGGTTGTTAGAAAAACGAAAACTAAATTTGAGAATTAAATAAACAAATCGATTCTAAATAATATATTTTTTTTAATAGACGAAAATATCATAAATTCAAGTATACACTCTCCTTATCCGAAACGAAAAACGTCACGTATTTTCTTATTTAATCCACTTTAAGAGCCGTCACCGTCATTTCGTTATAAAATGTTCTATAAAATGTGAGCCAAAAGTTATTATTGAGAAATTTCTCTGTCTGTCCATTACATTAGTTAAAAGCGCTCACGTGTACTGTAACTGATTGGTTGACTGTATTGGACACAATAGGAAGGTTTAAGACTGTGGAACTATGTCATTTGCTCTTACGACAGTAGTGGAAATCGTTTAGTTTATTTGTTATATCTCGTCTTTCTTATATTTGAAAGATGGTAATAATATTTACTTATATTAGATGGGATGAGAAAATATACATAAAATTTAATCTAATTCAGTTTTTGATGCTTGTATTTTAAAATAAATGTACACGAAACGATCGTGAACGATCGAACACACAATGCTTTCAGAATTAGGTGGAATGGGAACGGTGTGTCTTACCACAAGGTTCCCAGGAACCCTCTATCTACCTCGCTTTATGCGCTATACAGCGTGAAACGGAGAGACAAAAATGTATACAGCTTCACGCTGTATCCCGCACACAGCAGGGTAGGCAGAGGGAATTCTGGACGCATTGCGTATTGAGTAGCAAAACTCAACGCCGCGCTTTGCCTCGAGACTAGAGCGAAGAAATGGAAATATAGATTTAAATAAATATTTCATCTCCTGGACTGGTAATTGAACCCACATCCAGTCGGTTTTACAGTCACACTTTGTGCCCCTGCGCCACAACTGACCTCAAATCGATTGAAATGTATACGACATATATTTTTTAAGATTTATCGCAAGTAATATTAAAATGGACAATATCTCGAAAATGGTGCAACTTCTTTTCATATTATATTAAAAAAAAAAATACTAACGATCAATCTATTAACATATAAACAAAACGTTTTACAAAACCAACCAAGTATCAAATTTCGACATTCCCCATCCTTCACGAGCTGTGAAGAAAATCCCAAATGGAATCCGCAATATGCCACAAGAAAATATATATACTCCGAAACGCGGCCAAGTAAATACGGATGTGGGTATGTTTGTAAAGAACTCAGCGGACCTGAGTGTGGTACAATCAGACATATGCATTATGCATGAGACCACCCTGAGGCGACATATGCTTAGAAAGTTCCCGTAGATTATTAATATTTGTACGACGGCATTAAGCTCACGAACTGCTGAGGTGCGCTGCCATCAAATTTTGATTAGGAAAAGTTTTGGTAATGAATTTGAGTTGTATACTTGTTACTGTTTCGTCACTTGATATAGTAGGGACTTGAGTTGTGGCGTGATGGAAGTTGTGAATTGAAGTTTTACTTGATTTTGTATGGTAATGCTGTGAACGTTATATAAATAACTAGTTAGACCCGAATTATGTGTCCCTGTATGCTATTATTAAGTTGCAATAAATATATTAATTAAAAAATAAAAAAAAATGCTACAAGTGTTAAAAAAGTATTTTCAATAATTTTTATTTTATAAAGCGTAGTCCGAAGTTTAACCGTTTTTGCGATATTAGCACATTTATTTTACTTTCTATAAACCTTATGAATCGATTCATCATAATCTGAGACCAGTGGCGCATAGCATGTAAGCGTGACAGGTTGTGGGTTTGATCCCCATTCTATCAATATTAAAAGAAATATTTAATATTTTCATTTCTTAGCTCTAGTGTCAAGGCAAAGTGGCGTGTTGAGTTCCGCCACTTAATACGCAATACCACCAGAATTCAATTGAAAGTCAGGAGTGGAATGTCTTAACACAATGAGATACGATAGCGTGAAGCTAAAAAATAATCATAATTTGATGAAATCTATAGGTTCTAATCTCAAATAATACGTAAAAGTTAATTTTATTACTTGAGGCCAGGCGTGGTGCAGCGGCACGAAGTGTGGCTGGTAAACTAGTTGTAGGTTCAATCTCCACTCGAGGAGATGAAATACTTACTAAAATTTATATTTCCATTTCTTTGCTCTGGTGTCGAGGCTAAGCGCGGCATCGACTTCTGCTACTAAACACGCAATGCCTCCAGCATTCGGCAGAAAGTGGGGAACGGAGTGTCTTTACACTACGTTCCCTCTGCCTACCCTGCTGTGTATGGGATACAGCGTGAAGCTGATTTGAATTTTAATAGTATTACCACCTTTTAAATTTAACCAAGATTAGACAACAATTTCCACGATTTTCATGAGTGCAAATGACATACTTCCACAGTCTCAGACCTTCCTATTGTGTCCAATATAGTTAGCCAATCAGTACACGCGAACACTAACTAATTCAATGGACAGACACATATTGTTTAATAATAACTTTTGGCTCACATTTCATAGAACATTTTATAACGGAACAACGGAGACGGCTCTTAAAGTGGTTTATATCTGGTATAAGCAAAAAGAGTTTATGTTTCTATCTTGTTTATTGAAATTATATTATTATTATTATTGAATAATAAAAAGGGGCCATCGTGGCCCAGGGGCACAAGGGTGTTACTGTAACGCGATGGTTGTGGGTTCAATCCCCACTCGAGGAAATGCAATATTTATCTAAATTTACATTTTCCTTTCTTCGCTCTGGTGTCGAGGCAAAGAGAGGCGTTAAGTCCTGCCACTCAACACGCAATGCCTCCAAAATTCGGCGGAAATTAAGAAACAGAGTGTCTTAACACTATGTTCCCTCTGCTTACCCTGCTGTGTGCACGATACATTCAAATCAAACATTCAAAGAGTATGTAAGTACTATAACATTTCATTAAGTTACATTCAATCAAGTTCACAAGAATGAGCCTTTAAGAGATATCCAGTAATACGGCTATTATAAAATGTCTTATAAAATAGAATAAGGATCTCAACAATTGGTGCAAGGAGCCATGCAAGCCAATTGGAGCAAAATACTAAGGAATTTCGAAAGCTTTTCAAATGAATTCCAACAATGAATATGTCGAGACAGTATTTAACCTCTTTTTCCATTTCAAATGTAAAATGTAAAAGCTCATGTCAGTCTGTATCAAGAAAAGAATTTGGTTTAAATGGTCCCTTTTTTTATATCCTTTAGCACTTTATACAATGTTTCATAGTGAAGTGAATAATTTAAGTTTCATAAGGAATGAGAAGATAAAGTCGTGCTTGTTAAAAATAATTTTAAAGCTTTAAAAATAATTAATCTTTCCTTTTTTGATGTGAATATATATATTTTTTTTTGTTCTTTTATTTATTAACTTTAACTGTGCACGGGCGGCACTAGTATTAAACTGTAAACGCAACGGTTGTGGGTTCGATTCGCACTCGCGGAATTATTTTTTTTTATGTTTCGTTTCTTCGCTTTAGTAACGAGGCAAAGCGCGGCGTTGAGCCTCCACTCAACACGCAATAATACTTCGATAATTTGCGTCACGATCCTTGTCGAAAAGAAAATCGAGAATATTTAATAGAATTGAAGTTTTTTTTTATCTTCATGCTGTAGCACATAGCGTGGTAGGCAAAGGGTACTTGGGAACCCAGTGCGAGATTCTGTTCCCATTAGACACTTCCGTTCCCCACTTGCAGTCGAATTTTGAAACACTGCGGGTAGGGGACGGGTGTAGTGGGACTCAACGCCGCGCTTTACCTTATTACCAGATAGGAAAAATGAAACTTTATTTATTCAAATGGGATTCGCAGTCGCATTTACAGTCAGAAACGTAACCGCTGCACCACGACGGCCCTCTTTATTACTTGTCAACAGCAAACTCAATTTTCCATGGTCAAATGGACACAAGCGCATTTCCGATAAGATTTCCTATATTTACCCCCAGCAAGACGTTGGGAAGTAAACACGGATGTCCTGCGGCTATGGCACTTTGTCAAACACGAGTCGGTTTCAACTCGGCGTATAGTGCAACATAAATAGTTTAACTCATTTAATGTATGTTTCATTAAAAAAATATTTAATTGTTTTTGGTTGTAGGTAGTAAGTACTTCTACAACCAAAATACATGCATTTTTTATGTGTAGGATGTTTATAAATATATATTAAATTATGGACAAATCGCAGCACGACATGCCGTTTGCGTTGACTACAAAATGTAAAATTCTTTTATTTTACGTTTCTCGAGGAATGTCGGGAAATCCTGCCTTAGTGCTCTCCTACATCATGTTATGTCTTGATAATATGAAAAGTGAAATATAAAGTATTAAAACACTTGATTTCCGCTGCTTAACCTGTTTTATTCGACAAAACCCTCAATGTTGTTCAATTTTTATTTGTTTCTCACCTTCTCGCGCACAATCAGGCTTATCAACGCCCACATAGTTAACGTAATCCCCAAATAATTGTTTACGGCGCGCCGTCACGTTCTTAGAAGCTACCCGCGATATGCCTAAGCAAATTGTGAAATTCACAACAAAATTCCACTCTATATTAGATTCGCATTCTTATACCGACTGAGCGCTGTGTGAATACAAAAGGAGACCACTCCAGAAACTGCTTGAGAATATCTAGATGTCTATATGAAATATATAAATTGGGGCCCTCGAGTACAATGGAGTGCAACAAACTTGGTACAAAGTAGTTGTCCACAGTCGTCTATTGTTCGCGAGTTGCTTTGTAATTATGTATTGGCATATAATTTCGTTTATGCTCTAACGAATTTGTATCCGGAGTATTGTTAATATAGGAATTTATTATTTAATTACTCAACATAGTGGTTATTAACTTGTTTCGTTTCAGTTGTTACTATCGCAAATATCGGTGGTATCTTTGTTGTTCTTCATTTGTTGCATGAAAGGTAGAGATTATATCTTTTTTTATTGCATATTTTTTAATACGGTATGCTTTGAGAGGGTTCTACTTATGATTTGGTTATTTTGATGAAAAGTACAAAAAAATCTATAATTCCATTAAAATTAATAAAAATTATATTATTTTTAGTTTTTGGAAAAAAATGCTTTAGGCGAGAGTAAAACTTTTAAGCTTTAACCATACGAAACCTGGAAACCTCTTGTTAAGACACTTTGAATCGATTCGAAAACATTTCCTTTCCCCATTTTCCGCTGTATTCTGGAAGTATTTAGGGTTGAGTGATGGTGTCGTATTTATAAATAATTAATATTTATCTATACTACATGTTCATAACAAAGATTCTTTTAAATTGACTTTGAACCCAGAATCTATAGATGCTATAAGTAAACTTCAAATAAGACTTTCCCACTAAGCTAATAGCTAAAATCCACTAATTGTATTCAGACTGACCGATTAAATAAAGCGAGTAAACATTGCACTGAAAGCTATCGTATTCGTGATTAGAAAGGTAATTAATTTTGTCCAGTGATTGATGCGCGCTTTGATGACGCGTCGAATTCATCGTGTATTCATCAATTATTCAAGTAATAATTAAGCATAACATATTTTCTTCAATAACAAAATATTCATAAATAAAAACTAGGCAAGTGCGAGTTGGAATTCACGGACAAACGATTCTGTACCATTATCTATAAAAACGACACCGTACCATAGTCTATAAAAAAATATATATATTTTTATTACTTTTTTAAAATAAATATATTTTAACTAAATGATCTGAGATATTTTAAGGGACTCTTTCCATTGTCAACAATCAGAAAAATCTTTTTGTTGTATCAAATCACTCCTAAAATTTTATTTTATTCTGTTTGTACTGTTAATGTTTTCTGTTACAATACATGATCGGTAAAAAAATTCAACTGCCTACCAGCAAACCAATACTATCTGCACATCATCATACAAACAGCCTGGCGACATATTGACATATTGCCTGGCGTATTTGTTTAATCAATAAAAAGCACGGCGATGTGTTCCGTCACAAACAATATAAAGATTTTTTATCTCTAAATATCGATGATATAAGAAAGTAAGTAAATAAAGGAAGTAAATAAAAGAAACATTCATAAATGGAATATTTACAGCCAAAAAATGCAAAAAACTAAATTTTACAAATAATTTTTAGTATTTTTGACTAAGTGGCGTACGCACCATTATCATCATCCATTCAATTACTAAGTATCTCAAAGTGAAAGTTTTATAAAATAATAATAAAAAGTTACAAAAAACAAGAACACCTGTTGAACTTCAGGATTTTCTTGGATAGCGTGAAATTTATTCGTGTTTCACAGAAATGGTCTAGATAACCAAGAATATTGGTGTGTTTGATAGTAAGCTGAAGCGTACAACCGTAGAGGTCTTGTTAGTGAAGTCTTTCGAGTATTTTCTTTAAAATCCGGTATATTATTAAGCTTTTTTTTTTCATTTATACCATCTATGATCTTAACCTTATTATACATTAGGAAACCTTATTAAACCATACATATTATAAGATCGGACCGAAAACGAATTTTGACCGGATTTAACGATACCGAACTATGGGAACAATTAACATTTGAACAAAATATCAAAGGCTAGTTTTGGATTCGCTTGCACTTTAAAAATGTGGGAGCAAAAATCGTCCTTAATATAGGTTACTATTATTAAAGTACCGTACAATATGATATTTATTCTAGAATACTTAATATTTTACTTCTGAAACATCTAAAAATAAAGAGATACCAGGAAGTACAAATTAAGACCAATCGTGACTCAGTGGTACAAGCGGTTGACTGTATACGCGACAGGATATAGTTCGGTTCCCCCTCGAGGACATTCAATATTTTAATTTCTTCACGTTATCATTGCAAAAGTGCGGCGTTGAATTCCTCCATTCAAGTAGTCTCCTGAATCCGTGTGTGTATGTGTGTGAGAGTGAGAGGTCTTTATAATAAGGTTACCCTGCAACGTAAAGCTGAAACCCTGGATGAAACGTAAAGCTGAAAAAAAGGGAACAAATATAACTCGAAACATATAAGAACATTCATTCAATGCAACAGAACTACGTGTTTCATACAGCAAATTGCTCCTCAGTTCATAGCCAACCAGCCAGATCTATCAGTAGATTCCGGAAATAAATTCACAAAATAAAAATAATGTTTGGTCGGTCACGTAGCACAAATAAACATCTCTTAACGGCTTCTCGAGCTCGGTTAAGGTCTTAAACCACCGTTTAACGTCGCCTCAGACAGTTTAGTGCGAATTCTTCGCCGGTCAACCTACTGAGCTGAATAGAGGAATTCTTATTGACTATTAGGCCTATTTTATTGCGTAGTTAGAGTTATTAGATCTATATAACAGAGTCTGTTATGTCAAAGTGGAATTGTGTTTTGGTACACGTGATGATTGTGAGTTCAATCCTTTTATGGTGCTTTTATATTTAAGTTACACTTATTTGCGACTTCCACTGGTTAGTCAAATGGGTAAAGATATTAACTAACGGGTTATGCACGTCGCAGACACATTCCGAGGCCTATATTTAAATCGCTTACAACTTTGAAAGCGATCTTCAGATGTAGTTCTCATTCAGAGATTATTGAAACGGCATCTCAAGGTCGATCTCAGAGTTGATAAATACGGGTTCGAATACGGCAGGTATCTCTAGGAGCTGGTGGATTACATCGAAACGTAACCGTAACATATTATATTTCACCACTTTCCGGTGAATTCTGGAAGTTTAATAGCGGAGATCAACGCCACGCTTTGCCTCGATATACTTTCCTAAAACTAAGAATTATTTTTACTATCTACATTGTACAGTTTGTAGATAAAATACAAAAAAAAATATTTATATTTATAAAGTAATTTGATAAAATGTTTTTATTAAATAACTTTAGTATAGGTCAATGACTGGCGACTGCTAGTATATGAATTTCATTAATTTGTTTAGACTTCGATAGTCTCTAGTTGCTTCTTATAATTTGTTTTTCTTAATAATTTGTCCCTCTTTTTTTATTATATTTTTATAGCAAAAAATACATTTAAATATTTCTTCTGATACAGTAAAAAATACCATTATGACTACTAAATAACCTTTACTACCGACATCACTAAATCTCGGAGAATTTCATTCAAATAGGATCCTCGGAGTCCAAAGGCTAATTTTCAAACAAATCGACGTTCGAAGGTAACCTCAGATTGTTTGCGTTGCCCTCCCACTACTCTGCCAGTTTACCTCTATTCAAGCTCTAATAAACTGAATGGTCAGGATCATCACAATCTTTACCATTGAAGGGTCGAACCTTAAACCTTAATTTTATGTAAGGCATAATAACTAGTGAATTCGGTTTCTCTTCTTCTTCTAGGGTATGAAATATTTAATATTTTAATTTTCTCGCTCTGGTGACGCGGCGAAGCGCAAGGTTGAGTTCCGACACTCAACACGAAATGTCTCCAGCGTATATATGAAATGTTTTAATGGTAACGAAATATTGTGTCATAATTTTCCAAAATTCAGTTCAAGGAGTATGAACGCCTCTTGGAAGCCGTCTAAGTTCCAAGACGCGTGCTCAAATTCCGTTCTAATTTTTAATTTTTAATATATTTTCACTAAAAATAATATAGTATTAATGTTTAGAATTGTATTAAGGAAATTATCATTGAAAAGCTTCAATATTATACAACACTTACATCACCATCCATAGATAAAAAGCACATTCTCAACAGTACTCCGAATTCTAACAACGCAGCCACAAACGGTGCTTATCCATAATCCCGGACAGCACAAAAGCCGCACAAAATTCAAAAGTATCTTCACAATTGAATATTTATAGCGGTTTCCAAATAAACCAAGGATCGATCTTAATACACTTGTTCAACTCAAACACATTTTGCATATCGTACCTTCTAGTTTTAATTAATTCAATAGTATTAGAGGCTCTCCGCCAGATCGCCCTCTCTCTGCTCGAGGATGGTAATGGACTGCCGAGGCCGGTGGCAGCATTCGTTTCTGGATATCTGTAGATAGTTACATACGTGAAAATATTTTTTTATTTAATATTTTTATAATTAAGGCCAGTTTGGCACAGGGCACAACAGTCAGACTATGAACTTGTCAAAAGGTTCAATTTCTACTCGGAAAATAAAATATTTTGTATCTTTATTTATTCTCCCTGATGACAAGGTAGAGTATTCAAGAGTAAGAGTGCTTCCAAAATTTTTCGGAAAGTAAGGAATGGAAATGTAGTTACATATGTTCCCATTTAAAAATAGATGTTCCTTTTTAGATTGTTTGTCGACGATTTAGGCACATATTGTCATGATAATGTTAAATAACGTTATATAACGGTATATATATATATATATATATATATATATATATATATATACGAATTGATTAATAGAATTTGTAAAAAAACGTAAAAATTTATTATAAATTTTGTATTTTATTACTTTTTTCATCAAAAGATAAATTCGTTTCTTTTATAGAATTACTTTGCCGTCCGTCGGTCTATCTGTCACGACTATTTCGAGAGCGCTGGCTTACTAAGCTTTTCTTTGGTCCCTAGGAACATAGAAAAAAATCAAGCTGAGTCAATGCAATTGAAAAATACGAGCATTTATGCATTATGTATAAGGTACTTCCCGTGAACCTATAATTTTTAAATTGAACCTAAAGTTTTTCAATTTGGTAATTTCATGATAAAGCTTCTATTTGTAAAAACTTGACTCGTTACGAATAACGTTAAGACGGGATATGATACCTATATATACGTATAGATTTAAAAATATTTTTTTACTATTTTCTCAATTTATGAATAATTGTGCAATCAAACAAGTTAAAATAATATTGAATTGAATAAAACAGTTGCTTTTTGCGCGATTGCTCCAAATATATGCAATCGCCCGTGCACAATTACTGTACGACAGTTTGCGGTTGAAGGTATTTTATGAAATATAATTAATGTTATTATACAAGAATACAGAATTTTAAAATAACTGCCATCATCAGCTTCGTTACTCCAAAAGCAATGGCTTATTGTTTTTATGTTCTTAAAAAAGTATAGATTTTACACTTTCAACAAACAACGCGCATTTCAGAAATGTTATGCAGAGTAAAGGTAGTCAACGTCCCATTTTGCACTTTTTCATTCTTCTTCACGTTGTACCCTGCAGGGTAGATAGAGGGAACCTAACATTAAAACATTCTTTTCTTTTCTTGCCGCCCAACTCTCTGTCCGTTGAGTGTCAATGATACGCTTTGTCTTTTTCCCAAAGTGATAAAATGAAAAAACATATTCGTCAAGTAGGAAAAGAACTCCTACGACAATACCTTTTATATTTTACGAAAAGGAATTTAAGGGCGGCTGGGAGATTATAAAACTATTTAGCTTTTTTATAATATTTTTTTTAAATCACTAAAGGTATAATAAGTTAATACAAGCACACAAATACAAATAGTCCGCTTGTAGTCATTTGCATAACGTTCCCACATTACTTTACAACATCAAATAAAACTTCAATTCACAACTTCAATCACGCCACAACTCACCTCCCTACTATATCAAGAGACGAACAGTAACAAGTATACAACTCAAATTCATTACCAAAACTTTTCCTAATCAAAATTTGATGGCAGCGCACCTCAGCAGTTCGTGAGCTTAATGCCGTCGTACAAATATTAATAATCTACGGGAACTTTCTAAGCATATGTCGCCTCCGAGTGGTCTCATGCATAATGCATATGTCTGATTGTACCACACTCAGGTCCGCTGAGTTCTTTACAAACATACCCACATCCGTATTTACTTGGCCGCGTTTTGGAGTAAGTATATATATTTTCTTGTGGCATATTGCGGATTCCATTTGGGATTTTCTTCACAGCTCGTGAAGGATGGGGAATGTCGAAATTTGATATTTGGTTGGTTTTGTAAAACGCTTTGTTTATTTGTTAATAAATTGATCTTTAATATTTGTTTTAATTTGAAGTAGCAAAGATCAATCTTTACATTTTAGTATAATTACATCACAGGAAACAGCGTGAATCTAAAAAAGTATTTTACATATAGTTGTAGGAACTAGAAGTGATGAATAGTCAGGAATCTTACTAAGGATAGCCTCTATTACAATGATTTTAATTATCAAAAATAAATCAGCTTCACGCAGCATCCCGCAATCGGAGTGTTAAGACACTCCGTTCCCCACTTTCTGCTAATTCTAGAGGCATTGCGTGTTGAGTGGCAGAACTCAACGCCGCGCTTTGCCTAGTTACCAGAGCGCAGAAATGAAAATAAATTTAAATAAATATTTCAACTCCTCGAATGGGAATCGAACCTACGACCTGCGCATATGAAATTAATGGATTTTGTTCTAAAGATGAATTGATGATAGTTCTAGATTAATACCTTAGAACAAACTATGGCGTGATTTATTTGTTATTCGAAAAAAATATGAAAAAACCAAGCCCCACCCACACCAATCGGTTTTACAGTCATACTTTGTGCCCTCGCCCTGCGCCTCGACTAGGCATGAACATACATATATGTGTTAATAAAAAGAATTTTAAAAAAGATGAATGCTGTAGAGATCTGACCTCTTTGTAGAATATATGGAATCAGTTTAGCTTATAAAAAGATACTCAGAATGACAGTCTCTAACCAGCGATGTCTCATAAATTAAGAAGAATATGATTAAGTTGATAAGGGAGGCGGGTTGCTTGATCTTCAAAACCATAGTTTTGATGGTACTAGAAAAAATGTCACGTATATAGCATGAGCGTCCGGGGACGCTTCTAATAACAGGCTAGTATCGGTGGACGAGGCGAAAGAGATAGCTCTTTCAGAAATTAGAATTCGGTGATCCGTTCTCCTTGGCTATTCCACTAGGGATACAGCTTGAAGGTTAAAAGAACTCCTTTCTTTTTCTACGTTAAGAGTATGTTCGTATAATGAACCTTTCCTTTTTAAAATATGCCTTAAAAATTCAACGGAAAGAGAGAACGGACACTCCGTTCTTAACATTAGGTAGCTCTTTCCCAACCTACTGAATACGGGATACGGCTTGAACCTGATACAATAAACCTTATTCTATATGACACCCTACATCGCTTTCCGGGTATTATAAGTCCTACATACATTTACATCGAAAGATATAACATTTTGTTGTAACATGAAAACTAAGAGCTTCATCCGCCCTCGAAAAGGAAAATAAGTATATAATAAATTGTAATGGCGTGCTAACAATGGAGTTTGATAAGAAAAGCATTCCCATGTTCAGAATCAGTCACGTTCGATAACACACTTTCGCTACCGTGATTTACAGCCGCAAAGGAAATTGTAGCTGTAAAATGAATTACTGAATGAGTTTCGCATTCACTATTGGTCTCAAAAATGAAATCAGTTAAAGGTATGGCGTGTATTAGAAAATGTGATCTCAATTGAAATTGAAAATAACGATAAAAAAGCAGTGGTTTTTTCGTATACCAAGATCTTTCTTGGTAGACGTAATACAGGTCATCTCCTAAGAGAACTTATATGACACTCCGTTCCCTACTTTCCGGCGGGTTTTTGAAGCATTGCGTGTTAAGTAGCGAAACTCAACGCCGTGCTTTTCCTTTTTATTCGAATGAGCACTTTGTTCACGACCACTTTGCTTTGCTATCCCTCAAAATGCGGGATACAGCACGACGTAGGTTATTTTATTATTTTTTTCTTTTCTTCGTGTCCACGACCCGAATGCTCAATTAGTACCAACAAACTATGATTTTGTAATATTATAAAATAAATATTGCGAAGAAATAAACTCTCAATAGGAAACTAATGATATATTTTGAAAGATGATATAAAATAATGAACCGGCCAAGTGCGAGTAAGACTCGATCACGAAGAGTTTCTAACTATTACTCATATCTATAAGAACGACAGAAACGTAATGTCCGTTCTGAGGAAGATTCTCTTTTATTCTGTTTTTTAATATGTAGATCTAAGTGGTCTAACTGTGTCGGTTCATGATATACAGCACGCAAGAACCACAGATAGACAGACAGCAGAATCTTACTAATATGTTAGAAGCCCAAATAGAAGACGGAATGATCTCGTTATATAAATAAATATATTAAATTTGCAACTATACTTACATTTAAACATAGAATTTGAACCTGCGAAAATAGAAATATCATAAAATAGTTTTTTTTCTTACAACTGCGAGAGAACATTGTGAACAAAGACATATTGAAAGTTTGAGTTTAAAAGTATTATAACCGTTCTGTTTCTCGGTGAATTTTGTCGACAAATCTAACCTTTTGAGAAAGTGACTCTCTCTAAATCGAATATGGACGTTTTAAAAGAACTTTATAAGAAAGAATCGACGCCATCTTCGATAGTCGTGCAGTTGAAATGTGTTATATAAACGTTGTCTATTCTACATTTTTTATTGATTCCAGAGATTTATAATGTTAAAAATTAAATCAAATTAAGTCAGCTTCACGCTGTATCCCGCGCACAGGCAAAGGGAACCTAGTGTTAAGACATACCGTTCCCCACTTTCCGCCGAGTTCTGGAAGCATTGCGTGTTGAGTGACGGAACTCAACGCCGCGCTTTGCCTCGACACCAGAGCGAAATGAAAATATAAATGTAAGTAAATATTTCATTCCCTCCAGTGGGGATCGAACCCACAACCAGTTGATTTTACAGTCCCACATCGTGGCCCTGCGCCACGACTGCTGTCCTTTTAGTATTATAATATTTTTACTTTATTACTAAAGTCCAGTGATACATAGCCCAAAATATTTTTAGCAAAAGTGAACTTATCCGTAACAAAGATTTCTTCCAGTCAACAAATATAGATGGGAGATAGAAGAACAGAAGAAACCACATAACAAAATGCTAAATTATTCTACTAGTGCTAAATTATCCTTCGAATTACATTCTAGAGATGAACTGATGACAATTCTAGAAGATTAAGACCTTATAACAAACTATGGCACGATTTAGTTGTTGTACCTGTCGTTTCTATTTCTTACTGAGTACAAAAAAAAACTAAGCCAATTCTTGGTCAGTTTATCTTTTGCCATTATTTATTTTTGAGGCCAGTCGTGGCGCAGTGGTACAAAGTGTGACTGTTAAACCGACTGGTTGTGGGTTCGATCCCTACTCAAGGAGATGAAATATTTACTTAAATTTATATTTCCATTTCTTCGCTCTGGTATCGAGGTAAAGCGCGGCGTTGAGTTCTGCCACTCAACACGCAATGCCTCCAAAATTCGGCAGAAAGTGGGGAACGAAGTGTCTTAACACTAGGTTCCCTCTGCCTACCCTGCTGTGTGCGGGATAAAGCGTGAAGCTAATTTAATTTTTAATTTATTATTTATTTTTCATGAAATATATAACAATATAAAAAAAATGGAGGATTAATTTCGTAAAGACGTATTTCAGAAATGACCCAAGTCCGTAATATTGACGAAATACCAATTAATAGTTAATTTCACGATAAAATAATATTATTCATTATTAAAATACTATTATTACTTTCAGATCCTTTTGTAATTAGCTCATTAAAATTTATTAGTCCATGAGCACGGCTTATAAAGTTAATTTTGTTAAGTATGAATTAACGTTCATTTGGGACTATAGAATATTTTTATCGTACTTTTTTTTTTCGGAACTTCACTTTTTTTTCACTTAGGTTAGGTATAGGGAACCTAATATCAAGACGAATCTGTTCCTCACGCAACATCCAGGTGAAGTATTTTTTATAATTCATTTTCTCGCTCCGGTTACCAGGCATATTGGTATTGGATTCGTCGCAATACTTAGAGAATACGGCGGGAATTAGAGAATGGAGTGTTATAACACTAGATGCCCCTCTGTCTACTGTTATGTGTGGGATACAGCTTAGTTCTCAATTATTACGTTATTAATAAAGACTATATCGTAATAGAATATAGCTTATCACAAATATTATATATACGAATTGTAGCCCGCAACATCGTTTCCGTGAACTGAAGTGAAGTGAAATTCAATTTTTACAGCTCCCACAGAAATTACGACAATTTCTCTCTTTGTGTTTCTCTCTTTTTGTCTCTTTTACTTTTCGAGGGTATGACATGACATCGACAATATGCCAAATATCACTTCCCTGCGGGTACTTAGTCGTTTTGGCTACATATATACATACAAACATACTTAGTAGACGAAGATCACATTGGACATTCAGTACAAAAGGTCAATTATTCCCGAGTCCGCTATAAAAGATAATAATCTAATAAATATTTAATGTGTAATGAATATTAAGCTGTTTGCTGTCAAGAGGGCTCGGTTTTGATGTCTCATCAATACGATACCGGGTGAAATTTGACCAAATTATCAAATAATATTGTAAATGGAATTCAATGTTTGTGAAATGTATCGGAGATTCTTATAATATAGATAGACCTTTATATGTTCTAATGTGATTCGATTCTTTTTTTCATTATTATAAAGATACTTAATAAAGATAAAAAAAGAATAGTATATTTAAAAAATATATTTAATAGTTTTGAGTTTGTGGGTTTTTAGATTCACGCTTTACCATGCATATAGCCAGAAAGGTAGAAATAAATCAGAACAATTCAATGACAGAAATGAACGCCGCGCTTTGTCTTATCAGTAGAAAACAGGGATCGTACCTACAATCTATACATTACGTCGTATATAAAAAAAATCGGTCTAGTGTTAGGTGGACTCGTTCTCAGATGGTGCCAAATTAATTTTAGGACGACGGAAAGTATAATTTATAAAAGTTGACAAACTCAAACATGCGGAAATCATTTTATTTCAAATAAAGTACTATTACTGAGGCCAGTCGTGGCCCAGCGGCACGAGGTGTGACTGTAAAACCGACTGGTTGTGGATTCGATCCCCACTCGAGGAGATAAAATATTTACTTAAATTTATATTTCCATTTCTTCGCTTTGGTGTCGAGGTTAAGGGCGGCGTTAAGTTCTGCCACTCAACACGCAATGCCTCCAGAATTCGGCAGAAAGTGGGGAACGGAGTGTCTTAATACTAGGTTCCCTCTGCCTACCCTGCTGTGTGCGGGATACAGCGTGAAGCTGATTTATTTATTTTAAAGTACTATTATAAGTTTGTGATATAAATATAAAACAACGAAACTTCTTAAAAAAAAACAGAACAAATAAGATCACTTTGTTTTCCGTCTGTCCATCTGTCAAGACCATTTATTTCGACATCGCGTAAAGGTATCAAGCTGAAATTAAAAATAAATATATTCAATTCCACGGTCCCTCAGTGGGGATCGAACCCACAACCAATGGGTCTACAGGTACACTTTGTGCCGCTGCGCCACGACTGGGCTCATAACAACATAAATAAAAGAAAAAATCTGCAAAATATAAAATTATAGGTATTTCATAGAAAAAAAGAACATTGCAAACTTATATTTATTGATCATTTCATACAAAATAAGGGCATGTGGTCGCAAACGTAAATTTGTTAGCTTAAGTTCCCGCGTATTGAAAACCTGTAGAGTATTTCTCGTAGATATAATAATGAAATTAAGCATTCAGACATTAGTTCAAATTCGCTGTTCAAACAGTTTATTCGAAATTTAAATAGCCAGGATTGAATATTACTTAAAATATCCTTATAAAATTATCTTATATAATAAATATAAAAGTATCCTACGTTTCGAGCCATCCAACGGTACTAATTTTATTTATATTGAAACAGAAATGTATAATTCAATTTGCAATTTATTTACGCTAACATTTTTGTTATGTTAGTTTTATTTCTCTTAAAAATCAAGGCATAAAATGTATAAACTTTACAAAATTTCTAATATCTTTTTGCGGTTTAAAATAGTAAAATTACCATTAATAATAAAATATGTAGGTGAAAAATATAATTATTTAAAATAATTCAATTATAAATAATCTCTATATTTTATAATTCAAAAGAAATAATAACGTAATTAATATTTTTTATATTGCAAGATATAATAATGTTGGCTGAATAAGTTACTGTCAACGTCAAAGTTAAAAAAAGAGAAAGAAGATGGCGGACGCGGCTTTCGTCTGGTGAAGAAGTAGTTTTAATATATAAAAATATTTAAATAGCATGAGAAATTTACAAAATTTTTATAATGTACGTAAAATGCTTGCCGCCATCTTTGTTAGATACGTGCATGTCAATTGTGAATTTAAAGTTATATAGGTTTAAAGAATTATAATTGTAAATGTAAGTTTATATTTATAAATATATACATTTAAAAATATCATTAATAATATGATACATATAACTTTCTTATAACAAATCAAATTATTTTTAAATATTACTTATTTATTATATGAGTAGATATATGCAATGTCTGACAAAAAAGGCAATCTGTCAATATATTTAATTAAGTATTGTAAATATATTAGATGGTAACAAATTGTAAATTATTAACTGTTTCTTACGATCGCTGGAGTTCATTGACCCTACGTTTTAGTAGTAATTGATGTTGAGTTACACTAGACTGCCTTTTGGCTTCGCTGGTACTAACATGCATGGCTAAGTAAATTGCTATGGTATTTAATTATTCTATAGTGTTTATTTCAATCTCTTGAATCTCTTTTGAACCTCTTGAATTTATTTCAATTTCTTGAATAAGGTTATGGGTAAGACACTCCGTTTTTCATTTTCTGCCAAGTTGAGTGGCGGAAATTAACGCTGTGTTTTTGCATTGATGTCTGAGCGAAAATATTAATAAATAATAATAGCATTTTCTCTAGCGGAGGTGGAGTGGACGTGGGTTGGAACCCATATCCGTTGCGTTACATTCATACCGTTATGCTCTTGCGCCACGACGGCCTCAAAATTGCAAAAATATTGTCTTTACATCAAAAATTATAAAATTTTTAAAAAATCTACGTCGACGCTATAATTTTATACCATGCAAATATGTAAATGTACTCTAGTGATCGCTGATGTAAAGCGAACTTGTAATTTCATACATTTTAAACATTATTTTTCTATAATACGATGTTTATTTTTTAGCTGTTTTCTGTATATTATAGCACCGCAACCAAGCGTTAACTCAATAGTTCTCAACTCTGTCAAGGTGCATAAATGCAGGATACTGTTGAAGTTAAAAAATCAAACCCACGAATATACCTTGTATTGCCAGACGCTGACCTATTTAGCCACAAAGCCTCATGACCTGGAAATTAAAAAGTATATATATACTGTTTTAATATTAAAACAATTACTGGCAAAATTTGAAGTGAGTACAGTGAACCAAATTATAATTATTAGTAATAAGCATAACATAACTCTATGCACAATATTAAAAGTTTTTTTTAATGTCACCATAAAATCAAATAAAGGTGAGTATAGAATTAAATATTTCATTGAGCGACCCATTTTTTCAAGCGTGACTTGTATTATAAAATAACGTCAAGACGTTAAAGTGAAATAGTGAATAGGAAAATTTACGCCCGATTGGGTCAAGCTTAATCGATTTGTACGGAATAGTAATTATAATTTGAATATAATAGATCCATAATAATAACTACGACTATGTGTCGTGTACATGCACACACACAAAATGTGTACGTTGCATATTTTTATAAATATATTATGTTTTTTTTTTTTAATAAGACATTGATAAAGATAAACTTTGATAAGGCGTCGACGGAGAATATCCTAATGTCCATTAATCCACAACTCAACTTTTTTTTTATTAAGTTATTGACTGTGAACTTTCAATATACCATTTGCAATTTAAAATAAAAGTATTGGCGGAAAGTGGAGAACGGAGGTGTCCTAATACTTTTTTCTCTTTGGCTGCCCTGCTTTATGCAAATTACAAGCAATTTAAAAAGAAGAATTGTTTCCTTGGAATTTCTTCTAAACTCTATTTATGTTTCTTCGTAAGTAAAACTAACTAAGCACTAAGGTTAAAAGAAAATAAGTGATCCATATATTATTCTTTATCCCGAACAAACCAAGAAGCTCACGCACTTGGAAGGTAGTATAACGAAAATTTCATTTAAACCCGACAAGTACTTTTTACGTGACTCACATGTTAAAGAAGAGGTGATGAAACTATTTCAACAACTGTCTGTGGCTTCTCATATAATTTAAGTTTTCGACTTTCATATTATAGGGCTTTTAACATACGGATAAAATAAAAGAATAAAAAATTAATAAAAGTAAAATTTTCGTTGTTTAATTTTTTTTAGCTTCACTCTGTATCCCGCATATAAAAGCAGCGGCAACTCCGTTTCCCACTTTCCATGGAATTTTCGAGACATTCCATGTTGAGTCAAATACAATTAATTAATTAATAAAAATTAATTAGTAATAATTTATGCCTCCAAGTGGGAATCGAACCCACAAGTTTCCAGTCACATGTCACGAAGGACATTACGGATGGACACGATTAAAATAAAAAATAAGAAAATTATATTTGGTTGAAACATGTATCCTCTTCTTTATGTATATTACTAGACTTTACAATATATCGTAATAGTTATTTTCAAAAATTAAATATGAAAAAAAGTGAATAAATCTCCATTTTTTTTGGACAAAATCAACGACACTAGTTTCCCAGGTCCCCTTTACCTACCCCGCTATATACAGGGCACAGTATAAATCTAAATATAAATTTATACCTTCATAAAATTCACATTTCAGTCAAATAAAATCCAAATACTACTACAATGGCGACACAAAAACTACCAAAAAAACTTTATAATATTGCTTTCAAACTTTCAACTAAAAGTACCAACATTAACTTTATACAGTCTAGACTAGACCCAATATATTCCGATGGCATTTTACAGTGGCATTTAGTATAAACCATAAAAAAACACAAGGTACCTCAAAGGTATCTGGCATGGTCGAACACTTAAGCGGGTTGGAGCACTCGGTTGATTAGACTGGGGCAAATTATGCGAATTAGCTCTAGCGCTCGCTTTCGTCTTCTTACATACAATGTGAATTGGGTCGTGTACAGTGGGAATGGGATTAGATCTTTAGTGGATGTGTTGGGATATTTTTAATTGTTAATATATTAAGATGGATTGAGGCTATGCAGATAAAAAAAGTAGGCAGGGAACCTGGGAACCTAGTGTAGATATATTTTCAATACAAATATTGAATTGTTTTGTTTATAGCAGAGTAAAAAGGGAGAATCTAATTTCAATACGCTGCGTTCTCTACTTGACGTCCGAATTTAAGATATTGCGTGTTAAATAGCAGAACTTAGTACCACTTGTGGTACTGAGTTCCGGTACAACTAACTCAGTACAATTTGAAATGACATAAATTTTTACCTATTAAATATTCTATTATTAAAAGAGAGTTACATAGGTGGAACCTTCGTGGTACAGAAGCACTAGCGTGCGACTGTAAACGTGACGGTTGCAGATTAGAATCCCACTCGGAGAAATTAAATATTTAATATTTTCCTTCCTTTGCTTTCTTTAGTAACGAGGTCAATCGATGTGTTGGTGTCAGGAATATAGTGCCTTAATACTAGGTTCCTAGCTTCCCTCTGGCTGTTATATGCGGGATACAGTGTAAACTAACAAAACAGAGTTATATTTACCTGCTTATTAAAAAAAAATATAAATCCATAGAAAAATAAAAAAAAACTCCTCGTCTCACCTACTCTGTGTAAGTATCCAAAGACGCCTTACTTATAATTCCGCTCAACGGGCGCCTAACTGATTACTCTTACACCTTCATTCCTTTTACCATAACCGCACGCTCTTATAAAGTGCTTCCCTCAAGCGAATTATAATATAGTCATTTGGTGGCAAATCGTGGTTGTGGGTTCGTTTCCAAGTTGACAAAATGAAATATGTAATAGGTTTATTCATTTATTCGGTCTGGTGTCGAGGTATAGTGCGGCCTTGAGCTCTGCCTCTCAACATGTAATGCGTTCAGAATTCAACGACGGTGAAGTTGCATGTATTTGTAGTCGTGTATTATTTCTTCAACATTTTTCAATGTTTTTTTTGACGCGCTGGTTTAGGCAGAATAGATTATGGAGAATTTTTTGCAGATTCACGTTTTTCTTCGGATACCAGGATAGACATAGATAACCTCCTCCCCCTCTTGTAAAAACACTCCGATCTCCTCCTGGATTCGCGACATTACGTGTTCTCATATGAACTTTATTTTTTCAAAGAACCCTTTTAAATAATAAAATGTACAATTTATCTCAGAGTTTTCTTAAACGAGTAGCAATATAATATCTTGGTATCGGATGTACTCGCCTGAAACTTCGAAGAAGTAATTGTCATTTTTTCCAGTGTTTTACATATTTTTTTAAACGCTATATTTAAAATTATATATTTTAAACGTGTATGGATTAAGATTTTTCTTTTTACATTGTATTGGAAAATTTATTTGGTTACTCCTAATTTAAGATTATTTAATCATCTTCGATAATTGCCTATTTGGCGCCGACAAATAATATTATATTAGAGATAAAAAACATATTAGCTTAATAAGTTAGTTATTACGATTTTTTTTTAAATTTTCATTTTCCCTTTGTTGTATAAAGAAATTACAGAGGCTGTAGTGATACAGCAGCGCAAGCGTTTTGTAACGCAAATGTAGTGGATTTGAATCCCACTCAGGGGAGACAACAAAGGATAGCTCAGCATCGAGTTCCGCCACTCAACACGCAACGCCCTGTCAAATGTCTTGGCAAAGGCAATGTTTCACTCTGCCTATAGAATCTAATCAAAATAGGAAAAAAATATATAATTCATTTAAAATCAAACACAATAAATAAATATGTCATACTAAAGTTACATTTCGACCAAAGAATTGCAGAGCCGACCACAACAATGATCAATCAGTTCACACAATATAGGGACCACAGAACCGCAGAAAGTAACATGCTGATGCCCATTAAGCCACATTTACAACGTCAACGTGGTATGAGGCGTTTTTTTTTTTTACTTTATTTTTTTTCTTTTTTCATTTTTTACGATTTTTATATTATTAGCGACAGAGTCCTGTCGTGATGCAGGGGTACATAGAGTGACTGTAAACGCGACTGGTTGTGGGTTCAATCCTCACTCAAGGAAATTAATTATTTATTTATATTTATATTTTCATTTAATCGCTCTGGTGTCTGGTATCCTATGAATTCAGCGGAAAATGGGGAACGGAGTGTCTTAACATTAGGTTTGCCCTGTCTACCATGTTGTGAGCAGAATACATGTGTAGCTGAGCGATTACCTCTCAACATGTTTTTCGATGTTTTCCAAAAGCCGTTAACTGAAACCACCATCGGCACTGTAAAAGTCACATTGACATCTCACATAGAAGTAATGTCATGAGTTACGTCAAAATTAAAAAAAAAAGTAATGTTTCTCTGCCTTCACGAGATTATCATGGGAATAGCCATTGCTTCATCCATTCATTTATATTATTATTATTATCGTAACGCAATCTGAGTGTAGGACGAAGGATGTAGATTTCATTCTCACTTGGCAAGATTTTTCACTTTTGTTTTCCCTCTTTTCTAATTTCCTAAAATTTTAACTTATGCAGTAGAAATTCCATAATATATTCAATATGAAAATAAAAATAAAATAAAATTAAAAAAAAAACACTTAATTGGTTTGTGTAGTCACCGCTTTAGGTCGTATGTCGATTTAATTTCCGCACTTGCGTAAAATGTAATCAAAGCGGTATTTGTTAGTGATAGCTGGTGTTTCGTTCCGATTGAGCTTTTGTTGCGGTGGTTTTAATTGATCGTGATCACTCAAATGTAAGACACTGGTTGAAATAGATTTTCTGTTGATATATCTATATGTGAGTCTATTTTGATTTTGTTGAGAGACCCTCGTGGCGCAACGGCGCACGTGAGTGATCGATCGTCGGGTCGTAAGCTTTTTTGGTATTTTAATTTCAACTAACTCGTGGGAATGACATTTTTAAAATTTTTATTTCCTTACTTTTGTAGCAAGGTAAAAATTACCTATATTTTCAATACTATTTAGCAAAGTGCAATATTATATACTTATAAATTATCACGTTGTATTGTTAATTGTCATATCGTACCAAATTTTATAACCGTAGGTCTACGAGAAGTGTCCTATAGATTTTAAACAAAAAACAATGCATAAATGTTCGTACTTTTTGATCGCGTTGGCATAGATAGCTTTTTCTGTGCTAAAACTGCTGCTGTGCTGTGCTGTGTGTGTGTGCTGAACATTTGATATAAATTTTATCTTTAGCCCATTTATTCGAGTTAAATGGTCTTGATAGACAGACAACAATGTGATAGAAGAAGAATAAGAGTTCAGTTTTTAACTTGAGATACGGAACACTAAGAAATAATATCAAACGTACATATAAATTTCAATGTATGTACTATATACCTATGAATGACGCCAACACAGCGCTCGTGCAATCCAATTAAGAACGATTTTGTTAGTACAATACCTTTGCCACAATAGTTTAAAGCTTATTTCCATTGCAACATTTTTAACGTGACAAAACAACATTTAATTCATAACGAAACTATTAAAGTTAAGTTAAAGTTTTTATTAAATTTGCTTTGCTAGTAAATGTGTGTAAAATCTTAAGCTCAATTTGTCCCATTTTTCAGTATCCTATTAAGCCGATGGATTGCGACTTCAGTTCTGATGACAATGAAATCTGAACTATATTTAATAAATATTATTTTTAATCCAAGATGGCCGCAGTAATAAAATGGCGGATTGCAAAATTTTACACAGTACACTAAATTACAGTGTTACACTAAGTTACAGTACACAGTACACTTTTATCACTTATCACTTATCACTTATCTTTATAGATATTGGGTTGAATTATCAAAAAAGATATATTTAACAGTAAAAAGAATATATTATTGTAACTTATAAGTAATTAAAAAAAAATGGGTCAATTGTAATTAATAATAGATAAATAATCTTTTCAAGCGATAAAGATCACGTAAATTACTCGTTCGCATGTCGATGTAATTACAGACAATTCAATTACTACGGACATCACTATCAATAATATACTCTATATTCCGATGAATATTTTTTTTCTACCTTGTAAACTTTAGTACTAAAACAAAATATTATTTTAAAACACATGTTTCTAACATTTTTAACTGTAATGATACACTTAGGTATGAAGAATTATATTTATGTTTTTATATATTTTTTTTCTAAAAATATACTTTTTAACTTTAAACTGTATGCTTGCGTATAGCTGAGTAGGCTAAGGCAACTTGGAAACTTAGTATTAAGACATTCCGTACCTATTAAGGCACTTCTGTTTCCCATTTTCCACCGAATTTTGGAGGCATTGCATATTGACTGGTCTCAACTCAACGCCATGCCTTGTTATCAGAGCAAGGATATAAAATAATATAACATTTTTCATTTACCCGAGTGGGAATCGAATCCCACAACCTGTCGCTTTTCTGCGCAACGACGGCCTTAAAAACAGTGTGATGGCTTAAAAAAATAATTATTTTTAGAACTGTAATCCGGATATTACAAACAAACAGATAAACGACAAATAAATATCACCACCCAACCTAACCCAATTTAAGTTCTCATTACGACAAAACCAATACGACCCTATCAGAAATTATTACAAAGTTTAGTTTCTAGAAGCAAGAAGCAAGAGCAAGAGAAACCTCAAGTTAATAATAAGTAATAATATTATTAAACTAGTCTATTCGGCATAGTTTTATGTAGCGGTCGGGCGCTGGACCGAATTTAATTAACCGGTTGCAGTTGGTAGTACTGTAGACCTGTCCGTTGGGACATGAAATGTGTGGTCCAAGTGTATGGTAGAATAATGTTTATAAAATTTTTTAAGTAAGATAATTTCGAGAAAGTATTTTCTTAGGTTCACGCTGTTGTGCTGTACGCATTTATAGCAGAGAATTTGGGAACCTTGTATTAACTAAGTTGCAGGTTTAAACCCATAATGTAATATTTGAATGTCTAATTGGGTAAGTTCAGTATTAGTTTATTACATTTTTTTTTGCTTCACGCTGTATCCTGCACGTAGCAGTATAGTAAACCTGGGAATCTAATGTTAGTACACTCCGTTCTCACTAGGGATGAAAGTGCCATTACTCTAAGTATAGAATGGAAGTGCCATTCACTACTTCCCGCCGAATTATGGAGGCATTGTGTGTTGAGTGAAATAAAAATATTAAATATTTAATTTCTCCAAGGTGGAATCGAACCCACAGGATATCCTCTCATAACTTGTACCATTAAAAGTCCTTACAATACTCGCTCCTTACATAACTTATTTCTCCCCCATAGTTGAGTTACAACTTGAATTGTGGGTCAGCAACGTCTTGTGATAAATATTGTAGGGCGAGTGATTTTATTGGTACAGCAAAATATATGGTAGACTAGTCGTCGCCCGCGATTTCATTTGCGTGGAATTTAAGGAGTCAAGTAGAAAATCGACAACCACAACCCGTGGTTAGAGAACCGTCAATATTAAAAATTAACAGTGTGCTGAGCGAAGTGACTCGACTTTTTGGGCACACTCGATCGGATCATTACCACCGGCATTTAAAACCGGCGTTAAGTAGAGGCTTTATGCCACTGCGTTTCGCATCAGGTAATGCCGGGCCCCGGCGCCCAGCCTACCTTAAAGGCTGGCAACGCACCTGGACGGCAGTGATCCCGACGAAGTAGTTTGGAGGTAATTGAAATTGTGGTTTTTGAGTAAATGGTCAAATTGCGTCCAAAAGTTAAGCTGTGGAACATTTTGAAATTATACGTGTCAGTTTTTAAAATTCATTTTATTTTAAGTACTCAGTACAGTACTTAGTTTTTTTTAATAACATTGCGCAATATGCATACCCTTGCTCAGCTGCACTCGCCGTGCACAGCATGTGGCGGATCCTAGTTGGGTAGGTATTGGTATCGTCGTGGCTTACAGCCACAAGCGAGTCGCTATAAATGTGACGGTTTTGGGTTCTATTCTTCTTCGGGGGAATGAAATATTTAATATTTTAATTCCTTCGCTCACAGTGTCATAATTTCACGTGTTTGTGTGTATGTATCTGTAAATATGTCAAAACATAAATTTTGTTGTTTAAAAGTGACTTTAACGAGAGTGTTCTTGGCTATGATTCAGGAAAATATCTTCAGTTGTTTGAAGATAATCAGCTCTTTTTTAATCGTTTTTTTTTACTTTTTATAGCGTTTTGTGTCGAAAGTTTTCAATTGTTATCAATAATATTTTTTGGAGTGCGTATTATATATTTCTATTGTTTTTATATGTTTTTTTTTTTCATTCCATCGTTATGAAAAAGTATCTCGTCAGGATACTTTTCAATAAAGATTGCATATCTATTAATATAAAACTTGAGTGTCTGGAAGACAACGCCTATACAAAACTACTGGTAGAAAGTTGAAATTTGATAAACAGATTTGATAGGAGAACAAATTTGATAAAGTTGAAATTTTGTAAACCACATGTCTAGTACATGTGGTTTACAAAATTTCAACTTTTAAGTATTGTGAATTTCTCTAAATTTCTACTATAACCTGAAAAGACTGGATCTTGAAGCCTACGCAAACAAATTCAATGGATATAACTAGTACAATATAATATTGCAAATACTTATATAAGATTTACTTAAAATTATTACAGTACTAAACTCGACTGTACTCCCGTAGCACGTACAAGTAAGCTCGAGAGGATAGTTAGAGCGCTCTTATCTTAAAAGTTTAAAACTAAAATTTCATTTAAACCCGTAAGTGGAACAACGATGAGTTAACCTTTGCCGTCATTCTTTATATGTGGTCTATATTAGCTTTCGTAACTAGGCTACTATGGGTCAGTAGCAAGGAACTTAATTCTTTTTAAATTGTGGATATGGTTGTGGATTCCATTCTAAAAGTAATTTATAATTTAACATGTTAGGTAGTGGAAAACCGTCTAACGTTGTAAATTTGGTTTCCGTGCGGGGGTGTTATGTTTAATTTATTCTTTTTCTCCACTCTGATAAGTTGGAGAAAGTATGGCGTTGAATTCCGCCACTCGTAAAGCATCATCTTAAATTCAGGTGAAATTGTAGAGGACAGGGTGTATATTTATATATCTTTGGTTAACCTGGAAACCTAGAGTTATAGTTGGATACTTCGATTTTATTAGGATATTTCCGTTTCCAACCTACAGCCACATTCTTAAGGTATTTGGTGAGTCGTGGCAGAACTCAACTCCGCGCTCTACCTCGCTACGAGAGCGAGGAAATAAAAAAATTAACGCAACTCGCAACTCGCAATATCTCCAGATTTCAGCATAACATGAAAAACGGAATGTTTTAACACTAGACTCTCTCTGATTACTATGCTGTATGTGAGATTCAGTTTGAATCTAAAAAAAAACAATAAATCTTTAGCTTTACAATACTATAGTGTACCTAGATATAGATTAGACCACTCAAGCATGTATACGATGAATACACGCTTCACTACTACCTTTAGATACATGAATGAAACGCTTCGCTAAATTTCTACAAATAAATTTTGTTTCGTAGCACAAGATCATCCAGCGTTTAGATTATCTTGTTTCTTTTTCTATACATTTTTATTGTAAACTGTTCCGTCACTAAGTAACTGTCAGACAGTACACAGTGGTTATTATGTGGTGTTGAACGCTGAAATTTGTCATGTAGGCTCTTTGAGGAGTATAGATAAAAACAAATTTAATGAGCTTCACGCTGTATTCTGCACACAGCAGGGCAGAAGGGCAGAAGAGAGCTTAACCTAATGTTAAGACACTCCGTGCAAGCCTGGGTGTTGTGGGTTCGATCCGAACTCGAGGAGACGAAAATTTTTAGTTTACGTCTTAGTTTAAAAAATTGCGAGCTTCGAATTGTATGTTTCAAATGACTCTACTCGGTACCCAGTATATTAAGTTTGGGATTGAATCACCCCGGACTCAACGCTCAACGTCTCTGATTTAAGTGGTTAATGGAGAATGAAATGTCTTAGCTCTAGACTCTCTCTCTCTCTCTCTCTCTTTCCCTCTCTCTTTCCCTCTCTCTTTGTCTACACTGCCATACGAAATAAAGAATGAAAATGAAAAAAATCCTACGATATTGATTTTGACTCGGAATTATCAAAACGTTGTGGCTGTCGTGCCGCAAGGGCTACATATTTGCATTTTCTTCGTTTGCTCGCTCGAAACGAGGCGTCTATTTCCGCTACTTAACACGCAATACCTCAATAATGCCGAGGTAAGATGGAAATGAAAGTGTCTTAACACTAGGTTCCCAGGCTGCATTTGCAAGGCTCTGTGGAATACGAAAAGAGTAAAGCTTAAAAATATACAAACCATATACACATTTAGACACAGCTCAACAAAGTCAAAATTAAATAAATATTTCCCGTAATATTTGATTTTAATGAAGGAATTAAATAAGAAGTACGTAAAATTGAGCATGATAAAGTTGACGGAACACAAATTGGATTAATTACGCACGTCAATTGAACTGACGTAAGAATAAATAAGTTGATACATTCAAAAACACGAGACGACTCTGTTGTTTTACCGTATATGTGGCATATTTGCATACGTATTGTGTTCCATAAAATATTATGTAAATTAATAAATGGAGTCGTTTTGTACTTGTATCAAAATAATAAACCATAATTTATTTTGGTTACCTTTACGCTGTATCTCGCACATTGTAGAGTAGGCAAAGGGAACCTGGGAACTAGTTTTAAGATATATTTTTCCCATTAAGACACTTCCTTCTCCGTTCCTTCCTTTCTCCATTTTTCGCCCGAATTCTTATAAAAGAATGGTATGTCCAATCTAGAAGAGTAGAAAAAAATACAAACATCACTGGAACTAAGTCACATCGAGATAATTCATTTGATTTCATCTTCTTTGGGTACCTCTTCAATTCTGATGGTTAGCCTTGCTTTTCGAACTCTACTCTATCTAATGCCAGATGGAAATTTGTTCCACGTGCATATTCAAATATGTACCAGTCCAATCCCTTACGTTACTCAGCCACGACTTTTTTCTTCCTCCAGCACTCCATTCACCGTCTACTTTACCCATCATAATAAACTGAAGCAACCTAAATTCTCATCAAATTTATGAACAGTGCAAGTCTTACCAAAATCGGTTTAGTAGCTTACTAAGTTACTTCCACCGCTAAAACATTTGGTTTTCCATATATTTCATGACGCCATTCGTTTAAATTTACCAAAAGACGGTCTTCACAAACCGACGAAAAATACTTTTAATAACATTAGCGTCAGCCAAGCGGTATTTCAGCAGTTCTCAAGAAGATTCGCCCGAATTTCATTCCATACGACCATTCATGCGACAGGCTGTCTAAAAGAACATTTATATTTAATATTGTTATTTCATTTTTGGAGACGCGCCAGGTTACTTAGGCTAAACTACCTACCTGAGCTATTGCTAAGTGTGGTCTTGGGACGCATTACTGCAATTTTTATGTATATTAAATTTTATGGCTTATCGTGTGGCGCAGTGTATTGGTTCTAATTTTCTTATTTAATTACAGTAAATTATTTTTTCATATAAAATAAAATGACGCTGTATCCCGCACACAGCAGGGTAGGCAGTGTGCCTAGTGTTTTTAGACACTCCGTTCCCCCCTTTCTGGAGGCATTGCGTGTTGAGTAGCAGAACTCAACGCCGCGCTTAGCCACCAGAGCGAAGAAATGGAAATATAAATTTAAGTAAATATTTCATCTCCTCGAGTGGGGATCGAACCCACAACCAGTCGGTTTACAGTCACACTTTGTGCCGCTGCGCCACGACTGGCCTTAATTTCATATTTCTATTAATAATTATAAATCATTCTATTCGACGATTATCAAATTTAATGTACTTTCGATTCGATTCCTATGTTTAAGGTCGACGTTAAATGAAAAATCTCGTTCCTATTTATGTAGGAAATACGAGAAACGCTTTGTGCTCCTCCACACTTACTAATACGTTTAATTTTATCTTTCCAAGTCGAGTTATTTCATTTCTTTTTTGTTTATTAGTCACTGAGTAACGGACGTAAAATAAAAATAAAGATAAAAAACCGGCCAAGTGCGAGTGGTACTCGTGCACACAGGGTTTCGTAAAATTAATCGTTATTAATTTCGTATAGAAATGGTTCTTGAAATGGAGCCTGGTGTAGGTTGACAGACAGCGGACTCTCAGTAATGGAGTCTCGGATTAACCTTTGGTTATGGAATCCTAAAAATCTATGTAATTAACTCAAAAAAATAAGCGTGTATGCTACAATATTTTTACCTTTTTACTATAAAATGTCTATAACATAAAACACACAAAAAAAATATAACAAGATATTACCGTATAGTACCAACATAAAAGTAATACGTTCTTTACGACCGTAAACGTATCCGACGTTAGGACGAATAAACATATGGTATAGAAAACAGCTGAAAAGAACTAAATTCTAAGTGGCAAGAAATATAATAAGAATCATAATTTTAATTTACAATGTTGTAATTTTTTTCTTAATCAACATTTTAAAAAAAAAATATTATTAGCACCGAAACTCAACGCCACGCTTTGCCTCGACACCAGAGCAATGAAACAAAAGTATTAAATATTTTATTTCATCGAGTTAGGATCGAACCCACAACTAATGGCGTATGAATGAGATACGGAGTGTCTTAATACTAGGTTTCCTCTTTCAATGTGAAAAAAAAAATACTAGAAGTTTCCAATTAATTATTATTTGATTAAAAATGGTAGTTTTATGTCTATTTAATAAAAATTGTATGAAATATTCTCGCATGTTACATATTGTATACGAAATTCAGCAAATCCTTGGGACAATGATATATTGGGCAATCATACGATACTATAAACGTGCACAATTTTCTTCAGTTTTATAATAATTCTCTACTATTGGATGTAGAACCTTTATACCGTTTTTTTTGTACAAAAGTGGAAGCGGGGAGGAGTACAAAGACACCACGATGGAAACGACAATATTTACACAAATTTAATACATCTGCAAAATTCAAATTGAAGTATTAATTGCATAGATACGTATTTTTCAAATTTCTTAATGTCTATGTTTTTCTTAATCTAAAGAAAGACCTTTTTCCTAATTTCCTTAACTACCTTGTGTTTTTGAAATCGGTAAAAATAGGTGAAACTCAGTAATAGTGTCATTCCAAGAAGCAACCCCGGCGAGGAAGTGCTTCCGTAGGCTGACTACCAAAGAAATCAGTACATTTCTATTCAAATGATTATTGTGAGGCCACGATTACATTTATTTTTGTGATTCGACTATCGTTTGTTAGCATACTTGGCCGCCACGGCTGGTTTCTGCATAATATTCACATGACATTAAAATGTATATTGCGTGACATTGACCGTTGTTTTCTATTTTATATCTTCCCTATTCTAATGGGTTGGTTTTTTTTTTCGTGTAATAGCAATGTTAGGGATGAGTTACTGATGGGGACAACTTTTATTATGGACTAGATGGGCAAATGGAGATGAGATTAGCTAATAGTAATAATGTTTTATTTATTCGTGTTATGCTGTATACTTAACGTAACTTGGACTAAGATTGGGAGGAGTACAAGTTATTTTCGAAAATTATTTTAAAAATATTAAGAGGCCACTAAAATTGTTTTTTCGGAGGAAACGAGGAGTAGACACTCCTTGTCCTTCCAAAAAAAAGGCTGTCATTTTGTGCAATCTCATTAACATTGCTACCAAAGAGTCATGTCACATTTTTGTTGAGGGTTCGATCCCCACTCGAGAAAATGAAATATTTATTTAAATTTATATTTCCACTTCTTCACTCTGGTGTCGAGTGTGGCCTTGAGCTGCACCTCTCAATACGCAATACCTCCAGAATTCAGCTGAAAGTGAAGAACGGAGTGTCTTAACACTAGGTTCCCTCTGTCTATTCTGTTGTGTGCGGAACATAGCGTGAAGGTGATTTAGCTAATGAGAAGCAGACCAAACTAGATCAACTGAAGAAATTTTGCAATTAATTCAACAAATGAGTGTTCAAAGTGTATCCACTCAAATGATAAAAGAATTTAAGAAAACGGATGGTTTTAGCACTAGCTTCCATCTACCTATCATTCTATACAGGAAAGCATAATGATGATTATTTTTTTTACAACACACAATATTCCATATGATTTAATCTTATCTGACAAACATATTATATACGTGTTTGCATAAGAATAAAATAAACGCTATATCCAGATAAATTATATTATCATTATAATGAAGTGCGCTAGGCTTAATTACCACGATTACCATCTTTGGTGTGTTTTGTTACAGTTCCAACAATGTAAGTCATATCTTCAAAAGCCGTAAATTTATTATGGATGCTGAACAGTCGACTCAAACACGGTAATTTATTAAAATATATTCATTAATAAATGTGTATTAATTAATATTTCAATTTTGTTTTTAGGGTTCCATATCATTGTCTCGAGATCGCTTTGACGTATTGATTTGAATTAATAACATGTTATTAAGTTCACGTTTCCTTGGAGAAAATATTTAGCTTCTGTATCAACGCAATTAAAAGGTTCAACGAGTTCTTATGCTTCGTTTTTGCTGCATTTTGTATGAAATTTGCTGATGAAACCAAAACTAATTTTATTCAAAAAGTGAAAAAATATATAGATATTTCAAAGAAATAAAGTAATAATAATAAACTTATTGCTTTTTTATAAATTGTACTTCCCGTTGACATAAAATTCTGTAATTGGTACGGAACTCTTGGTAAGCGAGCTTGAGTGATATTTTTATTTGTTTCGATAGCAGGACAGGAAACCTAATGCTATGCACTTCTTCCTCACACCACCCAATATTTGAGACATGGCGTGTTGAGAGACAGAATTCAACACCGCGCTTTTTCCTTTTCGTTTATCTACCTTAGCGGTGACATGACAATAATTATTATAATATTTACATGATGTAAATGTAAGCAACAAATAAATATAATAAGCTGAACTGAACCTTTTTCAAAAATCATGTCACATTCATATTTTATGTCACGTCACGTGACAGCGAATTGTCTCTACCGGGGAATTACCTGTACGCCGCGTGTAATTGGCGCCATTACCGTTTTCCTTGCGTGTTTATGATTTCTGAACTATATTTAAATTCAGAGTCGCTCGCGTAATTATATAAGAAGCTGACGTGCGCAGGAAGTTTAAATGAAATATTGCAATTTTAATGTAATTATGTTTTCCCACCTTTCTTTTATCGCGCTATTAAAAACTGAAATGTAAAATTCGTTATTTTTAAGTAGCTTTAAATAAGGAAGGTATCTGAATATTTGATATTTTTAAAATGAATGAGCGTATTGTAGATTAATTTCTTTAATGTGTATAATATATAAAATAATAAACAATAATATTTTGTATAAAAAATTTGAACAGTTTTGATCAAGCAGAATATCTTTATTGGCCAAAACATTTGTTATTTTGAAATGACAGCATAATATTTCTTTAGGGTTCCGTGTCTCAAAAAGTGTGAACAGATTTTTTTTAAGATTTTTTTTTTGTCTTTTTCTACGTCTATCAAGATTATTTATATCGAGATTGCATGGAGATATCGATCTAAAATTTATATGACATAGATCTTACATATATCTAGAGCGTTATCTATGGATAGAAGACTTCAGTACCCCCATGTAGGCCGATTTTCAGTAGTCCTGTAAAAATGTTAAAATTTGTGATGAAATGGATTCTTGAAGAAAGTTGGCAAAAACAGCCCGACTGTTGGGTCTGCGCTTAGTAGATTACGATATATTTAACTTAATTGTTACTAAATAATAAAAAAAAATATATAGTATGGAAATAATTGTGGGCATAAAAATATTTTGTCAAATATATTTTATAACTTCTACTACAGGTATAACCTTAAATTATTATTCATAGTTAAATTTCTAAACCAGTCTATATTAAATATAATGCTCACACGCTCGTGATTTTTTTTCTCATTATAGCTCAATAGTTGGTCTTTAGTATAATGTAATATTTCAAAATAATCGGCTTATAAATTTTGGAAATAATATGAAAGCAAAAAACTTGAGTGTGACTGTGCCATGGACACGGCCTTCTTTCTACGTATACGTTTATATAACTGGTTATATTATTTAAATAAAATAATTGTTGGTACAATATAACTTTATTGATTATTGGTCTGTGACACGAAAAGTATGAAATTGATTGAAACTTCTAGTAAAAGCTAAATTAATACAGATATTACCTACCCTTTTGAAAGAGAGGCCAGTCGTGGCGCAGCGGCACGAAGTGTGACTATAAAACTGACCGGTTGTGGATTCGATCCCCACTCGAGGAGAAGAAGAAAAGAGTGTCGAAGCTAAGCGCGGCATTGAGTTCTACCACTCAACACGCAATGTCTCCAGAATTCGGCAGAAAGTGGGGAACGGAGTGTCTTACTTAACACAGGTTCTCTCTGCCTCTGCTTTGTACATTTTGATACATTCACTGGTATGGAATTTTCCATTCAAATTTCGCTAATTGCCATTTAGCAACTCAGATCTGTTGATGATTGTATCATTAGAGATGTCTTCAGAGTGCGGACCAAATTTTGTGGCGGTAATGAGTCAAATTTTTCAAATTCAAAATTCAAATTCAAATCATTTTATTCAAAATAAGAAGTTACATGCTTCATTTTTTGAACGTCAAATAATTTACCACCAGTTCACTAAAATTAATGCCTCAGACCTGAGAAGAACCGGCGCAAGAAACTCAGCGGGACTTATTTTTTTAAAATCAATGTTAAACAAATACATATTTAATAATCTGTGACAATGATACCTTTGAAACAGACTGGGGCGAGCATTTCATTCCCAAGGCGTGTTATCATTTACAAAATCATTAATTTGGTAATAACCTTTAACACACAAACGTTTTTTCACAATTTTTTTAAATCGTGATATAGAAAATTCCCTGACGTTTTCTGGGATCCTATTGTAAAAGCGTACACATTGTCCCATAAAAGAATTACGGATTCGATGCAACCGAGTTACAGGTGCACCAAGATTATGCCTATTTCTAGTGTTAATATTATGAAAATCACCAATTTTGGTAAAATTATTAATGTTTTTCTTAACATACATAACATTTTCAAAAATATATTGAGATGCAACTGTCAATATATTAATTTCTTTAAACTTTTGCCTTAAGGAGTCTTTAGGACCTAAGTTATAGATTGCAAAGTATAATACAATGTTGATCAGGAACACATTTTTTTTTACTTTGACGACTAGTGCCAACAAGGGATGTTCGGCCAATCTCTGTCTCTCTCTCTAATCTCGTATTTCCCTAATTGTAGGAGATGCCTGACCAAATCCGTGATCAAACTGGAAGTCTTCTCGGATATTGGTCATATAAAATCGGCGCTATCAATCTGCGCAGCTTATAGCTCCCTCCCTAATGGCTCTTCAGAGAAAGTATTTTTAATCAGTGGTAAGAGTTTATATTTTGTTGGTGCAGAATTTGATTCTTTGGATATTAGGCCAATGTTATAATTTAATTTTAGATGTAGAGAATAATTTCGAAACTACTTTTGTTATTATTAGATTTATTGGATTGCCGCCGTATAGTATCAAATTTATCGTATCCACGTTTACATCGTTTTTAAATGCGCAAAAAGTTTTAGCAAAAACTTGCATGGGCTGTAGCTAAAAAAAAATAATGATGATTTTTGTCCAAAGATAATTTTTAAAACTACTAGCGTTACTATATAATAATCTCTAAAAGTCTCATAGGCGCAGCTCATTGACAGCCTGGATAGACAACCGTTGATCCGTCGTGCGTTACACCCTGTATGTATTTCTATATTTAATAATGTTAATTACAAATCTATATAGTTATAATAGTATAAACAAAATTTTATTTTTAATGTAGTACCTATACAATAAAATAAGCTCCAAAACAATTCTGCTTGTTTTATTTAAGTAACAGCAATTCCTCTAACAAATTCCCATCACCCGGATGTTTTCGCAGGTTATGTGTTTTCCTTTACAAGGTAAACTGGGGACTGTCGAAAATGTCATTGTTTTCATACTAAACACGTTTCAACTTTTACTACACCACAGTTAAAAGCCCACAATGCATTATACATTTTTCATATATTTCTACTCTTACGACCCACGTAATAAAGACTATATCGTAAACTCAAAGTAATATATATTTTGAGATCAGTTTGCAAAGAAAATTGTGCCTTATTTATAAATGTGATAGAGCCCAAATCGTTTTAGCGTGATTTGCATTGAAGTCGATTCTAAGGTTTTTTTGTGTTTATACAGGCTTTGAATTGTTATGTTTATTAAGAAAGGCACAAATGTCGTTTGTTCAAATATAGCGAATGGTTTTATAAACTATTGTAGTACTTTTTACGTTTGTGGCGACTATTTAACATTTTAGTTGCAATTTGAGAAGTTCAGTAGTGCTGTAGGGACACAAACGTACGACTGTAAACACGATAGGTTGTGCGTTCGATACTTACTAGAGGAAATAAAATATAAGGAACCTTGTACCCTGCGCTATAAGGAATACAGCGTAAACCTAGTATATTAAAAAAATATGAAGATTATCATTTCCCCGTAATCTTCATGTTGGTTTTTAAATTTCATTGGCCATTATTTAATCTGATAACATTTTTTTCACCTTCACGCTGTATCCCGCCCACTGTAGGGCAGAGGAAACCTAGTGTTCAGACACTTCGTTCCCCACTTTTTGCCGAGTTCTGGAGGCATTGCGTGTGGAGTGGCAGAACTCAACGCCGTGCCTTGCTTCGACACCAGAGCGAAGAAATGAAAATATAAATGTAAATAAAAAAATATTTCATTTCCTCGAATAGGGATCGAACACACAACCAGTCGATTTTACAGTCACACTTTGTGCCCCTTCGCTACGACAGGCCTCTACTTCTATTTTAAGAATTTAAGCCTTTTAATAGACTTTCATAGCATTTAGAAATTACCAATAATTTTAATGAAATTCCACTTTAATTTCGAAACGGAATTAAATTGCATAATCAAATGAAACTTTTCATTTCGTTAAAAAAAAAAACAGTTTATTAAAACTATTAAGATCGTCGTTTTACTTTCATATTCCCAAGTCTTGTTACTTTGTCAGCTGTCTTTTCCCGCCTTAGGAATTAGCGCATTTTTAATGTTCCGTAGACTGTAGAGGCACTGTAGGGAATAGTCACCTGATACCCCGGTGTGGTGTGTGTTTCAACGGCAAGGACGCTTGTTAAAATTGATTTTTTTAAATTATAATATATATTCTTTTCATTTTTTTGGTGTTAAGATATAAAACGAGGTTATAATGAGTGGTATTAACTAGTTATATAAATATCAGTACTTGGTATAATCAGTTTCACGCTATATTCAGCGGAATAAAAGAGAGAACCCAGTGTTAAGACCCTCTGTTCCCTTTTTTCCAACAAAATCTGGTGATATTACGTGTTGAGTGGTAGAACACCAGAGCGCAGAAATAAAACTATAAATTTAAATAAATATTTTATGTACTCGAGTGGAGATCGAACCCAAAACCAGTAGCGTTTACAGTCATACTTTGTGCTCCTGCTCCACGACTGGCCTCATATGTAAACATATTATTGAAATATTAAATATAAAAAATCCATTTTTATATATAATATAAAGTTTATTCTATTACTAAATAGAATTGCATCCGGTAAACACTACACTAAACTAACAGAATAGACTTTATCCAACAAAGTAAGACCGGCTTGCGGCTGTCACCTGACAGGTTCTTTTTAAGCGCGTCTTTCATAATTTTCTTTATTCCCATCCTACGCTTCGAAGATATTATCTTTTATCTATTTGGTGAATTAAAAGCTGCATTATAAAGAACCTTTTATATCCAGAATACGTTATCTCGAGATAATTGATAGTGACGTGATGTTTTGTAAAGAATAAATTGGAGATATATTTAGTTTTAAATTTTCTTTAGTGACGTTGTGGTGCAAAAAATGTCTTGTAATCGAGAACTTTAAATTAAAAGAAAATTTGTATTCTTTTTAGGAACAGGAAAGTTATTAATTATCGTTATTATTAATATAAAAATAAAATAAATCAGCTTCACACTGTATCCCGCACACATCAGGGTACGCAGAGGGAATCTGGTGTTAAGACATTCCGTTCCCTACTTTTAGCCGAATTGTGGAGTCACTCCTCGCTGAGTGGCGGAACTCAACATAGCGCTTTGTCTCGACACCAGAGCGAAGAAATGGAAATATAAACTTAAATAAATATTTCATTTCCTCGTGTGGGGTCGAACCCACAACTAGTTGCGTTTTAAGTCACACTTTGCGCCTTTGCGCCACGACCGGCCTTTTATTTACGTTATTATTAACAATTGTAATAATAATTTAGTTAGCTTAGAACTCTTACTCGATCAAAGGGAGGACTCTTACTTATTTATTTATTTAATGATTAATTTAAACTACTTTTATGTGCCAACATTAAATAAAACCTCATAAGAATATGCGATAACAATAAAAAGCGACAGAAAATTGAAAAAACAATGTTTGGTTTGTTTGTACATAATATGTACTTATATTATATTTTTCATTATTTAATAGCCCTCATCACCATAATTATGTGCATAAATAAAAAATATTGCCCTCAACTACATAAACCAACAACAAATTGCTCTCAAAAATTATAATATAATAGTAAAACAATAAATATATCTACAAGGGTCATCCAACGTTCATATTGACTTTGGACAAGGCATGTTCAATTTATCAGTAGCAATTGTCAATTATAGCCGATACGATTAATTAATCTGTTTATTGACAGTCACAATGAGGTTATTTGTTGATGTCGAACAAAAGGTACTTCATTGAAGGCTTTTCGAGTTTATTTTTGAGCTACGTGACGTATCCCGGGGTGAGTGGTGAGTGCTTTTGCTGATCAAGTGACTCGTATCTCATTAAGTTTACAATTACAAATTTACTATAAAGAATTCATTTTATCTAGGTGGAAATTTGTTTTTCAGGTATTTTTTTATTGAGTGTTAACCTTTTGGTCACGTGTTGTTTAAAAATATACATATGTATTTTTTTCAATTTCACGCTGTATCAAGAACACAGCAAAGTAGGCAGAGGGAACATAGTAATACGCTTCGTTTTCCATTTTCCACCTAATTCTGGAAGTATTGCGTGATGAATAGTGGAGCTGAACGCCGTGTTTTGCCTTGACACTAGAGCGAAAAGAAATGAAACTGTGGTATTAAAATTAACCTAGATTGGGAATAATAAATGTAGTGTCTAAATTATTTTATCAACTATGACAAAATCTAACGTTACTTTTATCTAACAAGACAGAAAATGAAAGCTCTCATAAGAAAGCTTTTAATGCTCTATAGTAGTTAGTATATAATAGTCGCAAAATTTATTTCAAACACAATTTTTATAATCAGTAAATATTTAAATAACCTTTAACCAATCTGTATTACAAAATACGTCTAGCACCACAACTACATCTTTACATATAAAATTTTTCCATTACCTATGCGTTGTAGAACGCTGACATTTGACGAGTAGATCTTTTTCTCAGTGAAAAGGAACACTTAGGTTTTTAAAACCGCCTTTTACTCTGAGAGCGGAATCTTAAGATGCTATTTTATAATCTATAAATGAAAACGGCATCTTTATCTAGAATTACTTTCGGGGACTAGAAAAGACGGGTTTATATTTTATAATTCAAGAGAACGAAGCTGCCGACAACCACTACTAGTGCTTGTAAGTAATGAGAAAACATACCAACATATTTTCAGCTTAATTTGAAATCATTGAAAAAAATATAGTAAGCCACATTGCCAAAGGTTCATATCGTGAAACATTTTTACTTTTACTCTTTTCCTGGCTTTTCAATACATACTTTTTAATCTCTCGTATGAACATTTTCTCGTGCAGTTCGATGTTTTTAAATAAACAATGGAGGAATCATTCATTTCGATATTGGCAGAGATATTTTACATTAAATATTAAGTAGTTAAAGTTTTTTTTTATATTATAAATGTAATGATGAATACTTTGCTAGAAAATATTCTCAATTATCGAAGAGAAGAATGATGTGGAAAAGAACGGATCAGTACTCTTTTCATTTCGATTTGAGATGTCTGTCGGTAACAATAGGTATTGTATTGTATATTAAAATAAACCTCTTTAAGTATCGATTACTGTTCACTCGTTCGAGTGTTAAAAAATTATGATGATTATTTTTTTTTTATTTTTTTTTTAGCTTCACGCTGTATACCGCATATAGTAGGGTAGGCAGAGGGAACCTAGAATAGTAAGAGACTCTAGTCTCCACTTTCCGCCGAGTTCTGGATGATATGATTTTTAATATAATCATTATCATGCTAGATATTATTTATATAATTTTTTCGCTAATTCATATATATAATATACGTACTCATTTCGGAAAGAACTGTTACTATATCACGTAACCTTATTATATTGTAATAAAGTAGAGTGTGGATTTGATTCCTATAAGCAGAATGACTACACGCAATGCCTTCATAATTTGCCGAAAAATGGGCAACGGCAGTATTATCCACTTTTATCTATACATTAGGTTCGGTAACGCAGTATCTTAACATTAGGTTCTCCGTTTTCATCTGTCTACCCATTAACATTGACTTTCATCTTTTATCACTAAACGCGCAATGAAATAAAATAGGGCGGAGAGTTTGAACCAAGTGTCTGAAAATTAGATTCAACATTATGTGGTGAATATAGATATTTTGAGGGACTTTAATTTTATAAGTAAAAATTCTCCAATAACCTCCCTATATATAAAAAAAGGGAATAAAAAACTAATTTAGTACAATAATAATTTCTAGCAACTCATATAAAATGAATAAAATGTAATAAATATTAAAGCAAAAACGTCTAAACTTCGTCCAAGGTGACATTCCTCTCTCGCTTTGTAGTTAAGACGTAGTCGTCACTCGTAGAGTACTCGGTCCCTGTGTTTGTTCTAATTGCCGTAGACAGCTGCCACTCTGACTCAGCGTGATGAACTTAACCTGAATTTGTTTTAGCCAAATAGGTTTTAGTTTGTTAGCATTAAGAGTCTTCGTTAGATTTAAATGGCTACTATTTTTATTTCAAAAAAGTGTTTGAAGATGTATAATTTAGAAGTTTTCTAATTTTCGAGGTCAATCATGGGCACGGACGGACAGGTTGTGTGTTCGGTTCCCACTCGACGAAATGAAACATTTAATATTTTCATTTCCTCGCTCTCCTGCATCACGTTTCGCTCGGAGTTAAGCGAGGCGTTGAGTTTCGCTACTAAAGAATTTGGCGGAAAGTATCAAGCGAGGTGTCCTAACACTAGGCTCCCTCCTGCCTCCCCTGCTACTTGCTATTTTTTACAGCATGAAGCTAAAAAAAGTTTACAAATATTTTAAATCAAGTTAAAAATCAAATTATTTATATATACTAGATTTTTTCGCTCCCGCTCTTTCTCTGTGAGGCATTTTTATTCCCTACTGGTGCAGTTGAAGAAAATGATATTTTTTATTGTAACGATAAGATGAAGTTGTCACAGGAGACAAAAATGTTGTCGTAGTAGTATGCGCAAGTGATCGTATGGCATATCATATTTATGGGGCCGTTTTTCATTGGGTTTTAGTGAATAGGATCGGATTCACCGGTGAGTCTCACAGTACCGCTCACCCGTAAGGAATTTGCCTTCCGTGTGGGGCGGTCTGAGTATATGCATTTCCCAACGACAAAAATATGACTTTAAACGTGATAGTCGTGAGTTCGATTCTATACCATATAATGAAATATGTTACCAGAGCGAAACATTTAAAAAATTCATATTTTGCAACCGGTAAAACAATATAAGGCACAACGTTAAGTTAAAAATTGTTATATAAAAGTTAAGTTAAATTAAATTTGTTATAATGTTATATTTTTGAGTGGTCCCAAATTAACCTAATTAATTAAATTTAATTAGCAATCTTTATATCTATAAGATTAAAAACATCTAAAACTAAATGTTGAAATACTAACTAAAAGCAGAATCAAGAGTAATTGCAATAATTTAAAGGTGCTTTCCTGAAACGCAAACCTCTTAATTGTTAGAATTGCACTGAAACTTCCAAGGAGTGCTGAAACTGTACGTTATTAAAACCACATTATTTAGTCACTTAGATTAAATCAACTTTTTTGATTGCACAAATAAAACCTAATGAGGCCACATTCGTATTTTGATTGTGTAAAATAAGATTATTTAGTTATATGTATATGTACTGGTACAAAGAAAATAGTTATGATGCTTCGATTCCCACTCGAGAAAATGAAATATTCAATATTTTCATTTCTTTACTTTGATGTCGAGGTAAAGCGTGGCGTTGAGTTACGCTACTGTATACGCAATGCCTTTAGTATTTCGCAGAAAATGGAGAACGTAGTGTCTTAATTAGGTTCCCTATGCCTACCCTGTGCGTGATGCATGAAGTGGGAAAAAATAGTAGGCTTCAATCTTTCACACTCCCTTGGTCATTTAGTGTTGAGACACTCACACACTCAACCTTCAATCTCTTTTTAACTAACATGTCAAATTACTAGAAACTATTAAAATGGAGTGTAGTCTTTTTGCTCTATTCTACTACTCTACTCTTTTGTACTAAATCTATTGTGATTTATTACACAATTTAATAAAAATATTTAAAAAAATATATATATTTTTATTCACAAGTTTTAATTATATTGTCTTCTCTCTTTCAGTGTATCCAAGGGCGGGACCAAATGCACCTTAAAAAAATCTTCCTTCAAAATTTTGCCATCAATTTGGTTCTAAGAGATGAAAACTTCAGGGTAGGCATTGGGAGACTAATGATATGAAACTGAATCGCCGAATTTTGGAGGCATTGTTTTGCTTATTGAGTAGCAGAACTCAACGCCGCGTTATTGCCTCAGCATCAAGGCGAAGAAATGAAGATGTTATATATTAAGCATTTAATTACCTCGAGTTAGAGTCGAATCCACAACCTGTCGTGTGACAGTCACACACTTGTGTCAAAACTCCACGATTGGCATCTATCTCTAAAACTTCGAATTCGATCAGAAACATTCCAAGTACACTACAACGCCTAATTCTTTGGTTGTGTATTCATGTTTATGACACAATCTGACTGATGCATGTCTGACCTTAGGTAGAGTAGGTGATATCGAAAGGACAGTGTAGAATATCCAGAACAAAAATAAATTTTCAAATCGATCTAATAGTTCCTGAGATTAACGCATTCAACCAAACAAACTCCTCAACTTTATAATATACAGACAAAGTTAAAAATATAAATTAAACTAATATATTTTAACTTTGTTATAATCTAAAATAACTTTAGCATTTTGTTTAGAAAAGCTTTAGCAAAATAAATGAGAATTCCAACGATTTTCTAAGCGTGAAGAAGGTATGCCTGGAGTGTTGACCCTTACGTTCAACGATCGGATCTTATTACAATTGACGAGATATAGTATGACAGTGTTCATTCTTTATTTTGTTAATTTATAGAGTAATATATATTTATAGGAAATTTTAGAAAAAAATGTGGAAAAATATAGAACCGCTAAACCGTTAAGTGGTAAACAATGTTTTAAATTATAAAATATCTTATATAGCATCGTTATTGTGCATTTAATTATGTATTTTTTTATAGCTTATGGAATTAATTTCTATATAAAATTAAGAATTAGATATAAAAATTAAAATTAAATTATTGTAATTTTCAATAATATGTTCCAAAATAGTAATGTATGTTGCCGACTGGTTGTGAGTTCGATTCAAACTCAAATTAAAATATTGAATATTTTCATTTTCTCACTTTGACAATGCATTTACAAGTGTGGTGTTGCGGTGTTACGGCGTTGATTTGAGTCACTCGACACGCAATACGAGAACGAAAGTATTCCTAATGGGGAACAGAATGTCTTAAAATGTTGTGCGCAGTTTATCAATAATTGTATTTTTTTTTTCATTTTCATTTCATGTTCATACATCTGTTTCATTTTGTACCGTTGGCAGAGAGAATGTAGTCTCGAGAAAATTACAGAATGAAGTGTCCTACATAATGTGTACTATATGTAGTATATACATTATACGTATCAATGTGTATTGCAGAAATATATTAAAAAATAATAATAATCAGCTTCATGCTGTGTCCCACGCAGCAGGGTAGGCTAAGACACTCCATACCCAACTTTTCGTCGAATTCTAGAGGCTTTTCGTGTTGAGTAGCGCATCTCAACGCCGTGGTTTGCCTTGACACCAGAGCGAAGAAATGATAATATAAATTTAATTTTTTTACATATACCTACTAACTCATAATACAGCTACTCAAATAATTTACTTTTCAACGACTATTTAATTGTATTCGTTGTATTTCAAGGGTGAAAAGGTTGTAACCCTAAAGGTCAAACAATTAATTTTTTGAAGTCTAAAAAGGTATTTAAAGTTTTTTTTTTAATGAAAATATATTGTTTTAGAAATATATATAAGTATATATATATTTTTTAGCATCAACTTCACTGATAACAAATCTGATAATAAACTGTTTTTAAGCAGGGTCAGAGGAATCGTCCCAATTTTTCCATCCAATTGACATTTAGGATTCACTAATTCCAGTTAATTTGAGGTAAAATTATGCACAGCCAAAGTTAAACAAAGCTTGAAATTAAGTCACTAATTTCTCGTGACAAATAGACTACAATCTATGATCCTTCGATTAGAGGCAATTGGTTCAGATAACCCTCGACTTGATCAGCTTATCCCTTACAAAACGATCTTGGAGGGGTCTGGTGCTGAATTAGGTAAATTACTTTGAATATAAACACGTATTAATCAAAGATTAGCAAGTTTTCTTGTTGTACCCTAAGCAGTAATGGAGGGTGAGAGTCGTCTACATAGAAGAGAGAGAGATTCTAAGTGGTTGGGTTGGCTCTTTCTCTGTATTACTGTTCTTTTTTCTTGGTGATAGCATTTTTATGTTTTATTTTGAGCCTCTACCTGTTTGACCTACATTTATCACCACGCACCTCGTTTTTCTCATCCTTTCCCATAAAAAAGTGCATGCCTTCAAGATCAGGTTTTTTACTCGATATCCTCAAGAAAAAATAATTTTGATAATAATCATTACTATTATGTATATTTATTTAAAGATTTGTTTTAATAACACAGAAAAATAAATTTTATAGTAATATATACAAACTATTTTGTCCAAAGTTCCAGATATTTACCAGGTTTCTGAGTTTCTCAATATCACGGAAGGAAGAAATAAACGCTTCTATGTAGTTCCATAGAATGCGGATATAGAGGTCAGTCGTGGAGCAGTGGCACGAAATGTGACTGTAAAACCGAATGGTTGTGGGTTCGATCCCCACTCGAGAAGATGAAATATTTACTTAAATTTATATTTCCATTTCTTCGCTCTAGTGTTGAGGCTAAGCGCGGCGGTGAGTTCTGCCACTCAACACGCAATGCTTTTAGAATTCGGCAGAAAGTGGGGAACGGAGTGTCTTAACACTAGGTTCCCTCTGCCTACCCTGCTGTGTGCGGGATACAGCGTGAAGCTGATAAAAAAAAGAATGCGAATATACGTTAATATGAAACAAAAAAGTTAATCATTACTTCCAAAAGCCTATCTCATAAGATGAACCAACAAAACTTACGAAAATTCTAATCGTAAAGTAAACGGATATATAGTTCCACTCTCGACTAAGATTGCGCAAATGTCTTTAAGAGGAAAGTTCTCCGATTCATTACAACTTCGGCACCTCGTTCTGTTAAAATAAACTTGCGTATTACTTTATCTAAGTCGGTAGTACAAGTAGCAATACTAACAAACTCAATTCAAAAATAGCTCCGGATCCAATAATTTTCCGGTAAATAATTGTGTTGAAGTAGACGTGGCGCAGCTGCAGTTGTTTCTCACTTTATTGCGACGGTCGTTGATTCTATGCCTAGTTGGGGTAATAAGTTGTTTTCGTTTCGAAAATTTTGCGAAAACTGAGGATCTGTTAACCACTTTCCATTATGTTTTAACACTAGGTTCTCTATGCCTATCTTGCTACATGAAGTTGTTTATTTTTCTATATAGGCCTTGAGGCCAGTCGTGGCACAGTGGCACGAAGTGTGACTGTAAAACTGACTATTTGAATCGAATCCACAACGGGTTCGATCCCCACTCGAGGAGATGAAATATTTACTTAAATTTATATTTCCATTTCTTCGCTCTGGTGTCGAGGCTAAGCGCGGCGTTGAGTTCTGCCACTTAACACGCAATGCCTCCAGAATTCGGCAGAAAGTGGGGAATGGAGTGTCTTAACACAAGGTTCCCTCTGCCTACCCTGATGTGTGCGGGATACAGCGTGAAGCTGGTTTTTTTTATTTTTATTTAACAATCAATAGGTTAGCTCCGACTTTCAACACACACGCAATTCCTCGAGTATTTGCCTAAAACTGGGGCACGGAAGTGACTTAATGGGAACGAAGAACTAAATCTTAATCTTAAAACCTGAATTTTGTAGTTTTGTACACCCAAAATTATAAAGATTCCCATTATGCCACTAAATAGGCATTTCTTTTCCTCAAACCTATATATTTTATATAGAGGAATTATTTTTTTTTATTTAATTTAATTAAGTTAGTAGTTAATTTACGTCACTCAACACGCACTATATCGTATATTGGACGGTTCATAGAACGGACTGTCTTAACACTAGGGTCTGCCTTCTCTACAATATATAGGATATACGACAAAGATTAAATATAAATACATAAATATACCAAATTTCTTTTGACATTGAAAAACATTGTTTTCGATATATAAATCAAAACACGCCATACACACCATTACATCCAAATAATCTGCCTAGAATCCCCCGTTTTCAACACGCCATGGACCGTTATGGTGCTCCTCCCATTTTTTGTATAAAGACATCAATCTAATAGTAAACCCATTTGGCTCAGGCCCAAGCAAAAACAATAAAAGTATAGCCTTTGGAAAAATAAAAGGAAATTTGAAAATTTATTTAGAGGGCCGTACTGATATTTGGCTAAGGTGGAGCTTCTATTTGTATGTGAGATTTTATTATGATGACATATTGGAGATTGTGGTTTGGAAAATATATTTTATTTTTCGTAGTTTAAGAAAACGAAGTTATGAGCTAATAGCTATTATAGAATAAATTATACATATATATTGTGTCACAATGTTTTTTAGCTTATATTAAAAAAAGGTACTTCGCTGTACCTTTTTTTAATATAAGCTAAATCGTTATCATAAATAAGCAAAAAAATAACATAATTAAAAGTATCACTGAGGATATCGCTGCTTCGCGGAATAGATATATTAAGTATATCATATATGATATATCATATTTCTTACCTGTATACGAAAGATTGTTTGGATATTTGCTGGCAGAACCTGGCCTATGTCAGTTGTGGTCAGGAGCAAAAGGCGGCGTTGAGTTCCGCTACTCAGCACACAATGCATCAAGAACTCAACGAAGAGTGCGGAGCGGAGTGTTGTGGCACTAGTCCCCATTGTCTACTCTGCCAGAAGCTTGATAAGCTGAAAAAATATTCTGTTGTGTCGCAGGAGCTGTTTATAAAATCGATTGTTTGTGAGTCACTCGCGGAAATGAAATATATTTATTTTCATTTCTTCACACAGTTTTCGAGGTAAAGCGCGGCATCGAGTTTCGCCAATTGACACGCTATGCCTCCAGAATTCGGCAGAAAGTGGGGAACGGAGTGTCTTAAAATTAGGTTCCCCTTTGCCTACAGTGCTGTGTGAGGGATACAGCGTGAAGCTGATGTTATTTATGTAAATATAGGAATGTAAAATATAAAAACCAACATAAATATAATTAACTTCAGTATTTTAAATGTGAAACCCTAAAAACCTATTAGTTATTATTGTATTAACCTTCATAAATAGTCACATAACTTCATAGTATAATTTAGTGAAGGCTTTTAACTAGCACTTTTTGCACAAATTCATCTGGAAAGTGTTTACGGAAAATGTACTCTTAGATATAAAAAATAAAGCCCAAATTACAAAAACGAATTATTAACATCTATGCTTTCATTTCCAGACTCGAGTTGTTATGATCATAAAACAGTGAGTTGTATAGAAAAGACGTGTGCGCATTTTGGTGTTTAAATGATTTATTTTTAATATATATATGATTTGTTATTTTTTTATGTATAGAAATAATAAACGAAAATATCCTTCATTATTAATGTTGTGACTGTCGTGGTACAGGTATGAGCGTTTGTAGCAACGATTGTGAATTCGATTTCCACTTGGAGAACTGAATTTTTTTTTTTCACTCTGGTCAACTGATGCTTCGAGAATTCAGCGGAATGTAGGAAACGGAAGCGACACAACATTTGACTATAAACGCGACGGTTGTGGATTCTAGAAACCAAAACCATGCGTGGCGTCGACTTTTGCTATTTGGAACAGTTTCTTAACACAACACATCCCTCTGCCAACCCTGCTATATGCGGGATAGAGAGTGAAACCAAAAAAAAAATACAAGATACTTCTATAACCTGTTCTAAGTCCACATCAGCCTAATACAATTTCCCGCTCCAGCAGTGACCGCCGTCCCTTGGTCTCTAAACAATTAGTACGGCGACATTCATTTTTGTGCCACTCCTAATCCCCATTTTACTTGACATAACCCAAGTTAAAGAGCTACCTATATTTCATATATATAGGTAGCTATAAATAGCATAGCATATTTAAGCGTCGCGTCAAAAACTATTTCCTTTCTCTATAATATTTACTTGTATGTATTTAATTTTTGTTTATGTTAATTTATGTTTATGTTTTTTTTTTGCTTATGTATTTATCTTTATATCTTCTTCTTCTTTCTGGCATTAATCCCGGCTATTTGCCAGGGTCTGCCTTCCTACTCAACCTACTCCACTTTGCACGGTCTTTTGCGTCCTCGGTGGTTAGACCATTGGCTCTCATGTCCTGCATCACGACATCCAACCAGCGCTTCCTTGGGCGTCCGGGAGGTCTTACTCCAGGGACTGACATAGCAAGGCACTTGCATCCGACATAATTCTTAGGCCGGCGCGTAACGTGACCAAACCATCTTAGACGACGCTCTTGGAGCTTATCCGCTACGTCACGGACTCCAAGACTACCTCGAATGAATGTGTTGCGTATGCGGTCAGACCGCGTTACGCCGCACATCCACCTCAGCATCTTCATTTCCGTGACGTGAAGCTCCTGAGTGTGCCGAGATAGTGCTGGCCAACATTCGCTGCCGTATAAAAGAACTGGTCGGATGATGCTCTTGTATATCAGGCCCTTGAGTTTGGGCGGTATCCTGCGGTCGCAGACCACACCAGTGACCTCCCGCCATTTGGCCCAAGCAGCGCTTATCCGGCTATAGACATCGTGATCGATGCCTCCAGACTCGTGCATAACGGATCCAAGGTACCTGAACTTTTCCGACTTAACGGCTGGTTCAGGACCTATAAGGATAGTGCTCGAGTCCGGGCTCCCGCAGGCCATGTACTCGGTCTTCGTCACATTTAGATTAAGACCGCCGTTCTCAAGCGTACCCTTCCACAGGTTCACTTTACGCTCCAGCATCAGTCGGTTCTCATCAATGAGTGCTATATCATCGGCGTACATCATCAGCCATGGAGGCTGGTCTTGGATGTGAGCCGAGACAGTGTCGAGCACTACATTGAATAAAAACGGACTAAGAGCCGAGCCCTGGTGAACTCCTACTGTAATCTGGAAGGGTTTAGTGTCGCCAACAGCAGTCCTAACCATAGAAGCGGAATTTTGGTACATGTCTCTGATAATCTCAATATAGGCCTCAGGGATCCCTTTGGATCGCAACGCCCACCAGATACACTCACGAGGCACACAGTCAAAGGCCTTCTGCAGATCTAAAAAGGCCACATGCAGAGCTCTCCTTTTTTCCCTGTATGCCTCCATCAATGTTCTGAGGGCGAAAACGGCGTCCATAGTGCCCGATCCTGGCTGAAATCCATATTGAGACTCAGAGACAGTACACTCGCGGCGGAGCCTGAGGTCGATCATGCGCTCGAAGAGCTTCATGGTATGACTCATAAGCTTAATGCCCCTGTAACTACCACAATCTTGAACACTGCCCCTTCCCTTGTAAATAGGGGTAATGAAGCTGAGACGCCACTGGTGTGGCATCTTTCCAGTGTTCAAGATATGGTTAAAAAGGACAGTAAGCATGAGCACACCAAGAGAGCCCAACGATTTCCACGCTTCGATCGGAATGTCGTCAGGTCCCACCGCTTTTCCGTTCTTCATGCGTCGAAGGCAATTGCGAGTTTCGTCAAGGGTTATCGGGGCAATAAGTCCGAGGTTAGGCGGTGGGTCGTGATGAAGACTGCATGGGTGCTGAGTATTCAGCAACTCCTGGAAGGAGCTTCTCCACCTCTCCTTCACAGAGGCATGACTACAGAGCAGCGTGCCCTGGGAATCTCTGACGCAAAGACATTTTGCGATATCTTGCGTCGCTTTATCCCGGGAACGTGCCAGTTTATAAATGAACTTCTGCCCCTCCACAGTTTCAAGTTTATCATACAATGGTGACAAACTCTCACTGCGGGCTCTGGCTACAGCTCTTTTACTGGCATGTTTAGCTACTATGTAGTCCAGTCTGTCTTCAGGAGAGTTGGATTGCTGCCACTTCTTAAAGGCATCCTTCTTTTCACGAGTCACCTCCTGCACCTTGTCATTCCACCACCATGTCTCCCTGTCTATGACACGTCCTCCCCTAGAAAGGCCAAGAACTCGCCTGCCTGCCGCAATGATTGCCGACTGAGCTCGATCCCAAGCATCCTGAGCAGTCTCGGTGTTAGTCGAAAGATTATGACTTTTCACCTCTGCCAGGAACTCGGTCTGCATCGGTCCATTCAGCAACCACCACTTGATCCGAGGCCTACGTTTCTCGGCTACTTTCTTCTTCGGAGTAACGTTAAAGTCCATGACAAGAAGACGATGTTGGGCCGTTAGGCTTTCGCCTGGAATGACCTTACAGTTAGTTACCCTGCCCATATGACACCGTCTGGTCAATAAATAATCTATTTGAGTTGAGTGGGACCCGCTCTTATACGTGATAAGGTGCTGAGGATTCTTTTGGAAGAACGTATTCACGACGGCCAGATCCGACGCAATACAGGTTCTCAGAATATTTTCTCCCTCTGTATTGCGAAGACCGTGCCCGAAACCCCCGTGAATACGTTCATACGGCTCAGCAGCCTTACCGACGTGACCGTTCAAGTCCCCCCCAACTAAGACCACTTCGGTAGACGGTACAGCAAGTAGCACCTCTTCATACTGCTCCCAGAATGTCTCCTTTTCGGACGCGCTACATCCCGCCTGGGGAGCATAGGCACTGATTAAGTTTGTGGTAACGCCCTCAATCAGTACCTTTACTCGCATCAAGCGGTCGCAGCGACGGTCAACTTCAAGGAGCCCATTCTGAAGCTCTTCAGAAAGCACTACCGCCACACCGTTTCTACCGGAAGGTGACCCAGTGTATATAAGCCGGTAACCCTGTCCGATGTTACGGGACTTATTGCCCTTCCAGCGAGTTTCCTGGAGGAAAGCACACTGGACCCGACGTCTCATGAGTACATCTGCGAGTTCCCTGCATCGTCCGGTTAGAGAGCCAATATTCCACGTTGCAAAGCGGAGTTTCCGTCTGGGTACTAGCGTCTTTAGCCGTGCCCGTACTTGACACGGTAGCCCTTGCCCACTTATCGCAGGTGTAGGGCGATGTGCCTGCGCGTCGTTTAGCGGCGACGCCCTAGCCGTACCCAGTTTCATGTTCGAACTTTCCATTGAAGCGGCGGATGGCGGTTTTTAAATGGAGCGACTGCCATCTGACCTCCAAAACCCCTTTGTGGGGATAAACCGCGGGGAGAAGAATAGGACCGATGGAAAAGGGGGGAAGGATGGGTAGAAGGAGAGGGTAGGAAAAAGGAAGAGATTAAAAGAAGGGGACACCACTTTTACGGACTGGACGGAGGTTAAAACAAGTGGTGGCTCGAGGATCCGGGGTCGCGTACCCGTATACCCAAGAACAAATATCGGACAGATATTAGACAGGGCACCCTCTGGATAAATCTATATAAGTAAATTATTATGTAACATATAGGATGTAACTTTGAAGTAAGTCTATTATAGATAATTAGTTCATTTGTACACCAACCTAAAATCCTGTGTTCAATGATCTTTTTACTTTAGGGGTTGCCTGGAAGAGATCACCTGCGGTGATAAGGCCGCCCTTACACCAATGCTTTTCTGAATAATTGTTTGTGATCTTTTGTTTTTGAATCTTGTTGGTGTAATAAAGACTTAAATAAAATAAATAAATTGAACGAATGTTATATGGTATTCCAATGGGAATATTTGTGATTCTATGCAATAACACGTCTAGATCTAAGCTAGAATTGGAGAAAATTATATATTTTTTTATGTATAAATCTCTTCCGTTATTGAGTGACTGATTGACAAGACTATTAGATTTAGAAAGTTTTAATTTAAGATGTACGTTAGAGAACGGTAAGAGAGGATTTGTCACAATTTCTACGAAACCGTGAAACAGAAACGGGATTTTACGTTCTAAAATCTAAGCAAATATATGTGCGGGCAACGATAAATATTAGTTATTATGGGACCTTAACTGGGCATTTCTCTAGAGAAAATAAATAAATCTGAGAAACTAGTGTTAAAACACTCTGTTACTATTAAGACACTTCCGTTTTTCATTTTTAGTCGAGTTCTGGAAGAATTGCATATCTTGTGGCTGCTCATTACCTCGCCATCAGAGCGAAGAAATGGAAATATTAAATATTTCATTCTCTCAAGTGGCCATCGAACCCACAACCTGACTCGCTTATAATCGCATTCTTTAGCCCCTGAGCCACGTTTGACAAAAACTACTATTGAACGTATATGTAGTTGAAAATAAGGAAATATGACTCCAGACTCTCTCTCAATATGTATAAAAGACTTACTTCGGTGCTTATCTAAAGAACCCATACATACCCATTCATTGAAATGTATTGGAATATTTTTTAGAAATTTTATTGTATATTTGAACAACTATAAAAAAAGCTTTGTTTTTACATCACTTTGTTATATTCCCTTTGACAGTTGATGTTTTTTTTTTTTTGGAATCTCAAAATTTTTATGCAGGATAAAAATATTTTCGAATATACATAGGTACTGTACCACTTTGTCAACTAGTTTTAATTTACCTTCGAAGTTCAAACGTTTGTTGATATAAAATGTATGTATATGTATAGCGTATTTATATTTTTTCTAGCTTCATGCTGTATCCCGCACATAGCAAGCAGAGGGAACCTGGGAATCAAGATATTACGTCCCTATTAATACACTTCCGTCCCCTACTTACCGCCAAATTTTAAAGACACGTGGACGTTGAGTGGCGGAGCACAATGCCGAGTTTCGCATCGTTACCAGAGCAAGGAAATGAAAATATTAAATATTCAATATTGAGTATCGAACCCATAGCCTGTTGCGCTTACAACTGCACGCTTGTACCTTTACGCCATGACGGCCTCTAGTATATTATATTTTAAACAAAATTACGTTTTTAATATACTTATATATTGCAGTTTCGTCAACTGAATCCACCAATATGAACTTAATTCCGTTTGTAATCGTTCTTACAGAAAAGTTATTTTTATATATGTCGTTTGTTTTTTCCGTATTTTTGTATCCAATCGGAATTCTTAAGAAGTTTTTATGAACGTTTCTTGAATCATTTATTTTCACTTAAAGAGCTTTAAGAAACTTTTTCAGAACTTCTTGGCACTGTGGCAAAAACGTGTGACTTACGTAAGCACTACAGGAGAAGGTTCGATTTCCACTCGGAGAATTAAATTATTATTATTCAATAGTTTAATGTCTTCGCTCTGGTAATTATGTAAAGCGCGGCATTGAGTTCCGTCTTTCAACATATAATTCTTCGAAAACCTGCTATGTGGAAATTTAAAAAAAAAAACTTAAAAAAAAAAATACAAAAAGATCATTATAACCTTAAAATTACGAACTGTGAAAATGATATAAATCCATTTAATAAATCAGCTTAACGCTGTATCCCGCACACAGCAGGATAGGCAGAGGGAACCTAGTGTTAAGACACTCCGTTTCCTACCTTCTGCCAAATTCTGGAAGCATTGCGTGTTGAGTGGCAGAATTCAACGCCGCGCTTAGCTTCTACACCAGAGCGAAGAAATGGAAATATAAATTTAAGTAAATATTTCATCTCCTCGGGTGGGGATCGAGCCCACAACCAGTCGGTTTTACAATCACACTTCGTGCCACTGCGCCACGACTGGCCTCCATTTAATGTAAACTGAAATATCAAAATAAATGTTAATTTTAAAATATAAATATATTTATAGATATCATTCGATTCGTATGTTTTTAGCTTCACGCTGAATTCCGCATACTGCAGGGTAGACAGAGGAAACCTAGTGTTAAGATATTCAGTTCTCCATACAATTTTCGAGACATTAAGGGTTAAGTTACGTGTAATAACGCTATGCTTTGTGTACCTATCAGAACAAAAAAATAAAATGATTGAATTATGTGACACTATATATTCAATCGAACCAGACGCGGTGCAGGGGCTCAAAGTGTGACTCAAAATCGACTAGATGTGGATTCGATCTCCACTCGAGGAGATGAAGTTTATTATTATTAATATTTGTTAACATTTATATTTTAATTTCTTCGCTCTGGTATCGTAGCCGAGTTCCGCCATTCAACACGCAATGCCTTCAGAACTCCGTGGAAAGTGGCGAACGAAGTGTCTAGGTTCCCTCTGCGTACCCTGCAGTGTGCGGGATACAAAGTGAAGCTGAGATCAATATATTCTTCATCATTCAATACCTAAATAGTTTAGAAATTCCTAAATTTTATTACACACGTCAGTGGCGTCGTAATAATTAAACTTTTGTCCCTCGGGATGGACCTACATTTAATTACTTATTTGGGGACGAACTTACTTCAGAACGAACAATAGGGGCATACCCACATTTGTTGATGTGGAAACCATCAGATACCCATAAGGTATTGTATAAATTTGAATTATAATACAAAAGCTATGTTATTACATTATTACGTACATTGGAATTTCTCAAATTGAAGTCTAGCACAAACAAACAACATGTGAAATGTTTCAAGAATAGATATGTCGAATGAAAATAAAGTGTCTTTGTACCAAATTTAAGATAAGGTGGCCAAGTTCCGAACCTAATTACACTCCCTACTCATTAATGGACTAAATACATTTGATTTTCTCTTTATAGTAAACAATTATATATTATGTGAAAGTGGTACGTGTGGTAGTGGTAGTGGTACGAGGTAGAGCGTGGCATTGATTTCCGTCAATCAATACGCAAAGCCTCCAGAATTCTATTTAAAGTGGAAAACGGAAGTGCCTTAATGATAACGGAATGTCTTTACACTAGGTCCCCAGGCTCCCTGTACCTAACATAATATATGCGAAATACAACAAATTAAAGAGAGATCTTGATTGCAGCGACCGACGCCGATAATAATCACATTTTTCATGGGGCGTGAATTTTTGTATAAATAATTTGCTTTCTATTTTTCATAACTTAAGGTTATGTTATGTTGACCTTAAGTCAAGGATTTCAGGCTAATATGACGAAGGTCGTATCAAATCACAGCGTAATGCTATAAACATAATGAAATCACGAATATTTTTCATTATGTAGTATAATATTTCTGCTATTTTAATAAAATATACCTCCTACGTAATATATATGAACTTTGTTCTTATAGTTGAACTGTTTTTTAATAAATTATCCAAGAGTGATAAAACTAAATCTCCCATTCTTTTTCAAAGTAAACCGGAACCCTTATAGGATGACTTCATTGTCGGTTTGTCTGTTCGTCCGTCAAGAGCGGTCATCTCAAGATTGTAACAACCTGAAATATTTAGGTTCACAGTCGCGGTCCTTTGGAGCACCGAAAAATCAAGCTTCTACGTAACGGCAATAAAAAATACGAGCTTTTCTGCATCTTTTTTGCTATTTATGTACATTTTGTAAAAAAATCGACAAGCAAACAAGACCTATAGATTACTTCCGGAGATATGAAATATTTCGAGAAATAAGAGCTGACACTACTGAAAATTCAAAAGTGAAATTGTTTTATATTTCTTATTTTTTGAAAAAACAAACAAACAAATTACAAACTTATAATTGTAGTTCATTTCATACGAAACGAGTGCACACGTCCGCAATCATAAGTTTGTCAACTTTTATGAATTGTAGTTGCCGTTAGCACACAATCTTGAAATGGGTACGGAACCCTCGCTATGCGTGTCCGACTCGTATTAAACCAGTTGTTTTTGCCTATTTAGATTTTTCATTGAAATTTATAAAGCGTTGCGTTGAATTTAGCAATTCAACACACAATATTTCGAAAATTGAACAGAAAGTGGAGAACGGTGTGTCTTAATAATATGTTTTAATAAATTATAAATTTACAAAAAAAATATTGTATATTACTGTATGGACATAGAAAGAAGAAAATTTAAAGTATTACATACGAATGTCGTCTATGAAAAAGCAAAAATATCATTTTAAAACAATATTTTCAACACGTCTCAACTTTACTTAGCATTCAAAGTTACAAGGTGTTAGTGTGAATCTTAGAAAGCTCAACGTTCTTAAGATCCTCTCCCTTTCACTTCCACTTGGAAGCTGCCTGAACTTTTAGTTTTTTACTTTTGCTCTAACACTTCTGCATACTGGAATTTCAAAAACATTTTTTTTATCTGGCACCTGGCTACATTAATAACGCGTGCGTTGAGGCCAGTTGTGGCGTAGAGGCACAAAATGTGACTGTAAACGCGACTGGTTGTGGGTTCGATTCACATTCGAGGAAATTGAAATATGTACTTTAAATTTATATTTACATTTCTTCGGTCTAGTGTCGAGGCAAATCGTGGCGTTGATTTACGCCACGCAATGCTATCAAAATTCGACAGAAAATGGGAAACAGAGTGTCGTAAAGATAGGTTTCCTCTGCCTACCCTGCTGCGTACGGGATACAGTGATACAGTGAAGCTTATTTTGCTCCTTCGACTTGAGGGTGTACGATATTGCGATTTAGTGGCTATAGTGGTAAATTATGCCAAAATTTATATGAGATGAATAAACGGTTTTAAAGGGTATGGCGACGATAAGTTCAGTTGATAAGTTAGTAAAATTTAATTCAATAATAAAGTGTTCGTGACAGTTATATGTTATTTTTTTTTTTTCAAAATAAAACAAATATTAAAATGTTTATAATACCTAAATCTATTAATTATTATTTTACATAGGTGGCTGTAAAGTTTGAACATTTTTAATCTGCTAAAATAGAAAGGTTCTCAAAAAAAATGTTATTCCCTACATTCTATTTTTTTTTCGCTATGTTTTTTCAAATATAAGCCGTGATAAGAATTAATAAGGGTGTAAACCTACACTTAGGTTAAAAGGGAACACGATGGGCATTAATAATCAATAAATGAAATGCTCAAGAATTTCTTCTCATTTTTCTTAACTTATGTAAAGAATTTGTTACCTATACAATAAGTATACATCGCGAAGTTTATTTTGACACTTCGTTTCTATTAGGAATATCAAAAGGATTGTATCGCGTGCGCTTCCCAACTTTCCGCGCAAATAAATATAAATATCAAATATTTCCCCTACCGAAAATCGAATTCACAACCTGTCGCGTTCACAATCACTCACTTTAAACTACTCTACGTCTTGCGTCTCATCTTATTAATATTTTTATTTTCCAAAACACTTAAAAACGAGACCATCTTCACTAGGCAGCATATTGGATTGTATAAGGAAGAACCACGAGCAACTATATCACCAATATATTACAATAGCTATATAAATAATACTCCGATTGCGTCTGGCACGAGCTATTTATTCACAAAATTGAATGAAGGGGCGTGCCAGCCAAATAATTTATCAACGAAATGTGTTACATTACATTGCTTTTGTAAAAAATTGCAACCGTTTTGGTCGAGGCGGGTGTTTGGTGTTCTCTTTTTTTTATGTAAATTTACTTTAGATTCAATCATTTGTGTTCGCTGATGCTGTGGTGCTGTTTAGTTTTTTTTTACAATATGTTTATTTATATATTGTTTTGGGTTATGTTTTTTTTTAGTTTCACGCTATGTCTTGCATAGCATATGTAGGCAGCATTGTAAGTACAGGGAACCTGAGAATCTAGTGTTGAGATACTCAGTTTCCATTAAGACGCTTGCATTCCCCACTTTTCGAATTTCGAATTCTGGAGCTCAACGTTGAGCCATTGCTTCGTTACCAGAACGAAGAATTGAAAATATTAAATAAGTCTTTCCCCAGAGTAGAAATCGAACCCAAAACTGTCATGTTTACAGTCGCAAGATTGTGCCCCTGCGCCACAGCAGCCTGTAGATACCTATATAATTGAATTTCTCAATTAAGTCGTTCTAGCTTCTATGCAATGAAATGAACACTGGTTTTTAGATTAGATATTCTTCTATTTACTATATATTGTTCTATCATTAAATTATTAATTTCACAAAATATTATTTATTGAAATTAAATCTTTATGTTCAAGCAGTCTTTTCCAGTCGTGTTTAAGATAAGAAGAGAGCATCCCGAAAAGCGCAGTGATGGAACCACCACCGCTTCTACCATATGAGACTCTATTATTATTAAACTTTAAACCTGTCTATATACGGATAAATAGACTGGTTAAAGTTTTAATAATAATTTAAATAAATATTCCACATAAGAACATGCTACTTACTACTAATGTCACTGAGCTATAAATTTACTACACCAAAACACATTTTCTAGAAACATTTTAACATATAACAACAGAGTAGGCAGAGGGAACCTAGTGTTAATCATTCCCCACGTTCCGCCGGTTTTTCGAGGCATTGCGTGTTAAGTGGCGGTACTTAACGGGCCGGGCCTTGGTGCCAGGGCAAATAATTAAATATATTAATAAATAATAAATCATTCCCTCGAGTCGAACCTCAACCATTACGTTAAAAGTCATACTTATGCCCCTGCGCCACGACAGCCTCATATGTTAAACCTACATAATATATTAAACCCAGTACATCCCTAGGTTACATACTATTGACAATATAACCAATATGCATTATTGACGTAATGAGAGACGTAACTACTGAGCACGGGTGACTGCATAAATTAATTTGCTCTGGTTCACTCACCATATATCTTGGCAGAGCGACCGTGTCACTTGTAGGGATAAATTTGTACGATATTTACTGGGTTTAAATATTCTATTTTGTTTTAAATTTCGTTTTCTTTATATATATAAAGAAAACGAAATTTAAAACAAAATAGATGATCCGTGAGGCTATTGAAATACAAAAATATCCTAATTTCAATAGAGAGGACGGCTGGAAGCTTTCTAACACCTGGGACCCACTCATCAAATCTTTGAAGTCTCAGACCCACCATACCAGAGGGCAAGATACAGTTAGCTCATTCTGCATCATCAGAATCCAGGGCAGTACGCGAGGAAATTAAGAAATCGTTGGCGGTAGTTTGATATAGTAATTATGTCAACTGACAGACGAATGCCACCTCAGTCTACCCGTGACCACGGACTACTGCAAAGTGTTCGAAACGTCGGGTTTCCAAAAATGTAAAAACTAAATATACGCGATTAATCCGGTTAAAATAGTTTTATTTAAAATGTATAATAATCGTGAAAATCAAAGAACTTAGCTAGCTAGCTAACTAGATTTCTTCTTGGCTTTACGTGTGATATGCTTCAATTTGTACACGTCTTCACTTCCAGTCATAATACATTTTTATAACACGTAACTAATGCTATGACCAGAAAGAACAGGATACAGAAAAGTTAATAGTTTTAAGTTAATTTTTTTATAAATTATTTGAGAATGCAACTTATGTTTTATATAAGATTCAGTCTTTAAAAACATTTTTTTTATATAATATATGGATATAATATGAAAGCCTATATATTATTCAATTGCAATTTGATGTTTATGCCAAATCGAGAAATAGCCAAAGCAACCAAGCGAGCGAAACCGCGAGCAAAACACTAGTGAAAAAAAATCGAATTTCGATCTTACTCCTAGGATTTTTAACACCATTTTATTCAATAGTCCCTAACAAATACTCGACTGTGTGAGGGAAACTTTTACAATGTGGCACGATCTTAAATTAGCCGCGTTCTAATCTGTCTGAACTACTCTGATTGCATTCCTAAAACAAACCAACTACCGAACTGTGTGGAATTTACTTAACTTTGGTAATACTTAATTTAATAACGATGGTAATTTCATTTACATGTAAGTATAAATAATATATACTTATATCGATAGATATATATGTATGGAGGCCGGTCGTGGCGCAGTGGCACGAAGTGTGACTGTAAAACCGACTGGTTGTGGATTCGATCCCCACTCGAGGAGATGAAATATTTACTTAAATTTATATTTCTATTTCTTCGCTCTGGTGTCGAGGCTAAGCGCGGCCTTGAGTTCTGCCACTCAACACGCAATGCCTCCAGAATTCGGTAGAAAGTGGGGAATGGAGTGTCTTAACACTAGGTTCCCTCTGCCTACCCTGCTGTGTGCGGGATACAGCGTGAAGCTGATTTATTTATTTTTATTTATGTATATAATCAATATTGAAAAAGGAGCAAAACAAACAGCTTCAGACTTTTTTCATGTAGGTAGAGGGCGTAATGTTTTTTTTTTTGTTTTCAGTACTCTACTCAATTTTCAAGAACATCAAGACATTGTTTTGAGTGACAGAAATCAACGCTAAGTTTTTGTCTATCAACGTGAAGAAAAGAAGACAAGATAGGATAGGATTTTGAGATTACAAAAGCATGCTTCTGTTACGTTCGGTTTCATACTATTAAATTTAGTTGTTTTTTTTTATTTAAAACTTTAAAAATGTACCTCTATATTCCTAATTTACCTCATATTATCTTAAATATTCATTTCTTCGCTCTGGTGCCAAGGCAAAAGCGTGGCGTTGAGTTCCACCAATCAACACAAAACACATCGATAGCTCTACGGAAAGTGGGGAACACAGTGTCTTAACACTATTTTCCCCACTGCCATATGCGAGTACAAGTGCAATAAATTGTACCGAATTATGTGACAACACTACGTTATTATAAACGCCAAAAAAATCTTCAATACTAAATACAATAAAAACATATTCCATTCACTACATACCGAAAAATAGACACCTAATCGAAACAACCAGAAACAAGGGAGCGAAAAGTGAAACCGCCCACCACCAAACGCGCTCGATGTAGGAAATTAAGACGCCTCCCCTACGCCCTATTTTATTTCATAGAAATTTGTTGCGGAACACGTAGCGTGCAGGAAAAATGCACAGGCAGCTTTGTACGAAAGAATTGAATTAAAAATGGCAACGAGATTTTTTTCTGTTTTGCACGACACGCGCGACTGCCCGCAAATGGACGATTACCCGGCGGGGTGCGGGAATAAAAAGTTCACTGCGGGTTTCAGTGGAAACAGTGTAACTTGTGACGTCTCCTCTGAGCTGGTTCATTATTATATGACCCATATTTCTTTGTTGTAACATTTTTTGTTGTTACTGGATGTCTTGATGTAAGTTAGGTGATGGGAAGTGATGAATTGGTTGAGCTTTAATAGTTGATCTAAATCATGTCAAAATACAGCACTATTCTGGACGTGTTTAAATGATAGTGATCAGGTGACCCATACGCTCGTTTGCCTTGTCGTTTTCCATAAAATCAAATTTTATGCGTATCTTATATAAACAGTATTAGGCAACTTATGTTTTATATAAAATTCTGAAATTAAAAAAAGCCGTTATAAAAACTTTTTAAAATTAACATAATATTAAAAAAGTAAACATTTTTGTTTATCGTAATAGAATACATTATATATGTAGATTTGAATAATTTATAGGCGCACGCACATCGGACGAACGGTTAAACTTTCCACACAAAGGAAAAAAAAAAACATTTTCCCAATGCCTATACATATACGTGCTATCAAATATGCTCTGAATTTCGCTTGCAAAGTATTATTAAATAAGAAACTTCCCTTAAACTCGACGCGAGTAACTTTCTTATTTAAAATCTCACTCAGGTAAACCAAGGTATGCTCCGCTTTTTATTTTCGTATGGAAAGCCGAGGAAGCCGGAACAACGAGAAAATAAATTATTAAAAGTGTGAGTTTGCGCGTCACCCAAATTTTCAGGAGGTAGTAAACAACTAAGGTTGCGGAGATGACTCCCACGCTACAGATTTGGAGGCTGTAATCATTTGGTTGGTGCCGAAAATACAGGATTTTTCTTTTATACCGGTTATTTTTAGGTGCAAAGAAACGTCGTTTCTCTTTTAAACTGATTTCTTAAAGTACTTTCAACAATTATTGTGAGTAAAGTTCTAATATTTTTTCAGCTAAACGTAGGAAGGAAAAGTTTGATTGAGTTGTATTTAGCTGTTTATTTGTTGTTATTTTATATGCTTCCAAATTTTATATGCCTAGATAAAGGTGGGCCTATAGAATAAAACATATTAACTCCTTTATTAAACGTGATCTTCTTTAGAATCTAGTGACTCATTTCTCTATTTTTGTTGCTTTTATGTAATAAAAATCAGCTATATTTTTTTTACCTCTCCTATGGTTAGCCTTATAGTATCACATAATATTCTACTCCAGTGCTTATAACAACGTTAGTTGTTTTAATGGTTGTTGCTTTAATGGAAACTCTGGCATATCTTAAGACTACGTCCTGTACTAGACGAGCCTTCTCTATAATTATCTTAAATAGTATCTATTCAATTCATCACTTTGTGCCCCTACAGTCGTGGCTCAGGGGCACAAAGTGTGACTATAAAACCGATGGTTGTGGGTTCGATCTCCACTCGAGGAGATGAAATATTTACTTAAGTTTTTTATTTCTTCGCTCTGATGTCGAGGACAAGGGCGGCGTTGAGTTCTGCCACTCAACACAAAATGCCTCCAAAATTCGGCAGCGACTGGGGAACGGATTGTCTTAACACTAGGTTCCCTATGCTTACCCTGCTGTGTGCGGGATTCAGCGTGAAACTTATTTTAATAGAATTGAGTAACATAGGAATTATTTAACATTGATAATACTTTTTGTCTTCACGGGTATCATGTATAGAAGTAGAATCTGATAGAATTAAGTATTAAATACTCTTTTGGACACTATAAAATATAATAATTCCTCGAGACAGAATCAAACTCACTACCATCGTACATTAAGCCATAACGGCATTATAACATATTTTCAAATAACTAGGTATGTAAAAGCTTAGAAAAAATATATTTCTATCTATATACAAAAATATATAAGATATAATATAACAACGTCCCTTTCAAAAGGAAGCCTGGATCCGTTTAAAGCGAATACCTATTTTACATATAAAAGACGAAGGAAGATGAGGCGAAAATTTATTTTTCAAAAACATTTTACGTGGAAAGCGGTAAATAAAGTTTGTTTATAAAATTTCGTTTACTTAACCCGCCGCTAACGCAACCTCGCTCCCAATTTTAGCTACTCCACACAAAAATAATATAATGTCAGATCGCTTAGTTTTTAATGGAATAATATGTGGAAGTCAAATCTGGAGAGATTTATTTTTTAGTGACAATGTGATGTTTTTTAATTTATTTTTGGATTTTGGTGCCAGTATATCATATAATCGAAGTCCGGCGATTTTTTCTGACATAGGTGCACTATGAAATGCATTTAATTTGTTTTCTGCTTGATGCTGTAGCATCAAAAAATCCAAAAAAAAATAAAAAAAATAACCAAAAATCTTGCAAATAGTAGAGATACTATTTATTTTATTTATTTATTCTTTAATACACACATTTTTAGAAATAAAAAATACATGTACAAAAGGCGAGCTTAACGCTAAAAAGCGTTCTCTACCAGCCAGTGCTCGATCATTTAAATTAAAAGTTAACTGTTCAAAAAAAAAACAATACAATATGATAAAAAAATACAATATCTTACAATACATATACAGAAATATATAAACTGTAATAAAATAAACTACACAAATAGTATTTACGTTTATAAATATATAAATATATAATTAAAACTGTATAAATATTTAATATATAAATATGTATAAAGAAAATTACTATGAATTTAAAAGATACTAATAGAACATAATGTTGAAACCATTGAGGCCAGTCGTGGCGCAGTGGCACGAAGTGTGACTGTAAAACTGACCGGTTGTGGGTTCGATCCCCACTCGAGGAGATGAAATATTTACTTAAATTTATATTTTCATTTCTTCGTTCTGGTGTCGAGGCTAAGCGCGGCGTTGAGTTCTGCCACTTAACACGCAATGCCTCCAGAATTCGGCAGAAAGTGGGGAATGGAGTGTCTTAACACTAGGTTCCCTCTGCCTACCCTGCTGTGTGCGGGATACAGCGTGAAGCTGATTTATTTATTTACTTATTTTATGTTGAAACCACTACACTCTCCGCCTTTGCAGCACCTATGCTTCCCCCACTTACGCCCAATATTAATAAACTATCTCCTACGTCAATATTCGATTGTTCCATATATCTACCCAATCTCTAGATTGGATACAATCTAAGATCACTATCTATCTATCCAATCTCTCTCGCAGACAATCTAATAATAGAGATAGATTATTAATATTGGGTGTATATTGGGTGGGTAGATAGATTATTAATAGTAGGTAGGTAGAGAAAAATAAGTGACACATTCCTCATCTATTTTGTATCATTCGTTGCGCAAGGGCACGAGCGTGTACCTGTACAAGACACACAGACGCGGTGGTGAGTTCAATTCCTATTCGAGAAAATTAAATATTTAATATTATACTATCTTCATGGCAAAGTCCAGCATAAGTTTTGCTACCCAACACATAGTTAAAGAGAAACGGAGTTAAGCTCCGCAATATGCTGAGTTACAGCGTGAAGATACACAAAAATATCCACATCCATCACAATTCAACTAAATCTAAATTTTGATTATTGTCCTAAAACATAACAATTTTAGCATCAAAAACTAGGTTTCTATCGATATTCTTACATAATAAAAGAGACTACAGTTGAGAGGAACGGAGCTAAACTTCGAAAAACAGCGTGAAAAAACAAAAAATCCACACTTATCACAATTCAACTATTAATCTAAAATTGTATACTTAAACATAACAATTTTTGCAACAAAAACTAGGTCTTTTCAATATTTTTACATAATAAAAGAGAATATAGTCTATCACAACCCTATAGTAATACGACAGACATCAATAAAAAGGTTGGCCCAAGCCACTTATGTCACACGATTGATATTACCACATATATTGCTATTCAGAATCGAGTTTTCTCTCTATCACACTACGCCTACGGATTTGCATAAGTTGAAAGGATATTATGGCAAGGCCAGTATGGAGTGGAATATTTTTTGTGCATTTTCTAGGTTCATGCTGTATACTCATATAGCAAGGCGGAGAGACATAGTGTCAAGACACCCCGTTTCCCACGCACCGTAAAAACGCCGTTTGTATTGTCCCCAGAGCAATAAAATATCCCCACTCGTGAGATTCAAACCCGTAATCGTTACGTTTACAGACAGTATCACTCTTTGCCACTGCGTCACGATAGCATTAATCAAAATTGGTAATAATAGTAAGTAAAAATTTCGTTTGAAACTTCAAATATCCCGGGGCTCTTGCATTGTGCATGCCTTAACCTGGTTAACCTGGTCGCGGCCATTTGTGTCGTTTTTGAATATTTTGTACGGTATTGAAAATGAAACATGATTCCTTACCTACACTTGGGTTTGCATTTAGACAGCTTATTAAAATCTAAATAGAAGTTACGTTGAACTCCTTGTAACAAATTCTATAAATTTACTGAAGCAAATGTTGAATGTGAGTTTAAAATAATATATCATTTAAGTGACCCCCAACTATTACTATACACGCGATTGTTGTGAGTTCGATGCCTGGTCTGTAGAATCATTATATTTAATTGATTTTCTTTTCTTCTATGATCGGCTTATAGCATTATGTAAAGATCTGCCACAAACTCCACACACAATGTCAACGTAATGTAGGTAACGGGATCTGAACACTGGGTCCCCACTGCCTTCTTTGATATATGCGGGATACAGCGTAAAGAAGTTATTGGTAAAGCTTACAAAGTAAATTTCATAAAAATTATCATAGTATAATTTGTGGGAATACACACCCGTTTAACCCAGTAAACGTGTGTTCAAATCCCGTTTGAATAAATTTAATTTTAAAAATTGATGAAGGTCCCACCATATAGACTAAAATGAAAAATATTTTTTCGTCCTTCGATATTCTATAGACCGGAAGATCTTTCTTTATTATATTAAACGAAAGTAATAAATCCATACAGCATAAAAACAGCTGTTTAAAATTTAAGAGCTCTCAAGCATTTCCATACAGAACATACACAAAACAAACCAAAAAACGTTCACCTACTTGCAATTTGTATGAAAAACACAAGAGTGCGACCTCGAAAAATAAGATGAGACAAAACAAAGCATTTTAAAATTCACAAAGTTGCGTCGTAAGAAATAAAGACTGGCCCCTTAAAGAAGCAAGTACGGGCTGAATTTTAAACGCCGCCAACTGCACAGCGAGACAATTGAAACTATGCATTATGCATGGACGCCGCCCCCAGGCTCCTTCCGATACCGACTCGCTAAATATTTCCTGTAAAAAAATATTTTTAGTTATCTTATCTTATCTTAGTTTTGTTTCGCTTTTAAGTATTTAATACTGGTGATGTAATATGTGTGAATTAAATATTTTTTTAGCTTTCCCAAAGGGTAAAATAAGATTCTGATCAGTCGGTCCGTCTGTCGCCAGGGTGTATATCACAAACTGTGATAGTTAGGTAGTTAAAATTTTTACAGATGATGTATACAATAAATTTTATAATTAAGAGTGCTTTCATACAAAGGGTGAGCTCTTGTGTTGCTAAAATGATGTAGATGTGGGGGCCCTGATATCTTAGTTTATAACCTTCCTTTATTATAATCGATACTATGTTACCGCGTATTAACCGAGGTCTCCCTGCATATCTCTTACTAGTAATAAATACGTTGAATCAAAGAGTTGGAAATATTTGGCTTTAAAAATATTGGAATTCAATAAAATTTAAGCAACCGTAAATATTGCGCAATCTTGTTCTTACCAGAATAGTATTTAAAGATATTTTGACAAGGGGGAAAATATTTTTAAATAATATATAAGGATTTATTACAGTAGAAGTTCTATTTCGTTTTTATTTATTTCCTTTAATTTAATGAACATAATAGTTATGTGATTGATTAGCGATGGAACTCAACGCCGCGTTTTGTCTTGTGCGACCAGTGCGACAAAAAATTAACATGATTTCATTCTCCAGAAGCGGAATTGGACCAAGATAAGTCACGTTTACAGTCAAACGCGAAAATAATTATCTATCAAATATTATTTGCAAAAAAGTTGTACTTTCTGAATAATTAAAATCACGTATTTTATTAAACGTACTATGAAATAGAATTGTAAACGAAATTGTCTTATACAGACTTGAAAGTTCCAAGTTATAAGAAAAAGTCAAAGCAACTAACTTCCTTAAACTTTTCCTTAGGGAAGTTATCAGAAAAAGGCTCTACGTGTATAGTAAAATTCAAGTATAACATTTAAATACAACGTATAGTGAAAAATATGAAACCAAGTTGATTTTGATTATATAATAATATTAATATTAAATAAAAAATCAAAAGTCAAAATCAAAATATTCTTTATTCAATGATTCAGTCTTCAACTTACATAATTATTAAAGGTGTCAATACAACAGAAGACTTCAGGCAGTTCTGTTGGAAAGAATCGGCAAGATTTATAGAAGACCGCTAAAATGAAATAACATTTTAGCAAAATATGTTCTTCGTGGTAAATCTTAAAGAATTTAGAATCTCACCCTAGCAAAATCAAAAAAAATGGAAAATTATGGTTACATCGATTTCATTTTATAGTTGCTATTTGTATATAAAACATAGAATAAAAATATTTATTTCGATTTACACCTACACATATTGCACACACTAACGCCATTCTATCTTATTTTTGTCGGAAACAAAACTCGCTCTTCGAAAAGGAAAGATGTCACTTCACTAATGGGAAACTTCACGACAGCTGACATGGAATCCCGTAAGGTTACTTGTCTGCAAACTTCAAATGTGTATAATATAAATAAAACTATAATATGAATTTCGTTAGCTTTACGCATATGACATGCCAAATAAAAACCTAGTGTTCACTCCACACACTCCTCAGTATCGTAATACTCCGTTTCCTACCTTAAGTTCATTTTAGAATTTAAATTTATTAGGCGGATATTAACGTCATAATTTGTAAAGCCATTATTTGTATTAGTTCCACACTATGTAGAGGGAACCTAGTGTTAAGACATTCCGTTTTCATAAATACACTACTGTTCCCCGTTTTTGTCGCATTCTGGAGACATTGCTATTGGAGTTGTAAAACTAAATGACGCGCTATACCTTGTTACTGGAGCGAGAAAATATAAATATAGTTATTTTTTTTTCCGCAAGTGAGAATCAAACTAAAAATAAGAAACGTCGAACGCTCGTGTCCCTGCACCACGACTTGCCATTATTTGTAATTTATCTAGTATTTATGTAAAAAAAAATTAAATCAGCCTTACGGTTTATCCCGCACACTGCAGGGTAGGCACAGGGAGCCGAATTTTAAGACACTCCGTTCTCCACTTTCCGCCGAATTCTGGAGGCATTACGTATTTATGTAGTTCGGTAATATAGGATATATACATTAAAAAAATGTTGATGGTATTCGGCTTTAGTTAAGAAAGCAGTAGCTATATTTTAATGAAATGTCATTATGATCTTTAAATTTAACAAAATAGAATTCCACTAGATTCGTGTTTCTTTTAATATTTCGAATTTTTAATATGTTATTTTCATACGCGCTTAAAAATAAGAAACCCTTTATTAAAAACGTTTTTTTTTTCGAGCCCCATCTAGAACCGTGGCATTACTGCCGGATGGAGTTACGTTTCATATTTTTGAGTTACTAGATAAAAATTATAAACAAACTTATTTGAATTAACTCAAAATTAACCAATAGATAAGGTTACCCTTACACCCCGAACATGCACAGTATTTTTATTAAAAAAACTAACATCATTTATCACAAACAAAATGATAAATGTGTCTCCCCTAACTTTTATTTATCATTAAAGCCGTGAGACAAATCAATCTAATCACAAGTACTGGTACTCGTGGCACCCAAGAAAAATCATCTATCTTAATTCTTTATGAACAAAAGGCATAAACGGAAAAAACTTTGGAGATATTCCTTTAGCGACGGCCTAATGCGGGGTTGTCGAGCCAAGATCTCCTTCTATTATTAGTTCTGTACAAAATTCCCAGTGGCACAGAACAAAGACAATACCGTAATCCCAATTCATACAATTGTTGGGATTGCGAGATTATTGAAATTATTGAATTTTTTTTTTTTTGTATTATATATGTTTTTTTTGAGGCCAGTCGTGGCGCAGTGGCACAAAGTGTGACTGTAAAACCGACTGGTTGTGGGTTCGATCCCCACTAGAGGAGATGAAATATTTACTTAAATTTATATTTCCATTTCTTCGCTCTGGTGTCGAGGCAAAGCGCGGCGTTGAGTTCTGCCACTCAACACGCAATGCTTCCAAAAATTCGGCAGAAAGTGGGGAACGGAGTGTCTTAACACTAGGTTCCCTCTGCCTACCCTGCTGTGTGCAGGATACAGCGGGAAGCTAATTTAATTTAATTTTTTTTTTAATGTTTTTTTTTGGGTAGACTAAATTTGTTGTTTTGGTTGAAGATTTAATGTCAAATAGACACTTTGTGATAAGCTAAATAAAAAATTCCATTATTTTTAAAAGTGTCATTAAGACTCAATCAAAAGTAAGATTTTAAGAAACATGAAAATTTGACTGTAGCAGGATTCAAACTAATACCTCTTGGAAAGCACCCAAGAGCTTTAGCCAATTAAGCCATATGTTCTTATCGAGGATACATTTTTTGTTATTAGCATCTATGTAGGAAGATTTTACGATTATCTACCTTCACAATTTCCTCGGCTTAATATAGCAGATGAGGCAAAGAGAACTTAGTGTAAATACACGTCGTTCCCCACTTTCCGACAAATTTTTCAAGGCATTGCGTGTTGAGTGGTGGAAATCAACGACGGCCATTCGTCGTGGTGTCAGAGCGAAGAAATGGAATTACAATTATGATGATTGAATGATTAAAAAGATTTATGAAGGAAAAATGAGTGGTAAGAGAGGTAAGTTAGTTGGCTTACGAAAACATAGTATCATAACGAGATCACGATTATCTGAAGAAAGATCACGTTAAAAGCAAGAGGACCCCCGGAGGGCATGTATGAAGAGGTTGATGACAGTGAAGTGAGGCGAAAGAGGTACGGATAGACCATAGCGATTGGCGCTCCGTTCTTTCTAACAATCCAGCAAGGGATATAGCGTGAAGCTAACTAATAAGTAAATGGTAGTAAACAATAATTATTTGCCTCTAGAGGTATGGAAACATTGCGCTTATAATCACACGCGTTTTGCCACTACACCAAAATGACCTCAACTACTTTCAAAATATGACACGTAAAAAAGACAAAGTGAGAGCAAAGTTAATAAGGAAATATTTAAAACATTTTATAATACGTCATTTTTTAATTGGCACAAAGTGTAACTGTAAATCCGACGATGAAATGAAATATTTACTTATATTTCCATTTCTTCGCTCTGATGTTGAAGCTAAGCGTGGCGTTGAGTTCTGCCACTCAACACGCAATGCCTCCAGGATTCAGCAGAAAATGGGGAACGGTGTGCGGGATACAGCGTGAAGCTGATTTTTTTTGAGACGTTACTCATACATTAATTATATTACTTTAGAAATGTACGCGAAATAAAATGTATAATAATGTTTTATTTATAGTTATACTAATTAAATATATTAAACATGCACTCCAGTAAACTTGCTGGGTAAGAAACCACAACACACACACACAACACACAAAAAGGATTAAAAATGTATAGTATTTTTGTAATTATGTTTTTGTAATTAACCTAACCTGTACTTAAGTACAGACGTAGCCTAGCTATAGAAGTAAGTAAAAATTGTATTGTAACTGTTATCTCAAACTCATTTTAAAATATTATTTAATAAATAATGCCTTGGCTCGTGATGTGTCTAGTGGTTAGAACCGTCTATAGTTGTGATCGTGAAGCACCCAAAATCTTTTAGAGATTCAGAGGTAACAGTGTTAAGAATTTTATATTATGCCATTAGAAGGTATCGCTTTAATAACATATTTGCCATCAGAAGTTGTTCTTGTGTCATTTATTTAGATAACTGGAAACTCGACAATATGACATTGTCATAACTCGAAGCTCGTCCGAAGAAAAGCCAAGAGCGCGTCCTATCTTCCTCTCCACTATAACTGCGAACTAGTTATAATAAAAGGAAGAAAGAGTACGGGCACCTCCCCGCCCTACACCGTGAATTCCTACCAGACTGCGACTGCAACAGTCTTATTGAACTCTCCGCGACGTTTGTGTGTGATCAGTCTGAAAGTACTTGTTACGCTTGTTTATATTAAGATTATTATATTAGAATTGTGATTCGTGATGTTGATTGATTTGTGAGATCAATATAAGTCGTTGGAACGAACGCACTGCCGTAAGGCGGCCGATATGTTAAATAAACGCACGGCACAAACCCCACAGTCGTGTCTCGAACCGTAGGCGGACACTACTACATACACCAGAGTTCCAGGACATAAAATAGCACCACACACCCGTATGAGACGGGCGGACACTACTACATACACCGGAGCTGGGACATAAAATAGCACCACACACCTACTAGTCGTATACCAAGTCGTAGAAGTGGTATATAATATATCAATGGCTAACGCCATACAAGCAAAGCTTACGTACCGCGAGCGTACTGCGAGACGGCATCAGCCAAGACATAGTTAATGTCACTGCAACAGTTCGCATAAGCCCATCACGTCAGCTTCCGCGACGTCAAGCAACATTCAATATTATAACATTGGTCAAAGATAACTTTAATCCATAATATGTGTCGCTCCTACACATATAATTCCTTTATAAGGAATTCGATCCTAAAAGATCGTGCCATCATAAACTTCGAATTATCGTATTATATTCATTATACATTTGGTACGAGTCTTTATGTGCATCATATTTATTAGTACCGTAGTACTTTAGAGTTCGACTCGACCGCTGCCTTCCAGCATCACCACCACCTATATATACGGAACGACGGTCGCGACATTCGGGACGACAATACACGAACTCGTCTCGATTAATATGTTATGAAAAATATTTCGTTTGTGTTATTCATAATTAACTATGTTATTTATGTGTATTGCCATGCATATTTTATTTTATTTATTTCTTTATTTTTAACTTGTATCCCAGGTACATACTGTTACATTCAACCCCCTAAATTCTATGGAGTTCATCGAAATAGAATTTACATTATTTATTTATATATTTATTTATTTATTACCAACCCCCAGACTGGGCAACCCCCCAATCTCACTATGCTTTATTTTGACAATCCCTAAACATGAATATTCCTTACACTGTAAACCTACTCTATCTCATTCCATTTCACGGACAACAAATTGTAGGCGTATGCCTATTTGTATATATATGTATTTTATTACAAAGCCGGTTGACCATCCTGGTCACGGCACCAAATTGTAACTGTTATCTCAAACTCATTTTAAAATATTATTTAATAAATAATGCCTTGGCTCGTGATGTGTCTAGTGGTTAGAACCGTCTATAGTTGTGATCGTGAAGCACCCAAAATCTTTTAGAGATTCAGAGGTAACAGTGTTAAGAATTTTATATTATGCCATTAGAAGGTATCGCTTTAATAACATATTTGCCATCAGAAGTTGTTCTTGTGTCATTTATTTAGATAACTGGAAACTCGACAATATGACATTGTCATAACTCGAAGCTCGTCCGAAGAAAAGCCAAGAGCGCGTCCTATCTTCCTCTCCACTATAACTGCGAACTAGTTATAATAAAAGGAAGAAAGAGTACGGGCACCTCCCCGCCCTACACCGTGAATTCCTACCAGACTGCGACTGCAACAGTCTTATTGAACTCTCCGGGACGTTTGTGTGTGATCAGTCTGAAAGTACTTGTTACGCTTGTTTATATTAAGATTATTATATTAGAATTGTGATTCGTGATGTTGATTGATTTGTGAGATCAATATAAGTCGTTGGAACGAACGCACTGCCGTAAGGCGGCCGATATGTTAAATAAACGCACGGCACAAACCCCACAGTCGTGTCTCGAACCGTAGGCGGACACTACTACATACACCAGAGTTCCAGGACATAAAATAGCACCACACACCCGTATGAGACGGGCGGACACTACTACATACACCGGAGCTGGGACATAAAATAGCACCACACACCTACTAGTCGTATACCAAGTCGTAGAAGTGGTATATAATATATCAATGGCTAACGCCATACAAGCAAAGCTTACGTACCGCGAGCGTACTGCGAGACGGCATCAGCCAAGACATAGTTAATGTCACTGCAACAGTTCGCATAAGCCCATCACGTCAGCTTCCGCGACGTCAAGCAACATTCAATATTATAACATTGGTCAAAGATAACTTTAATCCATAATATGTGTCGCTCCTACACATATAATTCCTTTATAAGGAATTCGATCCTAAAAGATCGTGCCATCATAAACTTCGAATTATCGTATTATATTCATTATACATTTGGTACGAGTCTTTATGTGCATCATATTTATTAGTACCGTAGTACTTTAGAGTTCGACTCGACCGCTGCCTTCCAGCATCACCACCACCTATATATACGGAACGACGGTCGCGACATTCGGGACGACAATACACGAACTCGTCTCGATTAATATGTTATGAAAAATATTTCGTTTGTGTTATTCATAATTAACTATGTTATTTATGTGTATTGCCATGCATATTTTATTTTATTTATTTCTTTATTTTTAACTTGTATCCCAGGTACATACTGTTACAGTATTATTATATAAACTAATTTTTATTTTATTACTTATATTATCTCGAATACGGGCGGAAATTGAAGGACAGAGTTTCTTAAGTACGTTTATCTTAAGTTGAAAATATCCATTTTTCCAAGTACAAAAAAAATTAAACACAACAACTATGATCGTGTTGTATGATTAATTCTAAAGAATTATTATTAACAACACAATTATATATAAAATTATATATATAGCAATAAATATTATTTTCTTGTAAAAAAATCTAATACTTTCAAAAGTCTTTCAAAACCACTAAGCCTTATATTACTATACCAAAAAAAAAGGACCCAAAAGAAAATTTTCTTCGAAACACTTACAAAAAGAAGTAAAACAAATAAATGTACTTATTTATAAGTTTTTATTGTATCCTCCACGTAAACTCGTGTTGAATGTATGAACATGCTTTTAGAATATTGGCATACGTGCTCGCGTTCCGCCGTACAGCCACTTAGTTGTTAGGCCTTAAACACACTATCAATATTATCGTATTCAATAATATTATTTACACTTTTCATCAATTTCAACGAAGTATGTAAGTTAATTAATTTTATTTAATTTTATTTGTAATATAGAAAATTTATGTCAATATTTGTTGCTTTACAATTGTTTCTAAAGGAAATGTTTAGATTTAATAGTTTGATATAAGCCTTATAAAGTGTAGGTGTTGCTATATTCGTATTGTTATACAATTTTCTGTTTAAGATACAACACTATGTGATATTTTAATATTTTGTATATTTTGTTTCCAATATTATTCAAAATTTTTATTTGTTCACTCTGGTAGGTATAAAACGCGGCGTTTAGTTTCACCAATCAAACAAACACGCAATGTCTCGGAAATTTGATGGTGATAGATTTTTGCTCTTGGTTACTGCCTACTCTACTATAGTATAGAGTGACACTGTGTAAAAACAAAAGAAAGTTGTGTTTTTTTTGTCGTTTCCTTTTACAATAATCTTACTTACTCTAGTAGAAATCGAACCCACAACCATCATAGTCTGATACTGTTCAACTACGCTGTATTCGCCAGAGACCACAAGGTAGAAGTTACCAGTGAGAGAGAAATGAAAATATAAAATATTTAATTACCCCAGACGGAATTGAACACACAACCGTTTCACTTACTAATGCAGGGTGAAATTCTTGCACCACGACGGCGCTAAACTACTCTGTGTACAAGTAATTAGGATGTCGCATTAATAATATAGAGTGTAATTATATATTAATAGATATAAATTAAATTTCTAACATCTTGTAAGAATACGACGAAGCATTAAGAAAAACTCGAAGCAAGTTCTACAAAGTTCTCGTCGCGTATAAAGTGGAAGTTATGGAGGGTTGGTTCACGCATAAAATGTAATATCAATATGGCCTTTTAATTGAATTGTGTTTTTTCTTATATAATTATTTTAGGATAAATTAATTTAACAGGTTTAAATAATGTAAGATATAACCTCGCCGTTCCCTACTTGCCGTTTTCGAAATATAGCGTGTTAAGTGTCGGAACTAAACGCCGCGTTTGATCTACCAGGACGAGGAAAAGAAAATAATTTTAAAATAGTTAAATCATTCATCCGAGGGGAATCGAACCCACAGCCACATGTTACTATGAAATCGTTAATTTTCATCATTTGGAGGTTAGCTATCTAGACCTAGTATAGCCGAAGACGAAGAACGTATTAAAAATTACTTAAAAGAAAAACATTTTCACTTAGTCCTGAAATTAAAAGCATCTAAAAGTTAAACAGCGTCTCAAAGTTCCAAAAAAAGTCCACCAAACATAAAATTTTAAGAAATCAGTACTATTTACGTACTTTTTAACGATAATATTTTCTTTTTATATGAATTCTCGGAGTGTATATCACTGAAGAATCAATTTGCAGGACTGAAAACTTCTTAGACTTCAGAATTTCGCTTTTTGAAACTTTGCAGACAACTTAGTATGATCTCATCTTCATAATATTTGTTTAGTTCCAACATACTCTAGTATATATATAAAAGTCAAGTATTTTGATATATTTTGGGGTTAGGTTATATCCAATTTTATTATAGAAAGAAATGAAATTATAAGCTACAAAACTTACTTATAATAGTTCCGAATAAAGTAAACACAAAGGTTGTGGGTTCAATTCTATGTTAGTGTAATTATTTACATATTTTCATTTCGCCCCCTTGCCACACATTGTCCATTCTCCGCTTACAGCTGAATTCCGGAAGTAATGCTTGTTGAGTAGCAGAGCAATGAAAATTATAAATATTTCAGTTCCTGGTGCTCCTACCCCATTTTTTCTTTCTTCTAAAAATCAGCTTCAGGTAGAAAAGGAAACCTAGTATTAAAACACTCCGCTCCCCACTTTATGCCGAATTCTGGAGGGTATTGCATGTTGAGTGGCAGAGCTGAATGCCGCGCTTAGCCTCGACACCAGAATGAAGAAATAGAAATATACATTTAAATAAATATTTCATCTCGTCGAGTGGCGATCGAACCTAGAACCATTCGGTTTTACAGTCACACTTCGTGCCGCTGCGCCACGACTGACCTCTATATTTCTTTTGTATTTTTGTTCTTTCTTCTATATTTCTATAAACAAAAAGAAAATATTATTTGGTCACTAATTTTCAAAGTTATCCGTCATAGGTCGGTCGACGGCATCCATCATTAGTCTTCGATAGAATACTCGTTTAGTTGCCAAATGGTAAGTGTAGCATGCTCAGTTCTCACGCACAGTGCGGAGTGTGCTTGAAGCGATATTTGTTATGATTCGTGACTTTCTTTATATGATATTTAATTATTTTATTTTTTTAGATTTTCAGGCAGTCGTGGCGCAGTGTGACTTTCAATTCCTATCCGAGGAATAATCTTTATTATTTTCTCGCTCAGATAACACGACAAAGGGCAGCGTCGAGTTCCGCCACTCAACTTGTAATGTTTCGGTAATTAGACGGTACCTGGTGAATGGCGAGTGTTAACACTGGATAAAAAAAGAACAGTCCCCCGAGTAGAGATTGAAACCACAGCCATTTGTCCCATTAAGCCACCATGGCACCACGAAATGCAATTTTAAAAATTAAAATGTTGTGTTTCAGATAATTTTAGGTAAGAGCGCCGTTGAGGTTCCGTCACCCCTACAAGCATTATGTCCAAAATAAGAGTAAAGATTTTTTGAGTCTCCAGTGAAGAAAGGCATAAAATAATAGATAAATGAAATGTCTTTGTATTTCATTCCTCCTAGTGGAACTAGAGCCCCCAATCCTCCAATACCGCGTCGCGTAGTCACACGCTTGTACTACTGGGCCACGACGTCCTCAGTGTAAAGTGAAAAAGTGTAAAGTACACTTATTTATATAAGTTACATTTCTAGAAACAATAATTTCAAATTATAAATTATAATATGAATTTTATTAATTCTTGAGGCATTGAGTATTGAGTTGCGGAACTCAACACCACACTTTGTCTAACCGAAAAACCGGAGAAACGGTAATAATTTATACATTAAAATATATTAATCGTTATAACGTCTCCGTTTCAAAATTTTATTAATATTTTTTCTTAATAATTTTATTTAATAAACAGAAAATAAATTTAAATAAGCAATAAAAGTATTATAAAGTTTCGCGGACTGGATCAAATGCTTTAGTTTATATTTGCCAAGCGCCGACAAGATTAGAGGAAGTTTACAAAGTTACTTTAAGATTTCCTTTTAGATCAACCAGTAGATTTATAGTATGATTTTATTTAATATCGTTCGTGTAGAATGTAAATATATCTTCTAAAGAAAGAAAACAAACATGTAATTTAAAATAATAATGCGAGATACCTTAACTACGAAATTATTACAAAGTAAATTATTAATAATAATTGATTGCCTTATAAATAATTTAAAAGAAAATAAAACAAATTACATTTAGACGTCCCCTCGATGGGAAACGAACTAGCACTAGTCACGGTTAAATAGTGAGATACTTTGGATATTCGCCACATTGCTTTCATTTCGATAAATTTTTCTAGCTTCTTGCTGTACCCGCATGATAGAGGGAACCTAGAGAGAACCTTGTGATTAGATATCCGTTTCCCTTTTTTGGCCCAAACGTTGCATGTTGAGTGGTGAAACTCAATGCCCTGTTATGTCTTGTTACCTGAGCAAGGAAGTGAAAATAGTTCATTCCCCTAACTGGGAACTGAAACTAAAACCATCGGATTAAAAGATTGATGCTTTATTTTTTTTAGCTCCACGCTTTATCGCTCTAATGGCCACCCCATTTTGCGCTGAATTGCGTTTTGAGCGACAGAACTGTACGCAGCGCTTTTTGTACCCCCGAGTGGGAATAGAACCCACAACCGTCACATCAAATCTAAAGTCACACGTTTATCCTACTGCTACACAACGACCTGAAATGGCTTTATTCGCATGACATTTAACTTTTAAATTGTACTTATAAATTAGTAAGATTTTGAAACATAATACCTTTCATCACCATTCCACCTTTGCTAACTAATCTTTTAATTTTTGTGTTTCTTATATATTTTTAACTGCAATAAAAAAATATATATGAACAAAATCGAAAAACCTAAACTTAATATATTTGTATTTTAAGACGAAGACAAATACGTTAGAACTAAAAATGGATAAGACACCGAAAAATAGAATTTATAGTAGACTTTTAGGATTTAGCAGGTGCAAGAGAAAATAGATTTCGCCCGAGCGAGTATTGATAATGTTCGGAACACTTGATAGTACCTGATAGGGTGCTAGTTTGAAAGGGATATGTTTCTAATATATCAAATAAATCATATAAAATAAATCAATAAATCAGCTTCACGCTGTATCCCGCACACAGTAGGGTAGGGAGAGGGAACCTAGTGTTTTTTTTTAGACACTCCGTTCCCCACTTTCTGCCGAATTCTATAGGCATTGCGTGTTGAGTGGCAGAACTCAACGCCGCAATCAAGTTTTATTTAATTTTTTTTATTGTGAAAACTAGAACGCAGTTGTTGAATTATAATCAGTTTATCAAAATTTCTCCGCACTGGTTGAAATTCGCAATCAAACTCTAACACTCGATATAAAAGAATTTGGGTAGAGAGTAGCGAGTGTCTTATCGTTTGGTTCCTCTCCCTTTCCCATTAAACCGGAATATTTGATGTCAATTTCAGCTTGCAATTTCCACGCCATCTCAAGATAAAAAAAAGGTCTTGACAAACGGATAATAACGTGACCCTATAAATGTTCGGTTTTTACCTCTTAAGGCACGGGACTCTAAAAATTCAAATTTTAACTTAAGGAAATATTAATTTTTATTGGGTTAAAATCAATTTTTAAAAAATAACCACACAGAATTATCGATACAAGAAAAATATTATACAATTTATAATAAATAATAAATTTATCTCAATTTCACAGTTGACTTCGTCCTGAAAACCATTAATTACGACGGAACCGCAGTCCATTTTGGTCGTGTATCGATCAAGTATATAAGTAAGATCTGTTTTTGTCCGGAATCCATTGTGTTAATTTCCCAGGAGCAATGCTATCAATCAACGTCAATGTCGCCTTTAACGGATTCGAGGTTCACTTTTACCAATCTCGAAAACTATTTTGGATTTAAATCGTTATAGTTTATTTGATGAAAATGTGGATTTTTACGGTAATACGAACGGTAAGTTATTGAAACTTTCTGATTTGGTTGTGGCGCAAGTGATTGTTATCGATCATTTTGCTTTGATGGTTGTGGGTTCGATTGCCAATCTAGAAATTTCAGTAGGAATATTGTTATTTTCGTGAAGTCATCAAAGCAGGGGCACAAGCATGCGGAATGTAACGACGGTAATTTGTGGGTTTCGTTCCCTCTTGAGGAAATGACATGTTTAATATTTTATTTTTTTTCGCCCTTGTAACAAAATCAAACGCGGCGTTGAATTACGCCGCTCAATACGCAATAGCTCCACGCTGTATATCTCACATAGCAAGGTAGACAGAAGGATCCTGGGAGCCTAGTCTAACAATCCGATACAATTAAGACATGTTCGTTCCTCACCGTTCCCAAATTCTGCAGGCATTACCAATTGGGCAGCCGAAGTCAACGCCGTGCTTGGCCTCGTTAAACAAGTGAGAAGGTCATACGCTTACGCAATCACGTCCTCAAATGACATAAAATAAAATAAGTTTAAAATACAAATTATATAATATTTTAAATAAATAATATATTAGAACACGTTGAACGCTTAAACAGAACTATTTGGCAAGACGCCCAGCCAGAAACGCGGTTTCGCGATAATTGCAGACGCTAAGATTTTAGTTAGTAACTATTAAAAAGATATTATCCAGTTTTAGTTCCGCGTTCGTACCTATATTAATAGTTTTAATTCTATTAACTTAAGTGAAAAGTGTAATTAAATAAATGCAAGTTATACAGAGATTTAAACGACGACTTGGCTTCATTTGGATTCGTTTTATCAGTAATTTAAATCTAGGTTAACAAAATTGTTACCTAAATGGAAAATAAAATTATTCACGAAATAGTTTTCTTAGTTATATTATATATCGCTGTATGGTCTATCTGTAACGATGGTTGTAAGTTCAATCCCTTCTCAGTGCAATAGTTACAAAATGTTAAATCGTTCCCTACGTTGCTTCCCATCCGATCACTTCTCAAAAGCGTTAAGATATTTTAGCTCCACCAAAATTTATTTGAAATTTTTTTATTGAGCCTGGCCGTAATGCAATAATTTCAAATAAATGACTGGTCTTTAAAATTCGTTGAAAAAATGGGACTGGAGTATCTGAGCACTAGGTTCCCTCTACCTATCCTGCTAAATGTGGGATATAGCGTGAAGTTTGAAAACAAAAAAAAAAACATTCGAAGACATTGCCAAACCCTCGTTACCACGTCTAGTCATATTCCTAAGACATCTTAGAAATTCATAACAGGACAAACAAATCAAATCAATCCTTTAATTTTGAAGACTTCAACAAGCCAATTTAAATAATAAAGTTACTTCGTTCCGTCGTTTTTGATTGAATAAAACTTGAACGATTTAATAAAAATTCAAATATTCCTGTTATTTAATTAAGCACCCTTATAAAGAAAACTTTCTTAACTCATCGTGAAATGTTAGATTTTAAGTTCAATTAGATTACAACATTAATATTACTGAAACAGTCTTGGAGTCCCATCTCGTCTTTTCTCTCTAAATCCCATGGCATCTAACTGGAAACACTACGATTGTGGGTTCGATCCCTATTGGAAGAATTAACATTTTTCATATCCTTGTTCTTTTAATAGAAGACCGCGCGTTGAGTTCCGCTAAACAACGTGGGAGTATTTAGTTAGTAGAGGACGGAGTACACTAAGTGTCCCGTTCCTACCAGACTATATTGCTATTTGCGTTATACAGCGTTAAAATAAAAAGACAATATGTCTTACATCAGCTTTACATAGTATCCTGCACACAGCGGAGCATTCAGAGTGAACCTAGTGCTAAGACACTTCGATTGACATTACGTGAATGATGGAACTTAACGCCGTGCTTTGCCTCTGAACCAAAGTAAAGAAAAATTAATTTAAATAAATATTTTATTTGCTCAAGTGGGGCCACGACCACGAGTGACCTCAATGTGTTAAATATGAAAATCTATTTTATTTAATAAAATAGAATTTTATTAATATACTAAGTTATTAGTAAAAGTTTGCAGCTTTATAACTTTCTTTATATTTTAAACATAATATTGACATGAAAATTTTGTCTTCGTTTGAGCCCAGTCTTTTGAATTGGGAAGCTGCTGATCCTGTAACATGTTAATATTTCAATATGATAATCTAAAAAAAAAAAATCAGCTTCACGCTGTATCCCGTACACAGCAGGGTAGGCAAAGGGAACCTAGTGTTAAGACACTCCGTTCTCCACTTTCTTCCGAATTCTGGAGGCATTGCGTTTTGAGTGGCAGAACTCAACGCCGCGCTTAACCTCTCGACACCAAAGCGAAGAAAATGGAAATATAAATTTAAGTAAATATTCCATCTCCTCGAGTGGGGATCGAACCCACAACCAGTCGGTTTTACAGTCACACTTCATGCCGCTGCGCCACGACTGGCCTCAAATGATATTCTATATGGTAATTATTAAGGTTTTAAAAGTAATTATTATTATTTTATTTTGTTATAACTACTTTTTAACCTCAAATTCGGTAAAATGGAAATTTATGGGTGTATAGAAAAAAATATTACAAACTTATATTGTAGTTTATTTCATACAAAACTTAGTGGGTGAACAATCATGAAATTAATACGGAACCGTCGGTGAAACAGATTGATTTGTACTTGACCGAAGTTTTTTGTTTTATCTCTGTAAATTAAGAAGAAAATAAAAAACAAATGGATTATTTTTCATAAACTATTAGAAAATGCTAGTTGTGGTGCAGGGGTGTACGCGTATAACTGTAAACGCGACAGTTCGTGGGTTCAATTCTCACTCGATGAAATTAAATATTTTCATTTCTTCGCTCTGGTACCGCAATGCCTCCAGAACTCGACGAAAAATAGCATACAGCATGAACATAGGAATACAGCATGAACCTCCTAAAAAACAGGAACAAATCCATACAAAACCACTTGTTAAAACAACAAGGAACGCCGGTATCCGGATAACCATCTTAAAAATTGCCGTCAGATGATTGCAAGCGGTTTCTGGATGCTGGGGATATGTAGATGGATGGTACAAACGAGTTTCGATTACCGCACCTATTTCACACGCGTCGTACGGAAGATAGATTGCGGGGGCGCTTATCTCTGTCGTTTGATGGCTCTTAAATACATTTTTGCATACACTTATGTGCTTGGATTCTTTAATTTTATGATTTATTCGTGTAATTTTTAAGGAAAGACGGCTTTTGTTATTTGTTTTTGGGGTTCCGTACCTTTAATAAAAACACGAGTAACAAACATAAAAAAATACAGTCGAATTGATAACCAAGGTTATTGGTTCTTACAGAAGCCGGTTAAAAATTAATTTTAAACATACAGGTCTTTAGTCCGCAGAAAAAAAAAATTTTCTAAGTCAACGCAATCTAAATAATACGAGCGTATATGCATCTTTTTTGTTGCATTTTATATGAAATTAGACGAAAAAGCGAAACATTTAGAGATTGCTTCCCGTGGACGTGAAATAATGTTTTTTTATTATGAAGTGAGAACTTACAGTATATATTAAGGAAACATTTTGAAAAATCAAAATTTAAATAAATATTTCATAGTAAAAAATAATTACAATCTTATATTTTTAGATTTCACACAATAACAGCGCATACGCCCGTAAACCTAAGTACTATAAGTCAGATTTTATAAGTCACACTTCCTGTTGACCTACAATCCTTATTTATTTATTTAATACTTTATTACACCAACTTAAAAATAAAAATATACAAAGTAAATAATGGATAAGTATGGTGTAAAGGCGACCTTATCACCATAGGTGATCTATCCTTTAATCAATACTGAACCTTTGGTGGGTGATTCTGAATAGCTCTATTTGAATTGACGATTTTTTTTATTTAACCTATAGTCGTCGCTTTTACAGACAAAATAATGTAATTATTATCAAAATAATTTAAAATCCAGTCCAGTAAGGTCAGTCGTGGCGCAATGGCACATGCGTGTGCGCGCGACAGGTTGTCGATTCTACCCCACTCACGGAAGTGAAATATTTAATACTAGCGACCCGCTCGCGGCTTCGCCCGCTTAAACCACAGAACAATTTACTTAACACACTGAATTATGTTCGTGTCTTGATATACTTATAATGTATGTTTGCAATGTAATGAAGATTTTTTATAAGAAAGTTGTTAAAACTTTAGGTCGCATTTTCGTACCTCCCATAAGAATCTTCAATTGAATGTTTGAAATAAAAACACAACTTATCGATACTTACTATATGTGCGTTTCTTTACGATAATCTCAGAAACGGCTTAACCGATTTAAATACTTTTTTTGTTTGTATTCTGGCAAACTGCCCTCAAATATTAAGCATTAGTTTTATTTTAAGCAGCTTCATGCTAGTCCGAGGGAGGAACCTAGTATTAAGACACTCCGTTCCCCACTTTCTACCGAATTCTGGACGCATTGCGTATTGAGTGGCAGAACGCAACGCCGTGCTTAACCTCGACCCCAGAGCGAAGAAATGGAAATATAAATTTAAGTAAATATTTCATCTCCTCGTGTGGGGATCGAACTCAGAGAACCAGTCGGTTTTACAGTCACACTTGTGCCGCTGCGCCACGACTGGCCTCAACTGGACTGGACTTTATTTTAATCGGTTCACATAAAGTTAAAACCAGATCCACGCTTTATCCCGCCCTTACTAGGGCAACTTAGTGTAAGATATTGGGTATAATGTGTGACTGATGTGCGAAATTAAAATATTATTAAATTATAATTCAATCCTGCATGTGTGGATCGAACCCACAACGTCGCGTTACAGTTACAATTGGGCATATAGGGTAAAATAGTTTAAACCCGTACCTAAAGAATTTAAGCAAGATACATCAACAGTGAAGACGTAGGTTTTTTTCTCATTTCACAATTTCACAATGTTTATTCATATCTATATTTCGTATGACGCGGTTACATTATTGGTACCTATACACCAATAATGTAAACACATACTACTACAAAAATAGTACTAAAATGTTTCGAACTTTAAGCTTATAGCCGCCAATACCCTTTGGTTTCCCTTTGATAGGTTTATGTGTGCGTGCGTCGTTCTTGACAAATTGTATTTTATTTTACAACGATAATTTTATTATTTATTTTTTATTTTTTTTATTTTCGGGTTTTTAATTTAATATGTAATAGGCTTTTATAGAGTAGTTAAACTGTGGTTTCATTTAAGGTGGTCCTAACAAAAAAACTCTGTATAATTGAGCATATTTAATATTTATAGTGATTTTTTGGAAAATAGATACCAATAGTTATTACAACCACTTGCGAAGAAGCATAGTTTAGGCAATTTTTTATTCTTATACCTTTTGAAAAACTACCAACGTTCTTATAGTTAATATATTATTTTTCCAAATTAAAAAAATTGTCTATGTCATCATAATGGCGGAAAAATTTCATTCATATTGTAATACCACATTAGTATCGACAATGTAGTGTTGATAGTAATTGAAAATAGTTATACTACAGGAGGACCTTCATATGCACTGTTTTAACCTGTTTTATGTATAATATAGAATAATATATTGTATAGAGGAATCACACATTCTTTTTATTCAGTTTAGTAAATACATTTTTTAGAGGTTACTCTGTACTAAAATGGCATGCAACTCTGTTCCCGCATTTACGTTCCTGATATATCGATATAAATAATAGAAATACAAAATATAGGAAGGAAACACAAATGCAATTATATTGCATTTTTTCTTTTTTTCATACTTGAAACGTATTAATAAATTACATATTATGTATTACATACAATTAATTTCTTTTGAATATAACACTAAGTTAAATCAGCTTCACGCTATTTTAACAGATAACATAAGAGGACATTAAAACGTATTGACATCACCACGTGATCCATCTAAACACAATATAAACTTTTATAAACTATGAACTCACAATCAGAATTTACTTTCCAAATACATATACTTTTTATTCTACACATCGCCATATGAGCTAATTCCGTAAAATATAACTACTTTATTATGTTTGTTAATATCACCAACGTTGACGTTTGAAATAATAATTATGGTAGACTGAACAAATATTGATTATACTTCTTTTTTTAGCTTCACGCTGTATCCCGCACACAGCAGGGTAGGCATAGGACCTCTAGTGTTAACAACAACACTCTGTTCCCTACTTTTCTCGGAATTCTGTAGGCATTGCGTGCTGAGTAGTGAAACTCAACGCCGCACTTTACCTCGACACCAGAGCGATGAAATGGAAATATAAATTTAAATAAATATTTCGTTTCCTTGCGTGGTCATCGAACCCACAACAGTTACACTTTGTGCCCCTGTGCAACGAACGGCCTCAATTTACTTTCTTCTTTTAAAATGTGGTTAAATGAAATAGTCGTAATTTAATTATGTCAGATTACTATTAACCGACTTCTTAAAAGGGGTCATCAATTGGGCTGTATTTTTTAGCCTTGTTACCTTAGAACTTTTGATTGTATGAACCGATTTTAATGATTCTTTTTTTATTTGAAAGCTAATGCCTCCCGTGTAGTCTTATTTTAATTTAGTTTATGTCCAACAATGGTATCTATGAGAAAATCATATAAATCTCAAATTTACATTAAGTATATGCGCGACAAATGAACGTATAAGTCAATATCAATTCAACCGATTTTAATGATTCTTTTTTTATTAGAAAAAGTACATATAAGGGGTAGTTTGGTGAAAGTTTAGTTAAGTTCAGAGTGTGAAATCCGGTTGAAATTGAAGAAGTCGATTTTTTTTATTAAAAAATATAATGATGTAATTTTTTCTACAAAAAATTCTTTATACTCCATGATAAAAACTATCCTATAAGTGGCATTAGGCTTTGAACTATTGCCATGCCAAAATTAATTTAATTTCATACAGTAGTTATCGGTATTTTAGGTAATTTATAATTTTCAGTTTTTATTTTTTTTAAAGAAAACTATCATGAAATTCGGAATGAAACCCAAAAAAAATGTACCTTGAGGCCCTAGGCTAACACCATGCAAAAAATCATCAATTTCTGTCAGGTAGTTTTTGCGTGATTGACGCACAAACAAACCGACAGACAGACAGACAGACAGACAGACAGACAGACAGACAAGAATTCTGCTGAGTGGTTTTTTAGGTTCTATAATCGACATATTAACCGACCTAATTTTTATTTTTTTTATATCTTTCATGTACAGAATTGACTTTTCTATCCTTTTATTATATATGGAGATTGTCATATATATTTAAGATGGCCTAATTCTGGTGCCAAAGCAAAGCGCGGCGTTGAGTTCCGCGACTCAACACACAAAGCCTCCTAATTTCGGTAGAAAATAAGGGAACGGAATGTCTTAATACTAGGTTCCCTCTGCCTACCCTGCTACATACAAGATACAACGTGAAGCTAAATAAAATAATTATTTATTGTCATCGTTTTAGTTTAAGGTAGTAACGCTTTCCACGACGATCAGTCGTAGACAAAAATATTAAAAAAATAATAGAAAATCCGTTTATACAACTAGGTAGTATAACACAACACTAAAGTATTGGCTACTACAGTATTGGCTCACTGAAACAACTTTTAGGCCACTCTAAAAAGTGTCACAAAAAGATTGAATGCATTTTCAATGTACCAGTATACGTGAAAGTGCTGCGATTACCAGTGTCTGATACGAGAGTACTATATTCTATAGAAAAATCGTTTTAATGATACAATGTATTGTATTTTTTTTATTTTGAAACGAAACATAGAAAATATAAAGTTAGTAACTTTATTGTTAAAGTTAAAAACTAAATACTTATTTAAAGAACACAGCCAAATCATAAGAATTGAAAAAATATACAGAAAAATATTTATTACTATAAGCTGCTCGCAATAATGTTAAAATAATATAGTTTAATACAAAAATACATACAGGTATCCGTAAACATCTCCGGTTGCCGTACGTCTGGTGTGGAGGCAAAGCGCAGCGCTGAGTTCCGCCACTCAACACGCTATACCTCCAAAACTCGGCGGAAAGTGTAGAACGGTGTGTCTTAACACTAGGTTAGTTTTTTTATTATTTTTTTTTTATTTAATTTTATAATTTCATATGATATAATAATAAAAACTTCATACAGTTAATTATAATTTTTATTTCTTCTCTCTGGTGTCGCGGCATAGCGCGGCGTTCAGTCCCGCCGCTCAACACGCAGCCTTCAAAATTCAGTGAAAAATGAGGAACAGATGTATTCCATTCCATTCCATTATACTAGGTTCCCTCTGCGTACCCTGCTGTGTGCGGGATACAGCGTGAAGCTGAATTTTTTATTTACGAACTACGTAAAATTCAATTCGGCTTCCATTGCCTTTGAACTATATAAAACGCTTCTATTTTTCACTACAAATCTGGATATGCACCCAAATTGGTTTAATTAAATCGAGTCCGTAAATGGTGAGCCCAAATATAAATTTCAGTAGGGTCGTATTTTAAATTGGCTTTTCGAAATAAAATAAATTAAGTCAGCTATGTTTGTAAGAGACGTGGATGTATCGATGAGTTACGTGCAAAAGAAGAAAAAAAAGTTGGTGATATATATTAGTATTAATATGTATATACAAAAAATCTTTTTAATAAAATAAAAAGCTTTTTGCTGTAATCTGGAAACAAGGTATGTGTGGGTTCGATTCCTATTCGTTGCATTATTATTTTTTCCACAGGTTCTTTCTCTAGGTAGAAGTCAAAGCGCATCATTGAGTTCCACCAATTTACGCTACCAGGTAGAAGTCAAAGCACAACATTGAGTTCCACCAATTGACGCTACCGGTAATTACTCAAAAATGAGGATGCGTAGGGTACGGAGTGTGTTACAATAACATATATGCGAGATACAGCGTGAAACTAAAACAGATTTTTACTTAAATTTACTATATATATGTTTTGGCTAAAAGATAAGTTAATATAAAATATATTTAGTTAAGTTAATATAAAATATATTAACTTATCTTTTAGCCAAAACAACTTATTTTGAGATTTATCACAATTTTTTTTACCTTCCATTTGCTAAGAGATATAAAAAAGAATTACGAACACAACCTCACACGTACTTATATATATATATGTCAAATAAACACAAACATAAAAGTAAACCGGTTTAATGAACATATTAATTAGACCATGTTATTGTAAGTATAAAATAACATGCAATTACCACTACAGGTGCCGCAAATGAGCACAACTTTATTGTTTTAATTAAAAACAAAAGAAATTAAATTAAAAAATTGATGTCGTTTCGTACCACAATCGCGACATGTGTATGTGAGAGCAAGGGTTGTAGGTTTGATGTTCACTCGGAAGAAAAAAAATTATAGATTCAGTCTGTATCCTGCACATAGCAGGGTAAGAAATGGGGACCTGGGATCCTAGTGCTAAGATATCCAATTAAGATATACTACAATCCGTTCTAATTAAAACACTTTCGTTCTCCAATTTTCAATGGATTCTTTAAGTATTGTATGTTGAGTGACGGAACTCAACGCCGCGTTTTGCCTCGTTATAAGAGCGAAGAAATTAAAAAATAAAATATTTCACTTCTTTAAATGGGAATTCACCCACAACCCTCACGCTTACATTCGCACGTTTGTGCCCCAGCGCCACAACTGTTTAAAAAAAGAATAAAAGAAAAACATTACATTTAAAAAAATAATCAAAACTACTGTGAAACCAGTGTTAAAACACTACATTTCTTACTTTCCTGTGTGAAGTGGCGGAACTCAACGCTACACCATTCCTCGTTCCCAAAATGAAGAAAATGAAAATATTAAGTAATTCACCTCCCCGAGTGAGAATCGAACCTACAACCGTCGCATTTACAGAGGCACGCTTCACCACGACGAAGGTCTCTCGGATCTATCTTAAAAAATATGTATATAAAGTGAAAATCTTGATTCAATATGAAACTTGAACTCTTGAAACTCACGTCCTCCAGCGTTCATTTCAATTAAGCACTATTTTACATAATTGAATGATTTTATTACTATCTTGTATTCCAGACTATTAGTATATTGGAAGTCGATGGTAGTAATAATTGGTCTTTTAATAGTTTAGCTATTTTTGTTCAAAATTCAGAGATTTACTTTTGAGATTAATTTTCCAAATAAAATCAATTTTTTTAATGAAAAAATTAAAAATAAAATTAAATTTGCTTCACGCTATATCCCGCACACAGCAGGGTAGGCAGAGGGAACCTAGTGTAAGACACTTCGTTCCCCACTTTCTGCCGAATTTTGGAGGCATTGCGTGTTGAGTGGCAGAACTCAACGCCGCGCTTTGCCTCGACACCAGAGCGAAAAAATGGAAATATAAATTTAAGTAAATATTTCATCTCCTCGAGTGGGGATCGAACCCACAACCAGTCGGTTTTACAGTCACACTTTGTGCCACTGCGCCACGACTGGCCTCGACTGGCCTCGCTAATGAATTAGTAAAAATAAGAAAAAAATCAGGATAGGGCCTAAATAAGATAATATATTGTATATTTCACAAACTGCAAGAACTCGCTCCTTGCCAAACCACATATTTGTAGATCAACGAGAAATATCCTATAGGTTTTAATCCCGAGGCGTATTTTATAAAAGAAAATTGAATCAAATCCTACACTTACATAGTGTCAAGACACTCTATTCCCCATCTTGCACCAAATTTTTCAAAGCATTACGTGTAGAGTGGTGGAATTCAACCCTTTGCTTTTCATATGGTGCCAGAGCAAAAAAATAAAAATATAAAGAAATAATAATTCATTCCCCCAAGGAAGGGTCGAAACCGTCGCGTTTAAGTACAGCGTTGCAGCAGCGTACAGGCAGAGGGAAACCAAAACCGAGTATTAAGTCACTCCGTTCCCAACTTTCCGACGATTTTTTGGAAGCATTGCGTCTTGAATAGCGGTACACATACACAATATGGTTATCGCCACTCGAGGAAATGAAATATTTATTTAAATGCCTATTTTCATTTCTTCGCTCTGGTGTGAAGGTGAAACACGGCGTTGAGTTCCGACAATCAACACGCAATGCCTAGACAATTCGTCGGAAACTGGAAACTGAGTGTCCTAACACAAGGTTCCTTCTACCTACCCTGCTATGTGCGGAATACAGCGTGAGGCAGCAGTCACCCGAATATAGATTGAACTCACTATCATCAACATTATCCACACACACCGCTCCACTGAGCCATTTTAGCTTTAAACTTTTGTTGGCAAAAAGTATATACATAAAGTTCCGTAGTTTCGGTTGACCTACCTTTATTTGCCATTCTGCTCGAGTGAGCGTGACACTTTAATAATCATATATAGTTTAAAGTCACAATTAAAACAACTTTATTTTTCACGTACATTCAGAGAGAAATATAAATATATCAAAGTTAAAGATCCGGAGGCTTTTCGCTATGTGGAAATAATAAATTTTTGCAATATTGTTATTTAATGATTTTTTCACTCTTTATTCGGTTTATGGAGTCATTAAATTGACTGTATTGGATTGTGTCGTTTTGGGTTGTCTGTATTGTATTTAATCTGGACTTAAGTTCATATTTACTAAAGATGATTTCGTGTTAACAATATTTTTTATTCTTTAGTTTAATTACAGGTAACTAGAAAGAGGAGAATCTTAACACTATATTTATTTATCTACATACACATACATGTTTTCTTTTTGTAGTAATGAAAAAAATATACATACAAAATCACGTGTTCATCAAGAAAATTAAAAAAAAAAATAAAAAATTAAATACGCTTCGCTAAGAAAACAGAATCAAATAAGCACAAACTATGGGTACTGCAACTACATTGACAGGTCCTTGTGGTCAATAGAAATGAACAAAATACATCACCAATATACCGAGATCAAACTATATTGTTATACTAGGATCGTATCCCACTTTCAGATTTAATACCACATCAGCATCAGTACCATGTTTTTGTATTGATCTACTAAATAATTAGGATATGGAGTGAAAATTAAGTTTCTTAAAGAGGACGGACTGTCACGACACAGTACAAGTGAGCGACTGTAAACGTGAAGGGTTGTGAGTACGATTCCCACTGAAAATATTTATTATATTCATTTCTTCGTTCTGATAACAAGGCAAAGTGTGGCGTTGAGTTCCGCTGCACTATCTCTAGAATTTGGTGGAAAGTTGGAACGGAAGTGCCTTAATGGAGACAAAGTCTTAACACTACGTTTCCAGGTTCCCTCTGCCTGTTCCGCTATGTGGGTGATAAAGACCAAAACATAGCGTATAGCTAAAAAAAATAAACTCTTTCTTTAACATAGTCACAGCTCGGTTGAATAAACGCTTGTTAGAAAATATTTATTTGACGAAAAAATAAATTTCCTCACTTCGATAACTTGTTTATTTTTTCAGCATCTGTTATACGATGATCATTAAGATAATTGAGTAAAATCTCTATTATCGGTATGTCTAGCCGTGTAATGAGTTAACTAAAAATAATATTTTTATTTATATTTTTTAGGTCTTATTTGATAACGATTTTAATTATATTATATTATTTTTTCCAAACAAATCTATTTAGTTCTCAGCTTCATGCTGTTTATGAGGGATATCAGGGAAGGCATAGAGAACTTTGTATAGAAATACCCACATAAGATATGTTATTTGGGCCATTGTAGCACAGTTAATGTAGATGCGACGAAACGTATCGTAGCTTCGTTTCCTACTCGGTGTTATAACAACTCTTTAAATTGAAAAAAAAATAAAATTAAATATTAAATTATAATGATCTTAAAACTGAACTGCACCAAATTAAAGTTTTACCAAAATCTGTATAATTTAAGTAAATAACCGTAAAAAGTAAGGGTGCAGTCAATAATAATGTTATCTTGCTTTACTGAGCGTGACTGAAACTTGCTAGTTCAGAGTTTCAAACACTTGATGCCATGCCATGTGAAAATTCTATATAGCCACTTAAAATACTGCATATGATGTGAATCTAAGGGAAGTACGCCTTTGTAGTTCAGTTTCTGACTGTGACGGTTTAAACGGATTCGATCTTCGCCGACGAGAACTATTTTTCTTTAGCTTCACGTTGCATCTCGCATACCAATATCTAATGTTGAAATTATTTAATAAATATGGCGTCAATAAAATAACAATAAGATAGCAAAATTATAAAACACTAATTAATAAATATTATAAAAAATACAATTGAGGCAAGTCGTGGCTCAGGGGCTATGTGTGACTGTAAAACCGACTGGTCGTGGGGTCGATCCCCACCCGAGGAAATTAAATATTTATTCACATTTGTATTTTCAATTTTCATTTGTTCTTAGCTCTGGTGTCGATGCAAAGCGCGGCGTTGAGTTCCACCACTTAACACGCAATGCCTCCAGAACTTGACGGAAAGTGGAGAAGAGACTTTCTTAACACTAGGTTGCTTCTGCCTACCCTGCTGTGTGCGGAACACAACTTGAAGCTGATAAAATGTGATTTTTTTGTTTGACTCTGTAATCATGCGTATAACAATATAAAGAGAGGAAATCAGTATTAAGACTCTCTGTTCTCCATTTTCCACCTAATTTTCGAGAAATTGTGTATTTAGAGGCGGTACTCAACGTTGTATTTTATCTTGATAGCAGAACAAGAGAATAAAACCAATTCCTCTCTCGGATTGGGAGTCAAACTCACATCATATTAACACCCAGTAAACACGGTGCCGCTGCGAAAAGATCGTCTTCTTTTGTTTTTTTTTCCAAAACATAATACTCAATACATATATTACAAGTGTTCACACACTTTGAATAATAGAACATAAATAAAAAAATAAAAAACTTCACCTACAATATGAAAATCATAAATTTCTGTATATAATATTGGAAATATTATATTTGGAATATTAAACGCAAGCATAAGTCACTCGCAAGGTTAAACCCATCGTTTAGATACGTTCCAAATGTAAATATTTTTCCATTTTTTATTCGGGGCGAAATTTGTACGAGGTACCTGCTGAATAAATTGTGATTTCAGGTAAGGGAAGTCGATTTTACGTTTACTCAACCACGACAAAAATAAGGGAAGAGCGAATTGAGGAGGTCTGTGATTGCTTATGTAAAGAAATATTTGTTGTAAGTCGTAAATTTAGTTCATATAATTTTTACAAAAAAAAAATTATAATGTATAAAAAATCATACAAATTATATTTTACTTTTAACTTTTTTACGAAGTGAAATTTCTGGTGTTCTTCTGCAGTTTACCTACTAAAATCCATTATGGTTCAGTTGTTACAAAGTCCACATTGGTAAAATTATAATTTTAACTTTTAACCTTTGTACGTAGTGAAACTTCGGATATTCTACTGCAAATTATACACTAAAATCCACTATGGTCCAGGCCTTACATAGTTCACATTGACTTCCTCTTTTCAAATTCTCAATAATAACAAACACGCCAGTTTCTTCTTAGGAATCTTTACTTTTGACTCCTTTTCCTTCCATTTACATATTATTCTTCCTTTTCCATACTGTGCTGTCCACAGATCTCTTCCACAGGGACTGCAAATTTTCATATATGGAACCAGATATAAGACGGATCTCTTTATTTTTTCTGCAGGTTCTTTTTATGTCATGAATCATGATATCATCGACCATATCATTGATTAGTACTCATTCTGGACCTTAGCTTTTACTGTGGATAGTGAGATGTCAACGCTGGAAAGATAGGACATATTTACTTGTGTCCTATGTAAAGAGTCATATCGGTATAATACAAGGTACAGGTGCTCCACAGTCATGACGCCGCATCGATATTTCCTATTACGCAGTGTTGCACAAGCGTCCCGAAATAACCAGGATTTAATTGATGTATATTTAACTAGCCAAAAATGCCGGGCCACTAAGGTTCCAAACCTCAAAAGAAAAGTTCAACTCGCACTTGACCGATTATTTGATTTACATCCATCCATCCACTTTCGTTGTCAAAATATTAAAGTAATTTTAAATATTTCAGGGATTTCAATTTAAGTCGTGGTGCGGGGGCACAAGGTGTGACTGTAAAATCGACTGGTTGTAGGTTCGATCCCCACTCGATTAGATGAATTTATTTAAATTTATATTTACATTTATTTGGTCTGGTGCCGAGGCAAATTGCGGCGTTGAGTTTCGCCACTCAACACGCAATGCCTCCAGAATTTGGCGGAAAATGGGGAACGGAGATGTGTTACTTACAAAACTCAAGACTCGATTAATTATATTATGGCTTACAATAACAAATATAAATCTGAATGGCCTTGTTAAGAATTAAAGTTAAGCTGACGTAGTTAAATTTTAACTGAAAAATTTATTATGGACGCAGTTTTCTTCTTTACTGGAAGACGGCATCTAATTTAATAACTCTTAATAATAAAGCTGTTGAGGCCTCGCCCGAAGGTCAGTTAAAATTTATTTTGATTTATGAAACAAAATGATTTAATAACAAGGTCATTTTTCAATTTAAATTATATATTAGATGTATTTCTAAAGAAGAAAATTAGTTATGTCTAGTGTTAAATGATGGTGTCAAAATACTCCTTTCTCTGTATTTCCGCTAGACATTACGTGAGCGCTGAAATTTTTCTTAATAAAGCGAGGAAATAAAAGAAATGAATTTCACAAACAGAGATCGAACTCGTACCAAACTAGGCTTGTGTCGATCGGTCAATCTACGTGATTGATATCGATCTCGATCAGTTGTGACAATGAACCGGTTCATATGATTCGTTCATTCGAATGTATTTATGTTTTATGTTTTCAGTGAGCGACTCGCGCTTTGCTTAGGCGAACGCTTTATTTTTTTCCGTACCCTTTTTTACTTTATTGTTATATCTAATATATTAATTATATTATTGCTTTTATACATACAGTTAATACCTGTTATAAGATAATATTATTTTTAACTTTATATTTAATGGATTGCAGTACTTGATAATAGAGATCATAATTTTGATCTTGATTTACTGATTAATAAACGCATTAATATTTTTAGGTTTCATTCGATTCATTGTTATATTGTCGCGCATGCGCCTCTGTACTCTGTAGTATACAAATGGCGCCAAAACTAAGACTAATATAATCAAAACTGAAAACATAATTAACATCTTGATGATAATTATGCAACACAATTTCTAACTAAAACAGCCATTATCGTACGAAAGAAACTATGATATGTACTTTTACTACTTCCAATAAAGCATTTTATTTTTATTATTTTTTTTTTCTATTATGACTCTTATCTCATATCAAAATCTAAATCTAAATATCCTATATCAAATAACATTTAAGTAAAAATATACATAAATCAAAATCGACGTTACGATGTAATCCGCGCACAGTAGTGTAGGAGGAGGAAACTTAGTGCTCCAAGACACTATTCTCCACTTTCCGCTGAATTCTAGAGGCACTGCGTGTTGAGTGGCGGAACTCAACGCCGCCCGATCTCGACATTAAATATAAATAATTACTAAAGATTTGAAAATTTTAAAATTTTCAAATCTTTAGTATTTATTTATATTTAATGTCGAAATATTAGAAAAGTATATTAGTAATTATTTCTAAACGTTCCAAATCTTGTAATATAAATATATAATAATAGTTCCTCATAGTTGTTGTGTTTTAGCATTCGTTAGCCATATTCATTTCTTAAAAGTATATTTGATATCGATATAAAAAAATAATATCGGAAATTATAAGTTAAAAGTTAATAGGTACGCCTCGCCGCGTCGAACAGTTAGTGAGAACGCGAGTCAAATTAACACTTGAGACCGAGATCGAAAAGCCACAGCGGACAATCATCGGTCTCGTGTCGATTCTCGGTCATTTGACCGAATTACGCGGTTCATGATTGGTCGTCGTATAAGATGGCCGCCACCGATCATTTGATAATGATTGGTTGTATATGATCACCGATCATTTGACCTGGTCATTTCGTTATTAGTGACAGAATCAATCACGCGCTTCTCGTGATTGCAATCATTTGTTTCGGTCAATCATGATCGACACAAGCCTATACCAAACACATTTCCGGTCAGACGATATCCAACTACACCATGACCAGGCCAGATCTCTTTTTATGAAGGAATTTACAAAATTATGATCAATTTACAAAAATACATTTAGATTTTTAGGCACCCTATATAAAATTAAGCTACGATATAGTACAAAGCTAAAGTATAACACAATATACTTTCTAAAATATAAAGCTAAAGTACATATAACACAATATTCTTTTAAATATCCAATCCCTAACTTACCTTAAAAAAAATCTATTTACACGCCAAATTAATATGAATAACACAACAGTATGTATTCCATCAAACAACAACGGGGTCTTCAAGTAATGTTTAAAATGAGCATAAAACAGAAGGTCCCGGCGGGCCGGCGAGGGATGGAGCGGGTTTTAATGCCGCGCCGCTAAGTCGTCATAAACGTGTTTCGAATATGGTCGGCGGTAATGTTTTTGTGGCTTACGACTTTTTGATAAAAATAAATAAAATAAAATAAATAAATCAGCTTCACGCTGTATCCCGCACACAGCAGGGTAGGCAGAGGGAACCTAGTGTTTTTAGACACTCCGTTCCCCACTTTCTGCCGAATTCTGGAGGCATTGCGTGTTGAGTGGCAGAACTCAACGCCGCGCTTAGCCTCGACACCAGAGCGAAGAAATGGAAATATAAATTTAAGTAAATATTTCATCTCCTCGAGTGGGGATCGAACCCACAACCAGTCGGTTTACAGTCACACTTTGTGCCGCTGCGCCACGACTGGCCTCAATTTGATAAAAATTGTTGATAGTTTTGTTGTTTGGTCTTCTTTTGGTGGTAGTGGACAACGTAGAATTGTAATTGGTGGATGGTCGTAGGTTTGATGCTAATTAAAAGAATATATTCCGTCTTTGGTAAGGCAAATTGATTAATGATTGAGTTCCACCGGTCTTAACCCTGTTATAGGCAGAAGCGTGAAAGTGAAGAAAAATATAATATTTTTTATACTTTTACACTGTATTCCGCATATAATAGCAGGGTAGGGGATTCTAGTATTAAGAGACTCCGATTACCACTTTCTGAGCGGCGGAACTCAACGCCGCGTTTTGCGTCGTGGCGCTTGAAAATGAAAATATTATTTTCTCAACACGTAATACTTCGGAAATTCAGCGGAAAGTGATAGTTGGAATGTCCTAACACTACTCTTCCCTTGCATACCCTGCTACATGCGGGAAACGACGTGAAAATAAAAAAATCTATTAACTACAATATAAAAACTGGATACCTTGTAAAATAACCTACTATAGTGATCACCTGAATTTGTTTACAGAAACATTTCTGGGCGGACGTATTCGGCCACGTTTACGGCCTTTGCGGCAAAGTGACATCAAAAACCGCTTAGCGGGCCTAAAATACTACCTCGGGGACCGCGTTTTACGTTACATACGTTGGCGTAGGTTTTGTTCAAAAATGGATATATTAGTGTTAGAGCTGCTTGTTTGTATGGAAGTAAAATGTATTTTGTATTCTCATATTTTGTATTTACGAGCAGAGGAATGGCTGTGCTAAAATGTTAAAGTGGATTCGATTTCCGCTTCGTGGATTTTTCTTTGTTAAAAATATTTGTCTGGCCTGGTAAGTCTAAATTTTAGCATTTTTTTTCAGTTATTTTGATATTGTAAAGAGTTGACATGATTTATCACCTGTTAAAATGGGTATCTATCTCATCTCGTTACATCTCATCATATATTGTTTTTTTTAATAACCCATTTGGGACATCCTGACTAAATAAAAATGAAATCTAAAATATATTCTTTATTTTATTTACATATGTAAAAGGACAAATAGATAAAGATATATTTCGAATACTTCCAAGTGTAGAAAAGTTACAACTGTTCTCGTTTTAAAGAAAATATTTCATTTCTTTGTCACTGTCTGTGTTGAAATGAGATAGTCAGAAAAAGTACGTTGGACGAACGTCGGAGTGGCATTTGCATGATTGCTGCATAGCAACTCACGTCGCTGTGGCAGAAAACAATGTAATTTTGTAGAGAAAATGCTTTTTTTTCCTTAAATATATTATGTATATTTGAACATTTTGTTTAAATTTTATATTAAATATTAAAAAAAACACCACTTTCCGCCGAATTCTGTAGTTGGCATTGCCTTACACTCATTACAATGAAATAAATAAAAGCAAAAAAAAGAAGAAACAAAAAAAAAACAAAAACAAGAAAACCAATCGAAAAATGGAAACTAATCGAAACGCCATAAACTTATTTATAAATTCCATAAAAGACATAGCGTGTTAAGGGTTAATAGAATGAAATGGTAAACTACGTTAAGGGGTCCGCAAACGTTGCAAATTAACAGGGGGACAGATCAGATTTCCTGAATCAATGGACTTCGGGGACCATCGCAATGCCAATCAAGGGGTCGACCCCTAGTTCTATAATTTGCTATTTGCGTGTTGAAAATTATATGTTTTCGATAGAAATAAAGGGGTTGGAGCCATTATGTTTCTTTTTTTGTATTTTTTTTGGTCATTTATTGTGTTTTTTTCTGTTATCTATATCTTTAGTTATTTAAATGTGATAAATTGTAATTTTTATATCACTTCTGTGTAGTATTTTTTTTTAAATATATATATACTACAATAGCATGCATATAGCTTTAATTATGGTGTAAACATCGTTTTTGCATTTGGATGACATTGTTGGAATTCTGATTATACTTGCTCTGTTAGGTGTGCGTTTGATTCCCGCTCGAGATTTTTTTTTAGTTTCATATCTTGCTCTACGTGTAGTAGTGTCTTAACAGTAGTTTCTACGTGTCAAAGATAAACTAGTGTCAACGCACTCCTCTCTTTGCTGTAATTTTTTTAAAATGCATTATACGCAACAAACACTATAGCTAAACTTTTAATACAAATAATAACAGATAAACTGAAAAAATAACATCTTAAATAAAAGAAATTCGCTATATTATCCACTTGCCGAAAATAAGCACAAAATTTGAAAAGATGAAGTAAAGATGCTGCAAAATCTTCAAAAACAATACAATCTCTAGTCTAAAATACGTACGAGATGTGCACTAAGTTCCACTTTTTGCCTTTTTACGTTGAAACGTACAGTTACAACATAAAAGGTGAGTACTACGCACCGCCATACAATGGTTATCAAGAAGCGTACTTAGCGTACGTTGCTCTTACTGAATAGTACCAAAATACGTGTTTTTTGAGACAAATCTTGTCACAGTGTTAGAGATTATAAATGTCGGGTTTTTCTGTGTAATCTATAGATCAGAATAGTTTGTTTGGTAATACGAGTTAATCTCAGGAACTATAGACACAAAGGACGAAGCTAGCTTGTATGGAATAGAGCAGCAACAAATTGAGCTACAATAAAAATCGAAAATTATTATATTCAGTTTTTTTTTCGTAACTTCAATTTTAAAGCCGTCGTGACGCAGGGTGTGACTGTAACGCAATAGTTATAGGTTCGATCCAAACTCGAGGGAATTATTATTATCAATATTTTCATTTCCTCGCTCTGGCACCAAGACAAAAGTCCGGCGTTGGGTCCCACCACTCAACATTATGTGTTGAGTACCTCGAAATAATCAACAGAAAGTAGAGAATGGAGTGTCTCAACACTAGGTTACCTTTGCCTACCCGTTGTGTACGGGACACAAGTGAAACTAAAGCTGAAGAATTTGCTTGGTATTTGCAGCTTATCTCAGGAACTATACACATAAACGTTGAAGTTATCTTGTATAGAATAGTGATAGAACAGATACGAATCCAACATTATCATATCAAAATACCATTTACAAACTATTATTTAGGTCTGTTTTTAATAAAAAAAACAGTATATTCAACATTTAACTATGAATTTATGCATTACTTTTACTTTATGAACGCCAGTTTCCGTTCTCTAGAACATTTCCAGGATGCCTGCCAAGATTCTTGGCCTGTCGGGTTACACTCAACGCAGTACTTTTAACAATTGCTATATGAAAGATGAGAACTCAACGGAAATTGTTGAAGTTTTTGAGACTGTTATCGATATAACAATCTGAATGAAATTTATATATGGTATGGTATTCTAGTTATTGTAATTTATATTTTTTTTCAGTTTCACGCTGTATCCCGCACACAGCAGGGTAGGCAAGAGGAACCTAGTGTTAAGACACTCCGTTCCCCATTTACCACTGAATTTTGGTGGCATTGTGTGTTGAGTGGTGGAACTCTACGCCGCGCTTTTTCTCGACACCAGAGCGAAGAAATGGAAATATAAATATGTAATAGAGAAAAATAAAAATATTATGAATAATTATTTACTTTTCACGACGGCCTCGTGCTTAATATTATTGTTTAATTAAAATAACTACGAATAGAAAACAGTAAATATTTGTATATAACAACAGCTTCACCAGCTTCACGCTGTATCCCGCACACAGCAGGGTAGGCAGAGGGAACCTAGTGTTAAGACACTCCGTTCCCCGCTTTCTGCCGAATTCTGGAGGCATTGCGTGTTGAGTGGCAGAACTCAACGCCGCGCTTAACCTCGACACCAGAGCGAAGAAAATGGAAATATAAATTTAAGTAAATATTTCATCTCCTCGAGTGGGGATCGAACCCACAACCAGTCGGTTTTACAGTCACACTTCGTGCCGCTGCACCACGACTGGCCTCTGAATATCTCTAAGATGACATAAGATCTAACCCACTAAAGTTTTAGGTACAATAGTTAAATAGCCGGTCGTAACTAAGATATTTTGAGAGTCATACAAACATACGGGAGACGTGAGCTGGCATAACGTCTCTCGATACGCCTCGTTGAAGGCATTAAGGATTTGGTCCAAGATGTGAGATGCATTTTTCTTAAACAATTTCTATGAAAAAATTACTAAAAATAAAAACTTGATGTTAAAAATGTTATTTTGTCTTATTTAAATTCGATTGTAAGTATAATAGTTTACATTTTTTTTTTAAATTGTTCTTACTCTATATATCGACTTATTTAGGAAAGGATGAGCTGAAAATTAAGAAAATACTATCATATCATATAAATATTATAAAGTAAAGAAATAATAGGAGAGTTAAGCTCAATTTAGGTTAAATATTTCTTTTAAAAAGAAAAAAATCTTATTTTCTTTTAACAGATTTACTTTCTTCCCGTATAGCAGGGTAAATAGCACATTCGCTTGTTTCCACTCAATTTCTCAAGACAATGCATGTATAGTGGCGTAACTCAACGCCGCATTTGCTTTTCAAATGTACGAGTATGTACAAAATCGTTATCTCTTATAAATGAATCTCAATACAAACTTTTACGAAGGTAGCTATATCGTTAAGGCTGTAGTGGCGTCAACGCGGACGTGATATGTCACATTTATATCATAGATTTATGATGCCAATAACTGCAATGTCTTTGTCGCTTTACGATCCATTGTTATAAAAAAAAAAACATTTTTTTTATCTACATATACATATGTATGGAGAAATATTTTATTTCGATACATTTATGTCAATTTTATTTGATATGTAATAGGAGAATATAAAGTATATTTACTACTATTTGTATGTCGACGCCAATGTGATACGGTATAAAATTATTGATTGTACAGGCGATGGTTGTTGGTTCGATTTCCGCTCGAGGGCAGTGTTCGGTTATAATTAATATATATATATATATATAGTTTGCCATGTCTCAAAAGAATGTATTACGTAGTTTTTTAATTTTATCTCGTTGAAAAAAGTATATTCTTAAATTAAAATAAATGCATACAAGAATATCGTGGCGCAGTTACATCGCGTCTGGCTGATGGTTAAATACGATGGCTGGGGGTTCGAGTTCTTTGAAGGGAATTAATTATTTTCATTTCCATGCTCTAATAACAAGACATAACGCCGTTGAACGCCGTGGTTCAAATTGCAGTGTGTAGGGACCGGATTGTCTTAATATTAGATATAGGTATGTCAAGCCGAAGTGCTGCTAGCATTAGTTGTGTCTAGCTGTAGCCACGATCTTTTAGGGTTTGATTCCCGCTGGAGGCAACATTAAGACGATCTGCAGCTGACGAGCAATTGCTTTTAAATAAGAACTGACTGCTGACTTTTAATACTATATCGCGCTGAAAGTGATGATTCATGAAACAAAAAAATACAAAAAAAAATTATAATATATATTTTTTTTAAAAATATGTATGTATGTAAAACATTCATTTCCTACTACCGACGTCGATTTTATTTGAAACATAATACGAATATGACGACTATAAAATACATGTTGAAGTATATTGTACGTGTTTCGTGCAATCTGTTTTTATATTTATTTTTCCTTTACAAAAAAATTGGTGATGAGGTAACTTGATTTTTTGTATTAGAACTATAACTCACTATCACAAAGCTGTATCAGCTGTTATTCTTATATACTGTTGTTAATTTTTTTTGGTTGATATTTCTTATCTATTATTTTTTAAAAATGGAACAAATAAGTAGCTTTAATAAGCTAAATACCTACTTGGATGGTTTCCAAAGAGGCGCAGGTTCAAATCCCATTACGTTCAAATTTTTATATGTTTCCTTAACACACTTTCTAAGTGTACCTACTATCTACCTACCTACTGTTTGTATGTACAACATGTTTTTACAGCATTTTTTGGTATACTGTCGCTTTGTCTTCTTGCCTGAGTAATCAAATAAAAGGATTTCTTCCCCCGAGTCAGATCAAACCCACAAACGTTTTGGTTATAGTCACTGCGCTACAAAGACCTCTTATTGTGGATGTATAATCTATATGAAAGCGTAAATAAATAATAAATTTCACAAAAAAATCCCAAAAAATGATTTGTTACAACGAAAACCATTGTTTTTCTTTGATAAAAAAAATACAATAACATTTTCAACTAATAATTTCACTGAAATTTAGTTTAAAATTAAACAATTTGCCCATCACGTTCAACGTGAAGCAATAAACGGTTAGGTCATCTCCTTTTGTTGACTCTGCTTGGTCAAACTTGGTCAAAGTTAGCAACTTTTGCGCTTTGACTCCGCTACTCTATGAAGTTAATATTGTATTGTAACTAAGTTTATTTTAGGGTTACTGTTACCGCTTAGGTGGTTGATGGTTGGGAAATGCTAATTATATGATACTATTCTATAAAAAAATAAATTAAATCAGCTTCACGCAACAGGGTAGGAAGAGGGAACGTAGTGTTAAGACACTCCGTTCCCCGCTTTCTGCTGAACTCTGGAGGCATTGCGTATTGAGTGGCAGAACTCAACGCCGAGCTTTGCCTCGACACCAGAGCGATGAAATGGAAATGTATATTTAAGTAAATATTTAATTTCCAGTTCAGTTTCAGCAAAATAACCAGTCGATTTTACAGTTACACTATGTGGCTCTGCGCCACGATTGGCCTCAGTCTGGCTTTAATATTTTATACAACTGGTTTATGTTTATTTATGTTGTTGGTTCAATTCCTGTTCGAGGAAATGACATATTTAATATTTTTATTTGTACCTTGTAATAACTGTTGTTAAGTCAATAAAAATAATAAGTATTTCATTCCTCTAGTGGGAATCAAATCCACTACCGTTGCGTTTACAGTATCATGCTTGTGGTCCTGTACCACAGCGACCTTTAATTAGTTAAAATATAATCATTTTCCATTGTTATATAAATTTTTTTTTTTTTGTTTTTTTTCATTGTTGATTTTTGTATTTGTAACACAAAAGAATTTAAAAGTCTTAGAAATTAGATAATCTTTTATACATATATCTTTAATTCTATTATAAGGTTATATTACGTAAATCTTTTCACACTATACCGGCATAAGATATCATCATATTATGACATCATCTTTAGTTAATGCGTTAACTATGCTGATAAAGCCGCAGACGAAAACTAGTTCTAATATAAAATAAAAAAATGTACCATTTCAAATAAATAAATAAATAAATTAGCTTCACGCTATATCCCGCACACAGCAGGGTAGGCAGAGGGAACCTAGTGTAAGACACTCCGCTCCCCACTTTCTGCCGAATTTTGGAGGCATTGCGTGTTGAGGGGCAGAACTCAACGCCGCGCTTTGCCTCGACACCAGAGCGAAGAAATGGAAATATAAATTTAAGTAAATATTTCATCTCCTCGAGTGGGGATCGAACCCACAACCAGTCGTTTTTCAGTCACACCTTGTGCCACTGCGCCACGACTGGCCTCAATTGTACCATTTCAGATCAAACATATTCAAAGAAACAACGTTCATACAATTTTTATTTCATTTCACATCAAAAGCATGATACAAAAGAATACTCCACTCGCACATTCAAAACATTAGTTTCTGTATATTCCAGAATATGTCACTTTACAACGTGACGTCGCATAAAACATGTGAAAATTGTTGAGAAATGGGACTTATTCTGAATATCGATGGAAGATAAACCTTATTATGGGAAACAAAGCGGCATTATATCGAAATATTGTCACAGCTGATATAAATGGGATAGTGGCATATAAATTTTGATGGCGGATAATAAAATCTTTTGAAGAGTATCAATAACGATGTGATTTTCGGGCTATTTGGGTGGAAATTTTATAGCGAGGCAGTGACTTTAAACGCAACGGTTGTGGATTCGATTCTTCAGTTCACTTGGGATTTTTATTTTATTTTTTCGATGTCTAGAAAAATGAACGGTACCTGGGGAACGGGGAGTCTTATCACTAGGTTCCCTTTGCTAACGTGCAAAGTAAAGCTATTTAGTGTAAACATACAAATAATAAAAATATCATGATTTTAATATAAACTATAATTTGAACTCATGTGTTTTCAAATTTAAATAACGTTTTAATAAACATACTACCATATCATAATAAAGACAAAAGATTAAAACAATCAAAAAAATCACCTAACATCCAAACAAGCAACAAATTACACAAATATTTATCACAAAATGGAATCGAACCCACACCATTCTATTTCTATAATACCTCACTGTCAAATAAAGTTTCTCCCAGTATCGACCTTAAACATTCATAGTAGAGAACAGGAAATCGAAAATTTCATTTGGCAACATCATATCAACGCAATTTTGTTGTCTCTCTCAAATTCGATAACGCCACACGTCGCAAACTGTATTACACTGTATAGACATCAAACGCGATAAGCGACCTGGCTGGAACCTGCGAGTTACCTAATATTTTTTACGTATGTAACTTTTCGCATTTTTTATGTAGCTTTTCGCTTTTATTGTTAAGACAATTTCCATGTTTCGAGATATTAGATAGAATAAATAAAATAAAATAAATCAGCTTCACGCTGTATCCCGCACAAAGCAGGGTAGGCAGAGGGAACCTTGTGTTTAGACACTCCGTTCCCCACTTTCTGCCGAATTCTGGAGTCATTGCGTGTTAAGTGGCAGAACTCAACGCCGCGCTTATCCTCGACACCAGAGCGAAGAAATGGAAATATAAATTTAAGTAAATATTTCATCTCCTCGAGTGGGGATCGAACCCACAAACAGTCGGTTTTACAGTAACACTTTGTGCCAATGCGCCACAACTGGCCTCTATATATATTATATATCTATTATATAAAAATAAGTCGGGTTTTCCTTCCTGACGCTATAACTCGAGAACGCACGAACCGATTTCCATGATTTGGCATTCGTTGGAAAGGTCTCGGGCTCCGTAAGGTTTATAGTACAGAAAATTTACGAAAATATTCAAGAGATAGCAAGAAAATAGAAAAAATAATTTTCATCACATACAGCGCCATCTCTGATACAACGGCGCCAGTACGTGGTGTGTGAGTATCCCTCACGAAAATATGTACGTTTCATTTTAAATAGATGGCGCCAGTGCGTGATAAATTATTTGACAGCTATTCATTGTACTCTGCTCAGTTAATTTCATGTGACATTTATTATGCGCACGTTCTTTCAAACATATTGTGTTCACTGTGAAATAATGAGAATCCAAAATGCCGAGAGCACGACGTGCGAACATCAACCGCAGCACAAGACATGCAAGCCAGCAACAAGTGTATTCACAGAACTTAAGCGAAGAAAGACAAAATATAATAAGAGAAAATGCCCGATTGAGACAACGCGTGAGCACACGAAGATCATTGGCATCATACAATCGCTTGGCATTCCAATATGATCCCACTACGAACTACAGTGATGATGACAATTTAGATATTGGACCAATGACGACTGTATCGGCAGATATTGCAATGCGTTAAAGTTCAAAAGAATAACGGCTGGATTGTGCTGCGCACGTGGAAAAGTCAAACTGGATCCATTACTTACACCACTACAGCCACTGAATCCATTGTTCGATGGAACTGATCCCGATTCCAACCATTTTCTTCAACACATCCTTGAATACAATAATTGCTTTCGCATGACTTCCTTTGGAGCTAATATCATTCGAGAGGCGGGTTCATGCCGACTTGCAAGGTAAAAGATACAACACACACAACCAATCACTCATACCAATCAATTCCACCAACACAATTAATTGCAACACATAACAACTACCCATACACCATACACGACAAACTACACCACCTCACGATCAAAAGTCACACCGTATACTTCAAAAATAAATTAATCCAATTTAATAAATATCTTAATTGTTTGCCATCACAGATATAAAGACAAATATATCATTTGCATGGTTCAATGGTGCCAACACCAGATGAACCGCATCAATTTCTGCAAATATATTTCATTTCCTCGATGGTGGATCAGCTGAATGTGCGGTGCAATATACAGGGAACACAATAGTTAAAGACACGAATTATTGGACAGTTGCAAGTATTTTTTCACGCTAATAACGCTGTTGTTAATATGTTCAAAACAGATACGCACAAATTTATCATAAGATCGGATCGTACCCCAACAGGTGAACATGTGCGAAGATTCAATGCATCCATCGTTGATGATATTGCTGCAATGATTATTGGCGATCAAACTACATCACGAGACATTATCGTTTAGCGAAGAAGCAATGTCATGCATCGTGTAAACGACACATATCGTTTGTACGATACGTTACAATATCCAATCATTTATTGGCAAGGGCAAGACGGATACGATATCACGTTGAAGATGGTCGATCCAATTATAGGTACAATATTCACATACTAATTATTGGTATTGTTGCTATTGTTGGTTCCCATTAACAATCCATTTAATTTTGCATTTTCAGGCGTATCAACGAACATAAATCTAAACGCAATGAATTACTATGCGTATCGTATGATGATTCTTTCACATGAGGAGAATGTCATTCTGCAGTGCCGTCGGCTATTCCAGCAATTCACTGTCGACATGTATGTCAATTAATCAGGCAAAGCTACGATCTGAAGACTAGATACACTTGCGTGATGCTATTTATTCAGACGGTATTGTTCAGAATATTGGACGCCTAACGATTCTTCCATCATCTTATATCGGAAGCACACGCCACATGCACGAATACGCTCAAGACGCTATGACATACGTGTCAAATTATGGAACCCCGGATTTATTTATTACTTTTACATGTAATCCAAAGTGGACGGAAATTGAACGTGAGGTGGACCCGGGTCAAAAATCGCTAGATCGCCATGACATAATCGCCAGAGTGTTTCAGCAAGAACTCAAAGTTATGATGGATGTACTAAGTATCGAGTTTTTGGTGACACACGTTGTTATACGTACTCGGTGAAATGGCAGAAGCGTGGACTACCGCATTCTCATATCCTAATATGGTTGCTGAACAAATTACATTCAAATGAAGTGGATGACATCATATCAGCTGAAATTCCTGATCCAGATGCAGATCCAGATTATTGCAGATGAATTGAATGCTTGCCTGAAGGCATCACCTTTGTGGAATAACATAAAAACATTATCGCTAACCACAAATATGAGATTTCAACTTCAAAATGATCAAAGTGCTGCACAATTTTTCAAACAATTGTTAGCTGTTGGAAATGGAAAGGTTCCAGTTGACGCGACAACTGGATTAATTACTCTTACCAACGACTTTTGCCGATTTGTAGACTCTCAATTAGCTCTCATTGAAAATGTTTTCCCAAACATTCGTGAGAATTATCACAATTATGCTTGGTTAAGCCAACAAGCAATTCTCGCCGCAAAGAATAATGATGTACACGCACTGAATTTAACCATTCAATCAAAAATCGATGGCGATTTGGTGACATACAAATCTGTTGATTCCATAACAAATCCCGATGATGTAGTAAGTTATCCGACGGAGTTTTTGAACTCTCTGGAGTTACCAGGATATCCACCGCGACTTTGCAACGGTACTCGACTTGCGGTGAAAATACTTATGCCGAATTTTATTGAGGCAACGATTATTAACGGAAAGTACGCAGGAAAATGTGTGTATTCCTCAAATACCAATGATTCCTACTGATCTTCCGTTTGACTTCAAACGATTGCAATTTCCGGTTCACCTTGCGTTCGCAATGATAATTAACAAGTCACAAGGCCTATCGCTTAGTGTTTGCGGGATACATTTAGAAAATCACTGTTTTTCACATGGGCAGCTATACGTTGCGTTGTTGTACGAGTTGGGAAACCATACCAGAACAAAAAATGTGGCTTACCAAAGAGCACTTCAATGAAACGGATGATTTGCGGACACGTATAACGCTTCGATTCAGTATTTACTTTGGATCCACTTACAGTTTCTACTTAGAGAAGTTCAACTAAATTACACTTCATTTTTGTAATCGAAATGAATTCATTACTGTTGTGACATAAAATAAAACTTTTCGTTTGCAAATATAAACTAAAAAAAATATATATTTTTTTGGATTATATCTTTTAATCACCAAACGAAATGTTACAAAAAACGAAGCCATCTGGTGGCGAAACGGAGTTCGCCGGGTTTGCTAGTATATATATATATATATATATTAGATAGAACATAAATATAAATAATTGTCCTCCGATTGAGAATTGAACCTACAATTTTAGATTATACACTAAAACACTGTACAACTGTGCCACAATGACTTCAAAAATTTTAAAGTTGAAATTATTTTAGTATTTTTTATTTTTATATGATAGAAACCAACGCTTCGACTTTCGTATAAAATTAGTGTGCTATTTAAAAAATATATATCAATATATAACCAGTGGACTACCATGCCTTATCCAATATCATTTTTGTCCAAACATACTCATATCCTTTAACAAAGCTTAATTTGAAGCCGAATTTATTAGAAATTTTGTTTTGATATGTCCATATTGCAAAAACACATTTTTTCATATTTTACAGATGGTCTTTGGCAATGCTATGCTGAGTATACAGCCTAATCTTTGTTAAAAAAGACTAAAACAGTTACTACAGCAAAAGCCTAGAAATATCCAAATTTCAAATAATATCAAAGCATATCTACAAATTTTGAAATATTGATGAAATATATTTTTTCTCATTTTTGCTGCTAGATAGGCGAAATTCTTGAAAAGAAACCCTTTTTACAATTCCAACATCGTTCCATATTTGCTCACAGCTGGTTCGACTACGCTAGTATGAGGGCACAGAACAAAACTAAGCGTATAGTTTTTTCTTCCCAACGGCCTAAAGTCTAAAAAGAAAAGAATATCTATTCCGATACCTAGTGAGTGATACATAAATATGAAGGGAATTTTAGGCTCACTTTTTTATATAGAGGAAACTTAATTTTTATACATTGTACTCCCTACTTTCTAATCAATTTACTAGGTATTGCGTGTTGGGTGCGTGGACTCAAACACCAGGTCTTGTCTTTACGGAGCAGGAAATGAAAATAATTTTCAAACTATTACTAGATTTTTTTTTTATATTTTTTTGTTCTCGTTATTACAAGACCAAAATTATTATTAAAAATATGATTGCCGTGTTGCTAAAGTGAATCAAACAATAAATTATTTTAAGTTACATTATATAACTAAAAATTAATTCGGCAATATTATATTTCACTTATCACTATTTCCACCTACTGTTTGGCCAAGTGCGACGATTGTAGGTTTGATATATCATAATATCAAGACTAACCGCATCATTAAGTTCTGCTCCTCAACTATTAAAAATTTAGGAGAAAGTGGGTAACGTTGTGTTTAACACTAGCTTCTCTACTTACCCTGCAAGATGGAGGTAACAGTATTAAATTATATAAGGTAAAAATATAGCAAAAAATCTGCTTTAAACTGAATCCCGCAAACAGCATCGTAGTCATAGGGAACCTAGTGTTAAGACACTCCGTTCTCCACTTTCCGCCGAGTTCTGGAGGCACTGCGTGTGGAGTAGTGGAACTCAGTGCCGCGCTATCGCCTCTACACCGGACAAAGAAATGAAAATATAAATGTAAATAAATATTTCATTTCCTCGAGTGGGGATCGAACCCACAACCAGCCGATTTTACAGTCACACTATGTGCCCTTACACCACGACTGGCCTCAGTAAAAATATAATTTTATATATTTTATACCCTCTATCTTGGTTCTCATTGCTTTGCATTTTGTTCGCGGTATAGATAATGGCGGCTCTCTTGCCAACTTGTAAATATTGGTCGAGAGGACATTATGTATATGAGATAAGATAATCCACATTAGTACAGCAGTAGTTTATTTTGGACCAACTACCGCTATCGTCGTCTCTGGTTTAATATTTTTTTTTTATTTTTAAATCACATATTTTTATATGTTTTTTTAGCTTTACATTTTGTCCGATTTTATACTAAGACGTACGTACGAACCTAATACTGTGATACACCGTTGCCCGTTTTCAGCCGAAGTTTACATAATATATAGCGAAATACATCTATTTGTAGCGCGCTAGGTTAGATTGCCACAGATAGGTAATTTCGTTTTACATTTTCTTAGATAGGATCCAACATCTTTACTTTTTTTTTCAGCTACAAGATAGCCAGAGGGAATCCAGTGCTAATACATTCCGTTCTCCATTGCGTGTTAAGCGCTTTGTCTTATTACCAGAGCGAAGAAATGTAAATATTAATAAATAATAATTTATCACCCTGAGTGGGAATCGAATTCATAACGACACCTTTACATAATTAATAACTTATACATCATTTTGATACAATAAAAGTAACTCAAAGTTTTCAAACAAACTCCAAGTCTCAAACGTCAATAAAGTGACGTAAAAAAAATCACAAAATATAAGAACAAAATTCGTTTTAATAATGATGCTATGTATTCGAAATTGACTATGAAATATTGCATTTACATATTAAAGACTGTAAACCAACGAATAATTCATCACAAAGGGAAAATTAAAGTTAAATTGTTATATTTTCACCAATTAATGTTATATAAAGGCCAGTCGTGGCGCAGCGGCACGACGTGTGACTGTAAAACCGACTGGTTGTGGGTTCGATCCCCACTCGAGGAGATGAAATATTTACTTAAATTTATATTTCCATTTCTTCGCTCTGGTGTCGAGGTTAAGGGCGGCGTTGAGTTCTGCCACTCAACACGCAATGCCTCTAGAATTCGGCAGAAAGTGGGGAACGCAGTGTCTTAACACTAGGTTCCCTCTGCCTACCCTGCTGTGTGGATACAGCGTGAAGCTGATTTATTTTACGGAATTGTTTTAATGTGAGCGACGTGTCCTAACACTAGGTTCCTACGTTAGCTTTGCCTATTTCGAGCTGAGTGATTCTGTACCCAATTGGTAAAACGGGACAAATATTAGTAAGACTTCGCTGTCCGTGAGTCCGTGTTTTTGTCCATCTTTCACCAGACACCTCATGAACCGTAATAGATAGTTGAATTTTTTACAGATTATCTTTTTAAACATTTTTAAAGTGTTATTCCACACTTAGGAAAGAAAAATACTTATTTAAAAAACGTATAAAAAGCCCGCTGCGTTCAAATTTTTATACGTTTTTTAAATAAGTAGATTATCTTTTTCTAGTGCCGCTTTAACAATAAATAAAATAAATATTTTTATTTTATTTTATATACATTTATGGGAGGGGGAAGACCCCCTCACATCGAAGCGAAGCGAAGAAAATGGAAATATAAATTTAAGTAAATATTTCATCTCCACGAGTGGGGATCGAACTCACAACCAGTCGGTTTTATAGGCACTTCGCCACGACTGGCCTCAAAACTATTGTAATAGTTTTGATATAATATATGACAACTTTATTAATTCTTTTTTTACAATATTTTATCAAAAACAAGATAAAAAGACCATAAAAAATAATAAATTAACGTTAGGTAGGCTAGACCCAGCCGTAGACGGTTAATAGCGCGACAAAAACTGAAATATTTATTACCTACCTACATTAGCCCGTTCTATTTGGCAACATCGACGCTGAAAACATTTACATGAATTTATCTGAATTATGAAAATGTACGTCTAAAATATGGTTGTTAATGAAAATGTATGATGTTCATACTATTTCCTTCCATTTACTTCCTTATTAATAATAATGTTTATTATATTGTGTTGAGGCTAATTGTGACGCGAGTGAAAACTCATCAGGTTGTGGGTTCGATTTCCACTTGAGGATATGCAATATATAATAGTTTCGTTTCCTCTTTCTGGTAACGAGATAAAACATGGTGATGAGTTGCGCCACTCAGCATGTAATGTCTGCAGAATTCGGAAAGTGGTAGATGGAAGTGTTTCAGTGGACACAGAGTAGTAGAGTCTTAACACTAGGTTCCCAGGTTCCCTCTATCTACATTGCTATGGGCCGGGTACAACGTAAATATAAAAGGACATGTCTGACTGACTGTGGTAAGACGCACGCACAGCCTTAACCGCTGATGGTAGAAACGTGAAATTTGGACAAATGTTCATTTTCATAATCTGAACATCCACTAAGAAGGGATTTTGAAAAATGTTAACCCTAAAGGTTCAAACAAGGGGTTCAAAATTTTAAACGGATTTTTTTTTAAATCTCTACCGATTTTTATAAAAATTTAAATTCATATTGTTAAAAATATTTTATTAAACACGTGTTTCGTGGTTAACCTCGACACCAGAGCGAAGAAAATGGAAATATAAATTTAAGTAAATATTTCATCTCCTCGAGTGGGGATCGAACCCACAACCAGTCGGTTTTACAGGCACACTTCGTGCCGCTGCGCCACGACTGCTGATGTGTTTCGTGGTTTTTTTAGAAGTCACCCCTAAGAGTGCAAATACGCGGGCGAAGCTGCGCGTGCCCACTAGTTATATTATATTCATATATATTTAGTACGAGTCTTTTGCACGTGCACCATGTGTATTAGTAATTAAGAGTTTGACTTGACCGCTGCTATCCACTCAATAATATGAGATGACTATCAATACACGAACGACTTTCGTCATTACTTAAACAAAATTTTTTTTTTGATAAAAAATACAATATAAGTTAACAACATTAACGAGTAATAAGAAAAAAATATGCTATCTTAAGTTTTATATTAATTACAATTTAGTTACCAGAGCGGATAAATAAAAATAATTGAAATACAATAAATTCCACGATCGAGACAAATTTATTATTTCAAACAGTTTTATAATATTTTTCTCATATTTTTTTCTTCTAGTCTATTTATTCTATATCTATACATCATAAAAAATACTACTGTATCAATTATTGTTCTCATTTTAATGATGAAATTTGTACAATAAAGAAACAAGGCTTTTTCTCGTGTTTGAACGAAACCAGGACGAGGGGAAGTCGAATATTCTACATATTACTATGAGACCTCTATAACATCAAAGTTAGATCATTATTTTGACTCGCATCGATCAGTAATTAAAAATAGTACGGCCCAGTACTGAAATTAATGAATGCTGTCTGTCTGTACTTGACATTTTTTAATTGTAACATACTACATTTTTTATATATAGTAGTGTATGTATGTTTCAAGTAAGTGTATACTCTTTTTAACTATGACGTTTTTTATAAAAAAAATTGAGAGGTTATCGTGAATATTGCTATGATGGTGAAATATTTGATTTTTATTTTTTTCGTGTTTAAGTATTATTCAACGCTTCGAAAAAAAAATAAATAAATTATTTGATTTTTATTTCAGACCAGAAGTGGTGGACGGGCATAAGCGTGTGACTGTAAACGCAACGATGGCGTTGAGTTCCGCTACTTATTGAGTAGCGTATGGTATGTATCGGATACAGCGTGAAGCTAAATTCATTACTAGTAGTTTATATGAATAGTCCATCTTAGGGTGGCTTAGTCGAATGGGGAAAAACGAAACCCTTATAAATTCGTCATATCTGTCCGTCTGTCACAGCCGAAACTTCTTCTATTTGAAAACTATTAGGACTACAAAATTTAAACTTGAAGGTATATATATTCTATTATTTGATTTTTATACAACAATACTCAACACGGAATGCCTCGATAATTTGGTAGAAAATGGGTAACAGAGTATCTTAACACTAGGTTCCCTTTGCCTACCCTGCTGTATGCGGGATACAGCGTGAAGCTATTTTTTTAATACAACAATATTAGAGTGTGGTCTCCTCATACATGAAACTGATTTTTTTTTTCATTAAACCTATACGTGGAAGGTGTCATTGTGCTATGCCATATATTCATATTTATTTATCTATGTCATTAGTTTTAGCAAATAAGGCTGAGAGAACTCCGTAGGTACATATATCGCAGGTTCTTTTATTAAATAAAAAAAATAGCTTCACGCTGTATCCCGTACAAAGCAGGGAAGGAAGAGAGAGAAAGTGGTTTTTAAAAACACTCCTGAGTCCTTATTATATTCCCCACTTTTCGCCGAGTTCTGCACGCATTGTAGTGTCAATTTCAGGATGGTGAATCAAGAAATACAATTTAGAAAATTTGTCAAACTTAAGTTTGTGGGCATATGTGGTGATTTTTTATGGAATGAACTGTACGTTATAAATTTTAAATGAAACTTTTTTAACCGAATTAATTGCGTATATTTGGGATTATACATTTTTGGAAACCCGATGTTTCGTAAGTTAGTAATATATATATTTTTTTAATTTTAAATTTCATATCATTCCCTTATTTGTGTAGTAAGTTCTCACTTTCTGACAAATATCCGAACTAAAGGTCCACGGGAAGTTCCCTATAGATGTTAATTACGCGTCGAATTGCATACAAAATGCAGAAAATCGATACATAAATGACCGTATCTTTGAATTTATTGATTCGTTGGCGTAGACTTAGAAACTTGACTTTCTCTGTGCTTCAAGAGATCGTAATTTGAATATTTGATATTAATTCTAGCTTTACGCCATCTCTAGATAAATGATCTTGACAAACGAGCAACAAAGTGATATTAGGGTTCCGTTTTTAACTATCGAGGTACGGAAATTTAAAAAGGAATTTTGTCTATCATAAGATCCGTAAAATTAGGTTAAAAATCATCGCAGCGCAATGGGATTGCATTCATTCAACACACATGATATTTTTGTTTTATCAGAATAATTTGGATTTGAATTTGTATACCGTTGCCATGATATTTTTGTTTTAGTTGTATTTAGTAAACATTTTAAATGTTTAAATTTAGTAAAAATACAACTAAGAAACTAAAACAAAAATATCATGGCAACGGTATACAAATTCAAATCCAAATTATTCTTTATTCAAAAAGACAATTTTTGATCGTCGAACACATAAGTGTTGAACGGAGTGTCTTAACACTAGGTTCCCTCTGCCTACCCTGCTGTGTGCGGAAAACAGCGTGACGCTGATTCATTTGATTTATTTAAGAAAATATAAAAGAAAAGTACAATAAGACATGAAACAACTTTGGCAACTCCGGTCAGTTGGTATAGCTGTTAAAACGATGTAAGCATCTACCGGGACAGTTCCGAAGTCCAAACTTTGAGATATGTACAGAAATAATAGTAATATAATATTTTAACTTGAATACCATTGTGTTGAAATAAAATGGAACAAAAAGTTCTGTAACGACACTACACGTATGTCGATTCCAATGTCGGCTGTAACTTTTATTGGCTTTATATCTGTATCGGACTTTTCTTTTCCACAGATCTATTGGGCTTTGTAAGAATTGTCCGAGTTGGATTGCCCTTAAATAGCGTCTTTCGTGGAAACATCGAGTTTTATTTTATTTTATTATTTCTAATATAAACTTTGGTGATTTCTTTAAGGCAAAATATAGTTATAAAATCAAACAACTGTCTATAACTTTTTGTAGTTAACGAAATGGACATGGTAAGTTAGAGAATTCAAAAATAAATCATCTCTAGATATGAAATTGAAGCTACAAGATAGTTTATATTTTGAAATTTATTTTAATTTGGTAAAAAAATAAAGAATTGAAGAAATTATAATAATCACTTGAGAAATTGGGATTCAAATAATTAAAATAAAATTTTTATCCTCATATCCGAGCGGCGAAAGCTTAATTTTAATGTTCCATTATTAAAGTGAGTGCGTATGAACTGAACGAGTAAAATTTAATTATGTAAAATGACACTGTGAATATGAAATTTATCTGTAGTTATTTCGCTTCATTTTTTATTTATATAAATATGTATGGCCTCGGTTAAAGTACTTGGAAATATAATGTATAATTTATATCGAATTTCTCAATTAATTAAAATTTTCGTGTGGCAGTGGCACAGTCTTTGAATGTAAAAGCGACAGTTGCGGATTCGATTCCCACTCGGAGAAATGGATTATTTTCATTTCTACTAATAAGACAAAGCACGGCGGGTCGTGAATGCTAGTGAAAGGAACACGGAGTGCCTTGACTTCTCTCGAGTGTCATCGAGCTACAAAAATATTATCAAAGTATTTTTTCCAACCTCACGCAGTATCCCGCAAAGAGCGAAGTAGGCAGAGGGAACCTTAAGTTAAGACACTCCGTTTCCATTAAGACACTTTCATTCCCCACTTTCCGCCTAATTCGAAAGTAATAGTATGAAAATCTCAGTAGACCAAGAAGCACTAATAAAAGTGACGTATAAGTAAAACGCCCTAAGAGCCCAAAAGAAACGTAAATCAAACGCTAATATTTACTTATCAAAATCTTTCGTTCCTATTATTCGATAAGAGAGATTTTTCCAGTATCTTCAGCTTTTCAGTATTTTAAGATGAAATTTCGAACAAAATTGATTTTATATCACCAATGATTGATAGCAATCTACGTATAAAATTCTATTACAAGCTAGTATCAAAGGATTGGCATGATTAATGACTGAGGATGTCCGTTAAAACTCCAATTGTTACAGAGTTGTTAGCAATTTGTCCTTGATAAATTATGAATACCCCCCGTTTATATAAAGAGTCCTGGACCCATCAATCATGTCGGGTTTTAGTGAAAAATTAAGCTTAAATTAAGTTAGTGCCGTTAAGGGTTATTTTCTTTTGTGTGTGGGTATGTGTTCAGTTTTGCTTCACGCTTTAGCATGGGAGGCAGAGGGAACCTAATGTTAGGTCACTGCGTTCACTACTTTCCGTCAAATTCTCGAGGCATAATGCTGCTTTGCCTTGTTACGAGAGCGAAGAAATTAATATATTGATATCATTAATTTTTGCTTTGAGTTCTGCCACTCAACACGCAATGCAAAAATTCGGCAGAAAGTGGGGAACGAAGTGTTCACACTAGGTTCCCTCTGCCTACCCTGCTGTGTGCGGGATATAGCGTGAAGCTAATTTAATTTAATTTTTTAATTTAATTAATTTTTGCTGGATGGAATCGAACTCACAAACATCGAATTTATAATCGGACGCTTTCCTCGTTATATCATGTTTAAAGTTATTTTGTTACAAATATTCCGAACATTTAACATTTCAATCATACAATTGTAACGTCAGCGTAAACAGAAAGGAAATGTCTGTTGAATTTTATTTGTATCGCGAAAGTTATGAGCGCTCGTCGTAAAAAAGACAATAGCCCTAGAAAAAATCTTGAATGCCTGAAAATACCTACAGCGATTCAATACAATGTTATTTACTTGATGCTTCATTTTCGTGTTGTTCAATATAGGTTTTTTTTCTTCAGTTTCAAGATTTATGCGAAGTAAACGGAGAGAACTTATACTCCGTTCCCCATTTTCTGACGTTTTCGTTAGTTGAATATTTTCGTATTACTGAATGGTGGAACTCAACGCTACGCTTTTGCTTTGGTACCAGAGCAAAATTTTCCCGAGTGGGCATCGAACCCACAACCGGAAGAAATAAAATATTTAACGTTTTCATTTTTTCGCTCTGATATCGAGGCAAAACACGGCGTTGGATTCCGCCACTCATCACGCAATGCCGCTAAATTTTGGCGTACAATATGGATCAGAAAGTCCTAACATTAGGCTCCATCTGCCTACCCCGCTACAAGCGGGATACTGCGTGAAACTGAAAAAAAAGAAATGAGACATATCGCATTGCTATTAGAAGTAATGTACGAAATTATACACTAATAGATCGTTACCAAAAATTATTCAAGGAAAAACCATTTAAAAGGAGCCAAACAGATCTCTCTAATCCAATAAAGAGGCCTATAAATTTCGGCCTTCTTATTTGAATAATAAATGGGTATTAAGTATGTATAATTAATTCGCAGTAATCACCAGATCACGGCAGGAAAGAGATTATCTGTCGAAGTGGATTCAATACCGCAATTGAGGGCTCTAACAGTATCGATTATATGTTAAAATCGCGCTACGTTGAATAGGTATTTTTAAATCACTGTAAAAATGTAAATTGTTAAAGGTATTTGGTTAACTAATTTTTTTTTTCAGCTTCCCGCTGTATCCCGTATTAGGTCGAATAGGAAGTGGGAATCTAGTGTTCGTTGAATTTGTGAGATATTGCGTGTTGAGCGGCGGAATTCAACGCCGCTTAGTTAATTTATTGAACTGTTTAGTGTAGAAAAATTAATGACAGAGTATCGTAAATTGGTCCTCTCTAATTATTTTGTTAAAGGTAATAAATGCCAGAAATTATAAAACTAAATTACGGTATGAATTTGTCTTTTTGAGCTTCACTGTATACAGTAGGATAGGCTCCGAAAACCTAGCATCCGAAGATACTTTTTCCGTTTTCTGTTTAATTTTCGAATCAATGAGTTTTGGCCGAAGTTAGCGCCTTATTACTAGAGCGAAGAAATGAAAACAATTCATCCTCTGAGTGGAATTCGAACCCACAACCATAAGAAAAACTATAATTGGTCTTTGATAATAAATGATCAATATAGAAGAAATAAAAAATATTTCTTTCAAATTCGCTAAGTATTAATCAATAGACGAATGATGTTAACAGTAGATTAATTATATCAGATAGATATCAAATTCTAATTAAGGAAAAGACTTAATTATAAGAGATTTAAGATTAATAATGATTTTGAATCCAATCTGCACAGGAAAATTTCCAGTCCAGTTCCAGAAGCCAGTCGTAACGCAGGGGCTCAAAGTGCGATTGTAAAACCAACTGGTTGTGGGTTCACTCTGGTGTCGAGGCAAAGCACGGCGTTGAGTTCCGCCACTTACCACGCAATGCCTCCAGAACTCCGCGGAAAGTGGGAAAATCCCTCTGTATACCCTGATGTATGCGGGATTTTAAGAAGTGTTCATTAGATTCATAGGCGGTTGTAATTTAGAGATTAAAACTGGCAGAGGTTAAAACCATAATAAAGGTCTGGCAGTAGACAACGTCGTTTCTAGTATAATTTTTATAAAAAAAAAGGAGGCCAATCGTGGCGCAGCAGCACGAAGTGTGACTGTAAAATTTAGTAAAAATAGATCCCCACTCGAGGAGATGAACTTAAATTTATATTTCCATTTCTTCGCTCTGGTGTCGAGGCAAAGCACGGCGTTGAGTTCTGCCACTCAACACGCAGTGCTCTAGAATTCGGCAGAAAGTGGAGAAGTGGGGAGTGTCTTAACACTACGTTCCTTCTGCCTACCCTGCTGTGAGCGGGATACAGCGTGAAGCTGATTATTAAAAAAAATAAGCTTTATAATTTACCAAAAAATAGTTACTATTTTTGCATCCCAGTTAACTAATATCTGCTAAAGAAAGCACCATCCAAACTTCATATTCTGCAAAGTATGCTCACAAAAACTTTATTTCTTTATAAAATACCGAAGGTCTGCTCGTACTGTTTTACTGTTGGCTCTCTCTCTATAAGTTGTGATTATAATTTGTTTATTATTATATTAAAATTATATTGAACTATAATAATTGAGGCCAGTCATAGCGCAGCGGCACGAAGTGTGACTGTAAAACTGACTGGTTGTTTGTTCGATCCCCACTCGAGGAGATGAAATATTTACTTAAATTCATATTTTCATTTCATTGGTGTCGAGGCAAAAGTGCGGCGTTGAGTACTGACACTCAACACGCAATGCCTCCAAAATTCGGCAGAAAGTGGGGAAAGGAGTGTCTTAACTTTAGGTTCCCTCTGCCTACCCTGCTGTTTGCGGGATATAGCGTGAAGCTAATTTAATTTAATTTTTTTTTGAACTATAGGAGCAAACCAATACTCAAATAAAAACACGCTTATCAATTGTCATTGAATTGAAACATTTCAAATGTTGCTGCAAAATGTATTACTGAAAAGTACAGCAATAATAAAAATATAATATTCAAATTGACAATTTACAACATTCGCTTTAACCATTTAATTAAACAGATTTAAAGTTTGATAGTAACCCTCTGGAGTTAGACAAAAATGTTCCCAACCCAGACCCAACTCAAAATTGATAGCGCTACCCTTTTCCGGAGTATGATGTATGAGAGGCGTATTATTTAACTAGTACTTTATAAGAGTTTCTCAGGGTTCCCTCAGGGGCCAGTTTTCAGTTCTAACTTTTATATATTAGTTACGGATCCTATTCGAGATTTATAGGTTTTTGTTATAACTAAGTCTCGACTGGTAGCAGGTAATTTAAAATGATTCTGTTTTGCAATTTTTTTTATAAATTGTAAATATATCCTAATGTATATTAAAGTTGACATACTAACAATTCCTCCACCACTCCTCCACTATAAAACATACCCACTTCGATTTTTTTCAATTTTTAAATATTTTACATGTAAAAGCAACCAAAAGCCAACTTGAGATGCATTTTAATGCTATAAATAGATAAACTACTATAATAAATTATAGAGCACGGCTACTGCGGACGTTTTACCTTTTACCCTTTCAAAAAATCTCAGTTATTTGCACTAAGTAGTACATATACAACTAAACAACTAAAACAAAATAATATTTTAAAACACTAATATTATAGCATAATATACTCAAATGTTAAATTGATAATATTGAAATATTTTTTTTAATTCAATAGTATTTATTACTTTAACATTTCAGCCTACAATGAAAAAATGAAAAAAAAATACACTTAAATTTAACATAATTTATTACTTAAAAGTAAAGCAATTCTATTAAAGAATGCAGTTTAGAAAGTTTTCCAAAGAGATCTATCCACTTTTAATTTTTTTTTAAATAATGTTGAACTAACAAGATATTCCAAGATCTCTTGAAGTATCATCAACGTTGTGCCCATCGAAGCTTTCATTAATTACAAACGGAACTTCCGTCCCAATTTAATTAATACAGTATTGATATCTATCTTTAGCTATAACAACTTGCCCTCTAGTTAGTAATATGATACTGAGTGATCCAATATAAAACGTAGTTGAAGCTAAATATAATGTTATTTTCAATATTTTTGCCTCATCTTGTTTAAATTATTTTACATTCAAACCAACTTTATATTTAAAAATTGTCCCATTTCTTCATTTTCCCATTTTTCTTCAAATTCTGGATTTTTTGTGTTACCAGATCACAGTCATATAATGGTTTGTGTATAGTTAAATAATGTCTAGGAAACTAAGTCTTGTCTCATTCGGCAATTCATTCTAACCTGAACTGTACCACAACCTATACATTCTAACCTGAACTGTACCACGTCATCTATAAATATTATAAAATAGGAACGCTTTTTTTCTCTGTCTGGCCTTTCTAAGCGATCTTCCTCTAAACCACCCAACGGATTTTGATGCGGTTTTCACCATGAGGTAGAGTATTTTTCAGAGAAGGTTTGTATATTATTATACACATATTTTAATGTAATTTGACATAAATATGATAAATGTGCATAAAGTCCTACCCGTTGAGAAACTTTCACGCATGCGCTGCTTTAATGGTAAGTCCTACATGAAAACAATGTACTAGAGTATTATTCCTCTTAATAAGATCTACAAAAAAGTCAGCGACAGCATATTTGTATCTTCTAAGGATAACATACAGTGAGCATATTTCTGTCTAAAAATAATAATTTGAATATATTTTTTATTGTGAGGGATGTTTGTCCACAATGATATCAATCCTTATCCTTTTAAATACTTTATTAATTTTCTACGTTAAACGAAGATAAAATTTGCTTTTTACACTAATTGGAAATTACGAATAGTTTTAGAGAAAAACGCATTTAATTGTTGACACATCACGCCCGCTATAAACCGCAGATTTGGCCCATGTTTCGTTTATCCCTTACTCATAAAGCATATAAATAAGTATATTAGTTACGTTGGTCATTTAATGGAGATGAAAACTGTCTTTTATTGTTTTTCATTTTAATAAGTACTTTAGAAGTTGTTACAATATCAAAATATCCTTGCTCGAAACGGCTCACCACACGCCATGCGTCCGCGCCACGCGACGCGTCCGCCGCGCCCGTCTCTGTATCGAAGTAGATTTAGATGCGATTGGATAATTAGAGTTTAATGTATTATTTCAGCGCGATATATTTAGTTTCATCTTTTTTGATTAATAGAATAGTAGGTAGTCTTTCGTGTAAGTTTTTTAGGAAAAGAATAGTAGGTAGTTTTTTGTTTATCATTTCTTTCGTTTAAGTATCCTGTTGCTTAAATTGTTTACTCTCCTTCTTTTTATTATTTTTTTACCTTTTTAAACATTTCCTTTTTTAATTTAATTATGCCACGAAAAAGTCGTTCATAGGTCGTAGAACAAGAAATGCAAATAACAATCGTTTAAATCTTACTAATAAAAGCGTAGAGGAGACGGAAATTAGACGGCAATTTAAATATATTTTCTTATTGTAAGGGATGTGTGTCCATAATGATATTAATCCTTATCCTTTTAAATAAGTTATTAATTTTCTACGTTAAACAAAGATAACCTTTGCTCTCTACAATATTTCGAAATTACAAACAGTTTTAGAGAACAGCTACATCATCCCTTACTCTCAGTATATAAATAAGTATATTAGTTACCTTTTGGCCATTTAATAAAGATCAAAATGTTGTTTACTGTTTTCATTTCATTTCAAGGTATAAGTAAGTACCACAGATTTAAGTAACTAAGTAGCACAGATTTAAAATTACCATTACGATACTAAAAAAATCTTGCTGTGTAACGGCTCGCCGCCCACCACGCGTCCCCCCGTGCCCCGCAACCTTATATGCTTATAACAATGGATCCGCCGCACCCGCCTGTCTTCTTTCCCCCGGGCATGCAAGGAAGGCCTGCTCATCATGTTGCCCAAGGCTGGGAAGACCCCGCAGCTTGAAGGATACCGATCTATAATCCTCCTTAGCGCGGTCGCCAAGCTGTTCGAGAAGATATTCCTCTCACTTCTCCAGTCGCACATCCACCCACGAAGCGAGCAGCTTGGCAAGCGGGTATACCACTCTGGTTATACTACGCCGCAACAGCGATCAACCGAAAGGAGAGTGCAATAGTAGTCTTCTTCAACGTAGCACGCATTCGACCGCGTCTGGCACCCGGGCCTACTTCATTAAGTGCTCAGAGCCGGATCCCCCCAGCACGTCACGCATGTCTTTGCCTCCCTGCCTGCCTGCCTGCCTGCCTGCCCGTCAGACGTAAGACTATTTCCTAGGCACTTTCTATCCTCCTCCAAATCCGACTCGTGAGCCTTGCATTGAACCTTGGTCGTTTAAGATGGGCCTCCCTCAGGAAACCGAGGGTCTCTCCTGACTGAGTTGACCGCCTAAATGGCATTTGATAATCCTTCCAATTCCATACTGTGCAACGCCCAGATGTCGTTCGGAGCTACTACGGAGATGGACGAGAGAATGCTTCATTTCTGCGCCTGGCTCTATAGCAAAGTTAATTTAGAAGCGTTTGCAAGCATTTTGGAGCTATCCAATAATTATAACGTATTTCAACGCGACATAGTTGGTTACATCTTCCGTTTAAGTATTTTTGGGTAAGAGAATAGTATCTAAGTGTGCTGTTGTTTATAATTTCTTTCGTTAAAGTTTTCTGTTGTTTGTGTCATTTGTTTAAGTGTGTTTTTTTAAACATTTGGAACACCCGTATTGGAACTACGAAAATGCGGGTTGCATTAAGGTTTAAATAATTTTCACATTGGTAATCTTAAGTGTTTTGCAAACATAAGTACATTACATGAATAATTCAGTAACTAAAGCGGGCGAAGCCGCGAGCGGGTCGCTAGTATAATATAATATAGCACTTATTTATGCCAAAAACCACTTGGACAGTGAAGCCGTTACTCAACCTACTACCCCGGATTCTACTATCCATGAATATTAACCAAGAGGCTATTACGGGTAATTACAGCAATTATGTATCCTCATATTTGGCGAGACGTGCTTAAATAAAACACGGGCAACATAAAACTATGTAAACGGAAGAAATTTGCTCCACAAACGACCAATTTAGCGCTATTTGGCAAAAATAATTGGCGTATAGCGGCTTAAAACAGGTCCTGTGCTATTTCAAAGATTAATTTGTGAATGGTCCCATCAGATTATAATTTTTTGGCAATGAATTGTTAACGCTATGGGCGAAAAGATGACCTATATTGAGTAGGAAGTTGTTTAAATTAAATACACTACTTTAGTGGAATTGAGTTTTTAAATCAATTTTGTTCACATTCAAAGATAATTCTTGTTTATGCTTAAAATACGCGACAATTTCAATATCTTCCTGGGTTTTTATAAAATCGTTATCCTTCCATTAGGTTTAGTTGTGTCATAATTTATTTCTACGATTTATTATCACCATTTATTACTGTAAACCGACTGGTTGTGGGTTCGATCCCCACTCGAGGATATGAAATATTTACTTAAATTTATATTTTCATTTCTTCGCTCTGGTGTCGAGGCAAACGCGGCGTTGAGTTCTGCCACTCAACACGCAATGCCTCTAAAATTCGGCAGAAAGTGGGGAACGGAGTGTCTTAACACTAGGTTCCTTCTGCCTACCCTGCTGTGTGCGGGATATAGCGTGAAGCTAATTTAATTTAATTTTTTTTTTATTATCACCAAACATAATTTTCATGTGATATGAATATAATTTTAAGAAAAATCTAATTATCCGAAAACTTAAAGGCTAATCCCTCTTAGGAGCGTCTCGCTAAATCACAACGTATATGAGCTGAGTAGTAGGTATATTCGAGTGAGATTAAGCTCAAGTTATTAAACCTGACTAGGACTCGGTTCGTCCAAAGAACAGAAAAGTATTTTGTAAGGCAAGAAAAAAAATTGTAGGAATTTCATAATTGAAATTAAAATAATAAAAAAAATTAAACTCCTTTAGTGCTTTTCAACAACTTATGTAACAATAAATCATTTTTTTTATTCTTGCTCTAGCATTTTCTCATTTTTTAATTTATAATTTTATCTTTAATGCAAATAATAAATAACTAATTATTTGTTAACAATAGTTTGAGGCCAGTCGTTGCGCAGCGGCACGAAGTGTGACTGTAAAACCGACTGGATGTGGGTTCGATCCTCACTCGAGGAGATGAAATATTTACTTAATTTTATATTTCCATATGTTCACTCTGGTGTCGAGGCTAAGCACGGCGTTGAGTTCTGCTGTTCAGTGCATCCAGACTTCGGCAGAAAGTGTGGAACGGAGTGTCTCTTCACTAGGCTCCCTCTCCCTACCCTGCTGTGTGATGGGATACAGCGTGAAGTTGAATAATAATAATGAATAATATTTCTTAACACCTCATGCTATTTACTCGCATAATAAGTTAACTTTGCTGTATAGTGATGAGACACTCCGTTCCCCACATCCATACCATTTACCTTTAATTGTTTGTTCTATGATCCATACCTAGATACCTAGCTGTGACAGTGTCGTTACCACGAACGAAAGAGCTCTTGACATATTTTATATCATTTATGGAAAAAAAAATAAAAGAAGATAGAAAATTTTATAAAAGATACGTGTTTAAATAGGCGAAATTAAATGTGCGAAGCTTTTTCAAAATTAAGCATAATGAAGCTGGTGGTTTCTCTGAAATAACGATATTTTCTTTCAACATTCTCTTTTTTAATTACTTTAATGATTTTTTTTCCTTTTTTATTGAGGCTTTTTAAGTGTATTATAATTGTATGTATGTTTTAAAATTAAATTAAATTAAATTAGCTTCACGCTATATCCCGCACACAGAAGGGTAGGCAGACGGAACCTAGTGTTAAGACATTTCGTTCCCCACTTTCTGTCGAATTTTGGAGGCATTGCGTGTTGAGTGGCAGAACTCAACGCCGCGCTTTGCCTCGACACCAGAGCGAAGAAATGGAAATATAAATTTAAGCAAATATTTCATCTCCTCGAGTGGGGATCGAACCCACAACCAGTCGGTTTTACAGTCACACTTTGTACCACTGCGCCACGACTGGCCTCTATGTATGTTTTATATTGTATATTACTGCTAAAGTTACGTTTGTATCTTTTATGCGTCATAGTGTCAAATCAACTTTGATTTTTATTAGCCTTGGCGCAGAGGCACAATATGTGATTATAAAATCGACTGGTTATGGATTTGATCCCCAGTCGTGGAAATTAAATATTTATTAACATTTATATTATCATGTATCATGTTTTTGTTCTTGTGTCGAAGTAAAGCGCGGTGTTGAGTCCGCCACTCAACACGCAATGCCTGCAGAACTCCCTGAAAAGTGGGGAACGGAGTGTCTTAACATTTAACACTAGGTTCCCTCTGCCTTCCCTATATACGATACATATACGGTACGTGAAGCTGATTCATTCAGTATAGCTTCATACTGATGCAAAGATTTTGGAAACGCAAAAATTTTGAGATATGTTGAAGATACTAACGATGGACCTCGCTGATATTTGTTTTGGTTGATACATGCGTTAGTGGGATTTTTATAAAATTAATAAAGTCGCACTTAGCCTCGTTACCAAATCAAAAACCTACCAAGCTCTTATATAATAACAGTAAAATATTAATTAATATTTTTTGAACATAAATTACCAGGATAAAACAAAAGATATGTTAACGAATTAATTCAATAAAACCACACCTAAATTTAAATGTTAATTTGTCATAAATTTAAATATGCTAAGTAACTTAACTTACTGAATCCTCAATACATTTGTCTAATTTGTAAAGGCCTATTGCGTTAAGAGCGTTCGATCTATCAGGTGCAAAGTGGAGGCTGAAGTACCAACTTTCCAAGGTTACAAATACAAGAACTCTTACTAGATTAATCAACTTCCTTTCCTAATAATGAATATTCAAATTTCCTCCCCGAAGGGAGTTGAATTGAGTTTTGAATTGCTTATTGCCTAATTTTTTGTATCGAATCAATTTGTTTGTAATTAGCAAACTGTCTGTCGCTGTTTCTGCAAATAAATCGTTAAAAAGTATTTATAATAACAAAAACCCCGGCTGCACAAAATTAAAAAGAAAATAAACAAACCTAATAGTGTATTAGGGTTAACAGTGGGCCTATAAGTAAATCTTAAATAAAATACATTCAAGATATGCGCGAAAAACATAACGCTTCCTTGGCAGTCGGGAAATTATATTATGATAGCTTAATTTTTATATAATTTTTCATTTTGAAAAGAATAGATAGCAGTCATCATAGACGTTTTATTAAACGGCATCATTGTAACTGCAGGTTCACTGCGTATATTAATTTATATCGCAGCAAATATTTTTTGTCACATTTACGATTTTCCCCAAAGGCTGAGGAACATAGTGTTATAATACTTCGTTTCAAAAACACCGCTTTCGAGATATTGCATGCTGAGTGGCGTAACTCAACGCCGCGCTCTGTCAACCAGATTGAGAAAATGCAAAAAAGTGATCAATATTCCTGAACGGGGATAGAACCCATATCTATTATTAGATTTATAGTCGGATGCTGTCCGACTGCGCCTTTTCGGCTGTTATTATTATGTTTGTAAAATTATACTGTTTACACTACTGATAAAAAAATATTTTTTAGAAAATGCAACGGGATTCGAATCTGCGCTTTTTAGAAACCTTCTCTTAGAAGAAGTGATCTGTCCACTGTCTGGATACAGTACCAAGCTATGTCATCGTTTGTTACAACATATTTACTGGTATGTTGTTAGTTGTTCTGTAGATTCTCGCTACAGAATTTTTATAATATTTTCAAAAATTTTATATATAAATATTTTTATATTTATTTTAAAATGGGAAAAATTTTAACTAAATAATAATAAAATATACTAAACTAAATAATAATTATTACAAAATCTCTGTTAAGACGACCTAATGACAATCTTAACTGTCAAGTCACTTTAACAAAGTAAATTATTCAGAAAATTAAGTTAGTTCTATAATTTAAATTATAATGTTGTTAATGCGTACAGTCAACATTCCAATCAAATAGTGACCATATTATTCAGCACTCAGTAAATGTAATACGCATAGGGTCCTAGAGTCAAGTCACTCTTTCTCCACTTTTTGCCCCACATAAAGTAAGTCCAAAAGTAACTAATTAATTTACTCGAACATGTCAATCAGATCATGTTATCTATCAACTGTAGCATATGTTGAGACACTGCCGTTCCCTACTATCATACGAATTGTCGAGGTATAGCGTGTTGAGTGGCGGAATTCAACGCAGCGTTTTACCTCTTTACTAGAGCAAGAAAAGTAAAAAATAAAAAAAATATATATTTAAAAATGAAACTATTTTAACCGATGGTTGGTATTATACTTTTTTGGAAACCCGACGTTTCAAACACTTTGCAGTAGTCAGTGGAAGGGGGTAGAAAAAAAAATCCCTGATTAGAAATCCAACCCACAACCGTAGCGTTTACGCCAGGCCACGACGGCCTTTTTTAAATTTAGTAATTAATATTTCTTAGTTGATGTAGAATATCAAATAAATTATCAAATCTACCTAACACATATATTAACTAAATTAATTAGAAACTATTGTAACATTAGAAATGCTAATTAAAACCTTAGGCATATTAAGATTATAGTACATGCAACATGTTCAGTAATTTTCAATTTTGCCTTTCATTACAGGGTGAATTAAATTGTGAGTCTAAAATCTAATACACAGGTTTACAAAGTTGAAGAAACAAAAGTTAATGAAAACTTTCATATTTTTAGTTGGATATTTTTGTTTTATTATGTACTTTTAATATAGGTTACTATTATGTGCTAGATACTATTTATGTGTATTTTTACTAAAAAAAATGTTTAATATGTAAAATTTTTTTTTTGTTGACAGAAATCTTTATGACATAATAGATCGGGGGTTAACATTATATAACATAATATAACGAATACGGTGGTATATTTAACAAAAATATATCGAAAATTAATAGCACCTTCCTCGCTCTTGCAACAAAGAAAAGCTAAATGTTGAGTGGAATTCGCTGGAAAGTAGGGAACTTGTCTTAACACTAGATAACTAGGTTCCTTCTGCTTACCCTGATAGGTACGGGATACACGTGAGATAAAAAAAAATAGAATAAAAAAAACTCTAACTCTAATGCGTTGGCCTCCTATGAGAGAATACTCAATTTATCAATATTAATTACATATAATATAATTTCAAATGGTCTTTATTAAAAATATGTTCTTCTTTTATATGATTTATTTATTTATTTATGTATAAATATCCTTTATTGCACACAATTACAAAAAATATATAGAAGGCTCAACGCTAAAGAGCATTTTCTCCCAACTGACTTTGTCATGTGCGATAATAAGTGTGCAGATGTACAGAAGTATAATATACTTACATATTATACTTCTGCACTCCCACATCTTTACCATCACACACACATACTACCACATTAACGTCCTATAAATATATAATAATCCATTTAAAAACGAGCTTGTATGATAGATCTTCATTCATATCCAAACCGCAAGCATCACCGTAAGCAATTATAATAGGTAACAAGGTATAAACCAATTGTGGTTCAGTCTGCACAGATTAAAAATTCTTAAGGCATATCAAAGAGGAGGAGATTTTGCGAGACCTATCTTGACAATCAATAATATTATCTACACTATTCAATTCCAGTTGCAGGTCGTCAGCATAAGGATGATATCCAGAGTTTTAATGGAATTGATGGAGCTAATAAATATTGAAAAAAGAATAGGAGATAGAATATCACCTTGAGGGACACCAGCTGTCATATCATGCCAGTCAGAAAAAGTCTGGCCTACACGAACCAACTGCTAACGTCCCTGAAGATGATTAATCTTCCTCTGCGAAAATGCTTACTCCCACTACATCCGTGTGTGGTGACACGGGTCGAAAATTTGAAGATGATGTATCATTTCAGGATAAATGCGTAAATAACGTTATTTATACGATTTTTATGAATCTAATAGAATGAAAAATTCCAAAGACCAGTCTTTTTTTTTTCTTATAGACCGATCAGTGCAAAGTTCGCCAACCACATGCGTCTCGAACCGAAACAAACATGTGTACTAACATAAAATTAACTAGTATTTCGAGATATGAATATATGAAATAATAAAAAAAACATTACAGACCAATGCGCGAGCGCAGGAGTGCTAAACAAAGTGCTGCGTTTTCGTTACAAAATTTTGTCGTTTAAAAATGCAAGAAATAGAAAGCGATAAAAACAGACATTTTGTTCATTATTCCATTAAAACCGACTTCTTTATTTTTATCTATATTACTTTTAGGTATTACAATTTTTTTAATAAACATAAAAAAAGGTATAAATATATTTATGTTATAAGCAAATTATACAAAATTTTGACATTAATATATTCACATAAATCCATTCAGTAGTTTTTGCGTGAAAGTAGAACAAACACCGAATGACATAAACAAATATATTTTAATAAAAGAAGACAATACTTTCAAGGTGTTATACCAAATTCAATATAATAATATTTAAAGTTAAGTAAAAAAATATTAAAACCATTACACAAACCAACCTTAAAGACTTTCTAACAAAAAGTATATTACTACAGGTTTCTAACGACTTCTGTGAATTGCTTACTATAAAGTGTGTTACATTATGGAACTTAGATTATAAGTCAATAGGTTATTTTGTTATATTTTTATGATGATATTTTTCCTAAGCGGAGAACGGAGTGTCTTAGCACTACTGTCTGTCGAAAAAAACGAAACAGGTATCTCTATTGCTATATTTTGGCTATAAGTAATTGTAAGTTTTCTCTTTTATATCATTTACATATGGTTTTGCACAATACACGGTACACATCATGTAGCAGAATAAAGTTGAGACACCCATCTCCACATTTTAATAAATATAATGCTTTAAATAGACTTAAAAAATTGTTTACAGAGGATTATTAATTTAATAAACTCTAAATACCTCATAAAAATATAAAATAAATAAAATAATATATAATGATAATATTTTTTTAAGTTTCAAGCAGAATAGGCAGAAGGAGCATAGTGTAAAAATCTCCGCTTCCCGATTTCCTGAAATCTGGAGACCACCATCTGGAGCCGGACTTGACGCCGCGCTTTGCATCGTCATATTTCATTTCCTCGAAAGGGAATTGAACTCACAATCCTTCTTATAGTTATATACAGGAGGGATAGGCCTCTAAAATAATAATTATTATTATTAATAAAAATACTTTTCCGAGGGCGGGACAAGGGTCCAAGTGTTTATTTTATGTTTTATTTCATTTCTTATAAAATATAAAATTTATATCTCTTGTAATAAATATATATATAGATATAATAATAAATATATACAAATTCCGACGAACGTACCGTCCGTGTGTCCGCTTAATCCAAGCGGGCCAAACAACAGACTTTATCAGTCAACGCCTGTGGGAATAACACTCAGGTTTACACCATAATTCAGCTGAGTAAACTTCTGCTTAAAATTAATTAATGGCTGCATTCCATTTACGCCACATGGGCTTTGTTGGAGTGATTTTGTTTATTCGTCTGTGCGTTTGTTTGTGTTGGATTGTTTAACGTTTTTTAGTTCTGTAGTGGTGTAGTTTTTTTTGTGGTAATTTTTTCTTCATTTTTGTATTTCCTGAGGTGAGTAAGAAAGGTGAGAGAAGAATCACTTTGTTCTCCAATTTCAGTTCAAATAATAACATTGCGATCAGGGAATTTTCCAGCTACATGGAGAATAAAGGTTAAAACTGAATAAAAAGTAACGTTTATCTCGTCTATAGGTAAAGATATTCTCCCAAAAATTATAAAAACCCCTAATACATTTACTTCCCTTATACCCCTACTTTATAGAATATAACATATCGACGGTAAAACTGTGCAATATTTTACTTTTTACTTTTATTATATATATATAAACATATTAAAGCCAGGCAAATGAGCTAGCGGGTGACCAGATATTGAGTGATTACCGCTTCCCATAAATGAATGCAGCCCCAGAGGAACATCGATCGTAGTCGGCTTAAATAAATAACTATTTTAAACATTCTTATTAAAGTTTTTACATATTCTATAAGCCAAAGTCAAATAATACAAAAGCTTATAGTAATTATATTTGTTTAATAAATAATTTATATTCATTTTATAAATTTACACTTACTTTTCAGTTGTTTTTTCTTACCTAGATATTGGCTTGTTTTATTACTCAGTTTAAATTAATATATCACTCTGTTCTCTATTTCCGGCCGTTTCAGCAACATTGCCCATATTCATAAACGGCTCTCAAGTCTGATATCAGGGTTGAAATGTTGTTTTCAATGAATACGGTATTTCATAATCGATCTCAGACTTGAAAATGATTTATAAATACAGGCCTTTTTATTTGATATTTTTTTTTTATTCCTGTGTCAAAAATACAATTTTAGTTCCACTACGCAAAACGCACGTAAAAAGTAAAAGGTAATATTCTAATCGCTATCGTCAAACATTTAATTTATTCGAAACATTAAGGTTTATATTTCATCATAAACATGAAGAAATTAGGACAGTAATTCGGCAAAGCGAAACAAAGAAAATTATGCTATCATTTTATACAGTTTTGAATCTCGAAATATAGTTTCAATTCCTTTAATGCTATTGTTTTGTTCCCTGCCGTTTTTGTAGGCTTTACATAAAACTTTGATGGTTTCTTGCTCCAGTTGTTTATTTTCAGTTTTATATTATAATGTAATTTTATTTAATAAAACAGCTTCACTCTGTATCGCGCTTACAGCAGTGGGAACCTAATGTGAAGACACTCCGTTCTCCATTTTCCACTTACTTTTCATTGGAGGCATTGCCTGTTGAGTGGCGGAACTTAACGCCGCGCTTTGCTTCAATACCAGAGCGAAGAAATAAAATTCGAACCCTCAACCAGTCCCATTTACAATCACACACTTATGCCTCTTCGCCACGACTGGCCTCCACCATAATAATATATTATTTTCTCCTTTTTGAAAACTGATATGATTTGATTCCCTTGGCACAATAACATAATAACTGACAAACCGACGTTGGGAAGAGAACGGAATATTTTGACACTAAGTTATTTTAGGCTACCTTGCTTTTAATATGGGATAAAGCTAACAGCTGATAATTAAATTACTTTAAAATTAAAAATAGGATTCACAACCACGTTTACACAAAAAAAAATGTTTCAACTATATACCTACAAAAAATCTGTCGTGTCTCGAAATTTCAAAAACACATTTCCTTAGCAAAGTTAAATATAAAAAAAAATACTTCAGCTTCATTTTTATTGTTTGTACGAAAGGGCGAGGAAGCAAAAAAATCTATTGAGTCAACAGTATGTACCAAGATTTCCCACGAGTGTGGCTGACCAACGGTTTGCAGTAAAATGAGGTACATGTAACGGGGAGTGAGCAAATATTGTTACCAAAAGTTTTTTTCAGGATTTATAGGAACCGGATAACGTTGATTGGGTTATGTACGGAACTCGCGTCTATCAACCAATAAAATGGATAAAACTTTTATATGGACCTATAAAATGTTACCCTAAAGTTAGTCTAGTAGATTATGCTTTATTCAAATAGCTATGCGGCTTTCTGTTCCTTTTTTTATTTTTAGATGCTTGAAAATGCTTATTTTGTTTGAATAAAGTATCGATATTTTAAAATTGTAAAATGGTTATGACACTGACATTGCTCGAAGAATTGGTAATGGGACAATCGGCGGGACACATAGCGTGAAGAACCATTCCATAGAAACTACGCTTGTAAGTATTTGGTTTGGAAATCATCAAATTTCACGACTGTAGAATATTAAATGTAATATTATAGATATTTTGGGCAATGAATATGATCTGAAGTGGCCTCTAAAATTGAAATCGATCAGAGTGTGATGATCATCGTTATATTTCTCTTCCTACCCTACTTTGGACGTACTTCTTTAAATAATAGATAAAAAATTGTGGAATCGTAAAATATGAAATCTAGAAAATTGAGAAATTAGAGGTAAAACAACAAAACTCCTAACCTCCAGAATAAAAACTTAATCAAATATGAAAAAACAGAACCACGTTGGTCTCATGCACAAATTATGAGGAAAAAATTCAAATTCTATTTCCGAGAATGCTCCTGCCTAAAATGAAAAGCACTCGCAAGGAAATTACGTAAAACATCTAACGGCCACGACTTTGAAAACTTGTTTAATCTAACTTGTGGCATTTTAGCCTATTTTTCTACCAGATAAAGGGTTACCTTTGGTTTCTTTTGAAAAAAATATCTCTTAGATAACATATTATTTTAAATAACATAAATATTTTTAAAAAATGCGTTCTACTATGAGTTCTGCCACTCAACACGCAATGCCTCCAGAATTCGGTAGAAAGTGGGGAACGGAGTGTCTTAACACTAGGTTCCCTCTCCTTTTTTACCCTGCTGTGTGCGGGATATAGCGTGAAGATGATTTATTTTTTAAAAATATTATAAAATATAGTATGTTACAAGTAAAGAAAAAAAAACAAATATAAAATTGTTTTATATATATCAAAATTTCCATTCATTGAATTAGGTATATTTTTTCAAGTTCTTATTTTAAATTACAAAGCTAAAATATTATTACAAAAGAAATATATACCGATGAATACAATACCACGGTACACAAAAGTAGGGGAGAGCGGGGCCATAAGTTCCAAATTTTAACAAACCTCAGATATCACGGTGTGGTGTCACGAATACGATATGATTTCAGTATTTATACAATATGATCAAATTCAACTTAAAAGTCTAGTTTTTACTAATACAGTGATTTAGGACATTCAGCGTAAGACATTTTAATTATCAATTTTTTCATGCATGTCGGAAAGTAGTAACTTATCCCGATTTGGCGTAAGTTGTAAACAAGCTGGGGTAATTTTTTTCTACATTTGTTAAACCTATTATTTTTAATTTCATATTTAAAAAAAACTATAAATAATAGAACCAAGCCTGTTTATTTAGGGAATACTAAACAGTATCATAAGATACTAACCAAATACTAGCTTCTAAAATCGTTCAATATATAATTCTTTGGCAACAGTGTTTATCCCTGGCATCTTTGATAACTGCTTTTTGAATTAACTGTAGTGACACATACCTTTGAGTTGATTTTCGAGTTATGCCCAAAATTCTACTAAAGAAAAATTACAATATTTACACTCCATTATTGCTACAATTAATTAGAGTAAGTTGTTCCGAAGTTATAACATGTCTCTATACAAAGAAACATCTAGCCCCAAATACAAGTATATTAAATTATGAAACATACATTATTTTTAAATAGTGTTTTAAAACAGTATACAAAACATTCAAAGATAAGAGATACTCGAGCCTAATCGTAGAAATCTTGAGATACACCAAAAATATCTTAATACGAAAATTTTTACAAACGTGCTGCTATTCTATCGTTTCGCGTGTCACTGGATTGTTCAATATGTTGGCCGTCGGTGCGCTATCGCGTTGTTTTTCTTTTTATGTTTACTTAATATTCTTATATTTTGTCCTTGTAAAGTTATTTTAATCGAAACAACTTACCTCGATAACTTTTAGACCCGCTCTCCCCTACTGGTAAACCAAGTTCACTGACATCGTAAGTCATCTTAAATATTTAAATTGCAAAACCACTTGATATTTGCATGTCTGGTACATTTTTTATTTTATCCGACAGTGATGAAAAACTGATAGGTTATGAGTTATTAGTAATTAGTTTGCATTTTGCTATTTTAATATTATTTTTAATACATTATTGTACATTGTTGTTCAAGTTACTTCACTCCGTTTGGTCAAGGCGTTTTTTTCCATGACGCCTATAGCCTTTTTTGATAAATGGATTATCGAACACAATTTTTTTTATTCTTTTCAAATCACTAATATTGTTTATTGTTTTTATTTTCATATTTTTTTGTGCTATATCTTTCTATACACCAACAAGTTACCCAATACTTTAGATATATATGCCTAACGCTACCTGTAAGAGATGAGATAATACATCTCTATGCCTATATATAAAATATACTATACTTTTGTTTATTTATTGTTTTATTTTCATTCGTTTGTAAAGTGCTTTATTTCTTTTATATATATTATATACAAAAAATGAAACCAAATTTCAACTCAGCTCATTTACAGCACAAATTTTGTTGCTGTCATAGCAGTTAAATGCTACTAGCAGTTACCACTCCGATAAATGTTTTTATTTTCCTAGCCTCCACAATATAAAATTATAAGACATTGGATTTTATCTCTAAAATACGTCATATTTCTCATGTTTGTACTAGAAATAGAAATTGATATGGTTTTCCATTGTGTTTTTAAAGTATAAACCGCAAAGTCCATCTTTATGTTCACCAGACTAAATCTCTTTCCGGATGAACACTTTCAAACCATAAATTATACATTATACAAATTCAAATGTTTGCGTTAACCACGAACACACTTTTCTTGTTGGTAACCGAAAATTTGAAAGCTTGATACAACGTCCTGGCATGTCGCCAGATACGCTAATATAACTTATGTTCAATATGTACATATCCTGAAGGAAAAAGTCAAATAGATGGAGAGCAGCGGTTACTCTAGAATAGTCCGTTCCCGTAGGAATTTCTGAAAGTCCTCTCTAAGTGCTCCCGTACTGCTCAAGGACACTTTATGCCAAATTTCATCTTTCTAAACTGTGTAGTTTCGGATTCCTGTCAGTCAGTATCGGAAAAGTTATACATAATTGTTTATATTTATTGATTTAATAGTTTATGAATTCTTGAGGTAACAATGTTGAGTGGCGAAAACTTAACACTGCCATTTGCCTCGTTACTAAAATATTTGATTTCTAGACTGGAAATCGAACCCACATTCGCGTGTGTTGCTGGCCATACACCAGCGACACACACGACGAGCCGCCCGGCCTCTAAAAATATAATAATTATATTTTTTAATATTTATGCTATCGCTTTTTAAATGAAACGAAAACTTCCTTTTTCTATTTGCGCTATGTAATTTAACGTATTTGTAAACTTTGTACGGCATGTTTGACTAAAATAACGTTAACTGGTATTTTAATTAATTATTCTCTTTGTTTTGAATCAAAAGACGTTCCTTAGATTTCTAAGCTCATATTAATTTTGCTGTTACAGTATAATTAATCTTTAAAATTCCAAACAAATTTGTGAGCATTTCTTAAACTGGAAATGTTTATATTAGAAAAATATTAATTTCAATGGTGGAATAGCATTTGACAATCTCTGCTCTGCTTTTAGATTATCTTTGCCTACTCTACAATGTGGGACACAACGTGAAGCTAAAGAAAAAAGTGATCCTATAATAAAGGTTATAATTTTTCGATTTGAAGTAAGGAACCTTAAAAAGACAAATTGTATTGAAACATAATCCGATCCACGTTACAACAACAACACAACAACTAAAACACATTTTAAATAAACAAATTTTACTTTACAATATGTTCACAAATAGTGCTACGTGAAATGGCGGGAATAAGCGTGTAATTGAGCCTGAAGAGCTGTAAAGGGAGCACAGTGCGATGCGACGATAAACACCCTCTAAGGAGTGCAAAGTATCGTGGATGCTTTAAAATGCATCTATAATATATTTTTACCTTGAATTTGTAGGTTTTTGGAGGTGTTTCTGTTTATTTTTCTGTATTTATTATATGGTATACATTAAATGTAGGTTTTGTATTCTGGAAGTATTATATTTTGATATTGTCTTACGTAATGTTATCATTTCTTTGTTCTTCAGCTATTAGATTAGAATTGACAGAAATAGTTGATAGGTTTATTTAAGATGTTGATGTATGATGATCCAGTGCATTACTGGAGATGTAACTCAATACATTACTTGAATTATAACAATAATAATATTAGAGAAAAAATCTATATATTTCACTGAAGCTATATCATACGTAAAATGGAAAATTTAGTTTTTTCCCTTCCTGATGGATTATTCCTCAAAAAGTCCTCTCTCAACCCTACTCTACACAAAAAAAAACATTCGTTTAAAAAAAAAACATTCGTATATTGACCATAAGTCACGAAGTAACATACCTATAGGTATAGATAAAAAATAATTATTAAAAATTAAATTAAATTAAATTAGCTTCACGCTATATCCCGCACACAGCAGGGTAGGCAGAGGGAACCTAAAGTTAAGACACTCCGTTCCCCACTTTCTGCCGAATTTTGGAGGCATTGCGTGTTGAGTGGCAGAACTCAACGCCGCATTTTTGCCTCGACACCAGAGCGAAGAAATGAAAATATAAATATATTTATAATATTTAAGTAAATATTTCATCTCCTCGAGTGGGGATCGAACCCACAACCAGTCGGTTTTACAGTCACACTTCGTGCCACTGCGCCACGACTGGCCTCAAAAATAATTATTATAAAAAAAAATTCAACCCGTTCATTTCTCGAAAACTACATTGAATAGGGCCATTAAAATCCTTAATCTCGATGCCATAAAAATAAGAAATCGAGTTTAATAAAGAAGCCAGCAGTTTATTTAAGACGAAATTTTGTCGGTAATGGCCCAGTTGAGGTTTCAGAACAAGATGTCCGTACAATGGCCGTTCATCCATTGTTGTTTAGCCTTTTGTTCCTCTAAGTAGGAAAATGAAAGGGTTCTTTTAGAATATGCTGATAAATTTAAAATAAATGTATTTATATCTGTTTTTGGTCGACTGTATGTGTCGTTTTGATGTTTCATATGTGGCTGCTAAGAAAGTTGTTAAGATCAATCACTAAATTGTATGGTAGATGTAAATTTTTCAAAAAGAATAATATAGTATTTATACAAAGGAAAAATAATTGTGAAATATTTAAAATTTATAATACAGTGTGCAGCTTCACGCTTTTGTCTTGCCTAGTAGAGTTAAGTATAAGCGATTTAGTGTTAAGATATGATTCTTTTCTCTATATTCTGTCAGATTTCGAAACATTTTAATATTCGACGAACCTAAAGAGCTTTGATTATAAACGATTATATTCTCTTTTCATCACGCTTGTTCCCCCAAGGTAGGCAGAGGGAGCTTAGTACACCCCACTTTCCACTTTTCACTCAATTTTGTAGAAATAACCCTCAACGCAGCGCTTTACCTCGATTCATCGAGTGGGAATTAAACCCTCAGATTGTCGCGTTAACAGTCAAACGCTTGTGCCTCCGCGCCACAAATAGCCTCAACTGATTATATGTTTATTGTTTTATTATGTTTTTTTAATTGGCCTTTGTAGTATCTGACTGCATACTAAAGAAGGGTTTGGGGATTAGGCTTTGTTTCACATTAACTTAATTAATCATTTTCTTGCTCTGGTAACAAGACAAAACGCAGCGTTAAGTTCCATCTAAACGAAATGTCTTACTAATTAGGTAGAATGTGATGAGTAGAGTGTCTTTACACTAGGTTCTTCCTGCTATATGTAGAATATAGAGCGATAAAACTGTAAATAAAATAAATTAAACATCTCGTAAAAGTATCTCATCTATACACTGCATCACAAGTAAAAAATCTGAAATATTTAATTACATCTGTATCTATAGAATAATAAAATAAAAATTAGCTTCACGCTGTATCCCGCACACAGCAGGGTAGGCAGAGGGAACCTAGTGTTAAGACACTCCGTTCCCCACTTTCTGCCGAATTCTGGAGGCATTGCGTGTTGAGTGGCAGAACTCAACGCCGCGCTTAGCCTCGACACCAGAGCGAAGAAATGGAAATATAAATTTAAGTAAATATTTCATCTCCTCGAGTGGGGATCGAACTCACAGCCAGTCGGTTTTACAGTCACACTTCGTGCCACTGCGCTACGACTGGCCTGGCTATAGAATAATAGTTAACCAAAAATATCGTGACAATAAATTCACAAATCATTTATTGCACTCGAAAAAAGAATAAGATTCTGAGCTTTCTAATTTAGAACATCGTAATATCTGACAGGCGGCTTCACTTTTAAAGCTTATCCAGACCTCACTCATTAATCAACGTCCAGAGCTAGGGCCCTCAAAAATTCGGTGTTCTTTGTTCAGTATTCCGTCGATATTCGACTCATGATTCCAACAAAACAGATTAAGTTCGAATTGAATGTTGTAATACTGTTGCTTTTTAGTACAAGTTTAGTGAATTTTTAATTATTTTATACATTTCTAAATGTTTGTGTCGAAATAAAGTATGTAAAATATCTTTTTGGTGATAGGAAAACCTTAGTAATTATCAAAAATTGTTGGGAGGTCGGTGGTATGACCTTAATAGAACACTTATTTTAGCAAATTGTTGCTCACAACTCAGTTTTCATGAACTATAAAAGGTAAAATTCCGTTGTTTTTTCGTCATAGTAATTTTGAGAAATCGTCTTTTAATACTTTCCGGCACTACTAACACACGATTTTTCATAAAAGAAATTTTTCACGATAAAGCTTGAGAATAACCGGACAAATACGAGTTGAATTCGCTCACAGAGGGTTTCATTCGAATTTCAGTAATGTACTTATCAAACTAGAACCTAAGTGTTTTATGAAATTAGTAAAAAATAGGAAAAATGGGAAGTACAACTCATAAAAGTTGCACAAACATAAAATTTGGAGGCGTCTGTACTCATTTTGTTTGAAATGAACTACAATTATAAGTCACACTCGCACTTGATTTGGTTTTTTTTTTATTAAATGTTCCTAGCAATAATGTAATTCTTCTCTCTTAAACTATATTGATCATATATATTCAGTATTACACCATTTCAGAAACCCGAAGTTTCAGCAGCGACGGATAATGCGGTAGTTGATATATATGATATGTATAATATTGTCAATACCTCATTCTACTGCAATATATATATATATATGAAAATATTTAAATAAATTAGGTTTAAGATTAAAAATTTAAAAATAAAAGAGACGCAAAATAGTTTCCTTCCTCATCTATTCATAAAACAAAATTTATTAAGCATCATCAAACGAAGATTCGGAACTTTAAAGGCCTTTTGGATTCAAGAAATGAATAATCCTTTCCAATTTGACTACGCCTTTTGTCCGGACAATAGAGTCCATTGAGAATAACGACGGTTTAAAACAAAACAGGCCATTTGACTGCTGACGGGATTGCTAAGAGATTCACGACTTCGCGTTGAATTAATAAGTTGATTGACGATTGAATAACCTTTGATGACGTTGAACGGTTGTAAGATTGATTGTTTATTTTGTGTATTTGAATTGTATTTTTGTTATAAGATTTTTTTGAGATGAAAAATGAGAAAATGCATTTAAAAGTAACGCTAAAATCTTTCAAGCAATCTTTATATTGATCAGTAAAAAAATTTGAATGATATTCATTCACACTTCTACTATTTCAAGTTAAAATTTACTTAAATGTAAACGTAAAGAAGATTTTTTTTAGAACACTAATAACTGATTTTATTATAATTTAATCAAATAAATAAATCAGCTTCACGCTGTATCCCGTACACAGAAGGGTAGGCAGAGGGCCTACCCTAGTAATCATAAGACACGCCGTTCCCCACTTTCTGCCGAATTCTGGAGGTATTGCGTGTTGAGTGGCAGAACTCAACACCGCGCTTTACCTCGACACCAGAGCGAAGAAATGGAAATATAAATTTAAGTAAATATTTCATCTCCTCGAGTGGGGATCGAACCCACAACCAGTCGGTTTTACAGTCACACTTTGTGCCGCTGCGCCACGACTGTCCTCCATTTTATAATAATTTAACCAAAAATACTTCAAATTGAACGAAGCTAAGTTTTGTCCTCTAAGATCAGGCTCCAGATCAATTTTCCTATATCTATAATTTGTTCAAGTGCTAAAAATTCCCAAGAAAATGTAAAACGGGGCAAACGTAAAAAGGTGTATAGCTTTACGATTTCAATTAAGATAGAACGATGGATCGCACGAATCGGAATATCAAAGGATTTAGCTCTTGACGAAACGGAATTCTTTTCGTTTAAAGCGGTTTAGATGGACATATTTCACTATTATTCGAAGGAAGGTTTATTTTTTGTTATTATGCACATGTTAAAATTATATATGTAAAAATAATGTATGTAATCTTGGCACATTTGCAACGGAATTCCTATATGTCCATCTATAGGTTATCTATATATAAAGACAGTAAAAATATTCGTCTGTACATTTAATAATTTTGACTGAAATAAATAGAGGAACACATAAAAAAAATAATAGAAAGTAAAACTATTTTTTTGAATTTTTTGTCTGTCTGTCGATTTGTATGGTCACATTTTTCTCTGAAAGTACTGAACCGATTTACTTGAAAGTTTCAAGAATTTCTTTGTTTTAACTTAACAGTTAAATTTTGTTTCATCAAAATCAGTTCATTAAAAATAGTTATCTTCATTTGAATTAACTCAAGGCATTAGTTTGCCTGCGAATGTTATATAGCAATCGCGCAGGTAAGATTCTTGGCTACAGAATTACATTGGAAACGTCTTGGCTATATGACTGTTGATAAAAATATACATTATTAAAGCTCTATTATACAATATTTTATACAATAAAGTAAACAAAATTGAATTGTTAGTGGATATTACGTTCATAAATCGTAGCAGTTAAGTTTAAGTCGTAATTTATTCAACACAGAGATAAAGAACGATTTGATCTTCAAAAAAAAATCAAGTAAATACATAAATTTAATCTCTATAAAAATGCCTAAAAACATCCTTTCTTCGTGTACTCTGTAATAACTACATATTTACCAAATGTACATTTAGCTAGTGGTAAGAGTGGTAAGAGAGGTAGGGGGAGACCTCGGTTGACCTTCGAAAACACAGTATCAAAGATACTGGAGGAAGGTCACGTAAAAAGCATGAGGACCCCCCGGAGGGCATGTATGAAGAGGTTGATGACAGTGGACGAGGCGAAAGAGGTATGTAGAGACCGTAGCGTTTGGCGCTCCGTTCTCTCTGACTACCCCGCTAGGGATAAAGCGTGAAGTTAGTTTAGTTTAGTTTAGTTTTAATTTAAAAACTGTATGGCAATTAATATGCAATCATTACAGTTAGTTTACAAAGAATATTATGAATCCTTACCCAAATCAATAATTTAACATTTAAGGCTGTTTCTCAAGCAGTAAATTAAATTATTTACTTACATCAGAACATTTAACAGAGTTTTAAAATTATGATGAGCATACATAGCGTAGGTAAAAGGAACGTAATGTTACAAAAATATATACGTATAATAAATAATTAGCTTTATGTATATTTTATAAATATCAAATATCAACATTGGTTGTATTTTTTAATTCAAAATAATCAAAAGATCTTATGGAAATTGCGATAATGTAGTAAAAAAAACATATTAGAATATTACAGGCTAAATTAATATAAAAATCCTATTAGAAGTCATTACAGTTGTCAATCAATTTTGTTAATTAAATCAATAATTATGTAGTTAAAGCGGGCGAAGCCGCTGGCAGGCCGCTACCAATTAATAATACCTTAAAGTCAAAATAAACTAAATTTATTAGTAACAAATGTAACCTTCAACAAATTACAAGCTACCCATTTGTTGGTACTAATTAATATTAACAATAAAGTTTTAGGGATTTTATCAAAAAAGCTTTTGGGAAATGACTAATTAGTCGAAAGCATACAATAATTTCTATTATGAAAACGTGTTTCGGCTTAAAAATGTTACATTAAATCAAGGTAATAATCAAAATTTCATTCTATTCAACAGCAAACAATCGACGCTCATCAACATTAATTTGGTATCTTTAGAATTACGTAATTAATTAAATTATATATATAATTTAATATATTATATACCTATGTATGTATAGGAATTAATTATTTGGCATAAATTATTAATTATGTATAGTGTACCACGTACCACTGATGCTTATAAAACATTTTTTTTTCAGAGTTTCATATTTTTATCCTGGACGAGTAGCCAAAATACAATGGTTTTTACATACCTCTTTCATCTTTTCCATTCCATTTCATTCCAGTCTTGATCTTCTCCACATCCGGGAAGATTGCCACTTTACAGGACTCACTATCGCTTTATAATTTTTTTGGTCTTTCTTTTCTCACACATTCCCTCGCCAACCAGGTGAATGCGTTCATCTTCTGGCGTTCTATAGTATAGAACGCTTTGTAGTACCTCTATTCGCTGCCATATATATTATGGGAAACCAAATGCACATTTATGTTAACGTTTTTCTGTTTCATCAATTCAGTCAAGGCATTGTTAATTATGTTGCTAATAGCAACACCAAAACCAGTATTCATTTTGTATTTTCTACTCTTAAGGTATAACACTCCTTCCTTTTTTACTAACTTCACTTCTTGCCTTACTCGCATACAGGCTTGAATATTATTTTAAAGGACTTAGCAGAGAGACCCTTTCTCTAGAAAATAGAAAATGCAGCTTCGTTCCAACAATAAACTTTGCATTTTTTTACAGCTTCCTGTTTTTTTCTGCACTCAGCAAGGTAGGCGTACATAAAGTACTAGACGAGTATCATTCCGTAATGTACTTTGCGCCAAATTCATCAAATCTTAAATCAAATGTAACATTGTAATTAACAGATTTGTTTTTTTTTTTTTATTAAGCTACAATGTCAATAATTTGATAAGAATCTCTAGCTTTTTGAAGTATTCTCGTATTTAGTACATAAGTTGAAGATAAATCCGAGATAGTCAGATTTGTTTTGGTGCGTCATTCTTAGATAAAGGGACGGTTATCATTTACTTACTTGGCTGCAAATTATATTTTATTAATTTTGAAGTTTTTCTTTTTTTTTATCTTTTGCTTTTTTGAGTGCTGAGTGGCAAACTTCAACGCTGCGCTTTGTCTAATGAGAATAGGGAAATAAAAATTATTAAAAGATTATCATTGCCCTACTTGTGATCGACGTAATATCCTGAACATGTGGAAAAGGGAAGACTGTGTGTCTTGATACTAAAATATTTAATAATTTCATTAATTACCAAAATTAGGCAAAACGCGGTGTTGAGTTCGCCACCCAACGCGAAATGCCTTAGCACTAGCGTTTAGCGTGTCCTAACGCTAAGTTCCCAGGTTCCCTCTGCCTACACATGCGGGATACAAAGTGAACCTAAAGAAAAAAAAATAATAAAAGATAAGTTTAATAACTCTATTCTTTCAATTCTCCGAAGTCACACAAACCAGTTTTATTATGATAGCTATGATAATATGAAATTTAGTTGTATAGAGATATACAGCGCTATTTTCACAAACCCAACGTCACAACTAATAACTTTATGACCACTATAAATGACCTTTGGCCGTTTATTGTTGCCGCACACGCCATTATTTTATGTAACATAATATCAATTTCGCTTTACGTGTGTAATAGTAAATTTGATTACTAAAGTATTGAGATAAGTTTTTATTGATGGAATTTCTTTTGAATAATACTTATTTTTTTTGTTCTGAGGTATTTTTTATAAGAATATTTTTGTAAGAATTGGTCTAGTCTTCTCTTTTCACCTTCAAATATAAAGAGAAGAACGCATGATTAAGTGAGAAATGTATTACTACACCACAGTATTACCGTGAACCTGAAAATTTTATTAAGTAAGAATTGGTGGAAATTGGTAAATACGAGACATTGAGTTGCAAAACTTAACGCTGTACATTGTCCTTTTGTGAAAATGAAAAAAAAATCCTCGAGTGGCGACCGAATCTATCGCGTTTACAGTCCAACGGTGTCCGTCTGTCATCCCAGCACAATAGGAAGAGGGAACATTTTGTTACCATTGCATAATTCCGTCCTCCATTTACCACCTGATTCTTAGAGCTTTTCTTACCGATTGGCGGAACTTAACGCCGCTCTTTAACTCATTACCAGAGCGAGGAAATGAAAATATTTAACATATCACTCCTCCAAAGGGGCAATGAAGCACACAACCGTAGCCTTACAGAACATTGCCTATACGCCACGATGGCCTTATATTTTAAATCTAATATTATATTAAACCAGCGGGCGCGCGCAGCTTCGCCTGCTTATTTGCACCCTTAGGGGGCGAATTCTAAAAAAATCACGAAACACGTGCTCACTAAAATATTTTTAAAAGTCTGAATTTCAAATTTTATTAAAGTCAGTGCCGATTTAATTTTTTTTCCATACAAACTTTCAACCCCTATTTCATCCCTTTAGGGATAAAATTTTCAAAATCCCTTCTGTCAAAATGGATGTCCAGATTATGAAAATAAACATCTGTCCATATTTCACGTTTCTACGCACAGCGGTTACGGCTGTGCGTGCGTCTTACCTCAGTCAGTCAGGTACATGTCCTTTTATATATATAGATATTTAGTTTAGCTTGTGGTAATGAAACCCACAATAATAATTGCATTCTATACTTAATTAATTAATTGTGTCAAAATGGCCGTTGTTGTGTCCATCAGCAATTCCCTTTTACGAGTGTTTTATTATGCCAAAACTAGTTAGTCTAGCTTTTTATTAACGAAATTGTATTTCAGCATTACATTTGGTTGATGATAATGGAATTTGAGCTTTTAAAATATTAAAACATTTTGATTGATTTACTTTTATCAGTTTAGAATGTAAAATATTAGTTTTGTATAATCGAAAGTATATTAAACAAAGCGGTCATTAATTTATTTATATTCCTCGTTCGGAACTGAACACAGCGTTCCGTCTTATTACAAAGACGAAACGTCTTATTACAAAGACGAAACGTTGTGTTCAGTTCCGCCAATCAACACGCGATGTCGCGAATATTGTGTTCAAACTATATGCACTTTTAAATCGTGTTGAATACATTCATTGTTAACCGTTGGTAGACTTTTTAATCATCTCCATACATCGTGAACCTAAAAAATTTATTAAAAGTGTTAATACTGAATTTGATAAAATAATACATGATAGACAAAGCACGGTGTTCATCATCATCATCGATGATGATTCTTCTATGTACGAGATATTGTAAGAAACTCAAGGAAATATTAATTTTAAGTATATTAAAATAATTCTAGAGGAAATTTTCTATTTATCTGCAAATAACGCGAACTGCTCTTCTATGACAAGGGTCACACATCGTTTCGCATTACATACATACATATATCCGCATACTTTTTTGTAGTCGCCGTTTTTGTGACGGCGACCTCCATATATTAGGCCTTAGAAAAATAAACAGAATATAGATGACAGCATTTTTAAAATAATATAAGTTCATATAAAAAGTTTAAGTCAAAAGAATTCTGGGAATATAATAACAAGCTATTTTTTATTTTTTTATTTCAAATTTTGCAAAGATATATTCGACATGTTACACAACCAATAGCGAGGTCCTTAAAATATATGATTTAGTTTTTCCATACCATGAGGCCGTCTTAGTGCATGGGCACAAGAGTATGGCTGTAACCCGACGGTTATGTATTCGATCCATACTCAAGGCAATGAATTATTATTTATTAATATTTTTATTTCTTCAATCAGACCGCCGACCTTGAACTCTGCCACTCAACACGTCCACTTTCCGTTGAAAGGTGTGGAGTGGCGAACGGAGTGTCTTAACACTAGGTTCCCTCTGCCTGCCCTGCTGTGTGCGGGATTCAGCGTGAACTTACAAAAAATAAATATAAAAAAAACGCCTAATAATATAACAATAGCTATTATAATCACATATTTTTTGAACTAATTTAGCTTGAAAAAAATATATACCATTTCCATTTAACGTTACCATTCAATATATAACGGAACGGATTCGTGAAGGGTACATTCGTGTAATGAGCCCCACGTCGAGGTATGATAAATTGACTTGAGGTGTCCAATCCTCGTGCGTGACATAGTAGCGTAACGGTTATTGACAGCTCGGGATGGAGTCTAACCTTATTAAATAATATCGAAGGTAATATTATGAAGTTTCGGTTCGTACTGTATGGAAAAGGTAGTGGGTTCAATTCTGGTAGAAAGTATCGTTTAACAAAAGGAAAAATTGTTTTGATGTATTCGATTTGATGTAGGTAGAAAGAAGGTCTTAACACTGGGTAAATGCTGGGTCCTGTCTATCCACTATGTTATATACTGTTGATGCGTTGTGATGGTAGTACCATTATTTTTAAAGGATTTTAAAATAATTAATTAAACAAATATATAAGTTTAATCATGTTATATATATATATATATATATATATATATATATATATATATATATATATATATATATATATATATCATAAGTTACTTATGGTATTATAACAGTAAAATAACAATCGCTCTTTTCAGTTAAAAAATATATATACGAAATTCAAACCAATATTAAACTAATACTACAATATAATTAATACGCCATGTATTTGATGCAATCGAATTTAGCTTAACCTTAAAATTTTTCTTACTTAATATCTCCAAAGCAGGTTGGGCAGAGAAAACCACCAATTTTTAACCCGCAACCCAACCCGGTGTGTGTCCAATTTTGTTATTTTATACAAGTGACAAAATACCAATCTCCAAAATCCTTTTAGTGAAGAAGCTTTATTAACTTTGGCGAATTACTAAATTTTTGATGGAAAGTACAGATTCATCAGATCGAGATTACCGCCAGAAAGTCCGTAACAATTTAAATTGAATTCATTAAAAAGAAAATCGCGAACCAAACCGTAGTACCACCGAATTTGTCCAAGCTTCAAAAAATAGAAATTGTGAATTTCGTTACGAATAAACTCGACGGAAATCAAAAGAATTTTTACTTAAAATATGGGAATGGTGGGTTACACAGCGATGTTCAGAGGGTGATTTGCTAAAAATAGCATGGACTGCATACTGAAATAAACCAATATTTATGACGAAAATACTAGAGGAAGTTTTCCATTAGACACGATGTTTTTTATGTATCAATTTGGTGTTTTATTTTGCGTATCGTTTTTGATAGTTATTGAGAGTATATTTTTTTTGGCAATTAGTTCATGATTTTTTGAAAAATTAAGAAAAGTCAAATATAAATGTGATATAACAAACACCTATTTACTGCTAGTAATATCTTCTTTTCAGTAAATATTGCATACTTTTTTAAAAGTTTTACGTCACATGATAATATAGCAACATTAGGCGGAGAAAATCATATTAATGTGAACACACCCAATGCAGGTGTTCCATTCGATTTGCTAAAAACCATTTTTTACCACGTTTTATTCTGCACGCAGCAGAGTAAGGAGAGAGAGTCTGTAACGAAGAGCTGTTTTATAATAATAAATAATTGAAGCTCTTTTTTATATTCCATTCGCAATTAAGACACTCTGTTCCTAACTTTTCGCCGAATTCTCAAGGTACTGCGTGGTGAGTGACCGAACTCAACATATAACTTTGCTTCGCAACATAAATAATAATTAATTCCCCCGAATGGAAAACGAACCCACAACCGCCGCGTTAACTGACTTTGAGTCAGACGTTTCTAGTGTGAGTCACATGCTTGTAATTGCACTTCGCTACGATGCCTTTTAATAATAATTTCAGCGTACATAAATATTTTATTCCCAGTATTAAGCCATCGATTCAATATACACTAAGCATATCTAAACAACTATTTCTTGTTAAGACTATATTTTATATTTTCTTTATTTTCTATATTTTTTAATAAGGACGTACTACGGTAATTTCAAATTATCTTCTTAATTTTTTTCGTTTTTTAAAAACTCTTCATTAATCAAACCCCTCAATCTCTTAATTAAATATTTATATCTTTTGAAATCGTTTAAAGTAAAACAAAGGCACATAGACCAAATATATAAAATCGAGCTGGATTTTTCAAACCACCGAGCTAGAATTGAAAATTAAAGTTTTCAAAGCAGAAGTGATGGAAAATAGTTTGTTAGTCTTAAAAATATTAACAGATGGCAATCTAGATCCGCTCTAAAAGAGACCATAATCTTCAAACGGCACCAGGATGTGTTCGCGTTGGACTTAAAATGTTTTGAAACGTATTTATAAATCAAACTTAATATTAAATCAAATCAGCTTCACGCTATATCCCGCACACAGCATGGTAGGCAGAGAGAACTTAGTGTTAACATACACCGTTCCCCATTTTGCATCAACCAGAGCAAAGAAATGGAAATATAAATGTAAATAAATATTTCATCTTCTCGAGTGGGTATCGAACCCATAACAAGTCGATTTAACATTCACATTTTGTGCCCCTGCGGCTGGCCTCTATTACTTATTTATAAACCGGTGTCCTTATAGGGGTAATTTCGTTGTCTATCTGTCAAGACCAATTACCTCACCATCTCATGGATATATCCAGCTAAAATTAGAATTTAGAAATTAGCTTTGATAATATAAAAAATGAGCTATCCTAATTATACGTACTCAAAAGGACAAAGACGCCTGCAATGTTAACTTTGGTAATTCTTTTATATGTAATTAAACAATGCGGTGTTAAGTTCCATCACTCAAAACGTAATACTTTGTGAAAAACTAATGTGTCTCTTAATTTCAGGTTATGTTTATCTACTCACTTGGAAAAGTTCACAATAAAACCTTTTATATAGAAAATGAACAAATGAATACAAAAAAATCCATTTAATAATCATAATATATTAATTCTTATCTTTTTGTAAATAACGCTGTTTGACTAACTAAGCTTAATACTATATTGTAATTTTTTTTTCTATATACATGGAATTATCTGTATTATATAAAAAAACGCTCATACCAACTTACTTTAAATGTTTAATATTTCGCTAGTTTTGAGATACTCCGTTGCTCATGCACCGTCAAAATTTTTTCTTGTTAAAAGAGCGATGAAATGATAAAAATTGATTCCCTTGAGTACGAATCGAACCTACAACCGTCGCATTTACAATCAGACACTACCACGAAAGCCTTATTGATTATTTAAAATCTCAACATTGCTTAACATATAACGACTCTACAATTAACAGAAAGTAGAAAACAGAGTGTCTTGACACTAAATGAACGACATGAGTTAAGATAAAATTTTGACGTGTCACGTCATTTTTGACGTTCCAATACAACGCGAACGCGCTTTAAGATAATAAAATTTAAAAGGGCAAACTTCGTCGGGTACGGGACGGAATGAAAAGTGATTTGCCTAATCCACTTCTCAATTTTCCAACCCACTGAGCCTCCGAATTTAAATCCACTATATACAGAACTAACTTCAACTTGTTTGTTTATGTTCTTCAAGTGTTAATTTTGAAATTGGCCATTTTTCGTTGTTAATTTCAGATGAACAGTGAATTAATCAGCTTCACGCTGTATCCCGCACACAGCAGGGTGCCTACCCTGCAGAGGGATCGTAGTGTTAAGACACTCCGTTTCCCACTTTCTGCCGAATTCTGGAGGCATTGCGTGTTGCGTGGCAGAACTCAACGCCGCAATAGATAAACAGTTAAATGGATTAAATAATAATATTCCGTTTAGCTGGTAATTAGGTAATTTTAATTTATCAACAGTTTGTCTGTTGATATAGTTTTAGGTCTTGTACTGATTTAATATTATTAATATTAAGTTTAATAAGGTTAAAAATATGTAATATTTAGAGTGATTTGTGTATTGTGTACGTATAATATGTATTATATATCGTGTAGATATGGGTAGCTCTGTAGAACACAAGAGATATGTTTTTTTTTATTTGATCATGAAATGAAATATTATTAAAAATCGAACATTGTATAAAAAACCTAGCTGTTCCTGCGATTTCTCGAACATACAACCAAAAAAAAAAACTATAATATCAGTATAAACATAAGCATACTATAAACACATTACCTCTCTACATTCAACATTGGACAAGTAATATATTAAACAGAACGAATAATACGTCAGCAAATAGTCGAGATCGTAGCAGATATCTCAACGCTATAACCGACGGCCGCATTGTCGTTAGAATTTTTTATTAATTACTAACATAAAAATGATTTATGGAGGGCATCCAGAAACAATGTAGGGGATTCCGTATTTATTGGACGGCCCGAATATTTGTCACTAACGTATATAACGAGTCCGTTCTTATATTTCTGACATTTTACTTTGGTGAGCCTCAAATAACGGTCTTCAAACAATGCTTTGGTACGGAGACGCTGGTCGTTAAAATTTTGTAAGAAAGTAATAAAAATTGTTGGTTTGGGTTAGGTTGAGTTAGATAAATTTCTATTATCTTGTAAAATAATGGAAACGATGGTATTAGACGACAAATTTTTAGTATTCGATTCAGGCATTAGGAGCTAAACGCCGCGCTATATCTTCCCAGAGCAGGTGAAGAAAAAAATCGTATCTCCCAAGTATGAAATAATTAAGTTTCTCCATGCCATCGCGTTTATAATCAGATGCTATTAAACTATGCCACGCTGTACTCGTATGTATGCATGAATGTAGGCAAAGGGAACCTAATGTTAAAATATACAACTTTTCAAATTTTTTGCACAATATTCGAAACTTTAACGTATGGAATTCAATGCTTCGTATTGTCCGGCCGCTAGAGAAAAAAATTAAAAAATATATAACATTGCCCAATAAAATCCACCACTATCGTCTTCACTGTCATATTAAAAATATTTTGAGGTACTATGTGACGATATAAATTACGGAAATATTTAAATTAACATATTAATAATATAAGTAATTGCAACTCAAAGATGCTGATTATTAATAAAAGATAGATATTTTTATTTGATCCGAAATGAACTGTTTTGTAGAGAAATAAATAGACATTTTAAAACAATTTTTAGATTAAACATTCCCCTTTCAAAACAAAAGAACTAACGCAAAGTTTTGACAAATGGTTGTCGGTGCGGAAGTCGGCGCTTACACCGTATACACAAACCGTCACAGTTTAAACTGATATGTTTATTTTATATGATTACATCGTTAATTTTTTAATTGTGAGTTTCACGCAGTATCCCGCACACAGCAGGGTACGTAGAGGGAACCTAGTGTAAGACATTCCGTTCCCCACTTTCTACCGAATTCTGGAGGCATTGCGTGGCAGAACTCAAGGCCGCGAAATATAAATTAATGTAAATATTTCATCTCCTCAAGTGGGGATCGAACCCACAACCAATCGATTTTACAGTCACGTTTTGTGACGCTGCGCCACGACTGGCCTCTCTTATTTAATTGTACATGTTTTTATTAACTATGTTGTTTAATTTTGAATTATATTCTTATTTATTTCTTATGTATTGAAAACGCCCAGAGTATAACTACAAATGGAACAATTGTAGATTCGCTTTCAAGTCAGGGCAATAAGTTATTATGATTTCCTCGATCTAATGATATGGCAACGTGCGGCGTTGAGCTCCATTAGTGGAATTAATTGAGTAGTCTTAGGACTTCTCAATTAATTTGATTTATGTTCCTATTTCTTACCTTACTATAGACAGAAAAATGAAGATACAAAAAATTAAAATAAAATCCTTGCTACATTAGACTGGTCTTATACACATGTAGGTAGCTACAAATCCGTATTTTAAATAATAAAAAGGGACGAAATACCGAGTTTATTTGCTCGCTCTGAATAAATCTCGGAGATTCATTTGTACAATTTTGTTTTTCAAATGGCACAACGTACATACAAACACAATATGAAATAAACATTAGAATTTCTCATGAAGATTGATGAAGGCCGGGTTATCCTGTAACTGGCTTATCGAAAGGTTATATATTTAACCTTGGGTTGAATTAAAACGCTAAGTCAGCCAAATTGTTTTATTTTGTTTTAAATTTGTACCCTAAATTCGCTGCTATGTACTTAATTAACATTAATCTTAATCTAACTTATAACTTTGTGAAAAAAATAACTCAATTATATTATGTGATAGTGATATCATCGAGCTGGTCTGATGATGGAGCCAGATCCTGATAATTGATCTCTGTAGATGTTACTAGCAAACTACTCGAGGCTCACATATGTGCTTTTTTAGAGCACAATAAAAGCGTGTATTCGTGAAAACGCGACTCGGAGGAATGATTTATGTTCATTTCTCCTCTCCTCCAGCGTTGAGTTCCGCCACTCACTAGCCAATGAAACTAAAACTCGGCAGAAAGTGAAGAATTGAGTCCTTTAAAACGTCGTTTACCTCTGCCTACCGCGCTATGACGGGAACAGAGTACAGCGAAAAGCGGAAAAAATATTTTTTAGGTTCCAAACGTTACCCTGTTCTCTGTTTTAGGTAGTAGTAATTCATATATTTTTAGTAGGTTGTTCTTATTTATTTTATCATATACACCTCTAGAACGTAAAGGAGTATTTACTTTTAGACGTTTACAATATTTTTATTATAATATTTAATTTATCACAAATAAAAGTGTAATAAAATGTTATTATTCCTAAAAATTATATGGAAAAAAAATGGCTGCGCTTGTATATTGCTTTTAAAGTCATGTCATTATTATACATCATAAATCACTGTAATGATATAGACGCGATGTGGCGCAGTTGAAAATATTTTTTGTACCGCCCACTGCACGCCACTGGAGCCAGTTCTAATACTAATGTTATTATATATTCTTTTTTTTTACTTTGAAAATATAAATAATACAAGTACATTCTTATACTATATACATACTAATGTATTTTACATATTTTAAGGGTCAATTTTAGAAAAGAAAGAAAGAAAGAATTTAGTGTCAAGACAGTTCGCTGCCCACTTTCGGTCCGAATCCCAGACATTTTAATAGTATTTTAGCATGTCCACATATTATTTGATTGATGCTTACGATGTTGGTTTTGTTAATATTGACAAAAAAGGTTAAAAAGATTGACGCATCATAAAGATTATCAGCTTTTATTATAAAACCACATATATTATTAGAAATAGTGATCATTTTAAAAATTCAATATTGGATATTAGAAGTTTTTCATTGGGGATGATAATTAAATAATATTTAATATACCTTAGGTCATAAGCGAGCAGCTGTGAGCACGACTGGTTTTGGGTTCGATATCCATTCGAAGAAATGAAATGTAGAATATTTTCATTTCTTCGCTGTGGCAACGAATACTAGAACTACTAGAGAGTTACTACAGCGTGGAAATGAAAATATGAAAATGTTATATATTAACCACTGCGCCAGTCGTGGCGCAGTGGTACAAAGTGTGACTGTAAAACCGACTGGTTGTGGGTTCGATCCCCACTCGAGGAGATAAAATATTTACTTAAATTTATATTTTCATTTCTTCGCTCTGGTGTCGAGGCAAAGCGCGGCGTTGAGTTCTGCCACTCAACACGCAATGCCTCAAAAATTCGGCAGAAAGTGGGGAACGAAGTGTCTTAACACTAGGTTCCCTCTGCCTACCCTGCTGTGTGCGGGATATAGCGTGAAGCTAATTTAATTTTTTTTTTTTATATAATATTTTATTCCTTTGAGTGAGAACCGAACCCAAGACGTGCCTCAAATCAACAAAAAATATTTGCTAACAACAAACTAATATTCCAAAGTGAGTACCAAAATGCAGCGAAATGTCACAGCGGCGCAAAATGTGACTCCATAATATGCTCCATTCATCGGAACGCAAAGGAAATACAGGCTTATTTTCTCCACGGCGTTTGTTCCTTTCCAGAAGATGTATTTTTGGATGCGACAATGTTTATCTCGAGTGCTGGGATTATACACACTGTTGATAGAAATGTCAGACATTGCTGCGTTCTTTTTATTGTTTTTATTTACTATTTAAAAAGAAAATGTGTACAAAGCATAACGTGTCTTCAAAGGAAATTTATTTTTGTTTTATTTTAGGGTTCCGTTCTTCAACTGGTAATTGGTAAATACGGAACCCTTATAGAATCACATCATACATTTCGAGACTGCGTGGAGGTATCAAACTGAAATTAATATTACTAAATACTCAGATCTACAGTCCCTCGAAAAAAATTTAGCTTTTAAGTCGACGCGTTCATAAGATCGTATCTTTTTGTATCTTTTTTTCTATATTTTGTAAATAAAATAACTTATATTGTATTTTGGAAAGTCATAATCTAAATTTCAGCTCAATCACACTGGGAGATTTCAAATTTAAATTGAGCTTGTATTATTTCACTTACACTAACACACACTTTAATTTTATTTAAAATCTTATAAATAATGTTCGACAAAAGCAAAGAAAATAGTGTTCCAACATTTCCCTAAAAGAAAATAGTGTTCCCACTCTTCCCTAATTCCAGAAACATCTAAAAATATAGTTTTAGATTTCTACTTCTAAAGCCCGTGTGTTCCATAAGTTACGTATTATTGTGAAGAGCGGCAGTAATCTGTTTTTATTGTCGCGCCGCTAACGCCCCCATTTTTAAGTGCCGCGGCATATTATTATACTCCGTAATGAATATTAAACGTCATATAACAGTGTTGTATAGATCGCATTCACCTTATGTGAGATTGTAAATTGTAAACAGAGCTAATGTTTTTTAGCTGGAGTTAAAAAAGAGGGTAGTTTTCGTTTTTATTTCTCGCCCCTCTCATATTTATTGGAGTTGCAAAAAAATACCTATTATACGGGATGTGTAAATAATTTTGGAATGTACTTATATTAGGCCTGGTCTGTCTGTCTGGTTATAAATCTGCCGAATTCTGGAGGAATGGCGGAAATCAATGCCGCCCTTTGACTAGACATCAGCGCGAAGAAATTAAAATATTAAATATTTCATTCTCGAGTGGGAATAGAACCTACAACCACTCATGCTTACAGTCAAACGCTTGTGCCACTGGCCTCTATAATGATAGAAATAATTAATGACAATTATTTATATAATTATAGATGCCAGTATCATTGGAATTATTTATGACAAAAAAAAAAAAAATTTACAACCTCATTTTTGAATTGTGTAATACAGGCTTATGTCATTTTCTACTCCGAGCCAGAAATTATCGTAAATAAAATATTTCAGCGCTGATATCGACCGACATCAGTACAGCCCATTTTCTACTTAACGACTAAAGTCACGTGCATAATTTACGTATAATCGATAAATCGTTTAGTCAAACCATAATATGCAAGTGGTTTCGTAATAGTTTGTACATTATACTTACTTCATAGGATACTAAGGTTGCTATATAATCAGTTTCACGCAGCAGGGTACGCAGAGGGAACCTTGTATTACGATACTCCGTTCTCCATTTTCCGCCGAATTCGAATTCTGCGTGTCAAGTAACGGAATTCAACGCCGCGCTTTCTCTTAATTTCATAGCTAAGAAATAAAAATATGAAATGATATATACTTATAAATAGATATTTAATATCCCCGAGTAGGTATTGAACCCACTACCAGTCCCGTTTACAGTCACACTTTGTGCCCCTTCGCTTGGACCTGACTGGCCTCCTTTAAATTATGTTCTAGATTTGACGTACAGATTCAGTTTGTAATTTTTTTGACCATATCTACTACATATACTGATAGTATATAGCTGTAGTTTGTTTGCTTCTACGAGCTAATTAAAAGCGGAGTGTCTTAACACTAGGATCTCTCTGCCTACCCTGCTACATGCAGGATACAGTTTGAAGCTGAAAAAAATGTACGTAATAAGCATCTATCATGTTTTGGGATATGTAGCGGAAAAGAACTCTATACTTTAGCTAATCAGGCAAGTAAATTTCCTATATATGCTTTAAAATGACTTAAAACTAAATAAATAAATCAGCTTCACGCTGTATCCCGCACACAGCAGGGTAGGTAGAGAAAACCTAGTGTTAAGACACTCCGTTCCCCACTTTCTGCCGAATTCTGGAGACATTGCGTGTTGAGTGGCAGAACTCAACGCCGCGCTTAGCCTCGACACCAGAGCGAAGAAAATGGAAATATAAATTTAAGTAAATATTTGATCTCCTGGAGTGGGGATCGAACCCACAACCAGTCGGTTTTACAGTCACACTTCGTGCCGCTGCGCCACGACTGGCCTCAGTACTGATTCACATGACTTAAAACTCATAATCTTATGTACATCTCCATTGCGTAATGATGACGTCAGTAAATAAAAACAAATTTTTCAATTATATTACAAAATCTTTGTAAACTGGCTTATTTTAGGTTATTTATAAATATTTTTTATAAACCATTTTTTTGAGGTAATTTTAAAGTTGACTAACAATTTCCTTTTTATCTCCCATCTCGTTTATAAAGAAATGTACACAGAGAGACACTGTACAATTTCGAGACGTTGCAAACTTACAGGCGGAACTTAAGGCCGTATTTTGTTTTACCAGAATGAAAATAAAAAATAATTATTTAGTGTGAAATGATTAAACAACTCTTTCAATACTGGGGTAGCGCCGGTCTCGTTGCCTTCGTTTCGCCTTGAAGGTTATCTGGAAGAAATGGACTACTTAGACATAAACTCCTTTATACATTTGTTTTCATATCGTCAGCCTTAATGCAACACTTTGCAAATGCAATTAGGAAAATACATTTTAAACTACTAATCAAAATATGAAAATAATTCCTTGGAATATCTTTTTATCTAATGGTGTTATATTAGTTAGCTAGTAAACAGACAAAATTAGTACTAAATTCTTACACCCCGATCCAAAAGTAGGGCTGTTGTAAGTTTTACCTGTAAGTCTGTGTGTATGTCTGTGACACTATAGCTCCTGAATTAATAAACCTATTTGAGTGCAGTCTTGTTAATCGAAAGCCTTGTTCATCGGGCTGGTTCTTAGCCTTATTTTAAGAAACTCGGATTAGTAATTTAAGAGGTACAAGCACTTTGCTAAAATGAGGAAATGGTATTTTAGGTCAAGGGTCTCTTGTAAATTATATTTTTCTAGTGAGATATTTACATCACTTTTAAAGTAGAATTTATTGTTCTGCACCGAAGCCTACGATAAGTAGAAATGTACGTATTTTTAAAAAGCTGCATTGATAATAATAAAGATATTATTATATTTCGATATTGATGATGAATAACAATATAATTAATAATCCCTTATAATAATAGATTAGATACTCAAATATTTACGTTCGGCCATCTGTCACCATAACTTGAGGTCTCCGGGGGTTCTTCATTTATCATCCCCCAAGCGAACAAATGTTCGGTTCGAGGACTCACCTGTCAAAACTTCGCGTTGTTTATGGTGTCCAATCTTAGGAGTTTGTTTTGTTTTGTTGTGTTTTTTTTGTGTGAAACTCAATGTTTTTGTGTGTTTTGAGTTCCGGATATAGGATTTATGTTGTTGTCGTAAAAGTAGCTTTTAATTTTGTAATATATTTATAGTAGCAAAGTTATAAAGTTACTGCCCCATGTTCCCGCATAGCCGGATAGGCAAAGGCAATTTATGTTATAAGACTATTGCCCAACCATTACATCTTAAGTGGCAGAACTCAACGTAAATCTTCGTATACCAGAGAGGGGACATGAAGATATTTTAAATATCGTTCTTCAAACGGAAATCGTAGCTACAATCCTCTCGCTAAGGTTCTAAATGTCCCGCTGAGTCTCTATGTTCATTTATGTAGCTAAATAATTTTGGACAATGGATAATGCAGATACAAATTCTACTTTATATGCTTAAAAGTGTGAAATTCCTTTCTTTAATAAGCTAAACAGTTTTTTTTTTCAGATTTACGTAGAGCGAAGGAACCCAGTGTAAATTCACGCTGTACCCCATAATTCCACTTAATTTTCGGGACATTGCGTGTTGAGTGGCGAAATTAAACGCCACGCTTTATCTTTTTACAAGAGCAACAAAAATATAACTCAATTTCCGAGTGCAAATTCGCAACCGTCGCATAAACAGTCAAACCACTGCGCCACCTGTTCAAATAATACTAAAATATTGAAATAACTGGTTCCGGATGAAATAAAACAAACACGTGCTCGTCATAAAAACCATCAATATATTTACATTGTAATTTATTTACATATATACAGAATGCCAACTAAATACGTAGTAATATAATATAAATTGTTTATTCTATATACACCGCGGGATAGTTTTATATGAAAGTGTTACTAGAAATATTGATATAATATAAGGTAAAATAATGTTTTTGACTCGTACATCACTAAAAATTTGTAGCCTGCCTGAATACTAGGGAAGTTTTCTAGACATTGCATTCAGTGGCGAAACTTAACGCTGCGTTAAGAGTACTGCGTGAACTATTTTAATATAATATATTTGTTGATAAAGGAATTAGATTATTAATAATTTCTCCTTTTTAACTTGTATTATGTCAATATTTGTAGATGATATTCAATATTTTTTCATTACACTTAAATAATAAAATAGAGGTTTAAAAAGTTATACGACTTGAACTCAATACTTGCGGCTATTTAAAAAAGTTCTTATAGATATAGAAGTTACATTTTAATAATTAAAAATAACTGTAGAAATTAGAATAAGTTTATAAATTTAAATAATTAACTACACACAACTGAGATCGTAAGCAATATTAATAATGTTAAAAATAAATAAAAATATAATATAAATCAGCTTCACGCTGTATTTTCCACACAGCAGGGTAGACAGTGGGAAACCTAGTGATAAGACACTCTTCCTCCCTTTCCACCGAATTCTGGAGGCATTGCGTGTTGAGCGGTGAAACTCAACGCAGCCCATTGCCGCAACATCAGAGCGAAGAAATGGAAATATAAATTTAAATTAATACTACATTTCTTCGAGTGGGGATCGAACCCACAACCAGTCGCGTTTACAATCACACTTTGTTAACACTGCGCGACGACTGGCCTAAAATACATGTATATAAAAGTAATCTTTGGTACACCTTTCAAAACGTAATTTCGGCCTCCGCCGAAAATATTAGCTTTTTACATCCCCTTTTATGTTCAAGTCGGAACATAATTAAAAAAGATAATGAAATATTTCATAAATTACACTTTTTAATATCAGCAATGTTCAAGTAAATTATACTTCGGTGAATTTTGTTTAATTACATATCATATAAATTGACGTTGCACAGAATGACCGTGATGTAACTGTTTTAAATTAAATGTATTTATTTATTCATTTAAAATTTTGAAATAATTATGGTATAATTATCATCAATTTAACGATAGAATGACATAAATATAAACAAAATCAGACAAAGTGTTGAGACACTCCGTTCTTCACTTTCTGGCGAATTTTGGAGGCATTACGTGTTGAGTGGCAGAATTCAACATAAACATAAATATATATAGATCATTATATATCTAAATAATACAAAATTTGACAAAATAAATTTAAAAAACATATCCATTTTAAGTAAACAGTCATCTCCAACTAAAAGGAAAATCGAAATCAAAAATTGTATTAGAAAATCACAAAGAAATTAATCAATTACCAAATTGTTTACTTTTAAACCGTATTACTATGCAAAACACCTAACTCCCATTCACTTGGTCGATTTAACCGACCATTTCAAAAATAATTACGAAACCTTTATTTTATATACACAATAAAACCTATAGACACATCTACATATCAGTCTGCAGTGTAAATTAATACTAAAAGTATATTGACTTAAGGTTTAAATTGCTATGTTGTTTCAGATAGTTGAGGAGCTGAGGCCCGGATCTCATTCGGCTTTACCCTCAATGTGGTGCTGGATAAACTGACAGAAGTATAATCTTCGTCTATTGACGTTAACTGAGAATATACGGTTCTGGGGAATGGCGTTGGGTGCTTCCGTCTTTTTGTTAACTGTGAACAAGAATAGATCAAATAAATAAAAATAAATCAGCTTCACGCTGTATCCCGCACACAGCAGGGTAGGCAGAGGGAACCTAGTGTTTTTTAGACACTCCGTTCCCCACTTTCTGCCGAATTCTGGAGGCATTGCGTGTTGAGTGGCAGAACTTAACGCCGCGCTTAATCTCGACACCAGAGCGAAGGAATGGAAATATAAATTTAAGTAAATATTTCATCTCCTCAAGTGGGGATCGAACCCACAAGCAGTCGGTTTACAGTCACACTTTGTGCCGCTGCGCCATGACTGGACAACAAGAAATAAAATGATTTGTTAGATCGTAAGAATAATAAGTTAATCCGTCACAAACGTGACTGTAATTGGTTGTGGGTTCGATTCACTCACTAGGAAATTAAATATTAAATGTTTTCGTTGTATCGCTCTTATGTTGAAGCAGAGCACATCGTTGAGTTCCGCCACCTCAACACGCCAAGCTTTAAGAATTCACCGGAAAGTGGAGAGCGGTGTATACCCTAAATTTCTCTGCCTACTCCACTAAATGTGTTATACAGCGTGAAAGTAAAAAAAGCAATCCGCTGTCAAATCTTTAAACATACAATCTCCAAGTAAACATGTTAAAAATTATAATTTTGTTAATATCCCTCTCACGCTGTTATATAAGCTTCAGTCAATTAAATTGGTCATAAGGTACCCTGCTTCTGTGTAATTATAAGCTATTAGGTATTAAGTTATCCTATTTTAATCGATGAATGAACTGAAATAAGTCTATAATATAATATAATATATTTTATATAATGTACTCTATATTAGACCAGTCGTGGCGCAGCGGCACAAAGTGTGACTGTAAACCGACTGGTTGTGGGTTCGATCCCCACTCGAGGAGATGAAATATTTACTTAGATTTATATTTCCATTTCTTCGCTCTGGTGTCGAGGCTAAGCGCGGCGTTGAGTTCTGCCACTCAACACGCAATGCCTCCAGAAATCGGCAGAAAGTGGGGAACGGAGTGTCTAAAAACACTAGGTTTCCTCTGCCTACCCTGCTGTGTGCGGGATACAGCGTGAAGCTGATTTATTTTTATTTTTTTTACTCTATATTATAATTTATGATATATAATATAATATATTAGATTATTAGATAACCTGCTAGATTTAGTGAACAGAATGTATAGACCACTAGATTTAGTGTAAGACACACTGTTCCCATTAAGATTCGTTTTTCACTTCTAGCTTCTTTTTCCAACAAACTCTGGAGGCATTTTATGTTGAGTGACACAATTTAATGCCGCGCTTTGTCTCGTTACCAGAGCGAAAAAAATTTAATATAAAATTTTCATTTCTTTTTATTTATTTTTTGGAGTGGGAATCGAACTTACAACCTGTGCACGCACGCCTTTGCCAACAACAACTGTTCTCATACTGTTATTTTTATTTTATCTTTAGAAACAACTTAGTGTTAAGACACTCCGCTCTTTACTTTCAAGCCACTCTAACAAAGTGGCTCATCTTACTAATTTCATAAATGATAAGTCTGTGAGGATGGATATTTGTTCCACTTTTACACATAAACTACTAAACAGATTTAGATGAAACTTAACAATAATATAACTTATACGACAGAATTATACACAGGCTACCATTATTATAAATATAGTATAATTTGGCTATAATATAAAAACAAATAAAGGGGCCATTACTTCATACAACCCCGGAAAATAGGTAAATAACTTACCCTTTGGTCAACTTACCCTTAATAATACTATAACGACGCATACAGCCACAACAGTCGCGCCGGCACTCAGCAACATTAATAAATCACGGTCGAGATTACTCGTCTCCTTCGCGTGGTTCACAAAAAATGATGCTGTCATATGGGACCCAATGTTGTCGGAGATACGACGCTTCCCAGCGGACGAGCCGTTTAGACAGCCGCCTAAAAATAGTTTTTTTATAATAAATACTGAAAGTAGATAGTAGAGAATAGTCAAATTGTTTTTCTGAAAAGGAATATAGGAATAATTGAGACCAGTTGTAGCTCAGGGGCACAAAATGTGGCTGTAAAATCGATTGGTTGTAAGTTCGACTCCCACTCGGGGAAATGAAATATTTAGTTTGAAAATAGTACTCCTATTATATAAGACTTGATGAAAATTAAATTTGAGATTAAATATGAACTTTAAAAGGTAGCTCTTTAAAGTATAAAATGTCAAAACAACATTCCTAGTAACTTTACTGATTAAATTTATAAACTGAGACGTGAAAAGCTTGTACCCTATTAATACTAAGCGGTGTAAAATTTCGGACACTACAGTTATTCCTTATAACTCTTCAAGCAATTGTGACAATGGGTACAAAATTTAGTGTTTTTTTTATTAAATAAAAAGTAAATAAAATAATTATACATAATAACAATTAGTGATTCCGCAGCGACTGTGAACAAGACGGTTGTGACTCTCTCGAAGAGATGAAATATTTACTTAATAAATTTAAGTAAATATTTATAATTCCATTTCTTTGCTCTGGTGCCGAGGCAAAGCGCGGCGTTGAGTTCTGCCACTCAACACGCAATGCCTCCAGAATTCAGCAGAAAATGGGCAACGGAGTGTGTTAACACTAGGTTCCCTCTGCCAACCCTGCTGTGTGCGGAATACAGCGTGAAGCTGATTTTTTTTTTTTTTATTGAAAAAAAAACTAAATAGAAAACAAGAATAATATAAAGAGAATACTTATTAACAAAATAATCTTACCCATATCCTTATCACAATGACAACAATCACTTGTTTGATTCATATTCAAATAAAACGAAACCATGCTCTCTGTACAACATGGCAGGCATTTATGATTCACCCTGGAATGAAAAAAGTCTTTAGCAAAAACTTCATCTAACATTTTTTTGCGTTAATGCAAAAGAATTTTTAATTTGCGCTTCAAAGCGAATAATATCAGAAACTGTGAAAATATGTCAACAATATAAAATGTTAAAAATGATAATGCAAACGAAATTATGATATAATTTTATTCTATTTAAAAAAAATTAAACGTTCATTCAGTAAGACCGAATATTATGATATAAAGGATATTTCAAATGTTCAGCAAAGTCATTAAAATAAATGCGTTCCTGGGTTTTATACTGAAAAGTGATTTTATACTAAATTGTGATTTATGTAAGATGTAAAATACTTCATTTAGACACCAAATTTGGGGACATTGTAAGTATGCGTTTTAGAGCAATCATATGGATGTTCGGTATTAAATTTAAAACGTCCTTTAAAATACTGTTCCGGGATAGTTTTGAACTTCAACTTCTTGAATATGTTTGTGATCAAATATTCAAAAATAGGTGGAAGATAAAATATTATAAAATTTGTATTGTGAAGATTAATAATTTATTTGCGCACCGCGGTGCGGGTACAATGAGTAACATCGAAGCGTTGAAGGCCTGTAATATAGGACTATACAAATCAAGGGAATCACAGTTTTTTCCAAATTGAACCAGTACTTATTAAGATTAGCGTAATCAAGAACATAAAATCTCCAGCTTTACAATATTAAAGATTTATAAACGAAATAAAAAATAGAAAAAAAAATATTAATGTAATTGAATTGCGTCACCCTATCAAAAAAATGAGTATTTATTGGTATCCACTTGGTTACAACAAACGCTCATTCGTTCGAAAACATGACTCAAAGGTGAATTAAAGTTTTATAGGGCAAAGTTAAAATGAGTTTCACATGGGACCACTTTATAGATAAATATCACGACCTTTGATATTCATTCATTCCCGTGTGTTGCTTGAACGTAACATTTCATTTGATGACAAAATTAATCGAAGTTGTAGTAATAGGTATCTCTTGTATTATTAAAAATATTTTTGTACTAATAATTAATATTAAAAATCTTAAACACAATGTAATGTTATAAATATTATGTATAAGCCACTTACCTATCTAATCTTAATGGATGAGCGCAAGTAACACAACTAGTGGGGCCAGGTCCTGAGCAAGACCGACATGAGTCATGACATGGACGGCAGGTCCTCGTTCTGGGCTCATAATATTGAGAACTAAGGCACTCAACGCATAAACCACTTTCCAATGAAAAATGTGGCGGACAAGATGTACACCTTTGAGGGCCAGCACCGTGGCAGTCCTGGCAATAATGGTGACATCGTCTACAACTATCTCCCCAAGGAAAAAAGTTTTGAGGGCATTCCGGCCTACATTCACCTGCGGCTAGTCGCCAATCTATGGGGCAAGTTGCACACTGATCTCTCCTAGGACCTGTGCAGGTTTCACAGGACAAGTAACACTTAGAACATATTCCTTCATCAGGATAGTATCCTGGGGCACAACTAGCTCTACACGTTCCAGATTGCAATCGCAACGAAACAGAGCACGATGTACAGTTCAACCTTGACACACAATTCGTGCATGTGTGTGGACATTTCGAACAACTTCCAGCTGTCTGATAATACCCTTGTCCACATTCCGCAACGCACCTAAAACGAAACTTTTGTTAGGCGAATTCTCGACACGGGTATATAAGGGTCTGCCTTAATAAAGAGCCCTCACCTCGATCCCTGCAATAACAGCGGGCTTGAACAAGATAAACAGTCCCACTCATTTGGTCCGCTACATTTCTCACAAGTTGAATGACAATTTTTACACCGCCCTCCCTCGTAATATTCATCTGTAAATAAAGACATTTTAAACAAAGGATTGTGATGGTGCGACGTAAAAGCTTCGGTATCTGTTAAATTGACATTTTTCAACTCCTGTTCACGCTCATGTAAAAATGCTTTGTAGAGCTTTGTGTGTCATTTCATACTTCTTCTTACAAAACATAAAGGAATGCGAGAACAAATACCGAAACATGGACTATACGAGTATACGAGAATACGTACGTTATATTTTATGTATTGAATATAAAATAATATAGGTAAATAAATATTTTTGGTATATGTTATCAGTTATATTAGGTAAAATATATTTAAAATATTTGGCTCTATTATTTTGCTAAATATAGTCATAAATGTTTTTAGTGAATTCAGTTACAAAAATATATTATGAAATAAAATTAGAACTACATTATAACTTTTCGTATACCTATAGGTTTATAGAAGAATTCAATTAAAAATTTTACATAAAATATTACATTACAAATTAAAAAAAAACGTACTTGTATCGCACTTTTGGTTCCCATCTGGCTGGCACCGACCCCTCTTAGTGAGCATCCACTTTTCTTTACAAACAGTACAAACTGCATAAGTGCAAATCGAACAACCTATAGCGCACCTAAAACAACATAAATTTCCACCATTTAGAAGCGGTAATGGTCGGACATAAAACAAGGGTAAAGCTGAATTAACACTCACGGTATGCATTCTCTTTTTTGAACGTCTGCATAATTCCCGGCGGGACATTTGGATACACAGCGCCCCTTGAACGCGTAATTGCCGATTCGACATGATACACACTCTGTTTCACTCGATCCACTGCAAGATTCACACGATTCATGGCATTGCATGCAACCTAAATTATCTTTTCGAAATGTGCCCAACGGACAGGTTGCTAAACAAGATCCATTATACAGCACGTAGCTATGTGCACATGAGGAACACATGTCTGCTTTCTCTGAACATGTGTCGCAGTGTTCCGCGCAAGGAAAACAAGCGTTGGCATCTTGATCTTCATAATAACCGTCAGGGCACTGTTGAAGACATACTGCCAAGTCAATCACAAGTAAATGTGCTGGAGCACAAGTAAGGCAAGAATCCTGTCCAGCTCCAGCACACGTTTCACATGACTCGTGACAAGGCCAGCACACTCCGCCCTGATTGACAAAACTTCTAGGTGGACATCTAGACACACAAGAATTATCCAAGCGGTAATGTTTACAAGCAACACATTGTGTCGGCCCTTTTCCGTAACATCCTTGTGAATCGCACTCAGGATCGCACATTCTCTGCACTTGTTTGTCATTAGCATCAGCCAAAACATTTTTCCTTTGAGCCGATGGAATATTTTTAGGGTAGTTTCGTCTATCTGAAATACCGAGTTCGATTTCATTGAGAAATTGGGAATATTCAGACGCATCGTAGACATCGTTAACGTGATAGGTTTTTTCTTCTTGTGGAACGTTATTGGAGTTGAAATAACTTTTATTTCGCAATCGCATGGGATTTGTAGATGTTCCGTAGAAAATAAGTTGCCATTTTTTCAGGACGCCTGGTTGCGTAACGTGATTGTTTCCTGCGTTTATTATTTGAAGTGTCCATCGACCTTCCGCATTTTCACCCCAAAAATGTACGCTTAAAAACGGCCAGTCGTCAAAATTTGAACTAGTCGCATCATGGGTTCTCTCAAATAATAAAGTGGACGTAGTGCCCATCGGCGACGTAAGTAGGATTCGTAAATTACCTCTTGGAAAAAAACTCAGTGATATTTTACATTGAACGTGTTCCAAAAATCTGACCTCATTCATTGTGCCACTACAGCCATTAACGTCCATATGAACGGATATAGTGTAGCCGAAAGATGTTTCTATCGACCTGTCCTCGTTTATTTCTTGGGACTTACATATGTGTTGTGGCGGTACATTCACCCACTGCTCCGCAAGCGAGACCATTTGACCTGCGTCCATAAGACCGTAACCAAATTTATGACTCACTTTCCGTTTCACACCGTTAACGATCCAACCTTCCTCCTTTTCTAAAGGTTGCGACCTCGATGTCATTACAATGAGATGTTGCATGTCTCTCCAAGTTAATAACGAATTCGCTTCTAAAGCGAGAGCACAAATACCCGCAGCTAATGGGGCGGAGGCGGACGTGCCCGTATGATCGACGGTGCAGATATGATCCGGTCGTAATTGAACATCCATATCCACCGTCGCGACGCTTTTATCCCTACCCGGCGTACCGGAACTATATGTTGATGCTAATGTCGAGGAACATTCTTCTAAATACCAAGGTTTATAGCCCCCTTGTGTAGCACTCGATATTGATATTGTAAATATGCTGTTTGCATAGCCATCACAGTTGCAGGAATCGGTATGCCTACCGCCGTTCCCTGAAGCCCATATAAAAATAGAGCCTTTTCCCCCTCTGCCGTTCGTGACACCGTTTATGAAAGCCCTGAAAGAAAAAGTAGTTTTTAATGAGCTCGCCTCTAGCCATCCCTTTTATCGTATTAAGACAATACCTTCTAGCTAAGGGGCCTGGTCCGTCGACGGTTTTCCCATCGTCCTCGGGTCCCCAGGAAGCGCTATAGATGTCTATGTGATGGGTGTTGAAGCCGAGTGCTTTAGCTTCCACTGCGTCGTTAACTAGGCCATCTAGCATTCTTACGCCTCCAATGCTAGCATTGTATGCGATGCCTACGCCACAATATAGGTTGTAGGCGACCGCAGCGACTTCGCCGGCGCAGCGGGTGCCATGTTTATTATCGCCATTGTCCTGTGGCGTGGGATCCGTGTCGTTTCCATTAATGTCGGTCGACGCCGCCGGGTCCTGGACATTTGTATAAACTCTATATATTTTACAGAAGATGTGACTATTTTACGAAAAAAAATAATAAATATTTATATAAATATTTTACAGAAATGCTAAACCCTTAGTAAAAAATAAATTTTAACTGTAAATATCGCGTATAGTAAATTATATAACCACAATCTAGCACACAGTAAGTGGTAGTTGAACTTTGAACGTAAATTAAGGTTACTTAATGCCACATAAATAATTCCAATTGTTAGCAGTAAACAGAGCCCATGGCATTATACGTCGTAATCGATAGTGAAACCACAAATGTATCCTGAAATCCCTTGAAAGCAATGAAACTTAAGTAAGTAGAGGGGAGCTAACTCACCCTATGAGCATTATATAAATGAAGAAGCCAGTACTGTTCCAACGAACTAACTATCCCATAAAATTGGCTTCTATTTCTGAAGCGAGAGCAAATTTGTAAGGAAAATTACGCTATTAAACTTTTCATGCTGGAATAAGCTAAAAAGTCATTTTTGTAACTTTTTAGTTCTGATACTACAAATTTTTGCGTTAAAGTTTTTTAATATTAGCACACATGCTTTCACTTTTGAAAGTTTCTTAAATTATTTATACTGCAAACTATATGTTATTTCTTTATTTTATATACCTAATAATATCATGTTTAAAAACAAATATTTTTTATTACAATAAAATCAAATAAATCAATTTCTAATAACGCTTAACAAAAACCAAATATCAAGATCCAAAACTAAAAAAAATCTAACTAAAATAACCATAAAATCTCCATAAAAATATGTATACATAGAAATAGTATATTTACATAATTTTGTATCAGATCAGGATGATTGGGTTGGATGCCATCGTCCAGTATCGTTATAACGACGCCCTTTCCGGTGTATCCTTTACGCCACGCGGTCCCAACGTTCATGTCCAGGCCATCTGCGGCACCGCCATTCTGAAAGCCAGACTCATTAGACGGAATCTCAATTGTTAAAATGAAAACTCTTCGAATGCCGCTTTGGCGCTGTGTCTGACTGTAAAAGCGGTGGTTGTAAGTTTCCTCACTGAGGAATAATGTTAAGGCTGTTTTAATAATAAATAATAATAATAATAATCAGTTCCACGCTGTATCCCGCACACACCAGGGTAGGCAGAGAGAAACTAGTGTTAAGGCACTCCATTCCCCACTTTTCGCCGTGTTCTGGCGGCATAGTGTGTTGAGTGGCGGAACTCAGCTCACGCTCTACCTCGACACCAGAGCAGAAGCAAGAAATAAAAATATAAATGTAAATAAATATTTCACTTCCTCGAATGGGATCGAACCCACAACCAGTTGATTTTACAGTCACACTTTGTGCCTTTGCGCCACGACTGGCTTCACTCATGTTTCAATAATTGCCTTTATTTTATCGCTCTGGCAGCAGGATTATCTCTAAAATGGATAGAAAAAAAGATACAGAGAGGTGTATAGCACTGACTAACCTGCTAACTATAGTAGAAGATCATTAAAATTTAAGATACAAAAAGATATACGCAAAGAAAAATATTCTTTCATACAACACTAAAATATAAATCTTCTATAATGTTTTTTTTTTATTTTATCAATATATTATTTTTACACGCTAAGGTAATACTGTCTTTTACTTTTACGAATATCTCTTTTATTATGTCGAGCTAAACACGCTAATTAATACAAATGCAGCGGTTGTGGGTTCGATTTTCACTTGGAAGAATGAAACTTTAATATTTTCATTTAATTGGTCTATTGGTAACTGGTAATCGAGGCGAAGCACGACGTTCACGTTCACGCAATACACGGGAATTCCGCGGCCAGTAGGGAACGTAAGTATCTTAATAGGAACGGAGTAACACTAGGTTCACAGATTACCCCTGCCCACTCTACTACGGGAAAGGGTAACGTTCCAGTCGTAGCGCAAAGGTAAAATGTGTGACTGTAAACGCTACTGGTTGAGGTTACAACCCCCATTCGAGGAAACGAAATATTTATTTAAATTTATATTTCTGTTTCTTCGCTCTGGTGTCAAAGCAAAGAGAGGCGTTGAGTTCCACCACTCAACACGCAATGCTTACAATTGCAACGGAGAGTCTTAACAATAGCCTTACTTAATCTCTACCTACCCTGCTGTGTTCGGGATACAACGTGAAGCCGTGAATTTTTATATAGTGCCAAAACAAAAAAAAAACTTTTGATAGATATGATAACAAAGGGCAAAAGCTACTACCTCAATTGTAATACAGTTTGATTATAGTATTCTATATTCTATATAAGCGTTATATTGTATTTCAGGCCATTAAACAATAAAGGAGTGACACGCTTTATTAATTTTTCTACCAATGAATATATAAAAAAAATATATTTTATATATATGCCGGTTCCTCTGTTCCACGCCGAGTGGAAATCGATTATAATAAATTATGTTCAACGTATTACGTATTAGAGGCCAGTCGTGGCACAGGGACAGAAATGTACGACTGTAAACGCAAATGTTGTGGGTTCGATCGCCGCTACTAGTAAAGAGGCGAAGAGCGGTGAGTTCCGCTACTCAATTATGCCTCTAGTACTCAGCGGAGAGACTAGAATTTCGACACAAGTCTCTACTTATTCTGTTAAACGTCGGCAAAGGGTGACAATAAAAAGACAATCCTTTAAATTACTATTAAAGAGAAGCAACCAATACGCAACATTTTTAAGACGTGCAGAAAGTGGAGAATGTATCAAAGCTAGAAAAACATGTAAATAAATATCAAATCTTATACTTATTTATAAACTCTGATGTCAAAGAATTCAAGGAAAAAAATGTAATTGCCTTGTGTTATTTTATTTAATTATTTATTTATAGGGCGAAGGGAATGATAAATAATTCTGTGGAAAAAAATGTATGGAGTTAATTTGAGGTTCGACCAAAAATAACAGTAATAATCTTAATTAATTTATAATTTGTCTTATTAATGTTGTTCATTCTATTTAAACATGGGAATAAACAAACATATCAGTAAAATTACCAATAAAATTTATAATATACATATAACTATAAAATTTGCTGTAGTTGGATTTGAATCCTCTCTGGATTCAAATTATACAGAATGTAACTCGATTGGTGGATCAACGGTAGTCTATGGGTAGGGGACCTTAGTACGTGTGATGTATGATGTATGGGAATGTCTCCATCCCCATACAGCATTTTTGAAAAAGTTGGTAATTGTTTGAAAAAAGTGGGATCTTTGAATAAAATTGGCGGATGATCCGACTGATGGGTCTGCGCTTATGATTTTTTCCTTAATACAGCTCAATAATAGGCCTTTTATATCATATACATAGAGCTTTAAGTACGACTGGACACCCTGCCCTGTGATCTCAATCTATTATGAGAAGAAGTGCTCGAAGTGCTTGTATTTTTTATTCCCGTAATTGGAATGTACATGGGTGGATCTCCATTTTTTGAAGCATTGCGTGTTCAGTGGTGTTGAACTCAATACGACTTTGCCAACATTCCCCCGAATGGGATCGAACTCACAACCGCCGTGCTCACAATCCCACGCTTATACCACTGTGCACCTAAAACTTAAATTATATAGTCTAATCCAACAAATTTCAACACAAATGCCATTTTTAAAATAAAAACAAAAAGAAAATGTTAATACAATCACGAACTAATAAAACACTTAAGTACAAAAGACTAAGTTAAATAAAAAGTATCTCATTCCTTAGAGTAGGGCAATAAAGCGATACAATCAGTGCTCGTACATGATTTTGAGGCGAACGAACCCTTCGCGTTGCAGACAAAGAAATTAAAACGGGTGATATGTTGTAATAGAAAAAAAAGGATTCTTTAAGCTGTATAACGTTATATGAAATAACATCAATATTAAGGCCAGTCGTGGTGCATTGGCAAAAGCGTAACCCCGACAATGGGTTCGATTTCCACGCGAGAAAATGAAATATTTTATGTTATTATTATCTCGTTCTGGTAACGAGACAAAGCGCGGCGTTAAAATCTGTCACGCAATGCCAGAATTCAGTGGAAAGCGCGAACGGAAGTACGAATAGTAACAAAAGTAAAACATTTGTGCTTAGTGAAGCAGTAGTTTATTTCTTATACGTTGTTATTCACCCTAACCTATTACTCACTTTTCCTCTATTTTAGACGTAATTATTATTGTTTAGTTTCAGGTTTCAGCTGTATCTCGCAAATATCACGGTACTCCACGCGAAATCTAGCGCTACTATAATTTCAGTTTTATATTCGGAACCTGGGAACCTAGTGTTAAGACACACTCTATTGGGAATGGAACCCTAAGCTTGTGCATTACACTTCAAATTAAAAATTATTATGGCTTATAAGTATAAATTATTACAACTTAACTGTATAAATTTTGTAAATACTTACAACTACAAAATTCATATTTAGTTTGATTAAATGTATGTATGTTTAACATATAAAAGAAATTAAAGAATTTGTTTAACTATACAGGGCATCGTTTATTTCTATTTCTTATTAGGAAAATAACTTCCACAAGCTTAAGGTGCCCATGTATTTATTTACGTTTTTGTTTTTATAAATTGACGTTTCTAATTTATTTGTAAAAGATCCTGAACTTATTTCGTAGGTTTATTATAAATTAAAGTAACTTTTTTTTGCTTTTTTAACATCTTATCGTTAGTATTATTACTTATTTCACTTTATTATAATTTTGTTTTTGTATTTTATTTTTATACAATACAGTATTGTTAAAAAACTTACCAAATACCATTGTTCCTTGAATAATGGATCTGGAAACGATGGCACAGACTGTCGTAGCGCGTGCCTGGGACGGTGATCCCGTTTCACCCTTCGCAGCTCTCTCTGCTGCATCACCCATCTTACCTATTAACAATGAAAACGATTGATTATTTACTAAGCTTAGATGCTGAGGATGACAGCTAAAAATCGCTTGAGCAGCTATCTCTTCCAGGAAATCTTAAGGCATAGGACGCAAAGGGTACGAAGAAAAAGGGGATTTGGGGGTGTGAATAATAAATACATTTAAACTTTCTTAGAAACTGTAGGGGAGTATATAAACCGAGCTACGATTCGTACTATTTCATTTTTCATTTCCTCGCTCTGGTAACGAGGCAATTACGAGCCAGCGTTGAGTTCCGATACTCCACACAATGCCCTCAGAATTCAGCGGAAGAAAGAGAGGAACGAAAGTGTCTTAATAGGAACCGTGTCTTAATACTGGGTCCTCTGCGTATTCTGCTATGTGTAGAAGAAGCTAAAAAAATATCGATACCTTTCATTCTATAAACTCTACTATATTATAAACTCTTGTATAAATTAAAATTTATATGACGATCTAAGATTCTACCTTGACCCAAGTAACAGTGAGACAAACCACTGCCCTTGAAATTTCTCAACTTAACCCCCCTACATTATTCATGAAGTAAAAGCTTGGGATGTGTATAGGAAAAAGAAAAGGTATACATTTTATGAAAGCAAAAAAGATAATTACAATTCCGCGAATGATTGTACGTTTCATCGTTATATGTTAGATGCAACGATTTTTTTAATAACAAGTCTCTATAAGCTTATTAGTAATAGTTTCAGTACTTTACAGTCATTTGTAAAAAAAAAAAATGTCTTCTTTATAATAAATTTAAAAAAAACCCTTATAATAATTATGGAGGCCAGTCGTGGCGCAGGGGTGCAAAGTGTGACTGTAAATGCGACTGGCTGTGGGTTCGATCCCCACTCGTGAGAATAATAAAATCTGAAGTCATCAATTTGAGTTACATTCTACGTAATTAATTATTGTATTTTTTTATGAAAATAATTAATTTCTCCGCTCTGTCAGGTGCTTAAAATTTTATAAAGATATCTCCAATAGACTGAGGAAATAAACTTTAACGTTAAGGGTCGTTGCCCCCATGACTCCCTTACGTAAGGGTTAGAGACAAAAAGTAGATATTTATTTGGGATAAAAATGTATACAATCATAGTAAAAACTGTTGATTTAAAGCCAGTGCAGCATTTTTGCTGCTTGCTCTGCTTGTCCTGTTAGACTGTTTTCGTGTCCTCTCAAAATATTTTTTTATATTTTGTGAAACAAGCAATACCTCAAGAATTGTCTTAACACTAGGTTCCCAGGGGCCCACTGCTTACTCTGCTTAGTGTGGGATACAGCATGAAGCTTAAAAATATGTACTTTCTGTATACGATAGCTTATTTCTTATATAAAACGATAAGAAAAGATTACAAAATAAATCTATTTATAAATACTAAAATAAAAATTAAATTAAATTAGCATCACGCTATATCCCGCACACAGCAGGGTAGGCAGAGGGAACCTAGTGTACGACACTCCATTCCCCACTTTCTGCCGAATTTTGGAGGCATTGCGTGTTGAGTGGCAGAACTCAACGCCGCGCTTAGCCTTGATACCGGAGCGAAGAAATGGAAATATAAATTTAAGTAAATATTTCATATCCTCGAGTACGGATCGAACCTACAACCAGTCGGTTTTACAGTCACACTTTGTGCCACTACGCCACGACTGGCCTCTACACTTTATAAATACTATATAGTGTTAAGTAGAAGCCTACCAGCAATGAGTGTTTTGTTTTACTTAGCTCGTTAATTTTATATCCATTATCTATATATATAAAATCAAAAGGTCACTCACTCACTCATCACGAAATCTCAGAAACTACAAGTGCTAGGAGTTTAAAATGTTGCATGGAGGTTATTATAGGACGTAGGTGCTCGCTAAGACGGGAATTTGCAATAATCGGCTCCTAAGGGATTGTTTTCGGGGTTAACAGTTTATATGAAACTTCGTTACTACAAGTCCTAGGAGTTTCAAATTTTACATGGGCGTTGTTTATATGACGTAAGACGTGACTAAGATGAATGTTTGTAATATTATAGGGAATCTATTTCCAAAAACAACCCCTAAGGAGGTGTTTTTGGGGGTTGATAGTTTGTATGAAACTTTGTTGCTGCGCGGGTGGACCCGCGATCAGCACGCTAGTTATGATAAAAAATTATAAATGACGAAATTTTTTTTTAAATTTCTAATAGCGTAATAGTAAATATCACTTTGTTTACTTTCACACGTTTTAACGCTGTATAATAAGAATTAATAGTTCTTTTATAAGGCCTTCCGTAAACGCTTGTAGATTCGATCCCCGATAAAAGTAAATAAGATTAAAGAATTATTTTCATCTCCATGTCTCTAGTAAAGAGATAAAACGCGGCGTTAAATTCCGCCACTAAACACACAGTGACTGGATTAGTACTGGAATATCTAAATACTAGATTTTTTTTGCCTATCTTGTAAAATGTGGTATAAAGCGCCGAGTTAAATAGCCTTGAATGAGATTTAATGTGTGGAATATCAGAATCTACTGATATTTTATATATTAAGCACCAGTTACACCACTAGCTGATAAAGTTCATCATATGAATTGTTATCTACTATTATCGTTCATTGATAAGAAAATTATTCTTGGAAATATAAGACGCAGTTATTTTGTATGTTCATCCTCTATCTGGAAGATAGCATAAATTTTTAGATTACTATCTGAAACTTTATTCGCGACTGACCATATAATACTTATGTTTATTATATTGAAATATTTCAATCATACCACCAACATTATTTCGAGTGTTGAGAGGTTTCGATTCGCACTAGAGGGAACCCCACTCTCCCCACTCGAGAAAGTGTAATATTTATTTAAATGTATATTTCCATTTCTTCGCTCTGGTGTCGAGGTAAAGCGCGTCGTTGAGTTCCGCCACTCAACACGCAATGCTTCATGAGTTCAGCGGAAAGTGGGGAACGGAATTGCCTTAATGGGAACTAAGTATCTTAACACCAGGCTCCCAGGTTCCCTCTGCCTATTCTGCTACCTGAGGGAAACAGCGTGAAGCTACAATAAAATAAATATACAACATTATACCGTAAAATTCTCTATATAATTTACAATATTGTCATACAACTAAACGCTTTATGCTGGTTTGTACCATCTTTGACAAGGATAACGAGAATCTACTTTAAATAGTTGGAATATTTGAGTTACCTGATGGAATGTAAAGTGTTCGTACATCACATCGCTCGATTTAGTAAGCGCTTCGAATGTTCTAGATAAACATTCTTAAGTAATAGAATCGATTGGTTGTATTATGGGTGTTAACCTGTGATAGTACCATCACTTTTTGTTTATTTCACGCTTTATCCCTAACGTGGTGGCTAGGTAGAATGCGGTAACGATCGTCACTCACGTCACGTCATTGTCCCCTACTCCGGGTGTTCTCAAGCTTTTTACGAGTTCCTCATCATCGACACTGTAGGTCTTCTCTCAAAGTCCAGTCGAGGTCTCCTTTTCTTCTACTTTTTCTTCTCGTCTTATTACTCTACTAGTTTATCATTCCTTCTAAAAGTACCTACTTAAAACATGAAAATAGGACCAGTCTGTGGAATGACAGTATGGTGGTCAGTCCCAATCCAGTCCTATATATAAGCTAAAATATAATAAGAAATAATCGTTCTTGCTATTTACAACTTTCTTATTTAGAGTAGTTTAAAGATGAAGAAAATGAACTAATGGTAAAAAGTGAATGGTGAGAGAGAACGGTATGAGGAAAGCTCAAAAGTATTGATGATACTGGAGAAAGGTCACGTAAAACGCGTGAGGACCCACCGGGCATTAAAGGTTGTTGATATTGGCGAAGAAGAAAGAGGTTTGCAGAGGTCGTAGCGTTTTGCTATCCTTTCTCTATGGCCATTATGGAAGCTAAAAAAATAAGAACGGCGTCATACGAGTGATATATAACTAAGGCATTTCTTTGTTTCTTATATCAAAAATAAATTTTCTTCCTAAAAATCTTTTTCCTAAAATTGTAACGAAAAATAAAGACCAAATCATATTATAATTTGAATTATACATTTGTAGAAACTTTTGAAAATAGACTAATATTATTGAATTACTCTTATCTCTCTTATTTTGGTACTTATGTACAAACAAAAATCAACCAATTCTGAATACTTCGCAAAGTAAAAAAAAAAACAAAGAAAAGCATCGATAACGAAATTTGTAAGGCGTTTGTTTCTATAATAAAATTGTAGCACGCAAATCTCATTTTATTTGCCAAATTGAGAAGATCTCAAATAAAATAATATTACAGATTGATCGGAGGTTTCCTTTTCGGAAGCGATTGCCAAACACTATAAACTGGTACTGTTGTTGATGTTTGTTTATGCTTATTGCTTATTTTCAATTTAATATTAATTTTAGAATTTGCAATTTATCTGCTTTAAGCAATAACATTTTTAAACTCTTCTTCAATCTTTGAAAAGTTTTATGTATGTATACTTTATGAATTAATTATTGTTTTGTTTATAAACACAATTGTTGTTTATGATCGATTGCCAATAGGGAGCGGAGAAAATTGAAGATGTTGTGCGAAAAGTAGAGATTTAGAAAATACTATGCGAGTTAGATTTATTAAGACACTAATAAAAATAGTACGTTGAATTAGAGAAAGAGTCATAAATTGACCTGCAGAAGTCAGCGATCTATGATATTGTAGGAAGATCACCTAGAAAACACTACGCAAATGTTTGTCTAGACTAAAACAAGCAAAAGAAATATACTTACTATAATTAGAAAAGTATTTTCAAAACGTCATTTAGTTTTGGAAAAATATTACAAAATAAATAAAACAATTTTCAAGAAAGAGATTTGAAATTACGCAGATTTAATATATATAAAAAAACTTGGAGTATCCAATTTTTTATATCTATTTAACCTCGACACAGCTATTAAAACTGAAACGTTAACAATTTCAATAAATTTGAATAGCTTTACCTTTTCAAGTATTTACATTTTTTCTCTTTTCAATTAACAGACTAATCGCTTTGGTGTAGGTTCGATTTCTTACAAAAGCATTATAATTTTATACAATTAGGTTGTTGTGGCGTAGAAGAAACCCATCTAATTGCTTACACGAAGGTTGTAGTTTCAATCCCCACTCAGATACGTAAATAAACATGTAAAAATCAGCTTCACTCTCTATTCCGCACACAGCAGGATAGGCAAAGGGATTCTAATATCAAGACACTCCGTTCCTCACTTTCTGCCGAATTCTGGAGGCATTGCGTGGAGAGTGGCAAAACTCAACACCGCGCTTTTCCTCGACACGAGAGCGAAGAAATAGATATATAAATTTAAGTAAATATTTCATCTCCTCGAGTGGAAATCGAACCCACAACCAGTCGGTTTAACAGTCACACTTTGTGCCCCTGCAAAACGTCTGGCGCAACATAAACATGTAAAGTTTCAAAAATTAGGAGGAGAGAGAGGAGAGGAACCAGATAGACGGAACAGTTGTCTATAATTAAGGGATTTTAACCCCCATGATTGTTAGCTGATTTTCAGTGGTTCGGCAGATATTTGAGAATTTGGAAGATGATTTTGATGATTTTTCGGAAGAAATCAGATTTGAAAAAAATTTGGAAATACAACCCGGCTGTTGAGATCTCGTGATTTTTTTTCTTAATATACCTCAATAGTACACGTTTTGTATAATGTAATATTTCAAACCATAAAAAACTTGAAAATCTAAACGAGCTAATTTTTTTCAAAAAAATTCAAGAGCTCGAGCAAAAAAGCGCCCCGCACTGTTGTCGGTTCAATTCCCACTCGAGGTAACAAAATATTTTAAATTTTATTTCTAAATGCCTTCTTCATTCAGCGGTAAATGAAGCTATAAAAAATATTTTCTCCGTCACTTTCTCTTCTTTTCTTTGGGTGAACAAATAAAAAAAAATACTAGCAATATAGATATCTGTTATCTTGTTACAAAAAGTGCAACAATTTGGAATATTTATAAACGTAAATAGGCTATGGATCATTCGTTAATGATTTTTAATAAATATTATTTTGCTTTATTAAAATTTAAAAATCTTATGCTGCACTGAATTGAAATGCTTTTCCTTTTAACTTCACCTGTATCACGTTTATCACAGGGTAACCAGGAGGAACCAATTGTTATTACCTTCCATTCCTTTGTATTGAGTAAAGATACTCAACTTATTGTCTTATTGCTCGAGCAAGTCACTATAAAAACAATTAATTACGTCGTCTATATATATATAATATTAAATCTAAAATAAAATCCCCAACTCCTCAATCCCAACTCTTATTTGAAATGAATGAGAAACTCAGTACGTATTAAGCGGAATCCTCATACTCTCAGCAGGATTTCGGTTACGCGATTACATTCACTTTGCCCGTTTCTTTTGTTTTTTTATTATTGAAATAGTAATATTTTCCTTTTTACGTTATTCTAACTTAGTTGTTTAGAAACAAAATATTTCATTTTTTTATTACGCTCAACAAGCAATATGTAATATAATCGTTTTTTTATCTTACCCTTGTGTATATGTAGCAAGGCAGGCTGGTTTATTTATTAAAAAATAAAACCTTTTTCATTATTTATTTACATTCTTTTTACGCAGAGGGAACCTGGGAACCTAGTGTTAACACACTGTTTTAACACACTGCTCTCATTAACACATGTCCGTTCCCCACTTTCTCGGAACTTACCAGAGCAAGAATATGTTAATATTAATAAAAAAAAAAAAAAAGCTTCACGCTATATCCCGCACACAGCAGGGTAGGCAGAGGGAACCTAGTGCAAACCACTCCGTTCCCCACTTTCTGCCGAATTTTGGAGGCATTGCGTGTTGAGTGGCAGAACTCAACGCCGCGCTTTGCCTCAATACCAGAGCGAAGAAATGGAAATATAAATTTAAGTAAATATTTCATCTCCTCGAGTGGGGATCGAACCCACAACCAGTCGGTTTTACAGTTACACTTTGTGCCACTGCGCCACGACTGGCCTCAATGTTAATATTAAATATTTGTATTCTTAGTTAAATATATATTTATTAATTTTGTTTATTCATTTACTTTTACATTTCATCACAGTTGCCAAGTTGGCAACTTAAAAGAATGATTGAACTTATTTAAGAACATATTATATAAATAAGTAACATACGTAACTTTTGAACTTACCTGGGGATCATTTTTCAGACGATTTTCAAATTCTCTGCTCGCGTTTACAGATCTTTTACTCAAGTGTGGATGTGAAAATAAGAAAAAATGCTTTAAGCTCCCAATCTGTAACAAAATCAGAAATATTTTAATTAAAAAATATATTTTAATAACAAGCTAGAAAATATTGAATATGTTTTAAAATGGATATTGGCAATATTAATTTAAATGGGAACCTTAAGATTCCCATTAAGGCTCTGTCACCTCAGCCTACCTTACTTTACACCAGATACGTAATAAAGCTTTACTCTACATATAGGTGAACTTAAGTGGTATTCTATTAATTTTCCAATTGTATTAATTTTTAAATTTTATATTAAAAAAAAATACGAGAAATATCCTATTTATTTTTGTAGTATTACGAGTATATTACATTTAAATAAAAAAAAAAATTAATACTGAATATAATTTGGATACATTTGTCTATATAAGAAAGTCTCTCACATAAGATTTTGCCTCTCAGGATTTCAAACAAGAAAAGAACGAGAACTCAAAAACTTAAAAATACCTTAAAAACCTACCTCAAAAATAAGTCAACATACAAAATGACCATATATAAGGATGATATTATAAAATAACAAAAACAATTTTAACTAAATAGCTCCTACATCGTATAGCTAAGTAAAAACAAGCTAGCACTATTTTATATAATTACCGAGTTAAAGCGGACCTATTTATCTAATTTCGGACGTTTTAATTCACCCAGTATGCAGTAAACAGCAGTTGTTTGGCACGGACCGACGACGGTTCAAAACATTTTTGGCTCGGACGTACATACAAACGTACTGGTACATACAAAATGAAACGTTGGAAATTTGGTGAATTCGTCCAAATTGAGAATTGCAATCAAGGGGCAATTGCGATTTGTCAAAATGTTGTCCGAAAGGTCTTTTCGCTGTTTAAGTGTTGTCTTTTTAAGATAAATACATAAATGTAAATCAGGCCAGTGGCGCAGTGGTACAAGCGTGTGATTGAGAAGGTGACAGTGGATTTGTACTCGAGGAAATTTAATATTAAATGTTTTTATTTCTAAGCTCCGGTGTAGAGGTAAAGCGCGGCGTTGAGGTCCGTCACTTAACACGCTTTACTTTTTGAATTTGGTAGAATGTGAGTAGTGTAATGTTTTAATACTAAGCTCTCTCTGTCTACTCTGCTAGATGCGGGATAATTTCAGCACGCTGTAACGTGAAAATAAAAAAAAAATGGTACATGACATATATTTTACCAAAATAAATATTTTCATTAAAAAAATGAAAAAACATGTTAGGTAACTGATTTTAACAAAAAGTTACGGAAAAATTACAATTTAACACTGGAAGCATCAACTTTTAACGAGAGGGAGAGAAAAAATCTTCCAATGGTAACAACAAAAATATTAACTGTATATTATTTACTTATATTTACTAATTTGTTGATAAAAAAACATTATAAAAGAGTAATTAGAAAAATGGCTCTCTCTCCTTCGTCCACATACATATTATATGAGATTGCGTCTGATAATTTCGTTTTAAAAAGTATGACAGTTCTGTATAAAAATTATATTTATAGAAATTTCGAATCTAATTGATAATTTTGCTTATATATTTTGTAACTGTGTAATAATTTTGATATTATTTCAAAACTTAAATAAAATGAGGCCAGTCGTGCTGCAGTGGAATAAAGTGTGACTGTATTGTAACCGACTAGTTGTGGGTTCCATCCCCACTCGAGGAGATGAAATATTTACTTAAATTTATGTGTCGAGGCAAAGCGGGGAACGGAGTGTCTTAACACTAGGTTCCCTCTGCCTACCCTGCTGTGTGCGGAATACAGCGTGCTGCTAATAAAAATAAAAAGAAATAAAAATACAATACAAATTTCCATTCAACGCAACATATTAATAATGTAAAGTATCTTAATAATAAAAATAAAATAAAATTTAAACTCTAATGGAAATTTCCAATCGTTCAATTTCAACGACACGCAAAGTAAGGTTCTCATAGTCTAGCTAAAATATGCATAATTTTTTTACATTTTTAAAGTCCACACTCAGGTAAGAAAAATACTTATTTAGAAAAAGTATAAAAATTTGAACGTAGCGAGACTCGAACCCGCGCCTCCTGGAAATCGATCAGGTTGATCGTAGCGAGAGTTGATTTTCTATACCCCTAAGAATAAAAGTACAAAGTTTCACGATAATCGATTGAGTAGTTTTAGCGTGAAAGCGTAACAAACAAACAAACATTCACATTTACAATATTAGTATGATTAAGTAGGGATAGGAAAAAAAAGGGCAAAATAGGTACGTCGGTACAACAAGGGAGCGATATTAAATATTTACATTTCGGTTTAAGTGGACGCTTCGAGTTGTTACAAGGGATTATACTTTTTGTTCATTTGTTATACAAATGTTTTAACTTGGAAAAGAATGGAATAATTGAAAAGTAAAAATATTTTTCCACTATTTACATAGTATTAGCATGAGACGTTTTTGGTTTAGTTGTATGTTATGTCTGTCTGTGGATCGTTCTCAGTTCGATTTCCAGTTGAGGCAATTTATATATATTAGAAGTAAGGCAGGCCAGTGTGATGTAGCGGCACAGCATCTTATTACGAACGCGCCGGTTGTGTGATCTTTTCTCAACTCATGAAATCGGATTATATTTATTTCTTCGCTCTGAGCTCAACGCCCCTATATTGCGTGTAAATACACGATTTCTCGAAAATAAAGAGGAAGTGGAAGAACGAATAAGTGTCGTAGCATTAAGTTTCCTTTGACAATCATGTTATATAGAGATACAGCGTGGAGCTAAAAAAATGAAAAAAAAAATGTGTTGTTACTGAGTGATTGAAAACGCACTTCCGAATTTTTAAAAAAATATATTATATTCCTCTTCTTAGGAACGGAGTGTCTTAACACTAGGTTCCCGGATACGTACTTATTGTTCCCGTATGTAATATTTGAGTTAAATGATCTATTTAGGATTTCATATATATGACCAAGTTTTAAGTGTATATATATATATATATGTTTGTTCATAAAATTCTCAGAAAATAAAATAGTATGAAGATCTTCCTTTATGTTTTAAATTTGAAATATTCCAACTTAGTAAACAGTCTAAGTTTCATTAAAATCAATTCAGTAGCTTTTAAGACATGGGATTTGAAATAAACAAGGTTTTAATTTTAGTTTTTGCTTTTAATTTTTTTAATTGTTGTTAAATCAAGTTAAGAGCCGTGTCGCAGGGGCACAAAGTGGGATTGTAAGCGCGACGGGTTGTGGGTTCGATCCCACCCTAGAAAATGAAACTTTAATATTTTAATTTCTTCGCTCTGGCATCAAAATACACCACGGTCTAAGAAAAATGGGGAACGGAGTGTCTTAACACTAGATTCCCTCTACGTTCCCTAACTGTGTATAGCTTAACGCTGTGTATAGCTTAACGCAAATTACCGTTACCCTCTTTCGGACGAAGAAGATATTCCGTTTATAGTGGCGGAACTCAACGCCGCGCTTTCCTCGAGTTGGAATCAGATTCACAACTTCGCATGGCGCCACGATAGGCTTCAACTATTAAAAATAATATTTAAATACTCGGTCATGGTACTATTATATATTATAATTATATAAGTCAAATTAAAGTTTATTCATACAAAAATTATAATTTAATATCGTATCTCATTATGAAAGAAAACAGCAATAAAGAATACTAGAGAAATTATTTTATTAATAGCGTGAGCGAAGCTTCATTAAAATTTTAATAAAGTAGCGAAATAACTTTTAAATTAGAAAAAAAAAAACAAGTTGACTTCGTAGCTGCAAATTTAATGATTAATTTTATACAAGTGTAGGATCTAGTGGACGTTATTGTGACGAAGTGGAACAACGTCCGATAGTGAATGTGATTTTAGCGAGTTCGACAAACTCGGAAAAACATTTTCTTTTTCTCACTCTTCTAGACAAAGCGGCGTTTTCTTTTTTTATAGGTTCACGTTACATCACGCACGTAAGAGAGCCATCGGTAAGCTCGACCGAAATCTTCAACATAATTTAAAAATCGGTTACACGCTGCCATGAATAGAGGTAACTTCATATTAAGACATTCTGTTCCTCATTTGCTTCTAAAGGCATTTCATGTAATAATAATTACAATGAACATACATATTAAACATTTATTTATTGTGTAGAGGCTCATGCTGGCGCAAGAGTACATGACCTGCGGGAGCTCGGACTTATAGGTCCTGAGTCAGCCGTTAAGTCGGAAAAGTTCAGGTACCTTGGATCCGTTATGCACGAGTCTGGATTCGTCGATCACGATGTCTATAGCCGGTATGCCGATGTATAAGCGCTGCTTGGGCCAATTGGCGAGAAGTCTGTGGTGTGTTCTGCGATCGCAGGATACCGGCCAAGCTCAAGGGTCTGATATACAAGAGCATCATCCGACCGGTTCTTTTATACGGCAGCGAATGTTGGCCAGCACTATCTCGGCACACTCAGGAGCTTCACGTCACGGAAATAAAGATGCTGCGGTGGATGTGCGGCGTAACGCGGTCTGACTGCATACGCAACACATTCATTCGAGGCAGTCTTGGAGTCCGTGACGTAGCGGAAAAGCTCCAAGAGCGTCGCGTGAGATGGTCACGTAACGCGCCGGCCTAAGAACTATGTTGGATGCAAGTCCCATGCTATATATGTATGCTTGGAATGAGCCTCATGTATCCTTGGAGTGAGACCTCTCGGACGCCCAAGGAAGCGCTGGTTGAATGTCGTGATGCAGGACATGAGAGCCAATAGTCTTACCACCGAGGACGCTAAAGATCGTGCAAAGTGGAGTAGGTTGAGAAGGACGGGAGACCCTGGTAAAATCCGGGATTAATGCCAGGAAGAAGAAGAAGCTAGTGCTGGCGCAAGGGTACATTATGGCGTCTAACTGTAAACGCACGGTCTGTGAGTTCGATTTCTAGCAGGTGAAATTAAATATTTAACATTTTCATTTCCTCGCTCTGGTAAGAAGGCAAAACATGGCGTTATGTTACTTCACTCAAAATGCAATGTCTCCAGAGTTCACCGTAATATCGAATTCTGCTATATGCGGGATACAGCGTGAAGCTAATAAAATGACAGATTCCAAATTTAAAAGTAATATTACGTCTTATTTTTAATTGTAACAGTATTTATAGCCTGTGAATATGTATAAACGAATGCTACGCCCTTATCGTGTAACAAAAGTTAGATGCCAATCAGTTCGTGTTAACCTGACAATTACATTTTGCCTAATCTTAATTACGAGTAAAAAAATAAAACAGCAGGTACTACTGGTTTTAATAGTACGGGGAAAAAAATTATATGTGTTTGTGATTTATTAATAAATGAAATGAAATCAGCTTTACGCTGTATCCCGCACACAGCAAAGTAAGCAGAGGGAACCAATGAGAAGCTGATTTTTTTACCGGGTACCGGTACTGGGTTTTAATAGGTGATTTACACTGTTTAAGAATATGAATAGAATAAAGATGTATTAATGCCTATCGAATGTGATGCAGGATTACTACCAGTTTATGTAATAATTTAATTATACCATTGACTTTGAAAAGAGCAACTATTAAGTTTTTTACCGGCTCTTCTCAGCAGAACTGCCTTCCGAACCGGTCGAGCTTTTTGTAAGTTGATTCGACGATTCAGCAGTGCTTACAATAGTGTATTAAAATAAAGAATATTTTAAATTTGAATTAAAATTTATAGATCAGTTGGGAACTTTGGATCGGTTGGGACTCGAGGTGAGGTGCGGCGTTGAACTCTGCCATCTCAATCTATAATTTTTTTCATAATCCATAAGCATTACAAAAAAATAGGCCAAATAAAATCTCAAATAATGTAAACTAGTTACCACTAAACAAGCAACCATCAGTCATTCCTTGCCATAATTTCTATACAATTCCACCAGCAAAAACGAAAATTATAGTAATTTAAATAAAGACCTACAATTGCTAGAAATAAACAAAACGTGGGTCCTAAGCACCCATTGTTATACCATGACCAAGTTTCTCGGAAAATTCTGCATAATTGTATCGTAGAATACAAAGTAGAATAGAAGTACGTAACATGCTCGTTTTTAAAATTTATAAGTAAGTTATCTAAAAAAATATCGATTTTTTCATATTTTTATCTCAAATATATAAGAATTAAATGAGTGACTGTGTGTGTGTAATGTGACTTGGCACACACATATTTTATGTTTAAAAATGTTTAACCGTTGATAGCATAAAATTTAACAATATTCATAAAAAAATCGCAGTTGAAAGAAAAAAGAAGAAGAGTTGAACTTTGCTATTGGTTTAGCTTTTGATTAGATGTTTTTTGGTGGGATACTTCTTACAGCTATATCTAACACCAAAAGTTTTATTTTGAAACAGTGGTTCTTGAGATAAACGCTTTCATCTTCAGTTTTGTATATTAATAATGATTTGTTGCTTATCATTGGACTTTCGAGCTTTTCAATGAATATGAGGAAAAATAAGAAAGTTAGGGAATTATACCTAAGCAAAAAAATATATTAAGCTAAATAAGTAGCCCGAAAGAAGTCCAAAATGATTAAAGAAGAGGCACACAAAGAAATTTAAACACAATGGTCACTCGAGGAATGAATATTTTTTATTTTCTAGCTCTGTAAGCTAGGCAAAGCGCGGCATTGAGTTCAGCCACTAAATACGCAATGGCTCGGGAAATCAACAGAGAGTGGAGAATGGCAGTGTCTTAATGGGAATGGATTGTGTTAATACTAGATTCCTACGTTCTGTCTGCCTAGCTTACTGAAATCTAAAAAACCTTATTAACCGTATGTGATATATATGCCTAATAGAACTTGAGAAAAGTGACCGAAATCGGTCAAGAGCTTTCCTCTATCAAATCCCAATTCAGTTCAGTCCTTTGGTTATGGCGTTCCAAGCGAACAAAATGTCAGTCACTGTATTGTTTAACTACGAGTTTATTTATGGCAAGGAAGTTTTTAAGCACTTCGATTCCTGCATTTAATTCTTTTGTCTTTTGTCTGATTTAGTTGGTTTTTTTTTATCTACTACATACCATTTCTAAAATATTTTTTATTCAGAGACTCAAAAGAAAGTTCATGACTGACTAAAATTAAATACAAAATTTGTAAGACTCGTTTTATTTAATCGAAGCTAATGTAGGTTTCATTGGCTTCAGCTATTAACGATCAAACTCGATAAATCTTTCAACCTTATCTATATTTATTCGAACTGTATATATAAATGTTCTGGTGATTATAGTTTATAAGTAAATGAATATTTATCATATTATATATAAATTAAATGTTTTTTGTTCGAATTTTGGACTGTGTTTTTTAAGTCACAGCAACTCAACTTTACATTTTGTGCGGTGTTGTTGTTGTTTTTTTTTCGGGAGCCCAAGGGAACCTGGGAACCTAGTTATATGATACTTTATTAAGACAGTTCAGTTCCCTATTTTTCGGTGAATTTTGGAGTCATTGTGTATCTATTGAATGGCGTTCCTAAACACGCATTGCGTTGAATGTTTTTAAATGTAAATTTAATTTAACAAGGGTTCAACAAAGTCACTAAAGGTGTTTATTTATTTCTATATATCTAATTTCTTATCATGGTTATTTCATTGTATTTTATTTTATTATAATACGTTAATTTTAATGCTATTTATACCACTTTATTTTTTAGTTCATGCTGTGATTGTCTTTAATTAGAAAAACATTTAGTCTATAAATTGATCTCGATGTAATTTGACCATGTTGTAATGTTTCTTCTGTTGACGATCCTAAATAAATAAATAAATAAATTTCCACACAGCACAATCAAAGTAGAATGGTGGAAGTCGACTTTGTTTTACCATAGTAAGAAATTGAAAGAAAATCACTCTTCCAAACGGGAAATGAACCCACAACCATACGCGAAGGGGTCAAATAATATAATTTTTATGCGCCATATATAATAAAAAAGACAATATAGTGTTATAAACCATAAAGTACTTATTCCACACACCAAAATCTCATTGATAGGCAAAAGGCTTAGCTTACTTAACGCAGATCACGCACCCCTTCGCGTTTTTGATAAAGATTAGTAAGCGAATACGTTTTATCAACCGACCATATTGCTTCTTGTAGAGTATGTAAAAAAGAAGATACTTAACAATATAGCATATATTACAGATTTTTTAGCTTTTATACTACAGGAGGTAGAGAGAACTTAGTGTTTAAACACTCCGTTGTTAACATTCCGGTCATTAGCGCTGGCTTTATTTTATTTGACCGAGACAAAAAAAATGGTAATTATACACAGTGAGAAAAAATACAAATAACATCAAAAGCAAATTATATTATTTTATTAAAAGCTCTGATATAACAGATGCTAGTCTTCACACGTATATAATATGAGAAAAATCGATTACTCCTTACTGTGGAACTAACATACATAATATATCTATAAGCTACGGGTGGCATCATTGCTTTTTTATTAAATCGTAAACAATTCATAACGATCTCATAGAATTAGAAACGTTTTTTGTACAAAGAAGCACGAGGTCGTGGCGCAGTTATATCCGACTTTACACACGTTGTGGGTTCGATTTTCACTAAGGGCGAACAATAACTTTCAATATTCTAAGCTAGCAAGACCAGCACGGCGTTGAACTCCGCGACACAAGACGTTATGTTTTGGAAATCGAAAGAATAGCGGCAATAGGCAACTCTGACTAGCTTGTTATAAACGGGATACAGCTAAAAATAATAATAGCATTATTAATATATATATATATATATATATATATATATATATATATATATATATATATATATATATATATATAAGGAAAAATCGTTTCTCGGCACAGGTATGAAACGGTAAGTGGGAAGAGTGTGGGTGTGTGCGATTGAATACTCGTATATACTGAAATATAGTAATGCTATATATATATATATATATATATATATATATAAATATATATTTAATCCCTACTTCATAGGTCGTTACTGAAAGCTCGATATATAGCAACGCGATATAGCACCAACACTCATGTTCCAGTGCAGCGTTCAGGTGTCTAGTATAGAGGAAACTTCACAAACAATCTCGTTCAATCGATAGAACTTTGATCTGGTGCCTTTAAACGTTTGCGTCTTAGGTAAATATAAACAAAGTGTACTTACTGGCTGATCGTTAAAAATGAATGAATTATTCTATTTTAGGTTCTAACTTATCGCCACCGCGGGGTTGTGGAATAATATCTGACTGAGGGGATTTTGTAAGCTTCGGGCTGTATCCAGCATATAGCAAGGTAGGCAGAGGGAACCTGGGAACCTTATATTAAGACAGTCCGTCCGTTCTCCGACAGGACTTGCCTGTTGAGACGCTTCTCTTTGTTTAATCGATGTATAATAAGCCACAGCCACAACCTACAAATATATAATTTTTACATGCCAACACTCTGTAAAGGAATACTACTTTTTACTGGTCTCTAGTACTCATCCCCGATATCAAGAATGGGCATGTATTGAAATCAATTGTGCAGCGTACTGTGGATAAGCCCAGACATTATATTTAATATGATAAACCCCAAATCCTCGCTAAGGAAAACAGATATATTCCTAGAATGATCCGCGAGGCTATTGAAATACAAAAATATCCTAATTTCAATAGAGAGGACCGCTGGAAGCTTTTTACCACATGGGGCCCACTCATAAAAACTTTAAATACCCAAACCCACCATACCAGAAAGCTAGGTACAGTCAGCTCATTCTGCAAGAATCCAGGGCAGTACACAGGACAATTAAAAAATCGTTGGCGGTAGTTTGATATAATAATTTTGTCAACTGACAGACGAATGCCACCTTAGTCTACCCGTGACCATGGACTACTGCAAAATGCTAGAAACATGGGGTTTCCGAAAATCTAAAATACTAAATATACTCGATTAATCTAGTTAAATAGTTTGATTTAAAACATATCATACATACATTCAAATCGGAATATTCACATATACTTTTGTGAATGCACAGTATTAATATATATGTTATAAGGAAAAAATATAAAATTAATAATAATTATCATTTAAAAATTAAAATTCCTTAGCGCCATAGTAAACTCCACTGTTTTATCTTGTCAGCGAAATTGCGGCACGAAATATAGGTAAATCATTTTAACAAAAACAGTTCCGGTAATCCACCTGCAACCGCGAGCTCTGCAATGCGCGCCGTTGATAAATGAAACGCGAAAATATTATATACAGATATTTTCCAATGATGAAAATATATAGAATTTTACTTAAAATTTTTATTTCCATTTCTTCACTCTGGTGTCGAGGCAAAGCGCGGCGTTGAGTTCTGCCACTCAACTCGCAATGCCCCCAGAATTCGGCAAAAAGTGGAGAACGGAGTGTGTTAACACTAGGTTTCCTTTGCCCATCCTGCTGTGTGCGGGTTACAGCGTGATTAAATACAAAAGAATATTTTAATGTAATTTCATATATATATTTAATTAAAATTAACAACGTTTTTAATTACAGCGGAATTATTTAAATCTGTTTTGAATAAAATATTTATTATGGTTACTTTGATAATTATAGTATGTAAAGATAAATGTAGGTCAAAGTTAATATTGTGGGAATGAGAGATATTCTCTAATTATTATAATTATATGAGATCGTTGTGACGCAGCGGTCCAGCATTTGGTTTTAAGCGACGGTTGTGGGTTCTATTCTCATTTTAGGGAGCGAATTATTTTCGTTTTCTCACTCTAAGCCCTGGCAAGAAGATAAAGAGCGGCATTGAGTGACGTCACTCACTATATTTCCATATGCATAAAATAAGTAACTGAGAAATATAGGATTTTTTTTTCTGTAAGGCTATTTGTTAGTGCGAGTCTTCCCTATTAATTTCAGAATTGTAGAGAAATACGACTTAAAAAATTTAATAATTTTAAGTTTGCGGGCATATGTACTCATTTTGTATAAAATTAACTACACATATAAGTATGTAATGTTTTTTTTTAATTTACTTATAAATTTTCCGCCTTACCACAAAACGTCGCGTCTTATGTAGTAGTTTGTCACCACAGCTGATAATATTTCATTATCCATTATGGACTTCGAACTCACAGCCACCGCGCTTAAAGCCTAAGACCTGAACCATTGCCCGTTTAAGCTGATGTTGACATCAAAAACTTTCTATTAAATTATATAATTATATCAAGAATGTTATGAAGTAACGTTACTTTTGCAGTACGGCTTCATTTTACGGTCTGTGCGTGACTTTTAATCTGTATAGTCAGTTAGACTAAAACGGATGTGGCCGTTTCCATAGAATCAAAGGTATCTCATTAGTAAAGCCGATGTACTAAATTCAAATATGCAGTGACTAATAAAAGGGGATAATATAGTTCACTGACTTCGTTTGTAATAAGCTTAATGTGTAGATTTTTATTTATTATTTTTTATTATTATCCTCAGCTTCACGCTGTACCCCGCACATAGAAGGGTAGGCAGAGGGAACCTAGTGTTAAGACACTCCGTTCCCCACTTTCCGCCGAGTTCTGGATGTATTGCGCGTTGACTAGCTGAAACTAACCTAAGCTTTGACACCAGAGCGAAGAAATGAAAATATAAATGTATATACTTGAAATATTTCTTTTCTTCGAGTGGGGATCGAACCCATATCCAGTCGATTTTACAGTCACATTTTGTACCCCTTTGTCACGACTGGCCTCCTTAACTTTATTTTATACCGCGTCTTTACGAAACATAAAATAAAGTCGATTCCCATCTCGATTATTATTATTATCTATATCTTTATTAAGAAGTTTCTAACTAAAAGATATTTGAGTTCCATAGTATCTAAAAATATAATTACAGCACGTTTTTCTTATGGTGGAAAGTATATTTTTATATTAAATGATATAAAAATTGTTATATCTCAATGAAAATATTGCTCCACTCTCGAGTCAGTTTTGAATTCAGATTACGCTGCCATTTTTGTTTTTAATCTTAATAAAATCTTCAGCTTCGGGCTAAATATAACGAGACTTGTATAAAAGTTTTGTATGAGCGGCCTTAATTTTTTGTTACGGTCAATGCTTAGGTCTTACCCCATATCTTAGGTATAAGATTCGATTATAGACTATTACAAATATTTTTCATTTACAAAATATCTTCTTCAAAAAATTAATTAATCGAACAAATAGTTCTTAAGATTTGCGTGTTTAACAAACGAATTCTTCAATTTTAAGCTTATTTAAATGAGCAATCGCGTAGTTGACGCCAGTCATGGCACAGTGTGGGTTCGATTCCCACTCGAAGTAATGAAATATTTAAAGTGTGGCGTTGAGTTGCACTCGACACCCAATATCTCCGAAATTCGGCGGAAGTGGGGGAGCGGAGTGTCTTAACACTAAACACCCTTTGCTATAGAGCGTGAAGCTGTTTATATATTTTTTAAACAAAATAAAGAGAAACTCAACAACCTAAATTGAAAGTTCAGTTGTATTTCGTGTAGCAAGCAAAGGTTGACGTTGACAAAATGTACTTCTACTATGTGCTTCTAAAATGTAAACTTTAAATTAGGTCGTGATTTTTCTAGAAGCACGAACAGGGACGTACGAATTACCATTTTAATATAGATGTTGATTTAAACTTGATGACGTTATGTTCACATTAGTTTTTAACTGAAGGCGTCCTTATAAGAATGCATAGTGAAATATTAATAAATTTAACTAATATTATAAATATGAAAGGCCGGATGTTTGTCCTACTTTCACGAAAAAACTGCAGAACGGATTTTGAGGAAATTTTACAGTAATATAATTTATACATCAAAATAACACATAGACCAAAATTTATGTAACAAATTTGTATAAGTTGGCCATTATATTACAATAAGATTTAAGCGGGCGAAGCTGCGGGCGGGTCGCTAGTGTATATTACAATTGCCTGTAATTTTTTTTTTATCTAAAAATAAAAAGCGTGAATGTTTCTCCTACTTTACGGCGTCAGTAGAAAATCTTAGATGCTGTTAAACGCCTATGCTAAGACAGTTCGTGATGGGTGGCAATAGTCTATGGATACTTTTACCATCCGCTAAGGAGTTCAGAAAAATATATATAATATATATAGTGTAACTGATATCTCACCCTACACTCAATAAAACATTTAAATAAAATTATTAAGATAATAATTTTAATATCTTAGTATGGCTCGTGATACGTCTAATATAGTTAGAACCCTTTCGTAGTGATCGTAAGTAATTCAAGTCCTTTTAGAGATTCAGAGGTAACGATATCAATATAAAATGTACCATAAATGTAATATAAAATAAAATATATAAATAAATAACATGTCATAGTCTGTCCGTTTTAATCTTCCGGGACATTTCTTAGGTATATCGAAGACGTCCTATCCTCCTCTCTGTTATATCTACTCATTACTGATAGTTATAACTAAATGGGGATAGTGAGTGGCCCCGCACCCGCCACTTACCGTGGACTCCGGCCGTTCGGCTCTGAACCCTCCGGGACGAATCGGAATAGTTTATATTTATGATTCTTGTAATGCTTTTGCGTAAGATCAATTAATAAACAACTGATTCAAAGACCGAAGTCTAATATACATACTTGCAATGGACTTGAGATTATCATATGTAGGCCGTAGCCATAATTACATAACATATAACTCTCTGTTTCACATATCAGATCGAACTCCCTACCGCTAGGCGGCCGATTATGTGAATCCACTTCAGTTTGTTTCTTTAGAGGGCATTACATTAATATACCCATTCAACTCTCGTGTATATTTCTTATAACTATATATTTAGTTATCGTATCTTAATAACATTGAATGCTCTATGTGTAATGTGGCGTGTTTATTATTTCCGTATGATTTCGTTTATATAGTATATTCCAGATTATAATTATTTCCTACGTGCTCTTATTATATGCCACAGTTTCAATGTTAATATAATTTATATTCATTGTTATTGTAACGCCTCTTTTAAACAGAACCGTCGTAGAATACACGCACAGCACACACCCTGCAGCTGTTTGTCTGAACTGATACTTGACTCAGAGTTGTGGGAATGTAATATAAAAATCATTAATTGAAAATACTCAGTGATCGCTAGAATAGCCAGCGACTCCAAGTAGGCACGATTCTACTACCAGTTCAGTTAAGAACCTCAGTGCTGAGAAGAACTGGCGGAACAAACTCAGCAGCAGAATCCAACACTACTAAGCAATTCGCTTATATCAAATATGTCAGCACCAGTGATGCCCGGCTATATATTATAAGTATGTCGTCGACATCAGTCGATTGACACATTATGTTATCTTCGATAAAACCAAGTGTTAGACAAACAAGCGGACACTACTATATATGTACACCAGAGCTGGGACATAAAATAGCACCACACACCCATATGAAACGGGCGGACACTACTACATACACCAGAGTTCCAGGACATAAAGTAGCATCACCCACCTATCCATCATACACTAAGTGTTAACGTCGAAGCACCGCAAGGCACTGCGACACTGTCTTAATATAATATATATAAAATTAAATGCCACAGCAATTCACTTAGCCAAACACATTAGTACCAGCGAAGCCAAGCAGCAGTCGGTTGTGACTATAATATAAGTCAATACTAAACCAAGGGTCAATGAACTCTTACAGTCGTATAAATCGTAAATAATTAATATTTGGTTAATGGTTAATGTCTATTATATTTAATTAAAGTAATATATAAAAAATATTGACAGATTACTTTCATTGTAGGACCTTAAACAGACTCATGTTATATAATATTTATAAATTGTAAATATATATTTTGAGATAATAGTTTTATATCATATTATAAATGATACTATTATATTTATATTTCCTTTTATAGTAACATATTAAATATTTACTAATATATATAGAAATTACATTTATAAGTTATTATAATTCACCAAACCTATTTTACTCTCATTTCACAATTCTTATACACGCATCTAACAAAGATGGCGGCAGACATTCTGCGTACATTAATATAATTGTAATTTTACATACCTCATAAAACATCTTCATCTATTTATTTCCATTTACTAAATAAATAATATTTATCTCTGGATATTGACGGCATTATATGCATTAATATCACTCTTCTTTGTTTTAATAATAATCTATTAAAAACTTACCGACGAAGCATTTCAAAGCAAACATTCGTAAATAGTGAAAGCACTTATGACTTATCTTAGCAACCTCAAATACTTATATCACAATTGAAGACATAATCTCACATGCTTTTTAAATACTAAATATAACTAAATTTATGTTAATTATAAATTAAACTTCACTAAACATTTAAAACATCCATCCTTCCTCAGACGCCTCCGCCATCTTCCTCCCCCCTCTTTCCTATCTCCCGACTTTGACGTTGACAGTAGATTATTCAGCCAACATGATATTTTACAATAATTAAAATATTAATTATTATATTATTTATTTTAAATTATAATACATAATGTTTAAATATAATTATTAAATATTTTTTTAATAAATATATTTTATATCTGCGTGTTTTACCTACGGTGTATTACGTCACTTTAATATTATTTGTGAACGGAACGCGTAATTAACGAACTAAACTAAATTATTATTTATAAAATTGTATTTATCGTAAGCTATAAATTAAATAATGTTATAAATTATATTTATATTACTTTTTTATAAATTATTATTATTTTGAATTAATTAAATTATTTACCTACACATTTAAGTTCTGGTATGGATCGTTACAATCAACCCCCTAAATTCTATGAAGTTTATCGGAATAGAATTTACACTTCTACTTACATTTATTATCACCCTGCAGACTTCGCATATACATAACACAATAACACCCAGATCTAACAATTTTCTAACCAACCCCCCGACTATACAACCCCCTGACTTTTCAACCTCCCGACCAGCAAATTCCTAACTCCATATTACCTCCTCTGTCTCTCTCCATTTCACGGACAACAAATTGTAGGCCTATGCCTACGATAAGATATTTAATGTAAAGCCGTTTGACCATCCTGGTCACGGCACCAAATTGTAAGCCTATGCCTACGATAAGATATTTAATGTAAAGCCGTTTTGACTATCCTGGTCACGGCACCAAATTGTAACTGATATCTCACCCTACACTCAATAAAACATTTAAATAAAATTATTAAGATAATAATTTTAATATCTTAGTATGGCTCGTGATACGTCTAATATAGTTAGAACCCTTTCGTAGTGATCGTAAGTAATCCAAGTCCTTTTAGAGATTCAGAGGTAACGATATCAATATAAAATGTACCATAAATGTAATATAAAATAAAATATATAAATAAATAACATGTCATAGTCTGTCCGTTTTAATCTTCCGGGACATTTCTTAGGTATATCGAAGACGTCCTATCCTCCTCTCTGTTATATCTACTCATTACTGATAGTTATAACTAAATGGGGATAGTGAGTGGCCCCGCACCCGCCACTTACCGTGGACTCCGGCCGTTCGGCTCTGAACCCTCCGGGACGAATCGGAATAGTTTATATTTATGATTCTTGTAATGCTTTTGCGTAAGATCAATTAATAAACAACTGATTCAAAGACCGAAGTCTAATATACATACTTGCAATGGACTTGAGATTATCATATGTAGGCCGTAGCCATAATTACATAACATATAACTCTCTGTTTCACATATCAGATCGAACTCCCTACCGCTAGGCGGCCGATTATGTGAATCCACTTCAGTTTGTTTCTTTAGAGGGCATTACATTAATATACCCATTCAACTCTCGTGTATATTTCTTATAACTATATATTTAGTTATCGTATCTTAATAACATTGAATGCTCTATGTGTAATGTGGCGTGTTTATTATTTCCGTATGATTTCGTTTATATAGTATATTCCAGATTATAATTATTTCCTACGTGCTCTTATTATATGCCACAGTTTCAATGTTAATATAATTTATATTCATTGTTATTGTAACGCCTCTTTTAAACAGAACCGTCGTAGAATACACGCACAGCACACACCCTGCAGCTGTTTGTCTGAACTGATACTTGACTCAGAGTTGTGGGAATGTAATATAAAAATCATTAATTGAAAATACTCAGTGATCGCTAGAATAGCCAGCGACTCCAAGTAGGCACGATTCTACTACCAGTTCAGTTAAGAACCTCAGTGCTGAGAAGAACTGGCGGAACAAACTCAGCAGCAGAATCCAACACTACTAAGCAATTCGCTTATATCAAATATGTCAGCACCAGTGATGCCCGGCTATATATTATAAGTATGTCGTCGACATCAGTCGATTGACACATTATGTTATCTTCGATAAAACCAAGTGTTAGACAAACAAGCGGACACTACTATATATGTACACCAGAGCTGGGACATAAAATAGCACCACACACCCATATGAAACGGGCGGACACTACTACATACACCAGAGTTCCAGGACATAAAGTAGCATCACCCACCTATCCATCATACACTAAGTGTTAACGTCGAAGCACCGCAAGGCACTGCGACACTGTCTTAATATAATATATATAAAATTAAATGCCACAGCAATTCACTTAGCCAAACACATTAGTACCAGCGAAGCCAAGCAGCAGTCGGTTGTGACTATAATATAAGTCAATACTAAACCAAGGGTCAATGAACTCTTACAGTCGTATAAATCGTAAATAATTAATATTTGGTTAATGGTTAATGTCTATTATATTTAATTAAAGTAATATATAAAAAATATTGACAGATTACTTTCATTGTAGGACCTTAAACAGACTCATGTTATATAATATTTATAAATTGTAAATATATATTTTGAGATAATAGTTTTATATCATATTATAAATGATACTATTATATTTATATTTCCTTTTATAGTAACATATTAAATATTTACTAATATATATAGAAATTACATTTATAAGTTATTATAATTCACCAAACCTATTTTACTCTCATTTCACAATTCTTATACACGCATCTAACAAAGATGGCGGCAGACATTCTGCGTACATTAATATAATTGTAATTTTACATACCTCATAAAACATCTTCATCTATTTATTTCCATTTACTAAATAAATAATATTTATCTCTGGATATTGACGGCATTATATGCATTAATATCACTCTTCTTTGTTTTAATAATAATCTATTAAAAACTTACCGACGAAGCATTTCAAAGCAAACATTCGTAAATAGTGAAAGCACTTATGACTTATCTTAGCAACCTCAAATACTTATATCACAATTGAAGACATAATCTCACATGCTTTTTAAATACTAAATATAACTAAATTTATGTTAATTATAAATTAAACTTCACTAAACATTTAAAACATCCATCCTTCCTCAGACGCCTCCGCCATCTTCCTCCCCCCTCTTTCCTATCTCCCGACTTTGACGTTGACAGTAGATTATTCAGCCAACATGATATTTTACAATAATTAAAATATTAATTATTATATTATTTATTTTAAATTATAATACATAATGTTTAAATATAATTATTAAATATTTTTTTAATAAATATATTTTATATCTGCGTGTTTTACCTACGGTGTATTACGTCACTTTAATATTATTTGTGAACGGAACGCGTAATTAACGAACTAAACTAAATTATTATTTATAAAATTGTATTTATCGTAAGCTATAAATTAAATAATGTTATAAATTATATTTATATTACTTTTTTATAAATTATTATTATTTTGAATTAATTAAATTATTTACCTACACATTTAAGTTCTGGTATGGATCGTTACAATAGGCAGAGGGAACCTAGTGTTAAGACGCTCCGTTCCCCACTTTCCGCCGAATTCTGGAAGCAATGTGTAGTGAAACTCAACGCCGCGCTTTTGCCAAAGCGAAGAAGTGAAGACCATTATTTCAATTCCTCGTTTTCACACTTTGTGCACTTGCTCCACGACTGTCATCAGATTTAAATATATATTTTAAAATAATTCTTGCATTCAACTTTGTATTTAAAATATTTATAAAATACCAGATTGGAAAGTACAGCGCAGCGTTAGGCTCCGCAGTATCTCTAAGATATATAGGATAAAGGAATAACGGAAGAACTAAACCGTAGCTTTTCTTTGCCCATGTCAAAATTTAACATTAAACAAAATATAAAGACAAATAAGTTATCAAAAAACATGAATTTGTACAAAAACAAGAAATTTCTTAGTGAACGAAGAAAAAATATTGGAAAAAATTAACGGAGGCAATATTCGCAAAGGGGAGCTTTTATTTACAAATGTCCTGAATTGTTAAACAGTGGCCGAACAACGCTAAAGGCTACAAGATTTACTGACTCATAAAAATATTAATAACATATGAAAAACTTTATTTTACGTACAACTCCCCACAGCCGTCCCTAGCGACTTGGACCTCGGGTGTATGAAAAATTGAACGGGACCAGATTTTTTCTTATGAAAATATTTTCTTGTTTTATCTGTACTCAATTAATACAAAAAAAAAAGTTATATGAAAATTTGTCATTTTTATTTGTGTTTTATTATAGTTTATACAGATGACAAAGATTAGTTTTTCAAAGGGGTAAATACTGACTGAGACTGTAAATTTGATGGTTGTGGGTTCGATTCCCAGTCGTCACTCGTCATCATTTTTATTTCCTATGATTTTGAAATATTTTCTCTTTTATTCGAAGTTTAAAATATTATATTTATACGGTGTTTCCAACGTGGAAATCTCCTCGCAACCATAGTCTCTGTTCGGCTATAAAACAATAACAAAATACTATGTTTGAAAAAAAAAAAATAATTTTAATGTCTTGATTCAGATCAAAACATTAAAATAGTACATTTGTCCATCGTGGCCCATTGAAACAGAGACGATTGTAATTTCACTCGCTTGGTTTACAATCAACTCTGTTAAATTGTTGCGAGTTCCACTTCGATTTCGAGAAATTAAACGTTTTTATTTCTACGTTCTCACGAGGCAAAGAGCAGGAGAAACCTACAGGTTCCTCCTTCACTCAGTACGCAATGTCTTAAAATTGAGCAGATTGAAGAGAATGGAATGTTTGACACTAGATTTTATATGAGAAATGAATCGTACATGTAAAAAAATAATTAAAAAATCTAACCACCGCCGTGACGATCCTAAGTGTTGTGTTGTGTGTTCCATGTCCACTTGGAGGAATTAAATAATATTTTTTATATTATTTTTATAATTATGAAAGACCTCAAAAATCGGGGTGGAAACGGGGAACGAAGTGTCGAAACATCTACTCCCAGAGAGAGTAGAGAGCGTCTACCTATCATGTATGAGATGTATAAATGCATGGAGCTATAAAAAAAACACCCATCACATATCATATTTTTTGCTAATCCAGAATATTTCGGAATAGGTGCATTTTTACAACCAAAGCTATAAAGAGCTGTCACTTCGTTTTATAGTTTACTTGAATTCCAAGCGCGGAGTCATTTTTTATATTATTTTTTTATTTATTTCGTTCTATAGATATACAGACGGTTCTATAACTACATATATATAAAAAAACTTAGTTATAAAAGAATCCAGTTAAAGCTAGAGAACGTTAGTTGGGAACGGAGACACTTCCCACGAAATTTTCGAGTTATTGTGTGTTGAAGGATAGATTATCTTGACAGTAGAGCGAAGAAAATAAAATAATTGTTTCCCATAGAATGAATAGAACTGTGTCTTATACTATTACGCTTACATTCAAGCACTGAGCCACTGCGCCACGATCGCCTTGGATATCACACAAAAAAGTTCTGTGTACCAAACTGAAAGTGATAGATAGATAATAAGTGAAATGTTTACAAAAAGGCAATCAAAAAATACCTGGACTTTCTTAGAATTTAATAACTAGGTAATTATCTCTAGTTATAAGCCTAGTTTAAGTCGCGGATAATACAGTACAGTACAATTTGTCTGTAGTGTTTAGTTAAAATGAAAAAAAAACTGAAAGTAAAAAGTATATAAATACAAAAGAAAGGTTATGAACTATAACTTAATTTGTATGTAAAACTATAAAAAATGATTCTTTATACATTTTCTTTACATACCGAAGAGAACTTATTTATATTTCACTTTGTTTTTCAGTATATGTCAATTTTACAGACAAAGTGAATATCACAGATAGTAATTTTGTTTGACGATGATTCACAGTTTCAAAGTACAAGACAATCAAATTTATGAAACCAGACCGGATACAATAAAACATCCCGCATACAACAGTAGGTAGAGGTAACCTAATGCTAAGACGCGTGTCTTCCCTGTTCTTTCCGTTCCCGCAGCAACGGTCAATTTTAGAGATACTGTGTGATGAGTGACGGTACTCAACGCCGTGCTTTTACTTCTTACTCAAAGCGAGAAATTGAGAAAAAACATTTCACCGACTAACCATTGCGCCATAAGGGGAATACTATATATGATGAAATAAAATAATATTGTATTAGGAATCGTATTAAATAAATATATATATATACATAAATTTCTTCATAATTTCAAACCAAATCCAAAGCAACTAAGATAATTTAATTTATATTCGTACATTTGAGTTTACTTTCAAAGTTAATGTTAACTTTAAATTAAGTTAACTGTACTATACCCACCCATCGAGATCGTATGAGGGTTTGGGATAATTTACTAGGGAACCTAAACTGATAATCTTATACAATAATATACTATTATTTGCTTTCTACTTCTTTCGTGATATTTTACATTTGACATTAGTCAGCTTAATTTTTCTTATATAGAGTAAACCTAAAGCCAAAACTCTCTTTTGCTTGCTGTGTGAATTTAAAATAGTGTGCTTTGAAAAGCGAAATCCATACTGTGGTTTATTTCTCCCGACCGGAAATATGACAAAAATGCCTTGATGTACCTTTTTTTAGGTGTACATAGTACATCGTTTTAGATATACTGATTTTTTAAATTTACTCTGTATCCCGCACATATAACAGATTGAGCAGAGGAAACCAGAGAACCTAGTATTAGGGCAACCAAAAAAAGATTTGTCTCCCCACCAGAGTGAGGTAATGAAAATATAAAATATTTAATTTTCACAAAAGGGAATCGAAACTACAATCGTCGCGTATATAGATCCAACTTTCTGCCGAGTTCTGGAGGCATTGTTTGTTCAGTAGCGGAACTCGTACGACCAAAGCGAAGAAACAAAAATATAAATGTAAATAAATATTTCACTTCCTCGAGCTTTGATCGCATCGAATCCACAACCAGCCGAGTTGACAGTCACACTTTGTGCCCCTGAACCACAGCTGGCCTCACACATGAAACATTAAAAAATATATTTAAAATCATAAAATACGTATAATTTAGTATATTTTAGTAATGACAAAATTTAAAGTTTCTTGTTTGTAATTTATACATTTAATACTAACTAAAAGAATGTATGCTAAAAAAAATATTAATTACATACAAAATTACTGAAAAGATTCGCTTTTGTTGATCTAACTAGTCTCGTTAATGATGAGTGTGAAAGGCGGAGGAGAAAGGGGTCAATTGTCAGTCGAGCCCACTCGATTTTTAGGTCGAAGTGATACTAGCTCAAGAGAGTAAAGCTTGATTTGTTTCCCTCTAATTCTATTTTCGCTATTTCATGAGATTTTCTGATAAAATTTGTGTTTGAATGTCCGTTTTGAATGTATGGAAAGGTTGTTTTAGTAATGTATGTATGAAATTATGAAGTCAGTCGTGGCGTGGGGGAACAAAGTGCGACTGTCAAATCGACTGGTTGCGGATTCGATCCCGATTCAAAGAAATGAAATATTTATTTACATTTATATTTTCATTTCTCCGCTCTGGTGTCGAGGCAAAATGCAGCGTTGAGTTCCGCCACTCAAGACGCAATGCCTCCAGGACTCGGCGATTGGTGGAGAAGGGATTGTTTTAACACTTTTTTTTCTCTCTGCCTACTCTGCTGTGTGTGGGATATAGCGTGAAGCTGATTTGATTTGATTTTACGTATGAAATTATGTAGAACTTTATTTATATTATTTTATAATCTATTTTTTTATATTAAATGGTATAATTGTTTCGTATAATTAACAATAAGCAAAGTCATAAATGAAATATTACCGGAATTTATAACCAGAACTATAATAAAATAGTAAAAAAAATGTATGTATATTAAATATTTTTACAAAATAATTCAGGGTAGTATAAAAATAGTAGCAGAACATGAATCTATGATTTAAAAATTTTTGTCTGAACTAGGAGAGGGAGTTGAATTTTTTTGTTGTGTAATTATTAGATTTGCAATCTAGGAACTAGGCTATATAATTTTGAAAGTATTTTTCTAGGGAACTTTCACATATACAACCGTAGAGATCTAGCTTAACTATACGAAATGCATTCTTGCAAAACTTTTTAAACGTGATGAACATTTTTCATTGACCTATTAAAATTGGAGATCTATAACATCTGAAAAATAATTGTAACAGTCCAGCTAAACTAAAAAATAATGAAATGCCGCTTTTGTGACAACAATAAAAACAACATAATATGCATTTAACATTGATATACAAAAATAAAACATCCGCAATAATGAACGAGGTTCCTAGGTTCCCTCGGCCTACCCAGATTTGTTTACAATACAGCGTGAAGCCAAAAGAAACTTAATAATTTTAATTAATATAATCAGCATAACTTTTTCACTTTATTTCCAGCAGTTAACGTTTATGCTATCCTCTTAGGTCGTACGTGACCTCCTCCAGTATCATCGATATTGTGCTTTTGAATATTAATCAAAGCTTTCCATTACCTCTCTTAATCTTAGATGCAATATATTATCATATACTGTTATTACCATTAAATAAAACATAAAAGATGATGTATGGCGTATAACTGGATCAATTGAAGTGAAGTTTTTGAACCTACAGTTTTAAATTCTTGATAAAGTCTCGTAACTATGGCTTGTACTGTTTTATTTTTTGTTTTTTTTTCAGTTTATGCGTAGTGTTAAGATATATATAAATTTCCATTCCATGTGGAGTGCCGGAACTCCACAATGTGTTTTGCCTCGAAATGAAAACATTAAATACCCTTAAGTGGAAATCGAACCCACCTGTTGTGTTTACAGTTCAACTGACTGTCCTCCTTGTAATTTTGCGCAATATATCCATTTGAAAAAAAATGCTTTAATTTTCTATTATTAGGATATAAAAACTATATAAAATCAAAGAAAATTATGTTCGCACCATTTTTATCAGTCTTTCTTTCAACATACACTAAACACCTCTTTATTTGGAATTTCCATTCCATATTTAAAAAAAAACATTACATCACTTATCCAGGATTGTTGAAACCCGAACAAGAGATATGTCCGTTGCTACGGCATATGCTACATTTTTACATTTCCCAGATAGCCAACTCATATTTCCGGAATGAATATGAATGAACTTTTACTTCAAAGAAGAAGTTTTTAGAACAAAATTCACGATGCATCCGAGTTGGCAGTCAATTTGCGTAAAAACTGAGAACTTTGAAACTGGGCTATGATAACAAGTTTCTTATAATAAAAAAAAATCTCATGAAAAAAAATAAAATAAAGAAACTAATCGTTGCTTTGGATTATACCTATTTCAATACAAATTGAAAAAAGTTTTATTATAGGGCATATAAATTTAATAAAAATCGTTTTCTTTACTAAATATTAATGAAGTTATTGCTTCCAAAATTATTTTGGATTACAAACTAAGCGGCCATTAGTTAATGGCATTCAAAACATTGGTATAAGTGCAACATATTACAATTTTTGGTAAAATTTCATTTTCCCCATCTAGAAGACAAAGTTCGGTGTTTAGATCCGTCCGTATACGGAATTAAGTGATCCCTTCTGCCTTAGTAAACAAATAAAAAAGTGCGCGCCTAAAATGCGCTTAATATAAATGTAACGGAAAGTATAAAAAAAAAAACATTTTTGCATCATTAGTTTTATATTCTTCTAACCAAATAAAAAAATCCATTCCAAGACAGTTCATAAAGTAATCTAGACTTTGATAGAAGTTGTCATAAAATCACAAGTATCTCGTGAGATTGACCAAGAATCTAAAACATTTTTATTGGTGGTATAAGTTTCAATGAGTCATTTATATGTGAGGGGTTTCCAAGTTTGTGGGAAGTAAATTATGTTGGTACTGTCCTTTGGATCGATACTCACATTATTATTATAATATAAGATAATCTGCTAAAACTTGTTGGTAGGGGAAATGAAAATATCAAATTTCTCATTACCTCGAGTGGATATCGAACTCACTACATTTTTAGCTTAAAGTCACTTCACACACTAGTCACACATTTATCATCATTTTCATTATCATCAGCCAGTCCTCATCTACAACTGGACATAGACCTCTTCAATGGCACGCCACTGAACTCGATCTTCAGTTCTTCGCACCCAGCCGTTGCTAGCCACTTTCCAAATGTCATATAGCTGGTCATGGTCATTGGCATGGTCTCCACTTTAGAACGCGTTTGACCTAACGGTCACCGTTTCTGCGGCAAATACGACCAGCCCACTGCCCTTTCGGAATGCTAATCCTTTGGGTTATGTCGATAATGTTGCTTTTCTGTCGAATTACTCCATTTTGAATTTAATAATATTGTTAAAAATCGGAAGCGGTTAACGTTTTTTTAAAAAAAAATACAATAAAAGTACGTATAGTCTATGTTTTTAAACTATTTGGAAAGAGGTACTACGTAATTGCAATAAGTGATATGTATCGCCTAATAACAATACTTCACACGAGTTTCCTTCCAATAAGGCTCGTTGCCTACCAGCAACTACCCCCGATTGACACAATCCACTGCTTTTATCATCTTTTTCATCTACATCTACCCTCTTTTCTCGAGTTCGCTAACAATATTTATATATTTTTTTAAATAAATCTTAACTTACGTTCAAAATATCCCGGATGTAATCCACAATATGTATCTAAATAATCTCCAGTATAAAAGTAATTTGAACAAAATGCGAGCGACGAGCTGAAGGTATTATCTTTCAGTCATTAGTTACATAAAATTCGTATGAACAGCTCTAGCTCAGAACGAGCAATGAGCAAAGGATTTTTTAATATCACAAGTCACTTTGTTCATATATTCGTTTTTTTTTTATGTCCATTTTAACGTTTAAATCTGCTTTTGTATATTGTTATCAGTAAATAAAATTAATATTTAAGGTTTTTTTTTAATTAATTCTCTAAGACTTGGAAGTCTTTCATGGCAAGTATATTGATTGAGTAATATTTTCGAAATTATGATTTTTTTGGTAAGTCTACGAAGTAAATATTGATATTTTTTTACTCAATACAAATAAATACTTTAAAAAAATAATATTTTATTTCCTCAATTTAGAATCGAATCGCAACTGTCGTGTTTCAAATCAAACCCTTGTGCCATTGCACAACTATGGCCTCACACATAAGTAAATAAATAAATTTTTGATTATTTAATAACTTACCATTTGTTTTGCGCTTAGCGGACTTATCCAAACTGGTGATAGCTTAATGTAATTCGACGAATAAAAAAAAATTCAAAACATATTTGAATAAAGAGTATGCTAAATTTCAACAAACTACACCAGCTTCAAGTCTCAATACAAACATCGAACTTAGGACTTATCTCTACATATGTAAATGTTAACCAAAAAGTCCAAAGAATTATTTGAGCAAAATATAACCAAAAAATATATTATGAATGTAAACAAGTAAGATTCATCCATCTTTATTCGAGCCAGGTCCGGTTAGTAGTATTAGGAATTTTATAGAGCGCAGGAAGCTATATATCTTGACTATCTGCGATATATGGCCACTGTTCAGTTTGCTATGTTGTTGTAATACGTGAAATTAGTCAGGATTCTGGCCAAATGATGGAGGGATCCTAGGTAGTTCATAATATAGTCAAATGGTTTATTATATGCAATTATATAAAATTGGTATATTATTGGGAGAATTATGTTTTTTTAATTGATTTATAAAACATCATGTCTTATTAGGAAAAAGTAATGTAACTTATTCAATAATATATGGTGTGTTCGGTTTTCGAGTTATTTTTGGTTTTAACTGCACACTGTATAAAACGTAACAGAGTAGGGAGAAGTGTGACGACACTACTTTCAGTTACCGCCCGAAGTCTGCCACTCCATACGTAAAGTCCGAATTCGATTCATTACGTGTGGAGTGACAGAACTCGACGCCACACCATGTCTTATCTGAGAAATAAAAAAGATAGAGATAAGAAATAAAACGGTCTCACCTTCTGCCCTATACTCTTCCACTGAACCACAATGGCCCAGTAACAGCACAAAAACTGGCAAAAAGTGACAGCTTAATCACTAACAATCCAGACTGTAAAATATATCTATTTATTGTTAATTTGCAGACTAAATTAAAATGAACAAATACAAAAATATGGAAATTTCTTTTCCATTTAAAATAATACGTTTAAATACTTTATAACATTACTTTACTCGCGTTTATTTTAGGCAATTCGAATCGTTCTCGTAAATAATAAATTTCTGTGAAATAGAGAAATGAAATGGAGTTATCTTTATTTCGTTTGGTCATATAAAATATAATGAACTAATAGAATTTTTAAGGCAATTAGTTCAATGCTAGGTACGTAGGTATCTATATATTTTTTTCCCAAAATTTTCACAAAGCGCGAGAAAATTAAAATAAATAAATCAGCTGTACGCTGTATCCCGCACACAGGAGGGTAGGCAGAGGGAACCTAGTGTTAAATTTCTGGAGTAGAGGTAAAACGCGGCGTTATGTTCTGCAAATTAACACGTAATGCCTCCACAGGTTGGCGGAAAATGGGAAACGGAATTTTCTAACACTATGCTACCTACTCTGAAATGAGCGGGATCCAACGTAAAGTTTAAAAAAAAAAATATAAAATTATAAATCAAATATTTGTTTAAACTAATTCATCATTCAATTATTGTTTAAATTATAAATCAATAATTATTATCAATTATTGTTTTAACATAAATTAATAAAGCCAGTGTACATTCCAAAGACACTGCTTTCTCCGATGTCTGTTCAAATTCGAAATATTGCCTTGAGTTATTAAATGGTGTAACTCAACACCGTGCTTTATCATGTCTCCAAATAACCAAAATCGAACATAAACTCATCGCAATGACGGCTTCCTCCTTTTATTATATGCAGGTTATATTATAAGTACAGTATTACGGTAGGCTTCACCACTGCGTGTTTATACTTGTTAATTGGTACACCAAATGCACTTACAAACTAGGCCACAAAAATATTTTCATATATATTTCTCTAGTGCTTGTTTATAACTTAAAAAAATATACATAAAAATCATAATTTATATAGCACATATCTATATTTTTATTTATTTTTTTATAATTTCATTTAATGGAGATCATCGAAATATATATCTATACTTATATAATGAAGCGGAAGAGTTTGTCTGTTTACTTAAGCGCTAGGATTTCTGGAACAACTGATCGGATTTACATTTGTTTTGTTTTGTATGAAAGCTGCATTTTCCAGGAGGCTATATGTTTTATAATATCAAATTGACATCATCGAATTCCTTTAAGCACGTCCTAAAATAGTTGAATATATGTAAGTTTATTGTACTACAAAAACATTAAATTTCATTTATTTGTTCTAAAATAAATTTCTCTAAATAAGACACGATTAGGCATTTTGTGATAAAAAAAATAATTGAAAATTCCAAGGTGATGTGTCACTGTTTCTTATTGGACGAAAATATTGAAACTTATGAGTGAAAGCTATACCATCATCAAGTTAATTTTGTAAAGATAATCTTTAGCCTTTATAGCGTGTAATTTGGACGTATACTTTTCGACAAAATGTGAAATTAAAATCATTTAATACTCTGTTTACGGCGGCAAGCCTAGGCTGGAGTTCCGCGGGGGCGCCCTTGCCGCCGATGACATTCTATCGTATTCAGGCACGTAGTACTTGCACTTTCACAAATTTATGAAAATTAGTTTTTCTTAATTGAATATAATAACAATTTAATATATTTTTATTTATAATTTATATATTTGTAATTGAATTCATATAATCCATCTGTTGGCAAATGTAGTACAATATAAGAATTACAGGCAGATTGCGGGCGAAGCCGCGAATGGGCTGCTAGTATGTTATATGAGTAGGATATGAATTCAATAACGGTGGTAAAAGTTGAAATTAAATATTATCTTACCTTAGTTTATTATTTAAGACATAAAAATCATGTTACTTATCTAGATATTTTTTCCAGATAAATTATTTTTTAGGGTTCCGTATCTAAAGGGTGAAACGAGATCCTATTACTAAGACTTCCCAGTCTGTCTATCCATCTGTTACCAGGTGTCAGATAGATAGACATATGGAAAAAAAATAAATTAAATTAGCTTCACGCTATATCCCGCACACAGCAGGGTAGGCAGAGGGAACCTAGTGTTAAGACACTTCGTTCCGCACTTTCTGCCGAATTTTAGAGGCATTGCGTGTTGAGTGGCAGAACTCAACGCCGCGCTTTGCCTTGACACCAGAGCGAAGAAATGAAAATATAAATTTAAGTAAATATTTCATCTCCTCGAGTGGGAATCGAACCCACAACCAGTCGGTTTTACAGTCACACTTTGTACCACTGCGCCACGACTGGCCTCATATGAAACACAAAAAAAACAAATATTCAAGGGAACTCCCATATTAGAAACATTATTTTTTTGCCGTTGTTTTTGCAATTGTTTGTTTTGCAGATAATAGTACGGCACACTGCTTAAGTGAGTCCAACTCGACCTTGGCCGGTTTTTTTTTACTTTACACTCAATTCGTATAATAAAACCAGTCATAGTTTTTCCATCAACAATCCCACATAGCTATATATAAATAATCAGGCGATCTGTCATTCTCAAATATTCAGGTCTCAAGGGACGGGGTAACAAATTGGGAGCCGTTCTCGATGCTCGATACGCAACCAATAAATTTCACAGACTACAACTAGGCAAAGTTCAACGGAGAAACAAAAATGTTATAAATAAAAATAACTTATTTATGACGCGATAGAACCTAAATTTACAGAGTAGACCAAATGAAAACAAGAAAATAGTGTTTTTTTAAAATTAAGCATTTATACATGAAAGCATTAATATGGCGATTTTAGCTAGTGTAGGGTTAAAAACCTATATTTCACACGTTTTGCCTAATTTTCGAGACGTTGCGTTTTGAGAAGCGCAACTCAACGTCGCGATTTACCTTGCTATTAAAGTGAAAACATAAAAGTAAATCATAATTTTTATCGAACCCACAACCGTCGCGCTTACACTTCGACGCGCCAATACCTCCTCTAATGTTAGTAAATGAGGTTTTTACAAAATTAATTTATAACAAAAAAATATACGACAAATTATTAAATGCGTTTTGTATCCAATCAAGGCATCGATGTTAGTAAGTTAAGGGTATATACTATTTTTTGTCTCGTCTAATTTGGGAAAGACGATTTCTTTATAGTTACCGACGAGACGTTATCTGTAATTTGTAGATAAGGTTAATCAAATATTAATATTATAAAACGCAGCGTTGAATACCACCACTGAACCAGGCATTGTCTTAAATTAAACAATTTTTTTTTTTTTTGAAACCTTTAAAATGTAATAAACGTCCAACGAACTGTTTTCACGCACAGGTTCTAAATGTTCGTATCAAGCGATAAATTTTTTATATGCCTCCTAAAAAAAAACTAGCCTAACAGTAAAAAAAACCCTTTAAAACTAAAAAAAGAGGCCAGTCGTGGCGCAGTGGTACAAAATGTGACTGTAAAACCGACTGGTCGTGGGTTCGATCCCAACTCGAGGAGATGAAATATTTACTTAAAATTTATATTTCCATTTCTTCGCTCTGGTTTCGGACTAAGCGCGGCGTTGAATTTTGCCACTCAACACGCAATGCTTCCAGAATTCGGCAGAAAGTGGGGAACGGAGTGTCTTAATACTAAGTTCCCTCTGCCTACCCTGCTGTGTGCGAGATACAGCGTGAGGTTGATTTTTAATAAATTGTTTTTACAAAATTTGGACAGAGTGCGAGTGATACCACATCCATACAAACGCCCCAACTCCACGTACTTACTACGCCTACAAAAGGAAATATTTCATAAAAACTGAGTGTTAATTAACATAATTGGGTACTTTAGCCTCCGCTGTGCTCCAACTAGCGTTTGTTCGTCTTTATCAAAATACTAGACAATTATAACGAGAGTATAGTACAAGTATATGTTTATATGAATCTAATTAGAGCGATTCTTGATTATTATCTCGGTGGCTGTGGACGCAGTGGCACAAGCGTTTGACTGTGTTGTTGGTTCGATTTCCACTGGGAATTAATTTCGTTCTGGTAACAAGGCAAAGCGTGGCGTTGAGTTCTGCCACTCAATACGCAATGCCTCGAAAAATTGGTTTGAAACTGGTTAATGGAGTGTTCTAACATTAAGTACCCTCTACGTCAGCTTCACGCTGTATCCCGCACACAGCAGGGTAGGCAGAGGTACGCCGTGCTTTGCCTCGACACCAGAGCGAAGAAATGGAAATATAAATTTAAGTAAATATTTCATCTCCTCGAGTAGGGATCGAACCCACAACCAGTCGGTTTTACAGTCACACTTTGTGCCGCTTCTCTACGACTGGCCTCTCTCGCGTGAATTAACGACATTGTTTATTGAGTGGCGCAGCTCAACTCCGCATTTTGTCCCACCGAATAAATGAAAATAATTTAAATATAATTATTATTTCTGTTTTTATTCTGTGTGTTATTCTTTCTTTAGGGGGATACCTTTGTTGACCTTCGAAAACACAGTATCAAAGATAGTGGAGGCAGGTCACGCAAAAGCATGTGGACCTCCCCGGAGGGCATGTATGAAGAGGTTGATGACAGTGGACGAGGCGAAAGAGGTATGTAGAGATCGCAGCGTTTGGCGCCTAGTTCTATCTGACTACCCCGCTAGGGATAAAGCGTGAATCCACATCGACCAAATTCAAAGTTAAATGCTATCCCCCTTTGCTACGAAGGCGACGTTTTTTGTGAGATATTTATAGAAACGATTCCTTTTCCCGCTCATTATAGCCTTTTGTCTGTTACTTGTTACGCAGTTTATATAAAAAAAATTACAGGTAAATAAAACTCTTCCGTTACTGAATGACTTAAAGGCAACCCACAGACGAAATTTCTGGACTTTTTCTTCAGCTTTACACTGTATCCTGCACAGAGCAGGATAGGCAATGGGAACCTAGTGCTAAGGCACTCCGTTTCCCATTTTTCACCATATTCTTGAGGCATTGCGCGTTGAGTGGCGAAGCGGAGAAATAAATAAATAAAGCAGTTTCACATTGTATCCCACACACAGTAGGTAAATATCTTATTTCACCGAGTGAAGAAGAGAAATCAAAGAAAGAATCAAATAAAGAGTATAGGGGAGAGGAATATGAGATAATTTTTCGAAGGCCCTACGACAAAACGATATTTCCTATTTTACGTTTCACAGCCCACGAAAGCAAAGTTGCGAGTGATAACTTTTTATATCGTAATTTGAATTGAACCCATTACCGTCACGCACCCGATAGTTGACTCAACCGCACCAGTTCATATATAGCAAATGTAATAAGCTAAAAATTAATATGCTCCATAAAATATATGATAGCTAATAACTACAAGATATTAAAATTATTACTAAGCGCAGTGGAATTTCCCAAAGGAGTAACTGAACGCGCTTCAAAATGATACCATTTTTTACTAAAGTCACTTTTTACTTTTTATTTTAAGTATTTTGATGAGATTTGTTTGTAAATTAAGAAATTAAAACATAATAAATTGTTTTTAAAAGTTAATATTTCTTTATTCTTACGACCTGTCGACCGAAGATATAAATTTATCTCGCCAAAACAACCGTTTCTAGGATTTTGTATCTCAAAAGGAAAAAAAGAACGGAATCCTTGTGGAATCATTGACCTCAAAACTGCGTGGAGGTATCAAGCTTAAATTAATGAAACGCGGCGGTTGTGGGTTCGATCCCCACTCCGGTGAATAAGTTATAAATTTATTAATGTTTTCATTTCTTCGCTCTGGCACCAAGGCAAAAGCCCCTACCTAATCAACACGAAACGCCTCGAAAACAGAAAACGTAGTGTCTTAGGACTAGGTTCCTTCTGCCTACACTGCTGTATGCGTGAAGCTGAATGAAATAATTAAATAAACAATTAACAATTAAAATTGAAATATAGAGGCCACTGTAACACCGCAATGAAACGGTGTATTACTGTCATGTGACGCAAAAGTTGTGAGTTCGACACCCACTCGAAGCAATATTTTTTTTTATTTCCACGCTCTGGTAAAAAGTGAAATTAGAAAGTTACTTACGTATACTGTCCAAGGGTAAAAATTTTCATTTACTAGGATTTTAATCTTAATACTCTTCATTTTCTCTTTATATTGTTGTAAAGGAAAAATTGGAACCTAGACATATTAGTATTTGTACAAAAGGAGCTTTTTATAAATAACGAGACGTTTTATGTAGACAAAGTAAAAGTTCAAAGGGCTAAGAAGCTTTTACATATATGATAATGTATCCTGGTATAGTATAAGTTTATATATTATACATGGTGTTTAATCTTTTTTTAAAAACGCGCTAAAAAAAAAGATTAATATAAATAAAAATTAAACACCAAAAAAGATTATCCCGCAGCAGCACCCTTGGAACCTTATGTAAAGGTACTCCGCTCTCGTTCCCCACTCTCCGCAAAATTCTGGAGGCACTATGTGTTGAATGGCGTAACTCAACGCCGCATTTCGCTTGTTACAAGAGTAAAAAAACTAAACTATTAAATATTTCGTTTCCTCGAGTAGAAATAGAATCCACGAACTGTACCTGCACCCTAAACCTAGTGGAATATATCTAACTGAGGCTGAATGATGAAAATGTAAGTAATAAGACCCACAATATGAATTGGAGTGGATGTTATTTGTAATAAATTGCTTTGTACAAAATAACTTATTATTTGTGATCCATCAACAATAAGTACAAGATAAAAAAAAGTAAATTAGACCGTCGTGACGCAGCGATAGCGTAGCGTAGGTTCGATTTCCACTCGAGGTAGTGAATTATTTAACTTTTTGCTAGTCAGATCTTCAATATCTCGAAAATTAGACAGATAGTGAGAAATCGTGTGAAATGGAATAAAATGGGTATCGAACCCACATCCTTTTATAAACATGTTAGTTTGCAGAATTGTACCTAAAACACGTTTAGTACTACACAGACGCAACCACTCATTGATTAAGTCTAAGAATCTTCTTTGTTTTGAGTCATTAGTAAAATTAAGACAAAAAATGATTTTTTGTCATAAATATAATTAATGGAATATACTTCTTTCAAACAATTTATTTTCAAGGGAAGCTTGTTATTTTATAAGGAAAACGCTGGATTGGTACTTTAACTTAACGATATTAACGATGTTTACTAAATATAATAAAAATATATTATTATAGTTTCTTTTTTGTTGTTTCTGTATAAGATAATTAAATGATATCGTGGTGTCGAGAATTATATGCACGGTGATTGTGGATTTGACTACCAATCAGGGGAATAAAATGTTAATTCCTTAGTAAGAACTAAATGAAGAAGTAAATGACATTGTCGAAATAAATACAGCGTTGAATTACGCGGAGAACCAAGTGCTGGATAAAGGAGGCGATCACAAAGAAAAAGATTAAGTTGTGGCACAACCGTGTGCCACCTGGTGTGTGTGGGTTCATATTCCAATCGAGAGAGCTTTTATATATAGTATTTTCTATCCAGACTAGCGCTAAAGGCTTTGACATCCAATATTCTACCATTTTAAAGTACGGTAAGAAATGGAGAAGTATGGAGGTAGATTCTCAATTCCCACTCCTCAAGTTATTTGACAGATGGTAAGATACGCGCCACCACCTCACATAATTTATTTACATAAAGATAAGCAAAAAAAAAACACCTTTTCAATATAAAACATTACTTCAACCTCTTTTCACTTTGATTCATTAAAAAATAATAGACTTGCAAAAGCAAAAGTTTCATTAAAATTTATTTAGACGAATGCGTTATTCATACTGCCATACAAAACGTAATAGGCAGGCGGTGTAAAGAAAAGCGGGCCTTGACCGTAAAATGTCATCTAACACGTACATATGTATGTACGAGTGGCTTCATATTTCTGTCATACACGTAATCATTTCCTATTTTATATCATTTGTATGGGATTTTCTTATATATTATGTATTATGCAATGCCTCAATGGTGAACGGAGTGTCTTAACACTAGGTTCCATCTGCCTACATAATTAAGTGATACAGTATGAGTTTGTACAGGTGTACAAACCGTACCGTAAACGAGGTAAGTTGTGAGTTCGATTACCATTCAAGAAAATGATATATTTAACATTTTCATTTCTACGCTCTGGTGTCGAGCCAGCGTAACGTTGAGTTCCGCCACTCAAAACACAATGCCTCAGGAATTTGGCGGAAAATGAAGGAAGAAAAAAAGATAGGAAGGTACGTATTATATTCATTCTCTCCTTTCATTGATGATACATGTAGAGAGAAGGTGAAAAGTGGAGTAACTCACCACTATAACGAGAGAGTGAATAAAAATAAAACATAACAATATAATTGTCACAATTTTAAATGTCACATAGTATTTCTAATGTTATTTTTACAGAGATAATAAAATAAATACTAATTTTATATATATTTTTTTGTAATAAAAACGTCTTTTAACGTCTCTTCGTCGTTTTTTAACGTCGTTAAATTCTGCCAATATCATTAGATTAGATACATACTTTAATCGTGTCAATTTGTGATATAGTCATTGAATAATGGTAATATTTTTGTGTTGTTCAAAAATATTATAATTCTCCTTAATATTATTAAGTAAGTTATCTTACATATTACTTGAATAATAACATAAAATAATTTATATACATTTTTTATTTATATAATTTTCAATAATTTACTTTTAATGAGCTTTTATTGGTTTTTTTTTATTCACATATTGGAAAATATTTATTCTTTTACATATCATATTAAGTGATAGGAAAATAAAATCTCGAAGAGGGCAAAATAAAATAAATATCAGAAACTTGAATTACTATACTAGTTACAAAGCGCGGCGTTGAGATCCGCCTTTCAACATGCCATGTCTGAAAAATTATGCGGAAAGAGGGAAACGGAGTGTTTTAAGTTCCGTCTGTCTAGCCTTCTTTGTGGTTCAAAAGTAAGCCGTCAAGTAAAACCTTTTTTTGTAATCAAATATGTTCACATACATATAATAACGATCAAAGCTATATTACTTCAATATTAGGGAAATATTTTTTAGAGTAATATGCATCTGTACATAGGATGCAGCATCGACATGCTTTTAAATAACTTTATTACAGCGGTGACCAACAAATGAGTGAATTCGAAACTTAACAATTTCAAAGTAAAATTGTATTTATATATATTTTTTTATATATTTTATAATATATTGACTAAAAGCATTTCAATAATTTTTTCCAGATTTCGCCACAACCGTCTTCTAAATTAGAATTTTAACTTCTTTATTAATTTAATTTAAGCTCTTTCTCTTAAATAAATAACTCGATTACAAAATGATCTACACAATTTCTTTATTGTTATATAATAGAAATTTTCTCATTTAATTTCAAATTAACTTACAATGTCTTAGTAAGATCTTACATTACAATGTCTTGTTTTCAAGTCCCACTTAGCTTAAGTAGAAGTAGAATTAGTAGCTAAACGGTCTAGAACTTCAATAATGAAATGAGGAAAGTTTTATAGCGCTTTTTACGATTTTTTAGTTTAACCCATTTCTATAGTGAATTTAGAAAACAGTTTTCCAGTTTAATATATCTGTATTTGTACAGGGAATTTTCATAATATTTTTTAATGATACAAAATTAAAATGTTTTTAATATGTAACAAACAGTTTCTTATTCTATCATCATTGCTGACTTTTTCAGTCTTACATAAGATATCGCTTTTGATTAGATCTTTATCTTACTATAAATAAAATAAGTTTCCTTCAACATTTCAATCACTTCAAAACATCTAAAATAAAGAAAATCTAATTTTCCTTATCTCTTTCTACCTTATGAATATAAGTTCTACCAAAACTTACCTCCCCATGATTTGTGAACCCATGTCGATGTGCCAATTCATCTGCACGGCCATCGGGCACTAGTATCGCGAACTGATCGTGGTACAGCGGAACACACAAGTCCAGAACCCCCAGGAGCACGACCAAGTAAATTGGTGGCATAACGCAGGTCGATCATTGCACTTCATTCAACTATTAATAATATAATAATCATTACGTAATTTTTTTCTATATGGAATACACACGCGAAAATTTGTCTATATTTTTTTTATAGATTTTGGTACACGTCCACCCCTTACGGTGGGTGAGGAAGGACTGAAACCGCGTGACTGGTTGTGTTCCTTCTGTTTTACTTGCGCATGCGTTTTAGTTGGCGCCCTTTCTTTATATTATAATGTATCAATTGAGTTATGTATGTGCTATCCATGTATATGAAATTAATTGAGACAATATCTGTTTTCATTGATTATGTTGTTAGAATCGTATATTAAAAAAATCAGCTTCATGCTACAGCGTGATACATCGAGATACGTCCTACATACATCAGGGTAAGCAGAGGGAACCTAGTGTTCCCGTTCGCCACTCTGTTCCCCAAAACTGTTTTTTTTTAAAATAGGTTAATAATTTAATTTTTTACTTTTTCTCAGTAGGGTTAAAGGTTAAAATTTCAATTTCTAAACCTCGATTAATATGTATTAAAACATTCGATAATCATTTTAGATATAACGTATGTATTAACATTTTCTTAGACCTCTCAGTGTGAAAAATAGTTAAATAATTATAATAACTAAAAGTTCATTTTTATTTCATTTTACTGTAAGATTTAATAAAAAATATTAAATTTCATGAATTAGTAAATAGTACCTAACTAACATGGTAAACCCGACTTTCCATCCAATTTTCGAGACATTGTGTGTTGAGTGGTGGAACTAAACGCCACGGTCTGTTTACCAGAGCGCGAAAATGAAAACAAAAATGGAAATTTCCCCTAGTAACGATCAAAGTCATAACCATCGCAATAAAATACGCTATTCCACTCCACCACGACGACTTAAATTTTAACTAAAACACAAAAAACAAAAAAAATATTATTACCTTATTCTCTCACATTTCTCCTCGAATCGGCTCAGTAAAGCCCACATTTCTGGCATGTCATTCCTGGATTTCACGAAGTATTATCAATTATTCATCAGAAAGAGGTGGTGCTACGGATAGTTCGTAAGCCGTATGTATGTATGTACGTTACCTTGTAAACTGTTAACAGCTTACTTTGTCTGAATGAGCTTTTTATGTTCTTTAATTTTTAATGTTTTTAGTTCTTTTTTTATTCCTTTTTTTGTAACCCCATGATATATCCCAAATTTTAGGCAGAAGGAACCTGGAAACTTAGCGTTAAGGCATTTCGCTTCCATTAAGACACTTTCGTTCCCCACTGTACCACTCCGAATTCTATTGTTCTGTTATTCTGTGTTGAGTTGTGGAACTCAACGCTGCAAGTTTATAAATTTAAGATTTAGTCACAATTGCCAATTAGAAAAAAGGCAAGCAATTTTCGCAGGTAGTAGAACAGTGTCAAACACATTTTTTTTTATTTGGAATTAATATAAAGGTATGAATAACATGGTTTGTAAAAAAGTAGTTGTATTGTCAAAACTACCGTAGTATGTGGTATCGTGAAGTTTTTGTACATTGGGCATTTTCTTAAAATTTTTAAAATATTTTTTCGTTCTGTCTTTAACAGTTACTGCAACGCTTGTGATGATTATTAAAATTTTAATAGGGATCCTTAATTTTTTTTAGTAAATATAGGTATTTTACTAGAAAATTTCAAAAATATTATGTTTATCATATTATATATAGTATTGTAGCTAAACAATTCTAAAACCTAGTCGGCTAAAAAAGATAGCGTTAAAAAATATAAAATCTGCTACAAGTGCAAAAGGTTTCTGAATAACTCATAAGTAGGTCTCGACACAACTTTTGAGCTGTCTATATAACTTTAACTTTTCGTACTTAAAGATGAAAGTTAAAAACAAATAAGACATTTGAATATTTCATCCGAAAAAACTACTTACTACTACTAACTACGCTAAAATTGTCTAAAAATTTAAATTTATTAAGGACACTGAACCTGTTATAACATTATATTTTATTATTATTTCCCACATTTGTCGTGATAGGCAAAACAAACCAAATGGCATTTTTTTTCCAGCTTCACGCAGTATCCTGTACACAGCAGGATAGGCAGAGGGAACGTTGTGCTAAGCACTCCTACTTTCCACCAAAATCTGGAGGCATCGCGTGCTGAGTGGCGGGTCTCAACGCCGCGCTTTTTGCCTCGTCACCAAACCGAGGAAATTATAATAAATATTTCATTTCCTCGAGTGGGAATCGAACTCACAACGCACAGCCGTATTTGTAGTCACACTTCGTGCCACTGCGCCACGACTAGCCTCAATTAAATATAATAAAATATTCTGTTCTACAATTTCCGCTTATTTAAGATATATTGCATACGCGAAACTTTGATACCACGCTTTAACGATGCAGAACAACGATGTGGGACTCAAGTAGTTGGAAGAGTTTTCAAGATACTCCTCCAAGGAAGGATCGAATATACAACATCTAAGCTCTACAATAGAGTAAAATAATTAATAAATTGTTAATCAACGATAAATTCGAATGAGGTTCTCAATTCGACGCGAATATTTCTAATGTTTAAATTTAATAATTTCCCCAAATATAAGGATTTAACCTACAGTGGATTTGTACATTTTTTAGTGCTCCATACGTCAAAATGAGAAAACAGAACTCTTATAAGATATTTTTTTTGTATGTCAATCAAAATCATTTATTTCGAGAAGGAGATATCAAGCTGAAATTAATATCAAATATTCAGGTCTACGGTTTACAGTTTACAGCACAAAAAAAAATCTAGCTTCTAAATCAACCGAATAAAAAAGTACGAACATTGCATAGTTTTTGCTGCATTTTTTTGTTATTTTTTTTTTTCATAAAAATAAGTGCATACGTCTATACTATATTTTTTAACATTTGGTAAAGCAAACTTAGTACGTTTAGTTTTAAAAAAAAAATTAAATTAAATTAGCTTCACGCTATATCCCGCACACAGCAGGGTAGGCAGAGGGAACCTAGTGTTAAGAAACTCCGTTCCCCACTTTCTGCCGAATTTTGGAGGCATTGCGTGTTGAGTGGCAGAACTCAACGCCGCGCTTTGCCTCGACACCAGAGCGAAGAAATGAAAATATAAATTTAAGTAAATATTTCATCTCCTCGAGTGGGGATCGAACCCACAACCAGTCGGTTTTTACAGTCACACTTTGTACCACTGCGCCACGACTGGCCTCTTAGTTAGTTTTTTGTCCAACAAAACTAAAAGTCCAACGTTTAGTTTTTTTGTCATCACATCAGATGCGCTATTCACCTCGTCATAAATTATTTTGTTCCTGTCCACCTTAAATATGAAAGAGTTATCTATCATCTGCGAAAAATACAATAACATATCACATGGGAGATCCAGATGTTTTTACAATATTTACAAATACGAGGCAATAAGATCAAGGGCAGTATCATGTATACCATAATTATATAGTTTTAGTAACAGAGTGACGACTCTCTTCCCCGTTTGGAACATCAGAGCTTAAAAATTAATAAACAGGTATAACAGAAGACAAAAAAAATATGCTTGTGTACCTATAACTGACAAAGAATGAATAAATCACAAAACACTCCAATGGCATTTTGTGACTTCTCCCATGCGTTATAAATGTGCTGCAGGAGTGGAGCACCATCTGACCTTTGGTGAAACTATATTGCTCTCTATGGAAATAATTGGTAATATTTAAGAAAATTTTGAGCTGGTTAAATATTATTTTTCCAAATATTTTACTTAAAGCTAAACGGCAAAACAGAGATCAGTCTGTAATTTCAGAGGTTAAACATATCTCCACTTTAGTAAATTAGCACTATTTTGCTATATTTCATCAAGGCAGGAAAAGTACCAGATTTTACATAATTGTTAAATAAACAATTGATTTTTTTTTAAAGGTGTACTACTTTACTTAAATCTTTACGGACACTTATAATCAATGACCTATATTCCTTTATACTTATAATCAATGACCTATATTCCTTTATATATATGCCTAAGTCGATTAATCTTGATGTTTTCGGCTTCACGCTAACCTACCACCCATACCAATTTCTACCAAATTTTGCGTGGCATTGAAAGACGAAACTTAACTTGCGCTTTTGCCAAGCTAAGAATCGAAAACGTTAATAAAATAATTTGTTCCTCCGAGTGAGAATCGAACTCATAACCATCGAGTTACAGTTACTTCTGCCCCTGCTGCCCCACAGCCTCCGTTGACTTCCTTAGCTTACAAAAAAATATTGAAAAATTCATAAAAACCTCCGCACGAGACAGCAGCGTAATAGATGTCAGAATTTTTTATCCTTTTGTGTTTACTCTTCATTCTGTGGTTCACCTAAAATACATTTTTGATGTAGACTCGACATACTCTATACGCAAATGACTCCTAGTATTCGAGATTCGGGTCTATTTCGTATCTGTGGCCAATATATTCGATTTATCTTGCATTTTTTTTGGCAAATGCTAAATAGAATTGAATTCTATTATGAAATTCGCCATTTGCAACTTTTATGCGTGTACTTTAAAGTAAAACAGAAAAATGTTTCCTTCTTTTGGTTTTGAGTAATCTACCTAAAACCCGTATTTTAAATAACTGAAAATATTTTAAACATTAAATTCAAAATCAATCAATTCAATATTGTCTGCCAAACATGTATAATTTACATGTACAATTTACAGGCATAATATTTAGTTTTTCTGAATGTGAAGTAACCAATCACCGATTTTATATAGTTTTTTATTGACCTGATGAGCACAGGTACCACAGGTATAAGTAGGAAACGGATTGTTTTAATAATGAGCTCCATCTGCTTACCCTACTATGCAAGCAAAACTGAAAATATGATTTTTTCAAAAAAAAAAATCTTATATGAGAATAAAAAAAAATTAAATTAAATTAAATTAGCTTCACGCTATATCCACACAGCAGGCAGAGGGAACCTTGTCTTAAGACACTGCGTTCCCCACTTTGGAGGCATTGCGTGTTGAGTGGCAGAACTCAACGCCGCATTTTGCCTCGACACCAGAGCGAAGAAATGAAAATATAAATTTAAGTAAATATTTCATCTTCTCGAGTGGGGATCAAACCCACCAGTCGGTTTTACAGTCACACTTCGTGCCGCTGCGCCACGACTGGCCTCGATTCGTTTCAATATCAAGCTGAATAATAGAAGACTTACGCTTCACGTTTCAACGACAGCTTAATTAATATAATTTTCGTTAGTGTCAGTGGGTTAGAAATGCATTCATAGCCAGGTGATATCTCGCGACGTAATTGTATACAGATGAGACGTCTGTTTGTCGGTACATATTAATTCACGTACGATATGTTGTGGAGGAAATTGTATTCAAATTTAAATTAATTGGCTAAAATTTAATCTGGTAGGTTCTTTACTATTATTCTGAGGCCAGTCGTGGTGCAGCGGCACAAAGTGTGACTGTAAACCGACTGGTTGTGGGTTCGATCCCCACTCGAGGAAATGAAATATTTACTTAAATTTATATTTTCCATTTTCTTCGCTCTGGTGTCGAGGCTAAGCGCGGCGTTGAGTTCTGCCACTCAACACGCAATGCCTCCAGAATTCGGCAGGAAGTGGGGAACGGAGTGTCTAAAAACACTAGGTTCCCCTACCTACCCTGCTGTGTGCGGGATACAGCGTGAAGCTGATTTTTTAAAGTTTTCGAAAATTCGACAGCCGCTAACTGTTTTACCTACCTGTATTTGAATTTTGTACATCACGTCACACAGTACGTTACATACCTAAATAATATCCGCACCATCTAGAAACGTGGCTCTCCACTACTGTGAGGTTTCGTAGGATCTTCTTCTACGCGGCAATGCGAAAAGTGTTTCCAGATCCATATGACTCTGGGTACCTTCAAAAAGTGCGTGTAATTTAACGTGGAGATAGCTCTAAATAGAGTAATCGAGTAGTCACCAGTACTTATGCTCATGCACTCAAAAGTGCTTCAGGAAGCACTAGTATTATCGCACATTCACTCAAAGCACTGAAGGAAGCACCAGTACTAATGCACACTCACTCAAAATACTGAAGAACCCACTAGTATCAGTGCACTTATATATTCTCAAATTTCACCATTTTTTGCTATTTGTATTACAAAATACTTACATATATACAGCGACATCATTGAATCCAGAGCTAAAAAGTGACTAAAAGGATTCCCATTATATAAAATATCCAAACCTCTCGAATAACTCCATATATTTCGATAATGACTCGTATTCAACTCAACAATACACTTTCTTCGCTAAAGCCGCCCATTCAAGGAGGTGCCTTATTCAAGATCTTCAAATAAAACGGGAAAGGCTCTATCGCAATTCATTATAATACCGTTGAAATAAATCTATTGTGATTTTGATCCATTATATTCTCATTTACTTTAAATCTGGATAACAATACTGTCACGTTCTAATTAAACTGATTCATCGATTTTAATTATATACCTTTATTTTCAAGGGGTAAAGAATTATTTGTATGTATATTTGGTTTTACTTTATTTTGTTTGAAACATTCAAGTGTGTGTGTTTCTTTTTCGTTATATCTCGCACACAAAAGATTAGGCAGAGGGAACCTAGTGTTAAGACACTTCCCCATGTGTCAAATTGTGATGGTAAAGTAAGAGGCCAGTCAGCGCAGCGGCACGAAGTGTGACTGTAAAACCGACTGGTTGTGGGTTCGATCCCCACTCGAAGAGATGAAATATTTACTTAAATTTATATTTCGATTTCTTCGCTCTGGTGTCAAGGCTAAGCGCTGCGTTGAGTTCTGCCACTCAACACGCAATGCCTCCAGAATTAGGCAGAAAGTGGCGAACGGAGTGTCTTAACACTAGGTTCCCTCTGCCTACCCTGCTGTGTGCGGGGTACAGGGTGAAGCTTATTTATTTTTTATTTATTTAAGTGTAATATAGAAGTCAAAACTATCTATACTATTATAATAAAGCGGAAGAGATTGTTTGTTTGTGTAAAAGCTATAAGACCTCTGGATCGATCTACTCCTACTGGTCCGATTTTTTTTTGTTTTATATGAAAACGACATTCTTCAAGCTTAAATAACGAAATAAAAATAGTAACGAACGCCATCGAATTGCTTTAAGCGCTTGCGCTGCAAAAGTTGTAAAATATATGTCAGTATGTTGTATAACCAAAATATTCATATTTATTAGTTCTAAAAAACATTTGCGACTCCGTACATATTTCTTATAAATAAGTCACAGTGAGACTTTTTGTGACAAAAATAATAGAAAATTGTAATGTGACATTTTACCGATTTTTATTTGAAACTTACGAGCGAAAGTTATTCTTATAGCTATAGTTTAAGTAAGACACCAGAGCGAAGAAATTGAAATATAAATTTTAGTAAATATTTTATCTCCTCGAGTGGGGATCGAACCCACAACCAGTCTGTTTTACAGTCACACTTTGTGACACTGCGCCACGACTGGCAATCAAGTAAATTCTATGAAGATAAGCTTTGGCTTTTCTAGTATTTTTGGACGTATACTTTTCGAAAAACGTAAAATTAAAATAATTCAACGCTCTTTTTATGGCCGCAAGCCTAAGGTTGTTTCCTGTGAGGGACGCCCTTACACGTAGTGCTTTCTCTCATTTTCTCAAAATTATGTAAAAAAAGGTGTTCATTTTTGAATGTATATATCTATCGACAACTGCAGCATAATAAAAGTATTATATGTGATATGCGGGCGAAGCCGCGAATGGACCGCTAGTATCTATACATATATTTCCATAATGTCCGTCAACGCTATTAAAATTTAAAAACGTTTCTACTGACTGGGGCTCTATTAAAATCTTCACAATCTCAAATTCACTACATCATATATTAACATAACTTATAAAAACTTCAAATTTTGCAATAAAACTAGGATGGGAAAGTTGACTTTTTCATCAAATGTATCAAATTGTAAAACCTATATATTTTTAAAGCACTTCAGTTAGGAACGTGGAGAGTTATCATAGTTCGAACAGACAAACTATGTACAACATTGGATATATCACTCAATATAAAAAGTTTACTTAGTTAAAAAAAAAAATATATATATATATATATATATATATATATATATATATATATATATATATATATATATATATATATATATATATATATATATATATATATATATATATATATATATATATATATATATATATATATATATATATATATATATATATATATATATATATATATATATATATATTTCAATATACAGAATTGAGGCCGTTGTGGTGCAGTAGGATAGAGCAAGATTACAAATGTGATAGTTATAAGTTCGAGACAAAGTTAGAAGAACGAACGACTATCATTTTTCCATTGTGATAAGATAAAGTGCGGAGTTGAAATCCGCTACTCGTATTACAGTCTCAAATTTGTGCGGAAAGCGGAGACCTGTGACATATAACGACGTGGAAAGAGAATTAAAAAACTACATAAATATTTTTTTTATAATTTATTTAGATAACAAAAAAATATATACAATTTACTAATAAAAAACATTAATCTGAACTAAAATAAACTCGCCAACAATTTACATAGATATTCACACAGCACTGACGCTAATAGCGCGAAAAATTTCATTGGCCACACGAAAATCTCTTTTTCCACGCAACTTAGCCCTCTGGGGGCATATTTCGTTATTTAAGCAAAACAACTGGCCCCCTGAAGGCATACTGAGATTTAAGAGGGGCCTGACTTATGCCCCCTAAGGCTAGATTCAATTAGTTGACGCGTTTTTTACTATTTCTAGTTATTATTCTTTACATTTTAGTTAAGTAAAAATTTTTATTAACGAATTTCTTTGTAGTTTTTTTATATTAATATAATTGAAGTGTGTTAATTTGATGAAATCTTTTACAATATTCGAAACAATGCCATGTTATTTTTATTATTTACTTTTAATATTTTTGAAATACATTTAAAATTACTCTTTTTACATTCAAAATGTTTAAATTTAAATGTTTTTTTAACTTGGTCCTGTAATATGTGCAGGACATAGCAGGAAGAGGGAACCTGGGAACCTGGTGTTAAGACACGTGGTTCCCATTAAGACACTTCCTTTGATAATTTTTTACCGAATTCTAAAGGCAATTCGTGTTGAGTGGCGGAACTAAACGCCGCGCTTTGCCCCTTTACCAGAGTGAGGAAAATAAAATATAAAATATTTCATTTCCTTGAATGGAAATAGAATTCACAACCTTTGCTTTAACAGTCGAACGCTTGCTTGTGACCAAGTACCATGACTGTCGGCTCAAATGTTTAAATAATAAAAATATATTTTATTAATTTTTCGCACTTATTTATTTAAATACTTCGAAGGTTCTTAGATAATCATCGAAAGTGAAAAATTGCTATTTTATTGCTCTCGTAAACTACTTAAAAGGGCAGTTTTCATTTTTTTCTTGCAAAATTTAAAGAAAGTTGTTGTTAATGCCTTTATAAACTTGAATGAAATCGTAAACTACACATATTAGTAGTTTAATAAAAGAAATTTGAAATTTTTCACTTTCCATACTTTGTCGATATGTTTAAGCCTAAATAAGATGATTATATTCATTTCATATATTGTTATGTTGTCTGTGTGTTGTTAATATCTAGTACCAAAATAATATAAATACAAAATTAAAGTGGAAGAACTCTTAATTGAATCAACAATTTCTAAGCTATGTCATTGTTCGTTTTATTGGAGGCAAGATTAACGGGCATGCTTTGTCCTAAGAACTTTATTGCATCATAAAACCGCTATATAAATCCGACCATTAAGCGGACACAGTTTAAATTGACCAGAAAAAGGCCATGTCATGGCGTTTACCACCTTAAAAAGAAGTTACCTTGTAAAAAAAATGTATTATTTTAGTAAAATAAACTGTTGTTGTGTCAATTGTAATTCCGTTTAAAAGCTGTTATTCTCAGCTTCATGCCATATACCGCGTATAGCAGGGAAGACAGAAGGAACTTGGGGAGAAGGAACCATTCTCCACCGAATTCTCAAGGCATAACGTGTTGAATGGCGAAACTCAACGCCGCAATGTGCCTTTTTAGTTGAAAATCAAGTTAACAGTCAGACGCTATGTCGTACCGCTCCGCTTACTTAATCTTCACTAGTTAAATATCCTATGATTCAAGCAGTCATGAAAAAAACAAATTAATAATTAACTTCTACACAATAAATATTATTCTTTTTACAAAACGTATAAAAATTTGTTCGTAGCGGGTTATAAACCAACACCTCTTGAACACCGTCCAAGTGGGGCGGGTTTACCTCACAACGTTCATATTTGTAAAAAAATTCTAAAATAACCTAAAATTCCTAACTATGGAATAACACTTAAAAACAACAACTAAACCTTAGTCTCCAATCATTCCATATTCACACCACACGATAAGGAACCACACCCATACAAAATCGTGCCCTCCCTCAATTTCGCGGTCCATTAGACCACATTAGGCCGCGGGTAACGAAAATATTAGCCATTGCGATTGCCAAAGTCAGTGTCATCAGTGGCACACACCGTGGAAAATGTTGTTAGCAGCCAAATTTGAATATCAGCCAATCAACGCTCGACTGGCAAGTGGGATGATCCTATAACAATTCAATTACAACGGTTTATCGACGACGGCAGGTGTCGGGAGCATTTTTTATACTATTTCTTTTCGTGTGTGCTTGTGTGTGTGTGTGTGTGTGTGTGTTTTTTTTATGATTTTTTTTTTTCGGTGTTTCGTAGTAGGATCATGTTCATGTACGTTTTTGGATTGGCATGGTTAACAGGATTGGCATGGTTTTTTTTATTTTCTCTGCTTTTTATAGATATTGCGCTTCATACCATGAACCTACCTATATAGTAACCCATCTATATAGTAAGTTAAAACAGTAGGATAAATCCTTATGTTTTAACTTACTATATAGGACTTTTAAATCATCCTTGATTTGACTAGATTGAATTTTTTACCGTATTGTTTAGGATTCATAGGAAATTGTTATTCTGTATTTTTCTATAATCTCAAAGAAATAAAAATGCTTTTACGTTTCTCAGTTTCGACTGTGTGGTAACTGTCAGTCAGAAAGGACTAAAAATGATATATAATATTAAAATAAGCAAGTCTCTTCTTAATTGGCAAAAACAAGTATTACAGTTTAGAATGTAAAACATAAAAACATCAACAGTAGCAAACAAATACTATCAAAGCCGCATTAACTACATTTTATTAAATTTAATTTAAATATTATTATATAAAAAGGGCAAAACGCGGCGTTGAGTTCTGCCACTCAACACGCAATGCCTCCAAAATTGTGAAAGTGGGTGGGTGGTCTTGACTTTAGGTTCCCTCTGCCTACCCAGCTGTGTGCGGTATACAGCGTAAAGTTGATTTAATTTAATTTATTTTTTTAATTTATATATTAAATGAAAATATTTATGAACGAAATAAACAAAAATATTTTAAATCCGTCTACACAACTAAAAAAATCCACGCATTTCATCTAAAACTCTATCAATTGGCATCGCATTCGTCGCTGCTAGCTCGTTATTTTCCAATTCTTGTAAAAGCCAATCAAATTTAACTGTGCCCACGAGTAAATGTCAATAAAGCTTATAACGCGAGATACTCATACGAATCGCTGGGGGGATGGAATGTATTTTTTATTAGGGTTGTGTACCCCTGCATCTAGGAATTTATGGCATTATCGAATTGTCGGTATGCAAGTTGATAATTGCCATGGTGGTTCGATGTTGAGTTTTTTTTGGTTTGGATTTTTCGTTTAAACTTTGTATTTACATAGAGTCCGTCATAGCGCAGTGGCACACCCACCAAATGTCTCAGTTAACGTAAACGTGACTGTTTTTGGTTCAGTTCCCATTCGAAGAAATCGATTATTTTCAACATCTGGTAACAAGAAAAAGCGCGATAATGATTCAGTTTCACGTTCAATGTTTTATATCAGCGCTTAACAGGTTAGTACGAGAATGACGCATAATATGTTTTGTATCGATATATATCACAGACTAAAATTAATTGCAAATACACGGATGCATGTTTGTTATAACCCGTTGTTATAAGGGATTAAAAGATTGACAAAATAATAAAAAAAAACCACCAGTCGAGCGCGAATCAGACTCGTCCAACAAGTGTTCCGTACTAATTTCATGATTAAACGGCAAGTACTTATTATAAGTTGACCAACAGAACTTTTCAGTCGTATGCGCTCATTTTATATGAAATGAACTACAAATATAAGTTTGCGATGATTTTGTTAACGAAATACCTATAAATTTTCACTTTTGGAGTTTTTTCTTTATTTTAATTGCAAGTTCTAATCTCTAACCAAATTTCAATACTGTAGGTCCACGGAAGTCACCGTATATTATTTATAGTTTTGATAAAAATTTTAGTGTTAAGCTCTGACCAATGGACAGACGGACAACAATGTGATCCTTAAAAGATTTCGATTTTTCTATTACAGTACGGTACTGTAAAATTATACTAGAATCTTTCAATTCTATGAAAACGTGAAAATATTAAACTGAAAGATAAAAACATGACGTGTTAATAAAATATTGGAACTTAAAAGAAATGGATAAACGTATCTATATTTAATCGGAAAAGGTTCATATTATACATATAACCAACTTAAAAACGTGTCTGTGCGGCTTCGTCCGCTTCTTTTTTATTTAGTATGTGTATTTAGTGAAAATAAGTTGATTATTTTAAAGGGAGGAACGGAGTGTCTTAACAATGAGCAAAAAATAGTATCGTTCTACAGATTATTAAATAATTTGAGTTTTAATTTGACTTAAAAAAAAAACAGCAAAAACTGATAAACTCGCTCCACAGCTAAACTTCAAACGGCAGAAAAACGTAGCCAGTTTTAAAACTAACCTGAATAAAAACAAAATGTCCCAATCTAAATAAAAAAAAAACGTTTGTTTTTATTTAGTGTTGTTTTCATCACATTCGTTGCATTCGAGTGACGTCCATCCGTCAATATTGATGTCTGTTATTGTGTCCTAAGAACATTTGATTTTATAGAAAACCCGTTGTATTTTAACTATTTTAACTATTTTAAATATTTTAATATGAATTCTCTGGGGCACAGAGTGTCTTAACACTAGGTTCCCTCTGCCTACTCTGCTGTGAAGCTGATTTTAATATGAGTCTCTACTCACTTTAATATGAGTCTATACTCTTATTGTGTAACACTACCGTACAATCTCCTGCGTGTGTTCTCCATACAACGTTACATTGGCGAAGTGATTAGTGCCCAACTAGTGGCACGCTCGAAACGTTTTAAATTAAGAAAAGCTCGGCGTTGGATTCTGTAAAGTAATATGCAATGTCTAGAAAATACGACGGAGAGCGTAGAACGGAATATCTTAACTTTATGTTTTCTATGCCTACTCTACGGATACGGATACAATATGAAGCTGATAAAAACACATTAGATAGAATTGTCACTAGACAAATCAGGGGTCGACATGGGTTCCTTACGCCAGACAGAATCTAGCTTGACGGTACTTCAATCTCCGTTTCCACCTGATTTGGTACATCGGTACCAAATTCAGGTGGAAATGGACGGGTGGCGAAAATCAACGCTGTGTTATCAGAGTAGGAAAATTAAAATAATTAGTCTCGAGTAGAAATCGAATCCACAGCCATTTCCTTTACGATTAGATAACGTTCCAATGCGTAATGGTGGACATAAATACGTCAGCCACAAATTAAATGTATTATATTGTAACAATTTTATATTGTTATTTCTATATTATTCTATGATATAGTCGTCCATTCGAAACACTCCTATTAACTATACCCTATAATTGCTTTATAAAATATAAAAAACAAACTGTCATATGTTATGGATTTTCTAAATCAGAGTCAGCAAAAATTTGTTATATCTAATTTTATTTGTTTTTATGAAGTTTTGGGGTTTTGGGTTTTAAAAATTAGTAGTATTTCCAAAAACTGTCTAAAAGTGAGTCGGAGCGGAAGGAATGTACACTACATGTATGATGCTCGTTTCCCTAATTATGAGATGCGTGTTGAATGGCGGAACCCAACTCCGTGCTTACTCTTGTTTACCAGAGCGAAGGAAGAAGCGAGGAAGTTTGAATATATTTTTATATAATCTAATCTATAACTATAATTTATATTTTTTTAATAATATAATCGATACATATTGTAGTAGTTTCTCATGTTTGAAGTCAATGGCCTCAAAATCACAAATTCGTTTTTAAAAAAAAAAACAAAACGTCTTCGGTCAAAGAACTAATTCAATATCCACTCGGTTTCAAATGAAATTCTTAAGTAAATTGTTCTGACTTAAATTAATAAATTCGAACGCTTTCATTTTAGTTGCAATAAAAACAAAATGCTTGTACAATATGCAATATATAGTGAAGGGAGAGACTGGCTACTCATACGTTATTTAAGTTCAAAGACATTAATAAAAATGTATGAATAGTACCGAAAATATTAAATATTTCATTTCCTCGAGTAGGAATCGAACCCACCTAACCTGGCTATTTGGCTGTAAACATATTGAGTTGGTTCGATGCCTATTCGAGAGAATAAATACTTTTCGTTCTGATAGACAAAGTGCAGCGTCGAGTTACGCCACTATTGAGTCGCCATTATCGCGCTTACAGCCAGACCGCCGACATAATGTAAACAGTATATCCTAATTGAGGAAATTGGAGAACAAAGGAGAAGCTTCACTACTTCCTTATATACGACAAAATCATTCCCATCAGTGATAGTGAGGTAAATTACAATATATTTTTAAAGTGAAACTTGTTTTGTTCAAATTATGACTAAAATAGTGTTTTTCATATTCCAACTTTTTCAGTTCTATCTTAGTTTTTATATTTTTAACTTTGTATGGCTTTTTTAAAAGAACGCTTTTTTAAAGTTTTGAAAATCCAAAAAAAAAATATTATTCATTCAATTAGATATTTCTTTATAGCCACATTTCTCACAGGAACCTAATAAAGAATAATTTTCCTTATTTCTTTTCTAACGAAAAACATTAGAATTACCAATAAGGTCTCCACCAAAAGGAGCAGTCTCCTTTTAAATAAAAAATACTATTGTATGTTTTTATGTAGCTAAATAAATTTTTACGTCCATTTCTATGTCCACCATAATGATTTATTTATGAAGATGAAAGAAATTTTACCCTTAGCACGGATTGGCTTTTATATTATGTGTTTTATGTTTTACTTTTTACTTAAAAAAAAAATTAAATTAGCTTCACGCTGTATCCCGCACACAGCAGGGTAGGCAGAGGGAACCTAGTGTTGAGACACACTGTTTCCTACTTTCCACTGAGTTCTGGAGGCATTGCGTGGTGAGTGGCGGAACTCAACGCCGTGTTTTGCCTCGAAACCAGAGCGAAGAAATGAAAATATAAATGTAAGCTAAAATTTTATCTCCTCAAGTGGGAATCGAACCCATGAATAGTAAATTTTACTGGCCTGGTACTTTTTACTTTTTATTTATATTTTTCGGAGTTCACACGGAGAGCCCGATTATTTGGTTCTTTAGATTGCTACTCTATTAAGAGATGCTGTGGAATAATCTAATACTGTGGCTTCGTAACTATACCTAATATAACCCTTCCTTAGCAGGCGGGAATAAAAGAGAGGAAAAAGTAAGCGTACCCTCAATTATAAATTAAACTGGCAACCGGATTCCAGAAGATTATTCCAGAAAAAATTACAAGGATAATTTGTAAGGTTCATAACTTTCCAATTAAACCAATAAGGACGATTAATAGATATTAGATAGATATCAAATAGAAAATTCAAAAAACATCGTTACCATACACTTACTTTCAGTTTAAATTTAATATAATGTATAGCACGAACAAAACGTTTATTCTCAAAGAGTCGAATGTATCATTCCTTCATCTTATCCCTCGAGGTCACAATAAAGGCGGGGTCTAAGAGTGATTTACCGGAAAAAGCTTAACGTTCCTTATAAAAATCGGTGAACAATCACCCCTTTGCCCGTGTCATCTTAACTGTATAGATTTGTCTATCTCAAACGATAGAAGTCGACTTCATATTATTTTTCCATGATGGCGCAGTGGCACAGCGGACGACTGTAAACGCGACGGTTATGCTTTCATTTCCTATTCGGGGAAAAAGATTTATTTAAAATATTCAACACGCGATATCTCGAATTCTGGAGGAAAGTGTGAGAATCCTAAAAGGGTGGGCACCTTTGAGTGTTTTTTTAACTTCAGGGTAGACAGAAAGAAGAAATGGAAAGATAAATTTAAGTAAATATTTCATCTTCTAGAGTGAAGATCGAACCCACACTTCGTGTCCCTGCGCCACGACTGGCCTAAATTTAAGATAATTATTTTTTTTTTTTTTTCAAAAATTAATAAATAAATATGGGATATGTTATTTAGGTACTGTATTGTGTTATATAGATCAAATGGATAATATTATTTTATTTTTTAATATAAATTAATAAAAAGTAATTTAATTTAATTTTTAATTTAACTTATCTCAATTTCAGTATTTAAAAATAGTCAGTCAAAAGGAAAATGAATTTACAACCTCCAGTATCTACTACGATAGACTAACTTTAAGAGGATTATATTTAATGTTTCTGTACAGACAGAGATATTGCCAACAGGACACTATTCATAACTCTTTGCCTATTAAAAGCATGTTATTTTCTACAGTAACAACCCCCGAAATTATAATATGTTTAAATATATTTTTATTTTCTTTTGAATGTCTTTTGAAATTTGTATAGCAATGTGAAATCAAGAATTTCCCGTATAGAAGTTCTATAGAACGTACTCGGAGATATAAATTACATGGCCTAAACTATAGTGGTTTACTGGTACTGGTGAAGAGTTCCAATATGCAGAACTTGGTTCCATTGTCAGAACTTCTCATTGACACCTTATTATAACCTTAGCTAATTAATACCATTCAACTCGGAATACCTACTGAATTCGGCGAAAAGGAAGTGTAAGTGCAAAGTGTCTTAACACGCTCCCTGCCTATCCTACAACTTGTGGGATACAGCGTGATACTAAAAAAAAAACACAAACACACATTTCATCTTATTTTCCTTAAGCAAGCTCGGCATAATAATATATATTTTCATAATTCCATTTAGATTTACAAAGTTTATATAAGCTAGTATTATGAAAGTACCTAGGTCTATTTACTGTCGCGGTACTACAACGGTACTGTAATTCGATTTAATGCTATTTACGTTTCGTGTTTAGTGTTTTCGTAGTAATTCAATCTTGAGATGGATTTCTTGGTACCCACTGAGTAGTATTTATGTAGATTTCAAAGGTACATTAAGGATAAAGCGGGAAGCTTATATGGATTAAATTGTGATTTAGCATAGAAATAAGAAATTTTATATAAATTATTCCTTTATTATAGTTCCTATAGATATCTAATTCTATTTTTTTTTATTTTGCGCGGCGTTGTGATGCGCCGCATACTCAATACGCAATTCCTCTAGAAATTTGTGAGGCCAGTCGTGGCGCAGCGGCACAAAGTGTGACTGTAAACCGACTGGTTGTGGGTTCGATCCCCACTCGAGGAGATGAAATATTTACTTAAATTTATATTTCCATTTCTTCGCTCTGGTGTCGAGGCCAAGCGCGGCGTTGAGTTCTGCCACTTAACACGCAATGCCTCCAGAATTCGGCAGAAAGTGGGGAACGAAGTGTCTAAAAAAACACTAGGTTCCCTCTGCCTACCCTGCTGTGTGCGGGATACAGCGTGAAGCTAATTTAATTTAATTTTTAATTTTATTTGTGAAAAGTAGGAAATAGAGTGTCTTACTGGGAACGGAGTGTCTTAACACTAGATCTCCAGGTTCACACTGCTGTGTGAGGGAAACTAAACCAAACGACTAAAGCTTAAGGTAACGTCTGACTGTACGTGACGATCGTACATTACATTTCTATTTGAAGAAAATAAACTATTTTAATTTCCTCGCTCAGTTTTGATGACGCTATTATAAGGAATTATTTAAATATTTTAAAGTTCAAAATTGGCCCAAAAATATTTATATATGACGGTCCCTTTGCTTTACTTTATTTACGTTATTTCTACTTTAAGTTATTGAATATTACGAGATTAAATGAATCTCTTAGTCCTCGAAATTTGATGCTACGATGGTGTAGAGAAACAGCGTCATACTAAGGAATTATTATATTTTTAATGTCTCCGCTCTCTTAGTGTAAAAGCGGCTTGAGCTCCACAATAAAGCAGATAGTCTTTGTTTCAGCTTGAAAAATCTAGATTCTGTTTGCTTACGTAGTTATACGGGATCCAACGTTTTTTTTAGCTTCAATCTGTAACCTGTAGTCCTATGAGTAGGCAGAGTTTCCAAAACCTGGTTGTGGATTCTATCCCCACTCGAGGAAATTAAATATTTATTTTACATTTATATTTTCATTTCTTCGCTCTGGTGTCGATTTAAAGCGAGGCGTTAAGTTCCGCCACACAGCACGCTTTACCTCCAGAACTCGACGAAAAGTGTGGAACGGAGTGTCTTAACACTAGGTTCCCTCTACCTACCGTTCTGTGTGCGAGATACAGTGTGAAGCTGATTTTTTTAATAATAATAAAATATTTATTGCCATGAAATACATACACAATTTTAGAACAATAGAACATTATTGCAGCTGATATTATGGCAAAAATGACCCTTAAAAATGTTTACCTAACCGATTTATCTAGCAAAAGCTGGAACACACCCAGTTCCTATTATACACGTTCATATCGACGTCATACTTCACAATAACCGAGATTAGCGTACATTCGTATACAGATCATTGTTTATTGCGGCGAATACATAAACCATTGTAAATAAATCCACTAGATTTCCTAACTAGGCCAGTCGTGTCGCAAGGCACAAGTGTGTGATTGTACGCGACTGGTTGTGGATTCGATCCCCAATTGAAAAAAGGAATTATTTAATATTTTCACTTGTTCAATGTGGTGCTTAGACAAAAGCGCGGCATTGAGTTTTACTACTCAACACGCAATGTTTCCAGAATTCGCCGTCAAATGGGCCTGAATTGAGTGTATTAAAATGAGGTTCCCTCGCCTTATCACCTTGCCTTTGCTGTGTGTGAAATATAGTAAGAAGGTAGATATTTTTTTTACGTAATTGAGGTATGAAATATTCAGTATATTTTTTTTTTATCTTTTCTTACTTAACTAATCATAGTGACGTGGGATGATGTCTGGACTAACTAACTAACTAACTAACTAACTAACCAACCGACCAACCGACCAACCGACCAACCGACCAACCGACCAACCAACCAACTAACTGACTAACTAACTAACTACCAACTAAAGCTATTTTTGTTTTAAAATAAAGTGTGTTTTTTAAATAATTAACTCTCAATATTTATCTGTATATAGATAAATATCTTTTTAAATATTTAATATAGATCAAATATTTAAAAAGTGACGAAAAGTGTGTTCTCTCTACTTCATTCCATAATTTCTTACTTAAAGTTTTTTACACCTAATCCTCAAAAACAATTAGATCGGACTCAACTCAACTTATCTCTCTCTAAACACTTATTTCGAGCATTGTAATATTTATATTGCTGTTAATAAAATTTCTTAATTTTCTAATAAATATATATTTAAAAAATCCTATTATCTGACAACCACCAGTCGTGCCGCAAGGGCAGAAGTGTGTAGACGTTATAGGTTTTAGGTTAAATTCCTACTAGAAAAAATTAAATATTTAATATTTTCGGTTTCTCACTCTGGTAACGAGGCAAATTACGGCACTAAGTTCTGCCACTCGACACGCACTGCCTTAAAATTTTGGCGAAGGGTTAAAAAGTGAGAAACAGAAGTGTCTCAATGGGAACGGAATGTATTAACGCTAAGTACCCTGCTATTTGCGGGACATAGCGTGAAGTGAAGATTTAGTTAATTTAGGCAAAGCTGCGTTATAAATTATTCACTCCCTCGAGTGGAAATCAAAGTCACAACCACCAAGATTATAATCAGACACTGCACTACGATGGCTACATTTTTTTTAATTACAATAATTATTATTACTTATCTCATTAATTAATGATTAGAACTGGAAAACAATTTGAAGTTAAATTAATACGAAATACATACTATATATAATATACAAATTGAAGTTAAGATTCCTTCTTGGAATATTTTGTTTGTTTGTTACGGTTTTACGTGAATCTATCAACCAGTGAAATTATGTACACATATATCCAAAAGTAAAATCATATAAAAAAATCTTAATATTAATTTTAGTAGAAAAGGATGACTTAATATAATTGTAATTTTGCAAATAGCTCTTAAGTACGGTGAGCATTAAAAAAGCAATTTTGTAAAATCAACTAGAAAGATTTAAATTAAAATATATTTAAAATATCGTCGTATACATATATATAAACGTTTAATTTTTATTGTTATCTAATAATCAATAAATAGTAAAGTTTTTATTTGGTACTTTCGAAGTTTTTATAGAGAATAACTAATAGAAAATTAAAAAAAAAACACACGTTCAACGTCGCAAACGGTTCCCTAAAACTAGTAACCTGTTTTTTTTTACAGGAACAAATACAGGTTCCTCACTAACTCACTCAATAGTCCACACTAAGTATCTAGTCACAAACAAGTACATTTAACGCTTACCAAAGAGATAATCCAAGCTGACTTTACGACGTCTTTAAGACTATGACTCTCTTTAATAGCGCAATTCGTCTCGTTACCTGAGCTAAGTAATGTAGTTAAGTTGTTATTTTATTGTAGAATTAAAGTAGAAGTCCAAATGTAAACGCAACAGTTGCGAGTTCGATTCCCACTTGAAGTTTATTTTCTCGATGTCTCGATAATTGTTGGGAAAATCGGAAAAGGGTTGACAGGAGCGTAAATACATTCTGGAGTTAAGATATTCAGTTACCATTCCGCCGTTGAGTGGAAGAACCCGACGCGCGCTTTAAAATTCTATTTAAAATATATATTAATATATTTTTACATTACACAAAAAATGGAATTTCAAAAAATCTTTTTTCTGAGAAATCTCAAGCTTATTTAAAACATCGTGGTGATCTGGGCTCAATGCTTATCGCATTTTTTAGAAAACGTTCTCAGCAACCTGGTGCTATTGCAATTTCTTATAAATATTGAAAGAGATAACGTTCCCTATCTAAAAAAAGAACATTATTTTCAATAAAAACAATTTTAATTGTAAAAGTTTTAAGTTTAGGTTCTGTGTTTTGCATTATTTATCACCTTTAGGTGAATGGAAACATAGAGTTAAGACACTCCGTCCCCATTAGTTCACTCCATCACGATTAAAACACTTCCTTCCACCCTTTTGACGAATTGTCGAGATCTGTTGAATGACAGCACTACGCTTTGCCTCATTATCAGAACGAGCCAATAAAAATATTAGGGAAATACATAGTTCCCCAAGTATACTTTTGAAACTATTTTCGGTTTTCCGTTTCCGTTAGAAGCGTTGAAATTCACTACTAAGATATCTCTCTCTAACCCTCTCTAAAATAGCACGATCTTCTTCATTCTCACCGTGACATTCTCGCCAGTACCTGCCATTCTGTGTATATCCTACGACTCCGCATATCCTACGAAGACATCGCATCTCCGTGGTGTTTATCTTCCTTTCATTCGCTGCCACATAACAGTGTCAGTACCAAAACTGCATTGTGTACGGCCAAACGCGCAGCTGTGCTGACGTTTTACCGTCTCATCAACGCAGCTAAGACTCCGTTAACCTTGTTACCGGCAGCAATACGCCTTTCTACATCCATCTCTTCCATATCTACTGAACATACTTCCCATGTATACCACTTCGTTCACTTGTAGTATCTTACCATTTACACTGATGTTATTCCGTCCTTTCTTCATCTAATAATAATATATTTCGAAAACGCTAACTTTCTTGACGTATTGAGTAATTTTGACTTACTTGTCACCCAATCAAGCTGTGAAACTTTGATGTTCTCGCCAAATTTACATATTTATAGCGTGTAATCAAAGAGAATTTATTTTAAAGTCACTCTTTTTTTAGATAATCTCAATTGGTTGCTAGTAAATATTTAATATAGTATAAAAGTACACAAAGTGTACAAATAATAAAAACTATAATCCGTCAAATAATAGGCCGTCGTTGAGCAGTGTCATAGCGTGACCGTAAATGCCGACCGTTGTAAAAGTTGAGTTCCAGACGCTGCTTCGCCTGTGTGGACTCTTGCCTTACCATATTACTAACCGGTAAAAATTTGGTAGGTTCCCGAGAGTAAGAAAGCAACACGACAGAAGTAACGACGTCGTTTGTCATCTTCAAGATCGCTCAAATAAAACTTTATTTGGGCGGACGAGGACTAGCGGAGAATTTACATTTTCTATATGTGAAGCTACTTTATTTTATATAACTTAGTAAATATCTTAAAAAAATATAATAAGAAAACTTAATCTCCATCAATTTTGAACAATAATGTTAAACTAAAGAAGAAATTTATATATACTTATGTATGTATGTCGAATTATTCATATCTAATAGTTTCTAGTCACGCAATCAACCACACATATTATATCAAATTTGGGTGAGAACTTGAGCTCTGATTTGCATATATCAGAATAGATTTAATAGTGATATATATATAGATATATTTATATATTTACATTTATATATATTGTAAATAGTATTCTGTATTAAAACGTAAATTAACGTAGTGTTTAATGTGAAGGTTATTGAATTAAGGTAGGTAGAGGCAACCTAGTGTTAAGACACTCTGTTTCCCACTTTCCGCAGAATTCTGGAGGCATTGCGTGCTGAGTGGCGAAACTCAACGAAAGAGAAAGAGCGAAGTAATGAAAATCTGAATGTAAATAAATATTTTATCTCCTCGAGTGGGGATCGAACGACGACGACAATGTAAAATCGACTGATTGTGGCAGTCGATTTTACAGTCACAATTTGTGCTTCTGTGCCACGAACGGTCGGATAAAATATGTATGTGTATGAAGATCGTATTTAAAATGAAAAAGATAAATAACAAGGCAAATTTTCAATACTTTTTCTATATAGATATCCCAAAGTAAGTAAAGTTTCTCAAATAAAACATTGAATACTGCTTTTAGGCTACAATTATATGTCACGCGCAGGAATCTTGATTTCATGAAAGTGTAATGACAATTTTCGACATCACTATTACCTTAACAGATTGGGAAAGGGAAAATATACAAACCATAAGACCATATAACCAAATAAGAATTGAATTTGAATTGAATTGAACACACAACCACCGCACTAAAAGCACTACCATGACAACACTGTACGCCACGAAACAGACATCATTAATATTAGTTCTACGAAATCTCCAGCCGCTAGTACTGAGTGTATAATTGAACACCCTCGACATCATATGGGACAACAGTTTGGCACATCACATGTCATATTAATTAAATCCATTTTCATTATATTATTAGCGCAAATACGTTATTGAGTTATTACTTGTTTATATGTTGATAACGACATTATTACAAAGATAAGATAATAGATAATATTTGAGGCCGTCGTAGCGCAGGGGCACAAGCGTGTGACTGTATAAGTGACGGTAGTAGGTTCGATTCCCACTCGCGTAATCATATTTATTTATTTATAAGGCCTACCAAAGATTGACATAATTATTACATGTCCTTAATAGGAAAAAACAAAGTAAATCATATCTAAATACATTTACAGGTGAGCTCCACATGCAATAGCAAAATTTGAAACAAAAACAAATTTCTTATTTTCTCGCCGTAAGGCAAGCGAAACAATATACGCTACGCCACGAGAATTCGGCGGAAAGTAGGGAACGAAAGTGTCTTGGGTGTAACAGAGTGTTGTAACACTAGTTTCCCGAATTCTTCTGACTATTCTGCTATGTGCGTCAAAGATTTTTTTAGCATTCTCCCGTAGCAACGAAGGTAAGGGGATCCGCAAACGTAGTGTTAACATACTCCGTTGTCCATTGTCCACCCGTAAACGATAATAATTACTAATAACATTTCTTGTTAACTAGCAGAACTACTACTTCACTCATTAGTATTACTGTACAATAAAAACTTAAAATCGACTTTAAAATCGTCCTTCATTTCTCTAAAGACTCTAAACAATGCCTATCAAATTGCCAATAGCCATTCCTTTACATAATAAATTCTCATAATCAAAAGCTATAAAAGAAACAACAAAAACATTATAATATTATAAAGAACACACAGGAAACCCGATCATCGTAAATAATGGTACCCTACACTTCAAACGCAACGCTCTCCCCTGGCTATGGCCATACTATGGAGTTACAGCTCTTTATGGACTTCGGTTATAAAACTGAAGTTAGTAGATAACGATGTCTTTTGCCCTTTGATGTCCGCTTGTTACAACTTTACTTGTTAGAAAAACTCTGTCATACGATAGTTCTGTTGTTTTGTCGTGTTCCACAGGATTTATAGCGCTATAGCCAAGATAATATGATCTTTTTTTTCTTTTATGGAAGAAGGTAGAGATAGAGGCACTTTTTTTAAGGTACCCATGTCGTATTGACCTGGAAACACTGCCGCATATGGATCTTCCCCGGTTGCATGGCCGATGGAATAACAGGGCTGGCCGTGTCATCCCAAGATGGTGGTGGACGGCATTCAGGTTGGAGTATAGACCTCTGATGTTGCAATAGTTCATGTTAAGCGTCGTAGAAGTTGCCGTGGAAAGTACGCCTCGTTCGTAGCGCGGTACTGTGCCCACCCGAGAATTGATGGGGCAGCCTGAGCTTAGGGACTCCGGGAGGGATTTTCCAATACGAGAAGTGCTAGTACCCTCCTGGTGTATTTTATATTAAAATTTGGATAGAAATTGGACAATAGAGAATTACAGAGTATAGTAATACAAAACAGTACGTCACAAAGTAAGTAATAAAATAATTTATTTGAATTTAACCAAAAAAAAATCAAGCGAACAACTTGAACTTCAAACGTCTAAGTGTTTTAATCAGTTAAATCATGTACTTATCTAGATCATGATTCTTGTACAGTAGCTATTTTTGTTTTTATCATTGTTGTTATTTATTAAACATATTTTCCTTATATATAAATTACATGCCAAAGAATTATTCCTGAAAAATACTTCAAAAAATGTATTATAAATTATCTTAAATCCTTTTATTTCAGTGTAATGCAAGCATTAGTTGTTATCTGATATTGTTTACACAATGCTGTCTAAAGATAACTATTATTCGATTTTATTGAACTGAATAACTATTTTATGTTTTCACGTTAGATTACAAAAATATATTTTACATCCAAAATATTTTGTTATTTTTTTCTTTTTAAACATTTTTTAAAGTGTTATTCCACACTTAGGAAAGAAAAATACTTATTTAGAAAACGTATAAAAATTTGAACGTAGCGGGACTCGAACCCGCGCCTCCTGGAAACCGACCAGATCGAATCCCACTGCGTTTAAATTTTTATACGTTTTCTAAATAAGTATTTTTTTCTTTACGCTATATACCGCATGCAGAAGATCGGCAGTTAACGTAGCATAAGGAAACTTGGTTTCCCAATTTTCGCCATATTCCGTGTTGGGTGCTATACTTCAACGCCACGTTGTGTCTTTTTACCAGAACAAATGAATAAAAAGAATTTACTTATGAAAACACCTCTTTTCTCGTCTTTTTGCCGAGATTTCGAGGCATCGAGAATTGTATGAATTGTATGGTGGAACTCAACGCCGCGCTTTGCCTCATTACAGAGTGATAAAATAAAAATATTAATTATGTTATTCTCCTGAGTGGGAATCTAACTATAGCTATATCCTCCTGTGACTCAGAGGGGATTAGTTTAAAGAAATCTATCGTTATCAGGAACTGAGTGTTCCCTATTTTCCGCCGCCAACACTAGGTTCCCTCGGCCTACCCTACTGTGGGATACAGCAAGAAGCTAACTATTTGAGTATTAAAATATCAATGAAAAAATCTTTTTAAATACAAACTTTCTAGATTTTTTTATCGTATATAGTATTTTACAAATCAATCAACTTAATTTGGTGTCCATATTAAGTGGATTGTATAAAAAATTGCCACTGAACCGAGCTGAAAAACTGTCATTTCGTTACGACGACCATTTTGGATTAACAACAATATTGAACATATGTAATTTCACTGTCATCACAACGGACACAAAAGTCCTAATCTAAATATCAGCTCAACTGGACACTGGGAAATGGTTCAAATTGATTTAAAAAAAACACCAAAATTAAATGCCTATAAGTATAAGATTCACAAAGTAAAAGAAATATATAAAGTAAGAGTAAAAGTAAAAGCAGCAATGAATTCACGTCTTAATAAGATAAAGATGCGGTAATCCGAATGATGGCTGTAAATTATAGGGAGGACCACTATAAATCAAGCGTGAAACCGCATTCCCTTTGTCCATGTAACTTTTTCTGAAATAAAGGACAATACAGGCTCAATCAGGATACTTGCGCGATGCGGAAAATTTATATATATTTCTTTTATTTTTATGTACTTTGTACGTTTACACGTACGTATATATTTATCTATTTGTGGATATATATTTTTTTAGCTTCATACTGTATCCCGTAAGGAGCAGGGTAGGCGGGGGGAACATAGTGTAGCGGAGTGTCTTACCGCTACTGATTTCCGTAGTTATATAATAGGTGACTTTGTGTCCTCACAAGCACACCTCCTGCTCAAACAAGGCGCAAAACGCGACACGGTTCGATTCCCACGTGATTCTTTAGTGTCGAGGCAAAGCGTGGCGTTGAGTTCCACCACTCAACAGTCTTAAAGTAGATGCTCCCTCCTACTCTGCTTTGTACAATGTTTTTTTTTAAATTTACTGTAAGTATGCATATTTTTGATATCTGTTTTCTCCAGCTTGCGTTAAATTAATTTTGTAACATACGTCTGATCATGCATAGAAATCTATAATAAAGAGAAAGCAGCACAGCGTCTGACTATAAACCTGCCGGTTGTGGGTTCATTTCCCATTCGGCAGTGTGAATTATTTTCACTCTACACACATATATATTTTTTACTTTAATAAACAAATAGAATTAAAGCTCAACTTGTTGTGGTCTTAAAAATTGGGCGGAAAATAGATTTCCCCACTCGAGGAGATGAAATATTTATATCAATTCATATTTGCATATCTTCGCTCTGGTTTAGAGGCAAAGCGCGTTGAGTTTTGCCACTCTACACGCAATGCCTCCAGAATTCGGCGGGAAGTGGGGAATGGAGTGTCTAAACGCTAGGTTAACTCTGCCTACTCTGCTGTGTGCGGGATACAGCGTGAAGCTGATTTTTATAGAGAAATAATCTTTTTATAGAGAAATCTAATCTTATACTGCTATGTTTATCTCATAGTATACATGTACTCGTAGTTATATGAGCGGAGTCTTCGAAACAGACTTAATGACTTCCTTTTCCGTTTACTAATTACATAGAAAAACAATTAATTATTTTGTCCGGGATTTCATCATATGTATATATATGTAAACAACGGTTCAGTATAAGCTTGATTTGAATTTCAAGGTATATTTATTCTATTATTATCACCTTTGCCTACCCTGCTGTGTGCGGGATACAGGGTGTAGCTGATTGAATTTAATTTATTTTTTAAATCACTGTTTAGGGCAGCGTTGTTATATATATGTGTAAGTAAATACACATGTTTATGTATATATCACAACTATGGCCGGTGGCTTCGTCTTTGTGCCTAAATTGACTGTATTGGACGAATAGACATATTTAAATAGCCTAAGATTTCTGATACAATATGTAGCTTTCTTTGATAAACAGATTTACTAATAGATATATATATATTTTACATACGAATCAATAGTTACTGAGATTAGCGCGCTCAACCAAACAAACTCTTCAGCTTTATAATTTTAGTATAGCATTTTATTTTCCCCTATAATCTCCATATATAATAAAAGGATAGAAAAGTCAATTCTGTACATGAAAGATATAAAAAAAATAAAAATTAGGTCGGTTAATATGTCGATTATAGAACCTAAAAAACCACTCAGCAGAATTCTTGTCTGTCTGTCTGTCTGTCTGTCTGTCGGTTTGTTTGTGCGTCAATCACGCAAAAACTACCTGACAGAAATTGATGAATTTTTGCATGGTGTTAGCCTAGGGCCTCAAGGTACATTTTTTTTGGGTTTCATTCCGAATTTCATGATAGTTTTCTTTAAAAAAAATAAAAACTGAAAAATATAAATTACCTAAAATACCGATAACTACTGTATGAAATTAAATTAATTTAGGCATGGCAATAGTTCAAAGCTTAATGCCACTTATAAGATAGTTTTTATCATGGAGTATAAAGAATTTTTTGTAGAAAAAATTACATAATTATATTTTTTAATAAAAAAAATCGACTTCTTCAATTTCAACCGGATTTCACACTTTGAACTTAACTAAACTTTCACCAAACTACCCCTTATATGTACCCTTTCTAATTAAAAAGAATCATTAAAATCGGTTGAATTGATATTGACTTAAACGTTCATTTGTCGCGCATATACTTAATGTAAGTCTGAGATTTATATGATTTTCTCATAGATACCATTGTTGGACATAAACTAAATTAAAATAAGACTACACGGGAGGCATTAGCTTTCAAATAAAAAAGGAATCATTAAAATCGGTTCATACAATCAAAAATTCCAAGGTAACAAGGATAAAAAATACAGTCCAATTGATGACCCCTTTTAAGAAGTCGGTTAATAGTAATCTGACATAATTAAATTACGACTATTTCATTTAACCACATTTTAAAAGAAGAAAGTAAATTGAGGCCGTTCGTTGCACAGGGGCACAAAGTGTAACTGTTGTGGGTTCGATGACCACGCAAGGAAACGAAATATTTATTTAAATTTATATTTCCATTTCATCGCTCTGGTTTCGAGGTAAAGTGCGGCGTTGAGTTTCACTACTCAGCACGCAATGCCTACAGAATTCCGAGAAAAGTAGGGAACCGAGTGTCTTAACACTAGGTGTCCTATGCCTACCCTGCTGTGTGCGGGATACAGCGTGAAGCTAAAAAAAGAAGTATAATCAATATTTGTTCAGTCTACCATAATTATTATTTTAAACGTCAACGTTGGTGATATTAACAAACATAATACAGTAGGTATATTTTACGGGATTAGCTCATATGGCGATGTGTAGAATAAAAAGTATATGTATTTGGAAAGTAAATTCAGATTGTGAGTTCATAGTTTATAAAAGTTTATATTGTGTTTAGATGGATCACGTGGTGATGTCAATACGTTTTAATGTCATCTTATGTTATCTGTTAAAATAGCGTGAAGCTGATTTAACTTAGTGTTATATTCAAAAGAAATTAATTGTATGTAATACATAATATGTAATTTATTAATACGTTTCAAGTATGAAAAAAAGAAAAAATGCATTATAATTGCATTTGTTTTTCCTTCCTATATTTTGTTATTCTATTATTTATATCGATATATCAGGAACGTAAATGCGGGAACAGAGTTGCATGCCATTTTAGTACAGAGTAACCTCTAAAAAATGTATTTACTAAACTGAATAAAAAAAAATGTGTGATTCCTCTATAGAATATATTATTCTATATTATACATAAAACAGGTAAAAACTGTGCATATGAAGGTATCCTCCTGTAGTTTAACTATTTTCAATTACTATCAACACTACATTGTCGATACTAATGTGGTATTACAATACATTTTGAATATTTTTCCGCCATTATGATGACATAGACAACTTTTTAATTTGAAAAAATAATGTATTTACTATAAGAACGTTGGTAGTTTTTCAAAAGGTATAAGAATAAAAAATTACCTAAACTATGCTTCTTCGCAAGTGGTCGTAGTAACTATTGGTATCAATTTTCCAAAAAATCACTATAAATATTAAATATGCTCAATTATACAGAGTTTTTTTGTTAGGACCACTTTAAATGAAACCACAGTTTAACTACTCTATAAAAGCCTATTACATATTAAATTAAAAACCCGAAAATAAAAAAAAAATTTTTTCAAACAAAATAAATAATAAAATTATCGTTGTAAAATAAAAAAGTTATTTTTTCAAACAAAATAAATAATAAAATTATCGTTGTAGAATAAAATACAATTTGTCAAGAACGACGCACGCACACATAAACCTATCAAAGGGAAACCGCCGCATACTAGGTATTGAATGTTGTGTTCTCCTATAATCAGTTGTACATAATAGTATAAATATATCTTAAAAATGTATGTCATGTTAACCAATATGTACGACAGTTGGAGATCCATATACATAAATAAATAAATAAATAAATTATTACGCGTAGGTATTGGCGGCTATAAGTTTAAAGTTCTAAACATTTTAGTACTATTTTTGTAGTAGTGTGGGTTTACATTATTGGTACCTATGCGTAACCGCGTCATACGAAATATAGATATGAATAAACATTGTGAAATGAGAAAAAAACCTACGTCTTCACTGTTGATGTATCTTGCTTAAATTCTTTAGGTACGGGTTTAAACTATTTTACCCTATATGCCCAATTGTAACTGTAACGCGACGTTGTGGGTGCGATCCACACATGCAGGATTGAATTATAACTTAATAATATTTTCATTTCGCACATCAGTCACACATTATACCCAATATCTTACACTAAGTTGCCCTACTAAGGGCGGGATAAAGCGTGGATCTGGTTTTAACTTTATGTGAACCGATTAAAATAAAATCCAATCCAGTTGAGGCCAGTCGTGGCGCAGCGGCACAAAGTGTGACTGTAAAACCGACTGGTTCTCTGAGTTCGATCCCCACACGAGGAGATGAAATATTTACTTAAATTTATATTTCCATTTCTTCGCTCTGGGGTCGAGGTTAAGCACGACGTTGCGTTCTGCCACTCAACACGCAATGCGTCCAGAATTCGTTAGAAAGTGGGGAACGGAATGTCTTAATACTAGGTTCCTCCCTCTGACTAGCATGAAGCTGCTTGAAATAAAACTAATGCTTAATATTTAAGGGCAGTTTGCCAGAATACAAACAAAAAAAGTATTTAAATCGGTTAAGCCGTTTCTGAGATTATCGTGAAGAAACGCACATATAGTAAGTATCGATAAGTTGTGTTTTTATTTCAAATATTCAATTGAAGATTCTTATGGGAGGTACGAAAATGCGACCTAAAGTTTTAACAACTTTCTCATAAAAAATCTTCATTACGTTGCAAACATACATTATAAGTAGTGATGCGCCGAATATTCGTTTGGTATTCGGTGTATATATATCATCGTTCTCTGCGGGTGAATATGCGTGTAAAGTTTGGCACCGCTCCGCTCAAGCAAGGAGATAGACATAGCATTAAGTGAGACTCATTTAATTTATAATAATAATTAAATAATAACAATCAAACCGAATGTATTCGGCGCCATAACCGAATAATTCGGCCGTTTTATATATTGGCCGAATACGGCACGACGATAATGAAAAAGATGACATACGTATACCGAATAGAAACCGAATATTCGGCGCATCTCTAATTATAAGTATATCAAAACACGAACAAGTCAATAATTCTGTGGTTTAAGCGGGCGAAGCCGCGAGCGGGTCGCTAGTATATAAATAAAACAAAACATTTAGATATGTTGAGTAAAATATCTATCAATTGGTTGTTCAACTTCAAGCTTTTACGGATGAACGTACATAAAACCGTTTTTCAATTAGTTCAAATAAAAATTGCTTCACTCGATAGGTACTTCACGTGTGAAACACGAATAGAATAGACAAATACTATATTGCGTCGACATTTAGTGGGTGTTTCTTTTATTAGAAAAATATATAAACATTTTGAACGTAGCGGGAACCTGCGGCCCTTGGGAATTCGTCTTAACTTTCTAACCGCTAAGCTATGACGATTTTTAACTATACGAAAACATATATAGATATGTAGACAGTAAAAATAAATGCATTATTCTTTATTGATTTAATAAGTCACTAAGGTCTTCAATTCTTGCACAATTACATACGGAGAGTGGATGTTGGTGTCGATATTTGAGCTACATTTATTTATTTTACTTATATATACTTTATTGTACACCACAAATACAAAGCAAGCAAAGTCATAACTACTTTTAGCAAATGCACATAACATTGTGTGAAGCACAAAAGGCGGTCTTAGCGCTAATTAGCGATTTGTTCCAGACAACATTACATTTTGTCTTAGCTTTGAAAAAATTTTTAAAAGTCTAGTCTTCCATAAATCAATATACATACATACTTCAATATTTATTACCAAATCATATCATAATTGCATGAACATATTTAAGTATGCCATATAAAAATAACACATGAAAAGCTAAAGGCAGCTTCACGATTCTTCCCTCATAGCACATTAGGTAGAGGGAACCTAGAGTCTAAACACTCCGTTCTACCCGTTCCGCTCATTATCGAGACAATGCATATAGAGTGGCGGAACTCAACGCTGTAGCCAACACCAAATATTCCGTCCTAAAATTCAAATTTCCTGAAATTGTCTCTATCTAGAATTGAAGAAAAGCATCAAGCGATACACGTTACACGCAACACCTCGTTTCGGCCCCTTGACCATTCAGAAGGGAAGTTTTTAAGTACGGTCGGACGTGATAAATGTACCCCTTTATTCGAGTCACCTATCAAGCTACCTTCGATTTTTTTGTTTTTTATATTGTCACTGAAAAAAGCAATTTTCAGGATCATATAGCGCTTAGAACGTTTTTGTATTGGCGAAAGAATATACATTTATAACAATCGATAGCTTATTTTATTCATTGGAAGGTATAAATTTAATAAATTCTTTTTGTTATAATCCTTGGGAGATATAAAAATATTTTAGTAAATTTTATATTTGAGTTGAGGCCGTCGTGTCGCAGGGGCACAAGAGTGTGACTGTAACGCGATGGTTGTAGGTTCGATCCCCACACAGTGGAATTAATTACTTTATTAAACAAATATATACATAAAAAAATATGATATTTTATTTTTACTTTAACGTTGAAACTTATTTATTATCAAATATAACATTTTTTTATTGTAAAAATAATTATAATAACTATATGGTTATTTAAAATTTGAAAAATAATACATTTTAACATCATACGCCGATTCTCTCGATGAAATCGAACCAACAACTATCGCGGTAACAGTTAGCATGATAATTGATCACGTTTCTTAAAATTAAAATTCAAAAAATTCAAATCACCTTCACACTGTATCCCGCACAATGCAAAGTTGGCAGAGGGAACGTAGTGTTAAGATACTCCATTCCCCACTTTTTCCTTAAAAAATAATAAAATAATAATTGAAAAATAAACGAAATTAATTTATCCAACCAACCCCTGTCAAAGCGGTTCGGCATTTTATTACTGGTGTAAAGCGCAGACGACGGGACGTGTATTTACATAATAGCCAATCAGCTCGCGATATGCTTCTGATGACGTCATCGTCATATTTGACACTTGTATTGTATAAGGGTAATAATATAAAATATGGGGTTCAATATAGTACGTACGTACATACAATTAAAGTATGCAAAATTACATATATACAATGCAGTGGGAACGGAAGTGTTTTAATGGAAACGGACTGTCTCAACACCAGATTCCCAAGTTTCTTCTGCTTATCCTACATAAAAAAAAAATAATAATAAATAGTATAAAGATCTTTAAATCTCTCTATTTTTCCCTTTTTTTTCGGTCGTCAGTGTTTACATAAATGAATCTGAACCGTTTTTCAAAGCCGACTTTAAGATCATTTTAAATGTTAAGTCCCAGGCACCGTTTAAAGTGTCACATTAGTCACGTAATGTCACGTTGTGAAATTACATCTCATTTCTTCTTCCCTCATCCTCTGCATCTGGCTGAATAGAAAAAATATATTTAGTTAGGTATATACTTATGGTTTTACTTTTTTTTCTAAGAGGATTATGTCCAAGTGGTGAAATGAAATCACTATTTTTTCAAAAAAGTGGATCACTCATTCGCTAATGCGGATCAGTGACCCCCTTTTGTTTAAATATCGCTTATATATATATATGATTATCGAACTCACTAACATCCTGTACAGCAACATATTGCACACACGCGCCACTAGTTGCAATTTATATATTTTTTCTATCTTTATGCTGCATATAGAAGGGCAGGCAGAGCAGACGTGGGAACCTACTGTTAAAGCACTCCGTTCCCATTAGGACAATTCCGCTCCCTACTTTCCGGAGCTCCAAACTACGGTTTGTTTCGTTACCAGAATGACTAAACGATATTAATTATTCATTAAATAATATTAAATATTTCATTTCCTCGTGTAGAAATCGAACCAACAACCTGTCGCGTTACCCCTGCGCCACGACTGGCCTCAATTTACCTTCATTTGTGTATATCTAGGTCTTAATTTCCTATTTAAACCAAGTAAATAATAATAGTTTAAAACATCCGCGTACGACGTGTCAGCTTACGCCGCCTAACGTTTCAGATAAAACTTTAAGAAAGGAGTATGATAATAAATCGCCAAGTTTCTCCGCTACTTGGCAGTCTTGAGTCTTGAATGTAGAGTTACTGGATATACTGTTAATAAAAAACTATTACTATAAATTAAATAAATATAAAAAAAAATCAGCTTCATGCTGTATCCCGCACACGGCAGGGTGGGCAGAGGGAACCTAATGTTAAGAAACTCCATTCCCCACTTTCTGCCGAATTCTGAAGGCATTGCGTGTTGAGTAGCAGAACTCAACGCCGCGCTTTGCCTCGACACCAGAGCGAAGAAATGGAAATATAAATTTAAGTAAACATTTCATCTCCTCGAGTGGGGATCGAACCCACAACCAGTCGGTTTTACAGTCACACTTTGTGCCGCTGCGCCACGACGGGCCTCGATTATTAAAGTTCAGTTTCAGTCTTGCTTACGCCGTTTTAAATTAACATATTTTTGTTTATCGTTATATGAATAAAATCAATTTAGTGTGTTCTTTAAAATAAGTAAAATGATGAAAAAATACATTTAAAACGATATTTTCATTATTACCTCGCCTGAAATCGAACCCACAGCAAATGCATTCAAATTCTGAAGTTAATAAACTCTTGCGCATTGTTCACTTTGAAAAGAAAAGTAGTCAAAAGTAAGCAAAATCCTTATTTCAAATCTTCGCAGTCTACAGCTAACTTCACTAATAGCTGATCGAGCTTATTAAATACATTTATCTGATTGACTTTAAATTTGGCAAGGGAAAAACACGGGAACCTGGGAACATAGTGTTAAGACAATCCGTTCTCGTTAAGACCACTTCAATACTTCGACTTCGTTGTGTGGTGGAACATAACGCCACGCTATGCTTTGAATCGATCCCACAACCTGCCACGTGCACGCATCTGCTTCTGTGCCACAATGGCTATCCTCAAGTGAATAAATGAAGCAAAATAAATTGTACAATTATAAAAACAGACCAGAGTTGAAGAAATGGAGACTGCCCTTTCCCCAACAATTTAACAGTACAGGTTAGTAAAAAAGAAATATAATAAAATCATCCAGATTTTTTACATCACCGACCGCCTTGTCCTACCTTATGACTTAGCAACGGCATAAATTAGCGCGACGAACATTATATAGCAATATTAGAACAACGATGTTTTATTACCAAACTTTGTAAGTTCGAGACGTGCGTCGCGTGCCTTCGTGCTAGTTTAGCCTTTGGTATTTAAACATTTTAGAAAGCATTTATGTATATTAGTAGAAACTATTGTTGTAAATGGCAAACTGTTTACAAGTATACTTAATTATTGATGTGATTGTTGTTGTAGTAATGCGGAGGGAATTAATAATTTAAAATTTTCATTTTTTTGTTCTGACAACAAGATGTAACGCGGCATTGTATTCTGGCACTCATCACGCAATACCTACAATTCTATTTTAATACAGAGTTTCCTCGTCTCTTAATGGTAGAAATTAGCGCTTTAAATGGATTCTTACAGACAATCCTAATTAAGTTCAAGAATTATAATTTTTTTTGGGTTGAAATATTTGTGCGAAAAAATAAATTCTTAAAATTTTTCAGAGCAAATGAGCAGAGGACGAAGAGAGAGGAGAGAGAGAGTTTCTTGAAATGTAATTTTCCATAACAATTTTGTAAAAATAATACACATTTCTTAAATACCCACAATAATTTTCACTCTTTATTTATATTAAGGAATAGTGATGTAATTAATAATTTAATCGACCGATATCTGTAAATATTTATCAAATTAAGTAATGTAGTCGTTTTATAGTGATAATTTTATATGAGTGTTAGTATTTAAAAAAAAATTGCACTTGAAAAACAAGAATGTTTTCATCTTTCAATAGTTTTCTGTATATACTAAATATGATTAAAATATTTATTTAACAGATGAACAATTAGATTAAACTTTATATCTAGAATTGATATCTATTACATGACATTTTTCTATAAAACATAAGATACACTGCGCATTTCGTATTCTATTCTCATAATAAGACGGAATCAAAAATAAATATTTCAAATGATAGCAACCTTTACATGCTGTAATTATTTTACAGGCAACCATGTGGTATAATGTTGTGAAAAAATAAACCTTTATTTGATATATAATTTACTTAAAAACACATGAGTTCAAATTATCAACCTACTTAATGTTGATAATTTGCACTCATGAGACCTGATTAAACCAGACAACCCTGCAAAGCAGGTAACCAAACAAATTGCGGCAGATTGAGTGGCGGCAACCATTCTTAATAATAATAATAATAATAATAAAAGTCTTTATTGCACACTTGAAAAGATACAAAAGAGTAATTTCTTAAAATAAAATGCACAAAGGCGGCCTTATCACTACAAGTGATCTCTTCCAGGCAACCAGATTCCGGAAGGATATAATTAAAAGTGCGGGCATAAAACGGTGCATAGCGACGCGGAAAATAACTAAATAAATAAACAAACAAATAAATACGTAAATACATATATACATAAATACATATATACATACATAATATCAATAGTATCTTATTGCAATTCTCGATCCCGATGGATTCACAAAAAAACATGTGAGTGCAATTTTCAACAAAAACCAATTACCATAAATTTAATTAAAGATCATTGCGGCATGATTTTTCTAGGCAACCCTGGTTTTATCTATTTTACTATCGTGTATTACGTAACTATTATCATTTTAAAAAATAAATTTAATTAAAAAATAGATATCTGCAGATTTATACAATGGGGTCTCGAACTATTAACTGAGTAGTGAAATTAATAACGCAGATTTTTACCAGGAAAATTAAAAGGCAAGCAATTGGATAAAAAGCAGTTTTACATTTTATACCACAGATTTTCCGAAAAAAAAATCATGATATTGTGTATGGTGGACATCAGCACCGCGCTGAATTCCACCATGAGAATACACCCTGGGTGGGTCCCCACACTGTCATCATATTTACAATCAAATGCTGTCCATTGTACTACAAACAAAATATATATAGAATATAGATTGCCATGAGGCCAGTCGTGGCGCAGTGGTACAAAGTGTGACTGTAAAACCGACTGGTTGTAGGTTCGATCCCCACTCGAGGAGATGAAATATTTACTTAAATTTATATTTTCATTTCTTCGCTCTGGTGTCGAGGCAAAGCGCGACGTTGAGTTCTGCCACTCAACACGCAATGCCTCCTAAATTCAGCAGAAAGTGGGGAACGAAGTGTCTTAACACTAGGTTCCCTCTGCCTACCCTGCTGTGTGCGGGATATAGCGTGAAGCTATATAATTTAATTTCAATTTTTATAGATTCATTATTAATATTCACAAAACCCTAGCAATCTTTCAACGATGCCAAAATAAACATAAAGTTTCATTATAATAAAAGCATATTAAACAATCCAGATATGGAAACGTTGCTCAGGTGCAACTATATAACCGAAACCATTAAATGTACTGTAATTATCTGAGTAGACCAATTAATTTGATTGAAGACCGACTGTTCTGCTTTTGTAGTATTACTGGATTTGACTGTATTTAAAGAACCATATACAAATATTTACTATTCATCGATTCAATTTTTTTTTTTGCATTGTTGATTCTCGCTGAGGGGATTGGTGATTTCAATTTTCCAAGCGGTATTTGCTTTGGTGTTGTAGTTATTTTTGTATATGTTGTTTGTAAAGTACTGTTATAGTTATTAGTGTTTCTTATTGTTGTTTTATATATGTTTGCAAGTAACGGTATATAAAATAAGGATCAAATTCATAATCTATACGTTTTTCTGAATCTCATAAAAAAACAGCTTCACGCTATTTAATCCACAGCAGGATGGACAATAAGAAACAGTTAGCTGAGAGAACCGTGTTTCACAAACATTTCGTCCTCCAATTTCGAATTCAAGACAATCGAATCGAGTGAGAATCTAATCCACTCAGACTTGAAATAAACTTTAAATGAAAATAAATTTCAAAGAATATTCTTAAAATTCTCAGTATGATCTTGTTTTACATAATTAAAAACAGTTTAAGAGGCATTACGAAGCTAATGCTTAACGACTTTGGCATAAATTGCCATAACTACTAACAATTCTCTTATATTACAACAAATTTCGGTACGCTTTAATAAATTTTACAAGTAAACTTGGAAATTTATAATACTTGTAAATTTTAATATATTAAACTGATTAAAGAAATATAATATTTTCAGCAATATAAATTAATATTATGTTAATTCAAATTTAACTTAAAATTATCAAATATTTTGATTCTCTACCTTGTATAAATCGAGTTTAGCAACATAAAACAAGATAGAAAATATAAAAAAATATAGTAATTATTTTATCAAATATTTAGATAGTATGAAGAAACCATTGAAAGGTATGGTTAGAGATTAGCACTATCAATCAAACAAACACGTCAGCTTTATAATAACAGTATAGAGTCATAGACTATAGCCACTTTCAGCAATGTGTACATGTTTGTATGTATGTATGACACGGGAGGGTTCTCTCATATCTCATTAAGCATTTATTCCATATTGTATGGCACCATGCGAAGGGTCTGTTTAATTACACACCGTAAGTTGTCTGGCAGGTTCATTAAATTGTTAGTCGATACTATTTTGATATCAAAGGGAAATTAATAATTGTTTATTCGTTTTGTTAGGGAAAAATGATTATTTTTTTAGGGAAAAATGCATTATGACTTAATAAATGTAGGTTAAATTATAAAATTTAATTATAATTCGTTTTCCACGTTTCTTGTTTTGAAAGAGAAACAAAAAAAATGTTATGATTTTTAAATTTTAATTTAATATTTTCGGATTTATTTTGACATTAAATCGATGTATTTTAAGCATAAATCTTGATTTGATGAATTGAATGTATTTTAGTTAAAACTGTATCAAAATCCGCTGCGTTACTTTAAAAGTACTTCAATTGGAGATTTATATAATAAATATATTTCTTTTATTATATAAAAATTATATTTAGTATGTAAAGATAAAGATAACCACTAAACTAAATGTGGATGGAAGACACAACCATTACGTGTTGTCTCAGTTGTTCCTAGCGCTACGATGTCTGTAAACATGCTTTTAGTATCAATCTCTGTGTACCTGTTTTTTATTTCACCTGCTCGCTGTATCCCGCACACATCAGGGTAGGCCGAAGGAACCTAGTGTTCGGACACTCCATTCCCCACTTTCCACCATAAATCTGGAGGCATTGCATGTTGAGCGGCGCAACGTCACGCTTAACCTCGACACTGTAGCGAAGAAATGAAATTATAGATTTAAATAAATATTTCATGTCCTCGAGTGGGGATAGAACCTACAACCAGTCGTTACCACACTTTGTAACTTAAATTTTTGTTTTCTTATTATGAAATTAAGTAGCATAATTAAAATGAAGGTCACCACCAAAGAGCTGTTGCTAAATGACTGACATCAATCATATAAATATTCCCCCAAATAGTATTCCAACCTGTAACAATTGCTTTCACAGTCAAATCTCAATGGTCTCAAAGTAACGTGGTAGAATTTTTTTTTATGACTAGTATACAAAACAGTCAGTCAATTGCTTTAGATATTACCTATCCTTGTATGCACTATAGGGCACTGAAAACTTGTTTGTTCACTCCATTGATGATAATATAAGGGTTCTCGTTGGCTATAATCGTTTGACCTGATTCCACTTTAGCATTTCTATTATCTAGTTATCATAATTTTCTCTGTGAAATATCCATATAATTTATACGAGTGCGTTCGTAATTAGTGTTGTATATAGATATAGTGATATTTTTCATTTTAAATGAAAGAAATGTTGTATATATTTTTAAGTGTATAATATTTTTAATTAATTGTTAGATATTTAATATCTTTTTGAAAGATACGACTTTCCTAATCATAAGAAAGGCAGCGTCACGTCTTTTCTTGCATAACAGGATAGGGCATGGGAACCAACAATAAAGATACTCCCTACTTCCCGCTCTATTACCGGTACATGTTAAGTGGCGAAACTGTATAAAGAAAATTATAAAAAAACTATTCATTTTCCCCAGATGGGAAACGATTCCTCAATCAACGCGTAACGTTCAGAGTTTGTTCAATGTTTGATACATATCCTAACTTAAAATAAAATCTCATATATTCCACCAAAACTTTTTTGTAAACTTCACGCTGTATATCCCTCACATAGCAGGGAAGGCAGAGGGAATGTAGTGTTAATACACTCCATTCCCCACTTTCCGCCGAATTTTTGAAGCATTGCGTGTTGAATGGAGGAACTCAACGCCGCGCTTGACCTTGACACCAAAGCGAAGAAATCTAAACATAACTTTAAATAAATATTTCATTTCCTCGAGTGGAGATCGAACCCACAACCGTCGCATTTCAGTCACACCCTTGTGCCCCTGGGCCACGACGGCCTCAAACTAAATAAAGCCTACAATTAAAATGGTAAAACAACAAAGGAACCAGGTGCACTAAATGGAAATCAATTAATACCGTCCGGACGGAGCTTCTGAGTAATTCGCGTTACGCCGGCTTATTACGCTGCGTTGTTGGACACCGAGCCTCTATTTACTGACCAATCATTTTGGTCTCAGCTGCATAGTATTTAGGTGTAATTGTATCGTATTTAATGTGCTGTATCGAGGCGACAGGTTGTGGGTTCGGTTCTCATTTGAAGACATGTGATATTTCATTTTTTCTTCGGTATGGTGACGAGGCAAAGCGCGGCGTTAGATCCGCCGGTAATATAGAGTACATTTGCCATTTTGAATAATAATATAGTTTAAGGTAATATCAACAAAGTCAATATGCAACGAGATTAATAACTGAATTCTCTTAATGACATAATATATATTTATATTATAGTAAAAACCGGTCATATGGGAGACAGATTTACCTATCGAAGGTTCCATACCATTTCATTTGCAGATCTACAGGAAGTACAACTTACAAAAGTTAACAAATATAAGTTGGCGGACGTGAGCACTCATTTTGTTTGAAGTGAACTACAATTATAAGTTTGTAATTATTTTTCTATGCATCGGAAGCACCTTAGAAGGGACCATAGTTTTTAATATAAGATATTTTCTGCTTGATAACTCTACGTGACCTCGGACGGAGAAATGAAGTAATCTTATAAGATATAAGGATATATATGTATATCAGGTCGGTACTAGGAATTTAGTGTCTAAACACTTCGTTCACGGAGAGCCACTGACAGAGTATTCCACCCAGTGTTTTAGACAAATTCTTGCGCCGCATTTCCTTCTTACCATTCACGAAATCTAGAGGAAATCGAACCCATAACCCTGCGCGTTTTCAATCACACGATATTCCTTTGCAGAAAGACTGTCTTATCTTCGCTAAAATATGTTTAAATTCACAAAATGAAGCCGTTTTAATTAAAATCTTTTTCATTTATGAACATTTCCAAAAACACCGTTTTATGTTATAAAATGAATGATATTTCGTTGAATTTATATAATTTATAGCTTTATATTGAAATATATAAATCTAACTAAAATATAGACCATGAATAAATGAGGCCAGTCGTGGCGCAGCGGCAAAAAGTGTGACTGTAAAACTGACTGGTTGTGGGTTCGACCCCCACTCGAGGAAATGAAATATTTACTTAAATTTATATTTCCATTTCTTCGCTCTGGTGTCGAGGCTAAGCGCGGCGTTGAGTTCTGCCACTCAACACGCTATGCCTCCAGAGTTCGGCAGAAAGTGGGGAACGGAGTGTCTTAACACAAGGTTCCCTCTGCCTACCCTGCTGTGTGCGGGATACAGCGTGAAGCTGATTTTTTTTTAACTAAAATATATGATAATGTTTCTCTGTACTGCCACTTATGTATGTAAATAGCCATAAAATATTGTGAGTTCGATTCCCACTCGGGGGCCGTCAAAGAATGGAATTTCTTAATACACCACTCGTTCTGGTAAGCGATATTTCATCGTTTTATGTTTTATTCTCACTATATTTATTATGTACATAATCTAAGTTCGCAAAAAACATCCAAATTACTTCTTTCTACGATAGACGACATTAAAAATGTCTCTTATTATTTGAAATCACACTATTATGTATATAATTTTTTTTAGCTTCACAGCGTAATAGGGTAGGCATACCTACCCTAGGTATGCCTACCCTATTCCCTATGGAACCTAATGTTAAGACACTTCGTTTCCCATTTTCCGCCGAATCAGTAACTTTACGTGTTGAGTGGCGGAACTTAACGCCGTGTTTTGATCTCGTTATCAGTGTGAACCAATTGAATAATCAATATATTATTCACTATCGTGAAAAGTCTCCGCTATCGAACGACTATCGTATAAATATAATTTCTGTATATAATACCAACTTTTCTGCTAGTGACGGACAGGTACAGCGCACAGACGAAATTACTGGAATAAGAAAAGTGAAATTTAATATGTAGATAGATTAGAAAGTGTAAGGAAGGACCAAGAGAGGATTTCTCGAAATTTCTAAGAAAACGGTAATAAACGGGCTTTTCCATTTTACGTTCCTACATACAAAGCTAGTTATTACATGAATCCTGCACACAGCATCATAGGAATTTGGAACCTAATGTTAAAACACTCCGTTCACCATTAAGACATTTCCGTTCTCTACTTTCCATCGAATTCCGAATTATATTAGCTAAATAATTCCATGTGTTATTAAGATATCAAATATATTATAATTGGTGTATTGTATTATTCATTGAAGTATTAGTTCCGTACTAATTAGATGTAGCTTCATGCTAGATGATGTTCGATGTATGTTTATTGGTTTATATATGTATATATAAATAATAACATAATAACTAAGGTATGTTATTTATAATTACATTTTAGACAAATTACTATAGAAATAAAAAAATATATAAATTTCGTACGTTTTCCTCGTATAGCATCTATGAAGAGCGGAACATAACGCCGCTCTTTCACCTGCCAGAATGTAGTAGTAAAAACAGAGCGAAAAATTAAAATAATATAAAATTATTAATTATAGCTATAATAACTACTAATATTATTAAACTAACTGAATGTGTTCCTAAACGACAAATGAGTAAAATGTCCTGTAAATAATAAAGTGTAAAAATAAAAGTTTCTTTTAATCGGTCCCAATAGAAAATTATCTATAACTTTTTTTTCAGCTTTACGCTGTATCCCGCATCCCGCAGGATAGGCAGAGTAAACCTAGTGTTAAAACACTGAATTTTCTATTTTCCATCAAATTATTTATAGTTTAAATATTGCCAATGGAATTTATATTTATATAAAATAATAAATTGAATTGTCAATATTTCTTTAAAACCTTAAAATTAATTAGCTTAAGATCATTACCGTGCTCGTATGGACGTCCAATTTCAATAGAGCACTTATAAATTAAATTAAATCCAGCAATTACTTGATTTTAAGCATATTTTTCACGTGACTCCCAGTAAATTTCAACCGTCAACATATTAAAATTCAACGTGAATTTCGTCAGGTCCATCGAAGTGGTTTCACAATCATTTCTATTCAATTTTATGATTTTTCACTGGGCGCTCTGAATTTAAAGTGGTAACAAATAACCTAATAAGGTTCAGAAATTTTGCTAAATGTAAAAAGTAGGTAAAATATTTCAATTTAAAATGTTATAGTAAAGTATATAGAAAGGTGGTGTTGAGGCCCCCGCAGGTACCGAGGCCCCCTTTGATATTTCTTATTAAAAATCACGCTATCAGATGAAACTTTTATTTTTAAATAGAACTTTAATTTAATTAAAATTACACGAAATAATCTAAGAGAAGGCAGCACATTCCAGTGTTTTATGAAGCAGCTTAAAACTGCAGTCGTCAAAACTTTTTAATGTGCTTCAATTATTTCAATAATTTTGTAAATATTAAATCATAGCTGCACAGAGTTCGATATTATCTTTAATGAACGTTCCATTGAATATTCTGTATATTAATTTTAAAAATCATGTAATCTTTAAGATAAATACGCATAATATTCAATGTTTTATAAGCAATAAAAAAAAATCAGCTTCACGCTGTATCCCGCACACAGCAGGGTAGGCAGAGGGAACCTAGTGTTAAGACACTCCGTTCCCCACTTTCTGCCGAATTCTGGAGGCATTGCGTGTTGAGTGGCAGAACTCTACGCCGCGCTTAACCTTGACACCAGAGCGAAGAAAATGGAAATATAAATTTAAGTAAATATTTAATCTCCTCGAGTGGGGATGGAACCCACACCAGTCGGTTTTACAGTCACACTTCGTGCCGCTGCGCCACGACTGGTCTTTATAAGCAATGAGGTTTGTTAATAGATTCCATGATATTGGTAATTTGGTCCTCGCACTGTTTGTATTATGGTCCCGGGTACCATAAAATACACAGATATGTTTGCTTGTTTACAAGTGCCTAGAAAAAATGAATGATTCCCACCTATAAATTGTGGGAACCTTCACTGTCAGAAGAAAAAATATCGTGAAAGTGGAAGCTGAACGTGGTTGTTGATGCGGCTATCAAAGCAGCCGAGATGATAGAGAGAACGTCGCCAGTAGTTCTCGCCTGTACCAACGAGTCCAATAATGAAAAAAACTGTAGAACACGTCTCGATGTGGTAAAAATGACCATTCTCACCTGAGAACTCTTTTCTCTTATTATAATATCTTCGTTATTCTAGCAACAGATTTGTAGAAAAGTAGAATCAGCATCAGATTTATAACTTACGGACTTACCCTGGTTATACAGGCGAAATAAATCTGATTGCTATTAAATTAAATAAATTTTATTTTGCTAATATGGGGGTTATATAACCCTGTGTTGATCTCAAATTATTAAATTTGCATTTATTTGGAATTTACATATATTTTAATATTCTGTCTCATTTTTTTTATTCCATAGTAAATAATGTATAGGTAAATAAATATATAAACCGGTGATGTATTATTATTTAGATTTGTATTCCTTTTACTTTTCACACTAGACCTCAATACAATGGGAGGCCACAACACCCTATAATAATTTCATTTAATATAATAGAATATTGCTATAAAAAACTTTTGAAAGAACATCTAAATTTTGTATTGTTCTTTAAACAAAATAAAAATATCTACACCACTTTTAGTGTTAAGACGCTTTATTGATGATTTTTCGCTCAATTTTCTAGATATGACATGTTGAGTGTAGCAATTAACTCAACGCCACGTTCTGTCTTCTTACCAGAGCGAACAAAGGAAGATAATCTATTTCCGCAAGTGAGAACCAAAACAAACGTCACGGTTACAGCCAGTACTACGCTGTACGCGCGGTACGCGCTGTTCAACAGTGCCACGACGCCTGTCTTTGTAGTAATTGCTACTTTATCCTTCTCTCAATTCTTGAGGCATTGCATACTGAGTTGCGGAACTCAACGCCGCTAATTGATACTTATTAAATGCAAAACACATGCTTCGTTCATCCAAAATCAAACACAAATACTCTATCAGAAGTTTTATGTATGTACAACAACACACGAAATGGTTATTTCAATCCATTTAACACATACACACTTAAACCTCATTTCGAACACAGACTCTAATGACCTACTTAGCATAAACTAATAGGTTTAGTTACCGGGATGTAAGCAGCGATGCTATGTACAAACAGCGTAATCAATATTTTCATTGGATCTACGTATCGAGCATACATAATCGATTTGTAACGATCAATCGATTTACATATAAATCAGTCAGGATAGTAGTTTTTTTTTTTTATTTAACGTTCTATAGCAGATATACAGAGAGATGAAGAGAATTATAGATAAAGAGAAGCTTCTTTTTGGGCTACTTTATTTGGTAAGACTTTTTTTTTTAACTTCACTTTGTATCCCGCTTATAGGAGGGTAAGCAGAGAAATCTTGGAAACCTACTGTTCTACTACAGTCAGTTTCCCATTAAGACACACGGAAAGTGAGGTACGGAAGTACTCCATTTTTCGAAGAACTCTTGTGATATTTGCGTGTTAAATGGCAGAATTCAACTCCGCGCTTTATCTCGCTACAGGAACGAGAAAATAAAAATATTAATAATATTTCATACTCTTGCACCACAACGGCCTCAAATGCTGATAAAATGTCTCGAATTCAGCTGGAAATAGAAAATAGGAGTGATTTCAAACAAAATTCTCGATAAATAGACTGCTGTAATATAAGAAAAAGAGAAAATAATTTCACACCATCAAACGCGGCACAACAAAAAAAAACATTAAACATTCCGTTACAATTGCAAAAAAAAAGTTTCCCAACAAATATATTATACCATATTTTTTCATAAAAGGGCACACATTTTAATATTATTTCTCGCGTATCCAATGTGAAGGCAATTCGTTATATAAAAACCTGGTTTTGACGTACTCTAGCATTGTTTTGACGTCTGAGCGGGAGGCGGGCGCCAATGTTCTGCCTTAAATCGTTCACAGAACTGGGTTTAAATGAATTAATTGAATAGGAAATAGGTATCTTAATGTTAAAATTTAGTTTTTTTATAGTTATTATATTGCATATAGGACTGTAGAGTACATTTTAATTTTTTTTTTTGCCATTTAAAAAAGTACATTTGACTTTTAACTAGGCATCATATTTGTTTAGTTTCCGCTTTTAATCAAAAATAAATAAAAAGCGAAGTCAAAACTCTACCTACTTAAACAAACAAACTGAAACAAATTGTAGAATTAATAATATTATAGTAGTTGGTGGATTTTATTATTTTTTTTTGCGTAAGTCATAGACAATTGCTGTTTGATTCCATAGCATTTAATAATAGTTGTAAGTAAAATTTATTAATATAGCTTAATATTATTCTTTCTCAAGACTAAATCGAATCGAAAAAAAATCACTTTCTGTATATTCCAATGTATGCTCTTGTCATAATTCATTTAGTAAATAAATAAATAAATAAATCAGCTTCACGCTGTATCCCGCACACAGCAGGGTAGGCAGAGGGAACCTAGTGTTAAGACACTCCGTTCCCCACTTTCTGCCGAATTCTGGAGGCATTGCGTGTTGAGTGGCAGAACTCAACGCCGCACTTTTGCCTCGACACCAGAGCGAAGAAATGAAAATATAAATTTAAGTAAATATTTCATCTCCTCAAGTGGCGATCGAACCCACAACCAGTCAGTTTTACAGTCACACTTCGTGCCGCTGCGCTATGACTGGCCTCAAGCAGTAGCAAGTTTAGTAAGCTGAATGAAATTCATATATTATCTGGAATCAGAAGCAAAACGAATAAAAATATTTTGCCAGAATCAATATCAACAATAATATTATATTGCGGCGTTAAGCTCCGTCACTCAACATGCAGTACCACGAGAATTCGAACAAAAGTGTTTAACTAAAGTGTCTTAATTACTGTCCTAACTTCTCTTTTCCTACACTGCCATGTACGGAATACGAAGTGAAGCTGAAAAAAAGAGATTGGCTGAACGCGATATTCTCAACGTATTAGTTTGACTTACAAAATTTTTTGTATAACCACTGTAGAGCTACCGATATTCCATATAACAACGAGAGCGAAGCTGCATTTAAAAACTAGTCTTATAAAATATTAACATAAAGAAACACTCTATAAAGATAAGTTAGTCGTGTGCCCACAAAAATTGATCAATTTACACATAATTTCGCCCACAAATCATCTAAATATTCCATTAAACGAAGTTCTTGAAACATAAATTTGCAATTTTCTTGCGCAATGTTTCGAATAATAACTATGTAGTGATATTGATTTTAGGTGTTTTGCCTTTTTTGTGAGTTTAGGATTTACTTAATATAATATTTTTTATGTTATTCAAAAAAAACCCTATCTAGCAACTGCCGCTTAAAGGCAAGTTGTGATAGATGGCAGAAACCCAAAACTCCATCTTATATTAATGAATTTATATATAATATATAGATAACTTGATACATTGAAGTATATACTATTTTGAAAGTTGTATTTCTAAAAATAAAACAATACACAAAGCGCGGCGTTGAGATCCACCACTCAATACTAATAATCTTCCTAATAAATGTTAGACTACATTATATTAAAAGTAAATATTATGATTAAGATATAAACCTAACTGGGATATTCGACACCTGAGCGAAGAAAATGGCGATATTAAATATTTCATTCCCTCAAGTGGGAATCGAATCCAAAAGCTGTCGCGTTTATAGTCGCACTTTGCGGCCTTCCGCCGCAATATGAAAAAAATATATTGAACAAAAATTAAAGTTAGTATTTATTATGATATAAAATATATAATATAAAAAAAAATCATAATTTGCAAAAGAAGTGGCCACGGTTCTGTAAGCTTGTCCAACTTACTCTCAGCTAAACCTATTTATTCATCCCAAACTAAGCTTCCATATAACTCAATATACCGTTTATAAAATCATCTTGTTATAAAACATCTCATTTTATATGAGACGTGTATCGTTTTGCTAACTTTGAAGTTATGAAATGGTTATATATTACACAATTTTGTAGGTTCCGCGAAAATAATAAGATTTATTTTTCTTTGTTTCGTCATTTATAATAGTATCTCTTGTAAGATGGCTAAATTGAAAGTTCAAAACGAGCGTACTTTGTTTAACCTGCACAGAAACTGACAGATGATGAAAATAATAAAAGACGACTGCAATTTCACAATATTGGCTTACCTACATACATATGATGGTATTATATAAATATATATATTTTTTGCTTCCGGTTTTTTTGGTATCACGTGTTGAGTGGTGGAGCTTAACGCTGCATTTTACCTCGCTAAAAGAGCGTGAAATTGAAAATATTAAGTATTTCATTTCCTTTAGTGGAAATCGAATCCACAACTTTTCAGGCGACCATTTTCTCGCTCTGGACATAAACATATTAATACAAAGGTTTTACTTCCCTGATCTGGCGGTCAAAACGTTTTGTCTGCAACTTCACACGCAATGTATCCAATTCGAGCAAAGAGTAAAGAATGAAATGTCTCGACACTATATTCTCTACATATCTTTCAAGAAAAATATAGTTCAATAGGACAAAATAGCTTAATGCTAAAAATAAGCTCTAAAATGTTTAAGAGATTCGAAGAAGTATTTATATTTTGAATAAAATATATTTTAGTTGCCGGCCGTCTAAGTAGACAGGGTGCAGCGTTAATTTACGCCACATTAGGTAATTATTGTCATCTTCTTATTGAAATAATATATATTTTTTTCGAATTCTGGAGGCATTGCGAATTAAGTGGTGGAACTCAACGCAGCACTTTATTTACCTCGACACCAGAGCGAAGAAATAAAAATAATATAAGTAAATATTTTATCTCCCCGAATGGGGATCGAACCCACAACCAGTCAATTTTACAGTCACACTCTGTGCCTCTGCACCACGACTGGCCTAATTAAAATAATAAAAAAAGTTTAATACAATATTTTTTTTCTCTTTCTGGTAATATAAACATGAATTTAATGAAAAATAAATCATTCCGCATATAATATCTATCATGCATCACACAAACATAAAAACAGGTAAGTTGACCTAAATAGTACAAGTGATTTATCGCAATTTTTTATATATTTTTATAGCCACAAAAGAAAAAAATCTAAATCAGTTATAAGAAAAATGTGCGCCGTTGGGAACAGCCTTCCATTGTTATTCTAAAAATAAAAAGACCAATTTCAAGACAAGGATAAATTTTAATAATACTCCTCATTCATCTACTTAAATGTCAATTACAGTGGCCAGGAGTTCATTATGGAGGAGTTCTTATGCATATACAAATTATAAATAAATTTTGTATTAAGACGCGATTGTGGCACGGTTTGCGCGATAGTTGCGAATACGAATATACAACTGAAAGAAAATATTATTTTGATCGATAATATTTTTATCCTTTTAAATGTATGTAAGATTTAAGATCTTGAAAGTATGTTTAAGGGGGTAAAATGCGGCGTTAAATTCCACCACTCTAGATACAATGCTTCCTGAATTCGGCTGACATTGGGAAACGGGTTAATGAGAACGAAGTGTCTTATCATCGGATCCCCAGGTTCCCTTTGCCTACGAAGCTATCTTCCAAATACGACGTGAATATATCTGATTATCAACTTCTACTGAAATTTGTACGGAACGCTCGGTGTACGGGTTCAGCTCGCACTTGGCTGATTTTCATTTGATATGTTTATTAATTTACGAAATTAAATGCTGGGTACATTACTGTGTTATTGCAAATTGAATATATCTTAGGATAATTTCCGTTACATCGGAGGCAAAATAGTCGAACACTACACGAGATTTACTGGCCATTATTTAGGCCTCAGTTGCAGTACAGTATGCCATTGGCTGTTATTATTCTGTATATATGCATTATTGAGGCAAAACTGCCTCATCCTAGAAATCCGGTGAAGTTAGACAGATGATGCAGCCACTGCACTAAGTCTAATCTGAAACTGTAAAATACGTACTTTGACCTACACAATTTTGTTACATAGTTCTAACGACGAGTTTTTTTTAGCATTTATTAGGTGTCACTTATTATGGTCATAGCAGTATGGTCGTGAGCTCAATCCCAAATCGGGACGATGAATTGTTTTTATTAACCTTCTCTGAAAAGATAAATCGAAGCGTTGATCTGTAGATATTTATTTTGAATAAAATGTCCCATTGAGTTCCTTGCATCCTTTGCTGAGATTTTTCTGATTCTTTCTGTTGAGGTTGTTCTCAGATCTGAAACTTAGTGAACCATTGGTAAATTATTATACGATAAAAATAAATTGTCATTTTAAATGAAACAATTTTAATCGGATTAATCGCGTATATAAAAATTATACATTTTTGGAAAACCGACGTTTCCAACACTTTGCAGTAGTCCGTGGTCACGAGTAGACTTAGGTGGCATCTTTTTATCAGTTGACAAAATTATTGTACCAAACAATCGTCAACGATTTCCTCATAGTCTTGCGTACTGCCCTAGATTCCTGCAGAATGAGCTGACTGTATCTTGCCCTCTCGCAGACTCCTCTCCTAGGTATCCAGCGTCGCCGAGGCGGTAGGCTCTCTGAAACAAAAATTTGCCCACGGTAGATATAATATATGTAGGTGAGTGGAACGGTGGTGAGATTCACCATTGATATCTATTAGTGTGCGTGGTTTGCCCCTTAACATTTAGTGTTGATTAATTTAATCGGTTCGTAGATAAAAAAGATATGTATATGAATTTTAGTTTAAATTAGTAAATAAATAGCGGTAATAGTTCAAGCAAAGCCGCGAAAGAGTCGCTAGGCTTGGTTGGTAAGACCGTAGATATTCAAACTAGAATTTCTAAATATTTTGTATACCTACTATGGCATGTAACATGATATAAATTCATCCGGAATAGTGAATACTTTTGAAACAAACGCATTTTTTAAAATCGAAAATGTGTACATACATAAATTTTATTTTTATATGGAGTTTTCAAATATTTTTATGAAAAAGCTACATACAGTACAGTCCGATTTTTCAAATCGGACTGTACTGTAGCTCTGAAATAAATGAAAAATTTGAACGTCATATAAATTATCTTCAACATTAGAAAAAAAAATGTCAAATATTCCGCTTCAGGCTGCATTCTAAGCCTGAAGCGCAGGTTGATATGCAGGCTGATAGCTGAATAGGCAGAGGGAACCTAATGTCACTTCATTTCCCACCTTCTTATAAATATCAAAGCATTGCGTGTTGAGTGACGGAACTCAACGCTGCACTCTACCTTGTTAACAGAGCAAAGAAATAAAAATATTAAATAAATAGTAATTAATTCCTCCGAGTGGAGATTAAACCCACAACCCTCGCTTTTACAGTTACATACTCGTGCCCCCTGCCCTAAATTCCACCCTTAACATATATGAAAATGTTTTTCTCATATATACATTCAAAATTTTAACAACTTGTATGACAGTAACAGTAACAATTGTCGCCCTACAAAATGTTCGTTACAATTACACTTAATGGCAAGTGTTTAAAGTGACGATGTACAACTTCAGGTTAAGGAATACAAGGCGGGGGAGATAAAATTACAAATTAAATTACACTCTCACTATATATGGTTTGAGGTGTAAACATTATATGAATATTCGGCTATAGTGAAGTAATACTCAAATTTTTAGGGTTCCGTAACTTCTAAGAAAAACTTAAATTATAAAACGTTACAGCTAGCATCTCCAGGTAGTATTAGTAGTACGTTTGTGGTTAAATCTTGAAAAATAATAGTCTAAAATTTTATATTAAAGCGCGGTTCAAGTGAGATGTCAGACGGAAGGGTTTTGGCTAAGCTAAGCTTGAATTTCAGAAAAAGCTAGTGATTTCCAATTTTTGTACGGAGCCCTCAGTGTGCCATCTCATCTCATAATTGTCCAGTATTTTTTTTTACACTGTCTCCCGTATATAATGTGGTACATAGAGGGAATTCTCGAGGTAGTGTTAAGAAATTTCGTTTCCCGTGTTCCACTCAGATTTCAAGATCATTGCATTTCATCAGACTAAACAAACGAAAATACTTAATGCTCCGAATGGGTATCGAATCCACAACTGTCGTCTATACAGTGCTGGAAGTTTCATGTAATGGTGGTGGGATTGTCGTCTTTACAGCCAGACGTTATGCTGCTGCGTCACGATGGCATAAATATTTATGCCGTCGAGACAATTTATGATTACCTTATATATATTTAAAATAAAAAAATATATAATTAAAGATATAAAAATTATGAAATTTGGCAAAACTGTAATCGAAATATTTAAGCGTAACAATCTACTCCTTTCATCATGTTATTTTTCTTATTTTTTTCTTTTTTTTATCCTCGAGTGGTAATCGAACTCACAGCCTGTCGTGCTAAACAGTCTTTAAAAACTCTCAGCTAATATATTATAATAAATAATAAAAAAATAATAACGAATACAGCCTTTTTCTATTACATCATATATTTTTTTATTAGAACGATGCATTTTTGCCAGTGGATCTTGGCGTCGTCGTTTAAGTAGATAAATGGTGATAAAATTTATCATTTCAGCCCTTAAATTGTTTGGAAAAGCTTCAAGGAAAAAAGTAAAAGTTTATTTTACATAATTAACGTTCACCTCTTGTTTTTTTTTACCGTTTCCCCTTGTGAAGGCTTAAGGAAAATATTATAATTATAATTTAAATGTATTTTTCTGTTTGTTTAGATTTCAGCAATAATAGGGAGTTTCAGTAGTTACATCTTTCCTCGTTCTCGAAGTTATTTGAAACGAAAAAAATAATAAATTAGATAGCAGGACAGCATTTGATTATGTATAATTACGATGGTTGTTTTCGATTTCGACTTGGTTGAATTATTCAAAAAAAATTAAATTAGCTTCACGCTATATCCCGCACACAGCAGAGTAGGCAGAGGGAACCTAATGTTAAGACACTTCATTCCCCACTTTCTGCCGAATTTTGGAATCATTGCGTATTGAGTGGCAGAACTCAACGCCGCGCTTTGCCTCGACACCACAGCGAAGAAATGAAAATATAAATTTAAGTAAATATTTCATCTCCTCGAGTGGGGATCGAACCCACAACCAGTCGGTTCTACACTTTGTACCATTGCGCTACGACTGGCCTCACTGGCTGTTGAATTATTTATTGTTATTTTCTAGCTCTGGTAACAAGACAACGCAATGTCTCGAATATTAGGCAGAGACCGAGGAACGAAGTGTCTAAACACTATGTTTCCTCTCTCTATACAGCAATAATACCCGGCGCTACGACTGGCCTTTTAAAATTACATAAATAAAATAAAATGTAATAAAGAGAAAAAAATGTCTAAGATACTCAATTCTAACCGTTCCTTTTACCAGACCAGAGAAAACGAGAATAAAAAATCGTAACCCTTATCTGTAATCGAATCCACAACCACAGTTTTATAGATTATTTCCAATCCTACTATATCGTTAAACCACCTGCCCGTATTTATTTAAAGTTTATATGAAGTTAAACAGTATAAACCATTTTTCACTTTGCCGTAAATGATTTATTAGTTAACTTTGCTGTCGTAGCTGAAAGTTAGCGTCAACCTGCAGCCTTCAGGCGAGATGCAGCGTTTGACGGTACTGTTGTCCTTACAACACGGTACAGTATTTCTGAAACGGGGTTTTTGGTTGATTTTTTTGGAACTTTCTGTTTTTATTGTTCACGAATGTGAAAGTAAAGATTTTAAATTTATAGAGGTGGAGAAGGAAGTGATTTATCACTTATTCTTCTTAGTTTTGAATAAAATGTCTTCATATATTTTTGAGTAACAAAGTTATTTTGTAACACTACTATAATAATTAATTTACAGTATTTATATTAAATATATTTTTTAAATTATCATTTTATTTGTAGTACACGTGTATTGTAAAAATTTTATATTTTACTTTCTTAAGAACCCGAACATATCGGAATATTTTTTTAATAATAAACACGAAAATAAGATAACATTAAACAAAATTGATAATCGTATTGTAAACACAATTGCTATGGGTTCGATCCTCATTTGGGGGAGCTAAATTAATTTTATTTTCCCACTTCTTGTTCCACTGCTTAATATTCGAGAACTCGAAAATATAGCGAAATAAGGGTAGATTGTTTTAACATAAATCTCTGCCGTTCCGTCCCCTCTCCGTGCTACAAGCGGGAAAAAGCGTGAAACTGAATTAATTTTTAATTTAATCCACACATACAAATTGGTCGCCCTTTTACCCGTAGCCTATCATGTTTCTCCTCGATAAAACTATTATGTTTTAAGTGACTTATAGTTTAAGCTTTTGTAACATTATTACACCTTGAAATTCCGAAGTCTTCTACGCGAACAAAGTTACCACTTAAACCGGTCGTCGTCTTGACACGGTGTGACGTTTTTTTTTAAATAATTTTCTATTTTTATATTATTATATAATTTAATTTTACATAATATAAATGATAATTAATATTAAATGAAGAATCGTGTTTACAAAAATCAATAATAGTATAAAACTGGGTTTATAATATTAAAACAAAGGCCCGAAGAGTCTCTTGCACCGGTTTGTTTTAGGCATGAGGTAGTTAATTTATTGAACCGGTGGTAAATTAAATGACGTTTGAAAAATGAAGCTTTTTTGAACTTCTTATTTTGAACTAGTCTATACCACCAGTCTATATTACCTACCAGTCTATATTACCCAGCGCGGCTCTGCCTGCTTGTGATATACGAATATATATTAATGTTATATACAAACATATTTAAGGAAAATTGGTTGATTATTTTAGTTTGGTTATCTATACTGTTATACACTTAAAAATCGCAACTTAAATATTTTTAGATTTTGATTCGAGTTTACTCGTTAAAAGTTATAATTAATAGAAAGCTTTCTAGCGAAAACAACGATCGACATGACAGTAGAATATTTTTCACTCATAGTCCGATTTATCATTCATTAACAAATCGATTTTGCTTTTGATGAAGATAATCCCGGATAAACAGAAAGACAGAATTACAAAAAAAATCGCTTCAATTTTATTTATATATATTATGTAGATTACAATTTAGCTAAGCTGTTATAGGTATTTATCACATTTTTCAGATCGAATAACTTTTACTAAGGCGGCACTTTATTATTTTTTATAGCTGGACTGATATGGCTATTTATCAGGTATTCCAGATTTATTTATTTCTTTTTTTTATGGAAAAGACAAGGCAAACGACCATTCGGGTCACCTGATGGTAAGGGATTACCGCCGCCCACCGCCCCGTGCAACACCAGAGGAGCTGTAGGTGCGTTGCCGGCCTTTAAGGTGGGTTGGGTGCCGGAGCCCGGCAATACCTGATGCGAAACGCAGTGGCATAAAGTCACTACTTAACGCCGGTTTTAAATGCCGGGGGTGGTAATTTTCCGGTCGAGTCTGCCCATGCGTGTTGCAAAAATTAGTCGCCTCTTACGACACTACCAGTACCAGGATGATCCTACTCTAGACCGGGATCACACGGTACCGATTTTTATATGTCAATGAAAAATGTCTCTTATACTGCACTATTGTGATGTAGCAGATGTTCCAGATTTTCAATGCTTCTAAATGAATACAAGACGCTTATCAATCTCAATTACTTTTGACGTTTTAAGGACGAATATTTTTTAAAAAAAATTTTTTAAATAGACCACTATATTTCTATATCAGATGTGGAAATTTTCAAAATCTAATTTAGTCTAGATTCTGCTCAGTTCTTGCTTACTCTGACATGTGGTAAGGCTGAAGGTAGCGAGAGCAGATGGAGCTTCTGTTGAGATTTATCATATATGGTCGGGTACGAGTCTTAAAATTGATATAGTTTTTGTATAATTTACGCTGGAGATTGAATACGATAACCTCATGAACTACCGCTTCGAATCGTTTTTTTTTTCTATATAGTATAGTCCATTTACCGATAAATACTAAGCTAATAGGCTAAGTTACATCATTAAATCAGCTTTACGCTGTATCCCGCATACAGCAGGGTAGGCAAAGGGAACCTAGTGTTATGACACTCCGTAGAAAGCCATTGCGTGTTGAGTGGCGTAACTTAACGCCGCGCTTTGCCTTGACCCCAGAGCGAAGTAATGAAAACATAAATGTAAATAAATATTTATAATAAATAAACATATATGATTAAGAAATATATATGATATGTAATATCCTCGAGTGAACGAGTGGGGATCGAACTCACAACCAGTCGATTTTACAGTCACACTTTGTACCTCTGCGCCACGACTGGCCTCTTTTTATTAACGTTAATAGTATCATTGCAATACACTAAGCCTACAATTAGAATAAATCACGGACCAAGCCACATGTAAAAGTTAGTTTTTATTGAAAAAGTAAGACAAATAGAAGGCAGGTAGGCTGCTTTATTCAAAATGAAAGGTATAAGTAATTCGAATCTTTTATCTTATGTACTTCGCCGTAATATTCGTGCTTAAGTGAAGTTTTCTAGCGGCGAGATGTAATTGTTGGCAATGTTTCGTATCTGGAACAAGTGTCTTAAGTAGGAATCTGCAATTGAAATATTATCAACAAAAAAGTTTCTTTTAGCTTCTTTTATTTTGTTTTGTATATATATATATATATATATATATATATATATATATATATATATGTCTAAAATATTTTATAGTGTAAGATTCTGCTGTACACAAAAATATGATTAAGTTGTCTGACTAACTCAATTTATATTAGTTATATTTTTTTATGAAAAAGTCAAGGCGAACTCTCTTATTCTGTGTCATAGCTAGCTAGAGAAACTCAATTTTCGTATCGAACCTTTAACGTGAATATAGGTGCGCTATTTAATGATCCCATGTCGTATTGATCCGGAGATGCCGTAGGTAAGCCGTTCCACAAACGTGTGGCATGAGAGGAAGTTCTAATGGAACCGCATAATAGTGGAGTGCCACGTATCTAGATGGTAGAGATGTTACTTTAGCTTATGACGTGCTGTTGAATGAGACAATTCAGCTGCAGAACTCAGGCCTAAGAGTTTCCCAAAACATTTCCCGTGATTGTAGAGAACTCTGAGATTAAAACGAGAAAATTTAATTGGGCAAATCCAATCTTTCAAGATTTTCACAGATTATTGGGTTCCCAACAATTCGAATGGCTTTGGCTTTTCAAATTTAACTAATGTCAAATACAAATATAAGTTAAAAAACTTATAGAGAAGATAGAGCAAGCCTAGTGTAAGCTATTAAGACACTTTCTTTTATATTATATGGCGATATTCAACACCACGTCATGAGAATCAAACCTACATCTAACATTTCGTATAAAACACTAGGATTACAACCAATATTTCTCTCCCAGTATTAATTATATATAATTTTTCAATGCCACCACCATCCAGACCAGTTATCACACACAATATAAACTATTCCCATCAGCGGAACGAGAGTTTAAGTCGGCAAACGCGAATGAAGCAAAACACCTCGCCATAACGCCGCATTATTCATGAGGCTATTTATTTGTATTGCTTACTTACCTTATCTGGGTTCCTTTGTGGTTGGGTAAAAAGAGACGTTTGATGGCAGTGGTAGCGTTGAATTGTATTAATATGTTTATATGAATGATAATGTAGAGATGTGTGTGGGAAACGGAGTGTCTTGATAATAGGTTCCCTAGGTCTACCCTGCTGTATTAATTTAATTATGTTAACAATATTGTGATAGGAAAAACTGACATTGAGTTTTTTTTAACAATATAAAACAATTTTCATAAACCGACTAATTGAAATTTGGCTAAGTAGAGATTTCTCTATCTAAAAAGACCTCAGACATTGTAGGGGAGCATTAGTCTAAAAACACGCAGTAAGTCAAGAGTTTAGTCGCAAGTTCAAAGTACTCTACCCTGAGGTCCTAATAACTTATGGTTAGGTTTCGGATTTTTTTTTTCATTCTATAAAAACTCATATTACATGATGCGAATGTAACTTTACAAGATTAACATACTCTTTAAATAATTCTTTTTTTTATAAATATAGCACTTTAAGTTTTTTTTTAAATAAACATGCTAGAAGCCATGGTGGCGTAGTGGGCATCAGATGCGACGATGGTATGATCTCCACTCATGGGAATGGAATATTTTTATTTCCCTGCTCCGGCAAGACAAAAAGCGTGTGTTTCGCCACTCTGAAATAACATTTCGAATTCGGGTGGAAAGCGGAGCAAAGAGCGTCTTGGTAAGTATTTTTTTTAGTTAGAAGGAACCTATTGTTAAAATATTCCGTTCTCCATTTTCCACAGAATTCTGGACGCTCTGCGTTGAGTGGCAGAATTCAACGCCGCACTTTACCTCGCTAACAGAGCAAATAAATGAAAAATATCAAAAATGTATTTATTACCCATGTTAATTCTCCTCCTCATTATAATATAAATTATTCCCTAATTTTTTTAATAATACAATTTATTTATTACAACGTACACGGAACTAAACCGTACACTCCTACTAGCGTACTTAACCAAGAGTTTTTGCAGCCGACTGCGTTGAAGTAAAAACTAAAACGACTTATCCCAGCGTCATGTAAACGAGGACCATTTGAATTGACACCAATTACTTACGTCGCTTTGGAATTACTTTATAAAGTTTTAGTTCTATCATTGCGAAAAAAATTGCTTGATTTTCAGCCGTAAAGTAGCAAGACTAAAGCGTAAAGACTGTTTTTTATCACGCCGTATTCCGCACCCAGCAGCAGTAGGCAGTGAGATCCTAGTGTAAATACACTTCGTTCCCTACTTTTCTCCGAATTTTGGACAGTGGAGGCAGTGGCGGAACTCAACACCGCGCTTCGCCTCGACGCTATTGCAATTTGAGCTAGTTAGTTTCCCCAAACTTTAACAAAGTCATTCAAAACAAAACTAATCTATCAAACAACTTCATCGTTTAGATAGATAGTAAATAAAGTCATTATACTACCACAATAGAGCGTCTAACGCTTCGTTCTATTTCACGGCGTTGCTTGTCAGTTTCAAAATATGCCGTCAACTGCATACCATACGTAAATCACTGTTGAGGCTCTCTTGTAAATTAATTCATGCCTTAAATACAAGTACTAGCACACGGTGGTCGCGATAGTCAACCTTACTTCAATTGGTACAACGTTCAATTTCTGAGAACACTTTTCTATAAACAAATTGAATATCATATTGTATTATCGATAGTTCAATTTTGCGTGAATTTATACGTGTAGAAATAAAAACGGTTTTAATGTAGGTATTTAAAATACAGCCATATTTTTAACATTTGAAATACTGTTGAATGCCACAACACATTATATGTAATTCATTGGAAAGTACTTCTTCAGGAAAAAATCTGATAACTATATATTTGTGGTTGAATCCTAAACAATAATATCCTTAAAATGGGAGCAAAATTTGGTATTATAGCCGCTAGTTCAAGTGAGTATCAAAATGAAAGGGCTTTGGCTAAGCTAAGCTTGAATTTCAGAAAAGGCTCGAGACCTCCAATTTTTGTAAGGAACCCTCGATGGGCGAGCCCGACTCGCTCGTGTCCAGTTTTTTAACTAATAACCAGGCACGATGAACATTTATTAATAAAGAGTCACTATTTCGACACAGTACTTCAGAGTCACTAAAACGCAAAAGGCACTATCTCAATATTTTCTATATTAATAATAACTATTGATCGTGACTTAAATTATTCATTAAAAATAACCCAATAACTAGTACAAATACATCGATCGAACGCCATAAGCATCGATAGAATGACATTGACACTTGACAGGTCCACATTTCGGTATTCCTTCATGTCGTTCTGAATTTCTGATCAAATAAGCAATATTTTTTAATAATAAAATAAAATAATTTTAGGCCAGTCGTGGCGCAGCGGCACGAAGTGTGACTGTAAAATCGACTGGTTGTGGGTTCGATCCCCACTCGAGGAGATGAAATATTTACTTAAATTTATATTTCCATTTCTTCGCTCTGGTGTCGAGGCTAAGCGCGGCGTTGAGTTCTGCCACTCAATACGCAATGCCTCCAGAATTCGGCAGAAAGTGGGGAACGGAGTGTCTTAGTACTAGATTCCCTCTGCCTACCCTGCTGTGTGCGGGACACAGCGTGAAGCTAATTTATTTAATTTATTTATTTATAATTTTATTTAATGCGGTTAAAAGCATGGCTTAAAAACCAATAGTATGCTTATGTTTGCGAAAAAAATGGTTTTATCTCAAAGTCACTCATTATCTCAGTTTCTGGATTATATTTTACATTCTGCCTAAATGTATTTATCGTTAGAAACATTGTATTTGGAGCATTAACATTTTCTTGTTCAAGACTTAAGCCCGAGGCATTCAAACGCTGTAGGCACGTTCTGGCATTATATTTTGTTGTAAAACATTATTGTATTAAAAATACAAGAAATATTTTAATACTGTTCAGCTTTACGCTGTATCTCGCACATCACATCAGCAGGAGAAACCTGAGAACATAGCGTTAAGACACTTGGTTCCCATTAAGACATTTCCATTCCCCATTTTCCGCTAAATTCTGAAGGTAATGCGTTTTGAGTTGCGGAAATCAACGCCGCGCTTTGCCTATTTACTATTTATATGCTTAATGCATTTCATAAACTAACTCATATACATATATCTATCTTGCGATTTAAGGGTGAAAACAATAAATAGAATAGAGTCCTCTATAGAGGTTTCAATGAATGCAAAGGGATGAATAGCGGCGAGCATTGGGTCATAGCATAAAGGACAATGTAGATAACTTTTTTGCCAATACGAATCCAGATAAACCATGCTCTCTCTCTCTCTCTCTCTCTCTCTCTCTCTCTCTCTCTCTCGCAGTGAAGGCTAAAGAGTTATTAGCACTAAGACATGTTCCAACTGTAAAAATGACGGAACTCAACGCCGTGAAATATCTTACCAGCAACAACGATTTATGTATTATGACCCATTGAGGTGACCCTCAAGTGGAAATCGAATTTACTATCATTGTGTCTAGTAATTTTATTTCATTATTAATTTAGTACGTACTTTATAAATGGCAGAGAGAATATGATATAAATTCCTGTCAATTACAAATTGCGCTTGATTCATTAACATAATTTGTTAGCAAATAAATCAATATACCTACTCGTATTCATAGAATAAACCTATAGACACATTAGTACCACATTGGTTACATATATCACAAATCCCACTGAAAATAGCCTTTACAAAATATTTAACATTATATTACAGAGGCCAGTCGTGGCGCAGCGGCACGAGGTGTGACTGTAAAACCGACTGGTTGTGGGTTCGATCCCCACTCGAGGAGATGAAATATTTACTTAAATTTATATTTCCATTTCTTCGCTCTGGTGTCGAGGTTAAGGGCGGCGTTGAGTTCTGCCACTCAACACGCAATGCTTATGTCTTAACACTAGGTTCCTCTGCCTACCCTGCTGTGTGCGGGATACAAGCGTGAAGCTGATTTATTTATTTTTATTTTATATTACAGAACCAAAGTTCAAGTTTTGCAGGTTGCGGAGTCGATTCCGAAATAAAATTTTTCATTTCTTCGCTCTGGTAACGTTCCTCTCAGCATGCAATGCCTCTAGAATTCAGTGGAAAGTGGGGAACGGAGAGTCTTAACACTAGGTTCTCTCTGCGTACTCTGCTCTGTGCGGGATACAGCGGGAAGCTGAAATAAAAATACAGCGTGAAGCTACACTGATTCATTCATCTAATGAGGGTCGATTGTCGGTGCAATTACATAGAACACAAACAACAACTATTATAATTACTTTTAACGAAGAAGTAATTGAGCCTATATACATCAATTAATACATAGATTGGTAATTCCAACATATTCCTACATTATTAGAATTCCCATACATTAGGAATTTGAGAGTAAAATAAATTATCAGCATTTGCGGTTTTAACATCAAATTTATGTAGTACAACATAATATGTAACAAGCATTTTGTTATGTAGCTTCAATTAATAATTTTTATATAAGAACTAGCTGACCACCTTCACATCATGCGCTAGAACTATGAAATGTCTCGAAACCTTAGGTATTTCCATTTTTTTTTTATTTTTAAAATTTTATACCACACTTTGGAAATTTTTTTTTATAAAACATATAAAAATTTGAACGTAGCGGGAATGGAACTCACGCCACTTGGAAACCGTCCAAGCAATCTGACCAACTAAGCCGTACGGCTCCTACTAAATTCCAGCGGTTTGTAGGTTGTCTTTTAATCACTCACGGCCACTAGCGGCCCGCTCGCGGCTTCGCCTTTTAATACTTTTATTATGCTGCATTTACCTATACATTTTTATTTACCAAAACAACGCTACAATTACAATCTTTTCCTGACCCTCCACCGTCCAATCTATTTTGAAGGGTTGCGCTTTTTTTTCGAACTTAAGGTAAATGCTGTTAGTAAAAAAAAATACTGGCCTTCACAGGTACACCTATTGGGGAGGGAAGGGTACTCTGTCCCTGAGAAAATGCAAGCAACCAACAACAAAGCAGAGGGAATCTGGAAACTTTATGGTAAGACACACCGTTCCCATTGAGACACTACCGTTACCCACGTTCCAACGAACACTGGCGGCATTTCGTGTTGAGTGGCGGAGGTCAACGCCGATTAGCCGATAGCAAACAAATGAAAATATTAAATATTTTATTTCCCACGGCTGACGTTTACAGCCGCATATTTGGGCACAAGCATGGGATTGTGCCACAACTGGATTAAATAATATCTTTTCGCAAGTACAATTATTATACAATTTTTTTTATATATTTTATATATAACAACTTTACAAATTCCTATGCCAGAAGTAAAATTGAAATAATATTGAAAGAGTAAAATTAAATATTTCTTTTATGTTTTTTATTTCCAAAAAAATAGTTTTTTCATTAAAAAACGTCATGAATTTCAACTCGTACATTATTAAACCTCGGCCGACACACGGACTAAGGTCTCTAAACTAAATATAAATTAAATATGTTGAATGAGAGCTTTGAATTAAATAGGCTTAAAAAGAATTACAATTACAATTATTCTAAAAAAACGGTCAAGTGCGAAACGGCAAAAAAAATACCTTCGTAGTATATTAGTTCTTAACTATTAGATTTATTTTAATCAATTTAAAGTGAATAAACTAAATATTATAACTAAATATTATGTGAATTTCAACCGGTCTATCTGTAGCCGTTGTCAATAGCTTCACGCTGTATCCCGCACACTGCAGGGTAGGCAGAGGGAACCTAGTGTTAAGACACTTCGTTCCCCACTTTCTGCCGAATTTTGGAGGCATTGCGTGTTGAGTGGCAGAAAGTGGGGAACGGAGTGTCTTAACACTAGGTTCCCTCTGCCTACCCTGCTGTGTGCGGGATAAAGCGTGGAGCTAATTATATTTATCCAATAGTAGACAATTTTTCCTTTAAATAAATAAGTTCAACAATTTCTCTCAATATATCAGATTTTATAATTACTTAGTCTCCCAGTTTTTACTTTCGAAGCTTGCTTTTCCAACCCTGAAATTAAATCGGCCGTGTGATTTACATTTTAATATGCCGAGGGACTCACCTGTAGTAAAACTAATTTATACCATCGAAAAACATTACTGTTTATTGAAACACTTGGTTTATTTGCGCGTGGTGTTTACCTTGGAAAATACTAAATACATATGTAGCTATGATTAAAGTGTTTGTTTTTAATTTATCATGATTCATATATTTATTTATTAAGGGAGGCTGGGGCTGGCTGGAGCCATTGAGAGCATCCATCTATGATACTGGAGGAAGGTTAGGCAATAAGCACGAGGATCACCGGATGGCATCTATGAAAAGGTTAATAACTATGAAGAGGTAAAAAAACAGTGGACGAAAGAGATATAGAGAGATACAACGCCGCTAGAGGTAAAGCGTGTAGCTAAAATAAAAAAAAATAAGCTTCACGCTGTATCCCGCAAACAGCAGGATTTAGGCCGAAGGAACCTAGTGTTAAGACACTCAGTTCTCCACTTTTCACCGAATTCTGGAGGCATTTCGTGTTGAGTGGCGGAACTCAACGCCGCATTTTCTCTCGACAACAGAGCGAAGAAATAGAAATATAAAAGTAAATAAATATTTCATTTCCCCAAGTGGAGATCGAACCCACAACCATTAAAACATAGTTTACAAATAAAAATTGTTCTCTTGCTTAAACTTCTCTCACTCGAATTGATAACCTTATCTTACAGAAGTCGGATAAAAACAAACACTGAACATTAAGGGAAGGTTGTAAAAATATAATAGTGAAAACTGCATTTAAATCGGTTAAGCAGTTCTGAGATTAGCATGCAGTAACGTCCAAACTACATTTATAAATATTTTCTAATGTACATAATTCAAATACACGCTAAATCACAATAAATCTATTTTTATAATATGGTTAAATAAAAAAAAAGTACCCATTATGCCCAGAATACTTGCAGAAAATATAATTCACTTCTATAAACCTTTTTATCTTTGGCGTTACATTACCTTAGATTGTATGCCGATCAAATTAGTAGCTCACCTTTTAGATAAAAATGTATACAGTTTTATCTAATTTATAAAATCGTAAACGAGTAAATGTAAACAACATTAGCATTTATATTCTTTTTATTTTGACTGCGGGAAGTAAATGGTAATGAAAATGGTAGGTCTAAAGTGTTTCTAAGTATTTTTTTAGTAAGTTCCATAAAAGAAAATGTAAGGAGATAACGATTTGTTCTATTATTTTTTTTCTTTGATGCTTTAAAATATTGGTAGAGACAAAAAACATTTCGGAATGAAATGTAGTATGTCGAACGGCGGAACTTAAATTAATGCACTTAAGTATTATATAAAATTATTTTTTTACCTGAACGGGATTTGAACTCTGTATTTTTTGAGTACAAGACGAGATAAAATTGTGACAATTAAGTTTTTTTTGCCAGGTTCACGCTGTATCCCGCATGTTGCAGGTTAGACAAAGGGGGCTAAGACAATGTTCGCAGCTGTCCGTGGTCACGGGTAGACTACAAATTTCAAACTGCTGGAAATGATTTCCTTCGGATTCTTGAAGCAAGAGTTGACTGTATCTTGTCCTGTGCTGTGTTGGCTTGAGACTTCAAAGTTTGTAAGTCTCAAAAACCAACCGTCCAACCGTCTTCTCTATTTAAATGAGAGTATAACCATCGCGTTAATCCGACGAGTATATACAAATAATATTATTATTGCTATCACATTAAAATATTTTACTTTTATTACTTAAAAGTACATCCAATTTATTAAAAAAAAACATTATCTGAAAATGAAATCTCTCGCTGTATTGAATAGCTAAAATCTCTTTAGTTATATGGGTTACCAAAAATACACAAAAATATGTACCTCTTCGTCCAATAATTAACTTTGAAAACACTGTAACTTTGAACAAGTGAATGAAGTGGTATACTTGGGAAGTATGTTCAGTAGAGATGAAATATACGAGATGGATGTAGATAAGCGTATTGCTGTCGGTAACAGGGTTAACGGATTGCTGCATTGATGAGACGGCGAAACGTCAGCACAGCTGCGCGTTTGGCCGTACACATTGTTTCGGTACCGACACTGTTATACGGCACGGTGGGTATTAAAAAACATAATAATGAAAGATGAATGCTATGGAGATGCGATCTCTTCGTAGGATATGCAGCTTAATGAGAGTCAGCTTAGCTGCTCGAATTCACAATGAAGAGGTGCACAGTATTCAATTTAAGTTAAATAATTACATGTAATTTACTTTTAATTAAAAATTTACATTATTGGCCCAAGAATGTATGAAATTGTTCCATCCATAGTCGTTTAAATATAGCAAGATAATTTATATAATCATTAAATCTATATTAAATTATGTTAAAACCACTACAGCTATTTATATAAAATCATAGTTGCTTCGAGGTGGAAGAAAACAGTTTGAATAAGTACGTTGAAATATTGTCAGCTTAGTTTTAAACCTCTCCTTAAGAGGGGATTTCTGTACTCCACTGAAAAGTGAAATGCTTTTGTTTCATAGTTATTTTGCTGAGGCAACTTTAATAATATTTCTTCTTGGTTTTGTAGATTGACAAGGCCAGTTTGTATTTTGTAGTTAGTTTAAAAAAAATATAATTTTACTTAGATTGTTTTATTACATATTTTTGTAAATACAGCTAATATAAATGCCATATTATGTAATACCTCTATCATGAAAACAATCAGATTAACGTATGTTATTCTCGAGGGAGTAAGATACTGATATTACCATTACCATTCTTGACATGATTATTCTTAAAAAAAATATTTGCATTTTTGAGAATACATAGATCGTGGATGATATCAATATCTGACTCGCTCGAGTATGTAGACGCAACAGTTTTTTGAAGGTCTATTGCCACTCACAAACCGATCATAAAATAGATATTAAATCAAAAAAAATCAGCTTCAAGCTGTATCCCGCACACAGCAGGGTAGGCAGAGCGGACCTAGTGTTAAGACACTCCGTTCCCCACTTTCTGCCGAGTTCCGGAGGCATTGCGTGTTGAGTGGCAGAACTCAACGCCGCGCTTAGCCTCGACACCAGAGCGAAGAAATGGAAATATAAACTTAAGTATTAAATAATAATATTTCATCTCCTCGAGTGGGGATCGAACCCACAACCAGTCGGTTTTACAGTCACACTTCGTGCCGCTGCGCCACGACTGGCCTGGATATATTAAATGATATTTTTATCTCATTATTATCCAAGCTTCCTAACCCAATAGGCCTGTATGACGCTCAAGTAAATCCCGATTTAGCATCATCGGCTCTCGTACTAATACGAATTTAATCTATAAAACATAAATTTATGAAATATCATACGGTCCATCTAAATTTTACTCGCCGCAAGTCAGCTAACTCTTATCGTCCACGTCGCGTCGCCCAACCGCAAGTTTATCGCCACTCGAGATTTTATGATAATAAATCCGGCCGCAGCAAAGTTAATTAAATTGCTTTAAAATCGGGAAATATAATTCAGCAAGGAACTTGCAAGCCGGTCTTAATTCGGGCCACGCTGTAGTCGTAAACAAGGATTTTCTCATTCGATGGTAAATCCGAAGGCGGATATGGGTGATGTAAGTTTAAAAAGTTTTAAGGGTGTAAAATATCGCGAAGATTATTATTTTAGTTTTTATATCAGCTTTATTTTTTTATTCCGCATAGGGAATGAATCCTATCCGATGAATTTTTAGACATTGCGTGTTGAGTGGCGAAACACAACGCCGCCCTTTGCCTTGTTGCTGGAGCAAAGAAATGAAAATATTTATAAATAATAATGCATTCCTCCCAGTAGGAATCGAACATTACCAAAGTTAACAGTTACACACTTGTAACCTTAATTTATATTATTTTAGTATTTTTAGAGCTCTGTAATTTTTAAAGAAAAAATTAACCCATATAAGATCACTCTGTTGTCTATCTGTCTGTCTGTCTAAACTCTTTATCTCAGGAACGCTGGGAAATAGATACTTATACTAAATATATATAATATATATAGGAGATAGATATTTAGGATAAAAAATAATAACCATGAATAGGGGGGCAAAATTTGGTATTAATGCCGCTAGTTCAAGCTTCCGTCCCACTGCATTACGACGGCATCTAGCTCTACCGGCGGCGTCTACTCTAGCGGCGTTGAGTTCTGCTTCTCAACACGTAATGCCTCCAGAATTCGGCAGGAAATAGGGAACGCAGTGTCTTAACACTAGGTTCCTTCTGCCTACCTTGCTGTATCCCGTACAGCGTATAGCTGATTTATTTTTTGTTTTTAATATATAATTACAGGCCATTAAACATAAAATGGTACGTCGTTATATCGAAAATTAATGCCTCATTTATTATTTATTTAATGTCTTCCCCAATTTAAATAGATTGAACGGCAAACAAATAGCGTCGTTCAGTCAATTTATCTCGCTCACTTATTAATTTGTTTGTATTTGTCATCAAGACGGTGTTGAATTTTTAATATGAACACCGTTCATCATTTTCATGATGTTAAGGATAATTTGTTCATATATTTCTTTAATATAAAAAAAACGTAATTATCGTGTTTGGGATTATATTTATGTGAATATATATATATGTATATATATTTTAAAGAAAGCTGCGCGCTGTCCACCAATAGTGGGACACGCAGAGGTGGTCCAGTGTTAAAGCAATTTTTGAAAGTTCTACTTGTTGAATGGTGGAATTCAACAACGCGGTTCTTCGTCCGGGACGAGAAAGTACAAGTTTATAATAATAACTGAAGGAATATCAGTATGACTTTAACAGATTATGTATTAGCTGAGAATCTTAGAAAGAAGAAGGTTGCTGAAATAAAGGTTAAGAAAAAAAGACTAAAGTATATCCTTTTACTCAGGCATACACTGAAGCCAATAGTACCACGATTTTCTTTACTTACAAAAATCATTTTAAATCCTACTACTAACTATAAGTCGGGCCAAGGGAACCCTATATTCAAAGATCTTGGTATTGTAAAAGTCAATTTAGTTAAAATCGGTTCGCCATCGCTCGGATCGGATCAAAATACATTTTCAATTTTCAATAAGAAGATTTAAATTGTTATAATAGAATGTTGATATGACATTATGACATTTCAGACTGCCAGAAACTCGTATTCATAAAAAAAATAAAAAAATAAATTAGCTTCACGCTATATCCCGCACACAGCAGGGTAGGCAAAGGGAACCTAGTGTAAGACACTCCGTTCCCCACTTTCTGCCGAGTTTTGGAGGCATTGCGTGTTGAGTGGCAGAACTCAACGCCGCGCTTTGCCTCGACACCAGAGCGAAGAAATGGAAATATAAATTTAAGTAAATATTTCATCTCCTCGAGTGGGGATCGAACCCACAACCAGTCGGTTTTCAGTCACACCTTGTGCCACTGCGCCACGACTGGCCTCAACCCGTATTCATATTTATGAAATTATTCGCATGATTATTTTTTATGATAAATAAGGTCTTTCATGAGAATCTTACTATAGTAGCACGTCTATGTGTTCGATTTATTGTGGTGTGGTTGTGGTTACGGCCCCCATTCTCTATTTTGATGAGCAAAGACAAAGCGCGTCGTTGAATTCCGCGGCGTGCTCAACACACAATGATCAAAAAATTAGGCTGAAAGTGGGAAACGTAGTGCCTTAACACCACGCTCTCCTTGCTTCCTCTACTTTAAGCAGGATTAAGTGCGAATCTGAAAATAAATTATATATAAATCTTATAATCTTTTAAATTCTTTGCTTACTAGTTAAATATTATTTCTGCCATCTATGAAAGCTAATAATAATGTGATGGTTACATCACTCTAAATACATTTCCCAATTCACGGCCTGTGCCAGCATATCAAAATATTTAGTCTCTACAAACTTTGTCGGACTATAGTTGACTGGTGAGATATGCAAACACTGAGGTGAATACCAGACAAATTGATTTAAAGGTAGTCAATTTTTGTAATAAGTAAATTAAATATTTACGTATATATATAATATTCAAGTACACTTTCAAAGTGTTTACTTTGAGCTAGATTGTTCCACCTTAAATCACCTCGTGGCTTTCATACAAAACAAAAAATAAACAAATACGACCAGTACTTCTGAAAGTTCTAGGCAAAAAAAATCTCTAAAAATGAATTTCCAAAATTCCAATATTTAAGATTTAAAATTATATTGTTAATATTTTTTATATATGTATAAATAAAAAGTACTTATATATATTAAAAAATGAGCGATCTCCTAAGGGTATAAAACTATACAAATTTCAACTAAAATCACAACGAGTGATACTTTTTGTGTCTCAAAACTCAACGCCACAGCACCTTGGGAATATCAAAATTGAACAGGTTTAGGAATTAGTCATTTGAATATGAATAGTCGTCATTTAACATTGCGCTTTATTAAGTTTGCTCAAGGTGTACGAATAAGATTTAAGACAGGTGTTCTCAAAGTAAAAGTAGCCTTACTAATTTTACTAAATTTGAACATAATTAAAATTTTGTGAAGATTTTTTTGTCTGATTGATGGTGATATTGGCATTTTAAAAGCAATAGACAGGGTTTAGAATGTAAAATCATTAAAGACAGAGAAAATATAGCAAAATTTAATCTCAGAAATGGCTTAACCGGTTGAAATTCAGTTTTATCTCTTGTAATCCATTAGTGTATGTTTTATTTTAATTGGTTCATAAATAGAAAACTATATTTCAATTTAAGAAATTTATTTCGACAAAATTAGTATAACTAGCTGTTTCGTCGAAAAATATAGAAAACAAAAGTAAAACGGATTATTTACTAATGTAAATAAACAATTGTGTAGTTAAACCGAGCGACGCCGCGAGCACGTCGCTAGTCAATAAAACATTATTTATAATTTTAGTATGTTAATAAGATATATATTTTTATACAAACAATTATTATAAAATGTCTCTCGAAGCTATAAAATCAAATCTAGTAATTTACTATTGCTAGTACTTCTAAATAGTTCCACGATTCAGGTGCTAGCTTGACTAAAAGACCAGATCAATGATAAGTAACCATAAACAATATTAGTATCGTCATCTAAACTACGTGAATATTTTTATTACGAGTCAATCAAATTCAGTTTCTTCGACATGTCGATCATAAAATAAAAAAACGTGTAAAACGTATTATTAACTGAATTTGAAAATAAAATAATAAAAAAGTTCCTTGGGAGGTCTTACCACTAAGTTAATTTTTACCTGCTATGGTATGGAGAAAGATAACCTGAAGTAAATAAAATTTTACAAATTTCAGCAAAAATATCATAATATTTATTAACTAATATTATGAGCCCCCCTGACACAGTCATTTGGAACTAAAACTGTTCTTACATGCATACCGCATCTAAATTAAGTATATAGAATGAACATATTAGAAAGCAAATATATATTAGTTAAGTAACATCCACTTACTATTTCAGAGGCCAGTCGTGGCGCAGCGGCCCAAAGTGTGACTGCAAAACGGACTGGTTGTAAGTTCGATCCAAACTCGAGGAGATGAAATATTTACTCAAGTTTATATTTCCTTTTCTTCACTCTGGTGTCGAGGCAAAGCGGGGCGTTGAGTTCTGCCACTTAACACGCAATGCCTCCAGAATTCGGCAGAAATTCGGGAACGAAGTGTCTTACACACACTAGGTTTCCTCTGCCTACTCTGATATGTACGGGATACAGCCTGAAGCTGATTTGATTTAATTTTTTACCTTATTATTTCAAGTAATATTGCAAAGATGACAATTACAGTCGACTTATTTCAAAAGTTAATAAGATTACTAAAATATTTTATGTTGCAAATTTTCATAAGAAATTTGCGAAATTTAGAAATAAAATCCACATGCAAAACAACATTTTAGGAGACCTCCAAACTTTACACTTAAGTCTCAGGCACCACTCCGAGGTCTTCTTCCTATAATGCGAGGTGAATTCATGGTTACATTTAAAGAATTTCTTTTCTTTGGTCTAATCAAAATTAGAACCAGAAGTGAAAATACGATGGTTAAACAATTTTCTATTTTGTGAGGTATCTTTAATAGTTTTTAATAAACGCAGTATCAAAGATACAGGATGAAGGTCACGTAAAAAGCATGCGGATCCAACTGATCAGGCCCATGCCCATGTATGAAGAGGTTGATGACAATGGACGAGGCGAAAGATGAATGTAGAGAACGTAGCGCTTGGCGCTTCGTTCGTGTTGAGTGGCAGAACTCAACGCCGCGAAATTTACATTACATCTACTAAATAGTAAAAGATATGAAATATTAAGTATTTTATTACCTACGTAAATATTGTGGTAGCTCGTTCTGTTTCATTCGTACAAAGTAAGAAAAGAAATACCTCCCTGTTGGTGACATATTTTTCTAAGCTGCATTTTTTTGTTTGTCGGTGTCCCCAAAGAATAACGTAGTAGGGAATGTCCTTTGTTCGTGTAATAAAATCTGCGGCCATAGAAGTGAGTTTATAATAGAAGTTATATGAATGTAAATAAGGGTTACTAGTGTAAAAGTAGTGACCTTCTTTTATAAAGTTTTTGTTTTTTTCAGAGGTATTTCTCTGTTTTTATTTTATGAATAAATAAAACCAATATGTAGTGTTCAGAAGCTTCTTTTTAGGGTTCCGTACATTTTAAGGAAAAAAGACGCTCTTAGAACATAATTTTGTTGTCCGTCCGTTTGTATGTATGTATGTCTTTCTATTCTTCAATAGTGTATCCTTTATCTCAGGAACACTTGAAGACATTGAGTTGAAATTCAAACCATATACTTAGATCTACGGCTTCATAATTTTCTGAAAAATAAAATGAATTTCTACACTTACTTTTAAAAAAAGAACTTTTTGATATTAAAGCCGCTAGTTCAGGTGAACTCAAGCTAAGCTTGAATTTCAGAAAAAGCTTAAGACTTACACTTAAACGGCAGCATTCAGTGACGCGCTTTGTGTAAGTCGTTTAGTGAACGTCGATATTTATCAACTGCGCCTAAATGATCAAATATTATAATCATAATATATTAGTTACTATCTACTGATTTATTACACCTAAGAATCGTCAAACCTAAACTTACTTTGAATTTATAAAGCCATATAATTGGATTTACGCAAGTATACTTACAGTTACCGAATTTTCCATCGAGACTAGAGAGAGGGATATTTCAAACTTTTCACGTTGGCCAATGCCTGATTGTATTTGTAGTGGTCTTATTTTCCATTCCCCCATGGAAAGTGAATGAAAGGTTATAATTAAATTAGAAAATATAGATATATTTTACCCCTCTTATTAAGCGTATATAGATTTTTGCATTTTGTTATGCATGTCTTTGACTTCAGAGTTTCTTAACATTAAGGCCTTCTAATCTATCCAGCGATATGCTAGAAGTTAAACAAACATACAAACTCACTCTGATAACAAGATAAAGCGCAGCGTTAAGTTTCGACATTTGACACGCAATGCCCCGAAAAAAAATTGCATTGGGAATAGAACTTCTTAGCATTTGGCTATTATTATTTATATGATACCATATCGAATTCACCTTGTTCTAAGAATGAGTCGACTGTCCCTCAGTCCCTTTAGTAGCGGTAACTTTTCTTTCTTGTCACCGATATTTTATTCGTCTATAATTTACTCAGTGTTGACTGTGAGACCACTGTTCAATATAACATCTGATTACACAAGGGATTGGAAATAATAAGACGGGTTTTTTTATTAATAATTTGTTTAGGCAACAATTGCCTCTAAATAATTATTATAATATACAAAGTGTGACTGTTTGTGTGTTCGATTCCCACTCGAGGAAATGAAATATTTATTTTAATTTATTCTTCGATTTCTTCACTCTGGTATCGAGGCAAAGTGCGGTGTTGAGTTTCGCCACGATTGTGCTTGTGTGTTTGATCACTATGCGAGAGAATGCATAATTTAATGTTTTTATTTCGTCACTCTTACTCGGTAACAAAATAAAGTAGTGGATTGAGTTTCACCACCCAACACGCAATGTCTCGAAAATTAAGTGGAAACACCAGTATTTAACATAACTCATCCTCATGAGTCACATACCAGGGTTTATTTAAATTATTTTCATTTTTCCTCTCTGGTAAGTATTGTTAATTTGCGTCACTTATAAAAAAGCGTAAAAAGGTAAAAAGAAAGCGTCCTTTATTAAAAGGTATGTCGAATTTGTTCACGAACTGCGAACGACGAAAAGGTCTTTCTACCTATTATATGAAAAAAGTAATTTTGAATTTTAATTTGAACCTATAACCTATTTCCTAGATCTTTATAATTTAATTTCCTTTACATTAACGAGAAGAATGAGAGAGATCCTAAAGGCTGTTGTGGGGGACCAGAAAACCGTTTAGACCTGGAAGAGGGAGTGTGCGTCATATCTTTCCCCTCCGCATGCATTCACGGAAAAATTCTTGACTGTCAAACAAAACATTTTCTATGCTTATGCTTGTGGTATTTTATTGTGAAACATAATATCCCGTTCTCAATCACTATTATCACGAATCTCCCACATTTTGAAAAATAAAAAAGAATATCTAGTGTCTTATCACTATTACTTACTTTCAAACTATTTTGGCAATATTACATGATGATGAAATCCAATGCCTGCTTTACCTAACCCAAGATCTGAAAATAGAAATAAAAAAAAATAAGTTTTGAATTTCTATTTCAATAAAGAAGAATAGAGTTAAGTTTTTGAATTAAATAAGCTACTTCTTATTTCCAGCAATACAACAATTCTCTCAAGTGGGGATCGATCCTATAACCATTGCATTTACAATGAATTGCTATCCCACCTCGACCTCAACGAAACTACATTAAAAATATTTAAAACTAGCGGACCCGCGTGGTTTTGCCCGCTTGAACTATGTAAATAATTTAATTGATATTATTGAAGTATACTCGTATTTGGAAAAATTGTTAGTTGATAATTTTAGTCCGGATCAAACTTATTTCCGGATAAAATGTAGCATATACCTCTCAGTGACAGTTCCATAAAAATCGGTTCATCTGTTCCGTAGGTTAGCCTGGAAAAACAGACAAAAAAAACTCCCAAAAAAATAAAATTGTTTGTTTACATATTGTGAATAAAGGATATATGTATGGATAAGGACTGACTCATCTAATATCGTATACAGTCAAATACTTAACAACTGTTCCACAGTAGCAAAGGTAAAACTTTATGAGCCAAGAAGACTATATTATATTATCCCAAAATTTCAAGATAACGTACGCCCGAGACAAGATTGTAATTAATTTTAACCAAGACCAAGATTTATTTTGGACCCTCCGTTTAATGAAAGTATATATAACCACGTCGGTTACTGAAATAGTTTTAATCCTGGGCTCGTTCCTTTCGAACCTTAATCTGAAGTGTCGTGTAACCGTAGATAAAATAATTTATTAGAATGAGATGCAAAGTGAATTTGTCAATTTATTTAGTTCTACAATTTTTCTGAAATAAGAAGCGAGAATTCAGTGATTGAACACTACATTTTCACAAAAAATCAGCAATATATTTTTTTTCTAGAATCTAATGCCACAGCTTAAATTTATATTTATGTAGGATATACCTCACGCGCTGTCCTACTTATAGCAAGCACTGTACGCCTAATTTTCGATACATGCTCAATAGCGAAACTCAACACCGCGCATTGTCTATCAGGGCGGGAAAATGAAAATTATTTAAATAATAATGAAAATAATTTACAATCAGACACTGCTACTGCAAGTTTATTTAAATATTTTCATTTCTGCCAAAACGCACAATATCGTGAATTCATTTAAGTGAACTGAATTGAACTGAACTGAACGCATACACAGTTGATTTTTCTGCGTAACCTTATAAGCGAGAAAACTGTATTTTTTAGTATTTCTTACACGATTAAATGTAGACGTTATCAATACAAATATGAACATAATTTTAAGTTACAACCTCAATATATATGGACCTTAATAAGTTCCTTGATTTTCACAATTATTACACATTTTAAATGAAACTAATTTAACCGGATTAATCGTGTATATTTAAGATTTTACATTTTTGGAAACCAGACGTTTCGAACACTTTGGTCTACCCGTGACCACGGACTACTGCAAAGTGTTCGAAACGTCTGGTTTCCAAAAATGTAAAATCTTAAATATACACAATTAATCCGGTTAAATTAGTTTCATTTAAAATATATATGGAGCTTTATATTTTGAACCCCGAAAAGCCATTACCAAAGCCATATTGTGGACAATACTCTAATTGAATCTATGTATATATATTCCTAAAACAAACTGAGTGGGCCAACAAAAATTTCAATACACGCTTAAATATTAATCCCTCTACAATAATACGTTGAATTTAAACATAAACATGTGTTTTGTATGGAAATGAACAAAGTTGCGCGTGTGAAATGCGAACGATAATTTTAAACCGTATTATAAAATAAAAATTACATATTGTATTGTAATAGTTTCTATACTGAGAACTAAATATTATTTTTGTAACCTTTTTTTTTAGCATTATCTGGATTCCGTCCACAGCAGAGTAGGCAGAGGGAAATTAGTCATAACAAACTCCGTTCCAAATTTTCCGACGAATTCTAGAGGCATTGCGTGCTAAATGGCGGAACTCAGCGCCACTACGCCAACGCCGCGATACTAGAGCGAAAAAAATAAAATATTAAATATTTTCTTTTCTCGAATGGAAATGGAACCCACAACCTGTCGCGTTTACAGTCACACTTTGTCACATTAAGTGTGATTTATAATCTTATAGGGATTGTATAATTATATTTTTTTTTCGTTATTGACGGACCGACAGACACACACAGCCGAAGCTAGACGCTACGAGAAGGGAAAAAAACGAGATTTTCACTTTAGAACTAAGTTTCGGTCTAAAAGTAGTAATATTTTATATATAAAACTAGATAAATTATTAATACAACATGTCTAACAAAACTCGATTCCAAGAACATAGATGATATTAGCATTCAATGGATCGACCGTGCTGGTGGTGATTGTGTTATAGAAAGAGCTCAGTGCAGCCTAGGACTTACGAACCAAGTTATAAATAAAAAGGTGAAAATGTCGTAAAAATCACATAAAATATTCACACATACAAAAAAAATATTTTGTGTGTGTGTTTTTATTATTTTACTAGATTTCACCAAAAAAAAAAAAAAATCTTGCTTTTTACATAAATCGCAATGCAATCAAAATCAAAATCGCATACGTCTTAATCGGGCATTAAAAGAATATCAGCCTTAATCTTGGCTTTGATGATATTAAGAATTGTATTATTGTTGATAAAGTGTATTAAATTATATTTACGGTTTTATTTAAAGTTATTGATTATTTTGCATGACATCATTTGATATTCCCTTCCGAGAATATTTATATATTATTATAGTATTATCAGTTATTTTTTTTATGTTCACGAAATTACTATTTTTTTGCAACTGGGCTGAGGATACCAAACCCGTTGGTCACTCTATTTCTCATTTTCCATTTTTTTCCATGATGCGAAGCGCATCAGAACTACACAATTCGTTTTAACTAAGCACACAATCGAGTTTGTCCACTTGATTGTGTGCTTACTTAAAACGAATTGTGTAGTTCTGATGCGCTTCGCGTGAATAAGTCATTTCTTCATACTCAATATTTTGAATTTGGTGGAAAAAAAGAACGTTTTCATCCGCTTTTCTTACTATATTTATATTACTAGCGGTCCATTCGCGGCTTCACTCGCATACCAACTATATATAATTATTTTAGTATACTTCATTTGCCATAAGATAGATACATTCAATCAGTTTTCATAATTTAGAGGAAGTGCAAGCGCTACGTTGCCGCTTGCACCGACGAAATCGGCGGTAAAGGCGCCCCCCGCGGTATACGAGCCTAACCGAGCTTACCGTAAACAGAACGTTGAATTATTTTTATTTAACATTTTCTCGATAAATATACGTCTAAATTACATGATTTAAAAACCAAAGCTATCTTAATGTTTTCTTTATGATGGAATAACTTTTGCTCGTAAGTTTCGATATCTTTGACAAATAAAAAACATTAAAATATCACCTGGCAATGTTCAATTGCGGACAAAATGCGGACTTCATTGTAGAACTAATGAAACTGAATGTTTATATAGTACAATGTATTAAAATATATTTATCTATTTCTGCATCGCACACGTAAAGTAAAAAACTATGGCGTTCCTAATTATTGTTCTTTCGTTATTTAAGACTAACAAAGAATCAAATCGTAATGTAAAAAATAAGTACGTCGGGCCAGTAGATTCAGAGATCTTACAGTTTTAAGCATACACACAACCTAACTCTTCTGCTTTATTATATTATTATAGATATGTTATACGCGCGGATAAGGCGAAATGTGAAAAATATACAATATATTGAGCATATTTATTCCCAACACATAAAAGTTACACTATATAATTTTAAGAAACATTTTTCATTATTTATGGAACCGCAAAATTTCAATAGGCAAAATTATAAAAAAAAACTAAACGGATGCGGAAAGCCAGTTCTACACTCTGGATACCTGTTCCCTAATGGCCCGGCTGTAATCTCGCTAAGGGAAAATGTCGTTTAATTTAAAATATATTTTTAATTTATATTTAACATCCTTAAATAATTTTATGAGACCAGTCGTGTGGCAATGGCACAAGCGGGTGACTGCAAATGCGACAGGTTGTAAGTTTGTTGTACGTTCGATTCCTACTCGAGAAAATGAAACATTTAATAGTCAATATTTTTTCGCTGTGGTAAAGTGAGTAAGCGCGGCGTTGTATTCCGGCACTCAACACTCAATGTTAAAGGCATTGAAGTAAAATGGAAAGCGGAGTGTATCTACTAAAACTAGCTTCCCTCTGCCTACCTATCTACATGCGGGACCCAGTATGAAGCTTAAAAATACATGTTTTTACATAAATTAATTAAATCCGGTTTGCTGATAGTAATGCATACACGACGTACACAATCTACCATAAGGATCCAATGTTAATAGACGAAACTAAAGGGTTGAAATACAGTATAATTGTAAAAAAATCTCTGGTTTTATATGAACAACTCCATTTGGTCTAAGCAAGAAAGTAGTACATTTTTCGTTGTAAAAATTCGCCTTTTAAAAGAAGCCATTTTATAAAATCGAGTTTCTCATCAATATTAGATCAGATGTTTCTTTAGAAATTACTTTGTTATAAAATAGCAGACTATGTTGCCGACATAACCGTAATGCATCGACAACTCAATCTCGCTGAGATGTACCTTTTGAATAAACTATACCGTTTTGACTCAAAATTCGATATACTATAACTACATAATCTTAACAACATGAACAGTTGTTAACAAATTTATTTTATCAATATATATATATATATATATATTCATTACGAGTTTGCAATCCACAGCTTCGTTTTCGTCGAGCTCGTTTTTTTTATGGTTCCTTTTGCCTTAATGTTTCCACATACATCGACAAACCTTTCATGACAAGTATTCGATTTCCGTGAGTAGTACTTTTGGCTGTGTCTTGTCTGTAAGTCACTGAGTAGCGGCATGGTTTGTCGTGTTTCTCTTTAATTCAATTTCTCCGTTGTCAACTCGTTGTCCCTAAAGAAATATTAAGCGTTAGATACTGTCATGTCTAGACATATCACAAAAAGTTTCTACAAGGACTCAAAAAATGGATATATTTACACCAATCATCAAAATTTACATATTAAATATAAATTAAATATAGCATGACCTATTTTAAATTTGTTATTTGAGGCCATTTTAAATTTGTTACAATTACTAGAAAAAAGTTGTACCGCGGCTTCACGGTGGCTTATGCCAGATATAGCTATAGATAGCATGACTTATGTTTAGGTGCAGTGTACGCAGAACGAACTTGGGAACCTAGTGTTAAGACACTCCGTTTCAATTAAGGCACTCACAGTCCCCACTCAATATCGCGATTTGCCTCGTTACCAGGTTGAGGAATCAAAAATATTAAGTATTTCATGTCATTAAGTCGACCCTGCAATCTGTCGCGTTAATGAATATTCGTGTGCCCCTGCGCTACGACTGTTCTCAATTGACTTATGTATTTGTATCAAAAATATGGGAAAACAAAGAAGCTCTCTACTACTTCATATTATACGAAAACGTGAATAAAATAGAAAAACAATGTTGTACGATCCCTATATTTTTTACCTTTTACAACACTACCAAAGAAAAAACTAAATACCTTATCTCTCACACATTCCCCGTCTCTTATATATCACTCGCCTTAAAGCGTTTGTTATTCCCCTGGCGCTATTCACATTTGCTTCTATGTCCCTAAACCTATAAATTCATTCGGATTTTGGTACAACCGTGTTAACTGCGGCAGGCAATAACCTGTCCTCCCGCTGATTTACGTCAGGGCCCATCACATAGAACGTTGAGTTTTAGCACATTTCAAGATTATTTTAGACTATACAGGTAGGCTTGTAATTTTACTCGTAAGATTTAAGGAATATTTAACATGTTCCTAAGTTGTTGTATTGTGGACTAGTCTATCGTTTTCACTTTGTTTTTGTGGACTAAACACATAAAATGGATAATCCCGTATTTTCCCATTCCCAAAGGAAATTGGAGAAAACTTTTCTTGTAGCTCCCCTACACTCCATAATTTTGTTTCATCTGCCTGTTGTCTTCAGTCACTCAATAAAGAAAGTAATTTTACATATTAACATCATCATCACCATCACATCATCACTGCTGTTGCTGGTTTTTTGCTCTACCTTAAGATTTTTCTTCAGCTCTTCTCATCTTGACCAGATTGTCGGTCCATTTTATGAAGAGTCTGTTTTTCACCCTATATCCCGCCCACTGCCACTTTACCTGATCAATTCTTCGAATAATATCACTTAATTCTGTTCTCCTAGGGATGTCCTGATTTCTGTTTCTGTTCCGGGGATAATATGAAACATCGCTCTCTGTATTATTCGCTGAGTGACCCTGATGCTTTCCACGAGACAAATAAGTAACAGCCACTTCTCGCTTCTATATATCATTACTGGTCTCTAATCTTCTAAATTCAAAAAATTCTCATAGCTCCCAAATGTCCTCAATCTCATCCAGAATGGATTCGATGAGTGATCTCTTTCTCTAAGTTGGACTAACTTAGCTGCACTGCTTGTCCCAGTTGTATGTAATAATCAAGAACTTGAAGTATAGTGTAATAGTAGTGTTCCCAATACTGAAGTAGTTACAATATGAGTTTTACGTATGCCTATAGATTAATATATCTTTATAAGGAGGAAATATATATCATACATTTTGTCGTTAACGGCCAGTTTAGAAGGCATTTTGATTTCTTTTATTTCGGTAGAGAGTCGTGAACGGAATGCACATATCAGTGTCTCTGTGTCTCTATAATAATAGAAAATTATAAAAATGTAGACAAATCAATGATAAACAAATATATATCCAGAATAAAAATAATTAAGTAAAACAAATATTAGCAAAAAACAAACAAGAAAAATACTGTTACATTTGCTGTTGCGGAAAAAAAATGTATTTCGCTCCAGTACTTTTTCATTCGACTCCGTCAAATAACAAATAAACACTTCGCCGATGCAATTAATCAATGAAAGAGCTATGTTCCTGCTGTACAATAAAACAGTATTGTTGTATTAAACAAAGAAAATATAGGTTTTACCCTTTTTTTAACCTCTTTTTGTGTGTGTGTTTTTTTTCGTATTAATTGTTTTTGGTTTACCACAAAAAAAGGATTTGCGTGTGTACGCTTATATTTTTATATTTATAATATTTGCCCGTAGTCCTCAAGGTCTTTGAGGAGCAGCGACATCTGACTGCGACGGTTGTGTGTATGATTTCCACTCGGGGGAACGAATTATGGCACAAAGTTGAATTCAGCCTTGAAAACATAAAAATAAAAAAAAACAATAATTGAGTTATAACATAAACACAACAAAAACCCGACTGCAAAAAATGCTAAATGCTAATAACACTCGCGCTCCAAAAACAAATCACTCACGTTCACTGACTTAAGTTACAAGGGCACAAAGGAACAGACATAGATATGCGCAAAACCATGACCTTCCTTTTGGGATTCGCTACTATCGGATAGAAAAAGTAAAAAGTTCTCATTGCCCTTTAGTAATTCGAATTGAAAGATACAAATCAAATTTTAATGTTAAGTTTTTAAATTTTACGACATGTTTAACTATGTATATATATATATATATACATAGTTAAACATATATATATATATATATAGCAAAGAAATTACAGCGACAACACAACTCATTTAAAATCTCGCTACAATCCACATTACGCATGTAAGAAAAATAACAACATAAATAAGTCAGTTTGGTGAATTTCCCAGATTTCAGAGTATTCTCCCTAACTGAATGGAGTGTTAATGGCGTGGGGATTCCCCGCTTAGCCTAGCAATTGTGAAGCTTTTGAATCTCTTTTTACAAATTGGTCCGCTTAACCGTTCTTCCAAGCGATTTGATGCATCTTATTAGTTTTTCTTTTAGTGTGTCTATTGTCTTTTTGTATAATTGTATACGCGTAAGTCTATTTAAATTAAATCAAGTATAAAAATATTTTTTTGATATTGGTTTATGATTCAATATGATGTTCGATTTGGGATTCATTGCATTAGGATTTAATAACATAGATTTACTGTTAATTTTGATTTTGTTTCCTATGACATTTTTTATTCGAATTATCTTTATTGAATAAATATATAATAATATAAAATGCATGTCTATAAAAGATCATAACAACAAAGAAATATAAGCAATTTCCTGTATTTATCATATGTATGTACATATTATAAAAATCATAAGGCCAGTCATGACGCAGAGGCGAAAGAGTGTGACTGTAAATTTTGTAGGTCCTCCATTTCTTCCTCCTCCGTCATCCGTCCTATGCACAATACCGATAGAATTGAAATTATGGTCTATATTTGGTCTTGAACCTTAAGTTCTCTACTAAGGCTGTGTAAAAAAAGGTGCAGAGCTACGAAATAGAATAGCAAGAAAGCTGAAGCCGAAGCTTTTTATAAATTAAAGGAATAACTTGTATCTTAACTGTTTATAATAGAGGATCAAATTTTTTCCGAGTGAGATTTTGTATTTTAAGTGTAATAGGCAAGTGAATCTAATAATGGATTATTTTGTTTCACATCTTATACAATTTAATGTTTTTCTTCTTCTTACCCATCCATTTTTTGCCAGGCTTTACCATTTTAACCTACTTACAACATTTTTCACGGTCTTCAACATAGACAGTGTCGTCTATCACGACATCCATTGCTTCCACTATTATATAGTAATCTATTGTAGGAATTTATATTAATCTTATTTTATTAGTTTTTTAGTTGTACTAACAAATTTGAACTGCTGTTTTTATTATTAATATTATAAAACAAATGCTCACTCAATTTGACTTAATCTTAAACCACGGTTAAGCGTAACTATAGTAATTTGCTTAATTACTTTGTAAACTTGTCATGTCATTCGCATTTCCAATTCAGTAGTAACAAATATTAATCACTACGGTACATTTGGTTTATTAATACCCAAATAATTGGTATCAATATGAGAAGATTGATGTGAGCAATTGATTCAAACACCTTCAAGATTTAGTAATGTTTCGATCAGTTAATTAGTTTGAAATTGACTTGCTTTGTTTACTTGTTGCTTGTTAGTGATGGCTGGTCGATTAGTATGGTAAATGTCAAAATATAAGATGGTATTGGCTTCGAATCAGGTAGTGAATGTTCGGAAAACATATAAAAAATTAAGACTAGGTCTCTTAATATTTTTCGAACTCCCTGAATACTAAACCTAAAATTATGTGCTTAACGTAGAAATTCATACACCTTTGTTACATCTTATTTATATCATTAGGATCTCTGTAAAAAGATTTAAATTTGAATAATTTTACATAATGTAAAACGGATTTTGATTTCATTAAACGAAAATTATAACAAAAAAGATTTTATAACTTTGAAGTTGGTGCCAAGTAAAACAAACCGGCTGAGTACTTCAATATTGTAGTAAGTCTGTTTGTGGCGTTAGTTTGACATTGACAAGTTGTTTAAAAATGGAAAATCTTGTTTTTTTTCTTGTCCTAAATTTCGAGAAATCATCTCTTAGTGCTCTCCTACATTCTCTTATCTGTGTTTACTTAGTAACATAATATTTTTATCTAATTTTATATTTAATTCTCATAATAATTCTTAATTGCAGATTTAAGGCCAGAACCAGGCCAGTCGTGGCGCAGAGGCGCAAAGTGTGACTGTAAAACCGACTGGTTGTGGGTTCGATCCCCACTCGAGGAGGTGAAATATTTAATTAAATTTATATTTCCCTTTCTTTACTCTGGTGTCGAGGCAAAGCGCGGCGTTGAGTTCTGCCATTCAACACGCAATGCCTCTAGAATTCGGCAGAAAGTGGAGAACCGAATGTTATAACATTAGGTTCCCTCTGCCTACCCTGCTATGTGCGGGATATAGCATGAAGCTGATTTTTTTACAGATTTAATCATTTACATACATATCTCAATCAGATTTCGCCATCCACATGCATAATGTAATAAAAAAATCTACATATTTTACCGCTTCTTTTTACTGCATCTCCAATAAACAAAGCAAAAGTTAAAAAAAATCCTACGATATCATAGGATGTTTGATTCTATTGACAGAAATGTCTGCCGTAAAAACACATTTGACTTCAGCAGGCTTTTAACGGAAAGTAGGAAAAATGACACCCGCGGGAAACGGCAGAGCTTCTAAATAAATATGGGCAAATAAATTATTTTTCCTTCCGACAGGTCCCCGGGACCCATGTTGGTTATATCTGTTCCAAAGTTGATATATCTTTTATTGATTTAAACCAACAAATAATGACTTGATACAATAAAACATAAGCATAGGGGTTGGTGTGCAAAATAATAAACCATAGTTATCTAAATCATGAATATTTTCAAAACAAATTAACTAAATTTTTTGACATTCTTTTATTTGTTTCACCTCTGTCTATTTTAAGAAAATTTCGAAGTAGTGCTCAAAATGATTTGTAATTTTTTATGTAAAAATTAGCACTAAATTCGAAAACAATACAAAATTGTAAAACAAGGTAGCGAAAACCGGATATCCTTATCCTAAGTAAATACCTCCAAAATAATTAAAAAAATGTGCTTTTAACCATTGTTTTTTTTTACTTTTCCTAATTATTCAAAGAGAACACTATTTTTTTTTTTTATTTATACGAGGTACGTTCTATTAAATTAAAAATTAATCCATCTCACCCACGTGACTTTTCACATTGCACATATCACAATATCCTAAATTATGAGTAGGTATGTGCGCCAGTCGTGACAAAGTGTGACAGTAAAACCGACTGGTTTTGGGTTCGATCCCCACTCGAGGAGATGAAATATTTACTAACGCGGCGTTGAGTTCTACCACTCATCAATGCCTCCATCATTCGGCAGAAAGTGGGGAACGGAGTGTATTAACACTATATTCCCACGTGAAGCTGATAAAAATGAGTACGTGTGATATGTAATACACCTACTTATAATTTTGGTATTAGTACCTAAGTATTCAGGTTGTAATATCATATGGGTACCTTAATTAGAGTAAAATGTTGATAGGTATGTCCCCCAAAGGTTAGATCTGCTATTATTTAATTTTTGTCTCCTTAACTAACAAGACCACTCAATTGTTCCACATTGTTTTTATATCGGCATCTGATTTAATTTAGTCAATATCGTTTAATTTTTTTTTTCAGCTTTAGACTATATCCCGCATATAACAGAGTAGTCATATGGAACCCATTTTTTTCATTTTTATTCCATTCCTTTTTCTGCAGATTTTTTCAAGGCATTGTGTGTTGAGTGGCGTAACTCAACGCCGGGCTTTTGCTTTGGTGCGAGAGCGAAAAAATTATAATATTAATAAATAATAATTCGTTCTCCGAGCGGAGATCGAACCCATTACCGTCCCATTTCTTAATTAATAAACTTAATTACATCCTTGTGCTCCTATGCCACAACTTTTTAATAAATATATGATATAATACATTTCTTGTTATAATATTTAAATTTATATTAATTATATCGTCAATTCAATAAAAAAATATTTTAAATTTAGCTTAAGCAATTCGTTAAATTTAACCATAAATTTATTTGTACGTCCAACGTTGCTTGAACACAAGATGATATTTGGTGAATTTACTCGCGCTAGGTGCTGAAGTGACCAGTGATTTATGATCTTAGCAAACTTGTACCGATTGCTTCTGTGAAAGTTTTAAACGTTTTAAAAATCTTTATTCATCGATTTATTTGTATAAAAATTAAATTTTGTTTTCATAACCGAGGATTAATGTACAGAGTAGTGACAAGATTACTCTTTTTTAAGTAAAGTTGAGAGTGAGAGGCTGTACCACTACACCACGACTCCCTTACTATAAGATAAAAATGGAAATTATTTTTAATATCGGCATTTGATTCAATCGCAACATTCAGATTATTTTATTATCGCTCTCATATTTCATTGATGTTTTTTTATGTATTACATATATATCAATAAATAAATAATAATAAATAAAAAAAAACAAAATCAACTTCACGCTGTATCCCGCACACAGCAGGGTAGGCAAAGGGAGCCTAGTGTTAAGTCAGTCCGTTCCTTACTTTCTGCTGAATTCAGGAGGTGATTGCGTGTTGAGTGGCAGAGCGAAGAAAAGAAATATAAATTTAAATAAATATTTAAATTACGACTGGCTTCAATCGCCTCGGCTTCAACTGGCTTTACTATATAATACATAACTGTAGTAATCACTTCAAGATCAAAGTTGGAGACACACACAATGCGACGTTGAGTTCCGCCAATCAATATGGAGTGCCTCAAAACTAGGATTCCAGGTTCCCTCTGCCCATATGCGGGATACAGCGCGAAGCTAAAAAACTATAATATTAGTTATATTATTTACTATATTTCCATTTGGTATATTTTCTGTTTCACTATTGGCTATAATAAAATGAAATAAAATAAAATGATTGTGTTGTACGACCTTTTGTAGACTGACATCACCATTTATTTATATGGTTATCGCAGAAATATTACAATATATAACGCTATGATAAAATTCTATTCATCTGAGCTACTCTTTCCTGTAATCGTGCAATGATTTGTTTCTTTTGCTTACTTTCTTACGCTTTATCCCTAACGGGGTAAGTCAGAGGTAACTCATTAACAACTCATCCACTGTCATTAACCTCTCGATGTGATGTAATGTCCTTCGGAGGGTCTTCATAATTTTTACGCGACCTTCCTCCAGTATCTTTTATACTATATTTTCGAAGATCAACCGAAGTCTCCCCCTACAAATATTTTAAATTATTTAATATTATAAAAATGATGATTGAGCCCAGACGTCGCACAGTCTGGTCTGGTTCGAATGAAAAAAAAAATATGTTGAACAGTCCAAGCATCGAAGGATAATGGACTATACAATGATCTCAACCGATAGACGGATGCCACCTCAGTCTAAACTTGACGGATACTACTGTAAAATGTTCAAAAAGACGGGTTTCCAAAAAAATATAGCACTAAATATACGCGATTAATCCGGATAAATAGATTTTTCTATCAATTATACGTACATTTTCACTTTCTTTGTGTTGTAGGTTCGGCTTGTAGGTTATAACTATAGGAAATTACACTAGGTCTAGATTATGCGGCGAATGTCCTATAAAATGCAATAAAAACAGTCCATAAATGATCATACTTTTTGATTGCATTGACTTAGAAAGTTCATTTTTTAATGCTCCAGGGGACTGATTACCTGTATATTTGAAATTAACTTCTCGAGATCAGTGGTCTTGATAGAGAAGTACGGCTTTTTTTTTCGTTTGTGGTCCTAAAAGTAACATCATTATCCTTCAAAAAACCTTTATTTTCATAACTAGAACGAACGAAGCGATCCAAAGTTGACGTGAAAAGCGAACAGGAGGCGAAACCCTCTGATATACATGAAAAGTATTTATTGTTTGAAAATCGGTGACTATTTAAATCGGTGTATTTTCAAATGGGTGGATTTATAAAAGTGATATGATATTTCAATTAAGTAGAAGATAACGAATTTTAAGCCTAATACTGATTGTTTTATCACAAAATATAATAGCTAATCTATATAATCCCACATATTTTATAAAAATACATAAAAAATATATTGTATGTATAAAAATGTGTGTTTGCATATAAATAACATTTTTTAAATTAGATCGTTAATTGGGAGATGGTTGACTATATACATTTTTACCAGTTGATCAACTTGTATAATCAAATACACCAAGATTATCTGAATCCGACTGGCGGAAATATGTATTATATAAATAAAAATAAAAATCAGCTTCACGCTGTATCCCGCACACAGCAGGGTAGGCAGAGGGAACCTTGTGTCAAGACACTCCGTTCCCCACTTTCTGCCGAATTCTGGAGGCATTGCGTGTTAAGTAGCAGAACTCAATGCTGCACTTAGCCTCGACACCAGAGCGAAGAAATGGAAATATAAATTTAAGTAAATATTTTATCTCCTCGAGTGGGGATCGTCAGTCACGTCTCGTCAGTTTTGCAGTCACACTTCATGCCGCTGCGCCACGACTGGACATGTATTATATAAATTTAATTTTATACAAAATGCAGCACAAACTATGCATAAATGCTCGTATTTTTTGATTTCGTTGACTAAAAAGTTTTATTTTTTCTCCACGCAATCTCGAGATAAATGGTCTTTACAGATGGACAGGCGGACAACAAAGTGATAAAAGTCTCGGTTTTTTTTCTTTTTAAACACGGATAAAAAACAGAGTCACCGAATTAGCCTATACCTACATAAAAATACAAAAATGTATTTATTCAAACATTACGATAACATTTTCTTATCACATATCAAATTCTGAGAAAAAAATCGTTACCTTACAAAAATACGTAGCGAATAGCAGGCATATTAAAATAATATGACAGTAGGATAAAGATAAGAAAATTTATTATATTTTAAATTTACCTAACAATGTCATTTATTTAATATGTATTTAACACTTTCCACAACTAACGGGAAAGCAAGAATGCAGGCCCAAATACCTCGGCAGTTGAGCCCACGTAGAGATTCCGTATTTAGTGGCGGAGGTTAACACCGTACTATATCTTACTGACAGAAAGTAACAAAAATATTTGAAACATAAATATTAACTAGAACAAAATATAAATATAATGTAGTTTGACACGAATCACAGGCATCTATCACATTTTAATTTACTTAGTAACTTTTTCCAAACTGCAGGAAGTAATTTCATTAGTTTTACACTCAATTTTCATATAATTTGTATAGTTTAGTAGTTAATATAAAAACAATTCTTTGGCTTATCCGATAGAAATATTTCAATTTCTTGAGGCCGTCGAGGCGTAGGGGCACAAACGTGTCACTATAAATTCAACGGTTGTAAGTTCGACTCCGACTCAGAGGAATGAAAAATGTATTTATTAATTTATTTTCTCGTTCTGTTCTTGTTGTTGTTGTTACGAGGCAAAGCCGTCTTTGAGTTCCGCCACGCAACACGCAATGCCTCAAGAATTCGGCTAAAAGTGGGAAACGGAGTTTTTAATGGCTAACAAGTATCTTAACACTAGGTTCCCTCTGCCTACTACTACTACACTAGGTTAAAAAAAATAATTTGTAAGGACAACCATCGTGTATGGTCTATAGAAAAATACACTGTTAAAAAAGGCGGTCATGCCCGCCCTGCCATAATCACGGAAGAAAGAGAACGTAGTGTCGGGATTCTTCTTCTTCTATTTTCCTACCGAAGTTGCGACTTACGTTATTTTTGAAAAAGTATTCAAGTACAAAACGTAATGTAGATCCATACCAAAACGGAATTTATTGTTTTATTTTTGAAGGCAGTAATTCATCGTCAAACCGATTTATGCATACGTAGTTCAATTAATCATACTCGCTTTGACGTGATAGATAGCTAACGTCACTCGTGTACACTCGCCCTTAAACTAACATTGCAAGAATAATTATAAAAATAAAAACAATAGTTTCACGCTGAATTCCGCATATAGCAAAGAAGGCAGAAAAACATCAGGTTCCTGCCTACGTTCGATCCCCACTCGGAGAAAAAAGTATATATCATTTCCTCGCTTTAGTATCTAGATGGAGAGCGGCGTTGAGTTTCGCCGCTCAACATAATATGTATTGACAATGCAGCGGAAAGGGTCGGTAAAATAAAGTAGGCAGCGGAACATCAGGTTCAGAGAAATATATTTGCTGAAGAAAATTTAAAATTTCGTAGTAACTGTCGGTGGGTACATTTAATGAAATGTTCTATACATAAGTATCGCGAATCTCAGCTCAATTATAAATTAAAAAGTGGAGTAAATTTATTTTACGAGAACAGACAAACAGGCCAAGAAAGATGAAACTAAATAAAAGTTTGTAAAATTAATAACAAGAATACACAATGAAAAAGTTATCAAGCTTTTCCAATATTGAATGCAATTAAAAATCGTAAAAGTTAGTTTTTTGATGTTAGTCTACAATATAACGTTGGAACCGGAGTCCTAGTAATAAAATCTAGTTCAATATACGTTCACGTATAAATTTACATAAAAGTAAACAGTATCCAGCCGATAAAAACGTAGCGTGCGTTAGGTCATAGTTAAAGGTATATAAAATTGTGTTCTATTTTGCAGTTCAGGAATTAGGATGTTCCATTATTTTGCAATATGATACTACATCGTTTTTTTAGCGATATTCGTGAAAATAAAATATTTTAATTTATCTCGCTCTTTTAGACAAAGTGGCAAATTGAGAGATGACAATGAGACATGCTAGGACTCAAATTCCGATGAAAATCGAGCAACAAAATGTCTTAACACTAAGTTTTGTCTGAAACAATTCTGTGTTATTACTGTTCTGAATTATTAACTTAATTATACTACTTGTAGATAGTATATCTATGTAAAGATCGTAGACTAATAGAAAGATAACTTTTTAAAATTAAATTTAGATTGTGTGATGTCTTATCAACTTAAATACAAAACCATGTCGCGGTTAAAGCAAAATTCTCAAAACTTACGCCAATCTATAATATTTTGTTCATTTCGATTGTTCCACCTATCACATAACAATCGTTATAGACATTATTTCAAACAAGATGGTGAAAATAAAACAAGTGTTGTTAATATTTACTATAATTTTAATGGTTGTGCCAAAAATCTTAAGCGTTTTGTATAAGCTTGAAAATGATTTAGTTAACTCATTTACTTTTATTTCTGATAAAAGTGTGTGAAATAAGTTTTCTACTTGGGTATTAGAAAAGGAAGATCCAGATGACGAAGACAAATTCTACATTCGACCACTAGATGTGCTAACTTGTATAGCATTTTCATTTGATTTATCGTCAACAAATTGCTTAAAAATTTTAGTAAGCATCGAATCTGTTTCGCTTACAGATGAACTGACGATAACAATATATGAAGAGTCAGACCCTAAAGATAATATAGTTGCGAAAAGTAACATACTGTCTAAAGAAGATACAGATAGTTTAAATGGAACTGATGTTATAAATATTCCTTTCGATAGTCGCAATACCCGAGGATATGTAAGTATTCTAATATAAACGTTTTATAATGATTATAGAGGCCACCTTGGCGCAGTGTGATAGCGTCTGACTCTAAACGCGACAATTGAAGGTTCTACCCTCACACTAAAGGTCCAAGGGAATATTTCCCACTAGATTCGATCTACTGCTGTGATAAAAAGCGTAAAATTTCTTTTGTTTATAATAGTAATTAATTATTCGTATTATGTTATGCTAAATATAAACTCGTTGCCAATTTTTTTTACGAAATCAGTTTGAGCACGTCGAACGAATGAGTGATGAAAGAATAGTAAAAAAGATTTATGATGGAAAAGTAAGTGGTAAGGGAGGTAGGGGGGCGACCTCGGTCGACCTTCGAAAATACAGTATCAAAGATGCTGGAGGGACCCCCCGGAGAGCATATATGAAGAGGTTGATGACAGTGGAGTAGCAATTGGCGCTCCATATTTCTGACTAGCCCGCTAAGGATAAAGCGTAAAGTTAAGTTAAGTTTTTTTTTAAGAAAATTATAATAAAACTCTTTTTACATTTTAGGTGAAAATAATAGGACAGGCTTCTGAAAATTCCACTATGAGAATAAAATTAATTGAATTTAATACAAGAAATAATTTGTCGACGGTTAAACCGAAAGATGGAAATTGAAATTTAGAACCAAACATCAATGCGCCAGAGGCCAATGTAAAACGTCTGTATTACTATAAATATAAAGAATTTTATAAATGTTATAAATTGGTCTAAGTGATGTCTTTAACAATATTAGATGTTACCTCATTTTAAATCAATAAAGAAAAAAAAACATTTCTAGTAGAAGACTTGAGATTGCTAAGATAATCTTTAATCAAGTAAATAACTTTTGTTAATTCTCAGTAATAAGATTTGTGGCACAACTATTTTAACCGTACGGTTAAAATAGTTGTGCCACAAATCTTAAGCGTTACAAAATATATAAGTATCAATAAATATAGTGTTATTCCATTCACATTGTAACTGATTTTCGGATCTCCTTTAAAATATTATTTAAAGAAAATGCTTTGGCTCGTGATGTGCCAAGTGGTTAGAACCTTTTATTATTATGATAGTGAGTAATCAAAAAATCATCAGGTTTTTTTTTCTAAGTAGATAGATAGATTTACTAAGATTTTTTAAATCTTAATATCAATATTAGACAGATTATCTGTCTACTAAGAAGCACAGCACTATTTTAAAGCTGAGGGGTTCGCGGAAAGCTGGGAGATTGAGAAGAAATTGGGAGCCAAAGATATTAATCTTTTTAGAACTATATGTATTTATTTCATCTTTACAATATTGTGTTGTGTATTATAATAAAAGTATTAGTATTTCTATTCTTTTCTTCGAAATAAAAAAAAATATTTAAAATGTATATATTGATGAGGCCAGTGGTAGCGCAGTGGCACGAAGTGTGACTGTAAAACCGACTGGTTGTGGGTTCGATCCCCACTCGAGGAGATGAAATATTTACTTAAATTTATATTTTCATTTCTTCGCTCTGGTGTCGAGGCTAAGCGCGGCGTTGAGTTCTGCCACTCAACACGCAATGCCTCTAGAATTCGGCAGAAAGTGGAGAATGGAGTGTCTTAACACTAGGTTCCCTCTGCCGACCCTGCTGTGTGCGGGATACAGCGTGAAGCTGATTTAGATTTAGATTTATATATTTAAGTAAATAAGTTTTTGTTTAATTTTTTTTATTGTAATGTTTTATACAACATAGTGGTAAAAACTAGAATAAACTAATACGCTATCTGATTGATTATTGCACTCTTGTGCAGCAAAAAAATAATATCAGCTTAAACTATAGACAAATAATAAATAATACAATTTTAAATCGTCTTCGAAAAGAAAACGAGTGTACCTCAAATCGATATTAAACGATTTTCATTTATCTGTTCTTAGAGCTGTTATATAATTTCATCCAAATAAATAAAGAATTCAATAAATAAATGCCAACATAAAAAAAGGTGCAAGTTTTGTCGGAAAAAAATGGTTTAAAATATAATAAAAAGAAATTAAATGTACTCTTATCAAAAATCCGTTCAATGAAAATGTTTTCAATTACATACAATATAATAGACATGTAGACAGATGGAATTTTTGAAAATTAAAAATTTAATAAATATTATATTTAGTATTTTTTGGTATGTAGTATTTATTTATTATTTGTACAGTTTTTAGGAGGACAGTCGTGGTGCAGGCGCACAAAGTGTGACTATTAGCACGATTTGTTATGAATTTGATCCCCACTCGAGGAAAAAAAATGAGAAATATTTATTATTTAAATTTATATTTCCATTTCTTCGCTTGAGGCAAAGCGTTCCGCTACTCAACACGCAATGCCTCCAGATGTCGGCGGAAAGTGGGCAACGGAGTGTCTTAACACTAAGTGCTCTCTGCCTACCCTGCTTTGTGTGGGATACAGCGTGAAGGTGATTTATTTGATTTGATTTTATATATTTTTGCGCTGATGCAATTTTGAAATTATAGTGATTACCTCCACATGTGTATGTATTTGCAAGTTCAATTTTACATTAAAAAAAAACTAAATTACACTAAACTAATCTAACTAAAAGAAATCCACATTGTACCTCTCATTTAAATTTGTAAGTTATACAACTAAAAATTGAGTTGTTTTCATGAAAAATTACTGTTCTATAGATTCACATGAGAAAATGACAATGTTTTTAATATGAGTAAATTTCATAATAATATTATCTGTGCCAGTTATCTGTAAATACTGTAAAACAATAACTGACATTAAATTTATTTCTATTCTTAGGGATAAAAAAAGGAAAAAACGGAACCCTAATAGGATTACTTTGTTGCTCGTCGTCAAGACCATTTAACTCGAAATCACATGGAGCTATCAAGCTGAAATTATTATCAAATATTCAGGATGATCCTTATGGATCACAGAAAAAATTAAGATTCTAAGTCAACGCAATCAAAGGATACGAGCATTTTTGCATCGTTTTTGCTGTTCATACGCCCAAGTTTGTCAACTTTATTTGCCACGTGTTCATAATCTAAGGTTAACTTTAGGATTTTTCCGTAGACCTACTATTATGGAATTTGTGAAAACTTTCTATATTAATTAAGGAAAAAAATCGAAAATTGCAAATGTATGTCCAGATTATGGACAAGACCTTGTACATGTATATACTTTTGCTGTGCGTAGAAACTTAAAATTTGGACAGATGTATATTTTGGTTTGTTGGACTGGTTGTGGGTTCGATCCCCACTCGAGGAGATGAAATATTTACTTAAATTTATATTTCCATTTCTTCGCTCTGGTGTCAAGGTTAAGGGCGGCGTTGAGTTCTGCCACTCAACACGCAACGCACGCCTCCAGAATTCGGCAGAAAGTGGGGAACGGAGTGTCTTAACACTAGGTTCCCTCTGCCTACCCTGCTGTGTGCGGGATACAGCGTGAAGCTGATTTATGATTTATTTTTTGTAATTTCGACTCCTACAAATAGTTCATTGAACACGTGTTTCATGGTTTATTCTAATTCACCCCCTAACGGTGCAAATAAACGGGCGAAGATGCGTGCATGCCATAAAAATATTATAAAATATATACAACATTTTAAGCGTTTTAACCAACCAAAAAGAGCAAATATTTTAAAATGAGAATTAGATTGTATAAATATTTTAAAATGCCATAAAAATGATCCTCAAAAAGTACTCTTGGTTAATAGCTAATAATCACTCAATATTACTTAACAAAATTCTTCCACATGAATGTGTAGCTTACATATTTTCTAATTATATATATTTTTATCAATGTCGGCATCTTATTAAATATCAAATCTTGATCATGATAAAAATGATTTCGCTCACAATTAACAATTTCGATAACATATTATTTAATGGAAACGAAATGGAGTAGCACTTAGTTCTTTCGTTCAAAGTCAACATGACAAAAATAACTGCGCTTGTATTATTATTTATAATCCAATACATACCAGGATTTATAAGTGTTGTGTATAAACTTGAAGATGATTTACAATCTTCCTTTGAATTGGAATCAGATTTGAATATGTGTGATGATCTTGGTACCTGGGTTTTAGATAAAGAAGATATTGACGATGACAGTGACAGTAGTGATTATTATTTACGTCCTCTTGAAGTGATCAGTTGTGTAACGTTTTCATTTAATATAACTTCAGATGGTAGTTTTCGAATAGAATTATATGGAGGTTCAATATCAACTAAAGACCATGTTAAAATTGTAGTTTATGAAGAAAACTTTTTAGCAGAGCGATCAGTGATGGCTGAATATATATTATTGCCATCAGAAAAAAGGAACTACTATGTATCACAAGTAGTTATACTTCCCGCTAAAAGCAATTGTAAAAAAGGATATGTATGTACCTCGTATCACACAAGTATTTATTGTATTTATTTTATAAAACACAGGAAACAAAGTTTTCAAAAAAATATTGTTGTTACGTAAATTTACACTTTACGTACTGTAGTGTTGATGGAGGTTAATAAAAGTTCACTTACGGTTAGCACTGAATATATTCAAAAACCACTTTAAAGTACATAAAGTTTGAACACAAATGTAAATCACGACACAGTTTATACAAAAGCCGACCACAAACATACATATTAATTAATATTAACCCAAATAATACAAAGTAAATCAAAAAAATAAATAACTTTTGTTTTTTTTAAATAAATATTTTTTTACAAAATTTATTTATTAAATTAAGTTATTATTTTAGTAACTTCTTTATTTATATTTATATAACTCTTGTTAATTGACAGATTAAATCATTTTATATTTGTGCATACATAATATGTTATATCAAAGTAAAGCTACAGAAGAACTCACGTTTATATTTACTCTTTTCTTTAAAGACTATATGATATATGTTATTGTTTTTACGTTTCAGATCAAAATAATGGGGAAAGCCACAAATGAGTCTTCTGTGCAGATAAAATCCATAAAATATAGTTCATCTAACATAATTTATTCGGAGTACAAATCCCACAACGAAAATCCCACAAACAAAATATTCACACTCAATTCACACTATCATCTTCGTAATAACTCTACATATTTTTATGACTCAAAATTAGTCAAAAAAGACAAGACACCACACCTGGCACAAAATTTAATATATACTGCTCCTAAAATTACGATTTCCCTAACCACCGGCAATATAACTAAAGTGTCACTCGCTTCTGTTACCACAACAAATGTTGTTACACCGACCTCAAATCCTACTTCTTTTGTGCTAACTACTAACACCACGACTAATACACTAAGAACTAATTTTACCTTTAACCCTACCACTTTTAACCCTACAACTCTTGCACCGACCACAATTCCCACAACAGTATCACCAACAACATCTTCACATCCAATAACTGTGAGCCCCAACACTACCGTTAACCCTACTACTGTTACATCTGTACCACCATCAACGTATCCTTCAACTGTTGCCCCGTCCACTAGCCCCACAACATTATCACCAACAACATCTCCTGATCCAATAACTGAGAGCCCGGACACTACTATACAACCTACCACTGTTACTGTTACAACTGTTACTCCACAAACGAACCCTACAACTCTTGCACCGACCACCATTCCCACAACAGTATCACCAACAACATCTCCTGATCCAATAACTGAGAGCCCGAACACTACTGTACAACCTACCACTGCTCCTGTTACATCTGTACCACCAACAACGTATCCTTCAACTGTTGCCCCGTCCACGAGCCCCACAACATTATCATCAACAACATCTCCAGAGCAAATAACTATAAGCCCCAACACTACTATACAACCGACCACTGCTACTGGTACAACTGTTACTCCACAAACGAATCCTACAACTGACACCCCGACCTCCATTTCCACAACAGTATCACCAACCACATCTCCTGATCCAATAACTGAGAGCCCCAACACTACTGTACAACCTACCACTGTTACTGTTACAACTGTTACTCCACAAACGAACCCTACAACTCTGGCACCGACCACCATTTTCCCAATAGTGTCACCAACAACATCTCCAGATCCCGTAACTGTGAGCCCAAAAACTACTGTTAATCCCACAACTGCTACTGTTACAACTGTTACTCCACAAACGAATCCTACAACTGTCACACCGACCAACATTCCCACAACAGTATCACCGACATCATCTCCTGATCTAATAACTGAAAGCCCCAACACTACTGTACGACCTACCACTGCTCCTGTTACAACTGTAGTACCACCAACGAACCCTCTTACTGTTGCACCGACCACCATTCCCTCAACAGTATCACCAACAACATCTCCTGATCCAATAACTGAGAGCCCGGACACTACTGTACAACCTACCACTGCTCCTGTTACATCTGTACCACCAACAACATATCCTTCAACTTTTGCCCCGTCCACGAGCCCCACAACATTATCACCAACAACATCTCCAGAGCCAATAACTATAAGCCCCAACACTACTATACAACCTACCACTGCTACTGTTACAACTGTTACTCCACAAACGAATCCTACAACTATCACACCGACCACCATTCCCACAACAGTATCACCGACATCATCTCCTGATCTAATAACTGAGAGCCCCAACACTACTGTACGACCTACCACTGCTCCTGTTACAACTGTAGTACTACCAACGAACCCTCTTACTGTTGCACCGACCACCATTCCCTCAACAGTATCACCAACAACATCACCTGATCCAATAACTGAGAGCCCCAACACTACTATACAACCTACCACTGTTTCTGTTACAACTGTTACTCCACAAACGAACCCTACAACTCTTGCACCGACCACCATTTTCCCAATAGTATCACCAACAACATCTCCAGATCCCGTAACTGTGAGCCCAAACACTACTGTTAATCCCACAACTGCTACTGTTACAACTGTTACTCCACAAACGAATCCTACAACTGTCACACCGACCACCATTCCCTCAACAGTATCACCAACAACATCTCCTGATCCAATAACTGAGAGCCCGGACACTACTGTACAACCTACCACTGCTCCTGTTACATCTGTACCACCAACAACGTATCCTTCAACTTTTGCTCCGTCCACGAGCCCCACAACATTATCACCAACAACATCTCCAGAGCCAATAACTATAAGCCCCAACACTACTATACAACCTACCACTGCTACTGTTACAACTGTAGTACCACCAACGAACCCTCTTACTGTTGCACCGACCACCATTCCCTCAACAGTATCACCAACAACATCTCCTGATCCAGTAACTGAGAGCCCGGACACTACTGTACAACCTACCACTGCTCCTGTTACATCTGTACCACCAACAACATATCCTTCAACTTTTGCCCCATCCACGAGCCCCACAACATTATCACCAACAACATCTCCAGAGCCAATAACTATAAGCCCCAACACAACTATACAACCTAATACTGCTACTGTTACAACTGTTACTCCACAAACGATCCCTACAACTCTTGCACCGACCACCATTTTCCCAACAGTGTCACCAACAACATCTCCAGATCCCATAACTGTGAGCCCAAACACTACCGTTAATCCCACAACTGCTACTGTTACAACTGTTACTCCACAAACGAATCCTACAACTATTACACCGACCACCATTCCCACAACAGTATCACCAACAACATCTCCTGATTCAATAACTGTGAGCCCTTCCACTACTGTACTACTACCCACTATTACTACACAGATACCAACAATCTCCACTGATAAAAGCACATCTGATTATACTGTATCACCTCCAGAAGAAAATGTGCCAATTTTTTGGCAGCCATTAACAATAGTTTTAATTACTTTACCGAGTATTGTTGTGGTTGGCTTAATAAGTTTTGGAATATACCAGTTTTGTATATCAAATTTATATAGTAGTCGTAATTTATTATTGGAGAACGATGAGGAGTCACCTACTTTAGTATATGTGAGAAGAAATGGAAGTATCGATGTATAACAAGTACTTGTTCAGTTTTCTTTTGTCGAATATTTTTTTGAGTGAACAGTAAAATAGGAATATTTTAATAGATAAGCTATTATTCTAGTCAAATACATATATTGTAAGAATATTTTTTATAAATATTATATACATATCTAGTACAATTTTTGTAAAATATAATTTTTAAGCTTTTTTCTTTTAAAATTATTACAAACATAATTAATATATAAAAAGGTATGCACAACAAAATCTTTCAAATTATATAACGTAAATTTAGCTCTGAAACTCACATGTGTCAATTTAGAAATGTATCTACAAGTGTTCTTAGGTTTATTAACTAAACATCAGCCGTTTTATACTTAAAAAAATACCTAATTTTGTACACGATATAATTCACTCAACTTGTGAAATGAATAAATCATCAGAAAAGTATGTAATTAATAGTACATAATATTCTGATTATTTATATTTATTATTTTTATGTAACGCAACTAAAATATTTTTGAAAATATATATAATATCATATAAATAACAAGCAGAAACAAATATTACCATTTAACTGATATAGAATTGGACATAATATTTATGTATTATATTTGCATTTACGTCATTTATATGTAAATAAAATTTTATAAGCATTTTTGTAGCTATTTTTTTTTTTTATCTGGTTCATTATATTATCATATAATGAGAAATTTAATATTTTTTCTATCTTTCATAAGGTACGGGTGGAAAACCTGGTGGAAAAAACCAACTAGAAAACCTAGTGAAAGACATCTCTTCCTTTACCTACACTCCTCCTTTTGAGATGTTGCGCGTGTAGTAGAACTGAAGATGAAAAAAAAATCGGGTGGGGCTCAAATTTCAACCAACCCATGTACAAATAAGCGCAGTACTAGCAACTATTTGCCACGACAGCTTTATTTATTAACGTAAAATTTACAAGAACAAAATACATATGTAAAATAAAACTACATTGTAAAATATCGTTTTTATACAATAATGAATAAGAAATAAAATGTGAATTGTTATACAATAAATATACGCGGCTTATTTGAATTTTTTAAATAGTTTTACTTTGTATGACTTTGATAATATAAAAGATTATATCATTCATACAATTGATAGTTCCACTAGCAACAACGTACATACATAATAGTTATTTCTTTCTTGGAAAACGTCGAAACGGTTCTTTCTCGCTCAATAAAATTCTATAAATATATTATTACGGACAGAAGAAATTTAATTCTATTCTATTATTTAATTGTGCATTTTATATATTTATAAAAAAATAAATAAATCAGCTTCACGCTGCGTCCCGCACACAGCAGGGTAGGCAGAGGGAACCTAGTGTTAAGACACTCCATTCCCCACTTTCTGCCGAATTCTGGAGGCATTGCGTGTTGAGTGGCAGAACTCAACGCCGCGCTTAGCCTCGACACCAGAACGAAGAAATGTAAATATAAATTTAAGTAAACATTTATCTCCTCGAGTGGGGATCGAACCCACAACCAGTCGGTTTTACAGTCACACTTCGTGCCACTGCGCCACGACTGGCCTCATATATATATATATGAGGCCAGTATATATATATATATATATATATAAATATATATAATAAAAAAATATATTTTTTTCTTGGCTATTCACAGATGTGAACATTTTTTACTATTTTTACCAACTAGGTACGGTTACTAAACGAAATAGTGAAGTAATTCATAAAGATTAAAAATCTGTTTCACGTTGTATCACGCACACAAAAGACAGGCAGAGGTACCCTAGTGTTAAGTCGTTCACCACAGCCCGCCGAAATCTGGAGGCATTACGTGTTAAGTGGTAGAACTCAACGCCACCAAACGCCAGAGCATAGAAATAAAAATATAAATTTATATAACTATTACATTTTCTCGAGTGGAAATAGAACGCAACAATCTCATTTACAGGCACACTTCGTGCCATATCCATCCTATACCAGCATATATCACAACCTATTGTGGATTTGATGTCCTCGATCTGGTAACGAAGTACAGTGCAGCGTTGAGTTCCGCCACTATGTTGAATAGCGGAACTCAACGCTGCACTGTACATGCAATGCCTACAGATTTCGGCGAAAAATGCTTCCGTTCCGCATTTTCACCGAAATGGGATATCTTAATGGGAACGGAGTGTCCCAAAGAGTGGAAATTATTCCATAACTCTGGAAAACCGACAAAGACCATCAGTTTTGGACAATTTAGAATCCTTCCGTTTTCCACTAATATCACTACAAAAATGTTGGTTTCATATAATTTTAAACGCCATGCAATATCCTCAATCGATAAGAAAAGATAAATTGTAATTACCTTGTAATTATTTATTATACACGAAAACTCTATTATTTGATAAGAGTATCAAAGATGGAGTCAGTACCTGTTTAGACACTTTGCTTGTCCATTATAGGCGTCATGTTATATGATATCGAGTCACGGTCAGCTTTGTAGATTTAGGTAGCTATTATTTTAATTAATTAAAAATATAGATAAGATTTATTAAAAACTATTAAATTTGTAATTTTCTAGTAGTGCCGCCGTCAAACGCAACCACGAATAATTCCCTAGTCGATTGTACAAATTGGAAAGAATCGTGGCTATAATGACGCAGGGGAGCGGTGTCTGACTATAAAGGCCGTGGTTAGGAATTCGATCTCAAATAGGTAAAATAAAAAATTTCCTGTTTTTCGATCTGATCTGAGAAAAAAAAGAACGGTGTAGTGTTGCCGCAATTTAACATGTAAAGAGTCTAGCCCGATAAGCACTAGAAAGCTGCACTGCCTTCTTATTTTTGATTTAAATATAATTGGATGACAGGAGATAGATTTTAATTAATCTTTTTGTCTAAATATATATAGTATATATATACGCGTAGGTTATACCTATATAAGCGCTATATATAAATTTTGGCGATAAACACTGTTACAATTCAAAATAAACAAAATATTACTTTTGAATTTGATATAAAACAATTCATGCGATTGGCAGTGAAGAATTTTTCCATAGAAAGAGAGCGTGCTATTGACAACTGGCCTCAAAGATGAAAGGACTGTATTGCAGCCAATGGAGATCACATCCAATAAGTTTTATAAAATTATTATTTAAAGGAATTTATATTATTATTTAACTATATAAATAATGTATTAAACGAATTTACTGTAATAGTAATAAATATTAAGTACAAAAAAATATGTGTTTCTGTTAAACAATATTATTACAAAATACAACGACTAATTAATTCATGATATACTATGAGTATGCCTATAGTGGTATATGATAAATAATATAGAAAATTTATGTTTATTATTTATTATTTTTATGTGCCGAGAGACAAAACTCAACGCCGCGCGATCTTGCCGGAGCAAATTTCCTACGCCATTCCCTGAGTGGGAATCAAATACGCACCGACCATCACGTTCAAAGGGGTTCTTAATATGATTACAATATATACAATTTATATTATAAAATATTGGAATTTTTCCATCAAAATACGATCTTAATAACACAATAATAATTTAATTAGCAATATAAAATACACACTATCACAATCATTACAAAAATATTAGATAAAAACACATTGTGATGATATTCTATAAAGAGGTACAACCAATTTTTACAGTATTATTAATAAAGAAAAATTTTTTGCGATACGTCAATCAGAATGAATTATATAGATAAATTTTATATCTGGAGACTAGCTGTCTCATAAAATTTAAAGAAACTTTATCAACAAATTTTATATTTGTTTAGTTTTATGCTGTTTCCACACAGGCAGAGGGTACCGGGAACGTAGTGTTAAGACTCTTTGTTACCGATGAGACACTTCTGTTCTAACTGTTTTCATTGCGCATTTGCGTCTTGAGTGAAGGAACTCAACGCCGCGCTTTGCGTCTTTGCCAAAGTGGAAAATATAAAATAATTAAGAAATATTTAATTTCCTAGTGGAAATTGAACCCCCAATTGCATATACAGCCGCACGCTTAGTTCCCCTGCGCCACGACTGACCTCAATTTTATTACATAAATCCTTACCGGTGCAAGTTTAATATAACTCCTTCACAGTACAAATTTGATAGACTGTCTAGTCTTGGCAAAATATTTATTTTGTGACGGTAAATAAATGCAGATGAAGATAAAAGAAGACAGTTACCAACATGTAGTAATATATCCCTTTTTTACCAATATTTCCCTTACTTTCTCACTCGAGGAATTCACTAAGCGTTAAGTTCCGACTCACAACTTGGAATTCGGCTTCCAGACTTGACAGGGACAGACGGTGTGTATTTACACTAGGCTCCAGGTGTTCTTTGCCTTCCCTGTTATGTGCGGGTTACAGCGTGAAGCTTAAAAATCTCGTTCCCATAGTATTTCGAAAGGATTTCTTGAATCCCTTCTTAGGCAGGCACATGCCAAATATCAATTTTCTTCGTCCAGCAGCTTCTTCTCAGTATTGAATTTCAATAACTCAGTAATGGAAAAGTTGTATATGTATAGATAGTATTTAGAAGCCTACCTTTAAGCCCGGTTATCGCTAAAAAAGAGAAATAAGCGGGTAATGCTTAGGCGGAACGGGTTTCTTTTAAATACAATATATTTATTCAACCAGCAAAGTGTTTTATTTTTTGGTGTAAATACTATATATAGGTATACTCTTTACTTTTGCAAGTTCAACGTAGTTCTAAATGGGCCTTCTCCTCTCGCGGTGAAACCGGACTTTATTATTGGGGATCCCTTGGCTCTACCAGATTTCTACTAAAAACTTAATTCTGGTAATATTACATTTCACACTCTACTTTCCAATCCTTTGAAATATACGGGAGAAAATCCCGCTGTATTTTCATTTTTTTCTTATTATTGTTAATATATAAATTTCCACTGGTGAGTATCGAATCGACTACCATCATGTGCACCCTTACAAATGTGCTACTAATTTGAGTATAAATTTGTGTAAATATGAAGAACGCAGTGTCGTTTTAAACTTACCTAATGTCGCATAAAATACGTTTTGCCTTGCAACGTATGTGTCGCTTTATGTAAAAGTAACTATTTTCGTACACTACATTGAATGTGTAATATTGTGTTTTTTAATTTAAAGTATATTAAATCAGCTTCACGCTATATCCCGCACACAGGAAACCTAGTGTTCAGACATTCCGTTCCCCACTTTCTGCCGAATTCTGGAGACATTGCGTGTTAAGTGACTCGACCAGAGCAAAAAAATGGAATTTAAGTAAATGTTTCATCTCGTCGAGTGGAGATCGAACTCACTGCCAGTCGGTTTTAAAGTTACAATAAAGTATATTAATGCATTTTTTTTGTATAAAATATGAGCTTTCTGTATTTGTTCTTCTTTCTGTACTCTTATACGTTTTCCGCAAAGCACTTTAAAGCAGAGAGAGTTTAGTAATAAGACAACATTGCGTTTCCCATTTTAATTAGGTAGCGGAACTCCACATCGTGATTTGTCTTCAAGAGTAGATAAAAAAAATATAACCACAACTCACTTCAAGTGAGAATCAAACCCATAACCATCATATTTACAGTTGGATTATTTTCTACTGTAATACAACTTGAACGCTTAGGAATGCCAAATTTATTTTTTTTTGTTTATGTGTCAATTACAAATATTATACTTTATCAAGTTTAACTAATTTTAGCTGAATTATAACTAAAGTTTGTTACTAAGTTTTACTGTACGTACGTATAATAACGCTGGACACCCCACCACAGTGGTGTCTCAAATAAACTCTTTTTGCCTTTAACATTCATATAACATCCTCTTTTGTGTGTTATATGAATGTCAGTCATCGTACAGAATGGAGACGATACCCACTCGGGGAATGATTATGTTGCCCAATTCGTCTTAATTTTCCTCTAATTCTAGCAGAAAGGAAATAACAGTTTCTTGACATTAGGTTTACTCTCTCCATTTTACTATTTAAAGTAAAGCGTGAACCCGATTGAATACTAACGTAAATGTTTTTCTAACCTAACCTGATGGTATAAGTGGGATACAGCGTGAGGCTAAAAAAATAACAGATTTGAAAGATGAAAATATTTAAAACATATAGTTTCGAACCATTGCAAGATTATGTTAAAACTAGAGACTAAATTAATAAATATAACTGTATAATTATACAATAAAATGATATTAGGTGTACATAAGATCTATCCCGGGAAAGATTTAAAAATCCCGATTTATCTAAACATAGCACAAAAAAAAGTTTAATCGAAACGTCCTTTATCGTTCCCACATATGTATTTAGAATATCGGTATCTTATCCGTGATAATATTATGAGCATTAATGATATATTATGCCGGCACTGAAATATTAAAGATTTAGTATTGTTTCCATCATTTGTATGTGTTGAGTGAAAGCTAATTAATTTGTTACACGATGTTCCGATACTGTTTATTATTGTTGATCGTCTGTACTGTGATTTGCGATGACTGTAAAGTTTTTAATTTTGAAAGTGATGGTGATCTGCGACTAGGATATAATATTTGCCAAACATTCGAACCATGGGAAACCGGTAGCTATGAATCTATATCAGTGGATTCACCTCATGAACGCAGCACGACGTTTCTAAGACCACAAGCAAACACCATGAGCTGTATATCAACAGAGGAATTCTCAATGACCTCTTCAGGAACTATTGAGTTGAATATTTATGCTGAACAACCAAATGTGCCGATTTCATTGACTGTAATAGTTTTCCAATCAGTTCCGAACGGCGTGGATGGAACTGTTGTAACTCAACCAATAACTATTAATCCTGGATGGCATACTTACACATTTTCTGTTTCTGGAAGTGGAAGTTTTGATGGATATGTGAGTAACGCGTTTTTATTCCGTTTAGCAGATTTTGCATAAAAGAAGAATCACAAAATCTCATATTTATAATTTTAGTAGGGTGTATTTGTTGTCTAACAACCACCATCCACCACCACCACCGTCTGTTATATTAGCCATCTGTTAATTTTCTTACCAAATAAGTACTTAGTCAAATTAACTTGAAAATTAAAATCACCATTTTTGTTCTTTTTGAAAATATTTCTGTGTTAAGAGAAAAAATTACAAACAGAAGAATTTATAATTTCCTTAAATATTTCCTTTAAGACTAGGTTCAATCTATCGCTTCGCTCCCGTAGTCAAGTGGAAACAACTGAGAGTTATGTATAACACGTGACATTTCTTAAGAGAACTCGGACCGTAGGTACTTTAGGTTACATCAAAAACATTAACGTGATTTAATATAGGCTAAAGAACTAAATGGACTATCCAACCCAAAAACTATTTTTCAATTTGAGTCAGTGGTTCTTGAGATTGAGACCATTTACGAACGGCGACTTCATCATTAGCATATGGAAAAGTATTAGTCGGTTTTACAGTCAAACTTTGTACCACTGCGCCACGACTGGCCTCAAAATTATCAAAATTAAATAATGTTAGAACAATATTATAAAATCTATACTATTTTACAAAATAACTTCATGACTAAGTTATTTTAGGATTTACTTTAATGCATTGAAACAATATTATATTTATTTGCTTCACGCTGTATTTATAAATAACTAACGCTCTGTAGGCAAAGGTACCTTGTGTTAGGAAGCTCTGTTGCCGATATTCGTTTTTTCACCCCATTTTCGTTTTTTCAACATCACGCTGTATCATATGCTTTTAAAAGTAAACAGAGAGAACTTAAATAAATATAAAAATACATATATATATATCGGTAAAAAGAAATATATTAAAAAAATGTAGACAAAGGGCTTTCGCCTTATTAACTAACAATAAAACACGTGGTTATCTCTCCATACTCTGCTATGGAATAAGCGTGACGTTAAACATAACCTCGACTGAACCTGAAACTTCTTAAAGCACGTCACGGCTGCGTCACGATACCGTAATGTCTATACAACTATTATCTTTTACAACAATATCATTATCTAGAAACGCAACAAAATTAATTTCTCTCAAAGGAATGTATGAGTCATTTTGTCATTATGTCATCCGATTATCCATAGTAGTATGTACAAATAGATTGCGATTAACGCGAATAAACACAATATTAATACATAAATCTAGAGGTCTTAGCTCACACGCAAATCCAGTCATGTTTTTAAATAAAATTTTATCATCAATGAACTAATGATAATGATAAACAAAATATTTTATCTGATTAATATAGACATTATTAATCGGTAAATTCTATTTATTTGCCAGAAATTTATAGCATATTTGTCTTTTGTTACTGTATTCTTTTGACGTTTTTGTTTATAAATTTTGTTTATACGTTCCCTCTGCCTACCCTGCTGTGTGCGGGATACAACGCTGGTTTATTTATTTTTTTACCAAAAACCCAAAACGTAAAAACGAAATGTATCTTTGTTACTTTCACGCTGTATCCCGCACGTAACAGTGTAGGCAACCTGGGAATCTAGTATTAAGACACTCCGTCCCATTAAGTCAATTAATAATAACTATTTTATATATACTAATATTTGTTTATGATTTTCTTAATATTTCATTTCAAAATCGTTTTAATTAAAATGCAAAATATTTAAACTATTTTAAGTATGTATTACATTTTTTAATTACAATAGTGACAAAATCACGATTTATAGTAGCAGTCATCAATTCTTGACAACCTATCTTTAATAAAATAAAAAATATACCTATCTTTCCTTATCGTCCTTTTGTTTTTTAATTAATTTTATTGAGAAAAAAATGTCGTTTCAATTCAAATATAATGATTTTTTTATATTAAATCAGTCATATTTAGTAGAGGCCGCCCAGGTTCTGTGGAACAGCAAATGACTGTAAGTGCGATGGTTGTGGGTTCGATCCCCATTCATTCTGACTTTGTTACACGAACATAAAAGATAGTTATATTTAAATTTTTAATTCGCCATTCTTCTTCTTCTTACTAAAACGCTGCGTTCCGCTACTCAACACACAATATCTTGAAATCAGCTGAAAATTGGAGAATAACTAGAGCGTAATTCTTCATTACAACTAGTGGGAAACGGAGTATCTTAACACTAGGTTCCCTCTGCCTACCCCGCTGTTTACGGGATACAGCGTGAAACTGACAACTAATGGTAAATACGAACCTCAAAGTCAATGCGGACAAAGTTGCGTTCACGTGCTAGTTGGTACAAAAACCTCTAACATTTCTATAGCCTTCAAAGCTTTGAACTAGCTTAAAATTTTAAGCATACCTTAGTTGAATAACTTTTGTTTGATTTTAGTATGTGTGAGTTATGTTCACCATTCATTACTTATTTGCAAAGGCAAATGGAACCTGAGAACCTAGTGTTACAACACTTCCGTTCCTCACTTACCACCAATTTCTAGAGGCATTACGTGTTCAGTGGAGGAGCTCGTCGTCGGGCTTTGTCTCGTTACTAGAGCGAGGAAATGAAACTATTAAATATTTCATTTCCTCGAATGGGAGTCGAACTCACAACATGTCCCGTTTACAGACGCACCCTAGTGCCCCCGCGCCACAACTAGCCTCTATATATCCTCCTATGGGAACATATTAAAAATATTTTTATAAATGATTAAATTTTAATTGTTTTGCTTATATTCCTTCCTTAAAATGCAACTTCTTGAGAATTTAACGAAAAGTGGAGAATGGAATGTCTTAACACTAGGTTCCGTATGCCGACCCCGATATGCGCGGGATACAGCGTGAAGTTGATATGACATAAATAAAAAATATTTTTCTTATATTGTTAATACAAATACATAAATTATATTGCTCGTTCTGAATATATATTTATGCCACTTTTATTTTATTATTTTTTTATTTATTTTAAAAAGTATAAATTATACAAAAAATGCTTAATAAAATCCTTATTCTTGTTTGTTTTAATAAATAGTTATCTATTTAAAGCTTTTTGTAATATAGTGCCATCTAGCGCTATTTTGAGAAATCACATTGCATAGTAGACTTTGAAGGTTCATATAGGAATACGAGTACGTGTATTTGTTCATATTTCATAAATCTATTCTTGTTATATAGAAAACTAACTTTTGCCTGCGTCAAATGCAAAGAACTAATCATAGGATTTTTTTTCAACTTTACCTATTTCAAAAAAATTCTCCCTAGGGTACCTAGTGTTAAGATACTCTGTTCCCCAATTGTCGCCGAAATTTCGAGGCATTGCGTGTTGACAGACGACATAAAAATGATAAAATAAATAAAAATAAATCAGCTTCACACTGTACGCAGCGTTTGGCGCTACCTTCTCTCTGACTACCCCGATAAAGCGTGAAGCTAAGTTATGTTCACGCTGTATCCCGCACACAGCAGTGTAGGCAGAGGGAACCTAGTGTTGAAACATTCCGTTCTCCACTTTCTGTCGGATTCTGGAGGCATTGCGTGTTAAGTTGCAGAACTCAACGCCGCTCTTTTGCTTTTGTGCCAGAGCGGAGATATGAAAATATTAAGAGACAATAATTCATACCATCGAGTGGAGATCGAACCCATAACCGACGCGTTTCAGTCGCACTCTGCCCCTGGGAGGATATATAATATATATAGCCTCTAGGAGGATATATAATACATTTTAAGCATCCGAGGTAACTTTGACCGCAGGTTCAGTGGGTTGAATGAAACGATGTAATGTAATGTAGCTATAGGCTATAGGCTTCCTCGGTAAATAGACTACACAACACAAAAGGAACTTTTTAATTCAAATAAATTGTTTTTGAGATTAGAGCATTCAGCCAGACAAACTGTTCATCCTTTTTTTATTTTAGTAAACAAGTAAAGATAAAAGAAATTAACATATCATAAAATATGTAGTGTTTATGTCGTTTTGCAATATTTATGTTGTAGGCGTTTAGTAATTTTAAATAATTATCGATTGTATCCGGTTCAGTTGCTGTTCATAGTCCATATTAAAGTTAGTTCAACCACTTAATACCACATAGTCCCAAAATTTGTAAGAAAATAAAACACGGAGAGTGGGACACTCCGTAAAACTAACACTAAGTAAAAAAATATATTTTATTTTTTTAACTCACGTTAAAAACACAGGACAGTCGTGGCGCAGGGGCTCAGTGTGACTGTAAAATTGACTAGTTGTGGGTTCGATCCCCACACGAGGAAATTTTTATTCGCTTGGATATCGAGGCAAAGCGCGGCGTTTAGTTCCGCCACTCAAATGAGTGTTGAGTTGCATGCCTTCAGAACTAGGCCGAAAGTGGGAAGTGTCTTAACACTTACCGTCTGCTGAGTGCGGGAAGTGTTAAGATGAATTTATTTCATTTTTTTAACGTCACGGTGACTTATCACTACAGTGATTGTCTTTGGTAAAATAAATAATTTAAGTGATCCACGATGCCTGAAAAATAATAAAAGCAAAATGTTTATAATGAACAATAAGCATTAATTTATCACGAAAATATCATTTTGCATAATATCAATATTATAATAATAAAAAAATATTAACTTATATTATTTATGTAGAGGCCATCAATAAATGTTTAAAAGTATATAAAAATACAAATTATTTTGAGTGCAATGTATGTTGAGTGGCGGAACTAAGCGTTATTGGAAGAAATGAAAATATAAAATATCCTATTCTCTCGAGTGGGAATCAAACCCACAACTAATAAATATATATATATATATATATATATATATATATATATATATATATATATATATATGTGTACATATAAGAAGATATTGTTTGACTTGATGTGTAACTACTATTTAAAACATACAACTTTGTATTATTAAACTTTGTAAAATTGTAATAAAAAAAGTATACCTAAATAATACTCAAGTAAGAATTAAAAAAAAATGAAATCAAAATAAAAAAATTGAAAATATTATTTCGTTGATATCTTCCTGGGTATAAACATCATCAATTTTAAATTATCAGATAAAAAACAATACCGTCTATAAAATTTATTAAAGATTCATCAATTTTATATACAAAATTCTAATAAATTTTTTTTCGAAGTAACCACAAAGAGCCAAGAAGTAATGAAAAAATTGAACTTCGCTCTCCATATAATGCGGCTTTGAATTCCGCCATATAACACGTAGTGCCTCTTTTTTTTTAATTTGGGTGTAAGGCCGAGAACGTAGTCTTAACACTAGTTTCTCTGTAATCTTTCTTTCTGTCGTTAGTTATATAATGAGTTTGCGTCGTCAGATCATCCGCATGTCATTATTATATTGTATTTTTTTAGTTTCAAGTGCGTTTTGCCTATACATTTGAAGCAAAGTAGGCAGAGTGGGTCTCATGTTAAGCCACTCGATCCCTGCAATGTCTCAAAATATTCCCGTTACGCAACAAGTTTGAGACCTTAAGTACTGAATGGTGAAACTCAAAACAGCAAATAGTCTTCTTAGTCAACCAAGGACACAATAGTTATAATGTATTATTAAAAATTAAAATATTTTTTAAATAAATGTTCATTTCTTTGAGTGGGGATCTAACCCATAACCAGGCGCTTTTACCGGCATACCCTGTACCCTTGAGCCACGGATGGCCTCAATTTTTTTCTCAAACTTATTTATTATACCTTTTTAGAAAAAAAAATTCCAGACAGACAGATGAACTAAATAATAACTTATAACAAATAATCATTAAAAAGTTGAAAACTCAATCATTCCCCTAATCATCGTGGTAAGTTTGTAGCTATCGGAATATCGGAATATCGGAATAGCATTTCATTGGATCTAAATATGCTTAAAAAAAATATAATAAAAAACAAACTGAATACAAAAAGTGAGCTAAAATAGCGTTATAAAATTTTACTGAACAGATGAATCTGAAGACTTGTATATAATAGACCGACTACTTGTAATCTATGAATATATCGTATATCCAGTACTATAATAGTATACTTAAGTAAATTAAAGCCATCTATCCATTCGTATGAACTTTTTTATTATTTCATATAAATAATTATTTAGTCAAAGTAGACTCAAAAACTCTATATAATTCATCTGTACATATTATGGAGAATGTTCTGGAGAACTGTTTGCCCTGTTACCTGCCGCCGAATTTTCTAACCGCACAGTTTTAAGTATCATCTACACCACCTGGATACGTGGAAATCCACTACTGTGCGGTTTCGTAGGAACTTCGTTCCACGCGCCACGGAACTGTGGAATGGCCTACCCGCGGCAGTGTTTCCAGGTCTATACGATCTGGGTTCCTGCAAAAAGCGCGCCTATCTGCACCTTAAAGACCGGCAACGCAAAGCGTTCAGCCATGGGGAACGGAAGTGTCTTATTGGGAATGCATTATCTTAAAACTAGGTTTTCAGATACAGTGTGAAACTGAAACGAGAACAAAAAAAATCGAAAGTCACTACCTGTGACATATTTTTTTAATATAATATGTCACTACCTGTGACATATTATAGTAAAAAAAATATTTTAAAATATAACTTTACGACGACGACACGACGAACAGAACAAACCAAATACATTGCGCATACGGCGCTTGTTTTTAACAAAAAAAAATCAAATTTATCAACGAATAACTTACGTAAAGAACCGCATATCTCGAAATCAAACGTAGCTTATTATATCTCATCTTTATTAGGAGCTATAGATAGTACATCAAAGCAGATTGCCCACGTGATAGCCATCAATCTGATAAGATTATATTTAAAACAATCGAATTTGATCATTATCTTAAGTGGCGTCGGATTGCCTGGACGCCAGCTACGGTGCACATGTAATACACAAACAATTCATACAATTTAAACTCTTATTTAATATAAATAAAAAGCATATTTTTGTATTTTATTATTTGGAAAAATATAAATATGTTGTACGGTATACGGAAAATATTTTCGATTTCCTTAATTACTTAGTAATTGTAAACATTTCGTAGCGCGTACAGAAGCTAGGAACTTGTTTATTGCTTGTACACAGTAAGCTCATATGTATGTAATATTAATAATGTTTGAGTGCAGATTGCATTACATGGAAGTGAATTGTTGAGGTGATAACAGTTGTACTTTGACCGATGTGGTGTATTGGAAGAAGCAGGCGGTAGATGCGTGTTCATATACATATGTTTGATATTGTTGCTATGATTATTTAATATGATCTTTGATTTTAAGATTTTTACCCTAACCGCTATAGGTTTCTACTTTTCAATAGAGCTCTGTCGCCCTTCTTGAAAAATAATACCACCACGTTTCCACTTCACGTCTCCGGAACAGTCCTGCTATTGGTGACGATATCAAATAGTTTTTGAAGCGCCACTAGGAGCGGTTGTCCCCAAGGTTTCAGCACCTCAGCCTTGATATTGTCATTCATAAGCTGATAAACCGACTCTCTAATTTCGTACAGTTTCGTACATCTTGTGTATCGTATCTCTAGTGATGAGGTAAATACAGAGCAGGCTCCCTCTGTCTAATACTACATGCGGGATACAGCGTGAAGCTGAGAGGTCTTAACTTCATTTGTATAATTGTATAATTTATGCAATTACATTTAATAATAATATAAAAAATCAATCTACATTATTGTTTTCAATTTTAATAACAAAAAATATATATAATCTAAACAATAAGAAACCAGATTTCTGTTTTAAATATTAAACAATCTCGATGTGTAAACTTTGATTCAACAACCATCGTCCTTACAGTCCGCGAGGTCTGTGTTTGTGTTAGTGTCCATATATAATTTAAGTGTATGTATGTGTGACGTTTTAATAGTTTATATTGCTTTTTGACTATCGGCCTACATCTCTTATCGATAGCAGCATCTTATATTTAATTCGTGATATTCTATTTTTGTATTTGTTTTATTTTAAGTGAAAAGCAAAGATGGCATTATCACTGTGAAAGAATGACAAAAATGTATAAAAAAAATAAAGTGAAATTCGTTGACACAACGCTGTTCTTTACAATAAATCGAAGCGATTCATTATTAACTCAAACGACACACCATTATTAATAATTATTAACAATTTTATTAAAAATAAATCTGGTTCTATTTTTAACGAATACAAAGTTCAGCCTAAGCTTTAGCAACTCTACCAATCTCATGTAAGGACCGTGTAATGCAATTGTTAGTTTATTAAAGTAAAAATAAAATATATAAATTACTTTCACGCTGTATCCCGCACACAGCAGAGTAGCCAGAGGGAGGGAACCTAGTGTTAAGACACTCCGTTCCACACTTTCCGCCGAATTCTAGGGGCAATCTGTGCTGAGTGCTAAACTTAATGCTGCGCTTGCCCTTGATACCAGAGCGAAAAAATGCAAATATAAGTTTAAATAAATATTTCATTTCCTCGAGTGGAAAAAATCGAGCCCACAACCAGTCGCGTTTACACTTTGTCACTGCGCCACGACTGGCCTCTATAGTATAACTAGTTAATTACAGTATGAATATATTATTTATATCTGATCCAACTACTGACGTGTCTCTATCAATACTATGACGTGACTGAGGCATTTTTTTTTTAAATATATATTTGATTTTTTGAGACTGCCGTGTCACATCGATACAGGTTCCCTCTGCCTGCCCTCCTATCTGCGGAATACAGCGTTAAGCTAATAAAGAAGAGAAATAAATATGTCTACAGTAAGGTGACAGTATTTATATTATTAATATTAATGATAAAGTTTTTATTTTTACCTTCACCTTTTTTCCTCATTAGTAAAGAGGGAACCTAACGTGGAGAAACTCTGTTTTCATTATTATAGCAATTTTGGATAGAAATATTACAGACGGAAACAGATATAAATGCGATTTTCATTATGTCAAATGAATTATGTCGATATAAAATATTTTTCTAGACAAAATTACTACAAAATAACAATTTTAATCAATTTGGCTGATACTTTAGTTTAGTTTTCAATGGATATTGTATCTCGAATGATAAATTACTAATGATATTAAAAAACTATTGACCAAATCTTATGTTTAGAAAAATACTAATTTATAGTCAATATTTCAAAAACGGTAAATTTTTGAACCATGCAATATGAGGTAAACATAATTTTAAATGACCGGCTCTATCGAGATTATATATAAGAGATTACATTCTTTCAAAGATACATACTTGTCATACCTTAATAAGTATTCCACTTATATTATTTTTTTTTAAAGTATTCTTATTTTAAGCCTAAACTTTTCTACTAAACATATAAATAGTAAAACATTTCACACGAAAGTCTAATTCAATTCAATTCAATTCAATTCCATAAATTGTTTAAGCTTCACGCTGTATCCCGCACACAGGATAGGCAGGGTAGGCAAAGGGAATCTAGTGTTAAGACACTCCGTTCCCCAATTTCTGCCGAATTCTCGAGGCATTGCGTGTTGAGTGGCAAAACTCAACGCCGCGCTTTACTTCGACACTAGAGCGCAGATATGAAAATATAAATTTAAGTTTTCATCTCCTCGAGTGGAAATCGTACCCACAACCAGTACGGTTTTACAGTCACACATTGTGCCCCTGCGCCAAGAGTGGCTTCAAATGCAATTCCATAAATAGTATTACAAAATTCCAATTTTCCTGAATAACAAAATATTAGCTGTCCCGTCATAAAACACAAAATTATATTAGAAAGATATAAAAACGCGATAATAAGTATGTATACGTACATATATCCAAATTTAACTTTGGTAAAAGCCACTTTCTTGTTGATTGCTCAACCATGACTCGTAAAACTCCTTTACAGCAAGGCATTATATATTTTATTACATCATATTACATAGATAAATTCAAATATAAAATGTCATTACATATTTTTGTATATGCGGCTAAGGGTTCGATGCCCATGGAGGGTAGATTATATTTTAAAATATTGAAATAGATTTGGTGAAAAATATCTATTCAAGATGATATATAATGAAGAATTTGCTTGTGAAGTCTCTACTATTACCAAATCTGGGTTACGCCGATGTATGCTATTTGTATGTAACTGAAGACCAATCTAATAAATAAGAGCATCTAGAACATCTGGCGATACGTTTTATTTTTCTTTTACGTAAAAATTATCACTTTTCTCATTTTCATTATCATCTTAATAGACTCCCAATGCAACTGCGTCGTGATATGCACATCTTTTTCTTGTTTTTAAATATACTTAAGAATCCTTATCCATCTTCTTATCATCAACCCTTTATTTAACCTTTTGCCTAATCTATCCCGTTGTAGGTGAAGTAATGGAAAAAAATAATCTTTTTTTGTTGTATAACATAAGTCTAAGATCTAGGCTATATTTGGTTTTGAATTGCTATACCACTAAACTATATTAAATTCGTAATTATAAAAATATTTTATAACTTTAAAATAAAATTGAATATATGGAACTTTTGATGAAAAACCCTAACAATCCAGCTGAACTATAAGAATATAAGGAAATGCTAATAAGTCGAGCTCAATTATAATAAATAATAATAGGTTTCCATAGCAAAAGTTGTTTAGTGTAGTACGTATGGTGATTTTAATTCACAAATAAAAGTAATTTTAAACGTTTGATTATATTTGTGGTTGTAATGAATTGCCCCATATTTAAAATGTTTTCATTTTTGCACTCCTGTAGCATAGAGCGTGTTGTTGAGTTGCAACTCAACACGCAATTACGAATTTTGGTGGAAAACAGTATCTTGGTTTTAGGTTCTCTTCGCTTGCAAAACGAAAAGAAAAAATTAAAGTAGTAGCCACTGATAATAAATAAAATAATTAATACAGAGAAACGAACAAAAGGCGAGGTTTAAATATGGTCACCCGTGACCACTGACTACTGCAAAAGTGTAATAATCGCGAAAATCAAAGAACTTATTAAGAATATTACTCTATAATATTTTAAAGCAGTACAAACATGACAGTATATTATATTATAATACAAGAAGAAAACTTTACATGTTAAAATTAAATTAAGAAAAAGAAAACATTTAAAAATATAAAATATGAAATAATACTCCTAGAATGGTGGGACTTTTGCCACCGATTCATCGATGACTAGGGATAGAAACCAGGCCAGAGTAAATAACCTCCCCACATTACGCACCGTTTGAAGTAAAACTATCTTCTGCATCCAATTCTTGATCAAACCTTTTAAGATGTTAGTCGAGAGTTTTCGCTATATTATCAATATTATTATAATTTACATGTTGATTAATCGTTAGTGTGTGTATAAAATATTGAAAATGCATAAAACTTAGCTGATTTATTAGTACTTTCTACACAGTTTTTCTCCCAGATACAAACAGATAATAAATCGGCTTCAGGCTGTATCCCGCACACAGCAGGGTAGGCAGAGGAAGGACGGTCTTAAGTGTGTGTTAAGACACTCCATTCCGTCCAAAATTCTGGTGGCATTGCATGTTAAGTCAGACACCAAAGGGAAAAAACGGTAATATAAATTTAAATAAATATTTCATTTCCTCGTGTGGAGATCGAACTCACAATCAGTCGCGCATACAGTCACACATTATGCTCCTTCACCACGATTGGCCTCAACGGATACATCAAAATAATTTATAACACTCATTAATCGAAATCTGAAAAATACCATACTATAAGTATATTATTTTATTCTTTATCGGCTTAAATACTCACACATATACCGCGCCTTATAAATGTGCCCTAATCATAGAAATTCGGCAGTTATCGTAGTAAGCATAGTCTATACAAAGGAAGGTAGATGGACGCGCGCTACTTGTTTCTCCTGCTTTTCTGTTCTAAAGTGATATGTGAGGACTGTTTAATATATAGTTTGGAAGATGGCTTCAATGATACTTTAAGCAATGAAGTCGGTTTGTGTGTTGGTATGATCAGTTGGAACATGGGAACCTACGAAGGAGGTCCCGTTATCCCGCCACATCCTTCAACAACAAAATTCATGTATCCAAATATAAATTTAAGCTGTGTATCGTCGTACCATTTGTCTCTATCGGCTACTGGTATTGTTGAAGTGAATCTTTTCATGGAACCGCAAAGTTCAACAGATCAAGTGTCAATATTAATTAACCAAATAGTGCCGGACGGTAATGATGCAGTTGTTGGTAATAGTTGGATTTTAGCAACGCAGGAAAATTTTGTACGTGGGTGGAGAACTGAGCGCATCACCCTGACGGGGTCCGGTTCTTATCAAGGTTATGTAAGTGATTTAAGTGACAATATCAAATAAGTATAATTATCTTATTGTAAATGGATGATTCCAGAAGTGGAGGTCCTTGACGTTAGGACTTTTTTCGTCGAAAAAAGTACGATTTTTGGGATTTTTCTTTATTACGACCAAACTAGTCGGACTACGTTCGTAATAGTTATCCTTAAAGAAAATTAATTTACACCTTTAGTATCTTCGATAGTGTTTACTTGCAAATCTTTCTCTGTCTTCCCGTGACTAAATCTTTTAAAATCTTCTAAATCTAATAATATCATGGTTTTCTTGTGCAATTGTAGTACTGGAGGTTTGTTTCATATTTTTTACCAAAAAAACATCATAAATAAAAATACTACATACTTATAGCAATTTTTCCAATATGTAATAACGCAAATTTTGTGGCAATATAAATCTTTAAAATAAAATTAAATCTTTTTATTTAGTAAAACTAAATTTTAATAAAATTATGTATATTATTAAATTCTTTTTTCCTCATGGAGAAACTGCGTTCGCTTGCATTTTTTTTTTCAACTTTCTTTGTTCTACAAGTGACACTTTAATAGTATACAATATATCAGTAGTAATAGTAGGTGGGTCGAGGAAATCTTATATATGATTTCGAGATATTAAATATTTAGTTGCGCAACCTAACACCGCGATTTAGTTAGAGCAGAAAAATTAAAATAATTTATATATAAAGAGTGGATATCAAGCCCATAACCATTCCTGCAAACGTATGCAAATATTTATAATACAATCGTCACAGAGTTCTTTAAATTTACTTCTGTCACAATAAACATTACAAAACAAACTTATAATTTTTGTATTATATGAATATTTTGAAATAAATAATGATTTAATTACTGTCATCATGCTGTATATTTGACTGATAACATGCGGTAATCTTTATCCAACCTTTTTTTTGTTTGTATTGATTAAAAATTAAAATCAAATTTATGTTAATCCAAGTTTGGATATCGATAATAGTTATTTTAGCCATTGTTTTTATACGAAATTGGGTAGGATATAAATAAAAAAGGGCCAAGAGGGAATCGAACTCGCCTATGAAGGATTCCGAAGAAGTAATTGAAGAAGCAAACAAATAAGCATATAACGTCCACCCCTAAAGAAGTTTTTTTCGTTTCTGCCGCATATAGGAGACTATAAACACAGACCGCCCGCATCACGCGATCCCAGTCACCAAGATATTTTGATCACAATATCTTATATTTGTTTAATTTTTTTTTTGTAATCTATAATCCCAATTTTTACTCACTTACTTCACTGTGTAGTTTAAAGTTAGAGGGCTATGGGACCCTAAAAAGGTGCATAATTTTGTAGGTTGACAAGCCTACTACAAAAGTTAATATTTTTATCTCCTCGCTCTGGTAACAAGGTAAAACACGGCGTTGAGATCTTAACACGCAACTTCTCAAGAATTTGGCGGAAAGTCGGGAACATAGTGTCTTAACACTAACTTACTATCCTGATAATGCGGGATACAGCGTGAAGCTAACAAAATTATTAAAATTAATAAAAACTTTTTTTTTAAATAGTCACGTAATTTAAGTGCTACGTTTTGCCTGCTTGAATTTTTTGCACCCGTTTTCTTAACATTAATGACCATAATGACTCACTAACGCACTTTTAAGAGCATACACTTTAATTTTGCTAAGTATTTCAGAAAATGTTATTCTGAAATGATATGATATGATAAAGATAGAGGCCAGTCGTGGCGCAAAGTGTGACTGTAAAACCGACTGGTTGTGGGTTCGATCCCCACTCGAGGAGATGAAATATTTACTTAAATTTATATTTCCATTTCTTCGCTCTGGTGTCGAGGCAAAGCGCGGCGTTGAGTTCTGCCACTCAACACGCAATGCCTCCAAAAAAATTCGGCAGAAAGTGGGGAACGGAATGTCTTAACACTAGGTTCCCTCTGCCTACCCTGCTGTGTGCGGGATACAGCGTGAAGCTAAAAAAAAAAAAAAAATTATATGATAAAACATCATCAAACTTCACTTATTATGATTATTTTTATAGTTACTTAGTCTGGAATCAAGACTCTTCACATAAATATTGTTACAGAAATAACATTTTTTTTGTTCTTGTACGTAACATTTATTACTATTACAGTATGTACGTTTAATAGATTAATATATAACCGTTTTAAAATATACAAAGCTTATTCGATATTATGCTTACCCGATTCAAAAATCTAATTCAAATAATTTTATTCAAAATAAGAAGTTACATGCTTAATTTTTTGAACGTCAAATAATTTACCACCAGTTCACTAAAGCTAATGCCTCAGACCTGAGAAGAACCGGCACAAGAAACTCAGCGGGATTTATTTATTTTAATCAATTTTATACAAATACATATTTAATTATTTGTGACAATAAGGCCTTTGAAACAGACTCAGAGCCTTTTCACCTTTAACATATTTTTTAAATTGTGATATAGAAAATTCTCCGACGTTTTCTGGGATTGTATTATAAAAGCGTACGCATTGTCTCATAAAAGAATTGCTGATACGGTCTAGTGTTAACATTATGAACATTACCAATTTTGGTAAAATCATGAATGTTTTTTTAACATACATAATATTTTCTAAAATATATTGAGATCAACTGTCAATTTCTTTAAACGTTTGCCTTAAGGAGTCTTTAGGGTCTAATGTATAGGTAGCGCGAATAGTTGGCTTCTGCAGGACAAATATTGGTTGAATACCGGTAGCATTACCCCAAAGTAAAATCCCATAGGACATAATGGTATGGAAGTAACTGAAGTAAACAAGTTGAGCTGTCGATCTTTTTTTTTTGACCACGAAAGCTGCTGAGCTAAGTCCAATTCATCAATATGAATGAGGTCCCCATTTTAATTTGGAGTCTATGGTGAAACCGAGAATAGAATCGACAGGATCCATGGGTTCATAGTTCAAAATTACATCGGCTTTAATAATTTTCTTTCAATAATAGCAACTTACTATTTTATTACACAGTAGAGCGCGAGTGGGCCGCTAGACTCGCGGCTTCAAATGCATACCATCTGTAATACTTTTGTTATGCTGCATTTGCCAACAGATTGATACATTAAATCATGAATATTACATACTAGTGGGCACGCGCAACTTCGCCCGCGTATTTGCACCCTTAGGGGTGACTTCGAAAAAAACCACGAAACACGTGTTCAATAAAATATTTTTAACAATATGAATTTCAATTTTTATAAAAATCCGGAGCGATATAATTTTTTTTTTCCGTATAAACTTTCAACCCCTTATTAGAACCTTTAGGGAGTGAATTCTAAAAAAACATGAAACACGTGTTCCATGAAATGTTTTTAAGAGCCTGAATTTCAAATTTTTTTTACAAACATACAAACTTTTAACCCCAATTTCATCTCTTTAGAGTTAAAATTTTTCAAAATCCCTTAGTGGATGTCCAGATTATGACAATGAACATCTGTCCAAATTTCACGTTTCTACGCACAGCGGTTACGGGTGTGCGTATGTCTTACCTCAGTCAGTCAGTACTTGTCCTTTTATATATATAGATAGAAGATAGATGATAGAACGTCAAGGCACGGCAAGGGCGCTCCTCGCAGGACTCGAGCCTAGGCTTTCGACCGTAAACAGAACGTTGAATTATTTTAATTTTAAATTTTGTCAAAATGGATACATCCAAATTACATGCTATAAAAGCCGAAGATTATCTTCATTAAATTTCCTTGATGATAAAAGAACTTTCTTTCGTAAGTTTAAATATACATATGAAATAAAAATCGATGATATATGATATATACCTTTTACAATTTTAAATTTTTCCAAGTCTCGAAAATCGGAGAACGGAGTGCCTAATCAAGTTATCACTACGTTTCGTCACCCTACCGTGATGTATGAAAATCAAAAGAATGCGTAAATTATACACGTTGTGTGTATTATTAATTCACATTTTCATTCCAATACATCTATGAATGTTTAGACTGATAAGTTTCATATAACTAAGGTATAATCTTATCTTGTCTAATATCAGTAATTAATTAATACAAACTACACGTTTCCTTGTAAAAACTTTTCAATACTAAATTGTATAAATTCTATACAAGTAATAAAGGGATTGCGTGTTGAGTGGCGGAACTCAACGCCGTGCTTTGCCTCATTACGCAAATAAAAATTAATAGGATATTTGTGAATTAAATCATTCTAATCCATATCCAATATAAATAATTGAGTCTACCTCCGTATACGGCGAATGTTAACATTTAAATTAATTTTATTTATAGTTCTACTTTAATTTTTTTAAGAGGTTTCTTCATTCAAGATAAAAAAAAATCTTTAAATAATAATTGGATTTTTTTTAAATAATCATTGGATTATTTTACGTAAGAATATTCAACAAAAAATAAAAACCTTAAATTAGCTTTACAACCTTCTTCTATCTTTTTGCCTTTCTCTTAATCTAAACGTACAGATAAATCGTATAACAACCTTTTATTTAAATTGTCCTATTATTGTTTGTGAAATCATGCAAGCTTAATTTGACTGACTTCCCAGTGTTCGATTGAACTGAAATTTGGATTACGGCTTCAGTTCTGATGACAATGAAACTTTCAGCTGTAACTATTGCTATTGAGTTGTACCTCCACCGAATTTATGTATCCGTATGTACAGTAGGGTAGGCAGAGAAAACCTAGTAGAGTATGACGGGGCTTAAAGATCCGCGGATAAAGAGGTCCACCATAAAAACTAGTGATATATCGTTCTTTCTAACGATACAAGGGTATCGAACGATACCCTCCGCGCTTACTTCTTTTTGCTTTTGATGGACACTTTTCTATCATAAATCTTTTTTTTTCCATTCATCACTCATTCGTTCTAAGTGCCCAAACCCGCGTAGCACGTTTTTCTTCATTATCACTGTTACATACTAGCGAGTACCTGCCATTCTGTGTATCACTTTATTGCAGATTCGATCAGCTAAGCTGACTCCGCATATCCTGCGAAGAGATCTCATCTCCACAGCATTCATCTTTTGTTCATTCTTCTTCTGTAATACCCTACGTTTCGCTGTCGTATAACAGCGTCAGTGCCAACACTACATTGTGTACGGCCAAACGTGCAGCTGTGCTGACGTTTCGCGATCTCATCAATGCAACTAAGGTACCATTGCCTCGTTACAGGCTGCAATACGCCTTCCTGCATCCATCTCGAATTTTCCTTCTATCTCTACTGAACATACTTCCTAATTTCTCTTCTTTTCCATCCCTCCTCTTACATTCCCATCCATATTCATACCCCCATCGTTCTGGACATGGCGTGTTACGTGGCGGTCAGCAATGCCGCATTCATTGCCACTTGACACACCCGCGGTGTCGCACTGGTGCGAATAATAAATGTGTTTGGAATAATAAATTGACTTTATTACTCGTAGACAATAATTAGTAGAATAATGATTGACAAGTACTTAGATTCAACATGACCGAAAGTCCGGCCGTTTTTTTGACGGAATCGAAACTATACATTTTTTGACCGAAACTGGCCGTAACTGTACCTTTGATCGGTCACTATAAAGTATATATTTTTTATTTATAATTTTTCCCCCACCTTTACAATATCTTGATTTACAATATTTTCCCAACACTACGATTGGACTTCAAGATAGTACTATCTTTATTAATTACACCTACCATAAAAGGTTATTTTATGAGACTTTGTCATTTTCTTCGTGAATCATCAGAATACCTTTTGCAGTAACACCATTTATAAAATGTTTATTACTTCAAATATGAATACAAAATGTTTGGAATATATATGAGAAAGTGAAGAACGCAGTGTCGCAGTGCTTTTTCTACTTTCCATGCCGCATATATTCCATCAAAAATTTAAATTGGAAATGATAACCTAGTTAAATGTTAAGTAATGCGTCACACTCGAGCACACTGACATAAGAATTCCCATTCTACACTACTACATAGAACCACATATGGGTGCCGAATACAGAAGTATTCATTTGGGATAAAGTTGAGGCTCTAAATTTCACTCGACAATTTTTTACGCTAGAGCCTTACTAGATTTGCAAGGTAGTGTACTCTCAAATCGTAGTTAAATATTAGGTTAATATTTGGTTTGGTACCTGGTTTTAAATAAAAGCTAAGTCAAAATACCTAAATCCTTTTCAAGCGCGCTCCGACATGTTTTAAATATTTAACTATTAGATACGTTAATGATATGCTATCTTTAGGATATTCTTTCATTTCCTTTTTGATAATAAAGAAAGTGAAAGTATTATCCACCAAGAAAAGAATAAAATATTCACTGCATAAAACTTAAAAGAAAAACGACTCTAATAGGTCATTAAAAATAACAATCAACACCTATAATTCAACCAATACACTGAGTTCTATAAAATTTTAATGGGTCCCGACTACTAATCGAAATGAAAATATAAAACATAAGACTAAAAAAAACAAGCCAGATAGTTAATTTGACCTGAATAAGTAGTGAAATTATTTATCTAGTTAATTAATATTAAAATCATCTTATACACCTGCATATCTTAGACCCAGATATTTTTCGAGTACTTGTTTTAAAGTAAATTCAAAGTGTCTAATGGTGTTATTACAATGAAAATTAAAAATAGCTTCAGACTTTCGAAACCTGCGCCTTGTGATACAAAAAATATTACAATATGCCTATGCCTAATAACTCAATTTCTTAATTATTATTTCTTGTACGTTTCGTTTGATGTACCAAGTTTGTATAATCATCGTAAATTTTATATATGTCGGAACGCATCCTTCCTTCCATTGTAAAAACACGTGGCCAACTTCTAATCAATAATACTACTTTCATTTATTTTAATAAGTTGTCATTGCATAAAAGTGCAAGCGCACGATGGCTCGTGGCCATCAAAGCTCGTACTTTTTCTTCAGGGGCGAGCTACTCTCGCACCTCCCTACACGGCAACCCTGTCAAAACCATCCCAGGTGTACAGCAATAAAGCCAATTGAAAAAAAGTGGCTCGTGACAAAGTACTCCTACGTACCCTTATTCTTAGTTATTTCTTTAATCAAAAACTTTCGACATCTTATAGAAACGCCGTAAATAATAGTTTCAATCAAACGTTTGGTAGGTAACACGGAGTCATGGTTGTCCTGTAGTAACAGAATAGGCTTTTTTTACTAGGATTAACATATTTTACTGCTTCACAACTCTTGTTTCTTGTTTGTTTACTTGCTTATTTGAAAAAATATATGAGTAACTTGCATTTGCAGAATAAACAAAGACATAATAGAAAAACATGAAGTGTTACATTATATTACAGTATCTATATTCATGAATGAAGTTTTCGTCAATTGGGCAGGAAATATATAGCATTTTATACAAAATGTTTTCTAATATATATCTGTTTATTTTTTTCAGATCACCATGCTAGGAATGGCATCTGCAGACTCAATCATATTAATTGATTCATTCCGGTATATACCACCAAGATCATCTGAGGACGATTGTGAAATATATGAATCACCAAATGAGCCCTTAACTGAACCGCCTTCAACCGATTTTCCCAATGAACCTTCAACCGATACTCCGAACGAGCCCTCAACCAGTGCTCCGAACGAACCCTCAACCGATTCTCCGATCGAACCTTCAACCGAGTCTCCCAATGGACCTTCAACTGATTCCCCTAACGAACCCTCTACCGGTTCTCCCATCGAGCCTTCAACCAATCCTCCGAACGAACCCTCAACCGGTTCTCCGATCGAACCTTCAACCGAGTCTCCCAATGGACCTTCAACTGATTCCCCTAACGAACCCTCCACCGGTTCTCCCATCGAGCCTTCAACCAATCCTCCGAACGAACCCTCAACCGGTTCTCCGATCGAACCTTCAACCGAGTCTCCCAATGGACCTTCAACTGATTCCCCTAACGAACCCTCCACCGGTTCTCCCATCGAGCCTTCAACCAATCCTCCGAACGAACCCTCAACCGGTTCTCCAATCGAACCTTCAACCGAGTCTCCCAATAGACCTTCAACTGATTCCCCTAACGAACCCTCTACCGGTTCTCCCATCGAACCCACAACCAATCCTCCGAACGAACCCTCAACCAATCCTCCGAACGAACCCTCAACCGGCTCTCCCATTGAACCTTCAACCAATCCTCCGAACGAACCCTCAACCGATTCTCCGATCGAACCTTCAACCGAGTCTCCCAATGGACCTTCAACTGATTCCCCTAACGAACCCTCTACCGGTTCTCCCATCGAACCCTCAACCAATCCTCCACACGAACCCTCAACCAATCCTCCGAACGAACCCTCAACCGGCTCTCCCATTGAACCTTCAACCAATCCTCCGGACGAACCCTCAACCGGTTCTCCGATCGAACCTTCAACCGAGTCTCCCAATGGACCTTCAACTGATTCCTCTAACGAACCCTCTACCGGTTCTCCCTTCGAACCCTCGACCAATCCTCCGAACGAACCCTCAACCAATCCTCCGAATGAACCCTCAACCGGTTCTCCCATTGAACCTTCAACCAATCCTCCGAACGAACCCTCAACCGGTTCTCCCATTGAACCTTCAACCAATCCTCCGAACGAACCCTCTACCGGTTCTCCCATCGAACCCACAACCAATCCTCCGAACGAACCCTCAACCGTTTCTCCCATTGAACCTTCAACCGAGTCTCCCAATGGACCTTCAACTGATTCCCCTAACGAACCCTCTACCGGTTCTCCCTTTGAACCTTCAACCGATTCTCCCAACGAACCTTCAACCGATTCTCCTAACGAAGTCTCAACGGGGTCTCCCATTGAACCTTCAAGTGATACTCCCAACGAACCTTCAACTGATTCCCCTAACGAACCCTCTACCGGTTCTCCGTTTGAACCCTCAACCAATTTTCCGAACGAACCCTCAACCGATTCCCCTAACGAACCCTCAACTGGTTCTCCCATCGAACCTTCAACCGAGTCTCCCAATGGACCTTCAACTGTTTCTCCCATCGAACCTTCAACCGAGTCTCCCAATGGACCTTCAACTGTTTCTCCCAACAATCCTTCAACCGATTCCCCTAACGAACCCTCAACCGGTTCTCCCATCGACCCTTCAACCCAGTCTCCGTACGAACCTTCAACAGATTCTCCTATCGAACCTTCAACAGATTCTCCTATCGAACCTTCTACTGATTTTCCTAGTGAAGTCTCAACTCAGACTCCCAATGAACCCTCAACTGACTCCCCCTACAAACCCTCAACTGAGTCTCCTAACGAATCTTCAACCGATTCTCCCAACGAATCTTCAACCAACTCTCCCATTGAACCTTCAACGGATTCTCCTAACGAACCTTCAACTGAGTTTCCTAGTGAAGTCTCAACTGAGTCTCCCAATGAACCTTCAACTGATTCCTCCAACGAACCCTTAACCGAGTCTCCTAACGAACCCTCAACCATTTTCCCCAACGAACCTTCAACCGATTCTCCCAATGAACCTTCTACCGATTCCGCCAATGAACCTTCAACTCATTCTCCCAATGAACCTTCAACCAATTCCCCCATCGAACCCTCAACCGATTCTTCCAACAAACCCTCAACCGTGTCTCCCAACCAACCTTCAACTGATTCTCCTAACGAACCTACAACCGATTCTCCTAACGAAGCCTCTACTGAGTCTCCCAATGAACCTTCAACTGATAATCCCAAAGAACCTTCAACTGATCCTCCCAACGAACCCTCAACTAATTCTTCCAACGGACCTTCAACCGAGTCTCCTAGCGAACCTTCAACCAATTCTCCCACGGATCCGTCGTCTTCTTCACAAACTTCTGAAATTACTGATGAACTATCCAGTCAACCTACCAATCGGCCCCCAACTACAGGATTTTCAGACGTAAATACTGAACAAACAAATGAAGTAACAGTTGAACCGCAATCTACTCCAACAACACTTATAACGACACCTGAAGTTAATGGAGAAACTGACAAACCTGAAACACGTGGATTTTGGAATCCACTATCGATATCACTTTTAGTATTACTCTTATTATTAATTTTAATTATTGTAGCAATAGTTTCTTATTATATTGGCTATAAGCGATCACAAAAAAGAGTATCTCAAGCAACGCTTTGGGCATTCGAAGAGCCCCCTGTACCTACAATGATACCAAGAGTTCACAAAGTGACTTCTGATTATAAAATAAGTTTAACTTAGTTTAAGTTTAGTTCGTCTTCTTTCTTTTACCTGCGGCTTCGCTTCCGTGGTCAAATAGAAATAACTAATAAAATAGTAATAGAACGCGTTGAATTTCTGACTCGTTCGAAGTACTGGAGGTATCTCTGCCCGGAGGTTTATTGGTACACATCATAACAATTAACACCAGGAAATATATTTTTATAGTTTAAAAGAATTATTCCACAATTAAGAAGAATATAAGGTAATAAATACTTTAATTTAAGAAAATAAATACAAGCAATATAGCAAAATCTTTTTTCATTAGAAACAATAGTCTCTGAGGTGAAGGCGTTAAACCAAACAAACTCTTAGCCTTAAAGTATTAATATAGCCTTTTTTTGCATCACGCTGAATCCCGTACATTCTTATATGCGGGATTCAGCGTGATGCAAAGGGCATACACAGGAGATCTGGGAAGAACCTAGTGTTAAGTCACTCCGTTCTCATTAAAACATCTCCGTTCTCCACTTTCTGCTGAATTCTGGTGGCATTGCGAGTTCAATGGTGATATACAACGCCGTACTTTGCCTTGTCACCATAGCAAAAAAATGAAAATGTTAAATATATTATTTTCTCGAGAGTGAATCGAACCCACAACCTGGTGCGTTTACGTTCGCACGCTTGTGCCCGTGCGACACGTAAGACCTCAAATATAGATTTAAGATATAGATTTAAGATCTTACGATATTTAAAAGATAAAAGATATGTAAAATATAAATACTCACTTTGTGCATATAGTTTAAGATATTTATGTAAATATTAATTTTAGTTTAAATTAAGTTTTAAAATGAAATGATTACAGCGATGTTAACGTTTTTATTAATATCTTAATTAAAAAAAAATGTTATTCATAAACTCATAAAAAGAAGTAATTTACATTTCTTTTACATTAAATGGTTTTATTATGTAAAAAGAAAAATAACAAGGACTGCATCCTTGTATAAAATAAAAAAAATATATAAGGGGCCGTTCAAGTATTACGTACGTAAGCACTGTAGGGGCGGTTTTGGTTTTGCTTATTTTTGACGTTTTCAATGAAATATTTCTAAGGAGATTGCTTATTTTGATGACATAGGGGGGGGGGGGGGGTCAATAAATGCAAAAAAACTGCTTACGTAATACTTGAACGGCCTCTAAGTACTAGTTATTACAACTATAAAACAATAAATAATTAATATGTTCTCTTAGATTAAATTATAGTAAGATAACAAATTATGATGTTAGTAAAATAATTTCTAGAACTTGTTGAACAATTAATGATAAGTCAGTGCCTACTAATTCTACAAGTATTTCATAATCTATCAATTAAATATAGATATTTCCTTTATAATTATTGTTTTCATTTTTAAAAAAATCTATAACTTTACGTTTCTTCGCATATCGGAGTAGGCAGAGTTGAGACACTTTGTTCTTCTCTCTCTATATAATTCTCTTTACTCAAACGAAGCATTTTGTCTACTATAGTGAGGAAATTTAGTTTTAATAATTGAAACCATTTTTTTATTTTTAAATTTAAAATTATAATTTAACAGATAAGCTGTTTAGGATTTGTATAATATCAAATAATAAGTGTTTTGAATTCCGCCTTCAAAATCCTTATGTTAATCCAGTTAATCAAGAATTGATAATGATAAAGTGAACACAAATACTGTCAACACTGATCAGACGTTATGAATGTATGGTTTCTTTGTAGCTGTTCTTAAGTAAATTAAAATCAGTTTCACACTGCACACATATGGGTACAGGGTAAACAGAGGGAACCAAGTGTTAAGAAACTCCGTTATCCGAATTCTAGAGGAATTGCGTGTTGAGTGACGCAACTTAACAGCTCGCTTTGCATTGATATCGATAAAGTGAAAATGTACCTTTAGATAAATATTTAATTTAAATATTTATCTAAAGGTACATTTTCACTTCGAATGGGGATTTAACACAAAACCAGACGCACTTACAGCCACACACTGTGCCCCTGCGCTACCACTACCTCAAATGTTCTTAAGTAAATAATTAAAAATTAAACTGGAAGAAAAAAAATCCAAATATACCAATTCAATTTATTCAAAGTATAAGTGAATAACGTGAAAAGTATTTTAATTAGAAACAGAAGATACGAAATTGATATGGAGAACGGTAATAGATTTAAAGGTGCCTTAGCCTCGATGAGACGGTGAAACGTCAGTAAAGCTGTGCAATACAATGTTTTTCTCGATTTTGCCTTATTGCTGTTGACCTGGACTGATCTTGACAGCGTCACCTGGCGGGGAGGGGCGTGAGTAGCTGTCTCTTGAAGAAAAAGTACGAGCTTTGATGGACGCTTGTGAAGGGTTAGCGACCACAGAGGAATGCCCTGGGTACGCTTATCAGGGGAGGACTCAATGCAGTGCTAGTACCGACCCTATTATACGGCAACGGAACGAGAGTATTACAAAAAGAGTATGAAAAATAGATTAATGCTGTGAAGAAGTGATCTCTTCGTAAGATAAGCGGAGTCAGTTTATTTGACCGAATCCGCAATGAATAGAAACACAGTATGGCAGTACTTGCAAGGATGTTACAGTGGGAATGAGGAAGAACGGGCTCAGGTAGTTTGGACAATGATGAAAGAAGCCATTCTTTATAAAAGATTTATTAAGGAAAAGTATGAGAAGAGATGAAAGTAGACAAGACGAGATAAATATACATTTTACTAAAGAAAGTAAAATATAAATTTTACATGAAAATATCGGACGTATCATTAATAAAACTAATATGAAAATGAAAGTGCTTTTTGGAAAGGATGAACCTGAGCTTCTTGATATTAGGTTCTCTCTGCTTGCCTTGCCATGCAAGATGAAGGATAAAACAGAATAAAAGCTTGTATTGAGTAAAAATATTGTATTTTTAAGTCGAAGATTTTACTTCACGGCAAGTGTAATTACATGTAAAGATATCATAGATCAAAATCAAGTTTCTATGAAAAGACTTCGGTTCTTTTCTAACTAGTTATAACGATAACAATATCACATTTTTCTAAACTATAAAATTCGATATTTAATTTAAAAAAAAACATTAAAACTTCATTAAAAACTATTATTGTCACTTTTTTTTAAATATATAGATTGTGCTAATTAGGTTAGTTATCTTTTTTTTCTGTTGCTTTGTAATAAAAATTTCACTATATTTTTTATTAAAATATCTAAATAATGTGGCATCTTGATAATACCATATGCAATGAGTTCAGAAAGTAGACAGTGGATGTAGGATAGCATTGAACTGAAAAAAAAAATTTAAGTTGATGTAAAAAAGGCAACACAGCCATTTCCGATTGCGTTAAGTGTACTATATTAAAAAAAATTGAATCTTCCCTAGACACCCAAAGGCATTCACGTCCTTCTATTTAATTGTTTTTTTTTTAATTTTCAAGTTTCGAGAACAACGTTCTACCTAAACAATTTTATCTAACAACAATTTTATTTAATCAAATTATATCGATTATTTTAATCATGATTTAAAATCGCAGATCTAGATGTTCAAAGATATTGGCCTTTGTTATAAAATTAAAGGCGCCATTTTTTAGGTGTACCTACTTGGAAATAAATTTATTAAAAAGTAAAGTTGGTAGGCAGAGGGAACCTAGTGCGATTTCTGGAGGCGTCGCGTGTTGAGTAGCAGAACTCAATACCGCGCTTTGCCTCACCACCAGAGCGAAGAAATGAAAATATATATTTAAATAAATATTTCATTTCCTCGAGTCGGGAGCGAACAAACAACCAATCGATTTTACAGTCACAACTTGTGCTCCTGCGCTACAACTGGCCTCAAAGAAAATTGAATATCATTAGATATTATTATAATAATTCAATTGAAATAATAAATTCACTCTTAAATTGGTACAATACTTATAAAACAAAAGCATATAGAGTAGTTGATGACAAAAACTAATTCATTTATAAAAACGCTATTACCCTTTGTTTTATTAAAATAAAAATAGTCTCACTTTCACTTAAGTAAAAAAAATAATTAAAATATTAAAAAAAGCAATAAATTAAAATATATTTAAATATGGTCACCATATGTCAAACTAATTATATACATACATATATATATCAAAATATAATTGAAACGTAATTTTGACCGTTTGTACAAAGATTAGACGATGAGGAATCATAGATTACTTTGATAACTGGATATACATTATAAGAATATCAGATCATATCGATAACAAATAATTAAAACTGATAAACGTGTAATACAGTAGCTTAAAATAAATTTACTATATTGATTTACAGTCACCACTAAGAGTTCCTTCTCCTTTCCTAATGTAATTAAAAAAAAACTCTTTTTGCCTGTTTTCAATCGAATTTCAGGGTTTTCTTTTGTTCTCTTTCTCTCTTTAAAACAATATACATATTATTATGCTATTGTTAGAAATCGGAAGTGGGTAGCGTTTTGAAAAAAAACACGTTAAAAACACACATCGTCTATATGATCCTAAACTATTTGGAACGGGATACTATGTAATTGCAATAAGATATGTATCACCTACTAACAATACTTCACACTAGTTTCCTTCCAATAGGACCGTCACTTACAAGCAACTGTCCCCCGATTGACACAATTCCACTGCTGCTTTCACACGAGTTCGCTAACACTATATATAAGCTAAGCACATTTTAACTATCAATAATAGAGCAGCTTAATACAACTAGCAGTTTCACTCTTGTAAGGAAAAATTGTATTTTTATTAGAATCTATGCCTACTCTGTATCATTGTATTATTTTAAATCCTAAATAAGGTAGTCCTGAGAAGTCCTAGCAAGGAGGAAATGATCATCATAAAGAAAGAGAGAGGGAGATGCAGTCCAGGAGAAAAGCTTTAGCTCAAAAGCCAAAACAATGTTGTATACTGTAACTTTCATCCTGGTCAACGGCATGAGGGCAGAACTATAAACCAATTTACGGTAGATGATGTTTTCGAGATCCATTTTAAGGCCATTGCAATAGCGGAACAGAGATGGTACACTTATATCGGACATAATCCAGCTACATTATATCGATAGACGATTTATTGGAATTAAGCACTTATGACCTACAACTGTCCGCTGTAAGTTATAACTTCTATATAATTTAGTAACAAAATGTAAATATACATATATAATAATATAAATTAGATTTATAGTATAAAAAAATCGAAGATATCAAAAACATATTAAATATTTTATTTATAATAAGAGAAATGCACAGTTTTTATCAATCACAGTCACGGTTTTTTTATTACGTTATCATAAAAATTGAGTATGAAGTCAATATTTTTGAAGTCTATAATAATTAAACAAAATATTGTTTTCATAAAATAAAGCACCATCTATCATTTAGTTAGCAAAAGATATAAGTAAATATAGTGATATACAATTTCAACTGTACAGTTGGTACATATAAATTATACTTGTTAAATTTAATATTAATCAATAAATATGTCATAGATGGCGCTGCAAAAGAAAATAGTAAACAAATGAGACATTTGGAAAAGAGTATGAAGAAAAAGAAAAAAATATAAAATAAAAATTATATAACAAAAAAATCTGATTGTGTATCTGAATAAATAAACACTTAAAATAAAATACCAACCTCAATAGTTTAGAATTCTGTTCAAATAATACTTACTTACTACATATATTCTTTGCTAAATAGAAGTATCGAGAGAGATATATTTGATCAAATATACTTCTCTTTTTGATAGAGATTTTATCGATTTAAGTAAGGTTTTACTATAAAACTTGTATTTGGGTCTTATTTTAAAACCAAGTATATTACAAATAAAAGTTTCACGTTCCTTCAGGCTGAGTCCCGCACACAGCTGTGTAGGCAGAGGAGGTCCTCTAAATATATATAGGTATATATTTAGTCACTCACTTCCCTAATTTCCAGCGAATTCTGAAGGCATTGCTTGTTCAGTGGTCAACGCTTTGGCTCGACGCCGCCGGAGAGAAGAAACGAAAAAATTAAATGTGTAATTTCTTCGAGATGGGAATCGAACTCACAACCAGTCTCATTTACAGCCACAAAGGGAAGGGAAGTATTTTCTTTATATTATCTTAATAAACATGAATTATTCCTAAAATTTACTTTGATATAAAAAATATGAAACATGAAAATATACGTACCTGAAATTTTTACGTATTAAAAACTATTCAATATATTAATGATTAACAAAGTATTATTTTTTTACTTTTTCCGAATACCTGATGTCAACAATACTTTCCAATTCAATCCAAATAATCGGGTTTTTATTAACGTCAAAAAATTAAATGAAACTAAATACAAATATATAAAATTAATTTCATAACTAGATTAAAATTTTTACTATAATATTAGTAGTTACCAGAGTCAATATGTATGTATAACACGTGTTGCTGTAGGGGATTCCCCTGCCTCACCATGCAATATCTGTAAACGGGTGTAAATTCTTAAACGAAGTGAATCCTTTAACTGTCTCTCTCACAAATAAAGATAATAAAAGTTTATATAGATTTTTAAGAAATATTATTATATTACATACTTTAACCCCAAAAGAATTATATTTTGACGAAAAGAACACGAGATGAAATCCTTATGGGAAAACATTACTTTTTACGCAATAAAAAACACCACGCTGTCTTCTTCCATACTTACCTCAGAAAAGGCTTACCAATTTAAGGGGTAGGCAATGGAAGCCTAGTGTTGAGACACTCACTCCCTTCTCATTAAAACATAATCGTCTCTCACTTTCCGACTGGATTCTGGAGGCTATGCGTGTTAATTAGTGGCGGAACTCAACGCTGCAAACATTAGTATTAATTATTAATTTTACTGTTCCGAGGCATAAAAATAAAAAGTAAACAACTCAATTTTGAATTTGTGGGCTACTTCTGAGGTGTGGAAAAGGTAAGTATTTTTCTTAACTACTTATCCTGTGAAAATTGTATTAGCAATGCATAGATTATAAACAATCGCTTACAAATAATAAAGGAAAAATAGTAAAAAATGGTAAAAAAAGCACCATCAAGGCGTACTTACTTGGAACTAATTCCTAAAGGAATCGAATGCGGGATATAGCGTGAAGCTAAAAAAATAAATAGAAACACAGCACAGTACACAGTAGGCAGGGGAAACCTTGTGTTAAGACACTCCGTTTCTCACTTTCCATCAAGTTCTGGAGGCATTGCGTGTTGAGTGGCGGAAAAAAACCTTTGTATAAAACAAGAATAGCAAAAAAAAAAATGAAAAAGTACAAATTTTACTAAAAGTTACTTAACTATTATATTAGGATAATAAAATTTTATAAATCTATTATTCAATTATCTATAAAAAATCGGAGAATTTTGAGGAATGTCACCAACATTAATGACGAAACGGTCCACCACATTGTCTATTAAATGATATATTTTTTTCATCTTTTGTGATTTTTTTATCACATAAAAATTAATTTCAAGTAGCTTAAAGATATATAATTCATTAGACATTTCTTAGGTAGTTTTTTTTTCTGGGTAGAAAAAATGCAAGCGTTGCTGGGTCCAAGTTTACTCATGTTCTAAAGTAAGAAAATATCAAAATAACAAAAACATTACAAAATAACAAAAACAGAACTACCAGAAAATAGTTTTAAACTCAACAAAACTTAAAAAAAAAGCAAAAAAAATAAAAATAACAACGGAATCATAAAATTCAATGAAAATAACTGAAAATGGTGGATATAATCTGACGGATGACAAAATGTTCTGATATTAATAATATTAGAACAATAATTAATTACGAGATATAATTTATTTTTATAGAATTAAAATGTATCTGAAGTTTGAGAAGAAGTCGACTTTTAGGTGTTTTTACATGTACATTACATATTTAAAAAGTATTAATGAAAATTAAAAAAAACCAGGTGCAGACCAATATTTTTAAATTTTAAGTTAAAATATTCCTAGCTGTAAATATGAAAACAATCTTTATTTTTTATTTTTGTTTTTTTTTTTTTACTTACTACTTTTCGTTTCCGTTTCTTTTAATTTAATTACTTCTTTTTATTTACTATATATTTTATTGATGTCCACTAATTTATATTTTATAAATTAATACTTATAACTTAATTCTAATTAATCATAGAATACTAAAAGTAGTTTTTTGTCACTGAATACTATGTTTATATTATAAAAAAAATTATATAACTTTTCAATACTACAAATTTATACAATTCAACCACATTCAAATGTGACATACGCTTGGCATTTGTTTTTACTTTTCCTAACCGTTCAGAATTTACTAACGAAAGTTATTTGATATTATAGAATAGAAAAAAATGTAAATTTTGTAACAAAAAAATTCTCCCCGCTTTACTGGTATTCTATATCATTCATAAGATAATATGAAAATAAATTTTCTAGCTATTATACAGTATTATCAGCGTATTCATTCTTCAAATATATATTTTTTTTATTAATATAATAACTTCATCAAACCTGTTATGTAAAAGAACCTTTTTTTGACATGTTTACCATTTATCTCATGCCTTCGTGAATTGAGTGTAATACTTTACAATTTCTACCAAAACAAAAAAAATATATTTTTGCAAAAGCCTGAATTATAAAAAATGTTTAAATTTTGTGTAAATTCATTAAACCTCTAATTAGAAGTGGCCAAGAAGAAATATCTTTAGTTCCGCAACAGGACCAGTAGGTCATATAAAGGCTTTCATACACGCATTTTCTGCGGGTCGTCATGCTTTTTGCGAGACCTTCTTCCATTATATATATTTTTTTAATTAATTTATTAATTCATATAAAATGAATCATGAATCTATAAGCATCGCGCAATAACTATACAAAAATAATATCGAATTATTTATATATATATATATATTTTTTTGACGTCAGTTAAAAAGGAACAAGAATCGGGGGTTATCGCGTCATCGTCGCTAACCTGTGCTGGTGTCGCTTATGTTGGCAATAAAATTAAGTGGTTAAGATACAAATCCTTATTACTCAGATATTTGATATGATTGTATTCTGCTCAAGAGGTTATTTCCTCTTATCATTGAATGCTTAGCATCATGTAAAAACTTACATATATATAGAGACAAATGTTATCAGCCACGATGTTTTAATCGATCTACGATAAAAAAAACAGTGTATTCCAAGATTGCGTTAAGTAATTTAGTGGAAATGCAAAATAAAATGTAGCTAAAATGTTAAAAATAATAATTTTATTAGCACTGTATAGTGTACCGACATCGCATTTGCAAAAAATTGAAACCGGCCAGTATTATTCTAATGTAAAATATGAGGATTTTAGTAGTAGAAACTGTGGTAACATAAGAGAGTGGATAGTGTCAGATTATAAAAATGTTGAAGTTGTGTATCCTAGTAACAATACAAAATACCTAAAAGCTTCAACAGAAAGCTGTGCTTCATCACCATTGATAACATTTACATCTCTGGAAGTTAACGCATACCTTCGCTTGATTTCAAATGAAAATGGACTAAACATCACTGTTTATAACGAATTCGATGTTCCTGTAGTGAGATTTACAAGAAATAAATTAAGTGTTGACTATAAAGACGGATGGAACACCATAAAATTTCGTTTTAAGCATAATATTTTTGGATATGTAAGTATGATTTACTATTTATTATAGTGTTTTAGCTATTTGTATACTATAAGGTAGGGGCCAAATTTCGCATTGTTCATACAAATGAAAATATTTTTTTGCATATTTTTTTTATTAATTTATACTGTTTTGATCGATGACTTGTCATTTTATGGGTAGTGTCATGATTCCATTCCTGTAGAAAATTTGAGATTTTTGATAAAAAAATCTGACAGGTAGTGTTCGCAGTGTTCTTTTGAGGTTAGATTTATGATACTCAAAGAGTTCTGCAATGACCGAAACAGAGAAAAGTGATGGAGCAAGGTCATGGCTATACGAAGGATGTATAAGCACATCCCAGCCAAGCTTTCTTAATTTTTGCTGCGTAGCTATAGTTGAATGCGGTCTGGCTTTGTCATGGTGGAACACCATGCTTCCTATTTACCAGCTTTCTTTTAACCTTATCAGTTGTTGACAGTATCAGACAGACAGACAGTATCAGGTCAGAATCGATAGTTTTACCCGGTGGCAAAAACTCATAGTGAACAATTCCTTTCCAATCCACATAGCATCACTTTGTTCCGAGTCAGGCCGGGCTTTGCCACGGTCTGTGGGGCTTGTCCATGCTTCGACCATGACCTTTATCGCACATTCTTTTTGTAAGTCACCCATTTTTCATTACCCGTAATCAACTGTTTAAGAAATGGTTCGGAATTGTTACGATTCAACAAAGAATCGCAACTGGAATCACGTTGCATTAGATTTTTCTCAGTGAGATCATGTGGTACTCAAATGTCAAGTATTTTCTTGTACCCAGACTTTTGTAAATGACGTAAAACTGTTTATGGTCAACATCCAGTGCTTCAGCAGTGTCGTAGCTATTAATATGTCGATCTTACTCCACTTTCTCAAAGATGACACTGATTTAATCTCTAACAGTGCGCGAACTTCATCTTTCACACAAAAATTTCCAGGCTTGAAATGTTTGAACCACATTTTTGCTACTGTTATTGATACCGCATTAGGTCAGTAAACCGCACAAATTTTATTCACGGCGTTCGTCGCATTTTTACCTTTTTTGTAATAAAACTTTAAAATATAACGAATTTCTTCATCAAATATTCATTTTGCTTGCTTTTCAAAACAATAAAAAAATGGCGGGAACTAGTTTTTTTTTAATTTATTGCATCTTCAGAGTGTCACATTTAATGGTGTAAAATCACCAGCCAGTTAGTTATATTCAGTACCAAAGAGGTTTGTGTACTAAATAATACATTCTAAATACGAAAACATATACTTTAACCGGGACCTATTATTTATTGCTGCAGATTTTATTATACTTACTGGTATTAAGTAATGCGTTTTTATTTTGATATAAATATAATACAAAGTAATCACAATAAATAAAAGAGCTTTAATAGAGACCATTCTTTATAAAGTAAAAATTATATTTAACAAAAATAATATGTTATAAAAGGTATATATTTAATACTATGTTATATTTACATTTTTGAGGCTATCATGGCGCATCGCCATAGCGTCTCGCTGTAAACGCGACCACTCGGCGATAAAATATTTTCATTTGTTGAATCAATCTACTCAACACGCAATGACTCAATTTTTTTAATGGAATTTAGTGAACAGAATATCTTAAAGATTTCTCTGCCTACTCAACCCTAGATATTTTTATTCTATCTACTGACTTCCCCTAGGTCTAAACGCAATGTATACCTATTCCTAATCAAATATACGCATGATGTTTTAGTACAAGTTGAATTAAAAATATTTTGATAATTAATTAACTACGTAATAATATATTGCAACTCCAAAAAAAAAAATATATATAAAAGGAAAATGTCATTTTAACGTTTAGATTTTTGCTACTAGTTAAAAACATAAAAACCTGTTTATAACTGATTATATCAATTGTTTACAGATAATTTTTTTAGCATTTCGAGACGACGACGAGATTATTTTAATTGATTCAATTAATTACACAACACACCCTAAACGAAGTATCACTCAACATTTGCCCAAATTTCATATAGCTGCAAACCATAAAAATAATTATTATAAAATAAAAAATAAAGTAAAGCGTGATACTGATAGCATACGAGATGCTGTTATGCAAAATGGAAAAGTTGATACTGATCTTAAACCTGAACCTGAACTAGAATCTGAACCAGCACAATGGCCAGAACCAGAACCAGAACAAGAACCAGAACCCGAACTCGAACCGGAGCCAGAGCCTGAACCGGAGCCTGAACCCGAGCCCGTTCCAGAGCCAGAGCCAGAGCCTGAACCGGAGCCTGAGCCCGAGCCCGAGCCCGAGCCCGAGCCAGAGCCAGAACCCGAACCAGAGCCTGAACCGGAGCCCGAGCCTGAACCAGAACCCGAGCCTGAACCAGAGCCTGAGCCAGAGCCAGAGCCAGAGCCAGAGCCAGAACCCGAGCCAGAACCCAAGCCAGAACCTGAGCCAGAGCCTGAACCAGAGCCTGAACCAGAGCCTGAACCAGAGCCTGAACCAGAACCTGAACCGGAACCCGAGCCTGAACCAGAACCTGAACCAGAGCCTGAACCAGAGCCTGAACCAGAGCCTGAACCAGAGCCTGAACCAGAGCCTGAACCAGAACCCGAACCCGAACCGGAGCCAGAACCAGAACCCGAACCAGAGCCAAAACCAGAGCCTGAGCCAGAACCGGAGCCTGAACCAGAGCCTGAACCGGAGCCTGAACCAGAGCCTGAACCAGAGCCTGAACCAGAGCCTGAACCAGAGCCTGAACCAGAGCCTGAACCAGAGCCTGAACCAGAACCAGAACCAGAACCCAAACCAGAGCCTGAACCGGAGCCTGAACCTGAACCTGAACCGGAGCCCGAGCCTGAACCAGAACCCGAACCCGAACCCGAACCGGAGCCAGAACCAGAACCAGAACCTGAACCGGAGCCCGAGCCTGAACCAGAGCCTGAACCAGAGCCTGAACCAGAGCCTGAACCAGAACCAGAACCTGAACCGGAGCCCGAGCCTGAACCAAAACCTGAACCAGAGCCTGAACCAGAGCCTGAACCAGAGCCTGAACCAGAACCCGAACCCGAACCAGAACCTGAACCGGAACCCGAGCCTGAACCAGAACCTGAACCAGAGCCTGAACCAGAGCCTGAACCAGAACCCGAACCAGAACCTGAGCCTGAACCAGAACCTGAACCAGAGCCTGAACCAGAGCCTGAACCAGAGCCTAAACCAGAGCCTGAACCAGAGCCTGAACCAGAACCCGAACCCGAACCGGAGCCAGAACCAGAACCCGAACCAGAGCCAAAACCAGAGCCTGAGCCAGAACCGGAGCCTGAACCAGAGCCTGAACCGGAGCCTGAACCAGAGCCTGAACCAGAGCCTGAACCAGAGCCTGAACCAGAGCCTGAACCAGAACCAGAACCAGAACCCAAACCAGAGCCTGAACCAGAACCCGAACCAGAACCTGAACCGGAGCCCGAGCCTGAACCAGAACCCGAACCCGAACCGGAGCCAGAACCCGAGCCTGAACCAGAGCCTGAGCCAGAACCGGAGCCAGAGCCAGAGCCCGAACCAGAGCCTGAACCGGAGCCAGAACCCGAGCCTGAACCAGAGCCTGAGCCAGAACCGGAGCCAGAGCCAGAGCCCGAACCAGAGCCTGAACCGGAGCCTGAACCAGAGCCTGAACCAGAGCCTGAACCAGAGCCAGAGCCAGAGCCAGAACCAGAACCCGAACCCGAACCGGAGCCAGAACCAGAACCCGAACCAGAGCCTGAACCGGAGCCTGAACCAGAGCCTGAACCAGAGCCTGAACCAGAACCCGAACCCGAACCGGAGCCAGAACCCGAGCCTGAACCAGAGCCTGAGCCAGAACCGGAGCCAGAGCCAGAGCCAGAACCGGAGCCAGAGCCAGAACCGGAGCCTGAACCGGAACCTGAACCGAAGCCCGAGCCTGAACCAGAACCCGAACCCGAACCGGAGCCAGAACCAGAACCCGAACCAGAGCCAGAACCAGAGCCTGAGCCAGAACCAGAACCCGAACCCGAACCCGAACCGGAGCCAGAGCCAGAACCCGAGCCAGAACCCGAACCGGAGCCAGCACCCGAGCCTGAACCAGAGCCTGAACCAGAGCCTGAACCGGAGCCTGAACCAGAGCCTGAACCAGAGCCTGAACCAGAGCCTGAACCAGAGCCAGAACCAGAACCCGAACCAGAGCCAGAACCAGAGCCTGAGCCTGAACCAGAGCCTGTACCAGAGCCTGAACCGGAGCCTGAACCTGAACCTGAACCGGAGCCCGAGCCTGAACCCGAACCGGAGCCCGAGCCTGAACCAAAACCCGAACCCGAACCCGAACCGGAGCCAGAACCAGAACCCGAACCAGAGCCTGAACCGGAGCCTGAACCAGAGCCTGAACCAGAGCCTGAACCAGAACCCGAACCAGAACCTGAACCGGAGCCCGAGCCTGAACCAGAACCCGAACCCGAACCGGAGCCAGAACCCGAGCCTGAACCAGAGCCTGAGCCAGAACCGGAGCCAGAGCCAGAGCCCGAACCAGAGCCTGAACCGGAGCCTGAACCAGAGCCTGAACCAGAGCCTGAACCAGAGCCAGAGCCAGAGCCAGAGCCAGAGCCAGAGCCAGAACCAGAACCCGAACCCGAACCGGAGCCAGAACCAGAACCCGAACCAGAGCCTGAACCGGAGCCTGAACCAGAGCCTGAACCAGAGCCTGAACCAGAACCCGAACCCGAACCGGAGCCAGAACCCGAGCCTGAACCAGAGCCTGAGCCAGAACCGGAGCCAGAGCCAGAGCCAGAACCGGAGCCAGAGCCAGAACCGGAGCCTGAACCGGAACCTGAACCGAAGCCCGAGCCTGAACCAGAACCCGAACCCGAACCGGAGCCAGAACCAGAACCCGAACCAGAGCCAGAACCAGAGCCTGAGCCAGAACCAGAACCCGAACCCGAACCCGAACCGGAGCCAGAACCCGAGCCTGAACCAGAACCCGAACCCGAACCGGAGCCAGAACCAGAACCCGAACCAGAGCCAGAGCCAGAACCAGAGCCTGAGCCAGAACCAGAACCCAAACCCGAACCGGAGCCAGAGCCAGAACCCGAGCCAGAACCCGAACCGGAGCCAGAACCCGAGCCTGAACCAGAGCCTGAGCCAGAACCGGAGCCAGAGCCAGAGCCAGAACCGGAGCCTGAACCGGAACCTGAACCGGAGCCCGAGCCTGAACCAGAACCAGAACCCGAACCCGAACCGGAGCCAGAACCAGAACCCGAACCAGAGCCAGAACCAGAGCCTGAGCCAAAACCAGAACCCGAACCCGAACCCGAACCCGAACCCGAACCGGAGCCAGAGCCAGAACCAGAGCCAGAACCTGGACCGGAGCCGGAGCCAGTACCAGAGCCTGAACCAGAGCCTGAACCAGAACCCGAACCAGAACCTGAACCGGAGCCCGAGCCTAAACCAGAACCCGAACCCGAACCGGAGCCAGAACCCGAGCCTGAACCAGAGCCTGAGCCAGAGCCTGAACCAGAGCCTGAACCAGAGCCTGAACCAGAGCCTGAACCAGAGCCTGAACCAGAGCCTGAACCAGAGCCTGAACCAGAGCCTGAACCAGAGCCAGATCCCGAACCAGAACTTAAACCCGAAGAGAATCCAAGCTTCTGGACCCCTTGGACTATTGCAGCAGTAGCTGTTGTTTCGACAGTAGTCTTGAGTTCATTATTGGTAGGTGCGTACTGTTTGGGTAAAATCAGAGCTCGACCAGTGAATGACATTTTTATGGACTACTCACAACCTGAACGTATAATACCTCGGGTACGACGAGGAAGGCGTGATCTGGTGATGACGCGACGGATAGATATGTATGAATAGTTTTTTTTATTGAATATAATATGTATATACTAGTATACTAGTAGTATTATCTGATTATTTTATTACAGATATAGCTTAGTTTATTATAATTTCATCATCATGATCGTCTCAGCCTTTTGTACGCCCATCGTCATTTCTTCTGTTAAGGGGCCTGCCCTCTCAGTGTTATTCAGTTCGTATAACAATTTATTGTGTATATTTTTTTTACGATGTCAAACGAAACGTATGTGAATCGCAATAGACGTGGGTTCGAATCCCCGGGCATTTTGCACTTTGTGTTTGTATTAAAATCGATTATTTTTCGTCGTCATCGCTAGTCGTTTGGCGTTGATTTATTTTTCTCTAAAATTCGTGTAGTAGATTTAGTGTAATATCTATTTTATTTTTAGTTTTTGTTTTTTTTTTTTAATTAATTACCTTATTCATGGAACTTCACATGCTTTTGACGTGACCTTCCTCCAGTATCATCGATACTGTGTTCTCGAAGGTCAACCGAAGTCTCCCTTTACTTCTCTTACAGCTTGCTTTGACTTTGTAAATAATTTTTACCATTACTTCCTACATTATTCAATCTCTTAGTACTCTTTCTATATTCCTTATGTCATCCTCACTATGACGTCATCGCTAGCACCAGCCCCGCTGTATATCTTATATTGTGACTTCGGACAGACAAACTGACGTCCGCATAACCTACTACGAGACCATATATATATCCACAGCATCATTCCTTCTTTCATTATTCATGTTATTTACACCTGCTGTAATATTCTTTCTTAATTTCGTATAACATCGTATCATTATAATCTCTAAATATCCCGTCTTTCCCGTGCCAATTTAAAAAAAAAACCTTTCTCAGTGCTTCCCCACACTCCCTAACCTTCCTACATACCAAGTCTTCCAATTCAGTAGTGTGCGTTGTTCATCAAACATTCACTACACATTATAATTTTCAATAATCGACACGTGATAGTCAATTGGAACAATACAAAGCAATCTTTTAATCCCCATAATAATCTACATACATACGTCGTACCTAAGTATTATAAAAATGCATTCGTTTCGTCTGTGATATTCTACAAAAGGATAAATTGTATTGTAATATAAATTAATTGTCTTATATTAAGTATAATATAATATAATAAATTTAGTTGTAAGAACGTAATGTTGTAGAAAAATATATATTTATTTTATTTTATACTTAAATAAAATATTTTGCAACTTACTATTTATTTTTATTTATAATTTACTATTAAAATAAAAAGATAATATATCTTTCACAAGACTTTGAGGCCAGTCGTGGCGCAGCGGCTCGAAGTGTGACTGTAAAACCGACTGGTTGTGGGTTCGATCCCCACTCGAGGAGATGAAATATTTACTTAAATTTATATTTTCATTTCTTCGCTCTGGTGTCGAGGCAAAGCGCGGCGTTGATTTTTGTTGGAAAATGGGGAAACGGAGTGTCTTAACACTAGTTTCCCTGTACCTACCCTGCTGTAAATGTGACATATGTTGCTATTCATATTAATAACAATAATTAATTCGTCTGGGAAATTATCATTAAATTTACGGCTTCCGTTTGTTATTATTATAAAGATATTATTTTTATCATGTAATACTTTTGTAATGAGGCCAGTCGTGGCGCAGCGACACAAAGTGTGACTGTAAACCGACTGGTTGTGGGTTCGATCCCCACTCGAGGAGATGAAATATTTACTTAAATTTATATTTTCATTTTCTTCGCTCTGGTGTCGAGGCTAAGCGCGGCGTTGAGTTCTGCCACTCAACACGCAATGCCTCCAAAATTCGGCAGAAAGTGGGGAACGGAGTGTCTAAAAACACTAGGTTCCCTCTGCCTACCCTGCTGTGTGCGGGATACAGCGTGAAGCTGATTTACTTTTGTAATAACATATTCCTTGTTTAATCGATGACGCGTATTGATTGATTTTTTATTTTGTCGCTGTATTGACATCTAAACTAGAGACAAAAGAATAGAAAATGAACGATATGGTTGTATTTTGCTGAAAAAATCATACTAGCTTCATACACAGATACGTTGAAGCGCGACTAGACGCGGCGGGACTGGGTTGTGGATTCGATTTCCAATCGAGAAAGATCAGATATTTAATATTTTCGTTTCATCACTCTGGATATGTATTCCGACACTTAACACGTAATGTCTCCAGAATTCGTCGAAAAATGGGAAAATGGACGTGTCTAACACTAGATTTCCAGGTTCCCTCTGCCTACCATGCTATGTTCGGGATGCAGCGTAAAATAAAAAAATTCTACAAACTTAGAGACTTTTGTTGAAAATGGACTTTACATTGCCCCTTTTACATCTGTCACTTGGCAGAAGTTAGTGAAAGAATTCACTTTAAACTTACAGCAAGTTCGAAAATTCGTCTATTTGTAGTGAACACTATATACTATTGAACGAAATAAAATGCTGTAAGGTTTTTTTTGTAAAAAAATCTTATTTAAATATATGTTTTATATAATTTGGCAGAAAATGGGGAACGGAGTGTCTTAACTCTGGGTTCCTTCTACCTACCCTGCTGTGTGCGGGATACAGCGTGAAATTGAATTTCTTTTTATGTACCTAACTGTACCAATTCCATGATAGAAAAAAGACTAACAAAAATCGTAATCAATAGTCTCTTATCAAATCTTGTCGCTTTTTGCTTATTAAATTAATAAATAAAATTATTATCGCCAAGATGATATATATAATTTAAATATTATTTGGCGCCGCTTAGACGCCATTAGATATTATAAATACCATTCAAATGTCAATCGAGTATATGTTTTATATGTTTTAACTAGGGGACGTTACCCCCTACTGATATTGTTCCTCTTCTTTTGTTATTATAGCACTTACTTACTGTAATATACACAGCACGGCGTTAAATTACGTCACTCGTACAAGCAGGAGGATTGGTACAGGAGGAGATTAAGAAAAGAGGGAACAGACAGAGAACCTTAACTAGGTTTCTTATTCGATGTCTTATTCGATTCATAAAAATATTTTAATTAAAAAAATTAAATCAGCTGCACTCTGTATCCCACACACAGCAGCGTATGCAGATGGAACCTAGCGTTAAGACACTCCGTTCCCCACTTTCCGCCAAGTTCTGGAGGCATGGCGTGTTGAGTGACGGAACTCAACGCCTCGCTTTACCACGACACTTTTCATTTCCTCGAGTGGGGATCGAATCCACAACCAGTCGATTATACAGTCACACTTAGTGCTCCAGCGACAAATCTGGCAGGATTTTTTTTTTTTTTTTATTAAATTGAATAGTTTGTATTGTCATAGAAACCTTGATCTCAAGTCGTTGACGCTACGCCGTAAGAGCGTATGATTCATAAATAATTAATATAATAAGGATGACGTGACAGCATGTAAAAAACTTAACAATCTAATGATCTAGTCACAGTACATGAAAAACCAACGGTCCGAATATTATTTATATCTATTATTTGAAAAATTTATCTTGTCAGACAAAGTACAGAGTTGAGTTACGCAATTTAGCTAATTTTATTTTATTTAAGGTAAATGTGAAAAGCTTATCTTAACTCTACACAGATATTACATTGATATATTGATATAAGCCAACAAAAAGCGGTATACACTTTTTTCATGGAAATATTATTGATATTCAAATAATTATGGATTCTAATCTATATATATAAAAGGACATGTACCTGACTGACTGAGGTAAGACGCACGCATACCCGTAACCGCTGTGCATAGAAACTTAACGTAGAAAATGTAGACAGATATTTATTTTCATAATCTCCACTAAGAAGGGATTTTGATAAATTTTAACCCTAAAGGAATGAAATTGGGGTTGAAAGTTTGTATGGAAAAAAAATTAAATCGGAACCGATTTTTATAAAAAAATAAATTCATATTGTTAAAAATATTTTATTGAACACGTGTTTTGTGGTTTTTTTAGAAGTCACCCCGAAGGGTGCAAATACGCGGGCGAAGCTGCGCGTGCCCACTAGTATCTTATATTTAAATATTATTAAAGTTATTTAGAAAGTGCGGCGTTGAGTTCCTCCACTCAATGCACGTCTTCGTCGCTCCGAGTGACAACCTCTACCTCTGATATACATTTTTTTTACTCGTACATATCGGAGTGGGCATATCAAACCTAGTGTCGAGAAACTCCGTTATCATTACGAGACTTACGTTCCCTACATTCCGGCAAATTCTGCTAGCATTGCATGTTGAGTGGCGGAACACAACGCCGCGTCTTGCTTCTTTGCCTGAACAAGACAATGTGAAATTAAATATCTTAATGATAATGAAATATTAAATATCTCATTTCCTCAAATGGGAATCGAACCCATGACATGTCACGCTTACAGCCGCATGCACCCTTGCAGAAAGCGCCAGCACTGGCCGCTATTAATTTAGATTAAAAATAAAAAGATAAAAACATATACATATGTTTTAACTTTAACACAATGATAAAAAAATGATAAGAAATCAGCATTTTACAATTATTAGATAAAGTGACGGTACTAACTTACAAGGTAACAAAGTGTTCGATTATATCATATATTTATGTATGTATGTATGTATGTCAATTTGATAAGTGGATATGAGTAAAATATACATATATACTCGATATTTCAATATTTGACTGAACACGATGACTGTGGGTTCAATTCCGCTGTGATAGTTCAAATGTTTCTAATATTTTAAGATATTGCATGTTAAGCAAAACTCAACAATTGCGCTTTACCTTGTTGTCAGTGCGAGGAGACAAAACTAATTTATTGTCTTAAATGAGAATCGAACTGACAATCGCATCACGTTTACAATCCAGGTTTGCCATACATCTTTTTATACCAACAAAATGTATGTACACTTTTTTTTCAGCATCACGCAGTATCCCACATGTAACATAGTAGGCAGAGAAAGCCTAGTCATAGCACTCCGCTCCCCACTTTCCGACGAATTCTGTAGGGCGAAGAAATTACATCTTTAATTTCCTCAAGTTTGAATCGAACCCACAACCTGTTGGGTCAACAGTCACACGCGTTGCGCTACGACTTTCACTTAAAAATAGTGCAATTAAAAATAAAAGAAATCAGCTTCACGTTTTGTCCCGCACACAGCAAAGTAGGCAGAGGGAACCTTGTTTTAAGACATTTCGTTCTCCACTTTCTGCCGGTTTCTGGAGGCATTGCGTGTTGAGTTGCAGAACTCAACGCCGCGCTTTACCTCGACACCAGAGAAATGGACATATAAATTTAAGTAAATATTTAATCTCCTCAAGTGGGGATCGAACCCACAACCAGTCGGTTTTACAGTCACACTTTGTGCCCCTGCGCCACGAATGGCCTCTGGCAATTAAAATCTAGTATATTTTTATTATTTACATATAAAAAAAAATGTAGTGCAGTTAATCCGAAGACGCCGTTTCGTCCTTGCAGTCTCAAGAAACAATGAACCCCACTTCCGCATGCCGTGAATATGAATTGAATGCATTTTATACGTGTGCTGTTTCACAATAAGCAGCGATCATAAGTTTGTTTGTGTTTATTTGGTGTCTATATATAGCAGTAATCACTAGGACGCAGTGTTATGTCACTCCGTTTTCCACTTTCTGTCTAATTATTAGTCATAAAAAAATATTTCATATATTATGTGTTGTATATAATGAGATATATAATTAGCTTAAGCTGTATTAAGCACACAGCAAGGAAGAGACGGAACTTAGTGTTAAGACACTCCGTTCTCTATTTTCCGCCGAATTCTGGAGGCGTTGCGTGTTGAGTGGTGGAACTCAACGCCACGTTTTGCCTCGACACCAAAGCAAATAAGATATGGAAACATAAAATATTTATTTTTTTCATATGTGAAATGAACCCGTAACCTGTCTCGTTTACAGTCACTACTAGCCTCATGATAGATATTTTCTTATTAACAAATTATTTTGTCTCGCAGACAGCTGCTTCAAACTGGTAATTCTTTTGTGTGACACTCATGTTACTGGACAGGTGTGTTTTGTCATGCCCTTGCCATATAAAAATTGCTAGCTAATTTAATGATAATTATTTTTAAAAACAGAATAAAGAAAAGGTTACTATAAACACGATATTTCTAGTTTTTATGTCTTTTAAGGAAATGCATAAATTAATATATTATTCTTAAGTATTAGTATTAAGTTCTCTATTACCACAAGTTCGCCGAATTCTTGACTAATTGCGCGTTAAATGGCGGAACTCAACGCCGTACTTTGCCTCGTGATCAGAGCGAACCAAAATATTAAACAATTCATTAATCCGAATGGAAATCAACCCTACAACCTTCACGCTTACAGTAACACGCTTATGCCCCTGCGCTTTTGCTCAAAAAATTTAAATTAAATTAAAAAAATTAAATTAGCTTCACGCTATATCCCGCACACAGCAGGGTAGGCAGAGGGAACCTAGTGTTAAGACACTCCGTTCCCCACTTTCTGCCGAATTTTGGAGGCATTGCGTGTTGAGTGGCAGAACTCAACGCCGCGCTTTACCTCGACACCAGAGCGAAGGAATGAAAATATAAATTTAAGTAAATATTTCATCTCCTCGAGTGGGGATCGAACCCACAACCAGTCGGTTTTACAGTCACACTTTGTACCACTGCGCCACGACTGGCCTTGCTACACTGGCTTTTGCTCATCATGTGAAATAAAAGACACTAAACAAATACTATAAACAAAAAACCCAAAACCCCACCAGGCACTCGATAAAACCAAAATAAAAATACCTGAAATTACAAAATAAAATTTGTTATCGCCCATTATTCATATAATGGGCACCTAACAAATAGACTTGTTCGGTATAAATCCACAATAAAAAAAAACTGAAGGAAAGCGAAATATAATTGGATGAATATTAAATTAAAAGTCCTGGAGATCCGCCGCCTCAAGATGATTCGGAAAAGCGAAAAAACAAGATAAAATTAATGTGCTGCCATCAAAACACGCCACGGTTCTTAATTAAGATCCCCACTAAAAGTGCTTTGTTCTCGCAGCGCATAGATACGGCGGGTGCTTTACTTGGAATGTTGTCTATATTTATTATATACATTTTTTTTTGTCGGCTTCACGCTGTATCACGTATAGAGCAGGATAGGCAGAGTGAACCATGTGTTATGACATTCCGTTCTTATAAGGATATTTTCGTTTTCCACTGTTTGCCGAATTTTTCGACGCATTGAGTTTTGAGTGGCGGAAGTCAAGGCCGTTCTTTTGCCTTGATACTAATACATACTAATAATTCATGTTCCCGAGTGGGAATCGTACTCACTAACCGTTGCGTTACAGTCACTCGCTTAGGCCCCTGCGTCAAGACTGGTCTCAAACTTAAGCGAACTTGTTTTAAATTAAAAGAATTTAAAATAATTGATATAATCTACAATTTAACTATTATTTAAATGTCTTCGACATATTAAGACATAAATAACAAGAATCAGTAAAAAAAATTGGATCCAAACAACATACAAAAGCTCTCATTTTTTATATTTGAAACTTATCTAATTTTGTGAATATATTAGTAAAATGGAAATGTCGCTTAATTTACGAGGATTATGGATATTTGGCGTCTTTTTTCTTATCTCAACATTATCTCGTTGTAACAAATTCAATTTTGATTCCAACGGAAAGCTTTTAGGGAGTTTCTATGGAAGATACTTTTAATAAATTAATGTATACTGTTTGTGTTTACTGATTTTTGCGTACTGGCTATTTAGAATAGAATTTATACAGAATGTCGTAAGTAATGAGACCGTCAAGGGTGTGAGTTCGATTCCCACACAAGGGGGCCGTTCAAGTATTACATAAGCACTGTAAGGGGGCGGGGGGTCTTGGATTTGCTTATTTTTGTCGTTTTCAATGAAATATTTCTTAGAGGATTGCTTATTTTTGATGACATAGGAGAGGGAGGGGAGGGGGAGGGGGAGGGGGTGCAATAATTGCAAAAAAGCTGTTTACGTAATACTTGAACGGCCCCAAGGGAATGAATGACTATTTATTAATATTTTCATTTCTACGCTTTGGCACCAAGGGAAAAATCGTACGTTGAGCTCCGCCACTCAACATGTAATGCCGAAAAAGTCGGCGGAAAGTCGGAAACGGAGCGACTTAATACTAGGTTACCTCTGCCTATTTTATATAATAGACTTTTTCGTAAATATTTTAACTACTAAAATGTAATGGAATCAGATAAAAATTGTATATTATTGTAATATACGGATAACGGCTCATCAAAGTTAAGCTTTGTATTAGTGTTGTGACATTAAATCTCTCTATTTTATTCAACTCTACACTTTTCCGCGCATAACAGGCATGGGCGTAGGAATATGAAGGGGCCAGGTATGTCTGTGCCCACCGTAAAAAAATTGCGAACAAAATTTTTCACTAAAAAATTATAAAAATACTAAGCAAATAAATTAAAATAATAATTTATTTATGCACATATTTTTTTCAAGCGAGAATGGAACACGCAACAATCGCTGTAACACTCCTCTCCCATATACCTACTTAACTTTTAAATCGTCTAAAAATAAGTTAAGTAAAACGACTTGAATATCAGCTTCACGCTGTATCCCGCACAGCAGGGTATGCAGAGGGAACCTAGTGTTAAGGGTTTTGCCTCGACACCAGAGCGAAGAAATGAAAATATAGGAATGTAAATAAATATTTCATTTCCTCGAGTGGGGATTGAACCAACAACGAGTCGATTTTACGGTCACATTTTCTGCCCCTGCGCCACGACTGGCCTCAAATATTGGCATAAGGGTATCAAAATTTAATAGATATTTAAAGTACTGGACACTGTTGTCATAATAGGGTTTCTTGGACCTAATACGTGAGAGATTGCGGCCCGCGGGCTTAGAGAGGAAAGTTATTATGGGATATAAAATTGAAAGTTGATTCTATATAATGTGGAATATTAGCTACTTGTATATTTTTATATTTTTTTACCGTGATAGGTAATAGGGAATAATCGATATTATTGCCAGTGCTTTTGCGATCGTTTCGCCGAATTTTCAAGAGTTAGTTAACAGTCTGATGCTGACCCATTGCGTAAATCTTTTTCTTTGCCTCACGCTGTATCTTGCACATATCAAGGGCGAAAGAGGGAACCTTAGAACCTAATGTTAAAACACTTCATTCCTATTAAGACATCTAAGTTCCCTACTTTACGACGAATTCTCGAAGAATTGCGTGTTGAGTGGCGGATCTCACTTTGCCACTTTGAAAAAAATAAAATATTAAATATTTGGCACTCCTTAGTGGAAATCGAAATCAAAATCGCCGTGTTTACAGTCGCGCCATATGCCTCTGTGCCACGACGGCCTCGTTTCTAAAAACTTAATCATATAATATATATAAAATACGCCTAATATGAGATATCAAGGCAAAGTAACTACGAGATAATATTATAATGTAGACCTTGTTTCTAATAACGCTTATTTTCCCTAAAATATGATTCACCTAAGCCATATATGATTTTAAAACTCACTTTGCATGAACCTTCAAATAACGTAGCCTTAAGACATGTTAATAATAGTATATTTATACTATTATTAAGCCAGTCGTGGCGCAATGACACAAAGTGTGACTGGTTATGGGTTCGATCCCCACTCGATGAGATGAAATGTTTACTAAAATTTATATTTCCATCTTCTTCGCCCTGGTGTTGCTAAGCGCGGCGTTGAGTTCTGCCACTCAACACGCAAAGCTTCCAGAATACGGCTTAAAGTGGGGAACAGAGTGTCTTAACACTAGATTCCCTCTGCCTACCCTGTTGTGTGCGGGATACAACGTAAAGATGATTTATTTTTATTTCATTTATTTTGTGTGAACGTTGTATAGGTAATGGAATTGGTATCGGCCTGTTACCACGGTGGTTGTAAATTTGATGCCCACTCGGGAGAATTGCTTACCATTATTTAGGCTTTTCTGATCTGGCAAGACAAAAGGTTGAGTAGAGTTGCGACACTCAGCACCTAGGTGTTTAGAATTCGGTAGGAATAACAACAAGAATAAAGATAAAAATATTCCCCCAATAGGATATGAACCCAAAACCATCACACACTCAATTACTATTAAGACACTTTCGTTCCCCACTTTCGGGCAAAGAATTTCTTCCATCTAATAACAATTAGATAAAAGAACGGAGAGTATATATTTTTTAATATTACAAGCAAAGTAAGTAAAAATAGTTAGTTAAATAAAACAAAGTTGTTTTAACATTTTCTTACACATTCAAACTCGGAATTCCCCACTGTTTAGGCCTCTCACACAGTGCCGTGCTATAATAATATATTTACTTTTTAAATAAAAAAAATACAATATATGAAATACATTACCTATACCTAAAAAAGAATAACGAAATTCACTTTAACTAAATATTTGCAAGAATTAAATGATTTGCTTTTGTTTTTTTTTATTGTACGCTGTAGGTACATATAGTTAGACTCTCCGAATAATTTACATTGGGTGACAAATGGTGGAGCTCAACGCCGCGCTTTATCTTATTATGTACGACCCCATTAACATATTTTTATTTTTTATAACGTTTCTAAGGTTCCTCAGTGTGCTAAATCCACGTATTAGACCTCGTTGACCCGCCCACGAAATTTCAACTCACTCAGACGCGAGTCATTACTGTTGAGTAAAATATGGAAATTTATTTAGGTTAATGGAATATGACAATTATATTATAAAGCTCCTTTATTATGTAACAACGCTTGAAAGGAAACGTTGAGTTGGATTTTTGTAAAAAAATCAAATGGATAGACGAATTTATTTGAAGATTTATACTAGCTTTTCTGATGAGTTGATTGTATTTAGTTTCTCTATTTTTTTCTTTTGTTATTTTTGTTTTTCAACTTCACGTTGTGTCCCATATGTATCAAGGTAGGCGTAGTGTTAAGACTCTCCACCCATTAAAAAGCGTCTAAAGTGCCGTTGTGGCGCAGTAGCACAATGCCTGTAACTGTAACGATTCCCATGCGGAAAAATGATTTATTTATTTTTATTTTTTCTTTCTTAACAAAAATAAAGAAAAATTTTTTAATATTCTTTTGTCTTTCTTAACACGAATTTTATATAAAAAGATTCCCTCGGGGTCGGAGATCGAACCACATACAGTCAGTCAAGTATCCATAAACACTAAAATATAATCAAAAACAAATTCACCCAATAAACTATCGAGAACACGTTGTCTTTACAAAATAACTACCTACAAATATGTCACACGGCCCAAGGGCTGGTGTCAAGGCCGGCAACTTACGTCGATTGGGTTTTTTTCATCTGACCGTTCGAAAGTGAAATTACAAAGGAATTAAATTTACGCGTGAAATTGGTTTACGGTTTAAAAATCTTATTTAAGTACCTACTAACTTTGATTATTGAATGCAATCGTTGCGCAGGTTCATAAGCGTGTGTGACTGTAAGCGCTACATAGGCCAGATAGGCTGTGGGTTCGATTCCCATTCGAGGGATTAAAATAGTAAATATTTTCATTTCCTCGCTGTGATAACGAACGCAAGTGCGACGTGGAAAACGTCGACGTGGAAAGTGTCTTAATGCAAGCGGAGGTTCTCAACATTAGGTTCCCATATTCCTTTTACCTACCTTATTATGGGCGGGATATAGCGGGAAGCTAAAAATACCTCATTTCACGTCAATTCACTACACTAAAGTAGCTACTGTAGTAGATATAATCGAATGAGTGGTCAACTATTTTTGACCTTCAACTATTTGTGATTACGAGTTTGAACTTTGATTTAGTATCTATTCCAGATACTTCTTGACTCTCTTCTCATGTCTGTTTTATATAGGAAGTTAGGCAAAGAAAACTTTCCACCCAATATCGAGTCATATCTTATTGACGGAACACAACACCGCGTTTTCTTGTAAAAAATAATCGTCTCCATATACATATAATATCCCCAGAAAAGATAAATAAATAGATTTTAACGTTCGTACGTACTAAATTATTTGTGAACAATCAGCGGAAACACATAAATAAAAAACAATGGTAACACAGTAGACAAGTAGTATTATGGCAATTGGCCATGAATACTATAAACGCGTCAAGATCCTCACCAAAATACGATATCCAAATTAAACACGGGCTCTAGAAGAACTTCCGTTTATATGCTTATTTGTACTTTTTAGGGTTCCTTATCTCAAAAGGAAAAAACGGAACCTTTACATGTTTTTCGTCTGTCAACATCGTGTGGAGGTCAAGCTGAAATTAATATTAAAACCAGGTTCCTCGGAGAACGAGTTTATACATCGATTATGCCACATTTTATATGAAATCAGACGCAAAATCAAAACATATTTATAGGGTACTTTCTGTGGACAAAGGTACTGTTCTGAAATTTGGCACAAAGCGAGAACATACAATACAAACAAAGGAAAAATCTTAAAGGCGTTTTATAAGAAAACATAATATACTTAGTTATTTTTGTATTATATTTCCTTTCGTACCAAATGAGTGCATACATTTAACTTAAGTTCATCAAATTCTATAATATTTTTTGGATTTCCTATTGACCTACAATTATAGAATTGCTACGGAACCCTCGAGGCCGAGTCCGTCGCACTTGACCGATACAGAACTATTAAGTCTGACGAAGGTAAAGACGACCGATTTCGCATAGACGGCTTATATACTCAGTAAAAAACTAGAACCTGGTGACACATTATTCCGTTTCCCATTTTGTAAATACGTTTATATCAATTGAAATTATAAGCTGTGCATGTACAATCTAATACCATAGAGAGTATAGACACTCGAAATTATCATTATAGGAATAATTAATTTTTTTGATCTTCACTTTATTTCACACATTTTTCGAAAAAACTAAAATTCCTCACTTAGGGAGAGAAGCACCCAGTAGTGCCTGAAACCTGCGACTCAGCTTTGGTGTAGGTCGAGCTTAATCAAATAAACATTAACAAAATAAATCTTTTTACTATTTTTAATCCGTTATGACCACTGGGTAGTCGAACCCAAAGCCGTATTTTTTAAGCACGGCCAGAAAAACGTCCCCGCAACTACTTTTTCAATTGAATTTAAACGCTAAACTATCATTAACTACTAGACGTAGCAATTTTGCCACAACAGTGTTAATAATTTTATTTTTCTGCTTCATCTATGTACCGCGTAAAGGACAGGGTAGGCGGGGACCCAGTGTTAATTCACTCCGTTTTAAACATTCTCCCAATTTAAGAGACTTCGTTTTGAGTGGCAAAACTAAAAGACGCGCTCTGTCTTCATACAAAAGCAGGAAAATAAGAATACGTCCGTCCCTCGAGTGAAGATCGAATTCACAACCGTCGTCTTTTCAATTACAGGCTGTGTGCACGTACTTGGGTACTATAATATATATATTTTTTTCACACTATGCAAATAATAAACAAATTAATTGAAATATATCATTTCGTATTCCATCCTTGTAAAGACGACTATCCTTGACAAATATAATGGCGGTAATGGCTCATATTATGACGCACTATAGCTTCCGTACATTTTTATTGGAAATTTATTTAAATTAATATTTTTATATAATGAGTTTTAATTAGCTATAAGTAAAGAAGTATTAGTAAAAAATATTAAATTTAATCGAAGATAATCGATTTTATGTTAATTGATTTGTTTCTTCTTTAATTCTTCATTGTGATGAATTAAATTTGAAATAATAATCTCGGCGCAGAGGTTTGTGACTATAAACGTCGGAACGTCTTAATATTTGGTTCCCAGGTACTCTCTGCCTACTAATACATGCTTTTATAGGAAAAAATTAGAAAAATTGCATTTCGAAGTATTTGAGTGACAGAACTCCACGCCGCGCTTCATAATTCAATAATTCAGTCACGCGAGTGCGAATCGAACCCACAACCATCGCGTTTACTGTCACACGCTTGTGCCACTGCGCCACGACGGCCTCATATGAATTATAAAAAAAATAAAAAATAAATCAGCTTCACGCTTGTATCCCGCACACAGCAGGGTAGGCAGAGGGAACCTAGTGTTCAGACACTCCGTTCCCCACTTTCTGCCGAATTCTGGAGGCATTGCGTGTTGAGTGGCAGAACTCAACGCCGCCCTTAACCTCGACACCAGAGCGAAGAAATGGAAATTTAAGTAAATATTTCATCTCCTCGAGTGGGGATCGAACCCACAACCAGTCGGTTTTACAGTCACACCTCGTGCCGCTGCGCCACGACTCATATGAATTATAAAACTAAAATATAAATCTTTGACCATAATCGCACTAATTATGCAAGCAACGGATGCGTAAAAACCGCGCTCTTGAACCTACCGCCGCGTCCTCATATAAAAGGGAGGTTGTGTATACTTAAAGTAATGGCGTGTTGAACTTCGATCTGTTCACTTGTAAAATTAAATATATTGTAATTTCTTTTTGTTTATTTAAAATAATTTATTTATATGAAAGTTTAAACTATGATTTCAATGGTGAGCGGAGATTTTTGTGTTCCTTTCTTGTGTTGTGTAGTGTGTGTTTGTTTGTTAGTCTAATTGTTTATATTAGTTATATATATAAATACCTACATGATTTTTATATTATAAAGACAGCCGTAGTGCAGGGTTTCGAATTCCACTCGACGAAATTAAGTTAAATATTTAAGCGGCGTTAAGTTGCGCCAATCAACAAGCGATGCCTCCAGAATTTGTCGGAAAGTGGAGAACTAATTATCTTAATGAGAACGCAGTGTATTTATACTAGGTTCCCTCAGTCTAACCCGCAATATGAGGGATACATTATGAAACTAAATAATATCAAAATAATTACTATATCTATTAAAAAAATGTCAGATTAAAGTATTATTAATTCATTAAATTAAGTCGAAATTTATTTTAAGTAACTTTTAAATATCTACGTTTTTATACGATAGCCTTTTTGGATCTGAAATAATAAACGAAAAATTACAAATAATAAGTCACCCACCACATATTTTAATAAGAAAATTACATATTCAATTTTTATGACTTATTACCAGCACGTGAAGTGATTAAGAAAACATTAGTACCTACATTATTAAAATTAAATTCCAACTCTTTCATAATAATATATATCTCTATAATCTCGAAATATTATTAAAATATTCCAAATAATCAATCTTCGTTTGTTCTATTAAAAAGTAAATAAATATAAACTGGTTATAATAAAACAGTTATTTAAAACAAAAGGTTAAATATTTTTGTGCTTTGGTAACTTATACATTTATTTCCATTTTGAAACCGAATTCTGTACTTAGTAGTTAGATTGTAAGTAATATTCTATTCTGTATTTGAACTCGGAACCATCGGTTCTTTTAATCACCTATCAAATGTATAACAATAAATTTAAAAATATTTACTTTTTCATATTAAAAATATATGCTTGCATATATCTATATCGAGGTTAGGTTATGGATTCGATTCCCACTTAGGGGAATGGCTTTTTTTCGTTGTTTAAGCTTTATATGGGTCAAAAGAAATTATTGATCAAAACGATATCGTATACGTCCATCTTTATGTATCTATGTATTTTTTTATCATTTTTAAATTTATTAAGATAAGCTTCTTTTGCAGCTGTCGTTGACCATAAATGTTTTTTTATAACCTTTATCTCTTTGTTCATATAATTTTTATAAGTATTCTTTTTGTAGGCAGAGTCGTGAGATCTGTCGTGGTACATGGGCACAAAGGTGTGACTATAACGCGACGGTTGTGGGTTTGATCCTCACTCGAAAGAACGAATTTAATATTTTCATTTCTTCCCTCTGGCATCAAAGCAAAAGCACGGCTTTAAGTTTTGCTACTCAACAGGCAATGCCTCGTAAAATTCGGCGAAAAGTGGGAAACAGAGTGTTTTAATACTAGGTTCCCTCTGCCTACCCTGGTGTTTGCACTGTACACCATGAAACTGATTTATTTTCATATTTTTTATTTTTTATACATTATTTAAAAATAATATCTGTTTACAGAACATAATCCTGCTACTTTGCTTGCTGGGCGCCGCTTTAGCCCAAAGACTGTCCGACGTGAGTGACGCCAGCTACATCAGACGAGGCGGGGGCTATGGGCTGCTGAGACCAGGATATAACAACTATGGTAGCGGTTACGGAGGATATGGGAGTGGATATGAGAGCTATGGGACAGGATACGGTGGCTATCCTGGACAATATCCTAATTATGGAGGTTTGTTACTTTTTTTTATGGCATTAGCAAAGAACCTAATGTTAAGATAGAGAGAGAGAAGATGGGAAAATGAAAACATTTTATATTTATTATTAACGATTTACATATTATACGTACCTACTGCGATATATCACAAAATCGGTTCACGCAGTGGAAATCCTCACCTCAGTCTCAGTCTCATCTTGAAAGTTTTCATCAAAAAACCGACTCATCACTCAATCAATCCAACTACATCAATCAATTCGACTGTATTTTTTTATGTTTTTTACCTAACAAACATAAAAAAATACAGTCGAAAGGATAACCTCCTTTTACAGAAGTCGGTTAAAAAGGTTACCTCGCAGCTATGCCACGATGAAGTATTTTTTACTTATTTTACTATAAATACAATTAACAAGAGGTTGACTCACTGCCGAGGTTGTCTTTTTCTATCAATTATCAGAATTACGCAAAAAAATGTAAGCTGTAAGCGCGACTAGTTGTGGGTTTTATCCCCACTCGACAGAATTAAATATTTATTAAAATTTATATTTACAATTCTTCTCGCTGGTGGCGATGCGCAGAATGCGGGGTAAAAATGAGAAACTGTACTGTGTGCGGGATACAGCGTGAAACTGATGTAATTAGATATGAAAATAAATTAGCTTCACACTGTATCCAGCACACGGCAGCGTAGGCAGAGGGTACTTAATGTTAAGACACTTCGTTCTGTACTTTCAGCAGAGTTAGCAATATATTTATATTTTTAAATACTCGTACAGTGTCCGTATTCCCCTCAATATGTTGTATTTACTTACTGAGTATTTAACTTACTTAATTTTACTGAACACTTGTTCCAGGATACGGTGGTTATCAGGGATTCGGATCAGGATACCAAGGAAATGGGGGTAATTATAATTTTAACAGATATAAAAAGATATTTGTACAAAATAACAATACAACTTTATAGTAGATTTTTTACTACCAATTTCAGAAATTTACATTATAAACATGCAAAATTAGTATATGATCTCTAACTGTGTGAGCAGCTGTTGTAGTTTCAAATCCCACTGACTATTAAAAACAGCATCCATACTTAAATTAGTTTTTTAGATTCCCGCTTTACCCGGGAAATAGCAGGGTAGGAAGAGGGAACCTGGGAACCTAGTGCTAAGACACTTTCTGTCCCCACTTTCACCCGCAATCCTGAGATGCCTCACATACATGATGAGTGTCATTGAATATATGACCTCGTTACCAAAGCGTGGAAATGAAAACATTAAAATGGTTTATTCCCCACGTGTGAAATTCGAACCCACAACCGTCGTGTTATCAGTCGCATGCTTATGCACCTGCGCCATGGCGACCTCGATTCAAATATTTGCACATAAATAGAAGAAAGAGAAACAAACAATACAGGAAAAAAACAATAGCTATCAAAAAAGTATATTCTTAGAAGTGATTTTACTATGCATTATTGCAGAGATAAATGCTTCTGTTTATTGAACTTTACGAACACTCTCTATAAGCTTATTAACACCTACTATATTTTTATAATAGTTTAAAAAAAATATAAAGTTTCTTTTAAGAAGTAAATGATGTTGTAATTTCGAAATTTGAAGGATATTAGGAAATTAAAGAATATATTAAACTTTTACAGACAGAGATTAAAATAAAATAAAAATAATTAAAAATTAAATCAGCTTGACGCTGAAACTTGCACACAACAGGGTAGGCAGAGCGAATCTAGTGTTAAGTCACTCCGTTCCCCACTTGGCGCCGAGTTCTGGAGGCATTACGTATTGAGTGGCGGAACTCAACGCCGCGCTTTGCCTTTATACAAGAGCGAAGAAATGAAAATAAATATTTTATTTCCTCGAGTGGGGGGATCAAATCACGATTTTTTTTTATAAATTTTATTTACATTAGAACCAAATCCAACTAATGAGAAATACTTTTATATGTTTTCAAATTTTTTTTTGCCACGTGTGGCTTAACTGTTTAAAAATGTAACGGAATCGAATCTTACAATAAGAAAAATGTATACCTACCGATATTGTTTATGTATGTATAAGATACATAAGATGACCATTACCTTGCAAGACAAAGAGCGGCATTGAGTTACGCGGAACAACACGCAATGTCTGTAATTTGGGCGACAAGTGGAGAACGAAAGGTATAAGCATTTCGTTCCATTTCCTCCCACATATAGCACTTAGAAATTATTACGTACCAATTAACAAATTTGGCCCCAACAAATTTTATTAAGCAATAATTTCCTATATTTCAAAAGCAAATAGCGGAAATATGTTTAATAATTTCCAATAACACTCCGACACGAAATCTAATCTATACTTACTAATAATCTACATAATCATTTATCTATACTTTAAAAAATCGTAAAAGATTGGTGTCTGTACATAGTCTGTACATATATGTGAAAAAATGTTATTGGCGGCATTTACTTTTTTTTATGTCTGTTTGTCTGTGCCGTTCTTCACGATAACCTCAGAAACACTTTAATCGATTAAATTGCAGTTTTGACTAATGTATTTTCATAGTTTTTCTTAATATTTCGAGTTTGTTTTATTTCAATCGATTTATAAATTAAAAAGTTAAAATAAAATCATAATATTTCAACATTTTTAACCTATTTCAACATATTTTCCAGGTTACCGCCCTGGATACAGGCCTGGATACGACTACCGTCCGGGATACGATTACCAGGGATCAAATTATCCCGGATACAGACCGGGGTATCAATCCAGACCTGGATACGACCGCTATCCGGGATACAGTAGTAATTATGGATATGACGGTTATGACAACTTTAGATCACTGACGCGTAGAGCTGGCGAAGTAAAGAAGGATAGTGTCTAAGAAATAATTTGAATTAACTTAATTCAAATTAATTAATATGTATTTTATTTATTTTATATTTCAAAGCTTTTTTTTATAATATTTTGCGTATTTTTTCGTTACAGAAGAAAATTTTGTTTAATACAAAATAATATTTATATGTGTATGTTGCCATGTTTCTCAAACTACTGTGTTAAAACAAAATAAACTAATTTTAAACGATTATTTTATTCAAGCATTTATAAATAACATATTGACAATAATAACTTCAATAAAAAAATATTGAAATATATATTATATATGAAGAAATCAAAATATATAAATAGCAAACATATTTATTTCAGTATGTTTTGAGGTAATTGTATTTAAATTTCTTCTTATTGTAATTAATATATTATGTAAGTACTTAATTAAGGTTTAGATCTTAGATTTATGACAATTTATTATAATTTAATCTCAATTAGTTGTACATTAGAAAATAAAAAGCTTTAATTAAGTTCAATAATACTGTTTTAATTACAAAACGTTTTATCAATTTCTTTTAAATTCACACATATACCAATGAGGGGAATGGCATAGAACAAGCGAGTCACACGGCTTCGTTCGCGTAAACTTATATACAAAATCATTAAACACATTGTTAAAAATAATCATCTTCACGCTATGTCCCGCGCACAGCAGGGTTAGCAGAGGGAACCTAGTGTTAAGATACTCCGTTCCCCACTTTCCGCCGAATGATGGAGGCATTGCGTGTTGAATGACATTGTTCAAATGACATTATTCAAATGTTAAGCTATATTGTAAAGTTTCAACAAAATTCCTTCAGTAGTTCCTTCGTTAAGGTGGAACAAACATTCACTTACACAAACTTTAAATTATTATATTATTAGGATTAAGGACAAAAAATGTTTTATAAGGACAAGATGATATATTTCTTTATAATGGGCGGATCTATATATAAATTTAATAGGGTAGGCCTGGCATCCAATGGGCTACATGGTTAAATTACATTATAGCACAAAATTTTAATTAATAAAAACCCACGCCACCCAACGCGCTGTTTCAAGAATACGGCGCAAAATGGGGGACGCGTCACTAATAGGTTCCCTCTGCCTGCCCTGCATTGTAAGGGATACAGAGTTTTTGACTTCACGCTTTAACCCTAGCAGGATAGCCAGGGCGCCTGACGCTACGGTCTCTGCATATTCGCGCCTCTCGCCTCGTCCTCTGTCATCAACCTCTTCATACAAGACCTCTGGAAAGTCCTCACGCTTTTTATGTCACTTTCCTCCAGTATTCCTGTAAATAATATTGCATCGCCCTGCATATAACAAAATGATGGATTCCAATATAAGGCTTAAAAAGGTTTTTTAAGAGAAAGCATCGTAACTTGGTGCTAGATTATCTCTTTAGAACAAAATGGCTACTAATCATTAAAGTTAACCCAAACAAATTTTTAAAATTATTTCCCTTTTATTCTTATTTATTTGAGTGAAAAATCTGCTTAATAATATAAGGGCAATGAGGATGCGATCATAGGTAACGCTACCACATAAATAAAAACACAACTGACGTTTGAATAAAAATAAATGTTTTGAGCTTTATTTATTCAGAATTTTATTTACAATTTTTTTTATTGTATAGTCACGATTTACAAAAAAGGTCTTATTATTAAAATAAAAATGCTTTTACAATTTGACCGTTTATTCTGCCCCGTGTAGAACCTCCCGGAGCACAAGATACCCTTTGAGTTTATCACTTGTGTTCACACTTTAGTACAGAACTTCGTACACTGTTGCCTTTTTGTCCCCTGAACCTGTTACTATAAACTTATCGTCCGCAGATATATCACAACTGAGCACCGATGATGATTCTTTTGACTGTACACAAAGAAAAAAATTTAAATTAGTTTAAATTTAATATTTAAATTAAAAAAAATAGCAATTTCAAAAAATAACATTTCAATAGAGTTTAAATTTATTTTTTTGTTTATATAGATAGATATTTCACATATATCTATTTCCTAGTCAAAAATATGAAATTCATTTAGTTGAAACCTGCTGTACTTGTGTACCGACTTACAACATATCATGAGTCATACAAAACTCTTAGTTATTTCCAATTGACCACTAGAGTAAAAATAAAAATTTGTACATAATATATTAAAAACAAGCAAAAATGGCGCATAGACAAAGCCTCTGACTGTGAACGGGACAGTCGTGGTTTCGATTCCCACTTATGGAAATGAAATATACCCACCCTCCATACTCTCGTTCTGGTCAAAAAACAAAACACGGCGTTATGTTCTCTCAACTTAATTTTTAAGGGTGGTCGGTCACCAGGAGGCAAGGGTTCGAGTCCCACTACGTTCAATTTGTTAAATATACTAATAAATAAATATATTTAACTTTAACGCAACTACATACCGAACACATATAAGCATTGTAGACATCGTCCAAACGTTATAGATAATGTTAATATAGAACACAGAAAACCTAGTGTTAATTCATCTCATTCTCTATCTTTCACTCAGTACCATCACATTACGTATTTAATGACGTAACTCAACGCTGCTGTACATCTTATAGACCCACCTGAAATATACTAGCACCGTACGGTGTTCTCCAAGCGTTCAACAGATTATCCTTTCCTGTAGACACAAACCATTTGCCGCAAGCCGCAAATCTTAGTGACAAAACACAAGATTCGTGTAACACTAGTTGATATCTGTCGGGTTTGCCCGCGTGCAGGACTTCCACGTGGGAGTTCTCCATGCCCACCGCTAGCCACGAACCTGGGAAACATTTTCTATGTTGAGAAAATTTTAATATTTTTATGACACTATCATTATATATACAAAACATAAGAAACTAAGTATTTGGTCACACACAAAAAAACACTACAATAATTCTCACTCTCAAAATACATGACTGGAATTCCCTACTCGTCGTAAAGTATCCAAAAAAGAAAATAAAGAGTAAGTTCCTTACTATAATAAATATATTTTTATTTTACTAATTGTAAAACTCAATATTACATAGGACACTTAATTATATAACTCAATATCGCACAGTACGATCGACAAGTCGTGGCCGCTATGATGTTAATCTTACTGAACTTTTCCCTTCCAAGTTAACAATACGCATAATTATGCGTTATGCGTGTTGTAAGTAGTCAAAAGCAAGTAAATTCTTTTAATCCGCGACTCTTCGACCTTACTGTAAATACGATGCCAATCCCCAAACGTGATTCAAACCGCCTACCCGTCGGACAGTATCCCAGCGAGAATATCTGGCTGGAGAAGTCGTGCTGGTGCAGCTGGCGGCCCTCGCGCAGGTCCCAGGAGCGCACCGTGTTGTCCAGCCCGCCCGTCCACAGGCGCGTGCCGTCCGGGCTGATGTCGATGCACGACGCGCCGTCCGTGTGCCCTGCCACACAGCACGACAATTCAAAGAAACGAAAGGTTTTTTAATACATTTTCAATAAAGAAACAATCAATAATAGCCAATAGGTAATAAAAAATAGTCTCACCTTGAAATTGTCTAACTAAAGTTTGATTATGGAGATCCCATACGGCTATATTGCCGTCTGAACAACAACTGAAGCACACCTGAAACATTGTAATATCGAATGTTATTTGTGAGATTTTTTTTTATTTTTCTCTTATGATCAAATAGAACAGTAAAAACTGAATATTTGTCGTTATCCTGGGAAAAACAAAGGATTTAATTGATTTTGAAGACAGGAACATTTGACGTTTAATCTTGTATTTAATCATACCAACCAGCTGACTATAAATATTGAAGAAATGGTTCCTTAGTAAATTTGTTAAAGTTTGTCAGTATTTAAGCTCATTAAGAATTCTAAATTAAGAAAGATTACAGCATTTGGAAATTTATATGAAAATTTAGAAAGTGTCTCCAGAGAGTGGTGTTTTAACTTGAATCTTTAATATTTGTCATTTTTTTACAAAAAAATAAATAAAATTATCGGACCAAATGGAACTTTCTTTGTACAGTCTGTCACTGTAATTGTTTAGTTATACACATGGTGACCTTGGAGTCGGGGCTGATGGCGAGCGCGTAGCAGGCGGGCGCGGAGGAGGTGAGCTCGGCGCGCATGCGCGGCGTGGGCGCGGACAGGTCCCAGATGGACAGGTTGGAGGCCTCGCCGCCCACCAGCAGCGTGCGCCCGTCCGGCAGCAGCTTCACCGACCGGATGTAGTTGTCCCGTTGCTGGAATTATTTTTATTCATTATTCTTTTATCCCGATAGTTGGTTTATTACTGGGTACTTATCAGTATGTTAACGAAAACTCCAACTCACCAAGCAGTCCAACTGCGACAGCGGCTCGGCGCTGCCGGGCGCGCCCGGGTTGGAGATGTCCCACAGCTTGACGCAGCCCTTGCCGCCCGTGTAGGCGTGCCGCGCGCCGCCCGCCTGCGACAGCGCCACGGCGCACACCACCTCGCCGTGCGCCAGCGCCGCCACGGCGCGCGCGCCGCGCGGCACGCCCGCGCCCGACAGCGCGTCCGCCGGGAAGGGCACGGGCGTCAGCGGCCCGCCGCACGAGTGGTACGAGTAGGGCGGCTTGCCCGGCGGCAGGCCGTTGGGGCGCGCGTGCGCCATGCCCGCGTCGTAGGGCAGCGGCGGCCGGTACGCGTAGGGCGGGAACGCGTACCGGCCCGTGGGCGTGGGCGCGCGGTTCTTGGCGCCCGGGGTGCCCGGCTTCTCCTGGGGGCGGTGGTTTGTTTAGAAAAAGTGTTGGCTAACATATCTCTTATGTTACTTTGTTAATGTAAACAACAGATGTATACACTTTAGCTGTTATTGATAAATGTTTTTTCATGTCATGGTGAAAATTTATATTCAAAATATTTTTGTTACGATTGTCATTTAACAGACTAATTGAAGTAATGTATTTACAACATACAATTTAGTTAGTAAACACTAAGCTAAAAGAACAAAAAAATAACTTACATCTTTAGAACTCTTCGGCGTAGACCTACTTGAAGATGATCCCGACCTTGACGGAGGTCGCGGACCGTTCTCCGTTCTCTCACCCTCCGTCCGTACACTTGGGGATCCCCTTTCCTCCTAAAGTTAAAAAAAACATAAAACATCTATCATTTGGTAAGCACAAATATAATAATAATGACCTATATATACATAAATAATATATTTAATAATATGTTAAAATATTTACAACACAACATATCACTATATTTACCTCATTAGCTACATCAACGACAAGATCTTGATCACTTTTCTCAGCATCACTGTCCTGAAATATAAATAAAAAAAATATATTTCAAATATCTTATCAAATTAATTATAATTGTATTTTTTTTAAAAGCTATTTATAAAACAGCGATAGAAATAAGAGCAACAAAAATAATTATAACAAGAAGCATTTACAAAGCTGGAAATAAGGCGGCTGATTGTATCAAATTACTTAAGTGTTGGTATTTTTATTTATGATCCTATAACCTCATGTATTATTAAAAAGTGGAAAAAGGCAAGAAAATATTATCAAATCAAAATTATTTACTAACAGAGTTAATGTAGCATTACAGACTAAACCAATAGGTATATAAACTGAAAATTTGAAATTGGAACACAAAAAAATTAATCAAATAATAATTACAATATATTGTATAATAATTTATTACTAACTATATTTCAACTTCATTGATATTAAGAGACAAAAAATATATTTAAAAAAATTGTACTCTAGTGGCGTCCATAGACACGTCAGTCCAATGTAGTATTTTAAACTAACTGGATTTATTTAAAGATTTAGAAAATATGTTAAATAATTAAATTGCTTTTTACTATCCCCTCATAATCCTCGTGCTCGTAGTCACAAATTCTAATTGGATATAAGATTTTAAAATATTAGGTAGATGTCAAACCGCTACGATACATAGATTACACTATAAATATAGACTATGCACTACATAAATAAAAGAAAACTTCAAAATTCGAATATAGAATACAATATCTTTAGTTCTTTAGTCGCTCTCTCTACTTAGTAGTATAGTTCTCGAACGCGATAGTTAGAAAATATCTAATGTCACAAATATGTCTATGTTATAGAACTGTCAAACATTTGACACTGTGACATAGAGAGAGTATGACACACATAATAATTGGCGAAGTGTTAAAATTAGTTGCGAATTAGTGTTCAACTGGCACACTCGGAACGCCGTACACTAAGAACTGAACTGATCACTAACTACTTGAACTACAAACCAGGTAATAGTATTATCAAGAGGCATTGTTCATATGGAACGAAAAAAGTTTTCAAAATTAAAAATTCGAACATAAATATAACGATATATTGCGTTTTGAATTTTTTGATTATGTAGTGTCAAATACACGGTAATCGCATTCTTTTTTCAAATTTTCACAAAACTGTCAATGTCATAAATCTATCAATGTCAAAGAGCTGTCAAACACCTGTCACTGTCACCGTCAGCCACCCCGCCCACTCACAAGAAGCGTGTAACAGTATAAACAAGCGGCACGACACATACACTACATAGACTCACATGTCCGAGTACCTTCTCCTCCTTCCTTCGTTTGGTGTCGAGGGGCTCCGGTTCCGGAGACCTCGGTCGGTACTTTTGTTCGCGTTCGTGCGGTGATACTGATCGCCTTTGCTGGGTTTTTTAAATAAAAAAAAGTATAAGCATTACAAATAAAAAAAACACAAAATATGTATAGACATTTTCGTTTGTTTGGCAGGAATAGTTATATAACGTGTTACGTTTATAACTTCAATAGAATCATATCTCAACTCATATCCATACAATATCAAGTATGAAAGAGAAGCAACGAATATAAACACTAAGTAAATAAACAAACTGATAAAAAAAAACAGTTTGGAGTACTTCCTTATATCGCTATCTTACATTATATCAAATATTAATCAATAACTTCGCTTACTTGTTGACTCATAACCCTCGAGGACATCCTATCATCCTCCCGGGGAGGCTGTCCTGACATGAGGGGGGGCGGGGCCGGACCGCCGGGCAGCACTGGCGGCTTTATATCTGAAGGCGGTGGAAGTTCCACCTGATGGAAATAAGCATTGATATAACATCAATAATTGAATCCCGTATATAGTAGGGTAGGCAGAGAAGCTTAACACTAGGTTTAAGTTTCCCACGCTCAGCTATATTCCATTATATTATATTTTATAAAGTTATTTTGTTTTATGTTTAGTTAGGAATGTTAGAAATGACGTTATTTATTGCCTGGCACTTAGCCCGGTTTTGACCCCCTGAAAGACTAACCCCTAAATCTTAATAAGAGAGTGTAGTTGTTAGAAGGCTTTAAAACCTTCATAAAATCACTGTCTGTCTGTTTGTCTGTCAAGATACTTTATCTCAGGAACACTAGGAGATATTGAGTCGAAAATCAAACCATTTACTCAGATCTACAATTCCATGATTTCCTGAAAATATGTTATTTCAACATTTCGTTAATAAAGCAAGAAAATGAATATTTCGACACCATAAAGACAATCAAAATTAAAGAGTACTTCCGGTTGACCTAGAACTATAAAAATTGGCAGTTGGCATCTACAGCATAAGTTCAGAAAAAAATATGAATACTATACATTTGTTAACCACAAATAAATATAAATTCTAAAAAATAATAGCCTTTATTTAAGACTATTCAAAGTTAAGGGGGAGGGGGAAAAGTATGAATGAGTCTGGAATTTGGCTGTGGGTTCGATTCACACTGAAGAAAATTAAATATTTATTTACAGTTTTTTGCTCTGGTTATATTCTTTCTCTTTTCTTTGCTCTGGTGGGGTGGCAAAGCGCGGCGTTCTCAGGAACTCGGCGGAAAGTGAAGAACGGAGTGTCTTAACACTAGGTTACCTCTGCCTACCCTGCTGTATGCGGGATGGTGAAGTGTGGATGTAAATATTGGTTTTCTTCACATTAATTAATTAAAATTATTAAAAAAAACTGTTGTTCTTGTAACTTTGCTATATTATATACGTAGGCGTTGTTATTTATTAAGGATTATGGGTGTCGTGTATAAGACATATATATAATAAAATATACAATTTCACATAAATTTATAAAAAAATATAAGGTGTACATTATTTTAATTTGTAATTTAAATGTTAGGGGCCGTTCAAGTATTATGTAAGCAGTTTTTTTGCAATTATTGACCCCCAATAGTCATCAAAAATAAGCAATCCTATAAGAAATATTTCATTGAACACGTCAAAAATAAGCAAAACCCTACAGTGCTTACGTAATATTTGAACGGCCCCTGACAGAGCAACTTCAAAAAAACCACACCTTATGAGCTGGTGGCGGCAAATGTGGTGTAGGCGGAGGTCCGGCCCCGGGGAACAGAAGACCGCCTCCTAGCAACGCGCCAGCACCCCCCACGCCGTGGGGCAGACCGGCAGACGCGTGTATTTGTTGCTGTAAACAAGTTACCGTTAATATAATTAGATATACGTTTATTAAAAGATATATGTCTTTAATAATTATTATAGAAGAGTACTGAGTAGATTAAATGTATAATGACAAAATAAATGTATATAATAATGTTAAGAAAAAAAAGTAAAAGAAAAAGAACTCTATACACATATGAACAGTACGGTCGATAAGTCGTGCCCACGTTGATTTTAAGCTTTCTGAACTGTAATGCGTTGTACACTCGGGAATAAAATAATCAAAAGTAGGAAAAATATTAAAATCAAATTTACGCATACATTTACATCTAACTTCAGGGCGGCGGCTACGGTTCGTCGACTGTAGTGTTTAGTGATTTTTGTGGGTGTCCTATTTATATAAAATGTATAGAAAATGTGTACATATTGCCAATGGTAAATAATAATTACTTATACATAGATATAATATTTATATTTCTCACTTTATATAACTATATATATTATCTCAGCCAAATCCATTTAGTAAGAGAGATATGTGATAAAAACTCAACATAATAAGTAAAAATCCCCAATTTAAAATGTTAGTTGCCGAGCTAAAGTTTGATATGTTTAAATAGTAATACATAAATATTGATTGTACTACAATTACTATAGATAAATTAATGAAATAAATTAATTATAATCATTAGGATTTTTCAGAGTTTCCTTTATTTTCATTATTATTAAAAAAAATATTTTAAAAATCCATTTTATATAACATAAATTCACAGTAAAATCAAATTTAATCAAAGTCAATAAAATTATAAAAAGAATATCAAGTTCCTTCCAAGTTCCCCTCAAGTTACTTTACGAATGTCATTTAAAATTATTTTTTTTAAGGACTATATTTATTTTAAGTATTTCGCCTATACATGTGGCCAATTAATAGACTTAAGATTTGTTTAAGAAAAAATAATATTTAAAATTAAGTCTTAGGTGAATTTATAATAGTAATCATATATTATAAATTAATCATTAGTAGTTCAGATGTCAATAATCCTGTAAATAAATTAATAGTAAATTTTACTTAATATGTACCAAAAAAATTATAACATCGCACGACACATTGCTCTAACAAAATGATTATAGATTAAAAATAATCACATACAAAAACAATAATAATGTGCAGAATAAGCATCAACAAATAATCGAATGGTGCTAAAATTAATTGAAACATAAAAAGACGATAATAAATTCTATAAATCGTTTCATATAAAAAAAAATCTACTACTTTCATCAATTACAGTTAAATTTACAACTCAAAACGATAATTTTTCTAATATTTTATATATATCTTTTAAGCAGGCCTAATAGAAATATAACGTGAATAAAAAAGTAAATTATATAATTATTTTAGAATTTGTATTAGAATAAAACCATAAGACACCATTCATAAATTACATCAAACAAATTTCATTTCTAACCCATCGGTCCGTTGTCACAACTGGTCACATTTGTGGGACCCTACCAACTGTGACAATATATATTTTGCTATTTTACACCTAGAAGCTATTTAAACAAAACAGCTTTATGTTGTATCCAGCACACAGCAGGATAGGCATAGGGACCCTAGTGTTAAGGCACCTCGCTTCCCAATTTAAACAAAACAACGGTTCGGAAATCATTTTATGTTCACACGAGTTTCAAGTTTTAAAATTTAAATTTATTTTAAGTTCAAGCTGTTTCCAGCATATACACATAGGCACAAATAATCTAGTGCTAAGGGACTCCGAATCCGAGACTCCGACTTCGAATTTAAGATACATTGCTGGCGGAACTTAACGTCACGCGTTGTCTTGATAGATACAGGGAAATTATTATAATTAATTTCTCTGAGTCAGAATAGAACCAACAAAATCGTCTAGTTTACATCAGATGCTATGTCCGCTGAGCCACGATATTATATTTTAAAATATGACGTCACTATGTTTATGACCCCTCCCCACTCCATGTCACACAATGTCACAAACTGAGACCCCCTCCTCATCACTTGATGTATGATATAATTTATGAATGATCCTCTTTGATTGTAATCTTTTTGCACTTAAGACCTGTTTATATGCAGTTTCTCATTATTTCATCATATTTTACTACATTTTCATTATTATTATTTAATTTTTGTAGTAAAAAAAAAACATTATCCATATATTATCAGACAATTGACAATATAATTTGAAATCATTGTTTCAACATTTAAATATGGTTACTGTTGATTCAACGCTATCATATTGAGTTTGTGTAAACATGAATAATTTTTATCTAATCTACTTTTAAATCGACAATAAAAGTTTGTGAGTGATATCTCAATTAAAATTATAATGAAATTAACAATATAATTAAATTAAATATTCATTCAATTTGTAATTTTAAATGATGATCACAACTATTAAAAAACAATTGGTGTTAATCACAAAAATGAAAGGCCGTCGCGGCGCAAGGGCACAAGGTTGCGACGATAAACACAACGGTTGTGGATTCGATGCACATGGAATTTCATTACCAGAGCGAGGGAATGAAATATTAAATATTTCCATTTCCTCGCTATGGTAACGAAATTCCGCCACTCAACACGCAATGAAAAGATTTTGGCGGAAAATGGAGAAGTGAGTGTCTTAACTAAAGTCACAAGACCACTCTGTCTACTATACACAGAATACATCGTGAAGCTATAGAAAAGATCAAAGTCAATCAATTTGTAATTTTAAAAGATGGTGGTGCCTATTAAAAAAAACAATTGGTGTTAATCACAAAAAACGAAAAAAAAAACTAAGCACAACAATAATGTTGTCACTTACAAGGAGTTGCTGGAGGCCTTGTTGTTGTTGTTGCTGCGGACAACATTAAACAAATCCATACTCAGTTTTGTTGCAAAATTTAGAAAGTATTTTTTGTATTAATTTAAGCATTAAGATAGCAACTCCACATAATAAAATTATAAAAGATTTGTAATTTTCTATACCATTTTCAAATTTAAACTATTTATTTATTAATAATTCTAATTATTTTAGATATATATTTTTTTATGAAATAATGTAGATACTCCATGATAATATAGATGAGAGAATTTATTAATTGAAATTTACAATTTACTTACAGGTACTAAAATAAAATCTATATTTAGAAAAAATATAAAAATTTTAACCAAATTAGAATAATAAAATTGTAGCGTTAATATTGGAAAGAGCAAATGTTGAGTTAGCCAATGGCTTTCCACAGATAAATCAATTTTATCATAGAATACCTATGCATTATATTTAAAAAAAAAGATCATATTTAATACAATAAAATCCCCATTGAACTAACATTTTTCAAAAATGAACCTTACCCCAATGATAGCGTTAAGTTCAGACATAGTGACCTGCTTGGCTCTCTCCACCGCTGAGGCGACCTGCTGTTGGTGCTCTTGGGCGAGGAACGGCAGCACTTGTCCTATTATTGCACTCAGTCGTTTAGCTATTTCCGTCTAAAAATAAGAATTTCAATTTAAATATAACTGTTATACTGTTTTTTTTACTTTGATGTTGTATCCCACATATAGCTGGGTAGGCAGAGGATACTTTTTAATTGCCCTTAAGACACTCCAATCACCTGTTTCAGTCATATATTAGAGACAGTGTGTTGAGTGGTGGATAATAATATCGTTTTAATGTCATGGTGATATTAGTAATATAATTTTAATGTATTTTAAAGTAAATTGTGATTCATTACAATAAAGATTTTGTTCATTCTTTTCATTTAAGCAAATATAAAATTAATAGTGTCTTTTTTCAATTAAACTGTAATTAGTAATATAATAGTATAAATACTATTGTCAAACAGTAGGATATATACTGACCATAAAAAGGATGGCTGTGAATTCAATCCACAATGGGGATAATAAATTATCTTTAATATACTGTGCTAGCAATGCAAAATATGATGACTTTAGCTACTCAACAATCAGTCGCTCAGGATATGTAGCTTCTTGACACTGATTGATGACAGTCTTCAGTTTATATAATACTGTTATGATAAAGAAAATATTGCATTGAGTTCTGCTACTCAACACAAAATGCCTCAAGAATTGTGCAAAAAGTGAGGAACAGAAGTGCCTTAATGGATATGTGTCTTAACACTTGGGTTCCAAGTCCCTACTACAGACCCTGCTATATGCAGAATACAGGAAGAAATAATAAAAAAAATAAAGGCTCCTTTATGCACAATTTTTTTATACTAAGACACTATGGTAACAAAATTTAAATATATTATTTCACAGAACATATTTACATTGAAAAACAAATATTATTGTGAACAATAGATGTCATTAAAAAGTGCTAATAGTATTTACATATCAAACATAGTAATTAAATATTATAAATACACACCTGTTTATGCATTTCAACATTGAGGCCATATGACATTTCATAATACTGAAAAAGAAAAATAAAATTAATGTACTGAAACACAAAAAAAATGTAATGAAGAATAAAATAATATTAATAAATGTAAAAAGCAGTTTTACCATCACATAATGTCGCTGCATTTCAGTTTTCTCATTGGCAAACTTTTCACATTCCAATTTCAATCTGAAAAGTATTTAATACATATAGGGATAAGTGCTACAATATGTTATTAGAATTGGAGTTTATTAAAATATATTTATGGTTAATAAATTATGTATGAAAATTAAATTTAAAATAAATAATTTATACTCACTGATGACACTGTGCTTGTAGAAAGTTAAACTCTTCCTTAATACGTTCTAGATTATCCGCTATAGTAAACTTAATTGGACCTGCCGTAGGCTGCGGTCCCTATAAAGATACAAAAAATAATAATTATTAGTGTACTAAAAACTCGTAGAATTTTAATAGAAATCGTCTTAAGACTTGTATTTACATTGAGAAGCAATTTATATTTGAAAAATAAAACAAACCCTCACTGCAGCCGCTGGGTGCCGCGTCGGCGTCGGATACATCCTGTCACTAAACTACACAAAGCTTCTAATTTTCACGAAAAAATATAGTTTTCTTTTGATCTTATATGAAATAAAATTGACGGCACCATTTCCATGAAGTTCTCAGCCTTCGCTATAATGCACTTAACACGGAAAACCCGCGGCTAGGCGCTAAACACAATGATATGCATAAACTTTGTCTCAAAACTTTTAAATTATCAGTCATAATATTGACACACACAACTTTAAACGTGACCAAAAACAGCAGTATTTTCTCTAATGAGAATTTTTGTATAACAAATACGATATAAAACAAGCAACAGTTAGTATCTCACAGTTTTTTAACCATAAATCCACGCCGCAATTTTTGTTGCCTGTCAACTCACATCCATCCATCATTCATTCACCCAACGAGACAGCTCGAAGATTCGAAAACTAATAAATTACAAAACGTTTTACGTTATCTGTTGCAAAAGCAATGTTAAAAAAGGAATATAATTTATATTTCATATAATAAATTAAATCACGTGCAATAGTAATTGACTGTATGGCGATTAATTCAAACATATATTATGATAAAATCTTAATACACAGAAAATATTAAAAAAATATCGTATTCTTTAGAAAAAAACTTTTATTAAAATATAATACATATAGTACATATAATATTCAACATTTCTTTTTATATGTTAAAAATAAATAATTCAAATACATAGAATATTTTACACAATACACCAAACCACCACATTTACATAGTAATTTCAGTTACTTTCACATCACAGATAAATAAGATATTTGACATAACGATTGTCTATGGTTAATTCAAAATTTTGCTTATGGACTTATTTAATGGCAGATTGTGATTGTCCTGCGGCTGCAGCTGTTCGCTGGAAGGCTAGTGTAGTGCGGAGTGTTTTGAATAAATATTTTGGTTGCTTTGTTTTATACGTGATATAGTGCATTTCAATGATTATTTTGAGAAGAAAGTGCTGTGAATAAAGTGCTTTACGACATTTGTGAGTTTCTACGTCGCAAGGAAAACCATTATGGATTTCAAAACAGCCGCTTATCACATTTTTCTCGCTGCGAGAAACGGAAGCCTTACTCGATTAAAAGTAAGTAGAATATTAATATGATAACGTTAATAGGGACAAAATATAAAGGTATTAAATGAAAATACTTAAAACCGTTATGCCTCTTCTATAAGCTAAGTTTTTCCGTTACATATTAGAACAGTTACATGCACGTTTTATATTTTTTTAATTGAATATAAGCAATAATGTCTTTATATTCTATTAATACTGTGATAATATTGAATACTTTTTTATATATTTAAAGTCAATATCATCACTAACAGCACAGAAAATTTGCGGATCATACAAAAAGTACCTACCTACTATTACTAAAATACATGTAGCATTTTAGTAATAGTATTTTTTATACGACTTGCTACTTTAGATTAATTAGATATACTAATAAGTGAATTAATTATTATTTAAGTACACCTTATATCAATGAAAACAAATACATTAACTTAAAATATGTTATAAGAAAGATCATTAAAATGCATAAGTAATTATATTAAATTTAATTTCACCTTATAGGTTGAAATAAAAAATCTATATATTTGATAGTTATTATTTGCAAATATAAAAATAGTTTTTATACTATAGTAGTAAAAAGAAATATTTTATAAAAAATAACAATCATATTATTATTTATATCAAGTGTGATCTTTTTCAATAACATTATAATATTTATGAAAAAATTGTGCTGCCCTTTTTATAAGATGTCAAATTCACACTATTATTCACATCATTCATGAAATTGTTACAACAAATGTTACTTATAAAGTAGATTCTCATGTTATTACAATATTTTATTATAGAGAAGAATAATAATTCATACATAAGCACTAGTAATATTTTTTCTATACATTCACAATAGACTTCTGTTTTTGCTTAGCATCACACTCTGTCCTGTCTAAAGTAGGTTTCATGACAGTCCATTACCTGATTATCATTTTAAATTTAAATTCAATATAACTAATTTAAGTGGAAGAAATCAAAGACTTACTTGGTCCACCAGAGCAGCTTAATTAAAGTAGTTCACTGTTTTGAGTGGGAATTGAACCCAAAACTATCACATTTACAGTCCAATAATACCCTAGTGATCACCACAATGGCCTCATATCTAAACTTTTGTTCTGTTTAAATAATTACAAACTCTATTTGTGGAATCCTTTCTTTTCTTATAAGAGAATATTTAGATTATGAGTCACACTGACCTTTAGTGAAGACAACTGAGTCATAAGATCAAGAAATTCCTACTTTTTAGTATTGTCTTTATACTAAGTATTTATTTAACAATTTTTTTTTTCATTTATTCTTGTATCTTGTATATACTATATCTCTTTATAATTTTTGTTACCAGAGCAAAGAAATGAAAATAATTCATTTTCTTGAGTAAGAATCAAACCCACAAAGGCAACTGTTTTTTTGTTTCGTCAATATTGTTTACATTTAAATGTTTATTATATATTGTACTGGATAAATGTCTGATAGCAATTTTATTATTGTGGCTTGTATTGTAACCTATATAGATATATTATTATAAAGTATTATGATTTACTGTAATTAAGATAAAAATTATGTGTTGATTTCTTATATATAAAACACACTTTGTTTGTTTGTGCTTTCAATCAGAAATAATTTATATATGGTAATAATAATTATATTATATTAGTAAGTTATTTTATTTATCAAGACTCTTGACTATTGTAAACTCATCAAAATGAATATATTCATTTTGTCCTCTTGGTAACAAGACAAAATATAGTGCGGCATTGAGTTCCGCTATTCTCAATGTTTCAAATGTAAGTTCTGCAGTGCATGCATTATAGATTGTTTTAGCATTAGGTTTGCTCTGCATAATTGCTTGTTATTTGCAAAATAGAGCATAAAGCTAAAAAAATAGTAATTAAATTATTTATTCTAATAGAATATTCTATATTACACTTTGTTTGTTTTGAGTGTTACTGTATTATGAGAAAATCTGATAAATTAATTGATTTGACACAGCAAAGTTTAATACATGTTACATATTGTATCCCGCTCACAGCAGGGTAGGCAGAGGCAACCTAATGTTGAAACACTCCGTTCCCTACTTTAAGCTGAGTTCTGGAGGCAAAGCGTGTTGAGTGGCGGAACTGAACGCCGTGCTTTGCCTCGACACCAGAGCGAAGAAATAAATGTGTTAATAAATATTTCATCTCTTCAGGTGGGAATAGAACCTACAACCAGTCGATTTTACAGTCACAATTGTGTCCCTGCGCCACAACTGGTCTCATTAAATTATTTTTTTGTGACAAATTATACATTGCTAGAAAAAAAACAATATGCGACATATATATAAAAAAGTAGAAAAAGGAGTGAGTACATTCCCTTCAGGGAGTTAGTTATTCATATAGATTCTGTTACGATAATAATAATAAAAGAAACAGTTTAAGCTTAAGAAATTTTCCATAATCGGTTCTGTAGATTAAAAGAAACTACATTGTACACAAACAAACATACACGCAAATGTATGTGTGTATTTTTTTGTATATCAAAGGTTACTGTGGCTATGTAACAAAGACTTGCAAATATCTAAACAACTGGTCACATGTGGTTCGCATATCCAATTCAACTACGTTTCCGCTGATACTGAAACTAAAATAAATACTCCTGGGGGGAAAGTAGGTGGCGGTGCGTTGACCCCATTCGAGTTGTTTACATGTGTATGTATATGTATGAGTCTGAGTGGGCGAGATTTAAAGAGATATCAATTCGTGAATCAGTCGTCATTTGCCCGCGACTTTGTTCCCCTTTTTTTTTCTTTTGATATGAAACTTGTATTGTGTATTAAAGAGTGAAGGACGAAGTGTCTTAACACTAGGTTCACTTTGCCTACCCTGCTGTGTGCGGGATACAGCGTGTGAAGCAGATTTAGATTGACTTAATGTTACGATTAAGTACCATTCTGACGGTTGTGGTTTATATTGTCGCACTGGCTAAAGAATTATTTTCTTTTTCTTCAACAAGTTCAAGCGCGGCGTTCAGTTCCACCTTTCTACGTGCCACATATCAAAAATTTTGCGAAAAGTGGAGTGTCTTAACACTAGGTTTTTAACTTCCCACTACCTGCCCTGTTATACGCTGAATAAGACGCGATGCTAAAAAAGAACTACCAACGGCTGTTATTATTTCTTTTGTTTTAGACAATTTCCATAATCAAAACAATTACAATTAATAAGTAATAAGCCGAAAATCCACAGACAAAAACTATCACTTCTTTTATTATATTTTTAACATCACTCTAATTCGCAAAAATATACGTATATTTGGAATTCTCTTACGGTAACGGTTGTTAGAACTTCTGTATATCTACTACTTACTTATCATATTATAATAAAAAAACAGTATTGATTATGTTGAATTTTTTTTTTGTTAAGATTTAATAAATGCTTACGCTTGCTTTTGTTATCTTTTTGTTTAACTGTAAACGCTAGAAATTTTGAAAGAAACTGCAGCATTGATTTCGAGAGGAAAGTGGAGAACGGAAAGGATTTGCTTTGCCTATCCTGTTATACGACGTAGTTCTTAAATTAAATGGAAAATAAAAAAAGAAGATATTCTTTTCTTCTTTTTTTAAGGGATTAAAAATGTTTTGAAAAAAAAAAGTTTATATGAAATTGCGGTTTCTTTTTTTTTAATTGTATGCCGTAGACATGTGGGCGGAAGCGTAGTGAATACGTTCATGAATCAATTTGAAAGTTACATTTAATTTAGTCCATAAACTACTTAAGAAAGATTTACGATGAATCATTATTTTTTTTCAGTTGATTCAAACAATTGAGTTCAAAGCATATGTAGGTACTAATCGTGACCGTAATATATGGAATAATTGGAACGTATTTTTTTTTAGTTGCTTAACACAATGCTTTCTTTTGTCTCGTAAAACATATATGTAATTCACGTTCAATTAATTCGACTTATTAAGAAATTAGGCTCTATTATAATGTGATTTATGAATTACCTAACAGACGTCGTGGTGCAGGGGCACAAGGGTGTGGCTGTATCACGACGGTTGTGGGTTCGATCCCTACTTGACGGAATGAATTATTATTGATTAATATTTTCATTTCTTCGCTCTGGCACTAAGATAGAAAGCCCGACGTTGAGTTCCGCCACTCAATGTTTCGAAATAACTCGGCAGAAAGTGGGGAATGGAGTGTTTTAGCACGACATTCAATCTGTCTACCCTGCTGTGTTCTGGGATACAGTGTGAAGCTGAGAAAAACAAATCTTAAAATATTTTACATATTTTTTTACTTTATTTTCAATAGACCTAATAGAAAAGTAAGTGATATAAATAGGTTATTTTTTAGGGTTTCAAAATGTTAACTTTATTATTAATCATAATAAGTTAAATGTATGTAAATTATATATGTACTTTTTTCACTCATCCACTTCCACTGGTTGACAGGAAGAGATCTCTTATAGAGATAAGTCCACCTTTGTACACCATTTTGTTTTAATGTTTTTGTCTATGTGTTTTTAGTACAATAAAAAATATTATATATGTAGATCAAATATATCCGACAACAAAATAGTCTTATAATAGCAATAGTAAATAAAAGAATTGGATAAAAATATCCTTGCATCCACTTTTTTATAACGCAACTGAAACAAACATCTGTGCTATATAACACGACGAACGTTCCCTAATTCTAATTGCACAGGTTAGTAATAACACGTACACCTAGGGTTGCCTAACAATGATGGATGTTGATATTTTATTAATATTAATATTTATTTTATAGTTAAAATTACATATTATATCAATACTTTATAAGAGCAATGAAAATATTTGTTTAACTTCACGGTATATCCCGTACATAACGGAGTAGCCAGAGGGAACCTAAGAACCTAATGTCACATTGAGACTTTCTCTCTTTCCACTTTCCGCTGAATTCTGGAGGCATTCCGCCACTAAGGCGGAAAGCAAAGCTGCGCTTTTGTCTGGTTATTAGTGCGAGAAAATGGAAATTTTTAAATATATGATTTCATCGAGTTGTGATCGAAGCCAGTACCTGTGGTGTTTACTTACAGTCACACTATTGCGACACGAGTGGCCTCATCATAAAAATAATAGTTAATCAATTTAAAGATACGAACAGTTCAATGTACTATTCAAAAACCAAATATGATCGTCGATTGTGCTAGATGTGAACAACATATCGTTTAACCGAAAATATTTAATTACACTAACCTTTAAAAGGTTATCTCTAAAACGTATGCGTTTCCGGTTGCGAGTTGCTTTAATGAAGTTATCATTTGAAAGTAATTTAATCAAATGATGCCAAATATAATATGTGTATACAATTCTTAGAAAGTGAATAGTGACTTCGTTCTCTTTTCTTTTTTTTTTTTGTTATATATATATTTTTTTTATTTTAAACCCACAACTGCCTTATGTCGTTCGTTCCCTTTTCCGCTCTTATCTCTTTTTTGTTTTGTTGTGATTTTAGGAATATTTTGTGTATATCGTTCATAGGTCAAATCTGATGGTTGTCTCTCTGATGATGGTCAAATCTGATGGTAGTTCTTGTTTTTATTATATCGGCTAAAGAAGATCCATTTGCTCGATATATGAACGTACCGATTGATTCTTCTTCAACGAATGCATGTCATACACCTAGTATGACTTGCATTCCTTCTTCACTTCAGTTCTTAGTTCATGGCGTTGGGAGCGTGTCAGTTGAGTGCTAAGCACTTTTGTAATTTGTCTATGTCACGTGTATACATGCATTGTGTATTATGTTCATTCTTTCTTCACTTCAGTTCAGTTCAGTTCGTGAGCACTAAGGAGAAGCATTCATTCTTTTGCCTGGTGATTGCAACGACTGAGGGTCGCGGTCTCTCTTTTCTTCTTTATTTAGAGATATTTGACAGTTCAAAGATATACAAAAAATATTCTTCGCAATTCAATTCACAAGTCAATTAATGCATAATAGTATCAGCGAATGTCATATTATATTTATTTATTTAATTCCGCCAACCCTACATCGTTCTCGTTTAATCTTAAAATAAGTCCCATCCTCATCCCCGGTGCGCGGATGCAATCGCGTACAGTTTACTCGCGAAACGTCGCGTTAAAATTAAATTCAACTTGTCGCGTTTGGTGTAAATTCATGAGAGAAGCGTATATTTTATAATATACTCGATAATTTATGAAACAGCGTAGAATTTAATTTCTTTATTGTTTCTTATTATAAAAATAAATAGAAAAACATTTTTTTACATCTCTAAGTCTTAAGTTAATGTTACTTACATAATTTTTAATTTTTAAAATGTTATCCCACCTGCCTTGGTGCGAGTTCAAATCCTGATACGTTCAATGTTTTATGTTTGCTTTTATTTTGCTTATTATATCCATAGCTTTTAAATGTAATAATTAACTTCGACTAAATAAACAGTAAAACGTAAATAATATTTATGAGTGTGGATGTCAATTCTAAATGTAATTTCACATAATCGCTCTGGTTTAAATGTTGTTAAGTAAATCTTAAGTTGTGGAACGAGTGTTTAGTAATTTACTTCGACCCTCGAAACTAGTTTTGCATTTATAATTGCGATAGCGCAACTTACGTAGTGATAAGAAAATATATATTTTTTTATATTTTTATGATTTTTAATTATGTTTATTATATTAATTTATTAAATACTTTATACAGAATTAATGGACCATTAACGATTTTTCTTTGTACCTTCTTACAATTTTCCACGTCTTCCAAAACCTTTTTCTTTGTGGAATAAAATTTTATAAATGTGAAAAAGATTTCCCCTTATCTTTGAAGTCAATTGCCGTCGTACGTTCACATTTTTCAGTGTAATAATACTAGAGTAATGCCCACGTTGCATATTCGATTTGTATATAAGTAACACTTAATGAAATGAATGGCTCATTAAGACGTTTCCGTTTCCTAATTCTGCAGGCATTGCGTGTGGAGTAGCGGAACTCAACGCCGCGTTTTTTGCCGCTACTAGTTAATGAAAGCATTAAATATATCAGTTCCTTCAGTTTCAATCGAATCCACAACCTCTTGCGCTTACATCTCAACTGCAAAACAATTTCCATTTTCCACAAACTGTTTAAAACAATTTCCATTCTTAGACTCAAATGCTATCTTATCTGCAACATTTTTTTTTTTGAGAAATATTTATTTGTTAATTCCGTAGAAACAGATGCGTTGTAATATAAAAAAAAATAAAGTAAATTTCTTCATACGTTTAAAAATGTAAATGTATTGTATGTACGTATTGCATTACGCAACGCACAGGTCATGATAAAGTATTCTAGACTACCGGATAGCATTTTATGAAGCGTCTTATCTCAATTTAAAAGCGTGTGAAGGTATCAACGGATTGCCCTTGGCTCTTTAAATTTTTGCATATATTTTGTTAAGGAAGGAAGGAGATAGGAAATTATCAGAATATTATTTTACACTACTTGCTTGCATTGGTTATTAAAAAAAATCAGCTTCACGCTGTATCCCGCACATAGCAGGGTAGGCAGAGGGAACCGTGTTAAGACACTCCGTTCGCCACTTTACGCGGAATTCTGGAGGCATTGCGTGCTGAGCGGCGGAACTCATCGCTTTGCCTTGACACCGGAGCGAAGAAATGAAAATATAAATTTAAGTAAAAATTTCATCTCCTCGAGTGGGGATCGAATCCACTACCAGTCGGCTTGACCCTTGGCAGTCACACTTTGTGCCCCTGCGCCACGACTGGCCTCACTATAAAATAAGATAGAAATACTTACTAGTATGTGAACACTATAGACTTCACATGAAAGAAATAACTACATCTAGAAAAAAAAATATCGAATTTATCTTCTAGATTGTACAGCGATATATTGAATATTCTCGAAGTAACGATATTTTAAATCTGTAAGTTTCCCATAACATAACTACCATTTTGTATGTACTTTCTAGAAAAGTCTATATTAAAATGTAAATATATACATATAAATGTGTTTAATATTGTCTTTTTTAGTTTCATGTTATATACCGCACATAGTAGGGTAGACAGAGGGGACCTAAGAAGTATTAAGGCACTCCGTCCCAAACTTTCCGCCGATTTCTGGAGACGTTGCGTTTTGACTGACGGAAGTCAACACCGTAAATATGACCTGGATCTTCTAAAATTATAGATTAAAACCATAAAAGACTGTGTGTGTGTGCTTTTGATCCATAATGACTATTATGATATGAATCAACAGTTTATGACCGAAGATCGGGATTATTATCGCTGCACTAACTGGGCGTCGTTATATTTATATACAAAAAGTGAAATTAGAAACGTACCACACTTAAAGTGCATGACTAAAGTAAATTGCATGTTGGCAGTAAATTTAACATATCGCAAATGCATGACAAGCTTATACGATGCTTGAAACGTAAGTGAGATATCATATGAATATAATATTTGTCCCATATATTTATATAAACATTGATAAGTTAAACTAATAATATGATTAAGTAACGTTCTGAATGTAGAACATTCTATTTATATGTACTCATTACTATACTTTATACAATAAAGCACGGCGTTGAGTTACGCCACTCAACACGGTATGGCTCAAAAGTTTTAATAAAGTGGGGGATGGAGTTTATTAACACTAAGTTCTTCTCGCTAGGTACCCTGCTATATGCGAGATTCAGTGTGAGTTGTGTGTGCTAGCTGCTAAGCTAAAAAAAATAAAAATATAAACAAAGGCGTAAATAATATTGTATCTACCTTTATCTATACGTTTCCCACTCAAGGTTCTCAGCATAGCAATACCTATTTGTCCTCGTTTAAATAAAAATTTAAAATAACTTTCAAGTTATTTTAAATAAATAATTTAATATATAATCCACTTTTAGCTCATATTCGTGTCAAGATATAAAAAAAAAACGCAAAAAAAAACGAACTTGGTGTTTTTATTACGGTTAAAATATGTAAAGCACGAACGTAAATCCATTGATAGGAAAGGTTTTTCACAGTACCTGGAAAGTGGAGTGATTTAATTCTGTATCCTCTACAAATTACGGTAAAATAAAAAAAACAATATATCAAATTCAATTTATTTAAACTATTATTGTACCTTCACAGTTGTGCTTAGCTTCTGCTTATGATCACGGAAGTACAAATGCGCGTGCGCATCGAAATTAGGCCACGCTCACGAGACTCATCGCTTTCCTATATTTTGTTTTGTCGTTGATCTCTTTGTTCGCAAGTGAATCAGACTCCTCTTCGACGTACAAACAAGGAAGAATGCTTTTTGCCATATATTTCCTACTCAGGTTTTTGTCTGACGTGACGTCCACCCTTGGCCTTATGCCACTGCGAAATTTTGCGGACAATCGTTGATTGAGAGTTGACACCCATTTAAATTTTGTCCATGGCGTACTTCCTGGTGCTTTTGTGATATCTACGCATTAATTTCCACGGAAACGCCGTACTATTGGCATGTTTCTTTGTACTATAGAAAATAATTTTGCGGCTAGGCATTTTTTTATATGTTTAGATTTTTTTTAGTATGAAGTTATCGGATATCTTATCATTGTTACGATCGTATTTTATTTAGCGGATCACAAATACCGATTCGTTAGAGAAAACCGAGTTGCCTATTTTAATAGTTATTTTGTGAATTGTACTAGCCAAATTCCAAATTCCATAAAAAATGTTTAATCGGCGAGTGTTTATTAGCCTTTTGGACTTTGATCTTTTTGAGTATCGCTCATAATTGAAACTTAGTGTTAAATATAATTTATTTATTATAATTTATTATGTCGTAAAAATATTGGATAAAATTCATATATTCAAACTTGAAAGCTTTCCTCATACTTTTAGATGATAATCTATAAATTAATAAATTCTAATAATTTCCGCAATTTATAATATTTTTATTTTTATTATCGTCACTCGTTTGAATCGTAAAATAAATAACGTATACTATATATATCTTTTAAGCCTTTCGAATATATGAATGGATGGAGATGTTTCTAATGTGTTAGTAATTATACATCACTATCTATATCTTATTATTATCTCATTGACTGTCAGTTTGACTTGAAAATTAACTTAAATTATATGACGGGGTTTTGCGTGTCACACGAAATCTTATTTTCATGTATGAATAAAGTGTAATTGCTACTTTAGTCTCTGTAACTCTCATGTCCACTTTCCACCTGGATCTGCATTAAGGACTACGTTGATCCCGCAAGAGTATACTCCTTACTTGTGATTTCACCAATAAATAGTTGAGCGGAAAGGACCGAGCAAACAGAAAGAGTTGAAATTAACTCGTTTAGCTCTAGAAAGCAAAGCGAAATAATTACAAAATACGTAACTATTTATATTTTCGTTTCCTCGCTTTGGGGTCGAGGCAAAGCGCGGCGTTGAGTTCCGCCACTTATCAGAAAATGTCTCCTGAATTGGAAAAGAGAGCGTTAACACCACTACACTATTTTATTTAAAAGGATTACTAAGCATTACTCGCTAATATCTCTTTCACGGTGGAGACTGGGCTTAATGTTCGCTTCAGATAGCACGCGCGAAGAATATACCTCTCAGCGGTTGCAATTATACAGTACGGTCAACGAGTCGTGACCGCTCTAAAGATAGATTAAACTCTACTCTAACCATGTAGATGTGTTACGCAGATTTGGTTCTAGAATTTTCCATACTTTTGGTTATTTTTTTTCCGAGTTAACAATGCGTACAAATTCAGAAAATCTAACTTCAAAGCGGCCACGACTCTTCGACCATTAGTTGCTATGCCGCTATGTTGAAATAGCGTGTGCGTTATTTAAATACTATTCATAGATAAAATGTTAAATAGTTATTGGAATCGTTTAAAATCATTACAATAACTATGACATTTACTTTACTTGCGGTTAGTTATTGCAAATATTCAGCAAAATAAAGTTAAATAATAAATTAATAAATTTAGCTCTAATTCTCGAAAAGACTAATAATAAAAATCGTAAATGGTTTGTACTTGGTGATTAAAAAGTTACATCCTTATTATTTGGACAACCACCGGGCTATGCCAAATTTCCATGTTTTTGTGTGAGTGGGATAGCTGCAACAAAAATATGCATCGGATAAAAAAAAGCTTTCGAAAAGCCTTTGAGAGAAACTTTACACCCGGAACGAAAAATATATTGCAAGACAATTTTATCGATCCAGCCAAAGCGCCACCATCTCCACTTCACATTTAGTTGGACTCTAGAGCAATTTGTAAAATCACTATCAAATATCCATCACTCAGCTTCTGAAAGCTGAAAGATGGAATATTTGTTGGTCCAGATATTTGAAAACTCATTAGCGACGACGACTTTGAAATGAAAATGCACTGTGAAGAAAAGGAGGCCTAGGTTCTTTTAAGAAAGGTGTTGAATATTTTCTAGGCAATAAGAAAAGTTCAGACTATGTTCAATAAGTGGAAAACATAGAACATTTCGGGAAATTAGGATGCAACATGAGGTTAGAAGTTCATTTCCCAAAACTTTACTTGGACTTCTTTCCAAACAATCTTGGGGATTTAAGTGAGGAACAGGGTGAGATATTCCATCAGGACATGAATCATGATTGCATGACTACTTTTGGAAGTTACAGAGCTATACTGAAGCGAGTGAACACAGACGAAAATCTTTAAAAAGAAGCTTCACTGACAAGCGGAAGAGTATACAAGGATTTATAGAAGTTAATTATGTACGTTAGTTAAGTTTTGATATCATAGAAATCTATATGAATATGTAGGCATTGTATTTTTTTATTTATATAAATAAAACTTCCTTTTGACGCATTATTTTGAGGAAAGTCGTGGCATAAAGTGTGACTGTAAAACCGACTGGTGCTGCTGTGTGCGGGATACAGCGTGAAGCTGATGGGCGCATTAAATTTGTATTTTTTTATTATGTATATATAAAAAATCTCACGATATAAAAAAAACCACTAGCAAACTCGAAACTAGCGCCGCATAATTACTTAATATATGTTTTTAATGAATATATTAATCTAAAAAAAAAATTCTAAATACTTAAATATTTTTTTGTTGTTTTGCTAACCTGTGTTATTAAAAAATAATCAATTTAAGTATTACAGAAAATAAAGCTCATTTCTGGTAGAAAAGATGATAAAAAAGGCCGATTAGTGATATTCATGTGATTTTTAAAAATTTATACTAACTAACTAACTAACTAGCTTCACGCTTTATCCCTAGCAGGGTAGTCAGATAAAACATAACGCCAAACGCTACGGTCAAAAAAAAACTATGATTACATATAAATATTAAAAAATAAATATTGTAACTAACCACTTCGTTGAATCATCAAGATGTCACAAAGTTACATAGGAATCGCGTATCTCTGCTCTCGCGCAGTGCCACTCGATCTATTTTTATGGGGCCTCGTAATTACTAGTATTTGCAGCATTTTACTCGTATTATTTTTCTTTAAAGTATGAGGGAATACCTTGAGGGTAACGATAGTTTGTTTTAATGAGGTATGAGAGATTTTAAATTGACTAATTATGCTGTAGATACCTATACCTAGATAAAAAAAAATACTTAATGTAAGCAGAGGTAGGCAGAGGGAACTTAGTTTTAAGACGCTTCGTTTCCCACTTTCTACCGAATACTGGAGGCATTGCGTGTTAAGTGGCAGAACTCAACGCCGCGCTTTGCCTCGACACCAGAGCGAAGAAAAGGAAATATATATATACATTTAAGTAGCTATTTCATCTCGAGGGGAGATCGAACCCACAACCAGTCGCTTTTGCAGTTACACTTTGTACACCTGCGCCACGACTGGCTATAAAAAATATAGACGGTTTTTTAAATTTTATCTATAAATTAAATAGATCTCATTTTATTAATTTTAAAAATAAATAAATAAATTACTTAGAGGCCGTCGGGGTGCAGGGTCACCAACGTGCGTCTGCAAGACTGACGATTATTGGTTCAATTAATTATCAATTCCTATTTGAAATTAAATATTTAATCCCCCACTCAATTTCTAATGCTTGAAAAATTTTACGAAAAATGTTGAACGAAAGTGAAGAATGGAGTGTCCTAACACCGATTTCCCTTTGCCTATCCTGCTATGTGTGGTATTACGGCGTGAAACTAAAAAAAAACGAAATAGTCTGACAGCTAAGAACCAAATGAATAATTTCCACAGATTAAAATTGTTTTCCTGTGACTACATTTTTTTCAAACGGGTCTATAATATACACATATGTTCGCTGATCGCGTGATCTCATACTCGGTCTCATAGTTAATATTCGCTGTTGAAGTATGTATATTTTATTTTTTTTGGTGTTTATTATTTTGCGCAAGGTCTTTTTATGTTTTACACAAAAACAGTTTGTCTTCGTATAATATAGTTATTTTTTTGCTATATTTTGGACATTTTTTATTTACGTCAAAGCTTTAATATGGAGAAAGATATTTGTTAATTCGTATTTTCGCCCGCCCAACGGGATTGTACTCGCTGCTCTTTTGACATTTGCTAGAAAAAATTATACAATATTTAATTCGTTCTGTAAATATTTTACCTGCATAGCACAGTCGGATAAGAAAATCTAGTGTCAAGACACTGTTATCCATTTTCCGTCCGATCTTGAAAGTGCTGTTTGATAACTGGCGGAACTCAACACCTGTCAGCACATGTTAATTGTTTATGTGTATGTGTAAATGATTTACTTTGTTTTAAATAATATATTATCAAAGATTGTCACTCAATAAAAATTAAATCCGAGTGGGAAACGAACCCACAATCAACGCGTTTACATTAAAGCGATTCACCACATTGGCCTCCACCAGTCATAATCAAAATAGATTTAAAAAGCATTAGTAAATAATATACCTACTTGTATTGAAAATAACCTTCAAGTAGGTGACCTTGATAAGAAATGTAAATATTTTCGTGATCAGCGAGCGTCTTTTTTTGTTTGGGTCTATCAGGTTTTTATTCTAGAAACAAAATGCTCTTTATATTTTCCTGTTTTGTGTTTAATAATTATTATTTAATTTAAATTAATTGTTTATGCAAATTTAACTTATTATTTGTTATCGTTATAAATTGATGTGTTTACTTGCTTTGTTAGATCTAATCTGAACTCTTCTTCTAACTCCTTTAAGAAGCTAATAACAATTTTGATGGTGCAAATTTTTATGGTCTTCTTTTAGATTAACGCTCCATCCTGCACATGGCACCCTGCCAGGCAGAGGGAACCTGGGTACTTAAAGTTCTCCGTTCTCAATTAATTACTTCAGTTCTCCACTTTCCGTCGAATTTTTCCAGCATCGTAATGCGGGGTAGGCAGGCGAAACTTAACGCAGTGGTTTGCCCCTAGTGAGAAAATACATTTATTTAATATTCTATTTTCTCTGAGTGGTAATCGAATCCACAACATGTCGCATTAACAGTCACGCTTGTGTATTTGTTGCGCTTGCGCCACGACTGTCTTCACATACATTAACATACAATATGTAATATACATAATCTGATTAAATATATTCTTAATTATTAACAAGATTTCTGTGGCTTTCCCTGTTTTTTGTACTATATTATTATATGTAGTTAACTTTGCTGATTTAAAATTAATTAAAACTTTTCAGTCTAGACGCTGGAGTTTACTTCGAAATTTGATAGTTTATTCAACTCTGAATTTAGTTTGACCTTGACTCGAGTTAAGTATATTTCACAAGTTCACAATGACATGTACGTATCATGCACTGTGTAATATTTCCTAAAATTCTTTAGTAAAACGTGGGTGTTTCTTTTTTTTATTATTATTATTATTTTCTCACGGCTTTTGTTCGTTGTGAGGCGATACTAATCGCCTGTGAAAATTAAAAAAAGAACAACACATTTTCATAACAATGTTTCGCAAGTCCGCCCTTGAACTGTTTGATAGCTGCTGATGGCTATTTAGAGCGAGGTCGTGTGGAAAAATAGTGCATTCTGGTTTAAACATGGAAAGTTATATAAATGGTGTTTGTGTCCATCAAAATGTATTATATGTATTGTATCTTTCTTTCATGTGATAGTTGTAGGTTCTGGCTCGCTCAGATGTCGACGTAAGGTGCGGCGTTGAGTTCCGTCACTTGACACGCAATGCTTCCAGAACTCGGCGGAAAATAGAAAACGAAGTTTCTGAACTCTAGGTCCCCTCTGCCTTCCCTTCCGTGTGCTGGATACAGCGTGACGGTAAAAAAAAATATCTGGTGTAGTTATACAAACTCAAACCTATCTGTCTAATATGTTTTATAAGGAAACCGGAATTCTCTTACTGTGCGAAGTATCTTATCTCGATAAATAATTGCCGTAAAATGCGTGTCGACAAAAAAAAAGAAGTAATCTGAAAGTAAACTGTGGACATCGATATTATAATTAAAACGGTAGATGCTGCTCATTAGTTAGCGATCGTGCTGGCCGCCTTGGGACCACATAACGGGTGCCTAGAAAGTTCCGTGCAGTAAATGAATGGTGATGAAGCTCAAGAATATTTATCTAGCATGAAGTGGGCGAGAAAGAGACCGTCCTTCTCATGGTGATAAAGCTGAGAATTTTTGGTAATGTCTTAGTTTCTCTTTAAGCTTTACTCTCTCTTAGCAGGGTAGGCAGTGGCAACCTGAATGTTGTTTTATAAATTTTACGGGGCAAATATACAACATTTCTGGGGTGGTCATCAGACTACTCTGGGGTGGACACGGTCAATCGTCACGTTTACGGTGCCCCTGTGCCACGACTAGCCGCAAAATTATTCTAATATTTTCGGACAGAATTAGAGATAAAAAATAAATTGATTTGCTCATTTTGTGTACCTTCAGTACCTTCTCCGTTCCTTACTTTTGATATTGTGGAACTACACATATAAATTATATACACAGCGAAAAATACCTATATTTCCAATGTATGTAACTTTTTGCCTTAAATAAAAAGAATATTAACATACGATTTTCGTGTACATATAATGTCTTCACTATCTATATAAACGTACTTTATTGAATATATACTAGAGTATACATTCGGTACTACAGTGCCTATTGGCCTTTGGCACAAATTGTGATTTTGGCAACAATAAGTCGAATGAAATATATGACTCTTAATTACATATTTTATTACACGTGCCTATATTAATATTAGATGCGCTTTTGTGTTTGCTAAAAAGAAATAGGAAAATTTCCCTTTGTTAATTGGTATTTCAAATGTAAATTATCGATAATATGCCTAGTTTTAAGGATTCAGATATGCTTTTAACAGATTACAATAGTAATACAATAATTTAACAAAAAAGAAACAGACCGGATCCCATAATCAGAACCTATCCAGATTTCTCTATTTATATCAAACTGCCCTTAGTGTATCCTTTTCAATAAAATTAAAATTATCGAAATAGGTTGGCGTGATCGTCAACACGCAATGCCTCCGGAATTCGGCGAAAAGAAGGAAGGTGTCTTAAGGCGAGGTTATCTCTGGGTACCCTGCGGGATACATTGTGAAGCTGAAGAAGAAAAAGCATAAAATAGTATCTTATATCCATATATGTCCACCAGTCATAAATAAAGAGGCCAGTCGTGGCGCAGGGGCACGAAATGTGAGTGAAACGCAACTGGTTGTGGGTTCGATCACCGATCGAGGAAAGTAAATATTTATTTAAATTTATATTTCCATTTCTTCGCTCTGGTGTCGATGCAAAGCGCGGCGTAGAGTTCCGCCATTCAACACGCAATGCCTCCAAAATTAGGCGGTAAGTGGGGGAGTGTCCTAACACTAGGTTCGCTCTGCGTACCCTGCTGTGTGCGAGATACAGCGTAAAGTTGATTTAATTTAATTTTTTTATTCACCTCTATAAACATTACGATGTCGGTACTTACTTCATTTATATACAGCTCTTCTATTAATATAGTTCGTATCACAAGTGCACGGCAGATTCGTGTTATGAAATTACGCTTTATACAGAAATATTTTCCTCATTTCATTTTGATTTATTTTTGGCATTTAAAACTGTTTGTACTGCTGTCTTGATTATATTCAATTCTAATTACGTTTGAATAATGAATATTTATTCGTTTAAAATATAGGGGTTCCCCTGTATATGATTATATAGAATGTGATTGTGTGGAAAGTTGATCCAATCGAATAAACATACGTACGTAAATGGAAAGTGGAGGAGGAAAAGTTTATCACTCGATAAATCTGTAATTGTTTATATCTTCCAGCGTTTTACGACAGGTTAAACTATAGTACCAGTACTCCGTCCTTGTCCTATGAAATAGTACCAAATGCATTTTTTTTAATGTCAGCATTGCTTCGAGTGAGAATCTAACCCGCAACCATTGTATTGTCACTTTGCGGTCCTCCCTAACAGCGCCACGGCGCTTACGGAAGATAAAAATAAGGTAACATTTAGGCCCATATTTATCAACTGGTGTATCTCAGATCGATCTTGAGATGCCACAGATTATTCTGTATGAATCTTGAAGGCATCTCAAGATCGCTCTCAAGATTGATCTCAAAGTTGAGAGAGGTAACCCCCAAAATGTAAATACGTATCTTAAAATGAAACTCGCATCACTTACCATTTGATAATCGATCCAGCAATAACTTGAATTCAATTATATTGTTATTTATTCAAAACTAGTTGCCAAGTTTTTCTCAAATTGTTGACAGAAAAACTGGCTATAGAACTTCTGCCATTTAATTAATGTTCTTGTTGTTCGTAACCAGCAGAGTAACCGGTAATAATCCAGTTTTGTCATTACGATATGGTTTTTTTAAATAATATTAATATGAAATTTTATTATGAATCATACCTACTTAATTATTGTGAACTAGTTTCAATACAGCGCTGGAGCACAAGCGTGCAACCGTTTGGTTGTGGGTTCTATTCCCTCTCGAAGTAATTAAATATTTTATATTTTAATTTGTTGCTATGGTTACGAGGGAAAGTAGAAGTGGAGAACAGAAGTGTCTTAATGAGAACTAAGTGTCTTAACATTAAGTCCCCAGGTTCCCTGCATATACTCCCTTATTTGCGGGTGAAAAGTGCTTTTGTGTGTGTATGTAATGTAATATGTAATAGCCAAGCAGTTTTATTAAAAGCGATACATTATTATTTTTATGGTGTGGTGTTAGAATCTTAATTTAAATCTTTATCATTTTTACTCTTTAGGATAACGTACAAAAAAATTTTGCGTATCTCAATTTCAAGCCTTTTGATTATTGAACCGTACAAGAGGCGCATGTTCAGTCGCGCTATGTTCAATTTTTTATTTCTTTTCAAAATACATATTTTTCTTTACCAAATATGAAATAACACTTTTCAAATGTTTTTTTTTGTATTTTTTGTATGTAATATGTTAGCAATTAGTATGGTTGATGATGAATTATATATAAATAAATATATTTACACGGTCCATATAGGTATAGGTATATTAGTAGGTACTTTAGTGATACCGTTTTGTGCTATGCATGTTCAAATATTTTGTATAGATTAATCTATTTTTACCTAAATTATCGTAATTGGTACAATTTCGTTGATGCCCTTGGCGAAATCGATATCTTTCTTGTTGTATAGGTATCTTTCTTGTGGCAAGCATATTTCGTCGTACCTTAAGTCTGTATTCCGCACATCACAGGGTAGCAATACGGAACGTGAGTGGCGGAACTAAACGCCGCGCTTTGCTTCGTTACCAGGGCGAAGATATAAAAATATATATATGTTTATCATTCCCCCAAGTTGGAATCGAACCCACAACTGTCGCGCCGCGCCACAGCGGCTCTTATTTCTTTTTAAAAGTTTATAATGCTCATTTAGTTTTCCCTTACGATGAATGTGTTGTAATGATAAAAGTAATAACTTTTTATTTAAGTAAAGCACTAGATTGTCACAATCGTGTTTTTAAAATGTCTTTGTGTATCACGCAGTATCTTTCCGTATTTCATCATTATCTCTTAAGAGTGATCATAACAAATATATTGAATATTCTTCTTGGTACTTGATTTCTTTCTATTATATTATATTTATTTGGACACATTTATTCGTGCAATACCTCGAGCACTCGCTGGAAAATGGGGAACGGAGTATCTTAACACTATATTCCCTCTGCCTACCCTTCTGTGTACGGGAATACAGTGTGAAGATGAAAAAAAATATGTAACTTAATTACGTCGAATGCACTTTGGTGATACATTGACTATTTTAATGTTTATCTAACTTACTAAACATATATTTTTGACTAGCTAATATTAACTATAATGGTAATTATTATGTCAAAAACATCAATAACAAAAATATAAACAAATTTAAACACAATATGATATATTTTATGTGAAATCTATGACGTTTGAAGGTTAACGCTGATATTGTTTGTTACAGGTAAGTAACCGGCGCCGGCATTCAACTCTAAGTGGACGGTATTGTAATTAACCGTAGTGCACACGTATAGGCCTACGTTTCAGGCCTAACTCAAAAAACACATTTTTTCGGCATTAGCGAAGAACAGGATTTTTTGGTGTCTATTTATTATTGTTCTTTTTCAGCTAAAAGAAAAATATCGTAAGTATTTAAAAAAAAATATAGGGAAAAAAAATGTTTCTCTTTTGTTAGTTTGGCTACATCTTTAAATGTATTTGTTTCCGTAGGGGCAAACGAGTCTGTTCATGAGTTCTTCAAAAATATTTAAAAGAATTACTCGTGCATAGTAGGTATCATTTAACTCCGCCCGATCAAGGCTATTTTCAACCTGTTTTATAAGGTGATTTTTAAGGGAATAAATTGTATGGTTGCTCACCATCTTTAAAGGATGATATTTTTGAGTTATCACCCTTTAGATCTAGGTGTGAGATACTTGTATTGTAATATGATAATCAACTAGACGTGATATACGTATACCTAATAAATCATGCTATGTGCGTTATTAAGAAATTATTATAAAAATTAAAGTTATTATAATGCATTGTTGTGCAGCTGTTGTTGTTTTTTAAGGAGTATTTAAATAAATACGACGAAACAGGACGTCGGGCAACACTATTTTTAGTGGGCAACTTATTATTGTTGCTAGCATCTCTGTGGGGAGATTTTTTACAAATTTCTGCTACCCAAAGATAAGGCGGGAGAGAATGCTATCTATTACTTAAATTATTATTATTATTTTTTAATTTCCACATTTAGAAAAGAAAAACATTTTTAGAAAACATAAAGATGTAAACGTAGGGGGATTTGTGCCCATCCCAGCTCTCACCAACTAGGCCATCCGTTCTCATCGGGCTTCTTCCAAATTCATATATGCTTGTTACAACTCATTTTTGTTGCTAGCATCTCTGTAAGGAGATTTTTACAAATTTTCCGCTACTCAATAATAATTACTTAAAATTATCATTTGGCGAGATAGCAACACTTATAATTTCTGCCGGTTAGAAAAAATGCTATATTAGTTTAGCTTCCGAGCACGCAAAGAGACCTGACTCTTTATTGACTTAGCCTATTTTAACTTTTTAATTACGGATTTATATTGCGAGACAATAAAAATAGGTATCAAATATATCGAAATATTTTTTGTTTATTGTTCATGTTAAAATATTTATTGAAAGGCTCTATTACGTAAAATATATATTTTTTGTGCCTAATCGCCCTATAATGTGTTCAATGAAGGTCGCACCGTATCTATAAACGTGAAGGTAACGTAATATTACAAATTTATTGGTTTACTAGCGACCCGCTCGCGGCTTCGCCCGCTTGTACTACACTATTATAAATTTTCTAATGTGATTTATTTTCGTTAATTTTATCAATTTAAAGACAATATTCACTCAATGCTAAAGTTACAGCCAATTTAACAACACACTAACTTTGTAGCAATATGCAAATCCTTCACATTAATATAACAAATTTGAAGTAAAACAAACATTTCTGTTGAGTAATGAATTTGAGCAAACTTTGGGCATTGGATTTTTTGAAAAAAGAATATTTAGTGCTGTGGCTGTACTGTGCTGTATCTGTGACTTCACTGGTATACATGTGAAATCAGCCTTAATGACTTCAAGATGACATCCGGTGACAGTGACGTTTTGTTAGAGTGGTTAATATCTGTGGCGATTATGATTTGTCTGCCTGTCAGCACTTAGAATTTAAGAAAATAATCGATATATCTTGAATTTTGTAAAGATTTATTTGTTCTCGGCTCGAAATATTTATTTTTTGTTTTTTTATTCAAAGAAGGTTCGCTTTTTTTATTTGAATAAAGCTAAATTATATTCCTTTGACGAAATCTAAATTATGGTTCTCTGATGAAATTATCAATATAGATGATAATTTGTTTTAATTTTGTTTGTGCAAAAATGATTTGTATGTTATATATATTTATGAGGCCAGTCGTGGCCAAACACAAGCCTATGACTGTACTACGAGAACGTGACAAGTTGTGGGTTCGATCCCCACTCGAGGAAATGAACTATTTCTTTATATTTATATTTTGCGTGTCAAGACAAAGCGCGGCGTTGAGATTAGAAATATTAGAAGAATGGAACTGTGTTTTAACATTAAGTTCCCTCTGCCACTTTTAATTTAATTTTATATATAATAATATATTTTGCACAGTGTAGTAGGTAAATAAAAGTACTATCGTATTGTAACAGTATGTACCTCGGATATAAGTTTAAAATAAATAAACAAATAAAATAAAATATGCATGGCAATACACATAAATAACATAGTTAATTATGAATAATAAAAACTATATATTTTTGATACCATATTAATCGAGACGAGTTCGTGTATTGTCGTCCCGAATGTCGCGACCGTCGTTCCGTATATATAGGTGGTGGTGATGCTGGAAGGCAGCGGTCGAGTCGAACTCTAAAGTACTACGGTACTAATAAATATGATGCACATAAAGACTCGTACCAAATGTATAATGAATATAATATGATAATTCGAAGTCTACGATGGCACGATCTTTTAGGATCGAATTCCTTATAAAGGAATTATATGTGTAGGAGCGACACATATTATGGATCAAAGTTATCTTTGACTAATGTTATAATATTGAATGTTGCTTGACGTCGCGGAAGCTGACGTGATGGGCTTATGCGAACTGTTGCAGTGACATTAACTATGTCGTGGCTGATGCCGTCTCGCAGTACGCTCGCGGTACGTAAGCTGTGTTTGTATGGCGTTAGCCATTGATATATTAATATACCATTTCTACGACTTGGTATACGACTAGTAGGTGTGTGGTGCTATTTTATGTCCCAGCTCCGGTGTATGTAGTAGTGTCCGCCCTTTTCATGCGGGTGTGTGGTGCTATTTTATGTCCTGGAACTCTGGTGTATGTAGTAGTGTCCGCCTACGGTTCGAGACACGACTATGGGGTGTGTGCCGTGCGTTTATTTAACATATCGGCCGCCTTGCGGCAGTGCGTTCGTTCCAACGACTTATATTGATCTCACAAATCAATCAACATCACGAATCACAATTCTAATATAATAATCTTAATGTAAACAAGCGTAACAAGTACCTTCAGACTGATCACACACAAACGTCCCGGAGAGTTCAATAAGACTGTTGCAGCCGCAGTCTGGTAGGAATTCACGGTGTAGGGCGGGGAGGTGCCCGTACTCTTTCTTCCTTTTATTATAACTAGTTCGCAGTTATGGTGGAGAGGAAGATAGGACGCGCTCTTGGCTTTTCTTCGGACGAGCTTCGAGTTATGACAATAACATATTGTCGAGTTTTCAGTTATGTAAATAACTGACACAAGAACAACTTCTGATGGCAAATATATTATTAAAGCGATACCTTCTAATAGCATAACATAAAATTCTTAATACTGTTACCTCTGAATCTCTAAAAGATTTTGGGTTCCCCACGATAACAACTATAGACGGTTCTAACCACGAGACACATCACGAGCCAAGGCATTATTTATTAAATAATATTTTAAAATGAGTTTGAGATAACAGTTACAGTATGCACATGTTCGAATACAATCCAAATGAAGAAATTGCATTTTATTAACTTACTCTACATAATTATAATACAAAATCGATATTTTAATTTCTTATACACACAAAAAACATACATTCCTTAATTTTATATACGTATTTTTTACTGCCATAAAAAAATATAATTTCAAAATGGTATTGACGCAGTGGGCAGACGACTACGTACAGATCAATATCAACTCGAGTACGAAGGTCACGGGACCGCGGAAGCATTCGCGGTCGCGCACACCATGACCTAAAGGAGACGTTGAACATAAAAGATTCTCATAGAAAGTTGACTTTGCAATTGGTATAAGTTACGTTTTTGTTGGTTGTACTGTTGTTTTTTATTGCTTGTTGTTGTTGGATAATATTTGAATTATACTTTTTTGCCTTTTGTAGTTAATTAGGCTGCTTCTGGTTTTCTTTATAGCTGATAAGAAACAATATCATATTGCTGGGTACAGACGTTCCTCCAAAATGGTTTTTTTTCAATTAAAAAAATAAATAAAATTGTAATCTAAATGCTATTAATATTATTAAATAAATATATTTTTAGAGATGTCATGGTACATCAGCACAAGCGTGTAACTTTATAAGCCACGGTGGTGGGTTCACTCTTCACGTTCACTCGGATGAATGAAATATTTAACATTTTCATTTCCGCATAAATGTTAACGGACAGTTTGGCGGAAAGTGAGGTAGTGTCTTAAAAGGGAACAGCGTGTCTTAACATTAAGTTCCCAGGTTCCCTCTGCCTACACTGTTATCTATGGAATAGGAAGTGAACCAACACAAAAATAGTTTTATCTTTATACGCACATGTCTTTTCTACAAAGTAGCTGTTCTAGCTGTTATACCATATAGGGTAGAGTCATTCACAAAGCCATATAGAGTATCTTGACGGTTTTCAATATACGACACAAGCAGGTAAGTTATGTACGGGTCATACATACGTCGAGAAATATGATGACTTGAAGGAAGTATGTTGCTCTTCCTGTTCGCGTAGATGATAATGAACGGAAGAAAAAGCTTTTATTGTTTTTTTTTATTATATTTAAAAAAAATATATATAATTAGATTAGAGTGATGATTTTTATTGAGCTCTGTCGGGGTTGTATTGCATAGTAACTGACCTTATAGCCAATGGTTCTAGGTTCGTTTCCTGATCGGGGCTTTATAAACATATACCTATATGTAATGTTGTTTAATAACTTACCACTTAAAAACGTATACGACGTGTCCCTTTTAAAAAATTAATTGTCGAAAAAAGATAAAATCATTAACATATGACGTAATTGTTGGTAACATTACATTAATTTAATTTAATACAGTAAACAATTGTTTGTTTTTTGTTTATTTTTTTATATAAAAATGAATAATAAAATCGGATATTCTTATTATTTTCGCGAATCTTTTTTACTTCGCAGTATCTTGTTGAATTTCCCTTAAGGAGTTACCAACCTGCTTATGTAAAATTATTGCTTTTTACGTTAATTTATTGTTTTTTTTTTACTTCAAACAATCTTGTACCTTAATTGGACATAACGTTTAAAACATGCTGTTCGATCGACCTTTTCATTATTAATAGTATAATGGGTACCTATTATTTGATTTATAATCAAAGGTATCTTCCGCTTTTTTATGGGAGATACTTATTTAGGTCAACTAAAAGGAAGCCATAAACAGCATAAGATGTAGTTTCTCATTCTGGCTGGCTGGCTGGCTGGCTGGCTGGCTGGCTGGCTGGCTGGCTGGCTGGCTGGCTGGCCTTTACCTTTGAACAGATATTTTCGTGTAAATGTTTTTTTGTTAAATTTTACGGCGCGAATTTTGTTATAAATAAATTTTCTGGGGTGGGCACCCGACTGTTCTGGGATTGGGCACGGCTTACACGACTCCCCCCATTCCTACGCCCATGACGAAGTATAAATAAACAAAACATTAATTCTAGTTAAAAGTCAGACAAATAAATCTTTATTTTAATGTCAATAAAAGTTATTTATATATATGAGGATTATAAATGAGGAAAAACGGACGTTTTCTCACTTATGACTATAGTTATTTCCTCACGTGTCTTTACACGGTCTAGATTAAAATAGAATTTGAGCAAAAATGAATTTTAATATGTCGTTTTAATCTAGATCTACACTTCATTAATTTTCATGAACATAATCTTGGTTTTTCTATACATATTATGTTTTTTGGTTTGCAGTTTTGCTGTTGCTATGTTTGTGTCTTATATTTAGTTCATATAGGTATGTAGGTATTCAAAATGTGAGGTCAGTCGTGGCGCAGGGGCGCCGAAAACACGTCTGATTATAAGTTCGATCCCCACTCGAGGAAATTAATAATTTATTTACATTTATTCTTATTTTTTCGCTCTGGTTCGCCCCTCAACACGCAATGCCTCCAAAATTCAGTGGAAAGAGGAGAACGAAGTATCGTAACACTAGGTTCCCTTTGCCTATTCTGCTGTGTCCGGCATATAGCAGAAGCTAATATTTATGTAGGTAAGTTAAACATATAAAATTTAATCTTTTTAATTTAGTTTATGAGATTTGTAAAATAAATGTTATGTTTTTTATACTACTTTAAATATTTTTAACTCATTCGGTAGTCGCTTCGCTCGCTACAGTGTTAAACAATTAAAAATAATCACTCGCACAATTTTTTAACTTTATACAAAAATAAGTGATAACATCCGGCAACACACATTTGATTTTTTCACATTTTTTCCTTTATTTCTATTGTAAGTTTTCATTTGGTGAAAAAAATCATAACTTTAGGTATAAGGTAAGTAAGTACCCTATAGGTTTTTATGCCTTTGCGAGTTTCGGAAATTTGCAGGATAAACGGCTGCATGTTTTGATTGCGTTGCCGTAAAGAAGTTTGATTTCTCGAAAGGAGTTCCTGATAAAAAGGATCTTGACAGACGAACGAACCAACGGACGGCAAAGTGATCTTAAAAGTATCTAATACTTTTCTTTACTAAGTTTTTACTGTGGAATAAGACATTAAAAATGTTACAAGACAAGAGATATTAAGAATGCCATTACATCGTTGAAATTTATTAAAACCTACATTATTTTAAAGCAGCTTTCCCATAGTCTGGTTTTACTATTATTATATTAAATTTGTTAACCCCAGCCAGGTTCACTAAACACCGTTTGTGAAAGTACCGAGTTAAATGTCGCCGGTGTCTAGGAGTCGATTTATAATTTAGGTAAATAGGTGTATTTGATTATAACAAGATTGCTTTGGCTTGTATAATTTTGTTTTGTTCTAGCTTCACGTTTTACGCTTTTTCGCTTCGGGGCCACAGGTGTGCGAATGTATACTCCTTAGATTGTGGGCTGTGTGTTTGTTTTCCGTTCGAAGTTAAATATTGAATATTTTCATTTCAGGCGAGGTAATGCGCGGTGTTGAGTTTCGCTACTCTCTAAAGCGGAGAACGCAAGAGTCTTAATGAAAATGGGGAAACATTAGGTTCCCAGATTGCCTCTCAGGGCACCCTTCTATGTGCGGGATACAGCGTTTATACATTACGTACCTTACGTTTCCCACTCAACGTTTTTGCTCATGTATTTAAACGCTCAAGTGATCTAATGTTATTTCAGCTTTCGACATTGCTCTCACTTATTTTTAAATTTAATTCGCCGCTTCGTTTCGGGTCATCGATAAAGCGTGACCCCGAATAATGGTGTAACGGTTAATTTTATATAGATATACTTTTTTTTTTAATAAAGTGTACCTACTTAAATTTTTAACTATAATGTATTTTACATCGTATCGTATTTTTGGAGCTAGTGATTATTATCAGTAAGATGATTTTCGGGCTGTCGATCCATATTATGATAATTTGTAATATATTTGTTTTTATATAGCAAAGTAGGGGCTGTCGTGGTGCAGCGATACAAGCGTGTGGCGGTAGTGAGTTCGATGCGCACTCGAGGAAATGATTAAATGAGAATTTTTTATTTTATTGCTCCCGTAATAAGATAATAAGGAGTTCCGCAACTCAACTCGCAATGCTCCGTAAATTCGACGGCATTTAGGTTTCTTGCAGCTGAAAAGAAATATACAACTTTTGTGGTAAAGTACTGTATTGTTTGATTAGTCATGGACAGTGTAGCAATATATAGGTATTATCTGTAAAATAATGATGTAGATTATCTCTATAAGTTATAGAAAATTGAAAGTAAATTGCCGTCTGATTGAGCGATTATTTTGTATGGAAACTATAAATCTTGTTTAAAGCTAAAACGCAATCCTTTTCTATGAGACTGTTTTTCATAATTTATAGCATAATTTCATATAGTATATGAAATGAAATTTTATTTAGTGATTTTATACAGTATTATAGATTTACACACGTTTATTTTAATGTTTTGTTGGAAATATACTATATTTTCTTATTTTTTCTCTTTAGCTGCACGCTTTGTCCCTAGAGGGATAGCCCAGTTTTCTATACATCATACGCCTCGTATTATTTATTTACTATAGCGTACTGTGAAACTTGGTTCAGCTGGAACTAGAATAATTGAGAAAAAACAATTATATAATTACAAATTTTAATTTAAGTAGAGCAACGAAACTCTATTAAATTAAAAGAGGCATAGCGCCCTATATAAAATCGATGAATATTCAACAGTTCGTGATTACTTTTAAGTACAATTAAGTCCCTTGACGACAGGGAAATAATATTTTCTCTTTTTTGTCATTTCTATATTATTTTTGATACTACGATAGTCAAAATATCTTTTTGGATTTTTAAAACAATAATTTTCTATAAATAAAATGGTAGCCAGTGTAAATCTCGGTCGATGGTTACCGGATCCTGGAGGTTGTTTTTTTTATTATATATAAAAAATAAATGCATTATTAAAGCCTTCCAACACGAGAATCATATTTAATTAATAATAATTATTATTTATTTTATTTTTTTTTCAATTTTAAAAACTCACAATGTTGTAGTTCTATATATTTTTTGTATGAAGGCAATAACCTCAGCGTGCACACCAAGTGCTGTGTCGAATTTGCGCAGCGGTGTTAACAATCGTGACTATTTCTTATACCAGAGCAATACTAAAATTATGATTACCTTATTTAAATATAATACTTCATATTGAAATAAATGAATTAATTATATGAAATATGTTTTTAAAACAATCATTTTCTTCGCATTGCAACAAAGAATGATGAAACATCGTAGGTATTTTGATTATAATTTTAAATTAGTTCAACCGCACGTTTGCTCTCTTGTTCATAATGTACATACGATTATATGATAATTTTTAAATTGTATGCTCTTTTCACCCTATTGTTATGTTATTATTATTTTTTGAATATTATTTTATTTGGTTAAAACAATTGGTCAGTGATTTTTTGTAAATTAAAATATTTTTTTTATTGTATCTATTACTCATAACTTTTAATTTCTTTAACTTCACGCTGTATCCTAAACATAGCACGGTAGGCAGAGGCAACCTGGAAACCAAGTGTTAAGAAACTCCATCTCCATTAAAGTTTTCCCGCTGCGAACTTTACGCCGAGTTTTAGAGGCATTGCGTGTTAAGTGGTAATCGAACCCTCAGCCGGTCGCGTTAAAAGTCGCACGTTTGTGCCTTCGTGCCACGACTAGCTTCAATATGATTTTAATCCAGACCTTGAAATAATATTATATTAGTCTAAATCTACCTATTTAATTTCAAATATTATTACAGAATGTCACTCTAATAACGGTATTATCGACAAAAAGCGAGCAATTCGATCAGAATTTTAAATATATAAACTTTTTCTTTATTTTCTTTCTCACTGGCTTGTGACTTCTGAAAGTGTCTGTTAAATATAAATTAAAATCCAATTTAACAAATAGATTTAAATGCACAAAAATATAGATTTGACTATATTTCACAACGATTTCACTTTTTATTTATTACGGAAAATATAATAAAATATAGAAATAGCTATTTCATTTGTAATAATATAATGGCCGGGGTCGTTGACAGTTCAGTAGACAGATTCAATGATCTTGGTCAGTTTCTTGGCAATAATTTTTAGAACCTTGAACCGTCGGAAAGATTAATCACGTGACTCTCGGTATCTCAATATTGATTACTTCTTGTTCGATCTGATTACGTCAAATGGAAGTATTCAAAGAACGGGTATTGTTAATTGGTTGATATACTTACGTAGTTGTATTTTATAGTTTTTTTTAAATGATAATCAAAAATCAGCTTCACGTTGTATCCCGCACACAGCAGGGAATATAGTGTTAAGACACGCCGTTTGTGCGTGCGTGCATTGCGTGTAGAGAGGCGGAAGTCAACGCCTGGTTGTTTCTTGCTGCTCGAGTGGAGATCGAACCCACAACCGTCGCGTTTCAGCCACACCCTTGTGGCCTTGGCCTATGGGCCACGACGGTATTTGTTATGGTAGTTGATGACGTAGATAAATTAATTTGTGATAAGAATATTTGTGTATCTTAACGTTGTATTCCGCATATAATAAGGTTAACTTTGAAGACACTCAGTTACCCACTTTCCGCGCACCTTTCGAATTGTTGCTGGTTGGCTAATAAGCGGAATTTAACACCGCGCCTTGTCCAGAGTGAAGGAATGAAAATAGTCCATTTTGCCGAATGGGATCGCAATCGAAGCTACAACGTCGCGTTTACAGTCAGACATCCGACTGCGCAATTACAGCCTCATAATACGAATATAAGTACATATTTCTAAACGACTATGAGTTTACTGTATTTTTTTAAATATTTTTTTTAACAATGGGATTCACAAATTATTGTTTTAAAATTAAAAATAAAACTTAACATCAATTAATATATTCTTAAATATTTTTCGAAACTGTTTGCCTCCCAGTCCTCGTAACTTCCTTTTCATATTTATTACAATAAGGCAATTGCCTAAACGCTTCCTCAGATGTTATTCTTCCTTCCGTGTTCCATCTTATAGGAGGTTGGCACGTGGTTTGAAAATTATATCGTCGTGTCCTTGCTGGCGATGTCTGATGTCTGTGTGTATATGAATAATGGGGAAATGCATTGAGCAAGCAAGAGGCCAGTCGTGGCGCAGGGGCACAAAGTGTGACTGTAAAACTTACTGGTTGTGGGTTCGATCCCCACTCAAGGAGATGAAATATTTACATACATTTATATTTCCATTTCTTTGCTCTGATGTCGAGGCAAAGCGCGGCGTTAATTTCTGCCACTCAACACGCAATGCCTCCAGAATTCGGCAGAAAATGGGGAACGGAGTGTCTTAACACTGGGTTCACTCTGCCTACCCTGCTATGTGCGGAATACAGCCTTTTAGTCTTTTTTTTTGAAAAAAATAATAATGCTCTCTTATCTGTTATCGGAAATTGATCTTTTTTTCTAAATTGGATTTAAGATGAAAAGACAATATAATTGAAGAAAAATTGCCTGTCGCTTGTAAATTGCATGGGGAAGTACCAAAAAAGGAATATCGTACTTTTAATAGACTTAATTGTTAAGTAAAGTTAATGATTTAACACCTTATATGTATCGATGATTCAGCGTAAAGCGTTTCCTGCTCGACCACTATTTATCTTCGATTCGAAAAGTCGTCTCAGTTTATCATTTATTTGATAAGTATCCAATTGGATTGTTATTTAAAGAATATTTATCTAGACACTGTTAAAATCTGTTGAGTTTAATATATATATATATATATATATATATATATATATATATATATATATATATATATATATATATATATATATATATATATATATATATATATATATATATTAGTTTCTTTTTTAACGTAGCAGGGTTACCTGGGTACCGAGGGAACCTGGGTATCTAACGTTAAGACACTTTGTTCCTATTAAGAATACAGAAAACGATCGCTCTGCTTATGCCACAAAATGTAAAAGATTCTAAAAAATAAATTAAACAAAAAAATGTTTGACGAGACATTTACCAGTTCCTATTTGTCTTGTTCACCAATGGGGCTTTACTCCCTTAAACACGATGGTAATCTCTAGGTGCTGTCCTTGCTGCACAGCCATAATATGATGTAAGACAAACAACCCATTGCAATATAAACCTGTTGTGCATATATAAATTGTAACGCATTTCAATATGTAATACCGTAAAAAATTACGTCTGTAGCCGGCCTATGTATGACGTCATATTGATAGTAGCCTAGTGACAAGAAAGACGATAGAAAGAAGAAGAGAGGTCGTGGTGTGTTAGAACAGCGTTTGATTGTTGCACAGGTTGTGGATTCGATTCCCACTCAAAAAAATTTTTGTTTTTTTTTTTCGCTCTGGCAACAAAACATACAATGTCCTGAGTATGCGTTGTATGAAGGGTTGAATGTTCTGCCTTTCTTGCTACAAGTAGTATACGTATAGTGTTTCATATTTATATGCAGTCGTGGCGCAGGAGGACTAACGTGCGACTGTAAACGAGATAGATTATGGGTTCGAGTAAAAAAGTAAAGCGCAGCGTTGAGTTCCGCCACTCAGCGTGCAATGCCTCCAGTATTTGACGTAAACTGGGGAACGGAAATGTCCTATATGGAAACGGAGTCTCTTTACATTAGGTTCCCAGGTACCCTTTGCCTAACCGGCTATGTGCGGAGTACATCGTGAAACGAAAAAAAAAATATTATGAGAAAAACATTAAAAAAAACATAATACTAAACCTTAAACGTTCTGAAGAAACTAGGTAAAGAGATCCTCAACAGCTTTTTAGTACGTGACCACTTTTTAGCCGACGTCATTACATTTAATACGCCAAGTTACGTCTACTGTTACATAATATAAATATACGTCACTGTATAATTTAAACACCATGTATTTATGTTGTATAATTGTTCTTAAAACCTGTTTAGTAAATCAATTCGCACTTCTTGGTTTTAATGGTGATCTTTAATCTCGAAGTACATCCGGTTAAAGTTAACGAAAAATGTGGTATTTTTATGTTGAAAATTATAATATTGACTAGTTTTAAGATACGCTCTTTCTAAAATCAATTGAGATACTTAAATATTTTACTTTTAAAATATGCTATATCGAAATATTGCATATTTCCGGTTTATTTCAATAAGCTGTCTAACTAGACCAGACTAGGATAACGTTAATTTAACTCACAACCATTCGTAATATCCGCCTACATTATACAAGGTCCAATAGGCGTAGGTATGGAAGGGTCCGTGCCAACTCCAAAATATTCTTTAAATTTTGTGCTACCTTCTAATTTAGGCACCTAACCCCTGGATCCTTAATCCTGAAAAACATCTCTAGATTGAGACCAGTCGTGGCGCAGTGGTACAAAGTGTGACTGTAAAACCGACTGGTTGTGGGTTCGATCCCCACTCGAGGAGATGAAATATTTACTTAAATTTATATTTTCATTTCTTCGCTCTGGTGTCGAGGCTAAGCGCGGCGTTGAGTTCCGCCACTCAATACGCAATGCCTCCAAAATTAGGCAGAAAGTGGGGAACGGAGTGTCTTAACACTAGGTTTCCTCTGCCTACCCTGCTGTGTGCGGGATATAGCGTGAAGCTAATTTAATTGAATTTTTTAATTTAATCTCTAGATACTCCCACGGTCCATAGTATCTTCAATGAATTTTTATAATACTAAATTTAACTTTTTAGTATTTATACTTAAAACGGTAATTTATCATTAACAGTTGGGCTTCTAGAATATTTGCCAAACATAAGAATCAAATGGGTTGGTATGTTTGGATAGTTTCAACTCAACTATAATTTGGCAAGCAGAATGTTTACTAAAACATCATTTCAGTTTCTATTGATAGAGATACGTAGGTGACATGCACAGGTCATGTAAGATTTGCAGGTGTTTAGAAAAATGTACATATTGTAGTATAATTTTTTGTATAATACATCTGTTAAATTGTTTTGTTGAAAAATAAAGAGAGAAGGAAGGAGAGGGAGACAGAGGGAGAAAGAGCCTATCAATTTTAATTATTTCATTTGAAAACCAACTAACAACCTACAAAAATTTGTTGATGAGAAATGGTGAACGGAGTGTCTTAAAACCAGGTCCTCCATTATTGAGTACCTAAGGTCCTGCATATTGCATTTTATACCAAATACGGGGCATACATGAATTTTCTCCTATATATTTTCCCGCTCTGGGAAACCAAGCGCAGCTTTGAACTCCGCCATTCAACACGCAATATCTCAAAAATTATGCAAAAAATGGGGAACGGAGTGTCGTAGCACTAGGTTTCATCTCCTTTCTGCGCACCTCTATTTTTAAGAAACAATTTAGAACAAATTATGAGAATATATAGATACATTTCTAGTCCTAAGTATTATTTTTGAATATTATGCATAACCTACTATTGTCTCAGTACCGCCTATGGCTATGTGGGACGTGAGTGAAAGTCTCTTTTTTGTCTGCCAAAATTTTAGTCTTGGCCACTGTGGACGATGTGTGTTTGAAGCCTTAATTTAATAGACAAGATTTGTATCTAATATTTTAATATATTACATTGTACTCATGTGAGAAGTTGTTTTTATATACAAATTTAGAATCCATCACAAATTGTATTGTATATTGTATTGAGGCCAGCACAAAGTGTTACAGTATACGCAACTGGTTGTGGGTCCGATCCCCACTCGAGGTAATTAAATATTTATTTAAATTTATATTTTTATATTTCCATGTCATCGCTCTGGTGTCGAGGCAAGTTGTGTAGTAGTGCAGCGTTGAGTTGCGCAATGCCTCCGGAATGCGGCGGAAAGTGAGCAACGGAGTGTCTTAATACTAGGTTCCCACTGCCTACCCTGCTGTGTGCGGGATACAGCGCGAAGCTAATTTTAATTTATAAATTGTCAGTGATCTTTTGTTAAGAAGCAATAAATTTGTGAGTCATACTTTATGGAAGGAATTCAATATTTCTTTGGTTGAAGTGATAATGTATATTAAACGCAATTTTATATATATATTTTCCAAGTGCTTATTCCTTTATAGATCCAATTGTTAGTAATCTAACCCGTTACCGCAGTATGATGGGCGTGCGTGGCTGATTGGATGAACATAATCGATTCCTTCGCTTGATTAAGTGTAACGTAAGTTGTAAATAAATGCAGTCACACCTTTCGTGAAATTAACGTCTATGTGTTACTTTTAAGATATTGTTCTCTATCTGGAGATTTTTACCAGGGAGGAGATTTTTTTTGGGTAAATTTCTGGGGTGGGCACGGAAAACCACCCACTCTCCCATATTCCTACATCTATTCTCTTGAGCGTCTATTTTCCTCCACTCTCTTATCTTTTTTTGCGCATCACAAGAGAATATAGTCTTGAGACACTCCGTTTTTATTTTCCTCGTAATTATTTAAGAGAAAAAAAAACCTGTCAACTGGATTATATGCCATATCGACCGAGAAAATTATACAAATTTACTTTACTTTAAATTAATTATTTGTCTATATACTTCTTCGTACTTAAATGTTTTTATTTTTCTAGACAGTGCTTGTATGAAAAATAATTACGTTTATATACACTTAAAATATAAAGAATGATAAGTGAATGTATACAAAATGTTCTGAATTTAAATTGTAAGACGTTTTAAAATAAAAAAAGATAATAAAATTTACAAAATAAAGATTAAGAGATAAACACTACAATCATCAAAATGACTAAAGTCTCATTGTTTTCTACAATACACGTGACAAAATACACGTGATATGTGCGTATAGTGCCATTGACAGCGGACCAGCGTTTAGTTGGTTATTATCTTTATATTTTCTAATAAATAAGTTGAAAATATTATTAGAACATATTCTAGACCAGTCCAGATAGAGATTAAGCTAGTGGCGATTCCCACTCCAAGAAATTAAATATTTGATATTTTCATTTCTTCAGAGGCCAGTCGTGGCGCAGCGGCACGAGATGTGACTGAAAAACCGACTGGTTGTGGGTTCGATCCCCACTCGAGTAGATGAAATATTTACTTACATGTATATTTCCATTTCTTCGCTCTGGTGTCGAGCTTAAGGGCGGCGTTGAGTTCTGCCACTCAACACGCAATGCCCCCGGAATTCGGCAGAAAGTGGGGAACGGAGTGTCTTAACACTAGGTTCTCTTTGCCTACCCTGCTGTGTGCGGGATACAGCGTGAAACTGCTTTATTATTTATTTTTTCATTTCTTTTCATTAATGTGTTTAATTTAATTATATTATATCTTAGTTTAAAACGTATTTTTTAACTCGTCTCCCTCATATTGCTATGAGTAGGTGACTTTTGAATGCATTCTTAGTCGGCTTTCTTATTAGGTTCCTTACCTGAAAGGAAATTCAAAATGCGGAGTTCCTCCACTCAATACTTCCAGAATTCGGTGGAAAGTGGGGAACGGAGTGTCTTAACACTAAATTCTCACTTGTAGGAAGTGCTGCTGCTGCGAAGCTGATAATCTTTTTTTATTTACCTTAAAAAAATAAAAACAGAATCCCTATAGCTTTTAGTCCGTCCGTGTCTGTCCGTGTCGAGGCTCGTTTATTTCTCTTCTTACGCCAAATTCTATTTTAAAACTTAAAGACGATGCTGGCATGTATAAAGATAAAAAATATATATTACATACAACAAAAACATTAACTAAGTGTTATTTATTATTATTTTTTATTAGCTTCACGCTATATCCCGCACACAGCAGGGTAGGCAGAGGGAACCTAGTGTTAAGACACTCCGTTCCCCACTTTCTGCCGAATTTTGGAGGCATTGCGTGTTGAGTGGCAGAACTCAACGCCGCGCTTTGCCTCGACACCAGAGCGAAGAAATGAAAATATAAATTTAAGTAAATATTTCATCTCTTCGATTGGGGATCGAACCCACAACCAGTCGGTTTTACAGTCACACTTTGTACCACTGCGCCACGACTGGTCTCATTTATTTATTAATTTTGAAATATTATCTCGACACGGAAGCTATTTGGAATAATGAATTAATTACAATCCACAGATGAATATTAATATATCGATATTTAAATAAAAACAAAAGCGTGACGAATCGATTCAGATCAACCGCCCTTTATATATAATATATATGTACGCACTTGAAAGTAATTGAATAAATTATTTCTAATTGTGATTCATGATTGATGGTAGCTCATTTACATACAACTGGATTTATTTATTTTAAATAGATACATAGCACTAGAGGAAGTAAAGTTTTTCAGGGTAGAGGCTATTTTTATTATTGGTTCCATTTGTAGTTACTCGTCTTATATGAGAAAATACTTTTGATTTCTTTTTTGCCAAAATTATGGAGACGGAGAAGTATGAGTTGATATGGTTACAGAGAGCATGCAGGAAACCATTTTATTTTTTCAAATTTTCCCTTTTATTTAGCTTTTTTTGTATTCCACATAATTATAGCAGGTTAGATAGAGTGATATGACACTCCACTTCACCCTACCTTTGAGAATCGCATATTCAATGACGGAATTTAACGCCGCGCTTTGTTGTCTTTTAACTAGAGCCAGCTAGGAGATTAACACATTTTCAGCTATCGAGGAGAATTACAATCGCCGCGTTGACAATCACATAATTATTTGTCCAACAATGTTTTGTTTGAAGTAAAATACACGTAGCTAGACAACGTGTTTTATACGTGTCAACAATATGATTTTTTTAGGGTAATGTATATATCGCTTGTTTTATCGCTTGTGTAAAACGCGTGAAAAGTAGAGAATAGTTTTAACTTAAGAAAATTTTCAAAGATTTTATTGCTTACTAAAATAGACAACTGGCTAGTCTATTGTAGCACAGTAGCACATCACCTGACCGTAAACGCAATAATTGTGCATTGCAAAAAACTGAAAATATTAATAACAAAATGCGAACCTACAACCGTCGCGTTACAGTAACACCCTTGTGTCCCGTAAGTTCAATATATTTAAAGATAAATTGATTAAATCAGTACAAAGGGCGTGTCACTAAAAACCTTCTAGGTTGTAGGTCTAGGTTATTGTATAAATAATCTAATGTCAATTGTTTAATTAATAGCTCTGTTGTAATTCATAATACAAATAGAATGGGATTTAATGAGATATCTACTAGAAGTAATATCAATAGCGTTGGATATTATTAAAAATTAATATCAGCTTCACGCTGTATCCCGCACACAGCAGGGTTGGCAAAGGGAATCTAGTTTTAAGACTCTCCGTTCCCCACTTTCTGCCAAAGTCTGTATGCATTGCGTGTCGAGTGACAGAACTCAACGCGGCGCGTTTCCTTGACACCAGAGCGAAGATATGAAAATATAATTTTTAAATAAATATTTCATCTCCTCGTGTGGGGATCGAACCCACAACCAGTCGGTTTTACAGTCACGCTTTATGCTTCTGCGCCATGACTGACCTCTGGAAGAAATTAATATGATAAATTCGCCTTTATATATAAGAACTGTGAGCATACCTTACAAAATTTGAACCTCGTCGAGTTCTTTTATCAGCAATAGAGATACCAATTGCGCCATAATAGTGTTATGTCATAATCATTTTATTGTTCAAATACACAGTACGAGTATAAGTTGTTAGTTCTAATGTTGCGTTATAATCAATCTGTCATTCTTAGTTCAAACTGTATGAGGAAGTTTTGCAAAATTACAAAAAAAAAATGGAGCATTTGATTTATGTTTGCAATTTTTATCTATCTCACGATCTATTTTTTTTTCAAGTCACGCTTGCTTGTTATTCAAAATATTTTTTTAAGATATAAAAAAAAATTAAATTGCGTATAGTATTTTTTAAAATTTTGTTTCCGTATTAGTTGATCATTAAAAACTTACATGTTATAAATGATATATATAATACATATTTAATGATCTATGATAACTAATACGGAAATTAAATAAAAATATTACAAGCAATATTAAATTATAATTAATGTATACTCGTATTTACCACTCATTTCTTCGTAAAATGAGGAACGGAGTGTTTCAACACTAGGTTCCCTCTACCTACACTGCTGTGTGCGAGATACAACGTGAAACTGATTTTATTTTATTCATATTTAATAATAGGCGTATATATGTATTTTAAACTGAATTTTGGTATTTTTATTTAATTTTACATATCTTCTAAATCTAGTAAAAATAAGTCAATTTCACTATTTTTGTTTAGAGACAATTTAAGATGGCGTATCCAGTATCCACACTGATCGAATTACCTTTATTTATAGCAAAAAAATAGGTTCTACAGCTTCACTCTGTATCCTGCACACAGTATGGTAGGCATTGAGAACCTAATGTTAAGACATTTTCCACCAAATTCTGGATTCATTGCGTGTTGAGTGTCGGAACTCAACGCCGCACTTTGCCACGACACCAGAGCGAAGAAATGAAAATATAAATAAAGATATAAATATAAATCGTACACTTTTATTTGATTCTACTTAACTAAACTGCAACAACTATTATTTACAAATGAAGCCGTCAATCTGAAATGCATTGAATAACTTATGTTTATTTGCTATGGATATTTACATTTATTAAATACTGAAACTTTGGTTGTAATAATGACGTGTTGTATAAGACTGTGACATTGTCCTATTTAGTAGGTAATGTATTGAAGTGGAATTAAAAATCAAATTGTGATATTAGATTTGATTAGTACAATACAGTAGGTACTTATTTATATGATGGGAAAATGAGGAGTGATCTAATATGAAAAGAAAAAGTCTTTATTAAAAAACGTATAAAAAAATATACGCAGCTAGATGCGAACCCGCGCCTATTGGAAACTGGCCAAGTTTTCTTACTAAAAAAAGGGTATTAATTAATGAAATCAATCCCGTTAAAACAGATACAAGGCTACCCTCTCACCCCACCAGATGAACCGATAATCGGAAAATTCAGCCGGAATCGGTAAGCTAGAATCGAGGCAGTCGGTCGTGGAGATCATTGGAGATGGTCCATGCCTAGCAGTGAGAATTGAAACGCAGACGTGATAATGAAAGTGATTTAAAAAAAAAACTTTATACTGGAGGATTTTAAATTTCATTAAAGATCATATGTTTCTTGTTAACGAGTCTGTCAATAAAATATAACTTCTTATTTATATATATGTCTTTGTCCATAGTATCCATATCATATTTTTTTTCTAAAAAAAATTTTGTTCATGTTTTACCTGGAAATACCTGGAATTGCTAGAATTCCATTCTAGCAATAAAACACTCCGTCCACATTAAGACATTTCCGTTTTGCGCAAATTCTGAAAGCGTTCATAAGATTACGAAGCCAGAAAATAAAAAAAAAATACATTTTTCATTTCCTCGAGTGAGAATCAAACCCACGAATTGCGTTTACAGACGTACACTTGCTTCCCTGCGCCACAGCTGGCAATTTATTCATAAAACAAAACAAAAAGCGACAACAATTAATATTTTGTTGTCTACCATTAAAAAAAAATGTCCCTATTTATACATAATAATACTAAACAAAGTTTCTATAATAGAATAAACAACAAGCAATGTACGGTGACACGCCTTATATAACGCACTCGTACATACATAATTACATACATACATACATACATTGTATGTATATATGTATGTATACACACACATATATAAACGCACATGCCCGCAACAAAGCCGGCAAACCGCAAAGGTTTCCGCGTTACATGCTCCGTTAGATAACGTATTTACTTATAATAACTTATAATGATACTGTTACTATTGTTTTCTTCTTATTATGTTATATAGATTTTTTGTTCTTTTTATATCAGCTTCACGCTGTATCCCGCACACAGCAGGGTAGACATAGGGAACCTAGTGTTAAGACGATCCGTTCTCCACTTTTCGTAGAGTTCTGGAGGCATTGCGTTTCGAGTGGCGGAACTCAGTGCCGAGCTTTGCCTCGACACCAGATCGAAGAAATGAAAATATAAATATAAGTAAATATTTCCCTTTCTCTAGTAGAGTTCAAACCCACAATCAGTCACACTTAGTGCCTCTTCGCAACGACTGGCCTAATTGATTTTTCTTATATTTGTCAATAACAAACAAACGAATAAATTAATATTTGAATAAAATTTTATGTAAGTAATCAGTAAAAAATTTATAAATACATTTATATGTATATTAATTTAATCAGAAGAAGTCACATAAATTAAATAATGTAAATCAAACATTTATGGTGAGTCCATTCGTGGCGCGGCGTGTTGGCGGTTATGGATTCAATTCTCCCTCTAGTAAACGCGCGGCGTTGAGTTCCGCCACTCAACACGTAATACCTTCAGAATTGAAATGGACGAAAAGTGGAGAGCGAAATTGTCTCAATGGGAATAGAGTGTCTATGTATGAGTCTTAACACTTAGGTTTCCAGGTTCCTTCTGCCTTCCCCGCTATGTGCAGGATACAGCGTAAAGCTAAAAAGAATCTATCAAACGTAAACTGTGGCTTTATTATTATGTTAATTAATATTTCACAGTATGTTTACGGTCATTAGAATTTTAGTCGTAAAATCCCTTGATTAAATCAGATGTAGGTACTTTTAATCTTAGTTCAGTGAACTCGATTAACCCAGTTCTTCTATCGATTGTTTTTTATTTGGCTAAGAATTTTTTATAAGCCTTTTTTATATATTTTGAACACTTACTACTAAAACTACTAAAAATACTTTTTTTTTAAAAGCTATAGAAATACAGCTATGTTAAAATTTAATCACTTTTTAAAAAAAAAAATCTTTATATATTTTAACGTACTATCCTAGATATATGTTATTTATTAAGGTAAACGTGTATCGCAAATAACTGACGTAGAACGTATGATCTTCCGTTTTCTCTGACTACTGAAAAAAAAAATGGCTGATGCCTAACAAACTAACCCTTACTATTTTTGTTAACTTCTACACATCGTTGTTCTATATCATATAAAAAAAATCGATAATATTTCCTAGAACCCAGAAATATCACTAAAAAATAAACCATTTAAGTTGTATCTTTAGCAGTAAAAAAAAATATTTACTGTCAATTATAAAGTTTAAAGGTGAAAAGTTTGTAGTTTGTTAGATAAAATATACGAATAATGTAACTTTATATTAATTACACCTACACTTTATATTATTTTTACTAAGTTATTTTATTGTAATGTACTACATACCTATAAAAGTCGTTAAATTCAAAGTCGATTTTGTTTAAAACAAAATTTGTGGGATATAAAAGCTCAAGTCGTCTTTGAAAGCTTTAACTATACAAGTACATACATACTTCCTTCTACGAGCGCCGCCAAAAACTGACATATATTCATGAAAGGAAGTTTTGACTGAGTTAATTTTTTTTTGTGAAACAAACCATTTGGCTTGGTGACTTAAAATGGTTGCTTTTTTCTACCGTTCAGTGTTTCACCAAGTAAAATTTTGGTTATGTTCATGTCTTACTTATTTAGTTTCAAAATGTTGTACTTGAATTATATCTTTTTGTTCATATCGTGAATACTGCTATGATTTTGTCATAATATTCAAGCTGTATTTTATGTGAGTATTTTTTCTTTTGAAATACCAATTAATAATTTAATACAAAGATATAATAATTAGAGAAAGAATAAAGGGACTGAGGCAAAGTGTGATTCTAAAATCGACTGGTTGTGGGTGGTGTGGGAGATCGAATCAATCGATCGATCGTCTAAAAACACTAGGTTCCGTCTGCCTACCCTGCTATGTGCGGGATACAGCGTGAAGCTGATTTATTTTTATTTATTACTAGCGACCCGCTCGCGGCTTCGCCCGCTTAAACCACAGAACTATTTACTTAACACACTGAATTATGTTCGTGTCTTGATATACTTATAAAGTATGTTTGCAATGTAATGAAGATTTTTTATGAGAAAGTTGTTAAAACCCATAAGAATCTTCAATTGAATGTTTGAAATAAAAACACAACTTATCGATACTTACTATATGTGCGTTTCTTCACGATAATCTCAGAAACGGCTTAACAGATTTAAATACTTTTTTTGTTTGTATTCTGGCAAACTGCCCTTAAATATTAAGTATTAGTTTTATTTTAAGCACCTTCATGTTAGTCAGAGGGAAGAACCTAGTATTAAGACACTACGTTCCCCACTTTCTACCGAATTCTGGACGCATTGCGTGTTGAGTGGCAGAACGCAACGCCGTGCTTAACCTCGACCCCAGAGCGAAGAAATGGAAATATAAATTTAAGTAAATATTTCATCTCCTCGTGTGGGGATCGAACTCAGAGAACCAGTCGGTTTTACAGTCACACTTTGTGCCGCTGCGCCACGACTGGCCTCAACTGGATTGGACTTTATTTTAATCGGTTCACATAAAGTTAAAACCAGATCCACGCTTTATCCCGCCCTTAGTAGGGCAACTTAGTGTAAGATATTGGGTATAATGTGTGACTGGTGTGCGAAATTAACATATTATTAAATTATAATTCAATCCTGCATGTGTGGATCGGACCCACAACGTCGCGTTACAGTTACAATTCGGCATATAGGGTAAAATAGTTTTTAAGATACATCAACAGTGAAGACGTAGGTTTTTTTTCTTATTTCACAATGTTTATTCATATCTATATTTCGTATGACGCGGTTACGCATAGGTACCAATAATGTAAAGACATACTACTACAAAAATAGTACTAAAATGTTTAGAACTTTAAACTTTGCCGCCAATACCTACGACTCGATTTCGTATTGAGGCGTATGCGGCGGTTTCCCTTTGATAAGTTTATGTGTGCGTGCGTCGTTCTTAACAAATTGTATTTTATTTTACAACGATAATTTTATTATTTATTTTGTTTGAAAAAATAACTTTTTTATTTTCGGGTTTTTAATTTAATATGTAATAGGCTTTTATAGAGTAGTTAAACTGTGGTTTCATTTAAAGTGGTCCTAACAAAAAAACTCTGTATAATTGAGCATATTTAATATTTATAGTGATTTTTTGGAAAATTGATACCAATAGTTATTACAACCACTTGCGAAGAAGCATAGTTTAGGCATTTTTTTATTCTATAATAATTCCTTTTAAAAAACTACCAACGTTCTTATAGTTAATATATTATTTTTCCAAATTAAAAAAAATGTCTATGTCATCATAATGGCGGAAAAATTTCATTCATATTGTAATACCACATTAGTATCGACAATGTAGTGTTGATAGTAATTGAAAATAGTTATACTACAGGAGGACCTTCATATGCACTGTTTTAACCTGTTTTATGTATAATATAGAATAATATATTGTATAGAGGAATCACACATTCTTTTTATTCAGTTTAGTAAATACATTTTTTAGAGGTTACTCTGTACTAAAATGGCATGCAACTCTGTTCCCGCATTTACGTGCCTGATATATCGATATAAATAATAGAAATACAAAATATAGGAAGGAAACACAAATGCAATTATATTGCATTTTTTCTTTTTTTCATACTTGAAACGTATTAATAAATTACATATTATGTATTACATACAATTAATTTCTTTTGAATATAACACTAAGTTAAATCAGCTTCACGCTATTTTAACAAATAACATAAGATGACATTAAAACGTATTGACATCACCACGTGATCCATCTAAACACAATATAAACTTTTATAAACTATGAACTCACAATCAGAATTTACTTTCCAAATACATATACTTTTTATTCTACACATCGCCATATGAGCTAATTCCGTAAAATATACCTACTTTATTATGTTTGTTAATATCACCAACGTTGACGTTTGAAATAATAATTATGGTAGACTGAACAAATATTGATTATATTTCTTTTTTTAGCTTCACGCTGTATCCCGCACACAGCAGGGTAGGCATAGGACCTCTAGTGTTAACAACAACACTCTGTTCCCTACTTTTCTCGGAATTCTGTAGGCATTGCGTGCTGAGTAGTGAAACTCAACGCCGCACTTTACCTCGACACCAGAGCGATGAAATGGAAATATAAATTTAAATAAATATTTCGTTTCCTTGCGTGGTCATCGAACCCACAACAGTTACACTTTGTGCCCCTGTGCAACGAACTGCCTCAATTTACTTTCTTCTTTTAAAATGTGGTTAAATGAAATAGTCGTAATTTAATTATGTCAGATTACTATTAACCGACTTCTTAAAAGGGGTCATCAATTGGGCTGTGTTTTTTAGCCTTGTTACCTTAGAACTTTTGATTGTATGAACCGATTTTAATGATTCTTTTTTTATTTGAAAGCTAATGCCTCCCGTGTAGTCTTATTTTAATTTAGTTTATATCCAACAATGGTATCTATGAGAAAATCATATAAATCTCAAATTTACATTAAGTATATGCGCGACAAATGAACGTATAAGTCAATATCAATTCAACCGATTTTAATGATTCTTTTTTTATTAGAAAGGGTACATATAAGGGGTAGTTTGGTGAAAGTTTAGTTAAGTTCAGAGTGTGAAATCCGGTTGAATTTGAAGAAGTCGATTTTTTTTATTAAAAAATATAATTATGTAATTTTTTCTACAAAAAATTCTTTATACTCCATGATAAAAACTATCCTATAAGTGACATTAGGCTTTGAACTATTACCATGCCAAAATTAATTTAATTTCATACAGTAGTTATCGGTATTTTAGGTAATTTATATTTTTCAGTTTTTATTTTTTTTAAAGAAAACTATCATGAAATTCGGAATGAAACCCAAAAAAAATGTACCTTGAGGCCCTAGGCTAACACCATGCAAAAATTCATCAATTTCTGTCAGGTAGTTTTTGCGTGATTGACGCACAAACAAACCGACAGACAGACAGACAGACAGACAGACAGACAGACAAGAATTCTGCTGAGTGGTTTTTTAGGTTCTATAATCGACATATTAACCGACCTAATTTTTATTTTTTTTATATCTTTCATGTACAGAATTGACTTTTCTATCCTTTTATTATATATGGAGATTAATCATTAATAAGATAATGAGTGCGACAAGGTTAGGCAAGACAAAACTAACATCATTTTTTTAATTCTTAAAATAAAAAAAAGGTATAGATTGTTTTGTGAATTCATGTGATAAATTACATTTTATAACTCCTTTTAATTTTTGACTTTTCAGTTCGTTTCAATACAAATTTAAAATACCTTTCGTGACAAAGTGCATTTATACATCGCTCATTTACCGAAACAATGTGTCGGTAACCTTCTTTCGTCGTACCATCGTTTCTAATTCAGTAGCTTAGAGAAATAGCTGTCTCCATAGCTGACTTGGAGCCTGCGAATGAGGCTAAGGATGAAGGACCTTGTCTCTCAACGCAATAGGTCATCACTGACACACACACTGGTCCTCCTAGTTTTTCCATTTAACTACACTTCAGATAGGAGACAGCCTACATAAAAAATAAACTTTTTTAAATTATAAAACTTTTATTGAAGTTTATTCGTGTAGTAAAAAATTTTTTATGTGAATGTGTAGTCACATATATAGATCACATGTGTGAATATGTAGTCACATATGTGGACCACATGTGTGAATATGTGGTCACATATGTGGACCACATGTGTCAATATGTGCTCACGTATGTGGACCACATGTGTGAATATGTGGTCTTTCATGTGGACCACATGTGAGAATGTGTGGTCACATATGTGGACCACATGTGTGAATACGTGGTCGCGTATGTGGACCACATGTGGGAAAATGTGGTCACATATGTGGACCACATGTGAGAATTTGTGGTCACATATGTGGACCACATGTGTAAATATATGGTCCCATATGTGGACCACATGTGTGAATATGTGGTCTTTCATGTGGACCACATGTGAGAATTTGTGGACACATATGTGGACCACATGTGTGAATATGTGGTCGCGTATGTGGATTACATGTGGGAAAATGTGGTCACATATGTGGACCACATGTGTGATATGTAGTCACATATGAAGATTACATGGGTGATCCTGTGGTCACATATGTGGACCACATGTGTGAATATGTGGTCTTTCATGTGGACCACACGTGAGAATTTGTGGTCACATATGTGGACCACATGTGTGAATATGTGGTCGCGTATGTGGACCACATGTGTGAATATGTGGTCTTTCATGTGGACCACATGTGAGAATGTGTGGTCACATATGTGGACCACATGTGTGAATACGTGGTCGCGTATGTGGACCACATGTGGGAAAATGTGGTCACATATGTGGACCACATGTGAGAATTTGTGGTCACATATGTGGACCACATGTGTAAATATATGGTCCCATATGTGGACCACATGTGTGAATATGTGGTTTTTCATGTGGACCACATGTGAGAATTTGTGGACACATATGTGGACCACATGTGTGAATATGTGGTCGCGTATGTGGATTACATGTGGGAAAATGTGGTCACATATGTGGACCACATGTGTGATATGTAGTCACATATGAAGATTACATGGGTGATCCTGTGGTCACATATGTGGACCACATGTGTGATATGTAGTCACATATGAAGATTACATGGGTGATCATGTGGTCACATATGTGGACCACATGTGTGAATATGTGGACCACATGTGTGAATATGTGGCCACGTGTGTGGACCACATGTGTGTATATGTGCTCACATATGCGGACCACATATGTGAACATGTGGTCACATATGTGGACCACATGTGGCATCGTGTGGTCATATATGTGAACCACATGTGTGAGTAAGTATTCACATGTGCAGATCGCATGTGTGATATGTTGTCACATATGTAGACCACATGTGTGATATGTAGTCACATATGAAGATTACATGTGTGATCATGTGGTCACATATGTGGACCACATGTGTGAATATGTGGTCACGTGTGTAGACCACATGTGTGAATATGTGGTCACGTGTGTGGACCACATGTGTGTTTATGTGCTCACATATGTGGACCACATATGTGATCATGTGGTCACATATGTGGACCACATATGTGAACATGTGGTCACATGTGGACCACATGTGTCATCGTGTGGTCATATATGTGAACCACATGTGTGAGTAAGTATTCACATGTGCAGATCGCATGTGTGATATGTTGTCACATATGTAGACCACATGTGTGATATGTAGTCACATATGAAGATTACATGTGTGATCATGTGGTCACATATGTGGACCACATGTGTGAATATGTGGTCACGTGTGTGGACCACATGTGTGAATATGTGGTCACGTGTGTGGACCACATGTGTGTTTATGTGCTCACATATGTGGACCACATATGTGATCATGTGGTCACATATGTGGACCACATGTGGCATCGTGTGGTCATATATGTGTACCACATGTGTGAATAAGTATTCACATGGGCATATCACATGTGTGATATGTAGTCACATATGTAGACCACATGTGTGATATGTAGTCACATATGAAGATTACATGTGTGATCATGTGGTCACATATGTGGACCACATGTGTGAATATGTGGTCACGTGTGTGGACCACATGTGTGTATATGTGCTCACATATGCGGACCACATATGTGAACATGTGGTCACATATGTGGACCACATGTGGCATCGTGTGGTCATATATGTGAACCACATGTGTGAGTAAGTATTCACATGTGCAGATCGCATGTGTGATATGTTGTCACATATGTAGACCACATGTGTGATATGTAGTCACATATGAAGATTACATGTGTGATCATGTGGTCACATATGTGGACCACATGTGTGAATATGTGGTCACGTGTGTAGACCACATGTGTGAATATGTGGTCACGTGTGTGGACCACATGTGTGTTTATGTGCTCACATATGTGGACCACATATGTGATCATGTGGTCACATATGTGGACCACATATGTGAACATGTGGTCACATGTGGACCACATGTGTCATCGTGTGGTCATATATGTGAACCACATGTGTGAGTAAGTATTCACATGTGCAGATCGCATGTGTGATATGTTGTCACATATGTAGACCACATGTGTGATATGTAGTCACATATGAAGATTACATGTGTGATCATGTGGTCACATATGTGGACCACATGTGTGAATATGTGGTCACGTGTGTGGACCACATGTGTGAATATGTGGTCACGTGTGTGGACCACATGTGTGTTTATGTGCTCACATATGTGGACCACATATGTGATCATGTGGTCACATATGTGGACCACATGTGGCATCGTGTGGTCATATATGTGTACCACATGTGTGAATAAGTATTCACATGGGCATATCACATGTGTGATATGTAGTCACATATGTAGACCACATGTGTGATATGTAGTCACATATGAAGATTACATGTGTGATCATGTGGTCACATATGTGGACCACATGTGTGAATATGTGGTCACGTGTGTGGACCACATGTGTGAATATGTGGTCACATATGTGGACCACATGTGTGAACATGTTATCCCATATGTGAACCTTTTATAAAATATATTTAATTCATTAAATGTAATATGTATATAAATAAATAAACGTAAAGAAACGTTACGTAACATCATACATAATAACAATTAAAACGTAAACTGCAGGCTAATGATGATCCGGTAGACATTTTAATTAAATTATCAGCTGAAGCAGAATGTCTTTGTATCATCAGAGTTGTAAACCATTTGTTCGATAATTAACTTTAACAGTTATGAACATATACTATTGTTCAAAGACGTCACTATTACATTTCAATCCTATGAAAATTTATAATGGAGAGAAGAAAGAATTTCAAATAAGATAGTGGTGCACTTACTCAATTTTGCACTTTCCAATTTCTTTAGATAGTATAGCGGAACACAAGGCTTCGCTTCGTTTGTTTTTACGGGCAGAAAAATAAATATATTCTTCCACTTAGTGGGAATTTAACCTAATTAAAATATAACTAGTGCTACAACCAGAAATCTCAGTTCTCTCAACTGTACCGTCATAGCGTCAAGTTTTAGTCGACATATTAACTTTAAACATATTAATTTTTATCGACATATTAACCGACCTAATTTTTATTTTTTTTATATCTTTCATGTACAGAATTGACTTTTCTATCCTTTTATTATATATGGAGATTTTGTTTGAAAAAATAACTTTTTTATTTACGGGTTTTTAATTTAATATGTAATAGGCTTTTATAGAGTAGTTAAACTGTGGTTTCATTTAAAGTGGTCCTAACAAAAAAACTCTGTATAATTGAGCATATTAAATATTTATAGTGATTTTTTGGAAAATTGATACCAATAGTTATTACAACCACTTGCGAAGAAGCATAGTTTAGGCAATTTTTTATTCTATAAGAATTCCTTTTAAAAAACTACCAACGTTCTTATAGTTAATATATTATTTTTCCAAATTAAAAAAATTGTCTATGTCATCATAATGGCGGAAAAATTTCATTCATATTGTAATACCACATTAGTATCGACAATGTAGTGTTGATAGTAATTGAAAATAGTTATACTACAGGAGGACCTTCATATGCACTGTTTTAACCTGTTTTATGTATAATATAGAATAATATATTGTATAGAGGAATCACACATTCTTTTTATTCAGTTTAGTAAATACATTTTTTAGAGGTTACTCTGTACTAAAATGGCATGCAACTCTGTTCCCACATTTACGTTCCTGATATATCGATTTAAATAATAGAAATACAAAATATAGGAAGGAAACACAAATGCAATTATATTGCATTTTTTCTTTTTTTCATACTTGAAACGTATTAATAAATTACATATTATGTATTACATACAATTAATTTCTTTTGAATATAACACTAAGTTTAATCAGCTTCACGCTATTTTAACAGATAACATAAGATGACATTAAAACGTATTGACATCACCACGTGATCCATCTAAACACAATATAAACTTTTATAAACTATGAACTCACATTCAGAATTTACTTTCCAAATACATATACTTTTTATTCTACACATCGCCATATGAGCTAATTCCGTAAAATATACCTACTTTATTATGTTTGTTAATATCACCAACGTTGACGTTTGAAATAATAATTATGGTAGACTGAACAAATATTGATTATACTTCTTTTTTTAGCTTCACGCTGTATCCCGCACACAGCAGGGTAGGCATAGGACCTCTAGTGTTAACAACAACACTCTGTTCCCTACTTTTCTCGGAATTCTGTAGGCATTGCGTGCTGAGTAGTGAAACTCAACGCCGCACTTTACCTCGACACCAGAGCGATGAAATGGAAATATAAATTTAAATAAATATTTCGTTTCCTTGCGTGGTCATCGAACCCACAACAGTTACACTTTGTGCCCCTGTGCAACGAACTGCCTCAATTTACTTTCTTCTTTTAAAATGTGGTTAAATGAAATAGTCGTAATTTAATTATGTCAGATTACTATTAACCGACTTCTTAAAAGGGGTCATCAATTGGGCTGTGTTTTTTAGCCTTGTTACCTTAGAACTTTTGATTGTATGAACCGATTTTAATGATTCTTTTTTTATTTGAAAGCTAATGCCTCCCGTGTAGTCTTATTTTAATTTAGTTTATATCCAACAATGGTATCTATGAGAAAATCATATAAATCTCAAATTTACATTAAGTATATGCGCGACAAATGAACGTATAAGTCAATATCAATTCAACCGATTTTAATGATTCTTTTTTTATTAGAAAGGGTACATATAAGGGGTAGTTTGGTGAAAGTTTAGTTAAGTTCAGAGTGTGAAATCCGGTTGAATTTGAAGAAGTCGATTTTTTTTATTAAAAAATATAATTATGTAATTTTTTCTACAAAAAATTCTTTATACTCCATGATAAAAACTATCCTATAAGTGACATTAGGCTTTGAACTATTACCATGCCAAAATTAATTTAATTTCATACAGTAGTTATCGGTATTTTAGGTAATTTATATTTTTCAGTTTTTATTTTTTTTAAAGAAAACTATCATGAAATTCGGAATGAAACCCAAAAAAAATGTACCTTGAGGCCCTAGGCTAACACCATGCAAAAATTCATCAATTTCTGTCAGGTAGTTTTTGCGTGATTGACGCACAAACAAACCGACAGACAGACAGACAGACAGACAGACAGACAGACAGACAGACAGACAAGAATTCTGCTGAGTGGTTTTTTAGGTTCTATAATCGACATATTAACCGACCTAATTTTAATTTTTTTTATATCTTTCATGTACAGAATTGACTTTTCTATCCTTTTATTATATATGGAGATTAATATTTTCATTTCTTCGCTCTAATGTGGAAGCAAAGCGCGGCGCTGAGTTCCGCCACTCAACACGCAATGCCTCCAAAAAAACTCAGCAGAAAGTGGGGAACGAAGTGTCTTAACACTAGGTTCCCTCTACCTACCCTGCCGTGTGCAGGATACAGCGTGAAGCTGATTTAATTTAATTTTAATAATTAGGGAAACAATAAAAAGATTATACTAACTAAAATCACATTATAAATCATAAGTATCAATGATTCTGTTTCAAAAAAAGAAACAAATGTGAACTATTTATTATTTATCATCGGGAACATAGAACATCTAGCTATACAGAAACAAAAGAAAACTACTACAATTAAAAGGCGCTATCGCAGTCTCTCAATTATAAATTCACCATTGTTCTCTCAAGGAAATAGTTGCCTCTACAATAGACATTTCTACAACTGCAATAATACCACAAGTTTCATCACTTTTCAATACAACTATAATACTTTCATAATATTTATATAACTGGAAAAGAAAAATGTTTATAGCTCGCGTAATAGCATCTAGATTTAGTGATCATTTTTAGTGCTAAATAGATTGTTGTGTCATTTACGTACTAGTTTTTGTCTTTTATTTCTTTATTTCTTACTAGATGCTCAAGCGCGGTTTCGCTCGCCTAAACTTATTTTTATATTGTAGGATAATATTGTTTTTAAATGTATTTTTATTTTGTGGTCAGTCGTGGCACAAAGCGTGACTGTAAATCCGTATAGTTGTTGATTCGATCCCTCGACTCCTCGAGTCGGGGGGTCGTATTTACTTAAATTTGTATTTCCATTTCTTCGCTCTGGTGTCGAGATAAGATGGTTTTTCCCGGATTAACACATAGATATTTAATAAAAATACGTTTTTAATATGTTTGTTAATTCATAATCTAGATCTATTAGACTAGATCTTAATGAATTTGCTTTCATCTGAAACAGCTTCATTAAAATCTTAAGGGTGTAATAATAAACATGGCCGCTACGTTTTAAGCAGGAAACGTTTCGTTCTCGCCAACTTGTTATTAGGGTTGCCTATAGCAACATTCAATATTTCTATAATTAAAGTGACATTTTAATTATAGAAAAACTATTAAAGTAAAACTTTAGTTACAGTATATCCCGCACATAGCGAAATAGGCAGAGGGAATCTGGGAACCTAGTGTGATATTAACATTTCCATTATATATTATTAGTAGCGTCTAAATATGTATTATAATTCTAAATAAGCGTAATTTTGTATACCTTTATATCGATCTCAATATAGTGATGGAAAGTATGGGTATAAACATAAATAATTTAATCTTGTAATCGGTTTATTTCTACATAGAAGTTACGCAATGGTGAATGACAACTCGTCTGCTATATTAAGGTCAGAGCTTAATGGATACTTTTGTTACGTTATATAACAATCGTGCTTATCTAAAACATCAATAAAATATATTATAATCTTTTAGTCTGGATATCAATCTGAAATGGCGATTGCTTGTATAGATTTTAGTTGTCTTTTTTTTAGGTAGGCAGAGGGAACCTAGTCATAAAACATTCTTTCAACATTTTCCACCGATTTGTGAAGGTGTCGCGTGTTGACTGGCGAAACTTAACCAGAGAATATAAAAATTAATTTCCTAGAATGGGAATCGACCCCACAACCGGGCATGTTTACAGTCATGTGACTGTAAATATGCCCCTGCACTACGACTGATCTAAAAACGGCAAATTAGTTATTTAGACATATAATTATAAACACATGAAATAAATCAGCTACACGCTGTATCCCGCTCACAGCAGGGTAGGCAGAGGGAACCTAGTGTTTAGACACTCCGTTCCCCAGAACTCAACGCAGCGCTTAGCCTCTACACCAGAGCGAAGAAATGGAAATATAAATTTAAGTAAATATTTCATCTCCTCGAGTGGGGATCGAACTCACAACCAGTCGGTATCACAGTCACACTTCGTGCCACTGCGCCACGACTGGCCTCGATTTTAAAACCATATATTTTGTAAATTACCAAAGTAAGTAATTATGGTATATACATTAACGATAATAATTAAATAGTTATTAATAAATAACTTTCCTTATAAACTTTAATGAGTACATTAATAGCACAATATTAAATTGTGCTATTAAAGTAAGTTTTGGTGAAGTGTCAACCCTGACTGTCGGGTAATTAGAATATTTCCGCGCGACCTATTTACATTTTGTGGGTCTCTTTAAGATTTCACTTTCTACTTACCGAGTACCTATAGGTAACTAGCCTAGTAGTAGTTGCTCTATTTACCCTTCAGAATGGTAGATTTTTTTTAACAAAAAGAAATGAGATTTTTATATCCTTACATTTATTATTTTCTTATTCCTGGTGAATTACTTATACGGCTTAGCGTCGGGCTTTGTGGATTCTGATTGTGAACGCGACGGTGTGGGTTCGATTACTATTTGAAGAAATGAATTACTTCTAGTTCCTCGCTGTGGTGGCTTAACTGTTGGGTTTGGGGAGTGAGAAAAGGAGTGTCGCAACAGTACTTTATATGATTCTAAAAAGTATTTTTCATTTCAAAGCGTAGAATAACAATTTAAAATTGTAAAAAAAGATTAAAATGTAGTTTGAACCTATATCTTTATTCACAATATGACATGATCTAAATACTTAACTTTCACCTCTCCACGACAGACATTGGTAATATATTACAGATGATCTAAATGAAAGCATTATTAACGTATAATAATGATCAACTGAATAGAGGCAGACATAAGCCTACGTCCCATTGTCTCCAGTACGTCACTTTCACGTATGAGTCACGATACAATAGTATTGGTTTTTTGTTTAATACCGCTGCACCGCACGCTGTGTCCCGCTCACAGAAGGGTAGGCAGAGGGAACCTATTGTTAAGACACTCCGTTCCCCACGTTCCGCCGAATTCTGGAGGTATTGCGTGTTGAGTGGCGGAACTCAGCGCCGCGTTTTGCCTTGACACCAAAGCGAAGAAATGAAAATATAAATGTAAATAAATATTTTATTCCCTCGAGTGGAGATCGAACCTACAACCAGTCGATTATACTGTCACTGGCCTGTATAATCGACTGTTTGTGGGTTCGACTGGACTGATCTCTGAAATCGTAATCTTTGACTTATTTAAATAATAAGTCAAAGATTCGATTTTTTTAGCTTCATATCGCACATTGCAGAGTAGACGAAGGGAGCCTGGGAACCTAGTGATGAGACACCCCCTTCCCATTAAGACACTTCGGTTCCCAACTTTCTAAAGAATGATTATAATATATATATACTAAATAATTATAAGTTTAGTTAGTTTACTGTTTGATAGAAACAACGTCTTTTCCACATTAAATATGGGAATATTTAGTATAGAAATTTACCTTTTCCTTGCGTACTATTTATAAATTAGAATATTTAACGCGCATCTCGTAGCCTTGTCGTGTTTCGTCATTTCAAATAAATCAAATAATCGAACTCGCTTTCACCAGCAAGAAGTTAATTGTAAAAACAGATTACGTCGTAACAATTGCATCAATTTATCGCACTTTATAAAAGATCGTTGGCACATTGTTGCACGTCTAACGGTTGAGCAATTTAAAAAGGTGAGGTTTGACGGCGCTAATCTCAGGAACTTTTTGTTCGAATTAAAAAAATATTTTTATATTAGATGAATTCAATGGTCATGGCGTTTGAGGCTAGTTGTTGCGCAGGGGTACAATGTGTGACTGTAAGATTGGTTGGTTGTGAGTTCGATCCCCGCTCCAGGAAAATCTAATTACATTTATATTTTCATTTCTTCGCTCGGGTGTCAGGGTAAAACGCGGCGTTGAGTTCCAACCGTCTTCCAGAACTGGGCGGAAAATGGAGGACGATGTGTCTTAACGCTAGGTTCCCTCTGCCTACCCAGCGGTGTGCAGTCGTTCTCAATTATTTTATATTAAATAATCTATTTATAAGGTTATGCTGTTAACACCAGTTGAGGCCAGTCGTGGCGTTACTCGTTTCTATTGGACCACGAAAGGTGAGCCACGGTTAAAAGTAGTTACAAAATGTTAATATTTAACATTTATATAATTTTAAACTACGTAATGGATTGTGTTGAATATAATGATTTAATTAAGAAAGTTCTCACAGCTGGTTTTGTATATTTAATCTGAAATATTGGCTTTTTTATGACAATATTTGTATAGATTAGTACGTTGACCTTGACTTTTATATAATTTACCCGGAATTTGTTAGAATGTAAGGAATTATTTAAATCCAACAATGTTAAAAGTAGGTAACTTTTTATAAGTTACAAGTATATCTTATATATCCAGCACTCAACAAGTTAAGCAGAAGGAACCTAGTGTCAAGATACTCCGTACCCCAATTTTCCGTCGAATTTTTGTATATTAATATCGATTATTGAAATTTCAACTAAAGCTAATTAATTGGTCTCACTGACAAATAACAAAAAAGTGAGAGTGAAAATTACGCAGAAACATGACGTAGACACAACAACAGCGAATACCAATGTATCGGTATATAGCGTTGTAGCAACCGTAACGTGAGATTCGCGAAAGTTGACTACCAAAGCGGGCCACTGGGTAAAGAGAATTTGGCCCACGCTGGCTAGTTGCCTGGTCACCTACTTTGTTTATATATTTTTTAAATTTAAAGTGCATTTTTTTTTTTTGGTTAGTAGATACTTATTTAGTTGTAGAAAATAAAAAAAAATATATGAAATGATAGTTGCTGTCTAGAGTTTTCATGTTTTGACAAAAAATGAGTAAAAATAATATGAATTATTACACAAAAAATATATATTAAATAAGTTACTTGGGTAATTAAAATTATAATTATTATAGTATAACTTGAAGATTTACAAAATTTCATATCAAATCGTCATATGATCAATTATTTATTTTCTGTAGCTTCATGCTGTATCCCGCAAGGTAGGCCGAGGGTACCAGGGAACCTAGTGTTAAGACATCTAGTTCCCATTACGAGATTTCCGTTCCCCATTTTCCGCTGAATTCTGGAGGCATTGTGGGTAAAGTGGCGAAACAAAAAGCCGCACTTTGCCTCGTCACCAGAGAGACGAAATGATAATATTAATTTAAAGTGACTTTTTTCTATAATATTTATTTTTAACAAGTATTAGTAAAAAAAGTAATATATTACCTAATATTTGCTTTCAACGCAAAAAAGTACCTTTACGAAACGACAACAAAAAAGTAATGTAATTAGAAAACTATTAAGTCATAAGTAATTATTAATTTTAATTTTTCTTTATAATTATAGTTATATAATCGATCTTTTCGAGGCATTGTCGGCAATTGAGAGACGTAACTCAACGCCGGGTTTTTGCCATGATGCCTGAGCGGAGAAATGTAAATATTAATAACTAATTATTCATTCCTACGAGTGGGGATCGAACCCACAATCCGTCGCGTTACAGTCACACACTTGTGCACCTGCGCCACGACGGCCTACACTATTTCATATAATGTATATTCGATATTCGACATTCAATCATGTATGGACGCGCAAGGTGACAGCCGTAAGAGGTGGTAATGAATTGTTATCATAATATTATAGCATTTTTTTATCAGCTACGTTTAATACAGGGTCCCCCTTTATTTTGAATAACAAGATGTACAAGTCATAAAATTTTATGTATGTATGTTTCCATGAAAATAACCTTTTGAAAATTCGTAAAGGAAGACTTGTTTTTTGTCTTTCCGTTGTATCATTTAATATAGGCGGAATGTCCGGAGTGTCCTGACACTCGGGGAGCCTCTTTTTGGCTACCTTGCTACATGCAGGATACTGCATTAACCGACAAAAAAAAATATTTAATTTAATATCTTGTTCACATTCTTATCAAAGTAAACCCTACACTAACTAAACTAACGACCGACAGATTTATCTAAACGAGGAAATTGAAAAAGCTTTTCCTGTACGCTTTCAAACTACTTTCGACTCAAGTGCTCAGTATTTCAGTTCCAATAGCTGTTATATTTGCATGTTTATATTATATCAAACTAAGTTTAGAGAAAGCTGCGTCGCGCCGCTCCGTGTTGAACTGGTTTGGACCTCGCCTCATTATAAAATATAGATCACTTCTTGGTTACTACTTGGTTAGTTTCCTCGATTACGTCGAGATTATATATATTTTTGTTATTTATGGTACAGGAAATTATAAATCTATAAGCTTTGAAGTTATAATAAGTGGAATAGATTTCTCTGCAACGCCTGTCGATTTAATATAGCTTAAACGCTGTAGAGATTAATTTATGACGATATTTTATAAGGATTTGGAATAATTTCCTATATAAAGTATTTAAATATTACATTAAATATTTTTTTCATTTGCATATTTAAATTGGTGATATGTCTCTTTATTCTCCTCTTTGGGTGAATTCTCGGTATATTGCATGATACAAGGCACTCATCCTGGTACGACAAATTTTATTTGAGGCCGTCGTTCTATATTGACACAAGCATGTGATTGTAAACGCGAAGGTTGTGGGTTCGATTCCCACACGAGGAAATAAAGTATTATTTATAATTTTTTTGTTTTAGTAACTAGGCAAATTGTGGCGTTGAATTCTGCCACTCAACAGGAAATACCCAAAAAAATTCGGTACAAAGTTGGGAACGAAGTTTCTTAACAACAGATTATTTCTGCTTACCCTGCTTTACGTGGGATACAGCGTGAAACTGAAAAAAATGTATTTAAAGCTAGCTTTTCATTATGTAACATGTGAAAGTTTGGATTGGAAAGTCTTAGTGCCTTATAAATTAGGTTTTGCAATCTTAACCCAAGTATTTATGATTAGGCTAACTTACCGCCTAATATTATGTAAGTTAATGGAATTGATACCTAACTATTGTACCAATACTACCGGTTCTATAATACGTTATAATTTAAAATATTGATTTATTTCTGGACTTGGTCTTGTATTAAAAAACAAACAGGGAAAACAGAGGGAATCTGGTGTTAAGACACTGCACTACCACCAATTTCCTCTCAATTTTCCAAACGCTGAATTTTGAGTGGTAGAGCTCAACGCCGTACTTTGTATATCTGAATGAGGAATTGAAAATAATTTTAATATAAACATTTCCGCGAGTGGAATCGAAACCACAATAATCGCTCTTATAGTCAAACGATAAACCACTGCGCTACGACGGGCACTCCATTAAGACGCTTCCGTTCACACCAAATTATTTAAGAGAAGAAAGAAAATCTATCTTTTACAGTAAATCCATCTTCTTATAAGAAACGTGACATTTAAATTTAATTACAATATTTATGCATCGTTTAAGTGTTAAACGTTCGTGATTGAATTTCGCTCTCTCGCATAGTGCGTGATAATATTCATACTACAGCGGGTAATAATGTGGTATTATTGAAAATATTCTATTTAAAAAATATAATAGGTACCTACTTGTAAAGAAAAACTATATTTTTAATATGAAACTCACTGTTTCCGTGGTGATTCAGCATCACAGCGTCTGACTCTAAACGCGACGGTTGTGGGTTCGATTCCCACTGGAAGGACTGAGTTAGTTATTTTCATTGTCTCGCTATGGTATCATGACAGCGTAGGCAGAAGAAACCTAGTGTTTAGACACTGTCGTTCCCACTCTTCACTTGTTACATAGAGATATTGCGTAATAAGTGGCTCTATTCCACCGGGTAGGAATCGAACCAAGAACTGTGGTGTTTACTGTCGCTGGGTTATTGAATTATTACGACAAAACAAGTGAGAGCTAATAGAAGTTACATATTTAATTTAAATATAGGTACTTTTTCTTTCATATTATATAATATAAGTTATATATTAAAAACCAATTTAAATAAAAGGCCTGCACCAATATGTAATGTTAAGTTACGTTAATTAACAATTGAAATAAAAACGTTGAACGTTGAATCGTTTTGTTTACAACGTGTTGGTTGCGTTATTGTTATCGTTGTCGTGAGAATATAATATATACATATCTGTTATATGGTTTTTTTGTCTGCTTCACGCTGTATCCCGCACACAGCCTACCTACCTTACCCTACCCTAGGTAGGGGGGACCTAGTGACAAGACTCTCCGTACTAAGGAGTTCCGTGGCGGAACTCAACGGCACCAGAGCGAAGAAATGGAATTGTAAATTTTAATTATTATTTCATTTTCTCGAGTGGGATTCGAACCCACAACCTGTCGCGTTTACAGTCTCACTTTATGCCCCGCGATTGGTCTCATGTTTTATGAAAATGAGTAAATATTATCTAAGAGCACTCCACACTGATTTCTTATTATATAATGTTTTAATATTTATATTTTTTTCAAGTTAGTATTTAACACATAATAACTACTTCATGAGATGCAGATATGAACAATGTGGAATATTCCTATTATTTTTTATTAATGGCATTTAAAATTTAGTCAAGTTTGAGATCGTTAATTAAACGTATCAAGTTCAGCGTAATTAAGTAATAATTTGGGCATGAGCTCGTGGCTTAGTGGTTAGAGCGCTTGAACTGTTCCTAAGAGTCGCGTATTCAATTCCCGTTACGTGATTTTTCTATACGTTTTCTAAAATATGTTTCTATTATTAATCTAATCTAATAACATTATAAAAATAAAAAAAAATTACAGTTTTAAATTTTACCTCAGTTTATTCCAACAAAATTAAATCTGAACTCTAAATTATAATAATATAAATTTATTTAAACTAATGGTAGGTGTTGAAATTAACATATCAACCTTGTACTTGTGTACTATGAAATATTGTTTATGTCCGTTTGTCCTTTAAGGCTATATGTATAAATAGATTTTCTTTACAAATCAAAATCGATTAATTAATGACTGCTTCAACGATGTCATTGAAAATAATTATATTTGAAATATCGATATAACTCTTTCATGATCTTTTATATATAAGGCCCTTATAGCCATATTTATAAGTTAGTTGTTTCATTTTTAAAATTTTAAAATAGTGTATCAAGATTAATCTCAGAGTTAAAAGAGGTTTATAAATACGAGTCGAATTTTGTATCCCATACGCGTATGTGTACCGTAGAGTATGTGAACTCATGCAGAAAAATTGTGTTAAAGTACTAAGTTAACCATTTCTTACCAACGAAAATACCAAATATGTTTGATGCATATTTTTCTATGTTTGAATTCAAATTTCTCCCTACTTAGCAGTTTCATTTTGCTGTGGCGAAACCCAACACCGCGCGCGCCTCTGTAGAAACACTTTTAACCGGAATCGAAACGTTCCAAGAGCAAATCCTCTTTATCCCGCACCGGACCACGTTGCTACACTGCAGTTGGAAAGGCAAAAGTGTAATTACGCAATTTCGTTGCGTAACAAGTGAAAGAGGTTCTTGCAGTGTTGCACTCGGCGTCGACGCGGCCCGACGTGCGCGTACGCAGCTCGCGTTCGAAAGTGTTGACCGACTTGTGAAATAGTGGTGTGCGTCTCATATGTATACATTTATTTATATATATAATTTTTATTTGTGATTATATGTTATAAGCCTATATTTTTATAAGCTTTTACTTAATTAGGAGAAAGTTTCGTTTCATTTATTACCGTTTGGATTAAGATGATCTCTTGATATAAGTTGTTTATATTTTTCTTTCGTGATATTGTTGTTTGAATTTTATGTCCTTATTCGAAATGGTTTGCAGCTCGCAAGTGTCTTTGCGTTGACCACAAAACGTTAAATCCCGTTTTTCCTGTTCCCTTAGGAATTTCGCAAATAAAGAAGTCTTGGTTTTTTCAAGCTGTATCCTACGGAACCTAGAGTTAATACATTTGAAAACATTTCTGAAAACATTGCGTGCTGAGTAGCGGAACTCAACGCCGCGCTTTGCTTCGTTACCATAGCGAGAAATGAAAATATTAAATATTATATTTCCTCAGATGGGAATCGAACACAACACAACTTGTCCCGTTCACAGTCGCACGGTTGTTCCCTACATTACGGTGGGCCTCAAAGGAAGTCTCAGTTATCCCTTCTATTCCCCAAGGAATCTATAAACATATGTATATTGGCTTAACAGAGAAGTCAGCTGTGGTCTGTCTTGTCAGTGGATCGCTTACTAACGGAATATTCTTATACATGGTTAAACCCGCGACATTATGTTGTAATGTGAAAAATAAATTACTTATATGAAATGAAATAACACGTAAGGATTTTCCAATTTACTGTTTGTTTAACATGACATTTTATAAATGTGCTAACTACGACACACGTTTCGTATCTCAATCGTTATTTCTTTTATAATTATTATCGAATCTCGTTCGTCGATCGATGTTTTTCAATAACTAATCGATTAAACAATATATATATATATATACCTGCTGAAATGAAATGTCTCGCGGCGTTTAGTTCCGCGACTCAACACGCAATGCCAGCAGAATTCGGCGGAAAGTGAGGAGCGGAGTCTTTGTGTGTACTTAACACTAGGTTCATTCTGTCTACCCGACTGTATACGTGATACAATGTAAACCTCTTGTCTCATAAGATTTTTATCCAAATCTTTTGACCTAACATACATATATTTATGTACATACCAACTTTTTACGATATAGCATGTTTATAAAAGTATAAAGGTACTATGGATATCGAACTTTCAAATAATATGAAGAAACTGTCGTGGCGCAGGGGCGTGACTGCAAATAGAAAAAGGGAATAAATTATTATTTATTAATATTTTAAATTTTTGGCTCTGCCAACAAAGCAAAAGCCCGATGTTGAGCTCCGCTACGCAACACGCAATCCCTCGAAAACTTTGTCGGAAAATGAGAAACGGAGTGCCTAAACACTAGGTTCCCTTTGCGTATTATAACTATTATTAGGTTCTAATAAAGGTTCTGATTTAAAGTAGGTTTAAAAATATATCGAACTATCGTATAATATCACTAAAGAATTTTATAATATAGATACTAGCGGCCCGCGCGCGACTTCGTTCGCTTAAATTATATAAATATTTATTAAAGTGTATTTAAAAATAATATTCTAATTTTGAGATCTCCGTATTTTTTCTATCGTCATATAAATAATAATTTTACAGATAATATTGAACAATTTAATAAAATATTTGAATAAAATAACTTTTTTAGTATGTATCAACTTTGTCGTATAAATAAAATACAATAAATTGATATCTCTCTTATTTGTGTTTATCGTTAATCGTTTCTGAGATTAGTGTGCGAACGCACAAACAAACAGGCAAACCGACAAACAGACAAAAATTTAGAAATTCTGTTGAAATTGATATATTGCCCCCAGTAATAGCAGTTTTTAATAATTTATCTTCCACATACAGACACCGATGGGTTACGATTATATTATAAGTATAGATTCCTAAGGAAATCGTTAATTTTCGAATTGATACTTTTTTCATATACAAAAAACATAATAATCACTATATAATTATTGTATTTGCATATGTTTTAAAATTATTTTATAAAAATTTTGCTAAAACAGTTTTTTTCTAAGACCTTAAGTTTCCAACTTGAGCCATTGTGCTGTAATTACTATTCACTTCCTTCTAGAATAAAATCTTTTTGTTTTAGTCTTAGTAAGGAAGTGTATATGATTTAATTATATTTTTTTTTTACATTTTATTATTATATTTAATGAAAATTATATCAACTTTTAGTCATTTACAAGAAGTTATTGTTGGATTTGTTCAATAAACAATGAATGATATTAAATTAAATAAAATTACATTTATTTCTTTGTATTAAATGAAAATATAAATATTTATGTTATTTATATAAATATTTAATATTTGAGGCCAATCGTGGCGCAGTGGTACAAAGTGTGACTGTAAAACCGACTGGTTGTGGGTTCGATCCCCACTCGAGGAGATGAAATATTTACTTAAATTTATATTTTCATTTCTTCGCTCTGGTGTCGAGGCAAAAGCGCGGCGTTGAGTTCTGCCACTCAACACGCAATGCCTCCAAAATTTGACAGAAAGTGGGGAACGGAGTGTCTTAACACTAGGTTCCCTCTGCCTACCCTGCTGTGTGCGGAATATAGCGTGAAGCTAATTTAATTTTAATTTAATTTATATTCAAACTACAAAATTTTAACCCAATTTTTGTATAAATTATCTCCTATCTTCCTATTTTACATTCTTGTTAAACCACTTTCTCTAACTTAATTTATAAATATATGAATTATAAACAAAAATCGTTATATAATCATTTACTCGTACATGATATGTTAATGTGTATCTAATATCAAATTGGCGTATACCTACTTCAAAATATGTGTATGTAATTATAGTTTGCGTAACTTATTAATTATTATAATATAATTTTTCATACATTTTTATACTTATTAAGAAAGACGTACAAAAATTTTGACGGTGAAATTTTGGTCATTTTGGCGTTGAGTCCCGCTACTCCAGAGACAATATTTATATAAACAAATGTCCTTATAGTTTTAGAATTTTTATGTTTTCAATTTAAAATTGCATATTTCATATTATATTTATATGCAAAACGGTGTTTTCTTTCTGGTATTTAGTATAGACACTCAGATAAAATCTTAATACTCGAGTTATTTGTAATATGCTATATTTGGTATTCGTTATTATGTTTATTTATATGTATGTTTTAAAAGTATATTTTGTGCGTTAATAAGTTAAATATATAACGTTGACGTAAATCCCTAAAGAGAACGTATTTTTCTTTATGCGGCAAACGAAAATGCGACCAGAACGTGACGTTTTATTGTATAAAAAAAAACAAAAACCTGTTCAATATATTTTTTATATATTATTTTGCTTGTATAATAGTTAAAGCCGAACACAGGGACTACAATTAGCACTTAATTGATATTAAATCTGCATTTATATCCTCATTACGTACACTTTACGTTGAAAATAATAGGTACTTAACTACTCAATTAATAATAGTAATTAATTAGGCTTTTAATAATTTAAAATTAATTTAATAGTAACTAAATATATGAACTTTAATAGTAATAAAAACGATAAATGAAAATGTTTCATACATACGGACCGGACGGAAGTGGCATTTTAATATGTAATAGAATATTTTTAATAAAACGAGAAATATGATACGCTATCATCGCCGTGTACAGTTTCCATAGGTCAATGCAGTGGCATGTAACCTTTTGATTTATATAAAAATATATATAAAAATATATATATTTCATTCAAATTAAAAAGCGAAATCACGCTATTAAGTTGTTTTAATATAATTACTAATAACAAAAAAAGTATATATTTAATAATAAAATAATTATTTATGTATCAGACGCACACGCTATACCGAAGTGATAAAGCAATATAATCATAAAAAAAATATATAAATAATAATTATTTTCTATAGAATCTCTAATAATATTCATATAATAAATAATAATAAATTGAATTGAATAACAAGTGTTTATCGTGCTTCGTGCATATGTAAATTGTGATGTGAAAATGTCAGTTTGCGTATGGGACCTGATGGATTTAGTGCCAATGAGGTGTCAGTGGATAGAGAGATTGCGACACTGCGGGAAGACGCTGTTGAGGAGACAACGGAGACTTTTACGGAGACTTAAGAAGGTACTTGATTATATGACTATTCAGCTGTGGACACAGAAATAACTTAGTGTTAAGACACTCCACTTTCAATTTTTTGAGATGACGTTTCTGGAGGGAGGTGTTTTGTTACCAGAGAAGCAAGAGAATTCTCGTTTCCTAGAGTGGGAGTCAAACCCACTGTACTTGCATTTATAGCCAGATTACTATTAAATTAAATAAATGAAAATAGCTATATGTTTATTTTATACAAATATTGATAATGCATTTTTTACATATTGGTATATTAAGTATTTTTCTGTTGAGTAGAGTTGCATATAATATTTTTATAGTCAATTAAAAATTTACATTCCAATTTTACGATTTTATTTATTATTTTAATTTAATCTTAAATGTTATTTACTACTCTAAAGTATCGTGAATCCGGAAAACCCGAGCGGGATCCTTCATGCTTTATCACGCCCATGGCAGGCAGGTAGGCAGCGGGAACTTGAGAACCTAGTGTTAAGACAGTACTATGGAAATACTAAGTAGTTTCTTTTCATTTAACTTAATATAATAGCCAAGGCTGTCGTGGCGCTGAGTCACAAGAGTGTGACTGTAACGCGACGGTTGTGGGTTCGATCCCCACTCGAGGAAATGGATTATTATATATGAATATATTCATTTCTTCCCTCTGGCACTAAGGCATAAAGCCCCAGGCTCCCTCTGCCGTGAAGCTGATTTTACTTAACTCAATATATTTTTTAGAACCGATACTTAATATTTTCCATTTCCTACACATAGTATATGCAAGTAAGATGAAATCTGAGATTTACATTTTAAAGGCCGGTGTCCATACGTCATCTCTTTGGTCCATTCACATCGATCGCTCCTATAAAGTTGATACGTGTGTCGCTCACTAACCTGAATATTTTTTGCTATGTAAATTGTTTTGTTTTTAAATATAAAAAAGGTTTTTTTATTTAATCAAGACATGACGACAAGACATAATATCTAGACATTATATCAAGAAATTACATCAAGACATTATATCAAGACATTATATCGAGACATTATATCATGACATCTATATCAAGACATTTCTTCAAGACATTCAAGACATTTAACTGATTTTTTTTTGACATCTTTCTAAAACTACTTTTTATTGTTTGACTTTTTTTTATTACTATAATCAATTTTATTTTATTATAATACGTTAATTTTAATGCTATTTACTTATACCACTTTATTTTTTAGTTCATGCTGTGATTGTCTTTAATTAGAAAAACATTTAGTCTATAAATTGATCTCGATGTAATTTGACCATGTTGTAATGTTTCTTCTGTTGACGATCCTAAATAAATAAATAAATAAATAAATAAATAAATATTTATATAAAAATGCTGTTTGTAAGTTTGTATTTTTTTAACTGCCGGTTTGTTGGGCAATTGATATAATAATAATTTTACTACATAAATACACCAATATATAATATTGTATTACAGCTTTAGCCGTAAGCGATAGGTATAGAGAACTGTTATTTTTAACCGACTTCTGTAAAAGGAGGAAATTGTAAATTCGACTGTATTTTTTTATGTGTGTTTCCTTCGAACTGGTTGAACCAATTTTGATTATTCTTTTTTTATCTGATGATGGTCCCATTTTAATTTAGTCCACTTCCGACAATGGTATCCATGAGAACATCACATAAATTATAAATTTACAGTTAATATTATATGTTCGCGACAAACGGACGAACAACCCAATATCACGTCAATTGATTTCGATGATTCTTTTTTTTATTAGAAAAGATTCACAAAGGTAGTTTGGTTAAGTTCTGTCTACGAGATCGGGTTGAAATCGATTTTTTTAAAGATTATATCAATTACTTATTTACTTAACTCAACACTTTATCCATATTGATTTCTGGTTTTGTTATACTAAAATGTATTGTAAAAGTTGTCTTACAAACGTCCACAATTCATATAAATTAAACGTAAAAAAACGACCTATATATAATTTTTTTTTGTATCGACATTTTTGCGAAACATTCCGTGACAATACATGTTGTGAAACAGATCCCGAGGGCTCATTGTCTTGTACAATTTATTGTAATTTAATTTTGATTCGTCACTTTAGTTCTTAAGGGACGTCGGTGCCTATAAGTTGGTATAATCCTGCTTTGGATAATATTTTTGTGTGAGTAGTACTTACATTTTTTTTTTTATTTAGATTTTTTTTATAGGTTAAATAAGTGTTTTTTTTAGGGCACAAGGGCGTGAGTGTAACTCGACGGTTGTGTCCTCGGTCCCCATTCGAGGAAATGAAATGTTTATTTAAATTTATATTTCTATTTCATTTCTAAAGAGCGGCATTGAGTTCTGCCACTCAACACCCAATGCCTTCAAAATTCGGCAAAAAGTGGGGAACGACAGTCCTAACACTAGGTTCCCTCTGCCTACTCTGCTGCTCTGCTTTTTACAATTTTTTTATCTTTGAGATATATTATGTCGTTTAATAAGGAAAGTTATGTAAGGGGATATTTAATTCAAGCTTAGTATTCTTACTGTTTGACCTGTTACCTGCCGCCGAATTTCTAACCGCACAGTACGTCATAAGCTATATTATCAACCACACCACCTGGATACTGTGCGGTTTCGTAGGAACTTCCTTCCACGCGCCACGGAATCTTAAGGTCGGCAACGCACCTGTAGCTCCTCTGGTGTTGCACGGGGTCGTGGGGGGCGGTAATCACTTACCATCAGGTGACCCGAGCGCTCGTTTGCCTTGTCTTTTTCCATAAAAAAAAAAATCTTGTGGTCAGGCAAATACACAGGAAACCACTATATAGTCATTTTAAAGTAATGTTCTTGAATCTCTCATTATTTATTAATAATTTTATTTAGTTATTTATTACCACTTGTATCTTTGTTTTTAATTCAATTTAATTTTGAAATACACATTATAATTATATTTTGTATTTAACATGTATAAAATTTGTGAGACTTGTTTGTACAAACTATTTAAATGGCAGATTTTTTCTATATCAATTTTGAGTTATTGTAAATATATTATTTGAACAATTAGGTCATTATCTATAAATAGGAATATTTTAACACATACTCGCTCTGCCTTCTGTGTGCGTGATATAGCGTGAAGCTGGTTTTTTTTACACTACGTAATGCTGGTGACTAATAAACAAAAAAAAAACAACTTTCGATTTACATAACATTATCGTCATCACCAAAATACACTAAAATTCTATTGTAAATCGGGTTAATCGAATGATTTGCGTCAACAATATCGATGATAGTTTGTTAGTCGATTTATTAGAGGTTTTGCTTCCGTTATGTCATGACCTAGAAAGTGGTTACGGTGCCGTCCTAACGGTTAGTATTGTTTCTATTGGTACCAAATGTATATATATCTTTATTTTGAAAGTTTACTTCTTGGTAAGTTTTGTACATTTTTTTCTTGTTTGTAGTAAGTAGTTCGTTTAGCATGTCTAACGAGGATCGTTGTTATCTGGGGATTTATTATATTAAGATTGTAGATTGTCAGGCAATTTTTTTTTCTTTTCATATCTTCGAGAAAATTACATAATTTGTTTTTTTTTCAGTATATAAGTTTAGAATTTCATTTATGCATCAAATACGACTTTTTCAACTTCAAATTCTTTATTTTACACATGAAATTTCCCGTTTTAAACCTTAAAATCTTATTGTTAAATTTAGAATGCCAATTTTCGCACTTCAAGTTAATTCAACAATCCATATAATTTGCAATGCCTCCAGAATTCGGCAGAAAGTGGGGAACAGAGTGTCTTCACTAGGTTCCCTCTGCCTACCCTGCAGTGTGCGGGATACAGCGTGAAGCTGATTTTTTATATAATTTGTTTATCAATTATCTAGTCAATTTTAAGTCCTTACTTGGAATTCAAGTACCCTTCGTCTACCTGCTATGAGTAGGATACAGCGTGAAGCTAAAAGAAAATACGATGATTATTACAATACAAACAATCTTATTAATCTAACATTATTTATGTAAATATTCAACTGACAACTCCGACAAGTTCCTACTCTTCAAGACTTATGTTTCTTACGTCAATTAAAGATGTTTGTCCTCATCGACGACGCTTGTAAGATGTCTATGACAAGATTGTGATAAAGAAATATGTAAAATACATATTTTTCTTTATATATTATATATGTTTGTGATAATTATTAAGATTTTTTTTTTTACTAGATTTCGTATTATTTTAAAATCTTTATAAGATTTTTGGTAATTGCTTTAATTTTTAATTCTTGTAAAGAAATATTAATAATTTCCTTTTTGACAAGAATAGAGATTCTTGTAGCAAAGTTCATCTTTATTTATCTATCAAAGTGAGTATTTTGGTTGATGGTTACTATCTTGGGTTTACTTATTCTTGACGACATTGGGGGTGGGGTGTATTAAAATAAACCACGAAACGCGTGTTCAATTATTTTTTTTTAAATTAATGACATCTGGGAGGAGGAGGGTCAATAATTTCAGAAAAAATGCTTACGTAATACTTGAACGGCCCCGTAAATGTAGATGAAAAAGATGATAAAAACAGTGAAATTGTGTCAATGGGGGATAGTTGCTTGTCGGCAACGGCCCTTATTGAAAGGAAACTCGTATGAAGTAATGTTATTAAGTGATACATATCACTTATTGCAATTACACAGTATCACCAAATATTTTAAAAATATACATTGATATAGAGTGTTTATATAGTGTTTTTTTTTTTTAAAAAAACGTAAACCGCTTCCGACTTCTAACGCCAATATATAAAACTAATCTATACCCTTCGTTGTTACTGTTCGGCCAATGAGCGGCGTCGATAGGTTGGACCGCGGTGTGGCAACCGTTACGACACACGCCAATTGCCAAACTGCCGTTATTGTTTATGCCTGGGTTTCACTTTTACATGTATGGCTTCACTTGTCATTTGTTATCTTACTTCACTGAATGGAATGGATGAACTGTTAAAAAAATGGGTTTTGTATTAAGAAAAATCATTTTAAATTTTAATTTATATGCCGAAATGTGCATAATATGTTTTTTCTATTATATTTATTTCTATTTAATAAAGTGAATTATTTAATTTACTGGTTGTTTATATTTTTTTTATTTATCCTGAGCTGAGATCCAGAGCGAGTCAGATGTTGTGATACTAAATATAATATTGAATTAACATATTTTTTTGATTAATTTCTTTATAAATAACTTAAAAAGTTGTACTGTTAAGAGGAGTCAGTGCGAGTTTGTTTGTATATATACCGCTGTACCATTTTTTTGTTTAGGTATATAACTCTTTAACCGACTTCTGTAAGAAAATGAGGTTACAATTCCACTGTATTTTTTTTATATATGTTAACTCGGACCTTTTGACGTGATGAACCGAAAGCTAGCGCTTCCCATGTAGTCCTATTTTAATTTCGTTCATTTCTGCCAATGGAATCTATGACAAAATCACAAGTCTAAAATTTGCATTAGGTATGTGCGCGACAAATCGACTAATAACTCAATATCACGCCAAACGATTCCGATGATTCTTGTTTAATTTGAAAGGATACACTTCAAGGATGGTTTGGTGAAAGTTTGGTTAAGTTCTGATTATGGGATCCGATTGAAATTGAACAAGGTGTTTTTTTTTCTTGGTAAAAAATATAATTATTATTAAAAAATATAATATTATATACTGTGATAGTTGCAAGGAAAAGCATTGTTAAAATTGGTGAACCACAGCTTATTTTTCGTCAGAAGTGAGATTCCTCGTCGTTGCATTTCTCTACAAGCAAATTCAAAAAAGGATGTTCTCATTTTCAACTGACTTCTTAAAAAGAGTTTAACAAAATCAAAGTACGTTTTACTTATGTTAAAATCAAAAATAAATCAACTTCACGCTATATACCGCACACCGCAGGGTAGACAGAGGGAACCTAGTTTTAAGACACTCCGTTTCCTACTTTCTGCCGAATTCTGGAGGCATTACGTGTTGAGTGGCAGAACTCGCCGCGCTTAACCCGGGCGAAGAAATGGAAATATATTTTAAGTAAATATTTCATCTCCTCGAGTGGGGATCGAACCCACAACCTCTCACCTAGTGCCGCTGCGCCACGACTGGCCTGGCTTATGTAAAGTATTTATTTTTATTGTTTGAAGTCGTTTTTTTTTCTATGACATACTACTCTGACGTCTTTATAGTTTTTTTAAGTACGAGTATTCTGATATAAATATATTAGCATAAAATAATGATTAAAATTGAGGCCCGTTGTGGCTCAGGGGTGGGCACAAGCGTGCTACTGTAAACGCGACGGGTTGTGGCTTTGATTCTCGGGGAAATGAAATGTTTTTATTTTTATTTCTTTGTTCTGGTATCGAGGGCGCGGCGTTGACTTTCGCCACTCAAAACGCAGTAAGTGGGGAACGAAAGTGTCTTAACAAGGAATAGAATGTCTTTTTAACGCTAGTTTCTCAGGTTTGTACTACCTTCCTGATATGTGCAGGGTACAGCGTGTTGTGCTAAAAAAAATATAATAAACGAATTATAATTTATAATTAAATATTACAAACTGATCAAGTTATTCACGTTGGCATGTAAACGTATTGCACTAAGTGTTTCGCAAAACGATTCGTTTCGTGTTTCTAAACAAAGATTGAATTTATTTATTTAAATACGATCAGGGAAATATGAACTCATTTTTGAGTTTACTATTGTAGGGGATAACCTTTAAAGAGACAAAAGAGCGTTTATTGTAAAAATATATTTATCATTTAAATCTTATTTCGAATTTCTATGTCCATAACAAACGTAGACTGAATGTTACGAGTTGTAATCCCAGTTGAGGTCATTACAGTTGGATTTTTTTTTTAGGTTTGCCCAATATTAAATACTATTAATAATAATGTATTTTTTTCTGAGTTAGCAATGTTTTCATACGCTATTCGTAAAAGTTGTAAAAAATCCAATAATATATCTTTTTTTCTACATTATTAATATATAATTGTATACCATATATATATTTTTAGCACCTATATAATGCAAGGTGTATTATATAGGTACTGTATATTAGTTACACTAAACCCGGTAGGGTCAAGGTGCTATAAGCAGGTCATGCGCAGACGCCACCGGATACTGATATCTTTTTAATATTGTGATGTTTCGTAATTTGTTACATGATGAATACCTACGTGTCTTTTCGCAGAAATACATTCAAATTCCATATCTTTCCTTTTTGGAGGAAGGAAAATAGTTTATATTCGCAATTATTTTTTTAGCTCATTCCTGTATTCTGTACATAGGAAGGTACGCAAAGGGAACCAGGGAACCTGGGAACCTGGTGCTAAGATACTCAATTCCCATTAAGACATTCTGATGGCATTGAGTGTCTGATCTCACTATTCATCCTCTCTTTTTTACGCCTTATCGCTTCGTTTTACTTAGTTACTACTTTGTCGCTTTGGTATTAAATATTTCATTTCCTCGACTGGAAATTGAACCCACAACCTGTCGTGCTTACAGTCGCAAGCTTTTGCACCTGCGCCACGACTGGAATCTCGATGGTTCTCTGGTTGATTCAATGTTGATGACGTAAATTGTTTTGGAATATATTACGGCTATTTATTTTAAATTTATTATGGTTTGTAATTAAAAAAAAAATATTTGTATATATTTTATTAGACCCGTTTCTGTTAAAATAGTTATGTAAATTAAATATTTACTTATAGTTTAATTCAAGCGGTTCTTTAGTTAGAACTTAGAGGTCGTACATACTCTGTAGTCCGTGAATATTTACGTCTTTTTTGTAATAAGTAAGTTAAAAAAATCAAGTTCAAAGTTAAATCGTATACTTTTAAAGTGGACTATTTGTTAATACGTATTGAATGTACAAAAACCGCAGTGAGTGTATTGTGTTATGTACCTATTACACAGCAAAATAAACCACAATCCATTCCGATATGGTTTGGTTAGGATTAATTCTATTTATATAAGTATTATTTTTATTTTAATTAACTTCACGCAATATCCTGCAAATACCGGTATTACCGGGTGAATAACCCGGGTTATTCAGAGAAAAGTTGGCAGAATAACCTAGATTTAAAACATTGCTTTTAACTCTTCCCCATTAAGACTCCACCGAATTGCGTTTGAATTGAAAAGGCATTGCGTTTTAAATGGCGGTACTTGCAACGCGCTTTATCTCGTTACTAGAACAATAAAATGAACATATTAATTATTATTGTTTCATTCCCCAAGGCGGAATTGAACCCAAAATCACACGCTTGTGCCTTTGTCCCACCACAGCCTCTAAGACTAAATTTTAACATTAAAATCATCTTGTTCCAGATGTACCTGCACAGTTGGCGCTCAGACGAGCTAAGCATGTTGGTAGGTGCTAAAACGACAGGCGCCACGCCCCTGGTGATAGCCTGCAGGAACGGTCACTACGACGTTGCTGAATACCTCATTGAGAGGTGTAAAGCGGATATTGAGCAGCCTGGCTCAGGTAAGATTTTTTTTTTGTATTGCAATGTTGATTTGAATGTCATCTTTGATGATTTTAATTGGCTGATTAGTAGGATTGGTAGACTTTGAGGACTACATTTAATTTATAGGAAGAGGTAAGGCTTAATATAAAAAAAGGAAGAGGAGATTTGAGGGATAGTCTTTTAGTACGTTGGTTTACAATCATCGTAGAACTTAGAAGCTTATGAAAGATTTGAGGATAAATGATAATGACATGTAACTCACTGTACCTGCGGTCAAAGTTATCTGGGGCACTTAGAATGTTTCGTGCACAATTCCTATTTATTTCTAGTTACAGTATGTATATAAACCTTTGTGACAACCGTCGTTAAAGCCGTTTGTCGCGAGCGGAGCGGGCCCATTTGGGACTGTTTCGGGAAAGATACTCGCTCAGTTCTGGAGAGCGGAGTGGAGGAGCAAAGTAACTACGAAATACAAAACTATTTGTTGGTGAAAATGTAAAAATATGTTTAAAGGGAGTTCGTTCTGCCTAAACATTACCTACTCGCTTATTTCCCTTTCGCGGTGAAAACCGGGCTTTATTATGTAAACTGATTAATTCTTTACGATTTGTTTTTACAATCTATATTGACTCGATTTCCTGTCTTAGAAATCAATCATTTCATATGAAGTAATATAAATATTATACAATATTTTTTTATAACTTCACGCTGCATCCAGCTTAATAAGGCAGCAAGCTAGTGTTAAGACACGTCAGTCACCACACACCTTTCAATTTTCGAGGAATTTTTCATTTTGAGCGGCGAAACTCAACGCCTCGGTTTGTCTTGTTCAGTGTCAGTCGTGTCTATCGACATAACGAGCCACAATTTTTTCTACCAATTCTTACTGTCCAATCTTCTATCCATTATCTTACGATTATCGCCTTGCTATATCTGTCCCTGGAGCTCGACCTTCCAGACGCCCAAGGAAGCGCTGGTTGGGTGATGTGATGCAGGACATGAGAGCCTATGGTCTAACCACCCAGGAGGTAAAAGACCGTGCAAATTGGAGTAGGTTAAGCAGGAAGGCAGACCCTGGCAACATACGCCGGGATTAATGCAAGGGGGAAGAAGACTTTACTTTATAGGTCGCTTACCTATTTTTTAATAAATCTGAATGTAATGACAAAAAATATTAACTTATCTATGCACATGATAGTTGTGGGTTCAATCCCTACTAGGGTATTTTGTATATGTGTACCTATATTACCAGACCAAGCGTAATGTTGGGTACTGCCATCGAACCTAATTTCTAAAATAGGCGGAGAACTGGATAACTTTATTGATATATCTCAATAAAAAGACAAATCCTATTTCGTTGTAAAAAAAACTATACAGCTTTGTTTCAACATATCAATTATCTTGTTAGAGTACATTTAATTAGACTTGACTCATGGGTAAATACTCTTCACTATTTCTTCTTATAATGTAGCAGTCATCAAAAACTTGTTTTTTTTTAATTTCACACACACACACACACACACACAATAGGCTAAAACCCCAAGGCCTAGTACTAGTTCAAGTATTACGTAAGCAGTTTTTTTACAATTATCAACCATGCTATGGTTAGACAAAATTTGACGTTAAGTTCTGTCACTCAAGTCGAGCGAAGAACCGGACTGTCTTGACTCGAAAATTATGTAAATTTAAAGAATATATCTAAAAAATGTAAAAATATTACAATAATATAAATATTTAAAAAAAAATTAAGTCAGCTTCACGCTGTATCCCGTACACAGCGAGGTAGGCAGAGGAAACCTAGTGTGTACACTCCGACGGGACTTTCCGCCGAATTTTGCATTTCATGCTAAGTGGCGGAACTCAACGCCACGCTTTGCGTCGACACGAGAGCGAAGAAATGAAAATATAAATGTAAATAAATATTTCAATTCCTCGAGTGGGAATCGAACCAGTCGATTTTACAGTCACACTTTGTGCCTCTACGCCACGACCGTCCTCGATATTGTAAAATAATAATAATTTGAGAAAACAATACATTTTTCTCTCGAACCTAACTTTTAATGTTCCTACCTCCGCATTGACTTTCCTATTGCGTCAATCGTTTGGCCGTACGCCACCGTACCTCGCGTGTAAAACGTATTTGCTTATAAAAATATCTGCTATATACTTTTGTTCGTAAATAAATAAATCAGCTTCACCCGTATCCCGCACACAGCAGGGTAAGCAGAGGTGCTAGTGTTAAGACATTCCGTTCCCCACTTTCTGCCGAACTCTTTTGTTCGTCATTGTTGTTTTATTATTATTATATAATATAAGTATATTATATACATTTTAAATATACTGTGAATATTATAATTGTAATTGATTGTAGTTGATTTATATAACTATTACCTATATATTATTATGTTATTTATGTATTATTATGTATTTGCGGTCAGTCGTAGTGCATGAGGCACAAGCGTGCGACTATCTCATCGTAAACTCATCAGATTGTGGGTTCGATTCCCACCTTAAAAATAAAATATTTCATATTTTTCCTCTCCTGGCTCTGGTAACAAAACAAAGCAGCTTGAGTTCCGCTATTCAATACGCAATGCGGCTAGAATTCGGCGGAAATTGGTGAATGGAATTATCTCAATGGGAATGTGGTGTCTTAACACTTGGTTACCAAACCAATCGTGGGACATAGATTCTTTATCAACAATTCTGCTGTTAAGCGCACTAAATATTTGAAAAAAAAAAGAATACTTTAAACGCTATAAGCAACATACAGCTGGGTGGGAAGAGAAACCTAGTACTAAGATGCTTCGCGTTTTGTCCTCTAAACTGTGTAAAAAATGTTCTTAACTACGGTGTGTATAACCTAGACAACCTAATCGTTGCGGAATTCTAATTGGTACTTTGAATGGTAGCGAAAAAAAATTACAACTTTACTGTGAGGTCTAATAAGATTTAAATAAATCTTGTTGTGTATAATTTATGTAATATACTTACATTTAGTCTATTATTTCTTCGCTTAATTATAACATAGTACCACTCTGTGGATGGTAGTAAGATACGAGTACACCCGTATCTATTTCAACAATCCCTCAACTTACTAATTCGATGCCATCTATATTTACTGTCGAGTAAATTTCATGACTTAAAAAACTTAAATAACCTGTAAAAACTTAAGTTTCTAACGTTTTCTCCAATAGTATTTCTTTCAACATAATAAAGATATCCCCATATTTTTCCCCAGTAACATTTGACGGTGAAACAATAGAAGGCGCGCCTCCACTGTGGTGTGCCGCGGCCGCTGGGCACCTGCCGCTGGTGAGGTTGCTGGTGCGCGCCGGCGCCAACGTCAACTCCACCACCAGGACCCACAGCACGCCGCTCAGGGCGGCCTGCTTTGATGGACACTACGATATTGTTAAGTTCCTAGTTGAAAATGGCGCGGGTAAGTGGTATTTTTAGAATTTTAGAAAAATTTCTGCATTTTAGTTTTTAATATCTTCAGATATATATAGACCACGGGACAGGGCCGTTGGGTCGTGGCTGCCTTGAAATTAAACTTTCTGAACTTTTGGGCGTTCAGTGAGTAAGCAAATCATCAAAAGAATCTTAAAACCAAATCTGCGCACGCGCATCCATTTCCGCTTACTTCGGGTTGGCCGCGACTCGTCGATCGTGCTGTAGGTTAAGTTCTGAGAATTGAACTCGTAACAGTTATGAAGTATTAATTAAATCACGCAATAAGTAATCATGAATATCACGTAAAGGTTATATGTTTATAATTTAAGATGTAGGCAAATATGGAATTTGTTATAGTTAGTATAGAACGCATTTAGAACATAATGTCTTGTTATGAATGGAATATTTATGTATAATATATGTATAAAGATTCATCGATATGTGTAAGATTACATATTATTCAACCATATAATTTATTTGTTAGTGGAAAATAAAGATTAAGGTCACTAGGCTTAGGCATTGCTCATTCTAACGGACAGAATTCGGAACTAAGGTCATTTAAGTTTTATTTTTTAAATAAAAAATAAAATTTTAAATTTTTCATATTTTTTGCAGATATAGAAATAGCGAATCGTCACGGCCACACTTGCCTCATGATAGCCTGTTACAAGGGCCACATACACATAGCCAAATACCTGTTGTCGTTAAACGCCGACGTCAATAGGAAGAGTGTGAAAGGCAACACGGCGTTGCACGACTGCGCCGAGAGCGGGTCGCTGCATATACTTAAAATGCTTTTAGGGCATGGGGCCACTATGGATGTGGATTCTTATGGTGAGTGGTCTGGATATTCTTTTTTATATTGTATTTTAATGTAAATACATCTATAAATATGATGGTTGTGAATTTGATCTCACTAAGGAGATGGAATTGTTTTCTTTTTCCTGCCCTGGTAAAGCAAGGCGTTAAGTTTCGTTACATAATGTTTCTAATTCGACCGAAATTGTTAAATTGTTTCCGAATTTGAAGTTATCTTAGATACGTTTAACTCTTTGCTTTTGTTCGTTTTTCAGTCTAAAAATGTATACTTTGAGCATACCCATAGACTTCATTGTAAGATTTTAGAAATAAAGACTTGAACCTACGCTTTATATATCTAAAATATAAATATTACTATAGTAAATAATAATAAATTAAATAATTTCCTTTTAGGGATGACTCCTCTGCTAGCCGCATCAGTGACCGGTCACACTCACATAGTAGAACATTTAATAAGCGCCGAAAATGGTCTCGTATCGCGCCAACAAAGGATCGACGCGCTAGAACTGTTGGGCGCAACTTACGTAGACAAGAGACGAGACATGGTGGGAGCTCTGGCGTTGTGGAAACGAGCGATGGACGATAGGTGAGTTGGTTTTTTAAGAGATAGGAGGATTTCGTAGGTTTGAAAACAAATACAAATTTGTATATTAGACAAATTTTGTAAGGAAGGAGATCATTCCTTTCCTCCATTGGTACTAGTTGAATTTAGTAATCTTCCATTTTATAACCGGTAGCTTATAAATAGTATAGTTCATATAAGAATATCATGTTAAAGTAGCATTCAGCAATCCGTTATCCGTTTATCCGTCTAGGGGGATACCCAGACAACGGAGGGGAAATAATAATAATCTATAAAAAAAAATACCTAAATCGTTTCCTTCAATAAGATCGAAAAGCACATTTAAACCATTTAAAATGCAAACAATTTCAGATTCCCATCAGACGACAGCGAGCCGATACCCAAACCCAAGGATATACCGCGGATAGAAGCATACGACTACGCAGTGGAGCCCACCAACGCGCAGCAGCTGGAGGAGCTCCTGGCTGACCCCGACGCGATGAGGATGCAGGCCCTCGTCATACGCGAGAGGATATTAGGTAACTTGATTTACGTTAATTTATCTGTAGTTTATTTTGGTATCCAGGAACTGGAATTTTGATTGGCTATTCCAGTCCTTCGAATACTGTGATAGACGTGTTATTGATGAGAACGCTACTAGTTCTTAAAAACGCAATTCATGTGGTCAATTTGCTTAGACTGATTACATTACATTTTACACAAACCAATAAAAAAAATAATTAAGAAAAACACGGAAACAAAACAGGCACCGACGATCAAAGTCTATGGTATATAATTAATTAATATTAAAAAAAAAACAAAAACATTTGTTAATATTTTAACAACATAAACAGGTTGTAGGACACTCCGTTCTCATTAAGACACTTCCGTTTCTCGCTTTCTGCTGTATTCTGTAGGCATTCCATATTGAGTGGCGGAGCTCAACGCCGCGATACTTTCCTTAATAATGTTTTCTAAGTCGTTAGTAATTTCTTATAGGTTATTTGCTTACCTTTGCTTTGGGTAGATTAATTTTCAAACAATCTTCTAAAATATGAATATTCGCACTACTCAAGCTTATGTCGATATGGTTAGATTTAGTTGTTATGTTTTTGTATGAATGTATTTTATTATTAAAATATTTTAGAAATTTTCATACTTTCCTTATTTAAAATGAGACTGTTAAACGAAGCATGATACTTTTAAGTATTTAAAATATGCTAATAACTTTTATTATTTGAATTAAAATATTATTCATGCTACGAATATGGTGATTGTTAGAATAATAATATTATCAAAAAAATCAAATCAGCTTCACGCTGTATCCCGCACACAGCAGGGTAGGCAGAGGGAGCCTAGTGTTTTTAGATTGCGTGTTGAGTGGCAGAACTCAACGCCGCGCTTAGCCTCGACACCAGAGCGAAGAAATGGAAATATAAATTTAAGTAAATATTTCATCTCCTCGAGTGGGGATCGAACCCACAACCAGTCGGTTTACAGTCACACTTTGTGCCGCTGCGCCACGACTGGCCTCAAGTGTGAATCTTAATAATATACAATCTTATAATAATATTATAAGATTGTATATTATTAAGATTCACACTGTATCCCTTACATACTAGGATGGTCACTTGCGTTCCTCGCTTGATTTATTTAAAAAGAGAATAGTGTATTTTAGAATAGTGAGTACTTTCCTTCTAAGAGAAATTTCTCGAAATGGTTGATTATGGCGCGCTGACCATTTGAGTTTCATTGTGTATAATAAATATTGTGTAAGTTTTAGGTTTCCTGTTTAATATTATGTCTGACAATAAATAATTAGCAAATGCTACTACTACTAGCTTCATGTATCCCTAGCGGGGTAGTCAGAGAGTACGGAGCTCCATATGCTAGTCTCTGCATACATACTTTCCCCTCATTCACTCTCTTCATTGTGGATTCGATCAGCGAATCTGTCCCCGCATATTCTACGAAGAATCGCATCGCATCTCCACACCATTCATGTTTCTTTTCATCCTTTTTCGGTAATTTCCACGTTTCGTTGCCGAGCGTCGGTACTAACACCCCATTGTGTACGGCAGCAATATGCCTATTTGCACCCATCTCGTATATCCATCCTTACTGAACATACTTCCCAAGTATACCACTTCATTCACTTGTTCCAATATCTTACGATTTACACTGATCTTGTCTCTTTTCTTCTTTTTTCCAAATACCACAGAACCTTTGTTTTACTCGCATTCAAGCTCAGATTCTTATTTTCACACCCTACTTTCTTAGTGGTGACTAATGCTTGCGGCTCGTATTCTTATGATGCAATGTGGACAGCATCACTTACGTAGAGCAGGCAATTTACATATAAGTCGGCTATCCAAGTACAAATACAACAACCAAGCTGCCATGGCGCATGCTTGCTTAACACCTGATTGGATGTCAAATCAAAGCATGCTAGCTACTCTTATGCTAGCTACTACTCCCTTCTCTTACTCTGAAAGGAGATGTAACAGCCTGCAACAAGGGTCCGCTCACATTGTGCCGTGATATTATCTCTCATAATTTCGTATTCACGAGAATTGCACAAAAACAAAAATAAGTCCAAGAGCCACCATGTCCCCACAGGCCCGGCGCACCCCGACACGTCGTACTACGTGCGCTACCGCGGCGCCGTGTACGCGGACGCGGGCCGCTTCGCGCGCTGCCGCCAGCTGTGGCACCACGCGCTCGACATGCAGCGCGCCGTGCTGCCGCCGCTGTCGCCGCTCACGCACTCCAGCCTCTACAGCTTCGCCGAGCTGTTCGCGTACATGCTGGCGGAGCGCGCGCGGCCGCCGCTGAGAGGTATATTATAGCTAATTGGGTTATATTTACAGGGCGAGGCAGTATTTCACGCTAAAACACCGTTTGGCTCTTTATAGGAAACAGATTCAGCCTCATATGGAGTGCTCCCTAGTATCAGTCATGAATCATCTCATGGCACACAACGTAGAGCCGTTTGAATCATTGGCGACCCAATAACATTATAATATAACAATTTCAGGTCGCATAGTACCACCAGTCACATTCGAGGACATCGATCCAGTATTCCGTAAAGCTCTCTCCGAAATCAACAGAGGAATGGAACTCCTGACCTCCAAAGTGATAGACAGAGAGCACACACTTTCCACTTTACAACGCGTGTTGGTGATCTCTCTCCATTTAGCTGCTTTACTGGCGAGGTTACTAGATACGCCCGAATGTACGCAGGAGGTGACAAGAGAGATACATAAGGCTGTTTACGCGTTGGTTAAATTAGACATTAAGGTTCGTATGGGTTTCTTTTTTTATGTTTGTGTTTTTTTTATGTTTGTGCCTTTTAACTTTACCGTAAGTTTAGGGGAGCAAAAAAATTAAATAAACCCTGAGAGGTCGGATCCGAGGCCGGTGAGGATCGGGTCGCTCTTTCAGTGTGTGTTGTAAAATAGCGAGCGAAACACTACATATAAATGTAAAGTTGCCGCACTGAAGTTAGCTGCAGATGATCCTGCACAGATTCGATTTAATGATCTTACTTTCCTTTATTCTGTTCCTAAACGCGAGAGGAACCTTAATTTGAAAGTCCGGTCTCACCCGCAGGTCCGGCAGGGGCGCTCGGCGCTGCACATAGCGTGCTCGTCGGAGGTGGGGCGCGGGCGCGGCGCGGGGTCGCCGGGCGCGGCGGGGGCGGCGGGCGCGGGGGCGGCGGGGGCGGGCGCGGGGGGCGACGCGTGTCCCGCGCTCGTGGCGCTCATGCTGCGCCTCGGCGCGCCGCCCGACGCGCGCGACGCCGACGGGAACACGCCGCTGCACCTCGTGTGCAAGGTGGGTGCGCGTGTGCGTGCGTGCGTGCGTGTGCGTGCGTGCGTGTGCGTGTGTATGATTCCTCTTCTGTTCGCAATAACATTTTTTTGTATTAAGTTAATAAAGAAATAATAATGTTACACAACTTTCATTTGTTAATCATATTCCATTCCATTCCATCTAGAATAAAATGTATAATTTATTTAATAAATTACATTTGGCATACCACTAATTGACATATTGATCACGTTTCAGTTGAACCCGTGTCCGGCTGAGGTGGTCCGCGAGCTCCTCTCCCACGGCGCCCACATAGACACAGTGAACTACGAGGGCGAAACGCCCGAGGAAATACTTAAAACTAACCAACAAAATATAACATCCATAGTAAATCCATTGAAATATACCACCTTGAAATGCCTGGCAGCTAGAACGGTCAAAAATTATAGGTTGCCGTACAGACACGTTGTGCCACATTGCCTCCATTCTACTATTATTACGCATTGATTTTTTTTAAGTCGTTTTTTTTATATATATATATGTTTGTATTTGTACAGTGTAAACTCTATATAACGTCGTCGGCTCTGCTCAAAATTGGAAAATCAATATAATTTTGCTCTATATTTGTTTATTTTTTAAGTTGACCGTAACTTTGTCAGTATGTAAGAAAAATTAAATTTGACGTACTTTACCTTGACTTGTTTTGACCAACGTGACGTTTATACTTAGGTGCCAATATAATAATATGGTATCATCGAGCTGGTCTGATGATGGAGCCTAAAGGTGGGAGATGAAACCATGTGACAGTTCAGATAATTACAGACTAGATAATAAAGCAATAAAATTACAGACAAAAGAGTGTATGAATCTTCAGTTCTTACTAATTTTGGCAACCTAGAAAGTCCTGTTTTGTTTTTAATCAGTTTCAGTGCATTCCGCACACAGCAGGGTAAGCAGAGGGAACCTAGTGTTAAGACACACCGTTCCCCAATTTCTGCCGCATTCTGAAGGCTTTGCGTGTTGAGTGGCAGAACTCAACACCGCGCTTTGCCTCGACACCAGAGCGAAAAAATGGAAATATAAATTTAAGTAAATACTTCATCTCCTCGAGTGGGAATCGAATCCACAACCAGTCGGTTTTACAGCCACGCTTTGTGCCGCTGCGCCACGACTGGCCGTTGTTCTTAATAATAACCTAAATTATCGTTTTTTGACTATAGCAACCAAACGTTGAATAATATCGACGCATTGGAGTTTAATATAGTAACGTTACAAGGAGTTTGCACTGTATTTGTATATATAGTTAATAAATGGTCTCTATGTGTATTGAATATCTTTTTTTTATCACATAAAAACTGAGTCAAACCTAACCTATAAATGTAAACGCCATTTTATATTAACTTTTGATGTGTGCATTTAGTAACGAAAATCGTTAATTATGTTAATTTTGTTCATTATAATTTGTAATATGGCAACACTGACATATATGTAAATTGAGTATAAAATTGAGAGAAAGCCAAGTCTAAATGAAAATATAAAGCGTGGTAATTAAATATTTAATACAAAATACATAATGTTAGCTATCCAATATCTAAGTTTTCACTTTTTATATATTTTGCTTGAGAAATTCTGTAATTATAATATAAAAATGTCTTATACATTACAAGAATGTATTTGAAAATCATATTTAATTTATAAAAATATTTATTTTGTAATTGTGATATTGACATATTTTATGACATCCTCAGAATTAAATTGAACTCAAAAATGTTCTTATGTCACTTTAGTCTGTTCTGTTCTGTCCCGTTATTATGGCGTTACGAGCGTGTCAGTTGAGCACAGTCGCACGAAAGAGGTTGTACTACTTACATTGTTATCAATTTTACGTTATGTTTTTTTTAAATTTTGAATGATATTGTGAACTGGTAGAGATATGGTAGTAGATAGACTGGTTCAAATACTACGACAAAAAAATATATAATTCATTTTAACAAATATAGATTAAAATTCAATGTGATATAAAAAAATGCTTATTACTATTTTTTATTTATATCTTTTGAATTCTATTACATATGTTTATTTTTTATTTAACCTTTTTGAATTTCTGTACATAATTATATAGATTATTTACATAGACATAATTATATAGATTTCTATATATTATTGTATTTTGAAATTCGGTGCACGACGTAGCAAGGTAGGCGGAGGGAACTTGAGAACCTAGTGTTAAGATACACCATACTATTCATTAAGAGATTTTCTTCAATAGGATTCGAACCCACAACCTGTTGCGTTTACAGTCGCACGCTTGTACTTCTGCGCCAAGACCGTTGATATAAATTATTATTAAAATATTGATGTCATTGATTTTCCTATTAATAAGGAATATAAATAAAAGGGTAAATTATTTTTATTTTCATATGTAAACTAACAAAAAAAACTGTATAAATTTTAAAAATAAATAAATCAGCTTCACGCTGTATCCCGCATACAGCAGGGTAGGCAGAGGGAACCTAGTGTTAAGACACTCCGTTCCCCACTTTCTGCCGAATTCTGGAGGCATTGCGTGTTGAGTGGCAGAACTCAACGCCGCCCTTAACCTCGACACCAGAGCGAAGAAATGGAAATATAAATTTAAGTAAATATTTCATCTCCTCGAGTGGGGATCGAACCCACAACCAGTCGGTTTTACAGTTACACCTCGTGCCGCTGCGCCACGACTGGCCTCAAATTAATATTGTATAAATTTTGTTACTGCTAATATTTTTTTGATCTGTTTTTAAAGATTCTTTACAAAATAAGATATTATATGTCTTTTGTATTGTGTTTTTTTTTAATATTTTGTAGGGCAGCTAGCATAGTTTGATAAATGTGTATGTATTAATTATGGTCATTAAAAATGTCTAAAAATCTTTATAAAAGATATATTTTCGTCGGAATATAATAAGTTATAATAATTTCATTTATTCTCGATCGCCTTTTAACGAATTTATTGTAAATTTCAATATTTATTTTTTTGTAATACCACTTAATATATTGAAAATGAATAAAATATATATTTTATAGCGTGTACTCGAATGTTGAAATGATAATGGTATAAGAGATTATATGTTTGTCGGTAGTATAGTGCCACTTGTTAGTACTCACTGTTGTATAAAAAATAATTAAAAGATTTTCAGCTCAATTATTTTAAGACCACATTTCAATTGATTTTATTACTTTATTTTTAATGTCATTCATGTTATATATATTTATGGTCGAGTGTCTTTTTGCACTATTTTTTTATTTTTTTCAAATGCATGAGTAGGTTTGGTTATGACTAGTTTTTAATTTTTTTTTTCTATGATTGACTACTTTTGTTTTCTATATGTACATACGTAAATACCGCTAAGGCCGAATTAACAATATTATGTATGTACTATTGTACTTTGAACTTAGCAGGATTTGAGTCTACTAAATATGATATGTAATAAAAATATTTTAATAATATTTCAGTGACCTAAGTCTTTATCTTTGTACGACGATAACTAGTCTATTATTTTACGTATATTTTATTCAATATGGCCGTAACAAAGTGTCCGTCACACCGTACGGATTTTTTATTGTGCATTTTTATTTGCATACACTTTGAATGAGGGGGCCATCCGTAAATTAATCCCCGGAGACCAACTAATGTGACGTATTTTAATTATTATCTTCCCTATTGTTTATTGAATTGTCTTCCCGAGTGAAACAATGTGCAAAAGTTCAGAAATCTTAACATCAAGACCGCCACGACACATTGTCCGTATTATAATTCACGGGGGGCCCCTTTATGCTTATTGTTTACAGGTTCCCAAAATACGGTGTGAATCAGGATTGTCAGTGTAAAAATAGTATAAGTAGGTAGTTTATACGAATTAAAATTAAATGAAATTTCTGTGTATATTATGATATAACGACAAAATTAATTATTTTATTGATTTACTATAAAGAAATTAAATGTATATTGAATCGCGAGTGTTAGTTATAGTTTTGTAATTTTCACAAGTTTGTTAGTTGTTTATTCTAATAGTGATAATGTAGTACAGCGTGATTATGAATTATTGTAGGTATTTTTGAAATTAATAAATTTGCTTTAAAATACATGGGCATTTTTTCCGGTTTCGAAACTTTGAAGAACCTAAGAATTTTTAAGATATTGCTTGTTGAGTGGCGGAGTTTAAAGCCGCGCTTGGTCTACTTGAGAGGAAATGTTAATAATTGAATTATAAGCATTCTCCTGGGGAAACAGAACCCACGACCTCAACGTTAACAACCAGACGCTGGGCCACCACGCATGTTTTAAAATTTTCTGTCTTGTATGTTTAAATTCAAAGTCTATTTAATAACTATTTAACACATTAGGAACATATATTTCTATGCGTGAATAAGTGATAAGTACTAACATTAGTTTTCCTCACTCGACCACGCAGGCGAAGCCGCTGACAAAAACTACTTCAGGTAGGTGCGGCGTACTATAAAAACAATATCGTTACATTTATAAAATTATAAACTAAATAAAGGCAATTAATTAAACAAGAGGCCAGGGTTAGTTTGAGGCCAGTCGTGGCGCAGTGGCACAAAGTGTGACTGTAAAACCGACTGGTTGTGGGTTCGATCCCCAAACGAGAAGATGAAATATTTACTTAAATTTATATTTCCATTTCTTCGCTCTGGCGTCGAGGCAAAGCGCGGCGTTGAGTTCTGCCACTCAACACGCAATGCCTCCAAAAATTCGGCAGAAAGTGGGGAACGGAGTGTCTTGACACTAGGTTCTCTCTGTCTACCCTGCTGTGTGCGGGATACAGCGTGAAGCTAATAAAAAAATTAAACAAGAACATGCATGCCAATCATTTATTAACTAGTAAATGTAAAAAAATATAGTGTTAAAAATAATATCAAATATTTCGATAATTATATAAAAGATTAGTTTATACTTATAGTAAATACATATTTTATAAAAGTATTTTTTTTATAATATTATATATATTTTTTTATTTGAAATGCTTTCTTTCGTTTAATGTAAGAATAATCCCAATATTTTTTTTCAATTGTTACATATCATATTCAGCAATTTTAAATTTTTTTACTCATGGACAATAGGTAAATATAATTCCTAAAAGTATTTGAAAATATAGTTTAACTGAACAGACAATAAAAAAAATTGTGTAAGTTTATGGAAAAATTAATATGCTTCATTTTCATTTGTTGTCATATTTTCATTTACCAAAGAAAATAAGTTTTAGCTGTTGGGGTGCGGTTTGCAGTAACTGGTGCAGCTCCTCAGTGTTAGATCCGGGGAACAAACTCCACATAATTTTCACTGAATCCAGATTTCTCATCATAACTTTAGCAATTTGAACACCTTCTAGATTTTTCACTTTAGCTATCTTGATGACTGGTTCTATAGGCATCTTCTTGAGCTGAAATTTTCTTATGGCACAAACTAATGGCCAGTATAAGAATTGTTCATAAAAATGTTCTGTACCAGTCACTGCCGATAGAAATAATTTACATCTTTGTTCGTTTTCATTATTCCAAGTGAGTCCCAGTGCAATGGCTTCGGATGATTGCAAAGTGGGAAATCTGTGGCGGTTCTCAAAAGCATAGGCCGCTACTAAGCCAGAGAGTCGATTTGCAGTGAATTCAAAGTTCTCAATCAAAACATTTGGCCCAGTTTTCTTCACCAGCAAAGGTGTTCTATAATATTATATTGATTATTAAATAATATATATGTAAGTATTTATCATTAGTGTGCACAAACTAATAATAATTACAATTTTTCAGTATCACATCCACATGCCAAGATAAGGTTACTTTGAATGGCAGAACTTAATATCACATTTTGTAGAGCAGTAATAATAAAAATATAATTATTGATCCACTAGTGTGGATCAAACTCACAATCATCATATTTACAGTCAGATGCAGCCCTGCAACCATACTATACTGCATCACAATGGTCTCAAGTACCGAAATATCAACACTCAATTGTATAAATAATAATAAATAAAATATTTCACATTCAAAAATACAATAAATAATATATAATAATAATTTAATTTAATAATAAATAATTAAATTGTTTTACTTAAATTCCTGGAGGCCATTGTGCTGCAGTCACAGGGACTTTGTAATCGTTGTGGATTTATTTTCGCACTTGGGGGAATAAATTATTTTCATAAAATTTTTCTGGTAAAGAGACAAACTGTATTATTGAGTTAGCCGCTAACATGCCGTCTGTCTGCAAATTAAGTAAATAATAAATTAATGTTTATACTGAGTGACTAACTTGTTTTCCAGATACATTTCTTTAAGTGCTTACTTCACCAGGCTTTACATCTTTAAGCGATTGTCTTAATTCATACCCCTTTGATAAAATAGTCTTAATACTGTCGCTATGTCTCAAAAATTCTGAATCTTTATATACTTCATAGAACATTTTTCCGGAAAATATTGGAAGTTCATTCTCTTTTGATGAAAATTCAAATTTTTTCATTGTTCTGAAAACAAAATAGATAAAAGTTATCTTGGGTTAGTTAATTCATGTTATGTAACAAAATATTTATATATTTATATATAGAATAATGGGTTCAGCTTGAATCAACTAAAATTGTAAAATCGAGGAAAATTCTAAAATAAGTATAAAGTGAAGACCAGAGTGACTCCTGACAAGGCACTCTCCTTAAGACGAGGAAGGTGAAGCTACAATATATATTATAAAAATATCAAAAACCTGGTCGTGAAATATTGGCCTAAGTATCGTCACCGACATTTCACTTTAATATTATTAGAAATACATTATTTGTACTATGTATTGTTACAAAGATCCTTAAAACATATCTAAAGAGGTACCACATATAATTAATACTCTGTAATAGTCTACTTAAATAAATAAACAAAAATAAATAAATTTATATTAATATACGCGCGGCGTTGAGTTCTGGCACTCAACACGCAATGCCTCCAGAATTCGGCAGAAAGTGGGGAACGGAGTGTCTCAACACTAGGTTCCCTCTGCCTACCCTGCTGTCAGCTGTGTGCGGGATACAGCGTGAGTTGTTAAGTGATTCATAAAATCACTTATTGGCGACAAAGTGAACATCATTATATTATTACCTCAAAATATTGAAGTTGACACTCAAAAGGCTTTTGTAAACAATGACAATTAAGACTAATTCCTGTGAACCTAATAAAAGTTTAATAAAAAGGGGAATACCCTTTAAAACTTCGAATTATTTGGATGCGTTCAAAATTAATCTCAGATTGTTTATTATATCGCTTATTGTGTAATATGTTTATATAAGCGACGTAAAGAGAGAGTTTAATTAAATCACAAAAAATAATTAATATAATTTTATTCAATATAATAGGGGGAAAATGAATTTAAAATTAGCACTATGTTACTTTTTAACGTTGGCATCTTAGTGTTACTATAATTATAAATGCTATTTTTTTTAAGCAAATGTAAAAAATAGTTAAGTAAGTTATCAAATTATTTAATAAAATGGTTATCAATTTTTTTAATAAAATGGTTATCAAATTATTTAATAAATCCGATTAGAGATTCTTAAAGACAGATTCTTGAAGGTAGATAAATTGTTGAGACTGGTCGTCAATTGATATTAGATACAGTTTATCTAACCAGTGTTTCGGCTTACATTTTCAAATCTTATTCAAATGCTTGAACGCAATGGGTACTGACAGGCAAGCATAACATGGACGTCGAAGTTATTTTAGCAATTGCGTTAGGCTTGACTACAAAATTCAGATAGCCTAAGGGAAGAATTGACACTGCTGCACTATCGTATGTCCCACAAAACATATCAAATTTACCGCCTCAGATGGGCAGGAAATTTCGAGGTTTAGGGTGCTGAGTGGCGGAATTTAACGCCGCGCTTTGTCTTGTTAGCTGAAAGCAAAGATATGCAAATATTAAGTATTTCATTACCACAAGTGGAAGTAGAGCGGTAAAGTCTAGCGCTCCGAGACGCCTCATATTTTTAATTTCACTCTTTAATTTCCATATATTGCAAAGAAGAACTTAACTATTGTTAAGAGTTTAAGATATACCATTTCACACTTTCCGCGCACTTTTCGAGACTGCTGATGGTACTCAATGCTGCGCTTTGCACAACAAGGAAATTATTTAAATAAATGTAATCTGCTGCTTCGCGCTGTATTTCTCATCCAGGAAGGTAGGCAAAGGGAACCTAGTGTTTAGACACTTCCCACTTTTCACCGAATTCTGAAGACATTGCTAGTTGATTGGCGGAACTCAACGCCGCGCTTTGCCTCAACACTAGCAAGTAAATGGGAAACCTCACACTAGCGAGTAAATGGGAAAATCCCAAACGCTATGCTCTATTACTCAAATATAATATTTTAAATATATCTTTTTTATATCTATATATATATCTTTGATTATTCCGTACGGAGAAAGCAAATTGTTTCATTTAAAACAATATACTTATCCGGGCAAGTCTGATGGAATGTAGTCAGACATAACTAAAAGTGGGAAGGCACTGTAACAACGGGGATCAACTTAATTGAATACCTCGCCGGTACTAATGGAACTCGTTCCAATATTATTGTTATTTTTTTTGTTCATTTGTCCTATACTTTTCCGATAATTTGTTTTTTTTCTTTTATATAATATATTTCTTATCTTGACCTAGAAGTAAAATTTAGGTATTGTGCATGGAACTTGGTGTCTTTAATTCGTATTATATTCGAGTTTAGTTGTTCTTATTAACTTTTTTTTTCTAATATCTTTTATTTTTAATTAAAACCAATGAATAACTTCATCAATCTCAATATTTATGTGTAATTTGGTGTAGTCTTATATAGGCAGAGGGAACGTAGTGTTAAGACAATCTGTTACTTATTTTCCGTTGAATTCTGGAGATTTTGTGTGTTGAGTAGCGGAACTTTGTTAATTGCCTCGGCACCAAAGCGAAGAAAAAAAATATAGTGAAAATTTAATTTCCTCGCGTGGGAATCGAACTCACATCCTGTAGCGTTTAGTCACACTTTGAGCCCTTACGCCACGACTGGCCTCACTTAAATGACTTAAAATTTATATATTCAGAATTGTTGTTGTTGATTACGTTTTTACTCATCTCAACCTACTTAGGTACGTACCTGCTTATCTATATTATTAAACTATAGACAGACAGGGCTTTTTGAAGGCCAAAAATTCAATTCTCCCTTTTCATAATATTTTCAAATATTGTATTAAACCTCTCTATTTTATATTTATAAAATAAATATTAAAGAACATTTTTGTAATGGTTTCGGATATGATCCATATCTGAATAACTTTCATTTAGCCTTAGCTTGTATCCCTAGCGAGGTAGTCAGAGAGAATGGAGCGCCAAACGCTACGATCTCTTTATACCTCTTTCGCCTCGTCCACTATTATCAAAATTTTTACGTGTTCTTTCTCCAGTATCTTTGATACTGTTTTCGGACCTGCCATTTTGTATATATTTAGGGTTCCGTACCTTTAAAGAGAAAAAGGAACCCTTATAAGATCACGTTATTGTCCGTCTGTTGTCATATTTCAATACTATAAAGGGAATTAAAATAAATAGAGTAGTTCCGGTGACTTCCAATTATGAAATTTGGAAGCTGCAGGGAGTATTTGTTCAGGAAAAAAACTATACATTTGTGTTTAAAAACTATAAATTAAGAAAGGGCCTTTAAAAGGAAGCAAAATTTACTCGTTCAAGTGAAGTTTTAGATGAAAGGGCTGACTGAAATTCAGACTAGCTCCGCTAGTCTGAATTTCAGTTTCAATTTTTTGTATGGAACCCAAGGTTCTAAAGTCTCAAGGGCGAGCTGACTCGTGCTTGCCGTTTTATTTGCGGATTCGATCACTTAAATAAATTAATGATTTCTATTTATCTGCATTAAAGTCTCGAATTTAGCAATATCGCGAAAACGATAGTAGTAGGGGTGTGTGGGCAGTAGTCCGGAAAGTTAAAACGAGCCTCCCTCCCCCAAGCAGTTTCCGCTGAAAATGTTGGAATTAATTAACGTTTCTGTATTTTTAAATTCTTCAAAATGAAATAGACAATTGTCTAGACTGTCACGGTCTTTAATGGACCCAGGAGTTGATTGCTTGCAATAAAATAATTTATAAAAAAATATATACTATGGCACGTTTACAATTAGATGTAAAAAAAATCAGCTTCACGCTGTATACAAATATAAACATACAAATAAATCAAAAATAAATAAATAAATTCGGCGGAAAGATGGGAACGGAGTGTGTTACCACTAGGTTCTCTCTGCCTACCATGCTGTGTGCAGGATACAGCGTGAAGCTGACATACGAAATATTTTTTTTTCTTACATGTATTATGTAACAGCACTTATATTAAGTGAAGTGCTACTTTATGCAACAAAATATTGCATCAAATAAGTATGTAGGTTGAGGCCGTCGTGGCGCGGCCCACAGAATCCTTAGTCGTAGCTCGCCATCATTGCGAGTTAGTTTTTTTTTATTCACGGTGTTTCCCGCGTTTAGCAGAGCACGGCAGAAGGAACCAGTAATGGAGTTAACGTTATTCTGTTCTCTAATTCGATCGTATGTTTCTAGGCATAGAGTACTGAGTGGTGGAAATCAACTAGCTATCATTAATAAACAAAAAAAAAACCGGTCACTCGAGTCGGAAAAGAACCACAAGCCGTCGTTTACCTTATTATATACCTTTTTGTCGTTACAAATTGTTTAACACTTAAAAAAAATGATCAACAACAATCAAATCACGCCTGTAATTACTAAACCCGCGATTGCTATTGGAAGGGGTCTGTTAGACCGGCAAATAGCATTACTCTTGTTAAACCGATTACAGTACCAGCACAATTCAATATTGGACCGCGGCGCCAACATATATTCGTGCTTACGAGTTAACTTGTGTATGTATGTTTTTGTATTTGTACATATCTATGTACCGTGGTTGAAGGTTCGATTTTCGCTCAAGGAAATGGAGTATTTAATATTTTCATTATATTACTCAACACACACTGTCGTCAGAATTGGGCGGAAAGTGGAGAGTGGAGGAGTCTCAATTAGTACGAGAAGCTATAAAAAAATTATAAATAGGTAGATTATTCGGTGGATATTTTTCAATTTTCAGCGTAACTACATAGAATCAAACTATACTGTTTATGATTATTTTAATCACAAACGTTTTTAAAATAATCATTTGTTACAATTATTGTTTGCAAGAACAGTATCTATCTTTGAGAAATATGTACGTACTTCACTTAGCATACACTAACTTTTTGAAGGTTTTATGTAAATTAGTTCAACTAAACAAATATAAGATGAAGTGGTGAGGACAAAGCGATGAAATATAAGAAGCTATATTATGCAAATGTATTCTAGAACCTATAGAAAAAAGAGGGATTTTTTAGCTTAACGCTGTACCCTGCGCACAGCAGGGTAGGTAGAGGGAACCCAGTGTTAAGACACTCCGTTTCCCACTTTCCGCCAAATTCCAAAGACATTGCGTGTTGAATGGCGCTTAGCCCTGAAACCAGAACGAAGAAACGAAAATATTAAATATTTCATTTTCTCGAGTGGGAATTGAACCAACAACCGGTCGCATTTCCAGTCCTACGCGAGTGCCCCTAAAAAACTTTTCGCACGGCCAATATAGTCAGAAAACCTATTCACACAAACTATTTTTTAATTAAACAGCAATATTACGTAAGGCCAATAAAATCAAAATCATACGAAAATATAAGAGAAACAATTTAAACTCAATAAACAACTTAATAATAAATTTCATCAAAAATAAGCAATTTCATTATAAAGGTGCTGACAATACGCTTAGCGTACATTGTTACGTGTTTACGTAGACTGTGTAACGTACACACAAATCGTACAATGTACGCTGAACATAATTTTAGAGTTTATCTGATGGAGGATTACGCGAGGAGATTATGGACGCCCGTCGGCCTCTCAAATTGAATTGTAATATGCCGTTATTAATAACAGCGGGCTGTTGTAGGGTTGATTGGGGATGGTTGGAAAATAATATTTTTTTTATCGTCGATTTGGGTACAGTCGCGCTCGTGGTGCAGGGGCACTAGGCGCGACTGTTTGTGGGTTTGATTCCCAGTCGAAGTATAATATTTAATATTTTCATTTCTTCACTGTGGTGACTAGGCAAAGAGCGACGTTGAATTTCGCCATTCAACTGGCAATGTTTCCAGAAGTCGGCGGGAAGTGTGAAACGATGTAATATCTTAACCCTAGGTTTCCTCTGCTTTTTCTGCTGTGAAGCTAAAAAAAAGTTAAAATAATAAATAATTAATAAAATTTATGCCAATATAAAGAGAAAAATAGTGTTAATAACTCATTGCACGAATATTAGCACTGCGTTTTAACTAAATAGATATAATAAATGAAAATATTTTAAATATAGACAGTATAGACAGTCGTGGCGCAGTGGCACAAAGTGTGACTGTAAAACCGACTGGTTGTGGGTTCGATCCCCACTCGAGGAGATGAAATATTTACTTAAATTTGTATTTCCATTTCTTCGCTCTGGTATCGAGGCTAAGCGCGGCGTTGAGTTCTGCCACTCAACACGCAATGCCTCCAAAATTCGGCAGAAAGTGGGGAATGGAGTGTCTTACACTAGGTTCCCTCTGCCTACCCTGCTGTGTGCGGGATATAGCGTGAAGCTAATTTAATTTAATTTTTTTTTTACCTTAATTTTTTTTTTTCGTTATAAATTAAACACCCATTTGTTTATGTCTTTATCAAAATAATGATAAGACCAGGCACTAAAACTTACAAAACTTAATAAATCAAACCACGGGCGGTAATTAGTATCAACTATCTGATATACAAACTAAACCAAAATGATCACCTATTGTTTATATTTAAAAAGAAAAATAAAACTACCCTCATATTATCTAAAATCACAACCCTATCACACACAATCGTTCGTTGAGGCGCGTCATTTTTTCCGCAAATTTTAAGCGTCTCCCCCAGAATGGTTCGAATCAGCTATATTTGTACAACAAGAGCTCGCCCGGGAACATTGACTATACCTACAATAGCCCTTTTTGTTTAACGACGCAGCTCTATGGGTAGTGCACAGTATTTTTTCTTTTTAGGGTTCCGTCCTTCAAAAGGTAAAAACGGGACCCCTATAGATCTACTTTTTTGTCCGTCTGTCCGTCTGTCAAGACTATTTATCGAGAGATTGCGTGGAGGTATCAAGCTGATATTAATATATAATATTCAGCTTTGTGCTTCCTTGAAACACTGAAAAAATCAAGTTTCCCAATCAACACAAACCAAAGATACCAGCGCTTATGTATCTTTTTTTGGACATTTTGTATAAAATTCACAGCGTAATTTAAACTTTTATAAATTGTCCTACCCGTTGACCTACAATTCTGAAATTGATACTGAAGCCTCGTTGGGAGAGTTCGACTCGCACTTAACCGCTTTCTTTTCGTTTTCAATACCCCGTTGAGGAAGATTTTGCAATATGTAACAATAGGTTAATAATGCTATTACAATTTTATTTATCGTATTGTAGAGTTATTGTTGGGATTTCGTCATTGATAATATCATAATTGGCTTTTAGAAAATGTGCAATTTTAATTTACGTCCAGTTCTAACATACAAACACACTTGTATATTATATATAGAGGTTTGCAAAAAGGTCGGTACAATAATTATAATATACGTCCGTGACAACGATAACTTGAATGTAGAGAAAAATATTATAAAATCATCTCCTTTTCTATGATTATGACATGATCGATTAAATCACGATAAAAGAATAGTATACGTTTTTCGACAAAACGGGGAAAGAATAAAGAAAGGAAGAATATTTTTTTAAATTGCGTTTCTGCGACATTAAACGTCGACGTCAAAATTATATAATACGAACATTATAAAACAATATCAACATATTCTTTTTTCACACCAGTTCGATCGATGGCTGCAAGTCCAGGTTCTAATCCCGCAGGGGACGCCCTTACCGCTGACGACATCCAATCAACCAGTTGCGTAGTGCTTGCAATTTTTTCATGGTTAGATGGTACCTTCCTCCCTACTCACCCAGTGTCGCGGTAAAAGCCAATTCTGCGAAATGTTGAGAACGGAGTGTCTTAAAACTAGGTTCCCTCCGTCTACCCTACTGCGTGCGCGGGGTACTACGTAAAGCTGATTGATTGACTGACAACTTTTGAATCGTCAAGTTTAATATAAATAATGTAAAAAAATCTTTTAATTTAAGAAATCTAAGACGTGGTCCACTACTCTCAAGGTACAGCAAAAATAGGAACCAATTACATAAATAAACAGCATAAAAATCGTTTAAAATTTACTTTTTAATTTAGAAAATAGTTTTTACATATATAAATGGAAATACTTGAGTGTTGTCTATAACACAATACACAACAAAATTGTTCGTAGTAAATTTGGCCGCAAGGACCCTGCTGTGTTGCATTGAAGCGATTAGATTACATTATTTTTTGGTAGATATTATATACCCGATAGCTTTCCTTGATAAATGCACTATCTAATACAACAAAAAAATCTATTCAAGCCAGTAGTACCTGAGATTAGCGATTATTTAAATTTTATAATTCTAAGTCAATGCTACAAATTAATAGAATTGGAGAAATAAAGATAAACACCCAATTTTCTAATTTCTCGTTTATGAAGGTTCTTTTTTCTGTGCTAGTGCTGTGTGCTAAGGGATTACAAACTTGGATTGTCGATAATAATTTCAGTTTGGTACTCCGACGAGTTGTTGTGGGAAAATCTTGACCGACAGACAACAGAGTGATCCGTTAACAATTCAATTTTTTTATAACTTTAGACACTTCCGTACCCGACTTTCCTCTAAATTCTTGAGACATTGCTTGTTGAGTGGCGGAACTCACCGCCGCGCTTTGCACAATAAACATCTTTATTGAATATTTCTTAGTATATTAAATAGTATTTAATATTATTTAATATATTAAATACGCAGTGGCACGAAGTGTGACTGTAAAACCGACTGGTTGTGGGTTCGATCCCCACTCGAGGAGATGAAATATTTACTTAAATTTATATTTTCATTTCTTCGCTCTGGTGTCGAGGCTAAACGCGGCGTTGAGTTCTGACACTTGACACGCACTGCCTCCGGAATTCGGCAGAAAGTGGGGAATGGAGTGTCTTAACTCTAGGTTCCCTCTGCCTACCCTGCTGTGTGCGGGATACAACGTGAAGCTGATTTATTTATTTTATTTAATATACTTAGAAATATTCACAAATCACGGTTCACAGAAACCGCTTCGTTATTATTATAGGGTCAGTTGTTTCTCTTTCGTAAATAAAGCGGTCACATTTGTCAAAATTACCGTTGGCGCGGAATAACAGGGTGGTGAAACAAATTGTAACGGTAACCTCTTGTTAGCTGCCCATCTCGTGTGGTTCATACATTTTTATGACTCTTCCACTTTACCCACCCATGTCTCAACTAGTTGCCTTCGAACTATTATCGTTATATTTTTCTTTTGTTATTTATTTATATAGGAATGTTGTAAATAGTTTTTGATAGCACAGTTGCACATTTGACTGTAAATGGAATGGTCGTGTGTTCGATTTCTTTCAGGGAAATTAATGGGAAAGGCAAATAAAAGAAAAAATTAGGTAGAGCAAATATTTTTTTATTACCGTACTACGGCGATGCAAAAAGGAGGGTTTTGATTTTGATCGGTGATGTTTGTATGTTTATGTGTTTCCCTACAGGGAAAAATATTTTAGAAGCCACAGCTCCTAAAATATTTTTCGTATTTTGACAAATTATTTCTGAAAGTGTTTTGATTGTCCGGAAAAATATATTAAATTAACAAAATAGAAATAACAGGGACTACCATATATTATACACCTACGTGTATCTCATGTCGTTAAGACAACACGTTTGTTGTGTCAATTCTCTCTCTAAGTATAAAAAACGTAAGCCAAAGTTAATACTACTATTTTTACTTACGCCGTCGTGGCGCGTCTCTGGCACCAAGGCAAGATCCCGTCGTTGAGTTCCGTCACTCAATAAGTAAATGCCTGGGGACCGAGGTGTCTAAGCACCGGGTTCCCTCAGCCTACCCTGTTGTATGCGGGATACAGCGTGAATCAGATTTTTTATATTTATATTAACTAAAAGTTTAAAAAATATTAGCTGAAAGTTAATATAAGTATAAATAATAGTTAAATAACATACAAATTGACATACTGTTATTAACCTTAATATATTTGTTCTGCCATATTTGATGGTGGCTTAATTACTAGGGCTGTGACATATTTGCGGAACCCGAAACTAGGGTTGGGCCACTTCATTAACTAATCTGTTGGTTTAGTATAAGGTGAATTTTGGCGTATGGTTGGAAAAGTGAGCTTAGGTACTTTTTTTTTTAAGTAGTTTTCATTTGAATATTGATTCCGTTTTGTAAATAAAAAATGATTTTATATTCTTCATTGTTATATCTAATATTCCGCCACCCAACACGCAATGCCTCTAGAACCCGACGGAATGTGGGGAACGGAGTGTCTTAACACTAAATTTCCTCTGCCTACCCTGCTGTGTGCGGGATACAGCTTGAAGCTTATTTTTTAAAATTTATATCTATTACATTTACTAACAAAGATTATTTATATATTGAAGAAAGTAAATTTGTAAATAATATCAAATAAAAGAGTAGTCAAATGGAAGAACACCAAGACTCTTTCCTCCCTTGCTCTCTCTTCTTTTCAAAACATTGCGTGTTGAAAAGAAAAACTGGCGAAACTCAACGCCGCGATTTTTCTTGTCATCAGTGCGAGTACTTACTCGGAAATAATCAAATTGATAGAAAAAATCTGAAAAATAAGCAAAAAAAGTGGTGGGTAAGTAAAAAGAACATGATGCTAAAAATATCACCAAGTTTTCTCAATACGCAACCATTCCTTATTAATAATTATCTATTTCGTACAAAATCTTAAAATTACTCATTCAAAAGAAATCACGCAAAAAATCCTTATTTAATTGGTACCTTATAAATGTTAAAGAAGATTATGTGTTTATATTTCAAAGGCAAAAAAATGAGATTTTTAAAAAGTTATAAATGACCTTTTAAAATACATTTAATTTTATACCTTAAAATTAAATCCATAAAGTCTATATTACTACAATGTAGATACAATTAAAATTACCCTAACATTTTAAGTAGGCTCAATGATATTGTGGTAAACACAAAAAGCACGTGTTTATTGTTAATAATGTATACGTGAATTACTTTTGGAAAAATAAATAAAGCTTTCATAATCACTTGGGATTTTTATTTTGAGCTAGTAGTCGTTTCCATTTTTTTTGTATCTCTGTTATATAATGAGGCCAGTTGTGGCACAGGGGCACAAAGTGTGACTGTAAAACCGACTGGTTGTGGGTTCGATCCACTCGAGAAGATGACAATATTTACTTAAATGGAAAATATGTTCCATTCCTGCGTTCTGGTGTCGAGGCTACGCGCGGCGTTGAGTTCTGCCACTCAACACGCAATGCGGCTCTGTCTTTTAGTAATATTGCACATTCTCTTATGAAAAATAATTATTGTGGTACACCTCTAAAAGGTAAACGTATGATATTACGAACTTTTTTTGTACGTTCTATAATACTGTAGAACAGTTTTTGTCATATCATCCATCAATAGTTCCCGTAGCGCACTTGATGGCAGAATTTTTATAACATTTGTTTTTACACCTTGAGTTACATTATTTTCTTTTTATTACGGATTTCTATTTTTTTTAAATGTTATGTAGCCTATGACGCTCTGTGAAGATGCAGCTTTCTAATAGTAAAAGAATTTTTGAAATCGTTCTGGTAGTTTTAGTGTGAATACATCACAAATAAACGTACAAAAACGCAAATGTTTCCTCTTTATAATATTAGTACAGATATCCGATGTAGACTTCCGTCACAATTCTATATGATCGAGTTTAGCTTTCAATTTTAAAGTATTATCTTATTATCTTATCTATCCTATATGTATGTGTGTCGAGTGGCGGAACTAAGCAACGTTTTTTCTGTGTCTGAATAAAAGAAAACATTCGTGTAAATACAAATCATTCACCAGTGTAAATAGAACCCACTATCGTCGTGTTAATAAGCCGATGTGCCACTGCATCACGACGACCTATATTCATAATGTACATATAAAAAAATATTGTAATACAAAATTAAATGAAACAACGTTTTAATTACCTGCCCCCGGTAATGATCAATCTGTGAGCGCAAAGGGGCTCAACATCGATATGATAAAGCGTGACAACACTTTATTATGTTGCTACTCAGTTACGAATTGAGTGGAATAGTGATGGGACATTCTTTTATAGAATATATCGATGTTTTCTTACCTTTTTGTATTAAAGGAAAGTTTCGTCAATAAGTACTGTAACTTTTTTAAGGCTTAGCCGGTCAGTTTCAGATTTTCCTTCTATTAACTGAAAAGTAAATGAAAGACAATCTAATATTAGTATATGTATATACCACTTTCCTATTAAAAAGTAAATACTTGCTAGGGGGCGTAACTTAACTTCACATTTTATCTTAAAAATCCGTAGATTGTGTCAGGAAAGTTTTTCTCTAGTCAAATTTTAACCTATTTTTTTTCTGTGGCTGTGGAGTTTAGATGGTTACATCGAATATACAAACAAATATTCAATAAATGGACGATATATGGTCATCGCATCACTATTCACGTCAGGGGTTGCGAACCCTTCAACGCAGCTTAATTCCATAATTGAGGGTTAAATCGGTACAGACGGGCAGCTCATTTATTACACCACGTACTCCTCTCGCCGTTATCGCGATGACATTTCTATAGAAAACGATTTAGTACCGTGTGATTGAAAGATAAACATCTATTTTATATCTTTTGCTTATGTTTTGTTTTTGATTTTTGTAATTTTTTGTGATGGTATAGATGGTGTATAGATTCATTAATTTTATTTCTACTCATTTTTTTAATTGGACATTGCTCTCCACACTCCATCATAAAATGTTTGAAGCAAAAATATAAAGATAAAAAATATCAAAAATGTCACCCATATTATTAATGAATATTCAAAAGCCTTATATAGATATACAGAATTGTTGATTATTTTAGATTATTTCAAATAAAATAAATTGAACTACCTAAGCATTCAGACGGCTTAAATAAACAGTTAAGGGACCTACTACATGTATTACATGCGCTATTTGAAACTCTTTTACAAGTCTAGACATTGCAAATAAAAATATAGCTTTTCTCATATTTACGTAATTTTTAAACATAAGTAATAATATCAAATTTATATTATTGTATCATAGTGTTATTCCACACCAAGAGTAAAAAAAAATTCCCCCCTCCCCACTTTTGTAGACAGAGTAAAGATAAAAGAAAGAATGCGATAAAGTCAAAGGTGCTGATTAGATGAAGAGATGAAGACAGGACGAAATGCAAGATCAGTGTAAATGGTAAGATATTAAAACAAGGAAATGAAGTGGTATACGTGGGAAGTATGTTCATTAGAAATGGAAGATAGGAGATGGATGTGGAAAGGCGCATTGCTGCCGGTAAAAAGGTTAGCTGCGTTGATAAGACGGCTAAACGTCAACACAGCTGCACGTTTGACCGTACACAGTGCAGTTTTGGTACCGTCTCTGTTATATGGCAGCGAAACGTGGGTATTGGAGAAGATGAATGAAAGAAAGATGCATCTGTGTAGATGCAATCTCTTTGGAGGCTATGCGGGGTCAGCTTAGCTGATCGAATCCGCAATGAGGAGGTAAACAGAATGACAGGTACTAGCGAGGATGTAACGGTGAGAATGAAGAAGAATGTGCTCAGCTAGTTTGGGCACGTCGAACGAATGCGTGATGAAACAATGGCAAAAAAGAATTATGATGGAAAAGTCAGTGGTAAGAGAGGTAGGGGAGACCTCGGTTGACCTACGAAAACACAGTATGAAAGATACTGGAGGAAGTTCACTTAAAAAGCATGAGGACCCCTCGGAGGGCATGTATGAAGAGGTTGATGACAGTGGACGAGGCGAAAGAGGTATATAGAGACCGTAGCCTTTGGCGCTCCGTTCTCTTTGACTACTCCGCTAGGGATAAAGCGTGAAGCTAAGTAAAAAAGTATTAAAAAAACTTTTTCAACAACAAGCATTTATTAAAATGCGCTAAAAACTATAAAATAAACTTTTCCTTTTAAATTTTTACTATGAACTTATTACGTTATTACACAATTTATATTATTAATAAAAACAAGTAAATTAAATGATAACATGACGACCGCACTTAAATAAAAAAAAAATCTTCTAATTTATTTTTTATTTTCAAGATCGTTTCCTTGTAGATTTGAAACAATGTAGTTCTTCGATAAGCAGATTCTGATGGTTTTACCGAACTTAAGACTTAACTCAAGCTTAGCTAGTAGATGAGAGTTAGGTCCTAAGTACTGGCACGGCCGACAGTACTACCCTGCATTTGGTGTACCTACCTACCGTGCAAACCAACACAATATAATATAAGGTATTGGCGGGGTTCTTCGTTCCGCAGTGCTCCCTGAAAATTCATAGTCTTAGTCGCGTATTCCGGATTAAACAAGTCAATGTTTACCGAGGTCGGTCGTCGCTCCGGGGCACAAATTGTGACTGTAAACGCGACTGGTTGTGGGTTCGATCCCCACTCGAGGGAATTAATAATTTATTTATATTTATACTTTCATTTTTTCGCTCTGGTGTCGAGGCTAAGCGCGGCGTTGAGTTATGCCACTCAGCACGCAATGCCTCCAGAATTCAGCGGAAGGCGGGGAACGGAGTGTCTTAACACAAGCTCCCTCTGCCTATCCTGCTTTGTGCAGGATATAGCGTGAAGGTTATATAATTTCGATTTTTTAAATTTATTTTACGGACGCATGAGATTCGGTCACAATAACATAATCGAATACTCCAAAAATTCCAGTATGATTATACCAAAAATACAAATGCATTGGAGCAATAGCAAAGTTGAACTCACAGTCGTATCTTCGGCATATCCTTTCATTTAATACACATATTAGTAGGAAAGCATAAAATTTTGTCCGCCATCTTCAGATGTCCGCCATATTGGATATAGAGTGACGTCATTTTGTTTTTGAATTATTCTCAGCAAACCCTTTCTTTGACACTCATATCTTTCCATTGAATAAATTTGATCCGCCATCTTGAGTGACCTGCCATGTTGTATTTATGATGACGTCACACAAACATCATACATTATCATCTAAACTAATCATGCATACAAAATTTCAGCTCAATCATAAGAAAATAATTTTGAAACATTGTTTCAAAATAGAGTTTCAAAATTCCCTCGGAAAAAAATATGTAAATAAATAGAAGCTTGTAATAGTACTAGTGATAAATAATCCCATTTCAAGGTGTTTTTTTTTTTTTATTTTAGAAAATATTAGACGTGTATGACTAATGGAAGAGAATTTTTAGTAAAGCGCAATTTTACTCATATTAAATTTTGCCGATTACCGATTTTTGACGATATTTGAACCCACAATCTTCGGTATGAGCCCTTGTTCTATCACACGATATTTTTTGTCTACCATTTGGTTAGTTGCAGTATAGCCATAGGTTCTCTCACTCGACATATAATATATATAAAAACCTTATATATGATGTATATGGAATTTATTTCAGCCGAAATTGACAACATTAAGCTTTTTTTGTATTGATCTATTTATTATATTTGGCCTATTAATTCATTAAGTCTACGTAGTGTGTAGATGTTTAAGTATCTTCATAAACTTCAAGCTGTATCTCACATTGCAGAGTAGGCAGGAGGGAACCTGTTTGTTGCCAAAAGACATTTCCGTTCCTCAACTTCTTCTGAATTGTAGAGGCAATGATATTTGAATGATCTCGAATTTGAATCGAGGATCTCGAAGCCACGCATCGTTACCAGTGCGAGAAATTTAAAATATTAAATATTTAGGTTCCTTCAATAGAAATCGAACCAGCAACCTGCTTACGGTCGTACTTATGACGAATGTCCTCATAAAGTACCTTCATATCACTTTATAAACTATAAATAAATATATCTAATAAAACACATAAAAAAATCTAATTAAGCTTCGAAACGTAATTGAAAAATTGGAGCTATTATAAAAATGAATTTAGGTCATTAGGTTAGTTTTAAAATGTCTGCAACTACAGTAGATGGATATGTATATTCATATATAGACACCTCCTTGATGTGATAATTTGTAAAAATGTAGAGTTAACATAATTAAATTTTTTTTTATGTAGGCCAGTCGTGGCGCAGTGGTACAAAGTGTGACTGTAAAACCGACTGGTTGTGGGTTCGATCCCTACTCGAGGAGATATTTTCATTTCTTCGCTCTGGTGTCGAGGAAAAGCGCGGCGTTGAATTCTGCCACTCAACACGCAATGCCTCCAAAATTCGGCAGGAAGTGGGGAACGGAGTGTCTTAACACTAGGTTCCCTCTGCCTACCCTGCTGTGTGCGGGATATAGCGTGAAGCTAATTAATTTATTTTTAATTTTTTATTTTTTTTGTAACTGTTAATAACTCATTTATTACATAAGTAACATATTTTTTTACTTTGCTTTACTATCGATTTTAAATAGTTTTAAATCCATATTTTTTTATTTCAATATAAACATGACAGACAGACCCAAAATATATAACTAGTACCATTATATACCAACATAAACAACAAACCAACATAAACCACACAATACAACCGAATCAACTAGCAACTATTATTTTACAACACAATTACAAAATAAACATAAACCGCAGCGTTTTAAACGTTAATGTTACAAATGAACGGTTATTTCAATCACAGCTTTAATTCCGCCCGCCCTTAAACAAGCTGGCCTCGTCCAATCGATAAGTTTGGGCGGTAAGGGGTGTTTCCGGTAAATAAAGTTATAGGGGGTTCCCCATTGGTTGATTTTACTAAGGGGCGTGGTCGGATGGGGTGGTTTTTATTGGTTGTGGGACTTCGTCAGTGCCGGCCTGTCAGTCGTACTGTGGTGTTGACTTTTAAGTTGGTTCGGTTATGTTTTGATTTGTTACGAAAGGTGAGTGCTTTTTTTTGTATTTTTGATATTTTAATGGTTTTTTTAGTAATGGTTGTTGTATAAATGGTTGTGTGAGTTAATTTTTTGGTTAAAATTAGTGGGGGTTAATGAGATTTGTAATTTATATTTATTTTTTTTTTTTTAATGTGAGTATATTTTTTTATTATTAGATATAATTTTTTTTTAATTATCTCTTAAATATAACATCGATTGTGGCAAATAAACATAAGCGAAGAGGAATGTTGACATCAAAAAGTTAAACTCTATATAGATAAATAAGCTTTCTGTAGATAGGTATTTATAAAATTGTTATATTTTTATGAACAATATTTCTTTGAAATTGAGTTCAATATATATAGTAAAATCAAGATTTAATTGTAAATTTGATTTCAAATATCCATTATTAAATAACAGCCGTCGGCTCTAATTTTAACATTATATTATAATATTTTAATATGGATGAACCTTTAAGTTTATTTAATACCTACATAAAAATTTAAATAGTTCACAAATATTTTCTAAAATTTAAATTTAACAATTTATTTATTTTTATCTACCTATCTTATTTTTGTAAGTTAGTTAAGTCCTAAAAAAGGCTTGCAATAGTTGGGTACTTTATTGACATAATACCAGTATACATATCCAAAATTTTTATATAATTGAATATTATATAAAAATTTAAGATGTGTATTTATATTAGTTAGAAAATGCTTAACTTCAGTAGTTTTAAATTCCTCTTGTTTCCTCTTTACTTTAGTTTCCACACACAGGGTAGGCTGATGGAAACTGGGAACATAGTGGTAAGAAACTCTGTTCCCATTAAGACTATTTAAAATTCGGAAAGCATGCCTTGAATGGCGTAACTCAACCGTGCTTCGTTACCAGAGCGAGGAAATGAGTTCAATTTTGATTTTGAGTATTTCATTTCTTGAGTGTAAATCAAACCCACAATTTCTTGCGCTTACAATTTGAAGCCCATTTACTCCGGCGCCGCGAATGGCTTGACTCACTTTTCAATCTTGTGCAGCAAATTGATTTCTATTCGTTAACTGTTCTTAAATATTAAATCAGCTTTACGCTGTATCTCGCAAATAGCAGGGTAGGCAGAGGAAACCTGGTGTTGAGAGACTCCGTTCCCCTCTTCCCACCGAGTTCTTGAGGTATTGCTTGTTGAGTGGAGGAACTCAACGCCGCGCTTTGCCTCGACACCAGAGCGAAGAAATGAAAATATAAATATAAATAAATATTTCATTTCTAGATTAGGAGAATCTACCTACATCTGCTGGTTCACAAAAAAATATTGTAACGTCTCTATTGCTAAAGAATTAACATTGAATATTACGGGATAATATTTTATTAGAATATTATCAATTTATTAAAATAAATTAAAACATGTGTTGAATTATAATATAATGTTAGGTATTAAAGACTTGAAATTATTTTTAAATTATAAAATATTATTATTACGGGTCAAAATAATACAAAAACAAACCAACGGTCGTCTGGTGCAGTGACACAGTAAATAAATGCGACATTTGTGAATTCGATTTTCATTTCTCTAACCAGGCAGACAAAGCACGGCGATCAGTTCCACCAACATTAATGTTCCAAAAAAATCTGCGGAAGGGTGGGAACAGGCTGCCCCTACTAGGTAACCCAAAGCTCTAGGTAATACTTGCGTGAATCCAAAGAAATACAAACCAAATTAATATAAGCTCCATATTTAACACCCTAGTCTAACAGATCAACAAGAGACAAGAGGGCACAAAGTGTGACTGTAACGCGATTGGTAGTGAGTTCGATCCCACTCGATGATATATTTGCACTGGTGTCGAGGCAAACTGCGGCGTTAAGTTCCGCCTCTCAACACGCAATGTATCCTGAATTTGGAAAATGTGGAACGGCGTGACTCAACACAGAGTTCCTTATACCTACCCTGCTGTGCGCGGGATACAGCGTGAAGCAGCAATTTATTTATTTTTTCTAATCTAACCTCCTAATTCCAAATCGTGTTCATTACCTGTAGGTACGTTGATATCGCGAAATGAATTTAATGCTACAATAATGTATTCTCCGCCAACCCACCCTTATTTGTTTTTCAATCAAAGAGCCCGAGGGAGCACCCTGTTTAAACAACACCGGGAACAGCGGTATGTATATTTAACGAGGCTTGCAAATTAAATCTTCAGCTCATCTCTTGTCCTATGGAATTTGTCTTTGTTTTGTGTATTCATTATTCACGGTATATTTTTTTTTTTCAATAATAGCTACACCCTGTATTTAGCACGGTGGGCGGGGGGATTTTACTGTTAGGATCCCGTTCCTAATGTACAGTTCAGTTTTCGGGTGCGTATTGAGCGACGGATATCAACGCCGCGCTTTGCTTTGGTACCAGAGCATGGAAAATGAAAATGTTTTATTCCATCGAGCGGCAATCGAATCTGCAATGGTCATGCCTACAGTAACACGTTGTGTTGTAGGAGCAGCGTCGACAAATACGGACAAAGTCGTCAGTTTTTCTCATTTTCATATCAGTTATGAACTAACCGTTCCTCATTATAATAAATAAATAAAAATAAAAATAAATTAAAAAAATTCTTCAATAGTATAAATTAATTTAAATTACTTTTACGCTGTATCTCGTTTATAACACAGTATGTAGAGGGAACCTAGTGATGAAAAACTTCGTTATCCACTTTTTTGAGAAATTACGTGTTGAGGTGACGAACGGATGGACGACCAAAAAATACGGCATTTTGTCTTGTAACCAGGACGTTATTATTTGGAGAAATATTTACTTTTATTCTCTCTAGCGTAAATCGAACCTACATTCGTCGCGTTTGTATTTGGATGCAGTGTTTGCGGCAAATCGATCTTAATACTAAATAACATTTATATTCTTGCATATAATAGAAACGTTTTCTGCTTTGTTTTATATAAATGTGAATATTGAACCCAATTCCATACAATACAATTCCCTTGATAAGACAGCGTTCAGAGTTAGAATGGGTTATTTTGAAAAGATAATTTATTTCACAGCTGCCTTTCTTTTTCTTTATTTAAATGTGTAATTCTTTTTTATATTTCATATAGGGGAGAAAGATGTAAGATCGTGTACATATCGATACTAGTGATAAGACGGTGTACGGCGCTGTGACGTATCTTGCAATGTCTCGAAAATAAGCGAAACGTGGAGATCTGAGTGTCTTAACATTAAATTTCTTCCTCAGATGGTAACTCCTTTTAGTTTCACGCTGTTAACCAAATATATGGATAGGTAGAGTGTTAAGTCACTTCGTTCTCCACTAATTGATAAAATTTCGTTGTGTCTACTAACCATTCACCTAAAGACAAAAAATTGCAATTACAAGAGATTTCCCCTACCTCATTATAGAAATACTCTCCACATTTCTTCGCTTCCATACGAAAAAAACAATATAATAACATAATTTCCAATTCAACTTTTGTATATAGTAGTAATAAAAACGGCTCGCCTCGAAGTAATTTACGGAAAATCATGTTAGAATGTCATTCCGGAGACAGGCGGCTATTCAATTACTTTTGTAAGCAAATTGCCAAATTTGCATGTTTATGATTTTTATTATATTTAGACTCGTCGCTTAGTTAAACTTTCTTTTGTACTAGAATTTGACTTTTCTCATCGCTTTATTTAAATTGTATTGGTCTGTTTGTAGTTTGTTGTGCATGTGTTGTTTTGGAGGGTATTTTAAAATCTTTTTTTGAATTGCTGTTTTACATTAAGGATAATGAAATTTATTTATTTTTAAATTATATGTAGGTAGAGCCGGTGAGTGGCGAAATTTAATGTTTTTAAATATTTTTTTATTTGAAATTCGTTAAGTTAGGTTAAAGTGTAATTATTCTTCAAACGCAGTGATTAATTTTAAGCGGATCATTGTGTTACATATTTTATCATTATATTATTTGGGAAACATACATATATATTGAATTTTGAATTACATTTATAATCATTAAAAACTTTAACATCACTTCAAAATTTATTTAATTTTTTTTTCTTGCATACCGCAATGAGTATATAGGTAGGAAGAGTTTAGGTACCTACAGGTAGTGATAAACAAAGTCTAACCTACAATCGGATTGTTTATAACTATTCGTAGATTCCCTCAGCTTACCCATATTGCTGTACTCGTCGTCTAATTTCCAATACTTAGCGAATTAAATGGCAGAACTAAACGCCGCGCTATGTCTCCTTATCAGAGCGGCGAAACATTTTTTTATTCCAACGGAAATCGACTTTCAACTTACCATTTAATTAAATCCCATCAATTTACTAACTATAAATTAATAATTAAACAAATACAAATGAAATCTAATTCAAAGCTACATAGAAACAGATTAATTTATAAAACCAACAATAGATATCTACTATGGGATTAGTTAAAAATTCAATTGTGCGAAAAATTCGACGGGAGACCGTCTGTCAACATCGCGCGACGGGTCGAGGGGGCGCGCCGACGACACGCTCGTATATGTAAAACAAGAAGAGAGAAGAGAAGAATGGTCTATGCTTAATTCGACATAGTGCATCTGTATTCTGTATATTTTTGAATGGAAATATAAAATATTCTTTAGTTTACGCTGGTTTCCAACCAGTGGTCCGCAGAAGCCTAAATATGGTCCGCCAACGATTTTAATTGCTATCAAGAATGATATAAAAGTGGTCCTTGATCAAGAAAAGATTGGGAACCCCTGGCTTAATAAACTGGATTAATAAGAAATTTTAAATTGATTAGATTCAAAAATTTGAGGCCGTTGCGGAACGGCTCAACTTTTAAATATAGAGGCGATGGTAGATCTATTTACACTTGAAGACATGAATTAATTCATTTACTCGATCTGGTAACGAGACGAAGTGCGGTGTTTAGTGCTGCCACTCGCTCTCGAAAATAGACGAAGGCTTTTCTCACCACGAGATGTCTAAACACTAGATTTTCTCTGCCTACCCTGCTCTGTGTGGGTGACATGGTGAAGCTGATGAAAAATCCCCTAATTGTACCAGACCAGCGGCAAAAGATAGTTCTGGCATTTCGAATATATATATATATATATATATACATATATATATATATATATATACATATATATATATATATATATATATATATATATATATATATATATATATATATATATATATATATATATATGTATGTATGTATATAATTTCGAATATGTACCAATATCATACAATATACTTTTTCCATTTGATTACGGGGTTGTACCTTAGCTAAAAGTAAATATATACATGTCTGTAAATGGAAAATGTGTTAGAAGAAATACATGAAATGCATTTAATAACGAGTTGAATTTTGGCAAGCTTTAAAGAGTGTTGAATGTTTTATATTTATTTGTTTTGTAATTATAAAATTAATAGAAAACAAAAGTAATGCAGATTAGTAAATTAGTATATACTTAGCTATGTAGTTCAGTATATACCTAGATATAATTATAAAGAAATATATAAGAAAAACAATAGAGAACTAAGACATGCGAGACACCAGCACACACACACACACACACACACACACACACACACACATACAACGAGTAACAATTAGCAAAAGTTAACAAAACCTCTGTATCTTTACAAAATTTGCCGAAACGTTCCTCCGAGCGTCGATTAAATATTAAAGACGAATTAACTCCGTTCTCGCAGACACCAATTAAGTGTACAGAGCCAGAGTAAATAAGGAGTGAATTAATTTTGTAGGTAAGTATCTGCTTCTAGTCGAAATTTGCGCTTGCTTAAACATCCTCTATTCTATGAGAAGAGTTTTATTGTTTAACTAGCGATCCGCTCGCGGCTTCGCCCGCTGGAACTACGCAATTTTTTTTATCTGAAAAGTAAAGTATCAGTCAATTCAATAAATATTTTTTTTTGTAGCTATACAGTCAATACAAATTCTTTATACTGTCAAAACTTCTTAATTTACGGGCCAATTGAAATAAAAGAAACACTAAATCTTAAGGGAAGTTTTCCTAAATACAATTGTAACAGGTCGATTCTGAGATTAGCGTTCTTTGGCAAAAAAAAAACAAACAGTACATTAATAAATGATAGACAACAATAAGTTACAATTTTATAATATATATTATAGATATAGGGGTGCTGTGGATGGCTTTGAAAAGTCAATATTTTAAACATTATCTTATATATCATACAATTTATCTTAAATTGAGGCCATCGCGGCACAGCGGAACGGAGTCTCACTTTAAACTAGATTTGTGTAGTGTTGAATTCCGCAACCGAACAGTAAATATATCAAATTCCGACGAAAAATAAAGATTGAAGTGTCCTGATAGTGTGTATATCAATCTTCACGCTATATCCCTCATCTCTCTATCCCGCTAAACGTAAAAGCGTGAAAGCATGAAAAACAAATTAACTCAAATAATGTAAAATTCAATAAATCTCATCCCCAAACTATCTAACAAACATCGGACCGGAACAATTGGAGTAGACACGAGCTGGTCTTATGTTAGCGATTAAGTAGTATTTCGAATACAGAGGATCTCAAAGGAGCACTTCTATTGAATGCGTCGAACGGATTTTAGTAGGTTTTGTAGGGCAACCATGAGTTTTGGATATTTTTTGGGCTATTTTTATCCCGTGAAGCGTGCAGCGTGAACGCTGTATCCCGTATAATACTTATCAATTTTTATATAATATCAATTTTTTATCACTCTCTGTTCAAATGACCAAAAGTTATTTATTTCGTATATACTAAAATTTATTTTATATATTTGCACTTTGAATTTTCATACAAAATTATACTTTCAAATAATCGGATAATCGTTTATTGAAAACAAAGTATTTCTTCGTTTTTGAACATTTCCAATTTATGTTACACTAGCGGCCCACAACGCGGCTTCGCTTGCATACCATCTAAAATACTTTTATAATGCAACAGATTCAATCATAAACAACTTGTTTTCATAATTTTGAGAAATTGTAAGTAATTCAACGGCAAGGGCGCCCCCCGCGGGACTCGAGCTTAGCGTTTTTCTCAAAAAGTATACGTCCAAATTATATACTATAAAAGCCAAAGTTTATCTTCATAAAATTTCCTTGATGACGGAATAACTTTCGCTCGTAAGTTTCATCATCAATGTCAGATAAAAAACGGTGAAATATCCGCTTTCAATTTTCGATTATTATTTCTCAAAACCCTTATTGTGATTTATTTATAATATATACACTGTTTACTTATAAATAAGGACTTTTTATTGGATCTAAAATAAAATAGAATATTTTTGTCATACAGTATCTAGTATAGCTTACCTACTATCATATGTCAATTATGCCTTTTTTTTTCCAGTAATTTTTCGTGTAATTTAATTTATACAATTTACCTTATAACATTTCCGTTCAATACTTACCCTATAGCTACCCTACTCAATAGTCGATACCGGCAATGCCCCCTTAGTTACGGATTATCCGCAGAAGTGCACAGTGTGTTGTCAATGCGGTTGTATTTATTTGTTATTTGGACACTGCAATGGTTAGGCGCGAGCAAGTACTTTTGTAAACATTAAATTGTCTCTATTTTGTGCTGTGTGTGTTATTTCGTTACTTTCAAAAGTTTTTTTTGGATATTTAGCAGAAAATAATTTTAATATGATTTTCTCAATAATGATATCGACCCCACAACATTTGCGTGCTCTATGACCAACTATGGCACTGTCAAATGGACATGGTCCAAACGAATAATAAATTAAAAATCAGCTTCTCACTGTATACCGTACACAGCAGGATAGACAGAGATAACCTATAGTTAAGAAACTCCGTTCCCCACTTTCCGCCGAGTTCTGGAGGCATTCTGCGTTGAGTGGCGGAACTTAAAGCCGCGCTATGCCTCGAGGCATAGAAAAGAGCAAAGAATTGAAAAACGAAGAATTGAAAATTTAAATAAATATCTTATTTCCTCGAGTGGGGATCGATTACACTCACACTTTGTGCCCCTGCGCCACGACTGGTCTTATTAGTAAAATTAAGATTTTCCTTTTAGATTTTCAAATGAACCATTTAATCGACATAATGCTATAAATAGAATATTCAGTCATGTCAGTCAGTCAGTTTTCTGTGTTTTCCACCAAAATATAAAAAAAACATCTAAACATAAAAAAAAACATCTTAAATCTGCCCATATGTTTACATCATGACATGCTTACCAATATTATTTTATAAGTAAGCACATTTAGATTTAAATAAAAGAAAAAGCCATATTTTTAAGACAAGTGTATCAAATTTGCACTATCATAACATGTTATAAAATGAAAAGTAAAAGTAATCCGAAGCGTATCCTAAGGGCCCTCCAATACGATTAGTTCTACGACTACACATGCTCATCTTGGAGCTAGGGGGCTATCTCGGTACCATATGGCCACTGGGATTCGCTATCTCGTCGTCAGTTGTACCGTGAAATATAGTTTATTGTTCAAAAATGTGGTCGTATTTTGAATAATATTGAGAGAAAAAAAAACGCCAAGTTCATTGTGTATTGATAGTGAATTTTATTGTCTTTTTATTTTTTTTATGGTTAATAAAAGTAACTGTTTATTTCTATTTGGTATGGTTAATATGGCTGTCTTGGTTGTTTGAATAATTTTTCAATTTGTAATGCTTAAAGAACTTTACTTCTCATTTACACCTTATACAAACGGATATTATATATTAACGGATATTATATAGAACGAAGGACTGTAATAAGAGCTTATGTAGAGTTGGTCTTTTTTGTCAAGAAATCAGAAGATATGTATCACTGATAGTAACAATACAACTGACAGATAGAGATCTATCTGTCCTAATTACGTATGTACGTATATTACATATATATATATGATAACTAATTAATTAACCACATTGAGTATAGTTTTGAATAATTTAATTATATTTCTTTTAAGATTCACCTTTTATTCAGCATACAGCATGGTAGGCAGAGATGTCAAATATTTTGCTTTCGTTCAAATTGAGAAAAGATTAAATCGATTAAAATCACCTTCACGCTGTATCCCGCATACAGCAGGGTAGGCAGAAGGAATTTAGTGTTAACACACCGTTGCCCACTTTCCGCCGAGTTTGGGAGGTGCTGAGTGGCGGAACTCATCACTGCGCTTCGCCTCGACACCAGAGCAAAGAAATGAAAATAAATATTTCATTTTCTCGAGTAGGGTTCGAGCCCACAACCATTCGATTGTACAGTCAGACTTTGTGCCCTTGCGCCACGACTGGTCTGAAAAAAAGAAAAGATGATATAAATATTATATGCTTCTAGTGAACTTCAAATACGAAAAGACGTATGTCTTACGTTTTACATTGGTTAACTTACATTAGAATCAATAATTTTCCATAAATTATCTTTCTTAAATAACGAACAAAACCAATCTACAAATAACAAAAGTTACAGTCAATAAAAAAATCACGCCATCGCAGCTAATTTCCATTCAGCAAAATAGTACGTAACGAAAGCAACATATGCAATCATTAATATAATGTAATGCCATTTAATGTAATCAATTTGAGCTTCTCCATACATTGGGGTGGCAAATTACCAGTCACACCCCTAATGATCGCTTCTGGTTCTGTAGGGATGCTAACTTCGTATTGTGAATCATATGTTTATATATTTTTTATTGTGGTACCGTGTTAGTACAGGGTTAGTTTCTTTTTAACATAATATTAATACTAAAAACTTGGCTTATATAAACATATCACGATTTCAATTTTTTTCTGCTTATCGTTTTTCTTAATATATATTATATACTTAATTGTATATAATATGTAATCAAGCCAAATTGTAGATTCCGAATTACAGTCAAGAAAGAGTTTGAGTTTATGGCGTGGTTGTAGATTAGATTCGCATGCTGGTACATTTTTTGAAATGTTTATATAAAAAATATAGTGATTTATCCCTAACCTTTCCACGTTTTCAATTTAAGTGCAGGAGATACTTGTATGTGTGAAAATAAAAAATAAATTATAGTCAACCCTTGAACTTAAAAACGATGAGCATCCCTCTGTTGATTTTTAACATTGGGGGCGACCAGAAAATATCAAGTGGTGATTTATTACAAACTGACATATTTTGTTAACTTTTAAATGATGTCTTTTTGAATGAGCGAGGGTGGTTGTAGTAAAATTTTTATTGTTTGTCCTAATCCTAATTACATCATTAATATTTAATGTAAGTATATAACTTAAAAGTTTTTTTTATATAAGTAAAAATCGTTATTTCAAAGACATTAATATAGAATGATTTGTTGAGGATGTGGAGGAAAGTCTTTTGTATTTTTGTATCGTATCGTATCACAATCAGCTAATATAGATTTTTATGCCTATAATACTTACTTACATCATTTCTTTTTACAAGATTATTAAATAAATATATGTTTATCCTGTAAAAAAATATTTCTTGCCATAATATTCTTGTCTTTGCCCATCTATTGTCTTTAAGAGCCAACCTATACCAAGACCAGTCTATTTTCATTTTAGTTTTAATTATATAAATTGAATATTTTAGAGCAATCCGAAATCGACGCATAATCGTACTACCAACAAATTGAACAAAATATTTGTAGCATCAAAAACAACATTCGATGAAAATACAACATTAATTCAGTTCAAAAATACAATCAATAACATAAACAGTTGACAAAACGTAAGGGTAATGCCCTCATAGTGGACATTATTGCCCTTGCCCCAAATACGAATTGATATTCGATACACTAAATTCACACGCATTATTTGCCCAATGTCTTTGTTCCACCAGTTCTATGGCTCCATGGTTTATTGGTCGGTGAAATGTACCAGATTATTATAATGGCTTACTTTGTGTTAATGATATATTGCTGAGTTACGTCTAATGGGCGTTATTAAGATGTTATATTAAGATTTTTTTTATATTTCATTTCAAATATACTTTTTTTATAATTTGATTCTTTCTTGTTTCACGCTGTATCCCGCACACAGCAGAGAACCTAGTGTTAAGATACTCCGTTCCCCACTTTCTGCCGAATTCTGGAGGCGTTGCGTATTGAGTGGCAGAACTCAATGTCGCGCTTTGTCTCGACATCAGAGCGAAGAAATGGAAATATAAATTTAAGTAAATATTTCATCTCCTCGAGTGGGGATCAAACCCACAACCAGTCGGTTTTACAATCACACTTTGTGCCCCTGCGCCATGACTGGCCTCATAATAGTTATTTTTGTAATATTTTTCAATAGAACATATTATTGGGATTAACTATTTATTTATTGCTACAAAATGATACAATAACACTTAATTATTTATACAGAATGGAGGCGACAAACTTGGCGCTGTCACCGCGAGAGTCTCTAAAGCCTCGCTCTGAACATAAAGGATTAGAAATGAGTAGTAAACCCAATCAAGTAAGCACATGTCGTTATGACTTCTAATAATGTAAGCTATTTTTATATTATTTTATGAAAACGTTTCATATTTATGCTGTGTATTTTTTTTTGAATTAAAAGGATTTGAACTAAATGTTCTAATTTCAGTTGCTTTGTTTTAAAAGTGCAATAATAAACAAGTATAATACTTGTTTTTGTATATTTATATTTTTCACAATCTTTTATTAAATCAAGCCACTTTTAGGAGTTTTCAACCATATAATGCTGGATAAAAATGTATGTATATATAGTTTGAATTCCGACGTTCTATAACCATTACAGCTATTCGTAACGACGAATACATTTTACTCTAAGACTAAATATTCAAGTTTTATAACAATCTCAAATAATAAGGAAATATCTCAACAAACACTGTTTGCTTACACCAGGTGGGAACTGTCCTGCTATACGGCGTACCAATAGTTTCTTTAGTCATCGAGGGGGTCGAACGTCTGTGTCTTGCCCAGATATCAAACACGCTACTCAAGCAATTCTCATACAATGAAATCCACAATCGTCGTGTCGCTTTAGGCATAACTTGCGTGCAGTGCACTCCCGTGCAGCTGGAGATCCTCCGACGGGCCGGCGCTATGCCGGTGTCTTCAAGACGATGTGGTGAGAAAAAAGTCATATATAGTAACTACTATTTTTAAGATTTTCTTTTATGTTTTTTCATATCAGTCACAAATATTTTATATTTATGAATGTAATATATATATGTATGTATACATATTTTAAGATTATTATTATATAATTTAGTCTCACACTGTGTCCTGTACATCGCCATTTTATGCCCAAATTCGCGAGAAATCGACTATTTAGAGGCGGATCTAAACGCCGCACGGCTTTGTGTTGCTATCAAAGAAAGTGAGACTTTTTAAATTAGGTTTTTGTTGGATATACGAACTTCCGAACATACGCATTTCGCTAAAGCAATTCTACCTCATCGGATTACCTACAGTTAAAGCTCTCCAATACATAATCACTTGTCTATTGACAGGTGAAGTACTTATTCTTAAATACGCTTCGCTCGTTTTGATTAAACTTTTCCAATGATTTTTCGAACAATACAGTCTAGAAAATAGAAGAAATTAACACATTAAATTGCAAAAAATATATTCAATACATCCTTAAAAATAGACCAGTCATGGGGCAGTGGCACAAGCGTGTCAATCAACGCGACGGGTCGAGGTTTCGATTCCCACTCGCGGAAATGGAATATTTAATATTTTCATTTTCTCGCTCTGGTAACAAGGCTAAGATCGGCGTTAGGTTACACTTCTCAACACGCAATGCTTTCAGAATTCGGCGGAATATAAGAAACGGAAGTGCCTTAATGTGAGGGAAATATTTTAAGACACTTCGTTCCCCATTAAGATACTTTGGTTCCCACTTCCCGTCAATTTCTAGACTTAATTTCTTCTATTGTTGCTTCCATTTCTATTAGGTATGATCACCCGACGGGAAGCGGAACGCCTCTGCAAATCGTTTCTAGGCGACAACGCCCCGCCGAGGCTGCCCGATGACTTCGCGTTTGCAGTACATCACGAGTGCGCCTGGGGGTGTAGGGGAGCTTTCTTACCCGCTAGGTAGGTGTATTGGAATATTGATTGTATAATCATTTTGTATAAAAATAACATTATTTCAAGTCCTGCTGACTTGAACCTATTGGAGTCTGTTAAAGAGATACAGGTTCAAATTGAGATTTTTTTATTTTTTTTTAGATTTCAACCTGTATAGCTGTGTAGGCAGAGGGAACCTAGTCTTATGACATATCGCTTACTCTCATTCCGACCAACATTCGCGACAATAAATTACGTTGTTTGTCCTGTTACCTGAGTGAGAAAATATAAATATATAATTCATTCTTCAAATGGGAATCGAATTGTCGTTTTTTCGTCTTTTACGTTACGTTTGTTAGATGTAATATACCTACAGCTGTACCATGACGGCTTCAACAATTGTCATTTCGATTTTTTTTACATAACTACTAAGTATGATTTGATTATGATTTTTTTATTTTGTTGTATCTTGTATAGATTATACATGCTCCATAGTTTTTTCTTCAGGTTCGTCTTAACACTAGGTTCCCTCTGCCTGTTTGTGGGATACAGCGTGTTGTATCCCACAAACAGGCAGAGGGAACCTAGTGTTAAGACACTCCGTTCCCCACTTTCCTTTCCTCGAGTTGGGATTGAACCCACAACCAGTCGCGTTACACTTTGTGCCACGACTGGCCTCTGCGCCACGACTGGCCTCAATAACATAAAATAATATCATTTAAAAGAATAAATGTAATGAACCCTCATTAATGAATTTGTTATTTGTTTAACGTTTTTAAGAATATTCGATCTTTTAGACACGGGGTATCATCTTTTGGTCTGTGGTCACGAGTTTACCACTCTATTGTCTACTAGTGACCACGGACTCCTGTAAAGTTTTCGAAACGTTGGTTTTCCAATAAGGTTTTAAAACTAAATACAAGCAATTAAACCAGTTAAAGAGTTTCATGTAAAATATATCGCGAAAAATAAACATCTCATTATTATTTTCCTCTTCGTAGGTATAACTCATCCAGAGCGAAATGCATCAAATGCGCCTACTGTGGACTGTTCTTTTCACCGAACAAATTCATATTCCATTCTCACCGCGTCGGTCCTGGTGACAAGTATGTACAGCCGGATGCAGCTAACTTTAACTCTTGGAGACGACACATGAAACTCAGTGGAAGCCCTCCCGTAGAGGTTATACATGCTTGGGAAGACGTCAAGGCCATGTTTAATGGAGGAACGAGGAAACGAATGCTTTCCGCTGCTAGGTAAGCTTGGAAGGTTGGATATTGTTTGGTTTAATCAAGCTCAATAAATTGTCAGTTTGGAAAAAATATTGACTGTAACTTTTGTTTATTTCCTAATATTTTGAAGGTTTCACGAAAAGTAGTAGATTTTTGGAAAAATATTGCGCGTCCATGAGTGGTACGGCTACTTAATTTATATTGTATTTGGTCTAAGTAAATATATTTGAAGTAAAGAATGATATATCGATGATATGTTTTTGAGCTCCGTATTTATAAATTGCTCTCAACTCCGGGATCGATCTTGAGATGCCTTTAAAATTCATAGATGATTAAAATGACACCTCAAAATCGATTTCAGAGTTGAGACTGGTTTATAAATACGGACTAAAGTGTTACAATAAATATCTAAAAAGTATAAGCAGATAGAGATTAAATTATAATTTCTACTTTACCCATCCTTTCACAAAGTTCGGTTTAAAATTGTGCCACAGAAGGGTACCAATTCGCAGGCCGGAAGTGGAATCTGAAGTGAAGCGGGCACCGGCCAGTCCTCCATCACACACTCCTGTACCGAGACTGGCTGACTACGTGTGGGGGGCGAGGTTACCGTTACCTTACGCGTTACCGTGGCTTAAACCTACACTGTGGTCTCCTGGTAAGGAACTTAATTTATTTAGTCTTACTTTTCTATATGTATGATAAAGGTGAGAAGACTTAAATACAATAATATTGAATAGCGGAATTCATCGCCGTACTTTATCACTTAAAAAAAGAGCAATAAAATAACATATTTAAATTGCTTAGTAAAATTTGTATACGAATTTCGCGAAAAGTGAAGTTAACACTAAGTTTTTTATGTCGACGTTGTTTTGAGAAAAAGAAATCGTGACCCCAGGTACAATAAGTTACATCGCAACTATTTTTTGGTTTTGAAAAATAAGGCTTTGGCTTTCTTTGAACTAGTTCCTGAGATTGGCGTGCGTCAACCCAAACAAATTCCTCAGCTTAATAAGCTTTTATTAATACACATAATATTGTCGTTTTTTTTTCTCAATTAAGGTGCATTAACAGCGTTAAGCAGCGTTGGTGCGATTGAAGAGCCCCGCGCGTTCCGCCCGGTGCGCTCGCACAGATTGGAGTCGCCGCAGCTGTCACCTGTTATTTCACCAACGCGATCGCCAAATAGGTAAAATGGGAAATTATGTTGCGAGGAATGTTTTTTGAGGCCATCGTGACCCAGTAGCTCAAGGGTGTGACTGTAACGCAACGGTTCTGGGTTCGTTATTATTTGTTAATATTTTCATTACTTTCGGCGTTGAGTTACGTCATGCATTGCTTCGAAAAATTTGGCCGAAAGAGATCGGAATGGACCCGGCTGCGTGCGGGATACAGCGTGAAGCTGTTTGTTTTTTTTAAATTAATGTTGTCATTTTAATAAATATTATTAACGTTACATAAGCCACTCGATTTTAGGCTAATATAATTTACAGCTCCGAACACATTCTATAGCACAAAAACCGGTTTTAGTATTTTATAAAAACAGTCTTAACCTTCCTAAAATTGAATAGGTCACCCACATCGCCAAGACGGTCGCGGTCTCCTCTCCGTTCCCCCGCAACGTCACCTCTACGTTCGCCGCTACGGTCCTCACCCGCGAGGTCTACGAAGAGCGATCGCGACAGTGATGAAAGTGTCGATATTGAGACAACTGAGGAAGATCATGCTAAGGACGTGGTGAGGAATTTTCTTTTTTTCTTCAGCTTCTTACCTCCGTCTACCCTTTTATGTACGACGAAATGAAAATACGAAGTATTTCATTCTCTCGAGTGGGAATCAAATCCACAACCTCCATTTACGCTTAAGCCCATGTGCCTCGACGGTAAGTGAGTATCGTTTAAATTGGAAATAATATTTATATATAATTATAAAGCTTTAGGAGCTAAGAATTAATTATATTATTTTGAGGCCGTTGTGATGAAGTGGCCCGGTTTTTATTGTAATCTAATATTTTCTCAATGTCTTCAAAATTTAGTGAATTGCAGAAAATTATGAAATAGAGTAAGAGCTAAAAGCAACCTTTTTAATATTTTACAAAAGGTAATAAGAAGACTAGCACAGGAAAATTACAATAGGAGCTTACTTGTATTGTAAATATTTGTACAGGTAACTTAAACCCAAAACCATCACACAACAAAAAAAAATACAAAAAAAAAACGATAAATAATATATTCCAACAAAACTAAAAAAAAACGGTTAAAAAAAATAAAATTTTCAATTTTACAACGAACCTCTTATAATACCGCGTAAACGTATCTAAAAGATGCAATTTAATACCTAAGTATCGAAGCAATCGCATTATCTATCGACATTCGAGCCAAACCGAGCTCGAGTTGGATCCAATTTAAAAAGTTGCAGGAAAATTTTTCCAATCACATTCCGAATGTAATCTGCGATTAGTCTCCTTTCTGAGTTACTTAGTGGTGGTTTTTTTTTCCTATTTTTTTATATATTTATAAATTTTGTTGGTTATGTTTTAATGGTCGCTTTTGTTTGAATTGATAGTTTGTTTTGTTTTTGGGTTGTTTTTTTAGGTTCATGCTATATATAACAGTGTGGACGGAGAAAAGAAAATTTTAAGATCTTTTAAGTTTTAAAATTTTTTCACTTTCCGTCGAATTCTTGTAAGAGAACAGGAGGGAAAGAGTAAACTGAGTGTCGTAAAATTAGATTTCTAGGTTCCCTTTGCCCACCCTGCTATGTGCGTGAATATAGCGTGAAGCAAAAAATATTTAATGTTATATCTCCTAAAAATAATACTTTCCTATGAAATAATTAACCAAATGACTAAGCCATCAATACTTTTACAATATATATATATATATAAAACCATTCTTAATAAATGGTTGAATGAATTAAAATTCACTTCCAAACATTTGCTATCTAAGTTTGAAACAGAAATGGCCCTAGAGACGCCGCCATTTTGGTACAGTACTGTACGTGGCCGGTGGCACGTCGTAAACTCTAGGTAATTACTGCCGTGGTGAATCCAAATGGACTTCATTTCGCTCTTAAATAAGAGAAAATGTTTAATTTAGTACCGATCGGTAATCTCGCACCAATTAATTGGGGATTCCAATTTTGTGACGGAAACTTTTTTGCTATCCCGCTCGGTCGGTGCTTTTATTCACAGGACGAGTTTGTAATGCTTTTGAACGGATGATTTTGGCAATTGATGAATTTGACTTTTTTTAAAAATATTTATTTTTGGAATGTTTGGTAATTTGTGTAAAGTCATTAATATATTTGTATTATAATGCATTGTAATTTCACATTCAAATTGCACTTCTGATTTTTTTTATTTCTTCGCTCTGATAGCGATACAAGAGTCTAGAAAGTTCGGCGGAAGGTGCTGAACTTAATATCTTAGCACTAGATTTAATCTTCCTACCTTGCTATATGCGAGCCGTAGTCAAACTAAAAAACAATTTTCTATATGTATGTGCTGTTTTGTATCAAAGAAAAAATAAATATACGAGAAAAATTGTATAACCTACTTCATTTTGTATTTTTTGACTACGCTTATAATCGAACCTGCACCAAGCGCCAAGACGGCCTTAATATATTTAACAAAAAAATATATATGCCTGAGCTCACAATGAAATAAAGGAATTTTCAATTGGATATTGAAGAAAAAAATTATACCACACGGCATATGGCTTACGAAGTAACCTAAATTCGTTTTGCGAAACCATTGTTTTAAAGGTTTCATGAACGGGAAAAGAGGTCATGAAAGACCTTCTATAGATACTTTTTAGTGAAAGTCATGAAATGAATTCTTTTTATTTTTTTTGTTAGCTTTCTGTAGTACAAAGCAGTTGTAGTTTGACTTTTATGATTCATCCATTTATGATTGGGATATGTTTTAAAAATATTAGCTTACATTTTTTAAATTTTATGTGTGTGCTATTGACCTGTGGGATCAGCTGACGGCAAACGTTGTAGTTGTATGTTCAATCTCCATTTGAGTAAAGAATTAGATTAATTTCCTTGCTCCAGATAACAAATTGTGGCGTTGAATTCCGTTACTCCGTCTACTACACAATAAATTCTGGCAGAAAGCGAATAAAAGACATTTAACACTGACATTTTCTTGACCGACCAGTAGATTTGGGAATGGTGAAATCTTCCAATTAACTTATAAAATTTTGAAATCATCATATTATTTTCAATATATATATTTTTAAAACATATTACGTACGTATAAATAACTAAATATACCTACTTTAGTATTTTAATCATGTAAGGATAACTTACATTTTATTACTTAATATTATATGAATTAAAAGTATTGCTCTTTTTAATAGCTTCACGCTGTGTCCCGCACATACTAGAGTAGGCAGAGGGAACCTGGGGACCTAGTATTATATTAATATAAAACACGCGCTATTTCCTAATTCTGGAGGTGCTACGCGCTTTGTTTTGATACCAGAGCAAAGAAATAAAAAATATTTCATTCCTCGAGCGAAAATCGAACCCACAACCAGTAACATTTACAGTGACACTGTGCCTCTGCACCACGCCTGGCCTCCCCAATATTCACTGTTCGGACGCAGAGCGTATAATTACCTCGCCTTCTGTCAAGTGATTTATATGCGGACTGGTTATTCTATTAACTACGTCGATGTAGGATGTTGCCGGAGGACAGTGGTTATTAACATGTTATAGTTAGTGGTGCTATTCATAGTTTATATGTATACTGTAAACGTGGTGGTTGTGGGTTCGATTCCCATTCGGAGAAGTGAATTATTACCAATTTATTAATATTTTCATTTCTCTCGCTCTGGTAACAAGGTAATGTTGAGTTAAGTTCTGAAACTCATGTCATGATGCCTCGAAAATTCAACGGTGTTTATTTGAGGGAATTAATTTAATGGAATAATTTTAATTTCTGTCAAAGTATTAAGCGTTTGTGGCCAGTCCAGTTGTGGGTTCGATCTCCACTCGAAGAGATGAAATATTTACTTAAATTTATATTTCCATTTCTTCGCTCTGGTGTTGAGGACAAGCGCAGCGTTGAGTTCCAACACTCAACCCGCAATGCCTGCAGAATTCGGCAGGAAGTGGGGAACTTAACACTAAGTTCCCTCTGCCTACTCTGCTGGGTGCGGGATACAGCGTGAAGCTGATTATTAAGCGTTAGGTTCCGATATTCAACATGTGATGCATTTTAAATCGGAAAATGCACAACGGAGTATTTTTACACTGGGTTCTCTCTGCTTACTGTGTTGCATGTGGGGGAAAAGCGCAAAGCTAACATAAACTGAAATAATAGTCATAGAGGCCAGTCGTGGCGCAGTGGCACAAAGTGTGACTGTAAAACCGACTGGTTGTGGGTTCGATCCCCACTCGAAGAGATGGAATATTTACTTAAATTTATATTTCCATTTCTTCGCTCTGGTGTCGAGGTAAAGCGCGGCGTTGAGCTCTGCCACTCAACACGCAATGCCTCCAAAATTCGGCAGAAAGTGGGGAACGGAGTGTCTTACACTAGGTTACCTCTGCCTACCCTGCTGTGTGCGGGATATAGCGTGAAGCTAATTTAATTTAATTTTTTATTTTTTTTATTTTTAAAGTGTTATTCCACACGCAGGAAAATGCTTTTTATATTTCTTCTTAATTGGAACATAGCAGAATCTGAACCCGCGCGTCCTGAAAGCCAGCGCTCTAACCAACGCTCCACCCACATTGTTTTATTAGAGATCTTAAAAAAGTATTACTAAAAGGAAAACCCCCATTTTATCCGCATTTTCTCCCTTACCTAAAGGAAAAGTATAAAAAAAAGAGTGATCATTTAAACGACAAACGTGACTAAGACCACTAACGCGGGCACTGATTTATTATAACATCAACTGGTACAATTGAATCGTCTAGCAAAGTATCTATTAAGTACGTGACTGGCATTGTATGGTGGTGGAAATGGTACGTGAGGAAGTTGTATGGAGGGGTTTTTTTTTGTTTTATATGTAAAAAGCCACTATCGCGCGAGTGTAAGCGCGAAATGTTCTGGATTCGATTCTCAGTGGTAATATTCAATATTTTCATTTCCTCGTCCTGGTGATGAGGCAAAGCTAGCGATTGTGAGTTAGCGGTGACGAGGCCAAAGTGTTAAACTCTGCCATTCAACATGCAATGCCTCTAGAATTCTGCATAATTTTTTTTTTCGGAAAATGGGAACTGGATCTGTATTTACGTGATATGTTTTAAAATATATTTTTTTACTATAACATATTAATATTATTTGTATGTTAAGTACACTACATAATATATAAAACACTTGATTTACAACACAAACACGTGATTTAGCGGGCGAAGTCTCTTGCGGGACGCTAGTGTCAAATACAGCACGAAATATTTCTTACTCCTTGTAAGTGTAGGGTAGTTGGTTGTTGTCTTTAATGTACGTTCTGAGGATTAAGGGCGATACGTCTTCAAGATTGAAACTGTTTGTATTCAAGAGGACGGTTAAAAAATATATAGCAGTTTGTTGTTGTTTTGAACTTGTTTTATTTGGAGCGTGTTTAAAAAGGAAAATAACTTATAAATATTCCAACTTGACGGTGAAAACGAGTTCGTATTCTATGTATAGGTTTTAAAATTTTCACAATCAGCACACAAAACATAAGAAAGCTTTTAAAATAATAGAAGATACATGCCAAGTGTCGAGACCTTTTTTAATTTAGTAAAAATCGAGTATCCCCTTGTCCGAGTGTGTACAAACACACGCCCCAATTTGAACAGTACGCGCGTACGTATCGCAGGCATCACGCGGCGCTCGGTAGTCATTCAAATTATGTTGAGAGGCTTAAATATATTGTATAATGTTTATAACTTGGTTGAGGACGTCGTAACAAAGTGAGGTAGTGAGTTCAATGATCGTGTGAAGAAATGATTGATGAGATTTAAAATTAATTTATTTTTAATGCTAAGAATAGTTTCACAATACTATTTTCCCCATTTCCTGCCTGATTTTTTTAATGTCAAGTAACGTATTGTAAAGTGGCGGAACATAACGCCGCTACTAATATTTCCACAATTACTAATAGCCCCCCGCAGCAGGGTAGGCGGAACATGGGCATGGTGCATGGGAACCTAGTGTTAGGGCACTCCGTTCCCATTAAGACACTTTCCGTCCAATTCTAAAGGCATTGAACCCCATGCAGTGCTTTACCTCGCTACCATATCAAAGAAATGAAAATATTAAATATTTTATTTCTTCGCGGAATCGAATCCACAACCTGTTAAAGTCGACCCTAGTGCCTATGCGCAAACCTGGCCTCATCACTACATTTAATTTACATCTAAAACATATTTTCCATATAATTTTTAACTCGCTTGAAAGTTTTTTATATTGCATCAATTTATATAACAATATATTTTAAAATCATAAACTACTCCATATTATACTGTAATGGATCGCCCCGAGCGCTGGCGCTAAGCCGATTGTAGTCTAGATACAACGTGTATTAGATTTTGCAGTAAATCCCCATGTTTTTGATTCATCTGTTTGTTATTGTTTGGGTAAGTGATTGAATAAATTGGGCGAAAATTTTTTTAGAGGCCAGTCGTATACTTAACAAGTAGTGGGTTCGATTGCAACTCGAAATCAAATATTTAATCTTTCTGTTTTATTCCCTTTTGTGACAAGGGAATCTGCGGCGTTGAGTTCTGCCATTCAACACGCAATGCTTTTAGAATTCGGTGGGAACAAGTAATCGGAGCGTTAACATTAAGCTGCTGCTTATAACTGAAAAAATAATATGCCTCGCTCTTTAATATTAATTATATTTTTTTGGCGTCACGCTGTATCCCGCACACAGCAGTCTAGGCAGAGGGAACCTAGTGTTAAAACACTCCGTTCCCTAAATTTTAATAGTAAAACATAAATATTTGCTCAAGAATATGAAAACAAATATAATCGACACCGAACAAGTGATTACCAGCGATTAAATAATTAAATGTACCCCTTCCTTTGAAGGGATTACCGTCGAGGGCTCTCGGGGCGCGTTAATTATAGACGTTTCTGCTCTAGCGCGTTTATTTAATACTTAAGTATTCAATAATGATTTAATGATTTATTTATTGATTTATCTTATATTATAGGTAAATAAAGTATAAAAAAACTAGTCGACGAGGCCAGTCGTGGCGCAGCGGCACGAAGCGTGACTTTAAAATCGACTGGTTGTGGGTTCGATCCCACTCGAGGAGATGAAATATTTACTTAAATTTATATTTCCATTTCTTCGCGCTGGTGTCGAGGCCAAGCGTGGCGTTGATCTCTGCCACTCAAATACGCAATGCCTCCAGAATTCGGCAGAAAGTGGGGAACGGAGTGTCTTAACACTAGGTTCCCTCTGCCTTCCCTGCTGTGTGCGGGATACAGCGTGAAGCTAATTTATTTTTATAAAGTATAACTATCTATTGTGGTCTATTTATTGTATCGCGACGGCAGTGGGTTCGATCGGCATTCGAGGGAATAAACTATTAATAAGTTCTTTGATTTTCACGATTATTATACATTTTAAATAAAACTATTTTAACCGGATTAATCGCGTATATTTAGTTTTTACATTTTTGGAAACCCGACGTTTCGAACACTTTGCAGTAGTCCGTGGTCACGGTAGTGTTCGAAACGTCGGGTTTCCAAAAATGTAAAAACTAAATATACGCGATTAATCCGGTTAAAATAGTTTTATTTAAAATGAATAAACTATTATTTATTATATGTATATCTTACTGCATGTATATGCTCTGCATCAAGGCAAAACTGCTCTGCACCAAGGCAAAACAGCAAGGCAAAGCAGCCCAGCCCAAATGCCTTGAAAGATTCTTTGGAATTAGGGGAACGGAGTTTCTTAACATAAGGTTCCCTCTGCCTACCCTGCTGTATGTGCGATACAGCGTGAAGCTGATTTGATTTTTTTTTAAGTTTTATTAAAGTTGCGTTTTCTTCTTTAGTTTTATTGGAGTTCTGCACTAAATATTTCTGTATATATTACAAATGCCTAATTGTACACAACATAAGACATGTCAAAAAGCATCATATATTCGTGCAGTGCTCGTAGCGTGATAGGCCGAGGGCACCTGGTTTTCAGCCACATCGTCCCCACGTTTAGCTTAATTTTCAAGACATTGCGTTTGAATGGCAAAACTCAACGCCGCGCTATGTCTTGTTACCAGAGCAAGGACTATAAAAATAATAAGTAGTCATTAAGTCACGTTTACAGCCCGATGTTGCGACGACGGCCTCCTCAATTTTCTGAAGTAAAATACTTTTCATAAAAAAAATAAGTAAACAGAGAATTGTTTTCATACAAAATACAATAAATTAAACAAAACGTGGCACTAACATTAATCCATTGAATTATTTCTACAATCAAATTACACAACACCATTAATAGATGTTATCTAACAAAAGAAATGTTTGTTATTGCTTTTCAATAAATTTTTAATTATTATAAGAAATTTCTTTTAGTTTCCAAATATATTGTAGCCGGGGCACAGCGACTGTTAATGTGACGGCTGTGGATTTGATTCCCAGTTGGGGTAATTATTTATTTTCATTTTCTCGGTCTGGTTTAATGAATAATCTTATATGTTACGGCGTGAAAGTAATTTAAAGGTAAGATCAGTTTTTATTTTTATTTTTCTTAATGAGTCCATTCTGACTGCTATACTGCCTTAAACTAGCAAACAAAATCCCGTGTCCATTGTATAGGTACAGACTAACCGGTTTTATGAATTAATGAACTATGAACTGTGTTACAATGGCATCGATTATATTATGAAAACTATGAATTTTGAAGATTTTTTTAATGCTTTTAAATAAAGTTTATAGAGCAAATTTACATTAGATAGAGACATCTTTAAAATTGCGTCCATTTCAGTATAATGCATCACGTTAGTTTTACAATTTATTTATTAGTAAGATCTTGGGATGGGCACATGATTATTTTAGGGTGGGCACGGCCACACGGCCCCCTCTCCCTATACTCATGTCCACTACATATTATTATATTAAAAGGTATTTTAACTTCAACCTAGGCCTCGAGTTAATACTCTATTATAATATAATAGTGCTGTAATAATTCACCCTATTTACTGTAGTATCATTTGGTTAACTTTTGCCGGTATACGTACAATTCGTTCACAAATGTCGACTTTTGACATTTAGTTTTTTATTTACCAACGTTTTGATGACATTTCCTTCTCGTTTTATTTGATAGGGCCGCGCCGCGCCGTGTGCGGAACATTAATTTTTCTATTCACTAAATGTTCTATATGATTTTGTAATTAAAACTAGTCAACGCCCGTGACTTTGTTTGGGTGGACTCTTAGACGTGAAATGGCAAATGTTGTTTTTTCCTTTTAACCTATCTTCACTCTTTAGCCCTAGTAGGCAGTCAGAGGGAAAGGAGCGCCAAACTCTACGGTGTGTACATACCTCTTTTGCCTCGTCCACTGTCATCTATCTCTTCATACATGCCGTTCGAGGGGTCTTCATGCTTTTTACATGACCTTCCTCCAGTATCTTTGATACTGTGTTTTCGAAGGTCTTTCCCTACCTCTCTTACCACTCACTTTTCACTCATTCGTTCACACTCACCTTATCTATATACCTATACGTCAAATTTCTGTATATATACATATGGAATATATTAATTTTAAAGTGGACATAATTCTTAGAAAATACTGTAAAATATTTAATTGGAATACACATTTAGCTTATATTGCGTGGGGAACGGAGTGTCTTAACAATAGATTCCCTCTCAAACAAAAATATTTCATAATGAATATTTTTTTTTTTAAATCACACAGCTCTTATCAACGTTAAATAAAAATGGCGTGTCGCACACAACAATTACGTGAGTTAATAGCTCTCGATTTATTTATTGAATAAACGCGAACGACGCCTAAATAATTATATCGAAGCGCTTTTGAATACTTCATGAGATAGACTATAGAATTAATAGTAGTGGCCATAAAAATGTCGGATTATTTCTTTTGTTTCTTTCAGCATCAAAAAAAAATCTCGTTGAGATTCTTGCGCCGGCTCTCCGCAGCTTTAGTGAAGAACAACTTCTTATTTAGTTTTTTTTTTAATTATTGGACTTTTTTCGTTCATATCACACTGTATCCCGCAGGGTAGAAAAAAGGATCCTAGTGTTAAGACACTCCGTTGGATCCTTTTTCCACGCACTTCCCTATTTATTAAGTAGTGAATAGCTGAATTCACCACGCTTTATCTTGTTACCAGACTGTGGAAATGGACATCAAAGCCGCTGCATAAAGGCGGCCTTTTTTTCTTTTTATCTTCATTTACATTTTTCACATAAATTGTGCGACATGTAGTAAAGATAAAATATTGCAAAAACGATTTAAACTGATAGTAGATAGTATTCAGACACTACGTCGTCTATTTCCGCTGATTTTGGAGATGTTGTCTCTAAGATTATCTGATGTGATCGTATTAAAAATATCAAATATAATAAGTAGCTCGTTTCACCCAGCGAGACCTTGACAATAATATAAAATTTTTCCCAGGGAAAAATACCAATAATTACCAAATAAATTCTCCTATGATACTTTTCTCCATCAGATCCGATATAAAAGTACAAAATAAATAATCAAAATCAAATCCAATATAAAAGTATAAATTAAATATATTTTGACACGCTCTGATAAATGAAGTTGACCATTCTATATTTTCATTAACTCTATGCACAAACTCGATAGCTTTTCAAATTAAACAACAATAATTACTGCGAGCTTTGTATGTTACATCACTATCAGCGACTATATAAGTACTTTGATGAATACATGGAAATATTATCCGGTTCAAATTACATCCGATTTGGAAAAAGAGAAATGTTATTTTTATAATTTTTCTGATTCTAGTTCCTATTTGGTTTAATGCTTTTTTTTTCTATATCTTTTGAGTGTCAACTAAAAATAAAATTAAATTAGCTTCACGCTATATCCCGCACACAGCAGGGTAGGCAGAGGGAACCTAATGTTAAGATACTCCGTTCCCTACTTTCTGCCGAATTTTGGAGGCATTGCGTGTTGAGTGGCAGAACTCAACGCCGCGCTTTGCCTCGACACCAGAGCGAAGAAATGAAAATATAAATTTAAGTAAATTTTTCATCTTCTCGAGTGGGGATCGAACCCACAACCAGTCGGTTTTACAGTCAAACTTTGTACCAATGCGCTACGACTGGCCTCGAAATTCTTAGTGGCATATCTAGATAAATATTTTGTTTCGCTCATTTATCCTTCGTGATTCCCCAAAATTCCACCAAATTTTGGGGCAGTGCGTGTTAAATTGTCTATCTATGGCTTGCACCGCGCTTGATCTTTTTTAATCCAATAAATATAATGTATATACAATATATTAAAAAAAAAGATTTAAATATTTTATTTATACAAATATCTACTAAAATAAAATGATGGTGATTTTGTGATTATTACTTAAGTGATAGACAATATTCGGTTATTAAGTTAATCGTCGTTACGTGTCGCATCTGATATGGTATTTGTCGTGACTGTAATCGAACGTGCAACCCTTTACCACGATAACGCTACTGATGTTAGGATTGTGTGGAAAAATAGATGTGTAGTATTATAATTAATAGTTAGTATTCTTTTGATATAGATCTATATTGTTTTAGGCATATGAATTACATATTTTTTGGCTCTTTATCCTTTATTTAAAAACGAGTTAGTGTTCGTAAGATAAAATGGATTAACCTGGTGTTTTTTTTTTATATAAGTTGTTAGGCGCTATTGACTTTTGTTGTCCGTGCCTTTTTATTTTTGATTTGTTAAAGTTGTTATTCTTGGTTTCTTTTTAAACGTGGTGTGAACCTAAGACCACAAGAGAACACAAGACACTCAGTTTCTATTCAGTCACTTTTGTTCCTCACTCTCGAATTCGAGACGACATCCGCTACGTTATAAATTTTTTTACGCTTTGTTTATGATGTGTTGTAGGTTCTATTTGGTTTTAAGACGGAAAAAAAATAAAATCTACGAGTACGACTAATGAGTACATTATTTTATTATAAAATATATTTTATTAAGAAGTAATATGTATTAGTATTAACGATATGCCTATAAGTTTATATCTTACCTAGTTGTTTTTACAGACTCCACCATTTTAGACACAGTTACCATTAAAATATTTCCTTACTTCCCGCCGAATTAATTTTACCATATTGTTAAAGATCTTCTAAAATATTACAGAGGTGCGCCTGGCCATGCCGTTCAGCTCCCACTCCTCGCCCAGAGGACTGCTGGAGCGGTCTGGTGCCCAAGATCGAGAGGGAAGAGGATCGGGAACCGTGGAGGCTGCCTGATCTCCGTCCACCGCTACACTATGTGCATGATCGTGGTAACGTATCTAATTAGGTAATAAGTTATCTACTGGTAAAAATAACGATGTTTTTTATAACTTAACCTTTAAAGAAACTTTAAACTCGTTCTTTCGATACTGTTTTTTAGAATAATAGTCTTTTTTTTTTTCATTTTATGTCCTTTTGTACGTTATTTATTTAGTTACTTTCGAATTATGTTAATGTACGGTACGATTTATAAGTCGTGATGGTCCTGAAGTTAGCTGTAGATGACTGAGCAGAGAGAATTTTAGAATTTTTCTTTTTTTTTTACTCAAACGAACATCGCGCAAAAGTTCAGGAAACCTAACGTCGACCTAATTGGATCAAGCATAATAAAAAATCTCCAAATTGTATTCGAACCTACCTATTAACTGAATATGCCGTATTATACTATACATATTTACATAAATATATAGTTATATCTATTGTTAACATAATCATGCTTACTGGTGAGGACTAATTGCCAGTTGCTTTTGACGCAATTAAATAAGGCTTTGGCGCTTCCCGACGGTCGATAAGTCGACATAGGCTTTTAATTATGTACACGTGCGATTCAGTAAGTGCTTTACCTACGATTGTATAGAGGCTTTAGAAACGCTGTCTGTCTGTCTATGTATAGATATATAGAATCAGTATTTCGCATGTAGCAGGATAGACAGAGGGAACCTAGTGTTAAAACACCCTGTATCCTACTTTCCGCCCAATTTTCGAAACTTGTTTGAATGGAATTGATAATCTTTGTAGTAACAGGGAGTTCCGCTGCGCCAAGATAGAAATATTTTTTTTATTATTAATATTCACTTAAATAGAACAAATAATAAACCACATAAATACTTATATCACGTCGAATTGTCGTCAGTTTCTTCGGATTCGAGTAATGGAGACAAATAAATATTTAAAAAAATCAGCTTCGCGCTGTATGCCGCACACAGCAGGGTAGGCAGAGGGAACCTAATGTTAAGACTCTTCTTTCCCCACTTTCTGCCGAATTCTGGAGGTCACAACTCAACGCCGCGCTTAACCTCGACACCAGAGCGAAGAAATGGAAATAAATATTGCTGTTCTATTTAGAAAATATAAGCGTGAGTCCCCGACTGAACCACCATTCCCGACTTTACTCTACATAAATAAAGTTATTAAAAAAATATATCATGTTATTGTGACATACTAAATGATATTTGCACAATACAACTGGCTCTTATGTTTTCCATATAACAAGACTATGACTATTGGCACTTCGCTAAATTATACAAAATTTAGTATTTAAATTAATATTAATTATTACACGGTAGGCCAGTCGTGGCGCAGTGGCACGAAGTGTGACTGTAAAACCGACTGGTTGTGGGTTCGACCCCACTCGAGGAGATGAAATATTTACTTAAATTTATATTTCCATTTCTTCGCTCTGGTGTCGAGGCTAAGCGCGGCGTTGAGTTCTGCCACTCAACACGCAATGCCTCCAGAATTCGGCAGAAAGTGGGGAATAGAGTCTCTTAACACTAGGTTCCCTCTGCCTACCCTGCTGCGTGCGGGATACAGCGTGAAGCTGATTTATTTATTTTTTTTTATTATACGGTACTTATATATTTTTCTTTTTCAGAACGAGACGGTTGCGCTGCGTGCGTCGCGCCTCTCCCTTTATTACCGCCACCTGCACCAGCGCCGCACTAACTCAACTATGAAACACCAATTAATAAATATGGTTGACCATAGATGGCGCTGTATGGATAGTATTGCCATGCTTGAATATTAAAACGGTTTTCATAGTTTATAACATAATATATTTTTATTTAATAGTTTGCTAATTGATTTTATGATCATTTAAAATTGTGTTAAATTTTAAAAATATATTTATAGATTATTATTGGATGATATATTACTAAGCTCTTTGTATGATTATTCAAGTGTTTTTAAAGTATTTAATTCATTGTACTATATGAAAACCGCAATAAAATATAAAATAAAATAACCTAATCTAGTCTAAATGTAAAGTCATGTAGAAATATTTGTAGATATTAATATAAGTTTTAGTCTAGTCTAGAGTACCAAAGCAATCAAAATGAATTTAATTCATTTTAGTATTTTTATTTAAATTACTTTTTTTATAACTTTTAAATAATTATAATTTAAAAACTATTTTAATATTATATCATTTAAATTATCTGGCCATATAGACACTTTCTTCTATGACATACTTTATTAAAAAAATAATTAATTACATTATTAGTATTAGGTATAAATTACACGTAATAATAATGTATTATTTAAAGTGAAGTCTGCAATAAATAAAAATAAAACATACAACAGAACAAAATCTTATATTGTACATATAAATATAATATTTCGCATGAAGCCTTAAATTGCTTATATAAATGCAAATTGTCGTAGTTATTATATTTTTAAGGCTTTGGAATCCTTAATAAAATAGAATCTTTTCATTTGTTTAATCGTATTAGTCTAAAATTGTATAGCGGTGTTATTATAAAAAAAAATATAATATAATTTCAGACTTCAAAACATATCATGAATTTCTAGCCTATTGTATAATTTATAAAATATAAATGTAATGCTAAATTAATATATGGCTAATAAACATATAGAATACAAAAAATATTTTTTATTTACCTCTTTGTGTTTTGTCTCTTTAAATCTACACCTCTTCGAATCAAGAAAGATTTGTTATTTTAAATATCGGTCAAATCTTTTACAAAAAATATATTTTGGAGATAATTGATTTTATTTAACTTAAAGATTTGGACATTGGCAGAATACGTGTTTTCTTAAAATTATATAACAAAATTTAAATAAATAATATATTTTTTTCATTTTTTTGCGCTTACTTAAGATAAGCTACAAACAATAATAATTACTTATTTCGCTAATTAATTTTCTTCACTTATGGTGTTTCGAACCTAAAAAATATATATAGAAATAATTAAGTTCACAATGGCATATTATGATAGAAATTGGAACTTATAAATATTGGGAATAAATGTCCAAATTACATCACCAATAATTTTATATCAAACCTTTTATACAGTTGCTATATGGTTGTATTATTAAAATTTAATTAAAATAAATTAGCTTCACTCTGTATCCCGCACACAGCAGGGCAGGCAAAGAAAACGTAGTGTTAAAACACTTCGTTGCCCACTTTTCACCGGGTTCTGAAAGCATTGCGTATCGAGTGGTGGAGCTCAACGCGTCGACACCAGAGAGAAGAAATGAAAATATAAATTTAAATTAACATTTCATTTCCTCCTTAATTACCAGGTCATGGGCCCGTCGCGTTTACAGTCACTCTTTGTGCCCCTACGCCACGACTGGCTGCTATTAAAATTATAGAAGATTATTTTCAGTCATTATACTAATATTCGAAAATATGTTTAGTATGATTAGCTTATTATGTTATAATTATTATAAATAATTATAATATAATTCGCTGGTGTGCTTTATTTTAAACCTTGTGAATTGTCTATAATAGGAAATATAATTACAGCTAGCAACATTTGTTTTCATGTCATATGTCAACGTTCAATAAATGTCAGACGTGTTTGTCTATGTCTTTTCCTGTTAAAATATTCTCTTGAGAGGTTGGTTTGTTACATACGAAATCTATTTTAATCTGATAAAGTACTTTAATAATCAATAAAAATGACCGCCATGTATATAAATACGATGTGCTCTACATTCTTGCGCGCTTATTTTGGTGTTTTTGTGAAATTATCGTGCAATATAAATAATAACCTCAGTTGGTACAGTATGCAATAGTGACAAAGCCGATCTGTGTTTCAGTAACAAAAATGGGTCGTTATTCTCGGGAACCTGATAATCCAGCGAAGTCATGCAAGGCACGCGGTTCAAATCTTCGCGTTCACTTCAAGGTATCTATATAATATACAATTTACATACAATTATCCACATGGAATGTTTACCCTTAACCTATTCATGTCGTTTTACAGAACACATACGAGACAGCTATGGCTATTAAGAAATTGCCTCTGCGTCGCGCCGTACGTTACCTTAAAAACGTAGTAGAGCAGAGAGAATGTATACCATTCCGTCGTTTCAACGGTGGTGTTGGTAGATGTGCTCAAGCCAAGCAGTTTGGTACCACACAAGGTCGCTGGCCGAAGAAATCCGCGGAATTCCTTTTACAATTATTAAGGAATGCCGAATCGAACGCTGACTACAAAGGCTTGGATGTTGACAGGCTTGTCATTGATCACATTCAGGTTAGTTTTTTTAAATTATTAAATTGTTTGGAAATATGGTATATTTGCGTTATACTGATTATTTTTTTATCATACTAGGGTAGTCGTAAATCTATATTTTTTTTATTTTGGTACTTCTCGTACTTGATTTTTGCGATCTAATCATCAGAAAACGTTTTTGAATACTGCCTTCAGTACCAGTCTACCAAGAGGTTCTTGTCCAAGATCACAATGATCTGTTGGTAGATTGGTCCTGAATTACGTGATACTTTTAAAATAGTAGTAGTTTAATTTAAAATACTTTGAAATTGTATAGGTCTATGCATTTGATTACATGAAAGTATAGTAACTAAACTATAACTCTTAATACATTTATGACATGCATCATAATACTTTTTTAAACATAAAAGTTTGATTTGTGCAGTAAAATAGACTATCAAATTGTCATTTGTTCTTCTAAATAAATCAATCTTAATATCACCAAAAGAAATATTTAGCATTCAAAGTATTGCTGTCACTGTTGCGGAGAAGAGAGAGAAACTTTAAGGAATCCCTGGTGCTTCATCCCAAGTGTAGGTTTACTCTGTTCAAGCTCTCCACTAATTCAAATTAAATTTATTCTACTAGGTGCCATGAAACATGTTCTAGAAATTAATCCTTGATAGTTTTAACAGGCTGAGATCTGTAATTTAAAAAAAAGAATGTATGTAAGTTGACTAATCATTTATGAGCAGTACAGAAATATATCTCTATAGTATTACTTCTGTTGTTAATATTGTAATTTGTCAGCATTATATTCTTTTTCCCTAGCCTATACCAGCCCTATTGTTGGGTAACAGCCTCTCTCCATTTCTTCCACGGTGAAATAAAAATAAATTAGCTTCACGCTTGGCAGAGGGAACCTAATATTAAGACACTCCGTTCCCCACTTTCTGACGAATTCTGGAAGCATTGCGTGTTGAGTGGCAGGACTCTATGCCGCGCTTAGCCTTGACACCAGAGCGAAGAAATAGAAATATAAATTTAAGTAAATATTTCATCTCCTCCAGTGGGGGTTGAACCCACAACCAGTCAGTTTTTACAGTCACACTTTGTGCTGCTGCCCTACAACTGGCCTTCCTTCCTTTCACACATAGGAAATAAAAATTGTATCTATATACTTTTATAGAAAATACTACAAAAATTTTGAGGCCAGTCATGGTGGAGGGGCACAAAGTTTGACCATACATTTAGTTACCAGTCACATTTGACTGGAGGGTTTGATTTCCACTCAAGGAAATGAAATATTTAATTAAAATTATATTTACATTTCTTTGCTTTGTCTGTGTGTTGAGGCAAACACTGCATTCTGCCAACAAGCAATACCATCAGAATTCTGCAGAAAGTGGGGAACAAAGTGTTTATACACTAGTTTCTCTCTGGCTGATTTTTTATTTTGTATTTGTATTTAAATTTAATGTAGCAATTTCCAAGAGGTGTGGGTTCAAACCTGATACATAAAAAAAAATAATGTTTTCTAAAAAGCTACATCTAAACTAGGGAAGATATTAAAATAATCATGTTTTATTGTCTTATTATTTTTTTTTGCCTTTTTTGCTTGACAGAATATACATTATTATATTGACTGTTTTCTGAAGGCAAATAGTAAAAGTGACAAATCTTATAAAGGAACATTTTTTTTTATTTGCTCCTAGGATTTGTTACTTACAACTTTCATTTTAATTAAATATTACTTTTTACAATGTTTCTATGTTGTTACTATTACAAAATTTACTATTGATTTTATACATTTTTTTTTGTGGTATTTTTGATAAAACTTTGTGTCTTTAGTTTGTGTCTGTTGTTTGTTTGTTTTTAAAACAACAGTATGATGATGTGTTGTTGTTGATAAGTAATTGTAGTGTATAGGTTGATTGTGTTGTATCGAGTTAGATAACTCAATGTTGTAGGATGTGATGGCTATATTTTCAGTCACCTTTCTGGTTGATAAGGTGTATAGTACTGCCCCTGCATTCAAAATTTCGAACTCAGGTGTAAATAGAACAGAATGTCTTATACTATAATTACGGTTATCTTTGCTTGCGAAATAAAGAATAATAAAGAAAGAGTATTTAATATATTCTTTACGATTAACTCATTTTAAGAAATGTTGTTTTAGATATATATTTTCTCACAATCAAATGGTTATCAGAACGAAGAAATAGAAATATTAAATTTTATTTCCTCAAGTGGGACTCGAACCCACAACCTGTTGGAGTTTTTTGCCTCTTATAAAGAGAAGAAAGAGGCACCACCCGTATAACAAGTTTAAAATCTCTTACGAAAGTTTCTTAATATGAAACAAATTCTTTTTCCAGGTAAATCGCGCCCCCTGTCTCCGCAGACGTACGTACCGTGCTCACGGTCGTATCAACCCCTATATGTCGTCCCCCTGTCACATTGAGGTGTGTCTCAGTGAGAGGGAAGACGCGGTAGCACGCGCCGCCCCCGCTGATGACGCGCCCGCCAAGAAGAAACTCTCCAAGAAGAAGCTGGCCCGCCAGAAGGAGAAGATGATGAGGGAATAGACTATTAATAAATGACTTTAAATATTTTTGGTTTTTTTTTTATCTTTTCGAATTGGTATAGGGCGGGAAAGTGTGGTGATAAAAGAACCTACTGCTAGTCTTGGCTGCCCTGGAGCTAGTTAGTTGTATCTTAAGATTTTAGCCGAATTTGGTTTGGAGCCGACTATTTCGAGACAATAAGCAGAGAATGTCGTACATTAGCGTATGTATAAGGTAGAGATTTTTATCTTTATTTTAGAACAGATATGTTCGTGTCAACGTTTTTTAAACTTGTGGGTAAACTTTCTTAGTGATTATTTTGGGGTGGGCACGGACCACTTGCCCCCTCTTCCCATGCCCATGGAGTGTTAGTCGCTGTAGTTTACGCAATTTCAATAACTTCTTATAAATCAGCGCCATCTATTATGATAAAGCTTAAATTATTTTTAATCTTAACTGTACATGATGTTAGAAAAACGTCTAAATAATGTCAAAATAACAAAACGTACAAATAAAATACAAAATTTATAATAAATAAAAAAAATGTACATAGCATTAGAGCATGAAATCACATAAGCCGAAGTTTAATGAAAATGATTGGATATTAAGATATAACGTTACCAAAATAGTAAAAGACAATGTTAAATTACGAGAAGAATTAATAGACGCCGTCAACAAGCAGCACCAGGAAATGTCTCGAGCAATTGAGTTAAGTGCAAAGAATACGATGTTGAAGAAATTAATACATAAAGCCGAGGAGGAAGCTTGTGCGTTAAAAGGGTAAAGGCTGTTTTTTTTTTTATTAGATTATTAATTGAAATGTCTGCTTATATATAGGTTGATGTAACTTCGTGCATCCGCAATCAAAAGTCAAAATTCAAAATATTTCGGCCTCTTTTCGTGTAAGTTCAAGTTCAAGACGAAAATAATTAATTTCATCTGGGAATCGAAACTAACCATCGTGTTTACAGTTATAAGCTGGTGGTAGAAGGATGCTATCAAAGTCTTAAGTTATTGTGTTTTGAGTAAAACAAAAAAAAATCTTTATAGCTAGAATACTTTAGTTTATTTAGTTTATGGAAGTATAAAAATCTATTTTAATTTCATAGCAAAAGAAAATGTACAGAATTAATAGTAGATTGAGAGATGTGCAACGTGAAAATGAATTTCTTCAAAATCAAATATTCATATCGAAGATGAAAAGAAACGAAGCAAGAGCAAATGCCGTTAAATTGGCTGAAGCTAACTATTATTTGGAGAAATATTTATTGAAAATCCACGATGAGATAACTGTTTTAAAATGTTAAAATAATTTTGTGATATACTTTTTACTTTGTTAAAATCATTGTGTGATAACTATTGTAACTGATAACAAATTATAAAAAAAGAATATTTTTTTATTTAATGACTAAATATTATACTGTAACCCAACGTCTACAGGTATAACATAATAAACTCTTTATTTCACACCAGAAAATCACATAATTAACAAATAAATTCATATAAAAAAAATGTGAAAAGGTGGCCTTATCACTAAGAATGATCTCTACCAGGCAACCTAATCAAAGGAATCAATTTATATTTGTTTACATTATATTGCTTGTTTTATTTGTACTTTTAATTTCTTTTGATTGGAGCTAAATATCCATTTTATTACGTTTTAGAAATAATGCAATTTAAACTTATTAAAGGAGACTCAATAATTAAATGACAAATTTAACATTACATTTGATTTAATTAATATTTAATATTATTGCGAAATTCAGAAGTGGTTTTTTCGGTGGTTGTGGGCTGAATATCCATTGGGATGGATGTTTATGATTTTTTTTTATTTCTTCTTTCTTATATGTCAAGAGTTGGGTTCCGTAAATCGGTAAAAATGAAAAAAATATCTACGAACCTACTAGGGTATTTTTTCTCGTCTTCTTTAACTGCATTAATTAATAAAAAACACTCATACCTATTTTTCATTTAAGTTGCAATAAGGTAGGAGTATAAGTTTCTTTTAATGATGATCAATTGACGAGCCCAGCCCTACTTTTTAAGGTGATTTTTATTTATTTTTTTCCAAATTGAGGTTAATGTTGTTAGTCCTACTGGCTTTTATAGTTTACCCCAGATGGATGGGGAATAGGCAACGCTGTCTCCGGAAAAATGAAAGCATCATGTGGCTGCCTGTGAGGAAGTCAACGGCGGATAGTACCGCAGGGGACGCCTCTCCTGCGGTACTTTCCACCGTTTTTAACGTTTCAATTAGATCCGCCGTATTTAACGTTTCAATTAGACTCAAATAAATTTAGTAAAATAAAATAGGGCTTCCAACCCCAAACTTAGTCTTAAGTACTTATTAAGCATTTTTGCAAAGGCTTGTTTAGGATTTCATCAAGGGAACTTACAGCCGTTTGGAGACCCCCTAGGACCCAAAAACCCTACGCGTTCCGCCCCTTCCGCCCCCCACGTTAGTTCGCCACTGGACATTAATATAAGAAACTACAGCTACAATAATAAACCCATATAACTACTTACATAACATTTCCTACAAGTATTACGAGATAAATAACAATAACATTAAATGGATTGGAGGCGGGAAATATTTCACAGTACAAGATCAACAGCAACAGTTGACAGTACAGTGTCACACCAGCCGTCATATTAGTAGCACGTATGTTTACGCGCGTAGCCTTAGTTTGCGCGTGCGCGCTAGTTGCGAGCATTTTTGCCGTTCCCGCACCGCCGAGGAGAGATAAAGGTTTTTATTTAAAAAAATATTATCTGTATTAATTTGATGTATATTTTTTAAAATTATTGTTTTTTATTTAAGTTTTATTAAAATTATAGTCTGTATGGGTTTAGTCTGTGATTTTTTTGTGTATGTGTCAATTAACAACTATTATGAATTGGCAAATGGCGGCAAAATATTATTTATGTTTGCGCTTTAATTTTATGATGTTATATTTTATTGTGTTGCATAAAGTAATTTAATGATGATTTCATAAAGTACAAGAGAATATAATAAATATTTTGAATATATTTACATACAAGTAAATCTATTAGTTTATATTTTGAATAATAGTTTTTTATCAATACACATTACGTGTGGAATTTATATAACACTTAAAATTATTTTCTCGATATCAAGAGCTAAGTTATAAAGCTGGCTAGTAGTTACGCGCAATGTGTATTTTTCACGAATTACTTCAAGAACTGGTTTACGAGTTATGAAGGGCACAATTCTCAAAAGTTGAGTCTCGTAAACCAATCAGTCTACATTCTTTTTTAACTGTTTTTCCATACTTAGGGAAAAAAAATTACCGTCCAAGAGGCGCGGGTTCAAATCCTGCTACCTCACAATTGTAAGTTTCTTAAAACACTGTTATTGTGGTGTGGAATAACATTTTTAAATATAAAAATAAATAGTATTCTCTATTTCCAAACTATTGTTCCAAGCAATTATCTTTGTGTAGCGGTAATTTATAAAATCACCATACAGAAATGCTAACAACATAATAAGTTTAAGAATTTCCACGTAGCTTAATAAGAACGTTTAGCAGAATGGCCAGAGCGCTAGTACGTTTTCCATGGGGTTAAGAATTTTATAGTTTTCCTAAATAAGTATTAGTCCATCTTCATTTCTTTCCAATTTATCTTCTAATTTAATTAAAAATTTAATTAGCTTCACGCTATATCCCGCACACAGCAGGGTAGGCAGAGGGAACCTAGTGTTAAGACACTCCGTTCCTCACTTTCTGCCGAATTTTGGAGGCATTGCGTGTTGAGTGGCAGAACTCAACGCCGCGCTTTGCCTCGACACCAGAGCGAAGAAATGAAAATATATCTTCTACCTTCTGTAATATTTTGTTCCATAAAAAAAGTAACGCGACGCTTTACTGCAATTTAAACTTAAAAATACAAAAATGTATGCTTAATATAAATAAATCACAATCATCATAAAAATAAAGATTTACATTATTTTAGTCAAGTCAATATAAAAATAGCAATTTTATTTTACATCCACGGCAGAGGTACACGAAATTGGTTCAAGTCCCCGCGTTCGTACGTATGTATATAGATCGTTGACACCAAAACCGCGCGGTGTCTTTGATACAGATACGAATGACCCACATCCCCGTTGACTCGGTGTTCGGACCGCTCGGTCACACCCTATTTCGTGTCTACTTATATTAAAAACTCAAGTAGTCGTTTCCCGACTTCGCCCGCATTGGGGCTAAGTGATTTTTTTTTTGTGAACTTAACGTAAGTAAGTTCCAGTCTTAATGGCTGATATGTTGAGACGCAATGGCTGAAGGTTCGATCTCAATATAGAATGGCCATATAAAAGTATTTTTGTTTTCTCGATCTAGTAAAAAAAAGCGTGGTGTCAGGCTTTTTTTAAAGAAAGAGCGAGCAAATGAAAATATTACATAATTCATTCCATTGAGTGGGAAGCGAATCCATAACTGTTGCACGCTTATGCCTCTGTGCTGTGACGGCCTCAATTTTTCCACTATATTTTCATAGAAAAGAATAGAATAGCGAAAAATGAATAGAATTATCGAAAATGAAAATATATTTTTTCTCTCAGAAGAGGTAATTGCTCATTTCCTCACAAAGCATTGTGTGCACTATTGAACTACATATTTTGTTCGAATTATTAAATGAGAGCAGTATATCTGGGTCAATTTCGCACGTGCACAAATGATAGTTTAAATTTATAACGGGTGGTTCTTTTTATACTATTTGAAATAGTCATTTCTGGGTTCCGTATCTTTTAAGGAAAAAGGAACCTTTATAAGATCACTTTATTGTCTGTCCGCCTGTCTGTTATTCAAGAGCCTTTATCTCAGGAACGCTTGCAGATATCGAGTTGAAATTCAATCCTAATTCTCAAGTCTATGATCTTATAATTTACTGAAAAAATCGTATTCTATATTTACTTAAAAAAAAGATCGTTTATATCGCAAAAAATGGGTATTTGGATACTATAAAGGGAATCAAAATGTATAGGGTACTTCCTAGTATGATGAAGTTTGGCAGTTAGTATCTACAGGTAGCCACCAGTTCAGGAAAAAATCAGAAAATCAGAAAACCATACATTTGTGATTAAATTCTAAAAAAATACAGTAAATTAAAATGAGGGCAAAATTTGGTATTAACGCCATTAGTTCAAGTGTGGTTTGGATTTTAGGATGAAAAGGCTCTGGCTAAACTGAAATTGAATGTCAGAAAAAAATTGAGACATCTGCAATTTTTGTGCAGAATCCTAGTTAGGCGAGCCCGATTCGCGCTTGTCTGGTTTGTTTATATATGCCTGTATTATGGACCGTTCTGGAATATCACTTGGCCGGCGTTTTTTTTTTACAGGATAAAAAAAAACAGAGAAGACTCAATTTTACGCATATATGTATATATTTTTATGCTTAAAATCGACTTCGGTTTTGATATTTTTTTTTAAGACAGTCGTGGTGCGACGACACAACTGGGAATTTATGGGAATAAATTTTAATTTCGTCATAGTTACTAACAAGTAAAACCGCGGCGTTGAATTCCGCCACCCAACAATCAATGTCTGGCAAATTGGACGAAGTCGAGAACGATGTATTCCAACACTAGGTTCCCCCAGCTTACCCTGCTGTATTCGGGATATAGCGTGAAGGTAAAAAATATAGTTCATATTAAATATGATTATAGATACAAAAATAGGTCAGTGTTTAATCTTAAACGTATACGTACTCTGCAGGCTAAGTACGTAGGGTAATTTTAGGTCCCTCCGTGGTTTTTAAAAATTATAACACACGGCAATACTAGTGTCGATCATACCATTACCTTAAAACATAGATTAAACGTTTTTATACATCGTGGTTCAGTGGAACAGCGTCAGACTATAAATGCGAAGGTTTTAAGTTCGACAACCACGGGGGAAAAGTATTCCCATTTTCTCGCTCTGGTAAGGAAACGAAAGGCCCGTCTATGAAATCAGCCGTTTAACACGCTACGCTTGGTCGAAAAGTGGGTGTTTTGACAATAGGTTCCCTCTTGACTCCCCTTTTACCGTAATGTGAAGTAATAATAAACTTATAGGTACAAAAACTAGAAATTTATATCTCATTAGACACTTTCACTTTAATATCACTTTGTACTGACCTTATTTTATCTCAGCCCACTATTGCCATACATAAAACAAAGGATGGAGTTGTTCTCTCATTTCATTTCACTTTGCCATTTTTTATTTCCGGTTGCTGGATAAATTGCTAAGAGTAACATCCTTGACCAAGGTCGTAAAATAAAATACGCATAACGCGTGTTGTTAAATTTTGATTTAAGTTACTTTAGTCGGGATTTGTGAACGTTTATTCTTTAGCACTTTTTTAAAGTTCCGTTAATTATCTCTTCCGTTAGCGAGTGAAACACAATGTAATACCGCTGTTATTAAATATTTCTTGTATGTTTTAAGTGAACGAGGCACAACTAGTTTATTACAATACAATAGTCAATTTATTTATTTGAAAGTATGACAAGGCATTTGCTTGTGCCTTGCGTGGTGCCACTAAGAATGCTTTGGTACCTGTGGAACGTAGTCATAGTCAATTTATTTATTTGAAAGGATGATGAGGCATTTGCTTGTGCCTTGCGTTGTGTCACTTGATACTTGCTTGTGTCTTATTTAAAAAAAAATGTATTTGAGTAATATTTGCTTTGCTTACAAATTGTTTTAGTATTTAATTGATAATATAGCATCATTGTAATTAGTTTTACTTAAGAAACTAAGATATTTATTTATGTTTTTGCATTGTAAATCTGTAATAGCTTTCAAAATATTCATTTAAATTACATACTGTAAAGGGCCATATTTATCTATATTAAATTATCAATGTATTAAAGCTACTCAATTTGATAAGGATCAATTTTGTATTTTTTTAAATCGCTTCGAAAATTAACCGTCATTTCTCGTAAAACGTAAATAGCAAAAAAAAATATATTGTGGGTTATCCATAAGAGATAGACTATATGTCATCTCTTATGGTAAATACAGTACATTATTTTGATAAATCTCGTAGAGCTTAGCCTGCGTTTACAATGTTAGCGAAAATTGCGAATTTATTGCGCGAAATTATTTACGACATGACATTAGAAACCTCAAAAATATTTCTCCAGTACAGTATTTCTCCACTATATAATGTATGTCATTATACATATAAAGTTTCCTCTTGAATCACTCTATCTATTAAAACAACCGCATCAAAATCATGTGAGCATATCTAGGGACAGACAACGGAAAGCGACTTTGTTTTATATTACGTAGTGATAGGAAAATGTAATTTACATACAAAATAAATATTTTGCATGAATGTATGTGACATTTGTAAATACATTTTAGTTACACTTGACCCTCCTCAAGTACAATATCGATCGTAGGTCAGTGAAAATTATTTGCTTGAGTAATTTAAATTGTTTTGTAAGAGGCTACCATTAGGCCACTTTTTTGCATTTAAAAAAAATACATTTTATTATGTAAGTTATACTTTAGATTTCTTTTCTTGTTACTTTGGTGAGATTGAAGTAGATTGGTTGAAACTATATAAATGTGCCTGTGCTTTTTAATTAAAAGTCAAACACTATACTTTTTCATGGTAGCATATAAAATGATCAAATTGGGTTCAATTCAAATTTGGAGAAATGTATTTTTTAAAATATTATATTCCCTTATCGATAATAAAAGCATTTTACGTAAATTGTATAAAAATTTTATAAATTAATATTTTTGAATGTGTATATGTATATACATAACGACACTTTTCGAGTAATACTTATTTTAAAAATTTGAACGTAGCGGAACTAGAACCCGCGCCTCCTGGAAACCGACCAGGCGCCCTGACCATTAAGCTATACGTTCTCGTCAAGCTACGTCGAAATTTTTATACGCTTTTTCCAACTTATTTATGTTGTATGCATCTCTTCTTTTCAAGTATTTTATAATACCATCATAGCCGTATATAGAGATATTTTCCAGCTTAGCTTCTTCTAGAATTTAGCTTTCAACAAAGCGTTTTTGTTTTATATTTTTAAGCAGAAAGAAAAAGAGGCTTTTCGTAGGAATATAATATGTATGTAATTTATGTATAATGAGCGTAGACCGTAGTGCCTTAGCAATAAATGACAAGCGATATATCAACGTAAAATAATATACTACTTAAATAAAATAAGGCAAGTCGTGGCGCAGGCGCACACAGTGTGACTGTAAAATCGACTAGTTGTGGGTTCGATCTCCATTCGAGGAGATGAAATATTTATTAAAAATTAATATTTCCATTTCTTCGCTCTGGTGTCCTGGCAAAGCACGGCGTTGAGTTTTGCCACTCAACACGCAACGCCTCCCGCCGCAAAGTGGGGAACGGAGTGTCTTAACATTAGGTACCCTCTGCCTACCGTGTGCGGGATACAGCGTGAAGCTGGTGATCTATTTACTACTTAAAATGATACTACGAAGATGCTAACATAAATAAGATGTAGCGTAGTGTAGCCGCTCCACAATTTAGTATGTGCGTTTCAAAACAACAATTGCATACAATTGTTATATAATAAATCGACGGTTACGATAGTACTACGACGGCGACTAGTATAAAAAAATAAATATCTACTATAAAGCCAAGGTATTTATAGAAGACCGACAATTCTAATATGTTTTCCGAGTTAGATATTAGACTAGATATTTTGGTTTTACAAGACCTGAAATATTATATTTATATTTTTAAAGTGACCATCAAACATTTTTTTTTAATTTTTAAAACTAACCAAGATACCTTTTTAGCCTCATCCACTATCTTTAACCACTTGCTACACTCATTCCGCGGAGTTCTCGTGTTTTACCTTCTTCTACCTTCCTCCAGTATCACTGATACTGTGCTTTCGAACTCACCCTACCTCTCTTACTGCTCGCTTTTCCTTCATAATATATTTTTGGCATTTTTTCGTCACTCATTCGTTCGACGTTCCAAAACTCTTCTTCATTCTCATCGTGATATCCTCGCCAGAACCTGCTAAAATTGCAGGTGCATCTCTTCATAGGGGTTTCGATATACTATTTCATTTATTTGTCTTAATATCTGACCATTGACGGTGATCACATTCAGTCTTACTTAATTTCTTTCAAATACCAGGACCTCTTGCTCGCATTGATGTTTATATCATTATTTTCACACTCTTCTTTCATAGTGGTAACCTATGCTTTTGACTATATTCTGATGATGTAATGAGCACTGCACCAGCTGCATTCTGCTCTCCTACCTTCACTCCCGCGTCTCTTTCTTCGCTCTCTGGTGTATTTTTCTATGTAAATATGATAAGTACGAAATCTCTAAACAGGTTAGTGTAATAGGTCGGATTAGCGCTTAGTGCGCCCACCTACAAGTGATAAATTGTACTTCCCTACAGTTACGTGCGTACATTATTTGAAGTGAGAATTGAGTTCATTGTTTGGTGGGTTTCGTTATATATAATTTTATAAAAAATAAGTAAATAATTCAGCTTCACGCTTTATCCCGTACACCCTGCTGTGTAGGCAGAAGGACCCTCGTGTTAAGACATTCCGTTTCCCACTTTCCGCCAAATTCTGGAGGCATTGCGTGCTGAGTGGCGGAACTCAACGCCGCGCTTTGTCTCCACACCAGAGCAAAGAAATAGAAAAATCGAGACCTCGAGTGGTGATCGATCGAAATCTATATAATTTTATTTATATAAAAAAATCTACCAAGACATACTGTCTTCTAAAGGGCGATACAAGGATCTCCAATCAAATTGGCAGACATTGTTGCAGACGATCCTCAAGTAAAACAATCATTCGATTACACCTATAAATCTATGACGTATCGGCCATTTTTACACAGGGTCTTAAGTGAAAAATTTCACACTTATCTCACCGGGAAGTATCTATATGGGTTTAATGGTTTATATGTATGTGTTTGACGGGACTTTAGATGGGGTGTGTATATTTATGAAGACGTGGTGTTGATTTATTGATGTCCTCCTAGACGTATTAACTAGCTGTAAATATTCAAATGTGGTACTAAGATTTATGATGTTGCACTCTGTTATCTGTTATGTTCTTAAGTACGCGCGTGATAGTGGTGTGTTATAGGTGATTGTAAGTAATATTAACGAAGTCATTTCAGCCATTCCATCATGAGCTTCTCTCTTTTCTATTGAAATTTTCTGAGTACTCACTTGTCAACAATATATTTAAAAAAAAGTCAGTTGTCGCGTAACTTGATTTCTATTTAAGGAAATGAATTATTAAATATTGTCATTTTCCCAGCTGTGATAACAGGACACTTACAGGACACAGGATATCCGCCACTCAATGCAATGTCTCAAAATTTGGGTGGAAAGTGGAGAGCGTAGTGTTTTAATATTAAGTTTCCTCTACATGCCCCGCTTTATCTATTTCCCACTCTCTGCTGCATTGTAGAGGCACTGCGTTTTGAGAAGCGAAATTTAACGCCACTTCTATAAGCATTACTATTAACCTATTTAGGAAATTGAGGCCAGTTGTGGCGCAGCGGCACAAAGTGTGACTGCAAAACCGATTGGTCGTGGGTTCGATTCTCACTCGAAGAGATGAAATATTTACTTAAATTTATATTTCCATTTCTTCGCTCTGGTGTCGAGGCTAAGCGCGGCGTTGAGTTCTGCCACTCAACACGCAATGCCTCCGGAATTCGGCAGAAAGTGGGGAATGTAGTGTCTTAACACTAGGTTCCCTCTGCCTACCCTGCTGTGTGCGGGATACAGCGTGAAGCTGATTTATTTTATTTTATTTATTTAGGAAATAATCATTTCAATATCATTCAAGCAAAGATCAACAAATATATCATTTGATGGAGCTGTGGAATAAACCAAAATTATCTTCTTGCAAATTTATAAACCATCTTGTAGCAAGTGACATAATAACGCTGACATTGATCACTCTTCCTAGATATAAGGAAGGCGTTAGCGTCCCTTCCTCGTTGGTTGTTGAACTCTGTTAGGTGTCGACATGCTTAAATATTATGTAATGGTCTTTATTTGTAATAATATATTTGTGTATGGGTTTATCCATTTATATTTATTTATTTTTTAGTTTTTTTTATGGCCATCGTAACGGCACAGCATTTGAGGATAAATGCGATGGTTGTGGGTTTGATTCACATGGTATGGGCATTAGCGTATATAAAAATATTTTGAGGGGACCTGGACTTTAGCTTTAAACAAATAGATACATTCGTATAAATGTTGTTTCTTTTTTATTTTTCGGGGCAAATGTTATTTTAATATATTTCTGGCGGGCAGCAGACTATTCTGGAGTGGATGAGGGCCACCCGGCTCTCTCTCTTCCTACGTCCATGGGTATGTGGAAAGAATTATTTTCATTTCTTCCCTCTGGTAGCAGGACAAAGCATGGAATTGAGTCCACACCTTAACAAGCAATGTTTCGAAGATTTTTTAAAAAATATCATTAAAGAGTGATTTTTTTAAATCTTTACAAAAAAGCAAAAAAAGTAAGTTTTGCGAACGTTCGCAGTTGAGTATCTAGCCAAAGGAAATAATTTAGTTTAAAATTAATAACCTTTTCTATTTAGATTCAAACAAAATGGTGCCAGAACGAACGATAGTCGTGAGGAGGGTGCCGAACGCGTACGTCTATCCGTTCAGCTTATGGCCAATACCAAGATATCCCGTCAGAGGTAAAATGTTTTTAACTTAAGTATACAGAGAGACCTATAGTTAATAATACATTTCGTTTCAACTGGAGATGTATACGATACAGGAGACACGTTAGTATAAAAAAATAATAATAATGTCAATTCTGAGTTTGGTTGACTAAGCGGCAAACCTATAAGTCGGCTTTTAAGCGCCTAATAAGTCTCTTCCCCAATAACTCCCTAAAACAGTTTCCCAGCTCCCCTGAACAGTGCTGAGTCGGAAGGAAGAATTCACGAGCGTTATGAAAATCCCTGAATTCCTGATCCCGATGGTCGCTGTATAATCGGTTTTACCGATAACTACATTATCTCTACATATGTACATCTTTAAAAGTAATAAATCAGATTTTTTTTGTTGAGGCCAGGCGTGGCGCAGCGGCACAAAGTGTGACTGTAAATCCGACTGGTTGTGAGTTCGACCCCACTCGACGAGATGAAATATTTCATTAAATTTATATTTCCGTTTCTTTGCTTTAGTGTCGAGGCATAGCGCGGCGTTGAGTTCTGCCACTCAAAACGCAATGCCTCTAGAATTAGGTAGGGAACGGAGAGTCTTAACTCTACTTCCCTCTGCCTACCCTGTTGTGTGCGGGATACAGCGTGAAACTGATTTAATTTTTAATTGTTGTTATAGAGGAGCAGACGGTTGAATACACTTACAACGGCAAGACTGTAAGGCGTCACAGCGACTGGAATAAAAGATGACTGCCATAGTATTCTTCGTGCGTTCTATATTATAAGTAATTTAAATTTAATTTCTTTATTGATAAGATTATTGTAATTTTTTTTAATGGTTTGTTATTTATATTATTGTGTAATTATGATAATTTCGATATTATTTAAGTTGTGTTGTGTTAATGTGTAAAAAGGTAATAAAGTATTCACTTGTCGATGTGGCATGGTTATTATATGATGGTCAAATATAGATAAGACGATTTTTTTTAATTAACTTTCATAAACATTTCTCCGATCGGGTTCATAAGCGCTATGTAGCAGGTTGTAATTGTACATATAAATATTGTTCAAAACTATTTTTGTTACTTTTTTGTACTAAAAAGACATTAATTTTAGATTTTTTTATGAAAAAGCTATGATTTATGTGGGTTTTTTTTATTTTGGAGTGTCAAAATTTACTCCTAGACAATGTACATAATTATTCTTTATAAATAAATGAAATATTTTTAAATTTAGTTTATTTACTTACCTAATATGAATACTAATATAAAAATATTAGATAAATAAATATATACTAATGAATAAAATTATAATATAATAAGGAGATGACGTTTCCTGTCATCCGTCTTTTGTTTCCGTCAGCGGTCACCTTTCCCCCGTCATCTGTCATCTAATTTATTTATAATTGTTGAGTAAATTGGTCAATAGAAAACCGATGACTGAATAACTAACGTACTATAACCCTTAGAATGTTGCTTTCTCATATACGATATTTTTCATAGTCTTGTATTAATATTATAATAATCATTGACACACACCTTTTTAATATATAGAAGTTAAAGGTAATTAAATTAATAAATTTAAGAATGTAGGAATGTTCGACTATTTTCATCGTCGAATAATGTGTTGCGTTGGTATATTCCATATTTGCTGTCTTGGTATATTTATTTAACCATAAGTATTTTTTATTATTATTATTAGCGATAGAATAAAAAAAAAATACATTAATACATGTACTCTATCATTAATTATTAAGTATTAATGAGAAAATCTTTTAAATTTTTATAATCAACCAATTTTAAAATATATCAACGCCATCTATTAAATAACAAAAGGATTTCTGGTTCCACGAAATGCCGCACAGCTACCATCGCCTTGGCGCAGTATTGATCTCGTACATTTTCATCTCAATTCTCAGCACAGCATCTCTACCAGTACACAGCGGAGAACGGTAAAAGGTAGAGTCAAGATGAAGTTATATGTTTTGTGGATTTTGTTCAATTATACAGCAAGTTGTTTAGGTAAGCCTTTTTTTCGTTACTTATATTTTTTTGGTATTTATACAGGTGGGCGTTGAGTGCATTGCAGTTGAGTTGATAAATCAATTATTTTGATTGTTGTATATCGTATACAAATTATGTATATTTTAGTACAGAATTAGGTTTCTAGTTTCAAGTAATAGAAAAATAATTGTTTTTTCTCTAAAGTAAAACTCTAGTGTAAATTGATTTAGTGTTTTTCTGGTTTGAAATGGACAATATCTATTTGTCCGCTCAAACGCGATTTTTGTTAGTATATTTATCTATCTATCTTAGTATATTTGGATCTAAAAACTATAACGTATAATATATACAAATAGATACAGATTTTTGATTAATATTTTGATGCAACAGTTATGTATTATCGACGGAATACTTGTCACTTTTGTCCCGCATATAGCTGTATAGGCAGAGAGAACTTAGTGTGAAGACACTCTGTTTTACTCATTTTTCAGCCCAATTTTCGAAATATTGTGTCTTGAGTAGAGTGCGAAAATAGCCGCTATACTTTTTCTTAAATTACCCGAACAAAAATGAAAATAATTTATTCCCCGTGTGGAATCAAACCCACAACCGTTGCGTTGACAATCAGCCGCCACCACGACGGCTTTTATTGTAATAAAGTAAGTAAATATAAAATACATATTAATATATATATTTACGTATAATTTCCAGGTGTGAAGCTTCTAGAAGCAAATCCGGATGTGAAACGGCTCTACGACGATTTACTCAGCAACTACAATCGATTAATACGACCGGTGACGAATGTATCAGATATATTGACAGTACGACTTGGTTTGAAACTTTCACAATTAATGGAAGTTAATTTAAAAAATCAGGTGATGACTACGAATTTGTGGGTGGAACAGGTGAGATAGTTAAACGTACAAAATACGAAATTTTTTGACTATTTTTTTTGACTTAATTAGGAATTGTTTAATGGTTTTTTTGACATTCAGGCATACTGGGACAGCATTTGATTTTTAACAGAAAAGTTGTGATCTCGATCTGTGAGTGAATTATTTCCATTTTCTCCTCTAGGGTAGACAAAGTGGGGCGATGAATTCCGCCAATCAATACGTATTGTCTCGAATTCTACTATAATAAGCGATAAAAGGTGATGCTGATAATATTCGAGTCTATATGGTAGAGATAGTGTCTGTCCTAGGTGGTTTTTTTTGTATACTAGGTGAAGTGAAAAAATAATTTAGTAAAAAATAGTAACATTCAAAATAAAATGACTAACTATATAACGAACTTTGTATGTTATCTGGGGAAACGACTAAAATTAGCATATTGAGATTTTCAAAAGTATTTTTCATACATAAGCGTATTTTGTTTTTTATGTAATTTTTATCTCATCGACTACTATTATTTTTAACTAAAACAATTATTATTAATATGTCTCCCATTCAAATATTTCAGAAATGGTTCGATTATAAATTACAATGGAATCCAGATGACTATGGTGGTGTGGAAATGCTGTATGTGCCATCTGAACATATATGGCTACCAGATATCGTATTGTATAATAATTGGGATGGAAATTATGAAGTAAGTTAAATTTAATTGCAAAGTTAATTTAAGATGGTGTAGAGTAGAGTAGAGCGTAGAGAAAGGAAAGGCAAAACGATGCTATCGTTAAAATTACGTCGCTATTCTCCGCTATAAATTAAAAAAAAAATATAGATTTGAACTCTTAAATTCCGGTAAAATAATAGTTGAAAGACAAAAAGAAAAACAGTTAAAATTGGGTTAGGGAGACCTTGTGTACACTATGTAAATTTTTAAAAATTAAGCCCATCTATTCCATTTACGCTAAAACGTTCAATCCCGAAGGTTAACATTTTTAAATCTTCTGGATTTTTTTCGAAACCAGTGAGTAAAAAAAACCAGGTCGAGTGTTGTTCGGAATTGACCACTATGGGTTCCGCACCAATGTCTGCATTGTAGCTCAACAGGGAGAACAAGCTATCAAAATTGACAAACTTAAGTTTTTAATGAAAAAAATAATTGTTATTCATTAATAAGAATGTAATTGTTCTTATCTGTAATATAAATAAATATAAGTTTATATTTGTCCAAATTTTTTACTTTATACGCATTTATTGTATTGTTTTCCTTCGCATTTTTTACTTGAAGTTTCCAAATTTTGCCTAATTTAAAAATTAAAGGTCTACGTGAAAGACCCTTAGGATTTCTGACAATGCTCTTATCTGTGATTCGTTGACTCAGAAGCTTAGGACACTCCCAGGGACAAAGACCTCTCAATATTTGATATGAATTTCAGTTTGACACCTCCATCGCGATCTCGGGACAAATGGTCTTGACAGACGGACAGACGGACAACACAGTGATATGAGTTAATTTTTTTCCTTTAGATGTATAAAACCTTAGAAACCAGGAACTAAAAAGAATTATCTCCTATGAGTAAAAATAGAACCCACAATCGTAGCGTCAGGTTAGGCGCTACGCCGCTGTGTTACGACTATAATCACTGATTTCTATTTTAGGTAACACTAATGACAAAAGCTACATTGAAGTACACCGGGGAAGTGAACTGGAAACCACCGGCCATATATAAGTCGTCTTGCGAAATCAACGTGGAGTATTTTCCATTTGACGAACAAACATGTTTTATGAAGTTCGGTTCTTGGACTTATAATGGCGCTCAGGTATATTTGTGCATTTATATTGTTTTATAATTTGCTTTTTTTGGGCAAATTAAAAAACCGGCCAAGACCGAGTCGGTGTTCCTTATGATGGATTCTGTAGCAGTCATTTATAAAAACATACGTATATTATCACTACCACCGTTATACTATTCTTGATATGCTATATACGTTGTAATTCAAACCATATAAAAATATGGTTTGAATTTCAACTCTCTCGATATTTCTAAGCGCTCTTGAGTTCCATAGTTTAAGGGATCTACAGTACCTTAATGTCGTGAAAAAAACATATTTGTACATTTATATAAAAGGGAATCAAAATTCATAGGGTACTTCCGGTTGACCTAGAATTATAAAACTCTACTAGTACTACTAGTTTAACAAAAATCTTACAATCTAAAAAAAAACTTTATTTATGGTTAAATCCTAAAAAATAATCACCATAAAAGGAGGGCAAAATTTGTGGTTAAAGTTGCTAGTTCAAGTGCGGTATCAGATGAAAGAGCTCCCCCTTCGGTGGGGGAAACCTGCTCGCGCTTGTCTGGTTTTTCTGTATTTTTCTGATTTGTGTCGTCAAAAAGAAATTAAAGATAAGAAATCAGAATGAATTCGATTAAAAAAATTAGCGCTTAAATTTAGTCCTTCGTCATTTTTAAAATTAATGTAAAAATAATAATAATGTTTATTTATTTCATTTCTTTGTATAACAACAAAATGTAGAATTGTTGATATAATAAAGTATTATAATAATTGTGGTACTACATTTATTATTAAGCCAAAAATTAAAAGAATTAAATATAACAAAAAAATTGAATTTTGAAGCTTTTTTGTAATCCTTACTTTCCGTAGAGGCCGGTCGTGGCGCAGTGGCATGAAGTGTGACTGTAAAACCGACTGGATGTGGGTTCGATCCCCACTCGAGGAGATGAAATATTTACTTAAATTTATATTTCCATTTCTTCGCTCTGGTGTCGAGGCTAAGCGCGGCGTTGAGTTCTGCCACTCAACACGCAATGCCTTCATAATTCGGCAGAAAGTGGGGAATGGAGTGTCTTAACACTAGGTTCCCTCTGCCTACCCTGCTGTGTGCGGGATACAGCGTGAAGCTGATTTACTTACTTTCCGTGATTTTTTTTGCTGCTTGCTTCTTGCAGCTTGTCCGGGGAGGGATGACGAGAATTTTGTATTCTCCAACAACATTCCGTTCTCGGCGTTCCGATCAAATTCGAAATAACTCCCATATCACACGCAATGCCTCCAGAATTCGGCAGAAAGTGGGGAACGGAGTGTCTTAACACTAGGTTCCCTGTGCCTACCCTGCTGTGTGCGGGATACAGCGTGAAGCTGATTTTACTTTATTCATGTACACAAATTTTAACCAACTTCCTTATATTGTAGGTCGATCTGAAGCACATGGATCAATTACCCGGCAGTAGCTTAGTCCACGTTGGCATTGATCTAAGTGAATTCTATTTGTCTGTCGAATGGGATATTCTAGAAGTGCCCGCGACCAGAAATGAGGAGTATTATCCTTGCTGTCCAGAACCGTTTTCAGGTAAGTGTTTTTTTTTCATATTTTTCCTATTGGTGTGCCTTTCCAAAGAATTTGATATTGTTTTCATAGCCATCGGTTCTTTTTGAACAATATGTCGAGTGGGTTTATTTTTAAGAATTAAAGATTTTAAGAGTTCAGATTTAACAAATTTTAAAAGTTAGTTGCAGAAGCATAAGTCACGGTCGACAAGTCGTAGCCGCTCTTATGTTATCCCTGTCTTCCCCATTGAACAATGCGCAAAAACTTTGAAAATCCAACTTTTGGGTAGCCACGACTCGCCAACCGTACCAACACCAATATAGTAATAGTATACCAATTTAACGCAGTTAAAAGCATTTGGCTGTACACGCGATTCTTGTATAGATTTGATTCTGCAGGGAAATATAAAAAAGGCAGCCAATACGCAATATCTTATGCCACACGCTATTGTGACCTAATGATATGCATAAATCTAATTCCATAAAATAAATTATCTATAATAGGAAAATCTAATAGAGTAAAAGAAGGATCCATCAATAATTTTTGTTTTAGATATAACATTCAAGCTAACAATGCGAAGGAAAACGTTGTTCTATACAGTGAATTTAATAATACCGTGTGTCGGTTTAACCTTTTTAACAGTACTTGTGTTCTATTTGCCGTCGGACTCGGGGGAGAAGGTAAGTGATGATATAATTTATTTGCTATGCATCTTATTGGCAATAACCATTGATTTGAGCATTCCATTGTCTTGTGAAATAAAATTGTTTTATCAAAATTTTTATTTATATGAAAACAATATGTACAGTGTGTTGGTTGATCGGGGCGAAATTTGCTGAATATTTTATGTGCTGAGTGAGTTATGTTATTCAAAATAGATAGTTTTTTTGGTAACTTCATCACAGTTTAGTTCAGATAAATCAGCACGAGATGGCGTTTTAGCAATTTGAAATGTTCACATGTTAGTGTTTACTAGATGTCATTGAAAATGGCGAGTTAATTAAGAACAAATAACTTGGTCATTATTATACTTATCATTTGGTTCTCTCTGGCTGTTCTGCAGAATTTAGCGATCAATGAAAAAAGAAAGGGGTTTTTATTAATGTAAAGTTTCATTCTTTGCTTATAATTCAATTTAAAGTAGTTATCAATGGAGGATTTCATACAGGAATTTAAAAAAGCGTGCGCAAATAAATCATGTAGAAAAGGCAGAAATCCACATTAGAATAGTCATGTTATTTAAAATCAAATTAGTTCAACAGTTCCAACTGTTCCATTATACTATATTCAGCAAATTGTCGCCAAATAGTATTTAGTTCTTCCATTCGTTCAAAAGATTTGCACGATTGATGTTTAAGGGTAAACAGTCATATCATCCGTCCATCCCTCCATCCATCATCCATCCACCCGTGCCTGCCCAGTGACGGTCTTTTTTGATCCATTAGCTAGATGTGTGTGTGCTATCATTGATTTGCTTTTCATTTACTTGTTGTCTTTCCACATTTTAAAACGACAAACTTAAATAATAACCTATTCTGAGTCTAAAATTCTTTATCTTGTAGTATTTAGTTCTTCCCTTCTTTATATGTTGATATTAAATGTAAATCCTTCCAAATTTAACTTAATTGTAGATTAATGTGTTACCTGTTTCTTTAGTACCTAATATTATAAGCTTCTAATCTAATTTATAACATAATATTAAACGATCTACCTAAAATTATTTAAAACAATCCTAAACCTGTTATTATTAAACAACAACAAAAAAAAAACGCTTCAACATCAATAAATATTTAACAAAAACTTAACATATACACAATAAGTTATAAAACCAACGAGTGGAAAGACAATATACTTACTTGTAATAACGAACAAAAATCATTCAAAAGAGACTTTTCTCCTTAGATATCGCTCTGCATCTCCATCCTGGTGTCCCTCACAGTGTTCTTCCTTGGCCTGGCTGAAATCATACCGCCAACGTCGTTGGCGATCCCTTTGCTCGGGAAATATCTGCTATTCACAATGATCCTAGTATCACTCAGTGTTTGGGTCACAGTGTGCATTGTAAACGTACATTTCAGGTAAATTAATATTTCCCCCGTAGATATCGTTAAGCATCTCGATTTTGGTATCACTGACCGTGTTTTTCCTGTTGCTCGCCGAAATTATACCGCCCACTTCCCTGGCGATACCGCTCTTAGGGAAGTACTTGCTGTTCACCATGATACTGGTGTCGCTCAGCGTGTGGATGACGGTGTGCGTGCTGAACGTGCACTTCAGGTAACTTGTGGTTTGTTGTTTTTTGTTTTTTGTTATTGTTATTTTTCATTTTTGTTTGCGGGAGAGGACTTACATATGTGTTGAGACACGTGGTATTTTTTTACATAAATTGTTGTTTTTATTTTTATAATACTGTTGTTGTGTGTATGTAGTCGAGTGTTTTATTGTTGTGATATTTTTGTTGTTTTGCGTTTATAGGCGTGTTTTTTGATTTATATTAACATTTTAATCTAACAGTGTTCATGTAGGTGCAACTATTGGCTGGGCCGGGGTTTCAAATTTTAAGCTGGACAAGGTAACTTTTTAGCAATAAGAGTATATCTATGAGAAGATAAATTAAATTAAAAAACGATTTATTTTTAAAGTCTGTATTTTGAGTGTTGTAAATGTATACTAGTTAATTGTTACAGTTTTAATATAAACAAACAAATTGTCAGTTTCTTCAATTTTCAGTATGTGTGTGTATTTTTTTATTATTAAATATTGAACGCTTTAGACGGTTACAATAGAAGTAATAATATAGAATTTAAACAGCAAAAACCAGACGATCATGTATCAGTTTGACTAGAACTCAATGGTAATGGGCTGGACGAGATGGATACCCATTTTTTTATTTTCGTTTTTCCGTTATTATAATACAAGAACCTTTCTTTTGGGTTTCATATATTTTCAAACATAAGTGAACAAAAATTAAAATATACATAATTTACTACTAACAAATTATTACTTATTATAATTACGTTGTTTAACTTTATTTTCTACATTTACATAACGTTAAAAATAATATTCACATTTTTTTTTATATAAAATTACTCTTTTTTTCTATCAATCAATCAATGCCTCCAGAATTCGGCGGAACGTGGAGAACGCAATATATTAACATGAGGTTCCCTCTGCCTACCCTGCTGTGTGCGGGATACAGCGTGAAGCTTATTTTTTAATGGTTTTTTCTTTTTCTGTGATATCTTTAGCAAAGTTTAATATTGTCACTTTTTAACTATTTTTTTTTTATTATATTATATTAGTTTTGAAATGTACTGTTTCATTAATTCGGTGTTCGTTTGTAATATTTGAATTAGTGTGTGTTTGTAAACATACGTAAATTAAATCAAAAAAATAATATAAGACATATAAATAAATTCCAGCCAGAGGACAGCCGTGGCGCAGCGGCACGAAATGTGACTGTAAAACCGACTGGTTGTGGGTTCGATCCCCACTCGAGGAGATGAAATATTAACTTAAATTTATAGTTCCATTTCTTCGCTCTAGTGTCGAGGCTAAGCGCGGCGTTGAGTTCTGCCACTCAACACGCAATACCTCCAGAATTCGGCAGAAAGTGGGGAACGGAGTGTCTTAATATTAGCTTCCTTCTGCCTACACTGCTGTGTGCGGGATGCAGCGTGAAGATGATTTATTTTATTTATTTTGTAAATAAAATTGACCCCAGTCGCGGCGCAAGGGCATAAGCATGTGACTGTAAGTGCGGGTTGTGGTTTTTTCCCATTCGAGAAAATTAAATATTTAAAAATGTATTTACTGATATTGAGGCAAATTGCGTTGTTGTGTGTGTGTTCTAACACTAGTTTCCTTCTGACCATCCTGCGGTGCAGAATATGCGGAATATAGAGCTAAAGAAAATAAAACTAAAAATAAAATAGCATAATTGTTGAATGAATAGTATAATTATTATTTTATGGTAACGTTTATTTCGATTCTTATATGATTTTTTTATAAATAAATTTATAATATATGTTTCGAGGCAAAGCGCGGCGTTGTGTTCCGCCAATCAACACGCAATGCCTCTAGAATTCGATGGAAGGACAACAAAAAAAAAACACCGGACCAAATTATACATATTGCATCCATCCGAAAGTTGGAACACAAAATAATACACTCGATTACGAAAACAGAGCACCCTTTATCATCGCTAGGTTGGTTTAAATTGCAAAATAAAATGGATGGTCTAAAATTCAGGCATAAAGGTCCATAAATCTACCGGCCTCATTGTAACGATCCGATAACGAGACAATGGCGTGTGAAATATAGTATGCGGTGCAGCTTATTGAATGCGCATGTTTAGTTACCATTGTTTTTATAGTGGTATACTTAAAGTTCCGTTTTTTCCATATATTATATTTGTTTTTTTAGCGTCATGCTGTATACTGTACATAGAAGAAAAGGTAAAGGGAACATGGGAACCTAGTGTAAAAACAACACTCATTTGTTATTACGATAGTTCCGTTCCCCACTTTCCGATGAATCCTGGAGGCATTGGCATTTAAATATTTCATTACCTTGAGTGTGAAACGAACCTACAACGACGTGACGCTATAAAGACCATTCCAGGTCAACATATCACGCACTTGATAGGGCTTCAGAGGGAACCTCGAAACCTAGTGTCAAGATACTCTGTTCTCATTAAAATATATTTCCGTTCCCCATTTTCTTCCGATTTCTGGCGGTAAATTATACCAAATTGACGAAATTAAAATAATAAATATTTTCTTTCAAATCGAATCCACAAACTCTCGCGTGTACTGTACACGTTTGTACCCCTGCGCCACGACCGACCTCGTTGTTGTGGTTACTTTGTTATTCAATTCGGTGATATCGTGTTCTATCGGTTATACTAATATAGAATGCCGTATTTTGTCTAGCCATATTCTGGTTTTGCGTCGCTAATACAAATACAAAATAGTTTATTTTTAATGATAATAATGATAGAGAGAAATTATGTTTCACCATTTGTACATTATGTAATGTTATATTAGATTTTTTTAGCGTTTAAGCAGAGGCACGTAGTATTAAGACACTCCGTTCTCCATTTTCCGCCGAATTCTGGATGCATTGCGTGTTGAGTGGCAGGACTCAACGCACAACCACACTGCCTCGATACTACAGCGGAAAAAATGAAAATATTAAATATTTCATTTCCTCGAGTGGGAATCGAAACCACAACCTGTAGCGTTAGCGGTTACACTTTGTGTCCTGCGTTACGACTGGACTATTAGATATTTTGGAATATTATTTTGGATAGATTTATACTATATTATGTACTGAATGTAATGCGATTGAAAGTGATAATTTTTATTGGATATTTAAAGCTGATGGTAAAGAGGTACATATAATAGTGAAATAAGTTTATACTTTTGTAGTTACTCTTTTTAGCTTTAAGGATACAACGTGAAGCTAAAGAAAAGTAAATTAAGTAGGCAGAAGGAACCTGAGAACCTAGTGTTTAGACTGTCCGTTCTCATTAAAATACTTCCTTTACCCACTTTCCGACGACTGCTGGTGGCATTATGTGTTGTGAGGCGGAACTCAACGTCGCGCGTTTGCCTTGTTACCAGAGCGACGAAATGATATTATTAAATATTTAATTTCAAATCGAACCCACAAATAGTCGCGTTTACTATACATGTTTGTGATCCTGCGCCACGACCGGTCTTCTCGTTGTGGTTACTTTGTTACGTGATTTTCCTATTCGAGGAAATGTAAAATATAAAATTTTTATTTCTTCACCCTGGTAACGGGACAAACCGAGGCTTTGAATTCGGCCGCGCAATGCTTCCAGGATTTAGCGAAAAATGAGGAACAGAAGTATTTTAATGAGAACGTAGTATTTTAACTAGGTTCCCAGATTGCCGACTATGCTATGAGTGGGATACAGCGTGAAGCTATTAATAAAGATACAGCCAACATTAAATATACAGTCAATTTCAGTTACAATTTAGGATTTTTTATTATTATATGTAAAAAAAAAATTGCACATATTTGTTAAGTTTTTTAATGATAATAAAAAAGACACATAAATTAATGAGTATATACAAAATTTATAATTTTGATTTAAATTGATTGTCTTTTATTTTTTATATATAAAACAATTCATTAATACTTATTTAGAAAACGTACAAAATTTTGAACGTTGCGGGACTCGAACCCGCGCCTCCTGGAAACCGACCAGGCACTCTGACCACTAAGCCATACGTTCTCATCACGCTACGTCGAATATTTTATACGCTTATTACATCAGTACTTATTCGAAGTAGTTCGAAGTAAGATATTTTTGTTCGAGTCCCGCTACGATCAAATTTTTATACGTTTTCTAAATAAGTATTTTTCTTACTTAAGTCTGAAACACTTAAAATAAATCAGCTTCACGCTGTATCCCGCACACAGCAGGGTAGGCAGAGGGAACCTAGTGTTAAGACACTCCATTCCCCACTTTCTGCCGAGTTCTGGAGGCATTGCGTGTTGAGTGCCAGAACTCAACGCCGCGCTTAGCCTCGACACCAGAGCGAAGTAATGGAAATATAAATTTAAGTAAATATTTCATCTCCTCGAGTGGGGATCGAACCCACAACCAGTCAGGTTTTACAGTCACACTTCGTGCCACTGCGCCACGACTGGCCTCTGAAACACTTAAAAAAATGTTAAAAATAAATAATAAACATAGTTTTAGAATATTTTAAAGAATACATATTAACTTTATACATAACAAGAAATGACTACAGGTCGCCATCAACTCACACAATGTCCCCGTGGATGAAGAAACTTTTCCTACAACTGATGCCGAAGCTCCTCATGATGAGACGCACCAAGTACTCTCTGCCGGACTACGACGACACTTTCGTGTCTAATGGATATACAAATGAACTTGAAATGAGGTGAGTTGACACTTCTCTCTATTTATTTGGATTTTATTTTGAATAGTAAGCCCCGACGATACAGTACCGATTTAGTCTACAGAAATAGTTCCGTCTTAACAGTTAGACAACTTTTCATAAAATCAGTTGTACTGCGGAAGCACAGGAGTATTCCCTTTAAGACCATCTGTAAGCGCAATAAGCAAAAGGTTTGCGATATCGTAAGTTGCAAAACCAAGCTAGCTCATTCTCATTTCTACGTCATAAGCAGCCGATTATACAATAATATTAACAAAATTATCAACATTTACCCTTTACCTTTTGCGAAATGTAAAAAAGTTATTGACACCTGGCTCCAGAAGTTGTCCTACACGGACACGGAGAATTTTCTTTGGAGCTAAGTTACATACATGACACACATACCCGCGCAAACACTCGCATAAACACACACACACACACACACACACACACACACACACACGCACACACACACACACACAAACACACACACACACACACACATTTAACACGTGGTAATAATACAGAATATAATAGATCTTTTTCAATAATTGATTTAAATGTTACGTTTTAATTCCTTTATCTAGCTTTTGTTATACTAATTTTATGTAATCGACGAGTATTTTCACGTTTGTCATCGAAATAGTGTCTTAAGGGGCAAAGATGCTGGCAGCTGTGACACAGTTCATACTAGTACTACTGCCATCGCTCACCTCTACTAAATTTTTGTCTTGTTTTTCCATATTCCATCTAAATTAGAGTGTATATGTAACATTTAACTACTGAATAAAGCATTATTTTATTTTTTTATTTTTTTTTATTTTATAGATTCTCTACAAAAATAATAAAAACTTATCAAGTGTGACAGAACCCGAGGGTTCCGTGGTAATTTCAGAATTATAGTACCATTTATGAAAGTTGAAAAACTTAAGTATGTGGGTGCTTGCATTCATTTTATATGAAATGAACTACATATATATGTTTGTAATTTTTTTCCAACGAAATACTTATACATTTTTACTTTCTACAAAATTTAATAGCTGTGGTGCACGAAAAGTAACTTGTAGCTTATGAATACGCGGTGAATTTTATATAAAATGTAGGAAAAACGAGGCATCTTTCGATTGGGTTTTGTAAGAAGCTCGATTTTTTCAACTGTGATCTGAATATGTTATATTTATTTCAGCTCGATACCTTAACGCGATCTTGAAATCAATAGTCTTGACAGGTGGGCAGATGGACAATAAAGAGAGCGTTGGGTTCCGTTTTAAGTACCCAACCCTAAAAATGAAAACACTAGAAAGTATTATGTGGCGAAATTCAAAACCGCGTTTTATTTTCAACTTCGTTACCCCGAACGGGTTCGATTCTCGAACTCACAGTCAATTACTGCTGTTCCACTGCACGACTATTACCTAAAACTTAGAAATATTAAAGATCTAAATTTTCAATAAACATTTTGTTGTTATTGAATTATTTGGAGGGTTATATTAAATTGATTGATTATTTTATATTATTTGTGTTATTGGGGAAGGTTTTTTGGGGTAGATTTGATGTGTATTGTGAATGGGAATAAATTAAATGGTTTATTGTAAATTGAAGTAAATATCGTATTTTTTTTATTCCAACAATTTCATATGCAAATTGATTTATCTTCATTTTGATTCCTATATATCTACGACGATCCGTTGCTCTACGACGGCTTCTAACTTTTCGCTTCACTTACTATCCCGCACATAGCAGGTAGACAGAGGGAATCTAGGAACCTAGTATTAAGATACTCCGTCGCCATTGCGAAATTTTCGTTTCCCACTAACTCTTTGTATTATAAAATTTAAAAAACTCTTACTTATTATCGTTGTGTGAATAAAACCACATCAGAGAAGTTGGTCACTACATTCTTTAGCATAAAGAAACAAGTGTCCAAAACACTAACAATATCGAAACTTTTTTTTTATTTCACGATCAACTCGTCAATTGCACCTCGTTTACATTACAAAGCTATCGACTCTAACTAGCGGAAATAGATAAAAATCAAACGTCAAAATCGATACTTATGAATAATACAGGCAGTTGTGAACATTTTTTTTTACGATTCCCAACTTTTATTGACAATAATGAATGTATTGAAGCGAGATTTTATTACTTTTTATAAGCTCCTTATTTTATCGTAACCGTTTATGAGACGTAAAATTTAACTAAAGTATTTTACGACCCGCCATTTTGTTTACGCCGCGGGCAGTGTTTTGAATTAGCTGTAATTTTAGTCGGTATTATATAATTTGTGTGTTAAGTTACGACGTATGGAGTTATTGGTTGTGTTTTGGAATGAAATATGTGTGTTTTGTACGGTGATGTTAATTTGTATTGGTTAATTTGTGCCAGTTATTTTAAAAGTATGGCGTTTATGGCTATAATTTTCATTTTATTATCTATTTATACGCTTTATTTAGATCGTATTGAAAACTAGGAATCTGAATTTGGTGTGATGATGGAGCTAATAATAATAAAAATCAGCTAAGCTTCACGCTGTATCCCACACACGGCAGGGTAAGCAGAGGGAACCTAGTGTTAAGACACTCCGTTCCCTAGTGGCAGAACTCAACGCCGCGCTTAACCTCGACACCAGAGCGGAGAAAATAAAAAATAAAATAAAAATCACTTTATGTTTATGAAGAAAAGTGTATTTTTTTGTTTTTTTCTTACATACATTTTTATTTAACCTTTCATTGTATTTTGCCTAATAAATATAAATACTCTTCGAAGTTAGATTTGAAGCCACAACCTGCGCCACAATGACAGTGATATAAACACCCTATGTACTCGAATATAGTTATTAAATATATTTTGCATAATATAATTTTTTTTATACTCCTACTGTAACGAATTGGCTTATAACCATTTACTTCCTGCTTGTAAGAAGTCAACTAATTATACAAAGAAAAAAAAATTGACATTTTAAAGTGTTATTCTTCTCTTAGGAAAGGAAAAACTTATTTAAAAAACGTATAAAAAATTGAACGTAGCGGGACCCGAACCCGCGTCTCCTGGAAATCGACCAGGATCCTAATCGGTAAAAGAAAGATTTCCAAAATACATTAAGGGTTCAATCATTCTTTTTTTTTTAAGATAAATCTATGTTGCAGGGATAGTTTAACTGATGCATTTGGAAGCACCAAAGGTGATGATGAAGATTATCGAAAATCCCCTGCGCCTGAAGACGATATGTTGGGTGCTGGTGTACATCAACGACCATCAGGTAATGTGGCGTTTTTTTTTTAAATAAATAGATTGATGCTGTAACCCGCATATAGCAGGTTAGAGAACTCGGGAACCTAGTGTTAAGATACTCCGTTCCTCATTAAGACATTTCCGTTTTCTATTTTTCGATGAATATTTGAGAAGAATATTTGGAGAAACTCAATGAATGAAACGAACCCACAATTGTCATACCCTTATAACCTTGCGCCACGACAACATCCTATTTTTTAATAAGTTTTCTTGAAAATATTTTTCTTTCATCCGTATGGAATAATAATTTAAAAATTTTAAAACTTAAAAATATTATACATATATTATTAAAAATATATTAATTGTTTCGAATCTGAGTTCACACTGCCACAAAACTGTCCCACCGGAAGTCGCTCCACCGTTGCGATATTAACGCTTCATAGGAGAGCGATATTGGAAATACTAATTAATTAACTTAATACTGGCCAGAGGTTTTTATGGTCAAAAAATAGAGTATTTTCATAAATATTCCAATATAGTTTTTGAGTTAAAATATTTATAATTTGCTAAAATTGGAAATAATATTGTTTCATCGTCTGACTGTAAACGTATTGGTTGTGGGTTTGATTCTTAGTCCGGTGACTGAGTTATTTCATTTCCTGCGCCACGACTGGGCTCTAATTTTATGATATATATATATATATATATATACACTCGTACACAATATAGAGGCCAGTCGTGGCGCAGGGGCTCAAAGTGTGACTGAAAATTTGACCGGCTGTAGATTCGATCTCCAATCGAGGAAATGAAATATTTGTTTACATTTATATTTTACTCTAGTGTCGAGGCAAAGCGCGCCGTTGAGTTTCGCCATTTAACACGTAACGCCTCAAGAACTCCGCGGAAACGGAGTGTATTAACACTAGGTTCCCTCTGCCTGCTGTTTGCGGAAGACTGACAGCGTGAAGCAGATTTTTTATTTATTTTCAAGAAAAAAACCTTTTAGCTTCGATCATTAGATTTTTCTGTCCTCCAGTAACTGAATCCGAGAACATGCTCCCGCGCCATCTTTCACCGGAAGTAGCCGCGGCGCTGCAAAGTGTGCGCTTCATAGCGCAACATATTAAGGACGCAGATAAGGATAACGAGGTGGGTGGGATACTTAAAGTAGAAAATATTTAGTTATATGATAATGTGTTTTAGATTTCAGCTCTACTTCTAGGTATATTTTGGAAATGTCGAATTTTATATCTGGATAGGGAATTGAATCATCATCAAAATCAATGGTGCGGAGATACAAGAGTGTGTCTACCCGCGACAGGTTGTGGGTTCTATATCCATTCAAGGAAATTACATATTTCATACTTCAATCAACACACAACCTTCCTCCCGAATTCGGCGGAAAATAGGAAGTAAAATTTCTTAACATTAGGGTTCCTCTATCTATCCACCTAAAAATGTGAATCTGAAAAAAAAAAAAGTTACCAAAACTTTATCAAACAGTCAAACAACATCCTTATGGAATATTCGGTATAATTTCCTCACGTCAAAATCCTATTAGAACAATTAGATGCTCTCATATTAATGACATGAACCATCAGCGAGGCAATCGAAACTTCGAAATTTTCCTTATATTAATTTCTCTTTCGAGTTCTCTCTGTTTCAACTCTGTATTGCTATGTCTATATACTAATTATATCATTTTTTTTAAATAGTTATTTTAATTACGTTATTAGGTTATAACGGCGTATTAAAATTGATTGTAAATATGTAGATTGTGGGTTCAATCCACCCTTGCAAGAATGAACAATTTTTATTTTACTGCTCCGTTAAGGCAAAATATGGAGTTGAGCCCACCACTCTACCTTATCACTAGGATTAAGACAGAGAGGCTTCGCCTGCTTAAACTTATTCTTATGCTATAATCATATTATAAAAAGCTAGGTTATGTTAGTAAGTTTTGATCTAAATCCGTTTTTTCGATTTCGATTCGAAAATCGTTAGTTTTTGCGTGAAAGTGGAACAAATCACAGCCATCCTCACAAACTTTAACATTTATAATATTGGATGTAATTAAATATTTAATTTTTACATTTCCTCGCTCTGGTAACGAGACGAAACCCGGCGTTGAGTTCCGCCACTCTATATGCAATGTTTCTAGAATGCAGCGGAAATTGAACGTTTACAGTATGAACTTATATAAATATTTATGTTCATACTGTAAACGAAAAATAAGCGAAGAAACGAACAGGGGTGAATAAATCGTAGTTATTACACGAAGAGCGCTTGATTGCGAGTTCATTCACGATTTTTTGTATATATTATGAATATATTTGTATACAGTTCTTATGTACATAAAATATTTTTTGTATAGTAAGATTAAAGTTCTCGTCTATATTTATTAGAAAAACTTTATTAGCTTCATGTTTTTAAAAAGGGGAGGCAGAGGGAACCTAATGTTAAGACACTTTGCGGTACAGTACATTTATATCAGGAGACATTGATTGTAGAGTGTCGGAACTTAACGCCACGCTTCTCTACCAGAGCGCAGAAATTAAAATAATTTAATTATAATAATTTTCTTAAGTGGGGATCGTCACACCCACTACTTAAACTATGCTTGATTATTATATTTACTTTGAAAACGTCTAGTTGTGCTAGAAACAAAATCAAATACTGGACAGCGTGTAACATCTCCAAATAAATCCATTAAGATTTATAAATTATAAGTTAAAACGTGGCGCTTAGTTCCGCGATTCGATATGAGATGCTCTCAGAATTCGATATTCCGATACTGGGGAACGAAAATTTTCTAGGTTCCCAAGTTCCCTGCTGTATACAGAAAACAGCGTGAAGCTTAAAAAAAATAAAAAAAAACAGTTAATAATATTTCTCAATTGCGTAGACACGTCCGAATCGAAAAAATACGTCATTTACAAATGTTTTCCAAGTTTTTTTTTAATACAAAAGGCAATCATCTCACTTAGATAAGCACGAGCCGTCGACATCTCAAGGATTTCTTGACAGAAGTTACAAAAAAGTTTCACAGATAAATAAAGATTTGGGGATTAGTAACGAACCTTTCACTCTTGTGGACTTTATTTATGGGCCAGTTGAAATGTAATGTTGTATCAGTCATTCGTCTTATTTAAGTTTCAAAATTATTATTTGTTTTATTTATATTACTGAGTGTCGTTAAGTGATCACCTGATAAGATTTATCATCCATATCATTATCATCATCATCATCATCGTCGTTATTTGGCCGTTTCTATCTTCTACTAAACTTAACTGCTTAACTTAACAACTTACTTGTTATAGAGATTATTTTTTTTTACTATTCGTTTTGGGAAGATTTAAAAATTGTCAAACGTCTTGATTAAGGCTATATTTGATCTAAATATGCATGCAATATTTAATGACACTGCACTCTTTTATTTTCAAAATATTTTTTTAATTTCGCATCGTTGTCAATGAGACCAGTAGTGGCGCAGGTGGCACAAGCGTGTGACTGTAAACACGGCAGGCTGTGGGTTCAATCCCCAAAAATTTTATATTTTCATTTTCTCGCTCTGGAGATAAAGCGAAGCGTTTAGTTCCGCCATACATCTCACTATGCCTGTTTTAACATGAGGCTCTCAGGTTCCCTCTACTTACCCTGCTATGTTCAGTGAAGCTAAAACAAGAAAAAAAAGATCTTTGTCATATAACTAAACTCTTATTTATTTTCAAGATCTCCAATATATGAAGTTACATTGTGTCACTGAAACTAAGAGTTGCCTCTGTAGTTCTAATTAACTTTGTCGAACGTATTTTGTAGTTTTAATAATTAATAAACAAAACAATTTTCTTCATGTTAGTATTTCTAGTGTTAGTGGATTTTAGATTCTAGTTTCTATTAATTCTATTTTAGAAGGCTTTTCTATTTTTTCAAGACAAAAATGGTTTTATCTCCAAGCGTGTTTATTATTTTTATAAAATTATTTTTTTTTTTTTAACGCTTAAATAACGTAAAACATTTGCATGGATTCGCTATATAAGAGATAATGTACGGATTTCTTAATTGGTTTTATATTATTTAATACCTTTATAATTAAATAATGATATCATATTACCATATTATAAAGAACACAAAAACTTTACATTGTATCCCGACAAAGCAGGATAAGTAGAGGGAGCCTAATCTTAAGAAACTCCGTTCTCCATTCTCCGCCAAATTCTGGATGCATTCCATTTTGAGTGGCAAAACTTAACGCCGTGCTCTGCCTCCACGTTAGAACAAAGATATTAATTATTTTATTTCCCCGAATGGGGACCGAATCCCCAACCAGTCACCATTACTTATAAACTTGCGCCACGAATTGCCTGAACTACCAATATACTTTCTCATTTCCTTCCTAACATGTTCCTGTAACACGTAATAAAAAAACTCGTTTCAAATCCAAAACGATCTCACATCTTGTTTGTACAGTTTCATATATTTAGCCCACATTTTTATGATTTTAGTACGTTCCGCTACTATAGCAGACATTGAATGGACTGGTAAAATGAAAAATTAAAAATTTCCTACAACCGCTTGCACCGTCACGAACGTTGGGTTTGTTGAGACCAATAAATATTTCTCTTAAGAACAATAGGAGTGGAGTGCATTAAATCTCAAAAATATTACGACGTACTAAGCTTTGCTTTTAAAGTGGACCTCGGTATTATTTAACCAAGAAAATCCCTTCGCCTCCGCTAATAAACATTTACCTATTCTTGGTATTGAATATAAAATGAACGTTAAATATGAATAGATTTGTAGAATAACGTAAAATAATAAAATTACGCTGTGAATTGGTTGTATGGGTTTGAGCTTTTAAAAATAATTGTTTTTTTATGATTTGGATTTACGTTTTTGTACTATATGTAAGTATATTTTTATTTAGTTAAAATTAAATTATTTGCCTTTCGTTTTTCGTCTTTTTAGGTGTAGGCCTTCGGAATCAGCAACGTTTTGATTAAATGGTCTATTTTATGACACTACAGACTAAAGGAACCCTAGTGGACTTAAGTAGTGATTGTATATTTTTAACTTTATACTGAATCCCAACAACAGTTAAGTAGAACGGAGTAGTAAGAGCTGAGACATGAAAATGATTATTTCACCAGAATAGGAATTTGGTTACACATAACAAATAACATACAACAACAATAAAAAAAAAACAGTCGAATTGATAACCTCCTTTTCTTACAGAAGTCGGTTTAAAATAAGACAACATTTTTATATTATCTATTCCTATTATAAATGTGTAAATTTAAGTGTATATTTATATAATAGTCGTAATCAGCTTCACGCTGTATCCCGCACATAGCAGGGTAGGCAGAGGGAACCTAGAAGACACTCCGTTCCACACTTTCTGCCGAATTTTGGAGGCATTGCGTGTTGAGTGGCAGAACTCAACGCCGCGCTTAGCCTCGACATCAGAACGAAGAAATTGAAATATAATCGAATCGAAATCGAATCGGGGGATCGAACCCTCAACCAGTCGGTTTTACAGTCACACTTCGTCACTACGCCACGACTGGCTTCAATTATTTATATGTATTTTGATATTTTTATTCTTGCATATATTTCAATTAATTTAACAACTATTTTGTTTAAAAGACGTACACACATATCGAAATCGATTAAATGTAATAATTGAAACACTCAATACACACCGGTCAATATTATCATAAGGTGGCCAAAAGTACAATGTGTTTCTGTTTATTATCTTTCTTCTGTAAAACCGTTATTCGGACAAAGCCCGTTTCCGAGCGTAGCGTAAATAAACAACTGTTTTTAACATTTACGTCAATTTACAATATGAATTTAGTGGGATAATTGGTATTTTTAAATACAATACGTAACAATTTTTCAAAGGTTGTATGTTTTTTTTGTGGTTGTGGTTCGATATCCAATAAGAATATTTAATTCTTTTGATTTTATTGTTTAATAAAACAATTGGCGGAGTACTTCGATGAACTAACGAATTTGGGTAACGGAGTGTTCTAACACTAGTTTACCTCTGCTTACCTTGCTCTGTGCAGGATACAGCGTGAAGCTAAACGAAAGCGATTGAGGCAAATCGTTTTGCAGAAGCAAAAGCGTGCTAATGTACTATATAATGTGACAGGATGTAGGTTTGATTCTAATACGAAGAAATGAAATAATTAAATATTTTCATTTCTCACTCGCTCTGGTAATAAGACAGAGCGCGGTGTTGGGTTTCGTCAACAACACGTGACGGCGGAAAGTGGGAAACGGAAGTATCTTAATAAAAACGGAGTATTTAAACATACCAGGTCCATTTTACCTAAACTGCTATGTAACACTAATCGCAATTCATTCAAAAAATCGTAAAATCTACCCTCTTTTATAATATATTAAAGCAGTATCTTAGCCAGTATTTATAAGGGATGATTTCAAGCAATTTAAAGTTATCAAGCAAAAGGCCGAAGCACTCGTGCGTCCGTAAAGAGCCAAGTTTTATTGGGAAAACTTTTAAACCGCTGATGCTCGTCTCATTAGGACGAGGGGATTGTGATTGCGTTAATAGTGTAGCCAAGTTAAAACTTTTATAAGTGAGCGTAGTTTCATAGTTTGTATGAAGAAAAATTGTGTGTTAGCATATTAATAATATTAGCAGATGTTCTGTTGATTAATTAAATATACATTAGTAGACCTAATTCTATTATTGTTTTTTTATTATTTTTTTTTAATTTTCACTTTGCTTCGAGAATGAAACACACATGCTATTTATTCTGCCGCAGTGTAAAAATATATAAAAAAAAAACCTCAATGTGAAATAACACTTTGAAATGTTACAAATTCTTTTATATATCTGTTATTTTGCTTTATTCTATGACGAAAATTACTATGGGCAGACTGAGAGGGCCTCTGTACAATGGGACGTACGGTTTAACTTAATCACCATTCTCTGTATGATTTTACCCACACACTGTCTGCTTTATTCAATGCCCTATCTAAATCTGAATGTACGTTATATTACATTATATCTATAAGTAAAATAAATCAGCTTATCGCTGTATCTTATTTGATATAATAAAGTTATTTTTTTATTTGATATATAATCTTTTAAAAAAATATTCTAATATTTTGTTGTGATTTTTCATAAAATGCCTTGTGTTTTGAATAATTTCAAGAGAAGAGTACGAGTTTTTCACTACTCAGTGTATCCCGTAACTAGCCGGATAGCCCTAAGCATAGTGTCAAGATATTCCTCTCTCCACTTTCCATCTAAGTTCAAGACATTGTATGTTGAGTCGTCTGAAGTAACATTGTACTAGAGTAAGGTAATGAAAAGAATGAATTGCCCCGAGTGAGACTCAAACCAACAACCTTTATGAGCGGACGTGTTTTCACTTTAATCCAATCACTATTCTTAAATACAATTAACATTGACATACAAAAAAATATTAAAGCTTTGTACAAAATTCGGGAATACCCAAAAAGAAAATAAGACTAAAAAGATATTTCCCTTAAAAATTTGATAATCAATCACTTTAAAATTCAAAAGTTTTTGTATAAACGTCAAAATATTCCGAGTAATTTTTGCTAATTTCGATGTAAACAGTGAACAAACTTACTGGTCTTATATTGTAAAAGTTTATATTTGCTTCTAGATTTTTATTATTTTAGCAGTCTTCTACACGGCTGCGCTTTTCTCTCTGGGATTTAGTTATTATTATTTTTTTCTTTTTTAACTTCACGCTGCATCCCGCACGAAGCGGGGCAGTCTAAAAAAAAATATATGAAAACCGTTATTACATCTTCCATGTACAGACGAGCGATCGTTTACAATTTTATTATACGTGTAGATTTAATTATAATGAACACTACGGATTGAACCCACGACTACTGTCTATCAATACAGTCAAAAGTACTTAGGCACTTATAAATATATGATATATTATTTATATGAAGGTCATCTAGACCCAGCAGTATCTGATACGCTTTCACAATACATAATTCTCGCTTGTTCCAAACTTTACCCGACAAATACTTGCTGTCGTCGACTTGTGCCTTTGATAAAGTATGATCGTTTTACTTTCAAAGTATACAATGTTCTTGTGTTACTAAGCCTATGTACATATGTAAATAATAATATGTATTTAATTATATTGTGAAAGGGCAACGTGATGGTTGTGGGTTCGATTATCAGGCGGTAAAATTAATTATGTTATCTTTGAAAATATAGATTATAATTTAGTTTACTTTCTTTTCAACTTTACTCTTTTACTACATAGGGTAGCAGGGTAGGCAATTCTATTGTTAAGAAATCCTGTTTCCCACTTTTGAACTATTTAGATTTCCTAATATGCCTGACTACTAATTCACCTAAGCGAGAATCAAATTGATCATATTCGTCATATCGCGATTACAAAAGCTTTCCCATTGTGCCGTGACGGTTTCATACAGTTCATATAACGTATATACATACTATAGGAAATTAATTATTTTTTTCCATACAAGTAGCCATATAAAATAACCATAATAAAAATATCTATATAAAAATAAAAAAACAAAAGTACCAACAACTTACACTCGTCGAACCGAAAATATGTGATGTTTAACGGAAAAAAGGGGCGAAGTGAGGTAAATAAATCGGTGCCTTAGAAGAGGGAAAACTAGGAAATCTCGAAAGCCAGATGTTTGTGAAATTGTTCAAACACTCACTGTACTGTTGACTTTGCGTCTCTTCATTGTCGAAACGCGAGTGTTTGACGGAAAATATTATGTACAAATAATTCTAAATGTTGTATGACTTTTCGTAAATATCTTTATCGTGTTTGTTTAAAAGTTATTGTTAAATAAAATCAAATAAATCAGCTTCACGCTGTATCCCGCACACAGCAGACTAGGCAGAGGGAACCTTGTGTTAAGACACTCCGTTCCCCATTTTCTGCCGAATTCTGGAAGCATTGCGTGTTGAGTTGTAGAACTCAAGCCACCGTGCTTAGTTAGCTTCGACACCAAAGCGAAGATATAGAAATATAAAGTGGTCCTGTAGTGGGGATCGAACCCACAACCAGTCGGTTTTACAGTCACACTTCGTGCCACTGCGCCACGACCGGTCTCGCTATTGGCTGATGTTATTGTTATAAATGAAATTTAATCTTTATCGCGAAATAAGGCTGTATGTATTGAGTAGGTATAGGTAGTCACTTTGGTCTTTAAGACCTTATATAGCCTATAGGTTTCCTTCATAAATGGACATATCGAACATTAAATAATTTTTATGCGTCACGAAACTGGACTGAACTTGACACTAACTTATTTCTATTTAAATAGAGCTAATAAACACGAAACCAAAAAAATCACATTAAATTCTTAAAACCTTATAAAATAAAAATAAAAAATACACAACTCCATTGTGATTTCGCAACATAATGTTAAATTTATGTATGTACGGCTACACCCTTGAACGGCGCTCCACGCTGGAGTTCCATACATTCGACTCGTACAGGATCTTGATTAAAATCCGCCTCGTGAACGTAGGATTACTTACAACGCTTGCCGCAACGAAATATTAACGACAACGGCGAAATATTAACAAATAAACTTGTGTTTAATGTTTGCTTTGTTCTGTGTTCGTTTTGTATTATAATTTATATTAATATTTATAGATTTTTTTTATGATTAAATCATTATATATATGGAGGCCAAACCTGACGATTGACAACAACTTTTATTTGTATTGTCTATTATCACTTTTTATTCCATTTAGTAGTTAAGTTTACGCCGAGGCAAAGCGCGGCGTTGAGTTCCGCCACTCAACACGCAATGCCTGCAGAATTCGGCGCAAAGTGGGGAACGGAGTGTCTTAACTCTAGGTTCCCTTTGCCTACCCTGCTGTGTGCGGGATACTGCGTGAAGCTGAAACTGAAACTTGTAATCTAATCTAATCTAATCTAACTTCACGCTTTATCCCTAGCGGGGTAGTCAGAGAGAACGGAGCGCCAAACGCTACGGTCTCTACATACCTCTTTCGCCTCTTGTACTTAAGTTGTAATTAAAATATTAAAGTATAAAATATATGAGGCCAGTCGTGGCGTAGCAGCACAAAGTGTGACTGCAAAACGGATTGGTTGTGGGTTCGATTCCCACTCGAGGAGATGAAAATATTTACTTAAATTTATATTTCCATTTCTTCGCTCTGGTGTCGAGGTAAAGCGCGGCGTTGAGTTCTGCCACTCAACACGCAATGCCTCCAGAATTCGGCAGAAAGTGGGGAACGGAGTGCCTTAACACTAGGTTCCCTCTGCCTACCCTGCTGAGTGCGGGATACAGCGTGAAGCTGATTATTAAAATATTCCTTTCTTTTATTGTATTTGTATAGAAATAATAAAAACATAGATTATGTGTAGTTGTCAAAAGCTAATTTTATATTAAAATTACCAAGTAATGGTAATTAATAGGCTTTAGAAATCGTAATGTTAAATATTCAAAAGGTATTAAAGGATGGAGACTTAAAATATCATGTCATTTCGTCGCCGCTTCATACTCGTACTTAACGTTGTGTACATTCTAGTCGAGCTCATCGAGATTTTAGCTTAAATTGGAGTCTGATAACGTGAAGTTTTTGTTAGTCAGTTTATAATTTTAATGTTTACAATGATAAAAAAAATTGTTTGTTTTGTTGAGGATTCGATTCATTTCGGTTCCCATTATGAATTATGAATTATTTAATTTTTTGAAAGATTTTGTCACCCAGTAAGGCGACAAAACGGGGCGTTAAATTCCGTCACTTAACGCATATTTCAATTGAGAGTGGAAAGTGGACGATAAAATGTCTTTACACTAGGCTCTGATTACCCTGTTATATATGCTAATAAGTTTGTAATTAAACATTACAATCGCCACTTTCCATTTTAGAAATATTAAGCATTATAAAATAAAGGAAATGAAATATTTAATATTTTCATTTATCCGTTCTGGAGGTAAATCGCGGCGTTGAGTTCCGCCACTGTAACTGATATCCCAAACACCTTTTAAAATATTTAATAAATAATGCCTTGGCTCGTGATGTGTCTAGTGGTTAGAACCGTTTATAGTCGTGAACGTGAAGAACCCAAAATCTTTTAGAGATTCAGAGGTAACAGTATTAAGAATTTTATATTATGCCATTAGAAGGTATCGCTTTAATAACATATTTGCCATCAGAAGTTGTTCTTGTGTCAGTTATTTAGATAACTGGAAACTCGACAATATGACACTGTCATAGCTCGAAGCTCGTCCGAAGAAAAGCCAAGAGCGCGTCCTATCTTCCTCTCCACTATAACTGCGAACTAGTTATAATAAAAGGAAGAAAGAGTACGGGCACCTCTCCGCCCTACACCGTGAATTCCTACCTGACTGCGGCTGCAACAGTCTTATTGAACTCTCCGGGACGTTTGTGTGTGATCAGTCTGAAGGTACTTGTTACGCTTGTTTATATTAAGATTATTATATTAGAATTGTGATTCGTGATGTTGATTGATTTGTGAGATCAATATAAGTCGTTGGAACGAACGCACTGCCGTAAGGCGGCCGATATGTTAAATAAACGCACGGCACACACCCCACAGTCGTGTCTCGAACCGTAGGCGGACACTACTACATACACCAGAGTTCCAGGACATAAAATAGCACCACACACCCGTATGAGACAGGCGGACACTACTACATACACCGGAGCTGGGACATAAAATAGCACCACACACCTACTACTAGTCGTATACCAAGTCATAGAAATGGTATATAAATATATCAATGGCTAACGCCATACAAACACAGCTTACGTACCGCGAGCGTACTGCGAGCGTACTGCGAGACGGCATCAGCCAAGACATAGTTAATGTCACTGCAACAGTTCGCATAAGCCCATCACGTCAGCTTCCGCGACGTCAAGCAACATTCAATATTATAACATTGGTCAAAGATAACTTTAATCCATAATATGTGTCGCTCCTGCACATATATTTCCTTTATAGGAAATTCGATCCTAAAAGATCGTGCCATCATAGACTTCGAATTATCATATTATATTCATTATACATTTGGTACGAGTCTTTATGTGCATCATATTTATTAGTACCGTAGTACTTAAGAGTTCGACTCGACCGCTGCCTTCCAGCATCACCACCACCTATATATACAGAACGACGGTCGTGACATTCGGGACGACAATACACGAACTCGTCTCGATTAATATGGTATCAAAAATATATAGTTTGTATTATTCATAATTAACTATGTTATTTATGTGTATTGCCATGCATATTTTATTTTATTTATTTATTTATTTTTAACTTATACCCGAGGTACATACTGTTACACCACTCAAAATGCAATGCCTTTAGATTTGATAGTGGAGTATCACTTTTCTCCCTTTACCTACCCCAAATGCGGGATACAGCGTGAAGATGAAAAAAAAATCTAATAATATTAAGAAAAAAAATTACAAACTAAATATTTATTGAAATTTTCAAAGTAAATATGTTTAAAACAACCAAAAAAATAACAGTTAAATAGAAAAACATCATACAAAAAACGCCTACTTAGGTTATTTGCAATCTATCGAGGTGTCTACGTGAGTAACGCTACATACTACAAAATCACGGTATATTTACTGAGCTTATAACGAATCCGCTCATTCAACTGGCAAAGCTGAGTGAACGAATTATCCCAGAGGCCCACTGAACTGTAATGAAGGAGTGAATGTTTTATTAAACTCAACGCGACATAGACGAATGAGTGAATGTTTACATATTTAATGTTGGGATTTGTCTTGATTTTTGTTTAATATGTAGCTGAGGCATGTGCGTGTTGAATTAGATGTTGTTTCTCTTTATTTCTGTTTTGTGTTTTATATATTCTTGACTGGAGTTCTAATTGTTGGCTTAAAATCATAAATTAAATCAGCTTCACGTTGTATCCCGCATATAGCGAGATAGGCACCTAGTGTTAAGACAATTCGATTTCCTACTTTCCTATTTTTTGTTGCGGAAAGATTTATTTTTATACTACTCTTAATTAGTATAATCACGCCTTGACCCGCATAAAACATGGCATTTTGAGAGAACATAGTGTTCAGACACTTCGTTCCTCGTTTCGCGTGTGAAATCGACAGATTATATGCTGAGCGGAGGATCTTAACTCAAAATAAAAATCATATATTCCCCTGAGTAACATCGAACCTACAACATCCGCGATTACGATCTGATCTGTCCTTTTATATAGATAAGCAAAAAGAAACTCACACAAAATTCCATTTGCATTATAACGAATCGTTAATCGAATAGACTATTACAGTTTGGCCAACGTTGTAAGTACACCCAGAGGAGCCAGCGTAAGATGGCACCACCTCGGGGGGTTAGGATCGATGGCGGCAATTTAAATCCGCTGATACCGTCGCTCCGTAACATTGTTCTAATGAGATAATGTGATTACATTCGTCTTAAATCCCTATTGGTGATCGGAACGTGGCGTATGCTGGTTTTTTTTAACCGAAATCCAAGAGGAGGGTTGTGTTTTTAGCGTGTATGTATGACTGGTAAGCTTTTAATGGATTTTGGGAGAGGCCAGTCGCCAGTCAATTGACTGGAGGAAATGAAATATTGATTTACATTTATATTTTTATTTCTTCGCTCTGGTGTCGAGGCAAAGAGCGGCGTTGAGTTCCGCCACTCAACGCGCATTGCCTCCAGAACTCGGCGGCAAGTGGGGAACGTAGTGTCTTAACAACAGGTTCCGTCCAAATAAAAGAATTTAAAACAAGTTGTTAAAACAACTAGACTAGTCCTACTAGGGTAGGCACCCTAGTAGTCTAGTTGTTTTAAATTCTTTTATTTGATCGTATGGGAATTATTTCACCGGGCTTGCAAATACTTGTACTAAGTACTCCACTTTATATTTAAAATGGTTGCTTAAAATAATATTCCGAATGGAAATCGAACTGACGATCATCGCTTGCATAATCAGACACCACCTTGTTTATATAAAATGGTGTATAAGGTCTACTAAGCGAAATTTTAGATATATTGAAATATATGTAAGATGATTTTTAAACCTTCTTTATTTCTACATGAAAAGCAATAACTATATGAACGTACTGTATAAATGCACAAAAATATATTTTCCATTGAACATTTTATTTTACGATTATCAACTTATTGCTTGGAGCGTCAATACGTTAATAATTTTATAGACTTTAGAATGGTTGGATCGTATCGCGTATTACCATACCAATTTCCATATAATATTATATATAATTTTAAATGTATGAATTTTTATATACATCTATAATGGTTGATTATATCACGTTAATTAATTAAATATAATGTATATATTAAACTCATTATAACTCATATAATTTATATATCTGCAGTCAGAGTTACTTCGGTTTTTTAATATCTCGATCTCGGACGGAGAGTCTTGACACTGAATTCTTTCTGTCTATCCTACTATACACGGGAAAATACCACATAAATAAAAGCTTCCTTGGATATTTTAAATAACAGAAAAACAGCTCTTCAGTTCTATCACTTTAATATTTGCTCCTTATACATACACCACTGTATCTTAAAGTGTACTTGTCAAGGCACAAGCAAAGAATGCCTGCACACTGCTAACTTAATGCCTTTTATAGTTTTAAAATTAGTCAAATCAAAAACTATCTTGACAAGTACAATTATAACAAAATTGTGTCATTTGACTTCACAATATATTATTTACAAATTTAAGCCAAAGAGAGAATTATAAAGTTTATCAATAAAATATTAGTCAAACAACTTTATATTATAATAATAAAATTACAAACGCTAACAGCTCGGCCTTCCTTTACATTCGAGTCCCCTCGAAAGTGAAAATAAAAAATACAACCAAAATTAAATAGACATGTATATAAAACTTAATCTTTTCGGCCATCTTACAATTAATTGTTCCTACAATTACATTAACACTAAAACAAAACTTAAATACATCTGTTGCACTCCTTAGTTGGCTTATCGGCCTCATGTGTGAACAGAGTATCATTTAATCTAAGTGTACTCATCACTTATCGGTCTCATGTACACTCAACTACAATCATATGAATTACTTACTTACTAAATTATCCTAGAATCATTATCATTATCATATTCAATTCAATATCTGTTGCACTCCTTAGTTGGCTTATCGGCCTCATGTGTGAACAGATTATCATTTAAGCTAAGTGTACTCATCATTTGACTTATCGGTCTCATGTACACTCAACTACAATCATATCAATTACTTACTTACTAAATTATCCTAGAATCATTATCATTATCATTATCATATTCAATTCAATATCTGTTGCACTCCTTAGTTGGCTTATCGGCCTCATGTGTGAACAGATTATCATTTAAGCTAAGTGTACTCATCATTTGACTTATCGGTCTCATGTACACTCAACTACAATCATATCAATTACTTACTTACTAAATTATCCTAGAATCATTATCATTATCATCTTCAATTCAATATCTGTTGCACTCCTTAGTTGGCTTATCGGCCTCATGTGTGAACAGATTATCATTTAAGCTAAGTGTACTCATCATTTGACTTATCGGTCTCATGTACACTCAACTACAATCATATCAATTACTTACTTACTAAATTATCCTAGAATCATTATCATTATCATATTCAATTCAATATCTGTTGCACTCCTTAGTTGGCTTATCGGCCTCATGTGTGAACAGATTATCATTTAAGCTAGATGCACTCATCATTTGACTTATCGGTCTCATGTGCACCTATACTTAATCATCAACATGTGTATTAATTACTTCTAATATTATTACAATAAATAATCAATGTCTTCACAATTATCTTTCCTACCAATAAAATTATCATATTCACTACAAATTTTCCTTACACTATCACTTCATTATAATCATTCAAACTTTATCTTTAATTCCGAAATTTGCTAGATTATTTTCGTTATTATGGTTAATTTCAGTACTTTCACATGAACTATCAACTATATCAAAAATTGAACCTTCTTCAGACTTGTCAGTCGAGTCAGATAAGTTATCATCAGTATCATTTAAGTGATTTTGATTATAACACGTCCAAGGGAACATTTTATCAACTGAAAATACTCCTTCATATTTTCTATTATTTTTTTTTAGTAATTGGGGTATCCTCTACAATATATCTATCATTTTCTAAAACTTTTTTAATTCTATACGGTCCTTGAAATTTCGCTACAAGTTTCTTTGATTTGCCATTATTATTAGTAATATCGCGTTGAACTCTAACTAAGTCACCTACTTTATAGTTATTAGCTTTCCTACGTTTTTGATTAAATCTATTTTCTTGTTTTTCTGATCATTTGTTACTCTTAAATTTACTTCTTTTCTAACCTCTTCCACCGTTTGAGTTTTATTCCCATTTTTATATAATAATGAACTTACTATACCATCACTTTTAGTACGTAATCGTGTATCGAACAGGACTTCTGAAGGACTTTTCCCGGTGGTTTTATTATCTGTTGTATTTAATCCCAACTGAATATCTTCTAAATGGTTATCCCATTCGTTTTCTTCACAATTATGGTTTTTTATAGCCAATGACTCTAAAATCGTACGGTTATAGCGTTCTACTTGCCCATTTGCTCGGGGTGTAGCAACCGCATTTAATACATGACGGATCCCATGTTTTATAATAAATTCTTTAAAGCTTTTACTTGTGAACGACGTACCTCTATCACTTATTATACGAAGAGAAACTCCAAATAAACTAAAATATCGATTTAGTTATTTTAAAGTTGTTTTAGTTTTAGTATTTTTAACAGCATTTATAGTAATATATTTAGTATAAGCGTCTATTATAACTATTATATAGGAGTTTTTTTCTTTCCTAAGTGTGGAATAACACTTTAAAAATGTTTAAAAAATGGTTTCTTAATTTGCTTTTAATAACCCTTTATTAATATGGTCTATATGAATGGTGTGAAAAGCTTCATCAACTTGTGAAATAGGGTGGAGCATACCCTGTCTTTTTCCAGTAGGGGTCTTGTGATCACTACATTCAAGACAACATTGAACATACTTTTTTTTTTACGGATTTTCTCATTTTAGAAAATGGATTTTAGTTTTTTTTCTTCATCAACTCCAAAATTTTCTAAATCATCATGATTTTTCTTCAACAATTGCCATCTAACACCTTTTGGAACTACCCATTTCAATTCATTATCGACAACTCTATATACTTTTCCATTAATTTTTTTTTTTACTGTGTAAATATCAATTGTTTTTTTTCTATTTCACTGTCTTCTAATATACGTTTCATATTTAAAACCTAATCAACTGTCTTTTGCATTGTTGTTAGCCAATCCTCTGTTCCTACTACAAAAATAGCTAATATGGATGTTTCTTCTTGCAAAGTATTCCTGCTTAGTGCATCTATATGACTCATACGAACACCAGGTATGTACTCGATTGTACAATCATATTCTTGAATTTGAAGCCACCATATTGCCACTGGTGGAAAAAGTCTTTCGCAAAGCATTACAATCTGTTACTATTGTAAATGGAATTCCTCATGCATATACTCTGAATCTATTTAACGAATCAATAACAGCTAAAGTTTCTAATTCAAAAGTGATGAAAGTGATACTTATGGTCTTCCGCAGACGTTTGCCGCTGTAATATGCGACTGCTCTTAAAGAATCATCACTATCTTCCTGTATCATATCTTTTACTTTTTCCCTCTTTGAGTAAGCTAATCTGTATGGTCTATATACGGCTGGTTGTAACTGATATCCCAAACACCTTTTAAAATATTATTTAATAAATAATGCCTTGACTCGTGATGTGTCTAGTGGTTAGAACCGTCATAGTTGAGATCGTAAAGAACCCAAATTTTTTTAGAGATTCAGAGGTAACAGAATTAAGAATTTTATATTATGCCATTAGAAGGTATCGCTTTAATAACATATTTGCCATCAGAAGTTGTTCTTGTGTCAGTTATTTAGATAACTGGAAACTCGACAATATGACATTGTCATAACTCGAAGCTCGTCCGAAGAAAAGCCAAGAGTCCTATCTCCCTCTCCACTACAACTGCGAACTATTTATAATAAAAGGAAGAAAGAGTACGGGCACCTCCCTGCCCTACACCGTGAATTCCTACCTGACTGCAGCTGCAACAGTCTTAATGAACTCTCCGGGACGTTTATGTGTGATCAGTCCGAAGGTACTTGTTACGCTAAGTTATATTAAGATTGTATTAGAATGGTGATTCGTGATGTTGATTGATTTGTGACATCAATATAAGTCGTTAGACGAACGCACTGCCGCAAGGCGGCCGATATGTTGAATAAACGCACGGCACATACCCCACAGTCGTGTCTCGAACCGTAGGCGGACACTACTACATACACCAGAGTTCCAGGACATTAAAAAGCACCACGCACCCGTATGAGACAGGCGCACGGACACTACTACATACACCGGAGCTGGGACATAAAATAGCACCACACACCTACTAGTCGTATACCAAGTCGTAGAAGTGGTATACAATATATCAATGGCTAACGCCATACAAGCGTAGCTTACGTGCCGCGAGCGTACTGCGAGACAGCATCAGCCACGACATAGTTAATGTCACTGCAACAGTTCTCATAAGCCCATCACGTCAGCTTCCGCGAAATCAAGCAACATTCTATAATATAATATTGATCAAAGATAACTTTAATCCATAATATGTGTCGCTCCTACACATATAATTCCTTTATAAGGAATTCGATCCTAAAAGATCGTGCCATCATAGACTTCGAATTATCATATTATATTCATTATACATTTGGTACGAGTCTTTATGTGCATCATATTTATTAGTACCGTAGTACTTTAGAGTTCGACTCGACCGCTGCCTTCCAGCATCACCACCACTGTGTTTAAGCAATAATTTCAGGTTTTCCATCAAAATTTTATTCTACAGTTGCTTCTATCTTATTAATATTTACTATATTTTCATCCTCCGTTACTTGTGCTCTAGTTATTAATGTTCTTTTACGTAAATTCATTTCTTGTTCACTTAAGTTTAAAATGATACATCCAATTCCTTTGTTAATTGTATACATTCTAGGGGATACATCATATTTTAAATATTTTGTTACTCTTAAAGACTGTTTTACATACACTTTACACGACTCAATATTATTTTCTGTTTCTATTGAGACTAAAGCTACAGTATCAAACATTAAATTTTGAGTAACGATTAATTTTATTTTTTTTTTCACCACCGATTTCTCAACATGTTTTTTTTTGTGTAAAATTAATTATTTATCCATTTTAATGAGTACAATACCATTTTGCTCTGTAAAATTATGACCTAATAATACTGGATATTTTAATAAAATATCTTGTACTATAAGAACTTCAATATTTGTTGAAACATTTTGTATTTGTAAATGAACTGTAGCTTTACTCATTGGGTTTACTAACTTATTGACGATGGATTTTAAATAGGCTAGTAAATCTTCAGGAACAACAAATTTTCCAATTTGCGTTTCCGAATCATATGCTACGGTCCTCTATAGCAGCAGTAATATAATCAATAGCCTTTTTACCGTATATTTCACATCAGCATTCTTCTTCGTCGCTTGTGACTGCAACATGGTCCTAATGAATGTTGATAACTGGCATCCGCTCTCAAAGCTCGATGATTCGATCTGGATCGGCATCTGCTGCGCGAACTCACCTCACGACCCAAGACTGGCGACGTTCACGTTTGCGTCTTCTTACACCTTGATGGTTTCCATTTACACTCATGACTCAGATCTGAAACTTACACCCACTTGTATTAGTTTACGAAATAAAAAAAAACTTTAAATATATAATAAATAAAATAATACATATTCATACCTATACCCATTGTATATAGGTAGGTATCTTAATGCATACTATTATTTTAAACAAAACGAGATAATAAACAATATTTTATACTGGCCTTAATATTCTCTTGATGTGTTAACGTGGAAATACTCGCCACTTCTGAACTAAAAACTTCCTTGGATATTTTAAATAACAGAAAAACAGCTCTTCAGTTCTATCACTTTAATATTTGCTCCTTATACATACACCACTGTATCTTAAAGTGTACTTGTCAAGGCACAAGCAAAGAATGCCTGCACACTGCTAACTTAATGCCTTTTATAGTTTTAAAATTAGTCAAATCAAAAACTATCTTGACAAGTACAATTATAACAAAATTGTGTCATTTGACTTCACAATATATTATTTACAAATTTAAGCCAAAGAGAGAATTATAAAGTTTATCAATAAAATATTAGTCAAACAACTTTATATTATAATAATAAAATTACAAACGCTAACATAAATTTTAATAAAAAACGATCATGTCAAATTATTCAACAATTTAAATAAAACACTGCCAAAATGAAGCGTAGCTACATCTCAATGATTAAATGTCATCATGTAAATTTTGTTTTAATTTGAATTTAAGACGGCGACAATTGCCTCCTCGTCCTCCTGCTCCTCCGCTGTCACCGTCTTGTAAGAGATGAACGAATGTAATAATGGAAAACATTAAACAGATTAATATTGTTAATTGAGTGTGGTCCTGTCTGTCAGTAACAAATCATTCTTTAGTTCAATCTTCTTTTGTTGCGTTTTCAATGACTGACTGACAAATTAAATGTTGAACTTTTAAATGTACTTACTGGTGTATGGTGGATTTAAAAATTATATAACCCATTTGCTGTTTAAATTATTTAATATAAAAGAAAACTATTTAATTTAGCTATGAAAAGTAAATCTTATCTGAAAATTGAAATATTTGATGTTTTGTTTTTGTTTAATTATCAGTTGTCACAAGTTAAATGAAAATATGAGAAATCTCTATAAACCTATAAAAATATATTAATATATATAATTATATATATATATATTTTAAATGCCAATCCCTTTTAAAAAACTGATAGACTTCATGTAATAAAGAAATACATATATGGGTAAGACGAAGTTTCACAAAAGATCCATTGTAAAATTTTACTTGGGAAACATTGGAGTACTTACAATTTTCCTATTAAAACTTCTGGTATAGCCGCGTCCAATGCTGGCAAGTCGGTTTAGTTTCTTTCTCCATTTTATTGTTTATTCGATTTAAAGTTGAAATTTCAAAATTGACGTTACGGACGATTTGTACGATTTATAAGGTTTATTTTTGTAAATTATAAGGGAATAAAATGGTTTTATGCTTTTTCTCGAACAGTGGGGTTGACAAGAGGGAATTTTGTGTCAATAAACTTAATTCTCCACTTCCCACCCAAACAAAACACTGCGTTCCCGCTTCCCGCTTCCCGCTTCAAACACTGCGTGTTAAGTGGCGTAACTCAACGCTCAGTAGTCTACTTACCAGAGCGAGGAAATTATATTAATTAATTCCCTCGCATAGTTAAAATCTAGCTCAAAACCGTTTATTTACCCATTGCGCTTCACAATTCAAGATGTTCGTTATATAAAAACGCAAAAAAACCCACCCAACGCTGGATTCGAACCCTAACCTAAACTAACAAACCTACGAATCGTCCATTACCATGAAACAATAAAACAAGCAGTTTACACAGCAGTAAACGTAACATTAAACACTATTGAGTTATACCGTCGCTTTTGTTAACTATCCAAACCACCATATCAGGCTGGCACATTCACAAATTTGAAAAGAAAATTGTTATTCTGAACACGTTTCGCGGCTGTAGATAATCTCGTTCATTTTTGAGACGCCGATATAAATAGTACCCCCAGGACGAATAAATTTTAGTACCATTTCAGTGGATTGCCCAAGAAATCCAGTTTGAATGTGCTTCTTATCTTCAGCGGTTAAATGCATTCGGTCTTTTTAACTACTTTCTTTTTCTTTTTCCGTTGCATTTTGTTTGAATCCATAATGGGTAAGGCTGGCTTTTGTTTTTGGGTTTTAAAATTTTAATTAAGATGAATGTTTTAAGTATATGAAATTGTTTATATTGGAAATACAGTACTATTTGTTGACTTTTCTGATAGAGTCTCGGAACATTGTTCAATATGTTCACGGAGCTTTCAAGATATATATATATACATATTTAATATATTGCGTGTTGGTATTTTTTTACTTCACTGCAGGCAACAGGGTGGAAAAATAACACGAAATCAATATAATCATTTAATACCCGAGTGAGCATTGAACCCACACCCGTCGTCTGCAGCCAGACCATTTTTCATGAATATTTTAAATATTTCGCCTAAAAATATATTAATATAGTAGCTGGTTCCATCTGTTTCACGACGGTCGTCTAACTCGACATTAAAATACTTAATTATGTTTGCCACTTTATTAATGGGGCTCCCTTATCTAAACGGACAGGACATTCTGGAAATCTTTGAATTTATGTTAAATTATAAATCCTTGGTTCAATTTTGACGTTGTGGTGATTACCGAGATAGATGACTGTTGTCTTTTTTTTTCATAAAAAAAAAATCGATTATAGACGAGATATGTGTTTTTTTTTATTTTGGGCCAAATAAATATTTTGTTATTCCATTAATTGTAACATTTATGTTGTGTGTAGGTTATGGTGGTGTCATTCGGAGCAATTATTTTTTTTTCTCCTTTTCCCTCTGGTGTTAAGATAAAATACGGCATTGAGTTCCGCCACTCAAAACATGTTTAGAAAATTGGAAGGAAAATATCCCCGAGTGTCTTAACACTAAGTTTCTTCAAGAGTCACGCTAACAACCGGGTAGGTAGAGGGATACCTAGTGTTAAAACACTCCGTTCTCATTAAAAAAAAAATCCCATCCCCACTCATATAATTATTCGATAATTTATATGCATATAATAAAATGCAAGTAGAATGCAATATCACAACCATTCAATTATCAATAAAACGCTTCAACAGTTCAAACTTAATGAATATTATCGATAGTTAAAAGTTAGCGCGAGTTTTGAAGCGAGAATTTTTTCATTTTCATTTTACCTTTTCAAGAAAGAAGTTCTTATTGCTTATTTTATTTTCAATTATCTAGTAAAAAATTAATTTTTGCATCTTTAATATAAGTTTGTATTCAAATCATAAACTACTAGCGAATACTATATTAGAGAGATAGATAGATAGCTCAAGGTTGGACTCCCACTCGGGAAAATTTGTTATTTTCATTTCTTCTCTCTGGCAAGAAGCAGCGTTAAGTTCCTTCACTCAATACGCAACATCTTATGTTCAGATGGAAATTTTGAAACGGAGTGTTTTGCTTTAGGTTCTTAGTGAACTTCCTCCTCCTCTTCCTCCCCTTCTCTTTACCACTGCTGCAGCATGTAGTATAGAGTTAGAAGCTGAAAAAGATACTGTGTATTTTTAACAAGTTATTTTTTTTTATAACTTCACGCTTTAGCTTCGCACTTAGCAAGGTATGTAGAGGATTCCTGGGAACCTAGTGTTAGATTAAGAGAGTTCCGTTCCCCACTTTCTGCTAAATTCTACATGTGCATATTAAGAAACAGTAGTATAACAACTACTGTTCACGTTCATCACGTTCAATTCCTGAATTTCATAATGTAAAAATAAAGTCCAATAATTTTAATTTTACTCACTGAACCAATTCTACGGTCCTCAAACAAAATTATGTAACGGAATGTAGATAATTTGTTAATCCACTAAGTTTACCCGTAAAATGTTTCCAACAAGAAAACTTACTTCGAGCTTTTATTCCTCAAAGTTGGCTGAAGAGCTTCTATAAAAATATGAAATGCATATATTTGTGAGAAATCCACTTAGAGTGGGTATCTTCTAGTTTAAGCTCGGTCGATTCTATTTTTATTTTAATACTCTGTGATCGTAAAATTTTAAGGTTTCGTTTAAATGCTGGTTTGGGTTACACTCTATTGGGTAATGTCGAGACGTTATTCTATAAAAGCCGGTTATATTTTTTAATATACATTAGGGTTTTTCTTATTTGACCAAAAAAATACTTTTTTACTTACGGCGGGGATACGCCGCAACAATGATCTAGGGGACGACAAAATGCTCTGCTATTTTCTACAAGTTTTAGGGGTCGTTGAATGATTATTAATATTTATTTTGAATACACTCATACATCCAAATACGAAGAGAGAAAATAAAATAAAATAATACCGGACAAGCGCGAGTCAGGCTCGCCCACCGAGGGTTCCGTACTAAAATTTCAGGTCTCGAGCTTTTTCTGAAATTCATTTGATACCTCACTTAAACCAAATTTAATACCAAATTTATCCCTTTTTATAGCTATTTAAAATTTCATAAACTATTACTACCTGTAAATGCTATGTGTCAAATTTCATAATTCTAAGTCAACCAGAAAAGTTCCCTTTGAATTTTGATTCCCTTTATAGTGTCGAAATACAGTTTTTGCGATATAAGCGGCATTGTCTTTTTCTAAGTAAATAAAGAAATAATTTTTTTATCAGGAAATCAAGGGACCGCAGATCTAAGTACTTATATGATTTAAATTTCAACTCGATATGTCCAAACGTTCCTGACATAAAGGATCTTGGAAAACAGACGGGCAGACAGTCAGACAGACAGACGGGCAACAGAGCGATTATAAGGGTTTCTTTTTTCCTTAAAATGTACGGAACCCTAAAAGTAAATTTATAGTACAAGTACAAGTATAAATACGTTGGCCGAAAGGATAACAGTTGTCCCCGAATAACCTCGGACGTATTACAAGAACTGCAGCTCGAGCGGATATTGAATTTCGATTTACTCTCATCCCGGTCACAAGTGCGAAATATCGCGGAGCAGTTCAGTTGGTTTAGTATTTTTGTGTATAAATCGTTATTTATAGTGTTTAATATAGAAAATAATTTTGCACGAAGGCCGTTAACGCGACGGCTGTAAGTTCGATTTTCACATAAAGTAATTTATTATATACTAGCGACCCGCTCGCGGCTTCGCCCGCTTAAACCACAGAATTATTTACTTAACACACTGAATTATGTTCGTGTTTTGATATACTTATAATGTATGTTTGCAACGCAATGAACATTTTTTATGAGAAAGTTGTTAAAACTTTAGGTCACATTTTCGTACCTCCCATAAGAATCTTCAATTGAATGTTTGAAATAAAAACACAACTTATCGATACTTACTATATGTGCGTTTCTTCACGATAATCTCAGAAACGGCTTAACCGATTTAAATACTTTTTTTGTTTGTATTCTGGCAAACTGTCCTTAAATATTAAGTATAAGTTTTATTTTAAGCAGCTTCATGCTAGTCAGAGGGAGGAACCTAGTATTAAGACACTCCGTTCCCCACTTTCTACCGAATTCTGGACGCATTGCGTGTTGAATGGCAGAACGCAACGCCGTGCTTAACCTCGACCCCAGAGCGAAGAAATGGAAATATAAATTTAAGTAAATATTTCATCTCTTCGTGTGGGGATCGAACTCAGAGAACCAGTCGGTTTTACAGTCACACTTTGTGCCGCTGCGCCACGACTGGCCTCAACTGGACTGGACTTTATTTTAATCGGTTCACATAAAGTTAAAACCAGATCCACGCTTTATCCCGCCCTTAGTAGGGCAACTTAGTGTAAGATATTGGGTATAATGTGTGACTGATGTGCGAAATGAAAATATTATTAAATTATAATTCAATCCTGCATGTGTGGATCGAACCCACAACGTCGCGTTACAGTTACAATTGGGCATATAGGGTAAAAGAGTTTAAACCCATACCTAAAGAATTTAAGCAAGATACATCAACAGTGAAGACGTAGGTTTTTTTTCATTTCACAATGTTTATTCATATCTATATTTCGTATGACGCGGTTACGCATAGGTACCAATAATGTAAACACATACTACTACAAAAATAGTACTAAAATGTTTAGAACTTCAAACTTTGCCGCCAATACCTACGACTCGATTTCGCAATGAGGCGTATGCGGCGGTTTCCCTTTGATAGGTTTATGTGTGCGTGCGTCGTTCTTGACAAATTGTATTTTATTTTACAACGATCATTTTATTATTTATTTTGTTTGAAAAAATAACTTTTTTATTTTCGGGTTTTTAATTTAATATGTAATAGGCTTTTATAGAGTAGTTAAACTGTGGTTTCATTTAAAGTGGTCCTAACAAAAAAACTCTGTATAATTGAGCATATTTAATATTTATAGTGATTTTTTGGAAAATTGATACCAATAGTTATTACAACCACTTGCGAAGAAGCATAGTTTAGGCAATTTTTTATTCTTATACCTTTTGAAAAACTACCAACGTTCTTATAGTTAATATATTTATTTTTCAAATTAAAAAAATTGTCTATGTCATCCTAATGGCGGAAAAATATTCAAAATGTATTGAAAATAGTTATACTACAGGAGGATACCTTTTAACCTGTTTTTATGTATAATATAGAACAATATATTGTATAGAGGAATCACACATTCTTTTTATTCACTTTAGTAAATACATTTTTTAGAGGTTACTCGGTACTAAAATGGCATGCAACTCTGTTCCCGCATTTACGTTCCTGATATATCGATATAAATAATAGAAATACAAAATATAGGAAGGAAACACAAATGCAATTATATTGCCTTTTTTCTTTTTTTCATACTTGAAACGTATTAATAAATTACATATTATGTATTACATACAATTAATTTCTTTTGAATATAACACTAAGTTTAATCAGCTTCACGCTATTTTAAGAGATAACATAAGATGACATTAAAATGTATTGACATCACCACGTGATCCATCTAAACACAATATAAATTTTTATAAACAATGAACTCACAAACAGAATTTACTTTCCAAATACTTTTTATTCTACATATCGCCATATGAGCTAATCCCAAAAAATATACTTACTTTATTATTTTTGTTAATATCACCAACGTTGACGTTTAAAATAATAATTATGGTAGACTGAACAAATATTGATTATACTTCTTTTTTTAGCTTCACGCTGTATCCCGCACACAGCAGGGTAGGCATAGGACACCTAGTGTTAAGACACTCTGTTCCCTACTTTCCTCGGAATTCTGTAGGCATTGCGTGCTGAGTAGTGAAACTCAACGCCGCACTTTACCTCGACACCAGAGCGATGAAATGGAAATATAAATTTAAATAAATATTTCGTTTCCTTGCGTGGTAATCGAACCCACAACAATTACACTCTGTGCCCCTGTGCAACGAACGGCCTCAATTTACTTTCTTCTTTTAAAATGTGGTTAAATGAAATAGTCGTAATTTAATTATGTCAGATTACTATTAACCGACTTCTTAAAAGGGGTCATCAATTGGACTGTATTTTTTATCCTTGTTACCTTAGAACTTTTGATTGTATGAACCGATTTTAATGATTCTTTTTTTATTTGAAAGCTAATGCCTCCCGTGTAGTCTTATTTTAATTTAGTTTATGTCCAACAATGGTATCTATGAGAAAATCATATAAATCTCAAATTTACATTAAGTATATGCGCGACAAATGAACGTATAAGTCAATATCAATTCAACCGATTTTAATGATTCTTTTTTTATTAGAAAGGGTACATATAAGGGGTAGTTAAGTTCAGTGTGAAATCCAGTTGAAATTGAAGAAGTCGATTTTTTTTATTAAAAAATATAATTATGTAATTTTTTCTACAAAAATTCTTTATACTCCATGATAAAAACTATCCTATAAGTGGCATTAGGCTTTGAACTATTGCCATTCCAAAATTAATTTAATTTCATACAGTAGTTATCGGTATTTTAGGTAATTTATATTTTTCAGTTTTTATTTTTTTTAAAGAAAACTATCATGAAATTCGGAATGAAACCCAAAAAAAATGTACCTTGAGGCCCTAGGCTAACACCATGCAAAAATTCATTAATTTCTGTCAGGTAGTTTTTGCGTGATTGACGCACAAACAAACCGACAGACAGACAGACAGACAGACAGACAGACAGACAAGAATTCTGCTGAGTGGTTTTTTAGGTTCTATAATCGACATATTAACCGACCTAATTTTTATTTTTTTTATATCTTTCATGTACAGAATTGACTTTTCTATCCTTTTATTATATATGGAGATGATGTCATCTCTCCCCTCTAGTAGCAATACAAAACACAGCGTAGAGTTCCGCTTCTAAGCTCAATTTTTTTTTATTAAAAAAGTCATAGAGTGAGGATCGTAGTTTCTTAACACTAGGTTTCTTCAGCCTGCTATAATATAGTAATGCAATTCGTACTTGTACTTTTAACGTAGCAAATCTTATATTTACTTTATAATAATTAAGAAGCTTTTTATGAGATTATTTAGGATTAGAAAGGGATTATGATGTTTTTTACACGATACATTTAAGCAATGGTTTTGCTATTTATATTATACAGTAGAAACTTACTTTCTTTTTAATCCACAATATACTATGGTATACTATGGTACGGTAGGGAGGTCGCACAACTGTTCGTTTATAAACGCGACAGGTTGTGAATTCGATTCTCACTGGAGAAAGTGACTTTTTGTGTTGTTTTCATTTGTTTGTGCTGTTACCGGGCTAACACAGCACGGGGTAGCATAGCACACCGTTGAGTTTTCCCACTCAACACACAATGCCTCCAAAATCCGGCGGAAAGCAAAGAACGGAAATGTCTTTATGAGAACAGAGTGTCTTAACACTACGTTCCGAAGTTCTCTCTGCCTACTCTATTACAGCGTGAATCTACTACAACATAACACAACTTAAACATATCTAGGAATACCTAATAATATCCTTAGCAACAACCTCTAGCAACACAAGCGCATCGAAAACAGTATAATTCAACACCAAAGGCGCACCCTAAGGATTTACAAAGTTGTGGTAAACGAAGCAACGCTGGAATTACTCTGAGTGCGGCGTACTCCAGGGAGGCTACTTACTTCCCATTTACCGGGACTGTCGTATATTATATATCATAGTGCCGTGCTAACTAGGAGGAACATGTTTTAACATTGTAGATATAAAAGTGAAAATGATACGGATTTTCCATTTCTTCGCTCTGGTGTCGAGGCAAAGCGCGGCGTTGAGTTCTGCCACTCAACACGTAATGCCTCCAGAATTTGGCAGAATGTGGGGAACGGAGTATCTTAACACTAGGTTTCCTCTGCCTACACTGCTGTGTGCGAGATACGGCGTGAAGCTGATTTAATTTTAATTAAATTTTTTATTATTATTTTTAAATATTTAATTAATTTTCATTTCCTTGCTCTGGTAAAGCGCGGCGTTGAGTTTAACCACTCAACACCCAATGTTTCCGGCGGAAAGTGGACAACGGAAATATCCTAATGGGAACAGAGAATCTGACTAACTAACTTTTTCGCCTCACTGACTTTTACAATTATGCTTACAAAATATACTTTGTGCTTTGTATATTATAGTAATATATTTATATATAATATTATTTGAGGTCAGTCGTTGTAAACGCGACAGGTTATATGTTCGATTCCCTCTCGAGTAAATGAAATATTTAATATTTGCGTTTTCTCGCTCTGGTCTACACCTAGCCTGTAATGTACATCCCGCACATCACTGTGAAGTCTAAAAAAAGACCTAGTATACACATTGATATAATATTAAAATCTAAAAAAAAAAACAGAATATATGTAGCATTCGGTACGCTATTTACAATATGACCCATTTCTTCACAACAAACAACACTTTCAAAATAAAAAAAAAGACAGCCAGAGACGGCGAAATCAAAGGTAGGCGGGTATATGAAAAAAAGAATGTCCTCAGGGCAACAAAAAACGCGTCTTTGAAGCAAATCGTGTCAGACATGTGTGTCATGGCGAAAGTCACTTAACGTCAGCACTAATCGCTCGGCATCGTTCTGGATGAAAATGTAAAAGGAAATATTTAGATAACATCTTTTCTGTTTGATGTTTATGGTTATTTATTGGCTGTTTTGAGACATTTTTGATACAAAGATTGAACTTGTCTTGAGGCCAGTCGTGGCGCAGCGGCACAATGTGTGACTGTAAAATCGACTGGTTGCGGGTTCGATCCCTACTCGAGTAGATAAAATATTTATTTTCATTTTCATTTCTTGGCACTGGTGTCGAGGCAAAGCGCGCGGCGGAAAGCGGGGAACGGTGTGTCTTAACATTAGGTTCCCTCTGCCTACCCTGCTGTGTATGGGATACAGCGTGAAGCTGATTTGATTTGATTTTGAAAATAAATTGTACACTAAAGTTATTAATTCATTTGTATTTTGTGTCTGTAATTTTTACATACTATTTTCATATATTAAAGATTATTTGATGCGGTTGTGGTTAGGCAGCAGCACAGCTTTTAAACAGCAAACGGGTTGTGGGCTCGATTCACACTCTCAGGAGTTTTCATATAGCAGATTAGGCAGAGGGAATCTGAGTATCTATTGTTAAAACACTCCGTTCCTATTCTATTCCAAATTCTCGAGTCATTGCATGTTTATTGTCGAAACTCAACGCCGTGCTTTGCCTTGTTACTAAAGCGAGGGAATAAAACGAATGAAGAGCAAATTGCACTTTTCATTCTGCACCACAATTATTTTAATTAGGTGCACAAGCGTTTTACGTTTTGTTAAATGTCAACATACAGATAGCAAATCAAACACTCGATAGTTAGTAATTAATAGGGCTATAGTATTAAAATTACATTTTATAATTGGCAAACCGTTATTTCTGTAAATATTTGTATTTACATTAAAATGTTTATGTATAAATTTGTAGGAAGGATTCATGTATATTGGTTAAATGTTTTTGTTTCCGGCTTCACGCTGTATATCACACGTAACAGGGTAGGCTGAGGGAACCCGATAGATAACCTAGTGTTAGAACACTCTGTTCCCATTAAGATACTTCCGTTCTCCATTTTCTGCCGAATTCAGAAGATATTGCGTGTTGAGTAGCGCAACTCAACGCTGCATCGCCTCTTTACCGGAGTAAAAATATGAAAATATTAATTTATATCTAAATAGTTCATGTCTTAGCTTACCTCTGCTCCACGACTGAAACTAGTCGGTTAAAGGTTTTGTATAATACTTTTTGTTATTGCTATAATTTCTGAAAGTTTTAACAAAATTTATATGAAAGCGTCGTAGATAAGCGAAGTTCCATTTTTATGGGCACGATGATCTAGTCCACAGTTATAAAGTTATGAATTAACAATTTTTGGTCATTATACAGCTTTACTGAAGTTGGTAGGTTGATACACGAAATAACCTATTTTTATATTACTGACTTTTAAAGGTTTTCGTTTGGCCGCATCAAGCATTAGACTTGTCCAATATTAAGTATTGATGCAGTCTACGGTGACGCACGCTGGTCTAATAAATCTATTCAGTTTGTTTTTGAAGACTGTAAGTTATAATAGAATAGAATATAAAGACAAAGGCAATGAGTTCAATTTTCTCGCAGTGTAAATAAAGATTGTAGTCTCAAAGAGTTTCGCCCGTAAGTTGGCATTTCCACCATGTACGTATGGCGTGAAGCTGGTTCTGTAGAAAATATATGGTAAAACGGTGGAGGGCAAATGAGGTTGTCCAATTCCAAGGCACACTCCAAAATGTATATGGAAAAATAGATATTGAGGTAACATTACGCTAGTGACTAAGGGTCGGCAGATGAGAATCAACGAGGGTGTTCTCTTTGATTAATCTTCTGGCTCATCTCTCAATCGACTCCTAAGCTTGATATTGGTACAGAGCTTTTCCTAATTTTACGAGGACGTGGAAAAAAATGTTGTAAGTGAATTCTTCCCCTGACTGACACGTGGACGATCTAAGGTTGCTATGTTCGCAATCTTTTTTGAAAGTTGAATCCATTTTGAGTTGTAGGGTAGTTGATACGATTTCCATAATGTCGAATAGTTAGATAGAAAAAGATAAAATAGACAAGTCAAGACCCGCAACACAATTCATCTTTATTATAAGAGAAGTGAAGAATAGAATAGATGAGAAAAAAAAAAAGATTTTTGTGATAATAAATTAAAAAAGAAAATTTCTTCCAGTGCACGATTTGTTCGAACTGTAATCCAATCTTGCTAGTGCTGCAATTATAACATTTAGATTAATATATAATATTTAAGCATACAAGTGTGACTTTAACGCGACGGTTATGGGTTCCGTGGTGATCCGTCGATCGTGTTACATTCTGTTTATTTCTAGTTCAAATATCAATGAAATAAAACAATATGAAATGTCAATCCGAAAAAAAAACACCATATTTATCGCTACATATTATTTTGTTTAAAGCAACAAAAGCTCACACTGTATCTCGATTTAATTACAGTTAAAATAATATTTGTCAGTAGACATTTCCGTATATAGGAAGTATGTATTCAGTATGAAATGTAATCTCATTACAATATTTAATTATAACGCCACCTGAACGGACTTAATGAACTTTATCAGATTATAACTGTCGAACAGTTTGTATGTGAGCTTTTGTGTTTGTAATAATTATATGTATCGAGGCCGACGTGGTGAGATGGTACACGCGGATAAATGTAATCGCGATAGTTGTGGGTTCGATTATTTGGATCGATTTTTATGCTAGATGAATTCAATAAAACTTGACGTATCGCTTATTTAATTGAACCAGTTGAAGTAGAAAAAAATAAAGAAACGTAAAAAAACATAAGAAATAACACAAACAGTATTAAAAATGTGAAAATATTACATTAAGGCGTTAATATCCCGCTCAAAGGAGCTTTTAGAGAAAGCTCCAGTTTGCATAGAGATGACAATGTTCTTATTTTTTTATTTTATCCCAAGCTAGGAGGTAAGCTTTGTAAGTTTTTTTTGTATTTTATTTTCGTATCGTACTGATTTTATATATAGAAGTATATTTTTTGAAGACAGTTTGTGGGTTCAATTCCTATTTGAGAAAATGAATATTTAATATTTTTATTTCCTCACTTTGCTTGACGAGGCAAAGTACGGCGTTAAGTTCCGCCATTTTCAACTCACAATGCCTTGGGAATTCGGTGGTAAGTAAGGAACAAATGTGTCTGGTGTCTTAACACTAGGCGCTCTGGTTCCCTCTGTCTTTCTACTGCTGTTGTGTGCAGGGAAGTTGATAAATTTAAAGGAAAATTATCCGGAGGCCAGTCGTGGCGCAGGGGCACAAAGTGTGACTGTAAAACAGACTGGTTATGGGTTCGATCTCCACTCGAGTAGATGAAATATTTACTTAAATGTATATTTCCATTTTTTCGCTCTGGTGTCGAGGCAAAGCGCGGCGTTGAGTTCCGCTATTCAACACGCAATGCCTCCAAAATTCGGCAGAAAGTGGGGAACGGAATGTCTTAACACTAGGTTCCCTCTGCCTATCCTGCTGTGTGCGGGATGCAGCGTAAAGCTAAAAATTATCCAAAAAAATATCATTTTCATGATTTTATAAGCCGCGCATTATCTTAAAAAATGAACAAAAAAGAAATAAGAATGAATTACTAAAAGATTCGTATAGACTTTACTATATATATGTATATATTTGGCTATATTCCTATCAGCCAGAACGTAAATAAGATGCTCTACTATTACGGAACGAACGCTTAATTTCTGACAGGAAATTGTTGAGCAACGACTTTCGTTCCAACGGCGACATAATGAAAAAATCTTCACAATTTACTCCAAGAAGGAGGTTAAATTAAGCCTTTGAAAACTAGAAAACGGGATTTTAATACAACCTTTATATAATTGAATAGAATTTGTAAGAAACTTTTAAAGTGTCAAACAAAAGTGAAATAAAAGTACATTCTCTTTTACTTATCGCTGTAGCTAGATCAAATTAGGGCTCTCTAAAGCTATTGGGGCGGATGTCAGGAGGAATTGCCAATAATACTTCTTTTCCTTCCCCGGTAATGCCGTAAAGTGTAAATTGAACTTACGTCCGGGATATTTTAATTTAATAATTTATTTGAATCACAAAAAAATGCGCTATGATTAGAACAGTAATTGAGGCAGTCTTGGCATAGTGAGGCAAATTGATGTTTGTAAACGCAAAAGTTGTGGGCTCAATCCCTACTAAAGTAAGATTATTTTAATTTCTCTGGTTTAGGAAATTCTTATAAACGTTTCATATAGGCATGGGCGTAGGAAAGAGGAGAATCGGGAAGCAGAATGTACTGATACCTACCACAGAAATTGACTTACAACATTTGCCCTGAAAACGTTACGAACATATCTGTTCAAAGGTTAACTCCAGACAAACAACAGCGTTGAGTTCCGTAACATTCTAACTCAAGCGGAAAGTGCTACCATGCTATAGGCAACTTTACTATTATTATTATAATTTATTATTATCAATTACTAATTTAAACATTTTGTCCATAGGTAGTAGAAGACTGGAAGTTCATGTCCATGGTGTTGGACAGGTTCTTCCTATGGCTGTTCACCATCGCCTGTTTCGTGGGTACCTTCGGCATCATATTTCAATCACCATCTCTCTATGACACCAGAATGCCTGTTGACCAGCAGATCTCGTCAATTCCGATGCGAAAGAACAATTTCTTCTATCCAAAAGATATTGAAACTATTGGTATCGTTAGTTAAATTAATTAAATATTCAATCGTGATTTAATTTATTATTTATAAATTGGAGAAAGGAGTGTCTCAACACTGCTTACCATGTAAAATTCTTGGATGTGTAGGTTGTACAATTTGTTTTTATTCTATCGTTAGAATTGTATTGTTGTTTTACATAACTTTTCACAGTATTTAATTATTAAGTACTTTTAAGTCTAAATATTTTAAATAAATAAATATATAAATTAAATAGTTGTAGGTTGGAATTCTATACGTTTTACACATATTAATCTATAGTATATAATTATCTTTATTATAAACCTGAAAAAGTGTGTTTATTTGAACGCATTAGTCTCAGGAACTACTGGATCGAATCAAACACTTATTTTTGCATTGAAGAATTACCTTGAGCTCTTTGAATCTGTCATAATTTCCATTTGATAATGCAGGCAAAGCTGGAGGTGACAGCTAGTAATTTTTTTATAAAGTATTTACAAAATTTTTGCCTATACTTTAAAAAAAGTAAACAATATAAGAATATTTATCATTAACTATAATTGTTAGCGTTAATCACATAATGTGATTTTTTCATATCGTAATACGATACAATATTGAAGTTATTTTGTATATATAATTTTAAATTTAATTTTAACGCCGTAGTAAATATGTAATTGGTGTATTTTTTATTCTTTTTTCTTTTATGTTGCAAAAAAAAAAAAGATTTTAATGCAGTAATAGCAATCTGTTGCGATATGGGGATAATCTAATGAAAAACGAAATGTCGTAATTAACCCTAGGTTCCCAGATTCTTACTGCCTATCCTGCTACACGCGAGATATAGCGTGAGGCTAATAATAACCTTCGTATCATAATGGCACAGTATCTAACTGTGAACACGTTAGTTGTAGGTTCCCAATAGAGAAAATATTTTTTTTCCATTCCACCACTAGACATCGATAATGACTTGAAGTCGGGAAACGGAGTATCTTAACACTAGGTTCTCTCAGCACACCCTGCTTTACGGTTAAAGCTGAAAAAAAAAGTAAGTATACTAGTTTCGTAAATACGTGTTTTTGTAGTAAGTTAAAAATATAATATTTACTTGAGTGTACAAAATTTTATATAACATCTCGGTAATAGAAATTCTATATATTCTATATAAGTCTATTGATAATTAAATGTAGCGCGTCTTTAGGCAGTTAGTTGAGTCACTATTAAATAAATCATGTATAGAGACTTTACCTGTATATTATGTTTGTATTAAAATAAGTATATTTCATAGTAATTTAAAAATATATAAATATCAAAAACTATGTATAATATTACATATATTTTATGCCGGTCAACGGCACAGTGTACGAGTATGATTGGAAATGCGGCGTTATGGGTTCAGTTTCCACTTGATTAAATAAACTATTTCCATTTCTTCGGTCTGATAATAAGAGAAAGTGTGGCGTTGAGCTCCGTTACGTAACACGAGTGAAAGGTGAGAAACGGAATGTTTTATCAATAGGTTCCCTCTGCCTACGCGGCTATAAAAATATCTAAAATTATTCAAATATTATATTTTTTTAGATTTCAATAATTTATTTATTTTTTAATTATATAAAGGCTGTGAGTTTGAAATTTAAACTATAAAATGTAAAAATATCGATCTATGTATTAATCTTTCTAATACAGGTACTGTATTGTAGAAATTTTAAAAATGTCTTATAATAATAAAGTCTCAAATAATATTAATTTGTTTTATTTTGTACTTCCTAGTCTATTATTATATACATCGAGTCCTAAACAACATATAAAAAGTCAAAAATTAAAAAAAAAAATAGATTATAAGCAAATATTAAAAAAGATATTGAAAAAAGAAATAATTTCTATTGATTGAATAACATACCATTTTAATTAAAAAAAAACCATTGAATTTATATTTATAATTGCCCATATGACTTGTTTGAACGGAAAGGAAAGAATTTCTAGAAATTCTGTGTGAATAAAACAAAAATTATCATTTATCGAAACTATTTTTATTAACTTAACTATTCCATGTAAATGAGGCCAGTCGTGTTGTATGAGCACAAGGCGTCATGTAAGCTGGTGTCGAGACAAAGCGCGGCGTTGAGTTACGGCACTCAACACGCAATGCCTCCACAAAGTAAATGGAGTAAAGCTCAACGATTATTAATATTAATAATTTATAATAGCTAAAAGAATATATCTTCTAAAAGTAAATAGTATTGCACAAAAGTTGGATATTATTTTTTTATCCAAACATATTGGACTTGTTTTAAAATAAATAAAACTCAGATCTTATAATTTATTAAGATTTAGAAGAAGTTTAATTTTTAAGATATGATCAAATAATGGCAGTAATATAGGGTTTCATACAAAAAGGCACCCGTGTAACTGTAAACGTGACGGTTATTGGTTCGATTTGTACTCAAGAAAATGGATTATTTTTATTTTCTCGCCTCAGTATCAAGAAATTTCAGTTGAAACATCCTTCATTAAGTAAATGTCTCAAAAATTGGGTAACGGAATGTCTTAACAATAAGTTCCCACTGTCTACCCCACATACAGAAGTATGCGGGATATAGCGTGAAGCGAAAAAAAGGATGAAATAGCAAGAATCAATTAAAAACGAAAAAATAAGATGTTGAAAAAAACAAACGTGGATGTTACAGGATTCGAGCACAATTTAATTAAAAATCTGTTCTTCAAGTGTTATAATTAATAAAGAAGTTTCTTTGATACCAATGATAAAAGAAATGAAATATATATATTATCATTTCTTCGCTCTAATGTCTAGGCAAAGCGCAGACTTGAGTTCCGCCACTCAACATGCCTCCTGAATTTATCGGAAAATGGGGTCTGGAGTGTCTTAACCTTAGGATTGCGCTCTATTTACCCTGGTGTTACGGGATACATAGCAAAGAGCCATTGCGATAAACAAGATTTTCGATTAAAAAAACCGCACTATGATGAACCCATTTGGGTTCATTAATTTCGGAGCTGTAGTGTAACAGACACACACGTAGACACATTTTGCATCAGGGGATAATAAGGAATGCTATTAAATTATTCTGTTATAACCTAAATTATTATAAAATATTAACGTACTAAGAAGGCAGGATGCTAGAAATACCTCAAAAACCTGTTATGTTGCAACACAAATATTAAGGTGAATTCTCTCTAACCTGCCTCTACTATGTCGTGTCTGGAAATACTTTCGTAGACGAATTTTGTTTAAAGTTAAGATAATGTACAAAGTTTGCAGTTTATACTGTGGGCTAGTAATTTAGTACTTTATATAATAATGCTAGCGCTATTTTAAAGCTGTGTTGTTTAATGTTATTTTGTATATAGTGTTTTATGGTTTGGGATGAAGTCTAGTAAGGAGAAATAATTTTAATATAAATATTACGATCTTTTTTTTTTACATAATCAGCCTAGTGTTAATAAGGAGTGAACAAAAAACTCCATTCTCCGTTTTCTATGTGAATTCGAGATATGATATATTGAGTGTCGAAATTCAACTACGTCTTACTAGAACGGCAAAATTATAAATATTAATTTTAATTTGTATATATGTTACCGGAAACGTATGAAATCTTGTGATTGTATACAATTCTAAAGCTATTTAGGTAAGGTAAAAAATATTGTTTTAAAAATGATTAAATACATAAATTTCATAATATATATATATATATATATATATGTAATATCCGAGAATACTTAGTATTACCCAAGCATTCTGGGTAAAGACCTAATAATTACTAAAATACGTTTTTATTCAAAATTTTCCATCTTCACCTAGGTCTACCTAACTCTGGCTGAGTAATATTAGGTATTGTGCCATTTTTGTGCCAAGCCATCCGAAACTCCAAGACCAAACGGTAATTCAAGAACTCCAAGAATATTTGTTTTATGCAGTCACAGAATGGCTTCTTACAGAACAAAGAGATGATAGACGAAATTATAACAAAAGTTTTAAGTGCAAACTGAAATAATAGTGAAGTTTAACTTAAGAATTTCAAAAGAGATAGTCGGAAAAAACAAATCGGAAATAAAATGTTATGCATGTATTAAGGCAAGTTCACATAAAACTAATTTGTGGAATATTTGTACTCAACCAAATATACGTGATAATAGATTATTTATCTGCGCGGTTGAGGTTAAAAAATCAAGCTAAAACATAAAAGATTTATCTAATTTAAAACTTCCTCCATGTTCTGTTTTGAGAGGAGAGGAGGAGATTTGGTAAGAGTCAAAATACTAGTTGTTGATAGAGGTTGTCGAAAGTTTGGGAACGTCCTTATGGCTGTTATAGAATAAAATGATGCTCTTTATAGTCTACAAAACGACCGTGGAACAATCGAGAAATTGTTCTTAAGTAATCAATTTTCTGTGTGTCACGATGACCTATATGTTAACTAGGAAATAATATATATATATATATATATATATATATATATATATATATATATATATATATATATATATATATATATAAAATTCCTAGTAATATATATATATTACTAGGAATTTTATATAATTCCAATATCGTTTTACGATATGTATTAAAATAATGCTTTCTATAATATAATAAAACGCTCGTTGTAACAATCAGGTAACGCTCAAAGTGTAAAATATAATATATTATCTTACTAATTTAAATTATGCTAGATAAGGCTAGTGTTTCCGTTGCCTCTTCATACCCGCGTACCCGTTGACATCTTACATTTACATTTCCGTCTAATATAAATTCTTTCATACATTTTCGGGCGATTTTTAATTATATATATTTCCTAGGAATTGTATACAATGACGGATTACATATATACGAGTACATTTCCGTTAACATACACATTCTATATACATATGCTAGAGTGAAAATTGAACCCACAGCCGAAATTACGAAAATTGAACATACATCGTACAAAACTCTTACCATCTGTACAGTGATATCAATTAGTTATACAGTTTCACTTTATCTCGATTAGCAGTGTAAGCAGAGAATATAATATTAAAACACTCCTTTTCCCACTTTCTGCCCAATGTTACTTGACTTTCGGAACTTAAAGTTGTGTTATGGCTTATCACCAAAGCTGGAAAATGATTAGTATTTTGCCCCACGTAGGAATCAAACCTAATAAGTCACATTTACATTTAGTCGCTGTACTTTTGCGCCACGACGAAAATTACCTATATAAAATTAAATAATAAACAATACAGATTATTACTAAAATAATCAATTTAAAAGTAATTGGCGTGACCGAATCATCGGCGAGCATAAAATATGCAAAATTAAAATCACAATTTCCATGAACTGTAAAAAGTTATACAAATTAATTTAATGCTACCTTAATAACTGAATTCACTTAAATTTATAACGTTTTATTTATAAAGCTTATAATTGAGTTTGTTCGTTATAAGTATGTGTATGTATATAGTTCAACAACTTTTAAATTTGATAGTGGAGTGTTAATATGAATAATAGAGTAGTATATTTGGTTAGATTTCTTGTTTTCAGGGTTCCGTACCTCAAAAAAAAAATGGTATCCTTATGGGCTCGTATTTTTGTACGTCTGTCCGTCTATCAAGACCATTTATGTCGCGATTGCGGGGAACTATCAAGCTGTTATTATAATTAAATATTTAGGTCTATAGTCCCTTGGACTTTTGTCCAAAAAATCAAGCTTTTGTATCAAGGAAATCAAAAGATACGAGAATTTATCCATCGATTTTGCTGCATTATGTATGACATTCGTCGCGTATTTAAAATCAACAGGGTACTTCCCCTCTAGATAGTTAACACATCTAAACTTATAATAAAATCGTAACGGATCGGCGTCTGGATATGGAAGATATATAAAAAAACGTGTTATTGGGGGTCTTTATTAATGTAATCAAACCAGAAACAATGTTTTTTTTTTAATTTTTGTCTGTTTTCAATGTATCAAAATGAATGAATTCATTCAATGAGGCCACTCGTTGCGCAGCGGCACGAAGTGTGACTGTAAAACCGACTGGTTGTGGGTTCAATCCCCACTCGAGGAGATGAAACATTTACTTAATTTATATTTTCATTTCTTCGCTCTGGTGTCAAGGCAAAAAGTGCGGCGTTGAGTTCTGCCACTCAACACGCAATGCCTCCAAAATTCAGCAGAAAGTGGGGAACGGAGTGTCTTAACACTAGGTTCCCTCTGCCTACCCTGCTGTGTGCGGGATACAGCGTGAAGCTGATTTTTTTTTTTTTATGAATTCAAATGTATGAAAGATTCTCAAAATTAACTCTGAGAATAGATGATTAAAAAGGCAGTTTTCACTATTGGATTTAGGAAAGCACATGTCTGTTAACATATTAACATACATTACAATCGGTTCGTAAATAAAAACTTTATATCAATTTAAAGTATTTAGACAAATTTATTAATTGTTATAACAGTTATTTTATACAACTGCTTTATTGAATTGTATAGCTTTCAATTTGCTGCTTACTTATTTTTTTAAATACAACAAACTTTGCGAGCAACATTCAGTCCGTTCGACGGCTGCAAGCCGAAGAGTCCCGCAGTCTGACGTCATTATTGTATGTATTGACCAACGGAGAAAGAATCTAGTGCTAAGACACTATTCTCTATTCCGTTCTATTCACTTTGAAGTATGAAGGTTTATATATGACGTTTTTTAGTAAAAATTCAATTATTTTTAGGCAATCGATGTAAAATGTATATTGCGGTAACGTATTTGGACATATGACCCAATTGGTAGAGCTCCAAGCATAATATTTTAAAAAAGAAAATCGAAAAATTTCTACGTTCAAAAGTTATGATATGAGAAATTTACTTTATTTATTTAGTTAAATCTTAGTTATTTTGCTAACATATATTTATTTTTTATTTTTATTTTTTATATACAGTGCATATTGTGCACGAAAATTATTTTTTTTGTTACAAAGGCATACAAATTAGCATTCTTTTTAATGTACACTTAGTACAAATAGATCAAATCTGCATATTATAATACTTCCCTGAATTTTTGTATAGACGACTATGTTGCTTGAATAGAGTGGAGAAATTAAAATAATTTAAAAACCGAATAAGTGGGAGTAGGACTTGCCTATCGAAGATTTCCGTACCAATTTCAAGATTGTAGATCACCGGAAAGTACTATTTATCTCTACGTTTGTATTTTTTTCCACGAAATACTTTAAATTTTCACTTTTCGGATGTATGTATCGTAAAATCTCACTTCGTGTCTAATTGCAAAACTATAGTTTTTGACCTTTTTAGGAAACGTATAAAAATTATAACGTAGCGGAATTTAACCTCGCGCCTCTTGCCCCCGCGTCCCGCTTTTAATTTTAAGGTATTTTTCTTTCCAAAGTATGGAATGACATATTAAAATTGTAAAAAGAAAGTACCTTATGGGTTCTTGATGCGTGGCGAATTTCATACAAAAGGCAAGTAAGGAACCCTAAAAAATTGTAAAAAATATTTTGATTTCCAAAGTAATTTAATTTATAAAATAAGACTTGATTCCCAAGTTTCATAATATAAACATGGTGGGTAATTTAAGCTCGTGAGTTCATTAAGTTACTTACGTAAGCTTCTTATAGTCTGTTTACTTGTTCCATAATTATTTATTGGAAACATATTTAATGTTTGAGATCGTCGTTTTTTATTTTATATATATATTTATATATATATATATATATATATATATATATATATATATATATATATATATATATATAAATATATATATAAAATAAAAAAAAAATAAATTACCTTCACGCTATATCCAGCACACAGCAGGGTAGGCAGAGGGAACCTAGTGTAAGACACTCCGTTCCCCACTTTCTGCCGAATTTTGGAGGCATTGCGTGTTGAGTGGCAGAACTCAACGCCGCGCTTTGCCTCGACACCAGAGCGAAGAAATGGAAATATAAATTTAAGTAAATATTTCATCTCCTCGAATGGGGATCGAATCCACAACCAGTGGTTTCGGTCATCGGTTTTCAGTCACACCTTGTGCCACTGCGCCACGACTGGCCTCATATATATATATATATATATATATATATAGCATAGATGTGAAATATGAGCGCCTCAGAAGAGAATAAGAATATTTAAAATTAAAATGAAGTTTTCGCCCGACGGCTTTGGGTTTAAGGAATTTTTGCCTCCTTATATTATAATAGAGTTTGCATTCATACAACGAATTTTTATTTGAACATTGTGCAGGAAAAGTTTCTTGTTTGTGAAAGTTTTTGTAAATTTAAATAAATGAATTGTTTGTATTTATTTTAGTATTATTTTGATTAGTTTAAGTTACGGTCAGTCTTGGCCGAGCGCATAAGCGTGTGACTGTAATCGAGACGGGTTGTGGATTCGATTCCCACACGAGAAAATGTATGAAAATATTATTCAATATTTTCATTTCTTTGCTATGGTGTCGAAACGCGGCATTAAGTTCCGCCACTCAGAAAGCAATGACTTCAGAATTCGGCGGAGGGTGGAGAGTGAAGTATCTTAACACTAGGGTTCCTCTATAATAATTTATTTTTTTTATTATGAGACTGCCGTGGCGCCCGGGTAGTGTCTGACTGTAAACGCGAGTACAGCTATTTATATTTCATAGCGTTGTTATAATCAATTTGCACAAACTAAATATGAATGAATCTACATGGTTCAGGGTTCGATTTCCATCCGCAAAGTTGAATTAGCCTCATTCTCCTCGCACTGCATTCGAGCCAATACACGGCGTTGAGTTCTGCCACTCAACGTAGGATGCATTTTATCCTGCTATATAATAAGGATAGGCGTGGAGGTGCCGTGGAGAAGTTATTCAAATAATAAAAAAAATAAATAACGTCACTTATTGTTCTTCGAAGTGTGCTTCAAAAGAAGTAATATTTCAATCTCAATAAAGGCACGTTGTACCGCTACGACCTGATATTCGTCTCGTGCTCGTTGCGGTGACGACTTACGGGCTTTTGTAAATTTATGCTAATTACTTGGAAAATATTGAATTTGAACAATTTTTGTATATTTATCTATATGTGAAATCGAAAATGTGAATTTTTGGTCGTTTTCGCTGTTGATTATAATATATATGTATTTTTTTTATTTCAAATTTGAAAGTACATTATGTGAATTTTCTTTAGTTTTCGAGTTAAATATATATTTTTTATTTTTTATTTAAAATCAATTTTTTTGTGGACTCTTGCCCACTAACACAACCTGTTGTCAGTTCTAAATACTATTTTTATACAATAATCTTTTAAATTATAGTCAAATTTTATCTTTTTTTGCTGACTAAATGGGCCCTACAGTTAAAACTAGAACGTTATAATGTAGTGTGTAGGTTCTTTGAAGAGAAGGTAGAGTGCGAAATAGGGGAGGACTGTTTCTCATGGAAACGAAAAAAATATAATAATAGATCTTTATAGTTAACGCAGACGAACATGCGGACGATTGTTTGGAACATGCGTTGTCTTGTACGAAAAATTTAACTACTTTAGTAAAATATATTAAAAAATATATACTAATTGTACTAATACATTCTGTGAGAGTATTCTCTATTTGCTAGTTTGAAATTATTGGGGAGTTGATTTGAATACCATAACATACACAAGATAAAAACCTAAGTACTTATATAAAGTACCTAAAAAAAAATTTTAGTTATTATCTTTTAACCATGGGAGCCAAGATGTGAGTTCGATTTCCACTCGAATAAATTAAATATTTAATATTTTCATTTCTTCATTCTTGTATCAGGATAAAGCGCGACGTTGAGTTTCGCCACTCAATACGAAATGACTGCTGATTGCGGCGCAAATTGGGGAGTGGAGTGTTTCAACTCTAGGTTCCCTCTACCTACTGTACTGCCGATTGTGAAGTTGGAAAAAAATCATGAATACCAAACCGTATGTAAAATCTAGTTATTGCATATACAGTAAATAATACATAAATATTTATTTTAATGTTTTATTTCAACTAATCGTGTAATAATATCGAACAGACTGTAGGGACAGAGTTCCATATATTGGTCACAATTACCATTTTGCCCATTTATTTCAGCTTCGTAGTAAGCGTCGTCCAAATTTTCATCTTTTGACGATGATGGTCTGTAAAAATGCGGTAAAAAATTATTAAAAATAATATATAAGCTGCATTGCGGGTAAAACTATAATAATCACACTAGGTACAGTCTTTTTTCTTTTTTTACATTTACTCTGTTTTGAACTTAAAAGAAGGCATAGAGAACTAAGTGTTGTGACACTTCGTTCTCCATTTGTCGGGAAAGTCGGAACGAAACGCCCCGCTTGTAACCAGAGCGACGATATGAAAATAATTAAATCCTCATAGGAATCGAACTCTCAACCGTCGTCGTGCCGCGACGGTTTCGCAACTAAAAACTAAAAAATGGTAAAACTTACGTAAAAACAATATGCATAATGTGTCCTAAAAGTCCGTTATGATGTAGCGGCGTCTCGGCGGCCTCGCAAATATTTCTCAGCATACATTCCTTCCCGTTCATACCGTGTCTGGAATAACAAATTTTTGTAAAAATTTTTCGCCTTCACTGAGGAGATTTCGAAAAAGTTTTACTTTGTTGAAATAATTATAGTATGTTGCGTTTTTTTATTTAGTTTCTTTTTCTTTACGTTACGTTTACGTGGAAATATTTTTAAATTGACGGTGAAAATTTATTTTTTACTATATGTAGCCTTTAGTGAGAGTCGAACTACCGAATCGAACCGAAAGTAAAAAAATCATTTTTAAATCTGGTTCTCTTCAACCGTATTTTAGATACATTGTGATATTTTTAGGGACAGAGAAAACGCCACATTTTCCACTTTTCGCATAGTTTCTAGTCATTGTAGAGTGACGGAACTCAATGCCGCGCTTTGCTTCGTTACCAGAGCGAATAAATATTACATTTCCTCTAGTGGGAATCGAACCCATAACCCACCGCGCTTACAGTCGCACGCATCACGACTGGCCCCTTAATATTTTTATATATTCCTACTAAATTTATAAGATTTCAAACATTCTTTCAAATCTTAGAAATGTTTGTTTAAAAGAACGTGCTTCGGCTTAAAGTTCTATGTTTTCAATCAAGAGAGCAACTTACTCTTTGAATTTCGTTTCGAGAGCTGTATACGCCAATTCTCTTGTGATACTCCGACTGTGTCTTGCTGATATCACCTGTAATAGTATATGGAAAAAATAAAAAAATACGAAGATTGTGGGTTCGATTTAGGAATGTGGGAAAGTTTATATTTAATTTATTTTGTTTTTCTTGCTCTGGTAGAAGAATCTCTGCGTTGGCCTCTGTTGTGTCAAAACAACACAGCGTTTGTTGACGCCATGAATGAAATTAAAGAAAAGATTTCCTCTGCCTACCACGGTTGCTTAAGGAAATTGAAACTGTTTTTCTTTAAGTAATATTTTAATATACATTACGAGATAAGTTCAGCTCGCCGCCTTCAGACGTAGTCAATAATTTTATTATTAATAACAAATAAAACATTTGTTAATATATGTAGAAGTAGGACAAAATTCTTATTAGCATATTAGAACATACTATGGAACGGTTACCAAAAAAAGCAGTTTCGAATTCGGCTACGATCACTATTTATACGTTTCTTAATAAGTTTGTTATTAGTGTGTGAATTGCTCTTTTAAAATGTTAAATGAATAGTGACATTTCTGGGAGGTAGAACCTGATACCGGTATTGAGTAACCAGACTAAGGAAACGGCTACCTCGTGGGAAAATAGGTAACAAAACAAGAATTTAACAAAATTTTTCTCGTTCCGGTAACGAGGCAAATCGCAGCGTTAAATTTCGCTACTCAACACATAATGTCTCCAGACTTTGGTGAAAAATGGAGAAAGAAATACCTTAAAGGGGAGTAGAATGATTTAGCAATAGGTTCCCAGGTTCCGTCTCCCTACCCCGCCATAAGTGGAATACAGAAAGATACTTACAGGCAAATTTGGAAATATGACTTCGTCAATTTGCGTGATATTGGTGACAACTGCGTAGTTTGACTCGAAGTTATATGAGACGAACACATTTTTGTCTGGTATGTCGAGTGGCACAGCAATTGCTACGAAAGTCTGGAATTTAACAATGTATTTATATAGAATCTACTTAATATTATTATTTACTTAATAATTTCAATTAAATTTGGCAAGCTAGCTTAGGCCAGTCGTGGCGCAGAGGCACAACTGAGCGATTGTAAACCCAACAGGTTGTGGGTTCGTTTTCCACTCGAGGAAATTTAATTTTACCCATAGTGCCTATGGAATTCGGTGAAAAGTGGAGAACGTAAGAGTCCCAATTTCCTTAAGAGCCTTAGCACTAGGTTCCCAGGTTCCCCCTACCTATCACCTCCTATGAGTGCGATATAACATAAAGCTAAAAATACTTACACCGTATAAACTTGTAGGTGGAAATATCAAGCCACGTTTAGCAATATCATGACTTCTGCACTGGGAGATCAATAAGGTAGCGCTGAAAATTGAGAAATATGTTTTTTTTTATTAATTAGAGTAAAATTGATAAATATGTAAAGTAAAAAATATATTAAAATTTTCTATAAGGTTTGTGATTTGGCCCAAATTTGAGTACTTCTTAATGTAGCATATGTTCATTCTTATGAAAATTTTCTTAAATTGATAATTGTGTTTTTTTTATTAATGCAATGGGACAACGTTCGGCTATAAATAAAAGCAAATGTTGTGAATGTGATCTACATTTGGGGAAACAGATTATTTTCATTTTTCGTCCCCGACAAGACAAAGGGCGACGTTGAACTCCGCCGTTCAACATACAGTATCTTGAATTCAATTGAGCTGTGAACGGAGTGTCTTGGCGCTATCTCTCTTTTTCTACTCTTCTTTATGTGGGAGAAAGCGTGAAACTCAACTAAATAAATTTATATATTCTTTAATACAGACATTTCAATTTGAGTGGCGGTACTCAACGCCTTGGTCCAGAGCGATGAAAGGAGAATATAAATATTTATTTTTCTCGAATAGGAATCGGATCCACAACCGCGATGTCACGATTACAACCACATGTTTGGTCTCTTACAATACAACTGGCATCAAATAATATATTATTCATACAAAAACAAGGCAAATTCCTATACAATTTAAAAATAAGCACCGTTTGTTAGTAATATACAAAATGCACTATTTTCATCCATCCCGAGTGAGTAAGATACACCTGTTCTATCAACATAAACATTTACTTAGAACCGGAAATGAGATCCGTGACATCCGGTCGAGTACTACTCTACATGGATTAGCTCTATATTATTTTGTATATTATTTATGCATAGTTTTATCTGTAATATAAATATATTATGAAAAGGAAGTTTTAGAAAAATTAGACCTTCCGTTGGACTAAATTTTGAAAAACATTATATTCACCTAATCACAAAAATGCGTGGTAAAAAATAGCCAAGTCAAATTTAGAGCTTAAATTTTGTTATATTTATTTCTCGTTTTATTTTATATTATATTATTATATATATTAGAGGCCAGTCATGGTGCAAAGGCACAAAGTGTGACTGTAAACGCGATTGGTTTTGGGTTCGAATTCCTCTCGAGGCAATGGAATATTTATTTAAATTTATATTTCCATTTCTTTGCTCTAGTGTCGCGACAAAGCACGGCGTTAAGTTCCTCCAGATTATTTGGAAATTGGGGAGCGGAGTGTCTTAACATAAGGTTCCCTCTGCCTACCATGCCGTGTGCCGGAAACAGTGTGAATCTAATTATATTATATTATCCTGATTGAGGTCAGCGTCTATATTGTACTCCCATTCTTTTGTTAGTAAAGTCGAGTATGACGCACTACTTAGTATTTAACTTCACTTTTACTTCATATTTATGTTTTGAGAAGACATCGTTACTTTTGGTAAGATAATGATTACTATTCATCGTTAATACTTTGTCGCTTGAAATGTTTCGTGTAAAATATATTTTGAACATTTCCAGCTCTGTAACATGGCTTGGAAACGCAGACGCGTGTCATCATTTACTTTGTAATCTTTTACTAATAAAAAGCAAGGGAAAAATTATTTTATTAAGTCAAAATCAAAAAACGGCAATTTCTATTTTGTAAATTAATACATTCAAAATAAAACATATTATCGATATATCAAACACTAAATATTTATAAAAATACACATTCCAAAAAAATCAAGCGAAAATATATAAAAATAAACAAAATGGTTGCCCAAACGTTAAATATACGTACGCCGTTTACTACACCTTTTATCCCATTTCCTATAACCGATAAATCAGAAACCTTCCCATAATATAAAATTATATTTCCTTGTATTATTTATGTTATTTAAATTTATGTTTTCATTTCTTCGCCCTAGTGTCGAGGCAAAGCGCGGCGTTCAGTTTCGCCACTCAACACACAATTCCTCCAGAATCCGACAAAAAATGGGTCCGGATTGTCTTAACATTGGATTTCCTCTACCTACCCTACTGTGTGCGGGATACAGCGTGGAGCTGATTTCTATTTCCTTGTATAAAAACTTTTGTTATTTAAATGTTTAAGCTATGACTTACATAAAAATAAATAAAAGCAAGTCTAGTATTTTATATGAGCGAAAATAAAACGTAAAACGCGTCTTTGGGGCGGAAGGAACGATTTAAAATTAAAATGGAGTTTGCGCTGTACTCAAGTTTGGCTAAAGAAATTTTTACTTTGCAAAGAAATGTCCGTAAACTGAGTTATTCTATTTGTAAAGTAAAGTATACGGAATATTTATATTTTTTGGTGGCTTTAACTAAAGTTTAAAGGTGCCTTAGTAAATAATTTAGAGCTGTCGTAGTGCAGGTGTACAAGCGTGCGACTGCTTGGGTTCGATTCTAACTCGGGAAGATGAAATATTTAAATGGTTTCACTATTCAACACGCAATGCCCTCTAAAATGTGAAAAATGGGGAAACGCACTATCATAACATTAGGTTCCCTCTATCTACCCTGCTATGTGATGGATACAGTGTAAAGCTAAAAGAAAACCATAATAATAATATAAGTAATTTAACATTATAATTTTTTTTAGGTTAGGAAAGTTTTCCATTCTTGTTTAAATTAAACGATACAATGAAACGAAAAATAAAAAAATAATAATAAAATTTCGAATTCGAGTTCAAGTTATTCGAATTTTTGGAGGCTAAATAAAAAAAATATACTTACATAAAAAACACAGCCTTAAAACACTCCATATTTATTTTCTTTAGATGCACTAATGTCACCAAGTGTAATATATCTCTATAGCTAAACAGTTTTCAAATGTCTTCCAACTCACATCGAGTTGAACCGTGACAAGAAAAAATTTACACTCGTATGCTAAAAATGTGAAATTAGACCAAGAATGTCAAATTGGAAAGTGGAATATTTTGGATTTATTATAATTAATAGGTAAATACAGTTGAAAAAGTTAACATTGTTACAATCGAATCAAAAAAGTTATATTATATTTCTTTTATTTTAAGTAAAATTCTTTAAAGTTTTAAAAAGCGAAGTTCGGTTTTAAGAATCGATACTATTATTTTACATTTCGCTTCGTCTCCGTCAAATTTCGAGCTTCGCTCGCTGTTATTATAAAAAACTATTTGAAGGATACATATACAATTTTGAATGACACTTACGACACTATTTCCTCACAAGCATCTAGTATTTTCAATTTTACACAGTTTTATAAAAACTACTTACAGAAGGCTTTTATTGATTATTGAATTATCAAATAACATTAAACTATATTTCTTTAATGAATTATATTTAAAATATTATAAATTTCAAATAGTTTTAATTTAATCACAGTAGCGGACCAAAGTGTCTGTACTACACCGCTTTGGAAGGCGAAATTGTTCGCTAATTGTTTTAAAACGGTACTTTGTATGTGTATCACGAAAGGGGAGCATGGTATAGAACTCTATATTGAAAATTGGAAATATGTCGTTAATTTCGTTTATTTTGAATATTTTAAGCCAATTTTTTTTGTATTTATTATTTTTAATATATCGTGTGTATTTATTATTTTTAATATACCTCGCCCACAACTTAGTTTTCGTGGCAATACCCGTAAGATTGATTTCTTTTAAAAAGTAGATTTATATTTTGTTAGGGTTCCGTACCCCAAAGGGAAAAGACGGAAACAATATGGAATCATTTTGTTGTCCGCCCGTCCATCCGTCTGTCAAGACTATTTATATCGAGATCGCGTGGTGGTTTCAAGCTGAAATTAATATCAAATATTAAGGTCTATGGTTCCTTCAAGCAAAGAAAAAAAGATTTTTTAAGTCAACTCTACATACAGAGCGTATCTGGGGATTTACCTGGTGTTCTTTGCATCTGCCAACCTGGCTCCGTAATCGATTAAGCGTCTTTCTGGTTGTCCACCACAAGTTGTGACCAGCAGGTAAGCTCTCTCTCTTTGAGGGGTAACAAATCGGAGGGTGGTGGTAGGTAAGTCTGCCATAGAAAGACGACGACGACGTCTAGGACTACTTGGATTACAATCTAAAGTTGTGGTAGAATTTATAAAATTGTTTTGTTTTGAATTTTCTTTTTCATGGTGTAGCCATAGTGTGGTTGCCACTGGAGCCACTGCTATCAAACTGATTCTCAATAGCCTGTACAAGATTCAAAGTTTATATAGTACAATAACTGCCAGGACGGAAACCAGCTTGTTCTAGGATTAGGATTTATTTCTAGGATTTTCTATTATTTATTATGCTTTTCAAGTATAGGTTTGAGACGGTTTAAAAGCATCCTCTCAAAAATCTTGAATGTTTGATTCATCAACGATATGCACCGGCAACTTTTCGCATCGGCTTTAAATGCTATAAAATCATATATTGTTTTAGTTTTACATATCTTCTATACAATATATATTAGAATGATAGTTAAAGACCGGCCTAGTATTAAGACAACCCGTCTTTTATTTTCAGTTGAATTGTGAAACCTAACGCCGCGCTTTCGTTTACCAGAACAGGAGAAAGACACATTCTCAAAAATATATATTTTTTATAGCTTAACGTATTCCCCATCTATTGTTAAGACATCTCCGTTACCTACGCTCTGAATAATTTTTATAATATTAAATTTTGAATGACGGAACTTAATTCAACTGTGTGAATGTCTGTGTGTTGAATGACGGAACTTAATTCAACTTAATTCAAAGTGGAAATGGAACTCGCAACCAAAAATGCTTATAGCCAAACACCGTTCCACTGCACCATGTGATAATCCAGAAAGGCAATAAAATCCAGATTTTAAAGCACAATTTCCAGCTTGAACTCAGCTTTTTGCAAGTATTTACAAGTGCAAGAGTATGTCAACAATAATTTGGAACGTTCGACGTTGCAATAAAATCGCTTCCCAAACACCAAGAACTGCAAACAGTTTAATTGGCGCCGTTCAATAACGATGCACTTTCTGTGCAGATGCATTTTGTGTTAGTATTCTATATTAGATGCATCTTGTGTTTTATGCTTGGAGTATATTGTATATGAAATAAGATATAGGAGAATTGATTGAGGATTGTGAATGAATTAACAAAACACAAAACAAAAACATTGTAGTAAACGCGACAGGTTGTGGGTTCTATTACCAATAGAGGAAATTAAATATTTCCTCTATTAGCTATTGGTAATAGGTAATATTTCCATTTCTTCGCTTCAGTGTCGAGGCATAGCGCGGTTTTGAATTGCCACCCGTCAACACCCTTCCAGAATTCAGCGGAAAGTGGAAAGTGAAGTAAGTATCTTAACAATAAACTCTCTCTGTATATCCTGTAACATACGGGATACAGTGTGAAGCTGAAAAAGAAGGAGAAAATCACAGCTACAAAAAAGGTCGTCTACAAAAATTTTCGTAGTTCTGATTTTCTCCTTTTTTTCTATTTTATTTTATCCTATAGAGATGCTAGCATCAAAAATAAGTTGTATCAAGCATATAAGAATTTTGACGTAATCCGATGAAAACGTATGGCTTAGTTGGTCATAGCACTTGGACAGTTTCAAGAGAACTTGAAATCCCGCTATATCCAAATATTTATGTGTCCTAAAAAGTAAGGTATAAATGATCAAAATTTGTTCAATTTGATCAAAAATGTTTTACTCTAAAAATTCATAAAGCAATAAAAATCGATATCTCCAATACTAACAATATAATAACACATTCAGGCAACCTTCAAACAGCACAAAGTAGTAACCACCATCAAAAGTAAAAAAGATAAAAGGGAAAACCAAAAAGTTAAATATTATATTTCCTTCAAAGCTCCCACGCGTTATAAAGAAACCCTTTAATATACTGTCGTTGAGCGATAGTGCATGCAATTTTCCTATAGGCAAACATTTACCACGTCAGCTATACCTTTGACACTGTTGCTTATACGAATTTGAACCTTATTCCATTGTGATAGAGGCGTTAGAAACCGATTGACGATGGAAGCTCGATAACGATGTTTTGATTGAGCAGCAGATTGTTCAGTTTTTTTCTTCACCCAATAGTTTTAACATGGATTGGAGTGGTTGCCTTTTATTTCGTGTAAAGTTTGGGCTTTCTGGTGATTTCTATCAATAAATATTGTTGGGATGAATGCTAGTAGTGTGTACTGTAACTTTTTAAGGTGATACAAGTGTGTGTTTTTTTGCCTTACGCTGTATCCAGTATATTGTAAGGTACGCATAGGAAATCCAATTTATTAACTCTTTCCGTCAACTTTCCACCTCATTTTCGAGACTTTGGTTGTTGAATAGTAGAACCCAATGCTTCGGTTTGTCTTGTTATCAAAAGAATATAAAGTTAATGAATTTCTCTGTATGGGAATCGTACTTAAAGCTGTCGTGTTCACAGTCAGATGCGTAGGGGTAAGTCACAAGTCGTGTAAATTTAATAATTTATAAATTTCATCTTACACGAAATGATACCATTAGAAAATTTAGTAATAATAAAAAAAATACAATCTTATAATAAATAAAAACATTTTTTCATTCAACATGAACTGATATATTGTCTAAAGGATTTTCAGGACAGCTATCTATATAATAATCGCAATTGCTCTCAAGGCCCCAGTATTCCGCTTCGTAGTAACAATCTTCTATATCTTCTTCTTGAGACGACGATGGGCTGTAATATAAAAATAACATTTCTGTAGTCTCATATTGATTTATTTTTTAATTCAAATATTGTCATACTCTATAAATACTATATCCAAAATTTTAAAAACAGTAAAAGCGGAAAATTTTTAATAATTTATATATGAATTATAATTTTTACGAGTGGGAGATTTACCCCAATCATTGCTTTAACAGTCAGACACTACGGTTACCTAATAAGATTTTTTTACCGTCACGCTGTATTCCGCATATAGCAATATAGACCGAGGACCTGGGAGAGAACCTGGGAATCTAGTGTTAAGACACCCAGTTCAAATTGAGACATTTCCATTTCTTACTTTTCACTGAATTTTGGAGGAATTGTATTATAAAAGCGAGTAAATTAAAATATTATTAATAACCTGCATATAGTTATGCCTCTGCGCCACGACTGGCCTGGGAACATTTAAATTCATTAAATTAATTTTTGTTACTTTTAGTATTTAAACATTATAATAAATAAAAGATGATAACAGCAAAAGTTGTGACGATCATATTAAATAAGTTTCGTAGCGAGACATAAACGTATAGCCTAATTGGCTGAAGAGCTTAGACGGTATCTGAAAGACATCGACTTTAAAATCTCTTGAAGATTTTATACTTTGCTGAAAATCTTCAAAAATAACATACTGGTATAAAAATATATATTTTTCAAATTATATATTTTATATTTTTGATATTTATAGTGTGATAAAATATAAAATAATTAAAGAGACTTCACTAAAGATGTTAAAGCTTAACTCCAAAACAAAATGTATTTATTTAAATATTTTAAAATTACTCATTTTAAATATAATGAATATTACTATGACCATCGTATTGTAGATCAACGTGTAGTGCCAAACTGTCAAAGTGCCGGTTGTGGGTTTGGTTCCCAATGAGAAATGTGCGGTAAATAATGTTTTACCACGACGTTCCCTCGTATGAAAAAGTCATAACGTTCGATCTTTACTTAAAATACAAAAAAAAAAGCCAGCAGAGGCCAGTTTTGGCGCTAGAGCACACAGCAGCTGTACACGTAGTTCGATTCCTACTCGAGAAAATGATTTCTTCACTTTGGTGACAAGGCAAAGCGCGACGATGAGTTCCGCCACTCAAAAGATAAAACTTCCAGTATTCACTTAAGTAAGTACTAAATTATACAGCGTGAAGCTAAATGATAAATATTAATAACAATAAAAAGAAAGAAACAACCATTTAAAAATCCATTTCAGAACTTAAACATACGAATGCGTAACGTGTAAAATGTGGTGAAAAATGGTGAATCATTTAGATCTGGGAATCTGGACTCGGCAAATAGCGGCTACATTTGTTTGATTTCATCTGCGCTACAATGTTTCATAGTCACCACATGCTCTGACATAGGTTAGAAATATTAGGTTTTGTATTGCGTTCGGTCCATTCAATTTAATGGTCCATTAACTCAATTAGAGCTATAAATTTTTATTATTTTCTTAAAGTATTTCGCTTGTTTGATTTTGAAACGCGACGGTTGCGAGTTTGATTTTCGTTTGATAAGATGAATTTCTATTACCTTGCTCTGGTAACGTCAAAGTGGGGCGTTGAGTTTCCAAATAATGGATGAAAAGAGACGCGGGGTCACATTTATACCAGGTGTGGCGCAGGGGCACGAGTGTTTGACCGTAAACGCGACTGGTTGTGGGTTCGATCTCCACTTGCGGGAATTATATATTTGTATTTATATTTTATTTTTTTCCCTCTATTGTCAAGGCCAAGCGCGGCAATTTTTTCGGCAGAAAATGGGGAACTTAGTGTCTTCTATCGTCACTAGGTTCCCTTTGCCCTGCTATGTGCGTGATACTGCGTGAAGCTAATTAATATTTTCTATCTTCAGAGTGGAATAACAATTCCAATAGTAGTTATTTTGCACCATTTTTACATAAGTCGTCGTCGTAGTCCAGTCGTTATTTTGCACCATTTTTACATAAGTCGTTGTGTGATGTAAAGAATAATATAGGCTAAATTTGTACTCAAAATCAACTCACGTCAGAATAAAATGAAGCAAGTCACCTAGGAGACCGTTGTGTAGAAACTGCAACGCGTTCTCACAAATTGCCCTGAGTAAGCAAGGCCGACTTGGGTAACCATGCCTAAAAATAAAAAAAGTACTTATGTTCTAACTTTAATTGTTAACATAACTAAGTTTTTTTTAATAAATAATATTCTATTGAGGCTAGTCGTGGCGCAGTGGAACAAAGTGTGACTGTAAAACCGACTGGTTGTGGGTTCGATCCCCACTCGAGGAGATGAAATACTTATCTAAATTTATATCTCCATATTTTCGCTCTGGTGTCAAAGCAAAGCGCGGCGTTGAGTTCTTCCACTCAATACGCAATGCCTTCAGAATATGGCAGAAGGTGGGGAATGGAGTGTCTAAGTACAGGGTTCCCTCTGCCTACCCTGTCGTGTGCGGAATACAGCGTGAAGCTGATTTATTTATATTTATATATACATATAAATTATATATAGAATAAAGCTTAAAGCTAAATCATTACGTATGTACTACGTGGCGGTGGCGAGTAATTTATTTGAGTTGCTCACCGAGTCGTGTTCGGCAGAGGAATTACTGGATTAGAGATCTGGCATGCACTGACGCTTTATTAGTATACTACTGACACTACTGACACCTACGTATATTAGTTAAGTTTCTAAGGTTGACAGTAAAAATATATGTATATCTTCGTTTTTTTCTTGTCATCAGTTGGTGAAATTTGTTGGAGTGTTAGTATACTCCGTCACCATTCAAATGGATTTTTTGGCCATATTTTGTGAAGTGGAACCTAACTATTCGTAAAACTAAAGAGATTCTCTTGTGATATTTATTTAATATATAATTAAACCGCTTAAGTATACTATACATATTTAGTTAGTATTTATTATATACAACATACTAGAAAACCCTTGAGGCGCAGGGGAACAAGAGTGCGACTGTAAATACGACGGTTGTGTGTTTATTTCCAATTCGATAGAATGAAAAATTTTACATTTTAATTTCTTAACTCCTAGGCAAAGCGCCAAGTTGAATTTTGCCACTGAATGCCTCAAAAATCGAAGACGGAAAGTGGGAAACGAGAATGTCTTAATGAGAAAAGAGTGTCTTAACACTAGATTCCTAGGTTCCCTCTACCTACCGTGCTATGCGCGACACAGTGTGAAGAAATGATGATAATGATTTTTAACTTACTTTGCAAGCATCGTCTCTATAAAGAAGTAGACACCACGTCGAGTTAAAATATGATTGGCATCTGTGACACTTCGTTGATGTCGAACACTTCCTATCTGAGAAGTGAAGTTGAGAAATTAAAGTCTTTTAGGTGAAAAGGAAACATAAAAGTACGAAAAAATTAAAAGTAATAAAAAAAAATACATACTATCTTAGATTTCATTTACTAATTCACCCCAAAATGTCTACGATAGTCTTTGTCTATTAAGTTAATTACATTATATTATTGTATTTTTTAGGTTTATACCGGATCCCGTACAAATCAGGATAGGGAGAGGAATCAGGTGTTAAGAAAGTCAGTTTCTTGACACTTTCGTTCTTTACTTCTGGCTAAAATCTCGAGGCATTACGTGTTGACTGGTGAAACTCAACGCCGAGCTTTGCCTCGTTACTAAAGCGAGGAAATGTAAAGATAATAATATTTCACTCCCCCAATGGTAATTTACCTCAAAACCGCCGCTACCTGTACCTCTGCGCTACTACTGGACTAGACTAGCAAGTTAAAATTTATATAACGAACAGAAACGTCTCAAAAAGAATGGAGAGTCTTAACATTAAGTTCTCTCTACCTACTCTACTAAAGCTAAAATAAGCAAACAACTATAATTAAATATTTAGTTATCTTTTTACTATATTAACAACTAATTAAAAAAAATGACAATATTTTTATTATGAAAAAAAAAATTAAGTAAATAAAACAAAACCGCCAATCAATCAGAACAGAACCTACTACCTCACATTACAAATCATATTTTCAACACCAATAAAATAGTGTGTAAAACGAAAATACGGTACTGCAAAATAAATATACATTCGGTTACCGATTTCAACCGCATTTTCGCTAACGACCCTAATTACAGAAACACTGAGCAGCTTTATTATTACTAGCAATAATTACATTTAACGTATTTACTGTATTATTAGGTTAGTGGGACGAAAGTGGCGTTTTTTTGGCAAGTTGTCAAAAATTATATATGGATACTTAATAATACTATATATTATATAAATATTAATATCGCGAAATTGTGAATTTCTATTTATTTCTTCTTAAAATCAGGTTCGCGCTGTGTTCCGCGCAAAGCAAGGTAGGCAGCGGGAACTTAGTGGTATGACACTCCGTTCTACACTTTTAAAAACAATGCTAAAAATATTTAAAGATATCAAAATTCCCATATTTAACGTCACGCTTTATCACGCACAAAGCAGTTTAGGCAAAACAATCCAGTGTTAAGAAACTCCGTTCCTATTAAGACCATTCTCTATTTTCCGCCAAATTCTGACGGTATTGCATGGTATATTAAATATTTAATTTCCGAGTAGAAATAGAACCCACAAACTATCCCATTTATAGTCGGATCTCTTATTATATATAACTTACAATTTACTTATATAGATAGAGATAGAGTGGCGCAAAGTGAGACTGTAAAACCGACTGGTTGTAGGTTCGATCTCCATTCGAGGAGGTGACATCCCCCTGCCTATCCTGCTGTGTACGGGATACAGCGTGAAGCTGAAAAATCATCCCGTCTTTAACGTCACGCTTTATCACGCACTTAGCAGGGTAGGCAACCAGTGTTAAGAAACTCCTTCCTCATTAAATTCTGAGGGTATTGCATGTTATATTAAATATTACATTTCCTCGAGTGGGAATCGAACCCCCAACTTGTCGCATTTACAGTCAGATAGTCGGATCTGTTGTTATAACTTACAACTTATATCATAAGCATCTCTGTCAGTACTTACATCTACATCACCAAGTAGAGGCTGTAAGTAAGTCGCGTTCGCTACATTGTAGTAATTAGCCTCGAAGAACCACGCCACGCTCACTAATGTATCCGGGTGTGGTAGTGGTACCGACACTGTTACGAACACCTGTTACATTGATATATTGTTATTGTGCATAATGAATAGAATAGAATAGAATTAACTGTTGTTTTTGTAGTAGTTGGTAGTAGTGCAGTGGTTGTGTGGGTAGATTTTTTGTTGTATGGTGGGTAGTTTTGAACGAAATTGTTTTTATTTTAGTAATTGGTTTAGTCTTAAGAGAGAACTTGAGATAGGGTCACTCTGTATTTATTTTTTTATTTTTAGCGTCACGCTGTTGGTAGATGAAACATTAACTCCGTTCCCCATTTTTGAGATATTGTGTGTTGAGTAGTAAAAAGAGAGAATCAAACCGTCGAGTTTTCAGACTGAAGCTGCACCACGAGCCTCGTTGATTTATATTTCAAATCAGATATCCAATAACTTAAATAGACCTATATTTTTCCAGAACGTGCTTTCATAATATATATAGCTTTTAAGAAATTTTTCTAATACTCGTACAAATAATTTTGGGTTTCGAATTTTATCAACTTCCAGCAACGCTATCTTGAGAGATAGATACATTTGGTAAATCGCCAAATTAAATTTTGCTTTACTTTGCAGTATATTTTGTACAACCTATTATGTATTTTATGTATTAAATTTTTGTTTTTTTTTTAAATGTGATATGTCACTTAAAATATGTAAAAAAAATAAATTTGTGCGAAGCCCCAATGAAGAAATCAATTAATCAAGCAAAGCAACTTCACGTTGTATTCCGAACATGTGTGTGTTCGACACTCCGTTCAATATTTTCCGTTGAAATGTGAAGGCATGCGTGTGGCGAAACTCAACGCCGCCTCTTGCCTCGATATCAGAGCGAAGAAATGGAAATATAAATTTAAATAAATGTTTCATTTCCTCGAGTGGGGATCGAATTCAAAACCAGCCGCGTTTACAGTCATACTTTGTGCCCCTGCGCCACTACTGATCTGGACTTAATGAAGAAGAATTAATAAATTACGATATTTAAAGCCAAAAGCTGATAGTTTGTTCTTAAAAGAATGTCTTTGAAATGGTATTTTAATTCTTCTCTCATGTCTCTTTATCCGTTATTACCAGATTGCGCGACACAAAAGAAAGTAAATCTATATATATTCTTTTTATGCCTTTGTATATATGTTCGTATGTATGTATGTATGTGTGTATATATATATATATATACACACATATATATGTGTGTGTGCGTGTGTGTATGTTTGTTACACTTATTTTAGATGAAAATCTTTTGTAAATAATAGTTTATTAGTATTGAAATAAAAAAAAAAAACACTATTATGTTTATATTGATACTAGCCTCCCAATCGTGGCTTCGCCCGCATGCCACCTATGATACTAATAATAAATACATTTAATTATGAATAGAACGAGGCCTTATAATAGGACGTCAGCGGTGGCAAGGGCGCCCCCTGTGGGACTAAAGCCTAAGTAAGTCGTAAACAGAGCGTTGAATTATTTTAATTTTACATTTTCTCGAAAAGTATACGTTCAAATTACATGCTATAAAAGCTGAAGATTATCTTCATTCAATTTGCACATATTAAAGAATGATGAAACAACTTTCGCTGGTAAGTTTTAATATACATGTAAAATAAATCGATGAAATAATCACCTTACAATTTTCAATTTTTTTCTGTGAAAAATGGCTTATTGTCATTTATTTATAAGTATATGGTGTCGCGGATTTTTTTTAGAAATAGTAAAATTGAATATTTTGTCATACAACGTACTGTCATATAATTAATAATTTTTGGAGCGCAGGTGCTTAAAGTATTTTGATGGCGTTTCTTATTATTGTTATTTCGTTGTTTAAGGTTAATAAAGACTTACACCGTCATGCGTAATATAGCCTACAACACTCCTGAAGAATGCAGCTTTCTTACAAAACAAAAAGAAAGTAAATCGGACCAGTAGATCCAGAGATCTAAGCGTTTAAACAAACAAACAAACGAACCCTTCCGCTTTATTATATTAGTAAAGATAGATATACGAAAAATAATTAAATAAACAGACTTCCGGCTTAGCGTCTGACTATAAACGAGAAGGTTACGGAATCGTTTCCCACTCGGTCAGTGGGATCATTTACCAGTTGCCCTCTGCTTACCCTGCGATACATATAACTTCTAGATCAGGGTTATTCTCTATGCGAGGACGTTGTAAAAATTGAACGCGGAGAGTAATTTCACTCCTATTTTCTATACTAAAATCGCTAAACGTTTATAAATATTTATTTTCTAATATACTTTTATGGAATGAGTGAACGGCTACTCACCCCCCACTGAGTGCTCGGTGTGAATATGAGGTATCTCCTTTGCCTTTTCTCAGTGTTTGCCTCGTTGATTAATATTGCGTGAAAGACTATTATCCTGAAAAAGAAAACTTTGGATTAGTATAGAAAATATAAAAGTATTGCATAAGATAAATGTTTATATTATTTATATTATATATAAACGAATAGAAATCGACGCGTGTGACTGTAAACGGGACAGGTTGTGGATTCGATTCCCACACGAGCACAATGAAATATTTAACATTTTCCTTTCTTCGCTCTGGTATCGAGGCAAAGTCCGGCGTCGAGTTACGCCACCTAACACGCAAAACACACCTAGTGTTAAGACACTGCGTTCCCTATTTTCTGTTCCCTATTTCCCTTGTTTCAACTGCGTGCAGGCTACAGCAACAGGAAAAAGTACGATACATACACAAAAAAGCAATTAATCCACATATCTTCTATAGATCACCGTAATGCTAGCGACTATCCTACTTGAAATTAACAACGAACTGAAGAAAATAACTGTTTACTAACAGACTTACATAACTATATATGTATTATTGGTGTATAGTATCGATCAATAATAAGCTTTAATGCTTTGAATTTTAAGATTATTTCAGAATAACAGAAAAATTGAATCCAATGAGTTAGTTGTACGTAAATCTCTTCAACTTCGTCATAGCTCTGTTTGGATAACGAATTTGTTAAGCCGTTCCTTTTCAGATTATACCTGTATATACTGGTGTTCTAAATTATACTGTGGATATTTTTTAAAAATATTCTACCTAATATTTTTTGGCGAGGCAAATCTTGGCGCAGGGGCACAAGCGTCCAGCTCTTAACGGAACAGATTGTGGGTTCGATTCCCACAGGAAGTGATTAGCATTAGGTGCTCAGGTTTCCAGGCTCCATCTGCTTACCCTGCTATGTGCAAGGCACAACTTGAAAGTAAATTAAAAACAATTTATACTTTTTTAAATTTTCCAGTTCAGATAGGATTACAAAGCTCGGCGTTGAGATCAACCATTGAACCCTTCTAAAATGGACAGTACGTGGGGAAGAAAGTGTTCTATCACTTCTGAACATGTAGCTATAAAATTAGGCCTATAATTAAGAAATTTGAGAAATAAAATAAAATACAAGAACCATCTCTTTCTTTGTATAATGAAACTTTTAACAAACATTCGGTGCAGGAAAAGCTAAAAGATCCAGAGCTTTAATACGTTATGCAAGTGGTCTACCCAAACTTCACTCAACAGCTTATAGGATTCACTCATATAAGTTTCAACGGCAATTTAGATGTAACGTGCTCTTTATTCCAAAGAATATAAAGTAACATAAAATGTTATCTGTGAAATTAGTTTTTCATTATTTTTGTTGTGATTATTATGGAAAATAGATAAATTGTAAATAAAAAAAATATAAATCTGTATAATAAGTTTATCATTGGTGTACTTTATTTTACAAATTAAGTTTTTTCATTTGATACCCATAGTAAGTGGTTTGTGTAAAAATTTGTGATCCGCCATTTTGTTATGGCGGCCATTTTAGATTAGCAACGATATTAGTTATAATATGCAACATTACTGTCATTAGAACTGAAATCACAAATAAGAGTTCAGTGCAGTGGAAAGTGGACTAAATTGAGCTTGCAAGATTTCGCATACATTAACACGGCAACTCCAATAAAACATTGTAATAAAGAAGCAGTTTCGCAGGCAGCGCGAGGTAATAAAAAATAATCCTTCCCTCCAAATGGGAATCGAACTAACAATCGTCGCTTTTACAGTAAAACGTTATGCGGTTTGTGGTTGTGCGGGATACAGCGTGACACTGATTTATTTTTAATCCAGGTTAGAACGTGTCATACACAGCTTCGGCTGACAGCTCCACATATATTCGCCACTAAAAGTCATTAAAAATACGAAAAAATCCGCAAACCAAATATACTCAGCCTACAGTTAAGTAGGAGTTAAGAGAAGTCAGCCACGACTCGTCGACCATACTGTACTTACTAAACTGTCTGTTCGAGCAGTCACGTTAATTGGGCAAACCAAAACGCAAAACTTATATAGCGTTGGGTGGATTGCACCCTCCTATACGGATATAAGTTAGGGATTGGGTCCAATTCAGTTTTAATGTGCGGAACTGAATTAAACCCAATATATTATTAGTCTAATCTATATTAGGCTGTGTTGTATGGTCGCTTTGTAACTGGCCTAAATTGTCACAATTACATTATGAACGGTGTTGAAGTCGTATTTTATGTCCGTACGTACAGGAATATTTGAGGCTATAGCAGTGTGTGAACAGCATTTGACAGTAGACGTGATGGTCCTGGGTACAATCAATTGAAACGAATGATAATATTTAAATTTTGCTCTGGTAAACAAATAGCAGCGTTGAGCTCCGCTATTCAAACAAGCACATGTTGTCGCTTATTATTATAAATGAGTGGTAGTCTAACCTACAACCGTCGCCTCTACAATCTGCTACTGTGCCGCTGCACCACGATGGTTTAAACATACAAATATGTGTATTTAAACTAAAACCACGCTACGACTGAATTTATGAAAATTTGATCCACGAATCGCTTTAACTGTGAAATTCGATTTAAGTCGTTCAGCCAGTCAGCTTTGACGTGGTAATGATCCATGTATGGCAAATAAGTGTTTACGTAAAAATTCTACTGAGGGAGTTGTTTTTTGTGTCTATTTTGTTACCACCCTGTATTTCCTGTTCATGACGTTGATCGCGTGTGCCATTTACTTTATTTATATAATAGAAGATTTTTCGCCTGCTTTATTTATTAAACACAACTTGTTTACGTTTGAGTAAATCAGTCACTTTGTGAATTTTCGCGACTGGTTTTGGTGTGGTCTTATTTTATTTTTTAGTTTTCACTATCAAATTATATTTCGCGTAGCTGGGTTTTACAATTTCCGGAACTCAACGTCAGGATTACTCGATTAGGTATCGAGACCATCGCGTTTACACTCCGACGTTTTAGATGGATTTTCATGCTTCACACTGGCACCATAAAGTGCGACGAATAATTCCGTCAATCTTCATGAATCAGAATAAAGTGGAGAATGGAATATTTTGACACTAAATTCCCTCTATATTTTTTGCTGTACAGGATAAAATGTCAAGTTAAAAAAAACTACATAAAATATTACGGTACCTTCATGTTAATTACTGCTAGCATTAAGTTAATACAATCCATTTCGTTTCTCATTATATAATGTTAGTATTTTGAGTGCATTTGAAATTAGTTCGTATATTTAAAACTTATGACATGTTGAAAGCTTTAATTATTCGCTTTAGAACTAATGTTGAATGCTCGTAATCCTATGAAGTATAGAGTTTACTTTGGTTTTATAAAATGTGGTGGTTTCTGTTATATGAGTTTGACGGTTCAACGGGGGTTCTAAATAATTATTGAGTGTAATTATAAATTTATAAGTTAAAATGGATTTCTTAATAAGATTTTACTTTTACAATTTTTAATATTTTCATTTCTTCATTTGAATTCTGCCACTTGCCTTCTGGCACTTGTAGAAAGTAGAGAGCAGAAGTGTCCTAATTGAAACTCACTGTCTTAATACTGAGTTCTAGCTCCTTATCCTGCTATTAGCAGGATACAGCGGAAATTAAAATAATAAAAAAAAATCAAGCAATGGGAGTTATAAATACAGCCAGATATCCTATTTTGTCATATCGGTGAGACATGATTAGTACCAGCAACTAATCTATGGGGCCGTTCAAGAATTATGTAAGTAGTTATTTGCAATTATTGACCCCTCCTATTCTGCCCTATGTCATCAAAAATTAGAAATATTTCATTGAACACATCAAAAATAAGCAAACCCAAGACTAAATTTCCTATAGTCCTTACGTAATACTTGAACGGCCACTGTACGATTAATCAACGAAAATTCACACTAAGTTGCAAGTGCCAAATAAGTTTTGTATATAAAAAGGTGAAATTGCCACACATACATACATACATTACTTCCACGTTATAATTTGTACTGTAAAAAAAAATCTTCACACAAAATAAAGCTGAACTAGTTCATAGATCACGAAATATCGCAACCCAAATCGTTGATACAACATAACGGTTCATTAGACGCACCGAACGAAGGCTCTAAGCAAACATTCTACATTTTATCTTTCACAGTATTCACACATGGACGGACACGCTACGTTACGAAGCGCCATGTTCCTGACGCTAATTTTGCTCGATTTACTTATAGTATCGACAAAATGCGAGAGGCACAAGAGGTACCTCGTGTACCCAGATGGTGGACCCGCCAGGACCCAGGTACGTACATTTTCCATCTCTCGTCTCATCAAATCAATGTATTTACACTGTTGATTTAAGTTAAGTAATGTTCCCTTCAACTGGCGCTGGAGCCGGCTAACGAAGCAAGGCTTTTTTGTTCGTAAATTCAAATGCAATTAGGGCGCGCGTCTCGTCGCTTTTGGAGCTAATTTTTATTTATCTTTCGATTTCGATGATTTTTAGTGAACCAGTTAAATAGGTTTTAGGCCAATTTGTTAGTTACCGTTACCGTTAACGATTTGATTGGAAATTACACTGTTAATGGATTTTCGCGCAGTTATTTTAAATATAAGGTCCAGTCGTGGCGCAGCGGTACAGGAGTTTGACGGTAACGGTGTTGTGCGACAGGTTGTGTGTTCGATTCCCACTCGACGAAATGCCATATTTAATATTTTGATTCTCTGATGTTGAGGACAAAGAGTGGTGTTGAGTTCCCCTACTCAATAAACCAAAAACGTTGGGAGTGAATTGTCTTAACACTATGCTTCCTCTGCCTACATACGGGATACAGCGTGAAGCTGACAAAAAAAATGTTATATTCAATAATGAAGTTAAACGTAGGCTGGCTCTAATCACAAACTTTCTGAGTTGTATCCCTGATAAATAAGTTTTCAATTTGAACAAAACATCTTAATTATTTTGATACACAGCTCAAAGTATTTGGAAATTAATGGACTGGTGAAGACATAAACATAATTAAAATTAAGCTTACCAGCACATTTATATTACTTTGTCGACTTTAACTGTTGTTATCAAAGAATCCTTCAGTTCGAAACAATGGAGCAATTTATATGAGAATAAGCATTTCAGTGTACAGCAGTTGTGAGATATTACTTTCGTCTCATTATTGTAGGATATCGTAATCAATTTTTTTTATTCAATTTTCGCATTTCGTCATAGCAAATAACAAAATATTTTGTTGATTTCGTTTGGTATTAGCGTTTGCTCACAAAAGTTGGGGAAACAAACTGTATTTCACATTTTTTAAGACAAACAAATTAATAAAACCAAAAAGTCTTGCAAAGTAGGTCGAACGCTTATAACTATTAAGTTCTTATTACGCTTTATAAGTGACGGTAAAGGGGACGACCTGATATCTGGATAGCCTACCTTACAATAAGGTTTAATATATACTAAAACTAAACGACGCGCAGAAAGGACCAATCGTATTAAATAATAAAACCAGGGAAGAGAAATGGAGTAATTTCATTTGATCGTTTCTCGATCCAGGTTTAGTGGAATGGACTGATATAGTAGATGTTATTTGATCGTTAATTAGTTGCTGCTATAGTTTATATAGGAAACACAATTAGATTAATTCTTTTGTAATCTTAGGATAAATTAGTTTTTGTTGTTATTTAGTTCTATATATTTTGCAACGCTATCGTTTCATAAACACTATTGAAAAATCTCTCACTCATAGAAATATATATAAAAAAATATAAAAATTTAAAAGACTGGCGTGGATATGATAATTAGCAAAAAATGAAGAATAAAAGGACTTAGAACCTAAATTTATGTATATACAAATTGTGGTGTGAAAGACACGTTAATGCGTAATTATTTTGTATTGTTTTTTTTTTTTACAGTTTATCATCGGTTTGGGTGTTCCAGTAGATCTAAAGGAAGCGTCAGTAACCGTGGGCACTGTTATTAAATTTCAATATGACTTACCCACCAATAGTACTGAATATACAAGCAGGATATATGGCTTTGCCAATACTGTATCAAGGGATATGCACGATGGTATAGAAGAAAATGAAAAAAAAGAAAATGAATTAGAACCAGATACTTCTAGATATGTGGACGTTGATAACGAAGATCTTGATACAGGAACAAATGATACCTTAGTAGATATTAGTTTTGATGAAAGGAGACGTAAGCGATCACTTTACTATGCAGAAGGTGAGCTACTCAATGATATTGATACGTCTGGCATAAATACGGAATTACCTCTAGAAGAAGCCATAAGACGTCAGGAACTGCTGGATCATAAGAATATGCAAGCAGAAGAGGTGGAACCTCAAAGAATGAACAGATGGGATTATTACAAAATTATTGAACATATGATGGAGAGGTGTGTATGATTTGATTTAATAAATAAATTATATATCAATACAAAACTTTTACCGCCTTAAAATGTTAACAGTGAATATAATTAAGAAATACTAAGTATTCATATAAAATTCTTAGTATATTTTTGTAATAAACTATTATTATGCATGGGGCGAGCAAGTCCTTTGTGACAAGAATTAAAAGTTTTTCAATACCGTGTTTGACGTTGGACAACTTGAGTAAACTTTACCCAGTCAGAGTTCGTTTCGTTCGTCGCATTCTCGAATTAAGTTTGTTGATTTCAGCAAAGTCGGCCCCGAGTTATTGTTTATGTTTTGTATACATTGTTTAAGAGTTATGGAACTGAATCAGTTGACAAATAGTCTTAAATAGATACTTGAGTTAGCTTAAACTAAAAGTGAGTTTTGTTATTTTATCAAGTTTCAGATAAACGTTGTCTTTTGCTTACGTTACTTTTTTAATATTCTCTGCTATAGTAATATTATATTAATCGTACAATTTTTTGTTATGTTTTTAATTTTTAACTTTACACGAAGCTGATACATGATGAAGTATCCGCCATATAGCTGAATCCGGGGGAATCCAATTCTAGGGCACTCTGTTTCCCATTTTTCGCCAAATTTTGGTGGCATTGTGTTCAACTCAACGCCACGACTCCAAAAATATAAATATTTCGAGTGGAAATCAAACCCAAAACCCTATCGCCATTACAGCCACACTTTGTGCCCACGCGCGATAGGCCTGTACAAATTTTCTCATATAATATTTTCAAATACATTATACAAATTTTCTTATTATAATAGTATTCGAAAATTTTTCCCAGATACGGCTATTCAGGCAGGCCTTGCTTGTTGCGGACCATCTGCGAGGCTGCAGAGGTGCCTTTCACATACGAGAACGGGTTGCTCGGAGAAATTGGCCATATATTATTCACGTAAGTGGCTGGTGTACTTGTATCCTATAAAAGCTTAATAAAGATGCCGGCTTGTAATAGATAGCTAACGGAGATTTCCTGCTGTAAAACTTAGAATTTTTTAAATTAAAGTAAAGTTTTCATCAGAATGGCAATTAGGTGATAATGTTGTTAAACGTTTTAGAACTGTACTAAACAATTTACTGTAATTTTAGATTTGTTCAATTTAAAAAATTATTTCCATAAAATTTTTTTTTGTTATGTCTGTCTCATTGTAATGGTAAGTAAATTTGAGTACTAAGCTAAGTAACGTGGGTTCAATTTATAACCAACAAAAAGGCTTAAGCAATGAGATAAGAATAATATTTTATGTGATTTTTTAACATATTGTTGCAAAAAATAATGAAAAGTAAACTCCGGAGTGAGTTTCAAGCGCACTTAGGCACAGGAAGGTCCAACATAAAGTAACATTTTTAATTGATTTATTGACATTTATTTTTATTAGGGAACCAAACAGTATATAAAATTCTCATACATTACATATTTTATAAAATAATATACAATTTAAATTTGAATTTTAGTCCATCGACAACAAAAGACGAGCTCTCTCACCACACGGACAACGAGTACCACGCAGCGGAGAGACTTGGCAGGTCAGCTGACAGGACTTGTGAAGCGTTGTTCCCTGAATGTGAATCCTCTATACTAGACACCTTCACTGGCATCGGCATTGATACCTTACATAAATTTGGATTGTATTGATAAATAAGTAAATTGATATAAAATATACGTATATTTTTGAAAACCCCATAATCCCGTATAGCCCCATAAATTATAATATTAAGAAAATAATCAATCAAAGTCAGCTTCGCTCACGCCATGGTAGGAAGAGGGAACATCTAGAGGCATTGCACGTTGAGTGGCGGAACTCAACGCCGCACTTTGGCTCGACACCAGAGCGAAGAAATTAAAATATAAATGTAAATAAATATTTAATTTCCTCGAGTCGGGATCGACCAGTCGTTTTACAGTCACACTTTGTGCGCCGCGACTGGCCTCGATTAAGAAAATAAGTTTGTTATTTTTTTCGGTAGTAGCAACGGTTAAGGCAACGGATCCTCCTCTGCTGAAATATAAGTAATATATGAGTACCTCAAGTACGGTGGTTATGGATTCAAATCTGACTCGAGTCAATTACATTAAGCACTGCGTGACTATCACCTGCCTCAAATTCTCCTGATAGACATTAAAATGGATATAGTTAATACGTAACTATATAAAGACAGTTCTACAGATTTGCCAAAGTAAAGATTTTCTTCTACGAGTATAAAATCATGTTTCTTTAAAGGCCGTCGTAGTAATGTGTGACAGACTGACTCAGTGATTATATTTAGTTTATTTTTATTTTTATTTTTTTTGGATAACAATGTCTTAAAAGTTCTGTGGATAATGAAAAACGGAGTGTCTTAACACTTGTCTTGAGCCTTTATGTCTTTACACTGCCCTTCAGGGGGTTAACAGTAACCCAAAATTCTGCTGTTAATAAATATAAGCAAAAAAAGATATAGGTATTTAGTTCATTAATTGAAAATAAAAAAATAACTGTATAAAATATATTTATTTTAATGTAAATTAATAAACTGTTGAAAACATGTCAATCAATGAAAAAGAGCAATATTCATATAACATGTAGCAATCCTTCTGATCATTTCCAGACTGGAACGCTTCTATGTAGTGATTTGATTCTTCGCTCTCCTCATTTAGTATGTCATTTAAGGGACTAGAAATAATTATATAAATTAGTTTTTGCTATCATATGCGGTGTTGAGTTTCGCCACACAACACGCATTGCCTCCAGAATTCGGTGAAACAGGGGGAACGGAAGTGTTTTAATGGGAACAGAGTATCTTAACACTAAGTTTCCAGGTTTTCTCTGCCTACACTGCTATAAATTATTATAATTTCGTTGTTTTCGTCATCAATCAATTACCAAGACGTAGGTCCCCCAACTTTAAGAAATATTTAGATTATATTTTTTAGATATTCACTTCATATCAATACAATGGCGTGTTTTACACAGGATAAATGATTATACATTTGTTTAGAGGTTCACACTGCATTTGACACACAGTAGAATATGTAGAGGGAACCTGGAACTCTAGCGTTAAGACACTCTGTTCCCTTTGAGATACTTCCGTTCACCACTTTCTGAAGAATTTTGAAGGCATAGCGTGTTGAGAAATGAACAACGGTATTATTATATTATGAACAATATTCGATATATATACATTTTCCAGAGAGATTATTATAAATTAAATCAATTTTTGAAAAATTTATGTTATTAAAGCAAAAGATTTAATATTTACTTAGATAAGACGCCTAAAACTAAGTTCTCCAACTTACTAAGGAGAACAAAATATGAAAATTTAAATAAAACATAATCCACTCCCAAAACAGTAATTTTTAAACCATAAACCAAAATCAAATTTACTATTTTTAAAATCGGTTAAACATACTTCTATATACTCACTTGAGTACAAAAGTAGCTATTTCGTGCAGGAGGTCCTCGTTATTTACAGGGTGGAGCGGCTCGCTGCCGAGCTGACATAATGTACGGAGCACACACGACGTGCCGTTGTGACCGAGGCTGAAATATTTTATGGATAATATAGAAATAGAGAAAAATATTTAAGTAATTACGATTTTTTTTTCTAAATTTTGTATGTTTTTTTTTTCAGGTTCACGCTGTATCTCGCATGTAGCATGGTAGGCAGAGGGTACCTAGTGTTAAGATAGTTCGTTTGCGATTTTTCGCCGAATATTTTAGGCATTTCGTGTGGAGTGGTTGATCTCATTGCCAGAACGAAAAAATGAGAATGTTAATAAATAACTCATTCCCCGAGTGGGAGTCAAACCCACAATCATCGTGTTTACACGCCGTGACGGCTTTTTCTAAATTATGTTTAAAAATATTATTTTTTTGGTTTATTGCATTGATTGGGGCAGTCACGATTCTCTTCTCTTTATTATTTTTTTGAGACATTAGGTGAGGTTTCTTAGACAAATCAGAAAATGTAAATACTTAAAAATATTATTACGGTGTGTTATTTTGTCATACTAAATATCAGTTAACCTTGTAAAAGCAATTAAAAAAATAATAAAAATAATACCAGTCGTGGCGCACGGGCACAAAATGTGACTGTAAAATCGACTGGTTGAGAGTTTGATTCCCATTGGAGAATAAAAATATTTATTTAAATTTATATTTCTTTCTTTGCTTTGGTTTCAAGGCAAAGCGCGGCGTTGACTTCTGCCAATCAGCACGTAATGCCTCTAGAACTCGGCGGAAAGTGGGGAACGAAGTGTCTTAACCTAAGTTCCCTCTGCCTACTCTGCTATGTGTGGGATACGACGTGAAGCTGATTTATTTATTAAAACAATTTTATTATATTTAAAAGGTAAGTTACTTTGAATACAAATAAATATACTCCTATGGAACAAGGGGTACAGGTGCAGTACAGGTTGACAGAAAGCTATGCGGCGACGACTGAGAAGAATTCTCTTGATATAAAAACTAAACTAAACAACTTCCCGCTTTATCCCTAGCGGGGCAGAGAGTACGGAGCGCCAAACGCTACAGTCTCTAAATACATCTTTCGCCTCGTCCACTGTCATCAACCTCTTCATACATGCCCTCCGGAGGATTCTCTTGATATTAACAAAAAAATATATAGCAAATACTATTCTTTATAAATGCGGGTTCGATTAAAAAAAAAATCTTATTTAATTATTTAGAATAACCAATCGGAGCCGTTTAGTGAGAAAGTATATTGAAAGTTTTTGCTTTTTTTCAGTATTTTGCATTTCCTGTTATAGCAGGGTAAACAAAGTTAACCTAGTGTTAAATCACTACAGCCCCAGTTTTCCATCCGACACGAAAATTTGAGACATTCTGTTCAAGGCGGAGCTGAACGCCACGTTTAGTCTCATCGAAAGTTATTAAAATTTGCGAGTAGAAAACCTACATCATCAAATCAATACCGACGCAGGGAAACAAATGTGTAACTGTACACGCGATTGGTGGTGGATTCGATTCGCATCGAGGAAATGAAATATTTATTTAAATAACGCACTGGTGTTGTAACGCTCTGGTGTTGAGCCAAATCGCGGCGTTGAGTTCCGACATTCAAAACGCAATGCCTCCAGAATTCGGCGGAAAATGACGTATGAAGTGTTTTAACACCAGGTTTCCTTTATTTACCCCGTTGTGTGCGGGATACAGCGTGAAGCTGATTTAATTTTATTTCAACTATACACCCAGCTTTATTGTATTAGTATAGATATATAGATATAGATAAAAGACATTCACAATAACAAAATACATTCTATTTATTAATTACAACGCGTCAGCGATTCCTTGGGAAAAAAAATACCCCATACACAGCAAAGGGATGACTATAAAAGTGACAAGTCTTAATAAGAAAAATGGTATGAAATACTGTAATACCATATATTGTTATAGTGACATAATTAATGGAGCATAGCATACTATAGTGGATCGAGGTGTTGGGATTGGGTGAACTAATCTAAGGGTCCCTGATTAATGCGCGTTTGTATAATTTATATTTATTATTTAATGCGCCAGTCGTGGTGCAGCGGCACGAAGTGTGACTGTAAAACCGACTGGTTGTGGGTTCGATTCCCACTCGAAGAGATGAAATATTTACTTAAATTTATATTTCCATTTCTTCGCTCTGGTGTCGAGGCTAAGTGCGGCGTTGAATTCTGCCACTCAACACGCAATGCCTCTAGAATTCGGCAGAAAGTGGGGAACGGAGTGTGTTAACACTCCGTTCCCTCTGCCTATACTGCTGGCGGGATACAGCGTGAAGTTGACTTATTTAATGTGGTGAAAAAGTGCGACTGTTAATGCGATATATTGTGGGTTCGATTCTCATACGAGGAAATTTTAAAAATATGCTTCAGTTTTTTATCGCGGGATAATACAGCAAAATAGTCAGAGGGAAACTAGTGGAAAGAAGAAAAGGAAAAATATAAAAAGAAATCATAGAAAATCAAATCTGGTAACAAAGGTATGCGTGACGTTCTGTTTTACCACTTATAACGCAATGCCTTCAGAATTCGGCACAAAGTGGTAAATGGAAATGTAATGATGGGAGCAATGTGTCTTAACACTAGGTTCCTAGGTTCCCCTTTGCCTGCCATGTTATCCCACAACCTGTCATGTTTACTATCGTACCACGACCACGGTTGAAAGTATGTTGATTTCAATTAATATATTTTATATATTAAATTTATATAGATTATAATAAAACTAAGTCGCTGATAAAAACTGATTATATGTTTTGTACTTCAAGAAGCAGGAGATTATTCTATATAGTACTATAAGTGGTAGTAGCAACCATATTCTACATAAAATACAACTATTCTAGTAAGAGAAGGCTTGAGATATAACAGCAAATCAATAAAAATCATATTTCACCCACAGACACTGTATCGGAGTTTTATCGGAATGGATAAACAACCATAAATTACACTAAATGACATTCGGAAAATGGAAATTGACAAAGGCAATTTATGTGAAAATTGGTTCCTGTAGCTTCTACTGTCAGAGTGTAATAAATTACTGATATCTTTACCCTATTATGTTCTGTCGTAGTTTTCAAAGTGATATTATAGGAAATATTGGTTTAGATTATACAGCTGTAAGCTGTTCATTTAATTGAGATCTAGTTAATATAACACCCTGTATTAGTTATTATGTCTTCTTCAATATTATCAACGCTCCAAATATATTTAAAATAAAAACATTTTAGTTTGAATCAGTTATGATAATGAAATGATTATTGTTTGTTTCTAAGGTTTTGTGTTTTGGTTTTATGGATGAAGCTAAAAAAAAGCGCGACACAGTGTCTGAGTGTAAACACATGGGTTGTGGGTTCTGTTCCTAATTGATGAATTATTTATTTTTATAAGCTCGTTCTAGCAAGACAAAGCGTGACGTTGAGTTCAGCCAGGTTACAATGGGAATTTAAAAAAATCATCTATACGAGATTGATTATTGATAAAGATTTCGATTATATCGTGAAATATCTATAATATGAATATTTACTTATCCTAATGTAGTTGAACGCCGCGCTCTATCTTAACAGCGAGGGGAAATAAAAATTATGAATTCTACAATTCTCAAAAAATTAAATCAAACCCAAAACTGCTCCACTGCGCCCTAATATTTATCTTAATTAATATAAATCCTAAATAATGTACAAGATGGTGTATTTAAAAAATGTTAATTTGAAACTTTTGAAATCTTCAATTTTGTCGTGCTGATAAATTAAAATGTTCATAAATAATATATTTATAAACATCCCCTCCATTGGGGATCGAACCCACAATCTATCGTGGCCCTGCGTCACGAAGGCCTCTATAATATGGTGTATTTAAATAAATGTTCATTTGAAACCTTTGAAATCTTCGATTTTGTCATGCTGATAAATTTTATTCATTTCAAAGTGCAATCAATAGCAAACTTGGCAAGTGGCCAGCCCTCGTTAGGGTAAGGCTCACTACTTTGCGCATTATCTGATATAGATTTGATATATGTATTGACGCTATAGTGGCGCATTTGAGAATCCTCTAAGGGTAGACTCGGTGACCGCGGATTCAATTTCCAATAAAAGGATTATTTATATTGAACATATTTTCGTTTACTTTCGTTTGGTTAGAAAAATGCCGCGTTTAGTTACGATTTCCGCTATATCCGCGAGGCGTATCTATCGTGAACAGTTTCTATAACAGCGTTATAATCAGCACTGCTGTGATATATCGTATTTAGAGATTCACCACCAAAAGATTGTATTGTTAACAGTAATAAGCCTACATAAAACCATTTAAAACTCGCCATTTCTAATGAACTTATTATATGAAGTGATATTTTTTTACCTGCGGTTTCGTCTGCGTGGTCAAATAGGAATAATCCGAGAAAATTGGGACCGCAGTTTCAGGAACATGAAAACGATTAACGTGATTTTATGTAGCCTTATGTATTACAAAAGACTATGTAACGCAAAAAATATTATTCAATTCGAACCAAAATAAGTCTTTATCTTTACAGTATTAGTAAATATATTAATATTGATGAAGTTTACATACTGGTAAACTCTTTACTCGAGTAGTAATCAAACCCACAACCTGTCACGTTACAGTTACACTTTGTGCCCTTGCGCCACGACTGGGATTTCGAAATCTTTATATACGGATGTAACACTACCAACGGATCAACGGTAGCAAAAATTAGGTTCCCTATCATCATCATAGGGAACCTAATTTTTGTAACATTTCCATCCCATCCATGTTCAGCCTATCTTCAGTGATATAGCAATTATTAGGGAATTGGTGTTTTTTTTTTTTTCTTTTAAAAAAATATTTAATTCTTCAAGAATAAAATAAAGAAATAAATCAGCTTCACGCTGTATCCCGTACACAGAAAAGGTCTACTGTAAAAGTATATTGATATATGCTAGTGAAGTTAAAAGAAAATATAAATTACTTACCCATTTAATACTTCTTCCACATGTTTGTAAATATCAGACAGTTTTATATCATCTTCACTATAATCTATTTCGCGTTTCTTTTTGGCAAAACCTACGTAGCCAGAGTTAGCACCAAATATATCAACAGGTATCTGAGTTCGATTCCAGGGCAGCTGAAAGTTTAGCTGAAGGGCCCAGTTGACAAAGATAGTCTTGATAGGTGTGGGTGTACCGACTCCTATATTTAACTGAAAATTTAAAAAAGTTTGTTTTTATTAAATTTTACTCATATTTAGATAAGTATATAAGTAGATAGAGTTCACTCATCACTTACTTAATAATAAAAGATATATTAATAATAAAAAATATGGAACTGTAAACGCGACTGTCGAGGATTCGATTTTCACTCGTGTAAAAGAATTATTAATAAGAGGCCAGTCGTGGCGCAGTGGCACAAAGTATGACTAAATTGTCTCTTTAAGTGAAATATTTTTTTTTTTTACTATATTTATTTTTAATATTTTTTAAATTATTGTTATTTATTCCCTCTGGTGTCGAGTCAAAGGCCGGCTTTGAGTTCCGCCACTCAACACGCAATGCCTCCAGAACTCGGAGGAAAATAGGGAACGGAGTGTCTTAATACTAGGATCCTTCTGCTTACTTTGCTGTGTGATACAGCGTGAAGCTGATTTGATCAAAAGAATTATTTAAATTTTCTTCTCATGGGTTCTGAAATTTTCAAGAAAGTACGTGCCGAGTGGTGGGACTTGTATTCCACTGCCCATTTCTTACTAAAGTGGAGAAAGACAATCATCAATCAATCAAACCCATAACTATCGACACTGACTATATAAGACTTACATAAGACACTGCCACTGCGTCTCGATGGCCTTATTGTAAATAAAATAAACACGTGTAAATTGACTAAATATTTAAATTCAATAAATATCAAGCAACACAAATTTTTCTTGTCATCGTTGACATAATTATAAAAATTGGATACTTAAATATAATATTTAAAAAGACGTATATCGTGACGTCAAGTCTCATATACTTTATACATGTATTCGTTATTACAATTGAAAATATCAATGTGCACTATATTTAACATAACTGTAATATTACATAGTTGTGGCTTCGATTCCCAATCCGGGAAGTGAAATATTTACCCAATATTTTTACTTTCTTCGCTCTGGTAAGGAGGCAAGCGCGCGGCGTTGAATTACGCCACTCCACAGGCTTTTGAATTCGGCGAAAAATGGAGGATAAAAACATTAAAAAAAACAGAGGCTTAGTTTGTTATATTTTTGTATTGATTTATTTTCAGCATACTTTAACCTTTTTTTTATTTTTAATTGCGGAACCTAACGCCGCCGCCGTCTTTTCTATTGCCAGAACCGAGAAATAAAAAAAAAATGAATTACAAGAATCGTGCTTTTAGATCTTAAAGCTTTTTATTTTATTAAATTCAAGAACATTTTATTTTGATTAGATTTATGATGTAATCTTGTGTGATTTATAATCTTAAAATAATATCTGCCTTACCTACCAAAAAGGGAAAGAGTCATTTAAGGTCAAAGCAGTGGGTAAGAGAGCGCACTGCCTTTATCTCAAAATACGAACTCCGAGGGAAATGTTTGGCCAATTAAATGTGCCAGTGTGACAAGACAAACGCATTATGGCAATGCACCGCATAACGTTTAGTTTTTTTAAATTATATATATTTTTAATACTGTTTTTTTTTATTAAATTTAAACTTTGGATTTAACTATGGATATTTAGAAAATTGATAGTTTCGAAATCGTGATCTTTTTGTAGGTAAGTCGATTAATATTATTTACACACACCTATAAATAAACGTGAGCTCGTTAGTATCAATGGTAGTTAGATTGAATTTTCTCACTACTCTGGAAAAGTGTGCGCGGGTAATTAAATACATTATATTTATTTAAGAACGAAATAATAAATATGTCAATAACTTTTCTATGTCTATAGTTTAAGCCAGTTTATTTATCTAATTTCAGTACTTATTTGCACGAATTTGCAGGTAAGAGTGCGCCTACTATATAATCATATAACCAAATAATAAGTCCAGACGAATGGCGCAAGCTAAACGCTAATAATAATATGTACATACCGGGGCCGGTCATGGCGGAGGGGCACAAAGTGTGACTGTAAAATAGACTGTTTGTGGGTTCGATACCTACTCGAGGAACTGAAATATTTATATACATTTATATTTTCATCTGGTGTCGAGGCAAAGCGCGGCGTTGAGTTCCGCCGCTCAGCACACAATGTCTCCAGAATTCGGCGAAAAGTGGGGAACGGAGTGTCTTAACACTAGGTTCCCTCTGCCTACTCTGCTGTGTGCGGGTACAGCGTGAAGCTGATTTATTTTTTACATATTATTCAGGTAAGCGTATTAAGTGATTTCCGGTCCAGTTAGATTAGTGTAAAATGTACTTAAAAATATATAAACTGGGTAAATTATTTAATGTACATGATCTTCATACTTTAACGTTCACGTAAGCTTAGTTCAATAACCTATCCAAATATTATATTATTATTACCGTATTGTTTCTTTTGTGCAAAATTCGGTTAGCGGGTTTTTAGCGAAAGGGATAAATTCATTATAATAATATATTTATTTTGTAAAAAAAATATTTAAAATTTTTTTTAAGCAGTCGTCTAACTAAGCTTTTAAAGTACAAAACCATATATTCTTATCAAGTTATGTAAAATTCTTATAAGTTTGTTACAACATATTTAAGTTATTACTTTAAAAATCTTACTTGCAACAATGTAGAGTTAGGAAACAGCAATTGCCTTCTGCTTCTATGGAGAATATCTTCTTCTAATCCGCTGTCTACAATCCCACTAATGTAGAGAAGAATCGTGGCAACAGCGAAGTTTTTGAAGAACATTTTTGCTGTAAGTGCACCTGTAAAGTGGCGGTCGGATGTAGAGCCCCTATGACGTGTCGAAATAGACATTAGTTGGTATCGCTAGATTTAATAGATTTTTTTGTATTGTACGGAAAAAAACTTATTCTTAGATTCTTTTCTCTGTACTATTTATGCTTTTATCAAGAAATATTGACAATAAAAACATCGAACAACTTTGTTTTCTTAGATGGGGTTTGAATCCAATGCTTAATGTGTTCAAATATGTTTTTTTATGTGAATAACAATTCAATGTAATTTTCTAACTTTGAATAAACTATTTACATAATCATTATATTTTATATATATATTTAACTAAATCAAATAAAACAACTTATTATATAACAACAAATATATATATTTTCATTTTTTCACTCAACCCGCAATGCCTCCAGGATTCTTCAGAAAGTGGGGAACGGAGTGTCTTAACACTAGGTTCCCTATGTCTACCCTGCTGTGTGCGGGATACAGCGTGAAGCTGATAAAAAAAAACAACAACAAAAATATCATATAAATAACTCACTTTATAACGAAACGACGCACTACATATCCAAGCAACTGGTCAAAGATCCACTGACGGTGTACCTACATACATACTTAATAATAACGAACGAAGTTCCCATATCCATATGTATTCGATCCGGTTAGTTTTCGTGACGGCGACGGTGTTAGGTAAACAAATTAGTGCAGTGTAGTCATGTGACTCCCGAGATTTGTTTCTTAGGCTACGTTCATAATGTGATTTTTTTTTTAAACGGTTTATTTCAATTGTCTGAAAAGTGCAGAAACGTATTGTCTCAACACTTGTTCTATCTACATTGCTCTATGTGGAATGCAGCGTGAAAATAAGAAAATAAGTAAAAAAAGACTATAAACGCTATTGGTTGTTGGTTCATTCCCTACTCGAAGAAATTAAATATTTATTTAAATTTATATTTTTATTTCTTCGTTCTGGTGTCGAGGCAAAGGGCGGCTTTAAGTCGCCACTCAACACGCAATGCCTCCGGAATTCGGCGGAAAGTGGGGTACGTAGTGTTTTTACACTAGGCTCCCTCTGCTTACCCCATTGTGTGCGGAGTACAGCGTGAAGCTGATCTTTTGTATTGTAGCCGTGTATTTTTTTTATACAAACATAAATAATAGTTTTTGTGTGATACATATTAAAATTTGTGTTATAATTCAAAATTTAAATCAATCAATCACTATTCTAATCAGCCTATACTTTTCTCTACGTTTCCTTTGTTTATTAAAATCTTTTTTTTTTAATTTCCATTTTTTTATTAATTTTTAAAAACTATATCTCTAAAAATATGTGGAACATTCAACTTATGAAATGCTTTGTAATAAATAAGGTACTAACTTGTTTCTCCTTAAGAACATTTTTATTTTAAGTCGTAAGCTACGGTTAGTTTAGTATATTTCAAAGGCACAGTTTTAATTAAGTATTCATTTGCTTAGTCAGAAATTCATACTAATTAAAATACCAAGACACTACAGTGGATTATTGTTAAGAAAGGGAATTTAATGAAAGTATTACGCAAAGCTCTCTTCGTTTTTGTTGTCAAGTTGAGTTTAATATTTTAAAGGATTACATTTATGTTCTCATTTTCTTTATATTATGATAGACATGGAGAACGAACTTATAAATAAATCAATTCTTTCACATATTTGATCCTATGATATAAATATTTAAGAAAAATGTCTAGAATCTAGATAGACTTATAACTTAAAAGAAAAATATTTTTATATATATTTTTTTCCCATTTGACGTCAACTACAAAGTATACAGTAAGTAGTTCCTACTTCTAATATTTCACTCAAATTTTCACCATAAATGCGACAGTTTGCTATTTACATATATGGAGTAAAAGATCAATAACGATTTATAATCGACTATTTTAAACAAAACATGGTAAATATTAATAATTTATAGGTTTTCAATTAACAATATTCATCCAATTTGAATTGGTTTAAAATTTATTATTATTATGTGAATATCTATCGGACATCAATGAAATTTGTTTGTGGTTACGATATTTACATTGTGAGATATATCGTTAGCTGAATTTAATAATATACCAAAATTACGGACTATTTACATAGTTTCAAAATTGTAATTCTGTATAGGATAAAGTTAATGTTTGTTGCGGTTTAGGACTAGATACAATATATGCATGAGAAAAAAAAGATATACTACTCGGATACACATGTCCCATAATTTTGTCTTAAAAAATTGGTAGTAATAAATTTAACTAGCCTCATACTATACAGTATGAGGCTAGTTGTGGCGCAGAGGCTCAAAGTATGATTGCAAAATCGACTAGTTGTGGGTTTGAACCCCACTCGAGGGCATGAAATATTTATTTAAATTTATATTTCTTCGCTCTGGTGTCGAAGCAAAGCGCGACTTTGAGTTCCGCCACTCAACACGCAATGCAATCCAGATTTCGTCGAAAAGTGGGAACTGGAGTGTCTTAAAACTAGGTTCTCTACCTACCCTGCTGTGTGCGAGATACAGCGAGAAGCTGATTCTTATTTTTAAATGTAATATGTTTCTTGTAGTGGCAACAAAATCTATCTGTATCATGTATATGGGGTAATACACAACAAACGGACACACAAAACAATTGTGGCTCTTTAACTTCAAGAGATATCCCTTATATTGAGTTCGCTTGCAAATCAGATCAGGATTGGTCGCTCGATGGAATCGACCCGATGCCATTGATATTCAAGTGACGAAAACTTGGCGGATATTGAGTATGAATTAGAAACGGAATTATGGGCGTCATGAGTCGTCATTATTGAAATTGCACATTAAAATTCAATCACGGTTGCCAAATCAAATTTGTTTTCTTACGTATATTTTGCGTCCGGAAGAATTGTAATATTGTTTTTATGTAAAAATATAAATATTATGTATTTTCATGTATTAAAGTGTTAGTAAGTTTAAAAAGGAGAGTTAAAAAAATACGTTTAAAATAAAAAAATATAGAATTTGAGAGCATTTTGAAATATACATAAAATACATATAATTTTTGATTAAATAAAAATAAACCTATTGATATAAAAAAGATTTGTCTATTTTATGACAAATATTTTTCTATTACATTTAAAGAGATAAAAATACAAAAATAAATAACTATCCTATATAAATAAAAGAAAAACAAAATGTTAGTATTACTGTGGACGTGGCTTTAGAAACGTCGGTGTCATTCAGTGTGAGCCGAAATTTCGTCACTAAACTCGATGATTACACGCGCAAAGGGTTCTCGTGATATATGTGATGAGTTTTTTGATAAGGATGTTAAGTTCTTTACATGTTAATTTATTGTAAACACCATTAACGTCATGTTAAATTTAAGGTATGTTGAAGTTATTTTTTTTTGTCTCTTTTCCACCTCACAGTGCCTAATATGGAAAAATATGTTAGTATTCTTTGTTTTTTTTTTTTGACCCAAGGATAATGAAAAAAATTGACGATCAACTGTTCTATGACTTGTTCTGATAGGGAATCGAACCTATAACCATTTTGTGTTATGTGAGATAATCCCAATTATTCTATTATGAAACGATGACGGCGATATGAATTTTACAAATGTTTTTGTATTAGGCGCCTCCAATTATTTACTAACTGCGCGTAAAACATATATTTGTTACCGTTTTCCGCTTTTCGATAGGTTGACTAAAGTAAATCTAAATGATAGCGAGCCGCAAATGGTGCCTATTTACCTACATTATAGAGATGCATTTGTATTTTATGGAATTAACTGAATAATATATAAAAAAATCATATTTACATTTGGTAATAACAACGCGACATAGAAAATACTCTTTAATAAATAAATATGTAAGAATTTTATTTATCACAGTTTCAAAAATACAGATCACCTTAATATAAGTTAGCAGATGTTTTACAGGTGCCACCATTGCCGTGCAGGTCAACCCAGAACCTGTAATTACAACAAATTAAATTGTACTAGGTATTCTCATGGTGCAATTAGAAAGACAGCTCAGACTAAATCCACCAAAAACTTTTTTTTTTAAATAAATAAATTTATATCACGTATCTTGTTGTTAGCTTCACGCTTAACTCCTAGAGGGGTAGTAAGAGAGATATAATGTATTATTACTAAAATACGAAGGTCAAAAATCATGGGTCGAAATGTCCTATAATTTGTAGGTTTTGAATTTTTGTAGTGAAGGGACATTCTTGTAGTAATGTCATGTTTTATAGTAAATACGTCATATAAGTATGTTTATAATTTTAAGATTTATTTTTTAAGACAAGATTTACTTGTTCGGACAAGATCAACAGGTGTTCGTTGCTTGATCAATGTGTGAATAGGTAAACATATTGCAATGCGTTAATAAATTTAAAAATTAATATAAAATTTTGCTAAGCATTGAATTTTCCAGTTTTACATGTGAATTGGGTGCTAATATGTATAAAAAAAATAATTTACATTCGGTAGAAAACAAATATTGTAGTAGGTATTCAAAAACTTGAGACAAAAGATAAAAAATTAACACGTTCACTCCGTTGTGCGATCTAAAGCGCCTCATAATCGACTTATGACGGCAGTAGAAACTGCATTTATTTTCTTAAAGCGAGAAGTGATTAGATTAATATTCATAAACTTGTGACTAAGGCAAAAACATTATTATATAATTTAATTTAAATACATTGATTTCTTGATGATGTCTAGTTCAATTTTGTTATTAATAAGTAATTAATTAAAACGGGACAGTTATGGTAGGTTCGATCCCCACTCGAGGAAATGAAACATTTTTTTGAATTTATATTTCCATATCATATTATATCATTCATATATCTATGCTCTGATGTCTACCACTTTATAAGCAATATCTCCAGAATTTGTGACACTGATTTAATTTTGATTTTAATTAATCTAAATTATACGCTAAACATATAGACATCTTGGTTCATATGGCAAAAGTGAGAGGAATTCCTGGGCATTCCTTTTACTTTGGATAATCGAGGAACCACATCACCAACCATCCCGAAACGTAATGCCCGATATTAAAACAAGATATACTAATTTCTTCGACGTGCCCTATCTTCTTTAGATAATCCCAAGTCGAGCGGACCAGATGGAATTTCTCGACTAGCCCACTGTACATATACTCTGGAGCTGATACTGGTTAGTACCAGTTGCGTTAGTATGCGTTTGTTTTTTCACTCTTACTCAGTCAGTGTAGTCCGAAACAACGTAGTAGAAGAGAGTCCTTATTGACTCAATCTGACTCTAACTTTAGTTATCGTTATATCTCGTCTCTGTTTTCTAAGCTCTAACTTAATTATTGTAACTCACCACAGGGATGGGGTTTTTAAAAGTATGAGAGAAAGAACCTGTCAGGCAGCCTGGATATGGCGAAGATTTTCAATGAGCTCACTGGCTTCGTCGAAATTTGTGCAAGTGAATCGACAGCTGTCTTACTGAGCGTATCGTATCGTATAGTTCGATCACTGTCGACGGTTTCTGCTCTGAGTATATGCCTGTAAACGCTGGCGTCTGCTTTGCTGTGCTAGCACCTACAATATTCTTGACATCAATGACCTGTTCTACCACGTCATAGATGTCGTCCTAGTATTCATTCCTATGCAGACGATCGCTCAGTGCTAGCTGACTGGTAGCTGTATACTCCGGATTTTTCTCTCGGAACCTATAGCTCCTCCTGCCTCACTGCTGTGATCACTTACAATTAGGTGACCCGTACCGTCATCTTTTCTATAAAAAATAGAAACCAATGTACAGTGCAGAGTTAGATTTAATATGCCTCATAAAATAAAAGCAATGAGGCGCAAATACCTTTTCCACAGCAAAGCCTTAACGGTTTAATATTGTTTTTAGCTCATTTCTTCCACTACTACAGCAGCAGAGAACTTACAACCATAGCAGTCATTCGGGCGCATGCGATCTAACTACTCCGCCAAGAGATATTTTTTATGTATAACAACATTCATTTTTAATTAAGTTCAGTTCAAAACATCTGCTACTATCCTAAAAGTATGAAATATTCAGAACTACATTAAAAAGCACGATGTAAAGTTTTATGTTATTTTGTTAGCGTGTTTTTGTATAATAAATGTAAAAATATTCTATATATTTTGTATGACTGTGACGCAGTGGTTGTGGCTTCAATTCTTGCGTGTGAGGATGTATTAAAATAATATTTATAGGATTTTTAAAAGGAGTTCAATTTCTATTTAGTTTCATTCAATATTTTTATTTCCTTGGTCTGGTAACGAGTCAAATTAAAGCACAATTTTAAGTTCCGTCACACAGCACACAATGTCTCAAGAATTCTGCCGAATGTAAGGAATGGAAATAATAGCAGGTTCCAGATTCACTACTAAGAGCGGGGTACGGCGTGAAGCTTAAATATTGAAATATAACTTTTTCAGTTCCAAGTTCACCAGTGTTATTTGGAATAGGTAAAGAAAATTGGATGCTAAACACTCCTCAGATCTTATATTCGGAGTTCGGGAAGGTTTGTCTTAGATGAACCTGGAAATGTAAATAATTGAAATATAAACATCCGTACTGATATTTAAATGTCTATTCAGATTGGATCAATCTTGCAATCGTCCGAAATTTATAGATTTTTTTAAAATTGGCGGAAATTGAAAAACGGAATTTCTTAGCACTACTTTTACAAAAAATAACTTCACAAAAATTTCTTTGCAGATGTTCCTACTTCTTAGTAATTTTATGTCTTGGGATCGGTTTCGGCAGAGTGGACAATGATACTAACGTCAGGGATAAAAGGCAAGTCAATGGTTTACCATTGGTTTATCCATATGGAGCTACTTACAAGGTGAAATACTCGTATGTACAACAGTATGAAATTATAATAGTATACAAGATTTATTTTTGGGATCTACGTGGTGTAGTGGGATGGCATCTAGCTTTAAATGCGATGGTTGTGGGTGCGAACCCTACTTGGAAAATTATTAAATTTTAAATTATTTTCCTTTCCACGCTGAGGTGAAAAAAGCATGGTGAATTTCCGACGCTCAACAATCTTAAAAATTGGGCGTAAATTGGTGAATTGGTTGGTTGGTCTTAACAATTCAATATGAAAACATTAAATAGTATTTTTTTATCTATGTATATATTTTATTTTTCCTTTGATTGTTTTTTATTTTTCAGTGTTTTGTTTTGTAAATTTCTATATGTTTTTAGAGGAGTCAGATTTTTGTTTATATATGTAATTAATTATATGTTACCAAGAAACTATTTAAAAGTTTAATGAAATTCATATCAAAATAGCTACTTACTAAAACATTGTTTTTATTTAAACACCTAAAGGCAAAAACGTCATAGTAATTTAATGAAGACATTAATTTCATTATCAATGTCTTCATTGTTATTGTTATCATTATTTTCATTGTTATGATTGTTATTTTGTCATTATGTGAAAACATTATTTTTATTACGATCATGAAACTGTCAGTACATTCATTATATGTGTGTATACTTTTGAAATTAATAAATAAATTTATTTTCAGCTTATAGTTGGTTTCGCTTCACCAGTGCAGAATGAAGATCACATAAATTTACTTTTCGCTGTTAACTTTCAATATCAATACCTCCAATTTCAAAATATATCTCAGTTATCTCAATATTACTTTATCAATACTGTTTCAAGAGAGCAAAGAGATGCTGATATAGCAGCGAGACGAGATGAAAGACTAGTTTTTTACAGAGCGGTGGAAAATATGTTAAATGTGTAAGTAATTGTTAATAATACATTATGCTAGGCTTTCCAGGACATAAACTGTCATGAGAAACGAAAATGCTACTTCAAATATTTTTTGTTGTGGCAGGCATGGATAAAAAGCTGTAACAGTTCGACTAGTTAGCTATTAGTTTCAAGGTCAACATTGTCTACCAGGCAAGTATGTAATGCGGCGTTGAGTTCCGCCACTCAACACTAAAACAATGTCTTTAATATAATTCAATAATGTCTTTAAGTAATTCAGCGGAAAGTGGAATCGTGTCTTAACACCAAGTTCCAAGGTTCCCTCTGCCTCGACTGCGGCCTGCTTAAATATTATTTACAATGAGTAGCAGTTAGACCAGTTAGCTATTTACTTACCTGTTAAAGATGTACTTAATATTTATATAGTGACCAAAAGTGGGTAAGACGCTGACTTTTTATATTCCGCTCGACGCAGAAGATAAATCCAACTTGCTCACCTAGGGTTGTTTACCAATTTTATGATCGTAAGTCAACAGGAAGTTCAAGTTAACAGGAAGTTTAAGACTTGACTAATTTAAATTTGTGGGTAAAATTTAATTAGACGTGTATTGTTGATTCAAATTTGCTTATAAAACTTAACGAATTAGAACAAAATATTTGTATATTATAAAATGTATTTGTTTCTAAATAATATATGGATATATTAATAATTTACATACATAGCTAAAGGTTCACGCATCACTATATTTATTTTTCTTTTTTCAACTTCACTTTGTATCTCGCATATAAAAGGGTAATCAGAGGGACCCTAGTTATAAGATACTTTGTTCCTCACTTTCCGCCGAATTTTCGAGGCATTGTTGAGTGGCGGAACTCAACGCCACTATTGTTCATTGATATCCGAGTAATGAAAATATTTATAAATAATAATTAATTCCCCTGAGTGTTACCGAACCCACAACCATCGCATTACAGCCCCATGTTTTTCTTCTTTATAACATATAAATTATAAATATACTAGTATATGTGATACTAATAAATCACAATAGGTACTGTGGGAAGCCTTCTGCTCCACTAGCCGCGGTCTTTTAATGTGCCTCCCGGGGATTTGAAGTGGCTTCAGCTGAAAATCGAAAATTAAGCTTTGAAATTGCTTTACGTAGCTTATATGTAAATGTATAAATGAAATGTTCACTATTTCGTATTTAATATAGGTTAGAGCTATTATTAGCTGTGGTAAAATATGAATAATTTCATTAGGTTCCAATATTTTTCTATGTGTTGTTATATTAGCAAGAATTATTATATATTTTTTTCTCACTGTAGGAATAAGATAAAGCGCGGCGTTGAGTTCCGCTCCACTCCACTTCCACTCAACTTATTAAGTCACTCCGCCAGCAATGAAAACACGCATAGGGCAGTTATTCCTGTCTCCGACCGTGATTATCAGACCTAGTGTCACTATCTATTTTCAAAACCTCGGCTATGAAATAAAACATAACTTTATGCCACAAACCGGAGTCGCAGTGTTAGTAAGGGAGGACTTACCAGTAAGTTTTCTTCGTCTTGCCAATTTTAAAGGTCAGAATCTGTTAACCTGTCTTGTAAACTTACTGCCTTTAGCAAATGCGAGGCATATCAAATCTGGGCTGAGGCTCTGGTTACTAAGGATCCGAAAGTGAAAGCCTCAAAAGTATTTTAAGAGGCAAATTGCCCGAGCAAGATCCGAGCATATCGCGAAAACCAGTGAGAAGCTTGAAAGCTACCCACCCATCCGGAACTCATGAGTTCTGGACTCTCTTAGAGGCTGCACTTTAGCCAGCATTTACTTCCGCCATTACGCACGCCGCGGTGCCAGAGCTCAATGGGTAAGGTTAAGTTCAGCTAAAAAACTGTAAGGCGAACTCTGTCTTCTTTGGACATCCACAAGTCGAGTGGGCCTAAGTAAGCATGTACTCCTAAGTCAAAACCGGTGCTAATACATTTGTTTTATTTAATCGGCGCAGTCCCAGACTTATGGAAGAACTCTATCATACAACCGATTCCGAAGAAAGGCGATGGTTCCAATCCATCAAAGTACAAGCCTATTGCTATTACCTCCCTACTCTCAAAAGTCACGGAGTGCATCATCCATAGCCAGCTCTTGGTTCATCGATTGATTAATGAGAGTAATTATGGCTTTTGCCATGGTTAGTGACCAGCTGGTGAATTTCTTGCTGACCTAACTCATCGCCGGGCTGCGGCTATCGAAAGCAAAGAAGAGAGTGTGGCAGTTAGATTGGATATGGCGAAAGTCTTCGATCGAGTGTGGTATGGGGCGCTCCTTGAAAAACTACCATCTTACGGGCCTCCAGAGATTTCTGCTAATGGATCGCCAGCTTTCTGTGTCACAAAAGGTCACTGTCGACAGTTTTTGTTTGGAATACATTGCCGTGGACGTTGGCGTTCCCGAAGGTTGTGTGCTGTTTCCTACGCTGTTTCATTTGCATATCAATGCAATTTGATAGGATATTAGCATCCATTGCTTTGCATTTACTCCGGCCACCCGGGAAAACCCTGACCAGTGACGAAATAAACTTATGTCTTCTGACGAAATAAACTTATGTCTTCTGTCGGCATCTCTCATGAATGTGAAAGGAACCTGAAACGTTGCGTTGCGTTAACTACTAAACCCCATTGTCGTATCACATCATCTGTAAAGCAAGGTCAAATTGGCCTCGAAGAAACTGGGAGTCATCATCAGAGCGAGACGGTACTTCGCGTCAAAACACCGATTGGCCCTGTGTAGGGCCCAGGTTTGGCCTCATATGGAGTATTATTCTCATCAGTACACATTAAAGGCTGGCAACGTACCTGTAGCTCCTCTGGTGTTTTACGCGCGTTTGCTTTGTTTTTTCCATAAAAAAAAACATTATTGGGACCTCAGGAACTAATTCGTTCTTTTCTTTTACCACTGCAAGTAAATAAGCTGTGTAATAAATATAAAATGATGAATATTACGCCAGTACATTTACATATACGCTACGTAAAGTTATATCAAAATGAGTAAAAATCGCGAAAATGGAAAAGCGATAAAACTAATAATGTTGTTTTCCAACATAACCTATTTAACAATACTATGGATATTTTAAATGAAACTAAAATGTGTAATAATCGTGAAAATCAAAGAACTTATAACTATGGATATTATCTGCGGCTTCGCCCGCGTGACCAAGTGGAAATAACCTAGAGTTGTGTATGACACATGATACGAGTACATTCAAAGTGCCCGAAGCAACTCTGACCGCAAATCCAGTGAGTTACATCGACGATCAACGATTAAAGTGATGTAATAGCCTATATCGTTCTCTATAAATGGACGATCTAATAAAGCAGATAGTTCCTGAGATGAACGCTATAAATCAAATCAATTTTTTCAGCTTTATAATGTTAGTATTGCTTCATATAAAAAAATAGAAAGATAAATAACCATTGTTCTATAGTTTTGATATAAATTTAAATTTTGTAAGAAATAAATTTCTTACAAGATCGATGAAACTTCTAATCAGTTAACATTGCAGATTATCAACTGCATTGTAAAATGTATCTTTTAAGTAAAGATTTTAATGCTGCATATATCGGGGCAAGCAGAGGGAATCTAGTGATAATACACTCTGTTCCTCACTTTCCGTCAAATTTAAATATTTTTTCACTATCGCTCGTATACTCGTCTGATGTTGGATATAAAATTCGGGAATTTTGGCAGAGACTGGAAAACGGAGTTCCTTTACAATTTGGTGCTTCTATTTGTTGCTATATGCTAAATACAGAATTAAAAATATAAAATAAAAAACAACTAATATATATTATACAATTTTAATAGCCAATTCTAGTTTAATAAAATTGGCCGTGTTTCAGAAAGGGCGTGGACGGCCAGGATTGCGTCTTGCGGGCGATCTGCGAGGCGGCACAATACCCTGTACACGAGGAGGCACTTGTGGGGGAGATCATGCATATATTGCTGACGTGAGCTAATTTTTATTTTAAATTTTGTTATTATAAATAAATGTAAATAATAATATAACGATGAGTGTCGGTTCAAATTTCTTTTTTATTGTCTATTCCTTTTGGTTCACACTTTTTACCGAGAACGAAGTCACTACATAGCTCATCTCGTCCTATTTTCAATCTCTTCATAAATTCCCTTTGTTTTTTTTTTAAATTTATGTTTAAAATACTGTCAGAGTAATGCGTAGAGCTGAAAAAAAAAGCTTAGCATATACAGTACTCGGCATCACGCTGTATCCCGTTAAATATAATTACCTTGACAGGGAATCGTATCCACAACTTGTCGCACGATATATCTATGTGCCACGACTGGTAATAATTTTAGTATAGATATAGATTAGTACATATTACATCGTTTCCATCAAGCTACTATCCTGGTTTTATTTTAATACAACCAGAAATACATGGTATGTATGTATGTATGTTCAATACAAACATTCGAATTGTATTTCAAGTTTCAATATCGGTTAGACACGTTTCTCATCGCGCCACTGTGCGACAGTAAATTCAGCACTTCCCTTGTACAGCAAATATAATAGGAAAAAAAATATACACATGAGAAAATCGAATTTAGGACCACGACTTTTATATAGACTACGAGTATATCGATAGACATCAATCAAATTATCTATCCTAAAGGTAAATTATAAATTATATATTACAGGCCGTCGTTGCATAGTATTCATAGCGTCGCGATTGTGGGTTGTATGCTCATTCGGGGGATTATATTATTTTTATTTTCTCGTTCTAATAACAACCAAAAAACGGCGTTGAGTTCCGTCTTTTCCCCGTGAAGTACGACAGTTGCATTTACATTGTGCCACTGTGTGTGCACATAAATCAAAAAGATAAGACACGAAGCTTTTTCCTCCCAAATTCAGAGAAAATGAAAACATTAAATATTTCATTTCCCGGAGTGGGAATCGAATCCAGAACCTGTCGCGTTTATAGTCTCACGCTTGTAAATGCTGAATAGACTGGCCTGAATCATATTATTTATTAGCTTATAATAAATTAAATTATGTAAATAACTGAATTTTCACAAACAGAATTAACACTAGTGACTTGCGAATCACGAGTAACTTACTAAATTAATGAATAAGAGATTAGCTTCCTGGAGCGTCGACAACTTGGAATTATATAAAAATTCACAAAATAATTAAAGCTATGAGCAGTGCCGTAGTAAATAAAACCGGCCAAGTGCGAATCGGACTAGCGCACGATGGGTTTCGTGCAATTATTTATAATTATGAGCAAAAAAAATACGTTCGGTATATCGGAGCACCCTTTAAATATGTATTTTGTTCTGTTTTTTTATTATGTTCTAGCGGCACCAGAAATATAATAAAATCTTTTTGAAACAAAAACAATTTTTTTGACTGAGGTAAGACAAAGTCCGTTTCATTCAGCACAATACGGATTCAAGACTAAGTATCTTATAAAATCGCCTTAAGACTTTAAAAAAATAATTCAACCAGACATCAAACTCTCTACCATTCGGAACAAAGAAATTAAAACACACTAAATCACAACCAAAATAGTATTGCAATAGTCTAGAGCATCACACAATTCCCTCAGCATGTGTATATTTTATCGTCTTCACTTTGTGGTGTAGTGGTGTTAGGAATACAATGCTCGTCTTTTAGTCTTATAAAGGATTGTGTTGTGTGTGATGCGGCATTTGTGTGTGATTTTGAGTAATAATAATATAATTTAACATAAATATTGTTTTTTCTTTATTTAGTTTCACGGTTTTCAAATTGTAAACCTATTGTTTAGTTAATACTTAATTCCCATTAGGATTTGCGTTTGCCAATTTTCTTCGAACTCTGGAGGAATTGTGTGTAAAATGGCGGAGCTCAACGCCGCGCTTTGTTTCGTGACCGGATCGAGAAAATGAAAATATTAGATATTTCACTGCTTCGAGTGGAAATCAAACCTACATAAGGTTACGTTAGTCACACGTATGTGGTCTGGCGCCAGGACTGGCGTCATCACAATCATAATATGGGGGCTTGAATTAGTTGTTAAAATCTCTAAACTATCACAATCTTTTAATATAGAAAATATTATATCCACATTATCCCGAAATACAGATAAACAGCAATTTTCGGGATAATGTGGAAAAATTCACGTTGAAACATTTATAATTCATACCTTTATTCTTGGCTCAGCGGTATACAGGGTGACAGCGTTACGTGATTCTCATGTTTTCCGTAGCTTCCTTATAGAGTTATTGCTTATAGAATAGTAATTTGTAGTGACTTTCATAAGTTTGCGCGAATTTTCATTATTTTTGAGAGATTTTTTTAAGATATATGTTTGTTTTGGTTAAACATTTTTTTTATATATTTTAAATCATAAATAAAAGAACCGGTCCAGTTCGAGTTGGTCTCGCCCAGCTAGGGTTCTGTATCAATTTCAAGATTGTAAGTTGAAGACAAATACAACTTACAAAAGTATATAGTTGACAAATTGACAATCAAAGTTATGCACTCATATTAAATTAACTAGAATTGTAAGTTTGTATATTTTTTTACAATTCTATTTATATAGCAAGTATATAAAAATATTACATATTTTATTTCAATGAGTTGGAATCGAACCTACAACTCGTCGCGCTTATAGTCACACACTTGTGTTCTTGCGCTCCGACTGGCGTCAATTACTGTTTGTCTGTAATGTAAGTGTTATATAGTTTTCATTCTTTTAATTTTTTCTTTTTTTTGTACTGTAAGTTTTCACTTCTTGCCAAATTTCAAATTATAGGTCGACTGGAAATACTGAATAAATAATAACGCGGTGAATAAAATTGACAAATTTAAGTTCGCGACTGTATGCATTCATTTTGTATAAAATTAACTACAAATTTAAGTTTGTAATGATTTTTTTATTCTATGAAATACTTATAAATTTTTATTTTTAGGATTTTCTCCTTTTTGTGTTGTAAGTTCTTATTCCATGTCAAATTTTACAATTGTAGGTTTGTAGGTAGGAACAAGTATCCTGTAGGTTTTGATTGTGTTGATTTAGAAGTTTTATATTTTTCTGTGCTTCGAGGAAACGTAGACTAATAATTATCAATTTGATACCTTCACGCAATCTCTTGATAAATGGTCTCGACAGACGGACGGACGGACGACAAAGTGATCTTATAAGGGTTGATCTTATAACGTTTTTCCCGTTTGACGTACGGAACCCTAGTAATAAGGAAAAAAAAAACTTTAATAAACTTGAACGTTGATTAATAATGAAATTGCATGCCAAATAAGTTGATTTTACGTTTTATTTGTCTACGAAAGCGGAGAAATAAAAATAGTTTTAGATATAAATATTTTCATTGTCTCTATGATCGTATAACCATAATTTCATGAATATTTAAATAACAAAAAAAAAAACACTCAAAACTAAAGCATTTTATAATAAAAAGTAGAAAAGCACCTGTTTCTATTTGCACCGTATTCCACACCCCTCGATTCACGTTCGATATATACATTTTCCTTATCGAAGACTACAATTTTTTCTATCAAAATATATCGTGTAGTTCCACGAATTGCATTATATAAACTGGTGCCTTGTATACAGATATTGATATACAGTTTGCTATGCTCTTACATTTTATAGATTTGTATGTGCGTTTTGTATATAAATCCCAATAGTGAAAAAGACAAATAGAAAACGTTCATATTACTTAGTCAGTTTGTTGTAGAAATAAATTCTTAATACATTGTTATTTGAAATTTACTTTAACTTGCGGCTTCGTCCAATTAGTTGAATGGAATAAAAAATATCTTATATAGCCTACAGCCTCAATAATTATTTATCACTTTCAACCTGCATTAGTTCCTGAGATTGAAGCGATCAATCAAAACAAACTCTCCACCTTTATAATATTAGTATAGATTATTATTACGTATTATTATATTATTTAATATAGGTATAACTTAAACGTTTTACTTTGAGTAACACAATATAACTTACTTTGAATGTGTTAATATATAGTAAAATACTGTTTTCTTAGAGATTTCTAATTCTCTTAAGCTTCTAAAGTGACGGTTCTTTCTTACGCATGCAATTTGCTGATTAATTAAAGAAAAAATATATTTTTTTTGGAATGAAAAGATCATAAATTATTCTTTAAAAAAATGTATCTTTTCTATTCCTTGCAACTCAAATTATATATTTTTTTTATTTACACCCTTAATTCAAAGAACAAATATGTATGGATTGTTTTAGCAACAGTTATTTTAGTGTAGCTATATTTATTTTTAAAGTGGGGAACGGAGTGTCTAAAAACACTAGGTTCCCTCTGCCTACCCTGCTGTGTGCGGGATACAGCGTGAAGCTGATTTTTTTTTTTTCCGTTCCCTATTAGGGAACTTCCGTTGCCCACTTTCCGCCGAATTTTGGAGGCATTGCGTGTTGAGTAGAAAATATGTAGCGGCCATCGTTGCGTTTATTCTGTGTAAAAGGACGATTGTGGGTTCGATTCTCACTCAGGAGAATGAAATATTTTATTTCTTTGAATAAGAGAAAGGGCAGAAATAAGTTCCATTAGTCAACACACAATCTAACAAAAAATATATATAAAGGGAGGAACGACTTAACCTCTGCTTACCCTCCTCTTAGCGGGGTAAAACGTAAACCAAAAAATAATATAAATGTTTCTTATATAATTTCAGACCAGATTACGGCCACTCGCCATTCGAAGAGAACGATCCAGATTGGACGGAAGCTATGTCCATATACAAGGACGCAGCCACCGCCGGTCGCCAGATGTTTGACTGCGGTTATATATACGGTGGCTGTCCGCAAGGACAAGGCGTTCTGGATTACGTTACGACGCTTCGTGATGAATAAACTGTTTGATTGTGTAGCGGATTCATTTTCTGTTTCATTTTATTTTCTTTTAAATTACCGGTATTTAGTTTCGTTTCTTTGCTCTGGCGTTGAGGCAAAACGCGGCGTTGAGTTCCACCAGTCGGCATGACGAAAACACACTCCGCTTTCCGCTTTTGACTAATAATAGCAGTAAAATAATAGCAGTTAAGGAAGTTGCTTGGATACTATAATTTTGATATAAAATCGACGTTAACATAATGAGGTTAAAAAATATTTAACTGATCAAGATATTTTTTCAAATTAATTTTCTAAGTTTGAGTTATGTTTATAATACAGATTTTTCTGAAGAAATGAAAATATTATAGTGAAAAAAATAATCAAAAAAATGGTAAACATTTTCAAAATATATTTATAATCTCATATCCAAGACATCTAGTATAATTTCGTCTAAACAGAATGTAAGGAATGGAGTATCTTAATACTAGATTTCCTGCCTATCCAGATACATGTAATCTCCATATATAATAAAAGGATAGAAAAGTCAATTCTGTACATGAAAGATATAAAAAAAATAAAAATTAGGTCGGTTAATATGTCGATTATACAACCTAAAAAACCACTCAGCAGAATTCTTGTCTGTCTGTCTGTCTGTCTGTCTGTCTGTCTGTCTGTCGGTTTGTTTGTGCGTCAATCACGCAAAAACTACCTGACAGAAATTGATGAATTTTTGCATGGTGTTAGCCTAGGGCCTCAAAGTACATTTTTTTTGGGTTTCATTCCGAATTTCATGATAGTTTTCTTTAAAAAAAATAAAAACTGAAAAATATAAATTACTTAAAATAGCGATAACTACTGTATGAAATTAAATTAATTTTGGCATGGCAATAGTTCAAAGCCTAATGCTACTTATAGGATAGTTTTTATCATGAAGTATAAAGAATTTTTTGTAGAAAAAATTACATAATTATATTTTTTAATAAAAAAAATTGACTTCTTCAATTTCAACCGGATTTCACACTCTGAACTTAACTAAACTTTCACCAAACTACCCCTTATATGTACCCTTTCTAATAAAAAAAGAATCATTAAAATCGGTTGAATTGATATTGACTTATACGTTCAATTGTCGCGCATATACTTAATGTAAATTTGAGATTTATATGATTTTCTCATAGATACCATTGTTGGACATAAACTAAATTAAAATAAGACTACAAGGGAGGCATTAGCTTTCAAATAAAAAAAGAATCATTAAAATCGGTTCATACAATCAAAAGTTCTAAGGTAACAAGGATAAAAAATACAGTCCAATTGATGACCCCTTTTAAGAAGTCGGTTAATAGTAATCTGACATAATTAAATTACGACTATTTCATTTAACTACATTTTAAAAGAAGAAAGTAAATTGAGGCCGTTCATTGCACAGGAGTACAAAGTGTAACTGTTGTGGGTTCGATGACCACGCAAGGAAACGAAATATTTATTTTAATTTATATTTCCATTTCATCGCTCTGGTGTCGAGGTAAAGTGCGGCGTTGAGTTTCACTACTCAGCACGCAATGCCTACAGAATTCCGCGAAAAGTAGGGAACAGAGTGTGTTAACACTAGGTGTCCTATGCCTACTCTGCTGTGTGCGGGATACAGCGTGAAGCTAAAAAAAGAAGTATAATCAATATTTGTTCAGTCTACCATAATTATTATTTTAAACGTCAACGTTGGTGATATTAACAAACATAATACAGTAGGTATATTTTACGGGATTAGCTCATATGGCGATGTGTAGAATAAAAAGTATATGTATTTGGAAAGTAAATTCAGATTGTGAGTTCATAGTTTATAAAAGTTTATATTGTGTTTAGATGGATCACGTGGTGATGTCAATACGTTTTAATGTCATCTTATGTTATCTGTTAAAATAGCGTGAAGCTGATTAAACTTAGTGTTATATTCAAAAGAAATTAATTGTATGTAATACATAATATGTAATTTATTAATACGTTTCAAGTATGAAAAAAAAGAAAAAAGGCAATATAATTGCATTTGTGTTTCCTTCCTATATTTTGTATTTCTATTATTTATATCGATATATCAGGAACGTAAATGCGGGAACAGAGTTGCATGCCATTTTAGTACAGAGTAACCTCTAAAAAATGTATTTACTAAACTGAATAAAAAGAATGTGTGATTCTTCTATAGAATATATTATTCTATATTATACATAAAACAGGTTAAAACAGTGCATATGAAGGTATCCTCCTGTAGTATAACTATTTTCAATTACTACCAACACTACATTGTCGATACTAATGTGGTATTACAATACATTTTGAATATTTTTCCGCCATTATGATGACATAGACAATTTTTTTAATTTGAAAAAATAATATATTAACTATAAGAACGTTGGTAGTTATTCAAAAGGTATAAGAATAAAAAATTACCTAAACTATGCTTCTTCGCAAGTGGTTGTAATAACTATTGGTATCAATTTTCCAAAAAATCACTATAAATATTAAATATGCTCAATTATACAGAGTTTTTTTGTTAGGACCACTTTAAATGAAACCACAGTTTAACTACTCTATAAAAGCCTATTACATATTAAATTAAAAACCCGAAAAAAATAAAAAAATAATAATAAAATTATCGTTGTAAAATAAAATACAATTTGTCAAGAACGACGCACGCACACATAAACCTATCAAAGGGAAACCGCCGCATACGCCTCATTGCGAAATCGAGTCGTAGGTATTGGCGGCTATAAGTTTAAAGTTCTAAACATTTTAGTACTATTTTTGTAGTAGTATGTGTTTACATTATTGGTACCTATAACGTAGCGTAACCGCGTCATACGAAATATAGATATGAATAAACATTGTGAAATGAGAAAAAAACCTACGTCTTCACTGTTGATGTATCTTGCTTAAATTCTTAAGGTACGGGTTTAAACTATTTTACCCTATATGCCCAATTGTAACTGTAACGCGACGTTGTGGGTCCGATCCACACATGCAGGATTGAATTATAATTTAATAATATTTTCATTTCGCACATCAGTCACACATTATACCCAATATCTTACACTAAGTTGCCCTACTAAGGGCGGGATAAAGCGTGGATCTGGTTTTAACTTTATGTGAACCGATTAAAATAAAGTCCAGTCCAGTTGAGGCCAGTCGTGGCGCAGCGGCACAAGTGTGACTGTAAAACCGACTGGTTCTCTGAGTTCGATACCCACACGAGGAGATGAAATATTTACTTAAATTTATATTTCCATTTCTTCACTCTGGGGTCGAGGTTAAGCACGGCGTTGCGTTCTGCCACTCAACACGCAATGCGTCCAGAATTCGTTAGAAAGTGGGGAATGGAGTGTCTTAATACTAGGTTCCTCCCTCTGACTAGCATGAAGCTGCTTAAAATAAAACTAATGCTTAATATTTAAGGGCAGTTTGCCAGAATACAAACAAAAAAAGTATTGAAATCGGTTAAGCCGTTTCTGAGATTATCGTGAAGGAACGCACATATAGTAAGTATCGATAAGTTGTGTTTTTATTTCAAATATTCAATTGAAGATTCTTATGGGAGGTACGAAAATGCGACCTAAAGTTTTAACAACTTTCTCATAAAAAATCTTCATTACATTGCAAACATACATTATAAGTATATCAAAACACGAACATAATTCAGTGTGTTAAGTAAATAATTCTGTGGTTTAAGCGGGCGAAGCCGCGAGCGGGTCGCTAGTAAAATATAAAACTGCTTTGATTTAAGCTTAACTTACAGCAGCAGCGAGGCCGTTGTAGCAGAGGAGCACAAGCATCTGATTGTAAACGTGATGATTTTGGAATTGGTTCGAATTCGGGGAAATGAATTATTCAATATTTTCATTTATTTGCTCTTACAAGAATGAAAAGCGCGGCGTTGAAATCCGCCACTCTATAAGCAATGCCCCAAAAAACCTATAAGCAATGCCCCAAAAAATAAGAGAAGAACGAAAATGTCTTTATGCGAATGGATTGTCTTTTCTGTGTTTTCAAGTGGATATCTAAGAATTGGTTTACAACACGTAGAGATACTAGGTGTTCGAGGTAACTTTAACCACACAGGTTACATCAAAACGATTAACGTGATATAATATAGCCTTTAACCGTCCTCGATAAATGAACTATCCAACACAAACACAACTGTCAATTCGAACCAGCAGTTTCTAAGATAAGAGCGTTCAACCAAACAAACAGCAGATAAATTTTTGATTACATCGTACATTCAGCTATAATTTTGCAACTTCACGCTATACTTGCATGAAGCTTGGCAGGCACGTGAAGTCTAGTGTTAAGACACTCCGCTTGCTTGAATTTTGGAGGCGTGGTGAGTGGCGACACTCGACACCAGAGCGATGAATTGAAAAGATTAAATATTTAATTTACTTGAGTTGGAATCCAACCCACAACCAGTAGATTTTACAGTCACACTTTGCGCCCCTGGCATACCCTGGTGTGCCCCTGACCGGCCTCTAGCTAGTCAATACTAGTTTATATATCGACAACCACCCCTCAATATGCACAAGGCGTATCGTCCATAAGCTCGTAAAACACTTTGTTGTATGGAACATCACTTCAGCAAATTAAGTGCGTCTCACACCCGAGTCACGCGCCAGCACTTTCAAAGGTCACCGCAGACTAAAGTTAAAGATAAAGTTTCTTATAGCTAGTTACTGGTGGAGTTTAACAGCGTTCACTAAATGTGTGTAATTGCTTGTGTTTGTATGGAAATTTTGAGTTAAATAATGTTTTGCATGATTGGAGATTGTATGTTACATACAATAATTGATATGTTGAGCTGTGTGTACCTAGTTAAAAAATATTAAATAAAAAGAAATTTGTTGTAGTTCGCTCAGTTGATCATGAATATACTTGTATTTTGGTAGCTTTATGCTGTGTTCTACACTTAGCAGGTTAGGCACAGAGGTAAGCTGGGAACCTAGTGTTGGGACACTCTGTTACCATTGTTAAGTTGCGGAACGCTCAGAGCGAGGAAATTAAAATATTAAATATTTAATTTCGTCCAGTGAGGACGTAGTGGCCCTCTGCGCCAGGACTGGTCCCAATTTGTGATACCTCCAATTTTCTCATCGTTAGATTGTATGCAGTTAATTTAGTATTACGCTCATTTTTTCTTTTTTATAAATAAAAAAAAATATATATAATATATTCTTAAAGGTTTTTCAAGTTAAAACAAACAGAAATATTTTTTTTATAGATATGATGCTTTTATTAGGTTTGTAGATATTGTGATATTTAGTTTGTATATATAAAAAAATAAATAAATGCATAGACTAATAGAAAATACATGTTGGAGTTCCAACGCGAATTGGAACCTGCTAACGTCGTTTCCAAACATTCTCAATATTACTGCAACGATAATGTAGGATGCTTTCAAAATACAAAACATATTTAAAACTCGTGTCTGCAAAGATCCTATCCTGCGATAGACGTACCGTTTGCCATTTTATGGTACTGCATAGTGCAGAAAATTTTATAGCTTCTAGTCACATGTATGTATGTACGTGTACATATATATGCAGAATATCGATACCGTTAAGTTAAAGTATATTGACATTTGTTAAAGTAACATATTAAAAATAATCGTTGTTTCAAGTAACTTCTTGTTTTTACGGCGCACCGTGACGTGCGACGGTTGTGGATTCGATTTCCATTCACAGAAGTATATTATGTTGATTTCCTAGTTTTGTTAACAAGGCGGCATTGAGCGGGAAATGGGAAACATATTTTTGGTAATTAAATTTTAAAAACTAAAATTACTGAAAACTGAAACTAATGAGCGAATTTGATTGAATTTTCGTTTTTATATGTTTAAAAATATCTTTCCAAAATATTAAATAACACATATTATACACCACAATAGCCAACTAACCCAAAGCCATCAAAAATCAAATTATTAATCGACCAATATATTAATCTCATTACTGCAGTATCACGACCGAACATCCCAGGAGTAAACGTGAACAGTCAGCTTGGGATTGTAATGATTTTAATCATTTATTAGAGAACATTCATTTTATAGTGCTGTCATTGACTGTCGACCCAATACTGCTAAAATTATCTAATTTAGTGGAAATTGACGCTGTATTTCGCACACAGCAGGATAGGCAGAGGGGAACCTTGTGTTAAGACACTCCGTTCCCCACTTTCTGCCGAATTCTGGAGGCAGACAGTGGGAAACGGAGAACTCAACGCCACGCTTAACCTCGACACCAGAGCGAAGAAATGGCAATATAAATTTAAATAAATATTTCATCGAAAGTGGGAATCGAACCAAGAACCACACTCTACGTTGCTTATGCACGCAGCTTCACGTTTTGTTCCGGTTAGGGTAGAACTCAGATTCCCTCTGACTCCTCGCTTTGTGCGGGATACGGTAAGGCTAAAAATATTAGACGCTGATCTATAATATATGCAATAAAATGAATAGTATAATAAATTTCCATTGTGATGCAGTGGGAAAGCGTCGGATCGAAAAAAGTAGAATCGAAAAAGTCGGGGAAATTTCATTTTCATTTTAAGACAAAACTTGGCGTTGAATTTCGAAAAGTGGAGAATGGAGTGTCTTCTCACTATGCTTACTTCATCTTTTCTGCTATAGAAAAAAACATTATTTTCTATAATATTTAACAGACATTTTAAATTAAAGAAAACTGCTATAATTTATTAAAAACATTTTATTACTACAGTCTAGAGATCAGTGTATGGCAAAATTTCTAATATTGAAAAGGGACAGGACCTGCTTGATAGCTCACATTCATCGTCCCTGATGCTGTGCCATTTGTCCGTGGCTGATGATTCTTGCCTAGAAATACATAAAACAAGATAAATTCAATTTCATCCGAATTGCCGTTTTGGTGACGTGGGATTTTTTTTATGTCAGAATCTGTTTTTATGGGCTTTTGTTACTTTTTTGATAGATATGTTGTATATTCTGTACTGTCAAAAAGCTTAAGTGATTGTATATTTTTTTCTTTTTAGCTATTGTTACATTTTTTATTACAATAAATACAGATAAATATTTCTATTTACAATCACCCAGTCTAGTTGCGGCGTTAGATTCCGTTGAACGCAACCATATTCCGTTACGCAATATCTTAGAAAGGTAAGAACGGAGATACATCACTAATTTTTCTTTTAGATTCAGGAAAAAGGCAAAATATACATAAAAATATTTGAAGGAACATTTAAAATAATAAAATAAAAATGAATGTAATTATTACCTAAAAATAATTTTGAGAATTTTATTATATATTCCCTTTGGATCATCCATTTGGTTAACCTCACATATTGTCCGACGGACACAATGGAAGCCATTTAAACCGTTTCTGAAATACCAATGATTTATATTTAAAATTATATATTTATTAGCAAAAAATAGATTATATTTTGTATATGTAATTAGAAAATATTAAATTAGCTTCACGCTGCATCCCGCACACAGCAGGGTAGGCAGAGAGAATCTAGTGTTAAGACACTCCATCTCCTATTTTCTGCCGAATTCTGGACGCATTGCGTGTTGAGTGGCAGAAATCAACGCCGCGAAGCCTTTGCCTCAACACCCGAGCGAAGAAATGGAAATATAAATTTAGGTAAATATTTAATCTCCTCGAATGGGGATCGAACTTACAACCAGTTGGTTTTACAGTCACATTTTGTGCCGCTGCGCCACGACCGGCCTCACTACACTAGACTGGCCTCAGTATTACAGTAATATTTTTTAGTTAATTATTATAACTATGTGAAGTAATGAGGTAAGTTAATAGAAAAAATTAAACATCTAACAGTATGGTCTGTTATTTTTAGTTTTCGAGATTATTTAATTTTTTTTTCTAAATTTTAAGCGATTATATATTATTAAAAATATATATATTTGCTAGAGAAGATTGTATGTACGGTATACTCTCATTTTTTTTTGTATTTTATTTTTTGTATAATATAGAAATGTTACTTATAAATAACACATTTAATCACATATCTTAATATTTATAAGATAAATTAAATATATTATATATTGTATTACATTTTTTAACAAAACTTGAAACATATGGAAAATCTTAATTTAATAATAATAACTAATACTATAAAGAAACTTACTTATTCAATAAAACTTCCATAGTTTGAAAAGTACTTCGTCTATTGAAGTGGTGGTACGGATGGAAAGAATCTGGTGGTTCATCCCAATTCATACGAAAACCCAAAGCCTGCGCGAATATTTGGGTCCAGGGAACCATGTTGGCTTTAAAATTAAGACGCACCTTAAATTTGAAAAATATGTTGCAGCCATTTCATGAATTTAGGATAAGTTCCTATAGTTTTTTTTACTTTAATGTTGTGTCCAGTATCGCAGAAAAGACAGAGGGATCCCAGTATAAAGACACTTCGCTCAATGCGAGACATTAGGAACACATTTTTAGGAACATACATTTCCTTATTTGGACTTGAAAAAAAGAATTATCATTCATTTCCCTTGGTAAACAAAATGTGATGTTAAGTTCCGCCACTCAACACACAATGTCTCAAAAATAAAAATAAAAAAAAAAATATAAAAAAGCTATCTAGGTTAATACAGAAATATAGACAATTTTTTAATTAACTAATATTTTATGTATAAAAGTAACAGCTACTTACGAAGAAACGTGATATATTTCTGAAGCTTAAATACCGTCTCGGCCTGTGCAATTTACCACTACCATCACTAATGTCTGTTATTACAAAAACTATAAAATACAGGTAAAACACTAAAATAACATGGTAAAATTTGTCCATTATATTGTTTTTACCAACTTATTTTATCATAAAGTTTCATATTAATTTCTGTTTAAAATGTTGATAGTGTAAGAGTGAAATATTATTCATTAGAAATGTACTTGTCACATGTTTTTAAGTCAGAGCATTTGCTCTATTTGGTTGTATGTACTAATACAATGGAACCAGTTGTTTTGTCAGTTTGTATGTTGTAATACAATATATATTTTTCACATATATAAAACCAAATTTGACTGAAGTTTAAAGTGAAAATTAAAGTGAGTGTAACGTGACGGTTGTGGGTTCGATCCCCAATCGAGGGTATGAATTATTATTTGTTAATATTTTTATTTCTTCGCTCTGGTGTGGACGCAAAGCGAATTCTGCCACTCAACACGCAATGCCTCCAGAATTCGGCAGAAAGTAAGGAACCTGCTGTGTGCGGGATACAGCGTGAAGTTGCTTTTTTTTAAATTTCTTCGCCCTGGAACCAAGGCAAAAGTCCGACGTTAAGTTCCGCACCTTGACATGCAATGCTTCAAAAAATATTGATGGTAAGTGGTAAACGTAGTCTCTTAATACTGGGTTCCCTCTGCCTACCCTGTTGTGTGCGGGACAGTGCAAAGCTGACTTATAAGATCTTAATTTTATACAGTGTGTCGTTATTTTATAAAAAGAGATATTATAATTACCCAAAACTTTTTATTATTTAACAAAAGCAGCTAAAAAAGTAATAGCAGCAGTGAAATAAGTACTTTCTCATTGGTAAAATAAAGTATTTTATTTGAGTTAACGTTCAGTGTTGAATTTGGCAACCATTTTATTGAACTTCATCTAAATATTATTTTAAAATTATTATTATCAAATATTATTTATAAGGAATAAGAAATATTATTTAAAAATTCTTTTAAAAATAATAATTCTAGCTACTACTTTCAAATTTACTTTGAACTAAGCGAGTAATCCTATAAAATCTTTACAAGTAAAAAACATACTTATTTAGAAAACGTATAAAAATTTTAACGTGACGGGATTCGAACCCGCGCCTCCTGTAGTAGAGATTTTCGAGTCCAGTCCGTTTTCGAAATAGGTATTTTTTTTCCTAAGTGTAAAATAGCAATAATAACACTTAAAAATTTAATAATAATACTTTCAAAATGTTTAAAATAAGTAAAACCATGTTGTCACATAGTATGTAGAACAATAAATATTACGGTATTGATGACGTGTTATATTTGACTTCTGATTATTGCTGAAGTGAGGGTTTCTAACGGGATGGAATCTACTTTTGTCGACTTTTGACACCTGTTTAGAGTTAGTCAGTATATTACACCTAAAAACTTTTCTTGGAATGTATATATATAATAAAATTGATTTACAACGATACATAAGACCATGAGGCCAATCGTGGCGCAGTGGCACAAAGTGTGACTGTAAAATTGACTGATTGTGGGTTCGATCCCCACTCGAGGAGATGAAATATTTACTTAAATTTATATTTCCATTTTTTTGCTCTGGTGTCGAGGCAAAGCGCGGCGTTGAGTTCTGCCACTCAACACGCAATGCTTCCGAAATTCGGCAGAAAGTGGGGAACGCAGTGTCTTAATACTAGGTTCCCTCTGCCTACCCTGCTGTGTGCGGGACACAGCGTGAAGCTGATTTTTTTTTTTACATAAGACCATCGTGGTTGTGAGTTCATTTCTCCGCTCTGATAACATGTCCGTGAACTTAGCAGTGTATTGTCCAGCAGATTTAAAATAAAATGGAGTTCTCTTCGCATGCAGTCGACTTCTATAGTCTCTGATAGATTTTTAAAAATATTTCTGGCGTTTTTACTCAAAAAAAGTTATTTAAAAAATGTTAGCTTCCCTTGGCAGATTATTTTTTTTGCAAGGTGACTTCTGACACATAGGATGAGTAAAATGGTTACTGATTTGTTCCTGATTATAAACAATAGTTCTGTTGATTTTAAGAAGAAAAAAAAAATTAAGCAGAAAAAGATCTTTAATTTTGTACATTTTTCAAATATTAAAGTCATATTAAAAATAGATAAAAGTATACTCAGAAGCGGTAAATCATCGATTTTTTTAATGAAATATAAGTTATATAATATAAAGCCTATTAAAACGGTAAAACTCGTGTAAGAATATCAGCAGAGTATATTTTCAAATTCGATTTGTTGAAAAATATCAATTGAAAATGTTGAAACAAAAACAAAATAGTTAGTATTGTGCTCATAACCTTGAATTCTTCATTTTTCAGCAGGATATACGTAGGTCTATGATATTTAGCATGAAAGATCAGAACTCAGAAAAAGCTGGCAGCAGAACTTAGTTGAATATATAAAATGTGCATGATCTAAATTCACGTTATTCTCTATGTAAAATGCTGTATGGGCCATGGTCACCATATTAGTATTGTTTATTATGTTTAAGATTTACATGATTGTCTAATTACTAAAAATAATCCCGAACGCAACAGGTTAGGCAGAGGGAACCTAGTATTAAGACACTCCGTTCCCCACCTTCTGCAGAATTTTGGAGACATTGCGTGTTGAGTGGCAGAACTCAATGCCGAGTTTAGCCTCGACACCAGAGTGAAGAAAATGGAAATATAAATTTAAGTAAATATTTCATTTCCCCGAGGGGGGATCGAACCCACAACCAGTCGGTTTTACAGTTACACTTATGCCACTGCATCACGACTGGCCTCTAATTACTAAATGTACTAAATACTACATGTAATAAATATGTACTAAATAAAAATGTATTTTGATTTTGAGTAGTACGAGATACGATCAGATTCGCAACTCAACAGGTTTCTGACAGATCAAAGAAAATAATATTATTTTTTAGATTAAAAAGATTTAAATCAGAAAAGAGATTAAAAAAAATATTTAAGCGTATACAATTCTTTAATAAACTGAACTGAACAAAAAAAAATTTTTTTTAATTTTAGGGTACAAGTGAAACAACTGATTACTGAACTATGACAACATACCTAAAGTATCTTCTCGTTTTATTTCTTAACACCAACAAATAATATCTTAAATTTTAAATTGTCTTCTTAAAATAGTAATTAGATAAATTTCTTGCATCACAAAAATATTATTTTTAACTTCCTGTTTTTAAGTCGGTTAATAGGCAAATTTACGTGAAATATTTTTTCAAGAGTAAAATTTCAGCTTCACGCTGTATCCCGCGCACAGCAGGGTAGGCAGAGGGAACCTAGTGTTTTTTTTTTTTTAGACACTCCGTTAAAGAGTAAAATTTAATGTTACGAAAACGGAAAGCTCCACATAAGTTGTAGCTATAAGTAGACTTATTTAATTTAGAATTAACGACTTTTTCCATACTTGCTTAACCCTCATTTAAAGTATATTAAGTTGAATGTACAGGGTGATGTTAATACTTGTTTTTGACGGTACTCAACACTACGAGGTCAGAGCGCAGAGATGTTTCCGTGAGTGAGAACTGAACCCGTAACCTGTTGTGTTTACAATCATACGCTTATGTCAGAGATACGACTACCCCTGATTATACTTTACGTACTAATTATTATACTATTTACTATTCTTAATATTTATTAGAAAAATTTAGACAAATAACCGTGCCACCAGTCGTGGCGCAGGGGCACAAAATGTAACTGTAAAATCGACTGGTTGTGGGTTCGATTTCCACTCGCTGTGGTCTCCGGACACAGAGGTGCAGAGTTCTGCTACTCAAGATGCAATGCATCCAGAATTCGGCGGTCAGTGATGAACGGAGTGTGTTAACACTAGTTTCTCTCTGCCAACCCTGCTGCATGTAGAATACAGCGACAAGCTGATAAAGACAAATAATGACTTGTATTTTTGGTATATTTCCTCAAAATTTCTCATTGTTGCATAGTATACACACGCTAATCTAACTATCCACCCATTAAGCAAAAATGTGTGCTGAGTCATGGGTTCCATAATCGTATTTTGATTTATCATATCATGCACATGCCTGTTCTATAAATACATATTTTTCCCTAAATAAAATCATAGTTTTGTTTCTTTGGACCTCACAATAATTATTATATTAATTTTATGTTTTTATTAAAAATATAATTCGTAAAATATTTCATTCCATTAGACTATGTAACGTATATAATAAATACTTTTAAAGCTAAAGCCTATTAACATAATCACTTTAAAAAAATATACATATTACTTCTAAAAGTTATCGACAATAATAATTTTAAAAAAAAATCTTTCTCTATGTCTCTATATATACTTTCTATATTTCTGATCACCCAGCATGATAAAAGATATATAGATGTATAAAGATATATGTATATTTAAATACAATTTAAAGTAGTATTTAAAGATAAAATCATCCGCTGTATAGTTGTGCAACTATATTGGTACGTAAATATAAATATAAATGCTTAAAATATTAATTTTAACAGAACACCCTATGTAAAATTTATAACGGTGTAGTGTGTTTGTGGATCGTGATTAACATTTAAAATATTATCCGCAGCTGAGGATAGGCTAACACATTTAGTTTAATCCCAAAACTTTACCGAGAAAGTATTTTCAAAATATGCTTTAGTGAAATCTTTTGTTAAATATTTTTTCATGAAAATGTGTGCTTATAAACATTTTTCACGTTTTCTCTTATTAGCTATAGTTTTTTGTCAATCCCAAGCGAACGAGGATATTAATGGTTCTAATATAAACAATGATACAAGAGTATTATATCGAAGAAAAAGATTTATTATCTTTCCCGAAGGCAGCTCTCTCCAGTTGGGTAAGAAATATACGAATTGTTTTTGTAAATGAGTGTATAATTTATGGTTTTATAGAGAACGTTATTTGATATTTTAATGCAATTAATTAATTGGTTTGCTGCTTCTATTTGAAAGTCGTTTTTAATTTTTTTTCGACTTTCGTTATTAATGTACAAAAAACCTTTAAAAATGTTTTCAAAGCAAAAAGGCAAAACGTAGAAAATAGTGTCTCCACACAAAGAAAAAATCTTTAACTAACAATACGAGTTAGATATTAGCTTGTTTCCATTATTTTAAAATTCCAGTCTTTTGTACAACATATCCTGCGTTATCGGCTATCGGCGATATACTTTTATGGGGGAACACGGCCGCCTTAGCGTACGAGCTCCCACAAGATCCATATTCACCGTTTAATCATAGAGCGGACCCCCTTCACAGGAGGATAGATACGAAAACTTTATATTTTACAGACTATGATGGCAAAATCGTACATAAGGAACCCTATAAGAGGTGATAATATTATTAAAGCAGTAGCTAGATTATATTCGGCTTAAAGGACCAAATTTTTTTTTTTAAGTATTTTCAATATTGTCAGCTTTACTGTCACATTTTGTGCCCTGTGGCTATCTAAAAGCTGAATAAATAAATCAGTATCCCGCACACAGCAGGATAGGCAGAGGGAACCTGGTGTTAATCCCTCTGTTCCTCCCTTACCGCCAAATTTCGGAGACATTGAGTGTTGAGTGGCGGAACTCAACGCCGCGTGTTGCCTCGACATCAGAGCGAAGAAATGGAATTAAAATTTTAAATAAATATTTCATTTCCACGAGTCCCTCGTGGTCTCGTGCCCACAACCAGTCGCGATTATAGTCATTCTCTGTGCCCTTGCGTCACAACTGCCCTGTGGCTATTTAAAAGCTAAAATTACGTATTATATACAAACCTGTCTTAGTCTAGTATTTAATGTGAACGATGGCTTTGTGCTCAGATATCACTATTTCCTGGTAAAACAAAGAACGTTGGATACAAAACGGAAGGAAAATTGATTATAAACACGTAAATGGTCTCTTTGCCAATCCCGCAATATGTAGTATGATGTATGAAGATGTATGATATTAGCATTTCTTAACTAAGTTTATTTTCACTCAACTATGTATGAGAATAACACCTAAGATAAAACTGTGTTGTATTTTAACAAGTATGTACTTACAAAGAGGTTTGCAATTTTACTTTTGTTTACATTGTCCGATAAATCTCTAATAACAAAATCGTTGTCAGGGTGTTTACAAACAAGAAAAAGTGTGCTTTCAATACCAAATAGTGATCTGTACAATATCAATTTTCAACTTTATCACAATGCAATAAAGTTGAAGTCCCATTGGGGAAATATTTAAATATTCTCCACGTATTTCAGAAAATTCATAGTAAATCCAGCGTTTGCGAAGCGTAGCGCGGACGAAATTGTATCACCAGAATTTAAAATAGATAGAAAACAGATGCACGAGTCTCAATACACACGGGACTTTTTGGAAGGCGGACACTCGCAACACTTTCACAGAAGTAGCCGCGCGAGCCTTTACCAGCGTGTGGAGATGCTTTTACAAGGGTAACTTTTTTATATATATTTATATAACTTTTTTTAAATATTATTTAAATAATTATATGAATGTTTTGAATATTTTTTTAGCTTCATTCTATACCTTGTATGTAGCAGGGTAGGCAGAGGAAGGCTATTTTTATTATACTTCACTTTCCGGTTTCCGAAATCTGAAAGCATTGTTTGTTATGTTGCGGAACTCAACATCGCTCTACGTCTCGACACCAGAGCGAAGAAATAAATATATTAAATAATTAATGTCGTTGAGTGGTAATCGAGCCCACAACCTATCGCGCTTACAGATATAAGATTGTGTCCCTGTACCACACTGGCCTCGTGAAATATGATGTAATTATTTTAAAAGATTTATTGATGAAAAAAAGATTTATTATTATAGAAAAAATAACATAGCGGGATTTGAACTCGCTCGACGAAAGTTAATCCATCCATGCGCTTTTGATACGAAACCATACGTTCTCTTCAAGCTGCGTCAAAATCTTTATACGCTCGCTACAATTTGTTTATGTTTTTAGCCTGTCCGTAGGAAAATTTAAAAATTTCAAACCCCGGCCAATTTTTTATACTTTTTTAAGAACAAAAAATGTAAAACATTCTATTATATTTAAATTTAGAAACTGCGTGTTAAGTTTCGGAACTCAATATTTCGTAAAATAAGTTTTAAGCTTAATGGTATAAGGGATGAGTCCAGTCGCAGTGCAGGGGCACAAACGGATATTTCTACTTCCCTCTACGTACCCTGCTATATAAGAGAAACAGTGCGAAGTTAAAAAAGTGCCATATCACTAAGCTCTTGACTACTCTATAGTCTAGCTTTATCATTTATATTTTATTAATAATAATCAGCTTCACGCCGTATCCCGCGCACAGCAGGGTAGGCATAGGGAACCTACTGTTAAGACACTCCGTTCCCCACTTTCTGCCAAATTCTGAAGGCATTGCGTGTTGAGTGGCAAAACTCAACGCCGCGCTTTTTCCTCGACACCAGAGCGAAGTAATGAAAATATAAATTTAAATAAATATATTATCTTCTCGAGTAGGGATCGAACCGAAAACCAGTCGATTTTACAGGCACACTTTATGCCCCTGCACCACGACTGGCCTCGTATTTTATTCTATTTATATTTTGTAAGTTTTTGCCTATTTTATTCATGTTTTGTGAATAAATATATAATATTCTACTTGAAAACTTGTACAGCTTATCATTACTATAACCTTTGTCATTGCTCAAATTATGGCTAAAATCATATACATTGTGATGATATTAAATTAATTATAGATTATTATTACATTATATTGACCGTTTCGATACGTAAGAAAATAGACATATATCTATAGATGTAAAATTCATTTTGTAGAGATAGATTTTTTTGGGATGAGACTATGAGCGCGGCGTTTAGCTCCGCCACTCTACAGGCAATGCCTCCAGGATTCGGGGTAAAGTAGGGAATGGAATATCTTAACACTATGTTTTCACTGCTTACCCTGTCGCGCGCGGGATATAGCGTGAAGCTGTGTTTTAGTTGTGTTTTTAATATTTATTCAGGACATGTTAGTTAGTTTTCTTGGGACAAGTTTTACTGTAAGCTTAAGAAAATAAAGCACTCAAAGCGAAAGTTACAGCGCCTTATTACAGTTCAGGCGTGGGTTCAATTCCCACTTTGGGAAGTTAAATATTTAATATTTTCATTATCTCGTTCTGGTAACGAGGCAAAGTCCAGCGTAGAGTTACGCCACTCAACACGTAATTTGCCATTAATTCTGAACAGAAATGTCTTAATAGGAACAAAGTGCCTTAACACTAGGTTCAGGTTTGGGAAACCTGGTTTAGGTACTTCAGGTTCCAGTTCTTTAGTAAATATGAACTATTTCAATTTATTTTCAATAATATATAAAGAGGAATTCAAAAAATACAAATACAAAATATATTTAGTGTGGGAGCCGACGGACGAAGCTGCTTACTGAAAACTCTTTGTATAATCGGCCAGTCCAAGAATCATCCGCAAGGAGCCTTCCTTCAGGAGATATTACGAGCGGTTTTCACGTAAGTCCTTTTATAATTTTCTAATATTTTGTTAAATCTTATAAAATAAAATAAAAACAGTCGTAGGGACCATATCTGGATGGAAACAATACGGTTGTGGATTCAATCTCCGTTTTGGGGAAATCAGTTATTTTCACGAGGCCGTCGTGGGGCAGTAGCGCAAGCTTACTGTAAACGCAACAGGTTGTGAGTTCGATTCTCACTCAAGGAAACGAAATATTTAATATTTTTATTTCTTCGCTTTAGCGATAGGGCCAACATGCAATGTATCCAGAGTAAGGCAGAAATTGGAGAATCTTCTCTGCTATATGCGTGATACAGCGTGATGCTAAAAACAAATTAATATTATACAGGTAAAACCAAAACAAAGCACTCGTCATACCACCCTATACAATATTCAGATTACACAGCTGTCGATCTCGATTACGTTTGCTAACTAACCCTCGAAGTTAATTGATAATGATTTAATATTAGCGTCTTGTTTCTCTCGTATTATGTTGAAATATGAAATATTCTCGCATTTTAACATATAATTGTTGTTAGTTTGGATAAATTATTCGATACATTGTTATGTTGGAGTGATTGTGAATTCGATTTTTTTAATAAGGTTACCTTGGATGTGCTTAGGAGTTGGTTATGATGAAGAAGAGAAGAGAATTAACTATGAACGGAGCGTGTTAACACTGTAAAGTTTCTTTTACTTATCCTGCTTTATACGGAATACAGTGGGAAGCTAAATAAGAGAAAAAATATGTTTTGAAAGTTTTAACATTTTAAATGATATTTTTAGAATCGTAATGTTAATTATCTAGAGGGAATATGGTGTGAATGGGAACATGGTAATAATAGGTTCGAACATCACTTGAGGGAATGATGTTATTGTTTACAATTTAAGTACTTTTGTTTCTCCTTTCTGAAATCTAATTTAGGTTGAGTTGAATATGAAATTAAAATTGTGATACCAAAAAAATATCAGAAGGAGAAGTATCTCGCTACGTATTCATATTCTTCTTCTACCTGGCATTAGTCCCGGCTTTTGCCAGGGTCTGCCTTCCTACTCAACCTACTCCACTTTGCACGGTCTTTAGCGTCCTCGGTGGTTAGACCATTGGCTCTCATGTCCTGCTTCACGACATCCAACCAGCGCTTCCTTGGGCGTCCGAGAGGTCTCACTCCAGGGACTGACATAGCAAGGCACTTGCATCCGACATAGTTCTTAGGCCGGCGCGTAACGTGACCAAACCATCTCAGGCGACGCTCTTGGAGCTTATCCGCTACGTCACGGACTCCAAGACTACCTCGAATGAATGTGTTGCGTATGCGGTCAGACCGCGTTACGCCGCACATCCACCGCAGCATCTTCATTTCCGTGACGTGAAGCTCCTGAGTGTGCCGAGATAGTGCTGGCCAACATTCGCTGCCGTATAAAAGAACCGGTCGGATGATGCTCTTGTATATCAGACCCTTGAGTTTGGGCGGTATCCTGCGATCGCAGACCACACCAGTGACCTCCCGCCATTTGGCCCAAGCAGCGCTTATCCGGCTATAGACATCGTGATCGATGCCTCCAGACTCGTGCATAACGGATCCAAGGTACCTGAACTTTTCCGACTTAACGGCTGGTTCAGGACCTATAAGGATAGTGCTCGAGTCCGGGCTCCCGCAGGCCATGTACTCGGTCTTCGACGCATTAAGTTTAAGACCGCCGTTCTCAAGCGTACCCTTCCACAGGTTCACTCTACGCTCCAGCATCAGTCGGTTCTCATCAATGAGTGCTATATCATCGGCATACATCATCAGCCATGGAGGCTGGTCTTGGATGTGAGCCGAGACAGTATCGAGCACCACATTGAATAAGAACGGACTAAGAGCCGAGCCCTGGTGAACCCCTACTGTAATGTGGAAAGGTTCAGTGTCGCCAACAGCAGTCCTAACCATAGAAGCGGATTCGTGGTACATATCTCTGATAATCCCAATATAGGCCTCAGGGATCCCTTTGGATCGCAATGCCCACCAGATACACTCACGAGGCACACAGTCAAAGGCCTTCTGCAGATCTAAAAAGGCCACATGCAGAGCTCTCCTTTTTTCCCTGTATGCCTCCATCAATGTTCTGAGGGCGAAAACGGCGTCCATAGTGCCCGATCCTGGCTGAAATCCATATTGAGACTCAGAGACAGTACACTCGCGGCGTAGCCTGAGGTCGATCATGCGCTCGAAGAGCTTCATGGTATGACTCATAAGCTTAATGCCCCTATAACTACCACAATCTTGAACACTGCCCCTTCCCTTGTAAATAGGGGTAATGAAGCTAAGCCGCCACTGGTGTGGCATCTTTCCAGTGTTCAAGATATGGTTAAAAAGGACAGTAAGTATGAGGACACCAAGAGAGCCCAACGATTTCCACGCTTCGATCGGAATATCGTCAGGCCCCACCGCTTTTCCGTTCTTCATGCGTCGAAGGCAATTACGAGTTTCGTCAAGGGTTATTGGGGCAATAAGTCCGAGGTTAGGGGGTGGGTCGTGATGAAGACTGCATGGGTGCTGAGTATTCAGCAACTCCTGGAAGTAGCTTCTCCACCTCTCCTTCACAGAGTCATGACTACAGAGCAGCGTGCCCTGGGAATCTCTGACGCAAAGACATTTTGCGATATCTTGCGTCGCTTTATCCCGGGAACGTGCCAGCTTGTAAATGAACTTCTGCCCCTCCACAGTTTCAAGTTTATCATAGAATGGTGACAAACTCTCACTGCGGGCTCTGGCTACAGCTCTTTTACTGGCATGTTTAGCTACTATGTACTCCAGTCTGTCTTCAGGAGAGTTAGATTGCTGCCACTTCTTAAAGGCATCCTTCTTTTCACGAGTCACCTCCTGCACCTTGTCATTCCACCACCATGTCTCCTTGTCGATGACACGTCCTCCCTTAGAAAGGCCAAGAACTCGCCTGCCTGCCGCAATGATTGCCGACTGAGCTCGATCCCAAGCATCCTGAGCAGTCTCGGTGTTAGTCAAAAGAAGATGACTTTTCACCTTTGCCAGGAACTCGGTCTGCATCGGTCCATTCAGCAACCACCACTTGATCCGAGGCCTACGTTTCTCGGCTACTTTCTTCTTCGGAGTGACGTTAAAGTCCATGACAAGAAGACGATGTTGAGCCGTTAGGCTTTCGCCTGGAATGACCTTACAGTTAGTTACCCTACCCATATGACACCGTCTGGTCAATAAGTAGTCTATTTGAGTTGAGTGGGACCCGCTCTTATACGTGATAAGGTGCTGAGGATTCTTTTGGAAGAACGTATTCACGACGGCCAGATCCGACGCAATACAGGTTCTCAGAATATTTTCTCCCTCTGTATTGCGAAGACCGTGCCCAAAACCCCCGTGAACACGTTCATACGGCTCAGCAGCCTTACCGACGTGACCGTTCAAGTCCCCCCCAACTAAGACCACTTCGGTAGACGGTACAGCAAGTAGCACCTCTTCATACTGCTCCCAGAATGTCTCCTTTTCAGACGCGCTACATCCCGCTTGGGGAGCATAGGCACTGATTAAGTTTGTGGTAACGCCCTCAATCAGTACCTTTACTCGCATCAAGCGGTCGCAGCGACGGTCAACTTATTATATAAGTATAAACATATTTTTTTTATAATTTTCGAATATTTAGCTATTATTCAAGGTAAATTGGGGGAAAAAGTGTAGACTAAGTGTACACTAAGTTCCCTCTGCCTACCCTGCTATGTGTAGGACATAGCATGAAGCTGATTTTTTAAAATATATTAACTATTTCTATACAAATTTCAGGTTACCCAAAACTGATAAATTTGACGATATTGATGAAGAATATGATGCAGCGTTTGCAGCCACGCAACCGTGCAACGCATTATTTCCTGAGTGTACGGAAACGGAGAATAGTCATGTACCTTATGTAGCTTATTAAATATGACAAATTACATTTTTAAGTTTCAAAATTGTGCAAGAAATTAAATATATTTATTTCTCTTTTTTGGATTTATCGGTAAAGGTTTTTTATAGTAGGAAGATTTTTTAAATTTATTTATTCAATTATTAACAGATAAAAAAAATATACACATGATTACAAATCTGTTTAAAGTACAATATTTTTATAGTAAGATCTTGCCAATACTACTAGAATAAAGAGAAAATAATTAAAAGCGTATTTTTGTAGCTTATGTTTCTTTGCCTAATAATTATATAAACTATATTATTATTTAAATATATTACATTTTTTAACCATCTAAGTCAATTCAAAGAAATTCAGCTTCACTTCAGCTTGGTGTTAAAGCCCTCCGTTCTCCATTTTGAGCCGCGTTATATACATATTATTTTTCCAAGCACGAACTAAATAATTGAAATGGATACTATTATATAAAATAGCTATCCAAAGATCACACGAATGCCAGCAACTGGTATTGCGTACTGATTGTATTGAAAATTGGTTCGTTTGACATACCGCTTATTGGTTTCGAGCTCCATACATTCGTATAAAAGCCACAAAATTCCTATTAAATGCGAACAACAATTCGTTGTATTTCGTATAACGTAATCATTTGGCAGATATTTTTCTTGTTAAAGTTTGAAAGTGATATTTAATTATTTTTCTTTTATTCGACGTGAGTTATTGTTGTTTTTGTATTATATTTTTTTTAATTCAAAAAGTTTTTTGAAGACTTATTTAAATATTAAAGGAACCGGATTTGAACTCCCACTGTCCAAGAACTGTCCGAGAAGAGGCGTGGATTCAAGTTCTTCTATTATAAAATATTTTTGATGTGATTGACATTATTAAAAATTAAAAGTAAATTGATAAAGTTGATATGCTTAAGATAAATGTTACTTGATGTGTTATTTTACAACTTGATTTAATACTTAAAATAGAAAAATCAGCTTCACGCTGTATCCCGCACAGCAGGGTAGGCAGAGGGAATCTAGTGTTTTTTTTAGACACTCCGTTCCCCACTTTCTGCCGAATTCTGGAGGCATTGCGTGTTGAGTGGCAGAACTCAACGCCGCGCTTAGCCCCGACACCAGAGCGAAGAAATGGAAATATAAATTTAAGTAAATATTTCATGTCCTCGAGTGGGGATCGAACCCACAACCAGTCGGTTTACAGTCACACTTTGTGCCGCTGCGCCGCGACTGGCCTCCACTTATTCACAGAAAAAAAATAATTTGGGGAATTGTGGGGAATAGAGTGTCTTAACACTAAGTTGCCTTTGCCTACCCTGCTGCGTGCGGGATACAGCGTAAAGCTGATGCATTAATTTAATATAGAATAGAAGAAAGTAAATAACATTTTATTGATGGCTTTTGAAACCTACGATTTTAATTAGTTAATTAAAATGTCAATATAAATGTTTATATTTAAGAGTGAACCATATTTGCTGTTATTTAGTTATTATGTTCAATGAAAGTATACAATAACAAAGATATCTATTTATTCACAAAAACTTATCAGGCACTTATTAAGAATTTTATTTTTTTTAAATGTTAAAATTTGTAAATATAATAAGAAATGTAAATTAATTAAACTTATTTTATTTTCTTTTTGTGGGCAAATATTACAAACACTTAAATTTGATTATATTATAAACACTTAAATTTGATTTCAATTTTCAACTTATTTCTTTCAAATTATCAGAAGAAACAGTTCGTTTAACTCGTTCTGTTAGAATTCTTTGGTTTCGTCATTGTCTTTCGAAACGTCACGTTTTCGTGACATATTGTGATTGCCTTTTTTGTATTTTTTAAAATCCATTTCTAATAGGAATATAACTGTACAGCCATTGACACAATACATGTTAATTGCTCTTTCATACCCGTCTGTACCACCGAGTGTTAAACATTGTGGTCCATTTCAGTTTCCCATCAGCTTCTTGTTTAGGAGATTTAATGATTATATTTTTCAAATATGTTCCTAAAATATACTTTAGTTTTTTATGTTATATTTGGTATTAATTGTAATGATAATTTCTATGAGAACAGTTCCATAGTTCAAAGTTTCGATGATAATAATTTGGATTCGCGTGTTCTGTCCAGGACAAAGAGATTTTTGATATTCCCGGATGGCAGTTCTCTTCAATTAGGTATGTAAGAATGTTATTTTCTATTTTTTATGTTTCTTTTTATCCGTATATTTAATAAGATATTTTTAATCGTTAAGTGACTATAAATTTCCGAACTAAGCTAGATTTAACTGCAATTAAAACGGGCTCAATCATTTTATAAGAAAAGAAATCACTATTTTTGACAAATATGTTTTAGTTTTTTGTTGCCAGACCGCAGCTTTAATACCTATTGGAGATATTTTCTTATATGGCAACACCGCAGCATTATCATGGAACTTACCAACAGATTCCAAACTTTTTTTAATGTTCAAAAATTATGAAAAAACATTTAATCGACGTGGAGATCAGAAAAGTATTTATTATGTTGACAAAGATGGAAAAATTCTAGGAAAAACTCCTTACACAAAGTAAGTCTCAAAAAAAATTTTATGCTAAAATATGTCTTAGAGTTACAGATACCTAAAAGTAAACATAGTTGTGGGTTCGATTCTCATTCGGGGTAGCATGATTATTTTTAAATTATTCTGCATTTCTCTATTTTGACTAGAACTGATCACGGTTTTGCATTGTGTATTAACAATAGCTATATATATTATAACATCAATATTCCTCTATATAACCTGTAGCTATCAAACAAGACACTAGATATAATCTTAAGAACTTGCATTATTTTTGATATTACAATGAAATGTAGAGTTCAACGCCATCTTGTTTAATCTCAGTGTTGTCTAACTTGTTTAATACACCCTGTATTTATGTAAATTTTAAATATATAAATATTCCTCCGTCCATATAAGAGTTTTTCGAGATTTAGAGGTCATTCATTATATTTAAGCCCGTAACTTTATTATTTACAGACGACCAATTGTCAATCCAGCTTTCGCAAAACGTAGTATTGATGAAATACCGACTTCTAGAAGTAATACAATAGATCGAGTCAAAATGCACGAAAAACATTCACTTCGAAATCTATTGAACAAGGAGTACTTAGATAAGGATAGTATACAGTTTCATAGGAAAAATCGACTGGAGATTTATAAGAAAATAATGTCAGTTATAACTGCGTAAGTTTAGAGCAAAATTTTGTTTTTCTTTTATTCCCATATATTGTACTGAGCGTTGTGCCGTAGCTGCACCGCATCTGATTGTAAGATTAACGGTTGTGGGTTCGATATACATTCGGTCAAGTTAATTATTAGCGTTTCCTCGCTCTGGTAGTAAGAAAAAGCGCAGCATGAGTTCCGCTACTCAACAAGCAATGTCACGAAAATTAGATGAGTGGTTAAAATGGAATATAAAAAAAGGAACCCTTATAAGGTCACTTTGTTGTCCGACCGTCTGTCTGCCTGACCAACTGTCTGTATGTCTATCTATCTGTATGTTTGTCAAGAGACTTTATGACAAGAACGCTTAGAAATATCGAGTTGAAATTCAATCCATATACTCAGATCTGCATGGTTCCTCGCAATCAAAATTAGTAATGTAATTGTGATTGACCTAATTTGGCGGCTAGCATCTACAGGTAGTACTAGTTCAGGAAAAAATGGGAAACCTATACATTTGTGGTTAAATCTTAAAAAATAATATATAGATGCATGCAAAATTTGGTATTAAAGCTAAGCTAAGATTGAATTTTAGAAAAAAAAATTGTACGGAATCCTCAGTGGGTGAGCCCAACTTGCGCTTGTCCGTTTGTTCGAATCCACCAACTGAGCTTAAATAATGAATTTCTTAAAGTAAATAACATCTTGTTTTATATCTAAATAAGATCTTCCTTGACACTTTAATTAAGAAAAGCCAGTGTTGTCAGTTTGTAAAGAAGATGTCACCGACTCGGAATGCATTTCTGAGAAGAGCCGGGCGTTAAATTCAACAGTTGCTCAGCAAGCTCTGTGTTCATTTATTCGAATAGTATCAAAATAAGAACTATTAAGGAATTAAATAAATAAATTAAATTAAATTAGCTTCACGCTGTATCCCGCACACAGCAGGGTAGGCAGAGGGAACCTAGTGTTAAGACACTCCGTTCCCCACTTTCTGCCGAATTTTGGAGGCATTGCGTGTTGAGTGGCAGAACTCAACGCCGCGCTTTGCCTCGACTCCAGAGCGAAGAAATGGAAATATAAATTTAAGTAAATATTTCATCTCCTCGAGTGGGGATCGAACCCACAACCAGTCGATTTTACAGTCACACTTTGTACCACTGCGCCACGACTGGCCTTAACTATTAAGGAAACCTTACTTAAGGCATCATGGCACAAGAGATTCATGTAAATGCGACTGGTTGTGGGTTCAATTCCCACTCGAGGAAATTAAGTTGACATATTGATATTTAGATACGCTTTAAGTAAATTATAAAAAAAATATTTAGATTTTTTTTGCCAAAATTATTCACAATTCTTTCTGATATTCCGTGTTTTCTTATGTTTATTTGAGGCAGTCGTGGAGTAGTCTAGGAAATATTTTGATTACCTCGTTTTGGTAACAAAGCAATATCTAGCAGAATAGGATGAGAAGTGGAGAACAGAGTTTCTTAACACAAGATTTCCTTTGCCTACTCTGCAACATGCAGAATACAGTAAACTGAGGAAGTTTGTAAAGCCAATTCTTAAGAAATTTAATCTTATTACGAAACTTATCCATCTAGAAAACTTTTTAAACCACATAATACCTACAAAAGCGTATTTTAAACCATACCAATAAAATGGGGTCGAAGTATTAAAAATTCCTTATATCCACCGACACCTGTTCCCCATCCAGTCTCGGCGGGGACGGCCGACAGTGCGTTCTTCACAAACTATGCGAGACGGCAAGGATTTCTAGACAAGGTGCATTCCTCGAGGAGCTTCTGCGCGTTGTCTTTACGTAAGTAGCGTTGAATTTCTCGAATGTTCGCCGTTGTTCGACATAGGTTGCCTTTGTGACTATTTAATATGTTTTAGCCTCAACTCAACTTTTGAGGCCAGTCGTGGTGCAGCGGCACGAATTGTGACTGTTTGTGGGTTCGATTACCACCAGAGGAGATGAAATATTTATTTATATTTATAATTCCATTTCTTCGCTTTGGAGTCGAGGCTAAGCGCGCCGTTTAGTTCTGCCACTCAACCCGCAATGCCTTCAGAATTCGGCAGAAAGTGAGGAACGGAGTGTTCCTTCTGCCTACCCTGCTGTGCGCGGGATAGAGCGTGAAGCTGATTTTTTTAAATATGCTTTAGTTTAGTTAAATATGACACCTTTGTGATACATTGGTACAGTGTTGTTGATTGTGATGACCTATACAATATAAAAAAAAATTATGACATTTTAAAAATAGGTTTTTGTTGACGTGATAACGTCTTATAAATCGATGAACGCTGGCTGCACGCACGAAAAAGCATGACACGTTGTCACGTTGCATCTGAGTCATGTGTGCAAGCGATAGCGCGGAAATAGCGATAGAGAGGCAAGATCGGCCAAAGAGTTCGGCTTGTATTAGGCATAGTTGTAGGTAAATTGATAATAAGTTTATTACTTATAATCAGTATAATTTAAGTAATAGATATTTGAAGTAACGAATGCGAATAAATATAATTTTATTGAAAAGTTTTTATTTACAATTAACTTTGTATTATACAGAATAATCAAATTCGGTAATATTTATTTTATCAGCTTCACGCTGTATCCCGCACACAGCAGGGTAGGCAGAGAGAACTTAGTGTTAAGACACTCCGTTCACCACTTTCTCCGTTCACCAAGTTCTGGAGGCATTGCGTGTTGAGGCGGACCTCAACGCCGCGCTTTGCCTCGATATCAAAGCGAAGAAATGAAAATACAAATGTAAATTAATATTTCATCTCCTCGAGTGGGGATCGAACCTTTAACCAGTTGATTTTGCAGTCACACTTTGTGCCCCTGCGCCACGACCGGCCTCTCGGTAATATTAATTCAATTTAATTCATACAAGTATACAACTCTAATAAATAAAATGTTTATTTTCAAAATATTTTCATTTTCTCGCTCTATTAAAGACAAAACGGAATGAATCAAATTTAGGCAGAAAGTGGTGAACGGAGTGTCCTAATCTTTACTACTACTCTACGTTTTCCATCTCCCTGCTGTATTCAGGGTTTACATTGTAATTAAGATTCTGCTGTTTATTTACAGATTACCTAAAGGCAAAGATTTCGATGAAGGAAACCATAAAGATTTTGACGAAGCTCACAGTGCAAAAGACAATTGCGACGCTTTATATCCAGAATGTTCTATAAAATTATAATAAAAATAGTTCATATTTTTTTCCTCCGAGTTGTTATTTTTTATTTATCTGACATTTCAAGAGAGAACCTATTGTATCCTTTCTCCGTTCAGCACTTTCTTTACATTTTTGAAAATTTGCGTATAAAATAACGTAACCGAACACCGCGCTCCGTACCATTACAATAAACAACTTCAAAAGTACCAAGCCGCCTTTATTTTTAGGTTCCACTCAATAATAGTATTAAGCTCGAAATCCTCTATAAAATAGCGGATAGACGAACAAGCTCTTTCATTTATCCCTTATGGCAAAGCTTTATATGAATTCAATTTTGTTTTTATTGATGAACAAAATTGTGTTTGTTTTTTTTTCAATCTTTAAAAGGTTTTTGTATAGCAAATTGAATATCTCATCTAATTATGTATATAACTCGTTTTCGTACAGTAAGATACACTTTGCAAGGCTTAAGCTGAATTTTGCATTTGTGTCAGTGCCTCTGGAAGTAGAGCAAAACTTTTAAAAATAAAGTTTATTATTAGAGATTAAAAGAAAAATTTAAACTTAAGAACATATTATATCTATTGTTCTTCACTGTATATTGCATTCTTAGATATTTTGCTGTCGTCTGTTGTGTCGTTAATAATGAACCGTTCGATTACATTATGATTAAAAACAACGTTGTGTTCACGATTTTTTTTGTCTTTTTGCTGCTTGTTCACAATTTTTTTCATTCTTCTATAGTGATAAATAGTTCCAATTTTATCTTTATTTTTTTTTATATTAAAGACTAAAATAAAATATTTAAAATTAAATAAGCTTAACAAATGCAAAGCTCAGCTTAGTCCTCGCAGATTACACCTTTTAAAGTAAGAGGGAGCTACTTAGCATTCCATGGGTCCACTGTACCAATCGTTGCAACCTAAGTGTCCTTTTGGGGGAAAAGGGGGTTATAAATGCGCATAAAGGCTTGCCTCCACTGTCCAAGCTCTTCTCATTCCCAATCAAATTTAAAAAAGCCAATTTTATATATATTTTTTTAAATTTGCCTTATATTTGTAATAAGCATCAAAATATCATATTATCGTTTATTTCAAAACCTTTTATAAGAAGTTTTATGTTTACAAAAAATATTTCTATAATATATTGTAATATGATATTCACTTTGATTTTATAAAAAGAATTTAATCTATCCGTCTTGATATGATTTTTCATAAAAGTTTCATATCCGAGAGGACTTATTGCATTGCGTGGTCATCTAATATTGTAATAACGTCTAACCTCATAAGTAATAAAAATACATTTTTCACTAGTATGTGTACAAAATTGAATTTTGTATTATATTTTAAAATATTATCCATATTATATGCGAAATAAAATCTTAATTCTGTGTTAAGACTCTCCTTTCTCCGTTTCCGTCTTTCCTCTCTCCTTTATAAAATAAATCAGCTTCACGCTGCACACGCACACAGCAGGGTAGGCACAGGGAACCTAATGTTAAGACACTCCGTTCCCCACTTTCTGCCGAATTCTGGAGGCATTGCGTGTTGAGTGGCAGAACTCAACGCCTCGCTTTCCCTCGACACCAGCGCGATGAAATGAAAATATAAATTTATGTAAATATTTTATCACCTCGAGTGGAGATCGAACCCACAACCAGTCGGTTTTGCAGTTACACTTTGTGACCCCCCCCCACGACGAAAATAATACAACCCCCTGAATGAGAATCAATCTCGCAATTATTGAGTTTACAACCAGGCGTATACTGTAAACACAAAATTTTGTAATTATATCTGAAGTTTTCAAGTGACGAGAAACTAGCTGTTATTTTATATTCACAAAATGTTCCGTCTAAGTGTAGTGAAACTATTAAAGAATTTATCCTCTTTGTAACTAACATATAATTTAACTACAATAGGCATTGAGGCATTCGTGGTGCAGGTTCGATACCCACCCGCGCAAATAAATTGTTACCTATCATTAATATTTTCATTTTCTTGACACCAAATCAAATTCCTAACGTACAGTTGGCGCCACTCAACACGCAATGCCTCGAAAAAATCGGTGAAAAGTATACAGAGTGTCTTAACACTAGGTTCTCTCTACCTACCCTGTTGTATGTTAAGGTATTTTTTTTATATATTCATCATATTTAAAGAAAAGAATATATACACTGAAGTAGAATTTCTGTACAATATTTGCTCAAGCAGGAAATTGGGATTAAGCAATTCAATTCGCGTAATTAGGTCTGGAAACTTGTCCCGTTGACATTGGTTGCTGCATTTCGTCCGGTGCATAAATGTTATTAAATTTTATTATATATTATTTAGTTAATATTTCAATATTTTGTCAAAGGCATTCCGCTGATATTAAAAAAGACACATACGAAGACCTCTTCTTGCTTCAGGGAAACAAAGTTGTAATTAAGGCTCTCGTAAATAAGGGTAATGAAACTAAGCCTCCACTGGTGTGGCATCTTTCCAGTGTCCAAGATATAGTTAAAAAGGTCAGTAAGTATGAGCACACCGAGTTCCGTCAAGGGTTTTCGGGGCAACAAGTTTGAAGTTAGATGGTGGTTCGTGATGAAGACTGCATGGACGCTGAGTATTTAGCAACTCCTTGAATACATACAACACGTTCATATAGCTCAGCAGCTCTTCAAACGGGACTGTTTTAGCCACTTTACAAGCTTTTTTTTTATTTAACTAGCCGTGTTAGTTATTATATTCCTTTTATTCTTTCTCCTGGCATTAATACCGGCGAATGTTGCCAGGATCTGTCTTCCTGCGTAACTTACTGCACTTTGCACGGTCCGTAACGTCGTGCCATGTTAGTTAGTGTGTACGTAGTGATTGGGAAATGAAATTACATAATCAATATTGTTGTTAATTCAAAATGGCTACCACAACAAAATGGCGAATTTATATTCTTTTGTTAGAAATCGGAAGTGGGTAACGTTTTTAAAAAAACACGTTAAATACACATTGTCTATATGATTCTAAACTATTTGGAACGGGATACTATGTAATTGCAATAGGTGATATGTATCACCTACTAACAATACTTCACACTAGTTGCCTTCCAATAGGGTCAGTCACTTACAAGCAACTGTCCCCCGGTTGACACAATTCCACTGCTTTTATAGTTATTTTCCACCTAAATCTACCCTCTCTTACACGAATACGCTAACACTTTATACAATTCACCTAATTTATATATCAATGCTTGTTTTGTACAGGACAATACACTATGAAATAAAAAAAAACTTGACTTTAAAAATTGTTTTTATTTTGATGAATATTTTATAGGCCGTCTTAACATAAATAAAATGACAAACGAAAATATGTTTTGAATTGGAAAGAAATTTCTTAGTAAGCTCGCCAATATAAATATCTTGGGGCGATCTATAAACAACAGAGTGCGTTGTTGTGTCTACGTCTGATGTTTAAAGTAGTAAGTTAATATTGTTAGTGACAGAATAAAAAATATTCTATCAAGTCAAAAAATTAAGAAATTTGATCGGGAGCATTAGAATCTACTACTACTCCTTGTACTACTCATACTTTCTCGTTTTTTTTAGTTTCACACCATATCTGCACTAGCAAAGTAGATAGAGGGAACCTGAAAACCTAGTGTTAAGGTATTTCGTTCCCATTAAAATACTTCCTTTTCCGCTGCTTTGTTGTATTAATTTAGACTCTTTAAAAATCTAGTCAGTACACCCTTAACACAAAAATAACCGTTAAACTAACGTCATGAAGTGATAATTGCTTTCATTATACACATTTTCAAAGCGTTCCGCCATTCAACTATCAGTACAACTCATTTTAATACCACAGTATTATCATCTTTCTTTAAATACTATGAAAAAAACTTATTATTTAACATTTTTTATGTGTATAATATGCTTATATTTAGTTTGGAAAGTGGATTTTATTGAAAAAAGCGAAATGCGAGTGTTGTCTAGAAGTAAAAGGTCTCTAGTATTTCCAGAAGGCAGTTCATTTCAATTAGGTAAGTCTGTGTTACTTGGCTCTATTTTTTATGATAACTTAGTTAACATATAGTAATTGAGGCCAGCCGCTGGGGTACAAGACTGTAAACGCGACAGGTTCGATTCCCACACGAGGAAATTTTATATTTATTATTTTCATTTCTTAGCTCCTGTAACGAGGCAAGGAACCACGTTAAGTTTCGTCACTCAAAAAGTGACTAAACTTAACGTGGTTCCAAAGCACAACTCAACAACAACTCAAAGGCATAGCCTCCAGATTATGTCAAAAATTACGGAAATGTGTACAGGGAAGTGTCTTAGCACTAAGGTTCCCAGGTTCTCCCTGCCTGTCTTGCTCTGTCAATACTTTTAGTTATATTGCATTTGGTCCAACAATGAATGAGTAAATATACGCAATTTAAAAAAAAATCAATTGCAAAATTGACAAACTGAAAATTTGTAATGTTATCCCGACTATGTTATTGTTTCAACATTATTGCGCCTCGTGAAAGCCGTCCGAGCGCTCAACCTAATTTAAAGGTTCCCAAAATTATTTTTTCTATCTTTGGTTTAGAAAAATATAACTAAAAATATTTGCTCTTCATAATAAATAAAAAAGAAACAGCTCGATATTTTTTAGAGTCAAAACTCTCTCTACACCGTTTTCAGCCTGGACGCGTTGAGTGGTGGAGCTTAACTCCGCACTTCGTCTTGTCATAGCGGGAAAATAAGAATTTCGCGTCTTCAGTCAATAAAAAATTAAATAAAACACAATATTTTCAATTTTGCACAATAAAGAAACGCTTAACATTAGTTAATGAAAATATGAACTAATATCCAAATTCAATAAGCCTAAAAAGTCAAAGCTTTATCCACGATTCTCATCGCTCGAAACGTTTAAACTAAACAAGCAAACTCTGTCAAATAATACTTCATAAAAAAAGGGAATATTTTTCTGTATTTGAAGTACACACAAATGCCACTTGCTCTAAGATCGAGATGAGGACTTTTCAAGATATTATCATGTTTTTGAATTTACGCAACAATAAATATCCAAGTGATTCAAGTTCGTTTTGCTCTTTTTTAAATTATTATGAATAAATGTCGTGGAAAAAAATGTTATAGTTTATTATTTATAAGATGTTTAAGGCTCGTTGGTTGTTTTGAAGGAAGCGGAAGTAGCTGATTCGAAAGCTGTCATACATAAATCATTTTCAAATACACGTACACATACAAGTGTAGTGTGTATATATATATATATATATATATATATATGGAATATAATATATATATATATATATACCCTAAGGCAAGATATATATATATATATATATATATATATATATATATATATATATATATATATATATATTTATTAGTATAGATTTCTCTTTCCAACGTTTTAACGTTTTTTACTTTTTAATAATAATTGTAATAAATAAAATAAAACAACAGCTTGTCAAACAATCAATCTCTCTATGTTCGAATTTGATATTTACATAAATTTATTTACGTATAACTAGTTTGTAGCAAACTTAAAGACTTTTTTTTTATTATTAACTTAACTTCACACTTTATCCTTAGAGAGAACGGAGCGCCAAACGCTACGGTCTCTATATATCTCTTTCGCCTGTTTTATTTTATTTTTCGATGTTTTATTATTAAAAATTGATTTTAATTTTATTTCATTACAGTATTTTGCGTGCAAACATCAGCATTAATACCTATAGGAGATATATTTCTATATGGGAATACAGCAGCCCTGGCATGGAACTTACCAACTGATCCAAAGCATCTATTAATGATTAAAAACAAGAATGCTAGAGAACAAGAAGAACAGCAAGATGAATCACAAAATAGATATAAAAGGTACAACAATAAATTTATCAAATTTCTATTAGAGGCCAGTCGTGGCGCAGGGGTACAAAGCGTGACTTTAAGCGCTACATACAGGTTGTGGGTTCGATTCCTACTCCAGGAAATGGAATATTTAATATTTTCATTTCTTTGTTTTGGTGTCCAGTTAGGTTTCGTCACTCGACACGATATGCCTTTATAATTCGGAAGAAAATGGGGAACGGAATGTCTTAGCACTAGGTTTCCGCTGCTACCCTGCTGTGTGCGGGACATAGCTTGAAACTGGAAAAAATCTATTAAGTAAAAAAAGGGGGTTAGTGACTTTTATCATTCATAAATAACAGTATAAAGTAGTAAGTATCGATTTTGTAAGGGTTTAGTAAAACATTGCTTTCCTTAGTTTAATAGGATAAATTTCCTGTGCCTTTTGACCTTTAAAATATACTCGTGCTTCACGCTAGAATCTCTCTATTTGGGACAAAAGTATAGAATAGCTATATGGAAGATCCACTTCATAAAGATTCGCTTATGAATATGGTTATGATTTTTAGAGTTGCGGCGCTGAGTTCAGCCGAGTTCAGCCGAATTTGGTGAAAATGGGAAACAGAGAATCTTAACACTACATTCCCTCTGCTCACGCTGCTACGTGCATGATACAGCGTGAAGTTTATAAATTGAGTATTCTCTCTGATTTGAATAACATTTATGCCCAAAAAGTAACTTCTAATTTCTTTCAGATCGAGTATCGTCAGCCCGACGTTCACAAAACGCAGTGCCGATAGAAATACGAGTTTCAAAGAGAAACTGAAAATTAAAATAGATCGCGCAAAAATGCACAACGAAAAGACAAAGCGAGATTTCCTCAAAAAACAACATTTGGATCATGAAAGTCTCGAAATTCATAGGATTAGTCGAGTTGGGTTGTATGAGAAATTAGAGCCGCTTATTACAACGTAAGTTTGTTTGTGTTTTGTGTTTTCTTTTATTTTGACGCTTCATTCCGTAAACAGGGCTTAGTGTTAAGGCACTCCGTTCTCGCATAATTCAAGACATTGTGTCTTGAGTGACCAAACAGGGAAATCACCCAGCCCAATAACCTAACCAGCGTAGGTATCCCCACGCTGATAACGCAGAAATCGAACCTACAACCACTGTATTTTATAGTTAGATGCTGCCTTATTCCGCGTTGCGATGGTCTCTAACTTTTTATTTTTGTAAAAATTAAGTTAAATTAAATTAAATTAATTAGCTTTACGCTATATCCCGCACACATCAGGATAGGCAGAGGGAACCACTCTCTGCCGAATTCTGAAGTGTTGAGTGGCAGAACTCAACGCCGCGCTTAGCCTCGACACCAGAGCGAAGAAATGGAAATATAAACATAAGTAAATATTTAATCTCTTCAAGTGAGGATCGAACTCACAACCAGTCGGTTTTACAGTCACATTTCGTGCCACTGCGCTACGACTACCCTCAAATTTATTTATTACATATTATTTTAATATTTTTAGGCACAGGTTCAGGATCTTCAATCAAAATGTATGCGTTTCATAATATTTTTCTTAGCTCACATTAAAAGTATGATTGAACTCAATATTTATTTTCAGTTTAGGAGGCGACGGTCGACAATGTGTACTTTACAAACTATGTGAATCTGCAAAGTCTTCAGAGCAAGGCACTTTCTTACAAGAGTTTCTGAGAGTTATTTTTACGTAAGTAGCACATTTAGTTTTCTCAACATCATTTCCAATTTTCAGTTTCAATTTGATAATCTGTTTTATGATCCACTAATAGCAAGTGATTTATGAAATAAAATTTTACTTTATTTAGTAGAAATGACTTTTTTGGTTTGTGAACGACAAATGAGTATAATATTAGCGAAAATTAATCAAATTCGCATTGGAGTCGCGCACGAAGGGTTACGTACTTTCTATAAAAACAACAAAAAATCTTGTTAATTATATTGGATTCCTCTTAAATATTTATGTAATTCTGTTATTAGTTGTTATAGCGAATAGAATCTACCTAATGTAGATTCTTAAGTTCTCTCTACCTATTCTGTTACATGTGGATACAACGTGAAGCTAGAAAAATGAATTAAATTAAAAACATTTTTTCCTATATCGTAATAAATGCAACAGAGATGATACTTTTAATTATAACAAAAAAAAATGGTCATTGCATGCTAATGAATCCATAAAATAAAAAAAACCGATAAAAAAATCAAGATCACGCTGTATCCCGGTAGGCAGAGGGAACCTCGTGTTAAGATATTTCGTTTAGAACGAAGAAATGAAAATATAAATGTCCACAACCAATCGCATTTACAGGCACACTTTGCGCCTCTGTGCCACGACTGGCCTCAAAATACTAATAATAAACAGATAATATTAAAATTATGTTAAAAAATATTTATTTCAGATTACCAAAAGGTAGGCAGCCTCAGAAAAAACACATAATTTACGATAAAACACATACGCCGAGTGACGATTGTGCTACTTTATATCCGGATTGTGATTTAAACTTACCGTTACAAACGATTAATAAATAAAAAAAAATTTAAGCCTTTAATTTGTTATATCTTAAGTTAGAGTTTTTTTTACAGCTTTTACATTTAATTACGCCGTATATGTTATCCCGCACGTAGCACGGTAGACAGAGGGAATCTGGGAACCTAGTGTTAGGATACTCCGATCCCTGGAAAGCCTAAAATTATGCTGATAAATAGAAATATCGACATTTTATTCCTGTATACGAAATTTTAAAAAAGGACACAAAAATATTATATGTTCTTCTGAAAATATTTTGTATTTTATAAATTTGAGATAACCCACTTATACTACTATTGTAATATGAATATAAAAATTATTTTTAGTTAGGATTAGTAAGAAAAAGAAGAGATTAGTCCCGCATACAGCAGTCCTCCATTCCCCACTTTTGTGCGGAATTCTGGAGGCACTTGCGTGTTAATTTGTAGAATTCAACGCCGTGCTTTACCTCGACATCAAAGCGAAGAAATGGAAATAAAAATTTAAGTAAATATTTCATCTCCTCGAGTGGGGATCGAACCTACAACCAGTCGGTTTTACAGTCACATTCCGTGCTGTTGCACCACGACTGTAATAGAAAAATGGGAATTAATGATAGATACCAAATAACCAAACAACAGTACATCGAAAATGTATCAAAATATACAAAACGCTCGACGACGTTTGCCTGTTTGGATCGGTCATTTCGCAACCAAGCGTCCGCACCGTGCGGCTCGTCGGCATCTATTTTGATTTGATTTTAAAGGTCGTCAGTGATATCTCGCAAAGTTTAAGCTAAAATTTTAATCTGGATGAAATCCTGAAGGTGACTAATTAATTTAATAAGGATGAATACCAAATTATAGAAAATACGTATACACTAAACCGATAAACTAAAAGTAAATATATTAAAACGGTTTCTGGGGTTTAACCTTCAATAATAAACATATACCATCGCGGACTTTCTTATATGTTTTTAAAGAACATAGTTTTTATTTGTCTTATAAGGTTGAGTTAGCGCACGAACATGTCATAAATTGTATATCACATAGAAAAATATTTTAATATATAATTATTTATCGAGACTCTTTAGTAACGGTAATATATAGTTAGGTAGATTCCTATATGTCTATATGTCAAAGAAGATGTTAATAATATAGGCAAGTACGAAACTGTATGTTTGTATAGCATAGACATTACGAGTACTTGTCAGACTAATTTTTTTCTTATTTTTTTTTAATAATAGTTCTAAATGATTTAGTTTATCTAACAAACGCTGCTTAAAATATGTTTGTCACTTTCAAGATATAATATTGAATGGCGTAATTCAACGCCGTGCTTTATTTCGTTATCAGAGTGAAAAAATGAAGAAAAGAAAACCCCTAACTAATAATCGAACCCACAGCAGTCGCCTTTATTAGTCGTTGCGTTACTACGTTACACGGACCTCCTTTTTATATTAATAATAGTTAGTTTATAACAAAAAGCTCCATGATGTATATATGTGCATTATTCCATTTTCGCAAATATAATTCAGCATTCTATTCTCTATTCTTAATGTTGACTTTTGAACTATATATTTTTTTTAAATCTGTAGTGCTCATTTTGCCTTAACACCATCAAAAACGTCATCTTACTTTTAGTGTCACTTGAAATAGAATTGAACTCCCGACTATCATGTTCCCGTATCATATCCCGTATATAGCAGTGTAAACAGAGTACCACATTAGGTTAAGACACTCCGTTTCCTATCTTCCACCGAAACTTCGCGGCATTGCGCTAATGGCGTAACTCAACGCGCTTTGCCTCTTCATCAGTGCCAAGAAATGAAAATTAACGTTAAAAGCATAATATTACAATATCATGTAACCTAAGATAGGAGAAGTCACGAAAACAATATAGTAGTCATCGCCAATAAGTTACAATTCTCAACATTCCATTGTAACTTTTCCTCGCGGACCTTAATTGAATGTCAACAAATATGTTCTCATTTGCACTGTTTGCTCTACAATACATACTTGCCAATTGGCCAGTCGTTGTTTGAGCTTACACGCTTTATAGAGCAGTCACGACTTATAAGTCGTATGCTTTGTTTAGTTTTTTTTTTAAATAATTTTGTTGAAAATTTTAAGTGTAATTACTGTAATTTTAAAATTGACATTTATTTAAATTATTATAATTTGATTATTTGATGGTAAGTTTTTGTTGATTACATTAATTTCTCCATCGATGATGATGGTAGGTTCGGTTTCCATTTGAAGATATTTTTTTATAATCTTTCATGATCTGGCTATAAAATCGAGCATTGAGCTTACAATGTCTTAATTCTATTGTTCTAAAATTAGCATTAAGTAGAGAACAGAGTGATGAACTTTTCTCTCTTTGCCTACTGTACTATAAATTATATACACTCACCAAAAAAATTTAAAATGATCTATTTTCGTTATTGATGTAAATAATATACAGATATGTTACAATTACATAAAAATCACATTTAATTAATCAAACCTGACTGGTTAACGCAAAAAGAAATATGGTAGAGAAAAATTCACCCAAAAAATAATTTCAGCATAAAAATGACTAAGGAACCATTTATGTCAACAGCTGTTAAATTATACGAACGTATACTTGAAATATTAGGAGTGGTTTTGTGTATAAGCTTTTTGAGCTTTGTAAGTTCCGTTATAAACAGTACATATATAGTAGATATTTCAGTATGTAGAAGGAAAAAAATATTTTAAAATTGTGTATGAATATAATTTTAAAATCGAGACCAGTCATGGCGTGACTGTTGCAGATTCGATTGCTACTCGAGGAACTTAATTATATAATGTTAATTTTTTTTCTCTCTGGTAACGAGGCGAAGCACGTTGTTGAGCTCCGCCACTCAATACGCGATGCCTCCAAAGTTCGGAGGAATGTGTGACTTAAACCTGTAATCACAGGTTCCTTCTGCGTACCTTGACATGTGCTAAATATAGTGTGAAATAAAAAAAAGATGCAATTATTACATTTATCATAGCTGTACAATAGATTTATAGATCAGGTACTACTTGTCATCCGCAATTTCATTGAGTACACATTAAGACTAAATTTGGTAATATTTGAAAAATGGAAAAAAAAATCCCGACGGACTTTTCAACTTTCTTAGCCTAGTAATTAACGCCGTGCGCTGTCTATTAATCATTCATTAACAAAAGGGATTTGTATAAAACAAAAAAAACAACTAAAACTATCTGAAAACTGAAGGAAAAGTCGCAAACGCAAGATCACAATTCTTTAATTCTTTTCCTTTGAAAATTTACTGGCGATTCCTAAAAATGAGACCACATAAGCTATCAAGAAACCAAATCTACTTAGGTCTTACCATACAAATGATTGCACTATTTGCTGGAGGATTTAGGTCTTAGCCTCCGGGATAAGCCACTTATCTTTTTAAGCTTTTCCTAGTTTCATTTTGAATCAATTTAACAAAATTCTAAATTTATTTTCTTTATGAGAAAATTGAATGAACCATTTATGCTTTAGAGGGTTGATTGTAGATGCGATGGTTGTAAGTTCAATCTCAACTCGCGAAATGAATCTTTGAATTGTCTCGAATTTAAGTGGAAAGTGGAGATGAGTATGTCATAGGAAATAAGCAAAGATATCTTGTAGGTTGTAGTTCTTTTAATTAGGTTACCACTTCCTCTCTCTGCCTGCTATGCTGTGTGACACAGCGTGAAGCTGATTTATTTAATTGCTACATTTTCTTATAGTCTGTTATTTAGAAGGAAAATTTGTACATAATTTTAATTAAATCTACTATACAATTTTCTTCATAGTTTCTTATCAAAATGATGGTGAATCTGAATATTGTTCTCTTATTGCTGGAGGTAGTTTTAACGGCTTCCGGCCAAAATAGGGAGGTCCCTACAAAAGATCCGGAAAGTTCACTAAGAATACTTTCAAGGAGGAAGCGGTATTTGATATTTCCTGACGGTAGTTCTTTTCAATTGGGTACGTAGAACTATGAATATTTTTGTTGAATGCAATAGATTTTCTTATTATATCTTTTGCATGTAGATTTGCTAACAATACATGTTTTTAGCTTTTGATTAGCTAATTTATATCAGGTAAAATTAAAATGATAAAATAATTACATTAAATGAGACCAGTCGTGGCATAAGAATACAAGTGATAGGTTGTGGATTCGATTTCCACTCGAGGAAATGAAATTTTTAATATTTTAAGAAGTGGAAATAAATCCGGAACCCGGTGAAAAGTGATGAGCGGAGGTGCCTTAATGGAAATGGCATGTCTTAACACTAAGATCCCAGGTTCCTTCTGCCTACACCGCTGTGCAGGATGCAGCGTGAAACTAAAAAAAGTTTTTTTCTTTATAGTATTCTGTACTCAAAATCATGGCTACTTGCAAGTTGGTGATGTAGTATGGTTTGGCAATACCGCGGCTTTAGCCTGGGAGCTACCTTCTGACCCAAAATATTTCAATTTCTTCAACAAGTACGATAAACTCCATGCAGCTGAAAACAGAGACGGTGTATCCAAACTTATATACTTCTTAGATGAAAATGGCAAAATTCTTTCTAAGAAGCCGTACCACAAGTAAGTAAACGTTTCTAAAATTATGAAAAATAATTTCAAAGTTTTTGCTGAAAAGTTTCAGATTTCTAAATGTAAAATACATTCTTTGAGGATAGTTCTTTTCATGAAATTCTTTTATCATTTTTTATCTTTAAATATCACGAATATCCCAGGATGGGTATGGCTTAGCTAGTTTTGCCTTTACTTTGGTACTAGCTTAAAAGGTATTACATTTCTAAAATTGAGGCTAAACGTGGTGCAGAAGCACAAACTGTGACTGTAAACGTGACTGGTTGTGGGTTCGATCCGTACTCGAGGAAATAAAATATTTATTTAAATTTATATTTGATTTCTTTAGTCTTGCATCGAGGCAAAGCGCGGCGTAGTAGTAGTAGAGTCCCGCAACTCAACACGCATTGCCTCCAAAATTCGGCGGTAAGTAGGGAACGGCGTGTCTTAGCACTAGGCTCCCTCTGCTTACCCTGCTGTGTGCGTGATACAGCGTGAAGCTGATGTTTTGATTTAATTTAATTTTACATTTCTAAAATCTAATACAGAAATTTTTACATTTAATTTATATTCTTTGGTACATTCTAACTGACGGTGTTGAAATATATCTGGCTGCAGTGGATAGTTGTGGTGTAAAATTCCATTAGGAACACCTTGTGTTGTTAACTTTGTGTTTTTTTAATTTACCATTCCGTAAATAAGAAATAATAATATGTAAGTTTTTTTTTATAGAGGCGGTCGTCGTTTAAGGACAGCTTATAACTGTAAACGGAACGTTGATGAGGTTCAATTCCCATTTCGGGGAACGAATTATTTTTATTTCCACGCTCTGATAAAAAGACAAAGCGCAGCGTTAAGCTCTGCCTCTGGATTTATAAATGAGGAAATATGTTAACCTTAAGTTCCTTTTACCTAATCTGCTATGAGACAAAATGTTCATAACGTTCTGATGTTTTATTGTAGGAGAATTATAGTGAATCCAGCATTTGCCAAAAGGAGTGTAGACGACCATTTGTGTGATGAAGGCGTGAATAAATCTTCCATTCAAGAGTTGCGCGAGAGGAAAAATTATGTAAACCTCTTGAACAATCTCGAGAGTGATGCCATCGATTTTCATAGAGACGGAAGAAAGAGCTTTTTTATGCAATTAGAAAAGTTTATACAAGCGTAAGTATATGAATATAGGATTTTTTTAAATTTTTTTTATCAGCTTCACGCTGTATCCCGCACACCCTGATGTGTAGGCAGAGGGTACCTCGTGTTAAGACACTCCGTTCCCCACTTTCCGCCGAATTCTGAAGGCATTGCGTGCAGAGTGGCGGAATTCAACGCCGCGCTTTGACTCGACATCAGAGCGGAGAAATGAAAATATAAATGTAAATAAATATTTCACTTCTCGAGTGAGGATTGAACCCACAACCAGTCGATTTTACAGTCACACTTTGTGCCTCTGCGCCACGACCGGCATCATATATAGGATTTTATTGAGTTATGATCAAGTTATATAAAAAAAAAATAATTATATTATATCTAAAATCGTCAGTTTCAAATGTGGGTATGTTTAAGTCTCTCAGAGTGCTGCTTCGGTTTCCTTACGGAATGAATTATTGTAACTTCCTCGCTTTGGTAATGCATAGCTTACATAGCAAGCATGTATTTATAAGAACAATCAATTTAATTGTCTTATAGAAACATAATAATATTTTTTTGATAACTACTATAAAAATTTGAACGTAGCCGGATTCGAACTTCCGCCTCTTTGAAATCATCCAAGCGTCCTGAACACTCAGACATTTCTCTGACAGTTCTTATGAAAGTTTGACGAAAATCTTATACTTTAAAATAAGCATTTGACAAGAGAGTATATTTTAAAGTTATGGAAAGCAAAATAAATAGCTTCTGGTCTATCTGGAGGTCCATTGATTGATCAACGACCGTCAGTATGGCTTCTGCCATGGTCGTTCGTGTTAAACTAGACGATTGTCTAGTTTACCCAAACCACAACTTGCCTGCAGTTATTGGAAACAAGGGCGACAGTCTGGAAGTTTGTCAGAACATGATAAAGGCGTTCAATCGCGTGTGGCACTGGAATCTTACAGAACTTCCATTTTACGGGCTTCCTACTAATTTATAGAAGTGGTTCGCCAGCTACCTCACTTCGCACAGAGTTAAGGTCGCTGTCAACGGATTCGTTGCAGATGATAGACTAACTGCTGCTGACTGCTGCATATTTCGACCGCGAAGGTCTCAAAAAAACGTTGACCAGTGCTAAATTAAATTTATGTATTATGTTAAGACGTCCCTCAGGAATGTTTCTTTCCACCCCATACAGAATCTATTTCGTCGTATATCGTTCAGAAGACACAAGTCAACCATTAGGAAAACTCCATTTCTGACAACCAGTTTTCCAGAACATTTATTTTAAAGAGATGGAGATGGAGGATGGACACACACACAAACACACAAACACACACACACACACACACTTTAAAATTTTAAAAATAAAAAAATGGACAATAAAAATAAAACTATGACAAATTTAAAGAGATAAATCTTAAGAATACACTTAAGTTATCTTACGAAGTTCAATTCGTCAACTTTAAAAGTACAAGATTATATAGCGAAACTTTCCTAAAGTCAAACTTGCTGTACCAGAAAGATTTTACACAATAGATAAAAGAATTAGTCGTCTGAGTGTTCATAGATGTGGGACTTTTAAACAACTTTATTTAAGAAATATTTTCTTAGAAAGTATTATTGTTACAATAAAATTTCTACGATTGCAACAAAGACAGCAACGTATATTTTATTGATGTTGAATTTAAGGATATCAATCAACGGGAACACCATTCTTCATTGCTGTTTAAGTATTAAGAACATAGTATTAAAAATCGATGTATGTTAATAAGTATGTTTGCAAAACACCGTTTGCGTGAAGCATAAAACGAAAGAAAAATTATGTAACAAGCATGAGGACCGCCCTGTCGGGGATATAAATTTATAAAGAGATAGATGGTGACAGTGGACGTGCCGAAAAAAGTATGTTAATACCGTAGCCACGGAACCTAGTGTCAAAACACTCCGTTCCATATTAAGAAGTCACTTCCGTTCTCTATTTTCCGCCCAACGCCGATAAAAATTGAGCCCACAACGGCGAACATGCGGCGGCACAACTGGAATTTGAACTTACTATTAAAAATCTCAATTAGACGTATTCTAACTATTTATACTATTAATATGTTTTAAATTAACAATAACATAAAAATATATTTTTTCAGTTTAGGATGGAGCGGTAGAGACTGTGTGCTACGCTTGCTGTGCGACTACGGCAACGAGGCGACAGAGCAAGGCATGTTTTTAAAGGAAATCATAAGAGCTACATTTACGTGAGTATTTTTTTCTATTATTCGCCATCTGTACACTTTTGTTTACTATATTTTATGGTTTTATGGCAGTTTATATCCTATGGATAAATTTCGGATAGAAGTTCGTGTGCGGAATTTCACCCAGTATATTGTTATTTTCATAATATTGAGAAAAATATGCTGTTATATTTTGTTTATAGGCCAGTCGTGGCACAGTTGCACAAAATGTGACTGTAAAAGCGACTGGTTGTGGATTCGATCCCCACTCGAGGAAATCTAATATTTATTTAAGTTTATATTTCCCTTTCGTCGCTCTGGTGTCAAGGCAAAATTTTTAGTAGCGGAATATCGCACTTTGTGTTTTTCACCAGAGCGGTCCAATAAAAATAATTGGAGTATAAACCATTTCCCCGAGCGGGAATCCAACCCATAACCATCGCGTTTACAATCAAACGGATTAAAATACATTTAAAATAATTTCTGAAATCCTTACTTATTTTAGACTGCCAAAAGGACGAGAGTTCGACGGTGACTTCTACAAAGAATACGACACAGCTCATTCAACTAAAGGAGACTGTGCCAAGATATACACACAGTGTAAAGAATCGTCTCAATAAAAATTTTGCTACTTTAAAAAATAATATTTTTAATATTTATATCCAGCACATAGCAGGATAGATAGAGGGAACCTAGTGTTAAGTTATTCCGTTTCCCACTTTCCGCCGATTTCTAGAGGCATTGCGTATTGAGTGGCGGAACTCAATGCCAGGACGAGCGAAAAAAGGAGAATATAAAGTTAAATAAATATTTCATTTCCTCGAGTGGGAATCGAACCTACAACCACTCGTACAGTCACACTTTGTGGCTTTTACCAGCGATTAGTGTGTCATTACTTTTTTATTTAATAGTATTTTTCTGCAGCTTTGCTTGTTTAGATATGACATAAATTATTCGTAAATCCCCGTTCCCATCCCAGATCCCGATCCCAGGGTTTTGAAAAATTCTCCCTAAGTTCTCCAAAACCCCAAGGAACCTGTGGTACGACTAAAATAAAAAACCTGTTTTTTTGTATGTTTTCCATTGTGTGAAATTATTTGCAAGCAGCTGTTTGTATTTTTTTAATAAGGTTATTTTATATTTCGTATAGTGTTACCTTTTTACTTTTTATAATGTATTATACAAATAAAGTTGCCACATATTCATTTTAATGACATCATACAAAATATATAAAAAAATAATGATAATTGACATCCGATTCCCGTTTATGCAGTGAGGCCATTGTGGCATAAGTGCACAAGGGTGCTACTGTAAACGCAACGGTTGTGGGTTCGATTCCTACTTGGGGAATGAAATATTTAGAGCCAGTCTCATCGGATACGAATAAAGTTTCACATAGTAATCTAATAATTAATGATATCTTACAAACAGAGTAAGTAAAACCGACTGGCTGTGAGTTCGATCCTCACTCGAGGAGATGAAATATTTACTTAAACTTATATTTCCATTTCTTCGCTCTGGTGTCGAAGCAAAGCGTGACGTTGAGTTCTGCCACTCAACATGCAATGCCTCCAGATTTCGGCAGAAAGTGGGAAACGGAGTTTTTCTGCCTACCCTATGTGTGCGGCATGTAGCGTGAAGCTGCTTTATTTATTTATATTATTTTTATATAAAAATTACATGCATGAGTCAAATGTACTACTAGAAAATACTATTCGAGACCTGTGAATATAATAGCCTATCCGGGACATCATTAGCCAGTGGCGAAACTGGCCCTTAATATAATTTTGATTTGCTCACTTTAGAAACAATGCGAAATGCAGAGTTGAACTGAGCCAATTTACACGCAAAGACTCGAGAATTTAGCGGAAATGAAGAACGGTAGTGCTTTGATCGGAACGCAGTGTCTTAACACTAGGTACCTCCGTGTGCTCTCTGCCTACCCTGCTGGGATGTAGAGTGAAGCTAAAAAAACATATTTTATCTTGAATTCGGGCAAGAAGTAGAAAAAGGAGTGTCGTGATATTACATTTTTACACTACTCTGCTATACCGGAAAAACTCGATTTTATATTTATAAAATATCTACTTATTTTTTTTTACTATAGCGTTTATACATACATATGTATGAATGCAATTTAATTTTTCGAGAATCGACCGAATAGTAAAAAGAAAGGTAAAATGTAACATTACAGGTCAAAGGAATTTACATTTCAATATTTAAATAGGCTGTCGAAGATTACTAAGGAGGTTTCGTTTTAAATGTAATGTGCAAAAATACGTACTATCTGTATATTCGTAAGGTGTAAATTTGATTGTACGATTTTCGGAGGAGGTGTTAAACTGAGGTAATGAGAGAGACGACAGCCGGTCTAATTTGTCGATCAAACATCCTGGATCGACGTGCTCCGGTCCTGCTTGGTCATAATAACATGGATAATATTTTAGTTTTTATTAAAAATAGTGTATCTTTTGTTTTGTTTTATTTTTATTTAATTGTAGAGTTCATCATAACAAATCTTTAATATTTTTTTGGTTAAAAATTCGACACTGTCTCATCACTTTCCGTAGTAAATTATAGGTCTTGAGGTTTTTCTGAAATTCAGACCTAGTTTTGCTAGAGCCCTTTAATTTGATACTTCACTTGAACTAGCGGCTTTAATACAAATTTTGCTCCCGTGTAAGACTATTATTTTAAAGGATTTAACCACAACTAGTACCTACCTGTAAATGCTATCTTCCAAATTTCATTATTTATAGGTTATCTGGAAGTACTTTATTAATTATGATTCCGTTTATGGTGTGGAAATACGCGTTTTTGCTTTTTAAGGCTATTATTTTTTAAAATTTAACCACAAATGAATAGTTTTAAGACTTTTTCCTAAATAAGTACTTCCTGTAGATGCTAGCTGCTAAATTTCATAATTCTAGCTCAACCAGAAGTACCATATGAATTTGATTCCTTTGATAGTGTTGAAATACGCTGTTTTAACTATGTAAACGGCCATATCTTTTTTCTAAGTAAATATAGAAATATGTTTCTTTCAGAAAATCATGGGACCGTAGATCTAAGTTTGTGGTTTGAATTTCAACTCGATACCTCCAAGCGTTACTGAGATAAAGAGTTTTGACAGATAGACAGGCAGGCAGACAGACGGACAGACAACAAAGTGATCTTAAAAGGGGTCTTTTTTCCTAAAAAGGTACGGAACCCTAAAAAATAATCAAAAACAAGCAACGCCAATTGGTACTTAAACCGAGTGACGATAGTAAATGTTGAATGGTGAAATTGAAAATCTAAAATAAGTTAGTTTTCCATTTTGTTTTTAATCTCATATCTCTATTTCACATATGCCCAAATAGTAAAGGCAGAAGGGAAAAAAATACACCAACTATAGATATATATCGATATGCATCTCGAATGAAATTGACAAAATATTCACAGGTCCAAAGCGTTCTATAGTATAGACACGTTCAATTTATTTTGTTCGACCCCGGTACTGTATGAATGGCTTATTGTTTTTTAGTTTTTGTTTTGCTGGATGTGTTTTTTTTATTTATTATGTATGATACGATGGAATAGGTTGAACGTATGGTTCATTATTTTGTTATCTGTGTTTTTTTTATTTAGTTTTTTTTTTTAAATTGTGTAATAAAAATAAAAATATAAAAGTAAAAATGTGTTTTTATTAAAAAAAAAGTTAATGCAATGAAAAAATGTTTCTTGAATGAATAAAGGAGTTTTAAGACTCAAAGATTTATAAAATGTTAGAAAGTAATTCTTCTAACAGAGAAAAAGAAAAAAAATTGGAACAGTTAATATTTGTTTCTAAAAAAAATTCTTAAGTGTGGAATATCACTTTGTAAATATGTTAAAAAAACCCTCAAATCAATTTACTCATACTTATATATAATTTGTCTATCTTTATATTATTATTATCTTTAGTTATTATGAAAATAAAAGTAAATTCCATGTTATGCAACACAAAATTGAATATATCATACATTCAATTTTGTGACTTGTGAAGCACGTGAGTTAGTTAACATTTGTTAGACAATTCGTAACAGCGCGCTGGTGAACTAGTATCGGAATTCCTTTAAAGTCGATTTTTTTAAGCTATATTTCTGTTTAGCCATATTATTTTTTTTTTGTTAAGAGAGTACTGACAAGTAGTTAAAATATCCGCCCAAATTTAAGGCGTTGAAACGCGGAGCTCAACGCCGCGCTGTATATTACGAAAGAGATTATATAAAAATGCATTTTTTAAGTGTATGTGTATTATTTTTAATATCAATATATACGTGTGGTGAATGCTCGAACGTTACTGACCAGTGCCCCAATGTGAAGACGTCGCTGGGAGCCATACGAAAACGGAGACACTTGACTTTTCCAGCTGGAAGTAACTTTATTGTAAGTTTTGCTGTTTTATATATTTTATCTCTAAAAAAAAAAGAATAAAAAGTCAAAAATCAGAATGTTGCCATTTTGTTTTGTTTTACTTAAAACAAGCATATGAAGGCGGCCGTTGTGATGTGGCGTTTTACTGAAAACGTGATGGTTGGGGGCTCGATTCCTACTTGGGCTTTATGCTCTGATGCCAAAATGGGGCCCGGCGTTGAGTTCTGCGATTCAAAAAACAATACCTCCAGAATTCAGCGAAAGGTGATCCCTCTACTCTGTATAATGTTTAAATGGACTATTTAACTAATTGCAAAAATACACAATTCTAATATAAAATGTTAATAAAAAAAATCATATCAACATATAATTCTACAGGATAAGAATCTACATCCATATGTATATAATATTGTGTTTTAAGTTGTACAAACACCAACTGAATCACGAATATTATAAATTTCCATAACAAAATTCACAATATAGCTTTTAAAAAAATCTAATAAAAGCGTATATTTTTATAACCTAGTTACGCTATGATATTTGATGACAGGTCGCGATTCTAATCAAATATTGGAAATGAAATTGTTTCTACTATAAATGTTTCCAATAGTTTCAATTTTACATAGTAATAAATTAGTTTTGCATATCGAACAGCATTTTGTGATAAAATACATTTATTAATGTACTATACTACAAATTATTACTAGATTTTTAAGTGAAATTAGTATTGAAAGCTCTTAGTAATTAATTAAAAATGTACGGGTACTAGTTTTTTTTTATTTGTATTGTAGTTAAATATTTCAATATTTTTGTTATACTAAATTAGGGCGATCAGTCAGCTATCTATTACTCGCAAATATAAAAAAAATTACATATATAAAACGTAAAAAATCTGCTTATAAAGCTATTTCTTCTGTTATTTGCTAATTATAAAAAAACGACTGTCATTAATTTTTATTATAATAATGAAAAATATAGTTAGAATGAAATCAGGCCAGTCGTGGCACAGTGGCACGAAGTGTGACTGTAAAACTGACTGGTTGTGGGTTCGATCCCCACTCGAGGAGATGAAATATTGACTTAAATTTATATTTCCATTTCTTCGCTCTGGTGTCGAGGCTAAGCGCGGCGTTGAGTTATACCACTCAACACGCAATGCCTCCAGAATTCGGCAGAAAGTGGGGAACGGAGTGTCTTAACACTAGGTTCCCTCTGCCTACCCTGCTGTGTGTGTGGGATTTATTTTTTTTATTTTTATATATAGAAATCTTTTGATATTCATATATCAGGTCCATCATCCCTCATCTCTTTCATTGATTATTCCATCTTTCAGTAACATCTGTCTGACCGAAGAGAAAGACTATTGGATCTCTTTTTTACATACATTCTATAACTGTGTATAGGAATCTCTTTTACTGTACTCAGCTGGTACACTCGATACCCCACAAATGAAGAAATGAATAAATAACAGAACAGAAAAATAAATAGAGTAAACAGAGAAAATTTTCACTTCCGTTTAATCCTGCCGGTACTTACAGGCAGTTAATATTTTTCCAGATGACCCTTTCTCTTCTAAAGGCATTCATGACCCACGCACCATCTGGCTGGAATCTTTCTCTGGAAGTGGACGTTTTGTTCCCATTGCCTGAAGCCAATTTTACGAATGTCCATTTCAGAAGAAAACTTCATCATCGACAGAAGAGGGAATATTGGGAGAGAATACAAAATGCGATTGATTTGTAAGTATTTCGTTATAAATAATAGTTAGATGTCAGTTGTGGCGCAGGGGCACAAGTGTGTGACTGTGAGCGCGACTGGTTGTGGGTTCGATCCCCACTCGAAAAAAGGAAAAGCTTTTTTCTGGTGTGAGGCATTGTTTTTTACCAATCAACGAGCATGGCTCCCGAATTTAGCAGAAAAGGGCTACTCTTTTATTTGTTGGATAGAGCGCAAAGTTAACAAAATATTTAAAAAAAATAATTAATATATACAGATATTAATTATTTTTATCTTTTTCACCTTTATCTTATATTTATTTTTTTTACCTTTATCTTTTTCAGCCACAACCTGAACGGCCGTGATTGTGTACTGCGAAGTATCTGTGAGGCTCGTAGCAGTTTGGCACCTCCTGGAAAATCTTTAGTGCACGATATACTTAGGGTTATTTTTACGTAAGAATTTTATTTATTCATATTTTCTCTAGTGTTATATTGACATCTTGGCACCGTATAAGACTGGCTAAGAGGCCAGTGCCAGTGGGTCAGGTTCTACATACTGCAGCGTAGGTAGAAGGAATCTTGAAAGCTAGTGTCAAGACACTCCGTTCCCATTATCGGAACGAGAAGATGAATATGTCATATCAGCTTCACGCTGTATCCTGCACGCGTAAATAAATATCTCATCATCTCGAGTGGGAATCAACCCACAACCAGTCGGTTTTACAGTCACACTTTGTGCCTCTGCGAAATGTTAAATATTTTATATTTCCCCCAAGTGGTAGTGGAATCCACAACCGTAACGTTTACAGCCAAAACTACTACCACTAGGCCATTACAGCCTTATATCTGCTTAATAATTATAAAGAAACTATTTCAAAATGCGTTAACCAATCACATAGAAAACTGAAGCAAACCTGTTATTTTCACAAATATTTGATATAACAACATATACTGTTAAAACAAAAACAGTTTAGGTGTGATTATCATTTGCCTATTCGCGAGGCGATAGGGTGTTTTTGAGGTGAGCTCAGATATCATAGCGGGAAGTTTTAAATATCACACGTCTATTAAGTACGGGATAATCGCGTACACCGACGTTAAACGCTCAGTGTTGGTGGTATGTTTGGAAACATAAGGGAAAAAAATCGCATATAACCGTTAAGGCGTTGGTATAAACATTTATTTAAGACCATCGCGGTGTTGATGGTGGTTGGACAACGGGATGGTTCTCGATTCAATTCGATTTGGATAAATGATTATGTAATTTTTTTTTTTCGTTATAAAACGAGGTGTTGAGTTTCGTGACGTAATAAGTAATCATATCTCAATTTCTGTCGGAAAAAGAATAATGGAATATTGTAAAATTAGATCTATTGCCCATCATGCTCAAAGCCACAAGCGTGCGACTGTAAATGTGGTGGTTGTGGGTTTGATACCAATTAACGTCAAGAATTCGACAGAAAGTAGGGAACGGAGTGTCTTCAAACTACGTTTCCCAAGTACCATTTACCTACCCTGCTATGTGCAGAACACAGCGTTAACTTAAAAAAAAGTAACATTATTGTATATTATAATTTGAAGCCACCTTGAGATTTTCAGTCCTATCAGTCATAGTCTATAGTTTTGGAGATATATGTGTCCTCTCATGCTGACAGAAGATATATTAAAGGTACCTAAGTGATACACACATTTTTAAAAACAATTTTTTGTAATATATTTTTTAATGCAACGTTAACGCAAAAGATTCCAAACCTTGTATTTTCACATAGAATGTTCTCCATATCAACTTAATTGCCTTATAATCCGCGTACGTGACGCTTATCTATACGTGTTCGGATTAATTCATAATATTCATTTCAATGGTGGTTTCATATATACTGGCAGGCTCGCTATAGCTCATAGCTACAGATATTTTTTTTTATTTACTTAAATTAATTTAGCCTAACTTGATGAGTCGTGGTGCAGGGACACAAGGGTGTGCCGTTTCCTGCTCAAGGGAATATTTTTTTTAATTTCTTTCTTCGGTCTGGTACCAAGGCCACAGTTCGGCGTTGAGTTCCGTCACTCAACCCGGGCACAATGCAAAGACTCGATTCGGAGGAAAGTGGGGAACGGCTATCCCTAGCGGAGTAGACAGCTGGAAAAATATTTACTTTAAAATATATAAGATTTTAAAATTATATGAGGGTAGAGGTATAGAGAACCCGAGAACTCATTGTTAAAACACTCCATTCTCCACTTTGCGCCAAGTTATTAAAGTATCGCATGTTGAGTGTTGAGTTTGCCTTGTTACCAGAACAAAGAAATGAAAATATTTCTATATCTAATATTTCATTTCTTAGAGTGCGAATCGCACTCACAACCTGTCTCCACCCGCCCTGCGCCATGAACAGCCTCCAACAGAATTTGACTATTGAAACAATTAAGAATCAATTTAGTCCTATATTCGAACCCACGATCACCGTTACCAAACTACGCCTTATGTTTCAAACGTAGCTATAAGATCGTCGGCTTAAGCGTAAAATACGTGACGATAGAACAATCGGGCATTAGAGCCCGTATTAGTCGTGGCATCAAATTTGTCATACGCGGCCCCGGTCTTGATTGATAGCGAAAGTGACAAGTGCAGCCAGCGAGGCGGTGCTTTTAGCCTTTGATATTTTTGTATGGGAAAGGTTTTAAAATATATATTTATATATAAATCTAAATATTAGGAGTATTGACAGCCACACAAAGTGTGACTGTAAACGCGCCTGGGTGTGGGTTCGAGCCCGACTCGATGAAATAAAATAATTATTTTAATTTATATTTCCTTTTGTTTGCTCTGGTTTCGCCATTAACCACTCCAGAATTCTGCGGAAATTGGAAACACTAGGTTCCCTCAGTCTACCCTGCTATGTGTGGGACACAGCGTGAAGCTGATTAGGATTATTGATCTATTTATTTTATATGTTACGTATAAAAGTATTGGTTAGCTTATATTATATTTAATGTAATGAAAGTTTAATTTAAAATTTTAATAGATGTAACATATTATTATTATGTGTAGAGGCCACTATAAACTATAAAAACTACGGTTGTAAGTTGTAAATGTAAGTTTGATTGATTGATTGATTGATTGTTGTAGACTGATGACTGACTGATGACTGACTGACTGACTGACTGAACGGGTAATTGTTATGTTGTTTTGTGGTTCTGGTAACAGGACAAAGCACGACGCTGTTCCCTTTGTTGATGTTCCCATTGTTTGATTTTTTTTAACCAACAATGCAAAAAGATGTGTTATTAAGGTGTTGAAGTGTTTGTCTGTGGCACCGTAGCTCCTAAACGAGCAAATGGATTTTAGGGCAGTTTATATATATTTTTTATTTTCATCTATTATTTTAAACACCAGTGTGTGAAACACTTTTCATTACATTTTCAAAGTGTTATTTCACATTTATTTTTCTTTTCTAAATATGGAAATTGCACTGTAAAAATTTAATAAAATTTATTTTATTATTAGCGTTCTCTCTTGCCAAATGATATTCTGAATAAATTGTCTTTGGGTAGCGGAAATTTGTAAAAATTTTCCTACAGAGATGCTAACAACATAAATAAGTTGTAATAAAGGTATAAGAATTTCAAAATAGTTCGATGAGAATGTATGGCTCAGTGGTTAGAGCAAGAGGTGCGGGTTTAAATTCCGCAACGTTAAATTCTTTTAAACGTTTACTAAAAACGTAAAAAGTAAAAACGTACCTTCATAGTTTTAAATATAACATTATATTTTATTTATTTTATAACATTTTTCTAAAAAGTTATTTTTGCTTTGAAAAATGCTTTCAAAACATACTACTAACAAGTCCAATTCAATTCATCCTTTTCATTCACTTAGTATTAAATCCAATATTAGGTGAACGCTCTGAATCATAATTTTGTGTATCTCGTCGCATTTCGCCGTTTCCAACTTTCAGTATTGAAAGTTTATAGACCACGTAGCTACGTATTTGAAGAAAATATTAGCAAACGTATATTTAAGAAAGCCGTCGTGCACCACGACGGGACACAAGGTTATGACTGTAACGTGATGGTTATAGGTTCGATCTCTACTCGAGAGAATGAATTATTATTTATTAACATTTTCCTTTCGTCGCTCTGGCACCAAGGCAAAGGAATGCTCACCGTTTAGTACCGCCGCTCAACATATCTGTAAAAATTCGGTGGGGAACGGAGTGTCTTAACTGTAGGTTCCCACTGCCTACCCTGCTGTATGGGGGATATAACGTGGAGTTTGTATATTTAACTACTTAATTTCTGTAAGAAATGTTTCGAAGCAAGTTCGTTGATAAAATTTAATGTATGTTCTTTCGTCGTTCGATCCCTGCTTGCGATAATTATGATTATATTTTATTGGTTTTCTCTTCCGCGCTCTTGTAGACAAAGCACGGCGTTGAGTTTCACATCAAAATCTGGAAGAGCGTGAAGTTGTATCAGCTTTCAATCTGTCAATTAGACAAGATTGCATGATTGGGGCATATTTGCCTCTTATATAATTCATTTTAATTAATTTTACTGCGGTGATAGTAATTGTCTCCGTATTTACGGACGTTAATTTTTCTTAAAAATTTGGTGGGAAGTAGGGAGCAGAGTTTTTAAACAATTAGGTTCCCATGGCGAACCTAATATGCAGAACAAAGCGTGAATTTAAAAAAATGAAACAATAAAAAATCTATAACGATATCACTCTAAACTAGATTTATATATTAAGCAATCGACGGTTTCAGTAAAAATAATAAATTAAAATTATCTTTTTAACAGTGCCCCGATCCACGAGGAAGACTTCACCAACGAAGTAGCGGATAGCTATAACGAAGTGTTGGAGCCGAATTTTTGTGACAAAATCAACGATTGCCCATTCTCTCTCATGCATTTTATGCTCGCTTTCAATAATGCAAAACGATCTATTTAAACAGCTGTTGGAATTGGAACGAAAACTTGTTTAAACATTTTAAATATTATATTTGGAGGAGACTTATCTATAATTCTCTAGTTAATGTTATAAAAACGGAGAGTTTCTTTTGCCATAATATGTAAAGTTACTACTTTAAAGTGAATAATTATTTTTGAGACACACTTGTAGTTTCATTGGTACCCGCTTTAAAAAGACTTTGAATGCAGCATATGTAATTATTTAGTTAAGTTAGTTAGTTTTTAATACGACAACGCAGGTTCTAAATCTAGAGCTAATCTAGATTTTAAAATTCTAGTATTTAATAATTTATGAAACTTGACGTTTCTAATATATTGTACTCCGTAAACTTTATTGTTTTGTAAATATAAATAAAAGAAATTATATTTGCAGTATCTTAATGAGAATAGAGTGTCTTAACACTAGGTTCTCAGGTTCCCTCTGCCTACTGTACTATGTGCGGGATACAGTGTGAAGTTACGATGTATATATTAGCTGATTTCTTAAACCCTTCGTCACTAAGTGATTTCAAAATAGACAGAAACGTAAAATTTTGCATGTACATATGAATAGAAAGTATACAGGAACACTGAGGGGAGACTTTTTGAAATTGTTATAAGAATAAGACACAATTTTATATTTGAAAGTGGCGAAACTCAACACCACTCTTTGCCACGAAACTAGAGTGTAGAAACGTAAATATAAATAAATATTTCATATCCTCGAGTCGGAATCAAACCCACAACCAGTCGATTTTATAGTCACACTGTGCCCCTATGCTACGACTGGCCTCTAACTCAATTGTTATTCTTTACATAATGAATACAAGGAGAGGAATTTTAATATAAAAAACAAATTTTCTATATAATAATTATTAAGATGAGTTCCAGAATCTTGTAACAAAAGACGTTTGATACCTTTCACTTTTTCAAGAAAAAATATGTCATTTTATGTTTACGGAAAAATGAAAATTGAGTGAATAATTATAACTTCTTGCCTCTAAGATATTTTGCTATAAACGTTAACTGTTTTTATGTTTTATCCATTGTTAATACAATGGTCACGAGTTCAAATTGGATAAGACAATTGTTTTTCAGCTTCACATTGTATACCGTACATAGCAGAACCGACCGTTTCCACTGAGTCACTTACGTTCAACATTTTCCGTCAATCCTGGAGGCATTGCTTGTTGAGTGGCGGAACTCAACTTCGCGCTCTGTCTTATTATCAAAAATGTATATATACAATATTTCATTTCATCGAGTGGGAATTGAACCCACAACATGCAACCACTTATCAATTTTAGTACATATGCCAGTGATCTATTTAATCACCGTACTCAAATATTATGCCATTCAAACAACATCTCACATATTATTTCGAATTCAGGCGGAAAGTGAAGAACGAACTGCTTAACACCAGGTTCCCTCTGATTATTGTGATACTAAGTATAATACTTTGGGGTTTTAAAGTGACATTTGAGTCCTGCCCTCGCCACTACCGGTCTTCTGAGAAACAACGGACTCCCTTACCATATTTTTTGAAGACGCTATCGGCAGGATCATTCCATCAGTGAGATCATTTCAGCAGTGACCACAACATCAAAATGGCTATTTCCCACAGAGATGAGGAGGCAATAAAAATATCACGTAACCAATTAACTGCACCGCAATCAACATGTTCAACGACCACAAAATTCGGATATTGACAAAAAGGAACACAGACTATTCAAAATATAAATGTTCATGGCGCTTAACAACTCATAATAATAAAAAAATATATAATACTTTAGTAAATTATATTAAAAAGTTCGCTTTTAGAAGTTTTTTTTTTTCTAAGAGCTATGGCATTGAGTGAGCGGAGAGCGGAGTGTCCTCACTCTAGACACTATCTGCTTCTCCTGCAACTTTCAGGATACAGCGTGATGATGAAAAAAAAAGATATAGTTACTCTCCATTAAAATTTTTAAGATTGATAACATAATAATAATATATAGAAAAACGATCGAAATTAATATTATGAATTAAGCGAAACACGTATAGATAAGCGTCACGTACGCGGATTATAAGGCAATTAAGTCGATATGGAGAGCATTCCACGTGGAAACGACTCGTGTAGTTCTGAAAGGAATGACATTTTAATATTATAAAATGGATGTATTTTTTTTTTAATTTCCGTTTTTTTGGTGTATAGTAAGATAGGCAGAGGGAACCTAGTTTTCAAGAGATTACGTAAAGAGCGGCGGAACTCAACGCCACGCTTTATCTTACCAGAGCGGTGAAATGAAAATATTACCGAAATTCCGAGTATAGTAGTAGTAATAAAACCTAATATCACGATAATTTGAGGTTATACATAAATATGTACTAATATTAATATTGTTCATATATTTGTAATATGTCTCAGCTTCACGCTGTATCCCGCACACAGCAGGGTAGGCACATTAAACATAGTGTTAAAACTCTCCGTTCTCACTTTCCGCCGAGTTCTGGAGGCATTGCGTGCTGAGTGGCGGAACTCTGCCGCGTTTTGCCTCGACACCAGAGCGAAGAAATGTCACTTCCTCGAGTGAGGATCAACCCACGACCAGTCGATTTTAGTCACACCTTGTGCCTCCACGCCACGATCGGCCTCAATATATTTATAATCCTATAAAATGTTCTAATTGATGCCAAAAAAATGTACATACAAAATATTAAATACTTATTTAGAAAACGTATAAAAATTTTTTGAACGCAGCGGGACTCAACCCGCGACTCCTGGAAACCGACCAGGCGCTCTGACCACTAAGCCATGCGTCCTCGCCAAGCTACGTCGAAATTTTTATACGCTTGTTACAACTTATTTATGTTGTTAGCTTCTCTGTAGGGAGATTTTTACAAATTTCCGCTACCCAAAGATAATTACTAAGAATTATCGTTTGGCAAGAGAGAAACTATTTTTAAATATTTTTAAACATTTTTTTAAAGTGTTATTCCACACTTTAGGAAAGACAAATACTTATTTAGAAAACGTTTTAAAAATATACAAAATATTCTAACATAATAAAAAAAATAAAAAGCGTACTATCGTAATAACTCCCATACAACGAAAGTTCGATGGTAACGAGAAAATGCTACAAAAGAAAAATGACCTAATTTTGATATATCACCGCCACATGGTGCCCTGTTTATTATTATAGCGCTGTAACGCGTTGTAAATAGTGTGATAGTGTATTGGCTCTACATTTACTTTGTATGTATGGTATACACTAAAGAAATAAATTTAGAATTTAAGGAATTTTGTTTTTTTAAGTAGCGGGTTCGAGTCCCACTATGACGAATATATTTCCATATATGTTATGTAAAATTATATGCCTTATTTCGTCTTTTGCTACATACGATACAAGAAGGACAGTGGTTAGATAGAACGTAGAACGTAAGACTAAATTACTGCGAAAAAATATGGAAACGAAATGATGTATATACGCTAGCGATTTATAAATGAGGCAATTTTTTTCAACATTGATCATTCCCTCGAGCGGAATTAAACTTACAACCACCTTTATTGCAGACGGACGCCGTACCACTACGACACTGGTGCTTTAAGGCTAATTTTGTTTCTTTTGAAAACATAAAAACAGTTCTGGATTCGAAGCCCATTTCTTGTAAAGTAACTTCAAATACACTTTAATTTTACTATATTTAATTTTACTATATTTACTTTTTACGGGACAAAGCGCACGTCTGGCATTGGCAGTTTCCCTTCTCTAGTTAGGTTCAGGATGCAATTTTACATATATTATTGAAATTCACCGTATTGTCTGCTGGATCTCTACGTTTTAATTCCAGATGAAGAATAGTTAGTACTTAATCAAGAAATAATAAAAAAAAATTAATGATAGTAAAGTAAAAAGATATATTTTAATTCGAGATATAGATTCGCCCGATTACATTACATTGATGCTAATTGAACTTGGAAGCCATAGCGGTATAACGTCCGATTGTAAGCACGGTGGTTGTAGATTCGTTTTCTACTTCGGGAATGAATTATTTTCGTATCTTCGTATTACGTATTTTTGTCCAAAAATTGAGCGTAACGTGGAGAACAAAGTCTGCCTATCTCACTACATTATATATTCGATACACAGATAAAGCTAAAATTTAATTATTTAAAAAATACACAGGTTACTGGTACTGGTTGTGAGTTCGATCCACATTCGAGAAAGTGCAACATTTATTTACATTTATATTTTCATTTCTTCGTGCTAGTGTCAAAAATGTACAACGGAAAATGGGGAACGGATCGTCTTAACACTAGGTTCCCTCTGCCTACCCTGCTGTGTGCAGCCTAAAGCTAATGTATATATAAAATACAAATTGCCCTAAATTCTTGATTTTTAGTAACATATAATCCTTTAAATATTCTGTTACTATTTATTAGGAGCATTTCTCTTTCATTATCGACAGTGTGAAAATTTACAACCGTTACTCTTGACATACTTTATGCCTTTACTTGTTTAGTATATTATAATACTCAGCATTGACAACTTGTGCTTTTGAACTAAGAGTTAAAAAAAAATTAAAAAATGAAATCTCTGTATTTGTTTTTAATAATTTTCTATTTAATTTCTACAATATTAGCGGAAAGAAATGGTGAAAATAGAAAGGTCTTGTCTAGAAGAAAACGATATGTGGCTTTTCCTGAAGGCTCGAGTTTCTCGGTAAGTTAGTGATTTTTACATTAATATATTGGCCAGGCCAGTCGTGGCACAGGAGTACAAAGTGTGACTGTAAAAGGATATGGGTTATGGGTTCGATCTTCACGATCTGATTGCAAACGCGATAGTGATCGGTTCAAACTCTACCCGGAGCAACCACATAAATGAACGGAGGAATATAATTGTTGTGAGTTCAAATCGAACCCAGCAATGTGGTTAATAAACCAATTAAATTTATAGATTGCTTAATTAAATAGAAAAAATATAATTTTATTATCAAGTTTACTTTTTTTATTGGTTATTTTCGATAGGACAGTCGTGGCGCAGGGGCACAAAGTGCGACTGTAAAATCGACTAGTTGTGGTATCGGTTCCCACTCAAGGAAGTAAAATATTTATGTACACTTATGTTTTCATTTCTCTGCTCTTGAGTTGCGCCACTCAACACACAATATCTAGAACTCAGCGCCAAGTGGGAAACGGAGTGTCTTAACATTAGTTTCCCCTCTGCCTACCCTGCTGTGTGTGGGATACAGCGTGAATTAATTTGATTGATTTGATTTTATAATTTTCGCCAAAATTTGCTAAAACTTCACACATTTCCATATATCTTTCTATTCAACTGTCAAATTTCATTATTTCCAGTGCGCCGGTTGTATGACAGTGGGTGTCATCGGTCAGCCAGCACCAGCAACAGCTCCAGGCACATTCACATTTGGTCTCAATTGGGGTATAGCTTACGAGCTGCCAAATAACACAGAGACCGCAGTCTTCTACCGTCGCAAGAAGAAGCCGATAGCTCAAAGACGTAATCGGAGAGAGCTATATGAAAAATTGGAGATAATCATGGATAAGTATGTGTAAATTTTGTCAGTATAAAAGCCGTGGCGCAGACTCACGGCTGTAAAATTTGTATGGTTGTGGGTTCGATCCCCACTCGAGGAAATACAATATTTATTCAAATGTATATTTCCATTTCTTCGCTCTTGTTGAGGCAAAGCGAGGCGTTGATTTCTGTCACTCAATAATATGTCTCTAGAATTTGGCGGAAAGTGGGGAACGGAGTGTTTAACGCTAGGTTCCCTCTGCCTGACCTCATGTATAGGAGGTATAGAGTGAAGCTGAATAACATTTCCATAAACTCAACCATACACGTGCTAGTTGTGTGTTTGATTCGGGAGAAAGATTATATTTAATTTATTTTCATTATCTCATGATGGTGGTTCCGCATTGCGTGTCTACATCATTTTACGGAATAGAAAGAATAGAGATTCTTTTAACCCTCTTTTACCCTATACAAGGGATAAAGCGTGAATCGGAATAAAATATGCCGTCCAGTATATAATAGCTGCCGATTTTCACTTCCGACAAACTTTAAAACAACCTAATACTAGTTGAATATGACCTTTTGATGCGGTTATATAAGTTATAGTGCCACATTATATGTCCAAATATGATTTTTAAATATAATTTTATAAATATATATAAATATATATAAATATATATAAATATATATAAATATATATAAATATATATTTTTTTTCAGTATGGGCTACAATGGTAGACAATGTATATTAAAAACGCTGTGTGAAACAACTCAACGAATTGTACCTCATGGCGGTAATATTGTAGAAGAAATATTCAGAACTATGTTTACGTAAGTTTAAACCTAGTAATAATACACTACTTTGGCGTATTGAGTGGCGGAACTCAACGCCGTGCTTTGTCTTTTTACTACAGCGAGACAATGAAAATAATAAATTCCTTCGAATAGGAACCTACCGTCCACCATCCACCGTCACTTATGAATACTTGATGGATAAGATAAGTTTAATTTATGTTATTTTTTTAGCGTCACGCCGTGTTCTGCTTATAGCAAGATAAGCAAAGGGAGCCTAAACCGAAAACATTACCGCGCTTTGCCTCGTTGCCAGAGCCAAGAAATGAAAATATTAAATATCTCATTACCCAGAGCGGAAATCGAACATACAACCGTTATGCCCTTGCCAGTTTTTTTTAACTACTATTTTTATAATTTTGACATTTGTCATTTATTAATTTCAGCTTGCCCATGTCCAAGGTACTACCATCTGAGCCACTTGAACATACAATATACGATTCAGCACACCGCCTTGGAGTACTCCTGGAGACATGTGATCAGTTCAAGTGTCCTTTATCCCTGGTTGATTTGGCCAAAGGTTACTATAATGCTCCAGCACCAGCCCTCGATACTGCGAAAAATCCTTGGGCTTTGTTCAGCAGTAGTTTTGGTTAGGATATGTATTACGAGTGATATTAAAAAAATTATAAAAGTTAATTTTGGACTGAGTTATATTTTATTTTATTGAAAATAACTTTAATTAAATCTAATATTTGTTTCAAAATGTAAATTAAAGGTTTTAAGGATTTCCTTAATGTATCTCTCGATGTTGAATGTGTTATCTAATTAATGATAAAGTTTTATTAATAAAGTATCAAGTTCATAAGAGAATGTTGGTTTCCGAGAAAATAAGTTGTGAATGTGTAGTTCATATTTTTCTAATAAATTAATAATTAATTAATAATAATTGACTTTTGATTTTGAACCACAATTGATTTAGGATATCTTGATAAGAAAAATGTATTTTTTTTACTTGAAAATATCAAAGAATCTGAAAAAATCTTCCACTTTCAACTGCCTAAGGAACAATAACTTAATAGATAACAAAATTAATAAAATAAAACACAACTATTATTATTAACGCATAACATTTAATATTTATAGTTCATATTATAATACATTTCAATATTAGCGTAAGAATGTGTATTCATATAGTACGTGTAGTGCTGAAATAAATTAATTTAACGTTATAAAATGGAACTTATTTATACTTAAACATACATACTTATATATATATATATATATATATATATATATACATATATATATATATGTATATATTATATTGATTCTTATTATAATTTTCTTAAATCTACTTTTATTGAGCTATCATCCTAAATGTAGGTCTGAGTGCATAAATCTTACCTTATAATATCGTGGCAATATCCGTTTGTGTGAACAAATCGAATAAATATATGCCTAGATACGCTATAGCTATATTAGTGAGTACTGAATTATCGAAGTCTATTATTTTGTAATATAACATTACCTTATAATTAATAAAATAAATTTAGGATTTCGTGTATCTATCTATCAACAATTATGTTTATCTTAATGTGGTGTTCGTTTTGTATGCGCCATTTTCATCGGTCGCACGTTCGTTTGAGAATTGTTAGATTTTGGTGTTATTTTTTATTTCATAAAAAAAATATATATTTAAAATGTTAAAATTTCCAGCCATTGTTGTTAAATAAGTACCAAAAATATTAATATATAAATAGGAAAAAAAATGAAGAATATTAAGAAAAAAAATATTAATGTTACTGAAACGAAATTTATAACACCTAACAATTTTCACACAAAAATGCCGTTACTCGTGACTAGAAATGTAAAAGAAAAATCTTAAAAACAAATTAAAATCATTATATCTAGTAGTATAGGACATTAATTATTTTAATATTAACAATTTAAGACGAAATTTTGAAACGTACATTGAACCTTACACTAAACATTTCGCCAATGCGACATTTGAAACAAACTCTAACAGGAATACTAACGACAATCATACATATACATACATATAATATGACATACAATTGCTTTGGTGTAAATATATAAAAATGAAGAGAGAGAGAGAGAGATACAGGCTAAATAATATATAATACGCAGAAACAAGTAAATACAGAATATCAAATGTAATCATTAGCTCCTCATACTACACGAACCAAACTCACTATTTTACGTCAAAGAATATTGCTCCTTTTTCAATAAAATAATTAAATGATGTAATTGTCGGTTGAAATTCACTGTATTAATTTTTCCATTTAAAATTTGAACGTTCTTCAGTTCTTGGACAGTAGAGGTTGGATTGGACAGTATGACATTGAGCATCTTTATTTGGCACATAGTTTCATTTAGATTATCACTGCTTTATTCAGAATTGTGTCCACTGAATCGAATACTTAGACTAATATTCGATTATGTAAATTTGTTTGAAGATTTGGTTCTTGTAGCAACTTGACAAACAAACTTGAACAATAAAAGTGAAATATTAAATATTTATCAAACAAACATTATTTAACAAAGCCAATATACAATTTACATACCAATGATACCAAGAAATTATACAGTAGGTTCTTTAAATTTATTTCTGTATTTACATCTAATCGTGTTGGAAGCTCAACGCAAATTTCATGTGGTTTTCCTACATTATCAATACAACTTACATCTATTACCTTATCTAGTATACATATATAACTATAAGAGAAAATTTAACTTTTAATTCAGAGGGAAGCTTCACATAATGGGACAAAGTAAATAAGTATGCCATGCTACTATCAAGTCAATGGAAGAAAATATATTATGAAACTACAAATATTATGGGTTTTATCTATTTCAGGAGATGTTACATAATTTGAATTACATGTCTTATTTTTTAAACAATAATCAGCGATTGTCCTGGATTGTCCTGGATTGATTGTATAAATGTAATAAAATGTGGTAAACCCAAATGGAATCTTACGTCACTTTTGGAAGACGTCTGATTAAACACGCAAATACGCCTAATTTACTTACATATTCATAAGTATAGAGTATTATAATGTTACAAAGACAAATGATAAGACAGTAAATGATAGTCGTGCAATAAAATATGATTCCAAAAGTGTAGAAGAAATCGCTATATAAAATTCTAGATTTCGATGAACCTAATTATAAAGCGTTACGGATTATCTGTCAACCATTCAAAAACTAAAGCTTAAAATTACGAGACTAGTGAATGGCATCAAAGTAAATAACAAAAATTACCCAAATCAAGTGATTCAGAATTATTGCTGAACGACATAATTATTATGTATATATTACTTATGGGTAAATAAAAATTAATATTAATTAATACAACTACGACAAATATTCGCTACTCGTCTAATTAGCACTAAAGGTACTGTGAAAGGAACGTAGAAAAATAACTTGTCAATTTAATATTATTTAAATTTCTATGTTGATCGGCTATATTTACATGTCAACATTTCGGTTAAGTTGATTCTTAAAATTACTGACAGCCATGTGATAGCTGACTATGAGTTCTTAGTCCCATCACCCGACGTAGACAAATTCGAAGTAGTTAGTTTGAAATAATTTTAAGGTTCAAATAAAAGTAAATGATAACGTCCTGTTTTAGCGAATTGGTCTCGTTGTTCTGTAAGAAATAATAAATTAATTGGATAAAGTAAATCTGGTTTATTATTAAACTATACTTCGATAACTTTGACCAATTGGGACGTCTCGAATGAAAATTTAAATTATATAAATTAATATTCACTTTAATATGAAAACTAAAATATAAAATTTAATTATAATTGACACTAGATTATTTATTAAGGAAGTGTAAACAACAAATTTGTCTGACATCGCGCTTTCGGACCGACTCATTCGTCGACTAACTCTAATAAACATTGAGAAGCTAAAACACCACTTACAATATTATTTAATTTATGAGTATCATAAATCTTACATACAACGACTAGCGGTATTATTGTTAAATTTATTATTTACCTATCTACCATCAGATACAAGACGACTATTTTCACTTACCCGTTTATCACCCGAAACATGCATATACAGACGTAATCTATGTATTATAACGATCTTCCAACAACGAAAGCACAAACAAAACATAACAGGGAACAAAGAAAGATAGACTTACAAAAATGTCTTTTAGACGAGAATAACAAGGATACAACCAAATTTAATCACAGAAAATGTCTAATACCCTTGAGCTAAGATTACTTATCAAATAATACAATTAAAAGGTGGTTTGAAATTTGAGATCCATCCTAAAACTTCATCGTGACCGCAACATCTTTCGTACTAAAGAATTAGGGATAATAATTAATCGTTGTATTGGCTTAGCTCATCCAGTTTCAACAAACCTAAGGGCCTATGCTAGATTTTTACACTCATATTATTTAATTTAATCTTTTGACTTTACGACTTTTGAATTCTTTCCAAATTGCGAAATGATCTGACGTGGTACCAAATTTTAGGTCAACAAAGAGTTATTTACATTGTCACTCGCGTTTATCTATAACATTTCCATCATCTATCATTCAAAGTACTTATTCACGACAACACTCGTCTCTAAATATATTAGCCTATGGTGTTTCTTTAGAAAATCTATCTATTATAATATTTTTTTGCAGTCATATAAAAATAACAACAGACCGTTTATTTTCTAGCAAATATCTACAATAAAAATCAGATTATTACTGAATAGTGTGGGAAGCCAGTGGTCTTAACTAATCATTTTATTGATATTATTATTACTAATTTGGTGTGTGTTTCGGTGCGTGCAATAGCACATTCCTACTGAATTTATTTGTGATATTTATCTTATTAGAACATTATTTTTTACTATCAGTATATTGAACAATTCCTTCCAAAAATTCCTTTGAAGTTAAAATTCGGCACCTTTTGGCCAAAATCACGGTTTTACTTGCAGTCAATACCGTTTTAGATAAGAAAACTCCATCTCTTTGTGCCGTATCTTCGAAACATAGCGTACTTTTGCACTTCCTAAAATTTCCTCATCCAGAGTTGCTTATTAAAAATGAGAGTGACTTATGACTGAGCTAATTTTATTTACTTCTTTCAACCTTTAGCGAGCGTTCTGTATATATGCTTACAAGTAAGCACCGTCGGTACCTCCCGTACATCTAACTCATGTTTACGTATTCTCTAATCTACTCTAGCCGAATGCATTATTGGCACAAACAGCTATACACATTCAATAACACTTATAAATATTAAGACAAATCACACCAAACAGTTTGAATAATTTTACTATGACCATCCCTGTTTTCCTAACTGCTCGCTGTTGAATTTATTAAAATATAAATAATATCAGAGTTAACTAGGTAATCATTATCTAATTACTTTGACATATCAATTACGCGGCTCGAAATATTTTTTTTTATATTACGACGAAAGGCTACATTACCCTACGTAATGGGTTGATGTTAAATATATGTACGTACGTAATGTCACATACTTTAAGGTAAGTGTATCAAATGAGTTTTAAAATACAACCTACCTAGTAATATGAACATGAATAAACGAAAAGATATCTAATATAGATTCTAATCTAAGACCAAACAAACGTTAGGCTATCTAAACGTTTCTAGCTCCACCAACCTCAACAGTGAATTTAATTTCTAAGACGAGTGGTTAAGTGCCGAAAAGTGAGAAAAAGATTGTATAAACAGTGAAATAGTGAGAATAAAACAAGGATAAGAAATTTGTGTACTAATTTTACCCTGTACGCTAGGATTAATGAAACACGGCATATTATTTTGTGAATAACTCAATAGCACTAAGTCTTCACAGGTGTATCGAAATAACTCTCAGTCGTTGCTTTGTAGGGCAAGCATTAGATGTTAAATAATGAACAAGCTTACTTAAAATAATTTGATCGACAGCATTCACAAATTTTAATAGCAAAATTTGACCTTCAGATCGAAACTATGATGCAGCTGGCTGTATTTGGCACTTTTTAAAAAATCGTAACTAAACAACTTATCAAACTATCTAAGAATATCGAATTTTATAAAAAATTTAATTACAATTGGCAGTCAATTGTTTTTTTTTTAAATATAAATATATCTAACCAAATAATATTATATCACTGTCGCATCGTGACATTATAACTATTTGGCGTAATATAAACGAGTAATCATCATCTCAGACGTTCCACTTATACAATTATATCTACATTCTTAATTGATTAACTACGGTGAATTACGAATTCATTAGTATTAAGTACCGATATTGTCCTTATGATTTTTACGCGAGTACGTAGTTTATAAAATACTAAATGTATATTTTATACTTAAACTCATCAGTTTATACTAGTACGTCGTCTACAATGTCCAACGTTCATTGAGGACTTTACAAGAACTGTACCGTTACCAGTACCTCTGAGTATTCATATACGTTAAAGTGAAAATTATTACTTTACAATCTAATTATATCAATAAATTGAGCTCGATTTATTCGAATTAAATCTTATATAATGGTACCATTTTAACTATTATTTTGCGATATCACCGGAAAGCAACATAACCCAACGCGACACTTTAACCTTACTAACGTGAACTATATGTTTGTGCGCTCGTATCAAATAACAATTACAAAAGAAAAATATCTAAACAAAAAATAAATTACTCATCATATATATATGTATATATATATATATATATATATATATATATATATATATATATATATATATATATATATATATATATATATATATATATATATATATATATATATATACATAAATGTTTAAAAAGTATATATGTTTAATTGTCGGCGATTCAAATATAAAATTTCTAACGACACGTGTCAACACAAAACGACCATACATTGAGGTTATTCCGTTCTCGTTCCGAATATCGACGGACACAGTCGAATACAGTCAATTAGTTTGTATATATAAAAAGACGGCTTTTAGACACGCAGTCGGCGTGACAACGTCCCGCTGCGCATCTAGCGCTTGGCACCACACTGAGCACAAAACACGTTCTCGCCTCACTGTTCCCATCTGGGAGCTTTACATGGATCATCCGTGCCACCACATCACGATCAGCTCCCAGAACGTCTTCGGCGGCGAGTGGCCGAAGACGTAAGACGAATTTCAGAGACCCGGGTCGCCTTCTGAGCCCATTTTGAGCAACTCCAACTTCTTTTTGGCAATTTTCGAGTACAGGATATCGATCGGCTTCGCGTTGTCGTAAAATGTCGGCGCCCTAAATATAATCATAGCGGTGCCGAGTATGCAAGCTATCGTGAAAGCGAATAAGAAAATTCTGTCTAGCACCATAGCTACGTACTTCCAGTCGTCTTCAACCTGAAAAATAATGAATTGTGCTTATCACAAATTAAAATTATCAATTTTAAAAATTGCGAATTTATAACTTACGCTTTCAAATTTATCCTTATTTTTAACGTGCTGCGCGATGAACCTTGATCCTTCTATGGTTTTTTCCATCTCTCTGACATACGGCTTTTCAAGAGATGGACTGCCATCGTCAAGGTCCAAACGACATGGGGACCCTGGTGGAGGAGAGAAAAGTTCATCATCACCACCTGGAGGAGGCGGGGGTGATGGAGGCATGCCAGGCAACTCATATTCCTCGCAACCCCATTCTTTGAACTTGCCGTCCATTTCGTCACCACCAAAAACATCCGTAAGCACCTAAAACATATCAAAAATTAAGTTTTACAAACATAAAATAACATTCATAAACAATCATTATATAGTTATAAATAATAATTTTTTAATGATTGTTTATGTCAAAGAAAACACGGGGTGTTCCCAAAATACTTCGTGATTAAAACGTCAGTCCGCATTGTGTGGGATCGGTGTATCGACGTAGCTTAAGCCGGCGTACAATTAGGTTGGAGTGGAGGTTTCGGTTTCGGGCCACGTCTGCCGGCTCGTATATCGCGATCCGTCCGCAGCCACCAGAGAAACATAAATAACGGGGGCCGCGCGCGCTCGTTAAGCCCTCCGGCATTGAGTAATAAAGGAAAATCGAAATGGAATGAAATTGGGCTGGAAGCGATATTTTCGCGATACACACAAAACACAATGGATTTAGAATATTGTTGAAAGGAGTGTTTCCCAGAAGAGGCCTACGACTAAGGACAATTAAAATGATTATTGTTGAGGGTTTTCGATTAGCTGAAAGAGGGTTGTTTGTGTTGAATATATTCCCAAAAAAAAATATTTTGATAGCAGGCAACTCAATTATAAAAGGTGTGTTTCAATAACTTAATATTTTATGATTTTTAATTATTTAATCCTAGCTGTTGTTGGTGTTATGTAAGTGAACCGTTAGTAGCGTACGCTTGTTTTTTTGAGTTTAGCATAATTGATTTCTCTTACCTCGGTCGGCTTATCATTGTCATCATCGTCGGGCGGTTTTTCCGGCCTTTGTATACATAATATTCGAGGTAAAAATTCTATAAAGAATTTTCGTACCCAAGGAGCCATATGATGTGTAACTGGAGACCTAAAATTTACATTTAGCACCACAATTGTGACTACTACAGATAATGTGACTAGCATCATAGTAAACAATAAATATTTTCCTAGCAAAGGAACGGTAAGGGACGTCGGAGGAATAATTTCTGCTAACAATAAGAAGAACACGGTCAAAGAGAGCAGAATAGATATACAGAGTGAAATCTTTTCACCGGAATCTGATGGTAGGTAAAAGACGAGCACTGACAGAAATGATATTCCAACACAAGGAATGATAAGATTGACCGTGTAGAAGAGAGTCTTCCTTCTGAGAGTGAGGTTGAAAATAATATCTGGATAAGGTTCTTCACAGCACGAGTAGAATTTTTCGTTTCTAGTGGCCGGCACCCGCATGATGTCCCATTCAACCGAAATATAGTATTCGGAAAGATCGATGCCCATCGCTATATTGTCAGAGTCTGGCGTTTGCTTTAAATGCCTCAAATCCACCTACAAAAATTATACATTTAAAATTTAATCAATAAATTTCAGAAGATATTAACAAAATTTATCATATATAAAATTTTAATTGACATACACATATTAATACATAACATTATTTATAATATATGTCTTTACTGATTAAAAAAACGGTATAAAGTAAATATTCTTATATAGGTAAAGCAGAGCAGATTTATTGGCTTCCTCAGTTTGATATAGATAGATGCCCTCCTTTCAGAAGCCTATCTCTAAAGTCCATTCCGAACTTTTTATAATATCCTGCCTTTCATTGCCCAACATATCTCATCGCTCGTATCGTGTGGTATTATTTATGAAGCAGAAATAGATTATCCTTTTAGCTCGAGCGTATTAGGGTAAAAGTTTCTAATATAAGTTTTTCTGCTATCTTTGGCCAAAATATAATTAAAAAGAATATCTATATAATTAAAAAGAGAATCTGTTTCTCATGAGAATCAGAAACTGATTCACGCTGAATCCCACATATAGTAAAATTGGCAGAGGAAACCTAGTGTTAAAACACTCCGTTTACCACTTTGAAGAAATGATAATATTTATAAATAATAAACTATTACTTTTAGTGGAAATCGAACTCATAACCGCTTACAGTCTTCGTGTCACTGCCACGGCAGCCTCGTATGCATAATAATCAAGATTTCTCATGATGAAAATGAATATAAAAGTGCTTATGTTGGATATATTAAACATTATTTTTTTAACACTCACCGTATAACCATCATAGCTCCAAGAACCAAATTTCATGAAGCAAGTCTGTTCATCGAAAGGGAAGTATTCAACGTCGATCTCACAAAAGGACTTGTAAATGGCAGGCGGTTTCCACACAACTTTGCCGTCGTGGTGCAAAATGGCCTTAGTCATAATGGTCACCTCGTAGTTACCATCCGCACTGTAACATAATAAACAGTTATCTTACAAGCCAAATTACTTGGCTCCACTTCAACGATGTATTGTATTGGATAATGTACGAGTATACCATATATTGTTTCTATGAGGGAGGAGAAAATTTAAAAGATGAGATACATAACCTCGAATATTTAAGTAGAAAATACTATTATCATTTAAATTTTAAGTGTTTTAAGTAAAATATGTAAATTTGTTTGTTTTTAGATTGTATAACTCTTTACAATTACAACTTCCTATCATTCTGTTGAAGTAGTAGACATTTATTTGTTATGTATATTAAATTGTTTGTTAGTATTACATTTTTTCACGCTTCACAAATCTCGCACATATCAGGATAGGTAAAGGGGACCTAGAAACCTTGTATTAAACCATTTTTGCCGCCAAATTCTAGAAACATTGTGATTGAGTGGCGGAAGTCAAGACTGACTGAAAGGTGAACAGTGTTAATCGGTTATTTGAAAAACTTTAATGTTTTATAGGTAAATTAAAAATTCACTTTTAATATAGGTATATAAAATTAATTTTCTTTAAGATCACATAGCGTCTGCATCCTTTGACTGCATACATTCTCTTTCACCAGCAGTAAACAAACAGGTCTTCAATCAACGCTGTGTGTTTCGGAATAACATAATATCACTGTTTTGTATTACAACAAAACAGTTATTATGTGTATGAAGAAACACACAGCGTTGCAGCAAGGTTCTTGCTAGTGAGTTATGAAGACTTCTATGAGTGATAGATGACAGCACGTCGCCACAGAGAATAGATCGTAATAGTCGTACGTCAATGCAGAAGTGAAAGAGGAAAGTATATCGAAGATTATTTGGTAAGTTAAACCATTTACCATTACCGTAGCGTTTGGCGCTCCGTTCTCTCTGACTACCCCGCTAGGGATAAAGCGTGAAGTTAAGTTAAGTTAAGTTAAACCATTTACATATGAAAATAGGCGAAATTAGGAGACTGCATCTTTGACTCGTCTACTAGTGCGAGGGCATGAAAACATAACATTTTTCATTTTCTCAAGTGGAAAACAAATCCACAACCAATCGCATTTACAATAACAAGCTGTACCCCTGCGCCACGATGGCCGACTGCCCTCATTACATAAACAGCATTACATAAATACATCAATTTAATTCACCAGATCAGAACCATAGAACAACATTAATTTACATCTTGTTTGTTGATCTTATCTAGCAGCCCTTTTGTACAAACAACGAACGATTGTGCGATCTACTGAGTAATTATCAATTAAAACGATATCCAAAGCTGGTTATTTGCGGGATGAATGTTATCTTAAACACAAATGTCCACCAATGGTAATCGATGAAGAGACATGCTGTAGGTGGATCGTTCTCCGTCCACAACCGCAAATAGCTTACCGAGCTCGTGAGTACATGGTTCAAAGTGATATATTGGCATTATATATTGTGTTTCCACTAAGCTCCGAGTCGACATTCTCGTAAGAAGACAAATCAGATGCTATAAAACTTGCAATTGCAGCTAAGTAATGCTTTATGTTTGAGAATAATGGTGATTGTGTTGTTGTTTTTGTTGTTGTTGTTGTTTTTTTTTTGAAAAATCCTAATAAAATATATTTTTCGATTGGTTACATATTTCCGGGAGACGAATAAGATCAATTTGTAACAACAAAACTAAATTATCATTGACAAAATTAAATCTTAAAAGACAACACGAGAACGTAACCACCATCATAAAATCAGCTTAAGTTAAAATGAAGCCGTCAATTTAGTTACAAGAAAACACTTCATTCAAAGACATTGACTGACTTAAGCAAATTTTGTTGTCGGCGCCCTTAAAAGCGTTGTCATAGCCAAGTTTCACATCCGTTCAAATTACGTCATAAAATATAGCCCGCGTTGTCTTCCATTATGTTAACGTGGCGCCATTAAAAATAAAGTTTACACAGAATATTCGCGAGAGCTTTTAGGGTAGTCACAGGTGCATTAAACAGTAACCTCTATCCGCTTAAATTTAAAAATATGACCTTCAAGTCTCATAATATTGTGTTTGTCTAAAGTACTATATAAAACACTATAAATAACTAAATTTTAAATGTAATGAATAGAAATTGTTATTTCAAGGATTATTGCTCGATTTTTGATAATATTATGTTGCAGTATTTTTATTTCATATAACTACTAGCTTGTATCATTTTATTGTTGGGGAAAATCCTTTGTCTAGTTCTAAAAACACCAAATCTTTATTATTTTAACCTTGTTAAAACAATATCATATTAGAAATATTTTTCTTCAGCTTCACGGTTAGCAAGATAGAAAGAGAAGACTTAGATACTCCGTTATCCATTTTTCACGGTATATTCAATAAAAAAAAATCAAAATAATATACCACTAACATCTAAAATATATATAAATAGAAACTATTTATAATTACTACATATATTGACACTCAATATATTATCGTAAAACCGATCATATTCGAAACCTTTTTCCTCATTAAGATGGTGACGCATTAAGAGCACTGACGTCCCGGAGACAGTAATAAAGTTTCTTCGAAGTAATGTGAAGAAATTTATTTTATTCACGTTCACAGAGCAAATGTACTGCTTATAGATATTTACCATTTGGCATGACGAATGAGAGAGGGGTGGTGAGAAAGGAATATTTTTGAATTTGCACGATAATTACTGTGCGGGAGAAGGACAAGTATGGAGTGTAAGCGTCTGAATTGATTTTCTTTCGTCTTTGTTGTATTTTTATTGTGAATATTTGTAAAAAATATAAGCTTAAAATAAAAAAAATTGCTATATATTTGAGGCCAGTTGTGGCGCAGAGGCACAAAGTGTGATTGCCAAATCGACTGGTTGTGGATTCGTTCCCCATTCGAGTAAACGAAATATTTATTTAAATTTATAATTTTATTTCTTCGCTCTGGTGTCGAGGCAAAGCGTGGCGTTGAGTTTAACTGCTCAACACGCAATGCCTCCAGATTTCGGTGGACAGTGGGTAGAATGGAGTGTCTTAACACTAGGCTCCCTCCTACACTGCTATATGCGAAATACAGCGTAAACCAGTAACTTTTGTTGATATAACCAATATTCTATACTACATGTATGTACCTCTAAATAGGAATCGAAACTACTACTATCGCATCGCCAGTCAGACATCATCCTATATTATTTATTCAACATTTCACTACAAAATCAATCAATGTTATCCTTCTTTTGACCGTTCTTACGCACTGCCGGTCATGAACCTGAGCGCACTTAAACAAACAAACTTGTACCGTTACGGGCTCCTGCATACGTTTCAAATGCTATTATGGATTGCATGAATGTTTATTCAGTTCGTTTGTTCGTTCATATCTGTTGTTGTTGATAATCAGTAATAGGTAAAGTTGATCAGTTTTGCTATCGTATAGTAAATATAATAATAATAATAATATAAAAAAAATACTGAATATAAACTAGTATATTATTAATTACTATTTTATATTATTAATTTTAGTAAATCTTGTATATATTTTTTATGTTCGTATAGCTTTGTTTCTTAGGTATATTCAGAGGAAGTCTAATGATAAGACACTCTGCTTGCCACTTTTCCACCGATTTCTGCGTGTTGTTTAACGCTGCGTCTTGTAATAGTCAGAGGAAATAATGAAATGTTAAATATTTAATTCTTCTAGTGGAAATTGAACCCACAACCTGTCCCATATATTGGCACACTCATTTTAGCCCCTGTACCACGACTGGCCTCGATTATTTATGTTTATAATATATTTACTAATAGAAATTGTAATTACTGCTATATAATTATTTGTAATAGGCGGTTGAACAACTTAGTTCAATTTTGGAATTGAAAGCTAAGTGTTCATTTTTTATCTAGAAAGTAATACTAATTCTTTATTAAAAAAAATTATTAATAATGACACAATTCAGATTCAAACACGAATTGAATCCATTAGAAACATGCACGACGAGACAAATTCCTACTATCTATTAAAATTCTAAGATTTTAAAGATACACTAAAACTACATTATAGACTTGTGAAACTCCATTGTGACAGATCCTTTTGTTTGTTCAAAAGCTGAGTAGACCACTAGCTCTCCAATTTTCTTCGCAATTACATTTAAAAGAACAGTCTATTCTATGTTGTCTAATGCGATTTAGTCAGTGTTTACCCCACCGTGCCTAATGCTACCTTGGATGCTATTTAGATTAAGGCTTGCACTTATCGTGCCTTCCGCCTGGCCAACTTTAGGCAATTCCCCACTTTGGTGTTGCCATGTTCAGAATTCAACCTTATTTAAAGGATTTAAACGTTTTGATGCTTTGTAAAGAACTTAGTACATAGTGCTAACACATGATACAAATACGGTGAGTAGTTTTTATATAACATCATCGGAGACTTTTTTTTTTATTTTCGATATAATCAATCGAGGCCAGATTGATATTTGAATTTGATATTTTCATTTCTTCGCTCTTGTGTTTAGGCACAATGGGGCGTTGAGTGCCGCATTCCACACGCAAAGCCAATATTTAAATAAAATACAGAATTCTGTAAATTCGGCAAAAAATGGGGAGCGCAGCGTCTTTACACTACGTTTTGCTGAAGCTGTTCTTTTTTTTCTTTTTCTATTTCAATATATTAAAAAGAAACTGTTACAAATTAATTAATTATTAATGGATGCCGAAAGAAAAAATTATAAAAATGTTAACAAGAAAATTGCTTGACAAGTGAAAAGAGGATAACTCTAAGTTTCGTTGGCTGAATAGGAGGGAAGCTTTTAGTTGTTGTCGTGGTTTAGAGCCCCCGATAAAGTTGTCGACTCATCCTGATAATGCAAAATAATGGCAACCGTCCGAGAAAATAAGGAGATAAGGGAACCACCAAATAAAATCACATTTTATTGACAAAGTTTGTGTTCATTGAAAGAAATTGGACAAGTAAATTTGAAGTAGGAGAAGGCTTCTAGAAGTTTCTTTACTCAATATTTCCTAGTTATACTAAACAATCCTTAGTTTAATTTTGAAGCATTATATAGATTTTTAGTCCTAGTTTAGGGTTAAGCTTTATATAGAAATGTTATATTATATAATAAGTCTGTCTATCGACATAAATATTTTTTGAGAAGACCACGTTGAGCTTTGCCACTTAGCATGCGATGTCTTCGGAATTTGGCGGAAAGTGGGAAACGGAATGAGCTGAACGCAAGTGTCTTAATAGGAACGGAGTGTCTTGGCATTAGATACCCAAGTTTCCTTTGCTTACCTTGCTGTGTTGGATCATTTAGCGTGAAGTAAAAAAATTAGCTGATTTATATCAAAGTATTGAAGTTTATATTTACTTGTTGTACAGCACGATATCCGGTAGCCATATATGTTCGGAAGGTACGTGCAGGGTTTCCACGCCACCATAGTCGTCGGGGTTCCATTTCAGCTTGTAGTCATTCCACTCCTGTATACAAACAATACATTTACAACTGAATGTGTTATTTTAAAAATAAGTTTACTTAAATGAAATCTGTAATACATATTAGAAGATATACAAAATACATAATTTATGATTCTTCATATAATACTTATCTTACGTAAATAATGTAAACATATAAAAATCGAATTAAAGTGTCGGTCTATAATTTCTAAATAAACTTGTTTTTCAAGAACATATTGTTATTTACACGATACCAAAACACAAGAAAGCAACTTTTAAGTTTTTGTCTTTATTTCCGTTGATCCCAGCTCTTCAACCCTGGAACAGTTGAACTGATTTTTATGGAACTGCCACAAAAAAATAGAAGGGATTGTGAAGCAACATATCTTATATCCCTGAAATCCCACGGGATAGATTAACGAAGGAAAACTGCCTACCAAGATAGATGTTAAATAACTGAACATTTTTAATTAAATTTAACAATAATGAGCATATTCAAATACATATCCAAAATATATTAAAAGTATCAGCTAACCTAAAAACTTCCATCCCATTTACATGCACAGGAAGTTTATCAACCACAACCGAAGCATTTAAACTCGAATGTCCTAAAGCCACATTCGTATATTTAAAAAGCGTTCTTAAAAGAGTTTTCGCTGGGGCCCAAATAAATCCGGTCTGTTGGCTTAGAGCCGTTAGCGTCGGAAATTGCGGTGCCTTATTAGATTCCGGCTCCGGGCGTCAATTGGGCTGGATGTAGGTGAAAATGGACTTGACTATTTTTTCTCTTGTAACCGTTTGGCATCTCTTGGACTATTTATATCTGTTTGATCTCTGCTTTTTTTTATTTAATTTTTAGAAAAGTTAAGTTGAGGCAAATCGTGGCGCAGGGGTACAATCTTGCGAGTTTAAACGCGACAGGTTGTGTGTTAGTTTCCTACTCAAAAATGAAAAATTTAATATTTTCTTTGAGTTTCACCCTCCAAACCCGCAATTTGCTTCCAGAATTTGACGGAAAGTGCAGAACGGAAGTGTCTTAACGGAAACGAAAGTCTTAACAATAGGTTCACAGATTTCCTCTGCCTGCTACTGCTGTGTAGGGTACGGCGTGGAGCTAAAAAAACATACATTTCATGTCAAAAACAAAAGACTAACAATTTTCCTATAAACTGTGTTGAACTGTCCTCAAACGAACGGTGCCCATTCAACACAGAACATTTTTCACCATTCTAAAACTGATCAAAAACAAACAACGTGATTAACCCAACAAGTAAAACGAATTTAGAACATAGCTCCTTAAAACACAACTGAATAGCTGCTTCATCATGAAACTCAATAATTATTTTGGCTAGCTTTGTACGTTAAATGAAATTACTGTTGGCAAAACTCAATTTAAATTTGACGACATAGCCTTAATTCGGGGGTGTCTTTGTAAATAACCACGTAGGTATGGCGTAATGATAGATGTATAATTGAATTACGCACTCGATGTGGGTTTTGGTATTGTAATCCTGGTTTTACATATCGGTTGTGATGTAGAACGTGGTGGGAAATCGGTTATAGGCCACGTGTCGTTTGAATGCTGTGTGATTTGGTTTTCATTTCTCATAATGTTATACAAATTACTACAAACAGATAAACAGGCCTCACAGAAAGAAAATTAGGTAAAAGTTTTGCTTATGATACTTGTATTTTTTAAATTTAGTAAAAAGGAATGGGAAAGGAATGTATGGGAAAAGAAGAGCTAGCATCTGATGGCAACAGAATCATAAATATCTACAATATCAGAAAAAGTAAGGTTTTTGGTAGTATTTAGGTTAAAATGCCTGAAAAACTATTAAATTGCACTGAATTAAATGAAAAATAAAAATCTAGGTAACTACTTCTCATCACTTCACGAACTTTTGCTGATACAACTCCATGAACTACATGCTTTACTTTCAATTATCATTAATTATTAATCTCATACTGATAAGTGAATTATCGGTTAAAAAGAAGTAAAGACTAAAATAGAAAATACTACCTTAGGTGTTTAAAATTTTGTATATAATGTAAGGCAGAATATCTTCCAACCGAACAGAATTTAAATAAAGTAACACAAAATAAGATCTAAACCAAAATACATTTTAATAAGCAAAAAGAAACAAAAAGAAAAATAAATATTCACTCATGAAGAACGAAGCGAAAAATCCTTTTATAAAGCCGGAACATTAGCTGGAGTAACGCACAAAGTTTGTTCGAAGTGTTGTTATGCTGTTCTCAAAAACAATTCCGACTATGAGACAAAGCAACGAAATAACATCGGATACGAATAAAACGCGAAATATAATCAAAGCTAGCTAAATAGAGGCCTTCATGTCGTGGCCTGATTGTAATCGCGCCGTTTGTGGATTCGATTCCCACTTAAGAAAATGAAATATTTCATATTTTCATTCTATTCGCTCTGGTAAATGCTCAAAGCGCAGTGTTGAGTTCCGTCACTTAATAAGCTATGTCTCAAGGTGTTTGAATAGGGAACGGATCGTCTTAGCATAAGTTTCCCAGGTTCCCTTTGCCTACCCTGCTATATGCAAGATATAGCGTAAACAACTAAAAAAAATAATAAAAGCCAAAACAAACAGGCAGCAAATGTTTAAGAAAAAAAAATGTTCCTAAGTTAGCTGCCGGCGTCTCGCAAGAAATTTTAGAAGAATGCGTTTGAAACGAGCTGAACTCGTACTTCGTAAATGATTAAAACATTTCATTGCTTGCTTCGTTAGATATGCTTTTTAATTTTAGTAAAGTTTTGCGAGAAATATTCTAAGATGATTTTTTGTTAGCGAAGATTATCTCGATTGCGAACTTAGATGAATAAAGTCTTTGAAATATGAGGATAACTTTTTCCACCTTTAAAGTTTGGTTTATTGAGTGAAAGAAATGTGACTATGTGACTTAGTGTTCATTAAGGTTTGACAAAGGAATGGCGAAATGGGCGATAATGTTTATTAGACAGCCAACACAGCACAGTGTATATAACGATTTTAATTGGTTCAAGTTCATAACTTAGAAAAAAAGTGTCACCATCAGATTGTTTTGGTTTAAGCTTCGCTATGTCTCCTTAAGTTTTAAACTAATTTAGATTTTAAGGTATTTAGAATTTTAAACTAATTTATATGAACGACAATAAACAATAAAATGTAAACATAAATATTAGGCTAGCAAAAATTATATCCCACAACCTTCACCAAAAATATTCTTATCTTCGAGAAAATTGAAGGAAACATCAAAAGATCGCTGTCAACTAAGTTCATATAAAATTCAATATCGACAGACCTACTTATAAAAAGTTCACTAACCCTATATCACGTAGGGACTAGGGGCGAAAGTCCAACTTTTCCTTGATACAAATTCCAAGATCTATCTCTATCCATATATGGGTATGATAGGAAGGGCTTGTCCCTTTCATATCATAAATCATCGGGGACTTAACTTGCAGTTAACAGGTTTTTGAGTGACGACGTGCGTAAGAGAGATAACTGTTACGGTGTACCGAATATGATACTAGACAATAAAATATAAATAAAAAAAAAAAAAAAAATAGCTTCACGCTATATCCCGCACACAGCAGGGTAGGCAGAGGGAACCTAGTGTTAAGACACTACGTTCCCCACTTTCTGCCGAATTTTTGGAGGCATTGCGTGTTGAGTGGCAGAACTCAACGCCGCGCTTTGCCTCGACACCAGAGCGAAGAAATGAAAATATAAATTTAAGTAAATATTTCATCTCCTCGAGTGGGGATCGAACCCACAACCAGTCGGTTTTACAGTCACACTTTGTACCACTGCACCACGACTGGCCTCAATAAAATAAAATATATATGCTACAATATATTGTATTCGTAAAACGTCGTTAATATTTCATAACTGAAAACGAAATCTATGTTTCTTAGTTCATTATCCATACAAAAATATTTTTATCATTCCGAAAAAAAAGAAAAAAATATTCCAAAAATGGCATCTTGATATCAGATGTATAATAATAATATTGCACATATAATAGTTAAAAAATATATATTAGGTAAAAAAATTTGGTAAACTTAAACTAATAGATAAACTAAAACTAACAGATTATGTTAAATGGCGGCTTTATTGCTAGAAGTGATCTCTTGGTTGCCTGAACCATTAAAAGTGCAGGTCTTAATATAAGAAAACACAGTAATCCGCAATAACCATTAGCAGACAGACGGATTAAGAATATTATCTTAGATAGTACTTCTTCAGGCTACGCTTTAAATATTTCTACTGATGGAGATCGTCTAACTTCATCTGGCAGTGCATTCCAGGGTCTTACTGTTTTGACAGTAAAACTGTCTCCATAGCATTTAGTGAATCATAAAGGAATTTCTAGGAGTTTGTTGTTGCAGGAACAAAAGGTGGTGTGGAGGGAGTTCGATCCCAAAATTTAAATTAAATAAGGTACTTAAAGTGACGGGATGGTAAAAGATTAGAATAGAGAGAGAGTGTAAGTGTCGTTGGTATTTTATAGTAATTTAAACTGAGTACGGTATTGTGTTATGTGATCAAACTTTCACAGCCCAAAGATGAACCGGATTAGAGATTTTGCATTCGTTTGAAATTGTTTAGTTTATTCAGATAAATCTAGGTTACCTATAGTCACCAGTATTATAAATTAGTTTAGGATATACTTTAAAATTTACATATTTGAAACTAATTTAATCCAATAAAGATGTAATATAAATTGTAATACGCATTTCGTTAATATTTATCGTACTTCGCCTTTGTTTTCGTATGTTATCATCTTGACACACCCTTTAAATCACGTCCCAACACTATCGCAGGACAAGTTTCCGACCAGAATATAAGTTGTTGTCGTGATAATAAAAATGTTATGATCGTGGAGCGTAACTTTATGATTTATTTATTCAGCCTTCTTTAGTTCAAGAATCTGCAGAATATATCTTTTTTGTAATAAAATGGTAATCCAATACATAAGGCAACTCGAAAGGTAAAAACAAACCAAAGTTTTCATCCCAAAAGGGAAAAACACGACGAAAATTATACTCGACTTCAACTAAATTCAAAGTACACTTACGGATAATACTTGTAAAGTAAATACTCAAGTTTATGGAATCACTTAAATATTGTACTGAACTGGCTAAATAAGTAAATATATTCATAGATTTTGTAATTTTATTAAATTTTGATTGATGATGATTGTCTTATCAATTTTAAGTGAGGCCAGTCGCACTACACTAGCATGTGACTATAAATTGGATAGATTGTGGGTTAAATTCTTACTCAAGGAAAAAAATAATAATATATGTATTTCTTTGCTCTGGGAACGAGGTAAAGGACTGTGTTGAATTCAGTCACTTAAGACACAGTACCTCCATAATTTGATGGAAAGTGATAAACGGAAATGTCTTAATGAGAATGGAGTGTCTCATCTCTAGATCCCATTTGCCTACTCTGCAACATGCGGGATTCACCAGAAAACTAAAAACAACTCATTTGTTAGTTAACGTAGAGATCATTAGGCATCTTTTGTGCCATTTATTGCTTGCATTAGATATATTTCTTGAGTATTTTTGAATAAGATCTCCTTGACTTGACATTTTGATTAATTAAAAATAACAGAAACGAATTACAAATTTTCCAAATCTCCTTGAAAATAGTGTCCGCTACCATCTGACATTTATATGTGTGACAAACGCTTTCAAAGATTTCTTTCTAACAGAACAAAGGCAATAAACGGACGCGTACAAAGACTATTAGTCACGTTAGAAGTTGACAAGCGCTGAGAGAAAGGACGTCTTCTTTCTACGTCGATTCCCGAATGGCCGCTATCATTTGTTGGGGACGTGACTTGACGAAGTGATTCGTATTCAGGTTGGGTTTTTATAGTTTGGACTGGTGGTAGAGAAGGGTTAAACTACAAATTAAAGTATGCTAGTGGGTGAAAATAAATATTTTTGAATTTTTCAAATATTTTTCGTTTTCAAAATTTGACTTAACATAAATATTTTTTTAAGTTACCTTCACACTATATCATGCATAAAACAGTGTACGCAGAAGGAATCTGAGAACCTAGTGTTAAAACATTCCGATTATGAACAGTCTTTCTGCATTTTTTTTTTACTTTTTTTTAAGTGTAATTGCATCATTGTGACATCAAATAAGAGAAATATTGCTCTGAGTGACATCCAAAAATATTCTTCCATAAAAATTGTATAAAAGCATGCTCTTTGCATGCATTTATATTATACAAAATAGCGAATCCCGAGCGACCTCACCCACTTGCACTATTTAGTTCTATTTAAGTAGACTTAAGGAAAAATCGTTGATTATTTTAATATGGTTATCTATACAATAATATACTTAATAATTAATTTCAGATTTTATTTGATTTTGTTCGCAAATAATGTCGCATTCAATAGAAAAAAAATGGTTATTTCATATCTATCTAGACACGCGCGTACGAAAAACGCGTAGCGTAGTTTTTCCTGCATAAATTCCGATCCCGCGGGAATTTCGTGATAAAAAGTTGCTCCACAACACTCTCTATATTTTAGTAAACGTCTCATTAAATGGATTCAGCTTTCCGCTGATTAGTCCGGACAAACAAAATTACAGACAGGTCGACACACAAAATTATTTATTTATGTTTTTGTTTTCTATAAAATATCTTAAAAAAAATAGAATTATTTTGTTAAAATGACGCAGACACTTTGATTTGAGATTTTTAGTTTAAATAGAAACGAATATTCTAGGAGAATTTTTAAATTTAAATCATCTCTTAATTTTCATCGGAAAAGGGCAAAATATATTTATTATAATTTTATAAAACTAAAATATTGCTAATTACTCACCTGCTCCACCCACACATTCGTTGTCATGATTTGATTCTTAAGATTCTGGAAAGAAGAAATTTTAATTGGTTAGTATGTAATCCTATTAGAGATTTATATATATATATTTATACATGTATGTGTATTGTATATAAACACTAAACGTATTTTATATAAGTGTATTCTATATTATTGATTTATATTATTATATATTATATATTTAATTCCACCATATAAAATTTGCACCGTGACGTTGTCCCCCTTTTCCTCTTAACAACCTATCCGTAATGTTCCAAAGGTTGTCTGGCAGAGATTGCTTAAAGCAATAAGACCGCCTTTGCATACGTGGTATTTTTTCTTGTTTATGTGTTGTTCATTTTTTTTTTTTGTAAATATTTCTTTGTGTGCAATATAGTTTATTGTATTGTATTGTATATATATATATATATATATATATATATATATATATATATATATATATATATATATATATATATATGTAAGATGCCGTCGTGGCACAATGGGGTGTATATGTTGTCAGATCGACACCATTTGAAAAAAAATTAAAAAAAAAACCAATTCCATTCCAATTGCTTTGGTAAAATAAAATACGGCGTTTAGTTCCGACACCTAGCAATATCACAAAATGTAAATAAATAAAAAACTGAGAGTTTTAACACCCGTTTCTTGTAGCTTTGCTACTTCGAAAAGGTGGGTGAAGAGAAAGATATTTTCAGATTTATCCCAATGTGGTAGATAAGAACAGAATATGGTGACAATTGTCGACGAAAGATAGTATTACTGCAGTTTATTTATTTATTTAGGATCGTCAACAGAAGAAACATTACAACATGGTCAAATTACGTCGAGATCTATTTATAGACTAAATGTTTTTCCAATTAAAGACAATCACAGCATGTACTAAAAAATAAAGTTACCATATAACTTTGGCTAGATATTTCCCATTCTCTAGAGAATTCTAAAGCTGCTACGTGCCTCTCTTATCGTAGACAAAAACTGATTTTGAAAATAATAATTTTTCAGGATTCCTACTCGAGAGCATTTTGTTTCATTTATTTCCTCCATCTGGTAACAAGAGTAAATTAACACGCTATGTCTCGAAATTTTCGGGATATGCTATGTGCAGGATACGACGCAGAGGTAAAAAAATGTCTTAAAATAAAATTATTTAAAATTTATCAATTACGTTATATAATTTTTTTTTTTTTGTTGAGGCCAGTCGTGGCGCAGTGGTACAAAGTGTGACTGTAAAACCGACTGGTTGTGGGTTCGATCCCCACTCGAGGAGATGAAATATTTACTTAAATTTATATTTTCATTTCTTCGCTCTGGTGTCGAGGCAAAGCGCGGCGTTGAGTTCTGCCACTCAACACGCAATGCCTCCAAAATTCGGCAGAAAGTGGGGAACGGAGTGTCTTACACTAGGTTCCCTCTGCCTACCCTGCTGTGTGCGGGATATAGCGTGAAGCTAATTTAATTTATTTTATTTTTTACGTTATATAATATTACAAGGAAACATGGGCTTTCGATTTTCTTATATTGGCAGATAAGTTCGCCTTGTTGTACTTTTTTAATATTATTTTTAAGTTTGTAAATTGTTTTGTTTTTTTTTAAATGTGCAATAAATTTATATTTATTATTATTATTTATTATAACAAGTCAAGGTTAAGAAGTTGAGGCCAGTCGTGGCACAGTGGTACAAAGTGTGACTGTAAAACCGACTGGTTGTGAGTTCGATCACCACTCGAGGAGATGAAATATTTATTTTATATTTACAATTTTTATTATTATTTCTTCGCTCTGATGTCGAGGCAAAGCGCGGCGTTGAGTTCCGCCACTCAACACGCAATGCTTCTAAAATTCGGTAGAAAGTGAGGGATCGAAGTGTCTTAATACTAGGTTCCCTCTGCCTACCCTGCTGTGTGTGGGATATAGCGTGAAGCTATTTTTTTTTTTTTATTATAACAATATAAGTCTTTAATCACCACATGAACATAACACACTGAAACCATACAAATCCATTAAGCAAGCCCGGTATAAGATCATATCAATATAAGGAAGCATTAAAAATCCAACTCAATTCCAATTGGAAATGAAAAAGGAGGTATTCCAACCACTTTCCCTACAATACCAATTTAATAAAAATCAGACCGGCGAGGCGGGGCTGGAATGCAATTTTATCAGATCCGTAGTGTGAAGTCTTTGGTGGAATTAAAGTTGAAGGAATTCGTGAGTTTCTTGGCGAGTTCGAAGTAGGTAGGTAGGACTTTTGGTACTGAGTAATGGGTTCTAAGTACTATTTTGTCTTGTTCAATTGTTGGTGAAATTGGCTTTGGTTTTAGTTTTTAGAAATAATATATATGGGTTTTTTCTATTTATTTTTTTATAGATAAATAAGGTATGTAGTGGTAGTGGCATGCATTTAGAATAGTATTTATAGAAAGTTCTTTGTCAACGTCGTGGCGCAGTGGCACGAGGTGTGACTGTAAAACCGACTGGTTGTGGGTTCGATCCCCACTCGAGGAGATGAAATATTTACTTCAATTTATATTTCCATTTCTTCGCTCTGGTGTCGAGGTTTAGGGCGGCGTTGAGTTCTGCCGGAGTGTCTTAACACTAGGTTCCCTCTGCCTACCCTGCTGTGTGCGGGATACAGCGTGAAGCTGATTGATTGATTGATTGTCATAGCACAGTCTTCCAATTATTAGCTCGACTGTTTTGGGTTCGTGGTCCATCTGGCTGAATGATTTTTTTTTATTTCTCTCTTACTTTCATTTAGTAGGGCCAGAGATTTTTATCACTGTGCACTCTCAACCCACCCTAATTCCATTTTAAGTGTTCCGTATCTCGAAAGCACAAAATTTATAAGATCACTTTGTTGGGCGTATGTCCGTCTGTCAAGAATTTTTATCTGTACATCTCGTGGAGCTATCAAGCTGAAAAGTATTCAGGTCTACGATCCCTTGGAGCACAGAAAAAAATATAATGCAAAAATTTTAATACACGCGAGACGACACGAATATTTTCTGCTGCATTTTGTATAAAATTGGCAGCGTAATCAAAACTCATAGGATAGTATAAATATATTTTAAAGCCATAAATTCTTAAATACAAAATCAGTTACATACGCTACTTAACTTTAGTTTGTCTTTTCTAAGTTGTACTTTCCTTTCTACAAACTACAATCATAAATTTGCCGCGGAACCCTAATGTGCGCTTTCGGCTCTCACCTGACCATTGTTCAAGTATTTTTATTAGGTTTATTACTTTTCAAAAGTATTCATCGTTTTAAATTTAATTATAAATAAACCTGTGATTATAAATAAACTTCAAAACAGTATTTAATTGACTATTAACACAAAAAAAATATCTTAATTAGAAATAATTCGAATTAATATTTTTTTTTCCTGTAAATAAAGCACCGGATATAAGAAAGCTCAAAGCTTTCTATATTATAGAATTTTATAAATTCATTTATTTTATTAATATAACTGTGTTAATTATGTTTATTTTATTTTTCAATAAAATATGGTATTAATTGAAATTGAAGTACTTTGTAGTATAGAATAGTAGTATCTTTTATTCCATGATATTACGATAATAGTGCTTATCACTTTTAAACTCATTCTATAGTCAATTATAAAGTTTAATGAGCTTGCTCTGCCTTTGTTCATTTAAGGTAGTAAAATATATATGGAAATAAATATAATATGGTTAGTCTTCTAGTCAAGTATGAAATAATATATTTTTGTATAATGTAAATTAGATTTTTTTCCTTTTATTTGTATAAATTTAATTTAGTTTAGTTCATTTAACTTTATTATTGAGTAATCAAAAAAATAAATAAAGTATTAATAATTCGAAATTTCTTATCACAACAAAATGAAAATGTATTTCATTTTTAGGTTTGACGCTGTATTCCGCATATATAAAGGTAGAAGGAACCTAGTTAAGATACTCCGTTCTCCATTTTCCACCGAATTTTCAAGGCATTGCGTGTCGAGCGGCGGAACTCACACTTTGTCTTGTTAACAGAGTTAAGAAACGCAAATATTAATAAGCAATAATTGATTTCCCCAAATAGAAATCGAACCCACAACCGTCACGCATGAACGCACGCGTGTGCCACTGCGCCACAACATACATACTCGTACATAATATTAACATTAATTTCTAACAAAATAAACTCGGTAAGCGATTAAAGCGAGTCACTAAAATTACTTTCGTTGGCACTGACCCGCCAGATCCAATTATAAAGTTTAATTACTCATCAGAGTAGATTGTAGGTGCCTGTCACGCTCGAATGGCGTTACTTCGGACAATCTGTTTTCTGTTCTTACACTTATATCATACGGTTTCTTAGCAAATTTTGAATAAATTGAGGGTATATTAATAAATTATCATAATTTTAGCTTCACGCTTTAGGCTTCATTGGGAAGGGAGAATGGGAATCTGGGAACCTATTGTTAGAACACTCTGTTACCATTAAGATAATTTCGATATCCACTCTCCGCTGAATTCTGGAGGTATTCCGCGTTGAGTGGAGGAAGTCAAATACGCTATTAATATTTTTAAAATATAATAGCCTTTATATGCGGCTTCGCCCGCGTGGTTGGTTGAACTTAACTTAGTGTTATGCATGGTATACAACACATTCTAAGAGTTCTAGGTAAGTTTGACTGCTCAGTCTATAAAGTACAGCCGGCTATTCAGAAACAATTGCTCGGGACATAACGATATTAATGCTATAAGCAAATCTAATATAATTTTTTTTCAGCATCACCGCAAGGTAGGCAGAGAGAACCTAGTGTTAGGGCCGTTCCTTACTTTCTGCCGAATTCTGGAGGCATTGCGTGTTGAGAGGCAGAATTCAACGCCGCGCTTTGCCTCGACGCCAGAGTAAAAATATAAATTTAAGTAAATATTTCATCTCCTCGAGTGGGGATCGAACCCACAACCAGTCAGTTTTACATTCACACTTTGTGTCCCTGCGCCACGACGGACCTCATATTTTATGGCCCATATAATTGGATCATTAAATATTCTATTCTAAAACGCACGGAAAAATCGTCAAGCCAATAAATATATTATTTCTATTTCCAACCGGAAATCGAACTTACAGTCGCTTATACAATCAAACACAATCCAAACAAAGCATCATGCCGTTTGAATAGTAGAAATAGAAATTTTAAACCACAACAGTTACAAATACAAAATTGCACAAATCTCCGCGAGAGCGGTACGAGTCACGGGATAGAGTTTATTGACGTTGACAAATTACTTTCTGCAAAAAGTAATATAGAAACAAAATATCGTGTTTTACCTGTTTCTTTAACTTTTTTTTTCGCAAATCATCTGTATTTATTATATACATTGTTTTTCGATGTATAAGTGTTAAATAATACAACGATTGGATACAGTTAAGGCAAACACAATAAAATAATGCATTTTTTGCTCTGTATTTCACAGAAGGAACCTGGGAACCTAGTGTTATGACACTCCGTTGTTCATTAATTAAGTCTCTTCCGTTCCTCACTTTCTACTGCGCTTTAATCTTTTTATAGGAAAAATATAGAGTAATAAAAATAGTTCGCATAAATTAGTTAATTAAAGGTAATAATTATATAACAATCGTGTAAGTATATTTTTTGTTAGTGTATTAAATTAAAATAAATGCTTAATAAATATACAGTAATCATTTTCTGAAAAAAAAATTGTAATGTTTTAATCAGCTTCACGCTGTATCCCGCAGACAGCAGGGTAGGCAGAGGGAATCTAGTGTTAAGACACCCCGTTCCCCACTTTCCGCTGAGTTCTAGAGGCATTGCGTGTTGAGTGGCGGAACTCAATGTCGCGCTTGGCCTCGACAAAGCATAAATGTTTTCTCGAGTGGGTGACGAGCCCGCAACCAGTTTTACGGTTTTTTACACAATATTGAATATTTCATGCAATTTTTAGGTAATATTTTAACTTTTTATTATGGCATCATCAGTTCCTGTTGTTGTATCTTCTTTTATGTATATGACTTGTACAAAATAAAGGCGATGTTTCGACATGATATGACATCTGCCAGGCGTCTCGTGACGGCCCACATTTTCTTAGCCTGGCTGCTGCTGTTTCTCACGAATGAGTTCCTTTCTTTCCGCCAAATTCTCAATGCACTTCGTGTTAAATGGGAAAATTCAACAATTGTTGCAAGAACGAGTAAATTGATAACCCCGATTAGAAATCGAACCCAAAACCGTTTCTAAAGTTAAAGTCTCACCACCTTTTTCTCTCTACCTTTTTCTAAATATGGATTCTCTTATTGTACAACGTCACCTCTTTTTTATCTTCTTTGTGTGTACTTTATACAAGCACGTTCAAGAATTCACAATAGATAGACTGAACAAAACAAAACAAATTCATTTTCTTAAACATTAATTACAATATAATGTATCACACAAAAAGTATAAAGGAAAAAAATTGTATTCAAATTTTCTTTGTATTAATTAATTGGTAATTAGCTTCCAACGTTATAAGTAAGCTTTTTGTGTTGTAACGTTATTTTAGATATTTCCTTGTTTTAAACGTACGCGTGTAAAATTGATATTAAATGTTTGTTTTGGGTTTGATACTCGCTCGTAGATGTGAATTATTTTCGTTTACCCTCTCTAATAATATAAATAAAGCGAAGCGTTGAGTTCCGCCACTCATGTCGCAAAATCTCGAAAATAAGAGAACGAAGGGGCTTAATACTAGGTTCCCTCCACCAAATTTGCTATGGATGTTATGTAAAACTAAAAAACACATCATATTTACTCAGGCATATCTTCATAGAAGCCAACCGATATTTTTGGAGTCTACCAAGAAACGGGAGAGATACTGAGCAATAAATCATTTCGGTTCCCTTTCGTTCATATTATAAACACTGCTTGTGGCTGAACACGACTCCACAACCGATATCAGACAGGACAAGATGAATGAGGTTCTTCCGGATATAAAAGAATTTTTAAAGTTGCTATAATATTATTTGTAAATCAAATTAAATCAGCTTCACGCTGTATCCGGCACACAGCAGGGCTCTGGAGGTATTGGGTGTTGAGTATCGGAACTAAGCACCGCGTTTTGCCTGTACACCAGAGTGAAGAAATGGAAAAATATATTTAAGTAAATATTTAATTTACTCGAGTGGGTATCAAATAGTTTGGATCCCCACTCGAGGGATCAAACCTATCGCTTTTAAATTCACAACTTGCGCGCCTGCAGCTGAGCAGCTGATTTCTAATATTGAAATTAATAGTTAATATGTTTTTATTTGAATTGAGGGAATTGTTCTTATATTTAAAATAATTTCTTTTTCCTGTTCTCACATTACAAAAAGCGCGGCTTTAGGTTCCGCCAATACATTTTGCTCCTGTCTGTATTTGTATTTAAGTGGAGTGACAAACACGTTTTGCTTTTATGACATTAAATTATCTTCGGGCACCCAGCAGCCGGGTGAACACGCACCAGAGCGAAGAAATTATAAAAAAAATATTAATAAATATTTCATATCCTCGAACGGGGATCGAACCAGTCACATTTACAGCCACACTTTGCCCTGCGCCACGGCTGGCCTGGCTGTTCTCGTCACATAAGGAATATAATTAATTATTTAATACGTAGATGAGGTAGATTAGCTAATAAGCTGAGTATGGATTTAAATATATGACTGTGGGCGGAGATTTCAGAGAAGAAATAACCCATATATGAGTGACGAATATAATGATTTACAAGGTTCTCCTTTACGAAAAGCAGTAAATACTGACTTTCTTTTGCCTCGTGCTGTCCTAGCGGGGTAGGTAGAGGGAACCTACAGTTAAAAACGCTCCGCAGTTTCTGCAATTATAGAGGCATTGCCTGTTAAGTGGCGGAACTCAACGCCGCGTTTTGCCTCGACACCAGAGTGAAGAAATGAAAATATTTAGTATTTCATTTCCTTGAATGAATCGACCCCACAACTTGTCACGTGTAAAAATCTATCTAATTTATTTAATCAGCTTCACGCTGTATCCCGCACACAGCAGGGTAGGCAGAAGGAACCTAGTGTTAAGACACTCCGTTCCCCACTTTCTGCCGAATTCTGGAGGCATTGCGTGTTGAGTGGCAGAACTCAACGCCGCCCTTAACCTCGACACCAGAGCGAAGAAATGGAAATATAAATTTAAGTAAATATTTCATCTCCTCGAGTGGGGATCGAACCCACAACCAGTCGGTTTTACAGTCACACCTCGTGCCGCTGCGCCACGACTGGCCTCAATTTTAATTTATTTAATATTAATTAATAATCGAATTGTTTCTTGTGACGACATAAATAATGTTTAAGATAACATATAAAATATTATTATCTCCGCATAACTCGATAAAACGTTTCTTAACTCATACAGCATACGCCGAAACTAAATTAAAAAAGCATATACTCGTACATATAAAAAAAAAGTAAAATCTTGAAAGAGCCTTAATTACTTATTCCATGTTCCCTTTTATAATTTCTGTACAAAAACCTACGCTGTGGAAGTATGCAGGTACGTACAATATAGTATAGAGTGAAACAAGTGACATAAGCTGTGCTGGAGGAAAGTTGAATATGAATATACACCGCTTTCATTATTAGTGACCTCATAATTAGATCCTCGTTGGCGTGATTTATAAGAGATGGCGGGAAAAATATTTTTTTGTATATATATATATATATCTATATGATGTACAGCTTAATTCAAATTATTTACCTAATTGTAATATTGAGTGTTAAATATTCTATAAATATATTATTTAAATTATTGTTTGTCAATAACTTTATTACTATATTCTCAAAAAACCTTATTAAAAAGATAGAAAAGAAAATCTTACTTAAAATTTTATTTTACTTCACAATTCCATTAAAATAATACAAAAATACTTTGATTTCTTTTTCAGTTCGATTTTTTTTCAGTAATATAAGGACCTTACGCCAAAGCCAATTTTAATTTTCCGCGTTCAAACATTGCGTCCGAAAAGCCTTTTTTTAAAAACACGAATTACTATTTTAACTTTTAATCTTTATGGATACCTCTTTTATTTTCTCACAATCATCAACCATATGCGTCAGAGACTTTTAGCCTGATTTATCACAAATTAGACAAATATTTTCTTTATTTTTCTTACCAAATACCTCTTTGACGGTAATGAGTATATTTAAAAGATTTTTTATCTATACTATTTTAGACATTAAGCCATAGATTATGAAAAAAATGTCACAGAATGGCGATCATTAGCTAATCTCGAGTAAACCCGCTCCCTCTTGCCAAATGAGCCGCCACTCTAATGAGGTCTTACGCAGCATTACGTAACAGAATTCCATTATCCTGCCACAAAGCAGCCATAAATCAAGGGGGGAGGAGGGAGGAGGGGAGGGCACTAAAGTTGACGTCTTTTTTAATAACAATGCCTGCCATGTCATCTTTTGTCCTGTTATCGCAAACAAGCGGAAATAAAAAACTCGGAACGATCTTTTCGGTAATTTTTTTGTGTTCTTTCGTTTTGTGATTCCGATATGTCGGATTTGGGAGATTATTATTTTTTTGCATAAGTCGCTTAGGGTTAAGACACTCTGTTCTTACATTTTCCGCCCAAATTTCGATCCACTGCTAAGTACTGGTGTTTAGTCAATTCAGAGCTGCACCTCGTCTTGTTATCAAAGAATTTTGAAATAAATATTACTATATTACTCATGGTAGCGGGAATGGAACTCACAACAGTAGTGCTTACAATCAAGCGCTTTATTACAATTATTTTATATTTTTACTCAAATTATGATTTTTATTAGATTTATCTTTTTGTATATAGATCATATAAAAAAAATACGATAATTAACTTAGCGCCTACTGAAAATATCAAGAAAAAGAACAAATTATTTATATTCGCGTAAACGGACGATTCTTCCATTCGCTAATAACTAATATCCCAAAAGATATAGCAGCTTGAACAGAAGAAAAGCACAAAAACCTATCGTTCGATATAATCGTTATATTGTAATAATATAATAGTTATTTCATACATAATGAAGACAATTATAACGGATTCAGGTCCATCCACTTTATTGTGGTCCACATAATACGAAGATTATATTATTAGCCCTTGATTGAGTGGTGTTCGACCAATAATAACTATTTGGTGAGAGACAGTTGTTGTGATATATATATATATATATATATATATATATATATATATATATATATCGTGTAATATTGTCGTATTATATCGGGATTTAGTTTAGAATCAGAAGTAACAATGTGTATTTATTGGTTTCACGTTGTATCCTGCACATAGCAGGTTAGGTAAAGGGAAAAATGTATCCGGTATTGGACGAAAAGTGGAGAACGAAAGAGTCTTAATGGGAACAGGGTGTGTGACTAAGTTTGATAAAATGGAATTAGCTTCACGCTGTATCCCGTTCACAATAGGGTAGGCAGAGGGAACTGAGTGTTAAGACACTCCGTTCCCCACTTTCCGCCGAATTATGGAGGTATTGCGTGCTGAGTGGCGCAAGTCAACGCCGTGTTTTGTCTCGACACCAAAGCGAAGAAATGAAAATATAAATGTAAATAAATATTTCACTTCCTCGAGTGTGGATCGAATCCACAACCAATCGATTTTACAGTCATACTTTGTACCCCTGCGCCACGACTGGCCTCATAAGATATAGAATAGAAGTAAAAATAAATTTAATTTAACGATAAAGAGACAATTCAAAAATGATTTATTAATTACAACGTTGCTCAATGATTTAGCAAATATCATTATCATATTATGATGATACTGTAAAGTTGTTGTTTTGTAAAATGTCTTAACGTTACCTAAATCATAAATCACTCGTGATGAATCACATTAACGAACATTTACTAAGAAAATCTATATTTAAATAAAATAAAAATAAATTAGCTTCACGCTATATGCCGCACACAGCAGGGTAGGCAGAGGGAACCTAGTGTTAAGACACGCCGTTCCCCACTTTCTGCCGAATTTTTGAGGCATTGCGTGTTGAGTGGCAGAACTCAACGCCGCGCTTTGCCTCGACACCAGAGCGAAGAAATGAAAATATAAATTTAAGTAAATATTTCATAACCTCGAGTGGGGATCGAACCCACAAACAGTCGGTTTACAGTCACACTTTGTACCACTGCGCCACGACTGGCCTCTGCAAAATCTATATTTGCGTTTGAAATTAATTAGGTATATTTTATAAAAGTTTTTGTTTTAAATTATTACACACATTCTTGCTGTTGATTTCGGTGATAAAGTAAGTAAAGTTTTAAACATTTTTTTTAAATTACTTAAATTACAATGTATACGATAATGGTTTACCTTCATATTGTAAATAATTACGAAAAATAAAAAAAAAAATATTAAAATGTGTTAAAATATTAAATGACGGCAAAAATTTAAAAAGTATTTAGACCTTTAGACGCCATCGTTGCCCATATGTCCCTCAAAATTATGTGTCGAAATAAGATTTTTTTTTTCATAGATAATCCCTAAAACGGGTATAGTGGAGACCAGACTGTCTGAGCTCCCGCTCTAATCGAGTGAATGATTAATTGTTAAAATGTATTTCATTTCCGCTCTCCGGTAGAGAAACTCAATGTGGCGTTGAGTTCCGCCATTGAACTTTGTAACTTGGGTAGGAAATATTAAGGAACAAAGCGTTTTAACACTAAGTTCCATTCTCCTATCCTAATATACGGGAAAAACCAAATCAACACTCAAACCAAATTTAGTAAAAAAACGATCATCATTCATCTACCCTCCAAGATCAGCACAAAAAGAAACACCCACTCTAAACGGCTATAAGCGTTTAGAATTTGGATTGTAACAATTTTTTCCCTTTGCGTAAGACATGTAAACGTGAGTGACGCGAGGACGTCGCGTTTCGCGACGATCAATAAAGTATGTTTGCCAGTGTTCTTGTGGAATTTGGAAATTGTATTAAATATATTGACGCTTCTCATACGTTAGGGGTGGATTCGGTAATTTTATTTGGTTTATATATTTAGGTTGTTATTGTTCTATTCTTAGTAATGTTTGGGCACACGTAATGGCGAGAGGAAACTTGGGAACCTAGTGTTAAGACTCGCTTGCATTAAGTCACTTCCGTTCTCCACTTTACACTGACTTCTTGAGGCATTTAATGTTTGGTGGCGTAGCTCAACCACCACCATTTTCCTCGTTGCCAGAGCAGAAAACGAAAATATTAAATATTTCATACCACCGAGTGGAAATCGAACCCACACACTGTCACATTTACAGAAGCACGCCTGTGCCGCACCGCGATGGACTCTATGTTTATTTTTATTCATTATATATATACAGCTCCCTACAATTAAGGTAAAGAGTTACTGTTTAAATCTACAGTCACATATCTACTAATAAGTTGATTAAAGATAATCTCATAACTTCCATTGTTCTTCATATATTTAACTTAATACTTAATATCTACAAATTAAAGCCATATTTAAAATTCAAAGAAACAACTCAACATTTAAAATATCTCTCCTAACGATTTAAAAAGTGAGTGGCGGAGGGTGGAGAGGACGTGAGAGCAGAGAATGGAAAGCGGTAGGATGATATAATTTAAATCCGTGCATTTAAACCATTGCAGTCAGCCGTTTTTACTGGGAACCTAATACTAAGACAATGCGTTAACTTTCAGAGACTTCCGATCCCCATATTCCTCCGAGTTGGAATCGATCCCACAACCGTTGAGGCAAGTTTTGGCTTTTGCCACAACGTCGAGGGTCTCTATTTTATTTATATACCTACATATAAATATTTCTTAAGTTAAACTACGTCTTAATTTGAATCTCAAAGGCTGGAATAATATACTGGCAACACTACCCGCGAGTACCCTCGGGTCACCGACTTCATATAGAAACGACAACAAAAGATCTTTTTTACTTTAGTTCCTTCGTATATGTTTATTTCTTTTACGAACAACTTGATGTATTGTGTGTAAGGGATGAAACCTCTTATAATAATGCGATATTGAAGACACAGTCATCTTTTAACAGGGTGTCAGTGCAGAAAATGGCGTCTTATATTATTTTTGTTTTTATATTTTAGAATTTGACATTTGTATTGGAATATTAAAAATTACGTATAATAAATGGATCACAATATTTGTAATCTATTTATTATAAATACAAAAAAATAATCAATCTTTTCAGTCCATCCAATAAAAAGATACAAGAATTCAGCAACTCTCAACGCGCAATGGCCTGAGAAATGAAAAGTGGGGGACGGGAGTCTTTTATTGGAATGGAGAGTTTTAACACTAGGTTCCCATGTTCACTCTGCCTACCCTGTTATGTAGTACGGAGTACTGTGTGAGGCGAAAGAAACAATAATAATAACATAATACATAAATGTAACCATTAAAAAGTAACGGTTGCCAAATTTTCATGCATCATCGATACATCTGGAATACAGCCAGTGCAATTTTGCGGCGATATTTATGTACCGTTGTCAGTCAATGAAGTTACGTTTTGACAATATTATATTGTTTTTTTTTTTTATTTATTCAATATATATTGAGGCCAGACGTGGCACAGTGGGCACAAGTGGGTTTATTACCATCATCGGGGGAATGAAATATTTGATATTTTCATTTCTTCGTTGAGTTCTGCCACTCAACACGTATTCTCATAAGAATTTGGCAGAAAAAAGGGGAACACAAGTGTCTTAATAGGAACGGCGTGTCTTAACACTAAGTTTCCAGGTGCCCTTTCCCTACCCTGAGGATGTGCTGTATACAGCGGGAACAATAATATTTTCTTTGTTCAGTCTGTCTAGACATTGGATAAGTTGGATTTCGCTATACAAGGTAGACAATACGATGGAACAGAGCTAATAACGGAATAAATAAAAAAATAATTCAATATATTATAAAAAAAGTAGAAAATAATCAAAATTTTGTTAAATCAAGAAATATAAATTTTTCGTACTTAATAAACAATTTTTAAATAATTTTCATATTTATTTATAAATGTTTATTTCGACGAAGAAATATATTATTTCTTTTAAATAACAATATAAATAATAAGAATATCTCCAGAGATATATATAACCTAATCTTACCGTTTTATGCGCCGGGGGCATCATGATAAATTGTTGCAATGGAAGCTGTATAGAAATTCAATTCTTTCTACATCAGTTGTAGCTTGTTAGAAAGTTAGCTGTTATAAACTATTCCAATAATATAATGTACAATACATTATTTTGTTTTATATTTTTATAAGACTAACAGGATATTCTTATGAAAATCTGTAATTTCATCGCTTTATTGACCACTTTTATTTTTGGTTTTGGAAAAGGTAAATGCTGTAAATGATGTATTGTGCTGAGAATATACGTTTCAAAATAGGCATAAAATGTAAAACCCACTGTCGTATCACAAAAATGAAGTTATTTTCATTTTCAACCGATACCAAAAAGGAGAATGTTTTTAAATTTATGTGTTATGTACGTATAGAAGAGAGAGAAGATTTTCTCTTTCCTATAGTTAATATTGAATCCTTTTTTTAAGTTTAGAAGAATTTTAAAATGCGTAAAGAACTTGTCCATACCATAAATAATTCTGTACCAGTACGTCGAATATAGTCGTATGTTTATTTGAAACACTGCACTGGCGGCATTCCAGGTTCATGCGTCAGAAGAGAATTGGCACCAGTCAAAGTCTGGACGACCAGATCAATAGTGTGAGGGTATTTTTTATTTATTTGGTTCCTTTATTGCGCATTTGTGGAGTGTCAGGTTGTAGATTCGAATCACAATCAATATTTCAGCATCGTAGTTCTTATTATATTCCAAGACCTTTTTCTTGATTTTTAAAGACATTGATATGATAGTCGTAGCAATAACTAAATAGTAATATAATGTAGGCAGGGTAGGGTTAAATCAGCTTCACGCTGTATCCCACACATAGCAGAGTAGGCAGAGGGAACCTCGTGTTAAGACACTCCGTTCCCCACTCGTTTCCGCCAAGTTCCGGAAGCATTGCTGTTGCAGTCGATTTTACAGTCACACTTTGTGGCTCTGCGCCACGATTTAAATGCATTTTATTTTTACAATCTACTGTCAATCAACAATCTACTGTTGAGACACTCCGTTCACTCCTTCAAATTTTGAAAACATTGCGTTTCGAGTAGCGATCCTACAATTACAATACCAGAGTAGGAAAATGAAAATCAACTGATTATAATCCCGAGAGGAACATGTTTAAGCGCATCTCAAGTCTTAACCAAGAATCAAATCTCATATAAAATTGGATAATAAATATTCAATGTTAGAGAACATTGAAGAGTCAGTAAAGGCGAAGGTAATTGACTGTTATTTTTGATAATAGTACCGTATGGCTTTCGGCGGTTCTTTTTTCCTCATTACATGCTCTTCTGTAATAGGCTATTAAAATTTATGTTCGTATATAACCTTTATTTGTTTATATTATGTGTCTTATTGAAATATTTAAAATTTAAATGTATCCTAATCCCTGATATTGCAAGAAGTAATTACGGGGAGAGAGAGAGAGAGAGAGAGAGAGAGAGAGAGAGAGAGAGAGAGAGAGAGAGAGAGAGAGAGAGAGAGAGAGAGAGAGAGCGTCATATCAAGATAGTATTATCTGCTTTCCATTCCAATGCGATTCGAATCGCGGAGCTTAACGAAACAATAAGAGAGCACTAGATCGTGTGAACAAAAATGATTCATCCTTCTGTACGGGAATCAAACTCACAACACTCACATTTGAATTAAGAAGCTGTCCTATCGCGCCACAAGTGCCACTCTAATATTAGAAAAACTAATATACCTAGTATAGGTATTTGTTTGAAAAATATAACAATTCAGCAAAAAAATAAATCGAGCTTAGCACCATTCAAAGCTCGCGAGTATAAAACTGGAAGCTTTGTCGTAAAACTGCCTCCGTTTCAATTATTTATAATATTACCCCTTTATGTACACCGTGGCCATATATGAATATGTAAATGTGTGATTTTATATAGTTAAACTTGTTGTTGTTGTTTATTTTGTTTAGTTTCACGTTGTATCTCGCATATACGGGGTACGCAGAGGTAACCTATTGTTAGAGCACTCCGTGTCATTTCCGCTCAATTTTATAAGATAATCGTGTTGTGTCTTGTTTCCAGGACGAGTAAATTAAATATTAAATTAATAAATACCAAAGAAAGATTTTAAAATTACAAGCATTTTTCATTACTTTAGTAATTATTTAATTATTCAACCTTTTATTAAGGCATGGGTAACCAAAGTTTAAAGCTCATCATACTCCACTTTCTGCTTATATGCTAAACATTACGTGATATAATAATGCGTTACCATTGAGACAATTTCGTCAGTGTTGGAATTCAACGCAGCGCTTAGCCTCGTTACGACTGATTACGATTAATTACTTCATTATGCTACAGACTGCGCCACTGACCTTTAACGCCGAATTTTTAATAACCTAAGTCTCCCAGATTTCATATACAGCAGCATGTTGCATGTACCATACTTAAATCAGCTTCACGCTGTATCCCGCTCACAGCAGGGTAGGCAGAGGGAACCGTTACCTATTTCCCGCCGAATACTGGAGGCACGTGTTGTGTGACGGAACTTAATGCCGCCCTTTGCTTCGACACCAGAGCGGAAAAATTGAAATATAAATTTCAAATAAATATTTCATGGGGATCGAACCCATAACCAGTCGGTTTACAGTCACACTTTGTGCTCCTACGCCACGACTGGCACATATTTACCGTACTTCTCTAATTCTAATGTCACTCAAGCCTACAGTTCCGTAGTACAGCCCCTTCCTTATTCTAGGCAGTTTCCGCCCCAATTTTTACCTCCCCCATGTAATATACCATGTCGTAAACATCTTGTAAAGCATAACGTAAAACATTCGTTTTTATTTTCTGAGATAAAAGTGGTCATGCATACGTTAGCCTTTACTGAGTTATTTTGGAATGTATGTATTTTTTTGTATATATTTACAGTATTCGAGGCCAGTCGTGGTACAGGAGTAGGAGAGTAGGCTGGCTGTGGGTTCGAATTCCACTTGGAAAAATAAAATGTTTAATATTTTTATTTTCTGGCTTTGGTAAAGAAGCAAATCGCGGCGTTGAAATTCAAAACAGAACTCGCAATACCTCTAGAATTCGGCAAATGAATAGTTAATGAAAATGTGTTAATGGAAACGGGATTTAAGCTTCCAGGTTTTCTCTGCCTACTTTGCAATGAGCAGGATGCTACGTGAATCTGTGATGACGTAGTCTAATATATATATATAATATAGTATTGATATCATCCTAGGACAGCATCGAACTGTAAACGCGATGGTTGTAGGTTCGTTTCCCACTTGGAAGAAAGTAATATTAAAGTTTTTCATTCATCACTCATTATATTAAATTCGATCGAATAAAGTAACACGAAATGATTTGAAGCTGTATTCAATATATTTTGGTAGTACGCTATATGAGTACTACAACATTATATAAATGTCAGTGGCGTGTGTGATTGAATAAAATAGTTATTTTTCCTAAGCCTATTTTGACTATTTATCAATCTAATGCAATTTTCAACCACTAATCATATTTTTGTATGTACGTTTTACATTAAATTACAAATCTAAAACAAATTTTTCATTGACTTTTTCAGTTTGTACCTGTAATGACTTAGTCTTTGTCTCAGTTAAAACTTGACAATGCTAAAACATATATATGACCATTTATGCCCCAACGAAATGTAAAAAAAACGTTATCATCCGTAAACATACAGCCCTTTACAAATCCATACATTCTGAACACAGTAAAAATAAATAATATTTTTATTCCGATACAAATTTACCCATATTTTCATATATAACATCGGACCCAAAGTAAAAGCACTTATAAATTATACGATAAGAGGGCAAAATAAAAATTATCTACGACATGGCCTCGAGCGATTGCCTTTATATTATCCTTTAGGCTGTACCATTCTATTATGAATTGTGAAACTTTTATTATAATCACATCAAATGTTAGAAAATGACTTCTTTTGAGTTAAATATTTTTAGAAAACATATGGGAATTTATCGTTAACGTTAGTTTTTATCTTTAGAATCTTATAGTTCTTTTGAATTGCTATAAGTTATATATTGTTATTATTATCAAAGTTCTAATAGAATATAAATATGCGTGTCTGTTTTTTTATGAGAATCATATAACGTTATTGTGTAGAGTATATAAAATATAGTGTTGTCAACGCTATTAAAGTAGGTTTAAATCCCACTCGGAGGAAATTTCATATCACCCCATGAGATTCCAACACGAGATAGGTGCAATGTGTGCGTCTGTGGTGTCGACGACAAAGTGTTTTTATAAATAATCGTGGCTCCCATCGTGGCGCAACTGGAATATTTTTACTGTAAAAGCGATGGTCGCGGTTTCGATTTCCACTCCGATCAAAAATCATAATTGAATTATTCATATTTCCTCGGTATGACTCACAAAAGTCTTTGAAAATTACGACTCTGTGTAAAGAATGTTTTATGTTTGACAATTTTTCTACTTTATAAAACACGATTTTGAACATTCATATAAAGCTTTTAATATAAAATTAGGTGAACTAAATGGAAACAAAATAATAAATAATTACCAGCTCGTACTTGCTGTTGTGTTAGTGATATAACGTTATAATATATTATGATACCGAATTTCAGCAAAATGACGGTCCTAGATACAATATGATTTGTTAATGTTAGTGGAAATTATAACCTTTTGTTCGTACTTTGATATATTATTTAATGCTGTATAGATATATGTAATTATTCATGTGTGAATTTTGGTGAATAGTTTAATTCTTTGTTATTGCTGGAGCGTAAAATATTTTCACTTCGCTTCCTAACCTCAGTTCGCTTTGCTTGCTGTAATGATAAAAAATAACTGAAGGATCACTAAGGAACTTGTTTGGTACACAGATACAAAGGTACATACTATAGTGCTTTCTAATATTTGTATAAATTTTATAAATTGTATAAATTGATATTTTAATTGATAAGCAACTGTTGTTCATTTTCAATAATTTTGTAAATATTATATACCTATACCTAAAATTGCACTAAGAATAAAAATAATACGTAATAAAATAATTTAAGAATTAAATTAAACAAATATTCAATACACACATGAAAAAAAAATATCATAGTTATTTTGTAATGAAAAATATAATGAAAAATATAATGACTATAAAAATAAAATAAATAAATAAAATATCTATAGTTAATTGTATTTGTATATATCACATTACTATTAAATTAAATCGAGGCTAACATTTGAATCGTATGAAGCATTTAGTTCAGTTATATAGAATGTACAAATACAAACAAATTAGGCTTCACCAAACAGCTTTCCGACCAATTAAATTAGGGTCGCACTCAGAATCTAGAGCTCTCTCTCTATATATATATATACACACACACATGTTTTTACATATATATATATATATATATATATATATATATATATATATATATATATATATATATATGTGTAAAAACAAATATTTTTGTGTCTTCATTCGTATTCTAAGTTTTCTTGTACAAAAAATTAAATAAATGAAAAACCAATGCCCACAAATAAAGCTTAATATATAAAAAATTACAAATCCAAAATATAATTATCGAAAAATTGAATTAGGAGACTTTAAATATTAGACCCACTCAGAATCTGGAGTACTTACTTTAGAAGTAACAAACACATATACACGTATGTATATCTATATAAATTTATAAAAGCAAACTATTTACATAAATATCAATTTATTTAATTTTTTAGTAAGATTGTGCCAGTTTTTTTTTTATTTCGACACTGTGTTTTATAGTATTAGTTCAGAAAAAAAATAAGAAAGCTCTATATGTATATGTGGTTAAGTTCTAAAAAATAATAGTCAAAATTAAAAAAAAATAAATTATAAATTAAATTAGCTTCACAGGCAGAGGGAATCTAGTGTAAGACACTTCGTTCCCCACTTTCTGCCGAATTTTGGAGGCATTGCGTGTTGAGTGGCAGAACTCAACGCCGCGCTTTTGCCTCGACACCAGAGCGAAGAAATGAAAATATAAATTTAAGTGAATATTTCATCTCCTCGAGTGGGGATCGAACCCACAACCAGTCGGTTTTACAGTCACACTTTGTGCCACTGCGCCACGACTGGCCGCAAAAATAAAAAATAATAGTCTTAGGGCAAAATTTGGTATTAAAGCCACTAGTTTAAGTGAAGTATCTGAGGTGAGGTGTGCATATTACAAAACATATTTTATTCATTTTTTTAAATTGTGCGGAACCTTCGGTGGGCAAGCCCGACTCGCGCTAGTCCGGTTTTTTTTAGCTTCATGTTACTTCAACAATATAAGGCTATTTTTGAGACAGTGTTGAAATTCAAAGTCTTTTGACATCTTTTGTTCAAAATATTCCTTGTTACAACAATAAAAAAATATACTACCTCATAGTTTCAAAAGGGAAATGTATTAAACGCACAGAAATAACTAACCAAAGTAATGCCATTAGACTAATAGCTGGTTTACATTTACGAGGTGGTAACTGTTTCATAGTCAGAGTGGCTAATATTGTTACAATATCCACAACTCTCGATACGATTGAAAACCTCGCGTATTGATTTGTAACTCGGGTAATGGGTTAGTTGGTTTATCTTTCGTTCTTTTTAAATTTAAGTATTATTAGTATTTTGTATAAAAATATAGATTGTAGTGGATAACATTATATTTTACACTCTCTGCTCATGTTAATAATTTTTTTTTGTTTCTAATATTGTGTATATAAAAGACCTTTTAAAACAAATATAACAAAATTATAGATACATATTTTTTATACGATTTACTGTGCCTATAATATTATAAGGTAGCCCTATTTTCCCTAGGGTTCCTTACCTTCCAAATAATCCAGGCACTGCACTAACTTCCTTAAGTCAATGCAATGCCTGGGACTTACATCCTAAGTGTAGTTTTAAGGGTCCTCTTTGAATTGAGTATTAATATTTGCCCCCGCTGTCCGAGTTCCTAACTCTATCTAATCAAATTCGAATATTCTACTACTGCCACCTTTGAAGTACGTTCCAGAAACAAAATGGCGAATATTTTAGATAAGATGAGATCTTTTAATATATTATATATTTATATATTTAAGCCCGTGCTGGCGCAGGGGTAGTTTTATCCACCCGTGTGACTGTAACACGACGGTTGTGGGTTTGATCCCAATTCGGTTCGCTCTGGTACCAAAAAAAGCGCGGCATTGAAAAGGCGATAACTTGAAAATTCTGTGGAAAGTGAGGTACTGAATGTCTTGTGCCTGGAGTTAAAATAAAATATTCCCCATAATAGAAACAAATTCGCAATTATCGCGAGCATAGTGATATAACTACGCTTCGACGGCGCCTTTGACAATCTTTGATTCTTTACTTTGTAAATTCCCTCAATTAACACTCAAAGGTAACTGCAAAGGTGAATAATGCATTTAAAAATCAGTATTTCACCGAATGTTTTATGTATTTTTTTGTATTTTATTTGTGAAACGAAGCCAAATTCCAGATGTTACAGTAAATTACGTTACGTACCAAATTGCTTGGTTCAAACAATTAAGAATGGTAAATGCAGCTTCTGACTGATTGCGTTGAAATTGGAAGGGAAGTACTGTGTTTGACTTTAAAATTTATGTCTTCGTATTTTTACATACTATTTTCATTATTTTTTTATGGACGGTCGTAGGTTCGAATCGGATTAAAATAAATAAATTACATATATCACAAAATATAAGCCTTTTAGTGATCAGATTAGGCTATTCTTAGCGAATGTTTTTTTAATCAATTTGACATTTGGATTGGTTATTAGTAAAACAATAAGACATTTTGTTAAACAAAATAATTTCTAAGACATAAAAAAACACTTTAGATCAAAATCAACGAAATTCTCATATTATTATTGAAAAATGAGGCCAGTCGTGGCGCAGTGGTACAAAGTGTGACTGTAAAACCGACTGGTTGTGGGTTCGATCCCCACTCGGGGAGATGAAATATTTACTTAAATTTATATTTTCATTTCTTCGCTCTGGTGTCGAGGCAAAGCGCGGCGTTGAGTTCTGCCACTCAACACGCAATGCCTCCAAAATTTGGCAGAAAGTGGGTAACGGAGTGTCTTAATACTCCCTCTGCCTACCCTGCTGTGTGTGGGATATAGCGTGAAGCAAATTTAATTTAATTTAATTATTGAAAAATGATGAAAAAAAAATTGTCAATCAAATCAATACCAAAGCCAATCCAAATCCACTTTCCTATACCGGCCACTTATAAATTAGGTCACAAGTACGAAAAATATTAAATATATTTAGAAATAACATTATAAGCACTAAACGACTAAGTGATGTCGCGACAGTAAGTTGAATAAACCTAGAACTTCTCTAATTGGCCCTGACCGCCTCTCAATTAGCGGAATTGGAAATAAGCGTTTTAATTATTAAAATGTTTCTACGTTTTCGTGTTAGGGTACAGTGGTGTAGTGGATGATGTAGAAATAGATGGCTTAGGGTTGCGGCTTCTATTCTTCTCTATTGAATTACTTGTTGTGTGTTCAGCTTCATGCTGTATCCCGCACACAGCAGGGTAGGCACAGGGAACCTAGTGTTAAGACTTTCCCACTTTCCGACAAGTTCTAGAGGTATTGCGTGTTGAGTGGCGGAACTCACCGCCGCGCTTTGTTTCGATACCAGAACGAAGAAATGAAAATATAAATGTAAATAAATATTTCATCTCCTCGAGTGGGGATCGAATCCACAATCAGTTGATTTTGCAGTCACATTTTGTGCCCCTGCGCCACGACCGTCTTCTTTTTGTGTCTTCTATATAGCAAGGTAGATAGAGGGAATCTATGAACCTAGTGTTACCATCAGAAAAATTCTGATGGTATATATATATTTTACAAGTTTATTTTAACTGATGCGGCACAAAACTGTGTATTTTAAAACAGAAATGGAATTCGTATATTTTTAAAATATTAGATTTTAAATAATGTATAATTTAAGCCAATAATCATTTATCATAATTTGTGGTTTTAACATTTTTTTTTTTCACAAAAAAAAAGTACCCTTTTATATTAGCACTCGGGTCCTTTAAGCGATTTTTTATGACGAGCGACGTCGCGTCTGGGGAACAAGAAACGTCAATCGTCTAAAACACATCTTTAAGTGATTTTTTTGGGAGATTTATATAAATTATCTTTGAAAAGAGCATTCTACATTGAAAAAACTTTTCGATATTTTTTAGAAGCTATCGCAGCATTGTGACTGTAAGAGCGATGGTTGTGGGTTCGATCACTTCTCAGGAGATTGAGTATAAATAAATTATTTTCATTTCGCAGTCCTAGAGACAAAGCGCGGTGTTGAGTTCCGCCACTCAACACACAATGCCTCCAGAATTCAGCGGAAAGTGGGGAACGGATGGTCTTAACACTAGGTTCCCTCTGCCTACTCTGCTGTGTGACACAGCGTGAAAAGTGAGATAGAGCGTAGAAGTGAGATACAGCGTGAAGCTGATTTAATTTGATTTGATTTAATATTCAACAGAATAAAAAAACCAAACCGTTAAAGGCCGAAAAGTAATGTCTATTTATTCATCAACTCAGCCGACTTATCTTAATGCCGGGCTTAATATAAATCGGCTTTCGCGATACTGGGTGGCCTAACAGGGATTTATGTGGCCGAATCAATGGTATTAATGGTATTTAACGCTAATTCGGCTGTAAAAACGTTTCAGCGAAGAAATACTTTAAAGTATTAAGGGATGATGTATTCTTTTGTTTTTTGGGGGTTGGATGCTTGAATGTGAAAGTAATTTATATAAAAAAAAAAAATATAAATACATTTTCTTTCTCATCTTCACGCTATATCCTGCATGTAATAGGGTGGGCAGAAGAGACCCATTGTTAAGACACTCCGCTTTCATAATAAATATTTCACATACTCGAGTAGTAATCGAACTCATAACCTGTCGCGTTTACACTTTATGTCCCTGCGCAACGACTATCAACATATAAGTAGATATATTTATATTTGAATATAAAAAAAGTCACATATAAATTAATTCTATAATTCATCCTTATTTTTCTTAAGGAACCTTCTTGCTGAATTGCAGCGTTCTACGCCGCATGGTTCCCGATGTGTAGTCTAGGAGACCCTCAATAACAGATTTTTTAAATATTTATTCTATATATAGGTAACTAAATGTATATCTAAATCAATAGCAAGACTACAATGCTTCGTTTAATCTAGATTTAATCGAGTAAGCAATTGATTGACAAGCGTGTCAACGTCGTCTGTTTGTCATCTTAGAAGACAAGTCTCCTGTTGATATTGGCATCGTATAATATACTAGTCATCACTACATTCGCGAGGACTTTAAGATAATTTTTTTAGTTTTTTTTTGTTCACTTAGCAGGGTGGCAGATGGAACCTATTGTCAAGACACTCCGTTCCCATTAGGAGTTCGGATCGTTCTTTCCATTGAATTCTATAGGCATAACGCGAGAAGTTCCTTCTTCCTAAGCTGCTAAGGCAGGTAGAGGGAACCTAGTGCTAAGACACACTGTTCTCTACTTTCCCGAGTTCTGGAAGTGTTGCCTTGAGAGTGGCGGAACTCAACGCCGCGCCTTGCCTCGACAGCACGCCACCACAGAAGACGAAGAAATGAAAATAAAAATGCGATTTTACAGCCACACTTGGTACTCCTGCGTCACGACTGGCCTCAATGAATATTAACTTAAAAATAAGTATATAGAACTCTATATTCGTTTATAAAACTAAATTTACGGAGTGCTTTCGGAAAATCAAAAGGAAATTTCAATCGGGAAGATTGATGATAGCTTAATCTTCGAGATCAATGGTAGCGGAAGAGACTTCTGGGACTAAGGGTCTTGAAATAAGTACATTATATATATATGCCATGGCTGGCCTATTACCTTTTATTTTGGGCTATGTTTGATGGAGTTTTAAACCAAAAATAGTAGTTAGTTTTATGGCGTTGAACCTTGTGTTAAGACACTCTGTTCCCCACTTTCTGCCGAAATCCGGAGGCATTGCGTGTTGAATGGCAGAACTCAACGCCGCGCTTTGCGTCGACACCAGAGCGAAGAAATGGAAATATAAATTTAAGTAAATATTTCATCTCGTCGAGTGGGGATCCACAACCAGTCGATTTTTCAGTCACACTTTGTCCCACTGCGCCACGACTGGCCTCAAGGCACACAGTTAACCGTCCAAATTTGAGACATTGCGTATGCAGTGTCTTATTTCACTTGATTTTATGTAACTTAACTTTGATAAGATCTCTTTGATAATTAAAAAGTCACATTCATATTTAAGACACTAAGGTGAGTCCGAAAATTTATTTAATTCGCCCCAAAGTCATTTAAACAATAAAATTAACTTCCAACATTGTTGTACATTTTGAGTTACTAAAAGCAAAGTTTGACTTATAATATTAGTAGATACTGTATGAAAACCACGTCTAGTTCTGAACTTTCAACGCTTTACCGCAGTTTTGCGCTATATAATATGTAATATTATTTTAAATGACTATATATACTTACTTTGTACTTATGTGGACATTTCGATGCTAAGGAAATCCTGGAGAAGAGGTTTGTATGTTGTTTTCCATTAGAAATGTATATTTTTTTTATGAAAAATGATAGGTTGCTATTTTATCTTATTACTTGTGCTAAACAAAAACTCTACGTCTTTCTTAAAGAATATTTTGTAACAATTATTTCTATAATAATAAAATTTCTCGCTGCCACTCTCAAAACGCAACATTTGGTTCCGCCATTCAACACATAATGCCTCTAAAATCCGGCGGTAAGTTGGGAACGGTAGTGTCTTAATGGGAACGATTTGTCTTAACATTAGACTCCTTCAGACTACCGTATTTTGTTCGGGATACAGCATGAAGAGAAAAATACATATATTACATTAAACAGCTCTAAGACAAAGTGACTTGAACACTCCTTTTCTACCCTGCAATATGTAACTAAAGTGGTGATAAAAATACCTTATTAAGATTATATATACCGTTATATCGATCACATATGAGCGTGACGCATTGAAGTAACTCCGTTTTGCTTCATAAATCAAAATCTATCAAATCTCTTAAAGACCCGAGGGTAAAAATCATCACTGAAACGATAACCTGGATATTACCATATTTTTTGCGCAGTAAAAATGAACTGATTATTACGATTTTATGAAAAATAGTGTATACAAATAACGATTTTTTTTTTCACATTGTCCCCATTTTCCATCGAATTTAGAAGGCATTGCGTGTTGAAGCGCTAATTCGACAACGCGATTTGTCTAGTTACCAGAACAAGAATCTTTTCTTTAACTATTTCATCTACTCGAATAGGCCAGTCGTGGCGCAGCGGCACAAAGTGTGACTATAAAACTGACTGGTTGTGGGTTCGATCCCCACTCGAGGAAATGAAATATTTACTTAAATTTATATTTCCATTGTCTTCGCTCTGGTGTCGAGGTTAAGAGCAGCGTTGAGTTCTGCCACTCAATACGCAACGCCTCCAGAATTCGGCAGAAAGTGGGGAACGGAGTGCCTTAACACTAAGTTCCCTCTGCCTACCCTGCTGTGTGCGGGATACAGCGTGAAGCTGATTTATTTTTATTTACTCGAATAGGAATCGAAACCACAACCAGTCGTGTATACAGTCACATTGTGCCACGACTGGCCCCGTAAATAATCCATATAAAATACACAAGACGAATTAAGGACCAATTTATTAAGAACCGCCTCAAATAGTTATCTATTACCACATCCATTTAGAGACCTTTTACCCTAAACGAAGGAGGGGGGGGGGGACAAGGGGTGGGAAGGGGTAAGAAGAATGGGCAGAAATGCACTGAACCCCCGGTAATGGCCTGAGATAATTTTAGTGGAGTCGCGTCTATTGTGACAAAGATGACCCTAATTAAAAGGGTTAAATTGATATAAAGTAACTAATTTGCTTTTTTTACAAGGACTTCTGTTATCATAATGAATTAACAGTTTGATTTTGTTACATTTTTTTCTATTCTTAACTTTCTTTTTTTTTTTATTTAACATGTTATATTCAATAAAAAATATTTTTGCCACTTGTGCGTTTTATTTTTCGTGCATAGCAAGAGAATAACCTCGAGTTGATTATTTTAGGAACATAATGCGTTGATTAGCGGAACCCAACGACGTGGTTTGTTTAACAAAATCATGTTAGGCATTTAAATACGTAATAGGCTATATCTAAAAATATCGAATTGCATATACATATATTATACAAGCCTACACTAAAGAGGCCAGTCGTGGCGCAGAGGTACAAGAGTGCGACTGTAAACTCGAGCAAATCGATTACCATCATTACTACGCTTGTTTGCCTTGTCTTTTTTAGGAAAAAAAAATATAAATATTAAATATTTTCATTTCTGAGAAAATAATAAAGCTCAGTATTAAGTCTCTTTTGCTTAACACGCAATGCCGAAAGCGAAGCCGCAGTTGCGAAAGGGGTGAACGAAAGTATCTCAACATCAGGTTCCCAGGTTCCCTATATAATAAAACACATACACTAAAAACTTAACCTCATTATAACTTAAACCTTATTTAACAGACAAGTTCTACATAGCCCAGGTAAGTAAAATTGAAATTGAAATTAACTTAACTAATTTCTTAACTTAACCATACACACACATACATTCAAAACATGTATATATTATACGAGATGAACTTTTTTAATCAACAACTATTTTAAATTACAACCCTGATCGGAGGTAACGTCAATTAATACTTGGAAACTTGGTAACCGGTAGATAAACTTGCCCAACGAGTTTCATGTGAACAATCCCGAACTTAACCAGAAGATAGATTTAGGTACTAAGGTACCTGTTAGCATATTTGCAACTTTGTTACACGTTCTAGTTAGATTAGACTGTGAGGCAATAAATTCTTTAAATAGTTGGCAACAGCTGGTTCCCAGCTTGTTCTATTTTTTTTGTATCCTGCACATAGCAGGGTAGGTAGAGGGAACCTAGGAACCTAGTGTTAAGACTATAAAATGAAATATTTAATATTTTCATTTCCACGCTCCGGTGCGCTGCGTCGAATTCCGCCATTTAACACGTAATATCTCCAAAACTCGGCGGAAAGTGGACAAACGAAAGTGTCTTAAATGCCTCCCTTTTGTTCCCTCAGCCAACTTTGCTATATGCGTGTTACAGAGTGAAGCAAAAAAAAGGAAGGAAATTATAAAAAAAAGCACAAATCAAATTTATCGCACGTTCTAGTAAAATTGGATTCAAAACAATAAATTCTTTAAGTTGTTAGCAACTAAGGTTACTTCTAGATACATGTTACATACAATTAAAACATACATACTCCGACAGACCGACCAGCTGCTCCAAAGTAACGGTTGGACGAGAATATGTGAAAGCCACTCGAAAGGCAACTTTAAATTACAGAATCTACATAACAAACTAAACCTAAAACAGTTTTCAGGCTGAGGCCAGCTGTGGCGTAAGAGACACAGAGTGTGCTAAGTACATGCCAAGTTGTAAGTTCGATTTCAAGCTCGAGGAAATGAAATACTAAATATTTCCATTTTCTTCGCTCTGGTGTCGATGCTAAGCGTGGCGTTGAGTTCCGCCAACCAACTAGAATTCAGCGGATAATATGGAACGGAGTGTCTTAACACTAAGTTTCCTCTGTCTACCCTAGTGGCTACAGCGTGACACCAAAAAAAAAACCAGTGCTTCCAAATGAATGGAGTAAGTAAAGACAATGTACGGGTAGAACGAAGTCAAGTTTTATTGTTATGAATTTTACTCGCAAATTAAATTATAGTATAGTTGCTTCAATTAAAAATAATTATGTTTTGAAAAACTGTTTGTTTTCTCTAATTGGTGGAAAAAAAACTGATGTGGTTTGTTGCTATATCATTCTTTATTTAAAGTTTTAGCTCCTATCGTATAGTAGAGCTTCGCCTCTGGCTCGCTTCGCTCGATGTTTTAATATAATTACAACGATTTTTTTAATAGACCAAATATTTTTTTAAATATCGTTTTTATGATTTCGTTTCTTCATACTCAGTTTGAGCTGTGTACTTACAAAAAAATATATGAATATTTTTTTATATAAAATTGTATCTTTATTTAACTGTATGAATATATTCAATGTACAAATCCTACCAATATGAATAAAATTAATTGACATAAATCAAATTGCATATTCCAAAATTATTTTTTTTAAATTAAAATATATTTAACCATCAATATGGTGGAGACTAGAAAATATCTATTGGTTATACATCACTGTCACAAATAAAGGAAGATAAATAAAATATTGAAAAGTTTTTATTCTACAATATGTATATTTAAAACAATTTCGAGACATTGCATCTTGAATGACGAAACTCAACGCCGCGCACTACCTTACCAGAGCGGAGAAATAAAAAATATATATATTCCTTCGAATGTGGCCTGAATCCACAACCAAATAATATGATATTACTTAAGAAAGAGTTCTTTAGCTTCACACTGTATCACGCACATATAGCAGTATTCTGAGCGGGAACCTGGGAACCTACTGTCAAGACACAACATATTGCCACTTAAATTTAAATAAAAATAAACACAGAATTTAAGAAATACTACAAATCCATCTATATAGATAAGTATATCAAGGACTTAATAAGCAATACACAAATCTAGTTATCCGATACAGCCGCGTTGGAGCGTAAACAGATCTGCATAAGTGATGCCTCTTCCTCTTTTTAAATTCATCTGGATGGAAATTGATGCACGATGTTCAGAAATGATAATTTAATCCACTTTAGCTGTATATGTCAACGGGGAGTACCTAAATCCTTGGATATATGTAGGTTTTGTTAATATTATAGTGTGTTTGCTACCTGTATCAAATGTCTTGTTACGCCTTGTTTTGAGTGAGTGGTGGAACATAATGATATGCCTTGGTTTGTTACAAGGCAACTGTAACAGGCGTTTGACTGCAATACGCGATGGTTATGGGTTCCATTCCCATCGCAAAAGTGAAATATTTTTATTTCACCGCTCTGCTAACAACACAAAGCGTGCCGTTTAGTGTAGCTATTCAAAACGCAAAAGAAAATTGATCGGATAGTTCAAAATGGAGTATATTAACTCTAGATTCTAGCGTAAAGCTTTAAAAAATAAACAAAAAACACAAAAAGCCAGTGTGAACGATGAAACATTTATACCAACGACACAACAAAAGAAACACTATTTTCTACTTATTTTTAAATTATCTAAACTAAAACAAATAGAAAGATAATAAAAGAAAAGTATAAAGTAAACAAAGTTATATACAACCAACATCATATGGTGGCACATGAAATATGTATGGCATACGCCGTTTACAGTATCTTGAGGGAAGTTAATATTACAAATTCCACTGTAATTTGAGTACTCTGGAGACATTTCAAAGTTCCACTAAGACACGTACGTTTGCATTATAGAGAGAGAGTTGCAGCTGCAGCTGCTGTGCTATATAATATTGTATGTACTATATGTTATTAGAATTTTATTTTCTTGGGAAATATTCTTTTAATATTAAACAAGGTAAATGAGTAAATAAGAAAGTCAGCTTCACGCTGTATCCCGCATACTGCAAGGGAGGCATACCGAACCTAGTGTTAAGACACTCCGTTCCACACTTTTCGCAGAATTTTTCGAGTCATTGTGTGTTGAATGGCGGAACTCTACGGGCTTTGGTGTCATAGCGGGAAAAATATTTTTTTAATAAATAATAATGTATTTCCTCGAGTGGAGACTGAACCTACAACCGTTACAGTCATACCATTGAGCCCCTTTGCCGCGACGGCTTCATGTATCTAAATCTAAATAGTCTCTAAAATAATCGAAGTGAGAATTGATATGATTAACACATAATTTTTTTTTTGTATTTTCTGTTAAAGTGGTAACTGACTTTATAAACACATCATCTTTCAAATTATTTTTTTCTAACTATCACGGTTTATGAGATAAAACGTGGTGACAAGTTCTAAAAAAGATTCCAATAGATGAGGTCAGTCTTGGCGCAATAAATGTGGCTGTTAACGCAGCTGGTTGTGCGTACGATTCCCACTTAGGAAAATAAAATAGTTATTTAAGTTTATATTTTCATTTCTTAACTCTGGTATCGAGACAAAGCGCGGCGTTGAGTTGCACAACCTAAATAAGCGTTACCTCCAGAATCTTTTCAATCTCTAACAATATATAATATTTATTAACGGATGCATATAAAAATATATATAATACAAAAAACTAAAACTAAACGAAGCGTCACAAAGGAAACTAAATTGGTTTTCTGTACACTACGACTTTTGTTGTCGGATTTTTAATGAAAGTTGTAAACTTAATATATAAAGTATTTAAGTTATTATTTCAAAAATGCTTGTGCTTTGTTCCTTCATGAAAAGTATTTCACTTTACCCAACTTACGTTGCGTTTTATTTATAGGCAATTTAAATATTACATTTAATTTTTGATTGAGGCCAGTCGTGGCGAAGGGGCGGGCACAAAGTGTGAATGTCAAATTGAGTGGTTGTGGGTTCGATCCCCACTCGATTCACATTGAGACACTTTCGTTTCTCTTTTCTCTCCGTATTCTCGAGGCATTGCGTATTGAGTAGCGAAGTACTACAGTGACTTCTAGAATAAATAATACTCCTCAACTAAATTACACCGTCATTATCACTACACTAATTCGTTTTAAGTTCTCTATTTCCCTCTCTCTTTTCTCTCTCTCTATATATATCGCATTTGTTTTATAAAACAATCTAATAGTGTCAATGAAAATGCTAACTACTGTTGACATAAACATTTGAACCAGGCGAGCGTTGCAAATTGTAGTCCAACGAACGAACGCCCAATTAGTTTATAAACTATTAAAAATTTTATTCCATATCACAAGATTTTTACTAAATAATATTTTTTTGTACATAAAATTTGTGGTAAATTTATATTATATTGTTAGTAGATTATTTAGTTATTAGTTATATATTAATAGCATTATTATTTATTGGAAAAACAGATAAGTGTATTTAAAATATATATGTGATAACGCAGCAACACAACGTTTGGGTGCAAACGCGATAGTTATGGGTTCCATTCCACTTGGAGAAAGAACTATTTTCAGATCCTGATATGGTAATAAAACAAGGCATAGCGTTAAGTTTCGCCAGTTAGTATGCCATGTCGTGAAAATTGTGGCGTGAATTGGGCCATTCCTCCTTCAGGTGACACTAGTGTCTTAATAGTAAGTCCCCTTTGCCAATCCTGCTATTTGCTATTTGCTATACAAAATATATAAGAAGAAGAAAATATTATTATTGGTTGACTTCGGTCCAGCTTCGAGAATACAGTATCATTTATAGTGAAGGAAGTTCATATAAAACCACGAGAAGACCATATAAGATAGAAAGAAGAGGATTCTCTTTAGGGGTAAATCAGAACATAAAATGAGAGAAACTCAGGTACATTTTGACCTTCACGACGACGATGTCAAGACATTTATAAAACAAGAAGATGGTTATATAAGAATATTATTTTTTTAAAAATGTTGTCTATAATATGAAGATAAAGCAGTGTTGAATTCCGCCACTCAACATAGGATGCCTCCAGAACTTGGCGAAATGTGGGGCTCGGAATTGTTTTTAATAGGGACGGGTGTGTTAACATTAGGTTCCCTTAGGTTATAAGTTCTTTCTGCCTATCATATATACCCATGGACTATAGCATGAATCTAAAAAATACATAAAGATCAAGAGGTTTTTGCTCGATATATTGAAAAATATCTGCTTAAACGACAACAAAATCCACTCCAATAACTTATCCATATAAGAGATATGTAAATATTAAATTGCTATTTCAATTTCAAAAAGAATTCCCGTACATTTAAATATATGTATATATCATACAACCTCTAAGCAAATTGTAAAATACTCTTACATTTCAAACACACTCCTTCAAATGGCTACATTTTAATCCCGAAGGTGTACTTTAAAATACTTTTTGGAGTCCCCAGTGAAATGCTAGCTTGCACTTTCGGTTTAAAATATCTTATTCACTATCTTATCTTATCTTATCTATCTATTTATTGGTTTACTTTGCGATCGAAAATTGCATCGATGCGAATATTTTACAAGATCTGGCTTCGTAATGGAACATCTTTGAGTTTTTCAGCTTTAACTGTTACTAATAGATTTAAATAAAAAAAAATTGTTAGCTTTTATTAGGTATTTATCTTATTTGATGCAGCTTATTTTAAATAGTAAAATGGATAGAATTTTTACGTTATCTTTCTGTTAAATTAAATTATTTTATATTCCAACTGAATTATTTTTATATGGATAATTTTTTCTGGGGCATAAATTCTGACTGTAAAATCGACTTTTTGTGGGTATTGAATTCACGCAATGAAATATTTTCATTTCTTTGTTGTGCTGCCGAGGCAAAGCTCGGCGTTGAACTCCGCCACTCAACACGCAATGCCTCCAGAATTCGTCGGAAAGTGGGGAATAGATTGTCTCAACACTAGGTTCCTTCTGCCTACCCTACTGTGTGCTGGATACAGCGTGAAGCTGATTTATATTCTCTCAATAACATTTTAATTAAATATGTCCATTAATCATACTTCAATTAATTGCTATAAAAAAGTTTTTCTATGCAGTAAGAAATTAAAAAAATGTATTTCTTTGCTGAAGCTTTCCGGAAACAGGAAGACCTACTATTCTCCAATTTTGTAAACGCCGTATATTGTCATAACAGGACATAATATTACCAAGCACGACGAAAAAAAAATATATTAATTTTCCTTAATAAATATTATAAAACTACTTTAACTCAGCACTCTACATTTAAGCTATATAAACAGTTTGCAAAAGATAAGTTGAGTTTACATTTTGTAAGTTACAAACAAACGTGTTGTTACAAGTTTCTCACGAACTTCGCAACAATGGGGGCGAAGACGCTCCTCCTTTAACTATTCATATTATCCTGTAAATAGTTTCAGGCTCCCTTTTACATGTAACCTCATAGTTTTCTATATACCTATATATTAACTTTCTAATATATATTACTGATATTAGATATGTATTTTTTTTAAGTTTCACGCTGTAGCAGGATAGGCAGAAGGAACGTGGGAACCTAATGTTAAGATGCTCCGTTTCCATTAAGTTAATTCGATTGATCATTTACCATTTTTTATATAATACGATCAATTCAAGAGATTGCGTAAACATAATATGTAATTATTTATTCAAAAATATAAGAAACTGAATTTGAACCACTTTTAATAACATATCGCCAGACAATCAAAACAAATAATAAAAAGATATATAAATATGAACAATATAATTTAGAGGACGTTTTAATATTTCCCTATAAATTATAGTACAAAATTATACCTTATAAGACTTAAATATTGATTCTTTAAAATATATGTAAATTGAGTGTTGAATAGTCAATGATTTTATTGGTTTGGTTTGGTTTCTTTTAATATTGCGTTCCGAGCGTGCCAGTTGAGCACAATCACTTCTCCAATGTCACGTTGAATGGAGAACACACAAGAGAGGTAATGATTTTGTTGATGATTCAATAAAAAAAATACCACTTTCCTTTTTTTTGATCAATGTGACACTTTTTTTTTGTAACTGACACAGAGATAACCAATAGTCAAAACTCTCCGCTATTCTAACCGATCGATTTTGATTTCGTTTTTTATTACATGAAAGTAGTACCTAAATATGTGTAGTCGTTAAATGATCAGGTTCTTTTTAATCATTTGTTTACTTATTGAAACATATTGTGTTGAGAGTTTATGATTATCAATTATACATCTATATATTCTTCTATAATATATAATATAGTATTTTTAAATAAAAATAATAAATTAATATTCCATATAAAGTCAATAATATAATGCATCTGAATAATTTTATTAAACAATTTAAAAACCCAATTTACTCCAAAGTAGTAAACAAAAACAGATTTAAATTCCATTATACGGTGAGTAGTGTTATTAAGTGAAGTAAATTGAGTAATTTGAAAGCATTGTACGAACGACGATCTGTTATTTATATGATAGAAGAAAAGAAGAAGAGAATGCAGAAAAAATCTACAAAGGAAAATAACAATATCTTGAGAAATATGTATGCCACAATCATCAAATTCTTTGTCAAAATGAAAATTGCTTGGAAAATATTATTTTTCAGTTTTAAATTTATCCTACATACAGGTTTTCAACGACAAGGTCATATTGGAAACATGATGTGCTAGGTTGGTAGGTAGGGTAGGTATGGTAGGGCCATCCTCAGTGGCCGCGCTTTCTGGTCTATTGGCCGTCTTAGCTTAGCGTGGATATTATTTTTATGGCTTTACGCTAGTATTAAGACACTCCGTTCCATACTTTCCGCTGAATTCTGGAGGCATTGCGTGTTGAGTGGCAGAACTCAACGCCGCGCTTTGCCTCGTCACCAGAGCGAAGAAATGGAAATATAAATTTAAATAAATAAATCATCTCTTCGAGTGGGGATCGAACCCTCAACCAGTCGGTTCTTACTACTAAATATTACAAAAATTAAATTAATTTAATGTAAAAACATATTACGCCATTTAAAAGAAAACATTAAGAGATGATGCTTCTAAACGCCCAATAACTTACATTCAACGGGAACGCTGTCGATTTATAAAGGAGTGATAAATTTAGAATTTTTAACGTTAGTGCAGTTCTGTCGTACCATACAAGGATTGGTGAATCAGCAATTCCCAATATGGAGACTGCGCAAAATTTATATTCAATTTATGTAGGATTAAAAGGACATGGTAATATTCGTGTGGTTTATATTTGATAGATTGACTGTTGGGATGTTTGTTACGCAATTAGACGAAAACATACAAATATACTAACGGCGCATAGGCATAAAGTGTGACTGTAAAATCGACTAGTTGTGGGTTCGATCTTTATATATTATTTACATTTAATTTTTTATTTCTTCGCTCTGGTGTCGAGACAAAGCGTAGCGCTGAGTTAACGGAACGTCTTAACACTAAATTCCCTCTGCTACCCTGCTGCTATTTATATATATATATATATATATATATATATATATATTTAAATATAAATACTATAGTATAGTTAGTTTCAAAATGTTAGTCGAAATCAATCTAACTAACTATTCACTAGCTCTAAATAAGCACTACTACAACTTCAAGCTATGTACTAATTCAAACTTCAAATTACAATTTAAAACTTGAGCGAAACGATTCTTATTGAAAGTGTTAAGATATAGTAAAGACTTTCGTACAATATTAACGACGTGAACTTCATATTGTAAACCACCTGACCCTACTTAATCTTTTTTTTTCTTTATATTTGATACTAGGAAGTCTGTGGTTGTCGCTTTAGTCTTAAGAAAAAGCCTGGAGTTGAAATCCGCTACTCAACACCCGATAACAGTACTACTGAAAGTGTAATGAGTATGTATATCGTTTCTCCTGTACATATATTTACTTCTCTATAAAAGTGGAAATCTAGAGAAAGGAGTGTCTTAACACTCAATTCTCTCTGTTTCGCACTTTTACGTTAAGCCCTGATTAAACGCTCCAATCTAAACAAACCTAATTTAGTATTGATAATGTTTAATATAATTTATACTGGAAATGAAACTTTTAATGTAATCCTAAGCCCTCTATAATCCGGGTTAGTTTGGTTCAAAATTATTGACGTGAAAAGGCAAATATAAAACGTCAGCCTTATACGACGAAACTAATGAGATTTGATAGTTTATTGTAGTATGTGAACATTATTATTATTAGTATGTTAAGAACAAATACCTACGTATGTTTTTTTCAGCTTCACACTAAAACCCACGTGAACCAGGGTAGATGAGAGGGAGTCTAGAGTTAAGACACTCCACTTTCCACTTTCCAACGGATTTTGGAGGCAATGCGTGCGGCTGAACTCAACAGCGCGCTTTGTCTTGTTGCTACAGCGAGGAAATGAAATGAAATATTTTATATTTACATTTTCCCTTGGAAATTAGGTACACACACAAACGTCGCGCTTGCAGTTATGTACGCTTGTGCCCCTGCGCCACGATTGACTCGAATCAAAATTCGGAAATGAAAAAAAATTATATATAAGTTTCTTTAAGATTTATATAGTGCAATCCCATTATGTCCCACAGTGGGACAGAGTCTGATTCTAATCGTAAGGGTTGTAAAAGGTTCAATACCGCTCAGAGAGTAAAATTAATTTTATTTCTCCACTTCAGTTGAATCTTAAATGTGACAACTAATCGAATTAACCTTTTAATTTAGTGTGCAAGTTCGCATTACTATATTCGATTTTTTTCTCGGTCACTATCTCATAATTTCTCATCAAAGACACTCCGTCTTAACACTAGGCACTCCATTAGGTGCGGTATATACAGTGCAGTTGATTATTATTTTTTTCTTAAAAAAACGCATGAAAACAAAAATAAATAAGACACGACTTTAGATTTCGGCAATTTAGTTATACGACGGGATAATCCCAACATTTCGATTTGAAGTTATTAGAGTGAAAAATCAAATATGAATTTCCGTTGTACGATTAAACTAACGAGTGATTTCCGTTCGGCGATCACGTGGGCTTAGTTTAAATTACTTTTGTGGATTTATGTTAATAGTGCGATAACTTTTCGTTAATGTTGCTTTTAAGGAGAAAAGGAACTCTTATAAGGTCATTTTGTTGTCCATCCGTCTGTCTCTGTTTTTATCTCAGGAACTATTGGTGATATAGAGTTGATATTCATATTCTAGTATTCAAATCGGAAAAATCATGTAAAGGTGCTCATTACTATTTAGAAAACGTATAACAATTTGAACTTGAACAAAAATTGAATCCGTGCCTCTTGCAAACCGTCCAATCGCTCTGAGCACTAATCCATATGTTCTTTTCAAATTTGGTAAAAAATCTTATACGCTTATTATAGCTTATTTAATACTCAAAAAGTATGGGGTCATGTCCCATTAAAAAATTGTATTTTTCATACCACAAAACAATAAATACTCACCACATCTATAAGTTGACTCAACCGCAGCCCCATTTTGACGGTAAGCCGATCGGAGTTGTTACCAACGGGACGGATCAGCCTGTTGTAGTTTGACAGCAGGTCGTCGTACAGCCGCTTCGCTTCAGGGTTTGCGACGCTCAGGCGGCCCCACACGCACAGTACTCCGACCACAAACGCCAACACCATCTTAGGCTAACACCACCCCTGAGGAGAAAAGAGAAAGTCTTTGAGAATAAAAGAAAAAAAAAATCTTTTATATGTTTCTGTTATATATGTTGTAATATTAGAACGTCTTAGTTTTCATAGTGTTCAATTGTAAACGCGACGGTTGTTGTTTCGATTTCCACTCGAGGGAAGAAATTAATATTGTTTGGTAATAAGATTGAGTTCCAACACTCAGTAGAAATAAATAAGTTGAGAATTAAAACTTTGAGTGTCTTAACTCTACTGCCGTATATATTACTAGTGCCTTATCCTTTATCACATACGCATTATCCTACAAAATGAATTCTTTGCCTAAGTAAGAAATGTATATAATTATATAGATACAAACACAAATCATTTTTTTAACTTCACATGTTATTTATCCCAATATTAATTACAATACAAACTATTACATTTATTACATTTTCACGCTGTATCCCGCCGTGGCTGGGTAGAAATATCCTAGTTAAGACACTCCGCTCTCCACTTTTCGCCGAATTCTGGTCATTGCGTGCTAAATGGCGGAACTCATTGCACTATGTCCGGACAGTAGAGCGAAGAAATGGAAATATTAAATACTATTTTTTTGAGTGGATATCGAACCCGCCACCTGTCACGCTTGTGCCCCTGCGCCGTGACTCCTTTTATTTTCTTATTTGTAGCTTAGAAAATTTTCTTTTGTGTCTTTAATTCGAAAATGTTAAATTTGCTCCAAGGGAATGAATTAGCAAAATCCTTCATCCCTTATTTCGAACCAAAGAAAGTTTTAAGTAAAATATCATGTTTAGATTCTTGTACATTTTGATAAATCACTTTATTGTTATATATACAAAATAATATCTAGACAATTATAATAAGTCCGTTGTGGCGCAGCGATACAGCGTCTGACTGTGAACGAGATCACTCAAAGCGCAACGCTGTTAATTAAGCGGAAATTGGGAAACTGAGTGTCTTAACACTAGGTTCCCTCTGCCTACCGAACCTATACTATATGCCAGATTTACCAACACCAGCTTGAACCTGTTAAAATAATGTAAAGATTAATTTATTTTAATAACTTAATTTTACAGTACTTATTATGTAAATTATTTAATATTTTTTTCACAAATAATCTAAGTAGTATTACAATATATATTATATTTATCAAATTTTTATATATTGAGAAGACATCATCATAAAAAAAAATGAAAACTATCTCTAATGAATTGAACCTACATCCACCTTGTACACTAGACAACCAACTAAACCAACAACAATAACTGATTTACAACCCAGAAATCCATTAAATACCAACAAATTATTAAGAAATCAATTCAACCTTCATCAGCAGTTGGTGTATGGTGTATATTATGGATATTTTGATATAGCTGTAAATCATGATATTAAATTTTCGTTTTCACCTTCGTTGCACGGATATGTTTTCTTAGCGAAACGAATTCACGCCACCTGCCACCTATAGATGTTGGGAAAATTGCGTACATTGTTATATTTGAATAATAATTACAAATATAAGCCCTACTGCAGTACAATATAGGCCCTACTACAGTAGGGCAATGGCTGTTTTTGGGTGTGAAGAGCTTTTAGTGTGTGAGGTTCCGAAGTCTTTTTGTTAAATCAAGTAATTTCACTCTGAATATGTATTTTTTCGTAGAGTGTTTTATCACTACGTTGATTAGCCTGACCTGCTACATGTGGGATGTACGTTTGTAGTTGTAAAAGGTCTAGTCTAGATTCATTTCTTCACTCAAGTACCAAGACTAAAACACAGCAATGCCTCGACGTTTAGTTCCGCCACGAAATGCTTCAAATAGCTCTTCGGAAAGTGGAAAACGGAGTGTCTGAATACTAGACTTTTTTTAGCTGATAAAAGTCAAATAAAAAAAAAAATAGTTCGAACACTTCACAGTTACAAACTTATCCTTGTCTTTACAGTCTATTGTCAAAGAACTCTAAAATTTAAATTGTTATATTTAAATACTTTATGTAAACAAAAATCTCAGAATTCAACCTACCTCTACCCACCCATCTACATTACCCGTGTCTTAAAAACCTCATCAAAATTAACATTTCTTCAATCGGAACTTGAAATCAGTATGGGTTTTATATATTTATTTCTTAAAGTGTTCACAAAACTTAATCTTCACTTAGTGATAAGGGCCGGCTATCCTTATCTAAAGTACGGTAACAAACAGTGGCAAGAAAGCTATAAATAAGCATAATAAATCTATTGAAACAGGATAAGATCGTTGTTTACAATTTATAAATGGTTTTAAGTTTGTTTCTCTGGTGATTATTATTTTAAAACGTTAGTACTGTAAACGCGACAGTTTTGTGGATTCAGGTTCAGTTCCTACTTGAGAAAATTAAGTGATAAATATTTTCATAACTATCGTCGCTCTAGTAGCCAGGTAAGATGTGGCGTTGAGTTCCGCCACTCGACACGAAATGCCTACAAACTTCGGCAAACTGAAAGTGTCTTAATGGAAGCGGAGTGTCCAAACACTAGGTTTCCAGATTCCACCTGCCTAGGCTAGGGTAGGTAGGCTTAGAAGAGTAAAGGAAAAAAAACCCAAATTTCAATTATAATGGCCGTCATATTTATAAAAAATATTTTCTCTGTACTTTATTAGTCATTTGCCTAAAAAAACAATGATAACATTGCAAATATATTTTTTAATAAAAGAAAGAAATCCTTCGCAAACCTCTGAATATAAATTATGAAATTTTATGAATATTAAGCCAACGTCTTTACCATGAGTTTTACTGTCAATTCTACACTCGCTAGCGAATAAACTTGCTTATTGGTAGTAAAGTTAAATATGAATTAGATTTTATTGATACAGTTATTAATTTATAGTATCCATTAAATATAAGTTTTATTTAAAATGTATAAAAACGAAATGAATGTTTGTAGGTTAACTGTGTATAAATATATTTTTTAGTATTATATTAAAGTCAACATGCTTAATAAATAATAAGAAGAAGCTCTGCGTTGAACATATAGTTTAAGATTTAAATCAAATTCGATATTTTTTTGTACTTATATTAAAAAATATAGTATCTTAACTCTATTTAGAAGTATTTCTATACTAATTTTATAAAATTGAAATAAATACTATCGTGCTAATCTCAGGAACTTTATATTTAAATTGAATTCTTGATAAACTGCAGGAAGTAAGAATTGTCTTGAGTTATTAAATAGTTTCTTGTGTTGTATTTATTTCCATTTGGGCATATGAGCGAAGCCGCAGGTTGCAAATAGGTTTGCAACGAACGTTTTACGTTGGCCGAAAGTGAAATATAAAGTGAAACATAACATAAAAAAAATACAAAATTAAGAAATACACATATTTATTTATTACAGTGAAACTCATTCGCTAGCGAATATCAAGAAAAATAACGATTGTAGGGCCGCGTACATTTTCCTGAGGCGAAACATAATTTTGATAAAGGTACATAGCTCAGCCAAATGAACTTGCTATATTTTTTTCGTCTAATTTAGTTTATTATTAACCTATTTTATATTATAAATTCAAAATTAACCATCTTGCTTTTTAATTTATAAAAGCTTACACGACTAACTTAAAACATTTTTAATTAAACAGTTTTGCAGGTTTTACTAAATTTTTTGAGTTATTATATTTAGTTATTTACAAAATCTTGATTTTTTTACCTGCCTGACCTTGTATCCCTCACGAAGAGGGGTAGGCAGAGAGAACCTGGGAACTTAGTGTTTAGATACTCCGTTCCTATAAATGCGCTTCCATCCTGACTTATCATCGAATTCTGGTGGTATTGCGTGCTAAGTAGAGGAGCTTAACGCCGCGCTTTGCCTCATTACAAGAGCTTGAAAATGAATACATTAAATAATTTATTTCTCCGGGTGATAATCGAACCCACGGCCTATCGCGATCACGACATGTTGGCCATTGTTTGTATAATTTTATTAATTATTTTATATATTTTAAAATTAAACATAAATTAAAATAATATAGAGTACTCTAAAACTTTAGACCTAAATAATAATATTATTATAATCGTAGTGCAAATTCAAATCCATCATCCACCAATGTTATATGAAATCGTATAAAGTAGTTCAAAGTGAACTTTATGTTATTAGAAATACGGTTTTATTTCCAACATATAATATTCTAAAGGAAATTGTTTTAAATTACTTTAAACTTTAATACTTACGGCTTAAAGTCCAATTTAGTTTAAATGAAAACTGAAACTTGGTAGGGTAATGAACAGGTAGATTACTTGTGATCCTGATTTTAAAGTCTTTTGATTTATTTCCAAGAGAAACTAAAGCCGAATTCTATTTAGGTCGTGGCCTCCGTTTCTCATATACTTCAAACTATTAAAAAAATCAGTTTACTTTTTGAATACGTTTCGCTTGTATGTGAGAGTGCATTTAATACTAATGTAGATATTTTGGACTACGGAAAATAAAGATTTAACTAAAATTTTCTCTAATGAGAAGACAAAGCGGCGTTAATTTCCGCCACTAAATACGCAGTGCTTCTAAAATTTGTAAAATGGGGAATGGAGTATCTTATCACTAAGCTTACTCTGTATTTCTCTCTATCTTTATCTGTTACTCTTTTATGTTTTTATTTTATAGCTCCACCGTAGAGTAGGCAGAGGGAACCTAGGGACCTATTGCAAAGAAATTCCGTTCCCATTAAGCCATTTTCATTCCCTACGTTCGTTGAGTGGCAGAACTCAACGCCAAAGATATTAAATATTCCATTAATCGAATCCATGACCTGTCTTGCGTTTACAATCGCATGTACCTGCGCAACGACTGGCCTAATTTATTCAATTCCTATATATATTATATAGGACAAACATAAAATATAATAAATTATCTCAAAACTTCCTTCCACGAACGTGACCCATCTCACATGATAATGTCATGTCGCGACCATTTGACTATTGTCTGTTCATGTAACTTAATTTGGAGCATAATGTTTAAATCTTATTTTCGTGACATTTGTATTAGATTAGCCTAGATTAGGAATAAAACGCTTTGTTTGTGTTAATTTAAACTGTTGGATTTTAGTTTGATTGATAGTTAATATTTGAATAGATTTATCTTAGGAACTATAGTTATTTATCTGCATTCTTTTTTGTACAGCTTCACCCCTTAATCCGTATATAGTAGTGGGGGCGAAACTGTCGTGGACGGAGTTCAAATCTTAAACCATCGCATGTATAGATGTATTATTTTAAATTCTTTATTTTGATATATATATATATATATAAATATGTATTTCGCTTAACTGAAAAAACTGGTGAATAAATCTGTCTTCCATTTCCCTGTTACAGTTTACAAATGACAGAAAACTTTGACAAATATAAAAGTGACTTGTTAATGAATATAGAAAAAAAGGAAGAAAAGAAATAAATTAAAACACACATATCACGCAAATTTTGTAGCAAAATTTGCCCATAATTTCATAGTTGAAACAAAAAAAACCTGATCTTAGAAGAGCTCTTGATGTTAAAAATTTTACCGAAAAATTTTGTCAAATTGGCATTCTGCTCGCGTCATTCCACTACGATGCCGATCAAATGGAATTGAATGTCGTCTCCTAGCTGCCAAATTCAAATAAACTTCTTGATAGACTGTATATATGGAATTTATCGTAGTTTATGTAGTCATAAATAAAATGTTCTCTAGGTTTTGTAGTCTATTGCCAACGTTGTGGGCTGGGTGGTGGTTTACCTAAATATGACTTTTTGTATTTGTTTGTATGGTACGTGCTTGTTTACTTTGTATTGTGGATGGAGAAAGGAAGCTATTACTTAAGAATTGAGATAGAGTGCGATGTATGAGCTGTGATAAGTTCAAATAGCATTTGTATACGACACATATGTATATTAACAGGGTATCGATATATCCCGCATACAACAGGTTAGGCAAAGGGTTAAGACACTCCGTTTCGGCCGATTTTTTCGAGGCATTGCGTGTTGAGTGGCGAAACTGAACCACTGGCTTTTGCCTTTGTGCCCGAGTAAAGAATTTAAAATATTTAGTAAAAAATACTTATTAACTCCTCAAGTATTTAAGAACATAATACAATAGTACTATACCTTAATAAGTTATATTTGATTTAATTATAAAAGCTAAATAAATATAATATCTTAAATAAACATTAACCTCAACAAATTGTAAATTATTATGAAACAACTGACTACCAAGTGGAAAATCGAAGTGGCAGTCAAATCCCGGAAATCAAATGACGCGATCCTTTTCAGGAAGTCTGAAGATGATGGCGTTCTCCAACTTCCGGCTGAGGAAGGGGTTGGGTAAGGATGGATAAGACGGTGTTGGTCACAGTGAATTTATTTCAGATTTAAGTTTTTGTTTTTCTTATTTGTTTACACTATGTTTAGGGTTAGTTCTGTCAACTGATTTTTTTTCTTTCGGTGATAATATATTAAATAAACTATTTTTTTGTACCTTACCTAATTATATTAATAAGTTCTATGTTGCAATGCTATAATCTACTACAACCTTTATTTTACGATATTTCCCATAAATTGAGGTATTATGAGATATTTGTCCGATTTCGAGACATTCCATGGCTGATACGAATATAAAAAGCAATAAATATCAATATGCTATATTTCTTAACTTAACGTTGTTACCCGCACACAGTAGGATAGGCAGAGTGAATCGCCGAATTGTGTAGTCGTTTAGTGGGGTTATCATGACCAGGTAGAAATTAAAATTTTAAATATTTCCTCGAAAGGGAATTGAACCCACAACGTCATGTTTCCAGTAACACGCTTGCTGTTCCGGAGCCGTAATAAGTTGAATACAATATCTAAGGCCAAAGTAAGGTAGTGCAAATGTATGTTGTAACATAGATTTACTTTAATACGCATTTCATACTATTTACTATAGAAGTCACTATACAATCCATATGTTACTTTAACAGTTTTTTTATATAAAAATGCTTAAAAAACACCGTTTAAATATACAATATTTGAGCATCCGCTACAATATTTTACAACATTCGCTCGTAACAGCTAAAGTTAAGCTAAGAGCGTCAAGTCGACTTGGAGAGGTCGCAACAGGTATCAAGTTAATCGAGTAAAGTGTTCACAAAAGAAAGACAAAATATGTTTGATGAAAGGTTTTAAAAATTGAGAATTTGCTGAAAAATTGTTATGATATGTTGGTCTTATAATTATTTTTAGCTTCACGCTATATCATTTGCATAGTATAGTAGGGCAAATCCAAATGGAAGTCGAACCCCCCCATCTGTCACGTTTACAATCGTACGCTTGTTCCCCTTTTTATTTTGCTAATTTAATTTTCAACAAAAAAATAAATATATACCAAAATGTTCGTAGTAGAGGCCAGCATGGCATTAGCAAAGTTCCGCCAAAATGAAGAATAATATGAGGAGAAAATGAAACACCTTACACAATATTCTCCCATGAGCCGCATGTCTTGCTATAAGCGAAATAAAGCTTGAACAAGAAAAATAGTAGAAGCTATAAAATTAAAGAAAAACGCCTATAAAAATATTTTATCAAACAAATCTTAAAAAAACAAAACCTTATCACTTCACTACAAATTTAAAACAATTTATATTATCCCCAAAGAGACACATCGAGAAGTTTCGTGAACATAGTAACTCCTATCTTTTGACATTTAAAATCGATTTACTGAAACTGGGTAGTAGCTGGGAACTAAAACTTCTACTTTGCCGTAGTACGGACCTAATCTTGATTGTGAATGCTAAATTAGATATTTAAATAGTCTTCGAGCTTACAAAGTTGTTTAAGCTTTCAAATCAGTTAGTTCCGCTTATATTTCCTTCGACTGGTCCATAGAGGATATATTATTATATGAATGGATTATATTATTTATTTTAGCTTCACGCTGTATCCCGCACACAGCAGGGTAGGCAGAGGAAACCTAGTGTCAAGACACTCCGTTCCCCACTTTCTGCCGAATTTTTGGAGGCATTGCGTGTTGAGTGGTAGAACTCAACGCCGCGCTTTGCCTCGACACCAGTGCGAAGAAATGGAAATATAAATTTATATTTCATCTCCTCGAGTGGGGATCGAACCCACAACCAGTCAGTTTTACAGTCACACTTTGTGCCACTGCGCCACGACTGGCGTCGATCGATTATATTATTACGCTTAGTAATTAGTAGTTTATTATCACATTTTTACATATCTTAACCGTTTAGTGTTAAGACACTCCATTCCCTATTTCTTACAAAATTTTTAAGACGTTGCGTGTTGAATGGCGGAACTCAACGCCGTACTTTACCTTGTTATCAGAGTCAAGAAGTAAAATATGAGCAAATTATAATTCATTTCTCAAAGATATAGAGTTTTATTTTGGCAAACATGTTAATTTCAGGAACTGCTGGTTCGTATTGATTTTTTTTTACTATATATTCCATTAATTGAAAAGACTGCGTGGCGCAGGAATACAAGTAAAAGCAACATTTTGTGGGTCGGTGACCCATCGATCAAGGAAATGAAATATTTATTTAAATGTATATTTCCATATCTTAGCTCTGGTGACGAGACAAAGCGCAGCGTTAAGTTCCGCCAATCAACACGCAATGCCTTCCAAAAATTGGCGAAAAAAGGGAAACGGAATGTCTTAACACTAGGTTTCCTCTACTACGGGATACAGTGTAATACTTATTTTTATAAAAAAAATACAACATTATAAAAATAAGGAAAACTAGGCAAATAATATATATTTTATATGAAAACGAGACTTTTGTTACTATAAAAAGTTGACCCTGTTCAATATTGAATGGCAATCCCATGCTCGCGACCTACATATATATATATTATATAAAAATATTCACTTCAGTTGATTTGAATGTACCCAGGAATATTTTAACTAGGACTGTTTTTGTTCACCTCATCCACTATTTTGTATGACATCGTAGTGCTATTGTACTCTGGATTTTGTTAAAATTATTATATTTTTAAGCTATTTTTTTTTCACGCATTTTTGTTTCATCCGGGGTAATAGTGGGAGAATAATAGAGTGTATAGAAATCACTTTGTTTTTAATAGTCTTTTCAATGTTGGTAATATTATAATCAGCTTCACGCTGTATCCCGTACAGCAGGCAGAGGGAACCTAGTGTTAGATACGTTCTCCACTTTCCGGCGAGTTCTGGAAGCATTGCGTGTTGACTGGTGGAACTCAGAGCCGCGCCTTGCCTCGACACCAAAGCGAAGAAAAAAAAAATTAAAATGTAAATAAATATTTCACTTCCACGAGTGGGGCTCGAACCCACAACCATTCGATTTTACAGTCACACTTTGTGCCCCAGAGTTTTTATATAAAGAGTTTTTTTTTTAATTTAACATACACACATCTTTTTTTAAATTTCTAGCTGTAAACACGGTTAACGGCAAAAATTCGTAGTATCGTCCCGAAGCAAATTGCCACGAACAAAACGCCGGTAGAGGAGAGCGCGTTATTTGAATTTTTAATACGTCGACAGCTTTCAGTAGCAGCTGTATACGAAAACAGAGTTACATGTCCATTTCTTAGTTATTCATTTTCTTGTTTTGTTGCTTTTTCATTTAAAAAATAATATAAAAATATGTTATTTTAATTCATATTTTTTATATATTTTGGTTAAGACAACATGTTTTTAAAAATTTCAACAAAGTTTTGTATGAAAATATTTTGATATATTTGGCTATAGAATCGATCGATTCGAATGGAGTCGAAATCGATTCCTAGTCGTATATTATTTTTAGTTCCTAGTTCTGGTACCAAGACATAGCCACACGCAATGTTTTGAAGATAAGGCGGAAGATAGAGAATAATTCTCTATTTCCCATCTAAACACGGTAAAGTTACATTCGTCGTGTCGCATTGGCACAAAGTGTGACGGTAAAACCGACTGGTTGTAGGTTCGATCCTCTCTCGAGGAGATGAAATATTTACTTAAATTTATATTTCCTTTTCTTCGCTCTGGTGTCGAGGTAAAGTGCGGCATTGAGTTCTGCCACTCAACAAGCAATGCCTTCAGAATTCGGCAAGAGGTGGGAAACGGAGTGTCTTAACACTAGGGTTTCTCTGCCTACCCTGCTACAAAAAATGGAAGGATTTTCTCGTAATTAGTTGCTATGTTTACACGTTAAGCTGAAGTGTGTGAAAGATTTCGACTGCAGGGACTTATTAATATTGAAATTACTTTTTTTAGAGACTGTACAAAGTTTTAAACGAATCGGTTTTAAGTGCCGTTATAACAAAAGAACATAAATTTATTTTAATTCTTCTGCATCGATAAGGCAATGTTATTTAAACACATAATTTACTAAAATTAAAGTGAAATTTAAAAACGGAGTGTCGCTCTCTGTTTACACTATATCGTATAAAGTTCACGTAAAACATAAAAAATAAATAATTTCTTTAACATAAACATATTTTACAGCGTACTACGACGCACTCTTGCCAATAGCAAGCAAACTCCACCAATTAAAGCGGACTTTCGCTGTACAGACCTACTTTTTCCCATCTCATAACAGTTCACGTGAAATTTTGTATAGAAATGTCGTATTTAGATATAAATGAGAGGGTAGGTAGGATTAATTTATGCATTTTTTTACTAAATACTAATATAAAACTTTGTTTTTGATGAGTTATTATAGAAAAATATACTTCGCTTTTTAATTTTAAGTGGGGAACGGAGTGTCTTAACATTAGGTTCCCTCTGCCTACCCTGCTGTGTGCGGGATACAGCGTGACGCTGATTTTAATTTTAAATGCTTAACTCTTTTCATCTTACTGGTTATCTGGCAGAGATTTGGTTATTTGGATTGCGTTTCGTACATTGTTTTTAGTTATCTTATAAATCCCTGCAACAGTGTTACATACGTGATGTACAAGTAAAGTCAGACAGTAAGCCACTGGTGGCGCGTGCAAGTACGACGGGTTTTGGGTTCGACTCCCACTAGAGGAAATTAAATATTTAATATTATCATTTCCCCGTTCTGGTGTCGAGGTGGAATTCGACAGAATATGAGTGGTAGAGGTTTATAATCGGTATACCAATAAATAAATCACTAATTACTTTAAGAAAGTTTATACTTATTTAACGCTACTATTTCATATTTGCCAATAAATATATCGACACGTGGCGGAACTCAACGCCGCACTTCATTCTATCAAAGAAAATGAATATTTTATCCCCAAAATGGGAATCAAATTCACAACCCTCCTGTCACACATGACCACGATGGCTTCGTAATATATTAAAATTTTAGCTTAAAAACACATGGAAATACCCAGCCCTTATTACTCATTTACAGCGTGAAAGTGACATTAAGGGCTATTTATCAGCCTTCGCTTTCTGATTTTAATTAAAACGGTATTTTGGCACATCGTTTATTATTCTAGCGAGAGATAACTATTAAATACAATGAACAATTAATTTTATATTGATATATTTAATGAAAAAGTTGGTATATGTTACAATTACTTATTATTATAAAAATTAAAAATTAAATTAGCTTCACGCTATATCCCGCACACCGCACTAGGTTCCCTGCGGGTAGGCAGAGGGAACCTAGTGTTGAGACACTCCGTTCCCCACTTTCTGCCGAATTTTGGAGGCATTGCGTATTGAGTGGCAGAACTCAACGCCGCGCGTTGCCTCGACACCAGAGCGAAGAAATGAAAATATAAATGTAAGTAAATATTTCATCTCCTCGAGTGGGGATCGAACCCACAACCAGTCGGTTTTACAGTCACACTTTGTACCACTGCGCCACGACTGGATTATTATATGAATATAAATTTGTTATAATATATTTGTTGTTCGGGTTCACACTGTATCCCGCTAGTAGCAAGATAGGCAGAAGGAGACTAGTGTTAAGACACTCCGGTATCCAATTTCCGCTGAATTCTTTAGGCACTGTGCTTCGAGTGGCAGGATTAAACGCCGCGCTTTTGTCTTAACACTACAGCGAAAAAATTAAACATTTGATTTTCTCGATGTCTGTCTGTCTCAACGACAGTCGCACGCTTGTACCCCGGTATGGCCTTAATTTATAACTTCCTTCAACTAGTCGAACTTATAATTTCACAATTTACTATAAAGTAAAGCTAAAAAAGCCTCAAAAACTGTCACCGTCACACAAAAAAGAGAGCACCCTTTGTACAAAGTGACATAGGCTAAACATTCTCTTCCGTTTCCTGTTAGCCAGCGTTTTACTGCACCTTTTTAGTTCACTTTCTGACCGTAGTGGGGGCGTTACAAAGGGGAATCCATTAATATGAGTGAGCGTTGGATGCAAATGAGTTTGATTGATAGGATGATGCCTTGCGTACCGTAGACTAGAGGATTGGTTGAACTTGGTTGTATTTTTTATTATTTAAATAAGAATTTGTAGATTTTTATATACCTCTTTTACTATTTAAAATCGGGTAGTTTTAGTGTAGCTGCCAATATAGGGAAATTTAAAGAAAAAAAGTATTTAATTTATTATCAATTAGTGTTAGTTTTGATTCAGCTTATACATTTTTTTTCTTTAGTGAGGTTACACATGAAAAAATTACACTCAACTTTGATATTTCAAAATCTCCACCCCATTATATAAGAAAAATAAATATTTTCCCCACCACCACCCCAAGAATGGACGAATTTACTAAAAGCTTAGGTATTATTCATAATAATGAGGAAGCTTGTTGTAGTTTCATAATAACATTTGACTACAGTTAGCTTCGAAGTACAGTTTCTTGACAAATTTTATAGGAAAATTATAATTTTAAAAGTAACTTTTAGTGTAAATAATGTATAAAAAATTTTGTAAGGATGCTAAAAATTTACGGAATTGAAAACTATATAGATTTTTTGTAGATTTTATATTATTTATGTAAGTAAATATTACAAAAAATGTTTTTTTTTTAACTTGACGCTGTATACGGCATATATCATACATATAGCGTCAAGTCACTACTTTCTCCTATTTCTACCGAAGTTTTGAGATAATGCATATTGAGGTGCGGAACTCACCGCCTAGTTATCAGAGCGTGGAAATTAAAATTATAAAATGATGAATTCTCCTAAGTACAAATCGAACCCATAGCCGTCTCTTTTACATGCACACTGCGCCACGACAGTAAAAAAGAGCAACAAGCCGAATACTCGGGGCATAGCATATTGAGTTGAAGAACTCAACGCCGCATTACCTTTGAACCAATAGGGATAAATTAAAATATTCAATATTTCACACATCCGAGTGGGAATCGAACCCACAACCATCGTTGACAGACACACCTTTGAACCCTTGCGCAACGACCGACTCACATATCACCAGATATGCACATATATATCAATACAAACTCAATATCCCCTTATCACCCCTATACTTATTCATGAATTATAAAACGCTTTGCTGCAACTCAGAACTACCAAGTTTCTTACTATGGCCGTAAAGCTGTCCCCGTGGGACTTTGTTACTCAATTAAGTAAAGAGTACTCGTATCCCGGAGAGGGCTATCGGTGCATATCTACATTTTTGATTTCCAGCTTCTGTGTTTTACACTGTGGTGTAATGTTCTGTGTCAGTTGGTAGGTCGTGAGATTGATTCATGGTTTAGTAGATTTTGGGTGTCGTATTATGTTTTGTGTTACCGTTGGTGAATATCGATCTTATATTAACATATATATGTAAATACGATGGTCGTGGAGCTGAAACTTCACTTGGTATTATTTTCATTTTTCAATTGTAGTGAAATAAAGGGTGGCGTTGATTTCCGCTATTCAACACTCATTTCGAGCTCGAAGCAGCTAACCAAAATTAAGTCAACGCAACTTAAAAAAAAAAGGAAGTATTTTATATTATATGAAGCTGATATCGTGGGTTCGATTCTCGTTCGCCAATTAAATTCGATCTGTTAACGAGGAAAACTGTCCAAACTAAACACGCGATAATTCAAGAATTCTAGTAACAGAAACTAGTATAATTCCTGGGTTCCATATGCCTACCCTGCTAACCTACACAAAAAATCATTAAAGAATAAACACTACAGAAACATTCGTACATACACACACACACACACATATATATATATATATATATATATATATATATATATATATATATATATATATATATATATATATATATATATATATTTAAACCAACAACATCACCAGCCTTTTGGCACGTCAATGTAAAATTTAATTCTATTGAAATTTATTTCACTCGTGTCCCCCGCGAGCATTTATAATGTTGCCAAACGACATGTCAGAGGAATAATACTTCTTAAAAACAATGTCACGTCGAGAGTACTATGTTTGAAACGTTGCCAACGGATAGAACTATACTGACATAAAAACGAACACTCGAAATTTTTTTTTACTATAACGTTCTGTTACTTTACTGTCGGCCATTTTGTTATGTTTTATATTCATTTGTCAATTAGGATATCGTTTCGGCGTAGTGGGATAAGTGATTCGATCGCGATAGTTGTGGGTTTGGTCTGTTTGGAGGAATTCATTATTTGCCGGGTTTTGTAAACAAAGTGTGATATTGAGTTGGAAATCATAGGTTTTTTAATTTGGAATTATTGTATATTATCGAAAAGTAAGACCTGGTAGCGCAAAGGTCACGTAAATGCATTGAATTGTGGGTTCAATTTAACGTTTCCAACTCGTAACGGAGAATGAAGACAAAGCACAGTTTTTTCTTCTACTCATTTATCTTAATATAAATAAAAAAAAAAAAAAAATCAGCTTCACGCTGTATCCCGCACACAGCAGGGTAGGCAGAGGGAACCTAGTGTTTTTAGACACTCCGTTCCCCACTTTCTGCCGAATTCTGGAGGCACTGCGTGTTGAGTGGCAGAACTCAACGCCGCGCTTAGCCTCGACACCAGAGCGAAGAAATGGAAATATAAATGTAAGTAAATATTTCATCTCCTCGAGTGGGGATCGAACCCACAACCAGTCGGTTTACAGTCACACTTTGTGCCACTGCGCCACGACTGGCCTCGTCTGTAAATACGATGTAAATAAAATTGTTATATTTCTAAAAAGCAGTACCCAGCACAAATTGAGCTGCCAAATTTTTCAATTCGTTGCGTCGGACTTTTTTGTATTGGTTGCAGAGCGAAGAACTGATAATATAGAAAAAAAATATTCATACATTCCTCTGAGTGGAAATTGAACCCACTACTGTCGCGTTTCAGTCACAACCTTTGTGCCCCTGCACCTCGACCGCACGGTAGCAGGAGAGCCAGAGGAGCCGCATAATAAGGCTAATTTTAGAGGCAATACGTATTATGCGCATATACATTTAAGTAAAATTATTTAAATCGAGATTAGTCGTAACGCAGGAGCACAAAGCGTGATAGTAAACGCGATAGGTTGTGGGTTTGAGTCCCACTTGAGAAATTGAAATATTTGATATTTTCATTTCTTCGCTCTGGTGTGACAATGTTTTCGGAATTCCACGAAAAATGGAGAACGTAGTGCCTTAAAATTACGTTTCTCTCTGCTTATTCTGCTTTATTTCAGATACAGCGTAAGATTACAAAAAAAAACAAAAAAAAAATACAATCAAGGAGGACCCCTAAGTAAAATGTAACCCACAACCATCACGTCAGACGTAGTTCCACTGAGCCACATCACTTTTCAACTCTTTTATCATAATTGAATTCTGACATTTTGCACATTCTAATCAAGCATGTCAGATATTTTCGAAAGCAACAACTTTTTCAATTAAGCACGATGATAAAATCCCATTCTCCATAACATAAACGACTTAACTTAAAAGTTGACTAACTTTTAACGTCGCGCGTCAAAGACGTATTCATATTGTGCCCGCGATTCTATTTTCAACATATTTTGGTTCCCCCAAAATTTGGTTCATAATTGGAAAAGTAAGATTGGTTAAGTTTTCGCTAAATACCTAATAAACGTTTGTTTATTATATTTATATTGTAGGACTTCCTTTAGGTTCCGTCTAACGTTTTCATTTATTGCGTGAAATTAACTTCTTTTTTTGTTTTTTTTCATCTAGCTGTATCCCGCACATAACAGGGGTAAATGCGGGCAGTGGGAACTTTGTGTTAAGACACTCTGTTCCCATTAAGACACCTCCCTTTTCCACTTTCCGTCAAATTCTGTAAGCATTGTATGTTGGGAGGCGGAACTTAGCGCCGCGCTTTACTCCGTTACTTTATTAATTTCCTCGAGGTCCCACACCCCAAATTGTCGCCCTGTCGTTCAATATTGTGCGTTGTCTATCATCAGTTTCAGTCGACTGATTGAGAGACGATGCGGAGCGCGAATTGAGCGGCGTAGAACACTAAAATTTGGCACGGGCCTTCTTTGTGGAATATATACTTAGAGAAAATTACTCAAATTTCCTACAAGATGATAAAAAGATAGAATTTTACCTTTTATACTTCGCTCAAACGAAGTTTCGAACGGCCACTAGTAAGAAAATATTATGTTAAATAAAATATTATGTTATTATCAACGTCTCGTCTAAATAAAATTACGCTATAAAAATATTTTAAATTGAAATGCAAATTCTAGTTAAAAAGAGAGTTTCCTCCGCGACGTGGCGTGCTTAAATATTTTAGTTTATTTAAGAGAATGTAAAATGTTTTACAAATTATGGGAGAAAATATTCATAAACATGGTTAAAAACGGTGTTGGTGTTACATGGAGTTGTGGGCGGCGGTAATAACTATCAGGTGATCTGTACGTTCGTTTGTTTTGATTTTACTACTTCTCTTACCAAAAAAATTTAGAAATGACATTTAAAGTAGACTGAAGATATAGTAGACAAAACGCGGTGTTAAGTTTTGCCACTCGACACAAATGCCTGGAAAATTGGGCGAGAAATGGAGAATTGAGTATCTTAATAATAGCTTCAGTAAGCGGTAAAAACTGCTGTACTCTTGAACACTATCTATCTATATATATAAAAGGACATGTGCTGACTGACTGAGGTAAGACGCACGCACAGCCGTAACCGCTGATGGTGGAAACGTGAAATTTGGACAGATGGACATTTTCATAATCTAGACATCCACTAAGAAGGGATTTTGAAAAATGTTAAACCTAAAGGGATGAAATTGGGGTTGAAGGTTGTATGGAAAAAAAATTAAATCGGCACCAATTTTTCTAAAATTTGAAATTCAGACTCTTAAAAACATTTCATTGAACACGTGTTTCATGGTTTTTTTAGAATTCACCCCCTAAAGGTTCAAATAAGGGGTCGAAAGTTTATACGGAAAAATCTTTAAATCGCTACCGATTTTTATAAAAAATTAAATTCATATTGTTAAAAATATTTTATTAAACACGTGTTTCGTGGTTTTTTTTAAAAGTCACCCCTAAGGGTGCAAAAACGCGGGCGAAGCTGCGTGTGCCCACTAGTTAATTACAATAGAAAAAAAAACTTAATATAACAACGTATAAAAACAACAAAATATTGTAAACATTCAACCTAATATAAAATATTTTAAAACATTTTAAAGCTAGAAACACACAGTAAAATTTCGCCACGTTAATTTTACGGCCTAATTTTATATTAATCTAAGTTTTAAGTGAAAATGCGTAAGAGAACGTTCTAATGTATTCAACATGGCTGTAACTTAAAACGTAAAATATTTAAGTTGAAATTTCGCCACCAGCTCTTTGACGACTTTGGCCTAGTTCTTTGGCTAAAGCACTTTTGCTTAGCGGTCATTGGTGACTATTAAGATTCTTCTAAACTTCATGTAGGCTTAGGCTTAAAAACTAACATCGTATTTACTTTACACTGTTTTTAAGTAAAAAAAATAAATAAAATATTAAATTAGCTTCACGCTATATCCCGCACACAGCAGGGTAGGCAGAGGGAACCTAGTGTTAAGATAATCCGTTCCCCACTTTCTGCCGAATTTTGGAGGCATTGCGTGTTGAGTGGCAGAACTCAATGCCGCTCTTAACCTCGACACCAGAGCGAAGAAATGAAATATAAATTTAAGTAAATATTTCATCTCCTCGAGTGGGGATCGAACCCACAACCAGTCGGTTTTACAGTCACACTTCGTGCCGCTGCGCTACGACTGGCCTTAAAGTTTTTTTTAAGTAAAATTCTGTGGAATTTAAAAGGATAAACTTCTGTGTGTTGTGGTAAAAAAATCATATTTACTGGATGCGAACAGCGCAATATCAGTTACCATAGAGGTCCTTGGACAAGCCTTAGGCCTAACAGTGAACATCTAAAAGTGATATGATCATGATCATGATGATGATATGTTTTCTAGGCATAAGATCCAATAGAGGTTCATGGATCTTAAGTTTCCGGAACCTTCAGCCAGAGATGGTCTAGGAGTGAGAACAGTGGGGCATACGAGACTGTACTTTAAATATTCATTTAACATACGGAAAGTTCCCAAATTTTATATTATGTAGAATTGAAATAATTTAGTTCAAAATATGCGAACTCACAAAGCGTACGCTTCTCGAAACTTTCTTAAAACATTATTGCTCTTGACGCCCTTTCATAATTTTGTCTTGAATTTCTACTATATATCTGTATTAACTTCTCCCTTCATTTTGAATATAGCATAATCAGAAGAGCAGAGAGAATCAAACCAATTTCGGTTTTGCGATCAGTCGTTTTTTACCACCATTTTTTAAGCTTCTTTTTGGCTTTACGCTGGTGGTTAGTGGTTAGCATGGTGGTCTCCTATAGCTTCTTAGAGTAGGGTAGGGAAGTAAGAGGAGTACGTCGAACCTAATTTCAAGACACATTCGATCTCTAATATGCGTCAATTTTTGGACTGCGTTGAATTTTAATTGGTCGAACTCAAGGCCAGCTTTACGTCTGGCCTCTGCTAATATGTAAGTCTAACGTAAAATCATCTGCATACTTATTAACAATTTTGAGTAAGACTAAAAACGTTTTAAAATAAACGCACAAAACATCCTACAGCCATAAAAGAACCAAGGCACTCTTTGTTCCTTAAAATCACTTAAAAACTCGGTTATTACAACCTATCAACGAGCCTGGGTAAACAAAAATGTTATATACATATAATTCTACTATCTCAAAGGCCCAGGCGCGAATAAAGGTAGAATACCGAATAAGCACGTATCACGATTCGATTATAAAATTATATTTTTATTAATATAAGGGATTCACGTAGGTCGTCGTGGTACAAGCGCGGGACTGTAAGGGCAATGGTTGTTGAAATGGGTTCGATCTCCACTCGAGAAAATTAAATATTTATTTAGATTTACATATATTTCCATTTCTTTGCTCTGGTATCGAGGCAAAGTGCGGAGTTTAGTTCCGCCACTCAGATCGCAATGCCTCCAGAATTCGGCGGAAGGCGGTGGTGAGCGGTATCTTAACACTAAGTTCCGACCATCTACCATGCAGTGTGCGGGATGATTGATGTTTTTTTTTTTTTGCTTGGATTATGAAGCAAAGAGCGACGTTGAGTTTCGCAATGCCATTGCAATGCAATTGAAAACGGAACAGAAGTTTCCCTTAATGCGAATGGAGTGTCTTAACACTTTAATTTAATTTAATTTCCTCGAGAGGTACTCGGACCCACAACCTGTCATGTTTACAGATTGTAACTGTTATCTCAAACACCTTTTAAAATATTATTTAATAAATAATGCCTTGGCTCGTGATGTGTCTAGTGGTTAGAACCGTCTATAGTTGTGATCGTGAAGAACCCAAAATCTTTTAGAGATTCAGAGGTAACAGTATTAAGAATTTTATATTATGCCATTAGAAAGAAGGTATCGCTTTAATAACATATTTGCCATCAGAAGTTGTTCTTGTGTCAGTTATTTAGATAACTGGAAACTCGACAATATGACACTGTCATAGCTCGAAGCTCGTCCGAAGAAAAGCCAAGAGCGCGTCCTATCTTCCTCTCCACTATAACTGCGAACTAGTTATAATATAAGGAAGAAAGAGTACGGGCACCTCCCCGCCCTACACCGTGAATTCCTACCAGACTGCGGCTGCAACAGTCTTATTGAACTCTCTGGGACGTTTGTGTGTGATCAGTCTGAAGGTACTTGTTACGCTTGTTTATATTAAGATTATTATATTAGAATTGTGATTCGTGATGTTGATTGATTTGTGAGATCAATATAAGTCGTTGGAACGAACGCACTGCCGTAAGGCGGCCGATATGTTAAATGAACGCACGGCACACACCCCACAGTCGTGTCTCGAACCGTAGGCGGACACTACTACATACACCAGAGTTCCAGGACATAAAATAGCACCACACACCTACAAGTCGTATACCAAGTCGTAGAAATGGTATATTAATATATCAATGGCTAACGCCATACAAACACAGCTTACGTACCGCGAGCGTACTGCGAGACGGCATCAGCCAAGACATAGTTAATGTCACTGCAACAGTTCGCATAAGCCCATCACGTCAGCTTCCGCGACGTCAAGCAACATTCAATATTATAACATTGGTCAAAGATAACTTTAATCCATAATATGTGTCGCTCCTACACATATAATTCCTTTATAAGGAATTCGATCCTAAAAGATCGTGCCATCATAGACTTCGAGTTATCATATTATATTCATTATACATTTGGTACGAGTCTTTATGTGCATCATATATATTAGTACCGTAGTACTTAATAGTTCGACTCGACCGCTGCCTTCCAGCATCACCACCACCTATATATACAGAACGACGGTCGCGACATTCGGGACGACAATACACGAACTCGTCTCGATTAATATGGTATCAAAAATATATAGATTGTATTATTCATAATTAAGTACGTTATTTATGTGTATTGCCATGCATATTTTATTTTATTTATTTATTTATTTTTAACTTATATCCAAGGTACATACTGTTACAAGATTCACGCTTGTGCTTCAAACTAAATAAAACTGTACTGTTCAGTGAAGATACATTCAGACATACTTGTATATGGTAAACATAAATGATTGGAATGGAACTTTAATTAACTTAAGAATTATGATAAAACTAAAATAAAAGATGTATACAAAAAAATCTTTCATTTCATGTTTCGACTTATAAAAGAACAAATATGATATGTACGTATATTTTTACAACTTACCATCTTTTGCAAAGTACAGAGTGAATAGTTTTGAAACATTTTTTGCATAAATATTAAAAAGCTGTATTTAAAAAGGCTAAAATTTTTATAAAAATAAAAAAAAATATAGAGATATAATATATATGTATAAGGAAACCTCTGAGCTTTACATTATAATTTTCTCATTATATATAGTGAAATTGCTAGTCTGTATTATGGTGTATAGTTGTTATGTGTATTTTGCTCGTTGAGCTTCATTTAATGTTCCCAAAATAAAAATACGAAATATGTTATTTAAAAATTAAAAAAATAAAAATCAGCTTCACGCTGTATCCCGCACGCAGCAGGGTAGGCAGAGGGAACCTAGTGTTAAGACACTCCATTTCCCACTTTCTGCCGAATTCTGGAGGCATTGCGTGTTGAGTGGCAGAACTCAACGCCGCGCTTAGCCTCGACACCAGAGCGAAGAAATGGAAATATAAATTTAAGTAAATATTTCATCTCCTCGAGTGGGGATCGAACTCACAACCAGTCGGTTTTACAGTCACACTTCGTGCCGCTGCGCCACGACTGGCGCATGTTATTTGATTCTCTAAATCTATTACCAGGTCTTAGTTTTGTATACTTATAATTTGATAATACAAAAAATACATAAAAATAACTTAAATAAAAAGAAATCAACAGGTGGAAAGAGAACCGAATGAAAAATAACCGATTGAAAATATTATATATTTCATTTCCTCGAGTGGGAGTCGAACCTATAAACTGTCGTGCTGTCGTGCACGCTTTCGCCTCGATGTCATGACTGACGTCATAAATATTATAGATAAAGTTCTTTTGCTTTATATAAAATTAAAAGAAACTAATCATTTCATAAATTTGTATAATAACATCTGTATTCAATTTCAGTCAGCTAATATATTGGATACCTGGAATAGTATACATATTAAATATTAAACCGCCAAACGCAAAACAACCGAAGAGGGATATTATTGGCTATTGAATTGCGGTTAAGCATTGACGAAGTTTCAAATAACATAGTCTCGGTTAGCATTCCGATAGATCCAAGAGGTAAGTCATGGCGATAGTGCTGTAAAGTTTATACATTTTTTTGTATTATATAAAATTGTATAATTGTTTGTCTATTATTTCTTAATAAGTTAAAAAGAAAAATATTAATTAAATACATAATTACATATATACGCTGAGTTCCACTATTCAGCACATAATATCTCGAATATTGGGTGGGAAGTGGGTAATGGAGTGTCTTTCTCCGTCACAAAGATTAGAATCGAAATAGATTCGAGATTAGAAACGAAAATATACGCGATTAATCCGGCCAAAAATTTTCATTTAATAAATACTTTTATAGAAAATAATAATCCCATTAATGAAAAATAATAATTAATACACAATTTTTTACATAAAATAAATTAATATAAAAATAAAAATATGCGAGAACACATTAAAAATATTTGTTGAACCGCTCACGCTTTCAACTCGGACCACAAACAATATCGTAGGAAATACCGATTTCCCGTTCAGCGTATCAACGGCGTACCGACCGTGTCCCGGCCGCTGGAATCACCGGCTTTCAATTTATACGACTTGAATGATACCTGGATAAATGTTATTGCTGAACTGTCGTGGATTCATATTTCTGTATAATAATCTGAATATTTTGTTTGCATTTTGTATGATTTTAAAATAGATTTTTCTAAATAGTACAAATGTATTATTATTAGTATAAAAATGTTATTATTGACTACGAAAAGAAATGGATACTTCAAATTTAACTTAGATTCACGCTATATTCCCATCAGTGTAGTCAGAGGAAATGGAACGCCAAACGCTACGGTATCTGCATATCAGTTTCGCCTCGCCTACTGTCAAAACCTCTTCTTACACGCCCTCTGAGGGGTTCTCATGTTTTCTCTCAAGTGACCCTCCTCCAGTATATTTGATACTGTATTTTTGAGGTCCCTACTTCTGTTACCGCTCACTTTTCCACCATATATATTTTTTTAATTTTTTCATCACTCATTCGTCCAACCTGATCAAACCACTAGTATCTGCCATTCTGTGTATCTCTTCATTGCGGATTGGACCAGCTAAGCTGGCTACGTATATCCTACGAAAAGATCATATCTCTAAAGTTTTATCATTCATCTTTCTTTAATTCTTCTTCTGCAATACCCACGCTATCGTATAACAGCGTTGGCCAACCCTGTATTGTCTATGGAGAAACGTTAGCACAGCTGCATGTTTACCGTGTAGCTGTGCTCGCGTTGTATCAGACATTGTACCAGAGAGTGAGATACTACATCTCCTCTCATAATTTCGTTCTCATAACTCTGTCAAACGCCTTTTCTAAGTTCACAAAAGCACAGACAATATTTTGCATATTTAACAACGAATATAATACGAATTATTACAGAAGAAATTTATCACTTAAATATCTTACACATTATATAAATCAAAACAAAGCAACGTTAATAAATCAAAATGCTAGAAAATGCAAGAAACACTCGCAAGCACTTTAACAGACCGCAGAAGGCTTTTGAAATATACAAAAGAAAAGGGTTATTCGAAATAAGGACATCAGTCTCGAGTTCCCATTAACTACTTTAATTAGGTTTACTGTCTGCCTATCTAGACTAGACGGAAGTGCTTAATTAGTTGTGACTAACCTGAGAGGAAATTGAATAGTCAAAGGTCTTTCGCATTGAATCAACATCGTTTTTTTTTTTCAGAAAGTAAACTCGTGGAAGTCAAATGGACACTTTAATTTCGCTTATAAGAGTAACGATAAAAAAAACGCGATGTCTACCATTTCAAACCCACAATTATCAGGCTCACAGTCAGACGCTCTCCCCTTACGTCATGACTGCCTGGAATAATCATGAACATTAAAAATATTATGGGAACTGAATCCACTACTATAATTTAAAGTAAATATAGAAACTATTTCGGCTGTCAAATTATTAATTGAATATACCATTTTCTAGACACAAATCTGTCGCTAAGGGTAAGCCTCAATCACAGTGAACATCTAGCTATTAATTATATTGTCCCGATTGTATTGACAAGGGTAATCTTGGTTTCTCGTACAGACTTACGGAAAATTACATCAAAATTTATGAAACTTATACCACAGAACAGATCCTCCGAAATATTTTATAACATTTTTGATTACATTTAATTTGCAGAAACAGTTTAATCTGACGATCATTTAGTCTATATTAAACTTAGCTCGTTTTACATAAAAGAAACTTCTTAAGCTCGACGGACATTCAACCTTTTCTTTAAAACATTTTGTTTTACGGCCTACAAACGGCCTAAGTTCCAGCGTTGGTAAATGGCGGCGGGTATCTCGTTACATTAAATTAAAAACAAAAATACATTAGAAAGAGGGATTTTTAAGGAAAAAAGTGAACTAAGTAGTCCGAGCTAAGCTAAACTGTCTGAACTAAATAGAAATTCTACTTTTGAATTAGCCTGGAAATTCTCATGATAAGTAGATATTAGTGAATATAATAATTATATTATTCAACTTCGCGCGATATGCAGAGGCCTAGTGCTAAGACACTCCGTTCTCCACTTTTTGCTGAATTCTGGAGACATTGCGTGTTGAATGGCGGAACTCAACGACGTTCAACAAGTTTTGCCTTAAATAAATATTTCATTTTCTCGAATGGTAATTGAACCTACAAGCAGTCGTGATTGAAGTTACACTTTCTGTCCCTGCTCCTCGACCAGCCTCCGTATATACTGGAACGTGGCAAAAGCGGTACATTTCAAATTGAAATTCTGAACAAACCTACTAAACTGGGAGCGTGTTTCCGAATGCCGATGTTATGGCCGCGACGTAACTATTTGCAAGCATATGCCGAAATGAGTTTGGTCAACGTGTCACGCGTGGCTGGAAACGGTAATGGCAAAAATGTTTGGTATATGTCATTACACGAACAACGTGTAATGACATATGGTTATTGTTTGGGATAAAGGAATTTTTATGAAGTTGAGTTTGTGTTTCGCGCGTTCGTACTGTTAATGAATTTAATTTGAAATGTGTTGTATTTTTTTTTCATTTTTATATGTTGTTGTTTATTATGAGTACTTGGGGCTGAAATCATATATGATTGTACATAAGAAGAAAGTATAAATTATTTTAATTTTCTCGCTCGCGAAACGCGGCGTTGAATTCCGCCACTCAACGCTAGGTGTCACGGAAATTGGGAAAAGAGTGTCCTAACACTAATTCTTCTTTGCAGTAATAGTAAATAAAGAACAAGGAAGAAAATATCATGTTTGATTGTACTTTAATAGAAAGAAGAAACACAAGTGAACAAAGTAGGGGAAGAGTCGCGAGAAATTAAGCTTTAGAAAATCAAAATAAACAAAAATATGATTTAAAAGCCGGTTTAACAATACCAAAAATAAATATATTACATTTTAAGAAATATTTGTTTCCATTTCCAGAAAAAAAAAAACCGCAAAAAGCATATTATAAATTATCACTTAACCTACTTAAGCTCCGGTCCTAGACACAGGTGCAACCTCTGTCACTTAAACCTTTTAAGGGTTAGCGTATTACGATAAGATGTATCTTTTCGTTTTGAAATTTATGTAACCAGTGGTGAAATAATAAAATTATTGTAATTTAGATCTCATAATATATTATTAACATTTATATTTTCATTTCTTCGCAATAGGAAATATCATATACGAGGAGCTCTTGTTAGAGTTGTTATGATAAAAAAATTTAAACTAAAATACTTTAAATTAAAAATTAAAAAAAAATAAATTAGCTTCACGCTATATCCCGCACACAGCAGGGTAGGCAGAGGGAACCTAGTGTAAGACACTCCGTTCCCCACTTTCTGCCGAATTTTGGAGGCATTGCGTGTCGTTGGCAGAACTCAACGCCGCGCTTTGCCTCGACACCAGAGCGAAGAAATGGAAATATAAATTTAAGTAAATATTTCATCTCCTCGAGTGGGGATCGAACCCACAACCAGTCGGTTTTCAGTCACACTTTGTGCCACTGCGCCACGACTGGCCTCTAAAATACTTTAACGCCCTTGAAATTATTTTAGAATAAAAAATAATAATAATGTCAGTGTGCGTGGAGGTGTCAAGTTGAAATTAACATCAAATATTCAAGTCTTATAGTCCCTCAAAACAGAAATAATTAAAAAGTTCGAAATTTATAAAATTAACTTAAAACTTACAATAAGAAAAAATTGAAAAAAAACTAAAATATAGGTATTTTATAAATTAAAACATTCCAAACTTACATTTGTAGTCTCATATCATACAAAATGAGTCCAAATTGCGCGCAAACTTAAATTTGTCAACTCTTATGAATTGTACTTATATATCTGTATACAAAGGTCCAAATTGCACTTAATCGGTTTTTTAAGTTATTATTTTCTTATTTCTGCATTTATATAAACGTTATAAACGTTATAATACAATGAAGAACCTAGTGTTAAGACTCCGTTCCTCACTTTCCTGCAAATTCTGGAGGCATTGCGTGTTGCGTGGTGAAACTAAACGCCTCGCTCTGCCTTCGCACCAGAGCGAAGAAACGCAAATATAAATTTAATATGAAACATATTTGATTAAATCAAATAAAAAACGACTCGCATATATATAAAACCTATAGTAACTGGTATATTTGACATGACTCAATTAAATAGACAATTTTCCTTCTAATATTATATGAGTATTTCTGGATATATTTAATATACTACGGACGGGGTTGCACGGTACTCCGCTTTTATATCATTCGGATAAGTAAACAAATAAGGGAAACTTAGATCTGACAGCTAGTTGATGGCCAGCCTTATCGGGCCTTGGGGAAATGAATTAATGGAATTTCATAGTAAAATGGGCAAAATGTGTAGATATTTTGGGGAAATTTACAGATTAAAACTATACGTGAAACAAAAATGGTATTATATTATGTTAAAAGCATTATATTTTTTATATGAATTCACAAATTAAAGTCACAATTTAAAAGATACTTATGTTCTGAAAAACGCGGCGTTGAGTTCCGTCACTCAACGTAATGTCTCAATAATTAATCGATGCGTGGAGAACGGAGTACTCTTACACTAGGCTCCTGCTGTTATATGGTGTATTTGGGAGCCTTAAAATGTATAAGCACATTTTTTCCCCCTCCCTTTTTGCTACACATGAGCGATATGCAAACTCAAAATTAAAATTGCAACTTAAAATATGCTCACACAAAAAATATTTAAGTACATACAATCTCCATATATAATAAAAGGATAGAAAAGTCAATTCTGTACATGAAAGATATAAAAAAATAAAAATTAGGTTGGTTAATATGTCGATAAAAAATTAATATGTTTAAAGTTAATATGTCGACTAAAACTTGACGCTATGACGGTACAGTTGAGAGAACTGAGATTTCTGGTTGTAGCACTAGTTATATTTTAATTAGGTTAAAATCCCACTAAGTGGAAGAATATATTTATTTTTCTGCCCGTAAAAACAAACGAAGCGAAGCCTTGTGTTCCGCTATACTATCTAAAGAAATTGGAAAGTGCAAAATTGAGTAAGTGCACCACTATCTTATTTGAAATTCTTTCTTCTCTCCATTATAAATTTTCATAGGATTGAAATGTAATAGTGACGTCTTTGAACAATAGTATATGTTCATAACTGTTAAAGTTAATTATCGAACAAATGGTTTACAACTCTGATGATACAAAGACATTCTGCTTCAGCTGATAATTTAATTAAAATGTCTACCGGATGATCAATTAGCCTGCAGTTTACGTTTTAATTGTTATTATGTATGATGTTACGTAACGTTTCTTTACGTTTATTTATTTATATACATATTACATTTAATGAATTAAATATATTTTATAAAAGGTTCACATATGTGATAACATGTTCACACATGTGGTCCACATATGTGACCACATATTCACACATGTGGTCCACACACGTGACCACATATTCACACATGTGGTCCACATATGTGACCACATGATCACACATGTAATCTTCATATGTGACTACATATCACACATGTGGTCTACATATGTGACTACATATTACACATGTGATATGCCCATGTCAATACTTATTCACACATGTGGTACACATATATGACCACACGATGCCACATGTGGTCCACATATGTGACCACATATTCACACATGTGGTCCACACACGTGACCACATATTCACACATGTGGTCCACATATGTGACCACATGATCACACATGTAATCTTCATATGTGACTACATATCACACATGTGGTCTACATATGTGACTACATATTACACATGTGATATGCCCATGTGAATACTTATTCACACATGTGGTACACATATATGACCACACGATGCCACATGTGGTCCACATATGTGACCACATGATCACATATGTGGTCCACATATGTGAGCACATAAACACACATGTGGTCCACACACGTGACCACATATTCACACATGTGGTCCACACACGTGACCACATATTCACACATGTGGTCCAAATATGTGACCACATGATCACACATGTAATCTTCATATGTGACTACATATCACACATGTGGTCTACATATGTGACAACATATCACACATGCGATCTGCACATGTGAATACTTACTCACACATGTGGTTCACATATATGACCACACGATGCCACATATGTGACCACATGTTCACACATGTGATCCACATATGTGACCACATATTCACACATGTGGTCCACACACGTGACCACATATTCACACATGTGGTCCACATATGTGACCACATGATCACACATGTAATCTTCATATGTGACTACATATCACACATGTGGTCTACATATGTGACTACATATCACACATGTGATATGTCCATGTGAATACTTATTCACACATGTGGTACACATATATGACCACACGATGCCACATGTGGTCCACATATGTGACCACATGATCACATATGTGGTCCACATATGTGAGCACATAAACACACATGTGGTCCACACACGTGACCACATATTCACACATGTGGTCCACATATGTGACCACATGATCACACATATAATCTTCATATGTGACTACATATCACACATGTAGTCTACATATGTGACAACATATCACACATGCGATCTGCACATGTGAATACTTACTCACACATGTGGTTCACATATATGACCACACGATGCCACATGTGGTCCACATATGTGACCACATGTTCACATATGTGGTCCACATATGTGAGCACATATACACACATGTGGTCCACACACGTGACCACATATTCACACATGTGGTCCACATATGTGACCACATGATCACCCATGTAATCTTCATATGTGACTACATATCACACATGTGGTCCACATATGTGACCACATTTTCCCACATGTGGTCCACATACGCGACCACATATTCACACATGTGGTCCACATATGTGACCACAAGTTCTCACGTGTGGTCCACATGAAAGACCACATATTCACACATGTGGTCCACATATGTGACCACAGGATCACCCATGTAATCTTCATATGTGACTACATATCACACATGTGGTCCACATATGTGACCACATTTTCCCACATGTAATCCACATACGCGACCACATATTCACACATGTGGTCCACATATGTGTCCACAAATTCTCACATGTGGTCCACATGAAAGACCACATATTCACACATGTGGTCCACATATGGGACCATATATTTACACATGTGGTCCACATATGTGACCACAAATTCTCACATGTGGTCCACATATGTGACCACATTTTCCCACATGTGGTCCACATACGCGACCACGTATTCACACATGTGGTCCACATATGTGACCACACATTCTCACATGTGGTCCACATGAAAGACCACATATTCACACATGTGGTCCACATACGTGAGCACATATTGACACATGTGGTCCACATATGTGACCACATATTCACACATGTGGTCCACATATGTGACTACATATTCACACATGTGATCTATATATGCGACTACACATTCACAGAAAAATTTTTTTACTACACGAATAAACTTCAATAAAAGTTTTATAATTTAAAAAAGTTTATTTTTTATGTAGGCTGTCTCCTATCTGAAGTGTAGTTAAATGGAAAAACTAGGAGGACCAGTGTGTGTGTCAGTGATGACCTATTGCGTTGAGAGACAAGGTCCTTCATCCTTAGCCTCATTCGCAGGCTCCAAGTCAGCTATGGAGACAGCTATTTCTCTAAGCTACTGAATTAGAAACGATGGATATGTAATTTATTAATACGTTTCAAGTATGAAAAAAAGAAAAAATGCAATATAATTGCATTTGTGTTTCCTTCCTATATTTTGTATTTCTATTATTTATATCGATATATCAGGAACGTAAATGCGGGAACAGAGTTGCATGCCATTTTAGTACAGAGTAACCTCTAAAAAATGTATTTACTAAACTGAATAAAAAGAATGTGTGATTCCTCTATAGAATATATTATTCTATATTATACATAAAACAGGTTAAAACAGTGCATATGAAGATATCCTCCTGTAGTATATCTATTTTTAATTACTATCAACACTACATTGTCGATACTAATGTGGTATTACAATACATTTTGAATATTTTTCCGCCATTAGGATGACATAGACAATTTTTTTAATTTGAAAAAATAATATATTAACTTAAGAACGTTGGTAGTTTTTTAAAAGGTATAAGAATAAAAAATTGCCTAAACTATGCTTCTTCGCAAGTGGTTGTAATAACTATTGGTATCTTTTCACCAAAAAATCACTATAAATATTAAATATGCTCAATTATACAGAGTTTTTTTGTTAGGACCACTTTAAATGAAACCACAGTTTAACTACTCTATAAAAGCCTATTACATATTAAATTAAAAACCCGAAAATAAAAAAGTTATTTTTTCAAACAAAATAAATAATAAAATTATCGTTGTAAAATAAAATACAATTTGTCAAGAATGACGCACGCACACATAAACCTATCAAAGGGAAACCGCCGCATACGCTTCATTGCGAAATCGAGTCGTAGGTTTTGGCGGCAAAGTTTAAAGTTCTAAACATTTTAGTACTATTTTTGTAGTAGTATGTGTTTACATTATTGGTACCTATGCGTAACCGCGTCATACGAAATATAGATATGAATAAACATTGTGAAATGAGAAAAAACCTACGTCTTCACTGTTGATGTATCTTGCTTAAATTCTTTAGGTACGGGTTTAAACTATTTTACCCTATATGCCCAATTGTAACTGTAACGCGACGTTGTGGGTCCGATCCACACATGCAGGATTGAATTATAATTTAATAATATTTTCATTTCGCACATCAGTCACACATTATACCCAATATCTTACACTAAGTTGCCCTACTAAGGGCGGGATAAAGCGTGGATCTGGTTTTAACTTTATGTGAACCGATTAAAATAAAGTCCAATCCAGTTGAGGCCAGTCATGGCGCAGCGGCACAAAGTGTGACTGTAAAACCGACTGGTTCTCTGAGTTCGATCCCCACACGAGGAGATGAAATATTTACTTAAATTTATATTTCCATTTCTTCGCTCTGGGGTCGAGGTTAAGCACGGCGTTGCGTTCTGCCACTCAACACGCAATGCGTCCCGAATTCGGTAGAAAGTGGGGAACGAGTGTCTTAATACTAGGTTCCTCCCTCTGACTAGCATGAAGCTGCTTAAAATAAAACTAATACTTAATATTTAAGGGCAGTTTGCCAGAATACAAACAAAAAAAGTATTTAAATCGGTTAAGCCGTTTCTGAGATTATCGCACATATAGTAAGTATCGATAAGTTGTGTTTTTATTTCAAACATTCAATTGAAGATTCTTATGGGAGGTACGAAAATGCGACCTAAAGTTTTAACAACTTTCTCATAAAAAACTTCATTACATTGCAAACATACATTATAAGTATATCAAAACACGAACATAATTCTGTGTGTTAAATAAATAATTCTGTGGTTTAAGCGGGCGAAGCCGCGAGCGGGTCGCTAGTAAAAAATAAATACTATTTATTTATCATCTAATCGCATAATATACTAACTTTTATCAAAATTCAAGCTTAACTTGCAAAATTTTGAAGTTTTGTTTTACTCGAAAACTGGTACAAATTAATCACTTTGGCTAACTAAAGCATGCAAGGGTAATCCCCTCTACGCCTGCTATCAGAGAGGCCAGACTGCCAATTTACATCTAATTCTCTAACACCATATCGTAAAATATTATGGTGAAGCACCCGTTACGACGAATTAAGCACGTTTTTTTTTATTTTGATGCACATGCCGTAGTAAAATTTCAAAGTGCAAAAGCGAAAAAGTTTCTATCGTATATTCAATCAATCTTTATGGTTATTTTTTAGGTTTTAAGTAAAGGTTTATGATTGTTAATGAAAATAGTTAATACTAGTTCAAATATTAAGATTTTTAGTTTTCATGATTTTAACGCATTTTAAATTAAACCGGTTTAATCGTGTTTTCATATTTAGTATCAAATATTACGAGCAATCCTACCTCAGTCGAGCCGTGGCCATGTGCTACTGCAAAATGTTTGAAACGTCAGATTTCGAGATGATTAATAAATAACGTTAAATACACGCGACTAATCCAGTTTGAAAGTTTCAATTGAAAACATAATTTTTTTAGCTTCACGCTGCACGGTAAACAGAGCTGCTGCTGAGACAACCAGGGAACCTAATGCTACGATACTCCGTTTCTATTGAGACACTTCCTCCCCACTTTCCACCGAAATCTGTAGGCAATGCGTGAGCAGTGGAGCTCAAAGCCAAGGTTGCATCGTTACCAGAGCGAGAAAATGAAAATGTTAAATATTTCACCATCTCGAATCGGAATCGAACTCACAACCTTTGCGTTTACAGTCACACGTAAACGCCTTAAAAATAGTATCTTTAAATTTTATTTAATAAACTAGACATTCCAAGATCTTGTAGTATGAAATTATATAAAGAAACAGCAATCACTGATGCCATAAATACAAATAGCTCAAATCGAACTTAAGTCACAATACAGCACGTCTGTCATTTGCCAGAACTATTTGAGGTAAATTTAGCTTTCAATATTGATTCCAGCCTTCGTTGGGTTACCGCTAAATCAATTCAAACATAACATAGTAGAAACCAGTACGCAAATTTCCTACAAATTGTCAGTTTGTAAATGCCATTGGCCACGATTGTAAAGAATCATTTGGATATAGTCCACTTTGGTACTGTGTAGAGTTTTCATAAATTGGTGGATTATGAGTTTGTGATATGCTCAATACAATATATAGGGGTTAAGCTATATAAATATAAATGAAATGATAGTAAGAACACATTACTCATGTATTTTAGTGTCAATGAGACCGTGAGTAGTAAATACGATTTGTTATTATTGTTTATTTTTATCACAGGTATGGCTACGTCTGTCTGTGGAGTGAGACCTCCAGGACTTCCAAGGAAACGCTGGTTGGGTATCGTGATGCAGGACATGAGAGCCAACTGTCTAACCACCAAGGATTCTAAAGACCTTTTATAGTAGAATAGATAGAGCGGAAAGGCAGACCCTGGCAAACACCGGGACCATTAATGCCAGGAGGATTGGAATCAATAATTGTTAATTGATATTAATGAAAGGACTGTATTTATCAATAAAGTCAATACAAGACCAAATGTATAATACAAGTTTACTGATGTAACTGTCATCAATATATTCAGTAGACTAGTGACTGATTGAAACTTCCTTTGAAAGACCAGATAACGTATGTTTTTGTCCGTTATGATAGAAATTTTTAAAATCGTTTCTTAGTTGTCTACTCAACACTCAATATCACGTAATTTGGGCGGAAATTGGGGAACGGAATATTATAATATTAGGTTCTCTCTTCCCATTCTGGTATGCGGAAGCTGCTTTTGCTTTCATAACTATATATATATATATATATATATATATATTCCATCCATATATATATATCGTCCATTTAACAAATGTAGTACACTTTGTTCGCTTTGGAATTTCAGCATTTTTAAATTGAAAATTTCTTGGTAATTTCCACTCGGGTCTTGGACTGGCAGAGATGGATTTGTAGGACAGATATTGTGTTTTAAGTGTTAGTTGCTCGGTATTTTTAAATTGGCTATTTGAATTATTTATTATGCAGTATTTTTGTTTTGTATTAGGAACGAGAATAGATGATATTTTTGGAACGACGATTTCGTAAAAAATATATTTTTACTATAATATATATCGTATTTTGTAAGGAATATAAAATAAGTTATTAGGGTTTTTTTTCACACGATATTCTTCTGATAATACTGTAGAAGGAACCTAGTGTTAAGACACTGTGGAAAACAGTTTCAAGGCATTGCGTGTTGTATGATGGAACTAGATCTCAAGCGTCAGTGAAAAATTGCTGCCAAAAATTTGTACATATAAATTATTCATACGTATATATGAATGTACATTAAACCCTACCGTCTGTAAAGCAAGTTTATCATAACACAAACAAATGAAATAATTGCATGACTTACTCCTATAAGACCTTCCCCTCGTAGTTACAAATCATATTAGATCTACATTAACTCACTATATAATATACTCACTAAACTTCATGACAAATTAACTGATTTTGCTACTTTGTATCTTAAAATAAACAAAATATTTTCATTTATATTGAAGCCAATCGTTGCGCAGGAGCATGTGTGACTGTAAACGCGATAGGTTGTGGATTCAATTCCCGCTCGAAGGGATAAAATGTTTAATGTTTTCATTTCATCGCTCTGGTAACAAGGCAAAGCGCAGCGTTCAGCTGCGCCCTTTAACGTGCAATGCCTGCAGAATTGTCCAAATAAGATCGGAGTTTCTTAACACTAGTTTCCTAGGTTCCCTCTGCCTACCCTGCCACGTGCGGGATACAGCGTGAAGCTAGCAAAATCCTAATCTATGAGATACAATGCTTAGCAAATAAATGGAATAGAAGATGAAAATCTAATATAAAGTTTTAAATGAAACTATTTTAACCGGATTAATCGCGTATACTTTGTATTTTTATACATTTTTGGAAACCCGACGTCTCGAATACTTTACAGTGGTCCAGGGTCACGAGTAGACCCGTGAGGTACTCGTGCTTATGCTTACTTAGAAGCTTGTATAAAAAATTAATATTTAAAAATAAACACAAAAATACACTAAGAAATATCTCAACTATACGATATAAACTATGTAACAAACATATATATATATACATGTGAGATGAGGCCAGTCGTGGCGCAGTGGTACAAAGTGTGACTGTAAAACCGACTGGTTGCGGGTTCGATCCCCACTCGAGGTGATGAAATATTTACTTAAATTTATATTTTCATTTCTTCGCTCTGGTGTCGAGGCAAAGCGCGGCGTTGAGTTCTGCCACTCAACACGCAATGCCTCCAAAATTCTGCAGAAAGTAGTGAACGAAATGTCTTAACACTAGGTTCCCTCTGCCTACCCTGCTGTGTCCGGGATATAGCGTGAAGCCAATTTTAATTTTTATATATATATATATATATAACAAACATATGAAAATATTAAATATTTAACCAAAACTAAATCTAGTAGCTACAACCGCCCCGACCGCTCAACAAAACGATGACACACACAACCGCCATGCAAATTGAGAACGACCGTTTCATTCATTCTGTTTCGACCGCAGCGAGATTGAAAATACTAGTTTTATACGTTTCTAATAAATATACGAACGTTTGACATTCGTATCGGTTGCGGTCACTGTTTTAATGGAACGTATAAAAATGTAACGTAGTGTTCAAAGGCTACTGGTTGAGAACAGGGTGGTTGCAGATTTGATTTGTGCTTGTATTTTTATTTAAGGTCATCGAAATATAGAAAGACGGTTGTGGGTTCGTCTCAACTTAGGGGAATTAATTGTTTTTATTTATCCGTTCGGAAAAACAAAGTTTGGCGTGAAATTCTGCCGCTCAATACGGTGTCTCGAATTAAGACGAAAAGAAGAGATTCTAAACTTCGCTGTGTGTCTCTCTGGCCCATATGGGAATTTTGCCTCAGAGTTGGAATTTTTATTTCAAATATATTATATAGGACTAATTTTTCTATATCCTATACAAACGCATCAAAATCATAACACTCTATAAAACATATCCGTGATCATACATTCAAATCAACTATCAGAGTCAACCTTTCTTACACTCACTACTGGATTAGTTACTGGATTAGACTGTTTTTTTTCAAAACTTATAGAGCACCACATTTTCTAATATAAAAGAATCGTCAAAATCGAACTGCTCTGAAAAGACAAAAAAAAATACGAATCGAAAGAGATACTCCTATAATTTTTGTAATTGCTCCAAAATATCAAATTATAAATCCTTATAATTTTTTCCATACTATAGAATATCAAACTAAAAATTCTCATATAACTTTTCCATAGAATGTCCAACAGCGTATAACAGATTCAAGCAGCATGAAACACAGTAACCGCAGTATTATACGTGTAACTAAACGCCTATTAGAACGATTAGTCACGGTACGTCTCACTAATAAGCACTAATGGGTCCCAATCCAGTTCATTATCTAGTGACTGGTGATATGGACATAAAAATTATATAGGATGTCATAAAGAAATTCAGTTTTTATATTACTTTGACTTTTGAATTCGATTCCCACACGTATATATGTATCTACAATTGTGAAATTTGGTAAGTGAGAACTTGCGGTATACTAGGTTCCCAGGTTCCCTTTGCCTGTGCTGCTTAAATTTATAACTGTAGTTAATTTCATACAAAATGAGTGCAAACGCTCGCAAAGTTAAGTTTGTCAACTCTTATAAGCTTTGCTTTCCGTTGAAAAAAGCCAGTCCAAGGGGGACTGGCTTTTTTACTGTAAAATGTCGTTTAATTTTAATTTCTCGGATTCTCTTCTATATTTTTATTGCATGTTATTTCTTCAAAATTACAGGTTAACGAGAAATACCCTAGGTTTTAATTAAGTAATGATTTTCATACAAAATGTGTAAAAAACTGTCTAAATGCGTGTATATTTTGATTAAGGAGTTTCATTTCCTCCTCCAAGAGACGATACACCATATTAACGCGATCTTGACATAAATCGTTTTGACAGACGGACATACGGACAACAAAAGTGATCCTTTAAGGGTTCTATTTTTTTTTTGAAATCGAGGGAACTCCAAAAATAAGTATATTTAATATTTTGTTTATGTATATTACAAAATTCTTTCTTAATTTAAGTTGTTACACAACCAAACCAATTAAATGTTTTTAGAAGTTGATTAATTATTTATTAATTATTTTCCATTTCCTCGAGTGGGAATCAAACACACAACAGTCACGCTTATAGTCACACTTTGGCCACGATTGATCTCATATAAGTACATAAATTTATATTTTAACTAAACTCGACTCAACGCCGCGCTTTGCCTCGACCAAGCCAAAAAGATATGAAAATATTCAATATTTCATTTCTCAAATGGGAATCAAACCCACAATCTATAGTGCTTAGTTACAATGTTTAAGATAATATTATAATATTAAATGATAATTTCAAATTTTAATCAATCGCCATTTTTATTAGTAGCCTGTCGTAGTACCATTACATTCCAACACAACGTGAGGTAGAAAATGGATTTTCTATCTCTTTCCTTCTATCAAGACTGTTTAAGGCTTAATTTAGAATTCATTGTATTCATACTGGGGGCTAAAATGTTGTTAAAATATTAACTTGTTAGTTATTTACGTACTTGTTAGCGCGATGAAGTTGAAAAATATGTTACATTTTAGACGCAAAACTGCGATTGTGCCACGCTTTTAATATTATGTTGTTAGTTTATATGAGGATTGGTTAATTGGATTTGGTTTTGGTGTTTTTTTTTTCGGATACGTTTCGTTTCATAGAAGGAATTATTAGGTAAGGTTGGGTTTTTAATGTTTGTGTCACTTTCATATTTTTGTGTTTAATCGCACAGTCACGTCTATAGTGGCTTCTGTTCCACAACGGCCTGTGCTGATGTGGCTGCAATGCGGTGATAGTGGTTTCGATCCCCATCCGGGGAAATAAATTATTACGGAATGCCTCGAAAATTCGGCTAAAAGTGGAAAGTCTCTGTCTCAACACCAGCTTCTCCCTCTGCCTATCCTGCTTCATGCGGGATGCAGCGCGAAGCTTTATAATACTAAAATATAATAACCCAATAATGTAAAAATTTCTATTGGCATTTCACTCATTCCACACGGCCGGCTGTTGACTACAACTTATTGCGCCGTGTCAGCGTGACTGAGCGTAATACGTTTGAATAGATTTTTTTTTCATTTCTACCAATTTTCGCAAAGCCATTACTTTGACCGATAGGAAAATTGTTTTCCGGAAACGTGAATTATGCTAATATTTTCATTTATTTCATATTACTACTTCAGTAATTTATTAATATTAACTTCGCAGACAGAGGAAAGTTAGTGTTAAATCACTCCGTTACTAATTTAATTTCTCCAAATGAGCATCGAACTTTCCATATGTCGCGTTTAAGGTCATGCTTGTGCTCTTGCGCCACGACTTTTTTCAACTTGTTTCAGTAGTGAATAAAATAAATATTTACTATATGATGCCATTTTGATTTTAGGAGACAATGCTCTATTACAAACGTGGTGGTTAGGTGCTTAATTTGCTATCAGAGAAATTGATGGATTCCTTATTCGTCTTCTCTGTATGATAAGACATTGTACGGTGTTGAGTTACGGCACTCAATGCCGCACCCTGTTCTAAATTGAGGTAGAAAGCGGAAAATGGAATTGTTATAATAATAATAATTATCATTTTCAAGTATTGCTTTTTTTATTTTATTTCAATTATTAAATCATAAAGCTAGCACGATTTAAAAAAAATAATAACCGTAATAAAAATAAAAAAAAACACTTTTCCTTATTAATAAAATATTTTCTTATATTATTATAAGCATATTTGAGATAAACTCATGCAACATCCATGTATGAATCCATTAAATATTCAAACAGTATTGTGGAAACAAATCATTCTGTGTACTTAGGTCCGTGTGCTGAAATAATAAATTAAAATTAACCCAACTTTTGGCAACAAGTAGCTTTTTATTATGTATCTATATATTAAATTATATGGAGTTTAATGTTATTGCTATATTTTAATTTAATTATTATAGGCCAGTCGTGACGCAGGAGTACAAGCGTGCGTTTCTGTCTGGTCTGTGCTGTTTTCTGTTCGATTCCTACCCGACGAAATTAAATATTTAATATTTTCATTTCAATCACTCCACACATACTTCGCTATGGTAGCGAGGCAAAGCACGACTTTAAGTTCTACTCACTTTTGCTCGGTCCATGCCTGGAGGCATTGTGTGTTGAGAGGAATTCTAGGAAATCTGAGAATTAGGCATTTTAATGAAAACGGACGGATGCTCTACCTGTGGCGGTGTTTCCAGGTTGATAAGATCTGAGTACCTTAAAAAAATGCGTCTCTGTCCACCTTAAAGGCCGGCATCGCACCTGTAGCTTCTCTGGTGTTACACGGGGTCGTGGGCGGCAGTGATCACTTACTGATAGTAAGCGTACCGTACCGTAGCGACCTGTACGCTCGTTTGCCTTGCCTTTTTCCATTAAAAAAGGCCCAGGTTCCCTCTGCCTACCCTGCTATGTGCAGGATATAGATAGTCTGATCTGTCTGTATATCAGGAAATACAAGAAGATAAAGTACATTAAGAATTATTTAATTTATCCAATCAGCAATCATTGATTTTAATCAACGTTGTTATAAAATTGAACGTACTCGATCGTAATGACAGTTGAAGTGAATTTAAATCCTTTTCTATAGATGTATATAAATACACTAGCGCCCGCCTGTAACTCTCTATGATACTAATATATTAAGGGTAATTTTGTCTTGGTTCTAGAGCGGATAAATAATATTATTAATAAATATATAATAATTTGTTCAAAAGTGGGGAATGGAGTGTCCTCTCTGCATATCCTACTGCGTGCGGTATACAGCGTGAATCTGATTTAATAATTCATTCCGTCGAGTAGGGATCGAACCCGTGCCCCTGATACAAAACCCATGAGACACCCTTGTGCCCCTAAGACAAAATACAAATCTGTTGATAATCTATAGTAGGTCAATAATATGTTCGAAGCTGGTACAAAGAGCTTTGAAGAGCCTAGAGAGCAATCATCCGACAATTTAGCACGATTCAGCAATTAGATGGTATTCAACATGAATTATTCAAACTTTGATATACTGATAATAGTTATCTTGTTAAAGAAGACGGCCACTCGTGGCGCAGGTGTATAAGCGTGTAACTGTGAACGCGACAGGATGTGGATTCGATTCCCACACGGGGAAATTAAATATTTAATATTTTCGTTTCTTCGCTCTGGTGTTGAGGTTTAGCACGGTATTGATTCACGACACTTAGGATTCGGCGAAAAATGAGAAGCTGAGTGTCTTAACACTACGCTCTCCCTGCCTATGCTGCTACATGCTACATACGGGTTTTATTACAATATTATATTTTACTAATTCAGTATGTTATGTATATTATAAGGAATATTGATTGAATATTATTATATAGAGGCCAGTCGTGGCGCAGTGGCACGAAGTGTGACTGTAAAACCGACTGGTTGTGGGTTCGATCCCCACTCGAGGAGATGAAATATTTATTTAAATTTATATTTCCATTTCTTTGCTCTGGTGTCGAGGCTAAGCGCGGCGTTGAGTTCTGCCACTCAACACGCAATGCCTCCAGAATTCGGCAGAAAGTGAGGAACGGAGTGTCTTAACTCTAGGTTCCCTCTGCCTTCCCTGCTGTGTGCGGGATATAGCGTGAAGCTAATTTAATTTAATTTTTTTATTATTATTATATAAAGGCAGTATTCTAGCTGATTATTTAGGTAGATAGTCCGTTTAGTTTAAAGTTAGCTTCAGAGGTTGTTAGCAGATTTACACTCTAGGCCGACGATGTAAATTTTATCGCTATCTTTTAAGACTTAGAAAGTAAATGTCATATCAAATTGGATGATTTTACTCAACTGAAATGTATTACATTTAACAACCATTTATACACATAAAAATCAATGATCCAAAAAAAAGATCTCTCACTCCACTCCAATGCACATATTAAAACACAAGACAACCGTAAATTGCAACCACAAAATAATATATAAAACAATAATATTTTAATATAAAATTATAAAATATCAACGTTTCATACAGAATTCAATAACGTCGGCTATAACGAGAGGAGTAATCTTCGTATGGAAATAAATTCGTCGTATGAATAGCACGTCAATCCAATTACCAGCTTTTCGGATGTCGGTGTATTTACAAATAAATGAGTAGAGGCAGGCAGGTACCTGCTAGGTAGCTTCGGGGGAATTTCGTGGGTGAATTTGAGGTCAATTTTGTGAATTTTTTATGTAGGTTTTTTTGTGAGATTTGAAATTTAAAATATATATAGTAAATTTGTTTTTTTTTCTTCGTTAGGTTAAGTGATACTGTTGAACTGATAGCTAAAGTTTGTTTGTTCGTTTTAATTTAATAATCTTTTAATTGATTTTTTTTTTCACGCTTTTTCCCGCATAGGCAATGAAATCTAGCGTCGTGCGATTCTGTGTTTGGCTTTCTGCTAAATTCGAGACATCGCGTATTGGGTGACGGAAAGTTACGCCGTGCTATGTCTTACGACTAGGTAAGATTTCTCTGCCTATCGAGAAATGTAAATAATCTATTCCTTCAAGTATGGACGAATCTATAGTCAAAATATTATTTTAATATTGTTTGTTTGTTTGTTTTAAATTCTCAAATTTGTTTATTTTTTGTGAAACTCACAGTGTAAGCCAGAAGAGGCAAAACACGTGAAAGGCATATTTACTGCAACACCAAAGCCCCAAGTATATTATTCAGACACTAGAAAACATACAGGCGAATCAATAACGATCTCCTTTTTAAAGTCGATTAAGAGTACAGTTAAATTTAACTGTACACCACCCAGAATACTTAATACAAAACAATGTAAGTAACAAAAAAAAAACGATTATTCAAAAGAATTATCAAAAAAAAATTTTTTTTGATCGTCCGAGTTACAGCGTATTAAAAATTCCGACTGTATTTACATCCAAATGGGGGCACATTAAATTCGAAGTTGGAATGGAAAATAAAAATGTAGTATTTTAAGAATTTACGACGTTCGCCCCGGCACGATTGGGACGCACTTAATTGAAAAACTTTCCGCCCAAAATCCCGGGACCAAGTTTCTGGAGTACGGGGCGTTCGTATTCTGCGAAACATGGTTTGTTTTTATTTAATTGGAACTCACTCATGATTATTCTATTATGATCATTTATATCGGCTTCACGCTGTGTCCCGCACACAGCAGGTTGGGTAGAAAATTAGTGTTTAGACACTCCGTTTCCCATTTTCCGCGGAAATCTGGAGACATGCCGAGTTCATTGGCGGATTTAAATAAATATTTAATTTGCTCGAGTGGAGCATTGTTATTGTGATAATTTTGTTATTAATAATGATTATCCGCTTAATTCAAAAGTTTTGATCTAAAAATGATCACATGTTAATAATGTGAAAAAGCGTCTAAGTTACTTAGTTTTTTCAAATTTACTTTTTAAAAAGATATTTTGTTACTTCACGCTGTATCGTTCATAGGGTAGGCAGAGGGAACCTTTTACTAAAAAGTTTATTTCTTCACCGGAGCGGAGAAACAAAAATAACTAATTGGCACGAGTGGGAATAGAAGCCACAACATTTATAGTTTAGTCCAGCTTGAAACCAAAAGTGTATATATTGGATTAACTCTAGATCTAATTAGATCACATCTCATTTATAACAATCTATTTTTTTTTATACTATCCTCTACTATATCTCGCTATTTTTTTTAGTTTCTCGCTGTATCCCGCACATCTAGTGTTAAGAAACTTTGGTTCCCCAATTCTGAAACCATCATAAATTGAGTGGCGGCACTCAACGCCCCGATTTGCGAGCTAAAAAATTGATATATTAAACTTTTCATAACCCGAAATTGGATTTAAAGCCACAACCCTCGCGTTTACACTCGTACCCTTGCGCCACGACGCCTTCAACTTTTATTAATAAAACAGAAATATTTAACTTTTGGATAGGATAGGTTTCGCTACAAAGTTACGTAGGTACATACCGGCTATGAAAATTTAATAAATGTTAGCAACAAGTGAAAATCGAATAACCCGAACGCCATATTACGCAAGAATGGCGACGAATTCGCAAAATAATTTTTGATTCCTGATTCAGCTTAACATATAAAATATTAATACTAAATTCAAAGTGAAAGTTTCTTTTTTGTATAAAATGTTCAGTTTTTTCATTTGATTTTTATAAATGCATGTTATATTTTTTTATTTACTGTATACTAAACCATAACTATTTATAATATTAAATAGAGAGCTGGTTTAAGAAAAAAACCTAATTATTAATAGTCCCTAGTGAAAGAAATAAGCCTCAATTAGCTTCTCATTTTCTCTCGATTTTCTCGGAAAGTAAAAACACATGTTTTTACTTTCCGCTCAGCTTCCGGAACATTGCGTGTTAAGTGACAGAACCCAACTCCGCGTTTTGCCTCGTCTCAATTTAAGTGGAAAGGGTTGAACGGAGTATCTCAGCACAAGATTCCTTTTGCTTTCTAGTAAGAATATACATAATAAAGACTTCTGTCTTCACTCTACTTCCCGTAGCATTGACGTAGTAGATAGGAGGAACCCGGTTTTAAGACATCTTGTCATCCATTAAGATTATAGTTAAGAAAATTAAAGTATCAAATATATCCTTTCGAGCGGTAATTGAATCCACAGCTGTCACGTTTACAGTCGTGAACCTGCGCCACGGAATCCTTTAGTTATAATAAAAAAAAAAATGTTATATTAAAGTATATTAAACAAATTTAATTTAATAATACTTAATTATAAATAAATCTAGTCCTCGACAAAAATATTTTAATAATATATTATACATTATACATAATATAGGTTCCGTAAAGTTATTACTTCACTCTCAAAAGTAAATTAGATGGTTTATTGAATTTTTTATTACACCTACGTGTACATCGGGAATCCCATATAAAATAAGATGGCACTCGTGATACTTCAATTTACCTATATTAAATTTTGTTATTGCTTTTTAAATATTATATAGCTGCTTCACGTTTATCGATATATGTTTATATATAATTTGTTACGTTACTCAATCTTGGATAGACATCGCACAGGCAGGCTACACAGCGTAGAACGCCGAAAGTTGGAGTGCACCAAAAGAAAATTACAAGAAAAACAATTTCTGTGTCGCATTTAGCATCGAATTCTTTAAGCATTGCGTCTTGAGTAACAGAACAGACGACTGGAGCGAGGAAATTACAATATTAAAGACTGCGACCCCCTGAATCAAAATCGAACCCACAACCGTTGCATTTATAATCTCACTTTTGAGCGTCTGCCCGAAGACGGCCTAAAATAGAGAATAGGTCGAAATTAAATTAAGTTCACGCAGATAAAAGTTGCGGGCGGTAACTAGTACAATATAAAACATGAATATAGAAAAGCATATATAGAAGCATATGGAAAAAATATCTAATTATATTATTCAAACAGAATAAAAGATGTCAGTCGTAGCGTAGACGCAGAAAAATGTGACTGTTAACGCGACAGATTCGATTCCTTCTCTAGGAAATTAAATATTTAATATTTTCATTTCTTCGCTCTGGTGTTGAGGCAAAGCGCGGCGTTTAGTGCTACCACTTAACACGCAATACCTCCAAAATTTTCCCTTTACCTATCCTGCTGTGTGCGGGATACAGCGTGAAACTAAAAAGAAAAAAAAACAAGAATACCAAACTAAAATTAGTATTTTAATCAACTTAGTGCAATTATACGTGGTTACCTCCACGGTCAAAAATCTTAATTAACATACATAATATACTGTGAGTGCTTGCACAGTGGAGGTCGAGCGGATAGGTTGCATTTATCAACTTTAAGTATAGAGTTGTAAAGAGTAAATTTTTAATGACGCCTCCGTCCGTAGTTTTGTTGAAATATTCTTAATGTGCACCAAAAAATTATGTAAATTCGAGGCCGTCGTGGTGAAATGCTGTCCGCATCTGAACGTAATTGTGAGTTCGATTCCCTTGGAGACGGACCGCGGCGTTAACTTCCGCCACTTACAAACAATATTTCGAAAATTTTAAGACTTTATTTGCTACATCTGCCCTGATATGTAAATACACTGATAAATTAATAAATAAAATCAAGATTTTACCGATACCTAACTGAAGTGATTAAGCTTAAGTTTCTCTATAAAGAAGATATCTATTTAAAAAATTATATAATTAATTTAATATAATATATTAACACTCGCAACTTTGTCTACTTGAATTTTAATACGTAAAATGAAAAATCTTATTTTTTTTCTCCTTCCGTAAACTTTCTTTCTTAGTGCTACCCTAAACTCTGTAACCACATGATTTACTTCTTCAGTCGTTCGTCTTTAAAATTTAAATTTTCTAAATCCAACAGTTTCGTTGTCTGTTAGGCACTCAATAACAGAATAATCTTATTAATACTGTGTTTCTAACTAAATTGATAACAATATGAAAAAATAAATCAGTTTCACGCTGTATCCCGCACGCAGCAGAGAAGCAGAAGGAACCTAAAGTTAAAACACTTCCCAACTTTGTGCCGAAGTCTTATAACAATATGGCATATTAAATTATCATTAAGATGAACAAAAAAGAAAAATATATATAGAGATTTCAGATTAAATTTGTTCACTGTATTTATTCTCGTGCCTTTTGGATGCCGTCCAAACGTTCGAGCAAATTAAACTAATATAATACATTTATGTAGTTCCAAATTCTTAAAAAAGACTTCAACAAAGTGCATTTTTAAATTTATTTTATATATATAAAAATCTATGGCACCCGTGTGCACACATTACATTCAATAAATTTTTAAATTAAAACACTCGTCCAAAATTAATAAAAAAATTAACTTTAAAACCACCCAACGTCTGCCTGAATTGTGGGTTTTTGGGTTTTGAATTTTATTCAATTCTGATAGCAAAACAAAATGCAGCGTTGAGTTCCGCCACTACATACAAAACGTCTCGAAAATTGGGCCGTTCTTGAAAAAGGGAGTATATTAAAACTTAGTTCACTCTACATAGAGTATGTTTACGCTATGCGAAAATAAAATGTAAATATTTAATTCTAAAATCAATAAAAAATACAATATAACTAAGTAAAATTTATAATTATTCATCATCACAAAACGCAAATATTATTTAATACAGCAATTATGGGAAAAACATCTTCGTTTGACCGTTATAGTGCCTATATTTTTATCCGCGTCCTACCCCCGAGCAGGTACCTGTGTTTGCTTTGTAAGCTTTGTTTTTCATTTTGTCGACGAAAACACAGTACAAAAATACATTTCAAACGCAATGGGAAAATATCCCGTTTGCTCTTCCGCGTTTTTGTTGCGGAGATTACGGTTCTTAACCTATTTTTTTTTTGGAGTGCAAAAATGCTTTAATTTTTAAAAACATACACAATGTTAAGTTAAATTGAAACTTGATATGTTATTGTGTATTATTTTAGAATCGGTAAAGGTGACATAATTTAGGAAGTATTCTTGTGTTCAAATTTTAGAAGAAATTTGTTTTAAGTACTGTAAAAGATTAAAATGTACATTTACTCTATTATAACCATAGAAACAAATATATATATATTACAAAGATTCGATTTTACTAAGCATATCAGTATTTCTATATACGTAATGTGTCTCACGATGGTAACAGTTCTATTTCAATGGAGAGGAACAATTTTAATTATTTTCTTGTAAAAATGTTGTTTACTAGGGCTCGACAAACAAAGGATTACATTAAGGTTTATTACTCTTTAAAATCGACGAAAAAGATAGAAATCATAGTGCCTTATTCTCTCTGTCTTTACATCAAATTAAAAACAAACGATAATAATACGTATTAACCAAAAATCTGATCACACAAAAAATAAATTCTTCAATAAAATCATTCGAAAATCGGGCGACAGCACGTAGCCGAGAGCTGTGTAAATAGCGCTTTAATGGAATTTTTCGTTCGAAACGACTATCCGTCATGTACATACATACTTGTACATATACATATGGATATATAAATATATATATACTGGTATATATCCAGCAGTGACTCTGAAACTTTTACATTTTACTTTTATTAAATTTAAATTTTATTGTTTGCCAATGAAAAAAATAAGACTAAATTTGTTTTCTTACTTATATAGTGCAATACAATAGTTTATAATAATATTTTTTATTGTACCATAAAAGCCTTTTTTTTATTTTTACATTGTTTCTTACAAGAAAAATATTATAATTTCTATAATTTCATATTATAGTTTTTTCTCATATTGAATCATTCCATGCTGTTTCCCTCATGCAGGAGGTCAGACAAAGGAGGGGTAGAAGAAGGCAGTATGCGCATCTTCAACTCCCCCTACCTTGCTACTGTGGGAGGGTCATGGTGATCCTCCTACAAGTCGTCGAGGCTGCGGGTGCCCTAGGAGAAACCCCAGGGCACCCTGAAGGCGACGGTGGCCCGCAATAGGCGGGTCTTCCACTGAGGCGTCGTAGTAGTATGCGCAAGCGATCCTGCGGCGTCTCTTTTTGGTGGAGAGGGTTTCCGCTGGGTTTTAGTGGGTAGGATGGGTTTCACCGGTGAGTCCCACAGTACCGCTAATGGGCGGTCTGCGTAAATGCATTTCCCAGCGACAAAAAAAAAAAAGGTCAGACAAAGGAAGTATATTGTTAAGACACTAATTCCCCACTTTTCTCCTAATCTAGAATCTAAATCTGGCTTTGTATGTTGTGTAGTGGAACTCAATGACGCAATTTACCTTACTCCATTAACTAAATTTTGTCGATTTTTAGATAAAAGTCGTATGCCATTTTGTTTAAGCAAAAAATATTTATTGAAAATCTTACTAATATTTTCAATCTGAAAATTGTGAAAATATATGAAGATGGATGTTTGCTACATTTACACACAACAGATTTAGGTTACAGTACTATAGCTTATACATCAGAATAACGCATAGGTAACAATATATGTAAAGATTTTATTATAATTTATATGTGACATATGACAACTACTTAAAGCTGCGCGTGGGCAACTACTTTTTATATGTAGAACTTCAAATAATAAGAAGCTAACTGATAAGCATCGTATACTTAAATACCGTATTGCGATAATGTCTTAAAGCTTAATCCAATTTCACTATCTTATAACTAAAAAAAAATCATCTTCACGCTGTATCCCGCACACAGCGGGAACGCAGGCAAAGGGAACCAAGTGTTAAGACACTCCGTTCCCCACTCTCTGCCGAATTCTGGAGGCATTGCGTGTTGAGTGGCAATCTTATAATTAACTTCAAGAAATAACTTCCTATGAAACACACAAAACACAAATGTCAACGCAATATTTGAGAACCACTGGCCTATAGTAACGCCCCTTTGAATTGCTATTTGTGAATTGAGAATTGGTATTTCGATTGGTTTGTGGCGGTCTGGTCGTTTGACAACTGCTGCGTTAACGTATGTAACGCCGTTACAATTTATAGCCAACTGTCATATTTGTGAAGGCAATGCTAAATCTTGTTAATTTACTATAGTATAAATAAATATGAGATCATCGTGGTGCTGTGAGTGAGTCGATATTCACTCGAGGAAATTATTATATTTAAATTAAAACTAATTACCCGCTAGACAATGCGTAGCGTTTAGTTACGCCACTGAATATGCAATATCAAACAAAATTAAACAGAAAATTTAAATTTATATTTTTTTATAATTATTATAAAAAAAAATTAAACAATACTTAAATATTAAAAAATAAAAGACTTTAAAGCTGTATCGCGCATATAACATGGTGAGCAGGAGAAATCTAGTGTTAAGACACTCCGTCTCCTAATTTCATCTTAAGTTGAGTGGTAAAAATGTACACGTTTTGTCTTGTTACCAGATTAAGGAAATTATAACTATTCATCCCGCCGAGTGGAATAGATCCCACGCGGTTTTGCGTTCTATAAGGTAACAGTCACTGTGTCACAACGGCCACAACTGAATATCTAAAGTAAAAAATATATAAGTCTACATATACTCGACGTACATTGAAAAACCTCTTTTTCAAAGTTAAAAAGGTAAACTAGTTAACGGTAACATAATAAAAAACTTTTTCAACATTCACTCGACTCCCGTCGCCGACCCTTTTCATTTAAGATTCAATTTACGTAGTCTTGATGCAATGCTGAAAATAGATGTTGAAATTCGTGTACGAAATATGATATAGAATTGAACAGAAAAAAATGGGAATTGCTATTAAAATTATTAAAATAGCTTCACGCTATATCCCGCACACAGCAGGGTAGGCAGTGGGAACCTAGTGTTAAGACACTCCGTCCCCTACTTTCTGCCGAATTTTGGAGGCATTGCGTGTTGAGTAGCAGAACTCAACGCCGCGCTTTGCCTCGACACCAGAGTGAAGAAATGAAAATATAAATTTAAGTAAATATTTCATCTCCTCGAATGGGAATCGCACCCACAACCAGTCGGTTTTACAGTCACACTTTGTACCACTGCGCCACGACTGGCCTCAAAAAAAAAATTAATTGAATTAATAGTTAAGATATTGTAAGAAGTAATTAGTCACTATGTTTAATTGTATTTAAAAAATATATATTCCCTGTCTTTTGTAAGCATTTTGATGTGAAATAATATACAACCCTCAACTTTTCCTAATCTTAACATAGAAACGATTTTAAACTTACATTAGATACACTATGTATGATAGGGTATCATAAACATTTTAAACATAGCAGAGCCTTTTGATGATTTTCAAAAGGTGCGAGCTCACATCCCGCTACGTTAAATAAAAATGTACGTTTTCTAAATAAGTAATTTTAACCTGCATTGACGTTTAAACGCCGCCGCCTCTGCGTCACGACGTTAAGAAAAACCATGTGGTTTTCCTTAATTTCAGACAGAGATGCGACGAGAAATCCAGTTAGTTATAAATATATTTTTTTGTGAGATTCGATCAAACATGAATGTTATTATCAAAAATGATACAAAAACTAAAAGTTCAATACCTACAAATATCTATTGTAATAATTAAACCAACTTATTCCATTATCCGTTCACATGTAGACACTAAAGTTCAACATCAGTCAACGTCGGAGTGAACTATTCACAATCACAAAACTGTGAAACTCGATTAAAACTACTGTCGTTTGTAAAAGACGGGCACATTTCTAATAAACCGAGCGTTACATACTAGCCGAGTCACTGTTACATTTGCTTAAAAAAATCTCAGCGATCTGTCTGTCCGTTTGCACTGTAAGTAAATGGGCATAAGATTTCTAGGAGGCACTTTCCCACTTGTTAAAATTAAATATTTCATATTTTAATTTGCTAGCTCTGGTAGGCGAATTAACGAGAATTCGACGGAAAATGGGGACCGGAAGTATCTTAATTTAATCGGAGTGTCTTGACACTAGGCTGCCAGGCTGTCTTCTCTGCTATGTACAAGATAGTGAGCCAAAAAAGTTAGAAAAAACATATTTTTATTTAGATAAATTGATGCGTTGAGTTCAGACTCTCAATACGCAATACAACAAACAACAAAATATGCAATATTTGCCGAAGAGTGAGAAACAGAGTGATCTTCTTTCTTAATATTATATTCTATTTACGAACTTTGAGAGAAATACACCGGAAAACTAATATTTTTTTAACTGAAAATAGAATTTGAAAAAAGAAACTAAATTTTAACTCTTTTAACGGTCACCATAATTATGGCATTGATCGGAGCTTAATTTGCTTAAGCAAGCAATGCTTCCATTAACGAAATATCGTTTAATCTCCCTATAACCCAGTACAAATCTAAGTATTGAGATAGATCCAGCTCGATCTCCTTAGTAAAACCACAGTCGCACTCCCAAAGGCCTATGTAAGCTGTATGATATCACCCGGATGCGGTACACCGTAAAATCCGACTGTCAGTTTAGTGCTGTTCCTACTAATAGTTTGGGAATGTTAAATTTAGTGTTGAAGTAATGGATTGAGTATTTGCTCAAGTGTATTTGAGAGTGGTCGGTTGGTTTTGGGATTTGTTGATTATTGAATATTATCTAGATTATATCAAATTTTTTTACGGTTCCGCGTCTTTGAGGTTAAAAATGGAACCCTTGTAGGGATCACTTTGCTGTCCGTCTGTCAATACCACTTATTTCTGAGGTATCAAGCTGAAATTAATATCAAATATTCAAGTCGACCGATCTTTTAAATCGTGACGCAGCAGCAAAGCGTCTGACTGCAAACGCAACGGTTATAAATTCGATTTTCAGTAACAAAACATTTTAATTCGTTCCGGTAACAGACAAGGCTGTGAGTTTCGTTACTCAACACGCATTCCTTTTCTGGAAACAGAGTGTATAAACACTAAATTCTTTATACCCAATCCATTCTAAGGGATGCAGCACGAAACAAAAAAAAACAACTTACTACTTTAGACTTTCATTAAAAAACGCTATAAGGCATTACAGTTCGAAATCCAGCCAAAATATAATAAAAAGAATGAATCTGATGTTTTTTGCAAGCGGGGAGAGGTAAACATTGGCGTACGTACTCGTAATTTGTGTTTCATTTCGCTTTGGTGTTCTTTAATTAAAAGCAGGAGAGGGTTCATTAGACACATATTTTCCGTTGGTTTCTTTTGAGATAATAGCGATTTATGTATGTAACTTCGTGTAAGGTGTATGATCAAACGTTTTATGTACAATTTAAAAAGTCGTACAAGTTCAATGTCAATATAGAAATTATTGTGTTTAGGAATAGTAAATGAAATTATTTGAGGCAAAGCGCGGCGCTGCGTTCCGCCATTCAACACGCTTCCAGAACTCAGCGAAAAGTGGGAAAGGGAGTGTATTGATACTAGGTTCCCTCTGCCGACCCTACTGTGTGCGGGATACAGCGTGAAGTTTACTGACTAAATTAAAATTATATGAAATCGGCGAAACTCACAAAAAACAAAAAAAAAATAGAGCAGAAAAGGGCACAGACGATAAATGTCCATGGTGTAAAACACACCATATATTTTAACACACATTTATCGTCTGTATTAAATAATAATAATAAAAAGAATCAATATGGACCAGTCATGATGCAGGGTCACAAGGTAAACGCGATAGGTTGGGGATTCGAGTTCTACATTCATATAAACAATAATTCATGGAAATAAAAAATAATTCTGGTAACGAGGCACATAGCAGGGTAGACAGAGTTAAGTTGGAAACCTAGTGTTAAGACACTTCGTTCCCATTGAGACTACCGCTCCCCACATTTCGCCAAATTCTGAAATCATTGCGAGTTGATTTGTGAAGGGCGAATTTTTGCCAGGATACCTCTATACCATTTTTAATGGATATAAAAATAATACACACACACAGGCAAAAAAACTATTTTTTTTTTAAAGAAAGAATTAACATTTTAAAATATTATATATCTAAAATCCATTAAATAAAAACAATTAAAATATTACATAAACAAAGTAAACAACAAGTTAATTTATAAAAAAAACTAAAATAAAAAGTATAAATCTTCAAAAGTATTCAATTAATTCAGATAAGCTTTGTAGTCAAAAGAATATTTTAAGAGGAAACGTTACAAAGAAAATTGCGTCAACGGCTAATGAAAACAATTTTATGCAAAACTGAGTAAACCGATACTCTGTTAATAGAGTATTAGATACCTCTAAGAAAAATCCAGGGCCCATAAATTTTCTTATAACATAAATGTTGGCTGGGACGAGAAAATTTGTTTAGACAAAATAATGAAAGTGATTATTTTTGTATTAAAATATGAAAGTGGTTGTTTTTGTATTAATATATGCAAAATGTATTGTTTAAATACCTAGAAAATAGAAATAACTTTTAAAATGTAAATTTCATATAGATTTTTATTGGGTTTGTGGATACAAATTATCTACTTATCGAGTGTAATTAACTTGTTTCCATTTAAACAAAAGGTCTAACTGGATATTTTTTTTTCTAAAAAATAAACCAGAGAATGGAGAATTTTCTGTGCTTACACTGTTATACAGAGAAAAAATGAACAACAAATCGAACAAAATAATAAGACAGGTTAAATAACACACATTTTATAAACTACATTGATAAATTAACAATTTTATTTGTTCAAGAAAGGGAAACATTGAGTTTCTTTACACATAATTTCATAGGAAAAAATATACATCAGAATTAAAAATAGGTTCCCTCTGCCATGCGGGATCAAAAGCGGGATACAGAGTGACACTAAAAAAGAAGAGCATATATGTGAATACCACATGTCCCTCTGTCTACCTGTGTGCGGGATACTACGTGAAGCTGATTTAATTTCAAATAAAACGGAAATGTATTTTTTACTTTCACGCTATATCCCTCGCATTGCAGGATAGGCAGAACGAACTAGGGCACCAAGTGTTCAGACATAACAAGTACACACCAGTACAGTTGTACAGATAACCCTGTACAAAACAAATAAATAAACTTTGTTTTTATCGTTTTAAAAAAAATCGGAGGCGAATGTGTCAAGATCGCGGGTGACAAATAACTTGGGTTGAGACACCGTTAATTCTTCCGTAAACAGGGGACTGACAAATCGGCGCTATTTTATTTTGAACCGTTTGTTTTGCGAGGTATTTTTTTTATAGAACCCTTTTTTGATGTCGGCTTGGTTTTATGAAAATTCTATTTTAGCCTGTAGTGTACAACAATTTTTTTCGTATAATATATAAAACTATATCGTTCGTATAATATATAAAACTATATAGTCCTGAGGCCAGTCGTGGCGCAGTGGCACAAAGTGTGACTATAAAACCGACTGGATGCGGGTTCGATCCCCACTCGAGGAGATGAAATATTTACTTAAATTTATATTTCTATTTATTCGCTCTGGTGTCGAGGCGAAGCGCGGCGTTGAGTTCTGCCACTCAACACGCAATGCCTCCAAAAATTCGGCAGAAAGTGGGGAACGGAGTGTCTTAACACTAGGTTCCCTCTGCCTACCCTGCTGTGTGCGGGATACAGCGTGAAGCTATTTTTTTTTTATTTTTTATTTTTAAATATCGTAACCATACAATGCACTGACGGAATGAAAGTTCTTTAAAGGTTATTTAAAGTTGAAATTTGATATCTAGAAAGTATATATATCCCTAGATGTAATATTTATTATCATTTTCTATTTCACATCTTAAAATCCACCACAGTTGAGGCCAGTCGTGGCGCAGCGGCACGAGGTGTGACTGTAAAACCGACTGGTTGTGGGTTCGATCCCCACTCGAGGAGATGAAATATTTACTTAAATTTATATTTCCATTTCTTTGCTCTTGTGTCGAGGTTACGGGCGGCGTTGAGTTCTGAAACTCAACACGCAATGCCAACAGAATTCGGCAGAAAGTGGGGAACGGAGTGTCATGGTGCCGGGGCACAAGGGTGTTACTGCAAATGCGATAGGTTATGGGTTCATTTCCTCGAGTAAAAATATATTCTACTTGAGGAAGTGAAGTATTTAATAATTAAATTGCCTTGAACTTCTCTTTATGCGCAACGTTGATATCCGCTACTCAAAACGCAATGCTTCGAGAATTCGGCGGAAAGTAGTAGCGGTAGTAGTGTTTTATTGGAAACGGAGGAGTAGAACACTACGTTCTCAAGTACCTTCTATCTTCTGCTATATGTGAGTTACAACGTGAAGCTGAAAAAAGTGAATAATGGAGTGCCTCAACACTAAGCTATGGTGAGCCTTCGTGAAAACGCGGGAGATGTCTAAAGATAAAAAAGTACATAGAAAAACACATATGTTTACATCTAAAGCTTTTTTCCGCTTCAGCAATATCAAAAAAGGCAGAGTAATTCCGACTTTATTGCAAGAACAATAGAATTTATTTTACAATGGCGTCAGTTAACTGTTTACGGTTACGTAAGAACATTCATCACACGATCTCAGGGAAAACCTACCGTAATCTACATGTCGAGGAAATAAGTTGCGTTAAAGGTGTTCCGTAAGAACTGAAAGTATGGATTTTTCGCTAAATAAACATTGAAGAATGTAATTTGAATTTAATTGTACTGAATTTTTGGAAAATGTATAGTAGTCACCTATTTTTTTTAATTAGCTTTACGCTACAGCTTTAATCAGCAGGGTAGGCAGAGGGAACCTAGCGTTAAGACACTCTGTTCCCCACTTTCTGCCGAATTCTGGAGGCATTGCGTGTCGAGTTATAGAATTCAACGCCTCTCTTTGCCACGACTGGCCTCATCTGGCCTCATCATACATGTACTATATGTATAAAAAATATATAAAATTATATATTTTTAGTTAAATTAAATTAGAGCCTAGTGTCAAGCATTGCGTGTTGAGTGGCAGAACTCAACGCCGCACTTTTGCCTCGACACCAGAGCGAAGAAATGAAAATATAAATTTAAATAAATATTTCATGTCCTCGAGTGGGGATCGAACCCACAACCAGTCCGCTGAGCTACGACTGTACTTTACAATGCACATAACAAGCTATGCAAAATGAACCTGGAAACCTAATATTACGACACTCCGTTTCTAATTAAGACATTTCCATTTCCCTATTTTCACGAAATTTTCGGTAAATTGCGTGTTGAATAGCGAAGTTCAATGTCGAGCTTTGCCTCCTTACAGGTAGGTTCCCTCTGCCTTACCTGATATGCGCGGGATATAGCGTAAAATTGATTTCATTATTGCTTTCAATATTCACGAAACACTGTAGCACAACAGTCCATCTAACTGTGACGGTTACGGGTTGGATTCCCACTCGGGAAAACTTTCAGCTATCCTAGTTCCGGTAAGAAGACAAAGTACGGCGTTGAGTTACGCCGATCAACACGCAATATTTTGAAATTGAGTGGAAAGTAGGAAACTTTATAATTTAACAATTTCTTAAACCATTTGTCTCTTTTAAAACTATATAAATAAATAACTAAATATAGTATAAATAAAACAAGTTTTAATCATGATTGAATTTAATATTCCATTACTGGAGAAATAGTTGACGGCACTGAAATGTAGCGGCAGAGATAATTTATAGCTCGGTCGTGTTACGACTAGAAATAGCTGTAGGATGTTCTGAATGACGATTTCATTTATTTATTAATATTATATAGAGTTAACCTTCAAATATTGCATATAGGTGATATTGTTTTATTTTTTGTTAAAAATCCGCTTCACGCTGTATCCCGCGTGGTAGGAACCTTGACTCTCCGTTTCCTATTTTCCGTCGAATTCTAGAAGCGTGTTGAGTGGCAGAACTCAACGCTGCGCTTTGCCTTGATCTCGGAGTGAAGAAATGAAAATAAATAATTGAAAAAACAATTGAACAATATTAGATATTTTTTAAATCTTTTAAGTATTTCTTTACCTTCAGCAGCAAAAATTAATTACTTCTTGTAAAGATCGAAGCCGCACTATTACAATCAAACATCACCACCACACAATCACGACGGCCTCAGTTCACTTGTAAATATAATATAAAATTTAATTAACTTCCCAAATTTACTATCCAAAAGTCATGTGCCTATAAGATATTTAGCAAAAGCACGTCCGTCCGTCCGTCCCGATTGTCATACCCTCGTAGTCCGTTAGACGTATGTACGTAAATTAAATTTTGTATGGGCATGTTTCGGACAGTTGACAGCTAAGTGAAAATTTATTATGTTTTCTACTATTATTTTCTTATATATCGTTTTTAGTTTATTATCCGGCTGGAGCCTTAATTAGAATTAGAGGTCAGCTAGGTTAAACTCAGCGAGCAACTGAGCGTCTTAACGGTAAGTTGAAATTAGTTGAATTTGGTCATATTTACAATATACATATTTATATCTAATATTAAGTCACTGATAGACAACGTGCAGATAAAATTACATATTTTGGCTTCTATTTTAACGACAAAGCTTTTTAATCAGCTTCACGCTGTATCCCGCATACAGCAGGGTAGGCAGAGGGAACCTACTGTTAAGACACTCCGTCGCTCACTTTCCGCCGAATTTTTGAGGCATTGCGTGTTAAGTGGTAGAACTCAACGCTCTTTACTTCGACACCAGAGTGAAGAAATGGAAACATAAATTTAAATAAATATTTCATTTCTTCGAGTGGGGATTGAACCCATGACCGTCGACCTCCATAGGTCCCCTGGGACACGACGGCCTCATAATGAATATTTTTTGTGTAAAATTAAGTATTTTAAATGTTTAATAATGTAATCTTAGTTTGTGTAGACTACTTTTTAGTTTGCATAGTTTGTTTTCAAACATTAAAAAAAAAAATTGAACTAGTAAAAATTGAAGCAGATGAAAATTAATCTATCTACACCCTTTGACCTATAAAACATACATCTTGGTTAATGGTTGCAATTTTCTTATAAATATATCTCTCTGTCCTCACCCTTTATCAGTTAACATAATGAGAAAAATAACATAGTAAATTACCACAAGAATCAAAGGAAATTCCTTAGACTTGACTCATGTGCTCTCATAAATTATGGAAAAAACACGATGAAGCTTAAGATGTATGGAATAAGAGGGGCCAATATTTTACTTTGTTAGTCATCTGTATCTTTTTATATGTGTGTAAATAGGTTTGAGGCCAGTCGTGGCGCACGGGCGCAAAGTGTGACTATAAACGCGACTGGTTGTGGGTTCGATCTCCACTCGAGGAAATTAAATATTTATTTAAATTTTTAGTTCGATTTCCACTTTCTTTGGTGTCGAGGCAAAGCACGGTATAGAGTTCCGCCACTCAACACGCAGTGCTTCCAATATTCGGCGGAAAGTGGGGAACGGAGTGTCTTGTGAACCTTGTGTTAAGACACTCCGTTTACTTAAACTACAAATTTGGTTTTTACAGTTTTGCTTTAAAATTTAAATTTACTTACTAAATTACAGTAGTTTTAATTTCCGAACTCAAGTCTTTATGGACGTTTTGAGCAATGATTTTAATTTTATTTTTTTCATAAGACTCGCACTGAGTAAATACTGTATAAATACTAATATTAATTAGTATAGAAATAAAGTACTAAAAAATATTATTTATATGGATGATATTTTTTGACCCTTCTCATATTTCTTTTATAAATACAATTTAAATACTACCGCCACCATGTAGAGATCACACCACACTTATGACACATAAAATTTGGTATGGAATCCATAGCGAGCGTATGGGTGCCCTGAATTTCCCGAAGATTCTACTAGAATTATAAAGGAAAACCTGGATTTTACGTTTTATGATCCATAGAAACAAATCGTCAACGCAAATAATAAAAACTTAATAATAATTTACTCAAAACAAGCTCAATAAAAATAAGTTTGTCAAACAGAATCCGATACAAAAAAATAATAAATAATTAAAAATATATTATTTTATAGCGATAACAATTAAAAGTTTACCCGTAGTTATCTATTTTGCTAAACGCTTCAAGTTATAGCTTCCACTCGGCTTAACCGCTGAAAATTTGAGAAAACGGGAGTATTGAATTTTTAATTGACTTTTTCAATTACACCCACCCCTTGATCGTAAGCAACACTTTCTTTTGAAAGCCTTCGGCGATTCCCTTCTAGGAGCCATGTTTACCGCCTCAAGCAAGGAGGTACCAATTCAAAAAGAACCGTCGAAGCCCATCTCGAAATAGATAGATAAGAGGGTTTTGGAGATCAAATATAAATGGACATTTAAACAGCCTTAGGCTACTTTCTGGTAAAATCTAATATTCCATTATGAAGGAAACGGGCAACATCAAGGACCATAATAACCTACCTTTGATTGTCGAGCTTAATATGAGTGAGACTTACAGAGAGAGAACTTCATCGATTATCATTTAATTCATTTTTGAGGCAGTTGTGGCGCAGTGCTACAAGTGTGTGACTGTAGTGCTACAAGTGTGACGATTCCCACTCCAATGAATTTATTAATATTTTCTTTTATTCACTCTGGTAATAAGGAGAATCGCGGTTATCGGGTTCCATTACTCAATGCGCGAAAGCTCGAAATTTGCGGCTAAGTGGCGAACACAGTGTTCTATCGAACACCAGGTTCCCTCTGCTTATCCCGCTACATGTGGGATACCGCGTGAAATAAAAGAATGAAAAATCTTAATTTAACTCATTTATTGTGCGAAAAAAAAATTATTATTCAGCTTAACGCTGTATCCCGCACACGGCAGGGTAAGCAGAGGAAACCTAGTGTTAAGTCATTCCGTTCCCTGCATAAATCTTCGATTCTACAATATTAAATTATGAGAAATTATTACTTAGTCAAAAAAAAAAATAATAATAATCAACAAAGAAAAATGAAACCGTTGCGACCAATCACAAATTGTAAAAGTTGAACAAAATCAAGCAAAAACGTAACAAAAACCAATTTTTGACCTTTGATCGTAAATATAAAGTTTATTCAAGTTATCTCTACAACAATCGAGGATCGGTAATTTAATGCATTAATCATAGGAATTTCCACACCATAACCCATTTTCAATTTCAAGTTTGGAGGTCAGTGGAATTTATAGCTTGTCCTTGCGAGGAACTATAAAATATAAGCGGGTACTTGGAAACTATGGTGTCCATGACTTGTATACATACAGTATGGGCAAAAGTTTTATATACATATATATATATATATATATATGTTATAAGTAAACTTCATATTTTCATTAATATATCAAAAAAGTTGTTGCTTATATTCGATTTCCAATCAAAATTTATCTTACTGGTGGAAGATAGATAAAATAGTGTTATTTAATAAGATTATAGGACTATAAAAATAAGATGCAATAGAGGAACTAACTTTATACAGTTCGTTGACAGATGTAAATATTTTCACACCTCTAACCTTAGTTCCTGAGATTACTGCATTCAACCAAACACATTCTCAGTCAGTCAGTTTTATTATATAAATACATTTTTTTTACTTATATCACTAAAATGCTATAAATTATACAGTATTTTGATTTTAAAATTAAAAATCCTATTTTAGAATTTGTATAAAATTATGGTTTCCGGTACATTACATTCGGTACACCATACTGTACTATCTATATTATAGAGGGTGTTTCGTAAGCTCTGGGTATTTGCGGTCGGGCGGGACTTTTAAATAGCCCATTGAGCGCACCTTGCGATGTATTTAAGTAATATCATATTAAAGAATTCTATGTTATTATTTCATTTTTAAATATACGGAACAGAGTGTGGGTTTGATTACTAGACGAAGAAATAAAATATTTTATAATTTTATAATTTGTTGTGGTGTCGCGGCAAAGTGCAGCGTTGGGTTCCGTCACTCAGCATGTAACACCCCCAGAATTATGCGGAAAGTGGGTAACCTAGTGTTAATACACTCTGTATTAACACTAGGTTCTCTCTGCCTACCCTGCTGTTTTCGGAACACAGCGTGAAGCTGATTTTTGATTTTTTTCATATAATTTATGAACTTATCTTGTATCATAATATGTATATACTTAAATTTTTTTATTAAATAAATTCTTTTTGTTAACATGTAAAAAACAATATTGTATTTATTTTTTACAATGATTCATATTAACAATTTCCATATCTTTTTTTATTGTAATGTGTGAAACAATAAAATAATGTATCTAATTTTTATTTTAAACTTACACTGTATTTTCCTGTAGCATAGTAGGCAACTGTGATATAAAAACTTACCTGAAACAAAAACATAAACAAATTAGCACATATAAAATCATAACAAAGTAGTTGATATTTTTACTGTACATATGTTTAAAATTTGTGATAATAATAAAACGTAAGAAGTTCTATATTTTTTTTCCGTCTTAATATTAAACTAAAATACATATATTTTATACTCAAACATGAATATACTATTATATTTTACTATATATGACTTATCCCGCATATATATATAGGGTACCTAGTGTATAAACACTCCATTATTAACTATTCGCTCATTTTCGAGTATTAAAACTCAACACGAAAATAAAAGAAGTTAACTAAAATATTTTTTCCTATAATAAAGTTTATTGAAGCAATATTTAACCTGGTCAAGAATCAAACCCACTGCCAGACGAATCATTAGATTAAATAGTACTAATAAAAAAAGGTTCGATACAAACCAACCAAACTAAACTATTTATTAAATCCAAGCAATTGCCCAAAAGACCGACGCCTGTTCCCTCTAATGAAACTGAAATACGTTTTATCTTCACAAACTAGATCAATTTTCTCGTAATCCCTTAATAAGGATCTAATTGATACAAGATCATCCTAATTGTAATTAGAGTAAGGAAACTACTGTTGGTATTTATTTGTTAGTATTTTAAAAGAAAAGTTACAGGGCATGGTAGTGCAGTGTGTTTGGTTGTAAATGTAACGGTTGTTGGTTCGATTTCCACTCCAAAGGTTGAAGTTTCCATTTCTTCCCTCTGGTAATAAGACAAAAAGCTGGGTTGAAATAAAATATACAACAAGCAAGCACTCGCTGATATGATGTAAAAACAAACATATAAATAATATTTTATGGTTAACTATAATGTTAATTTTACTTTACATCTTATAAAATTGTTCTTTTTGCTACACGTTCATGGATGGTGATGCTTCCGTTGTCCACTTTCCGCCGAAGGACACATTGGGTATTTGCTTGCGGAACTCAACGCCGCACTTTGCCTAGTCATCAAAGCAAGGAAATGAAAATATTCAATATTAGAGCTAGCTTACCAACATCTTACTTATAAATAGCTCTTAACCATCATAATTATAACCTGCCTGCCCTCGTTCCGCTCAAATAAACTAAATTATACAGTTAGTAAGGGCAACCACTAGAGCTATTAAGTGAGACTGTTGTGTACTCGCAGGTACCCTATACTATAGGTTATCTTACCACTCAGTAAAATACATTTGTATCACGTATAACACTTTGTTTAGCTTCACGCTGTATCCCGCACGTAGCCAGAAAGAGGGAACCTGCTCACTTAGTGTTAAGACCGTTCCCATTAAGATATTTCCCATTTTTTTTCTTCTTTCTTTCTTCTTTTTTTCTTTTCGCCGAGCTCTCATGACGTGTTAAGTAGCGAAACTCAGCCACGATGGTCGCTACAAAAATTTTAGTATGATTTTTTGTTGTTTTTCATTCATTTCAATAAAGCAAATTAGTATGTACTTTTCAAGCTTTTAAATTCTTTTAAGTTTTTTAAACAATGTTATAATAAAATAAGAAATGTAATAAAAAGAAATGCAAAAAAACATAATTTCTATTCCGCTACCACTTTCTAAGGAACTAAAATGAAACAAAAAGATTTAAATACCTAGCATTATTAAGATGAACATGTAAATAAACTATTACATAAAGTAAAGTTGACTTTGTTCAGCCTCTTTTAAATTAAAATAAATCAGCTTCACGCTGTATCCCGCATACAGCAGGGTACGCAGAGGGAACCTAGTGTTAAGACACTCCATTCCCCACTTTCTGCCGAATTCTGGAGGCATTGCGTGTTGAGTGGCAGAACTCAACGCCGCGCTTAGCCTCGACACCAGCGCGAAGAAATGGAAATATAAATTTAAGTAAATATTTCATCTCCTCGAGTGGGGATCGAACCCACAAGTCAGTCGGTTTTACAGTCACACTTCGTGCCACTGCGCCACGACTGGCCTCGACCTCTTTTAAATTATTTTTCATAATAACACGGTACTATCGTAGACGCACATTAATCAAATTAGTTATTGCGGAACAAAGAGTTTATTATTCAGAGAAACGAGAAATGCTATATTGTGATATATTTTTAGCTTCATAGCTCTTCCACCATAGATAGCGGTAGGTAAAAATTGCTCAGATTCAAGTCATTTTTTTTGCCCAAATCTGGCGAATTCGCGTTATTCGTTGAATCGCGGCACTCAACGCCTCGTTTTGTTTCAATTTTTCCGGTGTCGGTATATATAATGACAAAAAGGGTAGAAGAAGAAGACAACAGACTACGTGGTGGACAATCGTTGCAAGATCTGGTGCGGTCAAAATTTGATGCCTGAATACGAAGAGGGATGACGTTAAATAAAAGGAAGAGGCACGGTAAAAGAACTTACCCTAGTAAAAATTGAAGCTACAACCATCTCGCTTTTAGTCTTACTATTCAGTATTTATTTGTATTGTAAGTTTAAAAATGCTTTTCTTAGACAGTAAGCTAAGTTTTCTTGTAAGCTCTTTTTGTTTTTTTAATTGATTTCACACAACGATTATAGACAAGAAAAATTTTACTAGTCTATCATAAGAACTGACTTAATGGCTAAAGTACTTGGACGGTATAAAAAAGTCGTGGGTTTGAATACCGCTACGTTATATTTAACGTTCCCTTAAAAATATTTCAAACCTTGAACTTCCTTAGTTCAAAAAATCATATTTTTGAATATGCCATTTGCTACTATATATTAATGTAGAGAGTTAAAAGAGATTGATTCAATCATAACGCTAGTCCCGTTTTATTTATTGAAATACAATTTAGTTATAAAAATTTCATAACAAGCAATCCATTAATTTGATTAACTTCGAACAAAAAATGCAACGCAAAATAGAGACCTGATCGGAATACAGTGATATTTATATTGTAAGAGATAAATTTGAGCTAAAAAGTATTGGGGACAATTTGAAATTATTAAAATATACGAAATATTAGTGTGTAGCTTCTTCATGCTGTATTTCTCCATTCTCCACCATCCTGCCAGATAGCTCGTTCAGTGGTGATGCTTAAAATCTCAGCCCTCAGTGACAAAATGATAATATTTCATTCCTCCGAGAAGGAATCGAACACAAAACCGACGCAATTAACTGTGCCGCTGCATGAGTAGGCTATGGCCTCAATTTGGTTATTATAATTTTGTAGGTATTGATTGACAGAACTTGGCTCCAAGTTTGCCTCGTCAACAGAGCGAAAAAATGTAAATATTTCATACCCTCGAGTGGAAATCGAACGCACAACCATCGCGTTTACAGCCATACTCTGCCCCTGCACCACCATAAAAATTTGAGTATATTTTAAATATGATATTTATGGAAGAAAATATATATCCAGTCGTGGCGGCACGAAGTGTGACTGTAAAGCCGACTGGTTGTGGGTTCAATCCCCACTCGAGGGGATGAAATATTTACTTATATTAAATTTTTTTCGCTCTGGTGTCGACGCTAAGCACGGCGTTGAGTTCTGCCAATCAACACACAATGCCTTCAGAATTCGGCAGAAAGTCGGAACGGAGTGTCTTAACACTAGATTCCCTCTGCCTACCCTGCTGTGTGGGGAACACAGCGTGAAGCCGATTTATTTCATTTTGATTTAAAACATATTCTATAGCAATATAGTTCTTTTATAACTTACAAATGATAAGGGAACCAGCTCCATTCCTGCCCAAATAATCGGCGTTGCAATTCAATGGACGAGCACAGTGAGCATTCGACCACAATTCAACTGTCATACTATACACGATTTATAGTTCTATATCTGTATAAAGCTGGCAAATAGAAAAGTCACGTGGACACCGTAGCTTTATGACAATTTTAATTCATATTACAAAATTCAGGATAAATTCAAGATTAAAGCACCGAAAAAGTTTATAAAAATATATTTATTATTGAGGCCAGCCGTGGCGCAGGGGCACAAGGTTACAAGGAAAACGCAGTATGACGTGGCTCGTTGTTGTAACGAGGCAAAAGTGCGGCGTTGAGTTCCACCACTCGACACGCAATGTCTTTATAATTCATCGGTAATTAGAACAAAAGTATCGAAATGGAAACGGAGTATCTTAACACTAGAGTCCCTACGTACCCCTCCCTCTATTTACGATTATACAACGTGAACCTAGAAAAAAAACATAACGAGAGAAAAAGATGTTATCCCCAAACTCGCCTCAAATTGACGACTCAATCCTTTTCAAAGTCACCCAAAAAATGATACCGTGTTGTTTTTAACAGATGACGGCTAAATAAAGTGAAGTTCTGTAGGGAGAAATGGCCATCCATTAATTTTGGCCAAGTGAGTGTCACGTAACGTTTTTATCTAAAGTTCTCAAAGGCAATCCGTTCTAATCGGGTTATCTGAGATAAATTGTGAAGAACTCTCGTTTCATTAATCATAATTTTTTTTCAACTCACCCATTGCTCTTTCTTCGTCTCTCCATAGCGCTAAGAAACTCGATACTGCGTTTTTAAGGCAAACAAATGCATAAAATAAGAAGCAAAATGTTATGTATATATATCGTTTTTAGTTCTGGACATATAATTGTTATTTTAATTTTTTTTTCTGAGATCTGGAGTTTTTAGATTTGTCCTTGATTTACTATAGAATTTTAATTTAGAGCGATAACCTAATATAACGATGATATCTATTCCAGATAGAGAGTCAGCATAACTCAATTTGATTAATTTTTTCTTACAGGTTTCCTTTTTTTTTTACCAAATTCTAGATGCATTGCGTGTTAAATGGCGGAACTCAACACCGCATTTTGCCTCGTTACCACAGCGAGGAAATAAAAATATTAAATATTTCATTTCCTCGAATGGGAGTCGTGTCCACGCGCCACGACTGGCTTGTGTATTAAATAATTTAAATTTACTACGTTAGCTTAAAAATTGATGTAACATGATGATCATTATTTATCAATCATCAGCATCCTACCACAGTGTTTAAAAACAACAACAATTCTCCATTATCTTTGAATAAATAGTGCTGTCTGGTTTGATCAACCACTACACCACAACAAAAAAATTACAGCCATCCCTTATCCTACATTACGCTGTACATATTAGGATGAAATACGAAGGATTTAGAAGAGCCATAAAGTAGCCGCAATGGAGTTGTTGCGGGAAAAGATTAATTGTTGGGTCGGTATAGGGTTTTTGTAAAATTTTTAGTACTCCCTTCCTTATACATATATAGGCATATATTAAAGAAACACGCATATTAATATTTATGTTATTGTATATATATATTTTTGAAGTTTTGATCTTGTTTCCCGCATTTAGCAGGGCTGGTAGAGGGAACCTAGTGTTAAAACACGCTGTTCCCCACTTTTCGCTTAATTTTTGAGACATTGTGTGTTGAGTAGTGACAATCAACGCCGCGTAGCCTTGGTACTGCCTGAAGACATCAAAATATTAATAAATAATAATTTCTTACACGGAGTTTGAATCGAAACCACGACTGTCGCGTTGTAACCACATGCTTGTCCGTCTGTATCATGACGGCCTATGCATACAATTGTTTTAAAGTAATAAAAATGATTTAAAATAAAATTTTGTTTACTGATTTATTTCACTGTTTATTATGATCATTGTTTTTGACACTGTATGGAACTTAACACTCAAAATTAACTTAGTTTTACACAAGAAAGCCAGAATCGAACCCACGATTGTCACATTTGCACATACATTCCAACTGTGCTATAATAGGGTGATGCAAAGAAATTCGTCCCAAAAAACATTTCGATAGCTGAGCCAAAAATACAAGAGCTCTTTCCATTCAACCGTTTAAGAACGCCTTTCGCCAGTTTATTAAAACATAAAATTTAGTTACTTTCAATTTGGAAAGTTATTGTTATTGCTTAGTACCGTTGCGGCTTACGCTCGAGAAGTTTCGTACCGTTTCGATATTCATATTATGTAAATTTATATTAAATACTCAAATAAATGACAATCATATTAAAATAAAAAATATCCAATGAAAAAAATATTTACAAATATATACATATTTGTAAATATTTTTTGAATATTTTTTTTTAATAATAATATTTTGTTCTCACAGCTATTTTTACTCCCACTCCTAGAGAGAACCTCCTCTACGATGACTGGTCTACACTGTCCTTATCTATCGCCTTACCGTATCGTCTTCCCGTATAATAATTTCAATTTTTTTTTAAACCTTCACGCTGTATCTCGCACAAAGCGAGCTAGGCAGAGTTTAGTACTGCGTTCCCATTAAACAACAATATTTTGTTTTTTAGCCTACGCTGTAAATTAAAGAATGGCGTTGAGATCCACCAGTTAACATGCAATGTCTTGAAAATTGAGCGCAAATCAGAGACTCGAGTGTAAGTCCGTTCCCATTGATATTAAACAATATTTATTTTTTTCATTAGTCTACTCTGGTAAATGAAATCTCAAATTTCTCTTCGTTGAATCTCAAAAATTAAACAGAAAACGGAGAATGGAGTGTCAACACTAGGTTCCCTCTACCTTCCCTGTCATGCAGTAAAAAGCGTGTAGCTGTACAAAAGCAAATACTGAACGGTCGCATTATGCAAATCTCAATTAGTACAAGTTTGGATATGACAGACGATATCGTAGCGTCCAATTTGCAATCACATGAGGGCGAATGTAAACGTTCGTTTGCCGCACGGTTCTGTTTGCTGAGATGAGCGAGTTTTGGATGTGGTATCGCTGTTGGCTATTATATTTTTAAATTTTGTAATCTTCACGCTACGCGTGCGTACGCTGTACAACATAAAAAAAATATAAATCAACTTCACGCTGTATCACGCATACAGCGGGTAGGCAGATGAAACTTAGTGTTAAGAAATTCCGATCCCCGCATTCAGTGATTCGTTTGATTGACGTTCAGTCTCGTCATATCTACAAATACAGCTACGAGCACGTTCGATCTCATCCCTCATACATTTTAACACGGAACGGAAATAATAGTTCATTCCCACGAATGGAGATCGAACCTACAACCCTCGTGTTACAGTCTCACTCTTGTGCCCCCCTGCACCCGTCTGCCTCTCGTACTACTAAATAATTAAATTCCCATACATACAACATTTGCATTTCTTCACTCTATGTTCCCTAGTTATGGTAGCTGGATTATATTATATGTTTGCACTGTAGACATGTGGAACAGCTCGCTCAGTTGGTTTTGCCGATTCTAATCATTTTGAAATACGTTTGAGAAATCCGACGTTTTGGATATCTGTGTTTTTTACTATTTATAATTATTAAAAAATTCCTTTGATCAGAAACAGTGTATAGATTGAATGTTTATTTTGATAGAAAGAAGAACTATCAGTTTTTTTTTCAATTTTTCTTAGGTTAAATATCAAATAGCCGTATAGCTGGATTCATTCAAAATTCCAAATTACTATAATTCTTTTATTTTTAACATTTTAAAGTTAATTCCACACATGGAAAGAAAACTAGTTATTTATAAAACGTAAAAAAAATTAACGTAGCGAGACTCAAACCCGCGCCTCTTCGAAACCGACCTGGTTGGTTTCCATAATCTGGTAAATAAGTATAAATCGAATTCTTGTTTACCTAAACAAATATTTCAATGATGGATTGTTACGATTTTAAAATACATTAAAAGGCACATTCGTTTGATTGACGTTCAGTCTCGTCATATCTACAAATACAGCTACAAGCACGTTCGATCTCATCCCTCATACATTTTAACATTTCTGACAGAATTATCAATGACTCGATTCTTGTCAATTGGTGGTTAAAAAAAACCTTTTTTTTTCTATTATATAAACGAATTTTAGCTCGAATTGGATTGAAATTAATTAACGTTACTCAGAAATTGAAAGGGTTTGAATTGTTTACTTTAGATTTTTATGTATTGGTAATCAAATTTTGCGTTCTGTGGTTGGACTTAATTTATGTGATTCCAAGTAACTTTATAAGAGACCAGACTGTAAGTGCGACAGTTGTGGGCTCGATTTCCACACGAGTAAATCAATTATTTTTTTAAAGAACGTACGTAAAAAAATGTTAGGTTTTGATAAAAAATTGTAAGTTTTCAAAAAAAATCGTAAATTTTTTTACCAAAACGGGACTCGAACCCGCGCCTCCTGGAAACAGACAGGTTTTCAAATTATAACAATATGAAAACTCGCGACTGCATAAACTAAATTAATAATATACATATTCAGGAACAAATGCCATCAAGCCAATATTTCACTTTTCAATTTTACACTGGTTTAACAGTTACAAGTGAAAAAAGGAATAGACATACACACATAGAAGTCGTTAAAAACATAACCCTCCTATTGAGCTTTGGCGTAGTCGGTTAAATATCTTATTTTATAATCCCCTAAATAAAATAAAAGTTAATGTTTGTATATTTTAAGCTTTTAAATATTCCATACTATAGTAATATTCGTCTAGACGCGGCAAGGGCACTGCCTCTTTAAGTGAAAATGCATCCATCCATTATTACTGAACGTATCATTATTTGAAGTATAAGACTATATAGGGTGCTCTAAAAGGATAATAAAATTATATATTTATTTCGTATTTGTGTTTTTGTATTCTGTATTTATTAAACAAAGTGTATATTCGCAAGTCATATTCAGTTTATTTTTTAACTTCGCTCTGTATCTCACATAATAGAGTAGTGTAGAGGGAACCTAGTGTTATGACACTCCGTTCCTCATTTTCCACCGAATTCTAGAAGCATTGCGTTTTGTATGGTAGTCTAGTGGAACTCTATGCAGCGCTTTGATTGAACCCACAAACTGTCGCGTCACACACTTATTTATGCCTCTGCGTCACGATTGGCAGCATAAGTGACGATCATTATAAATTGAGATTAGAAATAACAAAGAGGTTTGTGACATTTTCTCAGTTTCCGAATTAACTAGGTAGTAGTTAACTAGGCAAATATTGTGGGTAATATGGAAATGATAAAAATTTTTAAAGATAAAATAATATAGCCCCTATAATATTTGAAAAATGATCTATCTAACAAACAGGTTTTTTTGTTAGATAGATCCTATATAGTAGTTTCTGAGATGAGCTCGTTCAATCAAACAAACCCTTAACCTTTTATAGATAAATATAAAAATTCATTGGACTGTGCGCTGTGCCTGTGTTTTAAATTCTATACTAACTCGAAAAATTTCTTTTTAGATTTAATTTTTTATGGTTTCCTCGTCTCGTCTCGTTTTTTATTTTGTAAAAAGTAGACCATAGGTATACAGGTTTGACTAGGAAGTGAAAATAAAGAAAATATATTCTTCTTTATGTGTGTGTACAATATTAAGAAAAAACTATATGAAAAATTTAGAGACACCAATCTAAAAATATAATAAGGTGTTTCTTTGAAAATTGTAGTCGTATCACAACTTACTGCACCTCATTTAGTCGGATCAATAAATTAAAATTAGATTAGAGTATTCCTTTCATAAATATGTAAATTGAGTTCACTGTTTTTTAACGGATTTTTTTTTAAATATTTTTCAAGCTTTAGCTGCTCGTTACAGTATCGGTTATGGTTTCAATCCCGAGGAAAGCGATCATTCGATTCGATTTTTTTTCTTTATTTGTATTGTGAGTGAGAACTCACTTTGTACTAAATTTCATTACTTACAGGTCCACGAGAGGTATTCTATCGATTTTGATTACGTGGCAGATTTCATATAAAATGCAACGAAAACGATGAATAAATGATAGTCTTATGATTGCGTTGACTATGAAGATTAATTTTTGTTGGTGTTTTTTTTATTTGTTTATTTTTAATAATAAAAATAAACAAATAATCATAAGATTAAATAATCTCCTGCAACTTAATGCACTACCCACCATCTTTTTTATACAACTCCAATGACCAAAGGTTGCCTAGAAGTGATCGCTATAAGCGACAAGGCTGCCTTATTATACATGTTATTTCTGTTTATTTTGTATATAATTTGGGTATTTTTTATGTGCTATATAGTATATTGTATTGTATTGTATTTTTTCTGTTCTCCCAGCTAAGAGATTCACTTATTTGTAAAATTGTTATGGAAACACAGAAAACATAAGAAAACAAAACTATATCTTAAAAAATCTGAATTCTACATAAATTTAAAGCTTTTCATTAACAAAAAAAAATCGACTCGGTTAGCTCCACTGTGTTGTGAAAGCTCAGTCAAAAGCTGCATTTTCATATATACAGGTGGTACATACGTATACGTATGCTCATATAAATAGATTCAAATGTCCGAAATGTTACCAACGTAGGCTTACCGGTAGAAATAGTTTCATATGGGGATAAAATTTCAATTACCGTGCAAATCCAGCTTAGGGCGTAATATATTAAATTTGCATTAAAATTGTTGTTTGAACAAACTAACTCGTTTCATAGTATAAGAGAAGTTTAATTAATTTTTCTTGTTGAATAGAATGTTATATGACATATTGTTAATTAATGACGCCAGTTGGTACAGAGGTAGAAATGTGTGACTGTAATTGGTTGTAGGTTCGATTGCCATTGGAGGAAATGAAATACTTGATATAGTGATTTCCTTGCTTTGATAACGAGGCAAAGCGCGGTGATGAGTTTCGACACGAAAACTTTACAATTATATTTAAATCGGATTATTTCGAGAATATTTAAGAATGTATGTTTAAAGCTTAATATAAAAATATACGTTCAATTTACGTTAATGCCATTGTATCGTAAGGGAACAGCGTCTGACTGAAACTTGATGGTTGTGAGTTCGAACTCTACTCGGAGCAATGAGTATTTTTGCTTCGACCTTTCGCAGTGTTGAGGACCGCCACGTTATGTTTTGGGCGGAAATGGGAGAACAGAATTCCTTGACACTACTTTACCTCTACCTATCCTATATGAAAAACATTTTAAATATTTATTATGTATGTATCTAGATTATGTAGCATGTATGTATGTTAATTACATTTTTTTTTGAAAAACGAAAGGAACAGAATAATTTTTGAAAGTAAATAATTTTTATTTTTAAAATTATTCTATTCTTTTCTATATTACACTATACCTTGACAAATGATATTTCCTCATGTTAACTAAATAACAAAATGAACAGGAAATTTCCCTAATAAAAAGCTACCGGCCTAAATACAAATGAGGTTGGGTATATTTCTATGTATACATGCGGTACGTACGACGTTGAGACACGAGTATAAACAGAAATGTGATTATGAAGCTAAATTAAATATTAATTTAGCTTTATATATATAAATTGGCCTCTCACCCGTAACAATTACCTTTTTAGGATTCCGTATCTCACAAGGTAAAAACGGAACACCAACGTTCTAAGTCAACTCATTAAAAAAATACAAACGTTTATGCACTGATTTTGCTTTTTTATTATATGAAATTCCCGCGTAATCAAAACCTATAGGGTAGTTCCTGTAGACCTACAGTTATGAAATTAGGTACGAAGTCAGAACTGACTATACAAATAAAGGAAAAATTCGACTGAAAATTTATAGGTATATTTTTTTTTTTTTTTTTATTTTTTTTTTTTATGGAAAAGGACAAGGCAAACGAGCGTTCGGGTCACCTGATGGTAAGTGATTGCCGCCGCCCACGGCCCCGTGCAACACCAGAGGAGCTACAGGTGCGTTGCCGGCCTTGAAGGTGGAGATAGACGCGCTTTTTGAAGGTACCCATGTCATATCGACCTGGAAACACTGCCGCGGGTAGGCCATTCCACAGTTCCGTGGCGCGTGGAAGGAAGTTCCTACGAAACCCACAGTAGTGGATTGCCACGTATCCAGGTGGTGTGGATGATATTGTAGCCTATGACGTACCGTGCGGTTAGAAAATTCGGCGGCAGGTAACAGGTCAAACAGTTCCTCAGAACACTCCCCATGGTAAATGCGATAGAGAACGCAAAGCGAGGAGACGTCTCTACGCAAAGCCAAAGTATCAAGCCTTTCACAGATCATTGGGTCCCTAATGATTCGAGTGGCTCTACGTTGTATGCGATCAAATGGTTCAAGCTGATACTGGGGTGCACCAGCCCAGAGGTGAGAACAGTACTCCATATGAGGCCGAACCTGGGCCCTATATAGGGCCAAACGGTGTTTTGGCGTGAAGTACCGTCTCGCTCTGTTGATGACCCCCAGTTTCTTGGAGGCCAACTTGGCCTTGTTTTCCAGATGATCGCGATACTGGCAGTCACTCGAAACATTAAGGCCCAATATACTGATACTGGGCGCGGCTGTAAGAGGAGTGTTTTGAAAGACTGACGATATGATAAATGGGTTTTTTTTTGTGGTTAACGCGCAAACTTGTGTCTTCAGGGGGTTGAACTGAACTAAGTTCTTTTCACCCCATGAGGAGACATTGTTGAGGGATGCCTCAATAGAAGACACAAGTTTATTTCGGCACTGTTCAGCGTTTTCCCGAGAAAGACTTGCTCGGCCGGAGTAAACAGCGTCCACTGTGCTATCATCTGCATAGCAATGAATGCTAGAATCCTCTAACATGTCATTGATATGCAAAAGGAAACAGCGTAGGGGACAGCACGCAGCCTTGGGGAACGCCAGCGTTCACGGGCATATGTTTAGAGCAAAAACCGTCGACAGCGACCTTGATGCTGCGCCCAGTGAGAAAGCTGGCGATCCATTTGCATAAATTCTCGGGAAGCCCATAGGATGGAAGTTTAGCCAGGAGCGCCTTATGCCAAACTCGATCAAAGGCCTTCGCCATGTCCAAACTAACTGCCAGGCCCTCTCCCTTGCTTTCAATAGCCGCTGCCCAGCGGTGGGTAAGGTAAACCAGAAGATCACCGGTTGAGCGACCATGGCGGAAGCCATATTGTCGGTCATTAATCAATCGGTGATCCTCTAGATAAACCAAGAGCTGGCTATTGATGATGCTCTCCATGACTTTTGAGAGCAGGGAGGTGATGGCAATAGGCCTGTAGTTAGATGGATCGGACCCATCGCCTTTCTTTGGGATCGGGTGGATAAGAGCGCTCTTCCATGAATCTGGGACTACGCCGACTGAGTAAGAGTGCCGAAACAAACGCGTTAGCACCGGCGTCAGCTCAGGAGCACAAGAACGGAGCACTAAGGGAGAAATGCCATCTGGCCCGCTCGACTTGTGGATGTCCAAAGAGGACAGAGCTCGCCTAACAGCTGTTTGGTTAAACTTAACCTCAGGCATTGAGCTCTGGCACCGCGGGATGGTCGGCGGCGTTGATCCTTGGTCATCCAAAGTCGAGTTTGAGGCAAAGAGAGCGCCCAGGAGATCGGCTTTCTCTTTTGCCGTGTGGACTAAGATGTCATTTCCCGTGCGTAATGGCGGAAGCGAAGGCTGGCTAAAGTTGCCAAGTGCCGCCTTTGAGAGCGCCCAGAACTGATGAGTTCCGGACGGATAGCTCTCAAGCTTCTCACCAATTTTGGCGATATGCTCGGACCTTGCTCTGGCAATTTGCCGCTTAAAGAACCTAGAGGCTCGGTTATACTTCCTTTTTGAGGTTTTTACCTCCGGATCCTTAGTAACCAATGCCTCAGCCCAGATTTGATATGCCTCGCGTTTGCTAGAGGCAGCAAGCTTGCAAGACGTATCAAACCAAGGCTGTGACTTGCCACCGATTGGCACTACAGCACTAGGAATATAAAGTTCCATGCCCTGTAGGACCACGTCGGCAACAGCAGCGGCACAGGTACTAGGATCATCAGAAGAGAAGCAAACCGGCCCCCAGGGATAAGATGAGTAAAATGTACGCATCCCATCCCAATCTGCTGACTTGTAGTGCCAGACGCGACGAGTTGCGGGTGATCTGCAGCTGTCGCGCTTAATGGGCACGACACTCCGTACCAGGCAGTGGTCAGAGGACTCCAAGGGAGCATCGACGACAACCTGGTACTGCTCTGGATGTGAAGTCAGCAAAAGGTCCAATAAAGAGGCATTGTGGTTGTCCACGTCCGGGAGTCGCGTAGGCGACTCAACCAATTGGGACAATCCGTTCGCCATAGCAAGGTCAAATGCAGCCCTCCTCGCGTGGTCGGTGGTGCGTGATCCAAGCCAACTGGCATTGTGCGCATTAAAATCGCCAAGTATCACGACCTCAGCGGAGGGGATCTGTGAGAGCATATCGTCGATAGCCGATTGAATGTGCTCCATGAGCCGATCCGTTTCTGCATTACCACTGTGGGACCTGTAAAGGCATGCGTAGACTCGGGCACGATCATCCGAGTCGACACGGAGCCAGATGGTAGACAGGTCCCGACCTTCAAAATGGGCAAGACGACGGAAACTTAGGTCCTCCCTAACGAACACAGCGACCCCGGCATGAGGCATAAAGTTATGTTCTATTTTGTAGCCGGGGTATTGGAGATAGGCTGTGTCGCTCGGTCGGGCAATTTGAGTCTCCGTCAGGAATAACAAAGCCGGCCGTGCCGTCTCGAGGTGGTGGTGGACGGCATTTAAGTTGGAATGTAGACCCCTGATATTGCAAAAGTCCACGTTGAGCGTGGAAGGGGTTGCCGTGGAGCGTACGTCTCGTTTGCCCTGTCTACAGCGCGGAACTTTGCCCTCCCCAGAATTCGAAGGGCAGCCTGAGTTTAGAGACTCAGGGAGGGATTCTCCAGCACCGGAGGTGCTGGTACCCTCCTGGGGTAGTTTCTCTTTGAGTGCCGCTATCATATTCCAGGGAGGGGTGGGAGGTTGGGCTCCGGAGCCCGGCATTACCTAATGCGAAACGCAGTGGCATAAAGCCACTACTTAACGCCGGTATTAAATGCCGGGGGTGGTATGATCCGGTCGAGTCTGCCCATGCGTGTTGTCATTGCTGGCGACGTGACTCTACCACACGTACTTTAGTCGCCTTTTACGACACCACCAGTACCAGGATGATCCTATTCTTAGCCGGGATCACACGGACAGAATTAATAATAACACATAATTTTAAGCTTATATAGAAAAAATAATTCTAAGCTTATATTTTTAGTTCATTTTGTACAAAATTACATATGCTCGCAAATTTAAGTTAGTCAACTTTTGTAAGTTGTACTTCCCGTTGACTTAAAATCCTGAAATTACGGTACGGATTCCGGCTGGCTGGTACGACTCGCACTTAACCTTTTTTTTTCTAATATTCGACACAATAATATTCGCATTCAAGCATTACATGTATTGACTAATATGCAACGACTAACTAACAACTACTAAAACTAGGCCAAATTTAGGCGTAGAATGATGAAATTTATTATGTAGCTTTTTTGGGGGAGTGTAAGGGGTTTCCACAGATTACTAGCCACTGAGAGACTTTAAAGATTTTTTCGGGTTTCTACGGGAATTAAGTTATGGGGGACTTACACGTTCCCTATAACAAACAAAAAATAGTTTAATTTTTATAATACTTAATTTCTTTATAATGTTTATAATTTACGGTACTGTAGTAAAATAGGTACTTTAATAATTTCTACGGAAGCAAAGCAATATTTGAAGACAACATAAGCTTTGAAGACCGCCGAAGGTGCTATCGCCTTAGTGTAATACATGTTTGTGTAGCGCTGCCTCTAATAATATGATATTATTCAGATATTTACCATATAAGCATTGAGGAGATTTAATAATTAAATAGATAAAGTCAAAACGCATATGAAAATATTAATTAAAAAGAGTAATCAGCTTCACGCTGTAGCCCGCACATAGCAGGGTAGGTAAAGGGATCTAGGTTCTTAGTGTTAAGACATTCCGTTCCCCACTTAACACCGAATTATGGAGGCGTTGCCGCGCTTTGGCTCGGCACCAAAGCGAAAAAATGGAAATTAAAAACTAAATAAATATTTTATTTCCTGAAGTGGGGATCGAACCCACGACCAGTCGCGCTTACAGTCATAGTTTACGCCCCTGCGTTACGATTCGCCTCTTTAATATTTATATATCTGGTTAATTAACTTAGTATATCTCTCTTATTTCCCCGCTAGGGATACACACCGGGGACAGCGTGAAACCAGTAGTACGTAGACTTTGTACTGTGGGGTAGCTGAGATCAGCTAGAGTTATATTTTAATATAGTAATTTATAAATTGTAGTTATATTAGCAGTAAGTAAAAAAAATGTTTTTAAGAAGATGTTTACGCCGACGACGTCGACGACGCCGTATTTTGATCTGCCATAAGAGGAAAATGAAAAAAAAAACTACTCCACGGTTACTCCACGGTTATTACTCCATGGATAGTTCGATCTTTAAAGATTTTGTTGAATTAATTAGCCAACATATAAAACAACAAATTATGTACATGTTTATAATGCACTAAAAGTTATTTTGGTCCGAGCGTACAAAAAATAATCATATCGAGATCGAGAAATTGCCAGAAAATGATCGCATTGAAATGATCAAGAAAAATCCAAGACTTTGCTTAGGTTTTATAATAATTAAAATTTGATGAAACATTGTAAAATATTATCAAGATTAGGACTGGAACCGTTTACGATTTTTAAGCTCACATTACGCGAGAGTAATTCGCTTTTGGTAACTCGAAAGGCAGGGAGTTATTGTGCCAGTCTAAAATTTTCATTTCATTTGTAGCGAAATGGCCACAAATTACTGGGGATTCTTGGCCCCTTTGTTAAATTGCTCACGTTCACTTAAAGATATTAAAGAAAAAGACAAAAGAAAGTGAGTTAATCGCGCCGCAAAACTGGTTTGTGGTGGTAAAATTGATATATTTCACTGAGTTTTGTATATTTTAAGGCATTTTTTTCTTGAGAAATTATGTTTTATGCTATATTTTTAATATTTAAATGCGGTATTGAGCCACTCAATACGCAATGCCTCCAGAATTTGGCGGAAAAAGGGAAACAAAAGTGGGAATCAATATATAACAATCCTACAAATTATAATAACACATAACACTAAAAGCAAAAAAAATAAAATATTATTTAATTATTTGTATCACAAGACGAATTTTGTAAGCCATTGTTTCGTCTCTAATAGTACTTAGTATAATATATGTATGTACATGTACACATACCATCAAAACCTTTTCCCGTTTTAGTATAATGTTAAAGCATTTTCATCGTTTTCTATGTAAATATACATATACACTTCGTCCCACTTGGGCAATATTATAAGGCTATTAATATTTATGTAGGTCCTATGTGGACCTTTTGCGTGAAAATATGCAAATCAGCAAACCTGACTTTTTGCTTTATTTTAAATATGATTTTGTGAAACAAAATTTAGTTGATACGAACTCTATATACATTTGTATATAGCACTTGTAATTGCTACGGGGTTTATGGGACAGACGGATTAACATTTTTATAGACAAGACTGTTTTGCTACCAAGAATTGTGTATGTAACAAATTATGTCGAATATAATGTTTTGAAATGAGTTGGTAAAATTAAAATGCTTATATCTTTGATACTGTTCCAGAAATATGTATGTAAAAATATATGTATTGTGCATGTTAGTTCACGACTTTGATATGTATATTATGTTGATAACGATTCACTCAGCTCTCAATTCTACACTCAACCAAAATTTTTTCAAACTTCTAAAAATATTCTTAGAAGCTCTATGGATTGAATGAATTAATCTATGGATGGATGAATCTATGGATAGGTTCCGTTGCCGCTGATATCAAAAATAAATTATACAACTTTCGACGTAGCTTGGTAAGTATGGGTTACTTGGAACGGAGTGTCTTAATACTAGGTTCCCTTTGCCTACTCTGCTGTATGCGGGATACAGCGTGATTTCATTTATGCTATTTCAATTGGCTAGAGTGCTTAGCCGTATTCCAAAAGATACGGGTTTCAAATTTGTATATATCTCTAAATATATATAGTAAATTTTATAGAATTTCAATTATATATTAGTAATCTAGATATTGCCAATGTTGAGTTAAAATAAGTGAGAGTTCTGTATGACTTGTCACACTTTCTAAGTGCCCGAAGTAACTCCAACTATAGGTTATGGGTTACATCGAGACTATTAACACGGTAACACCTTCGTAAATAAATGAACTATACAACACAAATAGACGTTTTCAATCGTACTCACTAGTTCCCGAGATTAGCACATTAAATCCAACAAACTATTTAACTTTAAAATATTGGTGAATCAGCTTCACGCTGTATCACGCTGTACACAGCAGGATAGACAGAGAGAACGTAGTGTTAAAACACTCCGTTCCCCACTTTCTGCTGAGTTCTGTTGCCATTGCGTATTGAGTAGCAGAATTCAACGCCACGCTTTGCCTCCACACCAGAGCGAAGAAATGGAACTATAAATTTAAGCAAATATTTCATCTCCTCGAGTGGGGATCGAACCCACAACCAGTCGGTTTACAGTTACACTTTGTGCCCCTGCGCCACGATACTATATTAGTACAGAAGACACAAAAAAGAACTAAAAACCCATAATAGCTAATTAACTAATATTTCATACTTAAAATACCTAGGGTAGAGGTACCTCCATTTATAACACTAAAAGTTCCACGTGTCCCCATAAAAATTATTACTGAACGCCAGTAACCGTTTTGTGTGAGCCATAAATATGTCTGACATTATCTTCGATCGTTACTGAGATGTAGATGTATTAGGGAAATAAGACATTTTATGGTTATAGAGGAAGTTTAACATCCATAACTGGTAAATAGTTTTCTAAAATTACAATATATTTTTTTGGTCGCCGAATTCTGCGAACTGTGGGGAACGGAGTGTCTTAATACTAGGTTCCCTATGCTTTATGCTTTTCCTTTTGAGTTCCAGCACTCCACGTAGATATTGTGTCTTTAAAATTGGCCGAAAAGTGGAGAAAAGAATATATTAACACTGGGTTCCCACTGCGTGTCCTTCTAATATATGTGAACGAACAAACGTGTATCGAAATCGAACCCACAACCGTCGCAACCTATAGTAATTTAAAACAAGCATATTCCGAGCATATTTAGCTAAATACTACTTAACTAATAACACAAATATAATCCTAAAACAATATTTTCTATTAAAATAATACAGTCTCTGACCAGTTTCGAACAAAGTAAATATGAAAATTGTAATACATATTTATTGACTGTGGTGACAAAATAAATTAGTCATCGCTATGATTTTAAATAAATTATAAATTTCGTTTTATTTAGTATTTGGGTGTTAGTTTAAAATAAAAATGATATAATGAAATTTCTACAGAGGCTTCACGCATTTTCCCGCATAAAATGGTAGGCAGAGGATAAAGGAGAGGTCTCCTCTGTTCATCCAAGTCATCCTTTTCTGTAACAATTTATACTAATTCGGGGAACGGAAATGTCTTAAAGGGAACGCAGCATCTTAACATTAGATTTCCAGGTTCCTTCTGCCTACCTTACTATATGAAGGATACAGAGTGAACCTAAAAAAACCAAATTATACTATTTCCTTCTCAATTCAATCGAAAAAACAATTAAAATATTACTTATAATATGTAATTATAAACAATACATTCCTCAGTCGAATTCCTAGTACTAAATCACCTATACAGCCACAATATATGTACCAAGTACATTACAAAGGTATTTTGCATAAGACTGTATACGTTTAATTATTATAATTAATTCAATCAAATCCATCTCTTGCATGTTAAAGATTCATCTCAATAATAGACGGAAACCGCGTCCGTCGTGTACGCCCAAAACTGGATTGTCGCATTGCGATTTGGCAAATGTACTGAAAATTATAGAAGTTGGTTCTTAATATAGCTGTATAATTATATATTGTAGTAGCTTAAAATAAATAAATCTATGTCTGTGTCTTCACGCTGTATCCCGCACATAGCAGGGTTACCAGAGGGAACCTAGTGTTAAGACACGCTCAATTACTTCCAATTGGAATTTGATCATCTTGGATTTGGATTGGATGATCTTGACTCTAGAAAATCTCTGCCTACCTCGTTATATGAAGATGTTACTTGTTATATGAGTTATATGTATACAACAATACAATAATTCATTCCCCCAAGTGGGGATCCAACTCACAACTAAACCAAACTGTAATATATGTATATTATTTCATGTATATATATTTTAGGTTCACACTGTATCCTGCACATAGCAAGGTTTATTTCCTCGAGTGGGCATCGAACCCACAACCTGCATTTACAGCTACACGCTTTTCCCCATGCGGTACGACTGGCCTTACATTTATGATTATACTGATTTAAATCTGCTTATAAAAAGGTTCCCTCAGGGAACCTAGTATTAAGACACTCCGTTTCCCCACTTTCTGCCGAATTCTGTAGGCACTGCATGTTGAGTGGCAGAACTCAACGCCGTAAATGTGTAATGCCGTAATGTAAGTATAAATTTAAGTAAATATTTCATCTTCTCGAGTTTGGATCGAACCCACAACCATTCGGTTTTACAGTCACACTTTGTGCCCCTGCGCCACGATTGGCCTCATATGATTATATTATTATGATAATTTCCCACAAAATACTCTAAAAGAAATTATTGACAAAAATCACACTACCCAGACGTATAAAAATATATCTTTTATAGATACCGGCACGGCACTATTCAATACATACTCAACGTCATTTTAGTTCTATAACAGTCACTGATATAACTAAAAGGAGCTCAATTTTATATGTTCGCGAGAGCTTGCACTCGATACAGGTTTGTTGAAGCTTTCCAACACACTTCTGGTGGAATCTTAAAATTTTATGTATTTCACTTATGGATTGATTTTTTTTAATTTGTTTTATTGTTCAACTAGCGACCGCAATAATTAATTTTCTATTAACTGAAATTTTGAGAACTCTTAGTCTAAAATGTAGTTAAAGCAGTATGCGTACTCACTAACTTGAAAAGGGGGCCTCTTTAGAGGCAGACCAAAATAAAAGTAAACTTTCTCTGGGAAGATGATTGAGCAATCAGTTTGATTTGGATGCTTACAAGGGGTCTTGAAATAGTCCGTAAATAACATATTTAAATTTCCGTAAATAATGTCTAAAAATCTTAAAGGGCCCCGCTTTCAAGTTAATAAGTACGCATACAATTTTAATTACATACTAAACCATTGATCCTTAAAAGTTCAGCTTTACTAAAATGACGTAGGTCAGGGGACTCAGGGACCTCAGTTTATTGGGGAATATTCAAATTGTATTTAAAAAACAAATCATACATCACTACTAATACATACCAACAAAACCATAATCACATAACACTTGATTGATTGTGGGTTCAATCCGATCAGAGATATATAATTTAATTATTTTTAGATCACTTTTAGTGATAAGGCCGCCTTTTCACATTTTATTATTCTATAAGCTCCTGTAAATTGTACATAATATAAATATTATATACAATTTAGAGGAGAGAGGAGACTTATAGAATATGATTTTTATATTGGTGTGAAATAAAGAGCTATGAGAGAAGAGAAGAGGATTCCAAAGAACCCGGTCCTTTGGAAGGCTTGCGTGGGGACACAGGTCCAACACGTAGAGGCCCCTTAGAGAATATACAAAGGTTTTACTGTGACGCATCAGCCGGAATCCATCTCTGCGTAACCTCAGTTATTATTATTTCATCGCTGTACTAAGACAAAGTGCGGCGTTAACTTCTGCGATTCAACACACGGTGTGTTTAGTTTGGACATATTTGGGTAATAGAGTTGGAACGAACTGTTTATGAATAAATATATAATAGGTTTATATAGACACCAACAAGGAGTTTTGTATTTTGTAATTACTTCCTTTCACTCCTTAGAACGGGATAAGTACATTTTAAGCAGTTCTGCTCGCTCAGTCCTTTCCGCCCGATTATTTATTGATGGAAATACAATTAAGCAGTATCTCTTGCGAGTTCAACGTAGTCCTTAATGGGTCCATTCCACTTGTAGTAGAAACGAAAAACGAAAAACGCCGATGCGAAATGAAAATATTAAATATTTCATTTTTTCGAATGGAATCGAACTCACAACCCTTTGCTTTTATAGTCACACCTTGTGCTCCTTCGTTCGCCACGACTGTGCATTATTTACTATTTATCCTCATAATATTGTGAATCGTTAGATATAGAAGTCTAGTGAAAAACATCTCAATACATCGGGTTAGAGCCAAACGCATAGTAGTTTATAGCGACGGCAGATGGCGTTATGGCCTTATTTTAGTGAAATATTTTTGTATTGCTTAAGTCATAAATTGTGTTAAATATGTAAAATAATATATCTATATACCAATATCACTCTTCGATCCCAACTCGAGGAAAATAATATTTATTTAAATTTATAATTTCATTTCTTCGTTCCGGTGTCGATATAAAATGCGGCGTTGAGTTCCGCCACTCAACACGAAATGCCTCCAGAATTCGGCAGAATGTGGGCAACGGAATATTTTAACACTAGATTCCCTCTGTATACCCTGCTGTGTGCGGGATACAGCGTGAAGCTGATTTTATTTTGTTTAGTAAGATTCATAACATATTCATGTTATATTATTCCTTCATTAACATATTTATAACAAAAAAGTATAATTAATATTCAATATACCTTTATATATTTTTTAGCTTCACTCTACAACGCGCGTGCAGCAACAGAGAAAACCTAGTGTTAAAACATTATGCGTTGAGTAGCAGGACTCAAGACTGTGCTTTATTTTATTGGGAAAGCAAAGATATAAAAATATTTAAACCTCTCGATCGGGAATCGAACGCAAAACCGTCGCGTTTATTGTATGACCTACACCACATAAACTTCATCTACATAACACTTACATTTATTTATTTCTTTGTACATTTCCACTAAATAGCAAAAGCAGAATTTAGATTCGAATGGTGCGGATATTTTCTCAACTTACTTAAATAATGTATTAGCTTATCGAACATGGTGCTAGTCACGTAATGTATTAAGTAACATGGATACATTTTTAAAATACTGTAGTGAATTTTAATGTAATGGATACTAAATTAAAATCAGCTTCATGTCGTACACAACCGAGGAAACCTAGTGTTGAGACACTCCGTTCCCCACTTTAAGCCGAATTCTGGTGGCATTGCGCGCTGAGTGGCGGAACTCTACGCCGAGTGGGGTCTCGAACCTACACTTTACAGTCACAGTTTGTGCCCGTGCGCCACGACTGGCTTTTATTATTATTTACTACTAGCGACCCGCTCGCGGCTTCGCCCGCTTAAACCACAGAACTATTTACTTAACACACTGAATTATGTTCGTGTCTTGATATACTTATAATGTATGTTTGCAATGTAATGAAGATTTTTTATAAGAAAGTTGTTAAAACTTTAGGTCGCATTTTCGTACCTCCCATAAGAATCTTCAATTGAATGTTTGAAATAAAAACACAACTTATCGATACTTACTATATGTGCGTTTCTTTACGATAATCTCAGAAACGGCTTAACCGATTTAAATACTTTTTTTGTTTGTATTCTGGCAAACTGCCCTTAAATATTAAGCATTAGTTTTATTTTAAGCAGCTTCATGCTAGTCAGAGGGAGGAACCTAGTATTAAGACACTCCGTTCCCCACTTTCTACCGAATTCTGGACGCATTGCGTGTTAAGTGGCAGAACGCAACGCCGTGCTTAACCTTGACCCCAGAGCGAAGAAATGGAAATATAAATTTAAGTAAATATTTCATCTCCTCGTGTGGGGATCGAACTCAGAGAACCAGTCGGTTTTACAGTCACGCTTTGTGCCGCTGCGCCACGACTGGCCTCAACTGGACTGGACTTTATTTTAATCGGTTCACATAAAGTTAAAACCAGATCCACGCTTTATCACGCTAAAGATATTGGGTATAATGTTTGACTGATGTGCGAAATGAAAATATTATTAAATTATAACTCAATCCTGCATGTGTGGATCAGACCCACAACGTCACGTTACAGTTACAATTGGGCATATAGGGTAAAATAGTTTTTAAGATACATCAACAGTGAAGACGTAGGTTTTTTTTCTTATTTCACAATGTTTATTCATATCTATATTTCGTATGACGCGGTTACGCATAGGTACCAATAATGTAAAGACATACTACTACAAAAACAGTACTAAAATGTTTAGAACTTTAAATTTTGCCGCCAATACCTACGACTCGATTTCGCAATGAGGCGTATGCGGCGGTTTCCCTTTGATAGGTTTTTATGTGCAAGCGTCGTTCTTGACAAATTGTATTTTATTTTACAACGATAATTTTATTATTTATTTTGTTTGAAAAAATAACTTTTTTATTTTCGGGTTTTTAATTTAATATGTAATAGGCTTTTATAGAGTAGTTAAACTGTGGTTTCATTTAAGGTGGTCCTAACAAAAAAACTCTGTATAATTGAGCATATTTAATATTTATAGTGATTTTTTGGAAAATAGATACCAATAGTAATTACAACCACTTGCGAAGAAGCATAGTTTAGGCAATTTTTTATTCTTATACCTTTTGAAAAACTACCAACGTTCTTATAGTTAATATATTATTTTTCCAAATTAAAAAAATTGTCTATGTCATCATAATGGCGGAAAAATTTGAAAATGTATTGTAATACCACATTAGTATCGACAATGTAGTGTTGATAGTAATTGAAAATAGTTATACTACAGGAGGACCTTCATATGCACAGTTTTAACCTGTTTTATGTATAATATAGAATAATATATTGTATAGAGGAATCACACATTCTTTTTATTCAGTTTAGTAAATACATTTTTTAGAGGTTACTCTGTACTAAAATGGCATGCAACTCTGTTCCCGCATTTACGTTCCTGATATATCGATATAAATAATAGAAATACAAAATATAGGAAGGAAAGACAAATGCAATTATATTGCATTTTTTCTTTTTTTCATACTTGAAACGTATTAATAAATTACATATTATGTATTACATACAATTAATTTCTTTTGAATATAACACTAAGTTAAATCAGCTTCACGCTATTTTAACAGATAACATAAGGTGACATTAAAACGTATTGACATCACCACGTGATCCATCTAAACACAATATAAACTTTTATAAACTATGAACTCACAATCAGAATTTACTTTCCAAATACATATACTTTTTATTCTACACATCGCCATATGAGCTAATTCCGTAAAATATACCTACTTTATTATGTTTGTTAATATCACCAACGTTGACGTTTGAAATAATAATTATGGTAGACTGAACAAATATTGATTATACTTCTTTTTTTAGCTTCACGCTGTATCCCGCACACAGCAGGGTAGGCATAGGACCTCTAGTGTTAACAACAACACTCAGTTCCCTACTTTTCTCGGAATTCTGTAGGCGTTGCGTGCTGAGTAGTGAAACTCAACGCCGCACTTAACTTCGACACCAGAGCGATGAAATGGAAATATAAATTTAAATAAATATTTCGTTTCCTTGCGTGGTCATCGAACCCACAACAGTTACACTTTGTGCCCCTGTGCAACGAACGGCCTCAATTTACTTTCTTCTTTTAAAATGTGGTTAAATGAAATAGTTGTAATTTTATTATGTCAGATTACTATTAAGCGACTTCTTAAAAGGGGTCATCAATTGGGCTGTATTTTTTAGCCTTGTTACCTTAGAACTTTTGATTGTATGAACCGATTTTAATGATTCTTTTTTTATTTGAAAGCTAATGCCTCCCGTGTAGTCTTATTTTAATTTAGTTTATATCCAACAATGGTATCTATGAGAAAATCATATAAATCTCAAATTTACATTAAGTATATGCGCGACAAATGAACGTATAAGTCAATATCAATTCAATCGATTTTAATGATTCTTTTTTTATTAGAAAGGGTACATATAAGGGGTAGTTTGGTGAAAGTTTAGTTAAGTTCAGAGTGTGAAATCCGGTTGAAATTGAAGAAGTCGATTTTTTTTATTAAAAAATATAATTATGTATTTTTTTCTACAAAAAAATCTTTATACTCCATGATAAAAACTTTCCTATAAGTGACATTAGGCTTTGAACTATTACCATGCCAAAATTAATTTAATTTCATACAGTAGTTATCGGTATTTTAGGTAATTTATATTTTTCAGTTTTTATTTTTTTTAAAGAAAACTATCATGAAATTCGGAATGAAACCCAAAAAAAATGTACCTTGAGGCCCTAGGCTAACACCATGCAAAAAATCATCAATTTCTGTCAGGTAGTTTTTGCGTGATTGACGCACAAACAAACCGACAGACAGACAGACAGACAGACAGACAGACAGACAGACAAGAATTCTGCTGAGTGGTTTTTTAGGTTCTATAATCGACATATTAACCGACCTAATTTTTATTTTTTTTATATCTTTCATGTACAGAATTGACTTTTCTATCCTTTTATTATATACTAGCGACCCGCTCGCGGCTTCGCCCGCTTAAACCACAGAATTATTTACTTAACACACTGAATTATGTTCGTGTTTTGATATACTTATAATGTATGTTTGCAACGTAATGAAGATTTTTTATGAGAAAGTTGTTAAAACCCATAAGAATCTTCAATTGAATGTTTGAAATAAAAACACAACTTATCGATACTTACTATATGTGCGTTTCTTCACGATAATCTCAGAAACGGCTTAACCGATTTAAATACTTTTTTGTTTGTATTCTGGCAAACTGCCCTTAAATATTAAGCATTAGTTTTATTTTAAGCAGCTTCATGCTAGTCAGAGGGAGGAACCTAGTATTAAGACACTCCGTTCCCCACTTTCTACCGAATTCTGGACGCATTGCGTGTTCAGTGGCAGAACGCAACGCCGTGCTTAACCTCGACCCCAGTGCGAAGAAATGGAAATATAAATTTAAGTAAATATTTCATCTCCTCGTGTGGGGATCGAACTCAGAGAACCAGTCGGTTTTACAGTCACACTTGTGCCGCTGCGCCACGACTGGCCTCAACTGGACTGGACTTTATTTTAATCGGTTCACATAAAGTTAAAACCAGATTCACGCTTTATCCCGCCCTTAGTAGGGCAACTTAGTGTAAGATATTGGGTATAATGTGTCACTGATGTGCGAAATGAAAATATTATTAAATTATAATTCAATCCTGCATGTGTGGATCGGACCCACAACGTCGCGTTACAGTTACAATTGGGCATATAGGGTAAAATAGTTTAAACCCGTACCTAAAGAATTTAAGCAAGATACATGAACAGTAGGTTTTTTTTTCATTTCACAATGTTTATTCATATCTATATTTCGTATGACGCGGTTACGCATAGGTACCAATAATGTAAACACATACTACTACAAAAATAGTACTAAAATGTTTAGAACTTTAAACTTTGCCGCCAATACCTACGACTCGATTTCGCAATGAGGCGTATGCGGCGGTTTCCCTTTGATAGGTTTATGCGTGCGTCGTTCTTGACAAATTGTATTTTATTTTACAACGATAATTTTATTATTTATTTTTTTTGAAAAAATAACTTTTTTATTTTCGGGTTTTTAATTTAATATGTAATAGGCTTTTATAAAGTAGTTAAACTGTGGTTTCATTTAAAGTGGTCCTAACAAAAAAACTCTGTATAATTGAGCATATTTAATATTTTTTTTTTTTTTTTTTTTTTTTCAGCTTCACGCTGTATCCCGCAGACAGCAGGGTAGGCAGAGGGAACCTAGTGTTTTTAGGCACTCCGTTCCCCACTTTCTGCCGAATTCTGGAGGCATTGCGTGTTGAGTGGCAGAACTCAACGCCGCGCTTAGCCTCGACACCAGGGCGAATAAATGGAAATATAAATTTAAGTAAATATTTCATCTCCTCGAGTGGGGATCGAACCCACAACCAGTCGGTTTACAGTCACACTTTGTGCCGCTGCGCCACGACTGGCCTCTGCAAATTTAATATTTATAATGATTTTTTGGAAAATAGATACCAATAGTTATTACAACCACTTGCGAAGAAGCATAGTTTAGGCAATTTTTTATTCTTATACCTTTTGAAAAACTACCATCGTTCTTATAGTTAATATATTTATTTTTCAAATTAAAAAAATTGTCTATGTCATCCTAATGGCGGAAAAATATTCAAAATGTATTGTAATACCACATTAGTATCGACAATGATAGTAATTGAAAATAGTTATACTACAGGAGGATACCTTTTAACCTGTTTTTATGTATAATATAGATTTATAGAATAATATATTGTATAGAGGAATCACACATTCTTTTTATTCAGTTTAGTAAATACATTTTTTAGAGGTTACTCTGTACTAAAATGGCATGCAACTCTGTTCCCGCATTTACGTTCCTGATATATCGATATAAATAATAGAAATACAAAATATAGGAAGGAAACACAAATGCAATTATATTGCATTTTTTCTTTTTTTCATACTTGAAACGTATTAATAAATTACATATTATGTATTACATACAATTAATTTCTTTTGAATATAACACTAAGTTTAATCAGCTGCACGCTATTTTAACAGATAACGTAAGATGACATTAAAACGTATTGACATCACCACGTGATCCATCTAAACACAATATAAACTTTTATAAACTATGAACTCACAATCAGAATTTACTTTCCAAATACATATACTTTTTATTCTACACATCGCCATATGAGCTAATCCCGTAAAATATACCTACTTAATTATGTTTGTTAATATTACCAACGTTGACGTTTAAAATAATAATTATGGTAGACTGAACAAATATTGATTATACTTCTTTTTTTAGCTTCACGCTGTATCCCGCACACAGCAGGGTAGGCATAGGACACCTAGTGTTAAGACACTCTGTTCCCTACTTTCCTCGGAATTCTGTAGGCATTGCGTGCTGAGTAGTGAAACTCAACGCCGCACTTTACCTCGACACCAGAGCGATGAAATGGAAATATAAATTTAAATAAATATTTCGTTTCCTTGCGTGGTAATCGAACCCACAACAATTACACTCTGTGCCCCTGTGCAACGAACGATTTACTTTCTTCTTTTAAAATGTGGTGTAATTAAATGAAATAGTCGTAATTTAATTATGTCGGATTACTATTAACCGACTTCTTAAAAGGGGTCATCAATTGGACTGTATTTTTTATCCTTGTTACCTTAGAACTTTTGATTGTATGAACCGATTTTAGTGATTCTTTTTTTATTTGAAAGGTAATGCGTCCCGTGTAGTCTCATTAATTTAGTTTATATTCAACAATGGTATCTATGAGAAAATCATATAAATCTCAAATTTGCATTAAGTATATGCGCGACAAATGAACGTATAAGTCAATATCAATTCAACCGATTTTAATGATTCTTTTTTTATTAGAAAGGGTACATATAAAGGGTAGTTTGGTGAAAGTTTAGTTAAGTTCAGAGTGTGAAATCCAGTTAAAATTGAAGAAGTCGATTTTTTTTATTAAAAAATATAATTATGTAATTTTTTCTACAAAAAATTCTTTATACTCCATGATAAAAACTATCCTATAAGTGACATTAGGCTTTGAACTATTACCATGCCAAAATTAATTTAATTTCATACAGTAGTTATCGGTATTTTAGGTAATTTATATTTTTCAGTTTTTATTTTTTTTAAAGAAAACTATCATGAAATTCGGAATGAAACCCAAAAAAAATGTACCTTGAGGCCTTAGGCTAACACCATGCAAAAATTCATCAATTTCTGTCAGGTAGTTTTTGCGTGATTGACGCACAAACAAACCGACAGACAGACAGACAGACAGACAGACAGACAGACAGACAGACAAGAATTCTGCTGAGTGGTTTTTTAGGTTCTATAATCGACATATTAACCGACCTAATTTTTATTTTTTTTATATCTTTCATGTACAGAATTGACTTTTCTATCCTTTTATTATATATGGAGATGGAGATTAAAAAAAAAGTAAAATACTAGAGATAATATCTAAATAAATAATACGTGTGTATCTTAAATATTTTTATTAAAATACACTAGAAACGAAAACTGAAGTTAATGTGGCTCAGTGGCAGTGACAGTTAAGCTCGTCTGACTTAAAGACGATGGTCGTAAGTTCGATCCGCATTTAGGTAATTATTTTAATTTTCCTACAGATAAACTAACCGCAATGGAATTCCACCATTAATCACCAAAATATCTCAAAAATATAGTATATATACACAATATATTTTTAAAGATCTTTTAAAGTGTTATTCCACACTTAGAAAAGAAAAAATACTTATTTATTTGTTTTCTAAATAAGTATAACACAATGTACTTGTAAAATCTGTAAAAAAGTATAAAGTCAATAAATACACTTTATAAGAAATCACTCTCAATCAAAACTTGAATCTACACTCCCGCAGCCACCACAACGACAATTGACAAAAATCGCGACCGTATTTATCTATTATGCCCTTAATTTGCGGCGATTACCCAAGAATGGAAGAAAAAAAGGAACGTTTCCTACTCTTTTGTTGGCGATTCCAGTGAATTTGAGGACTTTTGATGTCTCTGTCCCCGTCCCCATCCCCGTTTGGTTGAAATTTATGATTCAAGTTTGTGGCCGCGTCCCCTACTATACTGTTTATTCTTCGGGACGATGCGACGCTAGGAAATTTTGTAGCTTGATCCCTACATTTTCCTGTAAACAAATTTTCGTTTTGTAAAATATATTTCGATGTCAGTATTCTTTCCAGAATAACGACAAAAGACGTTTTATTTTCGTTCTCAAATTACTTCAAGGAATTGTATAGAAATGAGCACTGTTGCTAATGAAATGGATTGTATAAATGATCGTCTTTAAAGGAGCTCTCATACATTAGTGAGACCACTTTATAGCTTTTTCTACTCCTCCTCCTCCTCTCTCCTCAATATAAAACATAAATTTCCCATTTATGCTAAACATTCTCTTATCTTTGCTAAAAGTATTTCTTCCCCTAACGCTCTAATATAATTTTTGGCAACTATTGTAGCCAAAAATAGGTAAATATAGAACTCGACGTTCACGTTATCAATTTTGTTGTGTGGATAAGAGTTTCTGGACTGTTAACAAAGTTGATTTATAAAGATATATTTATATATATAAATTTATCTTTGGTTATAAGCCAATATATTTTTTATTAATAAATAATGACAGAGAGATACATCTACAACTAGTTTAAAAATATTTACTATGAGGTATTCTTTTTTTTTATGTTTAAGATTCATGAGGCCAGTCGTGGCGCAGCGGCACGAATTATGACTGTAAAACCGACTGGTTGTGGGTTCGATCCCCACTCGAAGAAATGAAAAATTTACTTAAATTTATATTTCCATTTTTTTGCTCTGGTGTCGAGACTAAGCGCAGCGTTGAGTTCTGCCACTCAACACGCAAAGCCTCCAGAATTCGGCTGATCTTTTTACAACATTTTATGAGATTAAAACATTTGTTTTAATTTTTAAAATACTTTATAAATAATAACAATTGAAAAAGTATCCACCTATAAATTAGTATCTTAGACCCGAAAGATAATTAAATTAACAATCCAAAAACAAAATTAACTCTAAGCAGTCATACATAATTTTATCTCCAACCAACTACAATAAAGTAGGTACCATTCGCTTGGAGAGTATTAGTCTAAATTCCCCTTTTCTTTAGCATCATGTGCACGCGGCGTCACAAATTGTGAAAAATCGTTGTTTCTGACACAGGTCCCACTAAACCGAGAGCAAACAGACCAAGTTGGACAATAAATCTTTTTACTCTATTATGGTGGAACTAAAAGTTTTAAGGAGATTTTATCGTTATGTTGGTAGCAGTTTGTTGTAAGATGGTTGTAAGGTAAGATTAATATTAAGATATGATGAATGTAGTGGGATTCGAATCCGTGTTTCTTCAAAGCCTTATTACGAGTATGAGTTCTGCCATGTGAAAATTTTTATGTTTCTAAATATTTTGTGGAATTAATACTTTAAAAAAATGTTAAATTATTTAAGTACAAATGTTATTCTTAGAAAAAAAATATAACAAAAATAGATAATCCATCGTGACGTAGTGGAATACTCTCTCAATGGTAGTGGATTCATTACACACTCAGGATAATGGTTATTAAAGTTTATTTTATTGTCTTAATCTTAAACGAAATACCCTGAAGTTCGGTGAAAAGTAAGTGAGTTCTTGTTACTAAAATAAAAATATGTTTTTTTTTCTTTTTTGCATTATTAAATATACTATATTTAAAATGTTGGTTACACAGAAAATTTTAAAATAAGATCAAAATTATGTCATAGTTACAAATCATAGAAGATGTTTTACAAACGAGATTTGCGACCACGCCTTTTAGGTGACACGCTCATTTAGTTTAAAGCTGCAGTGACATCAGAGATTTGCGCTCGTAGCGTACTCTATAAGAAAATTTTAAAATCCCAACTACTCAGACAATGTCATAATACTATTTTTAGTTTTAGTGGCCCGCCACACCCGCACATAAAATTGAAGGCAGATCAATCTGGAAATCTAGTGTTAAGACACTCCGTTTCAATTAAGACATATACGTTTCCCCTTTTTTTAAGAATTCTGGGCATAAATTTTCTTTGTAAGATCGAAACTATAACCCGTCGCGCATACAATCACACGCTTTCCCTACACCACAACCGGCCTCAAATTTAACTAAAATCACTGAAACATCAGCTCTTTCAACCCATTCTTGTAAACTAAACAAAAAATACTCCTCAAAATGTTCTATCCCATCGATACTTCCTAAGACGTTTAACAGCGGACATTCAACGAATGCCATCCATCGAGAGTTCTCAAAGCGAGGACCATCGATTCAAGCATAAATTTGCGCATTAATCGGACGCTGTAAGTTATTATGCCGTAAAGAGAAGAATAAAGGCCTTTATATTATTATTTTACAATATTTTCTATTTCTTTGTAAGTCTGTCAAAAAAAAAGGTGGAAACTATACTTCATATGAATATTGTATAACTAGCGAACCGCTCGCGGCTTCGCCCGCTTGAATTATATAATTATTACTTTTCTAATCTGCATTACTTTCGTTTTCTATTAATAATATCATTTTAAAAATAATATTACTATCTATGTTAAAAAGTAAAGTTTCTCCAGATTCTATAAAATAGTTATTTATAGCAATTTTGTGGAGCAACATTCTTCAAAATGGTATAATTATTGAATTTATAAGTCGATTAATTGGCAAAATACAATAATGAAAACTGCAACTAAATCGTTAAGCCGTTTCTGAGATAAGCGTTAACAGTCACACAAATAAACCAACAAACAAAAAAATATTGTTACTGGTTCTGTATCTACTATGTACAGACCGATCTTTTACAATTTTATTATAAATATAGATATAGATATAGAAGGGGAATTTTATGTTATCATCATAGACAAAGCGAGTGATTCAGTAAAAAAAATAACTAAAACTTTGATAAAGTTATTGCCACAAACTTTTCATGCCAAATGTAATTACATGTGAGTAGCTAGCTGTAAGCTGGCGCATAAAGCTATATCAAAAGTTTCTAGACATATTCAACGTAAATACTAAATACAATTTTATTTAAGCTTTTTATAGATTTTGTGTAGAAAAATTTCGGGTCCATTGCATATGAAATACCCAATATACATCTCTCCTTTCCAATTTTACCACGTTTTTCGGTATGGCAATGTAAATATTATATACGATTTAATATCAGTCGGCCGTGACTCTATTGAAAAAAATGGTTCAAACGGCGAACAGAGGAATGTTGTAGAATCGATTTTTATATGATTTGTGAGTGATGCATAGCGACAGTGCGATATGCGTTTACGATATTTTTCATACAGTATGAATTTTTATGGACGTTTATATGGGAAATCGTGAAAACTATTATGGGATAATATATTAAAATTTGATGTAGAAATAGATTCTTGTCATGTTTGTAATTTGAAGTAATTAAAAAAAATTATGTTATTTTAAATAGTTATGTAATAGATATTTATTTATTAATCAAAGAAATATAAATAATTTAATATAAACGATACACAAACTTTATGCATATATTTATATTGACACAGTGAAAAATATTTCATCTTCTGAACGAAAACCAAACCAATCACCATCTCGTCATGCGCTCCCACTACACCACAATAGACAAAACTTTATCAATATTTAATTAAAGATTTATATCCATAGCAATTATTTGAAGAAAGCCAATATTAATTTCGTAATTACGCTAATTTCGTTTAGTATTACGATAACACAAGTACTTTTTGCTCCAAGTTTAGAATGACGGTTGATTGCCGACGACGGCAGCTCAAATAAATAATGAAGTCAAGAATCATAATTATACATTTTCATTATTAAATTGATAATATGAGGCCAGTCGTGGCGCAGAGGCACAAAGTGTGAAGGTAAAACCGACTGGTTGTGGGTTCGATCCTCATTAGACGAGACGAAATATTTACTTAAATTTATAATTCTATTTCTTCGTTCTAGTGTCTATACAAAGCGCGGCGTTGAGTTCTGCCACTCAACACGCAATGCCTCCTGAATTTAGCAGAAACTGGGGAACAGAGTGTCTTAACAGTAGGTTCCCTCTGCCTACCCTGCTATGTGCGGGATACAGTGTGAAGCTGATTAATGGATTAATTATTTTTAATATTAAACATGGTGGATATTGCATTACAATATATATTTTTTAAAAATTCTACAAATATTTAATGGACCTGGCCGTGGACACTGCTTCCTCTTTATCTTGGTCCGTTCGGGGATGTTTTCGGGGAAACTGAAGATTTTGTCTGTGCAACTGTGGGCGAAGTTTTCAAGATACGAAACTATCAGAGGCATTATGTAAGATGGCACTATCATAGCCAAGATAATACACCAGCAACTTGCTCTTCAATATGTTCTTGAGCAGTTGGAGGTGCCACTATAGGTACAATCCCACGACGTTTCTTGAAGATAGCTGTGTTTTGCTCTACTGGGATAGGTCTTATATTAATGACAGTTATATTTTTGCCAATATTCCGTATAAAGTAGTAGATCGGGACGCACCAAGCAGTGATTATGCATACAGTATAGCTTGAGACGTTGCGTATTGTGAAGATTTTCCTCTCTCTGGAGCCCCAGGCACCCGTGGCCTGGACCCTTCTCTTCGTTTCGTCTCACAGTCGTAAGTGTGTTTCTATGTTCTCGACAAGTATTTTTTTGTAATAATTTTAATTTAAAAATGTAAAATATGTTTCCCTCAGTGAATAAAAAAATCTAGCCAATCTGTCAAAACAAAGTATGGAATTAAAACCATCGACACAACACACAACGTCTTGAAATAAGATAACAAAGTGTTTCGTCAGTAGCTTCTCTTCTTACTCCTCCTCTACGCGAGACAAAAACATAAAAAAAAAAGTAAACCAACGTACATAGTACAGTAAAAAAACAACAACAACAACAACGTGACATCCACTCAGTTTCCGTACCAACAAAAGTCGAATAGTAAATCTTCATTACACTTTCTATCAGGTCGCCGTGTGCACCGAATATTACGACCACATAAATAACTCTAGAGAAATAAGCCGTAGGAAATCCGGTCTTGTAAACACGGCCGAGCACGGGGAAGCGGGCTATGAAATATTTCTTTTTGCCCGGTCAAGTTTATTATTCAATTGTTTATTTGGATGGATTTTGTATTGTATATTTTTGTGTTAGTTTCACGCTTTACTTTATATGTATATAGCAGATTAGGCACTGTAGTTCTATTCTCCATTCGAGACTGGGTTCGATGCTGCGCCAGAACGGGTAATGTAAAATATGTCGTGTAATAAGTGGGTGTCGAACCCACTGATATCGCGTTTACAGTAAGACGTTGTCCTATTGTGCAACGCAACTTTATATCAAATAGAAACTATTATAAAGAAAGATAAATAATAGGTACTATAAATATGTAGATATAATAATTTAATAATATATGAAATGCAATGTTCACTAAATATACTATGGAAATTGGCTCAATGGGTTGACTTTCAACAAAAGCATGTCCGGTTCACATCCCTTTCCGATACATTATCGTGTGCCAAATTTGTGATCTTTGTGAAACAAATAGTTTAATCAATAATTTAGTGTAGTAAATGTACGTCATAAAACTGACTGAAAATACTCATTTTCTTTCTATTTCTTAGAATGAACGTCAACGCCGTGCTCTGTCTCGTCACCAGAGCGAGGAAAGGAAAATATTAAATATTTAATTTCTTCGCGTGAGAATCGAACCCATACTAGCCTAGCTCCACGACTAGCCTTTTATTTTAGCTATATATAAATTCTAAGTTTCACAGACAGTAGCTGAAATATGGAAACTAAAAAGCGCTAACATCGTCACATTTTTTGGTAAATCGTCGAAAAGTATAAAACCACATTAGGATATTGGGTACGCGATAAATTCCAGGCCCAGCTTAGTGGGGCGATTCCACGAAATGGTACAATGACTTATAACGGAAAATACATTTGACCTATTTACCCCCACCCCCACGAACATAACCAGGGGGTGAGACCCCTAGAACTGGCGCCAGGACGTATGAAATATATACACGCGTTGGTCTTAGGGTGGATCCATGTAAATTTGTCGTTGCTGGTCAGTGTTCAGCGAAGAGAGCAATTTTTCATTTTTTTTTTTTTATATAAGCACAAGTATCTTTTTATTGAGATGAAACTGTTATGTTTTATGTTAAAAATATATTTGTTCTTGCATATTAATATTGTAGCTATCGCAATGGCTGAATATGTGGTTGTAGGTTTGATTTTATATTATAAAATACATTCTAGTCAGGTTGTGAGTTCTAAACTTTTAAACTTTTTTTTAGCTATAAGCTTTAAAATTATTTTTTGACCGCGCCTATTGGTCGTGCGTATTGTAGTGTTATATGTTTTTGAAATCTGACATTTAAAATATCTTAGTAATCCGAGGTTACGTTACGGATAGATTCACCAACCAGACCAATTAATTTCTGGCTAGTCTGTATAACATAAAATATACGGGATAAAATCCATTAAATAGTTCATTTAAAAGTGTTCCAAAGTATGGTGGAAAACGGAAACCGGAGTGAAATAACACTAAGTTTCCTGTCCCTACCTTGCTGTGTACGGGATACAGAGTGACCCTAAAAAAATATAAAAATTGCAAAAACTAAAGAGTGCAATATTTCTTTACACACAAGCAATTGTAAAATAACGATCCTAAGAATACGTCAACATCGATAGTCCGAGCTGTTACTACCATCTGTTACCATTACCTTTCGTACTAGCCATGATGCAATAATAAAAATAACTCTATACAGGAAATTCGATGAACTATAATTATATGTATATATATTTTTTTCGTTTTCTGTGATAATTAAATGTCTCATTTTAAATGCATCGGTAGTGGATTCGATTTTCAATCGTAGGAATAAATTATTTTCATTTTTTCGCTTTGGTAAATAGATAAGGCGTGGCGTTGAGTACCGCTACTCAATACACATTGTATTGAATAGATGGAACAAGGTGCCAGGAAGTTCCTTAATACAGGTTCGAATTCTCTCTACCAACCTTGTTAAATGCGGGAAACAGTCGTAAGCTAGCAAAACCGGCAAAACTAAAATCTACTTATATACATCTACTTATGTAGTATAAGTAGATTAAGAATAATTCAAATAAGAAAACGTATTAAATAATTGTCCATATTTGAAAAGAAATTCTCTAAACCCCACGAGCGAGTGTAAAGATTATACATTGAATTTGAAAAAAAAAGGTGAATATAAAGTTACATTTCGGGGTACAGGTACAGCGCTAATTTGCTTTGCAAAGTACTTGAAAACTCCCACCGGATTGCTGAAAGCAAGAACAAAAACGAGAATTGCAACCGAGTTTGTGATTTAAGTTGGACTTAAAAAAAACTTTTTAGAGTTACTCACAGCATGTGAGGAAAGTTGTAATAAATAAGATTTTGTTTTTTATACTCGTTTCTGGTTCGCTGCATATAAATAATTAATATGTACGTATCCTTTTTGATGTTGCTATGAATCTGTTATTTTTTTTGTCTCGCAAAATAAATTCCAGAAACCTTTTAAGGCCTGTGGAACTTGGGGAACGGTAGTATATTAACACTTGGTTCCCTCTACCTACTCTACTATGTTGCGCCATTGGCTACGGGATGTGTCCCATGCTGTAGCGTAAAACTAAGAAATATTTAAAAAATGTTTGTCTCAATGAACATAACCGTGTTGAAAATTGAAAAAGTACCACAATCCCAAAATTTCTTGTTCCATGGGAACAGACATTTCTTGTAGAGTAGCAAAAATAAATATTTTCTGAGTAGGGATCAAAGCCATTTTTTTTGTACAGTCTGAAACAGACAGTCCACTCAACACTGTTTATACATAAACTCGTACTACTTCACATATTTTACAATTAACAAGTCAAAATTTGTAAATTAAAAAGAGATAAAATAACCTATAAAAAGCCTTTCAATTTAGTAGAATACGCTAATGTAAATTAGTATGGAGTACTCTATAATGTATTAAATCCATAACCAAACAACATAAGGCCTCTTACACTATCCAATATGGTATTATAGTCTATTAATAATAAATAATCCATATGTAAACCGATTAGTAGCAACCCAAGGCAACGCTGTAAATCTCTTAAAGTAATTCAAATTTGGTATTCTTGGTGTGTTTCATTACATACAAATGACTAGCGCAGTTGGTCTGACTCTACTGAGCTGTGATTACTACGGATTCCGTTTAAATTTAAGTGAAAAAAAAAAATACTGGTTAAGTGCGAGTCGGACTCGCTCAAGAAGACTTTGGTACCTATTTCATGATTATAGGTCAATGGAAAATAAAACTTATAAAAGTGAATAAATTTAATTAAAGATTAGGGACATCAACCACGAATATGTTATTTGTTATAATATAAGGGTTTTTTCTATACCTTTTTATGGTACGGTACCCTAAATGCGACACAGATTTATAATATTTCCCGTAAGTCTGAGTAGTAAAAAAGAAAACTGTGTGTGTCAAAATTCGAAACATTCTATTTTAATAAGTAATTGGTTCGTAACTCAAAACCGCATTTGGTCTTACTAGAGCGAAGAAATGAGTTTTATGCATTAAATTCCTCCAAGGATCCCTAAAAAACAAAAAAAAAAGCGTTGTTACTTTTATTTATTTTAGATTAAACAATATATTATTTTATCTGTAAAAACGAAAACATTTTGTAAATTAATGTAAAGTAAGCAATTTAAAAATACAAAATAAGTTTTTATAAACAATAATTTGAAGCAAAATTCGAACTTCCTAAGGGAAATGAACGTCACATTCACCAGAGCCTTTTAGTAGATAATTTCTATGTATATTAGATTACTTACTAAAATGTCAAAGAATGCGTAACGAATAAATTTCATATTTCAAAAAAGATATTTTGTGCATTTTTATAGGTGTATATCTTATGTTAAATAATGACAACGTTGTTACCAATTATTACGCAATATCTCGAAGTTTAGGTAAAACATTGTTAATAGAGTGTCTTAACACTAGGTTTGCTCTATCTGCAAAAAAAAAAAAACAAAAATAAAGGAAAAAGAGAGATCTAAGTGTTACATCACTCTTGTCATACACGGCTTTAGTATTCAAAATTCAGACAAACACACCCAAACCGACACAATAGTGGAAGTACCACACATCCTATAAACTAGAGTTTTGGAAATCAACAAATTATTTGTTCGTATCCACAAATAGCCAAGTGTTTCCGTCGTTAAATAGAACAAATACAAGCAATGATAGATCTTATACTCATAGTTTTAATAGCTAAAATGCTCTGCATTTAGATATGGTCGCAGGCATTTAAGAGAAATTATTGCTTTGGCTGAATAGAGTCGATGTCGCGTTGTAAAATGGTATAGAGTATGGACATTAAGCAGTAAGTTGTGATCCTGCGACCTATTTCATACTTTAGAGAGATATTTTTTATTGATATTTATATTTTTGTATGGTATATTTTAATATTGTGAGGCCAGTCGTGGCGCAGCGGCACGAAGTGTGACTGTAAAACTTTGGATTGGTTGTGGGTTCAATCCCCACTCGAAGAGATGAAATATTTACTTAAATTTAAATTTCCATTTTCTACGCTCTGGTGTCGAGGTTAAGCGCGGCGTTGAGTTCTGCCACTCAACACGCAATGCCTCCAGAATTCGGCAGAAAGTAGGGAACGGAGTGTCTTAACACTAGGTTCCCTCTGCCTACCCTGCTGTGTGCTAATATTAAGATACTCTGTTCCCCGTTTCCCGCAAAACTTTGTATGCATTGCGTTGTGTGGCGCAATTTAACGCCGCTTTCCTCGTTACCAAAGCGAAAAAATGAAAATATTAAATCATAATCCAGCCCACAACCTATATCTTTTATAATCTCAATCTGTATTACATTACAAATATCACAATCTCTAGTTCTATACAGTATATATAATATATATCTTGTTATATATATGTATATAACTCTTTGTGTTTAAGTAACCTAATATTGTCATATAGGACATTGTTTCCTCGCAAATTATTATTGAATACGGCTACTACGTTACGTATCGTATATCGTATTTGCTTTCACGTCCTGTCGAGCTTTGTAATAAGTTTGCGGGAAAATTCAACATTATTATTTGGCTTTTAATTACGTTTTGACAATCAGAAAATAAATGTTGATCAAAAAAGTATCAGCATTACGCTGTATCCCGCACACAGCAGCGTAGGCAGAGGGAATCTAGTATTAAGACATTCCGTTCACCACCTTACACCAAATTATGGAGGCATGGCGTGCGGAGTGGAGTGGAGTGGAACTCAACACCGCTCTTTGCCTCAACACCAGAGCGAAGAAATAGAAATATAACTTTAAATAAATATTTCTTTTTCTCGTGGAGATCGCACCCACAACCGTCGCGTTACAGTCACAGTTGTGCTCCAGAGCCACGACGGCCTCGTTAGTACCTATTTGATTTATTTTTTTTTTGTTTTGAGACTAACGACTCTATATAGTGGTTTAAACTTCAAGTGGTTTAAAAATTAAATATATCTTACTCTTATAAAATTTTGGAAGTACTCAGTTCACCAAAAATATTACTTAAAATATGCAGTTACTATAATTACATGTTGAATAATCTTTTAACATGTTTCTTCATATGGAATTGGTCGGAACTATTGAAATATTTTATAATTTATATATAAATCATATCGACATAATTTTGTTACTTCACGTTGTATCCTTGTAGTAGAGTAGGTATAGGAAACTGGGAACTTAATGTTAAAACACTCGATGCCTTTAAGACATTTCCGTTCCCCACTTTCCGCCAAATTCTGCAGGCATTGCGTGTTGTGTGGCGGACACCAACGCCGCGCTCTGCATCGTTACCAGAGCGAAGAAATGAATATATTAACTATTTTATTTCCTCGAATGAAAATCGAATCAACAACCTGTAGCGTTTAAGGTTATACATATGCTTGTTCTATGATATAAATTAGAAAATAATACACGTTCATAAAATCGATACGTATTTTAACGCCTTTTATTTTAACCCAGTCCCTTAAAAACATAATTTAGGCTTCCAATCTACGTACCTGTATGTAGAGTAGGTAGAATAATTGAGTAGAGTATAGATAGGTCTACTTTAGTGATTAGGTTCAACTTAGAAAATGTCAACTAAAAGAAATGTCTACATTTAATAAAAATATCGACAATATTATATTCCTTTACAGCATAATGCTTCACAGTGACTTTCAACCACGCGGTCAGTATTACGCTAGTAATGTACACGGGAGTATTTCTAGGTTTGCTCTCTACTAAAAGCTTTGTGACACGCTTGAATGTGAATTTTGTGAAAATTCTTGGTGAAATGTGATGCTGGTTTAGGTATCTGAGTGAGTGGTCTTGTAATGTGGAAGTATCTTTTGCGACCATAAAGTTTTACATTTGAAGTTATTACTTACAAGTTACTTTTTATAGAGAAATAGAGATTTTTAAATGAAATAATATTTAAAAGATTAATTCTAGAGCTATATTTACTTTTAGAGATCTTTCTTTTTCTTTTTAGTGTTGTGCCTATTCCGTAAAAAGCAGGTTAGGCAGTGAGATAAAGTGAGAATTTGCAGTACAAATATATATTTATATTATTTATTAAAACTATTACAAACTTATTAGTTAATTTCATTTAAAATGAGTGCAACTCTAGATATTTACTTTTCTTAGACCTATAATTCTGAATTTAAAACGAAACAATCGATTAGTAATTTCAACTTGAATTTTGTTTTTTTTTTATTTTAATATTTATGAAATATATATATATTTTTTAAATTACAGATGTTCTATATTTGGCTACTATTATATTCATAGATAACCTTTGGCGACACTCTACCAAAATAAAGTCAGTCAGTTTTACAAATCCAACTTTTAAAGTTCTGCTATTGTCACTCTCCTAATTATAAGCCGGTAACTAATCAAAGGGAATGCTTAATATATGTCAAGCCCATTTAAATTTTGATGTACTAGCACAGTGAGTATGCTTGGATGATTCAATTTTATATAGCAGCTAGAGTTTTAAAGTTCAAATAAAGCCACTCTTTGTTTTGTTACTAGAGTGAGGAAGGAAAATCAGAAGATGTTTTAAGATATTACGACGAAACGTCAGCATAACTGTGCGTTTGTCCGTACACAATACAGTGTTGGTACCGACGCTGTTATACGGCAGCAAAACATGGGTATTACAGAAAAAGAATGAAAGAAAGATGAATATCGTAGAGATGCGATTTCTCCGTAGGATACGTGGAGTCAGTTTAGCTGATCGTATCCGCAATGAAGAGATACACAGAATGTCAGGCACTAGCGAAGATGTCATTGTGAGAATGAAGAAGAACGTGCTCAACTGCTTGGGCATATAGAACGAATAAGTGACGAAAAAATGGTAAAATAGATTTATGAAAGAAAAGTGAGCGATAAGGGAGGTAGAGGAAGATCTCGGTTGACCTTCAAACACACAGTATTAAATATAATGATGGAAGATCACCTAAAAGCATGAAGCCCAACCGGAGGGTATGAATTAAGAGGTTGATGACAATGGACGAGGCGAAAGAGGTATGCAGAGATCGTATCGTTTGGCGCTCTGATCTCTCTGATTGAACCGGTAGGAGTACAGCGTGATGTTAGATTAGATTATTAGATTATATCCATATTATTAACCAAAGACCATTCTGTTTCAATATAATCATATTTCATTGTAAGTGTCGTATATAACCTGTAAATGATTTCCGCTTCGATAAATATACATATATATATTTTTGCTTGAAATTGCTCGAAGGGTTTCCGTGACTTTCGATATTGTATATATATTTTTGATGCTTATTAAGTTAATACGTGATGAAGTAAATGTGTAATTAACATTGAATCCATTAATTACTATATAATAATGAATGAGTGTCAAAATAAAAGATAAATTAAGTATTATAAATAACTAGTCGTCGTTGATAATTTTTAGTGGACTTTAAATCGTAAATTGGTAAATCTCGTTTTACCTAGCTGCCGTAACAATTTCGAGAAATATTTTTTTACTTCTTTAGAACGTATAAAAATTTTAACATAGCAGCAAAGCATTTGAACCTCTTGTAAACCGTCCAAGCGCTCTGACCGCTAAACCATACGTTCTTATTGACCTACGTCGAAATTCTTATACAATTTTTTTTTTTTCTAAATAAGTATTTTTCTTTTCTAAATAAGTATTTTTCTTTTTTAATAACACTTTAAAAATGCCAAAAATGCTTTCTAAGCTATGCCAAATTTTAAAGTCATTTTTTAAATGTGTCAGCCACTCAATAATGAAATAGTTTTATATATGCAATACTTATATAATACTGTAACGATGTTGAGCTCCGTAACTCAATACTTAATACCTCCAGAATGTGGCGGAAAGTGGGAAGCGGAAGTAGTTTAACACTAGGTTCCCAGGTTCTATCTACCTACCCTCTTATATGCGGGAAAAAACATGAAGCTACAAATCAATATACAATATTTTCTTTTCCTCGGTATAGTTGATATACAGCGTTTAATATCAAATCTCTCAAATTGGCGTTAAATAAAATAATCAAAGATATATCATGAGAGCGCAACGGAGTGTCCTAACACTAGGTAATCTCTGCCTATCTCGTTATTTGCGGGATACAACGTGAAATTAAAACAAAAGATGAAAAGAAAAGCGTAAATATACCAAATAATAATACCATGATACCCAGTTCCAGTGGCATGTAATAAAAGTACCTTAACGACAACTATAAAGTCCAGCTGTAAAATAAAGTTTAATTGAAACGACTCGCACTTTTTACGATTTCACGTCTCCATTTCAATCATTAACTGGTGATTTGCGGTGTATTCCAGATCATTAAATTTAAATGAATAAAATTTGGACTAAATAAATGAAGACGGTATTTCATATGTAATTAGAATTTATAAAGTTGTATTAAAGTAAAATGGAAAAGCAATATAGCGTTTATTTGGCTCTCAGTTACTTAAGTTTTTAGAGGTCGTCGTGGCGTGACAGCGTCGTGGCGTAACTGTAAGCGTGACAGTTATGGGTATGAATTTTATTTGGGAAAATTAAATATATTTCTTCCTCATTCTAGTTTAAAGACAGAGCGCGGTGTTAAGTTAGTAGTTTGGTAGTACACTTTGAATTGCAGACGTACGTTTATAAAACATCTATAAATTTTACTTATAGGATTTCTTTCTTTACTCGTATTGTAAGTTCTCACTTAGAGCCAACTTTCATAATTAGGTCCACGGGATCATCCTATTGGGTTTTGATACTCTTGCGAGTTTCCAAAATTTTCGGAATTTAGCAGCATAAAGGATTGTATCTTTTAAATGGGTTGGAAGTTTGATTTTTCTCAACTCTAAGGGACAGGAGACCTGAGTGTTTGATATAAATTCCAGCTTGATACCTACCTCTACCTCCTACCTACCTCCTACCACCTACCATATGTTCCCGAGAAAATGGGTCTTGACAGACGGACGTCCCTTTTTTCCTTTTGAGGTATAAAAAAAAGCTAAAAATGTGATAAATAATACGAGCGACAAGCAGACCGATAATACTATACAGAGAGAAAAACGATTTTTATTTATTTAGGAGACTTTTTCGTAGCAATGATTTTTTATCTCTAATCTTTGTGATCATGTCATATGAATTACTGTGGATTAAGCTCAAATGAGGCTCTAGTTTACATCGTAACCTTATCCATTTATTTAAATATTGGTAGGAAAGTCAAACAAATGTAATTAAGTGGGTTAATGCTTTTAGTAACCCTTACAAATTGAAGAGTGGGGTAAGACAGGGCGTTACTTCGTATAGGTTTTTTAATTTATATATAAACCTACTATAATCTAACGAAGCCGGGGAAGAGTTCAGTAAATGGCATTCCCATGAACGATATATGTTATGTAGATAAGAACGATATATGTATAGTTTTGTTGACCTGACCTGATATAATATTTTTTTATAATAAAAAAAATATTATGAGAAATGAGCTGAGGTAAATGGACTAAAAATAATATAAAAGTGTATTCCTTTTGTTTAGAAGTAATATATAAAATACTTGCTGTAAGTCAAATTTTCAGTTAAATACTGTTCCGCTAAAGCAGGTAGCTGAGTAGAATTGCCTCGGTCATCTAGTAACCGAACGCCTGATTAACGACGGTGATCTGGAGCGGGAGCGCAGGGCGTTGTCGCTTCTATAATAAGTAGGCTTACTTTTTTAGAAAACGTATAAAAAATGCCTCATGGAGACCGTGCTTCCTGGAACCCATAAAAAGTGTGGAAATACAGTTTAAAAATCAGCTTCACGCTGTACCCCGCATACAGTAGAGTAGACAGAGGGAAGCTAGCGTTAAGACACTCCATTTCCCATTGTCCACCGAATTCTGGAGGGCATTGCATGTTGAGTGGTGGAACTCAACGCTGCGCTTGCCTCGACGCCAGATTGAAAAAACGTAAATGTAAATTTAAATAAATATTTTATTCTATCGAGTGGGAATCGAACCCACAACCAGCCGAGTTTACAGTCACACACTTGCGATTCATTTATTTATTTTTTGTCTATCCAAATTTATAATGCTAGATCTCCCAATTAAGTTATCAAAAACCATCATAGAACGTAGGTTATAAATCATGAAAGTTGTCGGCCTAATATTTTCTTCTAACGTTACCTAGTCCTTTGTGATAGAAGATTTATGGTTTAAGCACATTTCGTTTCAACGCTATAATGGAATCTATATTTATATTAGTAACACTCTTAATCTTATTTTGACTTGACTTTTTGCTTGTTGAATATCTATCATACAGTTTTCTAAAAGTACTTTTCGTCTATATATTTATATGTAAAATTGAAGTTTTTTTTTTTGTTTTTAATTTTAAGATTTTTTAACTTCACTCTGTATCCCGCATATAGCAGAGAGAACCAGGGAATCTGATGTTAAAACACTTTGTTCTACGCAGACACTTCCGTCGAATTCTCAGTTCTCATATCTAATATTTAAGTTGAGGCCAGTCGTGGCGCAGCGCTTTGTACCAAAGTGTGACTGTAAAACCGACTGGTTGTGGGTTCGATCCCCACTCGAGGAGATGAAATATTTACCTAAATTTATATTTTCATTTCTTCGCTCTGGTGTCGAGGCAAAGCGCGGCGTTGAGTTCTGCCACTCAACACGCAAGGCCTCCAAAATTCGGCAGAAAGTGGGGAATGGAGTGTCCTTAACACTAAGTTCCCTCTGCCTACCCTGCTGTGTGCGGGATATAGCGTGAAGCTAATTTATTTTAATTTATTTTTTATTTATAAGGTTAATCAATGTATTGGATAGCGTTAGTTAAGGTTTAATTTAAACGATTTACGAAAAGGTCATAATATGATAGATGATATATGCTTTTGTGCACAAGATTCCAACTGCTCATATACTACTAGACAATAAAAAAATATCATAAAATTGTTTTTGTTTTTATATTAAATCAATATTTAAAAAATAAAATTCTGGAGGCACTGCGTGTTGCGTGGCAAAACTCAACGCCGTGCTTAACGTCGACACCAGAGCGAAGAAATGGAAATATTAATTTAGGTAAATATTTCATCTCCTCAAGTGGGGATCGAACCCACAACCAGTCGGTTTTATGGTGACACTTCGTGCCACTGCGCCACGACTGACCTAAATTAACATTTCAAAGTAAAAAAAATAAAATCTATATCTTTAAAAAAATGTATAAATTGTACTTACAACTTATAAATATAATATGTTAAGCTTAGTAAAAGCTTAAAAAAACGTAATATAAAATTTAAAATGTAGTTGAACTATAACACGCGCCTTGTCGAAGTAACATGATTAAGTACTCTGGTCTGTCGAATACCAACTTTTTACGTTCACTAGTGCTTGTTCTAGCGTCATCTGTTGAAAGACTTTTACCAAAATGTAACTGGGTTTTTTTTCAGGTTCATGCTGGATGGAGACGGAATGTGGAGAGCACAAAGTCTTAACACTCGGTTAAGACATTCTGCTCTCCACGTTCCGTCGAATTCTTGAGGCAACTCAACGCCGTACTTTCCCTTGATACCAGAGTGAAGAAATGAAAATATTAAATATTTAATTTTCTGATGTGGAATTCAATCCCACAATTTATAGTCACATGTTGACGCCCCAACGCCACTAGTGGCCTCAAATAAGACAAAATTAATAAAAGTATAAAAATTGTTGTTTAGAGTTAGAAAAATTTAAAATAAAGAAATTTTGTAGCATCTAGGACACGCTTTTCTGCAAGGACATTGGTACAAAGTCTTATAAGAATTTTTAGACTAGTCCACGATCGGCACTTATCTGTAATATAAAGGATGCATTTATTAAATCAGTGGTACCTTAAAAAAATTTGGAACGATATACTTGTAAGTTAAAAACTTTGATAGAAGTGAAACTGTATATGCTTATTTATAAAAAAATATAAAAGAATTACTCGGATTTGTACAAACGTACCTAATCTCTTTTCATATAATACGGTAGATTTTTTTCTTCGACTTGACGTTGTATCCCACTTTTAGCAGGGTAGGCAGAGGGAGCCTAGTTGTAAGACACTCCGCTCTCTTACCTACTTTGACACCAGATCAAAGAAATGAAAATATTAATTATTTAATTTCATCAATTGGGAATCGAACTCATAACCTGTCGCGTTTCGAACCGCACTCTTATACTCCATCGCCAAGACTGGTCTCAATAAACCATTACCCGTTTGATATAACAATTGTGTCAAATGACAGACTAACTGACAGACCTGTTAGTACCCCTGCGCCACGAATGGTTTCAGTTTAAAAATAATAAAGAAATACATAAAAAATATTAAATTTGAACTGCAGTTTTAATAAAAATAGTCTAATATAAGCCTCCGGAAGGATGAACGGGTCGTTGCCTCGCAGGTGGCTTGCATCACATTTTCACGTGACACCTCGCGTTCGTTACGCTACACACGCGCCGCCACTTTGTACGATATTAATGAAGTATACGTTATTTTACAAGTATGTTTAGTAGATTTTTAATTTAAGACGATTTTGAAATAAAACTTATTTTTTTAGCTTTACGCTAGGCAGAGGGAACCTAGTGTTATGACACTTCGTTTCCATTACGAAGTTCCGTTTCGCACTTCTCGCTCAATTCTGAAGAATTTGCGTCTTTTACTCCGTTACCAGAACGAGAAAATTAAAATATGAAATATTTATTTACCTCGATATCGAATATTAATAATAAAATCTTATTTCTCTTTGTGTATATAATCATTGAGGCTAGTCGTAGCAAAGGAGCACAATGTGCGACTGTAAACGCTACTGGTTGTTAGTTAAATCCCCATTCGAGGTAATGACGTATTGAACATTTAAATTTTCTTTAAACTGCTGTCGAGGCAAAGCGCGGCGTCGAGTTCCGCCACTGATCAAAAAATGCCTCCAGAATTTGGCAGGAAATAGGGAACGAAGTGTTTTAATATTGGGTTCCTTCTGCCTACCCTGCTGTGTGCAGGATACAGAAAAAGCATTTTTTTTTGTATATAAAAAAACATATTATACTAAATACTTCTTTAAATATAATAAATTTGAGCAAAAATAAATAATTTAAGCGTTCAATTCCCCCACATGCGATAGATCGAATTGGGCGATGGGCGGAGAACGGAGTGTCTCACTACTAGGTTCCCTCTGCCTACCCTGCTGTGCAGGGAACAGGATGAACCACACTTGTATTTATTTATACGAAAAAACATCTCACAACCGGCATATCTGTAAGTAGCACAGTATTATTTTGAGGGCGCCGACCTCTGCGCAACCTCCTTTTGTTACCGCCCGCACGCTCGTAGATACTGGCGGCTACGTTCAGAGCTATAGATTTCTTTTTTATCTTTACTCATCTCTTACATATAGCAAAACCACATGTAGTGTTAAGACACTCCTTTCTCTGCAGAACCTTAACCTTCAGTTTATTTGACTAGGTTGAAGTAGAAAATATTATTTTAGACTATCACGCGTCATCCTCCCTTTTACTACTATCAGAATAAAGTGAAAGTAGGCGAAACTAGTAGCAGGATAAAACGCAAAGTGTATTAAAAAACTTTATTTTACTCTACTCAACAATTTAGATACATAATGTATCGGCGGAACCCAACGCCGCCGCTCACCTAAAGACAGGGCAGCTCAGAAAAATACTTTTTAAAAAAGTATAAACAAAAAGCTATAGATAAAACCACATAATACAAGTACATCAAAAGTGGCAGGTGCAGTGAAAAATAAGCTTCAATTATATAGTTCGTTGACTTCTACTGTGAATGCGGGGAAATACTGCCCTACTTTTCTATTTATTAATTTGTATATTATAATTCATTTTAAGACACCAACGAGATGCAGTTAGGAGGAGATGACATGGGATGGTTGCGGGTTTGAATTCCAGTTGTGCTATTTTTTTTTGTTTTATGCAAAAGCATGCTTGAGTTTTCTCTATAGTCTTGTGCTGAGAAAATCTGGTTTTCGCTTTTAAAAGAATTTCTACGTAGTTTGATAAGAAAATATATGGCTCAATGGTCAGAGTGATAAGACGGCTATGATAAGTTGCGGGTTCAAACCACGCTACGTTCAAATTTTCTTACGTTTTCTGAAAATATTTTCCTATGTTCAATGTGAAATAACTATTTAATAAAATCCAAAGACCGTTGCGGCGAAGGGGCAATACAAAATCGTATCTATGATTTTTTCTATGCAATCAGGCACAGAGACCAGTCGTGGCGCAAGGGCACAAAGTGCGACTGTAAAATTGACTGGTTGTGGGTTCGATCCCCACACAAGGAAATCCAATATTTAATTACATTTATATTTTCATTTCTTAGTATTGAGTTCCTCCACTCAACACGCAATGTTCTCCAGAACACGGTGGAAAGTGGGGAAAGGAGTGTGTTAACACTAGGTTCCCACTGCCTACCCTGTTGTGTGCGGGTAGGCAGTGGGGTACAGCGTGAAGCTGATTTAATTTAATCACACACATTCTCACTGCATCACAATAGCGTCGATGTAGATGCGAAGTAGATTTAATACTTTCGTCTCTAACAACGAATCCAACATCCGCTTTACTGTTATATTGTTTTGTAAATACAAACATAATATTGATTTTCACATTTCATTTTAGAATTTTTATTACTAGTACTTGTGCTATATCGGACGGATAATTGTGAATGTATGTATATATGGCTTACGTTACGGCCTAACCGGATGATTTGAGTTTAAATATATTTCTTCGCTATGATGTTGAGGCAAAGCGCGGCGTTAAGTCCCACCACTCAACACCCAATGCCTCTGGAATTCGGCAGAAAGTGGGGAACGGATTGTTTTAATACTAGCTTCCCTCTTCCTACCCTGCTGTGTGCGGACATACAGCGTAAAGCTGTTTTTTTTTCTTTTTTTTTATATTATATGATATTTCCCGGTGCCGCGGAACTTTTATAAAACGCTCTTCTGGTAATCTTCCACATTCCCCAAGGACCCCACATGCCGAGCTTCAACGTTCTGCACGGCGTAGTTCTGTTTTTTAATTTTCTATCACTCAGTAACTGAGTTTTATATGTGTATAGATTGTATACATCGATACTTCATTTGAAGCCAGACGTGGTGCAGGGGCAAGCGTGCGGTGGTAAATCTGACATGGCATGGGAGTTCAATTGGGTTCGAGGAATTAGATATTTAGTATTTTTATTTCCTCGCGCTGGTAACGAGGCAAAGTGTGATGTTGAGTGAGATTGAGTTCCGCCAATCAAAATCTAATGACTCGAAAGTGCAGCGGAAAATGGGGAACAAAAATTTCTTAACTGGTGTATCTTAGTACTAGTCTCCCAGGTTAACTCTGCCTACCGAGCCGACTGTCCTATATGAGTGAAGATAAATACAACAAAGTAAAATAATAGTTCAGAAGGTTTGTTCTTTGAAATGTTATCGGCAGCGATTTTAAATAAGCGTTCGTTTATCTTTATACCTTGATATTGACAAAAACACACACCAGAGCACACACATACAGCAGATTAGATAAAGCGAAACTAGAATAAAGACATTCTGTTCCTTATTTTTTGCCAGAATTCGAGCCATTGCATGTTTAGTGGTGGAACTCAACGCCGCGTTTGGACTTACTGAAGAAGGGGACTAAAAAAAACCATTATCAGGAGAATCGAGCCCACAACTATCACGCTTACAGTCAGAAACTGTACCATAACACCATGTAATGTCATAATCATGATAATCACAATGTTAAAAATATTTTTAAAATTTTTCAGTCACATAGAAATGAGAAATGTCTATTAAGAAGACATATAAAAAAAAATAACGTAGCGCGATTTGAACCCACGCCTCTTGGAAACCGTTCAAATACTCTGACAACTAAACCACACGTTCTGACGCACAAATCCCGCTACATACAATTTTTTCTACATTTTGCTAAACTCATAGAAACTGCTAAAGCCATGAAATATCCTATCTAATTTACTTAGACCCGTCAACCATGGGAGAACATTGATTTATATTACATAAATATAAAACTGTTACGCTAGTATTCCTAAACGGATTACATTTGATCCATAATGTGGGGAACTTTCTCCAGGATAAGTATAGAGATATGGAAAAAATCGTGAGAGCAACGCGCACCAATAAATTTTCCCGACAAGCCGCAGCTCGCGATGGCGGCTAGGGTAGTTATTTTAAGAAATATGGGAGAAACTCTCGTTAGATTTGGCTTCATGGTGTATGTGTAACATTGAAAACAGCGTTAATGTGCGTAAGTTTTACGTTTTTTTTTTTGAATTCGTGTTTTTAATTTTTTTTGCTTAGAACCATCCTATTTATATTATGTTCTTATTTGTGTTCTGGTCAAGGTTAAAACAAAACTGTTGAGTTTTACTATTTAATTCACAATGTTTCCTATTATGGCTAAATATGGAGAACGGAGTTTCTAGACACTAAATAATTTCTTAATAACCCCGCATTGCGGAAAAGTAGACCTAAAAGTAAAGAAAATATGGAATTATACAGTGGTGACTGAAGTGGAGTGGTGAGTATAAACAAATTTTATACTACTACAAATTACTTTTTAATAAAAAATATATATTTTTTATTTAATAAATTCATCGATCCAGAGGGTGCCCTGGCTAATATCTGTCCGATACTAGTTCTTGGGCATACGGGTACGCGACCCCGGATCCTCGAGCCACCACTTGTTATAATCCCGTCCAGTCCGTATAAGTGGTGTCACCTCCTTTCAATCTCTTCCTTTTTCCTACCTTCTCCTTCTACCCATCCTTCCCCCCCTTTTCTATATGTCCTATTCCTCTTCCCCCGGTTTCTCCCCATAAAGGGGTTTTGGAGGTCAGATGGCAGTCGCTCCATTTAAAAACCGCCATCCGCCGCTACCAATGGACTGTTCACGTAAGAAACTGGGTACGGCTAGGGCGTCGCCGCTAAACGACGCGCAGGCACATCGCCCTACACCTGCGATAAGTGGGCAAGGGCTACCGTGTCAAGTACGGGCACGGCTAAAGACGCGAGTACCCAGAAGGAAACTCCGCTTTGCAACGTGGAATATTGGCTCTCTAACCGGACGATGCAGAGAACTCGCAGATGTACTCATGAGACGTCGGGTCCAGTGTGCTTTCCTCCAGGAAACTCGCTGGAAGGGCAATAAGTCCCGTAACATCGGACAGGGTTACCGGCTTATATACACTGGGTCACCTTCAGGTAGAAACGGTGTGGCGGTAGTGCTTTCCGAAGAGCTTCAGAATGGGCTCCTTGAAGTTGACCGTCGCTGCGACCGCTTGATGCGAGTAAAGGTACTGATTGAGGGCGTTACCACTAACTTAATCAGTGCCTATGCTCCCCAGGCGGGATGTAGCGCGTCCGAAAAGGAGACATTCTGGGAGCAGTATGAAGAAGTGCTACTTGCTATACCGTCTACCGAAGTGGTCTTAGTTGGGGGGGACTTGAACGGTCACGTCGGTAAGGCTGCTGAGCCGTTTGAACGTGTTCACGGGGGTTTTGGGCACGGTCTTCGCAATACAGAGGGAGAAAATATTCTAAGAACCTGTATTGCATCAGATCTGGCCGTCGTGAATACGTTCTTCCAAAAGAATCCTCAGCACCTTATCACGTATAAGAGCGGGTCCCACTCAACTCAAATAGACTACTTATTGACCAGACGGTGTCATATGGGCAGGGTAACTAACTGTAAGGTCATTCCAGGCGAAAGCCTAACGGCCCAACATCGTCTTCTTGTCATGGACTTTAACGTTACTCCGAAGAAGAAAGTAGCTGAGAAACGTAGGCCTCGGATCAAGTGGTGGTTGCTGAATGGACCGATGCAGACCGAGTTCCTGGCAGAGGTGGAAAGTCATAATCTCTCGACTAACACCGAGACTGCTCAGGATGCTTGGGATCGAGCTCAGTCGGCAATCATTGCGGCAGGCAGGCGAGTTCTTGGACTTTCTAGGGGAGGACGTGTCATCGACAGGGAGACATGGTGGTGGAATGACAAGGTGCAGGAGGTGACTCGTGAAAAGAAGGATGCCTTTAAGAAGTGGCAGCAATCCAACTCTCCTGAAGACAGACTGGAGTACATAGTAGCTAAACATGCCAGTAAAAGAGCTGTAGCCAGAGCCCGCAGTGAGAGTTTGTCACCACTGTATGATAAACTTGAAACTGTGGAGGGGCAGAAGTTCATTTACAAACTGGCACGTTCCCGGGATAAAGCGACGCAAGATATCGCAAAATGTCTTTGCGTCAGAGATTCCCAGGGCACGCTGCTCTGTAGTCATGACTCTGTGAAGGAGAGGTGGAGAAGCTACTTCCAGGAGTTGTTGAATACTCAGCACCCATGCAGTCTTCATCACGACCCACCCCCTAACCTCGGACTTATTGCCCCAATAACCCTTGACGAAACTCGTAATTGCCTTCGACGCATGAAGAACGGAAAAGCAGTGGGACCTGACGATATCCCGATCGAAGCGTGGAAATCGTTGGGCTCTCTTGGTGTCCTCATACTTACTGTCCTTTTTAACCATATCTTGAACACTGGAAAGATGCCACACCAGTGGCGGCTTAGCTTCATTACCCCTATTTACAAGGGAAGGGGCAGTGTTCAAGATTGTGGTAGTTATAGGGGCATTAAGCTTATGAGTCATACCATGAAGCTCTTCGAGCGCATGATCGACCTCAGGCTCCGCCGCGAGTGTACTGTCTCTGAGTCTCAATATGGATTTCAGCCAGGATCGGGCACTATGGACGCCGTTTTCGCCCTCAGAACATTGATGGAGGCATACAGGGAAAAAAGGAGAGCTCTGCATGTGGCCTTTTTAGATCTGCAGAAGGCCTTTGACTGTGTGCCTCGTGAGTGTATCTGGTGGGCATTGCGATCCAAAGGGATCCCTGAGGCCTATATTGAGATTATCAGAGACATGTACCACGATTCCGCTTCTATGGTTAGGACTGCTGTTGGCGACACTACACCCTTCCAGATTACAGTAGGGGTTCACCAAGGCTCAGCTCTTAGTCCGTTCTTATTCAATGTGGTGCTCGATACTGTCTCGGCTCACATCCAAGACCAGCCTCCATGGCTGATGATGTATGCCGATGATATAGCACTCATTGACGAGAACCGACTGATGCTGGAGCGTAAAGTGAACCTGTGGAAGGGTACGCTTGAGAACGGCGGTCTTAAACTAAATGTGTCGAAGACCGAGTACATGGCCTGTGGGAGCCCGGACTCGAGCACTATCCTTATAGGTCCTGAACCAGCCGTTAAGTCGGAAAAGTTCAGGTACCTTGGATCCGTTATGCACGAGTCTGGAGGCATCGATCACGATGTCTATAGCCGGATAAGCGCTGCTTGGGCCAAATGGCGGGAGGTCACTGGCGTGGTCTGCGATCGCAGGATACCGCCCAAACTCAAGGGTCTGATATACAAGAGCATCATTCGACCGGTTCTTTTATACGGCAGCGAATGTTGGCCAGTACTATCTCGGCACACTCAGGAGCTTCACGTCACGGAAATGAAGATGCTGAGGTGGATGTGCGGCGTAACGCGGTCTGACCGCATACGCAACACATTCATTCGAGGTAGTCTTGGAGTCCGTGACGTAGCGGATAAGCTCCAAGAGCGTCGCCTGAGATGGTTTGGTCACGTTACGCGCCGGCCTAAGAACTATGTCGGATGCAAGTGCCTTGCTATGTCAGTCCCTGGAGTGAGACCTCTCGGACGCCCAAGGAAGCGCTGGTTGGATGTCGTGAAGCAGGACATGAGAGCCAATGGTCTAACCACCGAGGACGCTAAAGACCGTGCAAAGTGGAGTAGGTTGAGTAGGAAGGCAGACCCTGGCAAATAGCCGGGATTAATGCCAGGAAGAAGAAGAAGATTTAATAAATTCATTAAAAACTTCACGCTTTATCAGGCAAGGGAACAGGGTTAGTGTTAAGACACTCCGTTGACCACTTTCCGATAAATTTTTCGAGGCATTGCGTGTTGGCTGGCGGAATTTAACGCCAGGGGGACCGGTGCCAGAGCTAAGACATGGCAATATTATTTCCTAATAATTAATAAATGCAATTCGATCAATCAGTACGTACTTATCGACATGTCTTAGCACTATAGCCATTAAAACCCTTTTGGTATAGCCTCACAAGAACTTCCATTTGCCAGAAATATGTATACAAAAATATATAGACTTATAGATATAGTAAGGTCAACGAGTCTTTGCCACCGTGAAGTTAGGCTTTCTGAACTGATCGCGCATTGTTCACACGAAAAGAATATAGTGAAACGTAAGAAAAATCCTACAATAAAATCTGCGCAGCCATCTATAGACAACTTCAGAGCAGCCACGACTCGCCGACCGCAATATACTGTTATATAAAAGATCATATGAGAATGTCCTTCTTAGAAAGTTATCCCCGGGATAAGATAATTCATCTTTATCCGCGGTACGTGAGTGTTTTGTCGAAGATAAGCCGAATAGGACGAGATGTGGTAACAAATTAACAAGCGTATCACATATTTACCATAATAAAGATAGGTTTCGGGTATTTAGAAAGCTTTTGTACTTATATGATATTTATATGACATTTCTACTTAGTTATAACACGTAGGCAGAGGGAACCTGGGAACCTAGTGTTAAAACACTCGTTAAGACTTCCGTTGCTCATTCTCTACCTTTCACCTCTCCATACATAGAGGCTCAGTATATACCTACTTTTAAAATAGACTTAGAAACTTTTTCGTAGCGACAATCGTAAAATATATTTGGAACTGTCAAATACAGACCGGGCAGATATGACAGATTTTCTTCGATAGGAGGGTCGCAAGGGTTTATTTATATATACGTAAGGGCAGTACAATTTTGGGTAATAACCCCGAATTTCTTACGTTTCAATGTTTTTTAAGTATAATAAAAATAATTTTGGTTTCTTTAGGTTTACGCGATTTTTTTAAGTTTCTAGAAGCAGAGGCCTAGTGGTAAGACACTTCACTGTACTTTTCGCGGAATTCTAGAAGCATATCATGTTTAGTAGCGTAACTCAACATCGCGAAAATCAAACCCAAAACGAAGAATATTAATAATTCATTTCCTCAAATGGGAATTGAGTCCACAACCTGTCATGTTTACAATCACACACTTAAGTCCCTGCGCCACGACTTCCTATACCATATATAATACGCAAAATAAAATGTTTTTATCTTCACGCTGTATCTCGCACACAGCAGGGTTGGCAGAGGGAACCTAGTGTTAAGACACTCCGTTCCCCACTTTCTGCCGAATTCTGGAGGTATTGCGTGTTGAGTAGCAGAACTCAACGCCGCGCTTAGCCTCGACACCAGAGCGAAGAAAATAAAAATATAAATTTAAGTAAATATTACATCTCCTCGAGTGGGGATCGAACCCACAACCAGTCGGTTTTACAGTCACACTTCGTGCCGCTGCGCCACGGCTGGCCTCAAATAAAATGTTTAATTCATAAAATATTATTTATAAATAAAATATTCTTATATACATATGTATGTTTCAATGTCGACGCGGTGGGTCATGCCTGACTCGCTCCTACGGAGGTCACGGACTTAATTTTTACACGTGGTGAAAAATTAAACACCGCGGTTTATTTTAACCACAAAAAGATAGCTATTTTAAATAAAATATAATATAAATTCTACAATCTCAATAAATGAAATCAGTACATTTTATTATTAAATACTAATAATATAACGATAATTCATACCGTTTCTATAGTGGCGCAGTGCGATCTCGAATCTCTCATTAAAAACGCTGTGATAGGGAGTTCGATTTCTCTCGTGAAAATCATAACATTTAGATTATTTTACTTTTCTAATCAGGTACGAGAAAGTACAGCGTTTAATTTCATCACGTTTTAATCATACAACTCTACGTGTCTTTAACCGATAATAAAATTCGTCTCTGTGCAACTCCATCCAGCAGCCACAACGAGGACGTTGACATATATGTACATCTTGAAAATAGAGTAGTCGGTCACTGGGCTCTCTCTTTTATTGTAATTACAAAGAAAAAAGAAGATTTTTTTATAATTATAAGGTAAGATAACCTGCTTCTTTGATAAAGACGTATATCAACCTTCCAACGTAATTAAAACGTGTTTTCGAGGAAAATTGTATAGATATATTTAATGGAAGCCAAAAATCTTTATTCACATGAAATATTGTGAAGATTTCTAAGAAACGGTAAATATGGTGTAGTCATGAATAATAAAGATAACAGCAATATAAATAAGAGTATAAACACACCCATAGTTTTGAATTGTGTTAGTTAGTGTAAAGGCGAGTTGGTAGCGAGTTCGATTGTCGTTTTAAGGAAATGTTTAAACGTTGTAATTTGTAACTTAAGTAACTTTTTGATTTATTAATTGTTAGAGTCTGTGTGGTAGAAAGTATGTAAAGCATCTAATCAGTTAGGATAATGAATATAATTAAAATATTTTGGCGCAAAGTGTGATTGTAAAATTGACTGGTTTTGGGTTCAATCCCCACTCGAGGGAATTAAATATTTATTTCCGTTTATATTTTCAGTTGAGTTCCACTCATCACACAATGCCTCCAGAATTCGGCGGAAAGTGAGGAACGGAGTGTCTTAACACTAGGTTACCTCTGCTTACCCTGCTATGTGCAGGATACAGCGTGGAGCTGTATTTGTATTAATTGCTTTTAAGGACTACTCCACACGTAAAAAATAAAAGTACTAAATAGAAAACGTAAAAAAACATACTGGTAGCGAAATTGGAACCCGCGATTCCTGCAAGCCGTCTAAGCGCCCTGACCACTAAACCGTACGTTCTTATCAAGCTATTCCCTCATAGACCGTCATCTCTTGAAATTGCAAAAAAAAAACATTACTCACTGTCATAATACTAGGTAAGTGTGAGTAAAACCCAACGTTGCGTGAAGTCCTTCGAATGGCAAACTTTATTCTCAAGAACCGATGGTTTTTATTTCTTAGACGTGTCAAGAATTCTCGTTCCCTTTTGTTTTGCTTCAACGACGCATGTTATAGCGCTTTTAGGTTTTACTGTGCGGAAATTCCTTTAGTTATACAATTTAGATTTAAATGTTTTGTTGGGAAGTAGGAAGTTAATAGGCCGCGGGATAAGTGGTTATTGTTTTTAATTAATCGATTCGCAATCGATTTGGAATCGATGTGTTGTTTGATATTGGAAATTGATATTTTCTGATTTTCATTTCATCGAGATTTTTACAGTGTAGGAAGATATGTCTCGGCGTTGAGTTTTACTAATCAAGAAACAATCTCTCAAAAATTGGAAAAAAATAGGGAATAGACTGTGTTAATGCTAGGTTCCCTCTATCTACACTGCTATATGCGGTATTTTGCGATAAGCTTTTATTGTTATTACTAAGGAGGAAAGTTAATAGTCCGTGGGATAAGTAGTGCTTATCTTTAATTAATCGATTTACAGCAGATTTGGTAACGAATACGGTTTGATATTGCAAATTGATATTTTAGGGCTTTTGCTGTTTTTCTGATTATATTTGTTACTTTTCTTATTATATTTATATATTTTTTATTGTCCTTCATAATTGGTCTATAGCATAGACAGCAGTCATAGATAGCAGTTATCTATAGCAGTATAAAACTCTTCCGTTGCTGAGGGATTGGTACACCACGAAAAGAGAATCTACTGGACTTTGAATGTTGACATAGAAATAGCATGTAGGTTAGAGATAGAGAGTGAAGGGAAGAAAACACTAAACGATAATAGGTTAAAAATCTTACGAGGACGTGAAAAAACAAATAAAAACGTCAGCTTCACGCTGTATCCCGCATGTAGCAGGGTAGGCAGAGGGAACCTAGAGTTAAGATACTATTTAAATCTTTCCGCCGAATTTAAAAATTCCGCCAATAAAACGAGATGTTGTAGTAACTTTTTAAAGCTTACGCTACAAAGCAACCAGCGACGAATAGTTTCTTAAAAAACCATAAACCTTTAACTCATTATTAAGCTTGTATAATATTTAATTTATTTCTAAAACGATGTAACGTTAATAATAAAAGAACTTTTCCAAAGTATATTTATTTGGTAAAAAAACGAGGCATTTTTAGAACGCCTAATTGAATATTACAACAGATGAGAATACTGTTTGAGTCAATTTAATAAGAAAATACGGGAGTACAAAAATATAATAAGATGAGCAAAAATTATGGGCAGCAAGTTAAAATAGATAACATAAAATTAAATATTGCTTTAAGAAACAACCTTTTTAAAAATTTACTAAAAATAAAATAGTAGCAGTAGTGGCGCAGGAGTGCAAGAAACTGATTTAATTTCATTTTAAATAATTTATCTGTGGTCAACTTTTCCTAAAATTTAACACCCAAGATTTTTTTCTAAATACCACTTTTACTTCCTGAAAATATCCCATACGAGTACGTACTCAAACTTTAAAATATTAATACAAAGCATTGCTAACTTTAAAGTTAACGGTCATATATTTCATGCAAATGTTTAACCAGGAGTAGTTTAAATTACGGTTAAATGCACCTTATGTATATAGTTTAGGGTTCAAAATCCTTTGTTAAAGTTAAAAACGCCAAGTTGATTATTTTAGTTCGGTCGAGTTCACTTTGATTAAGCTGTTGTGGTTTGTTTAGATGGAAGTAAGTTCTACGACGATTATACAGGAGTTGGAGAAAAATATGCAAATCTCAAAATTGGTTTGGATTTTACTGTATAGAATTTAGGTTTTCACCTGCGCTTTTGTTTCCATAGTGAAAGTGAAACTTCCCTTCAGGGAATGAAATGTTTAATATTGAGAGCAGAGCAACAAAAAAATAAATGAAATATTAAATATTAATAAGTGTGGTTGAGCTCCGCCACTTGACATGCAGTGCCTCCAGAATTCGACGGAAAATGGGGAGCGGAGTGTCTTAACACTAGACTCCCTCTGCCTACTCTGATACGGGATAAATAACGATAATTTTCTTTTTAAGATAAATTTTCTCGACAAAATCGTCATTTAAACATTTTTTACTTTTGAAAAATCTAAAATCTCGAAACAACTGCATTGGAAGTTCTCAAACCAATTTGTTACGGAAATAAAATGATTAATAGCATATAATATTGTATGAACTCACGTACAGCCTCAACTCAACCCAACAATAGAATTAATCGCGTCGAAAGAAAAACCGTTTCCAGTTGGCACTGTTTCAAGAATTAATCTCGCCGGCTTAAAGTGATAGGTGCGGGGTGTGTTTTATACACATGCAATTTTTATGTTTCAATTCAATTCAATTTGAAGATTTCTGAATTCTTATTGAAATTGTTATGTTTTCCTGGGTATTTTTTTATATAAGTTTTGTGCTGGTGATGTCTTGTGATTTGTAATAAAGATAAATTTGAAATAAAAGGATATTAATTTTCACAACATTCTATTTTTATTTGCTTAGGCCACAGTATCACAATAACATCATAAAAAAATACCATTGTGGTTTAATTAGAACATATAACAAGTATGTAATAGACGGATATTTGCAGTTTGTGGGCTTAATTAGACAACACACAACGTTAAGTTACGCATTATACCAAAATTTTGCGTAACCCAATCAGGTAAAATTGTGTAAATCACGTTAGATGGCTGTAGATAAATATGGAAAATAATAATTTTGATTTTAACTGAATCGTAAGTTCGCGTCGATTTTCGTTGTTTTATTTAAAAAAAATAGTTTTATTACAATTTCTTATTATAATATGAATTTAAAGGCATGCTGTTATTAATCAAACTACAGTAATGTGGATTTAGTGTAAAATTTACATATTCTATTGTAATATCAAATAGATGATGATGCTTAACTAATAATGGATAGATAATATTTTAAATTTAAATGTGTTTTACAGAGCTAGTATCTTTTTTAAGCGCGGCGTTGAATTCCGCCACTGAGCTTTGGTGGAAAATGAGGATTGGTTGTGTCTTACTAGGAACAGAATGTCTTAATACTAGAATTCCTAGTTCCTTTGGCCTACCCTATGTACGACTACAGAACCCATAGGCATGTAGTTAAAAAAATATTGCTCTTCTCGATATATAAAGGTACTATTATTATGCAAAAGATGAACTTTATATCTCCTTTTTTCAAGAGAAACCTTTCAAGTAGCAATTTTTAAACAACCTCAGGGTAAACACTGCAAATTAAATTTTCATTATTCACATAAACTCCTATATTTGCCTCAATTTAATTAAAAATAATGGATTTCCGACCCTTCACTTGGACAGCAATGGACAAATCGTTCTACGTAAGTTGACTTAACGAGACCAAGTTAGAAAATTCTAACCTCTTTCCAAATCTACCTAAATATAACCTTTATTATTGATGTAATAAGGAGGATATTCGCTTACTGGCGTGTTGCGAGTTAAAATTTTTGGTAAATAGCCCTGAAACGTGACGTCATTCTTGGCAGTTACACCCACGCTTGGAAAAGGTGAGCCACACTGGGATGTATACTCTAACAAATGTAAGCGTTGAAACATGCTATAAAGTACTTGAATCTAATTGAATATATAAAAAAAGTAATAAAAATACTAAATAGTTACAATATAAATGAAATGGCGAAGTCTTATTGTCAACGATATGTATTTTTATAGCAGAGTAGACAATTGGAGGCTTGGCACCTAGTGTTAAAACACTCTGTTCTCATTAAAACACTACAGTTTTTCACTTAACCTCAAATTCGTTACGTATAATTTTTTTTTCAAATTACTAAGCCCAACTGATATAAAGTCGATATTGTAACATAACCTGATTTATCCTTACCATGAAATATGAAGACATTATGCTTAATATAAAACATACTCGTATGTCCAATCCATATTGAAACCACGTAGATGGACTCGAGAGAGTACAAGCAATTCTATAAGAACACGAACAGAAAAACTAGTCAACGATATCGATAGCTAGTCTTATTCAACTATTTTCAATACAAACGTATATAGATCCTCCCGGGATTAAATACAATGATGTAAGATCGAGCTGTTCTTAGCTCTATATATTACAGAGCGGTACCTAAAGGAGTGAATGTCTGCTCAAATGGTCTAGAAAGAAATATAACTTTCAAATGCAAATGTGTATTTTGGTTTCTATAAAAGATTTAGTATTGGATTTTCAATATAAAAGTCTCGATATTGAAATAAACTGCGGAAAATAGAATAAGTTATTGCCAGATATTAGAGATAGTGGGAGGTTTATGTTGTAAGTACTGTAGCAAGTTAAAAATATTTTGGGTTTTTTTATTTTTTTATTTACTATATAAATATTTTAAAAACTGTTACGACCAACGTTGTGCTTTCCAAATTTATAAACTTTTGAACGTCAAATTCATTTAATTTCACAACTAATTCAAAAAAAAAGTACATTTATTATTAAAAAATACGAATTTAAAATATAAAAAACATAAAATTGAGGTATAAAAGTTAAAATCTATATTTACAATTGATATTTATACAATTTTAGTACATTAGATTATTACATAATATTTTAGCTGTTTCCGGTGGAAATTTTCTCTTAAATTACATGAAACATATTTATGATATGCTAACACTTAGAGAGGTAAGAGAATTCAACGGATCCTTTCGCCATGTGGTGACGCTTAGCGCTACACAATACAATTTAGCATAATATCTGAATGATGTATGAGTATTTCTGGTGTTTTGTTTCGTGAAAATGAACGTTTTCCTAGGGAAAAAGTATTTTTTTTATGTTTGTTTATTCTTATGTATATTATGTGTTGTAAATAAGTATAATATAATCTAGTATTAGGACACCAAAGGCTCAAACCTATCCAGATACTCCGTTTCCATTAAGACTCGAAACATTGCACGCTTTAAGCTTTACCAGCGCGATGAAATGAAAACACTGATTACCTCGAGTACGAATCGAACCCACAACCATCGCATTTACACATATCGTCGAGCCACCGATCATCTACGACGGCCTTAATATGCATATCACTCCCAATATATTCATATTATAATGTTCTTAATTGCGAAATAGTAACAAAAGCCAGCACAAGGCTAAAACAATGGTATCCATTTGAATGAATTAATCAGAACAGTCACGATTCGACATAATGATGGCACGAAGTAGGGAATGTAACTTAGGGAAAGTTACTCAACAAAAACTTTGGATACCCAGTAGGTACCTAAGTGCTATAAAAAAGTTTCATAAATGATATCGAGACGTTGTTCCCTTCGAGTGTTTACGTGCTTACGGATATTTATTGATTTTATACTTATCTTGTTTTTCTTCGTTTGTATGTATTATATTTTTAGTTTGAATGTTGTTCTATTTTTCTTTTTTATGGGGCCAGTCATGGCGCAATGGCACAAGCGAGTCAAACTGTTGTCAGTTTGATTCCCAGCCGAGAACATGAAATATTTAATATTTTTATTTTCCTCGTTCTGGTAACAAGTAAAAACAGCAATATTTTGAGTGAAATATATATAGTAGGTAATAGTTAAATAAGCTCCACGCTGTATCTCGTACACAGCAGGATAAGCAGTGGGAAAAAGGGTTTCCACAAGAAACAACGGGAAAACAACTTTCCACCGAATTTGGAGACATTGCGTGTTGAATGGAGAAACTCAACGCTGTGCTTTACCTGTACACCAGAACGATACATCAATTTAAATAAATATTTAATTTTATCGAGTGGGGACCTGTTCACAAACTGTCACGTTTACAGTCATATGCTTCTGCCCCCACGCCTCTCTAAGCACTATAATATTTTATCAAATTACAAAAAATATACAAAAATATTACAATAAAACAAAAAAAAGTTGATGCATAACTTGGCAAGTGGATTTGCTGATTAAAACGGAAACTATTACGTATAATATGTACTGTACGGTACGTACTTTCAAACGCGCTGATATAGGAAGTCCGCTACGCCTGGACTGACGTGAAAAAGTTTCAAAAACTGGTAGTGAATTATAAAATTTTACGACACATTCCCCTGAAACGGGAATGTTGTATATCATGGCATTTTTGTGAAAAAATCCAACTTTGAACTTTGTTTGTTCCTGTCAGATTTTCTATAGTTGTTTAATTCAATCTGCCGTTTACTTCTTTTGTGAATGTAACTGATTCAAAAAGTTATATTTTAGTACGATGTTTATCCTTATGTTGTACTACTATACTGAGCTTAAGTTTTAGTCAAATAAATAAAATAAACAAATTAGCTTCACGCTGTATCCCGGACACATCAGGGTAGGCAGAGGGAACCTAGTGTTAAGACACTCCGTTCCCCACTTTTCGCTGAGTTCTGGAGGCATTGCGTGGTGAGTTGCGGAACTCAACGCCGCGCTTCGCCTCGACACCAAAGCGAAGAAATGAAAGTATAAATATAAATAAATGTTTAATTTCCTCGAGTGGGGATCCCACCCACAACCTGTCGAGTTTACAATCACACTTTGTGCCCCTGCGCCACGACTCGCCTCATTTTAATCGGATATTATAAAAGATTTGGTTGTGGGTTTCTACACTCAACGAATTATTTCTGTTGGATAGAAAATTCGTCTCTGAAAACCTCTTTTCACCTACTCTTACTTATTACAAAAAGCAGCTTTACCCTTTTCCCCACAGAGCAGCGTAGGAAGATAAAAGCCAGTGTAACATATAATATACTGATACCCGCTTTTTAATGCGATTGTGTTTTAATATGATTTAATTTGTTATTATTAATAATAAATTAATTAATAATTAAGTAAAATAATAAATTTTAATAAATTTATATAGTAATTTTGTATTAGCAATACTTTGATTAATTTTATGTATAACTATTTAATATCGATTAATGACTATGTTCAAATTAAAATAGTTAAAATGGGAAATAGTCTAAAATAGGGTATATCGATACTGTTTTCAACGTTTGTTTTATTTCCGCCCCAGTAAAGAACTCTCGGCGTCCCCTTTATCCACAAATTGGGACGAAATGCGGAGAATGGAGTGTTGATGTTACATTTTCCACCAGAATCCGAGTTATTGCTAGTTGAGTGGTGGACCTTAACGCCGCGATTTGTCTAATTCTGCCAGAGCGATGAAATGTAGAGAATCATTTACCCCGATCGAGGATTAAATCCATGTTCTTTATGTAGAGTCCTCAATACAAGACCACATTGACATAAAAAATAATATAAGTTGCGTTAATATTATAAATTAAATTTATAAACTGATCTTGTAGAGTCATCTAATGAGGCTCTTACTTTGTGGTTTCTGTTATTGAAGTTATATAGCGCCTGGCTGTTCATGAGGTTTATCGTAGATATTATTGATCTTTAATTTGTAGAGATTTTTTTACGCTGCGGGCAGTGTCGCGGCAAAGCGCGGCGTTGAGTTCCACCAGTCAACTATCTCATAACGCAGTACCTCGAGAATTCAGCGGAAAACGGAGGATTAAGTGTTAACATTAGGTTCCTTCTGATTACCCTACTATGTGTTGGATACAGCGTAAAGCTCATTTAATGTGAATTTAATTTAATTTAAAATTGTATTTAGCTTCACGCTTCATGTTTCCTGCACATGACAGAGTTCGTAGAAGATACCAGTGAGCTTACTGTTAAAAAACTCCGTTTTACCGCATTCCGGTGCCATTACGTGTTAAATGGCAGAATTTGATGCCACTTAGCGTCGATGTTAGCGAGAAGAAATGAAAATTTCAAATATTTTTATTTTCCCGAATATAAATCGAACCGTTTTTATTGAAAATATTTAAAGCAGTACCCGTTTTAGCTGTAAAGATCTTGTGGTTCCGTCCCTTCTCATTTTCCACTTAATGAGAAATATTGGTCACTAAGTAACGAAGCTCAATTAGGTTAACAAAATTATTTAATTAACCTATAATTATTTTTTATATAAAAATATGTTTTAATTTCAATTTTAAGTCACAATCTGAGTGATTCGTTAAATATAATTGAATCTCATTACTTTTTTTTTCATATAAAAAAGAATAAATTTTGAAGTTAACCACAGAAACTCATGAGGACGTCGTTGCACATTGGATTCGATCAGAACTTTACTACGTTATATTTAATTTTTTACTTTATTTTCTTTGCTATGTTAGTCAAAGCGCAACGTTGAGTTTTGCCATCAATATCTAATGTATCTAAAAAATTATGGTAATTTTCGAATACAGTGCTTAACACTGAATTCCCTTTGTCTATCCTACTCTACGCGAAAAATATTCTTATAATTACAGATATAAACGCTATATATCAACGTGATCCCATACTAACCAATGTAGCCAACAAGTAACAGGCTCACGAAACGTAATCTTTTGCATAAATCTAATTGTAGACATACCACATAATCCAACGTCACACCAGTACTTCCCTAATTTATTGTTCACTTCCAAACCAAGTGTCACACGGGCATTTCAAAATCTCTAAAACAAAAACCCGTAAAAAAACATTCTCGTTTTATATAAAAAGTCGTGGAATGTACACCAAAAGAAAAATGTCACCGAATAAATTTTACCAACGAAAAACTCGAGTGTAATATAAATTTCATGAGTACATCGCCAGTTTTATTAACAGATTGTAAGAGTTTGATTTTGTAATGAGATTTTATTTAAAATTTCGTTTACTTTTTACTGATTTAAAGCTATTTTTCTTGTATTAGCATATATAATATATAAAAATAGCACTATAGGTCATAAAAGCTATGGTACAATGGTCTATAACAGTTAGAAGCATGAAATGGTGATTGTCGGTACAAATTTTAATTAGGAGAACTGCTGTTTACTTTTTCCAAGTATTTTCAGTACCTGTTTGATGAGGCAAAAGTCAATATTAGATACTGTCATAGATAAACGTAAGATAAAAATCAAATCAAATCAAATCATCTTCACGCTGTATCCCGCACACAGCAGGGTAGGCAGAGGGAACCTAGTGTTAAGACACTCTGTTCCCCACTTTTTGCCAAATTCTAGAGGCATTGCGTGCTGAGTGGCGGAACTCAACGCCGCGCCTTGCCCAGACACCAGAGCGAAGAAATGAAAATATAAATGTAAATAAATATTTCACTACCTCGAGTGGGGATTGAACCCACAACCAGTCGATTTTACAGTCACACATTGTGCCTCTGCGCCGAATATTAATGTAACAGTAATTTATATCGATATAAATATATTTACATCGAACTACCTATTTCATTTAATATCATCCATTTTAACAATTAAATAAAATTTCATGAATTATTAATATTAAAGTAGAGCCAAACCTTTGAGATATTATTATTATATACTGACGATATCATTAATAATAAAAAGTCATGGGAAAAATAATTTTCAACATGTATAATTTTTGAATTTCAGTATATGTATTTAAATAATTTATTCAATATATAATAGACTTTATGTATGTAATGTACGTATATTTACTAAGAAATGTAGTGTGAAAAGTATAATATGGGAGGCCTACCAGTAAGACATGGGTCCTCCTTGGCTGTGTCATCGACTGATCGAGACTTACCTGAAAAAAAAAACAATAAAAAATTATTTACACATAAGAAGATAACAGAAAATTGTAGTTTGATGATGGTTGATTGATGATTTATCATTGGTTACTTAGTTACTTTTTTAATTTTTGGCTTTTCATTTTACCTCCTACTTACCACCCGAACTCAAAACACTACGTCTTAGATGTCGGAACCCAACCCCAGTTTGACTTACCAGAGCGAAGAAATGAAAATATTATCATTTTCATCAAACATAGCATCAAATTCATAAACTCAATAATAATACTTTTTTTTAACTTCACGCTGCATCCCGCTTATAGCATGGAAAAGAGAGAAAATTTGAGAATCTCGAGTGGGAATGGAACCCACAACCTTTCACGTTTACGCCACGGCCCCAATATCTAAAGTTATCAAAATGAAAACAATATTATTATTATTAATAATTGAATCACACATAACCTCCACATTTCATACATACCGATTACATACCGACAAAATATACCTACGTAATAATTACAAATGCGGGCGATTGGCTCCCATCCCATTAGTTCTGATTTAAAGCGAAGTGGCCCAAAGACCGCACGCCCATTGCAAATGATAAACGCGTTGTATTATGCAGTGGCTTCATTTAATTTTCTAGCTTTTTATTATTATCTATGTTTCATTTTTTATAAGATTAATTTGTTTTGGTTTGTTTCTTTTTAGTCTGTTTGTTGGTATAGGATTGTTTTTTGTTTTTGAAATGTTTGTTATGTCATCGATCGTTGATATAATAATCTATAAGTTTATACTATAGTATTTATTATTTATTATTATATATACACCATTCCTGCGTTACTTAATAACTAACGGATAACGCAGAGTTGTAGTTGAACTGAATTCCTTCAAGTTCCCTGAGGTTCCTTGAGGATTATAAGGTAGAACTAAAAAAAATATTGATTTTTTTATCAAGAAGAGAAAATATGCTATATCACATTCTAAGATTTAAAATTCGTACAGCGTATGCAAGTACATAGAGTTAGCTGCAGCTCACAACATCGCTTGCGTAGTATATTAAACAATGGGAAATATGTGTGTTTTCCCGTTTTTAAAATTTCATGTTTTCCTATAATCCTTCCATTTATCAAGGATATTCCAAAATTTCAGGAAATATATTTTATTTTGTAAAACTTTAATATTATACATTGTGTAATTTTAGAACTACATCGAAATGTGGGTCTTTATTTATTCCTATAAGCATACAGTAAGAAAAACTTAAAAAAAAAAACAAAATCACCTTCACGCTGTATCCCGCACACAGCAGGGTAGGCAGAGGGAACCTAGTATTAAGACACTCCATTCCCCACTTTCTGCCGAATTCTGGAGGCATTGCGTGTTGAGTGGCAGAACTCAACGCCGCGCTTAGCCCCGACACCAGAGCGAAGAAATGGAAATATAAATTTAAGTAAATATTTCATCTCCTCGAGTGGGGATCGAACCCACAACCAGTTGGTTTTACAGTCACACTTCCTGGCACTGCGCCACGACTGGCCTCTAAGAAAAACTTAATACATCTAAATTTAACTTACAAATTCAAACAGAAAACTATTCAAAAAAGGCAATTCCATCTACATCCATGAGAGATAACGATATTAAGCCATAAAATTTCAATGCCACAAGTAACTAAACATCTAACTTTTTACTGCTCGAGGTTGTTGTCTTCTTCTACTTACATCTTATGATATTTTTATTGCAAGGTGAAACGAAACGATTCGAGCATGTTTATTGTATCTTAACTTCACAAACATTTTCAATTTTATAACCAACTTTATAGCGAGCGAATATAAGAATTGGATGGCCCTTATAACCACTGTGTTACCGATCACATTGGCTTGCGTTACCGCTGTGGTCGATCTTTTGAGATAAAGTTATTTAACGTCAGTATTATGTTATTTGAAGGCAAAAGAGTACTCTAACTAGCAAAACAAAGGTAAATAGAGATTCAAGTTATGTAAACATAATATTTTGTTAAAAGCGACTTCTTTTCAGAAAAAAATCACAGTAACTTCTTTGTTTCGAGCCGTTATAAGTGAAAAATCCTTCGTCATAGTAAACATAGAACTTAACCTAGATTTTGACAAGCGTTTGAACTGCAACGAACTTATAAAATTAATTAAATAATAATTAGGTGAGTTTTCTTTTCCCTTAATTTTATTAATTTTAAATGAAATAATAATTATTAATCTTGTTATGGTTTATTGGAAATAAAAATCGTCGGCTGATAGTACTCTTGTTAACTTTGTGAGGTTGTTTTAATTTTATATGAGGCCGTCGTGACGCATAGGCACAGCGTCTGTATGTGAACGCGTCTGTATGTGGGTTCGATTCGGTTCTTTTACCGAATACACAATACGCGTATGTGTCTCATATCTAAGGTAACTTTAAGACATTTTTTTTTTATTTTCAATCTTTCTACAATCTTTAATTTACTGTGGAAAAAAATGTGGAGTGAATCTATCACATTTCTTGTTACAAGAAGTTTGAGTTGGGTTCCGCCACTAAGCACGCAATGCCCCTGAAATTCAGCGAAAAGCGTCTTAATGGGAACGGAATGTCTGAACACTAGCTTTCTATATTCCCTCTGAATACCCTGCTATGTTCGGGATACAGTGTAGCTAAAAAAAAAGAGAAGAGCAATTACAAATGTAAACATAGCTCCAACAAAAATTTAAACCCTAAACCCACAATCATCAAATATGATGAATATCATGAGGTCAGTCGTGGTACAGAGGCACAAAGTGTTACCGTAAAGCTGACTGGTTGTGGGTTCGATTCTCAATCGAGACTCACTGTATCACATCAGGGTAGGCACAGGGAAGTGTTAAAACATCCTTTCCCCTACTTTCTGCCAAATTCTCAGGCATTGCGTGTTGAGTGGCAGACCTCAACGCGCCGCTTTGCCTCTACCCTAGAACGAAGAGATAGAAATATAAATTAAAGTAAGCATTGCATCTCCTCGAGTGAGGATGGAACCCATAACCAGTCGGTTATATAGTCACACTTTGTGCCTCTGCGTCACGACGGGCCTCAAATCATCAAATTTACTTAATTTCTTTTCAACCACACAACAGTCAGTTTTCACAGAAAATTTGTTTTGCCACTAGTCAGTCACCTCATACGAAACTACATTTGAACATAAAGTTAAAAATATCTAACCTTGGCCCATATGATGTGTTATTGAAGTCTAAAACGGCTCTTTTACTCGAGTCTTGAGAGCCCTTAACGCGGAGGACGCTCGATGAACTGTTACGAGTTACGAAAATCGATTTAAATAACTCGATGCTCATTCAATTTAATTTGTTATAATATTATTTAAATGTTAATCGATTTAACTTAATATTTGTATGTTACGTAGATGGATAACAATCGAGAGAATTATAGTCGAGATTATGTTAGACTGTATGTAATCAGATTTTTATTGATTTCATTATACATACTATGTATGTACTTATATATAAGTATCAACAATATTTTTTTAAATACATAAAAATATTGGCGCAGGGGACAGTGTGACTGTAAACGCGACTGGTCGAGAGTTCGATCCCTATTTGAGGAAATTAAATATATATTCAATTTATCTTCGCTCTGGTGTCGAGGTAAAGCGCGGCATTGAATTCCGCCACTCAACACGCAATGCCTCCAGAATTCGACCGAAAGTGGGGAATGGAGCGTTTTAACGCTAGGTTCCCTCCGCTTATCCTACTGTACTGGGATACAGGTTGAAGCTGATAAAAAACGTAATAAACATATTAACAAAAAGTGTATATAATTGGGAAAAAAAAATCTAACTTACTTGCAATAATTATGCAAATACACGCGAAACAAATAAATGACTATTTAATAATAATACTTTGAAGAAACTGATAACAGAATTAAAGTTCATCGACCTCTAATTTTTTATTTTTCTTTCACGCTTCATCCTTAGCAGGATAGCCATAGAACGTTACGGGATCTGCTTACCTCTGTCACCTCGGCCACTGTCGTCAACCTCTTCATACATTTTTGATCACAACATATATAAAATACATTTTTTAAATTCATTTTTAAAAACGAAAAGAAAAGTTCTTGAGTGAGTAAAACATTAAAATAAAAAAAAATATTTTGTTTGTTTCTTTACATATTAAATTTTAAAGATATTATTAATTCAATCTGGTCAATTTATGGGCATTTAAAATAATTGTAATCAATATTAAAGTCCTAATAAAGTCTAGTAAAGTAAATAAAAATATTGGTGTTGCCTAAATTTAAAAGTTGTTTAAAAATTTCCAAAAACGAGCGTTGCTTATATCTCTATAAACAGAAATATCTTCAAAGAATCGAATTAAAAGCAGTCAAATTGAAAAGGAACCTAGTGTTAATACACTCCGCTCACAACTTTCCGCCCAATGCGAGGCAATACGTGTTGAGTGATGGAACTCTTTACCACGCGATTGTGTACATAATTATTAAATGAAACAAAATATATATAATCCTTAAGAAACTGGCTATTTACACTAAACTCCCCAAAACTCCTTTAACATGTTGTATAAACAATCAAACATCCTAAAAGTATCAGTACGACTAATGCCACAACGTCCACTAGAGCACGTTCCGGCGACAAAGGCAAGATCGTTGGAGATCTTTTAGCTTTGGTCACTCGTTAAGATTTCACGAGATAAGTCGCCCTCGTGTATGGTGATATTTGGTTTTGTATGGCCAAATGAACATCGTTGTGTGTGAGAAATATTTGTTTGGGGTACGGCTGTAAATGTGATATGTTGTAGGTTCGATTTCCATTGGATTAACTGAATATATTTAATATTTTGGTTTCTTCGCTCTGGTCTTAGTACAAGGCGCCCTCTACCTACCCTTTCATAACCGGGCGTAAATCTGAAAAAAAATATTTTAGCTCCCCGTAGCGATTTGCGGGATACAGTGTAAAGCTGCAAAAAAAATTTATTTAGTTGAACGCGCTAATCTCAGGTACTAATATTTCGAGACGAAAGAATATTTTTGTATTAGATAGTGTTTTTGTGAACGAAGTGTTTTTGTGAACGAAGGATATTTATTTTATGTTAATCGTTTCGATGTAATACTATGTCAACATGCAATGTCATAAGAACTCGACGGAGGGTGGGGAGCGGAAAGTCTTAACACTAGGTTCCCTCTGCCTCCTGTAGGCGGAAAATAAACAAGGTGAAGCTGAAAAAAAAATGAAGAAACAATAACAAATAAGCCTGTCCCGATACACTCTGAGCTGTGGGAATACATAATATTATGTAGCTTTTGTGAATCGACTTCAAAGTGACCAGATCAAAAGAAAAAAACTAAAAGTAATACAGTATGCTCGCTAGAAACGATTGCGGTTTGAAAAAGGACAAACGGATAAAAATGAAATGTTATTAAATGAAATTATATGAAAATATATGAGATTTTTAATATTTTCGTGACGTTTATGGTTGATAATAAGAATAACATATAAATGTTATATTCATTTGTATCTGTGAACACGTTGGTTGTGGGTTCAATTCATACTATGAGGTATATATTTTTTTATGTTTATGAATGCTATTTTTTTTTTCTCAATTTCACTGCACTATTTTCTTGACTTTTATGCTATTTTACACTTATCTACTTCCACGGGTTGGCTAGTAGAGTTCTCTTCTAGAGATATATAAGTACACAATTTGTGTATGAAATTTCCTAATTATGTTTTATTATGTATGAATTTGGTGCAAAAAATTAGTTGGAACTTGTATTATAAATATTTTCATTTTACTCTTTATGCAATGTTTTAAAAAAAATGTACTGTGACTGAAAAACATAGTGTCTTTACACTGAGCTATCCTCAATATAGTGATGCGCAAAAAAAGTCTTGAACATTTTTCCATACTCACTTTCCACTAGTTAGTAGACTAAACGAAGTTAGTGTTCATACACTTATTTTTACCTACCGCTCATATCTTTATTGGTAACCGAAAACCAAAACATATATTGATAGAAAATGAAAAATTACATTTCAACCAAATTTTGAAATATTTCAACATGACCAGACCTACTGAACTATTTACTACTTAAGCCTCACTCAAGCGACCAGCTGCGACTAATAAAACAGGCAGTAATTACCCAACACATTGTACCCGCTATACCGAGATCAATTACAAGGGACCGAACGATTCGTCGTTTGGTCTTCGTGTGGACTAATCTACGTGCAGTTAAACCTCTAATTAATGGATTTGGTATGCAATTAACGTTAAAGGAATTGATGGTCAAAAGACTGGAAATTGTGAAATTTCTCTATAGTTTGTAATGTTTGTTATTGAAAGTGGGGCCGGTCGTGGCGCAAGGGTACAAGCGTATAAACAACCGCCTGTGGGTTCGATTTCCATTAGAAAATATGTATGACATAATGTATATTTTCATTTTCTCGTCCAGTAGCGAGGCAAAGCGCGGCGTTGAATTCTGCCACTAGTGGTACAGAAGCAGTTCTTTTAGATGTAAGTAGAGAGAATCTCGTATTAAGACACTCCACTTTGTGATAGAATTCAAGTTTATGCACATGGAGTGGCGAAATTGAACACCGCGCGTTGTTTTATTATAGTATGGAAAAGTAAATAAAAATTGTATGTAATATTTAACTGAAGTTTATATTTAAATTTTATCCTTATAAGCTAGTATATATTTCTTATTGTTTCTTGTTTAAAGTAATATTAAATTGAATGTAGAGTATTGATGGATAATACCCTAAATCCCACGAGATATGCCCAAGGAAACCATTCCATGAACATAGCTTATTTTTAATCTTGCTTTTATACTTTCCTTTTTCTCAAGTCTTATTTTAATAACATTTATAAGAAATAAAGTTATATTATTTTATATATAAATGGTCTGCAAATGGCGTACTGGACGAAGAAAAAAGTGGATAAGTATTTCTTGTATTTCTTTCTCATAAGTAAAAGATGTATCTATCTATATCTATGCTAATAATAAAATAGTAAAATATCAATGTCTGTATATACAGAAGATATATATATATATAATTGATAAAACATTTTTAAATCGATTTAATTGCAGTTGTCATTATTATATTTTGCTAAGCTTTCTTTGACATTTATCATACCATTTTAAACAAAATTATTGGATCAAATTGCTATAAATCATTATTTTACTGAGTTGACTGAAACGTTGCTTTTCAATATAGATATTGTTTTTAATATGATATTATAATAAAAAATTAAATATATATTGGAGATCAGTAAATAAATCATTATGTTGTACAAACGTGAGTATCGTTTTTATGAAAATGCGTATTGAAGGTTTGCTAAAAAAAAATCAAATCCACACTCCAATCCATTGACAACACAAATCGATTCCACAAACACTCGGTACACACATTGTCGAGTAATGTAAACTCAACGCGCACACCAGTCCTTGTAAAAACGTATTAAACTTATACTGAAGCCATCTAGTCCGAGTGTACTCGAGAGAGCAATGCATCTCAGTAATTATGGTATGTACGTCCGTATGTACGTGTAACGAACGCGTCTTTCTAGAGAAAGTGAGTTATAAAAGCTTTACGATCACTTTTATAGCAGATTTATTCTTGATTTGCTGATTAGAGAACTTTAATTATATAGTTTTATTAGGTGAAATTATTTTTTTATAGAATCTTTATTGCCTCTTAAGGCAATAAAGACTTTTGCCTTGAGGCCAGTCGTGGCGCAGTGGCACAAAGTGTGACTGTAAAACCGACTGGCTGGCGCGGTGTTGAGTTCTGCCACTCAACACTCCAGCCTCCAAAAATTCGGCAGAAAGTGGGGAACGGAGTGTCTTAACACTAGGTTCCCTCTGCCTACCCTGCTGTGTGCGGGATACAGCGCTTTGGCGTACTCAGATTTAAATTTGCACATTTAAAAAAAAAATATATAGAGTTCTATTTCTTTTTTTGTTTTTAGGAACAAATGTTTAATATTAAATCAAAGGCTTTGCTTGTGCTGTACATAAAAGAAAAAATCGATCAAGTGACACGGATTCGAGCACGACAGACTTAATATATTTTATTCAGTTCATTAGTATTTGTTTTTCGACAACATAAAAACGTCATCGGTAAAAATTTTTACTATCTTACTACCGTGGTTCATGAGATACAGCCTGGTGCAAAGACAGATTTTTAAAATAAATAAATAAATAATGCTTTATTCAGTAGGTAAATGTTACATATACACTCTAATTTAGATGGAATATGGAAAAACAAGACAAAAATTTAGTAGAGGTGAGCGATGGCAGCAATACTAGTATGAACTGTGTCACAGCTGCCAGCATCTTTGCCCCTTAAGACACTATTTCGATGACAAATGTGAAAATACTCGTCGATTACATAAAATTAGTATGACAAAAGCTAGATAAAGGAATTAAAACGTAAGATTTAAATCAATTATTGAAAAAGATCTATTAGATTCTGTATTATTACCACGTGTTAAATGTGTGTGTGTGTGTGTGTGTGTGCGTGTGTTTATGCGAGTGTTTGCGCGGGTATGTGTGTCATGTATGTAACTTAGCTCCAAAGAAAATTCTCCGTGTCCATGTAGGACAACTTCTGGAGCCAGGTGTCAATAACTTTTTTACATTTCGCAAAAGGTAAAGGGTAAATGTTGATAATTTTGTTAATATTATTGTATAATCAGAAGATGAACGTATAACGGAGTCTTAGTAATAGGGTTCCGTTTTATCCTTTGTGTACGAATCACTAAAAAAAAAACTTAGTTTTATTATTTAACTTCAAAAGAAACTTTTACTAAGAGAATAAAAAGATTTGCGTCACTCTTCATCACGTCATAACGCCAAGTAGGCCTAAAAATAGATGATATAAAAAGATAGATAAAAAAATATATTTCTTAAGCTATTTACTTCAAAACATTGTACTTGTAAACTTGTAAAATCGTTATACAGCTTTAAAACTATATATATAAATATTGCCAACCCGCCTATGGCGTCGCCCGCTTGAGTTATATGTTTTTTTTTTACTTTTCTCTATCCCCACATAGCAGGGTAGTTAGAGGGAACCTAAGAATCTAGAGTTAAGACACTACGAGTACGTTCCCATTAAGAGAGCAAGTGCTTTGCCTTCGTTTTATAAATATAATTCCTCCGAGTGAGAATAGAAACCACAGCCGTTGCTTTTACATTTGTAATTTATGCATAAAAAAATATATAGAACAGGTAGACGCACGCGGCTTCGCCTGCTTATTTGCACCCTTAGGGTTAATTCTAAAAAAACATTAACAAATATTTTTAACAGTCTGAATTTAAATTTTTATAAAAACCGGTGGCCATTTAAAGATTTTTCCATATAAACTTTCAACCCCTTATTAGACCTCTTAGGGGGTGAGTTCTAAAAAACCATGAAACATGTGTTCAAAGAAATATTTTTAAGAGTCTGATTTTCAAATTTTATAAAAATCGGTGCCGTTTTAAAAAAAATCGATATAAACTTTCAACCCCTATTTCATCTCTTTAGGGTTAAAATTTTTCAAAATCTCTTCTTAGTGGATGTCCAAACTAAAAATAAACACAACCGTCCAAATTTCACGTTTCTATGCACAGCGGTTACGGCTACCTCACCTTACCTCAGTCAGTCAGGTTCATGTCCTTTTATATATATAGATATATAAATTGTATGAAATTTTAAGATGTCAATAAAATTAATCCACTTTAGACTCAATTTGAACAAAATATAGTCTACAGTGTTTTTTTAAAAATTAAAATCCGGTCCAGATTATCATCATAAAATTCATCTGGGGTACCTTGTGTTTTGTCTGTGCGTTCTATATATAAAGAATTTCGTCATAGTAATTTCTAAGGCCCCACGGACATCTAAAAATGTCAAATTAACCGGAACCTCAACAAGGTAACCGTTTATTTACGTTTGAAAACAGCAATAAAATATTAGCTTACATGATTTTTTTGACTTTCTATTGTTAACTGAGAAATATGATGGCAGCATATGGAATCAGCTAATTAGCTGATGTTTTGTAGCGATAGTAAATTGATGAAATTTTATTTAGGGTAGGCACAGGGAACCTGGGAACCTATTGAAAGATAAAGATGAGCTGCATTTTAAAAAGTAATATTATAACTCTGTTCTTAGTAAGATACTTCCGCTTTCTACTGCCGAATTCTAGAGGCACTGCGTGTTAAGTGGCGGAGCTCAACGTCGCGCTTCGCCTCGTTACCTAAGCAAGGAAATGATAATAATCAATTATCTTGAGTAGTAATCGAACCCATAATACGTTTACAGGTACACCTAGTGCCACTGCGCTACCCCAACTCTTATTTTATATATTTTGAAATCTTTTATTTACATTTTCAGTTAACATAGGCTGTAGAGAATAAAGACATAGTATTTTAACACAGAACAAGCTTAATTGGGGAGCGAAGTGAAAAGACAAAGTGAATTAGACCCGTGTTAGGGTTGTCGTTTTTGATAATTTTTATTTTTATTTACATATATAGAATTATTGTTGCATTTTGGAATTCCATTGTCTTTTTTTAATTATATAAAAATAAATCAATTAATTGATATAAAAAGTAATCTCATTTGTAAACATAAAAAAAATTAAAATAAAAAAAATTACAAGATGGAAAACTGAAATCTTTAATATTTATTAGAAAATTAGAGACATCTAAAACTTAGTCTTTCATTACATAATTAAAATATCATGTTACAAAAACTAAACATAGTATTAACACAAATAAAATAAAATAATAATAATAAGAACAAAATATTTTTTATATATTTCATAGGCCGCCGTGGCGCGGTGGGATAGCATTGATTAAGGTTCGATTCTCGCTCGGGGGAATTTTGACATTGAAATTATTTTCATTTTCTCTCTCTGGTGGACAAAGCGTTGTTTTAAATTCAATTTCGCTGACTTTTGGTGGGTAAGGCACTTATTTGCCTGATCATTGAGCAAAAAACGGGGATCAGATTGTCATAATACCTCCTGCGTACCCTGCTATTAATCAAAGTAAGTCTAACTTTTTAATATATTTTACACGAATTAACAACCCTGTAACGCGACTAAGTACAGTTTACACTGGCAGTGGCTTAAAATTTCGTACGTGACGAACATAAAATTTTTTTTGCATGTGAACAATGTCATCTTGACGAAATCACACCGACAATTTAAAATCAGCGTTACGCTGTGTTTTACGCACAGCCGGGTAGGCAGCGGGAACCTAGTGTTAAGAGACTCCGTTCCCCATTTTCCGCCGAGTTCTGGAGGCATTGTGTGTTGAGAGGCGGAACTTAACGCCGCGCTTTGCCTCAACACTAAAGCAAATAAATTAATATATAAATGTAAATAAATATTTCATTTCCTGGAGTGAGTATTAAACCCACAACCACTCGATTTTACAGTCACACTTTGAGCCTCTATTTGCCCTAAATTCAAAATTTTGTTTTTAAGTTTAGTTGGATGGCAATTGGAAATAATTGTTAAAATTTTAAATATAATTCTTCAATCGTATAGGAATCAAACTTTCAATAAATGAAATGTAAATGACACTACTACACTCTATCCCGCATACAGCAGGGTAGGCAGTGGCAATTTAGTATTAAGACACTCCGTTCCATATTTTCCGCTGGGTTTATCATGGCATTGCGTATTAAATAGCGGAACTCAACGCCGCGTCGGGCTTCTTCTATGTTGCCAGTGCGAAGAAATGATAATATTAATAAATAATAATTGATCTCATCCAATAAATCCACAACTCACACTCTCACCCCTATGGTCTCCAAACTTATATAATAATTTTGATATTTTTTTTATACTCCGCACATAGCAGGGCAGATAGAAAGAACCCAGAAACCTAGTGAGTGAGTAAGACGCTTCTTTCCCATTAAGACACTTTCGTTCACCGCTGTCTTATTTTCATACAATGTTTCATTTCTGCGAGTGGTAATCGAACCCACAATCTATCGCTTTTGCGGTAGCACGTTTACACGCCATACGCCATGCCCCGCGCTACGCCACGACTGGCCTCATTTTATTGATTTTAAATAATAGAATATGAATAAATAGTGAAGTCAGAGGATAAAACAAAATATTTACCTGTATATTTAAAATTTCATCTATTCTGGTTTATAGGGCGTTTAACTCCGCCAACGATGTCCTTTTTTGAAAAAAACAAATATAAAGAGCAATGCGTTACTTAGATAATTCTGCTAACTTCGCCAAATTCGCCGAAATTTGTATGTGAAGTGATAAAAAGTATCTAATAAGGAAAATGTTTTAAAACGTAGTCTCTTTACTGTTTACTCCAAAAGCCTTTACCGGAGCTATTGTGTGCTATTTGTATGCAAAATAAGTGTTTTTTCCTTTGAATGGCTTGTTTAATTGAAATAAAAGTCGTCGGTATTAGAAATAACAAGGTGGAACTGGGAAATCGATTGTTGAAAAGAACAAAATGTGAATGTAATACGCTTTACGAAAATTTTTAGGATTTTTTTTTAGAAAAATGTATGTATCCTACCTTTCACGCTTTTTCCCGCATATCAGGGTAGATAGAGGGAACCTAGTTTTAAGCTACTTCATTTTACAGTTTCAGTCCATTTTTTATGACGTAACGAAACAACGCCGCCGCGATTTATCTTCTAATTTAAGCGAGGAATTAAAAGAAATTATTCCTTCAAATGAAAATCGTTTACAATAAATATATACATATATACATATAAATATATTCTACATACTCTATAAAAAGTAGTTCAACACATAACTAAGACAGAAACTATTTCAACACAACCTCGTTAATATGAAACGACCCATTACCATAAAGACAAATTCTTGACTATTGTTAGCATCGGAAGTGCGGTGTCGGATACATGTCAGCGCTGTATGAACTGACCGCTACAAATATTTCAATTATTACAGATATGACAATGATCATAGCAGGAACATACGTGGGTATGGATACGCAGGTTGTGGGTTCGATTCCTATTAGAGGAAATGAATTATTTAATATTTTGTTTATTTTTGAGCTAAAACTGAAGAAATTGAAAATTTCGAAAGGCAAAGGTTCTCACATAGGTTTTAGGACCGTTGCAGTTCTATTTTAGCTATTATTTATAGTAGATTTAGACCAATATGCTTTAAATATCGTACTTGCTTATAACTTCTCAGGACCTGTATTATCTACAGCAAGTACTTTTACTTTTTTCAATTCAATGTTTTATATGGAGGTATATAAACTAGAGATTCAAACGCGGCGTCTTTGTTTTTTAAAACATAATTTTAATAAGAAATATTTTATAACCTCTCTTATACCTCTAAGATTATGTGAAGAAAGTTTCATGATAATCGGTTGAGTATTTTTGGCGTGAAGGCGAGACAAACAAACTTACATTCACCTACATTTATAATATTAGTATGACTATCAATTGATTGATATAATTCATATTTTTTTATATAAACTTAATTCAAAAACTGTATTAAAACAAACACTAATCATAAGCGAGCACAAATAATATATTTTTATTCTATATCATTTTTCACTCGACCTCGTTCTCGACTCACTCATAGAAAACCATACAGGAGTATTATAGGCAGGATAATATGAAATTAACGTGGCAGCAATTACCATATTATGTGATTTTCTTTCAAAACATGCAATTATTAACTTTACCGCCTTCATTTTAAAGGTTAGAATGCAATTCCACATACCATTGAATACACGCAAAGTTTCTAGCTATATGGATATAGTTAAAAGTAAGAAGGCTCAACTTTAATTAACATTTCTCATTGAAGTGCAGAAATCTACGAAACGGGCTTTAGTTTCTCGTGTAATTTCCATCCGATTGAGTTTATCGATAAATCTACATAGTTATAAGTACTCTTTGAATTGTTTGGCTGCGTATGTATGTAGAAAAAGAAACAGTATTTCTTTTCCTTTTGTGCAATTTGATGTATAATTCTTATAGCAATCAATAGTTTACATATCGTTATGTTTTTATGAGTTCTTTCTTTTCTCCGTTTCATATGTTTCTCTAGTGTCTTTACATGCAAAACTTGGTCGTACCTATAGGACCCATTTCAGAGATATTGGCTTACGTAGCTGAACGCCACATTTTGGCTAATCATAGTGTCTACATAATTTTTAAGGTTTCGTACTTCAATAGCTAAAAACGAAATCTTTATAGGATTACTTTAATGTCCATCTGTCCCTTTGTCAAGACCATTTATCTCGAGATTAAATGTAGATATCAACCCTTGAAGTACAGATCAAGCTTTTAAGTACATACGAGCATTTATGTTTTGATTTTGCTGGACTTTGTATGAAATTTGCCGTGTAATCAAATCTTATAGAGTACTTCCCTTAGAGAACTTATAGAGATATGGGAAAAATCCGGAAACTGAGAATTTTAAAGTTTCACATAATTTTTTTCTCATTCGTTCCTTCATTCATTACAAGCTTATATTTGTAGTTCATTCCATACAAAACGAGCATATGGATCGTAAATTTAAGTTTGTAAACTTTATTCGTGTATTCCCCGTATAAAATTATAAAATTTGGCAAGAAGTGCAAACTTGCAGTACAAATGAAAATGGAAATTTATGTCTATATTGTAGATAAATATTCTATACTCATAATTACATTTTATTTCATACAAAATGAGTGCATACGCTTGTAAGGAAAAAATTGTAAGTATTTATAACCTGACTTCTCGTCGAACTACAACCCGGAAATTGGCATGGAAGCCTATATAGTAGTCCGATTCACACTTGACCGGTTTTTTAATTTACACAGTCATCCAGAACAGTCTTCTCTTTCCAAAGAGCTGTAATAACGTTATCTAAATCATATTTCCTAATTAATTATTTCTTAACCAACAATAATTTATATTACAAACCGCTTGGGCCACTAAGATTAGGAGATTTGCTTGTGATTGACGAGGGACTGGAATGGTGTAAAAGGCTCATAATACTCGAGAGAGTATGTAAACTACTCACAAATAAACTGTCTAGAAATACACGTAATTGAATACAAGAATCTTAAATTAGTAAACGCTATGTACTTTAAGACGCAGTGGTGGTGGCGTCTGACTGTAAACGAGACGGTAATGGGTTCGATTCGGATGTCGTATACGAAGAGGTTGATAACAGTTAGATAAAAACAGATAAGGCGAAAGAGATATGCAGAGATAGCGCTTGGCACCATTTGAAAGTTTATAACAAAAAATTAACTGAAATTGCTAATTTAGTACAGACATTTTTTTGTTCTCTAATTAATGCACTTGATTTTCTATTTACAATGCACAATTGTTATTTAAATATTATTTGATGAAAATGTCATGACACAGGTGGACATAAGTTCGATTCCTGTAAATATGTGTTTTTTTCCATTTTCACGCTTTGATATTTTGTTATTTTTTTGATATGTAAACAGACGAAGTACGGCGGTTAGTTTACCCACTCAACCTACAAGTTCACAAAAATTCAGCGGAAAGTGGGAACAGGGTCCCAACATTAGGTTCCCACGGCCCAACCTGCTACATATATTCAATATAACATAAATATATATTTCCTTTATCTGCAGCACACCGCAAAATTTTATTTTTCAATTATTTTTCTTATAACTGTACAACACAACTTCGTGAATAGAATTTCACTAAAGCATTTCTTTATTTCATAAAAGAGATTTCAGTTAAGAAACTCTACATTTTATACAAAAATTGTGTACAAAATTGTTTAATTAAAGCAAAAAACGAGGTTACGATTCGTTTCTTTCGATGGCATTTTATAACTCTTAGGCTAAAGAGGCCGCAATCAAATAAATTCTTAACAACAAACTTTTGAAATAAAATTGATACGAAACGCCCTAAGGTACGCTTTGGAGCTCCAAGTTCTTTTTAATTCATATTTCATTTGAATATCTCTAAAAACCTATTAATAATAAAGAAGAGAACTTAAAGTAACAAACTTTGAGAGACCTTTTCTGGTTTTATACTTTCACGCATTTCTAGGCCTTGTAGGATCCTATAACATCTATTTTTTACCTGGCTATGAATGATTTAAAAAAAAATCAGCTTTACGCGGTATCCTGCTCTCAGCAGGTTAGGTAGAGTGAACCTAGTGTCAAGACACTCCGTTCCCCACTTTCTGCCGAATTCTGGAGGCATTGCGTGTTGAGTGGCAAAACTCAACGCCGCGCTTTGCCTCGACACCAGAGCAAAGAAATGGAATTATAAATTTAATTACAAAATCAGTCGGTTTTACAGTAACACTTTGTGCCGCTGCGCCGAGACTGACGTCGTGAATGATTTTAGCCTACTTTATATCGATTACTGTTGAAAAATATAAAAATTAAATCTATTGTTAATTTAATGTTAATATAACATATCAAACTGGCAACACCTGGTTGCAAGAGCCAGAGATCGAGCTCAACAGCGTACTATATGAGAATCCAATGGCTTGGTGAAATTAACAAACCTTTAAAGGTTAACTGTGGACGTCAAAATATTGCAACATTATTTAGAAATATTTAATATTTGTAAGAGCTAGTAAAATAAAATAATGTATATGTATTGAGTTTATAATTATTTATATTGTACCGACCTTTTTTTCTTTACCTTTTTTTGTCTGCCGTTATGACAGCGGCGTTGACATTGAAGTTCATTTTAAGCAATATTACTTTTAGCGAAAAAAGTAGCGGGATTTGAATCCGCGCCTCTTGAAAACCATCTAAAGATATTCTGACTACTAAGCCATACGTTCTCATCAAGCAACGTCGAAATTACTATACGCTTGTTACAGCTTATTTATGTTGTTAGTACCTCTGTAGGGAGATTCTTACAAATTTCCGCTACACAAAGATAATTGCTTAGAATTATCATTTGGCAAGAGAAAATGTTGTTTATTAAATATTTTTAAAATGTTATTCCACTACTCAGGAAAGAAAAATACTTATTTAGATAACGTATAAACATTTTGGACGTAGTATTTTCGATGGATTTGAACCCGCGTTGTATGTAAATGATAGGTGTGCGGTCTTTCATACCGTGGTCGATGTTTAAAACAAAATTAATCTCTAAATTTACATCTTTTATATATTTATACATTTTGTCATAGAAATTGAAGCCACTGAGAGTTGTTCAATCGGAGCGTGCGGGGAAGTGGAGATAATACACTGCAACAGCAACCTGAGAGACTTGGGATAAAGCTTAAATGTTATACAAAATCGCTAGTAATGTCTCAAAAGGCAAGATTTTGACACTACAATAAAAAGCTATATAAATTAAAAAACATTACATAGGCAAGGCATATATACATAAATTCCTTTACATGTAGTATCAGATTCAGTCAAGTACATATTTGTATTCCAACGTACAAAGTTTCATAAGTTAACTTTTCTCATTCAATGTTTTGTAACAACCTGAGCAAGTTCCCTTGTTACTGGCCTTCATCGAAGCGTGTTTTAACATGAGCCTTATGAATTATTTAGACATCAGATATATTGGAGTTTTGACGGAGTGTCTGTAATATCGATGAAAGTATTGATTTATTATGTTTGTATAAGAATTGTATTTTATTCTTTAAAATCTTTTAAATAATCGTACTGTGCTAAACTTGAAAAAAGTATGCAATGGCTGAGTTATGTTAACAATACATTGACATAGAGAGACAGAAAATTTCACATAACTATATTTTAATAGACACTGCGAGTTTAGAGGATTCTAACTTCCCTCATATTTAATCAGACCAGAAAAATAAAAATATTACAAATATAAATACCCCGGTGTAAAATATATCAATATAATACATTCCAAAATATATTTTGAAATAACTTTGAAAATTTATAATTTGATATCTTTCAATATAAAATAATTAATTTCCATAATATATTGCAACGATTTAATGCTACGCCCACTTCTGTATACGAAACGGAATAACGTAGCATGGTCTACGAATAAATTGCATCTGTCGTAGCGCCTACGCAACACGTACCGCCGTAGCTCGTGTAGCTAAAAATAGATATTGTTAGAATAGTAACAGTAGATGTTAGTGTATTTTAATATCTTTAGTTAAAGAATAAAGAAAATCACAAATAGCAAGTAGCAGTTTTGTAAATAGTTGCAGTTCGCTCGAGAAAATTAAATATTTAATATTTTCATTTCCTCGCTCTGGTAAACAGGTAAAGCGCAGCGTTAAGTTACGATATTCAACATGCAAAATTCGGTTTAAATTGAGGAATGGCAGTGTCTTAATGGAAACTGATTCGGAATAGAGAATGAAGCTAAAAAAAATATAAGGAGCATTTTAAAATGTTATCCCGGAAAAAAAATAATGCGGCTTTGTTGAGGTATTTTGGCTTAACAAAAACCAATCTATAAAAAGCATCTACAATCATAGGTACAAAATAAACTAAAATAAAATGCTAAAACCACCATATAAGCATATATAACTCAATTTTTATTTAAATACAACCCACCCACTCCTACTAGTTGCTTTGGGATAGCATATTTCTTTAATATCGCAGTACCCTGACATCACAAGGACCGTAATGCGATTGACCTTTGTCCCTTTGTCGTGAACGTTCTTCATTCGGAACCTTTCATCCCTAATACAAAGTTACTGTTGGAAAATGAAAGTCGTAGGTAGTGATACAAAAGTTTGATAGTGGCTATCAGACGCGAAACGGAAAACGAGGCATATGCGTGTAATTGGATTCAGCGAAACGTATGTTGTATGAATTTTGTCTAAATATGCTTTTATTTTATAGTTTCACATTTTTAGTGGACAGCAGGAAAGACAGAGACATAGTGACTAGAGCAGAGAAATAAAAATAAAACAAGAAATCTTTGGAATTTATCGCAACTAAAATACTAATTCGCTGTTTTGTTATTATATTATAACAAAAAATAATAAAGTTTTGGCAAAAAATTACAATATAATTTACAAATATTAAATTCATTATTATCGACAATAAATGCTTTGTAGCAGCTCAGTGGAACTGCGTCCGAATGTAAAAACGATGACTGTGAGTTCTAGGAAGACTAGGTAGTGGTAAACGAATTGTTTATTACACATATATACATATATAATACATGTGGCCATGGAAAATTACATTTCAATATATTATATTAAAGGAAAAACCTTATTTAAAAGTTGTAAAAATGCAATATAAAAAGTAGAATTTATACCAACTTGGGAAAAAAATTCAAACTGTATCACGTACAAAATAATCGCCTCACGCACCAACCGCTCATTTATTTTCTAATATATAAGGGTTTGGCCTATATATACTAAAAGTCTTATAGTCTTTATAAATAAAATCTTATACATATTTATTCCTATTAAATTTTATGGTATATGTATTGTAATTGTGTTTCATAAAAGAATTTGAAGAATCATAATTTAAAATGAGTTCAACGTCCTGGTAATGTGGCATCAATAAAAATGCGGCGTTGGGTTCCGCGACTTAACATGCAATATTTCGAAAATAAGATGGTGCATTTTAAAAGGAGTTTGTTTCATTTTGAGTGGCTGAATTTATTACTTTTTTTATCAGTTCCACGCCGTATCCCGCACATAGCAGGGTAGGCAGAGGGAACCTAGTGTTAATACACTCCGTTCCCCACTTTCTGCCGGACAAGTCTGCCGGATAACATTATATTTTTTTCACCTCTACGTTTTTTCCGCATGGCAAGATTGACAGAGAGACCATAATATCGTAGTAGTAGAGGTCGTCGTGGCAAGGGTGCAACAGTAACCGGTTATGTGTTCAATTTCCACTTGAAAAAAATATATATTTGATGTTTTGATTTCTCCGTTCTGGTGTGAAGAAGAATGAACACATTGAGTTCCACCACTCAACAAGCAAAACATCAAAAATTCAGCAAAAAGTTGGAAGAGACTGTCTCAATACTAGGTTCCCAGGTTCCCTCTGCCTAACCTGACCTACCTGCAGGAATCGATTTATTTGCATATTCTTAAAAAACTCTAATTTCGTATAAAGATTATTAATATTATAATAAAAAAATCATCATATAAAAATAACACGATGGCTTGTTAAAACCATTCAAAATTGATTAAAGCAGGTAATGCAGCTTCCTCCATCACAATGATGTATTACAAGGCGGCGGTACTGTTGGATATTATTTTCACTTAAAAATTCATTTCACATTTTTTAAATTATTATTTTTTTTAATATATAAAATAAATATTGTTGTGAAAATGGACAGAATTGTTTTATATTTTATGTAAGAACGAGTGGAAAATGTTGTCTTCTCGGTAATTGGGACGATATGTGTGTAATTTATTGTGTGGGTTCTTTTTTTAAAATGTAGTCATATTCTTTTATGATATGGGGACTGGAATATATGTAAGTATTTTTTTTAATAGGTTCATAATAGCTCCCTGTCTCGTGTATAGGAGGGGAGGTGGAGGAAATTTAGTGTTAAAGCACTCCCTTCCCCATGTTTCACCTCAAAAATATAAATAATCAATAAAATTATGACAAATGAACAGATTAAGGCTAGTCGTGACACAGAGACCCAAGGATGTGACTGTTATCGCAATAGGCTGTGAGTTCAAATCCGATTCAATTTCTATTCAAGGGTTTTTTTTTCATATTTTTATTGCTGCGCTCTGGTGTTGAGGCTAAGCGCGGCGTTAAGTTCAGCCACTCAACACACAATGAATCCAGAATTTCGTGGTAACTGCTGAGTATCTTAAAACTAGGCACCTCCTGCCTACCCTGCTACTTGCGGGATAAAGCGTGAAGCCAAAAAAAAATATAACACATTCAATACGCGATACAAACAGCGCACTGTCCACAGAGTCAACAGTTCAACGAAATTGAATCGACATACGTAATAGTACCGATAAAGGAAGCACCTGTGTAGCATGTGTTGACGGGTGAGTGAGATGGCAGTATAAGTCCTGTCTCTGTCTAGCAAATTCATAGATTATTTGAAACGGAAGAGGGATGAAATCAACAATTATTATATTATGGTTATTAAAATTAGCTTCGCGCTATATCCCGCACACAGCAGGGTAGGCAGAGGGAACCTAATGTTAAGACACTCTGTTCCCCACTTTCTGCCGAATTTTGGAGGCATTGCGTGTTGAGTGGCAGAACTCAACGCCGCACTTTTTGCCTCGACACCAGAGCGAAGAAATGAAAATATAAATTTAAGTAAATATTTTAATCTCCTCGAGTGGGGATCGAACCCACAACCAGTTGGTTTTACACTTTGTGCCGCTGCGCTACGTCTGGCCTCAATATATTATGGTAATAAGTTAATTAATATTTTTGTGTTTAAATATATTGTGTGCAATTTTGGTAAAAATCATTGTAGCACAGTAGCACAACGTCGGCTGTAAAAAAGACGGTAGCGAGCTGTATTTTCAGTTGAGGAAATAAATTTATTTCATTTACTCGATAAAAGAAAGACAGAGAATGTGTCACGAGGAGTGAGGATCCACTCGAAAGAATGTATATAAGCTATAAAATAAATATATGCGCGGCGTTTGGTTACGCTGTTACGCTATGTATATCTATATATGTAAAGAATGAAATGCATGAAGATAAAAAATATTAAAATTTCTATACCACGTCGTTGCCTCACTCTTCCTCAGTTTTGCAAAGGAGGCGGGCAACATATGCTCTACTATGATACACGTATATTAGGGACGTAGAATTATTTTGTAGCACGAGCCGCAGGTAAATAGGCCTGTTGGTCCTCCCCCTCTACAGAGGGTGCGTGATAACGAATTCAATCAAAATACTACTACTTCGTATACATATGGTTTTATACAATAAAATGCATATATTGATACGAGAATTTCCTTGAAGATGAACAATTCCCATTCTGTTACTTGCCCATTATTTGAGTATTCAATAATTTGCCCATTATTTGAGTGTTCTAAAGGTTATATTTCCAATATAAGACCTTTTCCAAAAAGATTGGAACTCACAAACCGATGGCCATTTTGATATACTCGTATATACAACTCTTCCATTACTAAGGGACTGACAGACAAACCACAGTCGAAGCTACACGAGATAGAACACTGAACCGAAATTTTGTACATATGTTTCTCATGGAATGTAGTAAGAGAGGATTTCTAGGGTTGTTAATTCTATATTTCACGCAAAAAACTTAACGCGGATCACCAGCTACAAAATATAACCTTTTCACAATATTGACACTCTATACCCTTCCATACATAAATGTGGTGTCTATGTGGGAACATTAATACCAACAACACATTAGAGATATCATACAAATATCATACATCCCCCCATATTAATAAACTATCCCAGTTATCAGATTTCGCTCACTAGCTAAATAAACACCATGCTTTTAGTATTATTTGATTGGCAAAGAGTATCGTTTCAAAATCTATATTATGTATGCTAAAATTAATATTAAGTTTATTATTATTTATTGTTATGAGACTATCGTGGTACAGTGATACAAGTGAGTTCGATTACCGCTTGGAGAAATTAATTATTTAACATTTTTATTTCCTCGCTCTGGTAATAAGACAATGAGTGAATTTGACCGTGTGACACGGAGTGTCTTAACACAAATTTAGCAAAAAATAAATTATATTTTATTGTTATTTAAACCCTTATTATATGTAGGTGAGGAGTGACATAATGTTTGTATTCTTCAATTTTCCCTTATGTTACTAACACGGCACTCTTTTCATTACTCCATATAAGATATCATGATGACTAGCGGAGCACAACGCCGCATTTAATGCCACTAGAACCGCCACATACAAACATTACCCCATACACGATTTGAATTAACAATAACAATAACGTTCTTCCAAATAACTCCAACAGTGTCAACACAAAAACAAAATATGTCGATATAACTGAAAAAAAAAATCCCTTTTCTCTAAATAAGAATAGCTGAAACAATATTCTTTCTTTTTGAATATGCCAATGTGATGGCGTAGGTAAATAGACTTGCCGTTCCCCTTTCCGATATATTGGTAGTGATAATGAATTCAATCACAGTTTCTGTGCGTGTGTAAGTGAAGTAGCGACGTGACGTTTTCTTTCAATTTGGTATTGTAATATAAGAAAATCACCTTTCTATTTAAAATAATGTGCATGTTTTTTTTTTACATTACTTTGATAGCCTGTGGTCCGCCATTTAACACGCAATGCGTCAAAAATTTGGCGGAAAGTTGAGAACGGAAGTGTATTTATTAATGGGAACGGATTGTTTTTACACTAGGTTCCCGGTTCTCTTTGCTTTCTCTGCAATGTGTGAATTACAGTTTGATGAAAAAAAAAATAGATATATTAACAAGTGCGATACAAAAATGGAGTATCTAAACATTATATTTTCTTTGACTTTCCTCCTATAGTTTCAAGATTTATGAAGCTAAAAGTAACTATATTGCAAAAATAACAAAGGAGATAAAATTATTCAATACATTCTATTTTTATCCATATGAGTAGTAAATATGGATTTTTTCTACATTGACAATTTCAACACGGCGTTCGTCGCTGCTGGGTAAAAAATACCACGGAGGTAATAAAAACATATATATTACCAAATTTTTCTACATAATTTAGAGACTTGCCACTTTAGGTACCGTTCTGCATAGAAACAAGAGACGCGCTCCCCATTTGCTGTCAGTTGGCGCCATGTTTTTGGACGCAATGGACTTTTGAAGTACGAATGGGTGAAAATTAACCGACCGTTTTCGTAGCGATTTTTTGATATATTTTTTTTCAATATCCGAGATCCGAGTAGCAGACATTTTGCAATAAGAAGATAGTCACTATAAGGTTTGCATCAGAAACTGATCCTCATGAGGAGCATAGTAACCAATTCATAACACTCCTTTGTATTTTTAAGACAAGGAAGTGCCAAAATTATATGTGCATTTGTGATACACCTATTGGAGGGATGAAATATTTTATGAACGTCTCAACGTTGAACGAGCTTCGATTGACTCAAGAAAGGATGAATTAAAATAATGTTAATATTAATTTTGATAATTAATTAATAAATATTATATTTTACTATGAATGTTACTATTTATTTATAGTCTATGGTAAAAACAAACAGTATGAAAAAATAACTTTTTAATTTTCAAGTTTTCAACTTTGGAAACTAGTTATATTAATATGGTATTTTGTACCCAGGAACGAGCGTTTGTGTGTGGAATTTCCTAGCGAATAAAAAGGAAAACACGTTAAAAAGGTTATATAATTGTTTCTGCTACATAAATAGTCTATAGTTACTTAGTAAATTTGACTTCTGTCAACCTTTTTAAATACTATCAAAATGTAACGAAAAATATTTTCAATCTCTCTCACTATGAACAAATCCCAGTAAAACAATGAACATAACCACTCCATCATATTTTCTAATTATAGTAGTATTTCTTGAAATGGTAACAATAATATTTATGCTTTTGCCTCTTACAGATATTGTCATTTTATCAAAAAACATAAACACCCTCAAGCACGCTCTAAAGAGCAATCCTCTTATTTTGAGTTGTTCTCTTCTTTGTTTATTCGCTGTTTTTAGTTACGGAATTATAAACCCGACTAAAACTCTAAATGAGTTAAAAGCTCACTCCTCAAAGCCGTTTGAGACGACTGAAGATAAACTTGTTAGAACAGTGGCCGTCACTAACGCATCCGGGAACTATATTCTAGGGGTTTTCTCCTTATTTCTATTACTTGTCGTCTTAAGAATATCCGATTTTATGATACTTTCCGCTAAACTGACGGAGTTTTCAAATTTAATGGCAAATTATAAACTGCTGGATATAAAGTGTCTTGAACAGGAAAAGAAAGAAGAAGAAACGTTTCTAATAGAGGATTTTGGTGATGAGGACGAAAAAATCCACTGGCCTTCCATAATAGATTTCAATAAGAAAGAGTATATTCGGATTAAAAGATTCTTTTATAACCACAGACATAGACCACAAAAGAAATGTATACAAGTAAACTAGAAGAAAACCTATACAAATACACAAATAAGACTAAAGGAATAGGAAATAAAAAAAGAATAACTAAAGATGATCAATATTTTCAGCACGTTCCTAGGAATTGTAATATTTACGGAAACAGTGTTCGTCGTTGCGCTTTTGAGACCGCTCAAAGAGCCATATTTTATAAGAGACTGTTGGTGCAAATTGCAGGAAAATTATAATTTTCCTTCGAACATATTCTCTTTTTTTCTAACAACGTTTTTTATAAATAGTGCATTAGAATTTCTATGGGAAATTGGTGTTTATAAATCAATATTGAGAAACACTAAAAACCCTTGGTTGGTACTGAATTTCTATTTAAGTAAATCGTTTGTAAGCCTCGTCTGTTACATTATAGCGTTTTACTTGTTAGTTTTGATTGAGAGGATAACAAAATTTCTTATTGTTATGGCTCGTTTACTAGATTTCGAGCTGATGTGCAGACACGCCATATTATCTAGAAGTGAAGATCCTCGAGAGTCAACCACTACTTTGATTATAGCTAGTGCGAGTTTGAAGTAATTTTAATAAATAAAACTAAAAAAATCGATCTCCGCTTAATTTTTGGGTATAAAATATAATAAAAATAGCATTTTTTTTTGTACATACTCGTAGTTAAGGCGAAATTTATGTTAAGTAATATATTGAAATTATTTTATTTGAAATTAAACTGAGTTTGTATGTCCATAAATATGTGTATATTTTAATGCAAACATTTTCCTTTCGCTTTAAGAGTATACATATTCATGTTTTTCGCAAGATAAAAATATTTATCGTTTCCCACTTTCCACGGAATTCAGAAGGCATTGCGTGTAGCAGCGGAACTTAACACCGCGCTTTACCAGAGCGTGGAAAGAAAAATATTAATTATTTCGTTTAAGCGAGAGGGAATCAAAGCTAAAGCTTGTCGCGTCACATCGCCCGCTTGTACTCTATTTTATTTTATGTTCCACGTGAGCGACGTTAAAACTTATTAACCACAATTTACGATACGTGAGCTTAATTTTTTTTTTATCTGCTCAAACAATAAAAACGCTAAATTAATAAAAATAAAAAAAGATTGACCGTCATTCACAAAAACAAACATGAACATTTCAAAATACAAAAATTGTCACTCATATTCTATCACTCGAATATTCTAAACAAAATGCCACAAAAGAAGTCAAATTCATTTCAGTAGTACATACTGGCTTATTTTGTCACCGCTTTTGTCAATTTAACGTTTGATTGACATAATGAAATAAACATAAAAATCCCACCAATTTCATGTAGAAATTCAAGTTATATACTAACCGACACCATGTTTCCTATATATTAATAGTTGGAACTTTGGAAATTGTCACACAAAATGGACGTTAGCTGCTTCACTCTTAGCTCCCTTGTTCTAATGCAAATGACCGGGATCCTTGTTCTACTGAATCCGACTTACGATTTGAGAAGATTATCAAAGTATATTAACAGCACTATCAGGTACCGCAAAAGTTATTTAATTTTGACGATTATTATATATTTTGGTGTTATAATTTACTATGGAATAATCACGCCATTCCAAACAATACATGATATGATATCGAACACTACCTACAACGAATTCCAAAAAATTACACTTTTAAGCCAAATAGAGAAGAATTATATAATCACTGGCTTTTCTCTATTCCTTTTCATAGTACTGTACGGTGTTAGATCACTTGTCATGTACGCAGCTAACCTCCTAAACCTATCTATAGCTACAACAGAATCGTTATCAATACGCAAATCGACGAGAGAAAACGGAGAGTTATACCCAGAGAACATTTTGCCGAACCTGCTTCGAGTGAAAAGGTCAGTTTCATACGAAACCATAATGTTTGCGAGTGAGTTTCGCGAACGGATTAAGACTATATTAAAAAATAACGAGTTCCCGCACAATAGCCGCGCCATTTCAAATATCTTATACTCGAATGTAAACAGTCTATGTTCCAGCTAAATTGAAGTTTCGTCAAATAAAACTGTTACAGTCCTTCTCCTGTTTCGTTTCTCCACTGTATATCTTATTGCAAAACCATCTCTACTATCGTCTTGTAGGGAATTGTGCCAAGTATTTTCGAATTCTTCGGAATAACAACCGGGTGAGGAGAAATATTCGAAAAGACGACGCCCATAAAAATAAATGTCGATGAAAGGAAGGGAACGGATCGATTCATATGTGTACGTGAGGGAAAGAGAGGAGTGGAGAACAATTACAAAGGATTCAGAAGAAAAATCGTTTGTTATTTATATATAATTTAAAAGCCATAGTATCGTATAATGCGGAGTAGTTTCGTTATGTAATGGAGAAAAAGTAGTGGATTCGATTTTTTATAAGTACTTTTTTTTATATCGATGATGAAGAACGACTTTTATAACATCCCACTGTATTTATCTTTAAATGACTCAGAACTTTATTAGAGTTTATTTAAAAACTCCCAATCATTGACTTGATTTATTTTTCATATCAATAATTGTTAATAAACTATACATGTAACAGATACATAATAAAAAGAAATATATTGTGTTTTAAATTAAGGTAAGATCGAATTTCAAAAATTCTCTCCTTTTGTAAGGGGCCCAAAATGTGACTACATAATTAAAAACGCGACTGGTTGTTGGTTCAATTCCCACTCTAGGAATTCCCTCTCTTCGCTTTGACGCGGAGAAAAAACGCGTCGTTGTATTCGGCTACTCATCAGAACGGAATTCGGCGGAAAATGGTGAACGTAGTATCTTAACACTAAGTTCCCTCTTCCTACCGGGAGCAACGGGATAGAGCGCAACGCCAATAAAAAAAATTATATCATTTCATTTTATATATTTAACATATTATATATATATATATATATATATATATATATATAATATATATATAGCTTCACGCTGTATCCCGCACACAGCAGGGTAGGCAGAGGGAACCTTAGTGTTAAGACACTCCGATCCCCACTTTCTGCCGAATTCTGGAGGCATATTATAATAAAGATGATAAAAATGTTTTTTATTACCACAATAACATATATACTTGGCGTGTGCGAGCGAAACTCACTGAATATGCGTCTCCCGAACTGTGGCAACTTTTTTTGGCAAAAGCTCAGGAGCACTGGCGCCAATCAGCTATCAGGTGCATTGGTCTGGTTGAAAAGTTTAATACTGTAACAACTTATGCTGAACTTATATGCAATAAAAGTTAATATACGTGAAACAAATAAATATGTTTTTATTGTGAATTACAAATATGTACATACATATGTATATAGCAATGCTATATTTTAGTTTTTTTTTAGGATTCTGTATCTCAAAAGGTAAGAATACTTTTTGGGATATTCAAAAAATCTATAGTTATAGGCATTTTATTGAAAAATTATTAGAAATATATATTTTTAGTTTGTTAAATTCTGAATTTTTATAATATAATCCGCGTTTTTTACCAAATAATGCCATCTCTCTCTATGTCTATTATATCATGATCAAAGTGATTAAACTCATGTGAGAAACCACAAACAACAAAAAAATATTTACTCTTCTAATCTTTTGCCTCAAATGAGAATCGAATCTACAATCACTGCGTAAGCATATATAAATGTTCAAAACATAAGCAGCCACTACAATATAATATAAGTCTAAGTAATAAATATGTGTTGGCTTTGTTTTATTATTTATCTCGGACCCGCGCGAGGTCCCCGAGGAGCTGTTGAGGCCACTACACAGATATTTTGACTCCTTTACGTGACCCCCGGTGACGTGGACCCTGGTAATTATAAATGATATATACATGCGTCGGTTTACGATAGCTTAGGTTAGGTTTCCGTTTCATTCATTGAGCTTTATGTAATATACAAACCATTAAAAAAAATAAATTAAATTAGCTTCACGCTATATCCCGCACACAGCAGGCAGAGGGGACCTAGTGTAAAGACACTCTGTTCCCCACTTTCTGCCGAATTTTGGAGGCATTGCGTATTGAGCAGGCAGAACTCAACGCCGCGCTTAGCCTCAACACCAGAGCGAAGAAATGAAAATATAAGTGTAAGTAAATCTCCTCATCTCCTCGAGTGGGGATCGAACCCACAACCAGTCGGTATTACAGTCACACTTTGTACCACTGCGCCACGACTGGCCTCATATACAAACCATCACCTGCTTAATATGAAATATCTTATATTATATCGCGCACACAGCAGTGTAAGCAGCGGTATAGTTCCGCTACGTTTAAAATTTTTGTAACTTTTCTAAATAAGTATTTTTCTTTCCTAAGTGTGGACACTTTAACAATGTTAAAAGATGGGAAATATTGTGTAGAATATTTCGGACCTTTTCAATATATTTAAAATATTGTAAAAAATAAGCTTCATGTAGAGTTAAGACACTCCATTTCACACCATTTTCCGTCGATTGCGTGTCAGGGTTACAGCCATATTTTATGCCTTTGCACCGCGGCTGTCTCGTTTTTGAATTTAATTTAAATTTTAAACAAAATATTTTACCCCCCTAAACTCTCTACTCTCTGACTTAAATTGCTAACCTGTTACTTTATAAAATAATAAAAAAAAATTCAAATGACCCCAATAAAAAATAAAAAAAATACCCGCAACCGCAATTACGTCGAACAAAACTATCGAAGAGTATTTACTTTAAGATTTATTTTATCCGCTAAATCCTGAAAGATTCTTTGTCTCTTAAGAAGCGACCAGTACGGAGTTCTCTAAATCTTATATAGTAAACCTTGTATTGTAAGCCTTGTGGATTGATCTGTCAAAGTAAAATGCATGTGAGCATTAGTCATATGTATTGTGTCATATAGATCATATTTTATATTTTAAAAGGTTTCTTCTACATGGGCCACGCCATGGGTACAAAGGTGTGACTGTAACGCGACGGTTGGGGGTTCGATCCCTACTCGAAGAAATGAAATGGTGTCGAGGCAAAGAGCAGCGTTGAGTCCCAATAGATATCAAATATCACAATTGTCGTATTTTTTTAATTCAAACCACAATCAAAAATTCTTATAGAAATTACGATAATGTTGTAAAAAATTACATTAGAAGTCATTATAGATGTTAATCAATCCTGTTTATTAAATCAATAATCACGTAGTTTCTGCGGGCGAAGCCGCGACCTTGCTGCTAGTAAAAATATATATATTTTACCGCATTAAATAAAATAAAATAAAATAATTTTACCGCATTATTTCCTTAAAATGTAAAACAAGGCCAATAAGCATATCTCACTTTACTATTTTACTCTACAAAATATGTCTATTATACTATATAAAAGTAAAACACTGATCCCTAAACAAAAAGGCTATCCTCGATTTCCCGATTTATTCTTTCCTCGAATCCCTTTGATCTTACCGCAAGGCTTTCATGGAACTACTATTTCTAACGGTTTTAAATATATGTTTTGCTCTATCGAGATCTTTATATGCTTGTTATAAGCTTTAGTATTTTTTTTTAATATTGTTTTTGAAAAGTATATCCAATATACTTTTCAAAAACAATACCAATACCAAAATGAGGCCAGCCGTGGCGCAGTAGCACAAAGTGTGACTGTAACACCGACTGGTTGTGGGTTCGATCCCCACTCGAGGAGATGAAATATATTATTTACTTAAAATGTATATTTCCATTTCTTCGCTCTGGTGTCGAGGCAAAGCGCGGCGTTGAGTTCTGCCACTCAACACGCAATGCCTCCAAAATTCGGCAGAAAGTGGGGAACGGAGTGCCTTACACTACGTGAAATTATCATCACAAAATTAAAAGGCTTTATAAAGTCTACGCCGTAGATGTGTCTACGATTTTACTCCGTAGACTTTAGTTTTAGAACTGCGGCTACTTTTCTACCTAGCTCCTTTGAAATTAATATAAAGTTTATTTATTTATTTATTTATTTATTTAGATTCACCAGTGGTAAATTACATTCATTTTACAAAAATATTAATATTTTAATTCTATATTACTACTAAATGCATTACCTTTTAAGGCGAATACCTCATGCAACATAGGAGACTAGTGTATAAAAGTTAATAAAAAAAATTAAAAAATTATATATATATATATATATATATATATATATATATATATATATATATATATATATATATATATATATATATATATATATATTAATTATTGGCAAAGTCTAACTACATAAATTTAAAAAGGATAAGTTACTATAATTTGTTAAAAAAAAAAAAAAAGTTAAAAAGTTATTTGTTTTCGTTATAATTGTAGCAATTTTTTTTTATTTGACTTTTGACACTACAGTAATTCGTGGTCATCTGTGGAAATCCAACGAAAATCTATACAATAAAATATAAATTGCTATTTAAAATTTTTTAAACACACTCCTTGAGAACTTTCTAAATTTCTTTTTCATGAATTTGTCATCTAAAAACATCATTTACCAAATATATTAGATATAAAAAATTAAAAATTAAATTAGCTTCACGCTATAACCCGCACACAGCAGGGTAGGCAGAGGGAACCTTGTGTAAGACACTCCGTTCCCCACTTTCTGCCGAATTTTGGAGGCATTGCGTGTTGAGTGGCAGAGCTCAACGCCGCGCTTTGCCTCGACACCAGAGCGAAGAAATGGAAATATAAATTTAAGTAAATATTCCATCTCTTCGAGTGGGGATCGAACCCACAACCAGTCGGTTTTACAGTCATACTTTGTGCCACTGCGCCACGACTGGCCTCGTTAATGTTTATATTTAAAATATTTTCTCATGGAGCATTTTGGTCTCCAAAATATATTTCTAGATTCCACAGGTTAGATTACAAGTCCGTCTCTGTTCCATACACTATCAAGATTTAATTTGTCTTGTGACAAACAAACATACAAGAACATTTTAATTATCATATTTTAAGCAGAACTCCGCTGCACTCCCATCGTTTGTGCAAAATTGAGAATAGTGCGTCAACAAAAGCAGCCAGAAGCACAATGAACTATATGGAGTTTACTTATTGTGGCTTTTGTGTGTTTTTCAACGAAGCAGCGTAATAAACTTTTGGTTTTGTAGTAATTTATATTAAATCTCAAGTTTCATTAAAAAAGAAATGTCATATATATATAATTTTATAATATTTTTAAAGGTTATATGAAAACTGTTATTTTTATAGAAATTCGTATTCGAACTCTATATAAAATATAAAGGTAGTAAAATTGGTTTCCAAATGTAATGAAATATTTATTTAAATTTATATTTTTATATATTCGCTCCGGTGTCGAGGCAAAGCGCGGCGTTGAGTTCCGCCATTCAACATGCAATGCCTCCGGAATTCGGCGAAAAATGGGAAACGGAGTGTTAGTAGGTAGTGGAACACAAGGTACCCTTTGCCTACCCTGGTGTGCGCGGGATACAGCGTGAAGCTGACTTTTTTTTTATAAACAAGATAGTAGTTTCATATATGTAATCTGATGCAAAGTGTGGTTATTATATAATAGAAATTTTAACTAGGACACGACCGGCCTCAATTACGGAATCTTTCCTGCCTTATACTAAGTAGGTTACGAGGCAGCTTTCACTTTCACGTATGAAAAAATTAAACGCAGTAAACAAATCTAACCTAGTTTCGCATTAAGTAGTCGTAAAACTACATTGCAGTTAGGGCTATAGCGCAGTGTCTCTAGCGCTGAAGGACTTAATTTTATTTACCTGTATTATTATTATATATATTATTTTTTTTTTTTTTATCAGCTTCACGCTGTATCCCGCACACAGAAGGGTAGGCAGAGGGAACCTAGAGTTAAGACACTCCGTTCCCCACTTTCTGCCGAATTCTGGAGGCAATGCGTGTTGAGTGGCAGAACTCAACGCTGCGCTTAGCCTCGACACCAGAGCGAAGAAATGGAAATATAAATTTAGGTAAATATTTCATCTCCTCGAGTGGGGATCGAACCCACAACCGGTCGGTTTTACAGTCACACTTCGTGCCACTGCGCCATGACTGGCCTCCATATATATTAATATAATATATATATATATATATATATATATATATATATATATATATATATTGATAAATATTAGTTGAAGCCAGTCGTGGCGAAAAAGCACAGGCGTGTTACTGTAATGCTACAGGTTGTGGCCTGGATTCCCACTCGATGAAATGATATATGTTATATTTTTTATTTCCACGCGCTGGTAACGACGCAAAGTGCGGAGCAGAGTTCCGCAATGCAATAACATAGGCAACATATAGTCTTAACACTAGGTTCTCAAATTCCTTCCACCTCTTGTGCTATATACGGAATACAGAATGTATCTAAAAAAAATTTTGCTTTTGCAACGGCTACGATCAAATGTCATGACTCGTTCTAAGTGTCCTTAGTAACTTTCACTAGTAGCAGGTACAGTAGGTTAGATTGAAACTATCAAAGTGATGACCTCGATAAATGGACTATTAAACATAAAAATAGAATTTTCATTCAAACAAACTCTTCGCTTTATAATATTTAGTATGGATAATGTACGTTTATGTAAGATAAGAAATTTTATTTGGTAATTTTTTTTTCTGTAAACGTCACGCACTTGATATTTTTAATGTAAAATTTACTAAATTTTGCAACTCTAATTTGCTATATACTGTCAATCAAAAGAAAATTCTAAAAATTTGTGATGATATTAGACAAACTTATATAAAATTTCAATTTAAACTGGAGTCATCGTATTTATTTAGTTTAATAAGACCTTGTTATTTTTATTTAACAAGAAATCCAAAGCCATAAGAAAAACAGAAAATCCATAAAAAATTGACTCAAGAATGGAACAAAACCAAAAAAATATATAAAATAATATCAAAAATTGAACTTTTATCTCTTTGACGACTTTTAAAGACTTGGCTACAACTGTCATAACCTTAAATATTAATCTTAATTTGAATTGGTAACCAATGGTTACGATAGGATCGATATTTGATATCTCAGAAATATCCTTGTCCTTATCTTTTGTCGTTATCTTTGTCTTTGCCTATGTCCTTATCTTTTTTAGATATTTAAAGTACTTTGTTGAATTAGATTAAAATAAATCAGCATCACGCTGTATCCCGCACGCAGCAGGATAGGCAAAGAGAACCTAGTTTTAAGACGCTCCGTTCCCCACTTTCTGTCAAATTCTGAAGGCATTTCGTGTTGAGTGGCAGAACTTAACGCCGCGCTATGCCTCGACACCAGAGCGAAGAAATAGAAATATAAATTAAAATAAATATCCATCTACTCGAGTGGAGATCGAACGAACCCACAACCAGGCACACTTTGTGCCCCTGCGCCACGACTGGCATGAATTAGATTAATTTTTTTTGAAAACTAGTATAACTATAAAATAAAACCGTGATGTACCGCTTAAGGTTAATCGTGGTTATTTTTATTATTTTTTTTTATGAGTAAGAGTGCCTTCGTCTATTATATTGTACAAATAATGTATGAAAAAATTATAGTATAGAAAAATCATTCACAAAAGCTGCTTTTATATATATGCTATATTATTTTTTATTATTGTTTGTACAACAAAATATAAATCTTTACAAGCGTATAAGAACTTCGACGTAGTTCGATAAGAACTAACAGTTTAATTAGCTAGAGGAGTTCGACAGTTTTGAAAAGTTCTCTATGTACATATATTGAATTTAATATTTATACCTCTCACTATCTATATCAAGGCCAGTCATGGTGGAGTGGCACAAAATGTGACTGCAACCATGACTGGTTGTGGGTTCGATTCCTACTCGAGGAAGTTAAAAATTTATTTACATTTATATTATTATTCCTTCGCTTGGGTGACGAGGAAATAAGCGAGGCGTTAAATTCCGTCAATTATCACGAAACCCCTCCAGAAAAGTGGGGATCGGAGTTTCTTAACACTAGTACTACCCTGCAGTGTGCGGGATACAGTGTGAAGCTAACAAAAAAACTATCTATACCTCAAGAGCCTGACCACCTTTGCCCTATAGTAATTTAAATAGCACATTCTCGAAATCGAACTCGCAATGACCACGAACACGACGCCGTATTATTAATTAAATTAAATCAGCTCCAGTCACGGTATTATTAATTAATATTTCATTATAACAAAATTCTAATTCCACATACTCCAACGGCGGATCAATTTCGCAAATGTAAAATAAACATTTATAAAATCGCAAAAAAACATAAGGGCTGATGGAAAATCCGTGTTCTCGGTCCCTGACCTGCTTTTCTGCAAACAGTTCAGTATTTACACTATTGTAGGGTTTTTCGTATCCTAGGGGTAAATTGGCAATGTTGACTTAAATTTACGTGAAAAATTATACAGTTCGTGTATTGATTTTATTTTGTTTCTTATGTTTTTTTTAGTTAATTCAGTCTCATACTCATAATGTTCCCATATGGAGTTTTTTTTTTCGAAGTATGAATAGAGATTTTAGTTTGTAAAGTAATATACTCATAGTCAATTAAATTGTTACATATCAATTTGTTGTTGCATGTCATCATAATTCTGATCAAATAATCTCATTACTCAAATAGTATAAAAACAATCACATCTCTGAAAGAGAAATACTTCAATGAATTAAAAAGCTATATTGAACTATAAAAAACAAATAACAAAATTCCAATACTGGCATAAGCAGAGCTTGGAAAATAGAGAAAAAAATATAAAATATCTCCATAACAAGCATAGGAATTCAAAATAATCAAGTAACACTCTAGTGTCCTCTAGTGCCCTCTAATGTCCACTCTAGTGCCCTCTAGTGTCCACTCTAGTGTTCTCTGGTATCCACTCTAGTGTCCCAACTCCCGTTTAACATCTCAAAACTGTTCGAAATTAAAAGTTTGGGCACGTGTGTAACGTACAGGAAACGCGGCCGGACGTGAAAAGTTTTCACTTACTCCGCGAAACAGTGTTCGAATTTTATGACTCAAGTTAGAGGCTAGTGCATGTATGGTATGCGGGCTTTAAACTGAATTATACAAAATCAGTTACATTCTATACTAAAGTTCGCCTGGAACTTTGTTTGTGTGAATTATAAAAAGTAGTAGCAGTCGTGGGTAGCAGAGCGACTTGTGGGTTCGATTTCCAATCGTAAAAAATCAAATATTTACTTTTTTTTTCTCTGGTGTCGAGGTAAAGCGTAGCGTTGAGTTCCGTCACTCAACACATTCGGTGGAAAGAGCGGTGTCTTGATACTAGACTCCTACCCTACAACCCTGACTGACCTGGCTGACAAATGACAAGTGTCTTCATATTAGACTCCATCTGCCTACCCTACAACACGCAGGCAACAGGATATAGCGTGAAACTAAATAGAATAAAAATGAAAAATAAAATTCCGTTTTTCTTGTCAGGAAACCTTCTTTTAGTGTTCCCTTATAACCACCAAGGATGATAAAATCCAAATTTCAGCGTTCTACGCCTTCGTCTGTTACAGTTACTTCTTTATAAAGTATTTACTACAGTAATGTACTATAGTTTATAAAATAAAACTATTATTCTTTAAATCTACATTTAAAATTTATTATCATATTGATTTAATATAATTTCTTGAAAAATCTGTCAAAATAAGCAACATATTCTTAATATAATATTTTTTTTCAACGTCTTTATTGAAGTCTATAATCGATAATATATTTTTAAAAGTTACTTTAGTAATTAAATAGTAAACAGTATAACTGCCACAAGAATTTACTTTTGTTGTAGTTATACGCAGCCGGAATATCCCGCATAAAGAAGAGTAATTAGAGGGAACCTGGGAACCTAATCTTAAGGTACTCCGTTCCTATTAAGAAGCTTCGGTAACGCTCGGAGTTAAATCGGGAAGTAAGAATGTGTCATATACGACTATAAGTTGTTTTTATTTGAATATACAGATAGAGTAATAATATGTGTCCTAGCAAACTATATTTGTAACAAAATGTATTTGAAAAGAGGCCATTTTAATTTCATTGCTCTGGAGTCGAGGCGGTGCGGCGTTGGGTTCCGCCACTCAATACGCAATACCTCCAGAATACGGTGGAAAATGCGAATACTAGAAAAAAAATCTTTAAATGAAGAATGATATTTCTAAGTAACAACAAAAACCATATAAATTGTGTTATGAAACTGAATACCGCTCACATTTAGCCCTAACTGCTTTTGACCGGAAGTTCAAATATTATTGAAAAGAATTGCCTTTGGCGCCAACAAAGACCCTGGCTGACAAATAGATGATTTGGGGCAGTTATTGTTATTGTCAATCAGTTGGGCAAGTGAATGTCAATTCATGTTCTAAGTAGTTTGGAGGGTTTGATAAGAATTTGTGAAGTGTTACGTTGTATTGCCGTTGATTTTGTAGTGACTTAAATTCTAAAACAAAAATATATACTAGGCTACTTCACAATACGTCTATATAATATATTCTATCGTAATTATAACATACCTATAAAATCGGCGTTGAGTTCCGCCACTCAACACGCAATGCCTCCAAAACTCAGCGGAAAGTGGAGAACGGTGTGTCTTAACACTGGGTTCCCTCTGCGTACCCCGCTATGTGCGGGATACAGCGTCAAGCTGATTTTTTTTCTATAGAATAAATTACGAATTTTAACATTCAGTTTAAGTATACTAGATTTAAATACAGCTTCAATTTCCAAACGCCATAAAATGATGCCTTTCGCAATTACAATTGATGGATTGAAAGCAATCGTTGTAAGTTCGAGTATGGAGGATTAATTATCAATTCTATTTCAAGAAACGTTTCAGCTTCTGAATCTTACATTGATTTTGTTAATTGGATTTGTAACTAACCTAATAAATATTAAGTAAGTGTTTCTTTTACTTATATAATAATATATATTATTTTATAAGTATAAGAAATATTTTTCCTTTTGTTTGAGGCCAGTCGTGGCGCAGCGGCACAAAGTGTTGACTGTTAAGCCGACTGGTTGTGGCTTCGATCCCGATTTGAAACTCTCGTGCATCATGTCAGATCGCGGTAAAGGTGGCGTGGCGGATTTCAGTTTCCAGTGGGCCGTATAGATAGATAGACTTTTGAGAAAAGGCAAAAACGCCAAACGCGTGAGAGCTGGTTCATCGGCTTACCTGGATGCCGTGATGGAGTATCTGGCCGCCGAAATGCTCGAGTTGGCTTAAACCGCTGCTCGGGATAACAAGAAGACCAGAATCATCTCGAGGCATTTCAGTACGACGACGAGGAGTTAAGCAAGTTGCTCTAGTACGGTGTACTGCCCAGCATCCTGGCAGATCTTTTGCCCAAGAAGACCAAGAAGAAATCCTAATTCTCACAGTCCTTGTGCGCACAGTGCCCTGTTATGTGTGTGTGTGTACTTGTTTTTTTTTTATATTGTTCTTTAACTTCACGTTGTATACCGTACATGGTAGAGTAGGCAGAGGGAACCTAGGAACCTACTGCTACATCCCTCCTATGCAATATCTAGAATTGCAACAGAAAATTGAGAACAGAGAGTCTTGCCACTAAATTATCTTTACCTTAAACTTCCTATAAAATATGAAGTCAATTGCTTCTTTTATTTATATTATAATATAAAGATCTATTGAATATAATATAAATGTAACAATACATATTTATATCTGTACTTCAATTGAAACGTTTCTAAAAAAAAAACATATATTCAAAATGTTTGTTATTCAACGCTTATATTGTCATTTTCTAAACAAAAATATCAGTTTCACACTTTCACAATGAAACAAAATACCTTATATTTCCGCTGTACCCGAAACATTTAGTTTTCCTCTATAGTTTATCTCTATTTTTTATTATTATATCCAAAAGTGAACGTTTAACTCGTACAGTTTACACCAGTTCCGAACTAGTCATTGTCGCTATTCGACACTTGCGGTGATACTCGCTAAATAAATGTGAAATTATTTGAACAGTAGTGTTTCAAAATGTTTATTAAACCGCATTTAATTATAGCACTCATATGTAAATAAATTGAATTTGTACATTTTAAGTTAAATATATTGCCGCCAGTGTGCGTGTAAACATGATGGCTGTGAATTCGATTCCAATTCGAGGAAATGATGTATTTAAATAAATAAAATAAATCAGCATCACGCTGTATCCCGCACACAGCAGGGTAGGCAGAGGGAACCTAGTGTTAAGACACTCCCGTTCCCTACTTTCTGCCGAATTCTGGAGGCATTGCGTGTTGAGTGGCAGAACTCAACGAAGCGCTTAGCGCCTCGACACCAGAGCGAAGAAATGGAAATATAAATTTAAGTAAATATTTCATCTCCTCGAGTGGGGATCGAACCCACAACCAGTCGGTTTTACAGTCACACTTCGTGCCACTGCGCCACGACTGGCCTGATGTATTTAATATTTTCATTTTTTTCGTTCTGGTGTAATGGCGAAACGTGGTGTTGAAATCCGCTACGTTGAGTACCGCAATGCCTCCTAAATAAAGTATAGTGCTATGAGGTCTTCAATCTCCAAGTATGAAATGCTTAACTTTTTTTTTTCTATTCCCTTTTAACATGCACTAGTAAATTGACAAAATCTACTTGTTTTTTCAACTTCAATATCTCGCATTACAGATTAGAAAACCTAGTATATTTATTTATACTAGAAGAAAATATAACTAATGTAGTGTCTTAACACTAGGTTTCCTCTGCCTACCCTGCTGTGTGCGGGATACAGCGTGAAGCTGATTTATTTTATTTTTTAAAATATAACTTCTATTATCTAAGACGAAAATCAAGAAAAAAAAACAAAATGCTAAACAAAACGTATAGCTATTCCAATACAACTACACTACAACAATTCTCATATCATATTATAAAGAATATCAAAGCTTTTGAAATTTCAAAGAAAACTCGTTTTATTTTCATACATTTTAATGATGGTACTTCCAGTGTGTAGGTACAAAGGACTTTCTAAGTCAGTTGACATAAGCTGCCTTCTGTCAAAACAGTGATAAGGTGCTTTGATAAGCTCACAAATTTACTGTAAAGCTTAAAATAGGTTATTAAAAAAAATCTACAATTTTCTTAAATATTTAGGCAACCTTTAAAAAAATAATATAAAAAACGAAAAAAAAATCAGCTTCACGCTGTATCCCGCACACAGCAGGGTAAGCAGACGGAAACTTAGTGTTAAGCCACTTCGTTCCCCACTTTCTGATGAATTCTGGAGGCATTGCGTGTTTAGTGGCAGAACTCAACGCCGCGCTTAGCCTCGACACAAGGGCGAAGAAATGGAAATATAGATTTAAGTAAATATTTCATCCCCTCGAGTGAGGATCGCACCCACAACCAGAAGAAAAGAAATATATATATATATATATATATATATATATATATATATATATATATATATATATATATATATATATATATATATATATATATATATTTCTTTTCTTCGTACCGAGCTGTAATTTAATAGCATTTCATTATAATTTATTTTTGTTGTGGCTGCGTTTAAATAACCATATATAACCGTAGCGGTAATAGTAATTAGTTAAATATATTTAGTAAACAGGCCTATAATGGATTTGAACAGGCAACCACCACTTGTGATTAGTCATTATTTGTACTAACGATAATAGCAATGTTTTTTAATTTATTATAATAAAAATACTTACTTAAGAACTTGAACTACTTATTCAGGGACTCGAACCGGCGCCTCCTAAACGTTTTCAGGAGGCGCGGGTTCACGTCCCGTTACGTTAAATTTTTAATACGTTTTCTAAATTAGTAAGATTATTTCATGTATTTAATTTAGAAACGTTGAGTTTGAGTATCGAAACTCATCGCAGCGTTTCCTCCTACAACATTGAGAATCGAACCCACGACCAGCGTTAACAGTACGCTGTCCCAGGCCACGATACCTCTTGCAATGATTGAAACATTAGTAATTTTCATTTTCAATCAAAATAATTTTTCAACGTTAACGTTATTTCTATTTAAAATTGAAAGCAAATGAAATAGGCTTTTTATATTTGTAGAACCCTTTTTAATTTTTGTTCTTTAGTTAATAACTTCAACCTTTTGTGACTCTTTATTGATTGAAAGACTGTTATTAAAAAAATACATTATTTAACATTATTTTTTAGTTATTATTTATTATATAAAATACAATAGTAAAAAATATTTTTAAAGAAATTTATTAGCTAATTTCAACGTTTTCTCAATTATCTTTTTTTATCAGTTTCACGCTGTATCCCATATATACACATATAGCAGGGTAAACAGTTTTAGAACCTAGTCTAGAGACACTCCGTTCTTCATTTTGCGCCAAATTCTGGAGGCATTGCGTGTTAAGTGGCGGAGCTCAACGCCGCGCTTTAACTCTACACCAGAGCGAAGAAATGAAATTATAAATTTGAATATATAATTCATTTTCCCGAGTGAGGAACGAACCCACAACCCAGTTATGTTTACAGTCACACTTTGTGCCCCTAGCGTCTATGATTTTGACTGCAAATATTTTATTTAAGTTTTGATCTTATATGTATCTGTTTCTTATAGCGGAACTATGCGTTACATTCGAATAACTGTAAGCTACTAAGTGACTATATAGATAGACTAGACCAGTCAAAATAAACATTTTGATTAAAAAAAATTGCACAAAACCGAATTTTTATAGAGACCTTGGTTATAATACAATTCAAATAGACTGTTCTTTGATTTTTACGATTATTACACATTTTATTTTAACTGAATTAATCGCGTATATTTTGTATTTTTATACATTTTTGGAGACTTTTGGAGTCTACCCTTGACCACAGACTATTGCAAAGTGTTCGAAACGTCGTTTACAAAAATGTATAATAATACAAAATATACACGATTAATCCGGTTAAAATAATTTCATTTAAAAAGATAAAAAAAATTACCAAAAAAAATGCTACTGGCGACGACAACAATCGCTGATGTTAAAATGACGACTGACAAACTAGAATAACAACTTAACTTGTTCCTTACTGGTTCCCGACTGCTAAAGAAGGGTTATTTTGATTTTAGTATTATTTATTACGGCACCAGATTAGTACTCGAATTATTGCGTTAAAATAAAATTTGAGGCCGCCACATAAACATTTATCCATTCAAACCCTTACTTTATTAAATGGCGTTCAAATAAAAAATATAAAATTGTTACGGAAAATATATAATTGTTAGAAGAAATAGCCATAAAGATAAAAAGAAAACCCAAACAAAAATATAAAATATATCTATATAGCAAATTCAAGTGTATAAACGAATATATAAAACTGAATTTGGCTGATCTCGTCGCCACACCATGGCGCCTTTAGTGAAGTGAAGTAGAAACACTGGCTTAGTCCAACCAACCGTTAATATGTAATATGTTATATATATAAAAAATACATTTTTTTTTGAGATTCACGCCGAAAGGGAGCCTCCTCTTAAGACACTCCGCTCCCCACTTTCCGCCTAATTCTGTAGGCATTGCATGTTAAGAAGCGGAACTCAGAGCTAAGAATTTGAATAAATTAAATATGTAATTTGCTCAAATGGGAATCGATCGACTACGCTTGTGCCCCTGCGCCACGACTGGCCTAAATTTATGTATAATATATAATATAACTTTTTCTTACAAAGTGGAAAGCAGAATACAGCAGGGACAAAGGAATCTAGCATTAAGATACTCCATTGCGTTGTTTTTCGATTCGTTTTCGAATTTCAACTGAACGAAGCGATCAGTTGAAATTGTTGAAATCTAGTCAACATTCATTGACATCGGAATTCGGCCAAAAAATAGAGAACGAAAAGAACAGAGTACCTTAACACTAGGTTCCCTGCTTCAACCTTCCCTGCTATATGCGAGATACAGCGTGAACTTAAAATAAATAATAAAAAACATTTTAAGCAAAAATACCATACCCAATTATTGATACTAGTCAAACAAGTTAACACACATCGTATTAATCGATTAATTAATTCAATTCGTATCATATTAAGCCATTTGCGCCACCGTCGAGCGATACATCCGTTAGAGGTTGACGATTTCCGGGTGATGGTGGAGAGACGCTATAGCAGACGCTATAGGCACCCTCGCGAGTAATGAGCACTTCCGGTGTTAATTTGTGATTGAAATTGTTTGATTCGGTGTTGATTTATTGTTTTTTCTATTATTTGTTATATATTGGATAACATATAAAAGTTTAGACTTAATAAGATTTCAATCCGGTTTTAGATGGCTTAAAAAAATACGTTTTATAGAAAAATGAGCCTTAACAGTCCAAAAGATTCCCTGTTTGCTTCTAAGCGAGCTTTTCTCATTTTAGCCTACGCTTCGTCAGCCCCTGGCACTACTCTGAAATCCTCACCACCTTATGTACACCCGTGTCCAGTACAGTAAATCTGGGATTTTTGTAGATCGATGACCCTTTGATCAAGAAAAAAAGATTATATTTCACATAAAGCCTCGGATGAGCTATTATGAAAAAAAAAACTCGATTTTCTTGTAAGTATTCAAAAAATAAAATATGTCGGTGCATACATATTATAGCCGCGATATTAATTTAAATAATCATAGAGTCTTGTTTAGTTTTAATGGATTACATGAACTAAATCTTTGAGAGGGATGTAAACGGTACTACTTCTAGTGTATTATTTTTATTAGGATCGAAGTGGAAGATACTTAATGTATCTGAACTTAGTAGCACTGAGCTAGGCAAGAATTGACTCTGTAATAGAAAATAAAATATTTTAAATATACAATATATATAATACTGGTTGCATTATAACATTACATATAATACATTTATGTACTTTTAATATATATTTATGTGTATCTCGCATATAGTAGGATAGGCAGTGGAACCTTGTGTTCTTAGACACTCCGTTCTCCACATTCCACCGAATTTTTAGAGGCATTGCGTGTTGAGTGGAACGCCACTCCGGGAATTGCGGTGCCACTCCGATAAAAAAAAAATATTAATAAAAAAAAAATCCCTCAAGTGCTAATCGAACCAGCAACCACCGCGTTACAGTCACAACACCACGACGGCCTCACTAAATACAATTTTTCATACCATTAAATCTGCAACTTATCTTACACAATTATGCAAATGTTTAATTTAAAATATTGAAGCTGATTGTCTCCAAATTAGGAACTTATTATCATTTTGATGTCGTTCCTACATAATAATCCCTGATGGTGCTGGAAATTGGAATAAATTACGTTATAATTGGAGGGTGGTTTTTTTTCCTACCTGTCCCCGTGAACTTTTATACAGACAATATTAAAGTGAGCTACTTGATTCCATTAGATTGATGGCGCGGTCTAATGAAATTAGTATTTTTAATATTATTTCCAAGCTTATATATGTATGAAAATTTAAATTTAATTATTTTTAAACATTTACTGGTTATTCCATTTTTCTTTTTTGATATAATGTTATTTTTACTTGATGCCAGCCGTAGCGCAGGGCAAAAAGTGTGACTGTAAAATCGACTGGTTATGGGTTCTGGAGTTCTGGATTCTGGTTATGGAGATTTAGATGAAACAGTAATATCACTGATACATCACATAGGCTAAAAAATTATGTAAAGATTTTATATAATTTACCTATAATATAGCAGTAAGTTGAAGCGGGCGAAGCCGCCTATGGGTCGCCAGTTTCTCGCTACTTTTCCATATACGAGTATGGGAAAAGTAGCCAAGAAACTAAAAAGTACTACCAGCCGACACTATGCTAGGTTACTGACGTCTGCAATTTAAGAAAATTCAACTTTCCCAAGGAAACTGACATCCACGCTATAACGTTGAACATTCACAAATTTCGTTTCACATACAAAATGTAGCGAAAACGTTCTGTATTCAGTATTTCACAACATTTAGGAAGTATGCCGTAATTGCTTCCAAAGCGCGTCCTCCTTTCAGAGATACGCTCGTCTTTCTTTAGGCACCGGAAAAAAAATTAGATTCAAAATAGTCTAAAATAAGCACTTTTTGTGGTTTCGTAACCGTTTTATAGGTTACGAGTGGAAGATTTTTGGAAAAAAATGCCTATAGAACAGTTCTTAAGAGAAATGCGGCCTAGATGCTTTGAATATCAAAAGATCGTGCATGTAAACGATGTGGCTCTATATTTGACTGGTGTTCGCCTTAGAGAGGTTGTATGTGAGATGTTTTTTTTTTATTATTTTAATATCATCCTTCATAAAAATTGTGTATTAATTTACACTTAGTTTTTAATATTTTATTAAAGGTTTTTTTTTATTAAGGCTTAACTTTTAGTAAGAAGGTTTTCTTGAACGAAATTGTATAAAAAGATGCAATTCAGTAGTAGCAGTCGTTAAATTGATTTTAACATACATACATATAGTTAAATACATTTTGAATGTAAAAGTTGAACTGATTTTTTTTAAAGAGATTTGTTTATGTTTCTTCATAAATTCTTCAAATTCTAATGAATAAATTAAGTTTATGGAACTCAAAATTAGTTTAAACCAAATGTTATTTACTCACATAAATAAGTAAATTTTATTATAACCGACTTCTGTAAGAAAAGGAGGCGTCAATTCGACTGTACTTTTATGTTTATTACTTTTGACTGGGTGAACCGATTTTGATGATGTCTTTTTTTGTTTGAAAGCTAGTGGTCTCCGTGTGGTCTCATTTACCCATAATTTGGTTCTTATCTGACATTGGTATCTGTGAGAAAATCACATAAGTCTTAAATTAGACAAATTGACGAATAACTTAATATAACGCGAACCGATACCGATTATTCTTTTTTTTATTAGAAAGGATACAAGAATAGCTTAGTAAAAGTTTGATTAGGTTGTGATTATGGGATCCGGTTGAAATTAAACAAGTTTGTTTATTTATTTTTGGTAAATAATATAATTATAATTTTAATAGCAAGGAAAATAATTGTTAACATTGGGAAACTAAGGCTTACTTTTCGTCAGAAGTGAGATTTCTCATCGTTTGCATTTCTTTTCAACCAACCTCGCAAAGAAGAGGGGTTTCCAATTCGCCCGAATATTTTTTATGTATGTTCTTGTCAATATGTCCAAATTTTAATTTGCGCTAAAATAATTAAAATTAAAATATTACATAGGACGACCACAACTTGAAAAGCATCGTTTTAAGGTCTACCAATCACTTAAAATCGTAAAATAAAAAATATTTTAACAAAAAGAAACCGACTTCAAACAATACACAAAAAAATTAAAATAAATTTACTTAACATAAGGTAAAACAAGTCAGTAAGTAGGTAGAAGTAGTAAAATTGTTGTAGCATTAGTTTGACACCGACTTCAAAATTATATTTTTGTTTTTAACAAATTTTGTTTAACAAAATCAAAGTACGTTTTCCTTTATGTTAAGTAAAAGTATTTTTCGCTGTTTAATTTTTTTATTTGAAGTCAGCTTTTTGTTAATAATTATTTTTTACTTTTTACTTTATCGTTTAAAGGGGGTTTTTTCTTATAAAAAAACTAATATATTTTTTCTCATTTCATATTATAAGTAAAAAAACCTAAAGCTATTTTGATAGCAATTTGTTTCCAAAATATATATATTTTTTTGTTTTAGCTTTACTCTATATCTCGCCATTAACAGAGAGGCAGAGGGATTATGGGAACCTAGATAATTAGGTTCTCAAGTTCCTTCTGCCTCCCTGTTTAATGGACACTCCGTTCCCATTAATAATGAAATCATTTCCTCGAGTAGAAATCGAATCCACCTACCAAAATAAAAGAAAAGTCCTTTATTTCATTGAATAAGTTTTATCTTTTTCTTACATATAATAGATAAATACAAAAGATAAATATAGTGATGAGAACCAATGCCTACGCATGGCTTTATTTTAAAAACCTAACCACAAAAATAAAAATAAATGCGCTTCTCTAGGGGTGGCATATTTTTTTTCATTTTTCATTGCAACACTGTGCACGGTCTTGTGTAATAGCAGTATTAAAGAGGTTATTTAAGGTGGTCTCTAGTATGAAAAATGATAGTCTAGTTTATATATAAATTTTCAAAATGTTATAGTAATTTTTAAATCTCAGTATTTGGTAACATACAATTACATATAAATAACAAATACATATAAAAATAACAACTAAGTTTATTTTATGTTTTTTGTAATGTAAAAGATGTGCTCTATCTATGCTATATAGATAAAAAAAATAATTTATACACAGACCCACATTTACCACTTAAACACAACCTCAACTGGAATTTCAACTCATAACCACCTCAAGTAATCATTAATTCTCCCTACTCTATCTAAATAATAGTATAAATGCATTTTATATCTATGGTACAGTATTTATGTACAGTTATAAAAAGCCTTAACTTCTTTCCAAAACTAATACTAACCTAGAATCTCATAACCTACTAAACGAACTAAAGCATTTCATATACCACATTTCGCACAATCTTCTAGAAATGGCTTTATGAGTGATTCAACACTACACTCCATCTCACCAGATCAATATAAGAACAATTTACATACAGTCATCCCCCTAAACAGGAACGGAACCCAGTACCGTTGCGTTAACTATCATAAATTTAACCGCTCCACCACGACGGCCCCATATATCGGTTTCCTCAAACATAATTGACGTACGACATTAATATTTTTATGAGCTACTCAAGAGATGTTGCCATTAAAAGAAATGAGTTGTATTGATTTTCCGTAATATGAGTAAAAGTATATTATTATTTTTGCTGCTTAAGTTTTATTTGTTTGTTTGACGTTAAGTGTCTTGCTTACCCATTAAAAATACATTTTCATTTATGTTTTTGCAATATAATATTATTTTCTTTAGCTATTATTCTGTTGTACCAATGTACCAGTACCCACTGGTACTAGTACCCACTGGTACCAGTACCCACTGGTACTGGTACATTGATTTGGATTTGGTGTTTGATTTGGATTCGATTTCTAGTGAATTATATTAAAATAAATTATAATGTTCTGAGCTCTAATGACATAAAATGTTGAAGTTTAGTTTCACTATTAAACATTAAAATCCTCAAAATCAGAAAGTTGGTATTTAGTTAGTATTAGGTTCCCTTTGTCTATTGTGTTATGCGAGAATAGCGCGGAAAAATATTTAAAACAGAGAATGTCTCTTATCTCTCACTATTTTTTATTATGAAGTAGATGTGTAAGAATTTAGAGTTACTATATATAATGTTTTTTATCGCCATACCCATACCTTAAAGATAAGTTTTTATATATATTAATATTTATAAAACTAAACTATTTGTTTGGTTAGACGCCCATATCGCAGAAACTACTAGTCCGATTTGTTTTTGTTTTGAATTGCCCATTTTTCAAGGAACGCAATAAAGTATACTAATATCACGTTAAAAGTTTCCATGTAAACCTGTGGTCAGAGTTACTCGAGGCACTTAGATGTGCCAACAATATTCACAAATCTTATTTATTTCAATTTGACCACGAAGGCAAAACCACATTTAGGCTCGTACATATAAACCGAGCTTTACGTCTGAGATGGATTTCGAGATACTGTTTTTCATTAATAAATAATATTGTATTTTAATCTGTGAATGAAAGCGGCATCTCAAGATCGATCTTGAACTTGAGAGCGATTTAATAACTCGGGCCTCAGAACCCACGTTTTTATAAAAGCTCCATCATATGAACATTAAATAAGTATATGAATATGTAAATAAAATAACACATTTACATCCATTTACAAGAGAGGCTTTTCATTTTAATACCGGCTTTATATTTGTAACTAAAATTTTATTCCCGACTAAAAAGCAGTTTTGTATGCACGCATATAAAAGAAACACCTATTTTATGATCAAACATCAAAGTTTTAGTGGAATCTAAAGGTTTATGTAAGAGAAGTTCATAAGAGGTTTTATTGCTGAATTAGGTGTATATTTAAATTTATTTACTTGTCGTTCCTTTTTTTTGTATTTTCTTTTTCTTTGTTTCAGCATCACGCTGTATCCTGCATGTAGCAAGGTAGGTAGAGAGAGAGGAGTTTTCTGTTAACATACTCAGCTCCCTACTTTCTGAATTCTGGTCATTGCGTATTTAATGGCGGAACTTAACACAGCGTTTTGCCTCGATACTATAACATGGAAATGTAAATTTACCTGGGAACCTCGTATATACATTTTTAATTGACTATAATACGTAGCGTTATACTCAATGTTCGTATACGGTAACAAACTTTTAAGTAGAAACTTCTATAGTTCAAAGGAAAATCTTAAACAAAGACATAGAATAGATATAAGAGCGAAAGCTTAAAGTAATAATAGTTTTGTTTATAACTTAGCTTTTTGAGTATGAAATGGCAAAACTTTTTGGATATAACAAATTAATATTTTAGTGTAGAGATAGGAGAGTTTTGAGGCTATTTCAAGAGAGTTTTATGAACTTGGATGATATTTATGTGGGTACGTGAAATTTTAAATATTTATATATATATATATTTTGTATATTTTATTATTACTTAATAAAGGTTTTATTTTTTTTACATTTACAAATTTAATTTGAAATATATGTATGATATGAAAAGATATATACCAAAAAAAATAGACAGCTCTGATTTCTTTACATTATGAACAGCCGTAGTAATTAATATTGAAAAAGAACCACGTAGCATATATAGAAGTGTCTTAACAGGAACGGAGTGTCCTGACACTAGATTCCCGGGTCACATGCCTAGATGCTTACATTGCTTTTATTTTATTAATATAAGTAGTCAATATTTTTACTTAAAAAACTCCAAGTTATAGAGTTAAACTAAAAATATATAATATATATTTTTTGTATTATATAATATTATCATATAAATAATATAATAGATATAACAAAAATAAACTCTCCAAAAATACACTTCAAAAAGAACTTCAATTCCAATCCAGGGAAGCAATATTTAATCTTCGATCGAATTCTATGCGGGTGACATAGACCCGGAGCGTTAGTATGTATTTGCTGTAGTCGTTTCTGTAAGTCTCAAGCACTTTTATAGCCCCTATATCCTTTTTCACGGATCAAAATACAGTAAATGTATATATATTTTTTTTATATTTATAGTTAATGTTTATACAGATAATATATTTTACGTGTTTGGTGACAAGACAAAACACGGTGTTGAATTCCGGTACATCTCGAAAAATGAGTGGAAAGTGGGTAACAAAATGCTCTAGGTCCTTTTTGACTTAGAGTAGGCTGTATGCAAGAAACAATATTTTAATTAAATAATAAAAATAAAATTTTATATGATACCAATTGTTTTATTTACACACTCCAAATAAATATTTATGATTATTTTTGTTTTGTTGCCTTTTATGATTCGTAGGAATGAAGAGTATTGATGAGTTTATTTCATATTGTATGCTATTACTGTAGCGTTCCCTACATTAATAGCATAGATTATAAAATAGGAAGTTAAAGAACCTCTTATCTTTGCTTCTTTTAATTTTATCCTGCTATTTTTTTCTTCTTATAATATTATTATCTTATAAAGAGAGACTGAAAAACATACTGTAAACTTTTATTTATTTATGGTTAGTAGTGTTCGCGTGGAAAGTGGAACAAACATCCTTCTTCACAAACTTTCATATTTAAAATATTAGTAGGATATTATAAGATGTTCAACATGATGTGAATGTCATATTTTTTTTTAAATATGCACTCAAGAAATCGTTATGGGATCCTTCTTTAAATGAAAATTGAAAAAAAGGCTCTACTGTTAAATCTTATTTTTAAAATATTTTTACATTTTTGTATAAAATATGATTATAATGTTTATAATACTCATGAATATTAGGTGTGTTATATTTTTCTGCAATAAATGTCTCTATATATATATATATATATATATATATATTTTACTTTGTAGAGCACCTTGTTGTATTTTTTTATATTTTCAAGCAAAATTCATTACGTTTTAATACGTTTTTTGTTATGCACATAACAAAAATTGAAATTCTTATAAATTAAATTTACTAAATTCGTAACACCTACAAATTTAAGTATTTCAATATCAAATAAGAGTAATATAAAATGTACTTCCTAAAGCACAAATTTCTCAATTCAAATCAAGGTACTGACAACAAGACCCGATTAATTACCATGCAAATGAAGTTGAAGCCTAGATTAGTATTTGGAGAAACTTCGAGCTAGGTCCTTATTTCGATTACTATGTAAATATATGTATATCCTTGTAAGTCAAATAATAATCTGTTTGTTTGTATTATTTTAATCCAAATCACTATAGTATAAATATTTATTGCAATTCAAATATTTTTTTAATAAATATTATATGAAAATACAATAATAAATATTTTACTAGGCATACTAAGGCATTTTACGTGATTTTTTTTCATACTTTTCATAGGCTAAATTCTACGAATAAACCAAACATATTATCAATTTTCAAATATAATTAAAAATCCTTAACTACTGACTTGATAAATAAATAACAACTCTACATACATTTTCTCTACATTAAATTTCTTTTCATTTTATTTTAATTTCGATTGTTGTTTATATTACTTTTGTATGAACCACGATGAGCTTTAAGAAAAATATTGTAGTGAGCTTGCAACAGAGTAATTAATGGGCCTTGCATAATTTGTAGGGCGTTGTACTCGAGTATTTACCGTTTACAAGTATTAAAGATGATCTGCCGCAGTGGTTGATTACGAGTGTATTCTATGGTGGGTGTAGTGGGTTCGTTTTTTATTTGGTTTTACATATTTTTAAGCTTAAATATATTGTGATTTATATGAATTGTAAAGGTAAATGTAGTTTAATTGTGTATGTATAGAAATTAAGATTTTTTATGTTAATAAATTATTTTTATATTATTTTATATAATGTCTTAGTTACTATTAAGAAGTAATATTAATTCTGTGATACAACATTTTTGTTGTGAAATTGAGAGATTGAGTAATATTTCCAAAGTACGAAACAATTTATTTGCTTGGATACAACTTTTTCGTTGGTTCCATAACACAAATAACGAACTTTCATTCGTTATTTTTTTAAGGTAAGTGCTTTGATTACATTTAAGACACAAAAATTGTAACATATATTTTATTAAATATTGATTTCAAATTTGTGGCTAAATGATGAAAAAATTACTTTTCAGACTTTAATGTGTTGTTTTTCACATAAAACGTGTTAATTTCGATTTTCTGTGACTGTTTTGTGGTTACGTTAAATAAAGTACTTACAATGTAGCGCAAAGGGGGCACATAGCCGAGAGCGCACGAGTGCTCGCCCGCCGCTCGGCCGCGCCACCGCGCTACCGCATGGCGCCAAGCCGCCAGCCCGCGCGTCCACAGCTCGCGCTACCCCCCGCGAGCACCCCGGCCGCCTCTCGATCCACGTAACGCCACGCCGAACAGTCCGACTGTCGAAAATATCCACAAATCACCAACAAAACAGAGGGAACGCCGGAACGCGCGCCGGACCTCCGCGGCCCTCAATTATTTATGGGGTGCTTCGGCACGCGTTCTGTCGCATTGCAGGAGACGTGCCGCTCGCACCGCTCGAGCCGCTCGGCTACGTCTCATTTTACATTTTATATTCGGAATCGCTATCGATTCGGATACTCACATTAGCATGCCAGCGTCGGCCTCCCGGTTATCAACTAGCGTTAACGTAAACGGCGTTCGCGGACATTTTGGTCGGTGGCGGTCACATGCGGTCGCGGGCAGGTGGGCCGGCCCGGCTGTGCGGCTGCCGGGCCGCTGCCTCCGCCGAGTGCGGCGTCGCTTGCTAAATGAGGCGTTCGGTGCGGGGCCGCGAGCGTCGCACGACACGCGCGTTCGGCACTGCAAGCCGCCACTGAGGAGGGGCGGCCCGGGCGCGCGCTGCCCCGCCGCGCCCCGCACGCCCGCGCCGCCCTACCGCCATGTGTCCCGAGACCCGCAAAGGGTTGGCGATACGCTTACTTATATTACAGCCTTTTAACAATATAATATGTTGATGTATTCTTTGAAACAACTATGTAGCTAACTTCTACTCTCCTGTATGTGACAAATCGATTATTTACTGTTTTTTAACTAAAATTATTCTCTTGTTATTTATTTATAATTACATCACCTAATTTCGAATTTTCATTATATATATATTTTTTTGTTATACAAAATTAATCTAGCTGAAAAATAAGTTGGCCAACTGAAAAAGCGTTAAGACAACCCTTAAGTCCCGAGCGCCGCCGAAGCCTGCCGAGGGAGAGCGAGCGTCGCGACGCCGAGCGCGGCCGAGCGCGCGCGACCGGCGCCGCCCAGTCGATAAGGCCGTCTCCACTGAACAAAGACGCTAACCTATAATAATTACATTTAATTGTGAATAAATGGACGATCTCCTTTATTAATTACTACAATAGTACACTGTAAATCGTTTATATAGTAAATATAAGTAGAGTTTAATACAGGATATGTCAGTTTCATTCCGCACAGTAGAGTAAGGAGCACGTGCTGACATTTTGCCGTAATTGTGCGCCACATTCAACAGATTGGGTCGCGTAAAGTAAATTGCGATGAAAAGTAAAAACTGTATTATAATTCGTTTCAATCAGTTTTTTTTTTTGTCTTTTTTTGGATGTTATTTTTTCGGGTTTTTATTATGTTTGTATCTCATGCTGTATTTATTATCTTTGAGTTATATTTAAACTTATTATCTTTATATTTATCAATATTTCTTTATGTTTATAAATATGCAGGAGATCGTCATGGCGCATTATCTCAACATGCTACTGAAAGGCGTCGATTATGAGTTCAATTCCCACTTGGGGAGTAAATTATCTTCTTTTCTTCTCTCTGGTATGAAGACAAGATGTGGCGTTAAGTACCGCCACTCAATACACCACGTCTCAAAAATTAGGCGGCAAAACTAACTTTTGGGTTCCCTTCGTTTATATAAACATTTTCAGCTCTTAAAAGAGTAAGCTGATGTATCCAATAGGATATTTTGAACTTACTCTTTTAAGTCAAAGCGTGAAATCTTTGGAGGGTCTTTAATAATAACTAAAGATACTTCAAAGACTTTTTACTTTCAGCCTATGATATACACGTTATATGAACGTTACATTTACTTGATTACATTAACTAATTAAACAAAAACAAAACATTTTTAATTAAAAATCAATCAGCTCCACACTGTATCCCACACACAGCAAGCAGAGACAGTCTAGTGTTAACACACTCCGTTCCCCACTTTCCGCTGAATGCTTTGAGGCATTGCGTGTTGAGTGGAATTCAATGCTAAGCTTCAATGCCTAGGTATGAGAGCGAAGAGATGAAAATATTATTAATTCGTTACCTCGAGTGGAGATAGAACCCACAACCGTCGCGTTACAGTTCTATATACTCCTGCGCTATTTATATATCTCTAACTCTATTGCAGTAGAGGCCATCGTAGCACATTGTCTACGCGTGATCACGGACTACTTACTGTAAAGTGTGCACAACGTCGGATTTCCAAGAATATAAAATATTATATATATGTGATTAATTTTGTTATAGAATTTCGTTATACCTAAGCGCAATGCTGCTTTTTTTGCTGTCTTTATAGTATTTGGACCCACAGTAAAGTTACGGACGTATGTCCGAGCATAGAGTAGTGCAATAGGAAAAGGTTTGTACGTTAACGCCACTGTCGTAGCTTCGATCTGCACTAGAGTAAATTTAATTATTTAATTATTTATATCTCACCACTATATGCGACAAAACGCAGCGTTGGGTTCCGCCATAAGTAAGAAACGAAATACGTTTCCTCTATCTACCCAGCTATACGAGCAAAAGCGTGAAGCTAAAAAACAAAAAAAAACCATAACTTATCCATATAACCGGGCACATTGTTTTAAATTTCATCTTTTAACTCTTTTAAAATATTGTTAGACATTTATTAACCAGATAAGGCTTACCTTTGACTACAGCTTTGTATAACCGTACAGTATTTTAATTAAGCCTACATACCCGAAGTTCGTGAAATATAATTTTATTAAAATTCATCGGGCAGCCGCCGTCGTCACCGCACGTCACGTCAGCCTACAAAAGGCTCGAATGGATATTCTTGGTAAGGATTTATAAATATTGTTAGATATTTCAATAATGTCCTTTACTCTCAACCACGACACAAAAATTGTTTGAATTAATTCTCTTATTTAAAATAATGAAGATAAAGGAGAGGTCTCGTTAGAAGCCCATCGTAGCGCTGGGGTAGAAGCACGCGACTGTAACGCGATAGATTATTGGTTCGATTCCCACGTGAGGAAATTAATTAGTAACGAGGCAAAGCGCAGCCTTGTTTTCTGTTCCTTCCCACTTAACAGGCAATACCACCAGAATTCGGCGGAAAACAGCGTGAACCTGAAAAAGAGTTCTTATAACACACATGCTACATCGCGTAGCACCTTACTACGAGCTCCGTAGCAGTGCTATGTACGACAGTAAAACTAACATTTTTTTTTATTGTTATTCCACACGAAAAACGTGTTTCACAAGAAAAATACATTTTAGAATACAATTATAAATTTCAACTTAGCGGGATTTGAAAAACCGTAATTTTTTTAAAGTGTTTTCTAAAAAGTAGTTAAAATAATACATTTATAAGCTCTATTTAAATTGTGTACGTGGACTTTAACACGTAAAATGGAAAATCTAGTTATTTTCTGCTCTCCTACAAATTTTGAAAAATTTAAACTTTCTGAATCCCATAGTTTCGATAATGCCTTTTTTGTCCGCCACACAGCAGTAGTTAAAAGTGTCTATAAAAATAATGTTACCTTCTCTGTTACTTCAGGCAAAAGGCAACGAGTCCGCTAAACTATACGTTTTCAAAAATTAAATGTATTTTTCGATCTTTCAATTTCAGTTATAAACAGAATGAGTGGACAGACAAAATTAAGTTTTAAGACATTTCATTTACCATTTTCCATCCAATTTTCGACATATTTTGTGTTGATAGCCAGAATTCAATGTCTTGTTTCTACAACGAGGAAATGAAAATAATTAATTATTTTGCTCCTAGTTGGAATCGAGCACACACACGTTGTGATTATAGTTAGATGCAGTACCGCTACATCTTTTTTATATTTTTTCAGTTTCCTATTACAATGAAAAAAGAAAACCGAGACACAAACATACATTTCATCCTCTTTTTCATAAGAAACCACTAATACAATTAAACTAAAGATGTTCAATATACTGGAACAGTAAACAAATAACACTAATAATAAAAAAAAACAAATAAAAAGAACAATTAAAGAACCACGTACAGAACAATCCACAACTAATCCCGACAAATCATTCTTAACCAGCTGTTTATTGCCAATTTGATATTAATTACTGCATACGATTTTAGCATCTATTTTAATGGTACAAAGGCATATTTTCCTTCAATCGAATTAACGAATGAGGGTACACACTGCTGGTACTCCAAACGTAATATCCCGCTGACACACTGACAAGGCAATATCCACAGCTTAACTACTGATGTTTTGGCTGATCGGTGTTTGCTGTAAATCATTTCTGATCGCTGTTGTTGGACCACGTATCAATCAGATCGGTCGATACTTTTATGGAATACTTTTCGGGTATTTTAATTTCTTTGTGGTTAGAATCCTTACATAGTTGTGGGTTCAATTCTTTCTCCTACAAAATTTTGTGTTAACAAATTTGATTTCTTGCCAAAAATCCATCGATTTTCTGTCGGGATAATAAAATAATCAATATTTTTATTTCCGCCACTCCTTAAGATTATTGGACAGTGTCTTAACTTTAGATTTCCAGGTTTCCTATAAGTTCCCAGTTCGGAATATAGCATGCATACAAAAATATATTTTTTACGTTCATAGAGCACTATTAACTCCTATAATTACACTACAAGTATATTACATACATATGTAACATAAAAAACATTTAAACTATCTATTTAAAATAAATTGCTAGTGAACGAAACAGGTGAGGCCTGTCGTGGCGCAGGGGCACAAAGTATGACTGTAAAATCGACTAGTTGTAGGTTCAGTCCCCACTCGAGGAAATGAAATATTTATTTACATTTATATTTTCATTTTTTCACTGTAGTGTCGAGGCAAAGCGCGGCACTGGGTTCTGCCAATCAACACGCAATGCCTGCAGAACTCAGCGGAAAGTGGGGAACGGTGTGTCTTAACACAAGGTTCCCTCTGCCTACTCTGCTATATGCGGGCTACAGCGTGAAGCTGATATAATTTTAATTTGATTTATTTATAACGAAACAAAGTTCCAGTCTAAATCAATTCAATGATTCTCGAAATATAATATCTTAAGTCAAGAGCCCCTCTACTGACAATTCGATTTACAATTAAGTTCGGATCGGAATGGCAGTGTTCTTTATTTCAAGTCAATATTGCTTCACTGAAACGTATTTAATATAATAAATAATAAAAATATATATTCATTAATGAAATATGAAATAAGAATTATTCAGTTAAATATAATGAGGCCAGTCGTGGCGCAGTGTCAAAGAGTGTGACTGTAAAACCGACTGGTTGTGGGTTCGACCACCACTCGAGGAGATGAAATATTTACTTAAATTTATATTTCCATTTCTTCGCTCTGGTGTCAAGGCAAAGTGTGGCGTTGAGTTCTGCCACTCAAAACGCAATGCCTCCAAAATTCGGCAGAAAGTGGAGAACGGAGTGTCTTACACTAGGTTCCCTCTGCCTACCCTGCTGTGTGCGGGACATAGCGTGAAGCTAATTTAATTTAATTTTATTTTATTAGTTAAATAATAAGGCGTCGTGTCACAGTGAGATAGTGTTTGACTGTAAATGAACAGATTGTGGGTTCCACAACCATGTGAAACTTAGAGGAAATGGATTATTTACATTTCCTAAATCTCGTAACATGACAAAGTGCAGCGTGGAGCTCCGCTTCTCTACACGCAATGTCTTGAATTCAGATGTAAAGTGGAGAACGGAATGCCTCAACCTTTAGTTATCTTTGCCTACTCTGTTATATGAGGAAAATACCGTGAAAGCGTGAATCACAATAATGACATTAAATGAGTAAATATTATATTTTCAATTAAAACATACGTTATCAAGGCATATGATAGATGATAGCGATCGGTAGTTCTAGGTTCAAAGCTAGGGTCAAATGCTTACGAGTCAGCACATAGTTTAATTAAATAAATATAAAGAATATAAGGACTCTAGTGTTTTTCAATTACGATTTTTCGATTCAGTAATATGCGATAAAACAGTGAATGTATGAAATAAGTATGAATAAAAGTATAACAGAATTGCCTTTTGGTTCCGTTGTAGCTTTATTTTTTTGGTTTCCAGCTTCACGATATTTTCCACACATAACAAGGTAGGCTACACTCTTTGTCTCGATACTAGAGCCAGGAAACAAAAATATTAAATAATTCCTCCGAATGGGAATCGAAGCCACAACCATTGCGCTTACAGCCACACTCTTGAGTAAATCTTGAGTCTTTACAAGCGAATAACTATTGTTTCGAAACCGTCGTGGTTCAGTGGGACAGAATCTGCCTATAAACGTAACGTTTGTGGGTTTGATGCCCACTTGAGGAAACTATATTTCATTTTCCCTTTGTGGTAAACGGGGTGTGGAGCTGAATTTCATCACTCAACACCTACTGACATATAAATCTAGTGATAAAAGGGTACTGTCTTGGTACTAAATTTCCTCTGTCTGTCCTGCTCTGCGGGTAAAAAATATGAAGCTTTTTTAAAATAACTTGAATAGAACTCAATAAATATAATAGGAACCGACCATATCATCGACTTCTACATTCCTATTTAGTTAGTAACCTAATGTTTATCCATTTATCGATTTCGATCTTTTCGTTCTATAAATGTTAATTAAAGTTTCTGATTTAAAAAAAAAGAGCTTACTACCTTTATGTTATATTAAATTATTTGAACGCCACGTAGCGCTCTACTCTCTTTGCTTACTAAGCTTCTAAGTGAAAAAACAACCATCCAAGCGTGATTGAGGAATCACGAACGAACGGTTCCGTATCTCAACAGCAAAACAGCAAAGAACCATGTTTATTGTATGGGAGACAACTTCAAATATTTATTTTTTAGTATTTATCGTTATAGTGACATACAACAAAAATACATTCTAAGTTCTTTGATTTTCACGATTCTTATACGTTTTAAATGAAACTATTTTAACCGGATTAATCGCGTATATTTTGTTTTTTTATACATTTTTGAAAACCCGACGTTTCGAACACTTTACAGTAGTCCGTGGTCACGGGTAGACTGAGGTGGTAGTCAAACAAAGAGAGGCATCGATGTTCGAAACGTCGAATTTCCAAAAATGTATTAAAAAACAAAATATACGCAATTAATCCGGTTAAAATAGTTTCATTTAAAAAGAAATAAATTCATCCGCCTGGTTACAGGCGGACAGGGAGACAACGAATTCTTATATATAGATATATCAACAAATAATCTAAATACAAAATATACTCTTGAATTTATCGTTCTCTACTTAATATGTATCAGACTCGAATGGTTTTCGGTGGTCCTGCATACATTATGCGACCGCTTAGACTTGGCCACCTCCGTCATACAGTGTACCGCAACTGATTTAGATTCATTGACGTGTCGTATACATTAAATAAAGATAAAATCAGTTTTTTTTAGATAGCATATACCTATACGAAGACATTGTTACGACATTTTTATAAATTTTTGGAATAAAATTGTTTTTATAGAGATTAAAAATATTTGCATCTGTGAAAATTCTACTAAACTCTTTTGGCTTTGGCGAGGCTGTATGTCGTAGCGTGACAATGCAACGTCAGATTAAACATTCGTGGATTCCTTGACATTTAATTTTTTCTGGGTTTTATATATAATTTATATATTGATTTTATAAGCACAGCAAACTTTAACGTAATAACTTATTTTTAGGGTTAATTAGTAAGATTTTGTCGTACGTCTGTTTATCTATTTATCTGTCTGTTGGTCTGACTGTCTACCTGTCAAGAATCTTTATCTCTACTCTAGATATCTACTCTAGATATCTACTGCCTCATGATTTACTACCTTCTTTCGTTTCGTCGCTTCAGTAAACGAAACACAGCGTTGAGTTCCGCCACTCAACACACAATGTATCGAAAGTTTGTGAAAAAGTGTGGAACGAAGTTGCATTTTTAAGATTAGTCTGTATTGCTCGATTGCTGAGTTTCAATAATATTACGATACTTTCATCACAAATAACTTTTCTAATACCTAACGTTAATCTGTTATTTCCAATTATATTTATTCACTATCAACATTTAAGCAATATAATCGATACAAGTCGACTTCTTTAGCATGAAACACTAATTAACAAATAGGGTGACCATACTAGACCACCAGAGTGACATTGTATTTTTTTTATTTTCCAGACAGTTATAGAGAACTTTGTGATAAGTCACTTTATTTTTTGCGTCCTGCTTATGTTTAGGAATTTGAAGCAACAAACAGTGTCTTCTATTAGAATTAAGAAGATTTCTTTCAGTATTTTTTTGCTTATTTTGGCGATAAGAAATATAATAAAATGTCTAACTGTAAGCGCGGTTCTAGGCTCGATTCCGATCCGATTGATTGTTTTTTTTTCATTTCCTCTATTGATTTAGACAAATTGCGGGTTTGAGCTCCACCATTTAACACACTATATTTCAATTTCTCAAGTGGATTGGAGTGAAGAATTGAGTATTTTGGCACTATGCCCATTCTTTCTATGCCTATAAGCAGGATACAGCGTAAAACTTAAGAAGTAAAAGAAGTTATTTTAATATTTCAAATGTTCTAATCTGATGACTGATAATCACTTTAAGCTGTTATATGCAATAGCACTTTAAAAATTTTTAACTTTTACATACATTACCAGGCATTTACTTCGTTTTCCACAAAAATTTCATATCCGATCAATAGTCAAATCCGGTTTAGTTAACCTTTTTGAAACTGTCAAATACCGAGAGTTGTGTAGGGTCACCATAAATATTGTCTTTTTCTATTTAAATTAATATGATATTTCAATGAGTATTTTTTAAAGATTTTTGATCTATTACAAGAGGTATATAAATTTTGACTTAAATTTCATATCTTTTTACTTACTACTTACCTACTTACTTTTTTGTCGTTTAATGAGCTATCATCATTCTTCTTATTATTCTGTGAAAGATATGGGTTAGGTTAGTAAATAACTTGTTAGTGTTTAGTACATACATATATGTAAAGATAAAAAACTCTTTTAAATAATTGAAATTTTACAAATAACGATATTTTATTTTAAATTGATTAACTGAAACAGATAGATTTCGCTATCCAAAACGCAATATCGTAGTTAAAATTGAATAAAGGTGCTTACTTTCTCGAATTACTTAATATTTTAGTACAGTGGGACAGCGTTTTATATAAACGTAATGGTCAAAGAATCAATTCCAATATAAGACAAAGACTGAAATGTTATATAGGAAGAAGGGTAAAGCTGTTTTTTCTCCTAAGCGAGAAAAAAAACATAAAATATGGAAAATGTTTATATATTTGATTAAAACATTCAATTTTATATCTAACTTATATACAAATTCCAAATAACCAATCCAAATCAGGTTAGCCCTCTCAATAATGTCAAACACTGACGATTTACTATTGTGACCACGATGTTGACGAAAATTTAATTACTCGGCTTGTTGTGTATTGCTCACTATTTGTGGATTTCAATGCATTGAAATAAGGGACATGTGCTTAATGGTCCGATTGTAATGGTGATTAGTAGCGCTTATACTATTATTATATTAAAGCGGAATTCAACTATAATTTATTCTATCTGAATAACTTTAACGTAACTAGGGATATGTATTTATCGTATATAAAAACATATTATATATTATTTATTGTTCAAAATGTATTGTGTGATTAAATTTTAATAGTATAGTAGATAGTTCAGGATTGTTGTAAGTTTGTAGTAAGCTTTATCTTTACCATTCGTACTATCTATATAAATATCGAGTCCTTCGTGCCGTAGGAGCACAAGTGTGTAATTATAATGCGACGTTTGTGGGTTCGAACCCCGCTCGAGGGAGTGAATTATTATTTCTAAATTAAAAAAATATATAATTTCTTTGTTGTTGGACGCACTAATCTCAGGAACTATTCGGTGGAATTGAAAAATTACTTATGTGTTGGATAGTCTATTGAACTAAGCAATTTATAGGCAATACTACACCATGTTCATTGTTTCGACGTAATACTGTACTTGCGGTGAGTTATATCGGATGCTTTGAATGTGTCATCATGTCATAGCGAAGCCGTGGGTAAAAGTTGGTTTATTATATTATAACCTTTAAATTGTATGATTTAAAAAAATAAATTAAATTAGCTTCACGCTGTATCCCGCACACAGCAGGGTAGGCAGAGGGAACCTAGTGCTAAGACATTCCGTTCCCCACTTTCTGCCGAATTCTGGAGGCATTGCGTGTTGGGTGGCAGAACTCAACGCCGCGCTTAACCTCGACACCAGAGCGAAGAAATTGAGGCCAGTCGTGGCGCAGCGGCACGAAGTGTGACTGTAAAATCGACTGGTTGTGGGTTCGATCCCCATTCGAGGAGATGAAATATTTACATAATATGATTTCTTTGAATTCATTTCTTTAATACGTCACGTAATTACAGGAAACCTGGTTAGACTCATCATATTTCTTTTATTTTCACTGTGTTTTCTTTCTACACTATTTATCCATTTGGAGACACATTTTTCTAAGTATTTAGATCTCTTCTATCTTCTCGTTACCTAGAAATTAATGTAAACTTGAGAATGGAATTTGTTAACAATAAAAAAATATACTATATATATTAAGTGACATGTAAAATAAAAAGTGGAGATCAGAATTTATAAGTACATTAAACAGGAATTAAAAAAATATTAATAAGATTTTATTATGAAAAGAAAATACTTAAATTCATTTCATCATTCCCATTTTCACTTATATGAAATGGTTGGAAGAAATCCCGCTGAGAACTGACACCAAAGCCAAATTGGTCAAAATGAACAGACCAAAAATGCAATATAAAATCAATACAGTACACGGTATTACATATTACGTGGCGCTCATTTTCGTGTTTGTAAGTTTAAAATGTATATTTTGACGTTTTAATGTGAAAATGTTTCCTTTTCAATAATAATTATAATTTTAAAACAATATTTATAATTTCAGTATAAAATAATACAAATCGCTTTTCTACACTAATTCCCACAAGTGCTTTAGAATGTGATCTGCCTAAACCGGATTTGCATACCAATAACCTCTGAAGAGATCCATTTTTCAGATGCTGGGTCCCTTATCAGGTATTATCACATAGACTGTCATCAAATCTACAGTTGATAGAAAAACGAAACCTTTATAAGATTTTGCTGTCCGTCTGTCCGTCTATCAAATCAGTTAGCAGAGCGAAAAAATAATCCATCCCCATAGTGTGATCGAACTCACAATCACCATATCTACAACCAAACTATTGCGCTTCAACCTCAAACATATCAATCCCAACAAAACCACTAAACTCATAGCCACACTACTATCTAACGTAGTAGCAGATTGGATTCTGTCATCCAGCCACCAGGCATCTCTGTAAACTAAAACTATGTAACACGCGGCGACACGTGATGAGCTGTATATGAATTGCATTATGTGCCCGTCGATGTATGTACGTCGATACGTCGCAGATTATTTACTTATAACATCCATATTGTAATTGAAAATGCTGTTAGATGAAGCTATTATTTAATTTGTTTTATGTGTGGTTTACTTGTTGTGGCGCAGAGTCTTTGATAATGGTCTACAACGCGACGGTTGTGGGTTCGATACCATTATGGGGAAAGATTAAAATTTAATTTATTTTCATTTCACCGCTGTTAAAAAGACTCATCGCTCAATAACAATCAGCTTCACGCTGTACTCCGCACACAGCAGGATAAACCTAGTGTTAAGACCCTCCGTTCCCCACTTACGCTAAATTCTAGAGTCGTTGCGTGTTGAGTGACGGAACTCAACGCCGTAATAGAGCTATATATATAATGTGTATTAAGCGAAGCAAGCATATAATATGCGAATATAGATTTACTTGTATGAAAATATAATGTTAAGAAACAGTATAAATCATATACCCGTCGATGAACGCCGTCGATACGTCATAGATTATTAGTATTTAGTAGATTATTTAACATTTACATTGTCATCGAAAACGGCGTTAGATTAACCTATTACTTTTTTTCTTATCAGCTTCACGCTGTATCCCGTAAACAGTAGGGTAGGCAGAGGGATCCCAGTGTTAAGGCACTCCGTTCCCCACTTTCCACCGTATTTTTCGAGGCATTACGTGTTGCGTTTTATTAAATGTTATGTTTATTTAAATATGCACAAATATATACATATATAATATGCTAGTATAAATAAATAGATTCTATGTAGATATAACGTTAAGTAAAAAGATAAAAAATTGAAATCATATAAGAATTTTTTTTTGATAAAATCCTCTGGGATAACCTTTGTTGACTAACATATTCATTTTCTATTTATTACGTTTTAACTGCAATAAAGATCTAATATTATTCTAACACCTCATCATGAAAATTTTATTTCAGTGAACACCTCTAAATATCGTCGGAAAATTATAGACGAAAGCGCAGCATTGAGTTTTGTGACTCAACACGTAAACCCAATCTTGAAATAATTCATACAAAGCATGAAACGGAGTGTCTTAACACTACGTTGAATTTGCCTACCTACTCTACGTAGAATACACCACAAGATTATATCCATGATTATTGTCACAATTGCTTCAGTTTCCCAATAATACAATTCGTTCTCAAAATTAAATTGGCATACAAAAGTAAATAAAATATTATAATTGAAACAAAATGTTCTTGTTTCCATAATGTGGACGGATTATTGTTTGTACATCTTATTAATATGTGAATTAAATGTTTCAATTTATTTACTTTTAAAATTTTATAAAAATTTCGAGTATGAAACTGTTTTCTCTTATTTTATGGACAATAACAGTTTTTTTCTTATGATAAAATAAATAAATCAAATAAATCACTTTCCGTCGATTTCTAGGCGTTGCGAGTTGAGTAGCGGAACTTAACGCCACGCTTTGCCTCGTCACCAGAGCCAATAAAAAAAAAAAAAATTCTCGATTGGCATTGAACTCCAACCAGTCGCGTTTACAATCACACACTTATGCCCTGGCCTCGAATAAAAATATTACTTACCATTAAAAAAGTTAATTACAACAATGTTCATTTTATAAAAATTAAAGTTCCAGTCCATTTTTCATCCAAAAACAACAAAATATCAAGAAATTACCTACTTCAAAGTGAACTATTCACCGCAAAGTCTCATAAAGCTGTCAAACGTGGCAAATGCAAGCATAGATTATATAAACAATAGAACTAGTAACTTTAGTATGGAGATGTACTTCACGGGATGTTGTATTCAAATATGTATTTTCTTTAAGTTTTATGTAGTAAGATTAAGAAGGTTTAAACCAATACCAGATTGAAATTCCTCCATGTGGAAATCAAACTCATAAACGTTACTTTCTCTAGCAAGCATTTAAACTGAGATTTGAATCGTTTGGATTTTTTAACATGAAATGTCCTCAAATGGGGTAAGAGCAAAATTAAAAAATGTCTTGCTTGCTAGTTCTTTCTGTAACTGTAGGAATAATATACAAAGAAAATAAACTCATTTTTTTCCTTTTATTTTTGAATCTAGTTCCTTTACTCACTGTAATCGCAAACTGAAACTTAGTAGCCATAATTTTGTAATTGATGCGAGTAAAACTGCGAGTGCAATATTAGGCATAAATCTCAAGGCAAAGAGAAAAGGAAATGTCTTAACACTAGGTTCTCAGGTTCCATTTGCCTTGCGATCCGGGATACAGCGTGAAGTTAATAACATATCTTTAACATCTCAATCTGAATGGTAATTTAGCTCAAAGCCAAACTTTCCTATCAAATCCACACTACGAAATAATCTTATATAAAAAAAAACAGTCATACTTTTAATATTAAACTGATTTAAAGTACATATAACTGATATAATAAAATATCTTAAACCATATAAAGACTCGCGTTCCGGGCCACTCACTGTTTGACACGCGATATCTAATACGTGAGCGTAGGTACCTACTTCTGTCGCGAGAGACCCTCAGCACCGACATCTACACTTATTACATTGCTGAAATCAATTCCCTCTCTCGAAACCGGTAACTTAATATTTCCATTACCGTTCTATTCGTTTTTTACTCTTTGCTATTTTCCGTACCAAAGTAAACAGTTGATACTAAATTTTGAATTTATATATGTATACTATAATCTGTGAGGCCAGTCGTGGCGCAGTGGTACAAAGTGTGACTGTAAAACCGACTGGTTGTGGGTTCGATCCCCACTCGTGGAGATGAAATATTTACTTAAATTTATATTTTCATTTCTTCGCTCTGGTGTCGAGGCAAAGCGCGGCGTTGAGTTCTGCCACTCAACACGCAATGCCTCCAAAATCCGGCAGAAAGTGGGGAACGAAGTGTCTTAACACTAGGTTCCCTCTGCCTACCCTGCTGTGTGCGGGATATAGCGTGAAGCTAATTTATTTATTTATTTATAATCTGTGAGGACGTGGTGGCTCAGTGGACGTTTAGATGTTAATGCGATGGTTGTGGGTTCCAAAATTAAGGATGTATATATTATTTTTATTTTTCGTCCTAGTCCTCAATACTTATCACTCATTGTTCCGAAACGAAGTATATGAAGTATCTAATGCACTCAGCGTCCGGAACTTGTGGGAAAGAATACTTTACATTTCTTCACTCTTCTACTACGTATAAATTGGACGGAAAGTGTGGAACGGATTGTTTCATGAGTTCTTTTTGACTATCCCCCAATACGCGAATACCGTAAAATTAACATATTAAAAAAAAGTTGATATATTGATATACTTTATAATTTTTTCTCTTCATCATTCTGTACAGTCCACATACAGCCCAAAACCGCCATAACAGCGTCTACTTAAAACACCAACTAAAACTATCATATTAAAATATAACAAAGTAAATAAGAACATTCCCACCAAAAGCACATTACGAATTTAATAAAACTGCTTCCAATTGTTAAAATTTTATACTCCATAAAGCCTGAAAAATTAAAGCCGCATCTCCGCAGTGCATGAAAAAAACAAATTTTTCGCACTCAGTTAATGTACGAGGGTATCATGTTGGGTGACATTATCCTATATTCTGTTTGACTTTAGACTAATATTTTGCTTCCTAATGTATAGTGCTGATATATATATAAATATTTTTTTGTATGTATGTACATGTATTGTGTTTTGAAGCTTATTACTTTTTATGTAAAATTGTGAAAAAGAAATATTAAGAAGAACCAAGAACAAACAGCTTTACGTATAGCAGGACAGGCAGATGAAACCTAATGTTAACTTAAAATAAGAAATGGAGTTCGTTTCTCAATTCCGACAATTTTTTTGGATATTGTGCGTTGTTTGGTGGATCTCAACGCCACGCTTTATCTTTATACCATAGCGAGAAAATTAAAATTATTCCCTCCTCGAGTGAGAACTTACTATCTCAAATAATGTAAGCGTAAAAATGGATACCTAATTTTTAAACTAGATCTGACCAAATTAATTGCGACGTTGAGTTCCACAACATGCGCAATGTCCCAACACTAACTACCTACATCTGCAGTAAAAGGGAGATAATTAAAAACAAATATATACAACATTGTGAACATATTGCTAATATTATAATTCAAATTCCTACAAACTCGTGTCACCGTTTACACGCTCTCACCCGTGACTCGTGAGTAAAGACGCTCCGTCAACTATTATGTTTCATAACTTAGTTTAAGAGGCGGCGACTTGCTGTGTTGAGTCGTATAAATAATATAAAGAGGATATTCAGTGCATTTTAGCTTATTTCGCTTTTCTTTACCAACTTTGTACGGACATACTATGTGCATTGTTGTATTATATATAGTTTCAGTGTATATATTTAAATTGTCAAAGTTAATAGTGAATTTTTTAATGAAAATAAACAATTTAACACGCAATGCATCGTGAAGTATTTTATTTTTAGGTTCCCAGGTTCCCTCTGCCCATTTTATCGTGCTTTGTGCAGAATATGTGCAGGATACAGCTTGAAACTAAAAAAAGGTTTGTATATGTTTATGGCTATTTTAAGTTCACAGTTAATTTGTCCAAATAGGGCAGGGTCTTTATAGCAAATTCGATTTAAGTGGCGAAACTTAACGCTGCGCCTTATCATACAAGAGCAAGAAATTTAAATACTTTGAATATAATTTTTACATTGACAAAATGCAACTGTGTTAATGTGCTTTAATGTTATATATATAATGTAATCAATTTAAAAAAATATATATATATTTTAAAATAAATTAGGGAACCTAGTGTTAAAACATTCCGTTCCCTACTTTCCGCCGACTTCTGTAGGCATTGCATGTTGAGTGGCGGAACTCAACGCCGCACTTTGCCTCTACATCAGAGCGAAGAAATAAAAATATAAATGTAAACAAATATTTCGTTTTCTCGAGTGGCGATCGAACCCACAACCAGTCGATTTTACAGTCACACTTTGTGTCCCTGCGCCGCAACTGGCCTCTTTTATTATACATTTTCATATGAACAAACTTCAACACTTCCTATATCAACCGCATACGTTACGCGAACGTGAAGGAAAGGTTACTAAATTCCTTGAGGGATCACAATGAGGACGAAACTTTGTATCGAGAAACTTGTAGGACCTTAACCCCAGTGAAATGTACCCGAATTGGGAACTTCCTTTTTTCTTTAATACGATTAAACTTTGATGAGAATTTCTTTTTAACAACTCAGTGTTAAGACACTCCGTTCCACGCTTCCTCTCTAATTTTCGATGAATATAACTAATTCCCCCTAGTGGGAATCGAGTCCACGACAATTGCGCTTTCAGTCACATCCTATGCCACTGCACCACGACCTTTTAAGTATACTTTACATTATAATATCTCAATATCACATAGCACTCAAAACTTTGCTGATATTGATTAAGATGCCATCGTAGCGAAGGGTTACATACATGCACATACGTCGGTAGTTGTTGGTATAAATTTGCCCAAAGTAGTACTTGTAGTTGTAACCAAGTTCAAAAACAATTTGGAGTTGGTGCCAGCTATGAAAATAATAATATTAAATTAGCTTCATGCTATATCCCGCACACAGCAGGGTAGGCAGAGGGAACCTAGTGTAAGACACTCCGTTCCCCACTTTCTGCCGAATTTTGGAGGCATTGCCTGTTGAGTGGCAGAACTCAACGCCGCGCTTTGCTTCGATACCAGAGCGAAGAAATGGAAATATAAATTTAAGTAAATATTTCATCTCCTTGAGTGGATCGAACTCACAACCAGTCGGTTTTACAGTCACACTTTGTGCCACTGCGCCACGACTGGCCTTTTGAAGTAATTAAATTTTACGCTCTTATTAGATTTTGTATATTATAATATAAATAAGGTTTTGAAGTTAGTTTTAGTTTTTTTAATAAATTTAAACAGAAAAAATAATTAAATATATAAAAGCAAAGGAACAAATCTGTATCCTTAAAGGATCACTTTATTGTTCGTATGTCCTTTGTCAATTTATGTAGAGACGCTTGTAGGTTTGAATTAAAAATTTAAATCAAATCACTTCGGCTTCCGAGTCAACGCAATTAAAAGATACTAGCATCGTTTTTACTGCATTTTGTAAGAAATACTTCGATTTCCAGTTGACGTACACGATCCTGAAATTGACTCGCACTTGACCGGTATTTTCGTTAAAAATGGAATAAAATACTATCGAAATATTTATATTATTACTATTCCATTTCAATCTAAAAGGTAACTGTAGGCATATAATTTATATATTATCATCAAAGGCCACGAATTTGTCGACAAAAGTAGGTCATCTTAATTGTGTCATGTCAAATATAGAGTAGTTCCTTCCGTAGTTCCCACACGGTGTGGTTTGTAAATTTTAAACAAACTAATCAAGGGTTAAAATTGACACCCTCGTCGCATTACGAGGATCGGTATCGGCATGTGTTTGAATAGAAAAATATTCGTTCCACGATCTGAACAAGTTGTGGAGTTAAACTCCGACATTCCTAACGTAGATTTTTAAAGATAATAAGGTGTAAAATAATAGGATTACGCCAAAGTTTCTCTGTTTATCCTATTTATTGCTGAAAGTCATCGCGGTGCAGGGGCACAAGCGTGACTTGAAATGCAACAGTTCTTGGTTCAATTCCCACTTAGGGTAATGAAATATTATTTTCATTTCCTCGCTCTGGTAAAGAGGCAAAATGCGGTTTTGAGTACTACCAATCTAGATTAATGACAAAAAGTACAAGCTACAAAATGTATTAATTAACGCTTTCTTCAAACATAAATCGAACCTCTACCCACAACAATGAAAGCCAAACCCATAAATTGTAAGTATTTATACTCAATCTATAAAAGTACCCTAAAATACATGAATATAGATAGCAAAGCGATCAGCTTATATAACTTTTATAAGAAGTACGTCGTAATAACGTTCCGGAGAATTGGTCAGAGTGGGACGTCAAATTGTTGTAACTATTGATATTTTTAACCGATGTTAAAAAAGGAGGTTATCAATTATGTATACTTTTTTTGTATATTTTTGTTATGCGTTTACTTATTACTGTTATCTACCAAATATAAGCGGATTTTAACATATTTTTTAAATAACCCTACATACATAAATATTGTATTAAATACACAGCACTATTTAAAAAAAAAGCAACAACAAAACAAAAGACATACGATTATGTTTAGCCTCGGACCAGTTTCTGTTATATAGATAATATTTTGTCGTAAGTAAAATTTGGTTTAAAAAATTAAATTAGCTTCACGCTGTATCCCGCACACAGCAGGGTAGGCAGAGGGAACCTAATGTCAAGACACTCCGTTCCCCACTTTCTGCCGAATTTTTGGAGGCATTGCGTGTTGAGTGGCAGAACTCAAAGCCGCGCTTTACCTCGACACCAGAGCGAAGAAATGGAAATATAAATTAAAGTAAATATTTCATCTCCTCGAGTGGGGATCGAACTCACAACCAGTCGGTTTTACAGTCACACTTTGTGCCACTGCGCCACGACTGGCCTCAAAAATTTGGTGAAAGTAACTATACGATATTGGAACGTATAAGCTGAACCAATTGCCTTTCATTCCGCTATATATCCATTATATTTATTGCTTTTTGGGTAAGTGGCCTCAAGGCAACTTTATTGGAAAAATTAGAAGATACGTAATGCGGTTTTCGAATTGTTTCAGATGTTGATTGTTGGGATAGGATGAAACTATTCTATTTTCTTTTAATTTTTGCACTCTATCAGTATCTAGCATGTTTGGTAGAGCTTAGTGACCTCACGTTCTAATAAAAACTTTAAAAATATATTATATAAATATATATAAAATAATAATAAAAAATATATTATATTATAGTAGTAGGTGAAATAAAAAAGAAACATAAAATAATTGTTCATTATTTACAATATAATATCAATTTTAGCATTATTTGTAGCAAAAAAAAATGTTGTGTTAGTGATTTTTATACAAAAAACTGTAGCAATGTAAAATTGAGAATATCCTATACGAAGAAAAATACGTGTAAGTGCTATAGATAATACATAAAAAATACATCGTTTTCTATGAAGTTTTTTTTTTTCTTATCAATACAACGAGCAAATCCAATATCTTCATATTCGATTCATTCATTATATTTAAGTTAGCTAAGTAAAATTTATAGCGTCACGCTGTATTCCGCGCACAGTAGAGTACGCAGAGGGAACATAGCGTTAACATTCTGCCTTCCCTAACTTTCAGTTCTTATAAATGTATTTTCATGGGTTAAATTTAATTTTTATAATTATTACATGTAAATTTGGCAGAACTCGTACAAATAATTGAATGATGAATGTGCTTTGAATGTTACGTATCTGCATATATTTTGCCTTTAGAAATTTTGTCATTTAATTTCCTATGTAAATTATACATTTTACCTAAGTACTAAATTTAAGTAACTGAGTTGCCAGTTCGATTTTAACTCAGAGTAATTGTATAACAGGTATATAGATATTTATTTTATTAACATATTTAAGTTATTTATATATGTCTTCACATTGACTTACTGTAAAGTACATATTTTACTTTTAGGAATTCATACATCAAAAGGAAAAAACGGAACAAAAATGCAATAAATATATACTTAAAATTATAATAATTTTGTGTAATTGATTTTATTTTTATACGAAAAATTCCAAGCGAAAAGTTAAAATTTAACACCATATTTTAAGATAACTTCTTCAATCTTTGTTCAAATGTAACTACACCTAGAAACAAAGCTAAGTTAATACAATAGAGCCAAACTAAAAAGTGTAACATACTATCCAATTAATATACCATTGTACTGAGTTTCCTAGCTCCAGGCCAACTTTCCATTCTACGTTAGAAACATGAATGTTTTAAGATTTCCTGAGACGGTAAACTCACCTTGCGGACGGTATAAATTGTGAATCGTGAACGAGTTTTTGATAAAATCGCTTATTATAATATTATAAAGGGATGAAAAGCAAAATTTTGGGCACCATCTTAAGTTTCATAGAAGACTGAAGCCAGCCTCCGAATAAAGACGGAAACGACGGAATCTGGTTGGTGAGTATTAAAAATTCACTATATGAGTTTTCTGTTATGCACCTCTTACAGTCTTTGCGTCTTCGTGCACGGGGAAATAATAAAATGGGAAATTTGGTACTTTAGCAGAATCTAAAATGTTAGTTCTATGTAGTTATATCTAGTTACTGTATACTATAGTGTAGTAAACAGAAAATTTAAGTCCGATATATAGGTAAGTTGCCTTTACAAATGCTAATTTATAAAGAAATCGGTCAAGTTCGAGACGGACGAATATTTTCTATGACCACACGTACCATTGGTTTTATATATTAGGTAAGAAGATGAACCGATTTTAAAACCATAGATATCCCATAAACATGTTACTCTACAAATATAATTATTTATGCATTTTTTTTTAAATATTACCAATCCTTATTGATAGACTGTCGCGACGCACCGCCACTGCGTCTGATTGTCTCGAATTCTATAAAAAGTGGGCAATGGAGTGTAGACACTAGTTCCCTTCTACCTTGCTATGCCAGAAAAAGCTATCAGTTCTTATATAAATTCCTTTAAAACTCCAGATTCAATTTCAGAATTTATATCAAAATATATATATAGAAATTACGATACCTTCATAATAGATGTGTTTAACTAACAATTATATTGGCGGAGGGTAACAGTGAAAAGCTATAATCACGAACTGAGTTTCCTCTTCATGCTGTTGTCGTTTAGAATGTGTACAGAAGATTTTATTTCGGCTCATTTGATTGTTTTATATGTTTATTTAGGTATTTTATAATTTATTCAGATAGGAATTTGGATTCACTATAAGGACAATTGTTTCCGTCCTATGTTAAAAATATTGATTGCCACTTAAATAATATAAAATCACATCTCCTTCACGCTGTATCCCACACACAGAAGGGAAGGCAGAGTGAACCATATATTAAGACACTCTGTTCCCCACTTTCCACCGGCTTCTGGAAGTATTGCGTGTTGAATGGCGGAACTCAACGCCGCGATTTGCCTCGACACCAGAGTGAAGAAATGGAAATATACATTTAAATAAATATTTTATCTCCCCGAGTGGGGTTCGAACCCACAACCAGTCGCGTTTACGGTCACGCTTTGTGCCCCTTCGCCACGACTAGCCTTGTTTAATAATAATATAATGCTAATAATTGACTTTATTTCAGACTTTTGGTCCATATAATTTTTGCCACTACATATAGTATGTATATTTTAATATATTTTTTTGTATATTTTTCATTTTTGATGTAAAAAATACAACTGCATATAGAAGTTATAATTGGTACATCAAAAACCGCTTAATCTTTTTATGTATAACAGACTAGAGAGAAGGAACTTAGAGTAAACAGGCAGAGAATAAGTGAGAGTAAGACACTCCGTTCCCTATTTATAACTACTATAATATATCAAATGAAAATATGTAGTTTATATTACTACTAAGTTGAAATACCAACTTTAAATATAATTTAAAAACTTTATAACTGAGTTATAAAATTTTTAAATTAACTTTACAACACTGTTTTTTGGCTTAATCAACTAAAATGCAGCTTGATGCTGCTTTATACGAAAAGTACCAAATTCTATTTTTTTTTTAGTTTTTCGAGTGACACAAGTCAACGCCGCTCTTTTAAGAACGAAGATTATTCTTTCCCCGACTGGATATCGAACCCATAACCGTAAAACACTGTGCCACTGCAATACGACGACCTCTATAGTTAAACCGAATAGTTCATAAAATAGAAATTTAATATATAATTGTTTTAAACTTCTTTTTTCCTTTCAAACCGACTCTGATTGCCGCGATCAAATGGAATTAATTATCTCTTACTTCCGCCTCAACTTTAAACGAGATATTTACTGTCTTTGTCCATCCACTCATATAAGAGAATACTAAAAAGAGACAGATATCATTTCATCGTTCAGTGTTTAAAAAAAAAATACGAACAAAACATTTTCCAGTATAGGAAGTATCGTGAATGCTAACTGGCCTCTTGCCAATAAGCTTGCCACCTTGTATGGAGACTTATCTTAGATCAGATCGATTTTAAAATCAACTGTAATTTCTAGGATATAAAGTTGAAAATTCGTTGTCAAAATCCATCACCCGATAAGGTGTATAGGCCAAAGTTCTTTCTTTGCTCATGTTCGACGCTAATGCGGTGTAATAGTTTTTACTGTCTATTCGAAATAAAATGCACGTTTCTTAATATTGCATTTATTGTGTTTTTTTAATTCTGTAACGAGATATATGTTCGGTTTCGTATAGCAATTTTGTTTAGTTTACACATTTTTTTTTGTTTTTTTTTTTTATAATAATAAAAGCTCCCATCATCTCATCATCATCAGGCTCTCTCTCACTGCCGTGCCGTGTGACGGATTTCTACGCCGCACTTTGACTAGTAGGGGAGGGAAAAGACAAAAATTTAAATAGAATGTATGACTGCAGGTGCAGAGGAAACATAAGGTTAAGATACCCCGTTACTTGGGTAACGATTCTGATATTTTTTGAAACATTGCAAGAAAATAAAAATAATTTATTCCCCGAGAGGGAGTCAAACCTAGAACAGTGGCGTTTACAGCCAGACACTCCCAATTTTAAAGAAATATACAGTGTTGAAATATTATATTTAATTTTAAAAATAATACCAAATACTTACTTTTTCATTATTAATAGTGGAGTTGAAAAAGAAAAATTAAATAACTAACGACCCACACGCGGCTTTGCTTACTTAAAGTTATTATTAAATCTGTACACAAATTGTAGCCTTTATTTTATTCTGGTGCATAAGCTTCACATAAATACTATGTGATGTTTCATAAAAATCCTTTTGTATACATACATCTAGTCGTTTTGTGTTAAAGTGGAACAAACGACCATACACACAAACTTTGACATATATTATTACAAGTTTAAAAAGATACATAGTTATCACATTAAATTACATCTAAAAGGTAAAATTCAACCCTACCACCCATTACTGTCCGTCAAACGTTAAACATACTATCAGAGAAAATTATTTTATACAGCGATCAAAGCTCTCGCTTCTAATAACGTCTGAAAGAGAAACTTTCGATAAACTATTTAACGTCGACGTTTGACAAATTTTGTTAGTTGAGATGCGAAGTGCTTGTCAATGTTTACAGCAAAATACCAATAATTTTCTTGCCGCAGTATGCTAGCGCGCTCTTGTGTAGGAGGAATGAGGGCGACGTTTTTAAGATAAATTTTATGTTAAAATTTATCAAGGAAATTTCAAATGTTTAAAGTGTTTGGGATATATTTTTGGGATGTGACGTTTACTTAACTAAGTTTACTATACAGGTGATAGGTAAATGGATAGACAAACTGATATGGGTGATAAAGTAGTCATTTTCAAATATTTTTACCCAATTTAGCATGATCCGAAGTTTCACTGATTGCAAGATATTGGCCATTTAAATTTTATACTAATTTCAAAATACGATGTCATTCTATAAAATATTTGACAAATTTTATTTTGTGTATTTTTTTCACCGATATTTGGTGTTGGTGTACTCTCCGTCGAATGACCCAATCAGTGATGTAACGTAAAGCCGCCAGAATATTGTACTTTTTTGTAAATATTTTTTAATTAGAGTTTTTACAAAAATTTATACCAAAAAAAAAACCATTAAATAATTTTAAAAACCCCCTCACTTTGAGATCGAATCCACAACCACCGTATCTACAGTCACTTCTTATATTCTCCATAGAAAACTAGTTTGAATATAAAGTTGTTATTCAAAACAACGTTTGTTTAGTAGGTCCTACGTCCACTACAGCGCCTAATTCCAGTAGCGAGTGTGATCTGTTGATGCATAATGCATATAAACAAGAAAATGAAAAACGTTGTGCCTCCCAAATCTCCATAGAGATTACGTTCCTACGTTTTTGTTAGTTAATTTGTTTTTTTTTTTTGATGGCGAAGCTCAGTTTTAAAATGGAATTTAAGTTGCCTTTTAGCCGTCGTGAGAAGTGCGGGTTTGATTTCCATTTAGAGGACTTTTTATGTATACTGATATAAAGAGAGACAGTCGAGCTTGTTTGGAAATTAGAAAATACTTTTTATTGGTATATTCTTGAAATTATAAAATATTTCCGTGTTTTTTTCTAATTTATTTAGGATAGTCACAAATGATTGATTGATGATGATTGCAAATGATGAAGATTAAATTCCAGTGTGAAATCATATTTTTCTTATGTCATTAATTTAAATTCTTGAACTTTTTTTTCTGGCCTTACTTTTATTATGGTTATCATTTACACAAATTTGAAACATACGCCTTTCGGACTGTACTTTACTTCCAAACTTTCAGCACTTGTAATAGTGCATACATCATACATCTCATGGTTATTTTCATTTAATCACACGTGAGTGATACCGCGGGTGGAAGTTAGTAGTAAAATCAGCTTCACGCTGTATCTCGCACACAGCAAGGTAGGCAGAAGCAACCTAGTGTTAAGACACTCCGTTCCCCATTTTCCGCCAAGTCCTGGAGGCATTGCGAAGAGCGAAGAAATGAAAATATTAATGTAAATAAATATTTCATCTCCTCGTGTGGGGATCGAACCCACAACCACTCGATTTTGCAGTCACACTTTGTGCCCCTGCCCTACCTAGTAGTAAATAACATTAAATTTACCTAATTTGCCAGTAACTCCTGTCTGACCATGACTAAATTCCTTTCTGCAAATTTCTTTCTCTCTAAGATTGCTATACGATATGACAGCCTTTGCAGACCTTGTATTTATTTTAAAAGCTTTATTAAAAGCTATTTTATATTTTCCTTTGTATTTGTTGGCAGTATTGTATATCTATTTATTTTAGAATGCTCATCTATCCCCGCTTTTGCAGAAAACTTCGTATTGTTTTTAGCGGGATAGCGGATTTTTACTCAATTATTAAAGCGGATATAGATTGTGATTAAGTAGTAATAAATTTAATTAATAAATAAGGACCATAAAAAATAAAATATTTTCCCGACTCGGAATTGAACCGTTAACCATAAAATCATACAATAAATTTCCAATGTCGTGATTTCTTCTATTTGTATTACTAAATACAAATTATATATTATACAAAAACATATTTCAAAGTGAATTCTAAGTGAAATACGTTTCCTTTGCAGTATATTATTTATTTACTTAACTCGGCTCACCTTATAAGCCGAGACTATATTAATAAACCTAAGAACATCGCTCCGCTTGGATTTCGGTGCACAGAAATCGTCATTTTCATCTGAAAACGCAAGCAAAATTCAATCTTAATAGTAGTTAATAAAGCGTATATTAGACTACTACGAACGTGAGGTTTAAAGATACCTTATTGGAATTACAAAGCCTGCTCTAGATGTCAATAAAACATTCAAAACACGACTCCATTACAAAGTTGATGCCATTTTAATTTTGATTTCAACAAGCTGTACAACGTTTTTGAGTATTGTCATAATTTTTATATATCTAGATAGGAATATTTATGTGGGAATATAAATCTTAATGAAATATACTTTATCTAGAGGATCCCCTGACCAATATTTGCCCGATATGTGGTGTGATCCGGCCAAACCCAGGGGGCTGATGTAAAAGAGCATCATTTGACCGATTCTTTTATTCGGCAGCGTATGTTGATCAGCACTGTCTCGTCGTCAGGAGCTTTAAGTCACGGAAATGAAGATGCTGAGGTGATGCATGTGCAGCACATGGGTGGGTGTAGCTCTTAAGGGTTAAGAGATACGTTCCACATTTTCTGCTTTTCTGAATTTTAGAGTCATTGTCTATAAAGTGTCGGAACTGAACGCCGAGCTTTTCTTGTTACTAGAGCAAGGAATCAATCAGAAAAAAAATCAATTGACCACGGGATCGAAGTCTCAAGTGAATGCTAATTATATAATAAAACTTAAGTTAAAGCAGGTTCGTTCATTCAGTAGTGTCATATACGAGTACATATTATATTTCACTTAACTAGTGTCTGGGTGGGCCTCCACGATAAAGTTTGGTATATTTAGTATATTTAGTTAAACTTATGAACTTAATATAGATATGTATAAAAGCAATCTTCAATTATTTGACTAGCAAATTCAGTCATATGACTTCAGGGTTCCGTACCTCAAAAGGTAAAAACGGAACCCTTATGACGTCCATATGTTTCAGGATCACGCAAAGGTATTCAGTTAAAATTAATATCAAATATCCTAGGGCTATGGTTCTTTGAAGCACACAAAAAATATGCTTCCAAGTCAACGCAATCAGAAGGAACAAGTTTTTATGCATCGATTTTATTGCATTTTGTATGAAATTCGCCACAAAATCAAGAAGGGGTACTTTCCGTGAATCTATAGGTATATAAGATTTGGCACGAAATGAGATCTGATGATACAGTATAAATTAAGGAAGAAATCCGTAAATTAAAGAATTATAGGTATTTCATAGAAAAAAAAAACAATATATACTTATAAGAGGTCGGGGCAAAAATATTTTCGTATTTTGAATATATTATTAGTAATCTAATCTCTTTGGCTGTACTGAATGCAGCAGGCTAGTTTTAATACCATTAAATGTGATAAGATCCAATAAATTAATAAAATAGTTACCGCCATTTTTCAATTGTTTTTCAAGCAAGCAAAACGAACTTATGTGACCAAGAAATTCGGTACATTTTAAAGTTTTATTACAAAAAAGGTAGAAATACGACGAACGCCGCCCTAATGAGGTATCAATAAGAGTAGCACAAATGTGGTTCAAGCGTTTCTAGTCTGGAAATATTAGTTTGAAAGATGAAGTTCGCTCTGGACGCCCTGTCACAAATAAAATCAGTGCCATGTTCGAGAAAGTGGAGGAAGATCGACATATTAGTACGACATTGCTGAAGAACTGGATGTTGATCATAAAACAGTTTACGTCATTTAAGAAAGCCTGGATACAAGATCACACACGATCTCACTGAGAGAAACATACCTAATGCAACGTGTTTCAATTTGCGATTCTTTACTGAAACAAAGTGATGCTATATGTATAGTGGGATTGAAAAGGCATCGTCCACTATGAGCTTTTTCCACCAGCTACACCTATCGATTTTGCTCAAAGCTATTGAGAAAAACTGGCCAACGCTGGTGAATAGGAAGAGCGTTGTGTTCCACCATGTCAACGCCAAACCGCACTCATCTATAGCTACGCAGCATCAATTGAGAGAGCCTGTTCTGGCTCTATTAGGTTTCCACCTGTTTCGATCATTGCAGAACTGTTTAGGAAGCATAAAGCTAACCTCAAAAGAACACTGTAAACACAACCTGTCAGATTTTTTTAATCAAAATTTAAAAATATCGACAGGAATGGGATCATGGCACTACCCAAAAGATGGCAATAGGTCATCGATCAAAACGGCACATACATATTATAGATAAATAAAAAAATATACCTAAAAATACCTTACCCCGACTTTATTATTTTGTATTTCATTTATGTATTTCATTTCATACAAAATTAGTGCGTATGCAAATTTAAGTTTGCCAACTTTACAAAGTATAGCAGGGCAAAGGGAATTCAGTGTTTAGACACTTTGTTTCCCGCTTTTCGTGCAATGTTCGAGACATTGTGTATTAAGTGGTTAAAGTCAAAGCCGCGCTTTGTCTTCTTACCACAGCATGGTAAAGAAAATAATTTAATTTACCAAGCTGAAATCGGACCCACGTCCGTCGTGTATCTGTTGCTATGTCGCTGTGCGTAGGAAACGGAGTGTCTTACCTCCAAGTTCCCCTTGTCTATCTTGCTATATTCATATATATATATAGATATAGCATGATGCTAAAAATATTGGATTTAATAATTTAATATATTACGTTGAATTATTATTTTTAAACTTTTTATTAAGCAATATTCCCAAATTTTTATTTAATTAAAAAAACCTGTATTAAAATTTGAAAAAAAAAATCTTAAACATATTTTTAATAAGACCTTGACTTACATGTAAACACTTACTTAAAAAGAGAAGAACCTCTCTCGCTTCCTGGAAATCCATTGGATAAGGGATTATTTTCATTTCACTGTGGATTAATTAAAATTAAAAATTAAATTAGCTTCACGCTATATCCCGCACACAGCAGGGTAGGCAGAGGGAACCTAAAGTTAAGACACTCCGTTCCCCACTTTCTGCCGAATTTTGGAGGCATTGCGTGTTGAGTGGCAGAACTTAACGCCGCACTTTTGCCTCGACACCAGAGAGAAAAAATGAAAATATAAATGTGGATTAATTATAATTGTTTTTCCTCCTCTTTTGATTAAGCAATCAAAATATAACTGAATGCGGATAAAAAATATTTCATAAGATTCTAACTTATTTAATTTTAGTACTATAACCAAAATGTTCTTTTTTTTTTCTTCTCATTTCCTCCCAACTGGAAACCGAGCCAACAACCACCGCGTTTATACTGCGTGACATCCCACTCCTCCATAACGACATTAAATAAAATACAATATCACTATTTTAAGACTAGCAATCAATAACAAGAAGACAAATCTACCTAAATTTCAATTTTTCGAACAATAAAATTAGAGAAGCACCAGTGATACGTTTAACCTGGACTATAAATTGAGCTGATCCGCAAAACCCATGTTGCAGATAAAGTTACGACTTCAAACGCTAATGGTTACTATTGAACTAAGATATACGACTATTTTAGTAGAATACCAGTTTTTTTTTGTATCTTTTAAATGGCATCACATGAGGAAATATTTGAATGAGAAACTTGAGATAGCGTTCTATATAAATAAATATGTGATATCCACATAAATACAAGTCTACTTTAGCACAAAGTGTCATGTAATATTATATTGTCATGTTATATTTTCACTTCTTCCGTGAGTTCCGCTACTCAATACGCAATGCCTTCAGAACTCAGTGGAAAGTGGGGAACTGAGTGTCTTAACATTAAGTTCCCTCTGCCTACCCTGATATGTGCAGGATAAAGCGTGAAGCAGATTTAATAAGATTTAACAAAAAAATCGAATGCATAAACGAAAATATGCAAAAAATCGCGAACACAAAGTATCATTTATCGAAATCAGTTCACTGGTTTAACAGGTAAAAGGGAACAAACGTACTTATATACAAACGAGTTAAAAACATTACCATCCTATTTAGTTTCGCCGCAGTCGAGTAAAACAATAGAATATTTAAAATACGCACAATATAACATTTCATTTATTATAATAATATATAATCCCAATCTCATTCAATACAATTTCTTTGTTTAATTTTTTTAATTCTCAGCCATTTCTTAACTACATAACTATGATAAATACCCCGTTTCCATATTTTGTAATGCTGCCAACATTTAAAATATTATTTATATTGTACTAAAATATTATTCGATATTTCTTATTAAATAATGTGAATAATTCGATTATCGTTTTGATTAAAATTATAAAGCTTTTATTAATTAGTTTTATAAAGACAACAAAGTAAAAGGGAGCTTCGTCGATTGTAAAATATCTAAGAGATGTATGTCACTTAACACATTTTAAGTACTCGAGGTAAATGTCATTTATCGTTGGTACAGGGGGCTATCTCGAAAAGATTAATGGAATACGTTGTGAAATTAAGAAATCTTTATTTCCAGCTTCACGCTGGTAGGCAGAGGGAAGCCTCGGAACCTAGTTTAAAACACTCCGTCCCCAATAACTTCCATTACGCACTTTCCGCCGAATTTTAGAAGCATTACGTGTTAAATTTCGGAACTGAACGCCGCGTTTTATCTTAATACCAGAGCAAGGACATAATAGTAAAAAATATTAAATTTCACACTTCCAGCCATGCATCAAGACTGGCCTCATAAAAATATATTTTTCAAATACTACAAGTATAAATTTGTAAAAGTGAGCTACCTTAATAAATGATTTGCCATCAACGCTATTGATAACATAATCTTTGTAGGTGCGACACTCGAGTGCACTCCAAGCACTCTGGCACGTAAAAGTCGGTTAGCTCGTAACGTCTTTTGTATCGAAAAAGGCAACAAAAGTTGTTTATAATATTGTGTTAACTTGTATTTTTCGGTTTAAATTTGAAATAAAAAATTACCTGGTGAACTAAGGTGTATTTTTTTGTATGATAATATATATAGTAGCTTCACGCATATAGCAGAATAGGTAGAGGGAACCTGGGAGCCTCGTCTTAAGATATTTCCTTCTCATTAAACGGGATGTCTTAAGACTAGGCTTATTAAAACTTACCCTTCCTGCTTTCTGCTAAGTTCCGGCGGCATTTCGTATTGAATTGTGAAACTCAACGCCGCGCTTTGCCTCTTTACAAGAGCAAGGAAATAAAATAAAAAATATTAAACATTTCCTCAAGTGAAATTCGAACCCATAACACATTTACAATCGCGCACTTCTGACCCGTGCCGCCGCTTCATAGCATAATTGGAAACTCAATAAAGAGAAAGACAGTATCTAATTTTAAACGCAAAGTTGTGAGTTCCATTTCTATTCGAGAAATAATTATATCAAAAATTAGTCACAATTCTCCGAGTGATCAAAAAGTTAAAAACGGAGTATTTTGACACAAGATTTTTCCTGGCTACCCACATTCCCTGAATATCTCTCGAGAAATGAAATAATATTTTTTTAAAATAGCTCTAATATAACAAAATATATAATAACATCTGTATAATATATAACATAAGCAAAATCTATTTAAAATATTTCTTACTCTTTCTAGGAATATAAAAGAACTGCTCTACGACTTAATTCATCAGCGAAAACTGCTTTTTTAAAACAGAAGGCCAATTTAAACAATATTAATAAGTATAATTTTTCACGGTACATTTTGTTCTACGGCTGGAGTTTCTCAGGGTATAGCTTCGAGGAGAAGCATTTTCACCATCAATGACGTAATTTGTAACTTTTTTTCCTCTAAAACCTATTGAGTCTCGATTGCTACGGAATTTTTCAGATGGTTTAACTGCGGAAAGTTTGGGAATTAGGCCTTGATGTATGGGAGTTAGAGTCGAACTTCTTTTATGGTGAATTCAATGTACTATGCAAATTTAACATGCTTTGTATCGAAGTGTATATTAAATATATAAATTACATGCTTTAACATAATGGCGCAGTGTCTGACTGAAAAAAACCGTAGGGTTGTGGGTTCGATTCCCACAACAGGGAACATATTATTTTCATTTCCTCGCATTGGTAAAAAGATAAAGTGTTTAGTTCCACCAATCAGGTTTTATGGGTTAATAGGAAAAATAGCGTCCAACACTAGGATTCTTTATTGCCATATGGGATACAGAAGTCAAAACAATATGAAATACATCATTCTCAACATTAAAAATCTTTTTCAGTCTCTTAAAGTAATTTGAAACGCATTTTTTTATTTTTATTGTAATATTGTAAAAATTGAGATCATTTTACCATCATACATAGGACATAGGTGGCATCATAGTCATAGCTTCTGAGAACGGTATGACGCGATGGTTATGAGCTCAAAGTCAGAAAAAAAATATTCTATTTAAATTTTCCATTAATTAATTTCATTCAAGCTCCAATAGCCTAAACACGACACTTAGTTGTGCTATGTAACACGTAATTTCTTGAAAATTGAACGTGCTATCGGAAACGGAATGTCTTAAGTCTAATTTATTTGTATAGTTACGGAAACCAGTTATATTAAACTTCTATCACTTAATATTATTTCACTGTGTTATGTGTATATTGAAAATTAAAATTTTTGTTTTTTGTAGGTAAAGGTAATGTATAGAATTGGATCACTTTTTTATCATTTGTAACACTCTCTCTTTTTGTCCTTTATCAATTTCATATTATATCCATTAAACGTGAGATTGGCGAAGTGATTAGTATTCAACTAACAAGTTCGGTATCCTATATGGAAAGAAAAGAATAGAACAAAACACACACTGTAACATCATACGATGGTAAACACAGAAAAAAATTAAAACCCAACATTTCAAATTAACAAATCAAGAGTAAACAGTCCAAAACTGAAAATATGAAAAGGCTCAAATAAAGCAAAAATTAAAGTAAAATAAGCAATTTGTAGGAAACGGGTCGTGTGATTTTATTTGAACGTATCTCTCGGAATTTTTGACTGCAACTGCAAGGGAAATAGCAATTATTCGTTCAACCATCATATCCTGAACTGGTCGGGCTTCAAGTGATTTTAAATTGAATCTCTGAGAATTACGGCCACGATTTTCGGTGTTTCGGTGGAATATACGGGATTGTATGTTGTTGTAAAACGCTTTGGATCACAAAAGTAATTAAATAAACATTACGATTTTTTCAGTGGGGAACGGAGTGTGCCCACCCTGCAGCCTGAAGGTAACAAAAAACGTTAACAGTTTTTTCAGCATAGCAGGACAAGTTGTGAAAACTTAGTGATATGACTCTACATACAAGTATACAAACACATGAATACAATCTAGAGTGTACCATGTGATACTTCACTATTACGAGACACACCGGAGTGAACGTGTTGGTAGTCTGTCCATTGAATAGTGATACGAAAAATGTGCTTTGAAATATATATTTTTATATAAAAAAAACAAACCTTACATCTACGATTATAATATATACTTCTAAAATTAAATATATATTGTACTGTTTCAAATATTGCTTAAAAAAAACAATATAATAGCTAAATAATTTTAATTTTTGTATAGATTATTTTACTTACACAAATAGTGATCAAAGATGAAGAACTAATAAATAATGGAACACAGGTAAGTACGGAGACATATCTATACTGACTACTTACATCCATATAACGACAACGTCAACAACCAAGTCGCTATGAAGGATAACAATCAAAACGTTCGCCTCGTTAATGAGAACTTGGGACGAGTGGAGAATGTCCTCAGTGATTCCGATACAATTGTGAGGAGGACTGAATACAAATTGTGATATAGCTGGAGAATAAACTTAGTTTGAGTGTATCTGTTAATATTCTCATTATAGGGTTTTTTTTAACTTTACTCTGTATTCCGTAAGTAGCAGGGTAGCCAGAAAAATAAATAGAAACTTTCTCCCCAATATTAGAGAAATTTCATGTTGTTTGGCAAAACTCAATACTGAACTTAGTATTTGCTACCTGCTGCTTAAATATTTATTTTTCATATTTTTTTTACTAATATTACAATACCATTATAAAATCTAATTACAAAATACATTTTTTTTTCTTTTCTGCTTCATCCTGTATCTCGCTCATAGTAGAGTAGATAGAGAGAACCTGGGTAATTGTTAAGACACTCCGCTCCTGTTAACCCGCTTCCGTCAAATTCTAATTTTCGTCAATTTTTTTAAGACATCGCCTGTTGAGTAGCGTCACACAACGTCGAGCTTTATCTCGTAACCAGGACGAGGAAATGATAAAATGTAATATTTTATTTCCTCGAGTGGGAATCGAACACAAACTATCGCGTTTACTCCCACACGCTTGTGGCTTCGCGCCACGACTGGCCTCAACATGAAAACATTTAACAGGAAATACCACCGTATGTCTCATACCCCAATTTTCAGAACACGTAAAGCAATGAAAAATTTCTCAACACGAGATTGGGCAGTTTGTTTAGAATAGCTCAATGTGGCGTAACCTAGAATTTTCGGTGCAGAACCCAATTATATCGCGTTTTGCGCAGTGATCGCTCAGCATTAGGCAGCTGGTGTGGAGTCAACAATATTTTGTATTGTAAACCGGATTTTTTTACTTGGCTTCGAAATAAATGGCAGGGAAGGCAGAGGGAACCTATTGTTAAAACACTCCGTTTTCCACTTTCAGTCCAATTTTTCGAGGCAATGCGTATTGAGTGGCAGAACTCAACGCTGGAGTTTTTGCCTTGGTGCCAGAGCGAAGAAATATTAAGAAATAATAATCAATTACCTCGAGTGGGTATCGAACTCACAACTGTAGCGTTACAATAACACCCTTGTGCCCTTACCTTACAATAGCCTTGAAACTTCGAAGCTTTTTTTACTCTTAAAAGGTTAACGCGGGGATGTCATCTGTTTTTCATATGACAGATTTGTAGCAAACAATAGATTTCATTTGAAAGGATTTAAATTGAATAATAAATTGTGTTTGTTTGAAGCGAATGAAAAAATATAGGTATATACATGTATATTTGAATTACAAATTGTTGAGTGTTTGACATAATAATGATTTATGTTGTTTGTTAAGGAAATACCGTCATGGCGTAGAAAGACATTGTGTGGAGAGTAAATGTTGAGATTTTGATCTCACTCGAGGAAATCATTATATTTAATGAATTTTCTATTCGTCGCTCTAGTAGACGAATCTCAGCGTTGAGCTCTGCCACTAAATAACAATGTCTCGAAAATTGGGCTGAAAGTGGGGAACGGAGTGTCTTAACAGTAACCTCGTTCTATTTACAGTGCTTTGAATGAAAAATAGTCTTATCTTCCCGTTTTTGTTAAGAATTTATCATAATAATTATGATAGATTATGATTAAATTGATTATTGATTATGATTATCATATTATGGTTCATTAAAGAAAATATTTAAGTGGTTTCCAGAACCTTCTCAAGGACCTATATCGATTATTCACTTCCCTGGCTTATAATATTTAACATTTGCATGTTTAAGTCAGGCCAGTCGTGGCGCCGGGCCACAAAGTACGACTGTAAAATCGACTAGTTATGGGTTCAATCCCCACTAGAAGAAATAAAATATTTATTTACATTTATATTTTCATTTCTTCGCTCTGGTGTCAAGGCAAAGCGCGGCGTTAAGTTCCGCCACTCAACACACGATGCCTCCAGAACTTGGCGGAAAGTGGTCAACGGAGAGTCTTAACACTAAGTTCCCTCTGCCTACTCTGCTGTGAGCGGGGTTTAAGTCTAAATATAAAATATATATAATTTAATCTATAAAACTACTTTCATTGAAATAACTCAAAAAAAAAATCCTTTATTATTCAAAATCAGTCAGCAGGTTAGATACAAACATTCTCTGTATTTCCTATTTTTCCTTCCTCTATTCAACGAAGGTGTCATTAGTAAATGTATGTATCTTACGAGTACGAACGGTGGAAGAAAGCAATATAGCCCATATAGCCCACGGCGTCCTCGCACTGCTCAAGGGAAGTCGATATACGCAATAACATTTGATTTATGTGCATCCTATACGGGTGTGCTTAGTCTTGTGTGTTTGTACATTTATATATATAATAATAATAATAATAATAATAATAATTCTTTATTTTCATCTCACAAAGCTTGGTCATATTAAATACACCATTGACAAAGAAACCAGGGGCGAACAATAAAAAGCTAATGTGAGAGACTGGTGTCCATACTGGGTATATACCTGTTTTACGGATCACCAGGCACTCACCCATTCATAATCTACAACGAGAGTAGTTTCGGATAAAGAAAATATTAACAGTATAGACCTTACACTAATCGTTAGTATTTATAATTAATTTAAACTTACATGTTAGTATGTGTGTGAGCAAGGGAGTGAGTGCATGAGTGTGTGTGTGTGAGCGTGTGAGTGGGTATGTGATTGCGTGAGTATGTGAGCGTATCAATATCTATGTATGTATCTATATATTATTTAGGAATTAAGAATAAATTTTCAGTTTCATCATAGTTACAGCTTTTAAGCCATTCCGTAACAAGTTTTTTACATTTATTTTTAGGTACAGAGTATATGGATAAGTACATATTTACTTTGTTATATAATAAATCACCAAGGAAAGGATAGAACTTATGTGAAAAACTTGTTTTAAAATTGTTCAAGGGACAAACATTTCTCTTTCTTCTGGAATCCATTGTACTTTTGGAATCATAGAAAGTTACGGAGTGCTTCTTTAGGATTGCATACAATACAAACAATTGTCGAACAGTTAAGACATTGCAGTGTTTGTACAAAGCCGAAGTTGGAAATTGAAAGGGAAGTGAGTATCCAGTTTTCAGAACAGATCTTTGAGCACGTTCAATCGGCATTAGAGTTGACTTAGAAACGCCACCCCACGATGTAATGCAGTAGGAAAGTATAGATTGACATAGGGCACAGTAAACTGTTCTTAGGACTGAAGGATTTGCAACATTTTTTAATTTCCCAAAAACATAAATTAATTTGCGGGTTCTCTCTGTTAGCTGTTCTATGTGGTATTTGAAACTAAGTGTGCTGTCTATTAAAACTCCCAAATATTTAATTACACTAACATTATCCAAGGATGGGCAAGAGCAGTTATTAATGTAGATAGTGTTACAAGAATGAATTACTAATGGGGGCAGTTCAAGTTTGGGAATTACCGAGATCGAGAAATGAATATACTTTGTCTTATTCACATTAAGCTTAGTTCATTTTTGTTCAGCCAAAGGGAGACAGCGTTTAGCCCCATTTGGGCAGATTCATAAACTTCGGCCCAAGAATTAGCACTAAACAGTAGCGCAGTATCATCAGCAAATGCAATAATTTTTCCATTTTTGAGTTGTAAGTCACATAGATCATTGACATAAGTGAGAAAGAGAGTAGGACCCAAAATACTGCCCTGGGGAATTCCGCGATCAACCAAGAGATCCCCACTAACCAAATTATCAACCCTAACTCTTTGGTACCTATTTGTTAAATAATCTGTAAGGAGATTCAGGGGTGTGCCACGTACCCCAAGACGTTCAAGTTTGCCAATGAGTACAGGTACTGAGACTGTGTCGAAAGCCTTAGCCAAATCCAAAAACACAACTAAAACTTTTCTTTTGCTGTCCATATTTGTCACTATAAAGTTAGTTAGTTCAAGAACGGCGTCACTTGCAGACTTTTGGGATCTAAAACCAAATTGAGAGTTAGAAAGAAGACAATTTTTTTCCAAATAAGTTATAATACGTGTGTTAATACAGCGTTCTAGAATTTTTGAAAATGAAGTTAGTATAGAAATAGGTCTAAAGTTAGTGACACTGTCCCTGCTACCATTTTTATGAATCGGAATAATCTCAGCTCGCTTGAACTCCGCAGGGAAAATACCAGTTTCGAAAGAGAGGTTACATAAAAAAGTGAGTGTAGGAGTTAGGACTTCAGCATAACACTTAAGTATCAAACTGGATATACCATCTCGACCAACAGCACAGTCATTTTTGAGATTGTTTATAAGCGATTTAATTTCTATATCATCTACCGGAAGAAGGCCAAAGGACTGAGGGTTAGTTCGTAGATTCTTGAGTACTTTGCTAATGGGATACTTTATTGGTATATTCGCTGCTATATCCTTTCCCGTATTAGCAAAAAATCTATTTATAGAATCAATGGAGGCTTGAGGTAATTTAGGATCAATTAGGTCAATTGCTTTAGTTTGATGTTTGTGGGTGTGAGTTATGGAAGTAATAACTTCCCAAAGTTTTTTATTATTAGGTGCATTAGCAAGCCTATTACCATCATAGTCTCGTTTGATTTTTTTTAATAAACTACTGCAAAAGTTTCTATACCTTTTGAAGGTTGTCGTAAGTATTTCATTATCTGGATGTTTTTTCGCCTTTTGATGGAGTTTATCTCGATTTTTAAGACAGCGCAAAAGCCCAGGAGTCATCCATGGCTTGAGAGTCATTTTCCGACACGAAGACTTTACTATTTGTGTATGTGAGGCCAATGCATTACTAATTTTGGAGAGAAGAAAATTTGTTGCTAGGTTAACGTCACAGTAAGTGTACAAGGGAGAAAAATCGAGAGATTTTATAAGAGAATCAATATTTTTATAATTAATAATCTTAGTAGATTTAAGTTTATGCGCATTTTTAAGGTTGATTTTAAGAAACAACATAACTGTGTCATGATCCGTAACAGAAGTTTCAGCCACGAAGCAATATGCAGGTAGGCATGTTTTAAGAACAACATGGTCCAAGCAACTTTTTATACGTGTTGGTAAGCGATGTGCAGGAAGCATACCGTGCATTGCAAGTAGCTCCAAATAAGTTTGGATATATATCTATATAATATATATATATCTATATGTGTGTCAATGTATAAAATAATTTCTAGAAAATATTTGGTTTTAATTTGAGAAGTTACTCTGAAAGGGTGTAAGCTTAAAATATATAATGTTTTTAGTAATTAGTTTTAAATTGAAATATTTTTTTTAATTCGCTAAGCGAATCTATGTTTACACATCTCTCGTACACGGTGTGTGTTTAAATGTGCACAATTCACGATTAGAAAATCTATTTTGGCCCATATATAAATATAGTATATATTATATACGGACCAAAAGCCTGCATTCAAAGCGCAACGTTGAGTTCCACCACTCAACACGCAATTCCTTCATAAATTCACAAACAGTGAAGAACTGAAGTTTTTTAATTAGAGCAAAGTGTCTTAACACTAGGTTCCAAGGTTCCCTCTGCCTACCTTGCTACGTGCGGAATATAATGTAAAACAAACAAAGATATAATGGACTACCTTGTTAGGTATAATACAATATAATAAACTGAAATTTATATTAAACTTAATTCCAGTTTAGATATTTCTTCCGTTACAAAACAATTGGTATAAAAGCTCACGAATTTTATATTATCGTAATTATTCAAAAACAATAAACAAGATACAACAAAATTCTTGTGAAGTTTCACTTTGATTAATTGAAATGTTAATGGTATTTCACCTTGGACCAAGTCAAGCCGTTAATATTAATTATCTGTACATTTCTCAAAATATTTTATAATTTAGACAGACGACGAAGGAATTTTGAATTTTCGTTGAATTGTCCAAGTATTACTGCAATTAAATTAAATTTAAAAAAAAATATGTTCACGTCCAAGTATTACTGCAATTAAATTAAATTTAAAAAAAATTATGTTCACGCTGTATCACGCACACAGCAGAGTAGGCAGAGGGAACTTTAAAGTACTCCATTCCGCTGAATTCTGGATTCGTTGTATGTTTAGTGGTGAAACTCAACGCCGCGCTTTGCCTCAACACTAGAGCGAAGAAATGAAAATATAAATTTCTATAAATATTTGATTTCATCCAGTGGGGATCGAACCCACAACTAGTGGACCACATTCCAATCCAATCTCAAAATTATAAAATGGATTTGACAAAATATGACTATCATCAAAGAATCGTGATGTCATTGTTAATACCAGAAGGTGAAGAACTCACATATGTTAGTCATACTATACGAATATTATTGCTTTTTTAACAGCGTCCCGTACATAGCAGGGTAGGCAGGGAGTACGGAGAAGATGAGGACCTGGGAACCTAAACACGTTTAAGGGAGACCTAGTGCTAACACGCTTACTGGACCCTTTATGTTAGTGACTCAACTCAATATATATGTTATGTTATAGCTTCACGCTGTATCCCGCACACAGCAGGGTAGGCAGAGGGAACCCAGTGTTAAGACACTCCGTTCCCCACTTTCTGCCGAATTTTGGAGGCATTGCATGTTGAGTGGCAGAACTCAACGTCGCGCTTTGTCTCGACACCAGAGCGCAGAAATGGAAATATAAATTTAAGTAAATATTTCATCTCCTCGAGTGGGGATCGAACCCACAACCAGTCGGTTTTACAGTCACACTTTGTGCCACTATGCCATTGAACTTTAACATAACCAATAAAAGTTTCAGAACATCTTAAACTTAAAGCTTTCGTGTTCTCCAAAGCAAATTCTTCCACAAGAAGTATGCATCATCAATCAAAATTTGAAAATTTGAAACGATACTGTCAGCGATATTTTCAGATGAACAAATTTAACATTCCCTAATAAATATATTCGAGAATAAAATACAATTATATAATAATCAATTTTGTTATTTGTTTCCCGTTGTAGGAGACGTTTGAAGCGTTTATTATTGATTTGTATGTATTTTATGTGTATGCCCTCAGCTTCACGCTGTATCCCTTTAATTTTCAGTATATATATATATATATATATATATATATATATATATATATATATATATATAAAATATATAAAAGCCTCGAAAATTTGGCGGAATATGGCTATGGAATATCTTGACATCAAGTTGCTTTACGGGATACAGCGTGAAGCTGAGTGCATGTATACATATAATTATTTATATATTTATTGATATTTTATATTTATTTAGTATATTTTTATACATATGTATGTTTGTGTGTATATATTTATACACATACATACACACACATTCATTTACACATCACCTTTGTCTCATTTTAATAATACCCAAAGTTTAATAAGTTCAAAGCTCGAGGCTTTAATAAAGTTTAACGCGTACAGTATTTCGACTTGGAAATAATATATTGTAGGAACTTTTTCACAGCATCCATTTGTTAATCTCGGCATCGCTTTCGAAATACGGCCGACGATATGTCACGAGGTTTTTTGTGTACGCATGGCGTGTTGGTGCTTTTTTGTGTCACCTATTGTACGTTGGCTTATGAACGATGAATGTGGCATCAATATTTTGGTTGTTATTTTAATAGTATCTGGTTGGAAGTTCTTTTTCTTTTTTTTTTACTTTATGCTGTATACGGATAGGCAGGAGGAAGTCAGTGTTAAGATATTCCATTTTCTAATAATTGATGTTAAGTTCCGCCACTCAACACGCTATAATTTTGAATTTTGTATAAGATTCTTGACACTAGATCTTCCCTTCTAGACTAGTTTCTATCTGGGATAGAGTATAAAGCTGAAAAACCTGATAATACATGCTTCCGTTATTGAAATTTTACTTTTTGGTTCGATCCCCACTCGAAGGAATGCAATATTTTTACTTGTTATAATTGCTCTGGTGTTGAGCCCCACCACCCAACACGCAATGCCCCCAGAATTCTATGGAAACTCAGAAAGCGGAGAGTTTTAACTGCCTACCCTTATATGCGGAACTAAGCGTGAATCTGATTTGACTCTAGATCGACTTCTTCAGAGATCTCTTATTCTATATCTCTTCTATCTTCTATCTTATATGTATATTAATTAAATCAAATTCAACCCTTCATTATATATGTATACAGTCCATTTATATTTAGTTACCTATTTAGCATAAAATTTAAATATTGGAAAGCACAACACGGAAACAAGTAAACTTTGATTATAATTGTACAGGTTCAATATGTCGATGACTCCCGTACAACGTAATATGCAAATTGAGGAAAACTTTCGAATACTACATACATAAACAGGTTAACGTCGAAATTAACACAATATGCGACGTTGGAATTTGATATATTGCTTGATTTTTCATGTTTTTTTTTTTAATAAAGCTTTGATAAATCTTTTGTACATTATAATTTTTGTTTATGGTTTGTATCAAATCTGCTTTTTTTTAAGCTTCACGTTGTATCCTGAATGTAGTAAGAGAGGTAGAGGAGGCTTTAAGTGGTGAACGGAGTATCTTAATATTGGATTCCTTTGCTAATTGCGGAATTTAACAGAGTTACGTAAAAAATGGGATATTGGAATCGGACTCCAAGATTTATTTTTTTATTGAAAAACGTAAGACATGGCATGCTCCAGAAAGACGAAATAAGCCATTGAGGTTTACCACCCAGTAGTCTCTTATTTCACTGGGGAGTAGTTAAACTAAGATAGACCATATAACTCTGTATATAAACTACCTTTATGGAAGCAAGAGCGGAGTGCTTTACATAACAAACAGTGTATTACTGGCAACATTGTCGTATATGATGTTACATGTTTGTATTGCCAGAAACGGGAAATAAAATTAATTTATTTCTCTCAAAAGAGGATCGAACCCACAAATTGCTGGACTTAAGTCAGAAGCCATCCCGCCTGCGCTTCGTCGGCATATGTTCAAGCGAAACGCATGATGTAATTTAATAATAATAACAGCATTCAATTTGTTTTTGCCGATAAAAGATATAAATAATGCACATTTTACCTTCTGCTTATGAAAATTTTCCACATTCAAATTTATTTATTAGTTGTTTTAATTACCAACACAAGAAGTCAAACTGATAGAGAGAGAAGTCTACTACAATATACGAGTATGCTATAAAATTAAAAAAATGGTGAAATACTCAAAGTATCACGGTTTTTATATGGGAATTATGTTTTATTCTGTTCTTAAGTATTTTTCTGTTGTAGGGGCAATAAATACTACAGGTGTTGTCGCTATAACATCATTTATGAAAATTTCAACTGTCTAACCATCACGGTTCATAATACAGCCTGGTGACAGACAACAGACAGACATCGTAATCATATATCATAGCAAATAGGGTCTTATTTCGCACTGGTAAGGAACCTTAAAAAACTTAACTTAGGTTCCATCATTCTATTTAAAAAAAACACCTAATAAACATAGCAATAGCTAAAAATACTTGAGTTCGCACGTGCCTCTAATTTGACGATTCCTTTAACAAACATAAAAAGTTGTTTACAATTATTTCTACTAGAATAATTCATAAAATGAAATGCTTTATTCACATTCCATCTTGAACCAGTACCAGTACGCATTAAGAATTAAATCAAATTTTATATGCTCATATTAATTTAATATTAAATTTATGAAGATTTCGGTCTCACTCAGAGACGTCTATTAGATTTTAATTGATGTTCAATCGGTATTAGTTAAATACATTCCTGGTTGGTTTATTGTCCTTAAAATATTTTAAAGTAATATGTACATCTATAGAATTCAATTTCATGTTATTTCCTACATATTAAAAAGTAGCCAGGTTGAGTGTTGAATGGTGAAACTCAACATAACGCTTTGTCTTGCTACCAGTGAGTAAAATAAATAAATCATTATCTCATTTTTCATTCCAGTGGAAATTGAACCCACAACCGTTGCGTTTACACAGACGATCAAATCTCACATACAAAAATAATATCTAGTTTTATAAGTATGAACACCTAGTACTATAATAAAAATGTGGTATATATGATTCATACAATTTATTTGAATTATATCCACATATAGGTGGACCGACGGCCTAAGGAAGACAGCGGGAGTCCGCTGGATTTAGAGGGCACAGGACCGTACGGAGTGGCGAGCTTTAGGGGAGGCCTATGTCCAGCAGTGGACTTTGAAAGGCTGATAGATGGATAGATGATATCGATAACTACTTAAACAGTTGACAACTTACTTTATTTTTAATAAAAAAATACTACAAACCACTATAAGTTAAATTACGCAGTTTTCATTTCAACAATGTTAGTGCTATTTATACACAAAAAGTTTCTTAAATATAAGTCTCTAAGTTGAATTAACGTGCAAAGACAGTATTACATTTTTGTTTAAAATTAGTTGGCAAAATTTTAAAATAATATATTTTTGTATCTCACCAAAGTAACGGTGTAACTTAAAGTATAAAGTCTCAGTAAAATGGTTTACGTTGACACAAGTGATAGACGCTTGCAATGTATTCACTTTAAATTACGATAAGTGCATGACACCAACGTTGTGAGATGTATTGAAATGATTGTAGGTTCAATCCCGCTCTGGGGAATGTTAATTACATTTTTTTACTGGTTAATTATAATTAATAATAATACAGCAACATAGTATTTCGGGTATACAACAGTGAGGTAGAGAGAACCTAGTTCTATGATACTATCTATTTTCTGAGAAAACGGAGTGTCAAACGCTCGTATCTCTTTTACCTCTTCCACTATAGTCAAACTCTTTTTATATTTTCTCTGAAGGGTTTCTACTTCACGGTTTATATTAACTTTACAAAAATACAAATAAAATCACATTATTTAATAATATAGTATATATAATAGAGGCCAATCGTGGCGCAGTGGCACAAAGTGTGACTGTAAAACCGACTGGTTGTGGGTTCCCCACTCGAAGAGATGGAATATTTACTTAAATTTATATTTCCATTTCTTCGCTCTGGTGTCGAGGCAAAGCGCGGCGTTGAGCTCTGCCACTCAACACGCAATGCCTCCAAAATTCGGCAGAAAGTGGGGAACGGAGTGTCTTACACTAGGTTCCCTCTGCCTACCCTGCTGTGTGCGGGATATAGCGTGAAGCTAATTTAATTTAATTTAATTTTAGTATATATAATCATGACTGAAGTATATTTAATCATGACGTTTTTTTTAAATCAATTGAAAAAAAAAGAAGTACTTGACTGAAAAAAAAATTAATATGCAATATTTATGAGTGTCCTAAGATGAGAGATAACTCCAATCACAAAAAATCTAAGATCTCTCTATATCTTTCTTTCATAGATCTTCACATCAAAAGTATCACGGCTTGAAATTATTTCAAATTATTCATACTTGAAATATATAATTGAAAATAATAAAGAACAAAATTATTAGTACTAAATCGTAAATAAATACAATAATAGAAACCGAGTGCTCGTACCTTAAGCTGCGTTGTTAACAAAGTTGGTGCGGCACTCATACCAATTTAGTAGCAACTTTTAACTGGCCAGATGCGACGCCCGTCTGGAAATGAATGTGATTTGCCATCGAATTAATATGGAAGGAAAAGTTTTTGGTATTTTTTTTCTGTGTGTTATTTGTTTTTTTTTTTTGAGCACGGGTTATTTTTATATTTGTATGTAGTTAAAGCTTTTTGTTTGCTTAATGTATTTTTTGCTCCACGCTGTTTCCCGTAGCAGAGTAGGCAGAGTGAATCTGGGAATCTAGTTTTAAAACTATAATTCATAATATATATAATTCTTAGTAATCATCTTTGGGTAGCTGAAATTTATAAAGGTCTCCCTACAGCTAACAACATAACGCTGTTAGCTGAAGGGATACTTTTATAAATTTCAGCTACCCAAAGACAACAACAGATATTGTATAAAAATTTCGACGTAACTTGATGAGAACGTATTGCTTAGTGGTCAGACCGCCTGGTCAGTTTCCCAGAGGCGTGGGAACGAGTCCCGCTACGTTCAAATTTTCATATGTTTACGAAATAAGTATTTTCCTTCACTAAGTGTGGTTGTTAACAGTTTAAAAATGTTAAAAACTATGTTATTATTTTATACGATCACACATACATATTTATCATATTCAAACATGCACACATATCAATACACATTCCTATGTCAAAAATCTATCTATTTGGACATTCGAAAGAAACATTACACTCCTTCTCACATAGTCGGATAATAAGCATTTTCACTGTAATTAACTATATGTAAGATACTAACACAACGTTATTATATTTTAAATTTCAAACACTTTCTCCAGCAAAACTACTTTAGCTTTTTACATAACTTGTTTTTATTAGAACTTACGGGTCTTCCTTTACGGGGGAAAATTTTAGGGATGATGATAAGCGCCAAAAATTGTATTTTTTTTAAACATGATAAATTTTTAATTAGATGTGTGATAGTGTCTTAAGATTTCGTTTTCTCTGTCAATATTCTCTATTCTATCTATTGAAGTGGTAAATGCTTGAAAAAACCGGACAAGTGCGAGTCACCCATAGGGTTCCGTGCAAAAATTGGAGGTGCCGAGCTTTTCCTGAAATTCAAGCTTAGCTACAGCCCTTTCACCTGATTGATACCTTACTTGAACTAGCGGTTTTAATATGAAATTTTGCCCTCTTTTTGAAGCTATTATTTTTAAGGATTTAACTACAAATGTAAAGTTTCCTAAACTAGTACTACCTATCAAATTTAGTCAAATTTAATAAATCAAGATCAACCGAAAGTACCCTATTAATTTTGATTATTTATATAGTGTCAAAATATAGTGTCAAAAATTAAAGATGAATTTGATATCAGTCACTCAGTTTTATTCCTTTCATGCATTAAAAGGCTAAGATCGATTATTATTAAGAGAATAAAATCAGCTTCGCGCTGTATCTTGCCCATAGCAAGGTATTCAAAAGGAACCTGGAAATATAGCATCGACACTCTGTTTCCAATACCCGCGATTCCTCCAAAATTCAGCGGAAGGTGGAGGACGGAGGTTCCGTTCTCCACCTTCCGCTGAAATTTTAACTTATTCTATCAACTAAACACCTATTTAGTCGGACTAATTAAATATATATATAAACATGACCACATAACAAGTATTTATTTTGATAAGGCCTAACGATTTCGCTCGGTGAGAGGTTTCGCATACTTTGCTCGATAATTTCGGGTCTCACACTCTCGATGGCCACTTAAAAAAGGTTGTTTAAAATTGCCTTTGGGTGAAAGTTATTATGAAGGAGTGTGTTATTAAGTAAGCTAATGGTTGTATGTTTGTTAATTTTGTTCATGATATCGTTTTGAAATTTATTATTTTTTATGTGAGATTAGTTGTACAGTCGACATTATTCTGTGTTTGTTTATAGATTTACGCTGGATTCCGCATATAGTAGACAAGAGGGAACCTGGGAAATTTGTATTAAGACACTCAATTACCAATAGGTCACTTCCGTTCCCTACTTTGCGGCATTGCGTGTTTAGTGTATCAGGTAGGATCGAACCATGTACTCGTACCTGTCGCATTTACAGTCGCACGCTTTTGATCCTGCACCACGACTGACTTCATATTTTTAACTTTATTCATCTATTATATTTATTTATATGTACCTATTTTTGAGGCCAGTCGTGGCGCAGTGGTACAAAGTGTGACTGTAAAACCGACTGGTTGTGGGTTCGATCCCCACTCCCCAGGAAATAAAATATTTACTTAAATTTATATTTTCATTTCTTCGCTCTGGTGTCTGGAAAGAAGTGTCTTAACACTAGGTTCCCTCTGCCTACCCTGATGTGTGCGGGATATACGTGAAGCTAATTTAATTTAACCTATTTAACCAAATAGTAACGATAAGCTTATCATAATTTATCCTTTATTTATAGATGATTCGAGCAATCATCAAACCGATCAGAAAACAAAATTCAATAATCGTTGCTCACAAAAGTTCAAGTGCTCCAGTAAATAGAAATCAAATTTAAACCGTAACAATAATAGGATCAAGTGGCAAGGGTGAGAGTGGAAAAACAATAAACCACTATTAAGCCTCTTGGCAGGATAAAAAGCCGTTTTGATGAAAGGGACTCGAAGCTGAAGCCATACTTGATACGTAATACAAAACATATTTGCAGAACAATTTCCTATATCAATTAGTGGAATTAGTGTTATTAGTAATCTGGGTAAACGTATCTAATTTGTTAAATTTTTGAAATTTATAAAAATTGCAATATCATCTGATTTGAGCTGATTGTCAAATCAGAAATATAAAAAAGCAGCTTCACTACAGCGTTTTTCCAGAATAAAAGGGAATCTAGAATTAGGACACTCCGTTCTTTATCTTTATATAATATACATAAACATACTTACGTCTATATATAAAAAATAATTAAATAAAAAAATATAAAAAATAAATATAAAAAATATTTTTTAGGCTACATTATCATCCACACCACCTGGATACGTGGCAATCCACCACTGTGCGGTTTCGTAGGAACTTCCTTCTACGCGCCACATAACTGTGGAATGGCCTACCCGCGGCAGTGTTTCCAGGTCGATATGACATGGGTACCTTCAAAAAGCGCGTCTATCTCCACCTTAAAGGCCGGCAACGCACCTGTAGCTCCTCTGGTGTTGCACGGGGTCGTGGGCGGCGGCAATCACTTACCATCAGGTGACCCGAACGCTCGTTTGCCTTGTCCTTATCCATAAAAAAAAAAAAAAAAATTACATGTATGTAGATCGAATAATATATTATATATCTCATCTTTGAATAACAATTTAAAGGAACAAAAGAAAGCAACTAGTAAGTAAATCATCTATCTTAATCTCCATTTTCTCCTATGTTAACCTAAGAAACAGTTTGCTCTGAATAGCGGAACCCAACGCCGTTCACCTATCACACATATTGCACAAACAAAAACATTATAATAATATTATTCCATAAAAAAATAAATTCAAATGAATTCTAAAAATAATACCAAAAAAGCAATCCAAGTGAATATAATCCTACAAGCACCGTCTCAGATAATTAATCTTTTGTAGGAACTTCCATTCTGTCTGCGACATAATCTAGTATCTTGAGGAACGCTATCTCTCCCTTCCCTTGTAATGTACGCGTTAAGGGTAGCTTCTGAAACAATAATGGGTAAACAATGCTCACGTTTTATAATTATTTTTTTATATTAGAAAGATTTTTCTTTTTAATTTGTTTTTTTTTCTAAGATTTCCAGTGGATTTTTCGTCTTCATGGAAAGAAGAAAAAAAATACTTCCCGGTTTTTCATTTTTTGTACTAACAATCTGGTTTATGGAGGAAAACTATTATAGACGTATCTCTGACTGCACGAGTTACTTCGGCCATGTGTGTTCGGCCATGGTAGAACATGTTATGCGCCATACCCATCAGAGGCCAATTTTAATAAACTGCTTTCAACTCTGAGATCGACCTTGAATACGATGTTGAGATGCCGTTTTAATAATCACTACAGGTTATGGACTCAATTCTCCCAGACAGTCACCTCCGACACCACGGAATGTGGGAAAATAATTTTAATACGTTTTCTTAAAAAGTAATTTTCTATCCTAACTGTGAAAGAACAATACTTGTTATATTGAAAATGTATAAAAATTTGAACGAAGCGGGACTTGAACCTGCGCCTCCTGGAATCCAACCACGTACGGTAAGTAATGTTTTTGTCCTAAATGTGAAAAATAACACTTTTCAAAATGTTCAAAATGTAAAATAACAGTTTAAAAATGTTAAAAATACAAAATATAATTTACGATTTCTTTGTTTTCACCATATAAAATGCAAATTTCTCCTAAGACGTCTTACATAGCTGTGACATCCCAATAACCGCGCAAGGCTCTAGTTTAATTGTAAACCCTATATATAATTGTCTCATAGTACTGATTGTGACATTGTTCAGTCTACAGTGTACTATCGAACCTGTTGTTTTGGTATACGCTGTCAGTTCTCGTTATCCATTTACTATTGAAATGTCTATTGAATACAGAATATTATCTTAGGAACGATTGGTTTCAGTTAAAGTTATCGTTGTTATTTAGTGTCTCGCTGTATGTACATAGGCAGTGCTAAGACATGCCGTTGTCATTAAGAAACGTCCGTTACTCACTTTCCGCCAAATTCAGTAAGAATTGCGTGTCGAGTTGCAGAAGTCAACGCCGCATTTACCTTGTTACCAGAACGAGGAAATGACATTATTAAATATTTTATTACCTCAAGTAATAGACGTAAACATGTAACTTATCTGTAACAACCCCGCTCGCTCTCCACTACACCAGCCTAGGAAGCGCACCGACTGCTCAGTAAATCAGTCCTGTCATTTCCCTTTCGCTTGGTCACAGTCACACAAACAACATTTAGATCTCTGATTCCATCCCTCGCCTTACATTCCATGTAGATATTTGTAGCCCTGTCTTTCACCTAACGCCATTCCAAACATGGCTTGTTGGGTGGCGGTCCCTAACGCCGCATTCGTCGCCTCTTGACGCACCACTCGTGCGCATCGCCTTGGAGGGACGCCTATCAGTGCGCTCTCTCGGGGTTCACGTGGCGGGTGGAACTTTGTAGCCCTCGTAAGTGCTGACAGGGGTCGCTGCGGGCAAGTCTTGAGTCACTCTTAGACCCCCATGTCAGAATTACTTTGAATATTTAGAATGATACACAACTATTCATTATTTCCGGTTGATTATAGATCAAATCTCTTACTTTTTTACACATAATAATGCAGCATTGTCACACATCATGTATAGCTCGAATCGTTCAAAAAGACGCTATGGTTGATTTTCCGAAACCGATACTAGTGATACTGGGAAAGGTCACGTACGGGGATTTCTCAGATGTTTTTTGGCGCTCCAATTTTTCTGGGATACTGTGTTTAGCTAAAAAAACTCAAAAATATACATATATTTATTTTTGTTTTGACGACACAAATGGCATTACATTAAGTACTAAATACCTAATTTTAAATAATAAACGATCATCATATTATATCAAAAAGAGTTTATATTTTTGAATAACTGAAGCCAAAAACATTTTCTTATATTCAAACACCAAATACACAAACGAAAACAAACAATCTATAACAAAAACGATATCTTGAATAGTTCTTTCTAAACGAGATTTTTTCTTCCGCAATAAGTGTCACTTTTAAAGTCCTATTTTTTCTTCTTATAAGGAAATGGTGTCCAATAGTAATAAGGGATGGAATGCGAGAAGATTCGGAAACGATTTTACGAGACGTTTAATGGTAAATAGTTTCAATTTTTCCTGTTATTCTAGACATTTTTGGATATATATATAAAAAAACTTATGATACTAAGTGACTGACAGACAACACACAGCCGAAACTACACGGCGTATGAAAAAAAAATCTAACTATGTAAAAAATCTAAATAGACAGAGGGAACCTAAAAACCTTGTGTTAAGACACTCCACTCGTGGAGGTATTACGTAAGTGTCGGAACTCAACGTCGTCTCAACTTTTCTATAACGGTAAAAAGTCTCAACTTTTTACCAGAATTTGTACATATATATTATAAATATACAGTTTAAATAAGCGAGAAAATTGAAATACAACAAATACTTTACTAGCTATTATAACATTAAAATATTTAACGTATAATAGATTAATACTGTGCTCGAAAACAACAGCTTTGCAATTAACCCGACATTTAATTAATATTTTAAAGATTAATCTTACTTTGAATGAACCTGAGAGTTGTATCAATGTTATTTAGATATTATAAGGATATTTTGTTTCCTTAAACGATACGGAACCCTTAAAATATATGTCTATACAATACAAGATAAATTATTTCTATACAATACAAAAAGAATTTCTTTGGCTTTACGATTTTTTCTTTACTATAAGTACTGGGTTATCTTCTGGGTTATTCTTTACTATAAGTACTGGTTGCTGTTATAAATTCTAATACCCATTATAAATTTAAAAGTATGTTATGAGTACCAGTGCTCTTATAATTTTAAACAAAACCTACAACTTTTACCAAGTTAATAAAACTCTTTAAAATCTGATCGATTTAAAATATTAAAAAAATAGAAATTGTTCTGTAAACATCTATAGATTTTTATACGTTTTTTTTTTACATTTTTCTGACGAAGTGACATTTATAACTATATCACATGTATTATAAATGCGCAAACATATTTACAAAATATTTTTATACTTACAACTCTAAGTTAGTGGTCAGCTGGTTTGGGCACGTCGAAAGAACGAGTGCTGAAAGAATGGCAAAAAAGATTTATTATGGAAAATGTAAGCGCTCAGAGAAGTAGGGGGAGACCTCGGTTGACCTTCGAAAACAGAGTACCAAAGATACTGGACGAAGATCACTTAAAAAAACATGAGGACACCTCGAAGGGGTTGATAACAGTGGACGAGGCGAAAGAGATAAGAAGAGACCGTAGGTTTGGCGCAACGATTTCTCTGACTACCCCGCTAGGGATACCGCGTGAAGTTAAGTTAAGTTTCATTTTTAAGTAATATTTCAAAGACAATTTATTAAAATAAAACAAAACACCAGTATATTTACTAGTTTAAATAGCATGAATCCATTTATCTGTTAAAAAAAAATTAAAAAAATCTATGCTCTATGGAACATGCAATGTGGAGTTCGCTTTTATACAAACGAGCGCAGCGAGATATGGAATTGAGGCAATTACTTAACAGTAAAGACTTAGGATGACCACACAAGGTTTTAAACTTTTTAACTGAAAAGACACACAAAGATCAAAGTATTACTGTTTTATACAAAGTTCTAAATTGTTATACGCTTGGTAGCATCTCTGTAGAGAGATTTTTAACTGCTAACCAAAGTTTGGAATAGTGAGTTAGCGAGAACTAATGGTAATTACAAAATATTTTTAAAAATTTTAAATTATAATTTATAACATTTAGGAAAAATATTTTTTTCAGAAAATATATAAATATTTGAATGTAGCCGTATTTAAATACGTCTAAAAGACTCTTTTATTTTTAAAGAGAAAAGACTCTTGTATTTGTAAAAAGAGACTATGGGTATATTATGACAGTAATTGCGCAGAGCGATAGCTTTTGACTGTAAAAACGATATTTGTGGATTTGACCTCCACACGATGAATGATCATATTTAAAATTATATTCATATTTGTTCCGGTAGATAAATTGCGGCGTTGGAATCTGCTATTCTACACGCAATATCTCAAATTTAAACGTAAAGTGGTAAACGAAGAGGCCAGTCGTGGCGCAGCGGCACAAACTGTAAAGCTGGTTGTGGGTTCGAGCACTCGAGAAGAAGGAATATTTACTTAAGTTTATATTTCCATTTCTTCGCTCTGGTGTCGACGCAAAGCGCGGCGTTGAGTTCTGCCACTCAACACGCAAAGCCTCCAGAATCCGGTAGAAAGTGGGGAACGGAGTGTCTTAACACCAGGTTCCTTCTGACTACCCAGCTGTGTGCGGAAAACAATTTCACGCATAGAAATATCATGTTATTCATAATTTTATATATTTTCATAAAATAATTATTGTAGCTACTAAAATAATATCACTATATAAAGTTAATTTTCATATTTCCCATTTAATGGCCACTCTAGCATCACGTTACAAATTAATCCAGATTGTGGGAACTTTCCTGATATTTATTAAGAGTAGTTTATTTCTTGTAGACTGTCTAGCTTTATGTATCTAGGATATAATAATAGATATTTTATTTATATATTTTATTTTGATAATTTTCAAATTGGTGGGTGACATAACTATGAGTACTTTAAAGGACATAGTGGCATATTGGGACAGTAATTGAGAACATTTTTGAATTCATCTAATCAACCTTTTAAAATGGAAATATATTAAATAAAAGTGGTAGAAATCGAACCCATACGCGCTAGACATTTCAATAGCTATTGTGGTGTAGTTATAGTATACATTTCAAAAAAATATTTTAATTATTTATATCTAAAAATCTCGAGGCCAGTCGTGGCGCAGTGGCATGAAGTGTGACTGCGCCACAACTGGTTGTGAGTTCGATCCCTACTCGAGGATGTGAAATATTTATTTACATTTATATTTTCATTTCTTCGCTCTGGTATCGAAGCAATAGCGCGGCGTTGAATTCCACCACTTAGCACGCAATGCCCCCTGATTCCGGCGGAAAGTGGTAAGCGAAGTATCTTAACACTAGGTTCCCTTTTGCCTACCCTGCTGTGTGCGACATATAGCGTGAAGCTGATTTTGATTTTTATCTCTATAAATAATTTTTAGGTCGTCGTGGGGCAGCGACTCAACGTCTGATGGTAAACGCAATGGTTGCAGTTCGATACAAAGTAATTTAATTTGGTCTAGCTTTAGTAACAAGACAAAACACAGCGTTGAATACCGTCATTCAACACCCACCCAAACTCCACATCAAAAATTTAAAAAAAAATAGATGGGACGTCCCAACACTACCGCCGCGTACCCTGCTACATACGAGATAAAGCGTGAAAACAAAAAAAAACGCAAATTTCATTACCCATCAAACACTTTTTCACCAACAACAATAAATCCTCATCTCAACATAACAACCCTAATAATTCTATTAGGGCTGTTATAATCATAGTTAGCGATAATTGCTTTAAAACGGGAAACCGATAAATTTTGAGAACCTTAGCATAAATCAGTTTCAGGCATGCGAGTTTTAAATACGTCGCCCGCATTGCGGCCTCGTTGAACGCCGGTTGTCTACTAAATGTTGCGTTTATATCTTATAATATAATATGATATAATATGATACTATAGTATTTTTAATTCTAGTGGACTAGAAGACTAGAAGACGTAGAGAAGTTGTGGGCTCGATTCTTGCTCGATAAAATGTTATATTTAATTATCGTTCTATTAATGCCACTCGAACACGAGAATTCGGAAGTGGCGAACGGAAGTGTGTTTATAGAAATGGAATCTCTTAACACTAGGTTCCCCCCTGCCCTGCTGTGTGCAGGAAATAGCGTGAAGCTAAAAATATACAATGGTATGGGAGCTATCTACATTTCGTTTGCATGGACAAGATAACAAAATCCTGTATATTTCCGTACTTATTCGTTACCGTACGTATTTTAAGGCATTTTATACTAGCACTCTTCTATACTCCCCAAGAAACTTGCATACTGGGTTGCAGCGTTCTACGCCGCGTACTTTTTTCTGGGCGCTATATTGTGGTAAAGGTAGCTTCACTATATAAATGTTAATAAAACAAATTAAACCATAGCACACATACAACGGACTTCTAAAATAAAGAATTAATTTTCGCATTCACTGGAGGCCCCACCTTCCGCTATAGCATTGTGAACGTAATAAACGCGACACATTCCGAACTTTATCCGATTAGACATAAGAGCTATAATACATCTAAATATAAATCGTGATTCTTCCCTACATTATCATCATACGTTCTGCACACCGCCGCTGGACAAGAGCCTTACAAACTGCATTACAATAGTTCCATTGTTTTTGTAAGTTAGCTTTAGTGAATTTAAAATGGGTATTTATTAAATGGTATCGAAAATGTTGGAAAGGTTGGGGAAAAAAAAAATGTTTTGTTCCCTTGTTGATCATTTAATTGGCATTTAAAGTTAAATTGAATTAGCTCCCGGTTTTAGCGTTCCGTACTTCATAACGTAAACACGGAATCCTTATGGGAACACTTTGTTGACAGTCTGTCCGTCTGTCAAAAGCATTAATCTCGAGATTGTGATAAGGTACCAAGCTCAAAATTATATCAAATATTCAAATCTTCTGTAGATCCCATGGAGTACAGGAAAAAATCTATAGGTTGGGTAGGGTATATACTCGAAATATTAAAAAAGGAAAAAATTTAAAAGAGAAAAGTTAAAAAAAATATAACATAACAAACTTAGTAGTACTTGAAAATAAGTGCATATTAAATCATCGATAAAAAGGTTAATCTTTTGGTTATTGGGCATCTGTGTTGAAGTTTATTTTACTGTGAACATAACTACACTCACTATTATTTAAAAAACATACATACAAATGTAGTGATTCATACAAATCTCTTTAAATAATATCTAAGAAATACATACAAACTATCCTATATAAAATAAAACAATACCATTTCCTTCCATCCAATCTTTATGCTCTAAAAACAACCCAAAATATAATTTTACTGGCAACACAACCGCCCAATTCCAACAAACCTTCATTTAGATTATCGAAGCAAATCGATACAATGTTTATTACTCCTCTCTCATGCATAAAACAGTGGGTCAGAAAAGTAATAAGAGTTAGCCGGCACCTTGACAGCGAGGAAGATATTATGATAAATGGTAAACCCTTGTCAGCTAGGATAAAAATGTTGAACGCTGGAATATATGAAATACATTGTTAGCTTCCTATCTTTCTATCAAAAATTAAAAAATTAAAAATTAAATAAAAAGCTTCACGCTATATCCCGCACACAGCAGGGTAGGCAGAGGGAACCTAAAGTTAAGACACTCCGTTCCCCACTTTCTGCCGAATTTTGGAGGCATTGCGTGTTGAGTGGCAGAACTCAACGCCGCGCTTAGCCTCGACACCAGAGCGAAGAAATGGAAATATAAATTTAAGTAAATATTTCATCTCCTCGAGTGGGGATCGAACCCACAACCAGTCAGTTTTACAGTCACACTTCGTGCCGCTGCGCTATGACTGGCCTCAATCTTTCTATCCTCCACACAAAAGGTAAGTCATAGGGAACCTATTGTTAAGACACTACAATCTCTTTTTTTTTCTAGAGGCATTGACTGTAAGTCAACCGTTGTGGGTTCCAATCTAACTTATAACGACATGAAAATTTTAAAATTTCGCTTGTGTGTCGAGGCAAAACGCGGCGTTAAGGTCGGCCATTCGCAATGCCGAGAATTCAGCGGAAAGTGGGGAACGGAAATATCTTAATGGTCTTATCACTAGGTACCCAGGTTCCCCATATTACGTGCGGGATAGAGCGTGAAGCTACAAAACAAAAACTACTACATATATATTAAAGATGATCTTATATGTAATCCTAAATCTAGTTTAAATATTCACCACGTTAGAAGTTCACGATAAAATATACGAAACTCAACAATTCTATTTCACGTCCAAAGTTAGCACATATTAAATTTTGAATAATTCAACGCTTTTCTACAGAACTACCTGAACACATCATAAATCATAGTATCGAAATGTCCCCCAGTGCGCCAACGATCTCTATTTTGTTCTATTTGATCGTCGTTGAATAGAACAATTTTATAGATCTACATACATACATTTCATATTAATATATTCTTATATAAATATTAATTAACTTTGGAAATTTTAGTAAAAATTAAATTAAATTAAATTAAATTAGCTTCACGCTATATCCCGCACACAGCAGGGTAAGCAGAGGGAACCTAGTGTTAAGACACTTCGTTCCCCACTTTCTGCCGAATTTTGGAGGCATTGCGTGTTGAGTGGCAGAACTCAACGCCGCGCTTTGCCTCGACACCAGAGCGAAGAAATGAAAATATAAATTTAAGTAAATATTTCATCTCCTCGAGTGGGGATCGAACCCCCAACCAGTCGGTTTTACAGTCACACTTTGTACCACTGCGCCACGACTGACCTCAATTTTAGTCTGAAAATAATTTTAAGTAAATATGAATTTAGTATCTTTCTAATCTCACCAGCTCGCTCTAACCACTAAGCCATACGTTCCTATCAAACTACGTCGAATTTTTTATACGCTTGTTACAACTTATTTATGTTGTTAGCGTATAAAAATTAATTAATTATTTTTTTGGCTACAAAACACAATTTTTTAAAATTTTGTCTTGAAAATCTGCTAAGCGTCACGTTAATAAAATAATTTTAGCGACTTAGTAATATAATATAATATGATGACTTCTGTGTCGGTTGACACAATGTACTTCAAAATGAGGGCAAAGTAACTATTAGGTTCTGAAAATAATGTGAAACTGAGACGAAAAGACGCAAAAAAATCGTCTGATTCCCAAATTAGTCATATATAACCTAAGAGCATTTAGACAGCTTCACGCTGTATCCCGCACACAGCAGAATAGGCTGAAGGAACCTAGTGTTAAGACACTCCGTTTCCCACTTTCTGCCGAAATCTGTAGGCATTGCGTGTCAAGTGGCAGAACTCAACGCCGCGCTTAGCCTCGACACCAGAGCGAAGAAATGGAAATATGAATTAAAGTAAATATTTCATCTCCTCTAATGGGAATCGAACCCACAACCAGTCGATTTTACACACATTTCGAGCGTTTAGACCTATTAACTCAAAGAACTCAACGCATAATGAAATTAACCCAATTGCACTATTTTATCCGATATCGCGCGGTAAGTGAAAAAGTAATTAAAGTATCTTAACACTAAGTACTATTTAAATATATGGGATAAAACAAGATACTAAAAAAAACTTTATTTACATACGTTGCAAAACATTGAAACGTATATTTTTTTCAGGATCAAAAACAGTACAAAATATGCCCAGAAAAGACTCACCGGTGGCGAAAATCCTATTCAAATTTATTCACTCGTTGCCAATTTTTATTCTGATAAACGGACAGACAGATTGATGGCAGTTTCGAAAATTTGTTTCAGATTTTAACAAACAACTATGAAATGTTAATGAAAAGTATATATTTTATATTAATAAACTGATTAGAGATACTATCGAATATATATATATATATATATATATATATATATATATATATATATATATATATATTGTATAATTTTATTCGATAATATCTCTAATAAATAAATAAAATTACCGTAAAACCTATATATATATATATATATATATATATATATATTACAGTAATTTTATTATTCGTAATTTTTTAAAACATTTTCGACAACTTCACACAAAGCGCAATGCAAGCATGCCATATATTTTGTTAGGCTATCGCAGAACTGCCAGAGCCTAATATTGAAACACTCAGTTCTTCACTTTTCACGAGCTGAGCTCCCCCACTGTTTGTTTGTTCATTGATGAAGTTCAACAACGTATTTTGTCTTCTGTTTTAGCATCACGCTGTATCACACACATAGAAGAATAGGCAGAGGGAATCTAATTTTTAGATACTTAACCAATAAGACCTTCCGTTCTCACTACGTTCTGAGTGGCGGAATTAAACGTCGCACTTAATGCGCCGATGCGATTTAAGTTTATATGGAAAGAATTGTAAACATTCTGATTTCCTCGCTTTGGGATGAAAGCGCTACGAAATTTATCACTCAATACAGTATGTCTTAAAATAGCGGGAAGTTGCTCTACTAGATTCTCCTGCTACAAGCTTATTCTGCTACGTAAAAGTAAAAAAAAAATACGTACAATTAAAAAAACATATTCATTAAATAACGCTATAAAAAATTATAGTTGATCTCAATCTCTCTCTCTCTCTCTCTCTTAGTTGAGATGTAGCGTGAATCGAACTTTGGTGAGCTTTTATAAATTCTGACAAACTAAATGATAAAATCTAAGAATTTGAATCGGAACCATTTGTAATAAATGTATCCCAAAAAATTGGTAATTCTACGTAGCTTAGGTGACAAAACAATTTTATGGTATCAACGGCTGCTGGTGCTGGTAGGATGATGGAACCAGGACCTCTCTTACTAGCACTTGTATCATTTGGTGTAGAAAAACGTTTATTACTTTTTTTAACTTAATATGACTTTTTCAAATAAACACTGAAATCACATCCTATAAATGGATTATATTCTTCTCTATATATGTTAAAAAACAATATTATATACAAATTTAATATAATTCAAAGAATAATCTCATACTAATTTAAGAGAAAATTTTCGAGCGTCACTTACTAAAGAATATGCTCCTTTGTCTCTAGCGATTTGCTTTATTTTTCTAATTAAAAATAATTTCGTAGCATTCACAATGGCCCCAGTACGTCTGTGTGCATCCAGCGTGAAACCAGAGAATCTTCAGATAAGAAGACTTACCCATTAACTGATATTTAATTGTAGGAAGCTTGGACTTGTTTGGATTTTGTATACGCTGTGTAGTTAGATATCTTTGTTTCGCTTTTGTGGGAGTGAAATACTAAAATTGTTAAATTTATACGTATATTTTGATTTTTTCATTAAGATTGAAAGTACAACTGTTATGGGTTCGATGTCTAGTCAGGGGAATGAATTATTTTCGTTTCCTGGTTGGTATACACAACTGACAAGGATTGCCATGGGTGACATTTAATACGCAATGCCTTAAAAATTGAGTGAACGTGCGCACAGTTGCGGATATAGATATTTTGATCATGAGATCTAGGCCAATCGTGGTACAGGGGCACAAAGTGTGACTGTAAAATCGACTAGTTGTGGGTTCGATCCCCACTTGAGGAAATGAAATATTTATTTACATTTATATTTTCATTTCTTCGCTCCGGTGCCGAGGTAAAGCACGGCCTTTAGTTCCGCCACACTCCGCAAACAATTCTGAATGTCTGTACATATATTTAGTGTTTCCTACAAAATATTTTCCTGTTTAATATATATATCTTTATAATATATATTGAGTATATTTTCAGATACGGTGTTTCAAAGACATCACAAAATGAGTAACGCACCTTAAAATAATAATATTTTTCTTTATAAAATAGAAAAATATATATATATTATAAATATAAATATCCCCTCGAGTGACGAATCCACAAACATCGAATTGAGTCAGCCCCGTCCCAACTGTCACACGGTTGTGTCATTACATAAATTAGTAATATTATTTAAAACAGGGGAACCTTTTCTTTCGTAGGAATGAAAAAATATGTTTTTTTTTGTGTAAAATTATTTTATGTTAATAATAAGATTGCAGTATGTATATTTTAAGATTAAATTTGTATTTTAGGCTGTTGTGGCGCAGTGTTCTAGCGTTTGTCTGTTAACACGATAGTTCAATTGACTTTGAGAGAGCAAAACAATAAACAGCGTTGAGTTCCGTTACTCGATACGCAATGCCTCAAAATCTTAACAGTGCGTTGGAAACTGGAAACAGAGTGTCTTTACTTCAGATTTCCCGCTTAAGAAACTTGATTCCACTCTGTTATGTCCTTTCTGTACGTCCAATAACAATGTTCTACATTTGTATATTTTTCAGTAATATTTAATTAGTTCAAATTATAACAAAATCAAAAACCAGTTCTTCACCAACAAGTATATCTTCAAAATTACCCGATTTAATCTACCGTAATCCACATTTAACCGTTGTATTTAGAAAAAAAGTAAAAGTAAAAGTAAACCGAATAGACCCAAAAAGGGTATACTTGCTGCGGTCGTTCATTAACAGAACAAAGCGCTCCTGGGACAGTCGGCTCTGACGCAACAAAACTCATTTCTCTAGATTACTAAATAAATGTATGTATGTATGTATGTATGTATATGCATGTAGCGCCCACTGTAAGAGAGTTAGTCGCGCTTTTCAAGCCGACAGTTGTAATTATTACATGTTTTGTATGAATTATTCAAGATTTTAAGTTTTATTTTGATTTAGAAAATTTGTTTTGTATGTTATTTTTTTTGTTTAAGAGATGTTTAAAAATGATCTCATTTTAAGCGAGATAATGATTTTTACTTTGGTTTAAAATATAATGATTTACAAGCAAACAAACTAATATTACTTTTTCCAGCCTTATACTGTATAACAAAAGACAGATATAGAAAATGTAGTGTCTAAATACAGTTCAGTTTTTTGTTTTTCGCTAAAATTCAAGACGTTGCGTTTTGATACATACATATTACAAAAATAAATAAAATAAATCAATTTCACGCTGTAACTCTTACATAGCAGGATAAGCAAAGGGAACCTAATGTTAAGACACTTCCTTCTCCATTTTTCGCCAAATTCTGGAAGCAATGCCTGTTGAGCGAATATTTATAGGATATTCTAGTAAGTACAGAAACATTAGTGAGACTACTGTATTCTCATTCCATTAGACACCAAAACTACAAGTCACACAATTTTAACCATATCGAAGAGATTTTAATTATTACAATTCAAAAAGTCCCAGCCCTTTGAAAGAAAATCCAATTTTTTATGATACTAAAGCTATAGATATTGAGGATACTACCAATTCTACTGTATACCTATAACGTATAAAACACACCAGCTATCTCTCAGCTTACTACTAACCGAGCCTAGTTCACCGTGCATAATTCAAAACGCGTTTGCACTGCAATGCAGTCAGTAAATACACCTTTAGAGGATTTCTTTAATTTGGTTATCTTTTAGTGTAAGTCGATTCTCTTAAATATATATTGAAATATGTTATCTTTTCTTTTCTTTTCCATTAAATAGTTATTAAACTTAGCTAGATATCACCTCCGGATATTTTTTGTATTTAACTTATTTTCATTTCTCTGATCTGTAGATCAAACGCGAGGTGGAATTCCGCTACTCAACACGAAAATTGGGCGAAAAGTGGGAAAAAGTGTTAAGCTACTTTGCATCTGCCCTGCTTTAATTAAACACGTCTAAAATTGTGGTTTATAATGTATTAAATAATACTGATAACTGGGTAGAAAATTAAAAACAAATTAATATGAATGGTTCAGTCACTTTAGGTGCAAATCAACGCGTCCCACCTGATGTTAAACGTCGGTGCGTTTTCTGCTGTATTCTAGAGACATTGTGTGTTGACTGGCGGAACTCAGGGACGCGCTTGGCCTCGACACCAGTATCAAGAAAAGAAAATATTAAATATTTAATTTCCCTGAATGGAAATCGAATCCACAACTTGTCGCGTTTACAGCCTGTGCCTTGGTTTGCATTAAAATTGATACCATAACTAATTGATAAATCATAAAAAAATATTAAAAATTATTTCTTTCAGTGCATGTCGAATAAAAATAGAGTATAGGAAACTAAACTGATTAATATAACCTTTTTTATACACTTAACAAAGATATTTCAAAATGTCCATCAACTGGCAACGTCACATAAACTAAGCAGCAGACTAAAACAAAAACCTCACAATTTAAATTCAAGATTGAGAAAAAAAACTGTCAAGTGCGTGTGGAATTCGCTCAAGGTTCCGTATCAGTTGTACGACTGTAGGTTAACGGGTTTTACCTATAAATTACCAATTTATGGATTGTATCATATTTTTGAACCTGCACCAGTCGTGGCGCAGGGGCACATAATGTGACTGTAAAACCGATTGGTTGTAGGTTTGATCCCCACTCGAGGAGTTGAAATTTTTACTTGAATTTATATTTTAATTTCTTAGCTCTGGTGTCGAGACAAAGCGCGGCGTTGAGTTCTGCCTCTCAACACTCAATGTGTCCAGAATCCGGCAGAAAGTGGGCAATGGAGTGGTTTAACACTAGGTTCCCTCTGCCTACCCTGCTGTGTGCGGGATAAAGCGTGAAGGTGATTTATTTATTTTATTTTATTTACACTAATGGTTCTCATTTCTTGCCATTTTTTTTTAAATTTTAGAGTAATGAGAAGTGCCCTATGGGAACGAGAAGTTCTGATTACGTGGCTATTTTCACACAATCTTAGAAAGAGGTGTAGAGAAACGGACAAATAAACCGAGGAGACGGACAGCTAAGTGATCCTACAATGTTTACGTTTTCTATTTTGAGATACGGAACCCCAAAACGGCCGAAACTTTTTCGTTTAAGTTTGAAAAGCTCCACATTTTATGTTCGCATTACCGTCAAACCTTTCGGCTACTACGTTCGGGAGACTTCTACGTACTTTTATAGGGAACTATAAAATTCCCAATTTTGAGGGCGGCTGCTTTCTTTAATACTCGCTTGTTAAGTTCAACCTGATAATGCTCTGTCAGTTCGGAACATAAAACGTAAACGATGTCACGCGTGAAACGTAAAAAATTGTAATGGATAATCATTTTGTAGGAAATTTAACTTCGTAATTGTTTTTAATCTATAAAACATAAATATTTCAATATAGTACTAGAAATTTTCCATGATTCTTATATATCTGATATATATAGAAAGATCTTCTGGATGAAATATTTAGTGCAAAAAATTTTGAAATTATCATTTTGAGCTTAAAGTATAATTTTAAAGCAATTTTATAAAGAAAAAAGCAGATTCACCGTTTTCACTTACAGCTAGGTAGTCGTAAAGAACCTACTGCACATACACTTAGTACTCTGCTCGAATTTTAAATGTTACGTTAGCGAAAACTAAAAAGGAACATCGAAGTTGAAAGGAAAAACAACGTCGAGCTTTAGCCAGAGCGGAAGAATGAAAATAATTTATCCCAAATGGAAATCGAACCCCACTATAACCTCAGGAGCTTATGTTTTTCTAGATTCCCGCTGCATCCCACATAGCAGGGTAGATTGAGAGAATTTAATATTAAAATACTCCATTTCCCACTTTCTACCAAATTCTTGAGTTCCGTGTTGAACCTGCTTACCAGAGCGAAAAACGAAAAAATGAAAATATTATGTAAAAAATATTGCTTTCCTTTAATATATATTAAAAAAAAACTTTCCTTTAATATATGTTAAATAAATACTTTCCTTTAATATATATTTTTTTTCATTGTCAAGTTTTAATATCTATTTAATCAAGCCCAAAGCGATATTTTCGTTTGAGCAGACTATCAATTTTGTCAACTACACGCACACTGTAGGATGCAGTACAGGCTAGAGACGTCCCACAACTATAAACTACGACGAAATCTATGGTAATACCCCATTAAGTGGTCAGCGCCATCTACAATTGTACGTCACGCACTATTCGTGGGGAAGTGATGAATGAACCAACGCGCGTGCGTACTCAGATCGATCCGTAAATAATATACTAAATAATATGAAAAATATATGAAAATTATTTTACTTACTATATTTAATTAAATTAATTTTAAATTGTTATGGTTTTTTATTAGAATTATATGAATAATTAAAGTTAGAGCTTTTTTTTTCAATTGAGTTTTTTGGTCGATGATTTAATTGTTTTTTAGATACAACTATTTTTTATTCATTAATTGGCATCGGGGCTAAAATTAAAAATGGATACATAGAAGTTCGAACTCTATTGTCAATTGATAGAGGTGACTTCCTACTTGGCTACTGGCGTTTTTTGGTAAAATATAATAGAGAGCGGAGTTTGCGCAGTAAAATATAATGTGATGCGATTTCCCGCCAGTAGCGGCGCCACTGTCGCTTACGATCGACGGGCGTTTTGACAATTTTTTCCCAAAATATACCTAAAAATCGCTTAATTTATAACTAAAAACTAATAAAACTATACAGGAAATGTGAAAATAAGTTATTTTTACAATTTTTTTCCGGTTAAAATAAGGTAGAGTGGAGTGTTTGTGATTATGAAGGGTATTTGTGTAAGTTTTTTATTTATTTTCGGCATATGTCTCGCTAATCCTGACGCCAAGAGATTGTACGATGACCTTCTAAGCAACTACAATCGACTGATAAGGCCTGTTGATAAAAACAACAACACTGTACTGGTGAAGCTGGGCTTGAGACTATCTCAGCTAATCGATCTGGTGAGTCTTGTATACTGTATAAAGTAAGGGTGGAAGAGATGTACTAAATAATTGTATATTTTTTTGTAATATTATTTTTTTGATTACATTTTAATTAAAGCATTTAACATATTTTCCATTATTAATGTAGTTATTATTAAAATAATAAAGCTGAAATATGTAAATACTATATAATTTTTAATATTTCCAAAGATGAGCTTATACATTTAATCAGCTTCTCTTTGTATTCCGCGTTCAGCAAGATTGCTGATCTTGCTGAACGCAAGGGAGGGAACCTGGTGTTAAGACTCTCTTTTTCCCACTTTCCGTCGAATATTTCGAGGCATTGCGTGTTGAGTGGCGGATCTCAACGCCGGGTTTTTACCTTGTTGTTTTTGAATATATAGTTAGGATAATTACTATATATGTTATAATTTTTTTATTTCCATTTTTTATTTTATTTAATAAGTTAAAGTTATAACTAACCGTCAACATATTAGATAGAGGGACCCTAATCTTAAGATACTCTTCCCCACTTTCCGCCGAATTCTGGAGGAAATGCGTGTTGAGTGGCGAAACTCAACACTGCGCTTTTGCCCCGACGCCAGAGCCAAGAGATGAAAATATAAATGTAAATAAATATTTCGTTTCCTCGAGTGGGGATCAAACCCACAATCAGTCAATTTACAGACGTACTTTGTGCACCTGTGCGACGACTGGCCACATATAAGATATGAAAAATCTCGTTTCTTGTTAATCATGAAGAATTTTCGAGAATTACCCTAGCTCCTCTAGGCTCCCAAGCCTACCCACAAATTTACAAAAAGATAATTTTCTACGTTATTCCCTTTCCTCCTTTTGTACACATATTATTACAACACGCACGACCTAAAGTCTGATTTCCACCGGAAGCAGAGGGGTGCCATTAAGGACTACGTTAAACTCACCAGAGTAAACTGCATACTTGTATTTCCACCAATTAACAGTCGGGTGAAAAGGATCGATCGAGAAGAATGAGTTGAAATTAACTACCTAACTTTTAAGGAAGTAATTACAAAATACAAGAGAACCAGCTTCACACGGTATCCCGCAAGAAGCAGGGTACGCAGAGGGAACCTAGTGTTAAGACACTCCGCTTTTCTTCTGCTAAATTCTGGAGGAAGAAATGAAAATATAAACTTAAACTAATATTTAATTTCCTCTAGTGGGGATCGAACCCACAACCAGTCGCGTTTAGGGTCACATTTTATACCTCTGAGCCATAACTGACCTCTACAAAATACAAATTTAAACGTATTTAATAGAAAAAGGGAGTCCGTTCTCCCTAAACATTACCCGCTTATTTGTCTTTCGCGGTGGATTCCTCGTTTAATACCACTCCTTATATCACCAAACGAACTAAATAAACTATTTATTATTTAGTTTCAATTTCTCCGTACAATAAATCGTCATCTAAAATCGGTTTCGAACCCAACACCACCGAGTGAACACAAAACAGACAAAGCCACAGGCATTAATAACACGAGTTAATACTACCTATAGGAATAAATTTCGACAGTTGACTTTAATATGGGAAGCGGTCGTGACTTTTGTTGACGTTTGGTTAATTAAAAACGTATAGCTTGTTGTACGCTGACATCCGGGTGGTGTGCACAGAACTAAAGTAATAGCCTTGAATTTGACTGGTTTAATACAAAGTGCGTACGAAAAAAAATTATTTTTGGTATTTATCTCATTTTCTATCGTCATGCGTCTTGTGTAGCTGTAGGCATTATGAATTTAGTCTTAAAATTCGAAATTTTATATTAAGTGACAGTGTTTATGAGTTACGCTGGTTTAAACGTAGTTGTTTAAACCAGCATTATATTGAAACCTAGCCAGTAAGGGAACCTGGTGCTAAGATGTAATTTGTTCTCATTACTTAACTTTAGCACGGCACTGAACACGCTTGGTCTCGAAAATTTGGTGGATTGTGAGGAATGACTTAACACTACGTTCCCTCTGTCTATAAGTTGAGAGAATACAATAAATATATTCGTGATTAAATTTATGAAAATACCATTATATAAAAATATTAAATACAAATGTCATATCTTCACCAATACGTCGAGAGCCTTAATCGAACTCAATATATCAAAAATTCCTTAATGCAATTTTACGCCAATACCATTTAATCTACCTACAAAAAACTACTCTCAACTAAACAACACAACGAAAACCCCCCAAAATAAAATATGAAAAAATACTAAAACACCTAGATTTATGTTGCTATGAAAATAAGATAAAGGTGGTCCTAATATTAACATTTAAATTACGTTATAACTCGACAGTGGTGTGGATGCCTCGCGTAACTCCTTAACGGTTTTCTTGTGGAATGTTAACTATGGGCACAAAGACAAAATGCAAAATGTTTGTATACTTCCAGAGGCTTTATGTCATACATATTAAGCAGTTTACTATGCGTAGATACGACGTATGTTTTTAAAAATCATTTTTTTTATATATATTTATTTTTGTAGCTTCACGCTGTATGTACATAGCGAGGTAGGCAAAGGGAATCTAGTGTTAAGACATTCCGTTTCCCATTTTCCGCCGATTTCCGGAGGCACAGTGTGTTGTAGTCAAACTCGATGCCATAGTTTTGTCTCGATACCAGAGAAAACAAAAAGCATTTATTAAATATTTAACTTAAGTGAGAATCGAACCTACAGTTATACGTTTGTTACACGCTTTTACCTCTATGTCACGACTGCCTTACACCTATCATGGCAATTATTTTTTAACAAAAAACAAACCGACTTCACACAAACAAAAAAGTATTAAATTAATTTAATTAACATTAAGCAACAGTAATTTGATTTTGTTAAAAAAATATATTAGGAAATATATTTGTATTTATACAAATCTTGTGATACAGCTTCAATAATATCACTATTAAATAAAAAAAAATGCTTGCATATATGTATTTATAAATTGAAAATTGAAGCTGCTACCTCCGCCTTTGCTATCAAAATTTAATCTTTCATTAAGTAAATACACAATATACAAAGTAAATTCGACAAAATTTTCTCTATTATTGTACAAGCTTCACTCAAGTGCTATGGGTCGTAATTGAAATGGGATGGACGCTCACGATCCCCAGACTATAAATTGTTGCATTTCTAAGCCTTTCCACGTCATTAGAAATTCCACTTAGTTCTACAACGAGAGCACATTGATCGTTTCATTTTTTAAATTTAAATAAAAAGAAAATCAAATTTATTATGTTTAACTACGTTCGAGCGTTAAAACGATTGTGGGTTCGATTTCAACTTGAAGAAATTATATTTCATATTTTATTTGTCTCGCTCTGGTAACGAGGCACGCAATGCCTCCGGAATTCGATGGAAAGTAGTCTTAATGAAACGGAGTGTCTTTATAATTGGTTTTGTGGGTCACTCTGCCTGCCCTGCTACATGCGGGATACAGTGTGGAGCTAAATATATATATATATATATATATATATATATATATATATATATATATATATATATATATATATATATATGTTACAACCGTATAAAAATTTAAACGTAGTTGAATTCAAACCTGCGCCACTTGGACGTTAACATCTTTTAAATAAGACCTTGATAAATTTTCGCCATTCTAAAATCGTGCTACATAAATTTGATACGTTTCTTTTTTTTCTGGTCTTGTTAAATACAGACAATTGTTCTGGATTGAAATCCCATTTATATCCCATTTCAAATTACTAATAAATTTTAATTTAAAGAATTATTAATAAATTTAAAAAATAACAAAAAATAATCAAATACAATGTAATCAAAATAATCGTATGAAACCATTTGAATGACAACATACATAAAAATATTTCATTTCCACTAAAATAGCTTTCACTTCCTTGCCTTTATCCCTTTGATACATGTTGATGTGGCCGGAGGGTTTCTTGGCAAATTCTCAAAATTTCCACCAATCGATTGCCTTCACCAGCAATATACGGAAGCTGAGTTTAGATAGTTCGTTTTTACTCGCTGTCCGCAACTTCTAGTATATTAGATAACGGTTCAGTGTATAGAATACATTATTGCTTATAGATTTCTAAAATATAAGGTAAATAACTGTATTTAGGTAACTTGTTTATTAATTGTATAGATAAAGGTAAATATTATATAAATGAGTAAGTAGAGGGAACCTGGGAATCTAGTGTTAAACTATGTAGAGTGAGGAGATATAAAATATGAAATATTTTACTCCTCCGAAAGAGAATTGAACTTACATCCGCTGCTTTTGCATGCACGTGTTTGTGCTTCTGCGCCACGATAACCTTTCGACAACTACGTCATTTAAGCAGATACCTATGGAATCGAACCTATAACTTTCTGCTCAGTGATCACAATCAGAACAACAGCAGTAATACATACAGAAGGTGCTTGCTACCTTACAAATTATATCGATGTTCGATATAATTTATCTATATAACTAAGATCCTTAACGACGTTAAGACTAGTTAACACCTTGATAATTGATTAATTTATGTAAATCTATAGTTTAACTACAGCTATCAGAGAGTATCTGTGAACGTTACGATGCGAGCAAATTAAATTTTAACTGGAAAAATTGATATTTAATAATATTTTTGTTAGCTTTACACTACCCACATGGCATGATAGGCAGAGGGAAACTGGGAACCTAGTGTTAAGACACTCCGTGTTTATTTTGCATAGTATATTATTCTTTTTTATTCACAGAATTTGAAAGATCAAATCCTGACAACGAACGTTTGGCTTGAACATGTGAGTATAACCTATTTACTTTAATTTTAGGCTAAAAATATATATTTGCTTCTCTTTTAAAGTAATATAATATTATGTATATAAAAAATGTATATATAGATATCATCGCCTTGATCTATGGTTCTGTATTGTACTTACCTATTTTGCTTGTTATTTTCCGAAAACACTAGCAAGTCTAAGGCTGGACGCACGTACTCAATCGTGCGACTATAAACGCGACGGTCGTAGCTTCGATTTTCACTCTAGGAAGTGATATATTATAATTTCCTCGCCCTGATAACGAGACACAAGGCGGCGTTAATTTCTGCTCCTCAGCCCACAGTGCCACGTAAATTCGGCGGAAAGAGATGAACGAATGTATCTTAAAGAAAAATATAGAGTATCTAAACATTAAGTTCTCCAGTCTTTGCCCTCGTTAATATGTGCGGGATACAGCGTGAAGCTAAAATAAAATAGCGAGTCGAGATTTTCGCTAACTTCTAGGTTTGTAAACAGCTTAATTTTGATACACAATTTGTTTTTATACGAGATGTATAGACTGCCAGATAAATTATCAGCTTCACCCTGTATCCCGTACACAGCAGAGTAGGCAGAGGGAACCTAGTGTTGAGACACTACGTAAATCAGATATAAATTAATATAACAAAAATTAGCGCGGATATAGAAAATTTAAAAGAAGTCCCGATTCACAATTTAGCTATTATATTACTTTATTTTCCCAAGTGAATGAGGAATATGAACCCACAACCATCGCATTCACGGCCATATATGTTACCTTATAGTTATCATCAAAAATATATATTACTCAAGAGAAATATTATTATAATAGTAGAAACGTTACAGGAATGGGAGGACCACAAATTTAAATGGGACCCCCTAGAATACGGTGGCGTGAAGGAACTTTATGTGCCCTCCGAGCACATTTGGCTCCCGGATATCGTTCTATATAACAAGTAAGTGGATACAAAAAGCCTTTAGCATTTTACTATATTTACGGTTTCGAGGCGTTTCTCCGTTACTACAGCGGTATATCTATGTGGATTTTACACCTTTTTCGGTGTCTGATTTATTTTATTTCACCCTTATATTGGTATTGTCGACTATTTTATATATTGTAGTGGGTACAGAATATGTAATATTTAACTTGAGGCTAGTTGTGTGACTGTAAAACCAGTTGCGAGGTCGATTTCCACTTGAGGAAAGAATTATTTAATATTTTAATTCCTTCGCTCTGGTAATGAGGCAAAGCACGGTGCTTAGTTCCGACACTCAACGGGCAATGCCTCCAGAATTTGATGGAAATTGTAATACAATGTAGCTAAGTATATAACTTAAAGTAAGCAACATTTAAATAGAAACAATTGTACAAAATGTCACTAACTTTATTATAGGTTCCATTTTTTAAAATGTACAGTAAATTTATCGTACTTTTTTATTTATAAACCGAACATGCTTAATATGAAAATCACAATGAAATCGGTAAAGCAGTTTTTGAGATTAGCATGATCAAACATACAGACACACAGAAAAAAAATAAAAATCACCGTTTTTGATGAATATCCCTATATATTTAATAATGTAATAGAATTATTACATTATTAAATATCTCCCATGAACCGACACCGATCCGTCATTATTTTAAGTATAGATGTCATACAAGTACTCGAAGCAACCATCAAATATCCCACCAAATATGACACATACAAACATAAACGACTGCAACACACGATATATATTAATGAGCATATTTCAATTACATTCCAACTCATACAATATTCTGTTAGACACAACACCGGTTTGTTTGTCATTCCATCAACTTTAATGCAGACGTCGATGTTCCTGTTTCTAATTATAACATGTCAGAACAAGTTAGTCAGTACAATGCAATTTGGTGCTATGTAATGCCCTAATGAATGTTCACGAACTAAGTTCAGGGCGGCCTGTTATACGCCAATTACGGTATGGGATGTTCGCTATTTCACAGTTGTTTATGGGAAGTATTGTTAGCCGTTTCACGATGAATAGAACTTGGTGTTGATCGATCTTGATCGATTAAATGTACGTGCTTGTATGAAACGATTCTATAATAAATCGATAAAAACATATCGATTAGGTAAGTTTTTTTTTCTTATTATATCTTGTTTAAAAAATCTGTTAAATGCGAATCGTTCTCGACCACCTTTAGTGTACCAATTTCGGTAGGTCAACGAGAAGCACAACTTTGATAAACTTAAGTTTATTACATACATAAGTAGCATATAGTAATTTTATTTCATGAAATATCAATATTTTTTTCCTTTCGGAATTTTCTCTTTATTTATATTGTAAGTACACACATCGTGCAAAATTTTAAAGTACTCTATAAGAAATTCAACTCAAGTCGTATGTACGAAACCCTAAAGAGAAAATAGTGATAAATCACGATATTACTACTACCAATTTAATTCAATTTGAAAATTTCAGATCCCCAACAATATTTTGTTAACAGTATCATGTTACACAAAATAACATTTCCGTTCGAAAAAAGAGGTAAATGTAGCGAACTAAATTGAATAGTAATATCGATAGATCAAAAAATATATTACGAAACGTTAAGAGCAATAAAACTGAAATAACTTGCTATGTTGTTGGAATATATATATACAGAGTACAGTTTACTATTTTTATTTTAATGTATGTATGACGTTTATTTTTGTGGATCATGGCCATAAGCGTGCTACTAAAAAAAAGACAGGTCGTGAACTCTATTCCCATACGAGGTAGAAGAGTATTTAATATGTTGATGTCCTCGCTCCAGAGCGGGGCCGTAACGAAGCAAAGCGCGGCGTTGAATTTCACCACTCAATATACATCCAGAATCCATTCCATCCATTAATAAAACATAGCGTATTGATTAGCGGGACTCAACGCTGCGCTTAGTCTACCAGCGGGTATAAATGTAGGCAGGTTATGGAGCGTAGGGTAGTACTAGATGATTAAAACAGGATTTTCCATTTTATGTTTACTACAAGTTAAAATATAAAATGCACTGGCTACTACAGTAATCTATAGAAGTTCTCTTTTTGTATGTAAACGAGATAATAAAATGAACTGGACGTTCGTTATATGTCAAACGTCATAACCGTTTTAAATGGACACTGTGTTCATCACACTATAAAATTGGATACGTGGTTTCGCAACTACGGCAACATCTGACTGTAAACGAGACGGTCGTGGGTTCGATGTCCACTCGAGAAATTAATTATCTCCATTTCCTCACTCTGGTCAAAGCACGGCGTTGAGTTTCAATACGTAACAGGCCAAGAAGTATCATAACATGAGACTCTTTCTGCCCTATCCATATATATAAAATAAATTTATTTTTATTTATACTTTATTGCACAGTGCAGTTATAAATGTATCATAATATATTGATGATGATGATGATGATGAAAAAAAAATATCATGATTTCTTATGTCACTCTATTTGATTACAGTACCAACTTAATGAAAATAAAAGCGCGACTCGTATAAATTTTAAATTGCAAAATTGAAATTTTCGTTGGATCCGATTCGTTTATTTTTTTATTGGAAATCCGGTTGGAAGCTACTAAATGTTGCAAATCATTTTTCTCGTGTACATATTTTGTACGGTGAATTGGATGTTTGGCGAAAAAATTTAAGTCTTTTGTTATTTTTTTTTTAAATATGCGCTAGTAAAGAGTTATTCCATTACAACTATAGTAAATATCTGTTGAGGCCGTCGTGGCCCAGTGGCACAGTGTATGACTGTAGACGTTACGGTTGTGGGATCGAGCTTCTAACTTTAACAATAAAAATACTAAATAATCTTTATTCAATTAGGCGATTACAAGCATTTTGAAATACTAATTTAGTCAAGTTACATAGAAATATCAAAAGCCGGCAAGAAATTTAACAGTTGCTCTTTTCAAAATATAATTTACAATCTCGAGTTAATATCAACCGTATTTATTTCCACTTGGATTAAATACCTACTTTCTCTACTTTCTCCGTTAATATGAGTCACTGTGTGTTAAGTGTCAGGACTCTACGCCGCCCTTATTCGTTTAGTTATATAAAAACGTCAGTAAAATCAATCCAACTAACATTTTTATGTGAACCCACAACCACTGCACCATTATGACCTCATAAAATTAACCACATATATACAAAAAATAACCAGAAGCAACAGCCAACATGGAACACTCAAAGCTAATTGATAGCAAATATCGACAAGAAATAGAAATGATACATCATGTTGTGTCAAAACAGAGCGGTGTACTATTAATCATGAAGAATGAGACGCACGTGCGACCAATCTCATACTGCGATCACGCTACATTCAATTTATAATGGGGTTGATATGTTGTGGTGTGTGAGAATTTATATATTAATTTTGATAGAAATATATCGTTTGTGGTGTTTGTGTTATGTTGTTTTTAGTATTAGCTTCACACTGTATACCGCGTATGGCAGTGAAGGCTGTGAACTCTATTCCCATTAAAATACTTCCTTTCTCTACTTTCTGCTGAATTCAGGAGACAATATGTGTTGAGTGAGTGAACTCAACGCCACGCTTTGCCTCGACGCCAGAGCGGAGAACTAAAAATACTAAATATTTCCTCAAGAAGGAATCGAATCCACAAATCGCGTCTATATATACATATTATGCTTGTGTCCCTGCGCCTCGACTGGCCTTACTGGTGGTGTTTGATACTTAATAGACAGAGTTGAAAGAAAAAGAAACCCGCCTACTAAAACACGCTCTAAAAAATACGAAACAAGACGATAGTCTCCGCTTAAAGCTATGATGTACAAACGTATTATATTTTAACGTATTTTTACACGTCATACTGAAAAAGATATGTTTAAAAAATATACGTGATCGTATGCCACTTTAATTTTATTATTATAACTAGCGACCCGCTCGCGGCTTCGCCCGCTTAAACCACAGAATTATTTATTTAACACACTGAATTATGTTCGTGTTTTGATATACTTATAATGTATGTTTGCAATGTAATGAAGTTTTTTATGAGAAAGTTGTTAAAACTTTAGGTCGCATTTTCGTACCTCCCATAAGAATCTTCAATTGAATGTTTGAAATAAAAACACAACTTATCGATACTTACTATATGTGCGATAATCTCAGAAACGGCTTAACCGATTTAAAAACTTTTTTTGTTTGTATTCTGGCAAACTGCCCTTAAATATTAAGTATTAGTTTTATTTTAAGCAGCTTCATGCTAGTCAGAGGGAGGAACCTAGTATTAAGACACTCCGTTCCCCACTTTCTACCGAATTCGGGACGCATTGCGTGTTGAGTGGCAGAACGCAACGCCGTGCTTAACCTCGACCCCAGAGCGAAGAAATGGAAATATAAATTTAAGTAAATATTACATCTCCTCGTGTGTGGATCGAACTCAGAGAACCAGTCGGTTTTACAGTCACACTTTGTGCCGCTGCGCCACGACTGGCCTCAACTGGATTGGACTTTATTTTAATCGGTTCACATAAAGTTAAAACCAGATCCACGCTTTATCCCGCCCTTAGTAGGGCAACTTAGTGTAAGATATTGGGTATAATGTGTGACTGATGTGCGAAATGAAAATATTATTAAATTATAATTCAATCCTGCATGTGTGGATCGGACCCACAACGTCGCGTTACAGTTACAATTGGGCATATAGGGTAAAATAGTTTAAACCCGTACCTAAAGAATTTAAGCAAGATACATCAACAGTGAAGACGTAGGTTTTTTTCTCATTTCACAATGTTTATTCATATCTATATTTCGTATGACGCGGTTACGCATAGGTACCAATAATGTAAACACATACTACTACAAAAATAGTACTAAAATGTTTAGAACTTTAAACTTTGCCGCCAAAACCTACGACTCGATTTCGCAATGAAGCGTATGCGGCGGTTTCCCTTTGATAGGTTTATGTGTGCGTGCGTCGTTCTTGACAAATTGTATTTTATTTTACAACGATAATTTTATTATTTATTTTGTTTGAAAAAATAACTTTTTTATTTTCGGGTTTTTAATTTAATATGTAATAGGCTTTTATAGAGTAGTTAAACTGTGGTTTCATTTAAAGTGGTCCTAACAAAAAACTCTGTATAATTGAGCATATTTAATATTTATAGTGATTTTTTGGTGAAAAGATACCAATAGTTATTACAACCACTTGCGAAGAAGCATAGTTTAGGCAATTTTTTATTCTTATACCTTTTGAAAAACTACCAACGTTCTTAAGTTAATATATTATTTTTTCAAATTAAAAAAATTGTCTATGTCATCCTAATGGCGGAAAAATATTTAAAATGTATTGTAATACCACATTAGTATCGACAATGTAGTGTTGATAGTAATTAAAAATAGATATACTACAGGAGGATATCTTCATATGCACTGTTTTAACCTGTTTTATGTATAATATAGAATAATATATTCTATAGAGGAATCACACATTCTTTTTATTCAGTTTAGTAAATACATTTTTTAGAGGTTACTCTGTACTAAAATGGCATGCAACTCTGTTCCCGCATTTACGTTCCTGATATATCGATATAAATAATAGAAATACAAAATATAGGAAGGAAACACAAATGCAATTATATTGCATTTTTTCTTTTTTTCATACTTGAAACGTATTAATAAATTACATATTATGTATTACATACAATTAATTTCTTTTGAATATAACACTAAGTTTAATCAGCTTCACGCTATTTTAACAGATAACATAAGATGACATTAAAACGTATTGACATCACCAAGTGATCCATCTAAACACAATATAAATTTTTATAAACAATGAACTCACAATCAGAATTTACTTTCCAAATACTTTTTATTCTACATATCGCCATATGAGCTAATCCCAAAAAATATACTTACTTTATTATTTTTGTTAATATCACCAACGTTGACGTTTAAAATAATAGTTATGGTAGACTGAAAAAATATTGATTATACTTCTTTTTTTAGCTTCACGTTGTATCCTGCACACAGCAGGGTAGGCATAGGACACCTAGTGTTAAGACACTCTGTTCCCTACTTTCCTCGGAATTCTGTAGGCATTGCGTGCTGAGTAATGAAACTCAACGCCGCACTTTACCTCGACACCAGAGCGATGAAATGGAAATATAAATTTAAATAAATATTTCGTTTCCTTGCGTGGTCATCGAACCCACAATAGTTACACTTTGTGCTCCTGTGCAACGAACGGCCTCAATTTACTTTCTTCTTTTAAAATGTGGTTAAATGAAATAGTCGTAATTTAATTATGTCGGATTACTATTAACCGACTTCTTAAAAGAGGTCATCAATTGGACTGTATTTTTATCCTTGTTACCTTAGAATTTTTGATTGTATGAACCGATTTTAATTATTCTTTTTTTATTTGAAAGGTAATGCGTCCCGTGTTGTCTTATTTTAATTTAGTTTATATTCAACAATGGTATCTATGAGAAAATCATATAAATCTCAAATTTGCATTAAGTATATGCGCGACAAATGAACGTATAAGTCAATATCAATTCAACCGATTTTAATGATTCTTTTTTTATTAGAAAGGGTACATATAAAGGGTAGTTTGGTGAAAGTTTAGTTAAGTTCAGAGTGTGAAATCCAGTTGAAATTGAAGAAGTCGATTTTTTTTATTAAAAAATATAATTATGTAATTTTTTCTACAAAAAATTCTTTATACTCCATGATAAAAACTATCCTATAAGTGACATTAGGCTTTGAACTATTACCATGCCAAAATTAATTTAATTTCATACAGTAGTTATCGGTATTTTAGGTGATTTATATTTTTCAGTTTTTGTTTTTTTTTAAAGAAAACTATCATGAAATTCGGAATGAAACCGAAAAAAAATGTACCTTGAGGCCCTAGGCTAACACCACACCATTCATCAATTTCTGTCAGGTAGTTTTTGCGTGATTGACGCACAAACAAACCGACAGACAGACAGACAGACAGACAGACAGACAGACAGACAGACAGACAAGAATTCTGCTGAGTGGTTTTTTAGGTTCTATAATCGACATATTAACCGACCTAATTTTTATTTTTTTTATATCTTTTATGTACAGAATTGACTTTTCTATCCTTTTATTATATATGGAGATTAATCACATTAATAAGATAATGAGTGCGACAAGGTCAGGCAAGACAAAACTAACATCATTTTTTTAATTCTTAAAATAAAAAATAGGTATAGATTGTTTTGTGAATTCATGTGATAAATTACATTTTATAACTCCTTCTAATTTTTGACTTTTCAGTTCGTTTCAATACAAATTTAAAATACCTTTCGTGACAAAGTGCATTTATACATCGCTCATTTACCGAAACAATGTGTCGGTAACCTTCTTTCGTCGTACCATCGTTTCTAATTCAGTAGCTTAGAGAAATAGCTGTCTCCATAGCTGACTTGGAGCCTGCGAATGAGGCTAAGGATGAAGGACCTTGTCTCTCAACGCAATAGGTCATCACTGACACACACACTGGTCCTCCTAGTTTTTCCATTTAACTACACTTCAGATAGGAGACAGCCTACATAAAAAATAAACTTTTTTAAATTATAAAACTTTTATTGAAGTTTATTCGTGTAGTAAAAAATTTTTTATGTGAATGTGTAGTCACATATATAGATCACATGTGTGAATATGTAGTCACATATGTGGACCACATGTGTGAATATGTGGTCACATATGTGGACCACATGTGTCAATATGTGCTCACGTATGTGGACCACATGTGTGAATATGTGGTCTTTCATGTGGACCACATGTGTGAATACGTGGTCGCGTATGTGGACCACATGTGGGAAAATGTGGTCACATATGTGGACCACATGTGAGAATTTGTGGTCACATATGTGGACCACATGTGTAAATATATGGTCCCATATGTGGACCACATGTGTGAATATGTGGTCTTTCATGTGGACCACATGTGAGAATTTGTGGACACATATGTGGACCACATGTGTGAATATGTGGTCGCGTATGTGGATTACATGTGGGAAAATGTGGTCACATATGTGGACCACATGTGTGATATGTAGTCACATATGAAGATTACATGGGTGATCCTGTGGTCACATATGTGGACCACATGTGTGAATATGTGGTCTTTCATGTGGACCACACGTGAGAATTTGTGGTCACATATGTGGACCACATGTGTGAATATGTGGTCGCGTATGTGGACCACATGTGGGAAAATGTGGTCACATATGTGGACCACATGTGTGATATGTAGTCACATATGAAGATTACATGGGTGATCATGTGGTCACATATGTGGACCACATGTGTGAATATGTGGTCACGTATGTGGACCACATGTGTGTATATGTGCTCACATATGTGGACCACATATGTGAACATGTGGTCAAATATGTGGACCACATGTGGCATCGTGTGGTCATATATGTGAACCACATGTGTGAGTAAGTATTCACATGTGCAGATCGCATGTGTGATATGTTGTCACATATGTAGACCACATGTGTGATATGTAGTCACATATGAAGATTACATGTGTGATCATGTGGTCACATATGTGGACCACATGTGAGAATTTATGGTCACATATGTGGACCACATGTGTAAATATATGGTCCCATATGTGGACCACATGTGTGAATATGTGGTCTTTCATGTGGACCACATGTGAGAATTTGTAGACACATATGTGGACCACATGTGTGAATATGTGGTCGCGTATGTGGATTACATGTGGGAAAATGTGGTCACATATGTGGACCACATGTGTGATATGTAGTCACATATGAAGATTACATGGGTGATCCTGTGGTCACATATGTGGATCACATGTGTGAATATGTGGTCTTTCATGTGGACCACACGTGAGAATTTGTGGTCACATATGTGGACCACATGTGTGAATATGTGGTCGCGTATGTGGACCACATGTGGGAAAATGTGGTCACATATGTGGACCACATGTGTGATATGTAGTCACATATGAAGATTACATGGGTGATCATGTGGTCACATATGTGGACCACATGTGTGAATATGTGGTCACATGTGTGGACCACATGTGTGTATATGTGCTCACATATGTGGACCACATATGTGAACATGTGGTCACATATGTGGACCACATGTGGCATCGTGTGGTCATATATGTGTACCACATGTGTGAATAAGTATTCACATGGGCATATCACATGTGTGATATGTAGTCACATATGTAGACCACATGTGTGATATGTAGTCACATATGAAGATTCCATGTGTGATCATGTGGTCACATATGTGGACCACATGTGTGAATATGTGGTCACGTGTGTGGACCACATGTGTGAATATGTGGTCACATATGTGGACCACATGTGTGAACATGTTATCACATATGTGAACCTTTTATAAAATATATTTAATTCATTAAATGTAATATGTATATAAATAAATAAACGTAAAGAAACGTTACGTAACATCATACATAATAACAATTAAAACGTAAACTGCAGGCTAATTGATCATCCGGTAGACATTTTAATTAAATTATCAGCTGAAGCAGAATGTCTTTGTATCATCAGAGTTGTGAACCATTTGTTCGATAATTAACTTTAACAGTTATGAACATATACTATTGTTCAAAGACGTCACTATTACATTTCAATCCTATGAAAATTTATAATGGAGAGAAGAAAGAATTTCAAATAAGATAGTGGTGCACTTACTCAATTTTGCACTTTCCAATTTCTTTAGATAGTATAGCGGAACACAAGGCTTCGCTTCGTTTGTTTTTACGGGCAGAAAAATAAATATATTCTTCCACTTAGTGGGAATTTAACCTAATTAAAATACAACTAGTGCTACAACCAGAAATCTCAGTTCTCTCAATTGTACCGTCATAGCGTCAAGTTTTAGTCGACATATTAACTTTAAACATATTAACTTTTTATCGACATATTAACCGACCTAATTTTTATTTTTTTTATATCTTTCATGTACAGAATTGACTTTTCTATCCTTTTATTATATATGGAGATTTTGTTTGAAAAAATAACTTTTTTATTTTCGGGTTTTTAATTTAATATGTAATAGGCTTTTATAGAGTAGTTAAACTGTGGTTTCATTAAAATGGTCCTAACAAAAAAACTCTGTATAATTGAGCATATTTAATATTTATAGTGATTTTTTGGTGAAAAGATACCAATAGTTATTACAACCACATATACCTTTTGAAAAACTACCAACGTTCTTAAGTTAATATATTATTTTTTCAAATTAAAAAAATTGTCTATGTCATCCTAATGGCGGAAAAATATTTAAAATGTATTGTAATACCACATTAGTATCGACAATGTAGTGTTGATAGTAATTGAAAATAGTTATACTACAGGAGGACCTTCATATGCACTGTTTTAACCTGTTTTATGTATAATATAGAATAATATATTGTATAGAGGAATCACACATTCTTTTTATTCAGTTTAGTAAATACATTTTTTAGAGGTTACTCTGTACTAAAATGGCATGCAACTCTGTTCCCACATTTACGTTCCTGATATATCGATTAAAATAATAGAAATACAAAATATAGGAAGGAAACACAAATGCAATTATATTGCATTTTTTCTTTTTTTCATACTTGAAACGTATTAATAAATTACATATTATGTATTACATACAATTAATTTCTTTTGAATATATCACTAAGTTTAATCAGCTTCACGCTATTTTAACAGATAACATAAGATGACATTAAAACGTATTGACATCACCACGTGATCCATCTAAACACAATATAAACTTTTATAAACTATGAACTCACAATCAGAATTTATTTTCCAAATACATATACTTTTTATTCTACACATCGCCATATGAGCTAATCCCAAAAAATATACTTACTTTATTATTTTTGTTGATATCACCAACGTTGACGTTTAAAATAATAGTTATGGTAGACTGAACAAATATTGATTATACTTCTTTTTTTAGCTTCACGTTGTATCCCGCACACAGCAGGGTAGGCATAGGACACCTAGTGTTAAGACACTCTGTTCCCTACTTTCCTCGGAATTCTGTAGGCATTGCGTGCTGAGTAATGAAACTCAACGCCGCACTTTACCTCGACACCAGAGCGATGAAATGGAAATATAAATAAATATTTCGTTTCCTTGCGTGGTCATCGAACCCACAACAGTTACACTTTGTGCCCCTGTGCAACGAACGGCCTCAATTTACTTTCTTCTTTTAAAATGTGGTTAAATGAAATAGTCGTAATTTAATTATGTCAGATTACTATTAACCGACTTCTTAAAAGGGGTCATCAATTGGGCTGTATTTTTTAGCCTTGTTACCTTAGAACTTTTGATTGTATGAACCGATTTTAATGATTCTTTTTTTATTTGAAAGCTAATGCCTCCCGTGTAGTCTTATTTTAATTTAGTTTATATCCAACAATGGTATCTATGAGAAAATCATATAAATCTCAAATTTACATTAAGTATATGCGCGACAAATGAACGTATAAGTCAATATCAATTCAACCGATTTTAATGATTCTTTTTTTATTAGAAAGGGTACATATAAGGGGTAGTTTGGTGAAAGTTTAGTTAAGTTCAGAGTGTGAAATCCGGTTGAATTTGAAGAAGTCGATTTTTTTTATTAAAAAATATAATTATGTAATTTTTTCTACAAAAAATTCTTTATACTCCATGATAAAAACTATCCTATAAGTGACATTAGGCTTTGAACTATTACCATGCCAAAATTAATTTAATTTCATACAGTAGTTATCGGTATTTTAGGTAATTTATATTTTTCAGTTTTTATTTTTTTTAAAGAAAACTAGGCTAACACCATGCAAAAATTCATCAATTTCTGTCAGGTAGTTTTTGCGTGATTGACGCACAAACAAACCGACAGACAGACAGACAGACAGACAGACAGACAGACAGACAAGAATTCTGCTGAGTGGTTTTTTAGGTTCTATAATCGACATATTAACCGACCTAATTTTTATTTTTTTTATATCTTTCATGTACAGAATTGACTTTTCTATCCTTTTATTATATATGGAGATGGAGATAAATCTGTTTTTCATACACAAGTTAAAATCGTAAGCCTCCTTTCGTTTCGCCGTAATCGACTAAAAATTTGAAAATTAGTTTCACGCTTGGTGAGTGAAGTAGCTCGATGTCACTTCTTGTCAATAGAGAGAATAAATGAAACTTCCGGCCCCTCTTTTTAGAGACAGACTTTGCCACTGCGCTACAACGGCCTCTATCTAGAACGACGTTTTGTTATAGCAAGCCGTATAGAAAACAATGGCATTTAATTGATGAATTTCGAAATAATACTTCTATATGAAAAATGCGAGAAATTCATGAATAATTAACAATATGAATTAACTATGTTAATTTTGATATGGACACGTTCAAGCAGCTGAGATGCATAAATCCCAGTCTCTAACATTAATTTATTCTTCTTCTTCTTCTTATTCTTTGTGCCAAGTCCAGATTTATTTTGTCAGTGTTTAACCACGTTGACAGCATTATCTGTTACCTTAGTCAAATCTTCATATAAACAGATGAACCGATATTTTGGGCGGGAGAGCAAATGTGCTATAGTTTGTGGACTCACAGGTTATTTGACCCTTCAAAGGTCCTTTTACAAGGTGCTCCTTGTATCGGCTGGCTTGGCTATATAATGGATTGGGTATCTTCGAAGTCGGCAATTTAAGACATAAATATTTTAGAAGCCATTGACAAATTTCATTCAAAATTCTGAAAAGGTGTCCGAGTTAAGTCCTTACGCGTTTATAAAAACATTTAAATATTTTTTCTGCTCCTTCACTTTTTTTTGTTTTTTTAAATAGAAAGTAAGATAATAACAATCATTATTATCGTTATATTAATGTTCATTTAGTTTAATTTTCTACTAACAGTTTATATTCACTTTAACTTTAACTTTAACCACAATATTTACAACCAAAAGAGATAACTACAACAAAAATAACACAAATTTAGAACTTTATCTTGGCAATTCTAACGTAATATAACCACGTATATTTTCAAATGATGGGATTTATACGATGAATGGGGGCCGCCGCCGTTTAAACGATGTATTCCGTCCTCGTGCCTTCTCCAATCTTACGGTTGTGTACAAAGGATAAACTGTGAAACAAATTTGCAGATATACTTGAGTAATGGTAGTGCTTCGAATATACTCCCTTAAATGTTTTCCTTGATTTGGACGTTAATCAAATGTTGTGCTGAGATGTAACTTGATTTTTACATGGAGTCTTTGTGTATGTGAATTTTTTTTTTGCTTTACACTGCGTCTGGAATATTGCTGCTTAAGCTAAGGGACCTCGTGTTGAAACATTCCGTTCCCTACTAGCCACTTAAGTATCGTGATCGTTGGTATATTTCACAGCAAACAGCAGCAACAGCAGTAGTTCATTTCATACAAAATGAGTGAATATTTAAATTTTTCAACTATCTTTGTAATAAATACTTCCAGTTGATCTGTAATCCTAAACGACGGAATCCCCGGTCGGTGAGTCCAACTCGCACTTAACCGGTTTTAGTGATTTTACAATTAAAAATTGTTAACAGTGCGGACGGAGAGTACGTAGTGACGACAATGACCAAAGCAGTTCTTCACCACACCGGCAAAGTGCTGTGGACACCGCCAGCTATATTCAAATCGTCATGTGAGATCGATGTCAGATACTTCCCTTTTGATCAACAGACATGTTTCTTGAAATTTGGATCCTGGAGCTATGACGGGGATCAGGTACGAATTTAAAAGTTTTAATTTTATTTTTAGTTCCACGGTGTATCTCGTTTTTAGCAAGATAGACGGAACCTAACACCTGTTAAAATACACCGACCCCCATTTTCCAAAAACATTAATTGTCGAAAATCAGTACCACGCTTTGTCTTGTTACCGTAGCCAGGAAAAAGACATAATCCATCCAGGGAATCAAATCTGCGACCGTTGTGTATATCTGTGTGTAATTATAGGTTCGCTCCTGAATCAGGAGAATAGTACATTATATTTTAATTATTATCTTTACTTCATTCAAGTGGGCGTGGCATTTCACCGTTCTATTTAGTAAAGCCGTTCAACCGTTTCATCTACCTACTCTGTTGAAGTCCGAAGTCGACTATACACGAAGTCCGAAGAATCGAAATAAAAATACCTACTGTAAATGAACTCGTAGTTTATGACAATTAATATTTTTTCCTAGATTGATTTAAAACATATAAACCAGAAAAAGGGTGACATGGTAGAAGTTGGTATTGATCTACGTGAATATTATCCTTCTGTGGAATGGGATATCCTGGGAGTGCCCGCTGAAAGACACGAGAGATACTATCCATGCTGCCAAGAGCCATATCCAGGTGAGTTCTCTAATCATATAACAATATTAATTTACCGATATTCGACAAAGTATCAGTTTCATCTAACAATGCAATACGATGAGAAACCTACCAAGTACATAATAACAGATTATATTGCTAAATAAATATTGAATTACCGTTATTATTTATAGTATAGGCTCTACAGTAGGACACTGTCTGTGACTGTAAAACTGATGTTTATTTAACACAAATTTAGTATCTACAAATGTTATTTTGACATATTTACATTATATATTTTACGTTTAATATAATTTTTTACTGATCTCAAGTATTTGTTAGGTATATACGTTTTTAAAGAAATTAGAAGCTCTTCTTACGACGCAACCAGTTCTGTCTATAACCTCCTTCAAATATGGTAGGAATGCCGGCTGATTGTCTACTGTGGGCTGGGCACCTTTTGGTCTTCTCACGATGCTGGTGGAGAACTAACGATGGGTATTCTTTACCTGTCAAGCTCGTATCCTAGGTGGTCCGTGGCTACCTGAAAAGATTTAGTTTATTAACTAAAGCTATGTATCAAATTGAAATTTGTTTAGACATTTCATCTGACTCAAGGTTGATGTTATTTATTTTATTTTTGCTTCAAGCTGTATTTCGCTTTTAGCAGGGTAGGTAGAGAGACCAAGTGTTGACACACTCTGTTCTCTAAGCAGCGCTCAAATTTCAACATGTTGTCTGTTGAATAGCAGAACCTAGTGCCGCGCTTTATATATAGATATAGAGACAGTCCGACGACGTCCAACGAATATTATGTTATTAATCGAAATGATAAATAATTTTATATATTTACATAGTAACAAAATCTTTGAGGAAAACTAATTTAAATCATTTGTGGGTTTCCATAAATATATTATGGTAATAATGCCTAAAATAAAATAAAATCTATATAACATAACATATTGACGAGTAATTTCTTTTGTGGTCTAATTAAAAATGTTTAACTACATACATTCAGCAGTTATTAAAGATTCTATTTTAACTTTAAAAAATATATGTTGTACCTTTTGAGATTTTTCTAGTCTGAGGAAAGAGTATATATTGTAGATCTCTGCCAGTCCTGGTAAGTAACGCATACATTATCTGGAAATTGGGTAAAAAGTGATGAGTCTAACAGTTGATTTTCTATACCTACTTGACTATAGTTACGTTAAGCTCTGCCATTCAACACGCAATAACTCGATTTTTTTACTGAAAGTAGGTAGAAACACGGTGTCAAAGTACTAGTTTCCATCTGTCTATCCTGCAATTTGCGGGATGCAGCTTGAACCTCAAAACTGAAGAATATGCAAAAAATAATTGATAACTAATAAAAATTACATCAACATTGCGTAAAACCATATTCTTTACCTCTAATCCCAAAATATGCATCCAAAAACAAGACGCCGTCGGCAAGTTCATCCATCGAGCCACTGAATCTCCATTCACCGATACAACAGATTATAAACCAAACATAGTTCACTGTTATAAAGACCAAGAGGCGACATATAAATTAAAATGAAAAACACAGATTATAAAACCCAAAACAAGTCAACGCAACCACTCGAATAGAACAAAACAAAAAAAATAAAACTTCAATTCTTCTCTTGTACAAAGAAATATATTAAATAAATATCAAAATCACAAAAAACAAAAGGAAAAAAAGGCGCCGAAAACAGCACTGACCACCAATGTCCATGGTGTGTTTTATTTAAAAAAAAAAAAAAATCAAATCAAAAAAAAAAAAAAAACAGGTTCACGCTGTATCCCGCACACAGCAGGGTAGGCAGAGGGAACCTTAGTGTTAAGACACTCCGTTCCCCACTTTATGCCGAATTCTGGAGGCATTGCGTGTTGAGTGGCAGAACTCAACGCCGCGCTTAGCCTCCACACCAGAGCGAAGAAATGGAAATATAAATTTAAGTAAATATTTCAATCTCCTCGAGTGGGGATCGAACCCACAACCAGTCGGTTTTACAGTCACACTTCGTGCCACTGCGCCACAACTGGCCTCTATTTAATAATAAAAAAATCTAAATCTATTTCCTACGGAAACCACGACCAGAAAAAAGAAAAATCCAATAGCATTAATCAGTCCAGTATCAGTATTCAGACCGCGTTGCCTTCAGGCATTAACAAAACAACCGTTTAACCTGTTAAGAGCGGTACAACGCAAGTAATTTAGCATAGATAAGCGTCGTCGACGTGCCGCGGTATTTACGAGGCTCGAGGTGAGATTAGGGCTTTTTTAGTAGGGTTTATGTGTCTTGTGGTAACGTTGGGTGTTACCTGGTGGATATTTATGTTTTCTTATTGGATTGTATGGAATTGTAGGTTTGGGGCTGAGATATCATTGATTGAAATTCTTACAGGAATATATAGAATTTTCAGATATAAAGTTTTAAAAAATCAGCTTCACGCTGTATCCGCACATAGCAGAGTAGCAGAGGGTACCTAGTGTTAAGACACTCTGTTTTCCTCTTTCTGCCGAATTATGGAGGCATTGAGTGTTGAGTATAAAGTTTTAAAGTATTATATATGAATATATATGATTTTAGGCCATCATGCCGTACCGGAATGGCATTTTACTATAAATGCGGTGGTTCATATTATTTAATGTATAATACCTATTTATAGGCCAGTCGTGGCGCAGTGGTACAAAGTGTGACTGTAAAACCGACTGGTTGTGGGTTCGATCCCCACTCGAGGAGATGAAATATTTACTTAAATTTATATTTTCATTTCTTCGCTCTGGTGTCGAGGCAAAGCGCGGCGTTGAGTTCTGCCACTCAACACGCAGTGCCTCCAAAATTTGGCAGAAAGTGGGGAACGGAGTGTCTTAAGGCACTAGGTTCCCTCTGCCTACCCTGCTGTGTGCGGGATATAGCGTGAAGCTAATTTTTTTTTTTTTTTTTTTTTTTAACCTATTTATAGATATTTAAAATTTTCCAGTCTGTCTGGTATGACAGAGTGGGCGTTTGAATTTTGTCCAATGAAATTATTTATAGGCAAAACTGAGTAAAAACGCATGGCACTATGATCTTAAATGATATGTCAAAAATGGAGAAATAAAACACAAACAAATATTATTTTTTTTTTTTTATATTCTCTCATCACTCCTTTCGATTACCCCTAATCGAAGAGAACGGATCTACAGTATCTGCATATCTTTTACAAGGAATAACATCCAAGAAACCAATATCATTTACATCCGCCAACCTCTGATTGGGATTCAAAATAATTATTAATTCAAATAATCGAAGCAAAGCTATCGATTCAAAACTTCATTATCTAACCAAAGCTAACAATATCAACACGGAGTGTTTACTTGAGAAACTTTGATTACATTTAGTCACTTGTAATTGCTTGTTGGTGGGGATCGATTAGGTGCCATTTACGAGACGGTTAGAAAGGGTTCAAACTAATACCTGTTTTGCGTAATAATAATACGGTATGAAATCTATTATTGGATTTAATTTGATTCGGCTGATTTTAAATCAGATTTTTTTGCCTCACGCTATATCTCGCACCTTTGTTGCCCGGTTTTCGTTTATGTGGAATTGCTTTTGCAGTCAAACGCTTGTGCTCCTGGCTTCGGAATATTTTATTAATATTTACTTTGGATTAACGCGCTTAGCCCAGGAACTAGTCCAAATTTAAAAAAAATCTATAATACTAATATTATCAAGATTTGCTTTTGGTTGAACTTATTGGTCTGAATAAAAAAAATATTTTTGATATAAACGTTTTGGTGCCCTTCCCCAACAGTACATGCAGTGAGACTTGCGATTAGAACGTATTAGTATAAATACAGCTTTTAGTTACTTCCATTTGACCACGAGGACGAAGCCGAAGGAAAAAGATTTAGTTTATTATAAAATAATTACCTATATGATGATGAATCACGATGATTTTTGGAGCATGTATGATTGAATTATGGTTACGAGTTGTTAATTTTATTTGGTAATTGATTAAATCAGCTTCACGCTATATTCCGCATACAACAGGGTAAGCAGAGGGAACCTAGTGCTAAGACACTCCGTTCCCTAATTGCGGCATTGCGTGTTAAGCGGCAGAACTCAACGCCGCGCTTAGCCTCGACACCAGAGCGAAGAAATGGAAATATTAATTTAAGTAAATATTTCATCTCCTCGATTGGGGATCGAACCCAAAACCAGTCAGTTTTACAGTCACACTGCATGCCCCTTCCTCCAACACGACTGGCCTTAATAATGTCCTGGATAATATTAATGTAATATTTGGTAATAGTACATTAATATTATCCAGGTCATTTAGGCGCAATAGGACAGAGTCTGACTATAGGTGATGGTAGTGGGTTCAGACCCACTTGTAGAAAATTAATTTCAAGAATTATTTCATATTCACGCTCTGGCAAGACAGAACTCGGAATTTAACTACCACCCAACATGCAATGTCTCAATTTTAGATAGAAAATCAAGAATGACTTAGTCTAGTGCAGAGGTTCAAACGTGTAAACGTTGTTGGATTACCATCCAAGGGAATGATATTAATATTTTTTGACAATCCCTCGCTCTGGTAACCAAAAAAAGGACATAGTTCAGTTCCGCCTATAAAATATCTTGAAATAAGATTCTAAAATACATACATAAATTGTTACTGTAAATGAAATATGGAACTAAACTCTAAACTATTCGGCTTATTTTATTTCTTTACCCTTTTTTTGTATTAAAAACTGTACTTTCTAAGAAGACGAATATAAGACATCAATATCTTACTTTAATATTAAAAAAATTTACGTCTCTGAGATTTTTATTATAGTAGGTTCAGAAGCAAAAGTACCTAAACGCAGTACAAAAATATAGCGATGGTTGTCTAGCAAGGCAAGTTATATAAATAAATATATACCGCAATTAATCTCTTCTCATCCACCCACAAGACTAGAACCTATTAGTTCTATTACTATTCCGTCTTCGATATTGGGCTGTAAGACTCAATTTGAAAGTCCAATCAAAATAGTTTGCGCCCGTATTCAAATTGGCCTTGCGACTAAGTGACTGGCGACTCCAATTGACAGTACCAGGATGATTACAATGTTTCAACATATGTTACACTAGCAATGTGCTCGCGGCTTTGCCTGTATCCATTTCGCTTTTCCAAAAATCAACAAACAGTTAAATTAGCTTCACGCTGTATCCCGCACACAGCAGGGCAGGCAGAGGGAAACTAGTGTTAAGATACTACGTTCCCCACTTTCTGCCGAATTCTGAAGGCATTACGTGTTGAGTGGCAGAACTCAACACCGCGCTTAGCCTCAACACCAGAGCGAAGAAATGAAAATATAAATAAATAATAGCAGCTGAATAAATAATATAATTTAGCCAAAATTGTTATAATTGAGTTCATAACGCCATATTCGTCGCATACAGGCAGCTCTCGTGCGGATCATCATTTTTAACCTCCATGTTTGCGGTTTTACAACGCGTCCAATAACCCTTTAATATTCTCGTTTATTGCTATTACTTTTTATAAAATGAAGTAGAAACGTGTTGGAAACGATACCTGTCTTTTTACTTATCATATTTGTTCAGTTATTATTTTATGTTTACGAGAAATAAAATTGGTATGTACGAACTTGTATGGGTATGAGTCTGTATGACATTTGAGCTTAGTATCTTTGTTTTCTATATATTATTCCCAATTTGCTAGAAAAAAAGAAAACCTGTACAAACAATAAGTAAAGCCTGTTTATACTGTTGAGGAATATTTAAAGAATAACAATATATGTAATTGAATATCAAATGAATCTCTTACAATCTAACATTCACGCTTCCTTAAACCGAAGTAAATAATATGAATTGTTTCAGATATCTTCTTCAACATAACATTACGGCGGAAGACTCTCTTCTACACCGTCAACCTGATCGTGCCATGTGTTGGCATATCTTACTTATCAGTACTGGTCTTCTACTTGCCAGCAGATTCAGGAGAGAAGATCGCGTTAAGCATATCCATTTTGCTCTCTCAGACCATGTTCTTCCTTCTTATTTCAGAAATTATACCGTCTACGTCGCTAGCACTGCCGTTGCTTGGAAAATATCTTTTATTCACGATGTTGTTAGTTGGATTGTCGGTTGTAATAACCATTGTAATATTAAACGTGCACTATCGCAAACCTAGCACTCATAAAATGGCGCCTTGGGTTAGAAAATTCTTTATAACTAAGCTACCTAAATTGCTTTTGATGAGAGTTCCCAAGGATTTACTTAGGGATTTAGCTGCTCAGAAGATAGCTGGTAGAAGTATGAAGAAGAACAAGTTTAAAGATGCTCTGGCAGCAGCTGAGCAGACCAACTCGAACGCCTCCAGCCCTGATTCGCTGCGTCATCATTTGCCTGGAGGATGCAATGGTCTACATTCTACTACTGCAACTAATCGGTAGGATTTTTGTATACAATATTCCATAATATAATCTTGTGCTTTTTAATAGAGTTTTTTAGGGAAAATATTTAAGAAAATTATAAATTTAATAATTGATTTAATAAATCAAATGGAAAATTTAATTTACCAATTGCTTAAAAAACAATTTAAATATTTAATGAATTTTTTCCTGAAAATCTAAAAATAAATTTAACATAAAAAATTAATCATATATGAACTTAGTACTACTATACTTAAATACCCCTCAGGTTCAGTGGACTTGTCGGTGCATTGGGAAGCTTGGGTGCTGGTTACAACGGACTACCTTCAGTCATGTCAGGCTTAGATGATTCTCTAAGCGACATAACTCCTCGTAAAAAATATCCCTTCGAACTGGAGAAAGCCATTCATAATGTCATGTTCATACAGCATCACATGCAGAGACAGGATGAGTTTAACGCGGTAAGTAAAATTGTACTGAGGCCATCGTGGCGTAGTGGGGTAGCATTTGATCATAAACGCTCAACACGTATTGTCTCGAATGCGGGAGAATCTTGAAAAGTAGAGAACGAAGTATCTTGACACTAAGTTCGCTCAGCGAACTTTACTATGTTAATATTAAACTTGATGCTGAAAAAATATTTTCTGTTTACGAGTATATACATAAGTTCAACCTTTAAGTTTTGGCGTTTCGTAAACATTTGACATGCACATTTGCAATACAAAAGAGAAGTTTTTGGATCTGATTGATGTTTCCCAGGATTATAAATAAAGTAGGCCGTCGTGGCGCAGTGGAAGGGGAAATTATTATATTATAAACTATTTCCGTTCTACTGTTTTGGTGTAATAAATGTAAAAAAATAATTTTGTTTGACTATTGTAATATTTTATTACTCAGATAATAGACCAAAGTAGCCAAGAGGAACTAGTATTAAGACACTCTGTTCTTCATTTTTCGCCGAATTCTGGAGGCATTACGTGTTGACTCAACGCCGCGCTTTGCCTCCACAGAGAGAAAAATGAAAATATAAATTTAAACAAATATTTCATTTCCTCAAGTAGAGATTGAACCCACAACCAGTCGTGTTCGTACACTTGTGCCCCTTTGCCACGACTGACCTCAATATTGCGACTTCTGAAATCGATTATAATAATTGTTTTAATTCATCATCTTTGATAGCTCACCTAGTTTCCTAACTCGACGTATTACATAAATGAGAACTTTAATTACTTTTAGTCTAAATACTGCAAAGGAAACGTTCAAGGCGGATGTTTGTACTAAGGTCACCTTATTAAAAGTTGGTCTCAAAGCTTAGCTTTTTCATATTTTTGTGATGATCGTTAAATAATTTCTAAGAAAAGTTATATTTTTTATACACTTAAGCTCAAATGTTTAATCATGCAAAATTAATACATATTATATATTTCCATTGGAATCGGATCATCCATATTTTTTTTGGAACTTTAGTAATATTTGCTTTAGTATATTATTATCTTGAAAGATTAAGATAAAAAATGTTTTTAAAATATCTGAAAAAAAAAGGGCAATAAGAGGGGAACGGAGTGTCTTAACAGTAGGTTCCCTCTACCTACCCTGCTATGTGGGATATAGCATTAAATTTTTTTTTGGCACTTTATCTTGATTAATTTGTATATAATCATCAATATACAGGAAGACCAGGACTGGGGTTTCGTCGCCATGGTGTTGGACAGACTATTCCTATGGATTTTCACCATTGCTTCCATTGTGGGGACTTTTGCCATTCTCTGCGAAGCTCCTTCCCTATACGACGATACGAAACCTATCGACATGGTCTTATCATCAGTCGCGCAACAACAGTTCCTGCCTGTTGACAGTGGAGATTCATAAGCAAAATATTAAATGTAACCGTATTCTATTTCCCTTATATCATGTCTTTTGTAAATTATTCATAAATTACTATTAATAATAAAATGTAAGCAAACATGTAATAGTTTTGTAAGGTACTTAGATGTTTGAAATTCAAGTAAAAATTGGCATCTACGTTATCTTAGCCAAAAGATGGCTGTGATTTTTTAAATTGTTATAGAAATTATGAGTTCTTTGAATTGTAGTAAATTTTATAATAATGTAACTTACTTTAACGTAAAATTTTACCTGACAAAAGAAGAATAGGGAAGATACCTTAAAAGAAGATCGGAACGATCATCTCCAATGTCTGAAGACTATCCTCGGCAAAAATGAAGAAGAAATTTGTAGGTATCTACACTATCTATTTATGACAAAATTTGTATACTTCATTTTAATATAATAATTTAATATAATTCTTCGTTTAAAAATCTTTACACATAAATCAAATTATAGAATCGCTACATTTTTTTTTTACTTTTAAGCTCTTTATTAATATTTATTATTCAAATATTTATATTCAAGAAGAAGGCAATGTTTCCAATTTTCATACATTATACAATTCATTTAGGATTTTTACTCTAATAAATAATGTATATATGCTAATATAGCGATATTAATGGCTGTGGTAATGTCAAAGTAAGCTGTTAAAACTAAACCAGAAATATGCTTATATATGTACGTAATAGAAAATAAACTGTTTTTGTTACATAATATATATAGGGTATATGTTTTTTTTTGTTATATAACATTTTTTGTGTGAAAGACTTCGACTTTTCCATTTTTGCTTAAATAATAATACCATAGACATCTTTAATTTTTCTATAATTTAATATAACATACGAAAATAATAATGAATTATGTATCAAAACCAAAAAAAATATTATGTATTCAATAGTATTTTTTTTAAATAGGGCCCGAGATTGTCAGATGTGCCAAGTTGAGGTCAGTCATGGCGCAGGAGTACAAGACGTTTCCACTAATGGTAGTATTGAAGTTTTTAATATTTTCATTTCTTCGCTCTAGTGTTGAAGCAAAGCGCGGCGTTAAATTCCGCCACTCAGCACGCAATGCATCCAGAATTAGTCGGAAAGTGTTGGGCGGAATATCATAATGCATTGGTAAATTTCCAGGTTCCCTCTGCTCTGCTCACTCACTGCTGTGCTGTATCCAAAACAGCGTGAGCCTAAATGAAATACAAGTTTGTTGTGTACAATTTTGGCTGTTTATAATCAAAATGAAGTTTATGAAATAAAATAGTTAAGCAATACTGTCTTATTATTTATATACCTACTTACATTTGCTTTAAACACAAATTAAATTTGGGACTGTAAACGCGACGGTTGTGTGTTTTCTTCTCTATTGGCCCTATGTTAGCGAAAGTTGTGGGGTCGATTACCACTCGGGGTAGTTAAATATTTAATATTTCCATTTCTTTCCTATGGTAGCGAGTCAATACGCGGCATTCTGCCATTCAACACACAATGCCTCAAGGATTCCACGAAAACAGGGGAACGGAAGTGTCTTAAAGTGATGGCTACTACGTACCCCGGTTCCCTCTGCCTTCCCTCCTATGTGTTAGATACAGCGTGAAACTGAAAAAATATATTCCTACAACGTTTCTAATATGGTAGGTATCGTGTCGTGGGTATCGTTTAATTATAATAATTCTATGTTAAAAATAAGATTACTTTCTCAAAGTGATCTATTAAATTAGAAATGATTGTATATATTTTTTAAGTTCATTTAAATAAACATAAAAATCAATCAGCTTCACGCTATATCCCGCACATAGCAGGCTAGGCAGAGGGAACCTAGTGTTAAGACACTCCGTTCCTCACTTTCTTCCGAATTCTGCAGGTATTGCGTGTTGAGTGGCAGAACTCAACGCCGCGCTAAGCCTCGACACCAGAGCGAAGAATTGGACATATAAATTTAAGTAAATATTTCATCTCCTCGAGTGGGGATCGAACCCACAACCAGTCGGTTTTACAGTCACACTTTGTGCCACTGCGCCACGACTGGCCGCTAATAAATTAAATTGAATAAACATTCGAACATTTTAAAGGGACGGACGGGATATAATTGTAAGACGATTTCATAGTATGAAAGAATTGACAGCAAACCCAGAATCCTATAAAATATGACCAGTCTGGATGGACAGATCGAATTCACGCGGAAAATTAATTCATGAATAAAAATCCGCTATGGTGACGTACCAAGTTCGTACATCAGTGATTAATAGTTAAGTTTGCGGGCACTTACACATATTTAATATGAAATTAACTGCTAATATAACTTTGTAAAGTTTTTTTTTCTTGAAATGCTGATATTTTTTTTCTTTTTTGGTCTTCTCTTCTTTCTTTTCTTACTTCGTCCTAAATTAAATAATTGTAGTTCTACGGTACCTACATTATATTTTTGTTAATGTAATGCATTTCATAAAAAATTAACCTAAAACTACTTATACATAAATGCCCATAAGTTTTAATTACATAAAAGCTTAATTTCTGTGGTCCAAGAAACTGTAAACCTGAATATCTGATAATAATTTCAGCTCGATACATCAACGCGATCTCAAGTAAAATGGTGTTGACCAGACGGACAGACGAACAACAAGAAATCCTATAAGATTTCCGTTTTTTTTCTTTTAAGCTATAAAATCCTAAAAATGGATTAATTATTTTAGTTTGATTATGTATTAAATAAATCGTAATTAAAGTGTTCTGGGAATCGATCGGTTTTCATATTTCATAGAAAAATGAATTTCACATCTATCAAGGGAAACAATAACTGCACTCAAACTGCAAACGTAGTTTTTTTTAATATAAATTCCGATAAATTCACAAATTTCGGGTTAAGCATAGATTGAGGTCAGTCGTGGGGCAGGGGCACAAAGTGTGACTGTAAACGCGACTTGTTGTATGTTCGATCCCCACTTAAGAAAGTGAAATATTTATTTACATTTATATTTTCATTTCTTCGCTCTGGTACCTTTTCATACCTCCAGAATTTGGCGAAAACTGTCTACCCTGTTGTGTACGTGATACAGCGTAAAACTTAAAATAGAAAAAAACATACATTATATATCCACAAATCTCTATCTATCATTGAAAAATTCCACTACGTGGTTGCTTGAGAAGGCGTCAATTTCAATTCAATTTCAATTTGGGAATCCTAAATTTCAGACTATTTTCCAATCATACAATCTCGAGTTTTTCTATCATCATACAAAATAATAATTTACAAATCATATCAAACAACAAAAAATTAAACACTAAAAATATGGCTGATTCAATACAACAGTTGTATAAAATAACTCTTTTTGAAAGTAGCAATCTTTATGCGACTGCACAACGACTGGCTCCTAAATTATAATAAATTATAATTCATTTCCCCGAGTGGAAACTAATCCCCGATAGTAAATCTTGATATTTCTTTGTCTTTATCATCATACATATTAAAACTTGAGGCCAGTCGTGGCGCAGTGGTACAAAGTGTGACTGTAAAACCGACTGGTTGTGGGTTCGATCCCCACTCGAGGAGATGAAATATTTACTTAAATTTATATTTTCATTTCTTCACTCTGGTGTCGAGGCAAAGCGCGGCGTTGAGTTCTGCCACTCAACACGCAATGCCTCCAAAATTCGGCAGAACGTGGGGAACGGAGTGTCTTAACACTAGGTTCCCTCTGCCTACCCTGCTGTGTGCGGGATATAGCGTGAAGCTAATTTTTTTTAATATTGAAAACTAAAGATTCAGCCAATATAGTAAAACAGTTGTATAAAATAACTTATATAGCAATTAGTGAATTTGTCGAACTAAGTACTTTATATTGATGGAAAGTTATTTAAATTTTAACTTATAACGAACTATAACGGACAATAGAATTAAAAAGTTAACAATACAAAACATTTTTTTATATATATAATATTTTCTATTACATATATATATAAATATATATGTAATATATATATATAAATATATATGTAATAGAAATCATCCTCATTATTTGAAGTAAATACAAAGTTTTCAGTGACCGACAGAGAACCTGTCCACATCTCGTCATCCTTACAAAAGAAATATCCAACGAGCCGGCTCACTGACGAATAAACGCTATAAAACGAATGTATCGTAACAGTGTAACGTGCGGGCCGAACATTAAAGTTGTCACCGTACAAAAAATATTGCCGCCGGGTTCAATTCTGCATAAATAAAGAGATGATGAATCATTGGATTCTCAATTTTCATCATGTTTTTGAATATAAAATTAAAAAAGACCCTTAAAAGTACTAAGTATTAGGAATTTACTTTATATAGATTATCCTAATATTGTTAAAATATTCTGTTGAGTTCCGCCACTCAACACAATGTCTTCAGAACTCGGCGAAAATTGGAAAATGGAGTTTCTTAACACTGACTGGTTGTGGGTTCGATCCAAACTCCAACAGATAAGAAGAGAAATATTTACTTAAATTAATATTTTTATTAATATTTCCATTTCTTCGCTCTGGTGTCGAGACTAAGCGCGGCGTTGAGGTTTACCACTAAACATGAAATGACTCTAGAATTCGGCACAAGGTGGGGAACGAAGTGTCTTAATACCCACTAGGTTCCCTCTGCCTACCCTGCTGTGTGCGGGATATGAAGCTGATTTATTTTAGTTAATAATACTATACGCTGAATACGTTATCCGATTTATTCTCAATAACTAACAGTTAATGATATACATATTAGATGCTAATAACTTTTTCTCATATAAAGCAAGATAAAGCAAAAGCAGCATAAAAAAAGCGAAAAAGCGTAAATTATGGACCCACTGCTCTCCTTTGAGCAGTCTTACATTATCTCCCTATAAAACTTTAATCAAAATAGTACGTATATGACTAAACAACATATGAGCTAGCACGGCGCTATTTACTCTTGAATAATGTATATCTTGACGACCTACCTTTATACTCGTCTAGTGCTTCAAAATTACTAATTTTGCAAGTCAATTAGTTTAAGTCTTATTTTTGTTTGTATTGGAGCAACTTTAATGATAACTTTTAGAAATATATATAACGAATATTACAGCTAAGAAGCTGAGTTAAATGGTGTATCAGTTTATCAATCAGTGCTCAATACACTTTGCCTCCAGACTTTGGCGGAAAGTGGGGAACGGTGTGGGAAAGAACGGAACGGAAGTGTCTTAGTTAGAAAACCCTGCTATGTTCAGGATACACATTGAAGCTAAAATGTAAATTAGTAATTTTATAGTAATATTTAAAAATCTTTCGTTTACTGTATGAGTGACAAACAACGTACAGACGAAAATACTAGAAATAAAACATTAAAACTTAAGGTTAGGGAGTGTGGAGGAGGTAGAGTGATAGGTACTAAGGGAGAAGAAAAAATGGAAAATGGAATTTTCTATTTTACGTCTTAAAGTCCACGTAAACAAAGTTGCGGGCGACTAGTGGCAATATTATTTTTTCCTTCAATACCAATTTTTAAATAAAGTTTATAAACTAACAGTCGTTTATAGTATGGCTGGTTTTGTTTTATATGTATCACGTTTGAAAAGATATAAAAATACCCATATTAAAGTAAATGAAAAATAGAACCATTTTTCACTTTGCGTCTTTTAGAAAGACATTTCGTGTTACATATTATAACAAGACATTTATATTGTTAACTGGTGACCCATTTACAGCTTCGCTTACTTGAAACACAAAATTATTTATTTACTAATCTGAATTACTTTCATTATCATTTAAAAGCAAAATTGGATACTAATATTTCAGTAATTATTTATTAATTCAATAAACATATTAAATTCAATAAAACATCTATTTCGTCATCACAAGCTAAATTTTAAAGGAAATTTGCCAAAATGCAATTGTAAAAACAATTGTTTCTTAGATAAGCGGGCACAAACGCACAGACAAACAGACAAACCGACAAAAAGGAATTATTTTGAGTACTATTACAATGATACATGCCTTCAACAACAGATCTTCTCGTTTACCTCTCATTACACATATCGATGAGTTATAATATTATTATATACTCTCTCTTTTATAAACTCAACGTTAAGTCCAACAACTCAACGCTCATTCTCTCGAACGTAAAGCAGAGAACAGAGTGTCTAAGTTCTTTTTACCCACCCTTTTTCCCTAACCCTACAAACGGGATAAAGCGGGAAAAGCACGCTAAGAAACTCACAACATAACTTTACTAAAACCAGTCATTTAACAGTTACATCTAGAACTTCAAACAGCATCTACGTATATTTGCTTGAAATAAAAACTTCCTGTACATTTAACAAAAACCCAGCGAAATGTCCAAACGATTTGGCTTCCAGCCAGTTGCATGTACAATGTACATAGTTACTACTGACTTGCTTTTTAATAGACAGACTGGTGGCGACGTATCACTGAGTGTATATAATGAATGTAATAATAGATTTAGATATGGAAATTAAACATATGTATGTGTTGAAGAGGTGGTTGTGGGTTCAATAAATAATTGTACTTATGAGTAATGTCGGTCATGGCGCAGGGGCCGAGTAAGTTCTATTCCCACTCACTTTCTTTTTGTTAAATTTCGCCGCTCAACAAGCAAATACCTTCAGAATTCTCCGGAAAGTGGGGAACGAAAATGCTTGAATGGGAAGGCGGCTAGGTTTCCAGGTTCCCTCTGCCTCCTCAGGTATTTGTAGGACACAGCGTAAAGCTAAAAAAGCAGTCATGTACGATGTATATAGTTACAACTGACTTATTTTTAATAGTGGCGACGTATGACTGAGTGTATACTATGAATATATAGCTATGGATAATATGTGATCGTTGCGGGATGATGGTTGCGGTCGTATATAATTAAAAAAATATATACTTATGAGGAGTTCGGTTATGGCGTCGCAAAAGCGTGGTACTATAAACATTACCATTCAAGGAAGAAAAATATTTATGATTATTATTTATTTATTTACAATAACGAGACAAAAGCGCGGCGTTGAACGCCGAATACGCAATGGCTTCAGAATTTGGCGGAAAGTGGAAAACGGAAATATCTTAATAGGATATCTGTCAATCCTGCTATGAGCGGGATAAAGTATGAAAAACAAAGAGGCCAGTCGTGGTACAAAGTGTGACTGTAAAACTGACTGGTTGTGTTCGATCCCCACTCGAGGAGATGAAATATTTACTTAAATTTATATTTCCATTTTATCGCTCTGGTGTCGAGGTAAAGCGCGGCGTTGAGTTCTGCCACTCAACACACAATGCCTCCAAAATTCGACAGAAAGTGTATTAACACTAGGTTCCCTCTGCCTACGCTTCTGTGTGCGGGATAAAGCGTGAAGCTAATTTTTTATTTAAAAAAAAACAACAAAGCAAAGCGTAATATGCATGTCAAAGAGTCTCTTACAAAGCCGTCTGTCTAGTCTTATTACGTTAAATACTCGATAGAACTACAAACACACTCCATGCTTTAATCGTATTTATCTCTCCAACGAACCTCACAAATGTCTATCAGTCACTAAGGAGTTAGTAAAAATAAACAATATATAGATATTACACAAAAATCGTCATAAAGCAGTACTGTCCACAAAATAATAACTTCTAAAAATTTTCTCCATTTGCAATTTTTATTCATGTAACTTTCAGTCATAATCATAAATCAAATACTTGTACTATATAAGGTTAAATCTTGTAATATATATCAAAGAATAATGCATACGAGGAAACTTTTAAATTTCAAATAAAATCTAAATCTGCGTAGGTAAGTAGGTTGGTACCTACCTACCATAGCAAATCCACAACTTTAGATGCAGACCACGTACCGCTGTTATTACTAATGGAGTCTTTAAAATTGTTTGTACACGGGAAGTGGTAAATTATCTAGCGCTTAAAATATTTCTTAAAGTAGTGGAAATATTTAAAATAGGTTTTTTTTCAGATTCAGTAGGGTAGGCAGAGGGAATTGGGTACCTAGTGTTAAGACAGTCCGTTCTCCATAAACTCGCCGATCTTTCGAGGTATTGCGGTATGAATGGCGGAGCTCAACGCCGCGCTTTGCGTGGTTACCAGTAAATGAAAATATAAAATATTTAATTTCCCTGACTGAGAATCGGACCCATACCCGTCTTGTTTACGATGCCCCTGCGCCCTGCTGCTGCCATCAGCTTCGTACTGTATCCCGCATAACACAGCACAGCAGGGTTTGCAGATGGAGTATCAGGCATTGCGTATTGAGTGACGGAACTCAACTCCGGGCTGTTGCCTCGATACTAGAGTGAAGAAATCGTAGTATAAATATAAATAAATATTTCATTATATTTCAATGAGGCCAAACGTGGCGCAGTGGCACAAAGTGTGACTGTAAAACCGACTGGTTATGGGTTCGATCCCCACTCGAGGAGATGAAATATTTACCTAAATTTATATTTCCATTTCTTTGCTCTAGTGTTGAGGCAAAGCGCGGCGTTGAGCTCTGCCACTCAACACGCAATGCCTCCAAAATTCGGCAGAAAGTGGGGAATGGAGTGTCTTAACACTAGATTCCCTCTGCCTAAACAAAAAATTGTATTAACATCAATAATGTTAACTAAAAATTATCCGCATTCCTACCGTATGAGTTAATTTTGGCCATAAAATTGACTGCATGTACTGAATATTCATATTATAGGTTTGTATTTACATATACGAGTATGAACATTATTCCAATTTTGGTAATCAGACATATATATATAACCGTGTGTATATCTCAATATAGGTATGTGATGTGACTGACACACGTTCAAATCATAACAGTCTATTAAACCTAATTTAAAAATAAAAATAAATAAATCAGCTTCACGCTGTATCCCGCACACAGCAGGGTAGGCAGAGGGAACCTAGTGTTTTCAGACACTCCGTTCCCCACTTTCTGCCGAATTCTGGAGGCATTGCGTGTTGAGTGGCAGAACTCAACGCCGCGCTTAGCCTCGACACCAGAGCGAAGAAATGGAAATATAAATTTAAGTAAATATTTCATCTCCTCGAGTGGGTATCGAACCCACAACCAGTCGGTTTGCAGTCACACTTTGTGCCGCTGCGCCACGACTGGCCTCAAAACCTAATTTATTACTTTGTTAAATTTTTAGTAATAATAACAAAATACTTTTGAATATAAAATCAGATTTAAATAAAAGAATACTTTTAACATGTAAAATTTTATTTGCCAAAAATCAAAATAAATGGAAAGCAAACACTGGAAGATGAACCATATCAACAGGACTTTTTTTAGCTTTTACGTTTTATCCCGGCGGTGTAGCCAGAGGGAATAAAGCGTCAACAAACTGTTGTACACGTCTCGGTTGTGGATTCGATTCCCACTCATGGGATTCCAGTCCAGCTCCGTACCAGACTACCTCCGCCTACCCTGTTTTTTTAAGGATACAGAGTGAAGCTAAAAAAAAGTAAGAAATAGTCAATATGGAATTAAAAACTTCTAGGTCTCCCTGTATTAGCTTGAAAATCTCAGAAAACGTAAAGTAGTTCTATAATTGCGTCTAAGTTTTCACTTCGAACACTGAGTCCCCGGCTCCACCTCACTTGATGACAATCAGCCACTTTCTACGACTTGCAAAGTTTAATCTTATAGCGAGAAACTGACAGAAACAGACCGACGCGACGCGGCGGTCGCTTAAGAATCATTTTAATTGGAATCTTATTAAATTTTCTTATATATATTTTTATGTTTTATTTTATCAGTAGTAAATGTGTGGAAAAAATATATTATTACATAGTGTACCTATTTTATTATAAGCGTGTTTAAAAAAACAACAGTCAGTTTGTCAAAGATGTTTTAGTAAAAATATATAAATTTGTGTGATATTTTTTCAGGTTCAGGCTGTGTCCCATATATGCATAGAGCAGGATAGGCAAAGGAAATCCAGTGTCAAGATAATTCGGAATTTTGGATATGGCGCAGGGGCACAAGGTGTCACTGTAAAATCGACAGGTTGTGGGTTCCACTTGAAGAAATGAAATATTCATTTAAATTTATTTTTCCATTTCTCCATTCTCGCGTAGCAAAGCGCGGCGTTAAGTTCAGCCACTCAACACTCAATGCTTCCAGATTTCAGCGGGAAGTTCACAATGGAGTATTAACGCTAGGTTCCTTCTGCCTACCGTGCTGAGTGTGGGATACAGCGCGTACTGAAATAAACGAGTCACGAAACCATCAACAACAACAATATCACAAGAAAACCATGTGAGCATTAACAAAAACTAATGCAACACGAAAATAACACCAGCTCAAGCCACGTTCACACCAAGCCTTAATAAAACTGTCATCCCATAGTTTATGATCAGTTCATAACTGCAAATAATTCGATGTTGCGGTGGCCGAGTGTAATTTAACTTAAAATTAAATTCAATTGCGGACGTCACACACAGCCTTGCCGTATTAATCTAAAACGTTTCTGGTCTGGTCTTTACCTCAAAGGAATCTTAAATTGAATTCTTGAACCCTTTTGTGCCATCTTTCCATCTACAAGGGACGATATACATACGCAGAGAGATGCATGTAGATCCTTCAAAATCGTATTTCTTGCAGTGTCTTTAACAGATTCCTGGTGCACATTTGTTTGATGAAAGTTTTCTTGTAGTACCGTTTTTTGGTTCACCTAGATTTTTTTTTATTTTGGTACTTAAATTCGAAATATCACTAATAAAATATTAACTGCAGCAGTAAATAAAACATATGAGAAAACAAAGAATTTATCTCTTACAACGCTAGCCACAAATATCAAACCGAATTAAACAAACAGAGTAGGAGACCTCAAGTCCCAGGGCTAATAAATATTCCAATGATCCACCATCCAATTCGGCCAACTCCAAAATCTTTCCGATGGGAACCTCACATTAGCATATGACATAACAAAGGTCGATTTACCGCTTCACGTTCCCGAGAGAACCAAATCTATACTTTATTGTATTAGAATTACAATTGATTTTCATTAAACACAAAAATATATCGCGGTTTTACTTGAAATTGACTCGACAACCGTTCAAAGAAGATAGTACTTTGAATGGCTCGAGGTTGGGAGTTTGTCTAAGTCTTCTTAATTTATGCGTTCAGTCTTTAATTTCTTGGGGAGCGAATGAACGAATCAGATTAAAAATGCCGACACAATGCTCTCTCTGAAGTGAAGTTGGACAAAGCCAAGTCAGAGCGGCGCATTTGCAGTTGATTAATAATTCCTCTATCCTTATTAAAGCCATTAACAGTCTTCAGTCATATTGACACGGAGTAACGAGCTTGCAAAGCATTTGTTCAAAGGAAGGCCGAGGACTAGTTTGTATAGTTATATTGAAAAAAAAAAAAATTAAATTAAATTAGCTTCACGCTATATCCCGCACACAGCAGGGTAGGCAGAGGGAACCTAGTGTTAAGACACTCCGTTCCCCACTTTCTGCCGAATTTTGGAGGCATTGTGTGTTGAGTGGCAGAACTCAACGCCGCGCTTTGCCTCGACACCAGAGCGAAGAAATGAAAATATAAATTTAAGTAAATATTTCATCTCCTCGAGTGGGGATCGAACCCACAACCAGTCGGTTTTACAGTCACACTTTGTACCACTGCGCCACGACTGGCCTCGACTGGCCTCGACTGGTTATATTGAAAACATATTTAATTCTTCTATATCAATTTTATCTTTACATAAAACAGATATAACTTACTATTATCATGTAATTAAAATTATTATATTTATGTCATCATAATTTTCCTACCCTAAATTAGAAGTCTAGACAAAGCGTAGTGTTGAGTTCTGCCATTTAGGATAAAATGTCTTAAAAAAATTGACGGAAGGTGTGAAATGGAGTACCTTAAAATTAGATTTCTTCTGCCTACCTCATTAATTTTTAGACATTTTCCCGTGCTACTGCGCAATAATGTGTATTATATTTATTTGATTATCTAATTGTTACAATTTTTAAATAGTTTATAATTATATTCATCAATTCTCTTAAAGTGAAAACAATTGATATTTTTAATTATGTTTATCTTTTCTTCTTTTAAATAGTTTAAAATCTAAAGAAAATGTTATTTTTAAAAAAGGTATACAAATTCAGACACGTGGTGGTACTCGAAGTCTGGCTTCTTTTATACCAAAAATTACAATACGCTTGTTAAAACTTATTCATGTTGTCACAATTTTACAACTTTCAGTTAAAAAAAAATATAAGTTAATACAGAATTATTGGAAGAATAATTTTGAATTAACTTATATTTTACTTCTTCACATGTAATTTAAGCATATTACAAATTGTGCTTCATATAATGTATAAAGTAAATTCTAATGTAAATTCCAAAAACGGTCCTCCACAGTCGTCCATTTTGAACAATATTTCAAACAGGGAGGCGTCTTTGATGTGAACGCGCACTGAATTTTCAGAATGCCGCGAATTTCTAAGCACATTAGGTTAGAATAGTTCCTTCGTATCTAAGAGGAGCACTGTAGTTAAGCAAAACATAAATTAATATACGTTGTATGAAGTATTTTGTATAACTTTGATATTATTTTTAAAATAAATACGGAACATAATATGTAGAGGCCAGTCATGGCGCAGGGGCACAAAGTGTGACTGTAAAATTAACTGGTTGTGTGTTCGATCCCCACTCGAGGAAGTAAAATATTTTTTTACATTTATATTTTCATTTCTTTGCTCTGGTGTCGAGGCAAAGCGCGGCGCTGAGTTCCGACACTCAACACGCAATGCCTCCAGAACTCGGTGGAAAGTGGGGAACGGAGTGTCTTAAAATTAGGTTTCCTCTGCCTACCCTGCTATGTGCGGGATACAGCGTGGAGCTGATTTATTTATTTATTTATTTTATTAAAATGTATTTTTGAGTATTTAGGTACAAATAAACATTGTTCGCCTTGTTCTCCACATAGGAAAAGTTTATATATATTATATTCCTTCACACTGTGTCTGTTAGGAGACACTCCACATTTCCGACGAATTCTATTTAATTAGGCATATAATTGTAATAATGAACAAAATTACATATACTATTTTTTTTGTCTTCCACCACTTTAACTGAAACCACACTTTTACCTACTCTATAAAAGCCTAATGCAATTAAAACAAAAGAAATTTTACCAAAAATGAAACAGTGTTTTTTAAACAAAATAAATAACAAAATAATAGTTATAAAATAGAACGCCATTTATAATGACGCACACATACACAGACCTCATTCACGAAATTGAGTCGTAGGTAAAGTTGAGCGTTGTTCAGGTTTATCAAAGAAAATAGATGATTGTGTTAAATAGAACGAGAGATAAATATCCCTATCTCGCTCTGGTATGTTTTTTGAGAATGAAAACGGCCGATCAGCAACATATTTTGGTAGTATTTTTGTAGTAGTAGGTGTTTACGTTATAGGTATCTATTCGTAACTGCGTCACACGAAATACAGTGTGAATAAAATTATGAAATGCAAATAATAATAAAATTTTTAATTTATTGTTCTGAAATACTCTACCCTATATACTGCTCCCGTAAAAGGAGCGCAGACGCTTTCCTTCTATATATGTACATGATATTAAAAGCCAAAATAAACCTTTGTTTTTCCTCGTTTGTGATGAATATATACTCTTTCCACCTAGTTACAGAATATCAAATTACTAAGTCACTTTGCCAATATAATAAACTGGCCTACTTACGTGGGTGTCATCTGATGAAACTATTTGAAACTTCTGCTTGTAGGAATGCGATAAGTAAATCAATTCACTTAATGCTTACTAGAAAACATATTTTTTTTATCAGCTTCTCACTGAATCCCCAATACAGCAGGATAGGCGGAGGGAACCTAGCGTTAAGACACTCCGTTCCTCACTTTCCGCCTAATTTTTGAGAGCGAACACCAGAGCGAACAAAAATTAATGTATAATTTTAAATAAATATTTCATTTCCTCGAGTAGGATTTGAACCCACAATCATTCTCAATCCGTGTGCCATGACTGGCCTTATTCCTCTTTTTCTACGATAATTTACAAATTCATTTATATCACGTAGAAAGTTGTGATAGAATTTGGCTCTTTTTCCCCTATAACTGATAGCCTAAGGGCATCGATTCGATGGTAGGTTGGTAACTTTGTCTAGGACGGTAACGAATTTGACATAAAAGAAAAAATATATATATAATTGAGATGCCGAAATCGAATCAACAATTGCTTGTAACTTCTATGACAGTAAATTGTTATATAGCTTTATATATATTAAGCAATATTACGTTATTGAATTTATTCAGTACTAAATTCGATTCTTGTTGTGATAACAATTTTTATATTAGTCTATAGTTTTATATTGATAGATGGTTACTATCATCGATTTCTATTCAAGAGAATATTTCTTTTATTTACTCCTTCTGGGAAACAAAGCGCGCGGAACTCAATTCCAATACCTAATATGTAATGCTCTGAAAAACAACTAACATGTAATTGTGGGGAAGTTGGGAATGTAGGACCGGGTTCCCCCTGTCTTCACTGCTATATGCGTATCACAAGATTAAAAAAGAAAGAAAAAAGAATATTAAATTAAAATATTTCTATCGTGTGGCTGTAAACGCGACAGCTTGTGGCTTCGATTTCCACTCGGGGCAATGAAATTGACGTAGCACTAGGTGCCCTCTGCCTGCCTTGCTATATGCAGGGTACAGCGTAAAGCGTAAAAAATTTATGATTTATGATAAAATAATAAAAATCTAAAATTTTGTTGATATAATCGCGAATGACGATGAACAAAAAGTTTCAGTCCGTCGGTCAAAAGTTTGTCTTCGTTACTTGGTCCAAGTTTTCTTGTTAGGCGCGACAAAGTCTGAGTTATAACAGGTCTCCTCGTAATATGACAGTACTCCGATATACTTCGGCATCTTTTAGAGTACCTAGTAGGTACATCGTTTTTGTATTCTCTTATTTTTTCCATCTAACTTTTTAGAAAAACTTCAAAATATATATATTTTTTGGTTTATAATGCGGAATTACAGATTATTTTACTGCAGAGGAAGTATATTTCCCTTGATCTATCGAATGGAATAGTACCTACAACAATAATCAAACGCATAGATATTAGAATATTACAAAAATAAATAAATACACACAAAGGGTAGGCGAAGGGGACCTAGTGTTAAAATACTCCGTTGCCCACTTTTGCCGCGCTTTAGCTTGTAACGCGAACTTGAGCGAGCAAAAGAAAACATTTATTATTTTATTTTCCCGAATGGGAATTCAACACACAACCGTCACGTTTACATTCACACCTTTGTGCCACCGGGCCACGACGGCCTTTTCCAATGCAACCCAACCCATATTTCAAACCCAATATATCTTAATTTGGCGGAAATTGTGTACCGCAAATCTCTAACTTCGTCATTTGACGTCATATGCCTGAAAATTAATAAGGAAAAACATGATAGAGTATATTAATATGGATTGTCCATATAAATGCGGAAACTTGTAATTACAGTCTACTAGAATGTCAGATGTGGTGACACTGTCACGCGTAATTAATTCAAAGTGGTTTATAATATTTTCTCATAATGTGGATAAGTCTTAAGTTGTGTTCACTGTTGTTGTTAATTAATTCAGGTACGTATCTATAGTAAGTCGAACGATCTACATATAAGTAACTCGATACTAATAGTAACTTAAATTTATATTTTTAACAAATAAAAACTGACTTAAATTTCAATCGGACTACTTAATCAGAACCAAACCAAACTTTCATCAAATTACCCTTGTAGAAGTGTATGCTTTTTAATAAAAAATCTTCGAAATCGGGTGGCATGATATTCGTCCATGTAATTATGTGATTTGCTCGTTGGTAGAATTGTCAGAAGTAGACTAAATTAAAATGGAACACGGTAAGCACTAGCCTTCAAATAAAAAAAAGGTTCATCAAAATCGGTTCTCCCAGTCAAAAGTTAAGATAACCTACTTTTACAGAAGTTAAGACCTCCTACTTTTACGGAAAAAGAAAGTGATGTCGCAAATAAAAATTAAAGTTTTTATTGAATATTTCTAATATATGAATATTTTATTTCTTATATATTTTTGTGTTGTGTATTATATACTTCTTTCTTACAATTTACTTTGATGCCAGTCGTGGCGCAGCGGCACGAGCTGTTACTGTAAACCGACTGGTTGTGGGTTCGATCCGCACTCGAGGAGATGAAATACTTACTTAAATGTATTTTTCCATTTCTTCGCTCTGGTGTCGAGGTTAAGGGCAGCGTTGAGTTCTGCCACTCATCACGCAATGCCTCCAGAACTCGGCAGAAAGTGGGGAACGGAGTGTCTTGACACTAAGTCCCCTCTGCCTACTCTGCTGTGTGCGGGATACAGCGTGAAGCTGAACAAAAAAAATATATTAAATTGCTTTACTGATAAAACATTTTGTGACATTTTTCTACTCTATTCTGTAAATAATACAGTAGAAAAATGTCACAATACAGTAAAAATATTCACATTATAAAAACATATCAATAAACTTTTTAATTGATTAATTATTATATATATTTATATATAAAATGTAATTAAAATCGTGAACAATATATTCCAGATGTTATCTTAGCCCGCTCACGTGTAAATAGGAAATCTTCAAGATGTCTGAAATACTCGAAGGAATCCAAGAAACCGGATTTTAGCGTACTCGGGGAAAGAGTCAGTGAAATAAGTATGTTTCTTTGGATGGTTTTATGGTGTTCCTTATGTAGGAGGCCGTTGTGTCGTTGTGGCACAGAGTCAGAATGTAGACGCGACGGTTGTCGGTCCGATTCCCATCGATGGCATGAATTTCAAACGTTTTAATAACGAGACAATACGCGCCATTAAATTCCACCACTTAAAACTCTGTCTCGTGAATTGGGAGATGCATAAGAAACGGAGTGTCTTGACACTCCATTTCGCTCTGCGTATCTATATGAAAGGTTGTTTTATTTTACTCACATATAATATAATACTGCAACATTTAGGTATATCTATATATTAATTTACATACAGTATCTGTTGCTACTATTTAACTTCTAAACATAGCTCTAGTTCTTTAAATATTATATTATTCAACAGAATTAAAAATTAGTTTTACAAACTAAGGATAAGTTCGCTCTGGTAATGAGGGAACGCGCGGCGTTGGGTTCCGCCACTGCACAATATGAAATGCCTCCAGAATTCGCCGGAAACCCAAGAACGGAATTATCCTAATGGCTCAACGCCGCGCTTTGATTTGTTACCAGAGCGAGAAAAATTAAAATATTAAATACTTCGTTTCTTGTGCTTGACCGATCCCACAACCTGTCGCGTTGACTGTCCTCAAATGTATAATAAAGTCACAAAATAAAATAAAAATTTGAAATGCACCATATACGTCATCACTTGAAAATTCTAATAATAATAAAATTTGTTGTTTCAGAATGTTTGGAATATACATGGCAAGTAAAAGATAACATTGACAAAGAACGCCTTAAGGCCATATGTAAGTTAATAATAATATATTTTTTAATTTTTTTAATCAGCTTCACCCTGTATCCCGCACACAGCAGGGTAGGCAGAGGGAACCTAGTGTTAAGACATTGCCTTCCCCAATTTCTACCCAATTTTAGAGGCATTGCATGTTGAGTGGCAGAACTCAACGCCGCGCTTTGCCTCGACACCAGAGCGAAGAAATGGAAATATAAAAAGTTAAATATTTTTTTTTTTATGTTAAACGGTTAACATAAAAATATTTTTGTGAAACTATCATATATTAACTCTAGGTACACAACGCAACAGATTTTTTGCTCAGTGGGTAAGCGCCTATCTATAAATGCAATGATTGTGGGTTCAATCTCTAATCGGGAATATTTCGGGAAAAATATCGTGACCCACATAATTTAATAACTTTCTCCAAATGGGCCAACTTCACCATAAAAAATATCCAAGTCTAAGATAGTGTTGATAAAGAAATTGCAACAAAATGAGAGAAAATTAACTTAACTAAAAATTTAAGTAGTTGGTATAATAAATTATATTTAATTTTTCAATGTTTCATTTAAACTTTTTTATCAATTTTATATTTTATAACAGTTATTACATTTATTACAAATTTAAATCTAACAGGTAATAGAGAATATGGTATCGCTGGAGGCAAGTCGACAATGATTACAAAATTTCCACATATGGTATGTAACTATAGCTTATCCCAAATAACTTATTGTATTGAAAAAATAAAGATTATAATAGATAGTTTTAAGAAATAAAAATCAGCTTCACGCTGTATCCCGCACACAGCAGGGTAAGCAGAGGGAACCTAATTTTAAGTAAATATTTCATATCTTCGAGTGAGGATCGAACCCACAACCAATCGTTTTACAGTCACAATTCGTGCCGCTGCGCCACGACTGGGCTCTAGTTTTAAGAAATAAATTTTAATAAATAATAAATGAATGATAAACTTAAGTTACCCTTCGAGAAAATACTGTTATATAGAACGTTTTCATAAAAAGCGTGAGCGCATGTATGAAGTGGTTGGTACATCCACTGTCAGTCATCGCCTCATCATGCAAAAGAGATATGCAGTGACTGTAGGTATTCTTTTCGTTGTCTCTACCTACTCTGCCAGGATAAATACAAACTAATCGATCGATTCTTTAAATTCGAATGAAGATTCGATTAGATGTATCGATTCACAACGGAAAGTCGTAGTTATATAGAATTTCTAAAAAAAATTGTGTACAGCATCTCTTATCGCTATTATTTTTTTTTTATCCAAACCATTTAGACAAACTAAACTTCTGTAATTTAAAAACATAGCATGCTGAAGAACAGAAATTAAATAAAATTAATATTTTGAGGCCAGTCGTGGCGCAGTGGTGCAAAGTGTGACTGTAAAACTGACTGGTTGTGGGTTCGATCCCCACTCGAGGAGATGAAATATTTACTTAAATTTATATTTTCATTTCTTCGCTCTGGTGTCGAGGCAAAGCGCGGCGTTGAGTTCTGCCACTCAACACGCAATGCCTCCAAAATTCGGCAGAAAGTGGAGAACGGAGTGTCTTAACACTAGATTCCCTCTGCCTACCCTGCTGTGTGCGGGATATAGCGTGAAGCTAATTTATTTTTTTAATATGTTGAATGTGAAAGTTTGTGATCAAAGTACCGAATCCATTTAAGTCAATTGTACAGTGATATAGCTCATACTCGTACATGATTTTAAATAATTTGGCTATAATACATCTAATAATAAATCAAAGCGGACAAAGCCGCAGGGTCGCTTGTATAGTATAAATACAAATAGAAAAATATTACTCTCAATCTAATATGCTCTCGACCAAATTACCAAATTACCATCGAAAATGTAATTTTTTGCTAAAAAATCATATTTTATAGTACTTATGTTGAATGCTTATGTTAGTGTTAATAATGTATCTTCTTCTCCACAGGCTGCTTTAGGCTGGGAAACAAAAGATGATAAATGGCGGTTCTTATGTGGCGGTTCCCTGATTAGTCCAAACTTTGTATTGACCGCAGCCCATTGCACGAAAACAACGGCACCTGAATTAAAACAATCCTACCCACGAATCGTTCGTATGGGAGTTACCAATATATACGTAAGTTGCATACACAACATTCCTCAATAACATGGAGGAAATATTGTTAAAACAGGAAATAATAAATAATATATTACATATTATGTTGTGTATTGTAAATTTAGAAGTACTGCCCTGGTATCACCAACATGGAGTGGGAGATTTAGCTTTTTTTTATTATTAACATTTTTAATAGTCACAATGGATTCCAAAAGCCGCGGGTTCGACCCCTACTACTTTATTTTTGGGATTCCGTATTTTTGAAGGAAAAATGGAAACCTTATAAGATCACTATGAGAGATAAGATCACTCTGTTGTCCTTCTGTCTGTATGTCTGTCCGAATGTTTGTCTGTCAAGGCCTTTTATCTCAGGAACGCCTAGGGATATCGAGTTGAAATTTAAACCATATTTCGTGATAAAATTTGGCACTTAGTATTTATAGATAGTACTAGCTTAGGAAAAATCTGAGAACTATATATTTGTGGTTAAATCCTAAAAATTCATAGCCACAAAAAAGCTGCAAAATTTTGGTATTAAAGCTGCTAGTTCAAGTAAATGAAAGGACTCTGGATAAGCTAACCCTGAATTTCAGGAAAAAAAGCCCGAGACCTCCAATTTTAGTACTGAACCATCGGTGGGCGAGCCGGAGTCCGGTTTTTTTTTCATTGACACAGAGGAATGAACACTATGTGAATCTCTATTTTCTTTACATTCATATACACATGTGTTTTTGTGACGTGTAAAAAAACCAATGTTACATTTCATTTATAAATACTTATTTAAATTTATATTGTCATTTCTGTTCTGGTGTCAAGGCAAGCCACGGCGTAGAGTTCTGCCACTCAACACTGACTCAACTCTGCTTCCAGAACTCATGCAGAAAGTGGAGAACGGAGTGTCTTAACAATCTCATTCTCATCATCAACAATCTCATTTGTCATTTAATAAACATAAACATTACTTCGTAACACTAATATAATCGTGTGTAATAAATTGCACATTTTATTCCGTTTCAGAGAGAAATTACAGAATTTTTTTCTCATATATATGAAAAACCTGTAGACAGAATAATACTTGAAATAATTGTTCATCCACAATATAAATCACCAAAAAAATATTTTGACATAGCTCTAATAAAAATCGTCGAAGTGAAGACTTTCACCAGATATGTACATCCTGCGTGTTTACACAGTACTATGGACGTCATAAAGCATCCTTTAGATGCTACGGGATGGGGATTGACAAGTAATTTTCATTAAAATATTTTTATTGTAGGCAGAAGGAACCTGGGAACCCTGTGTTAAAATACTCTGTTCCCATTAAAACATTTCTGCACTGCACCGATATTGAAGACATTGCGTTTTGAGTGGCGGAACTTAACGCAGTGCTTTGCCTCGTTACCAGAGCGAGGAAAAGAAATTATGAAATATTTAATTTCCTAGAGTTCTAGAATCGACCCTCACAACCTGTTGCATTTACAGGCGTATACTTTGTTAAAATAAAAAACTACACAGCTTTGGACTGAAAAAGGGATGTGAGTTCGACACCCGAGCCGAAGCGCACCTTTGAATCCTGCCACCTAAAAAGGAATAGAGTGTTTTAACACTAGGCTAACTAAAAAAAATATCACAATTTACAGATACCAAAAAAACTTCACCAGTCCTACAATCGGCTGCACTCGATATAGTTGATTGGGATGAATGTAACAGTATTCTGTATAATAGAAATTGGAAAGGATTCGCGACGCATCAGTCATGCGCTGGAAAGCTGGATGGAAGCGCTGGTACTTGTAATGTAAGCTTTTTTACCTTCTTTAAGAAAAGGAGGTTATTATTTACATTTATTCGACTGTATATTTTTGTTTTTTTTACTTTTGTAACCTCAGATGTTTTAACTGAGTGAACCGATTTTGGCGAAATCGGTTTTTCTTGATAAAAATTGTAATTATTATGTTTATTTTAATATGAGACCAGTCGTGGCGCAGGGGCACGAAGTGTAAATGTAAAATCGAATGGTTGTAAGTTCGATCCCCACTCGAGGAAATGAAATATTTATTATATTAAAATAATATTTTTATTGAGGCCAGTCGTAGCGCAGCGGCACGAAGTGTGACTGTAAAACTGACTGGTTGTGGGTTCGATCCCCACTCGAGGAGATGAAATATTTACTTAAATTTATATTTCTATTTCTTCGCTCTGGTGTCGAGGCTAAGCGCGGCGTTGAGTTCTGCCCCTCAACACACAATGCCTCCAGAATTCGGCCGAAAGTGGGGAACGGAGTGACTTAACACTAGGTTCCCTCTGCCTACCCTGCTGTGTGCGGCATACAGCGTGAAGCTGATAAAAAAAATATTTTTATTTCTTCGCTCTGGTGTCGAGGCAAAAACGCGGCGTTAAGTTCCGCCACTCAAGACGCGCTGCCTCTAAAATTTGGTGGAAAATGGAAGACGGAGTGTTTTTATACTAAGTTCCACAAACTATCGCGTTTATAGTCACATTTTATGCCCCTGCGCCACTACTAGTCTAATATATATATTAATTAAACTTTTCGTATGCGTTATATTCAAAATGGACTTATCCACCATAACAAGAGTTTAACACACATGTATATTTTTTTGCTTCAAGTTGCACCCTGTATATAGCAGATTAGGCAGATTGAACCTGAGAACATAGTGTTAAGGCACTCCGTTTCCATTAAGACTGCTTATTAAAATTAAAATTATGCACGCTTATGCGTAAGTAATTTAAATTTACTCTTTTTCAAATTTTAATAATGTAAATTGTTTTAGGGAGACTCCGGCGCACCACTTCAGTATAGAAAAGAAACTCAGTTTGATGATGATATTCACATGAACGTTATAGTTGGTATAACTTCATTTGGCAGGAAATGTTATTCTCATCTTCAGCCATTAGGAGTTTATGTAAACATAAATCATTTTATAGATTGGATTGAAAGCCACGTGTGGCCAACAAAAAATATATATTTTTCACCTTTTTATTGAAAGTGTCCATTATAATGGACACTTTTAACACTAATAGTAAAAGTACATGGTATGTAAATTTTATAAATGTAAGGTATGGCAGACCTAACTGAACAGCGCTTTTTTCACTAAACCTATACAACATTTTATTTTAAATGTAATAAAATAATATAATAAAAAGTCATATTAAAGTGTTGTTTTTTTTTTTGACAACTTCACGCTGTATGTTGCACGCACGCAGAATTGTTATTGATTTTGAATGACTTTTTTGAATGATTTGTTTGGTCCAAGAAGATAATTATGTTGTATTATCATTCTAAAATAGAGAGATTATTCTTATATTGAAGTCAGTCGTGGCGCAGCGGCACAAAGTGTGATTATAAAACCGACTGGTTGTGGGTTCGATCCCCACTCGAGGAGATGAAATATTTACTTAAATTTATATTTCCATTTCTTCGCTCTGGTGTCGAAGCAAAGCGCGGCGTTGAGTTCTGCCACTGAACACGCAATGCCTCCATGAATTCGGCAGAAAGTGGAAAACGGAATGTCTTATCACTAGGTTTCCTGTGATAGACCTGCTGTGTGCGAGATACAGCCTGAAGGTTATTTAATTAAATTATTCTTTTAAGTTAAGATAATAATAGTAGAGACGCTCTAGTGACGCGCTAACTAATACCGTAATATATATGTATTATGAGTTGTTTGATATAATACGTCACCGAAGTTAAGCAACGTCGGGCGCGTTCAGTACTTGGATGGGTGACCACCTAGGAACACCGCGTGCCGTTGGCTTTTTTATATTTTATAAATATATCTTTATTCAGATTAATAATCTCCTTTTTTTCTCCGCTTTGCCTCATCTACAGAGCGACGAATTAAAAAAAAATAAAAAAAAATGAAAATATTAATTTTAATAAAAATTTAAATTCCTCAAGTGAAGATCCGACACATGTAACAGTATGCCCAGTTATGATGAAGTAATATAAATAAAATTAAATAAATAAATAATAATAATATGCACGGCGATACACATAATTAGCATAGTTAATTATGAATAATCAATCAACATATTTTAACATCATATTGATTCAAAGTCATTGTTGTATGGATGGCCCGAGTGTCAACCGGTGTTTTATGGTATATTGTAAGTGAGTAGCTATAATATTCATAGTCAGTATTTATTTAGACAATTCGGAAATAATATAAATAATTCTGAACCCATAATAGCGCGATCTTTAAGATAGAATTTCTTATAAAGGCAACATGTGTAGGCAACATATTGTTGAACAAAGTGAGCTTTGACCTTGCTTTGAAGCAGGTTGCTTTGAATTTTGTTGTTTGATCTAACTACTAGACACAACGATCATCATTCGATAAATAAATAAAAAAGGTGTTCGGGAAATCAGTTACATACAACCAATGGCTTAAACAGTCACATACTTGTGCGCTTCGCCACGAATGGTTTGTTTTTTACAACCAAATTATTTTATTAATATCCCTATTATATAAGTATCCATTTTTCCAATGGAAGAGTACCAATTGATACATCTTTGGACAAGAGTACCAATTGATACATCCTTGGACAAGTAGGTTTCAATTGGGCATGTTCAATTAGGCATTTCGTAACTGCAGTAATTGAACAACAATAATTTATCACTGTACAAAAATAATTTAAAAATATAATTGCTAATGGAGAGGTCACTGTGGTGCAGGTCCATAAGCTTGCGCTGATAAGCAGCACGGTTGCGGGTTCAATTCTGTATTATTTCAATTGAATTTGTTCAATTGAATGTATTTTTTCATTTTCTTGCTCTAGTAACGATTGCATAGCGTGGCGTCGAGTTCCCCGGCCGAAAGTAAGGAACATAAATGTCTTAACGGGAACGGAATGTCTTAACAATAGGTTCCTTCTGCATACCTTGCTTTGTGAAGGAACGAAGCGCGAAGCTACGAAAGTAATAAAATAAATCTGTCCAAATAAAGTATCTATCCTTATACACATCAGTTTTTCTAAAAGTCAATTTGGACAAAATCCTTCATAATATCGTTTTATATAGAAACATCCAACTCGTTGATTGAAATCATCCATCAAATGGATGAAGAGATGAAGGTTTGCCGTATATTAATGCTGGATATAATTTTTCACGGCGATGCCCAGATTGGACAGCGCCGTCAGGTAACGTTATAATAATTTGACGTAATTCATTAATTTGCAATACGAAAAGCAAAAACTTTGTGCCCTCTTCGAGTATTTGAAAGGAAAATTAGGAAAAATGTTAGTTGGAAATTTTAGATTGCTCGAATATACATTTTTGTTAACTGATTATAAAGTGTGACGGTAGGTCAGTCATCCAACTTATAATTAAAAAATTAAATTAAATTAGCTTCACGCTATATCCCGCACACAGCAGGGTAGACAGAGGGAACCTAGTGTTAAGACACTCCGTTCCCCACTTTCTGCCGAATTCTGGAGGGACTGATCTTGAATCAAATTATTTTGCTTAATAAATAAAGAACATCCAGGAGAAACAACAGGAACAATTAAATTCTTTCTGTATTCTATTCTTTCCTCTAAATGATCCCATCAGAGGGCAAAAATAAAAATAATTTATAAACAATAATTCCCCCAAATTATTATTAAACCCACCTACAAACACCAAACATCTAACAGCTGCGTCCAAATAAAGTTATATTAAATAAATTCGTCACAAAGTTTACCGTTGCATAAAAGTCAATTCACACTATTAAAAGCCTATATCAAACGGGAACAGAAAACGGAACGGAACGGAAAGACGGTGTCTATAGAGCGAAATAATCTTGTTTCATTCAGCATCCTTTGAGCGGAGTAGCTAGGCTAAGTGCATTTTATTCTCTTCGACCCTTTTAGAAAGCTTGGAGGGCCAGTACTAATGGCCTCTTATGTCCCTGGTAAACTCTTGGCCTATACTTTTTCTCTATTTCATTTTTTACCTACACTAATTTCTATAGTTATTTCGTAGACAGCAGAAAATAATTATAGTTTTTTTTTTAACTGGTTTTTTTGTGCGATTTACAGCCATTGTCGGAAATTGGGCAAAAGGTGGGAAACGCAGTTTCTGAACACCAGGATCTCTCTGTCCTCTTTATACATAGCAGAATTTCCTTGAATAACACAGAAGTTTTCTTTTATGTCGATATTCGATATGTAGGTAATTTTTTTTTGTCAGCTTCACGCTCCCCCTCGCACGCTCCCCCTCAGTGTTAAGACATTCCATTCCCCACTTTCCGCCGAGATCTGGAGGCATTCCGTGTAAAGCGGCGGAACTCAACACCGCGCTTTACTTAGACACCAGAGCGAATAAATGAAAATATTAATGTATTTGAATATTTTACTTCCTCGAGTGGGGATCGAACCCACGACCAGTCGATTTTTACACTTTGTGCCCTTGCGCCGCGACTGGCCTGCATAAGTAAAACACACTCTCGATAAAGTTCCGTCACTACTATTATCTTTATATATAACAAGAGAGTAAAAATGTTTTGTCTGTACATTTACTAATTTTGACTGAAATGGATATAGGCACTTAAAAAGAATAATAGAAAGCAAAAATATTTTTTTTGAATTTCTTTTCTGTTTGTCTATCAATATGTATGATCACATTTTTCTCTGAATGACTCGAAAGTTTCACCAACTTTGTTTTAACTCAACTTAAAAACGAAAGTTTGTTTCATCAAAATCGGTTCATTAAAAAAGGTTATCGTCATTTGAATGAACTCAAGGCATTAGTTTGCCTGCGAATGTTATATAGCAATCGCGTAGGTAAAACACTTGGCCAAAGAATAACATTCGAAACGTCTTGGTTATATGACTGTTGATAAAAATATATATTTTTGAACCACTACTATACAATATTTTATACAATAAAGTAAACAAAATTGAATTGTTAGTGGAGATTACCTTCATAAATCATAGCAGTATTAAGTCGTAATTGATTCAACACAGAGATAAAGAACGATTTAATCTTCAAGGAATATATATAAATATATTGTAGTTTGTGAATCCCATGTTGGCTACACAAAACAGAAAATCAAACATTTTTTTCAAAGACGAAAATCGAATCTTAAACGACCGCAGCATTCTCACAACTGCTCCAACACGGCAATAATTTAAAATTTACCCCTGCAATAACTTGTACATGACTCGCATCGGTGAAGGGCCCAAGTTAAATTGGGGCAAGTTGAATCAGAAAATTGGTTAAAATTCAATTATTCGACATTATTCGCCTACTTCGAGTTGGGGGCAAACTACTTTATCGTTTCATTCACTTCGAGGGCACGCCGTGATTGGTTTTAATCTAACTTCAATACAGCTAGGAAATAGGCAACTAGGACGTCGATCACAAAAAAATATTTCTATTTTTATATGAATAGAAAATGTTTCTTCCAATATTTTTTACTGTTGCCTACTATAATATATCTGTTAAGGTTATATTAAAAAATAAGTACATTGGTACGTTACTAACGGGCACCGCGCGGCTTCGCCCGCTTCTTATTTGCTTAATATTCTTTAAGTGTCACATATTTCGAATTTATTTTTTAATTAATTAAATTTTTTATATATCTATAAAAAAGGCCTAACGCAAATCGAATTTCATTTCGTAATTTAAAGTGCATCTGGACCACTACGGTTCCACATCAGGTTGTTTTTAAATTAAATATAACCTAGACCCTGCCAAAACAAAACACACTACGTAGCTTTTTGTCTACCAGAGCGCAGAATTGAAATATCAGGTGATATTTCCTGATCGAGAATCGAACTTAAAACCATCGAGTATACCATACATTATAGATATATATTTTTGCTTGACGCTGTAGAACGCAGAGGGCACCTGGGAACCTATTACTAATGCACTCCGTTACAATTACAACACCTCTTCTTCAAACAGTACAGATAATTAATAGTTAGTAAGACTAATACTTATAAATACTTAATGCATAGGCACGGGTTAATCTCAACGAGCAGTCATGTTTGCGATGCCACCGATTACAGGCGCGGCGACATCCAGCTAACTACGTAAGTTGAAACCGCAAGTTACACAAAAGACCTACAAAGTTTCGCTCAAACTACAGATGGAGTTGGAAATTAGCATTTGGTACGAAATAGATACTGGGGAAAAGGAGGTATTAGATTATTTCTTTTTAGCTTCAAACTGTATTCCGCAAACAGCAGAACCGTGTGCGGGTGGGCAGAGCCAACCTGGTAACTTAGTATTAAGACATTTTGTTCCTATTAAGATACTTCCAGTCCCCACTTTCCACCGAATTGGTATAGTCAAGTGGCGAAACATAAAGCCACGCTTTGCCCTATTACTAGCGAGTACGTAGCACGTACGTAGCGAGGCTACACCAGAAAGAAGCAGGCTGGGCGTATTTTGTAGGATAGTCCATGGACAGATTAAACAAGAGCGGAATTAGTGCCGAGACCTGATGTACTCCAATTTTAATTTCGAATGGTTCGCTGGTTTTAGCCAAACTTCATACTTGTGTAATAATGCGCTCATATGTATCTCTTACCAGGAAGCTGTAGTGCTCCCATATTCCTTGTGCCCTCATAGCTTAAAAGATTAACTTGCGTGATGTTCTATCAAATGCTTTTTCAAGGTCTATGAAAACCATGTAAAGATCCTCAAGATCAAATATCAAGAAGCTGGTCCTGTGTTTCTATATGAGAACTTTCTGCGTTTATTTTACATCTGCTAGCCTTACCTGGTTTAATACCATATTTATTTTCTGATACGGGTATGAGACTAAGACAATTGTTAAGGATGTGCTCCCAAATTTTCAACATGTGAATTTCCAAAGTGTGAATTTGATACCTCTATAATTTCATAGCCGCTTATTTCTGCCTTTTCTGCCTTGTTCTTATAAAAGTATCATCAAGACAAATTCTTTAACTTTATAATATTATACATATTATATTTGTAATCCTATCTCTCGTATCTAAGATCTTTAGAGTTTATGATTTCATCTGATAGGTTATATTTTGAGGTGCATTTCTTTAACCAGTTTTCTTACAAATAAAGATGACACACTTATGATGGCTGTGACCTGAGTGACAGAACTCAACCCACAACTTTGTTAAAACACCCTAGAAATAGAAATTGCATATTGAACGGAGTAGCTCAACGCGTCCCTTGGCCGTGCCACACCAGGAAAATGAAAATAAGTTATTTTTGTGAATAGAGTTCCTTACTGTCTTATACTTTTCCATTACGCTATGCCGACATGAATTTAATCTTTAACCAGAGAAATTTCAATTCACAAGCATCGTATTAAGTAATCCAGCACTCCTTTTCATAAAATTTGAACTGCGCCTCAAGAGTTGGACATAAGCAAGTGACAGCAAACGCAGCGGTTGCGGGATCATTTCTCACTCAGTGGAATTAACTTTTCATTTCCTCGCTCTGGTGACGAAGCAAAGCTAAGCGTTTAGGTCAGCCCCTCTGAATTCGGTGAAAATTTGGGAACACAAGTGACTTAATGGGGATCGGAAAGTCCCCCATTAAGTCAATTGTGTTCCCAAAACTAGATTAACTACTTTGTCTACTTCTCTACGTGCGGAATAAAGCGTAAAATGTATAAAAATACAAATATTAATCTCGAATGAAATTAAAACCTATACCATCAGTTACTATCTTATATTTCCATTTCCAAGACAGATAGTCACCAAACAAAAAAGTCACAACAAAAGAAAATCCGAACAAAAGTGTATTCCTGTAGCAATTTAAGTATCTAAAACTATTCCATGTAAACTCAACCACCGCAATAAGACCACAGATTCCTTAGTATTGTAACATAAATAAACATTCCATAGTGGAATTGCACTCCGCACAGTGCAGGCGCCCGCCGTGCTAGCTCCCCTTAATAAAAACCTGCCACGAAAATTAACTACTCTGATATTTACTAAGAATTTACATTGTGTTTTTCAGTTACTATTAAAGCAATACCAGTTGCAGTAGTTTGTAGGTGCGTGGTTTTTTTTTTTTGTAACTTTTTTTTTATATTGATATTTGATATTCTTTGTGAAAATTTTATGTTGAAATTGAAGTCTCTTGGTTCATTTAGGTTTTGATGAAGTTTTATTTACATAGGAATGTTGTGTAGGCAGTAGGAACCTAGTTCCTCTGTTTGCCTCCCTCGCCCTAATTTTTCATGACCTCTTTTACTTTACGACTGGTTGTGGGTTCTATCCCCACTCGAGGATATAAAATATTTACTTAAATTTATATTTCCATTTCTTCGCTCTGGTGTTGAGGCTAAGCGCGGCGTTGAGTTCTGCCACTCAACACGCAATGCCTCCAGAAATCGGCAGAAAGTGGGGAATGGATGGTCTTAACACTAGGTTCCCTCTGCCTACCCTGCTGTGTGCGGGATACAGCGTGAAGCTGATTTTTTTATTTACTTAAATATGGTATAATAAGCCTACTTAAGGTATAGTCTTAGTTTCTTCAAAATCTGTTCAGTAATTTTTTAGATGAGTAAGCACGCATTTCTGGAGACGTATATTCATAGAGTCTAATTATTTGACCTTGAGACAAAATGTTAACAAACAAAACTAACCTTCTCAAACTTTTATAGATAATATCATATTTGTTGTTATATGTTAGTAGAATACTATAGTATTCTAACAACAGCAACGTCGTCCGTATTGAAGTTTTCTTTTATTTCCTTTCTTTGGCGGAGAATAATGCAAGCAAGTGCAAGTTGCTAGTTTAAAGTTCACTCATGTTTTTAAGCATGAAAACGTCAATATAACAAAACAGTCAAAAAAGCTTTAAGCTTAAAACAAAAAATAATTACAAAAGCCACAAAAGTAACAACGGAATAACTACGTTGTAATGAAAATTGCTGGAAAAATTTCTCTTTTATCAATAACACCCAATGTTAATTATTAATCCTAATCCTGTTGCCTGTTGTAACATGTAAACTACTCAATAAATAAATATATAAATAGAAAATATTTTGTATTATTTATTTACATTTATATTTTCGTTTCTTCGCTCTGGTGTCAAGGCAAAGCGCGGCGTTGAGTTCCGCCACTCAATACGCAATGCCTCCAGAACTCAGCGGAGAGTTGGGAACGGAGTGTCTTAACACTAGGTTCCCTCTGCCTACCCTGCTGAGTGCTCGATACAGCGTGAAGCTGATTATTAAAATAATTTAAGGCATTTACAATATTTAATTTCTCTCAAGTCTGAAAGGGTTTCATTAGTGTTATAGATTTTTAACATTATATTCAATTCAATACAAAAGATTCAAAAGTGCTAACTATTTACAGTGCTATCAGTTTATTACTCCTACAGTTATTTTTCGATCGTTACCTGTAAATTATGTTTTTTATAATTTGTTTACCTTTTATGTCACGGCTTCACGCCGTATCCCGCACACAGCAGGGTAGGCAGAGGGAACCTAGTGTTAAAATACTCCGTTCTCCATTTTCTGCTGAAAGAGAATATAATAACTTACATTTATTTAAAGTCAATTTAATTTATTTATCCACGTTATACTAAATCAAATTAAACCAGAAGCTTACGGTCCTCTTACCCTGAATAATGATGTCTGAGTTAATATTAGTTATTGTGATAATCCTATACGAGTCACGGCTGATATATTTACGACACCGTCCATCGCTATTACACCGTCTAATGTGTTTATCGCGCTAAGTATACATAATTAATATATATTAAAAAGGTGAATCAAGTTTTGATTCTAAACACGCAAGCGTATGTTTATTTTTTATATATGTTTCTTGTAGCTTCACGCTGTATCCCGCAAATTGCAGTGTAGGCAGAGAGAGCAACTACTGTTGAACCACTCTGTTCCGATTAAGACATTTCCCGTTCTCCACTGTCTGCCCAATTCTATAGGCATTGTCTGTTGAGTGGCGGATATGAGTGCTGTATTTTGTTTTATTGCCAGAGCGAGAAAATGAAAATTTTAAATATTTAATTTACTGAAAATGATGTAATTAACATTACAAATCCAAATACAAAGAAAGTTAGTCGTGGCCCACGCCTGTAACTGTAAACGCGACAGGTTCGATTCCTTTTCGAGGAAATAAAATATTGAATATTTTCTTTTCTTCGCTCTGGTGTAGCTCTGTACAGTTCTATTTTACATGCGGAATACAGGGTGAAGCTGAAAAAAAAATATAACTTCTATCAAATGACTAAAACTAACATTTCTTTACACGAACAGTTTAAAATTCGACTTAAGTAAACAAAAAGTTTCGAAAATGTCGTCAAAACACCTTTTAAACGTCTACAGTATCAGCCTATAATATCTTTTCCCTCTCCAGCTCGACCCAAGGGAATTATTTCTCAATCTTGCCCTGCGTGAATACCTAAAGGACTTTGCCTTATTAAATATGTATCAACATTTTGCACCCTCGCTTCCAATATATCGATCCGAATTAGAGAACATGGTAATACATATTTTGTACTTTGCAGCTTTGTTTTTTCTTTCTGAGTCATAAAGACAAGAAAATCTTGATGTGATGTAAGGTATAAATTTTTTTTTGGAAAAAGTATTGAAATAAACGGGTATTAACCCGCGCCTGTTTATTTAAATCTTGTTTAGTGTTTAGAGAACTCGCAAACTTTAACGTAGACCGATTTGTCGGTGCACCTTTTGGACTGTATCCAAAATTTTTATAATTTGTCAAAAAAAAGATTGTTAGTGTTTATTTCCATTTCGTCGCTTCCCAAAGTGCGGAGAGAAGTTTCGCCACTGTCTTGAAAAATTCAGTGGAAAGTGGGGAACAGAAATATCTTAATTGCAGTGGAGTTTCTTAACACTAGGTTTCCAGGTTCCCTCCGCCTTTGCTGCTATGTACCGGAAACAGCGTAAAGTTAAAAAGGTATATTTATTAGGTATTCGGGTATGTCGCTAACTTTTTATTAGTGTAATATAACAAGACTGTCGTAAATTTCAATTGAACATGGCACGCGACGGCAAATACTAAACTAAATCATTGTCGTATAAACAAGGTTGAACTTTCTTATGTTATAGCAACCCTTATCAAGTCAAGTTTCACCCGTGCCTACGTGAGATCTTGATAAAACTGTTATAAAGCCTGTACAAAATAGTGGGCTTATTACAAAATATATGTGTGTATATATATATGTATATATATATATATATATATATATATATATAGGCTCTCAACACGTAATGCTGCCTATCCTGTTGTGTGCGGGATACAGTGTGAGTGGGGATCGCCGGGACCCACAACCATTCGATTTTACGTATAACACTTGACATTTGACTCGCCTTTCATATTACACTTGAATAAAAAAATCATAATTAGTTAATGAAGCTGCACACTATATTCCGCATATAGCGCGGTAATGTGCATTTCAAAGTGGCCGCTTAAATCTAAGCTTGTGTCCCATACACCGCTCTGAGCTGCTTCCCGCACAAGATTAAAGTAATTCCGCAGTAATTCACTAATTTGGTAGAAATCGAATCTACAACCACCATGTTCAGACCTATGACACTGCGCCACTATGCCTATATAAGCATAACTGAACAGCTTGTTTGGCTGAACGTCCAAGTCTTAGTAAAGGTTATTCCTAATTATTTATTTTTTCAATAATTCACCTGCGGTCAGAGCTACATGTCGAAACATTGCGTATTGGGTAGCAAAAATGAAAATATTTCATTCCCCAAGCGGAAATCGAACCTTTAACCGTCGAGTTTACAGTGCAACGTTATTACTATTTAGCCCTAGTTGTTTTTATGTGACATGGCAGGCGAAGCTGCAGGTAAACGCTAGTATTTCTATATTTACATATTTAAACACTTGTAACGTTGCGGCGTAGTTCGTAAACATGCGGTAACCACCCGACAACGCCACCACCCACGCGACGATCTGAACCGACGGTAGTCCCAAGTGAACAAGGATATACGGTTCAAACGTGTCCTTCTATCCAGGTATAGGAAAAAATGGATAAGGAAACTGTGAAAATATTGTTCTTGACAAAGTTCTCTTTGAAATATATTTTTTATTATTTATAAAATAAGTTGTCGCTCGCAATTTTGTTTTGAGAAACGATCTTTTAGTACTCCCCTGACTCCCCGACCTACGTGGCAAATTTTAGCTTTTTATGTCCGAATTCCCAAAGCATTCCCTGTTGAGTGACGGAACTCACCGCTGTGCTTTGCCTTGTTACCAGAGCGAGAAAATGAAAACAATAAATAATTATTTCCTCCAAATAGGAATCGAACGTACAACAGTCGCTTTTACAATAAAAAATATTAAAATGTGGCAAACTTTAAACTTTTCGACTTATTACTACGCCACGATAAACAAATCTTATATTATTTTGCCACATTCGATTGAATATATCTTTATTGTATTAAATTACAAGGTTTTCCTGTCAATTACTGCAAATGCTAGCCTTATCAGAGTACTAGAATAGTCAATATGTATGCTATAGCATAATATAATTATTTTATATATATTCTATTGAATAATAAATAATGCCAACAATATTTTTTTTAGCTTCACGCTGCATCCCGCACACAGCAGAGTAGGCAGAGAGAACCGAGTTAAGACACTCCGCTACCCACTTCCTGCCGAATTCTGGAGGCATTGCGTGTTGAGAGCAGAACTGAACGCCGCGCTTTGCCTCGACATCAGAGCGTAATATATACAAATATATACTTAAATTTAAGTAAATATTTCATTTCCTCGAGTGGGAATGGAAGCCACAACCAGTCGATTTTATTGACATACTTTGCGCCCCTGCGCCACGACTGACCTCATCTATAATAATTATTATATAAAATCATGATGAATTACATAAGATCCAACGAATAATTACTTTAATTTCCCTTTTACACAAAAGTAAGTGCAGCATTGAGTTCCACCGCCCAATACGCAGTGTCTCTAATTAAGCGAAAAGCGGTGAACAAATTATTTTAATACAAAGTTCTTTCTTTTCCACATGTAATAACATATGGAAACAAATGAAGAAACTAAAATAATTTACTCCCTCAAGTCAAGAGTGGTATACCCACGACAGCATCCAATGTAACGGTGGAATATGCGATTTTCTTATAAAAAATAACTAGTAACAAGACAAAGCGCGGCGGTGAATTCCGCCACTCAATACACAAAGTGTCAAATATTGTGCGGTAGCTGAGTTTCTGCCCAACAAACATCAACAACAGCTACATATTAATAATATAATCTTATCACTAATTTACAACGAAACATACAGTAAAGACATAACATATGCCGCATCCAAATATGCTAATACATTCGTTTTCGTCCGAATCACATCACAGTTTGTTGATCCCCCGCCAAGTTGTGCTTCATACTACCGTAAATAAGATACTGTTTACAATTTTATAAGAACATATTATATAGATAAATTTATTTATGTTTTTACATATAAAACTCTAATTTTACACTATGGTGAATCAAGAACCAGTCACCCAGTGTCAATAGTAAGTACGGATTCAATTCAATACAAATCCCAACGATTGAACGCACCCCTATGTAATATATGTTATTTTTGATTCATTTTGATGCAGTTATTCTAAACCATCTAAAATTAATAATCAATGCCTACCGAATGTCCTAGGTTCTGAACTAGGTTCCCACAGCCTACTATACCGAATGGGGGGGAAAATCGTGCTCTGTTTTTTTTTCTTTTTTATATAGGAATAAATAATTTAAAATTGTATATAGGAAATAATAATTGAAAATATTTAATATTTAATTGCTTCAAGTGGAAATCGAACCCACAACTTCTCGCGTTTACAGTCACTCGCTGGGCACACCCTTGCGACACGAACAGCCCCAAACACGACTTACATCTATTTATGATGTTTTTAGTTAATAATTTTTTTTTAAAACAAATTATTGAATCTAAAACGTTCAGCATTAAGCGCCATACCACTAATGTACATAAAGACAGTAACAGATACAAAAAAAAACAATATATAAGAACAAATGTCCATGTATCATTTATTCACCCTTCTTGCAGACGCAAAAAGTAACTTTTGACGTATAGCGATGTTCGCGACGGGTCGTAAATCGAGTTGTAACTAACAGAACAATGGTCTCGCAATCAACGCACTCTTTGTGCTCCGATAGGGGAAACCGCACTGGAACTGGAAACGGTATAAATAACACCGTTTTTTCATATGACTTTTTGCATGCAGTGTTGGAAATATTTTTAAAAACAGTAATTAACTATATGGTATGACTTAATATATATTAAGTGATCTTCCATATCTAGTAGGAGGGTAGATAGAGGGTCCAGGGTTGGATGGTTTTTTTTATTGGGGGAACCCTTTACTCCGCCCGAATTAAGATTCAAACGGACTATGTGAGATTCGTGCATCATTAAATTTATGGCATCTTTAATGTCCACTAAACCCGAAGTGATGAAGCAATAAACTAAAGGGTATGATTATGTATTTTCCTTTTATTCTAGAAAATTTGTGATAAATTAAAAATAAATTAATAAATCATCTTCAACTTCATAATAAATTAGTTTGTAGAGTACCATTTTTGTTTTGACTGACGTCTAGACTGCGGTTATAATATAAAATCAAAACGAAATCAGCTTCACGCTGTATCCTGCAAACAGTAAGGTAGGCGGAGTGAACCTAGTGTTAAGACACTCCGTTCTCTACTTTCCACCGAATCCTCAAGGCATTGGTGTTAAATGGTGGAACTCAACGTCGCGCTTAGCCTCGACACCAGAACGAAGAAATTAAATATAAATGTGAATAAGTATTTTATTTCATCGAGTGGAGATCGAACTCACAACCATTCGATTTTTCAGTCACACTGTATGCTCCTGCGCCACGGCTGGCCTCAATATTCTTCTTGGTATATTGTTCTACCCTTAAACTGATCTTTAAAAACATATAGAAATTTGAAAATTTTAAATATTTAATTTTTCTTTGTGGGAATCGAAACCATAAACTATCAGGTTAACAGTCACACGCTGTGCCGATGCGGTGCGACTACACCATTATAAAGAAAATACTTTAGATATTATTCCGAAATACACACAAATCCTTAAACATTTCCGTTGTTGAAATAATGATCTGGACATGAAATGACAAAATTAGTAAGCAAAATTCTTGTTCGCTGGCTTATTAAAGTTAAGCGAGGTTTAATATTAAATCCGCGTTCTGCTCCGCCGGCGGCGCTCCACCACTCTAATGAATGCGGAGTCACGCCGTAACTGAAAGGCGAGGAATGCGTCACCTGACAAAGTCGTGTACGTAAATTGAAAATTATCGGAAAATATGTCGAAGAGCCGTAAATATGTTCTTTTAGATATCTTTTTTAAATATATATATTTTTTATCTTTTTTTTCACCTTCACGTTGTACCCTACACGTAGGCTAGGCACTGGGAACGGGGAACCTAATATTACCTGGACAGTCTTCAGTTCCTGTTAAGATGCTTTCGTTTCTACCATGATGCTTTTCCTACTTTCTAATGAATTATCGAGGCGTAATAATAGCTTCACGCCGCATCCCGTGTCTAACAGATAAGGCAGCGGGAACCAACCATTAAGACACTCCGTTCCCCTCTTTCCACCCAATTTCCAAGACATTGGCATCACAAACGAAAATGATAATTATTCACAGTCACACAAATTTGTATTAATTACAGTATCAATTTCTCGATGTTTTAAAACTCCGAGGAATTACACTCAAAATGGTTTTAGATTAATATAAATGTTATTGTAAAATAAAGACCTCCACCAATCAATTATTAGGTTGGTTAGGTTAAGTAAGTAGTAGTAGGTTAATCCCTTGGCCCCCGTATCCCCAACCTGTGGCGGTCGATGAGGTGCACTGTGAACTTTTAATGTGGAGTATGGACGTCCTAAATCTATCAGTCCATGAGCCCAACATAACCCGCTTGAGGGTGTATTTACGGTAAAAAAAGGAAAGAAAAGAAGGTTTCACCACCTTCGATTACAATAATGGAATCGTCATCTTCCAAGTTCTATATGGTAGTGAGACACACTTAATAGATAACGGCGGAGGCAGGTCATCTGCTTCAGACGCAACCCTGATGCTGGACCCTATCCTCAGACATGAGGGACCGACTACAGACGACGAAGTGTATCACAACCAACTTCTTTCTATAAAATATAAAGTAAAATAATGATTTTTTTAAGAAACATGAATATGAACTTTTTTTAATTCGTTGTTCTTATATTCCAAAAAAAAATTACAATTACCAAATAAAAATATTTAGTAAGTGTAAAACTGTCGTTCTAAAGTATTAAGCAAAGACGGTGTAAAGTCACGAGTTTGAAGTTAAACAGCATTTTAAACTGATGATATCCTGAAAGTTAAATGCATATGAAAGTTTTAAGTCCTCTTAGAAAATATATGGAGATTATGGTGACGTTGTGGTGGTACATGAACGTAAATATAATTTTAGTGGTACATAAGGCCAGTCGTGGCGCAAGCACAAGCGTGGTGAATGCAAACACGACAGGTTGTGGGTTCGATTCCCACTCGATGAAATGTTATATTTTGTGTTCATTTCCTCGCTCTGGTAACGAGGCCAAGCGCAACGTTGAGTTCCACCACTCAATGCTTAATGCCTCCAAAATTCGACGGAAAGTAAGGAACGGAAGTGTCTGAAAGGTATCAATTACCTTTATGTTTATAATGTCTTACACTTGATTCTCACTAGGTTCCCTCTGCTTACCCTATTGTTTGCGGGATACAACGTGAAGAGAAAATAAATATTAGCACCTTTTACCTGCAGTTTCGCCCGTATTCTTTAATAGTTAGAATTTGAATACATAAATTATCAATTAGTTCTAGAGATTGGTGTGTTCAACCTAACAGATACGCCTTACAATGTTAATATGAATTATACGTATATATTTTTGTTTAATTAATTATATATGATTTGGTTGTTCATATTTTTTTTTAGCTTAGGAGACTTAGGAGTTTTAATCTCTATGTGGAAGTATTTATATTGGCAGTTATAATATGAAAAAAAAAATCGACAGTATCCATAATTAGGTCTGTCTTGGCGCTGGCAAAGTGTGACTGTAAAATCGACTGCTATTAGGTTCGATCCCCACTCAAGAAAACAAAATATTTATTTACATTTATATTTTCATTACTTCGCTCTGGTGTCGAGGCAAAGCGCGGCGTCGAATTCCGCCACTCAATTCTCAATGCCTCCAGAACTCAGAGGAAAGTGGAGAACGAAGTGTCTTAACACTAGGTTCCCCCTGCGTAGCCTGCTGTGCGGGATACAGCGTGAAGCTGATTTTAACCTACAATAAAATTCTAAAATGTTTTTTAAACACTTTTAAACGATCGCCTTCGTAAATTATTATATGGAATTCATATATATAAGTGTCAGCACACCGCCCGGTCCCCCAGTGACCGTCTTAAGCAAACTTTTCCTAATACTTATCATTCAAGTCATCCAATATTAAGGGGGAAACTTTGCCATAACATTCAACAGGTACTGTCAAAAACTCTTCAACAAATGTAACCTGTCTTAATAATATTCTTGTGAAATTTAAATTGGGCAGTATCGATTTTTGTTTTATTATTTATTTAGTTTCACACTGTTAAGGAAACATCCTGCACAAAAATGAAAACATTTTGTGCCCCACTTCCTGACCAATTTTCAAGATTAAGTGTGTTGATTGGCGGAATTCAACGCCGCGTTTTATCGTTTTATCTTCACTCTTTCGTCAAATTAGTCAATCAGTCACACGCAGTACTTCTGCGCCATGGCTTTTAGGACGAGGAAAGATTTGAAGCCGTTTCTAAGTCCCAAAACGTACGAACGAACTTAACGTAAGAAACAGGAAAAACCGTAACCACGTAATTGGACCTTTAGGTAACGTAAATATGAACCCGACGTGGCAGGTAGTAAAAAATATATATATTCTTTTTAGTCACTTCCGGTACAAAGTGGGACTTTCAACTACGACAGGAATGCATAAATGTGTGTTTAACTTTTGAATTTGACTATTTTTCTAAAGTGTTTAAAAGAAAAATAAAAAAAAAACAAACTTAGTGATACTGCGTTATCAATATTATTTTTTTAAATTTTCCTTTGTATGGAATCCAGTTTCACAGCATCACATTTCATTTGTTTTTCGTTTTTATTAGTTTTACTCTTTCTCGTTCACTTATAATAGCATAGGCAGAGAAGAGAGTACCTATTGTCAGGGCACTCTTTTTATTTAAGACACTGTGTGTTGAGTGGCGGAGCTCAACACCGCGGGCGAGGAAATTAAAATAGTTTGTTTATGTAAGCGGTATTCAGATACCAAATCGTATTTGCCTTTAGACGTTGTATTATTTGATTTATATATTATTTTAACTATATAACATTAAATAATTCATATATAAGCTCAAAATACTTTAAAAGTTTAAACCAAAATTCACTTTCTACTATTACACTATAATCGTCTGGAAACAAGACGTGCTTCAAGATATGTTATTTAATAATGTTCATATGAAATTTACGACAGACGTAAATTTTGTGTTAGAAAAAATATAGTATAGACACTACAGTACGGTCGACGAGTAATGGCCGCCCTGAAGTTAGATTTTGTAAACTATTGATAATTACTCCCTGGGCCAGAAAATAATCGTAATTAACAAAACATCAAATTTATTTTGCGCAGCCAAACTATAGCTCAATTCAGAGCGGCCACGACTCGCCGACCGTACTGTACTGTACAGTATAAATATTATTTGTTAAAAGTAAAACAATGTCGATGTAGAAGAACAATAAAGGCGGGCTCAGACGGGCCGACGTCACGCCTCCGCTGTGGTCACGTAGGGATGCAATTTGCTAGCGAAATGGAAAAACGGGGTCCGCGGAGGTACGTGTCGGTGTGGTTTACGATACCTTTATATGTACAAAGATGGTGGAAATATGGTGTGATGATATAATTTTAGTTGTAATATTTAGCTTTTTGTTTTATTTTCAAAGATTTTTCATATTTTTTTTCGTTTATACTGAGTAGGCAAACAACTATTAAATTGGAGTCTGTTCTCAAGTTTTTACTTCGTGTACAATGCTGAGGCCAAATCTGTTAGTTACATGTGTTAAAGTGGAAAATCAGCAGTGGAAATTTTAAATTTGAAGAATGTTACGACACTCCGTTCCCCATTTCTGCCGTATTCTGGTATAGATGATATATTTCATTTCTTTGAGTGGGAATCGAACTCACATCTGTCGAGCTTACAGTTGTGTACCTACTTTTGCGCCATGACTGGCCTAAAATCATTAATCTGTACATTTTTTAATAATTTATTAATCCAACTAAACTTACAAAAATATTTGTAAAAAGTTATAAAACGTCAATCTTCTTCGAATTTTCTTAAAAAACTTTTAATTGCTTTAAGACTTTATAAATTAATTTGTAGGGAAATGTTCACATACAACAGTTATAAATCTTGATCGTCAAAAGTAAGCTAATACGTTATATATATATATATATATATATATATATATATATATATATATATATATATATATATATATATATATATATATGTATGCTTACGTGATACATTAAAAATGTACCTTGAGAATATACCAACATCTTTAAAAAAAAATGGCGGGAAGAGGGGAAAAGAGTGTCGTAGCATTGGGTTCCCTCTGCCTACCCTGCTGCTAATGCGGAATGCAGCATCAAGCATGAAAAAAGTAGTCTTAGTGTATATGAAACCTCAAAGCTCACCTCTCAGTGTCCGATTGAGCTCGACAGTTCTGATGACAATGAAATTACATTTAGCTAATATTATTGTTATTCAATTCAAAATGGCCGCCGCGACAAAATGGCGGATTACAATTTTTTGCACAAACCTAGATGAGTATACGCATACGGATATCCATGGGTAGAAATAATAGTCGTTTTAAAATCAATCTTTGTCCTCTAGAAATAGGCTATTCGTGCCGCCGGTATTAACCATGAAAAAAAAACATCTAGAAAGCTTCTTTTTAAAAAGGTAATTTAAATTTTTTATTAACTTTCATATGAACTACCGATGACAAAGGCTTATACAAAGTACTCCCACACGTGACACGAACAGACTAGGGACGGACGACGGGGACGGTAAAAAAAATTTAAATCTCCCTTTTGACGAGATTTGCATTTTTTTCTTGAAAGCGCATTTTGATGGTCCTATTTACATATAAAGTTTTTATTTTCATATTTTCAGCTCGCTTGTTTTTTCGATATTTTATATTAGCCACCAGTACTTGTAATGCTTGAATGAGATTAGATTCTGTGCAGTTCCTTTTTTTACTAAATCTTTTGAACTTTCACTTAGGAACTTGACTTTATTATAGCATGAATATAATTTAAAAGATGTTATATTTATGTTATTTAAAAAAAGATTTAATAAGCATTTGACTCATCAGACGTTCTCATTTATCTTACCTTAATTTAAAAAAATCTAAAATTTATTTACCTAAGGCGTAAGTCTTCGCGCAGGGTCACAGAGTGTGACTGTAAACGCGACTGGTTGTGGGTTCAGTCCCCACTCAAGGAAATGGAATATTTATTTTAATTTATAGCTCAATGCCTGAGGTTAAGTTTAACCAAACAGCTGTTAGGCGAGCTCTGTCCTCTTTGGACATCCACAAGTCGAGCGGGCCAGATGGCATTTCTCCCTTAGTGCTCCGTTCTTGTGCTCCTGAGCTGACACCGGTGCTAACGCGTTTGTTTCGGCACTCTTACTCAGTCGGCGTAGTCCCAGACTCATGGAAGAGCGCTCTTATCCACCCGATCCCAAAGAAAGGCGATGGGTCCGATCCATCTAACTACAGGCCTATTGCCATCACCTCCCTGCTCTCTAAAGTCATGGAGAGCATCATCAATAGCCAGCTCTTGGTTTATCTAGAGGATCACCGATTGATTAATGACCGACAATATGGCTTCCGCCATGGTCGCTCAACCGGTGATCTTCTGGTTTACCTTACCCACCGCTGGGCAGCGGCTATTGAAAGCAAGGGAGAGGGCCTGGCAGTTGGTTTGGACATGGCGAAGGCCTTTGATCGAGTCTGGCATAAGGCGCTCCTGGCTAAACTTCCATCCTATGGGCTTTCCGAGAATTTATGCAAATGGATCGCCAGCTTTCTCACTGGGCGCAGCATCAAGGTCGCTGTCGACGGTTTTTGCTCAAAACATATGCCTGTGAACGCTGGCGTTCCCCAAGGCTGCGTGCTGTCCCCTACGCTGTTTCTTTTGCATATCAATGACATGTTAGAGGATTCTAGCATACATTGCTATGCAGATGATAGCACAGTGGACGCTGTTTACTCCGGCCGAGCAAGTCTTTCTCGGGAAAACGCTGAACAGTGCCGAAATAAACTTGTGTCTTCAATTGAGGCATCCCTCAACAATGTCTCCTCATGGGGTGAAAGGAACTTAGTTCAGTTCAACCCCCTGAAGACACAAGTTTGCGCGTTAACCACAAAAAAAATCCCATTTATCATATCGCCAGTTTTTCAAAACACTCCTCTTACAGCCGCGCCCAGTATCAGTATATTGGGCCTTAATGTTTCGAGTGACTGCCAGTATCGCGATCATCTGGAAAGCAAGGCCAAGTTGGCCTCCAAGAAACTGGGGGTCATCAACAGAGCGAGACGGTACTTCACGCCAAAACACCGTTTGGCCCTATATAGGGCCCAGGTTCGGCCTCATATGGAGTACTGTTCTCACCTCTGGGCTGGTGCACCCCAGTATCAGCTTGAACCATTTGATCGCATACAACGTAGAGCCGCTCGAATCATTGGGGACCCAATGATCTGTGAAAGGCTTGATACTTTGGCTTTGCGTAGAGACGTCTCCTCGCTTTGCGTTCTCTATCGCATTTACCATGGGGAGTGTTCTGAAGAACTGTTTGACCTGTTACCTGCCGCCGAATTTTCTAACCGCACGGTACGTCATAAGCTACAATATCATCCACACCACCTGGATACGTGGCAATCCACTACTGTGCGGTTTCGTAGGAACTTCCTTCCACGCGCCACAGAACTGTGGAATGGCCTACCCGCGGCAGTGTTTCCAGGTCGATATGACATGGGTACCTTCAAAAAGCGCGTCTATCTCCACCTTAAAGGCCGGCAACGCACCTGTAGCTCCTCTGGTGTTGCACGGGGCCGTGGGCGGCGGCAATCACTTACCATCAGGTGACCCGAACGCTCGTTTGCCTTGTCCTTTTCCATAAAAAAAAAAAAAAAAAAAAAAAAAAAAAAAAAAAAAAAAAAAAAATGTTTGCATTTTCTTCGCTCTGATGTCGAGGTAAAGCGCGGCGTTAAGTTCCATCATTAAACATCCACTGCCTCCAGAATTCGGTTTAAATTTGGAAACGAAGTGGCTTAACACTAGGTTCCCTCTGCCTAACCTGCTGTGTGCGGGATACAGCGTGAAGCTGAATTGTAATCGAATTTAAAACCACTTCCAATAATATAAACGCTACAACACTAAAGTAGTTTTAGTTAATTTAAAAATTAGATACACTATTATAGCGAGGTTCATGTCGGTAACGGTTCTGGTATTTACATCGTTAGCCTTCGAGAACGAGTTTGATCCTTTGTAGATGTGCACGTGTTTTGATATGTATCTTCAATTGATAATTTTGTAAGGTTTTTAATAAAATTTTAGTGGCTTTAATGAAATATGAAAATGTGGGTGATAGTTTATTTGTTTCGTTAGTTTATTTGTGGGTATGTATCTATTTATATATTTTCCTAGTTTCACTCTGTATCCCGCACCGAGGAATCGGGTTCAGCCACTTTCTGTAAATTTATGCCTGGTGAAACTCAACGCTGCGCCTTGACTCATTGTCAGAGTGAGGATATAGAAATATTAAATATTTAATTGTAATTTAGAGGCCAGTCGTGGCGCAGCAGGACAAAGTGTGACTGTAAAACCCACCGGTTGTGGTTTCGATCCCAACTCGAGGAGATGAAATATTTACTTGAATTTATATTTCCATTTTCTTCGCTCTGGTGTCGGGGAAAAAGCGCGGCGTTGAGTTCTGCCACTCGACACGCAATGCCCCAGTATTCGGCAGAAAATGGGGAACGGAGTGTATTGACATTAGATTCCCTCTGCCTACCCTGCTGTGTGCGGGATCAAACGCAGTAACAACAAGTACATTTACAATATTAAAAGTTATTAATCATTTTTTTTTTTTTTTATATAATACATAGTGGAAAACGGAGTGTCTTAATACTTAGTTTTCGGCATATATTCCACTACAATATGCCTATAGCATAAAAAAAAGGTAAAAATGTGCAATTCACCGTTGTGTAACTTCAAATTTGTACTTTTAAACTTCCAGAATTCTGCGGAAAGTTGGGAAAGGAGTGTTTTAAAACTAGTTTCCCCCATGCCTACCTCTAAAAAAATACACTTTAAACACGTTACAAAAACTTGCGGCTTATAAATAACGAACCGCTCGCGGCTTGCAATTATGATTATTTATTTAATCATCTGAATAGCGTTCGTGGTCTTTATAACTATATTTTGTATTTACTGCGCACTCGTACTGAGTGACGTCAAGTAAGAAGTTTTTATTACCTTACATTATTGTGATTTCCATACAACATGTGAAATAAGCCTCACGCTTATCCCGCACGCAGTAAGGTAGGCGGAGGGAACCTATTGTTAAGTTTATTGAGTGGCGGAACTCAATGCCGCGCTATGCCTCGACACTGATAGCGAGCGAAGAAATGGATTTATAAATTGAATTAAATATTTCATCTCCTCGAGTAGGGATCGAACCCACAAGCAGTCGGTTTTACAGACACACTTTGTGCCCCTGCACCACGACTGGCCTCATTATTATTATTAAATAAATAAGATGTGAAATAAATGTTGTTTATTAATATATAATATAAAATTTGGTTTCTTTTTCATATATAAGTGTGTTGATCTGTAAAACGGATAACAATTTATTGTAAACTAAATATAGTAGTTAGCGTTAACTACTTTTTTATCACGTTGAGTTATTATTAACATTATTAACGCTTAATACATATACATTTTTAAATATAAATTAATGTCTCAAATGAAGCTATAACTTAAATATGTTGCTTTTTCACAATTTAGCTTCATATGGCTGAGGAGTTATAAGACAAAAACCTCGAGTCATATCTCATAAAATCCTATCTTCATCGTAAAAGGAGAAGATATAAGACCTACACTATACTAATACATTACACAAGAAATAATATATATATATATATATATATATATATATATATATATGTATATATATATATATATATATATATATATATATATATAATATATATATAAATATATATATATATATATATATATATATATATATATATATATATATACGGGTAGACTGAGGTGGCATTCGTTTGTCAGTTGACATAATCATATAAATAATCACTTTAAAGCAAAAATTCAATTTCAGCGGTGTCTGGAAATATATATGCATCGAAGGAACTAGAGCAGCTCGTTTTAGAAGCAATAAGGGTACGTATTATTACAAGCATATTATCAATAGATACATTTAATATGGCAATTTCATTTTTATTTATATTAAATTAAAAAAAATTAGCTTCACGCTATATCCCGCACACAGCAGGGTAGGCAGAGGGAACCTAGTGTTAAGACACTCCGTTCCATTTCACGTTCCACGAAATATTTAACTAAATATATTTAAAAAATTACTTTTAATTTTTTTTTTAATATACATTTTGTATTAGTAAATAATATAAGAGGCCAGTCGTGGCGCAGTGGCACGAAGTGTGACTGTAAAACCGACTGGTTGTGGGTTCAATCCCCGCTCGAGGAGATGAAATATTTATTTAAATTTATATTTCCATTTCTTCGCTCTGGTGTCAAGGCTAAGCGCGGCGTTGAGTTCTGCCACTCAACACGCAATGCCTCCAGAATTCTGCAGAAAGTGGGAAATGGAGTGTCTTAACACTAGGTTCCCTATGCCTACCCTGCTGTGTGCGGGATACAGCGTGAAGCTGATTTATTTTATTTTTATTTAAGTTTTTTCTATACAATTTGGATAATAATAACAATAAAGAACTTTTTTTAGAACAACAAAACAGAACAATTTGATTTGGAAAATTATATAAGTGAAGCTTGTGCACCGCAAGTATCAACGAAGCCAGATTTTCCAGCCTTAGGACGCAGGACAAGTGAAACGAGTAAAAATTTTAAAATATTTTTTCTGGATAATTAATGTTTCTAGCTTAAATTTTTTTCGTATTTTCAAAGAACATCTTTTTTGTATAAAATTTACTTAGCCGTACTTATATTTCAGAATGTTTGGAATATATTTGGGAAATGGAAGATAGAGAAAATAAGACTGACACTCTGGAAAATTGTAAGTAGTGGTCAATTTAATGTCGAAAATTATATTTAAGATTTTCCTTAATTTACAATTTGTTTATAAATAATGGATGGTTTTTCGTAAAATTAAATTATAGCAATTATATATTTATATTTAATATAATTTTAGGTCGAAATTTTATATTAAATCAAATTAAAAAGCTTATAGTTAAGGAAATTTCTTTTGTATCAATACCCGTCATTTTTGGTGGACGAGCTGCGGTTTCCGATGAATTTCCACACATGGTGAGTAATTTTTGTTATGAATGCAAATATGAAATGCGAAGTTAATCTCCGCTACTCAACACACAGTGTCTTGAAATCGGACAGAAACTGGAAAACGGAGTGCTTTTACACTAGGTTCTTTCTCATGGTCTGCTGCAATAAAATATGAAATTAAGCTGCTTTATTTTAACGAATTCTATAGTATATATGAAAAAATGGAAAGAAATTATTTAATTTTTTAAATTCTGAATTGCGGTAGTTAAAATTGGGTTTAAAATATGATCATTTTTAATATCTTCATACTACTATTCCTTGCCAACTTTTAATTTTAGGGTGCTATCGGATGGAGAGCAAAAAATGAGACACAAAAATGGATTTTCAAGTGCGGAGGAACATTAATTAGCAAGAACTTCCTATTGACGGCCGCACATTGCTCTAAAATATCACTAAGAAATACAATAGATGTTGTCCAAATACAGCCGGAAGTTGTACGTCTTGGAGTCGAGAATATTGCAGATAAACATGTATGACTGTTGTGAAATTATATTCAGTAAATGTAGTCAAATTATATATGATAGGACGGGACAGTCGGGATAAAGAGCGGCGTTAAGTTACGCCATTGCGCCACGACAGCTTCTTTCAATTTACATCATATCATTTTGATGTAACCCACTGCGTCTCTCTGTGTCAAGTGTCATTCGAAGGCAAAAAGTGGTTTAACTTTTTATATATTTGTAATAGAATCATATAAGTTTAATTGAAGAATTTAATTTATCTTGTTTTGTATTTTTTCAGGCCAACATTCATGGCGCTGCTGAAGATGTAAAAATCAAGAGGTTCATAGTACACCCTCTATTTGATCCTCCTAAGAAATATTACGACATCGCCCTCATAGAGTTAGAGAATGACGTTAAATTTAAAAGTAATATTCAACCGGCGTGTCTGTGGACGGACCCGGTGTACCAACAACTTGGCCCAAAAGGGACTCTCACCGGATGGGGATATACTGAAAAAGGTATATTCTTTTATTACTCGAGATTTATCATTTTTGACAAGTTAGGTTAAAAGTTGTTTTATGTGTATATGATATATTATAGACCACCTCAACTAGACTGTATTACGTAAAATTAACTTAAGAAGAGGTAGTCAGAGAGAACGGAGCGGCCAAAGCTACGATCTCCACATACCTCTTTCGCTTCGTCCACTGTCATCAACCTCTACATACATGCTCTCTGGAGGATTCTCATGCTTTTATATTTATCTGTATCTTTGATACTGTGTTTTCAAACGAGGTTTTCTCCTACCTCCCTTACCACTCGCTTTTCCATCATAGATCTCTTTTGCCAACCTTTATGTATTGAAGTATAGAAATTTATGATGTGGGCCATTTAACTTTTGATTTTTTAATATCTTTAATATAATTTCGAAACATAGATAAAATTTAGCTTATCGACAGGCTATCCAGAAGACAAGTTGCAGACAGCGGTTGTAGATTTCATAAATAGTGATCTATGTGATCAGATGTTATTTAACTATCGCAATAGGAACTGGCGCGGACTCCATCCAGACCAGATCTGCGCTGGAGTTCTAGCGGGTGGGGTTGACACTTGCCAGGTAATGTCTCAACTTGAAATCTTCTTCTTTAATCTTCAGCTTCGCGCTGTATCCCGCATACAGCAGGGTAGGCAGAGGAAACCTAGTGTTAAGACACTCCGTTCAACACTTTCTGAATTCCGAATTCTGGAGGCATTGCGTGTTGAGTATTCAATTTGAAATATTTTCATTTATTATATACACATGTTCATAACGTTCTTTGGAAGGATGAGGCTGTTAAAGCAATGGTTACTAATAAAAGGAAAGGAACCCCCAACTATGACCATCGCGTTTTCTGCTTAAACATTATGTATATATGACTAATATAGGTTTTTATTATAAGTAAGAATTGTACCCATGACCACCGATTCGGAAGTCAAACCAGTGACCGTGACGTTATAAATGTGAATATGAATTCGGCTGTTTTTATTGAAATGCCTTTTTCCGCTTCAACACTTATCCGATCATCATGAAATTCAACGTAATGGATAACTTGTCTCATAAAGCCAGACGTACGCCTTCAACGAGATTGGGCAAGAAATTAGTGTTATATTCTAATATTTTTTTTGTTTTACTAAACTATTGAAATATTTTTGGCATAGTGTAAGTAGTACATTCCATTACATTTTTTAGTGTTTTAGGCGAAACCTTAGCCATTTGGCTTTCATCATATACCTCCACAGTTCCTGATAAGTACGGGATAAACATTTCACTTTTTTATATTTACGTTGTATCCCGCACATAGCAGATTAAGCAAAAGGAACCTAGAAACCTAGTGTTAAGACACTCTTTTAGAGAGTAGAGAGAAAGAATTAAACTCAATTAGATGATGTGCGATTGTGATAAGCGAGAATAGAGTAATTTGTCATTACTATGGTTTAGTCAGGGAATTACAAACACCGAATAGCCTATTAGAAGATCAGTAAAACTAAATGGCAATTTGCGCCGTCGTGATATACAATTTTTTTTTACTTTGATAAAGAAGCACAGATCAATGCTGAGTTCTGACACTCAGTACGCAATATCTCGAAATAGTGGTGCGTGGAGAACGTAGTCTTAACACAAGGTTACCTCTGCCTTCCATACAATATGAAAGATATAGGGTGTAGCTTATAAAATAAATATTTTTAACATTACAGGGCGACTCTGGCGGTCCACTTCAAGTGAATATTCCTTTAAAAACAGAAGGTAAAATGTATTGGATACTTGGCGTGACGTCATTTGGAGTGAAGTGTGGAAGGAAAAATCAACCCGGCGTATATTCTAGGGTATCTAGTTTTGTTGACTGGATAGAAGAAACTGTTTGGGGCCCTATAAATAAAACTGAACATAATAAAATTTGAATTGAAATATAATAAATTATTAATAATAAGAAATAATATATTTTTTTTCCAATTTGCGTATGAAATGTGTGATGTTTAATATAATCAAAAACTAATTATTCGTTTTCATTTTTTTATATATTTTTTAGTTTAAGGAAACTAGTGTTAAAACTCCACCATTTCTCAATTTCCGAATCCTGGAGGTATTGCGTGTTGCGTGGCAAAACTCAACCCGGCACTTTGCCTCGCTACCAGAAACGGGAAATGCAAATCCTAATTATATTTTTTTAAGTGAGAACAGAACCTAAACTGTCGCATTAACGGTCGCACGATTGCGCCCCTGCACCATGACTGCCCTAAATACATACACATATACAAATATTTCAAAGTACAGCTTTGTTCCACTCCCATTCTTTCATAATACTTTACCAAGACCAACAGATGTGACAATTCATAGATTTATCGTCCAGCTAAAGTATATTTTTCTTATATTATAATATTTCAGACGTTGCTCTGTAAAATTGAAATATTAACTTCGACTCACAATATGTCCCGCATATCTTGAAAACTTGTGATACGGTATGCTACTTTAAAATTGTTTTTGACTTGGGAATAAAACTCAGCCACTTTTAGGTATAGAAAGGTTTAAGAATTTTCCTTCTACATAATATACAGAATATTTTTTATGCGGTATATTTTAGTTAATATACATATATATTATTTTTTTAATAGCAAATTCTTTTAAATTCATATATTTATGTATGGTAATGGTAATTAATGGTTGTAGTTAGAATCGACTATGACAGAATTTCCAACATAAATGTCAAGCATTGTTGTCTATTATATACTGTTTACGCGTTTTTTTTATTATAAGCAGACTACTTGGATATAGAAATGAGGATAGTAGGGAGCGGAATGTTTTAATAGTGGGTTTCCTCTGCGACTCGTCTAAGTAATGATTTTGTGTGTGTGTGTGTGTGTGCGTGCGTGCGTGCGTGAGTGCGTGCGTGCGTGCGTGCGTGCGTGCGTGCACTGCGGCTGATGAGACACTGATTGTACATTTCGAGACACTCGTGTTTAAACACAGACACTCGATGTATACACTGAGGGTACTTTGTATAGTGTCGCAGTCTTTTCGTACCATAACAACTTATAGACTGAGCTCCCAAGGCCCCCAAACCTACGTGACTTCAGGAAAGCTAAAAGTTTGAGAATGATTAGTCTAATTCAATATTAAGACGGTATGCGTACTTACTAACTTGAAAGTGGGACCTTTTAACACTAACTAAAAGTAACACGCCCATCTAAAATCTATTTAAATATGCTTTGAAGAATAATGTAAAAAAAGTACATTTATTATTGCCAAACTCTACGTGGGCCTGTACTTCCTCCCAACGTCCTAAAGGTTGTTTATAATTGGGGCAAACTACCTACTGAGATTAACCTTTAATAGGCGCTACCCATGAAAGGGCCCCACTTTCTAGTTAGTAAGTATGCATACTACTTAAAGACTAATAATCCTCAATATTTGAGCTATTCTAAAATAACGTAGGTCTGCGGGCCCTGGGATCTTGGGCTATTACTGTATGTCATGACTGACTAAACAGTAAATTTTTAGACTGACATTAATAGACTTCGTAGTAGTAATTGTTTTTTCACAGTTAAACACAATGCAGCAATGGAGTAATTATATCTGCCCTACGTGTAAGAAGGACAGACGTACGGACATTTTTTTTTTTTAGCTTAATATTTAAACACTCTATTCCCGTAAAGACGCTTCTGTTCCCCACATCCCGTCGAATTCTGGAGGCATTGCGCGTTGAGTGGCGGAGCTAAACGCCGCCCTTTGCCTCAAAAATATAAAGTATTTTATTTTCTCGAGTGGTAAAACCATAATCTGTCGCGTTTGCAACGCACGCTGTGACTCGCTTCTCATGAAATGATAAAAATAATCCTGCACCTAAACTGAAGATAATACTCTGGTAAACCTTTGAAACATCTACATACATATATTCTGTTTTATACATAAAAAAATAAATGGAAAGCCGAGTGGCTACACCGAAATAATTTCACGTCCTCTCCAGAATTTTCATTAAATTATTTTAACTCTGACTCAATCGCAAGCAATTTATATAAAGATTAAAGAGAGAAAGATCTCTTTTAAAGATAGAGTGAATTTGGAGAATTCGCCCTGGAAAATATTCCTATATTCTCATATTAATTAATAATTATCTAAATATATAATAAAATGAAACCGTAAACTAAACGCACATCATTACGCTCCGGACGATTTAGTAACAATTTCAAATATTTTAACAAAATTAAAGACTTCCAATTAATTTACTAATTGCTCTGTCGTTCAAACACAAAATAAAATACATAAAAAATATCATTTTTTCACCTATTTGATTTCGTATTGATGATTATTTAGCTTCACGTTTCTTTTCGCATACCAAATTATAGTCGTACAGAAATCGAAAGATTATGTTATATAATGTAATATTCTGTTCTTCATTCATTTCTTCTGTTCCATATTCCATTCTTCTTCATTCCGTTCGTTTCACCCAATTTCTCCACTTGACGCTGAATCAACTATAACATTCGTCCACGTGCGAATCGAACCCACAACCGTCGCATTGTGGTCCCTGTCCCACGACAGTCACTGCATTAACAATATAACATAGATTATTAAATAATGCATAGATTTTTCTACAACGGAACAAGTAAATGGGGAACGGAGTGTCTTAACACTAGGTTCCCTCTGCCTACCCTGCAGTGTGCGGGATACAGCGTGAAGCTGATTTATTTGATTTGATTAGATTTTATTTTTGTACAATTCGTGTAATACAGAGCATGTACTTGTTACCGACCAAACAAGTAGTTTCCTCACGAACGTGTCGTAAAATGAAAACTACAAACAATAAAACTAGCCTTTGCCTTCGCAAGCGGATATCCAGAAGACGTAGGCTTAAAGCGACTTCAGTCACACCGCAGTGTTACTTTTTTCTGTTTTATTTATATTTTAAGTGAGAAGTTCATAAAAAAAAACAATCGATTTGTAGGATTCTTCAATAGATCTTGACTTTTTTAATGATACTTATTGAGAAAACATGTAAATATTATTAATTATCTCTGGATAGCCGAAATATGTAAAAAATCTCCCTACAGAGATGCTAACAACATACTCGAACGTATGGCTTAGTGGTCAGAGCGCTTGATCGGTTTCTAGGAGGCGCGAGTTCGAATCCCGCTACTTTAAAATGTTTACACGTTTTCTAAATAAATATTTATTTAATGAGTTTATACTTTTTAGTATAATCAGAATGAACAGAATTTTTAGATTAGGTCGTTTCGATTTTAATTATTTCAATTGTATTTTAATCAATTTCAAAGAAGAAAAACTCCATCCATCGATTAATTTATGTAAGAAAGTACGTTCGTATTAGTCCCATTACCTCCAAGTCTGGATCTGATGATGAAATCTCCAAGAAGTTGTGGGAAATTTTAAAAAAATTATAAGCATTTACATTTGACACTACAAGTGATTTTTTATTATTAGGTTATAAATTTATATTTCTATCATTTAAAATATTTATGATATTTTACGAGTCATGCAAAGTCAGTTAATTTCAGTTCTACAGTTGGAATGTCTTATCGTGGTTGGAAAAGTGTAAGTTGTAAAAATTTTAAATACGTCAAATAAATAAAACTAAAATATATACCTCCTTAACTTGTTACTAAGATAACTTATTTGTCTTGTTAAAAATATATATTAACAGCATGTCCTGCATCGCAAAGAGAACCAAATCACAAAAAAACCAAACAAAAAAAAACTATTGACTTACAATCACAAAATGACTTTTGTAGACAAAGTGTAATGCCTCGGAAAATTCGGTGGAAAGTGAGGAACGGAGTGTCTTAACACTATGTGACCTCTGCTTGCCCTGTTGTGTACGGAATACAGCGTGAATCTGATTGTTACTATCAACATTTACAGTTTTATATTTCGCTGCAAGCTATACCCTGCACTTAACAAGGTATTGTAGGAAACTTTTAACTATAAGAAACTTTTAAGAAATTTGAAAGAGAAGGGAACCTGGCGTGTTCTGGCCCAGTGGTGTCGAGATACAATATTAACATTAAGTTACTTCCGTTTCCCATTTTCCGGTGAATTCTGAAGGCATTACATGATGAATGACGCAACTTAACGCTTTGCCTCAATACCAGAGCAAAAAAATGAAAATATACATTTAAATAAGTATTTCAGTTTTCGAGTGGGAATCGAACCCACAACTTTTCACATTTACAGTGGCATGCTAGTACCCGACTGGACTGGACTGGCCTAAAACCTTAATAATTTTACACAAAACAAACACTAATAACAATACAAGGACTTAGACTAACGTGACTGTGTAAGAGGCGGCCAGCTTAAGAGTAATCTTCTATTTGAGGGAGCGATTTGTCTAGTAGACGGATAGACTGGATCCACCAAGTCAGCCTGATCCCTAGGTCCTGGTCGGTTCGAGACGCACTCGCTTATTGCAATCACTGTGATACTACCATGTAGTGGTTAAAACGCTTAAAATGAAAGCAATTTTAGAATTGTTTGAAAAAAAAAAATATTTTTTAGTTTTTTTTTTTTGTTTTTAACTAATATAATGTCTTTTATAAATTTAATGAATGCCGGTTGCACAAACTAAAAAGCACGACTCATTGTCACGTTCCACCTGAGCACAGTGCAAGCGAGAGTCTGGAATGAACGATAGAGAGGCATGATCGGCGATCGACTTCATATTTTGGCAAATTAATATATCGAAAAATTAAATTTTCCATTATCTCTTTCTTTAAATTACACAAAATAATGAAAAAAACATTGATACTAATTCAATTTAATACATAAAAGTAATTTAATATAATTTTCTCTTATAACGTTTTCGCGTAAAATTTCCGCCGTAAACCAACTTAATAAACAATCATTTACTTAAATAGAATATTAAAAAAATACAATTTTTAATATATCTTATATTCATTAATTTTACTTACATGTTATAATAAAATCTTTTTTAATGATGTAACATATTTATATATAGATTCACCCCTTTGACTTGAAAAGGTTATTATGTTCAGTTTTCTTTTCAGGAGCCCAAACGATTTCTTCTATCCAGTCAACGAAACTAGATACCCTAGAGTATACGCCGGGTTGATTCCTCTTTCCGCACTGCACGCCAAACGACGTCACGCCAAGTATCCAATACATTTTACCTTCTGTTTTTAAAGGAATATTCACTTGAAGTGGACCGCCTGAGTCGCCCTGTAATGTTAAAAATATTTTTTTACTAGTTACACGCAGCGAAGGCAAAAGTAAGTGTTAAGACTCTACGTTCTCCAAACACCGACGGCGTAAATTGCCATTTAGTTTTACTGATCTTCTAATAGGCTATTTGGTGTTTGTAATTCCCATTAAACTAAACCATAGTAATGACAAATTACTCTATTCTCGCTTATCACAGTGGCACATCATCTAACTGAGACCAATTCTCTCTCTCTCTCTCTACTCTCTAACAGAGTGTCTTAACACTAGGTTTCCAGGTTCCTTTTGTCTAACCTGCTATGTGCGTAATACAGCGTAAATATAAAAAAGGAAATATTTATCCCATACTTATCAGGAACTGTGGAGATGAAAGCCAAATGGCTATGGTTTCGCCTAAAATACTAAAGAATATAATGGAATGTACTAAAACTATAGCATGAAAATAAATAATAAAGTACAAAAATGTTTTAATAATTTAGTAAAGCAAAAAAAATATTACAATATAAGACTTATTTCTTGTTCAATCTCATTGAAGGCGTACGTCTGGCTTTATGAGACAAGTTATCCATTACGTTGAATTTCATGATGATCGGATAAGTGTCGAAGCGGAAAAAGGCATTTCAATGAAAATAGTCAAATTCGTATTCACATTTATAACGTCACGGTCGCTGGCTTGACTTCCGCATCGGTGGTCATGGGTACAATTCTTATTTACAATAAAAGCCTATTTTGTTCATATTATAAGATTTTAGTAAAATATATGAGTACAAGTCCAAGTGAGGCCAGTCGTGGCGCAGGGACACAAAGTGTGACTTTAAAATCGACTGGGTGTGGGTTCGATCGCCACTCGAGGAATTGATTTATATATTTACATTTTCATTTCGTCGCTCTGGTGTCGAGGCAAAGGACGGCGTTGAATTCCGCCACTCATCAAACGCGCAATGCCTTTACAACTCGGCGGAAAATGGGGAACGTAGTGTCTTAACACTAGGATCCCTCTGCCTACTCTGCTGTGTGCGGGCAACAGCACAGTAAATCTGATTTTATGAGTACAAGGCAGGATATTGTGGCTTATTGTGGACAATCCCCATCTGGGAAAACCCACAGTTGGAAATTCCTTTGATTGGGAATTGACATGCAACTAGTGCTTTTGCAGTCTGAACTTTATAAAATACGTTATAAATCAATAAAATAAATAAAACCTGGCAAGTGTCAACTCCACCCTCTAGAACTCCAGCGCAAATCTGATCTGAGCGAAACCCGCGCCAGTTTCTGTTGCGATAGTTAAATAACATCTGATCACATCGATCATTTCTCATAAAGTCTACAACCGCTGCCTGCAGTTTGTCTTCTGGATAACCTGTTGTTGAAATAATTGGTAATTAGGATGCTTTAATTTAAACAATATCTTTGTGAAATAAAATTTTAATCTTTACAAATTTAAAAGATGGAGGGAAGGCTGTAACATTTATAGTAATTTAAACAAAAATATTTAGTTTTTCTAATAATCTATTCAAATGTTTTCTATCGATGATCTCCTACATAACACACTCAACGTTTTAATTATTACTACCATTACTATTCATTTAAAAAGTGCAATTTCGTCATTGTTGCTTCAAATTGAATCGTATTCAACCGTTTAGCGGTATCGATGCTACTTCACACAGCAGCCAAGTCTAAATTCGTCACAATATAACACCAAGGTATATTATTCTCTCTAAATGTTCAGAAAACTAAGAAACCAAGATTTCGATACACTTTAACATATACTAATACCTTTTTCAGTATATCCCCATCCGGTGAGAGTCCCTTTTGGGCCAAGTTGTTGGTACACCGGGTCCGTCCACAGACACGCCGGTTGAATATTGCTTTTAAACTCAACGTCATTCTCTAACTCTATGAGGGCGATGTCGTAATATTTCTTAGGAGGATCAAATAGAGGGTGTACTATGAACCTCTTGATTTTCACATCTAATACATCCCCGTGAATATTGAACTGGAAAAAAAAACAAAATAAGATAAAAAAAGCTGATATGAAATGAATAATGATTTGTTATTCTATGGTTAACAATAAATCACTTTATCTATCTCTTTCCATTATTAGATAACTTTAAAAGAGGCTGTTGTCGCTCACCGGCAACAATTCTGACTGTAAACAGAAATCAAAGTGTGTGTCTGTGCTACAACTCTTTATATAATTTTAGCTTCGCGACGCGTACCACGAAGCAAAGGGAAAGTTAACAGAACCTGGAAAAGGTTCACTCTGAAAAACACTCCGTTTCCCACTTTCCTCCGAATTTTCGATGCATCGTGTATTGGGATGCGAAACGCAATGCCGCACTTTTCCGCACTTTGCCGCGCTTTGCTTGTGCTCTTGCGCCACGATGACCGTAATTTTGCAGAATCCTATTAATACCTGGTCATCTGCAATATTTTCAACTCCAAGACGTACAACTTCCGGCTGCATTTGGACAACGTCCATTGCTTTTCTTAGTGATATTTTGGAGCAATGTGCGGCTGTCAATAGGAAGTTCTTGCTAATTAATGTTCCTCCGCATTTGAAAATCCATTTTTTTGTCTCATTTTTTGCTCTCCATCCGATGGCACCCTAAAATAAAAGATTTTTATGCGTAATATATAAATATAAATTCGCCTAACACTGTATCCAACATATAGACAACAAGGTTCCATTTTTTTTTTAATTAGTTAGTTGGTTCTTTCTCTCTGCATTTATTATGAAATTTTAATGACAGTATGGAGTTAAGGATTCTTTAGCTAAAAGCATCGTTCCGCATTAACAGAGTAGGAGAAAATCTAGTTTTAAGACACTCCGTTCTCAGTTTTCCCCCTAAATTCGGGTAACTTTATATTGAGTGGGAGAACTCAACAACAACTTGACATTTACTTTAGTTTTATAACACAAATTACTCACCATATGTGGAAATTCTCCGGGAGCCGCAGCCCGTCCGCCGAAAATGACGGGCGAATTAATCACAAAAAGAAATTCCGGAAGTATACCCTTCTGAATCTGACTTATAATAAAAAGTCGACCTAAAACATATATTTTATAGATGTTTTAGGTCGACACACATATATATTTGTCATCATTAAAATCGTTCAATCAATCAATCAATCAATCAATCAACTTATGTTCAAAATCATTTGTTAAAAGAATAGTCGTCACTACTTACAAATTTCCATCGTTTCAGTCTCATTTTCTCTATCTTCCATTTCCCAGATGTATTCTAAACATTCTGAAATATGATTACAAATTAGTTTTATTTAATACTATTAAATAATATGTATATATGTATTAAATTGCTTTAGATATGTACATTTTTTTTTATCAGCTTCACACTGTATCCCGCACACAGCAGGGTAGGCAGAGGGAACCTAGTGTTTTTTAGACTCTCCGTTCCCCACTTTCTGCTGAATTCTGGAGGCATTGCGTGTTGAGTGGCAGAACTCAACGCCGCGCATATCCTCGACACCAGAGCGAAGAAATGGAAATATAAATTTAAGTAAATATTTCATCTCCTCGAGTGGGGATCGAACCCTCAACCAGTCGGTTTACAGTCACACTTCGTGCCGCTGCGCCACGATTGGTCTCAATAGATATGTACATACAGATGTTTAATATAATAACAATACTTATATCGAAAATCAATTTCTACTACTTACTCGTTTCACTTGTCCTGCGTCCCAAAGTTGAAAAATCTGGTTTAGTTGACACGTGCGGTGCACAAGGCTCTCCTTTGTAATTTTCAAAATCGAAATTTATTGTTTCATTTTTCTAAAAATAAGAACTTTAAATTGGTTAACCCCTCAAATGTCTTATGTCAGACAGATAAAAAGTTTAAAATCATATCAATCAATATTGAGTAAATAAACATATTTACTACAAAAAGTACAATTATTAAGAAATTACAGACAGAATTATATTAATATCAGTTCAAGCGGGCGAAGCCGTTGGCGGGCCGCTATTTTTATACCTGTATTGCTTCTAAAATGAACTTCTCTAATTCATCCGTCGCATATGTTTGTCCAGATGCCGCTGAAATTATAATAAACATATATGTATATATTTGTATCCATAAAAACGGAAAAACAAAAAGATAAATAGTTTTTTTATTTTAAATATTACATATTTAAGGAACCCCAGAACTCGGCTGAAATTGGGAAACGGAGTGTCTTAACACTAGGTTCCCTCTGCCTACCCTGCTGTGAACGGGATACAGTGTGAAGCAGATTTTTTTTACATATTTTAGGCCAGTGGAATAGCCTTACTCACATCATTCATCGCTATCCAATTTGCAGACAAGGCGTATTAAGTGGCGGAACCAAACGCCGTGATCTTTATACTGTACCAGGGAATTAAAAATAATATTATATATATGTAAAAACTTTTATAAATTAAGATAGAGATAGTCTTTGTTCTCTTTGTGTTTGACCGGTGCTATGGCAACAAAGTATTCGACGTAAAAGCCCCACATACTTAATATATACGAATATGTACACGCATGTTAATAGATATATAAAAAATCCTTCTTATTTATATACTTAACCACCACTTAACCAGCGGCGGCGTTGAGTTCCGCCACTCAATACTAATTGCCTCTACAACATGGCGGAAATTGGAAAACGGAAGTGTCTTTATGAGAACCGAGTATGTTAAAACTAGGTTCCCGGGTTCCGTCTGCCTACGGCATGCGGAAGAGGAAATAAAATATAAATAATTAATTGACTTAATTATAAATAAATACATACCAACAAATAAACTGACGAATATAACTAACACCCACATTGTATTATACTACTTACTATTACATTTAATAATTTATATATATTTATTTATTAATAAAAGATATCAAAAACGCGTGCACATCTACAAAGGATCAAACTCGTTCTTGAAGGCTAACGACGTAAATACCAGAACCATTGCCGACATGAGACGTCACTATAATAATTATTATGTTCTAATTTTTAAATGTATATTATATTATGTAATACATTACTTTAATGCAGTGTTTCCCAACGTGGGGCCCACGCCCCACTCAATTAACCTTTCGCTGTGGTCCATTATATGCAGCGCATAGGTCTAGTCGAAATAAACGGTTGTAATAGTTTGTTGATTTAATTAATATTCATATATATTGTATAGATATAATTGATAAGTTTTTGATTTCATTTTTATAACAAGGGGGTATTAAAAATTTTAGATAAGTTAAGATGGGGCATGGCACAAAAAAGATTGGGAAACACTGCTTTAATGCATTTAATAATGCTTGTTTGTATTACAGCTTGTTTGAAGTGGTTGTAAATTCGATAATAAATTTACGCTATATCCAGCTTTTCCCCACTTTCTGCTGGATTCTGGAGGCATTGCGCGTTGAGTGGCAGAACTCAACGCCACACTTTGCATCGGCACCAGAGCGAAGAAATGCAAATTAAAATAAATATTTCATTTCCCCGAGCGGGAATCGAACCCACAACCAGTCGGTCAGTCGGTTTCGAAGTTATACTTTGTGCCCCTGGCCCAGGACTGAATATAATTATTTCTATATTAATTATAAGGAAATATGTATTATATTATATTTATGAATGTTTAATTTATGAATTCAAATAAACAAATGTTTTCCCGCATATATATGATTTCTATATCACAATTTTAATTAATTTTCCTTATACAAATGCTATATTTCAGTTTCACCTTGTATTCCGCATGTAGCAGAATCAAAATCGATACATTACATTTTTTTTACTTCACGCTCTATCCCGCACATAGCAGTATAGGTAAAGGAAACCTAGGAACCTAGAGTCATTACTGACTCACTGACATTTCGTTCGCATTACGTGTTGAGTGAAGGAACTCAACGCTGCGCTTAACCTTACGGGGTTAAGTGCAGCGTTAAGAGCGAAGAAATTAAGTCTTGCCACAGGAACCCTGCACCAGCAGGTAAACCTGCACCACATTCTGACAATGAGTATTGGGTGACAGAACTCAAGACCCCACTGTATCTAACCAGAGCCGGAAAATGAAAATTGATTTTTTGATTTAATGATTGAATCCGCTACTACCGATTTGACAGAAGGTAACTGTCCTAATGCGCCACGGTGGACAACACGCAATGCTTCGAAAAATTTGGCGGAATGCGAGGAACGGGATTTCTCAACACTAGGTTCCCTTTGTTCCCTACCCTGCTGTATGATAGATATAGCGTGAAGCTTATTTATTTTATTAAATAGTGACCAAAGTAAAGTTTAAACGGTTGGAACTGACAGGAGGATTATAGAAGATTAATTTCAATCAATGGGGATGAACGAAAAATGGACGATGTTGCTGTATAATAGCATTTGTTGATCAACTGATTTAAATGATCAATGAACTGTAACGTGTTATAGGTTTTTTTGTATATTATATATATAAAATATATCTATTTTAGGCTGTATAGTATGTTTTGTGGGTTCGATTTCCATTCGGAGAAAGGAATTGTCATCATTTCCTCGTTCTGCTATCATGATGAAGCGTGGCGTTGGTCAGCCCCCTAATACGCAATGTCTTGAAAATTTTGCGGGAAGTTAGAACCAAGTGTAAGATACTTCATCCCTGCGGTCCTTCGTTAATTTAAACTAGGTTCCCGTAGCTTAAGCTGATTTATAAAAAAAAAAGCTTTATAACTCCAGAACATGTAACAACAAACAATAAATCATACTTTACAAAACAAAAAAGCATTCTAATCAAGAGGAAAGACGAATGGAAGTGAATATAACGAACAAACAAACAAACATACATCCAATATATCGAGATATTAAATGAATTGCTTAATGGAGCCGACTAAACTGAAACTTGTCAAAGTGGTGTTCGCGATAACTCGCAACTACTGCTTAGTTAAAATGTTACTAGTTTTGAACAGGGAAGTATAAATTAGAAATCTGATATGGTAACTCATTCATTTTATAATACTACGAAAAATATTTAATAGTTTTTGCACATCTTCAAAGTTAGTTAGGAGGAACTTAGGAAGCAAAATTGTTTTCCCGAAAAGATATAAAAATTTGAACGTGGTGGGATTTGATCTTGCGCCTATACGTATGTTGTTAGCATCTCTTTAGGGAGATTTTGACGAATTTCGATTTCATAATAATGGATACCGTGTGAGGCATTTTTATAAAATTCATTTGCTTTTTTATATTAAATAAACATTATATACCTATATTAAGGCCTTAGTGCCTGCAAAGCCTCCAGAATTCTGTAGGAAATGGAGAAAAGAAGTACCATAATATGAACAGAGTGTCTTACCAATAGGTTTCATCTGCCTACCCTGCTATGCACAGGATACAGCGTGACGCTGTAACCTAGATATAAATACTACCCTAACTGATATTCGAACTTATAACTATTGCTCCGTTTGCTTCAGACAGACACCTTAAATAAATTAATTAATATTTAATTTATTTTATATGTCATTATATTCTTTTATACCTCCTCGTGACTAAGGCGAGCTTTGAAAATTACAATGACGATGTTCTTGGATATGATTATATAGTTCTGATGTGTTAGTGATTCGAACTATTTCTTATATAATATATATATATATATATATATATATATATATACATCTTTTTAACTTGAGGCTGTATCCAGCATTTAAAAGGATAAAGGTAAGGGCCTCGTTTCACACTTTTTGCTTTCTTTTCAATACATTGTGTGTTGGATAGCGGATTTCAACGCCCCGCTTTGTTTTGTCACCAGAGAGAGTTTATGGAAATAATGATTTCCCCTAAGTGAGAATCGAATCCACAACTAGTGCATTACTAATAAGACGCTATACCGCTGTACAATGACAGCCTATATTAATGTAATTTAGGATATTTAAGGACGTTTTTCAGTAGTTGCACAATATTTAGAATACGACTGTAAACGAAACGGTTGTGAAATATTTAACATTTTCATTTCTTCGCTCTGGTGACGATGTGAAGTGCAGCGTTGAGTTCCGCCACTCAATACGCAATGCCTTACTGGGAACGAAGGTTCCATGTGCGGGATATAACGTGAAGATAAAAAACGATCAATAAAAAACATAATAAACCATTGATGTTATCAAATAAGTAACAATTTTATTTAAAGTTAGCTATAATAAACTACTTTACCAATAGCTGTAGAACTAATGTATTTTAACTTAAGAGATTCTCAACTTTAGATGTTGTTTTCATCAGAAATTGTAAGGGAACCCTCAAGGGTCCTTAATTGATTTCACCGCAAGTACTATACGATCGTTCAGAATTTAATTGCCTACTAGTTGCCCTTTGCTTGGCCGCGGACGGGCGGGCGGTTCTATTTGCCACGTCCGTCACAAAATAGCATCATTATCGAGTGTTTCACTTTGATGTTAGTACTTTTTATATGTGCCTCTTTTAGATTTGAATTTTGAACTAACTAATTTTAGCCATTTTGGCCTACATTTCTATCTTTTTTGTAGTATTGGACGAGAGACGGCAATATAATCTCTGTTTTTATTTATTCTGTTTATATAAAGTAAAAAATTAAGTTCATAGGGAAAGCTTTGTATTCGACTTAACATTCGATATCAAATCATTTTTTTTATGGTAGAGTACTTTTAATGACCATTTTAGTATTATTTCAATAATTACCACAGCATATCAAATACGTAACTTTTGGTAAGTAACTAAATGGGTAATATGAAATCGTTACAGTAATTTCTTATCATTAGAGCCATGCAAATAAATCTCTGTAAAAAGTAAAAATTAAAACTTCAATAATTTAAAAATATTTATATAAATTTCAAATTAACTTTAATTTCCTCTCTCGTAACAATAAGCGGCGTTAAGCTCAGATACACAACACGCAATGTCTCAAAAAAAATTGGACAAAAAGTGGGAGTGTAGTAACACTAGGTTCCCTTTTCCTTGCTATAGGCGGAACAAAACATAAAGCTAAAGTTAACTTTTCTTTTCATTTTATGGATCAATTTAAGACTCTATAGATTCTCAATATCACCTCCCATTATAGGAATAGAAAGTAGCCATTACGGCCGGTGTTCATTATACTACTTACATGAAAATTACCTTTTCCTTATAAGGAACCTATCAAATATAGATAACTCTGTTTTAATTTTTATAGCAAAATTGCTTTTACGTTTTTCTTGACGTTAATGATAATAACAGCATTTTGCCGTATTATTTATTGTTTTTAGTTTTTTTTATGTGCCAGTTGTGACACAGTGACAAAAACGCGTGACTGTAAACGCTACAGGTTGTGGGTTCGATGGCCACGCGAGGTAAAGATATATTTCATATTTTTATTTTCTCATATTTGTTTACATTTATATTGCCACACTTGAACACGCAGCGCCTCCAGAACTCAGCGGAAAGTGGGGAACGGTGTGTCTTAACACTAGGTTACCTTTGCCTACCCTGTGTGCGGGATAAAGCGTGAAGTAGATTTTTTAATTTTAATTTTCTCTCTCCAGAATTCAGTTAAATATGGGATCAATGCCTCTAGAATTCAGCGAAAATTGGGAAACGGAAATATCTCAATGGCAACAGAATGTTTTAACATTATGTTCTCAGGTTCCCTATGCGTACTACTATCTTTGGGACATAGCGTGAAGTTATAAAACGTATTGTTTTTAATAGATTTACATACAACCAAATTTGAATATGATATTGTATAAAAATAATTTCCTTTAAATATCATAACAATTTAATTAAAACATATACTCACACCTGGAATAGTGTTCTACAAAACTATTTACTAAGTAAAGCAAATATTCAACACAAAACTTTAATTTAAAACGTTTGAAACACACGGTTTCAAAGTATTGGTGAAGGAAACTAGCGTTTTTGCATATTATAATAATAATATTCCAATGCGCAGCGGTTTAGTATCTGATTGTAAACGCGAAAGTCGTGGGTTTCATGCCCTGTCGGTAAAAATGATGTATTGCCATTTCCTCCCTCTGGTAATAGGACAAAGCGAAGCCTTCAGTTTCTCTACTGATCGTAATGTCTCGAAAATTCGCCACAAAATATTGAACGGAGTGTCTTAACACTAGGTAACAATACAAATATATTTATGTTTAGCAATAACAGTATAATATTTCGAAGTTTAAAAAAAATATTTTGTAATCGAAAACAAATGAAACATATTACCAAAATGATAATGATGATAAAAAACGATGATAAGATAAATATTTATGGTTGATACGACACCTTTATTAATATTTTTCTAATAAATATTTATGAACCCACACCCACCTTTAATAACCAACCACACAAACTCTTAGGTGTTTATCTAGAATTTCTTTTACTTTAACTTACTGTTACAGAAATATTTAACATATTAAGCGGAAGATAGTGAAATATGTCATTTACGCCACATCCGCGAGGATCCTGTGTATACTGTTGACAGAAGCAAAGTTCGTGGCGCATAGGTACTCGTAAGATACACTCCATTCTTCAGTGTGCAGCCAAATTCTTAATTACGTACATTTGCAAGTGTAGCTTTATTTTGTTGTAAAAGGTATTAAAAACTTACATTGTTTGTAGATCTTTTTGCAGCTTCACGCTGTATTCCGCACATAGCAGGATAGGTAGAGGGAACCTGGAAACTTAATGTTAAGACACACACCGTTCCCATTACATTATGGAGGGATTGCGTATTGAGTGGTGAAACTCAACGCCGAGTTTTGGTGCAACATGAGAGCAAAGGAGGATATGAAAATAAATATTTTATTTACTAAAATGGGATTCGAACTTACACCCCGCTATATTACAGTCACCTCACCTCTGAACCTACTTGTTGCGTTCTGAGTGGATCTCCACCATAAACAGTAGCGTTTGGTGCTCCGTTCTCTCTGGATACCTCCTAGAGATCAAGCGTAATGCTACAAAAAAAGATAGACTAGATCCACAGATTAAATAGATAACGTGCGACGATGAGTTCTTGCGCACTGGTATGAAATTATCAATGGCAGATTATTAATATAATGTAGGTTAACTCTGAAAAAGTATCTATATTTTTCCTAATCAATTGATTTAAATTCAATTTTTACATCATAAGCAATATTTTGTAGCTACATTTTGTTACGGACAGTCTTTCCCCATATATCTTGTCTTTCACATAATTAAAAAACCTCCCAAAAGAAACCTCCAAATATATACCTAAAAAAAGAAGCACAGATTTAAAAAAAAACTAATTTACACATAAAAAATGAAAGTCAGCCAAATTAATAATGAAATAAGGCACCGTAACTAAATCCCGGCAGCGGAATGCGGACGCGTCTTCACGACACTTTAGTAATTAGGCGTCCGAAGTGGCGTAGCGTTGGCGACAATGATATAGCCCGGCTCAGTGACTTGCTGTTCAAACTTTAGGGTCGGGATCGCTTTGCAAATACCAAAGAACTCATTTCAGCTGCGAGTATCCAAGGCCTGGCGGATATAGCCTGGGAAACCCTGGGTACTCGCTCCGATATCCATCGATTTTCCGTATGTGATCTTTTTAAACGTTTCGTTTGTAATGTAAAGAAACAGCAGGGTAGGCAGAGGAACTTGGGATCCTAATTTTAAGACAGTCCGTTCCCCTTAAGGCACTTCTGTTGCTCATTTTCCGCCAAATTCTAAAGGTAAGTGTTCATTTTGAACACCATTTTGACACCTCGTTCGCCACTTCCCGCCGAATTTCGAATCATCGCTGTGTTCAGTTGGAGGACTTAACGCCAGGCTTATGCCAGGTACCATGATATTAGACCAAAAAAATGAAAATTATCGTCATTTTCCCCCTTCTGCGCCAGGACGGACTCACTTATTGTTATAGCTTCATCTTAATTTTTATTGTCACGGTAGTAACTGTAATAATAAATTATAACGTAGTTATCCTATTATAAAATAATGTTCTTTGTTTGTCTTGACATACTCATATTTATAATAATACGTACTGAATCTCACCAGTCGTGGCGCAGGGGCACAAAGTGTGACTGTAAAATGGACTGACTGTGTGTTCGATCCCCACTCGGGGAAATGAAAATATTATTTAAATTTATATTTTCATTTCTTCGCTCTGGTGTAGAAGCAAAGCGTGGCGTTGAGTTTCGCCACTCAACACGCAATGCCTCCGGTAATGGCAGAAAATGAGGAACGGAGTGTCTTAACACTAGGTTCCCTCTGCCTTCTGTGTGCGGGATATAGCATGAAGCTCATTTTGATTTAGTATTTCAAATGTAGCAGGATACTGTTAATACATTCCCTACTTTCCACACAACTTTCAAGGCATGGCGTGTTGGGTAGGTTAACTAAACGCAACGCTTTGTCTTGTTACTGAACCAAGTAAATGAAAATAACTCAATTTCCCGAGTGACAATCGAACTCACATCCGTCACGCTTAGAATCAGGCACTCTTACTCTGTGCTACAACAGCCTCTTATTACTATAATTTACACAATATATTTGAAATCAAACGACAGAACAACTAAAACATTAAAACATTCGATAAGATTTTGCGAAAGCAAAAAGTAACTTCAACATCTCTTTGTCATACTTCTTTAAGAAAAGTATTAAGGCGAAAAAAAGGTGTAGTACATTATTTAAAAACCACTTAGTAGTCCTAGAGATATTAAATATTTCAAACCAGCGTGAAAGAGGTTCCGTTATCCCGCGATCCAACACAAAACACGCAATAGCGAGTGTTTGTAAATATATTGAGCTTTTAACGAATTTGAATAACATTTTACATCTCATATGAGTACGTGTGACCTTTCTACCTAAAACAGAAAATATTTAAATCATTTTGAATCTTATAGTATTTAATAATAGAGATCATAATTGAATTACTGTCAGTCTAAATACTTTGTGTTTCTGTCTGTATACAAAATGGATGCGACCTCTTCAAATGGAAAGATGGGATTTCTTCAATGCTCTTATAACACTTTGGAAGCAATTTCGGTGTATTATATGTATGGGTGGATGTTTTGGAAAATGGATGCGAGATCAATTTGTTTTTTCCATAGATTTTTTAAACATTATTATACTGTTTTTATGATTTCTAATCTCTATTAGTGATAAGATGTTGAGGTAACAACACATTATGGCAATTCCTTGTCCAGTTTCCTTTACCTTCCTATATTCGGGCAACGTTCCGGGATACCATAAAGTAGAAAAAATATAACCATCCAACCAACCAACTTATATCAAAATCGTGGTTTGCTTGTCAGGAAAACAAATTAATAATTCTTAAGAAAACTCAAATATACGAACCCTATTAAGAACGCAGAGGCACAAGCGTCTTGACTGTAAACGCAACAGGTTGTGGATTCGATACCCACTCGAGGGAAAGAAATATGTAATAATTTCATTGCTCAACATCGTGCGTGGTTGAGTCCCGCCACTCAACACGCAATGTCAAAAACAGAATGCGTTCCCTACTCTGTTAAATTGGTTTTTTTCTTCAGCGTGAAATTAAAAGTAAAAGTTTTAAGTTAAACTTTAAAGTTTTTCTCGTAGTGTTTATATATATTTATTTATTTATTTATTTATTTATTTCAAACATTTACCAAAGTTATACAAGAAACAATTAGTACGATAATAACCGCATTAGTGAAACACTGTGTCGCGGCTATTAACGCCCACCTCTCAAGCGTTGCTTATTATCAAATATAAATATAAATTATCAACTATTGTAGATACATATTTTAAACAACAGACAATATACAATAAAATCAAAATTAAAAGAAAAAAAAATGTATATAATAAAGTAAGGTAAAGTAGGAATTTGCGTGTTTGTTTGTGTGTGCGTGCGTGTAAGAGTTTGTGTGTGTACGTATGTGAGTGTGTGTTGTGCGTGTGTACGTGTGTGTGCGTGAGTGGCTATGGTTTTGTGTGTGTATGGGTGCTTGTGTATACATTTGGTATTAAGCCTCATATTGTTAGGATACGGATAAGATTTTCTGTGTCCTCGTAATTTTGCGTCAACAGCCAGTTATTTAATTCGATTTTACACCTCCGTAGGGTTAGGCGGTGGATTTTACATTTTTCGTTAACTTTATTATATAGCGTTGGGCATAAATAAAAGTACTGTTTATTTGAGGAGGCTAAACGTCGATGTTCAATTGGACAGACTTTATCGTATCTGCGTTTCAGAGTTACACTATTCGGGTTGTAAAATATTTTTTTGTGTTTCCGTAAAATAGCGTGCAAGATAAATAATTGTCGAACACTCAGTACGTTACAAATTGTATACAAATCTGTAGTTGAGAAGTGCCTAGGTTTGTGTGTCATCACTTTTAGTATACATCTTTGGGCTCTCTCCAATCGAAGCATCGTGCATTTCGAAGTTCCACCATATATATATATATATATATATATATATATATATATATATATATATATATATATATATATATATATATATATAGTAAAAGTTTATTTTGACGTAATAAGCAATACAATGTAAATCCGATATGCATTACTGAAATTGGAATAAAATCGCTTCAATTTGCACAAAACGGTGCGATATCGTTAAGCTTTTAAGGGATTGAACGTTTTGTTATGAAAATTGTATTGTCATAATCAATTAAGAATATTTTCGATTGTAAATATGGCATTACTGAATAAAAAGCTGTCGTTAATATATGTAAGATATTTCCTGTTTACGTTTATTTATTGCAAAAATTTTATAAAATTTTATAATTAAAATATTTAAAAATTAAATTAAATAATTTTAAAATTAAAACAACCGTGTTTATGAGAATAGTGAGCTAAAAACGCTAGAATCTCTCTGCCTACTCTTCTACATACGGGATACAAATGGAAGCTTTAGTTAGCTTTTTTTTGTGAACAAAAGCGATATCGTCACAGTATGAACAAGCGTATTTCTGTAAGCGTGACGTTTGTAGATTCGATTGTCAAGCTCAAAAGGGCTCGGGGAAGTGAAGTAATAAATATTTTAATTTTATCCTCCTGGTAACGACTCAAAACGCAGTATTGAGTTCCGCATCTAACACGCAATGCCTCAAGAATTCGAAAGCTAAAACGGAGCGTCTTAAAGGGTTAACGTAGTGCCTTAACACTAGATTTGTAAATTTCCTCTCTCTACCCTGCCAGGTGCGAAATACTGAAATAAACTGCAGAAGCAAAAAACAAAACAGATTGATTTGAACTTGCACCATCTTAGGACATTCCAACCTAGGATCACGGATAACATTTCATATAAATGTTACATTTTCATATATATTTATTGTGTTATGGTATATTTTTCTGAAAGTCTATAGTTTTTCGTATGAATATATTTTTCTAAAAGAAAAATAACACTTAAAATCACATTTTCCAAATCTTAGGGGGATCCAGTCAAATGCAATAAATTCTAATACAACGAACACAAACTTAGCGGTTGTAAATTAATTAACAAAACAAAAGATAACCGCACTTCCTTCCATCAGATATGATCAAAACAACTTGAAATCCTAATTAGCACCCCGCGGTTGACGGCCGAGGTGTGCGTAAGTACATATTTTTTGAAGTCACCACCTCCACCTCCTCAAACACCGCTACCTACCTACACGATCGCTTCTAGGGCGTGTAATATTCACTAGTAAACCCGACATTCTCGTAATAATCCAGTTATAGTGCTTTAGTGTAAATTTAAAATAGAGATCTTTCAAACCATGTGCCATATAAAGCTGCCATTTTGATATATACATTCAGGTAAACTAGATAGCGACAGAGAAAGTCAACTGGCATTTTTTTTATCGTAGCGCAGTGGGGAATCGTTCCACTGTAAACACGATGGTTGTGCGTTCAGGTAAAGTAAGTCCGGGGAAGTATTTTTTTTTCTCCGAGACAAAACGTCGTTAAGTGTCCCCGATTAATGTTACCTTAGTGGTTAAGACGCTATGACTCGAAGTCGGGCAGAAAGTAGAGATTGGTGTGTCTTAGCACTACGTCTGTTTACCTTTTAATGCGAGAAAAATGGGAAATCAAAGAACGAGACTAAACTCAACGCCGCGCCATTGCTTTAGTGTCATAGCGAAGAAATAAATAATATAAATAAATTATAATTAATTTCCCCTCATTTATAGCAATTATAACTATTCAAAAGTAAGGCCAGTTTTATTACCCAAACCTTTACTAAATCCCAATAAGCTATCTTCATCACACTACTTTGCACACATTAGTGTGTCTAGAGATATTTTCTGGAGGGGGCCTGGACTTTGAACAGATACGTACGGGTGGACAACAGACCTCTCTGGTCTGGGCACGGCCCACCCTGCTCCGCCCTTCCCACGCCCATGATTGCACAATGGAGGAAATATAAGAGAGAAAAACCGAGAAGAAAATAACAATATGACACATCTACATATTATGTGGAGACATGAGCCATATTTTATAGGCAAAACGTACTTTAGTTATAGTTCGTCATCATAAAGTAAATGAAGCTTATTACCTTGTTATTTCTTGTGGGATTAGATAGGTATGTGTATAGTATATAGTTGTCTGATTTTCCTGAACGTTGTTGTTGTTGTCAATATAATAAATAGGTCATATAGTTTATGTCAAAGAATTAATTTGTTTGTCCGTTTCTTTGACACTTTGTCAAATCCGTACTCAATCGAATGTGATTTTCACAGCTATTATAAGATGAATCAAGATATTAGAAAAAATGATATACTTCAAAATATGAACGTGAGGCCATTCTTTGTGAAAGTGTGCGACTCGAGAAAATGGAAATATTTATTATTTTAATTTCTGCGCACAGGTGTGGAAACAAAAGTGCGGCGTTGATCTCTGCCAATAAATTTAACGCCTATCTTTTTTATATATCGCCAAGGTAAATAGTATAGTACCAAAACAAAGCAAAGACTTACAACTAGTATTCATGAATAATATATGACAGCAGTATAGTAAAACCATTGTTCATGAATAGTTCTTTTTTTGTTAGTACATTACATATGTCATTACAAATTCTATTATTGTTTACATTTAAGTGATTTTATCCGTATTTGGTACATTTAACATAAGGAAAGTTATGATTTTACGAGAATTTTATATGGCACGGGAAATTATAAATATTGGGAGCAAAAAGGCGTAAAACATGATAAACCTATACCTTTCTTTGGCAATAACCTGAAAACTTTCTTTCTGAAGCAAAGCGAAACTCAGTTAATGGTGGAAATGTATTGGAAGTATCCAGTAGAGAAAATTGTAGGGTTCTATCGAGCATCAAATCCTCAACTCATAATTAGAAATCGTGAAGCAAGTGCTTACCACAGATTTTGCATATTTCTACGCACATGGTTTCCTACATAAAAATATTCCAATAGAGGTTCTATTCTATTCTCCTCAAAATCACTGTGGATGGCGACACATGGTGGTTATTGCGTCAACGCATGACACCGGCTTTCAGCAGTGGAAAGCTTAAGGCTATGTTTCCTTTTATCGTGGAACGTGCAGAGCGCTTACAGCAACGATTGCTCTCCGCAGCCTTGGCTGGTCAGGAGATAGATGCTTGCAATCTGATGGCTCGTTACACTACAGATTTTATAGGTGCGTGCGGCCTTGGACTGGATACTGATACATTACACGATAAGAAATCCGCTTTTCGGAAAGTTGGAGGTACAATATTCAACTTTGGTTCAAAGACATGCTTGTTTTGATGTTAAAAGAAATAGCGCCTCAATTATTTATAATATACTCAATTATTATTTAAACTATCAACATTCTGGTAGGAATGATTTTATTGATCTTCTACTGTTGAGTGTAAAGGAATGGGAACGATGACAGGCGACTCGATAGAAAGAGTAAAACCAGATGGTAAACCGGAAGTGGCTACATTGGAAATGGATAATAAACTATTAGCAGCACAAGTTTTTATATTTTTCTCTGCAGGATTTGAAACTTCTTCCTCAGCCACAAGTTTCACCTTACATGAGCTATCATACAATGTCAACGTAGGAAGGCAGGCAAAAGTGCAAAATGAGATAGACCGAGTATTAGCTAAATATAATAATAAGCTTAAGTACGAAGCAATCAAAGAAATTACCTATTTACAATTGATTTTTAAAGAAGGAATAAGAATTTTTCCACCTATAGCATTTCTGATGAGAGAATGTACTCGCAAGTATACTTTTAAAGAACTCGATTTAACGATTGAAGAAGGCGTGTGAATAATCATACCAGTACAAGCGATGCAAAACGACTCGAAGTATTTTGATAATCCTACTGAATTCCGATCGGAAAGATTTAGTTCAGAAAACTTCGATTTAAGTAACAAACATGTTTATTTGCCATTCGGAGAGTGAGTAATGTTCTACTACAATAATTTTCGTTTTCCAAAACTTATTTTAATCATTTATTTAGTGTAAATATGTTTCTAATACATAAAAATGTTTTATATGAGTAATTTTTAATAGCAGTTTAAAGCAGTTTAAATTGTATCATGTGTTTGAGCAGTTACTATTATAAAAACAGAGGTGCGAGCAGGGGAAGAAGCTCTTTTTACGCACGCTGTACCCTATATATAACAATGTAAATACGGGGAACGTAACGCAGCATTTACATTTTTACATTACTAGAGCGAAGAATAGAAAATATTAATTTCATTCCCCTGACTGAGAAATGAACCCACAACCGTCGCGTTTACAGCCTACTCTAATTCAAATATTGTTTTGTATAATTTATTTATTTCAGTATTCTTTGTCATATTTCCCTTCAGGTGAGCCGCTAGGCATAATGCAGTCGGCGGCTGGGCTTGCTGCTGTACTGTCCCGGTTTAGCGTGCGCCCTGCACCCTCCACGCGCCGTCATCCTGGTATAGATCCTGCGTCGGGGATTGTACAAGTTATAAAGGGTGAGCTACCGTTATTATTTATTGAGAGATCGTCCCAATGATATAGATAGATATGATAAAGATTGGAACTTTAGAATAATCAGTTTATTTTTTTAATTAAAAATATAATTTACATTTATTTATATTTCCCGAAAATTACAATAAAAAAGCAATAATAGAATTTTTTTAACAATTTTTACCTTACTTATATACATCTTTATTTGACATTTTTGTTATAATCTTTAAAAAAATAAATAAATAACAACCATTCGTCATTGTGTACAATAAAGTTGCAAAGTTAGCGTACAATTTGCGAGCTATTGAAATGTACTAAAAGGCCGCTGTGTAATCTACGACCAGATCACCTAAATTTCGGTCGGTGACCGTGTCGCTACATACCCCAAGGGCTATTATGGAAGTGACTTTCTCTAAATAATAAATGTTAGGAGTCCACACCTAACACGAGTCGTTAGGGCGACCCCGTTCCGCGTTAACATACGGCGTGATAAATTATTTTAGTCGCATACTACCGAGGAATTCATTAGGAGTAGCAAAGATTTCACGTAATGACCGAGTACGTTTTCACTCAATTAAACCTCGCCTCGTTTAAGTCTAGTCAGACTTTTTCATAATTAAGGGTGAGTTTCAACTCATTTCAAATGTTGAACTTTTAATGGAGATTTTTTTCATTTTATGTTATGTATTACTAATCTGTGTAAGTCCGCCGACCTTAATAACTCCGGCATCGTCGGTGTTACAGTGATGGTTAACTCTGAATAGTGTTTACTTTCTTTTTTTTATATTTGTAAGATGGACAGAAAATCTTGTATGTCAAATTTTAATTGCATCATAGCCACAGTTAATCAGTATTAATCAAGATTGTCTGCCTGTGTGTGACAGATAATTTTTCTTTTATTTTTTAATACTTCTACAGGACTTTTATTAACTGTTACGGTACTGGTGACACCATCACAAAATACCATTTCAAAAAGACATCATGATCCCTACCCAGTAAACCTAACTCGGATCGAGCGAAAGGTCCCATAGTACAAACGGTGTAAGCAATCCTCAGTTCGAGTCTCACAGGTGACGGCGTTACGACAATGTGTTTTCTGTGGTATCTTCCATGGTGACCAAGCAAAGGTCTAGGTCAGCCTCCTCAATCCCGGTGACGGTATAGAGGCCATTAAAACAAACAGCATAAGTCCTACAGGAATTTCAACCCACAACTGCTTCACCTGATCTATTGCGTCTTAAATATAACGATCATTTACTTATATTTATATTAATGCTATATTTAAATATGATTAAATTAACGTTTTACGTTTCAATCTACAAGTATCAAGATTAAATTGAATTAAATTAGCTTCACGCTATATCCCGCACACAGCAGGGTAGGCAGAGGAAACCTAATGTTAAGGCACTAAGTTCCCCACTTTCTGCCGAATTTTGGAGGCATTGCGTGTTGAGTGGGAGAACTCAACGCCGCGCTTTTGCCTCGACACCAGAGCGAAGAAATGAAAATATAAATTTAAGTAAATATTTCATCTCCTCGAGTGGGGATCGAACCCACAACCAGTCGGTTTTACAGTCACACTTTGTACCACTGCGCCACGACTGGCCTCAGTATCAAGATCACTACAAAATTACAAGTAAACTAAGTACACTAAGCTCAAGACTGGTTTGAACAACAAATTACAAATAAAAGACAGCCTGTGATTGGCCATTCTCAAAAATATTTACTTCAAACGTTTAATCAAATCTAACTTTGGCGCTGTTTACATGTCTAAGTCGCATCGCTGGAAGTTAGAGCGGCGGTGTCAAACAGCGCAGTTTGCTCGCTGGGTAATTAGCTGTCAGATAGACTGTGTGTTTACTGACATTAGAACTGTGCAACTTATGTATCTATTTGAAGTTGTGGCGCAGTGGCATGTGTGTGTCAACGCAAAGGTTGTGGGTTCGATTTCCACTCGGGTTAATTCATTATTATTTAATATTAATATTCTCATTTTTTCGCTCTGCTGTCGAGGCCAAATGCGACGTTGAGCTCCGCCAATCACACGCAATGAGGAACTAAGTGACTAGAATTTTTCAAATATTTTTTTGTTCATGGATTCATATATTCTACGAATACCACCATACTGACATGGGATTTTTATTTTTAAAAGAAACATAAACCACAATTACCATATAGGCATGGGACTTTTATTTGTTGGAGTAATATTTGTTTCTGGCATTGATCTAAAATTTTTATAAAAGTAGAATAAAGTAGTAGAGAAACTTTATTTTGCGAGTTTCAAACAGACATTTTGTATTCTCTAATGTATGTATGAAGTATATTTATATTGGATAGTCCATTTACAGAGGAGAAGGATTAACGCTATATTATATTAGCGTTTAACACTGCGATGTAACCCAGTACATCTACCGTATACCCAACCAGTATGATACGTCAAACCTAAGCATTTGTTATTTCCATTTGACTATACAGGCGAAACCGCAGGTAAAAGCTAATTAAAGTTAAATTAAATATATATACATACATATATATATATATATATATATATATATATATATATATATATATATTACTAAATACTAAAACTATACTACTACTAAAACTTAAATAATATATAAATATTTTATTGGAGATCGTGGGTTCGATCGAACTTAATATCACGAGGAAATTTATTTAAATTTATATTTTCAGCACTTTGCTCTAGTATTGAGGCAAAGCACAGCGTTGAATTCCACCACTCAACACGTCATGCCTCCTGAATTCGGCGGAAAGCGGGAATCGGAGTGTCCTAGCACAAGGGTTCCCTTTGCCTATCCTGCTGTGTGCGGGATACGGCGTGAAGCTGATTTGATTAATTTTTACATATTTTATTTAACACCGAAGCTTAAAGACAAAAGACATGATAAATTCTTAATTGTAGATACCTAGTGTGTTCTTGAATGCTATGATTAGAATATGCTATCAAGCCGCGGCGGTGCAGCGGGCGGGTACTGTTCCGTCAGTTCATTAACTAACTCTGGAGACACCCAGCCACTGGAGTTGACTACAAGAAACAAAACTAATGACGACGGCAACCCGAGAAGTTAGGAGAACACGACGTAATGTAAGAGCGATAGCGATTATTAATTATAGGAATTTTTTTTTTCTTTACTTCATGCTGTATCCCGCATTCAGTAAGGTAGGCAGACGGAACCTAGTGTTTGATGAACATTTTAACTTTTTTTTCGGGAGGTCCTCTGCGTTTACAGTCGCTTACACGCTTGTGGGGCACAAGCAGCAAGACGTCCGCTTGACTCGATTTATTAGTTTATTGATAATGTACGACTTTTTTAATAGAATACATATGTATATGTACGGAATTACAGAAACATTGCCACAAAAATACTTATTTAGAAAACGTATAAAAATTTGACAGTAGCGGGACTCGAATTCGCGCCCCCTGGAAACCGACCAGGCGCTCTGACCACTAAGCCATACGTTCTCATCAAGCTACGTGAAAATTCTTATACGCTTGTTACAACTTATTAATGTTGTTAGCATCTCTGTAGGGAGATTTTTACAACTTTCCGCTACGCAAAGATAATTAATTGCTAAGAATTATCTTTTGGTAAGAGAGAATGCTATTTATTAAATATTTTTAGCACACTTAGAAAAGAAAAATATTTATTTAGAAAAGATATAAAAATTTGAACGTAGCGAGACTCGAACCCGCGCCTCCTTTAAACCGACCAGACGCTCTGAACACTATGCCGTACGTTCTCATCGAGCTACGTCGAACGCTCAAGCAGAACCGCTAAAACCTATATCTTAGAACATAATATAATTTATGGTTGGACGCTAGGACGGAGACGCAGCAATTAGCCGGCTTAACGAACGCTCCAAATAAATATCATTTGTGATTAATAAAGCTTGATAAATACGTTGATATTATTTAGAGTGGACGCGTCTCGCGGTCCAACGGTCGGGGCGGCGGGCGGTCTGGAAATTGAGATCGTTTTATGAGAAATATGGTTTTATTGTTAAATTAAATCAGTCAATCAAGTGTTAAGACACTCCGTTTCAAACTTTCTGCCGAATTCTGACGGTATTACGTGTTGAGTGGCGATTTTCGACGCTTTGCATTGCCTCGACACCAGAGCGAAGAAATTAATTGAAAATTTAATAAGTAATTTTATTGTTGGTTTTATTGTTGAGTTTATTATTTTTTAAAAAATATTATATGTTTTCGTACGCTAAAGCAGAAGTAAAAATTTTGAATTCATATCGATGCAATATATTTTTGTAATCGTATCCTAGACAGGTGTTATGAGTAAAAATTAAATTATTTTAAGTTATATTATAACTGAAGCCAGTCGTGGCGCACCGGCACAAAGTGTGAACAGACTGGTTGTGGGTTCCCGATCCTCAAATCGGGGCGATGAAATATTTATTTAAATTTACATTTCCATTTCTTACCTCTGGTTGAGTTCTGCCACTCAACACGCAATGCCTCCAGAACTCGGCAGAAAGTGGGGAACGGAGTGTCTTAACACTAGGTTCAATTTGCCCCTGCTGTGTGCGGGATACAGCGTGAAGCTGATTCTGATAGAAAACAATTCCAAAAGATACTTAAATGTGAGAGAAAATGGAGAGAACCTTTAATGGAATTGATGATAACAAAAAACTGTAAACTGAGACTCAACGTCGATTTTCCTCTAACAGATAAAAAATTAAAATCATTTGTACTATTAATGGGAATCCAACCCACGACCACGTGTAGATAATTAATAATTATAATCACACGCTACGATGGCCTTAACTAAACTAACTAAATTACAAAAGAGGCTAAAAGCTTAATAGTATAAGCATTGAGACCAGTCGTGGTCAAAAGCATTCGACTGTAAGTGCGACAGGTTGTGGGTTCGACTGCCACTTGAAAAAATGAAATATTTAATATTTTCATTTCCTTGTACTGGTAACGAGGCAAAGCGCGGCGTTGAATTCCGCCAATCAACACGGAATGCCTTCAGAATTCGGCGAAAAGTGAACAATGGAAGAGTTAATGGGAACGGAGTGTTTTAGCACTAGGCTCCCAGGTTCCCTCTGCCTACCCTGGTATGTGCGAGATAAAACGTGAAGTTAAAAGAAATAATTTTCTGTTCTTAAATCATTAGAAAGGTCATAGGTCTGCATGCATATAATGTGTTGCAATAAACATTTATTTTTCCTCAAATGTAGTACAGTTTACAGTAAAGCTGTCCCGATTCAACATCAAAGAGATAATCTTGATTTCTCTTGTATTTTGGCATTTTTCCAGCTGAATCTTGGGCCAGTTGTGAGTTCTGGGCTCAACTCAGGTCACATTTTTATTTTGGTCACTATTAAGGTTGGTTCACTACTTTATATTAAATTAGAAAAAGAAAAAACTATATACATAAGTAGTTAAAATATTCAGATTATTAATGAAATATATCTTAAAAATAATGTCAGTATTTAATATTATTAATGATTATATATCAATCATTTTTTTATTTTCAATGTACATAAAAAAGCGTAAAACATTGACGTTTAGCTCATGAACAATACTTTGCATACCTTTATCATTTCTCTTAAAAATCTTCTATCTAACACTATCTCTAACAAGCTCAAGTGTGTCACCAGCCTTAAAATGCAGTACCATTAGGCCTGAGATCTCGAGGAACCTTTGGGAGGCTGAATCGAGCCAACTACCGCAGCCTGCACTCGACGACCCTGTCGCGTTTAGCGGACCGCACTGACGAACTAAATTAGCCGACATGTAGGTATGTTGAAAATATATTTTGGCACTTCTTGTGTGTACTCGCAGTGGTGCACCCCTTGAGGTCAGGTAGGTGTTAGGGACACTCGTGTGTTCACTTTTGTGGTGCATTTATACAAAATTTTGGTTTATAATTTTATATTTGAGCTACGTCTCACCAGCGGCTTCACTTTCGGCTTCACTTTTTATTTTAATATAGTTAAGGGCTGTGTATAGCACATGATATATTTTAAAGTGCCAGTGGTAATTCTGGCTGTAGGTACAGTGTGGTTTACATCGCGTTTACGCGCTACGCCCGCTGGAAAAAAAATAAAAACTAGTAAATAAGTACATATATTTCTTAAATAAGAAGAAACCGACCAAGCGCGATACAAACTCGCCCACAGAGGGTTCTGTACCAATTTCAGGATTTTTTAATGATGCTTCGAACAAAGTTAACAAAGTTAAGGTTGCGGGCGTATACACTAATTTAGAATTAAATGAACAAATATATATTTTTTTCTATTTATTTTTTTTTCTTTTGGGATTATTTACTTTATTTATAATTTAAGATCTGTAGGTACTACGGGAAGTATACTATAAGTTTTAATTACGCGATAAATTTCATACAAAATGAAGAAAAAACGATACATAAAAGCTCTTTTATTATGTCTGCGTTGTGTAAGAAGCATATCACAGACCTGTAAATAGTGCAATTGAGAAATTTCAAACACTACGTGCCCGCTTCAAAAGGTGTCAATTTACATTAGTCTTGAAGTCTCTGTCTACTTTATAATCATAATATAATCTCAAGTTTCTCCTATTATATATACAAACAATAATTTACAAGAAAACATTAAAAAAAAAACCTTCAGTTTTAATTTTTTTTGTTTTTCAATTTGGCAAAAAATTTAATACACAGTTCGATTCAAATACACAGTTGTATAAAATAACTCTTTTCTTCAGAAAAAAATAGCAATTTTGTGAAACAACATACTTTAAAGTGATATAATTTTTATTGTGTATCAAAACAGGCCTTTATGCTGCTCCACAACCCCTTCTATATATTAGTGTAAGTTCCATAATAATCGATTCAGCTAGTCCAGAGGTTAGCTCGGATAAACAGAGAGACAGACAGACAGACAGACAAAAATACTTAAATTGTTTAATTGTACTTATTAATTAAGAAAACTTATAAAAATTCTAACATAGCGGCATTTGAACCCGCACCTCTTTGGAACAGTTTCTTTACACAGTTCTTTCCTAAGAGTAGAATAACACTTTAAAAATGTAAAAAAACTTTACGCTATATATCCCGCATATAGCTGAGGAAATCTAATGTTAATATACTGTTATACCCACCTTCCGCGCAATTCTCGACGCATTTTGAGTGGCGAAACTTAACGCCACGCTTTGCCTTGACACTAGAGCGAAGAAAATTGAAATATGTCGAACCAACAACTTGTCGCGTGTACAGTCACACTTTGTGCCTCTGCGCTATGATTGACCTCTAAATATTAAGATATTGTTATTCATTTCCCCGAATGGAACCTGAACCCACAACTGTTGTGGTTAAAGTCACACGCTTGTGCTAACTGCACGAAGACTTTTAGGAATTTATTTGATTTTGTTGGCAAATTTATTGTATTTAAAGAAAAGTGAGTACGCGTACACTGAAAGCGCAGTTTTTCCCGCGTAAACTCCGATCCCAATCCCAAATTTTGAAATGGTGATGTTTTTAACTCCATACAAATTGGAAGCTAAAGATTCAGCCAATTAAATAAAACAGTTGTATAAAATAACTGTTTTAGGAATTAGCAAATTTCTCGACCAAATAAAGCAAGCACCTTAATTTTACATAACTTTTTTATTTATTTTTTCATATCAAATAGTGAAAACCGTATTTAAATCGGTAAGGCCAATTCAGATATAAGCAATAGCAAAAGCACAGACAAACAGATAAACATTTATTCCAAGTATAATACCGATACGTTACTATTTTATTACAAATATATAGACCCCACCTATATTTTCAAAATAACTTTATAAACTTTCGAGTCCGTCATGGCACAGTGCCACAAGCATGTGCTTGTAAACGCGATATGGTTCCCACTCAAAGAAATGTATTATTATTTAATATTTTAATTTTTTCATCGCTTTCTTAATAAATTAAAAGCGCGACGTTGTGTTCCGCCAATCAACATTAAACCAACATCAACATTCCGCCAATGCGGAATGTTGATTGGCGGCAAAGGAGTGTCTTAACATAAGGTTTCCTCTGCCTACCCTGCTATAATCGGAATACAGCGTGAAGTTAGAAAAAAACACCGTAAACGAGATACCTTTTTTTAATTTGATTTTTATCATCGTTACTTTAAATTCAAAGGCGTTCTGAAGGATCCAGTTGACCATGTAAATGTTATTTTTTACAACTATCAAACAAATAAATAGAATACTCCATACAAAAATGTTTATAAAATTGTTGTTTCAGAAGTATTTGTAATCTGACACTGATTTCTAAAATCTAAAAATACATGAAGATAACAAAAATAACCTAAATAGGGTACAAGAGGGCAATGTACAAGTGAAACAACATTCCACTTTGTAAAAGTTCATATTTATTTTATCTATACGTTAGTTATATCTATACAAAGTTGTGGTAACCTAAATATCTAGTTTCATCTAGAATTGATCGTTGGACTATTCTAGAACATGTTCCGTACACATATACAAACAAGGTTTACAACAAAAATTACAAAAAAATATTATTCAAGCCCGTATTGCTGCAAATTGATAAGTTTCTGTTAACTGCTTGATAAAATATAAATTAAATTAAATTAACTTCACGCTGTATTCCGCCCACAGCAGGGCAGGCAGAGGGAATCTAGTGTTAAGACACTCCGTTCCCCACTTTCTGCCGAATTTTTGGAGGCATTGCCTGTTGAGTGGCAGAACTCAACGCCGCGCTTTGCCTGGACACCAGAGCGAAGAAATTGAAATATAAATGTGATAAAATATATCTGATACAGCAGAAGCAACACAGAAACTTTACGAGTTAGTTAACACTATATTTATGTAATTATAATTGTTTTAAATAAAACAACCTACGGTTAATCTTCTAATTTTATAAAATATATATATATTTATAATAGGATACGCAAACTAACAGACAAAAAAATAAACATTTGTAAGGTACGTAATGTACATATACATAGTAAGATAAAAAATAAGATAAATAGTAAAATTAAAAAAGCGTTATTTTATCAAAATATATACGTATCCTTTTATCTATACTAAATAAAGTTTATAAGACCTAATTTCAATACATAATGTAAACGTCGTCAAATGTACATTAAATAGAAGTTATACAATAAGCCTAATATAAAATAGTATCCATACACACAATATCATACAATTTTACATGCTCAAACCAAATAAATATATAAAACAAAAAATATTTGATTTCTCAAACCACAGAGAACAATAAAGCAGCATCCAAAAAGTAAATAAAAAAAATATTTTAAAAAGTTTAACTTGTGTTACATTGATGTTAGTTTTTTATCCAAGTATATATTTAAAATATGTTTAAAAGCATGCATATTGAACTTAGTCTTTTTTTTTTTTATTAAAAAAAAGTATATAAAGTTGAATGTAATTTATAATAAATTTATAACAAGATTGGTATAATACAATATGTGTCCAGAAAATGGAGAAGGGAGCGTTATTTTTTTTTTCTCTTTTCTTTTTCTTACTGTGTGTAAATAACATTTTAAAAAATTTAAACGATGTAAATTTTTACATTGCAAATGAAAGTTCACAAAAGACAAAAACATTTATAATTTTATTTTGATACAATATAGTTCAGCCTAAGTTCAGTCATACAAATTTCTTAATATAAATTTAATTCTTATTTTAACACGTACATACAAACATATTCAACAAAAAAGTATTAAAAATGTTTTAAAAAGCAAAAATATATATATATATATTATTCAAATATGGCAATTTTAGGCGTTCAGCCGTATAATGTATGAAATTGTTTATAAGATGGTTTTAAGATCGTAATAAATCTTAAAACTTAAATCATTTTTTTTAAGTTAAAATAGGAATAAGACTTACCTTTAAATAATATTATGTATTTAATTACCAATTAAGAATTTAAAATGTAAAATATAATATAATAAAGATATTTTTTTCTTGATTTTTTTTTATTTAGTGCACATGTCTAAGTCTAGGTAGCACATAGTTATTTATTAATAATTATTATAAAATGATTATTCATTAACAATCATATTAAAAAATCGCTTAGTTATTTATAGCGGCATATTATTCAAGAAGTGCAGGTTCGTATACGCTGCTGCGTGATAACTAAAATTTAAAGTATTTTATTTTACTTAGGAAATTTCCACTTAGACTTAAATCAGGCCTTAATGTTAATAATTAAAAGATTTAATATATGTATAATAAAGATTTTCATTTTTTTGTATTTCAAGGTTAGATATATATTTTTACTTACAATTCAAATAGAATTTTAACTTGTATATTTTTAAAAGAAATTATTTAAAAAAAAATAGTGCATAATTAAAAAAAAGGTTTAAACGGTACCAGCATATAAATGTGTTTTTTTTATATTTAAAGCTATGTGTAGGAAATTTTATTATATCACAACTTTTTATTTCATGAATGTAGTAGTAGCGTTATTGTTATAGTAAAATAAATCACTTATTTATTATTATTTTATTTTATACAATAGTAGTTAAACAGTTTTAATTCCATTTTATTTTTCATTTTCATAAGTTATCATATTGAATAATGTTTTTTGTGTATTATCTGTATATACATACATATACATATATTTGTTATCTGTAAAAAGCAATGAACTAAGATCAAAAAGCCAAAAATACAAATGTAAATTTAAAATTAATATTGTTTTATAAATTTAAATGTAAAAGATTTTTTTTTATTTAACCGCTGAGGGTGATATTTTTAATTTTGCAGAAAAAAAGAAAAATTCAAGAAAATGGTTTTGGTAAAGGTTACTTAATGTTTTCCTTAATTCCAGAAATTCGACTGTTTTTATTATTATTTAGAAATTCAAGAAATCTCTCTTAACCTTTTTTTAACGTATATACGAGAGATAAAAAAATATACACGAAGAAAAAGCTATTTCATTTATCATATTTAAATCACGTATATTTGTTACAAGAGAAGTACACAAAAAACTTTTAGTGACAAATTACTTGCGGGAAGCATATTTTCTCTTGGCAAATCTATTTTACCAGTTACAGAGAAACCTAAAACGGCGTTTCTTATCTTTATATTTTATATTATACAATATCATATACTTACGAGTATAGCTTAATTAGTAACATTATTTGAAGGCCATAGAATATAAGAATAAGTTTTGAAATTTTAAAAAGAAAGGCTTTAATAAAATTATGAAATATATTGTAGGAATATTTTTTTTACATTTAAAAAACATATACATATTATGTATTTTATAAACAAAATTACTTATGAAGAAAACAACCCAACAACATTTTGTGTGTAAACATGCGTTAATTTTTTTTATATAATAATGAAAAAAAAACAACAAGAATTTCCTAGAAAAAAAACATTAATCTGTCAAATGTCATATGATTAAGACAACATGTTCATACAATAAACTATCAAGGAAAAAAGGACAAAAAAGTTTTTTTTTTAAATAATTAAAAATAAGCATAGTACATTGTACATAATTATATGTACGTATATTTAATATATATTTAGTTTATTACAGTGGTATATATTCTCTTATTTGTTGCAGAGTCGCTTTGTCGGTGGACTGTAGGAGGCGCTCGTAGGTTTCTTGACCGACTTGGCCCTTTAGTGTTTCTAGCTGTAATATTAATAAAATATTATTATATTAAATTTCTGTTCTTATTAAATTTAGTTCATGAAAATACATGAAGGTTTTGTATGTTTAATATAGAACTAAATTAATATTTAATTATTTTTAGAAATATCTTTGTAAGGTACCATTGCCTGTATCATCTAATTGTCTTGAGACTAGTCGAAAGTTTATAAAAAAAGAGTATATATTTAAAAATATGTTTACTATGATTATTTTATTTTAAAATTTTGAATTAGGATTTTGATCTTAAGTTTAAACTTAAGATGTAAATTTTTCAATTCTCATTTTTCTTTTCTAGGTTTCTCAAATAGCGTAATAACAGAAGAACTTTCAAAATGTAAAAAATTTTTACAAGGACGTAAAAAAAATTTAACGAAAGCAGAAATTCGTGGAGAATATAAAATACTGTTAATACAACGAATACTTGAATATTAATTAATGTACATATGAACATTGTCCTATAGTCTGTTTATATTTTGTCTCATACTGGAATAAATAAAGAAATAATGTTTCTAAAACTGTTATTTAACTTTTTAATTTCTACATAATTTGGAGCAGGTTTACTCATGTTTTAAAAACAACTATAAAGAAATAAGAAACTTAGTACCTGGTGGTGCGTGACGGCGCGCAGGTCGAGCGCGCGCGCGGGGTGCGCGGCGGCGAAGTGGCGGCGCCGCAGCTCGTGCGCCGACAGCGCGTCGTCCGCGCCGCCGCCGTCCCAGCGCGCCGCGCCGCCGCGCCCCTCCAGCGGCGACGCGGGCCGCGAGCCCGGCGGCGACACCAGCGCACTGCGCGACACGTCGTGTTATATCATACACGACACTTATGTGAGCTCACATCCATACATCTTCTCATATGATCTGATATCCATCCATATATGAGATCACACATCCACACATGGGATTTTTGATCCAAATATGACATTTCTTATCCACGTGATCTTACATCCACATACATATGTGATTGCATTACTTTCGTTTCTACCGAAATGATCACCTATTTTTATAAGACCACCCTTGTCAGCCCTTTTCTTGTCTTTTTGAAGTATTGTTGGAGTAATACAGTTTAAAATAAATAAATTAAAATGGCCACTTACTCAACATAATTCCCAGATTCCTCCATCTTCATGACGTCATTGAGTACCTCAGTTAAGTTCAACAGTATGGCGGGGAAACGTTCTAATACAGTCGCGTTTTGTGTTGTTAGAAGTACCGCTAATCCTAAGCCTATATACAAAAAAAAACATTTATGATATGGTATATATTTATACAATATAGTTAGAAAAATCTCCTTTTTTATGTTTAATCACTAACCTTCAAAGATATGTAGGATTTAGCTATCATAATTATAAAAGTTTTCAATTTTTAAATCGCGACTGAGATTTGCGCATTTGCACAAATAAAAATGAGGGTACTTTTCCCTTTAACGCCAGTCGTGGCGCAGGGGCACATGCATTTGACTGTAAACGCGACAGCTTGTGGATTCGATTACCACTCAAAAAAAATATGTCATATTTTAAGTTTTTCACTTAATCTTGAAATACGGTGTGCGCTCAAAAATGAATGAGCCGTGTGCGATGTGTTCGCTTTAATAGGTTTGTGTACGAACACGTCATTCCTAACAAATGGCGTTTTTTTACAGAGATAATTTCGTTAATTGAAAAAATCACTTTTTATTTTTGGTGACATCACTCTTGTTTTAATTGTATTATGCTTTTATAAAGTAGTTAAAACGTTTCAACAACAACGATTTCAATTGCTTCATAAATAAAAAAATATACCAATTTGAGGAATCGCGTGCGATAATATTGCTAAAAAATATGTGTTTTTTGATTTGGCTGAAACTTTAGCTATCTATAGCTTTAGATATTTTCATAAATTAAAATGTTTTACCAGATTAATGGTATATTTATAATATATTTATAATATACCATTGATCGAAGTATATTTAGTATTAATCATTTTTGGAATCAAGTTTCCGTTTCGAAAACTTTGCATAAGTCCGTGGTCGCGGACACACCGCGTGCCCGAATTTATAATACTAAATATACGCGAATAATCCAATTAAATAGTATCGGGTCACTAATATATAACATGTACGTACCCACAACCTTCCACCTTTCGACTTGTGTCACCAAGTTCATTCTCTCCGTCCACACGTGCAACACTCTATTTAATACTTTCCCAGGATCACTGTCATACTCGGTGACACCCGAGGAGGCCTCTTGTATGGCTTTGTAGAAGAGGTCAGAAGACAAGAGGATAACCCGTGATAAGAGGCAGAGTTGTACTGCTAGTACCATTGGCAAATCGTCACCTTCGAGAAGGCAGCTGGAATTGTTTTTTTTTTTTATTTTTAATGCTTTTTTTACGAAGTGAAGTGAAGAATAATATTTCAAAATCAAAACAAAAATTACATATTTTTACAAATATTTTTCTGGCACATTGGTATCATCATGGCATAATGGATATTTGTATGTTTAAAAACCCATATTTAAAAAAAATAAAATAAATCGACTACGAACACAATAATAAAATGTCGACTTACTGTATAACTCTAATCAAAGTAGGCCATATAACTTTAACACCCAAAAACGCGTTCCTTTCTGGGAAACTGACACTTATGCAAATCTCCGCCATCTTGAGGACAGTGATGACACCCTCCGTCCTCATGTCACTCAACATGTCATCCAAAATGGACATACATTTGGCTCCGGCACCTGTGAAGAACTCTTCAGGGCAAAGTAGGGCGTACGCTTGCATTATGTATACTACTATGCGAATGTGCTCTGTAGATTGTTCTGAAATTATAATATGGTGGTTAGATTAGCTTTTAGACACTCGATAATGTATTCCACGTATAGAAGGATAGACAGAGGGAACAGAGTTACAAGACCCCATGGCAATTTTTCGAGACTTTACGTGTTGAGTAACAGAACATAGCGCCGCGCTTTGCCTACTTACCAGAGCGAAGAAATGAAAATATTTAATATTTCATTTCCACGAGTGGAAATCGAGTCCATAGCCATCGCAGTAACAGTCGCGCGCTATTGCATCTGTGCCATGACGGCCTTAATGACCTCTCGAACATGTACTTAATAAGGAAGAAACTTTCGAAATAAAAACTTTATCTAAGCACTCACCCAATATAGGACATAGGTTATGAGCCAATTGTAACAAAGCTGAATCAGCCGCGGGCGATGTCTCCAACACAGCGAGCCACAGTTCCAGTGCATCCTCTAACAGATACACGTGAGCTGGTTCACTCAATTTGGTTGATTCGTTGATCACGTTGAGCACCCAGGGGCGGACGTTGGGTGCACATTCGCCTAGCGCCTGTATTGATAGATTGATAAACTGAATTAACCACAATGCAATATATAAACTAACATTAATATACTTATTTAGAAAACGTATAAAAATTTTCAACGCAGCGGGACTCGAACCCGCGCCTCCTGGAAACCGACCAGGTGCTCTGACCACTAAGCCATGCGTTCTCGCCAAGCTACGTCGAAACTTTTATACGCTTGTTACAACTTATTTATGTTGTTAGCTAAATAAGTATTTTTCTTTCCTAAGTGTGGAATAACACTTTAAAAAAAATGTTTAATAACATTAAAATGTTGTATTTGAGCCTGCAATGTGTTTGAGTACAAATTGTATACACATATTGCTGTTTTGTCTTAGTTGTGTAATGTATTGTAGTTCAATCGAAAGTGATTTTTGTATTGATAGAGAGTGTTGGTTGAATATTCTTTTAGCACTTAGATTAAGATATTAGAGATATTTTTTTAATATTTTGAGGCCATTATTAATAAAAGCTCGGCCTATATGTCGTAGCCGCCTTGAAGTTAAGCTTTTTAAAGTTTTGCTCAATGTAAATTTGGGAAGAAAATAGTGAAATGTAAGCAAAAATACTATAATCAAATCTGCGCCGCAGCCATTTATAGCTAACTTCGTAACAATTTATTAATAACAGTATGAGTACAACTATTAATACTAGGACGTCATAAACGATAAGGAGATTAGATATTACTTAATTAGAAAACGTATAAAACTTGGCGTAGCGGGACTTGAACCCGTGCCTCCTGGAAACCGACCAGGCGCTCTGACCGCTAGGCCACATGTTCTCATCAAGCTACGTCAAATTTTTTATACGCTAGTTACAACTTATTTATGTTGTTAGCATCTCTGTAGGGAGATTTTTACAAATTTCCGCTACCCAAAGATAATTACTAAGAATTATCAATTGGCAAGAGAGAATATATTTTTTTTTTATATTTTTAAACATTTATAAAGAGTTATTCCACACTTAGTAAAGAATAATAAACACTTAATTAGTACTTTTACTAATATAAAGAATAATGAATACTTAATTACTACTTACTTTTACTTGAGTAGTACTTTTTATACATTTTCTAATTAAATATTTTTCTTTATAAGTGTGGAATAACACAAAGTTTTTACTTGTTAAAGTTAAAGATATCAGCTATTGAGTGTTGGCTCGTCTTAGTAGAATCCGCCTCGAGCTGATTCCCCGAGCCGATGATAGATTCTTCTAACATGACTTCTACAGTAGCAGATTAGCGAGTCGTGGTCGTCCTTAAGTTTTAGAAATTTTTCCTAATCATGGGCGGCCACGAGTCATACGTCAACCTTACTATAACTGCATGTACCTTAACAAGATGCACGAGTGCCGCCAACGCCGCGGCGCGCAACATGTGGTGGTGTTGCGCGTGAGTGCACAACGCCGGGAGCGCCGCGAACAGCGCGCCGGCGCCGCCGCGAACCGCCCACCCGCAGCGCTCAGTTACATACGAGATCACGTGCAGAACGTGCATCTTGGTCTCGCATTCTGTGCATTCCACCTGTACATAAATAGACGTTAGGTTTAAATTATAATTTACATATGAAAAAATTTTTTTTCTTATTTTATAACTTAAAATATATTTAATCTACACCTATTTTATTTATTCGAAAGTAACTCGATCTGTCTGTTTGTAATGGGGTCCTGAGATGAACAAAGGATATCATTTTTCTTATATTTGTAATATTCTTGATATATATATATATACATTAATATATTAAAATATCTTTTTATCTGATATGCAATTTATTGTTCTGATATGATAATTACAGCCGTTGTTGTTACAACTGTCTTTAAGCAACAAGAAATCATGTTGTTTTAAGAAAAGAACGTTATGAGTATGAGCTCCCTGAACGGCTTCCACGGCGTGAGCTGGCTCAACCTTATGAGACATAAAACAATGTTCTACAAAGATATTGTGTTTTACAAATTTATAAATATATAGTGCACACAGACCAGCAAGTCGTAGAGGGCGCTGAGGGCGTGGGGCGCGAAGGGCGCGAACTGGTCCACGTCGAAGTTGAAGTCGTCGATGGTGCTGCGCAGCGCCTCGGCGGCGGCGAGGCGCACGGCCGCGTCCTCGCCCGCGCGCGCCAGCGCCTCCAGCAGCGCCGCGTACAGGCCGGGCCGCAGCGCCTGCGACGCGCGCACGCCGCACCACTGCCCTGCAACCGCACAACCGCTCGTAAACATCTTATCCTCGTGCCCCTGCGCCACGACTGGCTTCTAGATTTGGTTTGTGTACATTGCTGTTATTGTGTTCATTCAATATAACATACAAAAAAATATGTTTCATATAAATAACACGGAATAAACTAGAAGTTAGTACTAAACAAAATCTCACCAATAAGTTGACATACTCTTCTCCTTATAATTCTGTAATTATTGTCTTTCACTTTGAGTTCTTGGCTTAATACATTTGTAAACCATTCGTCGAAATCGACCTGTAAACAAAAAAATATTTCTATATTTTATAATAAAAATTTAAACTAAACATAATTTAAACTTTCAAGAATTAATAGAAAAGTGATAAACAAAGTGTTCCCTTTGCATACTCTGCTATATGCGGGATACAACGAGAAGCTAACAAAGAAAAAGGAAAAAATCTAAACGAAATTAAATACATATAAACAATCACTCACATCATCATACAAATCAAAACCGGCCAACCTAACAGCGTTATAAATGGCGTCCTTCTTCAATATGGCCGTTAGATCATCAGGCGATACGTGGCTCTCTTGTAGCGACGCCAACAACCTTACTAACTCCGGTGCTAGGACTGTGCGGAACTCGTGGAACAGCTCCATGAACACTGCTTCAGTACAGGGCTGGAAAAATATAAAATGTAAATATATCTTACTTACAAATATAATAAACGTGAAATTGTGCAGCGTTGAGTTCTGCCACTCAACGCAATGCCTCCAGAATTTGGCAGAAAGTTGGGAACGGAGTGCGGGATACAGCGTGAAGCTGAAATTTTGTAAGGAAGAATGGATGTTTGTTCCCCTTTCGAGCAAAAACTACTGATTTATGCCAAGATTTTGTATAATTAAGCTAAAACATAAAAGAATAAGCGCGCAAATCGCTAGTATATAAAGGTTTATTGGGATTGTTGTGATGCAGTGGGGCAGCATTTAGCTGTTTAATATATTTTAATTTCAAAACAAAATAGGATGTTGAGTTCCGTCACTCGTTACATTTTCTCCAAAGTTGAACGGGCAGTTAAAAATTAAGAGAATACATTGTTTCATGCAAAAATACATATACATGCGTATATGTATTTTTGCATGAATTGAGGCCAGTCGTGGCGCAGTGGTACAAAGTGTGACTGTTAAACCGACTGGTGGTGGGTTCGATCCCCACTCGAGGAGATGAAATATTTACTTAAATTTATATTTCCATTTCTTCGCTCTGGTGTCGAGGTAGAGCGCGGCGTTGAGTTCTGCCACTCAACACGCAATGCCTCCAAAATTCGGCAGAAAGTGGGGAACGGAGTGTCTTAACATTAGGTTCCCTCTGTCTACCCTGCTGTGTGCGGGATAAAGCGTGAAGCTAATAATAAACATAATCAAATAATCAAATTAATATACAATTCTATAGTTGTATATATTGTCTACGTCTATACATAGAACAAAAAAGGAATACCGTTTTAAGTGAGTCGTCGTCATAGTCAATCATTAAAAATTAAGTTACTATATCAAAATTAAAACAATAATATTTCCCACATACCCTCAAGCTGTACTTCCACGACTCCCCCGCCTCGTCCGTAGCGAAGCTCTCCGGCTCCGCGTCCCACAACGCCAAGTCGTCACCGCTCAACTGAAAATGATGTGCGACAAGATGGCGGCACATGTGACACGCCGTGTTGCCGTCTAGCACTGAGGCTTTTACGCGGTGGGCTTCTAGAGTCACTGTATGAACCAAAAAATGTTAATCCATTAGCTTCAGGTATCCCACACATAGCAGAAAGAACCTAGTGTTCAGAATGTTAAGACACTCCGTTCCCCTCACACCGCACAAGTTTCAACGCGGCAGAACTCAACAACGCGCTTTGTCTTGTTACTAGAGCGAAAAAGTATTTCAATGACATAAATGAGAATCGAATCCACAACCGCCGTGTTACAGACACATCCTTTTGGCATTTCTTTTTTTTTTAAAGAAATTCCTTATCCCAAGGAAATGAATCCATAGCTAAAATTAAAATGAAAGATGAAACAAAAAAAACTCACATGGCTCTTTCACTGGTTCATTGGCTTTCGGCAACTTATATTCAACACATTGTAATATCCCCTTTACAATGTTCAGACACTGTATGGTGAACCTCTCGTAGGTCAACACCATGCCTTGTTCAGTGAAGCAGTAGTACAGAGCGAATTCTAGCGAGGGTCGAATCAAGGGTACGTAGGAGAAGGGATGGAAACATAAAACACCTAGCGCCACTTTAGTCAAGTGAATTATGAACTTTTCACATAACTCCAGTGGGTATATACCGCGGCCTTTGAGGAGTTTTCCTGATGAAAAAATAGAAAAATTAGGTTTTGTTTTTTTTTTGTATCTAGACATTTTTTGACTGGCAGAATTCAATTCTGTGCTTTATCTTCTTACCAGAGTGAGAAAAAGAAAAAAAAAATAGTCTCTAAAATGGTATCGAATCCACAACCGTCAAATAAAAAAAATTAAAACAATGATTTACTACAAAAAACATATACATACTGCACTCCAAACTCGTCTTGGCTCTGTCAAACACGACATTCAAAAAGGCAATAGCATCTTGACTTTCATGGGGCTTCTTAAATCCGAACACCGTTAGTTTTCTCAGTATTCGCAAACAAAGTAGTGCTTTTTCCAAATGTTCCGTTATAAGCTCCGTAGCGGCACCTTCTTGGATACGCTGGAGGAACACCTCTGTGTTCTCGTGCCATAGGTTCAATATGAATGAGTATACCGATACTGTTAATTCCTGTAAATTATAAGATTATGAGTAGTTTACCAGTTATTGTATATCCTTGGTAGGGTTTCCCGGAAGAGACACCAAACTTTTTGTCTCTTTAAATATATATTTCTTTATTTTCACGCTGTATCCTGCATTTAGCAGTAGACAAAGGGAACCTAGACACTGACACTTTGTTCCACACGCATATACACTAGCACTTTGCATTCTTACCAAAGCAAGGAAATGGAAAAAAAAATATCTTCCCCATATATAAACCCCATAATTATTTGTGGGAATCGAACCGCCCAACATTAGTTGTGTTTAGAGTTAAGACTCTGTCATAATACGATTGCGATGCAACTACTTCTCAATACAATGACAGATTAAAAATATATGTACTTCAATATCTTACAATATTCTTAAATACTTTTAATAAAAATAACACATTTAAATGTGATTAATAAACATTTTAATATATAATTTCCGAGCATTCCATTCACTAGTTCAAATTTTATATAATATTGATTATCATAAAAAAAACAATGGACTACTATTTTTTTTTCATAAAGCATTATTCTATACATATTTACAGTAGACTTAAAAGTAATATATTTTTCAGTCACTGAGACAAGTATTACCGATTTTGAAATATAACCCCTATGTGAGTCAAAATGACGCATGATTATTTTTTAGTAGAGTTTGATGTTTTGACTGCCTACATTTTTTCCTACAAACCAAATCATTTGAGATGTTATACTTAATATGGTATAATAAGCAAACTACAATTAACAGAGCAAACGGGAAATAAATGGTTTTTTTTTATAATAAAGTTAAGGGCCGAGTGTATAGAGTAGACCAAATGTATTCTCTGTGTTGTAGAAAGAAAACAAATAACCATTATTGTTTGAAATTATTTATATGGTTTGCATAAATGTTATTTATTATTTACTGCTAGAATATTTAAAGCAAAGACAAAATCGCCAAAAAAATAGAAATACATAGTATAGAAAATTACACTATTTCAAATACAAGAAGCAAAAATGCAAAAAAATCATTTGTGAAACCATAAAAAAGCCAAAGTTGTTTCTAGTCAACTTTTATGTTTCATATGTATGTAATATAAACAAATACTTTTCTTATTACACAAAAATTTATTATTTCAGACAAAAACTTTAAAAAAGAAAGCATCACAACAAACTCAAAATTATGAAGACCAATGCTCTCAAATTTTTCATAATTTGTGGAAAAGGTTAAGGTTTCGTTTTTTTTTTAATTACTTTTTTATTATAATATTGGTTAATAAATATGTTATGCATTACGCATGAGTATCTTTTACATACACAAAAATATAAACTAGGGGGAAGATAATTTAAAAAAAACTATTGTATGAGTTTCCTCAAATATAATTAATATACAATAATAAAGTTCTACATGTAGAAAAAAATCTTACCTGGAATGTCCGTTTATCCTCAATTAATCGTTTAGAAGCCAAGGCCTTTATAACATGATGGAAGATAAGCAAAGATCTGTGTTGAATGAGGGGTTGTGGTGCTTTTAAGGCACTCACCAAATCTGGTACAAGGCTAGGCCAATTTGTTGGACAATCAAATCTGTTTATAAATAATGTCCATCATTTATTCAATGTACTTTGTATGAATGTTATAAGTTTGAAATGTCTGTATATGTGTGTGATGCAGAACTTGCTGCAGCATAATAATAATAAGAGATAAGTCTAACTCTAGTTAATATTATTTGTGTAATTTAACTTTTTGTTTAAAGTACACATTACTATTATCATTTCAATAACTGAAAAATGCACATCTTGCCAAATTTTGAACTCTTTCAAATGTTTATGTTTCAAAATATTTTACATTTCATTGTATGTGACTCTTTGAAAAACATTAAAATAATAAAAAACATTATTAACCTTCAATACTCTTACCTAGCAATTTTTGCTATCAAAACAGCTTGTTGTGTAGCAATTTGCGCGACGGGCTCACTTAATATGGTGGTAGTGAGCAGACCTTGTCTCAATTTTTGTTTTTCTTCATCAGTTATTGCATTAGGAGCATTCTTACGCCAATATCTGTCTACTCCATTTTTGAAACACATTACTGCTAGCCATCTTACATTGATGTCAATTGAATGATTGGAAAGGACATTCTAAAAAGGTAAATTCATTTTGTTAATTCAAATTAAACAATAAAACGAAGATTATGGTCCTTAATCATATATTTAAGATCTGTCCTGGCACATGGGCACAAGCATTTGACTGTCGTTGTGACAATTGTAATATGTATGTTCAATTCCCACTGGAGGAAATGAACTGATTTATGTTTTCATTTCCTCACTCTGAAGTGACATAATTGAATGGAGTTTCTTCTAGTAGATTTCCAGGTTCCTTTCCCTTTACAGGATAAACCATGAAACTAAAGAAACCATGTGTAGTGATAACTAAATTCATATACACTATACAATATATTTTTATGTAATTAAGTCTTAATTCTAATTTAGTAATTATATTTACCAGTAAAACAGAATAGTATCCAGGTTCTATTTCCCATTCCTGCAGTTTTTTCTCAGCGGGCTTTAACACTTCAGTGTTTTGATTTGTTGCCCTGTTGAGTGTGTCTAGTACTAGAGCATAGATGTTGGGATCCATAGCTCCACTAAAGAAATAAAAATATATGATTTTTGATGAATTACAGAAGATCTCATTTCTTTTAAGCGTCACATTATATGCCACATACATCCAGGTAATCAAAGATAATCAATCATGTGTAAGAACACATTTTTAAGTCATTTTGTGTTCTAAGTGACAGGAATTAACACCACATTGTCTTGTTACCAGAGTGAGAAAATTTAAATAACTAATTTCCCTATTGTGCTTTTTCTCAATATTCAATTTATTACAAAAGTATTCTTACTTATAGATACATTTTCAGAATTTATGTAGTCATTACATAACAATCACAATTATGTCATTTTCTTATGATTTACTATTTCAGCTGTGCCTAATATATAGATAGAGAGAATGTATTCAAATCTTAATTTTTGTAAATTTAATATATAATACATTATATTACGACATTGAAATAGTACAATAATAACATATATTCTATATTTAACTAAGGGTAATAAGCACAAAAAATTATGTATTGTGCATCAGTATAAAAGAAAAAAATTACTAAACGAATTTAAATTTGCAATGTCGCCGGTACAATCAGATTATTTTGAAAAATGTTAGTAGATTTGTCTCCTTTAAAATTATAATGCTAAACATGTAGCTTACTCGGTCTTAAGAATATATAAATAAGAAGTATACTTACAATGTCTAAAAGACAGGGGATACAATATAACCTAAAGGAATTATCGTACAATAGTAATGACTTTAGACAACGCCATTTAATATTGCAGTTTTATGAAAGTATGGTAGTAAATTAACAATATTACAAGGAAATAGGACAAAAAACTCAAAGATACATTTTAAACAAACAATATAAGGCAAAAACACTACAAATTCGAATAATTTTCAAGGAATTATGACAGTGACAGTAAAATTTAAAAAGTCACTTGCGAAAACGTAAACGTCAAAAGAAAATATAGTATACACATTAAGCAAACAACTAGATTATGTTGCTTATGTATACGGTACCCTATGTAACTAAATAAAAAGTAAAAAAAATAAAAACTATATTATATTCTTTGTTTATGGACTACTACTACTATTCTTAGATATTTTGTAAATTACTTTTTACTTCTAAGCTTTTTAAGTATAGCACTGATTTCATTCTTCAAGTTTGTGCAAAATATTTTATTACAGTACGTTCTGTACTAACATTTTAAAAAATTATATTGATATCTGGATACAGAGCGAAAAAAAACCGTTTAATAAAACAAAGTCCAAATAAATATTTTATTATATTAATCGGAATGATATGAAAGTCTCGGTGAAGCGATACCAATCGTCATTGGTATGTCCGAGTATAAGGCTAAATGAAATCGAAAATCAACTTTAACCTGAAAGTTATAAAATATTAACATTGTAATCTTTTTATAAAATAAATTATTTATTTTATTTCTTTATAGAATAATTGAGAAACAAATTTAACTTACTCTTAAGAAATACGAAATATTAATCATAGGATCGTGTACGTTGATTGTAGAAGGGGTTATCTTAGGAATTTTCATTTCAAAGCAACATGTTTGGTCTGCTATGTTAAGTACATCCATATAATATGATTTACATAAAGCTTTCTCGCTAGTACAATATCCAGAAGTAACACTGTAATCCAGTTTCTAAAATTAAAAAATATGAATTTAGAATTCAAATAAAAATTGAGGCATATTCTTTTAATCAACTTACTTGAATTAAAGTAGCTTTAATTTTTTTTACACTGATTTTCTTTTCATTTCTTATTATTGCTTCAAATTTTACAACTTTATTACATAAAAAACCTTTATACGTTTTAAAATTCATTACAAAGTCAGATCGCCCAAATGTTTTCGACATTTCGTAAATCAGTGGAATCTAAAAAAAATATAAATATTATTAAAAATAAAACAATATTGTGCTTTAATTTTTGTTTAGTGGTCGATAATATACAACCTTAAATTCTTCAACATGAGTTAAATTTACATAATTATTAACGAATAATAAAATTTTACTCTTCTTAGACGTCAAAGTACCTTTACTTTTGATGGTTATCGTATAATATACTTTGGCAATAGAATCTTTGTGAGATGGTGGCAAGTCGGATGGTAAAATAAAATTAAATTGACGAGTCAATAACCCTGGCTTAACGGTTGTATCTGCAAAAAATACCACTTAAGCTCATATTTTTTTAATACATTGAATAAATTATCAATATTCATTACACAAGTTTCATTTAATCACTTTAATTATGGGGCATACTTACGATTCACATCGTGAAATACATCGATTAAAATATTTAGAACATCTCGTTTTTCTGAATATATTCTTATATACGGAACCGTTGGTGAAGGTCTTGACCACATTGCTTTACTTATACCTTTAACATTTACTTCAATTTCTAAAATATTTTAATTGAGTTAAAAACATATTTATGAAATTATTTAATCAAAAGTAAATTAAACTTACGATTTATTTGGCATTTTTGTTTTATATCGAGAGTTATTAATCCTGTGACAATATCACCAGTATAAAATATGCCATTAGTTCCATTATGAAAAGTAACGTTACATGTATCCCAGACCATTATATATAAAACTATTACTATTTTACTTTTACAATTGTTTTTTAAATATTCTTCTGATTGCTTACAACAAGGTATTTAATATTATGTTATCAATAATTAAGATTAATTTCGGGACAAGATAAGATTAAATTATATTAATAATTTTGATCGGTTTAAGAAAGTAAATGATTTTAAATATTTTAAATTTTCAACCTTTTTTTTCTTTAAGTTATAGTATTAAAAAAGTATAAAAACACTACGCTATCTGAAATTATGAAGACACCATACTAAATGTGAATGGAAAATTACCATCTCTTGTTTTTCGATGTGGCAACATATGAATTTTGCCATCTTGCGTTGAAAAATATAAACTTTACGAATTTGAAATCATTTTGAATCTTTTATTTTATAAAAGTACGTTTTTAATACTTATTTCGTATGTTGAATTAATAAAATTAATAAAAACTATTTTTATGGTCAAATGTGCTCAAGTTATAACTGAATATATTTTGTAATCAAAATTAAGTATTTAACTTGACTATTTCCTCCTTCCATGACTTATTTGAGAAAGCGGATGTGGTTGGTCCGCCATAATCATTCGTGTGGGTCTGTGCTTGTGTGGTTTGGGTGTCTTACCGGTGCCAACCATTATTTTTAATTAGTAATAAGTTATGCGTATGAATCCAGACATGGACGATGACGAAAAGGGGTAAGCACAATTTTATATAATTTTGTATAACATCAGCGCATTTCTAAGTGTTTTAACTATAATAGGTCAAACTACATGTTCGCTTGGTGTGTCGCATTTCACGATTAGCCAGCAAGGCTCTTTGATTATCCTTAAATTTATACCGTTGTTAAATGAAATTCTGCTGTTATCATAATCCTAAGAGCTTTCGTTAATATGTAATGATGGATATGGCAAAAATTAAGTACACTTAATTAGCCTTTTACCGGCGAGCGGCCACCGACCCCAAGCCTTGTCGTGCGACTTGCGTGTACAGATCATGGCAGCTTTACTTTCCTATCGTACATAATTCAAAATTTTAACATTGTAGGATTGTTGCTTGCAAATATTTTCTGTAAATTGTTTATATAATCGTTCTTTCAAAAATCTAGGTACGCGGAAACGTCGCAATACGTAATAATAACCTTTCTGTGACTAATTATGGCTTTCTCTTATCAGTAATTTATGGTTAACATTGTCGTCGGCATGTCTAAATTAAAAATATATTATACAAATTACATTTTTGATTTCATTAATGAGGTTAATGGAACGGCGTTGGAAATGCCGCGTAGCTCAATCTCGTTAGCGAATGTGCTAAAACATGCTGATTCATTTGCATACGGTTACTTTTGCTGATGCTAGTAAAGCATTTCTTTCTAAATTTGCGGATAAAACCGATTTTGTTGTATGTTTACTTGAATTCAATGTATATTCACGTACTTGAGAAATGCTTCATCTATAGTCATTGACGCATCGCCCTACAACATTTTAAAGTCACACGTAGCTACCGTGCTCATTTTTTGTAATAACAACCCTAGTTTAGATAGTTTGTTTTTATTCAATAATTAAAACTAACCTAAAAACACGCTTCTGTATTGCTAGTTTGCATAATTTAGACAAACTTAAAAAATCTTAGGTTATAATGGCTTAAATCTATAAAAGCGTCATGAGACATTTTAGCAATTACTTTTTATACTCGAGAGAATGTTACTTTCACCAATTCAATACTTGTTTTATTGAAATGGGATCATATCTCTCACTTTACTTTTTTTTATTTTTTATATATCACAATTTTTTTTTTCATGATTTAGGTTCACTGATAAATTTTATAAAAATTTTGTCATATTATATTGAAGTATTATATTGATAAGTTTTTCTATGATAATATTTTATCTTACACTGTACCTATTGTATATACACAATGGTCAGATAATGGCACATGACTTAAGTATTTGGGTCAATTGAATAAAAATTGTCATCCAATTTATAGTATGTATGGTACAAGGCCGGCATACCTGACATTATAAAATAGAAAAAAATATTTTTTCTATTCTATGTATCATAATTTATATAGAAGTAAAATACAATGTTGTTTAGTCTACATGGTATGCAGCATGTTATAAAAAAATATTTTGTAGAATATTTAGTTTTTTTATTAATATTTAACTTAACTTTATAAACATAAATTTAAATATGTATTGTGTAGGTTGCATTTGATTTCCAATCTCAAGGTAACAGTTTGTAATTTTTTGGCAAGGTAGCAGTTAGTCCAAAGCAACAAGTTGAACAAATTCTTGTTGACTATTTTTAAATTGTGGTTATTAAAAAAAATATTTAAGACTTCTATTAAATCAAATCACTTAAGTTCAGTCAGCCTTACTTGCTCTAAGTGGGGTACAGCATTAACCTAAAAAAAGGACACATTTTAAGGCTTTAATTTTATTCAATTTACACAGAAAACTGTTTGTGGGTGGACTATCATGGGAAACGTCTCAAGAGAACCTGCAGCGGTATTTCTCACGCTATGGTGATGTGATAGACTGCGTGGTGATGAAGAACAGTGAGTCGGGTCGCTCCAGGGGCTTTGGCTTTGTGACATTCGCAGAACCCTCTTTAGTGAATGTGGTTTTGCAAAATGGACCCCATCAACTTGATGGCAGGTGTGTATATAATTTTTTTGTGTAATTTGTATAGTTTTTTTTAAGGTAAGTGATAACTTTATAGTAATTAATATTTATAGATAATAGTTTGGTTAAGAAAAAATATATGTATATTTATAAATATATTTAATGAAGGTGGTTAAGTCTTCCTTTACTAGGCTGTCTAAAGTTTTTAGTCATATTTTAGTTGTTTGTAATTTTGTATGAGTGATATCTCCTAAAGATAATATAAAAGATAATTTTAATCAAGATTACATGTAGGTAACAAAACTGGCAAAAAAAAAAGAATTAGAGGAATTTATTAGTGGCTTCATTAATAATTTTATGTAATTTGGTATTTTAAAGATCTAAATGTTCCATATTACATAGATGTAGGGTTGTTTTTTTTTTTTAATTTGAATATCATTTGAATATTAATGTTAATCTCTCCAAACACCCTATTTTTATCATTCCATATAACTAGCAGTCAAAAAAAAATTAATACTAATATATTGTGTTTATATAAAATATTTGCATGGCAAAAACAATAATAAAAATTGTAGTAAAATTGTAACTGTCAGTCAAAATAAACGATACTTTAGTTTAGTGGAAATAACATATTTCTATTTTATCAACCCTTTTTTCATACTTCACCAGCAACAATTATCCCCTAATGTAATGAAACCATAGGGGTGTCTTAAAAAATCGATAATTTCGGAGGGATGTGAACGTCCTTAAACTTTTAACTACTCTGCAAATTGTAATAAAATTTTATCTCCTGAACAGCTTCTTTTTTAAGTTTAAACAAAACAGCATATGTTTACTTGAGAATATTGTAAATTGTTATATTTAGAATACTTTGGAGCGTTGGCATTTTAAGTGTGACGAGGAAATAAAATATTTAATATTTTTTTACACTGCTGTCAAAGCAAAGCGCGACGTTGAGTTCTGCCGCTCACCATTCAATGCCCCTCGAATTCGGCAAACAACGAGGAACGAAGTGTTTAACATTAGGTTCCCTCTGCATACCCTTTAAAAAAAAACGGAAAAGTTTATTTGGTTAAACGCGTTAACATCATGAACTGAATGGAAGAAATGTTTTTGTGTTAGATTGTCCATTTATCGATGAAGGCTATATTGTATTAAGCCTCTACGTACTGAATGTGTCGTGACACAGATCTTGGTTGTTTGACGATACGGGCGAAGCCGTAGGTGAATGCTAGTAACACAAACGTATACAAATAAAAAATACACACAAAGAGAACTCGACAAAATATATATACAAATGAAACGTACTAATTGATTATATTATCACTAGATACCATTACCGTATTTATTCGACATTGTTGATATCAAATATAGATTACCTTAATGCACTTTTATACTAACAATAGCGGTTGGCCCGTATAATATACTGTATAATAAAATATAATATACTATGTATAAAATAGGTTTTAATACCTTTGATAGGAGCCCGGCCGCCGTGCGTGTGTGACCCGGTTGGATGAGATTCGCGCTCGTTTGCACTCTTTACGCTAAATACTATGTGGTGATCGGCAACACGTGTCTAAACAGTGCCAATTTTTTCATTATATTATTGGAAATTGCTTTTTTTTTTCGTTTTTAAAATTGATTGTTCTCAAGCTTTCACCTGAAAATCGATTTCGATCGATTCTATCTTTTTGGTTTATTTTCTCGTATTGTTATTTCTAATTCAAATCATTGATAATGTTTATTTTAATTAGATGTAGTTCAATTTGCTTATTTTTTTACGAAGAGAAATAAATTAATTCTCACTATATTATACTGTACACTAAACACGCTAAGCAAAAGGCGTCATTGAGATTAAAAAAGTTTGTGTAATAGAAAACAATGTATGAAATTATGCAAGCAATTTACACAAATTAATATGTATTATTTAATGGCACATATCGCTACTTTCTTTTTTTTACTTCACACTTGTATCTTTACTTCTGTACTAAAATTGTAAAGCTGAAGATTTCGTTTGGTTGATTGAGCTAATCTCGGGGAATACTGGACCGATTTAAAAAATATATATATTGGATAGTCCATTTATTCACGATGGCGGAAATACGGCTATATATTGACAATATATTGTTCGTTTTGATGTAATTTAAATATTTCCATTAACCAAGCGGTTGGAGCCGAATGTAAAACCTAATTTGAGAATTTATTAAAATTATTTCTATTTTCGCATATGACTATGTTATTCCACATCCAGGCAGTGTCTTCAACTAACACGTTGCAGTCACGTTCAGTTGTTTGTGGGATATAAACTGCAAACCAGCATATACTTGTTGCTTTTCATAAGCAAGCTAGTCTACAAAGTTTGCGACAACTTATAATATACACTTAAGTATTACTTGTTTCATGACGTACTTACACGGAAATATCCATTATACTTAATTTAAACTTCCATCTCAGATCTAGAAGGGATACATAAAAACATAGTTTTAATGGTGACATTAAATTAGTTGTATATTTTGAGGTAAGACGTGGCGCACAAAGGGAGACTGTTAACGCGACAGTTTGTAGGTACGATTAAATTAAATATTTTATGTTTTTATAAATATTTCTTTGGTTTGTCGAGGCAAAGCGCGTCGTTGAGTTCCGCCGACACAACACGTCTCATCATCATGTCTCGAGAATTGCAAAAGTGTTTCTTAACACTAGGTTCCCATGTTCCCTTTGTCTGCCATGCTATGTGCGGGATATAGGGTGATCTTAATTAAAAAAAATGTAAGATGATATCAATGTAATTATTAATTAAACTTTAAATGATATCGTATAGTTGTAAGTTGCATTTCAAGTTCTATTTAACAGACATGTTGCTAGTGAAAGATTAGATCAGTGAAAGTATCATCGGAACGGGAAAGTCCCGCTCTCTTCTTTAGCCCCTATAGAATGTCATCAGTAGGCAAAATAATGCCAATCTTGGATCAAGAACTAGCAAAAATTCAACGCTTACAACATGGCAACATTCTCATAAAATGTATTGTAAGCTTAAATTATATTAAAAATAATAATAAATCTAAAGTTTATTTGTGAATATTATTTCTATTAACACGTTAACACATTCGACAGCGCTGATTTATCTCGTCGCTGCGACGCGAAAGACGGCCATCTTATATTTGAATGTCCTATGAGATTATTAAAGCTGAAGGAAACGGCTACAATATTGGTACTCGTATTTTTTATTTCTTAAATTTGGGATGTATTAATAACATAGTAGTAAATAAGTCGTTTTTAAAAAGTGCGTACGTACATATGTTTAAATGACTGACATGAAAAATGCTAGGGTAGGGTCGCCATCTTGTCCAGTGTGTGTTGCACGGTACAAACCTACAAGGCACATTAATACATCATTAAAATACTTAAACTAATATATTTAGACAGCCGGCATGACATGCTTTGGTCTGTTATTATTGTATATAATATCTTATTACTATTAATAATAAAAAAAAGTTAATATATATTAAAATCGCGATAGGTTGCCCACGTCAGTCATCATACGAGTCGGTTGAACTGCTTTCAGCCGGTGTCGAAATTGTCTCGTTATCACTCACTGGTCATTTGTCACCGGTACTACGAATTGTACGGACTTGTACGGACAAGTTTGGAATATATTTAGAACTTGATTATTATATTAATAGTATTGGGAGATCGTTAATCTGTATTTTATGATGTCACGGTTTTTTTTATATTAATAGCTATTAATAGGTCGTCGCAGCTAGTTTGGACAGCGACTTTAATTTTTCTTTTGATGTTGTTTCCGAAATATTTCCAATTCTCCACTCTGATGGAGGCAAAGAGCGGTGTCGAGTTCCGCGTTTCAATATGCAATTTGGCGGAGAATAGAGAAAAGAGTCTTAATATTATTTATACTTTTCTAAATACTTTTTATTAGGGATAAATTAATTTAAATAAAAATAAAAATACTTTGTACTTTGACCATACAAGGAAACTTGTAATTAGATTAAAAATTAGAATATTATCCTGATAGCGGATTGACGTCCAACCTCAAATTAACAATGATGCGGTTAGTGACATCTTTAAATAGTTCAGCTTAAATTGTTTTTACTACTCATATAATTTTATATCAATTATTAAAACTATAAGATACAGCAAAATAACTAGTTTCATATAAAATAATGTTCGACCTTCCGTCTGTTTGTAGGTGTGGGATCGGACAGACCTTGTGGTTTAAAAATATAGAAATTAGAGATGGCCTGTGATTCATTTGATATATTTATTGTTTATTTGTGTCGTTTCGTCATTCCACAGATTCCATCGCTTAGTTATTTATATAGTTGCTGACACGCGATGGTGTTGGGTTCGATTTTCACGGGGTTATGACTTACAACTATATTCACTTTTATTTTTTTGTTATTTAACCCATAAGTAAATCCAAAGCATGGAGTTGGGCTTCACCAATATGCATCCTCTGTTAAGATATATAGGATATGTTTGAAGGTGAATTTTTTTTTTTCAAAGACCAATTTTGAAGGTAACTGACTAAACTTTGAACATGTGCTTAACTCGAGTTAAACAAAGAAACAGAATATGTTCCATATTTGCTTCGGAATGTTTAGATAGCGATTGTTGTGTAGTATTGTTGATTCCAGTCGTGAAGTATTTATTGTTAAATTAAATTCGGGCGTTTAGTTCCGTCACTCGACAACACTCAATGCCTCAAGAATGCGACGGAAAGTGCTTTAATGAGAACAGAGTGTCTTAACACTTAAGTTCCCAGGTTCACTCCGCCTACCATGTTATGTGTGCGAATCTAAAAAAAAATATTAAAAATAAATATTTAACGTGGTCTATAATAAAAATACCTTTATGTTAGACGTAATCGTAGAATGTTATAAAAGATTGCGATTGTATATGGTATAACCTCAAAAGTAATAACCACGTGTTTCATATATCAATATGTTTTTCCGATGATGTATAACTTCTCATATTACTAGACCAATATGCCGCTTATATTTATCTTATTTACGCTACTCTTTATTGAAATGGATTATTGTCGTTTAATTACAATTTAATTATTTTTATTATTATTATTATACTTAGGCCAGATTTCAAAAGGACTCGTGTAAAACGCTCATTCCGTAAAGTAAATTGGGATATTATATTTTTTATAAGAATGAGATATTTGTTCATTTTATATAAGATAGGTAGTGAAAAGGAACTCCTTTTTCCACCTTTAGAACTGAGAGAAAATGTCAGAAACATTTTTGTGTAACTTGGCGATTCAACAGTTCTTGTAATTTAATTTTTTACTGATTTTGATTTTGAAACATATTAATCAACTTGAAATTTCCAGAACAATCGATCCGAAACCCTGCAATCCGCGTACCCTGCAAAAGCCCAAGCGCGGCGGCGGCTACCCCAAGGTGTTCCTTGGCGGTCTACCGTCAAACATCACCGAGACCGACTTGCGCGTGTTCTTCGGCCGCTATGGCAAGGTTATGGAAGTGGTGATTATGTATGACCAGGAGAAGAAGAAGTCTCGTGGTATGTTGGTTTATTTTTTAGTTTTAGAATTTTATTTTCGATAGAAAAAAAAAAACATTTATTATGTTGTGAATTATGACGTCGGTCGGTGGTAAATGAAATTACTTGGAACAAATTTAAGTAACAGTAACTATAAATATCTTAATAGCAAAATATAAAGTGAATAGTTTTATTTATAGTAACATTTATAATTTTTGATATTCAATACACAAAGTACTGGTGTGCAGATAAAGAAATATTTTTTTTTCTTAAAAAAAAAAGAATTCCACATCCAGGCAGTGCCATCAACTTATTTGTTGTGGGTACGTTCAGATGTTTGTGGAACATCAAATGCAAACCAGCATATAACTTCTTGTTTTTTTTATTAACTGGAAAGTCTACAAAGTTTGCTACAATTTTTACTTATAGCTTTTTTAGCATCAGCCAGTACCCCATATAAAGTAAAACCAACTTTGCAGGGCAGAGGGAACCTAGTGTTAAGACACGTCGTTCCCCACTTTCTGTTCAGTTGTATCAAATACATTGCATTATGGAACTCACACTTCACACTTGGAATCAACCTTGTAATGTAACTAGCGCTAACAGTCCCTTTTCTTCCATTATTGGCAATGTCAACTCTTAATGTTAGTCACATTTATCTATTTAATATATTATTTTATTCAATGGGATATGAGAGAGTATCATAATTTGTTTACAGGCTTCGGTTTCCTGTCGTTCGAAGACGAAATCTCCGTAGAGAGAGTGACTCAAGAGCACTTCATCAATCTCAATGGGAAACAGGTAAATTTATTTTCATGATTTTAGTCTTATAAAAACAGCGGTGTAAACTCTATAAGACGAGAGATAATTAAATATGTATTTCTTTAAAATAGATTTTAAAAAAATAGGTCTCGCTAAGTTTCTTGCGCCGGTTCTTCTCAGGTCTGAGGCATTAACTTTAGTGAACTGGTGGTTAATTATTTGACGTTCACGACTTCTTATTTTGAACAAAATTATTTGAATTTGAATTTATAAAATGTATAGTATTAATAATAAATCTTAATATTAAAGGCGAGGCCAGCCGTGGCGCAGTGGCACCAAGTGTGACTGTAAACCGACTGGTTGTGGGTTCGATCCCCGCTCGAGGAGATGAAATATTTACTTAAATTTATATTTCCATTTCTTCGCTCTGGTGTCGAGGCTAAGCGCGGCGTTGAGTTCTGCCACTCAATACGCAATGCCTCCAGAATTCGGTAGAAAGTGGGGAACGGAGTGTCTAAAACCACTAGGTTCCCTCTGCCTACCCTGCTGTGTGCGGGATACAGCGTGAAGCTGATTTTTTTTTTAATATTAAAATAAAAGTAATGCGTATATTATTCTTATACTAAACAAAAGATCAAAACAGCAATTTTTTTAGTATTTTTGGTGCATATGACGCTGTCAGTTGTTGTTTTGATTGTTACTGAAAGTAACTGCGATGTTATATAGAATGTAGCTTAGTATCGAAAACAATTTCAACCAGCCAACATACTAGGTGGAATTTCAACGCCTTAGCGAGTTCATCGTGAAATTGAGTGACGTTATATATAGATTATATGCTGTATATCCACATCCAGGCAGTGCCTAGAAAGTTTCTTTTCGTTGGTACGTTCAGATGTTTGTGGGAAAGTAACACATGCAAATCAGCATATACTCAATGTTCTTATGAATATGTGAGTCTACAAAGTTTGCTACACTTCTTTCTTTCTTTTTTTTAGCCTCACGCTGTGTCTTGTATATAGCACGATTGGCTGAGGGAACCTTATGTTAGGATGCTAGGAATATCAGCGTATTGAATGATGCAACTCATTGCCACTCGTTGTCTTGCTACCAGAGTGAGTAAACGGAAATAATTCACTCTCTTTTAGATTGAGGATCGAACCCACAATGGTTTTAGTCGCATGTTGTGTTGTTTTGCTGCAACAGCCTAAATGATATGAAATGAAAGTTAAATTTAAATTATAGTTACAGCTTAGAATTATATAATGAGTTCTTAATTAACTTCAATGAGCATATTTTGTTAATTTACATTGTAATGTAACAACTTCTTTTTTTCTGTTTCATTTTAATGTAATATAGTTTTCACTATCATAGTACATAATATTAGTTACGAATTCATTTTGTTTGTTCGGGGTCGTTTATAACGAGAAATACACTTGATGTAAAATGTTCTACAAAATCAAAATATTATTTATTCAAATATTGTTAAAATCTGTTAATTAAAATATGTCTCTGTGTAAAGATATTAATTATTAATTTAGTACTAACAATACTAGCCTGGTATGTTTCTTTGTAATACAAGTCTATGGTGATCACTATAATACAATACTATATAGTATATGTTATTATACAAAAAAAGTTAGAATTATTAAAAAAATGCAATAAAGCTGCATTTATCACTTTAAGCGACCTTTTCCATGCAATCTTTAGATATTGCAGTTGTATAAAAGATGGAGAGCCCTTAATTTAATTACAAAAAATACTAACGCAGGTGGAGATCAAGCGAGCGGAGCCTCGTGACGGTTCTGGTAAACTTGGTTCCGCCGGCAGCGGTATGGGTGGTGGGGGCATGGGCGGTGCTCCCGGGGATGCCCCTGCAGCTGGACAGTGGGGCCCGCCGCAAGCTGCCCCCATGAACATCATTCAGGGGCATAACGGACAGATGGGTGGACCGCCCATTAATATGCCCATGGGTGCTCCGAATATTATGCAAGGGTAAGTTAAGTGATTATTTTTTGCATTCATTTCCTTGAACATCAGCTATGGTCCTATTGGGTAGACTTGCACGTCGATAGGTCTAAGAACGTAGCGTGGGTATATTCCCCCCATGGCATAATTAAGGGGCACAATAGACAGATGTGTAGATTGCCCATTAATATTTTGTATGCATGAAAGTTCAGTGTTTGTTTGTGTAAAGGGTGTGTTTGGTTCTATATATAATTTAACATGTATATGTGGTGTGTGCGCAGGTACCAGGGCTGGGGCACGGGCGCGGGGCAGACGTCGTACGCGGGCTACGGCGCGGCGGGCGGCGCGGGCGCGCCCGGCAACTACCAGGGCTGGGGCGCGCCGCCCGCCCCGCAGGCGCCGCCGCACGCGCCCGCCTGGCCCGCCACCAACAACTACACGCAGCACGCGCAGCCGCCCGCGCAGGGCTACGGCAGCTACGGTCAGTTGCACTTCTAGTGTTCCATACCTCCACAGGTCACCTCCACACCTCACCTAGCGACTGAGAGTTTATTTCTCTATTTGTTTGGACAAATCTTCAACAACTACGCCAGCGTTACGGAAGCTGCAGTTACTTTTTATATTATACTAAAAAAAACCCTTTTATGGGTATGCCGACCGAGTGGCTACTGAAGAAGATTAAGTGAGGTTCAAACCCTCACGATGCCAAAGTATTCTTCAGTAATAGAAAATGTTATAAAATTTAAAGTGTAAAATACGTAATGAATGTGAATTCGATGAACAATCTATGTAAGCTACAAGAGATATTAAGAAAAATATTCCCTTCGTCAAGATGATCATCATTTTATATTGACGTACAACAACGAAGGTCCGGTGTGGAAACCCTAGCAGCCCAGCCGAATCTACATTTACATGAATATGATGTCTCTGGAAAAGTCGTTCGACGTGATGATGTAAGCCTACGACTACAAAAGAATTCTTCCGAAAACCCTACAGACATGGCCTTCCTAGCAAGCACAATTTACTTAAGATTTAAAAAACCCTAAAATGCTTAGAGCGTACGTCATGACTAAACGCGACGATTTTAGGTTTCATTCTACGAAATGATTTATTTTCATGTCCTCGCTCTTTTTGGTAAGAAAACAAATCGCGACGTTGAATGAACAAAATACTTAACAGAGTGTCTTAAACTAAAGTTCCCTTTATCTAACCTGCTATATACTGGATATAACGTGAAGTGAAATTTTGCCATTTGGATTAATTTTTATAAATTTAAAATTTTTTTTTAAGATCATTTCATAATTATATAACATTTCATTATAATAATTTATTGTCGTCGTTAATGAGTGCAACACTCATGCTTGCAAAAACGAGCTTAACCACTATAGGATTTTGACACCACACCAAGTTTGTTGTTAAAACCAGTGACGTCATATTGAGTATAATACAGTGTATATTACAGTGTATATATCCACATCCAGGCAGTACCTAGAAAGTTTCTTTTCGTTGGTACGTTCAGATGTTTGTGGGAAAGTAACACATGCAAATCAGCATATACTCTATTGTCTTATGAACAAGTGAGTCTACAAAATTTGCTACATTTTTTAGGTGGTGAAATAAATTATGATGGTTTTCATGTTTTCCTTCAGGCAGCTAAGTAGAGACTTGTTGCATAAAATATGTGTTTTATTCCAAAGTATATTTATAAGTATTTTTTTATTCAAATAACAATTTGAATGAAAAAATGATTCCTTATTCATTTATAAGTATATTGAATCGGATTAAATGTACATTTTTAAAATGTATTTTACATTGATATTAGATTCTGTCACTATATCAACATACATGCACACACGTCCACACACTAACACAAAGATGCAATAAAATTGTATAGAAATCCCATACAAACAAATGCAGTAATAATATTAAATTAGTAACTACCCTTAAAAAAACCCCGCGATTCCCATTAATATATGCCAGTTAAAACCCGTAACAAAAATCTAAACAGCCAGTCTCCCTTGTGTCAATGAATATAAACAATATGTTCATATGTTTTGCCAATATATGGCCATGTTGATGGTCACTATCTGTATATAGTCACTATCAATCAGCAGTAACAGCCAGATGAAAATTTATATTTTCTTTATGTCCATGGCCATATTTTGATAGTCACGATCCGTTCGCCCTAATAATATAAAAGCCAGTGAAAAAAAAACCCATATTAAAAACTCGAGTAGCCAGTCAAATGAGATATCCAAGTAAATGAAAGATACTGGAGTAATGTAGTTGTGTTATGTTAACAGCCAACTACAGCTCGGCCCCCGCGGGCGCGTCGGCCGGCGGCAGCTGGACCAACTGGAGCATGCCGCAGAACTCCAACTCCACTGGCTCTGGTACGATACTTGTGTAATATTGACTTTGGTGACACAAGGACGGACTGACGGACAATACGTTTTTTGTTGTTGATGTTTAGTTTTGCTATTGCGGTTTTGTTATTATTATTATGGTTTTATTGCTTTTTTTCATTTATTTTTATAATAGTGAATATACAGACAGAATATGACGGGTTTTGATGTTTTATTAATACTTTAATATCTACTGGCTTTGGAACAAAATATACATATATGATATTAACTTACTTACTTTTGACACAAGAACAGAATTACTGATACACTTAAAGATATAAACTTTTTGTTATGTATGTTAGTTGATACACAAATAGACGGGTTTTTTATTTAAATGTGTGATATGTTGCAAATTATTACAAATGCACTGGCTCTGGTACGGTTTTAATTTATGATATTATTATGGGACACAGGAACAAACGGGTGAAACTTATTTATTTAAATTATGATTTTATTGCTATTTTTTATGTTAGTTGATACACAGACAAATAGACTAGACATGTTTTATTACGATACAAAGAGGCGGACACATTTTTTTCCTTAATATTATTATTAGAGATGATTAGGTAGATTTTTAATTCAGTTTTTTTATTAATTGTTATTGTTTGTTACTTAATAACAAATATGTTTTTTTTTATATAATTTCATTATATATTTATTATTTAATTATGAAGATATTGCCAAGGCAATCTATTAATACACTTGCATAGGAAACATTTTTTATACAATAAAATTGCACATTGTTCAGTTTTATTACATTAAAAAGCAATACTACAGAAACAAAAGTACATATTAAAAAATCTAATATGCACAACGTTTTTTTTAGGAAATAACTTAAATGAGTTTTAGAAGAGTTATTTAACAAAACAATGTGTACATTCAGGCTCGTACGTGCCGCTGTCGGAGGGCGGCGAGATGTACGGGCGCGGCGGCAACGCGGGCACGGGCGCGGCGCCGCTCGCGGGCGCGCTGTCCTCGGCCGCGCTGTCCAAGTCCTCCTCGGCCGACTACTCCACGTACCAGCAGTACCCGCCTGCCTACCAGCAGGACCAGGTATGACGGCCCCCGAAGGGTTACCCTCGTGTCTATGTATCTTGGAGCATTTTCGTAGTAAACTTCTTAGAAAGAAGAGGAAAGTTGTTCAATTTTCGATTAGTCATTCTTGTTAAAGCAAAACTATAGAATAAATAATTCAACGATCGTATGAAATTTTATCCTAATGATATAGCAATAATAAAATTTTATAACTAAAATAAATATGTACGACAGACTTACTACTGGACATTAATTATATAATTTTTATCATAGAAACGAAATTTTTATACTTTTATCATATTAAAAGTGCAAACATTATTCGAAATTGAAGAAAAAAGCAATTCTTGCTTACAATAAAAAAAATGCTCTAATATACACACAGACACACACAACAGTGTAATGGCCATGTCACGTGAATGCGAGAGCCGCCATTACGGTCACGTGACACGTCGCCATTACGCTAAAGTACACAATGTATTCCACATAACGCCATTTTTATTATTATTTATTCAATCGAATAAGTGATTTCGGAAATGTCAATTTTTTTTAGGCAATGATTGTATGCCATATATTTTGTTGAAATTTATGCTAAAATGTATTTTTGGTGTATCTCTAATAAAGTAATTAATATACTTAACATAGAAAATAATAGATATGTTAATTTTAGCCAAAAACAATGTTTTTTGTTAAACTGGCGCTTATAAAATTTTCAAAATTACACTTCGAAATCACAGATTCTATAACAATTGCGATGGTAACTAAGTTATTGTACATCATATTTATATTTCTATTATAACAAAAAAACTAATAATAAATCTTTCAAAAGTTCATAAATACTTTCAAAAATTATAATATAATACATAATTATTTTATTATAAATACTAAGGTTACCATCACAAATGTAATTTGGGCTGTTATATGATTTTTTATAAATTTTATTTTTAAGTGCTTCACATTGTTTCAAAACAAAGTTCTTATGCGCTTTCATTTTTTATTGCGATTAGAGGCTCAGTTTAATTTTTTTTTTCTCATTTTTATAGTTAAATTATCAATCATGTGAACTGAGCCTTACATCGTATTTCACTTGCGAAATAATTAATTTAATTATAATTTATTTAATATTATGAATTATTTCGCAAATGCATTTTTTTTATCGTCATCAAATTGCTTGGCTTGAACCATTTGTCTTTTTAGTTAGTTCTATATAACATGCTCACACATTATTTTTGCTAGGACATCCTCTGGGTAGTGTTAGAAAAATATATTTTCTTTTTAATGTATTGCTTTGCTTCATTCCCATGCTTGTCATTCAATGAACAACTTTTTTCCAATTTTCCAATAATACTAAGTTTATGCACCAAGAATTTTTAACTTTAGAATAATGTATGGAAAGGAGTTGTTTTATTTTGAATAACTTTCATTGAATTGTGTTGAAAATATAATGAATTATTATTGATATAGATAGTGATATTTTCTATGTTCATGTTTAAATGTGCAATTTATATTTTCAACATGATCTAATAGGTTGCGGTGCTCAATGTAATAAATATGTACTGTCATTTTGCTTGCTTTCCCTCAAATTTAATACTCCCACATTAACGGTTGGTGCAAATACTGAATTGAAACTACCTATGTATAGTTTGATATTACTTAAATATATAAATTTTGTTTAATATTTTTCTGAAAATAGTTTCTTTTCGGTATTTGTTTATCGCAAACATTGAAGATATGTCTCAGCTCTAGGATTGTTCTAAATTTTCTATCGTAAAGTAATTTCCAAAGTCGCCTAGATACGGCAAAGTACAGCCAAGTTGACGTGTTGATTGTGTTCATTATTAATATTCACTGAAATTAAATACATGGGTTTTGGTATACCGTCTTCCATACATCATACTCCCGCTTCGTTCTACCTCCCGGCATCCATTCCCCGAATGAGTGAGCGAGTGAATGGTTTCATAACACGTCTCTTCCTATCGTCTGTTTCACAACACACGAGTGACAGGAGCTCAATTTGGTTGTACTGTAGCGTAGTGTTTGCGATCCACGTGCAGGGGCTGTCGCGTGCGATGTCTTAGCCGCGTCCATAGTGTCCTCATCACCTCATGACGGGTCGGCTCGCACGCTTTCACTGCTACTCACAATGGCTGGCTCTTGCGGCGAGTGGTTCATGTGTTCTTCTTTTGCAGTTGGTCGATCAGGGCCCTCAAGAGTGGCTCCTCCACAAAGACAATTAGATAGGGGTCCGCCGGGGTAGTCGCGGGCTAGGGGGTCTCTCACTATGGACGGTCCGTACGCGGCTCTCCCAAAAGGCATCGCACCGCACCAGACTAAGCTTCCCTTTAGTTCCGTTCCGATCGTTCGCATCGCATCCTACCTACCCACACTCTAGACTCTAGAGCGAGATGACATAGCTTTTGTTTCATCTCAACATGTAAATTGGCATTTAAAGTACAAATTAGTAAAACAACGATTTTCTCGTATTGTTGCAGGTTCATTAATATATATAATTTTAACGATAATATTAAGAGCTGTATGTACTTTAAGTGTTCAGAGATGAAATTCGAATCTGTTGATTGTAACCAGAGCAGAGCGCGCGCCACGCGGCCGCCCCGAAGCCGGTTTGACATACTTGCTTGTTTTATACATACAACTTCATATTTTTATACATTATTATAGTTTACGTGAAACGAAATCGATGGTTTTTAAAAGTTGTGGCGTGTTGCGATATGAGATGGCTTCGGTGCGACGCGTCTAGCGCACCATATCTATGGTTTATCGTCCCATTACTCGCTCTACGATCGTGTGTTTTGCTCTTATCGACCTATTTTTGTTTTATATCCACTTTGGAGATTGTCTCTGCTACATTTTTAAGTATACTCTTATGTATTTTTTTTTTAATAAAAGCGAATAATCCGACGATAAATCACCCTATATACATTAGATTGTCAACGCAGGTGGCCTAATTCAACATGTATTTTAAATTAAGCTGGTATTTTATTTGTGTTCAAACAATAATCTCGTAGTGACGCTTAGTACCCTTGATGACTCGGAGGCCACTTAGCGTTCCGATAAGAATAGGCCCCTATAGGTCCTCAAGTATATTATACATCATCAGACCTGCCTCGTATACTTCGTCTAGTGTCTCGGCAGAGAGATTTACCACTAGTTTACCCGGGGCTCGCCAACCCGCGTTTGGATAGAGTGGCGCGTTGGCGGGCCCGGCACTAGACGGGGCATACGGCTAACGCGGTTGTGCGGGCCAGGGCTCCTCGTACGGCGGCGCGCGCTACGGCGGCGACTACCACGCGCCAGGTGTGCACCTGCCGCACCACGCGCCCAAACACTTCAGCAGCGACTGCGCCAAGGACTGGCCCGCCGCGTAGACACCCACCCACACCACACACCCACGCCCACGCCCACGGTCTACTGTTGACCACAATTCTTAGGAGATTAGCTAGAGAGCGAGACGCTCGGTCGACTGCATTGACACAAACCCACACGCGTACGTTAACTTAGTGGTAACAAATTAATTGTAATTAAATTTTAAAGTACGTTTTACATTTAATAATTATACCTATGGTAGTGTTGTTTGTATGAGAGTAAGGGCACGGTCGCGGTGGTACGGCCCCCGGTGTCGCGGCGAGCTCCGAACGGCTCGTGTACATCTCTGTACACGGAAAGTTTTTTAATTTCTTTGCCTTTTTTTATTATTTTCTTTTTTTTTGGATGTGGGCTCCTTTTTTAATAAATGTTTTTAATATTTTCCATTATGTCCGATGATTTTGTTTTCGCGTTTATAAAATGATTTCTTTTAATGAGAGTGACGCAGTGGCGTCGGTGGTGACGTAGATGATGTTGCGCAGTGCACGGCGGCGATCCCGCCACATTTGACAGACTAATATAACTATATGTTAAAACAAGGCCAATTTAGGGAAAAAAAATTACCTAAACAACTTAACTTAAGCTAAATGACTTGTATAAATAAATATTTGGTATATATATCGATATGTATGTTTAATATTAGTGTTTTGGTTGTTTACCACCCACTAGAATTAGGAAAACGTTAGGGATCTAATGAAATAATATGAACATTGACTGAACGTGATTTAAATATACTTTTTTTTATATAATTTCCCGACATTCGTAATGGGAGCAATTCTGTAATAATAATATAAATCGTAATTGTAATGATGATTATTTTTTATTTCCTATTTTTTTTTCTTATATGAATTATTAGTTTTTTATTGCAATATTTAAGTTTATATAATGGATAAAATAATGAATACTTTAATGAATTTCTACCTGCCAAATTGTTGACGAGCAAGAGAGGACGGTGTATTGTTGTAAGTGACGACGCTCAAGCACTTAGGATAGAGGCGCCGCACCGTTCGCGCGGACGTGTACATACTATTACTAGCTACTCTTAACTAAACTATGATATTTCTATTGTAAAGTTAATTTATGTGATCGCCAAACGAACGCGACGCCCGCCCGCCCCCCTCGGCCCGTGTGAGTTATTATTTAAAAGTAAACAATTTTTAGATTAAATTTAATGTTAGTCCTTTTACTGTATTTCTATATATATCTATATATATGTATATCGATCAATCGTTTGACCGATCGACTGATTAAAATTTTAGTGATAAGCTAAGTGATGTAGCGGCGGGGGCGCGGCGAGCGGCCAGCCCCGGGGTGGGGTTGGGGTTGGTGTTGACGTGAAACGTTGTTTGGCCGTGTAGCATATAGGGGTTATTTAAGATCGCGCCGTAAGTAAACTTAAAATTATTTATCAGTGGATCACTCGCTCCGGCGAATGGTGCGGAGTGCAAAAATTTATGCTAAAAAATAGAGAAGAAATAAAAATAAATAAATAAAAAAGCCTTACGATGTGATGTTCATAGTTACGCGGATATTATATTACACACGACTGAATACACATCATAATGTAGGGAGACGAAACTTGTACCTTTTAACGTAATATTCAAATAATATAAATAATAATTGTTAAATGACGTCGGTGCCTATTTGTACGCCCGCTGCTAGGTTACGTGCAGTAGTGTCCGCGCCTACCGCTCCTCTACTCTCTCACTTGATCGTTCCTATGTAAGTTAGGTTTAATTTGTTTCGATTCATTCCTCGTTAAGTCCGTCGTTGGTAAGTTCGCTTCCACACCCCCCCACTGTACCTCGCGTACTCCCCTGTACCCCGGCGTACCCTCGGGTACCCCTTCACCTCCTCCCGCTATCGTTTCCGCGCACCCGCGTATCGGGTTATCATTTACTCGCCGTAGGTTAATACACAACCACCGATAGTGACGAATGTCCTCACGTCTGTTTAATGTTAGGAAACGATGCCTTAAACAAAGCGTTAAGTGAATATAGAGATGATTTATATTATGTTATTTTCAGTGATATTGAATTAGCACTAAGGTGTTTTTTAGACGCGGGCTCGAACCCGCACACACGGACCTTCGGTAACAATTTTGTATGAAGTTAGTTTGTAATCAACCATCGTGGCAATCTTCTAAGTAACATAATAAAGAGTATAATTTATTTAAATAAAGTATAATATGTATTAGAAATTTTAGATTTACTGAACAATTATAATTAAACTTAGTGCAAATTATTGTGAGAAATCAATGATAAAACTATTTATATGGGTTTTTGATTATTATTATTATTATTATATAGGAGAAGAGACATAAAAATATTGGATGAATTTATTAATTAAAAATAGTTAGCGAAATACAAAATACGGTAAGACTCGTTAGAGGCTCCGTCTGTCAAATGTGGTCGGGGACGTCACTGTGCTGCGTCCGCGCAGGTAGTGGTACACACTATACATACTACTGTATCTTAATATTATAATATAATAATGTTTATTGATAATATTTGATCATGGCTTAACTTAGTACTGTTGTGCTGTTGTGTAGTTTACAATTTCGACTCTTGTTTGTATTTTACTTTATATAATAATAGTGTACGCGGTTTTTTATATGTGTATGTTTATTCAAGTAGTAACATGTTTGTGTAAAAGTGTATTTTTGGTATATTATTATAATATAATATAATAATAGTAACAACAGGCGCGCGCGGTCGACTGTCCGTCCGTCGCGGCCGCCGTAATAAACTTATGATCGTAATTGACTAATTATATTATATACGAGACCCCTAGTGTTAAAACTTTAACTTTAGACTAGCAGGAATCTTTTTTAAGTTACTCTCTAATTGTACTGTAAATGTACGGATTGATTGCATTTAGCGGCGCGTCCGGCGTCACTATATAGTCGGTTCTAAAGTTATTTTTAAATCAATGCAGGTATTATTAATATAATGAAAATAAAAAAAACCTTGTATTTATACTAGATTATATTATTATTATGATATAAATGTAATTATTATCGAACGCATATTATTAACGTAAATGAATCGCACGGGCTTTACAGTTAATTGTAACATTAATTAATTACTTATAAAACTTAGGGCAAGTCGTTATTTATTTCTGTTTTTAATTTAAAAAAAAATTCGATGTTGATTATTTTTTTAACTTTATATATATATCTATATCTATACATATTTTTTTTCATATTGTAGTGAATAAAGTACATAATTCTCGATCGATTAGATTACAAAAAAATTTGTTAGGTGAACTATCGACTGATGTACAATATAAAATAATGGTTATTTACGGCAATATATAAGTTTTACTTTACGGCCACTGCGGGCGCTGTGTTTATAAATAATTTGTTAGCCGATGGTAAGCAGTAAGACTACGTTGTAATGTAATGTAATTAGCCCTAAGGCGGGCGGGGGCGCGCGCGGCGCCGGCCACGGGCGGCGCGCGCACTGCCCCGCCCCTATATAAAAAGAAAAATTATGATAGACTTACACGTGCGTCCTTGTTGTTTCTTTTTAAATTTATAAACATATAACATATGTAAATCTAATGATAATTAGTTAATTACGGTTAAAGCACTGAAATATTAAGACGAGAAGCTTATATGTGCGTTTAATATTCGATTGTAACTCAAAAAGTGCTATCACACTAAAATATCACTTAAGGTTTTCGAAGTAGAAATTATGCATTATTCAATATATTAGGTACTTTGGGTATATATTAGAGTTAGTTTTAACTGGTAACGTATAAGTATGTAGTTTGTAATGTAATGGAAAAAAAATAAACAGTTTGTCGTAGTTTTCTATTATTAAGCTTCTTCTATCTTAATGGTTTAAGTAATACTACTGGTTGATTAATTAAAAAAAAATAATATTAATATTACCACTGCAAATATTTGAGATATCTTATGATGAAATATATATCTACTTTAAGGACATTATAAAACGTAGATAATTAAAAGAAATCAAAAATTTCAAAATATATCTGGCATTTTTAATGGTCGCCCCCCTCATCCCATAGAGTAGTCTTACCCCCTTTATGTGTCTAAGTTATCATAATTTTTGTTTTTATATAAATTTTGTATCCAAAATTAATAATTTAATCATAACAGTCTTACACCCGTTACGCGAAATATCGAACCGCTACCAAGTCCATTGCATGTTTTAACTCTTTGTACCGCGTTAAAGTATCTTACAATATATACTAACTTTTACCTTACATTATCTATATTTAGTCTTAAAATGGATATTTAGTTTGAATTTGGCGAAGGAGTTAGTTACTTTAATTTTACAAACATTACACAATTTTTCTCTTCTATTATCAATATTTAAAGGTTGATTGATTTTGATGATATACTTAACAATGCATTGTGTTAGAGATGGTGTAGGCGGCGTCACGGGAAGTCCCAAGATAGCCGCGATGTCCACGTTAAGTGACGCGATTGGAACGTATCGATAGGTTTCCGAAAGTTTATATCGATTTAAATGTTCTAAAGTTGTGCCTTATTTTTTATTTTTTTTTTTCATTTAAGTTAAATTATGTTTTTAATCAATGTTTTTTTACTAAAAAAGAAAATGCGTGTAAAATGATTGATAGATTGTTACAATAAGTGATGATTAGAGTTGCCATAATGGTTTCATTTTCTATATGTCAGTATTTTCTTGGCTTGTACTCATCAGTAGATTTCATATCTTTTTGAACATTTCGTTTAATTTTTTGATAAGATGTAGATTTTGGTTGACCTAAACAGAATAGTAAAACCCGTATAATACAGGTCCCAATGATATTCTGCCCCGGCATGGCGTCACCACAGCCATCTTACTGTAATATATCGGACGTATCTGCCACACCATCAGGTTATAAAATTACATAAATATGTATAAATACCCGTAAAATAACAATAAATAGTAGCGCTAGTTAACATTCGGTAGGTAAAAATAACACATAGATAACACATCCTTATGTTGGTAAATTATGCTTTGTGTTCAAATCTTGAAATAGTTCGATGATTAGCATTCATTTAGTTAGATTTAGTTTGTTTGCAATCAAAATGTCATTAGTTTCATTGTTTAATGATTAATGAAAACACTATTAGTACTAGTTTAGTCTATCCTAGATATATCTATCTATGGATATATGGTTACAAAGAGTCTAGTTATATCACGAAGTGTAATTTGCCAATAGTATATATAATTCGTTGGGTGAGTGGAGAAGGTGCGTGGTGCGGTAAGTTTTTTTATTACTATATAATTTCTTCTGTAAATTAAATTCAAATGATTTTTTTTTTCGAAAAATTTCAATTTAAAAGAAAAAGCTTTCATATATTGCTGTTGACAGTTTGATTTGTTTGTTCGTCGAATTAACGTAGTTAATTAATTTAGGTGATGATCACGAGTACGCAGGAGGCTCCGGAGATGGATATCAGAAGTCATCGAAGCGTCACCACGGGTCCGGCGGGGCCGCCTCTGCGTCATCTTACCATCCCTATAGGCGTTAATGACTAACTTCACATTGCACTGTTCACCATTCAAAACTTTAATTTTAATTTACTCATCATCACACTCTGGAACGTTCTGAGTATGTTTAAAACTGTGATTCGACAGTTCCAACGTATTAAGCAATAGGTAATTTGACACAGTCGATTAATATGACTAGAACGATTTGTTTTAGATCTGTGTTATAACTGTTAGATAAGTTCCTGTTAAATTTGGTGGAATGTAATGCTGTCTCTTTCTTTTTTTACTCTTAAAAAAACGACGTTGCTGTTGTGTCGGATAAATTAGCAGGAGCATATCAAACAGATAATATAGCTCTTTAGATTACGATCTAAGCAGATTCCATATTTCGTCTTATATGGATATATGAGTTTTAATTAATACATTTGTAAAATATGAACTTTTTCTATAAAAGCAATCATTGATCGTATAGTAGGTGTCGTACACTAAGGTATAGTAATAGTGGCAACGACACTTTAACCAACTTTTAATTCTTATAACTAAGTTGGTAGTTTAGATACTTTCACGTTTTGTATGTATTTCGGGTACCTTCTTATTAATTTTGTGGACGGCCGGTTTCATTAGAAACGTTAAAATTTAACAGTTATATTTACTACTGTATAAGTTCATATGAATGGTGTTATATGACTAAATGTACCTCTCGGTCGCACATGACAAGTTTCTACATTTTAGGTAAAATTAAAAATTAACACGATATTTTGGAAATTTGACAAGTATTTTTCACATTTAAATCTATTTTCTCAACCGTTTGGTGGTTGATTTCTCTTTACAATTGTAAGGCCGTATTTTCGATGTTTATAATATAATAACATAGATATAAGATTTCACCAAATCACGTCCATACAAGTTTCTATCGAGTATTCCTTCCTACCAGTGTACAAATTTTTATAGTGTTAAGTGTTGCCAGATATATCGTTTGCTTATTTTATATTTTTTTTACTTATTTCTTTGTATTTTTAGCTTTTAATCTTGTAAATGTTGGAGAAATGGTTAATTTGATATATTTCGTGTGTCGTCACGTCTCTTTCGATCTGGTAACACTGTTGTAATATGTAAGTTTTGAAAAAATGCATTTATTCATTTTAAGCACTTACTACATATCAAGTTACATTACATTATAGTCGTCTTATTTGCATTTTAAATCTTGTATCGTACACTAATTAAAAACATATATATTTGTAATGTTTAAAGGAAAAAAAAAATCTAAAACTAACCTGAGCTTAATATTTTAAAATTTTCCTGTTTTAATTTTTTTTGAACGGTAGCTTTTTATTTTATTTTTTTTATATTCAATAACATTGTGACAAAATTAATGAAATCGCACGCGTCCATGTTTTTCATATATTGTAAATTTTTCCAGTTTTCCATTGAAACGTCAATTCTCCACTTGACATCTGTATATCTGTTTACTTTAATAAAAATACTTATAATTTTAACTTTTATTTTTAAATTCACGTACAAGTCTGTCTTCAAGCTGTCCAGAAACAAATATCACTTAGGTTTTAATAAAATTCATTACATGTATGCTATAAATTATAATATATAGTTCATTTTAGTAATAGTAACAATACTTACATATATTTTTTTTATAATAAGATTATTTAATTTTTGAAACGTTTTAAATATAATAAGTACATACTTATAAAATATACTGAAACTTTTGACATTGGGTAAGTACAATCGAAATAGATGAATCATGTTTTAAATATTGATTTACATAGTAATAAATTTAATTAACTAACTTTATAGTATATACATTGTATACATTGTATTATATTATTATGTCGAATTAATCTAAACATTTAGACAAGTTACAAGACCATTTATATGGAATCTTTATATTAGAATTAAATTTAAGCACTCTTTTTATTGAGTATGCCTATTTACTATATGAAAGGAACTGTGTGTATATGTTTTTGTGTTTTTTTTAGCTTTTACAAACCTAAAATTTGTATATGATTAAGTTATCTTTATATGATTCCCTTGAGTTAAATTATGTTAGCTTCTACTTTAAATATTTAATTCTTTATCATTTTTTTTAAATGTTCACGGTCTAGTTGTTAGAACATAGGAAATCAACTGTTGGAATGTCTGAATAAATTATGTAAAGTCACATTTTAAAATTATTTCTATTAATAAGGCTTTATATCTAATAATTAATTAATTAATTAATTGTAGCAATATAATGGACAGATATATTAATTTGACAATAATTTCATTATTTTACGACGATTAGGCTTATTTTTTTTTTAATAAAAAGCAGAATACATTGAGTTTCTTAAACTAGACAATCTTAACAGTAATATTTCTGAAATAGAATAATTTAAAATCTATTCTGCAAGGGTCTATAATTTTTTCCAGCTTTTTATAATCTGTATTTTGAATCTTAGGGATTAGTCATGTCAAGGCACTAGGAAGTGTAATTGAGGAAATTGTAAGCTAAAAAAAGTAAATGAAGTAGTTCTATATGAACAATGTGTATTACTGGCTTTCTTAATTAATATTGAAATGACATTGAATAAAAAAGTGTTCGTAAAGTCGGCAAAAAAACGTATAACCGCTTTTCACAATAGAGCTGTAGCTATACCACTATGACTAAAATCATTGAAATTATATGTTTATGATATTTGGATGTATAATTTGGAACAATTATATATTTTGGGTTGGAATCCTGATGCTAGCAACATTTTTTTTTGTCATAAATTAAACACAAATAAAGCTATAACTTAAGGAAAAACAAGGGCATAGAACACATCGTCATTAATCAAACCAATATAACCATGGAAGTAAATGATTTCAAAAATAGTTTAATATTTATGTGTTTATGTACTACAGATTTTTTAAAATGGTATTTAGTTTAAAATGTACTGGCAATATTAAGTATCAATATTGCGTTTTATATGGAGTAGGGAAAATGTAAAATTTGTTAAAAATCGGTGTTGCCACTTACAAAACATTTTTTTTTTATTTAAAAGCTTAATAAATTACGTGCATAGACTTTATTTAAAATTATTATAGATGTAAATGAACAATGTACGTATTCCTTTTGATCTATTAGAAACAATTTAAACAAAAAAAAATTTTATCGGCGCTCGGGCGAACCTTTCTCGGTGTGCCTGTTGTTCACCCGTAAAAAGATACAAAGCAGAAGCCGGCAGTCACTGCCGGTGTCGCGTGCTGGTGGGGCGCGCGCGCGGCGCGGGTCAGGGCGGCGGCGGCGCGCGGCTCGCGCAGTTGGCGCACGCGCACGCGCGCGCCGGCCCGTGCGCGGCGCCCGGCAGCGCGGCGTGCGCTTGCGAGGCGCGGTAGCAGAGTTCCCGGTAGCGCGCGCAACCTGGGGGCACGGGGTGGATACTAATCTCAACTAGTCACTGGACTGATGAAATAATTTAAAACGTCATCGTCGAAACAAATTAAAATAATTTAAATGTCATTTCTGACACTTAAATGAATTGTTAACACAGTAAACAAAATGGATATTATGGGCTAAAGTTGTTATTGCTACAAAGAACGCACTCGAGGCATCCAGAATTTATGGGAAAGTGGTGAACGTAGTGTTTTTACGCTAGGTTCCCTCTGCCTTCTCTGCTGTGTGGGATACAGCGTGAAGCTGATTATTATTAAAAACACAATTGTGAGTGACCACCTCCTTATGGAAATTGGTTAAAAAATATGCATTGAATTGTGCCTCTAAAATTTATGCTCTTATATAAACGCCTTAATATCATTTTAGATAAATAATTATAAATTAAAAAATCCCACAAAACAACCAAAAGACAACTCTGATACCAGTGGGCGGCAGAGCCAGACGCGTGTCGGCCGCGAACCCGCGCTGAGCGAGCCGGTCTAGGAGCGTGCTTGCTGACCATCACCTTTCACTGTCTCCCTCACCTGCAATATGAATTAAAGTAATTAATATATTATCTGTACATTACAACTCTAACTATAACTAACTTCACGCTTTATCCCTAGCGGGGTAGTCAGAGAGGACGGAGCGCCAAACGCTACGGTCTCTACATACCTCTTTCGCCTCGTCCACTGTCATCAACCTCTTCATACATGCCCTCCGGGGCGTCCTCATGCTTTTTACGTGACCTTCCTCCAGTATCTTTGATACTGTGTTTTCGAAGGTCAACCGAGGTCTCCCCCTACCTCTCTTACCACTCACTTTTCCATCATAAATCTTTTTTGCCATTCTTTCGTCACTCATTCATTTGACGTACCAAAACCAGCTGAGCACGTTCTTCTTCATTCTCACCGTGACATCCTCGCTAGTACCTGCCATTCTGTGTACCTCTTCATTGCGGATTCGATCAGCTAAGCTGACTCCGCATATCCTATATTTATTGTAACCTAACTAACTTAGAACCTACACTTACTGTCGCCTAATTTCCGCAGAATTCTAAAGGCATGGCGGAAGATCAGCACACTGACTAAGATATAATTAGAAGCGTACAATATTTTCTTCAAAAGATAAGTCTTTAAGAAATTAATTGAGTTAACTAAACTTTACAAGTTTTGATTACTTTTTGAACTGAGTGCGCTTTGTTCAAAACATTTAATATTTCTATTTAGGAAATGTGCTAACTTAATTAAGTTGATTCAAATAAAAAAAGAATAATAATTTGTAACTTATTAATAAATATACTTATATAATAACGATGTGATTTTTAAATGAAAATTAATTCAGCTTCACGCTTTATCCTGCACACAGCAGAGTAAGCAGAGGGAAACCAGTATTAAGACACTCCGTTTTCCACTTTCCGCCGAGTTCTGGAGGCATTGCGTGTTGAGTGAGGCGGAACTCAACGCTGCGTTTTTCCTTGTATTTATCAATAAGTTGTTATTTTTTTATTAACCTAACGATGGAAAGAACCTGAAGAGGATGTTTGGTACTTACTCAATATAACTTAACTAAACCAAAAGAACATCTTCTTAGGTCCCTACCTAATTATTACATTTATTTTTTTCAAAAAAGCGTTGAGCTCCTAACTAATTTTTTTTATCGACTTCCAAAAGGAGCCAAATTAAATCGGCTTCACGCTGTATCCCGCACACAGCAGGGTAGGTAGAGGGAACCTAGTGTTAAGATACTCCGTTCCTCACTTTCTGCCGAATTAAATCAAAAGGAGTCGATTAAAAAAAATGTTATTGATAGATATTAATTTTAACATTTTCATCGAAGCTCTAAGTACCTCCTAATATTTACTTATTAATATTTGCATATCATTGTATACAAGTTAATATGGGCGAGTTCAAAGACAGCCATTAAAAGTTGAAGATCATACATACAATCATCAGCTTACCCCAAGAACTTGATTATCATCAGTTTAGTAATTTAGAATCGAATTTATCATTAATATAAGAAATGATATGAAAACACATAATATGTGCTTATGATATTTAGAAGTTTTCATCAAATAGGACCGCAAGTGACGGATAAAACGACGAACGGTCAATGAATATAGAACCTTTCCCTTTTTGAAGAAAAGAAGTTGATCGAGGCCAGTCGTGGCGCAGGGGCACAGCCATACGACTTAGGGCGACAGGCTGTGCTGACAGGTTATATTCCCACTTGAAGAAATTAAATATTGAATGGAATGAAAATTAAATATTGAATGGAATGAATGGAAACGGAGTATCCTATCCTAGTGTTAACTAGGTGCCCAGGTTCCCTCTGCGTACTGTGTACGGAATACTGCGTAAAAAAAGTTGATTGAAATATATTTCTACTAAATATATTAATTAAATTACATATAAAATTACCTTCATTAGCGGCGGGAGATTGTCCATCGGATTTGTCCTCGTTGCGAGGGGTCGTTGACCCGTCGGAGTGCTCCTGAAATTGTAATAGTACCCTCGTTCATTAGGATTAAATTGTTGACCGAAATGTCATTAATGGACTAAAATGCTCAACCTAAAAGGTTTAGGTATTTTATTTATTTATTTACTAGTGGCCCTCCTACGGCTTCGCCCGCTTGAACTAATTATATTATTTGAAATAAATCAGGTTCACGCACACAGCAGGGTAGGCAGAGGGAACTTAGTGTTAAGACACTCCATTCCCCACTTTCTGCCGAATTCAGTAGGCATTGCGTGTTGAGTGACAGAAGTCAACGCCGCGCTTTGCCTCGACACCAGAGTGAAGAAATAGAAATATAAATTTAAGTAAATAGTTCAACTCCTCGAGTGGGGATCGAACCCACAACCAGTCGGTTTAACAGTCACACCTTGTGTCACGACTGGCCTCATTTTCATATTTCTATAAAAAAAATTGATTACCATTCCTTACTCCGGAATAACAAACAATATCTAAATAAAAAAATCTACCTCAACTCGTTTAAATCAAATCCTAAATAAACTGTAAGTGATTACACACTATAGTTTCACACAGAACAGGTTAAAAGTGTTTCAGAAGCATCGCTACACTAACTAGCTCGTCCATTATTTATTGAATTTGTCCCCGAGTCGAGTCTTGCCTAACGAAGTAACGAAATGCAATACAGCGCAAGCCGCAAGCTGCAAATTGATATTGATGACGGGAAATTGACATTGTGTGACAATTTTTAACTGGCAGGATGCAGGAAGCGACTAGGACTATATATAGATATACTAGCAAGCAAGAGTAGATATACGAGCGTGGTTCGATAAGTACTTAGTCTTGCCATCCCACAGCGCCATTATCACGAGAAGAGAGAATATTATCGTGTAGCACAACTCGTGGTTTTATTTTGACAGCGTGTGCAAGCAAGCGTGTCCGCGGATTGTAGGAAAATGGAACAAGATTTATATCGGTTGGTAATTCGATTCTTGTTTTCGGAAGGGAATTCGCGCAGCAAAATCAAAGAGCGCTTGGATGCTTTATAGGGTGGCTCTTCTTCTCCGATGGCAAAAGTAAAAAATTGGACCGTCAACGTGGTCGCACGTTGGTTTTTGATGAGCGACGTCCAGGTGCCCTGAAAACAGCTACCACGGAAGATGACATGAAAAATCCACGATCATGTAATGGTATATTGCCAATTGAAGTTGCGCAAGATAGTTGGGGCAGTAGGCATCTCAAGAGATCATGTAGTTATCCTGCATTTAATTTTTAGCATGAGAAAGCCGTCAGCGCGATGTGTGCCGCGTTTGCTCACTCAGGATAACAAGCGCAAACGTGAGACTACTTCAGAGCAGTGTTTGACGCTGTTTAAGCGTAATCCAAAGGATGAGTTAGTTACGTTTTTTCGTGAGTGTCGATGAAACATGGATCTACTGGTACAAGCCAAAGACCAAAGAACAGTCGAAACACACTTCGACATACGAACGTGCTCCGAAAGGTGATGGCCACTGTTTTCAGCCATTCCCAATCTGTAATTTACATCAACTTCCTAGATAAGGGCAAAATGATCACAGGGCTTTGTAGACCTCGAGAGAACCTATTTTCTCGACGAGTTAAAAAAATTAATTTGCCATTTTTCCAAAATATTCGTTTTTCTTTTGTAGGCTAAGGCTTTAAGTATTTACGGTTATACTCTGAAATTGTTAGCAATTTTAAAAAAGAGTTCTCAAAGTGCATGGAATAATTCACAAATATCAGGGCCATATCTGTGCTGCTACATTTAAATTTAGCTCTAAAAATTGTGACGTTCCAACAAAATCAAGACGCAACGCTGATATAAATACAATAGCTCTACTTACCGTAAAATAATAAACATAGTCATATACATGTAAGGTAAAATATTTGCATGTTCTGTCAGTGTGGGTAGTATTTATATAATTAGGCGAAGCTATATTTCATTAAAATCTGTTATAAGCAAAGCCCGGCGTTGAATTCCGCCAATAAATATGCGATGCCTTGAAAATTTCGGAATGTCTTAACAAGGTTCGCTCTGCCTATATGCATGATACAGAGTGAACCAGCTTTTTTTTAAATATATTTTATCTATCGTGACACTCAAATTATAAACAATTGCTACTAATATCTAAGGAAAAATTTATCAATTTCATTTCAATATATTGATAAGCAGCCGAGGGGAATAAGTGAGCGAATCAGGAAAGTTGTTTTCATATAAAAATACCAAAACAAAATTGCGGCGAAATATTTTAAGCAAAATAAATACAAAAATAAGCCTGCTAAAATACAATAAGGAAAAACCTCAAAGTGCCTCAGTACAACATCAACATACATAGATATGGCATCAAAAGTGCCTAAACCACAAATTATACAAATACGTAAGTTCCTATTTTTATAAAAATCTCAGTTGATGGTCAGAAAATGATTGGTTAAAATTTTCATAAACGGAAGTCGTTTCTTGTAAGTAAGCTTTAAATGAAAGTAAGTAGGTACACTTTGCGGCGTCTTATTACCATCTAGTATTAAATATTTATTATTGAATCAAGCTGTATCCTGTACATTGGCAGGATAGACAAAGAATACATGGGAACCTAGCGTTAAGACACTCAAGGCATTGCGTGTTGAGCGGCAGAATTGTACACCGCGTTATGTCTCGTTACAAGTGCGAGGAAATGAAAATGTTAAATATTTAATTATAAAGACATTACAAGAAAGTATGGTTAAGGTAAGTAAAATTGGGAGAATAAATTATTTTAGTTTCCTCGCTCCTATATCAAAAAAAAGTGTGGTGATGAATTCCGCTTGTCAATACGCAACGTCTCGAAATTTGGCCTCACACAGTGTGAGACGGAAAAAAAATATTAAAACATCTAAGTCTCAGCTTTTTGCTATAATCCTGCATGTCGCAAGGTAGACAGGGGTAGTCTAGTGTTAAGACACTCCTCCCTTCTATCGAATTCTGGGAGGCATTGCGGGTTGAGTGGCGAAACTTAACGCCGGGCCTTTGTGTCGATACCAGAGCGAAGAAATAAAAATATGAAATATTTGATTTTCTCGACTGGGAATCGAACCTACAACCTGTCGCGTGACACAACATAATATTAAATAGTGCCTACTACATGTGTATTGTGAAATACAAAAGACGCTCAAGCACCACTCTATCAGTGTAGGTACACGGACAGATTTGGCCAATCTCCTCTCAAAACATCATTAACTTGTCATTCCCTGTTTGCGTCGTTGAGCGCCGGCAATCCGACGTAATTCAATTAGGGGCTCGATAAATTGACAAGTGGATTCGCCTATTAGGGCCAAATAAATATTTTTCAGCAGTACAAATGACGATCAGGGGAGAAGGGAAACGAAATAAGCTTTTATTTCGACTATATTTTTCCTTTGTTATTTCTGTAAAGTAAATTCAATTTTGGTATATTAAAAGTACGTACACAAAAAATATTGTGAAAATAATATTATTTCCAATGATATAAGGAGGTTAGTCGAAACGTAGGAGTATAAGCTTGTGCGACGTTAAATGTGACAGGTTGTGGATTCGATTCCCAGACGAGGTAATGAAAAATTGGTTAATTACATTTCCTTGCTCTTGTGACTAGGCAAAGCGTGAATTCCATCACTCAACACGCAATGCCTTTAGAATTTGGCGAAAGTGTGGAAAGGAAGTGTCTTAATGAGAATGGAGTGACTTAACACTAAGCGAGGGAGCCTAGGAAAGGTTCCCTCCGCCCTCGAATGTGTGGGTTACAGAGAGAGACAATCTAAATAAAAATATGATATTTCTGCAACATTTTTTGTTTATTTTTAATTACTTAGAAGCTTATTGAGGAGTGGCGGTACATATAAGTAAACGTCTTGTGGTGATGTAAAAACTGTAAAAGTAAATATTATAACAGCATAGTCATAGCATAGTCTTTGGTTAAGGCGTTCCGAATCTATATCTATAAATATTATAAAATAGAAACGCTTTTTTTCTCTGTCTGGCCTTTCTAAGCGTTCTTCCTCTAAACCACCCAACGGATTTTGATGCGGTTTATACCATGAGGTAGAGTATTTCTCAGAGAAGGTTTGTATATGATTTATTATATATATATTTTAATTTAATTTGACATAAATATGATAAATGTGCATAAAGTCCTACCCGTTGAGAAACTTTCACGCATGCGCTGCTTTAATGGTAAGTCTTACATGAAAACAATGTACTAGAGTATTATTCCTCTTAATAAGATCTACAAAAAAGTCAGCGATGACATATTTGTATCTTCTAAGGATAACATACAGTGAGCATATTTCTGTCTAAAAATAATAATTTGAATATATTTTTTATTGTGAGGGATGTTTGTCTATAATGATATCAATCCTTATCCTTTTAAATACTTTATTAATTTTCTACGTTAAACGAAGATAAAATTTGCTTTAAACACTAATTGGAATTTACGAATAGTTTTAGAGAAAAACGCATTTAATTGTTGACACATCACGCCCGGCTCATGTTTCGTTTATCCCTTACTCATAAAGCATATAAATAAGTATATTAGTTACGTTGGCCATTTAATGGAGATGAAAACTGTCTTTTATTGTTTTTCATTTTAATAAGTACTTTAGAAGTTCTTACAATATCAAAATATTCTTTTTTTCGCCCGACTCCCCGCCTGTCTCTGTATCGAAGTAGATTTAGATGCGATTGTACGTATTGGATAATTAGAGTTTAATGTATTATTTCAGCGCGATATATTTAGTTTCATCTTTTTTGATTAATAGAATAGTAGGTAGTCTTTCGTGTAAGTTTTTTAGGAAGAGAATAGTAGGTAGTCTTTTGTTTATCATTTCTTTCGTTTAAGTATCCTGTTGTTTAAATTGTTTACTCTCCTTCTTTTTATTATTTTTTTACCTTTTTAAACATTTCCTTTTTTAATTTATTTATGCCACGAAAAAGTCGTTCATAGGTCGTAGAACAAGAAATGCAAATAACAATCGTTTAAATCTTACTAATAAAAGCGTAGAGGAGACGGAAATTAGACGGCAATTTAAATATATTTTCTTATTGTAAGGGATGTGTCCATAATGATATTAATCCTTATCTTTTTAAATAAGTTATTAATTTTCTACGTTAATCAAAGATAAACTTTGCTCTTTATATTATTTCGAAATTACAAATAGTTTTAGAGAAAAGCTATATCATCCCTTTCTCTCAGTATATAAATAAGTATATTAGTTACGAGGCCAGTCGTGGCGCAGTGGCACAAAGTGTGACTGTAAAACCGACTGGTTGTGGGTTCGATCCCCACACGAGGAGATGAAATATTTACTTAAATTTATGTTTTCATTTCTTCGCCCTGGTGTCGAGGCAAAGCGCGGCGTTGAATTCTGCCACTCAACACGCAATGCCTCCAAAAATTCGCTTTTGCTTATAACAATAGATCCGCCGCACCCGCCTGTCTTCTTTCCCCCGGGCATGCAAGGAAGGCCTGCTCATCATATTGCCCAAGGCTGGGAAGACCCCGCAGCCTGAAGGATACCGATCTATAACCCTCCTTAGCGCGGTCGCCAAGCTATTCGAGAAGATATTCCTCTCACTTCTCCACGAAGCGAGCAGCTTGGCAAGCGGGTATACCACTCTGGTTATACGACGCCGCAACAGCGATCAACCGAAAGGAGAGTGCAATAGTAGTCTTCTTCGACGTAGCACGCATTCGACCGCGTCTGGCACCCGGGCCTACTTCATTAAGTGCTCAGAGCCGGAACCCCCCAGCACGTCGCACATGTCTTTGCCTCCCTGTCTGCCTGCCTGTCAGACGTAAGACTATTTCCTAGGGACTTTCTATCCTCCTCCAAATCAAACTCATGAGCCTTGCATTGAACCTTGGTCGTTTAAGATGGGCCTCCCTCAGGAAACCGAGGGTCTCTCCTGACTGAGTTGACCGCTTAAATGGCATTTGATAATCCTTCCAAGTCCATACTGTGTCAACGCCCAGATGTCGTTCGGAGGCACTACGGAGATGGACGAGAGAATGCTTCATTTCTGCGCCTGGCTTATTTCAACGCGACATAGTTGGTTACATCTTTCATTTAAGTATTTTTGGGTAAGAGAATAGTATCTAAGTGTGCTGTTGTTTATAATTTCTTTTGTTAAAGTTTTCTGTTGTTTGTGTCATTTGTTTAAGTGTGTTTTTTTAAACAATTGGAACACCCTTATTGGAACTACGAAAATGCGGGTTGCATTAATGCAACCTTAAGGTTTAAATAATTTTCACATTGGTAATCTTAAGTGTTTTGCAAACATAGGTACATTACATGAATAATTCAGTAACTAAAGCGGGCGAAGCCGCGAGCGGGTCGCTAGTATGGTTATATATTAATAAGCTGTTTTAACCACAATATATAACCTCATATACTTCCATAGGAACTAGATGTGTAATTTTAAGGATTTTACCAAATATTAGTAAAATCTGTATTTTACTATAAAATTTAAATTTGCTGTCTGAGTCTCTAAAGCAGGGGTTCCCAACATTTTCTGGAACAAGGACCACTTTCATAAAATTCTTGGTAACAGGGACCACTGGTACTATGTACCTAGGTATAATATAAATTCTGTAATAATCAAACAGAAATTTCCCATTATTATCCTCAGTCAGAAAATTAAAGTCGTTCGCGGACCACTGGTTGGGAACCAGTGCTCTAAAGCTTAAATTATAAATACAATTTTCCAAGCTATTGCAATCGTTTCAAAAGTTTTATATCCATATATATATATATATATATATATATATATATATATATATATATATATAAGCAATAGCTTGGAAAATTGTATTTATAATTTAAGCTTATATATATATATATATATATATATATATATATATATATATATATATAATAAAATATATATATATATATTTTATATAGGTATTTTTATAGAGATTTTGAAACATTTTACAAAGGCGCAATTTTTCGCTGAAATAAAAACAAAAATATACCCCAAATTAATTTAGTAGATATTTTTTTTATTCAAACCCATCCAAGCGTACAAACGAACATAAATATGAACGTAATATATTATTAAATAATCTCGTATTTCTTACAGTCCTAAGTAAGCAATCCTTGAAATCCGCAAGTGCCCGGGGGCCGGAGAATGTTCGGGAAGTCAATTCTAACTAAAAGGGATGTAATGGGACGTTGGAAGTTAATAAATAATAGAAGAATTCGAGTAGTTTTTCATGTAGAATATTATTCGTCGTGCGGTCGTAGCACGTGATGTTTGATCTATTCAAACAATATTTGGATATCGTTAGTTTTTCTTGTGATTTCATCCCGCACAAAGTAGGGTATGCAGAGGAAACCTAGTGTTAAGACACTCCGTTCCACATTTTTCGCCGAGTTCTGGAGGCATTGCATGTTGAGTGGTGGAACTCAACGCCGCGCTTTGCCTCAATACCAGAGCAAAGAAATGAAATTATAAATGTAAATAGATATTTCATCTTCTCGAGTGGGGATTGAATCCGCAGCCAGTCGTTACAGTCACACAGTTTTTGCCCCCGCGCCACGACTGGCCTCATATAATAAGTCATAATTTTAGGATTTTTTTTCTTTATTTATTTATATTGTAAGTATCATAACTGTATGTCCACGGGAAGTACTCTATAGGTTTTGATTACGCGACGAATTTCGTACAAAACGCAGTGAAAACGATTCATAACGTTTTGTTGCGTTAACGTAGAGGGGTTGATTTTTTCTGTGCTTTAAGGAATCATAGACCTAAATATTTAATATTATATTCCGCTCAATGCCACGCGATTTCAACGTAAATAGCCTTGACAGACGAAAAGACGCACAACAAAGTGATCCTAAAAGGGTTCCCTCTTTATTTTCGAGTTATGGAACCCTCACATAAATAAAATAACAATATAACATAGATGAAATCAACAAAATAAATAACATCTATATCTAGAGCATTTTCAAAACCCATCCACGATTACCTACTACCGATCTAATTTTCACAAACAGTATTAAATATTGAAAGCGAAAATAAAACTGTGTTGTGTTTATAAATATTCGACAGCAGACGGGTCGATAGTTTATTGTGCATTACTCGACATCCGCCATTGACGTCCGTAATTGGACGCAAATTAGAGAGTTTATTTGAATGGAGAGCTTAAACTCAACAAACGTTACCGGGATTTGAACTTATATAATATTTTCAATCAATTAATCAGCTTTACGCTGTAAACCGCACACAGCAAGGTAGGCAGAGGGAACCTAGTGTAAGACACTCCATTCCCCACTTTCTGCCGAATTCTGGAAGTGGCAGAACTCAACGCCGCGCTTTTCCTCGACACCAGAGCGAAGAAATGGAAATTTAAATAAATATTTCATTTTCTCGAGTGAGGATCGAACTTACAACCAGTCGGTTTTATAATATAATATTTTAACTAAGGAATAACATACCGAAGTTTATTTACGAGCTTATTTTTGTTTTTGTAATTTGATATCGTTAAAATAGAATTTTAGTGGAAATTTGTAAAACTAAGGTATTTTTGAGTTAGTAGAAATCATAATGAAATATTTATTTGTTAAAATCTGTTTTAAATTCAACCAATTGATACTATATGATTGTAGAGCGATGGTAGAGTCGACGTAGCGTATGGCGGAGGTACAGCGTGAGTCGGTTGAGTTGAGTGAAATAAAGTATTAAATAGAACGTTGAATAAACATCCGTCCTCACAAACTTTCAGATTAAAAATATGTGTAGGATATATCTTAAAAAGGATAACAAAACAGACAAAATGTGAAATAATAAAAAATATTGTATTTTTAAAAATTTTAAAATGTTATTCCACACTTAGGAATGAAAAAATCTTGTTTTAGAAACGTTTAGTCCCTTTTTATAAATTTTTAAAATTTGTATAAGTTTCTAAAAAAATTTTTTTTTCTGTATGTTATATAAACTGTAATAAAATTAACAATATCCCAAATCAATAAAATTGTTTGTATTGAAGTATTTTTAAACATTTTGTAAAGTGTTATTCCACTGGTCGGATTCCAGGAGGCGCGGGTTCGAGTTCCGCTGCTTTCAAATTTTTATACGTTTTCTAAATAAGTATTTTTTTACATTATTATTATTGTTTAATTTAAAAAATAACAAATAAAACATCAATGTTACTTTTTTTTAAAAAATTTAATAACTAAAAAGTAAAGATATATAAAATCTTTAATCATTATACTATAAACAAACTCACATGCCGCTGATCCAAGTTAGCAGTAGCCGTTAACAGGTCCAGTATAGCCGAGAAGGAGCCCCGGGCCGCGCGACGGAACCCCTCCGGCGGTGACTCCGCCGCCCCGCCCGCCACGCTGAGCGGTGACTGCGACCACTGGAGGATGGAGAGAGAGAGATGTTAAATATGCTGATGTAGTGTAGTGGTGGAGATATTTTTAGGGTAATAATAGGGTTAAGAATCGCTTTTATTAAGATTTTTAAGCTAGTTTCCTTTAAAAAAGAGGTCAAGTCGGACTCGCTCACTGAATGTTCCTTGATTGTAGGTCAACAGGAAGTGTAATTTATAAAAGTCGACAAAGTAATGTAATTTGCGGGTTGCGGCTGGTTATGCACTAAATTGAATAAAATGAAATACAGATATAATTTTGTAATACAGATTTCTTTAAAATATAATCAGTTATTTACCCTATATTTATATTATAAGTTCTCATTTCTAGACTCTTACTATGTGCTACTTTTCACACAAGGAACCTGCACAAATGTTTGTAACTTTGATTGTGTTGACTTAGAAGGTAAATTTTTCATGTGGTCAAGAGTGTGATACCTACTCTTCAGTAGACATTTTATATTAATTTCAGCACAATACTTCTGCGAAATCTTGTGAAGGATTATCTTCACAAGCACCCTATAATGGTTTCATTGGTTTCTTTAGTGGCACGGAACCCTAAATAAAATATTATACTATATAAAATATATTTTTTTATTCGGGTACAAACGTAACGAGGAAAAGCGCGGCGTTGAGTAGCGCACCACGCAGTACTTCCAGAATTCGGCGGATAATAGAGAAAAGAGAGTTTTAACACTACATTCCCTCCGTCTATCCTGCTGTATGCGGGATACAGCATGAAGAATAAAAAAAAAGCACAATACGATCAATTTGGCATTGGTTTTTTTGGTTTGCCACTTTTCATTAATAATCGACAAAATTAATAGCGTGTTAAATTATTCATGCGTTCTATTTCAATCACAGTTTGGGTATATTAATAGACAATTACTCACATCATAGTCTTATTTGTATAGGCTTTGTGTAGTTGTAATATTTATTCCCAATGGAGACCCGAAATTGAATATAATTTGAAATTACAGTTAACCATAGTAATAGTTACTATAAATAACATTGAAAATCGTAGATTTTGTATATGAATTAAGAAAAGAATAGTATAACTTTATTTTAGCATTCCATACTTTAAAAGGGAAATACGAAACTCTATGTAACCACTATTTGTCCGTCTGTTCGTCCGTCACGATAATTTATCTCAAGATCAACTCGAAGTATCAAGCTAAAATACACAGAAAAAATTAAATTTTTTAGCGGAATTTTCCACGTAATCAAAACCTATAGGATACTTCCCATAGATCTTCTCGTATAGCTATGACATTTGGCACGGAGTAAGAACTTACAATACAAATAATTTTAAGTGCAAACTTAATTTAGTCAATTTATAGTAGTAGTTTGACTTCAATCCTGAAGTTGATACAGAACCCCTTGGTGGTCAAGTCCGACTTATGTATATATATTTTTATATAAAAAACTGCTTTTCGCTGCATCCCGCATACAGCAGAGTTATTCTGCACGGAAATACGTGTTGAGTGGTGGAACTTTACGCGCGCTGCCTTGACACCAGCAGACAAAATAAAATATAAATGTAAATAATTTTACACTTTTTTACTCGAGTGGGGATCGAACCTACAACCAGTCGATTTTACAGTCACAATTTGTGCCCCTGCGCCACGACATGTCTCCATAATAATCAATAATAATAATTTTATATAGGCCTCCATAATAAGATTTATCCAAACGGAATAAAAGGAGAAAATTGAAATATTATTAATTTTTATTTTGTTTTCATATAAACAGAACAAAAAGTTTCATATAATAAACGGGTGTTTAGAAACTAACACCGTGAGACTTATCTTGATACAAAGACCCGACGACCGAAAGAACGACGACGTAACTTTCTTAAAAGTAATATCACTTTATAAAAGTAAACGCTTTCTGAGAATATTCCATTGGTATAATAATAAAATAAATTAAAATTGAATTTAAATTAAATTGAATTAGCTTCACGCTATATCCCGCACACAGCAGGGTAGGCAGAGGGAACCTAGTGTTAAGACACACCGTTCCCCACTTTCTGCCGAATTTTGGAGGCATTGCGTGTTGAGTGGCAGAACTCAACGCCGCACTTTTGCCTCGACACCAGAGCGAAGAATGAGAATATAAATTTAAGTAAATATTTCATCTCCTCGAGTGGGGATCGAACCCACAACCAGTCGGTTTTACAGTCACACTTTGTACCACTGCGCCACGCCTGGCCCTGGTATATTAATAACGGTATATTAATAGTTGAATGTCTTTTGTGTTGAGATCGTCGTGACGTAGTCACTGTTAACGTGACGGTAATGGGTTCGATTCCCGCAGAGGGAATGGTTTTGATAATTAAATTTCCTCGCTCTGGCCAGAAGACAAAGCTCGGTGTTGAGTTCCGCATCTCCACATGAAATATTTTGGAAGTTTAGTGGAAATTTCGGAACAGAGGTTTCCTCTGCCAACCCTGCTATAAGAAAAAAAAACTTACATCTTCTACCTAAGAAACGTCCTTGTGATTTACTTAAATATACTATTAATTTTTAACCTTTGATGAACATCAAGTATCATCCTAACAAAGCTTTCCTTGCAGCTTTGTGAGAGCTTGCGTATTAGGTAGAGTGCTTTAGCAATCTTTTTAACACGAGTGATAAAAAACCGGTTAAGTGCGAATCAAACTCTCTCGTGGAGGGTTCTTGTTGTATCCATTTTAATATCCATTTCAACTTATAAAAGTTGACAATTTTAGGTTGAAATATATAAAAAATATCTTTATACAAAGTTATCCGTCAACAATGGTCTCTTACTATAAGTTTCATAAATAAAAGGTTTCCTGTAACAGACAGACAGAAATTATAGTGGTAAGGCATTTTACTAAAATTACAATTTTTGCAAATTGTATGTATTATTTTCTTTGTGCAATAACGTGTTTTTCATTCATTCGATCAATTATTTTGTATGAAATATTTTTTCTGTGTTTAACACAAATTTCAATCCGCATTCTTCTGTTTATTTGTATTATCAGCTTCCCGCTATATCCCGCACACAGCAGGGTAGGCAGAGAGAACCTAGTGTTAAGACGCTGTGTTCCCCATTTTCTGCCGAATTCTGGAGGCATTGCGTGTTGAGTCGCAGAAATCAACGCCGAGCTTGGCCTCGAAACCAAAGCGAAGAAATGAAAATATAAATTTAAGTAAATATTTCGTCTCCTCAAGTGAGGATCGAACCCACAATCAATCAGTTGTATAGTCTGGCTCTGGCCTCTCTGGCTGTTTGGTCTCAACTGCAATATTTCACAATTAGGGGTCCACGGAAACTTCCCTACTCGACAGATAAATTGACAGTTTCCGTTTTTTCTTTTGAGATACGGAATCCTAAACACGAAGTTTGTTGTAATACTGTGTCGTACCGTTGTCATTATTAAAGAACTCATATAAAAGTGACATAATACAATAACAATGTATATTCTATATAATATTTGAGCGGAGCTAGTTTTGAAAACGCACTTTTTAAAATACGAAAATATTCAATAATTGTAATCAACTCTTAAATATCTTTTCTATTATTTTGTGGGATTATGTATTATATTTATAATATTTTTTTTTGTTCGCATCTTTGTTGGACCTCTACCAGCAAATTATTTTTAAAATGATTACAAAAACGATGCATTTGACGACCAAGAACAAACACCATATACTTATTTTCTTCAAAACTGACATTAGTATATTTATTTTTAGTACTTATTTTTCGAAATGAAAATAATACTTAAAATATTAAAACTATTCATAATAAATCATAGCGTTCCATCAAACAAAAACAAATATTTCTTTTTTCCTAGAGCATAGTAAAGGCTTGAGCTCACTTTTTATGTATGAGAGAACATTATGTCAACAAGTGGCTCTACTTCCTCCGAGGTACGTATTTACCTGAAGTTGTCAAAGTGCCGAGATGTTTTCTGTTTCTTAAGCTGTATAGTGTGTAGTTATATTTTCACGTCAGTTGGGTCTGGTTTGAATTAGTAACTCCTTAAAACTTTAGTTTTTAAAATACAACAGCAAAATTTTGCTTTTCTAAATTATTTTCTACGTTGACATCCGCTATTTAACATTATGTACCGAAAATTGGTCGAAAGAGAATGGGAGTGTCTCAATACTATGCTCTTTTTCTTTTCTCTAAATTTTTCGCTTTATTTTCTTTATAAAGAAACCTATCTTTTATTACATAATTTAATTTTCCAGCAATTTTACATAAAAGCCTCCGTAGCTATTATCAGAAAAGCCAAAAGATGTCAAGATAATTCAATTTCTTTTCGCAACGATAGAAAAACAATAAATATAAATGAAAATAATTTAATACAGAATTCTTCGCGTGCTCCAGATGAAACTTTTGATAAATCATACATATTTTTTATAAATCACGGTTGAATAACTTAAATGTGTTTATTTCATTCAATGGCATTGACAGCCAGTCTTTTGATCTTACATATCAATTTCTTTCCTTTTTTTTTCAGTTTCACGCCACGCTACATGTACCCCCACATGTAGCAGAGAGGACAAAGTGTTGAAACACTTCGTTTCTCACTTTTCGCCGAATTCTGGTGGTATTGCGTGTAGAGTAGCGGAATTAAACGACGCGCCTCAATATCACAGTAGAGGGACTAAAATATTAAATATTTCACTTTTCGAATGGGAATCGAACCCATTAACACTCATATTTGATTGTATGATGTTAATACACATTTGTATTTTAAAAAATAGCTTAAAGCTTCTTTCCTATTTTTCATGTCCTTGCTCTGACAAGAGGAAAGCGCGGGGAAGCATGGGGAAATAGTGTATCTGACTTTGTGACGGAACCTAGTGCTTAGGTTCCGTCTACCTACCCTGCTATACGGGAAATAATGTTTTTAAATATAATTTGTCTAGAAATTGTATTAAATTTAATAAAAAAATACACACACATACTTATATACGTGTTTAATAAAAAAGAACAGCAATGCGAAATTTCGAGAGCTTTCCCACAACGCATATAAGGCACTACTATTTGTATTATGCAGTGGATGTCGAGTTGCCAGGTGAGCTGAGCGGCGTGGGGGCCCTCAATAATTCACAGTCAGCTTCGGGTTTAACGGGGGAGGGGGAGGGCAGAGGAGGGAGCGGGGTTAAAGTCAAATCGCGATTATTTTTTCATACGATCCGCTGTTTTTCTTTAACCTCTCGCTTCCTTTGTTGTATGAATAATGTAGGGCAATGTGGCTGGAGAGGATCTGATCGATTTTTTTAATTAGATTTTTTTTATTTATAATTAATTGATGGAATTTTGGTTTTGTGAATTAAATTAAATTAATAAGTGGCAAAACTCAACACACCGCATTATTCTTATATCTACATGGAAAATGAAATATTTCATACAAAATCCATACAAATACAGCTCAAACAAATGAAACAAGAAAAACAACCGCTATAGAAAATATAACATCTAATTTCAATTGGTAGCGTCAAATAAAGACAAAAAAACCAATATTATATTATCGATACTTCTGATATTGGTATATTTTCCGTTCATTTAATTAATAATCGAGTTTATTTACGCTCCAATCGAGGTTCGCGCAAAATTGAATTTGCGTACAACCAACTCATCAATTTATCATCGGAAACGTGGAGTGCTTAAAAACCAGTGACAAGGATATCAAATCAGGAGAGGACGTAATGGCCATTTTTGTTTTACGTTTTTAGTATTTAAAAATAATATGTTCTGTTTGCATTTATTTCTTTCTTTTGAATTAAATACTGAAGTATTAATATGATCAGAGTAGATAGAAGAAATCTAGTGTTAAGTCACTCCGTTTCCCATTTTCTGAAAGTGGGAACACAACACCGCGCTTTGCTCCGACACCAGAGCGAAGTAATAAAAATATTAAATATTTCATTTCTTCAAATGGGAATTGAACTGACCACCTCTAGTGTTTACTTCTAGTATACACATTTTGTGACTATGTGGGTCTACTATAAACAACAAAAACATAAACTTATTGGGTATATTCGATCGTCTTATGGGTTTATTAGTTAGTCAACAAATAAAAAAAATATTTACAGAAAACCTCTATAGAATACTTGTCTAGATATATCTATTAAGGTTAAGTAGAAACAAAACAATATTAATATCTCTATATATAAACATAGTCAATAAATTTTCTATATTTTTGTAAAAATCGTTACAATTTTAAGCTAAAAGCGTTCAGTACATTGTATATACTTTACAATTTTCTATATGTTTATAGGATTTTATGTTAGTACATACATACATACATATATATAGTAAAATGATACTTGGTTTCGTCAAACGCCAAATTAGTCGTCAGAGCTACATGTCCGGTTATTCGGAAATTTCGAGCTGAAAAGTTTAGATTGGATATTGGATAGCCTTTTGGGATCTGGTCTCATTTCGGTTTAATGTTAATAGCTAAATAGATGCAGATAAGATTTTTATGTTTTGATTTTTAAGTTTCCGTACTTCTCGAAAGGAAAAAACGGAACCCTTATAGGATCACTTTATTGTCCGTTCGTCCGTCCTTCAGTCAAGACCCTTTTTCTCAAGAATTTCAACGCGTGGAAGTATTAAGTTGAAATTTATATCAAATACTCATATCTACTGTTCCTTGGAGCTCTGAAAAAATGAAACTTCTAAACCAATGCAATCAAAATATAACCATTTATGCTGCAAATATTCCACAAATTTTTGTAAGTCGCGAGGGAATTAAAATCTATAGAGTACTTCTCGTGAACTCAGAGTCTAGAGATTTGGAACAAAGTTGTCTTGTAGTACAGATAAAGGGAAAACTGCGAAAAGTAAACATTTATAGATATTACACAGAAAAAAAATATTACAAGCTTATATTTGTAGTTCATTGCATACAAAATGTATGCATGTACAACTGGGAAAAGGAAGTACAACTTACTTAAATTGATAAATTACATGCTAAATGTATGTAATTTATCAATTTAAGTAAGTTGTACTTCCTTTTCCCAGTTGAGCTACAATGCCTCGGCTTTCTTCTTGCTTGCTCTTGTCACTTTTTTATAAAGGTAAAAAAAAATAGGTAAGGTAACTTAATCTTAACATTTCACCGAGTTCAATATAAAACTTAACGCCTTATGCTTTGTCTTAGCGTGGTAGAAAAGTAAATAAATAATTTGATTATAATTATTTCCCTGAGTTTGATTGGAACCCACGACCAACGCGCTTACACTCAGGTAGCGCTTTGAATATTAGTGTCAAAACATTTTTCAACCCTATGGTTGCTCCTAAGTAATCAATCAAAATGTCTGGAACGACCGAACGATCATAAAAGTACCCATAGCGGGTTTGTACCTATCACAATCACGAACTAGCAATATATGTAAGTTAATATTATAAGCATTTTTATTTCTAGGATTTATTAGTATTTTTTTTTGTTATAATGCAAGCTTCATTTAAATATAAACTAATTCCGAATAAAAATATCAACATATTATAGATTTTGTTGTTTGCCAAACTGTACGTTTTCATAGCAATTTTAATTAATAACAATGTAAGTAAAAATGTATTAGGTTTTTCAGTACTTTTAGTATATATGAGCTTTATTCATGAGTTCCTACAAGCGGGGATATAGCTCAGTGGTAGAGCATTCGACTGCAGATCGAATGGTCCCCGGTTCAAACCCGGGTGTCCCCTGAATTAGAAGAGTGTTTTCTATAACGAAGAAACTTTTCTCATTTTTTGTACGTTATATTATTTGTGAAAAAGATATATTTAACTATTTCTTTATATGATTTTGTATTGTTGGATTTTTAAACCTTTCATTTGTTTAATTGATGATTCTATGATAGTTTTTACTGTAGTTCTTTTTTCTATATATATCTTTAGGCTGTAAATGTTGGGGTAGTAAGTTCGATTCCTGCTTGATGAATGATTGTATATAAGTCATTCTCATTTCTTTCTGATGGACAAAGCTGCGTGAGTTCCACTGTACAATCGAAAATTTGGCGAAAAGTGAAAAAATGTCTAAGCACTAGGTTCCCTTAGCCTACCGGGTAAGGACGGAAGCCATTTTTGTATATATATACGTACTAAAGTAATCCAAAAATTATATTTCTTTCGTTTCGTCAAATAAATGGGTTATAAGTCATTTGAAAATAAAAATCTTAATAAAAAGATTATTAGGACAATACTAAATAAAAGAAAAAAACATAAACATTTCCGAAATCCCCGGACTGCTCGTTCCACTTTACCTTTTCGAGTGTTTGATGTGATAATGTTAGCATTCGAGAAGTCCTCTTCTTATGCTTACTTAGGTTGAAGACATCTTTGAATGTTTTTGTTGTAGAAACGTTTAAATGTACAATAATGTGTTTTAATGTATATAACGTTGAACTTTGATAAAATAAATAGCTTAACGGTATACGAGGCCAGTCGTGGCGCAGTGGCACAGTGTGAGTGTAAGCGCGACTGGTTGTGGGTTTAATCTCACCTGAGGAAATGAAATATTTTATTTAAATTTATATTTTTATTTGTTCGCTCTGGTCGAGGCAAATTACGGCGTTGAGTTCCGCCACTCAACATGCAATGGCTCTAGAATTCGGCAGTAAGTGAGCAACGGAGTGTCTTAACACTAAGTTCGCTCTGCCTACCCTGCTGTGTGCGGAATACAGCATAGAGATGATTTTTTATGTATTTTAATGTACAATAGGCGTCGCCCGCAACCTTTTTAAGAATCAAGGAAAAGAAAAGAAGCAGAGTAGGTAAAGGTAACCTAATGGTAATTACACTCCGTTTTCCAATATATGGTGAAACTTAACACGCATTATCACGCTTTGAACTTTTAGGAGAAAATGGAAAATCTTGTTTTTTTCCGTTCCCATAGGAATTTCCAAAAACTTTGCTCACCACATTCCCTAACGTAAATTAAATATGCCAAATTTTAGCGTTCTAAGTCCCGTAGTTTCGTCTGTGCGTTGTCTATCGCTCAGTAACAGTTTTATACTTTTCGATTAAAATGTTATATATAAAAGCTTTTGTGATCAGCTATGTTTGTATCTGTGTTGTACGTAACTAAAAGTGTGGCGTTGTGTTGCGAATTTTAACATTTGAGTATTCAATATTGATGTCACTATAGCGCAGTAGGACAGGGCCGAGCTATAAATGACGTGGTTGTAGATTCAATTCGCACTGGGGCGAATGATCTACTATATTATAATTATTTAATTTGCCTTTCTCTGGTAAGATAAGACACGACGTTATAAAGGTTCAAATCCCGCTAAGTTAATTTTTTTATACGTTTTCTAAATAAGTACACGATGTTGAATTCCTTCGTTCAATATGCACTATTTGGAAAAAGTGGAGAATGGAGTTAAATAATCTATACCTACTCAATTCACAACGAAAACAACGACTAACGTGGGTTGAAAATAGAAACCTTGATGGTTTAGGCTTAATTTAAAAAAAAATTGCGTAGGATTTGGTCGCACAACAATCGCCTACACTCGTTTGTTGCTCCCTGAATAGTCATTATTCAATATTTTTTGTCGTCATGATATTAAGGATGTGGATCCTATGTATAATTTAGTAGGATATAAGAACGTAGTGCTAAGACCACTATATTCTCCATCATTTCATGCCTAATTCTCTTTTTTTTTTAGTTTCACGTTTTAACCTAGTGTTAAGACACTCCCATTCCCCCATTCTCCTCCGAATTCTTGAAGTATTGCATGTTGAGTGAAGGAACTTGCCGTCGCTCTTTGTACATTAACAAAGCGAGGAAATGAAAATATTAAATATTTCATCTCCCCGAATGGGGATCGAACCCAACACCATTTACGTTTACAGTCGCACGATTACGTCAATGCAAAATATGGTAAATGTATAAAGGAAAAAAAAATAAAATCTCTCACATTAAGCCAATCGGTTTTGTTACGACTGTGCATACATACATACATAACAAACAGCATATGAGAACGGATAAAATATCGATGCCCGACTTCCGAACGAACTCCACCAAACTCCTGCTACCCTGGTCACTAAAAGGGGTCCGCTTGATACGTGACAAATAAATAAAAAAAAAACACGCTTGTCATCGACGTTGTAACACTACTGTATATGGAACTAGTTTTATTGGATACCTCTGTCAGGGTCATGCTCTCCTGGTGTATGGAACTATAAAGCGTTTCGTCATACATCAGTAGTGATGTTCATTCATAGTTTGTATGAATGAGGAATGTTTGATGTTTGTTTGTTTTTTAATAGTTTATTTTATTACTATTTATTATGAAATAGTTATAGGGATGACCCTTTTCTCTGTTTCTTTTTACCAATGTATTTATATTTAGAGGGAAATAAAGAAATGGATGGAAAAGTTGCCTTGAACTAAATTAAAATGATATAATTATGGAGAATATAATTGTAATAAATAGATTTTTTCATTTTTGAACAGTAATTTCAGCTTTGAACATTACATTATTATAATTAGCATATTCCTGTAAATGTTGTTTTTTTTATTATTTTTTGAGAGCAAATGTTATGTTAGTTAAATTAGATTTTTCTGAAGTGAGGTTTGAGCCGGCTCTCTCTATTCCTACGCCCATGTACATGAATCAAAAATGTTGTATCCCTTTTTACGAATATCGTTATCGTATCGTGGTCTACAATTCTACATAGAGAACGAGTGCAGAATGCTAATGTTTTTTTAAAATATTGTTTGAATTTGAATTTGAATAAAAGTCGTCATAAATATTTTTTCAATTTATATGTATATTTTTTTATTTTATATCAATCAAGTATCAAATTTAAGGGTGTTTCCTCTTTAGAAAAAAACATTAGTATACAGATCTGTAAGCTAAAAGCAAAATCTTATGGAATTATTATAGTAAATAAATTAAAATAAATTATTGTTTCTAAGATACATTAATTAAAAACACATTTATGCGATGTGCAGAATAACATTTTAAAAATGCTTAAAATAACTAAACTAAAAATCTTTGAAAAATTGCTATAATGTTATGTTGTTACTTAATTGTTCCTCAATTCATAAAAATCTTGATTCATCCTACCGGTTACTTCATGTTTTCCTGGTACGTGAAGGCATGGAGCGTTTCATATGTAAATGTTCGGAGATAATCCACATTTATAGAGAGAGACGGAAAACAAAATAAAATAATCAGATATCTCCATCTCTTTCTAGCATATAGATTTAAAAGAGGATAGCAACACTGCATTGTTACAGTATTCAAGTTATGTAATACCATCTCTTTTTATCATGACTGTTGGTTTATCTACGCTACGCTTGTTTATTGTTTATTTGAAGAGACTTGAGAAAGATACTATAGCTATATGGTCTCCTGGTATTTGTGAGGAATCGGTTATGTCACTTTCCATGACAGTTAGTCTCCGTCCGTACCCAAATGGTTAAACGGTTATTATGAGTGAGTCCGTCCGTTACCGCGCTGTAATCTCGTGAAACGTAATAGTTGGACGGACAGTTAAGTGTTTTTTAAAAAATCAATCAAATAAATTGGTTTCACGCTGTATCCCGCACACAGCAGGGTAGGCAGAGGGAACCTAGTGTTAGGATGTAAATTTATTTCTGTTGCCGCTGTAACAACAAAAATTAAAGGGGTCCACATCAAAGTTACAACTTTGTTCAAGTTAAAAATTTTTGGCACAGAGGCACATTGCGTGTTGAGTGGCGGAACTCAACGCCGGGATTTTGATTTGGTGCTAGAGCGAGGAAATGAAAATATGAATACCGAATACCTCAACCGTCGCGTTACACTAAGCAGATTAATAAAATGTTTTGTTTTTACTTTCCTTCCGTAAAATTATATGTTATGTGTTAATGGGCTGGAGGTTAACTAGATATTTTTTATAAATAAAAGAAAAATCATTTCCTTTTTCCAAATTGAAGAAAAACCTACGATTTCATATTATGTTTGTTCAAAATGACCAACTATATGATATGAATGGCTGACTAAATTAATAAAACACGTTGTAAAGAACAAAAATTAAATAAAAAAAACAAAGATTAAAAAATCTTTTAATATTTAGTCAAATCTCTACATGCCCCCAGCAGCAGCAAATTTGATAGTAAAACCTCCTTTGTATGCACGAGGCACTTCTGAACTTATGCTCTCCTCGTAAGTGAAAGCGGTCGGTCTCACGGGATACTGCCTGGCTGTGGTTGGGACGGTTCCCCCGTAACTAATTAATTTAATCATGTTATTTTAATATATTTCAATTTTGTTTTCATTTTTATATTTATTTTTTACCAGCTCCTTTGTAGTTTTAGCTGATTAAAATAAAATAAATCCTAAGTATTAAGGGATGTTTGCCTATATACAATAGAATGAAGACTTCATTTAATTCGGTTAAGTCGTTACTGAGTTCAACGGGAACAAACGCACAGACAAGCAGCAGGTTTGAAAACAAGGAAGAAAGGATGGAATGCAAGATCCATATCCAGATCACGGAGCCTCAGCTGTATTGATGAGACGACAAAACATCAGCTCAGTCGCACGTTTGTACACAATACAGCGTTGGTAACTTGGTAACGACGCCGTTTGTTATACGGCAGTGGGACGTGGGTATTACAGAAGAAGAATGAACGAAAGGTGATTGCCGTGGAGATGCGATCTCTTCATAGGATATGCGGAGTCAGCTTAGCTGATCGAATCCGCAATGAAGAGATACAGACACAATGGCAGGTACGAGCGAGGATGTTACGAAGAAAATGAAGAAGAACGTGCTGGAAGGTTCTTTATATGCATATATGGATACATTCCAATTAAGTCTCCGCACAATTTTTTTTCTTCAATAATTGCATCATTATTTTTTTATACATCATTTCGTTAAACCATTTCCACTAAAACGCGCCAAAAAGCATAATGTGTTTTCTAAACTTATTATCAAAATTATTTAAGACCAGAAGTTTACATTAATCTCTATAAACATTTCATACTAACCTGATCGGTGAGTGCGGGATCGGCTCCATGCGCGAGCAGCAGCTCGACAATGTCAGTAGCATCTGCAGCACACGCCGCGTGTAAAGCTGATGAACCTACCTGTTTTTAAACAAATTATTTAATTTCTTTTTTTATGTTCTCTTTTAAATTTGTTTGCACTTCACGCTGTATCCTCCGTACTATAGCAGGGAAGGCAGAATGAACCTAGTGTTAAAAAACTCAAAATCGTGTCTTGTTAGAGCGGAGAAATATATATATGTATTTTCTGTTACGGTATTTATTGAAATATTTTTAAGTGTTCAGTAGACAAAGGGGTTTGAGGCCAGTCATGGCGCAGAACTAAGCATAGTGTGTAACTGTAAGCCCGACTGGTTGTGCGTTTGATCATTACTCGAGGAAACAAAATATTTATTTAAATTTACATTTTGATTTCTTCGCTCTGGTCGACACGCACTGCTTCCAGAATTCGGCGGAAAACGGAGAATGGAGTGTCTGACTAGGTTTCCCCTGATTATCCTGCAGTGTGTGGGATGCAGCGTGAAGCTAATGTGATTTGAGAAGGATATATTTTCTTGAATTTTTACTTAAAACCACGCAAATAAATAAAAACTTAAGACTACCATGCCCACTAAGCGTAAAAGACAAAGTCTTACATTATTTTGCAAATGGACATCGGCACCAAATGCGAGTAAGTGCTCCACAATGCCGCGACAACCTTGAGCGCAGGCCATCTGTAGCGCTGTTACACCATTCTATAGAAGACATAAATAAACATATGATAAATAAATTTACTATTTTTTTATTTAAAAAAAATACGACTTAAAACAACACACTAAAAAGTAAAAAATAATTTAACATAAACGTATGTACGTTGTTTGAAGTCGGTTTTTTGTTAAAAATGAATTTATTTTACAATTTTAGGTGATAGGTAGACCTTAAGAGGATGCTTATTAAACGAGTAGGTAGTAGGTAGTGGTTGTCCTATGTAAAACTTCAATCTTAATTAGGTATTATTTTTGTACAAAGTAACATTAATTTTAAATATTCGGGCGAATTGGAAACCTCTCCTTTTTGTCAGTCGATTGAAAACGAGAACATCCTCTTTTTTTGAAATTGGTTGAAAAGAATTGCAACGATGAGGAATCTTCACTTCTGACACCAATTTTAACAATGTTCTTCCTTGTAACTGTTACAGTACAATGATAGGTTTATAACAAAAAAAAAGTGTATCCTTTCAAATAAAAAAAATCATCGGAATCGATTGGCGTGATATTGAGTTTTTGGCGTATATAGTGTCGCGCACGTATCTAATGCAAATTTAATATTTATTTGATTTTCTCATGCCATTGTCAGAAATGGATAAAAAAATGAGATCACACTGGAAGTACTAGCTTTCAAATAAAAAAAAATATCAAAAACGGGTCACCTAGTCAAAAGTTCTGAGGTAACAAACATAAAAAAAAATACAGTAGAGTAAATACACCCCTTTTCTAACAGAAGTCGGTTAAAAATAAATACTGGAATTTCGTGTACCCGAAACCAGTCGTGGTACAGAGAAAGAGCGTGCTACTGTAAGCGCGATAGGTTGTGGGTTTCATTCCCACTCGAGAAACTGAAATATTTAATATTTTCATTGCTTTGCTTGTGACGCGCTCGAGAATGCACTTTGAATAGTTCAAATATTTATGGTATCGAGTGGAGAATGTTAGAGGCACTAAGCGCCATTATATGCATCAAATAGTTTGTTTACTTTTATAATAAAAGTTATGTATGAACTTATAAACTACAAATAATTTAATAAGGCACAAAATGTGCTTACTTTTTATTGTTATATATTACTACAATAATGATATAGTACGTATTATATTTTTGAATTTTTTTTCGATTCCCACTCGAAGAAACTACCGCAGCGAGCAAATAAAAATATTAAGAGCCAGTTTCACCGGTCACGAATAAAGAAAGAAATTTAAAGAAAGTAATCTAATAATTCATGCTCTCTCACAGACAGAGATGAAAATACAAAAAAAAAACGGTTTCTTATGTTTTGACGAATTAATTTCTAGTTAATAAATGATAATGACGTTGACGTTTGACGACTGACGTTTCACCTTCTCGTCAATGTAGTTAAAACACCGTTAATTTGTTACCGGCACCTGTCCTCTGTACTTCCCAGCACATATAATTTCATTCACTTGCTCTTATATTTTAGGACGTCCTTGACGTGCTGCTTCATGGAGCTAAGAGTACTGGCGCACATCAAGAATACTCTTGTTATTCCTAACTTAAAGTTAACCAAAAGCAGCCTCAGGGTGGACGCCTTGTATTCAGCCAGCTGCAGGTGCAGCTGAGATAGATTAAGCATGGATTTTTTGAGAATCTTAATCGAGAAAGATATAAATCGTCAGATTGGAATTTATAAAATCGTAAGTTCTTTTGAATAAAATGTCTGATTTTAATAATTTAAAAAGAAAACTAGAGGTATTGAAACTGTCTCGCATATGAAATTATTTGTTTGGATAAGGATTCATATACAGTTATGGTTAATAATATGCTCTGATTATAGACGGTATTTCTATTAAACTGTAAAAAAGTAGTATTGTCAAAACTACAATAGTAGGACGGTATCGCGAAGTTTTTTTAGATATGGCATCTCCTCATATTCTTTAATTTTGTAGAACATTTTTTTGTTCCATGAAAGAAGTTTTATCCCTACTTTTTGACACCTTTGGTTACATTATTGAAATTTAAGTAATTTTAGTGGTAATACTCTACTTATTTTATTCTAATGGTGAAAGGATTTTTATAATTGGTTCAGTTGTTTTTATGTTTATCCACTACAAACATACATACAAATCTTTCCTCTTTGTATATATGTAACTTTAATTGCTAATTACTATTCATACATTTTAATTGAGTCAATAAAAAAATTGCACTCAACATAACTTATATATTAAAAAATCAAAAGCTATAAATATTTAAAATGCCTCTAATTCCCATCGACGCTAAAAGGAACGACGCCTCGTTCGTAACGAATTAATTTTCTCTTACACGTGTAAGAAGATGAGCACTTATAATATTAATGTTGAATAAATTATATTATGAAATTACTGAATACAGATTCCACTTTCCCGCCAATATGGCTGTCAAAATTTGACACATGACAAGAAAACGTCCATCCAAGGAGAAATTATATATAGTTAGTGGCCTCTACCGACGACTACCGTATATATATATATATATATATATATATATATATATATATATATATATTATTATTATATATACGGTAGTCGTCGGTAGAGGCCAGTCGTAGCGCAGCGGCACGAAGTGTGACTGTAAAACTGACTGGTTGTGGGTTCGATCCCCACTCGAAGAGATAAAATATTTACTTTAATTTATATTTCTATTTCTTCGCTCTGGTGTCAAGGCTAAGCGCGGCGTTGAGTTCTGCCACTCAACACGCAATGCCTCCAGAATTCGGCAGAAAGTGGGGAACGGAGTGTCTTAACACAAGGTTCCCTCTGCCTACCCTGCTGTGTGCGGGATACAGCGTGAAGCTGATTTATTTTTTATTTATTTATATACACGGTATGGTAGTTCTTTTGTTTTAATATAATTTCCTAGATTTACAACAAACACTTAAAAATTTAATCAACTTCATTTATTTTTATTCTTAAATACTACTACAGCGGCTTTTAAAAACGTTTTAGAATTATGATTAAGTTGCTAACTAATCGCGACTTCGATTGATTCACTTATTGTTATATTATAAAAAATATTAACGTAAAATGTAGACTATAAGCTATTTTTCTTTATGAGCTATAGCTCTGTAATATTTCATCTAAATCCGTTCAATAGTTTTTACGTGAAAATGGGACAAACATCCATTATACTTTAAATTACTAATTTAGTTAAAAAGTTTGAAACATTTTCCCATTCTATTATCGCATATAGGCTGGCAAAGTGATTAATGAACTCTCCGCCCACTTTCGCGAAACTCAACGCCCCAGTTTGTCTATCAACAAGAAAATGAAACTAATTCATTCCCCGTATTGAGACTCAAACCCACCACCAATATGTTAACACTCGGCACCAACTGCAAAAGTTCCGGATACAAAATACAGATTAATAAAAAAAATCTGAGTAATATAGAAAAAAAAAACGACAACAAAGTATGCGTATATCATTTACGTATTTCCATGAACCAGGGGAACATAAGTTAGCGACACGTTGAAGAATGCACTTTGGATAGTTCAAATATTTTTGACATCAAGTTGAGAATGCTTCGAGCTAGTTCAACTATACATCGCATAGTTTACTTTTTAAAATATAAATTATAAAAACTAATAGAATAATAAAAGTTATGTATTTTTAAATTTTTAAGCTATATAAATAATTTAATAGGAAATAAGATGTGCAATCTTTTTATTATAAATATATTATATTATATTTATAGTAATATTCATTTGTCATAATTATCATTTTTTTTATTTTTACATCATCACGGTGTATTCCGCATGTAGGTAGGCAGAGAGAGCCTTGTGTAGTGTTAAGACACTCCGCTCCCCACTTACCGCGGCATTATCGAGGCATTGCTACATATATTTTTATAGATATAGATTATATGTTGTATTTATAAAAATCTTTATATCAATTATTTATAATCTGTTGTTCCCCATACACCAGGACAACATACAGATAACACAAAAGCAATCTATCACCAAACACCAGGCAACCATAAACTTACATTATCTATTGCATTAACATTGCATCCAGTGTCCAACAACACACGCACCAGCTCGGTGTGGCGGTGCACCGCGGCCTGGTGGAGGGGCGTGCGGCCGGAGTGGTCGCGAGCCTCGCGCGACGCGCCCCGCGTCACCAGGAGAGCAGCGGTGGTGTGGTGGCCTCCTTCGCACGCTAGGTGGAGTGCTGTCCGGCCTGCCTGTTGATTTGTGTTGATTGGAAATTAATTTTTTATCTGTGGTATGTGTTTATAGGGGGCATATTGGTTAAAAAAAAAGAAATCAATTTTTGACATTCATTTATTGTATAATGTCTTAAAAAATATACGTATTATTAAGTTACAAAAACTTATTTTATGTATAATTTTCATATGATCTTATGAAATGTAAAGTACTACATATTTTGTAAATATTTTAAAATTAAATAAAACATTAAGTGGTACTTCTATGAATTAATAAATGCTGTAAAATCTAGATATTTGTATTGAACATTGTTAAACCTGTTTTTAGTTCTAAAAATATTAATTGACACCATAAAGTAGTCATCAAACAAAACAATAGAAATTTCTAAATTTATAATTTTCTCTCTATCTCTCGTCTCAGCTTCACGTTGTACTCCGCACATTGCAAGGTAGGCCTAGTGTTAACTCCACTCCCTATTTTCCTCCGAATTTCTAAGGCATTTCATGTTGAGTGACGGAACTTAACGCCACGCTTCCACTCGATATTACAACAAAAAAATGAAAATATTAAATAGTTCATTTCCTCAAATGGCGATAGAGTCTTATAATTGATCGCGTTGACAGTCACTTAGTTTGCCATGGCTGACCTCCTAAGTTTCTATGTATAACAAAAATTACAAGTAACCATCTAATTACTTTTATAATAAGTTAAACTAAAGAATAATATAAATATATAATATAAATAGAAAATAGACATTAAATTTATATTCGTGCCAATATAGATTCACAATAACTAATTTTCAAGCACGGCCGCACCGAGCGAGCTCTCGAACGCCGTTCTGCTAACGACAGGTACAAAGTGCATTGAAAGCGTCGCTTCTCTGTTATTGGAAAAATATAACGGTCATTGTACAACGGAGAGTTTAATTTGTAAATATGTTTATTTATATAAGTATTTAGTTTATATTTTTAGGGTACCTCTAAAGGTAAAAACGGAACCCCTATAGCATAATTCGTTGATAGCTATGATATACTTGTCTTTTCATTTTGAGACTTAAATTTTACAATTCTTATGTGCAAATATAATATTGTATTTATTGAACGTTTGTTTACTCTTTCATTACTGAGTGACTGATAGACAACGCACAGCCGAAACTCCACACTGTCAAAAGCCAATAAAATTAGTTTTGTTTTTCTTGTGAGAAGAAATGTGCTATTATAATGTAGAAAATCACACTTAAATTTGCGTTAAGTAACAAATAAATAAATCAGCTTCACGCTGTATCCCACACACAGCAGGGCAGGCAGAGAGAACCTAGTGTTAAGACACACCGTTCCGAACTTGGGGACCTAATGTTAAGTTACGTCGTTCCCATTTAGAAAGGGAACGGAGGAAGAACTTAACGTTTTGGCTACTTTTGCTACCAGAATGAGAAAATAAAAATATTAAATATTCACTCCTTCTAGTCAGAAGTCAAGCCCACAGCTATCCCGCTTCCAGCCCTCGCGCCACGACTAGCCTCACTTACGCCCTTTTTTTTTATATACATTTTAACTGTGGTAATGATAAACAATTAATAATTTAGATTATAAAATTTCATAACATTTATATAGGTATTCGATATAATTTTAATCTTATATAAAAGCAACGAGCCGCCATATACAAAAAACAATAACGCAACAAAAACATACGTCAGATAATCTGCAATGTACGGCCGGTCTTATCTCACGTTTGTTTTATACAACTACGTCATGACTTATGTTTGCCTGGTACAAATAGTTTTTGTTTTCTAGCCGCTTTGCACTGTCTGACATTTAAATAAAAGCACTTTCTTTAGTTACTTTGAAGTATGATGTATTGTATTGTATAAGCTTTTTGTATAGATGTTTTATGTATTGTATTGTATAAGCTTTTTGATAGGTTCGATAGGTAGGTTCGATTCCCACTCGCGGTAACCAATTTTTACTTACTATTTATGAATATTATTTTCATTTCGTTCGCTTTGGTAAACAAGGCACAGTTCAGTGTTCGGTTCCACCACTTAACATATGCCTCATCCGACGGAAAGTGGATAAAGCAGTGTCTTAACACTAGTTTTCTGTCTGCCTATCCATAGGCGGGAAACCGTAATGCTGACAAAAAGAAATCTTTTTATGGCCGTTTTGTCTATTTTCATAGAGTACTAAATATATTTTTATTGATGATCGTTTTAAGCTGTCGATAAATAGTAGCAGTTGGTTTGTTTATATATAAGTGTAAGTGTTTTAACCTTCAATAATATGGCTGCCATTAAGATTGTCCAAAAATGGAAATTATTAACTATATTAAGCCCGTAATACATACACCATACAAGTTTCATACGACTGAAGAGATAAAAAGACGCATATTTCTTCCATTATTAGGGTTCCGTATCTTTTAAATAAAAAAAAGAACCTTTATAACATCACTTTGTTGTCCGTCCGCCTATCTGTCTGTCTGTATGTCTGGCAAGAGCCTTTATCTCCCTAATTCACATGGATGGACACTTGATTTCCTGAAAAATATCAAGTCTTACAAAAAATATATGGCTGTTTATATCGCAAAAACGCGTATTTCGACACTTAAAGGAATCAAAACTAATAGGATACTTTCGGTTGACCTATAATTATGAATTTTGGCAGCTAGCATCTACAAATTACTGTACCTCTAGTTCTAGGAAAAATCTGAATACATTTGGTTAAAATCTAAAAAATAATAGCCTTAAAAGGGAACTAGTTTAAGTGAGGTATCAGATGAAAGGGCTCTGGTTAAGCTAACCTTGAATTTACATAAAAAGCTCGAAACTTCCAATTTTTGTACGGAACCCTGGGTGAGCAAGCCCGACTCGCGCTTCTCCGGTTTTTCGCTTTGCAGTAAGTAGGTCCTCATGTCGAGTTCTTTTGTCAATTGCTGTCGAATTGCTGAAGTATCCTTACTCATACTTGTCATATTCTTGTGCTCTACAAAATATCTAAATGCCTTCTTGTTTAAATGTATGGTAGTTTAAATATTAATACTTTTTTGGCGCAGATTAAGTTCCTTGAGTTTATGTGAAAGTTTCACTATTAGAAGAACTAGAGAATCTCAAGAGAGCATGATAAGTGGTAATTTAGTCAGTCTATAATAAATAAGCATATTATTGTCAATAAACAACATTTCAAAGATCATGGAAATTTTATACTCTACTACAATGGAGTCACACCTGGGCAATTCGGGACAGGATTTCTTGTCCAAAAAACACTGAGCTCATATATCGACGAATTTATAGGAATATCCGAACGTATTTCAATACTCAATTTGAAACTACCTAATACTGAGATGTGGTCAATTATGCAAGTCTACTCTCCAACTGAGCAATCCAACAAAACAGAAATAGATGATTTTTATGCTACGGTAACTAACTCAATAATATTACATACTCACAATAATTTAATTGTAATGGGGGATTTCAATGCAAGAACAGGCAATAGAGTAGACGGCGAAGAGGTTGTATTAGGTCCATACTGTTCAGGGAAAAGGACTAGAAACGGCGGAAAACTTTTGCACTTTGCGTTCGAAAACAATTTAAAAATACTTAACAGTTGGTTTAAAAGTAGGAACAGCAATAGGTGGACATGGATATCTCCAAATGGCCGTTACAAAAATGAAATAGATTACATTCTTACTAACAAAGACAAACGATTTCAGGACTGCCGAGTTATAAACAACCTAAACTTTAGCAGTAACCATAGAATGGTGAGAGCCAAAATGTTACTGTACTCATGTAAAAAATCTAGGCCATTTAAAGTAAAACAAACATGGGAAAAGACCCTGGACAATAATGATAACCTAAGGGCAAAATTAAAAAACTTCATATGTGGCACAAAAGATTTAAATACACAATGTAAATATAACAAACTTGAAGAAATTTTGGGAAATAAAAAATGTGTCTCAAGGAAAAGGCAAAGTACCACAAAATTTCTAACAAGCAAAACCATGGATCTTCTTCGAACCAGGGCTGAGATAATATCTTTGGCTAAGAAAACAAAAAGAACTAGACAACAGATAGCTGAGATAAGCAAAGAAATAAAGAGTAATATGCGAAGAGACCGACAAAAATATAGGCTAGGTTTATTAGAGAAAAGTATTCAGAGAACGGGAGGTATAAAAAAGGTAACTAAACAACTAAATGGAAAAGCGGAATGGATACCCAGTATTTCTGATCCGCAAAGGAAAAGGAAAACAAGGCGTCCAGAAATTATGTCAATTGCCACTAATTTTTTTCGAAATTTGTACACGAAACAAAACGTAAGCCAGTTAATAGACCTTACTGGGGGAGATCGAGTACCAGATATATTACCCGCAGAAGTAGAAAAATCTATAAAAACTCAAAAGAAGGATAAAGCTCCTGGATTGGATGGCATTGTCAATGAAACCCTAATTGAAAACATGGAACAACTTGTACCAATATTTACATTCATCTTTAATGAAGTATTGCAAAGTGAAGTCATACCTGAACAATGGACAATATCTACAATAGTATTACTTCATAAGAAAGGAGACAAAAATGACATAAATAACTACAGACCAATCAGCCTGATGTCAAATATCTATAAAGTCTTTGCTAAAGTAATCCTCAACAGAATAACTAAGATATTAGATGAAGGCCAGCCTAGAGAACAGGCCGGATTTAGGAGTGGCTTCTCAACTATAGACCATATCCACGTGGTAAAACAATTATTTGAAAAAGGCAGAGAATTTAATATGACTTTTTTATTGTTGTTTTATTGACTACAGCAAGGCATTTGACTCAATAGAGCATAATAGCATATGGCAAGCACTTAAAAATCAAGGTGTAGAAAATCAATATATTCGCATTCTCGAGCACATATATAGGAGCAGTAAAGCCAAAATCAAACTAGAGAAAGAAGGTAAGGAAATAAGAATAGAAAAGGGTGTACGCCAGGGGGACCCCATTTCACCTAAGCTGTTCACAGCCGTCTTAGAGGAAGTCATCCGCAAATTAGATTGGCAGGATTGTGGGTTAAAAATAAATGGAGAAAACCTAACGCATCTTAGATTTGCAGATGACTTAATTATCTTTTCGTCATCAAAAGAAGAACTGCAGACGATGATAAGCAGCTTGGAAGTAGAAAGCCGTAAAGTAGGATTGACTATGAACGTCGAGAAGACTCAAGCCATGACAAACGGATTGCAAGAACAGATTATTATTAACAATAAAATAATCAACTACACAGATGAATATGTCTATCTAGGCCAAGTAATCTCGCCAATAGATATGACTTCGAAGGAAATCGATAGACGTATAGGTCACGCGTGGAAATTATACTGGAGTCATAAGGAAATCATGAAAAATAAGGAAATTAGCATATTTATCAAACAAAAACTTTTTGAAACCTGTATATTGCCCGTCCTAACATACGGTTGTCAAACATGGGCCCTTAACAAGAAACATATACGGAAACTTGAAACGTGCCAAAAGGCTATGGAAAGGAATATGACGGGAAAGAGACTTTCGGACAGGATAAGAACTGTGGATATAAAAAAATATACAAAAACCAAAGATGTTACAGTAACTATTAAAAATCTAAAATGGAAGTGGATAGGACACACTATAAGGGGAAAGGAAAAATGGTCCAAGACGATAATGTTTTGGTTCACCCGCGATAATAACAGAAGAAGAGGTAGACCACCCAGGAGATGGGTAGATGAAATAAAATCAGTAGCGGGCGGTAAATGGACCAGGGCAGCAAACAATAGGGAGAAATGGAGGCAATTGGGGGAGGCCTTTGCCAATAGGCATACAGACATAAAATAACTTGCAGCGGTCTTTAAAAAAAAAAAAAAAAGTACATTCTGAAAAAAAAAAATAAAAAAAAAATTATAATTCTGTATTATGTATAAATGTTTATTACTGTAGCATGAGTGTAATGTCTGAATAAAGAGGCTTTTATTATTATTATATTGTTTCTCTTTCAGTACTCAGGTTCAAAAGAACCCGGTCCTTTGGAAGGCTTGCGTGGGGACACAGGTCCAACACGTAGAGGCCCCTTAGAGAATATACAAATGTTTTACTGTGACGCATCAGCCGGGATCCATCTCTGGGTAACCACAGGTAATTGCCCAGAGATGGTCGCCGGTTAATGCGTAGAAACTATGGAAAATGTGGAAATCTAAACTAGGACTATGGAATGAAATTTGGATGGACTGGCTACTGGGCTATTGAGTGAGACTAACGGACGTCCGCCTTTACAATAGTCTCAAATTGAACGGTTGGCGGACGGTGACTCGCCTCCCACTAGATGGGCCCCCACAAAGCGGCGTAGTGCCTTGGGCGCAACATCGGCGTGGTCGGCTAAGGGTGTAGAGAGGTGTGCACCGGTTTCACCATCACGAGGAGCTCGTGAGCGGGTTTCCCCGCTATTACGCAGATTGAGCACTTCCACCCTTTCGAGCATATAGCTCTTGCGCTCCACTCTGCCGGCCAATAAAGGCAAGCCAGAGGCGGGGGATAGATTACAATTCCCCTCCGGAGGACTCAGGTCCGTGGGGTCGCCACTCCCCAACAGCTCGCCACAAGCTGCCCTGCGGGTTTATATTTTATTATTATTATTATTATTATTGTATATTTTATTGTATATTATTATTATTATTATTATTGTATATTACGATACGTACAAAAAATATGTTAGTATACATGGGCGGATGGTAATTGTATATTTAAATTCAATATATACATTATTCATATCCTTACTTTTTGTTTATTCTTGTTTGAACGTCATACTTAGGCTGCCGTTCCTACGTTCCTTTTATTACTTCTTCCGTCTATACGCTCTTTTTATTGCTTCACGCTGCATCCCGCGCGTTGCAGTACCTTTTTTTGTGAGGTCCTTTTTTTTGTGACTCCTAAAAATATCTGTTGTTTAATTTATAGGTAAAATTGAACCTTTTCCACAACATGCCCATTATCCATTATACTAGAAATGATTTAATGCTAATAATTCATCCCTATCAATTGCTTACCCTTAAATTTTTACCCTTACACGTAAATTCTCATATACACCCTTAAAAAGATTTATATTCCCGTTCATCAACATCAAAATATATATGTATGTAGGTAACATACATATATACTGTAAGAGTGTTATGGAAATATATTTTTTTTTCGACCCTCGTAGTATAATAAAAATACAGTGCTTATTGTTGTTTGAGTTAACCAATTATAAATCGTAATAAATCGTAAGTGGAATTAATTGACTTTACCTTGACATATATATCTAGATTCATATTCACAATAAAAAGATGGAATTCTTATTGAATACAATTTTTTTAAGGTATTTTTTTTTATTTTCTTGAATTTTGCGAGGTTGAGTTAGTAGTTTTGCTATTTAGTGGCCCAGTCTTGGTACAGGGGCTTAAGCTTGTGACAGGTTGTGGATTCGTTCCTACTCGAGGAAATAAATAATTTCATATTTTCCTCGGTCAAGTAACGAGGCAATACGTGGCGTTAAGTTACACCACTCAACACACATTGCTAACATTGTGATTCAGCCGAAAGTAGGCAATGGAAGTGTATTAATGGGAACGGAGTGTCTTATCAATAGGGTCACAGGTTCCCTCTGCCTACCCTGCTAAGTGCGGTATATAGCGTATAGTTAAAAAAATACTTCAAGCTCTTAAACGCAAAAAAAATATATATTTATAACAACTTCAATGTACAAAAATTTCAATAATTTCCAATTTTCTTGATATTACCACATGAAATATAATATCAAGAAAATTGTAATAAATATTCAAATATTAATTTCATACATCACCACTATTAATAAGGAGTCACATAAAAACCATATGTGCACTAATTTGGGGTTCCCAAATTAGTAAACGCAATTAACTAATTGGTCGTTAGGACATTTACATTCCGGTCGCAGGGTACTTAGGCTGTTTGCGACAAACATTAGCTGTATTGTATTTATAGACCAAAACTTTCAAACCAATATAAAAATTGAAAAAAAAACAAGGGTATGGGATGCACATCCTCTTTCCATTGTATATAATTGGTAAAGTTACAGTAACTAATATAATATACAATATATATAGGAATTATTACAGTATAACTTTAATTTAAAAATCTCTCTGTAATCCACTGTAATAAAAAAATAAGTTTTGATATAGTAGATATGGATCGACCTTGAAAGCTCAAGCTCACCAATAAGACTAATATAAAAAAATGTTTAAGGCCAACGTGACGGTGTAAAGGGTACCTCTATAGTAAGAGGTCAAAGCGATGGTTGTGGGTACAATTGCCTTTTTCCTCCATCTAACTGGGTTACTCCTACTAACCGGGAACTTAGTGTTACGACTCCTCCATTCCCCACTTTCCGCCAAATTCAAGAGGCATTATGCATTGAGTGGCGGATCTCAACGCTTTGCCTCGTTATCGAGAAAATGAGAATGTTAAATATTTCATTCTCCTGATTGGGAAACGAACCTAAAACGTCACGCTTACAGTTGCACACTTGTACCCATGGGTCTCACCATAAAACCTCGATAAAGTTGCAACGCTATTGATTCATATATATTTAAATGGTTTCATAACATGTTGATGTTCCTCGGATGACGGCGTTGAGTTCTGCCACTCAACACGCAATGCCTCCAAAATTCGGCAGAAAGTGGGGAACGGAGTGTCTTACACTAGGTTTCCTCTGCCTACCCTGCTGTGTGCGGGATATAGCGTGAAGCTAATTTGATATATATTTTAAATTTCTTATAAATTTACTTAAAGATTATTCTTATGAATTTGGGGCAAAAATATCAAATGGAATATTAATTGTTCCATTACGATCTCCGTACAACTAGACGTCTCAAGACTCGTTATAAAGAAAATGAGAACACAAGCGCAGCCTCGAGCACCACCTCGGGCGGCGCTAACAACACCGAACAAACAAAAAATACACTCGTTATAAATCTAAATACTATTCGAGAGTCACAGAAACAAAATTAAAATGTAAATATAGTTGAAGTTACGATTTTTTTTTTTTCTATATCGAATTGTTTACCGAGGAGTCATCTGTGAAGGATCTAAGTAAAGAATGTTAAAAAAAATGTTGATTATATAAACTTTGGAAAAAAACGTGAGGCTGATTTAGCTTCACGTTGTATCCCGCACACAGCAGGGTAGGTAAAGGGAACTAGTGTTAAGAAACTCCGTTCCAATTCTAGAGACATTGCGTGCTGGGTGGCGGAACTCAACGCCGCGCTTTGCCTCGACACCAGAGCGAAGAAATGAAAATACAAATTTTAATAAATATTATTAATAAATAAGAAATATATTTATTGGGAGATGGAGGTGACATTCTCTAGAGTCTTTACTGATTTTTAAGTGAACTTCATGTTTTCCTTTCACATTTCATTCCCTAATCGGGAGAATCGTTATGTTTAATTTATTTCCATTTATGTATTATTGAAAATCAAAAAGGGCCACTCGAAAAAATGAAATATTTATTTAATATTGTCATATCCTCGTCCTGGTAACAAGGCAAAGAGCTGCGCTGCAATACACAATGCCTCTATAATTCGGTGGAAAGTGCGGAACGAAAGTGTTTTAATGGGAACGTCCCCCTGCCTATCCTATTATGTGCGGGATACAGCTATAATATAATAAGCAAAAAAAAACAAATTTGGATTTGAACTCAACACTATGTATATGTATTAAGTTAGTGGACACATCACTCCATACACTTATTTACAAACTTCAATCGAGTCACATTAAGGACTGTGGAATATCTCTCTCGCAAAATCGGAAATTGGAATACAAATGGAAATACGCGGTAAATATTCACATATAATTTTAGTTGGAATCTGGAATTTTGTGTATTTTTTTAAAAATAAATTATATTAGTAGTGTCGTGTGAATATAAAAAAATAGATGTCCATACAGTAGATAGATAGTAACAAGTTCAAAATTTTAATATCTCCTTTTATATGGCTTCACATTATGTAGCACAGTAACCGTATTTATAAAAGTATTGAAAGAGTTAAAATATAGTAAATTATGTAAAATTTTGACAGAAGATTTTATTTTGGTTATAGTAACTTGATTCACTCAAAAAGAACAGTATTCGCTTCTATTGAGTTTAAATTCTGATTTATAAATACTTAAAGTTATCTTAAATAAACAATTTACAGTGGTCGGGTGTAACATGTTAGTTAAAGTATTTTTTTTATAAATAATATTTAAACAAGGAGTATGTATACATATAATTTGAGATTTTTCTTAAATCATTTTACTAATATACAAGTTTTTATATTATTTGAGAAGTTATTAAATAGTTGAACATTCAAACATAATATTTTAAATTCCGTAACAGGTAGTTCCAGGCTTTCTTGTTAGAATTTTGTTTTTATTTCTCATTGTATATACAAAAGGTTGAATTGTATATGTTAGACTCGAATCGAGGCAATTATATAAAGCTTTCGCAGGAACGTTAATAAAAAATCAATATATAAAACAGATGCGATTTCCAGTTTTCGATATAAGCTCGATCGTGTCTGCGAATATGGTAAAAGTTTTAAAAAATTGGGTCATGCTCATGGCGTCCGCATATCACGTATACATATATATATATATAAAAAGCTCATACTTTCACCATTCGCTCGTGAATTGAAATGTGATGCATATTTGAGAGCGGTCTTTTATTCGTCATTTAAAACGCAAGGTCACTGGTGCAGATGTTTTACCGCAAGTTGACGCATTTAGTCAAAAAAATCTTTTGGAAGTTTATTTTAAATAGGAAAAAAGTCAAATGCGAGTCGAACTTGCATACTGTGGGTTCTGTACCAATTTCAGAATTGTATGTGAACGAGAAGTATAATTTATAAAAGTTGACAAACTTAAATTTGCATATATAAGTATTAATAAATAAATAATAATAATAAATAATGCTTTATTCAGTAGTTAAATGTTATATATACACTCTAATTTAGATGGAATATTGAAAAACAAGACAAAAATTTAGTATGCGTCCATTTTAATTTTTCTCTTTGAAATATCGATAATTTTATTTGAATTTTTTCCTCATTTGTATTGTAAGTTATTGCTATATGCTAAATTAAAAAAAAAATTGTAAGTATTTTTTTGAGTTTCAGATAAAATTTTCTGTAAGTTAAAATTCTGTGATGATCACCGGCTCGGCCACTCCTCTCATTTCAATTCCCACGTAGGGTAGCATCTCTAGCTGCGGCGCAATAGATTATTACTCCAGATACTAAGCTCCAGACATAACCTATTAGAATTTAACTTAAACTGCAAATAATAAATCAATCCTTTCCATCAAAATCTAAACTTAATAATTAACGATTCAAGATTTTACGTCCATGGTGTCTATACGTTCTCTTGTTTTCAACCTTGATGTCGGAGTTATGCGCCTGCAGCGATCAAAATGGCAGACCATTATACTGGAATTGGGCTTGAGGCGACTTAAATGACTATTGTTTATAGAGCAGAAGCTAAAATTTTCTTGTTACTTGAAATTTTATCGTTTTTTAATAAAATATATGATGAATTTTAATCTTTAATTAATGAGTTATGGGGTTGTGATAATTAAATTTCTTATATAAAATCGAGCATCGACATTAGAGCGAAAAAATTAAAAAATTATGTATTTCATTTCCTCGGATGGTGGTGGTGCGATTGCCCAAATAACTGCCTTTGTTTAGGTTTTTATGTTCGTAGTTTTTCATTACCTCGTGTAAATATAAATAAACAAATATAAATAAGCTCTAGATGCAATTCCATTACAAGAGTATCAAAAGGATTTTCAAATGCGCCTGTAACAAATCCTATAAAAATATAGAATATAAACACTATATAGCCGTCAAATAAATTCCTTTTTAAAGCTGTAACACGACTAACATCGTAAATAAGGGTTCAGTATCCGAGAGGCCTTACTGTACGTTACACTTTATAACCACACTGCTGCCTCCTCTAGTCCTCCTAGGCCTTTGTATTATATAGCTTCTTTTTACCTACCTACATTACTTACCTTACCTTACCTTCTATATATCTACTTAATTGGTTAAAAGAACTTCCTAAATAAAATAAAAATAAAATAAATAAATAAATCAATCAGCTTCACGCTTTCTCCCGCACAGAGCATGGTAGGCAGAGGGAACCTAATGTCAAGACTCTTCGTTCTCCACTTTTTGCCGAATTCTGGAAGCATTGCGTGTTGAGTGGCAGAACACCAGAGCGAAGAAATAGGAATATAAATTTTAATAAATATTTCATCTCCTCGAGTGGGGAACGATTCCACAACCAGTCGGTTTTACAGTCACATTTTGTACAGCTACGCCATGACTGGCCTTAAAATTTAAAAGAAAGCTAAAATCACAAAAAGAAAAATTTAAACAGAATAGGGCACGGACGTACGCTGTGTTTTATTTCAACAAAAAAAAATACCAAAGGTACCTTCTAACAGTGGCCGCCTGTTATTTTGTTTATGTGCAAATTCTGTTTTTTTCGGCAATTCTCTGCTAGCGTTCCCCTGTACTCTCCAAAGACCTTTGAATGGTACTTTTTTAGTAGTAGTAGTTAAATTTCAGCGTTCTACGCCGCATAGTTTCAACTGTGCTTTGTCTGTCAATCACTCCATGAAGAAAGATTTATAAATATTTATGTATTTAAAAAAAAACCACAGTATTTAATTAAGACTTGTCTTATGAAATATAGCCTAGTCTGTTTTATATAGTTGATAACTGTAATCAGAATATTTTTTTATTTTTTGTTGTACAAAAAACAATAATTAAGAATTATAATCACATATCTAAGTATAAAAATAATAATAATAATAATATATAAATCTTATATAAAATTATCATATCAAAACGATATAATCTATTGAGAAAACATAAGTAAATAGACTGTAGTAGACTTAAGACTAGACTAGATTTCTAATTTAATACTTAAATAACAACACAAACCTTTTCTTATCAAATTCTTACCTTATTCACTGCGTCTATATCGGCGCTATTTTCTATTAACAGTTCTACAACAGCTGCATGACCGGATCGCGCTGCGAGGGCCAAGGGGGCGTCACCCGCAGTGTCGCAGCTCTCCACTTTGCCACCAAGAGAAAGTGCGTAACCCGCCACGTCCTTGGAACCACGGGCGCACGCGCATTGGAGTATGTCGTTGTTTTTCTGTTGATTGGAATGTTTATGCGTTTAAAATATGAGGTAAAATATTATATTTATTATTAAAAAATCATTTTAATTTAAAAAAAAATAAAATAAAAATAAATCAGCTTCTGCTGCTAATGTTAAAACACTCCAATCCCCACTTTTCACCGAATTTTACGAGGCAGTGCGTGATTTTTTTTGTCTCGGTGCCAGAGCGAAGAAATGAAAATATTAAGAAATAACAATTGATTCCCTCGAGTGAGGATTGAATCCACAACTGTTGCGTTACAGTCACATCGCTGTGCCTCTGCGTCACGACGGCCTCTTAAAATTTGAAAAATATAAGAAAATAATCATACAGTCCATGAGACTTAAGCTGAGCATTGTACCGAGTGGTCTGGAGTTTGAGTGGTCAACAAAAAAGTAGAGTTAAAAAAAAATAACAGAGAAGCAGTATAAGCCGGCTGTAACAAAAAAAGGGATTCGCCGGCTGTTGTTACACCTAGACTATTTTTATACAATCACACGAATGCAAGTCTTACCCCTCTTTATGAGGCCAGTTGAGGGGTATAGTAAATGCGACAAGTTGTGGGTTCGATTCTCACTCGAGAAAATTAAATATTTTATTTCTTCGTTCTGGTGTTGAGGTTAAGCGCGGCATTATGTAACGTCACACAACACGCGATGCTTGAAATTATTAAGAATAAAGCGGAAACCGTGTTTTAACACTAAGTTACTTTTGCCTATCCCGACGTGTGCGGGATGCAGCGTGAAGCTGAGAAAAAAAAGGTTTGGATTAATACTTAAAGTAAATAGAAAAGCTTAAAAAAAACCAATAATGGAAAATGATATTCATAAAATTTGCCACTAAAATATAACACACCATGACGCTCGGGGTCCGCTGGTAATAAAATTACAAGGAAGAGGGAGTTAATGTGCCGTACTGATGATATATTCATGAAAATGGAAGCTGGTGTAATTTAGATGTTTTAAAAATGGTTTTTTTTATAGTATAGAAGATAATAATATTTTCCAAGGCCAGTCGTGGCGCAAGGGCACCTAGTATGACTGTTAAATCGACTGGTTGTTGGTTCGATACCCACTCGAAGACATGAAATATTTTATCCATATTAAAATAATAATTTAATATTTAAAAACAATAATAATAAGAACCGTTTATTATTAATATAAAAAAAATATTATAAAAACAACAAGTTCATAACAAAAAAACATCTGAATCAAATAACTAAAATCATTCTCTCTCACTCAGACAGTACTATAAACGTATGGACGCGTCGTATCGCCTGCGCTACCACATAACCCCTCTCTCCATGGTGTTTTTATGGGGTTATCGATCTGACCCATGGGACTTTGTAGCTCAAGTACCAGGATAGCATACCTTGTTAGTAGCTGCGAGGCAAGCGCCCGCGTGCACGAGGGCTTGAACTGCGGCTAGGTGTCCGTGCCACGCCGCCATCAACAGCGGTCTCATGCCGAACTATAGAAATATGCATTTTGTAGAAGGAAAAAATAACATTTTTAGAAATTACTTAATATTAAGAATTTGGTATATTTTTCCTGTGTGATATTTGTTTTTGTTTCAATATTAATAAATAAATAGGTATTGATACAATGGCCTTTTTTTTATTTCTATTTGACTGTAGGACAATTAATACTGTTAAGCTACGCAACTCAACGCCGCTTTTTGTCTTGTAATCGAAGCAAGATAGTTTTAAAACTGTGTCGTTGCATCATGATGGCTTCACCATAAATGTTTTCGTTTAGCTTCATCCTTTATTCCGCATATAGTAAGGTAGGCCTGGAAACCTAGTGTATAGACACTCCGTATCTATTAAGACATTACTGTTTCCCATTTTCCACCAAATTTTGTCAATACAGAGCAAAGAAATGAAAATGTTAAATATCTAATTTCCTCAAGTAGGTATCCAAACCACAACCTGTCGCGTTTACAGTCATTTATGCTACTGAGACACGACGGCCTCTGAAGAATCATTCCTTTTTTTAAATTAAATCACATACCTTATCAACAGCCTCTATATCACATTTCGCTTGTATAAGAAGATTGATAATCTCCACGTTGCCTCTACTCGCTGCCCAGTGGATTGGGGCTCGGCCGTACTGTAATAAAAATTTCTTTTAAAAGTACATTTTGTTACTAAATTTATAATTTGTTATATTGATCCACGAGCGACCCGCTAGAGGCTTCGCCCGCTTGAACTACATAATTATTAATTTGATATTCTGCATTTCTTTCGTTTTCTAATAATAATGTTATTTTAAAAATAATATCTGTACTGATATTAAACAATATTTTTTAAGGCGATTCAATAAAACATTTATTTATAACAAGCGGATTCTGAGATTAGCATGAACAAATGCACACACAAATAGATAGAAAAAATCAAAATACATATTTTTGGTTCTATCACGTTTTCTTATACATCTTCCATGTACCACCACCACCACGTACAGACACCGATACGTTATCATTTTGTGATACTCGAAAGTATAGAAGTATTATTGTTTGAGGCCGTAGTAGCGCATGGGCACGTGCGACTGTGAACGCTACAAGTTGAAGGTTCGATTCCCTTTGGAGGAAACGAAATCTCTGGTAACGATACAAAATTGGTGTTTATACGTAATACCTTCAGAATTTGACGGATAATGGGGAACAGAAGTGTCTTAATAACAACGTAGTGTCTTAACACTAGTTGTCCAGGTTCCCTCTGCCTATTTTCTTGTGTGGGGCTATATATAAAAAAAACTAATATTTTATACCGATATTAAAAAATTAAACATATGTTTAATTTTTAAAAATATTAGAAAAAATATTGTAATAGTTTCATGTTGATATATTTGAAAATATTTTTAAGACATTAGATAACCCACACCCACTATACATTTACTAGATAAGTAATAGTGCCTAAAACAGTCTAATGTTATTAATACAAGTTTCTATTAGAAAAATTTAAAAAAATATAAAGTTCTACTTAATACTGTTTTTTTTATTCATAAAACATATTCTATTCTATTCAGACTTATAAAACTTCTACGAATGTTTCGGGTCAATGAATCGGTAGTTAGTTAGTTGCTCGCGTTTAAAATATATGGAGGCGGAGTTTTTGTGAAGCCATATTTTAAAGTTAGTTGAAATAATATGAGTTTAATTTTGTTCCGCGATATTTGTGTAGAGATATTCCATATTATTTGTTAATATAGAATTTGTTAATAAATCTATTTTAATAGTTTTGTTTCATGCGACTCGGCTTCGCCCGCTTGAAATATATGAATATTTGTTAAATAGATTTATGAAATTATTTTCAGTTTTAGTAAGAAAATATTAGCCTAAACCGGGCAAGTGCGAATCAGTTCCGTATAAAAATAAGAAGGTTTGAGCTTTTCTGAAATTCAAGATTAGCCAGGGTTAATGGTCATTTGATACCTTACTTGAACTAGCGGTTTTAATACCAAACTTGTCGCTCTTTTAAGGCTATTATTTTTAATTCTAGATCAATCGGAAGTACCCTATTGATTTAGGTTCCCTTTATAGCTTTTTTTTCTTCCTTTTCCAGCTGTTATTGTGTGTTATATCATCAGCCCACCTTTTCTTTGGTCTACCAATGTTGTTTTTTTTGGGCCTTTCCATCGTGTGGTCTGTATGTTCTATCTTTTATCAATGTATGTATCGTGAGATGTGTACTTTTTTTTGTATTTTTCCGATTTTTAGTATGCTTTTTTCCATGCGCTCAGCATTATATATTGCATTTATTTCATTTATTGCTTACCTTGTTGTGCAATTATTCGCATCCGTAAAGCAAGCATGGACATGTGTCGAACATAACATTTCTTAGACACAGTTCATAATTTCCTTTTAGGATTTATTTGAATGTGCAAAACTTTTTCGTTGGTAGTCTTAATAAATGATATGTATTTTCCGAAGTGAGTAGACTTAACGTACTCTGTATCATTACCTTTAATTATGATGGGATATTTGTAGCTGTTAGTTAGTATCTTGGTTCTATGTAGGTTCATATCTAAGCCAATTTTGGAACTGTAGTTGTCAAGTTGTTCAGAATTTTCTCAGTGTTTCCTGGCGTTTCAGCAATTACAGCTATGTCAATCACAAATCTCAGATTGTTTAAAAATACCCATCTACTAGCAGCCCCAGGTTTGACTAGTTAATTTTCAAACCAGGGGCTGCTAGTAGATGGGGAGTCGAAATATGTTTTCTAGTATCGCAATGAAAAGTTTGACGGTTTTGGGGTCACCCTACCTGTCACCCACTCTCTTTTTATTTCGCTTTCTCTAGTTTCCATATTTATTCTGCTTGTTTTGGATAAGTAAATATATTTTAGGACATTAATTAATATATTTGTGATGGACACTTGAGTATTGCAGTGCATTCCAAATTGTACTATTCCTGACGCTGTTAAATGCTTTGCTGTAGTCTATATAGACGTATAAGGGACGATTAAATTTTTGGCATTATGTTCTGCTTGTTCTTTTGATTGATTTTCGCCATGGTTCTGGTACGGTTTCTGTGTCAATTACCATATAAAAAAAATGTCAGATGGGAAGTTAAAATTGGTGCCCTAGTCTAAGTACTTCGTTGCATAGCCCGTCTTGACCTGGGCTTTTCCCGTCTTTTAATCTTTTAATTTGTTCGTAAACTTCTGAATATTCAATTAGTTTTATATTTTTAAAACCACCATTATTGTTGATTTGTTTCATTATCACTACAGCTTCTTTTGCGGTATAACTTCTTGTGGAAGTTGGTTGCATGCTCTATAACGTTTGTCCTTGAATTCGTTGCGTTTGAATTTTGTTCTGTTTTTGATTCATAATTTGTGTGTTAAAACAAAAATATTTTTTTTTGTGGTGGTGGGTTCGATTCTTACTCAAGGGCATGAAATATTTAATATTTTAATTTCTTCGTTCTGGTAACAAGCACGGCAAATCAAGACATTGAGTTCCACAACTCAAAACACGATGCGGCGAATAAAAAAGGCGGAAAGTAAAGGAAACGGAAGTGTCTTAATGGGATCTGTGTGGCAGAACTCAACGCCGCAATATATTATATCTTTATAGAAATAATTATATCTTACTTATTATAAAAGTTATCTTACATTATTTCTACAATTAACATCGGTGGGTCGCTTAAGAGCTTCTCGTACTGCATCCGGCTCATTCTTGATCACTGCTTCATGTAAAAGTAGATCATTCTGTTGCACCCGTGACCTGCCTTCTGTCATCTAAAACAAAAAATAATTATTTAAAAAAAAACGTAGCTTGTTAAGAATGTATGGCAAAAAATAAATAAACAGTAAAAGAAAGAGTAAAATAATTTATTTTAGTTATAGAATTACTTCTTTGCACTTTAGTCTAAACATTTGGTTGTTAGTATATAATTAGATTTGATATTTTTTTATTGTTATATCAGATTCACGCTGTATTCCGCACACAGCAGGGTATAAGTATGGGAGAGAACCATAGGGTTAAGACACTCCATTCCCCACTTTCTGTCGAATTTTTCGCCGGGCTTTTGCCTTAGTGCCAGAGAGAAGAAATTTTATAAATGTAAACGTCATGTCATGGTTTCGATTCCCGTTTGGGTAAATAAAATATTTAATATATAATTTTCTTGCTCTAGTAACGAGGCATCGCTTGGGGTTAAGCTCTGATTAGTTAATCACACAATGCCTACAGAATTCGGTGAAAAATGGGGATCCAAAGTATATCAATGGGGACAAAATATCTTAAAACTAGGTTCCCAGGTTCCCACCCGCTAGTGTGCAGAGTTAAGCTAAAAAACAAATAGTTATTACATAAAGTGAATTTATCTAATAAATATTATTTCAATGATTTACCAACGTCCATATTAGCCATATTTACATAACTTTCAACAATAATGGAACTTAATGTCAATCGTATAATATTTGTATAACAAAATTCCCTTGTTTGTTCACAAACCTCCACCGGCTACCGAGTTCCAGTAAATAAATGTATTATTCAAAGAGGTTCCCGTTGAGTTGCGCAAGCTGTTCCGCTCTCATGCTCTCTTTGGTACCAATGCATTGGAATAGATAGAATAGTTCAATGTTAAAAGTAATTACGATATTACTTTTTATAGGTTTTTAATATATCTTTATATTTTTAAACATTTTTAAAGTGTTGTTCCACACTTAGGAAAGAAAAAGTACTTATTTAGAAAACGTACAAAAATTTCGTCATAGCTCGATGAGAACGCATGGCTTAGCGGTCATAGCGCCTGGTCGGTTTCCAGTAGGCGCGGGTTCGAGTCCCGCTACGTTCAAATTTTTATACGTTTTCTAAATAAATATATCTTTACATGGTTTTGAATGGTCTTTTACAATAAAATAATTATTTTTGTATAATAGCCGTTTCTAAATATTTATTGTGCAAAGTACATCACAAAACAAAAAAGTTTTAATAAGCATGTCCAAACTTGAGGTCGTATTGAAGTTGAAGTTGAACAGTTACATATTTATTTTATTTATTCAGTTAATATGTTATCCGAAAGACTGAAGCTTTCATTCGTCTTTTTTTATAAGAAAAAATATTTTTAAAGCAAGAATGTTTTTGCTTATCTCACATATTTTTTGTAGTGTCACGCTGTATCCCAGCTGAAGGAGGGTAGGCAGAGGGAGGTAGTGTTAAGACACTCCGCTCCCACATTAAATTGAACACGTAACCTGTTACGTTTACAGTATCCTATTTTATTTTTATACTACGTTTGATATCTCAAAAAACAAAGTGATGATGATGCCAGTGCCTTATATCCACATATATTATTAAAAATATATAGAATGATCCATTCTATTTACGTCCAATTACCCATATACTTCCTAAAATATTGACAGGGTGATGTAGAGTTCTACCGCGGTGATGTAAAATATATATTTACAGTCTACTCAGCTTCAACTGACAGCAAAGTTTAAACATTTATCTTGTGTTCCGTGACATGCTTACGTGTGCTAATTTTAAAAACGTTTAGTATTTATATGAAAAAAAAAAATCTTTTTGCATGGATAACAGCAACAATTGTCTATTTTGAAATTCTAAAACCCTTTTTTATGTGTTTTGTTTTAGTTTAACGCTGTATACAACGAATTCTGAAGGCATTGCGTGTTGATTGGCGGAACTCAACGCCGAGCTTTGCCTTGACATCAGAGCGAAGAAATTAAAGAATTAAATAATTACACTTGTGCCACTGCGCCACGATATAAGATATAAAAAAAGAGAAGAGAGAAACCAGAATTATATAATATACAGACAAAATCAAATTAAATTTATATATGTATTTAATGTAAAATAGTTTGTAACTCGCTAGCGTTTTATATTTATATTGTATAGTTACCATAAGTTAACGTTAACGCGACAAAAGCAAACTTTGTTCTCTTTGAAGTCTTCATTATACACCGTGATGTCATTTAAAGTAGAAAGGACGGATGTAAGGACATGTTCCTGATGTAAGGAGAAATTAAAATCAAAATATATTTAAATATCTATCTATATATATAAAAGGGCATGTACTGACTGACTGAGGTAAGACGCACGCACAGCCGTAAGCCGGACAAATGTTTATTTTTATAATCTGGGCACTCCCACTAAGATAGGATTTTGAAAAATTTTAACGTTAAACGGATGACCCCTATTGGGTTAAAAGTTTGTATGGATTTTTTTTAAATCGGCACCGATATTTATAAAATTTGAAATTCAGACCCTTAAAAACATTTCATTGAACACATTTTTCATGTTTTTTTTAGAATTCCCCCTAAGGGTGCAAATAAGGGGTTGAAAGTGTATATGGATTTTTTTCAATCACCACCGACTTTTATAAAAAAATAAATTTAGAATGTTAAAAATATTTAATTGAATCCGTGTTTCGTGGTTTTTAAGAAACCCTACCCTTTGTTCACCCCTAAGGATGCAAATAAGCGGGCGGAAGCCGCGCGCGCTTACTAGTATCATATAATTTAAAAAAAAAAAACAGTTTCACGCATAGATCGGTATCGTTTTGTTAACATGGTATTTCTATTTCCCCCTTTGCGTCTAATTTTCCAAATATTACATATTTTACTAGAACCCACAATTATCGCCATCACGGTCAGATTTTGTACCACTACGCCACGGTAGTTTATACAGACTTTCAAATGTATGTGTAATACATCTCTACATTAATCCCTTGAAGCCCTGTCATTTATATCCTTGAAACGCGTTAAGACGCGCTCTACTCCGTTTTAAGATATTTTCTAGAAAATTACACCTAAGTATTTAAATACATTTGGAAATGTAATAACCTTAGTTACATGTAATATATACTTTTTGTATACATTATAATATTATATTATACTATGCTTTATAAGACTAGCATTAATCTGGAGCTTTGATCCCATAGTTAAACGAAAATATGTAATAGTTAAGACACATCCCAATTTCCAAGCAAACGACGTAACTTTGACCGTAGATACAGGGGGTAACATTAAAACAGCTTCACTCTGTATCTAAAGGCTGAGAACTTAGAGTTAAGATCCGTTCCTATTAAAATAATTCCGTTCCATAGCGCGTCGAGTAGTGGAACACAACGCTGTACTGGATCGATACCAGAGCGAGAAGTTGAAAATATAAATTACTTCACTATCCCGAGTCGAAATCGAACTCACAATCTGTTGCGTTTGCAGTCGCAAGCCTTTGCGCCACGATCGGTCTCAACATTATATACTCTACCAATTTAAAGTTCTTTGTTTCGAAGTAAAAAATCTTTAAACTCATTAGATGAAATGCGGCGTTAGGTTCCGTTATTTAACACTATACGTAATTGACTTTAAAAATATTTGAACTTATTATATAACAAATATTAATTAGAAAATTTGGTGAAATCGGCCTTGATATTGGATATTCGAGTATAACATATTTTAAGTAATGCCTCTAAGGAACAGCTTTTGAACCTTTGTAAAGCTTCCCTTTAAACTTTCTCATTGTACATATTTCGTGATCCATAATTGCCTTGTAAACTTATTTTGAAAGAGATTTTTGACAATATGGTGGTAATATCTGAAGGGAGTTGAAATTTAGTTTTGTTATTATTTAGTTATTATAATAATAATAGACCTTTGAGATGTTCTTTGTTAAACTACTTGGTTAAGTTAAAAAGTTAAACATTAAGTTTTGATTAATCTCTTAAATGTTCTTTATTTCGCATAAACATGTAACAAGAATTTAATATCAAGACAACTACAACTCAAGAAGTGAGTGGAATGTGAGGAACCTAAGTCTTAATGGCGAACGGAGTAGCGTAACAGTAGCGTCCCAGGTTCCCTCTGGCTACCTGGACACGTGCTGGATACAGCGCTAGGCAAAAATAAAACAAAATTATGTCTTTTCGAATTTAATCATAATATGTAAAAGTGAAATAGATTAGAAATTCCTACTAAATGGTATCTTATTTTCAAAGAAATTTAATAATGCATTCCTGCAAGGACAGAGTCCCGCGATGTGATATAATAAATCACGTTTTTGTGTTCCTCAAAGAGACTCTTGGAGAATCCTTTGAAACTTTACCGTGCCGTGACAATAGTGAGGCTTATTGTGACCACTTGACCTCTGTCTGACGTGAGGTCGCTGGGCACTTTTGTATATGGGTAATATTATATTAAAAACTTTATGTATTTTTTTTTTATTTTTTTTATTTTGATGGTTTTTTTATTCGCCCATTATTTATTGAAAATATAACAAATAAAATCTTAGCAGGTAAATTGTCTATAAACAAAAAAAAATGTTATAAAATTTTCTTCTAGCTCCATTTATGAAGCTCCATTTTTTGTTAAATTTACTTTAAACATCCATAATTAGGGACTATTTTCTTTAATAGTTTAATCGAAAGTAGTGAATACGATGATTTATATGATATAAGTATTATATTATTTAAGCCATAGTGCCGCAGCAGCACTCCATTTAACAGCGTAAGCGACGGTTGTAGGTTCGAATCACATTCGGAGGAACGAGTTGTTTTCATATTAGAATGACAGCTGTTATTCCGTTAGCAATTTAATCACTACTTCCCTTTTTCGAAACGATAAAAACTGCCTCAATTTTTGCCGTAATTTGGAGATGTGTTTTGAGTGGCGTAACTCAACGCTACACTTTTGCTTCGCTACAACCATACCATTTGCTATATTAAATATATTATACGAACTACCTAAAATTTGAACTTGCCACTGTTACTGACAGTTTTACCACTGCACATATATGTATACATCTGTAACAAATTTATTCCGTAGGTACATATTATAGTTTGAACATCAAACACGCTTTGTATATAAAAACCATTTTTGTTTATATTGAAAATATTTTTCTATTCAACAATACACTTCCATGAGGTCACACGTGATTGATCTACAAACAAAACAAGCATTCTGTAACTGTTTTATTCAAATATATATGAAATATATCCTGAGGCATGATTAATAACGTCAAATACAGCGGTATTTAATCAAATTACATAGTAGGGTAGGTAGACGGAATCTGGGTACCCTAGGTAGGGTATTTTCGGCTGAATACTGTTTGACATTGCGTGTTGATTGTATGGAACTCAATGCTGAAAGAGAAATAAAGATATTAAATATTTCAATTCCTCGAGAGGGAATCGAATCCATATCCATAACCGCGTTAGAGCCGCACTTGTGTTTGTGCTTTTCGCCACGATTAGGACCTGATCTCTATCTATTTTTAAGATATTTCGGGAAAAAGATAATATAAAAATGAGACGTATCAGTCATTGAAGCCGTGTGAAAAACTAAAAAGCCGAAGCCTTCGCTTCGCACTTGGGCGGCGTTGAGTTCCGCCTCATAATAAGCAATGTCTTGAAAAATGGGCGGAAAACTGCGAACAGAGCTTCTCAACAGGTTCTAGAGTCTAGTCTCGTTGGATTAACCAGTTTCTTCATACTGTGTCTACACTGGTACTATACGCCGTACAGTGGGGGCAAAAAAAAACTTAATATAAAACTAAAGATTGATCTAAAATAGTTCTATAGAATTTTTTTAAAAGCCTATTAAAAAAGTTGGACAAGATTTCTAAGAGTGCTACATGATTTTTTAGCACTCTTCTATCCTCCTTTACGATTTAACGATGTTGAGAAGCGCTTACGAGGTTCCGAGTACTTAAAATTTAAACTTTTAAAGTATCCTAACTTTCGTTTGTGTCACGAACGCTGAAGATTATCTAAACGGGTCCAATAGGTATTTTGTAAATTAATTTTAAAACAATTATGGAACAAGGCGTTTTTAAATAGACGCTGGGATTTGAGTGTCATTTATAATTTAATTAATTGACTTTATTGTTTTCGTTTCTTTGTTTTGGTATCGAGGCAAAGCGCGGCGTTGAATTCCGCCACACAAAAAGCAACACTTCCAGAATATAAAATTGTAATTAATTTTACGCATCGGTATATATAGCAGGGTAGAAGGAAGGAAACCTCACTAGGTTTCTACAAACAAAACAAGCATTCTGTAACTGTTTTATTCAAATATATATGACATATATATTCAAATATATATGACAAATACAGCGTTATTTAATCTAATTACATAGTAGGGTAGGTAGAGGGAATCTGGGTACCCTAGGTAGGGTATTTTCGGCTGAATACTGTTTGACATTGCGTGTTGATTGTATGGAACTCTCGAAAATTGAACAGAAGGTTGGAGACACTCCGCTCCAACCTTCTGTTCAATTTTCGAGTAACTACGTGTAGAGTGGCGGATCTCAATTTACATAAAATACATACATTGAGATCCGCCTTTCGACATCTTGGCCGAAAACATGAAAAAAAATATTCTGCTCGAGTGGGAACCGAACCCACTTTCTTTCCGACGGCCTTAGACTACAAAAATGTGTTGATTTTATTCATCTACTATATATATTTTTCTACTGAGATCTTTTTAATTACAATTTGAAGCTCTATTTTCAATGTAAATTGTGGTGAATGATCGTTAGTAATAGTTTCTAAGAACAATAGAATGGAAACTGGGCAATTGCAGTAGTTAAAGCCAGATTACTCTTAAACAAAAAGTCGTTTGCAGGTTCGATTTTACACTTATTTAGCTGCTTTATGCCTGTTAGAGTGGTCAGAGATAATACGCCAAACACTACGGTCTCTGCATACTTCTTTTGCCTCGTCCACTGTCTTAAAAAAAATAATAATCTGTAAAACTCTATTCACGTCGTGTCATGGAATGACACGACGTGAATAGAGTGAACAGTTTACAGTCAGACGCTGTGACAAATAATGCGACTTGCTTGTAAGATATTTTTTATGCAATTAATATTATTTTGCAAAATCTATTTTTGTTACTTTTATGCAGTATCCCCTATGTAGCAGGGTGAACAGAAGTAGGGAGGGTTGGTACCATAGCGGAGAAATGAAAATATTAAATATTTCACTCCCCAAAGTTGGAATCGAACCCACAACCTGTCGCGTTCTCCAGCACTACGACTGGCGTCAAACTTGGATTCATATATAATTCTCTTTGCATTTATTAACAATGCATTTTAAAAGATTTGCTGACATTTTACGACCACGACCTCTATTTCTTTGTAAGTAAAGTAACCTTGTATAAAGTAGAGAACAAAAGGTAATTGTAATTAAACTTGAATATAGAATCCGAAGTTAAAAATATGTCGCAATCGGAGAAGTTGGAAATACTCATCATATATATCAATAAAAATAAAATGAAAAAAAGAGAGTGTGACTGTAAAACCAACTGGTTGTGGGTTCGATCCCCACTGGAGGAACTCGAGGAGATGAAATATTTACTTAAATTTATATTTCCATGTTTCGCTCTGTTGTCGAGGGTAAGCGCGGTTTGAATTTCGCCACTCAACACGCAATGCCTCCAGAATTTAACAGAAAGTGGGGAACGGAGTGTGACACGGGAGGGAACCTATCCCTCTGTCTACCCTGTTGTGTGCTGGATACAGTGTGAAGCTGATAGTATATATGAAATTTCATGTTTGTTATGGATACATAAACACAAAAAACAAGATTATATCGATAATATTTTTTTCTTAGTTGAAAGAAAGTTTAAAAAATTTCATTACATAAAAATACATATAACAATGTATTTTTTTTAATTTTATAATCTTTTAAGCATCATATAAAAGTGATAGGTTTAAAGGCCTGAAATATACTTGACGCCATATTCTTTCTTTTAAAATTTCCACAAGGGTGAAGAAAGCAATAACTTTGTTGGCGCCGGAAAGAGTGTCGTTTTGAGCATTCCTACTTTAATCTTATCGTATAATAGATATAAATATCATATCAAAAGCGAGATTAAATAAAATGGCCAAATATCTTATGAATTCTTATTCCGCAATTCTTATGAAATTCACATGACATATTATATTACGACACTATTTCGATATTATTTCTTAAGCAAAGAATTGCGAGATTGTTAAGTGGCGGAACTCAACGCCGAGTTGTCTTATTACCAGATTGAAAAGAGGAAAATATTTTTTCCCCGAGTCCTATTTTGATTATTAGCGGAGATACTATTTATTTTAATCAGACTAATTAGAAGACAAGAGATTTAAAACAATTATTATTCTCAAAATGGCTACAAAAAGAGAAGAATGGTAATAAAAAAATCACAATATATACTTTTATTATACAAGAGGAATCAACTTTACATTTTTAAATATAAATTCTTAAATAAATAAAACATATAAAAATATTTAGTCTTTCGAGGGTGGAACAAGGGTCCAAGCTATCGGAACTACTCAATTTTGACATGCTAGGACATAGACAATGTGAAATGCCTTTTTCAATACGGACCAATCCAGCAGATGGCGACAGTCGCTGTGCAGTAACGGTCGCTGTTGGTTCAAGATCCTGAAACACTCCTTCTGTTGCCCTCAATTCCTGAGACCATCTCATGCAACGCACTTTACCACAGGGAGCGGGAGCCTTGTTGAGAATCCATAAGACTCTTGGTTCCAAACCTTCCGACGATGGTAGGATTTCGGCGTGCCATCTCTATCCATGTTGTGGGAAGAGTATTTGTCCTCCTAGCGTACGTCTTTCCTATCTTTATAACTGGCACTTGCACCATCTTTTAACAATATTTATTTTAATTTTATTGGTGAAAAGTGTATTATTTATTTCCATTTTCTTGTAGTTTTTGTGTTAATTCTAAAATAGTTTAATTATTTTATATTATAAGATGAAAAAATGTAATTTTTGTATAACTGTTGTTAGGGTAATTTATTATTAGTGTCTACAAGATTACTTAAGATATAACAGAGATTTTGAGTTCGGGGTTAATTTGTCTTGAATAAACGTGAATTTGTAGGGGCGGTGTTAGCTCCTATTTAATATTAACAAAGGTTAAATTAGGTTGCGTTACTTATGTAAATTGAAAGCAAATTGAGGTATAGAGAACATTCTTTCATTTAAAACATGATTGAATAATGTTGTCGTTTTTTTAAATGTCACAACAAAGCACAGCGTTATTTATGATACGTAATGTCTCGAATTCAATTGTGGAATCCAGTTGAGAACTTTAACTAAGTGTCCACCCAAATACATATATGCGGGAGAACGCGTTACGCGTAAATGTATATTTTGCTTGGTATGTGGCGGAACTCAACGCCATTCAGTGTGGATCGCACCCATCGCTGCGGCGCAACAGCCTCTATTACTAATTTATATTGCAAAATATACGTCACTATTTGTAAATAACTTAGATAAAACCGACAAACGGTAAGTAAAAAAAAAATAAAATAAATCAGCTTCACGTTGTATACCACACACAGCAGGGTAGAAACCTAGTGTGTGACACTCCGTTCCACACTTTCCGCCGAGTTTTAGATGTATTGCGTATAGAGTGGCGAAATTCAACTCCGCGCTTTGCCTCCACACCAGAGCTAAGCAATTAACATATAATTTAAATAAATATTTCATTTCCTCGAGCGAGGATAATGTAAATAGTTTAAAAGATCTTCTATTTCAAAAATAATCAAATTAAAGAGAACAAAAGGATCAGGTTTTGAATAATAGTGTCAGAAAGGAATGCGGACAATGAGGGAAGGGTCCCGCTCCCGTGTCTGCCCGGGGGCGTGCCGTTTACACTTGTTTACTTACCCCTAAACGACCTATTGACAAAGGGACCCCGATAATGGCTTTCGTTATTGGAATACTAAGTAGTTCTTATTGGTACAGGGTATGTAATTTAATTATTACCTTTTTTTAGGTAATTTTAACTCTGCAAGCGTCCGACGGATATTTAGAACTTAAGGCCAAATTAGTACTATATCTTAAACATTATAATGATTGAGTTCTGGTTTTTGGGTTTACTTAACTCCACTATTTCGCTAATAATATTTATAAGTGCTATAAAACATGACAAAAGTCAATATAGATTTTTCACTATTGACATATATCTTTACTTGAAAAGTGATTTGAATGATTTACTTTCGTAATATGTAATATAAGTAGATTTAATTTAGAAACTGTTACATTTAAAACCACCACTATTCATATATTATGACATGACTAGTTCCGGACTTTTACAAACTCTCCATTGATTCTCGTACTCGTATCATGAATTACTTTTTTTAGCTTCACCCTACATTCTGCACACAATAGGGTAGGCAGAGAGAATCTAGTGTTAAAACACTTCGTTCTCCACTTTCCGCCGTATTCTGGAAGTATTGTGTGTTGAGCGACGGAACTTAACGCCGCGCTTCTTCATGTTAACAGTGGTAATAGGTGGGTCCACAAAATATAGCGTTTACATCGTCCGCACGTAAGTGCCCCTGCGCCAAGAATGGCTTCAATTAGTTTATAAACGCATATACTACTACAGTTTCTATGAAGCGAAAGAGATATGCAGAGATCGTAGCATACAGCACTCCGGTAGCAATACAAGGAACTAAGAAGAAGAAGACAGATACGTTCTGAATGATAAATACCAATGGTCACTCGTATATAGTATATGGAGATTGTAGGTATCTCAATTAACAAATAATGACTACTTAAACCTAATATTCGACCCCTATTTAACTTTTAATTTAAATTACACTAGGATTTACAAAACCACAATTTCGTTTATCACTAGGTCCACGGCCGCAGATGACCCTTGTATCTTAGTGAAGTGTGTCAAAGCTATATGTTAGAACCTTATACTTTGTTATATACTTCGCAGGGGCACGAGTATATGAAAGTAAAGGTGGCAAGTTGTGGGTTCGATTCCCACTTGAGGAGATGAAATATGATGAATATTTTAATTTCTACGCTCTTGTGCATGTACAAAGCGCGGCGTTGAGTTCTACCACATAACACGTAATTTCTCCGGAATTTGTCGGAAAATGGGGAGTGCAGTGTCTTGACATTAGGTTTTCTCTACCTACCCCACTACATGCAGGATAACATCGTGACGCTGAGTCAGAAAAATATAAGTATTACTCATTTAGCCGTCGTAGCGCAGTGGCGTAGTGTCTTACTGTACGCGAATGTAGGTTGGATTGCCCACTCGGGGGATTCAAATAACTTAAATTATTTCCGTTTCCAAGCTCTGGAAGACAGAGCGCGGTGTTAAGTTCTGACATTCAACACGTAATGTCACAAAAGTTCAGCAGAATTCGATTACAGTGTGTCTTAATACTTAACAGTAGGTTCTTTCAGCCTACTCTGCTGTAATATGCGGGGAAAAGCGTAAGCTTTTTTTTAAATTTATATCATTTCTAGATACCGTTGGTCTTTACTCAATATTTATACGTATAAATTATTACTCTCACCAATCAACACCAAGTAGCGAGGACAATATTAAAGAAATAAAAAGTTAAGTTAAAGTTGCAACGTGGGGCTCCTTATAATGTCATCTTAATCAATCTTTAACTTTCTGTTGTAGACAATATTGGTTTTTTATTAACTCTCTGTAAACTGTCCTCTTCTTTTAATATATTATAAGACATTTATATTAAACAATTGTTACAATTTGGCCTTTTCGTTAGCATAAAACCATTTTGACAGTCGGTTTTTTGGCGACGTTATCACGGTCGGGCATACGAGAATGAACATTTTAAAATTGGAGAAAAGTCTAGAAGAAAGTATGTTTATTTATAATCAGTTGACTATTTCATGAAATTTTCTTCTGAGCGTTATACTATAAATTGCTTCTTTTTTTTAGCTTAACGCTGTACCCCGCATGTAGCAAGGTTAGCAGAGGTATCCTAGTGTTAAAACACTCCGCTTTCCATTTTCCGCCTAATTCTAATTATTAAATATTCTATTTCTTCGAATGGGAACCTGCAACCTGTCGCATTTACATTTACACGCTTAAGCCACTGCACCACGACTGGCCTCTACAAATAATAACCGATGGACGGAATATCTGATAGTCCAACCCAACTATTTTAACAATAATTTGAAATTTGACATCCAGAGACGTTTAAATTTCAAGTTAAATGTACAATATACGAGATCATTTTCGATTTTTGTCTTCTCCTGTTGTCATCCTTCCATTTAGAGTCTAAATAACAGATACAAATCAAGAATCAAATCAAAAGGTCGAAATTTTAGACGTGGGCGACGTCGTAATAACATAGTCCTGACCTATTTCGCTGACATCGGCCACTCTTATTAAAGTTCGTAATTTACGTAGAAAACACGTGGAGCTTATTTTTTATGTTATTTTCTTGTATTCTTTTATGATTTCGAAGAATGATGGGATATTTTGTTTGAGTAATTTATGTTTTATAATGGATATTAGTACTAGTTAGTTCTACATAATATCAGTAAAAAAACTCAGCTTCACGCTTCATACCCAGCGGAGAATGGACCGCCATACGCTTCGGTTTCTGTGTATCTCTTTCGTCCACTGTCATTATTAAATAAAATAAAATAAATTCTTATTTTTTATTACCTGACTTAAGTAATTACAAAAAAAATACTTAAAATTAAAATTTAAATTAAATTAAATTAAATTAGCTTCACGCTATATCCCGCACACAGCAGGGTAGGCAGAGGGAACCTAAAGTTAAGACACTTCGTTCCCCACTTTCTGACGATTTTCGGAGGCATTGCGTGTTGAGTGGCAGAACTCAACGCCGCACTTTTGCCTCGACACCAGAGCGAAGAAATGAAAATATAAATTTAAGTAAATATTTCATCTCCTCGAGTGGGGATCGAACCCACCAAAAAATACTTACTTTTATTTAAGTCTCTTTTTCATGAAAAATGATTACAAAGGATAACTTATCTTTAAAAGAGATCTTTCCCAGAGTCTCTTGAATGTGACAAAGTTTGACTGATAACATGCGGTCCGGATACTTTTGTAACCCAAAACATTTAATTTCCTCGCTGTGGTTACTAGGCAAATCGTGGCGTTAGTTTCTGCGACTCGACACGCAGATACCGATACCTCTAGAATTCGTCAGAAAATGGGGAATGAAATTGTCTTAATGCGAACGGAGTGTCTGTACACTCGGTTCCCTCTGCTTACCCTGCTATGTGCGGGATACATGTTGAAAATAAAAAAAAACCCCGATTCCGTTAAACCCACAACCATCAGCTCTCTTCTATTTATATATTTTTTTGTATTAATATAGAAAAAAATAATAATGCGAAATAAAAGAATAACAAGTGATTTCTTATGGTAATAGTTTGTTTATGGTATTAGTTTAGAACTAAATTTCTTTTTGGGATTTTTTTTTTAATTATATGAAAAACACGATGGTTGAAATCGAATCTCTTACTAATTGCTGTACGACAAATGTCGATTTATACATTATTGTTTATTTTTTTCTCGTAAGTGAAAAAGTAATATATATTTAACATTGCGAATTATATATATATATATTTGAAGTATATAAATTGATTTTATTCCGAGAATTGCGATGTTTGTTTCATCTAAATTCGCTTTACAAAAGTAAAATAAGTTTAATGTAAATAAAATGAATCTTGTAAATAGGTTAAGTTAGCTATTGGCCTTTATATTTTTCCATTTATACTTATTTTTACCAATACAAATTAAGTTAAATAACTTTTTCGCAAAGGTAATTTTACTTCTGAGCAACATGGTTTTATCACTTTCAAATAACCTGGACCTGGGAGAAGTAATTACGAGATTTGCCAACTGTGGGACGACCTAACGCAATTTTTTTTTAAACATTTATGGATTTTTCGTCTGTTCTGATGAGAGGGCAGAACGATGCAATATATCATTTATTTGGCTTAAATAAAAGTGTTAAGTAAACATATAATTATCGATATATTATAGTAAAATATTTATTTATATGTTAAAAAAAACTAAATTTCTGACACCTATTCAGTGTGAGTGAAGGCATCTGCTGTATATGGTTTAATATTTGCAATTTACTTTGCGAGGGCTTTAAAATATAAAATGTTTATATTTCATAAGACATTCTCTCTCAGTGCTCACATGCATAATCATAGAACAATAAATATATACTCATTTAAGTCGTAATAATTTCTGTTACTGATGATTTACAATTTATTTATTAGCAAAAAATCAGCTTCACGCTGCCCGCATACGGCAGGGCAGGCAGAGGGAATCTAGTGTTAAGACACACTGTTCCCCACTTTCCGCAGAGTTCTGGAGACACTGCTTGTTGAGTGGCAGAACTCAACGCCGTGCTTTGCCTTGACACCAGAGCGAACAAATGGAAATATAAATTTAAATAAATATTTTATCTCCTCGAGTGGGGATCGAACCCACAACGAGTTAATTTTACATTCTCACTTTGTGCCCCTGCGCCACGACTGGCCTTTTAATAACATTTATATTATTTATAAATATTTTTTAACTAATTATTGACGTGACTTGCAAATTACATATATTTTATCATCTGGATTACGTAGCTATGAACAATGTAATAAAATTAGATAACAAAAAAATAAATAAAAAAAAAACACATTTTTCATTTTACCCGAAGTGCCAAATATTTAAGGCATATATAAGCGCTTTCACGGTTTCCAAAGCGGCGCGTGTTCAAATCCCGCTTCGTTTAATTTTTCATACGTTTATTTAATAGAGATATACTTTAAATTATCCCTATCATTACCGAGTACTCCTGATTCCTGATGACCTCCGTGTAGTTTTGTATGATCGATCAGGGTTGCGTGACCATCATCATTACGCGAAGTGACCTCGACATCACACCGATATTAATATGTTACAAATACTCTATTTTGATATTGAGATACTCTATGCTTTTTTATTGTCAAGCTGTATCCCGCACACAGCAGGGTACATAAAAGGAACCCACTCCGTTGCCCATTTAGTGTTGAGTGGCGGAACTCTACGCCGCGCTTTTGATTTGATAACAGACGAAATAATCAATATATTAAATGCTCTACTGGCATTATGAAACTAAAAAATTAGTTAGATTGAACGCGCATATCTTATAAACTATTGATTTAGAGTAAAATATTATTTATTAGTTTCTCGCGGCGTACCTGTCAAAATTTTTTGGAAATTTTTGCGCCACTTTTAACGCTAAAAACACCTAAAAAAAATCGATATCATCGTCCTACGCTAACAATTCCTTGAGCGACGCGCAATGTGGCCATACCATCTCAGGCGACGCTCCCGGAGCTTACCCGTACGTCATGTAGTTATATTATTTTACTATCACAATAAAATGTCAAATATTACAAGTATAACAGGCTATAAACTTCGCGACGACGCCTCACTTTCATTGACCCATCAAATACCAGTAAAACTAAATTAAGGACATTTTTCCTACTTGAAAATATTATTTTGAGGCCAGTCGTGGCGCAGGGGCACAAAGTGTGCCTGTAAAACCGACTGGCTGTAGGTTCGAACCCCACTCGAGGAGATGAAATATTTACTTAAATTTATATTTCCATTTCCTACTCTGGTGTTGAGGCTAAGCTCGGCGTTGAGTTCTGCCACTGAACACGCAATGCCTCCAGAATTCAGCAGAAAGTGGGGAACGGAGTGTCTTAACACTAGGTTCCCTTTGCCTACCCTGACAGATTGAAGCTGAAAACATTATTTAAGAGTTAAATTTAATTTGTTTCTGGATATGCTATTTTTCTTTGTAGGTCATATTTATTTACTTTTGGTTCAATTTATCTCAAATCTTAAACCACTGAACGGGTCGAGTTTGAGAGTAATTACAGGAATATACAATAATGTTAACAGAGGGCAAACGCGAAAGACGAATACCTGAAATGATGTTTCAATCATTATTATATTATTATTGAGTAATATTTACGCCACAGTAGTACAGTTAGAACTACTTTTGAATTATTACGATGTCAGTAGGTTCAGACCCAACCCGATCTCTAGTAAGGATTGTACCCACAACAACCACGTGTACAGTCGAACGCTGAGCCAACTAATTATACTTCCTTAAGAAGGAGAATCTGTTTGGGTAGACACGCCTATCTCAGAAACTACTTGGTTGGAATTGAGAAAATATTTTTTTACTACAGTATGTTAAGTATCTTGTGTCATACACTAGTCTTAGTAATTTAGTACCAAGTACCTACTAGTATTGTAAGTAGGCATGTTATATGGGTAAACTTAATATCCAAAAAAAAATTGAAATGGTTAGTGCGGTCTCCATACATCCAAAAGAGTGGTTTTTGGTATCCAGCTTCCATTTGTATAATGCATCGTGTAATATTTTAGTGTTAAAATATTAGAATTTTGTAGTAGACTACATCTATAGCGCTTTATTAACGCTGAGTTTATGAAAACATGTGTATATCTAGAGAGCCACACGCGGCTTCGCCCGCTTAAACTTATTGTTAAATAGTAGCCTATGTGCCATTCTGATTAATAAGCTATATTATAATAACATTTCATCTAAATTGGTTTAGTAGTTTTTTTGTGAAAGTGGAACAAACATCTATCCTAACAGTTCTAAATATATAATTTATAGTGGTGTGTGTTTTTTTTTATTTTTATTATGTTTAATGTCGCATTCTACAGAATGGGTAGGAAGAATCTAGTGTTAAGATACTCCGCTTAATTTCGAGACATAATTTATTGAATATATAAACTTAAATCTGTACCTTGTACCATACCCGTACCCTAAATTGAAATTCGAATCCATAACCACGGCTCTATTTTTAGTATTTACAAACAGCTCTCTGCCTCTTAAGAGTGGAATATTATGAAAAATCTGAATTTAAGAAGATAGTATGACGACGATGACATAATTAGAAAATTTAACCTGTGTACAAAGTTGTATGTAATTTAAAGCAAATAAAGCTTTTTTTTTTATGTATATTTTTTTTTCTTACATCTTCACGCTGTACCCCGTAAATAGCAGGGTACCAGAACGCACCGAGTGTTGAAACACTCCGTTCCTTTCCCCACTTCCCTTCCCCACTATCAGTTGAATTTTCAAGGCATAACGTACGTTGCTCGTTTTCTATATTACTTTTAAATATAAAAAACGTTTTTAAATATAAAAAACGTTCACGGTACCTCAAGTAACTTTACAAAAGGAAAACGAAAGGAAATTAAATCCGAAATTGGGTTAGAAATGTCTAATTAAAGCTCGTAACTCAGGGAACCAATGAGGTGCTCTTAGTTATTATTAGAAGCTCTGTGCGTCGACGAAGATCATTTTATATGGAAATATTGCATCTATTACAGTCCCTAGAACATTCTTTGAAGGCGATGTTATTAATAAAAGTAAGGATCTAGGCTTTTCATTGAGTGTTACTTCACTAAAAGATTGTACTAAATTAAAACTACAAGCTACAACAAATCAACAAATTGTAGAGTCGATAGTACGTTATAGATAGATTCTTAATCAGTTTTCGTTTACTTTATATCATTGTGATTGCTTTTTTGTGTGTTTGTAAGTTCAATATTAGTGTTGACTGTCTATAAATTTAATTTAAATGTACGGTTCTTGTGTCTAAAAATAATGAAATATAACATGTATAAAAGAATCACCATTTTTTAATTTTCAAAGTATGTTTTAACCACTACTCACTATGTACTTTTCCATATTTTTAAATTATATTTTATTAACATTTTTAAACAGATACTTTAAAAAACAGGTTATTTTTATATTATGAATGTCACATATTTTTTGCTGTATCCCGAATTTAGGTAAATTTAGTCCATCTAGGACTAGTTTCGTTTTAGGACACTATAATGACATAAACTAGTTAGTTGTAAGATACTCCCCCATACTTTTCTTCAACCATCTATTATAGTTAAAGAAAAGTATGGGGGAGTGTCCTTTACCTAAATGCGGGATACAGAAAAAAATATGTGACATTTTTCATAATGTAAAAATAACGAGTTAATGTATAACTCGTGTCACAAAATGTTCAGGACGGTCATTTTCATCACATTCAGTTATTCTAGCAGTTACTAGTACTACTATAGTTATACATATACCTATACATTTATATAATATATATATATATTATATATTAAATAACAAATCACTTTCCAGTAGTCTTATTTACGTAAACTTAGCTCATATTTTGTATGAAAAGGTGTATAGTTCGAGTGAACAATATAAAATTATCTTTCCATCATACATCGTCGTATATTACGCTGCTGTTGTGGTATGGGAGGAAATCTGTATATATCATTCTACAAAGCTTTGTGGCCAAATTATTTTTTCGTTGTGTTTACCTTTTGAACCGAGAGTAAAGTGTTTTTTTAATAAAAATATTAAAAAAAGTTTAAATTTTTGGGTGACGTTACGATTGGAGTAAATTGTAGTTTATATGTTAAATCACATTAATTTCTATTATTGAAATTTTTAAATATATTTTGTCATTTTTAAAATGTATTACACACTTAGTTGAGACAAAATACTAGATAGATTTAGAAAACTTAGACTCTACGGCCAGAGGCCGTAGAGGCCGATTCTACAAACCAGTCGATGCGCAGCGGCACAAAGTGTACCTGTAAAACCGACTGGTTGTGGGTTCGATCCCCACTCGAGGAGATGAAACATTTACTTACATTTATATTTCCATTTCTTCGCTCTGGTGTCGAGGCAAAGCGCGGCGTTGAGTTTTGCCACTTAACACGCAATGCCTCCAGAATTCGGGAGGAAATGGGGAACGGGGTGTCTTAACACTAGGTTCCCTCTGCCTACCCTGCTGAGTGCGGGATACAGCGTGAAGCTGATTAGATTCTACGGTATTTTGATTATACAATAACTGTTGCTGTGAGTTAACTAATTGCTATGACTATATTAAATTTAACTACGCAGCTGGAATCACCGCTTATTCTATGGTAGCGATGAGTCTGGCTCGTTTCTATTACATTTAGTAACAAGTCCTTAAAAATGAGAAAAAATAGTTTTTTTTTTCGTTATAATGATTAAGAAAATGTGCGTTAAGTTAATATTAATTTATATATCATGTATAGTTTTATTAGTACACGGCAATTTTGTAGAGCAAAAGACTGTTAGATTTTTTTGATTGTTTTTCAGAAGAATCTCTCATTCATATTGAATTAAACATAATTTTGGTACTCGCTAAATAGAACTGATATATAAAAAGAAGCAAATTAAAAAAAATCGGTTTAGTAGATTTTAAGTTCATCTATTACAAATAACCGTGCAAAAATAAAAAAATCTGCTTTGTCAGTTTTTTTATTATTACTAATTAACTTTGAATATATATATATATTATATAATATATATATATATATTATATATATATATATAATATATATATATATATATATATATATATAAATATATATTTTGGACCCCGCATTATTTAACTATAAACAGCTTTTTATAAATAAAACAAAAATAATATTTCAATATACAATTTAACATAAAGATCTTACCTTGAAAATTTTCTTAGATAACAGCAAACTCAAAAACTTTTGTACATCAATTAATTGTTAAGTATCTTTACTTAAGTGTTGAAGTTATGACAGTATCGCTATCTCGTAGCGTCCCGTAGCACCGTAACAACACGCGCGCTACGGCGTAGCTCGCGGCTGACTGAGACCTGTAGCTGTGCTTGCTGATAAATCACAGTATATATATATATATATATATATATACTGTGTGTATACATATATATACGTATGTGATACGTTTTTATTTATTTATATGAGAATTTAGGTCAATTTTAGATTTTTTTGAGTAGCTTAAGTGTTTCTTTCTTTGTTTATTCAAATTTTAATATGATTATTTACATTTTTTTTACTATTTTAAAGGTTTTTTTTATTGAATCGACATATTATCAAGCAATAGAAGCGCAGAGCGACCGCTACTATAAACGCGAATAATATTCTGCTCTCCATTCGCCAGCACTCAAGATATTGAGAGACGAAACTCAACGCTCCACCTTAGACCGAGGCCGAGCACGATCTGCCTACTCTGACTGCTTCTGCCAAATGTTCGCTCCAGTCTGTTTCTAAGGAAATCGTCACTAATAATATATAAATGTAAATTTGTAAGTAATTATTTTAAAAAAAGCTGAGCCCGCCGAGTTTCTCTAAACTTAATCAAAAAGTTGAGCTTGTAAATTCTTATTTTGAATAAAATTTAGCTGAGCGAGGATGATTTCGTCAACAATACCTTAAAGAAAAATTTTCATAAAATATCTAGATATATAAATATATATAATTGTTAAATAAATTTTGGTACATATTGCACCAAAATCCATAGATAGAATAATGTAAATAATAGCCAAAACCACAGAGCGATATGGACCTACACAAACAAGCTGCACCGCACCGCGTCTGCAGGTGACACGCTCCAATATTTATGTGTGTTATCTTCTTAGGTCAATGTCACGTTATAAAATTTAACTAACATTTATATTATTTTATATTTTGAAGGGCGTCGAGTCGCGTGAGAGACGACGGTTGTAGGTTTGATACCCTTTAGGGGGAATGTATTATTATTTATTCATATTTCTTTTTCTTTACTCTGTTAAAAAAAATGCGGCGTTGAGAAAATTTGGCTGAAAGTGGGGAATTTAGTGTCTCAACTAGCCTAAAAAAAAATAATAAATAAGTTATAACATTTCAATTCAGAACATTGAGTGTGGCGGTCCAATACAATAACGCGCTCTGTCTCGCTAAAGTAAAAAAATCTATATAATTCTTACCTATGTATGAAATCAAACCTATGACCATCTTATATTCAGAAACCGATTTAAAAGGTCTGTGAATTTCGTATAGAGAAATGATTTTTCGATTTTTTTTAAAACAAAAATGCATTGCACTCTGTGATTTTCTGAACATTTCCGGCCCGGGCCAAATAAGACGACGTAATTTGTTACTTGACACAAATTGAAGGTTTTGTGTGACTTCTTAGTAAGTTAAATATATTTAAAATCAAACTATTTCTTAGTTATATCTATGTGGCGGTATTTTATATTATTTTACATTTCTTGATAAATAATAAATCTTTTTAAGCTTCACGCTTTATTCTGCATTTATAAGGGTGGGTAGAGCGTATCTAGTGTTGACACTCTCTGTCCTCTACGTAACGTCGCTGTATTAAAATAAGTGGAGATCGGACCCACTGTCGCGCTTATCGTCAGATGCTATCCCGCTGTACCAGGACTTCTTCCCTGTTTTCCACCCAAATTCGAGTCGTTGTATATAGAGCTGCGGAACTCCACGCCACACTTAGTCTTACAGCGGACACAGAACTATCGCGTGTATGGTCCGACTACTATTTTGTAGTAAAACATTATTTTTTTGGTATTTATTCTTAAATATTTGAGACTAATAATGGATCGTGTAGACACACTCCCCAATTCAACTTTAATGTGGTACTCTGGAAGCTTTTACAATATTAAGAAACAGTTGATATTTCATTTTAAGATTTTTCTTGGATTCGCAAATTTTTTTCTGTATTTGTAAATAAAGACTTGTTTAAAAGAGAAATATTTTTAACGGCATGAAAATGTTTATATTTTGTTATTTTTCGAGTAAAAACATTTTAAATAATCAAAATTTACTTTTTAAGAGAGATTTATAAGGTTTTTTCTAGTATTTAACTAAAAACATTTTATATAATCAAAATTTACTTTTTAAGAGAGAGATTTATTCGAAAAGAGAGAAGAGATTTATTCGCATTCTCGATGCATTGCATGGCGGAACAACATTACGCTTTTCAAATCATTTCCCCCAGTGGAAATTAAACCTATAACCATCGCGTTAACAGACATCATGTCACTGAGCTACGACGGCCTCATAAATAAGTCTTTTTTCAATAGAAAAACGATACAAAAAATAATAAACATTATACCTACATACTGTAAGGGATCGCGTTAATAACATATACAGCAAATTAAATAATAGTAGTATTAAAATATACAAAATGTTAATTAAATTTCAGTTCTACAGCAATAAAATGTTCTAAAATAATACTTTTATTTTTTTTCTTTTTCTCTTTTCTCTTTGATCGTGAATTTGTGAAAACTGTCCGTTTTAAAAACAGACATAGCCAAATAAAAACACGCTTTATAGTAAACATCGAGTGGATTGTTGAACAAAAAATATTTAAAATGAAATAAATATGTAAAGGCTCCTATATTTCTGTTGTTTAATTTTTTATATAAAGTTAAAATATAAATTTTGTGTTTTGATAGCGGAGATAGGTGTTTAATTGAATCCAAAAAATATATATATTTATAAATTGTTTTTGAAAATTATAATAATTTTGATTATTGTATTATTTTTTTTTTATGTTTTATTTTATGGCAAATTGTGCCGCAGGGGCAGAAGCGTATGACTGTAAAAGACAAAATTGTGGGTTCAATCTCCACTCTAGGAAATTAAATATTTAATATCTTTATATCTTCGCTCTGGTAACGAGACATAGCGCGGCGTTGAGTTTCACTGTTCAACACGCAATGCTGGAGGCCATTCGGCGGAAAGTGGGGAATGGATGTGTCATAATGGGAAGGGAGTATCTTAAATTTAGCTTCCCAGGTTTCCTCTGCTTACTCTGCTATGTGTGCGGGATACAGCGTGAGGCTAAAAAAATTTTTTGAATAAAGTCAAATGAATTTTCTCATTACTTAGTAAATAGTACTATGGAATTTTAATTGGTATTTGGTATATATTAGATGTTGTTTTTAACATTTTTAAAGTGTTATTTTACACTTGGGAAATAAAAATACTTATTTAGAAAACGTATAAATATTTGAACTCGAACCCGCGCTCCTGGAAACCGATCAGGAGCTCGAGTTCGAGTCCCACTAGGTTAAAATTTTTATAAGTTTAATAAATAACGAGATTTTGTTTTGCTTACCTCCAAGAACGCAGGAGTTAAAAAGGATGTTTCATGCTATCCGAGTTAAGGCTATTTTTAAGCCAATATTATTATATTATTTCCATTTTCATGCTCTGATAGGCAAAGTGCAGCGTTAAGCTCCACAACTCAACACGCAATCCCGAACATTGGCTGGAAAGTTGGGAATGAACTGTTTTAATATTGAAAAATTTGAATAGTACTCTTGAGACCCCAGCTCTATGGTAAATACGTGTTGAGGCTAAAAAAATACAACATATTTCACCATTCCGTAGACTTCACTGTATCGATTATTAACGATATTAGTAGAAAAGAAGAGCTCAGGGCAGTTTTTGGAATTTATGACCCAAGTTTGGTCTAAGGTTTTTATTAACGGTATCTAACATATGTATATAAAAAACACCAATTTTGCAAGATATTATCTTTATATCAGAGCCCTCCGCTTGACTTGTTCGTATCGTGACATTTAAAAATCATAAGTAAGCTGATTATACTTAAAAGTCAAAAGTTAAGGAGTTATACAAAGTTCTAAAACGATACGGGAAACTGTTAGTTTATGCTCATACACCTAAAGGTAAAATAAGAAATAAGTTTCTCAAATGGATTTTACAATCCAAAACCGTTTTGGTAGAACAGAGTATGTCTGTAAAAGGAGACGGTTGTGGATTCGATCCTCACTCGAGGGAATGATTATATAATAAACACAGAGTTGACTTCCGCCACTAAAATGAAAAGACAAAAACGGAGTGTCTTAACACTAGTTACCTCCGCTCTGTTGTAAAAGAAAACGCTTGAAGATGTTGAAATAAAATCCAAACTTCTTTGGACGTGTAATAACTTTTATGCATGTATATATTTGGCTTCAGGCGTAATTTACGGTGGAAGTAGAAGGTACCTTCATCGTAACTTTGCGGTCTAACGATCGACGTATCGTGTTAACTAATTTACGTGGGACCTTCGTTCGCCATGTTTATTATTAAAATCAAGGTTATATATAAGTTTATTTTTTGTGTTATTTTAACACAAAAATTAAAAGAAACTTAACTTGGGTAACTTCCGCGAGATATAGGATGTGACGAGTGTAATTTTAGGAAATATATATAGATTGGAAGTTAAGAAACTAATGTATTAAATTATATATTCACGTCAGTCTTGGCGCAATGGCACGAGAGAGGGACTCAACACGAATTCGGCGTGTTCCCCCTGCCTACCCTACTGCATGAATGATACAGCGTGAAGATGGAAAAAGATTTTGCCTCAACACCAGAGCGGAGAAATTAAAATATAAATGTAAATAAATATTTCATTTCCGCGAATGGGGATGAGCCCCCAACAACCAGTCGGTTTTACAGTCACACTTTGTGCCACTGCGCCACGACGGGCCTCGGCCTAATATATGTATAAACCAACGGATAATGCTATAGAATCACATTTAGTATATTTTAGTACATACTTGAACCCGTCAAGGCGCGGGGACACAAACGTGCGACTGTAAAAGCGGCGGTTACGGTTTCGATTTCTACTCGGAGACGTTAAATATTAAATATTTTCATTTGCTCGCTCTCGAAATGAGGCGTGACTTTGAGTTGCACTAACATCAATATCTAACAACGTCTGATGGGGAGTGGTGTCTTGAAAACTAGAGTATTCCAGAGTTCTAGGGTTCCCTCTTTCATTTTATTTGAGGCAAATATGTTAATTAAATATATTATTAATATCATTTTTGTATTTAATTTTACCTTGATTTTTTTTTATTATAAATTAGAATTTTGCTCTAAAAGTGTGTCCTTCTATATTTTATTTCTTTTGTGTTACATTATTATAACTACTAATATAAAATAAAAGAAATATCTATATATTAAATTTAATTTAATAACCAGTACAAATTCATTTATATAATATATAAAAATCTTTATTTAATATATAAACACTTAGTCTAAGTTGCCTATACCACTTAGTTATCACAGCTCGGTTGGTAGTAAAATGTAATTTTCCGAAGCAGGTTCCTTGCATCGTCTCTAAAATACATACAAAATTGTCTAAACACGAACTTAACCAATTTATATATACCTATCACAAATTCAACTAAATGAGAAAAGCCAAACATTTTCAATATCCAATTATATTTGTGACATTGTCCAATTTTAGTTCGAATTAACAGTAAAAAGAAAAGTAGGACCAAATGGGGCAAAATTAATCATATAATATATATAAATAATCTATTATTTAATGTATGTTAGTGGTGTTGAACAAATAAAGAAAACATGAGGTTCCCTCTGCCTACTCTGTTAAATGCGGGATACAGCGTTCGTAACAATATTTACAAAATTACTTATAAATAGCAATATGTGTCAATTAAGTTGAATTTCCTAATTTCGTACTAAAATCTGTTCCACCCCCACAACCGCCTCACTCCTTCACAATATAACCTAACGCCTTCATTTCTTTATCGAACTCTTCATTTCGATACTTCTTAATCTTTTGCAACCACTTCCCGATGGACACGTGGTTCCTGCAGGTGCCCCCGTACCTCGCTGGGAGACATTCGGGAGGGATGTACTTGTGTAGACTGGTCAGGTCGCTGCCGTGGAAGTGGATCCTGTCCCAAGCGTGCTGCGGAATGAACTTCTTGAAGATGTAGAAGAAAGTGTTCAGCATCCAGGAGTAGTTCACGATGTGGCAGCTGCGGAGGCGCGCCGCGACTGATATCTGCAGTCGTATGGAATAATGTTTAAATAAATTTATATCGAAAATAAAATGGAAACTTGAAAGCGTGGTGGTATTAAATATATATATATATAATTAAAATAATAACAAAATAATTTATATATATATATATATATATATATATATATATATATATATATATATATATATATATATATATATATATATTGGATTTTAAAAATTCACTGCAGTAAATTTCAATTGTATATAGAATACATTGGATACTATCATTTTTTATGGATTGGGTTCCATTACAATTGATTAGAGAGATATTATCGCATATAGAAACGGGCGTCGGAATTTAATATTAAGAAGCTCCCTTCAAAATGTGCTGCCGATAACATTGTAGAAAATAGGTAACGTTCACTACTTTTCGTACAATTTCCTTAACGACATTGACAGTGTTGTGTGGCGGAACTTTTCAATATACAAGCTGTTTATTTGTTTGTTTGTACGTTAATGGTTGAATGGTTAAACACTCCGAGTTCCGACTCAATACCACGTGATTTTGAACTTTCCAGATTAATGAAATTAAAATAATTTATTAATGTGGTACAGTCATTTTTTTTCGTTGTATCCTGGTGAACCTGGGAATTTACTACTTACTATTAAGTCAAGCAAAGCGAAACATTTTTGTTATCCACTTTCCGCCAAATTATTAACGCAGAGTCTGTTGAGTGGCAGAACTCAACGCCGAGTTTGGTAATCACAATCTTTTGTAATTATGATATTCAATAAGCAAAATCGAACAATATCGAAACTAAAATTAGCTATTATGTTGAACAACAACTTCCTCCTAATTGCTTATCTTTAGTGCTACTCTGGTAAAAGTTAGTTACCGCGTCGCCGGAACTTCTTGTTTGTCTATAGTTCAATTTAATTAAAATAAAGTACTTTTTAACGAACTAACTTTGTTCGCGAGTGTTAAACAAAAAATTTAAGCCACTCGTGACCCAGTGGCAGTACCGTGTGACCGTAAACGCGACATGTCGTGGAATCGATTCCCTCTCGAGCTTTAAATATTTTTATTTTTTCGCCACTCACAGAATTCGATGTAATGTGGGACGTAGTGTTTTAAAATTAGGCTCCCTCTGTCTACAATGTGTGTGGACGAGAAAGAAAAAAAAACGTTAAGACAATGGAAAATTTAATTTTTCACTTTTGGCTCACGAGTTATGAACTTTTTAATTACATACTGTAATTCATAATGATTTATGAACACAGTAATTAATATTTTTTAATCAGTCTTTTCATTCATAAAAGTTAAATTAAGGCCTTTTTTTTAGATAAGTGGATTTAAAAATTAAACATAGATATTTATAACACTTTTAAAGTGTTATTCCACACTTAGGAAGGAAAAATACTTGTTTAGCAAAACGTATAAAAATTGGAACCCGCGCCTCCTGGGAACTGACCACGAGGTTTCCAGGAGGCGCGAATTGAAGTCTCGCATAAAACATAGATATTTGCGTGTACGTTATATATTATTATATAGTTTTTTTAATTATGGTCATATATACGAGTAGATACTATGTATCCAGAGGGTGCCCTGACTAATATCTGTCCGATATTAGTTCTTGGGCATACGGGTACGCGACCCCGGATCCTCGAGCCACCACTTGTTATAACCCCGTCCAGTCCGTATAAGTGGTGTCCCCTCCTTTCAATCTCTTCCTTTTTCCTACCTTCTCCTTCTACCCATCCTCCCCCCCCCCCTTTTATATATGTCCTATTCCTCTTCCCCCGGTTTCTCCCCATGAAGGGGTTTTGGAGGTCAGATGGCAGTCGCTCCAATTAAAAACCGCCATCCGCCGCTACAAATGGACAGTATGAGTAGGAAACTGGGTACGGCTAGGGCGTCGCCGCTAAACGACGCGCAGGCACATCGCCCTACACCTGCGATAAGTGGGCAAGGGCTACCGTGTCAAGTACGGGCACGGCTAAAGACGCGAGTACCCAGAAGGAAACTCCGCTTTGCAACGTGGAATATTGGCTCTCTAACCGGACGATGCAGGGAACTCGCAGATGTACTCATGAGACGTCGGGTCCAGTGTGCTTTCCTCCAGGAAACTCGCTGGAAGGGCAATAAGTCCCGTAACATCGGACAGGGTTACCGGCTTATATACACTGGGTCACCTTCAGGTAGAAACGGTGTGGCGGTAGTGCTTTCCGAAGAGCTTCAGAATGGGCTCCTTGAAGTTGACCGTCGCTGCGACCGCTTGATGCGAGTAAGGGTACTGATTGAGGGCGTTACCACTAACTTAATCAGTGCCTATGCTCCCCAGGCGGGATGTAGCGCGTCCGAAAAGGAGACATTCTGGGAGCAGTATGAAGAAGTGCTACTTGGTATACCGTCTACCGAAGTGGTCTTAGTTGGGGGGGACTTGAACGGTCACGTCGGTAAGGCTGCTGAGCCGTTTGAACGTGTTCACGGGGGTTTTGGGCACGGTCTTCGCAATACAGAGGGAGAAAATATTCTAAGAACCTGTATTGCATCAGATCTGGCCGTCGTGAATACGTTCTTCCAAAAGAATCCTCAGCACCTTATCACGTATAAGAGCGGGTCCCACTCAACTCAAATAGACTACTTATTGACCAGACGGTGTCATATGGGCAGGGTAACTAACTGTAAGGTCATTCCAGGCGAAAGCCTAACGGCCCAACATCGTCTTCTTGTCATGGACTTTAACGTTACTCCGAAGAAGAAAGTAGCTGAGAAACGTAGGCCTCGGATCAAGTGGTGGTTGCTGAATGGACCGATGCAGACCGAGTTCCTGGCAGAGGTGAAAAGTCATAATCTTTCGACTAACACCGAGACTGCTCAGGATGCTTGGGATCGAGCTCAGTCGGCAATCATTGCGGCAGGCAGGCGAGTTCTTGGCCTTTCTAGGGGAGGACGTGTCATCGACAGGGAGACATGGTGGTGGAATGACAAGGTGCAGGAGGTGACTCGTGAAAAGAAGGATGCCTTTAAGAAGTGGCAGCAATCCAACTCCCCTGAAGACGGCTGGCGAAGAGCTGGAAGAGTGGCGGCTTAGCTTCATTACCCCTATTTACAAGGGAAGGGGCAGTGTTCAAGATTGTGGTAGTTATAGGGGCATTAAGCTTATGAGTCATACCATGAAGCTCTTCGAGCGCATGATCGACCTCAGGCTCCGCCGCGAGTGTAGTGTCTCTGAGTCTCAATATGGATTTCAGCCAGGATCGGGCACTATGGACGCCGTTTTCGCCCTCAGAACATTGATGGAGGCATACAGGGAAAAGAGGAGAGCTCTGCATGTGGCCTTTTTAGATCTGCAGAAGGCCTTTGACTGTGTGCCTCGTCAGTGTATCTGGTGGGCATTGCGATCCAAAGGGATCCCTGAGGCCTATATTGAGATTATCAGAGACATGTACCGCGATTCCGCTTCTATGGTTAGGACTGCTGTTGGCGACACTAAACCCTTCCAGATTACAGTAGGGGTTCACCAAGGCTCGGCTCTTAGTCCGTTCTTATTCAATGTGGTGCTCGATACTGTCTCGGCTCACATCCAAGACCAGCCTCCATGGCTGATGATGTATGCCGATGATATAGCACTCATTGATGAGAACCGACTGATGCTGGAGCGTAAAGTGAACCTGTGGAAGGGTACGCTTGAGAACGGCGGTCTTAAACTAAATGTGTCGAAGACCGAGTACATGGCCTGTGGGAGCCCGGACTCGAGCACTATCCTTATAGGTCCTGAACCAGCCGTTAAGTCGGAAAAGTTCAGGTACCTTGGATCCGTTATGCACGAGTCTGGAGGCATCGATCACGATGTCTATAGCCGGATAAGCGCTGCTTGGGCCAAATGGCGGGAGGTCACTGGTGTGGTCTGCGATCGCAGGATACCGCCCAAACTCAAGGGTCTGATATACAAGAGCATCATCCGACCGGTTCTTTTATACGGCAGCGAATGTTGGCCGGCACTATCTCGGCACACTCAGGAGCTTCACGTCACGGAAATGAAGATGCTGCGGTGGATGTGCGGCGTAACGCGGTCTGACCGCATACGCAACACATTCATTCGAGGTAGTCTTGGAGTCCGTGACGTAGCGGATAAGCTCCAAGAGCGTCGCCTGAGATGGTTTGGTCACGTTACGCGCCGGCCTAAGAACTATGTCGGATGCAAGTGCCTTGCTATGTCAGTCCCTGGAGTGAGACCTCTCGGACGCCCAAGGAAGCGCTGGTTGGATGTCGTGAAGCAGGACATGAGAGCCAATGGTCTAACCACCGAGGACGCTAAAGACCGTGCAAAGTGGAGTAGGTTAAGTGGGAAGGCAGACCCTGGCAAATAGCCGGGATTAATGCCAGGAAGAAGAAGAAGAAGAAGATACGAGTAGATACTATAATTAAATATAATTTTTATTTAATTATGTTCATATGAATGAAGATCAGAGGTCGTCGTCGTCGCGTAGCGACTCGACGTCTGACTGTTAAATCAATAGTTGTAGGTTTGATTACCGCTTGAACCGCTGAGTTTGGCCCCTTTATAATCAACGAAATCGGCGATCGAAGTGTTTTAATACTAGGTTCCCTCTGCTTACCCAGCTATGTGCGGGATGCAGCAGGGTGAAGCTTAAAAAAATAAAAGAAACTAAAGTATATTTTGCTCGCACCCCCATCAAGTGCACAATCTGGTGCGCGACGGCGGGCGTGAGCGCGGCCGCGTGCCGGAGCGTGAGGCCCGCCAGGTCCACGAGCACGGTGCCGCCCAGCACCTGCACCTTGGGCTGGCGGATACCTATCTCGGTGATCGCCATGCCCGCTCGGACCAGGTCTTCCACGGAAAACTCACTGGGATCCCATGTTCCTGGAAAGTAAAGGAATTCGTTTTAAAAGAGAAAAATCACGCTTGTTCCGTACTGAACAGCCCTGCTAGAGCTAGGCAGAGTGAACCCAAGCCACTAAATATTTATTTAAAAAACTATGTTAAGTGGCGGAACTTAATACTGCACTATGCCTGGTTGCCAGAGCGGAGTAATTTAATATTAAAGTATTTTATTTCTTAGAATGGGAATCGAATCCACCTACAACTTGTCGCATGACCGTAAATGCTTGTTCGTCTACACCACGACTGACCTCATCTCGTAATAATTCAGCTTCACACTATATACAGAGACGCCGTTCCCCACTTTTCGCTAAATTTTTCAAGTAGTGGCGGAACTCAACGCCGGGCTTTTGCCTCGTGACCAAAGAAACAAAACATGAAAATATTTCATTCCTTTGAATGAGAATCGAACCTACAACCTGTCAGTTGCATTTGCTTGTGCCCCTGCGCTGTTTCTGGCCATATCTCAATATTTTTTAATTAATCATTCTTAATAAACAGTAATTTAAAATGTACTTTGTTCTAAGTCGTATAATAAAATTGCACACCGCACCTAATTATAACAATACAACCACTATGTAGGTTTTAAACTCATAATGCAACCTCTCACCTCTTTGTTTTCATATCTATTTATAAAAGAAAAATTAAATTAAATCGGCGTCTCGCTGTACTCCGCACTCAACAGGATAGACAGAGGGAACCTAGTGTTAAGACAATCCGTTCCGCAATTTCCACTGAATACTGGCGGAACTCAACGCCGCGCCAGAACGAAAAAAATTAAAATATAAATTAAAATAAATATTTCACTCCCTCGAGTGAGGATCGAATCCATAACCAGTCGCGTTTACCGTCACACCTTGTACTCCTGAGCCACACATTGCCTTATATCTATTTATTTTCAGTGAATTTTGTATATAGTACGATTAAAGGAGATTGGAAAACAAACACTACGATAGGTAATATCCTGTTGGGAATACAGCATGGAACAAGCGTATATTGGTACTATATATAAAACAAAACAACGTATAAACGTCAAAATATACGTTTCAAGATCTTCCACTAATTTACATAATATGTTTATATTGTGTATACAATAAAAAATAACGTATATAGATTTTATATATATTTTATAAAAAATAATTAAATATTGGAAATGAGAGCGAATTAACTGTTTTCATTTTCTCGCTCTGGATACAAAATGGTGGTAAATTCTTACTCTTAACCTTGAAAAATAGACGAAAAATGGGGAAGGGCACTTTTCTCCATTTTCTGTCGCAGTTGACATTATGGTATGTCTATTTCCCTACCCCGCGGGATTGAGCGTGAAACAAAAAACGTCATTAATTCGCATTTGTTGTTTTCAATGTTTTTGATATCGAAACCTATTTTATATAAATTTCTTTTTTTATAAATCAATAGCAAAAACCTATTAAAAAAAATCCAACACTAATGGTGAACTATCAGAGGCTAAGATGTCAACGAGCGATATAATATATTTGTAGAGTTTCTAAGCATTTTTTTTTTATATATTATCAATTAATTATAAGGTTGTTAACATTTGGGTATTCCATTGACGCATTTGGTGCTGAGCATATCATATTAAGAAAACCTGTTATATAAATTAGAAAAAATTATATATATATATATATATATATATATATATATATATATATATATATATATATATATATATATATATATATATATATATATATATATATATATATATATATATATATATATATATATATATATATATATATCACTTGAATTAACGTAATAAGTTTTGTAGACCTTCTCTAATTTTAATATAATAAAATGCTTTTATCTAACGTAATACATGAAAAATTTATATAAGTTTATATTTTTAATCTTTTTTAATATTACATATTAAAACACATAAGAAGAATTAATCCTTTTCTAGAAAACGTATAAAATTTGTAAAAAGTGTATAACATTTTTGACACAGCTTGACGAGGACATAATAGCTAGATATACATAGTAGTGGTTAGAGATTCAATTCTCGCTATGTTTAGTTTTTTTAGCATTTTCTAAAAAGTATTTATATGAGTCAAGAGCGGAAGCAGAAGTAGTGAGGTCACCAATCAGTCGTGGCGTCGGGGCACAAAGTGTGACTGTAAAATCCACTGGTTGTGGGTTCGATCCTCACTCGAGGAAGTAAAATATTTATTTATATTTTCATTTTCATTTCTTCGCTCTGATGTCGAGGCAAAGCGTGCCTCCAGAACTCGGCGGAAAGTTGGAAACGGAATGTCTTAACACTCGGTTCACTCTGCCTACCTTGCTGTGATCAGGATACAACGTGAAGTTGATTTAAGAGCGGAAGTTCATTATTACCATCGCACTAGGATAGTTTCAAAACGAAGCCTGATATCGTGATTAAAAAGCATTCAAACCGGAAAAGGATAACTATCTTAAAATTGTTAGTTTTCCCGCATATCAAGAGAAAACCTAATGTTAATATTTCGAGACATTACCCGTTCAGTGGCGGAGCTAGTTCCGTCCACCGGAACTTCCATTATTTAAATATTTTTTCCCACGAGTGAAGAACGATGCTACAACGTTCGTGTTTACAACCACGTTAACCCACTGTACGTTGATGGCTTTATAAGTTATATTAATAAAAAGGTGGGTTCGAAGAAAATCATGCCAAATTCATTAAAAAGTTACAAAACAGAACAGCTATTAAATTGACCACAACAATACTCTATATGGTTGTGTTTATGTAAGCATTTTACGAAAAATGCCCTTTATTTTAATTGAAGCTGTAACCCTTGATGAACTGATATTTAAATGTCATGTTTCGATATTATAATGCAATAATATATATTTTTATAGTCTCCCTGTACTTCACATATGACAGGGAGGCGGAGGGAACCTAGTACTAAAATATCCTGACTTTCACTTTTCGTGGAATTTTCGAGGCGCAAAGGTTGCGTTTAATATGCTGAGTAGGAACTTGAGAGTAGGAATCAAACTCACAGCCGCCACATTTACAGTCACCACTGCGCCACGAAGACCTCCAATAACATTTTTCGAATGCATTACTTTAAAATAGAAGAAACTGTGATACTTCAATTGATAAAACAAAATCTTATAAGAAAAATGCTAACAATTTTAAATTCATGACACTTTGACAGTTTGCTATCGTTTCATATTCTTGTGGCAAAGATTTAAGTTTGCCGTCGTACAACTTGAAGCGCTCTATAAACTTGGATAAGTTTCAAAGAGTACAGATTTTTTTATTTTCTTAATAGTAATTGTTAAGAAAATTTATTAAATTCTTTTTTTATTGGCGATTTAATAATATAGCAAAGCAAAGTTAAGATATAATTTATGGTAAAAATAAATTTTCATGGTAAACTTTCTACAGAAACTATAAAGTCGAGTTTCATAATATAAAAGTAGTATCGTCATATATTAAATTATGCATGATAAAATGATATGTAGATTCAATAAAAACAGTTTCACGCTGTATCACGCACACCATCGAGTAGACAGAGGAAACATAGTGTACACTCCGTTCCCAACATTTTTTTCGAGGTATTGTGTGATGAGCAGTGGAACTCAACAACGGGCTTTTACCTTGGTGTTAGAGCAAAGAAATGAATGTTCCTACTAATAAATAATAATTCATTCCTCGGACCTCCCTTCTTCAGGCCTCGAACCCACAACTGTCGCATTAAAGTCACACCCTTGCACCACGACGTCAATATGTACATTAGAGAAGACAGTTTTGAGCATAATTTTCAAAATATGATGCAGCTAAATAAAAATAGTTACAGAGAAAGATTTATAAAAACAAATATACATACATTTACTTTTATACGTACATAACATATTAAATTAAATTACCAAATCTAAAAACGGATAGTCTGCCAACATCGGGGCGGTCCAGCATGGAGCCCTCGTACGCGTCGTTCACCTTCACGAGGCCCCAGAGGTCCACCCCTTTGTACAGGTGGGGGTACTGCTCGCGGAACGAGTAGTATCGGACTAGCTGTGAACATTTTAAAGGTAATAAGAGCTTGAGAATTATATGGTTTATTTAGTAGGTAAGTATTTAAATAATATATTTAAATAATGTGTAATGTAATTTAAAATGTATGTTTAATTCGAACTATACTTAAAAAAGTATGTACTAATAACGAGAAAGTTTCTTTAATACATGCCACAATATACAAGAATTTCATGATAAACGATATCTGTATAATGTATAAGTACAATATATGAATGAATGAAAATATATATGCTTAATTAGAGGAGGCTTAGAGGCCAGTCGTGGCGCAGAGAACCGACTGATTGTGGGTTCGATTCCTAATCGAGGAAATGAAATATTTATTTAAATTTATATTTCCATTCCTTCCGATCTGGTGTCCAGGTAAAGCGCGGCGTTGAGTTACCCTCCATTTCCGCTATTTAACTCCGAAAATGGGGAACATACTGTCTCAACACTAATTTTCCTCTGCCTTCCTGAATTGAATAATAATTTTACAAATAGTTATAACATAATATAATCATTTGAAAGTTTCCTCTGGCTGTAAACGCGACGGCTGTGTACACCCTCCTGAAAACCCACCAGGTCAGACCTGGTTAGTTTCTAAACTAATTAAGTATCTTGAAATGACTGAATCTCTGAAAATAATTTATAAAATCGGTTCCCCCAGTAAAAAGTAACAAACTTAAAAATTGATAACCTTCTCCTCTGACAGAAGTTGCATAAAATTTAATAAATTTCTAAAAAAGAAAAAACTAAATAATGGCTAAAATTTCGATATTTTTTAGACTTCTATCGATTTTTGATTTTTGAGGCCAGTCGAGGCGCAGGAGCACGACATGTGACTGTAAAATCGACTGGTTGTGGGTTCAATCCCCACTCGAGGAAACGATATATTTATTTACATTTATATTTTCGTTTCTTCCCTCTGGTGTCAAGGCAAAGCGCAGCGTTGAATTTCGCCATTCAATACGCAATGTCCCCAGAACTCGGCGGAATGTGGTGAACGGAGTGTCTTAGCACTACGCTCTCTCTGCCCTCCCTGTTGTATGCCAACGTGAAGCTGATGATATATAATTATTTAGAAAGAGTGTAACACTTTAAAAATGGTAAAAACACGATATATGTGTAGAATACGTGCGAGTAAATGTCGTATGTATATACATACGTATAGGTACATATATGAATCATTATTAAATTAAAATTAAATTAAATTAGCATCACGTTGTATTCCGCACACAGCAGGGTAGGCAGAGGGAGCCTAGTGTAGGACACTCCGTTCCCCACTTTCTGCCGAATTTTGCAGGCATTGCGTGTTGAGTGGCAGAACTCAACGCCGCGCTTTGCCTCAACTCATTGACTGATTCATTATAATACGCAATATTACTATAGATTGGCACGTAACAAAATTATTGGAGCGAAAGTTATCCCATAATAATACTGACATTACTCAAGGTTCATTGTATTATACATAAAGTGTTAGGTAAACTAAATTTGGGAAATTATATTCAAATTATACAAAGAGGCCGTTGTAGTGAAGGTTGTAGGTTCGATTCCCACTCGGGGGAATATATTATTACATAGTAATATTTCATCGCCCTGGTAAAAAGGGAAAACGCGGCGTTGATATCGGCCACTCAACATGCAATGTTCGAAAATTCGACGGAATTCGATTCGTAAAGTAGGGAACTGAATGTTTTATATATATATATCCCTTTGCCTAACCTCCTTTTAAGTTTTAAAATACAAAATTTGAAATCTCTTTTAAATTATTGTCACCATAGAATGCAGTTTTAGCGGCTTTTATTTAGTTTAGCTCGAATCTGGACACTTTATCCCATGGACACAAATAAGAGTAGGTAAAAAAATCTCAGTAACACTCCGTTTTTATTTTTCGAGACAAAAATGCTTAAGTAGTTAATATTGTTCTGTGATAAAATCAAAAGAGGATGCAGATATTATTTAAATATTATTTTTTTTTTATGTCTTTATACTTAAAAAAATTACGATTCTGATGAAATTTCATTTAAATTGGTCTAAACCATTAAATGTTCCTTTAAAATGAAGATGCCTAGTAAATATAGAGGCCGTTGTAGCACAATGTCAAACTGTAAGCCAGGTTGTGGGTTCGAAATAAATTTTTACATAATTTGTAAGCGAGTAATGTTTTGAAAAGGTAGCGGAAAGTAGGGAATGGACTGTCTTAACCGTTGTTTCTTTTGCCAAAATTTGCGGGATACAGCGAGAAGCTATTGTTATGTAAAAACTGGTTAATGTTGTATATTAAGGATATATTGTAATTAAATAGAGGCTGCACTAACTAGGCAGTGATATAATCGGTGCGTATCGCATTACACGTCGTTCTACTTTTTCCATCCTTACAATTAATAGATAAAAATCTTAAATTTTATTAATCAGTACAGTTCATGCTGTATAACTTAGTGTCATTCCGTTTTCCACTTTCCGTCGAATTTTGAAGCATTACCTGTTGAGTGGCGGAAATTAACGCCGCGCTTTGCCTCGATTCCAGAGCGGAGTGGGGATCGAACCAACAACCAGTCGCGTTTACTCTCACACTTTGTGCCCCTGTGCCACGACTGGCATTTAAAACCATATTAAAATTATAATAAAAATGACATACCAGCTTATGTGCACATGGTACAATAAAATCTCTCGCACGTAGATATCTCAAGAGGTACGCGTCGTCAGTTCGGTGTGGCGTGCATTCTCCCCTGTCTAAATGATAATATTATTTATTTAATTGGCATATAACATTTATATTTTTATTGATTTATTGCTGTGATTTTTATACCCATCTAAAGAGGTAAAGCGCGGCGGCGTTGAATTCCGCCATTTAACACGCTATGTCTAGAAAATTGGGCGAATCATGGATAGCGGAAATGGTTTGATGTGTGTAGTAAAAAATAAATATACCATATATCATTTTGCGCAACTCCGCTATAGCCGTGTCCCTGGTGGCTGCGTTTTCGTTGCATTGTTCTGGTGCAATAGCAAGTAGTTCGGGATCCTCCTTCGTACTCAGTTCAGCCTCGAACGCTATCTCGAGGAAGCACTCGTACATTATAATATTTTTACACCTGTTGGATAAAACGTATGTCTTGAAACTAGTTTAGCTGAATAACCTTGGAATTTTTCCCAAGATTAATAGTCCGCACGTTATAAATAATGAATTGTTGAAGACTTTTTTGTTTATAACAAAACAGTCTTCACGATTATAGTTAAAATTTCGTTAAAGATCACGGCCACTAGGGGTGCGTCTGATTCCCATTTAGAGGAATTAAAAACAATGCAACAGAGTTAACTATAGGTTCCTTCTGTCTGGGTCTGGCCTTGCTATAAGGCTATAAGATATAGCAAGGCTGTTGTATATAAAGTATAGCGTGAAGCTGAAAAAGAAAAACACTGACGCATATACCTAATAACAACATACCTAATACGTACATAATTTTTAACTTAAAATTCTATCAAATACTATCAAAGACAAACACTAATAAATTATTTATAAACAAATATGAAATGTAAAATGGTCAACCGTAAGGCCTCAAGGTTATCTGGAGAGTTCATTCACTCCCAAACGCACCGACCCTGTCCCCCTTATAAGAATTTTCGCATCTCGTCAAAACGTGTGAGGCTATAGAGTGAAAGGAGATCAGAGATTCACAACAATAAATAACATACAAGTATTTAACTTGGGACTTGAATTTGACGTTGTTTTGTATTTAACATCGTACTATTGTTTTTAATGTGAATGTAAGTTTGTTTGTTTCGCTTTCACGCCAATATAATTTAACCGATCACCATGAAACACATATTAGAGGTGTGGATACTTTTTATTACAAAAAAAAATCTATATAATAAAGAAATATTATCCTTTCCATAAATAAACTACTATTTAGATATAAAATAAAATAAATAAATATAAAATAATGATAAATATTATAAAAAAATATTTATTTTAATAAAAAACTAATAAAATGGCAAACAGGTTTGTTGTTTGTTTATGATTATTGAACTGTTGACATTAAATATGACATATTTTTATTTTAATTATCCTTTGATATTTTGTATTTTTCAAATATAAAATAACTTAAAAGTATAAAAGTCATAAGTTATTTTTAAATGTGGTATTAAGTACTTAGTAAGGCCGTCGTTGTACAGCCACTGTCTGTACGACGGCGATAGCTGCGTCATATGCTGCTCACTCGAAGTGATGAGTTATTTGCATTTCCTTGCTCCGAATAAGAAATTTCTGCCAAAAAGACAGAGCGCGGCGTTGATTGCCCTTTTTTTTTTTTTTTTTTTTTTTTTTTTTTGTCGCTGGGAAATGCATTTACGCAGACTGCTCATACGGAAGGCGTGCCTTACCGATGAGCGGTACTGTGGGACTCAACGGTGTGAAACCGTTCCTACCCACTAAAACCCAGCGGAAACCCTCTCCACCAAGATGAAACGCCGCAGGATCGCTCGCGCATACTACTGCGACGCCTCGGTGGAAGGCCCGCCTAATTGCGGGCCACCGTCGCCTTCAGGGTGCCCTGGGGTTTCTCCTAGGGCACCCGCAGCCTCGATGACTTGCAGGAGGATCACCATGACCCTCCTACAGTAGCTCCTCTAAGGTAGGGGGAGTTGAAGATGCGCATACCGCCTTCTTCGACCCCCTGGTCTACGGCGGCGGAGCGAGTCTGCATTAGCGCTGGACTCACGCACCCGCTCCGCGGTCTCCTTCAGTGCGATAACCGATTCGCAGAAGGAGACCATTGCAGACCAGTTCCTCTCGCAGTCCAGCATAGCCCCTACCACACTGGTCAGTGAGAGGTCCCTACCCACTACAGCCATCAAGGCATGGCGTTGTGGGGCCCAAGCGGGACATTCAGCCAGAGTGTGATGCGCCGAATCGACAGAGGCATCACACTCATGGCACACCGGCGACATCTCCCGACGTGCAATCTGGTGCAGGTATTTGCCGAAGCAACCGTGCCCCGTCAGTACCTGCACCAGCCTGAACGTCAGAACCCCAAAGCCTCTTCTAACCCAGCGCTCAAGGTGGGGACGGACTGCCTCCACCGTCACTAGGCCTGCCGCCGGTGAAACCAGGTCCTCTCTCCATCGCCGGATCAGGGCTTCGTCCGCTCTTCTCCTGATCCGCGCGATAACCTCTGTCGATGGTTGCTCACCTCGCGACCGCTCACTTGCACGAAAAGCGTAAACTTTTGCAAGCACTTCCGCCTGCAACTCCCATGGCGGATCACCTGCCAAGAGTGTAGCCGCCGTCCACGATACTGTACGGTATCCTCGAATTGCTCTCACCGCTATAACCCGCTGCGCTTTCCGCAAGTGGGTTTTATTGTGAGCGGTGAGAGAGTCAGCCCACACTGGTGCACCGTACAGTGCCATGGACCTCAACACACCGACATAAAGCCGTCGGCATGGAGAACCCGGCCCTCCGATATTCGGCAATAACCTGCCAAGGGCTCCGGCGGCGTTCATAAGCTTTGGTGCAAGCAGAGCGAAGTGCGATTTGAACGACCATCGACCGTCCAGGGTCAGACCCAGATACTTCATCTGGGTTCGTACCTCCACCTCCTGACCCTGGATGTGCAGAGTAGCCCTACGTGGGGGACCCCTGCGAAGGCCATGGATAAGGAGGGCCTCAGTTTTGGGCATCGAGACCCTCAGACCCAGCGCTTTGATGCGGTCAACGACAAGGCGGGTTCCTACTTCTGCCAAGCGTGCCACCTCTTGGGCGTTGATTGCCCTCACTCAACATAAAATGTCTCGTGAAAAGTGGAGACCGGTGTCTTAACACTAGGTTCCCTCTGTATACCTTGCTATGCGGGATACAGCGTGAAGCTAAGCAAATATAAAAAAATATTTTTTTAAACATCAAAATTTTTATTTCTCACAATGTAATGTAATGTGTATACAGCATGAGATTTTTATATGTACTTTTTGTAGACTTGATGAAACATTTATGAGGTAAATGCTACATTTAAGCAAATGTAAAATATAATTTCGTTTTATTTTACGTTTTTTCACAATATTTAAATTGAACTAAGTGGACAATTTGTGGTTAATATTGACATAAATAAATGAAGACAACTGTATCTTTGCTTTTTTATTTCACTTTAGTTTACGTTTGACATTTACAAAAACTATAAATAAATTATAGATAATTAAATTGATGACTTGATATTAATAAGACATCTTTTTTAATATTACTCTTTATGTGAAACTAGAATTAATTTTATATAGTAAATGACTTCAAGACGAGTATTAAGTGGTCTATCTGGAATGGATCGTCGTCTGTCATATAAGAAACAAGAATAGGTATACCTAATAGTGCGTAAACCACCAAAATACTTTAATAAAAAATATTCTATATATACTTCCAAATTATAATTGGTATAATATTTAAGCCAATTACAATTTGAAGCGTGGTAAACACCATGTATCAATCGTAAATAACTTTTTTTTAATGATTTTCTATTGATTAAAAAATAATTATTTTAAAGCAAAAAAAACGCATTAATTGTCAAACTGAACTGAACTATTTTGGAGAAAATATCAAAATGCGTACTCGTTTTTTTTTAGTGATTTGACCCAGATAAACTATATATAAGTAGTAGGTATTATGACCATCAGTATCAGAGCATCAGATTACACGGAGTGTCTCTACACTAAATTCCCAAGATCTCTCCGACTAACCTGCTTTGTGAGCGTGATGCGAAAAAAATATTTACAAAAAAACATCTTGTAAATCAAATCGCTTTTTAACTTTTTTAATTTTAAACAACGAAGGGATTTTTTTCTTTGTGACATTTAATAACAAGATCTCATAAGATATATTTTTAAGTAGGCTAGTGCGTTCTTGACTTTCAATTCTTAATGTATATAAATAGTTTGACATATAAATAAAGGTTTTATTAATAAATTAAGGTGTAGTTCAAGATAAACACACCTTGCATCGTTTTTAATCAGTTTTACATTATATGTCGTTTCAGACAGTTTCCTCTGCTTACCTACTCTATAAAAAATGTATGTGTGAAAATATAATCAGAATCTAACCAAATTTCTTATCAAACTACCTTTGAACAGTATCCCTTCCAAAAAAGAATCATCGAAATCGGTTGGTAGATATTGAGTATTTCCTCTATTTTTCCTTATGTGATTTTCTTATGGACATCATAGTCGAAAATGGACTAGCCTAAAAAATCATCAAAATCGGTCCACCCAGTAAAAAGTTCTGTTATTAAACATAAAAAAAAAAAACAATCGAATTAAAAATCTCTTTTTTTACAGATTAGGTTTTTTTAATCTACTTATAGACAATATCAATAGAAATCATATTTTTATAATGTGAGTTCTAAGTTTACTATATATTTTTTTAAATTCTTCAAATATAAGAGAAAAAAAGTAATTTATAAACATGAAATGGTCGCATTCTTGCTAAGTAGATGATGCCACATATTCCCATTACTTTCTCAATTAGAGCGTTAATAAATAACTTACATGTTTTATTTATGAAACTTACATAATGTGTGTATGAAATAAATTATCAGCTTCACGCTGTACCCCGCACACAGCAGGGTAGGCAGAGGGAACCTAGTGTTAAGACACTCCGTTCCCCACTTTCTGCCGAATTCTGGAGGCATTGCGTGTTGAGTGGCAGAACTCAACGCCGCGCTTAGCTTTGACACCAGAGCGAAGAAATAGAAATATAAATTAATAAAAATCTAGACTTATCTTTCTTTTTAAATTGTGGAAGAGTCTTATATTTCTTATTATTATTATAGGTTTATTCCATAGCATGTGACGTAGAATAATTTGATTCGTCGATTCCGTCGCCACTCGGAGGAATGTTTCTTTTTTTTAATTTCATGCTGTTTCACATCCAGCAGGGTAGAAGTGGTGTTAAGACACTCTGTTCTTCACTTTCCGCCGAATCGAGGCATTGCGTGTTAAGTTGCAGGCGAAACTCGGCGCCCCGCGTTTCTTTGTTTATAGAGCAAGGTAATTGAAATATTAAATAATTCTTTCCCCCCCAAAATCCAACCCAAAACATTCACGCTTACAGCGTCATGCGTCATTGTACCACTGCGCCACGACGGTGGCCTAATATTTTTAATTTTCGAGTTTATTTCCTGCTCTCTGATCTCTGATTTCTGCCACACAATGACACACAATGATACGAATGGCGAGTGAAATGCAAAAATAGCAAATCTTAACACTAAGTTCGTTGTAGCCACCCATGCGAGATAAAGTTGTAAGCTAAAAATATTATTTAATATATTATAGTAATTAACTACTATCTGATAATAGTAGTTAATTACTAGATTAATAAATTAATGCTGAGAATAGCTGAGAAGTACATGACGGAACAAGGGTATTCTCAAATTATTGTAGGATAGCTTCCCTATTATTAATAACAAGTCAATTTATAAGAGGTTTGCAGCTTTCTATAATGTAAATACTCTATTGTCAATTTTTTAAAGGTGTTTTTAAAATTAGCCTTATTAAAATTATTAAAATTAATTAATTTTTCGGAGCATTAATTTTGTTTATTAATAAGTAACGTTTAATATAAATGTTGTTTAGGTAGGTTACTGTTTAATTACTGACCAAAACATAATATTGTAGATACCTCTTTGCTTGTTAATATTTAAAATAATTTCAAGTAATATACGCAAAAATATTTCTTCTAATGTCAATTTGAGTGATACAGCGTTAGTTACGTGACCTTACATTATACAATACATATATTTTTTTGTTTCTTAGATCAAAATATACAATTACAGCAATAAAAAATACTTCCTTGTAAAGTATTAGAGATGAATACATTAGCGTAAAGACCGTCTACTCTTAAAATGAACTTACAAACAGAAACAAAGAAATATAATTACAATAACACGCAGCTTGTCATTTGTCACTCAGTAAACGTGACGGCAAAAAGTAGTATCAGCAAAAAAATATATGGCAGTTAATAAATAAATATACGATTTTATTTTACATCACCTTGGAAAAGGAGACGAGTTTGTTTCAAATTGATATTAAACTCTAGAAAAGCTAGAAAAAAATGGTTTCGACGCCTGTTTAGAAACTCTGTGAAGAATGTTTTTCAGTTACATACAATTTAATAGACAGATATATATATTATATATTATATAATATATATTATATAATATATATTATATATTATATATTATATATTTTTTGCTAATTCTATTTTTATGTTATTGTGATAACGTACTTATATATGTTTGTAAGTTCAGTTTTACAGTAAATATTCTATAACCTACTATGATATATAAAAAAAGTATAAAATAAAAAAAGTGTTTTTGAAAAAAAACTTACAAAAGAAATTACGAAGACACACAACAACATCAACTTAAAGCGCGTTCACTAAACAACACAACACTGGTATACAATTAAATATGAATCACTCAGTTTATCACACAACAACTCAGTACAAACGTTGAGATCATAATAAATAAATATCTACTAAAAACCTTGACAAGACCACTCTAATTCAACTAATTTGAATCTACCGACATTTTTTTTATATGTATTTTTTTATTTAATATGTATGTATTATTTTAAGTTATATTTTTCATATATTTATATATGTTTGTGGCTATATAAAAAAGAACCGTGCACTTCGATCTTTTGTAAAACACTGGCACACGCCACCTTTTTGTATGACGCTACGGTTACGTATCGTGAATTTATCATTGTTCACTTTACATGTACATATAATATACTTATATGTGTGTGTGTTCGGTATGAGGCGGCGTCGCTTGCGCAGTATCGGGTGCATGCAGTTCAAAAAGATAATCTTATAATCTTAATAATTTAGTAAATTATTATGTTTTTCCTTTTTATATTATAATCAGCTTCAGGATGTATCCAGCGACGGAGTTAAAATATAAATTTAAATTAATATTTAATTTCCTCGTCATATTTTGTGCCTCTATGCCACGAATAGCCAAAATAAAAAGAACAAAACTTATGTTATTAACTTCTATATATAGAAAATAAACAAAAAAACTCGTTCCTTAGTTTATCATTTAATTTATATTGATCTGTCGAGATCAACATTTTTATTTCAGCTTCACGCTGCATCCCACACATAGCACGGTAGGCAGATGGGAACTTGGAAATCTAGAGTTAAGTTGCCATAAAGATACTTCCGTTTGCCACTTTCCGCCGAATATTTGAGGCATTGCGTATTGAGTGGCAGAACTCAAAGCTGCGCTTAACATCGTTACCAGAGCGAGAAAATGAAAATTTTTCACTTCCTCGAGTGGAAATCGAACTCAAAACCGTCACGTTTACAGGCGCACTGGTGTGCCCTGCGCCACGTGACGGCCATACACTCATTTACATAAACACACATACAAATTAGCACTTTTGTTCTTTTGTTTAATACAATCAGCTGCTTTAAATTCAAAAGACCTAAAATAAGCATATGCAAGTATAAGCTATAAAATTTAGAGTTGTATAATAAATTAAATGTGAAAATTCGTTTTAACGTTCGTGAAAGTTAAAAAAATATTTTTTTATACAATGTAAAACATGAACTTACTTTCTTATGTTTTATAGATATATTCGCTTTTTTTTAAATATTATTTTAATTAAGTTTCTATACAAATTTTTGGTATATTTCTAACACTAATAAGATATTATTACGGATTCTAAAACAATGTCCACGTACTGCATGTATACATAATACATATTATGGCATTTATCGAAACACGAGTGCGTCTATTCAAATTGTGTAATGCATCAGTTCGCGACGAGGTCGTCGCAACGCCTTGACTTGAACCTTTAAAGTGGACTTTATGACCATTTGGAAACTCTTTTTATAGCTAAATAACGAGATGTTTTATAAAAAAATATTATTTTTAATCTGTATGTACATAAAACTGTTAAATACTTAGTGATAGACAGACCACGGAGAAAGGAAACGATTTAGAAAGGAGTGCAATGAGAGCATTTCTCGATTTTTTAGAGGAACAGGAAACAAAGCTGCGGGCGACAACTAGATAATTTAATGTTCTATAACAATATTTATTTATTTTAATTCATGATATAATAGAGATACACACAACAAGCTCAATTTTTTGCGACAAATTAATTATTTTCTATATACACTCGTCTTAAATTCTTCGTCGTTATTACTCGTTATAAAAAATCCATTTAGTTTTCTTCGTGGACACATACAGGTCAGAAGTTAAAAGTTCACTAACGAATTTTAACTGTAACCTCGGAATACTTCATGGAAATTATTATGAAGAATTTTTATGTGTAATGTACATAAGATGGATATATATGCGTTTATATAAATAAAAATCAGCTTTACGCTTGTTTCCCGCTCACAGCTGGATAAATAGAGGGAACGTAATGTTCCGTTCCCCACTTCCCGCCGAATTCTGAGGTCAATGCGTTTATATTATATAAAAAAGTCAAATATAAAAAAAAAAATAAGAAAAGATCGTCGTGTAGGATAACATAAAACCAACGGTTTCGCATCAAGTATAGTCTATACACGTAAAACTTCGCTTGGCAATTGACATAAAGTGCATTTTTATGCTTTAACGAAGAATATGTACTGACAGAATTCCGGGATATATACGCGTTTTTCTGTTCTCATGGGGATGTCGGGAAACACTCTCTTAGCCCTATATTACGTGTCAGTCAGTCACTCAGATTAACGGAAAATCTATCGAAGTGACAACCCTTAGCGAAGATTTTATTTTAAATAATATACATGTCATTAACATGTTAATGTTATTAGAATAAAAAAAGTAATTCTATCACGAGGTTAATATACAAGTAATTGTGTAGTAAGCGAGCGAACCCGCGATCTGGCCACTAGTTTTAAATAAATGTTTTTTTTTTATTTTAAGAAGGACATTTCCTTATTTGGGACGCTTACTGTAAGACATTGTGCCACTACGTAATGGTGCACTTTAGTGTAAGTAAGTATATATAATAAATATATCTTTATGAGAACGTTTATTTTTAAGTAAGCATCATTTACCTTGCTGTAAGTAATTATTTACACGTTTCCTATTTGCTACTTGTTTTCTTATAAATCGCCTTCAAAACAGCATGTGTTTCTATTATAACTATAAAAACAACAATTGTTGTCACGTGTAATCGCTATTTATATTATTTGTTTAATAACCACATCTTCACCAGGCTATCCACTAGATAATCTTGTGATGGTCGTGGGAAGCCGCTGGATGCAGGCAGCGCAGGACCAATCTATGGAAGTCGAAATGCTGATGTGATGAATCATTTCGTTATATAAAAAGTATTTATTTTATAAATAAATAAAAATAAGTCATGCCTCTAGAATAAGGTGGGAAGCGGGGAACAATAGTGGTTCCTAGGTTCCTCTGCATACCCTGCTATATGTTAGACACCGATAGAAGCTAACAAAAAGTTATTACAATAAAAGACTATCGTTGCTATAAACGCGATGGTTGTGGATTCTCACTCGTTGGTTCGACAGAAAGCGGTAAACAGAGAGTTTTAACACTAAGTTACCTAAAAAAATGCTTAAATTAGATAGATATAGATATAGTTTATTGGATGCCTAAAGTTTCGTAATATATTTAACCACAATCGATTGCACCACGACGGCGCGGCGTTGCAGAAAAAAATAAACCATTCATAAAATGTTATGCTAATATGCTGCTTTATAATTCAAGTACATAAATAATAAATCAAATGATTTAAATAAATTGCATAAAGAAATAAACACAGACCAAGGTTTTAAGATAAAATGTCAAATTTAAGTTTTGTTTAATATTATATGATTCCAGACAACTTTCATTATTAGATTTTAAAAAAATAAATGTGTTATCGATATACAGATGATATCGATATATCGATAGAACAGATTTTATTATAATAGTAATATCTATTATAATAACATCTGTAGTTTTCAACTACTTTTTATTACAGCTATTCAAATGAATAAAAAAAGTAAATTTTTACAAGGAACTACATTTTTAGGGTCCGTACCTCAAAAGGTAAAATGGAACCCTCGTTGGATAACTTTGTTGTGCGTCTGTCTGTTTTTTTTTTATGGAAAAGGACAAGGCAAACGAGCGTTCGGGTCACCTGATGGTAAGTGATTACCGCCGCCCACGGCCCCGTGCAACACCAGAGGAGCTACAGGTGCTTTGCCGGCCTTTAAGGTGGAAATAGACGCGCTTTTTGAAGGTACCCATGTCATATCGACCTGGAAACACTGCCGCGGGTAGGCCATTCCATAGTTCCGTAGTGCGTGAAAGGAAGTTCCTACAAAGCTAAGATCTTGTCTATCAAGACTATTTAGCTTGAGATCGCGTAGAGGTATTGAGTTGAAACTAATACTATATTTTCAGGGTTATGGAAGAAAGGGGACACAAAAGTCAATCTGCTTAGTCAACACAAAAAAAGATACGAGCATTTTGCATTGATTGCAAAATGAAATTTATACTTCTCGTAGACCTACAATTGTAAAATTTGACACGTGAGGCAAGTGAGAACTTATTATATAAATAAAGGAAAAAATCCGAAAGGTTAAAATTTACAGATATTTTAAACTTTTAAACAAATTAAAAAGAAAACAAGCCAAAATAATTTAATCAAACAAAAATATTGTAAGAACTAAGTACTAATCGTCTATTGTATTGAATTAAAAAAATTTTCACAATTTTCTCACCCCATCAGACAGCAGCCATAGCTCGGAGGCAAGTGATGTCTCACCTATATTCCATGAATAGCACTTAACAGGCGCCGCACGACGTGTACCGTGGACGTAATGGAGCAGGTACTTTACGTTACATGCAAAATGAAACCTCATTCAAATGGAGGGCCAAATGGACTATTCATCTACATACATATGTACATCCTCGTAAATGTTACATGTATATACATACAAATATATGTTTTTTTTATGAGCTGTAATCATCACGTAGCGAGGTAGTCGGAAGGAGCCTGGAAATCTAGTGTTAAGACACTCCTTTTAACATTGAGACACGTACGTTCCACATTTTTCGTCGGATTCTGCACCACGACTGATCCCACAAACCTGTTTTGCCGTATTAGGTTCGAGAAGACATCTTATTTGACATTAAGTCATAAGAGCTTCATTTAATGTAGTATTTCTTACATAATAATTGTGAACATATGAATTTTGAAGCTTTAATCAGCTCATAGAACAGTATAAATGTGACAGTCATGAGTTCGTTTCCCACTCGAGGTAATGAGTTATTTTAATGTCCTCGTCCTCTAATTCGTAGCCTTAAGTGGCTAAGTGCAACGTAAAAAAAAAACAGAAAAACTAGGGATTGGAGTGTCCCTCCCCTTTGCCCACCCTTACTACTTATACGCGGAAAATAGCACGAAACTAAAAAAGCATTATACAATTTCTATATTTTTTTTACATTATTCCGAAGTGTGAGAGGATTGAAAATAAAAATGAAAAGAAAATTTGTTTCATTGCCTTTTCCCCTCTTTTTAGTTAGTCTGTGTACTCCAGAATTTAGTGTCAGAAAAAATATTATAAAAATAACCTCATGTTGTTTCAATTTACTACTGCTTTCTTATAAACAAAATAAAACACACTACGATTCTTCGATGTTATTCAACATTTTATATAATTATCTACATATAATTACATACGCATGTATAAATTAACAATTATAATATAATTAATATTATATATATATATATATAGATATAGATCTAGAAACAAATTGTTTACAGTCTAGTAAGTCATGTTATAAATTCTAGTATAAAAATGTAGTTGTTCTTGAACTACTCTAATTAAAGTTGTAAAAGGCCAGCCAGGCCAGTGGTTTGTGATCAAATAAGCAGTTATGCGACGACTTAAAAGGGAAGTTAACATTTCTGTAAGGCAAATTTGCCGGTAACTTAGTATCAAGGATAAAAATTATATAATACTTTTTTTAAAGTGTTATTCCACACTTAGGAAAGAAAAATACTTATTTAAAAAACGTATAACAATTTGAACGTAGTGCGACTCGAAACCGCGCCTCCTAGAGGTACCTCCTTGGTCGGTTTCCACGAGGCGCGGGTTCAAGTCCCGCTACGTCAAAAATTTGTTATACGTTTTCTAAATAAATATTATTTAAAACTGTCGTATTTTTTTCCAATTTTACGTTTAATACTGCACATAGTGGTGTAGTCAGAGAGTACCTTTAAAATCTTACTGGAGCGGGAAAATGAAGATAATTAATTCCCTCGAACAGGACTAGAACCCGTAACCGTCGCATCCGTAGAAATCTCTGAAAACTCCACTACGCCACGATAGTGACGGACGGTGGATGACATGCTTAATTTCGATTGGGCAATGTACCATTGGCTCTGATGTCCTCTGCCATGTGGCTTTAAAATCAATGGCATAAAGATAAATAAGTATATGTTTTTGCGGAATAATTTATTCCTTATTAGTAAACGATCTAAATATCGATAATGAAGGTCAGACAATATTATAATTATTTAAAAATAGTTATTTATACCATTGGATTTATTGTAAATCATTACATTCATTTCGGTAAATAACATTATCACAATCTACCAGATATCAAATTGAAAAATACACGATAACTAAGCTGTAAGTAGTAGGTGTATATTTTTGAAAAATGATATATTATATATTTATATTTTCATTTCTTCGCTATGGTGTCGAGACAAAGTGCGGCGTCGAGTTCCGCGGTGAACGGAACGTCTTAAAACTAGATTTCCTCTGCCTAACCCCAAGCCTACTGTGTGCGGGATCAAGCGTAAAGCTAATAAAAAATATATACTTATGTTACAATATGTTTATTAAATGTATAAAATGTAATAATAATAATAATTTTCTACGCATTAATCGGCGACCATCGTTGGGCAATTACCTGTGGTTACCCAGAGATGGATCCCGGCTGATGCGTCACAGTAAAACATTTGCATATTCTCTAAGGGGCCACTACGTGTTGGACCTGTGTCCCCACGCAAGCCTTTCAAAGGACCGGGTTCTTTTGAATCCGAGTACTATGAAAGAGAAACATAATAATAAATATTTATAGTTCTATAATGATCTTCTATATATTAATAATCCCGCACACAGCAGGTTAGGCAGAGGAATCCTAGTGTTAAGACACTCCGTGTCCCACTTTCTGCCGAATTTTGGAGGCATTGCGTGTCATGTGGCAGAACTCAACCTCGAGCTTTGCCTTACCAGAAATGAACACCAGAGCGAAGAAATGGAAATATAAATTTAAGTAATTATTTCATCTCCTCGAGTTGGGATCGAAAACACGACCGGCCGTTTTTACAGTCACACTTTGTATCACTGCGCCACGACTGGCCTATATAATATAATTTATTAATATAAATATAATACGATAACATTTGACCAACGTCCAAATCAACTCTGATATGCGCTCATTTGATAAATAATTATTAATAATTAAGTATTTGGTGTAATATTGCTATGATATCTTGGAATATAGCTCTAAATATGAATTAGTTCATTCGCCTTTATATATTGCTACTTATATACTATACAGCATACACTGCATTTAATTGTAATTGTAAAATGTTTTTTTGCTTTTGCTCTCCAATAATGTCGTTATTATTAGAAAAATATTTAGTTATTTCATATAAGTATATCAAGGAAGTTCAGTTTTTTCACATCTATCTATGAAAATCTCTTTTTTAGAAAATCCTATGAAAATCGGTTCAGCTGTACCGCAGATTAGTTTATAGAAACTTGAAGATAAATAACTTGATAAATAGATAGATTTTTTTTTTAATTATTCGTTTGTGTTTTAGCATAGAGTGATTCACTTACAAAACAACGGTTATTTTCAAATAACAGACAGACATTTTTATTTTAGTTATATGTATAGATTAGGCCAGTATGAGGCCAGTCGTGGCGCAGAGGCACGTGGTGTGACTGGAAAGCCGACTGGTTTGGAGTACGATCCCCACTCGAGGAGGTGAAATATTTACCTAAAAAATTATATTTCCACTTCTTCGCTCTGATGTCGAGGTTAAGCGCGGCGTTGGATTCTGCCACTTAACACGCAATGCCTCCAGAATTCGGAAGAAAGTGGGGAACGGAGTGTCTTAACGCAAGGTTCCCCCTGCCTACCCTGCTGTGTGCGGGATACAGCGTGAAGATGATTTTTTTATAGATGCAAAATGCTGATTATTCTTAACAACTTTTTTAAAGTTGGCATTTAATTTTTTTTATTATAATTAAGCTCCATTGTTATGGCTGTATTAAGTTAAGGCGGCATTTCATAAATTCTTATAGTTTAGTTGGACCACTTCGATTCTATATTAGGAGATCAGATCAGAAGTCTTTAAAACAAAATACAGCCTATCTCGATAGAGTTCAGAAAGTCATAGATTAGTGGTCTAATGTTAAGAAATAAATTGATTTGCGTTCGTTCAAAATTGCTATGTTTTTGCTACAGGCGTAAATTGTATGTATTATTCACTGACAGAAAAATGAAAAATATATTGAAATAAAAAAGAATATAATGTTTATCAGGGTACAGCAGCTTTTACCTCAACAAGTCCTCTAAATAATAGATTTTATAGCGATCAGATTCTATTTTTTTATTTTATGAATAGATATAGATATTATCTATATTTATGCAAGTACGTAATTTCTTTTCACTTTCAGATTCTTTTAACACATAGCACAAATCAACTTTGAACCTACAACTACTGTGCACAACACACAAATACATTGTACACGCATAATGTCCCATAAAAGAATGACGGATTCGAAGCAACTGAGAAATAGGTGAGCTAAGTTTAAGCCTATTTCTTGTATTATTATTATGTACATCACTAATTTTAGTAAAATAGTTAATGTTTTTATTAACATACATAACATTTTCAAAAACGTATTAAAATGCAACTGTCAATATATTTATTTATTAAATTTTTTTCTTAATGAGTCTTTAGGGCTTAAGTTATAGGTATTTTGGACAGCTCACATCTGCAGGACAAATATTGATTGAATACTCAACGTAAAATCCCATAGGACATAATAAATTGTGGAAGTAACTAAACTAAACAAGTCGAGCCGTTTCCACGTCAGTTAATAATCTAATTTTGACAGCGGACGCTGCAGAGCTAAGTCTATTCCATATGAGGATGTTCTCTCTTATTAATGTAATTTAGAGTCAATAATGATACCGAGGAATCAACAGGATCCACAGTAGAATCAACAGGATCCACAGTAGAATCAAAAGGATCCACAGTAGAATCAAAAGGATCCACAGTAGAATCAAAAGGATCCACGGGGTCGCCATTCAAGAGTAGGTACATCGGGTTTAACAACTTTCGTTTTATGTGCTCTAATATACTAAAAATCATATACTTCGTTTTTTTACCATTAAATAATAAATTATTAAAACTGAACCAATGTACTACTTTTGAGAGGGGATTGTCGTCTTTTCTCTCTCATGGTTTTTTCAATTACATACAGTAAATCATTTGTTTATATATATTAAAAAGAGAAAAGGACCAAGGGGGGACCTAGAGGAATAAACCCCTTTAGGGCCCCCATGTGATTACTGACCCAGGAGATTTTTAGTCATTCACATCTATCCTCTGAACGGTGTCAGCTAAATAAGAGGTCAGAAGATTGAATGCACGTCCTCTTATGCCTAGGGGTGTAACTTCATGACCAATTTTAAGTGCTGCACACAATCAAAGCTTTGGATAAACCACAGAACATGCCAAGAGCATTCTGCGATCGCTCCCAATTCTATGAGGCTTGGGATGGATATACTCTTTATAAGGCATATATCAACGTTTTTGTTTTTTGTTGATTTTTGACTCTTGGAACTTCTTCCATTATATTTAAGTTTGGTTCATTTTTATTGTGGTTTCGGTGTCCGGTCGAAGGATGAATTATTTAAAATTTTAATTTCCTTGCTGTGGTTATAGTGCAATGAGTGAGATTCAATGACTCCAAAATTTGGCAGATAGTAGGGGGAACGTAGTTTCTTAATTTTAGGTTACCTCTGCAGACTCTGCTATATAAGGGAACGAAAAGCAAAAAATCTTTAGGGGTTATTATTAGGTAACCCATAATAACTGTAAAAAATATATATGGAAAGAAAGACACATTTTAATACAATATTATTAGACAAAAAGGCTTGGGATTCAAAGTACACTTGATAAACCTGTAATAAAAATATTAAAGTAGAAACTAACGAGATATCGAGATTTTGCTTTCATTATAGCAATACATATTTCATTTTCAATTTTATTTTTACTATTCATTGAACGTAATTTCTAATAGATGTACGTATCAAAATAATTAAGTCTATTCGTCGAATATAGATTTCTTTTGAGCCCTAAAGTGGGCGATATTTTTAATTTCAAGTCTTTACAAAATAAAAACGATAAAACTAGCATCTAAACATTCCGCTTTCCTCCCAAAAATATTCGTGTTAAGTAGAACTAAAGTCTTGATACTTTCTCTTGCCAAATGCCACAGTGGGGAAATAAAAAATATTTTTTTCCCCAGTGGGAATCGGGAACACAATGATTGCGTTTACAAGAAGTCGTTTCCTCACTGCGCCACAACGGCTAAGTTATATCTTGTATTTACTAAATTAGTATCTTAAGATAATAAAAGAAATGTTTGCAGTTCTACAAGAGAATTGGCCTACCATTTACACATAAATGACTAAGCATCGCCATCAACTTTGTTTGAGCTGATTTTAAAACGTAAAATTGAAAATTTATTATCCCGTTTCCTTAGATATATTAGTAAAACCTCTCTTAAGGTACCATACATCCTAACAGAAGTTTCGCTTGTACGTTGTCTGTCAGTCACTGGGGACGGTAGATTTTTGTATATATAAAAATTATTAAAATAAAAAAATAAATCAGCTTCACGCTGTATCCCGCACACAGCAGGGTAGGCAGAGGGAACCTAGTGTTTTTAGACACTCCGTTCCCCACTTTCTGCCAAATTCTGGAGGCATTGCGTGTTGAGTGGCAGAACTCAACGCCGCGCTTAGCCTCGATACCAGAGCGAAGAAATGGAAATATAAATTTAAGTAAATATTTCATCTCCTCGAGTGGGGATCGAACCCACAACCAGTCGGTTTACAGTCACACTTTGTGCCGCTGCGCCACGACTGGCCTCAAAAAAATTATTAGCAGCTGTTATATCAATTATCACAATTCACTTAATTATATCTTTGCTATATAAATTAGTAATAAAAATTGTATTTTTTTATTCCACATTATCTTAACGATTGTCCGTCAGTGTCAGAATTACACTTGTATCTGATGTGTATGCGCGTCTAAAATATCGATTATATAGTTAAACGTTCTAAAATTATATATCAATTAATAAATTGTTAAAAATCGATATTTTAAATGTGTTATGAAGTAATAATGCGAGTGATTCAGTTCTAGATTAGCCTTAAGTAGAAAGGTACTGTTTTGAAAGGGTTTGTTGTGTTAGGAAATGAGCAGTGAGTTAAATTTGTGGAACTAAACGCTAGTGCTTTGAAATGGAGAGAAAGGTACCTATTTAAAACTTATTTGTGTAATTTTAGTATAAATATAAGGCTAAAAGTGATAAAAACAATATAAATATGAGTATAAATACGAGCAGGTCAGTTTTTTTATAAAGCTTTTTAGTCATTTGATTTTATTCCTATTCAGTGCATACTACTTTAGTCGAATTTAATTGTGTAAACTTAATGCTTATCTTTTTGTAAATTATTTTCTTATATGGAATAGGTTAAACTGTTTATTTAAAATGATAATTTATCTTTTTAAGCACTGAAAGCTGTAAAATAATGGTATATTGTTAAACAAATAACTCTTTGTATAGTACCTATCTATAGAGGACAAACTAAACAAGAACATTGTAAACAATAAGATAATAAATAATAATCATAGCTAGATTTATATGGGGTTACGTAGGTCACATTACGTATATATATATATTTGTTAAGTCCTTTGTTAATAAATATGATAGAACAGTAACCAATTCTCATTTTCAATGATAATCAAAATAAAAATTACGTTTTAGAACATTTTAATAATCTATTTATATGGTCTCTATTTTCTATTTTTTTTTAAATTATCCATTGGTCGTACTATCGTATTCCAAAAAGATGATTATCTGTGTAAAGGACTCGCCGCGTAACTGGGACTTGGGTTATGTATATAAGCATCTATATATCAGAATTACGAAATTAACTTACATTATTCAACTTAGACAATAATTTAGATTATAGTGCCATTATTAGTTTCAAAATGTGGAGAATGGAGTGAGTTGTAATGTCACTGGTGTTTAAAAAAAATCTGGCTATTATGTAACACAATAAATGATTATTGAAGATGTTTTGTCTTTATTTGGTATATATGGTTATGTTTGTTTTTTTAAAATCCATAACAATATAAATCTGTACTGAATATATTAATATTATTATTTTAATACGTTGTTTGTTACAATGTTATTCAAATTCAGAATCAGAAAATGATTATAATATAATGACCTACATCGTTATCACAAATCATTGTATATTTAGACATCATTACATTGACATACTTGAATGAACAGATACGGTTTCATTGAATTTTTTATTACTATTATTTTATTACTAACTATTTCTTACATATCTACTACTACTACGTACTATTTTTATAAAGAAAGTAAAATCCACTCACCTAACTCAAGCTTGTAGTTTATATGGCTGTTGCTATATTTTTCTCTAATTTGTTTCTTGAATTTCTACCAAATTCCGTCTTCAATCAGTGAATTAAAAGTTAATCTAAATATAGCCAGCGCACAAGGGCGAATCTGGGCAAAAAACTACCTTGATAGTTGAAAACTTAACATTAATTAAAATCAAAAATAGCAACTACGAAACAGTAGATTTTATAAAGCTCAATTAATAGTTAATACTACATCAGAAGATGGCGGCAAAATTGACATACCATTTTCTTCTTTCTTTTTTTTAATTGTAATCGCTAAAACTAAAGTTGGAAAGCCAAAAATATTACGTTAAAATATATTTTTACATTTCAAAGAAATATAATACGTATTTTACGTATTTAAATTATGTACATTTTTTAAAAAAGAAAATATATATTGTATATAAATAACATCAACTTATTATAAAGATGTAATTTTATACCAAATTACTTTTTTTATATTTTGAGTAAGACAACGTAAGCAGCAGTTTCCTTTTGCCAATTTCAATTAAGCCAGAAACATCTAAAATGGGACAGTTGTGGGTTAGATTATTTATTTACTCTTGGTATAAAATATTTATTTCTTTCGCTTCGTATCGCTTTGATAAGTAAACAAGACAAAACGCGGCGTTGAGTTCCGTAACCCTAAAAAGTCGGAAACGGAGTACCTTATTACTACTTTCCCTCTGTCTACCATGCATCTCTGTATACCATAAGCGGGATACTGCGTGAAGCAAAAAAAAACTAAATAGTAATCTCACATTCCAATGTGATTTTAGTATGGCATTCCAAGAAATAGCATTCAAGGCGGAGCTCGACAGGCACGTCGATCCGGAGTGCGAGTACCAGGCTCGCATGCTATGTGAGGAGGATCCGAGCAAACGACAATGCATTGTAGAAGAGCTGCGGAACTTGATTTATGGTAAGGGGACTTGTATGGGGTGTGGCTTAAATGTACCTTTATGTTTGTCGCTTGTTAATTCGTTTTTTTTTTAGGTGTGGCTTCAATTTTTGTTATGTACTACTAACCAATTGATTTTCTAGTCATACATTATTTTATATACCTTCATACTCATATTTTTAATATTGGAAAAGTGAAAACTACTATGGAATTCCATACTCCTTGTAATTTAAATATTTTTCTGTTTAAGACATTACATTTTTAACACCACATTTTATCATAAACAACTTTGCCTATTCAGAATCCATGTCTATAATTTTTCAAAATACTATTATTTTATAATATTATTTTCCAGAGCGAGGTGAATGCCATCCACCACGTATCGATGACGCATTCCTACTACGTTTCTTACGCGCGCGTCGCTTCATACCGGCGCGAGCGCACCGCCTGGTGAGTTCTGTTCTCCTGGTGCTCGGGACTCACTTGGTTAACACGTTTAATGCCCAGCTTAGTTAGCTTTTGATGAATGAACCCACCTCCTCCACCTCCGACGCATCTATCGATTAAATTGAATGGATAGTATCGATAGTTTTAAGTATTGATTTGATATTCGGTAATAAATCGATGTTTTATAATTTTTTTTTATTTAATTGAATTTAAATAATTTAATAGTATTTTCTAAATTACAATTAAAACTTATATTTCACATAGCATTAATATATTTGTGTAAACGAAGTAAATGAATTTTTAACTAGATATATATAGCCTTTGCCTACATATGGTAAGAACAACAAAAGACGGGAATGTAAAGAAATTTGAATGTTTTGCTTTATTTATTAATCCAAAAGTATGGATATGCACACATAAACATAACCTTTTTGTTGTACAATTTACAGATGGTACGATATTGCAACTTCCGGGACCAAAACCCGCACTTGTGGCGCGATGTGTACTGGTACGGACTTCAAAGGTTGGACAATGTATTTGAAGGAGTATTATTTGATAGACCCGATGTTGGCCGACTCATTATTTGTCGATTAGGTAAGAACATCTTTTAAAAAATATATGTAGGAAACGTTTTCTATGTGACTCGTAGTTAAGTGGAACGTAGAGAGAACAGAGAATTTTTACAGGAGTCTATTGTTTATATTTCTCAAAAAATATATATTTAGGTCGTAATTGACTATTTATTGGATGTGTTTTGTTATAAACAGCACATTACTGTTACCGTAGAGGTAAATTACCGTATACCGGTTAAGTTCGATTTGTTTTTGTAAAAAAAAAATATATATAGAGACTTACTTTCCCATAGTCACTTTATTGTCAGCAAATGACAGTGATGATTTATAATAAATATAGAGGTTGAAAAAAAATCTTTAATTTTCATGTTCACTCTGCTTACCGCAAATACCAGGGAGAGCAGAGGGAGCTTAGTGTCAAGACACTTCGTTCTCCACTTTCCACCAAATTCTGGAGACATAGCGTGTTTAGCGGTAGAATACAGAGAATTCAACGCCGCGTTTTGTCTCTGTGACAAAGCGAGGAAATTATAATAAAATAGGAAATACATAAAGTATTTACTATTTAAATAATAAATAAATCAGCTTCACGCTGTATCCCGCACACAGCAGGGTAGGCAGAGGGAACTAGTGTTTCAGACACTCCGTTCCCCACTTTCTTAATATAAATTTAAGTAAATATTTCATCTCCTCGAGTGGGGATCGAACCCACAACCAGTCGATTTACAGTCACACTTTGTGCCGCTGCGCCGCGACTGGCCTCGTTTACTAATTAAATTTCCTATTTAACATTTTAACCCCACTCATAAGAGTAGGGCGTCAAAAATAGAGTTAGACTCATTTGAGTGTTCCCCTCCACGGAAATCTTTAGTAAAAGGCGAAAGATTTATACGTGTTGAAGGGAAACCAGAGTAACGAAACTTTTAAAACCGGGAGTATTTACGTTCGCGACAGAACCAAACGATAGCTTGTTTAAAAACGTCTTAGTGCCATCTATGTTTGGCCATGAGAACTAATACTAAAGTGTTTATTTTTATACAAAAAAAGACTATAAATATTATATTAAAATTCTGATTACACAATAATTAAATGTAAAATTTTTACATTAATAAAAATTATTAATATAAAACATAAAACATAATTTATATAAAGCATAATTAATAATAAGCAATGCGTTTATAATCCCTTAGAGATAGCTCTTATGCACTTTCATTGACTCTCACTATAATTTCTAGGACTTTGGGACCCAAATGTGTTTCCCGTTGAGGAACTTTTGAGAGGTTGCCTTCTTCTGCTGGAAATTGGTATAATGCAGCCGAAGCTCCAGGTTCTAGGAGGCACTGCTCTAGTCGACTGTGAAGGCATCAGCATGAAACATATGAGACAGCTAACGCCATCTATCGCCATGCAGGCCATGAACGTTATGGGTGTATGTTATTTTATACATTCATTTATAAAATATAATTATAAAATATATATTTATTAAAAAGTTAAATATTACTTTTTTGGCTTATCTCAAAAGGAAAATAGGGTGGAAGTGCGATTCGGACTTTACCTCGGCGGGAAAGTCCGACTCGCGTTTTTTATATAAAATAAGAATATTCTAATAAATATTATGCTTAAAGCTTTAATTAAAAAGTTTTACTCATGTTGTTGCAAAATACATGTATTTAAATATGACCCAATAGCTGATTTGTTACTGGCTTGACATTAAATGCTTATAAAATATATTTTTCATTTTACTTGATATAAAACTTTTTTTCTAAAGATTTCGCTTAGGAACCCATATCTATTGTAAAATTTGGCATTTTGTTGTGGATCTTTCTAATATATCTTTTACCTTTAGTTAGCCTTCCCTCTGCACCAGCGCGGCGTGCACATTATCAATTGTTCCAGATTCTTTGAAAAATTATTATATATTTTCAAGAGATTAGTCCCGGCGGAGATGTGGAGTAGAGTCTACTTTCACGGTTATGACCTTCATTTGTTGCACAGGTAATAAAAATTGCGAATATTATAAAGCCAGGAATGGAGCACTAGTGCCCGTTTTTCTAAACCGCTGTCAATTCTGAGATCAATCTTGAGATGCCGTTTTCATTAATTACAACCTGTCAAAGAAAACGACACCTCAAGATCGATCTCAGAGTTGCAAGCGGTTTATAATTACGAGCCTAAGATGTCTCTGCTTAACATGCTATATACGGGATAATAAAGCGTAGTACTTAATAAAATAACTTCCTTTTTCGTATCTATATTAATCTAGTGGAAATTTAGTTTTTTTTTACTTTTCGACCATTTTTAATTTTTTTTTCGTACCTGTAAAACTAAAATCTGAAACAATTTATAGGTATATCCTCCAGTACACTATAAAAATAGTTTCATGTTATTATATGATTATGCCATTTCATTAAAGGTATATAGACCCAGATTGTCTACCAACGAGGTATGGCGGCCGCCGCCAGCCTGTCGCGGTGCGGGAGTGGCTGAACAAAATAAAACAGTACAAAAATAAGCAGTTCGATGAAGACATGAGGACTTTAGGTTATGCTGTTGAAGAATAATAATAGTAATAACTGAAAAAATATATCTTTATTTAATACGGTTTTTTAAAATGTGATTGTGTAATAAGATTAATTATTTATATACTTATTTCTTTAAAGTAAGTTTAAAAATAAATCGACGTTAGTTACAAAATTTAGGCATTATTACTTACTATTGGTTAAATTTTGACAGATTTTAATACGCACCGATATTTGCATATAAATAATTAGTTACACATTGTGCTCTACAAAAACGATCAAATCGTTGGTTTTAAACATAATTTGAAATACAAAACAATTATGATATAGAAGCTATATAGAGACGTGACTCGTGGGGCAAGGACACAAGCGTACGCCTGTGAACGCGACTGATTGTGGGTTCGATTACCACTTGAGGAAATTAAATATTTAATATGTTCGTTTCCTAGATCTGATAAAGAGTCTCAACGCGGCGTCGAGTTCCGCCACTTAATACGCAAAGCCTTTATTTGACAGCAAAGTGGGGAAGTTGTTTTATTGGGAACGGAGTGGCTAAACACTGGATTCCCAGGACCTTCCGTATTATACAGGGTGAAACTAAGAAAAAAAAACATGCTGTTTAATACACTGTACTTACGCACCTACTTACCTCTGTAGAATGGTATAATATTAAAAATTAATCACTTTTATATTGTTATAGGTGTTGTAATTAATTACATTATAGAAAACGACATTGTTATATAAAAAAAAATCAAAAAATCCTCGGCCAGTCGTGGCGCAGCGGCACAAAGTGTGATTGCAAAACCGATTGGTTGTGGGTTCGATTCCCACTCGAGGAGATGAAATGGAAATATAAATTTACTTAAATTTATATTTCCATTTCCTCGCTCTGGTGTCGAGGCAAAGCGCGGAGTTGAGTTCTGCCACTCAACACGCAATGCCTCCAGAATTCGGCAGAAAATGGGGAACGGAGTGTCTTAACACTAGGTTCCCTCTGCCTACCCTGCTGTGTGCGGGATACAGCGTGAAGCTGATTGTTATAGAAATACTTAAAATATATTTTCTATATTTTTATTGTATTTTGTGATATTAAATCTGTATACAATTGTATTTTTTATAAGGTGTTTTATTAAATTAATGCCAAAAAAATATACTTGTTATGAAAATTATGAAGACCAACTTTATATTTAAAATCAACTTTAATCACTAACTAACATTTTTTTTAATAATCGTTACGCAAAAAAAATATATTTCAAATTATATTTAGAAACTGCATACTTTAGTGGAGTTTACATGTCGATGAGGAATTATTTTCCACGATACCTACCTACCAGTGATCATGAAAGACCATGATGAAGTCGATTTAATATATGAAATTGTTACTTTATCTTATATAATATAGAAATTAATGTTGGATTTGCGAAATAAAAATCTTTTTACAAAATATTTTACGGTGTACATTTATGAATATAATGCCAAATGTTTTACCAATTTCAATCAAATAATTATATGTTAAAAAAATATTTTTTTATGTTTAAATGTTTTATCTTAATTTTCAACTAAGACAATGCAATTTAGTAAAAAATGTTGGAGAACTCTCTCAATTTGAAGAGTTTAAAAAAAAAATTAATAATAATGAAATTTTAATCAAAGAAATTGGTCAGCTTAAATTTTTTGGAAGACTACGTCAAAATTCTGGAGTACAAATAATAATAAAAATTAAAATGAAAGTAACACTATACAAAATTTGTTTTGATCATAGACTATATTATATTTCAAACACTGTATTTATACAGTGTGTTCACTTATTTAGCACTTAGCTTTTCTTATCAGGTTGCATATCAGTGAAGGCGCTGCAACCGATTGCTTTATAATGCATTGCGCTTGCGCATTGCATAATCACTTTGACTATTATCGAAATCAGGTTACTGTACAATTATGTTATGTAAATTAGATTATATAAATATATTTTTAGTTTTACTCTATATTCCGTATACAGCAGGGAGCGCAGATGCAACCTAGTGTTAAGACACTCCGTTTTGCTCAATTTTCGAGACGTTGTTTGTTGAGTTGCGGAACTCAACACCGCATTATGTCATGTTACCGAACGAACAAACCAAAAAAAACCCTTGAGTGGCAATCGAGCCCACAACTGTAGTATTTATAGTTAAACTAAGAAGGCCTCAAGGTCAGCATTTAGAATCATTTAATTTTAATATAAACTTTTTGGATAATTCACACGCCGGTACTTGAAGCGAGACGAGAGATCATACAAATGATAAGCATATAATTATTACTTATATGGTTTTTTCGTCTTTATATTTAATTTAATTTCATAAATTATATTAAACAGAAATATTAATTGAAGCAGCCTTCCCGACACAGTGGTACAGTATCTGACGGGAAACGCGATGGCTGCGGATCGATCCCCACTCCGGGAAGCTATTTTTATTTTCCAGCTGTGATAAAACAAAACACGACGTTCCCCACACGAAATGTCTCGAATTCGATCGAAAAATGTAAAGTTAATTGTATTAACATTAGGTTAGACCTCAGACCTAAGTATATGATATGAACTTTAACTCGATATCTCCAAGCGTTCCTGAGATAAAGGCTCTTGACAAACAGACGGACCTAACGGTTCCTTTTTTCCTTAAGAGACTCAAAAAAGTAGAAACTAAGTATTTTTTTTTATATTACTAGATACTAAAAGTAATCGTGAATGTATAAGGCTAAATGCGAAAGGCGTTTATTTATTTATTTATTGTTGAAAGTACGTAAATATTGTAGGTATATATTTTTAGCGCAATCGCAGCTAAATTAAGAAACGTTGACGAATCGTCGAGAACAAAAATACTAAACCAGATTATTGGTTTGCTGCCATTTATTATTATTTATAAACTATATTGTTATTTATATATTAAGTAAATAGTGTTATTTTCATTTATCTTTAATATTCAATACACGCGCAATAAAATATATGGAAAAGACATTCTCTTACTCATTTTCCGCTCACTTTAAAGTTGTTGCGTCCTTACGTGGCTTAAGCTTAAAATATTGTATTAAAAAGATATTCCAATATTTTAATCAATTATTCGAAAGAATAGAGTAGACTTTTGCCACTTAACAAGCAATGCCTCCAGAATTCGGCGAAAAGTTGGAAACGGAATTCTATTGAAGGGAACGAAATGTCGTAACACTAGGTTCCTAGGTTCCTTGTGCCTACCCTGATATGTATGGGACATAGCGTGAATTTGTAAAAATATATTAAAAATGGAAAATGTGCCTCCACTTGAAATAAAGTAGGTATGTGCACTAAGCTGACTCTTCTTGCGCCAACAACAACGGTCGCAAGATCAAGGTGTAAATAAAACTTGTTTCGACAATAGCATAGAGTAAATAAGAAATGAAAAGATATGTTTGTTTATTGTATTTTTTTTTCAATTAGATTGTATATATTATTATTTTTTTCATTCAATTTTGAATAAGAATACCAATTCGGGAAAATGTTCAGTATATTTGTTTAACTATATAAACTATTTTTTTAACTACTTAAAAAATATATATTTATGTGTTCCCAAACTTTTCTTGGTCAAGGACCACTTTTATATCAATCTTAGTATCAGGGACCACTATGCATGTAGGTATAATAAAAATTATCTGTGATAATCGAACAGAAACTTCCGCTTACTTTTCTCAGTCATAAAATCAAAATCGTTCGCGGACCGTATCTAGACTTCTCCGGACCACCGGTTGGGAACCAGTGATCTTTATAATAAGTTTAGAAAAATTTACTTGATTTTAATATTAATAATCCTAAGAGAAATGGAAAATTTGAATTTTTTCATTTTACTTCAATAAAAAATAGTAAATGAAAAATCTAAATAATAAATACTAATAAATAAAAATATAGCTGTAAATGAATATTAAAAAAAAATTTAAAAAAAAAAAGTCATGACAGATTTCTCTGTGTATTCAGTACTCTGCGCCAGACGCCGCTCTCGGCTACTTACCCATATTAAATTTAAACGCTTATCGACCTTTCGCTCGTTTACTCGCGTTCGCTGTATTCTCTTTTAATGAAGAATTAAAAATCTAACGTTACGATAAAAATAAATAAAAAAAATACGTGAATAAAGTGAAAAAAAAATTTTTTGATGATAAAAGTTTAATAATTTATTTATTAAAAAATTGTGATATTTTATTGTTTCTTTCAAAGATATATGTCAAGGACTGATTGTTACAGGAAAATAGTAAGTAAATAATTATGTTACAATTTCGTTTAAAGCTTATTTTACAATACTATAATTTTTTTGAGTTCTACCACTCAACACGGAGTGTCTTAACACAAGGTTCCCTCTGCTTAAACTGCTGTGCGCGGGATACAGCGTGAAGCTGATTTTTTATTTTATTTTATTTTATGTCTGCCTCCTTAAAAAATACCAAATATTAATAATAAATAAATAGTAAATATTATAAAAAAATATTGTAAAAAATATCACAATATACTTTTATATTATTATTTTCTCTCTATATGTTATAATTATAATTTTCACTAAAAAACTGCCTTTTTCTTTACTTTCTAACTTTTAAGTTTTACGGAGTTTATTACGTCTCTTGACGACTTATTAGCAACCTTATTTTACTTGCATTTTATTGATAAAGAAAAAAATTCTGCATTAAATATTTTATAATCCCGATAACGGGTTTATTATTATTAATAAATGATACTAATTTCAAATATATGGAGCATTCCCAAATTAATAATGAATTGTTGTTAATTTAACAAAACAAACAAACAAAAATTTTGCTCCTGTAAAAATTGGAGTTCCAATTTAAATGTATATTTTTATGTTTAATCTAGAGGTATTCTTTAGATAGTTTCGCTTCTCAACACGCTTCGTTATCTGTAATAAGAAAAGAAACTGTTTGGGCAACCAACAATTTTGACAATGATTTTTTTTTGGTATTATAGCACATACTACAGTGTTTCTTCATACACGATATCCGTGATTTCATACTTATATACAAAAAATCAATCAAAACAATGAAAAAAAACACAACTGGCACAGGCCGTCGTGACGCAGGAGCACGAGCGTGAACACGACGTTTGTGGGATTTCCACTTAGGGAATGAATTATTTAGTGTTTTTACTTGCTCGCTCTGGCAACGCCACTCAATACGCAATACCTCCAGAATTAAGCAGAAAGTTTTCCAATGAGAACGGAGTGTCTTAACACTAGGTACCCTCTTTCTACACTGCTGTGTGCGGAATACAGCGTGAGGCTAAAAAATATTTTTTAAAATCACACACATTTGTTTTAAAAAATTGTGGAGTATTTTTGATATAATTTTTCTGTCTCGTACGTACAGAATAAAGATGGAATATCTATATCCAAGTATTATTAATGTAACTACTACTTAATTATTTGAATTTCAAATAGGAGTAGGAGTGAATTATTATTTGTAAATAAATAGTGTCATTTCTTCGCTCTGGCATCAAGGTAAAAAGCCCAGAGTTGAGTTCCGCAACTTGATATGTAGATTTTTTAAATTTGAATTTAAACCTTTGACTTTGAATCACTACTCACTCCACCAAACACATACACAACACATCAATATTTTATAGTTAGCAACTTTATTAGTTAGAAAGGCAGTAGCGCAATTTATAATTTTAATGAGAATCATAAAATTTATTGCGATCGTTATAAATTTCACAAATGTTAGAGAACGAAACTTTGCCTATAAAATATATAATGTTTTTCCCTCATATAGCAGAGTTGGCAGGCGAAACATAGTGTTAAGACTCTCCGTTTCCCACTTTAAGACATTGTATGTTGAATAGGTACTCAACCGCCGCACTACATCTTACTAGAGAGAGCAGAAAATAATTATCTCTTACAAACAGAGATCAAACCAACAATTCATCTTCAAGACATAAACCATCGTGCAGTCAGACGATGGTTTGGGTCCGACTCGTCAGAATCAAATATTTCCTTGTTTCATTTGAACGCTCTGGTAACAGGGCAAAGCACGGCGTTGAGTTCCGCCAATCAACGCCATGCCTCCAGTATTCGGCAGAAAATGGAGAACGGAGTGTTTAAGACACTCCATTCCCCATACTCCGACACTCTGCTATGTGTGGGACTTCAGTTTCATGATGAAACTAAAAATATGTTTTCAATATATGTTCTAAGCTTTACAATATCGCATATCACGATAGCATTATTATGTATTAGTAAATAAAACTTTTTTCAAGCTTAATTTGTTTATTTGTACGTAAAAAAAGAAGTGGCACAACGTGACGGTTGTGGATTCGATTCCCAATCGGGTGAATGTATTATTATTCATCAATATTTTCATTTGTTGCTCTGAAAATAAGAAATAAAAAAATAAAAAATACATACGGAATTTAAAATTAAAAATTATGTTTTTTCTTCTTTACAAAGATTGCCAACTTACCTGGCCGATCAGAACTGATATTTTCCGGAAAACGAGTTTTTTCAAAAAAAATGTCGTTCAGACATAGAGTTGTGTAAAGAAAAAGCAGTAATTTACAAGTAACCATTTTTATCGTTTCGTACCTTTTAAAGAAAAAAAGGAACTCTTATAAGATTCCTATGTTATCCGTGTTTCGGTCTGTGACAAGCCTTTATCTTAGGAACGCTCGGAGTAATCGAGTTAAAATTCAAACCACACACTCAGATCTACGGCCTCATAATTTCCTGAAAAAAGACGTATTTCTACATTTATTTAAAAAAAGAAATGGCGGTTTATATTTCGTATATCGTAAAAAAACGCCTATTTTAATACTATAAAAGGAATCAAAATTAAAAGGGTAATTTTGGTTAACCTAGAATTATGAAATATGGCAGTTAGCATTAACGGGTAGTACTTGTATGGAAAAGAAACTGGAAACTATAGTTAAGTCCTTAAAAGAGAGACAAAATTTGATATCAAAGCCGCTAGTTCTAGTGATGAACGGGATTAGAACCTGCGTTTCTTTGAAACCGTCAATTTACTGTACACACATACATACACACGTACCTAAAGGAAAAGAGAACGGAATAATCCATCACTGTAATTACAAATTAACATCTATAGAAAAAATCTAGGCTATAATTATGCATAAGCGAGATATTTATGAGAAGGTTTTATATGAAGGTGTAATACTATAGTAGGTTAATTTACAACTTCGACTAAAATAATTAAAGTGATAGTAAAAGTAGAAGTCGACTTGTTTAATGTGCGTTAGAAGAGACGCAAGCAAATATATATATTTTTATTAGTTACTACAATAAATGTATGTTAAAAAATCAAAAGGAACACACAGCAGGGTAGGCAGAAGGAACCTAGTGTTAAGACACTCCGTTCCCCACTTTCTGCCGTATTCTGGAGGCATTGCGTGTTCAGTGGCAGATCTCAACGCCGTGCTTAGCCTCGATACCAGAGTGAGCTAATGGAAATATTAATTTACGTAAATATTTCATCTCCTCGAGTGGGGATCGAACCCACAATCAGTCGGTTTTACAGTCACAATTCGTACCGCTGCGCCTCGACTACCATGTATGTTAACATACAAAATATTATATATATTAAAATAATTGAAGTTAAGTAAAAGTTTATGCGTAAAAAGTATTTAACAGGCCAGTCGTGACGAAAGGACACAAGTGCGTGATTGTACCTACTGTGAGTTCGATTCAGACTCGAGAAAATGAAATTTTTCTTCGCTCTCGGGACTCAGTGTCTTAACACTTAACAAAAAACTAATACTTTTACATATTTTTTGGTATAAAAAATATTTTTAATACAGAATTGTTGCCTATATATACTATCCTAAACTACTATAACTTCTATTCCTGAACTACTTAATTAATCAGCTTCACGCTGTATCCCGCACACAACAGAACAACAGACAAAACAAAACAGTGTTAAGACACTCCGTTTCCCATATTATTGATTGAATTAATTACAAGATAAAAGTGAATTGATTTGTTATCTTATAAAATTTAAATACTAAAAGTTACATTACGTTTTGAAATGTAGAGACGGCAACACTGTGTTTAGTAACCTCTTGGCGTACAATAATGGAAAAATTTCGGCCATAATTCGATGTGAAAGTAGCGTCACGATGGAAATAGTACCGTTTGACTACTCTACTTTCTTGTTCTATCTATGATTGATGTATCTGTGAGAAATGTTTTTGTTTTTAATTATAAATAGAAAATAAGAATTAACTAAAAAATATATTCATTTGAAAAATAGTCGTTTTATTATTTTTTGTTTTTTTCTAAGTATTAATATCAATATGAGTTTGATTACAATCTTTTGAACCAGGCTAAGGGTTAGTTAAGTGTTAAGAATCCGAAGACCGATTCTGGAAGCATTGCGATTTGGTATCCACCAAACTACGCGCTTTGCCTGGTTATCAAAGCGAAGAAATTAAAATATTAAACATTTTACTTCCTCGATAGGAAATCGAACCACAACCTATTTGCGTCTACAGTCGCACACATGCGTCTCAATATACATTTTCCTTAAAGAAAAAATTCATATATCTTGCCAAAATATATATTATAGGAAAAGAACGAAACAAAAGATATCCAAATGACAGTAATACACAATTTTGTTTTTGCCTTTAGCCTTTCATTACATAAACTTAATTAAAATAAAAAATATTTTTTCACCTAAAACCATCCATATATTTATTTTATCATTAGGTATACATTTACTATGCGTGTGCGCAAACAAACGAGGCGGTCTCAGACATCATATTAGCTATCAGCTGTAATAACCACCATGACAGCACTAAATACACTATTGCACAACAAAATGCAGGAAGCAATTACGGTTCTTACCACACTCTCGCTGTCTGCTGTTTACTTTTCCATGAAGCTTATTAAAATAGACCAACTGATTTGATTAATTTTCTTAAAAGGAATTTAATGCTAAAATGTGTTACGTACTTTTTTTTTAGCTTCGCGTTTTATCCGGTAATAGCGGAACTCAACGACGCACTTTGTCTTATTATTTCTAAATAACAAATTTTCCTCAGTGGAGTCGAACCTATAACTATTCCGCTTGTACCACTGTACTTAAAGTGATAATGTATAAATCTACCTATATAAATGTATTTAAATGTCGAATCTTTGATTTTGTCGTAAGAGCACTTAATAAGAAAATTAAAAGTAATACCATTTCGTGGTGAAGAGTCCCACGCTTGTGCCCCACAAGCGTGGGACTCTTCAACAAGCGTTCACAACTGTAAACGCGACTGAGGAGGAAATAAGGTATTTATCTAAATTTATATTTTAATTTTATCGTCCTGGTGTAAAGCGCAGCGTTGGGTTCCGCCACTCATCGCGCAATGCCTCCTCTTCTCCTCCTGTGTGGAAACACGTAACACGTACAGCGTAAAGCTGAATAGTACCGCTTAACTTACAGTTTTTTTTTATTAAAAGTTCCCATGTAATATACTTATCAAATATTTTAGTAAATGTTATGTTAACGGTCTCTATATCTTAGTATTTCATTCAAATTTTTAATTCCATTATATTTAATGATACAAAAGCTGTCGAATGACAATATAACCTTATTTAGATAATGTACGTGGCAGTATAATTATAAAATTTACTACTTCTAAACTGTTATGTGAATAAAAAAAGATATAAAAAAAATGTGGAAATTTCCTACAGTATTTTTTGCGCTACATTCTATACAAGTAACATTCAAAAGATTTGTCCGAAATTTCAATCAGTATTACAGATTTCTTTGTTTCTTTCTTTTTCATCTTTACGCTATATTCCGCATATAGTAAAATAGGCCGAGGTAACCTAATGTTAAAACACTCAGTTCCCCACGTTGAGTGGCAGAACTCAACCCCGCGCTACTAACTTGTTGCCAGAGCGAAGAAATGAAAATATTTATATATAATAATTTATTTCTCCAAGTGGGAATCGAACCCACAACTGTAGCATTTATACGCTTGTACCCCTGCGCCACGATGGCTTCTTAAATCGCTGTCATAATAGATTACATTTTATTTTGTTAACCTTTTGTCCTTCCCCACTTTTTGCTATTTAACAAACGCCGAATTTTAATTAACAAGAGCAGAGAAACACAACACAAAGTATGGACAAAGACATCCCATCAGAATAGTGGCGCAGTAGGTTAACATCTGACTATGAACGATGATCGTATGTTTGATTCCAAACGAGGTAAATAATTATAATTATATTGTCGTACATCATAACGATGACTCAACATACAATATGCAGAATTTCAGCTGAAAGAGAAGAGTGGAGTGTCTTAATACAAGACCGTCTTGGCCTACCCTGATAAGGAATAAAGCGAGAAACTAAACTAAATTGAACTTACAACTATCGTATACATTGACGTTTCATATCCGCGATGGTAATATGATTTATGAAGTTTATAATAACCTAAGTTCATTCATTAGAACACTACCAACATAATGATATATTACCCACTAGATTATTTATCTTGATGATCGATAAATTTGCTACACATAATCAAAATGTGTTTAGTGCTATGTTGTTAAAAAGTTACTTTTCTCCATTGTACCGTGGTGTGAAATTTAAAATACAACGCTCTTAGTTTGGATTTCTTAGGAACGTTGACGGTGTTTCAAAATGTGACTGTTTCTGGGTTTCTGAGCACGCAAAATCTTTTTTCTTTGGAATTTGAATAATATAGAGAACGTAGATAATAATAGAGTATAACGTCCCTCGATATGTTATCTCTATTCTACTTTGTTGGATAAAGTATAAACTTGTTTATTCTTTCTTTTCTTTTTCTTTTCTTCTTTTTTTCTTTTTTTATAAAAAGTTGTGTGTGATTGTTTCTTGCAATATCATGAACATTACGAAGTCGCTCTTGCTATTATAAGGTATAAGTGCTACGTTATAAAAATCTGTGTTTAACTTAAAAATATACTTTTATACCATTATACCGAGCAAAGCTAGCGGGTATACTCTACAGACTATATTGAGTAGTTTTTAGCTGCTTTTAAACATAAAATAGTTCAATGATTCTGTTAATTATTAATGAAAGAGAAATATATTCAAAATGATTGCATAAAGAGAAATTCAAAGATGATAATACAGCTTCACACTTTATCCCTCACACGGCAGGATTGGCAGAGCGTACCTAGTGTTTAAACACTCCGTTCTACATTTGCTGTGAAAGAGGTTGTTAATGTCCGACTTTGCCTCGACACCAGAGCGAAGAAATTAAAATCGAACCCAAAACCAGTCGCCTTTACACTCATAGACTTGTGCCCTTACGCCACCACTGGCCCCAAGATATTTGAATGAATAATGTACTAGACAAGAAATTGCAAGAAGTCTGTAAACATTTTTGAGTGTAAGTACTTATCACGAAAGTAGCGTAAGGGCCACTTTCTTAAATTACAGTACATATACGTCTTCGCAACTTTCTTCCGCGATACTAGTGTTTAGTATTAACACGGGTATTTTATTGTTATTTGTTGTTGTGTTGTTTTCGGGTTTCGTACCCCAAAAGCAGGAAACAGAACCCTTATAGGATCACCTTTTTGTCGGTCAAGTGCGATGTCTGTCAAAAGCGTTTATCTCACGATCGCGTGGATGTATCAATCTGAAATAATATCAAATATTCAGATCTACGGTCCCTGGGAGCATAATTTTTTTTCTACATCTATTTTATTAACTTAACTTAACTTAACTTAACTTAACTTAACTTCACGCTTTATCCCTAGCGGGGTAGTCAGAGAGAACGGAGCGCCAAACGCTACGATCTCTACATACCTCTTTCGCCTCGTCCACTGTCATCAACCTCTTCATACATGCCCTCCGGGGGGTCTTCATACTTTTTACGTGACCTTCCTCCAGTATCTTTGATACTGTGTTTTCGAAGGTCAACCGAGGTCTCCCCTACCTCTCTTACCACTCACTTTTCCATCATAAATCTTTTTTGCCATTCTTTCATCACTCATTCGTTCGACGTGCCCAAACCAGCTGAGCACGTTCTTCTTCATTCTCACCGTGACATCCTCGCTAGTACCTGCCATTCTGTGTACCTCTTCATTGCGGATTCGATCAGCTAAGCTGACTCCGCATATCGTGTATATCGAGCGAAGTGTCTTAACACTAGGTTCCCTCTGCCTACCCTGCTGTGTGTGGGATAAAGCGTGAAGCTAATTTAATTTAATTTAATTTAATTTAAAAGCTTGTAGCTTTCACATTTTGGATTCTTTCCTTTACTTACTTTGGAAGTTGTCACTTTGTGCTAAATTTCAAAACTCTCTGGTCTCTCTTATCATATCTTATGATGGCGTAAACTTAGAAGCTTAGACCTTAGACCTAAATATTTTATACTAATTTCAGATTCATACCTCCGCGTAATTTGATCGAAAGTCGAAAGTGATCCACAAGGGTTCCGTTTTTACTTCTGAAGTACGGAACAAGAAAATCGGTAAAATTGTCATAATTTGAGATTAGTTACCCCTTAAGTATTAATTATACTAAATGAGTGGACCAACTTAATAAAGCACTTTATCAGTCTAGATTGAAAGCGACAATGTCCTTTATCACTATTGATGACATTAATGCTTGCTTAGAGCTGTTTTGCAGTTCTTTATTTTTGTATTTGTAGTAACTTAGAATTTGTAGTTAATAATTATTTTTTAGTAGCGGGATTTAAACCCGCTTCTCTTGGAGACCGTCCAAGCGCTCTTACTTACTAAGCCATACGTTTTCATAGTCATCGTCGAAATTCTTATATTGACTTGATATAACTTGTTTTTGTTGCTAACATCTCTGTATTGCGATTCTTACAAATTTCCGCTCTCCAAAAATAATTGATTAGAATTGATATTCAATTCAAGTTTAAATACTTGAGATTCATCAATATACGTAAATATAAATAAGAAAATGGTGTTAATGAGCAGAAGCGTTTTGTTTGTACACTTTAGTAAAAGCAGCTTTTACCAACATTTCGCGTTTCTCGGCGAGTGCAAATGTCGACGGTGTCCCGTGAAAGCTAGTTAATTTAAAATCTTATTACTTATCTTTTCTTCTCGGTTTATATCTCTATGCCTTTAGATTAAATGTAATTTTCACATAAACTTAATTAAACCGTAGTAGGTTCATATTTACATTATATATATATATATATATATATATATATATATATATATATATATATATATATATATATATATATATATATATATATATATATATATATATTAAGATTGCGTGTGCGTACCATTTTTGTTTATTTTTATAATTTAAATTTAAATATCTGGCATAAAGTGTGACTGCAAAATCGACTGGTTGTGGGTTCGATCCTATATGTATGTATATAATTACAAGGTAAATTCCCACATGGAAATTATTATAGCTTTCATGAGCACATTTAAATATTTATTTAAAATAATATATATATGACTAAGAAACTATAAATAATTAATACTAGGTAATTTTAACTTTAAATGATACGAAAAGCAGGGAAAAGCCTTTACTAAAATATATAGTATATTATTTTAACAAGAACTTTCTTCCCACATTGTTTCGTACTACAAACAAAATAAGCACACAGAAACACATTCAAAACAAACGGTGAATTGCTTTACGTTCAAATAACAATATAGAGTAGAGATACCTTTATACTTTATTTTATTTATGTGTTTATATGTGCATTACAAATATTAAGTGTATTAATTAAAACTGGTAGGCCAGTCGTGGCGTAGCGGCACAAAGTGTGCCTGTAAAACCGACTGGTTGTGGGATCGATCCCCACTCGAGGAGACGAAATATTTACTAAAATTTATATTTCCATTTCTTCGGCGTCGAGTTCTACCACTCAACTCGCAATGCCTTCAGAATTTGGTAGAAAGTGGGGAACGGAGGTTTTTTAGCTTCTGTTAAACTTAGCGGAATTCAACGCACCTTTCCTTGTAAAGACGAATAACTAATTTCCCCGAATGAGAATCGAACCATCGTGCATCGTCGTGCTTACAGTCAGACGCTAAGCCACGAGGGCCTCACAGAACGTAAGTATAATATATTCGTTTAATAAATTTAAAGTATTTTTTTCTATTTTTTCCAGAATAATGTCAGTATTTATGGACATAGCATTTCAAGCAGAAGTCAGCAGGTTCGAGGATTCAGAGTTCGAGGATAGTGCACGGCGCATTTGTAATGAGGATCCGGAGACCAGACACGTGGCTATTGAAGAGTTACGGAATATGATATATCGTAAGTGAAACAAGATTATTTAAAGATATCCAGAGGAGATCTAATTTGACCGATTTTTCGATCTATTGCGTGTTGAGGGGCGGAGCTCAACGCCTTGTTTATGCCTCGACATCAATGCGATGAAATACAAATATTAAATATATCAATTTTTAGAGCAGGAATCAAACCCACGACCTCAGGTTCTCCATAATATTAGTAGGATATTATTATACTGTTACCTATTAATATTACAAAGGCAAAAGCTAGTGAGGATGGATGTTGGTTATACACAATTCCGCCAGAAATCGATGGAAAGTTGGGAACGCAGTGTCTTACCACTAAGCTCCTTCTGTCTATCCTGCTACGTGCGGGAAAACGCGTGAAACTGATTTTTTATCCTGTTATAAGTATATGCCATAATAATAATATAAATCAGTAAAAAATAAATGAATTTCGCTTGCTATTAGACAGAGGTGAATGCCACCCGCGGCGGACTGACGACGCGTATCTCCTGCGTTTTCTGAGGTGTCGACGATTTATTCCGGCTTTGGCGCACAAACTGGTAGGTTATTTATCTCTTTTGAACCTAGTGCTAAGAGCTTAAGACACTTCGTTCCCATTGAGATACATCCGTTCCCAACTTGCAGCCGAATTCCGAAGGCATTGCGTGTTGAGTGGCGGTACTCAACTGCGCACTTTGCCTTATTCAGACAGAGTAATAAAAATAAAAAAATATAATTTTTCATTTCTTCGAGTGGGAATCGAACCCACAATCTGTCAATTTTGCAGTCACACATTCTATCTATTTATCTATTTTCATCTTTAAAATAATCTATAGGCATTGTTGTGAAATTTCATAGAAATATTTTTTTTATCTCATCTTTAAACATTTGCGCACAACTTTTGTCGAAGCAAGCGAAAGGTCATTGAGCTTTAACTTTATTGTGGCCATAGCCGGATATCATCTGCCTGTAAACACGAGTTATGGGTTCGATTCTTAGGGAGATTAATTATTTACATATCTCTCTCAAAGCAACGTTGCGTTGAACACCGCCACTCATGACCCAACACAATATCAAGAATTCAAGCGGAAACTTAAGAACAGAGTGTATTGTCATTAGGTTATGTGGGAAAAAGGTAATCTAAAGTTATTTTTTATATATCCGTGCGACTGTAAACGCGACGGCTGTGAGTTCGATTCCCACTGAAACGAATGAAATACTAAATATTTTCATTTCTTCGCTATGGTTACAAGTCAAGGCGCGGTGTTGAGTTTTGTCACTCAACACGCAAAACCTCGAGAATTCAGCGGAAAGAGAGGAGCAGAAATGTCTTAATTTGAACATTTAGCTCCCAGCAGGAACTTCCTGCTTCCAATCCTGCTGTGCGCAAGATACAGCGTGAAGCTAAACAAATCTAAACCGGCGTTATCGCGTACAATATCATAAAATTTCCAATTCCATTCACATTTCGTTACAAATACCTTGACATGGAAACGTACCTCTCCAATCTCATGGATATTGTTATTACTGTCATTTTCCCACCAGTCACCATTGAACAAAATAATATTATGGGATTTTGTACCATAATGGCGTTAGTTGTTATGACAGCTGACGATGGAACTAATTTACAGCTATCAGCCTTATTTACAACATAAATAAATCAGCTTCATCCCGAATACACAGAAAGGAAACAGAGGGAGCCTAGTGTTAAGAATTTCCGTTCCCCACTTTCTGCCGAATTCGCATTGTGTGTTCAGTGGCAGAACTCAACGCCGCGCTTTGCCTCGACACCAGAGCGAAGAAATAGAAATATAAATTTTAATAAATATTTCATCTCCTCAAGTGGGGATCAAACCCATAACCAGTCTGTTTTTACAGTCACACTTTGTGTCCCTGTGTCACGAGTGGCCTCAACTCAACTTATTTACAACAAATTATGTTAATTTTATAATTGTATTAAGTATTTATAAAGATAAAATATAATAGAAAAAAGTTTTATGTGTTATTTTTTACTCGTTTTATGTGTTGTAAAAAAATGTCTTGAGTTTGAAAAATAATAAAAACTTATTTTTATTTGCATTAGGTATAGCAAACAACAGCTTTTTTAGAGATTTTTTTTACTATAATAGAAACACAAAAATATATTGTGGGTGAATATCGAAACTACAAATTGACCTATTTAATCTGACAACACAGATCGAATTAATAGTTTTTACTCTTATAATAATATAGTACTGTCGGCGAGTCATGACCGCTGATGAAGTTAGCTGTAAAGCTGTTTTTCTTAATTTTTGTTTAGTGTACAATTTGCAAAAGTCATGATAACTTCAGGGCCGACACGACTCGTCTACCGTACTATAATTATATTTAATATCAATAACTACCCATTCTATTTTTTCTATTGTCTATTTCCAGATGGTCCGCTACGAAGATTTTCGTCATAAAAACATATACTTGTATCATTGCAACGCATTTGATCTACATCGTGTCAAGGGCGTCTATGGGGGAACCTTGCCGGAGAGTCCCGTGAATGGTAGAATTACGTTAATGAGATTTGGTAAGTATATTTAATGTAAGAAATAAAACTGTACAGTAGGTAATTACATTTTATTTGACGTGAAAACATAAATTTATTGAATATTATTGATAATTTAAGGTAAATATTACAAGCAGTAAACCCAAATTTGAATTTGAATTGTAATACTACCTTTGTTTTTTTTACGCAACCAAATTAAAAATAATGTTTATATCAATTTAATAAAAACTCAATAGTTACAAGTAAATATAATAATTTTTATCGTAATAATAATGAAGTTAATACAAAATTCATTCCCACTTTTAATTTAATAATTAAAATGAACACGAAATATTGAGGCCAGTCGTGGCGCAGCGGCACGAGGTGTAACTGTAAAACCGACTGGTTGTGGGTTCGATCCCCACTCGAGGAGATGAAATATTTACTTAAATTTATATTTCCATTTCTTCGCTCTGGTGTCGAGGTTAAGGGCGGCGTTGAGTTCTGCCACTCAACACGCAATGCCTCCAGAATTCGGCAGAAAGTGGGGAACGGAGTGTCTTAACACTAGGTTCCCTCTGCCTACCCTGCTGTGTGCGGGATACAGCGTGAAGCTGATTTATTTATTTTAACACGAAATATCAAAAGCGCATGGTCCGTAGAACAACATTGAGCAAGATAACTAAAAAAACTAACATTACATCAACACTTCCAATATATTGTTAGGAAAAACGACTTACACGAAGCGAAACTAAATGCTGTTTCACAAAGCCATTGAAATCTTTAAAAGTTTTACATTTTTACTGGTTACTTTACTTTCAAATTATTTTCTGGACGGAGTACCGATTTGTGTTGTGTAAGTATATTCTTGTGAAAATATTTTAAAATAGAAGACACTCCTGTCTAAAATGCTTTTTTTGTATTTTAAAAGGAAACCAGAACTTAATAGAAATAATGATTTGGATCCGAATCTCATGACAGATAATTTTAAAGTACAGAGAAAAACAAATGCCTTACGATATACGGAGTGTTCGTTCACTTTCCGTTCCGTCAATTTAGTAAAAATTGATATCTTATGTATAGACAATTGACATCTTTTGTCTTTGAACGTACCACTGCCATACTATCACTTCTTCTTACTTAACCAGTAGAGTAAAATATACCAAAAAGTTACAAGATTATTAGAAATTTTGTTTTTTTTTGCATTCCAGGCCGATGGGACACTGACACTGTACCAATAGATGACGTAGTACGATGCGCTCTCTTGATGGATGAAGTAGCAGCCATGCAGCCGAAGCTGCAAATTCTTGGGGTTACCATAATAGTTGATTTGGACGGACTCAGTATACGACACGTGAGACAACTCACGCCGACTATTGCATATCAAATAGTAAGCCTTATGGGGGTAAGAATAGAATTTATTAATATTATAAAAAAAAATCAGCTTCACGCTTTCACTGCTGCTTCAGCTTTCACTGTATTCCGCACACAGCAAGGTAGGCAGAGGGAACCTAGTGTTAAGACACTCCGATCCCCACTTTCTGCCGAATTCTGGAGGCATTGCGCGTTGAGTGGCAGAACTCAACGCCGCGCTTTGTGCATTTTATTAAAATGTTTTTTTATCCTTACATCGGTCATTCGATAGCCGTCATCCGTTATCCAACATCCGTCATCCAATCAAATCGTTAATCTCATTGATCAAACTAGCCATCGATAATGGATACCTTGGTCGTCGAATGACATAATATGACTAAATGATAGACTATCACCAATAGTGGCGCAGGAGCACAAGCGTGCGATTAAACGTGACAGGTTGTGGGCTCGATGCCCATTGAAAGAAACTAAATATTTAAAATTTTAATTTCCGCGCTCTGGTTTCGAGGCAAAGCGCAGCGTTGAGTTCCGCCACTCAACACGCTATGAATAGAAATCGGAGGAAAATGGTAAGCATAATGTCGCTGCTTATTCTGCTACATGCCGAATACAGCCTACACGGTTGATAGTAGACAATTAAATAATTTCAATTCTGCTTTTATAGGTATCGTTTCCAATACCGATCCACGCACTCCACATCATCAGATACAACTGGATCCTCAACACTTTCTTCTACGTTTTCAAGCAGTTCATCCCAGCAGCTGCGTGGGACCGGGTTCATTTCCACGGTTACAACATGGAGTCCCTACACAAGCATATTGACCCGGAATATTTACCACCAGAGTATGGTGGAAGGTGTCACCACGTGGTCACTTTTGAAGAATGGGTCAGAAAAGTCGATAGGTACAAGGATGATTTTATGGTGCAGGAGCTTAGAGCGCTAGGTTTCACTGTGAAAACTTAACTATAGTATATATTTTAAAGACATTTTGTGTTAAGTGATAAGAGTACGTTGATATACAATGATGTATAGAGAGTGTTGAAATGGATAATTTTATAGAAGCATGTCGTCGTGGTGGTGCCTCTGCGACAAGCCTGACTTTAAACGCGACAGAATTCGTGTTCGATTATCAGTCGAGGAAATGAAATTCTTAATATTTTCGTTTCTTCGCTCTGGTATAGAGGCAAAGCGCGTCGGTGAATTCGGTGGAAATTGAGGAGCGTATTGTCTTGATACTAGGCTCCCTTTGCATACCCTTCTGTATGTGTGAAGCTAAAATAAAAAAGAAAGGAACTAATACTTCATACTTACCAATTCTCTATTCTATTCTATTTTTTTAATATGAAATTTATGTTAAAAAAAAAACTAGTAGGTACAGCGGAATTTGGTGAAGCGCCAAACCTACAGATAAGATTTATAATTTCCGTAGTTTAATCATTTACAGATCTTTGTAACAATATCTAGAGCGTGTAATATTGTAACACATTGGATAAATGTTATATACAAATATTTTTAACTATAGACTCCTCTCCTATTAAACTAAACCTTACAAACACAAATAAGATAATCAAAATGACATAAAAATAGCATAAGCGAAAAAAATATAATATACTAAAAATATATATTTTATAATTTAAAAAAAAAATCACTTTTCCACTAAATTTATCTTTTTTATTTGCAAATTCAGTTTAAGAGTACCTGGTGTATATTTTATTAATTAAATATTTTAAAAATTTGTGATAGTAAGGTAACCAAGTATTGTAATATAATAAGTAAAAGGCAGCTGTAATAAATTTTATTTTTATAAATATATGCGTATTTCGTTTTATTTACAGCTTTGGTTAATCTGATCCTTTAATATTAGACATTAGTAATTATTGTTGTCTTATAACAAAAAATCTATTGAATAATTAATTATACATTATACTTTAATAAAATTTACGATGATAATATTTTTTGTTTCAATATTTAGATGCTTTGATTTACATTTTATTTTATTTTAATATTTTATTTAGTAATTATTTGTAAATTTAATAACTTAGGTCTTAAATTAAATAAATATACTTATGGAAACTATTTAAAATTATAAGAAAAAAATATTTCATTTTTATTATTGCAATATTTATGACGTTATTTAAATATGTTATTTACATATTTAAATAACGTCGAAAATCCTGGCAGCATTTCTGTAGTTATTCGAAAATTCATTTTTAATGCATACGACTTCTTATACAATATAAATTAAACAAATAAAAATGTTAGATTTTATATAAAAAAAAAATATTAAAAAAAATGTTCTCTTCAATGTTATATTATATTTTTTTTACAAAAATAAATTATGACTAGTATATTCACTTGTATCCTATATTATTTTACATATATATCATTTATATTTAGGGAAAATAGGTTAATTATTTTAATATTCTTTCTCTTTCAATAAAAATCCCAAAAAAAAAAACAAGAAGTACTTATATAAAATTGAAATTGCAGACACTTATTTTTTTTAAAAGTAAAGATAAATATTTAAATACCGTCCAATTTTACCTTCTTTGGCTTTAACAAGTTCACCACTTTTGATATGTAAACAAACTTAAAATAGCTTTATATATTGACACACACATACATCTAAATAAATACATACATACCTAGTATATATCTATTATTTTATATTATTAATATTAATTTTAAAGACTATTATTATATATAATCTGTGGCACATGCTAAAACAATAAACATGAAAAGAAATAAATAAATAATATATATAAAAAAAGAATAAAAAAATACCAAGCAATCATATGCAAACAGGAGATCTTATTGACGAATCGAACACGTCAAGTCGAACATTACTCAATACCAACACTATGTCTCGTATGACTGTGATGATTCCTCAATAGTTCTTTTTCATACTCCATATTATCATTAAATAGAACTTCCTCGGTGCTATGCAGTCCTGGTACAATCGGGGCAAAATAGTCATATGGCCCGCCACTGTCAAGGTGAGCGTTACTGTCGTCGTAGTTCCGTGGGCCGTTCTTCATGTGCGCTGGCATGTCGGCAGTGCCGTGTAGGAGGAGAGTCATGGGTTTGATTTCGCCGTTGTTTGGTTCATTTGTCTGGAAATTAAAAAAGCAATTAATCATATTTTTCTATAGAACAAAAAAAATACTGGACTGGATGCAAAATACGGAATAAATATTTTATGTATAGGTAACAACAACATAAGATAAATATTAATTATGTAGTATTTCTTTCTGTCTTGACCGCGTAGAATTAATTTGTAAAAACAATTGAGTGGCACTAAAAAATACAGATTTTAAGAGTGTTTATTGTAAATTCAGCTTAACGCTATGTCCCGCACACAGCAGGGTACGCAGAGGGAACCTAGTTTTAAGACACTTTTATCCCCGCTTTCTGCCGAATTCTGGAGGCATTGTGTGTTACTAAGTGGCAGAACTCAACTCAACACTAATAGAATATCTTTTCACTTATCAATAGATTATTTATTTAATAAATTCTACTTATTATGAAACATAATAAAAAAAGCCATAATATTTATTTACCGTATCCTGTATGACGACTGTCCAAACACCATTGGCACGTTCACCCCACGTGGCGACAGAGGTCAATGGCCAATTGACAAATCCACCGTTCGACGTATCCTTTGGCCTTGCACTCAGCAATTGTATTTTGGTGCCTACAATAAAAGTATGAGACATTATTTTAATTAGATCAACAATAAAACAAATAATATGGACGAGCTAAAAATATTTTAATTTTACATATTAAAAGCAACAAACAACTTAAGGAGAATGGTGACGAAACGGATTATCTCTACATACATATTGCCGAAATGAATTCTTTAGAAGAAACAATTCTAAATACTTAATAAAAAATAATAATAGCTAGAGATACAGCGTAAAGCTAAATAAAAAAATAAAATTAAAAAAAATACCTTCTGGTGAGATCAAATAAATTTGCAAAGCCCCACGTCGTGTATATTGTATATTTACAAGAAGCTGCACATGTTCTAAATAATTTATGTCACAATCGTCCACCCCAATTGTTATTTCGACAGATTCCTCTGATGAAAGGGACATGGTGCTACCTTGATCTGAACTAAAAAATAGAGAAATAAATAAATAAAAAAATTGACATATTATATTAGTAAAATACATATTAGTTGATAAAGTTTATTAGTTGATAAAGTTTATTATAATGGCTCATATTCAAATTTTTTTATTTAAAAAGTAGTTGTTTTAAAATTAAAAGATATGGGGCCGTTCAAGTATTACGTAAGCAGTTTTTTTGCAATTATGAAATGATCAAGGAATAAATAAATATTCGAACCGATTATATTAATTAAATGCAATATACTAAAAAATCAACCTAATAAGCCCACACAATCACGGCAGTACTGCGCAAAAAAATTAAAAATGGCAAACTTTTTATATCAATCAACCGACGTCACTCAATCATCAATTCTCTCTCATCTCTCAATAGAATAGAAACAACGGAAACGTTTCTTTTACCAGGGCACCATTACTGTGGAGCAGTAATTTTCATCATCCATCCCTGTCGCACCAGCGGCAGTCGTATACACCCATCTCTCTCCGTCGCGTATCGAACGTTGGGCTAGCCAAGTTACATTCGAGCGACTGCGGAATACGCTTCGCCCGATTACGCTTGGGTGACCATCGTTTAAACGGCCATTTTTGAGAGCTAATGTTTTCTAACCAAATGTATGGATGCAAAGGTCACGCGAAGATGGTCAGCGGTTAATTCGCGATTGACATTGCGAAATCCGAATTCCGTCAGCCGAAACTTAACGAATCTTTGACTAGGAATACATGAGCGCGGAGGAGGTGTTTTCGCTATGTCTCGTTTCTCCTATTTCTTTTCTACAAACGCTACGGAGCAACGAACTGTCCACCTCGATAGAAAACGAAGCGATCGTGTACTAGGGAAGCATACTCACGGGGAAGCTTCGATTCTACACACGTGTTTATCCGGCACTGTGGTCCAGTTGAGAGCGGCGGCTACAAGGGCACCGGCGTTTAATAGTCCGAAGCCGAAACGAATGTCGAAACGTAGTCCAATTCTAAAAATTATAATAATTGATATAAAAATTAATTAATTGATTATATGGATTAAATATGTTTATATGGATTAAATTACTTTTATTTATTTTAATTGATCATCGTCAGCCGATAACCAATTATAAATTTAATTGAACGATGAAAAAAAAAACAAAATTAAATGGCCTTACTAAGATTTTTATTTATACATTGAATGATTTCTTTATTGTGGCATCAAGGCTCAACTTCCGCCAAATTTTCGACAAAAATGTTGGTCGAATGGTATTGTTTACATAGCGAAGAAATTAAAATAATCCTATCCCCAGTGGGAATCGAATCCACAACAGTCGCGTCACTCAACAACAAAAAAATAATTTAAATATATCTTTACATACCCATTTATTTGCCACCCAGGGTTATCAGACAACGGCGCATATTCTGAAGTCCATACAATCAAATGTTGTACATCCCGCCATGTTAGATTTGGGCTGAAAAAACAAAACAATAGAGCTTTTATTTTTTTATAAGAAAGGTTGTGTTTGTTTGTCCCTAACCACCCCGTGTTGCCCCTACGGACATTGCGACAAACAGACCGTACAAGGGAGATTACTAGGACGCTATGAGTGTTGAAGAGATCTCTCTTATTGCAATCGTTATCGCTAGCTATACTAGAAAAATCACGCTGCTTTCTTTATGTAATAATTTATTTTTATGAATATATTTTTCAATTTTGTTACTAAATAATTATACCGTTGATTTATCATATTTTATTTAAAAATATAGTTTTTTTGTAAACTACATTTAAATACTTCTGATTTAGTCGTCAACTAAATTATATATTAGAAAAATATAATATACTAAATAAACATATAATAAAAATAATTAATCGTCATTATTTCTATAGTTTCTAGAACAATACACTTTTTATAAACAGAAGCCACAAACAATTTTAGTTGTATATAGCTACTTACTTCGCATGTAGAGCCAAAGCGATAATACCGGCAGCCAATGGCGCAGCGGCCGACGTGCCTGTGTGAGCGAGAGTGCACGAGTCTTTCGTATCTGTTGTGGCCTGATACAAAAACATATATTTATCTCTTTCTTTTATATAACTTATAGAGTTAAAAAAAAGAGATAGCTATAGAAGAGATAGCTTATATCATAGTGGTTACTATTTTAGTAGGACTCACGATTTTTTGATCTTTGTAAGCACCAGAGGAGTATGCGGTGGCCAGGGTGGAGGAGCAGATCTCTCCGTACCAAGGGAACAGGCCCTGCTGGGATGCACTACCGATAGATATAGTGTAAATGCTTGAAGAATACCTATTTAAATATATTTTCCATTAAAAACCATAAAAAAACAATTTGAAATACTAAGCTCAATATTTTTAAGTCTCACCCATCACAATTGCAATTATCGTTGTGGCTGCCACCATTTCCATTTGCCCACACATAAATATTACCCTTTCCACCACGACCCTAAAATATATTTAAATATAAGTAAACTTAACCACTTTATTATTGTACTTATCTATAATTTTATATTATGTATAGATATTGAAGAAAGTACTTTTTCAATTCCTCGTACGAAGGCTTCGTTTGCAAGTCTTCCCGGACCTTCCACAGTCATTCCATCGTCACTTGGACCCCATGAAGCACTATAAATATCCACTTTATCCCATGCGTATCCTATAGAAAATTATGTTCGATATAGATACTATTTATTATAACTTATTAAATATCTACCTTTAAACGTTTTATTTGTAAATTGGGAAAATATACAAGGATTAAAAACATAAATCAAATTAATAAATAATGATTAAGTGTACCTAATCAGTATTTATTTATTTATTTATAATTCGTCAATGTCAATTGATACATTATTTTTAAAATAATTTTAATGAACCTGAATTAGAGTATTTAAGGTTTGTAATTTGTGTTTAAAATTTAAAAGACCAGTTATATTTTAAATATTTGTTTTAATTAGTATTTTACAACGTTATCTCAGGTTAATAGGTATTAAATTATTAAGCATTTTGTCTAAAATGTAACTACCTAGTTCAACAAAATGGAATCTGGCTAAGATTATATAAGTATGCTTTTATTGCCATGTCCTTTGCCTGCCCTCCGAAAGATAAAAAAAAAACAAAAAAAAAAGGAATTTAATTTTTGATACCACAACACGTTGTTCACTCAAGTTCATGCACCTAAAGGCATGTTATGAAAAAATTCAAGTGAACTGCTCATAACGAGTGCTCTCCTAGTACCATGAGGAATGTAAAAACTTGTTGCCAATCTTATCAAACTGTTGCTTTGACGAAGAAGGTTCCTTTGGAACTTCTGTCTGTTATGCCAAAAATGCATCGGTTTTTTTTTATTCGGATGGATTTTCAAGATTATTAATTTAAAATGAATAATTAAAATGTTACTATAATAATAACTATTTAAAAATAACATTAAATGAATTAATTATAAAATCTTTTTTTTTAATTTACAGAAAAAGGAAAAAAAAAAGAAGTGTCATCATCGCGTCCCGTCAGTAATGTTTTTTTTTGCTTCAACAATGTTTTGATGTTACGTCACATTTTAGTCTTGTTACTAGGAGTTCATGAACATATTGGAGTTATCGCACAGCCATGTACTGCGTACTACAATTGTTTCTTGTCACTCACACAATCATTTGTTGTGACTCATTTTAGTGTAGCGAATTAACTTAATCATTGAAAATATATCTTTTCTTTTTTTCTACTACTTAATACTATTTTTCTTATTACTATATCCTTTATATTATTTTAATTAAGTATATCGATTATAATTATTTTATTCCCTGTATCATGAAAACGTGCGTATAAAAAAAAGTTATACAAATATGTTTCGTCTCTTTCTAACCATACGGCAAACTAAATCTATCTGTCCTCTTTTTACCTAATAAAAGTCAATCAATACGCATGCGAAATGACGATGACACCACAACTTTCAAGATATGACATTTTGAGCTCAACATGGCGATCAAAAGTACTAGGAGGACAGAAGTGGTAAAGAGTGTTTAACCTATTGCTTCGCCTTCAATTCGATCCGTAATTCGTCCGTCGAGCATCCGGACTCCGCCCACTTTGGCTCCCCAGGCCACGCCCACGCCACATTTCCTGTTGTTAGCGGTCATTGCAATCTGTAATGATAAAAATTATAATAATATGGCGTAATAGTAGTGCGAAATACATTAATATACAAGAGGCAATAAGTATGTGTATATCTTTGATTAAATATTAAATTGATCAATTATTTAAAACATAAATATACAAAAGTAATATTTTTTCACCTCTCCAGCGCATCTTGTGCCATGTGAATTGCTATTTTTATTGTCGTATCTGGGAAAGGGGTCCGAATCGCCATTGTTACAGTCCCAGCTAATTTCGGGATCCTGTTAATTCAATACAAAACCAAAATTAAACATATTTTTCATACAAAACTGCAAGCTTCTATGATGTAATAATAGATGGCGTTACGTGCACTAACAGCTGATTCCGCTCGAGTATGCCACAATTGTTGCATCGGCCGCGAAGTTACCAGGGCTTTAGCGGGCGTTAAGAGATCTCGTATATAAACATCGAATTGTGCAAGGTTTACTTGAAAGAACATGCGTTTTTTAACGACTGATTGTTTTTTTTTGGAGTTTTATTTAATAAATAAGAAAGTATTTGGGTTTTTTCTTCTGCTTACAATAAAAAACAAGGAGATTATTTAAGAAAGATAATTCTACTACTAAATATTAATTTATTACTTATTTTTTATATATTATTTATTTATTTATAACAATAAAAAGAATCCACTTCTATATAAATAAAATAATTAATACATTTCAGACAAAGTAATAAAAAATTGTAATCTTGATTAGATGATAGAAGAGGGAGAGAGATAGATGATTTCTCTTATCAGGGACTTTATCATCAACTGGTGGAACCGGTCCTAAAATTTTGCTAGTGAGTTTAACTCATGGATAAACTTAATAGTAGACACCAGGAATACATAACATAGAGGAAGATCCTATTAGTAGAAAATATTACTCGTTTGTTACAATGACGATTAATCATTTAAATATTAACAATAAAAAAAAAATAGCTTTACGCTATATCCCGCACACAGCAGGGTAGGCAGAGGGAACCTAGTGTTAAGACACTCCGTTCCCCACTTTCTGCCGAATTCTGGAGGCATTGCGTGTTGAGTGGCAGAAAATGGAATGGAATGGAAGAAAATGGAAATAATTAATTAAATTTAAGTAAATATTTCATCTCTTCGAGTGGGAATCGAACTCACAACCAGTCGGTTTTACAGTGACACTTCGTACCATCGCTGCGCCACGACTGGCCTCAACATTAACAATGTAAAATATTATTATAATCGATTATATTAGTTTACTGTAACTTTAATAGTAATAAAATATTTTACAGAATTTTAAATTTCTTGTAGCTGTAAAATTGTTGTAAAATTTTAAGTTATCACAAAATACATTTTTTTATATTTTAAATTTGTTTTTTTGATTTAATAATAAGAATTAATTGTATTTTCATGTAATCTTCGAGGAATTCGTCAGTACTTTGCAGGAAAAAAAAGGATTACTGTTTAAAAAACGAGCTCCTACTTCGTTGCAATATTAGTAAGTTAGTAAGTAGTTCGTTAACTTAGTTACTTCTTTTTACATTGGTAACCTTTACAGCCATTGTTTAAATCACCAAGGCACCATAAGACTCACGTAGTTATCTCGCAAGTCGGTGTGGTTGTGCTCCACACCGTCGTCCAGTATCGAGACGCGCACGCCTTCGCCCGTGTAACCCATCGCGTAGACTGGTAGCACGTTCAGATCCAGACGAGGTAGGGCTGTGTCTGTTCGGGTGTCTTGCTGTAAATAAAAAGTGAATGTAAACTAAATTTGTATTTAGGTAATAAAATTGTAATTTAAATACGTTTTCTTGCTTTATTTCATTTAATGTTTTAATCATAAATTTCAATTTGCTCATTTTGTTGCATAATTTTATACAATATTTCAAAAATTATGTATCTCCACCCCCCTATTCGTACGCCCATACCTAATGTTAGCTATAAGCTTACTTACAGATATCGTACACGATAAAAAAGTACAGTTCTAACAGAGTATAAAGCCCAAAAAGAGGGGGTATGTATTTTAGCGTGTTAATTAATGATACCCACCCAGTATTGAAATAAAAAAATTACCAAGCATTTTTTAATTAAAAATATTTTTCTTTCCTAAGTGTGGAATAACACTTTAAAAATGTTTAAAAATTAAAATATTTTGTTCTAAATATTAATAATTTTGTAAAAGTTACATACGTACCAAATACCACTCGTAGCCCCACAATTCGTCATTGAATATACGATTTTCTCTATACAACGGCTTTCCAATGGCATCGTCTTCTGAACTAGTCTCATCTATTCTTTTTACACGATGTAACTTCTTATCGGGATTAGCTAATGGATACCGTTTCACACGATTCTTCACAAAAAGTTGCTCAGCCCATCGTATCTGGATTTAAATATTATATATATGTATATAAATTATCAGCTTCATGCTGTTTCCTACAGACAGCAGGGACGGCAGACTCCGTTCTCCTTTTTTCCCCAAATTCTGGACGCATTGTATGTTGAGTGGCGGAACTCAAAGCGGCGCCTTGACTGGACACCAGAGCAAAAAAATGAAAATATACATTGAAATAAATATTTCATTTCCTTGAGTGGGGATCGAATCCACGACTAGTCTACACGCCACGTTTACCGTCACACACTTGTGGGGCACAAGCACAACACCACGACTGGCCCGAGATTATAATTTTATATAGCTTTTTCTCAAATTATTTTTTCGTTTCGAGCGTGCCAATTGAGCACACATCACTCAATCATTGCGCCATGTTGTATGTCTACCTACATACATACGAAGGATAACGTTACGCGATAGGCGTAAAAGCAAAACATATTGTAAAAATCGCTGAAATAATATTGTTTACATACATCTAGATACTATCTAAAAACAATTTGTACAAAATAAAATAGGTCTAAAAACCTATCTTTTTTTATAGATACTCACTCAATAGTAATGGATAGTGAATGCATCAAGTATTTTTTTATCATTACAAAACATAGTATTTAATAATAATTTTTTAGCTTCACGCTGTATTCCCCACTCAGCGGGTAGACAGAGAGACTTGGGAACCTAAAATAAAGAAAGACACTGTTTCCGCCGAATTCTGGAGGCATTGTGTGTTGCGTGGCTGAAGTCAACGATCCGTTACCAAAACGACTTCATTTTCTTAAATGAGAATCGAACTCACATCCTGTTGCGTTTTCAGGCGCACGCTTGTGCCACTGCGGTGGGGTGGGAGTGGCCTCAAAAATCATTCTATCAGATATTTTATTACACATTCAAAAACCATTCTATACAAACATATAAACAAATAAAATAAATACATTTCCTCCTTCCCACATGCTTTCAGGTCAAGGAAAAAAAGAACACAAGCACGCAAGTTCAATGACACAAATTCGCATAGGCCGCACACACCACGTGTAATCCAGCTAACAAGTACCAGGGTAACATATCAGCGAGACGGTGACTCACCCTCCCGTCCTTGTGCAGTGTGGATGTGTGAGGGGTGCGCCGCTGCTTGCGACTGTATGCACGGAACGCGTACATGTCGGGGAAGCCCCGTATCTGTGAATAGATTGTTTTTTTTTTAATTATTTTTAGCTGTGTTACATGTTGTGCAGATTTATGTATCTGTCATAGTAGAAAGGTGTAGGGAGAGGTTTTTGATACTGCTTTGTCTGAAATTGCCTAATCTTTTGTTTCTTTGCTTTTGTGTTTTTTTTTTTGTAATCATAATTACTGAAAATTTATTAGCTTAGCTTATGTATAATCAATTTCAATATTATTGGTCGTATACATGCATATGGAATTATGATTAATATATAAAGTTCCTTGTTTTTTTTGTAAGCAGTTACGTGCGGGAGACCTAATGTTAAGCCACTTCCGTTTCCGATTTTCCACCAAATTCTCGATCTATCCGTGTTTTGCCTCGTTATTAAAGCGAAAAATTAAAATATTTTGTATTAGTCGCCGCGCTTGACAATAATCATAATTTATTTGATCTAATAACATTATCATTTTAAAGGCAATATCCATATGTTGGTAGCTAAAGCTTTAGGCAATTCAATAAAACACATGTATTTTGTAGCAATACCGTCGCATGCAATATTTTTATTTTGATATAACTTTTTGTTTGTGAACTGATTTAAATAAAACATTAAATGTTAAGTGAAGCTTGCTAGAATCCAATTGCGAAAAATGCAATTAAATCAGTCAATCTGTTTCTGAGATTAGCGTGAACAAAACGTGCAGACAGACAAAAATATTAAAAATCTAATTCTAATATTAAAAATCTAATTAATTACCCGATAACATTTTTCCTTATCTTGCATGTACAGACACAAAGTAACAACACAAAGTATTTATACATTTCATTATCGGGGTCTGAATTGAACCCACTAACGTCGCGTGTACAGTCGCACAATCGTATCCCAGCGCCACGACGGCCTTAACTTTGTATACTAATTACTTAATTTATATTTAAATTTTAAATGTTCTTGTACTTACATATATGCATATAATAAATTAACTTTAGACTTTATGGATTAATTGCTTACCTAAATATTTTTTTTTTCGGACTTCCGGGACTACTTCTTTTGTATTAGTTAATTTTACAATGTCTGGTGTCCAACGACAAAAATTATAAATTATAAAAGTATTTTTATAAATTATATAGATGTTTTTATATGAACGAAATATATACTTATATAGAATAATATGTAAAATTATATTATTATATACCTAATAATAATTTATTATTGCACAACCTATCATGAATTAACTATAGAATATTTATTTAGGTAATTACGTAAACTTACTTGCCTTTAAAAAATTAAATGTAAAACTTTAAAGCTACAATTTAGCTGTTTTCTAAATAAGCTTTTTAACAAACACAAATCTATAAAAACAAAAACGGCAATCAAAAGAAAACAAATGAATACATAAATAAAAGTAATATCACACAACATACTATCAAATATATGTAATCCCCTATAATAGCTTAAAATATTATACAGATTAGGGATATTAAACGGAAACGGGATAATCCCACCCCTATCCACATACTCCTACACACGGCTACGTCCCTGGTGCATAGTGCAGAAAACAATGGATGTGGCGTTGCCAGGGCAACGACTTTGGGGTAAGTAAGATCAATCAGATACAGAGTGAGTTCCATTTTTGTAATAATTATAAAATATGAATTAAAAAGATCTTTTTAAAGATAAGTTTTCTAGATGTTGTTTGTTGTCTGAGATGGAACGGAGTGTCTCAACACTAGGTTCCTGTGTTTCGATACAGCGTGAAGCAGATGTAGATGTTGTTTTTATGATGTATCGTATTTTATATTTATAAATCAAGCTGTTTTGTTTGATACCTATTTTTATAACCATTTTGGATTAACAACAATATTGGCAAAAATCAAATAATTATTCAATAAGGCCATTATACAAGACCTTTTACATCGTTAAGTTACATAAACATGTCAGTAGTGTCAGTCCTACCACCGGCCAGTTAAAACCAGTCTTACCAAAAATCTCAATAGTTTTTTGCCGGCTGTATTTTCGAATAACATTTACAATATATAAATGTATATGTCATGTCATTGTCAACCGCAAACGCTTGGGAAATGGAACTTACAAAATTTCATATATTACACAGTCAAATAAAAATAAAACATAGCTTAAGAATAAGGAGTTATAAAAATCATACAATTGACTAATTGTTTTTGAGTAAAAGTAATTATTACAATATATTATTATTAGTTATATAAACGTAAATGTGTTAAATATTAGAAATCAAACAAACCAACCAAGAACCACGTGGGATTCGATGATAATTATGTCAACAGAGTGTGAAATAAAACTTCTCTCAGAAAAATAATATACCACCACGGAGGACCGTTCAGGTAGGATTGGTTACGAGGTATGTCGGTAAAATAATAATAATAAAAAAAGTCTCAAAACCACATTATTTATGTGCATGTTAACAATAAATCACGTCGAATTAAACTGTTAAGCAAAAACCAAAGTTTTACGCCGTATCCCGCACACAGCAGGGTAGGCAGAGGGAACTTAGTAAAGACACTCCTTTCGCCATTTTCCGTCAAATTTTGGAGGCATTATGCATAGTGGCGGGACATAACGCCGCACTTTTGCCTAAACACCATTGCGAAGAAATGAAAATGGAAATTTAAATAAATATTTCATTTCCTCTAGGGGAATCGATCGATCCCACAACCAGTCACTAGTTTACAGTCACAAACTTGTGCCCCTGCGCCACGACTGGCGAATTTTTAAAAAAATAGAACATAAATTTAATATAATAAATTCATTTGTCAATTTATTCATGATAGTAAAATAAAAAAAAAAGATATGTTTTATTAATGTATAAAACAGAAAACAAAAAAAACTATACCATACATAAATAAATCCAGATCAATCAATCAATCAATTTCACAAGTTCTCGACTAACAGACAACTTCTTACCAAGTCGTACGTAGCATTTGATGTCACTCGTCTGTCACATTATGAAAATGGATGTCGTCATATGACGTCCCCGACACACGCTAGTACCAGGGCCGCATGAGTTGTGAACAGGTGCATTACACATGTCGCGTACGGGCGTGGGCGTGTAGTGATGTGATACGTTATCTTTGTTAACCGTTAACACATGTTGTTAGTGTTGTGAAACTTGGAAACAATTAGCAAAGTGTGTGTAAATGGTTGATTGTTTTATTTCTCTTTATTTTTTTAGGCATTGGGAACTTGGTAACCTATTGTAAAGACACTCCGTTCTTAATAAACACTTCAGCTCCTCACTTTTGGAGACATTGTGTGCTGAGTAGCTGAATGAGTGTGTGCCGTTCTTTTCCTTGTTACCAAAGCAAGGAAATTAAGATATTAAATATTTCTTATCCTCCTCGTTTACAGTCACATGCTTGTACCACGACTGATCTCAATTAATTATTTACTATTTGTAAATGATCTAGATTTAATTGAGGTCAGTCGTAGCGCAGCGGCACGAAGTGTGACTGTAAAACTGACTGGTTGTGGGTTCGATCCCCACTCGAAGAGATAAAATATTTACTTAAATTTATATTTCTATTACTTCGCTCTGGTTTCAAGGCTAAGTGCGGCGTTGAGTTCTGCCACTCAACACGCAATGCCTCCAGAATTCGGCAGAAAGTGGGGAACGGAGTGTCTTAGCACTAGGTTCCCTCTGCCTACCCTGCTGTGTGCGGGATACAGCGTGAAGCTGATTTATTCTTTATTTTTATCTAGATTTAAAATATAGATACGTAGATGTAGAATATGGATTATAAAATATTATATTTATTACATTTGCAATTTTTTTAATCCGTTACAAGTGTAAAAGTTTTGTTGGACCAAGATATTATCAGTATTTTTTGTCATAAAACTTTTTAAATTCTTTCATCTTTGATTCTGTTATGTATGTATTTTATATCACATATATTTTTTCTTTTAACACTATATGTAGATAATAAATAAGTATTGGAAATTATTCCATACTTAATAAATGTTATTTAAACAAAAACATACTAATAAAACATAAACGGACTAAATAATGTCTGAAATAAAGTTTTATTATTTATTTTTATTATTATTATAAAATAACATTAAAAAAACTAAATATTACAAGAAAATATAAACCACATGTTCACTCCATATAAATAAACTCGATCAACTAGATCCGACCACTCCCCAACCACACGTGCACACATTACCACGTGTGAATGTGTCACGTCACAGTCATGTGAGTTTCACAGTCACGTATGTACCAGGGTAGCATCGGTGGTGAGGAGGTTGGGACATTACGCACACTTCACGTACGTGTATGGGGTGTGTTAGGGTGTGGCTGGGGTTGGGGAGCGATCGATGGGATTGTATAATGTATGTTTGTATGTAAATATATATACATAGATACGTTTAGTATTAGTTGTGATATATGAAAATGGGTTTTTATAAAAATTGTGTATTTTTAATATTATTTATAACGAAAAAATGTATGTGAAAATGTTGGAGCTTAAGTTATTATAAATGAAACTGTTTCAGTGCATAGCTAATATGCTATTGTTATAGGTTAGTAAGAAATATGAAAGAATTGATAGAATTCGACTGAATGCTTTAGTCGTATATTATATTTAAGTTTTAAATTTGATTTGGACTGGTAAAGCAAAATTGAAAGTTTTGACATAATTAATTTTTTTTTAGTATGTTTGTATTGCGTCATTCATTGTATGCCTCTTTCACGTTTAGCTAGATAATTACAAAGTGATAAGACACTCCATCCTCTCCCTCTCACGTAGTAAACATTGGATATTTGGTGCCGATTATCAACTCAGCACTTCTCTGTCAAACAATTAGAAATAATTAACGACTATGTCCTAACGCAATCCTCTGCCTACCTTTTTATTTGCGATACAGCGGTTAAAAAGGAACTGCTTTATTCAACTCAAAAATCACATAAAAGTATAAAAACATATTTTTAATAATGCTATTTTTTCTTAATAAGTTAGTAAAGAATTAAGAAAAAAAATAGAAGTATAATACAAGACTTCACTGTCGAGTGTAAAATTTAAAATTTTGTAAAAAAAATAACTTATATATATATCCCGCACGCAGCAGGGTAGGCAGAGGGAACCTAGTGTTAAGACACTCCGTTCCCCACTTTCTGCCGAATTTTGGAGGCATTGCGTGTTGAGTGGCAGAACTTAACGCCGCACTTTTGCCTCGACACCAGAGCGAAGAAATGAAAATATAAATTTAAGTAAATATTTCATCTCCTCGAGTGGGCATCGAACCCACAACCAGTCGGTACAGTCACACTTCGTGCCGCTGCACTACGACGTTGTATCCAAAATATAATAGACCAATGACGGCACAACATTACATAAAAGAATACATGAGGTCCCATACTAAAAAATATATTTTTGTAGCGATTTGTTTAGTTTAGCTATTACTTGCAAAGTAGAAATAAAAGAAAATGAAATTTTGATCATTAAAACTATTGATAAAATATGATTAAGCTAGTGTAACATCTCTGGTAACAACGCAAAGCACGGCGTTGAGTTCCGCTAGTCAATAAGCAATGTCTCTAGAATTCGGCGGAAAGTGGGATACGGAAGTGTATTGATGTGAACGGAGTGTCTTAACACTAGGTTCCCGATTCCTTCTGCCAAGTTCCCTCTGCCTATCCTGTTACGTCCGGGATACAGCGTGAAGCTAAAAAAAAGTTAGAGTGAAAATAAGGTAACGTCAAAGCGCTATCAGATTTTACAAGTTACAACTAAGTCCATCCCGACTTATGATGCCCTGTTACCGGGTGAAATTTTTCTTGAAAATATGTAAACGGACGAATTCTGTTAACCTAGTATGTATTTACAATGTAAGAACGAGCGGTGATTATGATTTACAACGGAACGCGACGCGACGGTGGAGGAATGTTTTTTTTTTTTCAATAAATATTTATCATTTATATTGGATTGGGGCCGTAGTGACTCGTGGCGTGTAAATGTGAACGCGACGGTTGTGGGTTCGATTCTCGCTCAGTGGAATTAGTTATTTTTAATCGCTTGGTAACAAGATAAATCGCGGTATTAAGTTCCGCCGATCAACACGCAATGTCTAAAAAATACAACATTTCCGATTTATCGCGGTGGCTATGGTTTGCATAGTACTTACTTAAATATAAAATACACATTCAAATAAAATTACGCAATTCTCTTAAATGATATAATATTAAACGTAATTTTGTCTTAAGGGCCAAGAAGAAAAATTACATACATACATTATTAGAACAAGATAATTGGATTTTAAATTGGAATTGAATTTAAAATAACTGTAATCTTTTAATGAAAACCTAACATTGAAAAATATTGAAAGAAAAACAGTAACAAAGATAATAATTAAGTATATCTATTTATTTATTCAGATCCATCTTTGGTAATTAATGACATTAAATAAATTTTACATACTTTTCATAGACTGTATTTCCCACATGGCAGCTCTGCTATGGGACTATTATTAATATAAAACCTAGGAACCTAGTGTTTAAGACATTCTGTTTCCATTAAGTCTCTACCGTTAGCCATTTTCCGCCGCATTCTGGGGGCATTGAGTGTTTGTTCGTTACTAAACGCCGTGAATTGCCTCGACACCAGAGCGAAGCGAATGCCAAAGCGAGCGAACAACTAAATATATAAAATGTTTCATTTCCTCAAGTGAGAATCGAACTCACTACCTGCCACGTTTACAGTCGCACGCCTGTGTCCCTGCGCCACAAATGGCCTTGTGTATTTAATGAAAGTTAAAAAAAAACAGCTTAACGCTATATCCCTCATGCAGCATTGTAGGTAGATGGAAACCTAGTGTTAAGACACTCCCTTCCCCACTTTCCGCCGAGTTCCTAATTAAAATGAAGTTGCTTATTTAAGTTATATTAATTGCTTACTTATAGTAATAATTAATCTTGCTTAATTTCAATATTAAGAACTACAATTTAACAAAATAAACGGTATATTCAAAACAAAATATTTATTAAATAAAACAACCATATCTTACAAAATCACCACTCAACCCATATTAACAGCTAACACGTGTTACAACACTAACAATTTTTTTTATGAATGAACCAAATCAAATTCGGGAACGGTGACGAAAATAAACAAGCCACGCCCCTTTCACGATTCACCGCTGTAACGCTGAAATCGTTCTCCTATAACATTATGCTGGCCTAGTACTAGCGACGCTGAAACTACGGTTAGCGTCGCCTGAAATTTCAGCTGTATTGTATGGAAAACGGTTTTCACTGGTGACGTCAGAATGTTGTAATAATATATAAAGTGCCATCTAGTTGAGGACGTTCGAACTATTGAGTACGCTATAAACTTTATAAGACGAAGAGAAGAGGTTTTTTTATCACGTCTGTAGTGATTATTTATTATAATATAAAAAATATATATTTTTTTCTTTTTGCTGTGTATTTAAAGGTGGTGGCAGGTGTGGAAACCTAGATATTTAGTTTATCAATATTTGTGACTGGAGCAATATGCAATTCTGTCGGTTGTATTAATTGTGTGTTTATTGATACGCATGGAGAATAAACGAATATGTCACTATACTCGATTCATTATGGCATGACAAAAAATGTAAACAAAAAAATTCTGTTTCTCAAACTTTATTGTATTTTTTTATTTATATTTAATTTAATTAACGTGGAGTTGTCTATATATAGCATTATTGCTTGTTGTGCTCGAATGTTTTATATAAAATAAAAATTGTATAAAATATAAGGATTATAGGATGCTATTTGTGTATATCCTTTGTATAAAGTAAGAATAGAAAAAAAAATATACAAGTTTTACTAAAAGTTACTTAACTATTAGGTTAATAAAACTTAATATATCTATTATTTAATTATTTATTAGAGGCCCGTCGTGGCGCAGGGGCACAAAGTGTGACTGTAAAACCGACTGGTTGTGGGTTCGATCACCACACGAGGAAATGAAATATTTATTTACATTTATATTTTCATTTCTTCTAATGAAATTAAAATATTAATTGATATATATATAATAATGAAAATATAAAAGAACAAAGCGCGGCGTTGAGTTCCGCCACTCAACACGCAATGCCTCCAAAACTCGGTGGAAAGTGGTGTGTCTTAACACTAGATTTCCTCTGCCTATCCTGCTGTGTGCGGGATTCAGTATGAAGCTGAAAAAAAAACATGACGTAACAAACGTCATAACCAAAACCTTCATTCCTTTAATTATTCAATATATTCATTCATCATCAAGCAGAAATATTAAAACGGGTAGCAATAAAAAAAAATTGTAAAAATAATATTAAAATGTAATTTTTTATAGATTTTTTTTTACATTAAACACCAACCAGTTGTTGCCAACAAACCCACGACCGGTGTGTTGTCCACTGAATAGTTTCAGTGACGCAAATCTAATTATACGTTAAACAAAACCATTTCAGACACCACGTGGGCGCGCGTCGACTTCTATTTACATCGGTTAAACTGTTTAAAAGTTCTAAGTATATATACTATAACTAAATTGTACGATACTATTTTTAGATTTTATTTTGTACTATTTTAAGTGTTATTTCACACTTAGGAAAGAAAAATACTTATTTAGAAAACATATAAAATTGTTTGAATGTAAAGGGACTCGAACCCGCGCCTCCTAGTTAGTTTCAGGAGGCGCAGGTTCGAGTCCTGCTACGTTGAAATTTTTATACGTTTTCAAAATAAATATATAAATTATTAGTATATATATTTATAAATATATATATATATATATATATATATATATATATATTTAGTTTTCTAAATAAATATATATAAATATATCTTAGGATTTATTTCCTTGAAGCTTTCTTTAAATTAAAATAGATATATTTTTCACTTTTATTTTTATACTCGCTTAATATACAACTTAATACCGTAGGTAGTCTAAAAAGAATCCTTATATGTATTATAACAATTAAAAACATATATGAAGATTACATGTAATTTTAAATTGAATAAAATACTAAGAATGATAGAACTACATAAAAGAAACAGGTTATTGTTAATTTTTTTTTTATTATTGCAACATAATCAGCTTCACGCTATATCCCGCACACAGTATGGTAGGCAGAGGGAACCTAGTGTTAAGACACTCTGTTCCCCACTTTCTGCCGAATTCTGGAGGCATTGCTTGTTGAGTGGCAGAATTCAACGCCGCGCTTAGCCTCGACACCAGAGCGAAGTAATGGAAATATAAGTTTAGGTAAATATTTCATTTCCTCGAGTGGGGATCGAACCCACAACCAGCCGGTTTTACAGTCACACTTCGTGCCACTGCGCCACGACTGGCCTCAATTATTGCAACATTACTGTATAAAATAATTTTAAATAACTTTTGAAAAATTTTACGGTATCGACAGTAAACTCACGCCTTTGGGAAACTTAAGTTTAAATTAGGCACGGGTTCAAATCCCGCTCCGTTTAAATTAATATACGTTTTCTAGAAAAGTATTTTTCCTTCTTAACTGCAATTACACTTTAAAAATATAAAAAAATGTTGTAAGTATTATGAAACCGTCAGCATCCAAATCGCATGAAATGTACAAAACAAATGAAAAATACATGTCATTAAACACAAAAACTCCATCTATACCATGATGTCCTGGTACAATTGTTGCTGGGAAAAAATCATTCGGATCCGTTGTGGTTTGCGGTTTAGCCACCCCCCGTCACCCTCCGACCGGTTTAGGGCAAACAATGAACAACCAACACGCTCCACGTTTGGTGTTTACAGTACTCGTATTGAAAGTACTGAGGAGCCTAATTTATTTAAAAATATCTAGATTTTATTAATGTTGTTTAGTTTATTTAGATTTGCTTATAAAATATATGCGCGCTATTTGTTTGTTTTATATTTATAATACCTATATACATATAATATACGAGAATCTCGTATATCCTCCTTCTCTCCTCTTACATAAAACCCACCGAGGGAATCTGTACAGGACTTAGTGACTTTAATATTTTGCCCCATTTTTAAGGCTATTATTTTTTAGGATTTAACCACCAATTTATCGTTTTCAGATTTAGACTTTTTCCTGAACTAGTACTACGTGCAGTGAGAAAGATGTTAGCTGCCAAATTTTATTACGATATTTTTTTCAGGAAATCAAGGGACCAGAGATATGAGTATATGGTTTGAATTTTAACTCGATATCTCCAAGCTTTCCTAAGATAAAGGCTACTGAGATAAAGGCTGATAGACAGACAAACCGACTGACGGACGGATAACAAAGTGATCTTTCTTATTAGGTTTTCTTTTTTTACTACAAGTATAATAAATTAAAATGAATTTATATTAAATTCAGCTTTATCTTTCCAATATATGGAAAAAAAAAATAAAACCACACAAAAAATAATATAATAAAAATAAAAAATAACGTAACCTTTTACGTTTCTCATAAACTAACAATTATAACAAAACATTAAAATAATAAAATAAATAAATATTTAAGAATCGGCATCACGCTGTATCCCGCATACTGCAGGGAAGGCTGAAGGAACCCAGTGTTAAGTCACTCCGTTGCCCACTTTCTAATTTCAATTCGGAAGGCATTGCGTCGACACCAGAGCGAAGAAATGGAAATATAAATTTAAGAAAAAATTTCATCTCCACGAGTGGGGATCGAACCCACAACCAGTCGGTTTTACAATCACACTTTGTGCCACTGCGCCACGACTGGTGTCAGAAATAAATATTTAGAGCTAGGTATATTTAATATAAATACAGAATATCCTAAAACCAGACGTTACGTAGAAAGAAGGCCACACACACACACACACACACACGCTGATTGGCAGATCGAATTGAAACAAATCGTACGTCTAACAGAGCATTTGTCACAATTACCTCGACTGTCGGCTGAAACATAATTGGTAACTGAAGGATATTAGAAGGTCTACAGCAAATAATATAAAGGTTATTCCAAATATATCAAAATAAATAGAAATATTCATTCATGTTGGAGGACAGTCGTGGCGCAGAGACATACCGCGGCGTCTGAGTACACGTCACAGGTTGTGGGTTCGATTAACACTGGAGAAATGAAATATTTAATATTTTCAATTCTTCACTCTGGTGTCGAGGCAAAGAGTGGCGTTGAGTTGTGGAATCAACACGTAATGCCTCTAGAATTCCCCCTCTGCCTACCTTACTGTATGCAGCATTATGACATATAGCGTTTTTTGTGGCATTGCTTGTTTGTCTTTGGCTTGGTGCCAGAGCGAAAAAATTAAATTACAGGCACACCTCTGTGCCCCTGTGCCACGAATGCCACTACTCATTACGCGCCTGATCGGTTTCCAGGAGGCGCGGGTTTGGGTCCTGCTACGTTAATTTTTTTATATGTTTTCTAAATAAATATTTTTCTTTCCTACGTGTGGAATTACACTAAAAACGTTAAAAAGTATTTATTAAATAACATTCTCTCTTGCCATACGATAATTCTTAGTAATAATCTTTGGGTAGCGGAAATTTGTAAAAATCTCCCTACAGAGATGCTAACAACATAAATAAGTTGTAACAAGCGTATAAAAATTATGACGTAGCTTGATGAGAACGTATGGCTTAGTGGTCAGAGCGACTGGCGGGTTTCCTGGAGGAGCGGGTTCGAGTCCCGCTACGTTCAAATTTTTATAACTAATATCTTTGTATGACACATTTGACACACACTCACACACACACATTCCAAGTGACCTATGTAGCTGTCAGCACGTATGGTGTGTCACTATGGAACGATTAACGTGATATAGCTTCGTATAAATATTTGGTATGTTGATTTTGCTTCAACATGGTATGTAGAGTCGGTTTGAAGATAGTCCCCTTAATTTTTGCTATAGTAGAGACATTATTTTGAGTATCTTATTACTAGGGGCCTATGCCCTTTTCACACTTTCTAAGTACTACCATAGAGTAGACATGGCATAGAGCACGTAGAAAGCGTACCCTGTCGTATGCGGGAGATATGTTAAACTAAAAAAAAAAGGAATACTAACATTATATACTGTCGTGGTGCAGGGGCACAAGGGTGTAATCACACCGTTACAGTCGTAACGCAACGGTTGTGGGTTCGATCCCCACTCGATGAAATTAAGTATTATTTACTTATATTGTAACTTTCTTCGCTCCGGCACCTGCGGTGAATACAGCCACTCAACACGCAATGCCGTTGGCTCTAATGCCGGCGGAAAGTGGGGAACAGAGTGTTCAACACTAGATTCTAGAGAGAATCTAGTGTCATCATCAGAGGCCTACTCTTACAAAAGTGTATGTAATAATATTAAATGATTGACGAAAGTTATGATAAATTATTCAATATAGAGTAGAATCAATTAATTTATGGGGGCGAAAAAGGTAGAGCTATATGAATTTAGATATAACAAGGACGCAGTATCGTATTCGAGGGCCACTCGAGATACTGACGGCGTCATCACTTTGATTTCATTATCAATAAGCGCATACGTAGGTGTTTTACACCAGTCTATATTTTGACTGTATACTATTCATTTGGATTGCAAAATAGAAATGGATTAATTTTTTTTTTCAAAAACATCAAATTAAATAAGCAGAGGAAACTTAGTGTTAAAACACTCCGTTCCCCACTTTCTACCGAATTCAGGAGGCATTGCATATAAAGTTGCGGAACTCAACGCCGCGCTTGGCCTCGACGACAGAGCGAAGTAATGGAAATATACATTTAAATTTATATTTTAATTCCTCTAGTTGGGATCGAGCCCACGTCCACTCGCGTTTACAATCACACTTTGTGCCTCTGCGTCACAAATGGCGTCTTTTATTATGAATTATTGTTTATTAATATTTTCATTTCTTCGCTCTGTTGTCAATGATAACGTGCAGCGTTGAGTTCCAGCACTCAACACGCAATGCCTCGAAAATTCATTGTTTGTATATCTTAACACTAGGATCCCTTCGCCTACCCTGCTATATGCGGGATACAGCGTGAAGCCAAAAAAAAACGAACATATCAAATGACACAGACAAATACACAATAAAAAATGTCCAAAGTTCTATCTAAAGCTTTCAATAACGTAAAAGAAAAAAACCATTGCAAAATGAAAGATGCGTCAAAGTAAATTATTTATCAAAGTTGATTCAATTCTTCTCATTTTTCCTCTAATCCACTCAGTGTTTTAATTAAATGAAATGTAAAACAGACTAAATTTATTGAAACAAATTACATGAGGTCCGCGCTCCTAATTAAAGCGCCTTGATTGGAGTATTAGGGGATTTGTTATGGGGTTCCTTGAAAATAATCAATTATGTCAATAGAGGCCAGTCGTGGCGCAGTGGCACGCAGTGTGACTGTAAAACCGACTGGTTGTGGGTTCGATTGCCGCTCGAGGAGATGAAATATTTAAATAAATTTATATTTCCATTTCTTCGCTCTGGTGTCAAGGCTAAGCGCGGCGTTGAGTTCTGCCACTTAACACGCAATGCCTCCAGAATTCGGCAGAAAGTGGGGAATGGAGTGTCTTAGCACTAGGTTCCCTCTGCCTACCCTGCTGTGTGCGGGATACAGCGTAAAGCTGATTTTATGTCAATAGAATAATAGTAATATGTTTTTGTTTTTATGGATCTTAGTTCCTTACTGAGGCCACTGTTTTGATATTTTCATATAGCGCGCCGTTGAGTTCCTACACTAAAAACGCAAGGTCTCTAGAATTGGAAATTACGGAAAATTGGGAATTACCTACCTCGCTATGTACAGTATACAGCGTAAAGTTAAAAAATAAATAATGTTACATTAAATAATATATTACTGAACCTTTAAAAAGATGTAGGTTGTAAAATAAAAAAAAATCATGTTATCAGTCTGACTGAGAGTCTGTCTATCTGTTAGTCTGCCAAGATCCTTTATCTCGAGAACGCTTGGAGAAATCGAGTTGAAATTCAAACCATATATGGCCTCATTATTTCGAGAAAAAAACTTATTTCGACATCTATTTAAAAAAACATACGGCCGTTTATATAGCAAGAAACGCGTATTTCGACACTATAAAGGCAATCAAAATTCATGGGGTTCCGGTTGACTATAATTTATAATGGTTAAATCCTAAGAAATAATAGTCTTAAAAGGGGGCAAAAATTGGTATTAACGCCGCTAAGTCAAGTGAGGTAGCAGCAGAAAGGGCTCTGGCTAAGCTAAGCTTGAATTTCAGAAAAAGCTCGAGATCTCCAATTATTGCACCAAACGCTCGGTGGGCGAGCCCGACTTGCACTTGTCCGGTTTTTTTATATACAAATGGACTTTCTAACTATAAGATAGATATAAAAAAATATACGCTGTAAGAGGTCTCTAATATTTTAACATCTCTCTTGGACATTTCTTTACTGAAAATTCAATTCTAAATCTTCGATCATTTAAACGAATTAAATATATATTTTTTTTGTATACAGTTCGGTGTTTTGAAAGATTTTTCTTATTCAATTTAATTCCAACGCAGTAACTATTCATATTATAATTCTTGTTAAATCCGACAATTAATAGTTATATTTTGTTAAAAGTATTTTTTTTACTTAATTTCGTCTCAGAAAGTTTGTTCATAAATAATCCTACGGTTCATTATATAAAAATATAACTTTAATTGTACCTTTTTATATAGCAATTTATAGATGCCCTAGTGCAGTTCCAAGTCGGTGCCCTAAACGTCGAACTCAACAGGATCCGACAAACAAGAACATATTTGAATATTTTTTTTTGTTTTACACTGTTTCCCGCACATAGCAGCGTAGACAGTGGGAACCTTGTAATCTAGTGATACTTAGTTCCCATTACGATACACTAGGTTTTTCCGCTGAATTCTCGAGGCATTGCGTTTTAGAGTAGCAAAATTCAACACCGCGTTTTACCCCATTACCAAGGCGAGGGAAGGAGAAATAGAATATTATGTTTGCCATACTTGAGAAGTGAAAGTTTCCGGTGCCTTATCTTGGCTTGGGCGGATTTTTGGGAACGGAGTGAATTAGCTCTAGATTTTCTCTGCCTGCTCTACTTAAATAAGTAAATAAATAATGTTTATATAGAATATTACTAACATTAATATAATACCTAAACAAGACCTTCTAAAAGTGCAAGGCTCGATAGAGTACCTAAGTAGCAATACCACAATATATTAATTACCAAGTTAGTCAAGCTTAATGGAAATGTATGTGTAGAGCCGCAGGGTATGGATTGTATTACAAAGTATACAGTATAATATAATTTAGTCACTGATTTAGTTTCAGTTCCTAAAATTAAAACCCGCTGAAATATATATTGAGGCCAGTCGTGGCGCAGCGGCATGAGGTGTGACTGTAAAACTGACTGGTTGTGGGTTCGATCCCCACTCGAGGAGATGAATAATTTCCATTTCTTCGCTCTGGTGTCGAGGTTAAGGGCGGCGTTGAGTTCTGCCACTCAACACGCAATGCCTCCAGAATTCGGCAGAAAGTGGGGAACGGAGTGTCTTAACACTAGGTTCCCTCTGCCTACCCTGCTGTGTGCGGGATACAGCGTGAAGGTGATTTATTTATTTATTTTATTTTTTGAAATATATATAAAATGTTTAGTACCACAAAAACCATGTTGCATTTCATAATCCTTACTGTACTATGTCCAGCCTCACGCTTTATCTTATATTTACACATATCAGGGGAGACAGAGAAAACTTGGATACCTAGCATTAAAATACTCCGTTGCTATTAAGACATTTCCGTAGCGTGAGTGGCGGAATCCTGCGCCGCGTTTTTTCCTTACTAGAGCAGATCTATATAGAGATAGAGAGATCATCCTACATTTACTATATTTAGATATAAAAATTAAAATAAATTAAATTAGCTTCACGCTATATCCCGCACACAGCAGGGTAGGCAGAGGGAACCTAGTGTTAAGACACCCCGTTCCCCACTTTCATTTCATCTCCTCGAGTGGGGATCGAACCCACAACCAGTCGGTTTTACAGTCACACTTCGTGCCGCTGCGCTACGACTGGCCTCATATTATTATAGGATATTTAGATATACTTTATGAAAAATAAAATCAAGCTATAATCATCTTAATATTTAAATATTTTTAATCTATATTTTTATTCGATTATCAAATAGTTTTGCTGATAATTTTATATATATGTTTTAGGGTCTCTAATGTACCAGATGAGATGATTATTATATGCCAACAAAAATGCCTCTCACGTTAATAAAAAAGGATTTTTTACAAAAGTTATTTTACTTTAACTTATATTTTTTAAGACATCACCAAAAATAATATTAATTTAATATTACCTATCTTGCTCACATGTATTTTTAAGTTTCACGCTGTATCCCGCATATTGCAATGCATGCAGATCTCTGTATTCGGATTTCCAGTGTCAAGACACTCCGTTCCCATTGAGACACTTCCGTTTTTCATTTTCCTCCAAAATTTTGAAGCATTACGTGTGGAATGGCGGAACTTAATCAATTTTTAATACAAGAGTTATAAATTTTACATAAAAAACTTGATATGGATGTTAAACAAAAGAGATTAACGGATAGCGCTATGGTATCACAACGTGCTACGTAAAGTTTGAGCGGACTTAACCAATATATTTGTAGAGATCAACGCGTCATAATTTATTGTACACACGTACCTAAATCTTGAATGTTTATTAAAAAAACTAAATATATTTTACTTAAACTTATTTACAATACAATACAATTTACAATACAATTTAAAAAGTTATAAATAACACGATTTGATACCCATCTGGTGATACCAAATTCAATTTCTTAAGCTACATGTATAAATATCATACATAAGTTAAAAATATAAGTAATTTTATATTAAATGGGTGTTTTATTTCAAATATAGGGTCAAAATTTTTAATTTGTATAAATTAAAATTAAAAATGAACAAATTAAATTCGCTTCACGCTGTATCCCGCACACAGCAGGGTAGGCAGAGGGAACCTAGTGTTGAACTACTCCGTTCCTCACTTTCTGCCAAATTCTGGAGGCATTGCGTGTTGAGTGGCAGAACTGAACGCCGCGCTTAGTCTCGACACCAGAGCGAAGAAATGAAAACATAAATTTAAGTAAATATTTCATCTCCTCGAGTGGGGATCGAGCCCACAACCAGTCTGTTTTACAGACACATTTCGTGCCACTGCACCACGACTGACCTCTGTATAATATAATGTATAACAAAATGTTTGTATGATTTACTCACCGGTCCTCCATACTCGTAACCTAACTCCAACGCGACGAGTTCAGCAACTTCTTCACCACCTTCCACTTCTACAGTCCATTCGTCGATAAAGAACTCCGAGTTTTCTCTACCATTATGCAAACTATAATATGCTTTAGTAATATAAACTTGTAACAATAGTAGAGCAAAAGAAATGATTAATAAATTGTATTGAAACATATTGAAGTCACTATTATCTTTGCAGTTAGTACAGTTTTAAAATATTTTTTTAATAAAAACAAATAAAAATGTTTTTTTTTTTCATGTAAAAAGCTAAACTTGGCCCGTAACGTCTTTTCAATGGACACGATGCGACGCGGTCAAGCGAAGCGTTTGAATGAACGTTTACGTTAACAATGAAGACTATTAACGTAGGTATTAAGGAGTAAATTTTTATTATTTTATTTTCATATATTTTTTTAACTATTTAAATACATATTAAATTTAAATTAAATTAAATTAGCTTCACACTATATCCCACACACAGCAGGGTAGGCAGAGGGAACCTAGTGTTAAGACACTCCGTTCCCCACTTTCTGCCGAATTTTGGAGGCATTGCGTGTTGAGTGGCAGAACTCAACGCCGCGCTTTGCCTCGACCCGACGCCCAACCAGTCGGTTTTACAGTCACACTTTGTACCACTGCGCCACGACTGGCCATATTAAATTTAAATCTTGATTATTTCAATTAAATGAAACGTGAACTATATTTAAATATATTTTTTATTTTTCTAAATATATAATTGCTTTACAATTTTTATTAATTTATAAGTTGTTCATTTTTTGTTCTTTTCACGTCATTTCAATAACATAGAGCCTTCTTACATTACATTACTACAGACTGACGATTCGGAAATGATATTTTTCAGCATCACGCCATACCCCGTTTGGTGTAGAGAGAGCTTAGTGTTATTTAACTCCGCTCTCCTTTCCACCAAATTCCGGAGCTAAAGTTTGTTAAATGGCGGGACTTAACGCATTGCCTAAAATGAATATTACTTTGAATTGTTAATAATTTTTCATTTACTTCGAACGTATTTGTTCAATAGTATCGAAATATTTACAAAATTTGTAATTTTTTAATGTTTTCTAAATTGTAGGCACCACATGACAACCATTGCATTTTGAGTATAGGGCTAAGTAGTGACTAAATTAGTTATTTTTCTTTATATATAATGTCGGCTCATGTGATTTGTTATCTTAGGTAATGGAATAGGTGCTTTTTAAAATTTAAAATATAAAAACATGCTCTGCACGTTGCCACAACTATATTAACCAAAATGGTTTTGATCTATTTTCACGCGTAGCAGGCAAGGGGGACCCGGGACAATAGTGTTTAGACACTCGGCCCACTCGGCCTCAAATTTGAGAGCGGTTAATAAACATGTACCTGTGATTCTTCCGTTTCGCGAACGTATCGAACCCACAACCTGCCTCGCTTAAAGTGACACGTTTGTGCTCCTCCACTACGACTGGCCTCAATCGTTAGTAAAGTTAAATAATTATTAGTATCATCAGCGATGATACTGAAAACAGGTACCATCAGTACCATCTACGCTTGGAAGTTGGGATATAGGTGCTTCATTTATAATGTATTTCTATGTACGAAATATAATTTTACACGATTAACGAGTCCTATAATTAATAATAAAGACTGACAACAAACATTTTTTACTTTTTGAACCCTCAACTAATATGATTTTGATGACGTTCGAACTTCACGCTTTTTCCCACACACATCAGGGTAGGCAGAGGGAACCTAGTGTTAAGACACTCCGTTCCCCACTTTCTGCCGAATTCTGGAAGCATTTTGTGTTGGGTGGAAAAACTCAACACGGCGCTTAGTGTCGACACCAGAGCGATATTTCATCTCCTCGAATGAGGATCGAACCAGAACCAATCGCTTTTACAGGCACACTCTGCGCTACGACTGATCTCATAACTATATTAGTAGAGAACATAATTTGTCATATAATAATTATCAACGTCTATATTTGAAATAATATATAATATTTTAAGCTTATACTAAACGATCATAAAATAAACGGTCTGTGGACTTGTTTTATATTCACATATGACGTTAATTACTTTTTATTTTTCTTTGCGCCATCTATTGTAATAAAGCGAAAGCGTTCGATGCAAGCTCTTGACACAAATTCGTATAGCAAAGAACTAAAAAAGTTATAGAGGACGCTATATTATTAATGTTCTTATTACGTTTTTATTTCTTTAAAATAAATGTCACACTAGCATTTTTAAAGATGTAATTGGTACTTTTTATAATAAAAAAATATATATATATATTTGGTAAATAAAAAAAAACATATATAGTTTAGTCTGATTTCCTAGGGATCTATGGGTAGGGAACCTCAGTATCTATCCGTTTCAACCCCCACGTACGTTCAGAGATTTTACGTTGTTCAGAAAATATTTGGGACTTTATGACTTTTTGCAAAAATCGGGTTATTGAATGAAATTGGCTAATACGTCCCGACTGTTAGGTCTGTGGTCATGTTTTTTTTCTTCAATATAGCTCAGTAATAGGTCTCATATCATACAATAATTTACGGACAGGTACTGAGATCCCTTACTCAACACCGTCGATCGCTTCACGCTCTGTATTGGTTTATAATTAATTATACATTTTAATCGTTACTTTTTATTTGAAATTAGAAGTTTTTTTATACAGAAATCCAATCTACTTTTAATAATATACACATAGATAAATTATGATTTATTTTATAATTATTTTTTCTTCTTTTCTCAGGGTAGGCAGATCAAAGACAATATTAAGACTCCCCTTTTAGACGTTACAACTGAAAGCAAAACGTTGGCTACATATAGTAGTTACGGAACTCAGCACCGCGATTTTATTACTAAATATGGGAAATTAAAATGATATAAATTAAGTATTGAGTTAATCATTGCTCCGAATAGAAAATCAACCGCGTTAAGAAATACATATTTAACATAAAATTTGCTCTATATTTTAATCAAAATGTCAAAACGCTCTTTGAATCTTATGCATCTTCCATATACCAAAGTAGTTGTATGATGCATTCAAATTAATTAATAAATTGGAGCACATTTAAATCAATGACAGATACATCCACGCTAGCGTCATGTGACATCTGGTCTTAATGCCACTTACAAATTCAGCACTAAAATTAACTAGTGACTCAAGCGCAACTCCGCTTAACCTTATTGTTACGATTTTTTGAATTCACGCTGTATCCCGCTCACAGTAGTATCTAGTGGTAAGACATACATTCGGTCGGATTGGAGGAGTCTCTAGGGTCCAGATCAAGAGGAACAAAGGTTTTTTTACTGAACCTACTTTAATATACAATATTATAAATTTTAAAAAATAAAGTTTTTAAGGATGGATGTTTATTGCCACTTTCACTGAAAATTACTACATGGATTTAGATGTAGCAAAATTTTTACTGATAGAAGTATATAACTTATATATCTGAGTAACACCTAGACTAGAATTTCGTCGCGCTGGTGTCGAGGCAAAACACGGCGTTGAGTTCCGTTACTCAACACGCAATGTCTCCAAGTCTCTACCTATCCTGCTGTGTGTGGGATACAGAGTGAAGCAGATTTTATTTACGGCGTTAATATATAATATTTCTAATTATATTTTTAATTTTTAAAATAACAAAATACAATTTTAGAACAACACAAATGATTCAACAAGAACTAGGAAGATATATTTTTATTGGAGCATTGCAGCAATCAGTATGTCAGTGGAGCGGAGAGCGGCCGTGAGCGCGCATCGATCAAGTGTAAACAAACTATCTTGTACGCTCCGGTGGCCATGTGCCTGTTTTGTTTTATTTTATTTGGGATATTAATTTTTTTGTGTTTTAAGGAATTTATTTAGATTTTTATATTATGTTTTGTTAATTAGTAATATTTTAATACATTTTATATTTTTTATCATATGACATGCCACTTAGATCTCTTTTTTATGAATATCTTAGTTTTTTATAGGACTCAGAGTGTATGGTTTGTAGACCTGCGAGGCGTAACAAATATGATGGCAAATGTCAGTCTATTTTTTTGCTTCCATAGAAACTAAAAAAAATGTGTCTGAAGACATAAGAAGGTGAAACCTAGCAACTTAGTCTTCAGACTTTGTTCCCATTAAGACAGTTTCGTTACCCACTTTCCACCGAATTCTGGAGGAATTGCGGGTTGAGTTTGGGAACTTAATGCCGTGCTTTACCGGTTTGCCAGAGCGAGGAAATTACAATACTGAATATTTATTTATTTTTACAATCGAAAAGCCCCTGCACGTTGACACTACCTAAAACTGTAAAGGAGAGTCTTGGAAATTTAAAAAATGAATTTCTAAATAGAACAACTTGACATCTACTAGCAGTTTTAATTAGAATTATTGTTTAGTTGTAGGATTTTTTTATTTAATTGCAAAATAATTTTTTTTTTATACAAATTGTTTAACCAAAATAATTAACTGGATCTATTTAGGATCTAAAATATATTTCGAATGACGAAATTTAAAACTCAAAACGCATTAATCTATACTTCACTCACATTTAATACGACAAACATAAATTTCTCAACTGTTCGTGTCTCTAATGTTAATAATTTGATACTTCCCTACTTTTATTCGTCCTCTCGTAAAATAATTTATGGCTGCACTAAAAAAAAATACACACAAAATCGTCCGTAGCCAACGTTACAGGCAGCTACAGTATACGCGCTGGAGTTTATTTTGGGACCAATGCTAGGCGAACTCTATGGTACTCAAACTTTTTTAATAAAAATATAGTCCTATCTTAGTAACTGGAAATAATGGTAGACGAATACGTATCTAAAATAAAAAAATAAATCAGCTTCACGCTGTATCCCGCACACAGCAGGGTAGGACGAGGGAAATTAGTGTTAAAACACTCCTTTCACCCCTTTCTGCCAATTTTTGGAGGCATTGCGTACTGAGTGACAGAACTCAACGCCGCGCTTTGCCTTGAAACCAAAGCAAAGAAATGGAATTATAAATTTAAGTAAATATTTCATCTTCTCTAGTGGGGATCGAACCCAGCACCAGTTGGTTTTACAGTCACACTTTGCGCCACTGCGCTACGACTGGCCGACGACGCATACGTATCTACCCAGTACAATACGTAGTCTTAACAGCAATATTTTTTATGGTTCATATAGATTTACTATTCAATTAGAAGAAACTTAAATAACAAATGTCTTTTTCCTATTATATTTCGATTCAAGCCAATTGTCATTAACAATTTGTAATTCGATAAAGATTTTATTACCTAAGCGCTTCTATGACGTTAAATAATCAAGGAATATTTATTTATTTACCACAAACCTGTACTTTAACTTTTTATTATTTATTTATGTACAATCAAATGTAAAACGTATTAAAATGTTACGATAATGCCATTCTACTTAACATTGTACTTATAAGGACCCTATTTTAATTTTCAAACGATGTAGTAAGATGCGTGAACGTATTTTAAATGTAAAGTTGTGTTTGTACTAGCAATGACACAATGGCTCCATTTATAACACTAATCTTAATTAATCTGCAAAGTGTAGGCTCGAGAAATCATTTATAATGATGAATCATGATATGCTTTATAGGGATGTTACATATCAGGACTAAGTTTGATATGTTTTCTTGACTTTTATTTTATTAATAATTTTATAAAAGTCACATACTCTGAGCAAGCAAAATATTTTGAGAAGCATATTGTAGATTTAAAAGCAGTTTGCAGCTCAGCAGCTTTTATATTGAAATAAGAATTTGCAATTACGACCTCTAAATGAAATCGTTGTTTTTCTAGATACAATTCCAGAAACTTGATAAAAGATATCAAATGTTGTCATTGATATTTTAAATTTATATATATTTATTTATATATTATGTTAACATATTGAAAACAAAAAAATATGTTAAAACCATATTATCATCAATTTTAATTTTATTTCGAATAATCTCATAAACAAAAAAAATTACAACTTTAAAGGGCAAACCATTATCAAAGGGACGAAACGATAAGCCCACTCGCATTTTGCGTGCATTTTTGATATACGTCAAATTATATATATAAATAAAATATAGTTTGAGTGTTTGTGCTTAAACGCATAGCTGTGCCGCAGTCACGATGCGCGTGTCGGTCGGTGCGGCGTGCGCGCTCCTGCTCACTCCTGTCACCCTGGTACTCTGTCAAGACACGGGGTACTATGCTGAGGATGGTTACCGTGACGACGCCATTGACGTGTGAGTTCACTTGTTTCAGTGACAGTGGTGTGACAGTGTTTTTTTTTATTTTGTAGGCGATAGATCTTGATGGTGAATTTTGAGTCAATTGTTGTTTAATATTTTGTAAATTGTGAGGTATTTTTTTTCTTTTATTTTTTTTTTAAATCTTACCTGATTTTAAAATGGTGTTTTAATTTATACTCAAGCTTTTCAGAGTAAGTACATCTTATGGATTTTTGTAAATGAAGCTTTTAGTAGAGCATTTTACAGAACTTAAATAATAATTGTGACTTTGCATTTACTGATACTTCTGAATTCAACAATTAATATTTAATATAAATTAAAAATTATATTGTGAGAATTTCGCAAAAGAAAATACTTAAAACCGACGTGATTGAAACACGAATCAAAATATATCACGATCATTCGTTTTACAAATTTTCTTAAATTTAGACAAAACTTTTGAGAGAAAGATTGCGCGGAAATATCCACAAAACCTATAATATAAAAAAGAAGAATTCCAAGCATGGAATTTATTTAAAAAAAAAAACATATGTAGGAGATATTCGTATAACATAAATATAACATTAAGTACCACTAAAGCAAAATGGTGTCTATATAAACAAGGAACGTTGAAACAAACTAGGAATCATCAAATTACTCAATCATCGAAACAACTCAATCATCATTCATTAACGCACTCGAAGTGACATATTCGACGCTCGTCATTTATCACTGGGAAATGTAACCTAGATAAGAAACTGTACCTAAGCTTTTGTAGAAACACTGAAATGTGTTTGTTTTTATTTTAATAATCAGCTTCACGCTGTATCCCGCACACAGCAGAGAAGGCAGATGGAACCTAGTGTTAAGACACTCCATTCTCCGCATTTCGCCAAATTCTGGGGCATTGCTTGTTGAGTAGCGAAACCAGAGCGAAAAGATGAAAATATATATAATTAAATATTTCATTTCCTCGATTGGGGATCGAATTCACAACCAGTCGGTTTTGCATTCACATTTTGCGCCTCTGCGCCAGGACTGACCTCAAAGAGGTTTTTTGTAACACAAATTGCTAATAGAGTACATAAAATAGACCAAAATAAAAATTACTAACCGACACATCTTATTAATTTTACACAATACAGCGAAACTCAGTAAAATACAAGTTAGTTTCCCCACCTTGCATTTACTGTATAATTTTTATATAAATAAATGCATAAAACAAATAGAACGAACACCCCCATAGCAAAATGTTCTATTTCCATACTAATACCATAAAAAAACATAACTATAATATATTATAGTATTTTGTTCCTAAGAATCTGGCTAGTACCACTATTAATAACACTGGTGCAGGGGCCCACATAACTTAATTGAATTGCAGCTGAGAGCAGTGCGTTGACCCCTTGCATTTTTAACGCGAACTCCGCTCTTCGTATGTGGTGGTTTTATCAGTGAGGGGAAATCGTATTGACAGATTAAATATTAGTTGTATTATTTAATTTTTTTTTTTAAATTTTCGTAAGTTATAGGATAGCTCTTTGCGCTTATCGTTTTTAGGGTAACGTACTTCAGAAAATTAGAACGGAACCCTTATAGGAACACTTTGTTGTCCGAGGAGATAGCGTAGAGGTAGTGAGGTTTTTGTTATTGACAGAGGAGGACGGTGGTGGGTTCGATATCCACTCGAAGAAATTTTGCTCTGGTATCACCGTAAAATCGTGACATTAAGTAACTCGCAATGCTTCGAAAGTTTGGTCGAAAATGAGGAACGGAGTGTCTTAATAGTAAGTTCCCTCTGTCTATTCTCCTATGTGAGAGAGAGGCAATGAATTATGTCACTAAAATAATATAAGAGTATTATAAACATATCATCGAAGATGGAAATATCTTAATGGGAACGTAGTGTCTTAACACTAAGCTTCCTGGTTCCCTCTGGCTAACCTGCTATATGCGGGATACACTGTGATTAAGAACTCTATGTATAACGATAAAGTTTTCGTCCTGGTAACCAATTAATTTGTATGACATCACGCATCCCCGGTATATGGAGCAAATAACTGATAAGATACTTGATAGCAGCCTAGTGTTTGCTCTGACGTCATTGTTTTGTTAATAGTGTTTACAGTATAATAAACATTCATTAATAATTTGTAGTTTTAAATAGTTAATGTTAATTTTATTTATTACATTATTTTGTAGTTCCTAAATTATAATCAGATCTTTGAGAATCTCTCTTCACGCTTTATCCCGCAACTTGTAAAATGTAAAATCCTCTCATTGCCCTCAAAAGTAACATAACTTTTTTATTCCATTGGGTTTTTCTCATTCTTCTGTTATACATGACAAATTTCAGCTTTCTAGGCTGCGTTCCTCAAGGAAAAGTCTTGTGCATTAAAATACATAAGGGAGAACCCAGTCTCAAGATACTCCGTTCTAAACTTTCCGTCCAAATAAGAGTAAAGAGAAATACGGGTGTAGTAACAGAACTTACCGCCACATTTTGAAAATCCGTTAAGCCTGTTATACTATTTGTTAAAACGATATCTTAATTGTATTGTATGGAAGCGTCAGTGCTCCTTTTACGGGAACAACATAAAGGGTAAAATATTATAACCTCATACCTAAACAAATTAATCAGGATACCTCGACACTTTTTAGACGTAGATTTTTTTTATTTCACGATGTTTATCCATGCGTGTATTTCGTGTGACGCAGTTACGCATAGATACCAATAACGTAAACACATACTACTATAAAAATACGGATAAAGGTTAAACAATTTTGATTTTTGCCGCTAATACCTACGACTCAAATTCTTGACAAATGGCATTTTATTTTAAAACGATAATTTTATTATTCATTTTGTGTGAAAAAATCACTCATTTTTGGAAAAAAAATGAATTGTATTAGGCTTATATAGAGTAGTTAAAACTGGTTTCATTTAAAGTGGCGCTGACAAAAACACTCTGTATAATGTTACTGTGTGGCTGAACAATATTTTAAAGCTGGAGAATTTGTTTGGTGTACAACCAGCTACAAATTGAAAAAATATTTTTGTGCTGAATAGTTATGGAGAACGTAACCCACTGTTTTGCATCTTTAACTTACTTCCATTTCACCACAGCTTAAGTCTTAAGTAAAAGCTAGTATATTTCATAATGTTATATTAAAATTGCAGTTCCGACACACACGGGATCTGTCCAACAGATAGGTTACTGCGATCGCGGGAGACGTGCCGCGTGGACGGCGTGGACATTCAGTGCATCCGGCTGAACTGCTGCGAAGACTACAATTACATCGCTGGGCGGTAAGCTAAATATTAATATTACGTTTAAGAAATGTATAATCGTTTTTATTTAATTTTTTCTTAAGCTGTGTGGCAAAGAGAGTTAAAATACTCCGTTGCTCACTCTCCGTCGAATTCTGGATGCATTGCATGTCCAGTGGCGAATCTTAACGCCGCGCTTTTGCCACGACACCAGAGCGGAGAAATAAACATATTAAATATTTTGTTGTCTCGAGTGGAAGTCGAACCCACAACGTATCGTTTACACGCTTGTAGTGTTTATTTAAAAACTAATTTCGAGTTCCTACTTCACTAGAAGATACCTTTATGTTTATGTTTTATATAAAGAGTGTCAGGTTTCGCAAGTAAACGTATACCGCCGCACCGCCCTAAGCACAGTGTCCTTGTAAAGTAACTAGAATAGAATAGAAGGATGGATATATAAACTTAACTTAACAAAGAGGCCAGTCGTAGCGCAGCGGCACGAAGTGTGACTGTAAAACCGACTGGTTGTGGGTTCGATCCCCACTCGAGGAGATAAAATATTTACTTAAATTTATATTTTCATTTCTTCGCTCTGGTGTCGAGGCAAAAGCGCGGCGTTGAGTTCTGCCACTCAACACGCAATGCCTCCAAAATTCGGCAGAAAGTGGGGAACGGGGTGTCTTAACACTAGGTTCCCTCTGCCTACCCTGCTGTGTGCGGGATATAGCGTGAAGCTAATTTTATTTTTTAATTTTAACTTAACAAAAAAGATTAGATTATTCAGCCTTAGTATATAAGAAAATATTATAAAACTAGCGACCTACGCGCGGATTCACTCGCATAAACTTATTAAAATATTATAGCCAAATTGTCTATAATATTTACATTAATCGTAGCTTATATTACATATAAGTTTTGTTCAGTGGTTTTTATGTGAAAGTGTAACAAACAAACATCCATCCATCCAACCTCACAAATACTCGTATTTATTATAGAAAGGATTTCTCATTATGATGTATGAGTATGTATGATTAAAATTATAATAATAGATTCCTTTATACAATTAAATGCCATCTTTATAAAAAGATGGCATTTAAAATAATTGAGCCCATTTAAGATTTCATTAAAATTTGTTTTTTACATTCCACGGGAAAATAAAATAGGGATTAAATTTAAGCTTCCGGTTTTCATTTGAATGAAATGAAAAAAAATATATCTATTAAAAATTACATTCTTAAAGGTAAAGACAATTAAAGTTAATTGTAACTTTTTATAGAAATATATTTTTCCAGCTGCATTCCAAAGACAGTGGAGCCATGTAGCCTACGACTGTGCGAGCAAGCGTGCGCCGTACGGGACCAGCGGATATGGTGCACGTGCCACCAAGGGTTCAGGTTCGATGAAGATAGCTACTTAAGAAAAAAACAACCATTTTGTGTAGGTAAAGTATCAAAATCGTTCGTTTTTTAAGCTTAATACTTTACTATACGAAAATAAGAATCTAGTGATGTTTTTTTCATTCTCCTACCATTCATATAAAGCATCTCCCTTAATGAAAAATCTAGTGCTAAGACGCTCTTTTCTCCAGTAACACACTTCCGTTCCCTTCTTTCCTCCTAATTCTTGTGCCTCGTTACCAAAGGCCAAGAAATGAAAATATGTAATATTTTATTAGCACGAGTGAGAATCGAACACCACATCCATCGCGTTTACAGTCGCTCGTACTAATAAGTTTTTATTTTAATCTTATATAATAAAGTATTAATAATTTAAAATTTCCATTTCCAGACATAAACGAATGTGCCACAAACAACGGCGGCTGCGACCAGCTCTGCATCAACGACCCCGGCGGCCACCACTGCGAGTGCGCGCCTCCCCTCGTCGTCGCCAGCGACGGCAGGAGGTGTATGCGATCGGTAGCTATAGCTTTAAAGGTATATTTTTGTATCAGGCAGATGTAGAATTGAATATCTATTTAAAAGAGCTTCTAATTAAACTTTTTTTTTTAATTTACTACAACGATTCCTTATATATGATATTCCCTTATTATTCCTACATAAATAATAAGAATCATCTCGGCAATGGACAATAATCTTTTCTGTCATCCATCAAAAATCCGTAAAATAACAGCCAGCTCTAAAGTCAGCTTTTCATTTGAGTATTATTGTATAAGTATTTATTTAATACTTTATAGGAGCCCCTACCGCTGGTCCGGGCCTCGTCGAGGTGCTACGCGCCGTGCGACACGGTGTCTTGGCTGTCGAGGAAAGTGAAGCAGCTGAACGACCAACTCCACACGACGCAAGCTGCCCTTAAGAAATTATTAGAGAATCCTATGTTCAAAGGAGAAGGTAAAGGTACAGTTGTGAAACGTTATTTTCCGTGTCTGACGCATGTAGGTTTGTACTATGTAGTTTTTAAAAATAATTCTCCCCTTTTAATTCAGTTATGAAACATTACGTTTTTGGTAATAATTTCCAAAATTTTCGTCTAAGAATAATGGTTATTTTTATTTTAAAAGCTTTTCATCTAAGAAGAACCAGAGAATGGTTGAGGCCAGTCGTGGCGCAGCGGCACGAGGTGTGACTGTAAAACCGACTGGTTGTGGGTTCGATCCCCACTCGAGGAGATGAAGTATTTACTTAAATTTATATTTCCATTTCTTCGCTCTGGTGTCGAGGTTAATGGCGGCGTTTAGTTCTGCCACTCAACACGCAATGCCTCCAGAATTCGGCAGAAAGTGGGGAACGGAGTGTCTTAACACTAGGTCCCCTCTGCCTACCCTGCTGTGTGCGGGATACAGCGTGAAGCTGATATATAAACCAGAGAAACAAAAATCGTTCGATTTCTAAGTAGAAATCGAACTTACAGCCATTGCGTTTAGTCAAGAGTCTTTTGGCTACTCCACAGTTGTAATTTTTAAATAAAGCTTTACTAAGCAGAAATATTAGTTTGTCTCTGCATAATTGTTTTAAACCAAAATGTCTTAAAATACATTTTAAATATATCACTCGAATATTTAAAACAGATGATGGTCGTTTCGCAGAGGGCACGTTCGCTTATAGAGTCCTGGACGCCTCCGCACCATTGGAGGGTGGGTACTGTCGGTGTGAGCGCGGACCTAGAGTATGTATTAATTTTTTTTTCATTATATTTTTCTATAGAAACAGAGGAAATAAACTAAATGGCTCTTGATTCCGATAACTCCGTCTAACACTCCGTTCCCCACTATCCGCCGAATTCTGGAGGCTTTGCGAATTGAATGGCGAAAATAAAAATTCAAATAAATACTTATTTTCTTCGATTGGAGATCGAACGTTTACTTAAAAAATGAAAATATCTAAATAGGCCTATATCTTTTTACAACAATTCACTTAATTTGTATTCTATTTGTTTTGTTATGTTTTTTATATTTAAGTTTCATGTATTCTAGGGCCCAGCTGGTCCACCGGGCATGGAGGGTCCAAAAGGAGACACTGGGGCGCGAGGACCACGTGGGGCTCGCGGGCCGAAGGGATCCCTGGATTTAATGCTACTTTTACTAGCTGATATTAGACATGATATACACAATCTTGAAGAGAAAATCTACAAAGATGGAGAAAAGTAAACATAATTTTATATTTTTTATAAGCATATAAATCAATCTATAAAGAAGTTAACTCAAACGGGCCATTTCAAATTGTCTTCATATACGAAATTTAAACTTTCCAAAAAAAAAATTGGGTCTTTTAAATTTACATTGAATTATTTTTCTATTTTTCTTTAATGGAATTTCTGGAATATAATAAAATATTTTAATAAAAACCTTACAGACCAGAGCGCTTCAACCTTCAAAAAGCCTGGAAACACCAACACAAGCAAGAACAATTAGAAAAAGAAAGTAACGTGGAGCAGGACCTGGAGGCGTACACCGCGCCGCCCGTCGTAGGCGCTGACCCCGTGGAGATATCGCATCATGGTAAGTTGTTAATATATTATAAAAAATACTACTAGTCTTTTATTAATGATTTTTTTTTTAATATATGTGGCTTATTCCAATTCCAACAACCCTCATCTAAAAAGTCATTTTAATATAAAAACATTTAAACAGACAGTTAGTAGGTAGACAATCACATGAAATGAAAACCAAATTCATAAAAAGGCTGTTGCTTTGATAACAGTACAATAAAAAAAAGTTAAAAAAGCTATTTATTTATTTCAACTTCAAAGTATAAAAAAGAAATTTAAATTCTCGGTATGAACGATATTAAACGTAAACTAACGCCACCAAACTTTAAACTCAAGGTACAACAGGAGAAATTAGCCAAAAATCAGAGACCACGACGGACTGGACGCTCGTGAAGGGCGACAGCTACGACAGCACGGACGCGCTGGACGTCGCCGACATGGACGAGAAGCTGCGCCAGCTGCGCCAGCTCGCCAACGCGACGGGGGCCGGCGACGACGACGATGTCGACACGGATTATGATTATAGCTTTTATTAGATATTTTTGTACAAAAAATGAAGTTTTTTTTTAATTCGTTGGTTTATTCCCTTTATACTTTCTTTTTTTAGTTGGTTGGGTATTGAAAACAAAAACTTTGGAATAGACAAATTTATGATTTTTTTACGAAGCTCTACAGCCTGTGCTTTAAAATTTCTTGTAAAGTCTATTTCTAAATTAAAAAAATCCTCGCTCGATTAAATTGAAATTGTGAGCCACAAAGCAAGATCCACAAAATATAATAATACATAAAAAATAACAGCTTCACGGTGTATCCCGCACACAGGAGGGTAGGCAGAGGGAACCTAGTGTTAAGACACTCCGTTCCTCACTTTTTGCCGAATTCTGGAGGCATTGCGTGTTGAGTGGCAGAACTCAACGCCGCGCTTAGCCTCGACACCAGAGCGAAGAAATGGAAATATAAATTTAAGTAAATATTTCATCTCCTCGAGTGGGGATCGAACCTACAACCAGTCGGACTTACAGTCACACTTCGTTCCACTGCGTCACGACTGGCCTCTATATTAGTACATAGCTATTATATTAGTAATACTAACTTACTATTACTAATATAATGAAGCGGAAGAGTTTATTTAGTTTGCTTTACGGCTAAGTTTTTAAAACCAGCAAAAAATTGCTTGTAATGTATAATATATTGTTACGTATAAACTTAAATAAAAAATATCAACAAGGTCATACTGGCGAAATAGAAAAGATCTACTAGTACTATCTATAGTCGTGGGTTCGACCCACGTTCAGGTGAATGAATAAAAACGAAACCAATACATTATAATAGATATTTATTAATCTTTCACAATACATTAACACATTCAACTGGCGACCGACGGTTGGTACTGAGCTGCGAGTCGCTTGAACTCGTTGACTTTAGCGTTGTACTCCTTTGTGAAGGGATGGTCGACGTGCGCGTCCAGCAGCTGTGCGAAGTAACGGGATGATACCTGAAATAAGAAGATATATTAGAAAATAATAAAATTACACTTCCATAGACGACCGTAGTGGCGAAGGGACATAAGGGTGTGACGCAACGGTTGTGGGTTCGATCCCTACTCGACGAAATTAAATATTATTTATTAAGATTTTCATCTTCTTTGGCTGCCACCAAGGCATAAGCCCGGCGTTGAGTTCTGCCACTCAACACGCAATGCCACGAAAAATTCGACGGAAAATGGGAATCGGAGTGTATAAACACTTATTTCCCCCATCTTACTCTGCTTTGTGCGGGATACAAGGAGAAGCTGATTTTTTTTACATTTGCCTACTCCATATTAATTAAAAGTTCAGCGTACTAAACACAACAGTAGCGTGATTGTCTATAACATATGATAATCATATAATTCAATTACAATATATATATATTTTATTTTATTACACAATACACTAAACTAACTCTATGGCTACCATAAAAGCATAATTATTATACTTATTTAGAGAACGTATAAACATTTAAACGTAGCGGGACTCGAACCCGCGCCTTCTGGACACCGAGCAAGCGCTCTGACCACTAAGCCATACGTTCTCATCAAGCTACGTCGAAATTTTTATACAATTTATTGTAACAAGTTAGTGTTCAATGTTACATATATGTTATTTTTAGAATAATACACACCTCGGGTGGTTTCCCGCTGTGGGCAGCGGTCACGGCCAGTCCGAGCAGGAGCTCCGGTTGCTGTGGAGCTCTCGTCTGAGCCTCTGTTAGCATCTGCTCGGCTTCTTCCCACATGCCTGAAAAAGAAATTGTTATGTATATTATATATCATATACTTTCTTTAAGTTCCCGCTGTATCCAGCATATAGCAAGGGAAGTGAAGGAATCTAGAGTTAAGACACTTCATTCCCCATGCACCGCCCAATTCGAGGCATTTTGTGTTTAGAAGCGAAACTTAAGGCCGTGTTATGTCTAGTTATCAGTGTTACATTTTCTATGTAAATAATTTATTTATTTATTTATTTAATAGGAAGCCAACATAATATACAATGTATTTTATCTTTCGTACATAGCTTAGTATAGAACATTTTATTGTACATTATACACTACACTTAAAGGCTAACTTAACATGTAATACATAGATTTGTTCCAAAACTTACATTATTCTATGAAAAATAAAGTAAAACAAAAAAAAAAAAAAGTAGAACCATAACAAAAACAACCAAAACCAAAAATAATTAAAAAAAAATGTTAAAGAGAGTAAACTTATATTTATATATAACATATTCATACACAATACATATACATACATATATATATATATATATATATATATATATATACATACATACACATACACATATATATACATGTACACACATACACACACATACACATATTAAACCACATTAGAAAATTAAAACCTATACTACTGTAAAAAATATTATTGTCAAAAAAAAAAGAAAAAATTGTTTTTTTTTTTTTCTGTTAAGATCTTTAAGCAAATCACCTTTATAATTATTTTAAACTAGTAAAATTAATTAAATGTGTATAATATAAAAAATAATAATAATAATAATCAAACACTAAATAGCTAATTTTCAAAAATACATTTGAGTTTTTCTTTAAATATTTTTCCAGAGAACTTAAAAACATCTAGCTCCTCTTTACCATTTGAAATGAGATTATATAATTGTAAAATTCTATTTAAAGGTGCATTGAGGCCTAAATTAGTTCTAGGAGTCTTACTTATAAAAGTTGGCTTAGAACTGGATGGCCTTAACGGGTTTCTAGGGACTGCTAGTCTTATTTTTTGCACTAAGTCTGGGCAATCAATATCTCCACTTATAATTTTATTCAAAAAACAAAGATCCAAAATATTTCTTCTTGTAGATAGTGACGATATTTTATAGTGTCTTAAAAGATTATTGTAATCATAATTTAAATTATCCTTATAGCATAACGTTCGTAGCATTTTCTTTTGTACTCTTTCCAGTCTGTTTTTGTGTGTTTGATAAAAAGGGTTCCATACAATGGAACAGTATTCCAATGTATTTCGGACATATGAATTAAAAAGTGTTATTTTTGTGAATGATTTTTTGAAATCTTTTGTACTTCTTAAAATAAATCCCAGCATTTTGTAGGATTTTTTAATTATATTTTCTATATGTGAGATAAAGGTTAGTTTTGAATCGATTAAAATACCTAGATCTTGTATTTCATTCAAGCAAGTTAAATTATTACTTTCAATTTTATAATTATATTTAATGTTTCGAGTTTTACGACTAAATGTAATGCTATAACATTTTTGGTGATTTAGATTAAGGTTATTATGTTTACACCACGATATAAGTTTATCTAAATCTGCTTGCATTTTAATTGAGTCGTCTATTGACGAAATTTTTTTAAACATTTTTAGGTCATCTGCATATAAATATATTCTACAATTATCAAAGCAAGTTATTATGTCGTTTATGAAAATTCCGAATAATATAGGGCCAAGGTGTGATCCTTGCGGCACACCGGACGTTGCAATGAAAGTGTCAGACTGATTTCCACCAATTACAACGTTCAATTCCCGATTGTCCAAATATGATGCAATCCAATCAATAACTTTCCCATGGATACCGTAATTCCTTAACTTATGTATTAGAATACTGTGATCAACAACGTCAAAAGCCTTAGCGAGATCAGTGTAGATGCAGTCTACTTGTCCGCCACTGTCCAGCACTTCGGATACATCGTTAATAAATGAGACTAAGTTAGTCATAGTTGATCTATTCTTTAAAAAGCCATGTTGATTTTCAATCATAAAAGGTTTTACGTACCAACTAAGTGATCTGCACATAATTACTTCGAAGATCTTTGAGAAGACAGAGAGTATACAAATGGGTCTATATTTAGTTATATCTTTTTTGTCTCCGCTTTTGAAAATAGCTACGACTCTAGCCTTTTTCCATAAGCTTGGAAATATACCGTCTTCTAGTGACTTTTGAAATAATATAATTAGTGGGTTTGCCAGAGATTTCGCGCATTCTTTTGCAAAAATAGGTGGAATATTATCAGGGCCTGCTCCCTTATATATTTTAAGTTTCTCCAATTGGTCTATGATTTCTTTTTTCTCAATAAAAACATTAGCAAGTTGTAAATTAAAATTAGTATTTAAATTTGTACATGAATTCAGGGTTGAATTGTCATATGTCCGATAGGTATTAGCAAATAATGCATTCAACCGATTGGAAGTAGAACCCAAACCGTCGAGTTTGTTGGTATGGTAGTGAGATGCTGTGCCGCCGTATTTTAAGTAGAATAAAACATATTCTAAAAAAAAAAAAAAAATCAGCTTCACGCTGTATCCCGCACACAGCAGGGTAGGCAGAGGGAACCTAGTGTTTTTGGACACTCCGTTCCCCACTTTCTGCCGAATTCTGGAGGCATTGCGTGTTGAGTGGCAGAACTCAACGCCGCGCTTAGCCTCGACACCAGAGCGAAGAAATGGAAATATAAATTTAAGTAAATATTTCATCTCCTCGAGTGGGGATCGAACCCACAACCAGTCGGTTTACAGTCACACTTTGTGCCGCTGCGCCACGACTGGCCTCTAAAACATATTCTCCATAGCTTTTTTTATAAATGTAATTATTACCAACATCTATTTTTATTTGTTACATATTTTTTATCGATATTTATTTGATAGAAATAAAAGCCATTACGGTGCGGTGAGACAACATCTGACTTTAAACGCAATGATTGCCAATTTAAACTCAAATAAGACAAATTAAATATACTTTACACCAACGCATTATCTATCTATAATATGCAATATCAAATTTGTTCAGAATAAACAATGTCTCAATACACTGGTTTTCTCTGCCTTCTTTACTACAGGTTACATGTTGAATACAATGAGAAAATAAATCATAAGTTAAAAAAGATTTTTTTTATTAAAGACTAGAAAAATGCTTTGTAAGAAATTATTTAAGAATTTCAACATAATTTGAACATATGGTTAGTGGTCTTGAATGGCTTTCCAGAGGCGCAAGTTTTAATCACTTTACTCTCAAATATGTGCGAGTTTTGTTAAAAAAAATAAGAAAGAGTAGAATAATTTGGCAGAAAGTGGGGAACGGAGTGTCTTAACACTAATTTCCCTCTGCCTACCCTGCTGTTTGCGGGATATAGCGTGAAGTTGATTTAAAAAAAAATTTCAAGTAATAAACTACAACAATAGTTAAAACAAATAAATACCTCTGCAAGCAGCAGCCGCAGCGCCTACAGCCGCAGGTCCAGCACCTAATGCACCAAGTCTTTCTGCTAACTCCATTATACTATAGTGTGCATCTTGAACACCTGGACCACCCTGTAAATATGAGATAACGTGGATTTTTACTTTATTCTCATCTCTCTGATATATTTTTTTATATTCAATTACCAACAAAAATATGTTACCTTTCATTAAAAGATAAATAAAATTTATTAAATAATGTATTGTATTATTTGAGGCCAGTCGTGGCGACACAAAGTGTGACTGTAAAACTGACTGCTTGTGGGTTTGATCCCCACTGGAAGAGATGAAATATTTACTTAAATGTTATATTTTCATAACTTAGAATCAAATCCACAGTGTAACTCGTTTACAGTCACACGCTTGTGCTCCTGTGCAAAATTGGCCTACAACTCAGTCTTATTTGTATTATTGTTATACTTTTTTCTTTTTTTTCGAATGGACTTTAATGCTGTTGACCTGGACTGGTCTTGACAGCGTCGCCGGGCGGGGAGGGGCGAGGGTTGGCTAGTAATTTTTTTGTTGCAGCTCGCAATTGAAGAAAAATTACTAGCTTTGATGGATGCTCGTGAGGTGTTGGCGATCGCAGAATGCCCTGCGTAAAATTATACTTTTAGGCAAAAGGCAGAGGGTCTTGGGTCTAGGGAATAGTGTTAAGAAAATCCATTCCCCACTTTCTGCCAAATCCGGGAGGCATTGCCTGTTGAGTGGCGGAACTCAACGCCGCGCTTTCAGATTTCGCGCGAAACGCTCTAATGTCGTGGCACAAGTCTTTTGACAATTTTTATACACATTTATTTACCTGAGCCAAATTAAGCCAACTTTGCGCAAGTTGAGTTAATGTACTATCATCTTCAATATCTTGCAACCCTTTAAGTTGTTTCTTCGCCAAGTCTGGTCTGTTCATCGCCAGCAAGCATTGTAATGTGAACGCACTGAGCTCCAATGATTCAGCTTCATGTATAATTCTTTAATAAAATATATTTTATATATGAAGATATTGTTTGATAATATGACATAGTATGAAGTTGTCATGGAACACAGTCACAATTGTGTATGCAATGGTTGTGTATTCAATTCCCACTTGAGAAAAGAAGAATTTAATATTTTCATTTCCTTATTCTAGTTATAATGCAAAGTGCAGTGTCGAGTTTTGCCACACAACATGTGTTGAATTATTTGATTTATTTACTTATCTTCCAAATAATAAGCTGTAAAAGCCAAAGTTTATCATGCAGAAAGCAATTCAATGGCATTATTTTTTTTCTTTGATGATTGATATTTCGTTATTTAAGGCTAACTAAGAATTATATATTATTTGTAATGTTATATCCTATAATACTCCAGAATAAATAAGCTTTCATACAAAACAAAAACACGTAAACCAGACCAGTACATCCAGAGACATTAGCATTTACAACATACAAACAAAGAAACTCTTTAGCTTTTTTATATTAGTATAGAATATGCACATATCAAAGTACTGAAAAAGTATCCGTTATTAACACAATCCACCTGCTTTCTGCCCAAATTCAAAATATACATAATATTTTAAATACCATGGCAGAACTCATAATGTAGCAACTCTATGTAACCATAAACATACTAATGTTAAGTATTTGAAACATAGGGTTTCCAAAAATTTATAATTCTCAATATACATGATTAAATTGTTTCACATAAAAGATGTAATAACTGGAAAATCAAAGATAATAACTGTTGAAAAACTTACTTTAGTACTGCTTCATAATTCCCTTCATGATAATAGATAGTAGAAGCAACAATAAGAAATATATCATTTGTTAGCTCTGTTCCCTTTGCAACCTATAATGACAATTAAAAACATTAATACTCATGAACAATTTGAAAAGACAAACAGATGAGAGGTTGATTCCCATTCAGGAAAATAAAATAGATTCATATCCTCTCTGATATCATAACAAACCACAGAATAAATTTTTGCTGATAAACACTATATCTCAGAAATTGAGCAAAAAATGGTAAATGCACTAGTAATCTTTACACTACATTCCCTCTGCATACTAAATGCAAGATATGTGAAGCTAAAAATCAATCTGTACGTTAAGTAAGCTGGAAAAGATTATTAATTTTTTTTTTCTCTAGCAAACCAAACATGTTTCAACTTACTCTAGCATCAATCTCAGACACTATAGCTGGCTTATTGGCACCAGGGGATAAATAATCAACCAGTGTCTTTAATGGTTGTAACATAGGGTCAGCACTTTTTAGCTCTTGTAAAACAATCCTATAGTTGCCCTGTGCAATATACGATCGATACAGAAAAGCATCTCGCTGGAGAGCTATGAGCGGAGTTGATGGCTGCAAAGAAATAATAAATTAATATTATAAATTTCTTATTTTAAATTCCTATTGCAAATCAATTTCATATGACTGAGAAAACTAGCTCTAAGAGAAGTATTTTATAAAAACTTGAAAATTTATTACAAAATTACACCAAAACAAATGTCAACACGTCATCGGTATAAACAGTAGCTACTTTTATCGCAATAAAAAGCTATAACTACATTTTTGATACATTTAAAATATCACTTACGTTTACATTTTGCGCTTCATTTATGGCTTGTTGATAATTTCCAACATAATATGCATTTTTAACATCGAAAAGCTCATCGACATCCTGCTGCTGACGTGCCATTTTGACAACAACTGACAGCTGTCAGGCAATAATAAGCTGTATAGTATATAGATAACAAATGCTTAGTCGTTCAAAAAATTATGTACAGTCCTTTTTACTTGTAGGACTTTTAATGTTTTAATAAAATGAGCAAGATTAAATATTATTTTATTAAGTTTTGACATTATTCGTATTTACAATAAAAACTATAATTGTAGGAACGACTTCGAAAATCTTATTTGTTGTCTTCCTTAAACTACATCATTAAAAATATTGTCTAAATACAGGGAATTCCCATTAAATGTTTAAATTTTAAAAATGTAATAATACATTACTATAATGTTCATATAATAGTAATTTTTATATTAGATATTGTACTAAAAATATATAGTCCAGAGCTGCTTATAGTTGTCTATTAACTGCCACAGAATGGCTGCAGTAGTTACATGTACCTCCTATATATTATGTTTCTTCTATAGAGCGCTTACCATTAACTAAGTGTTTTTTTGGAAAGTCACTCAAGGACTTGGAAGCCAAGTTGTTCATTGCCAAAAAATCCTAATATAGGATTAAGAAGCCATAAACTATAACGCATTTATTTGATTCACTGCACTTTATTTGCACTCACACGTGTCTCTTCACCTTTTTTAAAGGAGGACCAAACATCATTAGAGCTATTAACACGAAAAAAGAATTGAGATTATTTTATTATATGAATATTGTTATTTAACAAACTATGGGACCGTAACAATACAAAAAGCGTTAGACCATATTATTTGCTTTAATTATAATTTAATTTTATTTGACATAATTTTTTTTTACATTATAATTTAATAACGTAACATTAACTTAAATTAGACATTCTTAGAAGGAGATCAAAATTTTGAATATAAGCTTAAGGAAAATTTGAACAACACAACAACTTTTTCGGTACTAACACAAAAAATCCAGAAGCTCTTTGGAGAGACTAAAGTGATCAATATTTTTAATTTTCAACTAGTAAAATAAAAAGGGACATAAGTCGTCAATGTCATTTTTTAAATATATAGGAAATGAAAACGCCCCTGAAAGATAAAGAACATGTGCCTATATTATATACATAACATTATTTTATCCTAATCCTATCTTAAAAAATAAAAAAAAATAAAAACTTTTATATTTTTAAGCCCCAAGCTATCTTTAACTTTTAATAAAACCTGTTGTATTAAAATGTTTTTATTTCAAATTTCTGTTGAATTTCATTTTACCTTTCCTCTCCATAAGCTTGAATGGATGTTTTGTGTCTGTGTCAGTAAATCTAAATTAGTTTCACTGCATAATAACATTGCAGGTAAAGTACCTTTATACTTTTTTCATTGTTCTTGCGATGTTACCTTGTCTTTGTATTCAATGAATAAAATACTGTGTTCAATAATTTCGTTTTGCAATAGAAAAATAATCCGTTAAATTTAAAATATCGATGGAATTGCGTATTGTTTGACGGAACTCAATGCTCGCCTTGGCTCGTTACTAGATCAAAGAAATAAAAATATTTAATATTTAATTTCCTCGAGTGGGGATTGAACCCACAACCACAACCATTATAGTCACACGCGTGCATCACGACTTGCCTCAAAACTAAGCATATATTTAAAAATATATTATTACGTTCGATATATCATAGATTAAATTTGTTCCGACCAAAACAAGCCTCTGATTCACGAATGAATGATTCCTCGTTTCTCTGAACCGACTTGAGTTTCTGAGATGCTCTTGAGTTCATAAATTTATTTATTACTACCGTAAAGTAGATGACTATACATGTACATTTGCATTTTTCGCGATAGATAGATATTCCGTATGTAAAATGGGAAACAGAGAGAGAATAGTAATATGTTACGCAGATGGAGTCATTTGTTACTTTGTACTTTCTACGTATCATAAAAATATCTTAAATTTTGAAATTAACCTAGTGCTCTACAATATTTAGCTAATTTCTTTCAACATTGAATGAATGAATATTTATTATTTAATTTTTCACCCACCTCTAGTTTAAATATATTTTATTATAAGATTATAATAATAATATTAGGTAAACCAATAACCATAAAAGTACAACAAAACGAGCGTGCCTCTGGCGCCAGAAGACGTGGGTTCAAATTACGTACGTGACGAATAATCGGTTGAAGTGATTTCCTGCTAAACTTCTTAGCCTTTTTTTAATGTAAACACAAAATAAAGAAAAAAATTAAAAATAAGTCTCTTTTTTATAAGATTTTTGATATGAGTAGCAAGGCAGGGGAAACCTCACCTTGGTTTATCTCAGAGCACACAGTATCGATGGTACTGAAGAAAGGTCACGTAAAAAGCAGGAAGCCTCGGAGGTTCATGATAATGGACAAAGTGGTAGAAGTATGCAGCGACTGTGGCGTTTAACGCTCAGTTCTCCCCGGCTACCTCGCTAGAGTTAACGTAAAAAATTAAGCGTAAAACTAAAATTTTTATTCTTCAGTTTTACAATTAATCCCGCATTTATCAGGGTAGGCAGAGGAATACGATACTCCTCTCCTCACTTTTCATCGAAGTCTGTTTAAATATTTCATTGGGAATGGAACTCACAACCTGTCACATCACACCCTAAGTGAACTCAGGCCTAAAAAAATATATTTTAATTTTAATTACCTATCATATAAAAATATACATGTATAACTTTCAAATATAATTAAAACATTCTTAAACACAATAAAATTTTATAAATAAAACGCAAGAACAATGTGGAACTATGAATGAAGACCGCGCTAAGTCTTTACAAAGTATAATACTTCATTTATTGCTTTATATTCCAACTTGGTACCTCTGTAATGACCGGAGAGATAGCATTGAGTATTTCTTTATTATTTAGAGGTGTTAGTGGTAGTATTGAATGGAGGCCAAATTATTTGTAATGTTTACTGTTTATAATGGATATTGTGTTATAGAAGTACCTACATATTTGTCTAAATTTATATTATAATCATTTTTTTGTTTTTATTTTCTTATTTTAACTTAATTTAACTTAGCTTCACGCTGTATCGACAGCGGGGTAGTCAGAGAGAACGGAGGTCTCTAAGTACATCTTTCGTATCGTTCACTGTCATCAACCTCTTCATACATGACCTCTTGGGTTCCTCATGCTTTTCTACGTGACCTTTCTCCAGTATCTTTGATACTATGTTTTCGAAAGTCAACCGAGGCCTCCTCCTACCTCTCTTACCGGAGAATTTTGCCATCATAAATCTTTTTTGCCATCCTTGCATCACTCATTCGTTTGACGTGCCCAAGTCACGTTATTTTTTATATCATGTATCTTAATGCATGAATAACGAATAAAATTTATGGGTCAAATGATACCTATTTCAAATAAGGATTCATGAGGTCACTCAAATTTTTCTTGTTTTGTTGTAAATAAATAGAATCGGTAACCTTTAACTTTATGGATAGCCACAAGCACGAGGTCACTACCTAAGATAACTTATAATTTTTATTATAACCACACCACTATATAATTATGAAACATTACTATTAAAGAACTATTTTATAGCCAATATTTACAAGGTAATTTTTATAAAAAAATATTATTAAAATACAGTTAAAACATGGCTTTGCCATATATATATATATATATGTACACAGCAGGATATGCCGAGGGAACCTAGTGTAAAGTTATTTCGTTAACCATTTCCCTAAAAAAAAGTAAAAACATATTTTTAAATTAAAAGTACTATCTATACTTAGATTTATTTGTAGAGAAGCACCTTCTTAGAAAATTACATCATTTGATTTATTACACGCTACGACAGGTAGGTGCCAAATATATTTTTTTAAAGGAATGTTCCAGGCATAGAATTTGAAATTGTAGAGCTTTCGACACACTGGTCTTCACAAAAAAATTGGCATAAACATACGTAGTCCATCCATTCATTTCATTCAGTCATACAAAACTTTTACAAATAAATCATTTGGCATTAAAAAAAACGATATCATTCAACATCGTTTCATTGAAGTCACTACAACAACAATGACAGCTGTCAAATTTAATTTAGTCCACTTCCAGTGAATTTTACATTTACACATCTAACTTTTTTTGAAAACATATAAAAAGTTTTGGTTGCCGGACTTGAACCCGCGCTACTCTAAAAATGTACATATTTTTTCTAACTGGAACAATACTTTAAAAATATTTATTAATCCTTACAGTGTTTACTGTATAAAAACCTAAAAAGAAATAAGTAATATAGGGGATACCGCCATTGAATTGGGTAAAATCCTAATTTTAAGTTATAGGTAAATAACTGACTCATCATAATAAAACAGGGACATGAGTAAGCAATTTTATTTGTTTACAGTTTTTTAAACTCACAAGGGGGTTCCTTTACGAAGATTATTAGGGCGTTAATGGCTAATTATATTAAAAGGAGGGTAAGGGTGTAAAAGTAGAAGAAGATTTATCAAAAACTCATTAGAATCGAAATAAAAATAAGTTGAAGATATAATTTAACTTTTGAAGTGTTTCTTTAGGTATCAGATACAAGTAGTAAATAACACATTATAGACATCTTATTTAAATGAACTTGAAAGCTTTTAATTCGAAATTTCATATAAACTCTATAATAGATTACATTTTTTAATTAGATTTTTTAATAGAACAACTTTCAAAAAAACACCTTAAAAAGTCAATCTCTAACATTTAACAATAGAAACCGTCCAGCCAGAAAACTTCCAACTTCAACACGATATACTGAGTTGCATCCGTTGGCCACCAGCCCCGAGCTAACGACCAAGAAACGCTATAACCGCCACAAATGCAGGCCCGGTGCACCGACAGATGTTCCAGCCCTGAGAAAGGTCTCAAAGGTCCTACCTCAGGGGTCATTGCCATGAATGAATTTTTGCATCGCGAATCTTATCGGCGCTATTGGGGTGAGATTTATGCGGTGGGAAAGAAATTTGATTTGATTTTGTTTGTCGAAAAATTATTAACTAACGAGGATTTACCGATACTAATCTGGTTATTTATATCGAATTTTATGTTTTTTTTGTATGGTAGCGTGTGTCTGTCTGTCTGTGACTAAATTATTTGAGGAGGTTGAGGTATAATAAAAGTATTATATTAGTGTCATTGTATAGGTAGATAGTTTCTTTTTCTCAGTTTCAAGCTGTATCCCGCATGTAGCAGGTTAAGCAGAGGGAGTCTAGTGTTAAGACACTCAGTTTTCCATCTTCAACATTTTTGCCTTTGTACCAAATCAAAGAAACTAAAATATAAATAAATAATAATAATGCAATCCCTCAAGTAGAGATTGAACCCACAACTGTTATAGTCTCACAACTGTGCTCCTACACTACGGCCTCTACGTGTGTAGGTAGATAGTTATTTATTATAATTTCACAGTTCAAAGAATTAACATTGGTAATAATTAATTAATTAATTAACTAAACGTACATATAACCTTATAAATATTGAAATGTGATCGTTAATTAACAAGTAAAATAGATTTTTCTATATATCAAGTTTCATTTTTATAGTTGATGTACTTGTGATTAACATGAATTGTGCTAATAGATTATATTTTTGATAAAAGATAGGTAATATCAAAAATGAGGCCACCGTGGCGCAGTAGTACAGTATCTAACTCTAAACGCGATGGTGGTGGGTTTCAATACCATTTAAATAATCAATTATTTCATTACTCCACTCTGGTAAGGCAAAGTTCAGCGTTGAACTCCTCCAGTAAAGTGGAAAGTAGAGAACGAAATGTCTCAACACTAGATTTTTTTATCTATTCTGCTGTATGCGGGATAAAGCGTGAAGCTAAAAAAATATAATAAAATAATAAAAATTACCAATGTAACTCCAAACTTAAAAAAATGTTTAGTTATTAATATACATAACTAAATGTTTTGTAAATTTTATTACGAACTCAAACAATAGTCCGGAGTAGTGCAAAGTTCAATGCACCCTCCTTAGTGACCCTTTTTCAACCCTTACGACAGGCTCCACTCGAAAATGAAGAACTTCAACAGAAATGGTGTTTCCGTCCCGTTCTAACATTATAGAGTAATGTTCCTGTCTCTGTCATACTATAGAGGAAAACGGTTGCATCATATGACATGTTCAAAAATATTGGGATTTTTTTCTATCCAATAGAGAAGTATTATTTGCATGGACTTCTTTATTAATTGGTTGTATGGACTAGACTTAACAAACTAGATATGTCCATATAATGTAAATTGTGCACCCTAATCTCAGAAACGGCTTAAGCAATTTAATTAAGATTTCACTATTATATTTTGGCAAGCTTATTTTAACACTTAATTTTTATAGAAAATCGGTTCATAAATAAAAATTTTATCAATATAAAATATTTTGTTCGATAAAACTACCATAAATTAACTATTTTAAATTAAATTAGCTGAAACTTAAGTTTCAATATAGATAGTATCTTTTAAATGATAAAGTTATTAGAAACGAAAATAACAATAACAATTCAGATTAGTAAATATATTGTGTAGTTCAAGCGGGCGAAGCCGCAAGCGGGTCGCTAGTATAAAATAAAAGACTGAAATACTTAATATAAAAATATAGTATGTTGTTATATATTGAATGAAATCAATAAAAACGGCATACTTTTAAACACAGTAACCTAAAATATTCGTCTTCAGATGTTACTAAGTTACAAGAGCTTTATAAATTTCAAACAATATTAGGCCCGAACGGTTGAAGCATTTGTTTGAGTTTTTTCTTCTTATTTAAATCTTTATTTTTTAAATTGGAAGTCTTTGATCTTTCGCAGGTGATTGTTAGCAATCTTTAACTGCTCCCAGCGATTAAAAGATTACGTTTCAGTTGTTTTGTTCAAAAGTTGAGGCAAATTAATGGCGGCGTCACGACGCGGGGAACTTTTGTGAGTAATGCTAGAGAAAATCGCGTAAATTTTTAAAGTTACGGTATTTAGGTACAACTTATTTGAAAGAAAATTAGTAGCAATTATTATTATATATTATAGATTAGAAGCAATTCCTTTTGACATTGAAAATAAGTAACATCATTATGACACTTTCTCTATACGGCAGTACAGAAAGACATAAACATATATACACACGGAACCTAAGGCCACACTCAGTCCAATCAAAATCATAAATATTTTAAGTAGAAATTACTTGTTCCAACAAAAAACTTGGTGAAATCTTTGAAACAAATTTGCCATATTCGACCCCCGGCGTGTGAAGGTCGAGTTTACATCTAATATCGGGTTAAAAAAATCTACATAATTAAAATAATATTGTGTAAAAACCGTAAGATCTATTTTGTATTTAATATTAATTGTTTGCTTTATATAATATTATTTAAGTACTCTGAGCTAGAAATCACAGCTTCATACGCGTTGATATCGAATGAAAGCTCATATTTTTGATGACATTTGCCTTAATGAAATTAATTGTTTTGGGTTTCTTTTATGGTGATTTTGTTATTTATTAAAATAATGACGTCATTGTGGTTTTATATGGGTTGGTTTTAATCGAACTTTGGTGTTTTTAATAGTTCAGAATTTAGAAAATTCTTGAGCTTATATTTGTATTAAAAAAAATTCAAGATGCATCAAATAAGTCCAAGGTGGTTTTATATTAAATTCTCACGCGCAACAGGGTTCTATACTATTATACAGATCAATCAATATGTTATATTTCAACCGGAACTTTGCTTCCGATAAGAAAACACAGAAAAAAATATATTTATATATAAAAACCAAAGCGACCGCGTAAACTTCGGTGCTCCAAAATTGATTCTCCTTACGGAGCTTGTCTGAACATCCGCTCTGGTAGACGGCAAAAAAAAATTTCTCAAGCACAATAGGCCGCTTCGCATCTGCTATCCGGCGTTTTATACGCAGATGTTCTTAAAGGGGCCACAAAAAAAAAATCTGTACCTGGGTACTTTTGTATTGCGACGTACGTACTTACTTCTTAAACTTCACTTGGTTACCGCGAGGGTGACGCTGTCGCTAGCGGGACATTCCCACGCGGCTATTGTTGACGGAAGTCGTTGTAGGACTGTAATTTGCTGATACTTATGATGTGATAATGTTGGTGATGTCGATCCTGAGTTAGTTATATCCGTTCTCATATTTAAATTAATTAAAAAATATATATTTTAATCGAATTAAATTAGATAGCAACGGTATATGGGGAGATTATTAAGATGACAAAAAACGTTATTACAGTGGAACCGATAGCGAAGATAAATGCTGATATTATAATGTTAAGTTTGGGTAAACGCGCTCAGGAATCTCAGGAACTACATTGAATTGCAATTTTTTTGTGTTAAATTATCTATTTCTTAAGAAAGACTATACACTATATTAGGTCACGTTGATCATTTCGGTGTAGTCCACTAAATCTGTGGTCAGAGTCACCTTGAGCATTAAGAATCCATCTGACCACGAGGCGAAGCCTCAGGTAAACGTTAGGTAACCAACCGATATGTAAAGTTAGACTAAAACAATCAATTGAATAGAGAAAACAGACAAAAAACGGCCGGAACCGTTTTTTTATCAAGTATGTAATATAAAAATATGAATGTACATTTTCACATATTTTTTTTATTTCACACTTAGGAATTTCTAAATAAGTGTGTATAATCATCTCAAATTTAGTTAAAATTAATTATCATAGAAAGTACATGATCCAGAAAATTATCATTTCTCAATCCTGGACACCCCAGCATACTGACATTGAACTAAATATTAAAAAAAATCGAACCTCCGAATCTTCTCATGTATTCTACAATAAGATTGTAATTGTGTTGCTCATACCTATGACGGCTGTACGTTACCTTACCGCCATTGTCATTTTGAACCAACATCGTGAAAGCCTTTGGAGAAACTTTTGAAGCGTCGCGTTGTCTAAGATTTTTTATTTTCGTCTTACACCTGGTTGCGTAGTACTATTGTTAAATTTTTAAATCAAAATAAATCCGTATTTCTTTGTATATAAATATATGCTTCTTTTTATCTTTACAAATCTCTCAGACAATTCGGCGTAGGTAAATAATGGTACGTAGTCGTAGTCACAAAAGTGATGATAACAGCAATTACCTTAAATACTGTTTTGTTTATTTTAGCTTCTTCCAGTACAGGGGGAGTATAGTATTAAGTCAGTTTCCACCTAATTTTCGAAATTGTGGAGGATAAGTGGAACAACTCAACGCCGCGTCTTATCTTGTTATCACTGAGAGGAACCACAACTAATTAACTCGCCTGAGCACCGATCAAAGCCACAACCTTCTCGTTAACTGCGAGACGCAGTACCACATTGCCACAACGATAGCCGAAGTTAAAAGTGCCGAAATGCAAAATTTACCATAAATACTCAAATTAAAAAAAAAAATCTTCGACCTAAATTTTATATAAATACAATAATAGCAACCAATCATTTTAGTCTTAAAATCTACAAGGTCAAGTAACTATTATGTTAATAAAAGGTACAGAAACGTGTTCATAACTCAAGTAGCTGGGGACCGAACTTGTCAATACCGCTTTGATGTCTTGTTGCTACCGACGATTTATGTCTAGGAATATGGAACATAAATTATCTATATAAAATAGCCCGAGAAATTGTTTTTCAGACATTAACTTTATAGATTACATATAAAATAGATAGATTTCTAGATGAATAGAAATTCATGATTTTATAAGGTATTTAACGATTGACAGTGAAACGCGCCTCATAGAAAAGTAACTGATATGAAAGTGAGAGAACAAGAATTTATATCAATAAGTTCTTGGATTCTGATGGTTTTTTTTAAATAAAATTGAGCAAATGAAAAATAAAAATTAAATAAATTGAATTAGTGTGTAGAGTGGCAGAACTCAACGCCGCGCTTTACCTCGACACCAGAGCGAAGAAATGGAAATATAAATTTAAGTAAATATTTCATCTCCTCGAGTGGGGATCGAACCCACAACCAGTCGGTTTAACAGTCACACTTTGTACCACTGCGCCACGACTGGCCTCTGGACTAGACTGGGATTTTACAAATTTTAATTGATTGAATTGAACTCACACTTACCGCTCGACCTAATTAAGCGAAAATAAAAAAAACATTGTGTATATTTTTGTAAACTTACGTTTCTTAATAAGGTTTAAGTTTACAATTCAGTTGTTTCATTTTATACAAAAAAAAAAAAAAAAAAGAAAAAAATAAATACACCGATACGTTTTTTTTTTCATTATAAACGCTACCCCGTCACCGACTCGGGTCAGGTATAAATTTAAAATTCTCCAAATAAGATCGCTGTTTTACTTGTTTGTTAAAGTGCCTCGTTCAGGCCCGCCAGGCCCGCCAGGCCCGCCAGACCAGCTCTAATTATAATATGTTGTAAAGAACCCTTTTCTCAGCAAGTTCCCTACTTGCTCAGTTAATAATAAATCTTCATGCGGAAAATGGATTTCAATGCGGTATTTCGTAACGTCGAGTAAGTAACCGAGTACTTGCCGTACATACACTTTTTATTTCAAATGTCCCTGATTTTTTTTTAATTTTATTTGTTGAGTCGTTGCTTTTAATTAAGTATAATATTCTAGTTTGCTTTTTTTTCTGTCACCATCATTTACTTTTAGTGATAAATGTTAGTCGAATTCAAATAATAAAATAGTATATATGTAATATAATTTAAATAGTTAACTTATCCATTTTATGAGGTCATAATAATAATTAATAGTATTTAGCTCATTTAGGGTTCAAGCTTAGAAATTTTAAATTTAACTATTTTAACCGGATTAATCGCGTTAATTTTGTATTTTTATACATTTTTGGAAACCCGACGTTTCCAACACTTTGCAGTAGTACATGGTCACGGGTAGACTGAAAATCAAAGAACTTATTCAAGTTTAGAAAATCGACAGCACCAGCAACTTAATCAGATGACATACTACAGCTAAACATTGTATCACGCGCATAGAATGGTATTCAGTAGGAACCTGGGAACCTACTGTTAAACACTCTATTCATATATTAAGACACTCTTCGCTGTTGAATGGCGGAACCTAACACCGCGCTTTGCCTCGTTACTTGTGAAAAATATATGTATAAAATTTTACAATTTAACCTTTTTGATAATGAAATACAATTACGGCCCCTACAATTAACACACGGTTTATCTTGTTGGTTCAGTGCCGTGCTTTGTTTTGTTTACGGTTTGTAAACATGCCGCTGCAATGTTGTACACCAGGGTAACAGCCGAACATAGGAGGTGATTCTAGTGTAGAAAGAGTTTAGACTATCTAACTACATAAATATTTTGCTATCTTTTTTTATCCTTTAGGTCTCAGAAGTAATAAGAACTGAGAAGAAACTTTTACTTTAAAGAGAAATCCGTTTTTAGACGATTTTTTAGTAATTTTTTATATTTTCTATTAATCGTTAAGTGATGTCTTCTTTTGCACCAAAAAAATATAACAAAATAAGCAGTTTTGCTTAATAGACAGTACCTTGTGTATTCACCCTAAAATTAGTACCAAGATTTACTTGTAAAACAAAAACGGTGTTTTTTTTATTTACTTGTAAATCCCTATTAGTTATATTTATATTTAATATTATTGGATCAAATATCGTAAAAACAAAATAAATAAATCAAGGTAGTGGTATAGTAACTGTAAGTAAACGCGACTATTGTGGGTTCAATTTCCACTCGAAAAAATTAATATTATTTAATAATATTTCGATTTCCTCGCTCTGCTAACAATGTTAAGCGTATGCCTCATCCGACATACAGTAGGGAACGCAGTGTCTTAACATCAGGTTCCCTCTGTCTACCCCGCTATAGGCGAAACACAAGTGAAACTGAAAAAATAAAATAAAAAACAAACATTCTTAACATAATCAATTAAGGCAACCCAATAAATTATTGAAAAAGATCAGATAATGAGTAGGTACGTTTCTAAACAAAGTTTAATAACTACCTACCATGTTGGCAAGGGGTGCCTGGGATCGAGTCGGTCAAGTCGTAGGTAATAGGAATTAAGATTCTTCGATAGAAACATTTCATTTTTACAAACGTTGACGGTCTCTTTAATATTTTGGCTTTTTATATTTATTAAGTACTAAATATTAATGTAATTTCTATTGTTAATAAAAATATGAGAAAACATACTTAATAGGAAATGATAGATATAATGTATTTTCTCTATAGATTAAGTAAACTATATATTAATCTTAATTCCAAAAAAAATGTCAAACGTGGATATGAAAAAAAAACAATATGTACAGTTTGTTTTTCATAATTCCTATTCACTAACGTTAAGTAAGTGTAATTTCTTTTTCTTTTAAATAAAACTACAAGAAAATATAAATGTAATAAATTTAAGTTCGTAAAAGCAATATTTTACATTAAATCTATTATTATTTAAATTATTGTTAATAAAAAAACAATTATAAAACATTTTTTTTCCACAAAATCAATAAAAACAGCCAAATAACCATAGAGTATATTTCTAAACAAAGCCTAATACGAGTTGGCAAGGGGTGTCCGCACTCGATCAACTTCGAACGGTTGTTTGGCGCTATTCCATATCAAAGGACAATCCGTTGGGCCACCGACCGTTGCGTCAGACACGAGACGGTATTCGTAAATGAACGCGGTCTAGACAGTTTTTAGTAATAAATTGTGAAGTTTTAACTTTTTTTTTTAGGTTCATGCTGTATATCGTACAAGGCAGTGTAGGCAGAAACTGAGAATTTAGTGTTGAAACACTCCGTTCCTCTAACTTTTTGTTTAGTTTATATGATTTAGATATATTGGGTATTTTGACTGTGATTTATATTTAGATAATTAATAATAATCGCTACCCCGCTATGTATTAAGAAGCACGAATGTAAAAAAAATCAAATATAATCATTTTTTGATTTGATTTTAAAGAAAGTCAGGTTATTAACTTACTTTGAATAAAGTTTAACAAAGCGAGGAAAAAGTGGTTTGCGAAATAACTATTGTACACAATAAAAACTAAATTATCCAGGTAAAACAGAATTCAGTCTCAAATAATTAGGTATTAGGTATTTTTACTCATTATCATTACCAACTGCATCACGGAAAGTGGGTAACGTAGTGTCGCAACACTAGGTACTCTCTGCCTATCCCGCTTTGGAGGATATGCGGGATATAGCGTGAAGCTGCACCACATGTTATAACACCTATCTATACACATAACAAGTTAATCAAAATCTCCAATTAAACTCCAAAATCTTAGAAGGCTAGCAACAACAACGAAACAAACATCTCTAGCTGAGAATAACTTGGAATACGTTTTCGGGCCAATGAAAAAGTAAGTACACCGCCTTGACCTCCGCCAGTTACAAATGAATACGTAATACGGATCGCGCCTGGCTCAATAGGCTGGACGGTGAATGGTGGATTTACCAAACCATAGGTTTATTTTTGTAAAAATATGTATATATAGGGGCACATAGTGTGACTGTAAAATCGACTAGTTATGGGTTCGATCCCCATTCGAAGAGATTAAATGTTTATTATTTATATTTATATTTTAATTTCTTCGCTCTGGATTCGGGGCAAAGCGCGGCGTTGAGTTCCGACACACAACACGCAATGCCTCAGGAACTTAACGAAAAGTGGAGAACGGAGTGTTTTAATACTAGGTTCCCGCTACCTACCCTGCTGTGTGCGGGATACAATGTGATCTTGATTAAAAAAAACAAAATTATTGTTAAATTGAAGGTATCTACTAAATGTTTAACCCATTAGTCATTGGCAACATATAGGCTATTATTTATTTCGAAATTCTATATACACGATTAAGGCCGTTGAGGCGTAAGGGCACAATCGTGCGACTATAAATGCGACTAGTTGTGGGTTCGATTTCCACTCGAGGAAATGAAATATTCAATATTGGCATTTCCTCGCTCCTCGTCGAGTTCCGTCACTTAAAACGCAATGCCTCCAGAACTCCCCGGCAAATGGGTAACAGTGTCTTAATGGGAACGGAGTGGCTTACGCTAAAAACGCAACACTAAGTATTAAGAAAGTAAAGTGAAAATATATTTTAAAGTTTATTTGGCAATATTACTATATAATATATATTTTTTTGGCAATATTACATTTTTTATTATAGTCGTTGTCGTGTAATATTCAATTTTAAAATTGAATGTTATGTTTGTACATTATTTTAGTAGATTCTAGTTTGTACTTTATTTAGCTGCTCACTGCTTCTCGCACATAGCAAGGAATGCAGAGGGAACCTGGGCAAGCCTACTCTTTCCACTAAGACACATCTGTTACCCAATTTCCAGTGAATTCTGGAAACATTGCTTGCTGATTGGCGGAACTCAACGCCGCAATAACACGTCTCCCATACTTAGCAATATTTGTAACTCAAAATTTACCCGATAAGTAATATCACTAAACATTTAAATAAATAAATTTAAGTAAACCAACAGCGACCGCCCTATTAGAATTAATTAATAAAATTGTACTTTTGGACCTCCATTATTTTGCGTCAAAATTAGATCGAACTACCTAAATTTGCTTAACTGGTTTAAAATAATATATTTTTTAAAAACCTCGTTACTACAACTACGTGCTCATTAGTGATATTGTCTATGTGACATTTCCTCACTTACATACAAACTTGTTAATATTAAAATATTATGTTTATTAAACTTCCTATCTACGGTAACGATCTATTTATATAGTTATAGATTTAATTTGAAGTTAATTGGTAATTTTTCTACAAATATGGTATAGAGTTCGATTCTCGTTTGGAAGAATTAAATATTTAATTGTTTCATCTTTTCGCTCAGGTAAGGAAGTGCGACGTTGAGTTTCGCCACTCAACACGGAATGTTTCAAGAATTCGGCAGGAAGTGAAGAACGGAAATGTCTTAATGAAATTAGAGTGTCTTAACATTAGGTTCCCAGTTACTCTTCTCTCCGCGTACCGTGCTATGTACACAAATATTCACGCTGTATCCCATACAGCGTGAATATTTGTGTAATTCACGCTATGTTACTGTATTATATTAACATAATATAACAATTTTTAAACTCAAGACGTGACCACATATCAATAACACATACATTAATTATAGGAAAAGTTAGCTTACTAATTCATAAGTAAGTATATTTTTTAATTTTCAATTTCCGTCCACTTAAACACCCGTAGTGACAAAACTCAACACCTTTTATTTTGTTCTTTATATATAGATACAAATAAAAAAACACTATGACCCACTCAAGTTCCCGACACCTGCCCGCCAAAATGTATACATTTTTTTATTTATGGAGCACTATTTAAAAAGATAACGGTTAACTAAATCGAACACATACATATATAAAAATTTTCGTAATTTGGAAAGCGATGTTTATATAATATGTCGATAGTGATCAGATAAGCCGTTGGTTGAGTGTGCCAATGCTCAGCACAAATGGAGTGTGAAATCTTGAGTATTTTGAAGGTATCGAGTTCATATATCATGTCTGAATGCTTGGTTTCAAATAACTTAGAAAGCTGGATAGGTATGCTTTTTAGGTTCTAACCATAGATACCTATATGTCAGATTAATCAAATTGCACCACTTCCGATCCACTTTTCGAGACATTAAATGTTTAGTGGTGGTGTTGTAACTCAACGCCGCTATACAAAAAAAAAATGTCATTAATATTTTTAAAAAATCTATATTTTGTGTTATAAATCACGTAGCAATTGCATTACAAGAATTGTATAATTTTTTTTAAAAATACATTAATCAGTAATAAATAAACTACTTAACTTCCACTGTAGTCGTCTCGTCGTCTCAAAGAAAACATAGTTAATAGTACACTATCAAAGTGCCAGTACTAGTACCAGTATGTGGCACTTGTTCACGCATTCAGGAGTCTAGTCTCAACGAGTCTGCGAATGTAGACAGGATCTTAAGTTTAACTACTTAGCGCTATACTGACGCGCTACCAGTTAACCTACCTGCTTTATTATACTACAACAACATAAGCACATAAACTGTAATAACTCAAGGTTTCCGGTTTTTGCTAAAAACCGATAATAAATACTTTTTTTTAAATATAAAAGAGACCAGTCGTGGCGCAGCGGCACGAAGTGTGACTGTAAATCGACTGGTTGTGGGTTCGATTCCCACTCGAGGAGATGAAATATTTACTTAAATTTATATTTCCATTTCTTCGCTCTGGTGTCGAGGCTAAGTGCGGCGTTGAGTTCTGCCACTCAACACGCAATGCAGACGCGGCAGAAAGTGGGCAACAGAGTATGTTAATACTAGGTTCCCTCTGCCTACCCTGCTGTGTGCGGGATACAGCGTGAAGCTGATTTATTTATAAATTGCAATTTATTTAGAAGTTCCTTTTATTGTGAGGTTGCGATACATATCTACTACAGAGCATCTATCTATATTGCAGAGTAAAAATGAGAAGATAGATTTTTATTTCTATATGTACAAGATGATAATTAAAATCGATAGAAGGACCTATTCTTCTTTAAGTTAAGATTTTATTTATAAAATTATATAAATTTTGTGAATAGTTACACGTGGCAATTGTGTATTCAAATTCCATAAGCATTTTTGGTTTCATATGTTTTAAAGAAAATATTCGAGGTATCTTATGTATGGATATATGTGTGGAAGAAATGTAAAGCGAAATCGTAGTGATTAGTCACTACAGTGTAAAAACAAAAATGATACTATAACAATGAATTTTTATATATAATCATCCTTGGTGTTAATATATTAGTTTAATTAATGTTTACCAATATATTGGGTAAGTAGGGTTTTATAATAATATAATAACTGATTGAGTCGAATAGTAGCGTGGGTGGTCGTAAGCTACGACGTTGGTGCTCCTTTAAATATTGAATTACTTTTGTTCAGTTCATTTGCATCTTGTTGTCCGAAATATAAAAAAAATATATAAAAAAATAATTTAGCGTAGCTTAGCAAAAACGTTGAGTAAAGTTGAGTTCCGCCACTCAACACGCAATGTCCGAAAAGTAGAGAACGGAGTGTCTTAATCTATCTGCCTACCCTGCTCTAAGTAGAATACAGTGTGAAGCTGATTTTTTTATTTAATAATAATTCGATACAAATATATTTAATTCTATTCAATTAAAATCCGACAGACGTTTTACAAAATAGTTGTACACATGACAAATAAAAACCGGCCAAGTGAGAATTGGACCTGGAAAAGAAGGGTTCTTGGCGCCTGTCATGTATTCATTACGCTTTTTTAGTGTGTTACCCCATTTTCATATTTCAAATAATGTTTTTTAACATTAACATTTTTTTTAAATTGGTTGGGTATGTGCGTGAGAAATTTATAGCTTTCCATGACCCCTTCTCTTTCTCACTCTGATAACAAGACAAAGCGCGGCGTTGAGTTCCGCCAATCAACATATTGGGTGATGCGAAGAGTACGAAGTGCCCTAATAGTAGTTTCCCTAAGCCTTCCCTGCACGATGCAGTGTTAAATTAATAAAAAATGTTATTACATGATTCAAATTCAAATTTCATGTCAGCCATACTAATAGACCATCATTTTATCAATTAATTTCTTTAAATAACAATATAAATTATTTTAAAATTATTTTTCTACACAAACGACATATTCGTAATGACCTTATAGAATGTAAACACGAAAAAGTTATTTAAATCAGCTTCACGCTGTATCCCGCAGCAGGGCAGTCAGAGGGATTAATAAACTTTGTTCCCCACTTTCCACCGAGCTCTGGAGTAAGTGGCAGAATTAAAGCCAGAGCGAGTAAATGAAAATATAAATGTAAATAAATATCTCATTTCCTCGAGTAGGAATCAAACTCACAACCATTCGATTTTACAGTCACACTTTGTGCCCCTGCGCCACCTCTGGCCTCTAAAAAGTTATTTTGTCCTCGGTAATTTACTTAAAATTATTAATTAATTTCAATTTTTCAACCTCCATCTCAAAATTACCATTGAAGGTCAAATATTATTATTAGAAATCCTTCTTTAAATTCACACTTAAATGATACACTTGATTGAACCTACAAAAGATACATTTTAAGGGCACCAAGACTAAACGAACTCGAAGTGGAAAGCTGAAGGCGCTGCATTAACCTATTAAGGCTTATCAACGTTATACCTATACTAAAGGCTATTAGGTAAAGACGTACCCGTCTGTCGGAAAGTCGGTGAAGTTCACGAGCTCATGAAATTAGAAAGCTAACCGTATGGGTAAAAGTCGTTTAGTAATTTGTTCTTAAAATGTTGTATTTATTCAGATATTTTACTTTACGTTAGATGTGGATGGTCTAATTTATTTTAGCTATATAGTGTTAAGACACTCCGTGCCCCAAACAGCCTAAAAAATATTGTTTATTAGTACAATTTGTTTTTTTTTTGTTGTGTTGGAATTTTAAATGGGAAAAGCTCATAATTAAAAAAATATAGTTTGTGAACAAACATACATTAGAAGCATTGTACATTGCATTGCATGCATTTACATTATACATATAAATTTGGCACACCAACAAGTTCCTAATGACGCTTTTAGGGGTGCAGGTGCCCCTGAACAAATCAACACGCAATACCTCCAAAATTGGCGGAAAGTAGTCAACGGAGTGTCTTGACACTAGATTCCCTCTGCCTACCTCGCTATGTGCGGGATATAGTTTTATGCTAAAAAAAAATGAATTCCAAAAACATTACACACACACCTGTGAAAGTGATAGCCACTTCTTTTGTTTGGAGTCGGTTAAAATAACCAGCTTACTAATCATTTCTATAAAATAAATCTTCTATATATATATTATAACGTTCGGAGTTTTTGCAAAGAATTTCAATAATAATATATATAGTCCACCATCTTGTATAAGTAATAGTTATTGTACCTCTTTAATCAAACGTTTCTCATATGAAAAGTCAAGAAACAACTCATTTCGGTTTACAATGTTTGTTGACGGAAATTGAGTCCCTCAACCTACGCGTCTTTCTTAACATTATTAGAATCAGAAATATTTATTTATCCATATCTTTACAATACATATATTTTTTGTCTATCACATACTTATTAGAATATCGTATGGCTTGAAAATGGTTTTTTTTTTCTGCTATTGTATATAAGAATCCGCTAAACAATACTCTCTTAAGTTCTTTAAATTTTAACATGAAGTTTATCTATATTATTGGTACAAACAAAATAAAATTAAATTACAAACTAAAATTAACTTTCTCCCATGTAAGTCGACGACAGTTAAGTGACCATATCTCCTGCCACTAATTGACAGTAAGGAGTTAACAAATTGAAATGACTTAATCATCGAGTCACAGTTATCAGTGGTTGCGTAGTATGCAGGATAATCACCTGGTGTGATCGGTTCCGCGGTGGTGGCGGTGGTGGCGGTGGTGGTGGCGGCGGCAGGGCGGGCGGAAGCTGCGTCGCATCCCGCCCGGTGCAGCGCCACCCTGCGCCCCCGCCCCGCCGCCCGCCCGCGGCCCGCGCCCCCCGCGCGCCCCCACCGCGCCCCGCGGCCGCCAGGCGCGTGCGCCCGCCGGCCGGCGACTCAGTTCAACGCCGCGCCGCGACCATATCACACGTGCGTTGCGTTACGACGACGCGGCGCTCGCAACGATCGCTACACTAAATTTTGACCAGTGATACGAGAGGGAAACCTCTCCGGAGCCGCCAAGATTGCGTCCCAGGTGGAGATGCCGTCGAGTCTGTTCGGGGAGCTGGGCGGCGGGGGCCTGGTGGAGGACCAGCGCGCCTTCCAGCTCGCGCTCGAGCTGAGCATGCTGAACTTCGGCGAGAGCCTGCCGGCGAGCAACGCGCTGGCGAGCCCGCTCGGCTTCGCGCCGCCGCCCGACGACCGCGCCAAGAAGTCGCAGAACATGACGGAGTGCGTGCCCGTGCCCTCCTCCGAGCACGTCGCCGAGATCGTGGGCAGACAAGGTAGGCACCCTTATGTAAGGGCGCACGTGCCCCGCTTTTAGGTTATGTTCGACCGCAGCCCGCTCTGTTTGTTTACCGCCGGTGCTGCGTAGCCGCTGGCACGTAGGTCGTAGCTCAGGCCGTAGGCCGGTGGGTGGGGAGTCGCACCGTGTATAATGAACGAATTATGTGCAGTGATTTCCCATGGTGCGGGCCCGCCGGAGTCAGGTGAAAAAACTACGATCCACTAATTAAAAGGCAGCGACGAACAAAAAACGATACCCTTAGGGACGTCGTAGTTTTTCTTGAGAGTGCGTAAAAAAATTCCGACAAAGCCCATCGACGCCGCCTTATCTGAGACTAATTTTTCGAAATGTGCACCGGATTTGCGAAAAAAAACCTAATTGCATGCCCGTTCGGAGATTCTTTTGTGAGAGTTATTTTCTTGCCTTTAACGACGTACGTTGTGGAAGCGGCTTTATTAGCTATCTACCCTCCGATCGTTCGTTGTCGATCTTTTTTTTTGCACGCTTTATATTTGTGTCACGTAAGCAGTAGCACCGAAAGCTCACCTACTAAACCTCGTAGACAATGCCTTTAAAGCTTGATGCCGATAATTTAATATGCATCTACGATGTTGTTCTGGTCTAAATTAGAAAAAAAAGTAGTACAATATTTAAGTTATATTAATGCATGAGCAAGCGAGTTTCTTCAATGTTGTACTTACAAACAGCCACACACCTTGTTCCTACGTTAGAAGTTAAAAATGTAAATATTGAAATTTACAATTTAAAAATGTTTAACTAGACGAGATATTAATGGTAGTCAGTTAAGCAATTATCAAAACGTGTGATACATTTGCATTAAATTAAGAGTCGCTTCTGTCTAATATGATTTTTTGTATAACTACCTAATTTACTTGAAATCTCCTATTTTAACGACGAACTTATTTTTTTTATGGTCATATTATGTGGTAAAAAATGGTGCGGAAAAGTTCCAAAAACCTTCCAATTAATTTGATTGAAACTTTTTGTCATAATATTAGACGTAAAAAAAATTAAATTAAAACTAGATAAATGCATACAATATCGATGTCATATACACCTATTGTTAATCAATATTCAAAAAATCTCCTTTATACTATTTATACACACCTTCGTGTTCCCATAAATTAAAAAAATACCCACATAGTATATATTGTGAATAAAAAAATTCATTTTCCCGCGCCATTTTAAATTAAACTAAAATTACAATATTTTTAACTAATAGGTATTATCCTATCTAATGAATTAAAAAAAAGTCATTACCTGTATCTCTATATCAAAAAAATCCATACAATACTAAAACTAAAAAAACATTAAAATCATAGTGAATAATATATTTCATGAATATTATTATAATCTATTTCATCGTCTATACTAAAATCATTCTATAAATGTTGGGTTTGTTTGGTTGATCACGCCAATCTCAGGAACTACTAGTTCTTTTCACTTATAACATTATACAAAACTTTTAGTTATTACTTTATAGCCATTTGACCACGGGAGCGAAGCCGCCTTTAAAAGCCAGCACACAAATTCATATATAGATATTATAACTCGGAATAGATATCCAACAAAAACAATCCCGATTTGTCCCGCAATCCCGACGTGGCTAGTCCCCGTGCACGTCCCCCGCTTTTTAATGAGACGCTCGCGATATAGAAATTGCATTCCGGTGATTGCCCCGTCCCGAGCCCCGTACTGATGTATGCACATTACGATACATACTAGAAGCGATATCACCTATATTCATTTTATGTCATTATTTCAATAACTATTATCATTATAATATATGAATTTGCCTATTTAATTAACGGCGTTAAGTTTCGCCGTTTACCGCGTTGTCTCGATTTGGGGCGGAAAGCGGAGAATGGTGTTTCTTAACACTAGGTTTTTTTATGGCCCGCTACTTTTTAATATTAATGAAATATTTTTTTTATTTTTTATTATGGAAATTTGCGGGTAGAACTAAAATCGCGTGGTTGTATAATATAATTATGTAGACAATAATAACTATTATAGAATCTAAAAAATAATATATTTTAGATCATTATTTAATTATAATATGTTATATATATATATATATTAAAGATCGTATGAAGTCAAATCTTTGCTTGGAAAAAAAAGTATTTTCAGATACCTACGCTCATTAAAAAAGATTTGTTTAAGCATGTTGAGTATACTTCGTATTGGAGTGCTATTGATTTTTTTTCCAATTTTTTTTTGCAAAATGAAAATATCCCAGTTACGAAATCAATATACAAAATTAATTAATATAGTAAATTGGGAATGGTCTTGTGCTTGATTACTTTGAATATTAAGGGAGAGGTTGTTGGTTCGATTCTTATCTAGGCATATGATTTTCATTATTATTTATTCCGAAATCATTGTGTTTTTAATTTAAAATATAATATTTATTATTTTTTATAAATATTAGAGTTTACTGTCCATACATAATATTATTATAAGTAAGTGAAGTATATTATTTTAATAAAAGAAAGAAACGATAAGAATTTAATACGATGTTAAATTGTTTCACAAGAATAACTAACGCTCAGACGGCGTAACAGAAAGCTGGAAACCTTTCCCAAGAACAATAATACAAAAATATAGTCTATAGACTTGTATGTATGTATGTTGGCTGCATTTCCAGCCGCCTCTTAAAAGCAAAACAAAAAACCGCCCGGCCGCGACACTTGCAACCTTGTCTAACCAAACTACCGACTGCTTCATTTCACTGACGGTCGTAACGGAGACGGCCCTTTATTGCGACAAGGTGCTATCCGCGGAACATTTCGTATTGTAATGTAGGTTATATCGCTATATTTAGGTCGTTTCGTTTTTGAACGATTCAGTTTGTTTGTGTTTTAGTTTTGTGTCTAAATATTTCTCGTGTTTATTGTTTGTCTATTCACTGTGTTCATATTGAATATATTACCTCCAAAATTTCAAAAGAAAATTCTAGAAATTCGAGATAAATTACATGCTATAAACTGATAAGAAAAGTCTAGTCGTAGACTAAGCAAAAGCTTAGGTTAATATAAAATGAACTATAGAAATATTATCAAAATTAAATAGAGAAGTTTATCTGCATAATTATATATGATAAAACGTAAGACGAGACCTTCCCCCATGTTCACAAAAAAATCGTAGTAGTTAAAAATATCTTATTTCCACGAGAACATACAACATAAAAGTTCGAGAACATCTTTAGAATTAAATCTTTTCTGCAGACCCACCGGGCACCGTACAATGGCGGAATGGTAGAAATTCAATACTCACTTGGAAACACACAAGTGCTTTAGCTGGGAACTTTTTATATATAATAAAGGTTCCTACCGTACTTAGTACCTGAGATTTGTTTTTTTGCAAACATTTTAATTTGTTTGCTTTAAAAGTTCAAATAGGCTTTGTTAGTACAGACATAGGGTTTGTGAGGTTAGTCATGGCGCAGCGGCACTAAGTGTGACTGTAAAATCGACTGGTTGTGGGTTTGATCCCCGAATCCAGGAAATTTATTTACATTTATACTTTTATTTCTTCGCTCTTCCGCCACTCAACACGCAATGCCTTTACAGCTCTGCGGAAAGTGGGGAACGATGTGTCTTAACACTTTGCCCTTTCTGCCTACTCTGGTGCGTGCGGGATACAGCGTGAGACTGATAGTACAGACCCTGGTTGCGAGTTACCTACGTTATTTTTATTCAAATCACCCGTAAATTTGTACATACAATGAGTTGGTATATATTATGTTTTATATATGTAAATATAACTACTTAGTATTTTATATATTCACCATTTTTGTTATCTATGATTAACATGTATTATATCCGCGATTTCAAAAGATATCGACATACTTACAAAACAATGGTCAATCGAAGTGAAATCTTAAAATTCTCAAAACATAATTACGAGTTACGACCTTATAACAGCGCGTTGTACGACATGAATGTAAAATGAGAACATCCTTCGCCCCGGCCGGCGTCCGCCGCGATATGAACCTTATACCACCGCAATAAAACTAGCCGCGACAGAAATGCCGGCCGCCCATTCTGTTTATACCAGTGACATGTGTTTCAGAATATACCAAAAGGAGGTTGTTTAAAATTCTCGCGTTTACGCGTGGATACGGCGTGACGTCACGTCCGGTCGCCGCCCGCTCTCTATCGGTATCGATAGTCGATGTACGATTGTCTCGATGTCGATCGGATCCTGTCGGCGCTTTTGTTGTTTTGATTTGTAGTGACGCGCCGTACGGTGTTTTGCATCTCGACGAAATCGGGTAGAAGGACGGTCGATTTAAGCTTAATATAAAAAATACTACCACTTTCTGCCGAATTATTGTTAAGTGGTGGAGCTCAACGCCGCGATTTACCTTAAGACTAGAGCGAAGAAATGAAAATATAAATGTAATAACTATATCATTTCCTCGAGTGTGGGATCGAACTCACAACTCACACTTTGCGCCTCTGCGCAACGATCGGCGTCTAAGCTTAACATTATCAATTATAATCACTTATCCGTATTGTAAATACGAGGATAGCACCGATCCCGGTCCGCGTCGAGTAATTCATCCCCGTCTCGAGCCGGTTCGGTGACGAGCCGCCGGACCGGTTCTACATCAATGACTGGCAACCCTTCCTCTGTTTACTTCACATCTTGATAGTCATGTTTTTAGTGTACAACAACTCTCGATTTTGACGTTACCCGACCGCCACCGACTGTGGGAACCGAGGTGACTCGCTGGGAACACGACGCAAGAATTGCATCTTTAAAGATGCCCCCCAATGTCTATATAAATGTACTATGTACAGTCGCACTCTTCAGCCACAAGTACAATGTAAACGTAGTACAAATAGTATCGGTGTGGCCGAAAGAGAAAACAATCTAGTAAATCACACGTGCGAGCAGCGTGTACTAAGATCGCAGCACCGGCGAGGCGGTGAGAGGAAATCGAGATTCGCAGTAGGTACTGGCGTACGTTCCGGTCGACGCCACCGCAGTCAGGGTCAAGGCTTCGGCTCCTGCCCGCTGCTGCTCGCCTGGTAGACGGGGGGCGCCGCCCGTGATCAACGGAAATGGAATGATAAAGCGAATTTAATTCCTACTATGTCTTTACGTGTGATCTTTGGTTTATTTGCTCGTTAATTGTGGAGCGCCGCTGTAAGGGGCTGTGTTGTTCATTTATTTTTGTAACTTTATTTAAATGTTTACTATTTTTCTTTTCATACAAAATAAACTAACTGCTCAACGAGGTAAATGCGACAGTTGTGGATTCCATTTCCATTCGGGGGAAATGAAATATTATTTATTTATATTTTCATTTGATAATAAGGCAAAGCTCAACATGCGGTATCTTATAAAATCGGCAAAAGGGAAGTAGTGTGTAGTTTTTCCCTCTGGCTACTCAGCAGCTTTCTATATGCGGGATACAGCGTGAAACTGATAAAAAAAAACAATTCATTCAGTTCATTCAAAACTCGTAAACGTCCGATCAGAAGGGTCGCTGAATTGCTTGTTAACCTGCTGCTATTACTTTAACAAGATTACACAAATCTCTATTCGTTGACAATTTTTGAATGAAACGGCTTCGTCGTAAAAAATAGAGGAGCATCTGTCCTGGGTCGCCTCCCTCCCCTCCCCCCGGGCGCAGAGACGTCCCGAAATTCCACGATCCCGTTTTTTATGTAAGTCAACAGATGCATTCTGGAACACCGCTAACCGCATCTTGCATCCTTATCGCTCCTTCGGAAATGAGATCCACGGATGTGTAGCAACTGATGATTTTAAGATATATTTTAAGGTGTACCGCATTTTCCGTCCTTGTCGCTCACAGGTTCCCAATGCGGTGGCGCCAAGCCACTACGCCGTGCTCCGGGAACTAACTCGCCCCTGTTTGTATTGTACGCAGGAGCATTCCTAAAGTGGAAGCGTTTTGTTTCTAATGTTTTGTATATAAACAGACCGCTCGACTGGCAACAAAGTGTTACACGGGGTCACAGTGGTGAGTTGCGAAAGAGTGCCGTGACGTCACAATGCCGGCACCCTCGCGTCTGCGAAACTTAGGGACCCTAATGAACGACTTCCTAATTGCCGCGGCAGCACGAATGAGCCCGTAATCCGGCGCGAAAACGCACGACTCCGTTTAATTGTGGACCTTGAGCCCTTTCGGTGCTGAGTCTGAAATTGTGTGCCAGACTTCTCACGGCGCGCACTCGTACTAGTGGACGCGAACGATTATTTATGATACGTTTATTGAGTCATATACGTCGATCAGACGTAGCAGAGAAACCGCTCTTATGGAACATGGTGCAGTGAGGCCAGTGTCGTGTGCCGGCATGGGTGCGCACGAGCCAAGTTGTAGGGCGACAAGTCAATATGCTTCCCGCACTAATGTTGACAACAATCCATCTCGGAGTGTCAGGCGGCGCCGCGAATTAGACTCACTCCCATTTCGATTTACTCGTCATCCGTGGACGCAATGAGCGTCCACCGCGGACCGCTCTCATTATTGTGGGTACTTCACGCCGCCATTTACTGCGAGAACTAAGCGAGAGCAATTTCAGTCCGAGATTAATTTATTTGTCGCGGACTACATTATTGTGATGGAAAAAGTCTTGTTCATTTTTCTTGTAAGGGTTTAATGACAGGATACGTTTATAATGCGTACGAGTCGAGTCGAGTCGAGTCGAGTCGAAGACGCAGATGTGTGAAATGTTGCACTAAGAATGTGCCCGATCTGGTGGCGGGCAGCGAACACCACATGTGCCCTTAATCCTTATTCGTAGTTTATTACTCGCAGTTGACATTCAGCAAATCGTCCGCCGAACTAGTTCCACAGAAATCCTACATTGTAACGTAATTATATATTAACAATCGATTTAAAATCGACTACTATTATTATTAGTCACGATCGATTGACTCTCGCTCATTTTAACGTTCACTAGGAACAAAAGGGACTGGAGCCAGAGCAAATTAATTTTAAAAGACAACACATGACATTTCACATGGTATTATTGTATAGTTTACAAAAATAACTTGGAAATAGATTACCAGGCACGCTTACTCACGTTTCTTATCATCGAAGTTGAGGTAACATCTGCTGGTAACCGTTGCTCGTCCACCGTCGAACCGTCTCTTACGACCGTTGCCTCACACCTGCCTCGCCTTAAGTACATCAATTTATTGATATCAGTATAATCATATCGACAATGGATTAATTTAATCATCAATCATTTGTCAATGGAGGCAAAGCTTTTACTTTAATTACACATCTGGTTTAATTGAGTCCTTATGAGATATCGAGTTATATTATATTATCTTTTTAAGTTTAAGTTTTCCATGTTCGAATTACCGTTTTGTACTTTTCACTTATTTTTACGTGTTTACTGTTGGATTGAACCCACACTCAACGTACAAATATTACACCACTAATAATTCCTATAAAATAAAACATTTTAATAAAGGTAATGACATAAAAAATAAATATAAAATAAATATAAAAATAGAGTAAAGTAACACTATTCAGTTTGCGCCTGTCATTTAAGAGTCAATGTCCTGTCATCGAAGTTATTGAATACGTACAATAATTTTATTTAGCTTCGAATTCCACATTCCTCGAACAAAAAAACAAAAACAACTAAAGTTGGTTGCACACATATGTCCATTATATGAATGCTAACTATTTTCGAAGAACCGTTAAGGCTGCTGTATAAGCATTTAATTGCGAAAATGTTACAAAAAAACATTATTAAATCGATAATAAGACCCATCTATAGTAGTGTTTGGTTTTTTAATTTTTATTTTATATAATTAATCAATACTTTTTTTTTTAATTGACCATTGTAGAGAATAGTCTATTAATTACTTTTGGTAAATACTTGTTAGTTGTTCCGAATCTTGTTTTAATGTCACAAGTTATTTTTAGACTTTATTTAAATAGTAGGAATGAACGTATTTTAAGAACGTAAGACCGCCTGCTTTGGATTTCAAGAAGTGCGGGTTCGAATATTAGTACGTTACATTTTTTATGTTTTCTAAAAATACTTTTCTATCCTCAGTGTGAAAAACACTTTAAAAAATAGTACTAAAGAAAATAATCCCATAAAACAAGACTTAATTATTTATTTTAAATATAGGTATATAAAATCAACTTTCAAAGGATTTTCGCTTCCTTATATTTCGCCTACACTCACCATGCCTTGGTCGCGACACGAAAAAAAAGAATAAAACACCTGGTGGCCATTATAAATTTAATCCATTGTGAATTAAATGACTTCCTATATTCGTGTTTAATTTGTATGTAAAATTATAGGTGTTCTGTTAGTACGTATATGTATGTATGTACGAGTCAGTGTCGGGGTACAAGGTAATGGGATATATTTTTCGACTAAATATTTTTTTATTTATAGGGTGGTTCTTTAGAAAACTATTTTTATTGTTATTATAATAAAATATAGAAAATGAAAATTTATCTGCCGACAGTTACTTACATAAAGAAAATCAACAAAGTTAAGAGATTAAAAGATTTTAAAGCTTCTTAATATTTTATTTTAATTCTCTTATCCATATTTCAACTTTTCTCTCCAAAAAAAAAACCACTTCATATTAAGGTAACTTAAAAAAAATTAAGCAACGGTCATGTCTACCAACAACATTATACAGCGTGTATCAAAATATTAAAAATTTAACCTAGTACCAACTAACCGGCTAGTAGCAATATATTGTCCAAAACTCATTAGGGGTAAATATAATACACGAACACGAACGACAGATGTTGTGGCCGTTACCGACGTTGACTTGGTGCGTGAGAGCGTCAACCGTCACCTAGACGACGTTTACTATTCGTTATATTATGTTGTTATAGAGAATAATAATTTTTGTAAGGGTTCCGTACCTTCACAACGAAAAAACGGGACTCTTAAAGGATCATTTTGTTGTGAGGTTGTCAAGAGCATTTATATTGTTATACATTTTGGTAATATGTTAAAGAAGAGTTATTTTCTTTGATACTAGGCTAAATAAAAAAAAGTAATTATTATTGTATAACAAACTGACAACTGTTTCTCAGTTTGTATAATAATGTAGCAAGGTAGGCAGAGGGAGTCTGTGAGATGTTAAATCACTCCGCTCCACATTTTCCGCTAAATTGTGGAGCCATTGCGTTTTGAGTGGCGGAACTCGACGCCGTGCTTCGTCCGTCCGTCCGTGCTCGACATCAGAGCGAGCGAAAATTTTAAATATTTTATTTCCTCTCAGTTGCGCCCGCGAAACCACTAAAGCATTCGTGTTTTTATATATGTATAAGAGACTCCAAAACGGTTTCACTCGCTTAAACTTATTTTTACATGGCAGCGAAATTGTCCTTTCTAATACATATAAAAATATATGCACAAAGTTTCATGACAATTGGTTTAGTAATTTTGGCTTGAAAGAGTAACAAACAAACTTATATTAACATTTATAATATCATATCGATATTTTTGATCAAAAGAATTCGTTTGCGTTTACAATAATTTCGAAATTCTATATAAAAACTTTTCCAACTTCTCAAGATGGTATTACAACATACGAAATTTTTATGCTTATAACTTAATAACAAATAGTTTTTACATGCATAGAACGATACGAGTTCACGCATGTTTATTTAATAATTAAAATTTACCTTACTTTTATGGTAATTAGATCATGGTATAGGTACCTACGTATAAAAATAATGTTTTTTGTTTACGAGAATCGAATCTACTTAAACGAATAATTCGGACTATTCAAAATACCTAAGAAACATTAAATTTCATTTGTATCGCGTCTGTGGAACACCGCGGATGCGAGGTTATCAGGCTCTTATCAGTTAGCGGAAACTGATTAATATTATTCCTGGGATTCTCGAAAAATTAAAGGAAAGCGTAATATGTTTTTTAATAAGTAGAACTTAGTGTTGCTAAAAATAAACTCGCATACGAGAGCCAAGTTAAGCACTTCGTTATAATTATGACACTTTTATGTGTTGAGAATATGAGATAATGCCAGCGGTAATTAGTGAGGCCAGTCGTGGCGCAGGTACAAGCGGGGTGACTGAAATGGAATGTTTGATATTTTTAGTTCCTCGTTCTCGTATCGAGGCAAAGCGCTGCGTTGAGTTCCGTCACTCAACACGCAATGCCTTAATACTTACTATACAACGTCTTAATACAAGCCGTTTTCTGCCTATCTTGCTACATGCGGAATACAGTGTGAAGCTGTACAAAAAATAATAATAATTGCGTTTTTGCAAAAACATTTTCTTTCACAAAACGTGTCTTAAGTACAAAAAAAAATAACAAAAACCACAACAACTTCCCTTCGAATTCAACAATAATTCGACACTTAAGAAGTCGTCCGTCCGCTTCAGCCAAAGCGTTTCTATCTATATTGTAAAATACCTTAACACTCCGCACAAAAGGTTCCCTTTCTCGAGAAACATAACTGTAGGTACACTAAAATGACCACTGAAAAAAACCGCCGGCCCTCAAAAGCCCCGACTCGCGGCTATTAAGTCGGACCTTCAAATTCCAGTGAAAGAGTCTACCTGCTCTTCCACTGTTACCTGCCTTATCGTCCCGGGCTATTGGCTATAAATTAAGGACACATTTCAAATGAGATACATCATGGTCGAGACGCACTTCATTATTTTATCATCACGCTAAGCGGCGGGTTAACGTCCTCGCTCTGCGGGTTAGCGCGGGATCGTAACTGAATATTGTTTACTGTATCGCAAATAGTACAGTCTCCGGTTACTTTAATTGACACTGACGGTTGAGTTTTTTACTTTCGCCGTTGCGTTTTTAGCTTGTGTAGGTAGTAGGTTCGGGCGGGTACAGCGTGAGGAGCTAGTCGATGCTGGCTACAGCGTAGTGGGTGGCGACCTCGCGTCGTGTAAACCGATATTTCCATCTTGCAAATGTTCAATGGCCGGTGTCGAGTTGCCTCCGAGCGGTACGTGTCGCCAGCCTTTTGGATTTTCGTTTCGCATGCTGGTACATTATTTCGCGTGATTAATTATTATGTACGATTTTTTATACAGAAATGCCCTCATACGCCATCTGCTTTGATTTCGGGCAATTAGATGTAACAGTTGTCTTTTGGTTAATGTTAAATGCGACCGGCTGTGAATTCGATTCTTACTTAAGGAAATATTTAATATTTGTTGTATTAAGCCACTCAACACGCAATGTTTTAACACTAGGCTCCCTCTGTCTACCCTACTACTATATGCGGGATACAGCGTGAAGCTAAAAAAAGAATATATTATACTAAATATCTTTTATCAATAGTAATATTTATTTCAATAACTAAATATTATCAGATATATTTAGCCGCAATGCCAGCGCGAACCGCTCAGTTCCGCTAGGAGCCAAGTGGAGACAGCTGGCGGGAAGGCGCCATCTGCGGCAGCGCCCGGAAGTACCAATTTGTTTTTTTTTTTTCGATTTTTGTACTGCTAATACGTCGTATGCAAATTTACTGAACGTAGCGTAACGACGTTCGTGACATTTGCTGTGGAACACGTGCCCGCCGTTGTGGTGCAACCGTTAGACAAAAATGCATATATTTTATAGGCCGCCGTAGAGCAGGGCAGAAGCGTTTGACGTAACGTGGCGATTGTAGGTTCGATTCTCTCTTGGGATAATATTTTTTTATTATTTAATGCTTTGATTTCTGTGCTCTAGTACAAAAGTAAAAGCGCGGCGTTGTCTCCCGACATTTAATACCTCGTAAATTCGGCATAAAGTGGGAAACGGTGTGTCTTAACACTAGATTTCATGCGGGATACAGCGTGAAGCTGTATATTGTATAGATAAGAGAAAAAATTCACAAAAAGATTCTTTTATATCTATGTATATATGCATTTTTGCGTTGGAATTGTAAACAAAGAATACAAGTAAATAACTTGAATACGAAAATTAAATAACACGCATTCAAAAAAAAACATGTAAACTTTACGAAATACGGTGTTGAGGCCGACGACGACACCCGACATCTGCCGCGCGCACCTGCCGCGCTAACTCCAGTTTTTACAAGCGATCTCACCGTCTGATAACTCATGCTGCCCTGGTACCTTTGTAAATTATTTCCAACATTACATACAATACATAAATTACATATATATATATATATATATAAATATTAAGAAAGTTTACAACATACAGTACAGTCGTCGAGACGTGGTCGCCTTGAAGTCTCTCTTTTGATTATTTTCTTTCACGTGAACAATGCGCAAAAGTACAAAGTGCCTAACTTCATAACGGCCACGACTCGCCAGCCGTGCTGTACAACGTTTTCACAATAACATAATTAATGCAACTTCAATGGTGCCGGTCCCATGCAACTTACACCCGAGGCGCGGTACGTTACAATAAAAAAAACTATATTATATCCATTTTAAACACGCAGTAGGTTACCTACCTATAATTTTAGGTTTCTATAAATTGAAAAAAGAAAAACCACTCGTTACTTGGCTCTTCGACTTATATTATAAATAAATAGATGAGGAGGACGTCGTGACGCAGCAGAAGGTTGTGAGTTCGAATACCACTGGGAGCGAATTATGATCATTTCTTTGCTTTAGTAACAAGATAAGTACAACGTTCAAATCTTCCTCAGCCAGAAAGTTGAGAACTGAGTGTCTTAACACTAGGTTCCATTGCCCAGGGTGGTTAACTAGCTAAAAAAAATCACCTAAACTAATCTAATTAAGTTACCCACCATTTTAATGCCAATTTTTCATCTCAATAAAAGTTTTTAGTTTATAAAATGACGGAGGGCTCTAAAACCGAGAGCCACGGAGCGACATTCCGCAGTAATAGTCCTTAGAAGCGGCTCCGGCGCGACGCATCGAGAGCATCGATCCTTTTGCGACACACGCTTTCGTTTCGTGAGGACTTCTTGCCAGTATGTTGTTTAACAGAGTTAGTTGGTCCGTCTGTCAACGTGCGAAAATCTACTAAACTTATATTTTTAAAATTTTATAGACCATGTCAATAAACTTGAGGCCAGTTGTGGCGCAGTGGCACGAAGTGTGACTGTAAAACCGACTGGTTGTGGGTTCGATCCCCACTCGAGGAGATGAAATATTTACTTAAATTTATATTTTCATTTCTTCGCTCTGGTGTTGAGGCTAAACGCGGCGTTGAGTTCTGCCACTCAACACGCAATGCCTCCAGAATTCGGCAGAAAGTGGGGAATGGAGTGTCTTATCAGCGTGAAGCTGATTTATTTATTTATTTATGTCAATAAAACATACGAAGTAAATAACTTTCTCGATTATTACAATGATGCTGTTTTTGACGATCGTCCCTCAAATCATATTGTAGCTTTTTAATATTTTTTTGTGTAAATATCTCGTGCAGATTGAAAGCTGTACTAGCCAGATACATAGAAAGCTCGGTGTGTTGTTCAAGAATTATTCGTTTAAATTCTGCCACGAACGAAATTTTCAATTTAGTCAGCTTCACAAGTCTACCTTTCCACAATCCGCCGCAGTTTGAAGAAATAAAAATGTTAAACATTTAATTTATCGAGCGGGAATCAAACCCACAATATGTCACGTTGACAATCACACGCCTGTTCTCCTTCGCCCCACACTTGCTTCAAATATTTAATCAAACAATATACGAACTTAATTTGGGACGTTCTTAGTGTGATATCGATGTGATCTTGATTAGGTTCAATAACTAAGTATATATCCACACCGCTAACCTCTCCGGTCTCCGCTGGCGGTATTGAACAACAATTTTATTATAATTGGCAAAGCGGTCAACGCTTCTCGGAAATTACTCCTTTTTTTCTCTTTATTTCCAACATTTAGCCGATCTCGTTTTTGCGCCAGAATCACTCAGACGCACCTTTGTTCTCCTCCATATTGTTTTAAATGTTTCCAAAGGAACTCTCATGAATCGTGAGTGAAATTGCGCCATACAAATTATTATGTACCTAACATTAACAATAACGTTGGCGTGTTTTTTTTATTATATTAAATATTTATTTATTAATGTTATTTAAAAAAAAATATTAAATAAATTAAAATATTTTTTTCACACTTCTTGGAATAATAAATATCAGTAAGTGTTAGATCGTTTGCTTTATTATAATTTTATTCAATTAAAAAATATATATTATATGTCAAATACAAAAAATCCGCCCCTCAGCGATTTTAAAATATGCACAGATAAGAAAAAAACCATGTTGCTGAGTTATTAGAGTTTTTGCAATTACTAACATGAGGTGAAGTATTTGTTTTATTTATCTTCGTTGACACAGAAACCCACTCCCTGTAATTAGGGGTAGAACGCGAGCCCGAGGGAGCCGCCAGCTGACGGCCCGCTCGACCGTAAACGTTACTATTCACATAGAAAATTAATACATTTCAAAAGCGTAACAATAATTCTACATCGACATTTTTTTAACCTATTCCAAATAAGTTTAATTAAGGCGAAAGGCGAACCAGTTGGTATAAGGTGTCATAAATCACGTTATTAATTTAAGACATCGCAACCAAACAACACAAAGGCAGTAAATATGCGACATCGATTTAGGTTTTGGATCTTTAGGATGCCGACGACATTTCTCACAAAAATGATTTGATGCGGAATTATTTTGAACGGACGTTTCACGGTGGCCGAAAGGCCCAAAACGTCTTGACCTTTTCAAGCTACGAATATAGCATGCTAGCGGTGGGCTGGTGTGAAGTAATCGAAGGCCAGGTTGTATTGGTGATCGAAATTAAAACTTTTGATGTAGCCGGCGTGTTTTAGAGCCGTTTTATTTCTCATAAACACTAAACTCGGACAAAAGAGTTCACAATTCATTTAGATGTTTATCGTTTTAAGAAGAAAAACTAATAACGTCATGCTCATCTAAATATGGATATGTAGGTGTACGCACTATACGGGCCTTGTGTTCGGCACAATAAGAATTTTAATTAAAATCGTAATTAATTAAATAAAATTTAGTCATACCAGCTCCTCATTAAAGATGTAGAGAACGCTTCTGAATTCTGGATGTAAACATCTGCCCTTACTGATCTATTTACGGCATTGACCACAATATTCGACCGGTTTCGTTTATTGTATGAAATTAAAAACTCAACACATACTCCTAATATAGACATATTAATTGATATACCATTTTAATCGAATCATCTAGTTCATTACCCGTCTGGAGGTTTTTGCGGAACACCGTCGTCATAGTGACATCAAAGATCGGCCGCCGGTTGACATATATTTTGATACCTCACGCAGATTATATTAATGTATGCACATGGATGACTTACTGTTCTCCGGTGGCCTTCTTTTTTACAATGTTAGTTGTAAGTGACTTTGCTCCGGTCGTGCGAGGTGGTCTCAGTCCACCTGCGATCGAGTTTAATGTCGATTTTATGTTCTGCCTCTCGACCAATTAAAAAAACAAATATATAACAAACAAGGACCAATATTTAATGTCCTATATCATATGGCAAGTTTTGAGCAACGTTAACACACGCCCGCGGCTTGGGCTATTAATTTTGTAATTACACTCTAATATCTGTACAGACACATGTACATGTATAAAGGAACAAACAGTTATTTGATGTTTAAAAACATCGCATGCATTTTTGACGCTGAAACTTTAGAATGAGCGATCGGTACTAGAATTAAATTGTCAAATAAGTTCATCCACTATCATTAAATGCGGATGGCAAACGTATGCAGACGTTAGTCCGTTATTTGTTGATGGCGTCATCCATATAATTTATCATTTTAAACGAATCGCTTATTCATTTTGAGACCCTCCCATAATTTAAATTAGCTTAGACTAATTTTTGTATTGCAAATACTATAAATCGGCGGGTAGTGCGGGTCGGGACTATCATAACGGGAACGGAGTGTCCTAACAGAGGGTTCCCAGGGTCCCTCTGAGTACCCTGCTATATGCGGAAGTTAAGAAAAACAATCTATATTTTTATATTAATATCGAAGAGCTTTCGCGACATACCAGATTGAACACTGTGTTAATTTAGTAGGTACTAGGACTTCCCTTTGTTCTTTACAATAGTTTTAGTGAAACATATCGTCGTATAAAAAAAAAATCATATTGCATACATTCACATAAGTCACGTGGCTCGTTCGATTTGTTTACGTATCGATTGGTGCTCCTTCGTCGCGGTCTCGGCAACGCGCCTGGTGTAGATATCCTAAAACGGTCAATTCCCAGTGCAATGCACTCTCACTAAATAACTTAATGTCTCCGTCATTCGAGACAACTTTTTTTTCTTTTTTTTTTTATGTTTTGCCACAATTAAATGCGCATATTCGGAACGTCCTCAAAGTTATTATGTTAAGTAGGTAATTAATTTCCAACCGGGGCTTTTATAGATGCATATTTATTGCAATAAATGTCTATACGAAAAATAATGATTGGTTATATTTTTGTAATTTTAATTGGCTGTTTGTAGAGCTGCGGTATGAGTTGGCTATAGTGATTATATATGGGGCCGTCAACACGAGTTTCTTTGTGATACATCATGGCGACGTCCGTTCCGGCCGCGGGTGACTCCGATGACCTAAAGACGACCTATCGCAAACAAAAATAAAGCTTCCCATTCACAATCAACACATCACTAGCAACCTTGAACTAGTTTAACTGGGCGGGAATAAATCAAGACAGACATGGCAACACCGCGCCGCCAGGGGTTAAAAAAAAGAACCGTTTCGCCGTATTAGCTCAGACGTATTATTATCTTATTATTATAATACGGTCTACAGCGCCGACACGCGGCGTTGTCCAACATTAATTAACATTTTAGGTCTGTATACAATAAACGATAGTAATATTTCATCACTTTAACAACAAATAAACATATTTACACGTAGGTCATTTCAATAATACATTACCCGCGTGACATTTCAACGGGGGTGGTCATAAACAAAAAAGGATTACGAAATTTATTTATAATGATATTTTTGTATTAATATTTTTGTAAAATGACCTTTCACAAGATTTAATGTGGCGTCAGTGCGAGGTATAATTCGCATTTTTAGTGGAGGTTGCGTCAGAGCTGCATTTGCGTCTGGTCTGCACCAGTGCAGGGGTCACACGCGAACCGTTTGATGGAGGTCCGTAATGACCCCAAATCGTAATCTACGAACATGCAAAAAATATCGATATTAATCCTAATCTTCCGTTACCGCAAATATGATTAATCTTTTTTATTTTAATTTTAAAATCATATTATAATAAAAATTTTGTAATAAATCAATCCGTATTTTATTTAGGAACCAATTTGCCAATCAATGGACGTGGAACGGTGTAACAAATAGACGTTGTATTAGGTAGGTTTATTTGTGAATGTATAAATAACTAGTTATTTGCACAGTCTAATGACAGGTTCGGTGATTGCCTCTCCGGCGTATTATAATTATGTATCATAAAGACCATGGAGGTTCCAGACCGTAGAAAAAACTGCCAAAAGCTAATCTGTTGCGGCAATTAACTTATCAAGTAATGGTGAAGGTCAATTGTAATAAATAGTTTTCAGAAATCTACTTTAAAGGATTGATTATATTTTCGAGTATGAGGAGTTTCTCTATAGGTGCTCATGTAACAAGTTACCGTCCATTTACACCGCATAAAGGATTTCACTCCCAATTCTACTGAAATTGCTGTCGAACAATGCGGTTCTTTTACTGTTGAAGGAAATGAGCGGTTTTTGACATCTTTCGACTTTTATTGTGGGTGCAATTTGGGTGCAGCTTCATATTACAACCGATATTACCGACGCCTTCCATTATTTTTACTTGTATAGCTAATAAGTTCTTCGTGATGTGCCACTACAATGTATTTATGAAAAGCTTCACGCGACACGTCTGGTAAATGATTCACGCCTTCGAGTTATTCTTGTAATGGTCACATTGTAAATGTTTCTGTATGAAGTGGAGTTACAATAAATGCAATAAATATTTAATATTTTCATTTCCTCGCTCTGGTAACGAGGCAAAGCGTGGCGTGGAGTTCCGTCACTCAACACGCAATGTCTTCGGAATGCACGGAATGTGGGGTATAGAAGTGTCTTAATAGGGACAGAGTGTCTTAATTAGGTACCCAGGTTCCCTCTGCCAACCCTGCTATGTGTAGTATACAGACAAAGCTTATTAATAGCCATGTCTTTTCGTACGTAATTCTTTGTATAGTGACACGAGATAACTTGGCGAGATTATAACAAAAAGGTGAAATCAATTCGTCTCAGTGGACAAGTGCATAGACAAACCAGATCCAGGCTCCCACACGTACGGCTTCTATAGTCTGCGGTGGATAGGCCGCTTCATTTGATACTTCATCCAATGTGAATCTTACTTTTTTCTATTATATACTTATTTATAGTGGTTGATCGAGTTTTGTTTCTATTTACACATATGTACACTGATGCATGTTACAAGTATTTAGTAATAATTTAATATATTTTTTTATCTAAAATCGTGAGGATGGACGTGGAAAAATAGAAAATGTGAAGTAAATCATTATTCTATTTTGACTCGCAGAATTTTTTTTCTAAATATATTCTCGACTCTTTCTTACAGGACATAAAAGTAAATCATCCATGATACTGATTAGGAGCGAGCTTAAATTATATAACTTACTATAATTTATATAGTTTTTCATCTCATAAATCACGAAAATGTTAAAAAATAATATATAATCAAAAAACATTCTTAGCTAAGAAACTTTATAATAAACACAAAGTGTATGCTATACACTATAGTGGTAATTCCAACAAAGTGACGAGGGAGCACAAGTTAACAATAAACATAAAATCGCGATCTGCGTATTACGTGCATCCGGCGAGCTTTCGTCCGGCGCATGCGCACTGTCCGCCGGATGTCTTGCGGTCACACGCAATTTCACAACCTCTGTACTCATGCTATCCTGTAAAATATAATTATATTTTCTTAGTTCTCCGCGTCACCATTATAAAGAAAAAAGCGAAATTTGAAAATTGATTAAATCCATATGAAACATCAAAATAAATAACAACAGAGGGAACTTAGTGTTAATTCAACCCCTTTCCCACATCCCGCCGAATTCTGAAGGCATTGCGTGTTGAGTGGCGGAACTGAACACCGCTCTTTACTTCGACACCTCATAATGACACAATGTACCAAATAACACAATAAAAAAACGAACATTCTCATTGTACAGACACCATTATTTATTTCCCAATAAGACAGTTAATTTTCACTTGCCAAACGATAAGATAAGCGCAAAATATTTTATAGTACCTATTGAGTCGACTATAAAATGTGCAGAACTTATCAAGGTCTGTTATTTATATCCTGCCCGCACTAGAGGTCGAAATCGAACTTTAAGAGGCTTAAGCCGCTTGGTTTCTAACAGCCTCTAGACGCGTTGCCCAAAACAATCTAAGGTAACCCTGAAACCCGATTAGTTATCAATCATCAGCGAAATTTGAATACCCGTATTGACTATAGGTAGCCCGTTGTGTCCCCGACCTACCCCGACGACGTTGGACGAGAACTATCTGTTTACTCATTAATAAATGTTATCTTATGTTTTTGACGTTAAACACTTATTGTTATTTATGATTCCTCACATTAAACACTAAATCACATAGTGCGTATGCATCTACGTGTAATAAATAAATATAGCACTGTCTGAGCGAGTCACGCAAAAAATAATGGATGATTTTTCATGGATTTTTATAGTAACTTTGGATTTATTTAAATATGTTTTAAGATGAATTTATACATAAAAAAAGATAGGTAAAATAATTGATAAATAGATATATTTATTTATCTATTTGATAAATAATATATCTAGTTCTAGACTCCAAAAGATTTAAACGGAAATATAAAGTTATCGTGTGCCGACATTGTTTACGTAATGCCAATTACTATTATAATAATCAGCATAAAGTACTTGGGCTCAGGGGGCTCCATTCATTTTATTGGCCAGTCGTTGACTTATTGCTTTCCGGGCGGTTCAATATGTCACTCGATAACAATGTTTCTGCGTCCGATCTAAATGGACGGAGAAAGTTAACCCTTTAGTTATTATTAGATTATCATAACAGCTGACGGTCAAGTTTAAATCATTCTTATTTAATTTAGTACGGCTATAAAACTTGACTAACAGCCACTTCGCCCATTATATGAGTATTTAAAGTTTCGAAGGTTCCTGTAACGGTGAAGCCGCGGACGGCGTCACGTTCAACGCTGCACCACTCCAGTCGCGTCATTTCGACAACTAATAACCCAACTGGTGCTCATAATTTATAAGGCGGTCCCAGCGACCGCTTTTTACGTCCCCGTCGCCGACGTCTGGGAATCCGCACCGGGGACCAGGCGGGGACCAGGGGGGGACCAGGGGGGGCCAGATAGGAACCAGGCGAGGGCCAGATTCCGCTTTGCATTCCGCGAGTATACTGCAGCGGATGCCGGCGAATTCGATGTTTCGAAATCAAAATTTGCACTCAATCGATGAGAGTAGCCGTCCGCATATGTAATGCACGTCGCGCGCCGTTTCCCACGCAAATCGCGTATCTAATAATACAACGAAACCTCTTAATCTGTCGATCGTATCGAGGCGTCGCGATGTCTCCATAAGACATATATCCGACAAATGTAACGACGGCTGAACGCGCGTGACCTACTTCCGGCGCAATAAACTACCCCTTCGAAATTCGCGTCGGCCGTTTCGCTGTGAACGGGTGATACGATAAGTTCCTTTTTGGCCTTTTAACGTCAGCCCCGTTGCATTCCCGATTTTACGACCATCTCGAACTGACCGACGCCTGACAGAGAGCTCGTAAAAGAGTGGATTTTACATCTTATTGTTCGCCTTTCGCGAAATCTAATTGAAGTCGGCAGGACTTGACCCGCATTAATCTTTACGTTTTCTTAATTTTACTGCTGGCGGTACCTCGAATTATGTCTCGTACGGTAATGACAACTGACGTGAATTCGTTCATTATTTTTTATCACACATTAAAAATTTAAACGATTCGCTGGAACGTTATTGGGTAATGCATCATCAGTCTGCGTACGCTCGGCTCGTCTCGAAAGCTCGCGAACTCGAACCGAACGCTCTCATTTACCAGTTATTATTGTAAAATATCACATTTATTGTATTTTAAATATCACAATGCAAAAAAAAACGATCGTAAAATAGACTTTAACAGACCTATAAAAGTAAATATTAAAATGGTCGTTGGTGTTTTTTACGTTTTGATTAATCAATGTTTCGAACTGGTTGTTACAACTTCCTACTTTTCTTACGAGTCGTAAAATATATATAATTATTGTAATTACTTTATAAGTTTTTGATAAGAGAACTAGTTACGCGGGTGCGTATCGAATTTAAAATTCATTCATATATTAAAAAGCGAAATCACAAAGTTCGGTCAGCATTGACGGGACGAGGGCCGCGTGTTTATAAAACAATGTATAAAATTAGTGACATAGGCACTAAGATGGCCGTTAAATATGAATAGAATGTTCTAGCTGGAGGCCTAGAGTTTAATTTGAAGCCGGGCACACCGTGACTCACTTTGTATTCGCCATACGTTGTCCTGCGTCACTCGCCTATCGGAAACGACGACCGAGACGCCTATTTAAACGTGTCGTGCCCACTTTTATATATAAAATACGATACGACTGACAACAATAGCAGTTGTTAAATTTTGTATACCATTGACTTGGGAATTTATTTTTTTTCCTTCTCTTCTGTTCTTACTTCCAGCAGGTACCTACACCCGCTATGATACCTACTTGTAATGTTGGCACTAAGTTTATAATATTTAAAAAAAACAAGCTGAAATGCGCTTATGGTATGTTCTTTTTAACGGAACATTATTAAATTCTTCTCATTCAAATCTGCATAAAGCTAGTTCCACGATTAACTTTAATCACACCATAATTTCCATAGTATTTTTTAATCTTTGATGTCTTTAGACTCTGCTGACGCATCCCTCTCGCTCCTTAAATATTCATCAGCGCTCAGTGGAGCTGTTCTTCATTATACATACCGTATAATGGTGTATAATATTACTTGAAATGTTATAGCGTTAAATAAATTATATCAATTTTACTTATACCATGTTGCGTACGACATGTTATAACAATTCTATTGTCATATAATCGTTTGGACAGTGTTCTTTTCAGTATTAACCATTAGTATTTTGTTTTAATTAAATGTTTTAAGTCAACAAGTGAACTTATTTTATTTAATTTTTCTAGAAATCGAACCTACAACCTGTTGCTTTTACAATCGCACGCAACTGCGCCAAGACAGCGACTTGAATTTATTGTTTTTTTTTTATTGTTTTAAAAGTAACGTTTTTAAACTTCTCAATTGGGTCTTACAAGAATAAGAATGCTGTAAGACACAACAATACCACGGGACGTCATCTCGATTGTCCGAAACGTAAAACGACAATTTTGTAAACATTTAACGCGACGACGACGTGGCCGTTGGAATGCACGCTTTTGTACTATATGTTTACAATATTTTGTTATTTACTAAACGCAGCACGCTCAAAAAACTATAGTATTAAAAAAAATCTACCATTTGAACTTAGTTTTACATTATAAAATGAAATTACGTTATTTCTGACATCTTAAACTGTAATAGGTATCGAAAACAACATAACTAAAACAAATTCGAGATTTGTCCAACTAATTTTCTGTTCAACTCAATCGGAGGCCCCATTATAAATAGAACGGGTAAAATCGATAATAATAGTTCAATTGCTTATTTTCTGATAAAAAAAAAGACTTGTATCGAGATTGTCGTTTACATTTATTTTATAGCGTCTGTGCAGTAAAAATGTTACTTGAATGGTTTTATAGTTGCGATGTATGTATATAGTTATTAATGTGTTTTTTTTTAATTTGTCCGCAGGTAAATTTATCCTCACATACTGGAGAGAAATTCTTTGGTTGTTCTCGGTTATCTCTGAGATCTCTCCAACCACTTCATAAATCCAGTAAGTTTAATTTATATAAAAAGAAACTGATATCTTCTCATCCGAAAATGCAGCGTCGCCGCCAATTAATATGTTTATCGAGCGGAATCTGGCGGGGCGAGGTCACCAACTTTCTTGTTGTCCCACGGTTTGCGATGCCACCAAACAAACATATGAGATACGATCTATAATAAATAACAGGCTTACGCGGTTGCCATCGAAAGTGACGGCTGAGGGGGCCCCCGTCAGTCTCGTCAGTCTCGTCAGTCCAAGCAGCTAGCAATGCAGCAACTGACCTAGCCCACGCGGAATGGAGCACTTTCTTCTAAACTCAAAATGTAACCGTAACTACGAGGCGGACAGCGTTTCCGGCGCCCGTGACGTCACGGCCGTCTCGCCGCGCCGCGCCGGTCGCCGCCCCTACTACGTAACCTTGGCGCGGTGAGATGTGCTCGCCACGAGCTGCGCTTCGCTTTCGTTTTCATTTTTTTTATTTAAACAATCTATACGAGCGACAGGACGCCGAGCACGCAACGCTTCGCCTCGATCGCTTCGTAGTATCTTATTCATATAATGCCACCTTTACATATAACATGCAGCCGGATGCAAAAATTATACTTATTGAATTCCACTTATAAGGTGAAATAAGAGCAAATCTCCGGTAATCTTTCACACGATCCATGAGGGCATAGTCGCCCTAAGCGCGGCGGTCGGGGTGAGCGAACTCGCAGCCTGTAATTTCGGACCGCAAAAGGAACAAAACGAATCGAGATCGGTGATTAAAAACCTTTGTCGGTTCTACTAATATTTATATTTTAGCAATGCGTCCGACATCTAATTGGCCGCTTGTATGTTCGAGGCGGACCGCGAGCGGCGCGGCGCCGACCACCGATCGCCGACGCTTCATTAGTTTTCCTGGAATCATAAAAGCCCGATTTTTATGTATAGTCGTATAAGTCAAAACGTGACCCCATAGACAACGCATAGACAACGGTCGACACACCGACAAAAGACATCAACGAACACGTCAAAAGCAATATCAAGGAAACAATTGTCACCCGCCGACGATTGTTTCATTTTGTTGTTCAATAAGAAGCTAAATATAGCTGGTAAATTATAAATTATCGCAGGTGGTAAGTACAGGCGAGGCAACTAGTTTGAACTGGCCACCGCGGGTACTCTCGATCGGCCCAAGGCCTGGGATATTGAACCTGACCGGAGCAACAGCACGGCAAGGTCCGCCGCGAAAGAGACGGCTGCACTATCACTCATTGTTATGGAACTAGCGTCGCGGCCACACACCAGCACCACGCGCGCGCGCTCTGATCGATTCCTTTCGCCTAAACCTTCGACTTCTAATCCGTTCAATATGCGGTGCGAGGTGATGCAAAGCGGCGCCCAGTTATAGAGCGATCCCGTAAGCGCGATACGCACTTCCTGAAGCGCGGAGCGGGCGCGGGGGCGGCAGCGGGAGCGGGAGCGGGCGCGCGACAGGGACGGCGCGCGGACGACAGGGACGGCAGAAGTGCATTGCGCTGACGCATCGCGATCGTCTGCGCGTTTTCGTCTTTTTGTTGACGCTACCCGCTGCTTCGCTGCTTTCGGTTTCGTTGTTTACGAACAGTTCGCTCGAGTGTCGCTTCGCTAATATCAATCAACGATCTGGTAATTAAATCCGCTCGTCGGACCGGTCGCTCGATTTGGCATTTGTAGGTTCCCACGCTGTTGATGTCATTTCAATTATGAATGGCGGCCTTCGGGAGAGGGATGCCGGCGGAGGCGCGCTCCCGGCGAGTGCGCTGACCCACTGCCTGTGACCGCATTCCTCTCGGCCATCGATGATTTCGCTTAGTCAGACCGACGGGTAATTATTGTCTATTTATAGATCTTGGAAGGAAGCTGGAGAACCGTCAACTGTTAACGAATGTAAATACTCATACCCTCATTCACATAATTAAAAATAAATAACACCGTATTCGGTGTGTTAGTCGGCGTGCCCTCGCCCCCTGCCGAGACCGCGTGAACTTTTTATCGGTCGGTCTCAGGGAGTACGACTTACTTAGCGGCGCGTTAAGGATGTGTTGCGACGTGGCCGAATACCGGAATGGTATTTATTTAATATGATAATGACTTTTTGATAGGACACAGTTGATGCACTGTAGTCGTAATTGTTAACCTCGATCGCCACGTGCGTCGTTATCGCGCAGCCGCGGTCTCTAATACGTAGTAGCGTAGTTCTCACGGCGCGCTGCCGGGGACGTTCACACCCAATAAACATCGCGGGACGGAGCGCGGCGGTGAGGGCCGATCGCTGCTTATTTGTGGTCGGCAAACATTCGCCCAGATAAGCATTGAACGGAGTGCCTGTGCTTCCCACATCTGCTGCGACCTTGGCCGCTCAGCCCGTTGTGTAACGTCGCTATCAGTCACGCTCCCCTGCCCCACGGCCCCCGACCCGCCGACCCGCCGCTCACCTCACCGGCGAATCTTACCGAGTTTTCCGGTCTCGATAACTTTATCAGTTTTATCGAGCAGATGCTCAGTTATGAAAGTCAGCCATGCGACGTACTCCACGATCCGAATGTAAATCGGTACAGGATCGGTACAATTTAGTTTCGGGCTATAAAAGCGACCACGTGGCCGTATGCCTCGTTAACATAATTACAGTTTTCGACTGGACATACAGGTTTGGACGTTCACCTGAATACATTTCGTCGGTCTGCCCGATATCGGCTGTAGCGTTTGTACGAAATCGAAAGTTAAGTCGAGAAGGTTGCTCAAAAGTAAACTATAAACCAAAACACTACGCTGTAGTGACAAAACGGGTTAACAGCCTAAAAAAAAGATTGTGCATAGAATACGAGGCGAGGCGGTTGTATTGTTGACACGACAGTGATGACTTATGGTTTAGAGAAGCTCTCATAGACTCTCGTTGATGGCTCTCCTTCCGTAAGCTTTTATTATTCCGGTTATAAATTAAACCGCTCGTTAATCGGCCCTCTAATCCGTCTGGGCGTTGACTCCACGCTCGCTCGTGATCGTCGATGGCTTGTTTACCCGCGCCTCGTTCAAACGTACTTAGATCTAAATTACGCATGTCTCACCGTACTATGCTGCGTTTGAGCGCGAGAAAAACTGACAATGGTCCGGCGGGCGAGTCATCGTCGTGGAATGTGGTCGCATCGCGCAGCCTCCCATATTACAGTCGAAACCATTTCTCGTTCATACAACACTATGCCGCGACTCCACACATATTTGGGACAATCAGATATCGACGTGAGATAATTCGATGGTCGGTTTTTTGTACGTTATTGTTAGCCTCGAATGATACACTGCTTGAATATTTAGCAATATCCGCTGACTTCACCGCTTATAAAAAAAAAATGGCGAATAATTAGTCAATAAAAATTCCGCCGATTATATGGCGACTTGTTACACGGGTGTTGCGTAATTGGAGTAAACGACCTAAAGATCTGGTGGTCCGCGGCAAGGTCTTGGGCACCACGTGGTGGCAGCATGTGGCCTTCAGATACGCCGGTGCCCGCTGCCGTTAACACATTAATTACCACTCAAATTTATATAAAATACGGATACTGGATCTCGGACAGAAGTTTCCACATAAATATTACGTTAAACAAAATGGTGAGTACACCAATTTATCGATAAAATAAAACGACTCTATCTATATATGTATTCGTATTAACACATTTTTTTAACCTTTTTTTTATTTTAATAAAGAAAAGAAAGATAACGTCAATAAGATTCTCTTTAAAGCACTTACGTTATCACATAATTATCTTAGCAACCCTCATCAAGATATCTCAATTCAAAAGTAAAAAAAAAAGCTCGTACGCGACAAGGTAACATACTAAAGCGACAATCAATGTAATTTAGCATACATAACTCCTTAACTTCGAAGGTTGATAATTCGGATGGGTGACGAGCGGGCGATGGACGGCGCCCTTGACCGGGCGTCGCGGCGCTCAGCGGTAAACAAATTGAATAAATCGTATACACCATTCATGTGTGTGCCGTTAACGCACGATAACTCAAGTATATTTAACAAGGCGTCACACGGCCCCCGCCGATAACCTACTGTTAGAAATTCAAAAAAAAGGCCTTTTTTTGATGGCAGGTGAACAATTAAGCCTCTAATAAAATAGATAATTGTTGAACAAACTGCCTAATTTACTGTTTTAATATTATATTATTATTTAATTAACTAGTTAAAATAGAAGTATCTACATAGTTGAAACAATAAAAGCAGCAGCGTTTACAAGTAAAATATATAAACATAATAAAATGATATATTTAATATAAGCCATAAATATAACTCAAAGTTAGTGAGTGATAAAAGTGAACCGTGTGTCGAACGGAAACTGGCGTCACGGCTGGAGGCGCCCCTCAAGACGTGAGCGGCGCGGGCGCATGGTTCCACCTCATTTGCAGCCATTTCCCTCTCTTTACTGAGCCCTGGGCATGTTACCTCAAATTGTAATTGATATCGTTAAAATAAACTCTGAGCTAATGCCACTTATTCGACAAAGTTGTTGAGACTCCGTCACGGCTAAGTTTTCTACCACGTGCTCGTTACTATGTTTTTGTTCCGAACTTGTGTTTTATATCTTCTAGAATGTTCTTCGTAATAAAGTATTGTTTGTTATTATTTCAATACTTACAAACTATGAACTCTCAAAGTATCAGATTGTTTAACATGTAGCATGTAGTGTATATCCTTATTAGATACTGGTCTATATACAAAACTAAATCTATTAATATTATAACATTTAAAGTTCACAGTATTATAATTGGAGACACAAAATATGCTTTGGATATACGAAAATTTATTTCATAATATATTTTCCTGCGTAAAAAGTACTTTAAATATCTACACGATTTATTGCGATTGCACAATCATATTCAAAAAATAAGCCTCAAATGTTGTTAACCTTAAATTCTCCTTATCTAATACAAACACTTAAACTGACATAATAGATAAGAAATCCAGATTTACCAGTAGTTTGAAGTGAAGCGTTAGTTCGATAGGGCTCCATTAGGGAGAGGAGGAGCCCTAGTCTACTAGGGCCGAGCGAACAATTACAGAATGTTATAATTTGCGGAAGGCTCGCGGGTGAACGGCCGGAGCGCCCGATCGCGCCGAAGGTCAAGGCGGATCGGAATCTAGTTGCAACGAAAGAAAAAGTGACGCCCAACCTGAATAGAATGCGAGGACGAGTAAAAATGAAAGCTCGATTTGACAGAACTTTTACTTATTATATTGGCGTGGTTTATTTATTGTTTGGGTAGCCTCATTCGCGATTCAATTTTGTTCCCTGGGCTATTTGTTTTTTTTTTAGTATTTTAATTGAATTGCAAAAAAAATATAGTTGATATGGTTAATAAAATTTTTTCACACGTATTTTATTATTGAAGTTCATTAACGTTGTTTCCTTGTTGTATCGGATAAGCCTTCGACACGCAAAATAGTTTTTGATTCTATTTTATTGAATCATTGCGATGACTTGCTCGATGCGTGCGAAAGATCGTCGTAAACGTTAGATATCCTGGTGGCTGGTGGTTGGGTCGTTCTGCGTTCAGTGACCCGCCGATTTCGTTAAATAACAATGTCAATATTTATATTACATGTTTTTATTTTTGTTACCTTAATTTATAATACTAAATTAAAAAATAATTTGATATTTTGTGGGTTATTAAGAACGGTAGAGTTAATGTGAGTAATGTATGTATGATTATGGATGAAGTATTGAAGACAATAGTAATTGATCTTATAATATTTTGCTAACTGAAAAGTTATCTATTTTAATATACAGGTCTCTATCTACCTGTAAAATAAATATAAAAAGGTTCTACAGTGAACTGTGACCCTGAAAACAGCATGACATGCTTTTATTCTGCAGCAACTACAGTTCTGACCGCACGCGAAATGAAAACATTGTTTCGTACAAATCCGGGTCTGGTTTTAATCTGAAACAGTTATTCATATTACGATTCCACGTAGGTACCTTGCATATACATAGATAAGTGAATTTTTGTAACTTTTTTCATAACTTTTGTATTCCTTAAAATATCTAAACTGAAAAAAAGTAAAATTTGAAACATTGAACTATTATTGTTGTTAGGAGAATTCTGATATAACCAATAATGAGATTCTGATATAACCAATAATGAGACCAGCTACGGTCTCAAACAAAGAGTTTCCTAACTTTCTTGTTAAGTATTCGGTCCATATTTTCGCCGTAGTACCTTTGTTGTTTGTTTTACAATTGGAAGATTCCAAATTTTTTGTCCGCGAAACTCTATCGCTTGCAGCTGCACCCTAATTAAAATGTTCGAAACCGAATCCCAGCGGTCTCGATCTGTATCAATTTTGTTTAATGGGCCGTTCTACAGTCGATTTGACGGCTAAAAACTTGCTCCCAACCTTAGCTTGTAGGTCATTGCTGAATGCTCCTTCTTGTGTCTTTTTACGTTTATTTGCACGATTATTCTTTCTTAACTAAATTATATATTTATTAACAATAAATTATGTGCTGGCTTTTGGAAGACTAAATTCGTTAAAATATTTTAGCACTTTGGTTGGTTTAAACTAAACTTTTGGTTGGTTTTTACGTTATCAATTTCAAGGATGAGTGACGCGAGCACATCACGCGGCCTCAGGTCGTTGAAGACCTTCAAATTATGAACCCAGAACGAAAATCATAACGATTAGTTCGTGCGTTTATTTATTGTAACGATCAGACTAATTATTTCACAGCTTAATCCAATTTGTTACGCATCATGGCTCGAATCGTATTCACAATATGGTACATATCGCCTTGGAATGTTCCTGTTTGTTGGTAAAACGTATTTTTGACCAAACATCGTCCATCGGATTACTTAAATGCAGAAGTCGCACAAAACTTTTTGGGCTTCCGTAATGTGACGTCGTGTCTGGAAATTATATCTGTGAATTGTTTGAACTTATACGAAATATACAAATCAAGGTGAAAAGAATCTCAAAAAATATATATTAGTAACTTTTAGTTCATAATTAACCTCATCGTGTAAGCGAAAGTGTTGTGTGTATCATATAACTTCAATTTCAAGTAGGATTGACTTATCGACACCAAATTGATCACAACCAGTAATTCAATTCAGTTCAATGATGGCTGAAGTTCTAAAGTATGTATAGTATTTTGATAGTAGGGTCGGATGCACCTAGCTCGACGAAATGTCACTCGGTGAGCCGCCGCCGCATTTAGTCGCTCCGAAATAGACGCCGCGTTCAACAACCCCTCACATTCGTCATCGTCTCTATAAGACTCGCTGACCTTTTACATCGCCGTCTCTCCGCACAGAACTGGTCTAGTAATCAATAAAAACCGGCAATGTAACACGGCATTTGCAGTTCCCTCGCCCGACACATCGAGAAATAAAAGCTTCAATATTTAGACGGTTGCTAATTACATTATTCTGCCGATATCCTTGTACGTACGTACCTGCGATTATCTATATGTAATTTGGAGCTGTCAAATCAAATCCAAAATTAATTGAGTGTTCGTTTCAAACGGGCAGGAACCGCAACGATCGCTGCAATTCCGACCCGTCATAATGACCGGGCGGCAAAAACTTTTGACACTTGACTGCCAGAAATAACAATCGATTATTTGATTTGGTTTGTATAGATGGGTCTTTTGAATAAATCGCGATCTTGAAACGCTAAGGATTTATTTGAAGAGGACGACGGTCAGAGTGTGGTGGAGGTCTGTAGTCGGGTAGCTGTTTGTAAATAACTCCATTTAGTTTGCGCTTTTATAGTTAACAGTCAGTCTTATTGCAACATCTAACCAGGAAGAGGGGAGCGTTGTTCCATATGCCACGTGTGGACGAAATCCGATTACGGGTCGCACTCGATGAGGTCGATACGTCACATAAAGTTTCTTTCTACATCGACATATGTACTAGCTATGTTATTTCTATCACCGTCGCCGGCGCCAACTTCATATTAGACGCAGGTCCCGTTTGTTTTCGAGTGCAATATTTCTGAAACTTATTAAGCAATACGTCATTCAAACATTACAGATGGTCTGTCATGTTAAAAGCTTTGAATGCCTAACCTTTCTCAATAGTGTTTATTGGAATACTTCGCAACCTACGCGTCATAGATCGCACTTACGTATGAGTGTAACGAATCTCGTTATTTATAGTAACAGTAGATAGTCGATGTGGTGCAGGAGATGGTGGAAAAGGAGAGCGTCAGTTTATTATAGCAGTAGTTGTGGCTTCGTCCTACTCGAGGGAATAGACAGTTTTCCTCGTTCTGCAATACGCAGATGTTAAGAATTCATATCGACATGTTTAAAACATGAATTATCTCTATCTACCCTGCTCTAGGTGAAGCTAAAAAAAATTGTGCATGTTTAGTCTTTTTTTTTGAATTTTCGCGATGAGCAACGGTAATTGAGTGTTTATTCATATTTAGCAGTTCAGGTTTCTCATCATTGCATCGCGCTTGTCTCATAACTTGGACACTGCCGGTGTCACGGTGGCACGACGTATTGTTTTTTTTGTATGACTTTATTTACGTGAAATATTATCCTTTGGAGCTGACCTTTTACAATATTAACACGTATAAAACAACACACGATAATGTTACCGCGTAAATCACAATTGGATTTAAGACGTATTAAATTTCGTTCTTAAATTGTGAGGAAGTGAATGGCATATAATTACGGGTAATGATGGCGTGCGGGTTGTAAATAGTAATTGGAACGGTTCCTTGGAATTACTTTAAATTTTTAAACAGCTTCACGCTTTATCCCGCACACAGCAGGATTAGGCAAGGGGAACTTATTGTTAAGACACTCCGTTCCCTATTTTCCGCCGAATGCTGAAGGCATTAGTTACGTTTCGAGTAACCGAACTCAACGCTGGTACTGGTCCTAAAATATGGTGAACTGTAGACCACAAAATAAGTATACAAGGCCCCTTGTTCGATTTCCACATGCGTTCGAGCTCGACTACGGGTTATTAAAGAAATATTTTTTTTTTTTTTTTTAATATATCTAAAAAGCTTTACGACTGTATAATTTTTAAAAAGTATAAAATCGTTATATGAGCAATATAATATATATAAAATACAGAATGATAAAATATCAACTATTTACTTTTTATTTTTTAATTTAAGCAAAGAATACTCGTATCAATGTCATGGATTATTGCTTCTTTTTATTGTCATCACTGGCAACACATTTTATTTATTTCCAAAATTACCATATTTACACTCAATTATTGAAATATAAATAGCAGGAAAATACATCTTCGAAACTACTTTTAAAAATAAAGTAAAACAAACTGAATTATAAGAGCTTCTTACTTAAATACATTTAATTTTTTTATTTAAATAAATATGTAATAGCGGTTCCTAATCTATATAAAACAAGCCATCGTGGTGAATCGGCACTGTACTGTAAACAAGATGTTTGTGGATTCGATTCCCACTCGGGAAAGTGAATTTATCATTACTTCTCTAATAACAAGGCAAAGTGCGGCGTTGACTTACGCTACTCGACACAGTTTCTTAACACTAAGTTTCCACTACCTAACCTGCTATAAAAAGAAATATTTGTTTCTCTACTAAAAGTAGAGAGCGTCGTTGCTTAAAATAATAATACATTTAATATTCATCAAACGGTGTGTCTGTAACTGTGTCGTCTCCACATGTGACTGAGCGGGCGCGCCCTTTGTCCTATTTAATGATATTTGCAAATTACCAGCGCTCAAAGCTTTCGGCCACTAAGGCTTGGTGCACACCTTATACGGTAATTTTTTTTAAATTATTTACTTGAATATAAATATATGATCGTGTGTTCCAGTAAACACGACTTTTTGATTCCTAAAATCCTAAATAATCCTATTTCCTTGCTCTCGAATTCGGACATGCAACACGCAATGCTTCCAGAATTTATCAAAAGTGGGGAACGGAGTGTCTTAACGCAAGGTTCCCAGGTTCCCTCTAATTATACAGCTATGTGCGGGATACAGCTTGAATAACATCACATATACATCACAAATATCTTATTCTCGTAAAATAAACATATTCGATATAATATATGAAATATTCCGTATAATTTATCAAATATTAAGATAAAATCAAGAGATTTTAAACAAAAATGTAATATACAATGTGCGTAGGTACTTTTTACACGTCTGTCTCGATAATAAATAAGAGGGTGGTCCCTGAACCAACAATGAACTGAGCGTCTCCGAAGTTTACACAACAAACACTCAGTCACCGTCACAGTACCGCGAATATTGTACAGAAGGTACACCTTCACAATTTTTTAAGGCTCCTTCTTTGTCATTTAATGATGAAATATGTATACAATACTGGTATTGAGGTCAAGTTATAAACTGTATATTTCATATAATGTCGTTACCGGAAGTGACTCAATTTGTTTTTAAATCATCTACCTAATAGAATAATTTAAAAGTAAAAATATTATTTTGTATAATTAAGGCACATCACTACAGTCTCGTATCTGTGGACACGTTTAACGTGTATTTAACATAGTATGTTCATCTGGACTAATATTATTAACAAATTCGTTTAAATTGTAGACTCTGTAAGTCTAAAGCAGGCAATTTCAAAGTATGTTAACGTAAACGGTCAGGGTCGTTGGAACTCAAGGTCGACGTACGTCCCGCGTGTGTACTACAATAGAAACTTAACTGGGGACCTCGAGACAATGATAATATATATTGACAGAACTTTCAATAATCCTGTCGATTAAAAATTATTAACTAAATAACCATTTTTTTTTATCTTTCTTTTAAATAACTCCGTGGAAAATTTGCACAGTGTATATCAAAATAGTACAATGTTATCCAAAATACTTTTCGTGAACAAATTCGGGCAGACACCGTAAGGCCCGAGGTGGGTTCACGGACCAGATGTCAAAGTACTGTAACGCAGTGATCTCCTAAATATAATCATTTTCGGTACGTTGCTCCTACTGCTAGCCCATAATGCAGGAGATAGAAAATATTGTACTTACATCAGAAATAGCCAAATCGTTTCGAATTACAAATACTATTATAAAACAAGTATTAAAAATTAAAAACATCTTTTTTATATATTATTTTGTAAAATTAGAATTACACACAGCTTTTTCTTTGTTCAATACTAATAAATAAAGTCACTGATTCAAATGTTACGACATTACCAAGTGAAAAGTGTTAAATATTTCTGGAAGTATTCATAACTGAGTCATCAGCTCGCCGCTCGGAGGACGGTTACCTTTCGTCGATCTATGCGAGAGACGATTTATGGCAGACAAATAGCACGATAGAGTTAACCAGACTGGAAGTAGAAAAACCTGTAGGGATAGAAGAAAAAAGCAACAGGTGCTGTACTTAAATGTTTCGCGGACGACTTAAACGCGCGGCGTCTTCCCAAAAGTTCAAAGTACTTGGGAGACCTTTAAAAGACAAAAACTTTTATATTGTACCAAGTTGGCGTATTATGATTTTAGATAAGGTAAATATTTGGTCGTGAACATCTTTTGTCAATTTCCTTGAACATTACAATTCGCATATATTATGTAACCTTCTAGGATTGACCTCACGTACGTGTATGTCGTCGAGACGGAAACGCATAGACCAACTTTTGGCAGCGATATCTCGCGGGCATCTCGCAGTGGTCTGATACCGGTCTACAATTTATTTTAATTTATTTTAATACAATAGTAACCTCTCATTACATGTTCCTATAAGACGACTGTAGCTTGCTGTTTGGGAAAACCGTGACCACCGACGCGTTCACAGCCTTAACTATACCTAAAACAGCTTTGATATTTAGCCGGCGCATAAAAAACTCGCCCAATTTTATTTATACTGACCGTAAATGTTTGAATGATCATTAAAAACCATATACCTAAGGAATATATCACATAAAGACGTGAACAAAAAATGCATCCTTGCGTAAGATACGAGGTTCCTACATCAGGTTGATTGACCGATAAGGGAAGTACTATCATAATACCGGTCCCGAAACAAATTTTTTGAATTGTTACACAATATTTACAAGAGTACGTTGAGTTGCTAATATTTCCAATATAACGTACGTCCATTGTGTCGAGAATCATACGTTTCTAGATAGTAAAAAAAGGGAAATGACGTATTTAATATTTATTATAATTAAGGTTAATTCGTCTATTTTAAGTGTTATTATTATTTAAAAGAAAAAAAAACACAATTTCAACTATTTTTATATTAAAACGTAATTCATCTAATAAAGTATTTAAAAGCACAAAAAGTAAGATAAACTTATTTTATATATAGTAAACAAAATGTATCAAGTACAAGAAGAAGTGGATAGGGGGCGATTTGTTTCAGAATAACCAGGCGTTTATGATCAATAAGGAGGTTTGACGATTAGGCACCGTGTGAGCTGGCGTCCCGCCAAGCGGGCCACGTACGTTCACCCACCTCGTAAACGTAATTAACTATTGTTTTTACAAGATATTTGTATGTATGTTGTATGAACATTTTCTACTAAACTACGTGCCTTATCGTCGTGAAGTTTGGCGCATTTGACGAATCCAGGCCAACCTTGGCCTTGGTGAGATATCTCCGGGTAATAAATAATAATGCGTCGATCGTGTGCTTGAATTTTTTTTTTATGTTTTATACGTAACTTTATTGTGTTAATAATCTATGAAATTTTATATTAAAATTTAATTTCTTACCATAAAATATTAATAATAACCAAATGAAAAAAAAAACAGATTAAATTTAGACATGTTTTATACACGTGTATTCAAATTTCGAGTGCAAAGTATTATAATATAGCATATCATAGTATCTAACTCAACAGCCAGTTTCTGTCAAAAAAAGTTAATTATTGCTCTTATTTCCTATATTATTGAATATTGACCCAATATTACAATATTTAACAGCGAGTAGTCGACAGTGGAAATGCAATAGCATAATATATCTTAAAGCACTAAAAATAAAGTGCATTATCGGTTATACAATGTCCACTTGGCCACCGGTACGTAGGCAAGTACGTAATTTCACACCTGATTCATAACCGAGAGATCGTTGAACTAATCTCCATAATATAATACGAACGATCACACAGAACTAAATTTAGATAATTAATACTATAAGTTGTTTTTTTTTCTCGTTAGACCAAAGCCAACAAAGTTGGATATGCGTGTTTTGTTTTTAAATCTAATGTTGAAATTTCAACAAAATGAATGGCGATGGGTGTGTAAAAATAGCCATATTTATCTAATATATTTTTCTTTTGCAATTATTAAATCGAAATTACTATTACAATGGTTAGTGCGCGTGTGACTGTGAAGGCGACAGGTTGTAGGTTCGATTCCCGCTTGAGGAAATGAAATATTATTATTTTCCCATTTAACGTCTTAATACTAGGTTTCCTTTGCCTACCATTTTGTTACATTTTGTTCTGAAACACAAATATAAATAGTAAAATAATTTGTATACGAATGTTTCATTAAAAAACTATGAAATCCTATATTAGTAATAATCTTTTCTGGTTATAAATTTAGATCATTATGTGTCGATTTTCAATAGCTTAATGTATTGAATTTATAGTTATTTGAACATTTAGGATTGTTAAATACTTTCAACATCTCAAATTCGGTGCTAATATGGTTTTAATTATAAAATACACCGTTTTTTCGCTATAAAATTTGTTCAAATGTCAATATTTTATTTAAATTTTACGTTGACTTCCAGTACTCGACTCGCAATGCCTTCAGAAATCAGCGGAAAGTGGGCAATGGAAGTATTTTTGTTGGAACCACTAGGTTCCCTTTGCCTACCCTGCTGTGTGCGGGATACAGCGTGAAGCTGATTTATGATTTTTTAATAATGTAAATCAATCTTTGATACAACGTCGGATAGCCTATACAAATAATTAAACACTCAGTTTCAGTAATTTGGGTCAAGCACCGCCTTGAAGCCTAGACTACAGGGAATTGTACTGTAGCCTATAGGTTTACCCATTGTTGAATTCTGGTTATAATTAATAATATTATTTATGTTTTGAAAGTCATGGATGGTGTATTTGGTTTATTTTAAATAGATTTTGTATGTATATCTTGTTATTTGTTGTTCGTCTTCTGTCGTTTGGAGATTATAGTTTTATTAATTAATTAATTTTTAATAACTTTGTTCGAATCGAATGTTTATTTCATATAAATAGTAGTAAAACTAAAACTAAATAACAAATAAAAATATTATTATATTATTTCAAAACACCGAAATGAAAATCTTTTACGGAGCCATTTTCAACTGCTATCAATCGTACATATTAAAACAAACATAGGTACTAATTAAGAAAGAGAGATAGGTGGAGAAAATGGGAAGTAACTCTTGTGCCTTTTTTACCTTGTAATGTAGGCTTTGTAGAACTAGCCGGTGTGGTAAAGGGCACTCTGTCAACCCTTGAGCGCCTCACACACTCGGGTTGGGTTAGTTCTTAGGTTTTCATTTTAATTTGGATACTAAAGGTACTCTGTAGTGTTAGGTTTACGTACTTTTGTTTAAGGCGTCGTTGTCAAGGAAAATTGTATATATTAAATTTTTTTAAGGTTTATATATATATATATATATATATATATATATATATATATATATATATATATATATATATATATTTGCTGTATCCTATATATATATAGCTTCACGCTATATCCCGCACATAATGAACTAAGCAAAGGGAACCTTGGAATCTAGAGTTAAGGCACTTCCGTTTTCCATTTTCTAAAGAATTTTCGAGGCATTGTGTTGTGTTAAGTGAAGGAACTCTACGTCGCTATACATGTTATATTTCATAAGAGAAGCTGAAGTACAATATTACAATCTAAAAGACTTATTATAATCTAAAAGATGAACACTTAAGTAAACTTCATTATGGTGATTTAGGTACAGTCCCTTAGATATGTTACAAAATAGCCCGCAGTAAAGATTTATTTCTTATATTTATAGCTTTATATTAATATTTAAATACCACCGGAAACTTAACTTGGCTAAATATTACATAATAATAAACGTTTTCTGTCACGGTCGGTTAAATAAATTGTTTGAAGAATGACTAAGCAACGCAAAAGAGTAGATTACATACTGAACGAGGTTCTATTTTTTAGCGTCATTCTGAACAGTTGTATCCCGCACATAGGGATATGGGAAGTTAGTGTTACGAGAGTCCGTTCCCATTAAGTCACTTGTGTTCTACGCCAAAATTTTAGAGGCGTTGACTCCTTACCAGTGCCAGAAAATGAAAATAGAGTGAAAATCCACCCCCCAAACTTGTCGCGTTTGCAGTCACACACTTGTGCCCCTACGTCACTGGACTGGCCTCACAAGATTTTATCAAGAACAATAAAATGACAAAAAATACGACAGTTTTTGATGGCGGTTAGTTTTGAGTATTTGGGGCCATTTAAAAGTCATCTTTAATACCTACGTAATTTTAGGACATCTACGTGTCTGGAATGTTTAATCTACGTGATATTTAAAAAATATATACGATATATTTTAAAGTCATAAAGTCCCAACGTCATAACTATAAAAGCTATCAAAAATGTATATAAAAATATAAATTTTCGACAAAAACTACTGACAACGATAATTATAAAAAACTGAGGCTGTCGTGGCGGAATGGATAGCATCTGACTGGTCATGGCTTCAATTCTTTTCAGATTATTATTAATTTAGAGGGAATAATTATATTTTACATTCCTCGCTGATAGAAAAATCGCGGCATTAATTTTGCTACTCAACATCCAATGCTCAACGTAATTTGAGCGGAAAGTGAAGAACGGAGTGAGTCAGCGCTAGGTTCCCTCTAGGATCTTTACTATCACACTATGCGGGAAACAGTATATAGCTGCAAATGTAATGTTCTTATATTTATAAAAATACATATTATTACACTTTGTACCACTGCGCCACGACTGGCCTCTATTATATATATATTATTATATATATTTTAATCTAAAAAATAACAGGAAAATGAGAAATAAACCACGAGTTACCTGTTAAATGACTCAGTGGGTTGAAATGTATCAGGCTTTGTATCGACAGCGTACTGCAAGTCCCACAGGACTATATGTAAATATAGCCCTGCTGCTGTCATAATAGACTTTATTACAAGAGCAGAGAGTTCAATTTGCAACATCGTTAGCCGAGATGACATCTATTAAGGACGTTATTTAGAATTACATAAAAGTTTGTCGACTTTCGTTTACACGATCGTAACATTTTTTTTTATCTTTTTAAATTAACCTAATACTTCTTTTTATTATGAAATATTACATAATAACATATTATGACACAATTTTTTTTATTAAAATATTAAAAAAACCCCAAAAAATCCTTGAGTCAGTGCCATGAGAAATTAAAAAAAATAATGTAAACATACATTATCTTTGACATGTACATTGCAACATTAAATTATTTTAAAATATTCACTTAATATAAATATAAAACGTTTATTGCGCATTAATTAGGATAACAGCGATTACAAGGAGTACCTCATTTCGTTGCTTGTAAAGTGTCTCGTAAAAAATGAGCCGGGACATTTATTGAGTGTGATTGTCGGCTCAAAAATATTTATGTATCATTGTCTGAGGAAATATGATCATTGAGATATTTCCTAGAAAGATATTTGTAAGCGAAATGATGACTTTTACGCGATTTTTATTGATTTCTGCCAAAAAATATTCAAGTTATATATATGATAATAAAGTGAAACGCGGCCCGTCGTGGCGTTGTGGGCAATGTGGGACTAAACGCGACGGTTGTGGTTTCGATTACCATTTGCGGGAACGACATGTTTTCATTTGCTGGCTCTAGTAGACTAAACGCTGCGTATTGTATATGTTCCCTCTATCTTTCCCGAGATGCGGGAATAAGCGTGAAGCTGCAAAAAATATATTGCGAGTTGTTGCTTACGTCACATGAGAACATTCCGCTATGAACAAACTACTCACCGAATACTTTATATACTTAAATAATAAATATCATATAGGAGATTAACATCTGGTGTCAATGAAATCTTTTAACATTTTAGCAAAACGAGATTGTAATATATGTACATATAACACTTCATTCACAGCCTTGAAGTTGATCTGCGATAACAATTAATTAAGCGAAAATTCCTCGTACAAAAAAATTAAGCTACTTTTTTATACCACTCCCTCCTCCCTCCTCCCCTCCTCCTCCCTCCCATTAAAATAGATAAAAGAGATTGTCATCGAAATACTCTCCTCTTTATAAGGTAAAAAAATAATATATATAAAAAGACCTTGGTACGATTAGAGGTACATTAAGTAACTTGTTATAAATCGACAGTAAAATTTTATTTTTGTCCGTCGCGGCGCTCTTGAGCAACGTCGGATTGGAAACGCGATAGTTGTTGGTACGTTGAGTTTAACGCCATTCAAACAGTAGAAAACGGAGTGTCCTAACACTAAATGTCTGCTGTCTACCAAAAACAAAGCGTGAAGTAAAATCAGTCTGTAACATTTCCCTCCACTGATGGTACGACAATCGCGTGTACGATATTTTGTATTTATGCCAAATTGTTCTATAATTTAGTCAAGAACCTCCAGACGAAAATTTAGCCTTGAGACTGTCTTAAGCTCGAGCATGTATAAGATTAATATATATTTTTTAAATAATGACGATGTTTAATATAATTAGTAGCTTTCTTTATCTTTATCTTTTATTTGAAAAGGTCAAGGCTCCATTGTTCCAAGCCTAATATTGTGTTTTTCTTTTTGTTCTCTGGTTATTTTCGTCCTATATGTATATACATTTTATAGGGTAAATCTCTATCTGGTCTATAAATATCTATGGAAAATTTGTTTTCAATATAACTTAACGTATTCTGTTTTGAGTGGGTTGCGTGTAATTTTGTGATGTATTGTTATTGTACTTTATATGATCAAGTGAAAAACTAGTATTTACTGTTTATTTTGCTGAAAAATGAAAGTAGTAACTTTAAATAGTAAACGAGCTTTTTCGGCAGCTTTTTTTTAATCTAACATTAATATTTATTCAATGAAAGTTCAAAAATCTTATAAGTAAAACTTCGTTGTTGAACTTTCACAAAAAATAAAAATACTTAAAAGAAACTTGAAACTGTAATGGTTACAACTTTTATTTAATTAGTTATTATAAACGTTTTGCTTAGAATTTTTTTTATACTAACGTATTTTTTTTCTTTCAGGTAAATATCTGGAGCCATTGGACTACTTACTGCTTACAATAATTTGGGAAGTTTATAATTTAAGTAATATAAAGTCGCAGTCGCAGGGGCACAAAGGGGGGGGGGTCAGGGGGGCTGACAGGTTGTGGGTTCGATTCCCACTCGAGGAAATTAAATATTTGTTTTCGTTTCCTAGCTCAGGTAACGAGGCAAAGCGTGGCGTCGAGTTCCGCCCCTCAACACAAAATCCCTCCAGAATTCGGCGAAGAGTGAAGAAAAGAGTGTCTTAACATTAGGTTCCCTCTGCTTACCCTGCTATACAACTAAAAAATAACAAATGCTTTTAAACGGCAAATAGTTAATGCTGAGATTGGCGTGAGTTGTACGATGCATTATTGCATATAATGTTACAGAGCAAGTGCTAATTTTTACACTTCCAACGTATGTATGTATGTACGTCTTACGGTCGTTAAACTCTTAAACAACAGTATCATGCGTTGATGATATATTGAGAGTACTTTTATGAAAAACATTCAAAATAAAACCAGTCGTGTAAAACCAGTGTTGAGGCCAGTCGTGGCGCAGTGGTACAACGTGTGACTGTAAAACCGACTGGTTGTGGGTTCGATCCCCACTCGAGGAGATGAAATATTTACTTAAATTTATATTTTCATTTCTTCGCTCTGGTGTCGAGGCAAAGCCCGGCGTTGAGTTCTGCCACTCAATACGCACTGCCTCCAAAATTCGGCAGAAAGTGGGGAACGAAGTGTATTAACACTAGGTTCCCTCTGCCTACCCTGCTGTTTGCGGGATATAGCGTGAAGCTAATTTAATTAATTTTAATTTTTAATTTCAAAATAAAACGTAAATATCAAATATAACAACTGTTAAGTTAAATATTTCATATTATTCATACAGTACACTCCAGTCGCGTTCTATAATAACAAGACATTAAGTTTGAGCAAAATTCGTCTACAACGGTTGTTATTGTAACTTGACTTCCACTGACTAATTAATAAGGCGTCACAACTTAAAAGTCATTCCAAGGGCCAATGTAAAGGAAACTCGAGAATATTCCTTGTTTCGTTTCGGTTCTTTCAATATTGAAAGATGTTTTGAATTTTGAAATCAATACTAAAATCCTCATTAAATATTGCAAGTAAAAATTGTTTTACTTTTAGCTAAAAGAAGCTGTAATTTCGTCGTACAATATATTTAAGTATATACTATTAGAACCTTTGTTGTAAATAAAAACGAAAGAAAATCCTACTTTTAAGTATGGATACTTGAGTAAAGAGCAATTCTAAACAATTCTTCACTTCACGAAATTACTAAATTGCTTAAACACCACAGTGATAAAGATAAAGTGCCATGGGTATTTATCATTCACGGCACACCAGCCTTTGCGACGTAAAAAGCTACATACTAAAATATCCACCCGCTTCACCAATTCTCTTTCTTTTGAACATGTCTCGAGATGAGTTCGGGCGGTCGGTCCCGGAGTGCTCATCTGCCTGCTCCCTCCCTCTCGCGCAGCTCTCTCGATACGCCGCGTGTCACTCACTGCCCTCACAAAGTATCAAGTCGTTACTCAACCATAAACGAAATTAACATTTATTACCATTGGAACAAGGTCTCTAATTACTTAAGTGGACGTGCCAGCCCAGCCATTTCGCCGAAACCGTAAGGGAGTACCACCCGGCGGTTAAAACTGGGAAATCGACCTAGATGCACTTACATCAAGACCGCATTTTCAATGTGGATGTCAAATTGTCTCAAAGAACGTCTCCTGCCCTAAATTCAACAGCATTCTAAATAGACCGCGAGTGCATTTTTAAAGTGTAAGTCTGTCTGCTATTTGGATAGCTCCTAAACTATTTCGGAAGGTGAACTGAGGCCAATAGTGATTGTATAGTAAAAACAAACGTCAGGTGGGCATTGAACGCTAAAATTTCAGTTCGATCAACCCCGGCCTCCCCTCCGGCCGCACTCCTAAAGACACCATTAATCACTACGCGGCTTAACCGCGTGTCGTTGTAATAACAAGCCTATTATAAGGGAGTAAAGCGCGTTTCAGGTTGCGGGGGTCGCGGACTTAAGCCCCTGCGTCTGTGCGAGCTCCTCGTTACCGCTGTAGCCCTGGTGTTATGTAAGCCGAGTGCAATGGCCGCGGGAAACACCAGGAAAAACTGTTTTCCTCAACGCGAGCTAGCTAACCTTAATTTCGATCGTTTGAGATTTTTTGTGTGTTTTGTTAAGATTTTTTTTGTATAGAAGTTTATCTTTGTTGAAGTATAAAACGTTGTAAATAATAATTATTTTATATAATTTGCTAATTTAATAAAGTTATCTATACAAGTAGATACTTTTATAAAATGACTTCCACTTAGACGAAAATAGACGTTTAAATAAATAAATATATAAACAAAAATCGAATATTAGCTGTGTATTTTAAACAATTTACTATCCAAAAACAACGTTAATAAACACAATATAACTAGAATTAAACCAAATTAACAGTCTAGTACCGCAGACATGACCTGCGCGATGATGTTCCGGTGCGCGCAATCACCTCGAAATGTGGGTTAAATTCGCACGCGGTAGGGGTTGCCAATGCACCGGCCGCGGGTCGTTGACCGGTATCGATCGCTGACGGCACGCGCCCCGGCGGCGCCGCACCCCCAACGGACCCCCACCCCCGGCCGACCCCGCACCCGCCCGACCCCCCGCCCGCGCCCTCCACCCCCGCACACACGCTCAAACACCGCATGCGACATTTCGCTCCATTTAAAAAGCCGGCTCTGTACTATTTTTGCGCGGGAAATGTAATACTCTACGCATGGTGGTAATTAGTTGAAAAGTCATTTTAATATAGATCGTGGAGGCTCTGTTTACCCTTTGAAGTGCATTTTTCCGTTTTATTTCTATCGGATTCTTATAATAGCATGCTATCTCCAAATATTTATCGTTGACCTCTCGTTTTTGACGGAACACGGTTGTATTGATGGCGACAACGCTAAGGTTGGCGGTGTGCCAAATCACTGGCGTAAGAAAAAAACCGCTTTTCCCCATATCTGATGGAATAATAGTAAACATTTCCATTTTTCCGTGTCCGTAGAAGTTTGTAATAAAAAAAATGTTCGCTGCGGAATGATTTGTGCGATCGCTACAATAAAGATGTATTTCAAAGTATTCTAAAGGCAGAATAGATGAACGCATTCCCTGGGTTCCATTGTGGGCCGGAAGTGTGGCTATAACTGGGTAGTAACAGATGTAGGTTGCGCGGGAAAACTCGGCACTTCCGCTTTCCCGCTAAGTTGGCCACCGCGCACCGCGCTGGCGCGAACTCCCCTCGACTTCTGCTTGCCTGGTACTTTATAGAAAATTCCGCGTAGTCTATCCATATACTTTTTGCTCCTAGTCATCATTATTATTTTGCCTTTTGAAACTTAATGTTGTAAGGCTTCGTTCATATTGGTAGATAAGTGTGTACATACAAATTTATATTAAAAATAGTTTTATTATTTCGATAAAGCAAATTTATATTACAATATTAAAATATTTAGTTAAATATATTTCAAAACTATTAATTCTAAATTTAATAATATTCATATTAATAATAATATTTTTTAATTGTTTAATTTTAATAATAATACTCTACATCCATATCAATTTCGACTTAAACACGACTTCGCCGGCTATATTCATTTAAAATCATACAAAATTTGTTCATAAATTGTAGCCTATTGCCATTATCAGCTATATAACTATCAAGTTCCATTTAAATCCGTTCAGTAGTTCTTGCGTGAAAGTGGAACAAACAGCCATACTCACACACTTTAACATTTATAATATTAGTAAGATTGGCCAAATTTTAAAATTAAAACCGCTATTTAATACACAATAATAACCTATTACCTAAATTACATCCCTAAACATCAGCTATGATAAATTATTTCCACAATTTTAATACAGATAAAAAAAGATTAAGAGCCCATTAATATTTGGATATACAGTATTATAATATAAACTCTTATAGTAAGCTCACACGATGTTTTTATAACGCCATAAACTTTATATAGATGTGTAACGGCCCTTACTCTTTGCACTGAGCGTTCGTACTCCTCGCTAGACATGATCTCCTGGTACTTTATTATAAATATTACCCACTTTGCCTACGTAGTACCGCGTACTTTATTTTATTTCTGTCACACAAAAAGCTTAAGAGACGCTCGCAGTTTCCGGTGGCTTTCAAAATATACATCTTGTTTCAATTATTTTATAAATACTCATAGAAAAATTTAAGTAGTAAAAAAGGTCTGTATAAGTAACACGCTGTATCCCACAGAGCGCATTGCATGTTGAATAGCGGAATTCAACGCCGCGACTTATTAAACGAACGAGGAGACCAAAATAAATAATTCCATCGAGTGGAATAGAACCTACAACCGTCGCGCTCATAGTCAATAATATATTATATAAATTGATTAAAATAAAGAACATAAATATAATATTATACAATATAAATAACTACACTACAAGGTTAATTAATTTAATAACATCTGTATTTGAAGGGGTATTAATCAAAAGTTGGGCGTCGATTAATCAAACACAGCTTAGACTGCTCCGTGGTCTATTGAACTATCCTATTTTATTATTTTGCATGAATTTTTTAACTGTTTTAGTAACAAAATCTGTAGAAAAATAATATTATTAACATATAGATTTCTTAAAAATATATGGAAAACCATTCAACTAAAGCGTATGTAAATATAATATTTATTATAAATCTATCTGAAAAGTATATTTGGGTAATAAACGTGGTAATTAATCTCAGGAACAGATTTATCGAATTGAAAAAAAATATATTTTGTGATGGATAGTGTATAACTTATTTACATAAGTAACTTAAAGTAACCTACTTTATCGTGCATCGTTATTTATATAAAAAATAGTTGTTTCATTCAAAAACGCGACCAAAGCCGTAGGTATAAACTAGGTTGTTGAAATACTCTCATTTATAACATAAGACTCCCAAAAAGCCGAGAGCCCGACGTGCTAGAACACCATGCAGCAACATAAATCTTCTCCAAGTCTCATTGTCCTCCGCCCTAACGTTAAATTTCCTGTGAACAGAAGATAACCTCTTAAATCACTTTGTTTTAGATTACATCGTTACCATGACGATAAAGAGAAAATTGTTTATTTAAACAGATTTAATATTAATTAACGTTAGTTTAAGCTTCATTTAGTGCTACAGTGTTGTAATAATAACATGTAGGAAAAAACTATAGGAACGTAAAAAAAAAGCCCCAGCGTAAAATCAGCGTGAGTGAGGGGTTGAAAAAAAGTATATGATAAAAAGTCCGTAGCGTGCGGCGCAGTGACCCGGTTCTACGGCGTAGAGAGCAGTGGCCGCTACGGGCTACGATGTAGGTGAACTAGGTTCTACGGCGCGGCCGACGAGTACTTCAGTCGGTGGCGTGCATTTTAATTGAGGGTAGCGCGGGTTGCGGGTTGCGGGTTCTGTTCAATGTTGTCAGCGTATTTTAAACTTTGCAAACTTAATGAGAGAGACAATTTGTTTAATGATACATTTCGTTTAGCATACATAAAATCTAGGCCGTTCCCACTTGCTCTGAAACGTGATTGAATGTCCTTTAATTTTAATTATTTATTTAAAATTATATAACTTTTTTGTCGCTTTACGTATAAAGAGTGCTAAAACATTTCCTTCGCCATTTTGCTTCGATTTCTGAAGGTATTGCGTGTTGAGAGCGAAAAAATGCAAATTTAATAAATTATAATTCATTCTTCCGAGTGGTAATCGAACCAACAACCGTCGCGTCACAGTCACTATTGTACTGGCCTGGATTTAATTGTTCACTTGGTATTATACAACTTTAGATAAAAATATTAAACAAAACCAGTGCAGGTATCGGTCTCCGGTGTTCGGCGTGCGTGTAATCCCGCTCTTTTAAATATTAAATTTAACATTTGTAAAGCGTCGGGCGTGTTTTTGATTTTATAACGTTTGTCTTCTACGTTTATGAAAAATATTTTTATTTGTTACGGTTTCGCTGTCTTTATATATGTAATTAAAAATATCTCTTTTAATTTATGTCACATCAAATCAAAATTCTCACTAATAGATAAATAAGACTTTTAATATTAAGTTAAATAAGATATTAGAACTTTGATATTCTTGTATTCCCATTCTGTTGAAGAATTTTACTTGAAACGATCAAGATACTGTTATAAGGAAATTCCACCGCCTCTGCGAGGGTTGTAGAAAGAGACAATAATATATTATATCTCGTTCTAGGAGGGAGAGAATACAAATTTACCTTATCTAAGAGGGTGTTTCCTCTGAAACATCGAAATGTGATTGTACCCTTATAAGATACAACTCGATATTTAATACATCCACATTAAATGAATCGTTTTTATAGAAGAACGAACGCACTAATAATTTTATTTATATAAGAAAATATAACTATATATAAATATAAGAATTAAAATGGTAGTGCTATACAAATGAACGTGCCGTCAGCCACGGCGCGACTAAAACGCCTCCAAAGCTTTGACGCCGCAGTCATTATTACACTCCACAATACACAGGGAACCTTGTGCTAAATAATTCAACATTTTTCAACCGAGCCCCCTTTCTGCGCTGTGAACAACCTGTGCTCGCCGGCTGATAGAAACGTTATAAACATCTTTTAATATTGTTCTCGCTTCATTATTAGTTAAAACATGGATGGTGTCGAGCTTTTTTGCTTTTTTAAGCAGCTTTACTGTATATTTTGAGGCCGAATTATTTAATATACGCTACGTTACGTTATTATTTAATAATAATTCCTTCGCTCTTGCACCAAGGCAGAGCCCTCGCTTTTAGTTCCGGCACTACCCACAATGCTTTGAAAAAAACTACGGAAAATGGTTAACGGAGTGTCATAACACTAAGTTCCCTCTACCTACCCTGCTGTTTGTAGAAAACGGCGTGAAGCTGAAAAAAAAGATTGTTTTTATAATTTTGACGTATTTAATCAAATGAATGTTAATTTGTCGAGCGGTAACACACGTGGCGGCTTGCCAACGCCATGTATCGCGTATACAACTAAGCACGGTATTACCATTCGATTCCTTCAACAGACAGTATAAACTTTTTTTTTCATAAACTATAAAATTTTATATGATTTGATTTATTTAATTTGAATTTATCAATAGTTATAAGATTTTATTTGATATATTACAGTAACAATATTCGTTAACATTTAGTTTTTTATCGATAAGAAAAATACAACATAATATATGGGTCATGACTTTTATGCATCGTAAACGTCTCACCTTTCCGTGAGGCAAAGGAAAATAGAGACACAATTTATTATATAGAAAAACCACCTTCAGGAAGCATGCGATATTGATTGCGGGGTCGTGAATACGCTCGGACAGGACACTGCACGCTACGCTACCACGCCGTTTGCCGCAGTGGGGCGGCGGGGGGCGGTCGGGGGACGCGAGCGGGACGCACGTACAACAGAACCACGAGCCGATGCGGGATACAACGACCCACCACGTGGCCTCTTTTATTTGGGGCAAAAGAAAATAATTATTTGTGTAAACTGGGGTCAGAAATCATCATATTGTAAAATGACCGGAAATAACTCCATAATTAATGTATTTTTATACAAAAGGAATATTTGAACGTAATAGTAGTAACGTATTTTAACGTAACGTTGTTTACGGGTGTTCCCCGACCGGCACGAGGCCGCCGATTGACGCAGCCACCGCATGGCGACGGGTGGCTCGCGGGAACCTGCACGCCGGCACCGCTCGCATTGACGGGCGCTGTCGTAGTGTCGTATCGGAGGATTTGCAACACTAATTACGCGTCTCATTGCTTGCAATACAACGCGGTACTAGACCAATGTTACAATCGCTTACTATCGAAATGTACGATATAGTACTTTTACTCAAGGGCACCGTACTTAATTACATACATACATATAAAGAGATTATCTATTGTTAGGACTCTCATTACCTCGTTTTCTTTATATTATTAATTAAAATAATGGTTTTATTTTTATACTACTGTTTATGTAAAACAATCGCTACATGAATATGTTGTTTGTTTCAGGTTGCAAAATCAAAGCACTGCGCGCCAAGACCAACACATACATAAAGACACCGGTGCGCGGCGAGGAGCCCGTGTTCGTGGTGACGGGCCGAAAGGAGGACGTCGCACGCGCCAAACGCGAGATCCTCTCCGCCGCCGAGCACTTCTCTCAGATCCGCGCCTCGCGCAAGTGCGGGGCCGCGCCCCCTCCGCCCGCCGGAGCCCCCGGCCACGTCACGGCGCAGGTGCGCGTGCCCTACCGCGTCGTGGGGCTCGTGGTGGGCCCCAAGGGCGCCACCATCAAGCGCATCCAGCACACCACGCACACCTACATCGTGACGCCCTCGCGCGAGCGCGAGCCCGTGTTCGAGGTGACCGGCCTGCCCGAGAGCGTGGAGGCGGCGCGCAAGGAGATCGAGGCGCACATCGCGCTGCGCACGGGCGCGGCGGGCGCGGGCGCGGAGGCGGGCGCGGGCGCGGGGGCGGGCTCGGGCGCGGGCGCGCTGGCGGGCGAGCCGCTGGCGCAGCTGTACCGCGCCGGGCTGGCGTCGCTGCTGCGGCCCGAGCAGGAGGCCGCGTTCTCGTCGGCGGGCTCGTGCTCGTCGGGCGGCTCGTCGGGGCGGCTGGGCGACCTGCTGGGCATCTGGTCGTCCACGGAGCGCGACGAGGGGCTGGGCGAGTCGCCGTCGTTCGAGTCGCCGGGCGCGGGCGGCGTGTGGGCGTGGGGCCCGCCGCGGCCGTCGCCCGCCGCGTCGCCGGCGCGCGCGTGCGCCGTGTGCGCCGAGCGCGGCGTGGCGGCGGCGCTGGTGCCGTGCGGGCACAACCTGTTCTGCCTGGAGTGCGCGCAGCGGCTGGCGGCGACGGCGGCGCCGTGCCCCGCGTGCGCCGCGCCCGCGCACCAGGCCATCCGCATCCTGTCGTAAGGCGCGCCGCGGCCCGCCTCGTTCCCGCCGACGCGGAACTGACCTTTTTTACTTAAATCGTTACGAAAATATTAAAAAAAAGTCGCGTAATCGAAATCCTGGTGCCAAAAGTCGGCGCCTCGCCGGCACGGCCCGTCCGCCGCGCCGTACCTATCGTAAGTCGGCAGAGTTACTCACGATATATTTTCTTATTATGAACGTTTTTTATTAGGTCGTCGAGCGTCCGCCGCGCTCGGCGCCGCAGAGAGTCGAGGTTACGATAGAATTTCGAAAAAAAGCATAAAATTTAAAAAAAGTTGTATAATTATTATTATTGATAGCGTAAATGAGAAATCGAAAATTTATAAAGCTTACCTAACGTAGTAGCGTAAAGTATTAAGATATCGTAATAATATAATAAGCGAGGGGCGGGCGGCGCGGGGTCGGACCGCGCGGCGCGGAGCGGCCTAGCCAATGTGTTGTTGATAGGTAATGAGTATTGGGTATTGAGTGTTGGGTATTGAGTGTTGGGTATTGGGTATTGAGTACCGGAGTTGGGTACGGAGTAGCCTAGTGTAGCGTAATGCCGCCCGCGCCGCCCTCAGCGCCGCCCGCCGCCGCCCGCCGCCGCCGCCCCGCGCGCCATGCTCATTATTTTGACTATACGATTATTCGCTTAAATGATATTATACATACGTACACACTATGATTATAATAATATTAATATAATGTTTGTTTTAAGTGTGTTTTAATGTTTAGATTTTTATTGTAATGTTTTTATGAATGATTTTTATCTGTACGATTATTATTATTGATTATTATTTTATGTGTTGACGATGTTTTTTTGTATTATGTGCGCCCGCGCCGGAGAGCGCGGGTCGAGGCTGCCGTTTGCTCGTTTAGTGGTTAATATCGAGTAATAAATTTAAAGTAATAAATGATAAAGAAATAATACGACTCATTCATTATTATTATTATTATATAAACTATTGTAGTTTGTAGCACGACATTGACTATTCATTACCTATTGATACTTATTAAGTATTATTATTATTATTATTATATTAAATAAATTTAAAGAATGCATAATTATATTTCATAGGAACATTATTCTGTATAACTCTAGTTAAATATAACTATAATAAAATAAATATAATTGTATTTGTATCGGACGACGTTGTTGTTTGGTTTGAACGGGGGGCTGCTTTTATGAATTGATATTTTTTTATTTTTTTACCGTTATTAGTTTTTGACTTACTCATGTAATGATACGCGAGATAAAAAAAAACTGCCTATTAGATTATATTTTGAAAAATAATGGTTACGTAAAATCAGCCCCCGTCGTACGTAGATCCAGTGATTTCGATAATTTTATTTTCATAATAAAATGGGTAGACGCTTTAGGTTCAAATAACGTTGTGAAAATTTGTGAAATTTTGTAGACTACATATCTTATTATAAATCTAATATAAACTATAAATTTCGAATCTAAATCTTTTATTTACCTTCCATACTTGCATGTAAAATACACAAAAATGTACTTCAAAACCTATGTATACAAAATTGAGTCGAGCATTAGAAGCTCTGTAAAGCTTTCTAAGAATAAAGATAACAGTGTTCAAAAATACTATACAGGTTTCACGTCCTGAACGGTGAAGCCATATACGTCTCTTACAAAGAAGTTCTCGACTTCAAAAGTGCAAACGTGAACTTATTGGAAGTAAAATCACTTAATCTCAACCTTATAAGTATAAAAAAATTGAAGTAATAAAATAATTTCGATGATTATCAAATAATTGTTGTTCGATAATTATTAATAAACAAGGTTGGCAGAGAATAAAGAGGGTTGCTAATTAGGAATATTAAACAGTACATGTCCAGGGACATGTGTACTTATTACTGGCCATGTAAGAGGTTGATGACAGGGGACGAGGCGAAAGAGATATGCAGAGGCCGTAGACTATAGCTCTCCTTTCCCTCAATCTACCCCGCTAGGAATGAAGCGTGATGCAAAAAAAATATATATATATTCAATTTTTGTTTGTAAAAAATGGCTTAACTAAGACTTTTTTTTATAAAAGTTAATCTTGTTTTACTTTAACTTTCTGAAAGAACTTTTGATATAGACTGTAACATCATATCGAACATATGACATGAAGTTCCTTAATTTTTTTTTTAATAAAAAAAGAGTTCAAGTCCTGTTTATCTATATATTAAACCAATGGTTCCCAATCAGTGGTCCGTAGAAGCCTAAATATAGTCCCCGAACGATTTTAATTTTATGACTGGGAATGATTAGCTTAAGTTTTTATTTGATTATCACAGTTAAATTTTATTATACCTACATGAATAGTGGGTGATGTTAAGCGTTAGTGCGGCATTCGATTCCGCACATGTAGGAAATTGGACAGAATAAATTATATAACACAATTTATAATTTGATATTGTTTGTACACAAAGTTTCAAATACAAAAAAAGTTATATTATTTTCTCTGTTTTATTTCAAAAAAATGGTATAAAATATATATTTCACTATAATTTGATTGATGGATATGGAGTGCACAGCAGATTGGAATGCGAGCTCGTCGACGACTACTACGAAGTTCATTCTTCGCTTCAAATTACCGACCAGACGATAAAGTGGAAAATACAACACAATTATCTCTATATATTGGCATTAATCTTCTTTATATTACTTAATACGTTTTAATCTTTATTTTGGGACAAAATGGGTGACTGTAAAATCGACTGGTTGTGGGTTCGATTCCCACTCCTCCTCGAGTTCCGTCACTAAATACGCAATGCCTCCAGAACTCGGCGCAAAGTGTCTTACACTAGGTTCCCTCTGCCTATACTGCTGAGTGAGGGATACAGCGTGAAGCTGATTTAATTTAAACATTTAAGAACTCTTATCATTATAATTAAAGTAAAAATAAAATAGCTCCATGCTGTACCCAACATATAAAAGAGTAAGAGGATGGAATCTAGTCATAAGACACTGATTGCCATTATTATCCAATTTTCGAGACATTGCTTGAAACTCAACGCTTCCAGAGCGAAGAAGTGAAAGTAATTTCCTCGATTAGGAGTTCGTTAATTCGCCGTTATAATTATAAAATATTACAAATCGTCATTAACATTTATTTAATGTAAATAACATTTAAATGTTTAATATGTATTTACAAGACTAAACCGTGGGCGTGCAAAAGAACAGTTCAATGCACAATTTGCAAAATTTTACATGCAAATTTATTCTAGAAAATTAATTATTGAATGAACTACGTTAAATTAGAAACGTATGTTATTTATTTATATTTTATACACAAAGGTTGGCATGCAGCTTGTGGGTTCGATTCTCACTCGATAAGGAAATGACATATTAAATATTTATTCCTTCTCTTCGCTCTGGTGTCGAAGCAAAGCGCGGCGTTAAGTTCTGCCACTCGACACCCAATATTTGCAGAATTTGCCAGGAAGAGAGTCTTAACACTAGGTTTCCTCTATCTACCATACTACGTGCTGGATACAGCGTACTAACGAACAAAAAATAAAGAAGTTGACTTAGGCTTAAAACAGGTGTTATTAAATTATTCATTTAAACACAACATAATTATATTGCTAGATAGTTATCAAATATAATTTTTATTTATTATGCAAAATGGCTACAACAGATCTACATATATTTTTAACATTAGGATCCCACTGCCTGATCTGCTACACGCTGGAGAGAGTACATCTCAACTTAAGTAAATCTTTATAAATATTTTTTTCAAAATATTACGCCTAAATTAATCGAGATGCAGTCGCACAAGCGAGTGACTATTGACGACAAGTTGTGGGTTTGATTTTTTTCACCCGAGGAAATAGATTTTTGTAACTCTCAGCTCTGTTAACAAGGCAAAACGCGGTGTTGAGTTTCGCAATTCAACACGCAATGCCTCCAGAATTCCGAGGAAGGTGGGGAGCAGAAGTGCTTAATAGGAACAGAGCTTCTTAACAACATTGTCAGTGAGTAATTCACTTAGCCAATGTCACGCTGTATGAAGGAAATGCGAAGGAGACTTTACAAAATAATATAGCCCAAGATCCCAGGACCCCCCGACCTACGTAATTTTAGCAAAAATGAATTTTGAAGACAATTAATCTAATATAGAGTTAAGACAGTATGTGTTTCACTACTTTAAAAGGAAAATTGAGCCCTCGGCTACTAAGCTATAAGAAACTTCAAGTGAGGTTTAGTCATATTAAATGTGCTCTGACTAAGCTAAGCTTGTCTAAGCGATATTTCCAATTTTTGTACGCAACTCTCAGTGGGCAAGCACGGCTCGCGCTTGCCCGGATTTTTTAAAATTATATTCATTTCCCAGCTCGGGTAGGTACATTGCGGCGTTGAGTTCTGCCACTCAATGCAAGCGTAAAGATAATAGAATAAATCTAAATTATTACAGAATTTCAATTTTAACAACTTAAATGCTTTTTTTATTAAAAACTGTAAATCCCAACTGAAATTACTTTAACAACTATTTACTTACACAACAATAATAAAATGTTTGTTCTATATAAAATAATAAGGAGAAAAAATGATTTATAAAAAAAAAGAAAAGTAAATAAAATATATATACACAAAAATAGGTAATATGTAAGTCGACAAAGCCTACAAGCTGCTACTTTACGATTGAGTGAACTAGTTAATATCGTATTTGTTTACAACAAACAAGACTGTCACTAGACCTCATCTCACGCAGGATGCTGGGCACCGTAACCTGACACTGTAACCTGACAACATCAGAACAGCCACCGACGTCTTTCGTTCTTTTTCTTACCCTTATCCACTAAGCAATAGGGATAAATTTTGACAAGCAAATCTTTTTTTAAAGCATTTTGTAAAATAGTTTTTGATAATAGGTACTTTGGTTGCCATCTGTCGTTAGAGCTACTTGGTCACGATCACACGTTTTTCTTAATATATATACGTCGGAAGTTGACTACTTTTGTACCCGCAGGTGTACCACTCGATGGGGTACAATGTGGGCTATAGTATGTCCTTAAAATTTAATTGTTTAATTAAACTATCTATGAGGCCAGTCGTAGCGCAGCGGCACGAAGTGTGACTGTAAAACCGACTGGTTGTGGGTTCGATCCCCACTCGAGGAGATAAAATATTTACTTAAATTTATATTTCCATTTCGTCGCTCTGAGTTGCGTTCTGCCACTCAACACGCAATGCCCTTTAAAATGCGGCAGAAAGTGGGGAACGGAGTGTCTTAACACTAGGTTCCCTCTGCCTACCCTGCTGTGTGCGAGATATAGCGTAAAGCTAATAAAAAAAAAACTCTATTAGTATTATGTATATAATTTAGTTATTTGTTTTTATTAAGGCATATTTGAAAAGTTTTAAATAGTAAGTAAGTCGAATAAGAGCCCTCTTACCCAGCATTATGGTAAAAAAATATATTCGTTAATATATATTTTTAATTCTTGGGCCCAGTTTTTTTTCAAATGCCGCTATAAAAATTGAATTTATTTTAAAACTTTTTGGTTACTTTGTGACTGACGGGCAACAAAGAAATGAAACTGTTCAAAATCGAAGTACAGATGCAATTAGTAACTTAGGTTAGGTGCTAAGAGAGGATTTGGAGAATTACTAGTTGATCGATTTTATCATTCCTTGTGCATGACAGAAAAATATAATGTTAAGAAAGTCCGTTCTATAGTCTTTGTTGCCGGCCTACACGTCTCTAAAATTGAAAAATCGTCTGTTGGGGTGAACACAAGGGGAGAAAAGTGAAAATGAAAAGTCCCGAAAAGCTTCTTGTAAAATATTTATTTAGAAAACGTATTAAATTTGAACAAGGACCTCGTCGCTTTCCAGGAGGCGCGGGTTCGAGTCCGCCTCAATTTTTTATACGTTTTCCAAACAAGTATTTTTCTTTCCTAAGTATGGAACTTTAAAAATTTTAAAAAGCTTCTTGTAAATTTGGAATTTTTGAATGGTTGCAGTATTTTTTCATCTAAGAATTTGATTTAAGAATTGTGATTCTATGGCAAATTCTATTCAGAGATATTACAAGAGGAAAGCTTGTGTAAACATGACTAGGTCCAAACGATGGTAATACAATATATTATATATTTATTGAATAAATACATACTTTAACTTTCAACAAGTTGAAGTATCGAGGTTTTCTCTGTATCAAACGTTGAAACCAAATAAAGAAAACTACAAGAAATGTATATTAGAGACTAGCGATAGATTTGGATCGGACTTACAACATGACTTCCACCTCCACCTTTTCTCCACCGGAGAAAGCCTTTGATCGAGTGTGGCATGGGGAGCTCCTTGCAAAACTTTCAGCTAACGGGTTTTCCTAGAATTCATGTAAGAGGATCGTCAGGTTTTTCAGCATCAAGTCACTATCGATCGATGTTTTCTGCATCAAATGCATGTAGCGAGTATCGTGATCACCTGGAAAGCATGGTCTACCTGCGCCAGTTTCCAGGTGGATACAGCATGGCTATCTTTATCTTAAAGGCCGGTAACGCATTTGTAGCTCTTGTGTTACACAGGGTCGTGGACGGTGGTAATCATATATCATCAGGTCAGTAATAAGAGTAATAAAAAATGAAAATATGTAAAAGAACAAGGCAAACAAGAGTGTTTGCCTTCTTCGTTCGTTCTTTTACATAACAAAAATAATTATTTATTTTTTTCAATTTCCTCACTACGGTAACAAAATAAGACGCGATGTTGATTCAAAACTGGCCACGTAATCATTGGAAAATTCGACGAAAAGAGGGTTTCTTCTGCCTTTAGGTAAAACTATAAAAATAATCACAGACCATTAATGAAAATGCTCACAATATATAACAACACTATTAAAATTAAAAGATATATGTAATACTAAATAAAAAATGCAATAAATAATTTGTAAATCAACTCAGTCTATTTGATGGATGCTGTACACAGTAGGTATAGCGACGGCGCACAGTGCACCGTGCAGGCTGCGGTGTTCCCATCCGCCCCTCACTTCCGTCGCGTTCCAACAACCTTTGGTTTTTAATCATTCGGTGTTTTTTTTTTACTCGTTTTCTTTTTCCCATGACCTACAGGATGTTTTTTTTATAAAGATTGCTTAACCATAATGTGGTTAAAGTTATAAAAGAATGTGTGATTTATGAAATAATATTTAATATCTCTTTATTAATTTGATAAAACTTACAATTTCCATGTTAATTATCTTTAATTTTTTTTCATTTCCCCAAAATAAGCTCTTAAAGTTTTAAATTTATATTACTTGAGACTAGAAAATTAAAAGTAATATATTTGCTTCAGATATGCCTGATAGTTATAACTCTGTAATCACAAAAATACGATTATATGTTATTATATTATGTACACACACTAAAAGTTAACAGTACGTAAATAGCAGTAACTTCACACTTTGCCTCGCATAGCAGGATAGGTAGACGGAACCCAGCGTTTAACTCCGTTTCCATCTTACTCGCCACGTCCTGCCTCGTTACCCAAGCAAGAAAATAAAAATATTAAATATTTCATTTCCTTGAGAGGGAATCGACCCCACAACCTGTCGCGTTTACAGTCATACGCTGGTACTACTGCGCCACGACTGATGCATATAGTTTTGGTGTAAGACAAGTTGGCATGGAGTAATATTTTCTTTTACTTAAGAATAAGGTAAGGAAGACATCTTTTCCTATAAAAAGTCTAGTAATTGACGCCTCACTACTATTTCGATTAATTGGACACCAGGTGATCCATATAAGTGAGTCACTTGGACTAAGTCCGAGGCATGAATAAAATTTGAAATTTTCATTAATTTATCATAAAATCTATTTTCGTTTTCTATCGAACCAGTTCTATGTATCCTAGTAATGACGGGAAAGTCCTACTTAGTCACAGGTTTTCCCTATTCCATGCTCTACATACACGCCTACCACAACTTTTAAAACTTCGAAGTGAACACGTGATATGCTAATTTCGTTTCAAATAACTAAATATTAGATTATATTATCTATTCATGTAAACGAAACGGTATGCGACATTAGTCACAGTAAACGCGAATGGTTGTCGGTTCCATCCCCACTCAAGGAAATGAAATATTTATTTCAATTTATATTTTCATTTCTTCGCTCTGATGTCGAGGCATAACGCGGTGGTGAGTTCCACTACTCACAGCAGCTAAAAAAAAAGAGGACACAGCTAGATACCGTTAGGACTTGTAAACGCGACGGTTATGGGTTCGATTACTCCCTGGGTTGATGAATTATTTTCATTTCCTCGCTCAGCTAATCAGATTAAGCTTGGCGCTATATGCGGGATACAGCGTGAAATGTTCCCGCAACCATGAAAGAAAAATATGTGTCTAACACATTTATCATTAGTATTTTTTATCACTTGTATTAGCTTCAGAACCTAGTGTTAGGACACTCTGTTGCCCTAATAAATAATAATTCACTTCCTTGTGAGAATAGAATCCACAACCGTCGCGTCCGTTCCGTCTGCGGCACGATGCCTCACTTGAACTTTAATTTTAATACATTAAATGTAAAAAAAAATCATAATTACATTTGTCAAAAAAAACACGCATACATTAATTAGCCATATGGTAACCACTCAGAGATATAATGAGACTTTTTACAATGTTTTAAAGTATTATTGACATACTTAGTACCTACCTATATTGGATAGTAGGTACTGTTTTATAATTTACTTCGTTTCCGTTTTGGAAATTGAATAATATATTATTATTTACACGTTCTGATCCTATTGATTATAAAATTTACGATTTTACAATATTTTATTGTAATATGAAAAAAATACTTCTCGCTAGTTGTCATTGTATGACTTCCGTGTTTCCAAAATTCCGTCTACTAGAGTGTTAAAAAAATAATGAAATATTCTTCCGAATTGTCTTTCGAGAGACTTGAACCCGCAACCATTGATTCTACAGTCAGACGACTTTCCCTGCGCCACAACAGACTCATATTAAAGAATTTAAAATTATTAATAATTATGAATAAAATACAATATTGTTATTATTTGTTCACAAAATAAAAAAAATATATATCACAATCTATATTTTATTATTTAGATAGATAGCTGGTAAATATTTCATAGATATAAATAATAGTTAATTCTTTAAGACGTTTTCATATTATGATAATAACAATGCCTACACGGTGCTTTTACCCGACCGGAACTGACCTATAAGCTGGAAGCGATGAAATACAGGTTTAATATCAATAAAACATCACTGGAAGGGCCAAGTCTTTTGGTACCGATAACATGTGATGAGCGGATGTTTGAGAATTTGCCTCATATTTGATAGAAAAAGTATAGAAAATAGGCCAAGTGCGAGTTGGACACACGGATGAAGGGTTCTAAGGGTAGCATTTTCTAAGGAACGACAAAAAAAATCACGTTTATATGTATGGGAGTAAAGATTTATTTGAGCGGTAACAGAAATTCATCATCTATGAAAATTTCAACTATATATGAGATGTTGTCTATCTATGAGATATATATCAGCCTATAGCCTGGTAATATATCTAAATTATCCATATATTTTTTTAAATATTTGTTACTGTAGGTGAACTTTAAGTTGTTAAAAAACCACCGTACCTTGCTAGGTTGGAAAAAAATGTGTGGAAGACCAATTCATATTCTCTTCCCCATCCAAACAGTATAAGCTAAGTTGCGGAATTCAACTCTAGAATAAAAAAAAATAACCCCGGATATAAATGTTTCACATCTGTTATTCAAGCTTTTATATCTTTGTAGCGTATTGTATTCGACTATAAATCGCAGCACGCGATCCCAAAATTACCAACTCCACATTTTCTTTACCCCCCGCACTACACCCCGCTCGCGCCTCCTGTAGATATCTGTATATATAAACAATCTAATTCGATTTCAATATTTAAGGAGTTAATTTTTAGCATGAGGCTAGTCGTGGCGCAGCGGCACGAAGTGTGACTGTAAAATCGACTGGTTGAGGGTTCGATCCCTACTCGAGGAGATGAAATATTTACTTAAATTTATATTTCCATTTCTTCGCTCTGGTGTCGAGGTTAAACGCGGCGTTGAGTTCTGCCACTCAACACGCAATGCCTCCAGAATTCGGCAGAAAGTGGGGAACGGAGTGTCTTAACACTAGGTTCCCTCAGCCTATCCTGCTGTGTGCGGGATAAAGCGTGAAGCTGATTTATTTGATTTATTTATTTTAATTTTTAGCATGATTAGAGTACAGGTTCGATTTCCGTGTAAAGTTAATATTAGCACAGTGTATCTCGCTTAAAGCAGGTTAGGTAGAGGGACCTTCCCGTTTCCCACTTTTCGTAAAGTTTTAAAGACATTGCGTGCTGAGTGGCAGAGCTCAACGCCGCGCTTTGCCTCGTTACTAGAGCGAGGTAATGTAAATATTAAAAGATAATAATGTAAATTTATGAATTTTACATGTATCTTCATCGACCACATTATATATTGCATAATATAGTTGTTGGGTTTAGTTGTGTTCTTATTAAGTTCTACTACCGAGTAAATGCCCGAAAATTAAAGAAAGTTACATCAAATAGAGATTGATAACAGCGGATGAGTCGTAAGAGAAACGCAAGGGGCGGAGTGTAGAAAACAAATGTCAAAGAATCCATTTTCTTATATCTTTTTGTGGCTTCACGTTATATCCCACACAAGTGTTTAGACACTCCGTTCCCATAAAGACACATCCGTTCCCTACTTTCTGTCGTATTCTTTCCTGCATCGATACAGTTTAAGCTAAAAACATATCGTACATATAGTATATCGTAGTTATCATAGTAGTAATAGCTTTTATTCAACATACGGTGTTAAGTAGGTATGGTTGGCTGAAACACTTAGTATTAAGACATTTCGTTCCCCACTTTCACGCGTCACATTTTCAAGATGTTGCACAATGAATGACGAAACCCAATGGCCCGCTTTGACTCGTTACTAGAGAACATTAAATTAATTGTTTGTTTCATGTGGGAATCGAACGTACAACCGTTGAGTTTACAGATATATATATATGCTGTGCCACAGCGCCACGACGTTTTCTATTTACTAGAATGTAATCAAATTCTAAACGGGCTGTGGCAGCGAAAAGGTTAAATGTTAGACGCTCAAGGGCTCTAAACCGTTCTTATACATATAAAGTAAATATGTAACGAAGTTGTTTTGTGAATAAATCCTTCAAGATCAGAAATAAGTTGAAGTTTTATTAGTGTCAGTATTTTCTTTAAATTTATTTATTTATTTTTCTTTTTTCTGCTTTACCCTACAGAGTAACCCATTATGAATACATCAGGATAGCCAAAGGAAACCTAGCCTTAAAACACTCCGGCCCCCAGTTTCCGAATTCTTGAGGTATTGTGTGTTGAGTGGGACAACTCAACGTTGCGCTTTGCCTCGTTACCAGAACGAAAAAAGGAAATATTTAAAAAATTAAATCAGCTTCACGTTGTATACCGCTCACAGCAGGGTAGGCAGAGGGAACCTAGTATTAACCCAGACTCTCCATTCCCTACTTTCTTCCAAAATCTTGAGTTCTTTGCTTGTTGGGGGTGAAAGTCGACACCGCGCTTTGCCTCGATACCCGAACGAAGAAATGAAAATATACAATTAAATAAATATTTTATGTCTTCGAGTGGAAATCGAACCCACAACCAGTCGATTTTGCAGTCACACTTTGTGCCTCTGCGCCACGACTGGCCTCAATATAATTAATTTCTCCAAGTGGAAATCGAATCCACAACCGTTGCATTTACAGTCACGCGCTTGTGCTAATGCACCACGTCAGCCAGTTTATTTAGTCTTCATTTGAAAGAAGGTTGTTATTACCTTGATTTATATAAAAATGAATGTTGTATAGAAAGGAAAATGAAGAAGTAGCAATAGGAAAAAAAATATCATAAAATAGAGAGGATCTTTCAGTGAAGCCACTGGCCAATTGTGATTTTAATATATAAATATTAAAATAGTAGAAAAGAAGAAAGAAAAACAGCTTTATGCTATTTAGATCGTAGCAATGAAGGAACGTAGTATAATATAGTATATAAGTGTTATCTTGACGGAAACCATTTTGTTTGATATTTTTTTATTCTTTCTTAGTTTTACGTTCCTGCACATCTCAGAGTAGGAAGCTGGGAACGTAGTTTTAAGATAATCCGTTACCATTCCGTTCCCCACTTTCCGCAAAATTCTGTAGATATTGCATGTTCAGTGGAACGGAACTCAACGCAGCGCTTTGCCTAGTTACCAGAGCTACAAAAGAAAAAGAAAACCGCTTTTTATAAAAATTTATTATTAATCATAATGAAGGCCAGTCGTGGCGCAGTGGTACAAAGTGTGACTGTTAAACCGACTGGTTGTGGGTTCGATCCCCACTCGAGGAGATGAAATATTTACTTAAATTTATATTTCCATTTCTTCGCTCTGGTGTCGAGGTAAAGCATGGCGTTGAGTTCTGCCACTCAACACGCAATGCCTCCAAAAAAAAATCGGCAGAAAGTGGGGAACGAAGTGTCTTAACACTAGGTTCCCCCTGCCTACCCTGCTGTGTGCGGGATAAAGCGTGAAGCTAATTTAATTTTTTTTTTAATCATAATTAACTGTGAATAAAACGAGGGAACTGTTTAAGAAAAAAAATATTATTTATTCAAATATATTTTCTTTACAACATAAGTAACTATTCGGGCTTATAAAATACAAAGGATTATTTCGAATACATGTTATATTATATTGCAATCAATACATATAACCGCATATAAAATATGTAGGTACTAGTGCCTACCGTAAAACATTTTGATTCAACAAACCATAGAAAAATGTTTGGAAAATATTTATATTTTTTCTTACTATTTACGTCCAGCCTTAGACCCTTAGTTACGCGATTTCGATTCCATACTAGTACTACACTAGTTTGAAACTATCGGAAAATTTGATATTACTGGGGTTATATTACTCTATCTCATCTTCTTCTTGGTAAATAAACTTCGTATTGCATGTTCGGTCCTTGACGTAAGTATTGATTGTGGGTTCAAATACCGTCATCTATCTTCATACATAATTAGATTTTAATTAAGATTAATCGCTTAGTAGTATATGTGTGTGGCATTGAATTTCGCCATTGAAACTTTTAGTATAAAAAATCAGTTTCACGCTGTATCCTGCATGCAGTCAGAGGGACCCTAGTGTTAAGACAGTCCGTTTACCACTTTCCTCCGAAATTTAATAATAAGTCAATAGTACAATATCACTATGCTCTCTCTTTTTTTTTGTAGTATATGCATTTATAAGTTCATTCTTCATTCATTCTCTCAGTACATACATTCACTCGTACACCCATTCTCTAGTATAATCAAACAAACACAATCTCGTTCACAACACATCATTAATATGAGAGCAAGTGGCGAGAGGACGACTTGGATCCTGTGAGATACACATAGTAAAGGAATTTAGACTATCCTACCAGATGAGAGAGATTTGTGTTATATGTAATTACAATAATTATATATAAAAAATATTGCCAAAAAATATTTTATTAGGTATGTACTATTGAGGCTAGAATGGTGAAAATAACTTTAATATTGACTATAAATTATATCTGTTACTATATCATCACTATCTCAGCAGTTGGCATTGTGAACGCAAAAAAAATTAAAGCAAATGACACGACCCGGACCCATGAAACAACCCAGTTTTGCGTCTTCAGGGCAAATTCAAGTATTGGGTGAACTAAGTTCTGGTGAATATTCAAATACAAAATATCGAACTGAAGACTTCAAACTAAGCAATGTGTTCCTACATACCACAACCACTGAACCAACAGTCAACCACATTAAATATTAAAAATGGAAATTGGTCAGCGCATTTAAAGATTAAATAATTGATCAGTTGTGCAACTACAGTACTCGCATTACATATTGAATAAATATATGTAAATACATAATGTGTACATGAATCTCAATATTCAAGAGTTAAGGCAGAAGAGCTACTCGCCGTATGATTTTTTTCGCATATAACAGGGAAGGCAGACGGAACTTAAGGTTCAACATTTTCATTTCTCCACTCCGAAGTAAGTTTCTAAAAATAAACCAAAAGAGTAAGAGTTTTTTTTTTAATTTCACGATGTGTCATTGCTATAATTTAAAGTACAAAAAGTATTAAAATTAAATCAAAGAAATTGTACAGATTCTATTTTTTTATTTAGTAAAATTACAAATTATTTAAATTTAACAGATACTTAACTCGCTCCGGATTTAAAATTTTATCAATAAGAGTGGTTCTTATAAAGTATTTAGTAAATTAATTTTTCCATTTAAATTTAAATGAAATAATATATGAAATACGGCAGTGGTAGCAGGTACTACAGCACGGTAGGCGGAGCGCCATGACGCACGGTCGCACCCCGAATGCGCTTGCCGAGCCTTCGCTGGGATATACTGGAGCTGGATGTGGCTGTTATAGAAAAAATTAAATAATTCTTAATTTTTGGTACAAAGTGTGACTGTAAAATCGACTGGTTGTGGGTTCGATCCCCACTCGAGGAGATGAAATATTTACTTAAATTTATATTTTCATTTCTTCGCTCTGGTGTCGAGGCAAAGCGCGGCGTTGAGTTCTGCCACTCAACACGCAATGCCTCCAAAAATTCGGCAGAAAGTGGGGAACGAAGTGTCTTAACACTAGGTTCCCTCTGCCTACCCTGCTGTGTGCGGGATATAGCGTGAAGCTAATTTAATTTTAATTTTTTAATTTTTAATTTATTAATAGGACAACATTAACATTTGATAGTATGAGTGAGGCCAGTTGTGAGGCAGGGCACTAGTGTCAGCGTGTTTGACTTTAAACGTGACAGGTTGTAAGATCGATTCCCATTCCAGGAAACGAAATATTTTTTTTTGTTCTGGTGTCGAGGCAAAGCGGAATAATTGGGCCGAATGTGCCGTGCCCACCCCAGAAATATAATTATATAATAAAATATACATAAATTATATAACATAATTTATCCCAAAAAAATTAAAAAACAACAATTGCACGAACATTTCTTCAAAGCTAAGGTCTACGACTCCCTACAGAAAATATCGCTGGATACGCTAATGCTCACCACCATCGCGCTTACCGTTTAACCATGTGCTGTTCCACCGCGTCCCAAATATTAGAAGATAAAGTAAATATTATAAAGATTATTTCTTTTGACTGTTCCAGCTAAAGTCTACAGCGGTATTGTGAGAGGTCCCACACACTGCTAATTGCGTACACGATAGTTGATGTCACTACATATTTACTTTCTTACTGTTGTACGTTACGTTACTACTCGAGAATAACGAAGCTATGAGAGTGTCTCATTATTCTGTTAAAATTTTTTTGGAACCGTCATTACGGTGTTGATTAAAAATAATAAAAATTTGTCAAAACTGAATGTGAAGTGGTTGTGGGTTCGATATATACTCGGATTAAATTGTATGTCAAAAACTTATGTTCCTGTTTATCTAGGCCAGTCGGGGCACCAGCGTGCGACTGTAGACGCGACAATTTGTGCGTTCGATTCCCATTCGAGGAAATGCACATTTCATTTCCTCGAATGGGAATAATAATAATATTTCCTCGCTGTGGCAACGAGGCAAAGCGTAGCGTTGATTTACTCCAGTCAATATGCAATGTTTCCTGAATCCAACGAAAAGATTTCCTAGGTTTCTAAACAAAATTTTAGTCTAATCTGAATGATCAAGGCCAGCAAGCTCAAGGAGAGCGTAGAAAATTTAAAAAATATATATAATTTAAAAATACTTCTATATATTTTTTATAATTTTGATTTCTATCAACTTATTATACTACAAAATATCAATATTTTATAGTATAGTGTGAAATATCTGGTAAAATTATTTTAGAAATGCTAAAATGATTTAAAGTATGACATATTTTATGTCCCACAATCGTGTTCCATATAATCGTGTGGAATCTATTGTTTTCGAGGTTTATTTTCGCTGGTATTATTCCAGTTTAACTATCATTAGTACGTACTGGTATAAATAATATTTGTACAAATTGAAGCCGTCGTGGCCCATCTCACTTTAACTACTACTATTATTACTAATGTGATGGTCGTGGATTCGATTCCAAATCGGGGGAAATTACTTGTTTTCATTTCCTCGCTCAAGGTAACAACAACAACAAGTAACAAGCCAAAGCGCAGCGTTAAATTTCGCCACCCAACAAGCAATGTCTCGAAAATTGTTCGGAAAGTGGGAAACAGAGTGTCTTTACACTACACTCCCTTTGCCATATGCAGGACTGCCATATGTCGAGGTAAAAAAAAAACAAAACCTATAAAAATCTTTAGATTGTTATAAAATTCATTAATTTTAGATGTCTCGTTTTTAGAAGGTAGTAGAGGAGATTCTTCTGAAGAAGTAAGAAAATAACGTTCTCCATTATCAACTTGAAGAATTTGTACAACGTTTTAAAAATATACACTTTGCTTAAGGACTATTAACATTAATCAAACAAAAAACTTACGACAGACATTTTTACATGTCTTACTTTCGTTTATAACAAGAAAATCAATTATGTCTGAAATTTAGATAAAACATGATCCTTTCCAAGAATATTTTTTAATATCATCATAAATAAAATTAAATTAGCTTCACGCTATATCCCGCACACAGCAGGGTAGGCAGAGGGAACCTAGTGTAAGGCACTCGGTTCCCCACTTTCTGCCGAATTTTGGAGGCATTGCGTGTTGAGTGGCAGAGCTCAACGCCGCGCTTTGCCTCGACACCAGAGCGAGGAAATGGAAATATAAATTTAAGTAAATATTCCATCTCTTCGAGTGGGGATCGAACCCACAACCAGTCGGTTTTACAGTCACACTTTGTGCCACTGCGCCACGACTGGCCTCAATATCATCATAAGTTTTGTTTAATAGGTACATAGAAACTAATAGAACATACATAGAATCTAAACATTGTTTTTCTTTAATATGAAGGTAATCTCTACTTTAGGTAGAGTGTTTGACGATCGCGTCTGTCTAATTTATATATTTTTTTTCAGTTTCACGCTGTAGCAATACCCTGCTGGTAGGGAGGAAACCTCGTGTTAAAACACTTCGAGGAGCTTCGAGCTTTCTGGAGGCGTATTGACTGGCGTAACTTAACGCAGCACTTTACTTTGACACTAGAAGAAGATAATAGAACAAATAAGATAGAGAAGATGTTTAAAATATCACATATTTCTTTTCCTCGACTAATATCGTTGTCACAATCTGTCGCGTTTACAGTCACACGCTTGTGCCTCTGCACTAGGGCTGGCCTCTACAATTAATAAACTGTAATTTTATTTATTACAGTTTATTATTTTCCAAATAAATTGAACGTAGCGGAATTTAAACACCTGCCTTTCGGAAACCAATGTTTTCTAAAAAATATTTTTCTTTTCAAGGGAGGATAACACTTTAAAAATGTAACAATAACTACAATTCGCATATTGTTAAGAAAGGGACAAGCTTTAAACACAATGGTTGTTGGTTCCATTCGGGGTAATGTTTTTTTTTTCAAATCCCCTTTCTGATAAAAGATATGGAGCTACTATGACTTGAGAAGTCGCGGAAATTTGACGAAAGGCGGGAAACGGAGAGTCTTTATATTTTCATTCTTTTTATGAAGCAGTCTGTGTTACATTAACAAAATAAAAAATTGTATAATAAATTACTATTATTATATGCAGGGCACAAAGTGTGACTGTAAAGCCGACTGGTTGTGTGTTCGATCCCCACTCAAAAAGATAAAATAAACTGTATATAAACTATTACTGAGATTATTGTGGCTACATTAAGAAACATCTGTACAAGTATACTTGTACAAGCGATAGTTCTAAGTTTAATTCCGTTTGAAGGAATTTGTGATTTTAATTATTTTCATTTCCCTCTCGGGTTAGACAAAGTGAAAACGTGGTTAACATTCGTCACCACGATAAAAACCACGTCTTTAGAAAGATTGAGGCAAAATTTCGCAAAGTGAATTATTTTAGTTCTCTATTTTATTAATTTATAAAAATACGTTCTACATTTTTTATTTTTCGAATTAGCTTAGTAAGCCTTATTTCAAGACTATAGGAGAAACTGATATCGATTGGAAAAGGCGTCTATACAAATGTTTTAATATAATGCCAGTCACCAAAATATTGTCAATAACATCCTCCCCCTAGACTAATTAAATTATCAAATATAAGCCCAATATTGAGCGCCTTAAGGATCTGTTTGGCTCATTTGTATGTTTTATTTATAAGAAATTTTCCACCCCCCGTTTGAACACCGTAATCCTCTGAGGGTTTCTCCAGAGTCACGTAGAATCCCAAATTATTGTATTTGAACCACTCAACCTAATGTTATTATAATTTTGTTTTTTTTTACTGAAATTTAATCCAAAGGTACTTTTGTTTTGAAAACCTTCCCGCATTTATATATAATTTTTCCATACGTAAATGATCATCCAATCATTTCAATTGCTACTAGACGACTGTAGCGCCATTGTGATTGATTGGGAGACAAAGCAATTAATGATTATACATCATCAGCATCATCAGCGTCATCGGCCGCACAAAGCTCGTTTGGACGATAATAACAAATAAACAATAGTTGCAGCGGCATGGCGCGTTCCCCGTGCACGCTCACACACGCACAACGTGCACACACGCGAACCAATTCAGCTTTCCCAATATGAAAATAGAGCGCACCCACACACACGCGAGTCCCGGGGATTTACCCACACAGGCACAGGCGGCTGCGGTGGTGTGCGTCGCGCTACGTCACGCGACGGGGGCGGGGGCGCACGCACACCAGGGCGGGCAGGTTCCCCGGGCGTAGTACTAGAGACACATTGATCCACAGCGTCTGGCGGCATCGATTGTGCAGTTTCCTGCAACGCTGGTTGCCATGGCGACCGCCCACCTCTGCACCCGCCTTCCATTTAGAAACTTCAACGCGGAAAATTCTTGTTTTCGATCTCGCTCTGGGACTTTCTTTCTTTTTTTTAATTACTTTTAGAGTTTTTATTCAAATAGATATTATATAATGGGGAATGTTCTGATGCTATTTTTAGAAGTGGTTTTTGCTGGTATTAAGATTTTTGCTTTTGTAGGTACGCCACGTGTGCTGTAGACCTGTACCACATAGAGATGTTAATTAAAAAATAATGAGTCTTATCTTAACTATTTATAGTACGGCAGTAACTAAACATATTAAGATTTATTCTTTGTTATTTATTTATAACAAAATAATGAATTACCCAAAAAATATTATTACGTTAATATACATATATATTTTTTAAATAAGACCGCCATGGCGCAAGCCCCGCTTTGATAACGAGACAAAGCGCGGGGTTCAGTTCCACCGTGTTAATTGGTAACCGAGTGTCTTAATACTACGCTTTCGGTTCTCTACCTTACTTACTACGTGCGGGATAGAGCGTGAAACCCAAAAAAAAAAGAAAACAGATAAAATAATTATATTTTCCATTAACATCAGCACTAATCTGTCTGGGAACCCTCGTAGCATCAGCAAATCTCGAAAAGCCCCCTCGGAGCGCTAATCCGTCGCAGTGAGGCCCCACCGCGGTGGGCTTACGGCTAATTGTTACACAGCCTACTGTTTTCAGATTCCGATTGACATCCACTGCGTTTTATGCACTTTGTTAGTATCATTTGATTTATTTACTATGAAATTTCTTTTTTTTAGGGATGTTTTATATATATATTTTTATTTATATTTGATATTTAGGTATGTTTTGTTTATTTATAATATTTTAAAAATACTTTATTTAGAAAACGTATTTAAATAATTGAACGTGTGATGGCGGGATTTAAAGCCACATCTCTTGGAAATTGTCTTAGACGTCTGCTCTAAGCTTTACGTATCTCAGAGGTTAAAGTGCTTAGATGATTTCCAAGAGACGCCTGTTCAAATTCGGTTACGATTTTTTTTTGTTTTCTAAAAAAGTATATATAAGTATAAGCAGATGTATTATAATTTCCTGTAGCAAGAAACGATGCACCAAAGGGAAATTTATTTTCTCTAACAACTTGAAAATGTGGTAAAAACTTTAATATATAATAATAAAAAAGATTTTCTGCTATACTTTGATTTACGTTTATACTAGGAAATTATTATAAAGCTGGCTTCCATATTAATGTATTGAACTAACAAAAAGCAATTTCGCGCTTCTTCCCACTCAGCAGCACTGCCAGAGCGTAGAAAAGAAAATAAATTAAATATTCACATTTGCTCGATAAGATTAAATTGAAGCCACAACCATCTCGATCACCGCCCAACGCTAACGCATTGCACCAACGGCCTCAACGTACACGAGTACATACTATACATACATACATTTTCTGTAAAGTAAACATATCGATATTGCATCTCATCCAATATACATTGCTTTTTTTAAACTTTCATAGCGAATCTCCTACTGCAATATGCAAAATATCAAACTAAAGTGTTTCAGTACATACGTTCGTTACGCGCTACGACGCAAGACACGCCTTTATTTATCGCCGGCTTCATCATCATGGGATATTCGCTCTTTTTATAGAGGCTTTTTATCCCAGTTTCATTTTAACTTTACCTAGTTACATGGGGGTAGCAGACTGCGTCTAACTGTAAATGTAGTTGTGAATTTGATTCCTATTCTGGAAATTGAGTAATTAAACTTTTAAGGATGTGGTAACAAGACAAAAGTAAGTGATAAATTCCACCATTTAACACGCGAAATCTTCAAAGTTGAACGGAAAGCCGGGAACGGGCTGTCTTAACATCCTTTATGCGAGAAATAGCTAAAAAACAGTATTATACAAAAATATAGATAACTTCAATACTGTGCGGAGATTAGAGAATATTTAGTGGTGGTTTACAGTAGAATTTAAACCAAAAAACATTTCTTTCAGTCAAACACATAAAAACCGTTCCACGTTAAAAAGGAGGAGCTTATTAAACTTTTTTCAGATTGCTCAGTTCAAAATTGCTTAAAAATTACAACAACAGCTCTACATCTAGGTAATAAATTCTACTACAAAAAATATGACAATATTAGCTGATAGTGATGTGAATTTTACCGCTATAAATTAGGTTAAAACAAATTTAATGCCACCACGCCCCACGTTTATATGCACGGTGAACGCTCGGTGAGCCCGGAGCCGCGCCGCGCTGTTATAATGAACTGACCATAAACCTGAAATAGTATTATTACTTGATACATATAAGAAAAATATTTTTCATTTGATTTCCAAAAAAATATCCTTCTGGAGCAGCGTATGAGTATAAAAACGACGGTTCTGTATTCGATTTACACTCACGTAAAATATTTTTTTATTTTACTGATCTGTTAAGGAATGTGGCGTTGATTCCCGCCACTGGATACGCGGAGTGTCTTAACACTGGGTTCTGTTTGCCTACCCTGTTATATGTGGAATAGAGCTACAAATACCTAATTAACTAAACGTGACATATATATATTTCGTGTTAGCATTTATATAAGGAATAAATACGATATTAATGTTTATAACTATTCCTGTTAAATGAAACTTGAACCCTTCATTTACGTCATAGGGCTATCTTAGAAAAAAACTCCTATAACAGCGAACTTTAAATAGCACTATAGGTACGAAGCAGGCTAGTTTAAAAAGCATGAATAATTTCCTTTTATAAAGTATAGCTTCACTGCGTACAAGAAATTTTTAATAAAAATTGTTGTTGTTATCTTTTTTGTTCTATTTTGTGTGTGTTATCTCATTTTTGTATGAGATGCGTATAATTCAAATACAAATTTTGTATATAATCAACAATAATCATTGATTTTCACAGTAATTTTTTTTGGGTATTTTTTTTTATTTAATTAATTAATTAATTAATTAGCTTCACGCTATATCCCGCACACAGCAGGGTAGGCAGAGGGAACCTAGTGTTAAGACACTCCGTTCCCCACTTTCTGCCGAATTTTGGAGGCGTAGCGTGAGTAGCAGAACTCAACGCCGCGCCTCGACACCAGAGCGAAGAAATAAAAATATAAATTTAAATAATATTTACTTAAATTTATATTTTCATCTCCTCGAGTGGGGATCGAACCCAAAACCAGTCGGTTTTACAGTCACACCTTGTACCACTGCGCCACGACTGGCCTACATTTTTTTGTATTTACTGCATACATATGTACGTATTACTAATATAGCTTTTTCTTTGTTAAGACAAAATTTAGTTAAAAAAAATATTTAGATGAAAAATAATTTCAATATCTTTCGGTCGGATTAAGTTCTCTCTTTTCTCTTTGAAGTCATATATAACATAATGGTGTTGACAGTACTAATAGGTATATATTTATGAGTTCGACTCGCTCTTGGCCAAATTTTTTCTATCATATGACAGAATATTTTGCACCTGTTGCCACAAAAAAGTAACATATGACACTTTCAACTATTTTATAAATTAGTACAAAATTAAACGGAAACAAAACCATATTTACTACAATAACTTTAAATTTATAATTTTTCTATCTAATATGAAGTAGTGGCGTAGTATTACAGATGTAGCTGGAATGTTACCAATTCCTAAGATAAAACACATTGAACCCTTGTTTCAGCGCATTGCTACCTTCTCTCTTGTACGTAGACGTCGACCACCAGCTGGCTTGCGGCCAGGAGACATCATCCAGCATCACATACATCACTAGTAATGACTGTGGATGTGTTCTCGTGTGTGAAAATTGTACGTTAAATTATGTAATGTTTACTCTTAAATTGACGGCAGTCGTGGCGCACGATTATGGGGATGAATACGCAACGTGTTGTGGGTTCGATTCCTACATGAGAAAAATATTAAAATATTTAATATTTTTATTTTTTCGCTGTAGTGACGAGTGCACGCAGTGACACGCAATGCGTCTAGAGTTCAGCGGAAAGTGAGGAACAGAAGTTTCTTAATGGGAACGGAGTGTTTTAATACCAGGTTAATGATGCAAATGAAGGGATACTGTATGAAGCTAAAAAACACACAAATAAAATTAATCTTTGTAGGTTAAAAAGTAAATATTACGTAAAATGTCTAAGCAGTGCAAGGGCGTCAAGGGAATAAATTATTTTTATTTCGTCGCTCTGGTAACAATACACAATGCAGTGTTGAGTTCCGTCATTCACAAGACAATGTCTCCAAAAATTGAATGATAGCTGGGGACTGAAATGTCTTAACAATAGTTTCCCGTTGTCTCCACCGTGCTAAATGCAGGATATTAAATCCTGCATTTACAAAACTACAAAACTCCTTGTAAGATTGGAAAAGAACAGTGATACAACAATGGAACGGAATGGAACAGACACATGTCTGTATCTCTCTGTTATGTCAAGGATGTTGTTGTCAATATTGTCATTTTGTCAAACTTGGGCCATTCAATTATGAAACTGCTCATCGTCGACTTTTGCATGATGTAAGTATTACTATCAAAATGACAATTTACTTATTTGATAAAAAAATATTTATTTAATATCAACCACAGCAGAAGTGAATTAACTGGCATACGAACGCTAATGCTGATGTAGCCTAATTTTAGTTCCACCTCCAGTAAAGTTTGACCGATATTACTCACAGTAACAAATTTACTAAATTTTAATTTCATATTTCATGTTATCTATTTAAAGGGAAAAACTAAAATTGTAATGAATTTTTTTTTATAAATTGCGAATAAAAGTAAAGAAAGAGGAAACGATATGGTGCTAGGCCATTCCACACACCATATCTACAGAATTCGGCGAAAAAGTGGAACGAAACAAAACCGTCATAATCGGGATAAAAAACATACTTAAAACTAGGTTCCCAGGAACCTTCTGCCTACGCTACGGTATATGCGGGACGCAGCTTGAAGTTAGAGAGAGAAATTGAGTAAATATGTTTAGCCGTAGCTTTCTAATAATCAAATTCAGAACATTTTTTTTTAACTCAGTTAAAAATTCAAATTTATTCAACATATTTTACACATTGAAAAAATATATTTAAATATGTTCCTGTTCATAACTAAGTTAGAAGGAACTACCTACTGAAGTGAACTGATAGAATGTACGTATAACAACGCCCGTGGCAGTTCACAACGCGGTACTAGTACTGGCGTGGTTGTACCTATCTCTCACCCTACCTACCTCTACAGTTACAGCTAAACGTGGGTGCAGCAAAGAGGAGTAAAAGAAAAATCAATGCAGTGGAAACGCGTTTTCTATATACAGGTTATATAGATTCTATAAGAAAATGTAATTAAAATTTAAATAATAAAGTACGACTAAACACATCATTTATATATTTACAAATTTGCATGGCAAAACTCTCAAAATGTATCTTGGAGTGGCAATTGAACTCACTACTACTGCGCTTAGCCTGACAGTTATTGGCTATACTATGATAAAAAATAAAAAAAAAGCAAATTCTATGCATCGTTTTCACTTTATTCCCGGAGAACACGTGACGTGACACACATGTACGTCTTGAGAATGAAGCATATAATTTTAACTTTTACCATATAGGGGGTAAATATTATTGTAATAATGAAAAGTTTATAAATATTTCTTTTTTAACTAAGCTTCAAAAAGTTCAATATATGTAATATTTTTCTCAAAGTTTTATTCCAAACCAGCAAAAGAAAAATATTTTTAGAAAACGTAGCGTTATTTGAATGAAGCAAGAGTAGAGTAGAATTCGACTTTTTTAAACTGTAAACGGTTCAAATGTTTTGAAGTTTTCTGAAAATATACTTTCAATTTATTTGTTAGTAAGCCTTTAATTTACAAGTTTTTCTTTTTAATATATTGTGGATGCCGTATTCACAAATATCAGTTTTACAATAAAACGCCCCACGATAGGTTCTAAAAATGTTTACACTTTAACTAAATGAAATTATCAATCGCTTATTTTTGAATAAAATTCTTCAATTTCTTCTCTTCGATCCCTTTTCGGTGTTCATTATGGATTGAAAGTAGAATATAAGTTAAATTGAACTACTCAAAAACGCAACGATTTTCACTCAAATATGCATAAAGTAAGATATTTTTTGTTTATGTAAAATCTATTTAAATAATAAATAAGGTGAGTCATCATATCATTCTTTAATAAAATTTTTTCCAAAAGAGAAAAGTTACAAAAGTTGAAGTTGAGGCCGTCGTGACGCAATGGCATAAGGGTGACACTGTAATGCGACGTTTATGGGTTCGATCGCCTGACGAGGAGATAAATTATTATTCATTAATATTTTCATTTCTTGCTCTAGCACTGAGGCAAAAAGCCCGGCGTTGAGTTCCGTCACTGAACGCAGGATGAAGACAATTTAATTTTTGATTTAATTTTATTTTACAAAAGTTGACGCTTTTGCGCGACTATAAGTTAGTTGCAACGATAATGAAGCGTCTAGACATTTTTAAAATTTTTTGTCACCACACAATTGTGTTAGCTTTGAAACTTGGCTCCGAGTTTTAAAGAAACAACGTAACTTGAAAAATGATAGTAAGGATAAAAATTGATTATAACATTTGGTTTAGTGGTGATATATTTCTATCTTTCTAGTGGAATTACCAACAATAATTTAAAAAAAATACATTGTGACGTGATTACTGTACTAGTAATCACATCACTAGTCATCACAAAATTGAGACTGTCGAGACTCGAGCCACAGAGGGACAGTGTCTGTTGATAAAACGGAATTATTGTGGGTTCGAGTGGGGACGTAGGAATGATTATATTAAAATAATTTTAATTTTCCTGGTCTGGTAAGGCGGGGCGTTTAGTTCCGCCAGTTAACAAACATTTTATATGTCTTTAAAGTGGTTGTAAAAACTGATTTAAATAGTAAAGTGAAAATAGGAACTAACTTACCATGGTTTATACCATCTTATGTACTGGAAAAAGCGTGTGGCTTTTTCTTCTTAAGAAATCCGTTAAATTGCCTTGTTTGACGCAAAGCCTAGAAGCGACGCCATACTCTCGTCTATATTTTTCATCTCTCTGCAAGAGTAAAAAAAAATTACATTATTAAATGAGAAATTGCGTCTTATGAAAACGATTCAAGTTTCCAGTGACATATGTACAATATAAATTTTGCTCACTTTTCCAAATGCAAAATGATCTATTCGCCATTTCAAGGTATAAAGAGAAGTTTTCTACAATAAAAAAGTATAAATAGAGATCATTAAAATTATGTTCAATATGCACCCGTAAAAGTACAAAGGGGGTCCAAACAGAAAAGGAAAATATGATTTGCCTTTGAAGAGTGCGATTTTTAATTTCCTTATTAAATCTGTACGGCTCAGCGTGCCGTCTCGCTCCCAGCGAAGCCTATTACCATACTTATTGGATTGTACGCTCTTTGATGCTTCGCTTTTTTCGTCCCGTAAAAATGTGACAGTGTCCGAAGTAGGTCCACTGGACCACTGGCATAAATGTTTTTTTTAACATGAGTTATACCATGTTTTTCTGGAGTTAGTTGAAAATACCTGCTGTTAAAACTCTAGAATAACATCTTGTGCAAAAATTATCATACTGTCATTATGGTTTTTTTTGTACGGCGTTAAGTTTCCTAACTTAACTTAGGAGATTGGGACGGAAAGTGCGAAACGGACTATCGTGACATTAGGTTCCCTCTGACTAACTTGCTATATGCAGGATGTATTGTGAAGCTGTTTATTCATTCATTTTATAAACATTTGTGTGCTTGTGTTGATTTTTTTTTACTTTTTTCTCCAAATTAGATGCAAATTCTTACTTGGCTTTCGTGTTCAAAAACTAAATAAATGATTTATAGAACAACGTATATGTACATATGTATAGTATTGTTTTGTAATGATTTTTGATCTACTACTTTTTTAAATGGCAAATTGAAGTCAAAATTAAGCAATTTTAATCCAAGAATGCTATGGAGAATTTATTATGTAAAATTAAATGCCTACACAGGAAGTTAATTTTTATAATAAAAAAAAGTTAAATTACATTTTAAAAATAGTGTCAAGTTTCTCAATAGAACTGCCTTTCGAGCCGGTGGTAAAATTCCTTCAGTATTGGCACTGCCTGACATTTGTATGTAATTAATCAAAAATTAAAAAACTTTTGAATTACCTATTTTGTTACAAATATTTTAAAAATTTAATTTGATTTTCTCTAATAAAAGATAAGTTAGCAGTCTACTACATCAAATACGAAACCAACCACAGAATTGCTATGTATTTTAATGAGTACTCAAATCGCGACTGTTTCATTGGTTTTATATGTATAACGACAAGCAGCAAATTTATATGTTTAACATTTTTATTTTCATTTTTTAGTCCTACTCTTGGAAAGAAATATTCTAGTTTCCTCGAGTAAGCGCAGCGTTAATTTCCGTCATATAACACGCAAAATCAAAAATGTGGTAGAAATCGGTAAAACGGATCGTCTTAACACCGAACTCGTTGCTTGTCCGTACAATGTGAAGCTAAAAAATATATAAAAAATCTACATAGACTCAAGTGTTAAGATGGTAAATCACCTCCTCCTCATATAGTAGTCTAGGTTCATATGCATATGACGTGAGGAGCAACTTATCCTTGTCCGTCCCGACATCCGCTACTATGTACATACATTTAAATACATTCACTTCATAATTTAGAATTCTGCCATCAATTTAAAATGCGACGTACTTCTCACTGAATATTTTAAGTAAACGCAGCGACTGCGGCGTATATTAAATTATTTTTTGCATACACTTTCAGCTGAAATAGTTTTAAAGTTATTTTATTTAAATTTGTGGCTTCTTGGATTTATTTGAGTGATGTCAAATGATAAAATGTATTTAAAAAGCACGCACATACATTAGTGTTTGTTAAAATATATATCACAAAAAAAGAAAGTTTCATGTTTTTTTCTGCATAGCAAGGCCATGGTAGGAAATGTAGTGTTCGAACACGAAATTCCGATTTTCAAGATATTACATATACATGATATGATTTTTTTTTTCTCCTCAATGGGAATTGAACCCACAATCATAGTATTTACAGTTTACAGACAATGTGCCAGGGCAGCCTTTATACGTTACCAAATTGATACAAAAATATCAACTTATAATAACCTAATTGTTAGATTTTTACATTTCTTTCTGGTTTTTACACGTTGTTTCCCGCCCATGGCAGGGGTAAACACTCCATTCTCCATTAAGACACTAACCCATATTGCTCCCAACTTTCCACCGAATTCTAAAGGCATTGCGTTCTGTGTGCCGGAACTCAACGCCGCGCTTTGTTCGTTACCAGAGCGAACGTGGTAAAGAAAATATTTTGTTTTCTCGACTGAGAATTGAACTCACAACCTATCGCATTTATCCTTATGGCCCTATGCCACGACTGGCGTTAATGTTACGATACTAATTTTGTTTAATATTTTATTATTAAATAAGACTTGAAATTTATTTACATTATTATCATAAGAACTCTTTTTACCAAAATATGCTTTTTTCAAATAGGCCATTACTAGCACTATTAAATCAAATACATAAAATGTCAGTAGTGTCAGTCCTACAGGAAGCTACCATCGACTTTGAAGGCAGTTCTGTTGAGAAACGCGGTCAAGAGACTACCTTTGTTGATCAAAATAAAATCATTTTAGGTTAGATTTCAATACTTTTGACAATGTATCTGATTTCTTCCAATGTGTATTTTTATTTAAACACGTTGAAAAATCTTCAAGTAGTGGCCAGCGGAGTGTCTTAACACTAGTCCTCCTCTGCCTACTCTGGATTCCGGGATATAGCGTGAAGCTGAAAAAAATCTTATTTATTTTATAGTATTTAGATTTTGAACAAGATTTTCTCAGGCACATCGAAACTGTATTGCGACAGTATCAAATTGTTGTTTTGGTTTAGCGTCACCATCTGCAGGCAGAGGGATCGTAGTGTTAAGATATTCCGTTCTCCATTTTCCACCAAATTCTATAGACATTGAGTGACGGAACTCAAAGCCGTCCTTTGCCTACACACTAGAGAGAAGAAATGAAAATATTAAATATTTATTTTCTCATGTGCCTGTCTACAGTTACACTTAGTGCCCCTGCGCCACGACTGGCCTCACATAATCATTTTATTCCCATTATTGCACTCTCCATACATAAGAGAATAAGCGACCTCACGTTAATAATACTATTATACCCTCATAAACCTCTCAAAACGCAATCGTATGAAGATGCAAAGGGAAGTAGGTTCCATTTTCATTGATTACAACAGTGTTTAATTCGTGTATGGTGGATACGATCGAACCAGCTCGGCTCCAGGGACAGACTCTTTGTGAATTGTACATACATATTATTATCTAAACAGCCTATATACAATGGTGAAATACTCAAAAATCTGCTTTAATTGTTGGTTTTAAAGTTAAATGTTGAATGCAAGTGAAAATGCATTCGCGCCATCAAAGGAGCTTATGCAAAAGCCAGGCGTTGCAATTTAGTCTTTAAATTTACAGCTACAAATGTCAATTTTGTTTGTAATTACACAATGCAGTACTATAACGTAGCTAGTATCTGTAATGGATAGTAAATATTCAAATATAAACCGTATCAATTGCGATTTAGGTTTAATTTCAAATGGGCGCTCAGTTTTAGTTCCGCGTCTGAAGTGTTGTGTTTCTGAACAGCCAGCAAGTTGAAAATATAGGATTTTAATATAAACCAGCCATATTCTGCGCTTTGTAAGCTTTATTCCCTTCATTTTTTTTCATAAAAAGCGTCTGGATGTCTTGTAATTATGTTTGTATTTAATTAGTGAATCTTTTAGAAAACCATTCGAGCCCGTTTGTAACAAATTTAAAAGGTTTCATTTTATTTATTTCAGAATTGAGTAGCATTTAGCAAATTAATACATAAAATATTATATTTACTATTAATATAATAAACTTTTTTAAACTGACGGCTGAACTAAAACTCGAAACCGCACACGAAATTAAACAGTCTAAGCATAATAACGCACAACCCATTTACTAATATGTATGTCTGACTACTCCACCTGATTTGTTTTCTTTGGGGAGATATAATTCGACTGCATACTACTACCAGCAATACAACCAAATAAGTCAAAACCAAAAAAAAATGTGACCATTGCGTTGTAGCTATAAAATATATCAAAAAACGTTTATTGTAACTCAGCAATGTATATCAATCTCGTATTTTGTTAGATTCAACGTGGTGTTAAAGTAGCGGTAGTCTCGACGTTCCGGGAGTGCTCGACCTACCCCAACGTACAGCACCGTGCCCCCCTGCAGGCTGCAGGCTGCAACGCTATAGAGAATGTCAAAGGTACAGTGCAGTAGGTACTGTACTGTAGGTACGTATGTGGTGGGCTAATGGATTATTCAATCAGTGGTTTTTTTTGTTTTCCCTTCACATTCAAAATGTTTTGAGGGGTAAAATGTCTGTTTTAAATGTCTGCTGTCATATTATTTATTACGCGTTTTGCACAGTTGCGATGTCTGTGTTTATTTATCAAATTCAATTGCTGTTCCATTTCGTTTTATTTAAATTTGTCCTCGTTTATTATATAATTAATAGGTAAATAAATAATAGCAAGAGGCAAATGACAATTAACGATATTCATAGTTAATATAAATACTTGTCATTTGTTTTATTTTTCTTATTTACTTTAACAACTTTTATTAAGAATCTTTAAGCAAATCATATTATTAATTTATAAGTGTATAGAGCATTTTAGTGTTTGAATAGGTTCTCTCCGACTCCCCTCTGCGGTATAAATCGTAGTCCTTGATTTGGGATCGGAACTGTTTTAATGAGAATAACGGAGTATCTTAACACTAGGACCCAGGTTCTCTCTGCATAACCTACATACGACAATAAAGCGTGAAGTGAAAAAAAAGATTATCTAACTTTTATAAACGTTATAAAAAAATCAAAATCAGCTTCACGCTGTATCCCGCACACAGCAGAGTAGGCAGAGGGAACCTAGTGTTAACACACTCCGTTTCCCACTTTCTGCCGAATTCTGGAGGCATTGCGTGTTGAGTGGCAGAACTCAACGCCGCGCTTAGCCTTGACACCAGAGCGAAGAAATGGAAATATAAATTTAAGTAAATATTTCATCGCCTCGAGTGGGGATCGAACCCACAACCAGTCGGTTTTACGGTCACACTTCGTGCCTCTGCGCCACGACTGACCGAAACGTTATGATAAAAGAAATTGCGAAAAAATCATACCTCAAATAGATTTGACACTACTCTCTGTAGATATTGTAAAACCCCCTTCTCTATATTTAACCAATTAAATTTGTGTAATCAATTTTAATTTTTGTTCCATTCAAACGTATTTAGTGGAAACGCAAATCTATTACGCGTCGCGTCGGACCTATCGTAGCCCGCAGCGCGCTCGCCTGCGTCAATGTTGATTTTACCGATGGAATCACATTCACGATACATTCGAATACCAACATTTTTAGCTTTCATCTAGTAATTAATCATTATTTATTGATATTTTATACTGAAAACGCCTCTTCACTCGAGGAAATGAAATATTTAATATTTTCATTTCTTCGCTCTGGTGTCGAGACAAAGCGCGGCGTTGAATTAATTACGCAATAGGTACCTCCGGAACTCGGCGGTAAATGGGGAACGGAGAGTCTAAATATTAGGTTCCCTCTGCCTACCCTGCCATTTGCGTTATACAGAAGATAATAAGATCAAAATGTTATATCCAATGACTTTGAGCACCTACGCAGTTTTCCAATGTAGTGCCAGAACGCAATATCTACTAAAGATGGGCAACGGAAGTGTCTTTATGGGAACATAGTGTCCTAATACGAACCCAGGTTCTCCCTGCCCACCTTTGTGCGTAGTTGAAAAAAAGTAGATGTATTCCGTTTACTCTGCTACATGCTACATATGAGTTACAGAGTGAACCTAAAGCAGAGGTATTTGCGCTTATAGTTTAAAAATTCTACATACTATCTAATATACTATCTATCTACCTATATATCTGATGTACTAAGAATTCATCTTTCACATACTTTATATGTTCAGTATTCTTTTGAACAACATTCATTTCTTTGGCTATGTGGTTTTTGAACCCTTTCCGTCTCTTTTCTTTGATGTTATTTAACTGACTTTTCTTTTGGTTTATGTTATTTTTTAAATTAATAAACTCATTTTAGTTATCTTTTTATTTTACTAAAAAACTCATATGAATCCCAAAGTGGAATACATTAATACAAGCAAAGCCAGATCGATAACTTGTTTTACAAAAATAACAATTAATTTAAAAGGGAAATATAAAATGATAATTAAAACAAGTAAAACATCAATTTGGTTACAGCTCACGAATCAAGTACCGTGCGTTATTCGAAACAATGTATTGAAATCACACAGACCGCACTCGTATCGCCACCAATCAGTGCAAATATGTTTTACTGTCGACCACATATTAAAAATTATTACTTTCCAAAAAATCCATTTGAAATGAAAATCAGATCTTATGTATTTTGCCTAAATATTATATTTTTTTTAATTTTGATACGGGATACGTTTTATTTTCTCGCATTTTAAACATAGGGTTAAAATGGGGGAAGGAGTATCTTATCCGTAGGTCCCCTATGCCTACCCTGTAGGTACGTGATACAGCGTGAAGCTAAAAAAATGTTTACAGAGATAGAAAGAGAGTGATAGTTTGATACAATATTTTAAAAATCGGCTTCACACTGTATCCCTCACACAGCTGGGTAGGCAGAGGGAACACAGAGCTAAGACTCTCCATTTCCCATGTTTCGCCGAATAAAAACTGTAAATAAATTTCCTAAAATATTATTTTTTATAAAGGGACGTCAAGTGAATTAATATTTTATCAAATTTATTTGCAGTTACGAATTAAGTAAATTGAAGTAAATTTAATTTAAAATTAAGAAACGGAGTGTCTTAACACTAGGTAAATCCTGCACACAGCAGAAGCTGATTTAGTTTAATTTTTGATAATAAAAAATGATTCTCCTAATGGAGATCGAACCAACGACCATCACGTTTACAGTCAGGCAGTGCATTATTATGTTGCAAAGGCCTCAGTGTACTTTTTTTTTTGTTTCACACTGTATCCAGCACTGTGTGCTAGATAATAGAGAACCTGGGAAGGGAACTTAATGTTAAGACAAACCGTTCCTACAAATGCACTATCGTACCCTATTTTCCTTCGAATTCTGGAGGCGCTTTGCCTCGTTACCAGAGCGAGGACATAAAGATCTTAAATATTTCAATTCCTCAAGTGGGAATCGAATCCACAACCTATTTCGTTTACAATTACACGCTTGTCCCCCTGTGTCATGACTGGTCTCATTCTACTAATTTCATCAATATTACTTCAACGTTAAACAAGTGAACCTTACGACCGCTGACCGTTAGTAGGAGTAACCTCTAAGCACATAAGCCCCCAACTCATGAACTGTGGTTAAGCGTCACTGAGTTAACATTTGACATTTGGTTTTTCGTTACTAATTAAAAATAATGTAAATTTTTATTCAAAATAAACAATAATATAAAAAAAAAACTTGCTCTATCTATTATTTACTCTATCTATCTATTATTTATAGAACTAAACGTAAATTTTATTGATTTAATAATTGAATAAAAGCTGTTATTCTTATTAACCAATTCATCTTCATCTTTAGAGGCCGTCACAGCGAAGAGGAAATGCATCTCACTGTCAAAACGCCAGTTGTGGATTCGTTTCCTACTATTTTTTTTTATCATTTCCTCGATCTGGTAAGGATCAGAGCGCTTGGATTATTCCAATAAATGTCAACCAAATCTTTTTAACTTGATTTTTAACAAGAATAACGCTTAAATTTTTCAAATCAATTTTATATGCCATATAAAAAAATGGGAACATGCCCAAGACTCGACCCCCAACACTGACATCGATATGAAATAATATATTAAACACTTGAATACCACATTTTTCTTTTAATACCTACAGATAACACGCGTACAAAGTTACAATTATCAATCGAGACGATCTCCACAAGGATGGACCCAGCGTGGTGCTTGTACTCTTTAAATGAACCAATGATGAAATATTACCGAAAGCTTTGAGAACTCATAATATGTACTTGAAAATATCGAGATTCACAATACAGATAAAATAAAAATATTGTATTGTTTGCCATTAATATTTTGCTATATGTATTTTTTTTTTGATTGGATTATTTAATTATCTTATTAATTTTCTTGTCGGATTTGATTTGAACAGATTTTATAAATATACTATGTGTTATAATATCTCAATAATTTTATATAAAGCGTAATTGTAAGTTATTATGCTTCAATATGATGAAAAAATATTAAATAAATAAATATAATATAACGGTTTTGGTAGCAACATATTAAACATTTTCATTGCTCCGCTTGAGGCAAAGCGCGGCGTTGAGTATCGTCATTCAAAACAAATGCTTCCAGAGTTCGACAGACAGTGGAAACGGAGTGTCGTAACACTCAGCGCCCTCTGCCTACCCAGCTGCATGCGGGATACAGCGTGAACCTCAGATTTTAGTAACAGCCACTGATTAAAAGGAAATATATTATTTAAAAATATATGAAAACAAATTTGATATAACGATAATAAAGTCTTATACGAGCCAAAAAATGTCACAATTAAATAATAACACAAACTATTAGCACTACAGTTTCATAGTCACGAAATCCTAATAGAATATAAGCAGGTGTGTGTGTGTGTGTGTGAGCGCGGCGGTATCCATGACGACCGCCGGATGCGCCGCCATCGCTTGCAGCCCGGGGATAGATGTGACCAGATGTTTGGCTGGAAATTTAAGAAATTTCAGTTTTTATTTCTTATTAATATAGGAAAAAATAACTTATATAAAATAATAAAATTAACTTAATTTGTTTTTAACTAACAAGTGCCGCAGCTTCACGTGGAAAAGATTATATTGTTTTCTATACAAGAGTTTTTTGCAATATTTAATATTTTAATTTTTCGCTCTGGTGTCGAAGAGCATAGCGTTGAGTTCCGCCACTCAACAGGCATTAATTCTTGAATTTGGCGGAAAATAGCGAACGAAAGTGACTTAATGGGAACGGACGGTCTTAACACTCGATTCCCATGTTTCCTCTGCCTACCCTGCTATGTACAGGATACAGCGTAAAGCTAAAAGAAAAAAAAAATCATACTTTATATACTCGCTTACATATATTTAATAACAAAAAAAATGTTGTAAGGCACTCTGTTCCCATAAAGACACTTAATAAAGTTCTCCCACTAAAGATACTATTAAATTGGTAACCCTAAAGTTGCATAGAATTCGCTATTAGTCAGTACCTGCGGGATCTTGCTTCCTAGCGTTTTAGTCGATATCTACGTTTTAATGTGTTTCCAACATAAATCAATACGTTTACCGTTTTATACATTTTGAGTTATTATTTTAATTAAATATATTTTATTTAAATAATTATTAACATGTTTAACACATTTAACACTAGGAAAAGGAAAAAGATAAATATATAAAAACTGTTACGATATATTTATTTTAAATTTTTGGTAACACTTTTTAACTGAACATTTATGTATTATGTGCACAAAAATCTTTTTCATATATAAATAAAAAAATTAACTTTACCGCATCGTGAGCTAAATGAAAATAATTCATCGCCCCGAGTAGAAATCGAACCCACAACTGTCTCCCTTACAATAAGAATGATTTCTTTACTATAACCCAATGAGGCCAGCCGTGGCGCTGGAGTACTTAGTGTGACTGTAAGATCGACTGATCATGGGTTCGATACCCACTCGAGGAAATGAAATATTCACCTAGATTTATATTTTCATTTCTTCATTTTGGTGTCGAGGCAAACCCCGGGTTTGAATTCCACTCAACACACAATGCCTTAAGAACTCGGCGTAAAGTGGCCAACGGTGTGTCTTAGCACTAGATTCCGTGTGATCTGCCTACCCTGCTATGTGCGGGATACAGCGTGAAGCGGATTAAAAAATATAAAAGAACAATAGTGTATTATGTGCAAAAAAGCAAATATTTGGTCGATGTAGCCAGAGTATTAGAAGCAACCAGCTACAGACTACAATATAACAAAAGTTGGCGTTATTAAAAAGGCGAGCATGCCGTAGACGGTCATCCGTTACGATTTTCAAAATTTAAGCGGACCCCTAAAAAAGGGCAGTGAAATGGTTGATTTTTACCCGATTACGGGGTAGCATTCATTATGGCTGTACATAGGGGAGGCAGACTGTCTCGAATGCCATACATTCGACATATCAAAAAATATATTACACGTCTGTACCACTGCTTCTCAATCTGTTTGCTTCTTAAAATCGATTTGTTTCTGTTTTATAAATGTAATTTGTTAATTATTCTTAGCTCCACCTTATTAAGTCATAGTGTCATAAATTATAATAAGTCAAATTTTATAATAAAAAAAAACATATTTGGTGTTGTTGATTATTTTTAATAAAAAAGTATACATTTTCTTCAAAAGTTTAGTTTTACAAATTGCAATCTATTTCTTTTTAATGAACTAAATTATCAAACGTCATTAACAATAAAGTTGAGAACTTCGAATGAGACCACCCGAGTAGGCTGTCGGTTACTTTTCTTTAAAATAGTAGATTTAAAAAACTCTATTTTCTCTATAAAATATTTTTCACATTAATATTTCGACATTTCAAATGAAGGCTCCTACATAACATTAAATGCTATTAAGAAATATCCCAGAGGCTAAGTAAATAGTAGCGCCCACGTTGCTCTTATGCCCTAAGGCTGAAACCTTTTATCTTACCTACCTTAGCCTATTTTTATAACATGGACACAACTGCCATGACATTTTCAGAAAGATTTTTTTTGTACGTTTGTGTGTGTGTGTGTGTGTGTGTGTGTGTGTTCACTCCGAAAGTTCAAAGTCAAAGTCAAATAATTTTATTTAAAATTATTTTCCAGATTTTTTAGAAAACAATCTAACAAAATCAAATACTGTTAGGATACTGATGAATGGATCTAAAATCTTTTTTGTCAAAATGAATCTTAGAAACGATTTATTCTTCTACTATAAATTACATATACAAACACAAACATACACGGAGGCAGATCACGGCGCAGGAGCAAACGTGTGATTGTAAACGTGACTAGACGTGATTCGATTCCCGGTCAAGGAATATTTAATATTTTCATTTATTTGCTCTGATATCGAGAAAAAGCGCGAGGTAAAGTCTCAACACTAAACACGCAATGCCTCCAGAATTCAGCTTTTTATTTTACATATAAACAACCCCTAAACTGTCAATTTCAATCACCGTTTTAAATAATATAAGAACTAAAACCAGTTGATAATCAGTGGCCAGTATCGAAGCTGTCTGCACTCTCCCCTCGCTGTCGACTGCCAATTGTAATTAGCGAATCTAACTAAAATATACGACGCGACATGATGCTGTGCCACTTTTAACTCTTTTTGCAATATACATATAGTATAATGTCGTTCAAAAAGCAAAGAAAGTTGTGTGTTGTGATTGTTATCCTTTATTTTATTTTACTATCAGTTAAGGAATGAATTATTATTTAATTATATTTTCTTTCCTTCGCTGTGGCACTAAGGCAAAAATATGACGTTGGGTTTCGTCACGTCAATGGCAATGTCAATTCAACGTGCAATGCCGCGAAAAATTCGGTGGAAAATGGAGAACGGTTGGTTTTCTTAACACTAGGTTCCCTCTTCCTGAGTTCCTCCCTTTCCTTCTGTGTGCGGAGTACAGCGAGAAGCTGATTTAATTTTTACTATCAGTCAATCTTGAGTTTTCCTCGTGCCTCAGTTAATCTTCAGTACAGCATGAAGGTGGATCATGCATCAATATGAGAAAAGGAACTGACTGTAAACGTGATAATTGTGGGTTCGATTTGAATTCTGAAAAGTTTTTTTATAAATAGCGGCGTTAAACTTCGCCACTCAACAGGCAATGTATCGGAAATTGGGCGGAAAGTGGGGAAAAGAGTGTTTTAATAGAGTTTTCTCGTTTTAAATAATAATAATAGAGAAAAAATATATTAGTACACAACAAAAATTTAACAATTTTTTTTTACAAAAGATAAAAAGAACAAACTATTATTGTAACATTTGATTAACAACAGAATTATAAAAAAAATATATCAATTATTCTTATTGACAACGATAAACGCATTCCAATTTATTTTGTGATAAATACTAAACCAGATATTTAAATATTAACAAACAATTCAAAATTAAACTCCTTACAAATCATTATCTCCTAGTACTCAGCCGGTCGCAGTGTGTGAGGTTTCCCCACGTGTATGGATGATTTTGCGTATGTGTGGTCCCCACTGCGCTACCATTACTAGTTGCCGCCCACAACTTCGCTAGCGTGAATTATAAAACGTAAAATCCCGTTGATTCCCATTTATGTAGGAAATTAGAGAAGTTAGCTTTCACTGACCCCCCTCCTACACTCCTCTGGGGAGTCCCAAGAAATGTACATGGCAAATTTCAGCGTTCTACTCCGCGTAGCTTCAGCTGTTTGTTCCTGTGCGTCACTCAGTAACGGAAGAGTATTTTTTTTTAGTTTCACGCTGTGTTATGTACATTACGGGGTAGGCAGACGGGATCTAGGAACCTAGAGTTAAGGCACTCCGTTCCCATTAAGATACTTCGGGCCCACATTTTCCGTAAAATTCTAGCAGCATTGCGTGTTGACTGGCTTAACTCAACGCCTAGCTTTGCCTCGATACCAGAACGAGAAAAATGATAATATTAAAAACATGTCCTATTCTCGACTGGGAAATTGAACTCACATCCTTTCGGGTTAACAGTTACAAGCATGTGCCCTTGAACTACGACTGCCCTCAACTATCTTAAAAACGTATATTGTTATGTGATATTTTATAGCATTTCACTAAAGTTACAAAAGTAACAAAATTCAAAGAGCCTTGTAGGATTTTCATATACTAGTTACATTGCACTTCCCCATCAGCTTCAGTCATGATTTAAGCGTCGTCGCACTGCACCGTTTCACGCAAGCTCATATCGTTATTAAGTAACAGGGACCATTGCACGTTTAAACAAAATATATGACGGAATCGACGGACAGACATAAAACAAACATTCTCGTTTTCTAAAAACGACTTCGTTTAAAAGATAATCTTTACCTCGATTCGAGGAGGAGGAGATTTAAAATCTCCTCTCCTCAAATTTAAAATCTACTCTTTGTTTCTAAATAATAATGCTTAGTCGTTTAGTAAGTATGTCGTTAATAATAAATGTTAAAAATTATATCAATAAAAATGGACGGAACAGCCGTCGTGGCGCAAATCATTACCATCATTGTCGCTTATACTCAGATAAATGTGACGGTTTTAAATGCGATTCCCGCTCGGAAGAGATGGTTATATTTAATTTATTTTCATTTATCCGCTCTGGTAGACAAAGCGCGGCGATAAGTTTCACCACTCCACGCGCAATATTTCTATAGTTGTGTGTAGGGGATTTGTGTAGAGCGGATATACAAGGCTATGTTTGGCTAAGCTTGTAGCTTTTTTCCTAAAATGATTTATATATAAGATTAGAAGCGACATTCACATCCATGTGAACTGCACCGAAACGATTTCAACGATTTGTAAAAGAGAAGAAGAGAGGTACTGTATATTACTGAAGTCGCTAGTACTACTTAAAGGCATACCAATTACCCATTCCCTCGCTCCAAACTAAATAGTTTGCAAGAATCAATATGGACGAGTTAATATAAATTACATTGTATTAAATGAAACTCCGGCTTTTCCCTCGCGGACACTCGAGAGCCCTCTAAAACAAAGATCGCTCTATACGAGTGGTCATTATGTTAAATAATTAAAACTTTTCCATGTAAATACTTACTTAAAACGTATAACTAAGTAAATACAGTCCAAACTAAAAATACGAGCAAGTTGAATCGAAGCAGTGCAGATCCGGGGAGCTGTCAAAACTCCGGGCCTCGTCAGTTTCCGGCAAATGTCGGGTAACATCGACACCAAACGACCAATGAAACATGAGCTACACAATCTGCGGGACATACGGCGTTTAGTGTAACTAGGAGGTAGGGTGGAGCTCTTGATATTTTGGTCACGTCTCGCCACCTTTGTGTGAGTGCTGGTGAACTTTGGTAATGAACCACGGGGCGATTGGCCGGGAGCGACCCCCGGCGATGCAGCTTCCGCGCTATCGAGCCTCACCTTCTAATGTCTCATGGTGTCCTAGTACTTGCTCCGGTTAATTATGCTCAGGTTGTTGCCCTCGTTCCCTGGTAATGCGGGCGTCACCTGTATTATAAACAATCATTGTTTGTGTTTTGTGATATTTTTGCAAATTGATTGATGATTTTTATTAAATCATTGGGTGTATTGAAAATTATATTAACTTCAATAAATTATAAACATTTTTTATTTTATTTTCAATAATATTTTTAGATTTGTTTTGCCACCACAAAACCCTGCGGTTTTGGGATGATTTCGTTGTCTATTAAAAACTGTTTAAAACGATAGAAACAAAGCGTGGTGATAGAAGTTAACTACTTACTTCGAGATATGGACAACTCCTGATTACACAGATTCACGCGTTTTCCGCATAGCAATGTAAACAAAGAAAAGACTAGTGTTCAAACACTCCATTCCTCACTCTCTGTTAGTTTTTCGATATAGGGATAATATGAATCAAAATGGCTTCTTATAATATAATATTTGATAAAATAATAATTTTAATATTATAAAAAAATATCAATTGATGAACAAAGGTTAATAATATACGATGTTATTTTTAACATTTTTAAAGTGTTATTCCACACTTAGGCATTTAAATAAGTAATATACAATGTTGTTAACACTACTCCAAGAAATGCCCACGCGATATTAGAGAGTATAAAAGTGAATTTTAAATTCTTAATAACATTATAACTTTGACATCAAAAGAATTAATATCAGAACGCACTCAAATAAATATACATTTTATTGAATTAATTTATTTTATATGTATTTTATCACGTTATATAGGTATGTAGGAATTTACAAGTTAATTTTATTATTTTTGATTCATTCGTTTATATTTTTTTTATTTGAAAAAGTCAGGAACAATAAAAAATTACAGTATTTAAATAATATTTTTAATTTTGTACATAAAAAATTATACAACATGCGTAATATAAAATCACAATCAATACAACGATGTAATGTTAAATTTTAAGTAAAATAAACGTTATTATTTTCTTTCGATATTATTTCATTTAACCGTACCTTACTCAAAAAAAATACTAGTATAAACTAGTATAAAATACTTTTTTGTGAAATTTTATTATTGCATATAAATGCAAAAAAGTTATAATTAAAGGGGTAAAACTGATCCAGTATCCGCCTGTGTAACTAAGCGTAAACTCCATTTCAGACAGCAGACAGATACCTATACCTCTCGCTTTGTCCAATTTCATAATTTCCCTTTGCCGGAAAGCCCTCGAACTTTTCATCCGCCCAGGCATCTACAACAACGCTATTAATTTGATTTTGTAATTATTTTGTCAGCTCCATGTTATATTTTGTAAATTGGGGACTTGTAAATAGGGAAGCTAGTGTTAAGACACCCAGTTTCCCATGTATCGCCCAATTATTGAAGCGTGTGGATTGTAGAGTGGCGGAATTCAACGCCAATGAAAATAAATCGCGTGAACTCTGTGTCGCACCAAGGCAACCTTGTTCACCATTGGTTATATTCATTTTTTTTTTAAAAAACTTAGTGTCAAATCGCTACGTTTTTTTATTTCATCCTGATGTTGCCAGGATGCTGGCCAGTAAAATCCAAACTCACGTGTAAGATTAGACAGTCCAAGGGAAAAAAATATGATTGATATAAATATTCCTCCAATGATAATTTAAAACCATATTATCTATACTAATCGAACTGAATCACTAATTATGATTGTTTAGCATCGAGAAAAAAAATACTACAGGATAAGCTAAGTAGTATTAAACACTTTAGCTTTTCAGGTATCTAACGTATTTTTGCCATCCAACCTCCACAGACCCTTGACTGTGAGTGTTCTTGTCCCCAGCACGTAATATTTTCTCTTTCGACTAACGACAATTAATCACCATAATGGAATATATTAGACATCTCCATCAACTAATATCTCCATCAACTCGTGGGGAGTTCACTGTAAAACTGAAACGATTAGAGCTATCGAAATAGCCAAAACAAATTTGTCCCGCAAACATTGCCCTCGTGATTATTTCCCAATAAACGAGATCAAAGGGCGCCCGTACAGAGTATAAATCCAGTTAGACGGCTGCCATTCAATTACCGGCCTTACATTGAGGAAATAGGCTTGTCATAGCATTCCTAATGCGGAGAGACTCTTAAAAATTAAATAACGCACACGCATAAGGGATAGGGTTGCAGAGGAGGGGTCCAGACAGAAAAATGCACTTGGCACCCCTCGTCTAGACTGCAGACTGTCTGCAGGGGAGCCGCTAGCCGGGTAGGACGACATCAAGGTCACCTGACGCTGGAAGATCAGATCGTGGTTTATTATCTTCCAATTAACGTGAATATAATGTAGTTTAAAAAAATTGCAACATTCTAGGGAAACGAACCTGCAACCCTCGTTTTCTAAAGTAAGTATGAAATATTTCTTATAATTTATATTAATATTTTTACGTTTTAACGCGACCAATATTATAATTTTTATAGTACAATTTCATTTTATATTTATTTTAATTAAATCATTGTGTATTGAATAGTCGTCAGAATACACCATACAAGTTCATCCAAATCATTTAATTTAAAGTTTTAACATCCAACATTGCAAAAAAATTAAAGCAATTGAGAAACATTAAATAGACGACTGATTGCAAGTACCACCGTGTCGTTCGCATAAAAGCCTTATTAAATCGGACATTATACTAACAATGGTAACATTATACCACAGAAAAATATTTCAGTGATTCTCAATCTGTAAAATGCAAAAAAACGTGAAAAGTGATTTTAATTATTATTAAAATAATATTAGTAGTTGTTATTATGTACTATGTAATTTATAGAAACGGGCCTCAGGACATGTAGTTGGCAACCCCTGTCGTATAGTTTAGTGCTTGTCTGGAGCTATACCTAGTGGGTACGCCGCGGCCGCGAGGGGTAGGTCAGTTCCATTGGGCAGACGGCTGCGTTTTGTTCTTATTTACTGAGCTTTTAGGGGATGGGGCTCTCTTTATTATAATTGATTGTGGGGGTTGGTTGAATATACGTACATTTTTGTTTTGTACCTATATATGTAAAGTGTATTTTAAGTAGGGTAGTTAATAAAAAATCAGCTTCACGTTGTATCCCACACACAGAAGGGTAGGCAGAGGGAAATTAGAAGTTAGCTAGTGCTAAGACACTCCGTTCCCCACTTTCTGCCGAATCCTGGAGGCATTGCGTGTTGAGTGGCAGAACTCAACGCCGCGGTTTTGCCTCAACACCATAGCGAAGAAATGGAAATATAAATTTAAGTAAATATCTGATCTTCTGAGTGGGGATCGAACCCACAACCAGTCGGTTTTACAGTCACACTTTGTGCCCCCGTGCCTCTAAATAAAAAATAGTAATAAGTATATTTATCAAAATTGTATGAAAAATATATTTATTAGATATATAGATATTAGACGTTAATATTTCGAGGGATAATATAAAATATGCAACAGCCACGTGCATTTTACAATTTCAAATAAAATAGTAGTAGACTGTGATATGATTTACTGTACCTCAAAGTATTAGGTTCCAAACTAAGCAGTGTCTCAGACAACACAGGGCGTGTCTAGACTAAAATAGCGTATGGATTTATTCTTCACTTTTATGTTTCTTAAATTGGGATTCTTTCGAACTAAAATGTTATTTATATCTTCATAATTACCTAACTACAGGGGTATTTATTTTTGTGTATATTTATTTAGTTTCACGCTACATCCCGCAAATTACAGTGTAGCCAGAGGACATTTAATGTTAAGACAGACACCATAAGCCACAGTATCATTGGGTTTCATCACCAATTTACAAGACATTTCACGTTGTGTTGCGAAACTCAACGCCGAGTTTTGGATTGTAAAATACGTTTCACGCTACATGCAGGATAAAAAATATATTTATATTTCTCAATTCAAAATGTATTATTGATAGCTAGCTTGAACATTACAAATGTTTTAAAATATATTTAAGAAATTAAAACAAACTATTATTTTCTATATACACTTAAGTGCTGGAGCGATGCCACGCATGGCATAAAAATTATAGTAAATAGAAAATGTATGAAAATTTACAAAACCGTCAACACCGTCTGCCCGTTCGGGTTGCTCATACCGTGCGGCCCGTAGGCTAGGTCATTTTGAATCAGATATCCTTAATTATTTATTAGAAAGATGCGAAATTATACAAAATACATTAACAAAAACCTGATAAATTTTAATTAAATATATTAAAATGGCTATTGTGGCTCTTAAGAGATAAACATATACCATCGTGGACATTTTAACACATTTTTTAAAGGACAATATTTTGGTAAAACATTGTTTTTAGTTGTCTCATAAAGTTAGTTATGTAAGCGTTAAGGAAGCTTATTTTGGGCGACCTTTTCTTAAAACAACAAAATTTCTTATTGCTTGGCAACAGTTGCTTAGCGAACGTTGTAATGGCCATAGTAGAATATACTGTATGTCAAAGTGAAAAATATTTATATATATTAGTTTATATCGAGTATATTATAAATATAAGAAATAAAAGTAAACCTATGTCCATCCCAAGACCCTTAAGTATCTCTATATGAAATATTATCACAATCGAATAAGCGGTTTGGTCCTGATTGCGTCACAGACAAACAGACAGAGTTACTTTCGAATTTATAATATAGGTAAATAAGTAGTAAGTAGAATCCATTCTATTTAACAACACCTATATAATATGGGACATATTAATTTACATTTTTAAGAACTAAATAGAATAAATTAAACAGTATTCTTTCGTCTAATTAAAAAAATAAAGTTTTGCGTTCCACATTACGTTCAAACCGCATTCATTGTTCGAGCCATCTCATATTTCAGTATTGCATGTTAATTGGATGACAATGACGTATGTATGTAACTACAATAGACCGTAGTCAATAGCGAGTGGAGTTACTTTAATCGAATAGCTCATTAGTGAACCCTATATGGTCCTATAAAGTTATTTTTTACCTTTATAGATATGATATTGATAGAGTTTATTTGTTATTAATTGTTTTGTAGTTTTTTTTATATATATGGTTTTAGAAAAATATACTAAAACAAATCAAAGATATTGTGCACTAGTGTTGCATCCATCTGTTCCAAACTAGGGAGATGCCGAAACGAAACTGGGATTTGAATATATATATTTCTCCGTGGTAATCGAGCCCATAACCGCTATGCCACTGTGCCACGACGGTGTGAAAATGATAATTAAAGGGTAAATTAAATACTTGAATATAATATTACAAATAAAAATATATGTCGACACATTTACCCATGAATAGAAGCATAAGCATGAACAGGTATTCTGCTTTTGTTCTTTCAATAAACAAAACAAGGTCGTCCCATGTAAATTTGGACACGATCTTGAACTTTGAACAAATGTCATGGGAGTCTTTATAGAAATTTAGGTGGTATTACAACAAATTTGAATAATATTCCTTTATATTTTGTGTTGTTTTTTTAAGCAATTTTAAAAAATACGTATATATATAATCGCCTATACACTTTGGTGAAATATAAATAAGTTCAATGTAAAATATAAAATATTGTTCTATATTAGGCATGTCCGTTCGAACTAGCAAACCTTTTTTTTAAAAAGCACATTTGCTCGTTCAGTGGCGGAACTCAATGCCGCGCTTTGAAATGGAAATATAAATTTTAATAAATATTTCATTTCCTCGGGTGGAGATGAAACACGCCATATGTCCCTGCTTAAGATGATATGAAATTCTTAATGAATTTAGTATAACCGAGAAAATATCGTATAATAATATATCGTTTAGAAAAACAAACTCATCTCTGCTCCAAACACTTAATTCATTTTCAAGAGGAGAGACTTCCGGCCTCGTCTAATCTTGAAAACCTGCACTGAATGCGGATCCCGACAAAATCAATTTGAAGCATAAATATATATAGAAGAGTTATGTATAGACCGTAGACGCGTAGCCGTCTACGCCCGTAGCCATCACGTAGACACCGCTACCTATAAAACGTGCTTTATTCTGTACTGACATGAAAAATGGAGATTCTGTGATGATGAGAACTTATTTTGTGTGTAAGGTAGAGTGAATCTAGATTGTCATTCATTCTTTAGTATCCGCCTATTATAAAGATATTATTGGGATGAGTGGGAACCTAGTGTTAGACTCCTCAATTCCCATTAACACATTTCCATACTATAGTTTCCGCCGAACTCTGGAGGTATTGCGTGTTGAATGGCGGAACTCAACGCTGCGCTTTGTCTTGATATTACAGCTAGAAAATCAAAATATCCCACCATGATTGGACTACATACATATGCATATTTTAATATTGATAAAAATGAAATGTTATATATGTAAATATTCCCCCTATTGGGAATCAATCTTAAAACTATCGTGTGTTCAGTGAGATTTATTTCAAAACTACGTCCCTCCATGGCGTCACATAAAATACTTAGCTGTAATATTATTGGAAAAAAAGTAGTAATTTCACTAATTACGTCTTACTATTGACTAGTGTGTAGTACTAGTACTCTTAGTACTCGGCTCGATAGTAGTAAAAGCCACGTGCTCTCAATGCTTTATATGAGAGCGTGTACGATACCTGCAAATAAAGAGAAAAACTAGTTTTTTCCTACTTCTATAAAATTTTCCAGTATAATTTTCTAAAATATGAAAAAAAAAAGAAATGAAAATACACAACAACGCAACAAAAAATAATAATTTAACAATCTAAAAACTGAACTTCCTCAACATATTTTGTTAGAGAACTACAAAATATATACAAAAACAGTACCAAATACGTACAACAGAGCGCTTATTCATAGCAAAACAAACACAAAAAGTCAATTTCCCGGGGCCGGGAGCTAGTACCAGGGCGACATAGGCCGGCGGCGGTGGGGCTGCGGCGAGCGCATTGCAGGCGGGTGAACGGCCGCGCATCGATCCGCCCCCACCCTTGCGTCACCCTTATGTAACCGGTGACGTGGTCTCTTCCGGATTTCACGTTGCATACAACGGATTACTTTTATATATTATAAATGTTTTGCTTTGATTATTTTATATTTTTTTCTAGATTTATATTATTGCTTGGAAACTTTTAATATTTCGTTAAGAAAAAAACTCGAAATTCCAAAAAGAAATGCTTTAATACTGCTGCACTGTATTAAAAGTGTGCAAATTTGCAACGGTAAATGATTTTTAATTTGTTCATTTAAAGATTTTAATTATATCAGTAAAACGTACTAGAAGTAAGAAAAAAATAATTAACCGTCTTTACAGGCTGTGCGAAATTTTTAGGGCCAACAAAGAGGATCAGATTATGACATTGTTTACAGTTCGTTGACTCCGAGCTTCGAACGAATGTTGTAAATGGTGGTAGAACTTAAGAGTACAATTTTCTTACTATGAAATGGTAATAGAAAAATTTAATTTGTTTTAATGTGTACTACAAAATTTTAATGTTTTTGATACTATTATTGTTATTTACAATTTAAACAAAAGTATATTAAGAATCAATGTAGTACGCTATGATATAAATCAAATAGATAAATCAGCTTCACGCTATATTACTCATATAACAGGTAGAAAGACGGAACCTAATGCTAAGATACTCCGTTTGTGTTTTCACGGCGTTGTTGTGTGCGTTGAGTGGCGGAACTCAGCGCCGGGTTGTTGCCTTTGTGCCAGAGCAAACAAATATTCATAATTATAAATTCATCCCCCGAGTGAGGATTGAACCCACAACCGCCACTACGGCCGCTATACCCTTTAATATATATGTTAATAAATAATACAAACGCTTAACACAACTCTCTATGAAATTAAAAAAAAAGATCGTACATAAATAATTGCTTCTGCAATTACTATCTGCATTGAATGGTTCAAACGCACCACCCACCCACACACCCAGCCCACTCACCGTCTACACCTGTTCTACACACGCCATAGAAACGATCCCGTAACTCCGTAAACCAACAAGCGAACTGCATCCGCATTCATCAGGCAGGTTAAATTTACACCAGGCACGTATTGCGCGGTGAAAACCTATCGTTAAATGCTCTCATTGTGGCTCTTAGAATTTGTAGGCAGATTTTTTTTTTACATTACATAAATATTGTGTGGATTTCTGAAATGGTTTTTACTCTTTTAGTATTGAAATTCAACTATTTTTTTTATTTAGATTTTATAGCAACATCATCTTCTAATTTAGTATTAAAAACACATACTTAACTAATTCTGTATTACTGAATAATAAATAAGGTATCGGCTTTCACTATTAAATAATTAACAACCCTAAACACAAAGGAAATAAAATAATATTGTACGCGTCGTATCATTAGATAATTTCCGAAGCAAATATACTCCCGTAATCTCTTTAAGTGATTGTATGGAATAATGATAGAAACATCATAACAGCTACGGCTGATAGTGAACTAGAAAAACCACTTCAAGCACTACATCTTGACTCTACCAACTTAAGAGCTAAATTCAATTCTACAGCAAAAATATAAAGTCTATAATAGCGTAAATTAATCGTTTCCTGACTATAGTTTTGATCTATGGAATTTTAGTCAGTATTTCTGTTGAAAATAATGGTGATATTTCCATGAACAGTGATCTAGGACGTTAGCTTCTAGTGTCGTAGTTCGAGGCTCAGGAATAATGAATAAGGGTCGTCTGACGATGACTATGGGAATATTTATAAATTCCAACCTTAGAACTGAGATTGCAGGGCGTTGCTGTTAAGCGTTTGCACGACATTGATTCAATTTTTTTAATAAAATAGCAACATTTTAATACAATTGGAACATGACTTACTCCTCCCTAGTGAGATTTTTCATATAAAGAAAGTAAACTCTATTCCTCCAACTCTAGAAAACATTAATTTGAAGTACAGTTGAGTTGAGTTGCGGCGGTAATACTGCGCTTTGTCTGGTTCCTAGAGAGCGAAAACAAAAAAATAACTCCCACGAGTGGAAATCGAACCTGTCGCATACGCTGCCGCTATACCACATCAGTCTCATTTCGTTTTATAGCATTGCTCAGTAAAATTTCTTACTAATGTAAAATGTAAAAAAAAAACAAAAAGATGCATTATAAAAGTTTAAAATGCAACATTTGTTGTTAATGCGGGTAGAAATTACAGTAATAACTTCATTCATGCCCTAATGGGGGTCTCCATCTAGGTCCCGACTTTATGGAAAAATAAAAAAAAACCTCAGTATAAATCCTATGCAATACAGAAGTACGTACGTCATTCTATCTCCACGCTGCACTGAACGCTGGAGAACACTCAAAATAATTAAAACTCAACTTAAAAACATTCTGATTTTATTCGAAATGCGAATCGTCGCTCTTATTTTAGGTAGAAGGATCTATAAAAAATTATGTTTTATGATTATGAAATATTAGTTTGGTTAATAATTGACATCTATATAAAAAAAAACAATTAATACTATTTCCTTTTCGAAACAACTAATTAACTAGAACAATTTGTGCCTTATTATCATAAAATAATAAAAAACATATAATATAATAAATGTACTCATAAAATTTATATGGCTGCCGTAAATAATTAATTTATACAATACAACCAAAAACATAAAATCTAGATACAATATAAAATACATAAAATTTATTTGTCGAATAAAAGAATCTATATGCGCTGACCCAATAACTACGAACAATGCATATATGCTATGTTAAAACAAAAGGAAGCTACGAGCCGTAGCCCGTAGCTCCGTAGCGAGGTTACGCCGTAGCCCGGGCGCGGTCGGCGACCCCTGGCCGTGAACGGGGGTGCGCCGAGCGAGCCCCGCGACGCGCACACAGTCGTGTGCACTCACACAGACGCAGCGCACCCCTACCCGCTTTATACATGCTGCTACAAATGATACAATATTTGATTCACTTTTTGTTTTGCATAGTATTGATCGTTAAGCAATATATGTTTTAAAATATATGTAGCTTTATAAATAAGCCGCGAATTTTGGTATTCTGTATAAAATTTTGTATATTACTGACGTATTTTGCCGTTTTATTATAAAATATTCTTATATTGATTCAGTTATTTTACAAAGTCATATCTATAAATTACAGCCTTATGACTACATAAATTAGGTATAAATTGTATAAAGCATTTTTTTTATAAAATTAATTAAACATAGAACTTAATATTTACCACTTATACTAATTTAGAATTAAAACAAAAGTAAACTTCAATCAGTACGATTTTTCTAATGCAATAGAGCGAACACGCTGTATTTTCATTAGTCGACTCAGTCACGCACACTGACTACTACAGACGCGCACACACACACGCATCTCTCATGTCCGTGAGAGCCTGTGAACACTCCGCCACACCCCCGTCACCGTGCCAACAAGGCGGCACCCACACAAGCAAAACAATCCTAGAAAATTCCCACATCTGTGTGCTTTCAGACGTGTACAGATAGCAAACTCTTAGAAATGTGTGAGTGAAAAATGTATGTTAATGTCGTACTTCCGCGTTCTGTATTCGTGTCATGCGCACACTAGCGCGCAGGTAGTTCGGGTGTGTGAGTTAGGTTGCTTTGGTGTGCGCAGGGTGCATCGACTCTTCCGCTTCCGCCGGGTACAACGGCCCCGGGCTTGATTTATGTCCGCCCGTTTGAAGGTTTGCGTGTTATTGTGACGTTTCTACTGATTTCCACTAAAGTTTCTACTTATTTCAATGTATTATTGTAATGAGATGGTTATATCGCTGGGCGAGCCCAGTGCCTGCGCTGTTATTTATGAATCAAGAAATCAAACTCAAATGCTTCCTTTCTAGAACATTCCATTCCATTTATGTTTTCACAATATTTCAATATACAAATATTGCCAATAAATTAATACGTTTAATAATTATAAACGTACTAGTGGGGAACGGACACTCCGTTATAATATCTTTACACTAGGATCCCTCTGTCTACCCTACTGTGTGCGGGATACAGCGAGAAGCTGAATAATTATAAGTGACAAATCCAAAGCAAATGTAAGTTTCATCAGCACTGTTGATGTTTGAAGCTCGTCTGTTCCACCATATTCTGTTTCCACCTTCGAGAATTACTGAAAACATTTACAAGCTTCTCCAAACTACATAACTCAATCCACCATCAATCACTCACAGCTTACGATCTTGACACTGAGTTTTAAGAACACACAAAAGATATAATAGAAAATGTAATTTGTCAAAAATATTGCAATTTTTCAACATGGTTGAATATTTATAAACAAAACTAGCTTATGTTAGCGGCTTCGCTAGCGTTAACGTCCTTAAATAACTATTTATAATAAATAAATAGTTATTTAAGGACGTTAAACTATTTATAATAAATAAATAGTTATTTAAGGACGTTAACGCTAGTTACTTCTCATTTAAAAATAGTAAAAAAAAGTAATTTATATTACTTTCGGAAGATAAAACTAAAATTTATCTATACAAGTATTTATTTATTTTAAAAATATATATGATACCAATGTATTTATTTTAAAAATATATAAGATAATATTTCTGAATTTCTTTTGTTTTTTTTTATTTTTATCAGCTTTACGCTCTATCCCGCTTGAGGCAGGGCAGATAAAGGGAACCTAGTGTAAAGACACTACGTTTCCCACTTTCTGTCGTATTGCCGAGGCATTGCGCATTTGGTAGCGACACTTAACACCGCTTTTTTGCCTTAGTACCAGAACGAAGAAATAAAAATGTTAGTAAATAAAATTTCACTCCCCCGGGTGACAGTCAATTTCTAATATATTATAAACTTAATTACAGCTTAAAAAAATAATATGAATTTAGGAACATAAATGATCAATTGGATAATTTACGAGTTTAAACTTAACAAACAAATTAATTTTTCTACTTACAAATCTGCAAGTATTGTTTGATATAGGTGCATACATATGTATGTATACAGGGTGGAAGTTTCAGCACCACTTTAAATGAAACCACAGTTTTGAATACTCTGTGAAAACCTAATACAATTTGAAAAAATTAAAAAGTGATTTTTTCAAACAAAATAAATAATAAAATTATTGTTGTAATATAAAACGCCATTTGTCAAGAACGACGTATGCACACATAAACCTACCAAAGGGAAACCGCCGCATACACCTCATTCCGAAATCGAGTCGTAGGTATTAGCGGCAAAGTTCAAAGTTGCTTAACCTTTATTCGTATTTTTGAAGTAGCATGTGTTTACGTTATTGGTATCTATGCGTAAATGCGTCACACGAAATACACGCATGGATAAACATCGTGAAATAAAAAAAATCCTACGTCTAAGCTGTTGAGGTATCTTGATTATTTTTTTTAGGTATGAGCTTGAAATATTTCACCCTATATGCTGTTCCCGTAAAAGGAGCGCTGCCACTTCCACCCTGTATATGTATATAGTAATATTTGAAAAGAAACATTCACAGTAAAATTAACTACAACCAAAAAGAAAACTTTAAAGAGAAAGGATGGAGCTAAATTATAACTGTCCTGACGTTGCTTTTAGGTTTTATTACTTTTTTTTTCATATTTTACAGATCTTCGTTTTTCCTGTCTCTACTTTCGGCGCTAATTAGACTCGTTATTAAGAAAAGCCGTTTTACCGTCATTTGCATATAAAAACTATTCCGGTCTTATTTAGAATTGTATGAATATAATGTTTTAAATTATTATATTTATTTAATTATATTAGGTATAATGTTTTTATAAAATTATATTAACTGAAATAACTTGGACAACAAGGAAAACAAATTCAAATTCAAAGATTGTCATAATGATATTAACATTACACATTGTGTCTGAAAGAATCGAACCCACAGCCGGTGCATTTTAATGGCGATAAAGTATTTCATAAATTAATTAATAATTTTACACTAAACCATACATTTTATTAAATACCAATCTATATCAGTCAATGTGTAATACATAAAGAACATACAAAAAACAAATATTTTAATAAAGTATGTCTACGGACCAGTCGTGAAAGTCGCACAGGCACAAGCGTATGACTGTAAACGCGATAGGTTGTAAGTTCGAATCCTTCTCGAAGAAATGAAATATTTAATATTTTCATTTCTTCGCACTGCTGTCTAGGCAAAGCGTGACGTTGTGTCCTGCCAACTAGAATTCGGCGAAAAGTGAGTGTGTCTTAACACTCGCCTCGCCTCTGCCTTTCTACATGCGGGATACAGCGTGAAGCTAATTGAAACAAATAAACAAATACCTACATCTAGTAATGAAATAACAGAACCAATTTCAGTATAAAACAAAAAAAATCGATAACTTCCCAATGGAACCACGAAACAATGGTATGCACAGACGAAATCAATCCTAAAATCCAAATAAAGCGCCTTGGTGGGTTCAACGGAGTGCATTAAAAAGTCTGGTGTAGCCCCCTGAGTGGTATTAAATATTTAATTTGTCGCTTTCCCGTCTGTCCGTGGTCGTCGTTGGATGCATACAATGCCGCGCCGTACAGCCCCGTCGTCTGTGCGGCTGTGGCGAGGCGCGGTGCATTGCGGAAAATGCAGATTATAAAGAGCTGTCTGGTTACGGTGAGTTTTTTTTGTTCGTATAGCATTTTTGTGGCAGGTCGTTAATTAAACTTTAATGTTATATATTTTTTCTAGTTTCACGCTGTATCCCGCATACTAGCAGGGTAGGCTGAGGTCCACGCTTCGCCTCGTTGCCAGAGCGAGAAAATTAAAATATATATTTTGTGAAATGGGATTCGAATCCAACACCGTTACGTTTACAGTCATACGCTTGTACCACAGCGCCGCGACGGCTCGAATTATTGTGTTCTTAAAGTTACTTTAGGATTTTATTTTTGATTATGATATCTTACTTTCATTAAGCAAAGTTCAAGCGTAGATGACACATCAACGCGTACTATTTGTAAATTGGCAGAAATTTGAAATTGTTTGAAATTTATATTTCCAATAATATAACAAAAATAATCTGGTAAAAGTAGGTGAAGCGATTTTTTTTTTTTTATATTTATTTATTATCATATTATAAAAGCTTGCCGTGGCTATAGAAGATTCTCGAGGCGATCCTTGTGACTTTCCTTTTCCATTTCATTTTAAATTAAATTCTAAAATTATTCTACCCAGTCTGATTTCATTTTCAATAAAATTAGTTGTAAAGATCTTATAGGGTATAAATATGTTATAATAAATATTATTTTTCTTAATATAAGAAGATTATGTAAACACAAAGCTTCTTTGTGGCACAGTTGCCATATCAAATAAACATGTTTGTGGATTGAAATCCCAATATAATGTTTTATACAATAGCCTAGTAAAAATTATTTTTAAAATTTTTAAAGTGTTATGGAAAGTGAAGGAAATCTTGTACAGTTTCCAAGCGGCAAGGGTTCGAATCCCGCAAAATATAAAGTGTACCTAATAGTTATGAAAAATATAGAACAAAGTGTTTTAATTTAAAATTCTATCAGTGACTTAAAAATAAATAATATTAAACAAAGAAAAATATGAATCAATCAATATCTATAGATAAAAACTCGTGTAACATACAAACATACGTATCAACTATTCAATATGCACATACAAATCAATCGACATGCTCCATTATGGGCTGTGAACGCTGTGCAGCGCCAGACACTGTATCAATATTGGATCTACTGCGATATATCCGTGCGGCGACAGCGCTGTGGGATGTCCAATTATAAACTCATATCAACTTTTATATTGCCGTCGAGACCATCGTGGCGCTGTGGCAGAAACGTGTGGTTGGAAGCGCGATGGGCGATTTCGATATCCGTTCTGAAGAATGAGTTAAGATCTATTAATATTTTAATCTCCTTGCTCCGGTGGCAAGGCAAAGATCGTCGTTTAGTTCCGCCAATCAACACATAACGCCTCGAAAATTTGACAAAAAGTGGGGAAACGAGTGTCTTTAATTTTACACAGCTATAACGACTTACCGTGATATTGTCTGGTTATTTATAGCATGATTTAAATTTAAATTAAATTTCAACAGCTTAAACAAACAAAAAACAGGCCACATTTTCACATAATATTGTTGTCAAAATTTAATATAACATTTTAATGAATGTATAAGTGTGACTGTAAAATCGACTGCTTGTGGATTCGATGCCCACTTGAGGAAATGAAATATTTATTTACATTTAAGTACATATTCATTTCTTTGCTCTGGAGTCGAGGCAAAGCACGGCATTGAGTTCCGCCACTCAACACGCAATGCCTCTAGAACTCGGCGGCAAGTGGTAAACGGAGTGTCTCAACACTAGGTTCCCTATGCCTACCCTGCTGTGTGCGGGATACAGCGTGATACTGAGAATAAAATATTGTAAGAATTTTTACATGAAATTTCAGTAATTCACCACGCTACAGTGTGTTGGTAGAGTATTGTCTATTCGGTCAATGCTAGACTTGTCAATATTAAGCCTGAACTATGTGAGAACAAAGCAATAATAGCAATATTGAACTACTATCAATACCTCAAAGGTTTAGCTAATAAGACCAAACAATAATTTAATATTTTAGGTATGTATTTTTTATTTAAAAAATATATAACTTCATGTTTTAGCTGCTGGGTAGTCGGAGAGTAGTAGAGCGAATTGTCTTTTAGAGTAGGAGAGGGAATTTGTGGAGAGTTAAGACACTCCGTTCCCATTAACAATTAGGTTCCGCACTTTCTGCCGAATTGTAAAGTATTTCGTATTGAGTGGTGGTATCGTATCGTGTCGTTGTCGTCGTTTTTTCGTAACCAGGGCTATAAAATGTAAATATTAGGTATATCATCTCTCCGAGTGGGCATCGAATCCAAAACCGTCGCGTTTAGTCACACCCCAGTCCCATCGGTAAACGACGACTTAAAGAAATCAGGGAAAAATACTTTACTTATATATTCTTTTAATTTAAGTTATTTATAAAATAAAATAAATCAGCTTTATGCTGTATCCCGCACACAGCAGAGTAGGCAGAGGGAACCTAATGTTAACACACTCGGTTACCCACTTTCCGCGAGTTTTACCAAATTTCGGGGACACTGTGTGTTCTGTGGCGGAACTCAATGCCGTGTTTTACCTCGACACCAGAGCAAGGAAATGATAAATGTAAATAAATATTTCATCTCCTCGAGTGGGGATCGAACCCACAACCAGTCGACTTTACAGTCACACTTTGTGCCCCTGCGCCACGACTGCCGTTAAGTTACGCCACTCAAAGGGTATGCCTCCAGAAAAACAGTGAATTAAAACTTAATAGTAAACTTCTCAAGACACAACAAGACTCAATAAGTAAATAAATACTCTTAAATAAGTTAACAAAAGGTAAACCAATATCCAAAACAAGTGAATAAACTAGACACCTGTACACAAAGTATGGGCACCAGGAGAGCAGATGTGGAGAGGAGTATTTATCTTCCCAAGAGACGCTATTCCGAAGTTTGTAGAGTAAACGATGCTCTTTGAACATCGATTGTTACTCGAGGCGGCTTTCCATTGATACATAGACTTGAGTATATTATAATTGTTTTGTTTGTATGAAGTAATACAAACAATGGAATGTATGAAGTTTATTTGGAAAAATTTGGGTTTGGATTTCGATATAAGTAACTTATTCGATATAATAACTCAACACGCAATGCCTCCAGAATTCGGCAGAAAGTGCCCTGCTGTATGCGGGATACAGCGTGAAGCTGATTAATTCCATGACATTCGAAACAAAACAATGAAACATTCATATGAAAAATATTTTCCATTTTTCAATTAGAATCCAGCGGTTGGATTAGTATCGCTGAACACACCACTCGTGACGTATCTAAGCAGAGATTGATCAATAGTCATCAACGTAATGAACGCACACACGCACAGACTTTGCCTCACGCGCACGCACACACACTCACACCGCTTGGGGTTCGTTGACCTACATAGCGTTGTTTATTTTCGTAGAGGGTGGAAATTAAAAATTGTACTTCCATGTGAAACCGCCTAAAGCGTTTTCAACTGTGAATGTATGAATCTGGCTTAATCACAACTTTTGTGGTGGGGTTTTTTTTATTATTACTATTAGGTAGTCGTCAGCTGTCCGTAGCAGCAGTCCATATAATGAAAAATCATACAAAATTTGTAAAGAAAGTTAAACAACAGATCGCAAAGTTAACATTTTTAAATTGATGATTATTAGTTATTTCTCTGGGATTTCATATTTTTATAAAATAAAAATCAATTTACTTACTTTCTTTTCAAACCACAATGAATATAGCTTATTTTACAATTAATTTCAAGTAAAAATTGAAATAATCATTGAATCACAGCACGACTGGCGGAGAATAGATGTGAGCTGCCCAAGACTGGAATGGCTTTACTCAAGACAAGGCTCGACCTGTCCTAAACACAGTTTCTTGTTTAAAATATATGTATAATCTAACCATTTTTTTATAACATAAAAAATATTAGGACATTAGTCGTATAGTATCAAAAATCTGTTTACTTTTTATCCACAAAGGTAAACAGTGGTAATGATCCAGCGATAATGATAGGGGTTATTAGCCATACTAAATTTGAACTTCTAGGCTGAAGGTTGATGTACAGTAACTGGTGTGAGTGTAGTTTGTCACTGAACCGGCGTGAACTTTCAACTTTCCCAGCGGCTATTAACTCCTTGTGTAGGAAATTTATGTATATTTCTTGTTTTGTGGTTTTGCGTAAAATTAAATTATTAAGTTCGTGACTGATATTGTGTTTAACTGGTAATGGTACAGACTATTTGAATGGTATTTTCCTGGGTTTGAGTTTCGCTCGAGGTCTATTTTTTTATTTCATATTTTTTTCCGCTTATGGCAAAGTCCGTTACCCGCCCTGCACCCGATTTTGAAGTAATATTTTTTTGGCAAAATTTAACGCCGCACTTTGTGAATTAACATTTTGTTATTTCTCTTTTGTAATTTTATTGGCGAAATAATATATGAGGATATAAGATAGATGATTACTTATATTAAGATATACTTCATCACCTGGCAGAAATGCTAAATAAAAAAATAAAAAAAATAAACAACTGGCGTACTGTATTTTATTTTAAACTGATCTATGTAAGGTACATCAATCAATCTTATCAATCAAATAAGTCTTCAGTCTCATGTTTGTCGTAAACAGTATGTTTTAATATTTATGTGACAGTCTTTAAAGTACTTTTATCAATATCTTAAATATTTTTTTATTAGTTAATACTTTTTTTTTTTATCTATATTTTTCTCTCCTTGTATTTCCTATAGGATTATAAGTTATTCTTCATATTATTCTTGATTATTATTGAGGCCAGTCGTGGCGCAGTGGTACATAGTGTGACTGTAAAACCGACTGGTTGTGGGTTCGATCCCCACTCGAGGAGATGAAATATTTACTTAAATTTATATTTTCATTTCTTCGCTCTGGTGTCGAGGCTAAGCGCGGCGTTGAGTTCTGCCACTCAACACGCAATGCCTCCAAAATTCGGCAGTAAGTGGGGAACGGAGTCTTAACACTAGGTTCCCTCTGCCTACCCTGCTGTGTGCGGGATACAGCGTGAAGCTAATTTAATTTAATTTATTTTTTTTATATTATTCCATATTGTGCGTCCACGCGTCATTGGTTTTACTAAATAAATATTAAATATATGTCTAAAGCAAACATACCGGAAAGACCTCGACCTCATTACAACCCCAGACCCCAGTGACCCCATGCAAGTAACAGGTCACCGTAGCCGCGCGAGTAATGCAATTGAACACCATCACAAATGATACAGCTCGTCGAACCGCCAAGTAAATATATAGGTGAATATGCAATTATATATGTACATGTATGTTATTTAGTATAAAAAATCCGTAACAGTATAAAAAAAATATATATGTAATAATTTATATCTTTTTAACTTAATGCTTAAGCATTCTAACATAACAGAAAGAGAGAAATTAGTATCAATTCACTCCGTTCTATACAATAACTATCGCGTTATTAATCTAAATATTTCTATTCCACTGCGCTATAATGGCTTAAATAAAATTGCATGCCAACATTTTTCAAAAAGAAAAACAAAAAGTACGCACATACCTCTACCCTTTTTGCCACATAGCAAGGTGTACAGAGGGAACCTAATATTACAAAACTCCGTTCTTTACCCACTGCTCAACTTGTGAAACTTTACTGGGTGATTGGCGTAACTCAACGCCACCGAGTGAAGATTCAACACACACCCATCGCGTCACTCAGACACTGCGGCGCTGCACCTTTCTTCCAAAAATGAAAAAAAGGTATATGTATGTGTAACATTTACATAAATTTCATATTTTATATAATAATACGATTATGTACTGAATTTGAGCACATCTTTATACACGTCATAATATCGACTGTACGTTTTTTATTACCTCGCAGTAACAGAAAAGTTTGATATAAATTTGAATTATAAATTTCTCTTATACTAACTTACCAGCCCAAGGTTATAACAATTAAATTCAAACGACAATTTCAAAACAATACTTTAACAATTGAATAATGAATGTAATATTAATTTAAATTTACTACAATCGATACTGTCAACTTTCGAATGTGACGTGACGTGAATAGATAGTTAACTACCCCCTTTTATTAACCAAATATCTGTAATAATTATTAATAAGAAACTGGCAAACAAAATATATATTATAAATATGTTTATATATGATATCTATGTAAATATATTATAATAATTATAACAACGTTATGGCATCGTTGGCCCAATTTTTGTAAATATAAAAAAAACTTGGACCAATAGGTTGGTCTCCACGACTCTATCTAAAAGTTTAAATGATAATATGTGAAAAGAGGTATTATGATTTAATTAAGTTTAAAAAAGAACAAAAAATTGCAAGTTCTTTTATTTATTATTATAAATTTAAATTCAATTGTAATGTAACCTTTATTATTATATGTAAAATATCTAACCTTATTCAATATATGCATAACACGAAAATAAACAAAATGTTCAAATATAATTGTTTCATTTCGACACAAAAAATAAAAAATACACGTAGGTAATTTAAACGGCGTATCCAACACGATAAAATCAAAAGCACCTCAAGGTCCTAAAGCCCTAGCGAGGGTGCGCTATGGGGGCTCATGACCTAGTTTCATGGGGCTCCCAGGTTCCCCATCGATCCACGGCACACCACACATATGTACAGGGGCTACTTTATTTAAGGGGAAACCCATGTAACGGAATCTAATAAAAGATTTATTGTTGTTTATAAGTTATAACGATGTAGGATTGGATATTGTTTAAACATACTAATTTGCTTATGATTATAAAGAAAATGTATCTATTTAAATGTTGAAAGAGTAAAATAAAGTTCATAGCAAATATTTTAAAATTATATAGTAGAATGTATGAATTTCAAAGGAACAAAAGAGGTTTCATAAAGAGAGACACAGATTATAAAAATAACTGTGAATGTACAGTTTTTTAAGTAAAATTAACACACACATAATTGTCTTTACTTTCATATTTCATATTTTTAACAAAAGAGTATTCAATATTTAAGTTTTTCAAGCAAGTTTTCAAAATCAACTCAATTCGAATACCAAAACAGTTCAACTTGGGTCGGTCTCTCGTTCGGGACAGGCTGATCCAATTTACCCTTTGTCGTCGACACACAGACACCGCAAAGTGTGTTATTATGCAGTATCAGTAGGCTCTAATTATAACATACAGGTGGCTTCGACACAAAACCTTGTACAATGTTACAAAACTAGGTTGTTTATTGCAAAAGTAACAAAAAATTATTAAATAAAATAAATGTCTTAACTTACTTACTGTAGCTACATTTCATTTGCGATATCTTTTTAATTAAATAGAAGAAATAACCCATCACAAAAAAAAAACTAAACTTATAGATAGTTTAATCTGTTGACAAAATTGCCTGTTGACAGTATCAGTGAGATCTTATTCCATCTTAAAAGCATTGTTATCGCATCCCACCTGACCATCCAATCTCAGACAGATGTCTCCTAGATATCTCAAGAATCACCCAACCCAAGCCCCAACGGACAACAAAGGCTTTACAACAACAGACGCGGGCGTCAGCTGCGCGGCCATCTTGCGCCGTAAAAAATAGGCCAATAACTCGATAGCGAAAAAAAGTTAAAGAAATGCCAAAGATGGCGGCAGGTGCACTGTCAGCTGCGCACGCACCTTTGTATTAATTGCTTCGGGCCCTGTTTTATATTATTTTGCCGTTCGAGTCAAAGACATCGACAGATACCATTACTTTGAGTTGAGTGAACGACTTTAGTGTTTATAATAACATTAATCTTGTTGCTGGTTTAAATGGTAACGTAAGAGGAAAGTATTTGAAATTAGACAACAATTCCATTTTAAATGTAATTCTCTGTTAGATTATTGTAATGTTCGGATTGTTAGAAAATGTTTTTTAAAAATTTTTAATTTTTAAAGAGAACAGAGAGCTGAGAACAGAGAGTTGAGAACGCAAAATACGAAATTATAATAATAACAATATTAGAAATAATTACAGAAACACAACAAATGAAAAACAGAAGCAAAGAATTAAGGAGTTACCTACCTAAGGCACATCTAAAAATAAAGTATTAAATTCGTTAATTTAAACAAGATTTATCCTTATAGATTAACGTAACGACAATAAATAATACTTGAAATGTAAAAAAATAATATATTAATATTTTCCCTTTAAACCGTTTTGTATGTCGAGGTCGACCTCTAACAAACTATGTAATAAAATCTAAGAAATCTTAATTTGAACCTCTTTTAAAATATATATATTATCATTAAACGGGGCATTCATATGTTAGGTGACATTACAATATTATGAACTCACCGAGCTTATGTGATGATGGAGCCAGGATCTAAATATTACAACTCTTCAAAGGTTGGTTGATTGGTTGGCTGGTTGCTAACAAACCATTCTAGTTTAGGCTCATGTAATTTATAGCTCCGAGCACATTCTATTACACTTGTAGGTACCTATAACTTTATGTAGAAAAATATGTTTTTTAAAATTATACTTATATTATTATTAAACGGGGCATTCATATGTTAGGTGACATTACAATATTATGAACTCACCGAGCTTATGTGATGATGGAGCCAGGATCTAAATATTACAACTCTTCAAAGGTTGGTTGATTGGTTGGCTGGTTGCTAACAAACCATTCTAGTTTAGGCTCATGTAATTTATAGCTCCGAGCACATTCTATTACACTTGTAGGTACCTATAACTTTATGTAGAAAAATATGTTTTTTAAAATTATACTTATATTATTATTAAAGCATATTGAAGGAAACCGTTATTTTCAAAACGCTGCTTATGTATTATAAAATTGTTGGAATAAATTGTAGAAATTATAAAAAAAAAAAAAAAAGCATAATGAATATTAAAATTTTCCTAAATTCCAAACCACTTTCAAAATCAATTTCAACACCTTGTAAACTCAAATATGACATTTGCCCATATAATATAAATTCTCATTAACGCATCAACTATATTATTTATATTCCATGCCATAACAAACATAATTCACTATCGTATGTAGATCGATAAAAGGCAATAAAACTATCACTAATCGATAGAATAGTAGCAATCTAACCGATAGCGAGTGCATCAGGTGGAGTTACTGACCCACCCGACGCACGTGCCCGGCGCCCGCGCATCTGCCTACCTGGAGCCACTGACCGACACTTTCTTTACTTGGCAAAAAGAAATACATAGCATCTGCCCGCCCGAGGGCTGGGAATCTTGGAATTTACTAAAGGTTAGTTGAATGTTTTTCAAATAATTTTAAAATGTTATTCTAAACAAGGTGATTATGTTATAATATTTGTAGGATTTTATTTTTAGCTTCACGCTGTATCCCCCATCACATAACCCCAGGGCAGAAAGTCCCTGGGAACCCTAGTTTTAACACTCAGTTCCCATTTAACAGTCGTACCGCCGTATTATGAAAGCATTGCGATTTAAATGGCGGAACACAACGTCGCACTTTGCCTTGAGAAGTGTACAGTGCCAATAAATTAAAATATGAAATATTTTACTCTCCCCAGTGGGAATTGAACCCACAATAGTCGCGTTTACAGTCGCACCCCTGCGCTACGACGGTCTGTAGGTACTTAATATTACAAATTTCGTCAGTTCCCGAAGGCGCGGGTTCGAGATCCGCTACGTTCAATTTTTATACGTTTTCCAAATAAGTATATAATACATTTGTTTCCCCAGTCTAATAAATATAGAATGTGGAAATTTATTAATTAAAAAATAAATATGAGTAATTCAAATACTCGAAGAATAAAGTAATAAAAATACGATCTTTACTTCAAATAGACCTTTGTTGCCTGTTGATTTAGCATTTGTTAATTAAAGGAGCTAAACCTCAATCGCACCTTGCACTCTTGTAAATGTATCCATACAAATAGCAACCATGTTAATGGATCATACATTTTATTTTGTTAATCTAGAGCACTGGTTCCCAACCAGTGGTCCGCAGAAGCCTAATTAATTTATGACTATTATGACTGAGGATGGTGAGGGGAAGTTTCAGTTAATTTTTATTATACCTACATGCATAGTGGTCCTTGCTACCAACAATGATATAAAAATGGTCCTACATCAAGACAAGGTTGGGAACGCCTGAACAGAGGTTTCAAACTATTTTTTATTCATTATGCGTCACCCCAGATGGGGCAGAACTCAGAAAAGACACATCTAGACCAAAGACTAGTAGAAGCGAGGTCATTTTATTTTGCTCTCTTATTAAGCAACATTGAACTTCCAAACATCGACAATATGTTTTAGAAGATTGCTGGGGTAGCGATCTTTAGCTCTGATCTGCCTTACTTTTCCAATGTGACGGATATGACGCCATGATCTAGAACTTATAACTATTGCTACACACGTATTATCACACTTAAGTATTAATTTTCCAAATTTCTGTACGAAATAATTTAATTATAAAATTACTTAATATAAAAAGGGAAAGGAATAATAAAATAAGGTAACACAGATATGAAACGCACAGTTTTATTTTGAAAGATTTAAATTTAATGCAATTTACATTTTCCATATGTATATAAATTTTTTACAATCCGTAAGACTGCAACTGTACACATTAGTATATGACGCGTCAAATCCTAGCACTTCTTTTCTAATATTTTTTTTTGCCTCTAAGTTAAGGTTATCAGTTCATCATAGTTACTGTATACAAAATAAAGACAGGACACACGTGTATGATATTTCATTTATTTCTTTTTAGAAACCGAAAAAGTTGTAAAAAATAAAATTAAATAATAAAATAATAAGTTTTTATAAACCATTACTAGAACTGTAAGATTTAATTATTGTGTCGAAATCATATTCAAAAAATATAATTTTTAAAGTTGTACATACAATATTGGTTTTAGATGCCATCTATTGAGCATTTCATTCATTAAAAAAATTAAATCAGCTTCACACTGTAACCTGCACACAACAGGGTAGGCAGAGGGAACCTAGTGTTAACTCCGTTCTACATTTTCCGCCGAGTTCTGGAGGCATCGCGTGCTGAGTGGCGGAACTCAACGCCGCGCTTTGTCTCGACACCAGAGCGAAGAAATGGAAATACTTCATTTCTTCGAGTCTGGATCGAACCCACGACCAGTCGTATTTAAAGGTACACTGTGCCCCTGCGCCATGACAGACCTCATTCATTTCATTAATTAATATATATTTACGTAAAATGAGCTTATGAAAATCATAAAGAAATTATCCTTTATTCATGACTTAGCTTATAATGTGTATAGACATGTTTATTTTCAGACCTAAAACAACTTAAAAATGGCTTCCGGATTTGATTCCGTTTAATATTTTATAGTTACAGATTAACTGATTTTAGTGATGACATTTATATCAGTAGATTCACTAAATCTATTAAAATATTTTTTCATTGTATATATATATATATACTGTATAAATTATTAAAAGCAGTTAGATTTAAAAACTGATCTTTTCATCATTGATGTGTTGATTTGAAAATGATATCCAAAGTAAGCAGGTTCAATCTTATTTTCTTAATATTTTTTACGTAAAACGACAAAAAAAATGCCTTACTCGTGTGTCCTCAAGCAAGTTTAGACGTAAAAATACTTCGGTATTATTGCTTTACATGGTATGCTCTACAAGGGCGCTATGATCTCACGTTACATACATTATTAACTAAAGGACGCCATATTTTGCATTATTTATATGTTGTAATAATACCTAACATGAAAAAAAGTAACTAAAACATTAAACATAAAAGAAACGAATCGTTAATAAGTTCACTGTTACAAATTTTGAAAATTATTATGAAATATAGTTTTACAAAGACTTCGAAATGAGCAAGGGTGTGGGTAGAACTATAATTTTCCAGAAGATGGCACTTTTGAGCATTTCAAATATTTATTACTAGCTTTTATCTGCGGCTTCCAGATAAAATAAATAAAAAAAAAAAAAAACAAGTCTTTTTTTAGCCTATCCAACAAAAAAAAACGACCAAGTAGTAGTTTCCAAGATTATAGCGCTTGCATCAAATAATTAAAAAATTATCAACCACAATTAATAACAGTGTTTTAAGGGAAATTAATACAAATTATGCAAAATATAGCGTCACTAATGTAATTTAGATATAAATACGTCACATCTAAGGGAATGTCGCTAAATATGTCTACCGTTACCAAACAGGTACATTTGCTTGTGTTCTAATAAAATACAATTTCAAATTTTACCTCTATAGGTATATTAAACTAAGCACTAAGACATCAGTCTTTGGTGTCGTATGTTCATTAGATTTAAAATTTGAAATGCATAGTAAAAATGCTCTACCAGCTAATGACTAATTAATATAATAAATAGAAATTAGTTTGTGCTTGTTTTTTTTTTAATATAAAATATATATTACAACCACAGTGTATTTAATAAAGATTTTATTTACCTTCTTGGTTTTAAAAAAAAGACGCAAATGAAAATATATATTTTTTTTGATAAATCTAATAACCACAAACAAAAATGTTAATTAATTTTTACTGATATACATTAGTTAGTAGAAATGTATACATATTTTTTTGCTAACTAAATATCAATTAAAAACTAATGGACATTTCTGTGAGTTCGCTCAAATTTCCAACCAGTAGAGCATTCTGAACAAGTAATTTAACTTTTATTATAGGAACTATAATTAGAGCTAGTATTTAGCAACGTGTGAACAGTGTAGTTTCGTCGAACAACCGCATTTCAATATGTGAATTAAATATTTAGAAAATGGCATCTGTTATGGAGAGATGAATTGATTATATACACACAAATACGATGTAAACGTAAATCCTAAGATTTAAGAGAAAAAATCATATAATTTTTTTATCCATGTAGATATCCCCGGAATGTTTATTATCTATATAGATAAACCCCATAGTGTCTCTACTAAAGATATGAGCTTAAAATTATTATGTAATAACTTTTTTGTGGCTAAAAACTTTTTCTATGTAATGATACTAATCATGAAAATTAAAAATAGTTCATTCCAAGTGTGAATCGAACCCGTCACGTTTACAGTCACACACTTTTGCAACTGTGCAACAACGGCCTTAAATTTTCATACGTTTTCTAGAAGATTATTTTATCTTTAGTGTGAATAACAATTCAGAAACATCAAAAATCTTAGGATTTTCGTTCTGTGGGCTCTTACATGATATTTTAAATTTAAATAAAACATATTTTTAATTTACATTTTAATTATGATGTTAAAAGGAACAACAAATATATTGATTGTATAATTTTTTATTATTTTATTTATTTAAAGTTTCAAACTCAATAAGTTTTTATTTATGAAATATCTTTACTTTCTAATTTAGAAAATTAAGTATACGATTACTATAAAATTTCCACTCAAAGCTCATAAATAAAATAATTTTAAATATTTGTTACTTGTACTTCTCCCAACAGAAAAATACAAAAAAATACATTTTACTTAAAGAAAATGTTATCTAGATGAATATATAAATAATTTACGCTATACAATGATGTTCCAATGTTTCGGGGCCACTTTGAAGTTAGTCTTTTTAAACTGAACCCAAAATGCATACATTACTTTTGGAAAGAACATTATGAATAATCAGAAAAAATCCTAAAATCAAATTCCCGTAGCCATCTACAGCTTACTTCAGGGCGACTACGACTCGTCGACCGTACTGAGCTAATGACGTTTTAAAAAAAAACATTTGATTGGTTGATGAGCCATTATTACTTTTAAATGTATATTTTGATGAATCTGTGCATTATGATCAATAGTTAAATTTTATGGCTACTCTGAATTTAGCTTTAATATTTGTGCATTTGTATTCTACGTTTATTATGCAAAATATCAATTAGACCACAACACACACTAATATACGTTTATTTAGAAAATAAATAAAATCAGAGATCCAAATGAAAATGATCTCTTCATTTTCATTCCGTACTCCAAGTTCTAAAAAAAATATACAATATTTACAAAATAGAAGGTCTAGATTTAAGTTTTCAAAATAGAAGGTCCATTTAGTAATAAATCGTATTTTATTTTTAAGATTTTTTATTGTTCTGTGGTATTGTAATATATCATTATATCATTACACAGACATATTAAATTGGTATATTCAAAGCAACAATAAACTGACCAGGCTCTAACGTCATCTTAAAGTACAGTCAACAAAAAAATATTTTTTAGGATTTTTCTTACTTTTGGTTATTATATTTCTTTAGAAAAACTTGAGAAAAACTAACTGCAGGGCGGCCACGACTCGTCGACCATACTATATGGTTAACCCATACAATTCGCAATCTACATTGATTATTATGCATCAAATGAATTTTCGTGAAGTTACCTAATTTATAAATAATGATTTTTTTAATGGGCTGAAAAAATATTTTATATATTTCTATGGAATATTTGTGTTTATGGAAGAAACTACATTAATATGTTTAATTGCAATAGACAGGTATGACAGTATTACAGTTCATTCAAACCATTATATATATACTTTTTATTCTTTATGCATCATTTATTTTCTTATAAAGAATCTGTCATACTGTCTTACTGTCGATACATATGTGTAATATAATATATTTATATAAGTGAATTGAGTAATTTATTTAGATAACTAGCATTATATGCTGATAAAACTAAAAATTAAAAATACATGAGTCATCCAAAAAAATTTTAATACATCGACTAAAGCAGATACTTACAATATTTACATAATTTACATGAAATAAGTGGTAAAGCTATATAAAAGAATAGTAGTATTACTAAAGTAGCTGCTTGAGGTTTCAACAGTGTTTTAATCTTAAATTATGCCTCATATTGGCATAACAGTCAACATTTGAACTGTATTCATGAGAGATGATGATTTAAACAACGAACATACAAAAACGTTTACATTAAGTAAAAGATCAAAGTAGGTCAAAATCTTTGCTTATACCAAAAGTTTTGTAGCAAAATATTTTGTTTTTGCTACAAAATTTAGTTTAATTTCTTTTACAGCAAATATGCTTTAAAAGAAATTAAAGGTATTGCGAGTCACTTTAATTCTATATATACATGCAACAATATATCTATATGGACTGGACAAACGGACAGACAGCCCTTGACAAGGATTATGAATTTATATGAAGAAACAGTTTTATATAAATTAGCACTATTAAAACTTGCAGCCATACTTACAATGACTTATACAAATAAATTTATTTTTTATATAAATGACTTTATAATTTACAGTGTTGCAATATAAATAAAAGAAGTAACTTTTAAAAGTTAAGTTAATCATTAATGATTAAATAAAAATTTGCACATCTTTGTAGAAACTACTAAATAATATTTTCATCATTTAGTAATTATATTAAAAAAAACAACCAAAAGAAAGATTTGAAGAATTGCAACTGTCACAAAATGGTTCCATGTTCCCATCACAGTGTTGCCAGCATCTTAAACATCACAATTAAATAAAGAATTTAATGATTGTCTCTCATTTGCTTTTTTGAATAAAACAAAATAAGTCACTATAAATACACCAAAATAAGCACATCACTTTGGTAGCTGGCAACACTAGCCACATCACATGTCACAGGACATCACTATCATAGACACTTAGTCGCAATCCATATCAGTGTTGTACTGTCGATCCCTATCATTGTTGACAGAGGAGTTGGATCCAGTAGAACTGCTGGACCTGTTCTGCGGTGCCCATATTCCGCCAGTAGTGATGGAGGAGGCAGGTGAAGAGGATGTACTGGTGTCATTGAATGAATCCCACTGGGTTTGGAACCGACGGAACACACCGGGATGGCGTCCGGCTGCTCGTCGTATGACTACACGAGGTGCTGTGGGATACATAATAATCGAGTATTAACAAAAATGTTGTTGTAGCGCCGCCACACTGTATACGAATGTAAACGCGACAGTGTTGGATTCGGTTTCCACTCGAGGAAGCAAACTATTGTCAATTTCTCTCACAAATAAAAAAACAATGGTGGCATTGAGTTCCACTTACTAGGCAACATCCCGAAAATATAATTAAACTGGTCTATAAAGTGTTTTAAAACTAGGTTCCCTCTGTTTGCCCAGCTATATGTGGCACACAGTGTGAAACTCTTTTTCATTTTCTTCCTTAACATCAGGTTCTCTCTGTTGTGTCCAAATGTAGGACAAAGACAAAGCTCAATTGAATAATTCAAAATATTTTTAATTGAAATAAAACTTATCAAGGCACTTTGTAATTACAATAAACATATCCTAAAGTTAAAGAAAACAAACATTACCATTTTTTCTGGACTGAAATATTACATCAGTCTCTTTTTTAGAAAACATATTAAAATTCAAACGTGGGATTTGGAATTGCACCATTTTGAAACCATCCCACTATGTTTAAATTCTAATAATTAATTCAAAATATTTTTCTTTCCTAAATGTAGAATAACATTAAAAGAAAAAAAAAACACATACATATCCTTATCTGTCCTTCACCAATGGTAGTAGTTGTGGGTGTGGCACTAGTAGTAGTGCTGCTAGTAGTTGTTGTAGTAGTAGTTGCCGGTGTAGAAGCGGCTGTGGATGCCTCCTCAGGGGGCAACAAGGATCTACGACATATTGGACAGGTGGCGTGGAGCTGGAGCCAGGGTGTGATGCAGGTCTGGTGGAACACGTGTTCACATTCCAAGCGGGATGTTGTTTCACCTGAGAATAAGATGTTTTGATGTGTATTATTGATTGTACAATAAGGTTGATAAGTCGTGCGCAGATTTGTTTTTTTATTATTGAATGTGATTCATATCATATAAAATATAAATCACGTTCAATAATAAATCAATTATAATTTTTCATAACTTGCTACTAAGCATTAAGTTCAGCCACACATGGAATGTCTTAAAAAATCCAGGAGCAGTCTTCTAAATAGTATCCTAACTAGGTTCACTCTGCCTATCCTGCTAGACGCATAATACGACGTGAAGCCAAGAGAAATAAAGCAATTTTTATTAGAAATTGAGTCTAGAATGTAAAAAAAAAATGTAATTGACCTAATTATTCTATTATAATAAAGAAATACAAACCCAATTGGAAATTCTCCCAACAGACCGAGCATGCTGTATTAGCGTTTGCCTGTTCCTCCGTCACTTGTTCAGTTGGCAGGGTGGCTAACCTATCACGAGGTAGCGGCGGTGGTCCAGAGTGCTCTAATTGGCCGAGGAGCTGAGTCACTACTGCGTCAAGGCCTGAAAGGTAATTGTTTAATAGTCAAAGTATAGCTTCTATTAAATACAGTTTATGTTTAATAACTTGCTAAAATTTTATTGTACATAGAAAATGACCCTATCGAGTACAGGCTGCCCTGATGTGAGCCGCAAATGGCTGCGCAGATTTGATTTAAATTACTTTTGATATTTCTCCTACCGATTATACGTACAATATACAAACGTGCTAAATCCTAACTTCAAGGTGGCCCCAACATATCAGCAGCAATGTACCAAAACCACAATGTAGTGCGGTCAGATACTTCCCAACTGTGCGATAAGGATACGTGCGATTATAATTACTACTTTCTTTATCTTTGAAATAAACAATTATTAATAATGCATTATTTCCTAACTCAGTAAAATGTTCAGTTTTAAAAATTTATGGGATAATTAAATAACAAATATGTGAGTATTGATGGGCGGAATAATAAAACAATTAAGTGTAAGCGGGCGAGCCGCGGGTGGCTGTCTAGGTAATCAAATATATATGGTATTGTACCATCTCCTTCCAGCACATACTCTCCCAATGTGCCGACCAGTACGAGATTAACCACCACCTGTTATCCATACAAGTTCATGCATGGGTCAAATATACACAAAATTAGGAATTAAATCCACAAACGTCACATTACAAAACTAGCATATATAAATATATGTGGCATTATACCATCTCCACCGAACACATAGTCTCCCGGGGTGCCAACCAGGACAAAGGGTGCTCCAGCTGTCATGGCACCGGCTGGAGGCCGGCCACCGCCTATCATCCATACAAGCTCCTCCATGAGGGTGGGTCTCCTCGCTGTGCCTGTGTTAGTTGCGCTACTAGTAGACGATCCATTGGCTGCGGTGGGATTTGCACCACTGAGAAAATAAAGTATAATAACCATGTCATAAATATATCTAATGACTGTTGGCTAATCAAAACTATAAACTGAGATCAGTTAAAAATCGTTGTGTAATGAAAAACTCACCGTAAACGACCACCAGACATTAAAAATGCTAAATCATTCAACATTGGAGGTGTACTCTGAAAATTAAAAAACCTTAGTTAATATGAATATATGGAATTATAAATTCTTGCGCATTTGTTTATATTTAAATTATTGTAATACACTGCATTTCTTTCTACTTGTACAATAGTGTTATTATAAAAAAAATAAATCAGATTCACGCTGTATCCCGCACACGGCAGGGTAGGGTAGACAGAAGAGCAGAGGAACCTAGTGTTAAGACTCTTACTTCCCCACTCTCCGCCGAAATCTGGAGGCATTGCATGTTCAGTGGCTGAACTCAATGCTGTGCTTTGCCTGACTGACTGACTGACACCAGAGCGAAGAAATGGAAATATAAAAGTAAATAAATATTTAATTTCCTTGTGTGTGGATCGAACCCACGACCAGTTTACAAGCACACCATTTTTTCTGTTTGCGTCACTCACTCAGTTTACAAAATGAAAGACTTGAAATATCGCGTTATTTACAAGTACGAGTTCTACCGTGGCACCAGTGCTGCGGAAGCGACTCGAAGGATTAATAATTTGCACGGCCGCTGTATCGCAAAAGAAAACACTGCGTTTTTGGTTCCATCGTCTTAGTTCTGGAGATTTCGACCAAGAACAAGGCCCGTGGACGGCAGGAGACCCAAGTTTATAATGAAGAATTGAAGAATATTGTGGAAGCGGATCCACCGCAAACCAGTCCGAGTTAGCTGCGGTGTAAGTGATAAAACTGTTTTAATCCACTTGGAACAAATCACGAAGACTAAAAGGCTTGAAAGGTAGCTAAGAATTGAGTGAGGCAAACAGGCAAACGCGCGTTCACTGCTGCGTTACAATACTTAACCGGCACAATAATGAAGGGTTTTTAAATCGAATTATTACCTATGAAAAAAAGTGGATTCTCTACGATAATCAGAAGCGCTCGTCGCAATGGCTGAACTTTGGCAAGCCAGCCAAATCCTGTCCCAAGCGAACTTTCATCCAAAAAAATTACTTCTAAGAGTTTGGAGAACTAGTGCTTGCAGGCAGACGCTATAGTCAACAATTGCAAACCATAATGGTAAAGTTAGCTGCTAAACCACCGAGGCTGGTCAATCGGCCTATGCCACTTCTGCTTCACGACAATGCTAGATCACACACTGCACAACAGACGGCTACCAAATTAGAAGAGCTTTAATTGGAATGTCTAAAACATCTACCATACTTCTTGGACCTTGCTCCAACAGATTACCATTGTTTTTTTTTTGTTTGGATAACTTCTTACAAGGGAAAAAATCAACTCCGATGGGGCAGTCAAAACTGCCTTCAAAGATTTTATTGATTGACGTCCAAATCGTTTTTTAGTAAAGGTATCAATGTACTGTGAGATGGCAAAAGTGTATAGATAACAATTATATAAAAAAATATTTTTCATACCAAACATCAATTTTATATGTATTGATTTATATATGTAGTTTAGCTTTGCACTGTATTGTACTGTTATATGTCAAGATAGGCAGACAAAACAAAGTGTCAAGACATTTTCCGCCCAAATTAAATTCACTACATGTTGAATGTTCACTACATGTGTAAGTTGACTTAATTTACTGCTGCACTTTATCGAAAATGTCAAACAAAGATAAAACGAATATGTTAAATACATTGAAGTAACAAAAAAATATTATAATACATAACAAATATAACAGGAAATTAAATTGTTTCCTTATCTTTACATTAAAAGCAAACCCAATAACATTTCTATGATAATAGACACAGATAAGAATCTAAGCATTTTATTAAAAGATAGATTTGTAGCATTGTTCAATTAAAACAATAAATATTTAAATGTATGAAATATTGCAATTTTTAAAGCAATGTTCAATGAATATATTAAAGATCTCTGTCTGCCTAGAACTATCATCAGTTCAATTCTAAACCGTACTCCAAAGTACTGTAAAACCGATTGGTTGAGGGTTTGATCCCCACTCAAGGAGATGAATCATTTACTTAAATTTATATTTCCATTTCTTCACTTTGGTGTCGAGTTGAGTTCTGCCAGTCGACATGCAATGCCTCCTTAACACTAGGTTCCCTCTGCCTACCCTGCTGTGTGCGGGATACAGTGTGAAGCTAATTTAATTAATTTTTTTTAATGATATATTGTAAGCTAGAAATAATGGAAGGCCATTTAACAACATACTATAGCATCAAAATAAATTGGTTGGCTGTTTATTAGATTGTTTTTAATTTAAAAAAAAAAACACTGTTTATGGAAACTCAATAGAATGACACAAAGTACAGACAATTTGGTATTGCTACATAGACTTTAACACTATAACTTAAACATAAAAATCAATATTTACCCTAACTCTTTGGACTTCATATGAATCATCTAAGTTGCTCATATCATCAATATTGCTCATATCATCAATGTTACTCATATCAGCATCACTATAGTCATCACTGGATATAGCTATAGCTTCCGCTGCTTCTTCCAGCTGTTCGATAAAACCACCTTCACAGTATGGACATGTATAGTCCTGAAAAGTATATATATTATTTTATGACCCCATCCTGTATCCTATATATACAGCACAAGCAAAAGGAAAGTGTAAACACTATTTCTCCATGCACTGTCCAACTTTTGAGATGTTGGATGTTAAGTGGCTTAATTTAAAACCCCATTGTCTATCCAATGAATGTGTCACATTTTGTAGAGATAACACAAAGGTAGGTTTGGTGATATAAAGCATGTTAAAAAATTATCCAGGTCAAAATCTATATAAATATAGAAATAAATATACTTTTAAACATGTTTTATTTCAAATAAATAAATACATTTTTTTCCATTAGGATCTACTATTTTAGGTCTACAATATTTTTATAAAATTGATAATTAAGATAGGATGTTTTATGCTTGAATTTACAAGGATGGTACAAAAGCAGATAAACTTAACAATTTTCCGCATAACTAACAACATTTTGATTTATCAAATGAAAAACAACAATATTACGATGATGTAACTTTGTGTAAATCTGCAAAATATTGTGGTAGTGCGTAATAAGTATTTTATTATTACTGTTGATTATCACGAGCTAAGTGCGTATCATTATTTTACACCGGTTGCAGCAATAGAAATTGATAAAATTTAATTATACAAAAGGTTCCACTAGGATGCGACAATTTTAAGGCATGACCTTGACATACTGTAGCGGATCATCAATTCAATTGGAAATTCCAATATAAATGTTGGATTTGTAGTCCTAATATACTATTGATTTTTACCTGCAGAACATCTTCAAATTCAACAAGACACCTGTGGCAGAAGAAACGAGTAGCTGGTCTACGCTCTACCACTGCATCAGCCATTGTTACTATTTATTTAGGTTTACACCAATAAATACAAATAAAATAAATTATACTACAGAACTATCCTTTCAATCAATGAACAAAAATTTATCGTTCGCCATTTTTTAAGACATGCACACAGTCATAACTTTTTAAGCTACAGATTGTATTAAAATTGCACAGACTATTATACAAAAATATCACAGATAATAAAACATTTGTATGTTTCTTTTCATATATTATCAAACTTTTATAAAAACATATTTTGGTAATAGTTTGAAATGTATATATAAATTAGTAGAATAAAATACTATAAAGCAAAATTGATATATCTTTAGAGCAACAAGAGTTTCATAGCAACACTAAGTAAATAAAAACTTTTTTGAAGTAAAACGTAAGAGGCAACACTTAAATATCTGTCGTTGCGTCGGAATATCATGATACTATCGATAAACATATAATTTTGTGTAATACTTTATTTTCATGCAAAATTGTTGAAATGACTTTCTTCTAATATCTTTAAATGTGTACTTTAATTTACTTGCTAGCAAAGAGTTTGAAAACGAATATTAAAAATGATTTCTTTAGTTCGTAATCTATGCATGTAATGTTTGTGAGGATGATTGTTATCAAATCTGAGTGAAATAAATCCTAATCATGTGGATATCTCCTAAACGCATTACTTACCAACATTTATATTACCTAGTGTAAATTATTATACTATAGTTAATCGGATAATTCACTTAGTAAAAGGTAAAGTGGGTCAACAGTGGGTATTATAATCAAACCATATTGATTACAATGAATGAGAAAAAGTTAGTGCACAATTTCACGAGCTACATAACACCTAAGGTATGTCAAATTATAAAATTAAAAAATTGAATATTTTTTTGAGAATGTATGAATTTTTGAGAATATACTAAAAATATAAAATGTTATTTTGTCATTTTTGTAATAAAGTAAAAAAAGAATAATATTTTTAATTTCAGCCTGCTGATAAAAATGGTTCAGTCCAGGAATTGAAACCAAAGCTTCTAAATGGTAAGCTTTTTTTCTAATAAGAAATGAATCAATTGAAATAAGAAAGCTTAATGAAATGAAATATTTTTGATTATTTGAATAAAGAAAGATATGAAGAATGTTAATTTTAAATGAAAATAAGTTTTCATATTTTAATCAAGAAATATTTTATATTTCCTAACTTACAAACTGTAGGATACTTTCTTGATAAGGATATGTTAATTCACAAACCAGTTAACTCCATCTGTGTGAAATTCACAAGCTAAAAACATTATGTTATTTTTTGCAGACCACTTTAAAAGAAAAAAACATTGTCTCATATAAATCTAACAACATCATTTATGTTTCTTAATAAATGATGCATATAATATTGTAATGTTTTAATCATGTCTTATAAATTTCACATAAGTTACATTATATATGGTATAAATAAAGACAAATTGGACAATTGAATTTCAAATGCTTTGTAATTAATTGGTAGTATTATAATTCTAAGATACTTCATTCTCATACTTCAAAGAACCATGTACGTCAAGGAAGCCTTACTTCATTAATTTGGGTTTGCTTAATTATAATTAATTCATTTTAAATAAAACTATCCGTGGTCACGGACTACTGCAAAGTGTTCGAAACGTCGGGTTTTCCAAAAATGTAAAAACTAAATATACGCGATTAATCCGGTTAAAATAGTTTTATTTAAAATGTATAATAATCGTGAAAATCAAAGAACTTATTATAATTAATTCAATTATCCATGGATGATTGAATTACCTTGTTTGCCACCTGCTATTTATGTATAAAATTTCAAATACTTTTTTCATTATAAGTGAATAATTTATGTTGTATGTTTTTTTAGTTTTCCTAGGTCATTATATTTTTATCTATTAAACTTTAATGGCTATGGCCCCTAAGGTTAACCTTTTATGTTGACTGAAAAGTCTCATAATAACGACAAATTTTATAAAGATCAATGGGGCGAGGCTGTGGATGGGCTCCCAGTAATATAATAGTTATAGCATTGTGTAATATATTTTGGTAACTTCAATATTTATTGTACAGTTGTATTACTATTAATTTATTTTAATTTTTTCACTCTGGTGACAAGGCATTAAGTACCACTCAACACAATGTCTCAATAATTGCATATTACATGGGGAAACAGAGTGTATTGGTACAGTATGAAGCTAAAAAACACATTTTTTTTTGAGGCCAGCCGTGGTGCAGTGGCACGAAGTGTGACTGTAAAATTTATATTTCCATTTCTTCGCTCTGGTTTCGAGGCTAAGCGCGGCGTTGAGTTCTGCCACTCAACACGCAATGCCACCAGAATTCGGCAGAAAGTGGGGAACGGAGTGTCTTAACACTAAGTTCCCTCTGCCTACCCTGCTGTGTGCGGGATACAGCGTGAAGCTGATTTTTTTTTTTTTATAAACACATTTTTTTTTAAATTAGAACAAATCTTTTCTGATTAAGTATCTGTACTGTACGATATTATGAATTACAAAAAGTGATCAGTCACTATAGTTCCATCCTAAATTATTAAACCTATACAAATATTATAAAGGTGAAGACTTTCTTTAGTTTGTGGGGTCTAGTGTCTTAATTCCTTGTTCTCTCTGCCTACCCTGCTGTGTGTGGGATACAGCTTGAAGCTTTATTTAAACTTTCCTTAGCTGAATGTGCACAACATTAAAGTTATATTTTGTAACATTAATAATTTCAAAGTAACCCACTACTACCACACTATGTATCTGGTCTGAATTTTTACGATTTCTTACATCTCTTAGGTCAATCTTCATAAACCGCTTCCAACTCTGAGATCGATCTTGACATTTTCATTCATTCATTTAAATTTATGATTAAAAACGATATCTCAAAATCGATCTCAGAGGTGAGTGTGGTTTATAAATTTATAGGCCTTAGTCATTTAACTATTTGATTACACTAAAATAAGACCTAGCATCTTAAGTGTACCAATTTCAAGTACAGGTAATATATAAAACACAGTACAAGTAATATCAACAAGTTACCACATTTCAGTGATGATGTAAATGACAATAATAACTCAATTACGTATGCGTTGCGTGCGGCTAACTGTATCTCCATTTATGTAGAGATCCGTACATGAAATATTGCTATAGAATTTTAGACTTTATGCCAGTATTATGTATGACCGATAATTGATTGTTGCTTAATAGAATCATATTTGTTTTAACGCTAGAAAAATTAACAAAGGGTACCCCATTCGCGAGTTGATAGCGTTATGTTGTTTGCGTTTTGTGATATGGGTGCTTTGATGCCAGGTGCGTTTTTTTTTAAGTTATGGTTTTTTTATTATTTTAAGTTATAGATAATATTGTTGCAAAGTTCAGACTGTACGATGTGTGTGTGTTCACATTTCATATAGAGAAATGTTTCACAAATATGATCTTTTTTAATTGAATAAAGTATTACCTAAATAATTTAATTAATATATAATTATACTATAGTCATTTAATAGTTTATTTGATTACATTAAATAAAATATTCAAAAAATATTATTAAATAATGATGTGAATCATACACTTAATACGAGTTCCATCCATCCATTTATTTATTTAATATACCGAAAAAAAATATCACAAAAAACCCATTTTCCCTTCTTTACAAAGTAAAAAGTTATTTACATTTCACAAGTCACCCGCTAAGTGTATGTACTAAAAATAGTTTCAACAAGAATTCCCCGAATTTTTGTTCCATAATTTGTGTATGATATATTATCCTTGCGTCGATTCTTACGCATCTGCTCTAAGGCCGGGCCTCGGGGAATAACTTTAGTCACCGCGAAAATATTTCGGTCATCGTTTCTTAAGAGTTTAAAATAAAAAAGTTGATGTTAAAGCAATTTTATAAATGGTTTTTTTTTCTGGTATAGTTTTTGTTTTATTATTGACTAAAGAACTCATAGCGTTCTTATTTCTTTCTATGGAATTTTACAATTTTTTATTAAAAATTAAAATCTAATTTACATATCTTTTTATTTTATAAATTTGAGATATTTTGTTGTAATAGTGATGCTTAATTCATATTACATTTATGTATTTTGGTCTTTACATTCTATTTACACAAATCACGGTGTTAAGCTCCTCCACTCAACATCTAATGTCTTCAATTCAACCACTTGAATCCACTTGAAGGCTTTTCCACAAAGTGGAGAACGAAATGTCTTGACACTATATCTTATTTGCCTGCTATATGGAATGAAGACTTTTCTATATACTAAGGTATATGATAGGTACGTAGCTATTACATAACAATGAACACTTTCTTATATATCCGGTGTACGGATACCAAGGTATCGCATATCGGTGTAAATAAACTTATATCCTATTGCTCATACCTATTTTAAAACTCACTGGTCAACTATGTAAAGATTATCATTTTTCTTCTCTATTTGGTAACTACATATTACTATTGGAAATAAAAATAGTTTTAACAAATCTAATATAATAAGAACTAGTAACGGTGAAAGCCATTGTACAGTTAAAATGTGTCCGATTTAACATAATAGTGGGTTCGAATTCCAATCGAATGTTAACTTTCATATTTTAAATCTTTATCCTTAGTCCAGTTAAGCAAAGTACAGCGTTAAGGTCTGTAAGAGAAGAAAGTAGTGACATATCACTTCATTTCCTCTCTCTTATACTGAAGTTGTAAAAAGCGCTACGTAACGTGAAATAATTATACACTCCATTTTGTAATTAAATCAACACTTTTATATAAATAAACATACTTTATATACCTACTATATGATAAAAGAGCAATGATCCATCCGCATTTAATGACATAAGATGACTAATAAAAGTCGACAGCTTCACCTGTCGCTGAATAACTTGCATACTTCTTACTACCTTGTACACGAGTGTTACGTCGAAATAGCTATAAATAATAAATATAAAGGGACCGGTCGTGCCACTGTAAACGCGGTAGGTCGTGGGTTCGACTTCCACACGAAGAAATTAAATATATAATATTGAAATATTTATTTAAATGTATATTTCCATTTCTTTGCCCTGGTGTCGGGGCAAGGCGCGGCGTTGAGTTCCGCCACTCATCACGCTTTGCCTTCAGAATTCGGCGGAAAGTGGGAACGGAAGTGTCTTAACGCTAAGTTTCCAGATTTCACATACATTTTCTTCCCAAATTCTAAACATTGTTTGTTAGTGGCGGAACTCAATGCCGCGATCTGTCCTGCCAAAGCGGGAAAATAAACATAATTCAATTCCACTAGTCTGATCGAACTCATCAATTAAAGAGTTTAAGGAAGGATATTAGGTAAAATAATTAAATTACGAAAACATGTTATTTCGTTAATTAACGGTTAAACGTATTAAAAATAAAAAGTAACTATAGCAATATGATAAATAAAACAATATACAATTAAAATAAAACAAGTATGATTATAAAAATACCAACAACAATAATAAAATTATCAATAAAATATTTATTATTCTTCATAAATTATAGGTTAGGTTGAAAGGCTATATTAACCCGGACATCGACCGACTGTTACAAACGGCACCACACTAACAAAACAAAACTAGCACTAATTTTTTTGCCCAATTTTTGAGACAACGTGTTCAGCGGCGGATTTCAACGCCGCGTCAACGTCAAAGAACTCGAAAAGAGCGAGGAAATGATTTTAAATTTAAAAAACATACCATGTTATTGTATGACTCACTATTTTTCACAACCGACGTGAGTTAGGCGAGACTATTTATTTTTATAATCCGCTACAGATATCTGTAAATCTAGTGCAAATATTAATGTTTAATAAGTATAATTTACTACTACTAGCTTTGTCCTGCGGTTGCGGCTATCTATCAGGCCTAGGGGGGTGCCTTGCTCGTCTCTTGGCCGTAGGTCATACCCACCCCAGAATGGTCTTGCGTCTACTTTTGCTACCAAAAAATTAGAACTGAAAAATAAAAAAAAATCAAAATTCTGTTCAAAGCTAGAGTGAGAAAATATCTAGATACGCTCATGTATGACGTCTGAGGTAACTTTGACGGCACTGTTGATTATATTAAAATGTTGACGAGCCTACATCAATAAATGGAATAACAAACATTTTTTACCTGTAGTTTATGAGATTTGTGCGTTCAACCTAACAAACGGTTAAGCTTTATAATAAACATTCTGAGCTCTTGTAAAAATTAAATCTACAAGTACTGAGTATTGTCAAACACTGTTGTTTATCTATATACAATGATGTTCAATAACAAAACGTTCATATTAACGATGTTCTAAAAATATTTTATCATATAATATCCACTATGAGTCATTCATAATTATAATTATACATTATTTCGAATAGTTTTTAATATTATTTTGTAGGCATATGTTTTATTGTTTACTGGTCTTCTAAATGGTCATGAGGCCAGTTGTGGCACAGAAGCACTAAGTGTGACTGTAAAACCGGCTGGTTGTGGGTTCGATCACCACTCGAGGAGGTGAAATATTTACTTAAATTTATATGTCCATTCTTTCGCTCTGGTGTCAAGACAAAGGGTTGCGTTGAGTTCTGCCACTCAACACGCAATTCCTTTAAAATTCGCTAGAAAGTGGAGAACGGAGTGTCTTAACATCACGAAGTCGTGTTTCACGTACATTATTTTTGCAATTTAATTAATGCAAACAAAGTGTTATTAAACGCTATGGAGTACGGTGACTCAAAGCCTTACTTCACGGTCACTGCTGCTTACGCCAATTATGTGCCAGTTAAAAAATATATCTAGTTCAATGTTAATTTTGAAGGTCGACTGGAGTTTCTAAACAAATACTAATATGTTTATTGAAGTTGATGTACAAAAGACTAAAGACAAAATTATCATATGATTTTACTCATCGGATTTTGAATATTATGCATATTTAAACCATGCTTTTTTTTGAAATTGTAAAATCTAATCATTATTTTGTATACTAAATATATACAGAAGAGCAAGGTGAACTTGCATGCTCTTTCCCCACAATATAGAGGGTTTTTTTAAAAGATACATATTACAACTTCACGCTGTATCCCGCACACAGCAAGGAAAGCAGAGGGAACCTAGTGTTAAGACACTCGTTCCACACTTTCTGCCGAATTCTAGAGGCAATGCGCGTTAAGTGGCAGAATTCAACGCCGCGCTTTTGTCTGGACACCAGAGCGAAGAAATAGAAATATAAATTTCGTCATCTCGAGTAGGGATCGAACCCACAACCACTTAGTTGGTTTTACAGTCACACTTTGTGCCGCTGCGCCACGCCTGGCCTCTAATTTAAACTTAATATAAACATTAAATCTTGTATTACATTCAAGCTAAATCTTACCTTTATAAAATTTCGATTGTGGCCTAATACCTAATATTTTATGAACAAAAAAATTGTATCAGAAAATAATAAACTTTTTATGCTTCAAACTTCAATGTTTTTATTTTGTTAATGCTGTTCACTAAATTATTTTGTAACAAAAAAGTTAGTTTGTATAAAAAACAGTGTTTTAAATCTAAAAAGGACAGTGTCATAGTAACAAAATTATAAATATAAAACTTAGCAAAATAATTTGAAACTATTTCAACCTTTTTATTATGTAGAAAAACTTCCGTTAACGGAAACGGAAACGGTTCCGGTAACGTAATTGAGTGACTGAGAGGCGTGGCTGTTGGACTTAGAAAGTATAGAAGAGCACTAAGAGATGATTTCTCGACATTTCTGTGGAAATGGGAACAAATCGAGATTTTTCAACGACTAGTATAATTTAAGATACAAAAAATTGTAATAGATGTAGCTTCTATCATATACGAAAATTGGCCACATCATTTATCGATAGTCTTACATCTATTCAATTATTTGGATATTAGCTCGAAATTAAAGGATTTATAAGATATTTATATATATTATGAAACATTATAGAGACCGTAACGCGTCGGTTGTAGGTTCGATCCCCACTCGAGAAAATGTGACTTATTGTTTATAAATATTTGAAATTATTCGCTTTGTTATCAAAGCAAAAGCGTGGCATTGAGTTCCTCCGGTCAACATGCAATGCATCGAAAATTCTGCGGAAGGTGGGGAACGGAATGTCTAGACATTAGGTTCCATCTGCCTACCCTGCTAAATGAGACACAGCACGAAGATGGGGAAAAAATATATATAAAACAACTCGTAATCTAACTATTACAGACTGTTAAATATAATATTTTCACAGGCGAGCTCATCGTGGGCGCCGCGCACAATGTGATGATGCTGGCGCCCCTCAGCGAGCGCAAGTCCGGCAGATTTGGTTCACTCTTCGTCACCAATTACAAGCTGTCCTTCGTTCCGCTGGATATTTCTAGCAATGACGTAAGCTTACACTAAATAATTAATTTAAATATAGTATATAGTAGTAGAGAAAATTATACTAAATAAATTTAAGCAAAGGTCAGGTGAGCTTTTGTGTTCTTTTTCCCGCTCTGGTTGTTAGCAAAGCCAAAACACGACGCCACTCAAAACGCAATGTCTTGGGGAGACGGAGTATGTAACACTAGGTTTTCTCTGCCTATCCTGCTATATACGGGATACAGCGTGAAGCAAAAAAAGTCCACTCAACGCCTCGTTTTGTCTAATGAGACATTTATATTAGTAAAAAAGAACATCAAAAAGACAAATTACGTTAATATTACAGGAGTATGGTCAAAAAAATCAATTGGTAGGCGTGTTCGACGTGCCGCTGACAGGTGTTGGGGCACTCTGGCAGACCGACGGCACGCCCACGAGGCGGCGGCGCCTCCTGCCGCGCTCCGACGTGCCCGTCAAGTGTAAGGGACTACAGATTGTTTGTAAGGTGAATGTTATATATACATATATTTTTTATTTTATTGAGGCCTTTATCGATATCTTTATTTTCTAGATATTTATTTATTCTGTACACTCGTTTCAAATCCATTTCCACACAGCCCAACCCAATCTCCATCCAACGATTGGTTAAAGATTGTGTTTTAGTTAACCCTAATAGGTGATGGATCGGAATCCCTGTTTGAGGCAATGAAATAGAATTATTAAGAAAAAAGGATTTTTATAATTTCCTCGCTCAGATAAAACAAGGCGCTTAGGTTTTTGACTGCTCAAAATTTGGCGGAAAGTCGTGGAATCTTATATTAACTTTTCCCTTAATATTGTTTTGTTCTATATGCAAGAAATAACTGAAAAAATATATTGTTTTATTAGCAATTTTATTACTAAGCGTGTGCTATTTGAGTATTATGTTGAAACGTAGTACAGACGGTGTTATGATATGACGCCTGTTTTACAGTCAGTCTCCTGTTACATGTTGTGCAATGCTCTATAGAATTGCAAAACGTAAATTACGTAGGTATACCAGAGATATTTAAAAAAAAATAACTTCATGCTATATCCCACACAAAGGAAGTAGGTAAGCGAGTATCTTAACACTAGACACTCCGTTTCCCACTTTACGCCATATTCTAAAGGCGTGTTGAGATAAGAACTTAACGACTCAAAAAGGGATATTGTTTAAATGATCAGATCGATTAGTAATAGTAACGAATCGAATTGAAAATTCTGATATGTTTTACTATTTGGAACTTACAAAATTACTTATATTTGTATGGAAGTCAACAGTAAAACGCTTTTTTAACTATAGCTATTTCATGTTTTCGACATTTTCTTATTTTTTTTCTGTGTTCGAGGCATTGAGTACCGCCACTCAACACGCAATGCCTCCGGGATTTGCCGGTACATGGAAAGCGAAGTCTTAACACTAGGTTTCCAGTTTCCTATTGATTATGACAAAAGATGTATATAATAGAGGCCAGTCGTAGCGCAGCGGCACGAAGTGTGACTGTAAAACCGACTGGTTGTGGGTTCGATCCCCACTCGAGGAGATGAAATATTTACTTAAATTTATATTTTCATTTCTTCGCTCTGGTGTCGAGGCAAAAATGTGGCGTTGAGTTCTGCCACTCAACACGCAATGCCTCCAAAATTCGGCAGAAAGTGGGGAACGGAGTGTCTTAACACTAGGTACCCTCTGCCTACCCTGCTGTGTGCGGGATATAGCGTGAAGCTAATTTATATATATAATAAATAAATAAGAAAACTCTCAATCTTATTATTTAATTAATATATGTTACAGAACATGAAAGTGCTAACATTCAGTTTCATGCACTCCGCCATCGGCAGCGCTAGACAAGTTGCCATAGCGCTCCTCCACCACGCTTTCCCCAAAAGACACGATCTATTATTCGCCTTCGAATACAGAGAGCCGTACTACCCCACTCTACCCTCTGATCTAAACATGTTTCAACGACCGGGCGATTGGAAAAGGGAATTGGAACGATGTGATTGTCCACATTGGAGGATCACTTGTATTAACGGGACGTCCGACGCCTTCATGCTCACTGCAGGTGAAACGCTGATAGTACCGAGTTCGGTTCTCGATTGTAATTTAATAGAAACGGCGAGGCATTTCAGGTCGGGTAGAGTGCCCATATGGGTGTGGGGGAGTAGTAAGGGCGCCGCCCTGTTGAGAAGTGGTGAGTTACTGCCTACGGAGCAGTCGGCGACGGCTGAAAGTGTTTTGTTGGAACAGGTATTTCTTTTATTTTTCTTGTAATATTATTTAGATTTTAAATATTATTTTTTTTAGTTAAATTTGATTTGGTAATGAATGTTATAAGTTTAGTCTTGTTTATGTAGTAATTTAAAAAAAATCCTATAGGGGAAGCTAAATGGCGTTATTTTATTATTATTATCATATAGTGAACGAGTAATGCTTCTAAATTAACTATGTAGTTCATGTATTTTCCTTTTAAATATTAGTAATGATATTCTTATTAATTCCAGGTCCGTCGCTCCCATCCAAAACTAACGCCGCCCTATGTGATATATTTATGCGGGAACAGTTTCTCTAACAGCGGACCGTCTTTCACTTTACCGCCATTGGCCACGTTGAATATGTCGTTCAAGAAGTTAGCCGATTTGTGTACACCTACTACGCTACCGGGGTTTTGGGTATGTTGGTATTTTTATTATTATTATATCTGTAAAGAGTTTGTTTGGTTGAACACGCTCATCACAGGAACTTTTGTTTTCAAGAATCAAGAAATTAGATGTATTATTCATCATCATAAATAACTGTAGGTGCGGTCAGAGTTGTCTCTGGCATTGACAATAAATATTATATTATAAAGTATGATATAAAATTATAGTTATTATGGAGGCTATTCGTGGCGCAGGGCCACAAAGTGTGACTGTAAACGTGAGGTTTGATCACTCGTAGGTTCGATACCCGCCCGAAGAAATGAAATATTTATTGAAATTTATATTTACATTTCTTTGCTCTGGTGTCAAGGCCAAGCGCGGCGTTGAGTTTCGCCCCTCAATACGCAATGCCTCCAGAATTCGACCGAAAATGGAGATCGGAGCGTCTTAGCACTTAGGATACTACGTGAAACTGATTTAATAATGAAGTTTTTTCCCCACAGAAATCTTATATGTATATAATATAGTATAAAATGTCCGCAGATGCAAGACTCGCAGTACTACTCCATACTGGAGTCGAGCCGCTGGCTGCGCTACGTGGCGTCGTGCCTCGCCTTCGCGGACGACGCCGCTGAGCATCTGTGCGACAATGCCACCGTTGTTTTACAGGAAGGTTAGTAGGCTTGGGTTTTTTCTTTAGTTTCACGCTCTTTTCCGCAATAAGCGGGATTGGCATAAGGAACGGAATGGAGAAATGTCAAGTTCCTTTGAGAGAGAGTCTCTGCTCTTGAATTCGAAAGAACTACGAAACATATTAAAATATATTTTTATAATAAACCGAACTTTTTATATAGTATTATAAATTTATTATATTCTTTTTATTAAAGTTACAATACATATTTTTGTTAATATTCCAGGTGACGGTGTAGATTATTGTGCAGTGGTGTCGTGTCTCACTCAACTGCTGCTTGATGAACATTTTAGAACGATATCTGGATTTCAATCGCTCATACAAAAAGAATGGGTCGCACTCGGACATCCGTTTTGTGACAGGTTAGAACTGTAACTCTAACTGTGTAGCTTATATATTCACTTTAGGGTTCCTTTGTATTTTTTATAGATACTTACTTTTAAAGAAAAAGTGTTTTCTATTTTTATGATTCTTATACTCACTATGTTGAAAGCTATTACTAAAAATAATTTGTTATGTTTAGTAATAGCTTTCAACATAGTGAGATAGTTTTGAAGATGCTTTTTGACTTTAAAATAAAACACATTTAAGAATACGCAAAATAATTAAATCGATGAGTAAATTTATTCTTACAAAAAATAAATTGTATTAATATAACACAACTGTTACAATTTCAGATTTGGCCTTCCCCGTCCGGGTACATCAAAAGAAGAAACCGACCGAGAACCCCAAGCTCAGACCGCACCAGTCTTCCTATTATTCTTAGATTGTGTATGGCAGTTACAGAGACAGTTCCCCGCGAGTTTCCAGTTCACGGAGACTTATCTCACTACTCTGTGGGACTGTGCCCATAATCACTTGTTTGATACTTTTCTATTTAATTGTCCGAGAGACAGAGAGCTGGCTGTCGCTAAGGTAACGCTTTTTTAATATCTGTTGGCCGTTTATATTGCAAGAAACGTATATATCGACAATACAATAAATACTAATACAATACAATAGTGTCGATATACGCGTTAAAAGAGAATCCAAATTAATAGGGTATTTTTAGTTGACCTAGAATTATGAAATTTGGCAACTAGCATCTACAGGTTTTTTAGAAAAAAAAATGGAAATGTACATTTGTGGTTAAATTCTACAAAATATTAGCCTTAAAAAATTGCAAAAATTGATATTAATGCTACTAATTCAAATGAGGTATCAGATGAAAGGGCTTTGGCTAAGCTTGAATTTCAGAAAAAGCTTGAGATTTCCAATTTTTGTACGGAACATTTGGCGGGCGTGACTGACTCGCACTTATCCGGTTTTTATTTAATAATTATTTATATTTATTTTCAGAATTTTGTTCAAAGACCGCTCTGGGACTGGGAAGAACAATTTTCCGAACAAGATATCGCACTGTTCTATAATCCGCTGTATTCAGGACCTATTAAAACTCCACCTACGCAAAGGCATTGTAAGTCATTTGGTATTTATTTAAATTTCACGGTTAAATTCGCATATAGTAGATCTCAACGCCGTGCTTTGTCTTATTGCCATTGAGTGATCTTCCATTCCATTGTCCATCTTTTGAGCGAGAAAATGAGAATAATTATTTTTCCAAGTAGAAATCAACCCCGCTATCTTGACGTTTTTAGTCAGAAATTGTGCCATTGCGTTAAAATGGCCTCTTTATATTTTAACATTTATATTAATAAATATTATTATTTGTTGAGGCCCGTCGTGGCGTAGCGGCACAAAGTGTGAATATAAAACCGAACGGTTGTGTGTCTGTGGTTCGATCCCCGCTCGAGGAGATGAACTATTTACTTAAATTGATATCTGCCACTCAAGACGCTAAAAGCTGCCTGAACCGGTCCAGCAGGTGCGGCGCGCCTGTGGCCGTGCACGTCGGTGGCGGGCGCGGAGCTGTGGGCGCAGTGCTACGAGCGCTGGCTGGCGCCGCTGGACGCGCCGCGCGCCGGCCACGTGCAGCACTACGTGTTCCACTGCGCCGTCAGGGACCAGGTAAGTCACTACACTACTAACCAACGTACACAATGCACTTTTTATGTTAATGTATTTTAAATGCCGTAAAGCATAACATGAAAGTATGTTTTTTTATTCATATTGGTAATATTTTCTTAAAAAAAAAATTCTAAATTAAATAAATACTATATAAATTATACGTTATTATTTACAATATATAATAATTAATTAAACATATTTTTTTACAGATACAAAAACTAAACGACAAACTAACTTCCCTCTCAATCCTCAACCGGCATTCTAACGGCGATACCGACACATCTGAACCCACTCCCACCCCCATAGTGACGCGATTCTACCCTTTCAGTTTGAAGAGCAACAATGAAATAAGCAGGAACCTAGACTCTATGCAAGTAAGCCTTATAGATGCCAGTCAGTTGTTGGACTCGCAGTCTTTGTTAAATGCCCCTGATTAAATATTTAATTATGATTATATTATATAAGCATTAAAAAATAGTTTTTGAGTTATCATAGACTTTTGTATTACTAGAAATTAGGCCAAAATATATATTGAATTAGATGTCTTTTAAACTTAAATCCCTAATTAAATGCCAAACTACACAGTTTTATATATATTAAATTTTCTTTAAAAGTAAAGTAATAAAAGTAAAGTATTTTCATAATAAAATCGCGCGATAAAAAATGTACGTAAAATATTAGCTTCCATTTGATGGAAAATATGTTGACAATGTATTAAAAGAACCTATCCGCTTAACAAATCTATATGTGTTATAAAATAAATTATTATAATGCGGCATATTATAAACATATATCTATTATTATAATTTATAATTACTTGTAACATTTTTTTATACAATACGTACAGTGTCTGTTTCTTTACTTATATTTTGCCCTTCCAGAGATAAAATTCTCATAAATCTTTCTTTGGATTTCTACAAGTTTCCACACATCATAAGAAAACCTTTTCTAGGATTTGTTTTACGAAAATTTATAAATTTCTGATTTATATACTGGTATAACCCTGCAGAGGGCGCGACATATGTAGTTTTAATTTTGATGACATTTTATACTTTTTACCTTAAAATGGTGTGTATGTCTTTGAAAAATTTCAACAAAGCAAATAAATTTAACATTACATTGTTATACAATGTATTAATTCGTCCATTGAAATGTCTAAAAACCGAACAACTTGGTTCGAGCAATTGTAAAATAGTAATGTATAATTTTTACATATTAGTACTTAGTGCCGTTTTTTTTGTATAAATATTAAAATATAGGACTAGCCATTACTTCGATGAGTATTAAATAGTTTAATATATTTTCGCGTGTATATAGTTATAAAGCTTCATTTTTTAACGTTATTATGGGAAGGAATTGAATTTGAGTACTTTTAGCTATTTTGATGCAAAGTTAATAATCTAACTGATATTATTAATAAAATAATTGCAACTTTTACCAGTTTTGGTAATAACTATTATTAATTGTTTATTCAGTAAACGCGTGATCCTATATATATATTAATAAATTATATTAAGATACATATGAGAACGCAGTGTCCTAACATTAGGTACCCACAATCTCTCTCCATATGCTTTATGCGGGATACAGCGTGAAGATACATACACAAGGCACGTTATTAAATCCAATCTAGAGATTGGGGGCCGTTCAAGTATTACGTAAGCACTGTAGGGGGGCGAGGGAGATATATGGAACAATCGAAGATTGACGTAGGAGATAGATTCTTAATACTTAAACAAAAACTTATTAGCAAAAACAATTACTTATTATCAAAAACTAGTTACATATTATCACATATTCTATATTATATAAAATTATAACATATGCAACATATTATTTATTTTTTTATAAAAATTGAGTACCACCACTAAATATGGGGCTCATATTTACTTAAAATACTCAACCGAGTATGAAGAATCCCCCAGTATATTAATCTTCCGCGCTTGAGTAAATCCCGAAATCCCCGCTTCGGCTCCTCTATATAAATGTAAATAAATATTTATTAATTTTGTGACTTGAAAGTAAAAGCAAAATTACAAGTTATAAATGAAGATAAATGACTATATGAATGTAAAACCGGATAATCAGGTTTCCACTGTATTTGAATTTGAACCTGTGCTTATTAGATAACACGATAGATAATACGTGTTTAGTATTTATCTATTTTCACTCTTCTATACAATTGTTACAAGATTTATACTATAAAGCCTACTTATTTATAGTAATAGATTCACTTGACTTTTTCACTTGGATAATTAATGTTTAATAAATTGAATATTAACGTATCCAATCACTTAAAATTTGGTAAATTTTTTATATAAACTTGAAAATTGAAATGGTGTCTACCATTCTTTTATATTACCTCTTGCCAAATGATAATTCTTATCAATTATCTTTAGGTAGGGCAAATTTGTTAAAATCTTTCAACAACTTAAATAAATTGTAACAAGCATATAAGAGTTTCGATGTAGCGTAAAGAACGTATGGCTTAGTTGACGGTTGGACACTTTTCAAAAGGCGCGGGTTCGATTCCCGTTGAAATTTTTAGACGTTTCTCAAGTTTTTTCTTTCTATCATTAACTTTTATTCTCTATACACGTTAACAATTATTATATTTAGAACATATCTAATTTATTATTATAATAGTAACATTGTTATGTTGTTACCATTTCTTTTAAATATTGTTTATCATTTATATTTGATTGATTGTTTGTATCGTATTAGATGTAAGGCGACACTGACTGTGTTATACGTACATAATTGGGTATTTGTTTTTTTTTATTAATAACGAACAAATCACAAAATTATAGTACTTTCTAGAATAAGTTAATATTAACATTCTTTTTTATTAGTACATTATTCCTGAATGTATGTATCGATAAATTTGTTCATGTTTTACAATATATTGATATAAATTGTACTTCGTTTTTAATATGTAAGTTGAATGTGAATGAAAGACATTGTGTGTGTATATATAGAGAGTGAGTTAAAATTTATGGAAATATTGGAAAATGCAGAAAAATATTATGCAAATTAAGTTAGATACGCACATCTACTAGATTTTTGTTGCACTCACTAACTTTAATAATCATAATCGACCAAATTTTATTTATTTCTTGTAATCTGTTTGTTGTAAATATGGCAGCTACCAAGTGTATTACATTAGTTTGTTATTAATTTTAACGCAAATTTATATATTTATGCAATAGGTTTTATTGTATTGTACATTCATAACAAGACTAAGGATTTTTTTTCTTTTGTTTGGGCATAAATCCGATATACACGTATTTATTGTATACTTCGATAGAAGATGGTGACATAACTATTATGCGAGACTGCAAAAGTTTAAATTTAATGTTTGAAATAACGAAATTCATCTATTTATATTGTTTAGAAAATATATTTTTGGATTTTCTAAATTTGGCGAATCGTTTGTCATTGTAATTAATATGAACGTGCTGTTTCTTAACTGTCAGCTTATAAGTAACATATTGTTGAAATTTAAGCGAAATTTAGTCTTGATATTGATTGTATTTTTGTAGTATTAAGTTGATGTATAAATATTTCTACGAGTTGTTACAATTACATTGAATAGAATGTTAAAGAGGTTTGCTGGCGTTTTATAATTTTGATGGAAATTGTGCCATTTCGCTGTAATTTGGTTCAGCCAAAACGATTCATCAATGTAACCCAGTTAGCAATAGAGTAGCGGCGTTGCGTGTTAGTACCTGACGGTCGTTGCGTTCAAATACGACAAATAAAACAATTAACCTCGAACTTTTTGTTTTTTATTTTTTATCATCTGTGCTTTAGGAATAACAAGTTTACTTGAAATTTCTATTTTTGTATTCATTTTATGTATTTGACTTAACAGTACTTAAAAAAACCGACCGGTCCGAGCCCACAGCCTCAGCCTGTCAAGGAAGTACTATGTTTTTTAATTAATTTATTATATTAATAATTAGAACAATCGTATATCTTTTATTTCAATTTAAATAATTCTAGAATTCACATTTCGGTGTGAAATATTTCTTACACTTGTTAAAAATTTTCCTTAATTATACAACAATAGCTTAAAAATATATTTTTAACTAGACTAATAAACTAGGCCAGTTTGAGGCCAATCATGGCGCAGGGGCGCAAAGTGTGTCTGTGCCAACTGGTTGTGGGTTTGATCCCCACTCGAGGATATGAAATATTTACTTTTATATTTGCATTTCTCCGCTCTGGCGTCAAGGCAAAAGCGTGGCGTTGAGTTCCGCCAAAACACGCAATGTCTCATAAATCCGGCGGGAAATTGGGAATGGAGTGTCTTAACACTAGGTTCCCTCTGCCTACCCTGCTGTGTGCGGGATACTGCGTGAAGTTAAAAAATATCAATGTATATTAAACATTATTTTGAGTAAAATATCAATCAGTGTCGAGTAATAGAAGTAAATTAAATATAAATCCAAAAAAATTAATGTCGTAATAGGATACATGGTGACAAACATGGATTATTTTTACTAAGAATTTCAAGAAGGCTGAATCAATGACAAACCTCTAAGCTTATATACATACACTTGCTTTGAGTTGAAATAAATAGTCAGATATCAGATGTCACCAGGCACCAGACCAAATATCAAACTAACAGTTCAGTACAAGTTTTCAGTACCCTAACTCATAAATTCATTAAAGCCGGTACGTAGAAAAAATATCGAATAAAATTTCGATCCTGAACTTTATACGAAGAGAACACAGAACTCGCCACGACGCGCGACGAAGTACTTAACATTTTAGTTGGCCATCATTTCACATTTATGTTTTGTATGGGATTTATTATAACAAAGATTAAGAAATAAATAGTAATATTATTTAATAGTTCATGCCGCAGGTTTTTCCTCGTCCTTCACAACTTGTATCCGTCTGAGCTTTTCCAAATGTTTCCGGGCAATGCGGAATTTATTGAGAAGCATCGTCCGTTCCCAGCTCCACAGTGAAAGATGCTGTTGAAATAGTCTCATATTTTTATATCTTTTTTATGTTTATTTTTCTTTCGCTTATTTATGAGATATATGTAAGTATAGAACATATATTTTAAAATATGGCTCTATATTTGTGATACATAAAACTACATTTTTTTATACGAAAATATAAATTTTATAAAACTTAATTTCTTTTCTCTCTCTTTCAAGCTTCGTGATACGCTTATTACACTCTCCCAAGTGGGAATCAATCCCACAATCATCGCGTTTACGGTTGCAAGGTTTAATTCCTGCGCCACGACAGCCTCCTAAAGTCTGACTAATGATTTTAAATATATCACTGTGACACATTATAAATATATATACACATATAAGTAGTTTGTTTAAATGCAATAATAAAATAAAGAAATCTAGCAATAAAACATATTTAAAATAAAAAAGCGTACATCTAAGTATTTATTTATTCGTATTTGCAAATAAAACAAACAAATGTACATACTAATAATCAAGGATATCTAGAAGGCAAGTGAAAAACGTACATCAACAAACAAACTTTATTCATGCTCCACTAACAAAGTTAAATACATAGTTCAGTCGTTTCAAACAATCTATAAAGCACTCTAGGAACCGTTTACGCTACAAGTACTGACATACATACATACACGTCTCTTAGTGTATGATATCAACATTTTAATTTCACATATAAGTACTCTATATTCAAAAAAATATACATGATAGTTCTTTCTTGACAAAATTAGCGGCATTTTCCTAAAACATTTTTTTAATAATATGATATTATTATAATATAACGTACAGGATGTTTTTTTATTTAATGTTAACCAAACCTATGTTTACAAAACAATTAAAATATATACGCCATATTTTTTAGTTGCCGAAATATTGTGCTATATATTATAAATATATATGAATTTAATACAAGTGATGTTATTTTGAAATACTTTTTTTAAATAGATTATATAATTATATTTGTGACATTAACAAATAGCCACAACTCTAATACCCTTAAAATAAAAAACTAACTCACTAAAAATGCGTAAATCTGAGTGTTCATTAAAATGCAAAATAAACATGTGCAATGTATAACATATATATATTTTTGAGCATACTGAACTAAGCTGATTATATTTTAAAATTTTACTATACTTTTGTATTGCTGGAAAAGTGTTAAATCTTGTCTCACTATGATACTTTAAAATTTGTAATTATTTAATTAAATTCAGTTTAAAAATAATGTTACATAAAAAAATCATTAATAGGCAGTTATATAACATAATTTTGTAAATGATTTGCTATTAATAATACTTTAAAAAAAAACAATTGCCGCATAAATTTAATCAAAACCTATCTTCTTCTCCTATCTTAGCAATCACAACTATATTTTTTATTTTAAATAAGAAAAATCTACATTGCCAGAAAATTTAGTTTGTTATTAAAAACCCGATTAAAAAACCTTTTATAAAACATGAATTCACATAACGTTTACTAAATGTCTAATAATAATAAATTGGTCTTATCAATTGACTCTATATATGAAATAAGATACCCCCATGTGGACCAAATTCAGATAGAAAATAAGTTTGGGATTGAAATATAACAAGGAATCCTCATCTTCATATAACAATAAAAATTAAAATATTATAAAAGTTAACTGAGCAGCCGTATAAATAGATTGTTTCAGTGTTAAACGCCGAAACCCCACTGTCAGTTGTCGTCTTCATCATTCTCAAACAAATCCCCATACTCTTGTGAGTGCTCGAAATCTCTCAAATCCTGAACAGACAATGTGAGAATGAATAAGAATACACTCTGTACTTTTAATAATATTAATGTGTTTATATTAATGCCAATTATTATTAAATCTTACATCTTATAGAAGTATATATGAGCCTATATGTTATTCATATTACTTCATTAAGAAGATACTTTTTTTTAATTAATTTCTATAAAACATATAAACATATGTTTATATTACAAACAAGCAAATGCAAAAAATAAAAATGACTACTTTTCTCAATATAAGCATACCATGCAAGCAAATATACATTATTATTATAATATAATACTTAAGTATTATGTAGAAGGAATTGTATAGGTAATGTAAAAAGGCATACCAAGCTAAAATGTCACTTATTTCAATATATTACCTTAGAAACAGCTTAAATAAGCTGTTTTTAAATTGTAATACATATAATTTATATATTGTTAAAGATTATTGCAGTGCTATTCAACAGTGTTTCACTGTTCATGTGATGGTTGTAGGTTTGGTACCCATTTTGGAAATTATTGTATTCCAATTATTAAGTCAAGTCTCTAATAAAAATGTCTCTAATAAAAATGAAAAACGGAAAACGTAGTTTCTTATTTCTTATTCTCCTTATATTAAGAGCTACAAGACAAAAATATGATATAGTTACCTGAAACATACCAGTAGCGGCCGCATAACCGGTCATGGCCAATAATGCAAATATACCAGCCAGGAACTTATTACGAGTTGCATTTGGAAATTGTGCTTCTTTTTCAGCTTGTGTACCTTGAGACTTCTTTGAATTTTGTCTGTTGTATTCTGTGTATGAAACATTATATTACCGTGAATATGTTTTCAGCTTCATATTTCCATCCTGATAACAGGATAGGCAGGGCATCCTAGTGTTAAGACACTCTGTTTTCATTGAGATACATTCCCCACTTTCTTCTGAATTCTTGAGGCATTCCGTGTTGAGTGGCGGAACACCATGCTGTGCTTTCCCGCGTTACCAGAGTAAAAAACATGAAAATATTTTACTTCCTCAAGTGGGAATCAAACCCAGTCGTGGCGCCGGGGCACAGGCATGTGACATGTGACTATAAAATCCTCATTTTCATTTCTTTACTATGGTGTTGAAAAAGTGTGGCATATAGTTTGGTCGATATAGTTTGACATAGGGAACAGAGTGTCTTAACACTATGTTACCTCTGCTTATCCTACTGTGTGCAGATTACAATATAACTCTACTTTATACTACAATAATTATAATTATATATTAATAATTATAATTATAACTGCTTATAATAATGTAATTATTTAAAGAAATCATATGCTCATAACATAATTTTTTTTTTTATTTTTTTTATGGAAAAGGACAAGGCAAACGAGCGTTCGGGTCACCTGATGGTAAGTGATTGCCGCCGCCCACGGCCCCGTGCAACACCAGAGGAGCTACAGGTGCGTTGCCGGCCTTTAAGGTGGAGATAGACGCGCTTTTTGAAGGTACCCATGTCATATCGACCTGGAAACACTGCCGCGGGTAGGCCATTCCACTGTTCTGTGACGCGTGGAAGGAAGTTCCTACGAAACCGCACAGTAGTGGATTGCCACGTATCCAGGTGGTGTGGATGATATTGTAGCCTATGACGTACCGTGCGGTTAGAAAATTCGGCGGCAGGTAACAGGTCAAACAGTTCTTCAGAACACTCCCCATGGTAAATGCGATAGAGAACGCAAAGCGAGGAGACGTCTCTACGCAAAGCCAAAGTATCAAGCCTTTCACAGATCATTGGGTCCCCAATGATTCGAGTGGCTCTACGTTGTATGCGATCAAATGGTTCAAGCTGATACTGGGGTGCACCAGCCCAGAGGTGAGAACAGTACTCCATATGAGGCCGAACCTGGGCCCTATATAGGGCCAAACGGTGTTTTGGCGTGAAGTACCGTCTCGCTCTGTTGATGACCCCCAGTTTCTTCGAGGCCAACTTGGCCTTGCTTTCCAGATGATCGCGATACTGGCAGTCACTCGAAACATTAAGGCCCAATATACTGATACTGGGCGCGGCTGTAAGAGGAGTGTTTTGAAAGACTGGCGATATGATAAATGGGATTTTTTTTGTGGTTAACGCGCAAACTTGTGTCTTCAGGGGGTTGAACTGAACTAAGTTCCTTTCACCCCATGAGGAGACTTTGTTGAGGGATGCCTCAATAGAAGACACAAGTTTATTTCGGCACTGTTCAGCGTTTTCCCGAGAAAGACTTGCTCGGCCGGAGTAAACAGCGTCCACTGTGCTATCATCTGCATAGCAATGAATGCTAGAATCCTCTAACATGTCATTGATATGCAAAAGAAACAGCGTAGAGGACAGCACGCAGCCTTGGGGAACGCCAGCGTTCACGGGCATATGTTTAGAGCAAAAACCGTCGACAGCGACCTTGATGCTGCGCCCAGTGAGAAAGCTGGCGATCCATTTGCATAAATTCTTGGGAAGCCCATAGGATGGAAGTTTAGCCAGGAGCGCCTTATGCCAAACTCGATCAAAGGCCTTCGCCATGTCCAAACTAACTGCCAGGCCCTCTCCCTTGCTTTCAATAGCCGCTGCCCAGCGGTGGGTAAGGTAAACCAGAAGATCACCGGTTGAGCGACCATGGCGAAAGCCATATTGTCGGTCATTAATCAATCGGTGATCCTCTAGATAAACCAAGAGCTGGCTATTGATGATGCTCTCCATGACTTTTGAGAGCAGGGAGGTGATGGCAATAGGCCTGTAGTTAGATGGATCGGACCCATCGCCTTTCTTTGGGATCGGGTGGATAAGAGCGCTCTTCCATGAATCTGGGACTACGCCGACTGAGTAAGAGTGCCGAAACAAACGCGTTAGCACCGGTGTCAGCTCAGGAGCACAAGAACGGAGCACTAAGGGAGAAATGCCATCTGGCCCGCTCGACTTGTGGATGTCCAAAGAGGACAGAGCTCGCCTAACAGCTGTTTGGTTAAACTTAACCTCAGGCATTGAGCTCTGGCACCGCGGGATGGTCGGCGGCGTTGATCCTTGGTCATCCAAAGTCGAGTTTGAGGCAAAGAGAGCGCCCAGGAGATCGGCTTTCTCTTTTGCCGTGTGGACCAAGATGTCATTTCCCGTGCGTAATGGCGGAAGCGAAGGCTGGCTAAAGTTGCCAAGTGCCGCCTTTGAGAGCGCCCAGAACTGATGAGTTCCGGACGGATAGCTCTCAAGCTTCTCGCCAATTTTGGCGATATGCTCGGACCTTGCTCTGGCAATTTGCCGCTTAAAGAACCTAGAGGCTCGGTTATACTTCCTTTTTGAGGTTTTCACCTCCGGATCCTTAGTAACCAATGCCTCAGCCCAGATTTGATATGCCTCGCGTTTGCTAGAGGCAGCAAGCTTGCAAGACGTATCAAACCAAGGCTGTGACTTGCCACCGATTGGCACTACAGCACTAGGAATATAAAGTTCCATGCCCTGTAGGACCACGTCGGCAACAGCAGCGGCACAGGTACTAGGATCATCAGAAGAGAAGCAAACCGGCCCCCAGGGATAAGATGAGTAAAATGTACGCATCCCATCCCAATCTGCTGACTTGTAGTGCCAGACGCGACGAGTTGCGGGTGATCTGCAGCTGTCGCGCTTAATGGGCACGACACTCCGTACCAGGCAGTGGTCAGAGGACCCCAAGGGGGCATCGACGACAACCTGGTACTGCTCTGGATGTGAAGTCAGCAAAAGGTCCAATAAAGAGGCATTGTGGTTGTCCACGTCCGGGAGTCGCGTAGGCGACTCAACCAATTGGGACAATCCGTTCGCCATAGCAAGGTCAAATGCAGCCCTCCCCGCGTGGTCGGTGGTGCGTGATCCAAGCCAACTGGCATTGTGCGCATTAAAATCGCCAAGTATCACGACCTCAGCGGAGGGGATCTGTGAGAGCATATCGTCGATAGCCGATTGAATGTGCTCCATGAGCCGATCCGTTTCTGCATTACCACTGTGGGACCTGTAAAGGCATGCGTAGACTCGGGCACGATCGTCCGAGTCAATACGGAGCCAGATGGTAGACAGGTCCCGACCTTCAAAATGGGCAAGACGACGGAAACTTAGGTCCTCCCTTACGAACACAGCGACCCCGGCATGAGGCATAAAGTTATGTTCTATTTTGTAGCCGGGGTATTGGAGATAGGCTGTGTCGCTCGGTCGGGCAATTTGAGTCTCCGTCAGGAATAACAAAGCCGGCCGTGCCGTCTCGAGGTGGTGGTGGACGGCATTCAAGTTGGAATGTAGACCCCTGATATTGCAAAAGTCCACGTTGAGCGTGGAAGGGGTTGCCGTGGAGCGTACGTCTCGTTTGCCCTGTCTATAGCGCGGAACTTTGCCCTCCCCAGAATTCGAAGGGCAGCCTGAGTTTAGAGACTCAGGGAGGGATTCTCCAGCACCGGAGGTGCTGGTACCCTCCTGGGGTAGTTTCTCTTTAAGTGCCGCTATCATATTCCAGGGAGGGGTGGGAGGTTGGGCTCCGGAGCCCGGCATTACCTAATGCGAAACGCAGTGGCATAAAGCCACTACTTAACGCCGGTATTAAATGCCGGGGGTGGTATGATCCGGTCGAGTCTGCCCATGCGTGTTGCCATTGCTGGCGACGTGACTCTACCACACGTACTTTAGTCGCCTTTTACGACACCACCAGTACCAGGATGATCCTATTCTTAGCCGGGATCACACGGCGGAAATGTAGCAGTTGCACTATTACAAATGATTCTATCCTCATGTGGAATTAACTAGGTTCTCTCTGTCTTTCCACTATATTGTGGAACAAGAAATCTGAAAAAAAACTTAAAAAAATGATTTAAAAAGAACTCACCATCTGTGACATTCCTAAAGTTTTTCTGATTGATTCTAGCGACAAATCTACTTAAATTTGCTATTCCCTTGACATGATTTGATAAAGTAGAGTTTGGAAAAGGTGCTTTCACTAAAGGTGCGAGATATGCAAACACTATTGCATCAAATGAAGATGGACGGTTACCAAAGAAATATTCACTCTCCCCTAATCTGTCTGAAAGAGTTTTAAGGCACTTTTCTGCTTCACTGTAGACCTGTAAAGATAAAAATGGCTAATGCTAAACTGTGTATGTATCATAACAAAATAAATAAGTTAAATTATACATTTTGTTGTGACAAGTACAGAAATCTTGTATGACATTAAAACAAGCAGAATATTTAAACAGCCCCATTTATTTATTGTTGCCAAATATTTAGCTATTCAGCCAGGAAAGAGCCAAAATATTTGTTAATCAGTGTAAGGGAAAAATATGTTATTCATTGCAAGTATAACCACAGTATATAGTTATATTATAAAGCTTATTTAAAAATGAAATAATCAGAATAACTTACAGTTTTCTCAATTTCTTTTAGATCTGTATGTTCACCATATAAAGCATCTATCATTTCCTTAGCAACATTTTGATATCTAGATGGATAATAAAAATTAAATGGTATTTGTAGGGCCTTTGCGAATGTCGGGCGTGTTACTTCGCCATAATTTTTCTCATCTACCCACCATGCAAATTGATATGCAGGATAAAGCTTATCTCGGAGGTATTGTGTAAATGCACTAGCTTCAGCAGCTTGTTTCTGATTTAAATGTACGTCAGTGCTGTAATGCTAAAACAAACTTGGTAATTAATTTTAAAATTATAAAATGTTATAGGAATAACATTTTTTGTTAATGACTCTTACCAACGATTTTAAATATTCTACAACCTCCTCAAAATTAGTAAGAATAGTTCTTCCATCTTTCATAATAGGTAAAGTGCCTTTTGGTGTGAAAAATGGATTGCTACATTCTCGAACCTTCACTGGCACTCCGATAAATTTCATATAAGTCTGAAATTTTATGTAAAATTTGTGTTAACTATTAGCACCGGTGTAAAATAAATAGGTTATAAATAAAACACATACTAAGACTTTTAGGCACTCTAAGTCAATAGAAGCAAGCCCCCATTCCCCTTTCCATATATCTAATTCTATGCTGGCCATAATTTTTTTCAAGACCAATTCACAATTTCAAATAAATTTGAACTTCTAATTTTTTTGACATTGCACAACAGATGTCAGTAATCAGTATAATCAAGTGACACACAGATTAAAATAACTAAATGGTCTTAACTTTTTGGTCATTCCTAATTTTCGTTGGAAACTATATTTTCCATATACTCAATTTAATAGCAAAAATGTAAAAGAATGTTTTGTTAATGATATATAGTTTGCTAAAATTTAATATTATGAAAAAAATATTATTCAAATAAGGCCAGTAAGCAAATGCTATATGAAAAAGTCATTTTAATTTCAAGTTTGTAACTTAGCAATTTTTCTGATTTGAAATGTTAACATAAAATTAATGATCCCGTTGACGGTGTGTTTTGTGTTTTTGTAGGCATTGTATATATTATTTTATTCCTTTAAATTTAATATATTTTGGTATTCAAACAAATTTATGCAGAAATAATCATGTTGATTGATCAAATACCAGAGAAGAACGACGGCCCAGATAAAGAACAAGCTTTATTTTTTAATAATAGCTCACAAGAAATTGTAAATAATAGCGAGTTATTTGAAATTGAAGAAATCAAATATGACGGTATTCCTTTAAAAATTCTGCAAATTCCGTTTACATGAAAAAGATTATTTTGATAATTAAATTCAATTAAATGTTTTCTTTTAATTTTAGAAAACAATCTATGTACACGTGATTTGGTAATTCTATACGAAAACATGGATCATCGCACAAAAACCATTCATATTTCAAAAAATACAATTGAAAAAGCACCTAACCAATATGTAGAAACGGTAATTTACAATGATGATGTAGATTCTGATATTTCGGATGTTAGTGAAATCTACAGTAATGAAGACGTTCATAACGTTATCAAGATTAACGACGAAAGGATCGATCTCCTCAATACAATTCCTTCTTTTCAAGCATCACTCTGTCACAAATACGGCAGTGTGAATATGGAAACAGCTTATATATCTAATAAATATGATAAACATTTTATTTTTAACGACAATTATATAAAAGATCATTTAAATATACATTCTATGTCTGGTTGCAAGTACTCCGATAGTACTGTAATTCCAGCATCATTATTAGATTATATTTGCTGTAAATGCAAATCAGAAGACAGTTATAGTTTTTATATGGATAACATTATAAAATACGTTCAACATACTATTGACCAGTTGAAACGTATAAGTAATGGTGACTATTTAACTGGAACAGCTAAAGAAAAGTGGCGAGAGGTCAACACCATTCATAAGGAGAATGAATGTCAAAAGAATGCTATAGTGAGTTGTGCCAACGTACCCACACGAATTAAATGTAAATCGAGGCATTATAAAAATACGTGGGACGATAAAGTACATTCAGAAATGGATATAAGATGCCTAAAAAAAATATTAGAAAAACGAATTTATCTACAAGTGCCAAAATTACTAAGTGGGACTTATAAACTTTTCCGCAAATATTTTGAGAATAATCTCACTATAAGCTATAAAAAAGATAAACAATTACCTAGCCTTAGAAATATAAATGAATCACGTGTAAATGTGGTATTAAAATTACAATGTTCAAATTCTGATGAGGTAGAAGCTAACGTGAATTCAGTAATGGTCCTTTGTACATCATTGCTAGATAAACATAGTACAGGTAGCTTATTTCTTGCAAATTGACATTATTATGTACTTATTTAAAGATTTATTAATTTTTGTTTCTTTTTAGAATGTTCAGTTATAGAAATTACGTCTGACGATGAAAAGGCAAAAATAAGTCACATTGAAAATAACGTTAATGATATAATTTTAAAATCTACACCTAGTTTTACATACCACAGTCAAGCTGATTTTAATGATAATATAAATTCAGACGAAAGTTATGCTATTGAAGAATTTACTGAACCGTATCCAATTACGGACGAATTGTCGTATACAATGCGACGATTAAACATGATCTCGCCTGTCCTAGAGGAAAGTGAAGAAACATTAACTAAAAAGAAGAGATCTTCACGAGTTAGAATTAAATCACCATATGAAAATAGATCATATGTTATTGAAGAAAAGAAACGAAAGAAACTTTTAGAGATCAAAGAAAAACGAGAAAAAAAGAAAATGATTATCAACGAGAATCATAAAGTAACTAAACCGAAATATGGAAAAGGTGCAATAATGGCGCATTCTTCTTATTCTGTTACAAAATTATCTATTACAAATAAATCCTTTTATAATTCGATATATGGACAAACTTTAGACAAGAAAAGTTTAAAAAAAGAAGTTAAAAGGCATAAAATAGATCATAGTTTTCCTCTTGATTTAGATTATGATTATGAAGAGAAACTTGAATCTGGATCAATACCAAACAAAGCAAGTCAAAATTTCATTAGCCGTAGTTATTACTTAGAGGATACAGATACAGAAATTATGCACTTACCTAGCAAATCAGATAGCGTTCAAGGCGTAGAAAAAGAAATTGGCACTCGATCGACTTCCACTATATCTAATGACGTGGATAATTTGAGCATTATCAAACGACTGTTCACAAATACATCTGTATCTGATCTAAGTGTTACAGATACAATGTCAAGCTTTCACAAGCAAATGTTGTAAGTATTATATTATTTATAACTTTTTTTATTATACATATAATATATAAAGAAGGAAGTGTATTTCACACTAGATTCGACGTCTATCCTGCTCAGTGGCGTAGCGGGCGAAACTCGCGCCCGGTGCAAAATACCTTTTCAGCGCCCCCCAGACGAACATCAGATAATTGTATATATAAAATATACTCCCAATTAAATAGTTTTTAAATAGTTTTGCAGACCTTTTGGCGCCCCTTCGTGAGTAGCGCCCAGGGCATGCTGCCCCTCCTTGCCCCCCTAACTACGCCACTGTCTGCTGTACGTGATAAAAGCGTTAAGCTATAGTATAGCTATAATATATTTAAACGAGCTTTATATATTTATATAACTTTAACGTACCAATAAAAAAGTGTGGTGTGTTTTTTTATTTTTAATAGAAAGGACGCAGGTGAAGTCAATCAAAATGATTTTCTCAAATTGGCACAAAGTACTGAAGCATTAGTTCCAACGAATACACCAACGAAAAATGAACATAAAGGAATTGTTAAAAAAGAAATGGCTACTGAGTGCCGAAAAAATATAAATAACATTTATGACTTAATGAAAATAAGTAATGAAACAGATCCCTATAGTTTTAAAATTAATAATAATAATGCAACAACAGCTGTTACGAAAGAAAGTTATAGTATACAAAGTTGTGACAGTGGAAGTAGCAACAAGCATCAATTAATATCTTCAAATCTAAACAAAGATATAAATAGTGATCTTGCAACTGTTATTCCAAAAGTTATAATAAGTTCTAAGCAACGTAGTACAGTAGTAGATAATAAAATAAAAAAAGAAGTAAAAAAATATGACACTAAAATAAATAATAACCCGTTAAAAGCAATATCTCAACTGCTTCATGATATAGATAACGTTCAGAAAACAAGGCATAAGGGTGGAAATGAAAGAAGATCATCAAAGAAATCTGAAAATATATATCCAGAAAACAAAACGAGAATTTCGACCTACAAACGTAATAACGATATAAATACTGTACGATTACAATCGCACAATGAAAAAAAAATACACCAAAATTTAACAAAAGAAAAGGCCAAACCGGCTGCACGCGTAACTCTTGAGAAACCTGAAAGAAAATTTTACAGAAAAGATGTAATAGATATCATCGATGAAGTTAAGGAACTAAAAGGGGAAGCGGTCCGTGGGCCATCGAAACGGTCTAGATTAGATAATTTAGCGCAACCTAAAAAAATATATGTTCAGGCTCATCATGAACAATATCAAAATAGACATGAAAAGCAATTTGTGACTGACAAACAAAGAGTAGGTTTTCAATTAGCAAATAGGGATAGGATTTCACCAGCTGCATTGAAACGACAAAAAAAAGTTGTAGATACATTATCGACGAAGCAGACGGTTGTTGATTCAGCAATAGGTGTGTAAAGGTGAATTTGCTTAGCAAAAATGTTAGAAAATTATCATTAAAACATAGTTAAGTCTATGCGATATGTATCAAATCATATCATCTGCATAGGTTATATTATAATTATGTATATTAGTTAATATAATTTCTATCTATAATTTTCTTTTAAATAAATAAGATTGGATAGCTTCATAAATAAATATGTCAAAAATGTGTTAATTGTGAAAAGTTTCTAATTCTTTATTTATATACATTACAGAAAAATCTATAAACTCTAAAATAGTATGCAGAGATATCTTGGAAGATCATGAAAAGAAAATTGCAACCTATACAAAACGACCATCATCTTGCACCAAGATAAACTCATTTCTTAATCCCTTGTAAGATATTTTACGTTGTGTTTTGAGTATAATAAAAAAAAACTTTTTTTTTATATCTTTGCTGGTTTCTAGAAATAAAAAAAATGTATCTGTGGAATCTTACGCAAACAATAGACGTACTGTTGCTACAGCTTTGCCACGTAATGGCAATAATGAAATGTCTCGAGCGCCTCTCATACCTGCGTGTATTGACTTAGGTAAATATATTAATTAATGATTTTCATTTAAATTTCATTTATAGTAATACCTATTTCTTACATGTTTAAAATTATATTTATATTAAGTTTATTACCAATCTATTTTACCTAATATATCTTATACTTGTTCTTACTATTTACATATTATTACAGAATCTGTTACATCATCTCCTTCTGCAGAAGGATCAAACGCTCTTGGGAATAAAATACACTTAATGATAAATTCTATTACTAATACAAACTATGTATCGAATGCCCTCACTGGAACAAAAGAGTTCGTAGTAAAATCTGATATACACGATAATAAATCAAAAAGTAACCCTCATCTGTTAAATGAAAATGATATATCAACTTCTGATTACTCTATCGATGTATTTGAGGACAAAAATATTCTAACAGCAGTAGCTTGTATTTCTAAACATAATCAAAATAGTGAAACCGACAAAGGTCCTGTAACAAAGATATTGACATATGAAGTTAAAAATTCTGAAAGCGAGCTCCATAAGTTGGAAAACGCTTTATATAATCAAATATCAACTGGCACGTTTCAGAAACGGTTAAAAATAAAAAAGCTCACTCTTACACCTAAGCATTCCATACAAGAGGCATTTGTTCTTAACTCTGGAGACACTGATACTTTGCTTGTCAAATCAACATTATCTCGCAAATTTGGTTTCTCTAAAACAGACATGTCTGAAATCAAACCTATTCCCGTTTTGTCCAATATGATTATAAATAGAACGTTTCCTATTCAAATATCAACTGTAGGATATACTTTTCTTAAGCATTATGATCATAATATTTCGAAACTTACTGGAAACGAAAGAGTTCACTTAAAAGATAAGTTTTCAAAAATAACTTTTGATAATAAAAGTACATCTAAAATCAAAGAACTATGTCATAAAAGCTTTCAATGCAACATGAAAATCCAGAGTGACTTAGAACCCAATAATATTGACACACCAATTATCAAAAAGAACTATGTAAGACCCGAGTCTAGCAAAGTCGATAACTCAAGTGAAATGATTGAAGAAATATTCGAAGATCTTTTGGAAATTAAAGATGTTAGTTTAGAAGAAAAACATAAAAATAATGAATCAAATCTAGAAGCAAAATCTGACAATATTAGTACTTCCACTTCATTAGATATTCTAGTGGGGCTTTTGAATGAAATTAAAAACATTACATCACATCAAGCCAATTTTGTCAAACGTAGAAATGAAGTTAATTTAAATAGAAAAAATAAAGAACTAGAAGTGTTACTTAATAACGTTCCAAAACATGAAAATTCATCTGATAACAGTGATAGTAGTTCGATTTCATTAGCTTCTCTTATAAACAAAGAAGAAGATCCTAATAGCCGTCCCGTACTTCAAAATGATGTTAATGGCCTAGAGTTCGTTAAAACAAGAACAGAAGAAGGTAAAGTATTTAAAAAAGTAAAACGTATATGTTTCGATAAAGAACTAACCATCAAAATGTCACAAAAAGAGATTAAGCACGCATTCACTGATGTGCCATCACAATTTTATATAGCTACAGTCAATAAGAGTACAGGTTTTGTAAATTCTTTTAACTCTACAAGTAAATACTTAAGCCGATCAGTGACAACAATATATGACTGCAGCATACTTCATTTGAATTTATCTACTCACAATATATTAGAATTACCAAAATATAATAACGAAATATCACTATGTAAGAATACTGCCTTTCCTAATGAAGAAAAGCTTACGAAAAAATACAATTCTATAGTAAAGAAAATTTCAAAATCAGAAAATATTATGCTCTCTGAATTTGATACGACGATGAAAATAAAAAGAGATATTTTAGTAACAATATATTCAATCTTAGTATTGACTATATTCACTGCTTTGACGTTTCCTGATCTACTTTCTTCGGCGTAATTTGACTCAAAAAGACGGATGAAACAAAATTTTATGTTATACGAATATTCTTTTGCTAAATTGTATATTTTTATATTGTTTTATTTATTGATTCAATTTGTTATTTTATATTGGATACTTAAAAATGAAATTAAATTGATTTAATTCTAACGTAAATATGAATTTTGAATTATTAATAGAGATAATAAGACGAGTAAAATAAAAAAATCATCAGCTTCACGCTGTATCCTGCATATAGCAGAGTAGACAGAGGGCACCTAGTGTTAAGATATATCGTTCGTCACTTTCCGCAGAATTTTTCGTGGCATTCATTGTTGAATGGTGGAACTCGGCGCTGCGCTGGGGTTTGGTGCCAGTGCGAAGAAATAAAAACATAAATTAATAATAATTCATTCTCCCTACGACCCTAACTAAATCTAGAATACCCTGTTTATAGTGACCTAGTCAAGTGTTCTGGAAAGTCGTATTGTGTATTTACCGCTTGCAGTTTGCATATTTCTCAATGTACACATAAAAAAAAATTAAATTAAATTAGCTTCACGCTACATCCCGCACACAGCAGGGTAGGCAGAGGGAACCTAGTGTTAAGACACTCCGTTCCCCACTTTCTGCCCAATTTTGGAGGCATTGCGTGTTGAGTGGCAGAACTCAACGCCGCGCTTTGCCTCGACACCAGAGCGAAGAAATGAAAATACAAATTTAAGTAAATATTTCATCTCCTCGAGTGGGGATCGAACTCATAACCAGTCGGTTTTACAGTCACACTTAGTGCCACTGCGCCACGACTGGCCTCAATGTACACATATGATGAAAAAATAATGAAAATTGTTATTTATTATTAATATAATTTATTTTTTATTTTCAATGCTTTTTTGGGCGTGTCTTGAAACGTATTTTACAGCTTAATCTGTCAGCTATGTTAAAAAGGAAAAATAAAGTCAATGTCAAAATCACATGTTGATGTTGGTTCGGTTTGCTTTGATATTCAAATTCTAAGTTACACAAGAAAATGTATACCTATATGTTAGATTGATATAAAACAATTAACATTAAAAATATTTATTAACCGTAACTATAACCAATAGCGTAATTTGGTTTTAGCGTAACATAGTCGTATTATCGAATATGTCAGGCGGAAGAAGTAAATCTACTAAGGTATTTTTATATCTCTATAGAAAGTTAAATCTTCCTTTATGTTATATACATTAATTTTTTAATTTGTTCTTTCTAGCGCAAAAAGAAAGATATTGAATTTACGGCTGAAAACATTGATAATACGGCACCTGCTCAAAAAATCTTAGATGAACTACAGCACAAAAATCCTCAAGCATATTTGTTTTATTCCCGTAATATAAAACAGAGGCATACTACTGCGACAGCTTTAAAAAACTATCATTATGTGGTACCAGGCTTTTCTCTTAGCACTTTTGATGATGATTGGGATGGAGAACTTAATATAGACTTTTTTGAACCATTCTGTTATAAAAGTTTAACTCCAAAAATGATTTCTGCTTTAAAACATATAGAAAAGGCAGATCCACTTACGAGTTATATGAAGACTAAAATGGAATGGCAAAGAGGATGCCGAAATTTAAGATTGACAGGCGGTTAGTGTCTACAAAATAAAATTGGTTATTGACAATAAACTGTTACTGGAGTAGAGTTACTGTAAGTGGGAGTCTGATCCCAACTTGGGAAAAATGATATAATAACTATTTTCAATTTCACAATCTGGTATACTAAGCGCTATATTGAGTTTCCACACTTAATATATAATTTTTCAAAAATTGTGCAATATGTAGGAAGAGAAGTATACCTATCCTGTTTACCAGTTAAAAGCAAATTTTAAAATTTTTAGCTTTTACTAATATGATGCAGAAGTATGAAAGTCTAAATGAAGAGGTAGTGCAGTGTCCAAAGCACATTGTGGACATGGCAGCTCATCTCGACAGTAATCCTGATCCATATTTTGATTGCACATATAATTGGTATTATGCTGGTAATGGCAATTTACAACTCATTTGTATTGATTGGATAGATTATTTGCTATATAGTGAATTTTCTACTGTTTGTAAGTAATATTTTTCTAAACAATTTTAATTTTTACTATTATTACACTACTCAATACAGTTTTTTTTATTTTGGAGTAAACCAATAGCTGGATAAGCAGAATACAGCATGATGCTCATTTATATAATTATTTTTAGAGGCCATTGTTGGGCAAACAATGTTTAAACATGCAACTGTAAAGATGACGGTAGTGGGTTCAATTTCTACTTGGAGAATGATATATTTACTATTTCAATTTTCGATCGATCGAGACAAAGCGTGACGTTGAGTTCCGCCATTCAACACAATTCCATGCAAAATGAGAATTGGGCGGAAAGTGAGGAACTGAAGTGTTAAATGTGGAATGGAGTGTTTTAACACTAGTTTCTCGGGTATTCTCTGAATACCCTGTTATTTAAAGGACGCAGTGCATAGCTAAAAAAACATTTTTCATAAATCACTAATTTTTACATATAAGAATACAGTAGAAGTTCGCGGGGTTAAATTCGGTAAATATGCATATTTGTATATGGTTATAGGGGATACGTTCCTAGGAGACGTAATAAAAATAGCAAAGCTTGAAATATTGGTTTAATTTACGCTTTTGACCATACATTTTGATAAATTACATATTATTTTCAGGTTTAGGCAATGGGTTTAAAAAAAATGTTTTTTATTGCTTGTCATTTTTTAAAAGCTTCAATTCCAACTGATATTCAGCAGTTATAACGCCACACAATTTGCCTCTTAAAAATAACACTTCGATCCATTGATCGCTCAATTTACATAAAGAAATCACAAAGCTCAATTGCCATTCTTAAGCCTTTACTAAGATTTTTCAGATTAAATGTTACGTTTTCAGTGCTTTTTGAAGCCTCTTCTTCAACCGTCGAACGAAAAAAACAACGCCGATAGCTTATAAAAACGCAATCTAGGCGTAGTTATTATAAGGTTTTATTTAACTTTTTATTAGTCCACTTGCCGACGCGTTGACAAAAGATACCGAACGCTTTTTACTTAGGTACTTTCATAATATGTATGTAATATACCAATTCGATCTGCGAGTAAAGAAATCGTAGGCCGCGAAGAGCTTCTACTGTATTATATTTGTATAAATTTTATAGATAAATTAATATCAATAAAAAAAAAAAAATTGCTTCACGCTATATCCCGCACACAGCAGAGTAGGCAGAGGGAACCTAGTGTTAAGACACTCCGTTCCCCACTTTCTGCCGAATTTTGGAGGCATTGCGTGTTGAGTGGCAGAACTCAACGCCGCGCTTTGCCTCGACACCAGAGCGAAGAAATGAAAATATAAATTTAAGTAAATATTTCATATCCTCGAGTGGGGATCGAACCCACAACCAGTCGGTTTTACAGTCACACTTTGTGCCACTGCGCCACGACTGGCCTCGATAAAAATGCCTCTAAATTAATATCATTTTCAGATATATCACATTTCAACAAAAATGAACACACAATCGATGAAACACCAGCTGCCACATTTGACTGTGGGACAGAGTGTTATATTCTTGAAACAATTTGTTCAACAAACAACATTATTGCATTGAGAACTAAATACAAGATCTTCATATTAAAAACTGTCACACAAAACTGTGAGCTGCTCATCGAAACTGTTAAATGTGTAGGATCAGAGCTGCCATACACTAGCATATCCTTTGATGATTACCATAAAAATATATTATACATTACAACTTTAGATAACAAACTAAGTATAGTTAATTTAGACAGGCTGAAGGCTAGAAGTGTTAAATTAAAAGGCAAAATATCAATGGTGGATAACTGGAACACAGTCCTGGGTACTGGACGGGGCCATTATACACATGTTGGAAAAAAATCCATCTCCATATATGATAAAAGATCTAATAAGCCTGTTTTGGTTTGGACAGAATTAAGAAATTTAACTGATGAAATTGGCTGTAACGATATAAGTGTTGCTAAATTCATCGGAGAGCATTCATTATATTTTGGCACAGATCACCATCTTTTCTTAATGGATTTACGAAATATGAACCACAATGACAAAGCTAAAGTTGTGCAGCGATGGACTCATGGCATGGAATGTATTCCCTCTTACATATCTCATACTAGTTTTGAAATGAATAAAGAACTTTTAGTTCTGAGCAGTCAGTGGTGTGAAGATATGTGCGTATTACCAAACAGTAGCAATATTATAAAAGAGACAGGTATTTTTATACCTTACCGTCCACCGAGTATTTTGAAAACTCTTGATGAAGCTCGGCAAAAAATGTTATGTAATGATTTATATAATCCCATAGATACAAGACTATGTACAGCCATAACAGGGGTTTTAGTAATGGAGAGAGCAGAGAAGTATGATATTTTGATGCAAAATGCTCTAGGGGATATAACTTGTCATTCCCTTTTCCCGGAATACATGGAAACATTTATTGATAATGACGGACCACAGAATTTACATGATTGGAGTACCTCATTCAAGCTGCCGACAAAAACTTATGAAGTATCATCAGTTGAAAATATAGCTAGCATTTGGCGGCAATTGAAGAGGTTACCTGATAATTTTAGACTGGAAGGCGATCTTAACGATAAAAGTCTGTTTAACAAATCTGAGATTTCCGAGGCATTTGAAAACGAGGAGGTGGACATCGGTTTGCAGGAAGTTTGGTTGAAAGGCCCGAGTGAGAGTGTTGTGGATCAATCATCATTTGCCCTTGATTTGCATTTTTCAGAAGATGAAAGTGATTAAATGACTAATAAACGATAGTTATTAGTTTGAATCTCACTTGGATAAATATTATTATTCACCATCTGACACACATTTAAAAAAATAAAGAACAAAATCTATACTCATAATAAAATCGTAACGGATCGGTGTCAGTGGAGTGGACATGAAGGACATTTCAGGAAAACTCTGATTTGGATCATTTATTAACATAATAAAATCCAAAACAATGATTTCTATATGTATTTATTGAGTGTATATAACTTACTGGATTGATATTTTATTGGATTGGCTAATTCTTTAGATGTTTTTGTTTGAAATTATTTCTACTGTACTGGTGTACTAACAGCATTTTAACCTCATGTTCGAAAAAAACCTGGTCTTCTGCCGTTACCGTCGAGTAATTCGTAACGAATGCACTTATATAGGTATTTTAGAAATGTAAGGCGATTTATCATTCCATAATGCAATAATTACTTTCGTTCTGCAGGAAATTTAAACAATATATTTTCCTTTTTTGTAATATTTGAGGCCAGTCGTGGCGCAGTGGCACAAAGTGTGACTGTAAAACCGACTGGTTGTGGGTTCGATCCCCACTCGAGGAGATGAAATATTTACTTAAATTTATATTTCCATTTCTTCGCTCTGGTGTCGAGGAAAAGCGCGGCGTTGAGTTCTGCCACTCAACACGCAATGCCTCCAAAATTCGGCAGAAAATGGGGAACGGAGTGTCTTAACACTAGGTTCCCTCTGCCTACCCTGCTGTGTGCGGGATATAGCGTGAAGCTAATTTTTAATTTTTTTTAATTTTAATTTTGTAATATTTTATTCAACTTTCTGTTTGTCCGGGCTTTGTAAACTAAACGTTAATTTGAGGAAAATTAATGTTTAATATTTTTTCAATCCCCTATCTGGTTGCGAGCAAATAAATTCATTCAAACATGTGTTAATCAAAACGATGTATACACTAGGCCTCCAAATTCCTTTCACAGAGTGAAGCTAAAAGAAAGCGGGCGGAACCGCGCGGGGGGCACTAGTAATGAATAAATAGGATCTTAATTTTTACTATTTGGAATGCAGAAGATTCGAGAATATGTGATAATAAAAACTTAACTAAATTTAACTTGACATATATTATTTTAACTAGTCAATGATTGTATTCTATAAAAACTATATCTTTACATTTGGCTGTGTTATATTTTGAAATGTAATTATCATAATAAAACAATTTTTCAATGGATAATAAATAAAAGAGTTTTCATTTAACAAATCTATAATTAATATCTACAAGTGAGATAACAAGCTTGTCATGTATGACGTCACACACACGCACACACATACACTACACCAATATTAATATAAGTACAGGTTCACATTCTGGAGAATTAAAATGCCACAAAATTTTAAATAAGTATTAAGAAGTAATTCTTGAATGGTTGTGTATAAATGAAATTAACATCAAAATTTACAACAAAAATGTTGACGTGAATTAAATATATTAATAGTTAATACCAAAATTTTATAATCAAGAATAAAAAGGTTTTAAAATATTTTTCAACACTATTAAAAATATTTCATAAAAATTTAAACTGAAAATACCTATAATTTTTTATGTATTTATATTCAAATAAAATAATTTGGCTGCAGAAGTGAAGCAATATAATAGACACATTTGTGTGTTATACATTAGGAAGTATTAGATGTTATCCATAAAATAAGACAAATTTTATGATTTTTTGATTTTTCTCGTTGCAGCTGCTCACATTTGTGAGTTTCCATGACTATTCATTCTGGTATGAAACAAAATGTACACAAAGAAACACTATTTCTTAATTTCTATTTAATTTGGTTAGAGGCCAGTCGAGGCGCGGCGGCACGAGGTGTGACTGTAAAACCGACTGGTTCGATCCCCACTGGAGGAGATGAAATATTTACTAAAATTTATATTTCCATTTCTTCGCTCTCATATCGAGATTAAGCGCGGAGTTGAGTTCTGCAGCTCAACACGCAATGCTTCTAGAATTCGACACAAAGTGGGGAAGTGTCTAAATACTAGGTTCCCTCAGCCTACCCTTCTGTGTGCGGGATACAGCGTGAAACTGATTTGATTTGGTCCAGGTTGTATCATGTTTCATATAAAAAAGAACAATATAACAAAAACAAAAAATCTGTATATCTTTTGGTGGTAAATGTTTGAGACACTGCATGTTCAGTTGTGGAACTCAATTGGGACTTTGTCTTAATATCAGTTTGAGAAAATGAATATAGTTCATTCACTCCACTTCCACCATGTGACTGTAATTTATGGCTGGCCCATATAGAACGAATGGAGTAACTTTTTTAATATTAAGATTGCTTCTATAAATAAATTAGATTTTAGGACAAAATGTTAATAGTTTAACCATTTTTTTTTCCGTGTGTACTTCATCACATGTTCAGCTATAATTGGTATCAGTTAGTATCACATGACGAACAGATACTTATTTAATCCTTGATATTTTATCTATTTCTTTACATACTTATATGAATATAATTATTTTTAAATTGATATTTCATAATTTTGAAAGTTAAATTCATGAATTTAACACAAATAGGAAGATATTATTCACATACTACATAAAAGTTACGTAAGTTTGAAGCCTAACATTGCTTCTTCATCCACTGAGACTTTGGAGGACACTGGAAGGAAAAAATGTTAAATTAAAAATTGAATTCTGTCGTCACTCAAAATTATTAAGATTATTTAAAAAATATATATTTTATGATGAGATTCTTCGATCTACTAGATAGTCTAAAGATTGGTAAAATAGCAAAAGTCATATTGGCAAAAGGTAAAAATACAAATAGAAATGCAAAATGTTGTAACACAAATTTCCTTATTACAGCTAGATAAGGTTTAGTTGAGTTAATGGTTAATATAACATTTTACTCCTCGCTAATAAGGAGGAAATATTTTTTTTTGTGACTGTATACAGTAGACATAAAAAAATCTACTGTATGTCAATAATGCTTAAAATCGCTATATCAATTTTTCTTAGTCCAGACCAACATTGTTGGTCTGGCCAAGCGACGAAATGTTTGTATTTAATTGTTTAACAACAATTGTTCTTTAAGCACTATAAAACTGAATCTATGTTACGGAAATATTTACTTAATGAAAGATTTCTCCTGATTTTTTAATTAATGAAGTGTAACACACTTCTCAGCACAAGCTATAAAAACACAAGACTTTGTGAGTTCGATTTTCACTCTAGGAAATGTAATATTCAATGTTTTCTTTTACTCATCTAATAACAAGAAAAACGCGGCGTTAAATTCCGTCACTCAATATGCAACGACACCTGAATTCGGCAGAAAGTAGGAAATAAAAAAATGTTAATGGAAACGGAGTCTACTAAGACGAGGTTTCCAGGTACCGTCTGTCTACTCTATTTTGTGCGGAACTCAGCGTGAAGAAAAAAAAAGAGTACTTCTCTTAATTAATATTAATACACATAACCAAGTAAACCCACATTACCAACCACTATCGTCTAGTAAACCCCCGCAACCAGGAGCCAGTGATGGTAGTGGTGGGCGGCGTCTCCTTCTCCATGTGTTCCAGCAGGCGTCGCTGGTTGTCGCGGAAGGCTGCTATGGGGTCCTCAAACTGGCTGTAGTAGCGGAGCACCTCACGGACGTCTGTTACGTTTGACATTGCTATAGCTAAAAAAAAGATTAGAAATACAACTTCAAATCTATATTTTCATATTATAGAGGTTAAAGATAAAATTTATATTAAAAAAAATATATAATATGGATATTTAAGAAAGCGTGTAACTGTAAACATAATAATATTAAATATTTTGGCATTAAATATCGCAACTCAATACGCAATGCCACCGACATCGGCGCAAAATACGCGCAGAGTGCCTTAACACTAAGCTCCGTCTGTCTACCATGCTACAAAAGGGATACAGTGTGAAGCTTATCTTTGTAAAATATATCATTTTTTTATCTAACCAACGATATAAAAATGTTGGTAAATTTTTAAAGCTAACCTTGTAACAAATTAGCCAAGTCCAGCAGTGCAGTGTCGTCGTCAGCTCCCTTCCACTTCTTCAATATGAGCGCATTGTCTGGTTGGAACTTAGTTGTCATTTTGTTCCAATCCACCACTATTACCTGAAATTAAATTTAAATATCATTAAATTTATATTTGTTTTGTTACTAGTAACATATCTGCATAAATTTGTAGTGAATTTTGTTAATAGGATTGAGCAGGAGAGTTAAATAAACAACGTTTTCACTTCAGGCTATTAGGTGCTGTGAAGCAACAAATACAGCAAGGTTAAGAAACTAATTCACCACTTTTCGCCCCATTACTTAAGCCACTCCGTGTTGAATAGCGAAACTTTAAGCGCTTTATCATTTTATCAGAGAGAGAAAATAAAAAAAAAATCGATTACTCTGAATGAGAATCAAACACAAAATTGTTGCAATTACATTATGCAACCCACTTCGCCATGAAGACTTTTAAAATTACTTAAATGACAAAAGAGCAAAAAAAATTGTTTTAGCGTTTGCTTCTCTCACCATACCCCTAAAATAATATAATAAAGTAACTTATCATCAAATTTCATAATTATCTATCTACTACAGAATATTTTCTATATTGTACAAGCTATACATTTTAGAAAATTATTATGTATTAAATTAACAGTAAATTTTTTTAAGTATAATTTGCAGTTATACTTAGAAATTTTTACAATAATCAGTTTATACTCTCTCTCTCTCAGTCTGTTTATACTATGTTTTACATATCAAACTTACCTTCGACAAATCGCGATTAAGACCTTCAAGATTTTTAACGTGGACTCCATCTATAAAGTGGGTGGAGTCTCTGAACAATCTGTACGATATCATTTTATTCTCGGGGTCCAGCTTGTCTAACACCGGCCAAATCATGAAACCATTCTCAGAAGTAAATATAACAACTTCGTAATCCGAGTTAGCTACTGTTTGTAAAAATTGATCTACACCAGGACGTTTTTTGAATCTGTAATTTTTGTATAATAACAATTAAAACATGCACAATTTTTCAGCTTCACACCTTATCCTATATATAGCAGGACTGAGAGAACATAGAGTTAAGACATTCTATTTTCCACACACTGCCGCATTTCGGCGGAATTCTACACTATGCTTGTACTTACCTTTAATTTCGTTACCAAAGTAAGGAAATCAAAAAAAAAATTCCCCAGAGAGGGAATCGAATATACAATATTTAACTTAAAACATCTTATAAATCACATTCTTTAAGGCCAATTTAGAAAGATTCAGATATTAGGACTAATATTAGAAAAAGAAATATTTTAAAATTAATAAACAAAGCTCTGCTGCCATTTAAGCTGATGTTGACAAGCGCACCTAACATCCCCAAAAATTTAAGATAAAAAATTAAGTAAAAAAAAAATTTAATGCATAAAACAGAATGGATCATCTATTTTATAAAAATATAATTTTACTATATAAACAATTTGAAAAATTGTAAGAAATTTAGGAAGCTCCTTTCATTTTGATTAACCAGATTGTATTGATATTGAGATGATTCTACTTATTTAATGAATGCTGACTAAAAATTTAAAAAAAAACAAAAGGCAAAGAATATAAGATATATTTTTATATATATTACATTATAAGCATTATATTACCTCCATCCAGTTTGATAAGACCAGTCGGGATGTACAAGAACATCAGTGAATTCTAATACTAAAGTATAAGTAGGTTGATATGGCGGTGGCAAGGGGTCTGGCAAAAGTTTCTCACGGGAAGGCTCTTTAATCATCTGTGAAGTCAAATGTATTTATTTATATAGCCCGCAAGCACTACATTAAGTTCCTACACTTGTATACAATATGTAATATGTGTTTCCTCTGCCTACTTACCTTGATTTCGTAGGCAGAGGGAACCTAATGTTGAGATAATATGCAAGTTATAGAATGTGAACCTACAGAAAATACTTATATGTAGTAATAATCATGTGGATGAAGTTTAGTTATTTTATGAAATATCTTTTATTAATAAAAAAACGATAAGATTACTGCCATCCTAAGTGGATCTTATGAAAAAAATTAGCAGGAATATTAACTAATTATTGGATTGTTTTTCTCATATATTGCTTTATGTTGTATTGCACAATACTTATCTAATTAGTCACACCAATTTAGCAATTTAAATATCTAAATATATTCTTTAATCTTTAACTCTACTTTCTTCAATTATTTTATAAAATGTTATTTAACCATCTCTAAAAAAAGATCTTGAATAATATATAAAATAAAATCATAAACCTTTTCATAGAAAGTAAGCTCCTTCCAAGTTCTCCTCAGGTATTGCAAAGGAACTGGTAGGTGTGAAAACTCATCCTCTATAGGTCTGCCTTCATCATCTCTCCGGGGAGCTCCCATTTCTATCACCATACAACCTCCCATTATGGTCATTGCTCCACCAAAGGCTGCAAAACTGTTTACCGTGATTATTAATAGACATTTTTAGATTATTTTTTAAGAATGTTAGATTAAGATTTATAATTAAAATGACATTTATATTTAAATTATATCTTCCTTTGTTTAATTCATCCTGTATCCTACACACAGTACAATGGGCAGAGAGAATCTAGTGATAAGTAAAGATGAACTTTTGGCCTGAACTTGTGACACAGTTGACACTGTTGATCTTGAGTGATTTACATCACTCAGCCAAAACTCAACTCTCCAATCTGTCTTTTCTGTTCAAACACACAACCATTGCATTTCAGATGATGTCCCACTAAGCAACTTACAATGACCTCAATAATAATTATACTTAGATAAATATGTTTTACTTAACCACATCAATTATATATTATAAATCTTAATTTTATAACTATTTTGAAATGAAATACCCAATTTTCATTCGTCTCCAACTCTTTTCATTCTCTTCGGTCTTCTCTTTTTGCTCTTCATCGAATTTTTGTTGTTCTTGTTGTATTTCTTGAGCATCTTTCTGGCTTGGAGTTGACTGAGGGAAAAATCGCCCGAGGATGTCTACCTTTTCAGGTTCTTTTGCGGGTTTGTTCTTATCCCCTGGAATCAATTATTATATTAGCTTTAGTACTAAATTAAGCGGTTACTAATCGCCAACAAATGTATATTGAGGAATATTATATATTTATATTATACTATTGAAATTTTTATTTATAAAAAAATATATATCGAAACTAACCTATATTTTCAGAGGAATAAAATCTTACGGAGCTCGTCGATAAAAGAAATATATTTTGCCTCAAAAAATTTGTACTTTGTAGTTTAAGGCTATTACAACAAATCGCTCGTGTTAGACAAAATGCTTTTCTAAAAGCCATTATTTTAATATTTTATAAACTAAACGCCGAATTCACATTTCTTTGAAACAAAACAACTGACATTGTCAAACTGCTGTCATTTGAACTCAAAACTATGTCATAGATAATGCAAAAGTCCATGCAAATCATAAACAACTATCAGACCTGTAGATGATAGCAAAAAAATGGTTTTCCTAATCGAATATGCTAGCTTGATAAAATAATAGTTACAACGTATAAAAACTTGTGCGCTTTAAATATATTTACACTCGTTCCCACATTCCACAGGGTAACAAGAAGGCGCCGAGTGTTAAGACACTCTGCACCGCCCACTTTCCGCCGAATTCTGGAGAATTTGCGTATCTAAAGGCCTCGACACCAGAGCAAAGAAATGAAAATGTAAAATTTTTAATTTCCTCGAATGACAATCGAACCCCGTTGGGTGTTTACGGTCATACATTTGTACCCTTGCGCCGACTTTTACCCAGGTGTATATGTGATACAGAGTGAAGATAAAAAAAAAGAAGTACACTAAAAAAAAATCCTTTTTCTATTAAGATTATTAGAGCGCAGTAGCATATCATCTGCCTGTAATAACATTGTTTGGAGATATAGTCCAGTGTGAATTAAGAGAGAAATGTTATATGTATATAAAATACACTCTCCATACAATCTATCTAGTTCAGGAGGAGAGGTAAAAATGAAATGTCCTGTGTTCAAAATGGCTGAACTGTTAGGATGAGATCTGGTCGACGTCGGTGAGAGGTACAGCAATCGCAGGGGAATGCCCTGCGTACGCTAATCAGGAGGATTTTTGACCTTTGGGCCCCGTCCTACCGAGGCGGACGTACCGTGAGATAGGACTTGCCTCGTCGCCTTTTACGGCGACGGGGAGTTTATTTCCTGCCTATACTTATATTAATATATCATAGGATCATTGGGATCTAGGAGGAAAAGGCTACGTGGGCATCGAAGAAGCGAGTGTGGATGAGGAGTGTACTTACACGCTTCGACAATGAGAGGATTGGATCTGGGCGCTCGTAGTAGCGATTGTCATGCATAACGGAATATCAATACTTAGTGATGTGGTTTGTTCTCTCTACAGCTTTCCTTATTTTTTTTTTGCTCTTCGAGAAAGAGTAAACGTAACGTCAAGTAAAAAAATGTATAATGCGTATAAATGTTATATATACTTACAAAATTAAATTCAGAACAGTTTAAAATTAAGAAATTAATCTAATATTTTTTTTACGGTGTTAAGTAGTTTATCATCATAATATATAAGATAAAAGTAAATTGCAAGTACACATGTTTTAAAATAATTATAGTAGAGATACGACCATTAAATATGACTATTGTTTTATGTTTAACTTCAAATAAACTAACTGTTTATAAACTCTGTAAATCAACAATGCTATCAATGTTTACACTAAAATTATCATATTATTATAAAACAATTTTAACTAAATAACGTACCTAATAATACATTCAGTTTTTTCGGAACACACGATGGAAAACAACGCGGCTGTTTTGTACGGACCTAAAGATTTGAGGGTCGTAAGTAAATGTCTTTTTCTTCTTATTTAGGTATTATTGTCATTTGAATAGTATGTAACGTTTTGATTACTTATTAGGTACATATTTTTTATATTAAAGAAAAGTTAAAAAAAATAGTTCCCATGTATGCTGGCTTGACAATATCTAATAACTACTCGATACCAGTAATGAGTTACTTAGTAAAATTAAATTTTACGACAAATAAATATATTTATATACAACAATATATTTTGTTACAGGTAAAATGGCCGATGCCAGTGATCAATGAAAATGGTAAACAAATTTTTTTTTCTGCTTCTCGCTGTATCCCACACGTAGCAGAGGGAGGATACGCTGAGGGAGCCTAGTCTTCGACACTCCACTCCCAACTTTTCGCCTATTTTTTTAAGAACCGCCTTTTTTTAAAGACCGAAGAAGTGAAGATATAAAATATTGTGTTATGTTAAATGATCGTCAGTTATTTTTTTAAATATATTTTACGCTGTATCCCGCACACAGCAGGGTAGGCAGAGATAACCTAGTATTAAGAACTGCGTGTTGAGTGGCGAAACTCAACACCGGGAAACCTCAAAATGAAAATATAAATATTTAATAAGTATTTAATCTTTTCGAGGGGATCGAACCCACCCCACCGCGTTACAGTCGGACCCTTGTACTCTTACGCTACAACTGGCATTTATTACAATAAAAAATATTACAAATAAAAAATTTAAAAACGATATTTGCAGAGGTACTAATAAAAATGGAATGTGTCGGAATATGCGGCTCTGATGTGAAGCTATATTCTAGTGGCAAATGTGGATTGGAGGTTTTAAGTGAACCCATTGTCATGGGCCACGAAGGCTCTGGTACCGTGGTCCAGGTACGAGGAACCATTCATTTTAATTGTTTTTTTAATATTTATCTCGCCTTATATTTACCATAGCTTGTTTCTGTGCCAATATAACGTATAATTTGATATGAGTATAGTTCGCAATCAAATTATGTATTTTATATATGTATATCTGAATAAAAGGAAGATGATTCTTTTATTTTTCTTTGCTGTACTGAACTCTAAATCGTTAAATCTCATTTTGGCACCCTATTTTCCCTTATACTAATTTAATAGTAAAAAAAAATTAAATTAGCTTCACGCTATATCCCGCACACAGCAGGGTAGGCAGAGGGAACCTAGTGTTAAGACACTCCGTTCCCCACTTTCTGCCGAATTTTGGAGGCATAGCGTGTTGAGTGGCAGAACTCAACGCCGCGCTTTGCCTCGACACCAGAGCGAAGAAATGAAAATATAAATTTAAGTAAATATTTCATCTCCTCGAGTGGGGATCGAACCCACTACCAGTCGGTTTAACAGTCACACCTTGTACCACTGCGCCACGACTGGCCTCAGATGGCCAGGTAATTTAATAGTGAAATAAAAAAAAATAACTTATGATAACTTAGGTGGGTAGCAAAGTAACAAACGTGGCGGTGGGGGACCGTGTAGCGGTAGAGCCCACGCAGCCGTGTCGAAGCTGCGATCTCTGCAAGCAAGGCCGATACAACCTGTGTGTGAAACCCAGCTACTGCTCCACCGGGGATACTTCGGGAAACATTTGCAATTATTATAAGCATGTCGCTGATTTTTGCCATAAGTATGTTTTTTTTATTATTTAAATTAAAATAACTTCGGTGTATGTATATAGTATTACATAGAAATCGTCATGTCGCAGTTAAAATTTGCTTTATATGACACATGTGACCAACTCGAGTCTCTAACTGCTTGAATTACACACACTACACAGTACACAATTATTTATTTATAAATCTGACTTACTTGTTCTAATATCATTATAATTTTAAAGATAATATTTATATATTAAAAACTTGATATAGGTTTTTTATTTATGAGCCGATTGAGATAAAACAAACTCTAAATATTAAAGGAAGCTCGTCAAAATGCGTACTAAAGTACAATTTACAAACAACTTTTTTAAAATCGTTCTCTTGGGTTCCTTTAAACGTTAGATGCCCTCAATAATAATATTTTTCATATATCTTCCGTGTACAGACCGATCAATTAAGATTCTATTATAAGTATAGATATAGATAAGTAAAGGGACGAACGTTGTGATAGTGGAATAACATTTTGGGCAAATTTCTATTATCTTCAATTAGAAATTAAATATATTATAATACCTTTATTATTTATTAGAAATTTCCCCAAACAGATAAATTTGTCGACCATCATCCATGTTTAAGACAGTGCGTTCTAGTTCAGCTAGATCTAGCCTCACACTACGAGTTAGAAGATAACTAGCATAAAACATAAATCGATTTATACAATAATAATATAATCCCAAAAACCCACAGAATCCCAGACAACGTAACACTAGAAGAAGGTGCCGCGGTGCAGCCGCTGGCCATCGCGATCCACGCGTGCAGCCGCGCCAACATCCGCCTCGGCAGCGTGCTGGTGGTGCTCGGCGCGGGGCCCATAGGCGTGCTGTGCGCGCTCACGGCACGCGCTATGGGAGTGTCTAAGATACTTATGACTGGTACCATATTATGTTTAAATTGTTAAGCGAGACTAAATATCATCATTTAGTTAGTTCTGTTATAAAAGAATTGATAACAAGATTTTTTTTGAGAAAATACCAGCGAGTATAATAACTTAACTACCATTTATTTATATCTTATTTTTGGTATATAAGGTACAATATTATTTCTAAATTAAAACATAATTTTTATACTATTTTCCGATTTTAGTTCTTACCAATTATAAGATCAGTTTATTGTCCGTCCGTCTGTCTGTTAAATGTGAATCTTAAAAAATAATAGCGTTAAAAGAGGGCAAAAATTATGAAAGGGTTAATCTATGCTAAAATCCTAGAAAAATCTCGGGACCTCCAATTTTTGTACGAAACCGTCGATGGGCGAGCTCGACTCGCGCTTGTCCGGTTTTTTTACAGTGTTATTTCCAGGAAAGGAGGATTTTAAGAAAACATATGAAAAACGTTCTGTAATGTTTAATTTTTTTTTTAAAGTATCACTTTAAATTGTCCAGATGTAGTTGAATCACGACTGAAAATAGCAAAGGAATTAGTTGCTGATTACACGTTGCTGGTGAAACCAGATAGTAAGAATGAAGATGTTGTGACAGAAATCACAAAAACTTTGGGTACCTCCCCTCACGTGGCTATAGACGCGTGCGGGTATGAGTCCAGCCAGGGCGTGGCTATGTTGGTAAATATAACCTTATATTTGCATCCTTACATTACAAAAAAAATATTATATTACAAAACTAGTATTAATTACAAAAAAAAATATTATGTTTAATAGTTCTTATATTAGTTGCTTGCAAATTTTAGGGTAAGTAAACAGAGATAATCTAGTTTCAAGAAACTCCGTTCCATACCGCAAAAAAAACCATGACATTGTTCGTTAAATATTCGATTCAAATATATTAATAAGTTGATAAGTAATTTAAAAAAAAAAAAAAAATTATAATAAATATAAAAAAAAAAAATTTATAACAGTTGAGTTAAAAAAAAAATGTAAATAAAAACCTTAAATTAAGTAATTAATATAAATAATAATTAATCAGAGCTGAAGTAAAATATGAATAAGTAAATTAATATCTGTAAAAAACAACTAGTAGATTCAGGAAAGTAATAAAATGTGTATATATATGTATGTGTGTGTATGTGTATGTATATATATATGTATAATATATGTGTATGATATATATATATGTATATATATATATATATATATATATATGTATATATATATATATAATATGTGTAGATATATATATATATATATATATATATATATATATATATATATATATATATATATATAATATTAATATAATATAACTAGCAAAAATATAGATAAGAACATTTAGAATAAGTAAATTTGTAAGTAATTTATTATAAATTAGTATTAAGCGTGTAACTGGGGCAATGGTCAATAAAAGGCTTTTTTATTTTTATTTATTTATTTTATTATTCGATTCAACGCCACGTTTCGTCTTACCAGAGCAGAGGAATGAAAATAGTTCAATTGTGGGTTCCATTGACAACCACTACGTTTACAAGCGAACGCGGTCCCACTATACCACGATGTGACACGACTGTGTTACTTTTAAATAAGGTGTAAGTAAATCCGTAATTTAAACTAGTGTCCGTGAAGTTGGGTCGTGGACGGTGGTGATCACTTACCACCAGGTGACACGTACGCTAGTATGCCTTGTCTTTTCCATAAAAAAGAATTATTTCCTGAGGTATTGGGAATAGTAGTTGCTCTATTCGACGGGTTAAAATAAACATTATATCAAGCAAAAAATAAAGAAACTTTGTTATATATATGTATTTATTATTTACATCAGTATTTATACGTATAGGTGACTCGTTCCGGCGGCACGGTTTTGGTGGTTGGCATCGGTGAAGAGTACGCGCGCGTCCCGCTGAGCAGCGCAATGCTGAGAGAAGTGGACGTCCGAGGGGCGTACAGACTGCTCAATTCGTAAATACTTTTTATTAATATAATTGGAATTTTGTTCTTGTTTATAGATTATTCGATTCAATGTTAAGCTTAAAGTGTAATCGTACGGGGGAAAACCTACGGAATAGGCGAAAGTAACCCAGTGATATGTTATTCCATTCTCCACATTTTGTCAATATAAAATAAACGGTTTAATACAAGAAACTGTATAAAAAATATAAACCAGTAGTTCCAGAGATCTAAACGCTGAAACAAACAAACTCTTCCTCTTTATTATATAGCAATCTATACTAGATTGTTATATATTTGCAGGCAATGCCCTGAGTTCATTCAAATGACGATAACTTTTTTTTAATGAACTTAATCATTTTTTTTACGATCTATTATTCATTTTAAGTGTCCATTTCAATCAAAAATACTAAATGTACCTACAAAGAAAATATTTTTACTGATCGTTTTATATGTAGTATATAGATAAAGATTTTGGGGCAGGCGATACTGATATGATTATGACTGGAAACGTCACCATTTCGAATCGAATTCGGCGGCAAATAAGGAACAGCGTCTTAACACTAAGTTCCCTCCGCCTACTCTGTTGTGTGCGAGATACAAAATGAAGCTTAATAAAAAGTAATCTCTAAAGTTGAATTTGAACTCAAAACCTGTCCTTGACAACTCGCAACAGTAGTTGGCATTTAGTAGAGCAGAAACAGTGATAGCGCCAATAATACAATTGATCTCATTTTGTTGTTATTTTATGTGCATATTTTGATTAGTTACTATAAGTAAAAGTATATTTATTATTTCTAGGTATCCGGTAGCTTTGGCGGCGGTATCGAGTGGAGCCATAGATCTTAAATCATTCATAACACATCATTTCCCAATGGAAAAGTCAAAGGAGGCATTAGAATACGCTGCCACTGGTGAAGCTATGAAAATTATTATACATTTATAATAAATAAATTGAAAAATAAATAATAAATAAATTAAAACATTTTTATCGTGTCTTTGATTATGATAAAGCTCCTATTGACGCTGAAATATTAAATTAAAACTAATTAATAACATTTATTTATGACTACAAGACTTCCCAAATATGTATAATATGGGCGACTAATCCAGTTAAAAGTTTAAATTAAAAAAATGCTATATTTTGCCTGTCATTTTTGGATTGTTTTTATTTTCTTAACTCTTACACAATAAATGTTTCCGGAACTGTTTGTTTCTCTTAAAAATAAATAACGTTCCACAAGGGTCAATGTCATCTTAATTAATAGTAAACACAACAAGACCTATTAAACAAATGTAACATCTAATATGTTTAAATATTTAGTAAATTCCACCTTTTTACTATATCAAACAGAATTAAAAAAGATATTTTTAATTTCAGTACAACATTTTAAATTTTAATAATGTACTTATAATCACGAGGCCAGACGTGGCGCAGGGTGGCAGGGTGACTGTAAAGTCACACTTCCTCTCCGATCCGATCCCCACTCGAGAAAATTAAATATTTACTTAAATTTATATTTCCATTTCTTCGCATTGGTGTCGAGGCAAAACACGGCGTTGAGTTCCACCACTCAACACAATGCCGCCAGAATTTGGCAGAAAATGGGGAACGGAGTGAACACTACGTTCCCTCCGCCTACCCGTCAGTGTGCGGGATACAGCGTGAAGCTGATTTTTTTTGATAAATAATCTTCGAGGCCAGTCGTGGCGCAGGGGCATAAATTGTGACTGTAACATGGACTAGTTGTGAGTTCAATCCCCACTCGAGGAAATGAAATAGTTATTTAAATTTATATATTTTCAATTCTCGGCTATGGTGTAGAGGAAAAGCGCGGCGATGAGTTCCTACAGAATTGTTAATTTAATTTTTAATTGTTAAATGTTTAGTGAAATCAAATATTTTTCATAGTTAACAAAGATTTATTAATACTGAACATAATTAAGTACACAGCATATGTTTTGCATTTTATACAATCCATAGTTACATCGGAATGTTATATAAATAGCTTTTAATTTATTTCTAAAAATAAATTCAGTCTTAAAATTACAAATGACCTATAAAATATAATTATTAATTAATTTCAAGATGTTGCAGATCAAAAATAATTATATTTTAGATATGCCTAAAATATTTTTTAAACTACTATGTAACCTTTTTAATTTACACATACTAAATTCTTATTTGTTAGTATGTAAAAAGGTTATTCTTATGTAAATTTTAAAGTGTTATTCCCACATAAAGGGCTAAAAAATGTACACCAACAAAAATTGCGTAATCATTTGTGTACACTAACAAACAAATCATTTTTACGGAACGGAACGACTATCTCTATGGTAATGTTAAAAACATATAACCAAAATACAGTCTAGTGTACACACTGTTTTATTCCTAAGAGCTATAATAACAATATAAATAGTGAAAATATAATAATAAAGCGGAAAACGTTGAAAGAAAAATTGAAAGCTTTAAAAAGAAAATAACGCATATGATAATTTTTGTATGAAAGGTATGCACGTCATTTATTAAAAAAAAATAATTTAAAACATAAGTAAAAACGTTTACTAGAGATTGTCTATAACCTTAGAGATATTAAAGTTTCAGAAAAATAAATAACTAATAATTATTATAAATTAACTGCTCAGTTGCACATCTTCCCAAATTTCTATAAAATATAGAAGTAGTTTTATTATATTAATAAGTAATATAGGATTATATTTTGGTTATTTTTTTTAAAGAAAATCACGGTGCTCTAAACAGCGATTCGAGTAGTTCGGGCTCAGTTAGGTCCTTTTTGTATTGTTGCGCAATGTCCTGTATAAGATGGCGTCTACGGACGTGAGGCGGCTGGTATCTGTGAAAAATAAAAAATATATTTTTTAACATTTATAAAGTGTTACGTTAGTTTAGTTCAAAGGCGTTGAGTGGTCAGAGCGCCTGGTCGGTTTCCAGGAGGCGCGGGTTGGAGTCCCGCTACGTTCAAAATTTTATACGTTTTCTAAATAAGTATAATAAATATACATTATCGCACATTAAAAAATAAACAACATACAAGTTCAATAATTATAAAAAAGTACAACAACGTAGCCTATTATAATGTTAAGTTAAGGCTATTGAAATACAAAAATATTTTAATTTCAATAGAGAGGGCGGCTGGAAGCTTTCTAACACCTGGGACCCACTCATCAAATCTTTGAAGTCTCAGACCCACCATACCAGAGGGCAAGATACAGTTAGCTCATTCTGCAAGAATCCAGGGCAGTACGCGAGGAAATTAAGAAATCGTTGGCGGTAGTTTGATATAGTAATTATGTCAACTGACAGACGAATGCCACTTCAGTCTACCCGTGACCACGGACTACTGCAGTGTTCGAAACGTCGGGTTTCCAAAAATGTATAAAAAAACTAAATATACGCGATTAATCCGGTTAAAATAGTTTTATTTAAAATGTGTAATAATCGCGAAAATCAAAGAACTTATTAACCTTTGGATGCTTCACCTTAAGATAGCTTTACAATATCATAATATTTATACTCAATAAACATTTTATAATTATAGTAAATATACTGGAAAAAATGTAAATATTTTGTAAATACGTAAAAAAAATTATTTAAATGTAGTCAACTCTCGTAATAAGACTAACGGATATTTTATTTATATTAATTCATTAAATCACGCTAGCGCCTTCTTATTTGAGGGTTCCGCGGGTTAACCTGCCTCGTACGCCGGACACACACACACACAGGGCGTGTTATAGCAATACGTGTTATAGAAGATAAAGATAGAAAGAGAGGAAGGATAGATAGAAGGGGAGGGTATAGGTAGGGAAAGGGTAGGGGAGAGGGGAGGCCATCTTCTATGGACTGGATATAGGTGTAACAGTGGTGGTTCAAGGATCCCGGGTCGCATACACGTATGCATCAGAACAAACATTAATCACGGCAACCTCTGGATACTAAATTATAATGTGTCCAAACGAGGTACTTGGCCGTACTGAGTGGCAATAAGAGGGTGCTCACAGGTCGGTGTTGAGGCGCGCGCGCCGCGCCAGGAAGCGCGCGGCGCGGCGCAGCGCGGCGGGCAGCAGGCGCGGCGCCACGAGCGCGCCGTCGGCCAGCGCGCCCGCGCCGCCGCGCACGCGCACGCGCGCCAGCCCGCCGCGCGCGCCCGACACGCACAGCGCCGCGCGCGCGCCCGCCGCCGCCGCCACGCCCGTGTCGCAGTACCGCGCCAGCTCGTCTGCGCGAACGGAGTACAGATATATATGTATTCAAATAAATTAACTATCTTTTCTATTTATACCAATGTAATAATAGAGTCCATTTCCAATTGTAGATTATTGCTAACCGGTACTTACCAATAGGCAGATTAAGATGATCTTCAAAGTCCTCCAGCCATATAATGAGAATTTTTGGCATAAAATCTCTGTTCCTTCTACCGCTGCCTAAGAGAGTAAAAACATAGATTCGTTCATAAGCTGTATTATTTTATTCAAAATATAGATTAAAGATGTCCAGCCGTAACTCAGGTGCAAGTGTGTGACTGTAAATACGATTGGTTTTGGATTCGCTCTCCATTTAAGGATAATGAAATATTTTTTAATTTCTGCTAACGAGCCAACCGCCGTGCCGTTGAGTTGGCTATTCGATTTTTTTTTAAATCTTTTTATATAATTAATTTTTTCATTTAAAATGTATGTTATAAACCAATATTCGATCATAATATTACGTACCTAGTTAGCTGGGATAAATTCGTTTTATACATGGTATATAGATAGCATAATACCCCATAATAAATTTGATGCGACGGCATCGAAGTAGTCAAAGGTCGGTTCAATCCAAGCGACAATGCTCTCGGTGACTCATTCGCCTTTCACTCACCATACCTGTTTTCGCTTACGCTTCGCTCGTATATTACACTTTAAAGATTCATAAATAGAATAGTAATAAAATATACCAGAAAGACCACTTGGTTGCGAAGGCGGCGGAGCAGTAGGCGCAGGTCGGTCCAGCTCAAGCGAAAGCGCTCTTGCTTGTTCTTTTGCTCTTCGCTCCCCTCGTTCGCTCTCGCTTACGCTTCGCTCGTAATTTACGCTCGTACCACTTCCGCTTGACACATCCCACCAGGAAGTGGAGGATTTGTCTGAAGTGCGGCTGTGAACGGTTTAATGATTCTGTAAGACTTTTTAACAATTAGTCATTTAAAATAACAATTAATAGCAACACACGCACTTATTTTTGTTGTTAGAAAGATGCTCACAGAAGTAGTAGTGTATTTAAATAATAAATAATATATCTAAAAATATTAAGACGCTCGTCATATTATACCATAGGGTATGGTTATAGGAATATTAACTATCATAAAATAAAATAAGCATTCTAACTTAGTAGAGAGACAGGAGCCATCGACGTCGGTGGTTTCTTCATCGCTGACCTCGTAGCCGGAGGGCACCACGAACGCGATCTCGTCCGTCGAGTCCGACCAGTAAAGCACCTATAATAGTATTCTACAATGCTGATATACCAAATGTGACAAATGTGACAAAAATAATATAACCAAATGATATAAAATATGTTATGTGGAGTGGAAATATTTATATAACAACGTAATTGTGTTTTTATGTAAAAACAAAAATAATATATTTACATTGTTAAAGTGTTATTCCACACTTAGGGAAAAAACGTTCTAGTTAGACGGAAGAAAGAGTATCGAGATCAAATATATCGAGGGGTATTGAGTACAGTATTGCTGACGAGTCGTCACCTGTTCCCTGCCGTCGTAGAGCGCGGGCGCGTTGGGCGGGAGGGGGGGCGCGGCGGGGGGCGGCGCGGGGGGCGCGTCGTAGCTGGTGCGCACGTGCCCGCTCCACCCCGCGTGCCCCGCCACGCGCACCGGCGTGCCCAGCCTGGCATTTACAACGGCAAATTAATAAATAAATAAAAATAAAATACTCTTTATTGTACACTAGAAATACAGATCACAATATTGAAAGAAACATAAATCAGTACAAAAAGGCGGCTTTATCGCTAAATGAGCGATCTCTTCCAGGCAACCTTTGGGTAGAGGAGAGAACTAATGAAATAGGTTGGGGTGTACATAGCAAATGAATACTTATATATTAAACCATAATAGCATAGAAACATACGTATAGAGGTATACATATACATATCTATAAATACATACATACATAGCATACATACATACATAAATACATACCTACATATTTACTTACATACAAACAAACATACATAAATGCATACACCGAACAATCAAAGATACTAGTTGAATAAACAAATGATCAATTTTACCCAGTATTATTCAAAGTACAAGATAATATACTTTTAAATAGTGAAAATAAAAGAGGGGACAACACGCCACCTTGCGGAACGCCGGCAAGCACCGAGGACCATTCAGAATAATCCTGAGTGAAACCAATCAATCACTTTAGGAGATATGTTAAGAGAATACATGATTGCCAGCAGAATATCAAAATCCACAGTATTGAATGCGTTACTGAAGTTAAGCAGAATCAACACAGTGACTTGATGATTTTCCATACCTCGGCGCATGTCATCTGATATGCTAACTAACGCAGTAGTCGTACTATGACCAGGCCTAAAACCAGACTGTAAAGGATTGAATAGGTTATTATTAGTTAGTTATTTACTAAGTTGTTGTTTTACGAGACGTTCAAGAACTTTCGATAGGAATGGTAAAATGGAAATAGGACGGTAATCAGAGAAGGAAGACGGATTACGGTTTTTAGGCAGTGGTGTTAGTTGAGCTTCCTTCCAACATTCGGGAAAAGTATCACTATTTATGGAAAAATTCAGGATAAACGTTAACACAGGAATCAGGATATCAAGGATTGGCCTAATCATCTTACGACTAATGCAGTCAGAGCCAACGGCATCAGAATCTATCGCCATTAATATTATTATTGAAATTTACACCCAAAATATATTGAAAATAAAGTAAGATTTCAAAACGGTATGAGACTCGCCCGCGCAACATCCTGACGAAGGCAGGCGCCAGGTCGCCCCTGCGCGCGTCGGCCACGATGCGGCGCGCGGCGAGCGGCGCGGCGGCGCGCACGTAGAACACGTGCACGGTGAGCGCGGCGCGGCTGCCCGTGGCGTCCAGGCGCCGCAGCGCCGCCGCGAAGCCGGGCGCCGCGCTGTCCAGCGCGGTGAGGCGCGGGACGCGGGCCTGCAAGCAAATTGCGGTACATGTTGGACACTACACTACCATATATAGCAAGGTAGGCAGACTGAGGAGAGGCGAAAAAGAAGAAAGAGTTTTTGCAGAGACTTTATTTACCAATGACAGTAAGTACACTCCACAATTTATAAAGTTCATTTGTTAAATATAATATTGGTAGAAACGCACTTTCCTTTAAGTGGGTCGAGCACGAAAAATATTCGACTCCGTATTGTAAACGTATCGAGGTAACGATACGATTACAAAGTTCGAAGCACGAACCATAGCGTATCGACTATCGAGGACTCGATATGATTAAGTAGGTGACGTCATGCTAACGAGACTTAGAGATGTCACTGAGCGAATGAAATGGACGTTCAAAAACCAAATAAAATAGTAAATGTTAAAACATTCAATTAAAATGTTTATTTATTTTAATTTACATTACAATTTACGTTGAAAATGAAGAAAAATCTATGAAAGTATTACGAAAAATATAAGTAAGTTATCAAGATTGGAAGAAATTCAATCCTTTTGTATATTTAAAACAATTGTTTCTAAACGAATCCACTTGACGCCCCGCCAATTATAGTTAAGTTTGTAATTGTTTTGTAATCATTAAGAGTAAATTCTTTATTATTAAAAAGGGCAATCGTGGCGCAGTGGCGCAAGGCGTGACTGTAAAACACTGGTCGTGGGTTCGATCCCCACTCGAGGAGATGAAATATTTACTTAAATTTATAGCTCTGGTTTCGAGGCAAAAGCGCGGCGTTGAGTTCTGCTACTCAACACGCAATTCCTACAGAATTCGGCAGAAAGTGGGGAACGGAGTGTCTTAACACTAGGTTTCCCCTGCCTATTCTGCTGTGTGCGGGATACAGCGTGAAGCTGATTATTAAAAAATAATAATGACCTACGTACAATATTTAACGATGGTGAAATTCATGAAAGCGTGAGTATAAATTTAATATGAATTAATTTTATATTTGAATAAGTTGTATTTAAAGTCTTAAAAATAAAAACATCTAATAATCAAAAAAAGTAAGGTATTATGAAAGTCGTATTTTAGGAATGGTGATTTATCTAAACCCTCAAAAGGTCCACGAGGACGCCTTTTTATTCAAAGGAAGTAAAAAGAATTAATGAATAAATTAAATAGTGGTGATTCGTATAGCGGCTGTCTTTGCATAGTGGACGTTATTTAATTATTGCTAAAATTACTAAACAATAGTCTAAAAACATGTACAAGTAAAAAAATCAAAAAGAAGTCCCAAAAACACTACAAATATTTTTAAAACTGCGATTTACTATGTAACGAAAGTGTTCTCACTGACAAATATTAACCGAACAAAGTCCCGACGTACTCGATGGCCAATCTTCGACGTTTTCGTTACAACGGGCGTTCGTGCTACCAATTTTCGTTTACTGCGTTCAAGTATCGCGCTATTCGAACGTAAGACGATACGTAAACTGTTCGTGCTGCCGTGAGCTAGTTCCTTTTACGCACGGTAGGGGCGCTGTTCAATTCCTATACAAATTGCTCTCGATAACGATACGAATACTTTTTCGATAGTTTTTCGTGCTTGGGCTACTGATCCTCTTTGGGCTATTTCCAGTTTTAGCATTGACTTGTAAGTTGTAATCCTTCCCAAGACGTGATACCATAACTAATAACGGAATGGCAGAAAGCAAAATAAACTCTTTTCACAATATTATACTGAAGATATAAGTTGCAAGAGTAGGAATCGCCTACTCAGCTGATGGAAACGAAATTGACGAACCGAAACTGACACTTTGTTAATTCACTTTGTGAATTCAGTGTAAGTGGATGATAATTCAGCCACTTATTGACTTTGTTACTAAACTAGACCGAAAAAACTAGAAAATAGAACACATCAGTCCAAGAGCTAGCTTTGAAGACGAGGACTGTGTCATTAGCAAACGTAATGATTTAATCATTTAACAAAGTTATTATAGATGTTGTATGTAAAATTGTTGATTGAAAGATTATGAAAGAACACAATGATAAATATTACAAAAGATATTGCTGGACAAGTTCCATTAATTTAATTTTAGATACATATTACCCATAACCATTGAAATTAAACTCGATTGTCCACCTCCTACGACCATATGATATGACTAAAGCTTAAATGGATAGAGAGAGTGGCTATAGCATAATTGGATATAGAGAAATGGCTATAACATAATGGCTACCTAATTAAAAAAAAAGATTAGTACATTTTTATTATTGAGTCGTAATTTACTATACTGCATAGTATTTCCCATAAGTTACATTTGTCACAATTGGCTAAGCATAGATCTACAGATTACAATTTTTTTTGTTTGTTATAATGCCATTTACCATATATACGCACCTTTTTTTCACCACCAATATTTAAATATCCAAAATGAGACAGGAACAGTCTCGCAGTCTGAAATTCCGTCACTGGCTCAGGTGGTACATATTCTTCCGGTGTCTGAAAATAAAATTTTAGGTCATATTATTGTAGTTTCATTTAAATCCGTTCAGTAATTATATATAAAAACAAACACCTATCTCTAGATACTTTCATATTTATTATATTTAGTAGGAAAATGTCTATAAAAATAAAACTGAAATCTCACCACATTATCTTCTGCTTCTCGCACGCGTCTCTCGAGTGCCGCTTGCTGTTCCAACAGACGGAACAGCGTGGGCGCCTCCGGGTCGTTGAGCTGACGCAGCACCGCGTCCAGAGAGGGGAACGCACTGTCGCTGTGGATACAAGTCGCGTTTAGTTAGTCGGTCTGGTAACGGGGCGAGGGGTAGGGTGTGGGCAGCAGCACGTACACGGCGCAGGCAGGCGGCGCGGGCAGCGCGCGGCAGGCGGGCGCGGGGCGCGCGGGCGGCTCGGCCATGGGCACGGGGCGCGCGCACGCGGCGCCCCCGCGCACGGCGCAGCGCGGCGCACCGCGCATCGACAGCGACCACGCGTAGCGGCCCCAGCCGCAGCGGAGTATTACTGCAAGGTACATATTACATATTTAGCATTACTTTAAAATAAATACTGTTTCTATGAATCGTAATAACGATTCTTATGAAGATAATGATTTACAACATGAGTGGTGCGCAGGTCTCACCGACGACGGTGGGCTGCGGCTCCTGGCTGTTCCCGAGCGGCTCCTCGAGCAGCGACAGCAGCGTGCCCGCGTCGGCCACGAAGTGCCGCAGGCGGCCGTGCCCCAGCGCGCTCAGCCAGCGCTCGTCCAGGCGGCACCAGCCGCCGCCGCCGCTGCCCGACCCCACCTGACGGAAAAGTCAAACAATTTAATTTCCTCTTATACTTAAAGTAGTTTGCTACACTAATTGTGCGAGTAGGGATTGGATCCCCAACTCACAACTGTGATACAAATCGAAATTATCAAACTAAATTTTTATCTTTAAAGATGTTACCTGTTCTAATATCAGCATTAATAGCGACTCAGCAGCGTCTCTCACCCTCATAGACACCGGCTTTAATTCCTTTTCGTCTTTCATTTTTGGGGGCTCTCCTGGTTTTCCTGTGACATACCACACATTTTATTAAAGTATTGTATTATAAACAAAATTATGTTCACCGCTATTTATGTATAACAAAAATTTTATCAATTTAAATTTATTGTATAAATTAACGTCAAGGGAAACAGGTTTTATTAAATTACGTAAACGTGCGCACGCACGCACTCACACACACACACGCACACACACACACACACACCCGCTCTCTCTTACACGCACGCACACACACACACGCACACACTCACCCTGGCTCTTGGAGCCGGACATGCCGAGCTCGACGACCTCGAGCAGCGCGGCGAGGCAGGCGGGGTCGGCCAGCAGCGGCGCGCACAGCCACGCGGCGAGGCACGTGTAGGCGCCCACACGCACGCACACACGCACGCACACACGCACACACACGCACGCACGCACACACTCACCCTGGCTCTTGGAGCCGGACATGCCGAGCTCGACGACCTCGAGCAGCGCGGCGAGGCAGGCGGGGTCGGCCAGCAGCGGCGCGCACAGCCACGCGGCGAGGCACGTGTAGGCGCCCACACGCACGCACACACGCACGCACACACTCACCCTGGCTCTTGGAGCCGGACATGCCGAGCTCGACGACCTCGAGCAGCGCGGCGAGGCAGGCGGGGTCGGCCAGCAGCGGCGCGCACAGCCACGCGGCGAGGCACGTGTAGGCGCCCACACGCACGCACACACGCACGCACACACGCACACACACGCACGCACGCACACACTCACCCTGGCTCTTGGAGCCGGACATGCCGAGCTCGACGACCTCGAGCAGCGCGGCGAGGCAGGCGGGGTCGGCCAGCAGCGGCGCGCACAGCCACGCGGCGAGGCACGTGTAGGCGCCCACACGCACGCACACACGCACGCACACACTCACCCTGGCTCTTGGAGCCGGACATGCCGAGCTCGACGACCTCGAGCAGCGCGGCGAGGCAGACGGGGTCGGCCAGCAGCGGCGCGCACAGCCACGCGGCGAGGCACGTGTAGGCGCCCACACGCACGCACACACGCACGCACACACGCACACACACGCACGCACGCACACACTCACCCTGGCTCTTGGAGCCGGACATGCCGAGCTCGACGACCTCGAGCAGCGCGGCGAGGCAGGCGGGGTCGGCCAGCAGCGGCGCGCACAGCCACGCGGCGAGGCACGTGTAGGCGCCCACACGCACGCACACACGCACGCACACACTCACCCTGGCTCTTGGAGCCGGACATGCCGAGCTCGACGACCTCGAGCAGCGCGGCGAGGCAGGCGGGGTCGGCCAGCAGCGGCGCGCACAGCCACGCGGCGAGGCACGTGTAGGCGCCCACACGCACGCACACACGCACGCACACACGCACACACACGCACGCACGCACACACTCACCCTGGCTCTTGGAGCCGGACATGCCGAGCTCGACGACCTCGAGCAGCGCGGCGAGGCAGGCGGGGTCGGCCAGCAGCGGCGCGCACAGCCACGCGGCGAGGCACGTGTAGGCGCCCACACGCACGCACACACGCACGCACACACTCACCCTGGCTCTTGGAGCCGGACATGCCGAGCTCGACGACCTCGAGCAGCGCGGCGAGGCAGGCGGGGTCGGCCAGCAGCGGCGCGCACAGCCACGCGGCGAGGCACGTGTAGGCGCCCACACGCACGCACACACGCACGCACACACGCACACACACGCACGCACGCACACACTCACCCTGGCTCTTGGAGCCGGACATGCCGAGCTCGACGACCTCGAGCAGCGCGGCGAGGCAGGCGGGGTCGGCCAGCAGCGGCGCGCACAGCCACGCGGCGAGGCACGTGTAGACGCCCACACGCACGCACACACGCACGCACACACGCACACACACGCACGCACGCACACACTCACCCTGGCTCTTGGAGCCGGACATGCCGAGCTCGACGACCTCGAGCAGCGCGGCGAGGCAGGCGGGGTCGGCCAGCAGCGGCGCGCACAGCCACGCGGCGAGGCACGTGTAGGCGCCCACACGCACGCACACACGCACGCACACACTCACCCTGGCTCTTGGAGCCGGACATGCCGAGCTCGACGACCTCGAGCAGCGCGGCGAGGCAGGCGGGGTCGGCCAGCAGCGGCGCGCACAGCCACGCGGCGAGGCACGTGTAGGCGCCCACACGCACGCACACACGCACGCACACACGCACACACACGCACGCACGCACACACTCACCCTGGCTCTTGGAGCCGGACATGCCGAGCTCGACGACCTCGAGCAGCGCGGCGAGGCAGGCGGGGTCGGCCAGCAGCGGCGCGCACAGCCACGCGGCGAGGCACGTGTAGGCGCCCACACGCACGCACACACGCACGCACACACGCACACACACGCACGCACGCACACACTCACCCTGGCTCTTGGAGCCGGACATGCCGAGCTCGACGACCTCGAGCAGCGCGGCGAGGCAGGCGGGGTCGGCCAGCAGCGGCGCGCACAGCCACGCGGCGAGGCACGTGTAGGCGCCCACACGCACGCACACACGCACGCACACACTCACCCTGGCTCTTGGAGCCGGACATGCCGAGCTCGACGACCTCGAGCAGCGCGGCGAGGCAGGCGGGGTCGGCCAGCAGCGGCGCGCACAGCCACGCGGCGAGGCACGTGTAGGCGCCCACACGCACGCACACACGCACGCACACACGCACACACACGCACGCACGCACACACTCACCCTGGCTCTTGGAGCCGGACATGCCGAGCTCGACGACCTCGAGCAGCGCGGCGAGGCAGGCGGGGTCGGCCAGCAGCGGCGCGCACAGCCACGCGGCGAGGCACGTGTAGGCGCCCACCACGCACGAGTGCAGGTCGCGCGAGTGCGCGGGCGGCGGCCGGTTGCACTGCACGTTGATGTAGTCGCATATCCAGCGCACGGCGCGTTTGCGTTCTATTGCCTCTGTTGTCAAATTATTTTGTGGTACTTACATTAAAAAACTTTAAACTATGTCACATTCATCAATAATTTTCAAGTGTAAAAATGCACGATGTGTAACGTCACACAAGGTGAGGTAGGACGTTTTATTAATACGACCAGCAGAAACAAGTACGAAGGAGTGAAGATGTAATAGAATTTCTATGACGTAATTTGTGCACTAATTAACATAGACTCAGAGCAAATGGCGAACCTAGTACATATCGTCCTTCAATTTTGCCTAATTCAGAAACATTGTTTAAAAATATTACCGCGATTTATTTTATGCAGCATCGAGTTTCGCCACTCAACACGCAATGCCTCTATAATTCTGCGAAAAATGAGAAACGGAGTGTAGTAACACTATGTTCGCTCTGCCTACTCTGCTGTTTGCGAAATACAGCGTGACGAAAAAAAAAAGTGATTATTCCTATTAAAAAATTCAACGACTTATCATATCAAAGTAATTACTAATTACTCCTTTGAATTATTTTACACTTACCAATCATAAATTCTGAATGGCATGCAATCAAGAAGTTCATATTAATTTAACTTAAACAGTGTTAAAAACAATTAAGTAAACACTATAACAACGTACCTGGTTTAGTGGAATGTAACTTAGCGAGTCCTGACAAAAGTTCTAGGGCTGCGAGCGAAACTTGCAAGTCTCCTTTCCACGACGATATGAGGCGATGACACACCAAGTATGTTGCACGAACTACTAACGCTGAACCTATAATATTATTTTATAATCAAGCACAATACGTTTTAAGTAAAAACAAGTCAAAAATATTATGGTTACTGGTGTACTCCTAAATGTTAAAGGTACCTAATGTTGGAAAATAGTCATTACTATTTAAAAAGATACTCAACATATTTAGATATGAATATAGTGTAACAAATATAAAAATTAAAAATCTAAAGGGCTACTTTTTTACCTAAATATAATAATTTCTAATATGTATTCCATATCTTATAATATACAATGCATAAACAACCAGAGAGTACCAACAAGTAGAGAGAAATTTAATATTTTGCTTAGCATATTGAAAATAGTAATATTTTGTTTAGATATTTTTTTACATAATATAATTATACTCCTTTCGTATACTTTAAAAATATTAAACATGATCACATTAGACATGAAAGTGTAGCCCAGAAGGTCTAGGCTGAGCTTTGCAGTTGTGTGAGTGTATAACATATATAGTAAGATCGATTTCTGAAAAGTCAATGCTGAAGTTGTATCAATCATTGTAAAGAAACGGACAAATTTATATGATTAAAAAAAAGAATGAAAATTCCAAACATAACACTGTTCTTCATGACATAACCGAATGATTAGTTACTAAGTCGAATGACACATCAAAAGTTCATTTACACAAATGCAAAGCTCAATTTAAGCCTTACGAAATGTACACTATGTTATACATATATAAATACAATATTAAAAGATACATTTATCAAAGAAACATCAACAAAAAAAGTATTGTAACTTACGTAAATACGTACATTAAAATTAATGCATGCTGTTAGTACGTGATATTTATTAATATGATTAAATAAAATTTAAATAAAAACATTTATTATTTTATGACGAAAACTAATATCAGCAAGCATTTTATAAAAAACATAAAACAAATAAGCGACACGTCATATTATAACGTGTTATGAGGTGATATTTGTATTTTTTTTTGGAAAATGATTAAATTTCATTTCTTGATAAATAGTTATCAATAGAAGTAAGTTTTTTAATCAAAACTACCAGTAGTTTTCTTTAATAGGATAATTCATTTAAATGCCTTTCTATTTTAATTCTTAAAATATTGAAATATAACAATCATAAACCAACAATTAACAAAATTCAAATATCAACCCTCATTTTAGCAAAATAAATTATAAAAATTACCGAAAAAAGGCGAAGATGGGTCTAACTCCCTAACATCGGCCGCGTAGTCGTCCTGCGAGGATTCGGCGCTGGCCGGCCCGCTGCTGTCCGACCGCGCTAAAATGATCCCCAGTGTAATCAAATTGTATATCAACTTGGGATCTCTTCAATTTGGCTGATTATTATTTTGCCAAATATTGTTTTTTTCTTTAATATGTTTTTAATAATATTTTGTTTAAACTGGCGCTGCAGTTCGACGGCGCAAAAATGATGCCCTAGATTATCAAATTGTATATGAAACTGGGGTCTATTTTATTTGGCTTCGTTTTATTATAACATACTGTTTCATATTTTTATTATAAGTTTTTGTCCTAATTTAACTTTACTGTATTTTTACTAAATGCTGTTATTGAATATAAAAGAACAATAGTAGAATAACCTTCTTAGAGGTTACCTTTATGCTACCAAATCCTGTCTTAGTCTTTATTATTAAATGAGTAACAACCAATTTTATGTCGTATGATATTTGTAATAACCCTCGTTTACAAATTATATTTATGGTTAGAATTTATAATAGTTTGTATGTTTTTTTTTTCATAGTAAAATAATAATAATAATGGTTATGTGTTAAAACCCGCATTAAATGCTTAAAGCAACCAAAACGTAGCATGTGCCTTATCGTTGTAACCAAATAAATGTATGTGTGACAGTTGGGCGTGATGGTGTGAAGTATACTTTGTTCATGTATAAATTAAAATGTATTAAAAGTTTATAAAACATAAATTTTACCTGTTGTTGCTCACTAAAATCCTCAATTCCATTTGATTATAACAAATATTTAAATGTAATATTTCGTAAAATAAATCATAAGTTTTAAATTTTACAACATATTTTGTATCTTATTTAAGTATACAATATACAATTGTATTCATTTTATAATATAAAATATATTATTCAATCTTATTTGTATTATCTGTGGTAACAACAGAACGCAGAACACAGATACAACGCGCTGAGCATTGGTAAAACGTGCGCGTTTTAATTGACATTGCTTGTCTAGTTCTAAGTTTAAAAATTAAAAAAAAACAACCAAGCCAACCTTTACTCTCCCCCGCAGTGGGCGCGGAGGGCGCGGACGGGGCGGACGCGGGCGGGGAGGCGGGCGCAGCCGCGTTGTGCCGCACGCACAGGTAGAGGGCGCTGAGCAGCGGTACTGCCAGTGAGTCTGACGCCTCCGCTTGTACTGCCCCCACGCACACGAGGGCGAGGCGACCGCGCGCGTAGTCACCGAGAGTCATTCCTGCACTAGTTCATTTACAAAGTGTAAAGGCAAAGAAGCTTTGTGTAAAGAAAAAAATCAAGATAACTTCACTTTCATCAGTACAGTCTTAACAATGTGGTCGTGATAGACAGTGAACGTCAGGACCTTACACCGCCACGTCATTTTTCACCTAAAGATTACCTTTCTTTTTGTTCAACTCTTCTCCTTTCTCCATAAAAATATAGACGTAAGAACGAAATTTAAATAACATATATAAGCAATAGAAATAGTGATTAACCCACCTCAACTTTTATATCATATCATCATTGAAACGTGAAGTTCATATTATAATAAATACATTTTACATAATATTTCTGCTATTTACTTATATTATACTAACTATTCATTACACCCAGGGAACTCTGGCACAGGCAGCCCTCTATAGTGATAGGGGAAGGCGACCAGAGACAATAACAAACTGATAGCGGCTTTTCGCAACTCTCGTTTGTCTATAGCCCCACATTCTAACTTCGGTTCGCGTTCAGTAAGTATCCGATCTAGGGCATTTATATAGTCGGGCACTAGCACTAGTACACCGTCTAGGTCGATCCTGGAAATTAAAAGGTTTTTTTTTAAATATTTAAAAAAATACAATATTTTGTTTGTAAAAATAGGGAAATAGCGTTGAGACACTTATTTTTCCACGCATCTTCCAATTTTTCGAGACATTGTAAGTTGAGTGGTGGAACTAAATACTGCGATTTGTCTTGTTATTAGCGCAAAGAAATATAGTAAGTTCTTTCAAGTAGGAATCGGGCCTACAATCGTCTAAAGCACCACACACTCCTAAATTTAAATGTTTAATAATATGAATAAGTAAAAATAAATATAAACCAACCTGAATATATCCTCCGAATGTCTTACAACAGCGGCGGCAACTGCGCGGTCGCGCAAGCCGCGCTGCAGCGCTGCATACGAGCGGGCCAGATACGGCGCGAGCACTTGTTCACGGCATTGCTTAGCGCAGAGGACGCGACACAGCGCACCTAGCGCTACAGCGCGACCTGACACACAATTACAATTGAATGCTGTTATTTTATCTGTGATTATTTATTACTAAGTTTAACAAGGATAAATAAGAGTCATGTATAGCAAATGACCCTCTAAACGAAGAAGGGAACTGACCGCATGTACAGTGGGATACATTATTATAATCCTTCCTCGATAAATGATAATCCTTCCTCGATAAATGGACTATCCAACCCAAAAAGATTTTTTCAATTCGCACCAATGGTTTCTAAGAAATTACTAATAAACCTTAATTAGAGTTTTATCCTCATATTATATAGTCGTAATACAATCTAAAGCAAAATGGCCGAATCCTACCATAAATAAAAAATATATATATCAAAATTAAGATTGAACTAAAATTCTTTTCCACTGACAAAAAAATATATTTACCTGCTTGATAGCTGCTCATATTAAGTTTCAACGCCGCATCAGACAACGAGGCGGGTGGTGGAGTCCCTTCTGATCGTTCTGACAACATATATGACAATTTTATTATTATTACAGTGCAGTCGAAGAGTCGTGGCTGGTCTAGCGTTACAGCTGCGGCTTAGATGGCTACACAGATTTAATTGTAGGATCTATCTTACTTTGGTTATTTATACCCTATAAGAACCAGGCAAAGATAACCGTCTTTCCTTTCCCCATACACCACTGATGTATGAAGGTCATTCATGTTGCGTGCTGGAACTCAATGGCGCTTAGCCTTGGCACCTTGGTTCAGCAAGGAAATCAAAATATAAAATAATTAATTCTTCCGAGTAAAAATCGGAGGCACGACCTTATGGAAGGTTTAAAAAGATAATATAATGAAGAAATGACTGCAACTAAATAAATTCCTTTAAATTTAAAAAATAATAACTTAATCAACTCACGTTGATTATTATTCACAGGAGTGGTACCAACAAGCGCGGCTTCGAACAGCCACTCTCCGAAAAGGTGGAATATCGAGTTCACTTTAGGTCGCAGAGGTGTGAGTGGCGGCTTCTCAATTTCGACAACTGTAACAAAAATAATATATTATGTTAATTGATTATTATGTTAATTGAGAATTATAATTTTTTAGCTTCACGGTGTATCCCGCATGAAGCATAGCAGGATAAACCCAGTGTTAAAATACTCCGATCCTATTAAGACTTTATTTTCGGACTTTTCTCCGTATTCTGAATGCTCATTACGTTTTGAGTGGCGAAATTCAACGCCGCACATTGTCTCGTTACTAGAGCGACGAATGAAAATATTAAATATTTCATTTCCTCGAGGGGGAATCAAAGCCATAACCTGTCGCGTTTACAGTAGCGCTTGTTCCCCTGCGCCTGACACCAGGAATCAGGATCTTTAAATAATAATACAATGATATATTCACATTTTACCTTGCGAGGTAATAGAATTGGGTGGCGTGGCTGGAACTACACTAGAAGGTCTGCTGGTTAAACCAATCAACGACGACCGAGGAGTACCTGTTTATATTTGACAAATAATAAAATTTTATGACATAAAACTGAAAATTAAAATAATGTTATAAATACAAAAATTGTAATATGATGAAAAAATCAGCCTTTTTGCAAAAAAACCGTGACAGACTAAAATACAGTGCAGTTAAGCAAGAAAAAAGCTGAGTGCAATATCTAGTAATACTTCTAAGTCTACATTTGCTACTATGTTTCAAACTAAATGACAGCCCAACTAATGACTGAAACAAAATGAAATTATAAAAGTTTGTAGTAATAAATTAAGCATAAACACTTATATTTTCATTAAATTGTCAAAAATGTATATGTATAATTAAATGATTAAACTTTTCAAAAGATAAAATATTTTATTTCTTGTATTTATGTTTATTTATTATATGTAATAATTATGTAAAGTGTGGAAAATTATAAAAAACAACTAAACATGCATTTTACATGGAGTAAAACAATTTGCAACTGCTGCATGTACAATGCATTAAAACAAAATTTAAAAATAAATAAAATTTGGGCAAAAAGTACATAGTGAAAAGTATACAGATAGGGTAACATTAATTTCCAACCGAAATATTATAGTTCAGGTCAATAAAATGTCTAGCCAAGGCAGTATTTTATACATTTAATAAAATTATATATAACTTATCACTGTCTGTACATGGCTTGTTTGTCGGTTTGTCAGTTTGTCTGTGAGTTTGGTCACGTAAATATCAGAAACGGCTTGACTAATATAAATACAGTTTTCGTTTCAGTAGTGACAAAAATGCTTAAAATAGCTGTTTTATTGAATTTTATTTTTTTTTTTTATTTTAAGATTTTGTTTACAATGTGTAGATATTGTCTTTAAAATGATAATGTTATTAGAATACGAAAGTAATTAAGGCTTCTAATTAAATAGTTTAAGTCGATGTAATGGAGTGGAAACAATAAAAAAAACATGTTAACCAAATTAACGACCTAAAACTAATAACGGTACGGTCGACATATCGAGGGCGCCCTGAACTTAGCTGTAGATGACAGTGCAGATTTGATTTTTTTTACGGTCTCCTCCCGATTGAACAATGCGTAAAAGCGGCCACGACTCGTCGACCGTACTGTACACCCATATAAAATCCTAAGCATACTTTTGTCAGCCGGCTTGTCCCGCGGGCGGGTCGCACTGAACGACTTGGCGAGGCGGCGGTGAGGCGGGGGCGTGGCGTCCTCCTCGCCCTCCGCGACCCCCGCGCCGCCCGCCGCACCCCCCGGGACACCCCCCGGGACACCCCCCGCACCCTCCACCGTCCAGCGTTCCGTGCTGCACCCTGTCATACGGTCACCACGCCGCTACGCTACTTATTGGTTGTGATGTTGTGATGGATTCGCACATATAAAGTGTATTGTGTGTCATTAGCTGTAGCTATTTATATAGTGTATTTTATTTGTAAAAGCAGTATAAGTTTATTTATAATTAAGTTTGAAAATTTTAAATTTATGGGTACTTTAAAACGTTTAGTACAAGGAGGACGAAATTTATCAAAAATGATATACAAATCTTAATGTAATTAATTGAGGAGATCAAAGGAAATCAATAAGTCTTAATTGTATGTTTTCCTTTTCATATAAATTTCTTAGTTTCATGGGACAGTTTTTGTCGTGTTATGTAAAGTGAATCCACCACTAACTAACTACAACCACAAATAATATAATAATTTTCAATGTTTATAGTATACTAAAATAAAAAAAAACAGCATTAACATGCGAAACTTCACATTTAAAAATTATAATATATTATCTGTGTAATGTATTAACTATATAACAAAATAGAAAGAATTTAATAAAAAAGAAAATCGTAACGTAATCTTTGATTTCATTATCGAGGTATACTTTTATTTTCTTTGAAAATTAAAAGGACATTTATCTTTCTATAAAGCAATATAGCCTAAAAAATTGTACACATTATTAATTAAGCAAAAATACAGCTATATATATTTTTTAAACATCTAACCATTAGAAGATACCCAGAAGAATTGTGCTACCAAATAAAGTCATTAAGTAGTGATAAGTATTAGGAATTAAAAAATATTGTGTTATTTTTTTAAACGGACGTCGCTATTTTCTTGTTATAATTGGAAAAAAAAAATCTTATCTTTGATTTAAAAAAAAACCTCTCATGCATTCCAAGCTACGAAACAAAATAAGTTAAAAATAAAAAAAAAATAACAAACAAAAAAATATTTCACTCGTTCACACGAATCACAGACACATAAGAAACAATTCTTAACATTCCAATTTCAAATTTAAACTTAATTTCGACCAAACTAAAATAAAAACATTTAAAGATCTAATTTCAAATTGCGAAACACATTATATCTAAGTTTCCAAACCAATCGAGTAAAACAAAACAATAGATTACTCACCGAGGAAAGCGTCGACGTGCGCCGCAACACCGAGCATGGCACGATGGAAAATGTGCGCTAGTGACGTCACCCACATCTCCCGTGACTCTTTACCTTCCTCTTTGTCTTCTGTCATCCAATGCTGCGAATATGAAAGTACTAATTATTATTAATAATAACAATGTACAAAACCTCTTTATTCAGAAGGTACAATAAACAGCTACCACGTCGCGCGTGGGCATTGATGCTGGGCATCGTTGAAGTGACGACCATCGCTTCTTTTCTTCGTTCGTGAGTCCTCATCCTTTGTAACAACTTCACTTATAAACCAAGATTTTTGCACAAATGCGAAACGACTTCTGTTACATCTTGAAACACGTATGTAAACAAGGTTAAATGTACAAGTAAATATACCAACAGTCAGTACAGTATGACTCCTTTATTCACCACCAGTGAAAGGTATACAGGATTACTCTAGAGCAGTCAGTTTTCCCTATGGAGTAAGCAAGAGGCCCAATAGTTAATGCGTCGGGATAGCCTCGTGACGGTTGATAACAAAATATTTGTTTTGGACTCAAAGAAGTTCTAAATTAGATTCCGTAAATAATTGTATTTTTAACGAATACCAAACAGAAACAATAATAATTTAGCAAAAGTTGTACCTGAAAGAACAACGGTGTATTAGTGATAAGGTGAAACTTGGTGAGATCTACTGGGTTGCCTATAGTGTGCAACATGCGGTACCAGCTCTGCGTCACCGCTTCCGCGCTCATATCCGCCGGTACTAGGTTCGCATCTTCTTCTCCTGAAAAAAATGAACTTTATCAGGTTGTGGCCTACCCGAAGTTAGCAGACTTTACGTATATATACACATTGTATTTGACCTATGGGCATGGCGGGGTACAGCGGCCCGTAGGCGTGCTGCAGCAGGCGCGCCGTGAGGCACAGCGACACGCGCGTCCACTGCTCCGTGAGCGGCGCGCGGTGCCGCCAGCGCACGCACTGCTCGCGCAGCGTGCGCCACAGCGCGGGCGACGGGAAGCACCTGGAACGCCGACCATAAGTAACGAGAGCGTTCCTGACTCGTGGAATTCAAGAAATTAAATAAAAACAACAAAAATAACTACAGTTCTATCCTATATATGATATAATATGACTGATATCAAAACATCATATTTGAATGTAAGCTATCCGCAGTACTCGTGTTCTATAATTTATTAAAGAAGTGTATTATTATAGTATTAAAATGCATCTCAACTTTGAAAATAATCAACTTGTCGGTGTTTTTACGTGTCAAGTATTTAGCATTATTATTAAAAATTAAGAACATAATTTATGGTATTTATACTAACTATAAACTGTAAAATGGGGTGAATGAAAACATTAATTTGAATTTGAAATGAGATTTTTACAATGTTCCTGGATTTAAATGTAAAAACAATGTTTGATTATTATATTCGTTTATTTTCATTTAAAAATTTATGAAGTAACTATCCATGGTACTTTTATATAGCACGCACACGTCAATTAAGTCCATGCTGAATCGGCGGAACTATACGTTGCGTTTTGTTGTGTTACCAGAATGCAGAAAATAAAACTAATTATTCCACCCAGCAGAAATCGAACCCACGAGCGTCGCATCTACAGACATACATAATGCCGTAATATTTTTGTTATAATTTAATAAGTGTGACTATTTAAAAATAAAAAGCCGAAGTTTATTTACATATTTTTATTTACATTACAAAAAGTGTATGAAAAAAATATTCTACGAGTTAAAAACAGATACATCACTTTTAACTATAGGTATCTATAAATAGGATTAATTACTAAGTAGATAAAATATTCAGATAGTGATGACAGACATGAATGCTATGAATAATTTATTCCTTTTGTGTCCTGTTTTGTCATTTGTTAGATAAACAAAAACATAATATCATATTACTATAATTATATAAACAACAAGTAATATGTCCCACATGTTCTGACACTCCGTCCCGCTGTTTTATTATTCCTACATTTAGAAATTCACAATATCTCATTTCCTAGAATTTAAATCGATCACGACCATTGCGTATACAGTCAGACGCTTGTACAATATGACGGACCCAATATCTATAAAGCAAAAATAAACTTTAAACTAATCACATGATTACATCTAACAAAAAAAAAACAAACACAAACCTATGACACGCCAGTATCCACACTTCGAACAGCACACACAGCACTCTCTCGCATAACTCCTCGGCCGCACCCAGCAAGGGTCCGGGCGGCGCCAGCAACGCTGCTGCTGCTGCCAGCAACAGGAGAAGAAGGGAGCGCCACTCCCGCGCGCCCAGAGACCCGCTGTCAGCCAGCATGCGGGCGAGGCGGAGAACACGATGGCAGAGCACCGCGTGCTTGCTTATTAAGTTGCCGCCTAGTGATTATTTTTTAATTGTTAACTTTGAATTTGGGACTGAAGCGGTATATAATGTTTAAATAGATAAAAAAATAACATTAAGCTTGTTTTAATGGTCTTGTCCCCAGATGATTAACAAAAGTCTAAGCACATACAGAATGTATGACAAGGTGATGAAATAATAAAATTTTATAAATATATACAAAATTCACACAAGCAGTAACGTTTTAATTTTAATAGCTTTTACATTTTTCATGAGCCAATTAAAAAAAAATTCAGGCACCTCTTGCAATCAACAGAGTAAAAAAATGTGATAAAAGCAACAAAATGATTCCACTTTATATATAGAAATAATTTCATAAGTAACCTCCAATTAAAAAATTATAAAAAAAAAAACAATCGGACTATTCACAATGACATTACAATTTTTTACAGCACTCACCTAAGTCCGTTTGGTAAATAAACGAAAGTGCTTGAAAAGAAAATTTAAAAACTTTAAACTCAATCTTAGAAAACATAACTTATATATGTTACTATATATATATATAGATTCTACAATTTGTGTAGAGCTGCTATATTCTAAAAACTAAATTTATTTCCTCTAGGGAAATAAAAAATAATGAGAGTGGTAATAAAAAATGTGAGTGAGGCCAGTCATAGCGCAGGGGCACAAAGTGTGACTGTAAAACCTGGTTGTGGGTTCGATCCCCAGAGAAGATGAAATATTTACTTAAATAGATCCCGAGAATATTTACTTAAATATAGAGAATATTTACTTAAATATTTACTTAAATAGTTCCTGAGAAGATGAAATATTTACTTAAATTTATATTTCCATTTCATTACTTTGGTGTAAAGGCAAAGCGCGGCGTTGAGTTCTGCCACTCAACACACAATGCCTCCAGAATTGGACAGAAAGTGGGGAACGGAGTGTTTTAACACTAGGTTCCCTCTGCCTACCCTGCTATGTGCGGAATACAGCATGAAGCTGATTTATTTAATTTTTTTATGATAATAAAAAAAATGAACCCTGCTGTACACAATGATGTACTATTGTGTACAGCAGGGTTCATTTTTCATTAAGACTAAGAAAATATTCTTTCTTTTACCTACATGCTATATTCCAGAGAAAAAAGATTAAGATTAAGATTCTCTGTTCCCATTAACCACTTACATCCTTCCCCAGTTCCCGCCAAATTCTGGAGGCATTATGTATTGAGTGGCGGAACTCAATTCCGCGATCTGCCTTGTTGCTAGAGCAAGGAATTGAAAATATTAAATAATTTATTTTCTCGAGGGGGAATCAAACGCACAAGTTGTCATGTTTACTGTCACGCGTATGCCCGCTCCTGTAGCACATCTGATCTTAAATAGTTATTAACAAACTTTAATATATCACAACTAGCCATAAAAATTTTGAAAATCAAACTTACTTTCATTAGGCCGTGGTACAAACAGATTGTGAAGGTGATTAAATATCTTATTAGCATATCTGTGAGGTTCTGCAGCTAATGGTGGTGGTACTGCAGGCTGTGGGGGATGAGCTGGAGCGGCAGCTGCTGACGCCGGTAAGAGGGCAGAGAGCCATGAGTAGCAGATATTCACGCAAGCCCGCAGAGCTTCATGTTCAGAGAGGGGAAGAGACAATCCATAGCGGATAACTTCTAATACCCATTCTACCTGTAAATATAATTTCTCGTTATTGTTAAATGTTAAAAAACATGTAGAAAGGGGGATAAAGTTGGTCACGTCCGTAGGACTCTGATCTTGTAAATTTAAACCTCAACAATCCGGTCTTTGCAGTCATTTCTTGTGAGGCTGGGGTCTACACTTTATCACCCGGACCAAGAGGTAGACCACCTCAATACAATAATTACCCTAGTCCAAAGGTGAGGACTGCAGCGAAAGAGAAAGATGTTAATGAACTCCCAAAAGTTATAGAATCAGTATGCGATCCCAAACTATAAAATAAGAAAGTTAACATAGAAGACCCTCGTAAATCAAAAACAATTGTCCAATGTTAGTTAGCACTGCCAACACTATATATAGTCATTCCAACTGCATGAGGCTTTATAGATGTGTCAAATGCAGTGAAGGACACAAAACTTCAGACTGTCCAAAGAAAGATTGCAACACTCCTGCTAAGTGATCCTTGTGCTCGCTCGACCATCCAGCAAAACTATAAAAGTTGCTAGGTGTACTTGGAAATTACATCTAGAAAAGATTACCCTTTCTGGATTTGGAAATGTTGAACTGTCATGTAAATTATTTTGGTTTTATTTTTAAACATAAATGATGATGAGTTTATATAAGCCAGTATAGATTTAGGTACTTGTAGTTAATTTCATCATGTCTTTCTAATGTGATAGGTAAGATATACTTACTTAGAAAACATATAAAAATTAGAATGTAGCATAGCATTGTAATTTAAAATTTTTATACATTTTCCAAGTAAGTATTTTACTTTCCTAGGTGTGGAACATTTTTAAAGTGTTACTTTACCTAGGATACCTATGACATTAGAAAGACATCTATACTGGCTTATATAAACTCATCATCATTTATGTTCTCTATGAACATGCAGAAATAATCAGTAGCAAACTTATGTTCAAGACCTATTCCCTACTAATAATGGAGAGCAATAATGTTACATGATATAGATTTTTTATTTTTCTGTCTCTATCAGTAAACAATACATGATTCTGTTCTTAACTTCCTGCCCATTTTGAAGATATATAAGTAACAGTATGCTTTGTCTAAGTGCACTATGGAAATTACCAACATTGCTTGGGATTAAGCTACTATCAATATGTTGAGTTAAATACTTCATACTGTCACTTATGTTATACATATATTGTTTCATAGATTAGATGTGTATGTATGTAATTTTAATTTACCTCAGCATCTGTAGTAAGTGGGCTATGTTGACGTGAGGCAAGTTGACAAACAACAGCTAATACAACATCTCTACCACCAACTGCTGCAAGTACTCCTCGCCCACCTCCCTCTAGAGGCAGAGAATTCCATTCGGAATACATACTGTCACCCTCCTTGACCTAAAAGTAAATAAATTAACACAGTAGTCATTAAGTGCAGCCTGTACCAGTAGTTTACGTTCTTTTAATTAAATATTTTTATTTTTTTATTAAGATATTATTGTTTTATCTTTCTAAAATCTATTTAGTTTGTAGTTCTGTTTTTCTAGTTTTTTATTTTCTATGCTAAATTATCTAACCAAGATAGAATAGATTGGTCAATGCTTGAATGCATAGACTATTTATATAGGAATTGTAGCATTTATATATGGCTATCAAACAAAATTTCCAAATAGTATAAATAATATTTTCCAAAAATAGATGAAAAAAGTTTATGATGGAAGCTTCAGATGATGCTGGTTGTAGCGATGGATAATCTGGTAGAAATTTACAATGAATTTGAGAAGGCTCAGAGAAATAAAAACCGCAGGCACATCTGTGCTACCGATACTTAAAAAAAACGCTAGGGAAGAGACATGCATGAAATGTCTCCTGAATTGAAACTACTTAAAAAAACAGCTTCACGCTGTATCCCGCACACAGCAGGATAGGCAAAGGGAACCTAGTGTTAAGACACTCTGTTCCCCACTACCTGCCGAATTCTGGAGGCATTGCGTCCTGATAGGCGGAACTCAACGCTTTGCCTCGACACCACAGCGTGATGATGGGGTTAATTCGCCACTGCGTCAGATAAAACAGATATTTTCTTTTTTTTTTGCTACATGCTTTTATATCACAAATCACATAGTACACAGAGGGAACCCAGTGTTGAGATATTAAAAATAAGTAACAGTGGTCTTATACTTTCACAATTCACACGGAAATGGTGCATACAATTACAAAACATTAAAAACTATAAGATGGCAGTGTTTTAAAACAGCAAAATAGAAGAACTTACTTTACTGTTGACTCTATTAAAAATTCCCACATTCATAAATAAAGTATACCTAACGGTATACGGCACTTTTTTATGAATAAAATACAATGTACGTAAATTTTTCAACAAAAATGTTAGATTGACGTAGATATATTAACTTGTAATACTGTAATACGTTTAAAGATCCTTTTAAACAAGTAATTACAATTTTTAGAACTGTGATAGTTATATTACATTAAGGTTTTTCCTTTACTTTTCTTTGTTTACCTAACACATTTCTATGTTAATAATTTTGAAATTACACGTCTTGTTAGAAATTACAAATTAATAATACGAATGACGTTTCATCTGACTTAAAAAATTGACATTAAAGACAACAAAATATCTCCGATTACAGATTATAGTATGTAATAGTGGTTTTTATTTTTGATAAAACTTTCAAATTGTTACAGAAATACCAAGCCATACGAACCGAATACCGAACAGTATTTTTTTTTAAATTGGTCTGACGGTATTAGTACCAGAAACCTACTTACCAAATTTAGCTGTTTTCAATCAGCATTTGAAACATGGACCAATTTATACGAAGAATGGAATGACTAAGTTTCGGTTTTTGTTACAAGATTAAACGCAGGAAGATGAACAATTGTCGTTTTTCATAATATAACTATATACTAAAGTCTCAATAATTGCGAATATTAATACATCGTGAAACTTCTTCAACTTGAGATGGAGCTGAACTGAACTTGAGATGGAGATAGATGGATGAACATTTAATTGGATGTGTTATTTGAGAATAATTTGAAAAAAAAATGCATATATATGAAGAAACAGCGCTTTCCATATTTATTTAGTGTTTTGCATATTTATTTATGCTTGCAAAATCGAAATCTTATCGAAAAAGCGACTGCTCATGAAATCTGTTGTCGGGTAAGGAAGCCATTGAATGGATTCAAACCAACGGGTTCATCCTTTGAAAACCTAGGATTTAGCAACGCTTTTTCTGCATCATATAGTGACAATGTGCATGTCACTTTCTTCGGACTTCGGATTTCTCTTTGGGTAGCAGAACCCACTGCCCACATCACAGCGGATATTTTTACAATCTCGTTAGCTCTTGGTCTTGAGTGATAGGCAAGTCACGTCAAGACTATAAGGCCATATTAAGGCCATATAGTGCATTTGGATTATATAAGGTAGTTGATTGATATCCCCGATTAGGGTAAGTGTTTCGAGCTTTGATAATATGGCCGCCAATTCTATTATATCAACCGCCCCAAAACAGTCCATTAAGGCAATTCGTCTACAATAAGTCTTAAGGGCCTTTCTGCAATACCGTTTTTACCTCTGATTTTTGCTTCTCTTATGATCTTTCAGGCCCATTATCTTAACTAAAAATGATATTTCTCCTAAGATTTTTACATGTTTCAGTTATTGTTATTGATAGAATCATTTACACGCTAACTTATATTTTTTTTTACTTAGTGATTACAATCATCTGTCTCGTTTGATCACGACCGACACACCTTAGAATAAATTGTTGATTACCTGGTGGGCTTATCACCTATTATACATATGTAGCTTCGGTAGCTCCTTCTTGGGATTTTGCAGGTTTGAATAGTATGCGCCGTGTGGAGTACATATTCTTTCTACGATTGTTACCTCTGTACATCAAGTTAGGATAAGGGGTAGCTACGTGGCTACCTGGGTAGTATGGATTTTTTTTATATTTTAATTATTTTTTGTGTGTACTTAATGTAAAACATGATGAGGGACAAATCTGGAAAATGGAGCAAGTCAATGAATCGTGGAAGACAATGCATGAGATGGGAAGTAGACCTGAAAAAGACTGCTGGCCTACGATGGAGACGGGTGACTCAGGACAGGCAACAGTGGAAGTTGTTGGAGGAGGCCTATGCCAAAAGGCACACCCAGATAAGAGATCTATTATAGCATGCAATAGAGTTGTTTAAATATAGGAAATATTGTATCTTATTTGGGAATAAAAGGCTTTTTCAATTACAATGTAAAACCAGCATTATACTTTTACATTTTTATTTTACATATATAAATTGGGTATTATATGTACGTATTTTTTTTAATTTTTTCACATTATAATATGACAGTTGACAATTGACATTTTGGATTGAAATGATATTTGTGTTATTGATATTGATATTTTATTACTCTTTGTCCTATCCTTTGGGCCTGCTTCCCGCAGTAAACCGCGCTCGTGTGAAGTGTAACACTAACAATTATAATTGTCAATAAGTTTATTGATTGGTAAAAGTGCAATAATTCCTTAGTGGATTGGAATTAATCGAAGCTAAATAAATTGTTGCTTATAATGTCGATCCAGTGGACCCTAATAGCAGGAGTCCTGTACTTCGAAATTTTCATACTCCTGTTATTGGTATCACCATTTTTTTTCTGTACAAAATGGAGTCCTTTTTTACGAAAATCATGGGAAGAGAGAATTCGAGAAAATATATCAATATTTTTCTATAGTTACATGGGAATAATGAGTTTATTTTTGATCGATTCTGTAAGAGATATGATGAAATACGCTCACCCAGATCATAACCAAACTCATTTGCCTATTGATTTGAAAAACAATCTTAAAATGTTTAGAGCTCAAAGAAACTACTACATCACAGGCTTTTCTATGGTTTTAGCATTTGCAATCAAAAGAATACTATCTATCCTTATTTATCACACTAATCTGCAAGAGACAGCTGACACCATGATTGATAAGACACAAGAAGTTTTGAAAATGACAGCAGAAGCAGCTACTGAGGATGCTGAAGAACGTCTACAAGAAAAAATTGATGAAATGGAAGAAAATTTACAAGAATCATTACTTTCATTGGAAGTACAAAAATCTAAATGTATTGAACTTGAAAAGGAAATGAAAGTGTGGCGACAAAAATATGAAGAACTTAAAAGCTTTCAAAGTGGCCGAGGTGACATATAAATATCTATCACAATAACCATTATCTGTAACTAGATTTTTCTTATCACTTTGATATTATTGTCAGGTGAAGAAAAATAACAAGTAAATGTTAGAAATGAATGTCTATTAGAAGTTTACAATTTATATGTTTCATAGTCAATAATCAGCTGGTCTTACAGTTGATTTTATATTATTATTAGGTATACTAATATGATCATGATTTTAATACTATGTATGAAAATAAAATTGTAAGTTTGCTTAATTTTTAGATTTGTTTAAGCTATGTGCTGCATACTAAGTGTATATTTTGTCTATTGGTAGAAATAAAAAATAACTTTTAAAAAGTCTGTCCTTTAAGGGCCATTTGTGATTGTATTTAATAATTTTTTTTTTTAATCTAGGAAAGTATACTATATTTATTTTGATATGTTATTTTTTCATCTAATAAGTATATTATTCTTATATCTGCACAATGCTGTCTTTGGAGAATTTTGAGGAAAGACAAAAACAACATTTCCGGGGTCCTTTAGCACATGTGAATATGGGGCCCTATGTAAAATCAATACCAAATTATAACAGTCAACATTGCGGTTGTCTACGAGATCCTCATAGTACAGATAAAACTGGATCTAGAACATGTTTTAGACATATACTAATTTATATATCATTTTTAATTATATAGACCTAAGCTCGAACTGATGTTACTTTTATTAATATTAAGTGTTAACACTAATAGTATGCAATGCTCTTGCACTTAATTTATCTATACTAGTCTTTATTAACTTAATTCCTAATAATGCCTAAGTTTTGACTGATTTTAATGTTGATATTTTTTGTATAGAATGTTTTTGTTGTTAACTATAAAACAAAATATATAATCTGTTTGTACATATCTGATATTATGAAAATCCTCCTTATAATAAATATGTAAAAGAATAATTTCAATAAAACCAACACATTTCAATGAAATTTATATTTATTTCAAAAGCTTTGATCTAAGAGTAGTTGATATAATTCATAATTGGTGTACACTGTAGCAGAACTCTTATTGACTAGATCAATTTTAAAAATATTATAACAATATACTCTGCTATTATTTAAATTAATAAAATATAATGCATTTAATCAATGTTCTTTTATTTGGCTAACTTTTTAAATGAAATTATATAAACCTATTACAATAGTCTGTAGTCAAGAGCACTCTTTCTAAATAATTTGGTTATATATATATAATTTAAAATAAATATGAAATGCAAATAAAGAATTTAATCATTTGATTTCTTTATTTATGCTAATAAAGTTATATTTATAAATTTATCTGCAATACACTTTTATTAAATATAGTAAGAAAAAATTCTCATTTGAAGTTGCCCTCTAAAGTTAGCTGTAGATGTTAGCAAAGATTTGTTATTATTATTACACCTAACTTCAGGGCGGCCATATATTTATTTAAAACTTATTAGGATTGTTAGCGTCTCTCGGTTGTACGTGGATCATGACTTTGATGCCGGCGCCACGACGCGCCACCTCGTAAGCTTCCAATGTCTCTTCAATGCTGAAGTGGTGGGTCACCAGTGGTTTGACATTTATCTGACCGCTAGCCACCATCGATAAGGCTATTGGGTATCTATTTAAAAACAAAATATCATTTTATATATTGCATTTATAATATTTTCAATTTGTTAAGTCATTCAGATAATAATTTCTGGCTGAGATAGATTTCGGATGCCTTCTGGTGACATTTTTTTCAGAGGCCTATGTACTTACAAAGAAACTATTTATATATTAAAGAAAACAAAAATCAGATAGAGCTTGAACTTTGAACGCCTAAATTTCGCATTAAGCCTACATAGAGTCGTCGTTAATTAAGCAGAAATAATGTGAGGCGATAACATTGATGTAAGTACAGGTAGATGGTAACTTAAAATAGTATTTTATATAAATAGCATCATATTAAATGTTTCATGGTGCAGACATTATCACATTAAAAATTAAAAATTCAAAAAGAAAATGTTTATAGTATTCACTAAACTTATAGTTTCTTCGAGAGCAAAAATAATAAAGGCTAATAATAACAATTAATACTCATAACATACTCATTCACGTAGCGGAAAATGCCGCGAACATCAACCTCCCTTGCGACGGCACCAGCCAACGGCACTGTAAGCTCGGGACTGCCCATACCCACTAGGACTGCCGCACCCCCCGACTTTGTTGCCTGATTATTAATTTATTTACATGATATTACATCGAAATTATTTTACACCTAAGTTACGATCATACAATTAATAAGGGACAAACTGAATGGGACTGAATATGAAATGGGGCCGTATTACGTTTAGTGGCAACTAAAAGTAATTTAAGGGCCGTATTACGTTTAGTGGCAACTAAAAGTAATTTAAGCAACAAAATTTTAAAAGTATCATCCATAGCATTAAGAGCAGTGCTAAAAAAAATATTTAAAAAAAAACATTCTGTGTTGATACGAAGGGGCTTCTCAACATGGTCCTTCGAGCGAGAACTTGTTTATCAATGGACAATACAACATTATAACATAGAAGTGTGTGAATTGAAACAGCATATACTTAAGTAATTATAATAAGCTATTTATTTCTTTTTATAGTCAAATTCGATAATTTAATGTAATTGTAGCTTATGTTATTTTTATATATAATCTATATTGCAATAAACTTTCATCTACATTCTCCTCATCGTCAGAAAGTTTTACATTTATAATATTAGTAGGATTCACAGCTTACCAGTAGTGCAAGACGAACAGTGGCCTGTGCTCCGCTCGCATCTATGGAGATGTCTGGGTGACCTCCCAGAAGCTCGTGTACCTAAAAAAATATATATTTATAACCTTTTTTCCGCAATCTTACTTTAGGCTTTATCTTGTATTGCCTACATTGCAAAAGGGATGTAATGGATCTAAGGTGTTAAGACAAAGTGTCTTCTCCACTATTAGTACCCCACACATTGTGTTAATTGGCGGAACTAAGTATCGCGCTTTGTTTCGTTAGCAGAGCGAAAAAAGGGAAAAATTGATTACCTCTAGTGGGAATCAAACCCTTAACCGCCAGTATACAGTCTGTAAATAAGATTGAACTGGACCCGATTGCGTAGATATTTATTATTAATTTTATTACCAAATAAATTTTAATTCAAAATATATACGGGACAATTACCTTATGTACTATTTCCGCTTCGTTTGAATCCTTAGTGACCAGCAGAGTATGATCGGCACCTAACTCTTTGGCAGTATCTAATCGGGACTGAAGTAAATCTTAAAACAAAGCAAGCACACTCATTAAGGCTATTATTATTTTACACTAACCTTAACATAGATTTTTTTTTTAAAAAAAAGAAGTTTAAATAAGGATTATAATATTTAAAAAAAAAATAAACTGTTATTTCACACTTAAGGAAGAAAAATACTTTTTTAGAAACATAAAAATTTGAACGTATGAATATAAACTCCCGCCTCTTAGAAACCAAGCGCTTCGATCACTTATGAACGCATGTCTTAATGTGAGTTTTATACGTTTCTAAAAAAAAGTATCATTATTACCTATATAGAGGAGACTATAAATGTGTCACACTGATCGTGTCGTCAAATAATTGTCAGCAAAATTGCTGATATGAACAAGAATTGGAGACAACTAGCGAAACAATACATCCATTAATGTCAAGGATAAAAATATCACAATATTTAAACTGAATTGTCCATTATAATTTTAAAGTAAGATAAAATTAAATTTAATCTGATTTCAAAATGCATAGATACTTTACATATAAGTGAAAAGAAAATATATAATTTTAGCTTTACGATTTATTTCTTATTCTGTTTTCGTTTCGTATAGAGTTGCCGTAATCATCTAAACGCCATCATTTGTTTTAAAATTGTTCAGGAGAATATTTTATATTTACCTGTAATAAGAATCTTGCTAGCACCCATAGCTCTGGCAGCCAACATGGTGACCAGTCCAATGGGGCCCGCGCCCAGCACCAGCACGGCTTGTCCGGCGGTCACGCCACCGCGCCTGCACGCGTGGATGCCCACCGATAGAGGCTCGAGGAGCGCTCCCTCTTCCATTGAGACGTGATCTGGTAGTCTGGAAGTGGTTTGTGTTATTTAAAATTAAATATCTCAGTTCACAGTTAGTCAAAATAGTATTAATAATTAGTTGTATGTATACTGTATAGATGATGTTTTTTTTTACAAATTTATTTAAAACATACCTACTTATTCTCCTGAAGTTTTATTCCACACTTAGAAAAGAGAAAAAAATGTATGTTTAAGTGGCTTAAATTTGTTATTTAAGCAGACAAGTTCAAGATCGGTTAACATTTTGTTATAGTATTGAAATTAGATTGCATTGTTTAAATTTATTATTTAGTGCCGTAAAACGTTTAGTTTGGATACTATGAAATTAGTAGCAAATGGTAACTATCTACATCTTTTAAAAGGTAATTATTACATTAATAAGAAACTGGTCTACATGGTCTCAGGGGCACAAGCGTGACAGTAAATGAGACAAGTTGCTGGTTCGTTTCCCACTCGAGGATATTATACATTTTAGATTTTATTTATCCTCGCTGGAGGAATGGATGTCTTAATGTGGTTCCTTCTACCTATCCTGCGGGATACAACGTGGAGTTATAAAAAAAAAATAACTGAACTCACACTTTAAGAATTAAGTATTAATTATTGTGTTAGTCTTATGAATCATCTCATGAACCTTGCTCGTTAAAAACTCAATCTACACAACGTTATCATAGTGTACAGATTGAAAAAAAAATCTTATCAGATTAAACTCAATCACAACAATCAATAAAGCTTAACAAAAACTCACTTATAGCAAAAGTCAGCAGCGTGTTTGTAATAGCGAACTAGATTGCCGTGGAAGGGCGGCGTGGCGCAGAATTGGATGTCTGGACAGAGGTGGTACCGGCCGGTCTTGCAGAATTCACAGTACCGACAAGGTACACCAGGTTCGATGGCGACTCGATCACCGACTTGTAGATTCTTCACTTTGGCGCCTAACTATAAAATTAAATAGAAATATTTGTAATTTAAGTAAATAATAATAATAATAATAGCTTCACGCTATATCCCGCACACAGCAGGGTAGGCAGAGGGAACCTAGTGTTAAGACACTCCGTTCCCCACTTTCTGCCGAATTTTGGAGGCATTGCGTGTTGAGTGGCAGAACTCAACGCCGCGCTTTGCCTCGACACCAGAGCGAAGAAATGATAATATAAATTTAAGTAAATATTTCATCTCCACGAGTGGGGATCGAACCCACAACCAGTCAGTTTTACAGTCACACTTTGTACCACTGCGCCACGACTGTGTGTATGTTCAATTTTACAAAAGATATTGAGTTCTAAGGATAACTCTGAAATTTATTTGTAAGTAAATAAAATGATTTTGATTCATTTTATGATTTTAATAATGCAATTGCAAAGCATATATAAAATAATGAAACAGTATCATTTCAATTTAGCTTTATTTAGATACTAGCGACCCGCTCGCGGCTTCGCCCGCTTAAACCACAGAATTATTTACTTAACACACTGAATTATGTTCGTGTTTTGATATACTTATAATGTATGTTTGCAATGTAATGAAGATTTTTTATGAGAAAGTTTTTAAAACTTTAAGTCGCATTTTCGTACCTCCCATAAGAATCTTCAATTGAATATTTGAAATAAAAACACAACTTATCGATACTTACTATATGTGCGTTTCTTCACGATAATCTCAGAAACGGCTTAACCGATTTAAATACCTTTTTGTTTGTATTCTGGCAAACTGCCCTTAAATATTAAGCATTAGTTTTATTTTAAGCAGCTTCATGCTAGTCAGAGGAAGGAACCTAGTATTAAGACACTCCGTTCCCCACTTTCTAACGAATTCTGGACGCATTGCGTGTTGAGTGGCAGAACGCAACGCCGTGCTTAACCTCGACCCCAGAGCGAAGAAATGGAAATATAAATTTAAGTAAATATTTCATCTCCTCGTGTGGGGATTGAACTCAGAGAACCAGTCGGTTTTACAGTCACACTTTGTGCCGCTGCGCCACGACTGGCCTCAACTGGACTGGACTTTATTTTAATCGGTTCACATAAAGTTAAAACCAGATCCACGCTTTATCCCGCCCTTAGTAGGGCAACTTAGTATAAGATATTGGGTATAATGTGTGACTGATGTGCGAAATGAAAATATTATTAAATTATAATTCAATCCTGCATGTGTGGATCGGACCCACAACGTCGCGTTACAGTTACAATTGGGCATATAGGGTAAAATAGTTTAAACCCGTACCTAAAGAATTTAAGCAAGATACATCAACAGTGAAGACGTAGGTTTTTTTCTCATTTCACAATGTTTATTCATATCTATATTTCGTATGACGCGGTTACGCATAGGTACCAATAATGTAAACACATACTACTACAAAAAGAGTACTAAAATGTTTAGAACTTTGAACTTTGCGGCCAATACCTACGACTCGATTTCGCAATGAGGCGTATGCGACGGTTTCCCTTTGATAGGTTTATGTGTGCGTGCGTCGTTCTTGACAAATTGTATTTTATTTTACAACGATAATTTTATTATTTATTTTGTTTGAAAAAATAACTTTTTTATTTTCGGGTTTTTAATTTAATATGTAATAGGCTTTTATAGAGTAGTTAAGCTGTGGTTTCATTTAAAGTGGTCCTAACAAAAAAACTCTGTATAATTGAGCATATTTAATATTTATAGTGATTTTTTGGAAAATAGATACCAATAGTTATTACAACCACTTGCGAAGAAGCATAGTTTAGGCAATTTTTTATTCTTATACCTTTTGAAAAACTACCAACGTTCTTATAGTTAATATATTATTTTTTCAAATTAAAAAAATTGTCTATGTCATCATAATGGCGGAAAAATATTCAAAATGTGTTGTAATACCACATTAGTATCGACAATGTAGTGTTGGTAGTAATTGAAAATAGTTATACTACAGGAGGATACCTTCATATGCACTGTTTTAACCTGTTTTATGTATAATATAGAATAATATATTCTATAGAGGAATCACACATTCTTTTTATTCAGTTTAGTAAATACATTTTTTAGAGGTTACTCTGTACTAAAATGGCATGCAACTCTGTTCCCGCATTTACGTTCCTGATATATCGATATAAATAATAGAAATACAAAATATAGGAAGGAAACACAAATGCAATTATATTGCCTTTTTTCTTTTGTTCATACTTGAAACGTATTAATAAATCACATATTATGTATTACATACAATTAATTTCTTTTGAATATAACACTAAGTTTAATCAGCTTCACGCTATTTTAACAGATAGCATAAGATGACATTAAAACGTATTGACATCATCACGTGATCCATCTAAACACAATATAAACTTTTATAAACTATGAACTCACAATCAGAATTTACTTTCCAAATACATATACTTTTTATTCTACACATCGCCATATGAGCTAATCCCGTAAAATATACCTACTGTATTATGTTTGTTAATATCACCAACGTTGACGTTTAAAATAATAATTATGGTAGACTGAACAAATATTGATTATACTTCTTTTTTTAGCTTCACGCTGTATCCCGCACACAGCAGGGTAGGCATAGGACACCTAGTGTTAAGACACTCTGTTCCCTACTTTTCTCGGAATTCTGTAGGCATTGCGTGCTGAGTAGTGAAACTCAACGCCGCACTTTACCTCGACACCAGAGCGATGAAATGGAAATATAAATTTAAATAAATATTTCGTTTCCTTGCGTGGTCATCGAACCCACAACAGTTACACTTTGTGCCCCTGTGCAACGAACGGCCTCAATTTACTTTCTTCTTTTAAAATGTGGTTAAATGAAATAGTCGTAATTTAATTATGTCAGATTACTATTAACCGACTTCTTAAAAGGGGTCATAAATTGGACTGTATTTTTTATCCTTGTTACCTTAGAACTTTTGATTGTATGAACCGATTTTAATGATTCTTTTTTTATTTGAAAGCTAATGCCTCCCGTGTAGTCTTATTTTAATTTAGTTTATGTCCAATAATGGTATCTATGAGAAAATCATATAAATCTCAAATTTACATTAAGTATATGCGCGACAAATGAACGTATAAGTCAATATCAATTCAACCGATTTTAATGATTCTTTTTTTATTAGAAAGGGTACATATAAGGGGTAGTTTGGTGAAAGTTTAGTTAAGTTCAGAGTGTGAAATCCGGTTGAAATTGAAGAAGTCGATTTTTTTTATTAAAAAATATAATTATGTAATTTTTTCTACAAAAAATTCTTTATACTCCATGATAAAAACTATCCTATAAGTGGCATTAGGCTTTGAACTATTGCCATGCCAAAATTAATTTAATTTCATACAGTAATTATCGGTATTTTAGGTAATTTATATTTTTCAGTTTTTATTTTTTTTAAAGAAAATTATCATGAAATTCGGAATGAAACCCAAAAAAAATGTACCTTGAGGCCCTAGGCTAACACCATGCAAAAATTCATCAATTTCTGTCAGGTAGTTTTTGCGTGATTGACGCACAAACAAACCGACAGACAGAAAGACAGACAGACAGACAGACAGACAGACAGACAGACAAGAATTCTGCTGAGTGGTTTTTTAGGTTCTATAATCGACATATTAACCGATCTAATTTTTATTTTTTTTATATCTTTCATGTACAGAATTGACTTTTCTATCCTTTTATTATATATGGAGATGAACAAGAATTAGCGAAACAATACATCCATTAATGTCAAAGATAAAAGTATCACAATATTTAAACTGAATTGTCCATTATAATTTTAAAGTAAGATAAAATTAAAGTTAATCTGATTTCAAAATGCATAGGTACTTTACATATAAGTGAAAAGAAAATATATAATTTTAGCTTTACGATTTATTTCTTATCCTGTTTTCCATAGCAGGAAACTTGTTAGGCGATAGAGTTGCCGTAACCATCTAAACGCCATCATTTGTCTCCAAGAGCAGCAAAATGAATATAATTAATTTGCCGGAGTAGGAATCGAACCAACAACAATATCGTTTACAATTAAACGATATCCCACTGCGTCACAATACCCTCGAAAGTATGGAGTCAACATTTAAAATCAAGATAACACTGAAATGTTTAATGTTAATTTCATGTAATTTTTATCTCAAAGAATACCTACACTATTATTTTACATCAACTACTTACACATGTACACAACGGCGTATCTATATTATCTGTATAACGTTATATATAAAGCTACATAACGCTATATAACGTTATACTTTATCTTAATTACATATAATTATTTTTATTTGTATAAAATTTGTCGTTGTAGCTTCACGCTGTATTCCGCATATAAGAAGGTAGGCAAAGGGAACTTAGTGGTAAAACACTCTCTCCACACTTTGCATTGTTACCGGAGCGAAGAAACGAAGAAATTTCCCAAGAATTTTCCCAAGTAAGAATCGAACCCATAACTGTCGCGTTTCTCGCGTCGAGGCACGCGTTGTGCCCTTGCGCAACGTCGGCCTCAAGACGGTAGGTTTTATATAAATTAAACTTAAATATTTTCAAATGTTATCAGTAAGTATTCATTTAAACTGTAATAAACATCTTTACGAAGAAAATGTAAACTATGATGTGTGTACTTGACATACATAAAGTCATTACCACATTAGTAGCTAATATTATTCTCTACATCATCATCATCATCATCGCCTGTCCGCCTCCACTTCATATGGAGCAAGGGCGCCCCAACCTCCTCAATCTTCGTCTCTTTGCCGAATATTATTAGCCCGTAGCAATGTTTTTTTTTTACATATAATCCTTTATAAAATTTTTAAAGTGATTCCATATTTAGGAAAGGAATATACTTTATAGGATAAAGAGCAATGAAAAGATCTGGGACCGAGCCTCTTGGAAACCATCCGCGGGTTAAAATCCCGCTACGTTTAATTTTTTATACGTTTTTTAAAAAAATGACTATGCAAAATCAAATAATAAACGAAACTCATCCGAAGTGTACGGGTTGCTACCCGTTAATATTAGTAAAAAGATTAAAATTATATCTTTATTATTGACGATTGTTGATTAGATATTTTTGTAAAACTTTCCGAATTAAGTGCTTAGCAGTTGGTTGTAGTAATGTAAATAATGTCGGTGTTGCATAATAAAGATAACGTCTTATTACTTATTATCGTTTTTAATAGCTCACGATGTACTCACGATATGTGGTTTCTGTGTAATTTACTCATTTTCAGATATACTTATATACATATAAATTGTGTTTTGTACTAGTATGTAAAAAAATCAGCTTCGCGCTGTATCCCGCACACAGCAGAGTAGGCAGAATAGGAATTTAGTGTTAAGATACTCCGCTCCCCACTTTCCGCCGAATTCTCGACACCAGAGCGAAGAAATGGAAATATAAATTTAAATAAATTTTCCATTTCCTCGAGTGGGGATCGAACCCACAACCAGTCCCGTTTACGGTCACACTTTGTGTCACTATACCACAACTGACATCGCTTATAATATATATTTCTTTTAATAATATAGATATTTTTAAAAAAGAACTGTCATTTCCAATTGCTCAAAAACGTTTTAGTTTTTCCCATAATACCGGGAATCACTGAAGATTCTGAAGACTGCGCGAAGTGGAGTAGGTTTAGTCAAAGGCACTCTGGCAATTGGTACTTCGATAATTGGGTCGAGACAACTTAGGAAAGGTGGAGGATCTAGGTACACATTCTAGCAATAGAAAAATTGCGATTATATAAATTATATTGATAACTGTAAATTAAGTAAAATCATATTAAAATAATTATAAAATGTATACTTATTTAATAGTAAGACGTGTATGTTAATTTGTTTGACATTATCACCAGACACACCTCCGGCCTCGACCGGTTTGAATGTCACATTTTTACTACGCATTACGAGTTACGACGGTAGATACTAGATGCGTATGTAATATGTATATTATACAAATCGTGTTAGCAACATCCATACATAAACATAAATAATATATTTTTGTAAAAAAATATATTATAATAAAAATACAAGGGCATTTTAAGGGTAAATCTATAAAAAATAGTATGGTATTTTTAATGTAAACATTAATAATACATACATGTTTATAACATATATTTTTTTCTTTTTTTTATGTGTAAATAACATGTGTAAAGTGTAAACATATTTTAGCGAAATTTGATTTTGAATTTTTCAAGTTAATGATTATCCGTCAACATCCTTTATCTTATGGATAGCTTAATAAAAAAACAACTATTGCTTGGCGGTCCATACTCTCTGGCTACCCAGAGGCATGAAACACTACGCTGTATCCCGCACACAGCAGGGTAGGCAGAGGGAGTGTTAAGACACTCCGTTACCCATTTTCCGCCGAAAAGGATTGAAGTGTGAAGCTATAAAAAATGTTTGAAATTTCTTAAATAATTTTGTATACCTTAGCAACTACTCCGGATGCTTCGTGTCCCATGACCATCGGTTCCTTGAGGACGAAGTGTCCACAAGAGCCGCTCTGCCAGTAGTGGACATCTGACCCGCAGATGCCGACGCAGTCCATGCGCAAAAGAACCTCTAAAAATTGAGTTTTTATTTGAAAACTTATTAAAATATCTCTATTGTTAATAATCAGTATTATTTTAAATTAAAGAAGTCAAATAAGATAAAAATACTTCATCTTTTTTACCATTACAGGCAGGCAGCATCTTGAGAGGCGGAACTCAACGCCGCGCTTTATCTCGACACAGAGGGAAGAAATGAAAATAACATATATTTCATTTCCCCGAATGAAAATCGAACTCATAACCTGTTGTATAGTTACATGGTTGTGACTCTACACCACGACTGTCCTGATTGTACTTACAAATATTTAATATGAATAAAATATGCTATGTACTTACCATCATCAGCTATTTCTGGTATAGGTGTTTGTTCCTGCAACACAACATTAAAAAAAATCAACATATCAACTCGTAGACATGCCAAGAGGAAAGCCAAGTTAAGTTCTTGAAGTTACGTATCATACAGACTCTAATCTACCACTTCAATCTTCTCTAAACCATTTCAATGAACTTGTAAAAAAGTGAAAAAAGAAAAAGAAGTCCCGTATTTATAAACCGCTCTCAAGACCGATGTCGAGCTTGAGAGAAATGCAGTCAAGCTACCTATAATTAGAAGTTACTTACTTAAGTAAGTGAATTTAATTCAAGTATCTATATTTATAAAACCTTTTATTTCTATAAAGAAATACATTCCAAAATACAAAGACAATTTAAAAAAAAAAAACATTGGCCGATAGAGAACAGTATATCCACTTTACCTACTGTTTCTACGATTATATGTTCAGGTGTAATAGGTACACAAAAGAACTGACACTTGACATACATACATAATGTGTAAATCATATATATATATTTTAAAATTGAAACACGTGTTCTAGTATAGACCAATATATCTATACACATAGCTCTATTTCAGTAGAAGATAATAAAACATATCTATTAGATATTATTATTTTTTTACATAAAAATATTACAAAGTTAGATTTTGATTAAAGAGTTTTATTTTTTATCATTACAGAGAGTGAAACAACAAAGCTTAATAAAATGTATGTCTGTTCATAAAATATTTTTACAAAAAAAAAAAACGTTTAGGTATAGTGTTAGATAAAGAGAAATAGATTGTAAGTTAGGCTAATATACATGTATGTAGGTATCTATATACATTTCGGCTCAACAAACGTATATAAAATGTAGGTAGAAAAGGTTTTTTACTCAAAAATGGTACTAAATTTTAAATTGTATAATTAATTATGTATATTGGAATTACAAAAGCATACAATTAGAAAAAAGCTACTATGTGTTAATTAGTGCGATAAGCTTACTAGAAATATCTTATGTATCTTATATGACTTATTATATTTTTCCTCAAATAGGCCAGGCTCGGCTTTCAGCCAACCTCCCACTTTGTAATATTAATTTGAATTTTTGAAATGCAACTTTGCTCTTCGAATATCCAAAATTAGACAAAAAATAAAACGTTCACGTGTAATATTTGAATATAGAGTCGTCGTGTTTTGCCTCAATAATAAAAATAAATTGTGTATATTGTTAAAGACAACAGGAAAATAATTTAATAAATTTCTACAAGGTTTTCAATTTTTTTATTTCTAAAACAGTACTAGCTGGCGCATTTAAACTGTAACTAAGCTACAGTCAAATAAAGTAAATAAATAAATCAGCTTTACGCTGTATCTCGCACACAGCGGGGTAGGCAGAGGGAACCTAGCGTTAAGATAATCCGTTCCCCACTTTCTACCAAATTCTGAAGGCATTTTGTTTTCAAAATTCTTTATTCACATAATATAAATTACAATACAAATGTTAACACAATAAGTACCGATGTAATATTATAAAAATACTTAATGAGGCTAGTTTCGCCTTTGTAAGCTTATAAGATATATATTAAATAATTCATTACAACTTAATATTATTTTGTACAATGTGGTTTCACAGAAATTTATAATAAGATACAATATTTTCGACTAAATATCGCTTATTGCTTGGGGTAGTTAGAAATTTGCTGCACAAAAGCGAAATACTCGTTGAGTAGTTCGTAGTGCAACCACTATATTAGCGGTCTGAAGGCATTGGGTGTTGAGTAGCAGAGCTCAACGCCGCGCTTTACCTCGACACCAGAGCGAAGAAATATAAATTTAAGTATATATTTCACCTCCTCGAGTGGGGATCAAACCCACAACCAGTCGGTTTTACAGTTACTGGATTGATTGGCTGGATTTTTGAAAATTCTAAAAACAATTAATTACCCAATTAAGTATTTATAACTTTTTAAAATATTTTTTCTTTAGGGCTTATAGCGTAAAATTTAATTATTTAAATAAAAAATCACCATGGCAACCCTAAAGAAACTACTGAGCATAAATATGTTGATTATAATTCTCGTTTACGTCTGTGGTGGACATTACGAAACTGTACGCTTACAAAAATTAATTAACTCTAAAGCTCATTGAGCTTTTTTGAGAAAAAAAGCTAACATGTAAATAACTACAAATATTATCTGTATTTATAATTTTACTTCCATCAGAACTTACCAATCGTAAATCCTTAGTTTTGTACAAAACAGCGGTGAGGTTATCCAGCGCCATTGCCAACGCGTGCGCTCTGAGCGACTGTCACACAACTACTAATATAGTTAACTAATGAGTAATGATAAATGATAATTTATATTCGCAATTCGCAACTATTTCTCATTACACCAAGATAATCAGCTGTAAGACAGTATAGGAATTACAATTTTATTTAGATAGGGCAAATTCAAGTTCAAGCTAAGGCAGTTCCTTATCATTTCATTGATAAGGAACTAAACACTTTAAGCTATATTTAGAACTACAGAAGCAGGAGAAGGAAGCTCTATTATGATATTATAAGACTTCATCGCTTCAATTAATTCCACGATCTAGTTTAACTGAATTAATTTAAAATTTTCATAAACCAGCATGTATAAGTACATTTTGCAAATTTTGTAACCAGCTTCTCTTAAACAGACAAACAGAAATACGCGTCTCAGTGTTTAGTATATTATTCGAATATACAAATTTGATTGAGTTGATTAATACAGGTTTAATATGGTAGTCACTTTAAATCTGCTATATTCGTCTTGTAATCATGCTGAGTTGAATAGATAGAGAAAGCTTACTAGCTGGGTACCTAGTTTTAAGACACCTTTCCCATTAAGACATTTCTGTTATCCATTCTCCGCGGAATTTTTAACTTTTGTGTATTGTGTGGCAGAACATAATACTATACTTGACCTCGTTACTAGAGTAAGGAAATGACATTATTAAATGTTTCAGTTCCCCAAGTGAGAATCGAACCCACAATAGTCACGCTTGTGCCCCTGCGATAAATTAGTGTAAAAACTTATTTTTCATTGTTTCTAAAGGATATTCTTTATAACTATTTTTTTTATTTAAAATGATTAAATATAAATTGAGTACTTGCGGTCACGAGATGAAAATCAAAGTAAACACGGAGTAATGTCCATCTGGAGGGCAGCTGCTCCACACAATAGGGGTAGTTTTTGTGCATATTATTGACAGATTGAAATTAGGGTGAATTATCGATTTACGATCTTGCTTTTACAAATCTGTTTTGAAAAAGCTATTTATATGATGTATTTTTTTATTACAATTGTTCTTTTCTTATAATTATATTTTTAATTCTAACAAAATTATATAATGTAAAGTATAAGTCCGTTGTATCGTTGTGGGACAGCGTTTAAGTATAAGTGTAAACGTGACGGTTGTGGGTTCGAAATAAATTAAAGATTAAATAATTATTAATTTAAGATTATAGAGTCTTCCATGTGGGACCCAAGTCCCTAGCCATAAGTCCAGTGAGAGAGTTTATATATATAATGTTTTGTTTATTACTACGTATTTTCTACCTATTTTTTAGATCTAGGTCGTGATCACAACCCCAGTCCCACGTGCCTCACCTCCTCCAGGTACTATATTTTTACTTAGGCACGTCAACGACCCTGCTCTTGACTCTTTGTTAAAAACACCATATACGGCTTTATCGCTTATCAAGTTATCACACTATCTGAAAGGGTATTTGTATTATATAAAATATTTTATAATATGTGTTAAATATTATCGCCGTCAAAAAACAATTAAGATACAGTGTTTAAATAATATCAGATAATGCTCGCGGTTGGTCGAAGTTATTTTGATGTGAAAGTTGGTTTATAAGTTTAAACGATTCCTCGGTTTCCTATATAAATTAGAAGATAAGCGACGATATTTTTAAATGAACGGAGACTTTTAAGAGTCACCCGAGGGTTCTTTCATCGCCTCTCCTAATATTCACTCTTTCTTCATAAATAATGATTGTATGCCATTCATCCTTCCGATTCTGATAACATTCTTCTTCATTCTTACTATGGCATCTTCACTAGTACTGGCTATTCTTTGTATTTTTTTTATTTCAAATTCGATGTTCTAAGCTGACATCGAGTACTTAGTACAGTATTGATGCCGTATAATAGCGTCGGTACCGATACTGCATTGTACACAGCCAAATATTAGGTACTATTATCGGCATCAAAACATATAATTCGTTAATATAGGAACTAAGAATATAGTAGATACAAAATTAAAATTAAATCAGCTTCACGCTGCATCCCGCACACAGTAGGACAGGCAGAGGGACCCTAGTGTTAAGACACTCCGTTCCACACTTTCCGCCGAACTCTGGAGGCATTGCGTGTTGAGTGGCAGAACTCAACGCCGCGCTTAGCCTCGACACCAGAACTAAGAAATGGAAATATAAATTTAAGTAAATATTTCATCTCTTCGAGTAGGGATCGAACCCACAACCAGTCGATTTTACAGTCACATTTCGTGCCACCATGAGTGGCTATAGTAGATATACCTCAACCAAACAAACCACATAGTTATAAATATAAGGTATATATTACAATTATTAATAATTCATTTGTATAATATAATAAAACATGCTTTTATTTAATTAACAAGTTGTCGACTTATCGGCTTACTCTTCGAATCTAATCTTTACGACTGACTTAGTTGTAGGTATAACAAAATGTTATATATACTCTTTATTAATGAATTTATATATACTCATTATTGCACTTAATAAGTAATAACAAATGTTGTTCAGAATATTGTTGTCAAAAGTGAACTTAACTTTAATGGAGATTACTTCCAGTCAACCAATCTAAATAACTCATGATTAAAAAATTAAATTAAATTAAATTAGCTTCACGCTATATCCCGCACACAGCAAGGTAGGCAGAGGGAACCTAGTGTTAAGACACCCCGTTCCCCACTTTCTGCCGAATTTTGGAGGCATTGCGTGTTGAGTGGCAGAACTCAACGCCGCGCTTTTGCCTCGACCAGAACGAAGAAACGAAATTTATATTTTATAAATTTAAGTAAATATTTCATCTCCTCGAGTGGGGATCGAACCCACAACCAGTCGGTTTTACAGTCACACTTCGTGCCGCTGCGCTACGACTGGCCTCACTCATAATCATAGATTAAATATATATAAACTAGACAGGTATATAAAAACATAAGTACATATAAATACACATAATAAATATAAACATTTAAAGACATTATACAAGATACATTTTTACAAAATACGTTGACATATACGTTGGCATATAGGGTAAAATATTTAAAACCCATACCTAAAGAAATTGATCAAGATAGCTCAACAGTTTAGACCTAGGTTTTTTTGTCTCATTTTACAAAGATACCAATAACGTAAACACATAATATTACAAAAACCGTACTAAGCGTTGCCGATCTGCTACTTTTCATTATCAAAAAACATGCTAGGACAAGAAAGGGATATCTCTCGTTGTATTTTACGCAATTCAATATTGCCGCCATTACCTACGACTCGATTTCATGAATGAGCCGTGTGCGGCGTTATCGCTTTGATAGGTTTGTGTCTGTGTGCGTCATTCTTAACCATTTGTCAAAATTTGTTTTTTTTTCATTTGTTTTTGGATTTGTCTAGGCACATTCTCTCAAGGCCCCTTCCTCAGCGCACGAGGCAGTGTCGGTGGCTTACCGCATAACTGGGGGGGAGATGGATATAGCACTCAGGGGACTGAAGGCCAAGAAGATGGCTCCGAAACCAAATAGTATTCCATATCCAAGTAACTTTGGGAACCTTTTGATCAGTGCGTTTAAACTGGATAGTTTCCGAAGATTTGGAAAGAAGGAGGTTTGTGCTTGCTGCCCAAAGAGGGTTGTTTTCTGGACTCCACTTTTGCATATAGGCCAATAGTGCTGCTAAATCACATGGGTAAGCTTTTCGAGAAGATCACTGCTTTCACTCTTATCCTACCTAGAGGAGATACAGTCGGATCTTTCAGAGGCTCAGTGCGGGCTTATGGCCAATTGGTCAACCCTGACGCCCTGAACATGACATGACATGACAGACAGAGATATTCTTCTCGCCGTCTCGTTGGATAAAGTCAATGCCTTAAACGGTCTGCCGCTTGAGACGTTAAGAGAGACACTCCGGTACCATAAAATATTTTTCTTATGCTGTTCCCGTAAAAGGAGTGCTGACACTTCCACCCTACATTATTGTTGTGGTTTCGATTCCCATTCGGATAAAAGAATGGCTTTTATTTCCCCGTTCTAGTGAGACAAAGTGAGCCTTAATACGTTCTATCTACCTCCCTGCTGTAAGGAGCAAAGAATATAGCTTTACGCTGTATCCCGGATATAGCAGGGTAGGCAGTGGGAACTAGGGAACTTAGTTTTAAGACACTCCTTTCCTTCCATTTTCCAATTTCTGCCGAATCTTCAATGCATTGTGTGTTGAGTGATAAAGTCAATACCCCGCTTTGCCCCTTACCAGAGCGAGGAAATGAAAATATTATATCACTAGCGGCGCGCCCGTGGCTATATGATTTTTATTACATTATCGTAATTTCCATTAGGACTTTTAATTGTTTTGAATTAAAAACACGAACAATGTTGATATTTGATATTTATAAAAATATACATAAAGCTAATTATTTCTTATACGTATATATTTTAACCTATATAATGTACGTCTCATCGTAATTTTAAGACTCTGTTAAATGTGCTGATGTGAATAATTTAATTTACTGCTTCAGAAACAGCCTTAAATGTTAAATTATTGATTTGAAGGATTCATAATTTCTTTGTAAAATAACTGTAATGATTGTACATTATTTGTTGCTGTACAGTTTTTAAATTAGTTACATATATTATTAGCTGAATGTACAATTGGTAAATATGTAGTTTTTACAAAGTACACGTAGACAGGCTGTTTTTAGGCATTTTTATATAGATTTATTTCAAACGAACGAACAAACCGAAAAATCTATGTATTTACTTAATATTTCTTTGAAGATCAAATCGTTCTTATCTCTGTGTTGAATTAATTACGACTAAAGCTTAACTGTTATGATTTATGAAGGTAACCTTCACTAACAATTCAATTTTGTTTACTTTACTTTATTGTTTGTACTCTGAACAATAGTGCTTTAAAAATATGTATTTTTATCAACAGTCATATAATCAAGAAAGAAAGAAAGAAGAAAGAATCTTATCAGCGCGGTTACTATATACCGAACATTTGCAGGTAAACTAATGCCTTGAGCTCATTCAAACGACAATATTTTTTTTAATGAACCGATTTGGATGAAACTTTAAATGTTGAATTAAAACAAGCAATTGGTGAAACTTATAAGTAAATGGGCTCAGTATTTTCAGACTAACGTGACCTACATACATACATTTACAAAAATATTTCATTTTACCTCGAGAGGGAATCGAATCCACAACCGTCACTTTCACAGTCGCACACCTGTGCCTATGTTTTTCATGACGAGTATATTTTTTTTGTACATACGTAAATACCTAGTTACTATCTCATCATTGTATTTACTAACTTAGTACACAGATGTACGTCATCTTAATTTATAAATAAGTAAACGATATTATACAATAGTTTTATTTAACAATAATATAAGATAACGTGATAATCCTCACTGACCTTTCCAGATAAATCCGAATACTCGCCTATCTAAGTGTCATTGGAATATTTTTATTAAAAGTAAGTACATACGCTGACTTGATACGACCGACGACGTTGAATGTAGACTAAATATTTTGTTTTAGTCCCACGTTTATAATGTCACATGATTGTTCTTTAAATTTTTCAATGACTTATTATTTTTAGTTTCACGCTGAATCCCTCGCGGTAGCCACAGGGATCCTAGCGTAATAAATACACTGCGTTCCTGTAAAAATACTTCCGATTCCAAGGTTTCGGAGAATTTATTGCAAGACCGATGAAAATATTAAATATTTAATTTCCTTGAGTGGACATCGAATCTACAACCTGTCGCATTTACAGTCGCACATTTATACCCTTTCGCCACGACTCGTTACTTCGCACGACTTGTTAATAATTATAAGACTAAGTCACCTTAGGGTATATCCACCACTAAACCTGCTAAATTTATTTTTTGTCGGTATGTACACATAAATTTTTATACTATACGAAAGTGTAACAAAATCGATGAGTTTATTTCATATAGTGGCATACAGGATGGAAGCGTCAGCGCTCCTTTTACAAGAGCAGCATATATTTTAAGCCCATGCATATAGAAATTAATCAAAACACGTCAACGGTTTAGTTGTAGGATTTTTTTTATTTATCGATACGATGTTTATCCATGCCTGAATTTCGCGCCTGGCAAGAGAGAATGCTATTGATTAAATATTTTGTTACATTTTTAAAGTGTTAATTCACACTTAGGAAAGAAATATACTTTTTACAAAAAGTATATATATTTACTTTTTTTTTGTCATTTTTTATTTTATCTAGCATAGTAGTTAAATGGGCGATGAGATACACACAAAGGTATGAAAACTTCGTGCGTATCCCTCTCCTGAGGTTAGAACTCGAAAGCAGTTAAAAGTAAAAACAATTAATATCCATAATTATAAGTATACAATTTATTCCATACATCACTCCGCCCACCCCCACAGCCCATGGCTCTCTCTAATTGTTTCCCTATTATCTCTTCTTTGTCGAGTCACAGCACTAGCTTCACCTTTAGCAACTGCCTTCTTCCTCTCCATTTTCTTTTGTCGAATGTCTAGATTCTTCTTTACTTGTTGTTTGACCACTTCTGGAGCGATTGTACTTGCTGATGTATAAGATCTCATTGATCTAACATCTGATAGTGCTTTTTCTATCATTGCTAGTCTGTATTTTTGGGAATTTTTGTCTTCTATGCTATCTTCTTCTTCGTTCTGTTTTTCTTCTCCATCTTTAATGAGGACAAGTGTTGGTATTTCTTCTGTTTCTGATACTGTTAGGTTTTTTGTTTCAGTTATCATGTTCTGTATTTGTGTTTCGTCGTGCTGTATTGAAGCTTCAACCTGCGGGCATTTTCAAAATTAAATATTATTCACTTAGCAAATATAAAACGTAAAGTGGTAAGATATTAGAACAAGTGAATGAAGTGGTAGTGAGTGAGTTAGTGGTATGAAAACACAGTATCAAAGATACTGGACGAAGGTCACGTAAAAAGCGTGAGGGTCCCCCAGAGAGGGCACATGTCTGAAGAGTTTAATGGATGAGCGATAAAGGATGAGGCGAAAGAAAGTATGTAGATACCGTAGAGTTTGGAACTCCATTCTCTCTTACTATTCTGCTAGGGATACAGCATGGAGCTAAGTTAAGTTTGGAACAAATTGACAATATAATTTTTCTTTTTTTCCTTGATGCATGCACTTTGAATGTGGCATACACAACTCAGTTACGTGCATCTCAAAATAAATAGCAATAATATGTGACAACTACTAATAGTTTTTATAATTATGTCATGTTAATAATTACCTGTTGTCTTAGTGAAGCAATGTCATCTTCAGAACATTTATTACTTGTATTTTCTTCCTGTTTCTCTTCCTTCTCATCATCACTGGCCTCGTCTTCACTTACTTCAAGGCCAATGCCCATTTCCTACAAATAAATATTTTATTTTTAATTCAACAACTGACATAACGAAAAAAAATTATTTTATCTATACAAATATTTATAAAATAAGGCTAAAGAGTGTGTTTGGTTTAACGCGCTAATCTCAAGAACTACTGTTTCTAATAAAAAAAATATTTGTGTGTAATATTGTCACCACCAAAATCATTCATTGTAACTTTCTTTGTTGATATCCAGCTCAGTCTTAGATATTTCTGTTTACCACAGGGGCTTTGCCGCAGTGTTATATATATTTACTATTCTACTACTATCTATACATATAATAAAATTGTCACCGATTGTCGTCCACAAAAGGAAGATGTGTAAGAAAATTTATTATGGCGGCATTATTTTCTGCGACCTTATTATTATATAAAGTAAATGTATCTAAATTGACACCTCTTTTAAAATCCACAAAAAAATAAATAAGAAACATACACAAAAAAAGCAAGTATAATTGCACTCCCAATACAATGTTTTTCTTTTTTTTTAATAACACATGTTTCAGTATACAGTGAGGCAGCTAAAGGAAATAGTGTTAAGACACTCTGCTATTTCTAAGCTTGTTTTTGTAAATGGAATATCAATATAACTGGGATAAATTATATTACAATTAAAATTTGTACCTGTAAAAGTTCATCTTCAAGTCCATTAGTCCTCTTATATCCAGAGCACGCCACTTCTTCATCGAGATGATCATCACGCTCGAGGTCAGTGAACTTTGGATATAAACTGCTTTCGTAGCCGAAACGCTTCTTAAAAAACTCACGCACACATTTCACATCTCGGTCGAAGTAACTGTGGATTAATGTGGATGAGGAATTAATTTTGTATCAAATATAAATAATAGTTTAAATTTCTTTAGTGCAACAGGCAGAGAAAAACTAATGCTAAGAGACTGTGTACTCCACATTCAAGAGATTTTGTGTGTGGAATAACAAAACACAATACAGAGCAGAAACTGAGTAAGTTAAAATTAAATAATTTTAACATAATCATTCCATTGTGTTAGTAACAAACCAACATTAATCAAACTTACAATAAATTTTCTCATTTGCGATCTAAAATATTTAAAAAGAATTTATAAATTTATACTTTATAAAATTACATACAAAGAATGACTATATAGACACAACAAATTTTTCTTGTTCTGTTAAGAAAATAAAATTGGGAAAAGAGACACTGAGGCACTTAACATGTCTCAAACATTGGGCAAAAACAGAAAGTTGTATCCTAATATTAGGTTCCCTTTGCCTACCCTGCAATGTAAGCAACACTGCTTAAAGATAAAATCAAATACTCACAGCTCAGCATTAGGATGTTTGGTGGACACCATTTGTGGGAAATCAATAATAATTGGATGTCCATGTTCATCTATCATTATGTTGAATTCATTGAAATCACCATGAATGACCCCACAGTTGCCAAGACGGACAATTAGACTCATAAGCTCATCATAGAGACCTTCTACATCTTCCACTGCAGATACATGGGTCCTGATATGTATATAAAAACAATTAATGTCTCACACAATTTGCATTTTACCTTTAGCTCTACATGGTGTATGGGTTAGATAATTTTTATGAATGAAAGAAAAAAAGTTAAATTAAAAAAATAAATATTTGTCTCTCTTGAGTGGGAACTGGACATACCTATGTATAAAGTGGCACTTGCGCCCCTGAGCCAGAGATCTTACAATTTACAATTATAAAAAAAAATAAAATTAAATTAGCTCCATACTATATCCCGCACACAGCAGGGTAGGCAGAGGAAACCTAGTGTTAAGACACCCCGTTCCCCACTTTCTGCCGAATTTTGGAGGCATTGCGTGTTGAGTGGCAGAACTCAATGCCACACTTTTGCCTCAACACCAGAGCGAACAAATGAAAATATAAATTTAAGTAAATATTTCATCTCCTCAAGTGGGGATCGAACCCACAACCAGTCGGTTTTACAGTCACACTTTGTGCTGCTGCGCTACGACTGGCCTCTATTATAATCTAAATATATTTAGATTATATATCTGTCCTTTGTTAATCTAACAACAATAAATATTTAGACATTCAACAACATTCATATTTAAAATAGTTATGGTAAATAGCAAATAAATAATAATAAGAAAAAAATTACATTGGTCCTCCACTAACAAGTTCCATAACAACACAATGTCTATTGAAATCTATTGGTTTAGGAACTGGAAATTCCCTATCATGTAAAGCTTTCATATAAGCAAACTCCTTGGTTGCAGAGATTCTAGACAAGTAAAGCCACGAGGCACGGTTCCTGTGTGCATGGTAGTCTCTTTTGTCTTTGATGTTTCGAAAGCATGTGCGGCCCAATCTGAAAATTTTAGATTTTTTGATTTTTTATAATATTTAATAAATTTATATGTTATCAATATTACTAAGTATGTAAAAAATAAATAAATTCGAATATAAAATCTTTACCTGTGCAATTTCAAGCATAAGGGGTTTCTATCTTCATCAGCAACAGTGTAAATATTTGACTCCTTTCCAACACCAATTTGATTACCAAAAGAAGTAATCACTTTTCTGTTTGTCAGGGCTTTTAAAGCTAAGTAGTCATATCCAGCGTTTGTAAGTCTATATCCATCATCTATAAAAAAGTTATAATAAAATAAGATTCACAGGATATAGTAAATATACAATCAGTTAAAATAAAAAGTAACTTATAACTTACAATGTTTACCACGTTCATATGTCAATAGTCTATGTTTACATAAATCCTTCATGAGTTTATGGACTCCTCCATGACGTAGATTTGCTATAGATGCTACCAAGGAACCCGGAACCAGTTCGTGGTTTTTCATACCCATCTCTACCTAAAAAAAGTTTAATTTTCAATAATTTTTGTTTCGCTAATAATAAATAACAAGGTTATAAAAAATAATACTTACAGCTGTAAGAACTCGAAAGTCTTCAGGTGTTAAGTAGCGCAAAATGGTAACGTCTAGTTTACCCATTGTCACAGTTCTTTCATTAAAAATAAATCAATATAATTTAAAAACACTTCACAACATCACACAGAAACGTGGATTCCAAAAAATTATACTCAAAAGACTGTCTTTATGACACTGACATTTAAGCATTCTATTTTAAAATCTTGAATGAATTAGTATTTTATAATAAAGGATAATTACCACTGAAAAAATATGTTATAAAAATTAAATTAAATAGTTTCTTTTAGTAGAAACAATAATTTTATGAAAGTTTTAAAAATATGAAATAGACTGATGAGTAATGAAGGTAAGTTTGTTTGTCGAATGGAACTTCCAAAACAGTGTCAGCTTATACTTTTGACATTTCACCATTAAGCAATGTTTTCAACTTCTTCCGTTCGGTTTGCTTGTCGCCCTCCGTCAGTGTATTTTATTTTTAGTTACTTCTTCGTTGTTAAAATTACAAATAATAGAACAGTGGTGAAAGTTACAATAGTATAACTAAAATAATTATAGATTTAATAGTTATGATTATATATAAATCAAAATATTTTTTTAATTTATTTAAAAATTAATTAATAATGGAACACAACAAATCTGAATTTGTAAATGGATTGATCTGGTTAGAAGAACCAAAATCTGTGTTCTACTCAGGCCAGTTGATTACGGGAAATGTTAAATTCGATCTAAGTAATCGACTGGAGTTGTTGTGTGAGTTTTTACTGTATAATATATAATATAATTAGTAATATATTTTAACACATTCCATTTTATTTATATTTCTTTTCTTTGTAGATATTAACATAATTTTCAAAGGAGAAGCTAATGTGAAATGGTCAGAACAAGAAGTTGAAACTTATTCTGGTGTTACAAGAAAAAAAGAAGTAAAATATGGTGGCAATGAAGTTTATTTCGACTTTACACTTTGTGTTTGTGGAGGAAATGGTATTTACAACGATTATTTACATTATTTTTCTACTACATATAAATATATTACAGATATCATGTACCAAGAAGTAATGAACATATGATGATTCTTGTAACTGTTGTATATTTTTTAATCTTCATGCTTTTTTCTACATATTGTAAAATAAACAGATGAGTGTTTTAAATGAGTGTTAAAACACTCTACTCCCCAATTTCTCCCCAAAGAGAAATAAAAATATTTTTATGAGATTGTTCAGAGTGAATGTCATCAATATAATGTTAGCATTTATTCATTCACTTGATAAGTATGTTTGGGTTATAATAATTACATAACTAATACTATCTACACTATCTTCTAATGTAATAATGTCAAAAATAACTATTCTAGCTTTACACTTTTTCTTATATAGCAGAGCAGAAGTAGCCTAATATTAAGATCTATCTTTGCTCACTACATTATTTCAAGACATTGAGTGCTTGAGTTTGACAATAAATGTCTTATTGCTTTAATGTGAAAATTAGGATAACTCATACTCCTGAGTGAAATTAAAATTTACAACTATCATTTTTATAGTCAGAAAATGATAACTACTTTTCACTTTTAGGTGTAACAGTACTGCCGAGTGGAGCGCACTCCATACCTTTTATATATCAACTACCTCCTAACATACCATCATCATTTGAAGGAGATAAAGGAAGTATTTCATATAAAGTGACAGCAAGCCTTTTGCATGCAGATGGTGTGACTAAAGAGGAAATTGTTAAAAAATTTGATGTCATTGCCCCTTTGGATCTAAATACTGAAGAAAATATGGTAAAGACAAATAACAAAACAGATTCATTCTTTCCAATAGCAGGTTAGGCAAAGGGAACCTAAGGCTTAGACACTGTTACCCATCCACCATCCAATTTGTGTGTTGAGTTGTTGCCTTTTTAATAATAATAATAATTACACCAATATAATAATACTGAACATAGTATTTGACTCATGTGTAGCATTTGTATGCAGACCATTGTAAGGCAGTGGGACAGCATCTGAATGTTAAAATGATGGTTGTATGATTGATTCCTTTTTTTTTGTATGAACTAATAAAGGATAGCATTTAGATCTGCCGCTTGAGACACAATTTTGGTAGAAATTTAAAAACTGTATGCTTTCACACTGTGCCTACTCTGTGCGGTGTTAAAAATATAAAACAAGATATTTATGGTCTGAATAAAAAAAACCGTATTAGGCATTATCTTCTAGTATTTAGTGTCTCAAAATTAAAATAGGTCACTAGTAACATATACGGTTATATATGTACTATCTTATCAATAATATACCAATTTCTGATTCATTTATTTATGAAAAGTAGTCTTTTACATACAAACAATTTAAATTTAAACATTATTATTAGTATAAATCAATTTTGAAGTAATATTGTTATCAGTTGCATTAATTTGATTCATCATTGATCAACCACACAAACATTATGATTCACAAATAGCAATTACTATTAATTGGCCATTGTGTTGGGTATTTCTTTACTATTGAACGAATTTATATATATAATTTTAGACGTGTCGTAGCCCGCAGCTCCGTTTGCGTGGATTAAAGAGAGAGATTTCGTATTCTTAGTCATATGGCAACCTTATTTAGGGCCAGACATGGCGTTGGGGCACTAGTGTGTGTGTAAACGCGACTCGTTGTGGGTTCGATCCCGATCCCCCTCGAGGAAATCAAAATAATTATTTATAGTTATATTTTTGAATTCTTCGCTCTAGTGTTGAGGCGAAGCGCGGCGTTGAGTTCCACCACTCAAACCGCAATGGCTCGAGAATTCAGCGAAAAATGCGAAACGGAGTGTTTTTTCACTAAGTTCCCTCTGCCTACACTAAGCTGATTTATTATGAGAATTTGGACCCTTATGTTAAAAAATATAGGGTTTATCTTGTAATAAAACAATAGTGGGAACTCCCTAGTTAATAAGATATGATTGTTTCTCTTATCAGAAAAACAAACATTATTACCAAAAATCGTATTTTTAAGAATTGATAAAACACGAGTGATTAATAACATTCATTATTGAGATGGTCAAAGTAATTCTAACCACAGTACACATTAAAGTATCTAATATTGTAGCATATTATGACGTAGCATTTTAAAAACAATCATTATCACGCTGTATCCCGCATCTAGCAGGGTAGGTGGGGGAACATAATGTTTGCTAGAGACATTCTGTCTTCCACGCACCAGCCTTTTTTCGATGAATTGCGTGTTGATTGGCGAAGCTCCACACCGTGTCATATGTTGTTACAGCGAGATCAAATATAATAAATCATTTCTTTTCAAGTGGGAATTGAAGTCGCGTCTCGTCTCCTGTAAAATATACATAACTATAGGATATGAATAACAAGTTAAAACGATAATACAAATAGGGAATTTTATTGTGGTTATTAACTCCCACGTGATAATACTAAGCAATAGATAAACAAATCTAAATATATAAACTACATTCATACATATTTTGTTATTGAAAGAAATTGAAGTAAATGATTTCGATGATAAGTTGATAATGATGCATTTAATTTGATAGAAATACTGATACGTATCAATTGATATCTTCTACGGATACAAAACAATATTTAATTTGTTGTTTATGGTGGATTCAATTAAAATAAAATGACAATTAAAAATTTTTACGCTATTGAACTCTGCCTAATTTAAAAATATATGTTTTTGCTTTTCAAATCGCGTGCATATAACAGGATAGACGGAATAAACTCAATGTTGATACACTATTCTCCGCTTTAAAAATCCAACGCCTCACTGTATATCAGCAGAGTAAGACTGTAAAAATATCTTTATATAATCTTTCTCACAGAGTTCAACCGCCACAACTAATAGTTGGATTCGGTTTCACTGCAATGGTGTATTTCCTTATTAATATAAGTTTTTTGTTCGAAGCCAGTTGTGGCGCAACGGACAATGCGTGACTGTAAAACCGACTGGTTGTGGGTTCGATCCCCACTCGAGTAGATGAAATATTTACTTACATTTATATCTCCATTTCTTCGCTCTGGTACTGAGGCAAAGCGCTGCGTGAATTCTGCCACTCAACGCGCAATGCCTCCAGAATTCGACAGAAAGAACGGGGAGTCCTAACACTAGGTTCCCTCTGTCTACCAAGCTGTGTGTGGGATACAGCGTGAAGCTGATTGAATTTTAATATAAGTTTTTTCGGATCTAGGAACCCATACAAATGGAATTCGAGGAGGTATACAGTTGTAACTGGTCGTGTTCATCACGTCCTCTCTCCTTGTCCATTAAAATACCTCACTCGGGATACTGCCCCGGTCAGGTAGTACCCGTCACTGTGGACGCCAGGAACGAATCGAATGTTGAAGTTAGCAAGATTATATTTGAAGTTGTTAAGGTAAGTTGATGGAATGTTCTTATTGGAGCATTTTGTTGAATTTATAAGTGTAATTTTTATAATAGTGAACTATTTGTTTTAATGAATTGTCAATACTAGATAAATAAATACAATAAAAGGTTTTGTAATATCTAATTTCACACGTCATTTTCAAACAATTTTGCAGTTAACCACTCTCTTTAGTGTTCAGCCATTTTTAGAAACGTGCCCAACTATCTTGCGCATATTGAATGAGAATAACTAAGCGCTATTATTTTAGGCTTGAAAAGGAATTTGAATTAAACTTGACCTTGAATTTAAATCAGCTTCTTTAATTATAGATATAGCTAGGAGAAAAGATAAACAGTCACTCAAGTTACTACTTTACCTTTGTAAATTAAATTTTATTTCTTTTATCATCTCTTAGCATTTTTATTTAACGCTATAATAACTATTTTTACCAGCTCGCGGCGAGGAGTCGTGCATTCCAAATCACTACTCACTTTTTTTCCTGTTTATATAATCAGTTGTTTATTATGATATATGTATTGTATATAACATTCGAGGCCAGTGGTGGCGCAGGGGCACAAGAGTGTGACTGTAACGCTACGGTTGCGATTTCAATCCCTACACGAGGGAATATTTGAGTTTCGTCAATCAATACGCAGTGACTCGAAAATTTGGCAGAAACTTGGGAACGGAGTGTCTTGCACTATTTTCTCTCTGCCAACCCTGCTGTGTGTGTTTTATAGGAATTGTAAGGTGTACAGAATTAAAGCAATAAAGAAACATACACACATACAGAAATAAAGGAAATTAAATGATAATTATTTAGAAAACTTGTAAAAACTAAGAATGTAGCGGGATTTGAACCTGCGTCTTTTGGTAACCGTCCAAACCACTACCTTCTTACCATACGTTCATATGGACGGTGTAAAATATCACTTTCAAAATTGTTAAAATCAAAGGAAATCTTATTAATTTTTTTAGAGAATGCGATATCTAAGTCAGCAGCCGGTGTCGTCGATCATCCCACCTGAAGAACTCGTGGTTGCTATCAAGAAAGGCCCCATTTTGAGTAGAACTAACCGACAATACGTTTTTGAAATTAAATTACCAGATTTTATAGCTTTGAATCTCGACGATTGCGGTATCATTGACTTGGGATATTTTTTGAAGGTACGTAAAATATATTTACATATTCTTATAGTCGATAAACTCGATAGAAATGTTAATTAATGTTATTGTTGTATTTTGTTATGCTAAAAATATTTTTATAATAAATATGATTCAAAACCATTTTTATTGTATGTACTATACGTTGTATTTACAAGAATGACATGTAAACCATAATCATTTACGTTCACTTTAAAACGTTTTATGAATTATTGTAATTAAATAAGTTTTGTTATTAACTAGAATGAATCATTTTGAACAGGTCAAGATGAAAGTGTCAGGGTGTAACGAGGACATGTCGGATGAAGCCGGCTTGTGCCTCGGCCTAGTGCCAATTGGAAGCAATCTAGATGTGAAACAAACGCATCCAATGGCGGAATGTCTACCGAATGCATTGATACCCAACATTAACCGAACGAACCCACCAACTAACGCCCTGCCGCCCTCTTATGACAGCGTGTTTACTCAGAATGTGCCAAATTTACAAATTTGTCCACCGGGACCCATGAATTATCCTATGTCAAATATTGTCGATAAAAACATGCACGGCTCTCAAAATAATATAGTGGGTGCTTTTGAAACCCATCCACCTCGAAATATGCAAAATCCAGCGATGCCTGGATTTCAGCCGTACCCTTATTCACATCCGGACCAAAATGCCCCACCGTACCCTGGTCCCCCTTATCCACATATGCCCCAGGGTCAAAGTACTTATCCTGTTACCGGATATCCAAATGCACAATTTCCTAATTTACCTCCCGGACAATCATTCTCCGCCATCCCTTCCGCGCCACCCCAGTAAAATATAAACTGAACTACTATTTTATAAAAAAAGATATGAATAACATTATTATAATACAAATGAAGACTTACTTTCTACACGTATGTACTTACATATATTTCAAGCGCAACACTAAAGGAAATGTTCTGTGATATTTTCCAAGCTTTTGCTGTTCAATTGTGAGGCCTTTTATTAAAAATGTTGAAGTGGTTGTTGTTTGTCGAAATAGAAATATTTACTATGTAAGACCTGAAAACGTTGAGGCCGGTCAGGGTTCAGGGGCACAAACGTGCGACTGTGAGTGCGACAAGTTGTAGGCTCGATTCCCACTTGGGACAATGAAATATTTAATATTTTCATTTCCTCGCTCTGGTAAGGAGGCAAAGCGTGGCGTCTAGTTCTTTCACTCAATACGCAATGCCAGAACAGGGTAGAAACTAGAAAGTACTGAGGACAACGAGAGCGGGGGAAAAGGAAATGTCTTAATGGGAACGGAATGTCTTAACACTAACTTCCCAAAAGCCCCTGCTATGTACGGGATGAAGCAAAAAAAACGCCAAGTAAAACAAAAGCGTATGTATGCGTTCATGATCAATAGAAATATAAATTTAAATAAATATTTCATTAACTCGAACGTGGATCGAACCCAGTCGCTATTACATTTTATGCCCCTGCGCCACACTGTACTTGATAGATTTTTAAGCTTAGTTAATATAAAACTATTATATTTTTAAATCCTTTTCTAAACTAGGCCTAGTTTGCTCGCTAACTTTAAGCCCGTATTTACAAACCCTTCCCAACTCTAAGATCGATTTTGAGATTATAATGAACAATGAAAACATCATCTCAAAATCGCTCTCAAGATCGACCTCAGAATTAAGTGCATTTTATAACTACGGGCTTTAGAGTTAATTAGTCTCTTAAAGTGCCATATTAATAGTAAGTGAACATTTTATACAGCCTTTTGAAATATTGTTATTTTTGTATTGTTATTATTTTAAGGGGATAAAGCAAAAAAAAAAGAATTGTATGAAACTGTTATAATATATTGGTACATAAAGTATCGTAAAGATTTTTTTGTTATTAATAAAAAAGTATATTTTTGTGCAGCTTAAGATTTTTTACCAATTTTTATAATTATTAAAGTTGGAATTTTCATCTTGGTGCCGCTAAAGATGTTGTTTGATCTACATCTTTAAAAAATATAGCTATAATATAAAATATATATTTAGAAGTATCGGCCTACACTATATACCTATTATAATACATCTAATAATAAATTATCCTTTTTTTTTTACAAATAAATAAAGATGAATAATACTTTTGTTTTATTTCTTGACTGTACTCCTAACATTAGGTATGTTTTCCACGAATAAATATTATTAGTAAATAAATAAATTAAATAAATCAGCTTCACGCTGTATCCCGCACACAGCAGGGTAGGCAGAAGGAACCTAGTGTTAATAAACTCCGTTCCCCACATTCTGCGGAGTTCTGGAGGCATTGCGTGTTGAGGGACAGAACTTAACGCCGCGCTTTGCCTCAACTACTGAAATCTAAATTTAAATAAATACTTTATTTCCTTGAGTTTGGATCGAACCCACAACCAGTCGGCCGCCATACTCTGTGCCCCTGCGCCACGACTTTACTAAAATATAAGTATATAAAAATAATACCTAATAGAATATTCTTTTAATAATAATTGAAGGATTAAGTTTGAACTAACATAAAAACATCTTGGTTTTTGCTTTTTATTACAGAGACCAATTTAAGTATCACCGAAAACTCGTCAGGGTCGAAATAATTTATTTTACGACTTTAAACGGATGCGGATTGGTAATACCAACGTTGTGTAGTTTTTAATTAGCGCAGCACATAAAAAAATAGCGGGATAGGCACAGGGAATCTATTATTGAGATACTCCGTTCCTCCCTTTCCATGGAATTTACACTGCTGCTACTACAATTGATACTGCTTATAGAGCGAAGAAATGAAAATATTAGTAAATAATAATTCTTACCCCTGAGTGTGAATCGAATCCACAACCGTCGCGTTTACAGTCACACGTTTGTGTCACTGCACCACGACGGCCTCTAAAATAATTGTTAGCTTATGTTTTTTACTAAATTTTATTCCCGTTTGATGAACACAACGTCTCTCCGCTTTAATCCCGCATTATTGTAGTCTATCGATACATTGTAGACTTATTAAGCTGGCCAGAATAGTTCACTATTACAGTAAAGCCGACCAACACGTGTTGTGTCCACAGAGCTAAGAATCAAAAATGATAAACTTTATTTATTTTGTGATATAAAGTAGATTGTATTGAGAAATATTTTTATAGCTATTAGAAAATTTAAATATAAAAAAAAAAGAATTAGTACCATGCACTGTGACATTGGTATTTATATATACTAACGCCAACGCAGATCGCAGCAGCAGGTTAGGTTAGGTTAGTTATTTTAGCTTTACTTAAGAATCACCTAACCTGAAGATGCAGTGGCGCTAGCACTAATCATATTTTTTATAATTTGTGCCTACTGTAGAAGTTTTGAAGTCTATGGTGAATTTTTGTATTTGACAATGTTGGTTTTCAATAGTATCGATAGATTACAATATCACGGGATTAGATCGGAGAAATTATAATACAACGGAGTTTTAATATTATGGTGACATCTACCTATCTACCAGCGTTGCTAGACGCCCCGACTTTGGCCCAAAATTTAAATATTCTGAGCGGGATCGAGCCGCATTTTCCACGTATTATCATTTCTTCCTTTCTTAATTACTTTTTTTTAAAGGTTACTAAAAATTCCAGGTGTAAAAATTCCGCTTTTCCCTCGAGACAAAATTTGGCAACGCCGATATTTACTTACTAATACTTTGTCACAAAATTACAATCAATTCAGGACTCAGGAAGAAGGAAAAAATATAATATTTAATATAAGGTTTAGGAATAAAAAATCTCCTATAATATTAAATATTTTATTGTACTTGTGTCTATCAATTGTTATAAGCAAACATTAAAATATATTATAAAAATAATAAATATATATTATAGAAATTCTTTTATAAATAATAATAATAATATAAACAATTTAAAAATAATGAAGACTAGAAAATATAATCAGTAGCTAATATAATATTTGTAAATTTTATTTTACATCCACGTATCATCAAAATTTCTCAAAATTTTACATAAAATTTTTGTATTATGGAAGCTTTTTCAAATTAATTAGTATAGTAAGCCCGATGAGTCGTGGCCGCGGTAAAGTTATCTATAAACAACTCTGCAGAATTGATTTTAGGACTATTTATTGCTTTTGACTTCACACTTCTTGTACACTTTACCATGCGCAAAATTTTAGAGAGCCAATCTTTAAGGTGGCCACGACACATCGGCCGTATTGTACAAAACATATTATAAAAAGATGGCGTCGAGCCGAAAGACCTCGACCTTGATTTACACCAGACAACAAACGCGAACTATGATGAATAGATTAAATTATAATAATACTTTGTAATATTCATCGATATAATAAATAAAGGAAACCATTGCTTGTACAATTTTTATTTTTTTAGGAGGGTTTTTGTATATAATCATAAAAAAATACATGGACGAAGAAAGAAAAAAAAAATTGCATATATTTTATAATAGAAAGAGAGCTTATACTAATGTAGTAAAATGTACGATAAAAAAATATAAAAAGTTTAATAATATTATTTTGTTGCGTAAGTACTTATAAAGGCATATATTCATCATCTTGGTACAAACGTATATAAATAAACTTTATAGTAGCCAATAACATTTGTACATAATCTAATTAGTTATTTATATAAATATATTAAAATTACATACATTTAAACAACAATCGACTCAAGTTTAGAATGGACGTCAATACATAGCAACAACTAACAATATTTAAATGGCACATTGGACTTACATATGTATTCCTAAAATAGTTTCTTTTAATTATAAATTCCAAACAGGCACTTTTATTAGGCATAGCGTATACAGTACGGCCGACGAGTCGTGGCCGCCTGAAGTTAGATGTTCTGAACTTTTCCGTTTACAAATGATCAAAATTTGGAAGAAAAAATTACATTCACAGTTAACTTTAGAGCGGTCACGGCCTATTCAGGTCATGCTGAAAATTTACCTTTAGGGAGCGAACCGCTGAATCAATTTATTTTGTGTTTTGAATATGTTTCTAAATTATCTACTAAATAATACTATTTATCTTATTTAAACAATATGTTAATAAATATATCATTTTCTTTTGTTAACTATTTTCCATTTGCCTGTTTAGGGATCACGTGTATGATCGGTATCGAAATTCGAAGTTTGTTAGTGGAAAATGTTTTCTAGTAAATATGTCAACGGTTAACAGTTATAAGAAAAGAAAACAATATTGTGTTTTAAAAAAGGATAGATAAGAGGATAGATATCAAAATCTTGACTTACCGTATGATTTTTTTAAATATATATTTTTTGTTAAGGCAGTATTATTATAAACTAGTTGCATTAGTATATCATAAGAAATTATTAGTATAATTTTAAAATATTTTCTTCGTATTATAACAGTATGTATATGAATTTAGCATTCTAAGGTAGCACCGATACAAGGTTTATGGATAACTATTTAAGTTTTTCTTATGTAATAAAATGTGAGTAAATTTTCCAAACGAATTCTTGAATAGTGGCCAAAATAAAAAAAAAGCCTTTTTCCCATTTTTCCTCTGACTTCTCTATTAATATAAGGTAAAACATAAAAAAAGGCTTATTTACAGTCTTTAGTTTTGAACATTCAAATAATTACATTTTCATTTCTTACCAGACCTCCATTATTTTTCTGTATAATAATGTAAATACTGTTTTCTTCATTGTTTAATAAATTTTTAAATATTTCGTGATTAAATTTTAAAGTTGTAATCGTGTTCATTTATAATAAGAGAGTTTTTTCACTCCTTTTCTGAAAAAGAAAATATTCCTTGAATCTCAGAAACACGTCTTTTTCATAATAACTTTGGTTTTTACTTGATGTTTTTTTATCTTTTTAAATTAAAAATAATAATATAAAAGAGGGAAAACTTACTTTCCATAGGTGAGTCAGACGGAGGGGCGCTCGCAGATGCATAAGGATTTACAGGTAAAGGCTGGAAAATATATACGTATAAATACAAGTCTCTCTTTCTTTATGCTGATTAAGAAAATATTTTATTAACTAGGAACTTAGTGTTCAAACACTTCGTTTCCCACATTCTGCCTAATTTTCGAGACATTGTGTGTTAAGTAAAGGAACTCACCGCCGCATTTTGTTTTGTTACCAGAATGTAGAAATGAAAATAATTCATTACCAAAGTGAAAATCAAACCCAAAACTTTTGCATACACAATATGGTGGTGTTAATAATTAAAATAAAAAACACAAATACTTACAGAAGGCATATTCAAGTTAGGTGAAAACGGCATCGATCCTGGTATTCTAAATCCTAAAGTACCTGTTCTTAAGGAACTTATACCGGAACCTGGCAAAGGTTGTGTCCCAGTAGGGTAAGGAGAGGCAGGAGGGTAGGGAGAATTTCCTGTGGGGTATGGAGGGTTACCAGCGGGGTAAGGAGTACTTCCGGTACTAATGCCTGAACTTGGTAAAGGTTGTGTCCCAGCGGGATAAGAAGAGGCAGAAGGGTAAGGGGAATTTCCAGTAGGGTATGGAGTATTACTGGTAGGGTACGAAGAGTTTTCTATTGGGTAAGGTGGCTTTTCGGTAGGGTAAGGAGAATTTCCGGTAGGATACGGAGTATTTCCTGTAGGGTAAGGCGAACCGTCATTTGGATTAGGCGACTTTTGTAGAGTATTTCCGGGATATGGGGGAGGATTATCAAAATTATGTACACTCTCTACAGGGTATGGTGCTTTTGAATCATTTGTCGGATATGGGGCATTTGTGGTAGGGTATGGAGTTTTCTGATCTGATGGATAAGAAGTAGAGACGGGGTAAGGAGTGTTACCACCTGGGTAAGGAGCGTTACCACCGGGATAAGTAGCGTCACCACCCGGGTAAGCAGCGTTACCACCTGGATAAGGGGTAATACTAGGTGGATAAAATTGATTCCCAGAGTGAGAAGGTAACGGTTGTTGGGTAACAGCCACCATATGTTGAGGCATTTGATCCTGTAAGGGATTCTGCACATTATCTTGAAATCCCACTAAAGGAACATTGCCTATTATAATATTGTGAGTCCCTTCTGAATCACTGTGGCATCCGGCGGGGTTTACGACTACCTAGAACAAAAACATATGCCTCAATTGTCAATAATATGTACGTTTACATATATCAAAATGATAATTGCTATCTAATTAATTATGTTTTAATCTTCTTCACATAAACTTTTTCTAAGAGATTATTATATATAGAGATTATTAATATTTAAATAAAAAAAAATACAAATAGGCTTTCGTGACGAACGATAATAATTCTTAGCACTTAAACTTGCATGGCGGAGATTTGTAAAAACCGCACAGTGATGCTAACAACAAAATGAGTTACGGCTTAGACCATATTGATTTAATCAGCAAGATTGCTGGGAAGACATCCATAAGCCGGGAATTCAAATTTTATACGGCTGTACATATTTAACATATGCCCACCTAAATTATTTATTGAGTTGTTTGTAAAAGTGAGCGTCGTGGCGCAGGGGCACAAGTATGTACCTAACTGTAAGCACGACTGGTTGTGAGTTCGACCCCCACTCGCAGATATAAAATAAATAAAAAATAAATTAATCTATATAAAAAAATATTTATATTTATATTTTCATTTCTTTGCTCTGGTGTCAAGGCAAATGCAATGCCTCTAGATTTCGGGGAAAGGTGGGGAATGGAGTATCTTAACACTAGGTTCCATCTGTCTACACTGATGTGTGCGGAATGCAGCGTGAAGCTAATTATTTTTTTTAATTTGTTAGCATGCATAGTTAGTAATGGCATAAAAAACGATATTACTCTGTAAGAGTAATATATAATATACGATGATAATAATATGGATATCATTATCTTTGCTTGTATTGTCGAGTGGTTTGTGTTTGCAGTGCGTAATCAGTAATTTATTATTGCATTATATAAAAACGTTTTTTTTAAAGGATAGGGCTATAAATATATTTTTTTGTTATATTAGAATAGTTAGATAGAAATTTTAAGTGTTGAGTGGCAGAACTTAACGTCGCGTTTGGCCTCGACACCAGAGCGAAGGAATGGAAATATACAAGTAAATATTTCATTTCCTCGAGTGGGGATCGAACCCACAACCAGTCGGTTGTACAGTCACATTTTCTGTTTCTGCGCCACGTGCGAGCGCTTGGACAGATGCCAAGAAGCGCGGGTTCGAGTTCCGTTATGCTCAATTTTTTATACTTTAATGTGAAATAAATATATAAAACATGTTGAAACACATACCTTAAACTTATAAGTTATATCGATATATCTACAATCGTTCAAATTGTATACATCCAGAGCGGGCACTTCCATTTCCACAGTATAGTTCCGCGATGTGTTCGCCGGTACGGGGCCTTTCATTATTTTAGCTACGGTATCCTTCTCTGAACGTTCGTCGGGGTTGCTTGTTGCTATGAATTTAATTTTCTAAAATGATATAACACAACTATAGATAGCTTATATTATATTACTAGCGACCCGCTCGCGGCTTCGCCCGCTTAAACCACAGAATTATTTATTTAACACACTGAATTATGTTCGTGTTTTGATATACTTATAATGTATGTTTGCAATGTAATGAAGTTTTTTATGAGAAAGTTGTTAAAACTTTAGGTCGCATTTTCGTACCTCCCATAAGAATCTTCAATTGAATGTTTGAAATAAAAACACAACTTATCGATACTTACTATATGTGCGATAATCTCAGAAACGGCTTAACCGATTTAAATACTTTTTTTGTTTGTATTCTGGCAAACTGCCCTTAAATATTAAGTATTAGTTTTATTTTAAGCAGCTTCATGCTAGTCAGAGGAAGGAACCTAGTATTAAGACACTCCGTTCCCCACTTTCTACCGAATTCGGGACGCATTGCGTGTTGAGTGGCAGAACGCAACGCCGTGCTTAACCTCGACCCCAGAGCGAAGAAATGGAAATATAAATTTAAGTAAATATTTCATCTCCTCGTGTGGGGATCGAACTCAGAGAACCAGTCGGTTTTACAGTCACACTTTGTGCCGCTGCGCCACGACTGGCCTCAACTGGATTGGACTTTATTTTAATCGGTTCACATAAAGTTAAAACCAGATCCACGCTTTATCCCGCCCTTAGTAGGGCAACTTAGTGTAAGATATTGGGTATAATGTGTGACTGATGTGCGAAATGAAAATATTATTAAATTATAATTCAATCCTGCATGTGTGGATCGGACCCACAACGTCGCGTTACAGTTACAATTGGGCATATAGGGTAAAATAGTTTAAACCCGTACCTAAAGAATTTAAGCAAGATACATCAACAGTGAAGACGTAGGTTTTTTTCTCATTTCACAATGTTTATTCATATCTATATTTCGTATGACGCGGTTACGCATAGGTACCAATAATGTAAACACATACTACTACAAAAATAGTACTAAAATGTTTAGAACTTTAAACTTTGCCGCCAAAAAATGAAGCGTATGCGGCGGTTTCCCTTTGATAGGTTTATGTGTGCGTGCGTCGTTCTTGACAAATTGTATTTTATTTTACAACGATAATTTTATTATTTATTTTGTTTGAAAAAATAAGTTTTTTATTTTCGGGTTTTTAATTTAATATGTAATAGGCTTTTATAGAGTAGTTAAACTGTGGTTTCATTTAAAGTGGTCCTAACAAAAAAACTCTGTATAATTGAGCATATTTAATATTTATAGTGATTTTTTGGTGAAAAGATACCAATAGTTATTACAACCACTTGCAAAGAAGCATAGTTTAGGCAATTTTTTATTCTTATACCTTTTGAAAAACTACCAACGTTCTTAAGTTAATATATTATTTTTTCAAATTAAAAAAATTGTCTATGTCATCCTAATGGCGGAAAAATATTCAAAATGTATTGTAATACCACATTAGTATCGACAATGTAGTGTTGATAGTAATTAAAAATAGATATACTACAGGAGGATATCTTCATATGCACTGTTTTAACCTGTTTTATGTATAATATAGAATAATATATTCTATAGAGGAATCACACATTCTTTTTATTCAGTTTAGTAAATACATTTTTTAGAGGTTACTCTGTACTAAAATGGCATGCAACTCTGTTCCCGCATTTACGTTCCTGATATATCGATATAAATAATAGAAATACAAAATATAGGAAGGAAACACAAATGCAATTATATAGCATTTTTTCTTTTTTTCATACTTGAAACGTATTAATAAATTACATATTATGTATTACATACAATTAATTTCTTTTGAATATAACACTAAGTTTAATCAGCTTCACGCTATTTTAACAGATAACATAAGATGACATTAAAACGTATTGACATCACTACGTGATCCATCTAAACACAATATAAATTTTTATAAACAATGAACTCACAAACAGAATTTACTTTCCAAATACTTTTTATTCTACATATCGCCATATGAGCTAATCCCAAAAAATATACTTACTTTATTATTTTTGTTAATATCACCAACGTTGACGTTAAAAATAATAGTTATGGTAGACTGAACAAATATTGATTATACTTCTTTTTTTAGCTTCACGTTGTATCCCGCACACAGCAGGGTAGGCATAGGACACCTAGTGTTAAGACTCAATTGGACTGTATTTTTATCCTTGTTACCTTAGAATTTTTGATTGTATGAACCGATTTTAATTATTCTTTTTTTATTTGAAAGGTAATGCGTCCCGTGTAGTCTTATTTTAATTTAGTTTATATTCAACAATGGTATCTATGAGAAAATCATATAAATCTCAAATTTGCATTAAGTATATGCGCGACAAATGAACGTATAAGTCAATATCAATTCAACCGATTTTAATGATTCTTTTTTTATTAGAAAGGGTACATATAAAGGGTAGTTTGGTGAAAGTTTAGTTAAGTTCAGAGTGTGAAATCCAGTTGAAATTGAAGAAGTCGATTTTTTTTATTAAAAAATATAATTATGTAATTTTTTCTACAAAAAATTCTTTATACTCCATGATAAAAACTATCCTATAAGTGACATTAGGCTTTGAACTATTACCATGCCAAAATTAATTTAATTTCATACAGTAGTTATCGGTATTTTAGGTGATTTATATTTTTCAGTTTTTGTTTTTTTTTTAAGAAAACTATCATGAAATTCGGAATGAAACCGAAAAAAAATACCCTTACTATACCTTGAGGCCCTAGGCTAACACCATGCAAAAATTCATCAATTTCTGTCAGGTAGTTTTTGCGTGATTGACGCACAAACAAACCGACAGACAGACAGACAGACAGACAGACAAGAATTCTGCTGAGTGGTTTTTAAGGTTCTATAATCGACATATTAACCGACCTAATTTTTATTTTTTTTATATCTTTCATGTACAGAATTGACTTTTCTATCCTTTTATTATATATGGAGATTAATCACATTAATAAGATAATGAGTGCGACAAGGTCAGGCAAGACAAAACTAACATATTTTTTTTAATTCTTAAAATAAAAAATAGGTATAGATTGTTTTGTGAATTCATGTGCTAAATTACATTTTATAACTCCTTTTAATTTTTGACTTTTCAGTTCGTTTCAATACAAATTTAAAATACCTTTCGTGACAAAGTGCATTTATACATCGCTCATTTACCGAAACAATGTGTCGGTAACCTTCTTTCGTCGTACCATCGTTTCTAATTCAGTAGCTTAGAGAAATAGCTGTCTCCATAGCTGACTTGGAGCCTGCGAATGAGGCTAAGGATGAAGGACCTTGTCTCTCAACGCAATAGGTCATCACTGACACACACACTGGTCCTCCTAGTTTTTCCATTTAACTACACTTCAGATAGGAGACAGCCTACATAAAAAATAAACTTTTTTAAATTATAAAACTTTTATTGAAGTTTATTCGTGTAGTAAAAAATTTTTTATGTGAATGTGTAGTCACATATATAGATCACATGTGTGAATATGTAGTCACATATGTGGACCACATGTGCGAATATGTGGTCACATATGTGGACCACATGTGTCAATATGTGCTCACGTATGTGGACCACATGTGTGAATATGTGGCCTTTCATGTGGACCACATGTGAGAATGTGTGGTCACATATGTGGACCACATGTGTGAATACGTGGTCGCGTATGTGGACCACATGTGGGAAAATGTGGTCACATATGTGGACCACATGTGAGAATTTGTGGTCACATATGTGGACCACATGTGTAAATATATGGTCCCATATGTGGACCACATGTGTGAATATGTGGTCTTTCATGTGGACCACATGTGAGAATTTGTGGACACATATGTGGACCACATGTGTGAATATGTGGTCTTTCATGTGGACCACACGTGAGAATTTGTGGTCACATATGTGGACCACATGTGTGAATATGTGGTCGCGTATGTGGACCACATGTGGGAAAATGTGGTCACATATGTGGACCACATGTGTGATATGTAGTCACATATGAAGATTACATGGGTGATCATGTGGTCACATATGTGGACCACATGTGTGAATATGTGGTCACGTGTGTGGACCACATGTGTGTATATGTGCTCACATATGTGGACCACATATGTGAACATGTGGTCACATATGTGGACCACATGTGGCATCGTGTGGTCATATATGTGAACCACATGTGTGAGTAAGTATTCACATGTGCAGATCGCATGTGTGATATGTTGTCACATATGTAGACCACATGTGTGATATGTAGTCACATATGAAGATTACATGTGTGATCATGTGGTCACATATGTGGACCACATGTGTGAATATGTGGTCACATATGTGGACCACATGTGTCAATATGTGCTCACGTATGTGGACCACATGTGTGAATATGTGGTCTTTCATGTGGACCACATGTGAGAATGTGTGGTCACATATGTGGACCACATGTGTGAATACGTGGTCGCGTATGTGGACCACATGTGGGAAAATGTGGTCACAAATGTGGACCACATGTGAGAATTTGTGGTCACATATGTGGACCACATGTGTAAATATATGGTCCCATATGTGGACCACATGTGTGAATATGTGGTCGCGTATGTGGATTACATGTGGGAAAATGTGGTCACATATGTGGACCACATGTGTGATATGTAGTCACATATGAAGATTACATGGGTGATCCTGTGGTCACATATGTGGACCACATGTGTGAATATGTGGTCTTTCATGTGGACCACACGTGAGAATTTGTGGTCACATATGTGGACCACATGTGTGAATATGTGGTCGCGTATGTGGACCACATGTGGGAAAATGTGGTCACATATGTGGACCACATGTGTGATATGTAGTCACATATAAAGATTACATGGGTGATCATGTGGTCACATATGTGGACCACATGTGTGAATATGTGGTCACGTGTGTGGACCACATGTGTGTATATGTGCTCACATATGTGGACCACATATGTGAACATGTGGTCACATATGTGGACCACATGTGGCATCGTGTGGTCATATATGTGAACCACATGTGTGAGTAAGTATTCACATGTGCAGATCGCATGTGTGATATGTTGTCACATATGTAGACCACATGTGTGATATGTAGTCACATATGAAGATTACATGTGTGATCATGTGGTCACATATGTGGACCACATGTGTGAATATGTGGTCACGTGTGTGGACCACATGTGTGAATATGTGGTCACGTGTGTGGACCAGATGTGTGTTTATGTGCTCACATATGTGGACCACATATGTGATCATGTGGTCACATATGTGGACCACATGTGGCATCGTGTGGTCATATATGTGTACCACATGTGTGAATAAGTATTCACATGGGCATATCACATGTGTAATATGTAGTCACATATGTAGACCACATGTGTGATATGTAGTCACATATGAAGATTACATGTGTGATCATGTGGTCACATATGTGGACCACATGTGTGAATATGTGGTCACATATGTGGACCACATGTGTGAACATGTTATCACATATGTGAACCTTTTATAAAATATATTTAATTCATTAAATGTAATATGTATATAAATAAATAAACGTAAAGAAACGTTACGTAACATCATACATAATAACAATTAAAACGTAAACTGCAGGCTAATTGATCATCCGGTAGACATTTTAATTAAATTATCAGCTGAAGCAGAATGTCTTTGTATCATCAGAGTTGTAAACCATTTGTTCGATAATTAACTCTCAAATCTCAGTTCTCTCAACTGTACCGTCATAGCGTCAAGTTTTAGTCGACATATTAACTTTAAACATATTAATTTTTTATCGTCATATTAACCGACCTAATTTTTATTTTTTTTATATCTTTCATGTACAGAATTGACTTTTCTATCTTTTTATTATATATGGAGATTTTGTTTGAAAAAATAACTTTTTTATTTTCGGGTTTTTAATTTAATATGTAATAGGCTTTTATAGAGTAGTTAAACTGTGGTTTCATTTAAAGTGGTCCTAACAAAAAAACTCTGTATAATTGAGCATATTTAATATTTATAGTGATTTTTTGGAAAATTGATACCAATAGTTATTACAACCACTTGCGAAGAAGCATAGTTTAGGCAATTTTTTATTCTTATACCTTTTGAAAAACTACCAACGTTCTTAAGTTAATATATTATTTTTTCAAATTAAAAAAATTGTCTATGTCATCCTAATGGCGGAAAAATATTCAAAATGTATTGTAATACCACATTAGTATCGACAATGTAGTGTTGATAGTAATTGAAAATAGTTATACTACAGGAGGACCTTCATATGCACTGTTTTAACCTGTTTTATGTATAATATAGAATAATATATTGTATAGAGGAATCACACATTCTTTTTATTCAGTTTAGTAAATACATTTTTTAGAGGTTACTCTGTACTAAAATGGCATGCAACTCTGTTCCCACATTTACGTTCCTGATATATCAATTTAAATAATAGAAATACAAAATATAGGAAGGAAACACAAATGCAATTATATTGCATTTTTTCTTTTTTTCATACTTGAAACGTATTAATAAATTACATATTATGTAATACATATAATTAATTTCTTTTGAATATAACACTAAGTTCAATCAGCTTCACGCTATTTTAACAGATAACATAAGATGACATTAAAACGTATTGACATCACCACGTGATCCATCTAAACACAATATAAACTTTTATAAACTATGAACTCACAATCAGAATTTACTTTCCAAATACATATACTTTTTATTCTACACATCGCCATATGAGCTAATTCCGTAAAATATACCTACTTTATTATGTTTGTTAATATCACCAACGTTGACGTTTGAAATAATAATTATGGTAGACTGAACAAATATTGATTATACTTCTTTTTTTAGCTTCACGCTGTATCCCGCACACAGCAGGGTAGGCATAGGACCTCTAGTGTTAACAACAACACTCTGTTCCCTACTTTTCTCGGAATTCTGTAGGCATTGCGTGCTGAGTAGTGAAACTCAACGCCGCACTTTACCTCGACACCAGAGCGATGAAATGGAAATATAAATTTAAATAAATATTTCGTTTCCTTGCGTGGTCATCGAACCCACAACAGTTACACTTTGTGCCCCTGTGCAACGAACGGCCTCAATTTACTTTCTTCTTTTAAAATGTGGTTAAATGAAATAGTCGTAATTTAATTATGTCAGATTACTATTTACCGACTTCTTAAAAGGGGTCATCAATTGGGCTGTATTTTTTAGCCTTGTTACCTTAGAACTTTTGATTGTATGAACCGATTTTAATGATTCTTTTTTTATTTGAAAGCTAATGCCTCCCGTGTAGTCTTATTTTAATTTAGTTTATATCCAACAATGGTATCTATGAGAAAATCATATAAATCTCAAATTTACATTAAGTATATGCGCGACAAATGAACGTATAAGTCAATATCAATTCAACCGATTTTAATGATTCTTTTTTTATTAGAAAGGGTACATATAAGGGGTAGTTTGGTGAAAGTTTAGTTAAGTTCAGAGTGTGAAATCCGGTTAAATTTGAAGAAGTCGATTTTTTTTATTAAAAAATATAATTATGTAATTTTTTCTACAAAAAATTCTTTATACTCCATGATAAAAACTATCCTATAAGTGACATTAGGCTTTGAACTATTACCATGCCAAAATTAATTTAATTTCATACAGTAGTTATCGGTATTTTAGGTGATTTATATTTTTCAGTTTTTGTTTTTTTTTAAAGAAAACTATCATAAAATTCGGAATGAAACCCAAAAAAAAATTACCTTGAGGCCCTAGGCTAACACCATGCAAAAATTTCATCAATTTCTGTCAGGTAGTTTTTGCGTGATTGACGCACAAACAAACCGACAGACAGACAGACAGACAGACAGACAGACAAGAATTCTGCTGAGTGGTTTTTTAGGTTCTATAATCGACATATTAACCGACCTAATTTTTATTTTTTTTATATCTTTCATGTACAGAATTGACTTTTCTATCCTTTTATTATATATGGAGATTACACATAAGTAGGTAACAATTATTATAGCTCGGGCGAAATGCAAAATTCAATAAATTTACTTATTTAGAAAACGTATAAAAATTTGAACGTAGCGGGACTCGAACCCGCGTCTCCTGGAAACCGACCAGGTTCAAGTCCCGCTATGTTCAAATTTTTATACGTTTTCCAAATAAGTATTTTTCTTTCCTAAGTGTGGAATAACACTTTATAAATGTTAAAAAAAAATCAATAACTTTATTTATACATATAAAAACGAAGCGCGTTGCAATTTTTATTACTACAGTTTGAACTAAGCAGTATAAATATGAGGTGATTTAAAAATTTTGTTTCCTTGTTTAAAATTAGATCGTCTATTCCAATTCTAATGATCGTAATCTTGAGTACATACATCACTGTTAATGCGATTCCATTACAAACAAAAAGTTTGGGAAGTTATAAATAAATGATCATAAAAACTTGGCACTCTCACAATGAATGCTACTCAATGTATATATTTATTATAATAATAATTGAGAGTTTTTAATGCATTAATAAATATACTTAAAAAATAATATCTATACATATAATAAAATTGTAACTGATCGCTGTTTGTGCATGGAAGATATGAGAGAAAATCATCGTAAAACGTTATCAATGTAATAGAATCCAAAACAATTATTTTAATTTTTGGTCTTCATTAGAGCACGACTGTCATTTAGATTAGTAAATGAATAATTGATTAGTTCAAGCGGGCGAAGTCGCTAGTTTTAATAATACATACATTTTTATATTAAAAAAAATAATAATAACTGATTAGTTCAAGCGGGGAAATCGCTAGTTTTAATAATATATTTGTAAACGCCGTCGTAAGGGGTTTTTATTTTGATATATTAAAAAAAAGGTAAGATTCACTTACAAAATAACATTACTATGAGCTTTATCTATTAATATACAAAAAGAAAGAACTTACCTTAACAACAGAAAGTTTGATATCATTGACATCAACAGTACCATTGTTGGAACAGCTGACTTCAATGGGAATATTTTGCCCGGGGCAGAACCCCGACACGGGCACGTTGACGACGGTGTTAGTTTTTCCGGAGCCCATACAACAACAACAGTATGATGCATTGAATTCCATTTCTATAGGTTCCTGTTAAAAAATTATTCTAAATTAAATCGTGAATGGTATCCACAGCAGGATAGGCAGATTAAGCCCACTGTTAAGACACTCCATTCCCCATTTTTCGCCTAATTCTGGAGGCATGGCGTTTTGAGTGGCGGGGCTCAACGCCGCGCTTTAGCTCTACACCAAAGCGAAGAAATTAAAAAAAAAATCCTAGAGTGACAAAATTCCCCCCTCGCCAGTTTTAGCCACACACTTGTGCTCCTGCGCCACGACTGGTCTCAATTAAAAAATAATTAAAAATATTATATATCAGTTGAAAGTGTGCCAATATACCTATAAATAATTCTTTATATTACATTTATAACTAAGCTAGGCATCAACAAGCAATCGTGTTGCATATCATGGAAGCCAGCAAAAAATATTATCATGATAGAAACCAGGAAAATGAACAACTAGGGTTATACCTAGTCCATACATTTCTAGGTAATGATAATAAATCATAATGCACATGTTGTTCTTAATATATTAAAGTACCAGACAACTGTTAAACTTATCAATACTATAGATAGATGAAACTGATTCAATTGTGAAGTGGTTTGTAACAAAGTCTGTCTGTAAACACAATGGTTGTGGGTTAAATTTCCACTTGGAGGGAATGAATTCTTTAATATTTTCATTTTCTCGTTCTGGTACCAAGGCAAAGTGCAGCATTGAGTTATGTCACCCAACATGATATAAAAAAATATGATTAGTGTGTGGGGAACAGAATGCTTCCACACTAGATTCCCTCTGTCTCGCCAACTATATGCAATATGAGGTCATAAAAAAGATATCTGAAAAGTCAAAAATGATAATACTAACCCTACAATATGGATCTTTATTAAGATCTAACAAACTGTAAACACGAACTGCAACTTTTTTCTCTTGATCAAATTTAAAAGACCTGTCGACTACAACTTTTATTTGATATCTAATATGACCATAGGAGCCCTCGAAAGATGATGGAGAATTTTGTGGCAGGTGGAAAGTAAATGGGAATTCATAATCACCAGGTTTAAGATGACATTCACCTAAATTAAAGACAAAAATAATACTTAACGGTTATTTAATACAGTTGTTGTTTTAATTAATTAAAGTAAAATGTAATTGTATATAAAATTAGATAAGAAAAACCTCAAATTTTTTGCTGTTATGTTTAGACAAATGTTAAAATTTCTTTTCGCAGAAGAAATTGCAGAAATATGCTAAATCCCTTCTTTTGTAATGACAATGTGAAATTTGTGTAATATGTACTAAAACATTGATAGAAAGAATTGCCACAAATTTTATTAAAATTTCATATTTGTGACATTTACATTTTTTAAACTGTTGAGAAAATATAATTTAACTAATAATAATAATAATAGAATACCTGATTCTCCACCAATTAAATATATTTTAGCATTTGCATATTCTTCATAAGAATCATGGCTGACTGTGCGAGTTTCTCGTTTACCATTTACTGTGTAACTCTCCTGTGTAGTCCAATGTACTTTACAGAAACCTTTTAATTTTGCATATATACCTTAAACAAGATTAATAAATAATTTTTGAATAGTTTGCTTTTCTTTAGCTTCACACTGTATTCTATACATATATGCAGAGGCCGAGGCAACCTAATAAAAAATTATGCTTCTGTTGTGACAAGGCATATTGACTGGCAAAAATAAATGGAGTTTGTGGTGGTGCAGGGACATAGGCATGCAAGTGTAAACCCAACGGTTGTTAGCCCCATTCCCACTCAGAAGAATCCACAGTCTGGCAAAGCACATCATTGACTCCTCCCACTCAATACATAATATACCACAAATTCAAGGGATGAAAATATAAAATATTTCATACCCCTGATCCAGGGAATCACACCCATTACCTTTAAAGTCACTTGTTTGTGCCCCTGTGCCAGCCAACAGCCTCAAAATTGTAACATTTTTTTAGAAAAACATTCATAATTCTAAAAAGTTTAAGGATTAATTTAATTATATTGGTTTTTTAGAATCCCATATAGAATGAAAGAAGAACAAAACCAATACACAATATAATCTTTATAATTTTAAAATATTTTGAAATGATTTCATTGCATGATATTTTAATGTGTTTAACAATTAGCTTATCAAACCATTACTACAGTAGTAAGCAATTTAGGTCTATGCTGTAATACAGCAGGTTAGGCAAACGCAACCTGTCAACATAATGTAAAGATACTCCATTTCCATTACGACAATTATGCTTCTTACTTTCCGCATTCTCGAGGCATTAAGTGTTGACTGGCGGAATTAAACACTGCGCTTTGCCTAGGTACCACAGTGGGCAAATGAAAATAATAAATATTTCGAAAGGAGTCCGCAATCATGTTGTTTAAGACACGACGGCCTCGATCTCCATTAGTAATAATAGTTAATATGAAAAGAAGAAAGTGCTACAATTTTATGTTTACATATCAAAATCTTTACTTTCTTATTAGCAAAAAAATGTGTACAAGGTAAATATATTTTTTTATTTAGCAAAAATTAGTAGGTAAGTCACTTACCACGAAAAGTTTTTTCCTTTTCTTGATGAAATACTAGTTTTCCTTTGACGGTTTGTCCAGGATAATACGTCCCGTTGGGACTTTCTAATACGATTCTACCTTCGTCAAAACCCATTTTAGTTTGTTCACTACCACTACACTATATCTTAATGTATTTTACTTTTAATTAGAATATATAACTATTTTGTTGAGTGATTTATATTTAAAATTAGGAAACCCGTAGAAAGATAAGTCCTTAAAAAAAACGTTGATTTTTATTTTCCAAACACGAACATTATAATTTTTCTTATCTACACTTCATATTCACAAGTTATCACATTGACTTGAATATTGCAAATAATAAAAATAAAATAGCCGGCGAATATGCACTGTGAGTTGTACTTGAATTGAAGTTTTAGGGTTGACGATTGTAGATCGATTAATCGAGGAATCGATTTTATAGGCTAAAAATATCGATCTCTTAAATCGATATGGAGTACTGTATTGATTGACAGTCTCTATTACACTCTTGAATTACTTGAAAAATTACTTGTTAAATTCTTTGAATGAAAATGAGTGTAGGAATAGGAGTGTCTAAGTAGTCCGTGTCCACCCCAGAATAGTTTTGTGCTCATCAAGAATTTTTATAATAAAAAAACATACTTTTAATTAGGTTACCTTTGACCCTCTTACATTACTTTTATACAAGACAACATATGACTATAACGTTACTTTTTTAATCCCTTAATCATAAACCGAAGTTAGTAATTTCTGATTATACATCGATATGATTAATCTGATTCAGTTTATGGTATTATAGAAATATTTGTACCAAGCATAGAACAACAATTGGAAATTCAATGTTTATGTAGAATAACGATCAAATTCTTAAACATAAAAAATATATCTAAATAAATTAAATTTATTAATACATGAAAATTGAAATTGAAGAATTTGACTGATAATACAGTGCTTATAATTTTATAAAGTTATTGTATTTCACAACAATATTTTATTTATTGTTTTTATTGAATTATCCGATTTTTCTATTAGATTTTTCTTCAGGAACAAAGCTGTAATAATTTTATATTTTAAAGATAACTCTGTATTGAGTATAATATTTTAATAAATGCATATGGTACCAGTCAATGCAATTTTCAACAATTTTTTTATATAAACTGTGCTAATAAAAATGGTTGTCAAACTCTATCAAAGTGGCTTGGCTATTTGTCAATGTGAATTGTGACCAAGATCAGTTTAATACGAAACATCGGCGAGGCATAACGGTATAAGAATTTTCTTGAAAATGCGCGTATTTTATTATTTTAATATTTATATGTAGTTTATTTTTGTAAAATATGTTCGATATGATGTTAAGCTATTAAATTCTTTTCGGTTCCAATTTTATATGGTATGTAAAAACCTACACGCGAACTGGATTTTTTGAATTACAACCTGAACAGTGTGGTAAATGAAATGAGTTTTATGAATTAAACTTTAAAAATACTTTAATTTAATCGTTTTAAATTCATTTAAAAATGGCAACGTCACACAAAGATATTGAATTAAGTCCCGTAAATACACAACCGGATAATAATAAACCGGCGGCAAATGTGCCGGTGCATGATGAAGAAGATGTTATCATTGGACGATTCAGAAAAATAAGTTCAGCGAAATCTATGGCCGCTACGAACGGCAACATTCAATATCCTTCCGAGATTATCCGAAGTGACACTGACCTAGAAGCTGGGTTACAGTTTAGCGCAAAAGAAGGTGAGAAGGACAAGCTTCTTGAAACTATTACGAATGGCGCAGTTCTTCGCCCTAAGTCTCCAGTAACAAAAAGCAGTTTCAGAGATGTTGAGAAACCTTCTCGGTTTAAAGATCAACCTTCAACTACTAGATTTCAGGTATGTAAATTTTAATAAAGAATAAAAATTCAAATAATACCATATAACATACCATTAATTACCATACTATAATTAAACATTATTTAATATGTTGAATATATTTCTTTTAAATGTCAGTCAAAAACCATATCTCATAACAAAAAATCATTTTGCAAATAGGGTAATGTGGTGAAAGCCTGATCTATAACTGAGACATTTGGTGGTGAAATATAATGCTACACTTTATCTAAATAAAAATAAAGAGATAAAAATATTTGGTTTCCCTGATTAGGGATTGAATCCATTATCATTTCATTTTCAGTCATCCACAATGGCTGCATAATATTTTTTTTATCATTTGCTCCATTTTTATAATTCACCTTTTATATAAATATCATACAAAATATTACACTCACTCATTATTGTATATTAAAGTATAATTTTTTACTTATCGATGTAAATATTGAAAGTTTCTTAAGAATATAAAAATATATTTTAAACACTATGATATATACTCATTATGTCCTAAAATTTAATTACATACTGTAGAAAGATTTAAACCTATAGAAACCCATTTTCATAGAGCAACATTATCCTTATTTTGTTCTTAAATCCTGCGGTTCATTCAGAAAAATGGCGTCATCACACAAACATATTGAATTTAGGGAGATTTATACAATTTAGGGAGGTGTGGTAAAGAGACAATATGCTTTGAATTAGACCATTCAATTTGTAATGTTCTAAAATTCAGCAGAGTATAGGGGATGGAGTTCTCAAGGAACTCAAGGTTCCCTCTACCTACTCTGCAATATGTGACATACAATATGAAGCTAAAAAATAAAAACTTAGTATAGAATAAAAAACAAGTGGTTGTTGTTAGGGATATTCTTAATCAAAATTTATTTAAGCTTATTTGTTTAAACCTGCAACAACAACTGTTTTACAGAGTCCGCTTAAATATATTGTTAATTGTTAATTAAAACTTAAAATGTAAAAAATATGTATAATATAATTTTGTCTCTGCATGTTTCAAGCTTATTATGGATAGTCTGTAGTAAAATAGTTTTCCATATATTAAATATACATATATGCAACAGGAACTAGCAATGACCTCATTCCGATAAGAAATAAACCATGCATACAGGTATTACACAAATGCTATAGAACAATGTTCATTGCCACACTAACTTTAGCAACGATTTTAACTTTATAATTCCATTCAAAAGCTATTTTAGCTACAAATAATGGAAGGCTTGTATTGTGTAAAATAAACTGATTCACATAATGGGTTTAGATAAGGTACTTTATAGTAGGAATATATTGTGTGAAGTTTTATTTTTATACACATTGATTTATTTTTGTTCATTTATATAAAATTGTGGACTACTGTTTTCTGTGTTAAGAGAATTTTAATAAATAAATAAATAAATTAAAATAAATAAATTATCTGCACACCGTATCCCGCACACAGCAGAATAGGCAGAGGGAATCTAGTGGTTAGACACTCTGTTGCCCACTTTCTGCCAAATTATTAAGGTATTGCGTGTTGAATGGCAGAACTCAACACCGCGCTTTTCTCAAAACCAGAGCAAAGAAATGACCACATAAATTGAAATAAATATTTTCTTTGGTGGGGATGGAACCCACAATCAGTCGCGTGTAAAGTCACACTTTGTGCCACTGTGCCACGACTGACCTCAGTAACATATAAATAAATATTATTTAAAATGAAACATTTCAAGTTTTTTTTAACAACTGTACAAACCTATACACAATGGTTGTCCTCATATTCAACTCCTAGAAATATTTATATTTAAAATCATTGTTTCCCAGTTTAGTTGACAAAGTGAGCCGTCGTCGTCGATTCGCTAAGTTCTTCGCTTGAAGAAAGTGGAGAACAGAGTTACCTGTCAGTCGACACTGTTTAAGGCAGGATGTATGTACATACCGCGACATCAACTTTTTTTTTCTTGATTCTTTCTAAGAATCCTTAAAGGAAATGGTAGTCTGCGTCGGCAAAGCCAAAAGAGGGTTATTTCAATACATGCAGCGGTCCACGTTAGCGGCGCCTATACCGATAAATCATAATAGCAATAAATTGGATAATCACCTATACTTCCCATAGCCTCGGCGTACGTCTTAATATAGTAACATGTTACCACTGTATGCGTAGCGATAGTTTTTTTATAGCTATGAATGACGAAGCCCCTAGTACAGTTTTTATTGGCTTTCACAGGCATATTTTTTTTATTTTATAATTTAAGGCAATTAGGATGATGTGGATTTTAAACTGATGAAGACTCTTTACATGCATATACATATATTTAAATTACAAATAATCATAATCAATTTTAATATAACAAATTTTAACACAAAAAAAAGTTAACTTTCAATACGTTTGTAGAGTTTTTAGTCACGTACCTACGGTGGCAGTTCTCTTATTTCTACTTTAATAAAGTACAACAAAAAAATGTCTGTAGGCTCGTGGACGTTCAACCTAAGGCTAGGTGTAGGGGGCCGTGGATTGGCAATGAATAGCGGATTAGACTGGTTTTGTACATGTAGCGACATTCCAAGAAGCTACAAGGGACGGTAATAAAATATTACAAGATTATATACATAGATATACATACATATAGGTATTATTGCGTATTAAGTATTTTTTTAGGTAGATGTTAGTAGGTAGCTTAGGTATACCATTTGTACAGTTTAACAGGGTTTTTATTAACTTACTTAGGGACAGAACACACAATGCTTCGAGAATTCGGGGGAAAGTAGGAAACGGTAGTGTCTGAATGGAAACGGAGTATCATAACATTAGGTTCCCAGGTTCCCTCTACCTACTCTGCTATGTGCGAGGTACATGCATGGTGTAAAATATATATAAATATTTGGCTATCGCAAAATGAAAAAAGAAATGAAATGGTTACGACCAGCTCTATATCAATGTTCATTTCAGTAAAATATCACCATAAAAATACATAAAAATCACTTCACTATTTCCTTGATTTCAAATCGCTTTAAGTATTCCATAATTATAAAAATATAATATTGATATTATAAAAATTTTTAGAACTCTACTATTATCTATCACTCACACTTACAGTATAACTATTAATGTATTGCATCTACTGCCGTATCCCGCACATAGCAGAGTAGGCAGAGGGAACCTAGTGTTAAGACAGTCCGTTGTCCACTTTTCGCCGAATTTGGGAGGTATTGCGTGTTAGGTAGCGAAGAAATGTTAAATGAAAGTTAAAGTTAAATTTACATTTCCTCGAGTGAGGATCCAACCCACAACTGCGGCACCCCTGCGTCACGACTGGCCTCAATATAAATCATCTATTTTATTTTAAATAGATTTCTTAATACTTATTAATTTTATCTACATATTTTGAGTTTCTACAAGAAATCCCTTTTTAATCCCGAAAAACTTGTACAACACACAAGTATTCTTGAATTGAAACGTTGACTCACCAGGAAATATTATTTCAACTAATTCCATATCAAACGCAGTTTTAGCAATATGTACTATAAACTACAGGTTATACAAATTTGAACCACTTAAAGCAATATGAAAATAGCGAGTCCAGAATCCGTTGGTCAGTATAAGTGGGCGCGTCTAAATATAGCGCATCTAAAAATACACGCCGTGGCAATCCCATCCTTGCTCTCTTGGGTCAAATGATTGAATTCAACTTGACTTGGACCCTTGGGTCACTTCGGGAAATGGTGTAGACAAGGGAAGGAATCAATTAAGAACTTATGGTTGTAAGAAATTAGTATATCCTCATTGGAAAAGTTTTTTTCAAACGTCTTTGTCGTCGTCTCTATAAATATATATTTTTTAATAAACTTAAAAACAGAAGCCTATAATATTTTAATCAAACCGTATATGGTTCAGTTCAGTATAGTTCAGTATTTTTAAGTAAATCTTTGTAAAATGCTTTTAAAAAGCAAAATTTACAAAGCAGAATGAATGGAAGTCAGTTTGCTCCCATTTATAAAAACTAATGGGTGGTAATCGCAGACGGCACTTCAGCACTAGATAAACATAATAAAACTAAAATGCTACTATCTAATTATGATTAGATAGTAGTGTTTTAGTTTATGACTAAGTACTAAGTAAATTAACTAGGTACGTGTTGGTATCGAATTTTGAATAACTGAAAGGTCTCTATGATTATCTCTATGGATATTGTATGATGACACTCAAGCTGTTTTTCTTTTATTGTAACTGTAAGATGCATAACCAGGCTAAATTTTCGGCCCCAATAAATAAACCTATCTACATTTTTTCCCGACTGCTAAGGAAGGGTTATGTTTTTCGCGCGTATCTTGTATGTATGTAATATTCTTTATTACCTCATATCTCCAGAACCGCTGAACGGATTTACTTAATTGAGGTATCGTTAGATTCGTATTAACAGCCCAAGTGTTCTTAGATAGGTGACGTTAGAAAAAACAGTCATGGCGGCTGTGGGACGCCATTGGACGTAGTGAATAAAAAAAAAATCGTTTCGAATACCACAATGTGGATATCAAATTCAAGAACTGAATACGAGGATTTCAAAAAGGTATATCATGACTATCATTACCATAATGCAGTCGGGGTTTTTGTTTTTACAAATATTTTTTACTTAACTTAGCTCTCTATCCTCAATATGGCGGGATATAGATAAATAGAACCAAGTGTTAAAATAATATTTTTGAAATATAAGTAATTATTTTTTCTGAATGAGGATCGACCCAATATCGTCGTGTATATAGTCAGGCACACTCCGACTGCGCTTAGATGGCGTATTATTTAATAAGTATTAAAAGGTTGTTTGTTATCTCTACTATTAATAATATATTGGGCAAAAGTAAAATAGCACATAGTAACTGTTAGACAGAAGCAGTTTGGTGTTAAAATAATACCGTTACATAGAATAGTCCTAAGATTGAATCATCAATTTGTATCTAAATGAATGACGTATTGATAGGAAACGAAACGTATGGGTAACGGATAAATTTTAATGCGACGTGACTTGTAATAATTATAGGCTACAAACTAATATAATCTGTAATAGTTAATACGGACGGTTCACGTTTGGCCGTTCGTAAATATTTAGAAACAATAATATAGCCCAGTCGCGACGCTAGTGTGGTTTCGATTCCTACTGGGGGGAATGAAATATTTAATATTTTCATTTTTCTCACACTGGTATCGAGGCAAAGTGCGGCGTTGAGTTCCGGCACTCAACACGCACTCCAGAAACCGGCTAAGAGTGGGAAGCGGAGAGTTCTTAACACTAGGCCTCCCTCTATCTACCCTGAAACGATATATGAGAAACTGAAAATATACGCATCTATAGTGAACTTCACATTGTTGCTAAATAATATACATTTATTTAAATTTGCTGTATCTGATTTTTGATTTTAAATGATGTATAGATACATAAGTTGCTATAGAATAAAAAATCGCAGTTAAATTATTGTTTAATTTTTAATTATTGTTTGGTTTTTAGAGCGAACAGAGACATTTTAACTTGTAATTTATTTATTTTAGAAGTTCAGGAGTGCAAAGTGCGACTTTAAAATCGGCTTGTTGTTGGTTCGATCCCCACTCGAGGAAGTGAAATATTTATTTACATTTATATTTTTATTTCTCCGCTCTGTTGTCGACACAAAGCGCGGCATTGAGTTCCGCCACTCAACACGCAATGCCTCCAGAACTCGGCTGAAAGTGGGAAACGGAGTGTCTTAACACTACGTTTCCTCTGCCTACCTTGCTGTGTGTGAAATATCATTCATTGCATACTTACTTGTAGTAAATAAATTATAATTTATTTAAATAATTTCCAAATACTTAATAATTAATATTTGTTTCTATTTCAGATGGAAGACAAGCAAGACGAAGCCACGGAGTCTGACGGTTCAGGCATGGAGAGTGACGACCCGCTGACTGCTACTGACACTAAATATGGGAAAAGTTTTAGGTAACTTTCCCATCCTATACTAATATATATGGCAAAAGCATTTCATTAAATCCTACATGAAGCAGAGAAGGTATAGGAACCTAATGTTAAGATATTTCGGTTCCTTCCGCCCAGATGTTGATTGGTCGAACTCAACTGAAAATTGAACCCAGAACCGTCACGTTTAAAGTCAGAAATTGTGTTGCTGTGCCAAGACAATTGAAATTTGTGTCGAATTATTCTTTAGTTGTCCCATAATAAAAGATAAATACAGCATGCGTGCATAATGTTAAGCACACATAAATTAAACAATTGTTAAACATCACTAATAACACTATATGGAATATTTCTATTTATTATTGTATACTTATTTTAGTGCATGAAAAGAGTATGTTATTATCAATTTAATTATATATAACAGTAAAAAAAATTAAATCAGTTTCACGCTGTATCCCACACACAGCAGGATAGGCAGATGAAACTTAGTGTTAAGATACTCCGTTCCCTACTTTATGCCGATTTTTTCGAGACATTTCGTGTTGAATGAAGGATATCATCCTTGGTGCCAGACCGAAGAAATGAAAATTTTAAAAAATAATAATTTATTCTCTTGAGTCCCCACTCATCGAACCCATCGAACCTACAACCGTCACATTAAAGTCACACTTTTGTGCCCCTGGCCCACGACGGTCTCTGTAATTAATTTCTAAATTGAGATTCGTTAACATTATATAGATATTTTATACAGTAACAACCGCCAAAGCTGCGGGTAATCCATGTTATTAAATTCGAAACACGTTTCAGTTGGGACAATGTACTTTCATCACTAGAAATTTGTGATTGTGTAATGGCCCTCATACCGTATTTAGATACGTTAAAGCTGCGTTACACAAAACCGATATTTGCATACACTACCTACATACATTCTAATATATCGTTTTAGCATTGTATATAAATTAGATAAGTGAATCAACATAATGTATTAGTTTTTTTTTATTAGAAAGTGAGAGTTTCGCCACTCAACACGCAATGTCATGAAAATTCGACAAAAAGTCGTAGATGGAGCGTCTTGTCTTAACACAGCGCGAAGTTTCATTTTCAATATTATTTTCAAAATATATCTATCATAGCGAGTCTAAGAATTGGGTGAAGAAAATTTTATAAAAATAAGTGACCTTGTTACGGTTAGCATTGTCGAAATAGATGATATGATTCTTGTAGATCAAACAGCTACAACTGGAAGTCGATCGTTGTAAATAGTAAATAAGCGTTCAGGGTTCAGGGTTCCGTAATCAAAGAGTAAAGGAGCCGTTCAAGTATTACGTAAGCACTGTGGGGGGGTCTTGAGTTTGCTTATTTTTGATGACATGGGGGGTGGGGAGGGGGAGGGGGTGCGGGTGTTGTCAATAATTGCAAAAAAACTGCCATAACAATATATAATGAGTAACAGAATAAAATACATATTTATGAGAGCTTGCCATACAACAAACGTGTTTTTTTTGTTTGTCTTTATAGATTTACGGAACCCTTTCGTGCCCGAGACCGACTCGGGCACGTACGTACTACTATTTTGGTATAGTAACAAATGTCGAAAGAATACAGTTTATGACGCGTAGTTTCGATTTGCATAACGTATTGTTTTAAGAAAATTGCGTTTTGGGTACATTGGTGTATGTGTTATCATGTTTTGCTAGGATTGAGAAGAAGTTTGTCACTAGATCAATTACGAATTTACAAGCGAAAAACAGAGTTTCTTTTGCACGATTTGCATTATATTAAAAAAACATAAGAAATTCGATATTCGATAAGAAAGCTTAAATAAGAACGAGCTTTTGGACAGTTTCCAAGAGGCCCGGGTACAAATCCCATTATATTATGGATTATGGATATACATTATATTTTTTTCATTACCTTAATATTCTTATAAGATAAAAATAAAATAAAATATAATATTTTTTGTACTAACTTTTTTTTATGTACAGACATTTTACACGTGAGGCACTGCCGCGGCTGGACAACTACAGGAATGTACTATCGTTACACGCCGCGCCCCGACCTACCTTAGATGAGCTTCACAATGCTTCTCTATCAAGAAAGGTAAGAGTGCTATCCATTTTTTATAAAAATATAGAGTGGATTCGCATAGGCATAATCAGCGTTAAGTTCCGCTTCTCAACACGCAATATCTCCGGAATTCGGTGGAAAATGGAAAACGGAAGTATCTTAATGAGAACGGAATGCCTTAACATTAGGTTCTCAGTGCCTACTCTGCTATGAGCGGGATAAAGAGTGAAGCTGAAAGTATAAATTTAAGTTATCTTGGTGTACTGTGACTGCACTGACTGTAAACGCGATGGTTGTGAATTCAATTCTTGCTCATAGGAATAAATTATTTCATTTCCCTGGCAAGTCTTCAGTTGATTACTGGACTCTCTGTGCCTACAAACACCATACAATAAGTAAATTAGTGTGAGATTTTTGTTACGCACAAATAAATATTGTAAATTTTCTATTTTAATTTTAATTAATGATTGCTTTTGACTAAATTGTAATATGATTTATAGGATTTGTTGATAATTTGTAATATCGTCATTGAATGTCACATATTAAAACGCAGAAACTCGGAAACTTACCTATAACATTTACATTATATCCGTAACTTATATGCATTTAACATTTAATAAATTAAATTATGGTATACAGTTTCATGCTAACTTTAAAACATATAAAACAATAGCCTTGAACCTTTTCAGAATTTAATTGTTGGAAACTAGCTTTAATCTGCGACCTCAATTCCTCATGGTCAAATGGAAATATCGAATTTATAAATTTCTCTGAATTTGAAGTCTGAGATCGCTCTTGAGACGCCGATCTCTTTTTTAAATTACATATCTATGAATGGAGATATCAACTCTAAATTTGAACACTAACTTTGCCCGCATGTACATTGAATTAGGTACATCGACATAATAAACATGATGTAATATACCCTATAGCCTTCCTCGATAAATGTATAGTACAATGCAAAACTTTTTTTTAATTTAAAGTAGTAGTTTCTGAGATTAGAGCGTTCAACTAAATTTTCAGCTTTGTAACATCAGTAAAAAAGGAAATATGTAATTCCTACAATTGTAATCGTAGAATATCTGAAAAGTGTCTGACTATTTATTCGATAGTTGTGAATTCGATTCCCACTTAGGGCAATGTAAAGGTAATTTTCGTTCCTCCGTCTCCGTCCGTAATATAATCCTTAATAACAGCCCAGTATTGCATTCTAATTTCTAACTGAACATAAATTAAAACTAAAATGAAAAAAAACGACTACAATGATAATGTATTTACTATATGAATGTTTAAATTTGTTTTGGTCGCGTCTGCTTACTATAGAAATATTCAAGCGAAACTGATCGTTGAAAATGTAGTCAGTTAATGTCAAACAAAAATCACAAATCACACGGTGGCCAGGGTAAAATATTGTTATATTTGTCAATGTATTTTTAGAATTTTCTTTGTAAAATGACATAATGACATACGTGATATTATTTAAAAACACTTTATGAGTAATAACTAAATTCTCAGCTTCACGCTGTATCCCGCATACAGCAGGGTAGGCAGAGGGAACCTTAGTGTTAAGACACTCCGTTCCCCACTTTCTGCCGAATTTTGGAGGCATTGCGTATTGAGTGGCAGAACTCAACGCCGCTTAGCCTCGACACCAGAGCGAAGAAATGGAAATATAAATTTAAGTAAATATTTCATCTCCTCGAGTGGGGATCGAACCCACAACCAGTCGGTTTTACAGTCACACTTCGTGCCACTGCGCCACGACTGGCCTCGTTAATAACTAAATAATTTGTGTTTAATCGTGAATTAGTTTTAAATTATTTAATCTTAATTTCTGTTGGCTATTCGTGGCATAAGCGTGCGACTGTTACCGCGACGGTTGTGAATTCTATTTCCACTTGAGGGAATGAAATATTTAATAATTTAATTTTCTCACTCTGGTAATGAGATAAAGGCGGTGTTGGGTTCTGCCACTCAACACTATGCCTTAAAAATTAAAGATCGGAAGTATATTAACGGAGTGACTTTGAATACTAGGTTCCTATGTCCCATGCCTAACCTGTAAAGAATTGTCCCATTTGTTCCATATATATTTCTATATTCCTTTTTACATTGATTTTAACAAACCAAATAAGGTCATAATTTTTGTCAATTTGTTATTTTTACCTACTTAAATACTTCCTGATTCATAATATGAAAACCACCTATTTTCTTTAAGTATGAGTGTCCCGCTAACGTTAGCGAATATAGGAACTTTAAAAGCATAAGGAAGTTTGGCTCGGCCCCATATTGAATAAGATCTTTCTTAGAATAATGTAATTACATCTATACCTACATTCCGCTTACAAATGTTCTTGATAATGTATTTCTATTTACTGAATCAATTGAAGTTTTAACAAGAAAATGATTTATTTGCGGCTTTTTCCGTTTCCAAAGAGTCTTTGTGAATTCGACTAAAATTTATTTTTAATTAAAATGTAGTAATTAACAACTTTTGAGGCCAGTCGTGGAGGAGCACAAGCGTGCGACTGTAAACGCGACAAATTGTGGGTTCGATTCCCGCTCGAGGAAATGAAAATTTAATATTTTCTTTTCCTCGCTCTGGTAACGAAACATAGCGAGGTGTTGGGTTCCAGAATTCGATGGTAAGAGGGGATGTGCCTTGATAAGAACAGAATGTCTTAACACTAGGTTCCCTCTGGCCTAACCTACTATGTTCGGGATATAGAGTGAAGCTATAATAATTTTACTGTATTCCAAAATTCTACAAACTATAAACACACTGTGTTCCACGTTGATGATGTTATTCATGTACCAATATATTCAATTCCAAATTGGTTAAAAAAAATTGTATAGTATGCACATAAGTTTCGACCCAATAAATGATTCCCGTTACATATACATATGTACATATATCATAGACGACATATAAAAATTTATATTCGTACCGGAAATTTTTACGATTCGATTTGTCCTTGTACGCGGAGCTCGTAGTGTGATAAACGGATGGCAAGAGTCAAACATCTATGTATAAATAAATATACATGTTTTTGTTCAACTTAAAAATATATAAATATATCAAAATAAATCAGTAAAAAAAATATAATTTACCGTAATAGCACTTCGGAGATATACACCTTATTTAACACAATGGTTAAATACCCAGTCGGGAATATGAATTATTTTCATTTCTTTGCTCTTAAGAAGAAAATCGCGGCGTTGATTTCCGCCATCCGACACACAATATTTTAAATATTCTGCGGAGTATCGTGACACTAACTAGATTGACGGTATTCTCTGCCTGTGACTACCTTACTATGTACAGGATAAAGCTGAAAAAAGATTAATAACGATTATTTACGGTTTCACATATAAACCATATAGAATTTCGATTACTTACGCACTTCACAGTTTTGTCAGCTTTTTGTAGTGTCAGTCGTTTGATGTATTGTTAGTGGCAAATATTTATCGGGGGCCACACCTGAATCAATACCGGCCCTACAGTTCAACCATGTGTTGCTTTTCGTGTTCTTGTATTCCGAGTACGTCCTTCTGTTGTGATATTATCTCGTAATTTTTCGAATAAAAAGATTAACTAAACAACTGTTGGGAAGACTTTTTTGAAAGAAAGTTAAAATGATTAGATAGATAGATCTTTGTTGTGCAAAAGACGTTACGGTAAATGCGAATTGTGTTAATATTGTAAAAACTTACTTGATAAACTTGAGTTTGCACTTCTCAAGTACGAAAGAAAACACAATTATAAGTTTGTACTGGAAAGAGACGATTCGATATTAATTTCAGCTTGAAATCTCCACACGATCTCAACAAAAAAGGGTCGTAACAGACGAACAGACGAACAAAATGAAGGTTCCGTTTTTTCCTTTTGAGACACGGAACCTTAAAAATAATAATTCTATAATATTTTTTTCATAAGTAATCTTCGTCATTATCTGATCGTGACGATGTTCTTTTTACTTACTATGAATACAGTACAATTGAATAGAACGGCAGATGTGTGTACCAAATACACCTTTGGATTGAGATACTATAGAATTTTTTATCTTCAGTTACTTATTTCGACACAGTCCCATGTTACATAATAACAATAGAAACTAAAGTATCAAAAGAAATGAATGAACGAAATGATGATAATAATAATGAGATCCAAACAGATTTTTTGATTATGTCCCGATTTTAGAGAATGAACAGTGACTAGGGAGATAAAAGAGTGACTCGAAGTTGGGAAGCGCAACTCACTGCAGCATTGCCTTACATCTGTATTATTATTATTTTTTCTCATTAGGCAAAGGAAACTTAGTGTCAGGACACTCTGTTTCCTACGCACTGCAATTTTCAAGAAATTTATTACCTGTTTACTGACGGAACTATACCTCTACTTTGTCTTCTTAGAGCAGAGCAGAGGGAAGCAATGAAAATAATTAACTTCCGGGAATGGGAATCGAATCCACAACCGTCGCGTTTACAGTTGTGTGCCCGCTGAGCCACGACCTTTGCCCTTATATATAGAATTTTATAAAAAAAAATTAAAAATTATGACTCTTTGAAATAAAATACACAAAAATGTCATATCAACAAAGATCTTTTGAATTGCTCATTCAAAAATGCATAATTAAACGTTATAGCGGTATTTAAGTTAATTGGTATATTTACTTACAATAATTCAATAGCTTATCAATGCTAAGTCAAGGTTAGAAACAAGCCATACATGTAGTCGACCACGTGGTCTGTATGTATAAAGGGAAATATACTCATGCGTGCACGTTGCTAGGATTTGTTGTTTGTTTTGTTTCGCAACGCGACTGGTTTGATTTCCACTCGGAGGAATGAAATATTTTCATATTGTTGCTCTCTGGTAACGACGCAAAGCGCGACGTTGGGTTCTGCCACTCAACACGCAATGTCTTGATAATTGGACGGAAAGCAGGGACTGGAGTGTCTTAACACTAGGTTAGCGGGATACAGCGTATAGCGAAAAGTTTGGCTGTTTATTCAACAACACACAAATGACGTTTTACTGCTTTCTTAGATTTAGTTTTGTTTAGTCTAGTCCAGGAATTGAAATATTTAATATTTTCACTCCCTCGCTCTGGTAACGAGGTAATGCTAGGCGATGTGTTCCGCTCTGAAATTTACCGGAAAGTGGATAACGGAGTGTCGTAACACTAAGTTCCCAAGTTCCCTACCTGCCTGTGGGATATAGCGTGAAGGTATAAAAAGGACATATTTTAAAAAGCTCTACGGAAAATATACTTTTTTATTTTATTTTATTTTTTTAATATTTCCAAAATAATTTGTTAAAACCATTTATTTTCTAAGTAAGTTTAGAATAATGTAAATCGTAATAACTTGTTATAAATTTTTTTATTTTCTATTGTATTTTGTAATGTCGTCGTAAATTCACATTAAACCTCAACCTTATTTTGATAACAAAGGGCACCTAAAAGAAGGTCGATGGGTGTATTTTTTTTTAATTTTCACACGACAAGAGATAAAAATTAAAGTTGGGCCGATAAAAAAAACGTTATGGGTGTTCATAATTAAAGTCTGTATTTGTGTTTAATACTTCTGACAACGCACCCACAGTCATCTGTAAACTATTAAAAAAATTCTGCGGTATAGCTGGAATAACGTGAAACGTCAAAATCTTGCACATGCAGGAGAGAATTTAGAGATTATTTGTGCAAAATTTCCCATAAACGGGAAAATACGGGATTTTGCGTTTACCCGAACGTAATTGTTTAATTTTTTAATAAAATAATCTCGAATAAATGATCGTAATCCTCTTATTTTGTCCAGTAGGGTAACAAATGACGCTGTTAGGGTGTGCACCTTAGCATTTAGTGTTCTAAAATGGGTGTAAATTGGAGCCCGAAGTGCCTTAACACTATAATTTTCTGTCTGTAAAATAAATCAAGGTGTAAAGTAAACGTATAAAAGGGAAAACGTATAAAAAAATGAACGTAGCGGGACTCGAACCCCTTGCCTCCTAGAAACCGACCAGGTCGGTTCACATTTTTATATATTTTCTAAATAAATGTTTGTTCTTCCTAAGTGTGGAACAACACTTTAAAAATGTTAAAAGTACATACAATATTCGATACGCATTCTTCAGATCACATGACCACCGTCCATTGAATGAACTGTTTACTCCACGCTTGTTCACTAATTACCATCGCAGGTACGACGGTCCTAATTACGTCTTCAATTACCCGGTCGTGGGGTCTATGGGTCAATGTGGGTAACGATTTCTTTCTTAGTTTACATCGTATGTTTGTATGTTTCTCTGTGTATGTATGTACTTGGCGCCAGTGTGGCGCAGCTCTTGTCGGGGAAATAAAAAATGACCAATGATTATGGTTTTATTAAACGCGGTGATGTGCTCCATCATTCATCATATTATATTATTTTTGGTCTAGAAATTACAGTTAAATGTAATGAACATCAGAATTCTTAGTAAATTTGGGCAATCCATGAAAACACGTTATGTACTTTAAAAATTTTATGTACTTTATGTTACAAAATTTAAGTACTGGTTTCGATCGAAAGACGTGACTTACTTTCAATTAAACGTGAATATATGTTCACGTTTTTATGGTAAGAAAAATTAAACGGCAAAATTACAATTGTTTTAGTTTCCAAGAATTAGTGAATTGTAGTAAATAGTTTTTTTAGGACATTATTAATATACTTTCACACCGTATAATATTATGTAGGTAAAGGCCAAACTATACCTATATAATATTATACGGTGGCAAAATGATTCCTTAATCATGTAGGCTATCCATTCAGACATTTTACATACTATTTAGAAAATAATTTCATATCGAATAAAATTTGTAGAGTTTTATTACATTTGAAATATTTAAAAATAACATATAAATATCATATAAATTATATTTATAAATTAGTCTCGATTCTGTCTTGAAAAATCTAATAAAAAGCTCGACTAACTTCTTCTTGAACTTAAAGCGACCCCAATAAGCCCATCACCCATTATTATTGTCCATATAATCCAGTTTCTGATTGCGCTAATAATTTTTCGTCGGTTGTTGTAAATTTTTATTACATTTTTCCAGAAAATAATTATCTACGATAGCAATTTTTTTTTTTACTTTTATTTCAAAACCCTGCATACAATATAGACACATATCCCATCTCGCTTCAATCGCGATCACACGTATTTTTTTTTTCTGTAAAAATACTCTGACGAACCAAGAGTGTGTCGAAAGAGCTGTATAATGTTATCAAAGTCTGAGTGGGCAATATTTATTTTGTCCTAAGTGTGGATATTTTTAATAACATTTTAAATATTTTAAAAATATCTGTAAGTTTTACAATTTGTAAAAAAAATATCTAATGTTTATAATTAGGTCGGTCGTGGCGCAGGGGTACAAAGTGTGACTGTACAACCGACTGGTTGTGGGTTCGATCCCCACTCGAGGAGATGAAATATTTACTTAAATTTATATTTTTATTTCTTCGCTCTGGTGTCGAGGCAAAGCGCACTGCCACTCAACACGTAATGCCTCCAGAGTTCGGCAGAAAGTGGGGAACGGAGTGTCTTAAAACTAGGTTCCCTCTGCTCTGCTGTGTGCGGGATACATCGTGAAGCTGTTTTTTTTTATTTATAATTATTATATTGATTGATGACACAAGAGAATTGCTATTACATATTACATATATTACGTTACATTGTTGCAAAACCGTAAATTACACAACATTTATCAACATTTATATACTATGCACGTTTTTTTATGACAAATGAAAAATTAATTAAATTTTATACTTTTAGTTCTTCATTTTTATGTTTCTCATTAAATTTAAAATGCAGTCTACGTGACTGCCTAAGATTGAAAGATAAGATTAACTTTAAACATTAGAAATGTGGTATTTGAAAAGCATGATCGGTTAGCAGAACTGCCCTATGTTTGTTAGTTAGTGTTAGTGTCGCTAGCTATAGTAGAGCGGAACTCCAGGTTTGCTCATTCAAACAGCTTCCTACTGCACCACGACGACATCGTATATATGTTTTTGAATGTCAACAAATGTAGGAATGTATTTATAAGTATATTTAATGTATCTCAATATCAGACGAAAAGTATCTTACGATAAAGCTCGATTGTATACCTACTGGCTATATAAGCTATAGAAACGTGTTTTATTAAGAGAATTAATATCGAAAACATATTTCTTTTAATTTGTATAAAATACAAGTTTTCTTATATTTTGGTATCTTAAAATGTAACGCTAATGGCTAATGTTAATGTATGCGACCTTTCCCGACTTTGTCTGATACCATCTTGTTTTTGATATAAATAAACATTTATGATTAGGCTAGTCGTGGCGCAGGGACACAAGTGTGAAACGCGACTGGTTGCGAAATGAAATATTTACATAAAAAAATATATTGCTTTATCTTCGCTCTGGTGTCGAGGCAAAGCTCGGCGTTGGATTCAACCACTCAACGTTTATTGCCCCAGAATTTGACGGAAAAAGGCGAACGCAAAGAAACTAGGGCTTTAGTTAAGCTGTTCAAATGTTTATCTACTACTACTACTAGCTTCACGCTTTATCCCTAGCGGGGTAGTCAGAGAGAACAGAGCGCTAAACGCTACGGTCTCCACATACCTCTTTCGACTCGTCGTCTGTCTTTTACATTTATGATGGAAAAGTGAGTGGTAAGAGAGGTAGAGGGAGACCTCGGTTGACCTTCGAAAACACAGTATCAAAGATACTGGAGAAGATCACTTAAAAAGTAATAATATTAATAAGTAAAAAGCAAAAATTCCTTTTTACTTATTAATATTTTTACTTTTTAAGTGATCTCCATTCATTTTAATAAGTAAAAATTCCGCTCCTTAACACCTTAATATCTTGAAAACAGTCAGAAAATTTTGGTTCTTAATTGTAATCATATACGAGTGCACATCTGAGACATTTTTTAACTTCACGTTGTATACCGCATATATATTGGGTCGGCAGAGGGAACTTAGATTTAAAACATTCTCCTTCATGTTTTCGGACTCGCCAGTGGCAGAGTTACCAACGCCGAGTTATTATAACATTACTCAATGAGGAAATGAGAATCGTACTCACAACTATCTCGTTTGCAATCAGGCGCTGTGCCGCTGCGGACTCAACGGCCTCAAGCATACGCTCACTGTGCTTAAAGTTATAATAATTAGTATTGAATTTATTATAAAATAAACCCTTCATGCGACGACCTTACATAATCGTAACTAAGTATATAAATTCAAATCCTCATAAAATAAATAATATATAATATTACAACGCAATTCAATATTTACTGACCACGTATCAGCTAATGCGATATTACGCTTGCGTCACGTACGTACCTTACTTACACGTGAGGCGCTTATTGTGAATGTAATTAATTTTGTGATTTGTTTTATTGTCATTTACCTTATAACATAAAGTTATTATAGCGCAACGGTACAGAGTCTGTCTGTAGACGAGATGGTTGTGTGTTCAATCTCACTGGAGAAGTAAATTGTTTCCATTAGCTCGCTCTGGTAATAAAGCAAAGCACAGTTATCTCTCCAAAATTGGGCGAAAAGTGGGACCACAGTGTCTTAACATTACGTTCTCTATGGCTATGTCCCTATATGTGGGATAAAGCGTGAAAGTATTTCTTATTTTTTGATTTTTTTTTATTACCTTCACGCTGTATCCCGCACACAGCAGGGTAGGCAGAGGGAACCTAGTGTTAGGACACTCCGTTCCCCATTTTCTGCCGAATTTTTAGAGGCATTGCGTGTTGAGTGGCAGAACTCAACGCCGCGCTTTGCCTCGACACCAGAGCGAAGAAATGGAAATGAAAGTAAATATTTCATCTCCTCGAGTGGGGATCGAACCCACAACCAGTCGGTTTTACAGTCACACTTTGTGCCACTGTGCCACGACTGGTCTATTTCTTATATTTTGCCTTATAAATAGTTGTGTGGAAATGTCTATTTCTGATATATGTAAAACAGTTTCTAGAAAGCTTGTTTACTTAACAGATTGAAATGGAAAGCTGTTTTGATTTGCCTTCTTAAGATATAATAATTATAACTCAGAAAAAGAAAATCATCATTGAGGCCAGTCGTGGCGCAGCGGCACGAAGTGTGACTGTAAAACTGACTGGTTGTGGGTTCGATCCCCACTCGAGGGGATGAAATATTTACTTAAATTTATATTTCCACTTTCTTCGCTCTGGTGTCGAGGTTAAGCGCGGCGTTGAGTTCTGCCACTCAACACGCAATGCCTCCAGAATTGGGCAGAAAGTGGGGAACGGAGTGTCTTAACACTAAGTTCCCTCTGCCTACCCTGCTGTGTGCGGGATACAGCGTGAAGCTGATAAAAAAAAAAGAAAAAAAGAAAATCATTGGATGTCTATACTAAAGATTGTCTGTTGCAAATTAATTAAATATAATGTATATATGCTTATCAAATACCTTTAAAGTTTTTCTTTCGTGGCGCTATGGTACAGAGTCCAATAGGTAAATAGGTAATCCAAGATTTGATTTCTACTTGAAACCGACTACATTACTAATAAAAATTATGGCATCCGATTCTTTATCGAGAATATTTTTCGACTGATCGAGAGATCAAAATACACATTTCCAAGATGCTCCTTAATATAAGCATTCAAAAAAATAATAGACTATTTTTTCCCTTCTGCTTTCTTTAGATCATATCAACGTAATTACATTTTTAATGGGGTTTTATTAGTTCAGGTCATAGGTGGACCCCGGTGGACCCTATTGGTACCACCAACGTTGCAGTCACCGTGGGCGTACAATAGATAATTGCATAGCTTTGACTGTGACTCACGTGTTAGTACCTGCATTGTTTAATTAATTACGTGCCATCTATCATAGTGACTGTTTTTTTATTGACATGTTTCACAACGTCGGTGGTCGTGATGTCAAATCCTGTTAAATTTTGATTAATGTTTAGTTATTGTTATTGGACATTTAGAGCAAATATATTATTAATTTCTAATTTTTTTTTGTGTTGTTTCATTTATAATTTATCATTGGTTCAAACCAATTCAAACCAATAGTATAATGGATAACAGCAGGGTAGGCAGAGGGAATAAAGTTAACCTCGTGTTAACACTAAAGACATTGCCGGTTGAGTGGCACCCAACGCTGCGTTTTGCCTCATTACTAGAGCGGAGAAATTAAAATATTAAATATGTATTCACTGAAGTTGGAATCAAACCTATAAGCTGTCCTATTAACTTTATTAAATACTTCAGGTACCTATATAGATTCTCTTTTTTTGTATGTAATACCGTGTGTTCCCGGCTTAGGATGGAATTGCTCTGGTACTGATGTTGTCGTAAGAGGTGACTAAAGTATGTGTGGGAGAGTCACGTCGCCAGCAATGGCAACACGAATGGGCAGACTCGGCCGGATTATTACCACCCGACCCGGCATTTAAAGCCGGCTTTAAGTAGTGGTTTTATGCCACTGTCACTGGATCTTCTGCTGACTTCACATCTGGAACAGTATTAGATTATTGTCAATGACGCTTTGCCGTCTTCCGACCACTGTCTGATAGGAGTGTTGTGTCAATAAACGCGGCAGTCGCAGAACACCCGCACTCTGACACTACAAGTCAGCAGATTGGGACGGGATGCGTACATTTTACTCATCTTATGCCTTGGACATATCACAAAAATGGGCGACTTTGTAACTTTAGCCAGCCTTCGCTTTCGCCATTACGTGCAGAAAATGACATCTCGATTCATACTACCTACTTATAAGCGCTCTCTTTGCCTCGAAATCGACTTGTGATCGAGGAACAACTCCGCCGACCATCCCGCGTTGCCAGAGCTGAATGGCTGAGGTTAAGTTCAACCAAAAAGCCGTTAGGCGAGTTCTGTCTTTTTTGGACATCCACAAGTCGAGCGGGCCAGAAGACATCTCTTTTAGTGCTCCGTTCATGAACTGACACCGGTGCTATCGCGTTTGTTTACTCTTATTCAGTCGGCGTAGTCCCAGACTCCCGAATTCCGATTCCGAGGCAATGGTCCCGATCCATCTAACTACATGTCTACTACTATCACCTTTCTGCCCTCGAAAGTGATGGAGAGCATTAAAAAAAAGACAGATCTTGATATATCTGGATGATCACCGATTGATTAATAACCGTCAATATGGCTTCCAGCTTGACGGTTATTAATCAATCACCTGGTTTAATTCAAACCCAAAGGGAATTGTTTGACGTGTTACATGCCGCCGAATTTTTTACATAAATTTAAGTGCTCTCTACACCGTCTGGATACATGGCACAACTACTATTCGGCTTTAAAGGAACTTCTTTTGCCTTGTTTTTACCATAAAAAAAATTAATGACTACCCTCAGTGTAGTACACTGGTTCTAATAATTTCTAACGATATAATCGTGAACTTACCTCATAGTATTGGGAATTTTTAAAATAAAATTGATTTCTTGGAATAATAAATAATGTATGCTTTGAAATACCATATATTATACGGACATAGCATTGTTGTCTATATGACAAAAATGTCGTAGTATAAATTATAATTAAATGGTTTTATACAATACCATTACTCTCAACTATGTTTCCTCTTTCTGTTAACCAGACAAAACGTAACTTTAAATTCCATAGCGTCCGGATAGGTGGAAAATGCGAAACTGAGTCATTACTAGGTTCTTCCTCTATTACCCTGTAACTTTACAAAGGCGGGATACAGTGTTAAGTTAAAAATATGTTATTTTTATAATACACTAAAATTAATAATTGTTTACTTGCAGCCAGGTCAGACTCTCGAGAAAGATCAGGGTACGCCAATACTACCGTCGCCAAACGTGAAGTTTGGATGGATCAAAGGAGTGCTTATGCGATGTCTTCTAAACATTTGGGGTGTTATGCTGTTTTTGAGGCTCTCTTGGGTCGTTGGTCAAGCTGGAATAGGTAAGTTGCACTTCTCCAACAATTCGATTCTTTACATTTCAAAGATATTTTGGGTAAAAACCTAATTTTTCCCTTTGTAATATCGCAATGAAGAATTATATTTCTTGGTGTAAAATCAATTTTGTTTCCCCATTTTAACCGAAAAATATCATTGTGCACAGAACAATTTTGTAAATTGTTAATTAATAGGTACTTTTAGGTTTTCATGAAAACTATATTAGTTACTTTGAAAATAAAGATATTAGTAAAGTTTCCAGTATGTTATTAGTATCCTACTAATATTGAGATATTATCATATATATCAAAAAGAAAACAAACAAAAGACACAATACAGGCAGCGATTAAACACCTAATTTAATATTGCAACTGTATTTCTTTTTGGTCAAAATAAAACAAATTTTAAAATATTTCCCCTGCTCCAATCGTGTAGTGTAAAATGTGGTAAAATAATTCCCTTTGTCGGCAGCGCAGGCATCGCTTCTAATATTGACGACGTCCGTGGTGACCACTATAACAGCGCTGTCCATGTCCGCCATCAGCACGAACGGGGTTATAAAAGGAGGTTAGTGTCGTTTATGATATATATATATATATATATAAATTTAAAAGAAGGATGTATAAGTAGATATACAATAGATACAATACTTGACACTGGTCACTAAATTGCAAATTACGAGTTTAGTTTTCAATATTTTTTGGCTTCAACATTTTTTTTTTCGCACTTGTAGGTGGTACATATTACATGATATCGCGGTCTCTCGGACCGGAGTTCGGTGGTTCAATAGGGTTAATATTTTCAATGGCCAACGCGGTAGCGTGCGCTATGTACGTCGTCGGTTTCGGGGAGTCCCTTATAACTTTAATACCTGAACACGCTTACATGGTCAGCAAGAGTTGGGTAAGGGATGATTTTTTCTTTTTTTTTCTTTATGATATTTATTTTGATATAGAGCACCTCCAGTCCAAACATTTAAATATTTCCTAACATTGCTTTAGTACTACAATTGAATAATTTATATTTGTTGCAGCATATTCAATTATTACATTTTTAAGGGGTATTTATACCCTTCTATTTCTTTATGTTTTCAAAATTAATCTTGAATTATACTTATTTAGAAAACGTATAAAAATTTGAACGCAGCGGGACTCGAACCCGCGCCTCCTGGAAACCGACCAGGCGCTCTGACCACTAAGCCATGCGTTCTCGCCAAGCTACGTCGAAATTTTTATACGCTTGTTACAACTTATGTTGTTAGCTTCTCTGTAGGGAGATTTTTACAAATTTCCGCTACCCAAAGATAATTACTAGAATTATCGTTTGGCAAGAGAGAAACTATTTTTAAATATTTTTAAACATTTTTTAAAGTGTTATTCCACACTTAGGAAAGACAAATACTTATTTAGAAAACGTATAAAAATTTGAACGCAGCGGGACTCGAACCCGCGCCTCCTGGAAACCGACCTCCTGGTCGGTTTCCAGGAAATTTCGACGTAGCTTGGCGAGAACGCATGGCTTAGTGGTCAGAGCGCCTGGTCGGTTTCCAGGAGGCGCGGGTTCGAGTCCCGCTGCGTTCAAATTTTTATACGTTTTCTAAATAAGTATTTGTCTTTCCTAAGTGTGGAATAACACTTTAAAAAATGTTTAAAAATAATCTTGAATTGTTGTTCCTTATCAGATTTTTAAAATAAAACCTTACACCTGCACAAACGTGTCAACTTTGTGTATAAATTTCGATTATTGTGGTATCAATTCCCACTTAGAAAAATTGCTATATATATTTTTTACCTGATTAAATTTAGTATGGCGTTGTGTTCCGCTATACTTATACAAGACTCAACATTTCTCATTCAAAGGCGAATAGAAAAAAAATGAAGGAGTGACCCTTATCACCTGGTTCGCTTCGCCTTTCCAGAGTAATTAATTTTAATATGTATAATGTATATTTAACTTAAAAATGATACTTTTAGGATCAAGCCATCTATGGTTGTATAACAATAGTGCTACTCACGGGTATAGTGATAGTTGGTTTGGAATGGGAGGCGAAAGCTCAGATTGTGCTTCTGATTATCCTACTGGCGGCCATTTTGGACTTTTGTATAGGAGCCATTATAGGGCCGAAGAGTGATGTGGAAGTTGCACAAGGATTTGTGGGATTTAATAGTAAGTTATACAATGCTTGTTGTATTAAACTACTTTTAAATGAAATTTATAAAGTATAATATATTTTTTGTTTTAACAATAGCTACATAAATAATTCAAATTATCGTTTTTGTTTTTACAATAGGCTTTTTTTATGGAAAAGGACAAGGCAAATGAGAGACATGAGTTTTAATAGTACGCTAAACAAAGAAATGCTTGCTATGAAAAAAAATATATTTGCTTGGAATAAAACATAAGCCATAATTATTTATATTTATAGATAATTTTAATATAAGCAATAAAAACTATATTTGATATTTTAATGATATTTGATTTCAGCTACAGTATTCTACGACAACGTGGGACCCGACTACAGGAAGTTTGAAGGTGTGGAACATAATTTCTTCTCAGTTTTCTCTATTTTCTTCCCCGCCGCCACGGGGATATTGGCTGGTGCTAATATATCTGGTGATTTAAAGGTAGAATAATCTAATATTCAATTAAATAAATAATACATTTTTTTAAATCTTTGAATTTTATAAATATTTGTTTGAGTTACAAAATTATTTTATTAAAAAAATGCTTCTGGAAGTTGGGGCATATGGCACGCTGACAAGCATGCCATAGTTTTGACGTTTCAAATACTAACATTCTGAAAATAACTGGGCATAAAGATAAAAATAATTACTTCTGTACTAGAACTAGGAAGTGAAATTAATCTATACTTATAATAAATCTGTAGAGAGGTCAATTCTGTACATGAAATATATTTTCAAAATAACTACCAGGGGGTGATAAGTGATCGATTCTGATGCCAAAAATGCAATCAATAAAATTTTTGTCTGTCTGTCTGTCTGTCTGTCTATCTGTCTGTATATTCTTTATAGAAACAAAAACTACTTGACGGATTTTAACGAAACTTGGTATAGTTATTTTTCATACTCCTGAGCAGGTCAGCATATACTTTTCATCACGTTACAAACAGTAGGAGCAGAGCAGTGAAAAGAAATGTTGGGAAAACGGGAGAAGGTACTTGATTTTTTAAGCTTCTGTCGCGTGTGCAGCCTTAATGGTTATAGCTACAGCAAAACCATGTAAAACGTAAATATTCTAGGTAAAATTATAAAAAAAATATCCCAAGACAGCATATGTCTATCTTTTATGGTTGACTCACAATAACACGTGTAACTCCCAAAAGCTTAGCAGTTCGTAGATTTCTGATTATATTTGTATACTCTTACGAGTATGATACCAATAATACTCTCACCCATCCCTATTTTCAATTTCAAGAAATGGCGACAAAGGTAAAGGTAAGGTATTGCGTGAGTGTAATTTAATCGTATGGGATGAATGTACGATGGCCCATCGAAAAGGAGTAGAAGCGGTAGACAGAACTCTAAGGGATATAAGACAAAATGATCGACCAATGGGCGGTATCACGGTTTTATTTTGTGGTGATTTCCGACAAACCTTACCTTTAATACCCGAGCTGATGAGGTTAGGGCTTGCCTGAAAAGCTCTTATTTGTGGCGTGATATACAGTCGGTGCACTTGACTATAAACATGCGAGTAAGAACTGGAGATAACGCGGATAATCGTGAATTTTCTGATATATTATTAAAGATTGGTGAAGGTACTTATCCACAACTACACCAAGGAAAACTTATTCTGTCGCCTGAGTTATGTTGTATAGTGCAATCCCAACAACATCTTATATCGTCAGTTTACGGTGACATAACAAATATATTAAAAAGGGACAATTATTGGCTATGCGAAAGGTCCATTTTGACACCTCGCAATGACCAGGCATCTGAGATTAATAATAAAATACTGTCTAATATACAGGGGGAAAGCAAAGTTTATAGTTCAATAAATAGAATGGTCGATGAACAAGAAGCCACTAATTACCCGATAGAATTTTTAAATTCTTTAAATATGCCCGGACTTCCTTCTTATTTAATTTGTTTAAAAATTGGCATTCCGATAATTCTGCTCCGAAATTTAAGACCACCTCAACTTTGCAATGGAACTCGGCTAAAAGTAACCCAGTTGCAACAAAATGTAATCGAGGCTCAAATTTTAACAGGTTGCGGAGCAGGAGAAACCGTCTTTATCCCCAGAATTTCCATAATACCAAATAATTTTCCATTTCAATTTAAAAGAACGCAATTCCCAGTATCGGTGTGTTATGCAATGACGATAAATAAGGCTCAAGGGCAGACTTTTTGTGTTGCTGGAGTAGATCGTCGCTCTTTCCCGGGTTAGCAGTTCTAGGAACCTTTACGTTCACGTGTCGGACGGGTCAACTCTTAACATAGTTTACCCGGAAGCTTTGCGCTGAAGTATTTTAAACTATATTTTGATCTAAACAATATTAGCAATATATCAACTTAATAACAAACAAGGAGTTACACGGACGGAGTCGCGGGTACAGCTATTAATAATAATATTCTGCGGTTCCTTATATTTTTCAATAGTATTGGGGATTGACATATTATATTGCCCTACTAAAATACGAAAGTTAATTAATCTGCCTGTTAAATCAAAACCGTGAGAAAGAACTTTATGCTATTTTTTTTACGAAAAACTACGGAAGCGCGGACGAAGTCGCGGGCAAAAGCTAGTAAATAATATATTTATCTAGTGGGAAAATAATAATTACCGTTTTAATTCCAGGACCCACAAAAGTCAATACCGAAAGGCACCCTGCTAGCTATTCTCCTCACGACCGTATCGTACATAGCGATAGCGGCCGTCGCGGGCTGCGCGGTGCTGCGCGACGCGAGCGGGCAGCTCGGCGCGTCCTGCGCGCGCGACCAGTGCGCGTACGGCCTACATCATAGCAATGATGTAAGTGTTGGTTTTTCCCTATTGCCGTGGGAAAACGAACTATTTCATATTTTTATTTCATCACTCTGCTACCAAGGTTGAGCGCGGCGCTGAGTTCCGCCGCTCAACGCGCAATGTTTTTTTTCAAAATTTGGCGGTTATACCCAAAATTTTGCTTCATCACAAGGAAAATACCATCATGGGAAATGATATTCTTCTCTCTCTTTTCGGATATTCTTCTTTTAATACTGCTCTATAACCTCTCTCCTCTCTCTTTCTAATATACTATTTTTTATTTTTTTTTGGTATTAACAATGCCACTGAAGACATTTGGTCCCCTATATTCTAATCTACTTTGAAATACTATATTTTTAATCTGTATATCCTATATATGGTCTTTGCATATATATGTGTTTTTATCTTATATATTTTATATTATTAAAAGAAATGTAGTAATTTAAAACCATATTTAAGGTAATTCGTCTGGTGTCAGCGTTCGGTCCTCTCATCTACGGCGGATGTTTCGCCGCCACGCTCTCCTCCGCCTTGGCGTCGCTGGTATCCGCTCCTAAGGTGTTCCAGGTACTGAATTCATTGTATTGAATTTTATATAATATATGTTTAATTTGTTAACTATAAAGTGCCAATTCTTTTTTGAGAAAATAATTAGTAATACAGTGATCGTAGGCGCAAGCGTGTAAACTCAACAATTGTAGGTTCGATTCCTAATCAGAAAAATACATTATTCAATATATACATATCGTCGCTCTAGTAACAAGACAAGCGCGGCGTTGATTTCCGCCACCCAACACGTCGTACATCAAGAACTCGGTTGAAAGTAGAGAAGTGTTTTAACGCTAGTTTCCTCCTATATGCGAGATACAGCGTGAAGCGGAATAACAATATATGAAAATAAATATATACTTCTTTTCATTTTGCAGATTCAATGTTATTACACTTTAGAACTTTCTTTTACTGAACTGACATTTCTTTATAATATTTTACAATAATAATTTATATATTTTTTTTCTAGGCTTTATGTCAAGACAAGTTATACCCGTATTTGGAATTTTTCGCCAAAGGCTATGGAGCTAACAATGAACCTGTGAGAGGATACGCGCTTACTTTTATAATCGCTATCAGCTTTATACTTATGGGTAATTGTCTTATTAAATTTTCTTTCTATTTAAACATAATTTTTAGGAGCAGTATATCTAATTTTTTTTAGCTGTCTGTACATTTTACATGCACATCTCCAAAACTATTGTACCGAATTAAATTATTTGTTTTTTTTATTTGTTATTACACATTATTGACAGGTTCTATAATTGATTTATAAAGCTGAAATGCCTGATGTAGAATATGAAAATAATAATAATAATAATATATAATAGTCCAGATTAACCATAAGAAATAACGAAACGGTTTCATAACCAATGTTATTTATTCTGTGCGTTAGAGATTTTTCATTGACGCATAAAAATTATATATCTGAAACATCTCATGAAAAACTATTATAGTCCAGCTATTAGAAATAATTAAATAATTGAACTACTTAATACTGCTTTTGCAAAAGTTGTTTGAACATGATAGGTTTGATTCACATATAAAAATTAAGTACCTTAACTACAAAAATAGGGAAAAATTTCTGCGTATGCTTTGTGCGTAATACAATAGCGTGAAGATTAAAAAAGTGTCTTGACACTACAATCTCTTTACAACATACAGGAAGTTTTAATTGTTCATCCACTACAACACATAATAACAGTCGTATTTCCATTAAAAGCTTTATGAGTGTGGGTAGTTTAAAATTTTAAAAACAAAAAGAAAAACATGTCTTTATTGTTTTCAGGTGGCCTTAACCAAATAGCACCGCTGATATCAAACTTCTTTCTCGCTGCGTACGCGTTAATAAACTTTGCGACGTTCCACGCGAGTCTCGCCAAGCCGGTCGGGTGGAGGCCTACTTTTAGGGTAAATAAATGGGAAATTCAATATTTTTATTTTACATTTTTATTGGCATCGTGACAAATGTATGTACGATGTTTCATAACCATTTAAGTAACGTTCGATTTAAGGGACTGAACTATTTTCATTTTTCCACTCGGATAAAACGAAAGTGAGGCGTTAAGTTCTGCCGCTCAACACGCAATGTCGCGAAACCGAGCGTTACGCAGAAAGCAGTGTCTTACACTATATTCTCGATGCGTACTTTGTTATATGTGGGAAAAAATCTGACTAAACACTAACATAAATTTATAACAAAGTGATCTTATAATCCTTTTTTTCTTTTGACGTATAAAACCCAAAAAAAACCGACAATAATGGCAGTAATTCGAACAGCTATACAACATGTGGCTGTCGCTGGTGGGCGCGGTGGTGTGCGTCGCCATCATGTTCGTGATATCGTGGGGCACCGCGCTGCTGACGTTCGCGTGCTTGCTGGCCTTGTACCTGCTGGTGTCTTACAGGAAACCTGGTAGCTTATTCATTTGTAATCTATTTTGAGGACTCAACACGCAACGCTCTAGAATTCGGCAGAAAGTGGAGAATAGAGTGTCTTAACTGAAGCTCTGTGTAATCATTAATTGAAATAATAATTTAAAAAATAAATATTTAAAATCTGATCTGTTATATTTCGTATTTGACTCTAGTCTTTACAATATCTAACATATATGCAATGATTGTAAATTTTATTCAATCAAGATCTCTATGCCTACCCTTTATAATGTGTGAGAGACGAGTGAGATTGATGGCTTATAGAAGGTTATATTTATTAGATGTAAATTGGGGCTCTACAACACAAGCTCAGACGTACAAAGCGGCGCTGTCCGGCGTGCACCAACTGAACAGAGTCACTGAACATGTTAAGAATTACAGGTAAAATTTTAAATATATTATGTTCTAACTAAAATTCTTTTAAAAAAATCTAAACAATTATATCACAATATTTTATATCACATGATTACATTAGTCGATTTAATTGTGCTAAGAAGTTGCTGATTCTATCCCAATGTTCATAAGAATATATATACAAACTATGGGTTTGTTAATACGATGAATGAAATATTAAAAATTAAACTTAGGAAATATTGTCGTATAATAATATTTTTTTCTGAGTTTAAAGTAAATATGTGGTATATGGTCATATTTTAATATTAAATATTTTAATGTAATAATATTTTTAATAGACCACAAATACTGGTTTTAACCGGATTTCCTGGAGAGAGGCCTTTGCTCACTGACTTCACTTATCTCTTAACAAAGGGATTGTCTTTAATGCTTTGTGGACATATTATGCAGGTAATATTTTTTTTTGTTATTTTTCGAGAACAGATAATGTAGAAATGTTTTGTTTAAATTTTATAAGTTAATTATTTTTTATTTGTTTTATATCATCTTGCAAGAACTTAAAAATAGTTTGAATGCATATTCATGGATATCTGATATATCCAGTAGAGATAATAATTTTATTTGGATATGGTTAGAGAAAGTAAGGCATTCGAATTATCCACCTATAAAGCATTATTGATAAAATAAACGAAAAATGTGTCACAAAGTGATGTATCACATGCTGTTCCATATCTACTTTTAAAAGTTAAGCAACAAAAAAATGGCCATGTTTATAAGTTCAAATGAAAAAAAGCAGTTTTAATATACATCGAATTAATTTATATGTAGTGATACATGTTTCCGGCTTCGCCCACTTGAACTATATAATTATTTAATTATCTCCTTTGTACAGACAGAGATTGATAACAATTTTATGATATGTATAGATTTTATAATTATTTCAGTCGCAAGTCAATCATCGTACTCGTGAAGCATTAACAAATCGTGCCTACCATTGGTTCCTTAAACGGAAAATAAAAGCCTTCTACACTTTAGTCGATGACGTCTCGTTCAAAGATGGCGCTAGTGCTTTAATACAGGTTTGTAAAATGTTTTTTTTTTGTCCAAGTTATTTTAATTTTTTTAATCTCGGACATAGTGGGGTAGGTAGAGGGAACCTAATATTATACTATATTTGTTTAATGTAGCTAGTGTTGAGACACTCCGTTCCCCAGCTTACGTCGATATCTAGAGGAAGTGTGTTGCCTTTTGAGGAACAGTACTCAACTCTCCGATTTGCCATGTTACTATAGCGAGAAAATAAAAATATTAAGTACTCATTTTCATGTCATTTTGATTATAAATTTGTTTTATATTTTCTAGGCTAGTGGAGTAGGAAAGCTGAAGCCCAATATTCTCATGATGGGGTTTAAAGAAGATTGGCAAACATGCAACCGAAGTGAGCTGGCTGAATATATTGATGTTATGCAGTTAGTATTATTTTTTTAATTTAAATTATAAATTAACTTCACTTAAATTTATATTTCCAGACCTTTGCTCTGGTGTCGAGGCAAAGCGCGGCGAGTTCTGCCATTTAACACGTAATGCCTCCACAATTCGGCAGAAAATGCGGAACGGAGTATTTTACACTAGGTTCCCTCTGCCTACTCTGCTGTGTGCGGGATACTGCGTGAAGCTGATAACTTAACTTCAAGCTTTATTCCTAGCGTTGTAGTCAGAGAGAACGGAGCGCCAAACGATACGGTCTCTACCTACCTCTTTCGCCTCGTCCAGTGTCATTGGCCTCTTCACATATGCCATCTGGACCTTCCTCCAGTATCTATGATATTATGTTTTCGAAGTTCAACCGAGGTCTCCCCCTTCCTCTGTTACCACTCGCTTTTCTATCATAAATCTTTGTTCCTTCTTTCATCACTCATTCGTTCGTGCGCCCAAACCGGCTGAGCACGTTCTTTTTTATTAATGCTATTCTGTGTATCTCTTTATTGCGGATTCGATCGACGAAGAGATCGCATCTCCACGGCATCCATTTTTCTTTCTTTCCTCTTCTGTAATACCGATATAAATTATAGAATTTATTATTTGTATCCATAATCATCTTATAAAACTTATTTAACAAATATATGTTATATATTCATGATTGTTTTTGAGTAATGGTTCAATCTGTTACATAGAACTATTGAAGGAGGAGAATACATGTTTTTGGATTTTGTTTCCTTTCGCCCAATTATATTTTTTTTGTACTTGCTTTTTATAATCGGTGGTACTATATGTGATATAGAAGAGTAGGCGAAGACAATTAAGAGTTACAACACTCGTTTAACTAATCTTTACTCATAACCAATGGTTTTTTTAGCTTTACGCAGTATGCCGCTCTTAACAGGGTTGGCAGAGGTCACCTTGAAATCTGAAAATAAGACACTTCGTGCCCCTTAAGATACTTTCGTTCCTTCACGGCAATAAACAATCGCCACTTTCAATAAAATAAGTAACTAACTTTGTTAATTATGGCAATACATTTCCCGTGACGCAGTAAGGCGCTGGACGTGCACATGGCGCTGGCGCTGCTGCGCGTGGAGGGCGGGCTGTGCGGCGGCGCGCTGGACGACGACGAGCACGCGAGCCCGCGCGCCGCCGACGCCGCGGACGCCGCGCTCACGCGTAATTACTTATGATTAACTGTACAGACACATCTGGAAGAAAATTAAAAAAAATGTAACGTTTTTTGTGAACATAAAATTAAATGTATTAATTTATCTTATCACAGGTTCTATGGGAGACAGTATCAAGGAATCAAAGTCTACTGAGAGCTTGAATTCTCAATCAAGAGGTAATATTAATTGTCAAAAAAATATATATCTTTAACAACTATTTTTTTTTATTATTAATCACCATATTATGATATATAAAACAGTAGTTTTTCCCATTTTTTTAGCACGCTTCACGCTTTATGCTTTATGTTGTGTAAGACAACAGGGTAGACAGGTGGATCATGGAAAACTAGCGACACTCCGTTCCCATCATGACTCTTTCGTTCTCCACTTTCCACTGAATTCTAAAGGTATTGCGCGTTCAGTGCAACTCAACACCACGCTTTGTTTCGACATTACAACGGAGAAAACAAAAACTCAAATAGACTACTTATTGACCAGACGGTGTCATATGGGCAGGGTAACTAACTGTAAGGTCATTCCAGGCGAAAGCCTAACGGCCCAACATCGTCTTCTTGTCATGGACTTTAACGTCACTCCGAAGAAGAAAGTAGCCGAGAAACGTAGGCCTCGGATCAAGTGGTGGTTGCTGAATGGACCGATGCAGACCGAGTTCCTGGCAGAGGTGAAAAGTCATAATCTTTCGACTAACACTGAGACTGCTCAGGATGCTTGGGATCGAGCTCAGTCGGCAATCATTGCGGCAGGCAGGCGAGTTCTTGGCCTTTCTAAGGGGAGGACGTGTCATCGACAGGGAGACATGGTGGTGGAATGACAAGGTGCAGGAGGTGACTCGTGAAAAGAAGGATGCCTTTAAGAAGTGGCAGCAATCCAACTCCCCTGAAGACAGACTGGAGTACATAGTAGCTAAACATGCCAGTAAAAGAGCTGTAGCCAGAGCCCGCAGTGAGAGTTTGTCACCATTGTATGATAAACTTGAAACTGTGGAGGGGCAAAAGTTCATTTACAAGATGGCACGTTCCCGGGATAAAGCGACGCAAGATATCGCAAAATGTCTTTGCGTCAGAGATTCCCAGGGCACGCTGCTCTGTAGTCATGACTCTGTGAAGGAGAGATGGAGAAGCTACTTCCAGGCGTTGCTGAATACTCAGCACCCATGCAGTCTTCATCACGACCCACCCCCTAACCTCGGACTTATTGTCCCAATAACCCTTGACGAAACTCGTAATTGCCTTCGACGCATGAAGAACGGAAAAGCGGTGGGACCTGACGATATTCCGATCGAAGCGTGGAAATCGTTGGGCTCTCTTGGTGTCCTCATACTTACTGTCCTTTTTAACCATATCTTGAACACTGGAAAGATGCCACACCAGTGGCGGCTTAGCTTCATTACCCCTATTTACAAGGGAAGGGGCAGTGTTCAAGATTGTGGTAGTTATAGGGGAATTAAGCTTATGAGTCATACCATGAAGCTCTTCGAGCGCATGATCGACCTCAGGCTCCGCCGCGAGTGTACTGTCTCTGAGTCTCAATATGGATTTCAGCCAGGATCGGGCACTATGGACGCCGTTTTCGCCCTTAGAACATTGATGGAGGCTTTTTAGATCTGCAGAAGGCCTTTGACTGTGTGCCTCGTGAGTGTATCTGGTGGGCATTGCGATCCAAAGGGATCCCTGAGGCCTATATTGGGATTATCAGAGATATGTACCACGATTCCGCTTCTATGGTTAGGACTGCTGTTGGCGACACTGAACCCTTCCACATTACAGTAGGGGTTCACCAAGGCTCGGCTCTTAGTCCGTTCTTATTCAATGTGGTGCTCGATACTGTCTCGGGTCACATCCAAGACCAGCCTCCATGGCTGATGATGTATGCCGATGATATAGCACTCATTGATGAGAACCGACTGATGCTGAAGCGTAGATTGAACCTGTGGAAGGGTACGCTTGAGAACGGCGGTCTTAAACTTAATGTGTCGAAGACCGAGTACATGGCCTGCGGGAGCCCGGACTCGAGCACTATCCTTATAGATCCTGAACCAGCCGTTAAGTCGGAAAAGTTCAGGTACCTTGGATCCGTTATGCACGAGTCTGGAGGCATCGATCACGATGTCTATAGCCGGATAAGCGCTGCTTGGGCCAAATGGCGGGAGGTCACTGGTGTGGTCTGCGATCGCAGGATACCGCCCAAACTCAAGGGTCTGATATACAAGAGCATCATCCGACCGGTTCTTTTATACGGCAGCGAATGTTGGCCAGCACTATCTCGGCACACTCAGGAGCTTCACGTCACGGAAATGAAGATGCTGAGGTGGATGTGCGGCGTAACGCGGTCTGACTGCATACGCAACACATTCATTCGAGGTAGTCTTGGAGTCCGTGACGTAGCGGATAAGCTCCAAGAGCGTCGCCTAAGATGGTTTGGTCACGTTACGCGCCGGCCTAAGAATTATGTCGGATGCAAGTGCCTTGCTATGTCAGTCCCTGGAGTAAGACCTCCCGGACGCCCAAGGAAGCGCTGGTTGGATGTCGTCATGCAGGACATGAGAGCCAATGGTCTAACCACCGAGGACGCTAAAGACCGTGCAAAGTGGAGTAGGTTGAGTAGGAAGGCAGACCCTGGCAAATAGCCGGGATTAATGCCAGGAAGAAGAAGAAGAAGAAGAAGAACGGAGAAAACAAAAAATGACTTTATTTCAAATGGGAATCAAACCCACAACCTAGCGCGTTTACAGTCACACTTTTGTCGCCTTTCGTGACGACGGTCTACAATTAAAAATAAATTGAACTTGTAAAATAAGTTGACTTAATAAAAGATTTTTTGTATTTAGACGACAGCAGCATGTCTGACGTGTCCGTGTCGGGAGAGAGGCGCGTGTCGCCGCACCCCGCGGCTAAACACCGCAAGGCGAAAGAAAGGTAACTTTGATTATTTCATACCCCATTGCTTGAGTTTTAATGAATAAAAACATATTATGAAATAAAACAAACGCGGCTGCAATTACAAAATCTTTAAATAAATTGTAGCCTGTGTGTTATTCTAATGTATATGATATATTACTGTAAAATTTTATTATGTTATTTAGTCGTTTTTGCGTTAAAGTGGAACAAACCTCCATCCTTATGGTTTGTTATACATAAAAGTAATATTTGTTTTAGTAAAACTCTTAGTGAAGTTGTCCGCCGTATCGGCATAACTAAAGCTCGACGCGCCTCCTCCTTCACGTCAGTGGAACAGTTCACCAAAAAACAGCCCGGCACCGTCGATGTGTGGTGGCTGTATGATGATGGCGGTAAGTTTTACTATTTAGATTATATATTATATATGATAGCAACTCAAACAAGGCTTAAATTTATTATTAAATTATATCCAAATTATAAGAAAAACCAATAAAAATCAGCTTTACGCTGTATCCCGCACACAGCAGGGAACCTAGTGTTAAGACACTCCGTTCCCCACTTTCTGCCAAATTCTGGAGACATTGCGTGTTGATTGGCAGAACTCAACGCCGCGCTTAGTCTCGACACCAGAGCGAAGAAATGGAAATATAAATTTAAGTAAATATTTCATCAAATTTAAATATATCAAAAGGATGATGTATAAGCTATTTTCTGTTAAATTTCTACATTCGCTCAGTACTTTTCTGTTCGAAAGTGGAACAAACATCTATCCTCAAGAAGTTTAAATACTTATAATATTATATAAGTAGTAGTAGTTAAACATAAGTAAGAAAAAAACGATACAAATCAACGGCATAAAGCTCAGGGCCTACACCTATACTTCAGTAGAACTGTTTACTAAATACATAGACACGAGCCGGGACTGTCGATGGTGGTAATTAGTGTTTTAAAGGAGGAGCTAGTAATGCATTTCTTCGGCAAACTCGAGTAGGATTTTTTTTTAATATAAAATATGATCTATAGGAAGAATCGTATCTATGGCCAGGATTTTCTTTGGAATTTGAAAATATAATGCAACCAAGATTTTTTACGAAAATTTTAAATATGATAATTTAGATTTTTCGTAAAAAATCTTATTACTTACTACAAGAGCGAAGTAAAAGTTATACATCGATTTTATTTTACTACAACACCATTTTTTATGTATAATAATGTTTCAAAAATAAAAACATTAAAAATTAATATATCGTCCGTATCGTATCTTTCCAGGTCTGACACTTCTTCTGCCATACATCCTATCAACGCGTCGCGCGTGGGCGGCGTGCCCGTTACGAGTTTTTACTCTCGCCAATAAAAACACTGAAATGGAAATTGAGGAAAGAAAGTTAGTATATATTTATAATATTTTTGCAGTTCAAAACTTTATTGTACAAAGCATGTAGTGTCTTAAATTCAAGCAATTAGTGAAGAATGGACTACATAATGGAGTGGACTATACATTAAGTTGACTCTGCCTAAGGAGAGTCCTTAACAGTGGGATACTTTTAAAAGTAGTCATTGTGATCATAAAAGCGTTAAACGAGGTATCTGTGAGCCTGTGGTTGTTGTTTTTGAAACTGAAAAAATATTATGATTGTTATTTATCGTGCTAGATAAAATTTTACTGTTAATAAAAAAGTAATTGGTTCACTGATGAATACGATGGGTATCCATAAAAATATAAACAGCTTTTAAACATTTTTTAAAGTGTTATTCCACACTTAGGAAAGAAAAAAGGTTCGAGTCCCGCTGCGTTAAAATTTTTATACGTTTTGTAAATAAGTATATAAACATCTTTCGAACATTGAGCTTTTTTTTGAAGACTGTCAAAATAATAATAAATATATTTGGATCATTTAAAATATCGTTTAATTTTATTATTGTAAAACTGTTATAATAAAAATGCTTTGTTTCAGCATGGCGTCGCTTCTATCAAAGTTCCGTATAGACTACTCAGCTCTGAAAATGATTCCCGACGTGAATAAGAAACCTAAAGACTCCACACTCGCGTACTTCGACGATCTCATCGCGCCCTTCAAGACAACAGATGATAGCACCGATGAAAGTAAGCCATTATGTTTCTATTAAAATTTATATATATGGGTTAATAAATATTACTTAGCCATTGACGTTAGTCGTGGCGCAGAGGCAATCGTGGGTTCGATTCGAATCGCAGGTTCTGGGTTAGATTCTCATTGAGTGAAATAAAATAATTAATATTTTCATTTCCTCGCGCATAACGAGTAAAACCAGCGTTGAGTTTGGCCACCCAACACCCAATGACTCAAGAATTGGTCGGAAAGTGTGGAATGGAAATGTTTAAATGAAGAATCGAGTGAGTATCAAAAACTCGGTTTTTAGGCCTCTGCCTACTCTGCAGGATACTGAGTAAAGCAAAAAAAAATCTATGATTTCTACTGATCTCTACCAATATACGTAAATATATATATATATATATATATATATATATATATATATATATATATATATATATATATTTAAAAAAGTGATGATTTTGAAATTATTTATTTTTAATTTTTTTTTTCTTATATATTTACCATGTGTAATAAGGTAAACACAGGAAAATTAGTCATGAGATACTTCGATTTACGATCATTTTAAAGACACAGCACGTCTACTGGTACGTATACGCTTGTGTGCGTGTAATTTTGTAGAGGAACAGAAAGGAAAGAGGTTCGTCACGGCGCAGGGGCACAAAGTGTGACTGTAAATGCGACTAGTTGTGGGTTCGATCCTTATTCGAGGAAAGGAAAATTTTATTTAAATTTATATTTCGATTTCTTCGCTACGGTGTCGCAACGCCTGTAGAATGAGAATGACAATATCGCCACTCCTGTACAGTGTCGGTAACGGAGGCGGACCTGGCGGCGGCGCGCTCGCGCACGCACCGCTACCTGCGCGTGCGCGAGCTGGTGGCGGCGCACTCGCGCAGCGCGCGCCTCGTGTGCGTGACGCAGCCCATGCCGCGCCGGCGCCTGCGCGCGCCGCTCTACGCCGCCTGGCTGGCCGCGCTCGCGTCCGCCGCGCCCTCCGTGCTGCTGGTGCGCGGCAACCACGCCGCCGTGCTCACCTTCTACTCCTAGTACGCACTGTTCATAGCGTAGCTTTATGTATCTTACACATCATTTTGAAAAGAGACAAAAAATACTAAATAAATAACTATTTGACTTTTATTGTTAAAAAGAAATACGACATTAAAAAATGAATTATAAAATTAGTAAATTATTATCGAATAGATTATATAGACTAGAAAATTGATTCTTGTTATTTAAATTACTTACGCGTACACGCAACCTATATAAGATTTATTTCATAATAATTCTCTAACGTAACCGACTTCTGTCTAATCATATAACAGAAGCCCCACTAACATACACAATATTATGTAAATATAATATCTTTAGCCACTTTACTTATTTACGGCATTATTTACTTTATATATAAAAAAAAGGAAAAAACAGCAAATATGCGTTATGGTACGACGAATAGATTACGACAGAAATTGGGACACATGAAAACCGTACAAATGAAAACAGTATGTACTGTTTTCATTTGTACGGATTTGTGAATAATGTCTATTTTTCAACCACACTAGACACTTGCGATACAACGGCTGGTGCGACATTGTTATATTGTCATAAATTTTGTAATTAGAGACACTCGCGTCCATACAGAGACACTCAATGTATACACTGAATTCAAAGTTAAACTTAAATATAAAATATTCAATTGTTATACAAAATTAATCTCTTTTTTTCTTTCTTGGAAAATCCTCGATTTTCCAATAATTTTGGATTTGATACATTCAAGAGTACTAATACCACCAGTATTAATATCCAGTAGTGTGATTTATATATGAATAATATTTTTTTTGAATGCCAGTGACAGAAAAAAAGCAATATATAATTGAAATATTTTTTCATTTATGTTTTATTTCTATCTGTTAGACAGAATAGAATTTAATAAAGTAGAAACTATTTTAATTATTCTTATAATAAAATATGTATGCTGTTAGTATATTAGTGTAATTATACATTCCCATAACCTGAAAGTACAAATATTTATATATATATATATTTTTAAATCATGTTTATGCAACACAGATTTTACAATATAATAATAAAAGTTTTTGGATACCGAAACTTTTGTAAAACATCCCCGCTTACTTGCTACAAATGAGATTTAACATAATTCTATATTTTTTGTATATCTATTGCTTATAAGTCTTAAACGTTTTACCACAGGAAAGTTTAAAATTTTAAAATTTTCGTTAAGTTATAATTTTTTTATTACCACATACAAATTTTAACTTTAAAATACTTCACTAGTAACAGCAGGTTTGTTGTGTATATTTTGTATATATGTATTCTCCCGCTACGCTTATCTATACGTTATTCAACTGGAACCGAAGTTGTTATAATAAACGTCAATTGTATGTTTTTTATTATTATTATGTATATTTTCGCAGTAAATATTACTAATATGCTTTTAGTAATAGAGAAACCTAGTAGATTAGATTTTCTTTTTAAATCTGACCAGTGACATGTAGAATTTTTACGTGTGCGAAATTGCATACAGTTTTTAATATTACGATCTATTTAGTGATTAAACTACCTATATTCATAATTTTTAGTCATAGTATTGATTTATATCTCATATCTCAATGTACAAGGATTTTATTAATGGGTGAAATAATTTGATATCTGCCATTGTTATGTCTGTTATAAGAGAATTGATTCGAGAAATTTGTATCGATTTTATAGGAACCTCCCTAATGGCCTTAAATCTAGACGTGCCTAAACTTTTATATGTATTAAAAACTTAATATTTTATCGAATAATTTATCTGAACGAAATTTGATCTGAAAATTAATAATAACTTTTGTGACAATTGTTTTACATAAATGAATTTTTAAATTCACTATATTTTTATACCCTTTTATATATTATACTGTAATATGTATTTGATAATAATTTTGTATTTGACTTTTATAATACTTTTTGTATTTGATTTTTAATACTTTTTAGAGTCCAGTGATAGATTAGATCTATATTGAATGTGACGTCACCGTAAGGAATCGCAGGTTCGATTTTCTAACAACAGGTTGTTTTAGTAAAGTAGATCCGATTATCTGGACTTATGATTTCGCTTGAGTATTTGGATACCTGGATAATCGAATGTCTGTAGGAGACGTTTGAAAAAGTATTGTTTATATAATATTGTATCATCATGTTATTTCTTTTATTATTTAGTAAAGCATATCTATTTAATTTTTCCATCTATATTCTATTAAAAATATGTAAGTATATTTTTATTTTACTATGAAGGAATTTTAACGCGTAAAGTTATGTAATATTCGCCATTGTCGTACATATTACAAGAGAATATGACTGACAATTGATTTAGGTTGACTATCCGGATAATGCCAAATCTTTACAACTAAAGGCCAGATAATCGAGTCTCCACTCTATAATGTATTTATTTAAATTTGTTTACAATAAATATATAAATAAATTGTATTTTGTGAAAACGGAAAGTATATTTTTTATACTATATTGTATGACCATTGTGTATATTTGATTAAGTTCTTATTTTGTTTTTATTTAAATTAATAAACATTTGTTTAAAAACAATCTGTGTGACATTTAACTTGCATTCATAAATAAATTGTATTATTAATTTATTTTATTAATTAACTGTAGTATTAAAAAATTGTAAGTGTCTGATTTTTTAGCATAGATTAATTTTTAGTGTATACTAATGTGTTTTTTTTATTTCTTATTACTAAATGAATTTGTATTAACTTATAGAACAACATAAATTTTCACTAACTTTTTTAATCAAATCATGAATAATTTTAATAAATAATTGTATTACACATTCAGTTGTATATGGATTAGAATGAACAAACAAAAAAAAATACAAAAAAATTAATAAAAAACAATAATAATTACTAAATACAATTTTAAAATCAGTAGTATATATATATCGTTTTCTTGGTGTTCGTGTGGACTGTAGCTTTTATACGAATATGTAGACATATAGCGTTAATATGCGTTTAATTGATTAAATTAAGTTATAAATTGGTACAGATACTTATTATTGTTACAATTTTATAAAAATTAAAAAAAAAATTATGTCTCCTTATACCATAACTTTAAACGTGGCTTTTAAAAAAAAAAAAAATAGTTTCCATATACAACTGAACTACTACTTTAATAACATGACTGTACCTGAAGCTTGTAATGACATTATATTAGTTACCTAACCAAGATTTTACATTTACTTATTTATTAAAATATTCCTAATTATTACTAATTAATTACGTGTTTTGTTGTTTGTACATTGTGTTGTAAACAATATTTTGAAAAATTATAAATAAATTAAAGTAATAGCTTTGTTTTATTTCTTAATCAGCTTCACGCTGTATCCCGCACACAGCCCGTTCCCCTTTTTACGCCGAGTTCTGGAGGCATTGCGTGTTGAGTGGCGGAACTCAACGCCGCACTTTGCCTCGACACCAGAGTGAAAAATGAAAATATTTGTTTTATTTGTTAAAAAAAATTTTTTCGTACCGCTTGTTAATTGGCGGGGTTAAAAGCAAATATACAAATTTTATTCATTTAAATACTTAGACAATAATAAAAGTCACCAACTCAACAACCAACATAAAAACAAAAGGTTACTTAATTTTTTTTAAGCAGATCTGAAACGGTAAATGTTAGTCTATAGTACCAAATAAAAAAAATGTTTTATTGAGAGTAATTTTCAGAGGCTACAGCCTCTGAAAATTACAAACTATTGAAGATTTTATTTCAACAATTTCAAAAAGTAAACGATAATATTTTTAAAAATATACCTGAGTTATGTGTACGTATATTAAAATTGTACACACTAGTATTTAATCAATAGTTTTCTTGCCCCACATCCACATATGATGTCACTACTACACATGTGATCCTACATCTACACATAGCACTTTTTTATTTATTCAAACCCTTTAAACCCAGTGACATTATTTTTTTGTGTGAAACTAACATTCACGAGGAATGGCGTTGAATTTCGCTACTTAACACGCAATTCCTCTAAAAACTCGGTGGAAAGTGGGGAACGGAGTGTCTCAACACTAAGTTCCCTCTGCCTACTCTACTGTGAGCGACATACAACGTAAAGCTGAAAAAAAGGCAATTTACTTATACCATGCTATTTACTTAAATCTAGATATTTCATTTTATTAACTAAAGGCCTGTCTGTATAAAGGAGTTGATGACAGCTAATTACCATTTAATAAACTTTAACATTTTAAAATAATAAATTTATTAAATATAAATATAGCTAGCTATGTTTTTGTAATCAAGGAAGTAGATCGTCTCGCTTACGCCGAGTTAGTTAAGTTGACTTTTGACTGGTCAACCTAAAAACCGCGATGAATTCGATCTCGCAACCTCTATTGGACACTGCTAGCTTTTACAATACTTCGTCATTTTACCTCGGATAAAAAAATAATAAGAAACGTATTATGTAAAAATAGATAAAGATATATATATAGAAAATAGATTCGGGTAGTTCCAACCCATCTGATTAAATCACATATTAATTTCTAATTCCCTCTACCTAGAACGTCTCTAACAATAATATATAAATTTGAATATTTAAAAAACGTATAAAAATTGAGAGGTCCTGCGTAGCGCAGTGGCACGAAGTGTCACTGTTAAACCGACTGGGTGTGGGTTCGATCCCCTCTCGAGGAGATGAAATATTTACTTAAATTTATATTTCCATTTCTTCGCTCTGGTGTTGAGGCTAAGCGCGGCGTTGAGTTCTGCCATTCAACACGATGTCTTCAGAATTCGGCAGAAAATGGGGAACGGAGTGTCTTAACACTAGGTTCCATTTTGAATTGAATCTAACTTTGAAATTCAAACTCCAGAACTATTCAAAGACTGAAAGAATCTCGACAATTCATTTATTATTGTGAATAAGTACATAGGTGCTATTATGAGGCCGTCGTGTCACAGCGTGCGACTATAAACGCCACGGCTATGGGTTCGATTCCCACTCGAGGAAATTAAATATGGAATATTTTTATTTCTCGCTCTGGTAACAAGCCAAAGCGTGATGTTGAGTTCTATCTCTTAATACGCAATGTTTCAAAAATACAGTGGAAAGTGAAGAACGGAAGTATATCAATGGGAACGGAGTGTCTTATGTATGTCTGTATTGGTATGTGCTAAAACAACGTGAAGCTAAAAAAATAGGTGATACTAAGTACAGGTAAAATGAGTAAATAATTATACACACTGTAATCTAAGTTGTTAATAATTCTTATCGAACCTATAATCTTGTGACGTACAGCAGACATCACAATATTGACAGTTGTGCGAAAAGTTGTTACGTTGTTACATATTTGTATTTAAGCCTTTATTCGAACATTTAAAATATTAAAGTTGTCTAATACTGAAATATTTGTATGTATGTACACAGTGTTGCCAGATGCCGGCTTTTTGTCTCCGGGACAATTCTAGGACCATAGCCAAAATATGTAGGGATATAGAGTTTTGGTGTCCGATCTAAGGCTAGACTACCTAGAAATAGATAGGGTTGATATTTTTTTTGTGGAAATCATTTAAAAGGTAGGCAGAGGGAACCTAGTGTTCAGACACACCGTTCCCCACTTTCCGTCGAGTTCTGGAGGCGTTGCGTGTTGAGTGCCGGAACTCAACGCAGCGCATTGCCAACTCGACACCAGAGTGAAGAAATGAAAATATAAATATAAGTAAATATTTTATTTCCTCGAGTAGGGATCGAACCAACAACCAGTCGATTTTACCTTCACCCTGCGCCACAACTGGATTTTTTAATAATTATCTTAAATGTCCTAAATGTAATTCCAATTTTTAAATTCCTTTTTAAGTCTTTTATATTAAACATTGATTGAAAAAAAAAACGTAGTGAATATTTGCGAATTTCGGAACAGCAAATTGAAATTATTGGACACAGAAGAACAAAACAAAACAAAAAACAATTTTTTTTTCATTTGACAGCCCTGACCAGCCTTGCGCTCAGTCTCTGTTGAGCCCAAAATGAGATGAGATGTTGCTCATCCCGTTGTGTGTTGGAACTCAACGCCGGTTTTGCCTTTTTACCAGAGTGAGGAGTAATGAAAGGAATCCATCTATTCGAGGAGGAATCTAATTCACAAACGTCGCTTTTACAGGCAGAATCCAATTATAATGTTTTTTTTATTATATTAAATAATAAATATTAATTAATTTGCTTTATTTTGTAACTATATATATATTATTTATATAGTCGATTCTTATAGATATTGCACTTATGTTTTATGACTGAACTAAATTCCTTTCAAGTGGGTTAAGCTGTGTTTTAGTACCGTTTAGCTCACGACTAAAACTAGTAGATAATTTAGTTTGTAATTTTTTTATGCAACAGTAACTATTATATAATTTTTTAAGTAAATTTAATGCTAACGATATGCATATTTACGTTTTTAAATATTATTACAATGGACACTATTAAATTATTTTTTCTTATTTAACTTGACTGTGTTTGCGAGAACAATAAGTCATTTTGTTAATGGTCTTTTATAATGAAAAGTTATCGTGGTGCATGTGTTAATAACAGTGTAGACTCACATATTATATGAAAACGGACAATACATTATTATGCTAATTTAAAAAATTCTGATATAATACTATATTATATCAGTACAAAAATATTGATATAATACAATATCAGTATTGATAACATAAATTAAGACGTAAAAGTGCTCAGCATCTGATAAAGTAAGGAGGTAAAGGAGAAGGGGTGCGTTCTATTTCCACTCAGAGGTATCAATTATTCTCGCACTGATAACTGGGACAAAGCGCGGCGTTGAGTTCTGCCAATAAACATGCAATATCTTGAAAACTAGGGTATTCCTGCTCACTTTACTTTGCGTAAAACTAAATATATATAACAAAGTACCTTTATATGAGGAGGATAGAAAACAAGATTAAATCTGACTTAGATATATAAGCCTAGTTTAAAAGTCAATTAAGGTTGGTACAAGCTACAAAGCTATTAACCATGTAGCTTATGAGCATGAAAATCAGGTTCGACTATACTTACTTAACTGACCAAGTAGGTTTCCAGGAGGCGTGGGTTCGAGTCCCGATACGTCAAAAAAAAATATACGTGTTCCAAATAAGTATATTTTTTATGAAGTGTAGAATAACACTTTAAAAATAGAAAAAAAAAGCTTCTACTATGTTCTGGTACATATTTTAGTAAAAGAAGATTATTTACTGCCTTTTCAAATATATGAGGGATGAATTCTTACTTTAATTTCATATACACATTGAATTTTATAAAATCCTTGCACCCTCTATGCATTTAGACACAATTACAAATCATTTATGTTAATAAGAATAACATTTGTTCATTTGTTGTAATACTTCTCATGTCAATACAATTTATCGTTGTAAACATAGAAATATTAAATATTTTAAGTTTATTAATTATAATAAATTTTAAATATACACAAGTCGATACTTATTCTTTGTTTGTTATCTCTATAGGCCATAAACTTAGCTTATCATTAAAAATTCCAATAATATTTCTTGGAAATATTATGTACTTAAGTCGTGACAGGATTAATGTACCCAAAAAGTATATAGAAACTATTCAATTCATAGATTCAATATATAACCACATGTTTTCTAATTGAGTATATTCAAACATTAAAAATGGCTACTTATATACATAACAAACAATTTAATTAAATTAAGAATATACCTACCTAAGGTTTTCTAAGTAACGATGTGCAATTATCCCAATGAAATATCACTGCACTCGGCCAGTCAGAGTCACCACTCACTGCTGGTCAAATCAAAACCATAACCAGTCCACTCGCGGGCGTCGCGTCGATTGAACGCTGCTGTCAAGAACATTTCCCGCGTAAATCTCGAATTAATTTTTGTGTAATATTTTTTATTGTGCTCTCTGTGTTTTGTGTACGTGACCTTAAATATACTGATTACTGGATGCAAAGGATTCAGGTTAGTTATATTTTTTTTATTGTTAATATATTTTTGTTAAGTTAAATTGAATGAAAATATCCATTTGGATTTTTTTCAGAATGATAAATGATTACGCGATATTTTTTTAAATATATATTGGCATGAATGGAAAGTGTCCTTGGACTTTATATTATGAATGTTATGTTTTATTTTACAATTTTCGGCTTATAGAAAAATATATTTGTTGACATATATGTTTACAATATTTATATTTATAAAATTAACAGTAAACAAGAATTGTTGAAGAATATATTTTAAAATTCATTATTAAATTAATAACAAATCTACTCGCAAAGCGTGTTTATAAAAACATTTAATAAAAAAATACATTTTAATGAAGACCTAGCATTACTTCTTATGTAAAGAATATTATAATCTATTTTTTTAATAACAACATATCAATGTTTTTTTTTAATGTTTTTGCGATCATAATTCTTATTTTGATAATATATATATATTTATTTTCGTGATTTAATTCTCCGAAAAAAAAACTTAAAACAAAAAAAAAATAAACTGACGCTTACTTATCTATAATTTAAGAAAAAAGGAAACAAAGAAAGAACATTACATACAACTAACAAGTAACAACAAACGATTAAAAACAAGATATTGGCCAAGACGATTCGAAGATTGCATTGATGCAACGACAGCCGCAACTCGCAATAGTTAGTGATCATTTTGAATCTTTATTTTCCTGTCGTCTTGTTCTGCAACTGTCAGAAGCGGGTTTAGAGATGTTTTATAACTTATTTATGGGTCGCGTCGCGTAACATTTTTCTGTTGCGAAGTATTTAGTTGCTATTCCTGGTACCTTGTAGTTGCTATATTTAGAGCCATGACAAACTGGTAAAAATGTTGGTAAGTAAAATGAACTTATCCTTATGAGACTAAAGATAGCATTTGGGATTATAATATTTTTATTAAGTAAGAGGCCGTGGTGGCACAGTTAGACAGAGATTGATTGTTAACGTGAGAGTTGTGGGTTCCATTCCGCACGGTGAATTATTTTCAATTACAATGTTAACAATGCAAAGCGCAACAGTGAGTTCCGCAATTAGGTTCCTTCTGCCTTTCCTGTTCCATAAATGTTGAATAAGACGATAAACTGAGAAAAATACAGAAAGTTTCTCTTACCTTATTTTATATAAAAAATCCAACTAACATCAATGAAACTACTCTTGTAATGATAACAGTTTCGGCATAACAAGACACAACACATCATTATATTTATAACAATATTTATAGAACACATTGTAATTAACCGTGAAATCTACCTAGCCAATAGAAGACTATAAAGTGGATAATATAACTAATACTGGATACATATTGGGTATAACAGCTAACTTTGAATGGGTTTTCGTCAATAAGTCACCGATTGTAAATCTCTATGTTTTTTATTCAGTTTAATTTTAAATTAAGAAAATGCGTTGTTGAGTTCCGTCCGGTGTTCAATATATTATTATTATTAGTCTCGAATTCAGGCGGAAGAGGAAAACACAGTGTCTTGAGTCTTGGCACTAGGTTCTTACTGCCTACTTTGCTGTGTTAGGGAATAGCAATACATAAATATGTAAAAGATGACAAAACATATAGTTGTATTATATATTCAGGATTTGAATATGAACAATGTACAATATTTGAATTTGAATTTGTTGATAAAAAATTAAATAAAAAATTAGAATCTCAACAAATGGAGGTTAACGTGTATATTGTATACTTTTTGGGAGGAAGTCTTTAAAATATTGCAGCTTCCTTTTTTGCGTAGTGCAGGTTCCGTTGATTCTATTAAGAATACTATGGCTTCTTTATAATGTTGTTTCGCATGACATAAAATTCCATTATATACAAGAGAAAATTCAATAACATTAGGCTGTTGAGGGTCATTACTTTTAATATAATGTACAAAATTATGTGCATTCTCTCTTTTATGGCTCAGCGGTAGGAACACATTAAAAAATAAATCAACTTCACGTTGTATCCCGCACACAGATATGATAGATGTTTGCAGAAGGAAACGAAGTGTTAAAAAACTCCGTTCCACATTTTCCGCCGAATTCTGGAATCATTGCGTGTTGAGTGGCGGAACTCAACGCCGCGCATTGCCTCGGATACCAAAGCGAGGAAATAAAAATATAAATTCCTCCAGTGGTGATGGAACACTTGTGCCCCTACATCACGACTGGCCTCAAGGATATTAGTCTAAAGATACTTAAAATATTACGCTAGAGATAACGGGTTCAAATCCATTCAATGACTAGGTATTAATAGAGTTGATTTAACCATAAATATATAATAGGAATATTACAGAATTAATGTTTAATCATATTATATTATTAGAAGTTCTCCTCAATAAATAGATTTTATTTTAAATATACCGTAATTGTAATAGCAATAGCACAGTGCAATATTTTATATTAATTTAAGTTTGGGTAATCTTACTTTTTACGACATGATATTATCTATTGCTGTTGTGGTGCATTTGGACTGAACGTAATATTTGTGAGTTAATAATACTCGGTGAATATAAATTTGTTATATTTATTACTATATACAGGGTGGAAGCGTCAGCGCTCCGATTACAGGAACAGCATAAAGGTACAATATTTTAACCCCATACCTAAAGAAATTATCAAGACACCAAAACAACAGCTTAGACGTAGGATTGGTTTTTCATTTCACCATTTATCCTTTTGCAAAAAAATTACATAAAATGTATATTTTATAAATAGAAAAAATATATATATTTTATAGAGGCCATCGTGGCGTAGGGACACAAAGGTGTGACTGCAACGCGACGGTTATGGGCTCGATCCTCAAAGGCAAATAGTCAGACGTTGTCAACACGCAATGCTTTGTGAAATTCGGCGGAACGTCGGGACCGGAGTGTCTTAACACTAGGTTCCCTCTGTCTACGCTGCTGCATGCGGGATACAGTGTAAAGCATATGTAATTATTTTTTTTTAAATTAAAGCATAAAATTAATCTCAATATCATTTATTCTAATCATATATCAGTTAAAAATCATAACATTATCCGTTAAGCCGTATTAAATGATTAAAATAATCGAACGTCTATAGATAAAATTATTCTCAATATTTACGTAATAAGACCTATAATGTTATCTATCTTATTTTTTTGCTTCACACTGTATCCCGCACCTAGCAGGGTATGCAGAGGGAACCTGGGAACTTACTGTTAAGAATAACTTCTAAAGACTATTTGAGGCCAGTCGTGGCGCAGTGGCACGAAGTGTGACTGTAAAACCGACTGATTCGATCCCCACTCGAGGAGATGAAATATTTACTTAAATTTATATTTCCATTTCTTCGCTCTGGTGTAGAGGCTAAGCGCGGCGCTGAGTTCTGCCACTTCACACGCAATGTCTCCAGAATTCGGCAGAAAGTGGGGAAAGGAGTGTCTTAACACTAGGTTCCCTCTGCCTACCCTGCTGTGTGCGGGATACAGCGTGAAGCTGATTTGATTTTTTTTTATTTGACTATTTTAGTCTTGGCCCCATCATCAGACCAGAGTGATGTTACCATATTATTGTGTTGTCACCTAAAAATCTGTTTAAATGCCGAGTTTCATAATGATAGAATTATTACAAGTGGGTCAAATTCAGTTTCTTAGATTTTGTAACGTGGTTAAAAGTCGAACTTATAAAAACGAATTAAAAACTATTTGTTAAATATTTATAGCAATATTTAAAAAAAAATGATGATGACATTAATATAGACCGTGTTTTTACATGCATTTCCTAATCATAATTTTAACTTGTCACAAATAAAAAAGAATATCGTAAAAACCATAAAACCATAATTTTTTAGTACATCAAATGTTTGAAACGTAAGAGATATCGATAATAATTGATCATTTGACATTTTGTAATTGTATATAGCAGTTGTTCCGCATCGTTGTTTCCCGTTAGCTGCAGCCTGCAGGTAGCGGGCGCTATGGGCTCGAGTGCATTTCATGGGTACTGAACACCTATATACTGTAGCTGTTATTTCTTGCATTTTATTTTAGACTTTAAAACATAAATTAAACCAGCTTCACGCTATATCCCGCTCACAGCAGGGTAGGCATATGGAACCTAGTGCTATGTTGCCCATTTTTCGCCGAATTCTGCATGCATTGCGTGCTGAGTGGCGGAACTTAACGTCGCATTTTGCTTCGATACTAAAGCGAAGAAATGGCGATAACTTAACTTAGCTTCACGCTGTATCTCTATCGGGGTAACCAGAGTGAACGAAGCACCAAGTGCTATTGTCTATTTACGGCTCTTTTAGACTTCTAAAGAAAATATCAGCATTTTCATCGAATGTGATTTTTTTGACTCACAGTGGACTGTAACCGCGATGTTTGATAATTCTGTTTAATTAATCTTAAATACCTTTTTTTTGCGGCTTCGTCTTAGTGGTAGGTTATATAAAATTATTTATGTGATTAATATATATATATATATATTAATCACATAAATATATATATATATATATATATATATATATAAACTCGATCCAGTAGTTCCTTTTATTTTATTTTTTAACCAGTGTGTTCAACCAAAGAAACTCTTTACTAAGAAACTATTAAGCTTCATATATTATATTAAAGTATAGATTTTACGGATTTTTAAAAATCCAAAACAAGCTTTTACATGAGTTTTATTATAAAACGAGACGTCTCCACATCTCTACCACCACCACATCCCTACCACCACGACATATTTCCGATGTCCTAAATTGTGCTTAAATATTTAAAATATTACAAAAACACTCGTTATTTTTTTTTCCATACTAAAATAAGATTTCCGAGAACAGTTTAGCATGCCCTTGTCTGTATCAGTCGCAACAAAAAGAAAAGGTACCTAACCGACTATTATTGACACTTCCGTTTCGTCTCCAATCAGTAGATCCAAGGCCATTTTTCACAACAATACTTGTTCTGCCTATGTTTTGTAATAGCACAGATTGATATAGCGGTGTAATACCTATAAATAGGCATATTTTACTAGAAGCTGCCAGTAATATTGCTTATTAGTACTTATTTAGAAAGAAAATTTGTACGTAGCGGGACTCGAATCCGCGCCTCTTGGAAACCGTTCAGGTTGGTTAAAACTTTTACACGTTTTTTAAATAAGTATTTTTCTTTCCTAAGTGTAAGTGGAATAACACTTTAAAAAATGTTTAAAATTGCTTATTAGTACTACAAAAGTTATAAGAAAAGTGATTAGAGAACTGTATAAAATAATGGACGTTTTTTTACTGACTAACGTTAGATATTCAAAATATTTTCCTTTTTTTCCTTAGAAAAAGGCCAGTCGTGTGCCTGTAAAATCGACTGGTTGTGGGTTCGATCCCCAATCCTCCTCTATTAAAATATTTCTTTTAAATTTATATTTACATGGCCCTAGAATCGAGGCAAAACGCGACTTTGACTGCCGCCACTCAACACGCAATGCGTCCAGAATTCGGCGAAAAGTGGGGAACGGAATGTCTTAACACCAGGTCTACCTACCCTGCTGTGTACAGGATATATCATGGAGTTTTTTGTTTTTCCTTAGAAAGTCTATTATTCTCGCGTATCCAAATTTGTTTGAAGAAACATTAAAATTGAAATGCATAGATTATTCCGAGTGAGTTCCGCCACTCAAAACGCAATTTCTGTAGAATTCGGCGGAAAATGGAGAGACGGAGCGAGTCAACACTAGGTTCCCTGTCTCTATGCTTTCTCTACCCTACTTTGTGCAGGATACGGCTGATTTTATAGCTTAATAAAAATATAAATACGATGTAATATGTAAGTGAATGAATTCATTTATCTCAATGCGCCGGATGTGCATAATAAGAACCGACTAGAACGACATACTAAATTGTATAGTGTTAACTATATATTGCATGCTAGATTTAATCTTAGTTGTCTTGTAATATTTCTAGATAAATGCGAAGCTCGTTGGTCGTGGGTTCGATACAGATTGAGTGGAAACTTACAATAACGATGTGGATAAATACTACGTTTGATACAAGATAAATATTATGTTCGTTTTTTGTCCAGATCTTATACGTTTACATATTTTTTTTTCATCTATTATTTTGATAAAAAAAAAATATATATCTGTCCTTTTTCCTCTTATTGAGGTAAGTGACAATGTTACTGCTAGTTATGACGAAAACATTACAATCTTACATTAACGATGAATCTTAAAATTTTGTTCAATTTAATTCACTTTCAGTTCACCATCACTTTCAGTTAGATGCATAATCGAGCGACAGTAGAGACTACTAACGTTTTTTTTTCAGCGTCACTACACATATGGTAGACAGAGCCTAACCTGGGAGCATAGTGTTATGACACTACGGTTACCCACTTTCCGACGAAATATGGAAGCATGCAGTTGAGTGGAGAACCTCAACCGAACGATCGAACCCACGACCTCTCGCGTTCACAATCACGCTTATGTCCCTGTGCCAATATCAACGTTATTTATATTGTTTTTTATTACATCGCTTACTTAGGTAACTTTATGATTAAATGGAGTACTATTTTGCAATTATGCTTTGATTTTTTTTAACGAATACCAACATAACGCAGTTATGTGGAACAATAAATATTCATGTGAAAAAAAAACCTATTTGTTTATTCCTAATTCCAAATACTTGTTTGTTCAGTTTTGTAACCGGTTACTTAGAAAATATTATATACATATACATACATATGTAGATACGTATGATAATGTGTTTGTTCGTAACAATTTTGCAAATTAATGGATTCTTGAAGACATTTCTCGTTTGACCAGTTGCGTTGAGTGAATCTTTTATTTATTTGTGTCTATTCTAGTTTTGTTATAAAAACCATATTAAATTTTCGCGCAACTACTAATATTTTTTTGGCTTATATAAAAGAAGTATTTTCATGTTTAGTAACTTTTGTTAACTAAGCAGAGTGAACATAATGTTAAGACACTACTTTCTCCACTTTTCTCCCGTATTACGCGATAAGTGGGGGAAATTAGTCTTTATCAGTAATAAATTGAGGCTGTCGTGGCGTAAGCCTTATATTCTCACTTGGAGGAATAAATTATCTAATATTTTCATTTCCTTGCTCTGGTAACAAACTAAAGCGCGGCGTTGCGAGTTGCGTTAAAAATAAAAATTTACTTCAGCATAATATTATATAGTTATTACATCGATTGATACGATACTATATTTTTTCAACAACTACATTTTTTTTCTTTGATTTGTTCTGGCAAATTTTGAAAGATTAAATTTTTCGATTAACTTCAACTTTAATAAAAATATATATTTTAAATTAATGACCCCATATCAATGATTTCTATACATTCGGCTTGTGAATGGATATAATTTAATGACAAACTATTTTACTATACAAAGACTATACATATAAGGGTCAGTCTCAGGACATCCTTCTTATCTTTTGTTGATATGCAAATATTGCACTATTTATTTTTCTCTTTATATAACCTATAGCTTATACTAAAGGTAAAAGGTACAGATGTATGACAAGTATTTTAATGTTTTTCTTGTGCTCTTTGGAGATTATTAAAAAAGAAAGAGATTTGATATATTTTAAGATTAGGTAGGTGTTGCAGTAGGACACCTTTTAAGACGATAGCCGTTGGTCCAATTACATCTCATGGGATTGATTATATTTACAATATTTCTAACCTCCTGTTCTGGCAGACAAAGCACGGCGTTGAGTTCCGCCAGACAAGACGCAATATGTCAAGAATTGGAGACGGAAATCGGAACAGAGTATTAATTTAACATTAGGTTCTTCACGATCTACTCTGCCTTGCGAAAAAAAGTTGAAGAATAAAATGATTTTGCAAAAATCTAGAATTAATAGGATTATAAAAACATATCAGTACCACATTAATAATAATTAAAAAACATTTAAAAACGGACGCACGGTATCCTGTTACTTTCTCTGATGTTTAAAAATTGCTGCTGATTAGAATATCACGTTGACGCAACACACATCGCTATACGATATTTTGTAATATATATTACGCTGTATAATAATATAATAGCACGTTTGATTATAAAAATATCATATTTCAGCAGTTGGAGGAGTACCTTTTCAAATTTAACAAAGTTAAGGCAAAAAATATTTTTGGTCTTGTATTGTCTATTGAATATATGAAAAAATATGTGTAATAATTAAGTTTATTTATCTGGTTTAACTGTTCAAATGCTTTAAATAATGTAAACGGGGTGAAGATCTGTACAAATTGATTTATTTTTTTTAGTTTCAAGTTGTATCTCGCAGGGTAGGCAAAGCTAACCCAGTGTTAAGAAATTCCGTTCCCCACTTTTCACCGAATCCTAGAGGGTAGGGTTGGGTGTTGAGTAGCGGACACCAATTGCGCGCTTCGCCATGTTACTACAGCGAAGAAATGAAAATATAAAAAACTCCATTCCCCACAGTGGAAATCGAAACTACAACTCTCGTGTTCACACGCTTGTGTCCTGGCACCACCACAACCTTTTAAATTATATTTTTATAACGTTTTACTATTAATTAAAATAAAACCTAATAATATTTTTGACAAGGACTTCAAGCCAAGGAGATTGCATGGTATAGAGAAACTGTATTTAATTTATTTCTTTTCGATATTTAACAAGTAATACTATTGTATAAGATTGATATTATCGAAGTCAATTACTTTCCGTATTGCGTACTATGTCTTAAAACCTAACGCAGTAATTTGTTCAAGATCGGGGGAATACCCATATTTTTAGTAATTATAATATAAAAATAAAATATATATTATATATATTTAGAATTTTTCTTACCAAGAATTATATATAAAATAGATGCAATCAATGGAATAATTTACGAACAAGCTCATATGACGTTATAAAGATACATAAATTAATAGTTTAAGAACCACTAGAGTAATACGCTTTTATAAGTGCACGTAAATACCAAAAATAATTTATGGATCGTTCAAGTTGTGAAGATGTTGTTTTGGGCTCGATAAATAAATAAATAAATCAGCTTCACACTGTATCCCACACGCAGCAGATAGGTAGAGGGAACATAGTGTTAAGACACTGCGTTTCCCAGTCTCCACCGAGTTTTGGAGGCGTTGCTTGTTGAGTAGCGAAACTGAACGCCGCGCTTTGCCTCGACATCCGAACGAAGAAACGTAAATGTTAAATATTCTATTTCCTCGAGTGGAAATCAAACCCGCGACATTTAAAGTCACTCGCTTGTACCACTTAACCACGTCTGGCCTAAATTGAACCGCAATATATTTTAATAATATAATAATGATTCAATAAAACATAATAGTTCCATTAAAACGAGGACAATGTTTCCATTGATATTCCACCACGCTAGTGATGAACATGGCGCACACCTACTGCGTCTATAGACTACAAATTATATACCAACGAATAGTCTCTGTAGATTACATAATATTTGCGTGTTGTCTAATTGTATGTATGGATGGAAAACACGCAATATTTTTAGCTGCACTTAGGAACCCTACTAAGTGCAGCTAAAAAGGGTAGAGGGAACCTTGTGTTGCGCTACTAGGTTCCCCACTTGCCACCGAATCCTGGAGGCATTGGTGGGCGCGTGAGGCGTGGTGAATAGCAAAACACAAGGGCGGTTACCAGAGCGAGGGATTGAAAATATTAAATATTTCATTTTGCGTATGCCTACTCTCTTGTGTGCAGGATACGAATACAGAACAACGCTAAAAAAAATATTACAGTTCAAGAGTCTCATGTTGTACTGCACTTAGTGATGAATCCAATTGAGCAATTTAAATTGCTTTTTATATGAATGAGGATGCTACTTACTTAATCGATATATACTTGACTTAAAACAAAAAGGAATTTAATTTCGCTCTCCGTTCTCTCTGGTTACCCCACTAGGCATAAAGCGTGACACTAAAAAAAAATATACAATTTTGTCAATATCTATATGTTTTTACATAATAATAAAATATATATTATTACGTATATAGGTGGTAGTGGAGAACGGAGTGTTTTAACTCTAGGTTCCCTCTGCCCGTGTGTGGGATACAGCGTGAAGCTAATTTAATTTTAATTTACTGTATAAAGATACTATTTTACTGCCGTGTCATTTTTTTTTTTTTTTTATTTAAATAGATACACGTGGCTTATATTATTCAATAATGTTGAGCAATTAGCAATCGTAAGACGTCAACTCGCCATAAATGTCAGAGCGAATGTGTTAATCATTAATCGATTATAATGTTTATCAATATTAATCGAGTATTCCGTATTGAGCAAAACATCGATATGAAATCGATTTGTCGCGGCCGAATTATTATTGAGATTTGTAATTGATGCACGCAATTCCGGCGGAATGTTACACAAACATGTATGTATGTATTATTATTTTTTGTATTTTTAGTTCCTCACTTTTCACTTCCTGTAATAACTGTAGCATAAAATACAATATATAAACTATACGATACTTTATTACATTTTTAAAATTGAAAACAGCTTCACGTTTACACACAGCAGGGAAGTTATAGGGAACTTAGTGTCAATACACTCCGTTCCCCACTTTGCGCCAAAATCCTGAGTCCATTGCGTGTTGAGTGGAAAACCAAACGTAGGGTTTTTTCCTTGACACTAGAGCGAAGAAATAAAAATATATATTTGAATAAATATTCCATTTTCGCGATTGGGGATCGAATCCACAACAAGTCTTTTACAGTCACACTTTGTGTCCCTGCGCCACGACTGGCTTCTTTTTTTTCTTATAATATTATAATTAATATTAAAACAAATATGTTATATAATACTTATTTTTAGTATCGACCCACAAAGGCTTCACCTTAACCGTTAACACGATTATTACATACAAACTCCATGATGCAGAAAGATAACAAAAGAATTGAACAAAACAAGATTCTATTGCGTGTTCCAGTCGAGTGACGGAACCCAACGCTGCTATTTTTTAAGGTATGCTGAAGAAAAATATTTTAAATACTTTTGTGACATCGTAGTGACGCAGTGGAGCAGTTTCAGGTAGTTGAGGTTAATGTAATGCGACCAAACGTGGCTTCGCTCATTTAAAGTTATTATTATATTATAACAAATTTATATAAAATCTTTAAATAAATTGTAGTCTATGTGTTTTTCTGATTTATAAGCTGTACTACTGTAATTTTTTATTTAAATTGTGAAAGTGGAACAAACATGCATCCTCATCAACTGTCATGTTTTTAAAATTAGTAGGATAGAATTGCATTTGTTTGCTTTGCTAAGATAAATGGTGGCGTTAAGTTCCGTTCAACACCCAATTTCTTAATATATTTAAGAAAAAAAATGATTTCCTTAATTTTAATCGGTTCACCCAGTAAAAAGTTGTGAGGTAGCAAACATAAAGAAAAAACCAGTCGAATTGTTAACCTCCTCATTTTACAGAAGTCGGTTAAAAATAAAAGAAAACAAAGTCTTAACACTATGTTCTTTTCGTCTATTTTGTTAAGTGCATGCAGGAAACATTTTTTTAAATAATAAAACTACACACAGTCATTCTTTCGAAGTGTTTTCTAACATAATATTAAAACAAAATATGACATACAAAATCACTAGCCAATTCTCACTAGCTGTAGCATATTTAAATATCAATCAAAGATCAAATTGGACCAACCAGTTACCACCGGAAGCGTTCACAATGGTGACTAGACGACTATAGTTCTCAAATAAACGTCGCGCCATTACTTCACGTACGTTCGTGAGTTGTATCACTTGTATCACGCAATCTGTGGGGAAACCGATAAATATATAACCGCCTTGTGTGCTGCAATATATTTATTATATACAGACTACGGCATTTCAAAATGTTTATTTTCAAATTTTTATCATAATTATTAAAAAAATATATATAAGCAGAGGGAACTCAGTGCTAAGATACTCCGTTCCCCACTCTCCGCCAATTCAATTATCTCGGTAAAAGTGAGATTTTTAAACACTTTAAGTAAAGAAGCGATCGCGCTTTCTTTCGCCAAAATCAGGACAAGAAAAATAATAATTAAGATTTAATTTATTACTCATCCATTTATTTGAATTTGAAATAAAGCTTTCAATGAATAAAGATTGCGGTGTTGAGTTCTGCCACTCAACACGCAATGCCTTCAAAATTCGGCAGAAAGTGGGGAACGGAGTGTCCTAACTTTGGGTTCCCTCTGCCTACCCTGCTGTGTGCGGGATATAGCGTGAAGCTAATTTAATTTATTTATTTATTTAATGAATAAAGATATCGATATAAAATTACTTTTAATGAAAAAAACGTCACTATACCTCTAATATATTGTTTTGTTACCATATGTAAGGCAGGCAGTCAAAACTGGTACATTTGGCTATACGGGACGAAGCCGCAGGTGAATGATACGGAATAATGACAGTTTCTTAAATAGGTCTGCGCAGTGGCACAGCATCTGACTATGAACGCGACGGTTGTGGGGTTAAATCCATTTGAGAGAATAAATAAAACTTTATTCTTAAGATGGTATATGAAAAAAGTAAGATTATAAGATTATAATAGATAGATTTAAGATATAGTTTATATAGATTGTATTTATATAGACTATATTTTAGGTTAAAATTAGTAAACAGTGTACTATTATAAAAATTGTACTCAATTGTTTCAAATTCTAATATATATTCACAGTCTGTGTGTTTTTTTTTTAAATTAAAATCCTATTCGGAGAAATTTTAATATTCATCACTTGGGATTTTCCTCTGTTTATCAAAAAAATGGGGTGAAAAGGTCTTCCCCGGGTGTTGCATGGGAAACGGAGTGTCCTAACACTATGCCTATCCTGCTACATATCCGAAATATAGCGTAAAGCTATAAAAAGTATTACACTTGTTAAGTATTAAAATGATTATTAGAATCGATTGCTCTTACCTTGTCATTAAATCTTATTTAAAGTAATTCAATTTTTATGTCGCGGAAATCTTTTTATTTTCCGAGTCAACTAACCAATTTAATTCGGGCGTGTCGCAAGCCATAACCTAAACCACCTATTTTGTTGATCGCAATGATGCTCGACGGCCTTCTTTTTTGTTCCTAATAATGACCGTGCCATTACGTTAATTCTTGCGGAGTAAGCGGAGAATGTAGTGATTTGTCATTATCACTTTGTTATTTTTTCTTGTTTACGTGGGGGGAATAGAAATGTATGTTCTTGGAAAAATATATTTTGATTCTTTTGAAAATTATAATGAATAGTAATGTAGTAGTAATAATAAAATTTCATATTTTTCAAGAAGGGATTTGATATTAGTTTTTCTATTCTGTTCATCTTATTCCTAATACGAATTAAGCATATATAGAAAGGCTGAAGGAACTTATTATTAAGACACTCCGTTTCCTATTCTTGGAAATATTGCGTGCTAAGTAGCACAAATCAGCTTCACGCTGTATCCCGCACACAGCAGGGTAGGCAGAGGGAACCTAGTGTTAAGACACTCCGTTCCCCACTTTCTACCGAATTCTGGAGGCATTGCGTGTTGAGTGGCAGAACTCAACGCCGCTAATTTTTATTTATTTCAAGTAGCGCAATATTCTAATTGAGGCATTGAGTTCCACCACTCAACACGCAATGCCTCCAGCATTCGGCAGAAAGTTGGGAACGGAAGTGTCTTAATGGGAACGGAGTGGCTTAATACTAGGCTTCAAGTTTCTAGGTTATGTGCGGAATGCATCGTGAAACTTTTAAACAAAAATTCTTCCATTTTCACGATTATTATACATTTTAAATAAAACTATTTTAACCGGATTAATCGCGTATATTTAGTTTTTACATTTTTGGAAACCCGACGTTTCGAACACTTTGCAGTAGTCCGTGGTCACGGGTAGACTGAGGTGGCATTCGTCTGTCAGTTGACATAATTACTATATCAAACTGCCGCCAACGATTTCTTAATTTCCTCGCGTACTGCCCTGAAATCGAAATCGTTGGCGGTAGTTTGATATAGTAATTATGTCAACTGACAGACGAATGCCACCTCAGTCTACCCGTGACCACGGACTACTGCAAAGTGTTCGAAACGTCGGGTTTCCAAAAATGTAAAAACTAAATATACGCGATTAATCCGGTTAAAATAGTTTTATTTAAAAAATTCTTCCGTCTACAATTTAAAAAAAACCTAAATTTCCAGTTAGTAAAATATCGACAAAAATAACAGTACATAATTGTCTTGTTTTATGACAACGACATACTAGTATGGCACAGTGCAGGCTAGAGGCAACAGCGGTGAGAAAGGAACAAGGTCGCGTAATACATCCACGGCAATGACCTTTCACGTGCGACTGCATATCTTGCTTATTTTATTTTGAAAGGCTGCATAATATTCAAAGATGTATATTTAATTATTTTTCATGTTGATTGACGGAGTTCAGCTCCGAGTTTTGTCTTGTCGCCAGAGCGAGGAATTGATAATAACTTATATTTTCAAGTGGGAATGGAACCCACAACTGTTTCGCCTACAGTCAGATATTGTGCTGCACACGTAATTAGCATGTTTTCCAATTATTATTTACCAACGAACTTTAATTATTAATTAATAATTACTTTGAGAAAAAAATAAAAATCTGATTTTATTCCAAGTCCGTTACTTGCACGGTCTTGGTGATTTCTGACAGTCACTCAGGATTTTGGAAGCATTGTGTGTTGAGTGGCGGAACTCAACGCCGCACTTTGCCTCGACTCCAGAGCGAAGAAATGGAAATATAAATTCAAATAAATATTTCATTGCCTCGAGTCGGGACCGAACCCACAACAATCACACTTTGTGCCCCCGCACCACGACTGGAATAGGTAATTACTTTATCAATATTTATATACGAATACTTGACCACTGATATGTGGCTATCAGCAACACCAGTACCTATTCATCTCCATCGAGCGTTATAAACCTCTATTATGACAATCGGGTCGTCAAATTGACCTTTGATTGTCCAATGACCAGATGCGACGGTGCCGGCTCGCGCCTGCCTCCGTCGCACTCGTAACGGAGTGACCAAGCTACCTAGTGAGTTTGGAGCTATTGGAAAATGTCACTTTAAAAGTGTAATAGTTTAAAGACTTAATAAACGTACTTTACGTTTAAAATTTTAATAATAGAGAGGCGCGATTGTTTTTACCATTTAAGAAACGGTTAACGTGATTTAATGCAGTCCGTATCATATTTAAATATACATTTCCTCGATGAATGGACTGGAAACTGGAAAAACTGGAAAAATCCTTTTTTATTGTATATCGATAAAAAAGTATTTTTTCAAATTGGTTTGAGATTACCGGGCCCAACCAAACAAATTTTTCAGCTTTTTTACCAATCGTTACAATCACACAGCAGGGTAGGTAGCAGAGGGAACCTAGTGTTAATAAATTCCGTTCCCCACTTCCACCGAATGCTAGAGGCATTGCGTGTTGAGTGGTGGAACTCAACGCCACTCTTTGCCTCGACACCAGGCCGATAAAATGAAAATTCAATAAATTAAAATAAATATTTAAAGCCGCACTTCATGCTTCTACGCCACGACTGGACATTCATGCTATTTTTAAAAATATAAAGACTAGAGTTTGTGGTACATTCACAGTGACATAAGCGTGTTACTGTAAACACGACGGTCCTGAGTTGGATCCCCACTGGGGAGAATGAAATATTAAATATTTTCATTTGTCCGATCGGAGTATCTTTACACTAGGTTCCTAGGTTCCCTTTATCTATCCTACTGTGCTGTGTGTGAGGGATACATCGTCCGTGAACCTTTAAAAAAATAATCATAATCAAATGTCTTATAAAGTTTTGTGGGGACCGATTTCTTTATCGGAATAGAGGTTTTACTAAAATTTATTATTGAGTTAATATTATTGTAAAATTCAATAAAGTAAAATTCAATAAATATTGTAATTAGTATTTTAAAAAAATACACACACTACGTAAACATTCAGTGAACAATCAAACATTCATTTAAAATAAAAAAAATATTGCTTTCATAAAATCTTTTTATATACTTTATGTACTATATTTTAATTCAAAATATTGAAAATAATAAATGATTGAACAAGTTTAAAATTATTCTCGTCCAAAGCTATCGCGTCGTTGTTCAAGTCTTTTCGCATAGTGACGTGAGACGACTCTATATTGAGTTATTTAGGTTACTGCAAACTTTAAACACTTACTTTTATCACAATTGATTCAAAATAAATACAAATAAATAGGTATACATTTTATTTGAATGTAAGAAAAACGATTGAGAATACAGTTTTAATTTATTTACAAAGTTTTTAACGAAGTCTTACTTATATTAGTATTTTTTTTCTTTTTTGTATACCGCACATAACTGAATAGGCAGAGGAAATCTAGTGTTTTTTTTTTTTTTAATTTTAATTCTTACTTACGCTACAGACTTATGGTTCGTACCTTTTGTTATTTTTACATATCTTTTAGAACTTTTTTCTATAGATTTCTATCTATCTATAAAGCTAGTGTACACTCTGTTTCTATTCAGACGCTTTCGTTCCCATTTCCCGTTCAATTCTGGCGGCACTGCGTGTTGAGTGGCGGAACTCAACGCCGCGCTTTGTTCTTTGTAAGTAATTGAAGTATTTATAATAAGCAAATTACCAACGAATACCAAACATACATTCAAAGAAGTATACAAATGGCTATAAAGTTTTCAATTACACTAGATGGTCTCATTAGAGCCAATCTACTGTGAACAGAGACCTTGAGCTACATTTTCGAGTAAGCAAAGTCAGGGCGAAACAGCTGGTGGTGCGTGAATAATGGTTGAAGTGCAATCAAGAACTCATGACGAACAAAGGTAATGTAAATCATTACTTTAAACATATAATAAATTAAAAAGAAACCAGTCAAGTGCGAGTCGGGCTCGCCAACTGATGGTTCCGGACCAATTTTAGGAGTGTAGGTCAAAGGGAAGTACAACTTATAAAAGTTGACAAACTCCTCCTCCTCTTTTTTTCTTTCTCTTAACGCAATAATATAAGATTGTGTAAACACTAGGTTCCCTATGCCTATACCTTGCTGGATGCGAACATTGTAACAAAAAGTCCAAAAAAATGCCTATTGGAACTCCTCAATAGATTAAATTGATAAAAAAACCACAACAAAAATAGATTACTTCACTAACGGTAAGGATTTGGGTCGCACTTTCAAATTGTAATATGGCTTGAAAAAAAATTTCAAATGAATCAATTATGTTTTCACAAAAGTAGTATTATGCTAATATACTAGAAGTAGACGTTGCCAAACGTGAATTTTAAAAGAGGAAACCATTTCGATACTATACTTGATATTTTGATATTGCATTTACTCCTTTAAAGTAAATCCATTTTTGTGTATTGTAACTTTCGACGTGTGAACATGTTGTAGCTCGCCACTTCGTTTTCCGTAGGTTTGTGAAACGTAAAATCCGTTTTTTTTAATGAGAGTTTCTTTTATAGTTCTTCCGTTTACTTCCTAAGGAACCTCCATGCATTATGTCAGCTTATTACCTTAATTTAATAAAGGCTGCATGTTGTCTATAAGTCAGTTCTTGCTTTTCAATCCAAATAGTAGTTACTGAGATAAATGGGATCAACCAAACACACTCTTCAGCTTGAAAATATTTGTATTACTACATAAGTATTATTGTATTTTTTTTTAATTGTAACGTATAAACCTAGTTGTAATTACAACAAGACATATGTTGTTGTAATTGGAGCCAGTTGCGCCTCATTTCTTTCACAATAATGCAATACATCAAATAATTATTCTTTCAAACTTTTTTTATGTTCACACTGTATCCAGCACAAAGCAGGGTAAGCAGAAAGAACTTGAAAAGTGGAAAGTGTTAACACTACGTTCCCATTAAGACATTTCCGTTCCCCACTTTACGCCTAGTTCTAGAGGCATTTCATGTTTAGTTTCGTCGTTACCAGAGCGCGTAAATTATAATATTAAATATTTTATTTTCTCGACTGGAAATCGAACCCATAACTTATCGCATTTACAGTCGCACGCTTATAGCACTGCGCCATGATTGACTTCTTACAAACTTATATTGTTACTTTTAATGGTTATGTGATGTGTTTCTATTTAATTATATTATTGGTTACAGTAAAATAATTAACTAATAGATCTTGTAATAAATAACAATACAAAACTGAAATTATTATTATTTTTTCCCTTATTTTGAATGTTATCAATCAAAGATGAATAGCGATGCAGCGAAGTGACGGTTATAGGTTCGATACCCACGCTTAGTTAATATATTTTAATTTTATTTTCGTTGGTCGTCGAAAGTTGTTACAACCGTGGCGTTGAGTTCCACCACTCAACCCGTAGTCTTAACACAACCTTCCCACTGTAAAGCTGATTTTTATTTTTTTCTAATATTAACTTATTGAGGCTAGTCGTGGCACAGCGGCACAAAGTGTGACTGTAAACCGACTGGTTGTGGATTCGATCCCACTCGAGGAGATGAAATATTTACTTAAATTTATATTTCCATTTCTTCGCTCTGGTGTCGAGGCAAAGCGCGGCGTTGAGTTCTGCCACTCAACACGCAATGCCTCCAGAATTCGGCCGAAAGTAGGGAACGGAGTGTCTAAACACTAGGTTTCCTCTGCCTACCCTGCTGTGTGCGGGATACAGCGTGAAGCTGATTTATTTTTATTTTTTATTTTTATTAACATATTATTTTCCATAAACAGAAGTTTTCCAAAAACTCCGACTACATAAAGATGATATCATATTAGCGTATCAACAGGCAACCGCTGCTATTGTAGTGCTGTATTTTAATGTTTACAACGCGTGTTTAGTATTTGTATGAGGATACAACCAAATAGTACTTACTTATGAGGATTCACAAAAAGTTATTTTCTAAGAATATACGCTTGTTAAATAGAAATACTAAAACGCTGTACGTATAAATAAACTTTTGTGTTTCCTTATATTTTTTGAGTTAATATATAATTGATATATTTTTTTTGTTAATTTCGTATGTTATTTAGCAAAATTTAGTCAATTGATGCAGAGGATCAGAGTCGATTTATATTAGCCACGGTTCTGGGTTGCTCCGCACTTCTTATCGCCCTGCTCTGGTAAAGCGTGGCGTTCTGTTCAGTTCAGTCACAATGTCTTGGAAAAGACACAATGTCTTGGGTAGAGCGTGGGGAACGGAGTGTCTAAATTATTTCATTTTATTGAATTTAAAAATGTATTTATTTTTGAACTCAAAATATTCCAAAATAAGAAAAAAATCGTTTATATTTTTTTATGTACGCAGAGTTAACCTGGGAATCTAGTGCTATATTACTTTATTATTTTGTAAAAACAATATTTATCACCAACACAAGTGATTATAAAAATCTATTGAATTTATGTTCGACACATTCACATAAATTTTATTATAAAAAAAGGCTTATAAAATGATATATCTATTAACAAAAAGATTTACTTATAATTTATTCATATTAAAAAAAACTGCAGGAACAAAAACTTAAGTGTACCATAATATATAATCAAAAATAAACTGTCCCAAAACCGGTTTACGTAACCGAATGACCAGTTAAATAACATGTTTACTCTTGTAATGTCGTCCAACCTGTCCGATTCCCAAGTGACCCAGTGAACCCGATATATCGCGGGATTAGTGACAGCGAGCAACATGAAGCCATGGTAGCACAGTGGAGGAAAGTACATACTATTTATATGCGGTTGCAAGTTCAATCTCCACTCGAGAAAATGATTATTATGTTTATAAAGTAGCTTAACTGTCGCTGTTTTAGTGTTATAATTATTTATTTGCGTTGTTTTTTTTACCTCCGTTAACTCTACCAGAATGTAACATCCTTACCTTAACAAAAATTCTATCAAGTTTTTGACAGACAAACAAATAAATTCTTTAGCCTTGTATTATTAATATACAATAAAGATATAATTTTTTGACATCCCCATGTCTATATAACGCAACGTGGGGTTCTGTCGCTCAACTTACATCCAGCAAATATTATTCTAAAGATATCTTAGTTTCCTAAACGTTGTTAGACAGAACGCGGCGTTGAGTTCCGTTATTCAACATATGTTTCAAAATAGGTCCAAATATGTTCCAAACCGAGTGTTCTGTCAACAGGTTTAACTGGTAAGAAAACTCGCGACATTAAGTTCCGTCATCCAATATCCTTAAAATAGGCAGAAGGTGGAAAGTAGTGTTTCGACACTAAGTTTTTCATGATTAGCTAAATACAACAGATACTTTATGATAAAAAAGGGTTATATAAGCGAATGACTAACGAAAAAACATGTTCCATCATCATCGTATCAATTCCCAAGTGACCCAATGAGCCCGATTCGTCTCAGGATTAGTAACAGTTACAAAATACAGTTATTTTGACTAATCTTTGTTATAATGCTTAATATTACAAGTAGTTTATGTATTGCTGTTTATTTTTTGGTTTACCGTATACTGCATAAAATACGGTAGGCAGAGGGAACCACGGAATATAATGTTACGACACTCCGTTTTTATTTAGGCACTTTTCCTCAGTTTGCGCCGAATTCTGAAGACATTGCGTATTGAGGGTACGAACTCAATGCCGCGTTTTCATTTCTTTCCCCCGAGTTGGAATTGAATCCGTAAACATTGCGTTTACAGTCGCACACATGTGCTCCTGCGCCATGAGGGCCTCTTATAATTTATATTTAGTTAAATTAAACAATAGACAAAGCAATAGAGGTATGCAGAAACCATTGCTTTTGGCGCTTGGTGGTTGAAGCGGGAAGTTAATAAATATATAATAAGTATATATATCGTAGAGTGCATTGATTTTTTACAGGGTGACTGTAAAATCGACTGGTTGTGGGTTCGATCCCCACCCGAGGAAATAAAATATTTATTTACATATATTTTCATTTCTTCGCTCTGGCGTCGAGGCAAAGTGCGGCTTGGAGTTCCGCAACTCAACACGCAATCCCACCAGAACTCGGCGGAAAGTGGGGAACAGTGTGTCTTAACACTAGGTTCCCTCTGCCTACCCTGTTGTGTGCGGGATACTCCGTGAAACTGATTTAATTTAATCGTAGATTGCATGACGGGTCGTAATGGTCGTAAGCTTAAAACTCCTTTTGGATAATTTAATTTTTGTTTTCAACCCGCCACGCAGTATTGTGGTGGTATTGTGGCAATGTAGTGACTCATGCAACTGCTCCACTTTGGCGGTGGTATGTAGTATATTTATTTGCCCAATACAAACCAATTATAGAGATATGTAGACGTCATATGACTGTAACTGCGACAGTTGTGGTTTCGATTCCCACTCGGAAGAATAAATTATTTTCGTTTCCAAACTTTGGTAAGAAGACAAAGCGCGGTTTATACCTCAATTACTATGATAAAACGATAATAAAGTATATTAAATATATTTTGCGAGAAAATCATCTAGATAATATGTATATATGATTTTTAAAATGCTTATTGTACAAGCATATCTTTTGAACCGCTGGAGGATTTGAATACGTTATAACTATATTACTTCTGTACTAATAAAATACTTTTATTTTTGGGGTTGCGTACGTTTTAATGAAAAAAATCCTTTATTAGATCGGTTTGTTGTCCGTCTGCCTCTCTGTCTGTCTGTCTGTCAAGAGCCTTTATCTAAGGAACACTTGGAGATATCGAGTGAAATTTATACCATATACTCAGATCTACGGTCTCTTGATTTCTTGAAAACAAATCGTATTTGTACATATACATATGTATATATATACATATACAGTTAAAACAAAGATATGGTCGTCTATATTGCAAAAATAACGCGTATTTCGGCACTATAAAGGGAAATGAGCATTTACACGTAGTACGGGTAATTCGGGAAAAAATCCGAAATCTATATATATATTTGGTTAAATCCTAAAAATATGAAAGCCTCAAAAAGGGGGCCAAAATTTCATATTAAAGACGCCAGTACAAGTATAAGGTAAAATGAGAAATTGTAAATCTAAATTATTGGGGGCTAAATTATTATATATCAATTAATAGAAGCCTAAACATTTATTTGTAAAATTTTGGTCTGTTTGTCTGTGGATTTGTGCACGCTAATCTCCAATATAAGTGCAATTTTTACCACCTATTAAATTTTGGCGAGCTCCCTTGACATTTAGTGTTAGTTTTAATCTATCGATTTATAAATAAATATATTAAAATAGAAGAACAAAAAGTTATATCAATTTAAAGTATTGAGTTTTCACTATTTTTGATTCACTAAAAATTATAGTTTTCTTTAAAGTGATAATGTTATTTGAACATAAAAGAAATTCAGATTATTAAAAAATACAGTAGAATTGATAAAATCCTATAATAAACAATAATATAGATCAAGAGGCTAGTAGTAGTAATAAAAAAATAATATATATTTCTATGGAATGCGGAAATTATAGTCATTACTTCCGGTACAGATGTCCTTGTGTAGTGGAAGTATATATTACACGAATCTCATTCTTATTAGTAAATATGTCTATATATTTTTTAACTATAGGTACTTTCATCAATTTATTAAAAAAAATAAAGCATATATTTCTTTAAGTTTATGCTGCTTCCCGAATTTCAGTATAGGTGTTTAAACTGCGTTGTGTTTAAAATGTTTAAACGCTACGTTAAAATTTTTATTAAATTAAAATATATACTTATTATTTTTAACTTAAAATAAAACCGTCAATATTGTCTGTCCGTGGAATGGATTACCTACTTACTGACTTATTTATTAAAGGTCAGGGTCTTAATGTAATAATAAACTCAAGAAGTTATTGGTGAATACTGCATTACGAGTCAGATAACGGAGCTTAACGTCGCTATACCCGCTAAAGTTTATTTTTACTGGCTCTAATAGAAAAATATACATCATCACATAATATTGAAATGGAACCTAAATCTCAAAAAAAATCTAATTTCATCAGTTCCTGAGGTTAGCGCGTACAACCAAACAAACTGTTCAGTTTAATAATATTTGATAGTTGGTTTAGTTTATTTAAGTCCGCCTACAAAATCGAATTCGTTTCACCAACAAGGATGCAAAGTATCAAGGTTAAGTTGTGTAGCGTTGTCGTCGGCTTAGAGTGTAAACAGCCTATAATAGCAAATTATCTAGATAGACTAAAAAACTTAAAAAAGGAGGTTTTTACAATTTTGAAAATCGATTTGTATTCTCTACTATATATACTAATATTATAAAGTTTGTTTGTTACGCTTCCACACTAAAAATGCTCGACCGATTATCAGGAAACTCTATACACATGTTCTTAGAAGTATGGATAAGAGTATAGAATACACGTTTTTTTTCAATATATATTTAAAAACATATTATTAATCATAATATAAAAATAAGTTTAAGCGAGCGAAACCGGGTTTGAGTCTCTAGTATGACATATTAAAATCGAATTTGTATGTTTTTAACACTTTCGAATAATACCAAAATGTAGATACGTAACGAAAAAAAAAACAAAAACCCGATAGTTTACGAGTGTAAACTCTGAGTCGACGTTTTTTTATATATGAAAGAAAAAGCTCTTTGCAGCTTTAACGATTATTTAACGTCGAGGTACCAGGCAAACAGGAGTCACGAGGAGTATGGTATTGCAAAACACAATCTCAATTTATTTAATAGACACCGCACAATGATTTATATTCGGTCGGCGCTTTACTAATAATTGAATGTTGTTATAATAAAAAATACGTTTTTTTAAATAATAAATATAGTTAGATTTTTTTTTAGTGGTGGTATTTATACATGGTGGTATTTATAGATTGAGTTCTCATTGAGTGTATTTTAAGCGTGTGTTGGGTTCGATTAAAATTATAATTTTAATTCTGTTGTTGTATACATAATTTAATAGATGATTGTAAAGAAATTGTAAAGAGTTAAGTACCTTTACTCAACATGCAATGTTTTGAAAATATAGCGGAAAATAGGAAACCGAATGTCTTACTTCTTCTTTACACTAGGTTCCCATGTTCCCTCAGCATATTCTGCAATATGCGGGATACAGCGAGAAGCTAACTAACGAACAAAAAATAATTTTTTTTTTAGCTAAAACCACTTAATATTTAGTTTTTGTTCGTTACAACATAGCTATGTTGTAAACTCCATAATGTGCGATGATTGTGACAATATTGACTGTATATTGACATGTTTTTATCCTTAAACGCGGTTACATGTCAAAAGGTCATATATCCACGTTTCAGATTTTTACAAAGTTAAACTCTATATTACAAGATATAAAGTTAATGATATATATCATAGTTATATACTTTTGAAAGCGTTTTAAAGGGCGTCGTGGTATAGTGGACTTTTAGCACGATGGTTGTGGATACAATCGCACTCGGGGAAAATTTACAATGTCAGGCGGTGAGTTTCGCAATTCAACACTAATAACAAGGTTCGCCAAGTTCCCATGTTACCTCTGCCTCCTCTACTATGTATAAAAAGGCGTGAAGCAATTTTTTTTGTAAACTTTTGTATCTATTATTGATTTTATATAGTTTTTGACAACTTTTTTTATTAAATCAATTAAAGACGTATTCTCTTAAAGGCTTTTAGGTTAGATACAATAAAATTCAAATAAACTAAATACAAGTTCATAAAATGTTATTATTAGCGATTACAATATATGAAATATTTTTATGGCACACTATAACATTACTATTTATCGACGCTTTTACTTTAAACCCGGTTTTTTATTTATATTTGTTTCTATGGTACACTCGTACATTTTACATGTGATGTCAAAAACAGAATATATAGTTTTTTAGCGTCACACTGTATCCCTTATACAGCACGGTAGATAGAGAGAACCTAGTGTTTACTCATTACGTTCTTCACTTTCCGCCCTAATTTCAAAACGTTATAAGTTGGATGGTGGAGTTTAACGCCACGCTTTCACCAGAGCTACCTTCCCAATATATTTTAACCGCCTTTACAATTAGACGTTATACCACGACGGCCTTAAAACAAAATTCGTCAATCAATATCAATTGTTTATAAATAACGATGAGATCAAGAAGAATAAAATTAACCATCCAAAACAAAATTAATTTACCGATACGATCTACTAGTTCCTGAGACTACCCAATTCAAACAAACATACTGTTCGGTTTTATAATAATAGTTTTTTTTAGCTCTACGCTTTACCCTGCATGTATTGGGTAATTTTTTTTAAAAAGCACAAACACACACCTCACAAAAAGAATCTGTAACCTCCTCTCTATCTCTATAACACAACATTTTAACATTTCAGCTCTAAAATCTAAATAACGAGACAGTTAGTGAGAGGTCACAAGCGCAAGCCAAGTATTTATAGCGTATGGCCGTCATACATAAATGTACCAGTTATCTTTAGTACGAGCCACTAATATAGCTACCTCGTATGATCTTATCTCGAGATACAAGTATAGGTATTATATGGTATTGTAGGGTAATAAATTACAATTTATAAATTGATATTTTATTATAATATTGAGACCAGTCGTGGCGCAGTGGCACGAAGTGTGACTGTAAAACCGACTGGTTGTGGGTTCGATCCCCACTCGAGGAGATGAAATATTTACTTAAATTTATATTTACATTTCTTCGCTCTGGTGTCGAGGCTAAGCGCGGCGTTGAGTTCTGCCACTGAACACGCAATGCCTCCAGAATTCGGCAGAAAGTGGGGAACGGAGTGTCTTAACACTAGGTTCCCTCTGCCTACCCTGCTGTGTGCGGGATACAGCGTGAAGCTGATTGATTTATTTTGATTTTTTTATTTATATTGATAGAGGGTAGTGTGTCTGCAGCTGTAGCAAGCAAGTGTTTGTAAACGCGACAGGTTGTTGGTTCGATTCTTACTCGAGAAAATAGAACACATCATAATTTTATTTTGTCGTTCTTGTCATGAGTCAAAGCGGAGTTGTATTCCGCCGCTCAACACTCAATGCCTCCAGAATGTGGTGGAAAGTGAGGAACGTATCTACTAACGTATCTTAATGGGCACCGAGAGTCCTTCCATTTTACACCTTAAAGTTCACTTTGGATGGACTCCACAAGTTCCAACGACGACAATTGTACTATTATTTTATCAATGATTGTCAAATAGAAGTTAATATATCAATATTTTCCAGCTGTCGTTGGGTAAACAGAGCGGTGAAAGATTCAAATGGTGGAGGCCAAGAATTTACTGACGTGACGTTACGTGCGTCTAATGACATTTTCACCATAATATATCAATCTCATTAGACAAACTAGTACTTTCTAAAATAACTCATTTTTTTGTCTTGGTTAAGGTTATGTAAAGATAAATATTATTATATATTTTGATGTAATATCCGGTTTTGCTTAATATGTATAAAATGGAACTTTTTATCCGGATTAAATCGTTATCGGTTATTTTAATGTTATACATTATTGGAACCCGTCGTGTCGAACAATTTGCAGTTGTCCGAGGTCACGGGTGAGAAAAATGGGTAACACAGAAGGAGACTAATCGCGCTTTATTAAAATAATATCTTGAGGCCAGTCGTGGTGCAGGAGCGCACAAAGTGTTACTGTAAACGCTACTGATCGTGGGTGTAATCCCCATTCGAGAAAATTAAATGTTTATTTAAATTAATATTTACATTTCTTCGCTCTGGTGTTGATGCAAAGAGAGGCGTTGAGTTCCGCCACTTAACGCGCAATACCTCTATAACGGAGTGTCTTAACACTAGGTTCCCTCTGCCTACCCTGCTGTGTGCGGGATACAGCGTGAAGAAAAAAAAAACATAAGAAACACTAGTAAACAATATAAAAGTTGTACTAAATGTGTATCGAGACATAACCTTGTCATTGTTCGTTCTGCGCGAGGACCGTGAACGACATCGGTGTTATTATTTCACATTATTTACTTGCTATCCCTTTAAAACCTATTGTTACATCTATATTCTATTGTCTGGAAATAATATTTTTAAGATATTTAGGTAAAACTTAACGTTTTACTACATGTTGTCATTAACTTTGCTAAACAGAAAAAAACACTCGAGTAAATGAAAGGTAAAGTGCGAGGCAAAGTGCGGCGTTGAGTTCCGTCACTCAACATGCAATGTGTCAAGAATTCGACAGAAAATGGAGAACGAAAGTGTCTTGATAGGAACGGAGTACAGCCTCAAGAAGCGTACTAAAAAAATATATATTTGCTTAAAGCTAATATATCGCATCACTATTGTGACACAACTGAAATGTGACCTGTTCGCGATAGTCATACGTTCCATTTTTACTTGATTTAAAATTTATTTGTTTTTCAAGTATTTTTCAGTTTACAACTTCAGACTTTAGACAAAATTAAATAAATTTGAAGTTTTTTTTTGCCACATATAACAGAACCAGAATCAAGTGCCTCAAATTTCTTTCCTCCGAATTTTAAATACATTTGTTGAGTGGTGGAACTCAACATTGCATTTGACTACCAAAAAGGGCAACTAAATACAATTCGCTATCCCTAATAGGAATAGAACTTACAACCACCGACTACATGCTCTATAAATAAGTCGTTAGACCTCAATTTCTATATTATACAAAGATAAATATGATTTTTCTTGTATAACTCTAACAACAATACTACTTTGATATCGCATTTAATGATCTGTACCAGGAATGTTAATAAAAGAAACAATAAATTATGTTGGTATGTTGAATTCTACTTATTACGAGCATCCTTGTGTTGATATTAGTTATTTATTATGTCTAGTTAAAGTTATATTGTGTTTGATTATTATATAGATAAAATCAGCTTTACGCTTTACACCGCACACAGCAGGATATGCAGAGGGAACCTAGTGTTAAGACACTCCGTTCCCCACTTTCTGCCGAAGTTTGGAGGCATTGCGTGTTGAGTGGCAGAACTCAACGCCGCGCTTTGCCTCGACACCAGAGCGAAGAAATGAAAATATAAATTTAAATAAATATTTCATCTCCTCGAGTAGGGATCGAACCCACAACCAGTCGGTTTTACAGTCACACTTTGTACCACTGCGCCACGACCGGCCTCATGACGCTAGAAACTAATAGGGCCAAAGTCAATATTTTATTCAAAATAAGAAATTACATTTTGTGATGAATTTTTTGAACGTCTAATAATTTGCCTCAAACCCGAGAAGAACCGGCGTAAGAAACTCAACGTTATTTTTTTTTTTAAATCAATTATTTATAGAATCATATTTATTTATTAATGTCAATAATGTTACCTTTGAAATAGACTGGAGCCAACAGCGTATTACACAATAGAAAAAAAATCAATTATATTTCTTCGTTCTGGTAAGGAAAACTGACTTCCGTCACAAATCAATCAAATCAGCTTCACGTTGTATACCGCACACAGCAGGGTCGGCAAGGGAAAATAGTGTTAAGACACTCCGTTCCCCACTTTCCGCTAAGTACTGGACGCATTGCGTGTTGAGTGGCGGAACTCAACGCCGCACTTGGGCATTTTGCGAGTGCATAAAGTTAAGAAAATAATATCTTAACTGTAGCTTCACTTTAGGTTACCCTTTTTAAACGAGATGCGTGAAGTTACAAGCAATTAATCAATAAACAAAAACAGTTGTTAAGGTAATGTTGGTTTTAATTCGATCTCAAATACTAGAGAGAGAAAGCCATATCATAAATATGCATAGATGATTTCTCTGATCGCACGCCAGCGCATGCGCAATGTTCGATGTGCATGTTTCTACAAAATACATGAAAATGGTAACACTTTTCACGTATCGACTACTTAGTGGTTGGATATTTATTGGTGTTTACTTTGATTTTGTTAACGCGATGGCAATGGGTTCGATTTCCAGTCGGAGGAATGTATTATTTTATTTTTCTATTATTTTATTGTTCTGGTGGTACCAACACTTTTCACGTATCGACTACTTAGTGGTTTGAGGCTTATTGGTGTTTACTTTGATGTTGTTAACGCGATGGCAATGGGTTCGATTTCCATTTGGAGGAATTTCTTGTTCTCGTACCAAGACATAGGGTGGTGTTGAGTTCGGCAACTCAACCCGTAACGATTCGAAATCCTAACAGTCTTTAATATATTTATTTCACATTCTGAAAAGCTTAAATTTCTATGAAATTTTAAACTACCGGACACAATTTTAGGTTAATACTGCTAATAAAATGTTTTATGTTATTGATATGACCAAATTTTTACTTTCAATATTGTTTTATACTTTAAATGCTAATAAAATAATAAAAAGAAATTTTAATGTTTTGTAATACTTTACACGAATCATTAAAAGAATAAAGAGAGAGTGAAATAGTCATTATCTGACTGTAAACGCAAACGTTGTGGGCTTGATTCCCACTTGTGGGAATGAGTTGTGAGAAGTGAGAAATTGGAAAATGGAGTTTATACAGATAAAAATTCTTGCACTTAAATTTGTAGTTCACTTGCTACAATTATAAGTTTGTAATAATTTTAAATTTCTACATATACAGAACTGGTCCATATTTATTAAGATTTTGCCAATTTTGTAAGTTGTTCATAGTTTTTCTATAACCCTGAAATTGGAACGAAACTCTTGGTAGCCGAGACCGACTCGAAAGTGACTGGTAGTTAAGGGTCCCGTATGTCAAAAGGAAATAACGAAACTCAATAAAAATAAAAATAGTATAATAAAAAACTAGACAAAATAATAATAAAGAAAATAAATAATAATAAGGAAAGAAATAACATAAAATACAAAAAAATATATAGAATAACTTTGTTGTATTTTGTATGAAATTCACCGCGTGATCAAAACCTAAGGAGTATTTCCCGTAAACCTACAATTTATACATATAATTGTTTTTCTCTTCCATGTACATACATTAATAAATTTTAATTTTATTATATGTATAGCTTATATCAAGAAAACCTAACCAATACAATAGTGAACTTTATCGTCGACAAAATAATAAACCTTCAAATTGTATGGAGCTTATACTGTGGGAATAAGGAAAGACAGTGCAAGGCACGAACCGGATTTAAAGGCCATATGGGCCTTACACAACGTTTGTGTTTTATGATAGACTGCATTACAATTTTGAAATGTACTTATTGGTTGGTTCCGCCTCTCAACACATAATATCCCCTGAATTCGGCGGAAAGTGGGGAGCGGAGTGTCGTAACACTAATCCTGCGATCACAGAGTGAAAAAAACATTTTACACAATGTTTCAGTTTAAAATGTACAAATACTATAAAGCTGTAGACAGCGATAGCAATTATAATTAATAACGCGGACACAAACATCAATATGACTATTTACGTAAATAAAGTTCAATGGCCATGGAAGCCTTTGACCTAGGGTTGATAAAATATAAATTAGTATTTACTTTAAGTATTTATAATCTAAATTTGTAAACTTAAATATTGCTTGAATTGTAGGCCGTCGTGGTGCAGTGTGGCAGTTTCTGACTTTAAACGTGAGAGTCATAGGTTTGATTCCCACTTGGGGGAATTCATATTTGAAATATTTTTATTACTCTCTATTGATAAATAAAGCATAACGTTGAGTGGTGTTTCTAAATAAGCTTATTCACTGATTTAGAAGAAAACGCTCCTAGACGCTTCTAGACGGAGAAGAAGAAAAAATTCGATGAAAAATGAGGAATGGAGTATTTTTAGATTATGGCTTGTATAAAAATAAAATTAAAAACAAACAAATTTCTAAAATTAACATTAATTATACACAAACTCACTGGAATTATTAATGTACAACATGTAATGTACAAATGATAATTTTTGTGAATTACTTTTCACGCTTCGAACGCGAGAAAGTAAAAGTTAATTATATTTTTATTTCTTATGTATACATTGTTACCTTGAATTATTCGATTGTATTTTATCTCTATTAAGTAATCTGATATTTGAGGAGCTAAATTAATTGTTCTTTAAAATATTACTATATTATGAGAGTTCAAGGAGATTTTTTTTACTATTATTTGTTAAATATTTTAAATGAAATATAGAGATAGAATAATTTTGGCAAAATTGGCCGAGACAGTTTAGTATTACTGTCAATTACAAGAAAATAAAGAAAAATGTGATTAGTGCTCAACTAGCAGGTTCGGAATGCCTGCCATGAATGATTAAATAAAAAACCAGAAGAAAAATATCTTATACATCTTTTATCATTATTATAATATATTATGTATATGTTAATTTTTATAATTCCCTATGTCAGATTATAAGCCACCACCACAATACCTATATTAAAAACAATATACATCCCTAGCTCAGGTCATTAACCTTTAGTGACGTCCCATGTCACAGTGTCATTATTTTTAATAAATAATCTGTTCATAGCGTATGGTTTTACAAGCACTAATTCCATTCGCTGACATCGACAATATTGAAATGAACCCGAAGTATACGCAAAGGGAATGAGAGCCCGGGTCAGCGTCGCTGGTCACCCCCTTTTAATAATAGGGAACAAGTGTTTTATTAACATTGCTGTGAACAAAATAATCGATTATATGTATTCGTTATTGCCTCTATTTTTACTACAAAGTGAATACTTTGTTATTTTTGATGAATGTTGTAAAATTTAAAAATACATTAGCTTTACGCTATATCCCGCACACGGCAGGGTAGGCAGAGGGAACCTAGTGTTAAGACACTCCGTTCCCCACTTTGTGTCGAATTTTGGAGGCATTGCGTGTATAAATTTAATTTAAGGAAATATAAATTTAAGTAAATATTTCATCTCCTCGAGTGGGGATCGAACCCACAACCAGTCGGTTTTACAGTCACACTTCGTGCCGCTGCGCTACAACTGGCCTCGATTACGAGACTATTTTTTGGATTATATTATAAGCTTATAATCTATATGACATACAATCACATCACATACGAATTAGGTGTTGAAAAGTAACTACTATACTGTATAATAATAATATTTCATTAAAACATATACTTTACCACATTCGTGAGAGCAATAAATGAAAAAAACTATATTTTTCTTTGTTACAGATTGCGCTTGAACTTGAAGAGAGCTAATTACAGGTAAATTAAGTACACACGCCATCGTGACGCAGCGACACAACGTCTGAATGTCAACGCAACGATTATGGGTTCCCATCGATTTCTTTTTGAGGGAATGAACTATTATTTTTTCTTGCCCTGATAACCAGGCAAACACACTATATCTCACACATAGACAGAAGAAACCCGAGAATTTATTTTCGCCACTTCACAAGCAGTGTTTCGAAAATTGAGCAATACAGGGGAAATGGAGCGCCTTAACGTTAGATTAGGTTCCATTTGCCTACCCTGCTGTACAGCGTAAAACTGTTTAAAAGTAACAATAGATGCAGTTCCAGTGGTAGCCGGTCTGAGACAGACTCACATAACTTATCACTAGGCACTGGAACACCGCTGTTCGGCACGCGTCGACGCGGTCCAGCGGGCTTTACGCTTTCTATCATCTCGACGAGATGCTACATACTTATATACCAATGTACACGTGTTCTTTGATAAAAGAAATACTATATTTTTACCATTTTTGGTAAATATATTCAAGATTTTTTAAAGATATTTAAGCTCATGGGGTCTTTAACCTCACTTCAAGGCTCAGGTAAAGTGGAGAACGTCAGGTGTCTTAATGAGAACAGAGTGTCGTAACATTAGGTTCCTAGGTCCTTCTGCCTATCTTGCTACGCGCGAGATACAGCGTGAAGCTAAGATTTTTTAATTTAAATAATGGATAATATTTCAAAATATATAATTAAACTAGGCTATGAAAGGAATAGAGTACTATATTAAGTAACTAATCTATGATCGAATCCATCAATGTTACCTATTAATATATACGCTAAATCGATCCAATTAGAAGTACATACAAAGGTTAAGTTTAACCTATCCATATATTATCATTATGACATAAAAATAATTTTGAAAGATTAAAATTAAAAAAAAACATCCGAGACATAATCTAACTAAATTCGGTGATTGAGGGTTAAGTCACTGGAATATTTAAATTATCTTCAATTACGTCGTTATGGTAGACAAAACATGGGTACTCTATCTAGATTCTACGTTCTGCGCTACTTCGGGCACTGACTATGTGGCATGACACAGCTCTTAAAATGTGCCATATGACAATAACCAACAGTTTTTTGCAGGCGAAGCCGCAACTAAGAACTAGATGAAAAAATCATGTCACACATTACCACTGTACAGATAACCTAGAAGAGAAGTAAACCTTCACAAAGACAATTATTCGTCTCGTGATCTGTTTAACCTCGCTGGTAGTGTCGCTATCGTACTGTAACATCAGTTCAATTATCCTTTTACTTATATCTCTATATAATGTTAAATGAAACAATGGATTGGTGGTTGTATGTTCGATTCCCATTTGGAGAAATGTAATAGTTTCGTTTTGTTGCTCTGGTAACGAGACACGGTGCAGCGTTGACTTTCTCGGAAATTTGGCGCTGTATGGTGAACAGAGAGTTAAGTCTAATACGAAGTTCCCTCTGCCTCCCCAGTTATAAGCGGGATACAGCGTGAAACTAATAAAAAAAAATTACAATTACCTATATAAAAAAAATTAATACTCTAAGCTTTACTTCCTTTTAAAGCTATTTAAAATTAAGTTCGACAGTAAACTTTAAATATAACACCGTCGCTATTGTCACGACGATCGTTTCCTTCACGCGTTCGGAATACAAAAGAGCATTAAAAGGCATTTATGACACGATTTAACTGTTACTTAAAAACTTTCAACTAGTACAAAAATCATAAAATTATGTATACATTAGAGGGTTTTATTATAATCGCGGCTACTGTGGATTCGATTCCTCTTGGGAAAATGAATTATTTTGATTTCGTCAGTCTTTGTCGTCTCTGGTAAGACGACAAAGCGCGGTGTTGGTAACATTAGGAACAAGAACGAAATTTACCGAAATGTGGGGAAGGCAGGCCCTCCTAAAGGGTTTCCTATGACTACTTTGTTATATACAGGATACATTCTATCAATATCAAAGCTATAGCTTCGAATTTATAAAAAAAATCTTAAATTGCATCAGCTACAGTGTTTAAGAGGCTTTTGTAAACGGAACTAAAGTGAATTTGCGCAATGACGAGTTTCACTTTATTATGTTTTGGCATATTTAAAAAATTGTGGCATTCTAACATTGCTGACATGCGTGAATAATAATACAAAAAAACAAACCGACGGCTAACAAGGAGCTATTTTTTCTGGAATACGGAACCTTAAAAAAAAAATATATCGCCAGGATTACATAAAACGATAGAAAATAGCAAGAAAACTTAAGTATATACTTATTTAGAAAGTTAATCGAGTAATCCATAATGTCTATAATAAGAACACGCTGTGCAGTTGGTGACTAATTGCACGTCACAGGTATCAGTTCAATTTGTAACTGTCGAACGCGGACCGGAGTGAGTGAACGATGTTTGTATTGTATCTGGAAAAATGTTTTCTTTTGTCCGTATATTTATGATTTTATAGTAGTTATTTGAGCCAATTTTCATTTTTTTGCAGAGAATTTGGTGAAAAAAGTAGAATGGGTGAATTATAATGCGGCATTGAGTTCCTTCGATCAACACGCAATGCTTCCAAAATTTGTCGAAAATTAGGGAATGGGAACGAAATGTCTTAAAACTAGGTTTCCAGTTCCCCTTTGTCTACCTTGCTACGTGCTCCTACCGCACACAGCGTAAAGCCAAACAAAAAAATGGAGTGTAGTGGAAATAGCAGAACGTGTGTTTTGGCAGGTCGGAGTTTTTATATTTAAGTCAGCTGCTGTTCGGTCCCTTGGTAAAATGGAAATAACTGAGAGTTATGACACATGATACGGTGGATAGACTAAAAAAAATGGACTGTCCAACAAAAAAAAAAATCAATTCGAACCATTAGCTTTTGAATCGAAAAATCTCTTGAACGTATAAAATATACACAATCAGACTCTGACCAACTCTATAACTAGGCCTATGTTGACAGTATTACATAAAAAGAGTATGGTACAAAGGACTTGTCAAACAACTTTGGTAAGACTAGAGAAAGTCACACATCATAAGAAATGCTAACATCGCTAATAAGGAAGTGTCGTTATGTGGTGCGCTTGCGCAACTGACCAATACTACTTTAGTGACACATTGATTGTGTGTCAAGAGCGGACGCTGTGGAGGGTGTCTGTGCAGTTGTGATTATACACTTCATAAAAAAAATAAATCAGCTTCACGCTGTATCCCGCATTTAGCAGTGTAGACAGAGGGAACCTAGTGTTAAGACACTCAGTTTCCGCCGGGTTCTGAATTTACTTCGCGTTGAGTGGCGGAGTTCAACGCCATGCGTTGCCTCAAACCACAACCAGTCGGTTTTACAGTCACAATTTGTGCCTCTGCGCCATGACTGGCCTCAATTCAAATTTAAATTATTGTTTCATTTTTTTGCTTTGGGATCGTTGTGGCGTATGACTATAAACGTGTGCTTAATTGCCACTCTTGGGTATTGAATTGATCGATTTTAACTCAGGGAATTAAATTATTTTTACTATATTGCACTGGTATGAAGACAATGTTTGGTGTTGGGCTCCGGCAAATTTGCTTCATATTCCGAATTCTCGAGGCATTTCATATTGATTGATGGAAGTGAAACTCAATGGCAAAATGAGGACTTCGCCACGTTACCAAAACGAGGAAATGAACATATTAGATATTTCCCAAGTGAAAATCGAACCCACATCCGTTAACACAAACCACTGTTAATATATTTTTCAATATATAATTATATAACTTTAATTTATCTACAGCAATAAAACACAAATATAATAATTTAGGTTATAAGGCTTGATTTTAACTGCTCTTTAATAAAAAGTCATTTTACATCGTGACCAAATCTGATACGCCTTGAATCTTTGATCTCATAAAATGTTTCCGTATAAGGCGGAGGTTGTTAACTGGAATTACTGAATCAGTAATGCATAAACAGTTTTAGCGAATGATAAAATAAAATAAGTATAAATGAAGAATTCATTATTTATTTATATTATTTAACCGAAATCAAATCAAATAAAATCAGCTTCACACTGTATCCCGCAAACAGCAGGGTATGCAAAGAAAACTTAGTGTTAAGACACTCCGTTCCCCACTTCCTGCCGAATTCTGGAGGCATTGCGTGTTGAGTGGTAGAACTCAACGCCGCGCTTTGCTCCAATACCAGAGCGAAGTAATGAAAATATACATTTAAGTAAATATTTCATCTCCTGGAGTGGGGATCGAACCTTCAACCAGTCGGTTTTACAGTCACACTTTGTGCTGCTGCGCCATGACTGCCCTCATAAATTATTATTATTTAACCTTAACACAGAAATGTTATGGTTAAATTACTCCAGTGTAATAGATACTTATTTTCGCTTCACGCTTTATCCCGCACGTAGTAGAGTAGACAGAGGGAACCTATTAAGGCTGCCGTTTCCCATTTTCGTAACTCAACGCCGCGTGTTGCGTCGTTTCCAGAGCTATTAAATATATATTTTTATATTATTGCTTAAAAATTATTATTTAGTACAAACATTATTGCTAAAATGCAATATATTTTTTATAGGTGCATTTTAAAATTTATTTTCTGCAACTTCTATACTTCTTTCTTACCTAACAACTTAATAAGTAAACACGATATTCACAATATTTGTTTACAGGCAATAGACCCCCGTCGATGGTACGAAATTAAACTAAATTATTAGGTACTCCCAAAACAAATCGACAGAAGGTCAATTTGCAAAATTTGTTTTATCGGTTTTTACGTTCATTTATAATATGAATTAGTTTTTAGATTTCGAATATACACTTTGCAATATTTTAAATTTTTTATCTTCACTTAGTATTCCGCATACCGATAGTAGAGTACACGGAGAGAGCCTGTGTGTGTTAAAACTGCCATTCTCCACTCTACGCCCAATAGCTTAGACATTGCGTGATGAGTGGCGCAACTCAACGTTGCGCTTTGTTTTCTTTCCCTAAGTGTAATTTATTTACCTAAGTGGGAATCGAACCCGCCGTTGCGTTTATAGTCAGAAGCTGTCACTGTTTTATGACGGCCTTGGCTTGCCAGTGATTATAAATACGTATTACTATAATCATTGGCAAGCCATATACCCATATACGGTTAGGGATCGTAATTAAACATCTGAATTCTGCATACAAAATACTTTAATTTTATAAATTGTATTTATAAAATGCCACTACATTATATAAAAAAAAATAGCTTCATCTCCAACACATCAGGATAGGCAGTAGGAACCTAGTGTTAAGACACTCCGTTTCACATTTTCCGTCAATTCTTGGAGGCATTGCGTCTTAATAGTGGAACTCAACGCCGCGATATTTTTCAAATAAATATAAGAAAACGTACTAAATTCCTTATTTCCGACCATTGTGGGATTGTGAGAAAGTATTGAGTACAATACTAGACGATATCGGTCACTTTCGCTCTCGGATTTTCGGTTACAAACGGTGTATTAGTTTCACTCTAGTTTATTATGGATTTTTGCGGTATTGTATGGAGCTTGAGCTTGGGACCTAATTAACTAATTCTGCTAATCTGTTTGTTTATAATAAATATAATAAAAATATCTTAGGTTTATTTAAAGGATATACAGACAGAGGGAACCTAGCGTTAAGACAATACTTCCTAGTAAAACATGTCAGGGATATAGGTACATATATTATAGTAGGTAGCAAATCTTTTTATATTAATAGTAATTTAAACAAATGAGTTTTATAATTTTAAAACTAAATATGTTTGCTTAGAAAAAGTGAAAAACTTTTAATATTAGGTATATTAACGAAATAAATACTATTTGTATATTAGAGGCGAAAAATAGCAGGTGTATTTATAAGGAGTATTGTAGTACGATCGACTCCCGATCGTGAAAATATATTTTTTAAATACGACATAGTAGCCCGCATCTACATTTACGGAGACTGCGTGACGTAAAACGTATAATTCCCGTTTTTAACGTGTTTGTAGGAATTTTGGAATTGTCGTTTCTTAGTAAGATCAGGGGAATCGAACCCACAACCCGACGGGCTTACACGCTTGCGCCACGAATGGCCTCAAAAATATGATTAATTGTATTATTTGTAAAGTTATTGACTAGACACCAATATAGGGGCGTATTCATGGGTGTCAGTTTACAAATGTCTGTTTACATCGCGTCACGTACTACGTTAATATAGAATAGATTGGTCAGGTTTCCAAATCATATTTCCTAACAATTTTAAATATATGATATTAATATAAAACAGCTTATCTGTAAACGTGGTGGTTATGGGGTTTTATTGGGGCTATAGGTCGAGAAAATTATGTAGATATTTTCATTTGTCTGGTGACTTAAAAAATGTGGGATTGAGTTTCTTCCTTGGCATCGCTAACCTTGGTTTTAGGAAGTATATTTAGAATTAATATGAAAATTTTGTAAAATAAACAATAACATGTGTCAAACTACCCTTTCCATTAAAAAAAATATTATCGAAATAGTTTGGCTTCAAATCGAGTTATTCGTCCGTTTGTCGCGCACGTACTGAATGCTAATTTAAAATGTAATTTTCTCATGGAAAACATTAGCAGAAATGGACCAAATTAAAATGGGACCACAAGGGAAGCACCAGCTTTCAAATAAAAAAAAATGTCAAAATCCCCTCCAAATGTCAAAATCCACCCTGTTAAAAGTTCTGACGTAACAACTGATAACCTTTTCTTATAGAAGTCAGTTAGAGAAACTGAACGAATTATGTCGAATTATATAGTAAAATAAATATTTAGCTTTATGTTTTTTTCCGCCTGTTATGCAAAAGGGGATAAAGATACATGAAGAGACAGTGTTTAATTGCGGAGTTAGAATCGAACGCACAACCGTCGCATTTCCAGTCACTTGCCACTACGCCACGACGGACTCATATGACGGTGCTTAAACTATTTAAACAGCCACAACGAAGCGAAAGTAATTATGTATTAAGACAAGCAATCTCCATACATTTACAATACAAACACAATATTTTCGTTAATAAAAAGCCCAGAAGTTGTTTTCTTTGACTTTCCCTGAATGTTAAACAAAAGTGAAAATCGTATCGTAATTTGGGGTCAGCGGAGCGTGGACGCGGGGCCATTACTTCTTAGATCTTCTTAGTCGTTACGTTGGAATAGATCATTGTTCCCTTATTTGGTATCAGCGATATGATTCACATGGAGTTAGATAATAAATGTTAACGCGACGGTTGTGGGTTCGATTCTTACTTGGGGCAATGTAAAATGAAAATAATAACTTATTCACCTTTTGTAAGACACTAAATTTAATTTATCGAAATGGGCTATTTATTATATGTCAAATTAAATCATTTTAATCGTTTTGATGTATTCCATTACGCCAATCGTCAGACTTAGCTGGGGCACTTAGGTATTCATACATCACACTCAAGTCTAAAATTGATCTTGGGATACTGTTTTCGTTCATAGATATGTGATTTAAAATGAAAACGGTATCTCAAGATCGATCTCAGAATTGATGAGAGTTATTTATAAATATAGACGCAAGTAAATCTCCAGTCATACATAAAGTCATAAACCTTCATTTATTCACTATTTAAACATTGTAGTAGTTACCTTTTAAATATTTAAATAGAGATTGCTACCCATTGTCTCGAAAACTCTAATTCAATAAGACACTCAGTTTCTTTGTATGTTATTTGAAGATGTAAATGTATGACTCAAAAGAAAAGTTTTTTGTTTTAAATTAATAGGTGACCTCGTTGTCTGACTCTTTATTTTTTGGCTTGTCGACTATGGTTAGGGCAAAATTGTATGAACTGTATAGACGAGAACTGGATCATGGGCGAATGTTATCGTATGACTTAGTGGGATATCATTTTGACAGAATCTTAAAAGTGTGAGTTCAGAATTTTTGTTTAATTATTTAAGGAAGTTATATCTTTTACATGTATTTTCTTTTATACATTTTTTTATTTGTAATTGTAAATAATATGGATGAAATTAAAAATAGCGCTTAATCTATATAAAAAATAAAACTATAGAAACAAACAAAATTGTCATTTTAATATTAAAATAACAATTGTAATGAAGCGCAGCGTTGAGTTATGATGATTAACGCGAAATGCTTTAAAATTTGAGCGACAACTGGGGAACGAAGTGTTTTAACACTAGGTTATCTCTACTTTGCTATATACTATTAATATTTTTATTTCTTCGCTCTGGTGTCGAAGCCAAGCGCGGCGTTTAGGTCTGCCACCTAACACGTTATGCCTAATGAACTCTACGTGAAGTGGGGAACGAAGTGTCTTAACACTAAGTTCCCTCTGCCTACCCTGCTGTGTGCGGGATACAGCGTGAAGCAGATTTTTTTATAATATAAAAAAAATAAAGAACATAATGTAGCATCTTATAATATTATTTATTGATAAGTAACAACAAAATTGTTAATAATCTATCATACTATGTATAACTGTGTAATTTACTATAATTAATATATCGCGTGTAGTATGAAGTAAGAACGATATGTTGACAGGTAAATGTGTTACTTAAGTTTTTTAATTCACATTTTAGTGCAAAAATATAAAATTTTTATAAAATAACTTTTATATATTGAGATTTTTTAAGTAACTACTATGTATGTAGTAAGTACGATTATTTAACTTTGGTATTACGTACAAGCACTGTAGGGGGGCGGGGGTCTTGGGTTTGCTTATTTTTGATGACATAGTGATTGCGTAATACTTGAACGGCCCCATAGCTCAAGAGATAATAATAAACGGAGCTATGTTATATAGTCGGTAAAGCATATATAAGACTTTTAAATTTAATCACCTTTTTTAAATGATATAGTGCTAAAACATTCCGTTTTGCATGCACCGTGCAATTTTTGAGACATTGCGTATCGGGAGCGGAAATAATCACCGCGTTTTGCCTTGTCACCACACGAGATGAAAAAAAATCCCTTAATTTTACGTCTTGTGGCTGTAGCACGACTACTTCTATTAATATCCAGTTATTAATTTATAATAACATTTGTTTTAGAGTTCCGTACCAAAAGGATAAAACACGAATCTATTACTAAAGTATATTGTCCGTTCGTCTGTCTGTCACCAGGCTGTATTCTCGTGAATCAAGATAGAGAGACTAACATTTTACACAAACAAAAGACATAAACGATACTTGACTCGTAATTGGCCGGATTCTTTACTTATTCAAGTTTCCAAATTACAATACAATGTAATATTAGTGTTATTAAAGTGTCTGTGTAATAGCAACCAAATATGAAATATTGTACTTCGTACTGCACGCGAGTAATAGACACACCTCTTTCAACATAATTCCTGACCACCAAATCGGCTGTCACCCGATTCGGTTCTTGTGTGGTCAAACATACGGAGCTTACATTAGTGGTTTTGTAACTGTGACATGTTTTGAATAGAAAGTATTAGAACAAATAATTTATTATGTATTTTTTTTTAAATTTTAATTGTTGCGAAGGGGTATATGCTAGAGACTGTGAACGCGATTGTGACAAATTGTGAAATTGATTCCCGCGCGAGTGATTGAAGCGCGGCGTTGAATTCCGTCACTCGACACGTACCTCTAGAGTTCAGCGGAAAATGACGAACAGCAGTGCCTTAGCGCTTAGACGTGTCCAAGAGGCATGGATTTGTACGGACCCGTTACGTTCAATTTTTATACAGATCATCTTCACACTGTACCCCGCATACAGCAGAGTAGGCAGAGGGAACCTAGTGTTAAGACACTCCGTTCCCCACTTTCCGCCGAGTTCTGGAGTTTTGTAGGTTTTATAAACAAGATACATTGTTTTATAACATTAAATCTTTATTATAATGTGCGATGTATCTGTATAATAAATAACAATTTTTAAAGACATTCAACAGTATATTAGAGCTGTATAATTATTTAGTAGTGAAAATAACAAATATATATACGGTATTTAATTAATTGTTTGAAACAATAATTATTCTAGTTATGATCAAAAAAAAAATTGTGGATCTGTGGTATTATAGTTAGTTATATTATTACTATATTTTTATGAAGTAGGTATTCGAGGCCAGTCGTGGCGCAGATACACAAATGTATAAAAGTAAACACAACAGGCTGTGGGTTAGATTCCCAGGCGGGGTAATCAAATCCTATTTAATATTTTCATTTTCATTGGTAACGAGGCAAAACACGGTTCATAACTCGCAATTTCCCAAAAAATCTATTAAAAGAGGGAAACGGAGTGTGTTAACTCTGTAGAGTTGATATTGATTGGCGGAATTTATCGATGCACTTTGCTTCGCCAGGGAGGGGAAATACAAAAATTATACTGAACTGGGCGCGCACAGCTTCGCCCGCTTGTTTGCACCCTTAGGGGTGAATTATAAAAAAAACACGAAAAACGTGTTCAATAAAATATTTTTAAAAGTTTTTTATAAAGATCAGTGGCGATTTAAAGATTCTTCCATATAAAATTTCAACCCCTCATTTGAACCCTTAGGGAGTGAATTTAAAAAAAACCATGAATCACGTGTTCAATGAAATATTTTAAAAAATCTAAATTTCAATTTTTATATACTTAATTCGGTGTCGATTTAAAAAATTGTCCGTACAAACTTTTAACCCCTATTTAATTATCCCTTTAGAGTTAAAATTTTTCAAAATCCCTTCTTGGTGGATGTCTATATTATGAAAATAAACATCTGTCCAAATTTCACATTTCTACGCACAACGGTTACGGCTGTGCGTGCGTGTTACCTTAGTCAGTCAGTACATGTCCTTTTATATATATAGATATGTTCATGTTTTAAAACCAAAAATACTTAAAATCAATATATTTCATCGAACAATGTGTGAGAGAACACGTTTGAACAAAAGAACTTACCATACAATAGTTCATAAAATAGTTTTATAGCATTTTGTAAATTTATATTGTTAACACTAGGTATTTGCCTACAGAAGACATTCTTATTATGTAAATTTACCTTCTCCACATTCAGATAAGGCTATCGTGGCGGAGTGGGACACCTTCTGACTGTACACGCGGTAGCTGTAAGTTCGATCCTCATTCGAGGGAGTGACTTATATTTATTTCTCCGCTCTGGTTTGTCAAAAGTTTAGTTGTAATTGCTGTAAAAAATAGAGTACGTTGTGAGCCCGTCGTAGCTCAGTGCCCAAAGGGTGTGACTGTAAAATCGAAGTTTGTGGTTTCGATTCCTGTGCGAGGAAATGAAATAAAAGTTTTATATTTTATTTATTTGCATTGATATGGAGGCAAAGGGCGGCGTTGAGTTTCGCCACTCAACACGCAATGCCCCGATAATTCGGCGGAAAGTGGGCAACGGAAATGTCTTAATGGCAACTTAGTGTCATATCACCAGGTCTTCATTATCTGTTCCTACTCCAACTCAGTTTTTTTAGTTTCCACTCGTCATATAAAAAATTAAATAATTCATTAAATATTTAGATTTTAAGTGGGAAATTAAGAGTTTTAACATTAGTGTTAAAACTCTTAATTTCCCACGTCCATTCCATTTTGAAAGGCGAGACATTGACTGCGCTTTTGTTACATTTCCCCGGAGCGGAGCGAAATAAAAATCATAGTTTGCTCTGATTGGGCATCAAATCCACAACCGTTGCGTTTATAGTCAGATGCGGTATCGCTGGACCATGAAATAAATAACATAAATTATATAAAACAAAGATAACATAAAAAAACAGCTTTATGCTGTATCCCGCAAACTGCAGGGGCTGGAGCAGGTTTCGTCCCCCACTTTCCGCCATAACAAATTTAAATCACCCAGTTTCTACAAATATAAGCTAAATTTGTCTCAACAACTGCCTTATTTCGACAGTACCGCCACCTCAGCGACCCGTAGTGTAAAGGTTTCTAAGGCCTTGGCTTGCATCACCACTCTATGAAAGGGCGCACTGTCGGTGTCCGTAGCTACTTGCTTTGTTGTTTGGTTGCTGAGGCCTGAGATGATGTTGTTTTTCTAATTATTTCTTGACATCTTTGACACTGTGGTGTAATTCAATTCAATTTTGTGTTAAAATATTTTCTAAAATCTTTTGATTCATAGATTGTAATCTATGAATCAAAAGATTCAATATCCCAAATTTTCATACTATATACTAAAATATTTTTCTATCCTTATGTGTGATATATAGATTGGGAATAACTGTACTATGAACTTGGTATTTAAAATTTTAAACTCGTGTATTAATTGATATATGAAATAATGATTCTTTTCACTCGGGACAATTTTATTAAAATTATTTTCATTTCTCTGGAAAATAGACAAAGGATTTGTTGAGTTCCACCAGTCAACGTGTAATGTCTCGAAAATTGGGTAGAAATTAAGACACGGACTGTCTTGAACAACAATATAAATTATTGTTATATAATGTAATTTCCATTACGTACTAAATTAGGTAATCCAAACATCTGGACTCAAAGACAAGTAGATTGTTGTTTCTAGTTCTTGGCCTAGTTTAAGTAGCAAAGGACAACAAAATACTGTAGGTACAAGTATAACTACAACCTATAACATACATACATATATGAAAAAAGGTGCGGACCACGTGTCTATAGTACCTATATAGTTAAAACAAAAATCGGCTTCACGCTGTATCCCGCACACAGCAGAGTAGACAGAGGGAACCTAGTGTTTTAGACACTCCGTTCCCCACTTTCTGCCGCATTCTGGAGGCATTGCGCGTTGAGTGGCAGAACTCGACGCCGCGTTTAGCCTCGACACCAGAGCGAAGAAATGGAAATATAAATTTAAGTAAATATTTCATCTCCTCGAGTGGGGATCGAACCAACAACCAGTCGGTTTGCAGTCACACTTTGTGCCGCTGCGCCACGACTGGCCTCTATATAGTTAATATGTTTAAAAGATAAACAAGATTCCCTCTTAAAAATTATTCTTCAATGCTATCGAATTTTGAAAGTGAACTTTATTATTATTATATGTTTTTACTATCGTAATTCAAACACACAAAAGCAACACCGTAGAGTGTCGTGCTTGTACGCCGCCGTTGTGGTGAATGGCTTGTTTAGTTCGTGAGATGCATATCAATGTTGTTCAGTGATGTAGCATTGTTTGTTATGTTTTATATTGTGAATGTGGAGAAAAGAGAGTCTTAATACTAGGTTTTAACTAGCTACTCCGAACTAATGACAAATTTGATTAAGTATAAAAAAATAATATATAAATTTGTAAATAATGGCATGTTGCTGTATACATTTTAAAATAAATACTTTTAACCTAGTAATTTTGATCTTATAGAATAACTACTAATATTTCAAAACTGCAAAGTTTATTGTAACGTGCTAATCTCAGGAACTTGTTCAATTTTTATTTATGTTGAATATTCCATTTACTGAGGAAGACTATTATATGTTTTTATTATACTAAGTCACACACAAATACTAGTTTTAAAATTCTATTAAAACTATTAAAAGAAACATTTATTTCTTCAAGTTCTCTCTCTCTCTTTCTCTGCTACAAAATACTTGGTTCCTAAACTCACATCACTACAAAGAGCGCAAGCGCATTATATCACGACCCGAGTCATACTATTAATAACCATTGTTAGGAAACAATCTCTTGTAACGAAATACATCTTACATTTTATAAGAAACTACCCTTTACCGGCTTTGAAGCCGACACGGTAGTGTACTTACGAAATGATATCATAGTTTGTTGTATGATCGTTACATTTTTTTGGTAGGGTTGGCATGTAATATTTTATTATAAATATATATACATAATTATATATATTTTTAAAAGCATTTGTGTGAGTGTACTTAATACTGCTTTTTGACAACCAGCCACCTCTTGTATAGATAATTTTTAATATCTATTTTTGGGTTTTATTTATTAAAAGTGAAAGAAAAAGTTTGCACTATCACTATACAATAGCGAAAAATTTATGTGAGCTAGCAATAAAAAAATAGGCTTAAAAAAGTTAAGGTTACAACAATGTCCTTGATGATATAACAGAAACCACGACTAGCTTCAAATGTAAATAATGTATAGAAACTGGAACCGCGATAGTTATTTCTGGTTGAAAGTTGAGCTTATACCTACTGTTAAATGAACATGATGTATAAACATAACAACATTTTTAAAATTTTGTATGATATTAGTATTTTACATTCAGAAAATAAATGAAGTAATCAAAATATGGTATTTAATACCTTAAATGCTTATTTTTTGTTACTTAATTAATTTAAATTTATCGTATTTATTAATTGTATTTTTTTATAGATTAACGTAAACTATTTATCTATTTCATAACAATCAATTACTGAATACTAAAAGGGAATTAACATTTCATCACTTTGTCTTTGTATACCGAATTAGCGTAAAATTAAAATTTTTACGCTTGTTTTGCTTAATTTTATTTTTCATAATAAAATATTCAATATTGAGTTCCAGTGCTCTCTCTATAACGAAGTCTTATTTAAATATACATAAAAAATATATATATTTCTGATAGAGTATAAAACATATGTAGCATATAAACGTATATGCATTTAAAAAAAATCATATTGCGAGTCCAGTTGTGGCGTAAGAGCACAAGCGTGACAGATTGTGGCTTCGATTCCCACTTAAGGAAATCAAATATTTTTATTATCTGGTAATGAAGCAAAAACGCGCGCGGTGTTGAGTTTCACTACTCAGACTTTCGCTACAACAGAGTGTCTTAACACTAGATACCGAGGTCCCCTCTGATATATAAAAATATTTTTTTCTTAGAATTGACAGCCCTAATAGGTGACAAGATTTGTTTGGGCTCGTACGGTTTCGAAATGGTTATTGCATTATTATGAGGACAAAACGGCAGCTTTGGCGAATAATAAGTTCATTTTGTTATATGTAGTTTAAAGTTTTGTAATTTATAACGTAATACAATATTACAATGTAAATAAATACTTCGCTTTGTGTACTATAAATGATGAAAAGACGTCATTATATGAAAATATCGAGGCCGTCATGGCGCAGCACAGCGTCTGACTGTGAAAGCGACCGATCCCGGTTCGATCACTCGGGGGAATTAGTTATTTTATTGTTTATCGTAAAACAAATATTTATATACATATATATGTACATATAGAATAAGCTTCACGCTGTATCCCGCACACAGTATGGTAGGCAGAGGGAACTAAGTGTTAAGACACTCCGTTCCCCACTTTCTGTCGAATTCTGGAGGCATTGCGTGTTGAGTGGCAGAACTCAACGCCGTGCTTAGCCTCGACACCAGAGCGAAGAAATAGAAATATAAATTTAAGTAAATATTTCATCGCCTCGAGAGGGGATCGAATCCACCACCAGTCGGTTTTACAGTCACACCTCGTGCCACTGCGCCACGATCTCATGTACATATAGATGTTAAATATTAGAAGATTCGGCTTAACGATAGTTAATAATTAATTGTCGGTTTTGGGTAATGCTATAAAATTTTAATATTGCTACCAACACTGTCCCTGCAAAAGTAGTACATCTCAATATTTAGCATACACTCGTATAGTGTAGGCGTTGCTAATTTCTTCATAATTTAATGAGGTCAGGTTCACTCGGCAATTTGCCTTGTACACCAGTTAGTAGGATAAGAGGAAAAATAACAGGACGCTTCAATTTTAGCAATCAATAGTACCCAGAGTCGTTGATTTACACTTAAATTATATTTTTTTGGATGAGGATATCGTGATGCAGCGGTGGGCTCGATTTGGACCTGGTTTAATTAACTATTTTCATTTCTCCGTTCTGGTAGCCAGACTGAGTTCGGCGAGTTCGCACTCGACACGCAGAAATGGAAAATAGATCATATGGAACGGACGGTGTTAACACTAGGTGACCTCTCTCTACTCTCCTTTAAACAGGATATAGCTCGAAGCTCAAATAAATAAAATTGACAACCGATGTAGGTAATACGTATTTAAGCGACGATGTGCTTAATCGACGATAATTCACAATAATATATTTTTATACCATCAATCTGATTGTTCTGATCCCAGGACATACGAGATTTGTTTAGCTTCGCGCTTTATTCCGCATATAGGCGCAGGGGAAATTTGTGAGCATTGCGAATTGAGTGGCGGAACTCAACGCCGCGCTTTGCCTACCTTGATGAAATGAAACTAAACTTAAGCGTGTCTTCATAAATTAAATAAAATCAAATCAACTTCACGCTGTATCCTTGCTGTTAGACAGCAAGGTAGGCAGAGGGAACCTAGTGTTATGACACTCCGTTTCCTACTGTCGAATCGATGGAGGTTTTGCGAGTCGAGTGGCTCAACTAAACGCCGCACTTTGCCTCGACACCAGAGCGAAGAAATCGAAATTTTAGTTTAAATAAATATTTCATATCCTCGAGTGGGAACGAACCCACAACCATTAGCGCTTATAATCTAATCGTCTTCATCATATACTCATATCTAAGTAATTTTGATATAAAAGTAAGTACAACTAACTGGGTCGCAGATTTACCGCTCGTCATACTAGTAATTTTATAATATAACCTTTTCTTCCTTTGAATTTGAACAGCATGCCATTTAGAAAGCAATTCTAGGTCGGGCAATTTGCATCTAGTGTTCAAGTTGGTGTACTAACTGGTTTCGAAACTTAGGTCATTAGGACTTAAATAGAAATGGCTATAATGCAATTAAAGTTAAAATGAATTATAAATATATCCTTATTATTTTTTAGCTTTCGAGAGAATTAATTATTTTCGTTCCCTGCTCAGTTTTTGTAGGTAAAGCGCGGCGTTGAGTTCCGTTGCTTAACACGCAATGTGTATAAAATTTATTGGTGTGTTTATATAGGAGTGCATACACAAAATTCACATTTTACAGCGTTAATGTAATTTTATTCTGTTAACTCAAAAAAAGTTACACTATGGTCTTTCAAGCAATACATTTTTTTTCTTTCTAACTGCACGCTGTATCTCGCATATAGCAATATAGGCAGATGGAACTTGAAAACCTTGGGTTAAGACACTCCGTTCCCATTAATACACTTTCGTTCCCCACTAAATATGAAAATAAAAACGAAAGACCTATTTCGCACGTGACACTACCACATTTTCATCCGTGGTAAGCCTTTAATGCCTCTCAGGGTATCAAAGTGCCGTTAAACCACTAAAGAGGTATAGTGAATAAGGCTTTAGTTCAAATTATGCATTCACTATGTAGCGGAATACTACTTAATTCAGGGGAATAATGGAATATTACATATAGGTACATATGTCGGACGTTGTGGCGCGCGACGGTTGTGGGTTCGATTCTTTCTTATTCGGGGTAATGAAGTACCATTTTCCTGCTGTGGTAATAAGACATAGCTAATTTGCAACCAAAATTGGGCGGAGTTTCGCGAGCGGAGTGTCTGTACGTAAGGTTTCCCTTTGCCTATCCTGTTATACGCAGGATTCGGCGTGAAACTAAAAAAATATATAAAGTTATATAAAAATGTTATTTGATTATATCGGCAACAATGTATAGTAAGGAATTGCCTTAGAGATGGTAAGTATGGGAATTGATAAAGTTGAGCAAAGTGCTCTACGCTATGTGAGAATCTTTTGCATCATCGATTCTAAGTACATTACATTATAGCTAATAGTGGTTCTATATAGAAATATCTAAAACGGGAAATATTTAAAATCAAAACTAAATTTAGGCACTGTATTGAAACATTTGATGAAATACACATTTTATTAAATGAAATATTTTTCTTTTGTTTTTTGACTCTGGGAACCTTGTGTTAAGACAGACACTCCGTTCCCGTTAAGACATTTCCGTTTCCCAGTGTGTTGTCGAGGCTTTACTTGTTGAGTTGTTGAACACGACGCCGCCTTTCGCTTGGTGGCTTTGCCCAGAGCAAAGAAATGAAAAAAATAATTAAGTCTTTCCCTCGAGTGGGAATCGAACTAACAACCTGTCGCAAGCTTGTGCCCTGCACTACGACTGTCCTCAGTATGAAGTAATTTTAATTTTATTAATGGGTGCTTTTTAAATTTGAAAATGATCTATAGAGTTTTAGTTTTTTTTTAATTAAATTTATCAAAATAAAGTAGCATTTTTATTTATTTTTTAGCCATGCAATCGTTTGCAGACTCTATCTGATTGTATTTTGGAGTGGAGTTGCGGACTCTATCTGATTGTATTTAATATATAGCACAAACTTTTTGGTATCTAACCGCAAGCAATAGTCATTAATAGTAATCAGTAACTCACTCATTCCGTGAACTAACCCAAATACAAAAGCACATTATGTACCGAAATCTATGAAATTATATTTTGTACCAGCCTTTTTAGTTCTAATAACTTCCGAAAGTCCCTTGATGAGGTCACTAGGGTCGAATGGGTCAGTCTAATGTAACTTTAGTTGTATGTGTTGTCAAAATATGGTGCTAATTTTAAAAAATATTAAAGAAAAAGGAATATTTTTTTCCGCTTCACGCTGTATCCCGCCTACAGCAGGGTAGGGAGAAGGAGCCCAGTGTCAAGACACTTTCCCCGCTTTCCGCCGAAACAGGCCAGAATATTTTTGTTTATTAATGTAAAGTATAAAGTTATAACGGTATAATAAATAAAAAAGTTGTAGTGCAACGGCACATCGTTTGACTGGAGCCATGACGATTGTGGGTTCAATTCCTACTCGGATGAATGAATATTTTAATTCCCTCATTCTATCACAAAAACGAAATGCGACGTTGATGTCTCGATTATTGGGCGGAAAATGAGGAGCGGAGAGTCTTAACACTAGGTTCCCTCTCTCTTAAATCCAGCCATAAAGGAGGCCAAAATACTGTAAATTTTATCAATATATCATATTTAATTTTTACTATAAATTTATGTTTTTCTTTTCAGAAAACATTTCAACACTACGGAATGGGGTGGAGTTGTTGAAGATAGCTTGCCATACAACAAAATGATATAAACATGGAATCACCGGTCAGAATATGTATAGGTAAATACATATTAATTAAATATAAAAAAAATAGTTCTTTTTTAGATATGTATGTACTGTATTAAGCTTAGCTTGTATAAGTGAGATTGTTATAAATGTGAACTCTAAACTACAATAAGAAATATTTATTTTATTATAAATTTATTATTACAAACCTCATCGGTTTGGTGGGATAATAAATGTATTGTTTGGTGAAACAATAAAGTTATTGGCCTTTTTTTAAATATAACTTAATAATATATTATTGACGCAGAACCCCGCAAGGGCTCGCTACGTAACTTAAATTGATTTAAAATTTGTCGAAAGTGGAGAGTGAAATATTTTGCTTAGTTGTAGTGTGAATTTATAAAGTAGTTATTTAAGTATAAGTTATAGAATAACTATTTTATTTATATATGTTTATCTGAAATTTCAGGTGCCGCATTAGTAGTGAACTTGTTACTGTTAACCAGCAAAGTCACTGCAAATACATTGCCCGTAGAAACGACAAAAAATCCCTTAGGTAAAACTAATGTCACCACTTGGAGGAGTAAACCTAAACTACCAGATGTTGCTTTGAATGAATTACATCCAAAAGATGCCACAAGTGAAGAGCACACTGAGAAAAATGCAAAATATAAAGACAGGGGAAGGGTTAAGTTCAATTTGTCTAAACCAACGCAAAGTAGTGCAAAAAGAACAGCGTCTGTATCAGACGTTATAATAGTAACACCGACTCCAGAAATAAAAAAACCAGCCGAGATTATAAGCAGTATGCACACTTATAAGAAAACTAAAATGCCTGTGGTCACTGTGGTTAGCACGGGCAAACCAATTGAGCTATCGTCTATTCAGAATGACGAATATGATGATGATGATGCTGATGAGGAGGATGAAGATAATGAATCTTTTGAAAAATATTCGCCTACTAAGTTCGATGGTGGAAGTTTCTTTACAATGCCAAGTTTTGACGATGACGATGATTTTAACAGCAAAAAATATATGCATAGTTTCGATATGGACATGAAAAATGATCATATTAAACCTTCGTATGATAGTTTCTCTAGTTTATTCCCTAAAAGTGTTTATACTCAAGAGGAATCTTCGTATACGTCAGATTCTTATTTTGACTTCAACTCTGATCTCACCACGCCTAAAAACAATTTCTTTGATAAAAAATATCAAGAAGTATCATCTAGTATTTTGAATCATTTAGATATAATTAAATCTAAATCACCACCGCCGAATATAACAAATATAAATAAAGTAGTTAAGGAAAATGTAGGATCTGATAAGGTTAATAATAATACACCATCTAACAAATCAAGTGTGTTTATAAAGAATACCAAAGAAATTCGTTATCTAGATAGTGATAAAGCAGGTTCTAGTAGTGATGGGTTATCTGATGTACAGGGTACAAGTATTTATTATGAAATGACTGTTTTATCAACTGAAACCTATAATTTTAAGGACAGTAACGATTATGACTGTGAAAATGATACTGAAACGTCCTCTACAACACAGAGTACTCCTATAAAAGAAGAAATCCAATCTATACAAGGCAAGCTTTCTAAAAAAGAAAAGGAAATATCATCTAAAAAACGTTTTATCGATTCTGAAACAAGTCCAGTATCTATATCAACAGTAGCTTCTCAGTTTTTCCCAAGTACAGCACAGTCAGCTGTTAGTTCAGTAAATCCAGTGCCTACTTCTACTCAAAATGCAATTTTTTCTACTGTTACAAGTAGATTATATTCTAGCAACTATAATAGTAGAAATAAAAATTATTCTAAACGTCTTAATCTATCGGGCTCAAAAAATTCACCAAACAGTGTATTTTCTACTTTGCAAACAGAGCAAGCATCTCCAAATCAAGCTAGCAGGCCTCAGACCAGACGATTTCATTTTACTACGCCTAAAATAAAACCAATATGGATGGCTCCGAAAAAAAATTATACCAGACCTTTACCTCGAGTTCCGACTACGATATATTATGAACATTTTGATATAAAAGATAAAATAATGAACAAAACTAAGACTAGAGGAAGTTTAACAACACAGTCGTCTGATATAGATCCAGTATTACAAAGTGAAGTAAGTGGTGTTAAGAAAATTGTCCATTCTCAATCTATATCGGATAACACTATTCCATCACTATGGAAAAGAGGATCGACGAAATTTGCGACTTCTACTTCTGCGTCTGGTGAAAGAAATACAGGAGTCGATTTAGAAATACCTCCAACTATGACAGCATGGGCTTTGGCTAGCCTGCGAAGTCCCCCACCGTCTAACTACATAGTAAATAGCACGATGTCGACACAAAAAAGTCTTGCTGAGAATGAATTACAAAAAGTTGCAGATGTTTTAGGTATGTATCATACATTGCTTATACATGCTTATTTTATTTTTAGTGCATTCGTCTTTATAATATTTTCTGTAATATTTTAATTTTCTAGATAAAATAGAAGTTACCACCAGTTCTACAACAAGTACTACAGTGGCAGCAAACAACTTTGTTTCTAAAAATATAACCGAAACCCATCAGAACAAATTACCGTGGAAGCCTATAACGCCTACTTTATCTAATTCTGTTCTTGACATCAAAGAAACACCTGAACCGATATCGGAACGTGTTCCAGCAGAAAGTAATATATCCATTCAAAGTAGTGCAGAGCCTGCAAGTACTTCATCAATGAATGCATTGGCAAGCAATGATACTAATTCTGACTCTGAAACTGAATCTCCCTGGATACCAGTGACAGATAACGACCAAACTTTTGAAAGTAATATCTCTTTGCAAAATGAAACTGAAACAATTCTGCCAGTTGACGCAACCAAGTCAACTGGATTCGAATCTATTACGAAATTACCTTCGAGTGTTACTACGCCTAGCGACGACACAGCGGCTTCTTCAGAAGTGAAGGATATAACGCAAGAACTGAAACAGCATGTAAATGTACAATCTACTACTGATAATTATGAAATTACAACAATTAGGTTTTCTTATGTTCCAATAGAAACTGAAGAAACCATATCAACAGATGTAACAGATTGGATTCCTGTATCTCCAACTCGAACCCGTGAAACAACTACGGACGATACTCCTGTGACAACTTATAGACCAAAATACGTAACTACTACTGAGAAAACGGAAGAAACGACTATTTTCATAGACAATAATACATCGCCAATAGAAGTATCGTCTCAAACAATTGAAAATTCAACGCATAAAGAAATTCCGACAACAACTGAGATGGTTGAAAAAATAATTTCTACAGATATTCCAACTACTACAGATATGAATATACCAGATACAACAACGGAAGATGTAATCATATCAACTACAGAGCTCACAACAACACCAATTGAAACAACTACAATCATAGTAACAGTGGCCACTGAAATAAACTCTGAAAGGGTTCCAATAACTACCGTCCCAGAGTTACCGGAAACTACTATCGTTGAAGAAATAAAGGATAAAGAAAATGAAATAATAACACAAGACAAGAAACCTACCGAAACTGATAAAACTGAAACTGAAATATATACAACAACAATGCAAACGAAGCATGTACCAACAACAATAAAGTACATACCAGCTGTAGAACCTTCTATAACAATCCCAACTACAACGGAGCTCCCACGTCTTATAGAAAGTACAACTGAATTCGTAGAAATAACAACAAAAACGGTAAATGACTTGGAAGATCTAACAAGTTACTCTGATGTGACAACCGAGGCGTCTTTGAGGACACTAGAGGAAGACGCGGGTTCAGGTGCGGCGATAGCGATAGCAGTCAGTACTATTGGAGTGATCGCTCTTGTCTTACTTGTCGGACTGTTGGTAAGTTCTATAAGAACAATACGTTTATAAAACGTATTGTTTAATTCAAATAACCACCTCTTAATAAGTTTAATCTATACTAATATAATAAAGCGGGAAGAGTTTGTTTGTTTGTTTAATCTTCGGAACTACTGGAGGGATTTACATTTTTTTTGTTTATTACGGCTTACGGAATATTACGGCTTAATTCTGAGTTAGCTTTAAATAGCGAAATTATAAAAACTAGAAACGCCATCGTCTTACTGAAACCGCATGCGCTGCAGATATATACATATACATGACAAGACATTTCAGTTTTATTAGCTCCAAGATAAAGTCCGCGACACCTATCCTATCCACCTATCTTTTATAAATAAATCATAATAAGAACTTTTTTATGAGAAAAAAATATAGAAAATTTATGAAGATAGTTTTTGGCTTTTATAGCATATAATTTAGACGTATAGTTTTCGAGACAATGTAAAATAAGTCAACACTCTGTTAACGGCCGCAAGCCTAGGCTCGAGTACCGCGGGGGACGCTCTTGCCGCCGATAACGTCCTCTCTAGTTAATAATAAAAATATATTTTTGACATAATTTTTATACTGAACAAACAGTGCATGGTTAAGGGTTCGTATACCATTCGGCGAAATTTATTAATTTACAATTTATATTTATCAAGACCTGTTAATTGTAATAATAAAAAAATATCTAACTAAAACAAAAGTAAATAAAAAAAAATAGTATCAAATATTATCAAGTTCTTCAATTTAATTTCTTTCTTCTTGGTTTCTTTCAAGTTCATCATGCATTCTTCATAAAAAAATTCTCCATCGATGAATGATCATACAACTTCTCCAAAGTAATGAGCATAATATCTATAGATAGCTCACGATAAATTACGTTCACTACTTTGGGTGGCGTTGTAGATTACGTTATACGTAGATAAGAAGATACAGCGTGCTCTGAAATTTAAAATTTTAAAATTTTAATATCGTCTGTGTGCTGCAACTGTGGGTTCGATTCCCGTATTTAATTATCTTTTTCATATTTTTTTATTGGATAGAATACACGCCTGTGTCCTATGATCCTATACAGAACTGGTAATTGGTTCAGCACTTTTTTTAGGTTTTATCTGTATTCCGCACGAAGCAGGTAGGCAGAACGAGCCTGGGAACTTAGTGATAAGACACTCCGTTCCCATTAAGATTCTTCCGTTCCTCGCTTTCCGCCGAATTCTCGAGACGTGTGTTCTCGTGTGTTTTCGGTGAACTCAATGTGGCGCATTGCCACCTTACTAGAGCAAGCAAACATAATATGTTTAATATTTTATTTCCCCTAACTGGCACCGAACTCACAATCGTCGCATTTACAGTTGCACATCGGCGTTAAATAACTTTACAAAGACAGATAAATATAAATAGGTAATATAATATTTAGATCTGTTTACTTTAAGATTTTGCTCCTCTTCATTTAATATTGCTTGCTTTATTTGTGTGTTTTTTATTTTTAATACATTTAATAATTTGATTAACTGTGATAAAAAATAGCTTTTTAGGTACATACCTTATTCCTTCAAGGTTCAAATTATTCTTAGTCTTCTGAAAGACTGAAACGGCTCCTGAAATAGATGATGATATAATTTTAATAAGTGATAGGTAATAGTGGGTTGGTAAGGTAATATATATATATATATAAAGTATAGTATATATATATATATATATATATATATATATATATATATATATATATATATATATAAAGTTGACAAATAAAAAAATATCCTATATTTTTATAACATTCTATTTCTGAAATATTTGTGTAACATTACATTTATTGTGTGAATTCAAAAATATCTAAAAAAATCCGGCGTCTGAAACAAAGTAAATGAACCAAAAAAAAAAAAAATTATCATGAATAAATGATTTTTTCATTTTTTGAAGATATTTTTAAAATTTTATTTATTACTTTGCTTGAAGAATTAATCTGAAAAATAAAACAAAATTACATAATAATAAAATTACATAACATAAGCTGCAATTTACGTAAATTTTAGTTCCTTAACCATTTTTTTTTACATTTTCTCAGCTAAAACTTGAAAAAAACTCCACTGGCCACTTGCACACACCAATAGCATAACAACAAATGCAGTACAATTCAAAAACAAGAACGATATCAAACACAATATAATTATAACAATTTCTCGCAACGTAGCTGGACACCAACGGTTTTAAAAGCTCATAAAAATACCTTGCAGTAACACTATCGCCGCCACCCGACACCTCTTATCGGAGTTGCGAGAACTCACCGGCCCGCAGTAACGCTTTATGCTACCCTTGATAACATTAGTTTATTTAAACATCCGGTCAAGTTCAATTATTTGATTGTAATGTCTAAATTGTTGGGACCTTTGGTGTATACAATATGGTTGTGGGTTCGATTTTTTTTAGTTTCATGTAGAATTTTTATTGTTTGACATTAAAGTCGATAATGTTGGTATGATATAAAGGTAATTTTTTGACATATAAGTATAGCCAGTCGTCTATGTTCATTTAAAAAATGGTCGGCTGTCGTGGTGCAGCTACAGGTTGTGGGTTCGATTCCCACTCGGTTGAATGAATTATTTGCAAAGTCTCGAAATTTGGACGGAATGTGAGAAACGGAATGTCTTAACACTAATTTCCTTCTGGCTTACCTTACATTCAAGACACAGTGTGAAATAAAAAAAAATTAACCAACGCTTCTCTTTAAACGACAATTTAACTCTACACCCCAATAAAGCTGCTTTAAAAATATGCTTTAGTATTTGTATACCTTATAGATATTTTCTCACGATGGAACGTGATCCCAGTACTATCACATTCAAAAGATAATTGTAGTAGGTACACAATATGCTTTTTTTGCTTTGTTGTGATTAACGAAATGTATTAATCAGTTTCATGCTGTAATCCCGTACACAGCAGGACAGGCAGAGGGAACCTAGCGTTAAGACAACCCCTTCCCCACTTTCTGTCGAATTCTGGAGGAATTGCGTGTTGAGTAGCAGAATTCAATGCCGCGCTTTACCTCGACACCAGAGCCAAGAAATGGAAATATAAATTTAAGTAAATATTTCATTTTTTCGAGTGGGGATCGTACCCACAACTAATCTGTTTTACAGTCACACTATGTGCCACTGCGCCACGACTCGTCTCTAAATTAAAATTATTATCGTTTTTTAATATTTATCTAATTTCTGATCTTATCGATTTCTAAAAAGCTATGAAACGATTTCTTGCTTAACCATTTCTCTAATTTTTTTTAAAAACGTTTAAACTAGGAGCATTTTGGACATCACATAATAATCTGTTATATGCTACACGGATTACTGCAAAGTATTCAAAACCGCGGATTTCTAAAATGTATAATCTTAAATATACGCTATTAATCCGTTTAAAATAGTTTCATTTAAATTAAAATAAATCAAATAAATCAGCTTCACGCTGTATCCCGCACACAGCAGGGTAGGCAGATGGAACCCAGTGTTTTTTAGACACTCCGTTCCCCACTTTCTGCCGAACTCTGGAGGCATTGCGTGTTGAGTGGCAGAACTCAACGCCGCGCTTAACCTCGACACCAGAGCGAAGAAATGGAAATATAAATTTAAGTAAATATTTCATCTCCTCGAGTGGGGATCGAACCCGCAACCAGTCGGTTTACAGTCACACCTTGTGCCGCTGCACCACGACTGGCCTCAGTTTCATTTAAAATGTATAATAATCGTGAAATTCAAAGAACCTACTATTATATACTTCATGGACCCATCACTCCAACAGTTTTAACCAACAGTAACCAACGTAATAGCAATTTAGGTACTGGGCCATCAATTCCATATTATTTTTAAATTTAATTTTTAAGATGTTTCTATCTGCGACATCAAATATTATTATTTATAGATACCTCTACGCGTTCTTAAGACTAACATACAAACAGATGGAGACACGACAAAGCTATGGCTATAATGTTTATAATACCGTAAAATAGGGTGTATAGAAACAGTTTTAGATTTTGAGTTAGATTCTTATTGTTACATTTAAATATGAGAACTTTTTTTTTTTAATTATTGTGTTCGTTTATTTTCGCTTCTAACTGTAAATTTATTATAATGAAATTGCGCCTAGACATAATAAAAAACAGTTTTTTTCAGTGAACACAACGTCTATAATATAAAAAAATGGTAAAACTTTTATATAGTACAAATTAGTGTAATCAAATCGACGACGTTTAAGCATGAAATATGTTTTGCATTTATTTTACCTTTCCCTGACTGAAACTAAAAAAAAAGTAATTAAAAAATCTCTTACCAACAATATACCGCCTTTCTTTACACCAACAACACTAAAAGTATATTATCTCAATAAATCATTGTATCTATAGTTAAATAAATAAACTATTACTAATAAATATAATTTTATTTAAAAATATAAAATATTATTTAGTATGTATAAATAAATGTAACATAAAAATAAAAGAAAAGATCGTGTATGAGATGCGCGCGCGCACTCTTCTGGTCTAAAGAGTTGTGACTTGTGAGTTCGAGTTAAGTTGATTTGTTTATGTGTGATTCAGTTTCAGGGCAGTGGGCGCGATTTAGGGTGTTTTGTATAGAAAGTATTTTGTTATTGTTTTAATTTTTATTTTATTTATCTATTAGCTTCACGCCTATATATGAGGTATGGTATCCCACATATACATATGAGGGCTCATAGAGGGAACCACTAGATAGGTCATTTTCTATAAGCACTGATGTAAAAAAAACACTCCGTTCACTACGCACCGCACAATTTTATCACCAGTTCTTTTACTATTCGTACAAGAGAAAGGAAAATTATTTATTTCTTGCAATGTCGTACCCGCAACTACCACTTTTTACAGTCAGACGCTGTGCCACTGTGCCACGATTTTTTCGAATTTTTAGCATAGTATGAAATTACCGACATAAAGACAATTAATAGTAATAGTAAAGTGAAATTCATAATATTAGTAATTTCAGATATGTGTTTGATTGGATTTTATTTAAATTTATTGTAGGAAAATCTTTTTTTTTTTGAATTTGTAAGAAACGGATATTTTAACACTAAGTTATCTCTGCTCTACCATATGCGTGTATAGATACAGTATAATAACATTGTTAATTTGTGCCCACAAAGTGTTACTGCAAGAACGATTTGTTGTGGGTTCAATCCCTCTCGAGGAAATGAAATTTAAATTTAAATTTATATTTTCATTTCTTCGCTTTGGGATCGAGGCGAAGCGCTGCGCAGCGAGATGAGCCCAACCAATTTTCCCCACCCAATACGGTATGCCTCCAGAACTCGGCGGAAAATGGGGAACGATGTGTTATTGCATTAGTTCCCTCTGCCTACCTATCATATTATCATATCTGATGATGATGATGAAGAAAAAAGTATGCAAAACTTTCTTATAACTCTACCTTACCAAGGCTCTTACTAAGCTAAGCTAAGTGTCGTCGTATCGCGAGTAAAGGATGTTTTTACAAAGTTAATTATAAACAAAGCTAAATAATAACGGACCTTTAGTTTCCATTATACTTTAGCGAAACTTTTATATTTATTTATTTCACCAATTATATTTGTTTAATTTAAAAAATATATATTATCCTAAGTAAAAAAGTTTTTCAATTCGAATCAATAGTTACTGAGATTAACGAGTTTTACCATACAAACTACAGCTTTGTAATATTAGTGCAGATTATATATAATTAATAATTTAAATTAATTATTATATATGAAAAAAAAATGTAGTCGGTTAAAGTGTTTAACTTTAACCGATTAGATGAAGTCGGTTGAAGTTAAAATCTAAAAACTTTAACCGACTACAAGAGAAAAGTATTATGGAGACGTTTAATAGGTAATAAATAAAAAATGCTGCACCATAAGTGCTCAGCCCAAAGCCCTGTTACCTAGAAGTGGCAGATTAACTAACGTCAAGTGCGAATTTGATTACGTCTCTTGACGTCAGCTAAATATTTTAACGACCTACTCGTAAGTACGAACTTAGAACTAAGTTCCCACGTTTAAAACTGTTTTTTTTACATATTATAAAAGATAAAAAAATAAGCTTCACGCTGTATTCCGTACACAGCAGGGTAGGCAGAGGGAACCTAGTGTTAGAGATAATCCATTTCCTTACTTCCCACCGAATTCCGGAGGCATTGTTTATTGAGTGGCAGAACTCAACGCTGCAGTTTTTTACTTCGAGTGGGAATCAAACCCACAAACAGTCGCGTGCCTCTGCGCCACGACTGGTCACGTTTATTTATATTATAATATATTAATTTTATTATCGTATGTATTGTTGTGTATTTCATAATTAACTTATATAAATAAAAGAGATTTTCAGTCTAACGTTTACATGTAACATGGAAGTCGTATCGAAATTATTATTTTTTTTGTTTTTAATCATATGTGTTCTAAAAGGAGAAACAGTATGTTTCATCGAATTGTTCAGAAATTTATATGAGACTGGGTGGTATCTATAATTTATAGGATCGGTTCTTTATGTTACTTTTCTTAGCGTCACAGTTTGTTTAGGCAATGGGAACACAGAGTCAAAAAAGTTAAGAGACTGCTCAAAATTTCCGCCCCAATTTTCTGGATGTGACGTGAGAAAAGGAAGCATACTGTCACATACTTTCTAACAACCCAACAATGGTGTCTTATAAAATTTACTAGTTTCATATATTTTTTTGTAGCTGGTAGTCCGTCGCCGTGGTCGTCGCGGTGTGTACGCTCAGCGGTGTACCCCCGTGTCTCTCGACGCGTACAGCTTGGACAGCGTGAGCGTTGGCCACAGAAAAGGCAACCATAGGTTGAGGGCCAGCAAACGAAGCTATGGCAACCCTGCTTATGATGATGAGGTACGATTTATGTAGTTTTTTGTAGATTAATCTTTTTGTATCAAAAGTAGAATAAGAGATCTTATTTTTGGGGCAAATTAAATAACAAACTAAAAACAATCTTTAAATAATTCATCACCTAATGAAGATTGAACCTGAATATGAATTAGGAGATGCAGATTCATTACTGAGTCATGATGGCGTTTCTTAAAATTTTATGTGTGTTTTACAATAGTATTATATATGACATGGTATTAAATATGCGCGGAAATCAATCATACTTTTTAAGATCTTGTTTTATGAAGGTTTAAATTTATGTTGCCTGGTTCGCATATTGGCAATGTTTTCTACATGTGAATCGAATAATAAAATAAGTAAATCAAAGTCAGCTTCAAGCTGAATTCGACATACGGCAGGGTATTTCTTTCAACTTTTTAACTTCCATAATATCAGGTAACTTCACATCCAATGCAGTACCCAGCGTTAGCAAACTTTGCAATGGATATTGACTCAATAACCGCCGAGTTCGCTGAGATCCCCTCAGTGACGGTGCGACCTGATGAGGTACCACCAGGCTGCGAAGACAAGAACAGGTACTCCAATGTCCTCCCGCTACCGGAAACCAGGGTGCCTTTGAAAAGAATTGGCAATGATCCAACTTCCGAATATATTAACGCTAATTATGTTACGGTAAGCATCTAAGCATTTTTTTCAATATAAATGGAAAGTTAAATATTTTAAAATAAATTTGTTGGGTTTTTGGTGTAGTACTAGTCAGACTGACTGACATTTTTATATTAATTTGATGATTCACAAGACAAATGCATATTATAAACAAATGGTATGGAACGTCAACGTAAGGATGTTTGTCTATACTTTAGAAACAAAAGTTTCATTACTAGTCGTCAGTGCTTTGTGGGTAAGTCTCACGGTAACAGAATAGTTTAATAAATATATATAGATAAAAAAATGGCTGGTCTTTCTCAGGTCTGAGTGAATTGGTATTAAATTATTTGATGTCAAAACAACATCTTTTCTTTATTTTGAATCAAATTATTTCCTTTATATCTCCTTGATGTAATTTTTTCTCTTTAATTAATATCGTATTACATTAAAAGCTTTAGTTTTTCATGATTATTATATATTTTTTATTATTGAATAATACATTTTTTTTCCTCATTTCTAGGGTCCCGGTAACATCCGCGACTACTACATAGCGTGCCAAGCGCCGCTGTCTAACACTGTCACTGACTTCTGGCGTATGATCTGGGAACAGAACTCACGACTGATCGTCATGCTTACTGAGTACATGGAAAATGGCATTGTAAGTTTTCTAAATTAAATTTTTTTATGGCTTCACGTTGTCTGACTTGGTGTGGAAAGACTCCGTTTTCCACTTTTCACTTAATATTAGAGGGCTGCGTGTTAAGCGGAGGAACTCAACCTTGTTACCAAAGCAGGGAAATGAATATAATTCGTTCTCCTAAGTGAGAATCGAATTCACAACCGTCGCGCTTACAGTTAACCGCTGTGTCGCTGCGCTACGATGGTGAGACTTGAAATTATTGAAAACATTATGAAATTAAAAATCAAAAATCAAATTACCTTCGGGGGTAGGCCTATAGAGGGAGGGAGAGGAGCCTAGTGTTTAGCTCTGGAGGCACTGCGTGTTGAGTAACAAAATTCAACACCGCTCTTTGCATCGACACCAGAGTGAAGAAATTGAAATATAAATATAAGTAAATATTTAATTTCGTCGAGTGTACATCGACCCCACAGCCAGTCGTGTTTACAATCACGTTTTGAGACATTAACATGGTACCATCGAGCTGCTCTGATGATGGAGGCTAAATCAGAGAGGTTACTAGTAAACCAGTCGATCTCATAAAGCATAATTATATACCATCTTTTATAGCTTTGAGCACATTCCATAGCACTTATGGCTCTTGATGCTTTTATCCTTAGTTGTAAGTGCAAGATAAAAACGGGGTTTTGCGTCTTTTTTCTTTTTAAATTATATAATTTTATTTGCTAAATGTCTCATAAAATACTTAAAAAAAATATTAAACCACCGTATCTTTCTTTACAGGAGAAATGCTACGAATACTTACCACCATCAGAAATATCCGATAGCAAGCGAACTTTTGGGGAATTCCAGATTATATTAAAGAAACGGGAACAGAAGGACAAATATGCTGTATCCAGCGTCCAACTGATCAACCTTAACACCAGGACGTGGCGGGAGGTGACTCATATGTGGTACTTCTGGCCGGCCAAAGGAGTTCCCGATGATTATGATTCAGTCATAGATTTCTTATCGGAAATGAGGAGTTACATGAAAGTGTCGCAAACTGCCAAGGAATATGATGAAGAGGGTAAGTTTAATGTGATTTATTTATTTATATCCCCAACATTTGTTTACTGCAGTAAAAGTACAGTACAAACAAATATTCTCCTTTTCCGGGTTTTACTACTACTGCTACTATGTTATGGTTTTTACTGTTTTTTTAACGGAACTTTAACTAGGGAGCAGAAAAAAAAATTGTATTTAAAATTGCAATGTGGTCTGTGCCAAGGAATCTTGAAATTTTTGTATAATTTTCTTTATTTATTTGATGTACGAATGGAAAAAGTTTTAGATAATCATAAAAGATTTAGATTTACATGGCACTGAGGCACAGTTTCCGACTGTAAATGCGACGGTTGTGTGTTCTATTCCCACTTAGGGCAATAATTATATTTAAATTACATATTTTCATTGCCTTTTTCAGTACTATCACCCGATACCCAATCAATGCCTTCAAAATTTGGCAGTGCTCGAGAACCGAGTATCGTGTTAAGCCAGAAAAATCATGAACATAAATTAAAAAAATGTTATTCCTGTATATTATTCCAGGCGTAGAAGTAATATACCAAGACCAAAGTAGATCATCATACCACAATCTATCAAAACTACGAAGCGACGAGAACGGATCGAGCAACGGCGTGAACGTATACTCCCCTGCAAAGGCAGAGGAGATGATGAGGAAGAGCAATCCGACTAATGGCACTCTGGGCAAGATGAAAGCCGCTTCTGAAGTTGAAGGCAAGTTGAAATCGCAAATGTTTTTTAAATTTCCTTCTTCCTTTTTGTTGTAAATGAAAATAAAATATATGTTTCAAAATAAATAACACGTTGTCTAACTATAAACACAATAGCCGTAGGTTTGATTTCCATTTCGGGGAATAGTTTCGCCGCTCAGACGCAATATTTCGGAAATTAGACGAAAATAGGAGAACCTTGAACCAAGTGTCTTAACACTGCCTTATTTGAATCTTCGCCTCTGCTTGCTCTGCTATATGTGTAAAGAGGTCTTTGGGTTGAAAGTGGTGGCATCTATTTCATGCAAAATCTGGGTGACTTGTGATTTGTAAATAAAATAAAATTCAACTGAGACCGATACTCGATTTCGAGTCTATAGTCGATATGTCAAATTGGGCTTTGAAGAGTAAACCACTTTCTTGCAATGTAACATTGTGTGCAATAATTTCTTAAAATATTAATTTATATATAAAAATTTTAGGTATCCGTCCATGCACAGTCGTATGTGCATCAGGTGCAGGAAGGTCGGCGGCGTTAATCGCCGCGGACATATGTTCGCGAGCACTCGCCGCCGGGCGGGCGGATATACCGCGTGTGGTGCGGAAACTGAGAGACCAGCGACCACACTCACTGACTAACCGACATCATTACATATTTTTGTATAGGGTAAGTATTATTATCTATGATATAATTACTTTTTCAAATAGTTTTTATATGATTCGTAGCTATCATTTTCAAATTAGAGTGAAATTTTCAAGCCAATTTTGTACATTTTTATCTTTTTTTTGCTATTCTTAAAAAAAATTAGAAAGGCATTATCAAACCATCATCAAATTTCCACGTTCGTTCGCCATGTTCATTCGTTCCACCTATAAATCAAGTTTATAAAATATAAAATATTATGAACATTTATTTATTTTTAACAGTTATTGAGTGAATACGGCAACAAGCTGATGGGAGGAGGAATGGATACCATTTGAAACTTCGAAGTCTGACATTAAAAAAAAATATTGCTTATAACTAATTTGTAATTGCATAGTATTATATAGGTCGTATTAAATAACTTTTATACATCACAATAGTCTTAGTGAAGGTATATGTAATGACGAAGTGTCTGACATTAGAGACGATTATTGTAGGTTCGATCCCGAACTGAAAGAGAGATGTTTATAATTTTTGGTCTACTTAGGTAAATTCTAAAGAACAAAATGACCTTTTTTTCATTAAATTTTTTAGCCTACATTATAGGGAAATATATGAAAATAAATTAAAAGATCAGTTTCAAGTTCTATAGAAAGAAAATATATAAAAACTATAGTTTCAAAACGTATATTTTTCATAAACAAATAATAATTACTAAAGATTTTCTCAAATTAGATTTTCAGGAACTCTGAATAAAAAAAAAAATTACATAGCTAAGGAGTAAGTAAGAGAGTAAGTTAAGACACTTATGGTTATTATAGAGAAAGTACTGACACTGAGTCGACATATACAATCATAAACCGTTGCCGTTATTTAACTGCAAATTAAGAAATAACTTTTTTTTTTTAAATTATATCTGTTTTGTTTAAATAAACAATAAGTTCTGGTGTAGTATTTTATTGTAGTATAATCCCAAGATTTTTTATTCACATACAAAAGATAAAGAAAGGATCTGTCAGAATGTTATCTATAATAACTATTGAATATATTAATAATATTCCAGTCAAAAAGACCACTTATCACGTAAGGTATCGTTTAATAATATATTGTTAAATGTATTTTATAATTATTTTGAAATGTTTTTTTTTATTATTTCGGTTCCTATACTGTTGAAGAATAGTACGCGTTCAGCCTTTTGCATCATACCAAAGTATACATTAGATCTCTACTTTTTTTGGTAGCTCAAAAATAACCACTTTAGAACATAGGATAACCTTTTGGTAGCTAATAGTTATTAAAAAAATATATTATTTCTTATTATGAAAATAATTCTATTATTAATATAACCACAATTTGTGATATGTTTGTTATTTTCTATTTATTCTTGTAAAGAGTTGATTTTTTTTATCATTTGACATTTTGAAAACGTCAAACATTGTCTATGAATATTAAGATTTTTCGCCTATTATATTATTATATAAAATTAATTGTATTTACTTTTAGATATTATTATAATAGCCTTTGTAATATTTAGAATAATTTTAACTAATTAAAGACATAATGTAATGTAATAATAATGTATATAATAAGATTTGAAGAACAATTTAGGTATATAACTAGAACGCTAGTCTATGATCTAATGTGTTAAACATTGCATTACCAAAAAAACTCAATTTTCAATGTTACCTTAGCTTTCAAACGCAGTGTTTGTTATATTAAATGCATAATCTAGTATTTATCGAGATCTGCTGTGATTTCTTATTTATTCAGCTAAATAATCAAATTTGTTAACGATATTTTGGAATTAATAAACAACTTGTTAACATGATAGTTAAAAAATAAAACAATTTTTGACAGTAAATTTTTATGATGTAAATCTGTATAATACAGACTATAAAATTCCCGCCGTTTATTTTATTTTATACATACTGGGAATGGACTTTAGCAAGTTGAATTATTTAGCTGTTTATATGTAATTTGAATATTTTTAACTTTAGATTTATTTTATCGCTCTGTGTTGTACATTTTTAAAATGAATTGATTTATAATTTGGAAGCTTCATAAATTTTCGCAATGTTTATGTTACATAAATACATATAACATATTTTGTGTATTAATAAAAATTGTACTCTTAATAAAAAAAAAGTTAATCTATATCTGCACAATTTTGAGTAACAATGAATTTCCTAACTTACTAAACATATCCATCTATATTTTTCATATACAGAAAATTTGTAAAAATTTACAACACAAAGTATGACAATACTCGTCTTTAGATTCGATGTGTGCTTTTTATTCACTTGTTATTTTCCACGTTACTTTGTAAAAATATTTAATTTTACGTTGTATACTTATATGAAATATTTTATATATATTTTATTTTGATAAATGGAATGGTTTATTGTGTAGCTAATGATCGTTGCCTCCTATATTAGACTATTGGTATTATAGAATTTTATTTTTAGAATTGAATTATATTTTTTGCAAGAAATTGCAATTAATAAAGATAGATGACAGATGTTGACATTAATATAAATGACGTAATATAGTATAACCTTGCTATAATTATGACGTCATAATTTCTAAAGTCCAATTTTCTAGGAGAAAGAGTAGGCTCAAACTGTCATTTTTGATTTTAAAATAAAAAAAAGGTTTTTAATTATGGTAAGTAACATTACATACGCTAATGTCATGTAATGTATGTATGTAAATAATAAGATTATTCTTATATTACTTTTTGTTGTTATAAATATTTTTTTTTATTATATTGTTTACCAAAAAATATTATTGTATAGTGACGATATGTGCTCTATAAATAGTGATAGGAAGACTCATAATAAACTTTTGATTAAAAAATATTTTCTTTTGCTTATACTGTGCCTTTATAAATAAAAAATCAATTTAAAATATCTATTTTTCTATTTTTTATTGCTAAATCATTTTAGCACATAGCTACTAGTGAGTCACAGAGTACATTTACTTCTTCGTTTGTATTTTATTAATAGATTGACCAGGGTCACTCGCAGGGTCACAAATCCCACACATTAATCCCTCTTATCTTCCAAAACCAATATTGTAAAACTATGGAATCCTTAGATATTTCATTTAATACAAAATAATGTATTACAAACATTACAACTGAAAACATAATTTTTGTGCTATAAGTAACTAATGTATAAGGATTTTAAACTAGTCTACCCATCGCTGCCACGACGACTATTCAGCAACGATTCTTCTATAATAGAAGATTCTGATGAATCTTCTTCAATAATTTCATCCAGTATTAGTTCTTCATCATCACTAATTACAATATCTTGTTGTATATCCGATTCTACTTTTTGCTTATTATCGTAAACAACATCCATTTTAGAACTGCTACTTGAACTTTCTTGAAGTTTAGCATTGAAGTGTGATGAAAACTTTACTCCTGGGATGATGTCTTGTAAAATTTTAGCAGTCATATCTAGAATAGAGTTGTAGATTAAAATCGTAGGTCGTCGGGGCGCGGAGGTACAGTGCCTAACTATTAAAGCGATGGTTACCAATACGATACCATTCCCATTCGAAATATAACAATTACAATTCACACAGTTGTAATATTGACATAAAAAAAAGTAAAATACATAATAATCTATTTGAAATTTTATTCGAAAAGAAATACAAGTTATGAAATTCTTTATATATAACGTTATAAGAGATTCGTGGGAATAAATTCTTTACTAGCATTTGTCTATAATTAGATATAATCAACTTATTTATTTAAAGAAAGAAAAGCGGAGTAATAGTCTCGGAAGTCGAGTGGTGGGTACGAGACTAAGTATATTAATAGTAGGTTCCCTCTGCGTACCCTGCATATTACAGTGTGAAACTAAAAAGAATTATATGTACGTAAAGCAAACAACACGGTAACAACCTCCTGTGATAAGTGATAATTATTTTTTTAACATTTGTAGCACAAAAACGATAAACAAACATAAAATTACAACCAAATCACGAGTTACTTCATAAAAACAAAATTAAATGTTGAATCCCGTCTCTTACTCTTCGTATAATCCAAGGAACCAAATTCCTCCGATATTTTAGATAGCGCCGCGGGTTCTGCCAAATGTTCGCTTGACCGTGAACATGTGTAGGAACCTGCCAATGATATTGAAGAAACTGTCGTTAGATCTGAAAAAGCGATTACACCTATTTTTTTCAGCTTCACGCCTATATGTATATGAGGCAGTCTTGTGTTAAGACAATCCGCAATTTTAATGACACGACCCGGTCAGTTATTCGGCATAGGCGTGTAACTGTAGGCGCGACTGGATAAAGGTTCGACTCCCGCTCGAGAACATATCGTAATTTCATTTCTTCGCTGTGGTGTCGAGACAAAGCGTGGCGTTGAGTTCTGCCAATCAACACGCAATGTCTCCAGAATTCGGCGGAAAATAGGGGTCGGAGTGTCTTAACACTAGGTTTTCTCTGCTGTGATGTATCCTGCAGGATACAGCGTGGAACTATAACACAAAAACTTTAGATTTAATTTTATTACTTACTTGTCCTCGTTGGAGAAGTGATATTGCCTGTTATCTGTAATTAATTTTTTTAATAACATTAAATTATGCAGTAAAAGATGAAGATGTAGTTTCCAAAATGTATAGAAATTATTATTATGACAAGTTTAGTTTTTAAATAGCCAAACAAGAATTAGTCCAGTTTTAGAAACATTGTACGTTGAGTCATGGAAGTCCGCGCTTTGTCCAACAGAGCGAGGAAATAAAAATAATTTCTCCATATAGAAATCAAATCAACAACCATCGTGTTTACGTTCAAACACTGCCTCATTTCGTTGCGATGACCGCTATTATTTAATACCTTGTTTTTATTGTATAAGGCAAGTGTGTGTTGCGCTGCAATACTTTCTTTACTTTCATCATTGATTTTCTGTAAAATAAAGTTCTCATTGAAAGAGTTTATTTTATAAGTAAGCTTTTATACTAAATAATAGTAATTTCATACTTCAGAAGATTTTGACACAATAAGGCTCTAGGGGTTCCCAGGTTCCTTCTGTCTACCCTTCTATGTGCGCTCTTCTATAACTCACAAGAAATGTACCTACATGAGAAGTTGTGGCATTCTGCACCGCGTGCTTAAGATAGTCGTTGCTCACTTCCTTTTATTAATTGTTGATTTAAGAAGAAAGTAGATTTAAGAAAAAAAATATTTAAAAACTTACATCAATATTAGCACGCCAGTATCGATTATAAGCTCTCTGTACTATGTTTTTTAGAGCACCGACTTGATTCTCCTCAATATTGATTTTTCTTATTAATTTCAAAAATAAACTTTGTTCTTTAACTAAAATATAAGTAGTTACAGTAGACCAGAGACCATACGTAAGTGCTCATTTAATTTTTTCAGTGATCTGGTGACGGTATTGATTTCTACCATATGTATACTTTAATATTATTGGGGAGTTTTGGGGGAATTGCGTGTGTTTTATAATATGATAAGCCACTTATCGCCATATTACTCGTAGAAATATTTATTTTCGGATATTACATTGTTTCATACAATATTTTATAATTGTGTAATGTACATACATGGTGATTTAATATGATAATTTTTTTTAATTGCACAAGACTCAAAGTGATTAAATAGTCTCTCCACATAATATAATAACATATAATAATAATAATAAAGCAGAGGGAACCTAGTGTTAAGTCACTCCGTTCCCCACTCTTCACCGAGTTCTGTTGAGTGTCGGAACTCGACGCCGCGCTCTGCCTCGACACCAGAGCCAAGAAATGAAATTTAATATAAATAAATATTGCATTTCGTGGAGTGTGTTTCAAACCCACAACCAAGTGATTTTACAGTCACACTGTGCCCCTGCGCTATGACAGGCCTAATAACATATATATTTGATACAAAATATGCAAATACGTCATTGTTACACCAAATAATCGACATAGTAAACAACCTGTATCTTTTTTAAAATATCCCTCTATAATATCGATAGCTTTCTCTACATCTTCCTCATTTACACCTATAAATCTTAATTCTTCATATATGTCAAATTCGCATGCGCACTCGCAGGTCTCCCTGCATACGCGACATGCTACAGCGAGTGTCTCTCGTACTTCTAACAAGGACTGCAGGTAGCTTGCTATAAACTTGTATATATCACGGGGCTGAGCTCGTAATACCTATATTTTTTTTTAGTTTCACTCTGTATCCCGCATATAGAGGGAATACTGGTTTTATTATTAACACACACCATTCCCCATTTTCCGCCCAATTTTAGGACATAGCGTGTTAAGTATGAGGTAATAACGCTACATTTTGGTTTTTGCCAGACCGAGGAAATGAAAGTCACTTCATTACGTCGACTAGGAATTAAATCTCCTTTGGCTCATTTACAGTAAGACGATGCGATAGCCAATTTTCGGACATGTCGTGTTGAGACGGAACTTATCTTATATGTTCTTTCCAAAGCGAGGAAATTAAAAATAAATAATTCATTAATAAGTGGAAATTGAACACAACAACCGTCTCGTTTATATACAATCTGTAACACTACAGGGAACGGAGTGTCTTAACACTAGGATCAGGTACAAATTATCAAAGGATTGTGTCTATTAAATGAGGCAGTTTTAGGTTGAGTTTCGACGCTTCCGTGGTAAGTGGGGGACGGACTGTCTTAATATCACGTTCCCAGGATCCCTTTGCCTACTCTGCTATATGCTGGACGTATTCCGTGTATAGCAGGGTGGGCAAAGGGAATAGCGTAATGCTATTTATTATTGTTTCTCAACGATAAAACATTGATATATTGTATTAATTTCAGACAAAGTGACAAAAAGCGGACGGAAAGTGAAAAGTAAAAGCAACTAACGTACTTCTCTTGAGATATCACTCATGAGGTCTTTAAGACCTTCTGGCAACGCCAACTTACAACTTTCTAGTATTTGGTTTTGTAATAAATCGGTCATGTTTAAAGAGATTTTTTAATATGTAAGATTTTTTCCCACAATTGAATTAATATGAGTTTTATAAATATCAATGTGGCCATGCTTTAGACGGTAAGAAAATATATATTTATTATTCATCGACATGAGTTTATATGTAATATAATACAAAATTTCAAGTAAAATAATAATTGCGTTATTTACAGACGTTATCGCTTATTAATTTTATTTTGAATGATTTAAAAATTTAATTTAATATATTTACTAATAATTTATAGTAAGAGGAAAAATCATATTTTAACTGCACTTGTAAGTAAAAACAAAATTTATATTCTACGTCATATAGAATCTATATATATAATCTATAGGTAATATTGTATTTGTAATATACTTAATTATGATCCATTTTTTTTTTCGAGAAACATGCTGCAACAAAGAAAGAACCAATAGTCTAAACAGTAGGGCCAGAGTTTCGTTATTTAACATCGTTTAGTGGTAGGAAATATGCATCTTAGGTGGTGGTTACTTTGGCAGTTATTAGCTAAGATATAACGTACCTAATAACTTTCGTTAAATTATAAACCTCCATTTTATATATTTTCTTGGAAATAATATTAGAAATGACGTTGTCCATTGCCAGTCACTGGTAAGGTTATAATGTTCTGTCAAATTCTTTAAGCTATAAACGCCTACGAACTTATTAGGAGCAAATAATATATTTTTTTACACTTTACTATATTAAATTCGTAAATAAAAATAAATCAGCTTCACGCTGTATCCCGCACACAGCAGGGTAGGCAGAGGGAACCTAGTGTTTTTAGACACTCCGTTCCCCACTTTCTGCCGAATTCTGGAGGCATTGCGTGTTGAGTGGCAGAACTCAACGCCGCGCTTAGCCTCGACACCAGAGCGAAGAAATGGAAATATAAATTTAAGTAAATATTTCATCTCCTCGAGTGGGGATCGAACCCACAACCAGTCGGTTTACAGTCACACTTCGTGCCGCTGCGCCACACTGGCCTCAATAAATTTTAAATTCGTAGACGTAGGATTTTGATTATATGTGGTCATAAGATTAAGAAATATTTTTAGAACACTCACAAAGGTCTGAACGGAATGTGACTCCAACCTGCGTCTCTTAGAAACTAATAAAAATATTAATCTAGTCTAACTTCACGGTGTATCACCTAACGGGAGAGAACGGAGCGCCAAACATTCCGGTCTCTGCATATCTTCTTCGCCTGTCATCAAACTCTTTATATATGCCCTCCAGATGCTTTACGTCCTCATGCTTTGACGTATATTGATACTTTGTTTACGAATGTCAACCGAGGTCTCTCATTCTTTCATCATTCATTCGTTCTTCATGCCCAAGCCAGCTGAGAACGTTCCTGTCCATCTTACCGTGACATCCTCGCTAGTACCGATCAGCTAAGCTGATTCCACATGTCTTGATGATTAATGTTTTCTAGACAGTACAAATAATTTATCTGTAAAAATTTTAACTAACTAATTCGGTACATAAGATGTTGGAACCATAAAAATTAGACTACGAGAACTGCTGATTGGAAGTCGTGGATCGAAAAAATATAATCGAGTAAGCAATGCAACACCGAAAGAGTTAATAAACAATTTATCGACACAAAGTATTTTTATTTAAATAATTTAATATTTTACATTAGTATTGTATTTATTATAAAAAGACAATATCTTACTAAAATTTATTTCCATTTTCAATCCCCGCTCTGGTGGTGGTTCGTCCTTTCGAAAACTGGTTCTTTGGTATAGAGAAGTCGTAATATTATGTTGACTCTGTCTACCATTCCAAGTGGGGAAAAGCGTGAAGTTGTTTCTTAATGTTTAAAAAATAATAATTTAAATTTGTTAATTTATGGCGTCTTCCATCTCCCCTTCATCTTCCACGTCTGTTGTATTCGCAGTTAGCGGAGCCGACGACGGTAGCGAGGCTGGGATACTCTCTTCATATTCACTGTGATCTGATGAAATATAATTAATTATTAGAAAAAAAAATACCATTATTACATGCATATAATTTGAGTCATTTTTATTTTGTTTTGGACGATTTAAAGAATCTGAAAATTTACTATATGTAATGTCAGAAGCCGTTTTGACGTATCGAATTTTGTGGGTCCTATTCCCACTCAGGGAAATAAATTAGTTCTATTTCCTCGCTCTGGTAACAAGACAAAGCATGGCTTTGAATGTTACCACTGACCACGCAGTGTCTTATCACTAGGTTTTCTCTATCTATTCTACTATTAAAAAAAATAGTAAGCATTGAGTTAAATTTACCGCTAGAAATAGAGACACTTAGGATTTAAATATAGTTCCTTAAAAGTTAACCAATCCTAAAATATCCTGTATTGGTATTTTGGCATTTAATTATAGCACTTTGTGTGTTCAATATTGAATTTCTACATCTAATGAAACAACTGATGGACAAATCTAGTTTCATAATGTCAAGTTCTCACGTTCGTATTGAGAAATAATGTCAAATAATAATAAATAGGTTGTAGTAAATGGTAAAGACCTGATAACATACAGTCAGATTCGTTCACCAAGTAACATATGGAGTTAATTGAAATTCTCGAAGATAAAAGGTTTTTATAGTTCTGATATTCGAGATCATTCTTTTTTTTTTAACTTCACGTTGTAGTCCCCCAGCAGGGTAGGCATTGGGTAACCTAGTGTTAAGACACTCCGTTTCCTATTTTTCGACAATCCTAGTATAATTGCAAATAAATAATTAATAAGGTGAAGTGTGCAATATGGGCACGGCACGTCCAGGGGGGAGCACATCGATCGACTCATCGCGTTATACTGAAAGAGATCGCAACAATAAATATTTAGGACTTATATAGTATAAAATAAAATAATGTGGTTTTGCTCGTCACAACCGTAAAAAGTATATGTAAGACAAAGTATTATCAAAATCATTCAAAATTTAAAGTTTTATCGATACAGTATCACCTCGAAAAAAACTTTGGTGACTTCTAGCAAGCTACATCTCTGAAAGTTCGTTCATCGTTCGTTCGATCATTCGTTTGCTTTTAACTTTCAAAATTACGGATTCATTTGCACGGTAGTCATGTGGTTCGATATTTTAAATTTATTTTCACCTGTAATATCCTCTGGTACGACTTCCATATCTTCCTGTACACCTTCAAAGTCTTCCCCATATTCGCCTACTTCACTTATTTCAGTCGTCTCTGGTGGCATTACTTCTCCGACTTCTTCACCGTAAGCCTCTTCATCGGGTACTACCTCTGGAGGTACCTAAGACATAAGAAGAAGAATATATATATATATACGTATTGCTTAGTGATCAGTGATCGAGTGGTATCCAACAGGCGGGAGTTCATGTCCTGCGCTTTCAAAAAAAAGGTTGTTTTATTCAAATTTTTAACTACCAAGATACCATTACCTGATAGTAAGATTTTATATTATGCTTCAAGCGAATTATATACAGCAACAACTAAGTGTAATACTAAAACGCTTTGTTCTTTATCTTTTTTTATGATCGTGCCTGTATTTCATATTTTATAAGGAATAATATTAGAAATGACGTGTCCATTGTCAGACATTTAGCATGGTTTTAATTTCCTCACAGAATGAAATATTTAAAATTAAGTTTTTAATGGCTCTGGTAATGAGGCAAAGCGCAGCAGTTGAGTTCCGACACTCAACGAGGCATTGAGTCTCTAAAATTTGGCGGACAGTGCCGAACGGAAATGTCTCAACACTAGGTTCCCCGGTTCTCTCTACCTGTCCTGCCATGTTCGGGACTCAACGTAAGTTGAAAAAATGTATTTACATACTCCAGCAAAAGATATCTTTGGTCCAGTGGAAGAAGGCGCAATTTGACTGTCGATACGGCTTTTACGTGATTCTGTTTTACTTGGCTGGCTAAGCTGAGATTGACGCATTCCTATAAGGAATTAGTATTTTTTATTACAATTTTTAACAAAACATATGTACATATTAAATATATTATTATTATTATTATTAATTAACATATTAAAATGGATGGATGCAGTGTTGTATCTGATTGAAATGCAATGGATACGGGTTCGATTCCAAATCGATCGAGTGATTATATTTTTAAATAATTATTGTTTCCTCGATTTCCTAAGATAAAACGTGATGTTGAGTTACGCAACATGTATGACCTCCTAACTGAGTTAAGCAGAAACTAGAGAATTAAATATTTTAACACGAAGTCTCTACTTAAGTAAAGTTAAAGAAAATACCTTCAGAAATTTGACTAGACATAAGGCTAGGTAGTCTGCTTTGCCTAGATTCTATTTTAGACGTCTGCTCCTGAAGGGAAGGCAGCTCTTGCAGGTGGTCTTCCTCAGGCACGTGAGTGATGGCCGTCATAGGCTCGTACGAAATACTGAGAGTATCAGGTGGCCCCTCGTCGAACATTGCATGCACGTCTTCTTTTGGTACGTCTAAACTCTATCATATGAAAGAAATAAATACGTTAAAGTCAATAATAACTTTTAAAGCAGCCGTCGTATCGCAATGTGATAGCATCTGCATTGTAAATACAATAGTTGTGGGTTCGATTCGTTGATTGAAGTTATTTTCATTTGCTCGGTTTGATATACTAAAGAAAATTGTACAGTGCGTGGAGAACGGCATGCCTTAACAGTAAATTAACATTAAAAACGGCTCAGAACGCTACCAACGTAAGACAGCAGAGGAACAGGTAAAACGTGCACAAAACAAACCAAAACACACTTCTGCCGTTGAAAACTTATTAGGTAGGAGGAAACCTTCACTGCATGAAACCCAGGTGGTAGCCATAGATAAAATCACAAGGGACTCTCTAAGACTACCGTTGTAAAAATATGGCCAAAGTTAACAAGAGCGGCTATGGATCAAGTAAAGACACCCAATCTGGTACCAATCATGGGACATAAAGACATTACGATTATAGGTCTCACGAACGTAATGGTAGTAGTAGTGAACATGAAGTCGGCAAAATTACAACTGCATGACAGCGTCCCGCACGCAGTCGTCGCAATAACGCGACACACTTACAGCGGAACCGAAGAAGATGCGGTCAAAAGGCTGATCCGCACTCCGACAATGGCAACGACGAAAGGCATTGTGGCGTACAATTTAAAAATAGCCATTAAAGATAGAAACGATGTGGTCATATTGTTTTCTTTAGTAGAGGTTATGACTACTTCGGCTACACTTTCCATCGCCCAGAATCCATCCTCCGATAGGCACTTAGAATAAAAAACAAAACTATAAATAAGTTGTAAAATTGTAATAGATATTGTTACATAAGTTTAATTGATAATAAGTGAAATGTTTACAAAAAGGCAATTTAAAAATACCTGGACTTTCTTAGGAATTACATATCTCTAGTCATAAGCCTAGTTTAAGTAATACGGTTGATTAGCTGATAATAATGAAAAAGTTAAAAAAAAAGTACCGACCACGTGTCTGTAGTGTTTAGTTAAAATTATATATAAAATAAATATTAATGTTAAAATCACATACAATCAATGGTCCCAAATCAATTTCTCTCAAAGCGGCAATATCTATAGGCGGGCCTGGTAAATCCAATTTTGGACCTCTCTTCTTTTTCTTCTTAAGATGCTGGAGGAGGTTTCTACGTACGTAATAGCCTTTGTAGGCTGCCTGGAGTTAAAAATAATAACACAAAAAAATAAAAGGTAGAGTGACCTCGTAGAAAAAAGTCTTTAAGCTTACACCTATTCATATTACCAAAAATGTGAGGAGGGTAAAAGTAAAAGGACTCATGACGAAAGCTTGAGATGACATATCTAATCACCGTTTAATTACTATCAATTTGGTAAGGTTAAAACAGACCAGAACAGACGTAGCTTAGGGGCACAAAATGTGACAGTAAATGCGACTGGTTATGGGTTCGATCCCCACTGGAAGAAATGAAATATTTATTTAAATCTATATTTCCATTCCTTCGCTCTTGTGTTGAAAACGCGGCGTTGAGTTCCGCCATTGAACACGCAGTTCCAGCATTGATTTGCATGAATAGTAAATTTCCTATAGAAAAACCTGTAAATCCGAATTTATCTCTATCACCAAATTTAGTAGTAATTCATCGAATAATCAGAAAATTTTGCTAATCTTTGCTAAAAATCCTAAAAAATATATTTAAAAAATACCTGAATTTTTTGTGTCGCTCGAGTTAACTCACTCAAAGATGGTTTAGTTCTCTTATACAGCTCCAATGTCCTTCTTGCTGCTGTTTCCCAGGGCTCTTCTGGTTTCATTTTTAAAGACTGTGCACATTAAAAGTGCGAATAATTATATTTTAATATTTTTAAACATTTTTAAAATGTTATTCCACATTTACGACTTTTTCGAAATAAGTATATTTTAATATATTTAGCAATTTTACATTTTCGAATATATTTTGTTTTAATTTATTATTTAAAAAGTAAGCTATCGTGGTGTAGACGCACAGTCTCTGATTGTAAAGGCAATGGTTGCGGGTTCAACTTTTATTTACAGGGAAAAATTTAAAATTAACGGTGTTTTCCTAAATACAGTATATATGGTACTAATTCAATTAAAATATTATATAACTATTTCATAATTACTACCTTTTCTAAAGTGGTTTTCTTGTACCAATAGTCGCGGTATGCATTCCTCACAACTTGACACACACTAGCTGCCATCACCTCGTCCAGTGGGATTCGATTCAGAATTTTCTTCATTATTTGCTGTTCTTTTATCGGCTCTAATTAGAAAAAAAATGTTAAATTGGTATACATTTAATAGTACTATTTTTAACTTCACGCTGAATTCCGCAAATACCAGGGTGGCCATAGTGAACCTGCTAACCGGTGGTTAAGACACCTCTATCCATCATTTTCCGACGGTTTCTGTAGACAAGCGTGTTGAATGGTGGAACCTAACGCCGCGCCATACCTTAACTTCTTAACAAACCCAGGAAATTAAAATATTAAATATTTCATTCCCTCGAGCTGCAATCGACCAATAAGATGACTTACAGTTGCACGCCACGACTGGCCTCGATAATAGAACTTCTATTAAATTAAATTATTATATGGATGACCTACATACATATACGTGTTTAATGTTTATTAAGATGGTTTTTTTTGTATTTTCAAATTATATTCTCACACAGAAACAGATTTTCAAGTTTATTACAAGTACAAACACCTCAAGATTGGGCATCGAACTAGCGACACAGAGGAGAAATTAGAAAATTCGTTTACGACTATTTTTATGTTATTTATAAAGAAAAAGAGGCCGTCGTGGTGGCGGTTGTGGGTTCAATCCCCACTCAAGGAAATGAATTATCATTTGTTAATATATATATTTTTCAAGCCACTCAAGATTACTCTTTGCCTGGAAAAATTCGGCGGAAAATGGAGAACGGAGTGTCTTAACACTATGTCACGAAAACAGCATGAGGACCCTCCGAGGGCATGTATGAAAAGGTTGTTCTCAATATTGGTAATTGGACGAGAGGAAAGAGGAATGCAGAAACCATAGCGTTTGGCGCTTCTTTCTCTCTTTCTTCTATGGATACAGCGTGAAGTAAGGTAACGGCTTAACCCACAGAGATGATTTTATTGTATATTTCCACTACCTGTGATATTGTCCTGTTGTTTTTCAATTTCCTCTTTTATAATTTCCGTTATAATCTCGGCCTGTCCGTGTTGAACACCCAACTGCATCAGGTGCTCGGACACTGAAGATTTGCAGTCGCAGAGGTCATCTAAGATCTTTGTCGCCATTATACCATGTTCCCTTGTGAGGAGGAGCGCTGAGAGGTAGCTGGCTATGAATTTATTAACTTTTTCTGGCTGGTCTCGTAACACCTGGTGGATATATTATTATTTTTTAAAGGTATTTCATTGTATAAACGGTGAATTAAATACAAAAAAATCTATACATCTCGTCATTTCAACTTATAAACTTATAAAGATTATATATTTTTTTATTTTTTTTTAAGTAATTTCTTTTACAATAAAGTAATGCCTCCCGCAATGTATTTGTAGGGTTACTCTTATTCCCTTTTTTAGGTTCACGCTGTATCCCGCACAACGCAGTGTAGTCAGAATCTAACCTAGTGTTAAGACACTCCGTCCTTATTAAAACACTTCCTTACTTAGGGTGACTTTAGGGTTATTTGGACTGTCTCAAACTTGAGTAGAAATTAAAGAACCGTTTGCTTAGTCTCCGACTACCGTGTTATACGCGGGATACAACGGGAAAAATTTATTATAAAATGAATACTAACTTCCCGTGATATATCAGACATAAGTTCCTTCAATCCTTCAGGTATAGTAAATACATTTGAACACCCGTGTTTTTGTAACAGCTCGTTCATTTTTCTAATATTAACTAATGCTTTAAAAACTCAAAAAAACATAAATAAAATGCGCGTAACAATCTTTTATAAATATGACATTATATATTTTTTTAGTCAGAATTTCTTGTTAGAATTGTATGTAGTAAATAGTTTTAATACGGTCAAACAGTATCCAATTTTTTAAACTATTTTAATGTGTTATTCTGCACTTAAGAAAGAAAAATACTTTTTTAGAAATGTGTAAAACTTTTAAATTGGCGGGATTTTAACCCTCGACTCTTGGAAACCATACGTTATCCTTGGAATGTATGGCTTAGTGGTCAGAGCGCTGGGACAGTATCCAAGAAGCGCGTGTTCCAATACCGCTACGTTAAAATTTTTATACGTTTGTTATAAAATTATTATTACTGTTTAAAAAAAACAATGTTTGCGATGTATACAAAAATGATCATTTTTTTGGATTTTTTTAGCCTGAACAATTTGAATTTGAGACATTTCGTGTTGCTAATGAGTGGCGTTATGTAAAACATGTTGATAGTATTATATTATAAACATACGAAATAGAAAAGATAAATGCGGAAAATAAAGAGTAAACGGTATGTCACTAGATTCTTTGTCTTTTACCCAAAAATATATACTTTAAATGTATTTTATATCTAATGTGTTTTATATAGTATTTTCAAATAAAAAAAAAATCAGCTTCACGCTGTATCCTGCACACAGCAGGGTAGGCAGAGGGAACCTAGTGTTAAGACACTCCGTTCCAAACTTTGCGTGTTGAGTGGCAAAACTCAACGCTGCGCTTAGCCTCGACAGCAGAGCGGAGAAATGGAAATATAAATTTAAGTAAATATTTCATCTCCTCGAGTGGGCATCGAACCCATAACCAGTCGGATTTACAGTCACACTTCGTGACGCTGCGCCACGACTGGCCTCTTATTTCTTATTATATAGTACTTTGTTCTTTCATAATGTGTACATAAAATACTTAATTCATTATAATTTATTATACTTACACATAATACACATTCGTCACGTGAATATTAATTACTCATTAATACTGTAGGTGAATATGAAATATTTATAAGCTAATGTATTTTTTTTTTACTTCACGCGGTAGCGTTGGGAGAGGGAGCCTAGTCTTAAGACACTCCGCTCCCTTCTTTCCCCCGAGTTTTGAAGGCATTGCGTGCTGAGTGACGGAACTCGACGCCTTTGCCTCAACACCAAAGCGAAGAAATGAAAATATTAAATATTAAATTACCTCGAATGGGAAGCGAATCCACAACCTGTCGCGTTTACTCGTACAGTCACACGCCCCTGCGCCATAACTTGTCTCTGACTATTTAAATTTATATGTATTAAAATATAAATAATTAATTAGCGTTATAATAGTCAGGTTACTCATATAACATAAAAATATAAAAAGTAAGACTTGAACTATAAAACTTTTATATAAAATCACTTTATGAACTGTGACTAAAGAAAAACGTTAACCCTTCGAAAATATGGTTTAAAATGCCGTAAATCAAGACAGTCACTCCTAATACTACTGTAGGGTAAGAACCATTCACAATCTGTCCACGAAATGCACCGGACGTGTGTTTAACTGAACTATAGCTATAATATTTAATTTGAATAGGAAATAAATGATAAGACGTGTGTGATAACAGTGTGTCAATAGAAGATAAGCTGGATGGATGTGATTATTACGCAGCCACGGCTGTTTATTTTGATCCTATAGTGTGTAGTTTCTTATCAACAAGGTGCACGTTTTCTTTGAATTTTGCTGCATTTAATATACTGGTTTTCTGTCACATAACGTATTTGACTATTACTACAGTAGATTGAGTTCTATTTTTCAAAAATGGATGTGACAACAGCAAAGGCGATGGCTATGCTAGCACTAGGGTTGGGTAGTTTCGTGATAGGTATGGCACCTATATGTATATCCCAAAGTGCAAGGCAACGGCATCCGTTACTTCTTTCGTGTTTACTCTGTTTTGGAGGAGGAGTTCTGTTAGCAACTTCTTTAATTCACATGTTGCCAGAAGCTAGAGAGAAGTTGCCTATGTATTCAGAACTTATGCTGTGCCTTGGTTTCTTCTTAGTTTACATGGTTGATGAGATTGTTCACGTTTTCAATGGAACTGAAGAAAGGGGGAGACGAGGAAGGTACGGAAGTGGGGAGAGAACAGCTTTGTTGGGAGGAACTGATGGAGAATTGGGTAGATGTCATGGAGACCTGCAAAATCCTATGATGTGTCATGTCAGTCATTCGGAACCCTGTAGCAGGAGCTCGTCTGGTATAGTTGGGTTATTGTGTGCGTTGGTTGTACACAGCCTGTTGGAGGGATTGGCTATAGGGCTGCAAGAATCGTCTTCTCAGGTATTTTTTATATGTTTACATTCATTTTTAAAAATTTCTAAGTAAAATATAATGTATTTAGTTTTTTTTCGTTGAGACAAAACGTTGATTTCAGAGGGATTATTCTTCTATTAATATTATTATCCTATTAATAAGAAAGCTTTAAAATTTAAGAACCCATTAAAGCGTACGGGGATAGCCTCTGACTACTGTATAGGATATTGGCTTGTCCAATATCCACACGCGAGTTCAAATCCCGCCGTTCCAAATTTAATATATTTTCTAAGAAAGTAAAGTGAAATTGTTTTTTTTTCGTTAAAATTAAGCAGGCAGTGTAATACGATACATATGGCTGTAATAATCTTACTTATTTTGAACTTTAACGGGTCTTTAATTCTCATCGATTTAAGACACAATAAATATATATTTTTTATTATGTTTGTTTGACTGTCAGTATCACTTAAAACGGTTTTACTTAAAGTTTGATGAAAAATTGATAAAAAAAATATTTTGGAACTTAAATTGATACGAAGGTTATTTTCAATCGTATCTTTACGAAGTATCGTGTGCAAAAGTCAATTTGGTAATGTAATTCTATACTTTTATAGTGGTATCATAAATTAATTTGTTTGTTTGAACGTGCTAATCTCAGGAACGATTAATCGAATGAAACAATATTTTTGTATTGGAAATTCTATTTATCAAGGTTTATTAAAACATCACGTTATACTCCCAAGGCCCTTACTCGTGCAGCGACACAAGCGTGCCTGTTAACGAAACAGGTTGTGAGTTCGATTCCTAATCCATTAAATAAAATATAAGTCATATTTTTATTTTCTCGCTCTGGCAACAAAAGGAAAGTGCAGCGATGAGCCCCTCCATTTAACATGGAACGACTCTAGTATACTTCTACTAGTCTTAATAAGGCGAACGGAATGTTTTAACACTGTTACCTCTGAATATCCTGCTATGTGAGGGATACCGTGTATTAAACGTTTTGCCGTAACCCACTATTCCTGTGATCAGAAGGTATTGAGAGTGCCGTGTCACAACTCTTACTTATTTCCATTTGACCTCGTCAGCGAAGTCGTAGGAGAAGCCAGTATGTGAAATACCGATCCTATCTGATATTTAAATTGGGGCGACGGTATCTAATGCATTTTTAGGTGCATTATCATTTATCAGATTACGATTTCAAGGATGATCGTGACTCTTCTATTGATATTCATATAATAAATTGATAAATTGTGTTATTTGTTATTTTAAATGCAAAATAATATTTGTTATTGCGCCATGGATTTTTTTTTTAATAAAATAAGTAAAATATATTTTTTTAATAAGTTCTTTGATTTTCATTTAACTTTTTTTATTGATTCTTTTACAAAAAAATCATTTGTATAAATAACTACCTTCTTTTACGGAAAACGGTTAAAAATAATATGTATTTAATAATAATAAATGTATATATAATAATAATATAATATAATATAAGGAAATATATATATTTTTTAATGGTCTATAATATTTTGGTAAATTCCTCGGTTCCTTCATATAGTTAGTTATATAGTAGAATAGGAGGATCCTGATATTAAGACATTCTTAACTATGTTGCACTATCCAATAATAGAATGAAATTTAGTTTATCAACAATATATACAAACATATAGTGGGCAGCGGAGTGTTTAACACTAGGTTACTATAAACACGTTTGGTTATCACAAAAAATATTGTTCAGATTATATTCTTGAGCACATATCCTGCTTATTATTTATAAAAATAGGTATCTAGCTAATGTCAATTGATCTCAGTATGGAATGCTTATATTGTATTGTATGCCTGTTTCTGTTAGTCAGTCATTTTCAATAGAAGGAATATGAATCATGTGGGGTGCCCCGGTGGTACAGAACCGCTAAATTAATATGAATTTGTGACAGTGAACTATATATCTTATTAATATTATAAAAAGGCCGTCGTGGCGCAGTGGCACAAGGGTTTGACTGTAAATGAGGCGGTTGTGGACTAGATTTCCTCTCGGTGCAATAATAATAATGATCAAATCAGCTTAAAAACGTAAACATCGCAGAACGCACAGGGTAGCAGAGGAAACTCCATCCCCCATTTTCCGCCAAATTCTGGAGACATTGCGTATTTAGTGGCTGAATTCAACGCCTCGCTTTGCCTCGACACCAGAGCGAAGAAATGATGAACATTACCAATTGATTATTATAAATGACTTTCTTTCTAGTATGAAATTAAATCCTTCACCGCAACCCAGTATCTTAACACGGAATATTTTTCTATCTATTAATAACAACGGAAGTGTTAAGTATGGGTTTTGCGGTATTATTAACCATATACGTTTACCTTTTACCTTATTATTGTTTTAAGTACAATATTTTATAGAGGCCGTTGTGGCACAGGGGCAAACGCGTGTGACTGTAAACTGGACAGGCCGTGGGATCGAACCCACCCGAGGAAATGAAATTTTTAGTGTTTTTATTTCTCCGCTCTGGTACCGAGGCAAATGTAAATTTAAACACAATTCCTCCAGAGTTCGGTCGTAATTGAGAAACGGAAATGGTATGATGACTTTACACTAGGTTCTTAGGTTTTCTCCTTCTGCTACGTGCGGGATATAGCGTGAAGCTCAATAAAAAAAAATGATATCTGACATACGAAAAATATAAAGACAACATACGTAAATAAGGGTCATTTACAACTTTACTTTGTTAAATATGTAATATATATATATATAGAAATAAGTATTTATATAATATTAACACAAATTTTGATTGTGTCTCTCCAGGAGACTCTCCAATAATATTTGAAAGAGTGAAAACCCTTCGGTGTCGCACCAAATGACCGATACCATAGTAACTGGAGTAAGACGTTTACATGACACGCTCACGACCCTCGACGTATATAAGACATCTAATATAAGACGACAAGATCTCGACTGTCGTATGACTGTCGTAGAACAGTATGTTGTATGTTTGTGGCTTGTGTAATACGTCTGGCCTAGTTATGGGTAAGATAGTTAACGTCGTTAAAGGATTTAGGTGATTAGAAAAATATTTTTATTAAGTATTTTATTATATGGTATTTTAATTGTTTTTTATTTCTACATTGTAGTTGTGCCTTTCGTAAACTGTCCGACAAAATGAGAACGCGGTTATATATGATATTAGTCGTCGCCCGCAACTTTGCTTTTAGATTTTGAGAAATTAAATAGAAAATTCTCGCTTTTTCTTTTCGCAGAAATTTAAAGTAATCCTACAATTCTGAAATTGGTAAAGTGCACTCGGTGGATGAGTCCAGCTCGCGCTTGACCGGTTATTTATACAAAGAATGGATTTCGTTGTTATCCCGTACAAGTACCTACAATTTATGCTTACACAAACGTATTTACACTTTTTGAACGTCGCACATTGCAGGTTATATATTAAATAGAATTGCGATAAGCGGAAACAAACAGAACTCCTGAGAAGTTAATAGATATTACATTACCATATAAACATATGACGGTCGCCGAGTCGTGGCCGCCCTGAAGTTAGCTGTAACTGAAGGTTGTGAAGATTTGGTTTTAGGATTTTTCTTATTTTTGATTATTGTGTTTCCGAGTCAACAATATGTAAAAATTTGGAAAGCCTAACTTTATCGCGCCCATAACCGTACTGCGCGTAGTTTTGTTACGCAGCGCTACGCGGTAGTTTGATTTCAATAAAATTTAGCACGACGGCTGTACTTAGATATATCAAAAAGTCAGTTTCACGCTGTATCCCGCACACTGCAGGGTTAACCCTGTGTCTGTGTCTGTCTGTCTGTCTGTGTCTTTACACTAAGTTTCCTCTGTTAACAGAGGGAACTTAGTGTAAAGACACTCCGCTCTTCACTTTCCTCCGAATTCAATAACATGTTATTAAAAATATTTTATATGAAACTAAAAATCTATAAACTTTTAGGTTCTTCTATTGCTTGCTGCAGTCGCCAGTCACAAGTACGTCGTCGGTTTTTGCTTAGGTGCTGAGCTGTGCGAGAGTACATCCGGTCGTATTTGTATGCACATCGTCAGCGTGGCGCTTTTCAGTGGAGGCTCTGTGGCTGGGATAGCGGTGGGTGGGGCGTTAAACACCGTTACCTTGAAGGACTCTGTTGCTATACCTGTTATGCAGGTGAGTACAGTACGGCCGAAGAGCCGTGGCTGCCCTTACGTTAGATGTATATGGATATGCAGTTTTAATTTTACGATTTTTTCTTACTTTTGATTGTTTACATCCAGTTGGCGGCCAGCTCATCGATTGTCACAGTTTAATTAAATAAAAATATATACCTATATATAAAATCATTTATTTATTTGAGGTTCACGCTATATTTCGTATATAGGATGGTAGACAAAAGGAACTCGGTGTAGAGACGCCGTTTCTCACTTTCCGCTGAATTTTGGAGACATTATGTGTTGAGCGGCGCAACTGAACGTCGCACGTTGCCTTTTGCCATACGCTTTTAAATTTTTTATATATTTTAGGCGCTAGCAGCTGGTACTCTTCTATACGTGACAGTAAGCGAGGTTCTGCCCCGCGAGAGAGCGCGGTGGCATGAACGCAAACGCGCCGCCGGTTTTGTGCAGTTCTTGGCTGTAGGCGTCGGATTCGCTATTATGTATCTATCTACGATATATTTGGGTGAGTTATGAAATCTATAATTCTATAATAATATTATAAATGTGAAAAGTGAAATTCTTCTAAATTTTTCGAGTTTTGAATCTTTTTAACTCATCGGAGAAGTACAAGTTTAAGTAATGGTTATATAATTTAGGCCTTTAGTAGATCTAGGTCAGATTTATTAAAGATTTTAAATTAATTATTTAAAAAAAGTATTTTAAAAATATATCAAAATACAATTTGTATTAAAAAAATATATATCAGATTCACGCTGTATCCCGCACACAGCAGGGTAGGCAGAGGGAACCTAGTGTTAAGACAGTCCGTTCAACTCAACTCAACGCCGCGCTTTGCCTCGACACCAGAGCGAAGAAATGGAAATATAAATTTAAATAAATATTTCATCTCCTCGAGTGGGAATCGAACCCACAACCAATCGGTTTTGCAGTCACACTTTGTGCCGCTGCGCCACGACTGGTCTCACTGGATTTAATTTTTTATTTAAAATATATATTTATTTTTTCAGATCACGACGTCTAGAAACAACCTATATTGTTAAGATAATTAAGGAGTAGGTCAGGTCATGTGGATTTAGTAAAGTACATTACAGTAGGAAGTATTATTTTTATAATTTTGTAGGTCAGTTAACGGACTCTATCTATAGTCGTTGCTATTTCTGCCTATAGAAAAATATAGATATTATTTATATATATAGATATTATATAGATATGCTATTTCTGCCTATAGAAAAATATAGATATTATTTATATATATAGATATTATAATTTTTTTAATATTGGCATAGTACTTATATATGAAATAATTTAAACGTGTTAGAACAAAATATGTTTATATTCATGTTTTTTTGTTTTTGTAGACATTAATTTTATCAGTGGAATTTTACATTTTTTTAATGTTTTTATTTTAATAGTAAATATGTTTGCCTTTTTGGAAACCTCTATAATGACATTGAGTTCACTTTGGCTCAGAGATATAAGAGACAGTGGAAGCACTTTCCCCTTGAGTGACATTGAGCAACAAAAAAAAATATTAATACTAGATAAATGTTATCTTATGCTTGGAATAAAAAAGCTTTATACTAATATAGTATATGTAGGTAATGCAAAAATCTTGTTTTTTTTGTGAATGTTAAAATTCATTAGGTAAGTTAAAAATATGAATGTTTGAAAATTGACAATAAAACAACAAGTTTTTAAATTTTAGTTTTTTTTTATTTCATTAAAATTGTGTTTTCGTCAACAATTATTTTACATCGGTTGTGATTTGTAATAAGTTTCACTGTAACCAATATTCCAGGTTTTACTAAAATTTTTCAATAAAATAAATAAAATTTAAGTAGCTTTTATGTTAATTCTAGAAAATTATAATTTGGTACGAGTAAAATTGTGAATAAATACAAAATAAGTACTACTAATTCAACGGTTACAACTACAATACATTACTTTTCTGGTATTTTTTTTATAATTAAAAATGGCACAGTCCCGTCGTCGGTGTACAAGAAATGTGAAAATGTGATAAAATTTTGGCTTACAATATATTATTCATCAAGTGTGAATCCAATAAGAATCTTAGATAATTCAAAAAAAATTAAAATGATTTAAACAAATAAATGACACAAACATTTTTCGCACAGACTTTTTTATAAACATTTATTTTTGTATTCACACATTCTATTTATAGATTTTATTTTGTTTTCATATTTATAAATATTAAATATTTTTAGATAATAAGCTTTGTGTATATTGTAACATCCTAATATTTTAAAATTGAAAACTACAAATACATCTTGAATTTTTACTTCTTAACGATGTCAATTCAATTGATAAAACAAAATGAAATCCACAGATTAATTACTGCAATGTAAGCCATACACGACGACAGTGTTGCTAGCTAAAACAAGTGTAACTAACGCCATCTATACACGTAAATTTAGAATCGAATCTACTACTCACCAATAGATGGCGGGACCCGATCCAATTTGTATGACATTGAATTTCATATCCACATTTAAATGCACAAAATAATCTCAGTCATTAATACTATTGTTATTATATACATATATGCTTATATCGCTCATTTGGTGCAAGAATGACGTAACTGCATATTAAAAAAAAAAACAAGTCGAATATGTAAATTTATGTGATTTATATTTTATACGCTGTGATTAAGTCTCCGGCATTTTTTTTTAAAGTACAAATACGTGATTTTTGCGACAAATGAGCAATATGTCATTAGAGAAGCGATCTAAACTAACTACAGAACGGAATACCTCGTATTGTATAAATAAACGAATAATCTTAGTCTACATTAAATATTATAAAAGTATTACAAAATAGAAAATAATACAGATCTTTGACTCGACACTTAAAACTAGAAGGAAATACAGTTACAATACAATATAACAAATAGTTTATATAAAAAAAGTTATTATTTTTGAATAAATATTCTTAAATTGTAAAATAAGAGAGCATTAGTAATAATGGCACAACGCGTTTTACTTTTGATCTTGAATAAAAAAAAAATCAAAAATATTTTTTCAAAAACGTTGCGATTTTATTTGTGACATAAGCTATGTGCCTCCGTTTATAAAAATAAAGTAGACTGTGATATTCTGTCCTCAATCATTAATTTAATAATAATAGGCAATTTACATTGAAAATTTATTTGAAGTATTATTAACAATAACAATATATTTTTAATAATGTTATAATATGAATCATTATGATATATGTATATAATAAAAAATATTTTTTTTGTATACATATGCATCTATCCTAAATAGGCTGTATAGGTACTAATAATTGACGTCTCGTTTAAGGCACAAATTGAAGGCACTGTTCATAAGATCGATGTTAATAAGACAAGAAGCGTTATAAATAGAAAATGTCCAAAATAAATACAATAATACCGAAATAGACCAAATTCATATGGCGTCGGTAACGTTTTTACAGCTAAGTGCCGTAGCATCATTGTTAGCAACTTAATGAATACTGTATATACACGCATTTACCAGTTATTGTTCGCATTCGCTTATATATTTATAGTTTTTATGATAATCATAGAAGAATATAAGAATATATGTCCGTAAAACACTTCACTGTCACACTGTTAAGATGCTACGACCTACACTAAACGGGGAATCAATTTCACAGTTCTCAACTAACATCAAGTATCGTCTTCCTCTTCAACGCGTCTATTCCTCTTCCTTTGCCTGTGTCGTTCTAGCCTCTTTCTGTGAGGATTTTTTCTTTTAGTCGGCGTTATTTGGCATTCACACCCCGCCCGGACTATCACATAGTCCATCGACCACCCTCCAGAGCCAGGCACTGAGAAGTGACCCTCAGGACGATATTTTTGCATATCAGTAGCTGAAGAATACCTAACTAGAGCGTATGAGTAGGAATATTTTTGGACACACCTCGATTGGTTATACAGTCTCGCGTCCACGAAACGACACGGCTTATCCACTACTTCGGGGGCACAAGACAGTTCGTACAGTCTCTGCTTGTTTTCACCGTCCTCGTATAGCTCTACGTAGAGTCCCGTCGGCGTTCGACCTCCCTTCTTGGCGACCATCTCGAGGACTGAGGGGCAGCACTCCACCACGTCTTTCTGTGAGCCCTCCTTGCGCAGTATTGTTTGCATTTCGCGCCAATGCGACCGCTTCCACGCCGCCGTCGCGTCTAACTCCTCGTCCGTCCTGAAATATTATTTAGAAAGTTGAATAACTATAGGAAGATTAAGATGCTGTGACGCTGCAACCACTGCGAGGTTATTTCCCGCTCTATTTAAAAGATAAAGCGTAGCGTTAACTTCCACCTCTCAACACAATGTCTCGAAAGTTGTGTTAGAGAGGTTAGTTGGGTTAAAAAGTTCTAGGTTTGTTACACAGACCGAGATCTGTCTACCCTACTAAATGCTGAATACAGTAAGAAGCCAAAAAAAAAACAACATTAATATTTTCATTAAAATCCAAACTTCAATTAGATTATTCATTAAATAGAAAACCAAATTTATATCAAGCATTAATCGGAAATCGAATTAGTAATCACCGAGGCTAAAGTGGCCAATTGATACCATACCAGGTGATCATCAGGATGCAATTGAAAAGTTTAAAATTCAAATTATTACACAATCATTATGCGTAACTTATGAATTATATTATTATTTTATACATTTAATTTTAAATGTTTCCATCGCAGCGGGACTCGAGTGTTCCGTCGGCTCATATCAATTTATGGCATTTATTTATTCACGTTGGTTTCGTAAAATTGATAAAAAAAAAGTTTTCTGTTCAGTTAGAGATATTTAGTGAGATTATAATATGGCGACAGTTGTGGAAATTAGACGGAAATTGCGAAATGGAGTGTCTTAACACTCTGTCATACACGCGTTTTGTCAACTGATTTAACAATTTATTTTAGTAATTGACGAACATAAAACTGTTTTCCAAAAATACAGTTTTCTTCAACAGGTGAATAAGAAATATCTCAATAAGCAACTTCATTGATAACATAAGACCGTCTCATATCTTTACTACAGGTGTACATCGTGAGACATCTTGATGGGTACATCTCCGCTATCTGCCACCCATAAACAGTATCGAGCAAAGTGCCTGAATTAATTCAACTAATTGAGTTAATATTAAAATTTCATATATTAAGTATAATTTCACAGAGGAAATAAAATATTTTGTAATTCAATATAAGAGATACGTATGCAAATGACGGGTTCGATTATAGAAAATTAAAGTGTAATCTTAATTAAAACAGGTACGTTATGATTATTGGATATATTATTGAATGGATTTAAATGGGAAATATCTTGACCGATGGCATTAGGCGACAAAGTAATATAAAATATATATTTTTTTGTTATTTTTAATATGGTTAAAATATCAATAAAAATAGTATTATATCATAGAGGCCGCCGTGGCTCAGTGGCTCAGGGAGTGACTGTAAGGGCGTCAGTTGTAGATTCGATTGAGGAATGAAATAGTTATCATTTTCCTTTTTTTTTTAATTCGGTGAAAATAAGGCACGAAAGTGTCTTAATGAGGAACGGAGTATCTTAACATAAGTATACAAGTATATATTATTTAAAAGAAAATCTAGCAATAATACACTCTACTCCCCACTTTCCACTTGTGGAACTTAGTAGGCAAAAAACACATGGTTTTTTCTTTAAATTATTATTCAAAGCAAATAAAAAAAAAATCCATGAATCAGAATATCCAGATCACAAATGATTAATCACCGCTTTATCTGATGCAGTGCTAGTAAATACTGGTGCAAATCAAACAAATACAGCTGGTAAGTTAACATGTTTAACAGAACCACAAACGATTGATGCAGTAAACAGTATTCATTTTGAATTTCTATATAAGGTTAGCTTAATTCCTTGACTGTATCAGCGATATGGGAAAAATATATATTTTCAATTAGGTTAAAAGTATATATCACCTATTTAGCGCAACCTTTTAGGGTACTTGGGAACCTAGTGTTAAGACATTCAGTTCTCATTAAGTCTTCAGACTTTCCCACTTTCCATCCAATGTCTCGACATTGCGAGTTGAGTGGCGAAATTCATTGCCGCGCTTTGCCTGGTTATCAGAGGTGGGAAATGAAAATATTAAATATATCACTCTCCCCGAATGGGATTTGAACCCACGACCGTCGCGTGTAATGTCGAACACTTGTGCCCCTGCTCGGCTCGTCATTTTTTCGATGACGCTGACGTGTCAGCTTTATACTGTCATTTATTATTTTGGTTTTAATAACAATAAACTTAAAATTAATAATAAATAAATGTTCAATTTTCTTTATTTCTTCGCTCTGGTGTCGAGGCAAAGCGCGGCGTTGAGTTCTGCCACTCAACACGCAATGCCTCCAAAAATTCGGCAGAAAGTGGGGAAAGGAGTGTCTTAACACTAGGTTCCCTCTGCCTACCCTGCTGTGTGCGGAATATAGCGTGAAGCTAATTTAATTTTTATTTTTTAAGTATCAATAAAGGTAGTCGAGCCTTAGCCTAGGTCTATGTATACTATAAGTCTAGGTCTAGAGCTAACTTACAGTACGCGATGCGAGTGGTGCGGCTGGGGTGCGCGGCGCACGCGGCTCGCGTTCCCCATCACGTCGCCTGCGCCCGCCACTGCCCCACACAGCACCTGGAAATTTTAATTTTTATATTAGAACATATATATTTTCCAAAACAAAAAATAGATATATTTATTTGATATGAAGTATTGAAGAAATAAATAGTAAATCCGACTGCCTGGTCATTAAACATTCCTTTATCTAAAATAGTAACAGTGTTTTTATTTATTACATTATTTTTTTTCTATTTCAAATAGTTACGAAAGTTGCTTTAGTCCATCAGGTGAATGGGCAGACTTATAAAGATGGTGAAATATTGAGTGCGAAGTGGCAATAACTTGTTATTATAGTTGTGATATAAATTCCTATCTATTTTTATGTACATGTAACGCTGATGGACCAGGTATAATTTATATAAGGGGTTATAACAATTTATATCATCCCAACTTTTTCATGATCAAGGATCACTTTTACATCTTTATTGGTAGCAGGGACCACTGTGCATGTAGGTATAATAATAAACTTAATTGTTATAATCAAACAAAAACTTCGCCTCGCTATTCCCAGTCATAAAATTAAAATCGTTCGCGGACCATATTAAGGCTTCTACGGAGCACTGGTGCTCCGCTGACCACTGGTTGGGAAGCAGTGATTTATATGAAAAATCCTTGTTTGAAAATTGCGACATTTATGGCGCAATTTTTAAATTGAATTCCGTCACTTAACACTCATGTCTTAAGAATTCGGCGGAAAATGGGAAACAGAGTGTCTTAGTGGGATCTCAAGTTCCGTCTACCTCACCTGCTTGTGCTGTACTGTACTTGTTGTGTATACAGTATACATATCGTATAAAGTTTAACTTCGTGGCGTGTGACTGTAAGCACTATGTCTGTAGGTTTGATTCCTAGTTTAGACGAACAAATTATTTTTAAATTCGGAGTGTCCTAACATTCAGTTTCATTCTTTTATTTCTCCACGTTGTCGTGATATACGCGTGATAAGGCGAGAAACTAAAAAAAATAGATTTAGTAATTGTTATAAAGTCTAGACTTTACATCGGCTTATAAGATCTAGATAATACATTATAAGTCTGTCACGTTATCCCTTTGTTAGTATGTCGTCTCAACAAATGAATTGTTTATATAATGACAGCGATATGATGAAAGCAAGGTTTTGTTTCCGCCATTAAATAGGGCGCGCGTCTTGGATATATATGAGTTGGTACATGTTGATGTCGGTTTGTCTGCTTGTTTACTGAATGATCTGTCTCTTAGTTTATGTAATACTGATGTACTGATTTAGTTCTTTAATATTTTTTTGTTGCTATTGGAAATGTTTTAGATTTGTATATTTCTTGAGAAAAGGTAGATACTAGGTTTTGAGGCCGTCGTCACGCAGCGGCACATCATCTGACTGTCTATATATATTTTCCGGCACACAGCAGGGTAGAAAGAAGGAATTTAATTTAAGGACACTCCGTTCAACATTTTTCATGACCTGAACCTATAACCATAGCTGAATCTATATCGTTTACATTCCCCCCCCCCCCTGTGCCACAACAGCCTCAATCTCAACCTATTTGGAAAAATTAATTATTTTCCCTTTTCTTTTTGCTGGTTACAGTATAAAGTGCCGCGTTAAGTTTGGAGAACGGAGATCTTTACGTTTTGTTCTTTTTGCCTATACATGAGATCAAAATAAATTAAATGCTTAAATGTGATATAAAAGTTTAATAAGTCTCCGCCCAATTCTCTATACATCATGTGTTTAGTGGCGGTACTTAACACCGCGGTTTATTTTGTTTTCAGAACGAGACCTCAATATTGGTATTTTCTATCTAAAAATAACCATACATCAAAATCGGAAGCAGATCAAAGTATAGAAACAGTAGTGGCATAAAACAACTTATACGACCATACACTGTCAGATCCAACGCTATATTTTATTGGAGCAACAAAGGGAGCTGACATCGAAATGCTGAAAGTCTCACATCGCGCGGTGTTTTGAAACGAGGCATGTCAAATTCTATACGTAAATGTCAGGATGTTTGTTTTCCTCTTGTATGGGGATGTAGTGTGTAAATTTTGTGATGTCAGTAGGTATTATGTTGAAGTCGTTGACTGTTGAGTACTAAAACGAAAGTTGTGTGTTCGATGCTTAGTCAGGGGAATATTTTTTTTTATTTTCTCGTTACTTTAATTTCTTTTCAATTATTTTTTACAATTTCAATGCGATGATTGTGGGTTCAAACACTCATGATTATAAATGGTAACTTTCATTTTCCCTGTGTATTTGATAAAGCACGACATCGAGTTCCACTGCTTAACACGGAATTCCTCCCCTCCGCGTGTCTGGACGTAGACGTGTTTCTAGATGCCCCGACAAATTTCTTAAAAATTGGACGGAACATTAGGCCTTTCCTATGCCCACCCCAATACATGGAAAGAACGTAGACTGCTTTTTTATATTTAAATAAAAAACATGATATAAGTTCCTTAAAAGAAAACCATATATGTATATATATAGATAGATATATAGATGAAGGTTCTCCAAGAAAAGGCATTTGTATAGGATGACACCATTACTATAGAAGTCCGGTTATCGGTAATATATTACATATGACATCATCGTAGTAATCAGATGTCAATATGATTATCATTTCTGATAGCTTCAATGTATACTTTTTTAAGACAAATATAGATTCAGCGGGATTCCTCAATTATTTGTCAGTAATCTCTAATTAAAATTAATGATAAAATATATCAGCTAAAATATAACATTATTTAGTAACTGAGTAATGGACACATTACATACAGCCGGAACTCCGCGGCGTAGAACACTGGCTTTTTTTAGGTATTGTACGAGAGGAATGATATTTATCTATTTAGGGAGGATACCCACTGTGGTGCTGGTTCTTTCCCAGTCCGATCTCATATTCTTGTATCAAAAATATTCATATATTCGCTATGGGGCCGGATAGTCTAAAACCTCTCATTGTTTCTTATTTTAAAATACTTTAAAATATCCGACCGAGAATGAACTGTGACGTGCACTATAGTGTGAATTCTCCCGAATAGGTAACGCAAACGAAGTTGTGAATTACTAAAACTATGTATTTTATACCGATTGAGCTAAATAACCAAGACAAGAGATAAGACTCTCTACTTTCTCTACATATCCGGTCAATTTTATGTTAAATGTTAAAATTTCAATTTACTTAATATTTACTATACTCATATTAATTTATGAAGGAATCGGGTTCCCAGTAGCGGGTGGAACGTGCTGCCCATGCAAGATTTGTTGTGACAGCCAAGCGGGCCGCGGTTGTCAGAGTCCGACCTATATCTTTCAATCTCTTTATTTATTAGAAACAGCGAAAGCCATACGAGAAAATTATTTCTACATTTAAAACAATACAAATACTTGTTTATATTGTGTTTCGCAACCGTTTATATTTTACCTAGGTACATGGTATAACCTAAGTGTTAGATTCTTATGCAAATTGAACGGATCGAGCTGTGTTTACTGTGTTGTATCTTGTGATGTTGGATGTAGGGTTGTGTGATTTTTTTTAATACTTTTAGTTATTTTTTTATTTCAGAGGGAAGTAGAACACTACTTCCCTGGGGAAGTGGAGTGTTTTTGTTAAAACACTCTGTTTTCCATTTAACACAAATTTCGAGATATTGCGTGTTGAAATTTTCAATCCAAAGCCGCGCTTTATTAATTTATCAACAAAACATAAAAAAAGAAACAAGAAATTTTCTTTCCTTACTAATAATATTGATTAAAAAACTATACTGTATAATTTTATTGCATTTTTATGAGTTACAAACTTAACAGATGTAACTTAACACTGTTATCCATTCAAATGCCTGCTACGAATAAATTTTCATTGATTTATAACCATTTGAGGAGATATGTAGGTTAAAGAGGAGCACTTAAAGTAGTATAACGCATATGTTATACAGACCGATAGTAAACGAAAATTTTCTTAAGCTTGGTTTAATCTATTCGAACTTTGAATTGTCGCGGAATAATTTTCATCATCATCATCACTTTGAAATTTCATCACTTTGAATGGGGTGAGTACATAGATTTTTTTTTTGAATTGGTGTCAAAACTGTTCATATTATAACTATAGCATCATTTTAGAAATGTAAAATCGAATTTTAGTCTGAATTGATTAATCCTGTTAGCGTTATTAGCTTTCTTCAAAGAGAGTACTCTCTCCCTCAGTAATTGCTAGCACTACGTGACTGCTGGTGTGAAAGCCGACGGTGGCAAGGGCGTACCCTGCGGGACTCGAACCTTAGGTTGCCGCGGTCGATCAGGCTGGGAACAATCTATAAATCTCTTCCGTTGTTAAGTGATAGTTTAGTAAAGTATTTTCTCACCAGAACCAAATAAAAATCCGCTACCATCACGTTTAGACAGACACGTGCTACGTGCATAAATGGAATTAGATTAAACTTAATATAAAATATATTGTTATCGAGATGATATTTGCTATAATTAAAATTTTATGTAAAATTACACATTAATATGTATAGTGCGCTGTTGTTTATTCGAAATGTAGACTAATTAGTATATTAATGTCATGAAGACATCGAACTATCGTCATATTTTTTAAATATTATCTTAATATAGAATCATAAAGAGTATTAGATGTTGAAATTTTTATTATATAATTTATATATTATTTAATTTCACGCTGTATGCGTGAAATTGAGTAAACAAGACGAACTACATTTTTTAACTCCATTTAATCTTCATTAATTTTCTAGACATTACGTGTGGAACTCAACGCCGTCATTTGTACCAAATATATGGTGAAATTGTAAAATAGGTAATATTTAAACTAATCTTATTTATAAGAGATACAATATGTAAATGATTGACGATACAATAATTTGCTTATCGTTGTATGTTAATTGTATAATTGAATACTAAACGTATTTTATCAGTGTATAATTAATATTAGTTATAATTTTTTTTGTATAATGTAATAAAATATTATTAAGTCTATATTAAAATAATATTGTATAAAATATTAGATGTTGAAAGTTGTATGACATAATTTATTTTTCAGCTGTATCCCGCAGATGTAAATAACCTAAGTGTTAAAACACTCAGTTTTATCTCCATTATTTTTCAAGATATTGCAAGCGGAACTCAACGCCGCCATTTGTACCATATATAAGACGGAGTGACATAATATTGTAAATGATTGACGATTCAATAATTGCCTTATCGTTGTATGTTAATTGTATAATTGAATACTAAAAGTTTTTTATCAGTGTATAATTAATTTTATTTTAATAGAAACGATAATAAATTAATATCCGTTATTACTATGTTCTATTTATTTATTGCGTATCTCAAAATATTGTGTAATTTTAATGTATTTTATGTATCTGTTGGAAATTGATTTGTCAAAAAAACTGGGTTGTGAATAATTTATGTACTGATATTGGATTAATTAAGATATTTTTTTATTTTATCATTTTTAAAGTGTTGTTCCACACTTAGGAAAGAAAGTACTTATTTAGAAGTTTACGTTTGTGAACGGCTTAGTGGTCACAACGCCTGGTCGGTTTCCAGGAGGTGCGGTTTGTTTTACAAAATACAATAAGTAAAAACTGTATTTAAATTGGTAAGCCCTTTTGGAGAGTAGTATTAATATTTTTTTATTAATATGCCTTCCATATACAGATAACGCTTATCTACAATTTTATTATACGTATAGATATAACACCCTCTATCAAAAGAATTACAGACTATAAGTGCTTCAATTTAAAAATCGGTCTGCCTAACATGCAATTTGTGGTCAATTTTTTTTAACGTAATATATATTTTTATGTACTTATTACGATTAAATGATTATATCTAATTTTGTTAGGTAATTTTAGGCCATCGTGGCACAGGGGCACAAGAGTCTGTAAACCCGACGGTTGTGAGTTTGATTTCTACTTAGGGTAATGTTATATTCAATATTTTAATTTATTTTTATCTTTCTTCTGGTAATGAGGCAAAGCTAGGCGTGGAGTTCCTTCACTCAATACGCAATACCTCCAAAATTTAGCGGAAAGTGGAGAACGAATTGTCTTAACACTACGTTCCCTCTGCCTATCTTTCTATGTGCGACACGCGTGAAGACTTTTATCTTAATGTTATGCAATTAAAAGTCGTCGTGGACCAGAATAGATGCGATGGTTGTGGGTTCGCTTCGACTAGATGCTTACATTGAAACTCATTGTGGCGAAATCGGGTGATAAATTGAGAAAGAAGTGTTTGAAACTATCTCTGCTAAACTTCTATTTAAGTTGTTTTGTTATTTAAAAGTTAAATACAGTTTTTAGAACGTTTTGATAATATAATCTTGATAATAAAAAAATACAAAAATAATAATAAATAAATCAGCTTCATCCCGCACAAAGCAGGGTAGGCACAGTTAACCTAGTGTTAAGACACTCCGTTCCCCACTTTCTGCCGAATTCTGGAGGCATTGCGTGTTGAGTGGCAGAATCTAACGCCGCTCTTAGCCTCGACACCAGAGCGAAGAAATCGAAATATAAATTAAGTAAATATTTCATCTCCTCGAGTGCGGATCGAACCCACAGCCAGTCAGTTTTAAAGTCACACTTCGTGCCACTGCGTTTCGACTGGCCTCCATCCTCCATCCATAACAATAAATAAAAATGTTAATTTACAAATATATTAGCCGACAACAGGTAGAGTCACCAAAAGATACCTAGCTATAACCGATTCTATCAAAATGTAGAATTGAATGACATTCCAACGATCGATGTCATAAAAATGACCATATCTTGACGACGCATTCGAATAGTATATTAAATATCGATATAACATCTTAAGCCTGTTTATTATTGGACTGTCGAGTGCTATAGGATATTAATTGCTTTGCTTCTGTTGTGTTTTTTATAAATATTGATGAAATTTGACGTCATTGTGACGGTATTGTTGTTGTTGATGGTTGCGGGTTCGGTTTCCACTTCCAAGCTTATGTTTAAGGTGCTATTTGTCGTTTTGGTATACATCATGCGGTGGTGAGACGATGTTTGCTGAATATGCTTTAAGTCAGACTCTAGCTAAATGGACAAGATGATGATTAATATAAAAATAGGTTCTATCTAGGTTCCTTTTACCTCCCCAGCAAAGTAATAAATATGCCGCAACATAGTGAATGCATAGCTAATGCTAAGACACTCCGTTACCATTAAGCTACTTCCGTTAAACCAAAATCGGTAGATATAGCGTGTTGACTGGCAGAACTCAACGCCGCAGTTAAAAAATACATGGGGTAATTTATAAGTTCTGTACGACAGAGCCCTAAAAGAACGATAATAAAAAAAAACATGTTAAAATATAATAGTTCACACATAATTTAACGTTAACATAATAATTAATTATTTAATTTAAATATATAAATATTAATCTCCATATGTATGAGCGGTAATATCCCAGTTACGACCTGAGCGATACCTCCAGTCTACCTATGGGGACATTACAGCATATCGAATGCTAAAAAATCATTAGATCTCCGGTTATAAATATTCATATGAGATGGTGTATCGCGTATTTGAATGTATTCTCACGTGTTTTTATTAGGTTTGGTTGTGAAATTATACTGCCCTACATAGTAATGTACGCAGAGGGAACCTGGGAACCTAGCGTTAAGACACTCCCATTAAGATATTTCCGTTCTCCACTTTTTGCCGAATTCTGGAGGTATTGCGTGTCGAGTGGCGGAACTCAACGTAGCGCTTTACCTCGTCACCAGAGCGAGGAAATGAAAATATTACATATTTAATATCCTCGAGTGGCAATCGAACCTACAACCTGTGGCGCTTAGGGGCGCGGATAAAGTAAAGCGTTTCCACTGAATAATGAAAATTATTTTGAGCCTTATCGATAAAAAAGTTTTTAAATAGCCTCGAATAATACCTTAAAAGGTTATCCCGTAACTATTGGACTGAGGACCGGATACGGAGGGCATTATTTGAAATAGTGCTTACAATGAAAAGTTTAAGTTTGAAGGCCATTGGAAGATTTTATTACATTTTTCATATATTTTTTAAAATAGACAATAAATCTTACATAAGTAGTAGATCAAAACATTCTGTCCCCTACCAACCATCGATTTTTTGAAATATAGCGTAAGTGGTGAAATTCAGTGAAAATAATTTTATAATTATTTCTCTAAGTGGGAATCGAACCCACAAATGACTCACTCAAAAGAAAAAAACTCATCGTATGTATAAACTCAAATGTTATTTATTTCAACTTATTAGTTGACATTTAAGCTGCTACGATTCAGGTAAATTTTCTCAGCAAAACCGATCTCTACCGTTCTAAAACCATCACGGTTCTCGTTTTAATCTCGACTAAAATAAACAGACACCGTTTCATATGAAAAAAAGGTTAAACACATTTAAAATAATGTATTCAAATATAAATTTTACTGATAGTAAAAGAATATTAATTTACACTTTATCCACTTACACTTCTATAAAATAAAAACTACATATAATAAGAACGTGATGGCTGTCTGTGTATAGAAATTATATGAAAAATATGCATTTATCAAAGTACTAGGACTCAAAATATTATTTTTTCTCTCTGTTTGTTTGTCTGTGTATTGTACTACTATAATGTTGTGGAGTAGCTCACATCGGCTCGCCACTACTGTATTTTGGTGAGTTATCTTACCTTTCCTGTTTCTTTATTTCATTCTGTTTATTTTTTCTATATATAATTTTCTCGCTCTGGTAACGAGGAAAAGCGTGGCTTTAAATTTCACCACTCAACAGGCAAATGCAAATAAAATTATACGGAAACGTGAAAGGAAGTGCCTTAATGGAAATGGAGTAACTCAATTCTAGGTTCCCTCTCTTCCTACCCTGTTATGCGCTGGTTACAACGTGAAGTTAAAAAAAAATCCTATCAAACACAAACGGAGTCACATTCACAGTTAGTAAAAAAATCTACGAGACCACGAATTAAAAAGATATATCGAAAACACTTTAAGTCGATAACACTTGATGAATCCAACATAATTGATCGCCTTTAGGTTATTTAATCGCAGTTAAGTTAAGTCGTAAACACGCTGTTAAATTTTTATATGCGGCTATAGAAGAAATTAACTGATAGAAGTACGTACGACAGGTGGTGAGGTTAAAGTCCTTAAAATGTACCGCTATAGGGAATGGTGTCTTAGCGAAATAAAATAGTACTTATTGGTGATTAAATGTATTTTATTAAATGCCTTGTGTAAATTGGGACGCGTTACATGGAGTCAAAGGTTAAATTAATTTTAATTTAGGTGAGTGGATAGATATCGGTTTTTTTATTAGCTTCACACACTTTTCTGTAGATTAGAGAGAGCTTAGTGTCAAGACACTTCGTTCACCGCACACCAAGACCAATTTTCGAGACATTACGTGGTTTTTTAGCTTCACTCTGTAAAACACACAGCAGCGTAGCAGAGGAAACTTTGGAAACTTGCGTTAACACACTCGGTTCCCATTAAGAGACTCGTTCGCTACTTACCGCTGAATTTTGGAGGCGGTGCCTGTTGCGTGGCGGAACGCAACGCCACTACAACAACGAAATGAAAATATTATTTTTTTCATTTTCTCGATTGGAAATCGAACCCGCATCCATCGCGCTTATAGTCGCACGTTTGCATTCTTACACCACGACTGTCCTCCTTAGTTGAAACATTTTAAACTGTTTTCTTTACGAAATTAAGTACAATAACTAAATAGTAAAATAATTAAAATTAAATCTAACTAAGTGGTTCTATTATGAAAACTTACGAGCAGGAAACTACAACAAGGTAGATCAAACATTGACTAATATGTGAAGAAACTCGCGTTCAATCCAATCGAAGTCTAAGTGAGGCTAAAGTTAATATTTATGTTTGTATTACAGAAGTTTCTCTTTCAATAGTTACCTTGTTACGCAGAATTTGAAGAGATGTAATGGCGGTTGGGAATATCTTTGATTTTTAATATTTTTTGTAAAGATTTATTTTTCTCTGGTTAAATAAATATGTTAAAGTTAAAATTTTTTAGATTGAGGCCAGTCGTGGCGCAGCGGCACGAAGTGTGACTGTAAAACCGACTGGTTGTGGGTTCCATCCCCACTCGAAGAGATGAAATATTTACTTAAATTTATATTTCCATTTCTTCGCTCTGGCGTTGAGGCAAAACGCGACGGTGAGCTCTGCCACCCAACGCGCAATGCCTCCAGAATTCGGCAGAAAGTGGGGAACGGAGTGTCTTTCCCAGGTTCCCTTTGCCTACCCGGTTGTGTGCGGGATACAGCGTGAAGCTAATTTAATTTTTAATTTAATTTAAAGTTTTTTCATGTTAAACGTTTTATCGGGGTATTTGGTATTTGGGGTAGTATCAAGCAGAGTAGCCAGAGAGAACGGACTGCTAAACTCTACGGTCTCTGCATACCTTTTTTACTTTAGCCACTCCCCATTGTCGTTACTATTTTTAAGGTACAAGATAAATGATGGCACTCAGATATCAAACTTGCAGACCAGAGCAAGGTTATGATTTATTTTGTGGATTCACTCTGAGTTCCGCAATAGAGGAAACCTGGGAACCTAGTGTAGACCACACTTTGTACTCGTTAAGACACTTCCGTTCCTGACTTTCCGCCGAATTCTGGAGGCATTGCTTGTCGAGTCGCGGAACTCAACGCTGCGATCTGCCTCGTTATTATGAAAATAATCTTAATATAATCATTCCCCAAATAGGAATAGTATCCACATCTGTGGCATTTACTGTCACACGCTGCCCCAGTGCGCCTCGACGGCCCTTTTACATATGTCTCAATAATAAAGTAAAAGTTAATTTCCTTAATAGTCACCTACAATACAATATTCAATACAATACAACTAAATTATTGAACATTAGATCACAGTGTTTGACAACTTCATCAATACAACAATACATTGAAAAGGCTAAGTAAGCCGTGTTTATTCGAAACCCACCCACTAAAGTACGTACTAAAGTAGCTAAATACGAGGTAACGATGTGATTATTATATTATGTTTTATAGAACATGATTTAATTTTAGTTTTGCCGGCACTTGTGTGTGTTTACAATGTTCAAGAGGCCGTCTTGGTGCAGTGGTTGTGGTGTAATGCGACGGTTGTGTGTTTGGAAGAATTAATTATTTTTATTTCTCTAACAAAACAAGGCAAGACATATTACGATATTGAGTTGTGTCACGAAATACACAATGTCGAATTATTTAGGGGAAAAGGGGGGTGGTGTGTCTTAACTCTAGGTTCCCTATTCTTACCTTATAACATGTAGCGTGAACCTAAAATAATTCAAGTTTAGTATTTTATTAGTACGTTTAACTTTAAAATTTGAATATTAAATTAGTAAGTGCTTTGGTTATTTAAAATAAGCCATATTAGGTAAAAATATTTTACAATATTATTTAAAATATCGCTTAATTTTTTTTGTGACAAATTACATAGTATTCTTGTATGTAAAATGTTCTATGATTTATATCTAAAATGTAGATCAATCACGTCAATAAGAAACGTCAGAAAAATTTCCAATGCAAATCAAAACAAATCAAATATAAAATTATTACAAGCAAATTTTATGTACTATAAAAATATTTAAAGATTTAATGTGCATCCTTAAGTCGAGTAATAAAATGAATATTAGATTAAAAAAATCAGTTTCACACTGTATCCCGCATACAGCAAGGTAGGCAGATTAAACCTAGTGTTAAGGCAGTCCGTTCCCCATTTTCCGTCGAGTTCTGGAGGCGGGAGGAGGAAGGAAGAAATGGAAATATAAGTGTAAATAAATATTTCATTTCCTCGAGTGGGGATCGAACCTACAACCAGTCGATTTTGCAGTCACACTTAGTGTTCCTGCGCCACGACTAGCCTCTCACGACTGGACTATATTTGGTTTTTTCATTCTTATTTATCTTTTTAAACCAATAATGAACTTTTAGTTTTCATTTTGCGTTTTCAAATAAATATTTTATAACGCTGTTTGATTTACATAATTAACAACTACATTACTGGTAATGAGACAATGCGCTGAGTTCTGCCACTCTACACACAATGTCTCCAGAAATCGACAAAAAAGTGGGTAACACAAGTGTCTTAATGGAAACACATCTTACTGCCCTATGCCTACCCTGCGAGATACAGCGTGAAGTTAAAAAACACTACATAACCGTTGTAAATTAGATAATCCACCACCAAATTACACCACGGATTATGGTGGTAACCGACACCACTTCAGTACCCTCCAATACCGATATTGAGTTTAAATAAATCTAACACAGTCAAAACAAGCTGTAAAATCACTGTTTGTGCGTATTAAAATTTTATTTCATCCACTTTTATAGCAGAGATAAACTTTGACTTTACGTTGCCAGCCAAGTCCGAAGTGATTTACGATCGCTTTTATATTCTACCTATTGGTCTCGTTTCTAAGACAAAATTATCACCCTTAATCCCTTTTACGTATAGTTTATTGAGATTTCGTTTTGTTCACTGTTACTATAATATAGTGTACTTGGTGTTTTACCTACATATTAAACATAATCGTTCATAAGAAATGTTATTTAGACACCTTTTTAGGACTCGAAGCTGTGTGGCGTTGTTGTAAATGCGTTGGTTGTGGGTTTGTTCCCTATTTGGGGAATGATATTTACACTATTTTCGTTGCTCGCTTTGATAGGTATAAAGGCGCGGCGTTAAAGTCCGCCATTCAACACAATGTCTCGAAGATTGAGCGTAAGCTGTGGAACGGAACACACGTTCCGTAGTAGTACAGACTTACTAGTGTTAACTAGGTTTTTGAGACATCTCGTGAAAATATCGCCCTGTCCTCTTATCAGAGCGAGAAAATAAAAAATGCCAATACGCCTGCAACGCTTCTCTTCATCATTATGATGAAAGGATTACCAAAACAGAAGCTAACACTTGTTGAAGCGTGCGAAACACTTTAAATAATGATAAAAGACGCCGCTCACTGAAAGGTCGTTGTAACTTGGCTATCATTGTTGGTCGCAATAGTTATGTTAGACTTGGATTTATAAGCTGTTTGTTTTTAAAGGGCGTCGAGTATCAGCATAAATTGTGGAATGCCATGCCATGGTATTTACATTGTTTTAATGTGATTTTGAATGTTGCTTTTCGTTGTGAGACGATTATAAATATTTTTTAAAATATCTTTTTTTTAAGTATAAATAAGGTTGTCATGTCAACGGCGTAGCGTCGTTTGTAAGTTCTATTTCCACTCAGTGGAATAAATTGTTTTCATTTCTTTACTCTGGCAATAAGACAAAGCGCGGCGTTGGGTTTCCATACTCATCACGCATTATTACACGAAAAATTTACTTAAATTTATATTTCCACTCAGTTGAATTTTGCCTCTCAACACGCAATGCCTCCAGAATTCGGCACAAAGTGGGGAACGGAGTGTCTTAACATTAGATTCTCTCTGCCTACCCTGCTGTGTGCGGGATACAGCGTGAAGCTGATTTATTTATGTTGCGTGGCATATAGGATGTTTTTTTATAATATTTAATTTTAAACATTAGAAATAACATCAGTTTGTAATATTAAGCAAACATTATAGATAGACGTCCCGCCATAATTAATTAACACTAAAACGGTACACGCAGTACGTAAATCGAGAAACTATTAAAGATCGTTGGAATAAATCAATTAAAATGTCAGTGCCGATCATAACGTGGCTGACAGTTTATAAATAAAGCCATAGAGTGTCAGTTACGAGGAATGGCCATGTGCAAATTCGATTCGCATCTTATTTAACTTTCCTTTATTTTTCTTGTCTGTATCGCCCATATGACAGGGTAGGCAGAGGGAAACCCACTTTCACAGTAGAGAGATTTCTCGAAATTCCTGCATATAAAGGTGCATGGAACCTAATAGAAAAGTGTATAAACAATGATTATAATAAAATTACTCTAGGCTAGAGGGCAGTCGTGGCTCACGGGTCCAAAGTGTGTTTGTAAACGCCAATGATTGCGGGTTCGATCCCCACTCGAGGAAATGAAATATTTATTTAAATTCATATTTTCATTTCTTCGCTCTGGTATTAAGGAAAACCACGGCGTTGAGATCCGCCACTTAACACGCTATGCCTAAAAAATATGGCGGAAAGTAGGGAACGGAGTGTCTTAACACTAGGTTCCTTCCGCTTACTCTGCCGTGTGCAGGATACAGCGTGAAGCTGATTACTCTAGGTTATAGCTAAAAAAAGGATCTATGCTATTTCTTCGAGCCTCATGTCTATGACGAGCCCCACGCATTTTGTGACACCCGCTATTGCAGCTTGATGGTCATTCGATAATATTATACAGACTGTAGATGTAATATAAATTACAAAGAGACAGTGGGAGTGATTTATTTTATTGTTGATTAAATTTAAACACCATTTTCGTTGATGTCATATTGTTTTTGATTTATTTTTGTAATGTGTTTTTTTTTACTTCGACGGTCAAGGAAGCGATGATTGGATATCGTGATGAAGGATGATAGTCCAGCGACTTACCACCAAGAAAGTTCAAGATCATCAGACAGCAGAATTTGTCAACACAAGCATTGCCTTTTCGCAGGGGAGAAGAAGAAGTTCTCGTTTTCACCTTATGACAATAATAATTGCACAAAAATGTCTAATTATTAGCCTAAAGCTAAATAATTACTTTAGACTAGATTCGAACCCACAACCTTTAATGTCAATTACTGTACTACTTAACACTATAAACTCATTATCACATCCATCATTTTAACTTTCTATAAAATTTAAAGAAAAAAACTGCGAAATAAATGAGCTACACCAATAATTTTGTGTTACGTCCAAATAATCCCACAACGTCAGATTATTGAACAAGAAGACCGGTAATCGAATCGGTAACCAAAATAAATTTAAATGTCACATTGCAAAGTTAATAACTTAAGGATCGGTGTCTGACGGACAGATCCGTTCGGCGTGAATAATTGTACGTCAAATACGAGCTTTTAATCCGTGGAAAGGAGGCGTCGTAAGTATTGGTTTCGATGCCAATTTACAGGGACATATTTGTATGTCCTGTGCATATTAATATATATACTAACCTTTATTCACTATAAGCGTATAAAAATATTTTTTTTATAATATAACTGAAATTTACTAAGAGTTGGGTTGGGTGCACAAAAAGAACCCAACTGCAGGGTGGAGGTTACTAATTTTCTGCAGCATGGTAGGCAGACGTAACATGGGACACCTAGTGTTAAGACTTTCCCCATTGAAACACTCCGTTCCACAATTTCCACCGAATTTTGGAAGTATTGCGTCTTGAGTGGTGAAACTCTATGCCTTGTTTTGCTTCGTTAGCAGAGCGGGAAAATGAAAATATAAAATGTCACCCTCAGAATCCACCGTCCATCAGTTTGTGCCCCTGCGCTAAACGGCTTCCATCTCGACCGACGGTGGGTTCCATTGCAATATTAAACTATATAATTATATTAAAACGTAAATCTATCTATATATGTAAAATCTAAAAGTACCTTAAACTAGAACATTAAAATTAAAAGATAAATATATACGGCATTACTTATACGAACAAAGAGAGATTCCAGCGTAATATAGGTCACCTTATCGTACAAATTTCACCTTAATACTTTTATTTATTTATATTTGCTTAGGAATCATATAGCTTGATAAGAATGTAAGCCACAACACGAACTCATTGCGGTATTTCGGTATTGCATACAGGAAAAAATATTTGATACGTTTAGATAGAGAGAATCTGGTGTTAAAATAATCAGTTCTTCATTTTACATCTCTGTTCGATTAAACTTATTGCTACAATTTGCTTTACCAAAGCGATTAAATGAGAAGAATTGGCTCGCATAAAAATTAACCCACAACGCAATTGTTTACAGACAAACGTCACTGTAACATCTTTTTTATTCGAAGTTTCCAATGAAACTCACACATAGGGTAGGCAGAGGGAACCTGGGAACTTAGTGTAAAGACAAATTACCGTTATTAAGACTCTTCCGTTCCCTACTATCCGCAGAATAGTCGCTTGTGGCATTGAATAGTGACGTAATTAAACGCCGCATCTTGCCTCGTCACCAGAGCAAGCGACATAAAAATATTAAATATTTCAGTCTGTGGCAACCGAACCCAGATCGTCGCATACAACCGCACCCTTGTATTCCTGCGCTACGACAGCCTCTTATATTGTAATGCTCTAACAAAATACAGTACGTGAGTCATTCATTAAATATCCAAACGTGAACTGGTGACATTGAATTATGGGGAACGGGATTAATATACGAGATATACGAGTGTGTAGACGCCCTTTATCTCATTTCCTTACCGCCCTTTTTAGGGTTGGTACTTATTACTTATTTAAAAATATATTTATTGTTTGGCTAACCCTAACGTCTGGTCAATACTAGAGTGAGCCACAGGGCTGCTTCTATATTATATGTAGGTCAAGATTTTAAAATTTTATTATTATATGTATTGTAGGTTCGATTCCCACTTGAGGAATTGAAATAATTCATATTTATTTTCATTTCTTCGCTCTACTGCCAAGGCAAAGTTAGACCACTCAATACGCAATGCTTTTTGAATTCGGCGGAAAATAGCCAATGAAATGTATAAGCACTAGGCTTCCTCTGTCTACCCTGCTATATATAACTTTCACCTTATTGCATGTTAAACCAAAAAAAAAATACTTAAGTCCTATATTGTAGAGGGAGTCGAACCTCAACATTATTTCCAACCCTGTTTTAAAGCCGCATATGAATCAATAAGAACATCAGAGCTTAGAGAACTTTGAATAATGGAACTCAAAGTACGCGATCACATTAAGTTATCTTTATTATAATTTATATCCATTTATTCCCATTTATTTGGACGCTACACTCAGTAATGAGAGAAAGTCCGGTGTTAATAGAACTTTTACCTAAATTAAAATTTATTAATGGGTTTTTTTGTTGTTTAAAACAATTTTTTGTTACAAAATATTTTCAAGATAATATCATATTGTTGGAAAATGGAGTTAAGCTTTTGACCTACTGAGCTTTGACTTGGTTTGATGATTAAAAATGGGCTTAAGGAGAAATTTTGTTTTTAAAACAACTTCGAAGCCATTGCGGTACATCGGTAATCGTATGAGTGTAAGCGCGACGGTTCTACGTTCCATTTCTACTCGAGGGAATTAATAATTTTCATTTTGTCGTTTTGATGTGAAATCTGTATTCAAGTTGTCATGAAGATAAATGCATATTCGATGTATCTTAGGTTATACGAAGTAACTAGACATTATGGACCGAAACTTTTTTTCTGTTTCGATGTAGTTGCATGTAACTTTCATAAATTATTTATGAGAGAGTAGAGTAGATTAGATATAAAATTGAATATACAACAAAACTGAACACCTATTTGTGGCAGATCAGTATATTCTTTATTAAAAAACAGATTCACGATTTTTGCTATATAACAGGGTAGAGAGAGGGTTAGACACGCTCCATTAGCTACTTTCCGCTGTATTTTCAAGGAAATGTGTGATAGGAAGCGTAACTCAACGCCGCTTTTTGACTATATATTATTATATTTTTATGTTTTTGTTAAGCTATGAGTATCTTTTTGTCTTAATCACTAGTACGTAATATAATGGGGAAAGTATACCATATATATTCGTAATAGATTCTTATAGTAATATAACTCGATTTCTTATCGAAACTAAGTTAAGATAATATTTTGTTATCTATTATCTATTTACTTGTAACTGTACAAAAATGAACAGGTTCATGTTAAAATTACTCAAGCGGTATGTAACTCAGCGGGAGGCAGCATTGCCTACTGAGACGGAAATCGTGGGTTTGATAATTGCAGTTTTAAAATGTTAATATTAAATTTATAATAGGATAAATATATAAATAATTTTCTATATAACAAGAGCTGCTGACGAAACTTTCTGGTTAGCTATGCCGTTCCCTACTTTTTGAGACATTCACCCGATTTTTGAGACATTGCGTGATAAGTGGCTATCAATGACTTGTTTTTCTTACCATAGAGAGTAAAAGTAAATAATTGCTAAATTAATTAATTTCTTTAAGTGATCTACAAATCTACAACCTCAACGTATAAATATATATTTTTTAGCGTAACGCCGCCCCACACATTGCAGGATACGCAGAGGGAACCAATAATTAAGACACTACGTTCCCCATTTTCCGAGTATAAATATAGCATTAAAAATTAAATACGAATAAAAATTATGAATAGCATTATTGCCAATTGAAAATAATATGGCAAGGCGTTCGTACATAAAAAAACGATCTCACAAGCTAAGCCCGAGATACGCAAAGCGCGTCTATTTGTTGTGTGTCAGAAATTAAAATTGATTTATAGCACATTGCGACATGCGGTGTCTTTGTATGGATTAAATGGAGAGTTTTATGCGGGAGTGATTTAAGAATGTATTAATTAGTTTTTAAATATTAAAACCTCTATAATTTATATTATAAAGTTGAAATAATAAATTTGTTTGGTTATACGCGCTAATCACAGTGCTACTTGTTCGAATTGAAAAATAAAATGTTAATTAAAAACTTTTTTATAGTTTTTTTTTTTTCTTTGTGTTTTAAAATTCAAGTTCTTTTCATTTAATACCTATACTAGGTAGGTTTCGCGAAAAATATGTAGTTAATCCGCCATTTTGTTGCGGTGACCATTTTGGGTTAATGTATTGATTATAATATAGGTATTGATTATTTGTAATTTCATTGTCGTCATAACTGAAGTTGTGATACAAATTTCAAAAAGTCAACATTGTCTAAGGAGTCTTAAATAACATAAATTCATAATAATTTATATGCGCTCAATTTTTTTATGTATCTACAGATCTGCAGATAAGTCTGCTGCTTGATATAATTTCATCATAATGTATTTTGTACAATTAAAATTTCAATGAAATTTTTTTATGACCAAGCTGTAACGACGTTTTTTTAAGCTTTATGGTATATTCCTTTGGTCACTGAGTATCGCTCAATTTTAGAGATGAGAGTGTTGAGAGATGGTGTTCAAATAAGAATTTGTAATAAGCCGCGGCGTTTGCCAGGAAATCAAATATTATTTGCTACAAAAAACTGTATTTTAGTGGGACTGAATCAACAACCATCGCTCGATGAACTAACAATCCACTTTGGTGACGCGTGACAGAGGCCGATTGTAAGACGCTGTACCACGTCAAAACGACGGTCTCAACTTTAAGGAACTTTTGAAATTATTATATTATACTCGCCTATATTACATAACCACATCCAAACGTGAGTTATGCTTTTATTTTTCCATGGAGCCGCTAAAGTGGGTGACAGTATAATTTAACTGTTTCGCAGTGTGTCGGGATTAATTGAAACTTTTCATCTAAATATAAAACTATTAATGTATGTTTGTAAGGCATAAATTGATAATTTATTTGGCGCTGTATATTATTTCGCTATGGCGGTGTAGTGGCACGTCGGGCTGTAAAAGGGATGGTTGAAGATTCGGTTCCCATTCGGAAGAGTGAATTAGTTTTCTTCTCTTGTATGCACAAGGCGCGTCGTTGAGTTCCTACACTCATCACGAATCCTACCGATGGTCGTTCGTTACTATGGTAATTATTAAAATAGGTTTTCTTTGTCTAGCCTGCTAGGTAAGATAAAATGTGCAGTTTAAAAAAAAATGGCGCCTAATTGACTTGAGGTTTTTGGATTCCAATTCTAATTGTAGAAAAAATATTTATGTAAGGTTTTAAGTTTTACCCTACCTCCTGTTTCTACAAAGGTGGTAATAGGTATCACTAGCTACTCTGATCCATTAGAATGACATCCTACTATGCATAAAAATAACAATAAATCACATTAAAATAACGTTTTTTTTAGGAAATACATACATCTACAATTGCTGGTCATCGATGCTAACCAGCTAACCAGATAACCAACTGGCAGCAAAAGCAAAATTTCGTAAATCGACATATAATAGCGTCTCAACTCACCATTCACCATCTAATCCTCACCTAAAGACATGAATGGCCAATGTTTATTCTCATTTACCAAATATATTTACAGAGACGCTTCCCCAAACCCAAAGGGTCCGTCATCTCCAATATTTGGGTACAACGTTCAAATACATTCAATGGTGCATGTGTACATTTGCCTACACCTTGCGGCATGGGATTCGATTTCCTGTTTGTCCACGATAAGGGCTTCAACAAACAATGTAGGTATGTTAGTTAACACGGCTTGGACACCCGCATTATTACTTTCTACATACTTACTATTAAACGTTGATGATAATGATATGTTTATTTTGTAATTTGTACACTTTTTGTTCTTTTGTTTTTCAGCCATACGCACGTAGAGGGAACTTAGTGTTAAGACACTTCATTCCCCACTTTCTATCGAACTCTGGAGGCATTGCGTGTTGAGTGGTGGAAGAAATTGAAATATAAATTTAAGTAAATATTCCACCTCTTCGAGTGGGGATTCAACCCATAACCAGTCCATCTTACAGTCTCTAGTACTAGTACTAAGTTGTATAATATTATAATATATATTGTTTTATTCGTTATATTATGTTATTTGACTTTAACTTTGACTTTATATCATATTAGATGAATCAAAACTCTTACAGTGCTTAGATAATTAAATAACCAAGAGTAACTTTCTGGTTTTTACAAACATCAAGAAAATATTTACAATATGAATAATTTTTATAAATGATAAGAATAAATCTTTATTGATTTAATCGGAATGTAGACGCGATAATAGGTTGAGACGCCGGTATCCGTTTTTGTTTGGCTACTTGTGTTTTTCCGCAATTAAATATTATATATATTATATGAAATATTTGCCTTGTAATTCTGTTACTATGTATTGTTTTAGATAAATATAAATCTATACTACTTCTAATATTATAAAATTAAAGTTTGTTTGTCTGACCACGCTTATATCAGGAACTATAGTAACGTAACTGTAAAAAGGGTCACTTTTTCGTATTATACTCGATTTTTAGTTTCTACATTAACAGGCGGGCGAAGCTGCAAGGAAAAGATTCATATTTAAAGAGGATGAAGTACAGTAGAAACTCGATTAACTGGACTAATTGTTGTCCGTAGGCATTCGGATAATCGAAAATCCGGATAATGAAAAGTATGGAAAATCGTCTAATCGTAAGTATGCACAGTGATGTAAATTTAATTAAAACAAGTAATACATAAAGTGAAAATCAATGTTTATTAAGATATCTTAAGATGTACGACGAATAATTGGTTCATAATATGTATTTGGCAGATTCGACACGTTCATGCTTGCGTTGATACGACTTGTAAAATTTAATACAGTTGGTCTGTAGTCCGGATAATCGCGAATCCGTATAACTGAGGGCCGGATAATAGAGTTTCTACTGTATTTAAAATTTTAGTTTAATATTGTTGGCGTTTACCTACTGAAAGTAAAGTCTTAAACGTTCAACAATCAGTTTTATATTATCTACGTATTATGTACGTTATAGTACGCTACGTACGTGAACAGGGGGAACCTAGTGTTAAGACACTATTTTCCTGCTTTGTTGAGTGGCGGAACATGATGCCACGCTTTTGTTGTTGTTTTGTTTTACCAGAGCGAAAAAATGAAATATTGAACATTTCATTACTACTAGTAGCGCATTTGTGTTATAAAAAGTAATATAAGTTCATTAATTTTTTTAACGTAACTAAAAACATTAAAAAAAAGTTCTATACAAATAGTACTCAGCGTACTTTCATTTTCCTATAAGATTAAAAATTACAAACTAAATTATCTTTTACTATGCATTATTAAGATATTCTATATAAAAAATTTGGCGGGTTTGTCAACCTGAGGTATTTTATCACAAGAATGTATCTTATCAAAACAATGATAACTTTATAGTCAATTGGAAATTATAGAACATTTAAGTGAATGGAAAAATTCGCCAAGATCTTAACCGGTGTAAAGAAAGAAATAAAATTTTTTTTTTCACGCATGGAACAGGACAGGCAGTGGAAACTTATTGTTGTGGACACTCCACGTTTTCTGCGGTGGTGGTAGTAAATATTGCGCATTATACTAAAAAGCCTTTTTAAAACTAAACTAACTTCACGCTTTATCCCTAGCGGGGTCGTCAGAGAGAACGGAGCGCCAAACGCTACGGTGTAAAAGCCTTTTTTTTACTATTTAATTTTTGATTAGTACGTTATGTTTAAAAAAATTGCGCAAAGAAATAGTCAATAGCCTATTCACATACACTCTTCGCCTATATCTCAAATACAGAAAATTAAAAAGAAAAAACAAAAATAAAATACTGTTTTTCTTATCTTTTTAAAATTATTTATTTTTTGAAGAAATTATTTATTTTTCACATTAAAATGTTATTATATATTATGTAATTATGATAAGTAATAAACATTTGTTTTGCTGCCAAAAGGTACAAAAACACTTCGCTGAACTCCGTCAGTCAGCAACTAATAAAGATTAGACCGAATCGGGAAACAGAGTGTCTTGACAATAGGTTCCCTGTTAGGGGGCCGTTTAAGTATTAAGTAAGCACTGTATAGGGTACGGGGGGGTCTTGGGTTTGCTTATTTTTGACTGTTCAGTGAAATATTTCTAAGAGGATTGCTTATATTTGATGACATAGGGGAGGGGAGGAGGGGGGGTCAATAATTGTAAAAAAACTGCTTACGTAATACTTACGAACGGCCCCTAGGAGATGAGATAAAATGTGAAGCTATAAGTATTTTTGACACTATCAAACATTTTGTACTACTAGAAAACTACAGACACGTGGTCCATGAATTTTTTATCTTATTATTATATAATTTTCTTGTCATATACATCTATTCATTATATTATTATTTATATATAATTATGATACACGATAAGAAAATATTGGTATATGTTTTATTTTAATTTTTATTGTTATTTAGAACTTAGATGGCATCTAGGCAAGTTTTTAGTTTTATAAAAGTATAGGTATGTGTAGAGAGTTCCGCCACTCAACACGCGAGGCCTCGATAACTCAGCGGAAATGGGGAACGGAAGTGACGTAACAGGAACGGAATTTCTTAACACTAGCGTTCCCCTATGTGTGGGAAGATACAACAAATCTTGAATTATTGTAAGACATTACGCTATAATAAAAAAAGGAACGTGTGTTTATGTATTACTAATATAAGTACTACTAATTTATTTCCGCGTACAGTTCACATGATTATGTAATATAGTAAATGGTGGTAAATTGGTTGATTTATCATATAATTTGACAAATGCGATAGTCAGTCACAATAATGACAGTGGAGGTCAGTGTCAGTGTCAGTGTCAGGTTCAGCACCGCGGTCGTGATTGGTTTTAGTTCATACTGGTATGAGGCCGGGTCACTCTAGGTAACGCGTCGTGACAACGCCCTAGGCTTCCTGCTACGATGGTTTTGTTTGTTTTTTTTTTGGTTTCACGCTATGTCCAGCATATGGAAAGAAGAGAGAGAGAATTCGGTGTTAATATATTCCGTTTCCTCACGTAGTGTACAATTTTCGAGACAATTCGTGTTGGATGTGGGAACTGAACGCTGCGCCTTGATTATTTTATCTGGCGAAGAAATTAAATTAAATTGTTTACCAGAGTTGGAATTGAACCCACAAGCGTCGTGCTTACAGTTAAACGGTGTGACGCTGCGTCAAGACGCTATGGGTCCAGTTACGGTTGTTTTGTACAATGTTATAGTAAGTCGCTGATATTTAACTAGAGGAAGAAAGAGTAAGATTATTTTTATTTTAATTTGAGAGAGTAAAAAATATATAAAAGAAGCTTTAATTTAAAATAAAGAAATGTTAAAATCCTTGTATAATATATCCAAAAAGAAAAAACGTGTAACTTATTCCTCCTCAAAAACTAAAAAATAGTTTTTGATTTCCACCGAGTAATTTTTAGTTTTGCGGCCCTGTGACTCAAAGAGACTGTATGACAGTGATAGTGTATGACTGTAAGCGTCACGGTTACTGGTTTGATTCCTACTCGGCATTTATGAAGCGTTGTCGTTTCCTCGCGCTGTTCGGACAGACAAAGTGCGGCATTGAGTTCCGCCACCAACACGCAACATCTACAAAATTAGGCAGTACCTACGCTGGGAACGTAGTGTCTTAATACAACATTCCCTTCGCCTACCGCGAGACGAGGGAAAAAGCACTATCTTTTTAATTTGTAATGAAGTTGATGTATTAAATAAACTAACGTAATTTTTATTAACTGAACCTCCATTTTTAATGGGTTCAATTTGTTATTCACTCAGTGACGTTACAAATTTGACACCAGATACGGAAGATATAGAGTTAAGGAGATATGAGTTAAAATAACGACAAATTAATTAGATACATTCCGGAGTCTTAGTTTATGACATCTCTACGTTTGTTTTTAGTTCAGTTATTAGTTCAACACATTAGTTTGATATGGGAACATCGATTTACCGTTTTTTTTTCTTAATGTTGTACCATCACATGTGGAACAAGTTTATGTATATCAATTTACAGCTTCCCGCCTTTTTCCGTATAGCAGAGGAGGTAAAGGGAATTAACTGTTCATATGTTATAGAAGAGTCATGGCGCAGGGGCGCGAGGGTGTGTCTGTAAGCGCGACGGGTTCTGGGTTCGATTCCGACTCAAAGAAATGAAATCTTTAATATTTTTAATTTTTTGTTGTTTGTTTAGAGGCAAAGCGCGTTGTTGAGTAACGCCGCTTAACACGTAATGCCCACAGAATTTGGCGGAAAGCGGAGAGCAGAGTATGTAAACTATTAAATCTAGGGTCCCTGTGCCTACCCTGCTACATGTATACAGCCTTAAGCTAAAAAAATAAACAATACATTCGCTCTTTTCCGCCCAATTTTTGAGACGTTACGCGTTGAGTGGCATAAATCAACGCCGCTATTTGTCAGCTTGTTTCATCTTACAAACATTATATAAGCAAAAAAAAATCCCTTCCCCTTCTCTATCTTCTTTAATTTTCTTAGCATAACTCTGTATTTATAATTTATATGAACATAATATTAATAATGTATGAAATATGATTATTACTAGATGTATTACTAGCATAGAATGCATACAGTAATAAAATTTCGATTATCAATTCTAAGGCACAATAAGGAAATGATATAAAATTTGTTTGACAGTATACATGGATGATCATAAATTGCGAGTCGTAAAATATGGCGGAGGTTATTAACGTGAAATATGTTATTATACATTTTGTTTAGTAAGCGGTTCTAGGTAACTTTCTGGCATGTGGTGGTCTCAAGTCTGAGATCGATATTGAGATGCTGTTTTCATTTATAAATTAGATATAGAGGCCAGTCGTAGAGAAGGGGCGCAAAGTGTGACTGTAGAACTGACTGGTTGTGGATTCGATCCCCACTCGAGGAGATGTAATATTTATTTAAATTTATATTTTTATTTCTTCGCTTTGGTGTGGAGGCAAATGCGCGGTGTTGAGTTCTGCCACTCAACACGCAATGCCTCCAGAATTCGGCAGAAACTGGGGAACGGAGTGTCTTAACAGTAGGTTCTTTGCCTACACTGCTGTGTGCGGGATACAACGTTAAGCTGATTATTTTTTTTTGTATGCAATGTAAATACAACTGCATCTCAAGATTGGATTCAGTCTTTTTTTAGCTTCATGCTGTATCTGGCAACTAGCTTGGAAGGCAAAGTAGCTTCAAATTCTGAAGGAATGTTGTGTTGAGTGGCGGAACTCAATGACGCACTTTGCCTAAGCAAGTGCGAGTGGGAATCGAATCAACATCATCAACTATCGCGTTTACAGTCATACGCGTGTGCCGCTTGCGCCACGACTGGCCTTAAACTCCGGCTTGAGAGCGATTTATAAATATGCGCGTTACTTAATTGTCTTGTAAAGAAAATGGAAACTCCAAAATCACTTTCAGTAACTAAGTTTAACAATATATAGGTACTTGATATTACATTAGTTTTTAAAAAAATAATACATGCGAAAATAACCAAATTTGTTGGCAAACCGTAAGTTTATCTGAAATAGAGATTTCTTAAAATCACTAATCATATATTTAAATAACTTATATAAAAAAAGTATAGAAAAGCATAAAAAAACTCATAATTATAAAGAAAACGATTCCAATTGCATATTGAGCGGCAGGACTCAACACCGCGAAGAGCTACGCCCGACCTCTATCTTTTTAAACTATACGCTCGTCTCATAATAGATTGACAACTATTTTTGAATGATTATCTTTTCATATTTAAACAAATGATATTATGTATATGCGATAAAATGACATATTCAAAAAACGGTTTTTTTATCACAATCTATATAAATAATTATGTAGCTGTTAATTTTAAGTAACGTCGTGGCCCGCCGGCACAATGTATGTCCAAACGCGACGGTTGTAGGTTTGATTCGCGATTAGAAGAATAATTTGTTTTCACTTATTCGCAATAGTAATAAGACAAAGCACGGCGTTTAGTTCCGCCACTCAACACGCAATGTTAGCTACCTTGATATCATAAGCGAACATACAATCTTCGCATCTTGACGGCTAGTTAGTAATATTTCTATAATTAATTATCATATCAATATCGATTTTAATCGATTGTCGACGTCCTTAACTAAACTGTTGGTGGTGAAACGATCAATCGGTTGATACGTTCACACTTAACTCATAAATCAAGTCTATCGATTATAACTGACTTTGACCCCGTATAGAACAATGGGCCAATGCATTGACCTTTATTGTACTATATGCGATATTATTTACCATTTCATAACTTGTGATGCATTTTTTTTATATTATGCATTTTTTATCTGTTGTTGTTTTGCAAAGCAGGCAAAAGCAAAGCTTTGAATTTCGTTAATATCATTTCTTTTAATTAATAATTATTTAACTTTTTTTTTAGTTTCACACTTAATTAGATACTGGAATATTTAGAAAATACGTCCTAGATGCTATTAGAGAGATATCCAATAGTAAAAGAGTAGGGCACGGCCCTTGTTTTAATTCGTAGGCGCTTGTAATTTAGAGACGTATAAAACGATGCTAGCAATGGAAACGTAATATTTTATATTATTCCCAAATATATATATATATATATATATATATATATATATATATATATAATAATTGAGATTTATAATTTAACGAAAGTTAGGTACTATTTTTTGCATCTTGGTTATCTAATAACTGAGGCCAGTCGTGGCGCAGTGGCACGAAGTGTGACTGCAAAACCGACTGGTTGTGGGTTCGATCCCCACTCGAGGAGATGAAATATTTACTTAAATTTATATTTCCATTTCTTCGCTCTGGTGTCGAGGCTAAGCGCGGCGTTGATTGCTGCCACTCAACACGCAATGCCTCCAGAATTCGGCAGAAAGTGGGGAACGGAGTGTCTTAACACTAGGTTCCCTCTGCCTACCCTGCTGTGTGCGGGATACAGCGTGAAGCTAATTTAATTTAATAATAATCTAATAACTGCGAAAGTAACCATCACTCAAGTCCCAGTCTGTGCACAGAAACCTTCAGGCTTTATAAAATAACGAAGGACTGGCTACTATTGACTCTTAACTGATATATAATGTTACTAATTTTCCATTTAGAAAATTGTCTATTTAGGTAGTGGTTTTTATTATTGTTATTAAATATAAATAGTTAAAAAATACTTATTTAGAAAAGGTATAAAAAAATTGAACGTAGCGGGACTCGAAACCGCGCCTACTGGAAACCGACCAGGCGTCAACTCTGACCACTAAGTCATACGTTCTCATCAATCAGTTCGAATCCCGCTACGTTCAAATTTTTATACCTTTTCTAAATAAGTATTTTTCTTTCCTAAGTGTGGAATAACATTTTTAATTTATGATTGATTTAAATGAAACTTTACATTAATATATGAAAAAAACACAGAAGCTACATTTTATGTAGAGATTTTATGTAATTTGGATATAATATGCAGTGAGTTTAAGTTAACAATTTAATAAAGGTAGGTTTCCTCTCTAATCTACCTAAGGTTAAGTAGATTAGGGAACATTAAGAGATTTTCTCCATATTACCATATTATTATTTATAAGTGACAACGTTAAAAGTTAACATAAATGACTTTGCATTTTAAGTTGAATTTTTGACATAGTTACAAACGATGTTCTTATGTTTAAATAATTACTTCTGAATAGACAGTATGATAATTAAATTCAAATTAAAACCGTGATAAGTATTTGAATATCGGCACCGATTTCAGACGTTTTAGTTTTGAATATCAAATTAGCTTATATGTATGTATATGTATGTAGATCGTAGTTTGTTTAATTTCGTTTACACGGTGCCGCCGCGTTTAGCCGCCCTAAATAAATAAAACCAGTTAATTTATTAGATTGTCGCGTCGTGGTTGAGTTTTGGAACTTTACGGAACCATATGGTCGTGGATACTATTTTTTCAATGGGGACTTTTTATTATTTGAATTTTCCAGGTTATAAGTTTATTTTACGCCACACACTTTGATCGTGAGTGCTTTTTCAGTTTCTATATTTTAATTAAGTTATTGGTTTTTGTGAAATAATAATTCATTCAGTAAAATTGACTACATAGTTTGCTTTCATAAGGGTTCAATCAATATAAGGAATCAATGTTAAATCAATGTTATGGTCAACCCTTGTGTTTTGCCACCCAGAATATAATGACAAAAATCAACAGAGGACGGAGTGATTAGATACTCTGTGCAGTCATGAAAAATTATTAAGGTTGTGAAATTTGTAAAGCTATAAAAAACAAAAATGTAAATAATTTTATAGTTAAAACATTAATTATATATTATATTTCGTGCTAAGTCGTTATCGTAAATCGTAATGTAAATTGAGACATCATTTTAAAATAAATCGATTATATTATACTATATATCAACTAATAAATCGATTATACTTACCACATTAATTGCCATGAGCAAAAGTAAATTTATCCAAGGTCTTGAATAAATCATACATAAAATTTGAGGCTAACACTTCCGTTCAAACACTTTCCAGTCACATCTAATAAAGCACATCGACATTTTCATCACTAATAAAAATTTTAAAGTTTAATTTATTTTTTGTTTAAATTAAAAACGAAACATATCGAATCAAAAAAAAATATATAAATATTTTTTTATAAACTACAATCCGCGCGCTTTTTTGACGTACGCGTCAGTGACAGTTTTACTTTTTTTTTACGGACGACTTGCGCTGTTAACAGCTGGCGCTATACTGCCGAGGGAATTGAGCTTCCTCGTGTAACATAGGTGTGTATTTTAGTTAGTACGGAATGTTAGTTTTACAATCGCGATAAAAAGGTAAACGCTTAAAGTACGTACTTAATCTATATTCTTAATTAAAGAAGAGAGAAAATTAAAGATAAAATATACTTTGGAAATATATATTTTTTAATCTTTGATGTCATTTTTGATAACAATAAAAATCTAGTTGATAAACGATGACGATGATGATGACATCATTTAAAATAAAAACAGTACCATATAGTGAAATTAGTTCTTTCATTATAAAGCAATTACTATAATTGAATAAGGTGATATCTGTTTTAAGCATGGCAAGACGACTTCTAGTCGTTTTGTATGTACATATTCTTATTGAATTTATTGTTATGGTTTTAGCCGCCGAGTCATTACCGCCGTGTTTAAAATTTTTTTAGCTTCACGCTGTATCACGCATAAAGAAGAGCATAGGCTGAGGTAGTGTTAAGACATTCCGCTTTCCACCCGAATTCGAGATAACGCATATTGAGTGGCGAAATTTAGCGCCAACTCAATGATTGCAATCATCAAATCAATCACTCAAGTATTATTTTACTTAATGTAAATAAAAATATCTAACAATGACCTTTTTTTAGCTTCACTTTGCACTTCGTAGAGGGAATCTGTGAAAGAAATATTATGGAAAGACTAATTTTAAACTTTTTAAACTTTCATAGCGTCGGCAACGATTTAAAAAGTGCAAAAACGTCATTGATGGATGCAACAAACAATTGATATCTCAAGTATAATATAGCAATGTTCATTTTATTCAAATGCCGTTACGGCTTAACGGTTCCATTAAAACAGTAAAGACATTTTAAACGAGAAACATTATTAGATTCTATATGGTAGAATTTCCATAAAATTGGAATATAACTAAAGGGAATTGCAGCTTTTAGGTTCCAAGGCGGTACGTACTGTTCACGGCTAACTATATAAGCCCACGCGTTTATAGCTTAGTTGTAGTTCGTGACTTTGCTTGGCGATATTTCTTATATGAAGGTATTTTTTGATAAATTTTATTTTCACAATTATTACACATTTTAAATGAAATTATTTAACTGGATTAATCGCATATATTTAGTATGAACCTATACTTTATTGGAAACCCAACGTTTAGAAACACTTTGCAGTAGTCCGTGGTCACGGGTAGTAAATAGAATAATTTGGATAGTGTGTTAAAGTTAAGCTAAAATCTGTTTTTTTTCCGTTCCCGTAAGTTTTGGAGATATCGTGTCTCAGTGTCCATTTTCACTCCCTAAATTACCTAATTGACAAATGTCAACTTTCTGCATCCTGTAGTTTCGTGTGTAATAGCTGTGACATTATTTATATCTCTTTCTTCCCCTACATTGTCTCTCCTACTACATATACGCTGGATATAACGTGAATCGGTGAAAGTTTCATAATACTATATATATATAATGTTATGAGGCCAGTCGTTTGACTGTAAACGCAACAGATTGTGGACTCTATTCCCACCCGAGGAAATAAAATATATAATACGTCTTTTCGCTCTGGTTTCGAGTCATAGCGTAGCGTTGAGTTCCGCCACTCAACACACAAAGTCTTTACGACTCGGCGGAAGCGATGAACAATTAATGTTAATATGACACTCATTATTTAAAATTGAGGCCAATCGTGGCGCAGGGGCACAGAGTGTGACTGTAGAAATAACTAGTTGTGGGTTTGATCCCCCACTCGAGGAGATAAAATATTTACTTATATTTATATTTTTATTTCTTTGCTATAGTGTCAAGGTAATACGCGGCGTTTAGTTCCGCCACTTCACACGCAATGCCTCTAGAACTCGCCGGAAAGTGGGGAACAGAGTGTCTTAGCACTCCAAAGCTAAGGTTCCCTTAGTGAAGCTGATTATTTTGTTCTTTTTTTTTAATTCTTTAAAATATTTCATAAGCTCGGTGCTATTGCCGGGCCTTGTGTAGGTATATGTACTTGAATGTTAAAATTTCATGAAGACTATAATATTTAACGAGTGTTGAAATTACCCTATAGTCATTGCCGCTACAGATTATTACACTTCCCATTTCTGTACAATATTACCTACTGTAGGACCGCTCTATAACTAAATAGTTATATATTATTGTTCACCTTATAATATATGTTAAATCATAGTATTCTGGTTGAGTTTCTAATTAAATTTTAAATAAACTATTTTAAATTTAAAGAAACATTCATTTAAGCACATATCTTGATTGATGTTTATTTAAACAGCAAATTAAGAATAGAGAAGTCACTAGTTTTCTACTTAATTTGCTATTTGACTCTCATTCTATATTGAAATTTCACCAAATTTCAAAATGGAATGAGAGTCAAAGGAGTTTCATAGGATTCAATTAATAACTCTATGTGAAACTTTAAAGCCTTCAGGGTAAAGTAAGACAGTTATTTGGACAATACTTAGACGTAAAACTTACAGGTTCGAATCCCACTGGAAAATGATATAGTGACAAAGCAATAAATACATTTTATTTCCTTGTCCAATCTAACTCTTCGAATTGCGGCGTTGGGTTCCGCCAATAACATATGAACTTACCGCGAGCAAAGTGGACAGGGCGCTTGCCATGAGCATCGCGCGGGTCGTTCGGGGTAGGCGGGCGGAGGGGCGCGCGCGAGCCCCGTCCGGCCGCCCTCCGGCCCTCTACCACCGTTGCACCTTCATTGCACACCTGGAAACGATTACATATATTTAATTTAATCAATAAAAATCAGCTTCACGCTATAACACATAAAACTCAGTAACGTAATAAATTTGTAGAAAAAAAATCTTAGTAATCCTAAGCGTTGAACATATTCTTAAGTGTGTTGAACTAAGAATAGTCTCGATTAAGTCACCTTGCAAATAAAAAATTTAATCAAAATTGGTTCATCTGTGTGGAATCCGTATGTGGCATCAGGTACGATGCCACAGTCGGATTAACAGGTATACACAGTCATATCAAAGTTGTTAATATTAATAAAGGTTTACATTGTATTTTTTAATTTTGAATGAATTATAAGTATTTTTTGTCATTATTGAATATTATTTAATAAACTTAGCACAAGAAATGTGTTGTCGAATTCTCAAGGCATTGCAATGGAGGAACTCAACGCCGCGCTTTACCTCGTTACTAGAGTAAGGAAATGAATATGTCATTCCCCTTAGCCCTATCGAAACCGCGAACGTCGCGTTAACAATCGCTATCAATAATAATATCTCTATTATATGAACAATTCAAGTTGGATTATTTTCTATGGCAATAATAGAAGACATTGCTTAAAGTACATTCAATAATTGATAATTAATAGATAACTAAATCACTTGTATAATATAAAATAGTCAAATAAGTTAAATATTTTAATTGATAACGAGTAAGCATTAGTCATCAGTTAACATACATTTTTGAAGGGGAGAGGTCAATTTACTGGCGTGATTTACATGTATACGTACATATAGACGAAATGAATGAAAAAACGACTTGATTTTTAAATAGCTGAAAGTCATTGAATGTATTTTTTTTAAGTTATAGGTACCTAGAATGTTAGTGCAATTTTTTTTTTATTTCTTTTCTTCATACTTCTTTCCACATCGAAAAATACGAAGCCCCCTGGTGTCGTGTAGTGTACAAGCGTGCTAAGCGCGACAGGTTGTGGATTCGAATCCCATTCTGGTAACAATGCAAAGCTTAGTACGCAAAGTAGATCGTAAACTCAACACACAATGGACGAGAAGTGAACGGAGTGTCTTAGCACTACAAAATTTACACTACTATTTATACTATTTCAATATTAATCGTAGAGCTTTTAGAATTTCGAGAAAAAAATACCGTATTTTTTTGCAATTTTATGACTAATTACGTAAACATTCGCTAAACCATCGTGGAGTTTGCCCTTTTGTAATCAATCTGATGTCACACACCTCCTTACATTTATTTCGAAAAAAATTATAATTTCTTCCAAAAAACTGTGGAAATTTCGCATTTAAAGCTTAAATATTAAGTGCTAGAATGGAATATCATATTTTTTCTTCATTTAATTCATTGTCGATCGATTCGGTTCTTATCAACAATGGCGCCGGGACTTATCTTGTACTTTCAAATATTTGTGCTATTATTCACATTTTCAGGAACGCATTGCTTATAGGAGATTTACATACATTTCTAAGGATTAATAAGATTAGTCATTTATAGATTTTCAAGAAAATAAAGGATTTTTTTTTATAAGAACCGAGATTATTAAAAAGGATGTTTATTTAGTGCTGATGTTATTAAGTCTATTTAAAAAAAATTGAGTTTGGGGGATACCTAGATTGATCTTTGCGAACATAGTAAGTATCGATAAAGGTAAAAGAACATAATATAAAACGCCTGAGGACCCCTTGGAGGACATGAAGAGATACTACGTTTAGTATCTCCTACCTAAGTGTAGTCCCATTAAATATCGCATAAGCGATCGCCGTTACTATCTGAGCTTATCTCTCATACTAATAAAATTCTAATAAATATCATTTGATTGACATTATTAATGCTTACATTTATATTCAATAATTCATTAAGATGACGTCATAGCACAGTGGGGTGGCGTTTGACTGCAAACGCAGTCATGGGGTCATATCCGAGGAAAAATTTCGGGTAATTCATTTTGCTGTTCTAATAAACAAAGCACGGTGCTTGCAAGCAAACAACACGAAATGTCTTAAAAATTGGACGGGGATCGGAATGTCTTAACACTGGGTTTCCTCTTTATTTTGGGATCAAGGTTACATTATTAAAATTCATTGAGCATATCGAAATTTCGTATAAAAAGTCAAAATCAAATCAAAAAAAGTCAATTTACTGGAATTTCTAAGTAGGTATACTTATCGTTAGCGTAATTATATATAAAAGATGTTTTACAGATATATTGGTGGGTAAAGTCTTAATAAAATTGTATTATAAGATTTATCAACTGATTGAAATTAAATATCAATGGATAACTAATCAGTACAGCGAGGAATGTAGCATATATGACATTTACACGTTTAAAATCTTTGGTTATCTCGATTTATTCAATCGATTCGGTGATTGTAGTGTTCTCGATAATTGATAATAATAGTTAATTAATAAAATTCATTACTAACTTCCTGTTATCATATAGTTTTACGTTTCTTTTTTTAATGATTAATATAATTTGAAATTTCATTTGAAAACTAAAGTGGAATTGTTGAAAATAGCTATAACTAAACAAATAGAATACGAGACAATCGATTAGGTGCGAGTCGGACTCGTCTACCGAGCCTTCCGTACCAATGTTAGGATTGTATCATATGTACTGGAAGTAAAGCTTATAAAAGTTGATGAACTTAAGTTTTTACTCATTTTGTATGAAATAAACTACAAATAAGTGTTGTGAAATATCTATGAATTTTTACTTTTCACAATTTTTTCTTTATCTGTATTAAAGGACGTTGCTTCTTCCAGTCATAGTTTTAGCTTCGCGATATTACGTTTTTATAATTAATATTTTTAAATGTATTTTATTATTACAGTTAAAAATGTAACATAATATATTTTTATACTTGCGTATATTAAAACAACCATCATCACAAAACAAATAGAATAACAAAAAACACATAAAACGGTTTAAATGTGATTTACATAATATATTATTAAATGGGTAAACAGTTGGTAAATAGTAAATTGATTTCAGTCCTTAATCAATTTTCTCGTACACAGTAACCATTACTTTCATTACTACGTTCTAATTAGTCAAGTCACTAGTCACTCTTAGATGTGGAAAAGTTAGAAATGGTACATTTTTTCAGATTAGAAAATAAATTATCACTAAGAAGAAATTGTCTAGGCATATTTTCCAAGAGTGGATCTTATCAAAATTGAATAACGGTTAATGAACGAAATTTAAAAATTTTGGACATTAATTATTTCACCGTTTAAATCCCGACCGATCCTAAAACTGTGTGAACATGTAGAATATTTTGGGCCACTTTTAATTTTTTTTTCTATAAAAATCTTTCACGACTTCTTCTTTAATCGGTCCTTTGTGTACAGGTTTCTTATAGCAAAGTTCTTTTTTTTTTTTGGCTGGGAACATCCGGCTCCATCTCCTCTTTTTCAGTTTAAAAAATGTACAAAGTATAATATATTTAATTTTTCTCGATAAGGAATCCAACTCGCAACGTTACGTGCACAGTCGCAACCCTTTTGCCCCAGCGCCACGACTGCTGCTCTTTACGCTCCTCTATAACAATGGTGTAAAATATATTAAAATCATTAATCATCATGAACATCATAATTATTTCATTCTTTATAATAAAAGTCATCAACATTTTTTATAATAGCAATTACTTTATTTCCAAAGTAGATTCTTACAAAAAGACATTTACCCACCATGCATTTTCTGGACAAGTGGATCTACTCTATGATTTAGCTATCATTCATCAGCTCGAACAAATAATTGGGTTTCCGTCTAAGATTATAGATTATGTGTTAAATAATCTGGTGCCAAACAAATGTTAAAATTTCAATAATAAATATAATTTATCATTGCGTAGTTTAATTATATTCCACTTTATCAATACAAAATGATCGACAGCCGTTTATCATTGCTAAGCCAAGGAGCAGTGAATGTTATATATTTAAGAATAAATTTATTATGGTGTAGTGTGGGACTATAAACTCGACGGTTGCGGCTTTGATTCCCAATTTTTGGAAATTTTTAATTCCTGGCTCTGGAAAGAAGGCAAAGCTAGACGTTGGTTACCGCCAATGTAGTGTATAACACCAGGGAAACCAAAAAAATACTAGTAAAGTACTTGAACAAATTAATATTAATATTTATTTTTAGTTATCCTAATATATATAACTGTATGTTAATTTTGTATAAAACATGTAGCGGAACTCAACACCGTCACTGATACTTTCTCACTATATTAATCATTCACAAGAACACCCATAAGAAGCGTTTCTAATTCAAACCTAGTACGAGGCGATTTGAACTTATCTGAAGATGTGATCTACATAAAGATGTTGGAAATATATTATATAGCCGTATGCTAATATTATAGAGTATTCATGTCCACTACGAAGTGAACGGACACGGAAAGCAAACTAAAACAACTTATTTTTATATAGTGTTGCTTTAGTTAGCAACAATACCTTTCTTTTCTTTTACTTTAGGTTGGTAAAGTTTCTTTTAGGTTCCTTTGTTATGTAATGTGATATTATTTTGCTTTCTTGGTGTTTTGTTTTGTATAAAGCTTTTGAAGGATTAAAAATGTTAAGGAAGGATTATTTTAAAGTACCTACTACTCATAATAAAGAGAAAGGATACAGCGAAAGGATACAAAGAAATTAGAGAGAAAGATAATAATTAAAATTAGCCATTATTATTTAAGAACAAAATCTCAGAGACTCCTCTTCTTAGAGACTATTGTGGCGTAGCATTTGTCTGTAAACGCGTTAGTCGTTCCACACCTACTCGGTGATATGAATTTCCCGTTCTGGTTAACAAATAAAGCGCGGCGTTGAGCACCGCCACTTAGCACGAAGTCTCGAAAATTTGTCGAAAAATGGATAAGAAAGAATGTGTACTAATACTAGGTTCTTTCTACCTTCCCTGCTTGCTCCAGCAATGGACTCCAGCACAAAGATAAAAAAAAAAATCAGCTCTGCAAGTAACTTTCAAAAACATATTAATAAATATAAGACAATAAGCCCTTAGAGTTGTGATTGACACATTACGCTATTTCAACAAGATCTCACTGTATTAATAAATCAAAGTCAGTTTTATCTAGATCTTTTAGCTGTGTATTCTAATAAACTAAATATTTACATATTTACTTGTGGAATAAGAGGTCACGAGGTTTTTCTTAATGATCATGGATATGCATCGACGTAGGAAGAGTTGGCATATTTATTTCTGTGAATTTGACAAAAGACTAGGTAAGTCGATACTAGTTCTTTTATATCAGGATTTTCTTTTAATATTGCATTGTAATGAACAGTGGAAACACACGGTGTACGGCCGCCAGCCGAGGTGGCCATTTACACCACTGAGTATTATGCAGATTGTAGTCACATAGCAATCCTAACGCAGATAGAACGGAGCGCCAAACGCTATGGTCTCTTCATATCTCTTTCGCCTCGTCCACTTTTATTAACCTCTTCGTACATGCCCTCTGGGGGATCTTCATGCTTTTTTCGTAGCCAAGTCAACTAAACGCCAAACGTCAAAAGTTAAAAGTCAATATTCTGCTAAAAGACATAAGTATTTTAGTAAAAGACGAAGACGTGCTAAACCCATGTCCGATTGAACCGAAAGTTCCTAATTCTACTCACAAATATATGTAAATATTTATCCAGAAGCAGAGGCCGTTGTGGCGCAGTGCCAGTGCAGTGCAGGCGCAGCCTTTGACAATGAACGCTATTGTGAGTTCGATTACCACTAACGATTTATTTTCATTTTCTTTTTTCATTTCTTCATTATGGTAAGATAAAGTTAGATTACTAATTTTTATTTTCGTCATCCATTTAGCCTTTTGTCTGGAATCGAGACATGCCATTTCAATGTAAGTAAAGCACCTGCATCTTATAGTTAAATTCAAATACTCCAAAAAAATTAATAAATATTATATTTAAATAAATCAGTTATTTAAATCGTAATAAGTTAATACGATCACATCCAGACATATTCCATCAACCTACCGAGTCCTGCATCATAAATACTTTACTTAGAACAAATGGCCGTCTGTACATAATGATATAATTAATTTTATTCAATACAATCGCTATATTATAATAAATAATCGCGCGGACATTAATAAGATGTGTCAAGAGCACGGCGCCATTTTATTGTTGATTTTATTTGTTGATAGTTTAAGTGAATTGTACATAGACGAGGTTGGTTTTTGTTGAGAAGCTGTCAAAGCCGTGTCAACTTTTTTTAGGTTCTCGCATATAGGCAGAGGGAATATAATGTTAAGACACTCCTCTCCCCACACACAGTTCAATATTCAATTCAGTTCATATTTCAGTGTTGAGTGGCGGAAGTCGTCTCGCTTTGTCTTGTTACTAGAGCGACAAAGTAAAATTAGTACCGAACTTTGGGAATCAAACCCATGACCCTGGCGTTTGCAGTTAGAACAAATCTTATGTTAAGTGGCCTAGTGAAAACTTGTCAGCAGATTATAAAGGTATCAGTTTTTATAATAATGTATTATATACATTATATATAATACATGAAGATTGGAGTGTCTTAACACTAGATTCCCTCTGTCTATCCTGGTGTGTGTGGGTTACAACATGAATCTGATTTTTATAATATTGATTCAAGATTTTTTATCTGAAAAGTAAGAAAAGAATTTCGCCGCGAAACGGAAGTATTTTAACATTTCTTCATTCTCTCTGCCCTGTCACGTGTAAATTTTAAATAATAATAATAAAAATCAACTTTTCCTACAAAAAGTATATTAAAATCTAATACCATCCAATGTAACCGTGATCGTTCAATTCAAAGTACACATAAAATGGTAACTAGATTTAACAAATCACGTATACGATGTTTAGCAGTTAAGTTTATGAAGCAGTAAATAGTCTCTAAATCTTGCCTAATAGTAACTAACCTATAGCTACATCTATATCTATATCTATATCTATAAGTACATTACGAAATTGGCACTTTGTGTATTTCTAATTAAAAACAATTAACGATCTACTTCGACTTGCTTGGACGTGGACACGATTAATTATTGAATATCGGATTTGTATTGATTATTTATTTATTATAATGTTGTAGTTTTTTTTACGTTATATCGAAGCGTTTGACTTTAGGCGGGATGGTTATGGGTTCGATTTTGTTCTAGGGGATTTATTGGGTTGAGTTTCGCCGTTTAACACATCTGTATATCATATGCTTTGTAAACACCGCACACCGCTCAATTGTGGAACAGATATTTATTAAACCATTCGTTTTCATATAATATGTAATTTATTAATAAATAATAAATAATATTGTTACAAATTAAAAAAAATATAAATGCTTTTTATTATTTAAATAAGCTAGTTATTAATTATTTAATTAAAATAAAAATAAATCAATAAGCTTCACGCTGTAATCCGCACACAGCAGGGTAGGCAGAGGGAACCTACTGTTAAGACAGACAGTTCCCCACTTTCATTGCGTGTAGAGTGGCAGAATTCAACGGCGTGGTTTGCCTTGATACCAGATGAAAGAAATGGAAATATAAATGTCAGTAAATATTTCATCTTCTCGAGTGGGGATCGAACCTACAACGAGTCGGTTTTACAGTGACACTTTGTGCCCCTGCGCCACGACTGGACTCCATTAATTTAATTAATTAGTTTTTTAAGCATTGACACAATAGAGATGAAAATTATGAATGAACTATATTAATTTTCTCGCTCAGAATGACTTACTTTCATTTTCCAGCTTTAGCAAGACAGTAAACAGTGTTGAATTGCAAAGTCTCGAATACAAAGCAGATTATGCAGTATCTTAACATTAGGTTCCCTCTCTTTACTCCGCTGTATATTTTAAGCGTTGTTTCTTGTCACTTATCAAAAATATATACATCAACTTTAAGCTCAACGAATCTCTAAACGTTAAAGCTTTTACCTCAACAGTAGAAACGGAAGTCGTAACTTTCATATATTCATATAAATAATAAAAGCTTTATAATATATATATATTATATAAATATAATATAAAATATGCACGTCCACGATCCATTATAGTTAATCGATAGTGCGAAATCGACAGTGCGTTTGTTGGCGTTATGTCTATTTATCAGGCCACTGGCGCCTCACATACCGACGTGTAGCGCCCACTTAGTGTAGGGACTCGGGAAAATTTATTATTATTTTAAATTAAAGTTTAAAATTGGAAATAACAGGGGAGTGCCTTAACACTATGCTATACAGCGTGAAGTATGCTTGTCTACACCAAGTGTTGTTGCAAGTGCTACAGAATGTGCTCAGATCTATAAATTATATGAGCATAAGCTAGAATGGATTACTAGTACTATCTGTTTAAAATTCAACTATTTGTGGTTTGGCTGCATCGGCAGATTTGCTAAATAATATCATATAAGTTTAATATCATCTAAGTTTTATATAACTGCATCTAAACCATAATGTTACAATTATTACAATTAGATCAAATTATTATTTTTTATAAATTATTTTTATTAAATGTCCAAATTGACCTAATAATACACCTCTTGAATTTGAAGCATAAGCACTGATCTCAAGATTTTGAACGTAAGCAAATTAATGAGAGAAATCTAATTATATCTTAAAATTTTATGCAGTTTTATATATAGATAATATTATTTACATGATATTCATATAAAATTATTAGGAATTCTGTCATATTAGTACGAGAACCTTTTTTTTATTTTTGAAAACATGTGCGAGATACATAGCAGGGTAGGCAGAATGAAACTAGTATTAAGAAACTCCGTTTCCATAAAAACATTTCTGTTCCCCACATTGTATATTACTATAGTTTTAATAAAAAATATTAAATACATTTCTTAGAATAAGCTTAACTCCTCAACGTCAGTGGTCGTTTATTTTATATGCACGATTAAATACTTGCGATAAGATTACGATTTAATCTCTTGATTGCATAAAATATTTAATTTTATACATACAACATATATATATATATATATATATATATATATATATATATTCAGCCTATCACTATTTATACTACTAAGCTGAACCTAGCTAATTAGCTTTTGGACAGTTTTAACATATTTGTTTTTATTGGAGACTTGGACATGGAAATTGGAGTTTACTTTAAATTAACCTTCTTTATAAATATATATGCAAGCAAATGAAATCATACACAGAAAAAAATACATTAAATTGAATACACAAGAGAATTTAAAAAAAAAACAAAAAAATCGTAAGAATGATCTGGCAAACAAATGAGGCACTCTAAATACTGATAGTGTAAATTAATACAAAAATTTTTTTCTATGTAATTTTATTTAAATGTATATAGCTTCGCGCTGTATCACGCATACAGCCAACCTGGGAATCTAGTGTTAAGACACTCCGTTGCCATTTAACCACTTCCGTGCCACTCTTTCACTCGAATTTCGGAGACTTGTTAAGTGGAGGAACTCAACGTAGCGCTTGGCTTGGTCGTTAAGCTATACTTTTTTCTAAATTGTAAATGTTAGAGATCCATAGCTTACAATTTCAACATAGTAGATCTCTATAAAATTAAAGGCAAATTCATGGGATATCTCTCGTATAAAATTGACCTAAGAACAAAGAATGTACACTCGGCTAGACGGTATTAACAAAAAATATACATAATAACTAATTTATATACAAAAGTTCTTATATTTCCTTAATAATAATTAATATAAGTAATTTCTGAAAGCTATTAACGGCACGTACTAATATAATTGTTATTGCATTTATATGGAGTTTTAGCATTTTTATTGATCATACATACATATTGTAAATAAATGAGATATCACTTGATAATGCGTAAATATGTTGAATTTTTTATAAACACTATTTACAAAGATACAGGCAGTTTTATTAATGAAATTTTATAGTTCTTGGAATTGAAATATATTGGTGATTTGTAGCTTAGACTACTGTATATTTCCTTTATCCTATAATAAAATTGGTAATTTTTGGATCTTGTATATAAGTTGTTTTGTTCCTTTTTGTTCTCTCTCTTCTTTTCTTGTTTGTCCGTCTGTCAACATTATTTATCTCGAAATCGCATAGAGGTATCGAGGTTTAAGTAAATCAAGCTTCTAAGTCAACGCAATCAAAACATGTTATATTATTTTTTAAAGATTTTGTATGAAATTAGCTGCGTGAAAATATAATTTAAGTCTATAGAGTACTTGCCGAGGACCTACGACATTTGGTACGAAGTGAAGACTTACAATACATATTAGGACACCACTCGAGATGTGAAATTTTATAAATATTTTTCTAGCGTTACGCTGTAAAGCACACAGAAGGCGAGACAGAGGGAACCTAGGTTAAGACACCGTTCTCTATTGTGCGTCGAATTCTGGAGGCATTGCGTGTTGAGTGGCGGAACTCAACGCTGCTCTGAAATCTCTACTGCTCCGAGGTGTATGCAATCAATAGTTATCTAAAGTTTATCAACTTTATTCACCGCGTTACCAAAACCAAGATCCATAGATCTTTCTTTAATTTGGCAAGTGAGAACTTGCAATACAAATAAATTCTCTTTAACCTGTTAAACGGCTACATGTTGTATTATGCACATAGCAGGCTAGGCAGAAGAACGAAGCTGGGAACCTAGTTTTTAGACACTCCGTTCTCATTAAGTCACTGTCTTTCCCCACTCTCTGTCAAACTCTAGAGTCATTGAGCGTTGACTGGAGGAACTTAGCGCCGCGCTTGACCTCGTTACCAGAGCGAAGTAAATCACTAATTTCAACTTAAAAATAAGTAATAAATCAACAAAAAAAAAACATTCGTGTCACTTACGCAGAATCGATTGCCATAATAACAATTTATTAAATACAAAAGTATTCATAGCGCGGCTCGTTAAAATACTCGACATAGCTAAACGCAATTAATTACAGTGATAGTGCTGGTAAGATTGTAAATGTATGTATATGTATGTATGTATGTTTGGTGGTTATTTAGTTGTTTCGTTTGTTTGTGGTATTTAGACTGATTTAGAAAGTCCACAATTTTATAAAATTAAATTATCATAATAACTGTTACATATGGATAAATATTATATGCGGATAAACATAAGTTTTAATATTTAAGTTTCGGTAACTGAGCATGAACGTTTAAATGCAACAGGTAGTGGATTATATTGCTTCTCGAGGACATTTCATATTTTCAATTCCTCGCTCTGGTAACGAGGCAAAGAGCGTTGAGTTCAGTCACTCAACACGCAATGTCTCCAGAATTTGGCGGAAAGTGAGGAATGGAAATGTGTTAATGGAACGATGTGTCTTGTTTCCTAGGTTACCTCTACTTACCCTGCTATGCCGGATACAGGATGAATCTAAAATAAAAAAATATAGAACATATTTTAATCAGTTTGATTGTATGATATATGTAAGAAGATTAAATAACAAGATATATGTTATACTTATGTTATATTTTTCTTTTTATATTTACAGTTTAGTCACATCTTTTATTCGATGGTATGCCAATATACTAGGTTACCTTTATATTACCTACGAATATATGGAACACTACGGTATCTCCGCCCTACTCAAGTTTTACGAGAGTAACGTGGAATTCTTTATTCCCGTAATATTCAAATTGTTAAAATGGAGCCACAAGAAGAACTCATTCAAGTACTATTTCAACTGCATGGCTGTTCTTCCACACTAAGGATGGAAAAAATGTATTAAAATTTAAACGTAGCGGGACTCGAAGCATGATTGCTAAATTTCGTAAGATTATATACATACGTCTATTCACTAATCTCTCGGAAACTAAGAGTGATAAGGATATTATACTTTTTGACTGATCCATATGTAATATAATCCAATATAGGGAACGATCCAAGTTATATCAAGATTCGTTTAATATTTGATATATATACACGTATATCTATATGGGAATGCTTAAGATCAGTCCGTCCGTCCCTTATTATAATCACAATTACAGGCAAGTGACAGGATAATCAAAATCGAAGTAGAATTTATATTAAACAACCGTGTCGTTCACAAGGTGATAAACGCTAGCACATTACTTCCAAATGCCCGGTAAGGGAGCCGACATTTGCATTCTGGTAGCTGAACTATAAATAATAAGAGACAGGTATCTGTCTGTCTGTCTTTGGAAGTACAGAATTACAATAGTACTAGAGTTTGTTTATAGATACAAATAAACATGACAGTGATTAAATTGTTTTGATATAAACTAAATTTATAATTGTTTTGGTATTATATCCTTCGAAAAAAAAATCAAAATTATAGCATTTTTAGCATTTTTTTTTATTTATTAGATATTTATTTAGAAAATCCTAGCCCTTTAGAGGTTCTGCTGTCAATAAAATTATGAGTATTTTTATTAATTCAGTCAGCACAATTACCGGCTGTAATGGATATAATATATTCAGTTTTAAAGTGACGGACGCAAGTGGTTGTTTTAACTCGTTACGCTATTTGCAATGCAGATTTATGAATGGCGCTACATTTATTGAAATTGACGTTCTGCTGTCCTGACACCTTCACGTTGGCTTAGATTAAATTAATATATTTTTTTATTATAAGCTTCTCTCTGTATTCCGCGTATGGAAGAGTAAGGAACCTAGTGCTAAAACACTTTGTTCCTCACTCTGTGTGTGTGTCACACGTGTTTTTTTTTAAGCTATATACATTTTTTAGGCTAGTTGTAGTAATCATAAATAATAATTGCAAACGCGATAGGGTATATGTTATTTCCTACTTCGTAGAGCCTAGCCTAGCCTCTTAATAGTAAGCGGCAGAGGGATCTGCCTATCCTGCTAAGTGCAGGATACGGAGAAAAGCGACAACTTTTTTATGAAAAGCGGAATGGTCTTTCGTAATAGGTGCACCTATTGTTGCTTTTTTACAAGATTTTTTTTTAATGTCTTATCCTTCAAGGACAAGGATATAGTCTCAGGAAGATGCAATATAAATTAACAAAGAAAAATAATGCTTAAGAACATTTTTGAACATAATATATGTAAGAAGAGAAGAGCTCAATTGTTCGACTGTAAACGCGACAAGTTGTGAATTCATTTATCACTCTGTCATATAGAATGTAATAAATTAAAATTTTAATTTTTTCGCTCCAGCATCGAGTCAAAGCGCGACTTTGACTTCAGCCATTCAACACCTCAGATTTCGACGGAAGTTGGGAACGGAAGTGTCTTAATGGGAACGAAATACATTAATACCAAGTTCTGCTCTACATAAAGTGTCTATTTACTTTCAGATATAGCTTAAAGTTATGTTAACAATTCCATCACCAATCAATAACCGACGACAGCGCGATTATTATCGAAAATAATAAGACTGGAACAAAGTCCTTTAGAGGCCGAATACCGAAGTGGCAGAATTATGACACAAATAATTACCACTACAGGAGGAGACGTGTAAGCGAGCTTTTTTAGGCCATAGCCTAAAAATATTGCAGTTTTATCACTATTTTGTAATAGTCCTGTGTAATTTTTTTTAGTTTAGTTTGATTGGTATGATTAAGATACTTTTGATTTTAAAACCATAGACTGTAAGATTTTATGTATTAATATTTTTTTCTCAGCTTCCCGTTGAATCTCGCAAATTAAGTTCTCACTGTCTCTATACCTATACCTATAAGCGTAATAATAGCGTAAAGATAAGCGCACCCACATAAAACTTGCGCAATTGTGAAACATGTTAGAAAATATATAACATCTTAATTTTGTTTTAAAATAATATTTCTTTTATAAACTTTTTTTAACATTGTAAAGTTATCCTTTACTCTTTATTAGAAGGAGCAACATCCATTGGCCCTTCCAAATTTCCCTTCCAATGTAGTTTCTCTTAACATGTCCTATTCCCATGTCCCTTGTGGCAGAATTCAACGGAATATAAGTACGCAATACTACAGAAGTAACAAGGCTGAATATTAGCTATAATCCTATTGTAAAGTGTTTATTCGGCCTTACTATAATCTGTTAATAATCTTTTGCCGATAATCAGTATCTCATAGCTAAAATCGTGAGAGCTTTAATATGTTTAGTATTTAAGTATACAAGATTGCATTTATCTTTTATCTTTAACAACTAAATATCACTGAATTACGTAAGACCTTTTGAATGTCTCAATACTGTCGTTTTTTTTAACTTCACGCTGTTATACCACACATATCAAGACAGGAAACCTGGGAAACTAGTGCTAAGACAGTCGGAGAACGAAGTGTTTTAACACTAATTTCCTGGATTTCCGCCGAATTCCGAAGATTTTGCATGACGTAGCGTAGGGGCACAACTGTGTGGCTACAAGCGTCACAGATTATAGGTTTGATTCTTACTCGAGAAAACGCTTTGGCTACGAGACAAAGCTTTGTGTCACCTGCTCAAGAAGGAGGTTTATTTTTAATCTTAATTTATGTGCTTCTAGGCTTTCCAAGAATATGTTCATGTAATTGCAAATATTTTTTAACTAGTTACATTCCAAAATTACGTTTCTGCATACTTCTATTTATCAACCCATGTCATTATAGCTTCCATTAGGTAGTTAAAGTGAACACATACCAGTCCTTATTTAACTTATTTAGATATTTTAGTCAACAAAACTACAAGAATTAATGAAATACCAAAATAGCAAAAATAAAAAAGACATTGGAAATTTTAACGCAGTTCATGAGATTGGCGTATTTAAAGAACAAACATACCGAATTATTAATATAGAAATGTAAATTAGTTTTATGTATTTAAATAAAACAAAAGTAATAAGCTATTATTTACTATCGGTTTGTTTTATTTTTATAACGATTTTCGTTAAGTATAATGAAAAAAGGGAAATATTATACCAATTTCATAGTATTACTATGTTCTGCGAAAATATCCAAAAGTAACTGCCATATAAATTAGTTTAAAGTACCTTAAAACGTATTCTAATTAGGTGATTATGTGACACAGTGAGGTATAGTGATGGCCGAATTTGCATAAAAGCTATTCTGTGTTCCGTAGAAATTTAAGTCTTTAGTCGTTAATAAAATAATTTTGAAAGTGTTAAATATTTACTAAGATTGGACAATCAAGTTTACTGTCAAATTATTTAGGTAAGCTCCACTCCTATATTTTGGTGACTTTTTTAGTTTTGATTATTTTTCTATATCTTTAAGATGTTGGGATTGTTTTGGCTTTCAAGATATATCCTGTACAGTAGGTTTTGCGAGTTTATTTCATATAAAATGGGTGCATACACAATTTTTTTTCAATTTTTGTAAGTATTTTTACTTTGCAACAGAAAATATATTTCTGTTAATCTAGAATCCTGAAATTGGTGTGGAAGTTTCCGAAGGCGAGACAGATTCAGACTTAACTGGTTCTTGTCTTATTTTGTAGCTTCATCAAATCTTATAAAATTTTGGTATCTTTATTAGCCACAGTATCACTTTTGACATATTGGGTTTATTATCCCATTTTCCCGGTAATCGGCCTAAGTAGTCTTATGGCTCAGTCATTTTCCTCAATGGTAGCTGCACGACACCTTCAACTAGCCACTTCCGCATTTGTTTGATCCTTGTAGACTGTACAATGTATAGACTTACCATATTTTTATTTATGACGCTTTTATTAGATCAACTAAATCAAAAATGAAAAAAATGTGGAATTAAATTTAATGGAACTTGGCAATTATACGTAGTTCATATTGTGCTGGTCAGATGGTGGAACCAAGAGAATATTCAGGATATGGGAACTTTTTAGAGGCTACTAATAAGCCACTCGATTTTTGGTTTATATAGTTTATAGAACCGAGCATTTTATAAAAAAAAATTTCGAATTTCCACGGAGGTCTCCTCTCACCACTCACTTTTCCGTCAAAATTATTTTTTGCCATTCTTTTATCACTCGTGCGTTCGACGTGCCCAAACTAGCTGAGCAGTGACATCCTCGCTAGTACCTGCCATTCTGTGTATCCCTTCATTGCAAATTCGATCAGCTAATCTGACTCCAAATATCCTATGAAGAGATCGCATCTCCACAGCGTTCATCTTTTTTTTATTATTCTTCTGTAATACCCATCGCTGCCGTATAATAGCGTCGGTACCAACACTGCATTGATTACGGCCAAACGTGCAGCTGGTCTGACGTTTAAAAAAAACTTAAAATTTTAAATATTGTGATATTTTCTTTGGTCTATATCAGCAAATTGTCGTAAGACAGGGTTGATTACTCTAGCGGGCGCCGGATCGATCAAGTTCCTACTCGATTCATATCGAGTTAGACAGTTTTTTTCTTTTATTGACGTCACTAAAACATATAGTTTCATAATATTTCTTTATTTTTTTTATTATTTTAAGCAAGATACGGGTATAAATAAACAGATACTGGTTTCTATTAAATGTTTAAAACTAAAAGATTTTTTTTTATCGAAATAAAGTATTTTTAACGGTTATTAATTTGTATAATTTGAAATTTATATTTAACGAGAAAAGAAAAATAGAAAAAAAAGAGAGAATAGAATAGAAAAAAAAAATTATAAAAAAAACTATTTTGGCGCATCGATACATTGTTAGATTATAAGCGAGATGGTTGCGAACTTCGATTTCCCCTAGGGGGAACGATTTATTTTCATTTTCTTTCTGGAATAACAAAACAAAACACAGCGTTTAATTTCGGCACTCAACACGCAAGGAAGAACAATACAGGGTGAGAAACGGATATTTTTTAATGTGATATAAAATAAATAAAGGTTCCTTTTTTCCTTAAAAAATAAGGAAATCTAGAAGGACTAAATTACACTACTTGTTCAGTATCCTCTAAACAACAACACGTAAAACCAAGTTAGAGAACTTGTTAAATAAATAACGAAACCAGCGTGAGTAATTCTTATGAAGAAGTGCAAATTGAATCTTCGCCTCTATCATTACCGGTAGCTTTTAATAAATGTTCCACAAAACACGTGAGCCTATAAAAGGTATGAAAGTTATTACGTGAGATAGGTGTAACAATTTATTTATGACACTTAACCGTCAAGCACAGTGGCTATTATCACCTACTGAAAAAGAGGTAGCGGATTTGACATACTTGAGAAATTACTACTTAAATGGGTTTTTTTAAGTATCATCCTGTATGCAAGACGCATATATCAGTAGTCAGACTTGTTGTGAACATATTTTGTTTTCTAATTTTCTGCTTAAATTTCAAATAAAAAATAATTCACACGTTTAAATAAAAATAATTCACACGTTTGAGTAGGAATCGAACCCGCAACCGTTGCGGTTGCAGTCGCACACTTGAGCCTCTGCGCCAATTGTAAACACTTTTCTTGTCGGATAGTCCGAGTATTTAGGAAGGCTATAGTATAGACTATATTACAACACGTCAATTGTTTCAGTGTAGACCACAGTGTGCATCTGCGGACAGATTTACTTCGGGCACTTAGAATATGCCGAAAGGAAGTGCCTTGCTATATCTGTTCATGGTGTTGGGTCCTCCAGACTCCCAAGGAAGTGATGTCTGGATGTCGTGATGGTGAACATAATAACCATTGATTAACTATTAAAAACGTGAAAGATCACGTAAATGGCCTGATCATGGCAAATAAATGAAGAATAAGATTACAAGAATATTTGTACTAAACGGTAATGGTATCTACGACCCTTTAGCTATATAATTTCAAAGTTAAACAAGTGCAAATTTAATTCGAGCACCGTGTTGGAGAAAAAGTAATTGTATTTTATGACGTTATCGCCGCAATAATTTCTTGTTTCAAAGTAAGCTGGAGGGTCTCGGTGGGCACAGAACATGGCACTGTAGTATGTTTTATTTAAGTGTTATGAACAGATAAGCTACATTTTTACTTTTAATTTAATGTTCTTTTTGCCTATCTCGGTAAATATGGATCTAGTAAAATATATAATTTCTTGTTACTCAGTACTACTGCTCCGTAACGCTCTCTACGCGCTTCATACACCGTGCATCGCCCAATTTTAATAACACCGTGTGTGACATTTTATCTTCTTATCAGATTAAATTAAATTAAATATTATGAAATTTTTAAAAGTAACTTTGTTTCTACTTGTACAATATTATTCTTATGTAAATAATATATTACGTTATAAATAAATCAAAATAAACCAGCTTCACGCTGTATCCCGCACACTGCAGGGTAGGCAGAGGGAACCTAGTGTTAAGACACTCCGTTCCCCACTTTCTGCCGAATTCTGGAGGTATTGCGTGTTGAGTGGCAGAACTCAACGCCGCCCTTAACCTCGACACCAGAGCGAAGAAATGGAAATATAAATTTAAGTAAATATTTCATCTCCTCGAGTGGGGATCGAACCCACAACCAGTCGGTTTTACAGTCACACCTCGTGCCGCTGCGCCACGACTGGCCTCAATATTACGTTATTTAGAAATAAAACAAAAACATCATTTACTTTGTAGGGATACTCTAAGATTAAAGATTTTACAACAACCGTATATAAGAATTATGTAAATGTCAAGTATGAAGTTTATTACATTGTGCGATCGTTAAGAATTGTCGTTTTCTTATAGTTAATTAATTTACATAATAATACGGCACCTACGTATAAGGATAAACGAAATTACGTCACGCCATTTCTGATCAGTCGCTATTCTGTGCTCCTAACTAAATAAGGCTTGTATAGAAGTGATGGATTGCTCGAGCTGAGTCATATTTCATTTAACTTGTATGTAAGCTTCCTGTAAACTTAGTTATTGGTTATTTAACGCGTAGAGCGTCGTAGCGGCGCAGTTTGTTAATTGTGTGGTAACGTATGACGGTTTTGGGTTCGGTTCTTTTCCACGGGAGTAATTAGAATGTTTTTGTTCTTTGATTTGATTAGGTATCCAAGATGGCGACGACGGAATGTCATTGTAAATATATAATATTTGATGGTTTTCTACTTATTTGCTGTCTCTTAAAATCTTAAGAAAATAGTCAAAAGTAGTTAATTTTGACCTTAGAAGTGGTATTAGATCAAAAAAAAAACTTAACGTAAGTTTCCGCATACCAGGGACGGAAAGAATTTAATGTTTACACCGTTTCCCACTTTCAATTTTTAAATTGTTCGTTTATTGGCGGACTTCAACGCCGCTTTTTATCTACCGCCTAAATTTAAATGTCTCCAAATGGGGAGCGAATCCACATCGTTTACACTCGTATGCCATCCCACAGTCCCACAACAACATTCATTGAAAAAATGTTATTTATCACCTCTATGGATTTCCTTGTTCTTTTTGGGTGAATAAGGCAGAAATTTAACATGTTATGCTTCACTTTTCGCCTGTCATAAACATTGCATGTTTGGCGATAAGCCCAAATAATGGCTTGTAACGATCTATTTCAATACCAAACAATAAATAAAATCAAAATTGAGTTTTATATATACAATATATATATCTAATACTTGAATCCAATTCTTTTTCTATATATATATATATATATATATATATATATATATATATATATATATATATATATATATATATATATATATATATATATATATATATAAATTTAATTAAATCTAAGACTAAACGCCAATTACTGTAACGATTCCCGTATAACATCTTTATTCATCAACTGTAACAAGGAAGCCTTGTTAATAATGTTTTTGCGTGTCGACAAGTTTCCATCGATTTAATATATTTAACGTAAACATGTATACAGCATTTATTGTATTAATTAATTTTTACTCTGTACTTAATTGCTTTAATAAATTAATGGTTTTTGCACCCTTTTCAGTTCTCTAGCTGCTGTTGGTCATAATTAGGTTAATTATTAATTTATGGAATAGGAAACAGACGTTAGAGCTTGAGAAACATATATAATAGCTAGCGTCCCGCTCGCGACTTCGTCCGCTTGAAACATGATGTTTTTGTTTACGAATCGATTGTAATACAATTTTTATAATACAACAGTGAAAACTATATTTAAATCGGTTAAGTCGTTTGTGACATAAGCGGGTACAGACAAAGTGACAAACAGATAAACATTTGAAAAATCATTCTTTAGGTTGGATTGCATTGATAAACGGTCCGAACAATCGTCTTTTTCATTGTCTTCCATGTATAGACAGGGAGTGGTTAACTTATTATTATATGTATAGATATCATCATGTCGTAGCTGTTGCGATAGTTGTGAATACAAATCTGATTTAAAAATGTGGCATTGAACCTATTTAAAAACTTAAGAATCAAGTGTCTTTGTCCTGTATGTAATATTTGGCAGTTGAGAAATTCTTATATGCTTGTATCCTTCATACGTATTCTCTCAGGAATTTGTTTTTTTAACTTTATCTCTAGTAAGTAACTAGAGAGAGAGAGCTCTCCGTCATCGACCTCTTTATAAAAATACCTTCCAGGGGACCCCATGTTTTTAATGGCATTATCCATACTGCGGTCTCTGAAGGCATACCACTCAGTCTTGCTACACTATATATTGTTTTATTTAATTTATGAAATTTATGCAATATTACAATAGTTTTAAATGCGTTACATAATATTAATATTGAGATAAAACTTGTCTAGGATACATTTAACTAATACCGTTGACCTTCAAATTACATCAAGCAAACAAATGCGTATACACTAGTCCAATAAAACTAACAAACATATATAAAATATATAAAAGATGCATTTCTTTGAACCTTCTCGTTTAAAGCGTGCAATAAGTGAAGACGCGTGAAATGGTTATGTTGATAGGTAAGTATCGACAGCGTTATTCTATTAGCTGTGGAGCTCGAATGGTTCATTTGACCTTACTGGAGCGTGGAATAGTACTTTGCAAATCATTTTACTATTCAATTGTGTTCATACTGTAGACTTCTTGACTGATTTGTTGTTTTTTTTAAACGCTTCACTTTGTTTGTATCCCACATTTTACAGTTTACAGGCTGTTCTATACGCTTGGGGATATCGAGTTGGAGTTCAAACTAAATACTAAGATTTACGGTTCTTTGATTTCCTAAAAAATATATATTTCGTCATTTACATAAAAGAAGATATGGCCGTTTTGACAATTATACATATAAATCCAAAAAAATTATAGCCTTAAAATGGTAGCAAAATTTTGTAAAAACGCTTGAATTTCAGTAATAACTCATGACCTTCAATTTTTGTACGAAACCCTTGGTGAGCGTGCCCGACTCGCGCTTGTCCTGTTTTTTGAGGTTAAGACAACTGTTCTCACTGCAATTTAGTATTAATTACAAGAACTTGCACCATTTGCCTTAACCATACGATGTATAAGTACAGAATAACATGAAGTATGGAGAGGATACACAGTGCTAAAATTGAAATTGTGACAATATTAAAATTAAAAAAAATACATTAATGGTATAGTAAAAAAAAATATGGATAGATAAACGCTCTCAATACACGCTCTTTGGCTTATAATTTAAAAAAAAACAATAACAACTAGAGAGCGGATATTAACGCCGTATTTTGTCAAAACGCGCCAATGTATCAAAAGATAAGAAACATCTTATAAATCAAAATAAAATATTGTATTTTTAATAAAAAAAGCTTTTAGTAAAAGTCGACAATGTGGAGACACACTACAAAGTTGGCACATAGTAAAGCGCTGTTTGTGTGTGGTCTTTATACGATGCTCCAGATGGATCGCGGACATTTATTTTACGGGCTTGAAAAATATGTAATTTATCGTCTATAACCTCCATACTAGTATATGGTCCAGTAAAATCATGTACTCTTGTTAGTTTAATAGATTTTTTTTATTTCACGCTGTATCCCGCTATACAATATAGGCGGAGGGAATTTATTGTAAAAACAGTTCTTTACACAACGCCGAATTTAGAAACTATGTGTTAAGTGACGGAATTCAACGCAACGTAGTTTTAGCAGTGTAAGGAAGTAATTCATTCGCCTGAGTGAGAATGGAACCCACAACCGTCGTGTATAAAGATTTTTTAAATATTTTTTGATGAACTAGTGCTTTTAAGAAGATAAAGCGCGGCATTTAGTTCTGTCTGTTAACAAGTAATGTTTGTAAAATTGAGCGGAAAGTGGAGAGTCAAGTGACTTATTTTGAAAGAGATTTGATTTCTTTTCCTTTTTCCTTCCTTTCCCTGCCATATGCGGCTATTAAATTTAATTTATAAAAAATCTGAAGCTTATTAATCATATATTTAACAACACCTTTTTAGCTTCTCGCTGTATCACACAAATAATTATCTATTATATAAAAATAAGTCGGGTTTTCCTTCCTGACGCTATAACTCGAGAACGCACGAACCGATTTCCACGATTTTGCATTCATTGGAAAGGTCACGGGCTCCGTAAGGTTTAGAGTACAGAAAATTCACGAAAATATTCAAGAGATAGCAAGAAAATAGGAAAAATCATTTTCATCACATACTGCGCCATCTCTGATACAACGGCGCCAGTACGTGGTGTGTGAGTATCCCTCACGAAAATATGTACGTTTCATTTTAAATAGATGGCGCCAGTGCGTCATAAATTATTTGACAGCTATTCATTGTACTCTGCTCAGTTAATTTCATGTGACATTTATTATGCGCACGTTCTTTCAAACGTATTGTGTTCACTGTGAAATTGTGAGAATTCAAAATGCCGAGAGCACGACGTGCGAACATCGGCCGCCGCACAAGACATGCAAGCCAGCAACAAGTGTATTCACAGAACTTAAGAGAAGAAAGACAAAATATAATAAGAGAAAATGCCCGATTGAGACAACGCGTGAGCACACGAAGATCATTGGCATCATACAATCGCTTGGCATTCCAATATGATCCCACTACGAACTACAGTGATGATGACAATTTAGATATTGGACTAATGACGACTGTATGCCGATATTGCAATGCGTTAAAGTTCAAAAGAAAAATGGCTGGATTGTGCTGCGCACGTGGAAAAGTCAAACTGGATCCATTACTTACACCACTACAGCCACTGAAACCATTGTTCGATGGACCTGATCCCGATTCCAACCATTTTCTTCAACATATCCTTGAATACAATAATTGCTTTCGCATGACTTCCTTTGGAGCTAATATCATTCGAGAGGCGGGTTCATGCCGACTTGCAAGGTAAAAGATACAACACACACAACCAATCACTCATACCAATCAATCCCACCAACACAATTAATTGCAACATATAACAACTATACATACACCACACACGACACCCTACACCACCTCACGATCAGAAGTCACACTGTATTCTTTAAAAATACATTAATCCAATTTAATAAATATCTTAACTGTTTGCCATCACAGATATAAGGACAAATATATCATTTGCATGGTTCAATGGTGCCAACACCAGATGAACCGCATCAATTTCTGCAAATATATTTCATTTCCTCGATGGTGGATCAGCTGAATGTGCGGTGCAATATACAGGGAACACAACAGTTAAAGAGACGAATTATTGGACAGTTGCAAGTATTTTTTCACGCTAATAACGCTGTTGTTAATATGTTCAAAACAGCATTGGAACGAATGCCATCGGATACGCACAAATTTATCATAAGAGCGGATCGTACCCCAACAGGTGAACATGTGCGAAGATTCAATGCATCCATCGTTGATGATATTGCTGCAATGATTATTGGCGATCCAACTACATCACGAGACATTATCGTTTAGCGAAGAAGCAATATCATGCATCGTGTAAACAAGACACATCGTTTGTACGATGCGTTACAATATCCAATCATTTATTGGCAAGGGCAAGACGGATACGATATCACGTTGAAGATGGTCGATCCAATTATAGGTACAATATTCACATACTAATTATTGGTATTGTTGCTATTGTTGGGATGGAATGGGAACCATTAACAATCCATTTAATTTTGCATTTTCAGGCGTATCAACGAACATGAATCTAAGCGCAATGAATTACTATGCGTATCGTAGTATGATGCTTTCACATGAGGAGAATGTCATTCTGCAGTGCCGTCGGCTATTCCAGCAATTCGCTGTCGACATGTATGTCAATTAATCAGGCAAAGCTACGATCTGAAGACTAGATACACTTGCGTGATGCTATTTATTCAGACAGTATTGTTCAGAAGTTATTGGACGCCTAACGATTCCCCCATCGTCTTATATCGGAAGCACACGCCACATGCACGAATACGCTCAGGATGCTATGACATACGTGCGAAATTATGGAACCCCGGATTTATTTAATACGTTCACATGTAATCCGAAGTGGACGGAAATTGAACGTGAGTTGGACCCGGGTCAAAAATCGCTAGATCGCCATGACATAATCGCCAGAGTGTTTCAGCAAGAACTCAAAGTTATGATGGATGTACTTACTAAGTATCGAGTTTTTGGTGACGTTGTTATACGTACTCGGTGGAATGGCAGAAGCGTGGACTACCGCATTCTCATATCCTAATATGGTTGCTGAACAAATTACATTCAAATGAAGTGGATGACATCATATCAGCTGAAATTCTTGATCCAGATGCAGATCCAGATTCTTGCAGATGAATTGAATACTTGCCTGAAGGCATCACCTTTGTGGAATAACATAAAAACATTATCGCTAACCACTAATATGAGAGTTCAACTTCAAAATGTTCAAAGTGCTGCACAATTTTCCAAGCAATTGTTAGCTGTTGGAAATGGAAAAGTTCCAGTTGATGCGACAACTGGATTAATTACTCTTACCAACGACTATGGCCGAATTGTAGACTCTCAATTAGCTCTCATTGAAAATGTTTTCCCAAACATTCGTGAGAATTATCACAATTATGCTTGGTTAAGCCAACAAGCAATTCTCGCCGCAAAGAATAATGATGTACACGCACTGAATTTAACCATTCAATCAAAAATCGATGGCGATTTGGTGACATATAAATCTGTTGATTCCATAACAAATCCCGATGATGTAGTAAGTTATCCGACGGAGTTTTTGAACTCTCTGGAGTTACCAGGATATCCACCGCGACTTTGCAACGGTACTCGACTTGCGGTGAAAATACTTATGCCGAATTTTATTGAGGCAACCATTATTAACGGAAAGTACGCAGGAAAATGTGTGTATTCCTCAAATATCAATGATTCCGACTGATCTTCCGTTTGACTTCAAACGATTGCAATTTTCGGTTCACCTTGCGTTCGCAATGACATTTAACAAGTCACAAGGCCTATCGCTTAGTGTTTGCGGGATACATATAGAAAATCATTGTTTTTCACATGGGCAGCTATACGTTGCGTTATTGTACAAGTTGGGAAACCATACCAGAACAAAAAATGTGGCTTACCAAAGAGCACTTCAATGAAACGGATGATTTGCGGACACGTATAACGCTTCGATTCAGTATTTACTTTGGATCCACTTACAGTTTTTACTTAGAGAAGTTCAACTAAATTACACTTCATTTTTGTAATCGAAATGAATTCATTACTGTTGTGACATAAAATAAAACGTTTCGTTTGCAAATATAAACTAAAAAAATGTATTTTTTTTTTATTTTTATCTTTTAATCCCCAAACGAAATGTTACAAAAAACGAAGCCATCTGGTGGCGAAACGGAGTTCGCCGGGTTTGCTAGTTATATATATATACTTACGGTCAGAGTTACATCGGGCACTTAAATTGTGTCATATGTCAAACACAACGAGCAGTTACGACCATGCAGGATAAGCTCCAGATGGAGGTTAGTTGAGGTTCGATCAGAATTTGATCCATCATATAACGATTCAAATATAGACTTGAGATGATATGTATAAGCTAGCCTTTGTCTTTTCTTGTTTAGTATCATAAAAATTTAACCATATAATATTCCAATAAAAAGTACAATTAAAAAGTTAGCGCGCAAATTGGCCAATAAGCCTTAATTGAGATATTGAGGTGAATGCGTTAAGATCAGAATCGCTTACATCGTTACGCTCGAGTACATTCGAGTTAAAACTAATTTTAAATAGATTTTTTTTATTTTTTTATATTATTTTTATATGCTTAGTATTTATATTAAGATTATTTTAAAACACGTTTAAAAATTAAAACGCGAAATTTGAACCCGTGCCTGTTGAATGGAAGGTATCCGAGAAGCACGAATGTCATGTGTGTAAATACACTGAAGAGTCGAGAGCTCGACAATTGGGTTCAAATTTTTATGCCTGCTTAGTGACCTATACACCTCAAAAGGTAAAGAGGGAATCTCTCTTTCTCTCTCTTATGTAGAATCCCTTTGGTGTTTGCCTGTCCGTCTCAGGAAATCCTTTCTTGCTCTTCTATACAGTGTAAAGGATTTCATTTTGATAGCATTTCAAAACCTGCATTTCTTTAAATGTTCTAGAACACATAATTTCGTCTGTGCGATATATCTCTGTCACTCAGTAATTGAGGAGTTTTATATACATAAATTGTAATATTTCTATACTCATAATAAAAATGAGGCTAGTCGTGGCGCAGAAATACAAAATGTGACTGTAAAAGCGACTGGTTGTGGGTTCGATCCCCACTCGAGGAAATAAAATATTAATTACATTTATATTTCATTCTTCGTTGGGTCTGTTACTTACACACACTTCACACAATACCTTCAGAAAGCGGCAGAAAGTAGGGAACGGAGTATCTTAACACTAGGTTCCTTTTGCCTACCCTGCTGTGTGCGGGATACAGCGTGAAGCTCATTATTATAATGAAAACAAAGTACGATCACTTAAAAATTATTCACTAAAACTTTTCCCTACGTCGGTACAGCGAATGGGCGGCACTCCCCGATGCGTATCTCAGATACGAATCGATACAAAGAAGCAAATTAGCTGTTCACGATTTATGCATTTGACAGAGTACCTGTCTGTAGTATAAAATGGACCATATGTTGCAAATATATGCAGATATAAATGGAAATTTAACGTCAATTTAGTCGCAACGGATTTTGATAACGACTACTGTCATTTAATTATCGTGGTCGAATTAGTTCGTGGTGGAATTAGGCCAGCCGTGGCGCAGAGGCACAAAGTGTTTGATACCCCCTCGAGAAAATGAAATATTTATTTAAGTTTAATTTTCATTTCTTCGCTTTTGTGTCGAGGCATTGAGTTACGGCGTTGAGTTCCGCCACTCCACTCCAGAATTCGGCGGAAAGCGGGGAGCGGAGTGTCTTAATACTAGGTTCCCTCTGCCTCTGCCCTGTTGTGTGCGAGATACAGCGTGAAGCTGATTAATTAGTGTGTGTTTTAGTGAGGATAGAAAATTAAATTTTCAGTACTGTAATGTAATACCTTATAAATAAACATTAATTTGTGTGGATGTAAAGTTTAATATGTGGTTGAGGTGATTGTGAAACTGATTTATTGGATTTTATGCACTTTCGTAATACATTTTTGCGCTTTCTAAAGTCTTAACTATATTCAAAAAAAATATTTTACCTTAAATTTGAATCTATTACCACCACCGAACATAGAATTCTACTAAAAACGTTACAGCATACAAAGTGTTATTATCTTTTCTTGCTTAACGCTGTTATCCGCATAAAGCAGCGTAAGTGGAAGGAACCCAGTTTCACACTTTTAACCAATTTTCGGAGACATTATATATTGAGTTACGGAACTCAACGTCACGCTTTACTTAAAACTAATTCATTCCACCTAGTGAAAATCGAACCACAACTATCGCGTTAACAGTCAGCCGTTGCGCCAGAACGGTCTCCACCAGTATTACGTTATTACCTAAATGGCATAAGTAAGAACGAGGCATAAATTTATAATTCCCATTTAATTTGCAGTAACTCGCTATCAACTAGATATCAAGGCAACTTATTAGGTTTATGTTGAAATATTGTCCAGTTCGTGTAATGGTGGGTCACGCTCCAATTCGTCTCATTAGCGGAGCCGATCTACGGTAGGTAGGTAGGTAGTAATGGGAAGGTAGGGAAGTAGGTAGGTAGGTAGGTAAGTAATTATGGTTATATTATGCAACTAGTTGCTAATTTTACATACAAATTGTACTTCATAATTATATGGCATGGTCGTTTGAAGATCTGTTCGTTGTATATCAAGTTAATGTTTAATTTTATCTTGCTGGGAGATCTTGGCGCAGTGGGTCGGTTTGTTGGTTGTGGGTTCGTTTTTCAATCGTGAGCGTGATTTTGTTTAAATTATTTTTATTTTCCCCTGGTGTCATGCTTTCAATGTCTCGAAAATTAGGAGGAAAGTCGACAGCGGAGTGTCTTACCGCAAGTCCTCTCGCCCTACCGCCCTGCTACACGCGGGATATAGCGTGAAGATGCTACTTTTCGCCCAATTTTCAAGACCTCGTAGTTATAGGTTCGACTATAGAATCGAACCTACAACTTATGCATTCCGTCAAAAGCTATCCCACTGCACCTTAACGGTCCCAGAAAGGAATACTTTGAGAAAAATGGCCATATCATTGCAACGTTCTTAAAATATAGATCAATATCGTTATCTTAAGTTTATCTAACCAATAAGCACAAGTACTTGTCGGTCGTGAGTACTGAGTAGAGTCGTCTAAAAGTCGACGTGCATTTAATATGACAGCCATTTAACAAGTCAGCCGTTAGATAGTAGCGCCTTCCTTATTAATTTTACACTATTAGGCTTCCGTTAAGGCGGTTGTGTCGCAATGACACTGTTCTGGGTTCGATTTTTACTTAAAGAGTTAATATTTTTTGTTTTTTGTTGCAGATAATAAGATAAAGCATGGCGTTGTGTTCTGGTAATAAGCACGAATTGCCTTAAAATTTGGTTGGTGTGTCAGAAACGGAGTGTCTTAAAACTAGGTTCCCTCTGTCTGCACTGCCGTAAGCAGGATACAGTATGAAGCAAAAAAAAGTCATAACTTAACTCTATCGTGACATAATCCAGACGTGTTTGATTGTAAGCAAATGTTAGAGGTTCCAAGTTCTATAAAAAATCTTTTCCTTTTTTTCGTTTCGTGTGCAATTTTAAATCCCGTCACTTTATGTAATATTTTGTTTTTCATATTCTTTGTATTTCTTAATAATATGAAAATATTTATACTAGTCAGCGTATTTAAATTACAGAAAATAGAAACACTTAATTATTATGTACGTACCTAAATGGTCTTGATTAGTCAAAAACTTCACGAAATCACCCTTTAAAGTTAATGTTTGAGTACATGAACAGTACATGAAAAGTACTGATATTAATCAGAGGTTTATTCGAAGATTCTAGATGTTTCAATGCTTACTAGTCATCGCCCACAACTTTGTATACATAGACTGTAAAAAGTAAAATGGAAAATCAATATTTTCCTGTCCCCATAGTTATTTCAAAAATATATTTTTTTAATGCTTCTCTCCACTCTCTCATTTCTACTTTGTAAGTCTGGTAATTTTGTCTGTGCGCTGTCTGTCAACCAGTCAGTAAGGAAAAGTCTCAAAAAAGTCATAATGTCTATAAAAATCGAACTTACTACCTTTGAAGCGAAACCTACACGAAACAATACTGTAAACTCATTTTACAAAGACAAGTTCATAGAATGACAGTACAAATCGATCGCATCAAAGGGCGAAGTGATGACAAGCGTTGACAGATAGACATTTAAAATTCATCGATGATGTAATATAGCTTTCGACAATGTCAATGTTCTTAATATAGGTTATATTTTTATGCTTAACGGACGGAGGAATTTCTACTATATTCCGCATATAGTAAAGTAGACAGAAGATACATGGGAATCTTCTGCGAAGACACTACGTCAGCATTAAACAACTTCCGTTCCTCTCTTTCTGCCAAATTCTCAAGGTATTGCGTTTTGACCGGCGGAATTCAACGCCGCGCGTTATTTTTCGTACATTAATAGCAAAGAGATGAAGATGATTGAAATATATATCCTCCTGAGCCCACATCTATCGTGTTTAGAGTTACACTGCGCCATTACGCCATAACGGCTTCGAATATAAAAAATATATAGTTTAAAAGTATCGTGCATTACGTTAGCAACAATGACGTATTAATAACAAGTTCATGTATAAACATTTTTCTGAATCAAATTTGAATCGACATATGATCATCGTGTGCTGTCATAAAATACAATTGAATCAGCTTCACGCTGTATCCTGTGCAAAGCAAGGGTAAGCAGAGGGGACCTAGTATTAAGACACTCCGTTCTCTAGTTACTATCGAATTTTGGAGGCATTGCGTGTTGAGTAGCGGAACTCTACGTGGCGCTTCGCCTCTACACTAGAGCGAAGAAAATAGAAATATAAATTTAAATAAATATTTTAGTGCATCGAGTGGGGATCGAACCCACACCACACCTGTCGCGTTACCATTTACAGTTTCCGCCCCTGCGCCACAACTGGCCTCTTATAAACGCGACGATTGTGGGTTCAATTCCTACTCGAGGGAATTTATTCACTTAATTTGTCCGTCCTAGGAACACGCCTGACATATGCAGGCCCCACCCGCATGTCATATAGTAAAAAAAATGTCAAACAAAGAAACTACTAGCCATAAAAACATAAAAAATGGAAACTATAGTAAATAAAATAGAAGTTAACATGACAGTGTATTAGGTATGTTCGTTGCGCACGCGCCGACCACCGGGGACGATTGATACAAAAACAAATTCGCCGGCGACCACACAACTCAGTTTAAAAATGGTTTAAGCCGTTTACAAATGAAACCGTGTTATAGAATTTTGCAGAGTATTTATAGATTTTAATATTACTTAAGAATAAAAATAATGATCATCAAAGATTATAGACGAAAATAAAATATTAAATAACATTAATATTCTTATAAAGCTGTCGCGGTATATGTGTGGTCCCAACAATCGATAATAAACGCGATCGTTTACAGGCAACCTATGGTATACCTGTAAACGCGGTTGTTAGTTCAATTCAGCCTCAGGCCACGCGAGGCGCAGGTTTGAGTCTCGCCGAATAATTCAAGATCGGAATGTCTTAACACTAAATGGAAGAATCGAATCCACATCGAAACCCAGCAGCAGACGTTATGCCAATACGCCACGATAGCCTCGTGTGATAATTTAGATTACATTCATACACCAAACAAGACCGAACCCGCAATACATGAATAGAAGAAGTTTATTAGTTTTGTTGATAATATACACTAAGATTTTATAGACTCATTCTATGAAGATTTAACGACTATTTTCATACGGTTAATAATTTTAATGACAGCTATCGTAAAATAAGATAGTAAATAATAAAGAAATTATTACAGCCTACAAAGAAAGTCAAAATAGGCATTGACAATGAAACAATGTCGAGCGCCGACTTTATTAAGTTGTTTTGAACGTCGAGAGAAATGCGTCTCTACAAAAGTGTATGTAGAGCCCGATCAAAAAAGCTGATTAAACTAACTCTTAATATAAGCGTATAAGGTCGAAAATTGTATTTGTTTTGTTGTAAGGTGGCTAACTAATGTTAGTTTTGAGACAGGCTGCGTGAAACCGAACAAAAGTATTGAGCGCAATTTGCTCCAATCAAAAGGCGTTTGGCGATCTTGACCCTAGAACTAGTTAGAATACGGTGGTTAATAAAATATAGTGTGTTATATTATCTTAAAGCGTTACTGATGATAACATATTTTCTTTAAATATCTATAAGCATGTAATTAAGATTTTAAGGTGTTAATTATTTTAAATAAGCTTCACGCTGTATCCCGCACACAGCAGGATAGGCAGAGGGAAGCTGGTGTTAAGACACTCCGTTCCCCACTAAACAAGGTTAAGTTCTGATAATGTAAAATGACAGTCGTTTGTCGCAAATTGTCACCCCTATAATTAGGTTATAGATTAAAAGATGTCTTCAAGTAAAATTCAAATTGACAACCATGGCCTACAATCACATACACGCTGCTATGTCATAATGGTGTCAACAACTTGTAAATTTCAATGTAAACCAACTTGACTAACCATCGTATAAATATAAAATTAATATTATTCTTAGAAAAGGTCAGCAATACGTACCTACCTAGCTAGACCAAACAGATGACTATCATAGAGTCAAATACCAATCATGCCATGTAAAATACAATTCTAAAGGGAAATTATTCTTGGGTCTCGTCGGCCTCTTTGATGGACAAGTGGGGACAATTTATTTACAATATGCTATAAGTGATGATGACTTATAAGATTGTTGGTTATATGAGATTCTCCGTTGTTGTCGTTTGTTTTATGCAAATTTCTTCTTTTTTATAAAATTATGAATTTATGAAAATAGTAAAAAGGTTCATTGTCTAAATTTATAAATAAATTGAATAATTTTGTAAAATTTTAATTGTTAAGTAAAGAGAACTTGCTAAAACTACGCTTTAAAGTCATAGTATTCCTACTTCCTTTGCGCTACCTCTTTGTAGAGATAATGTGTTATTGAGATAAAGTTTGGCGATGAACTCGGCTACTTATCATCAAACAATGTCAAAAGAAAATCCAGTGTTTTAGCTCTTCACAATAAATTAATCTCCCTGATAACCCAGACGTGACAATTGGGTGATGGTTATATATAATACGTATATATGTAAACTTAGACTTGTGGTCCAATATAAATAATTAAGAATTGTGTATGAAACATGAGCCATAGGTTACTGAGGTAGCTCTGATCAGGTCTATACAGTGTATCATTTCGAAACAATTAACGTGACATATGTAACTTATAGCCTACCACGATAAATTATACGAATTCCTAAGATTAGCACGTTTAACCAAACAATCTCTTCACTTCTATAATATTAGTATAATATAGAAATCTAGATAATAACAAATCCGATCCAAAGTCTAGTCCAGAAACCAAAATCAGGTCAAACCGTCATTGCATTTAAAAATGATTTATTTCAATACAATGTTTTATGCTAAATTGTTCTTAAAATCCCTCATGACATTTACAACTCAAGTAATTAAGAGAAGAGCGGCGTCACTACAAAGAGAGTAAATTGATGATACGCCGTTTCATTCGTCAAAGCGAAGTGTGAACGTCTGTATTCTGTACGACGATTAGTGAAACAGTAGGTTGAATAATTGGGGAGTGACAGGAGTGACACAGCTCTTTTTTATTAGCACTTTTTTATTTTATGTGTAATTTATTTATTGCTGTTGTTGTCTGAATGTTTTGGATTTTAAGTTGGAAAAATAATTTAAAAAGATATAATTCTTTATATAGCATATTTTCGTTAACGACATGACATTTAATATCTAAACTTGCACATTATTTTTTCTTTACTGTCCACCTATTAGAAATGCTTAACTAATCGATTATTTATAAATCATTTATTTTAAAATTATCATCACCTAAATCTACATAGACTGCTTAGAATTGAACCTGAACCAGTAACATAATAAAATAATTCTCTAACTACATCCAATTCCAATAAAAAGTGAACACCTTCAACGTCACTTAAGTGATAATATAAATTAAATTAACAATTTATTATTTACTTTGCTTTTGTGAGTATTAAACGAGTATTGTGTTAAGAATAACATATAGCACTTGATGCTAAATCGAGATTTATGATCATTGATGTATTGAGTGCTGTCAATGACAGAAACGATGGATCGTAAAATTGTTATAAGCATCTCATTGGCGCCACGTGTAAGTACCTTGCTAATTCCACCCCTTTTGACTGCTCAGGATGATTGTGGGAGGTATCTGAAACAAATTTATTAAATAATTTAATTTTTTTCAGTTTAATCATATGTTTATTACAAAAAAAGGTTTATTAGAAGAGATATAAAGAACGGTACATTACAGTGGCAATTTCATACATACATAAACTTAGCAGTTTCTAAGTAATTGATACTCGTATATCTGATTAATTATCTTAATCCATTTAGTAAAACTATGGCATTGAATTCCCTGTATAATGAACTGTAGTGACCCTAAATAAGAAGATTCTGGACGAGCTAGAAATTTTTTGTCTTTATCAAAAGGCCAGACTTGGCGTGGCAGTGAGAAAAAGGGAGACATATTTATTTAAATTACTATTTCGTTGCTATTGAGTCGAGCAAAGCGCGGCGTTAAGATCCGCTACTTAATACATAATGCCTCCAAATTTCGGTGAAAAGTGGGGAACAGATTGTTTTAACACTAGGTTCTTTCTCCTTCAGCCTACCCTGCCATATGTGAGATACCGCGTAAAGCTGATTTAATTTATTTAAAAAAAATATACACTCGTAAAGCAAAAAAAAAAGTAGTACGTGACCTAAAATGTAAATCATGATAACTAAGACTTTGTTAATTGTCAAAACGTTGTGTTACAATTTCATAGGATCACATTTTAACTGAACTTATGCAGTTAATTGGATAAACCGACGCGTGAAATGTTTTGTACAATTTATTGTTGTATTGTTACGGACATAATCTGTTAACTCGCGACGTGACCGAATCTTAGATAGGTGGTATAAAGAGAACCGCTTTTGCCGTCGGACTGTCGTTTATTAGCACTGTTTCTGCTAAATAAATGTAATACAGTATATTTTAGTTATATTTTCTCAGTCTTTAATTATCTTTATAGGTAAAAAAATATATATGATAATACACTCTTACATTATTTAAAATTTATTATTAAAATATAAAATAGGTTGACCTTAATAATTAGCATAATTTGCAATGCAAATACAAAAAAGAACCTATTGCCACCTTTTACGTATAATCTACTTTTAATCCCACCTTATAGAGTCACACCTACTATACATCAACCAATCCTAGTAGCTACAATCTATATTATTATTTATTTATAATTGATATGTATGAATAAACTAGACTCATGATATTAACTACTTCCTCTTAGCAAGTATCATACTTACATTAACTTACAATATAATACCACGGCGGTCCATATATCGTTTTAAATGATAAATTAAACTTACATAACTGACAACTGCTACAAACAACGCAGCGGGAATCTCACCGCATTAATCTCTTTGAAATGAACTCTACATTCGATCATAAACATTATTGTAATCTAAAAATTGACGATTTTACTTATTTCCATTGCCACTGACAATCGAAATTCTTCTCTATTCTATAGTAGTTAGAGTTCAAATCTTATAATATAAGGAATTGGTTTGATGTTTGAAATAATTTTATAGCGTATCAGGTACCATCCAGACGTGAAAAGTGCATTATAAATATTACAGTAATTTCTTTTAAGCGAATGGTTTGAAGAACTGAAGCTAAATCATGATTTCTTGTTTCATATATTTATTGGGAACGGTAGCGTTATTTAAGATGGAGATAGCGGGTTTGATGTCTAAGAAATGCAAATTTTGTTTTTTATAAACTAGTCACAGCACTATCATATTTTAGTTGGAATCGACGATATATTTGCATTTGTACCTATAGTTTTTTATGATGTTAAAAACATCTGTATCGATTCAAATTATAGACTAATGCTATATCTAGTTTAATTTCAATGTAACCATCCATAAGCATATTTAATTTAAGTAAATCAATAATAAATATTGAAAACATCAAATAAAAACAAATTTGGACATATAATTTTGTCACGAAGTGTAATCGTTATAACATAACATAAAAACTTTAAAATATCAATAATTTATATATAAATAACTACCAACTACGAATTAACAATTCTAGTACTAAAATAACTATTATTAATAGTACATTTGATTAAAATTATTTCCTCATTTCATATTTATTATGTGCAAGGGACCAGTGAAACGATAATGAGCTTGACACGTGAACCCTCGAAACCGCATATTCTACATTAAATTTATCGTTTGTATCTTGCTACTGGAGGTATTTCATGAATTTATTATACATTCGGCGTTGTGGTGTTAGGAAACTATTAGAGAGTACTCCGTGTTGGATTGGTGGAAGTGTCCTATTGTATTAGCGGTGGTTCAGATTTGATGCTAGATCGGGGAAGGTCTTAACAAAAAAAATATTCTGGTTTTTTTTGGTCTGGTTAGATAAAACGTTGAGTTTTACGCAATGTAAACGCTAAAAAAATCGGCAGAAAGTGGAGAAAGGCAGTGCCTTAATGGGAATAGAGTGTCTCATATTAGGCTTACAAGTTCCTTGTGCCAATTCGGGTATGAGCGGATTACAAGTTACAACGTGAAATTAAAAAAAAAAGTGCGGCGTTAATTTTCGTTGTTTCAATACAAAATTTCTCCAAAACAATTAGAGGGCGGAGTGTCTTAATATTTTGTAATATCTTTTTGTCACTCAACTCGGTAAATGTGATAAGTTATTTTTTTTATATATTTACTCTGTATTCCTAGTGCTACAGGCAGCACTTTCTGCTTGCATTGCGTATTGCTTTGTGTGTAGAGGTGGAACTCAACGCCGCGTTATGTTTGGGGAAATAAGAAAATAATTCATTTCTCTGAATGGGCATCGAACTCACTGTCGCGCTGTTATACACTGTGGCGCTACACTATAAGGATAAAATAATAATATATTTTACATTATAGTGATTTCGAAGTACCGTACTATTTTAATTGTAGTTGAAAATTTGATACAGATGTTATTAAGTATTAATATTAAAAGATCGCGTAAACTACCTTTATTACTATATCTGGTTTATGTTCATGTAAAATTTCTTTAACATTGGAAATCAAGCGCTTTTAAAATATGTGACATTCTGCACATTTTTTCATCCTCTCCGTTATAAGAATCACTAAATTCAATAATTTGTAACATATTGTTAATTAATATTTTATTTTCTTAAGCAAAAATTCTTGAAAATTAGATTGACTTAACACTAGGTTCCTTAGAGATATAACTTGAAGTTGAAAAAAAAAAACAATGTCTCAGAAATGAATGATATACGAACATAAATCGATCCCATAATTGCCTTCTATTAGATCCCACGCTAATAGCCATTGGATGTAACACCCAACAATTTAACTTTTAACACTCAAAAAATATTTATTTTGAACTGAATACCGCGAGAGTGCCATCAGATGTCTCTCATTATTATCTACTTTACATATAAAAAGCCCAGCTCCACCCAACTCCACCCAATCGAGAGTTCAAACTAGGACATAAGGCAATCTAATTAGCATACCTTTATGCTTTAAAAGCCGCTATCGCCCTCGAATAATCACATATTTGTGCCTCAATTTGTTTGATCTACTGATTGAAGGCATCCAAGTTTTATATATGAGAAAAACGTACCAGGACCCCGTGGGAACGTTCCTACGGTCAATATTGGTACGTCTATTCATTCTTACCGACTGTGCCAGCTTTTTCTACACCGTCAAACACCTACATACGTCGAGTTTGTATTTAGGTTTCTGATTAGCCTGTCGCTTCGCCGATATATAATAGTAAATAATGCATTTTTGTGGGTCACTTTTATTGCTGGCTCATCGTCATGGGTGGTTCGGTTGCCTTTCTCATTTTTATGACAATACACTCCTTTCGGTTGCCGCGTTTACGTTAGAAATGATAGTGTTCGTATATTCTTTGTTGCCTTAAACTGTTTGGATATACATAGTGGCGGTCTGTGTTTGAGATTTTTTAAAATATCCCCTCGAATATATTTGTTGGTATTTGACAGTTTCACGCTGTATCCCGCATGTGGCTGAGTAGGCACGTACTACCCAAATTTGGAACCTATTTTGGACTGAAAGATTGATTGTCTTGTTAGCAAAGTGGTAATGAAAATTACCTATTCCCCGAGTGGGAATTGAACCCACAAACGTCGCGTTTACATTTAGACGCTGTGCCGCTGCGCCACAAGAACAATATGGTTTATTATAGTTCCGACTAAAAGCTGTCATGTATAAATAGCTTTTGGCACATTTTTTGTAACTTTTAGCAGGGTAAGCAGAATTAACCTGGGAACCTTATGATAGGGCAATCCGTCCCTCCCATTAAGACGCATCATGTTTCCCACATTCAGCCGAATTCTGCGAGGCGAGGCCACGCTTAGCCTCGATAACAGAGAGAGAGAGCGAGCAAATATTTCCTTTTTTCGACTAGGAATAGATCCCACAACCTGTCGCATTTACGACGAAAAGCAAAAAACAGGGCGACTTAACACTAGATTCTCTTCACTTATAAACAACAATATTCCCATGCTTTACATTTACAAAAAACTAAAACGTTTCATACATTCTTGTTAATAGAAATCAACAATCGATACAATATATAATAGATTTCGAATCGTCTCGATAATCAAATTAAGCCCCATAATACGATGCGGACGTCGTAAACTGTTCGCGGCTAATTACCGACTTCACGCTATGGAACTAATTATGTGAGTTCTCAGAGCTATGGGGATGGAGTGGGATTGGATAAATATTATATTGATAACAACGATATAGAGCCATAGCGCCGAGCTGTAAAGGCGACGGCTGTGAGTTCGATTTCGACAAAGAGATTATGTTAATTCTCTCTCTGGTGACAAACGATGGAAAATGAGAAACGGAGTATCTTATTATTAGGTTCCTCTGCGCCTCCTTCTATAAACGGGAAACAGAGTAAAGCTGATAAAACACCTACTTAGAGTAGAGTCTGATTCGATAACGCGCTGAGAAGAGACAACGTATTAACATTGTGAGTTATCGTGCTAAGTATCTCCATACAGATCTGCTAGCAACATAAATATTTTGTAACAAACAGATAACAAATTTCCGCTTTGTTAGATAACACCGTATGGTTTAGTGGTCCACACGTTTGGACAAATTTTGAAAGGCGCAGATTCGAGAATTCCAATGTTTAATGGAACATTTTAAGAGTCAATAACGGAACTCTACCGGTTTAACACCAAAAAAGCAATCATTTGTAGATCATAACACAAAATCTTACAGATTGTAAAAGGTAAATAAATAATGATCTAATCTATTTATTTTTATAACTATAAATTACACTAAAAACTATGTAAATCGGTTTAGTGTGCTATTAGGTGATTTTTTGTGTCGGACAAGGCGGCGCTTGTAGGTTTTATTGGGCGATTTGCTCCGATACCGATTACGTTTTTATTGGCAATTGACAGGAGAGAAGGATATTTTAATATCTTCTTAGAATTATGGTGTTTACAGTTAGCTTTGTACTAAAATCTATAGAAATAAAATAATATTGTAGCGCAGTGCGGAAAACTGCATGACTTGAGATTGAAGTTCGAAGTCAGCCACAAAGTTTTTTTTATTTTTAATAACATTTTTACGGTTTTTTTTGTACTGAGCAGGGTAATAAGAGGAAACATAAGACACTCCAGTCTCCACTTTCTGTCCAATTTTCAATACATTGTGTATTGAGAGGCGGAACTTAAGGTTAAGCTTTGTTTTGGGGCCGGAGATTCAATGATTGTAGTGAATGAATACCATCACAATATCCAAAACCTAAGAATCCAACATACGTATTAGAGAACAATATATATAAGAATATGATCGTTCCATGGATGTACTGTACGGGTACCATAGTGCTTTACAGGGTGAGGAGCTCAGAGCAGTGCTTAGGATTTGCGGCCCAAGTGTAGGTGTAATAAAATTCATTGCGGGCGCTAGTAGACTGAAAATATTTGGAGCACGTACTAGAAAAGAATCTTAATAGTTCTATTCAGGCCGTAATCTTTTAGCAAATTTACTAACAAGACCAGTAGTGGCGCAGTGGCAGGAAGTGTGACTGTAAAACCGACTGGTTGTGGGTTCGATCCCCACTCGAGGAGATGAAATATTTACTTAAATTTATATTTCCATTTCTTCACTCTGGTGTCGAGGCTAAGCGCGGCGTTGAGTTCTGCTACTCAACACGCAATGTCTCCAGAATTCGGCAGAAAGTGGGGAACGAAGTGTCTAAAAACACTAGGTTCCCTCTGCCTACCCTGCTGTGTGCGGGATACGGCGTGAAGCTGTTTTTTTCCCTACTTGCTGCAGGGTAGACAGAGGAAGTCTGGTCTTAGGTCTCAACTTTTCTAATTTTAGAAGCATCACGTGTCGAGTAGTGGGACTTAACGCCGCGCTTTAACATATTAATATTGTAGAAAATTGCAACCACTCCTAAAAACGGTTAATTATTTGAATTGCTAGCATTTATTAATGAATTATAGGTAAGGTATCGTGTAATTACAACAGCGCTATACGTTTCTAATACTGCGTTCTGCGTCTGAATATTAATTTAGATCTTGATTTCGTACTAATTATACAAGCTATTTGACAGGAGTCTAGAGTTTGGCCGCAAGTTGTTTGCCGTTTGTAACAGGTTCATTGAATTTAGGTCATTGTCAATAATATAATTTAAATTAATTTCGTCTAATGATGTTTAATGTTAGTGGTGTAGCGAAAAAACGTCTATCTGTGTTGTGATTTTTTTTTAAATCGTTTTCGGTGATTTTTATTTCATTTATCGTAAAGTTATGACAATTTCTTATTGAGAACTGAGTTCCCAGGTTCTATCTGCCTATTCCAGGATACAGCGAGAAGGTAAAAAAAAAAAATTTAGTTTACTATACAGTACTTCTCGTTTAAGGATTATATTGCTATCTAGTTTATCGTGTTTGAGACTTAATAGATAAACTGCCAATTTAGAAGAGTATAAAGTCATTTTAATTTAATTTTAAATCGACTTTTAGATAAGAATCCGGTTATATTAATATGAAAAGGAGTTGTATTTTAGTTGTAATGAATGCGGCCTTCGTGATGTGACGTGTATGGCTGTACACGGGACGGTTGTAGCTTCGATTCCCGCTCGCGGAAATTAAGTATTTTCATTTCCTTGCTCTATTAAGAAGACAAAGCGTGGCGTTGCATGCGAGATATAGAGTGAAGCTCAAAAACGATTTCATCACACATTGTGACCACGGTTCATAAAACGTTCTTATCACACTTTCTTTATTATACTACTTTATTCAGCTTTATATATAGAATATCTTTTTTTTAATATGGTGTAAATAAGCAGGTAGATAGATATTAAAGGATAAAAATACGTGAACCGAGTTTAAAACCACCATTTTTGTGTGTAGACAAATATAGATTTTATTATTTTTTTTTAGTTTTTTTGCACATGGCAAAATTCTGCAGGGAGGACCAAGTGTTGTGATACTATGCTCTTCTCATTTCACGCAAATTCAAGAAATGGCGGCGTATTAAGTGGCGGAAAGTCAAAACGAAAGAGAACGAAAACAAAATGTGGGGAACGGAAGCGTCTTAATAGAAACAGAGAGCTAAGAGCTAGTGCTCTTAAAAATGCGGAGATGCGGAGGAAAGGTGGAAAGGCAGAGGGAACTTAAAAATGCGGAGATGCGGAGAAAAGGAGGAAAGGCAGAGGGATCCTAGTGATTCCCTCTGCCTTTCCTGACATGTTTGGAATACAGCGTGAAGCTATGTATATATGTAGGTAGGGACAGAAAAAGTGACTAACTCTTCCCTCTTTTTTAACTTCCCCTTAGCGGAGATTAAATCAACCATACAATAATAGCTTTAAACAATATTATTTTATTATTTCCAAATCGATAACATCAAAGAAAACTGTACGACAGTAATTATAGCAGTAATTTATCGCTTATCCACGACGTATCACGACTAACAATTAACATACAATCAGCGTTTAGCATTAGAATTAGCTTTACAGGTATATTTGTATGAAGTTTGAGCTAACAAAGATTTATTGGTTGTAAATTATATTGAAATTAAAATTTGTTGTTGTTGTTTGTGGAGATACACGTATGTCGTGTGTTCGGTTCCTGTTTGTGACGTTTTTGTTTATGTAGTGGTTGTTCGCTTGGACTACATAAAATTTACTTCTATTACTAATATTATAAAGACGAATTGTTTGTTTGCTTGAGTACGTTAATCTCAGGAACTACTGGTTAAAATTGAAAAAAAAAATGTTTTATGTTGTGTTATTTATCGAATGGATTAATAATAAACAAGAGATATATAATTTAAAACGCTAAACTCACTAGCAAAATCAACTATCACCATTAGGGCTCACCCTTTTTAAAATCGATTATTTCATGCAGTGTAGCACTTTGGTGGAATAAAAATCTATATATTTTTGGGCAATGTATATTGGGAGTCTGCGATAACCTTTCAATGTACCTTTTAGTATAAAATAATATGGATAATAAAATTTTAAACTAAACTTACTTATATTGTGAACCTACTTTTAGCAAAAAAAATATTTTACTAACCGCAGGAGTCAGGCATTGAGTCTAGTATTGGTAATATAATCTGTGTGGGGTCTAAACGATTGTGTTTACTAGTTCAATCTAGTTTCAATCCGATCTTCTCGTTACACGTGTTCTGCGCGCGCGCAGGCATACGGCTAACTCAATAATTGGTTTATTTTATCAAGCGAAATTAATTATATATTATGGTAGAAATATTTACTGTATTTATTTACTATGCAGATTGAAATTGATTAACTGTTCATTTCACTTTTTTCTGAAGAAGTGAGAAGAGAGTCGTTTGAACTATCATTCCGTTCTCTCTTTTCTATACAGAGAGGGATATTGTGTGAGTGTGTGTGGTGGAACTTAACTCCGCATTTTGTTAAACAGACAATGGAAGCGATAAAAGTTTATAGATAAACATATTAGATGATCTCTGAAAATCATAAACATAAAATGTAAAAAATTCTATCAAGCCAACAAGAAGACAAAAGTAAGAGATATTTTTTTCTTTGCCAATATCTTTGTTAGTTTCAACAACTATAACATTAAAACAGTTTCAAATAACAGAAACATTGGTCGAAATATAATTCGAAATATATAGTGTATTGTACGTATTATACAGTATATAGCAAACCAGTGCTAATTTCAAATAATACAAAATCGAAAATAACTTGAAGTAAGAAATCAAAAATATCATGAAAATATAAAAGGAGACACTGTAGGAACGAGTCAGTACTATTAAAAATACCATTGTTCTACAAAGTGTTATGTTTTTTTTATTTATTATAAAAGCATACTCACCAAGTTTTATATAAGATTTTCTTTGACTGACCGAAAATACGACGGATGTGTGTTCCCATTCAAAGGAATAAATGAGTTTTACTTACTTTTACCCCGCTTTGGCAATAAGATATTGGACGTTAAAATCCTTAACAGAAGGTTCCCTCTATATACTGCTATACATGAAAAAACAAGAAGCAGCGTTTATACTAAGTTCAAAACAAATACAAAAATATAAACTTGTATTACTATTCTTTATAGAGTTAGTTCCCATGACTCACTCAGGGTATTATGTTCCAGAGCTAGCTCACAATATGTACTTAGGGCTTTGTAGCTTTACGAGAGAAAGCATTTTGTGAAATATGCATCATAAAACTGATTAATGTGACTCAGAGTGGGAATTATTTGGTAACAAAACTTTATTTCTATGTATTGCTTTAGAAATTTATATGTTAGAATTTCAACATATTACAACAATATGGTTTGTTATAATACATTTTTATAGAAAAATCAAAAGAACTCAAAGGTTTACTTTATAAGAAGTTTCTTATTATGTTACGTTACTTTTTTAAGTAAAAATAAAATAAATCAGCTTCACGCTATATCCCGCACGCAGCAGGGTAGGCAGAGGGCACCTAGTGTAGACAACCCGTTCCCCACTTTCTGCCAAATTCTGGAGGTATTGCGTGCTATGTGACAGAACTCAACGCCGCGCTTTGCCTAAACACAAGAGCGAAGAAATGGAAATATAATTTTAAGTAAATATTTCATCTACTAGAGTGGGGATCGAACACACAACCAGTCGGTTTTACAGTCACACTTTGTGCCGCTGCGCCACGACTGGCCTCAATTTTTTAAGTATTAATATATAAATTGAATTAAATTTTATTTATAAATTAAAATATATTTAGAGTATATATTCTTATATTAGTGCCACTTACGACTATTATTAGGATAATAATAAATTTAAAAGTTACTTTAAATTATATAAAAAAAAAAAAAATAATAAAATTAGCTTCACGCTATATCCCGCACACAGCAGGGTAGGCAGAGGGACCCTAGTGTTAAGACATTCCGTTCCCCACTTTCTGCCGAATTTTGGAGGCATTGCGTGTTGAGTGGCAGAACTCAACGCCGCGCTTTGCCTCGACACCAGAGCGAAAAAATTAAAATATAAATTTAAGTAAATATATGATATGCTTTATTTTGTAAGGAAACTTCAAACATTTTCAGAAACAAAACCAATATGCTTCTAAAATGACCTATAAATAAATCAACCTACGAAATTCCCGTTGAAATTGAATCAGCCGTCTCTAATATTAGAGATGTCTAGACAAAAACGAGAGACAGCCAGACAAAAATGTTAAAAATATACAAATAAAAGAATGTATTCAAGAAAAAAAAGTAATATTTACGTTTACTATTGTGTACTTTTGTACGACCATTGGCGCAATCGTGGCTGAAGTATTTAGACATGGGTGCAAAAATATTTTCTATTATTATTAATAAAATAATAAATAAGTTTATTATTCATATATTATTATTATTAATATAATATAGAATATGATATAATAGAATATAATATTGAGGCCAGTCGTGGCGCAGTGGCACGAAGTGTGACTGTAAAACCGACTGATTGAGAGTTGGATCCCCACTCGAGGAGATGAAATATTTACTTAAATTTATATTTCCATTTCTTTGCTCTGATATCGAGGCTAAGCGCGGCGTTGAGTTTTGCCACTCAACGCGCAATGCCTCCAAAATTCGGCAGAAAGTGGGGAACGGAGTGTCTTACACTCTGCCTACCCTGCTGTGTGCGGGATACAGCGTGAAGCTAATTTTATAATATAGAAGTAAATAGAATGAATAAGGAATGAGCAATATCACTAAATAAGTGGAAAATGAAGAACAGTATGTCTAGTTCACTTCAATATTGTGATAAAGTTATTAATGAATATGACGTAGTTTTTATTTTTTTTTTTAAGTATTACTACATTTAGGAAAGAAAAAATCTCTAAAACGATACAAAGTTGAACGTAGCATGGTTTCAAACAATGCCGTTTGGATGGTTTCCAAAATATAGAGTTCGAAATACTACGCGTTGAGTGGCGGTACTCAACGCCGCATTTTGTTTACAACAATGGCAAAATAAATAAAATATTAATTGTAACCAGAATCGTACACGCATCCATTACGTTTGCAATTAAACGCTACACCACGATGTTTTTAAAAGAACTATAAAAAAATACATTTTTAAGTTAAAATATTATTTAATTTTGTAAATGATTTATATGAAAATTGGTTTCTAAACCAAAGTTTCTCCATTTAATAGGTTATTGTTATTGTGTTAGTTAGTTATTAAGATTTCTACGCGGACTTGTCGACTTCGGTAGTGGAATAAATACATGTCACTTTTGTACTGTACCACTGGTATTATGGTCGTACAAACAGTTACCTTGCTATGTTATTTGACTCCAAATTGGTTTAGATTAGTTTTGAAATTTGTATGAAAGTAGGAGAAGTAGGTCGTGTGTTCTAATGTGAAATGTGTTAAGTAGTAATGGGTCGGTGTGAACGTATTATAGATAGGTTCGAATTCTCTTACCATTTGTACATATTTGTAAGACATTTGTGATGCAGGGGCACAAAATGTAAATGTAAAATCGATTTGTTGTGGGTTCGATCCCACTCGAGGAAATGAAATATTTATTTATATGTATATTTTCATTTCTTCAATCTAGTGTCTGGTGTCGTGTCGCGGGATACAGAGTGAAACTGATTTATAACGGAACTATATATGAAAAAATAACTCTTAGAAATGTACTTACTTTATTTGTACTATAATATTTTCGTCCGTGGTTCCCCCACACATAAAAATTTATAAAATATAGTGAAAAGATAAAGTCCAGTCTAAATTATCTCGTCTAAATTAGAAAAGATTATAGTACTAGTATTTTCTGATTTAGACTAGATGATATAATACGTTTTACCAACTACTCATCATTATTGCATAAGGCATAAGGCAAAAAGAGGTCTAAATTAGACAACAGTTAGCGCCTAGTGTAGTTATTCCTAGAGCTATGAGACGTTAATGTATGACTGACACTACTGACATTTTTATGTAATTTGATTTGAAAGTGCTTCTAAAGACTAAATTTCAGTAAATAATCGAATTCCTTAAGATTATTCTCTGATGCTCGCGTATATTATTTACTACTTATGGTATCCGAATTTTTTAAAAAAAATATAATATGTTTGTTTCTTCACGCTGTATCCCGCATATAGCAAGGTAGGCAGAGGGAGCTCAGTGTTAAGACACTCCGCTCCCCACTTTCCGCCGAATTCTAGAGGCATTGGGTGTTAAGTTGAAAAAAAAAGATTATCTAAAATCACACGGTACAACTGGGTACTGTGTAAAATTAATATTTGCCTTATAACCTACGTTTAGTTAGCGAAAACTGTCCTGTAAGCTTTACATACAAGGATTCCAATAGAGCGCTATTAATAGAAAATGAGCTTTAAACAAAAGAAGTAGAGTTTAAAATGGTGTACTAATTTGTTTATGTTCCTAGCTTATTACCGATGTGACAAACAGGTTGATGCGTGACCGCGTCTCTGTTCTAACTCGCAAGTAAATAGCCGTATTGTCTAAATTGTCGTGGGAAAGTACTTTTAAGTTGACGTCTAATTAGATTAATTATTATATGTTTTTTTTTAATTTCCGTCCATTTTCGTTGTGGCCGTCGCTGTGCAAGGTTACGACCGATGTGAGTTCGATTCCCACTCGAGTCAGTGAATTATTTTAATTTACTGCCTTCGGTAAGTAATCAAAACGTAGCGTTGACTTTTCACCGTTTAACTAAAAAGCCAACAAAAGAATTTGACTTTGTACTTTAATATTTTAATGCTGATAAATATTCACAAATTAGAACCCATAATCATCGCGAGTAATAAGCCTAGTTTACACTGAAACCTGACGTTAACTAATAGCATCTATTTGAACTAAGTGTTTACTCCGTATCTAGTCATTATAGCACATTTACTAGAGCACTTTAGGCAAAAATATAACTTAGGTCTAGAACTAGATATTCTATGGTCATTTAACGTGTAACAGATTACCAGAATTATTAGGCAAGCACGGACAGGTCACTTAGTTTCGATCGACTTTTCTATAATAAATGTAATTTGGGTGGTTAAAGAGGCCAGTCGTAGTGAGGCACAAACTGTGGCTGTAAAGGCAGACTGGTTGTGAGTTCGATCTCCACTCGAGGAAATGAAATATTTATTTAAATTTATGTTTCCATTTCTTCGCTCTGGTGCAGAGGCGTAGCGGGGCGTAGAGTTCCGCCACTCAACATGCATTGCCTCCAAAATTTGGCAGTAAGTGAGTAACGAAGTGTCGTAACACTAGTTTCCCTTTGCCTACTCTGTGGTGTGCGAGATGCAGCGTGAAGCTGATTTTTGATTTGATTCTTTCTAATAACGAGGTAAAGCATGGCGTTCAGTTCTGCAACTCAACACCCCCAATGCCTTCCGAATTCAGTGGAAAGTGGGCCACCAAAGTGTCTTAATTAGAAATTGGGTACAGAGACAGTCTCAACACTAGGTAAAGTTAGGTAATTTAGGGAAAATTCCCTCAGTCTACCCTATTATCTATGAGATGCGAAGCGAAAAATCAAGGGCCTCTTAGTGGTATAATCTCGAAGAGGAAAGCATCTCCAATAAATAACTTTCATCATACTAAGCTGTGTATTTTTGACTGTGTATTGTCTGTCGATCTCGCAGCAACGATAGAGTTTTGTATATTAAAGCAAATACTGACAGAACTTTAAATAAAACCAAATTTGCGGAGAACAGAGAAACATCAGTACTAATTTAGATCGACTTTTCCATTTTCAATTTGAATAGAGTACAAAGTGACAGTGGTATTAATACCACCCGATTACATGTAGAATATTAAATTGATAACAAATTACTGATATTGTATGTTAAATTCAATGTTTCAGCGTTCAGTTTGTCGTATCGAGGCCGCGTATAAATAAGGTATAGAAAGCAACTTTTGTAATAGCGTATACAGGACAGTTAAATAGAAATGTTTTATTAGTAATTATGCTTAGTTAAAAGTTTATGTTGTTGTTGTTGTGAGTTCGATTCCATTCGGAGGAATGTGTTAAATTTTTATTGGAACTAAGGCACCTCCGTTCCCCACTTTCCGTTGAAAGAGCGTGGCGTTGAGTTATGCTAGTTAATGAATGTGGATGTGTATTGAAGATTTTGCAGATATTAGAGGATAGAGTAACTAAATTCTAGGTTCCCTCAGCTTACCGTAAAGCGATAAGCTGTTCTTTTTTAAGTTATATTTTTGCGGAACTTGTAGATTTAGCTGTCAAGTCAGACTCTGTTAATAAAGAAATTCTAAGTATATTTATAATAATATTCCACTGAGGTACCTACTTAACGTCATTTCCCTCCAAATCACAGACGATCCTGTATTTTAGACATTAAACATTTTTAAAGCGAAGTTTAACTCCACTATCTTTATTTAATATATCAATATTTAATAAAAAAATGCTTGAAATAACTCATTCTATATACAGCTTGTTAGGAAATGTAACAAATATTATACCTCATTAACATATAATCGAGATATCGGAATTCGACCAGATCGGCCGCCTTCATCTCACAAAATAATGTACACAAATTTATAAAACACACAAAAATTTACATACATATCGTTTGATTTTTCACAATATACATAATTATGATATAATTTTAAACTTAAATTTAGATTTAACTCAAAAGGCTGGTCAGATAAGGTAATTGTATAGTGTCGTGTGTATAATATAATATGTAAACAGTATCGACTTCGGTGGTTTCTCAGAAGCGACGTTTTGGCTAACGATCGTCTGGTATGCCGGTGTAAGGGACAAGGTCGTATTACAATGAAATGTTGGACCGACTTCAAAGGAGGAAGTTCTATGCTTTGATAATTATATATTTCTATAGGTATGATCGACTTCTTGGTTAAGTGGGAACTGATTTAAGATTTTTTTGTAAGAAATTCTTACAAATTTGGAATTTTCCTTTTATAAATTGTCACGTTCTACGTGCGCCGAGTGTGCAAGCGACTCTCTCGCTTGCACACTCGGATAAGCTCTATAGCCTGTACATTGTTACTTGAAATTAACCTGTATAATACCATGCAAATACATGTTATTTTTGTAAAAAAAGACTTTTTTATTTTATCCAAAATGCATGCATGCAATTTTTCATTATTTTTTCACGTAAAATACCGTACGCCAACAGTTTATCCGTAAGCCGACTTTACAGACTTAGGTACTTACTTTAGAATAGTTATAATTTTTTTCATAAGTGCGGCGTTGTGTTACGCCACGTAATCCGCAAAATCTATAACAAAATCTATGCTTATCCATCATAAAAAAGGTCAATAAAAATTAAAAAGTTTCACCCGCCTCTTACCCTATACCAGTAAAGAAACAAGCAACAGGTGCAAACCAGCAAATAAATCGAATTGACTTCCAATATCTAAATCCTAGATGAAAGAAACAGGAAGTATTTGAGCCGGTCAGTCTTCTAGGAATATATAAACGGTAATTTATTTGCCTACTTTGTAATTAATCCTTTCCGCTGTACCGGAGGCATGCTCTTGTGCTTAAAAAATCTGGTTAGTCATTCAAAGTTGTATTTTTTGAAATTTTGATTCTAAATATCGATTTATATTGTTAAGGTCGTCGTAGCTCAATGGAAATATATTTGAGTATAAACGCGACGGTTGTGGGTTCGATTTCCTTTCGGGAGATTTTTTTTTTAATATCAGCTTTACACTGTATCCTGCATACATCAGGGTAGGCAGAGGGAACCTAGTATTATAAAACTCCGTTCCCGTCTTTCCGCTGAATATTTTCTTTTCTAGTACGCTACTCAACACCCTACTAACCATGAACAACGAAAAAAATTGATAATCTAGTGTTCAGACACTATTCTTATTAAAACATTTCCGTTTCCCATTTTCCGCCGAATTTTGCTGGTATTGCGTATTTAGTGTCAGAACTCAATGCCGCAATTAGCGATGTCACCAGAGCGATTCAAACAGAAATATTAAACGATTCGTTTCCTCAAGTAAAAATCGAATCAAAAACCATCACGTGTACACGCTTGTGGCCTCGAAAAATATTATTACTCGCCAATAATACAGTTTCTAAAAGCTCCCATGCACTCTAGACCCGAGATACGATAAATACAATTAACCTAACCCCGCTACTTCCCTATAGGTACGACTATAAGTTAGAGAACACGTCTAAATTACTGATAAGGTGCTGATAGTGCTACGGTTGCGAATGAACGGCTATCTTCGGACCGATCGTAACATTGCATGACCCGAGGTGAAAGTAAACTAAACTTATTTATATATTTTGTGTGCTTTTTTGTATAATTATGTTTTTTTTTATATTTGAGGAAAGTCGTGGCGCAGCGGCCTAGTATTTTATTATACAAAACGATGGTTGCGGGTTCGATTCACACTCGATGGAATTAGTTATTTTCATTTCCATGCTCCGGTAACACGAAAAAGCGCGTTGCCTCGAAAATTGGACGGAAAATGGGAAAAGGAGTGAGTATACACCATAAAAAATATGTTTTTATAGCGCTTTTGCCAGCTATTGAATCATCAAATACCTAAAGCTACCACCGGCTCGAAAGAAGGCTTGTTCTATATAATATGAAAGTTACATAATATTTATAATTTATTGGATATTTTAATCTACATTCACTGTTTATATTTTGAGATTGCGATAGCTTATATCATAGTTTAAATTAACATTAACTTATATTAATTACACTTCAGATCGAGACATGTCCTGAAGGTGTCAAGCGATATTAAAATATATCTTCTAATCTAATAAGTTTATGTAATTGTGACGCAACGAGGACTTGTATGACTGAACGTCATTATATATTTTACTTGGGAAACTTCTTTTTTATAGCATGACGCTGTATCCCGCACACAGCAGGGTAGGCAGAGGGAACCTAGTGTTAAGATACTCCGTTGCCCACTTTCTGCCGAATTCTGGAGGCATTGCGTGTTGAGTGGCAGAACTCAACGCCGCGCTTAACCTCGACACCAGAGCGAAGAAAATGGAAATATAAATTTAAGTAAATATTTCATCTCCTCGAGTGGGGATCGAACCCACAACCAGTCGGTTTTACAGTCACACTTCGTGCCACTGCGCCACGACTGGCCTTACTTGGGAAACTTTATCCCGCAAAAACAAAATAATGACACGCTTTATCCCGCAAATACCAAATACGCAGAGGACACCTAGTTTTAAGATCCTTCATTATATATCGGTCTCAGTTCAGAAATGCATTTGGTGTTGCCTCTCATTCATAGATTATTAAATCTTAAGATCTATGTCAATTAACGAACACCAAGGGCCCTATGATACTCCGCTTAAAAAACTCCGTTAAAATTCGAGGCTTGGTGCTTGGTTGATTAGTGGAGCTCGCATGGAAAATAGCTCTTTCATCCGAATGGGATTTGAACCCGTAACTATAGCCATAGATGGTTTTGGAAATTGAGTTTAACATCTTTTTTTCCTTTTTCGAGTTTATTTATGCAAAATTCCAAGAACACAATACGCAACGAAACGTTGTGACTTTTTTTATATCTAAATTATTTATATAAAAGAATTCACAGCGTTGCGTTGCACTCATACACCACTCACGCGTGGAGTGTTTGGAGAAAGGAGAGTCTTATCACAAGGTTCTCTCTACCTATTCCACCATAGGAGGGTTGTAGTGCCAAAGTAGAAAACGTAAAGAAGATATATTTTTAACCAGCAACCCTATTAACCGATGAAAGTGATTGATCAAGCTGATATGAACACAGTACTCAAGCAAAGGTCAGATCGACACTCCATAGGAATGCAGAGGTACCTACCTCTGTAGGTGGCGGTAGGTATGTGGGCGTGGGTAGCGTACATGGGTAGTTTCATTGGACTTTTCGCGTCATTAAGTGTTTGTATACACTCGATGTATACTTCGTCGAATACACGATAAATGGTCATTCATTCTGGGCTTATGGGAAAAAATTATCGTTTTGTTTGTCGATTGTTACGATATTACTACGAAATGTTTAACTGTTTAAAGAATATACAACCTTATAAATGAAATATTGAAAGCCATTTTCCCGTACAGTATTTTTGTTGATAAAATCACGCGGTCGACTGTTTATTTGATACTATTGTACTGCATTCTAAAGACGGATTTCGACTTGAATTGTTCTGTTAAACGCCGTTTTTATGGAAGTGGCGTCGGTGATATTTGTTTTTTTATAAACTGTGAAAGATGTCGAAATTGCATTTTTTTTCTATGGAGCTCTCTTGGTGTTGTAATTTTTGTTCGGAGTGAAGCATGCTGCTTATAGAGCACATACATTTTTGTTCGGATTTAAGTTTTTTAGTCTATGTACTAAGATACGTTTGTATAGATTGATATGTTCTACAATTATCAAGGAGTGTTTTAGCAACTTACTTTAACTTTTGTTTATCTTTACGCATTGCTCTACTGCGGAGAAAAGAAAATAAGTCCACCTCCTTCGCGTTTGCAGTAAAACGCGGTACCATTAAAACCATTTTTTTTTAGCTTCACGCTTTTTTTCGCAGCAGGCTAGTCACAAGGAACCTGGGAACCTAGTGTAAAGACACTCCGTTCCTATAAAGGCTCTTTTGTTTCCGACTAAAACAATTATTGACTATTTTTAATTTATGTTTTTAATAACCTTGATTATTTTAGTGAACCTTAACCACATGTAATACCCTCTCTCTAACTCATAGAAATTGAAGTATTCTTCGAGGCGCCAACAGTCAACAGCAATTTGCTTGACCGATTATAAGTACCGGTACTTTGAATGATCAAACGTATATTCCTTATTTCCTTATATTAAATCTTATGGAGCCGTAATGGCTCAGGGTGTCACTGTCGCGATGGTTGTGGATTCGATCCTCACTCGGGGGAATGAATTATTATTTTTATTTTTTAATTCTGGTGCCAAGGCAAAAGGAAGTTGAGTGGGTGACTCAACACCCAACACCTCGAATAATTCGGTGAAAAGGGCGAAACGGAGTGTCTTAACACTAACTGCGTACCTTGCTATATACGGGATACAGCGTGAATCTGCAAAGCTTACGAAGCCTTAAAATGAATATATTTTTCTTTTCTGTATATCATTCGGTACTTTATTTAGTATTTATTATAATACATTCTCCACATTACGTACTAAAGAAATGACTGGTTTTTAACAACTCTTTATAAAAGCCTAGTAGATTCGTCGCATCGTCGTGGTGCAAAAGACGTACAGCGTCTTGTATAGTATTTGCATTTGTCGTTAGTATTCACATATTAGATTTACAATATTATATTGGTAAATTTTTATTTTAGTATACTTTGTTGCTTACGACAATTTATCCCTACTTTAAAGGTAAATTTTCAAAGCTGCGGAACTCAACGCCGTACGTTGTATAATGGAATCGCAGATTTCGATGACTACGAGTTAAATTCCTAATTCAGTTGTCATCTCTACTATAACACTTTTCCCATAATTTTACTCTCCATAATAGAGAGTGACTTTACATTCCGTTTTGTGCCGCAAATATACTTTTACACAAACAACAGCGCAGCGTCTAACTTTAAACACAACGTTTGTGAGTTCTATTTCCACTCATTGTTATTATAAATTTTCCGTCTTCAGCAACAATATAAGGCACAGCGTTAAGTTCCGCCACTCAACACACAAAATGTAATACTAGTTAACACTAGGTTCCCTTTACAAATTCTACTATTTTGCGAGATACAGTGTGAAGGTAACAAAAAAAAAATAACCAAACCGATATGAAGTAAGTGTCCAAGCTATGAATTAAACAAAGGCCGTACAGTTGTCCAATTACCTCCAGCACCAACCATACCCGATTGTGAGATATTCGCGATTGTGATCAGTTGCGGCGGTGAGATTTTATTTTATAGACTTGTTCTGTGATACAGCAGTGATTGGAGATACTATCGATCGATACTTATATTAAAATGTTAGACTGTAGGATTGTGTGTCACTGAAACTCGTAGATTATCTTAATTATTGTATACTTATATAAGAGAGCCAGAGATTTGAGGCCAGTCGTGGAGCAGGGGCACAAAGTGTGACTGTTAAATCTACTGGTTGTAGGTTCGATCTCCACTCGAGGAAGTGAGATATTTATTTATATGTATATTTCTATTTTTCCGCTCTGGTGTCGAGACAAAGCACAGCGTTCCGCCACTCAACAAGCATTGCCTTCAGAACTCGGCTGAAAGTGGGGAACGGAGTGTCTCAACACTAGGTTCCATCTGCCTACCCTGCTGTGTGCGGTACCCGGATGCAGCGTGAAGCTGATTTTATTTTTTTTATATTAGAGAGGCCATGTTGGTGATACAGCTTGATACAGCTTTGCTTTCATTTTTCAAGTGTGAATCGAACCCACAATCGACCTCAACAAATAGAGGCTATTTAACCAAGTATAATATCAATAAATTTGCAAAATTAAATGTTAAAAGCCCATATATCAGAGCAACAATTGAAATTCCACAGTAGAATTAACGTTAATTGTTTATTTGTACGCACATTCATCACTCGCGACGTATTGAGTGTTTTTCTCGACAAAGAATCACAATATTTGCCACTTGAACGTTCCACTCGGCGATGTATCGTAAACACGCACAATGAGAAGTTAGCGTGGCTTCTTTCACTTTTTATATTTTTTATTTTTTTTTCATACGGTAAGGTCAATTGGAGTACAGACAAATACAGAATGTTGTAAGAAATTAGGGTATTTTTCGTAGACCTATAATTTTGACGTTTAGGTAGAAGTGAGAAGTTGTAGTTCAAATAAAATTAAGAAGTCGAAAAATTTAAGTTTATATTGCCGATAAAATTACTATTAAATATCTAAAATTGCAGTTCTTTTCCTACAAAATGAGGGTCATACGTCCGCAAATTTAAGTTTGTCAACTTTTTGTCACAAATTGCACTTTTCGTTGGTAGTAGTAATTGGCACGGATTCGCACTTGACCAATTTTTTTTAACTATGATTAGTTGTATTGTTTTTATATTACAGACAAGTATTTAAAAAAATACAAAGAAGAGAAATAAATAAATTATAACGTATTCTAGATAAACATAAAGTAGTATATAATAACAAAATAAAAAAAATACACTGACTCCACCTCACAATCAAAAAACACAATCTTCACTTTCTTAACTTGGAAACTCTGAAAACATTAGCAATACCAGTTCCCACATAATACCCATTAACTAAAAACAATAGAGTATCTATTCAGGTATATAAATTTTATTCCGTTACTGAGTGACTGACAGTGAAGAGAAGGGTAAAACTTTAAATTTATTAGGACTTTTTAGGGACTGTAGGGCACTAAAAGAGGATTTATCAAAAATCTTAACAAAGTATCGGATAGCTACCAGTTCGTAACTAAAACACTGACTGTCATATGGCTGTTATATGAGAAATAGCGTCACTTTAAATTAATTGGTTTATCTTTGACAGATTGAGAGACCAAATTGAGTGTGAAAAATACCATACTTAATGTCAAATATGGTTAAAAAGGTTCCTATTAATGCATTTGGGACAGTATCTTCAAAACTAAGTGGTGTCTCTCCATATACAGATGTCGACGTCCATTTACTTAATACGAAACAAAATTGCAGATGTTAGAAACATTTTATTGCGAAATTGTTTTTGTTTTAACAAATATTAATACTTCGTTGTAGTAAAGTACTTATATTTATTTTTAAATACTTATTTTAAGTTTCAAATTACACTGAAAGAAAGTTTCTTCCACAATGGCGAATTAGGCTGAGAATAGCAAGACTTTTGATTTTTAAATTTTTACAGTTTAGTTTTTCTCTCTTAAGACTAGATATTCAACAAAATTATTAAAAATGTACATTTATTTTTTTGCTTTTGTGAAACGGTTGGTTATCTTTAATGTTTTTCCATTAATTTTTATACATGTTATATGCCATAATAAATTTGTAAGTACTATGTAGAATTCAATTGTTTGTTTTATAAAATGATATACGAAGGGATTTAGAGGTCGACAGTAAAATTGAAGATCATTTACTAAAAGATTAAGTACATAGAGAAGCCAAATACTTTGAGGTGAGTGCTCCACCAGTAGTAAAGCCCTTGGATATAGAAAATTTATCAGAAAATTGAGATGAAATTCTTGAAAATTGAGACGAAATGATGTTGCGTCCAGTATGTCAAGTTATATCGATACACAAGAGCTTGAAGGTTTAAGAAGCATAAAAGATCGTTGGACAGCCACTAAGTTTAGGTAAAAGTGGGGAACGGAGTCTCTTAACACGAGGTTTCCTCTGCCTACCCTGCTGTGTGTAGGATACAGCGTGAAGCTGATTTTTTTTTGATAAAGAAATATATTGAAAACTTTACAAAATAAATTATAAAATTGTAGGAGAGATTTTTGACTTTTATACAATAAGAAGTACCCGGTTTTGTTATTTTTTCTTATAAAATATTATAAAAGCCGTAATATTTTTTTTATATATTCTATTGATATATGTATATTAAGATATAATATTACATTCATAAACCTAATATATACAAAATCCAAAATATGCTCACTCAAACATACACACGTATAGACTATCTTCCGTATACAGTGAAATATGGTTATCTAGGGTTAATGAATACGGAGTGTCTTAACACTAGATTCCCTGATTCCCTCGGCCTACAACGCCATGTGAGTGAAGCTAAAAAAAAACATAAAATATTATTATTACAACCGAACGAAGTCACGAGCAGACGTTAGTAGCCATTATTTTAAGTAAATCGCACCACAAAGTGGCTGACCAGCGGTTTTATCTATCATCTAAGTTTATGTTGCTTTTGGTCGCGGCCATTTGGTCAGCATTAGCATATTCACGAGACAAGTAACAAGCAGAGACTGTGACAGACGGACGAGGTCTCGCCTCTGTTATGGTAATAGTATGACTAAATTATATGATGAAGATATCTTTGTAACTGGTTCGAATCGGTTTTTGGGGACAGTTTTGGTATGAAATGTGTATATTATTATAAATATTATTTTTTCCCATTTCATTCGTTGTTGACAATTAAATACATAAAGAGTTTCGTCTACGTTCAAAATCTATACTTCTTAATATACATTTTTAGGAAAAACAGCTTTTTGCATTGATTGTATTTTTTTAATATTTTAAATAGTCGTTTATCATTTGTATACGCTAATCTCATCAACTGCTGTTTCAAATAAAAAAAAAAATTGTGTTGGATAGTACTACTTATTGAGATGGACAATAATCTATAAAGTTATAATAGTAAGTTATTTTCGATATAACCCACAGTGCCTACTTGCGGTTAGAGCTAGTTCGGCCACTCCGCACAACACTACTAAGAGCCAATTATAAAATAAATTAAAGAGAGCAGAATAAAACGGAGAAATGCTTCTTTGTGCCTTCTGATTCTATCCCGCAAAAATAAAGAGACGCTTGGTGGTTAAATGATGTGGAATAGCTACATTTTTTTAAAGTTTAATTCCATATCTAGTAGCAGGCACATAGCTGGGAACCTGGTAACTACGTTAACACTATATTAAGATACTTCCATTTCCCATTTTCAGTCGAATTACTAGACATTGCGTTTCGAGTTGCAGAATTCGACGTAATGCTTTTACTCGTTACCAGACCAAGAAAACGAAAATATTAAATATTTCATTTCCCCAAGGGAGAATCGAACATGAAATCGTCGCTTGTACAGTCAGACACTGTGCCACGACGACTTCATATCATAGGACAAGAGTCTATTATGAAGCATGCATCTTCAAATACAAAATTCAAAAGTAAATGTGTAATTTTATTATAAAGGAGCTGTTAATACGACGTTTATACAAATAATCTGATTAATGACTATTTAAAGACGAATCTCGGTGTTTATTTAAAGTATGTAAATTAGTATCTTACAAAACGATGATATATTGCATATTAAGGAACAATTTGTGTCAGTAAAATACTAAGCGTATACTCAATGATGTTTCGTCTTAAATCTAAAGACCAATACAAGAACGTAATAAAAGGAATTACCACTTTTATTAGGTTTTTGACTGTTTTTAGCTTTACGCTACATCCCACACAAAGCAGCAGAGAGAGAGAGAGGCAAAGGGAACCTAGGAACATAGTGTTGACACACTCCGTTGTGATTACAACGCTTCCGTTCACCACTCCGAATACAGCATTACGTGTTTGCCGTTATGAAGTGAAAATATAAAATATTTCAATTCCTCGAGTGGAAATCGAACTGTTCGTTTTCATTTTTTAGGCATCAATAAAAAAACTAGAGACTGAAGATGTTATAATAACGGTCAGAAGTATGAAGTGGAGATGGACTGGTCACGAGTCAGTGGAACAGAAAAGTGAAGCAAGACAATTACCCTAGGGACAAAGTAAGAAAACTAGGTCAACTATCCAAGCGTTGAGCTGATGAAATTAAAGCATTGGCAGGCAGCTCATAGAACAGGACATGGATAGGTTTTGATTTTGTATTGAGTGGTGGAACTTTGCAGTTGATCTTGTTACGAGAGCGGAAGTGAAAAAAAAAACATTTCCCTGAGTTGAATTCGAACACACGACCGTCACGTTTACACTCAGGCGCAGTCCTGCTGCGCCAAGACGGCCGCATACTCGTATTAATGATTATTTAAATAAAAAAAAATAATTAAAATTAATTAGCTTCACGCTGTATACCGCACACAGCAGGGTAGGCAGAGGGAACCTAGTGTTAAGACACTTCGTTCCCCACTTTCTGCCGAATTTTGGAGGCATTGCGTGTTGAGTGGCAGAACTCAACGCCGCGCTTTGCCTTGACACCAGAGCGAAGAACTGAAAATATAAATTTAAGTAAATGTTTCATCTCCTCGAGTGGGGATCGAACCCACAACCAGTCGGTTTTACAGTCACACTTTGTACCACTGCGCCACGACTGGCCTCATATTAAATTAAATATTATTCGAAATAAGTAAATATTTGTCTCATAATAACCTCTTAGTATAATGAACTTTCCATAAAAAAATCATGTTACTAATATAATTTTCAAAAGAATTTTCAATGGCTAAGTGTTTTTTGAAGTGTTTAAAATAAAAACGAAAGTGACACAGCGCAGTGACTGACAAGTCTTGTCATCGTAAATTAGTGACGGTTTAAAAAAAATGTTTATTTATAACGCAAATTTTCCCCTTGACAGCTTCGTGTTGACAAAAGTGCATATTTCATTCTCGACGATTTTGTTAATTTTTTTTTGTTGTTTACACAGAATTTAAAAGAATCGTGTTACTTTTGAAGGACCTCAAATAATGTCCACGTCTGTCTGTTCTGGAATGACTTGAGAAAAAATTGTTGACGCCACTATTGGGCAGTTGGTACGTGGTTAACTGTTGATAATGATGTTCCTAGATATGGATATACCTTTATAATATTTTCGCATTATATTTTTAGATAATCAAACTGCATAGTAGATTGTCTTCACTACGTTACACCAAAATTTACAAAAAAAACTAAAAATATTAAAATTATAAAAAATATAAAAGCACAGCTTTACGGTTTTACCGCATAGCAAGGTAGGCAGAAATAGCTTATTGCTAAGACACTCCGTTTCCCGTTGAGTGTCACTCAATCGCGCTTCGTCTACCAGAGGTAAGAAATGACTATATAATGACAAGTACATTTGGCAACGAACCAGGAGGCGCGGGTTCGAGTCCCGCTACGTTCATATTTTTATACGTTTTCTAAATAAGTATTTTTCTTATCTGTGGAAGTGGAACAACATTTTTTTTTTTTTAATAATGACTAATAATTAAATTAATTATATTTTTTGCTAAATATATTTTAATTGCTTTCTATCCTCATTTGGGATATCGAGTCAGACGTCCTCCAACAACACCACGAAGAACTCCCATCTGTAGAGAATTTTAAAGATTTGCGTGACCATTTCACAATTTTTTTGCCTCATAATGGTGACCGACGCATAAAAACGTCAGTCGATCATTGAAGATGTCAATTCCAAGTAAAATGGGTAAAAGAATCATTTGTTTACACTTCAAAGTTAAACTTAACAATGGGTGTTGGTGTCTGGGTGGCGCCTGGATGTATACAATACTGAGATCGGTTTCTCCCAAGTAAAACAAAAGTGGGCCATTTTTTTTAATTTCACAATTTAGTTTGGAGGTCAAGAATTTAAAGCATTTTAATTTCAACCCTTAAAGGCTATATGGGTGTAAAAACACCCAGGTAAATATCGCTTTTAGTCGCTACTCTTTTTAATTTTTGTCACAGTACTTTGTACTTTTGTTTATCCTGATGAATTGTGTGTAGCCCTTGAATACGCGAGGAAAGTGGTCGTTTGCATGCGCAACTTTTAACACACGCTTGCCTCCCGGGTGTATCTATATTTATTAAAAATGTAAATTTTAGTTTACCTTTTTTATTAATTTTATTGATTTATACATACAAATGGAGATTTTGCATGCAAAATAGAGATTATTTTTTGGTATTGGTTATAAAAATATTAGTAACTAGTGTCTATGAAAATTTAAAATTAAAGCTTCTACCGACGAGCCGACTGACGAAGAGGACTTATTAGAAGAATATATTCTTCATTTATTTATTTATTTTTTATTTATTTATTAGGAAGCCAACGTTACATACTAAGACCACAATAATTTACAAACATTTTTAACTATTTTGATACAAAGTATGTCTCAATTATAGGCTAACTTTACATGTGTATTCAAGTTGTTGCTCACATCTAAAGTAAAAAAAAAAAAAAAAATTTAAATAACTTTTTTAACTAAAAAATACTAAAAACAAAAGGCTTATAAACTTAATCTTATAATATAAACACAATTTCAGTAATATAAAAAGAAAGAAAAAAAAAAAAAGTTAATTCTTAAATTAAAAAAAATAAAAATAAAAATGAACAAAAAAAAATTTGTATTACTAAAAATGGCTAATCTTAAAAAATTTTAGATATATGTTCGAGGTACACGTCTATGAATTCTTTACTTGGTGTATAAAATATTTTTTAAGTTGAGCTTTATACGAACGTAACGAGTCATTAAATATATCAAATTTGGACTTTTGTGCTAATTTATTATAAAGATTCACAGTTCTATTAAGTGGTGCATTTAGACCTAAATTTGTTTTAGCGAACCTCGTTTTGAAATTTTGGGTACATAATCTTGCATTCAATCTAGGGGCAAAAACATTTAGCTCACTTAAAATCTTTGGACAATCAAGGTTTCCAGATACTAATTTGTGTAAAAAGCAAAGATCAGCTATATCTCTGCGATGTGATAGTTTTAACATATTGTAATGTTTTAATAAGTCATCATACTTCCGAAAATCGTTACTGACATGATCTCTATAAGATAACATTTTTAAAAACTTTTTTTGAATTCGTTCTAATCTGTTTCTATGTGTTTCATAATAGGGATTCCAGACTGTTGAACAATATTCTAATTGACTCTTAATTAATGAATGAAATAAAATCATAATTGTACTGGACTTTGCTTAATGATTTACTCACTATATCATCAATATGTGGAACAAAATTCAATTTAGCGTCTACTGTAATCCCCAAATCTCGTACTTGGGTAACCTTTTTTATTGGATAACCATTCACTTTATAATTATAATTGATGTCAGATGTCTTTCTACTAAATGATATACTCTGGCATTTCTTGTTATTTAATTTTATACTATTCATAGAACACCACACGGCAAACCTGTCTAAATCTTGTTGCAAGAGATGACAATCATTCACTAATTCAATTTTTTTATATATTTTTAAATCATCTGCATACATTAAGAAACTACAATGGTGTAAACAAGTAATGACATCATTATAAAAAATATAAAATAAGATAGGGCCAAGTCTAGATCCTTGTGGCACTCCTGAATGTAAAGAAAATGTTCTCATCATCAATCACAATCATCTCAAAATTATGACGATTAAGAAGACCTTCTGTCTCATTTCTACGAGAAGATTTTGTAAATGAAAGTATTTGAAAAGTGACTGAGAAACGGAAAGTTCTTTAAGAATGTAAAGTTTTCTTAGTTACACTTGCAAAGAAAATATCTAAATAGTATATAGTTTATTAAAGCTAGTCAGGTTAAAGGCAACATAATGCATCAGCTTCACGCTGTATCCCGCACACAGCAGGGTAGGCAGAGGGAACCTAGTGTTAAGACACTCCGTTCCCCACTTTCTGCCGAATTCTGGAGGCATTGCGTGTTGAGTGGCAGAACTCAACGCCGCCCTTAACCTCGACACCAGAGCGAAGAAATGGAAATATAAATTTAAGTAAATATTTTATCTCCTCGAGTGGGGATCGAACCCACAACCAGTCGGTTTTACAGTTACACCTCGTGCCGCTGCGCCACGACTGGCCTCAACATAATGCATAAAACGAAAATAAAAACTTATGACTTGTATTTGGATTTCATTTTGTTATAAAAAAGAAAATATTATGGTACCTTCCTGTATAATCTGCTGTTTAAGTAATATTTTCAAAATGTATTTTTTCTGAGATTTTTACAAAACATTAAACAAATAATTAATATATACTTATTAAGAAGGGTCCAAATTAACTATTAAAAGTAAGTTGTTCACAACTTCTTACAATTTATTAAAAATTTTATTACTTTTAAAAATAAGGTGCTTCCCATTATCTTCTCTTCCGTACTAGTGGGTTATATAATTAATTATAGTTCTTAAGGGTAAATTGAAATTTCATTACGTTTTTATTAGGTTCCTCTATTATTCTACATTTAGCAGAAGGAAGGTCTTTTTACATTTTGTGGGAATCGAATCCACAATCGTCGCTTTTACAATCAAATCACTTATTATACGCAATACAGTAAATTATATATAACTATATAAATGTACCTATCAATATTAGTCAAACCTCAAAGGAAACAAAGACGGTGCAGTTCACGCTTAGACTGATAACGCACATAGTTTTACTTTAAACACTATTCATAGTTCATACTAACGACAAAATTAATTATTATTAGATAAACTAAAAAGTTTCTCAAGTATGGATTGTTTTTTATTTTCTCTAACTATGTTATACGAATGTATGCGACAGTAGTCGGTCTATCTTTATTTATATTTTGTTAATATCGTTCTGTAGCAGGGTAGGCAGAGGGAATCTGGGAAGTTAGCGTTAAGATACTCTGTACTTATTTGCGTTCCCCACTTTTCGGCAAATTCTGGAGGGTCCGATATTCAAGACGCAATGTCTTGAATATCGGCCTTCGTGATGATGATGCTGTTACTGTAAAGCGACGGTTGGGAGTTCGATCCCCACTCGAGGGAATTAAATATAATTAATATTTTCATTTCTTCGCTCTCATTGAGTCCCGCCACTTAACACGTAATGCCTCGCAAAATTACTCTAACTAACTCTGCCTACCCTGCTGTGTGCGGGATAAAGCGTGAAGCTGATTTGACTCAAAATGAATAAACGAAGCTAGTAATTAAATTTCAATACAATGAATCATCTTTTCCATGGACTTGCCAAATGCATTTATGTCACAGAGTGACAACGTCGCGTGTAAATTAGTCAAACCGTCAAATAACTCAATAGCGTCGTGTCGTGGCGCGTGAACTCTGATAGTACTGAGTGGATTGCAAAACTGAACTGACTTGGAGAATGTTTTTGTGTTCATGTTAAAAGAGTAAAAAATATATGGAAGGACAGTAGGGTACCTTGGGTTCATGGTATATTCCGCACACAGACCGCATGCAGAAGGAATTTAGGAACCTAGTGTTTAATTACTTTCCGCCCAATTCTGAACGCATTGGGTGTTGATTGAACACCGTAAAACTCAACGCCGCGATTTTCCCTGTTAACAAAGCAAGGAAATGAATTTTTTTTATTAATTTATTCTTCCAAGTGGAAATCGAATCCACAACTCGTGTTTCGTTTACGCATGTATCCCGGCGCTATGATAGAGTCCGTTTTTGAAATTGAGATTCATATTTCACTGTAACAAATCCATAATTATTTATAAGACTCTTAGCTTAACGTTGTATCCCGCATAGCACGGTTAAAGGAAACCTGGTGATAAGACCACCTACCCACCGCCCGACATATTGTATTTTGAGTGACGAAACTCATCACCGCGCTTAGTCTTGTTACCAGAGCAGGAAAAAAGGGAAAAAATTCATTAAACTGAAACGGAGTCGATCCTATAGCCGTCGAGCTTACAGTCAAGGAGAAACAACTTGTATAGAAATCATGTACAAGAATTCAACCGGCACGCTCGAAACGCCATAATTAAAGAACTGATCTGAAATACAAGAAATCTAGTACTAAATGTATGCTAGTATGCTGTTCTAAACAATTCTACCAATCCAAATTAATATCCACTGTCAGAGTATCAAATAACAAATATTAGTTAAAGAGCCATATTTCTATAAGATCTAGGCCACGAGCAATCTTAGCAGCATTAACGTGTTATATCTATTTACAGTAAATCAGTCAGTCAGTCAGTATGTAAGCGTAGGTCACCTGTACTGTAGGCAAAATAGGTTTACGGTATATTTTATAAGTATAAGGTTTACAGAAAATATTTTGTAGGCTAGTTTGGAAATATCTAAAGGTATTAATTTTTTTACATTTTGCCTATTAAAACTGTTATCTGTGGCATAACGTGATGCTTTCATCAACCAGAGTAGTAAAACTAACGGTTAAATTAAAAAAATATATTTAAAGTCAGTTTCAGGACTTTTTCAACTTCAGAATTGGTTTCTGATGTTGAAAATGTTTATTGCCCAGCACTTTATTGTATGATTTTAAATTTTGAATTGCCTTCCTTCTTTGACTTCTTTCCTTGTCTTCTTTTCTTTCGTCTTTTTTTATCATTCTTGTTCGTTCCTAGTGCTAAAAAGCCGTATATCCGTGTGGATAACAAGAAACTAATGTAAAAATGATCTTTACTCAGAGTTATAGAAAAAAAAACTCATTAGAAATTATCTTTGTAGCCAGAGATAATTGTGGCACAGTGAAACCGTGTTTGATTGTAATCGTGATGATAGTGACTTCCTGACTTGGGGAAATAGTCATTTCTTTTCATATTTAAATAATTTTTATTTTCCCTGCAAAGATACAGCGCGGTGCTAATATCTTAACATTTAATTTTACCCTGTTTTGCGGAAAAAAAGCGTGAATCATTAATATGCTTTACCCCTAAAGATAATTTCCACAAAATCCCATTTACAACAACAAAACAGCTCCTATCACCTCATATTTATGTATTAATTGAAAGTTTCAGCACGTCCGCGTGCTGATTGGTCGATAAATCAAATAAGTTATCAATTATAGCGCCCACAGCGATAGTTCCATGGAATTTATTACCTATTACCGGTAAATCGACGTAGTACCGTTGTATGGGGAATTGGGCATGATATAGAGTTTGCTCTGGATTTGACATGGTTTTGTTTATTTTAAACGTGTATTAGTAGGTTAGAATTTTCAAACGACCTCTTTTTTTGTCCAAAAGGAGAAGGTTTTACAATCGTAATTTTTTTTTATGTTTGCCCTTTTGTCTTCCTTTTCCATAATTTCTTGGCCGATTTTAAAAGCTCTTTAAATGTTTGAATAAGTCTTTTCCTTTGATCCCATTACCAGCAAATCAGGATATAATGACAGAACCCGATGGAAATCGAGGGAAATCCCCGAATTTATTAGCACATTTGAATTTTGCAATGTGTGTGTGTATTACTTCACTACTTTTACAATACATTTACAATTTCGTTTTTAATTTTGTCGTTATTATATATATTTTTTTTTAAATTATTAATATTATTTTTTTATTACTTGCTGTGTTTCAATTGTTTAAGATCTTCGTTCAGTAGGAGTCGTGAACAGTGTTTTTAAAAGTCATAAAAAATATTTTTCTTTTTTCCTTTTATTTCGTATATAGCAGGGTAAGCAAAGAGAATCGTGAGTTAAGACACTTTATTCTTCACTTCCTTACCAATTTTTGGGACATTGCATATTGAATGGCGGTACTCAACGCCACTTGTCGTCTTGAAATATTTTTACTTTCTTGCTCTTGTAAGTATATACCTCGATGGCCCCTCATATAGTATAGTTAATTAAGGTAATCTGTATAATTAAAAAGCAAGAAGGTCTTTACGTTCATAGAAAATCGTGACTTGAAACTGAATAGTATGTTAGGTATAACCTTATATTATTCTTCTTTTGTGATGTGAGGTTAGCTTTATAAAAATCGTACGATATTCGGAACAATTTATGCATTTGTATTTCAGACATTCCGTTTTTGTGTTGAGGCATTCCATTTCTCAATTTGAGCATAATTTTCGAGACATAGTGTATTAATTGACGGAGACCAATACGTACCGTTAAATAATTCACCCCCCCCGAATGGGAATTGCACCCACAAACGTCACATGTATATTTGCACGCATGTGCCCATGTGCCAGGACGGCCTTTATACTTTGGTTTTACATTTTACGATGCGGTCCTCATTCCAGAGGTTACGTCGCTCATTGTTTTCATCCCGTTGCCCCTATTTCTTAAAAACTGTAATCGAAATTGGTTGCAAAGTTTCTTTATGTTACATTGTAATTGTAGTTTGTGGCTTGATATTTATATTTCTTATTTATCTCTCTTTCTCTTTTTAGGGTTCCGTACCGTCACAGAACGTAAAAACAGCATCCTTAGTAAAACTATCACTTTGTTCTCCGTTTGTCCGTCTATGTATAAGTTGAAGCTCTCGACTTGAAGTTAATACAAAATATACATCTTCTAAGTCAGGCAATCAAAAGTTCCGAGCATTTATGCTTCAATTTTGTTATATTAAGTATGAAATTCGCCGTGTAATCAGAGCCAAAACCAACGAAGTGAGAAAAAGGACAAATCAAAAGTAGAAAAAATCATTACTTTATAAGACATACGTACGTTCTTATCGAATTACGTTAAAATTTTTATACGTTTATAATTTGTCATTGTTGTTAGCGTCTCTGTTGAATTTTTTTTTATATTTTCTGCCTAAAACCTAAAGATTATTTAGGGAAGAGACAAGGCTATTGAGACGATAAAAAGCATTATTTCACACATATAACCAAAAACTTATTTTAGGAAACGAATTAAATAGTAAGCGTAACATACATAATAATTTAGATTTTTTATCGAACGGGATCCTTTATATACGGGTATAGTAGAGGCTATAACCTAAGGGCAGGGGAATACCTAATTTTTCTGTTACCACATTTTAACTTTTTGCCTGCTTCGTTAAAATGGGTGTATGGAGAACAACAATCTTAACGACAAATTTTAGGGGCCCTTGTGGTGTATAAGTTTATCATTTGAATGTAAGCGGGATGGGTTATGGATTGGATTCCCAGGAGGGACATTCAGGATTTCAATGTCCCGAAAATTAGGCAGGCAGTATTTGAAAACTAAATATTCACACTAGGTTCCCTCTTCCTACCCCGCTATATACGGGATACAGCGTGAAGCAAAATGTAAGTTCCAAACATAAGTAATAATGATAATAACGTCGTCCATCCTTATCCAAATGGTGCACTCGTTTTACCGAGTTGTCACTAAATCGGTAACACGTGTCGGTCGCTACTTTAGAACAAGTAAAAATACTAATAGAGATTGTAATATGTAAATGGTTGTATGTATTGTTTCCTTTGCTATCTTAAAACAAAATAGCTTTTTTATTAAAAGGAAGCCGCCTTGCTTAAAATAATATTTGTTTTTATATTTTTTTTAGTTTGACGCTGTATCTTGTATATAGCAGAGTAGGCAAAGGGAACCTGAAAATTTTGTGTTCAGACACTCTGTTCCTGTTCTCTACTTATACCATCCAATGACATTGTTTTTTTTTATAGAGAAACAATTAATACGATACGTTCCCAACTTTCCTAGAATTTTCGACACATTGCGTGTATTGATAACCACATAGGCTGATCTCAACACTACCCTTAGTACTACAGTAACACAAAAATAAAAATAATCCCGACTAAGAACCGAACCCACGACGAATGCTTACAATGGAAATTATATAAAGAAATAAGAAAATATATAAACCACTGTTGTCATAGCAACAGGAACGCCGCAATGACTTCAAAAGTCCGAACAAACAATAAATATTATGTTTGTTTTTTTTTCCTCATTGTTTGTTTCCTAATAGCCCATCGAGTATGATTTACATGACTTGTGTCACAGAGTAAGTAGGATTGTGGAATTTGTTTAAATAAAACTTGAATTTATGCAGTTACACCAATATTCCAAATTATCTAAGTATCTATTGTGAAATAGGTAGGTGGGTATTTGATGAACATAGTTAATAATACATATAAAAAACCAGTTTTACGCTTTTTCTTGCATCGCAGGAGTAGATAGAGGGAACTTAATGTTAAGTCATTCCTTTTGCCACTTTCCAACCAGTTTTTTAAAACATTTCGTATTTAGCGGCGGAATTTAACGCCGCATTTTTATAATCAAAACAAGGAAATATAAATTTTATATAATTCATTTTGTCAGAAAATTAGAAACGGAATGAAAATTGTTAATCAAAATGTTTATTTGCATATAGTTGCATTACATGCATTTTTTAAGTGTTATTTCACTCTGGGTGGTTTCCACTTTCCCATAAATTTGTACCATTTTATTTGAATTCTAAAAACTGACAAATCTGATCGAATATTTCAACTTATTTTCAATTTCGCCGACGACCATTGTTTCTTAAGTTAAAGGGGAACAATAGTATCGATATATAAAATAAGTTAACTTTTGTTTCACGTACAATACTCGAATCTTGAAGAATTGGCCGAACTAAGATCGATAAGGCCCAAAATAATTCTACCTGGGAATGTTGCCAGATGTACGAGTATGTATGAGCTATTGTGTTATGCAATTTTGAGAACTCTACAAATATTTAAATTGGATGTATTTTAGAACCTATTGATACATTTTTGACATATTAAAAGTCCAAAATTAAATCAGCTTCACGCTGTATCCCGCACACTGCAGCGTAGGCAGAGGGAACCTAGTGTTAAGACACACTTTCCGCCGTTTTCTGGAGGCATTGCGTATTGAGTGGCGGAACTCAACACCGCGCTTTGCCTGGACACCAGGGCGAAGAAATGGAAATATAAGTTTAAATAAATATTTCATCTCCTCGAGTGCAAATCGAACCTACAACCAGTCGAATTTACAGTAACACTTTGTGCTCCTGCGCAAAGAGTGGCCTCTACATACATATTTGAAATATTATACATATGTAAAACAGAGAAATTTGTATTTAGTTAAGTTACGTTCCTCGCATTCAATTTTTAGTCATACGAGAAATGGACGTGTCTGATTGCGAACGCGATGGTTGTGGGTTCGAATCCCACTCGGAGGAATAAATCATTGTTACTTCCTAATATAGGCAAAGTGCGTCGGTGCGTTCGGATAATTCGGACTCGGAGTGTCTCGTATTTGGTTATTAAGCGGAGAATAGAGTATCCTGACACTAGTTTCTGGTTGTCTAAAGTGCATGTATATATCGTGCTATTTACAGGGTTCAGTATGATGCTAACAAAATATAAACATACTAAATTATATTAGTTTAAGTATGTCTTAATATTTATGATATGAGATTTGTTTGGTTGTGGGTTCGATCGCCACTCGGGGAGATGAAATATTTACTTAAAAATTATATTTCCATTTTCTTCGCTCTGGCGTCGAGACTAAACGCGGCGTTGAGTTCTGCCACTCCACACGCAATGCCTCCAGAATTCGGCAGAAAGTGGGGAACGGAGTGTCTTAACACTAGGTTCCCTCTGCCCACCCTGTGTGCGGGATACAGCGTGAAGCTGATTTTATTTGATTTATATATAGCATTTTAATTTAATATAATAGACCACAAATCGCTCAGCCGTCCGTTACGATTTAGTATATTTATGAATTGATTAGAATTTACAACTTGGTGGCATTTGAATTGTAATAGCTATAACGAGATTAGTGAATAACTTATACCAAATATGGTATGAATACAGCCTAGATGCTGTTGTAGTGTAGTTGGCACGAGAATTGAATGTAAGTACAAAATTCTAAAGTAGTCGTAGGTTGGAAATATATGTACGTAGATGTTACTCTGTCAGCTTCACGCTGTATCTCGCACACAGCAGGATAGGCAGACGGAGAGATAATTTATATTATGAGAGAGCTTACTCTCTCATTATATTAATTACATAGGTAGCCAGTATACAAGAGCACGGCGTTACTTTTGCCCTGTAATGTAGTATATTTTTGAGTTCCTTATTTTGTAAATGGTATTTCTGAACATATGTTTGATGATAAGTTCTTATATAAGTTTATTTATTATTTCACAAAATTATTTTCCGGATCCACATATTTCATCCAATGAAACTACCTATATATGTATCTATATATTTGAATTATAATTATTTAAAAAAAAATTACGTTTAATAAAACTACTATACTAATATTAATAAAATGTGTACTGTTGTGTAAAAGAAACTAAAACCAAAAAAAGGTAACTATCTATTGAACATAGAGAATAAATAACTTAAATTCGGAGAATTGCCAAGATAAGATAACGTAAGAATTGTATTCAATAATGGGCTAGTACGTTTTGTATAGAAAAACTAATACAAACATTTTTTATTAGAAACGTATAAAAACTTGAAAGTAGCTGGATTTGAACCCGCGCCTTTAAAGTTAACAGAAAAACATGCAAAACATAATATCAAAATATTACCACGCTAATATAAGAATCGAACGGACGACTTCATTCTTAGATATAACAGTCACAGCTCTCCGTACTTAATTGCTTTTCCTAAATACTAGAGGTAGAGAGAACCCATATTTTCCGCTTATTCCACAATCGAAGAATTGAGACATTGAGACATTCCCGTTACTGCATCACTAACAATTCACAGTCAACAGTTCTAATTCAAATATTATTTTTTTCAAAATAATAAGTTACATTTTTTACATCGGTTCAATAAAATTACTGCCTCAAACCGGAGTAGAACCGGCGCACGAAACTCAGCGGCACTTAAACTTAACCTTGAACTTTCAATATACAAACCGTAACTGGCTAAATCCCTACAATGTAAATAAATATTGTTTTAGTAAAATCTACAAAAGATTTATCCGGTACTAAGTTCCGCCAATCAACACGTAATGTCTTCAGAATTCGGCGGAAAATGGGGAATGGAAGTTAATGGGGTCGCAGTACCTATTATCGTAACGCTAGGTTCCCAGATTCCCTCTATCTACACTACTACTCGAAGGTTAAATTACATTATTGAGAAGTTACTTTCCGTTGTGGCACATCGTCAAATACAAATTTTGTCAGAAAAATGCCAATCAGCTTCACGCTATATCCCGTAGGCAGAGGAAACCTAGTGTTAAGACACTCCGTTCTCCAATTTCTGCCGAATTCTGGAGGCATTGCGTGTTGAGTGGCAGAACTCAACACTGCGCTTTGCCTCAACACCAGAGCAAAGAAATGGAAATATAAATTTTAATAAATATTTCATCTCATCGAGTGGGGATCGAACCCACAACCAGTCGGTTTCACAGTCACACTTTGTGCCCCTGCGCCACGACTGGCCTTATAAAAATGCATCCATATGAAATCATTTTAACGCATCTTCTCATAGAATGAACGAATGATTTCGTAATAGTGATGTGATAGTGTTAAAGAAACTAATATTTAGATACATTTAATTAGATAATTAAGCAAGCCGTTAAGAAATAAAAAAGTAAAATCACTTCCGCTTGTAATAATATGAGAAATTCATTATGGATGATTCGTATGGAAATTTAAACTGGGATTTTGGTTTTTGATTTTATCGAAATAATATTATAAGTATGGATCCATTATAATTATACACTTTTAGTTTATTTACTAAGTTATTTACATTTATGAATTGCTTAGAGACCGTCGTGGCGCAGGGGCATTTGCTTGCAACGGTCGTGGGTTTGATTCCTATTCGGGGGAGCGTAATAGTTAATATTTTGTTTTTACGCTCTCGTAACGAGCCAGAGCTCGGCATTGAATTCCGCCTTTTAAAAAGCAATGGAGTGTCTTATAATTAGGTTCCAGGGTTCCCTCTGCCTATTCTTTTATATGCGGGATACACCGTGAAGATAATTAGAAAATATTATAGAGCACGTTATTTGAGGGCGTCGTGGCAAAACGCCTATAAGTTATCGTTGTGGGTGCGCTTTAAACTCAGGCTCAATAACTATTAACATTTCCCCATTATGGAAGTGCAAAGAGCGGCGTTGAGTTCCACCATCCTCTCTCCTCGTCTTGTTACCAGAAATAACTGCCCTGTTTTAAATGGGATGAAGCCTGGAGTTTAAAATAATTAAATACTCAGAAAGGTACATGTTAGGCGTTGCAGTTTAGACGCACTGTCCACTATACGACGACGGTCTCATACAAATCTCATATTTTTCTCTAAGAAATTACCTCAAATATTAGCATAAAGTAGCTTCAATTCAATAAGTTATTTTTTCCTTTTTTTAGGTTCACACTGTATCCCACTAGGAACTCAGTGATAAGCCACTCCGTTCCCATTAAGACTACTTATGTGTGCTTATATTATAAAACTGTAATATGAAAAGTCTTTCAGAAACTACCTACCTTAGGTAGGTTTTTAAACAGTCTCTTTCTATCGCTTGATTTAAAATTGATCAATTTAACTAAAATATTTAAAATCTCGTCCGGGCCGTTACGTGCTCATTAAAATATTTTTGTTTTGATAACTGCTTGTATGAGAAAAGTGAATGTGAGAGTATGTACTTGTATAGATATACATATAAATTAAAATTAAATTAAAGCAGCTTCACGCTGTATCCCGCATATAAAAGAATAGGCAGAGGGAACCCTGGAGCCTAATTATAAGACACTCCATTCCCCATTTTGAAGAAATGAAAATATTAATACATAATAATTCTTTTCCTAAAGAGCGGATCGAACCCACAACCGTAACCGTAAAGATATGGCATAAAAACTCTGACTTATTCATTTTCCCGGGTGGGAATTGCAACCACCACCGTGCCGATTACCTTTAGATTTAGTACCACTGCGCCTCTACAGCTTCAATTAATACATTTAAATATTTATTACCAACTTTATGATAGTTATATCATAATCGTCACAGCTTATAGCAAAATAAATTTAAGAAATCAGCTACAAATGGAACATAACGAGACGTTATTCATACAAAATGTTATTACTTCAGAGATCTTATTGCAATTTCAATGGAGTTGATAAAATATTTACCTTTGCTCGAGTCTCGAGATTACGGTTTGTCAAAATATTACGTCTATAGGATGTCTTGAGACGCTCGAGTTGCAAGGCTTAAATTACAGGCGAATAATTTTCTTTTTTTTATTATCTTCTGTATCACATATATAAAAATATCAGGATAGGCAGAGGGAACCTCCGTTTTCTAATTTTGGAGGCATTCCGTTTCGAGTGGTGTTATTGTGATTCTTCTGGAAAATAACTTTAGTGACACTACTCTATTTCATACTGTAAAATGCAATAAAATGTAAAAAGAAAATAATATTCATTTAGTTCTTTATTTGTTTTTGATTGATTGCATTTTATTGATTGGTAAACAAGAGGTAGCTTTATACAATTACTCAGAACGCTTACAAAAAACACTTAGGAAAAATGTAATTAAGACGTCTATTAATAATATGCACTTATTTCTGTCTATCAACTCTCTACTTATAATATAGTCATAACATAGTCATTATATAGTCATAATAACGTCATAATATAGTCATAATAAAGTCCTAATACGGCCATAAAACATAACATTAACATAAACGCCTAAGTTTCTCACTTGAGTCATCGCCGAAGTCGAAGTCATCAACATTTCAGCGCAGGGCGGCTGGAAGCGCACCGCTTCTGTGATTTATACTTATTTTGCTCTTGAAATTGTCTACTCGTAGCTTATTTTAAATGTACACACTGATGGATGTATTTCTTAGGTTCCCTCATTTGTTAGGTGATGGCTTAATTTTTGGGCACCTCGATGTTTGTTTGTTACACTTAAAACCTACTTAAGTATTTTTTCCTATAGTAACTGGTTATTATTTAAAAATAATGTTATTACTGGAGGCCAGTCTTGGCGCAGGGGCACAAATTTTGAATGTAAAATCGACTGATTGTGGGTTCGCTCCCCACTCGAGGAGATATAATAATTATTTACATATATATTTTCATTTCTTTGCTCTGGTGTCGAAGAACGACGAGCACGGCATTGAGTTCCACCACTCAACATGCAATGCCTCCAGGTTCCCTCTGCCTACCTTGCTAGGTGCGGGATACAGCGTGAAGCTGTTTGTTTGTTAACTGGTTATTGTGTTGGACCGTTGTTTAAATTTATCTCATTGTATTACAAAACCCTTACATTTTTTTGCCTAACTTAACGTAAAACAGTATTCGCTTAACGCAGTACCTACTCCATATAGCAGAGTAGGCGAAACGAACCTAGTGCTAAGACACTCCGTCCAAATCCCGAAACATCGCGTGTGGAATGGCGGAACTCGATACAAAGATAAACAATGATTCTATGTTGACACCAGAGAGGAGAGATAAATGTATTTAATAATTTATTTCCTAGAGTAGGAATCGAACCCGTCACATTTAGCGGACATTTACCGTCAGACGCTGTGCTGGTTCGTCACGACGGAGTCCTCAGAGCTAAATTTGCTATACCTCGAATGATCAAACTTTTTTAACGGTAAAGTGGCTCAACTGATAATTCTAACATCTCTTTATCTGTTGTATTTAAATGAAACTTTTTGCAACATCCCAGCTAGATAACAAACAAATTAAATTAAAACATTTTTTTTATGATTTCCTCTTGTGTGTCTTTCTGTCAACCTTCAAAATAGTTCAACAATAATGTATTTTTTTTAATAATGTGTCTTCATTGTAAATGAAATATTGAATACAAAATAAGACTTAGTAAATTATAGCCCTTTAAATATTGCGTAGAAATTATGATTTTAGGTCACGTCTCTTCAAAATATTATAATAATAGATATATTAAAATAGTTATCGGATTACTGCACGTATTATTACATACTATTCTGTCTCTATGAAATAAATTATATATTTGTCATACAATTTGACCTTGTTTTAGAAAAGGCTTAAACCTAAATTTAGATACAAATAATAATAAATAGTGCTTAATAATGTTTTTAAGTTAATTAAATTGAGAAAATTGATATATCAATGTAATCGGAATGGAAGATGTTGTTTTTCAATAAAAGGAAATGTTCTAAAAATATATTGATAAATTCAATTTATCTGCTGTTCTCTTAAATCAAGTTATTTTTCGTGTTTATGGGAAATAGGAATAATCTTACTATTATTCGTAATTATTTTAAAACAAAACTGCTATTAAGTAATAACAGCGTATTTGCAGTTTAATACATAATAGATTATTAAAAAAATATTATATTTAAAATATTACCTGTCAAACAAAAATCACTTTTCATGTCTGAAATCACAGTGCACATCACTACACAGCACAATCGTAAAAAAAACACTCATACAAGATAAAAAAAATACCATAAAAACTCACAGACAAAAAAAAACCTATAAACCACCTTTTAAAATAAACATAAATTTTTAATTAAAAAAAAATTGTAAATGATTAATCTTCTTTATACTTATATAGGATCGCGCGTGTTTGCTGGATGCGCGTGCGCAGGGCACTGCGTGACTACGGCGCGGCCACCACGCTACCATTGAAGTTGACTGAAGAGCTTTCGCAATTGTTTCATATGTTATATTATGTGGTGTTACCGTTATACCAATGTGCATAATATCTGTACTTTACTATTTTGAAAGTTAAATTATATATATTTTGAATTGAGTTCCCCAATTACATTGTTTTTTAAATTATTAGCTGATTGAAAAGTATATGAAAAAGATTTAAGATGCCTTGGTGGTGGTTCATGGACACAATTAACGAGACTATAGTGGGTTCGATTCACATTCAGGGTCATTAAATATTTATTTTCGCTTCTCTTATATGCACTATGTTCCCGGAATACAGCGTGAAGGTAAAAAGATATTAAAAAAATATTTTTTCGAGTTCAGGCTTTTGATAAATATATAGCGTTTTGTAAAACTTAAAGTGTATTGTGCAGCTAATTTCAAGTATTACACTTCTTAAAGTTTTAATTTTATTATACAAAAATATTTCAATCAATTATGTAATTTATATATATATATATATATATACACACATATATATATACATGAATTTGAATATGAACTTAAAACCTCTAAGTAAACATAAAACATAATTTTCTTTTGTATCAAAGCAACAACACAAATTTAGTAACCACGCCACGTAAAGTATTCATCCACCACCATTTAATGCTACAACGCTAACGAGCTTCGCGATAGCTTTCTTGTAAAGCTTATATTAAACCTGGTCCATTCTGTTATTTTATGTATTGATTTGCAAGTAAAAGGCAACAAATTGTTTCCTTTTAAATACCCATTGTTTGGGAACGGACCATTCCTGCTAGTGTACTTGATCTTATTGTCCTAGGTAGTTATTATTTCGGTGCTATTTGAAATTGAGCTCTATGGTGAGGAGTTTAGGTATATTTTTGAGTATTTTAGGTGCTTGGTAATTTGCACTAAAGTTGTAAGCGTGGTAATTGTTATGAGCCACCGCGCCAATGCTTTATAAGTGATGTAAGTGTAAGTTTGTATTAACAGTTAAGAAGATTAATATTCATATAGTTTTTTTGTTATTTTTATATTATTATTACCTATTATTATTAGCAAAAAAAAATTAATATTATCTCGCTTTAGTAGATATCATGTCAAAGTGCGATGTTGAGTTTCGCCACTCAACACGCAATGCCTCAGAAATTCGGCGGGAAGTGGGTAACCGAGTGTCTTAACAATAAGTTCTCTCTGCCTTGCTATACGCAGGATAGAAGCGAAGAGCGTGAAGACGAAAAAACAGATTCATAAAGAAAACATAAAATAAGTTACTATCAAAACGTTATAATTAATTCGAATCCGCTTCACGCTTTTTGCAAGATACTCCGAATTTACTGTTAAAACATTCCGTTCTCTACTCTCCGCCCAAATCCTATTTTTCATTGCGCGGCGGATATTAACGCCAGGATCGCGTTTACCGCTGATACCATTACGTTCATAGATGCTAGTGTTACGGTACACCTCACTACTACGCCTATATCTAAGCGAATCACGTTGTGAGAGACCTTTTTGTGTAATTTCCTAATGTTCACAGCTTATGGAGAATACCAAAATTGAAAGAAATTTACAATTGTGTCGAGATCAATACAATTTACGTGAGTTACATACGTAAAATATATATATGGACGTATATAGCACGTAGTTTAACTACACTACACGTGGTTAAACTACGTGTTGTGTACCTTTGCGCGTTAAATTGTATAAAATATATATATAGTTCAGTGATTTGAATGTGAATGCAAAGTTTGTGGATTCTATTACTATTTGAGGGGATGAATTAAGTTAAGTTTTGCAATTCAACATTTGATGTTTCAAAAAATTGCTAAGAACGTAGAAAACGAGTTGTTTTAATAATAGTTTCCTTATGCCTTTCCTATTTTGTGTCAGATACAGCGTAATAAAAAGAGATAAAAAGAGAGTCGGAACAAGAATATTTACAGTATATATAAAAACATTAAACATTACCCTAAGTCGAGAACGAACCCATAACCATCGCGTGTATTTGATATTTTCCAACTTAACCACAATAGCATATAGATTCACAAAATCAAATATTTTCCGAGCAACTTGACGAATTTAACACTCCATAGGTATTGGGAACAGAACACAACCGGAGGAAATGAATTATTCATACAAAAATCATCTAATGATTTTTAAGTACGAAATTTTTGAGATACTATCATGAGATTTGTCACGTGCAAGTATGATTTATGACCATCGGTATGTAAATTGATGCTAAAATTGTTTTTTTTAATTTTATTTAAGCCTATACGTTCAGTTCAATGAAAATATTATACTAACTTCTAACCTTGTTAGCGAACCCTACCATTTTTATTTAAATTTGTATCGTCATACGTTGGCATCGTCTAACGATAGTTGTGGGCTCGAAACATACTCAGAAGATAGAATTATTTGGTAGAATAAAATGCGGCGTTGAGTTCTACAGTTTATACATAATGTCTAGAAAATTGACAATGAAAAAGTGATAAAAAAGCTGCATTTTTAGAGTTCCGTGCCATTTATAGAAAAGAGGAACCCTTGTAAGATCATGTTATCCATTCGGCTGTCTATCTGTTTCTATCTGTCCCGAGCCTTTATGTCAGGAACGCTTGGAGATATCAAGTTGAAATTAAAACTTTAAATACTCAAATCTACGTTCCCTTGATTTCCTGAAAAAATCATATTTCAACATTTAGTTTAAAAAAAAGATATGGCCGCTTATATAAACCGCTAGTGCAAGTGAGGTATCAGATGAAACGCTTCTAGTTAAGCTAAATTTGAATTTCATAAAAAGTGTGAGATCTCTAATTTTTTAATTAAATTGACTATAGATAATTTTTAAGTTATTTGTATTTCTCGTTTCTGATTTCTAAAAATGCCATATAATATATATATATATGATTCTACTTCTCCGTTTCACAGTCACTTTTTGCATCAATAAATCAGTAGGCACACAGAGCCATGCTTCCGTGGTCGCTACCATGTTCCCGTCAGATATCGATGCTAGCCAAACTTTACACGACTTTAAATTTCATTGTACATTTGAAGCTGGAATATTATTTCTCTTTGGATTTTGCTTTCTCTATATTTTATATTGTGCTCGTGATTTATATATTATATTAAAAGCCGTATATACAATAGTACTGGGTTCAAACTTCAGTGAAGGTAATTATTGTGTTGGAATAATTTTATTTCTCCGTTTTCGTCTGGCAAAAATATAGATTCGAAAAAAGTGTGCAGTCAATTAAAAAAAATGGTACTCCGTACATAAGTACTGTATTATATAAAATACCTACATGAACCATTTACAGTTATTTTGGAACCCCTCACAATTTGTAATATATTTAATTAAAACGTGCATCAAATTTAAAGCCTTTTTACCACCGATGCTCAATAGAACTCTACCTAATAGTGTAAGTCCAGAATCCCGTAATAAAACTATACTAACATTCAAATATAATATATAAAATCGAGAACACAGTATTCAATATTAAACATAGTTCTCATTTTACAAGTACGTTTTGGATGAGATGGATTTTAGTTTCTCTACAGAAGATATAACTTACAATGCCTTAAAATCGGAAGGAAAGTAGAGAGTATTTACACTATATTTTCTGCCACTATCGTGTTTATCCTTATATATTTGGAAGATGCATTAAACAAAAAGAAAACGGTACAAAACGCAAGCAAAACTGTGGAACGTAACTTAGGCAATAGCGTGCTCTATACGCAAATTAATTAATGATAAAAACAAACCAAACGAGCGAGCGGCGCCTCTAATCAAGTTTGCACAGTACTGTTACCTTCCAGAACGATAACGAATTACACGTAAAACCTCGTACTCTCCACTTATGTGTGGTCTGTATCATTTTATTGCCTTTTTTTTTTGTTTCACGCTGTATCCCGCATATAACAGGGTAGGCGGAGGGAACCAAAAGTTATCCACTTTCCGCCTTTCACTTTTTTTAGGCATTTGCTTATTGAGGGGCAGAAATCAACGCCACTGTTTGCCTTGTTACCAGAGCTAAGAAATAAAAATGTTAGTAAATTAAATCAAATTAAATCAGTTTCACGCTGTATCCGGCACAGCACAGCACAGCAGGTTAGACAGAGGGAACGTAGTATTATCCCGTTCCCCGTTTTCCGCTAAGTTCTGGAGGCACACAATGTGTTAAGTGACGAAACTCACCTCCCAGCTTTACCTCGACACCAAGGCGAAGAAGTCAAAATATACATTTAAATAAATATTTCATTTCCTCGAGTGGGGATCGAACCCACAATCAGCCGATTTTACAGTCACACCTTATGCCCCTGTGGCACAACTGGCCTCAAAAAGTTAAAAAAAATTAAATATTTAATTCCCCGGCGTGTAAATCGAACCCACAGTCGTCGTACTATCAGTCTCACGCTTGTAACACAGCGCCACGCCGGCCTCCTCGAATCGGATTAACTGATACGATGTAAGAAATTGAAACTTAAAACTTAATGCTCTCTACATGTCTCTCTGTTGATTAATTTATTATGATAATAACTTGAATAAATACTTAACGTGTTAAAATATAATCGTTATAGGTGTTGAATAATTCTATAAATAGCGATACGTCAGATCTGATCACACGATATATTAAGTCAGATTGAGTTACGAAATGGAGTTCTTGGATATAAAATAAAAAATAAATAAATCAGCTCCACGCTGTATCCCGTACACAGCATGGTAGGCAGAGGGAACCCAGTGTTAAGACACTTCGTTCTCCACTTTCTCCCGGATTCTGGAGGCATTTCGTGTTGACTGGCAGAATTTAACGCCGCGCTTTGCCATGACACCAGAGTGAAAAAATGGAAATATACATTTAAGTAAATATTTCATCTTCTGGAGTGGGATCGAACCCATAACCAGTCCGTTTCACAGTCACACTTCGTGCCTGGCCTTGGCCTTTCTTGGATATAATACTAGAAATTAAGTTTTTACATATCTTTAGTTAATTTCTATGAAAGTTACTTGATATAAATAAGGCCTAAGTTCATTTAAGGCTGAAAGTAGCGAAAAGTGGATTAAAATATATTTGTATTAATAACACTTTAGTCACTTTAAAAATACTTTGCATTAAAAAGTATCGGTTAATTGAAATTGATATTTAAATAATAAAAGCAGTTTCATCCTTTTCCATGTAAAGCAGGGTAGGCAAAGCCTAGTGTTAAGACACTCCGTTTCCTACTTTCTGGCAAATTTTCGTAAAAAGGGGAATTGAGTGTCATACACTAGGTTCCCTTTGCCTACCCTGTTGTGTGCGGGATACAGCGTGAGGCTGATTTCTTTTTTTATAGATTAACTGAACTCAACAAATCTAATCGAATATTACATAATATATGCGTGTTCACTTATCGACCAAGTTCATCTAAAATAAGTAGCACTCACGTTATTTTATAATATATATTTGTTTTATAAACAATAGTGTTTTCATTTCTATATTAGCTATAGTAAAAACCAAAGGCAGGAGTTAGGAGCAGTTTTGCTAAACGTAAATGAATTTGGTCTCTATTTTTTTTACTGCAGTTTCGCAGGAGTACAACCGTACTTTAAATGCACGAAACTCAATTTGCCTGTCAGTACTAACTAACTTGAAAATTCGGAGGAAGGCGCAGAATAGAGTGTGTTCATACAGCAGAGGCAGATCAAATTTAGTGTAGATTTCCTCTGCCTTTCATGTTATCTGCGGGATAAAGCGGGAAAGTAAAAAAAAGTACATATATATCATTTGTAATATTAACGTATACACCTGACGTCGCGAATTCGATACTCGTGCGACGGTCGCTGAGGAACTTTTTCTTTTAATCTGATAGAACTCCATAAAAATACTACGATTTTTAATATTAACTTACTCTCTAAATGCTAATTTATTCAGTTGCGTAAAGTATGCGTGTGTAAATCACGAAGGTTGTGGGTTCAATTTCAACTCAGAGAAATAAAATATTTAATATTTTAATTTCTCTGCGCTTATAGCTAGGCAAAATGTGACGTTCATTCAGTTCCTGACATAAAACGCAATACCTTAAGAATTCGGCGGAGAGTGGGAAACAAAAGTATCTAAATGGGAATAAAATGTTTTCATACTAGGTTCCCAGGTACCTTCGCTTACCCTACTATGTGCTGAATACAGCATGGAGGCAAAACAAGAGTAACCAAAGGTTGTAGTTCCTACTTCTTCCTTAATAATAAACTTGGAAAAGTCAACGAACGCTTTCAGAGTAATAACGCAAATATTTTCAGTTGTTTACACAGCTTTAATGTAAACTGAAGTAGCTTTTGTATTCATAATAATATAATAATGTATTAAGTTGATGTAATAATAAATAATAATTAATTGCAAGAATAATGGACATACGAGGCAAAATGCGGCGTTGAGTTCTGCCTACTACTACTTAACATGCAATGCCTCGGAGAATTCGGCAGAAAGTGGGGAACTGAGTGTCTTAACACAAGGTCCCCTCTGCCTACCCTGCTGTGTGCGGAATACAGCGTGAAGCTGATTATTAAAAATGGACATACCTGATAGCGTTGATGTTTTTTCCTTATAATTAAAATTATATTAATCACTAAAAGATTTATGAAAGAAAAATGAGTGGTATTAGTCATACAGGGGAGACCTTGTTCTCAAAAATACTGGAGGAAGTTCACGTAAAAAACATATACAAGATAGAGTCCGTAACTTTCCTTGCTTAATGGGTTTTCCAACGCATTATGCCAAAGCACAGCGCTGAGTTCCGTCCGAAAAAAGGGAGAACAGAATTAAATGACATTATGTAAAGACGAATATACAATACAGCTTGAAGCGAGAACAAAAAAGGAATAACCTTTTTCACATTGACTGTAAGAATAAAATAACATGACAACATATCATTGTCTAAAGTTCACAGAACAAACAAAAGACACGCACCCACGAGGCAAAAATTTATTATAAACCCCCGAACTATGTATAAAAGGGGCATCGATCACTATTGGGCTATTTGTCACTAAACAGATTTACGTGTGGGAGATCAAAGTTGCCGCGGGAGCCACCGATATCAAAGCGTTTAGTTAGAAATGCCGCACACGTAAAGTAGCTAAGGCTGGCTATAGACTAGGAATAATAGAAATCTTCATTAAAAGAATGATTGTAACAGAAGGTTTTTTTTTTTTTTGGAATTTTGTATGTAGTTGTGCGGGGCAATTTTATCTATTGGCGGAGAAAATTGAGTGAGAAATCACTCTGTTTTTTTGTGTATTTAAAGCAATGTGTAGGTAAAGAATTTTGAATTTAACTTTAATTAGAAGAATTTCGTCTGTAAACTGTTGATTAATTCGAACTTTTAACATGTATTTTCTTATCGTGTAACAAAAATAAAAAGACAACTTTACGCTGTATTCCGCTTACAGCAAGGTAGACCTAATGTTAAGTTACGTTTTCCATATTTCGGTGAATTGTGAAGGCATTATGTGTTAAGTAGAGGTGGTAGCTTAACGCCGCGCTTTGCAATAAATAATAAAAAGCTTGAATGGAACAAAACTTTCTAGACTTTTGGCAAAAGGTTTATTATTACAAGTTCAATTCTTTATACTTCATACTTGCATTCCAAGTTAAAGCTGACACAATTTGTATACTACAAAAATGAAATTATCAGCACGTTTATAGAAAAAGTATTAAAATGAAGTCAAAATTATAAACAATTTTTTTATAAATTCAGTGTGTAGAACACCTGTTCCTTGTGACGCGCACAATATACGTGATGCGATCGTAACCGTTCTTGTACACGTTCTTTTATTTATTACCATTTTCTAATATATTCTTCTAATTATAAACCGGGGTTTTCTTTGAAAGGATTAACTTAAATTGTCGTTTGGGTGTGAATGAATACAAATATACTGTAAGCATTTTCGCATTTACATCAAAAACTATCTCGAGAATTTCTCATACAAATCTGGGTATAGGCCTAAGGCCACTGTATCCCGCATATAGAAGAGTAGGCATAGGGAATATAGTGTTAAGACACTACGTTTTCCATACATCGCCTATTTTTTCATATGTAAGAGTAAGAAAAACTAAGATACTTAGTATACCATCCATTCAGATGCAGGTAGAAGTGTTTACAGCGGCCTTGTTTTTTAGCTTCTTGCTTTATTCTAGTGAAGTAGCCGGTGACAACGGAGTGCCAAATGCTACGGTCACTGCGTACCTCTTTCGCCTCTTCCTTTATACTCTACCTTTATATGTATGGAGGTTGACAATAGTGTCGAGTTTTATGTTAGGGTATGTGCCCTTGAGGGTTTTTCCAATATTCTTCTATTTTCTAATCGCTAATACGAAGAAATAATAAATTGATGAAAAAATGAGCACAGAAAAAAACAAGTTGATAAGTCATCATAATCAAGCATTTATGCATCCTATTTTTGTACTTTTAATGAAATTCGATGCATAAATAAAACCTATACAGTAGTTACCGAGGACCTACAAAATTTTACATAAACTTACAGTACAAATAAATCCGAAAATAGAAAATGTTTTATAGATACTTCATACAAAAAGCCTTACAAACGTATATCTATCTATAGTCAATTTCATACAAAATGAGATAATATGTCCGCAAACTTAAGTTTGTCAATTTTTATTTGATGAACTTCCTATTGCGCTGCAATTTGTGTGGAAGCGACAGTAGGCAAGTCCCACCGTTTTTTAAGGTAACAGAATTCATAAACATGTAGTAGTAGTTTAAGAGAGGCACAAAGAGACCACGGTTAATCTTCAAGATACCATATCAATGATATGGAGGAACGGGTACGTAAAAAGCATGGGGACCTCCTGAGCTATAAAACAAGTGGAAACAGTGGAAGAGGAAGTACTGTATAATTTGGCGAAAGCGTTCCTGTCTCTCCAGTAAGATGTTCCAATAAGCTTCCGACAGAGCTCCCTTAGAGCCTAGTATCAAACTTCGAGCTATACTTTCCATTTGAATTCCAGGCACCATGTCTTGAACTCAACGTCACGGTCATACAATAATTTTAAACTGGATTATATAAAAAAAGTCCTATACATTCCAAGCAATATTCAGTCATTCCCGCAAAAAGTGAAAGCTATATTTTTAACAGCTATAATTTGCCAGCCGTCATGCAAAACGTTGTGTTTAAGTGCACGCGATCTTCCGACAAAGGATGCGCAAAAACCAGTGACATAATATACAAAAAAAATGGGTCAAGTGAGAGTCGCACTCGCTCATCGAGGATTCCGTATAAAATGAGATTGTAGGACAACAGAAAGTACAACTTATAAAAAATTCCAAACCTAAGTTTGGGGGAGTATGCACCCACTTTGTATGAAATGAACTACATAAACATGTTTACATTGTAAGTTCCCATTCCTGGCAAAATGTCATTAATGTCGATAAGAATCTTATATCACTATTTTTACTGTGGGGACATAGAAATTTGCTTTCGTCAGTGCTTCAAGAGACTATAAATCTAAATATTTTATACTACTCAAGAAAATATTTCGTTTCTTTTTTCTTTCCTGTATCTGGTAACCAGGCAATGCGCAGCATTGAGTTGAGTCACTTAGCACACAATGCTTAAAGAAATCGGCGGTAGACACTAGAGAAACGAACTTATATTATTTGTAAGATATTAAAATATTTTTTATGGAAAAAACAAGGTAAACAAGCGTACTGGTCTGATGGTAAGTGATCACCGCCGCCCACGACTGCTCGTTACATCAGAGGAGTTACAGGTGCGTTGCCAGCCTTTATGGTGGAGATAGACACGCTTCTTGAAGATATAAACAATTTCATAGTTAATTGACGCGTGGAAGGAATTTCCTGCAAAACCGCACAGTAGATACTTGAGTTAAATTAAGGTACGATGAAATGTAGAATGAAAGTTTTTCAAGGCTTTCTCCATGACCAAACTAACTACCAAGTAGTAAGGGAAATAAGGGACCTTCCCTTACGTTCGATAGCCGCATTCCAGCTGGGGGTTAGGTAGACCAGAAGATTACCGATTAAGTGACCATGGTGGAAGCCATATTCCACATCGACGTTTCCATTAATCACTCTGTGATTCTCCAGACAAACCCAAAGCTGGCTATTTATAATGCTTTTCATCACTTTCGGGAACAGGGAAGTGATAGAAATAGGCCTGTAGTTAGAAGCATGGATGGATGGACAACACAATTACATTTTTTTTTATGGAAAATGACAAGGCAAACGAGCGTTCGGGTCACACCAATTACAAACTTATAATTATACTTCATTTTATACAAAATACATCCAAATAATAGGCAAGGCAAAGTTAAGTTTGTCAAGTTTCGTAAGTTATACTTCCTATTGACCTACAATCCTGAAATTGATCCGATGACTCGGATTGACTGGTTTTTTTTTTTATTTATTTATAAATAAAATTATCAGCAATCTATATGTCACAACATGCACTATTTCTATGGCATTGTCATATTATATTTATTATTTCTAAAATAGCAAATCCATACGTAAGTTCCCGCATGGCATCCATCCAACCCTAAGCCTGTTTGGTTTGTACCCGATTACTGTGAATGGATCGCAAGCTCATTTAAATAATATATTCTTGCAGTAAATTCAAATAAAGAAAGACTGACCTATTTCTATGAAAAGGCTACTGTTTAAGTGTAGGAAGTACAATAATATATGATTTTAAAATGAAAATTTTGTGTGTAAATTTGTTGGTAGCCAAAAAATTTGAAAATACCAATATAATTTAAGTTGTATTAAAGTCTCCTAAGTATGATAAAATAGTTACAATATTACGATATTGCTACGGAGCATAGAATAAGTACATCTGATTCATCTCCTAGAAGTATAATAATCTATATCTTCGATCTTAACGTACGGACGGATAGAAAAGCAGACAACAAAGTGATCCTATAAGGGTGTCTGTCGGTCTTTTTATTATTGAGGTACGGAACCATAAAAAATACAAATAATTTGAAATCTACGTATAGGTACATATAAATAGTTATTAAAATTATTATATTATAACTAATACGTTTTTAAATTAATCTTGAATAAGTGGGTTATGGCTTATTACATGAAAAAAAAATTAAACCGTCAATGTTGCCGTTGTCCTATAGTGTATAACTTTAGTAGCGACCTTATCCAACTTATAGCTTTTGCTATTTTACGCAAGAAATTCGAAATCAATTCATTTATAATTGGACAATATTATTTCATAAATTCCGGAATATATCGCAATATTTATTTATTAGGAATATTGACATTATAGGCTAAAAATTAATAGTCAATAAGATATGAATTATACATATATAAATTTTCCTTTACTATGTGACTGACAGGCAACGCAGATAGAGAGAACACAGAGAGACAAAGAGAAGAACTATGAAACTGGACATACAGTATCCTAAATTAAAAAAAATTAAAATAGCTTCACGCTATATCCCACACACAGCAGGGTAGGCAGAGGGAACCTAGTGTTAAGACACTTCGTTCCCCACTTTCTGCCGAATTTTGGAGGCATTGCGTGTTGAGTGGCAGAACTCAACGCCGCGCTTTGCCTCGACACCAGAGCGAAGAAATGAAAATATAAATTTAAGTAAATATTTCATCTCCTCGAGTGGGGATCGAACCCACAACCAGTCGGTTTTACAGTCACACTTTGTACCAATATCCTTGGGGAAAATATGAATTTTGTACAGTATCCTTGGGGAAAATATTAAGATTATTAAGAGAAGATCTCCAAAAATTTCTACGGAAACGGAAAAAACTAGATTTCCCATTTCATACTTCACACAAACGAAGCAGGCTGCAACTTTTAATGCTTACAATTTACAAATGTCTCAATAAATTTTCGAAGTATGTACTACGGTCCGTTTGACCGTAGTAGCCAACTTACGACCAAGGACGGCAAACGTGTAGTCCGCATTCTTAAGGAAATGTTGTTATTTGTGCAATCGACTTGCTCTATAAATAAAATGTAGCATTTGGTGCTGGAGTTATCAGCCAATAAAGCTGTAAATATGGAGGTTTTAGTTAATATGAAATTTCAAGGTTTTCGTATGACACTTGTCACTTTTTGAAGGTGATTCCAATGATTTCATATTGTACTACTTTTAGTTATGTCACATTGTCACACCTGTAGCTGGCTTAAGGTTTTCTTGGCGTGAGTAATAAAAATATCTTGTTTTTCTTCGTCTCCATAGAGATTTCTAGAGATCCTTTCTAGTTTAAGCCCCCTAAAGAACCTATATATCAAATTGATTTATCAAATTCAGCTGTTACTTAGTTTTAAATATATAGATTAAAAATATATACACTATACAATACTTATTTGAAATTTACATAAACTATTATGGAATTTAAATAAACTCTACAAAAATATTATGTAGACTTCAAAAAATATGAAATGTTAGATAATTTTTTATGTATCGATTGCATTTTTTTTAAATATCAGCTTCACGCTGTATCAAGCACACAGCAGGATAGACAGGAGGAACCTAGTGTTACAACACGCCGTTCCCCACTTTCTGCCGTATTCTGGAAGCATTGCGTGTTGAGTGGCAGAACTCAACGCCGCGCTTAAAAATTGTTAGGTTCTCGTATGGTTTAGTCAGAGTGCTTCGACGATTTCCAAAGACGACACGGGTTCAAATTCCGCTATGTTCAAATTTTTATACGTTTTTTCAATAAGTATAATTATCTCATCGTGCTATATAGTGGTGAAAATAAATAAACAAAATTATTGACAATTTTCGTTGCTTTCCTGAAAATACATTTCTTGAAAGCTTTAATAAATATAAATTTACGTCACCATTTTACATAATAATAGATGTATTTATAAACAGTAATTTTAAACTAAACTTACAAATCGGTGTTGCTATTTGAGATAAATTTGGAATATTTATCTACTAGATTACGTTAAAGTCAAACTGACACATTTACTTTAAGGCAATATCTAAATATAAGTAGAGACAGCAGAAAACTTTGTTTTATACTTATATTATCATTAATTCTCCAATGGCATCGTGGACAGCGCATGACTGTAGACGCAATGGTTGCTGATTCGATTCCCACTTGAGAGAGTTAATTATCACAAGCTTTTATTTATTTTCGCCGTGTAAGTATGTGGTTTCGAGTATGTGATATCTTGCAAACTTAATTTAATACACATTCCAAACGACTTCTGATAACAATAAAATAACATATAATTAATATAGGTGCCAATCCTAAACAGCCGCCGCGACGAGATAGTTCATATTTTTAACATTTTTAAAGTGTTATTCCACACTTAGGAAGGAGTTTACTTATTTATCGTAACGGGACTCGAACCCGCGCCACCCGGATACCGACCAGAACAAACGATTTTCTAAATAAGTAAGATAGTTTATATCTTTCCACCGTATTCTGCATATAGCATAGGATAGGCAGAGAGAACCTGGGACCCTAATTACTCCAATCCTTTGCAATATTTTTTCGTTTCCCACCTTCCACTGAATTCTCTAGACATTGCGTGGGAAGTGGCGAATCTCAAATTAATTAGGTTCTTTCCGCCTTCCCTGCTCTATGTGGAAACTTTATTTTACTACTACCTACTTACTAGAATCTATAAAATATAGTAAAATATTGCATATTTTATAAATAAATAACAAATATTTAATTCAAATTCCTATACAAATTTACAATTGTAAGATAATAGATAAGAGGTACGAGAGGCCGTGAATAAGACTAGTTAATTAATTATTATATCTAATTTCATTAGGTCCCAATGGAACCTTATATCGATATTGTGTTGGAATTTAATCAGAGTTTCCAATTAACGAAATTAATATGCTGTTGTTGTAAATATTTAAGGACACCAAATACTATTGTTATAATACAGTTAGATATTAATTAAATTAAAATTAAAAAAATTAAATTAGCTTCACGCTATATCCTGCACACACCAGGGTAGGCAGAGGGAACCTAGTGTAAGACACTCCGTTCCCCACTTTCTGCCGAATTTTGGATGCATTGCGTGTTGAGTGGCAGAACTCAACGCCGCGCTTTGCCTCGATACCAGAACGAAGAAATGGAAATATAAATTTAAGTAAATATTTCATCTCCTCGAGTGGGGATCGAACCCACAACCAGTCGGTATTACAGTCACACTTTGTGCCACTGCGCCACGACTGGCCTCAATAATTAATTTTATTAAAATATAATATGTTAGTTTAGTTCGAAATGTGTCTTATTTTTTAACATAATATTCAAGTGCAATACTTTTTTGCTTTGTTGTTTTCAGCCTCATGCTGTATCCTGCATATATCAGGATAGCTAATAGGCTTAATGTTAAGACACTCCGCTCCGCGCTTTCCGTAGAATTCTGGAAAATTACTTGATGAGTGGCGGAACTCAAGAGCTTAGCCTCGACACCAAAGTGAAGACAGGAAAATATAAAATTTTATTGAGTGGGAATCGGATCTACAACTTGTGCCTCTGCGCACTTCAAGTTATTAAAGATAAATTTAAATTAAATTTTAAATTAATTATTTTAAAGTACACAATAAAGTTACAATCTATATAGTTGCATAATAAGTATTCATTGCATAATGTCCCAGGTTCAATTTAACTGTAAGAATGTTATTAGACCGCTAGTCTACAGTTGGATGTGAAAATGACTGCTCGACTTAGCTTAGTAGCTTCATCGACTCCTTCTATGAGAGAGTTATTTATGGTGATACCAATTAAATATATGTTGTAAATAGGCTTTATAAAATTAATTTATTTGTATGAGAAATCAAATATAAAATACATACGTTATTTAGTTCCTGCCACATCTAGCAGGGTAAGCAGAGAGAACCAAGTGTTAAGACACTGTGTTCCTCACTTGAGACATTTCGTTTTGAGATATTGGCGGATCAACGTTACGTATTGTATTGTAAAAAAATCGAAGCGAAACATAAAAAGCGAATGTTGCTAGTATGTACATGTATTAATAGGCGTATAACGCCACTAAATTAGATACAACCTCCGAGTATTTCCTTCATACATTATACATTACATAGATTCATATTTACACTATTTAGAGCAGGTTTTCTTACAGATGCACTTGAGTAACATTGACAAATTATCTATTATATTGTAAGTACTCACGAATTTATGTGAGGGCGGTAAACGCGAAGGTAGTGAGTTCTTTTCCCATTGGGGGTGCGAAATAGTTTTATTTCCTTACTCTGTTATTAAAATAAAAGCTCAAAGAAGTTATCAGACTGGTTTCGCCAATTAATACGGTTTGTATGTGTGTGTATAATAAAAGTACTACAGTAGGTACTTTATTTTTTAAATCTATGAGACGAAAACTAGGTGGTACTTTAAACTTCCCTTTAAAATATGCTCATATTGGATTCGATAATATATTTTTTTACATTTCTAAAGTATTATTCCACCCTTAGAAGAAAGTAATATTTTTTTAGAAAACTTATGAAAATTTGAACGGGGTTTAACCTCGCGCCTCTTGAACATCGCTCAAACTCTGACGACTAGGCCATACGTTCTTAACAAACGTTGAAATCTTTATACGCTTGTTACAACTTATTTATTTTGTTAGGGATCATCACTGTATTGAGATTTTTACAAATTACCACTACTTAAAGACAAATAATTTGAATTATCGTTTGGAGAGAAAGAATACTAGATATTTAATATTGTAAATTGTTGTTCCACATTTATAAACAACATAAATAAGTTGTTACAATGTAAATATAGGAAAAAATAAGATTTTTGACGTGGCAACGAATGTATTAACTTGGAGAGTGCTTAGACTGTATTCAAGTCCCGCTACGTTAAAATATTTAAATGTTTTTTAAAAAGTAATATTCTCATTTTCTCACTCTGGTAACGAGCTTCTAGAAAGAGAGAAACGGAAGTAGGATCGCAAATTGCTTACGTCTAGCAAAGTTGTTATAAAAAAATACAAAAACACATACAGATAATACAAAAACGATAAATGATAGATTCATACACATTTTAAAATACATGTTCTTTAATCCGAAACAAAAGTACTTAATAGTTAGACTAAACAAGAGCTGACTTTAGACGAGTTCCAACAATGGCGATCCCGTTGACGTTCATCTGTCATCGCCTCTCTGAAGTCTGACCTCTTCCTTGAACTACTTGAAAGCTCAATCATCAGCGACCATCATAAAATTTACTGCGAATAATCGATATTGATTCCTACAATCGATATCTGAGTGAATTTAAAATCGATTTGTTTATATTTGCCAATTTGCTCAATTGAGTAGATGATGAAATTTAAAAAAAAGTTTAAAATATAACAGAAGAAAATATATTTACTGTATTTTATTGAAGTGTATTTTTTATTATTATCATTACATTTATACGTAAAAACAACTAATTTATTATTATATTTACTTATCTCCAGTATATAAGACTCTGAACGTACAGTAACGTAGAGATTTGATATGTAGCCTACCTACTTAAGAAACGGAGGAGCACTAAGATAGAACTTCTTGAAATTTCTATGAAAATAAAAACAAAAGTAAACCAAGTTGCGAGTGAAGACTAGTCTTATAAAGACTATAATATGAAACAACGCCAACATTCCAACAATAATATTATCTTTTATAGTAAGAAACAACAGTCAAACATTGCTTGTTCCATAACACATGCCGTTATATAAAATTTACAATTTATATATAAATATAAATTGTAAATTTTATATAGTTTACAACTATTATTTTCTATATAAGTCGTTATAAATATACCTATAATATGAAAGATGCTCTTCATTTTAACTACCTACCGTGGCATACTCAAAGATCTCGTGAGGCACCTCTTTTCTCTTATTTCGGAGCAAACTTTTTGTTTGTAAAATATCTGTTTTTTGTTTGTAATATACAAGTGTTATGACACTCCATTCACCACTTTCTGCCCAATTTACGAGGCGTACCACACTCCATCACCTCACTCCATAACTCAAACATCCGAGTCGGAATCGAACCTGGATATCGAACAACTAATCACACCTACAGCATATATTATTTTTTAAGAATATTATATATATATATATACTATATAGGCAATAAAGATAGCTTACAAAATATAATAAATATCATATTATAATAGTATACTATAAACGCTAAAGCGTACTCACTCTCACAAGCGGCTCGTTGGTTCAGAAATAATGTTACACAAATAGACCGTTAGCGCCTTGCACTTGCACGCCGAATTGACTACGATTGTAACCCGTGTCTTTACTTCACTAATAATATCGATTATACAATTAATTAAGATAAGCTATATATTATAAACGGCACAAAGTGTCCCTATAAGACCGCCTGGTTGTGGGTTCGATCCCCACTCGAGGAGATGAAATATTTACCTAAATTTATATTTCCATTTCTTCGCTCTGGTGTCGAGGTAAAGCGAGAAAATTAAGGAACGGAGCATCTTAACACAATCTAACAATGTCATGAGATTGAGCAGAAAGAGATAACGGAGTGTCTTGACACTAAGATTTTTCAGCTTACTCTTGATTTTTGTAGGAGACTGAAATTTTTCTAGTAATATAAGTAGGGTATCTCTTATATTAAATCTATAAAAAAAAACAACAAGTAAATCTTATTACACTGTTCAAGAATATTTAGAGGATAAATATGTATGGAAGTAATGTCTATTGAATGTAATGCAGGATAGCTGCCAGTACATGTAATAATACCATAGACTTTGAAAAGAGCAACTGTTGAGTTCCTTGCCGGCTCTTCTCAGCAGAACTGCCTTCCGAACCGGTGGTAGCTTTTTTTTTTGTTTATATGTTCATTTGACGATTCAAAAGTGCTCATAAGAGATTATTTGAATAAATAATATTTAGAATTTGAATTTGAAAAATATTTAAGATTTTATTTGATGACAAGAACCATAATGTGTAATTCTAAAAAAAAAGGTCAATATTTACTTACTTTAATTAACTTACTTTTTGCATCAATACCTCAGTTAGGAATACCACTGAGGCGGTGGTGGCTCAGGGGCACACGGGTATAGCAGAAATGCGATGGTTGTGAGTTCGATCTCCAATCGGAGAAAGGAATTATAAGGAATTATTATATATTAATATTTTCATTTCTTCGCTCTGGCAAATCTACAAATCCCGGCGTTCAGTTCCGCCACTCAATACGAAATGCTTCGAAAACTTCGAAAAAGTGGGAAGCGGAGTGTCCTAACACTAAATTCCCTCTGCTTACCCTGCTATATGCAAGATTTAATGTGAAGCTCATTTGATTTATTTCAGATAGCATTATAATATAATTCAGAAAATTGAATGTAACTAGTTCGATAAAGACAGGCTCGCTGTCACAGTGTCTTACTGTCGTCGTACTAAATCAATTAGTTAGTAATTACAAGCTTGAGTGAGGTGTACACTTCCGCATTTTATAATTAGATGTTATTGTTGTATTATTATACAAGTTATAACCCCTAGCTTTGCTTGGGTGGATTTTAAGACCTTAACTAACTTAACTTAACCTCACGCTTTATCCCTAGCGGTGAAGTCGAAGAGAACGGGGCGCTAAACGTTACGGTCTCTACATATCTCTTTCGCCTCGTCCACTGTCATCAACCTCTTCACATATCCAAGGGGTCGAACACTTTTGAATCGTCCAACGGAAGGTCAACCGACTTATACTTTAAGACCTAAAATGAAAAATCCTATTTTGGCTAGGTCCTTTATGAATTTTAACTATTACTTTTTTATTAAATTTATTCAAAATTGTTTAAATAATTATATTAATAATTATTATTTAAACTATTTAGCTCTTATTTTTTAAAATACAAATTTAGTCAAAAAGTTTTTAAAAAAAAAAGTTTTAAAATTAGCTTTTTGACTAAATTGTTAATTATTTAAATGTATTGATACATATTTATAATCATCTCAACAGCGATATGGCGTGATGCCATAATAAATAATTAAAAAATAAACGAAAAACACTACGCAGTACATTCTGCATTTCTTTCCCGAAACCTTAAAATGTCAACCCTTTGTTAAGCATAAATAGAAAACCTACACCTACATTGAAAATGTTTCCTATCTTCAAAATGACTCATCCTCCATTATTACGAACCAATCCTCTTCAGATCAGATCTATAAAAGAGCAAAATGACTTTCCAACATGATGCAACTATTCTATTGACAAAATAAGGCAACCACAGCTTCTCAAAGTTAGCTCGTGGGTGTAGCTATAAAATAACATTGTTAAGTATAATGAGACAGAGATTTGTAATTAAACTGATTAATAAGGGTTAAATAATGAACGAACAATAAATGTAGCGTAGAGCTTTAACGACCTAGAAAAGATATATTACTTTGAATAAAAGCTCATTTTGTATTGAAAGTGATATATTATTTTAATTGGTAACACTAAGTCTCGCCATTGGTTTTGTCTTTGAGTTATACTTGAATAGATTCTAAGATTGATTGAGAAATTGTAGGTTGAGTAGAAATGCATATCCTGGCAATACATGCTGGAATTAACGTCGGGAATTTGAAGAGATTCAATACTCATATTTGAAAAGTTTACGTACGTAAAGTTTATGTACGTAAAGTTTATATATGTATTAAGCCAATAAATAATGCCAGTAGTGGCACTAGGGTACAAGCATATGACCGTAAATGCAATAGGTTATGAGTTCTATTCCCACTCAAGGAAGTGAAATATTCAATATTTTCATTTCCTTAGTCTAAACGAAAGCTCTTAACTTTCGTAAAGGTAAAACGTTCCACTACTTAACACGCAGTGCCTTCAAAGTTCGGTCGAAAGGAACGGAGTGTCCAAATGGCAACAGAGTTTTTTAACACTAGGTTTCCAGCCCTGTTATAATCAAGCGAAATACAGAAAAAAAATCTACATACTTATTTAGAAAACGTATAAAAATTTTCTTTCCTAAGTGTGGAATAACACTTTAAAAAAATGTTTAAAAATCTACATAATTAAATTTAAGATTGCGTATTTTATAAGCAAGGCATTGTAAATTATTTATTTAAAAGGATTGCTTGTATGCTTAATGTTATGAAACTCTACAATTTTAATTTATCAACGCTCTAAGCATATTTGTGCTATTATATAATTTAGTAAATCTACCTAATAACTTCATGTAAAGCGTAACGGAGGGACAAGCGTATCGTGCCGTCATACAATTAAGTTAAGCTTGCTTGTCGTGTTCATTTTACAAATTTACTTCCTTTATCCAATTTAGTTGTGTTGTAGTGTAAAGGCCAGTCGTGGCGTAGTGGCACAAGCGTGTGACTGTAAACGCGATATGTTGTGGGTTCGTTCGAGGAAATTAAACATTTCATATTTTTATTTGTTCGCTCTGGTGTCGAGGCAAAGCGCGGCGTTGAGTTCCGTCTCTCATAACGCAATGCCTTCGATGCCAAATACCTCAACAGGAACAGAGGATCAGATGTGTCTTAATGGGAACGGAGTGGCTTAACATTAGATCCCCAGGCTCTCTAGGCATACCGATTATATGTGCGGAGCTATAAAAAAAATTAAAGAAGCAGTTAAATAATATGAGTTAAGCGCTAAGCAAACATGACCGGTTTTTAACACAGGCGGTTTATCAAACGTGCCATACAAATACTAGTTCTATATGTATTGTCTGGATAAGTTAAAACAATGAATGATATATAGAAATAATACAATTTTAGATATTTTTAAATGTACGCAAAACAACCTGAAAAGAAATACTAAAATATTTTTCCAAACTGTTCATTATTGAAAAATTACACGTATTTTTGTATTGAATTTCACTGCTCTACTTTTATTTTTTTATTTTTTTAAATTTTTTTTTAAGTTGAATCGTTTACAGTAAATTGATTATATAGGTCAATGTGGGCTAGAAGTATTCTCATCTATATATTAGGTTATGTTTTTTTTTTAAATAAAAATAGCTAATATTTGACAATAAAGTACGAAAATAGAAAAAGCTCTATATAAAGCAAGACAACATTTAGTAACCGATATCTTCGCGAACAACATATTAAAAGACAGCTTATCGAATTTACGATTAAATCCCTTAGCACTTGCCAAGATAGAGGAAAAGCTTTGTGCCACGCACCCACAAGTTACGACAAACATTTGTGTTTGACACTCACTCTATAAAATTATAATTTACTAGTGTTATATTATGTTTGCCTTTTAAATTTTTTTTTAAATAAATGTATAATTTTTTTTTTTTTGATAATGTCATTAATAAAGTGTAAGTTTGTAGGTTATTTGATTAGAGTAGCATTAAATTGATTCAATTCACAAGTGCTTGTAATATTTTTTTTAACTTCGATATAGTTTTGTTTATGTAGAGTCTACATTTATATTAGATAAGAGAAACCGTAATTCCAATTAAAAGCACGAAATTCTAAATAACAACAATCTAACGTTGTGTTCTGTACACTATAGTGAATGAATCGTATGTGTTTGCTTAATCAACACTAACCTCAGAACTTAATAGATCTGATTGAAAAATTCTATCCATTTGACTTGAAGGGCGTAATTGGCGATAAAAGTTAGTCAACACGACCTTATCACCAGAACTCCTTAACTTTGCCTTTGCTTTCACAATTTCCAATATACATATCAACACAACTCAAGGCAAAATTAACCCTAATGACAAATATAACCAAATATATCCTAATAATCAATTACAAATCAAATTAATCTTTCAAAACAAACCAATCCAATCATACAACGTGTCAAATCGTAGATAGCTTAACGTTTCAATTAACTACGGTGTGAGACCACACAGAGCTCCTCCTCCGCGTCTTGCTCTACGTGGGTAAACGCCTTGAGGTAGCGGCGTGCTTTGTGAGTCACCAACATTAAATATGATATAATCAACTCTTTTAGCCAATTTGATGTGATATTGTATTGATTGGTATTGCTACTAGCGGTAGATCGTCATTATATAATGTATTAAGATATTGAGTCATAGAAACTGTTTGAACTGCTAAGCTTTCACTTGTTTGTTTTCACGCTGTGTCCCGCAGGTTAGGCAAAGGGAACCTAGTGTTAAGACACTGAATTCTGGAGGGATTGCGTGTTAAGTAGCGGAACTCACCGCCGCACTTTGTCTCGACACCAGAGGAGAAAAAGGTAATGTAAATTTAAATAAATATTGTATTTAAGTGAGCATCGAGCCCACAACCAGTCGCGTTTACAGTACAGTACCACGACTGGCCTCAATAATAATACAATATAACTCCATACCTAATTCATACAATATCAGTATCTATTTCTACCTTATACAGTCATTAAACCCACTTCCTATATAAAACGATAAGACACTATCACAACACCATTGGGGACAATTTAAAAATGATCTAAATCTATTTTAACTGCATTGCAATAAATCGCTTATAAAATGTTCGTAAAAATACTATAAAAGTGACATCATAACCTTGTATTAAACTATTATTTAAACTATAGTTACAGTTATAGAAGAGTTATATTTATAGAATAGTTATTGTTACAAAATAGTTATTTTATTGTAACTTTATTACCAGTAGATTAGATATTATGGTCATAAATATTGAATATAAGACTCTACATACATAGTTGGTTTGTCCGAATGATCGTAAAATCAATAAATACTTTTCAAATAAATCCGAACAATCTTCAATAGTTAAACTTTACTACACTTCTTCGGTAACTTAAATGCTGCTAAAAGCAGGAATAAATTAATGACAGGACAGACGATGGCGCAATAAAATAGATAACTGATGATATATACGTAAATAGATCTCTGTGGCACTGTCAGCTATTTTGGTTTTCTAATATTGTAGCGTTTTTTTTTTTGGGTTTTTTGTTAGTTTAATTATATGTTATTAATGTAACAAATGGGAAAGTGTGTGAGGATGGATGAATGTTTGTTCTTATTTCACGTAAAGACTACTGAGATGACATAAATTTAACTTTATGGCAATAGAGCAGAATCAGAATCAGCTACAATGTAAAAAATGTGTAATTTGGCTTCAATTTCGTTATCAATAAATCGGAGCAAAAAATAATGAAAATATTGAATATTTTACTCTCCTGTTTTGGTAGGTAAGCGCGTAGGTCGCGTTTTTACAGAGAGGAGGGAGTGTCTTAACTCTAAGTTCCCTATCGTTAAGCGGGAAACATTCTAAAGCTGTTTATTTTATCTTAATAGCTCCAAATCGAATATAGCTATAATATGTCGACGACACTAACAATGCTAAAATTATTTTCTCACATCTCATACCTAATTACTATCCTTGAATATACGACATGAACAAAATATACGTGACAGAAACGATCATGTTTTTACTTCGTCATGCCACTTGTTAGACGTAAATTAGCTCAAAATATATTAGCCTTAGAAGGAGGAACTGTGAATGTTCGGTATTATTAGATGGAATCTAGTAATGTCTCGATTCCATGTACATTTACAGATTATTTTAGTTTCATATTAATAACACGGGAAAGCTATTCTATTATATTGCAAGATCTTGTTATAAACACAGTATCCCGCATATAGTACCCGGCTTGGTAGCGAGAAGTAGTGTTAAAACACTTCACTCTCCACACATCCTAGTTATTTAGAAATTGCGTGTTGAGTTGCTGATCTCAATATTGCGGTTTTGTCTTGTTACCAGAACGAAAAAATTAAAAAGTTATTATTAATAAAGTTTAACAGAGGCCGACGATTTAAGGCTGAAGTGACGAAGTGGAAAAAGGTCCTGATCTGATTTCTATTCAAAAGTTTTGTTTATAGGACATTTTCGCTATTCCTTTTGCCAGAAAAGTAAATAAAAACAAGCCTTTAATCATTTAAACTCCCTGAGAATTTAACCAAATCCTCGAGTTCTAGTCAAATAGACGCAAATAATGTACGATAATTCGACATCTACTTAGAAACACAACAATTGTTTGTATCTCGAAACACTTTGATCCAATAATGACTAATTTATATTCTGAATTGCAGCCATTTCAATTTCCACGTACATTTACAGTCGATTGTAAAAGATTGATACTAAAGTAAATTGGTTTAACGTGAATTTGTACAGAAGTGCCCAAGTGGGCAGGTTTAATGCCTTATAACGTCTTTATATGGTCGATTCGCTCTATTAATTGTAAGGCTAAAACATATGATTCAGTACTTTAGATGCTTATAAGAACGCTTGGACGATTGCCAAGAGAGTCCACATCCCGTTACTTAAAAAATTTCATGTTATTGATGTTATTAACCGTATAGGGAAGAACAAAAGAAGAGAGAAAAGAGTACTTTAACTGTTTCAATCAAATAAAGCTCACGTTTTTTTTCACAAAGCAGGGTAGGTGGGGAATTTAGTTTTAAGACAATTTGTTTTCCACTTATCAATACAGCCACTAGCCATTGGGTCTTGTGTGACTAAAAATCGACGCCAGACGGCTGCCAGAGTAGGAAAATGAAAATATTTTGTTAAGTATCACGCTGTGCCCGGTACACAACAGCGTAGACAGAGGGAACCTGAAATCTAGTGTTAGACACTCCATTCCAATTAAGTCGTCATTTTTGTGACCCACTTGCCACTGAATTCTTGAGGTATTGCATGTTGAGTGGCGGAACTCAACGCCTCGCTTGCCTCATCGAAAATAATTGAAATATAATCATTTTCCCAACTCGAACACCGTGGCTTGCAGGAGCCAGAACTCGGGCACTATCAAAATAGATCGTGAACCAGCCATTAAGTCGGAAAACTAGGCTTAAGAATTATGTCGAAAAGAAGTGCCTTTCTATGTCTGTTCCTGGACTTAGACCCTCCGGATTTCCAAGAAAGCGACGGCTGGATGTCGTGATGCAGGATATTCCTTCTAATGCCATTTAGAAGGAAGGCGAACCATCACATCATCATCACAACCATTGCTATTAAATACACATTGCCATTGGTATTAAATACACACTTTTCAATTTACCATTTCTATACAAGAGTTCTGAAGCCGGATCTGACGAAGTGTCAAACACAAGCTGGTTTATTGTATAATATGTCAAACTATATTCTGCGACAACTAAATAGCGGACCGGCGACATGAGACATGAGGCGGTTTCGTAACCGTCTAGTCGGCCAGACGGAACATCATAAATTTCATATATCTGTTAAGTTAGTGATGATTCATAAATATATTAAAAAGGCTGTCATGGTACAGTGGCACAAGAGTGCGACTATTTGTTAGATAAATAGGTTCGATTCTGAGTCTGATCTGGTAATAAATTATTTTTTTATATTTGCTCTCGTTAGAAACTAAAGCACGGCGTTGAATTCCGGCATTTAATGCGGAATATATATTAAAAATATTGGAAGTCGGAGAACATAATATCTTAAAAGTAATTTCCTTCTGCCTAACTTCCTGTGTGCAATGTACAGAATAGCTAAAATATAAAAAAAAAAAGACCCTTGGTAGGTACCTAATTTATTACAGTTTCGTGATAAATCCCGCTTGTGTTAAAACGTTTTGCTTCCCATTTTCCATCGAATTCTGGAGGCATTTCGTGTTAGGTAGTGGTGGAACTTAACGCCGCACTTTTGTTGCGACACCAAAGCGAAAATATGAAAATATTAAATATTTGATTTCGTCGAGTGGACATAGAAGTAACAACCATTACTGGCCCCCCGAACATTCTTAATGAGACTCCGTTCTAATAGCAGAAGCATAAAAAAGTAGATATAAAAAAGAATTAAATTAGCTTCACGCTGTATCCCGCACACAGCAGGCAGAGGCCTAGTGTTAAGACACTCTGTTCCCCACTTTCTGCCGAATTCTGTTCTGAAGTGTTTTGTGGCAGAACTTAACGCCGAGCTTAGCCTTGCCACCAGAGCGAAGAAATGGAAATATAAATCGAAGAGATCGAGATCGAACCCACAACCAGTCGGTTTTACAGTCACATTACGTGCCGCTGCGCCACGACTGGCCTCAAATATATGTAAAGATTTAATTACCTATTTGAAATAAATTACAGTCTTATTTCAAAAATAAAATTTCTTCCTAAATAAGCCAAGGACTACCCCAAATATTTAACAAATCTACACATACAAAATGATTTAAAGAAAAAACATCTATTTTCCCAAAATCACAAAATAAAATCTAAAACAAGCAAAATGCTTAAAAAACTCAGGAAGTAGAATCAGCTTCCAGTTGTAAAATACGATCATTTTGATAAATAAAGTAAAATGGAATTAAAAAGGGATTTTACGACATAAATAAGTGTGGTGTAAACATGCCCATGAATTAAGCCGTAAAACAAGAGCTTTACTACTAGTTTGCTTTGAGTGACTTTTAATATTGTTTTTAACTCGAACCTTGATTAGTACTGACATGTTCATTTTGATATAAACATTTTCTTTTCATGTCTTATCTTTCTTTTCTTCGGCATATTGAAGGATAAACCAGAAGAAGTTAGAGTTTTCTCATGTATAATTTTTGGCGTTGTATTCTGCTCAAAGCATAGGGTGAGCATAAAGAACTTAGTGTTAAGACACTCCATTCATATGAAGACCCTCCCACTTTTCGGCGGAAACAGATTCCATTATTTTTTTTCTAATCAATTTTTATAATAAGCGATAAACGAATGATTACAGTCGGGATGTAGGGTATATTTCCTTAAAAAATATTTTGTATCTTCACGCAATATCACGCACTTCACGCCTTGGCGGCCATCTGTCTACCCAGCTATATGCGGGATAAAGCGTGAAACTAAAACAGAAATAAGTATTGTGCAATATCACATAATTTATATTTCCTTCTACTAACACATCCGCTATGAAGCACAGGCAACATATGTATAACATAAAAATTTCGACACACAAACGCCTAATTAAGTAACAAAACGATAATTTCTCATTGCTCCCAAAGAACTAATTATCATCATTACACCATTTTTAATATTACAACGATGTTTCGATAGATTTATGGTAAACGAGACGCTAATAAATTTTAAACTATTTTTGGATACATAAGTTATTTTTGTTCCAAGAAACTGTGAAGTGGGTGTGTAACAAAAAAATATATTTAATTTTATCTTGTACATGTAGTGAATTCACTCTTTTAATATGATTATTTTATTTTAGTTTCACGCTGTATCCTGAACCTGAATTATGAACCCGGGAACTTAGTGTTAAGGTATTCCGTCCCCATTCAGATACTTTCGTTCCCCACCTTCCTTTGGGGACTTTCGTTGACTGGCGAAACTCAATTCTGCGACTTACCTCCTATCACAGCGTATCCTACTATAACCAATAATACAAGTTTACAATAAATATTTTCATATTTCCAAATAGCTACAGAAATATACTTGAATTTATTACTTGAGTACGATTAATTGTTACGATTTAACCCACTCACCACTGTACGTACGGTCAAAGTTACCTCGGGCACTTAGAATGAGTTATGAATCTCAACTCTTAGTCATTTCAATCTGACTGCCCAGACGAAGCCGGTTAAAGTGAAAACCGGTCAAAATTAGGTAGAAGCTGAAACATTATAAATGTTAATTGTTCATATATACCTTGAGTAACATGAAAATCCATCCAACCGGAAAGACCGATCATAGAGAGAGGTAAAAGTTAACAAAGACTTGGAACCTGTAACCATCGCATGCTGTTGTCTCGTTTCCTTAAATAAGACTCAACTCTATTAACACATAAATTATGTAACTATTATTAATGAAGCTACAGCCTATCGTCACTGATACAATAATGAAGGCAATAAAATGTGAAGTGCATATCGTAATAGCAATTTAAAAGTAATAAAATAAGAATCAATAAAGTCATAAAGAAATGATACATATAAAATACTTCATTCGTTTTATTTACTTAATTTTTTTTAGCTTCACGCTGGGTCCCGCATGAAGTAGGAGTAGAACCTGGTGTCAAGACACTCCGCTTCGCACACACCGCCAAATTTTTGAGACATTATGTGTTGAATGGCGCAACTCAACGCCGTTTATTTTTTTTATTGATTTAAGTATTCAAAGTTTTCGTCATCTCAATATTTGCAACGTATTCTTGCAGCTTTTAGCATGGCTTTTTAGTATACTTGGTTAGGTGCAGAGAAGATCTCGGACAGTGGAGATGAGCTTTAATTAGCATTTCAACTATGGAAAGCAAGAGACTACGTGGGGAATGTGCGGGATACAGCGTGAAGCTGATTTTTTACTATGGAAAGCTAAGTATTTTTTGTCACTTCTAATATTTACATAAAATGTTTATATTTGCTGAAGATTGAATTTTCCTAGAGATTTATAATGTTAAAATTTTGCAATCCTTAAAAAAAAAAAAAATATTTTTTAAAATCCCCCACAGTTATGACTTTTATTGATACTGATTGGAACAGTATAAAAAAAAATTGGATAGTATTGACCAACACAACTTTAACCCGTTTCTACTGTTTTCAATCAGACATACCCCAACTGCGCCACGCCATTAACATAATATCTTGCTATAATTAAAATATAGGCGAATATCTCGTAGTGTCGTATTTTACGAGTTTTTTACGATTGTGATAAAATAACATAATCTGTAATCATGCATTACAAATTGGGTCGATATTGAAATGTCAATGAACTGACGTGGATTTTCATATAATAATAATAATAAATTCAATAATAAATGGTGGCTGTTCTGAGCAGAGCGGTATAGTGTCTGATAGTAAATGCGACGGACGGAAGAATTCTCTCTAGTAAAAAGACGAAGCGCAGCGTTGAGTTCCGCTATTCAACACGCAATGTCGCAATTATGATGGTAATTGATTCACTTTCTACTAAACATAGGTTGCCCAACCTGATAGATACCCCCACAATTGTCAAGTCCAGATTTCCTTCTCGGTTTTCTCCTCCTCGGTCAAGGGGAACCCATGTAAGATATAGGTCCTTCGGTGAACCCCGACTGTACTTACCTATATACATAATACAAAATTTCTTTAAATTAGCAAAAAGTAATATTTTACTGTTCAAGTGATATATTACTGTTATCTATTTTCTTTTCATTTCTTTAGTTACGAAAAAGATAGGAGCCGTAGTGACGCAGTGGTATAGTGACTAATTGGAAATTCGATAGTTATAGACTTGATTCTCACTCAGAGGAATGACTTAGTTCAATTCTTTGGCCTTGTAACGAATAAATTTTATAATAAATATAAATCACGGAGACTATGAATCTGACAAACATAAATTTAACTTATTAAAATGACATTCAAAAATATATCTCAATTTATCAAACCATATTTAAAATAAATCATTCAAATTAAACATACACATCAAAAGAAAGTAAGCAAAATAAAAGGAAGTGGCCAAAGAACAAAAAAATGCAAACCCAGTTCATTCACTCACCTCCAGGGTACTAACTAACTATTGGGCACGAATTTATGATTACTAGCGATCACGACGCGTCCCGCCTTAAGATATATCGAATCATTTTGAGAATTGAGTGTTAAATGCACTATTTTTTTACTTATTCTTTTTAAATCTGTGGAATGAATGAAAAGTATAATGAATGAAAAATATAATGTAATATCTTAAAAAGTCTATCTTTTTATAATATGTACATATATGAGATACAGGAGATAGAAGATGTTTGCATTTTCAACTTTTTGTAGCCTTTTCGATATAAAGGTCCTTTAATTTTTTTTCGTTTTTTTAGAAACCCAATTTACGCAATAAAATGCTCCAGAAATTTATTTCAAGTATTTTTATCAGTTTGTCCTGTATTTTGATCTACCAATATCCATATCCGCTATATAATATATTGTAGATTCAAAAGATACATCATGTACCTAATGTTAAAACGAAAACGCCTGTCTGGAAAAAAAATTGTGTAGAATAGAAAACCACCCCTCTCATCTATACTAATATAATAAAATGGATAAAGATATATGGAACGCATAAACAACACTAACTTCTTTTTTCTCCAAAATTTTTGAGACATTGCGTCTCGAATAGCAGAACTTTACTCTGGAATTTTGTCTTGTTACCACAGGAAAACAAAAGAAAATAATTGAATCCCCGGAATAGGAACCAAACACACAACCGTTACGGCCTCCAAATATTTATTTTCACATTAATCCCATAAACATGAAAATTAACATTCAATACAATAAATTATTACACAATAAAATCCAAAACAATACACAAAGCGAAATGTTACCAAAATACTGATATCTCAATCGGTAAGGATTATTAAATGAAATTTATGGGGGCGTTAAGTTCTTTGTTTGTTGGTCTTCTTATTTTGTTTTGCTTCGTAAGTGCGTCTTCGGGCGAAACAATCGATTGGGGTCGATAATTCAGCAAATTTGCTGTAATTTTTAAACTTTGAAGATAAATACGGAACCTCGGATTCTTAAATTGATAAAGCTTATACTATAATTATCATAAAAAAAGAAGCTTCACTCTTTCCCTGCATTACAAAATAAGGTAGTGGGAGCCCAATTTTATGACACCTTGTTCCGATTATCAGCTGAACTTTTGAGGCATTACGTCTTGCGTGACGGAACTGAACGCCGCGCTTCAAATACCAGAGCGGGTAATTCTTATGAATGCGAGAACCGAACCCACAGCCATCGCACTTACACGCAGTCGTACTGTTCCATGATAGCCTCATTGGAAATATACTCCATATTGCATTTGTATGTGTGTAAATAAATTATCGATTATTATTGTACTGTTATAGAGGCACGGATTTAATTGACCATATTATATCAAAACATATGAAATAGTTTGTTTAAGTTCACACTATAACCTGCACATAGCAAGGGAAAAAGATTCCCACATTCCCATTAAGACTTTGACATTTAAGACTTTCCGCCGAATTCTTGGGGCATTGCCTGTTGAATAGCAGAACTCAACGCAGCCCTTTGCCTCGTTACAGAGAATGGAATGTAAATAATAATTATTTCACTTCCACTAGTGGGAATTGAACTCACAATCATATGTTTATAGGTATATAAAAAATAAACTTATTATTATTATTGTATCGAGATATTTTAATAAGAACTTAATTACAAATAAACACTTTATAAACACCTTTATTTAATATATTCAATTATAATTAACTATTTCCTTGCCTTTTAATGTGTACGCGTGAAACTTCTCGTGTACGAAATGAACTTAAATAAAATGGATTCCGTATATTTAACACTAGAAGTTAATAATAATAATTGAAATTAAATAATTACGGCGTTGAGTTCCGCCCGTTAACACGCAATGTCTTCAGAATTCTGGAGAAAGTGGGGATTGCCTTAAAAAGTAATTGTGTTTTACCAGTAGGTTTTCAAGTTCCTCTGTCTATCCCGCTATGTGTGGGATATAACGTGAAACTAATAAAACTAATTACTAGAGATTAAGGCCGTCACCGAGTCGTAACTGTAATTTAATCGGACTATCGAAGATCTACATATCTATTTTCTTTACTTCTGGCCTAGATTATCCTATTATTCTCTATTCTCCACTTTCCACAATCTTAAAATTTAATGGTATTGAGAGCTGGTTGGCGACATCCAACTGAACAAATTAAAAAAATAAATATATAAACGTACAACAATTTTACGTAGGAAATAGGAACGAAATGATTTTAATTTAATATATACAAATACCTACATATTTGTATATTTTTATACGTAACTTAAAATATCGTTTATTGCAACCCTAAAAAAGATAATCAAGTAAGAGTTCCCGGCACCTGTTCACATAAACTTAGTCTTTAAATATCAAATATGATTATTAAGTTTCGAAATTATAGACTATAAACGTATTATTATTATAAAAATAAAGTAGTTCATTCACCTATAATTGAGTTTAACTGTCTTTACAACGTTATAGCAGCTAAAAATAATAAGTAATAAAAGTGCAAGTGATTCTATTAACGGCTCTCTTATAGCAAAAATGCTGAACTGATTTTAGTGAAATTTTATGATTCGAGGCCACACGAAGGATTTTTAATTTCACAGTGGAAATCCGGCGCTCAATTCGAAATAGTGAATGTGGGGAACGGAGTATTCGCTCTAGGTTCCTTCTGTATACTCTGCTGCGGGAAAATTTTATAACCAAATAAAAAAAAAAACCTATTGATATATGCTACATATGTTTCAGTGATATCTTTAATATATGTGGGCGAAAGATTTAGGGCTGGGGGACTTGTGCCCTCCCCAGAGTACTATTGTGCCCACCCCAGAAATCATAATAACAAAAAAATTGCCCTGGATAATTAAAAACAAAACGCTTACAAAAATTACTTTATCTGTTTAAAGTTAGATGTCAGGCAAATGTATCTTTTAAGATGTTGAATTTGTGTTGATGTCAAATTGTCCAAAATACCTTGCACTTGGCCCCGAAACCTTAAATACAGTTCCAAGTTCCTCTTTCCGCAAACAAACGGAGCCAAACCAATAAATCAATCCGATTTTCGAGTCAATGTTGAAGAAATTGCTTAAAACAACAAAATTCTTTGCGAACTTCTTATAAACATATACTGTCATGATTTTCTGTTATTTACATTTTTGTGTGCAATAAGAGGAGAATATATATAATATAAGAAGTAGTAGTATATAATATTCTATTGTGGCGGAACTAAAAAAGAAAAAAAAACATTTATGCAAAAATCCTGCATAATATGAACCTGTTTGCAAATCTTATACTGCAACCGAAGTTAAAGAAATCGCATGGCCATGCGTATTCCGTGTTATAATGTGATTTATAAATAGTTTCCTGGCGCCGATCGATCGCTGTGGATCAATTATAAACATATAGGTAATTTTCATTTACACAGCGACACAGCGATACTACTGTACGTACTGTTTTGTCCACAGAATTGTGAAAATGTATGTAGTATGTATATTATGTATGTAGTATGTAAATTTTTCTATAAATATCAGTAGAGATTTTTTTTGTCTTGATATGGATAGGTGTAACATAAATAAATATTATTAAAATCGAATACCTTTGACTTTTTTAATACAGCGTACCCTATTTTAATCTAGACGGTCAATAGAATATATATGGATGTGTATCTTTCAGTACAGTATAGTTTATTAGTACAATGGGATATTTTAACATTAATCTTCTCTCCTTAACCTGTTATATGTTATATAAAATAATAAAAAAATAACCAAAGAACTGATATAATTTATGTCAGCCCATCGCCATATATTATCTTAAAGTCTCGCTATTTATATATAAAACTTCATTAAAACTGTCAAAGGAATCCACACAAAGCGGTGCCATTAGAAAGAATTGTGTACACGAAAAGTTCACCGGTTTGTCGTTTATGGTGGCTACACCATCGCGACAGAAATACAACACTCAACATTCGACTACTACAGACTTAATAATATAATCGACTGGAACGATTTATTAATTATTAATTTAAAAAAGAAAATAAAAAAAAAATATTTCTAAGAACTCTAAGTCAACCAGTTGTGCCGTTACTCTCTGATTTTCAGTTTGTTAATAAACATATGTATATATATATATATATTTTATATATTTTATATATATATATATATATATATATATATATTAGGAATACAAAACTAAATTGATATTTAAAATTATAATTTTCATATAATGAGTAGACGAATTGCATATTTATTGAACTTTTAAGAAATTTAAAGAGTCTAATATGACAAGAGAGTGAAAACAGCAATGGCTTCTACTGAATAGTTTATAACGAAAAAAAATATATAAAAATCACGATGTTATAAACGTGTCCATTTCTATCCCATAGAAGCCTATATTACTGCAATCGTATTTTGACACAATTCTTTGATAGCAAAACAAAGTAACATTTTAAAGAATTAAATAATTTTGAATTTTCAACTTTATTTCTTGAGCAATAGGTTTCATAATGTTTTGCTTTAAAAGACGTTGCTAGTGACAAGTGGTAGAATTTCAGTAATGCATTTACAGACAGGGCTCAAAATTCTTGTATCTGTTTTTAATGGTTGTGGTATAGGTTAGGGTGTCAATGTTTGCTAAAATTGAATCGATCTATTTAATTAAGTTCTATTAAAAATACTTAACTACTCACTTACTTAACTTCACGCTTTATCACTAGCGGGTTAATCAACGGATCGCCAAACGCTACGGTCTCTACATGCCTCTTTCACCTCGTCCATTGTCATCAACAAACATACCTCCGGCGAGTTCTCGTGCTTTTTACGTGACCTTCCTCCTCCAGTACCTTTGATACTGTGTTTTTGAAAGTACTCCCCTTCCTCTCTTACCTCTCACTTTTCCACCATGAATCTTTTTTGCCATTCTTTCGTCACTCATTCCTTTGACGTACCAAAACCAGCTGAGCACGTTCTTCTTCATTCTTACCGAGACATCCCCGCTAGTACCTGCCATTCAGTGTATATTTAATTGTGGATTCGATTCGCTACGCTTCCTCCGCATATCCTATGAAGAGATCGCTTCTCCACGGCATTTATCTTTTTTTCATTCCTTTTCTGTAATACTCAGGTTTTGCTGCCGTATAGCAACGTCAGTACTAACACTGTATTGTGTACGGCCAAACGTGCTGCTGTGCTGAAGTTTCGCCATCTCATCAATGCAGCTAAGACTACCTTAACCCTGTTACCGGCAGCAATACGCCTTTTCACATCCATCACGTATCTTCCATCACTGCTGAACATACTTCTGAAGTATACCACTTCATTCACTAAGTGTAAAAATAGCAGTTCTTAAAAAAAATTATAGCTAAAATAGCAGTTTTCGTTTAATGCTGTATCCCAGTTCCCAAGTTCACTCTGCCTACTCTGCAAAGCTTGGGACACAGCGTGAACCTCATCTCTACCATCAAAAAATGGATAACAAACCATTAAGCAATATTGAAATAATTACGAAGTACCACAAACATTTATATAAGATATTATGTTAGGGAACACTATTTTAAAGTAAATCTCGAGCACATTGCACATTGTCACCCTACACATTTAAAACTGAAGTCTCATAATTTGATGTCGATGAGCCGCGAACATGTATCCACGCCCCATTTCACTCATTTAACCCACAAACTGTTCAATTTCTAAAAATACAACGTTAAATATATATTTTATTATTATTTGAGTAAACAAAGAATTAGAAGAAGCATTAAAGCCGCTGTTACGGGTGTAATAAAGACGTTTACTTTATTGATTAACTAATTTTACTAAAAAACACATTGACATGGCATTTGTGATTGATAAAGTATGAAGTAAAAAAAAAGACGGCGGCGTACGGTTACGTCAGTAATACGCAATGTCTACTTCTACTAGAAGGATAGAAAGACATTAATGAGTGAGTGAACTTAGAGAACCAATAAGATTTATTATTTTTGATTCTAGTATTATTTACGACGGGGCTGTAGTATCGGTGAAGTTGTCAATAGTGTTTTACAAATGGGATGCTTCCTAGGTTCTTCTGTGCATCACATGCTGCATCACTTGGGGCCCATAATGCCTTGATGGATTTTGTGTATAGGGATCCTGGACTTCTGGATAGTAAGATGAACTAATCTACAATGATGTTCATCTGCGAAGCAAGAATCTAGCGCGAATTCAGATATAATTATTCCGCCGTCGTAGTTCATGGTTCACGGTAGAAGATAGGGGGACTACAGGGGAGTTACGGTGATCTTTCTGCAAGTCGTGGAGTCTGCAGGTGCCGTTGGAGAAATCCCAGGAAACCCTGAAGATAATGGTTTCCTGAAATAGGTAATGTCATCCATCGAGGCTGCATTATCTCATAAATATTGAGAAACGAGTGGTTGAACGCCACTGGGTTTAGTGGGTAGTATTAGTTCACGCATCTATCCCGCGCACCAATAAAAAAACATGCTAAAATCCAAACAAACCACCCATCCAGTCATACATTTATGTATAAATCAACTGAATGACATCTCATTACAATAAATAAATTCTCATACAAATAATTGTGACCGTATTACTATATTTATTACGTCATTATTATCAAAGTTTACGATTATTATTTAGCTCTTATATATTATTCTTGTCAACGTCATCGTCTAATAAACGTCAACTTTTGAGGCTTGGTTCGAGAAAAAAATAGCTTTAAACTTCACATATTTTCAATAATTTATCGTCAATTTGTATAAGAAACTATGTCATTAGTTAAGTTTTATCAATTTTCGTTGTAATCTTGTTATATGATTTTCAACCTAATCACGTATAAAATATAGTTGATTTTATCCCCAAGTAAAGATCAAAGACAGTCATTTATTATGACTAGTTAAAAATGATATGGATTTTGCGGAAAAAAAATGGAACCTATTTGTAGATTATAATTGTATTTATGACGATTCTTAGAAGCTATTCTTGTAAACTATTTTAATGTTCCTAAATTATGATTTATATTTGAAATACTAAAAATATTAATATTATTTCATTTACTAATGTACAAAACGCATTACATACATTTAAGAATGTGTTTTTATTTTAAAGTAGGTATTTTATTTTATTTTTTCAGCTCCACGATTCATTCCGCGTACCATGGTGAACATAGAGCTTTTAGAACCTAGTGTCAAGACACTTTGTACTCCGATTTCCGCGTATAAGTCAAATTTTAGTTTTGTTTATATTATTCTTATAATGCATTCAGAAATGCGAAAAGTCTATAGATATTGTCCTCTCGTCCTACTTACCTACCTGTCCTATATTAATTAATCTGCAAAGTAAATGTAATTTCTTCGCTAGTGATACAGTTTAGCTTAGTCATAGTTGAATAACGTTTGGAGGATTGCACTTTTCTATTTTTTTTACAGCTTCACGCTGTTTCCCGTATATATCAGGGTATGCAGAGGGACCCTAGTTTGAAGGCACTTCGTGTTCAACAGTTCACAATGTGAGTTGATTAGCGGAACTCAACGCCGTGCATTGCCATCACACCAGAGTGAGGAAAATTAAAATATTTAATTTCCCCTTAAGTGATACTCAAACTGACAACCGTTTTTCTTTTTTTTAGATTAAAGTAATTTATGTACAAAAAAATGAAAAAAATATATTATAAAATTGTACCTTTACCAAAAGAAAAACTAATAAATACATATAACATCACATACTGCTTTGTATGAATTGACATCATGAACACTAATGAAATAAGTAAAAATGAAGTATTTTTAAACATTTTTTAAAGTGTTATTCCACACTTAGGAAAGAAAAATACTTATTTAGAAAACGTATAAAAAGTTAAACGTAGCGGGACTCGAACCCGCGCAACCTGGAAACCGACCAGGAATATTTTAATACGTTTTCTAAATAAGTAAAAAATATCAACATTATTATTATATTACAGACTTACGTAATATCCTCTCTTTCATTTCACCTCTGGCAGACCTGAAAATATTAAGAAAGTAAATATTTAGCTAATATTAATTCATAAAAAGTAATGTCATATAGCAATGTAAAGAAATAAGTGTTAAGTAAAGAAAAAATAATAATAATAGAATAGCTTATCGCTATATCCCACTTTTCACCAGAGCGAGGAACTTAACTTAACCTCATGCTTTATCCCTAGCGGTGTAGTCAGATAGAACGGAGCGCCAAACGCTACGGTCTCTACATACCTCCTTCACCTCGTCCACTGTCATCAACTTCTTCATACAGGCCCTTCGTTGGGTCCTCATCCTTCTTCTTCAACCTTGATATTGTATTTTTGAAGGTCAACCGAGGTCTTCCCTTACACTCTTACCACCCACTTTTCCGTAATAAATATTTTTTGCCATTCTTTAATCACTTATTCTTTCGATGTGCCCAAACCATACGAGCACGTTCTTCTTCATTGTCACCGTGACATCCTCGCTAGTTCCTGCCATTCTGTGTATCTCTTCATTGCAGATTCGATCAGCTAAGCTGACTTCGCATATCTTACGAAGCATCATCATCATTTTACGAAACATCGCATCTCCACGGCATTCATCTTTCTTTCATTCTTCTTCCGCAATAGCAGCGTTGGTACCGACATTGCACCATTAACGCCGTTACCGGCAGCGATAAGCCTTTTCACATCCATCTCGTGTCTTCCATCTCTACTGAACATACTTCTCAAATATACCACTTCATTCACTTGATCAAATATCTTGTGCCATTTACGCTGATCGTGCATTGCGTCCTTTCTTGATCTCTTTCAAAAGCCAGAATCTTTGCAGAGCGAGGTGGAGAGCGAGGAAAAAAAATCCCCGAATGGGATTCGAGACCACAACTGAGACGTTACAGTCTGAAGCTACGCCATAGGCCACTGCTATAGTATTAATAACATATTCGTTAGTCAGAGTGCGTCCGCTATAAACATAAAGTAAATCGGCGTCGCGAGTCTAGACTATGGACGGGTGTCGGTCGACGCAGTGATTGAACACTGTGTATGTTTGCATTATTTAAAATGTATGGAAATTCTATTTTATTAGTATAATTTGAATTTTACGCAACAACACAGCGTATGACTGTAAACGCGACGGTTGTGGCTTCGATTCCCACTTAGTGGAATTAATTATTTTTAATTTTCTCGTTAGTTACCAGAACAAGGCGATGCTCGGTGTTTAGTTCCACACCTCAACCAGCAGTGTTGAAAATTAGGCGTTAAGTCTGGATTAGAATGTACGGAACCTAATATTAAGACACTCCGTTTCTTAATTATCGTCTAATTTTCAAGATATTACTATTAAAGAGGTGAATATAAATGATTCCTAAGTGTGGAAATCGAACCCACAACCATCATGTTTTACAGTCAGGCGTCATTATAAAGTTCCTCCTTAAAAGCACTAAAAATAAGCTCACATGCTGCACAAAAATCCGGAAATGACAACTCACAAATATAATTCGCACGTATCGAGTTACTGCAAACGAAAGAACGAAGCATACGAATTCACACTGTTAACGGAACCAAAATATATATATATATATATATAAATACATTTGAAATATTTCTTAGCATTTCGTACAGTCTGTACGTATCACGCAATGTCATATTAGACAGTGGCGCCACCATTAGGGAGCAAACTTTTCTTTGCCGCCCAAAAACTTATAATAATCGCTATTTCAATCACAATAAAGCTTAAATTCGTTCAACAAAATATATTTTAATACAGACATTTGTTCTGGCATACGCGTGTAGACTGTCTTTAGCCTGTCACAATATTGGCTCATTTCATCGGCGGTATTCATACAAATAGCGCGTTAACGTTCTAAATGTTGCCTTTCCTTTTTCCATTTGTCATTCCTACCTGTCCGACAGCGGGATGGAGCGAATTAAACGTCCCTAGCGCATTGAGTACGTGTTTTGATAGATAAATATCGATTTATAATCGATGTGTAACGAATACGCGTGCGATATCGATATAGGGGCATAAAGCTTCTATTCAAATTCAAAGTTAAATTGATGTATACAATATATTTACGTTTATTTTATGATGTATTGTAATTATTTTGATCAATTGGAAGTTAAAGTAACAAATATATTATAAGGCAAAGCTTAGTATACAGTTGTTGACGCCAGCCGTGGCTGGACACAAGCGTGTGAGTAAACGCGACAAGTTGTGGGTTCAATTCTCAGTCGAGAAAATAATAGATTTAATATTTTCATTTCTTCGCGCTGCGCTTTGCCTCGACAAACAAAAGGGCTATTTAATGCTGCTGCATTTAGTGTCCTTTAAATACGTAATATTATTACAAAATAAAATAATAAATTGAACCAGACAAAATATAAAAAGATTAAACAAAGATAACAATCATTACTCCAAACAAGAATCGAACCAACGAACATCGCAAAAAAATAATATGTTATATGAATTTTATAAAATACCTAATACCCCATATTAACTTCCACATTTACCTATTTTCCACTAACATTCCAATGTTTACTCAATAGCATAAATAAAACGATTAGCCAAGTTAGATCTCGTTCCAATTTACAGTTCACAATAATTTATAATTTAATCTACTTGACAAGTATGTAAATGATAAACTTTACTACCGATATGTTAAGGGATTATCCTTTCACCGCGACGTTTAACAAACCTAACAATATTGTATGGAATATATCGTCTAATAATATACTACGTTTATACTAGGTAAACTGTAGTGCTTCGAAACATTAAGCGGTTTTGGAAAGAAAAGGTATAGGAATAAAAAGAATATCCCCTAAGACAAAACGCGGTGTTAAATTGCGTTACTTAACATACAATGTTTTGAATTTGGCCGTAAGGCGGTAAACGGATGGTCTCAATACTAGATTCCTTCTGTCTACTTTGCTATATGCGGTATACAGCCCGAAGAGAAAAATACCATATATTGTTATTTATCTTTAGATATCAAAAAATGTTTGCCTGAAATATTTCTTTATTTTTAATGTTGATTACAAGTTGGATAGCAAAATCAAAGATATTATTACCCGCACCTAAGAAATAGAAGTATCCTAAATTGTAATATAACAAGCAACATTTGGCGTTTAGTTTCGTGGCGTTGAGTTTCGCCACTCACTACGCATTATTTAGAAAATTGGGCGGAGAGTGGGTACTGGAGTGTCTTAGACACTAAGCTGAGGGAGCTTAGTATCTAGGTCTACTCTATTTATGCGAAAAGCTGCTTTCCGTTTTTTAAATATAAATATTCCCACGACAGGAATCGAAATCAAAACCATAATGATGACACGTGAACACTAAAAGTATATAAAGCTAAACTTTCACATTAATATATAACAATTAATCATTTAATAAATAACATTTGAAATCGACTTTAACAAAACCAACATAAATTTTATGTATTGACTCGAACTTAATCAGTCTCAACTCACTTCTCTCATGACTTTGTGTTTGGATTGCACTTACGGCAGTGTTGTAACTCCATAATCGCATTAACTCAGTAAATATTATGTTTTTATAGTTTGAAAATCAGTAAAAAGTTTATTTTCTTTTATAGCATAGAGCCTCTATATGGGTACTTAGTGATAAAATAGATTGTAAAATTATATTTTTGTCTATAACCGTATAATTGACATTTTTCATTTATTTTAATTGAATAATCGAGTTACGCTGTTAAACATCACTTAGTTAGTGTTCTGCCTTAATATTTATCTAAAGTTAATGTTACGTTGTTAAGAAAAAGTATAAAAATTTTAATGTAGCGGGATTCGAACTCACGCCTCTTTGGAAACCGTCCAAGTTTGAACGTATGGCTTAGTTGGTCAGAGCGCTTAAACAGTTTCCAAAGAATCGCGGGTATAAATCCCGCTACTTTTCTTTCTTGAGTATTAAAAAATAAAGTTAACGTTAACAACATGCTATAAATTGGACACCTGTTAAGCAAATCAAATTATAAGAAATACCAATTTTTATATAAAATTCATATCAAAATTCCCTCTCTCAAGCCCAAAACCGAACCGAATCCCATCGCACGCATAACTCAAATAATACATTGAATAAAACGAGGTTTACTGCTATATATAATAATAAACAAAAACGTCAGAAACACACAAACGAACGGACACTAAAACACGTTCCCTATATAGAATTCTTTTGATCTGCATCTGACATAACCGTACACGTATGTACTCAAGGGCCAGCAAGTAAATTTCGCGGAGCTTACGCAACAGTGAAAGTAAATAGCTGGATAAGTTTAGATTTAATGTGTTTAGTGTATGAGGAAGCGTGGTTTTGCAAATATAAATATTTTTAACCAAACACCCTTTCGGGGATCGCTTCTTGTAACTCGATTTTTAGGTCCAATTACTTTTGAATGATCGTTAAATTGGATTTCTTTACTTTGATCTCTTAAATTGCTTATTCAAATTTTAAATAGTATGGTAGAGTAAATTGTTTCTCGGTATTGACTGCTACTGTGTAACCTGAAAAAAGTAGCTTCACAATTTTTTCCGCATATAGCAGAGCAATGGGAACCTAGTGTTAAGACACTCCGTTCCTTACTGCTCAATTTACGAGATATCGCGTGTTGGGTGGTGAGCTAACAAGAGATCAATTGCACTTGAAGTTGAATGAAAATTTTGAATTATTTGATAATCAACCAAGAGTAAAGTTTATACTTCTTTCTTTCTTTCTTTTCTAATCTTTAAACTTAAAATAAAAAATCGATACTTAGTCACAATGATCCAATTATCAGAAAACACGATTAAAGACTACAACAAATCACGCAAACTAAGTTAAAACCACATGTGATTCCTATTTACTTAACCACAAATAGGCTAGACAATACGGAAAATTAATATTTTCCCCCGCAACTACCAGCAATTTTGATCTCTAAACAAATACCAATAAAGCATATTATACTAATAACAAAATATTCAAATCAGGATTGGCAGAGAGCTGCTAAATCGTATAAAAACACAGTACGGTGCATTAACCACCGACGCCCAAATACGTACATAGATTTACTTTATCGAAAATAGACTCGGGTTGTTGTAAATAAATGTCGACGGAAAGCTTGTGATTGATATATGGATGGATCCGGCAAGTCTTAGCTGCAACAGAGATCAAATGGAATAGATATGCCGGGACTGGTATTCAAATTCAATGGGGCACTGTTGGCTGCAAATGGTACTGTGTTATTTAGGACCTTAAGTACTCGGAGTGTATCTGTTGTGATCCGTTTAGAGAGGTTTATAATATATATTTTAGTTTTAATAATAAATAAAAGTTTATTTAAGCTCCGTTAAATTGTCAATTTTCAAGAATTTGGCTGAAAGTGGGAAACAGATGAGTTAACTTAATGAGGACTGGAGTGTCTTAAAACTAGGATTCCAGATTCTACCATGATATTATATGGAAAATACAATGTAAAGCTAAAATAAATTAAAAAAAATATAAATATTTTCGATTTTTTAAAGATATCAATCACCAGTAAATAATAGCGCTAAAACCGCTATAATAGCATTCTATATAATGTAAAACACGGTTAGTAATAAAAAAACAACAAGATTGTCAGAAAAATCAACACACAATGTCTCGAATACAGATAACGGAAAACAAAGTGTCTAGACACTACGTTCTTATCTTTCATAGTATACGGTATAAACAACGCGACGCTAAAAACATTTTTTTATGTCATGTCTGTACAATATTGTGCTCTTCTCGGAAGGTACAAGAGTTCGAAGAAAGCAACAACTCGCTGCCACTGTTCTATCGAATTTGGTTAATATTGACATTATATTTATTGTTTTTCTTTGTATTTGTAAAATGTCTGCTTAATAACAATATCGTAATGCTACATTGTAGGTCGGCATTTAAAGTAAAGTATTTCGACACGTGCCTTAAGACGTAATATACGATGGAACCATGACCAACCCTTGAAGAATAGGCAGGGAAAGATTTCTTCGCAATTTGTTTTAGCTTCAAGCCGATCAATTTTTAAATTATTGCCAAGTGCTTAAATTCAACGCTGCGTTATGTCCTGCTACCAGATGGAGGCAATGAAAATACATATTTCATTCCCCCGAGTGGAATCGAACCCTCAACCGTCGAGTTTACAGCTAGAGACGCAGCCTGAATCTAAAATAGTTAAATATTGTGAAGCCTTTATAGTATTCGACTAAATATTTGAAAACAATCGGTCCGATTATACTATTGAATGAATTCGTTTTATTTTCTCACTCTGATAATAAGACAAAGCATGGTGTTGAGTTACGCCACTCAGTGTTAATCATAATGTCTCAAAAAAAATGCCGGAACAGAGTGTCTTGACACTTAAATCTTACACAGAGCGGTTAACTATAACGATCTTGCTATATATACTTATATTTTTATATACTCTACTAATTTCTTATAAGCTCCAAAAACAATTTAAGCATAAACAATTATGTGAAAATATAACAGATATTACTATAAGTGAGTATTTATTATAATAATATAATGTTGAACGACCCAAATGGCAATATTTTAAATATTTAACGTGACAAGTTTTGATCAAGCGCGCTAAAGTTCTCAAACAATTTTCAACGTAAATGTGATCAAAATACGGCGTTAAACTGCGTATATTATTACTTTAACAAGAATATATAATAATGTTCTAGAGCACCAATTATTATGAAAATTGTTTGTTGTAAGCGCATTTAATACATTTAATGCGGTAACTCGGTAAATGTTCATGAATATTTTTTAACTTTATACATATATTTTGTGTTATATTAGTTACTAATCTTTGATATTATTTAGGTAGGACATATTTACATTTACATTTAAAGGTCGAAATAAGTAAATAGGACGGAAGTTGAGACGGACTGATACCAGGAAATATATGAATACATTAGAGGCCAGTCGTGGCGCAGTGGTACGAAGTGTGACTGTAAAACCGACTGGTTGTGAGTTCGATCCCCACTCGAGGAGATGAAATATTTACTTAAATTTATATTTTCATTTCTTCGCTCTGGTGTCGAGGCAAAGCACGGCGTTGACTTCTGCCACTTAACACGCAATGCCTCCAAAATTCGGCAGAAAGTGGGGAGCGGAATGTCTTAACACTAGGTTCCCTCTGCCTACCCTGCTGTGTGCGGGATATAGCGTGAATCTAATTTAATTTAATTTAATATATGAATACAACCAGCGCTCTAGTCAAGATTTTTACAGTTCCTCTTTATTGCAATTCCATTTAAACTCGTACGAAAAAACAGCAGAAAATATTTAAATAGGAACACTTAAACAAGCACTAGGGACACCCACCGTTTGTAAGAAATATTGATTTTGCTTTTTTTATCAAATTAACTTTACGCAACTCTGCACGTAAAACAACATGCACGCTTTGTAATAATCAGCTTCACGCTGTATCCCGCATACATCAGGGTAGGCAGAGGGGACCTAGTGTTAAGACACTCCTTTTTCCACTTTCCGCCAAGTTGTCGAGGTATAGCGTGTTGAGTGGCGGAACTCAACGCCGCATATATAGGAGTAAATATAGATACCTCACAAGGAAGGAACTTCAAAAAACATAGTGTATATTATAGTAGAAAAAAACTTGAAATTGTAAAGCAATACGCACAGTAGTGGTAAAAATGCCACTTATGTTGTCATAAAACCTAATAACTTTTACGCGAAGTCGTCAATAAGATGGAAAGTTGTACATAGGTTCACTTGTAATAAAAATATCCATAAATCTAACTAAGAAAATATTATATTTTATAGACAGCGTAAAGATTCGTAATTATGCCGTCGGTTTGGAGGTGAAGAGAGCTAACCCACATTTTACAATTTTGGAAACAATGAAAGTTAAAAGATTAAACAAAAACATATAACTTCAACTGTAACTGTAAGCACGACAGTTGTGGGTTCATTTCCCTCTCTTAGAAATTTAATGTTTAAAATTTTCATTGCGACGCTCTTGTAATGAGACTAAGCGTGGCGTTGAGTTTCGCCTCTCAACACGCAATTCCTCACGAGGCATTTATTTCGGCAGAAGTGAACAATTTTGTTTCTTAATAAGTATTTGAAATACGTAATTTTAAAACAAACCGTATACAGCCAAAATAGCTTCACGCTGTATATGGTATATCGCTTATACCAGGGTAAGCAGATACAACCTAGCGTAAGAGCACATCGTTGCCGCTCGAACTCAACGCCGCGCTTTATTTTGTTACTAGATCGAAGTAATGAAAATATTTCACTCCACGAGAGGAAATTGAACCCAAAATCTAACAACAAACATTTACGTTGAGCCGCTGCACCTGCGCATGTAAAGTCGTTGCTCAAAAATCTTCTTGAAATTTGAATTTGGCACTTAAACTGACTGTGACTTATGGTTTAAAAGTTTAAAATTATCGAAATAGTAGTACATATTTGAAGATTTATAAAAATAGACAAAAAAAAACACTGTAAAGCAATAAAATAGGTTATTTATCATCAAAATTTCACAGTCTAGACTGCGGTCGCGGAATGAAATACGACTGTATTTCTCAAAGAGTTGTTGACGATTTTACGTTTGTTACCGCACCTATTTACTGCATACTAAACTTTAAACATGATATAAACATTTTGGGAGCAAGCCAGCAAGTCTACTGGATCCTGAATTTGACTGGTAATGTAGAAAATATATTTTGTTTCGTTTTTTTGTTATATATAAAATATATGTTTATCTTCTTATCATTTTTATTTTGTATGGTGGTATAAGAGCGATAGAGATTGAGTGACACCTATATAATTTATTACATGTAAAGAAATGATAGAATCAGACCAAAAGAATAAAAAGTAGGTACGGCTCAATCGCCTTCTCACGTGCAGACTATGACAATGTAAAAGATTTTAAAAATACGATTTACTAGATACCCATATCTAAAGAGCTACTGGACTAATATTATAAATCTTGACTATTAGTTTAACCGTAATTGAAATACACCACATTTAAAGCAAGAAGGATCACTTTGACATAACTTGGTTTCCGAGAAATTTATGGACAAATATGTATGTACAAATACGAAATTTACCATATGTGTTGCAAAGCCCAAATTGATCATCATATTTTAATATTATCCAATTCCAGCAATATCACATAAATGTACATACATACATGCATACTGTAACCTACCTTTTATAAAGTCGGTTAAAAATATGCAATAGCCTCAGAAAAAAATCTATTTAGCTAGAAAAGAGCAATATAGAGATGATTAATTGCCTCTATAAAATATAATGTGATATTTTGTCACGCATGAAGACACGAAGTCTTCCAGCGCACTGCGCGACCGGGACTTGGCAAGTAACTGGCGCATTTATCATTTTTATTAGATTTTCATATTATTTATTTGTGTTAAATGCGAATGTTTTTGTAATTTAGGGCCAGTAAGACTGACTCGGGGAAATTTTGGAAATAAATCATAATGTACAATATTGTAGTGTTGTATGTCTATAGTACTTGTCGACCGCATTTTTTTTTGTAGTCATTAAGATGTAAAATGCATGCATATAAGCCATTTTCCCTTCTTCTGAAGGAATGCTTCTTCTTGCTTCTGAGGGAATTTCGAGAAACGTTCTCTCAACATGCCCCTGCACTCCCTAACCTACCTACAGTCTTGCATAATTTGAACTTTCTAAGTTCATTAGTTCTTCTAGGAGTTGTCAGTCAGTTACACGGTATTAAAAGAGTTTTCAATACATAATTTATTAACTTTTCACTGCCCATTTTTTTCTATTTTAGAAAGGCAAAGTACCCATCATCAAATTTTCTATTCTAATTTCCAACAAAGCAGTGTGTCAAGTTAAGATTTAAGTACATCAACATTTTGTATCTCCACGAAATGAAAGTATATGTTGCGGAGATATTGTTCATTTAGTATCCTACACATATATATTTATCCTGCATAAATAGAGGAAACTTAGTATTAAGAGACTCCGTATTTCACTTTCTACCGCAGAACTCAACGTCGCGCTTTGTCTTCTTATTTGAGCAAGGAAATGCAATTAAAGAAATTATAACTTCAAATAATATTAATAAACATTAATTATACAAGTACTTTCCGAACACCACTTAAAAAAAACAAAATTTTAATTTATTTAGAAAATACACAGTAGACGTTGTAATGATGCAATAAACTGTTTCGGTCAGACCACACTCGTTCAGAGTCACCTGGATGACTGTTTTATTTTTACACAAATGTTCACACTGAAGCTCAGTTTCCATCGCGATGGGAGCGGATCCATTAAGGACTTCTTTTAAAAAATTCTCCCTTTAAAGAAACTAATAAAATTCAAAAATACTATTCGTAGCAAAATATTCTTATAAAACGTATAAAAAATGGAAAAAAAAAATGGAAATGTTCTTATAATGGCTCAGTGGATAGAGGTGTGAGTTTGAGACCCGCATCGTTCAAATTTTAAAATTTTTTTAAAATTATTAGCCATCTTTACCGCGTAGTAATAATTTAAAATGAAAAAAAAAACGATTTTTAATAAAGAATATATCAAAATGTTACCAATAAAAACTGTGAAATGTAGTTAGTGATAATAAGCATACCTCGTAAAATGACGAAACGGTAGTAAAATCTAGACTCAATATTTTTTTTACGAATGCCTTTACTTTCACACAAGTGAGTCTTCGCGTGTTTATAGTCAATAAATTAATTTTTTCCAACTGTTTACAAAATGCTTGTCACTTAACATTTATGTTTAAATGTAATCAAATGATACTAAAAGGGTATTAAAAAGTGTTGTTTCGCGTCTTTTTTTATTGTTTCTTACATTTTTATGACGGTTGTGCAAAAATTGTGTGGCATTTACAATTTTAAATTTTATTTTTTATCCGTAGTGGGGTAACAAAGCATAGGTCTTTTTGCATTGCTCTTTTGCCCCGTCCACTAAAATCTATATACTAAATCAAAATGAAATCAGCTTCAAAAATCTAGTTTTAGAACTGAATGACGCGCTTTGCCTCGAGACCAGAGCGAAGAAATCCAAATATAAATTTAAATAAATATTTCATTTTCTCACGTGGGGATCGAACCACTAACCAGTCGCTTTACAGTCACATTTTGTGCCCCAGAGCCACAACTGAATTCGATGGACGGGAGACGAAATGAACATCGAAATAAAATATTCCGTTACAAACTGTCTGAATTACATACATCGCACAATCTAAACTTATAACTGTAGAAAGCTGAAAAAGTACTGCATAGGTTTTTTGTGCGTCAATGAGAGCAATAAGAGAGAATTTCAAGATTTTTACATAACGCATGTGAAATTGTTCTGTTAATACTCCTAAATACGCTAAAATAGTCCCAAATCCAAAGGCTCCAATTTTTTTGTTTTCGTGTATTTGTTTTGATATTTTACCTGCGCCTGCGCACACAACCCTTTTCATTAGATGAACCGTGTCGTATTTTGTTCTAGGACTTCTTGGCACGTCGCAAAAAAGGTATGCTTTATTTTTTTCTACGTCAAGAGCACGCACGAGCGTGTTAAAAAGCTGGTAACGCGCAATCTGTATTATTACATGAACTATTTCATATAGCAAATTTGGCACGTTAGTTAAAACTTGAATGTATTAATATACATTAAATTTCAACAATTTCACTCAATGGGTTATCGATGTATTAACATGTATAAAATGGAATTTTTGTGACTGACTCACTCACTCATCGAAAACCTAACTCACTTTTAGATGAACACAGAACTCGGCACCCATGTAGATCTTCCATTATTTAATCAGTGAAGTCGAGAATGACTCTTTGTTTTACATTTAACTTGGCTCTCATTACACATTTACGTTTCTGATATCTATATATATTACGGACTCGTAAGACTAAGCTGAAATATGCATTTGTCGGTGTAGGTGTGACGACGGCTTAAAGATCAGCCTTCCTTTGGTGGATTTAAATTGATTAATACTGTTTATTGGCTACCGACCGGCGACCTGAGGCGAGTCGCATTCGTTTTGTGACGTGTTACGTCTCTTGTACTGGAATCAGTGTCATGACACAGTGAGATAGGACATGTATGTCACATACAAACAGTAAGTGAATAAAAAATGTAGACAAAACACTGTTTTTGATAACATAACGGAACAAATCATTTAAAATCATATCAATCAAAAACAATATCATCTTCAGGCTATTCTGTTATATGCTATTCGTTCCTCACTTTTCGCCGATTCTGGGGACATTGCATGTCGAGCGAGGGCATTCAACGCTGCGCTTTACCTCGACTCCAAAGCGAGGAAATAAAAATATAATTTTAAATAAATATTCCATTTCCTCGAGTGGAGATCGAACCCACAACCAGTCGCTTATACAGTCACAAGTTGTGTCCCTGCGCCACGACTGGCCACTCTGGAACGTCATATCAGAAGAAAGTAAATGATGACTTTGCAATGTTCAAAAAAAAAATATTTTTTTTAAAATGTTTATAAATTTAAAAATCATTTCTTTCCTAACTGTGGAATAACACTTTAAAAATGTTTAAAAATATAAAAATATTGTATTTTCTCTTTAAACGATCATTCTTAGTAATTATCTTTGGGTAGCGAAAATTTGTAAAAATCTCTCTACAGAGAAGCTAACAACATAAATAAGTTATAACAAGCGTATAAAAATTATGACGTAGCTTGATGAGAACGTATGGCTTAGCGGTCAGAGCGCCTGGTCGGTTTCAAGGGGGCGCGAGTTCGAGTACCGCTACGTTCAAATTTTTATACGTTTTCTAAATAAGTAACATATATCAAAAAAAAAAAATCATCCGTAACATATATTTTTTTATTAAATTGCATTTTTGAGTTAGCTCTCTTGCATTATGGAATGCGGTATGTATTTTTTTTAAGCAATTTATAGTGTTTTATTTTAGTACGTTCACTGGAACAATAGTAGCAAATTAGTGCGAAATTAACGGGCCTTAGTAATTTAATTCTTTGTTACCGTACCTTTTACGACTTGAAAGGAATCAACTTCCAAAGTCCATGTACAGACCTGCAAAAGATTGTTTTGGTTATTAATTAAAAACTTAAAAAAATTTTTTTTTTTAGAAATGATTTTGATTTACACACATACAGTCAGCACACGTCTTACTGCCTACAGGATAGTTATGGATTCAAATTCCACTTAGGAATGTTTATTACTTGAAAAATATTTTTTGTAATATATACTCTGATCATTAAATATCAGCTTAACGCGTTTCCCCACATTTTACAGGGGAAACGGAGAGAACCTATTGTTAAGACTCCTATCACCATTTTCAGCTTAAATTCCAAGATTTTGCATCTTAAATGAAGCAGTTAAACGCCAGGCTCTGTGTTGTGTTGATAAAGTGTTCTCTAGTTCTCTCGAGCGTTGACTCTCACACTTTATGCTATTCCGCCATGACGACTTCAAAATATGGTGCAATTTGGTGCTTTTCACTGAATTTAAGCTGCTTTTTTATTGTTTTTATTTTATTATTTAATAACTTTTTAACTTAAAATTCATAATTTATTTATACTTTTATGTCTTTTAACGAATGAAGCGGTTTAAGTGTTTGGCGCTATACCCTCTATTGTTCGATGGAATTGACCTTAACGCGAGCACTGAGGTAATTAAGGTACCAGCCCGTAGGCTCAGAAGGTTATAGCAGTATATAAACATTTTGAATGTAAGAAGAAACGCAAAAATTACAGAACTTTTGTTTGTTTTGATTTTATTTTATTTTACGGCTACAGGCAGAGTGGGTAAAGAAGAAACCAAAAAAAAATGCTAGGAGATATTCTGCGTCGAGTGGCGAAAGTCAACGTTGTGCTACCATAGCAGAAAAGTATCTATAATCATCGCGTTAGTAACCAGATTGTTCCTCTACTCTTTAAATAGTTAAGGTAGTTCAGCTTCACGCTGTATCCCGCACACAGCAGGGTAGGCAGAGGGAACCTAGTGTCAAGACCTTTCCGCACCGTTCCCCGTTCCCCACTTTCTGTCGAATTCTGGAGGCATTGCGTGTTAAGTGGCAGAACCTAACGCCGCGCTTAACCTCGACACCAGAGCGAAGAAATGGAAATATAAATTTAAGTAAATATTTCATCTCCTCGAGTGGGGATCCCACAACCAGTCGGTTTTACAGTCACACTTCGTATCTCTGAGCCACGACCTCCATAATAGTTAAGGTAGGTAAGGTAAAACATTACAGATAAAACCTAAAAGTATTTATTCTCTGTAATATTTTTTTAGCTTCAAGTTGTATCATAACAAGATACGCAGATGGAACATGGGAACTTTATGTTAAGACTGCGTTCCCATTAAGACACCTCTGTTACTCACTTTCAGTCAAATTTTCGAGGCATAGCGTTTAGTGACGGAAAGCAACAAAATTGATACTTTTACATTATTTTATAATTTTTAAATAACTTAAAATTTATTTTAAAATTGCATATGTCTAAGTATTTATGATTGATTGATTTTCTCTTTATTATGAAAAAAAAAAAACATTTTTATAAATTTGGAAGTTTATAAGGAAATAGCGTATGAACTTTTTGTCGTAAAAAAAAATATTATGTTCCATATATTTTATACTTATTTATGATAGTTACGTTAAGTACGTAAAATAACATTAAAAAACATTACAACCGCTATCATAGATACACATTCCGTGACAAAAACCCATAAAGACTGTGAACTATTAAATCTTCTATACATCAACTTTCACCCATTTGATTCATAAATATATGCAAATATATTCTCTATACTACATTATTACAATAAATCCAACCACTGCGTTACTTGCTTTACTCGGAAATAAATCAATTGTAACCCAGTTCGGCTGTAGGTGCCATTAGTTCTCTTAATTTCACTTTTAACTTTTATAGATAAAACATTTGAATATGCAAGTGTTTTAAGTTTTATATGTTTTTTAAAGTATTTGTATGTAGTTTTTTTTTATGCAATATGCTGGATACAGCGTGAAGTTAAATAAAAATTACGTGATAGGCAGGATAGCCAAAGGCTTAATCTCTAAAAACAGTGGTTCTAGCATACTCGATATTGGTGACACCGCATTTTACCTTCTCACAAAAGCGAGGAAGTGAATATAATTATTGGCTCCGAATGGTATTTCAACCCACTACACTGACTGTAGTTATGACTTGAGATGAGTTAGACTTATCGAAATTCCTAATTTTTTTATATATTAAAAATAGTAGTTTTTCTTTTCGACGGAACACTCAAAATATAGAAAGTATTTTCTGCCTGTCCTGCTAATTGTGATTAAATATTTCATATCCTTGAGTAAGACTCGAACCCACAACCTGTCGTGGTTACAATCTAGTGCACTAGCGCCACCACTGGTTTCTCGAAATAAACTTATTAATTTATCTCCACATATAAAATATAAATAAAGAGTAGCCTTGAGTTCAACCACTAAACACCTGGTAAACGCAACACCTGGTATTCTACCGGAAGTAGAGCAGAAAGTAACGACACTGTGAGTGTCACGCGACACTACGTTCACTCTGCCTACTCTACGACACTACAGTTAATAATTTCACGAGATTTCTAGTAAAACCTATAGAAACATAAGGATCATTCATAAAACATAAACTTTTAGCTGTCCACCTGTCGTCCGTACAACCGTGTCTTAACACCGCGCTAACTAGTCTAACCACAGATTCATTAGATCGAGTGTACACTTATTAAAACTTCTCGTACCTACATTTTTTTTATTCTTGCGATTTAATGAGCAATTATTAAATGGTTAGATGGAAATTATTACAATAAAGCTACCTATATACATTGAGTTTTTTTATTAATACTCAAGTAAGAATTATAAATATGTTTTTATTTTGGTAAGTAGAGGGAACTTATATTACTAGGTATATTATAATAGTATTATTTTTTAAATATATGTATTATATTTATGTATTAGGATTTATGTATGTTTATTTACATCACCAACTTTACATATATTACCACATTAATTTTCGAACCTAATATTTGTCTGGAACAAATCGCTGCGTCCATCGCTTTTTTTTTCTTTTTCTCCCAAATGACAATATTGAATTCTGCACAAAAAAGTGTAAATAAATAATGTAGTGTTCTTTCCGCCAAAATCTGGTAGCGCATTAAATATTTCATTTTTTAGGGAATCGAACCCATAACCTGTCGTATTAGAGTTATTTTCCCCTCCGCCACGACTGGCCTCGTCGTTCTTAAGAATAATTAGTAAAAAATTCAAAAATAGCTCTTCTACTTCTATACTATATAGAGGCCAGTCGTGGCGCAGCGGCACGAAGTGTGACTGTAAAACCGACTGGTTGTGGGTTCGATCCGAACTCGAGGAGATAAAATATTTACTTAAATTTATATTTCCATTTCTTTGCTCTGGTGTCGAGGCTAAGCGCGGCGTTGAGTTCTGCCACTCAACACGCAATGCCTCCAGAATTCGGCAGAAAGTGGGGAACGGGGTGTCTTAACACTAGGTTCCCCCTGCCTACATTGCTGTGTGCGGGATACAGTGTGAAGCTGATTTAATTTTTTACTTCTATACTATAGCATTTTTTATAGGAATATAGTCCGGTCCTTAGTCCGCGGATGTCGTACTTAGTGCATGTAGACTGCCGGTATCAGAGTTTTCTTTCATAGATTTTTTTTTTACAGTACATAAATCTTAATTGACATTATTTACTGCGGGAAGTGTAAATGGCGTTCGAGTAAAAACGTTTTAATAAAGCTCTAATTCCCAACTTCAAGGCTTTTATGTGCAATGCTTACTAATGGCTGTATATTGAACTAAGAACAGTTATACGGATATACGAAAGATGTAGTGAACTAATATGTTTAAGCATATAAATTAGAAAATGGGGAACGGAGTGTCTTAACACTAAGTTTCCTCTGCCTTACTGTATGCGGGATACAGGGTAAATCTGATTTATTTTTAAAATTAGAAAATAAGGAAAGTTTTCACTGTAATATGAAAAGAGATGACAGCTTGTAAAAGTTGCTAAAAACTTAAGTTTTCAGTCGTACTTGGTGTACATTCATTTCATAGGTTTCAATTACGCGACTTTCATATTACAATTCAGTAAAAAAGTTCCATTATGCTGCTGCATTCTTTGCATTGATATAGAAGAACTAAATATTAATATTATTTTCAACTTGTCACCTCCACGCGATCTCAAGATACATGTTCTTGACAGAAGCACAGACGGAGAACTGAATTTTATCTTATAAGGGTTCCATTTTTCCTATTAAGATACATTATTACATACATATATTAAATAAAAACAACCTATCTTTATTTTAAGCATATCTCGTCATTCACACTTTGTTTAACTAAAAAAGGCAAAACAAAAGATTTACCAACCACGCCAGGAACACAATTGCATTTTTATTTCCATATCTACATTGAATAGAAAGAAAAATAATTAATAAATTAGCAATACATTATTTAAATTACACAATCATAAATCATTTATTCATATCCAACACCTGCTTCTTGAAACTAATAAAAGTGATATATATAATCATATTACATTATTCAGTACGGGCATAATGTATGTATGTTTGTTTAATAATAACCATTAAACAAGCAAATTCTTGTCAGAATTATGTTATAGAGTTGTTTCTGTGCATTTGAATAACTTATAAATTATAATATTTTAAGTTTTATTTTAGTCACGTAGGGTTATTCTTGAGGTATAGTTCTGATTTGTGAAAGATTGTATATTGTTTTGTTGAAGAGAAAAATGTATAATTAAATATCAGTTTCACGCTGTATCCCGCACACTGCAGGGTAGGCAAAGGAACCTATAGTTAAGACACTCCGTTCCCCACTTTCTGTCGAATTCCGGAGACATTGCGTGTTAAGTGGCAGAAATCAACGCCGCGCTTGTCCTCGACACCAGAGCAAAGAAATGGAAATATAAATTTAAGTAAATATTTTATCTCCTCGAGTCGGAATCGAACCAACAACCAGTCGGTTTTACCCCTCACACTTTGTGCCCCTGCGCCACGACTGGCCTCAAATGTATAATTAGGGACGGAATTTAGCGGAAATTAGAGAGCGTTTAATCACTCGCTACTTTCCCTATGTCTATCCTGCCGTATGCTGGATACAGCGGGAATCTAAAATTAATTATATATTGTGCCAGTAGTCGTAAAGTATAATATTTTTTTTCTGACGCGAAATTTGAACCAGTAACCTCTGCTCAACATATCTATTCCCTTAGTTCTCACGGAGACTTCCAAGTTTAAGATATTGATACGATTATTTAATTAATTTTGTGGTATCGCATATTGAGTAATCACTTATGAAATTAACAGACTGATACAAACATACATACATACATTTTTTTGATAAAAAAGTAATAAACATAAATACTCCAATTAAAATGAGATTACGATATTTTTTATGTATCTAACTTTATCTTATGTGACATTTCTTAAATTTCTTAACGACTCTGTGAAATTAAAAAATATATCTTATCTATAAATGATCTATTAAAACATTGTATATAATAGGTTAAGGCCGTCGTGACGCAGTGGCACAGCGCTTGACTGTAAACGCGATGGTTGTGGGTTTCATTTCCACTTGGGGAATGAATTATTTCTTTGCTCTGGTAACAAGAGTCGTACTAAACGTCTCGTTAACTAAGTGAAGAATAATCGTCTTTTAGTAAATTGACATGATAATGCAGCCTTGAGTTCCTCTACTCATCATGCAATGTTTTAAGCAGTCAGATAGTCGGTCTATTAAGAATTTTTATCTCAAAGACGGCAGTTTATATCGCAAAATATATATATTTCGACACAACCGGAATATTTTTTTTCTGGTTGACCTAGAATTATAAAATTTTCCAGCATCTACAGCTTAAAAAATTTAACTATTAATTAGTAGTTAGTTATGCCCTAAAAAATAATAGCTTTAGTTCAAAAACAAAATCTCCTATTTGTACTTTTAGACCGACTTTAGTTAATAGACAGTTTAATTTATCAAAAATTAAATTAAATCAGCTTCATGCTGTAACCCGCACGCAATAGGGTGTGCATAGTGAACCTAGTGTTAAGACACTCCATTCCCAACATTCCGTCGAATACTGGAGGCATTGCGTACTGAGACTGAAAGGCGGAACTCAACGCCGCTCGGTTTTTCTCAACACCAAGCCAAAAATGGAAATATAAATTAAAATAAATTCCCTCGAGTGGGGAACACATTTTATGCCCATGCGCCACGACTAACCTGGTATTATACTACGTTAAAACTAATATAATTGCAATTAAACACTAAATGACATCTGTAAGTGAAGCAGTTAGTCATCGCGGTTATCTCAGCCCACGTGGACAGCAAGTAAGCTATCTCCGCCAATAAATGTTCCATTCAACTAAGTACCGCTATCAATGGATGTATCAACTTCAGAACTTAACTTTGGGCGACGCTATCTTTAAGTGACAGCGTGGATTTATAACTCTAGTTCGATTGTTCTAACAATTAAGATGGCTTTTATTGTTATTATTTTATCTTTTGTGTGCAATTAGATGAGTTTGTTATGATTGTTGTTAGTTCGATTTTGGTAAAGATTTTTTTTTTATAGAAATGTGATATTGGGTAGGCGGAGGGAAAATGATTACTACTGAGAACATAGTGCTAAGACACTCCGTTCCCAATAAGATTTTTGTGGTTGCTGGAACTTATTGCCGCGTTTTGCCTTGTTACTATAGAAAAAAATGACAGTATTGAATGTTTTATTCCTCCGGGTACGAATCGATTATTACTAACATTTCCTCTGCCTACCTCGCTGTCTGCAATACATTTGTTGCGTTGCCGGAGAAATGAAAATTAAAGTATTTAATATCCTCCAGTGGCCACTAAGCCTTTCTTTTTATTATATTTTATATATAATATAAGAGGCCAGTCGTAGCGCAGTGGCACGAAATGTGACTGACTGTAAAACCGACTGGCTGTGGGTTCGATCCCCACTCGAGAGGATGAAATATTTGTGTGTGCGGTATACAGCGTGAAGCTGATTTGTTTTTATTTATATATATAGATGTATATTTTACTAACTATATCTTCCCTTTTATTGTCAGCATTGTCTTCCACTGACAGTATAAAATATATTTTATATATAAAAGATGCACTACCAGTGTCTGAATCACTGCTACAATCACAATCTACAAATCAGATTAATGCTGTAATAAAACAAGATTAGCCAACTATTCTATTATAATGGTAATCACTTATTATCGGCTTACATTAATTTACACGAAGTAATTTAATGCTGCCTTTGTCGTTCACTTACTAAAAGACTAGTGAGCTTACTAAAATTTGGTATAAACCTTCACGCCGTATTCTGCATGTAGCAGGGTAGGCGGAGGATCTCTCCGTTTTTCACTTTCCGCCTCATATGATATTAATTCTGAAAGTATTGCGCATTGAGTGGCGGAGCTCAACGCTGCACTATTGCCCTATTACCAGAGCGAAGAAACGAAATTATTATATCCTCCTAAAGCGGGAATCGAACTCATAACCGTAGTGTTTACAATCACACACTTGTGCCACTCCGCCACGATAACCTCAAATAAATAACATAAGTAACTATTAACATAAGTAACGGAACAATTTCCGCGTTGATCGGCGTTGAGTTCCGTCAATCAACGTGGAATGTCTAGATCTCTCTGCCTACCATGCTATTAAAAATATTGATACCGAAATAAATATACGTTTTACCGCATTAAGCCTGTAAGTTCAGCGTCGATGTGGCAAAAAATATCTATAGACTCTGTTTTTGAAAACCCTCCACATTGTTGTCTCCACATAGGAGATACAGATGCCGGCAATGAGTTCCGGTTATCTCTAAGAATGAAGAAGGTCGTAAAAGAACGAACATTAGATCCACCTGTGATAATAAGAGTTCTTCTCTTCTAGTGAAACTGGGTATTAACTACTAACTCTTTGCCGGAACACGTAACGCCGCATTTTGACAAATCAGACTTTCTAGTCTAAGGGAAATAAATATATTTAAAATTCAATCCATCACTGAATTCCAGATCCTGGGAGCTAACGTCGTCACAAAACGACCTTTTAAACTTACTAATATTTAACAGTTCAAATCCGTTGCACCAAGTAAACAAGTTTACATTTCTAACTATCTATCTCGGTAAGCGCTAGTATCGATAACAGGATCGATTCTGTTATCGATACGATCGCATTTCGTCGTGATTAAAGGCTTAAGTGGATACCATTTCGTAACTACAGTGTTCTTATACGACCTAAACTGAGACACAAAAAACTTTCACTGATTAACTTATCTAGTGTAAATACCGTTGGTTGATAAGATATTCGTTGAGGACGTCGTGACGCAGAGGCACAAGGGTTCGACTGTAAATGTGATGGTTGTGGGTTAGATTCCCGCTCGGAAGAATGAAATATTTTATATTTTCATTTTATTGCTCTGATGACGAGACAAAGCGAGTGGCGCTTCTCAACGCGAATTGCCTCCGGAATTCAGCGGAATATGGGAAACAGAAGTGTTTTTTTATTGGGAACGGAATGTCTTAACACTAGGTTCCCAGATTCTGCCTACATTAATATATAGCCTACTATTTAAATTAACAAATAATTCTGATATAATAGGTTCTCAATTTAAATAGTAAAATATCGATCGATCGATCGGAATCGGATTTCTGGAATTTTGTGAAAAGCCACTCCGCTCTGTAAATTCTGTAAAAATATTTGCATATAGCAAAGTGGACAGAGGAAACCTACTCTGTTCCCAATTTTGGAAACAAGGGCAGACGAACACAGCAAAGAAATGAAAATAATTAATTCCAACTCCCAACCGTTACCCTTACAGCCATACCCTGTGCAACTGCCCCTAACGACAGAAAAAAAATTACCCTACGATCACCATACTAAGAAAATAGCCTACTGTACCACGTTGTCATACACAGTGTTGCTATTTTAATCAAATATCATTGCTCAATCGATATCACGATCAACACAATCGAATCAGCTCCCAGAAATGTATGTTGCAAAACTGTCGCGGCCGGGCTTCCGTTATTTCTTAACAATACTGTCTAATATTGTACTGGGCATTAGATTTTGCCTGTTTGTAATTATGTTATATAGAACTGGTATTGGTCACTAAGGTAGAATATTAAATTGTTATAGTTAATCACATCTCGTTCTAGAAAACAATATATTCATAACATAATAAGCAAGGCTAAGTAGTTTCACGCTTTTTCCCGAATTTATTTTTTATTTTTTTTTTTATTTATTTATTATTTTTTATTTACAAAGCCAATAAAGAGTTACATTAAGACATTCAACCAGAAGAGAATAAAAAAAAATTACAGATAGTCGTTTTTTTTTTTTTACAAGAAAATCGCTTGAATGTCGGGAATTTGAACCTTGGATATCTCACTAGGATGCCCTGTGCGGAGATAACCAATGATTGCTGTACGGATCTTATTATTGGATTTCAAAATTAGAACAATGAACTTTAAATGAATGTAAATTGTGAGTGAAATACATATGAAAATTATAAGAATACATAACATATAAGTATATATACATAAGGGTAATATAATAAATATGTTAAAAATATTTATATATATATACATATATGTATTTACAAATACTTACATACATATACATTACATATATATATTTTATTTATATTTTACTGTGGCAATTTTATAATATCTTCTATTTCATCATAGTCTAGCGAATGTAACCATTCGTTTAGTGCTTTTTTTGCATTGTGATAGTTAAGTTTGTGGAGATTTAGCTTTTTATTGATTTTATTTGCAACGTACGGGCCTAAAAATGCCGAAAATCTTTGAGTAATTCTTTTCTTAGTTATAGGTACTATGCCAAAAAGGTTAGTCCGTTTTTGGTTGGTTTTATTATTATATTTCTTAACTAATTTGTATTGATTTAATAGGAGTTGGAGCAGAAAAATTTTGCGAACCGAGTGAACTTTACTATATTTATATAACTCGGTCGTAGGAAATTGACAATTTTTAAAATGGATAATTTTTAAAATCATGCGTTGAGCTTTTTCAACCATAAGTACTACTGACTTTGATGCACCACCCCAAGAGGTGATACAATATCTAATTAACGACTCACAAAGAGCTTTATATATCATATTTACAAAATCAAAAGAACCCAAATGTCGCAGGGTTTTAAAAATCCGTGCTAGTGCTCTAATTCGAGATGCTAAGAGGCTTGCATAAGCCTCCCACCTTAGATGCTGATCGACAATCACACCAAGATATTTAATTTGATATACTTTTTCAATTTTTAAACACTCACAGCCATTATAACTGGGTCGATTAAAGTTTTGACAAGAGTGCGATTGGATCTGGAAAGATGAGGTTGGTTGAGAGGATAAATTAACGCTAAATATAATGTATCTTGTTTTATTCAGGTTCAACGTTAGTAGGTTATTATCAAGCCAACTCATTATTCTACTCAGACCGCGTTCGGTAATATCTTTAAGACCCTCCCAGTCGTCGCCTTCAAATACGAGCACGGTATCATCTGCATAAGATATTATTTTACAATTTTGGATTTGCAAAGAACAAAGGTCATTTATGTATATACTAAAAAGGGTTGGGCCCAGGACACTCCCCTGTGGAATACCGAAGAGGAGACTTCTCTCACAGCTACTCTCAGAGCCTATTTTTACACGTTGTGATCTATTTGTAAGGTAGTCAGCAAATAACTTATGACAGTTACCTCTTATTCCTAGCTTAAATAGCTTGTTGAGAAGGATAGAAGCAGAAACAGTATCAAAAGCCTTAGCTAAGTCAAGAAACACTCCGATACACTTTTTACGTTTGTCTAAAGCACCTGACACCGTATTAATTAGGTCGCTTAAAGCGTCTTCAGTAGACCTATTTGCTCTAAAACCGTATTGATTCGAAGAAAGGATATTATTATTCTCCAAGTACCTTTTTAAGCGGTTGTTAAGAATATGTTCGAGTATCTTTGACATCACCGGTAGAACAGATATTGGCCGATAATTACTAACCCTATCTCTGTCACCATCCTTGTAAATTGGACGTACCACGGCACATTTGAAATGAGTAGGATACACTCCTTGCTCAATTGACAGATTACAAATATAAGTAATTGGTTTTACGAGAATTTGAAAATTTTGCTTAAGAACAATAGGAGTAATGTTGTCGTGACCTGGAGCACTGTTCGGTTTAAGACCTAGTATTATACGCCTTATCTCATCCTCGTCTGTAGGCAGTAAAACAAAAGAGTTTAAGGAGTTGAAGTTAAGAGTAGAATTACGAGCAAGATCATCCACGGAGCAATTAAGCCTATTTAAAATTTTAGCTGCAAGATCCTGCCCTAAATTTGAGAAGTAATCGTTAACAGAATCGATGGGATTGTATAAAGATATTTTATTATTTATTAATTCCATTGCCTCACTCTTAGGTTTATTCATATTGCAAATAGATTTTACAGATTTCCACAAATATTTTGGATTATTTTTATTCTTGTTTAAAAGCTCCTTATTATGTAATATTTTTAATTTTTTAGTTATATTATTGCAAATGTTACGATAGGCTTTGTAATGTGCCTTAATTAATAAATTATCTGGGTACTTGGAAGTCTTTTTATGAAGTCTATCACGTTTACGAATACAGCGTAGGAGCCCTGGTGTTATCCAGGGCTTCAAGGTTAGTTTACTATGGGGAACTTTTTTTATATATGTATTTTTTTCAATTATTAAAGAAATTGTATTTGCTAATAATTCCGTTGCAGTGTTTGGGTTAATATTTGATATGACAGTATCCCAATTCGTTATTTGCAAATCATGCTTAATTTTTTTATAGTCAAGGCAATTATACATAGATGATCTCGGTGTCGGCTGCAAGGTAGGGAATTGTAGAAAGCTAGGATAATGGTCTGTTACAGGAGACTTAATGACAGCTGCATAAGAAGTGGATTTAGTTTTAATAAATATATGGTCAATACAATTGTACCCCCTTGTCGGGTAGGTATAAGTAGGTAGAAGGCCATAAGATGCACAGATATTTAAGTAATCCTGTGAATATAAGGATAAATTACTTCCGTTTATTGCTATATTAATATCTCCAGTTAAAATAATATTATTATATGAGCTAAACTGCTCTAAAATATATTTAAGATTTTTTAAAAAAAAATCTAAATTATCCTATAAAATAAAATATCTAAGCCTATAGATAGCAATAATTATTGTGTAAGAATTACATTTAATAGCTAAGCAATTTACCTCTGGAAAAATAGGTTCTTCAATACAGATACTCATATTCGAATTACAATACACAACCACTCCGTCGTTTTGATTAAAACTCCGTTTAGTACTAAAGACATTGTAACCCGATAACAATGGTAGATTATCGCAATTTTCTTTGAGCCAGCATTCAGTTAAAACAATTATATCTATAGGGATATCAATTCCATGTAACAAAACTTGAAAATTGTCCATATTACACGATATGCTACGGATATTTTGATTTAATAAAGTAAAATAACCCGTCCTATGCAGCTTTATTTTGTATTTTAATTCCTCTGGAAAGCAATAGAAAGAAATTGCGTCAAAGCAATTGTTAATACTACTAAGATTGAATTATATAGTGTGGGTATGAAAAACTTTTTAAATATACAAACTGTGTTACTTGTTTAAAAGTACTATAATAAAATATTTTAGGTTTAGAGTATCGAAAGGAGTTAACATAAGAAGCTGTATAAAAATCGTTATTAATTATTAAATTTATCAATAACAGTCGGGTACTATTATAAAATATGACACAGAGTAATGAAGTCAGTTGAAGCAACGTGATAATGAAATAGAGAGATATGGTAATAAATATATACATTTTACTTTTATCCGAGTTTTTAAATGTAAGAATTATAATATTATTATATAATACATTATAAACATATTTTTTAAAATATATAAGGCTACAATTTAAGTAAACTAAGTATATGTAAATAAATAGTATATTATGGATAAGAATATAAGATACATAAAGGTCAATAAAACAGACATGATTATTTTCATTAAATCACAAAAGAATAAAGTTCTCTAATGTGATTTTCACTACGTAGTAAAATGTGTGGCTCACCTTCAGATTTCCGAATAAACACTCTGCCATTAGATATCCAACAAAATTTATAATTATGAGCTTTTTTAAGTTCTCGAGCAAGAAAAAACATTTTTTTTACTTTATCAGAATAATGTTCGGATATAAATATTGGAGAACTGGATCCAGGCATACCTATAATGTTAGTATTCAAGCGATTTCCTTTATTACTTGCGTTGTAAGATTTGAATGATTTAATTAAGATATCCTTTGTTAGTGAGTTATTAAATTCCACAATTATGGGCTTGAGATGATCGTGCTTCCCCGGTTGGCGGTGAATGTCTCTGACGGCGTCTTCGGTGATACCACTATTAAGCACGTTGGAAATACCGAAGAAGAGCTTTTTCAAATTTTCGTTTTCAGACCTTGGAATATTTCGAATTTCAAGACAGTTAGATCTCATTTTTGTTTGAAGGTTATTCAGCTGCATGCTTATTTCTTCTACTGTTTTGGTTAATTTCTCCTTGTCCTTTTCTAGTGTTACTATTTTTTTCTTTAGATCTTCTTGTTCTTCGTGAAGAAATTCAGTAGTTTTTCCGATGTCTTTATTATATTGTTTTAATTCGCCAATATCTTGTTTTATTAATTTTATGTTGGAAGATAATGTTTCAGTAATATCGGTTTTCCAATCAATTAATATTTGCTTAATATCTTCTTTAAAGGTTTTTAGATTATTATTAACTTCTTCTAGTGTAGCATTTTTTCTCCTCGAAACAGTATTCTTCAGTTTGTCTCCTTCGATTTCCATATCAGTTATATCTTGTTTATTCATTTTATTGCAATTCAATGAAATGATGCAGTCTCTGGGTACAGGTACACTATGCGGTTGAATATAGAAACCGGTTTACTATACGTTCTGCTTCCACACGTCTGCCTTAGACGCGAACCGAACAGCGAATCCGAATAACAGGATAGGCAGAAAAAAATAAGTTTTAAGACACTGCTCCGTTTTCCGCTAAACTTTCTGTATTGCATGTTGAGTGGTGGAACTCAACGCTGCGCTTTATTTACAACTTCTCGCTTTTCAAAAACTAGAAAGTCGCCAAACTGAATATGAAAAACCAATAGGCTCTTAGCCTTTGCCATAAATGGAAAACATTAAAATAAGGTTTTTTTTTTACAATATGACACACAACATCAGAAATAAGATTTTATTGCAATATTTTTATGTGTAAGCAAAAACTTAGAAACTGAGTCACATTCGATTCTTTATTTTCCATTCAATTTTGAGACATTGCGAGTTAACTGACAGAACTCAACGCTGCACATTTCCTGTTCACCACGGCAGAATAATATAAATAATCTGTTACCCCGAGTGGTATTTGAATGCATAACTATCACGTTTACTGTTAAACGCTCTCCTACGTTACTATAGTCTTAACAAAACAAAACTAAATCAAAATATCAAAAGTTCACTAACCTCACATATCTGACACGGGGACAACTATATATCGTGAATTAGATATTATCGAACTTTCACCGGAACCTAATTACGTATCTAACTAATAAAATGTGGACTTTATTCCCCTAGTAGCAGTGGTGACGACACTTATGACAAAACTAAAAATACTAGTGCTCTATTTATCCTGATATACAATCGGATAGACTATTCACGCGATAGTTTTGGGTTCGTTCCTCTGATGAATATTTAGGGAGGATTCACACTATTAACTGTACTGCACTGTACTAAATATCGTTATGTGGAAAACAATGACATCATGTCTTGGTCAAATTTTAGTTCAAAAAAAATTAATATTTCTCATACAAAAATATGATCGGACTGAGAACGGCCCATGACGGGCTCTATAATGTAAATGCTTAAATTTAGTAAATTTTGACATCCGCAATGTGTCTCAAACGAACGGAAAGTCCATTGGAAGCGAAATAATTAATATTTTAACACAAAGTCTTTTCGACCTCAAGAGATGTGGCAAATATATGAAGACAGTACACACATCGAAAGAAAAGCTTGTATAAATTGAAATATACACGTTATTATCAACATTTTCTAAGTATATTGTTACGTTTATAAAAAAACATTGTATAAACCATAAAATTGTATTTTTTATGAATAAATTTTTATAAATAATAAAATCTAAAAAATACACTACATTCACTAAAAAGAGTGAATATACCCGGGACTATAAATTATATGAACTAAAACTACGAGCGGTTTGCTCTAAAGAGTTCCACTATTCAGACCTTGGCTCCATCAGACCAGCTTAACTTTACCATATTATTATATTGTCACCGAAGCTATACTCATCAATTTGTAACAAGTGGGTCAACGTCAGTTTGTAAAAACTGAATTTACAAAGTCACATAGAAACAAGCCAGCCTCCAAAAATCGTATTCAAATTACGATAAAAGCACTATATCATATCAAAATTTATTTAAAAATACAGTTGTATCAAAAATAAAATATGTCCAAATAGTCTATTAGTTTCGTCTATCTTTGCTAATTATGACAAATCGTCTGTATTATCATTTTTATATTGGATTACGGTCCTAATATAATAGAATATATTACTCACTCAATACATATTTATAGTTCATTAAGTAAGAACCTAACTTAAGTAAGATTAAATTATTTATACATATGTTTTTGAGAAATTTCTTTCTATTTTTTATGCCTCCAGAATTCGGCAGAAAGTGGAGAACGGAGTGTTTTAACACTAGGTTCCCTCTGCCTACCCTGCTGTGTAAACACAAAGTGCTTTACAACGTGTTCCCAGCCTCACACTGTATTCCGCCTACAGCAAGATGCGGCGGAAGGAACTTAGTCTTAAGACACTCCGTTCCTCATTTTCAGGGCAATCGGAATTCTGGAAATTTTCGAAGCATTGTGTGTTGAGTGGTAGACTCAACGCCTAGCTTTTGCCTTAGTGCCAGAGCGAAGAAATGAAAATAATAATAAATTACAATTCATTTATTCGATTGGAAATCGAACCCACAACCGTCGCTTTACACTCACACCCTTGTCATCAAAGGTCCGCCATGCAACATGAAGATCTTCACTAAGAGTGACAGTAAGCGCGACGTGGTTGTATTCCAAGTTAAAGAATTTCTTCACTCTGATGTCGAAAAAAGCGCGGTGTTAAGGTCCGCCACTCGCTTACACGCATCGCTTCCATTTCTCTTCGGCGGAACGTAGTGAAAAAAAATTAAGAGGATACAACCACGGTTGAGTTACTAGTAAAGTTACAAACATATGGGAAATAATAAATAAAACTTAAAATATTAAAGACAGACACAGGAGGGGACTAGCATATATATACATAAATATTCATATGAAATCAATAAAGCAACGGCACAATTTTCGCAAGACACCATCATCTAAATCTAAATTTATGACTTAATCTACGACATTTAATGGGATTTTATACATAATCTTTTTAACTGGTGAGCCTAAATTATTGACAGATGCCTGTTTCAATCATTTTTTATATACTTACTGTTCATTTTATTGGCAAATTAAATTTTAAATGTACGTTTTAGCATCACTTAAAGACCAGTTCACCTTTAAAGTTTCTATAAGCGCAATACGATTCAAGATAAATTGTATTGAAACATGAGAATTGTTTGAAATTAACAAATTTTGTGTATGTACAAGTTAATGTGAATGTAATGTACAGTGTGTTTTTAAATGTACATACACTCATTAAATTTAAAAATATTTTTAAATTTAAGTATCTTTTTAAGGACAGTCATAGCATAGGGCACAAAGTGTTACTGTAAAATCGATTGATTGTGGGTTCGACCCCACTCGAGGAGGTCAAATATTTATTTACATTTATATTTTCATTTCTTTACTCTGGTGTTGAGGGAAAGCGCGGCGTTTAGTTTCACCAATCAAGACGCAATGTCTACAGAAAGTGGGGAACGTAATTTTAACACAACACATACTAGGGCATATATCCCTATATATACCTAGTGATTTTCTTCAACATTTCCATTTCCAGATTCACTGCTGTCTAGCTTTTTGAAAACTCTTTCTTGAAATTTCTTTCTAGTCTGTAGATCTTGAAGCTAATACCGTAGCGCTTGGCCCTCCGTTCTCTCTAACTACCCCGCTAGGGATAAAGCGTGAAGCTAAGTTTAAGTTATACCTAGTGGTGATGTATATATACATTAATAATACATTGTATATAACATTAAAAAATATTTTTAAATTAAAATTTCATTTAAAAAACAAGATATTAAGCAATCGCTGCCGCAAATAACAGGGCATTCAGGAAACCTAGTGATAAGATATTCCATTCCACACTTTGTACCCAATTTTCGGGAGATGTCATTTTAAATAAACGAAATAAACATCGCGCTTAGTCTTGCTACCATAGCGTGAAATTTAAAATATTCCCCCTGAGTGAGAATCGAACCGACAACAGTCACGTTGACAGTCTGATGCTGTGTGCGTCCCGACTATACTTCGATTATTTTTTTTATTTTTTTTTTCATTTCATAGTGGCACCATTTTATATCAAGAATAGAAAACAATGTAAACAGATTAAATTAGAATGCGGCTTACATTGTTGTGGCTTAACTGAAATATTTATAAAGTAGAATAATCTCTTTTGAAAGGTGGTATAAAGCTGGGTACACACATGTTTCTGGTATATAGCTAGTAGATTTAAATATCGGAGAAAGTTTGATCTCTCCGCTCTGGCTCCACCTAGTACGTGGCTAAAGGATAAAACAGTTGTCTTTATACCGACATCGTAAGACGTAAACGTCTAATATTTTTTGTTATCGTATCTTATCCAGACATAGAGTGCTCATGTGATGTGGCAAGGACACAAGCGCATGACTCTAAACGCGACAACGGTTGTGGGTTCGATTGCCACTTGAGGCAAGGAAATATTTAATATTTTTTGATTTCCGCCATTCAACACGATATGCCTCCATAATCCGGCGGAAACTGGGAAACGGAAAGGTCATCAATAAAAAAAAAAAACAGCACTGATTTCTTAATTTTCACTATAGCCGCCAAATCCAAAAAATCACAAAATATTCATTAAAAACTCAACAGCCTCACATCCAAGAATTTTTTTTGTAACCAACCGCAAAGAAATATGTTATATCAATTAAAACTATATTAAGTACTAATCTCCGATCTGGCGACGTTCCAAATGAGACGTCACAAGTCACTATTATACGCAAATAACTATCGATACGGCGTTCTAGGAAATAGAATAGTATTATATAAATAGTAGCGTCGCTTTCGATATTTATAAACCTATTAGTGAGTGTAGATTCCTTTTTGTCTCGTCTATACTTTAATTGGTTACCCAAGCTCTTATAGTGAAAATCATTGGACACGTGTATGGTTTTTAGGGTTCCGTACGTTTTAAGAAAAAAAGGAACGCTTTGTTGTTTGCTATCTGTCTTTCAAGAACCTTTATCTCAGAACACTTGGAGATATCAAGCTGAAATTCAAACCATATAATCAGATCTTCAGCTCTATGATAAAAAAACGTAATTCTACATTTACTTAAAAAAGAAATTATAAAATTTGGTAGCTAGCATCTACAGGTAGTACTAGTTCAAGAAAACAATCTCCAAACTATACTATTGTGGTTAAAACCAAAAAATTGCCTTAAAAGCGGGCAAAATTTGGTATTAAAGCCGCTAGTTCAAATGTTATATCAGATGAAAGAGCTATGGCTAAGGTAAACTTGAATTTCAGAAAAAGCTCGACGCCTCCAATTTTTGTAAGGAACCCTCGGTGGGTGAACCTGACTCGCGCTTGTCCGCTTTTTTTTCTTCTTGTGTATCCCGCATGTAAGCTGTCGTGTTGTAAAGCAAGGGCATAGTGCCTGGCTGTAAATGAGGCCGTGGATTCAGTTTCTCATCTGTCTTGTAAATTATTATATATCTAATAAAATCATTTTACCTTCAAAAAATTAAACATGTAACTTCTTCTTGATTTGAATAAAATTATTTACTATGACTTTTGGCTAAGAGAGTTAAAGAAAAATGAAAAAAAAAACTCCTTTTATGTGCAAGTTTTACAAATGTTGCATATATAGCTAAGCCTGTGATGAAGCAAGGCGCCGTGTCATGGCGATAATTTAGAAACACACGTTATTTATTCATAAATTGTATATTAGTTTTGGAATTTTGAATATGAGTTTATGATCTTTGGTCTAATAGATAAAATAATTAACTATTTAATCAACAGACTAGACAGATTATTAGGTACCTAAATTTAAATTAGGCTTTAAGGTATATTAATATTATATACCATTAAATAAATATGTAAATTTAATATATATATGTATAATACGGAGTGTCTTAACACTAAATTTCCTCTGTGTATGAGTACCTTGCGTGAAGCTGATTTATTTTTTTATTTAATATATGTAAAAAATTAAGCTCATTATAAGCTCAGAAAAACAAATTATTGTTTAATTGGCATTAAATTAGTCTTAAAGATATAAACGCGACGATTTTGGGTTGGATCCCTACTGGGATGAAAGAGTTATTTTCATTTCTCCGCTCTGGTAACAAGAAGAGTTCGTCGAGTCCCGCCTCTCATCTCGTAATGTCCCGATAATTGACGAAAAGCAGGGAATGGAGTGTCCTAACAAAGTCACCTCAGCCCACACATTTCTATGCGGAACAAAATGCGTGAACTTACAAAACCAATAGTGACAAGAGCGCTGACTATGGAATAGAACTAATAACTTTAGCTAACCTCAGAGATATCAATTACCGTTTAATTATCATTAAATTAGTACACATCGTAACCAGCGCGTTAATCACCTAGACAAAAGTAGAGTTAAAATAAAATGACAAGTTCGTGATTTAAGCTCTATCGCACACGATATTTAGATCCAACAGAACTTCGTTCCGAATACCAGAGCTGTGCCATTAGGCATGTCTATATGAGCATATACGAGAAAAAGATATAGATAAACATAAAAAAGGTATAGATTATTGTTTTTGATATAGTGTTAATATTCTTATTTCTGATGATGGAGCCAGGACTTGAAGTGGAATACTTCAGAGGTTACGAATGAGCCAAAGCACATAGCTAGTAGTATTTTGAATAAAATTTAAGCGGTTTTTTTTTAAATCTATCTATATAAAAATTGTAGACATTGCGTGTTAGGTGGCGGAACATATAACCGCGCTTTGCCTCGACACCAGAGCGAAAAAATAAAAATATGAAATATTTAAATATTTCCTCGATTGACAATCGAACCCACATTATGTCGCCTTTACACACTTTATGCCACTGCATCGCGACTGGCCTCACGTAAAAAAATATACATGTGACAAATCTCACATAAACCACTTCCAGTATACATATATGTAAGCACACATCAAAGATGCGCACGCGCATTAAACAAACCGTCGGGCGTCGCCAATTCGGCAGGCGCTATGCAATTACGCACGATAATATCCAACGCGTTTAATATCATCATATATAGGGTTGTCAATATAACGTCGTTACTGATACATATACGTAAATTTTTATTTTTATTATTTTTCTTAATTTTCAGCTTCACGCTGTGTCCGCATTTTGCTGAGTAGGCAGAGGGAGCCTAGTGTTAAGATAATCCTTTCTCAATTTTCCGCCAATTTTTTCTAGAAACTCTATGTTGAGTGGTGGAAATCAACGCCGGGCTTTCTTGATGTTTCTAGATTAATAAAAATATTTTTTGATTCTTCTATCTTGTGAGTTAAGCTTGAATAACAACGTGCTGGACTGCTGGCTAAAGTATGAGATTGATGAGATTGGCCAATAATTGCTAAAATTATGTTAATGAGGAGCACAAGGTCTTTTTAAATTACTTCTTTATATTTTTTTGAGCTAATATTTTTTTTATTTTTTTTTATTTATTAAAATTAATTAAAGGCTGGAATTCTGGAATTTGTTTTCTTAAGAGAATATGTACTATTTTATCTTCATATGAGGTCCATCTCATGTCTTCGTTATCTTGAGATATTCTATTTATATGGCTATACTATGTACATACAGTAGGTAAATATCAAAATAAATACGACTACGCAATATAATCAAGACTCCTAACTTCCTTGGCAATATTACATTTAATTTTTACTTTCATTTAAAAACCAGTATGTTTATTTTTATTGTTGATTTGTGTCAGACTAGAATACTCTGGATCATTAAATCCTGATAAGATAAGCACTTTCTATTCGCCTGATTGGAGAACGTTATAAATAAGCATAGCGGCGCAGTGTCTGGCTGTCAGCTGTAGAGAGGAGGAATTAGTTAAGTAACATTTTCATTTCCTCGCTTTAGTAACATGACAAAACGCGGCGTTGTGTTCCGCCACTCAACAAACAATGTATCGAAAATTGGAAGCGAAAAATATTTTTTGAAGCACTGCATAGAATGTCTAGTCTAGACTCCGGGAGCTCTAATAGTATAGGTCTCTACATAAAGATAACTACGTCGAATGCTCTCTCGCCCCTAAAATGTGACACGATTCGTTAAACTTTATGATGACAGTAGTGCGATAAAATATTAATTTATGTACTCGGTACAATAACAATAATTAATAATTTTCAATCTCAACTATATCAGTCTTGCCTAAATAGATATTTGTATTTTACATGGCTGATTAAAGTTAGTGCTGTTAAATTCTGCTCTAACTGTGGCGTTAGGTTTTCAAAAGTGAAACCTGTCCTATAGATGTATACAGGATGTAACACGATCAATGGCCTGTAGGTAGGGAACCTCAGTAACTATCCATTTTACGCTCATGTTCAGGAATTTTGATAGGTTAAGCAGATATTAGAATTTTTTTTGGAAAAAAATACGGTTTTTTGGAGAAAATTGGAAAATATAGTTTTTTTGTGTCTGCGCTTATATTTTTTTGTTCCTTAACATAGCTTAATATTAATACAATTGAAAATTATCGCTCATCTTGACGAAAACATGAAATTTGGGCCCATTTTTGGAAAATAACATTTTTACACGAACTTTCAAGGGGTTTTCAACTGGTCATTCTTTTCTATAAGTAGCATCAGAAACTATTGGCATATGTGAAGAGTCTCTAAAAAATTCATGAAGCCAGCTGAACGACAACTTATTAAAAAGTGTATTAGAATAATGGAACAATAAAAAATTATTCGGATTTTTAATTTGAAAAGCAAAATAGAAACATGTTAAAATGTAATTAAATCAAAAAAACAGTGAAGTGTCAAAAAATCTAAATGAAAAAGGCCTATTTCAAACGATTTCTTGTTATGTTCTCTCCCAAACAGTTGTGATTCTATTTGAGACGAAACAATCTTCTGCGTATTATGCAGCATCAGTAATTTATGTTATAGCTTTTTACTTAATACTTTAAAATAATTAAAAAAAATATTTTATGTATTTTAATATTTAATTATATTTTGTACATAAAGATATAGTTCTGAAGTCAGTTTCAATTTAAAAAAAAAAAATATTTTATCATATAAATATTTTGAATTTAATAATTAAATACGAAAATTTTATTATTTTCTAATAAACAACGTGAAATACAAACACCTGAAGCTATATTCCATACAAATAACAAAAAAAAACCAATAGAAACAACCCTGTCAGATAACCAATCTACACTCGTGATTACGAACATCCTCTCAGCCACATGAATATTTCATGAGCTCTTGTTAAAGCCCCGTCAGTCCCCACTCACCTCGCATACTGTTCTGTTAACTTGAGTTCTATACTTTAATGTACGTCGCAAATGATAACTTACCTGTTATAAACGATTTATTTATACAGACAAATGTTATGCACGTATATTATAGTGATGATTTGTATATTTAGTTTGTACAACTAATTCTTATTTATTTTTAATTCTGCTCACATAGAAACCGATAAATGGTTAATCCAATACAATAAGAAATTTTAACACTAGTTCCTGAGATTACTTGAACCAAACTCTTTCTTTTTTTTCTCTTTTATCTCGTAGAATGGAGAGGACACGACGAAAATTGGTTAACAAAGAAAATATCACTTAAAAGACTGCATAAAACGTATAAAAATAGAAAGTCTTATAAGATAAACCACCATATATTATATGTATAAAAGTTTTTTATTGCTGACAGAGTGACTGACGGATAATATACGACTACACAGTCGAACCAACTACACGTTAGAAGGATTTTGACAAGCAAATGTCTACATTAGTGGTACTATTGGGGACTACTAATCGTAATTTATAATTATAAATAGTGTATTATTTTGACGATTGTTAGTTTGAACGCGCGGCGTTGAGTTCCGCCATTCAACTTACAAAACATGAAAAATGGTCAATACATGGATTATCCTAATACTAGCTATATACAGAACGCAGCGTAAAACTAAAAAAAAATAACTAATTCGTTTAAAATATAACCCAAGTAGCGCTTCCAAGCAAGTATATAATGTAATATTTATACAAAGGTGTTAACGTAACGAGGTCCCATTATATGAGTTTATCATGCCTTGATGACATGTTAGCTCCTGTACTCGACAGGTTTACTAACAGTTATGACTTTTTTTTTAATAAATTCTCCAGTCAAAGAAGTTATTGATGAATGTGCGGCGTTTTGAAAGGAAAAAAGCGTTTTTATTATGACAAATTTAATAAAAAATACATTACATATGTATCAAAGGCATCTTGTTTCTAAAAGATGAAATTCAACGATGGAAAACGCTATGAAATTCAATTTTCCACCTTAAGCCTGTACCTATTTCGCGTGATATGTTTTTCATAACAGGATATAATTAAAAAAAACGGTAATAGAGACCTACATGTGATAGTAGGACAGCGTCTGGCTGCAAACTGAAGTGCGTTATTTAAGAGTTCGATGCCCACTCGGAATTTTTTTCATTATCCTGTTTTGACGTGGACATTTGACAAACGAAACACGACGTCAACGTTCAGCCACTCAAAATTAGGCGGACAGTCTCTATCCCTAATCCTACCCCTATCCTAGTTAGTATGCGGGATAAAGGATGTAGCAGTAATTAAATCTATAAAGATACAAATTGAACTGAATAAGTACTTCATTTATATATAGAAATTATAATTTTAAGTATCCACTTAATTTGAAAGCAAATGTAAATAGTGTACGTAAACTGGTAAACCGTTGTAACATCATCGTTAACCCGCACTCCGGACACTCGCGGCTCGTTCTAATAATAATTATAATTATTTAACTATCTTGGACTTCATAAAGCTATATAAGAAGCTCTTACAATCTTAGAAACTTGATTCTTTAAGTTTGAGAGGGCACAGGGAGTAGTGGATTCGATTCCCACTCGAGGAGATGAAATATTTAATATTTTCATTTTTACGCTCTGGTAACGATGCAAAGCGCTGTGTTGAGTTCCGCCACTCAATAGAACAATGCTTCCAGAATTTGGAGAAAAGTGGGAAAAGGAAATATCTTAATGGAATGGAGTGTTTTAAGACTAGGTTCTCAGGCCTTCTCCGTTCCTTTTGCTTACCTTGCTATGTACGGAATACAAACATTATGGAAAACCCATGCATTCTTTTATAAAATATTTATACGTTTTCAAAATAAGTATATTACGGAATAAATTGGTCAGAAAAAAACCAGTCGTGGATTCGGACACCTGCAAAATTGAGAATTAAATATGTTTAATATTATTTCTATCGCCTTCACCCAAAAAATAAAATACTCTGGATTAGCACTAATTATTAGATTAGCAAGTATGTACTTACAAATACAGAGTTGTTACTTCGACATCTATAACATATATACCTATATACAGGATGGAAGTGTCAGCGCTTCTTTTACAATAAATTAAAATAGGAAAAATAGAAAAGCATATAGGGGAAAATATTTTAATCCCACACTTAAAGAAATTAATCTAGATATCTCAACAGTTAAGACGTAGGATTTTTCTATTCATAAAGGCGTAGGCGGTGGTTTCCCTTTGATAGATTTATGAGTACGTGCGGCATTCTTGACAAATGGAGTTTTATATTACAACAACAATTTTATCATTTATTTTGTTTCAATGATCACTTTTTATTTTTTGGGAAAAAAAAATATTGTATTAATCTTTTATAGAGTAGTTAAAACTGTGGTTTCATTTAAAGTGGTGCTGACACTTCCACCCTGTATATATATATGTACATATAAACCAGTTTATTCGATCGACTTTTATACCACTTACATTAATTTATACTGCATTTAAATTAAAAGCAGTTCAACAGTTGACATTATATCTTTAATAATATCCGTTTGACATAAAACAACGATTTTAGATACGAATAATGATCGTTGTAGAGTTGTTAAATTGTAAAATATGTTTATTACAAAATAATATTTGGAATTTAAGACGTTTTCTACTCTGAGAAATTATGTATAAGTCATTTTGACATTTTGCTGTTAAAACGTTGATCGCAAAATAAGAGCTATTCTTTACTTTCTAACGGGCTTTTATCTATCTATCTATCTACGTTTGGATGTATTGGACCTAAAAAAAATAAATTTGATGTATAGTGCATGTAGAGAGTGTAGGGGAGCATTAAGAAAAGATTTCGTAAAATTTTGTAAATTGCTTATTATTATATACGTAAGATGATGATAATATAATTAATATAAACTATTTTAAATATGTTTAATATATATATTTTATTGATATATATTTTCACTCACTTATATAACCAAATGTTCTGATACCAAGTAATTTGTGCCGTAAGAAAGACCTATTAAACATGGTAGCATCTCTGTAGGGAGTATTTTTTAAGAAAAATTCGCTTCCCAAAGAACATAAATAAGTTGTAACAAGCATATAAAAATTTCGACGCATTGTGTGCGTCGAAGAGCGTCGAGAACGTATGGCTTAGTGGTCAGAGCGCCTGGTCAGTTTCCAGGAGCGCGGATTTGAGTCCCGCTACGTTAACATTTTTATACGTTTTCTAAGTATTTTTTTTTCTTAAGTGTGGAATGCTTTGAAAATGTTTAATAAAAATATTGTGTAATGTTTGGCTCACTTAGCATGGTAGGCAAAGGAGTTTTGGTATTAAGACAGATCCCCACTCAATGGCCAATTTTCAATATATTGCAAGTCCAATAGCGGAACACAACGCCGCGCTTTATATTCCATAGCGGAACGAATAAAATTAATTCAAATATAATCATTCCCCGAGAAGGGAACCCATTGTCTTTACAGTCGAAAGCTGACTAAAATACTAAAAACAAATATCGATAAATTTTCATAGAGTAAAATATGAGTCAAAGCAATTGGCATAATTTCAACGCGACAGTGACCACATAATCTCAGATATGCGATAGTATTTTATTGTGGACGGAATTAAAAATACACACCTACAGACATCGACGTGCACCGACTCGCGGTGTCTGAATTTTAAAATGTTTTCCTTGAATCTAAGAAAAGTTAAATTATATATTTTACAAAAAATATATTAGCAGAGTAGGAGGGAACCTAGTGTTAAAATACTCCGTTCCCTATAATTTTATAGACATTGCATATTGAGTAAGGGAACTCAACGTTGCGCTTTCTTATGTATTGCACTTGACTAAGATTTGAACTCACGGCCGTCGCGTTTACAGTAAGACGTTGTACCGATACGCCACGATGGTCCGAGTACAAATCCACGTGCGTAGCTCCATATAATATATTTTTTAACTTCACTTCCGTTTCTCTCTTTCCTGAATACTTGAGGCACTGCGTTTTGAATGGCGAAACTAAACGCTGCGCTAAACCTCGTTAACAGTGAGCGAGAAAATAAAAAAAAATAGATTTCAGTGCTCGAGCGACTAGCATCAGCTACATATATTTTAAAATAAAAAATAATTCCAACGAAATAATAGTAGCCTATAATGAATCAACGGTCGAAACAAACACTTTGAACATTAGCAACTAGCAAGCAATTTCACCCATCAATGAGTCAAATCTATAAATGTCACTAAGTACCAGTCGTTGAGGCCAGTCGTGGCGCATGAGCACAAAGTGTAGCTGTAAACGCGACTGGTTGTAGGTTCAATCCTCACTAGGGGAAATTAAATATTTATTTAAATTTATATTTCCATTTCTTCGCTCTGGTGTCGAGGCAAAGCGCGGCGTTGAGTTCCTCAGCACGAAATGCCACCAGAATTGAGCGGAAAGTGGAGAATGGAGTTTCGTAACACTGGATTCAATCTGCCTACCCTTCTATGTGCGGGATATGGCGTGAAGCTGATTTAATTTGATTTTTTTTTTAATTTTAAGTACTTAGTTGTAAGCTAGTAGTGGAGCACCCGTATCTGCTCGCGTTTGATCGTAGAACAAACCACATTGTATGCTAATTGAAGTGGTTTCTCGCTTTGAAGTGATATTAGTGTTAGTATTGATTTATACGAGCGAGCTTTAGATAGCGATCTGGTATGGCAATTGAATGTGCAAGGATTTTTTTTTGTTTTCTTTGAATGGTATTTTTTTCCTTGTTTAATTCTAACAGCTTTACTGGTGCTAAGTTTTTATCCTACATAATTTTTTCTACATAAATAAAAAACATATATTTTTTAAGTCGCTTGTGTACATACCAACTAAGCAAGATACATGATAGAGGGTAGATGAAGTTAAGGAATTTCTATATCTATATAATGTATAAAGTTAAGGTTAACACATCCAGATCCCCACGTCCATGTGTTGAATGGCGGAACTTAACGCTTTTACAAGAACGAAGTAAAAAATAACTAATTCCTCGAGTGGGAATCGAACACTCAAATTACTCATTTACATCCAGACTGAGGGGCGCTGCGCCACGGCTTCTATGCAAAGTATTTTTTTTATAAAATACATAAGAAAAAAACATTAAAGATTTATTTCAAAAAGTTGGACAAATACCCTGTAAGAGATCTCTTCTAGCTAATCATTCGAATCGGACGAGTGAAAAGCAGTATGTAAGAACATAGTAGGTACTATTAAAACAGACCTGAATAAAAAAAATAAAAATAATAATAATAACGTTTTAATATTTATATTAATAATACAAACTTAATAATAGAGTAGGTAAAGATTTTATTCATAAGTCATATAATAAATTTGTATATTTTAGTGATTTGAATAATTAAGGCACTTTAATAACTTAACACGTGACAGTCGATGATGGTACTATATCGTTTTCCGTCCCTCTTGAATTCAGGTGGAAAATGGAGAACGAAGTCTCTTGACACTGAGTCCTCTCAGCTCCCATTACATGATAAAGTTTGCAGTTGAAAAAAGTATCATAAAAAATCTTTTAAATTTTTACTTATATTTTTTATAGATGCTATGTATATCTGCTTTACATAAAGTCTTATTTTTCGTGTTGCAATGTATTTTAGTCGAACCTGTTATTGTCGCAGATAGCTGATGGCATCCTCAACACCTATACTAGTTAATTAGCGTGTCTATTAAAAGAAAAATAATTATTTTGTTTACATCACGCAAAAACTAATTCAAATAATTTACAGACATATAAAGGTAAATATATAAATATGATTCCAACAAATATACGACAGTTACTTTTTTTTCCACTTTCACGCTATACCCCGCATACAGCAAGTTAGGCAGAGGGAACCTAGTGTTGTGTTCAGTGTCACCCTGGTGTCAAGCACGGCAAAGTGCGGAGTTTAGTTCCGCTTTTCGCTTCCACTCAACATGCCTTCGGAATTCGGCGAAAAGTGAAGAACGGAGCGTCTTAACTCTAGATTTCCTCTCCTCACTCTGCTGTATGCAGGTTAGAGCGTGAAGCTGATTTATTTTAGTTTTTTTTTCCCAAGACCGTGCCTTTGATGTATTCCGTTCCCGTCACCGCCTAACGTGTTGTACGTCATTTCGCAGCTGAGTATTTGATTGGTGAATAATAAATTTAATATAATGACTTGCTCTTGAGTATCATCTTGATTAGTATCAAGATGATACTCTATCGTATAAGTAATAAAGACGTAGAAATATTTCGATCGTTGCTAAAATATTATTTTGATAAATTTGTATCTCGGTGACTTGAAAAATTTGAGTTTTTTATGATGTCATCTTTGTAATATTGTTTTCAAAACATACTTTATGTTTTTTGGTAAGTTAGTTTGCACACACAGGCCAGTCTTGGCGCAGGGGCACAAAGTGTGACTGTTAAACCGACTGGTTGTGGGTTCGATCCCCACTTGAAGAGATGAAATATTTACATAAATTTATATTTCCATTTCTTCGCTCTGGTGTCGAGGCAAAACAATGCGTTGAGTTCTGCCACTCAATACGCAAGTCCTCCAGAATTCGGCAAAAAGTGGGTAACGGATTGTCTTAACACCAGGTTCCCACTGCCTACCATGATATGTGCGGGAAACAGCGTGAAACTGATAAAAAAAAAGTTTGCACTATTTTTTTACGAAATCAACTTTAAATGTGTGCGAGACAGCGTGAAGCTGAAAATAAAGGCAAAAATATAGATGCCAAACGCGGCGTAGCGGCATAGTTTCTGATTGGTAAACGCAACTGCTATCGATGGTTGCAGATGGTTGCCGTAGAGTAAATGTCCTCTGCCCTGCTCTATGCGTGATACAAATTGTAGCCAGAAAAAAATATATATTAAAGAACAAGTAACATATAACTTAAATGTCCCAAATCCTTTGAATTTGAACCCAGAACTGGTATATCCGAACTAAAAAACGCATTAATTTAATTATTAATATACCATTATGGTAATTATCATCATATGCTAGTATTTAAAAGAGCTGTTTCTATAACTCGACATAAGGACGCTATTTAAAATGAATAAAAACATATCTCTAAGGATGCGCTTGAGCTGCGGGAGACTAGGTGACGTACATTTTACATATTATTCATGCCTTATACGGTTGTAACAGAAGTCATTTTTACTGTAACCAAGATCACTTGTATAGAAGTGTAGAAGTCGACGGGGTCGTCGACACGCGATGGGTATCACAGATAGTGATATTTTGTTATTATGATATCTCATTTATTGTGTACGTATGTAAGTACATAATTTTATCTTCACCATGTATCCCGCACATAGGGTAGGCAGAGGGAAGTTGGGAACCTAATGTTAAGACATCTCGTTTCAATTACAACATTTTTGTTCTGATATTTCTGTTGAATTCTGGAGGCATTGCGCGTTGAGAGGTGACACTCAACGCCGCGCTTTCCCCCGTTACCAAAGATCAGAAAATGATAATTCCTCAAGTGGGATTCGAATCCACGACTTTTAGCGATGATAGAGTTTTACGCTGCGCCACGACTGGTCTCCATACACAAATATGTTATAACTTATATATTTACTTTATTTCGACAATATAAAATAAATAGATTGACATTTTCAATATTTTTTATTTATTTTACAACAAAAATAATAATAATAAACTTTAAGCTATGTTAAGCCTATAATCTCTATCTTACATAAAAACTGTCACAAACGACACGGACTCCAATCCACCGAGGGTTCTGTCCAATTTCATGATTGTTAAGCAACGAGAATTATAAATTAAAATTAAATATATAAACTTAAGTATGTGTGGCACAGAGTGTGACTGTAAAATTGACTGGTTGTGGGTTCGATACCCACTCGAGGAGATAAATATTTATTTACATTTATATTTTCATTTCTTCGCTCTGGTGCCGGGGCAAAGCGTGGCGTTGAGTTCCGCCGCTCAATACGCAATACAGAAAGCTTGGCACACACGCTTGGCAGAAAGTGGGAAACGTTATGTCTTAACACCAGATCCCCTCTGCCTACCATGATGTGTGCGGGAAACAGCGTGAAACTGATAAAAAAAATGTTTGCACTATTTTTTTACAAAATCAACTTTAAATATAATTTCGAACATTTTACAATAATCTACTGTACTAAATATACACTATAAGTCCGGTTAAATTATTTAATTTAAAATGTGTAAAACTCGTGAAAATATACATCTTATAGCTCGTATATTTTGACCGAAGTTTATTTTTTGTGAACTCTAAGCTACAGTAGACTTCATCATTCGATGTTAGTTTCTTGGAAAAAATAGTATTAACAGAAGGACAGATAAACAAAATAATGCTATAAGATTATGTTTCTTTCTTATGAGGTACGGAACCCTAAAACTCATTTTAAGTGCTCACAATAAAATTATTTTTTTATTACAAGTAAAACAGATCAAAGTTACAACGCACATGCAAATAATGCGTTTTATTTTTATTTTTTTTCAGTTATAATCTCATTTTATATAAAAAAAATTTTAGTACTACAGGCGTACTATGATCGGTATCTATTACATAAAAAATATCCAGATAGAAAACATTTTTATTCACTAATATATTAAAAAAAGCACAAAAGGCTATCGTTTTACAGTGAAATCACAAATAACTGCAAAATACTTTTGTCATGAGTGCGGTCGTCATTCAGGAGAATGATTTAATTTTAATTATTTTAATTTTCGTTGTGGCTTTAAGTTTCATAATAGAGTGTCTTAAATTAAAAATAAAAGAAAAAAACGTGGGGAACGGAGTGTCTTAACACTAGGTTCTCTCTGCCTATCCTGCTGTGTGCGGGATACAACGTGAAGCTGAAAAAAGTGAAGTTGAATTTAATTAACTTCATACTTTATTCAAACAAAAACTTGATTTTACAATATTAAATCTGAATAATAAAAGAAAAATAGCCTATTATTTATTTTTTTAATTTCACTGTATATTTCTAGGACGGTAGTCAGAGAGAACATAGCGTTAAGCGCTACGAGCTGGGCATGCCTCTTTCGCCTCGTCCACTGTCATCACCATCTTCAAACATGCTGACTGATGAGTCCACATGCTTTTAACTTGACCTTCCCCCAATATCATCAATATTGTATTCACGGAGGTCAACCGAGATCTCTCACAACTCTCTTGTCACTTAATTCACCTCTTTTCTAATAAATTATTATTCAAACTATTATACACAGTCGTAAAGCACAAAGCTGCTTAACAACATTATATTTTATATCGTACAAATGTATTCTAATTACATTTAAGAATTAATTGATGTGTGGGAGAGACACTAATGCCCACTGTTAAGTCAAGCCTCCGCCTATTTTAAGCACTCGATCTAAGGCCATATCTACGTATACATGTTCTGGTTGAGTAAGTTTATTGAATTTATCAGTTTCTTGAATAAGCTGTAAACTTTAAATTTAATACAAAGTTCTTAATGTGTTATATCTTTTTTTAATGCAATTGTTCTTAGTACATACGCACGAATAAGCCGTGGTGCAGCGGCACAGTATGACTGTAAACGCAATGATGTGTCTGTTTGAATTCCATATGAGTTGATGAATTATTTACATTTTCTCGCTTTGGTAAAAAGACATAACACAGAGTTTGGTTTTGTTAACTAACACGAAATGTCTCTAAGTTCCCTCTGCCTATCCTTCCAGCATATACGGAACATAGAGTGAAATAAAAAATGGTATTTATTTACTGCGACTTTTGTCACAGTATTATAGAATGAGTGCCGTGTCGTTTGTGCTTTTATTGGGAATGCACCGGAAAAGACACAACACACTACCGCCACTTAATACAATCGCTAATCGGAAACAAATCAAATGGCGTCCTCTTAATTACAGTGACACCTGAATATAAAAGGGATATTTAGAAATAATGCTATATATATATATATATATATATATATATATATATATATATATATATATATATATATATATATTATTAGTAAATTATATAGCCTATTGTACCTATAACTTATTATTTGTTTCGAAATCCTAAGTATTTAATTATTATTAATAACATAATCCCATTGTAAAAGAAAAAATAAATCTTAGATAAGATTTTTTGCAATTTGCAAATATTATAAAAATCAATTTACCTTACTCTCTTACCACTTTTCTCTACATTCTACTATTAACCATCTGATTCTTATATCCCATATTTTAGTTGCATACACATTCGTTATATATTGCCGAACCAAACACCACGCTTTGTCTTAGAAGCATGAACAAGATATACATATAAAAATCCCCAATACCTAAAATACGATATTACGTCATATTTACCAAATATTAATTGAGATTTTTACTTTATTCCGTCATACAGCGTCAAAAATAAGTTACCTCTCATTACCCCTCATACGGAAATTCCAGTTATGCATATAAGAATATAGGCAAGCGTTCTTGAATATTAAATGTGCATGTCAAAATACACTCGATAAGCGTAAACAATGCTACTGTACGCGTGTATCATTAAGAGGGTTTACCTTGTAAATACCGCTAAGAAACTTTCTTTGAAGTACATTCAAGTACTAAATGGTTTTGCCTATTTATTTCCATCTCTTTTTGTTGTGTTTCTCTTGTTTCTCTCTTTTTTGTTTTGTTATTTTATTCATGTTGTTGATCTGTTTGTAAAATGAGTGTCAACGGTGAATGTAAATTGGAGATTGGAGAGATTCCCACCACACGGGAATGATTAGTGTGGTTACCGTCAGATATAAAGATATTTGTAAATGCTGTTTTGTTAATAAGTTTACTTTTATTCGTGCAATGACATCGACTTTCGTGACGAAACTAGTGATGAACCCCTTCGTTCACTTTTCAGTTTATTTGTTTCTGTTATGTGTATCCCGTAAAAAGAAGGATAGGTAGGTTTAAAATTAACAAAACTCTACTTTGATTGATAATTGAACCTTTAACTATTGTAATGCTCATATGTTCAGCCGCTTTTTATGTCACGACCATATCCTCAACAGTATATTATCACTTAAAACCTCTATATGATCGCGATTGTCTTCCAAGCTAGTTAAAATAAAACATAATTACGAAGTCTAGGCAGCAGCTGAGTAACAATAGTAGGTATATGGCTAATACGTCTAACAATTTTATCACATACTTCACAAACTAAATAACCACTTTCACTGATTAACAAAAAAAAATCTTTATTAATCTTTTATTTACCACTCAACAAAAAAGAAATCTTTTATTTTTAACGCAAATGATGCAATAAACGTATTTTGTCTACACATGAGATAATAAATTTAGAATCGCGGCCAATATCTTTTCTTAGTCACATATTATATATTTATATATAGAATTAATTTGAATATTCCCAGTAAACACGGTGCAGTCTCTTAAAGGAACCAAATGTTAAGACACTTACGGCGGAATATAACGCCACTTTATCTTGTGACAGAGTGACTATAGGTATATATAATAAATCAGCTTCACGCTGTATCCCGCACACAGCAGGCCAGGCAGATAGGGAAACTAGCGTTAAGACACTCCACTTTCCACTTTCCGCCGAATTCTGGAGGCTCTTCATGCTGAGTGGCAGAACTCAACGCCGCGCTTTGCCTTGAAACCAGAGCGAAGAACCAGTTGATACACGTGCATTATATAAGCATAGTCCAAGCGGACACCTGAAACACAACTAGACAAAGAGATTTTCAACGTGATTGTACATATTATGTTTGCTTCAAACTCCAGCCACCATCGGAGAAAAGTTTGCTTGCACTCGTGTCTCGCTTAGATCTCAAATTGGTATGTAATCTTTGAAAGTGTCGGGGTTGTTTGAATTATGGATATAAATCAGTAAAAATTATTAATTTAGTGGATAGTTTCTTTATAATTACATATCTTTTACATAAAGGTAGTTTTAATTATGACGATTCGACACTCAACACGCGATGTCTTGAAAATTCAGCGGAAACTGGAGAACAGATTGTCTTAAGCATTAGACTTGTTCCTCCTACTCTGCTATATGCGGGATGCAGTTTCGTGTTGAATCGCGTAACTCAACGCCGCGCATGATGTTCTCACTCTAGTAGCGAAAAAATGTGAATAATTTATCTCCCCGAGAGGGATCGTGCCCACATTCGTCATTTATACGGTCAAACGCTATACTATATATAAGATGGTCTCATAGTACAACGTTACTGTACAATATTATAAAATTAACATAAAAAGTCACATTTGTCGCGTCACCTACTTTAAAAAGTTTAAAGCACTTTTCTTAAGAATACAAATTATTTGTAAACTAAAAAAAATACAAATATCAATGCCATTAGCATAAAATATTAAGTAATGGAATTATTTACTAAACGGTTTCACGCTTTTTCCCGCATAATAGGGTATGCAGAGAGAACCTAGTGTTACATACATCATATTCTACTTACCTTCCACCTCTTGAGCATGTTACATGGAGTTCAACACCGCTCTTTGTCTACCAGAGCGAGTCAATGAAAATATGATTCGATGATCGAGTAAAGATCGAACCTACAACCATCGCGTTCCCTTCCTACTTCTTACTTTGTACGTGGGCTTCGAATAATAATTAATAAAATAATAATGTTAAATGTTATTTATTAAATTAAAAAATTAAATTAGCTTCACGTAATAACCGCGCACGGAGGGGGTAGGCAGAGGGAACCTAGTGTTAAGACACTTCGTTCCCCACTTTCTGCCGAATTTTGGAGGCATTGCGTGTTGAGTGGCAGAACTCAACGCCGCGCTTTGCCTCGACACCAGAGCGAAGAAATGAAAATATAAATTTAAGTAAATAGTTCATCTCCTCGAGTGGGGATCGAATCCACAACCATTCGGTTTTACAGTTACACTTTGTACCACTGCGCCACGACTGGCCTCAATGTTATTTATTACATTTAATAATTATTACTAAAATCTCCCTACAGAGATGCTAACAACATAAATAAGTTGTAACATGCGTATAAAAAATTTCGACGTAGCTTAATGAGAACGTATGATCTGAGCGCTAAGACGGTTTCCAAGAGGCGCGGGTTAAAATCCCGCTAAGTTCAATTTTTTATACATTTACAGTTGTGATTTTTTCAAAGATACGAAGAGAAGAGAGAAGACACGAAGCAAATTAAAATGGGACCACACCGAAAGCACTAGCTTTGCAATAAAAAAAATAATCATCAAAATTGGTTCACCCAGTCAAAAATTCTGAGGTAACAAACATTAAAAAAATACAGTCGAATTGATAACCTCGAGTGGGATCGAACTCACAACTCATCACGTTTACGCACGCTTGTATTACAACTGGCCTCTATAATTTCTCATAATTCTCAAGAAGAAGACGGAGTGTCTAAAAAACACTAGGTTCCCTCTGCCTACCCTGCTGTGTGCGGGATACAGCGTGAAGCTGATTTATTTTGATTTAATTCTCAAGAATTCACGGTTTTCAACACATCATATCAATTAAACACGAACGAACTTATTATATAAAAAAAATAAATTAAATTAGCTTCACGCTGTATCCCGCACACAGCAGGGTAGGCAGAGGGAACCTAGTGTAAGACACTCCGTTCCCCACTTTCTGCCGAATATTTGGAGGCATTGCGTGTTGAGTGGCAGAACTCAACGCCGCGCTTTGCCTCGATACCAGAGCGAAAAAATGGAAATATAAATTTAAGTAAATATTTCATCTCCTCGAGTGGGGATCGAACCCACAACCAGTCGGTTTTACAGTCACACTTTGTGCCACTGCGCCACGACTGGCCTTGACTTATTATATAAAACTCCGAAATACACAAATGACCAAATTAATAGAGAATGCGCTAATTGGACGTATAAATAGCAGTTTTAACAATCCATACCACTCGTTAGTATTGCTCAATTCCATACATAAGATAAATAAATATGTTGTATCTTACTGCGCAGAGGAAACGAATGAGCAATGCTGGTTCCAAAATGTTGTCGGTATGTTTAGTTTGTTTTCATATATTATTAATTATATTTTCTGTATCCTCCGTATAGGAGTATAAGCAGGGTAGGCTTAGGGAACCTAGTCTTAATACACTCGATTCCCACTCGACAAAGCGTTCTGTAGGGACTGTGTTGTTCATTTTGTCGCTTTGACAAGAAAAAGCGCGGCTATGGGTTCCAATTAATATATGTATACATATAGAAGAGAGAAAACAACGGAGTGTCTCAACACTAGGATTTCCACGTCCTCTCAAAGTGCGCCATGTTAAAAAGGAGAGAACGAGAAGGCAGAATTAACACTAGCTTCTCCCTGCCTTTCTTACTTTTTATATGTATTTACTGGCTTTACATGGATTATATTCCCACTAGACGCTGACGCTCGTACTAACTTTGTTTCAAGTGTCGTGTTTATTTGCATAGCGTCCTGTTTAAAAAATAACGGAGAGCGACTCACGACTCATGAGGCCAGTCGTGGCGCAGGGGTACAAAGTGTGACTGTAAACGCGACTGGTTGTGGGTTCGGTTCCCACTCGATGACATGAAATATTAATTTCCATTTATATTACCATATCTTTGCTCTAGAGTCGAGGCAAAGTGCGGCGTTGACTTTAGCCACTCAGCACGCAAAGCCTTCAGAATTCGGAGGAAAGTGAGGAACGGGGGTGACCTTGTAACAAAAGGTTCCCTCTGGTTAACTCATACCTATACGTTTTCTTATATCTTTAAGCCTCTCATGATTTTTTAAGTATAAATAGAGAAGCCTATTAGTGAGTTAATAAACTACTCTGCTAATAAATCACTTTCCACTCCTTGGAGATGTTGCGTGCTGATAGTTGAGAACTCCAATTTTAACATCAGTCCCCGCAATTGGGATTTGAATCTACATCATCATTATATTTGATTGTATATTTGCATATTACATAACTATGGCGTCTGTACTACTATTTAGTACTTTTATTGTTAGTCCAATATGATTAAAAATTATTCAAATACCGTTCATCTCAAGTATTTGTTATGAATACAATTTTGCATATAAAAAATAACATTATTGCTTAAGATGAACGTAAAAAAACAGCCACCTAAGATAGTATACTAATACTGTAGAGCTGCAGAGTTCGCTTGTTTGAAAGCGCTCATCTCAGGAACTACTGATTCGAATTGGATTTTTATGTGTTGGATAGTTAATATATCAAGGTAGTTTATATTACATTACGATATTTGGTTTGATGTAGCCCACTACTAACAAAGCTACCTCGGACAATTAAAATTAATAAATATTTCATACACAATTACTAGCTACTTCCATTCACCCGCCACTCCAGAAAGTGCGATAGTGTCTTAACACTATATTAAAGAATTAATCAAGAAATCGAATCTACTACCATGTATCCGCGTCACACATTTAACAGATAACAATTAACTATATTTGATCACAGTCGCTGTACACACAACATAATGTATATTTAACTAGAGAATGCGATATGTTGCTCATAGTCAATACCAATGTGAGGTTTAACCACCTTCTCTGACCACGTTCCATTTTAACTATTAAATTTCACCATTTACACATTAAACTTTAAATGAAAAACGGTAAATTACGTTAAATTGTGAAACTAGGTAGACTTTAGGTTGACTGACATTATAATGTAAGTCGTGTCAGTATTAATAATATTTGTATGGTAATCGCACATCTACATCATAGATATATCTCGATTAGATGTGCGATAAGAAAACCACGTGGTATTCTAGCAAATGTCAAAAGAATTTAAATAGTACTACACGTTCAGCGTATTTTAAATTAAAATAAAATAAAACTTTCCATCGAAAATACTAACATATGATATACTTCATGAATAAAAAATCAATACAATAAACCAAAGTACTTTTAAACTTACCTGTAAAACGAAACTCAGCAATTTGTACCATTATCGAGCACAGAATAAAAAAAATCACGTAAACACAGCACATACAATATTCTAGCACAGATCACAGCACATTAGATAAAAAAAACTTTTTTTCTAAAATCAATCGAAGCGAAAATGAGCGCGCGTACACGGTGACTCCAAACCTACGACTGAAGCCGGCGAGACAGTAATAAACCGACTTCACTTTTTTCATTTATTTTGAAACTAACTAAAAATTCGCTTACAGTACTATCGACGAGTTGTGGCCACCCTGAAGTTAGCCGCAAATACCTATGCAGATTAGATTTTAAGATTTTTCGTATACCTGATTATTTGCTTCACTTTGAACAATACGCAACAGTTCTAAAAGCCTAACTTCAACGACCACGACTCGTCGATCCTACTGTACTACTCGCAAGATTGACGCCTTCCCTTTGTGAGACCGACCACCGTGTATTTAATGCGAACGTCAAATTTGACAAGATAATCCGCACTTTGCAAATTGGGCGCTACGAATTTTTGCGGCCGTTATATACCGCGGGCGTATTTTGGTACGGCCACGTCGAATTAACGTAATGAAAGAAATATTTTCTTTTATTTATATATATATTTTTAGCTTCTCACTGTTTCTTGCTTGTGATTGAATCTAGTGTCAAGACACTCCATCTTCACTTACCGTCCAATTTTCAACACATCGTGTCGTGGTATAGCTCTACATCACTCTTTGTCTTGTTCGCATAGTGAGAAAATAAAAATTGTTTATTAATTCGAGTGGGAATTGAATTGTGTGTAACTATCTATTGTTCTTTTTTTTAGTTATATTAAATAAAATTAAGCAATTACTAAGAAATATCTCTAAGAAAATAAAAGCAAAAACCAAAGATTTAAAAAATATATGTTTTATGACGCTTAAAAATATAGGTTATTTGCGGTTTACACATAGTTATAGACAATTTAATGTTGCGTGAAAACATATAAATTCAATCATTTTCCTTATTTATTATATTTTTACTTTACTTTTATTATTTATTTATTCTTGCATTCAACGTACTCGTATATAATTTTGTAAATGTCACTTGAGTATTTATCTGTTAATATATATAAAAAAAAATTGTACCTAAGTGACAGACAGACAACGGGTGAGACTGGGAACAGATAAGAAAGGGAAAACTAATAATAACCAGCGTCACGCTGTATCCCGCACATAGCAGGGTAGGCAGAGGGGACCTAGTGTTGAGACTCTCCATTCTCCACTTTCCGTCGAGTTTTGGAGGCAGTGCGTGGTGAGTGGCGGAATTAAAAGCCGCTCTTCGAATCAACGCCAGAGCGAATAGAAAAGTTTTCTTAGTTCCTAAATAATATTAATCAAGCAGACAGATTCCCTCTGCCTACTCTTCCTTTTATGAACGAGATGCAGCGGGAAGTAAAAAAAATATAAGCTTTCTTTTTACTACTAAAAATATATGTAAGGTTAAAGATCAAGCTGTATTTAAATGGGTCTCTTTTTAACGAATATAAATGAACTAATACATTTCCTTAAGTGAGAATCGAACCCATACCCTATCGCTCTTCCAGTCACACATTTGTGCCCTTGCGCTACGATTGGCCAAACAATATAACAAATACAACATATTTTTAATAACATCTTAACCAATTTCTATAAGCAAAGTCGGTAGAAAAACGAGTCACCGAAAAGAAACGACGTCTGTCAGTCACCACCTCAGGGCGAAATCATAGCGCCTCCGACACTAAATTACTGTATGCAAAATAACATTTACATGAAAAATCTACAAAATACACTTTACTACCCCGTTATAAGGACCTCGGTGTTAGCATTAACATGGTTTTAAAGATTTATATGCAAAAATTGTTGTTTACGCATCGATCGAACTTGTTTTATAGAAATGAAATTTTCACCTTATAAGCTCATATATTTTGTTGCATAAAACCTCCTATTATACAATTATCATATTAAAGCCTTTATTTTTTTTGTTAACACATTTTTTTTTGTAGATTTTGCCTTTTTGTTGTAGATTTTTTTTAGCGTCACCGTATCTACGGAATATAGAGTAAGTAGAGGGAACATCGTTCAGTTTTTGAGAAATTGTCTTTTACCAGAACGAGGAATAATAGAATACAGAATAATTCATTCTCTGTTGGAAGCGAGAATTGAACCCGTAACTATCGCGATAAAAGTCATTGTGCAATTAGTTTAAAACAGTATAAAAATAATGTAAAAGTATTCTACCTCACTTTAACTATACAACTTTAACATCCAAGTGACGGAGCTTGAGCTATACTTGTATATTAGATTTTGTAAATGGATATAGGAAATACAATAATGTGTTCTCTAAGTACAGCCTATTTAAATTTTATATCCTTGAAATTTATTTGAATAATTTCTCAAGTGTTTTGGTTCTTTTATTAGGCTTTTACTCAATGTGCGACTAAATAGACCTTACTTTGCATCATTTAATTTTTGTTTTTAAATAAATGTTATAGAATAATATAATAATTTCTATTATTAACTGCTTCCGACATATAATCTAAAAAATTTAAATTAAATTAGCTTCACGCTTTATCCCGCACACAGCAGGGTAGGCAGAAGGAACCTAGTGTAAGAGACTCCGTTCCCCACTTTCTGCCGAATTTTGGAGGCATTGCGTGTTGAGTGGCAGAACTCAACGCCGCGCTTTGCCTCGACACCAGAGCGAAGAAATGGAAATATAAATCTAAGTAAATATTTCATCTCCTCGAGTGGGGATCGAACCCACAACCAGTCGGTTTTACAGTCACACTTTGTGCCACTGCGCCACGACTGGCCTCAATACACATATAATCTGGAGTCTCTAAATAACTCAAACGAAACAAAATTAAAAAAAAGTGTATAAACATATAAAATTTAATTTCATATAATAAAAGTTGAACCACAATTACAAAATCAAATCCCAAAACAGTTATTGTATTCAAAACACAGATTTTCTTCGCCATATGGGTTATATAGCACATAATTTCTCACAAAGCCAAAAATTACAAAGTAATCGACTATATGTATTATTACGTAAAGCAATTTTAATAAGATCGTTCCATCGCTTTGTATGAAAACCACCTAAGAGCGGCGCAGTCATTACATTCTCGATTACGTTCAAACTGTGCTTTTACGAGTGTTACATCGATTACGATCGTAAATTAATCGAAACGTCGATGTCAAGGTCGAGAGGAATCGTTTACGTTAACGTTTTATCGATATTAGGGTTACTGGGGAATGTGGGTTCTATTGACACATATTATTGGTCACCGTTATAAGGCGATTTGTCTTCTACGTAATATGTATATATTTTCGCTTTACGCGTTTTTCTACATTTTTATTATTATTATATATATATATATATATATATATATATATATATATATATTGCCTGATAAATATACCTAAGAGAATAGGTAGTCGTGGCAAAACTAAACGCTATATTTTACCTGAGGTTATAAACGAAAATAATGTAGAATCTTTCTTTATGTGGAATCGAATCCAAACCTGATGCATTAAATTTTTTTTTGATATGAGCGTCACATTGGACGCATTGCGTGTAGAATGGCGAAACTCAACGCCGCGCTTTTTGCCTCGACACTACAGCGAAGATATGAACACATAAATGGAAATAAATCTTTTACTTCCTCGTGTGGGGATTAAACACACAACCAGTCGCGTTTGAAGTCACGCTTTGTGCCACTGCGCCTCGACTGCCTTAATATGGCCTATATTTTAATGATAAACACATATTATATTTTATATCCTTCATTTAACTCTTTATCGCGTGTATTACTGTTTCCTTACAATTTATAAAAATATTGTCGCCTTACAAAATCATAATTCTAAATCTCATTTCAAAACATGCTTTTTTAGCTTCACGCTGTATCCCGCCGAAGTCTGGAAGCATTGCGAGGCGAAACGCAAACCCACCATTATCTCGACACCCGAACAAAGAAATGAAAATATTAAATGTTTCATTTCCTCGAGTGTATATCGAACCCAATACCACGTCTGGCCTCAACATGAAACAAACACACTACATACTTTTTCAGTACAACAAAAAAAAACCTAACAACAGGCCAATAGTAAATTAAATGAAACATAATCATTACAAATTGATCTTTTGCCAAGTGGTTTCGCGTTCATAAATAAACAACACTATATTGTAACGGCTCGCTGGTCGCTAATGTAGCAGCGTCATTGTTTTTGATATTTCAATTTTAAACTGACTGTTGCTTCTGTCTGAGTCTAGTCTAGAATTTACTATCTATACCTATCGCTTCTTTTTCATAAGATGCCACATAGTACTCGAATTTTTTCAAAGACAGTCCCGCCGCTGTTAAAGCCAATAGAAAATAAAGGACGAAAAAAATTGAAGCCAGTCGTGACGCACATGCACAAAGTGTGACTGTAAAATGGACTGGTTCTGGGTTCGATCCCCGCTAGAAGAAGTGAAATATTTATTTACATTTATTTTTTCATTGCTTCGCTCTAGTGTTGAGGCAAGACGATGTCGAGTTGAATTCCGCAACTCAACACGCAATACCTCCAGAACTCGGCTCGGTGGGGAACGGAGAGTCCTAACACTAAGTCCTATAAACCTAGCCCGCTGAGTACATCCCGTACTCAGCGGGCTAGGCAGCGTAAAGCTTATTTAATTTGATTTAATTTTTTCGAAAAAAAACCGCGTTTTGTCTTACTAGGCCGGGGAAAACGAAATTACTTAAATACAGTTATTTTAACTGTTGTATTGAGCAGAATTCTCTCTCACTTCCCCGGATACACTAAATCACTGAAAGTATAGAAATACATAAACACCGTATCACCTAAGATTAACAAAGAAAATGTCTGTAGAAACTAGAAAATGCAATAGCATTATTATACCGTTATTTATTAAAGTAATCAATCTTAGATAATCGGGCTCAAACAGAATAAACTGTATTGTAACATTGTTAAGGACACCATAAAATATAGGATTATTTTCTATGATATAAACCATATAAAGTCACTTTCAGTACTTTACATTTAAGCTTAGCAACCAGATCAAAAACTATTAAACTTTAGAAACAGATAAGGGCCACTTTGCGTGAAAGTTGGAGGGAACCTTTGAGTGGCAAGGAAGTAAACGACGCGTAAACAATCATAAATTATAGGTTCCGGAATGAATAAACGAGCAAATTCTAGTGCAGTTAGACAATACGTATAAATCTAGTGGTTGTATAGTAGTCACGTATAAGTTTCTACACACGATGCGATCTGTCTGCCTTACGGACGTCTAATGGCGTACAATATTAATGGGAATTAACAGCTAATTGTTGTTTAAGAGTGACGTTGACGAATTGTCGTTTAAAAAACTCTAATTCTCTAAACGATTAAAGTGCTTTTACCTTTCCTACATTTCATACATTTGTTGAATTTTAAGTCTTCTATTATATTTATCTCTTATCTGCTCTTTTCTTTTTACTATCTTTTAGAAAGAATTCTTAAAATTAAAATAAATTAGCTTCACGCTGCTTCCCGCATACAGCAAGGTAATCAGAGGGTTTAGACACTCTTTTCCATTTTCTGCCGAATTTTTCGAGGCTTTGCTGGTCGAGCAACCTAAAGAATATTAATAAATACTAATTTATTCCCTGGAGTGGAGATCGAACTCACCACCATCGCGGTACAGTCACTCTATTATACCCCTATGTCACCGGTCTCACTCTCTCTTTCTTTCTCTCTTTCTCTGTCCTCAATATCAAAATAAATACTCATATTTAAATATTGGTAAGAAGTCGTATCCCTAATCGGTATCCGTCCGTGTAAAGGGACCGTCGTCGTATGCAATCGGCCTATGGAATTTACTAATATAGCACACTAACCTAAGTGCTGTGACTGTTGCAAATCAATCACTTCTTAACTAGGAAGAAATGTGGGAATAATACGAGTTGATCATAATAATATTATCATATCATACAAAAACATCATAATAATTAAGGGAATAGGGCACAAGGCCACAAAGTGTAACTATAAAATCGACTGGTTGTGGGTTCGATCCCCATTCGAGGAGATAAAATATTTACTTACATTTATAATTTCATTTCTTCGCTCTGGTGTCGAGGCAGCGTTGGGTTCCACCACTATATATATATACAATACGCAATGCGTCTAGAACTCGGCCTCCTTCCCTCTGCCTACTCTGCTGTGTGCGGGATGCAGCGTGAAGCTGTATATAGATTGCCCATATTGTAATTTATCACTTAAACTCTGTGTTATTTATTTTACTTTGATATGTATGTACATATATTACAGCATTATATACAGCATTATGTAGGTTGGGGTGGGATATTTCATAGGAATGGGATCTATCCCATTAGAGGAAATGAAATATTGGATATGTTTTAAGTCCTCGCTCTGGTAACGAGGCAAAGTGCGGTGTTGAGTTCCGCCAGTCAATACGCACGCGAACGAATCATTAACTGGAACGGAGTTTCTTAACACTGGGTTACAGCGTGAACCTACTAAAAATATTATAAAATTTATTTTTCATTTTTTTATTGATAGGTTGAGTGAGGCCAGTCCTATCAATAAAAAAATAAAATAAATTTTAGTGACTGTAAAACTCACTGGTTGTGGGTTCGATCCCCACTCGAGGAGATGAAATATTGACTTAAATTTATATGTCCATTTCTTCGCTCTGGTGTCGAGGTTAAGCGCGGCGTTGAGTTCTGCCACTCAACACGAAATGCCTCCAAAATTCGGCAGATAGTGGGCAACGGAGTGTCTTAACACTAGGTTCCCTCTGCCTACCCTGCTGTGTGCGGGATATAGTGTGTTTTTTTTTGATAGGTTAGATTTTATTACATTTTTTGAATAAAAACAGCTTTTGCATAAGCGTATTATGATTAATCACTCTTTTATCTATTTAACCTCCGTATGTAATATTTGTATGTAAGTATAACATACTGGAAAAACTGCTAAATTATTACAGCAAATTATACTAGGGTGGCCCTCGTTTTGTATTTTATTATCATCTACTCACGGATCTGTCGCATACTATAAGATATTTTCTACAGCTTATACTCACTTTAAATAGGATTTTACTGGAAATTTGCTCTTGGCCTACTGATTTCACGCAGTCGATAGCGAGAGTGTGCAACGTGCATTGGTAAAAGGTGTTATATTATTTATTATTTTTCCAGTCACGTTGCGTTCTAGTTCACTAAAGTATTCTTTGGGAAACTATTTCTCACGTAAACGTCATTTATTAAGTCTTTCATTTACTTCAAATGCGTAAGTACTTTACGTTCTTTTATGAATAATTTCAAAAGGTAACTTTTCTCTAGCTTTCTTAAATAATTCGATGCTGTGAACTGTAAGGGGTGCTTCCTCTTAAGGAGCTGTTACGGGATACTCTGTAAGAAAAGGAGGTTATCAATTCGACTGTATTTTTTTATGTGTACCTCAGAACTTTTGACTGGGTGATCCGATTTTGATAATATTTTTTTATTTGAAAGCCAGTGCTTCCTTTTCTAATGCTAATGCTACAACAGCCTGTATACAATATTGAATTGCTAAGACTTTTTGTTTTACTTGACACCGTCTTGTTTAACAAAATCAAAGTAGGTAGGTAGTACATTTTACGTTGTGTAGAGTCGGTTTTTTTTTTCTTAAAAAAACCGATTTTTTTTTCTTTTCCCGCATACAGCATTTTTTAAGGATCGCATAGTCCACACTAAATATAAATATTTCAAATATCATAAACAAGACTTAGAGAGGCGTTAAGTTAACCACTCATACTCAACCAAGTGTCCCAAAATTTTCTATCATTAGGTTCCCTCGACCTACGCTGTTATATGCGGGATACAGCGTGAAGCATTCCAACAGCGTTGCATCTACACAAATCACTGAACTGTCATTGGGTAACACATTAATCCCCCTTAACAAATCGCAAATTCTTTAAAACATGCACATACATACATACATACATACATTTGATATTGCAAATAATCGATTTAAATTTAAAATTGAGTGTTAAAAATTTAAAATTTTAAAATTTTCCTCGTAAAAAGTGGTTAACATGTGGGTCTTGTTAAAATTGATGGATGAAAATGAAATGTATGTGTGACAGTTTAAGGGCACCGAGACGGGAGTGAAGTACTGCGTCTAGACTCCCAGTGCGTGACGAGAGAGACATTATACGATAAACGCATTTCTTGGACATCTGCAAAGAAAAAAATATATTGTTTCTAAATAGAATAAGGCTAGTAGAGTAATATTTATTTGGAAAACGTATAAAAATGTGAACGTAGCGGGACTCGAACCCGCGCCTCCTGGAAACCGACGAGGCGCTCTGACCACTAAGCCATACTTTCTCATCATGCGTCGAAATTTTTATACGCTTGTTACAACTTATTTATCTCTGTAGGGAGATTCTAACAACATAAATAAGTTATAACTAACTATAAGTTTTAGTGGTCAGAGCAGCTGGTCGGTTTCCAGGAGGCGCGGGCGGAAATGAATCTATAACCACCGAATACACAAATATTTTCAATCTAATTAATAAAAATATAGAAAAACTCGTTTTGTTATTTGTCTGGGAATGAAAAGTCCAATAGTTCAGAACATAGCTTTTGGAAAAGACATAGATACGTCTCTACATAATAAAATCTTAACATAAAATACAAATTTATTCATTCGGCAGCTGCCCTCTGTCCATTGAGATTTACTACGACACACTGATTTATAGACTCAAACCTATTACTGTAGTCGTATTTGTCTGTTGTAAAATTTATACTTTTAGCCACTGCACTATAGCGTGTATGACTATTAAAGTGACTTAATGATTTGGGTTAGACTATCAAAATGATATTGAATTGACTTTCTTCCTGTTTTTCATTAAACATCTATTTTTTTGGCTTTTAATTTGTCCTTTCATTTCATTATTTAATAGAAGATGCAGTTAATTTTTTTGTGTCAAAACAGCCGTACATTAAAATAAAAAGCTCCTTGTATTGGCTTACTCCAATTTCTCGTTTGCGTACTGGTATATGGTTATAAAAATTGACATAGGAAATAATATATCTGAAAAGAAGCTATTGTATGTATGTATGGGTTCGATTTCCTCTCTTGATCTGATTTTAATTATTTTCACTTAGGTAAAGCGACATTGTGATCCGCCACTTGACACGTAAAAGGACAAATTGTCTTAATACTGTTTTCTCAGCCTACCCTTCTAAAATTATGCGGGATACACCGTGAAGCAGCTAGCGGGAAAAAATGTCCAAAAAAATCTATACATATATAAACTAACATACTGAAAAGCACTTTAATATAGCAATATATTTCAAACATTCACGCGCGTCGAGATTATCCGTTACTCCTCTCGGAAACACCGACGGCGCCAATATTTGGACTTTGTGAATGCATCCCATATCAAATTCTTATAAATACAACGAGAAACATAGTTGAATAATTTTTATAAAAAATATTAAAAAGGATTTTAAGTTTTTGTATAATAAAAATAAGGGTGGTAATTCTTTGAAATGTTTATATATTTTGATACGATCTTTGGAAATCGTAATGTAAGTCACGCCTCTCCATGTCACCTCGTTTGTCACTATCGACAGTACAACGTGCGGTTTTTATATGCAAGGATAAGCTAGGAGGCAGTGGTGAATATAGGCTTGTTTAGTAAATAAAAAAAAATATTAGGTGTTGAGTTCCACTACTGAACACTATTGTGTTCCACTATTATTTGCCTCAGAGTTCCGTGAAATACGGAGACGGAAGTCTCTTAATCGGGACATTTTAAATTTTCGTGTCTAAATCTTAAAACTAAAAATATTTCACTCAAACTTACTTACGTTAAAATTACAACAAACTATAAATTCGATTAAAATATAACATAATAGACAATTAAATAACTTGTTAAATACACAACATTTTTTCTCAAAAAAAATTACAGAAAAGGTTACATAAACATAGCATATGTGGTCACGTGATAGTCACGTCGCCAGCAATGGGCAGCATGGGCAGACTCGACCGGATCATTTCCGTTTCGCACTTACCATCAGGTGACCCGAAGGCTCGTTTGCCTTGTCTTTTCCATAAAAAAAATTATCAATCTTTATACAGCTAGTATACATTAAGGGTACATACAAAAATACAACAAACATTTCTACAACCGTCTCATAGTCTATAATATAAATTATACGAAAAAATATCGTCCCCACATTTGCATACATGCACGTTGAATTGCAAATTTCAACTGCATGAGAAACGTAATCGTTTCGTTTCATTATTTTAACAACGCTGTCTTTTTTACCTCACGAATATTTTAAAAACCATCTATACATAAATAATATACAAAATCGAAAGGTCACTCACTCATACACTCATCACGAAATCTCAGAAACTGCAAGTGTTACGAGTTCAACATTTTTAATGTAAAAGTAATTCAGTGTATTGAATTAATAATCGTGTTGGTAAAGCGGGCGAAGCCGCGGGCTGGTCGCTAGTATATATTTGTATATTTATAACTCTTAACATGCTGAGTGACTCACAGACCACGCACAGACACAATTATTAAACTTTTTTTTTCATTTAATGCATGTATAGGGAGTGGAGGGGAGCGAATTACTAAGAGAGGATTTTTTTTTAATTCGGCACGGAAAATAACAAAAAATGTCATTTTACGTCTTAAAATTAACACAAACGCTACTTCAGCTTCACGCTGTATCCTACAAACGGGATATAGCGTTACAAATAAAAAAAGCAAAGAAAAATCTTATCATTATTAAACTAACGCTAAGATAAAGAACATTAGAAAGTAAAAGAAAAACATATTTGAATGATAAACAGTAAGAGCTACGACTTAAAAGACTTAAATTAATCAAATAACTTAAGTCACTCTAATGATGCATGTCCGTAATTAACATATGCACAGACCACCATGGCGGTTGTTTTATATTCAAATTTGTTTTAAGTAATCATTTTAATTGGCCAATAGATATTCTGTACGCGTTTCTATGACACCTGAGGGCGTCGTATATTGTATTATGATATTGCTCGTTCTGTATAGGCAAGTTCTATTGTTTTATAGAGGAGGGGGCCGGGTGGGCCGTGCCCACCCCACCATAACAATTAAAACAAACCGGACAATCGCGAGTCGGGCTCGCCCAGTGAGGGTTCCGTGCAAAAATTGGAGGTATCGAGCGGTTTCTGCAATATAATCTTAGCATAGCCAGAGCTCTTTATTTGATACCTCGCTTGAACTAGCGACTTAGCGAGAAATTTTGCCCCCCTTTTAATGCTATAATTTTTTTACCTGTAAGTGCTAACGGGCAAATTTCGTAATTATAGGTCCACCGGAAGTACCCTATTAAGTTTGATTCCCTTTATAGTGTCAGTGTTAGGAGCAAGGAACCTGAATCGACACATTGCGTGTTGAGAGGCGAAGCTCAAAGCGAAGTAGTGTAAATAATTTCCTTGACTAAGAATCTCAGAACTACAACTACTAGAACTTACAATCGTAGTGTTAAAACACTCCGTTCCCCACTTTCTGCCGAATTTTGGAGGCATTGCGTGTTGAGTGGCAGAACTCAACGCCGCGAGGAATGATTATATTTAAATTATTTTCACTTCTTTGTTTTTGAAGACACCTAAAGCTCACAGTCTAAATTCAATAAAAAAGGCAAAAAGTAAAGAACTATTTCGTTTGGCATTTGCCATAGCTTGCGCTAGTTTGCTTAACCTATTCCGGCTATATGAAGATGTAAAAAATAAAGGCTCGTCTTACTGTAAACGCAACAGTTGTTCGTTCGAGTCCTATTCGAGGGAATGAATTATTTTAATTTTTATCGCTCTGGTAACAAAGTAAAGCGCGGCGTTGAGTTTCGCCACTCATTCTGCAATGTTGCAAAATTGGGCTAAAAGTGAGGTCCTAATACCTACTAGTTCCTCTATATCTAATCTTGCTGTATGCGGAATACAGCGTAAAGTATATAAAATTAAAAGATAGCCGAGTTTTACGAGGCATTGCGTGTTGAGTGGCGGAACCTAACGCCTAGCTTTTGCTTTGGTACCAAAGTGAAAAAAAATAAAATATTTAAAAAATATTTCATTCCCGCGAGTGGGATCAAATCCACAACCGTCGCGTTACAGTCACACATAAAAATACATAAGAAATTGTTGTACGATCAGTTTACGCAATTTCCTCAGCTATTTAAACATTCAGTAAACACATGAGATGCTAACCGAATCACAATTATGCTCTAAAAGAGCCGACTCCATACAAATTTATTAATTAACACGCCGCCCGCGGCTCCCGGGCCGCCTCTTGCTACCTTTTAAAACGTATTGAGACTAAATATTGTATTATTATAGTAACTACTTATTACTAATACAGCGGTCTTATATTTGAAACGTGTCTAGGTTAGATGTTAGCAAATACTAGCGACCCACCCGCGGCTTCGCCCGCTCAATCAGCTGTTTTGTTACGCCCAAATAAAATACAAATTCTTTACATAAATTGAAATCTTCGTTTTATTCTGATATCTTTATTACTGTAAAGTTTAATTTAAATCCGTTTTGTAGTTTTTGCGTAAAAGTGGAACAAACATCCATTTTCACGAACTTTCACATCAATATTTATTAGTAGTATACATACAAGTGTAGCTGTAATGGGTACCTTTGGGTTCGAATCGAAGGTGATAAATTGTATAAAAATGTGTAATGAGATTCTTTTTTTAAATCATCTAATGTATGGTAATGTTGTGAAAAGGAAAGTCATCGTGACGCAGTAGCAAAGCGTCTGATTGTAACCACAACAGTTGTGGGATCGATTCCAGCTCGAGGGAATTAATTATTTTCATTTCCTTGCTCGCTGATAAATATACAAAATGTGATGTTGTGTTGAAGGAAATTGGTTAATGGAAACACTTGGACAACAAAACACAAGAGCCATCTTACCTATCTAAAAAAATACCCTAAAAAGAAACAAAAAAAAGGTGTTAGTTGAAAATTGCTGGAAGTTGTGTCAACATTGAATGATTTCCACGGAATTCATTCTAGATGATAATTATCACGGAAACCACGAGAAATTTCGAATATGCCCAAAGGAAGTATATCAATTAGGCTAAATATGGAACCGGCTTTTTAAATTAGCTTTGTAGCGAACATTCTTCTAACGAACGCTGGAGTATCCCACGATACAACCCAAACGCGACTATTTATCTGTTAATTATTATATTTGTTTAACAATGCCAGAACTATGTTCTCACACGTACATGGAGATGGTGGTGGGTTCGAAAACTATTCGAATTTATGTTAACCAAATAAAAAATTAAGATTCACGCTAAAAAATAATCATGTAGATGCAGAGTGAAACCAACCGCACTCGAGATATAATCTTTAATTAATTTTAATTTAATTTGCCTTTTCTCGATTTGAATTTGAAGAATAATTCAAACTACAAATAATAATCTATATCTAAAAACCATTTTTAGCTTCACGCTGTATCCCGCATGTAGCAGGATAGGAAAAAGGAACCAATTGTAAAGACTAGTCCCCACTTTCCGTCGATAGCAACTCCAGGCCTTACCTCGGCACCAGAATTACACGTTTCCTTGCCCCATCACTGGCCTTAAATATATTAATTTCACCATATAATCATTATAAAATTATCAAAATAATAAAATCATAGCCATATTAAATCATGTAACCACCAAAGGCCAAGTCCCTCTTTAACTTACTTATTTTATTACCTAAATCTTCATTCAGGTCGTGTGTTGCGTAAAAAACATATAAAGAAAAAACTAAACTCATAAGATTTTTCTTTTTTTTTGGTCTCACGCTATATCCGAAGATATATCCGAATATAGCAGGGTAAGCAGAGGGAACCTAGTGTTAAATCACTCAGTTTGAATTAAAACATTTCTATTCCCCATTTTCCGCTGAATTCTAAAGGCATCGTGTATTGAATGGTGTAACTTAACAACGCGTTTTACCTCGACACCAAAGCGAAAAAATATTTAAATAAATATTTCATTTCCACGAGCGGAAATCGAACCCACAACCTTTCCCGTTGTCACATACTTGTGCACCTGTGCCACGACTGGCTTCTCATCTATATATTAATTATATTATTTGTATCTAAATATAAATATGTAAGTATAAGTATTTAATGCTTAACGTAATTAAACACGTAACGTCGAACGGTGGGAGTAAACACGGCGATATTTTAAGAAGGCTATCAATCGGCCAGTCAACTGAAATGTTGGATTGCTCGGCTTTGTGGTGTTCCGGCAACTCGTTTTACTATTAACTAGTGGTTTTGGTCATTGACTGAGTTGAGGATGTGTTGTTGTTGGGTTATATGTTGTTGTTGATTGTTGAACTTTTATTTGTTGATACTAGTTATTGGGTTTTTTGATGAGCTTTTCATAGAAAATTGAAATATATTTCTTAGAAAATAGAAATTTTAATAGAAAAAAAAACAATGTCAACAAAATGAAGTGTAAGAAAGGCTTATAAATGATGGTGATTACATAAAAAAATATATAAATTTGTCTGCTATAGAATTTATAGTGACATTATTTTTATATAAGACCGCTATATTTAGTGCTAATTATATTATATACTTTAATTGCATTTGAGCAACATGTTATAGAAGTAACTTTACAATATTTTGAAAATACAGTCTATGTGCTGATTGAAAGTATTTTAAATTTATTTTTAAATTCCTAGCTGTATGCAAGTACATAAAATTTTAGCGACATCTATTATCCAATAGCAAAACCTATATAATAGATACTTTCAACTGTTTTCCAATTGATGGCGCTAGTGTAGTTTTTTTTTTCATTTTTTAATACATTTGTAAAGAAATAGTTATATTTTAATGATTTTTTTTTGTAAATGTAAGCTACAATATAAATTTGAATAATGTTTGCTGTCAATATAATTATTTATATAAAATTATTATTTGAAAAGTAAATATAACGAACTGGCAGCACTCTTTTCAACCATTTTTCTTTCTTGACGTGCTGTCAAACAATCAAAACAGCACGTGTAAAAATGCGTATTGAAACTTGTTATTTCTGCTCCTCCAGGATATATCCTGGTCATGGCATACAATTTGTGAGAAACGATTGCAAGGTAAATATTAATTGACCAAATATCTTTTTAATAGTAATTTGTTTTACACAACTTTTTTCTGTATTGCTTTAACCGTACGTAATATCATCAGATTTTCAGATTTTGCCGATCAAAATGCCATGCAGCGTTCAAAAAGAAGAAGAACCCACGTAAAACTAAATGGACCAAAGCTTACCGTAAGACTGCTGGCAAGGAATTGGCTATTGATCCATCATTTGAATTTGAGAAACGTCGCCATGCACCAGTGAAATATAACAGAGAACTATGGACAAAGACCATAGAAGCTATGAAGAAAGTGGAGGAAATCAGACAGAAGAGATCAAACAATTATATTATGCAGCGATTAAGGAAGGGACGTGAAGTAGAATGGCAGAGGGATGTCAGAGAAGTTCAAAGAGATATCTCTCTCATCAGGTATGTTTTAAACGTCATTATATTTTGTTATTCCCTGTAATTATATTTAATATTTTATAGTGAAGTTTGTAATTAGTTTACACTATTGCACAATTAAATACAACAACATAAACAACATTTCACAATAGGAACTATTGAGAACTTAACTTCACACTTTATTGTTAGGCGGTGTATTCATAGAAAATGTAACTAAAAATGCCATGTTTTTGAGTGATGAACATGATACAGCACTTTGTCTGGTTACTAGAATGAGAAAATAGATATATTAAATATTTGCTTGAGTGGGAAACAGATCCACAACCTGTCTCCTTTACATGCATATTCACAAGGCGATGACTGGCCTCAATGATATTTCAAATTTCACAGTATTAATTGTATATATAATTATTATTTACTAATTTCATAATATTAAATGTAATTATTACCTTTCCTAGTAGAAGATATACATAAATGTATAATGAAAATTAAATGTAATTTTTTCTAAAATGTAAATCTTAATATAAACCTTCAAAATGCAAAAGGTTGTGTTTAGTTTTTTATACTAGATATATATATTTTTCGTAATCATCTTCATCCATTCATGTCCTTATATCATCAGCCATAGTTTAATACATCATCAGAAAGTTGCCAGTGTCTTATTGCAATACTTTGCTATATACTTTACAAAAAATTTGTAGCAAAAACCCATGGCATATGCTATAACTTAATTTAATTTTTTTTTTATTTTCAGATCACCAGCTGCAGGTCTGAAACAGAAACAAGCCGAAGAAATGGAAGTTGAACCTGAAACTATAGAAGTTGTCGATGCCAAGGGAAGGAAACAAGTGATAGAAGCACCTATCATGGTGCCCGCTGTGGGGGAGATGATAGAGGAGGGAGGAGATGTGGAACTGTAATTGATTAGGAAATATAAGTTTTACGCTAATATACATACTTGTTTTATTTAAAAAATAGCCCACATGATGCTTTATATGTTTAAACATATTGTAATTACCAAAATTCAAAAAAATCTTTGTTTAAATTATAGCTTGTGTGTTATTCTGATGTATAAGCTACTATTAAGTTTCATCTAAATCTGTTCAGTAGTTATAACGTGAAAATAGAACAAAAATCCATATCTTCACATACTTTTGTTTCGCTTAAAGCTATATTATAATATTTATTCGAATTTGTCTTAATTAAATTAAAGATTTAGTGTTGGACTAGAAAATAAAATATAATTCAAAGCAACAAACCAAATAAAAGATTAATAAATGTTTCTCATTCTCATAGTGAACAATTAGGGAAAAATTTATGAGTTTCACCAAAAATATAATGAAATAGAATTGTACATTTGTTTTGATGAAGTTTATTAAAATTAGTTCAGTTTATAGTTTCAAAGTTACATAAAACTGCATTATGCAGTTACCTTAAATATTTGGTCACAGTACTGTAAGGGAAGGAAAAGTTGTGTATCATAGGAACTTAATCTTCAAATATTATATAATCTATTGACTATCTATACAAGGTTTTTTTTAAAATACGATATACTGTAATATGATTCATGGTGACTGTGGGTTAGCGGCTGACAAGAGCGAGTGTTGCAGGTTTGATTCCCCCTTGAGGCTTTGATTATATTTTATTTTATTTAGCTTCGCAACCTATCTCTTGCGCGGTAGCTAAAATGAGCAGAGCAGAGCTGAGCAGCAATGGTTACGGTTTATTAGATCCTATCTCTCTCCAGTCTTTAATGCTATATAAAATATGTAGCTGTATAAAATAAAATAGTATTAATAAGAATAAAATGTATTTATAAATATTTTTTTTTGCTCATTTTATACTAAGTAACAGGGAACAGTCGTGGTGCATCGGCCGGGGCACAATCATGCGATTATAAGCCGACAGGTTATGGATTCGATCTCTCGCTCTCATAACGAGGCAAAGAATGGTGTTGAGTTCCGTCTCTCTAACTACCAACGGAGTGCTTTAACAAGATTCAGGTTTCTCTTTAGCCTAGCCTGCTATATGAGGGATACAGCGTGAAGTAAAAAAAACATTATTAATTTATAGCGAGATTAAAAAAAATCAAGTTGCAAAAATTACTTTAGCGCGTTCATATCACGTATACGCCAATAAATATGATGAAATCGAGGAAAATATTTACATTTCCCATACAACGTCGTCCCCTCTAGAGTTTAAAGGCAAATTCAAAGAATATCGTATCGATACATAGCAACCTATCTAACATATAAGTAACTTAGTACTAGGAACTTAAAAATATTAATTTGTTTGTTATTGCCTAATAAGTCGCGAGTATTTCGTCAACTACAAAATAGTGTAGTTAATATAAATAAAGTATTGATTTCCAACGCCACCAATACCTTAATCCCCTTAGATGTACAGACAGGGGTTGAAAACTCTGGGAACATACTACGAAAAACAGTAAAATAAAAACAATATTTGCCATTCAAAACAAAATTCAATACAGCGTCTTTGGGATATCTAGAGATATTTTCGGGGAAAAAGAGATTATCCTTAGTTTCCAAATGATCTTTTTGTTAAAAAAAATGTTTTTTTTTTATTTTCAGGTTTCATTTTTTGTGATTAAATTGCAGGTAGCGCCTTTGCTCATCTTATCTCATTCTTACGCTCATGTACGGCATTTTATTTAACTAGATCTAGAATATAGAATATACCTTATACCTATATATCGAACCCTATATACCCTATATAGGGTATACCCTATATACCCTATATACCCTATATAGGGTATACCCTATATACTCTATATAGGGTATACCCTATATAACCTATATAGGGTTCGATAACCACTTGAGGAAATGAAATACTATATATTTTCATTTCCTTACTCTGGAACGAGGTAAATCGCCACTTTCGTTCAATATGCAATACCTCCAGAATTCCGCGAAAAATAGGGAGCGGAATACCTGGAAATACATGCAGGTTTTGCCTACCCTGCTATGTGCGGGAAAGTTAAATTCGATACCTATCGTACTTGATTATGAATAATATATCAATGTAAAATATCAATTATTTATTTATTTTTACAAAAAAAAAGAGATTTGCAAAGGTTTCCTACACCTGTTTAATCCAATTAGTACCGGTAGCATGTCTAGATTAAGCACCCAGTCTGTTTCCCTGGCTCGTTGTAACAGTTCACTTCTGTAATTCAAAATGGCCGTTTACTCTTACTTAATTAGTACATTAGTGGCTGTCGTGTCTTACATCGTATACCAAAAATACTCAAATGTCTATACAAGTTTCATTTCTAAACCTGACAAAAGATATGATTATATCATCGGTAAGATTGATTTGTAGACTGGTGTCTTCTCATTTTTATTTTCTTTTTTATATTGAGATATATTATGACAATATATAACTAAAATAAAGTTTTTGAAGCATGTGAAATTTGTTTTGAAATAAAAAAAAAAAACAAATGTGTTTGAAGGGAAATTTAGAAATTAAATTCTGTTGGAATATTACATAATATGCCAGGTTTTTATTTATGTGCACCGACAAGATCGAGATCGTCGTAGCGCAGTGGCACAGCATTTTACTTTAAACGTGACTATTCGAGGGTTCGATTTCGACGTGGAAGAAAGAGTTATTTTCATTTCCCTGCTCTGACAACAAAACAAAGTTTTCCACGTTGCGCTGAGCAAGTAGCAAAAGGATTAGATATCTCAATAAAAAAATTCTGGAATTCAAATTAAATTTTTTATTATTTATGCGTCTCAACTAGAAGATTTTTTTTTTCAGTCGGTGCTGGAACAGCAGGATGCGTGCTCGCAGCCCGTCTCTCAGAGGATCCCAACTTGAAGATATTGTTGGTGGAAGCTGGAGACCACATGGGCTACTTCACCAAGATACCGCTGGTGTCGACCGCAGCACAGCAAGGCGACAACGACTGGTCAGTGCACGCGACTTCACAGAAATATTCATCTTTTGGACTGCACAAACAGGTATTATCAAACTTACAAACAACTTAGTTGGTGCCAGCCATAAAAATAGAACACACGAGTATCGAATATGTCCAAAGAAGCGAACTATAATTTAATAATCGACACCAGCTCCAAAATCGCGGATTTGAAATAGTAAATAGTATCAATAAATATGTTAATATTTTTTCACTTTTTTTTATTTATTTTTTTCCACACAAAGCAGGGTAGGCAGAGAGAGAGCTCTCCTTTTCAGAAAGGCGAACGCGGAAGCATAATTAAATTTATGCTGCGGAGTTTTGGTCCAGGGAGAAACATCACATATTGAATGATTGCAGAGTGAAGTGAAAGTGAAGTGAGCTTTTATTAGGCTACAAGTACCCGCGTTCATTAATTTGTTCCTACTTCTAAAATAATTATAAATAATTATGTAAACGCGACTGGTGGTGGGTTCGATCTCCACTCTAGGAAAATGAAATATTTATTTAAATTTATGTTTTCATTTCTTCGCTCTAGTGTCGAGGCAAAGCGCGGCGTTGAGTTCCGCCATCTCAATAGACAATACGTCAATTGGCAAATAAACTGAGTGGATTAACACTAGGTTCCGTCTACCTAGCCTTTTGTGTGCGGTATACAGCGTGAGGCTGATTTAGTTTCAAACATGAATAATAATTAATAAGTGAAATTATTAAGAATATATACATAAGTTTTTTTTTTAGGTTCCAATTATTCCACGAGGTAAAGGTCCAGGAGGTTCCAGCCAAATTAACTTTCTGCTCCACGGTTTTGGTTTGCCTGAAGACTTTAATAGATGGTCAAGACTTGGTTTCAAAGGATGGACCTTAGAAGATTTAAAACCATACTTCCTAAAAGCATTTGGAACTGTAAAAAGCGAGTTTGATTCGGATTTTTGCCCACCAAAAGGATTTTGTTCTGAGGTGAGAAAATATAAGTGTAGAAGGGAGTGAATTTTCATTTATTACATTTTATATATTTTTTTTTAAGAAAGCTAAAGGAATAGTTGAATGGAAACAATTTTTACTTTTTATATTAGTAAGCATTTAAATTCTATCGTCCAATATATAAATTATATGTACATTTTATAATATTTAATAATAACGCCAAAAATGCAATATATATTTTAGTGGTATATTATATGTTTACTACAATTTTCAGGCACCAATGAAGTTGAAGCTCATTGACGAAGAAAATGAAATGATGAAAGTTTTCAAACAGGCATCGTCGAGTGTTGCAGACAAACATACATTGTTTAGAAAAGCCACAGCGAATGTTCGAGACGGTAACAGGTTCCAAGCTTTCGACGCGTACCTCAAGCCGGCACTGAGAAGAAAAAACTTGCATGTGCTGCTGAAGACCCAGGCGATTTCGGTAAGTTTTATTTAAAAAATATATACATATATATATATTTTCTTATAGATGGAAAAAGAAAATAGTACTATGAAACTTCGTTATTTAGTTTTCGTCTAAACGTTTCATGTTGAATGGTAGAAATCAACACCACGTTTTATATTAGTAGAATGTCCCAAGTGGAAATTGAATCCAAGACAATCAAGTTTGCCTTCAGAAGACATCTCGCTGAGCCATAATGGCCTTAACAAAAATCACTTTGTACTTTTAATGTTTATTACTAAGCTATATGGTCTACTCCATCGAAGTGGAATGGAGAAAATGGAGTGGCAAAAAAGCAGACAGACTGACGAACATAAGTTAAAAATAAAATATTAACTCAGCTTCAAGATGTATCTCGCAGCAGTAGCAGAGTAGGCGTAGTGGTCTGACACTTCGTTCCACATTTTCCACCGAATTCTAGAGGTAATACGTGAATAAATGAAAATATATCCATTTTTTTTGTTATGATGTTATATTGAAATAATAAATAAATAATAAAAATTTCATTAACGTGGGCGGGGATTGAACCTATTACACGTTCCACGTTTACAATCACACCTGTGCCGACTGGCATTAAAAAAGCTTTTTAACCGTTCTGGAAGTTAAAAGTAAAAACGTAAGTTTAATTTTAGATCAGATTTGTAAACAAAAAGGCTACTTCACTCTACATATTACAAGACCATCGCGATTTGGACAACATATTCGTTAAGAGAGAGATCATTATAAGCGCTGGTGCCATTAAAACACCACAGTTGATGATTTTATCGGGGATTGGACCTAAAAATTTAGTCAAAAGGTATTATTTTGAAAGAAATTATGTAATAAACTTTATATATACTTATTCAGTTTTACTTCACACATTCGCTGTATCCCGCACACAGCAGGTTAGGCAGAGGGAACCTAGTGTTAAGACACTCCGTTCCGCACTTTCTACCGAATTCATTTGCATTGCACGTTGAGTGGCGGAACTCAACGCCGTGCTTTGCCTCGAAACCAGAGCGAAGAAAATGAAAATATAAATTTAACTAAATTTCCTGGATCGAACCCAAAACCAGTTGGTTGTCACACTTTGTGCCCTTGCGTCACGAATGGTCTCTATATACAACCTTATGATAAATCATTACAATCTCCGCCTTTGGCACATTTATAGTCACCGCATGCTGTAAGTGGCGCCGCTAACGCCTCTTGTAATTTCTTTCTTTTTTTTTTGAAAGCTGACTTTCTTTTTCATGGTGCGCAGAGGGAATCTAATGTTTACACACTCCGTCCTCCACTTTCCAAAAAAATTATGAGGCATTGCGTGTTCAGCGGTGGAGAATTCTACGCCACGCTTCGCCTTATTACCAAAGCAAATAAAATAAAATATTAATAGATAATAATTCATCCCCTCGAGTGGGGATCAAGCAAATACCACAACAGTCGTGTATAAAGTCACACGCTTAAGCCACTGCGCCACGAGGGCCTTACTTCTATACTTTTCAAAAAGAAAAACGGCTCTCAGGACTTGTCGTAATAATTTTGTCCTTCTTTTTTAGGCTCAGGATAGATCTTATATCTGAAAATGAACGTGTCGGTCGAAACCTCCATGACCACATGAACATGCCTCTTTACGTCAGCATCAAGAAACCAATCGGCATCACTCTGGCCAAAGTGTTCAGTGTTTCAACTTTAGTGGACTATTTTTGGTATAGAACCGGTAAGGTGAAGAATTACTACTTTAAATTCTTTGAGGCGAGACTGGTTGTGGGTTCGATCCCCACTCGAGGAGATGAAATATTAACTTAAATTTATATTTCCATTTCCTCCCTCTTATTAACTTAACTTATTTACTTAACACTATTTCTTATGATTTTTTATCCTTGTAGGTTATTTAGCGTTTCCACCGGTCGCCGGCTTGGAGTACAGAAATACTTCGGCTTTAATGCTGTTCTCGATGGGCTCAGCCAGTGAGAGACTGTTACGTGATTTATCCAACTACAAGTCTAAGGTATATTGAATACAATATATGACTGTAACGCGACAGTTGCGGGTTCGTTCTCCATTCAAAGAAATCAATTAATATTTATCAATATTTTAATTTCTTCCCTCTAGCGCCAAGGCAAAAGCCCGGCGTTAAATTCCACCACTCAACACGAAATTTTCGAAACACGAAAAGTTCGGCGGCAAACGGAAAACGGAGTGTCTATAACGGTCCCCTACTATGTGCGTGATACAGCGTGAAGCTGATTTAACTTTTTTACAGAGTATTTTTTTATAAATTAATATTAACAGGTATTTAGAGAAACATTCCCTTTCCACAACGACACCAGCAAAGAGGGCTTCATGTTTCTGGCAACGTGCGTACGACCGAAGAGCAGGGGCACTGTCTCGTTAAGAGATTCCAGCACCACTATTCCAGTCGTGGTCGACCCTAATTACTTACATCGGGATTATGATGTTAAATGTATGATAAAAGGTTAGTTTATATACGAAAATGTTAATATAGGAATTTAGTTTTTGAACTTTTCTAGCTTCACTATGTAACCCAGCTCATGGCAGGGTAGGCAAAAGGAACCTCGGAACATTGTTAAGACACTCCGTCCCCATTAAGGCACTTCTGGTCTAGAGACCAGAAGTGCCTTAATGGGGAAAATAGATTTTACACCGAATTCTGGAACTGAACTTTTTTCTTTTAGAATTTTTGTCTACTATATTGTAAAGACACAGCTTGTACAATGTGTGTATAGACTTTTGAATATAGATAGACCTTTAAATATAGATATAAAATCCCAGAGATATATAAAATATTCATGCTTATCATATAATGATCTATGCTTACTGACAATGAAACTCACAACTGGCTGTAAAGTTTAGTAGAAAATTCGTTTCTTTTCTTAATTAATTAAACAAAGACATAAAAAAAGCATATTTTTTATGCTATTTAGTGAAAAGCTTCAACTTATTTTAAATAAGTGAATGTAATTATATCTTTCAGCAATCAGGCGAGCGGAGAGGCTGCTATCAACCAAACCGTTTCAAGATATAGGCGCAAGAATCCATTGGCCGAGACCAGAACGATGTCTCACTTTTTGGAACTACACAAAACTCGACCAAATGGGGCTGGTTCGGCGGAGGAAAAAGTAATAATGTTATTGTTACTTCATTACACTTATTTTTTAGGTTCTGGCTGTAGTCAGAGAATAGCTAGGAGCCTACGGACAGAAACTTGGGCGCAGTGTTAAAATACTCCGTTTTCATTTAGACACTGCTGTTCCCTACTTTCCGCCGAATTCAGCAAGCACTGGGTGTTGAGTTGCGAAACTTAACGCCGCGCTTTTTCTGCTGCTCGTGTCATTAAAATGACAAAATTAAATATAACATAACCCCGAGAGGCAACCTGTCACATAAATGTGCATAGGCGGCATTGTCGCTCAAAAAATATATTAACATCAAACGTCAAACTTGGTTGCCGGTTGTGGGATTGGATCCACAAACGTATGATTGATTGTTTTTTTTATTTTTCCGCTTTGGCAAGACAAAGTGCGTAAGTGGGAAGCTAAAAAAACTTGATTCATGCTGAATTTAATTTAACCTTGAATGTCTGACTAAACGAAAAAATTAGTATAGTACGTACATGCGAGTATGTATATATTAAAATATATTGTTAATTTTGTGTGCAGAATTTTAACAAACATCCATAGATTAATCTTTTTTAGAGCAAAGATGCAACAACAATCAAGTAAACCCATAAAGGAGGTTCCAAAATTAAAACCAAAAATTCATAGTCCTCCCGACATATACCTAGAATGTCTGTTAAGAGAAGTCGCTGTCACTGGGCACCACGCAGCTGGCACCTGCGCTGGAGGACAAGTCGTTGACAGTGAACTCAGGTTTGTTTACGTATAGCTCTCTTTTCTCCTTTTCTTTCGAATTTTAAGTAAATAATAGAAGTAACAACTTAAGCTTACTTTTTTCTGATTCACGCTGTATCACGTGTATTTCAGCAACCTAGTGTTAAGACACTCCGTTCTCCACTTTACGCCGAGTTTTTGAGGCATTGATGCGATTGATGATTAAATGGCGAGGCTCAACGCCACGCTTTGCCTTTTTATCAGAGCGAAGACATGAAAATATTTATAATTCCTTCCGATCCTTCCGAGCGGGATCGAACCTTGTGCCACTGCGCCACGACGGCCTGAAATTAGCACTAAAAGTAGTTAAAAAAGTATTGAGTAAAATTAAAAGTTAATTTCCTCATCCCAGAGTTAAAGACGTCCAAGGCCTAAGAATAATGGATGCCAGCGTGTTCCCTTCTCCAATATCGCTGTACCCCAACTCCGTTATAGTTGCTATGGCAGAAAAAGCGGCGGATCTAATACGAAATACTCCTTTAGTTACATAAATAAATATAAATAATTGTTTGTGTTCTAAATTGTTTCATTTCTTTAAGAACTACATAAATTATCATAGAACAAGTACTGGTGAAACCAGATTTTTTTAAATTTGTACGTCTTTCAATACAGTCTTATTTATTTCTTTGGCTATTTTTTTGCTCCCTCTTTGGAAAAAAAATCTTCATGACGTCTTTGTTCGTGTTCTCAGTTAACGATAACAGAAATTAAAGGTTATTATAAAAACAATATTAACAATAAAAAGCCTATTGAACTGTTCAAAAATATTTACAGGATTAAAAAAAATTGGAATTGGTATTAATAGAATTTTATGCAGGTTAGCTGACAGTTTATGTAATAATTAAGCTGTAGCATTAATATTAATAAGAGCAACTGTAAAGTTTCTTGTAGTGATGAAAGAGTGGCATCAAAGATTTATGATGGAAAAGTGAATGCTAAGAGAGATAGGGGGAAACCTCGGTTGACCTTTGACAACAAAGTATCAAAGGTACTGGACGAAGATCACGTAAAAAGCATAAGAACCCCTCGGGGGGCCTGTGAGGTTGATGACAGTGGACGAGGCGAAAGAGGTATGTAGCGACCGTAGCGTTTGGCGCTCCGTTTTCTCTGACTACCCCGCTAGGGATAAAGCGTGAAGTTAAGTTAAAACTGTGGTTTCATTTAAAGAGGTGCTGGCAAAAACTGGTATGAATTATCAATTATCTTCTCTATTCGTTCAATTGTACGTTGAGGTTGTAGTTGTTGTTATTTGGCTCTTAGTTATTATATTATAAGGTCTTGGTTTTTTTTTGTTTACACATCGTAGTTTGCACTTCGCGATGTTAGAATTGTACTTAAGTCAATTTTTCATCTAGTTCCAGATTTCAATCGATCCTCTAAAAATAGAATATAATTATCTACCTTTTGTTTTAATTCTGTGTATTCATCTAACTATTTGCTCATATTAAGTGAAGGTGTGATGATGATGTGTTAAGCAACAAGGGAGGCCGGGCTCGGCACCCTGGAAACTACACAAATAAAAAATTACGCGAACAAATCTATTTCAAGCTAAAGTCGAGCCAAGAATCACCACCTGCAACATCCTTCGCAATAACCTCGAATTACTATTGTATTTCGAGAGATCATTATTGATAGACCTCTATTGCGGGTATACACGGGTGAAATCTCGCTACGTTAAGTGTTAAGACACTCCGTTCCCCACTATCTGCCGAATTCTGGAGGCATTGCGTGTTGAGTGGCAGAACCTAACGTCGCGCTTAGCCTTGACACCAGAGCGAAGAAATGGAAATATAAATTTAAGTAAATATTTTATCTCCTCGAGTGAGGATCGAACCCACAACCAGTCGATTTACAGTCACACTTCGTGGCGCTGCGCCACGACTGGCCTCAATTTTTTTTTTTTTACGTTTTCTAAAAAGACTATTTTTACTTGAAAAATTTATCTTTTCTATTTTTATTTGAAAAAATAATTGATTAACTGTAATGTTGGTAGTTTTTTAAAAGATATAAGAATTAAAAATAATAATAATAATTAAATGTATGTTGTATGTACGAGTGTTGTTCAATAGAAAATAGAATGGACTTCAAGGGCTTGTCGCCATTGAACAACAATATTAATTGAAATATAATAATTAATTATATAAATAATCTTGAAATTATTTCGTATGTCTTGAAATTATTATGTATGTATGTATCGTATTATATCAATTTGTAAATCTTTTGTAAAGTTATCAACAGTTTTTAATGTAAACTATTAAGTTCTCAAATTAAAAGATATCCCAAAATATTATTTTAAATAATGTGCAGCAGGCAATTATAATCTTCAATAAATGCGTAACGATTTCATTTAATTTAAAAATATATAAACTACTGCACCCATCACTTCCCATCATTTAAAATCGTATCGGAAGTTTCTTTCGTTAACCAGAAAATTGGTAAAAATGGGTACTTTCGGCTATTTTCGGCTATATATATATATATATAAGAATATATATATATTAATATATATATAAATATATATATATATATATATATATATATCAAATTGACGCCAAATAGATTATCTTGGCATTAGGCTCTCTTTGCCAACTCTTTGTGTCTTTTATATAACGACTTTGTTATTAAAAAGGTTCTTTCTTACTTTTTAATATTACGCACTAATCACAAAGTGATTTTAATCTAAAATTTGATAAACCAAAAAAAGCCTTGTAAATGACAGCAAAACTTAAGCTTACTTTAATTTTACCAAATACATCATAATCACTATGTACATACAATTGCAGTATAAAAAATTAACAAGTACTTTAATAGTCGTTTTCCCTAAACTTCTAAAGCGAATCAAGGACCTTTTTTGCTTTATTAAATTGGTGTTAACATTACAGACAGTTCAGTTATAAGCTTGTTCTCTGTAGAACCGCACTGGTACTTCGCCATTTTCTTAATGCCAGTCTTAGACGATTTTACAAATTGTGAAAATGATGTACGATTGGATGGTAAAGTGGCCATTGTCACGGGTGCTACAACAGGGACGGGACTGGAAGTGGCGAAGAATCTGGCAAAACGTGGAGCAAAAATCATTATAGCCGGTCGTAATCCTGAAAAACTCTTAAATGCAAAAAATGATATTATAAAAAGTTCAGGAAACAAAAATGTAGACACCGGGACGATGGATTTTGTATCTCTTAAATCGATTCGGAATTTCGCTAATAACATCAACACGTTGGAGCCAAGACTTGACATTTTGATCAACAATATTGGTGCTATTGGGTTAGAAGACCGACTGACAGCTGATAACCTACACCTCATGATGCAAGTTAATTACTTTGGAGCTTTCTTACTAACATTCCTGCTTTTTCCACTAATGAAAGCCTCTGCACCAAGTAGAGTTGTAAATGTGTCGTCTATATCTCTTATCTTAGGATATATTGACATAGACCATATGAATGATGTTGGAAGGTATTCTAATTTTGGACTTTACTGTAACGCTAAGTTAGCGGACGTGCTGTTTACAGTAGAAATGGATAAAAGAATTAAAGGCAGTGGAGTGAATGTTTACAGTATGGATCCCGGCTTAGCAAAATCGGAATTTTTCAGATATTACAATAATACTACATTAAAAACATTTTTTAACACAGGCTTGTCAATAGTTGGTAGGCCTCTACATAGAGTTGCAACAATGCCTGTGTTCTTAGCTGTTGATCCTCGAGTGAAGGACTCTAGTGGAAAGCATTTTCGTGATTGTGCCGAATTTTATAGTAGCTGGTTTGCCAATGACACGGTTCTGTCCCGCAGATTGTGGGAGGAGTCTAAAAGGTTGGTCGGTATTTCTCCTGATGAAGACTGGGAAAATTTATAAGAATATTTTTGTAACAATATCCATATGAATGGTGGATGATTATTTTTGCTCGTTGAATTGTTTTATACAAATTTTTATTAAATACTAAAATAAATAAATGTTTATTTTTATCATTGCTCATTAAATAAGTAAAAAAGTAAAAATATCTTTCAATGTTGGTTTTCTTGACACAAAAAGTATATTCCTTTTTACTTTAACAAATTAGAACAATTATTTAATTTTTACTTTAACAAATTAGAACAATTATTTAATTACTAAAATACATTTTCTATCTATGGAGAAAACAGCGTGAAGCAAAAAACTATATAAACCTATGTATACTTTCTATTTATTTTATTCATAAGAAGTTGCCTTTATATATAAATTAATTTATATTTAGTTGGTATTGTAAACAAATAAATATTTGTGTTCGAAGAGACTCCGTTTTTATAAAAACATCAGCTTAGAAAAAAAATAATTGAAATCGCATAATTATAAGTTATACAATTATTGCAAGAAATAAAGACAAAAAATATATGCATATTTCATTATTTGCTTTTCCTTATTATAAACAGACAGTTTTACAACATACGTATGGGGGCGGAGTATTCAACTTGAAGCGGACAGATAAAAAAAGACGAAGTAACCAATTTTGGTTGTATTGCAATACTAATGGCAGCCTGCGACATCGTCAGCTTAGAAGTTATGACCATATTTTTATCCCAAAATGGGATTACAATGATATTTGAAATTGATTGATTTATGAAAAAAATAATTTACTGCGTAGACTGTGGTGACGCTCATAACGACGCTGTTTTATCGCAGGGAGGGAAGGGAGAAAAAAATCAATTTGAATATGTAAAATGGAAGTAACAATCATCTCCTTTAAGGATACGGTGTCTGCACCAAAATTATAATATTTTTTCGATTAATTTATATTTTTTCGTCAATATAAAACTGCCCACCAAAATGGACAGCCTTCCCTTATTTGTTAATCTCACTCTGGGGGGCCGTTCAAGTATTACGTAAGCAATTTTTTTGCAATTATTGACCCACCCCCACCCCCACTTCCCTAAGTCGTCTAAAATAAGCAATCCTCTTTAGACTTCACCCCTCAGGCTGCAAATAAGCGCCCACGTATATTATATTATAAAACTAATTATTTTAAAGTTATATTTCGTCTACCAAATATAGCCATAATATATAACTTCTGCTTACGTAATACCAGCTAGACCCCCACTCCCCATGTCATCAAAAATGAGCAAACACAAGACTCCCCCGCCCCCCAACAGTGCTAATGTAATACTTGAACGGCCCCTGGCCTTATATTTTTCGTCAAATGGGACAGGCATTTAATTCCTATACGACATTGCAAATTGCCTCTCAAGTTGTACGGAATAATTTACGCGGCATTTTTTCATTTATTATAGTTTAGCTGGACGTGTCCCGAGTACTTAATTTTGAATTTATTTGTAAATACGAATAGACAAAAATCATGTTCTATTAATGTTTTGATATGGCCGTACAACATTAAATTCAATGTACAAACAGATTACTGTACTGTTTTATATACAGATAATTATAGAAGTAATAATACATTATCTCGTGGACGTTTATATTTACATTAGCAGTTTGTCTATTATAGCCCAAGATCCCAGGGCCCCCAGACCTACGTTATTTTAGCACAGCTGAATGTATAATGCGCAAAGTGTGACTGTTAAACCGACTGGTTGTGGGTTCGATCCCTCATCGAGGCGATGAAATAAAAATTTAAATTTACATTTACATTTCTTCGCTCTAGTGTTGAGGCAAAGCGCGGCGTTGAGGACAAGATACAATCAACGCATTCTGCAGGAATCCAGGGCAGTACGCCAGGCAATTAAAAAAATTGGCGGTAGCTTGATATAATAATTATGTCAACTGACAGGCGAATGCCACCTCAGTCTACCCGTGACCACGGTGTTCGATTAAAACCAATCCTGATACTGTGCCGTCAGTGTATATAATGCACCCGTGCAGAAAAGCGTTTCGTTAATCTTACTAATTCTACTTAAATCTTATTACTGAACGGATTTAGATGAAACTTTACTGTAACTTATATAAGTTACAATGCTACAATTTATGTTGAGATGTATAATATGACTATAATATAACAATAAGTTACCATAAACGGGTAAATCCAAGGTCGCCAATAATAGACAAAATGTACCCATATAGGTACTACCTATTACTAACGACTCGCCCGGTCTCGCCCGGCATACAATACGGTCGACAAATTGTGGCAGCCCTGATTCAGGTTTTCTGATCTTTTGAGCACTTGCGAAAAAAACTATTAAAAGTTCTTACTGCATTTCATGTTGAGTGGCGGAACTTCACGCCGCGCTTTGCTTGGCATTAGAACGAAGAAATGGGAATAAAAATATAAATAAATATTTCACTTCTTCCATTGGAGATCGAACTCACAATCAGTCGCATTTACAATCACACTTTGTGCCCCGATGCCACGGGTGGCCTTTATATAAGTAGTAAGTTTAATTTGCACTGAAGCCGCTTTTTTATGTCATTATATTTTTTAAAGGCTTGTATAACTTTTTTAGATGATTTTCAAAATCATGTAAGGAAGAAGTCATTTTTTTTAGCTTTATAGCAGGGTAGGTAGGTGATCCTCCTGGCTTAATGTTATGTCAATCCGTTCCCATTAAGATATTTCTGTTTCCCACCGACTTTCCGCCGACTTTGGAGCCATTGCGTGTTGAGTAGCGGAACTCAACTCAACTCTCGCCACCAAAACAAAGAAATGAAAATATTAAATATTTCATTTCCTCGAGAGGGGATCGAAACCTCAACCTGTCGCGTTTACAATCGCACCTTGTTAATTCTAACCTCACTGCCCTCAAAAACTATGACTATTTAATTAAAAAATATATGCTGTAAAACTTTATTTTTACTTTTACCCAACTGCGCGTCGCAAAAAAGGGTAATGCGTTTATCTGTCTACGTATATTTGCTTGTATTTATGTGGCATTATAGAAACTAATCAAAAATAACCGTTTGAATTATTTTTGCGTCAAATTGCGATCATCACTAAGTATGGAAATTATTAAAATACATAATGACAACCAGACACCGTATTGTCGAATGAAAGAAATAACAATGGTGGAGCTATGTTAAGTGATTTTGTTAATAGGTATTCAAAAATGAATGTATTAAGCATTCTTGCAAACATATATACTTATAATTCATACTTTAGGATTTCGTTAGTATCCTTATGATGTTGAGAGAGAGAGAGAGAGAGAGAGAGAGAGAGAGAGAGAGAGAGAGAGAGAGAGAGTAGCCTAGTATTAGGGGAACGGTGAAATCGGGTTCCAATCCCCACGATATTAACTTCCTCAAAGAAGTAGTAAGATTACTTAGGTATTCAATGAATATATTAACAATTAATTCATTTATTGACTATTAACGTAGCTAAAATGAAACCAAGGACCCCACGTCCGGCTGATATTCGTACTTCTTTCAAAAGTTCATGCAGCAAATTGCTCTGATAGCTCCTCAGCTACAATATGTAACTGTCCGCTGCTAGGCAAAAACATCGTAAGGTACCTTAATCGATATGTCCCTGATAACTTAACTACGAAAATACGTTAAATCATTACTATTTTTAAAACTGAGGTCATCTGCTGATTACCGTATTTTAAAAATTGTTTAGTTTATTATGCTCTTGCCAGTCCATCTTTACATATTGTATTTCCATTTGGGATTTGATGAACAAATTTTTCTTTTATAAGGTTTTGCTCCGACTGTGCATTCTTAAGTTTTCTTATTTTTTGTTATTATTTTTTACTTTATTTTTACACCAACCAACTTCTATACGTTTTTCCTACCTTGTTAGGTGCGGAATAAAGCGTAAAACAGTTTTTTTTATTTTTTTTATGGAATTATAGGCAAAGTAAGAAGTATGGGGAAGTTCAGAGCTCTGAGAGGTAGGTACTAAATTATAATACCCAAAAACAAAATATTTTTAAATTTTCATAAAAATAAATAAAAAAATTATATCTCCCTTTTTTCGTCTTCTCGTCAGCTTTACGCTGTATCCCGGACACGGCAGGGTATGCAGAGAGAACCTAGTTTTACTTAACCCCACTTTCTGCCAAATTTTGGAGGCATTACGTGTTGAGTGCCTTTTTCTTGTCCTGTAATGATATCTCATACGCCCGTGTCTTCTCACCTTCGTTTATAAATCTCACACCTACATCTCACATTCACGTTCAGTGTCCATGTTATTAAATAATATGAAACCCTTTAAAATTATTGACTGTCTGAAACTAAAGCAAATGTGTAAAGTAAAATAATTGCTCACCAGGTTCCAGCAGGCATCACAGACACGATCAGCGTAAGTCGTATTAAATATCCAACAAATAAAAGGAAACCGTAAACAATTACAAACTAACATTTAAATAAAAATTTCATATGCAAAATAAAATATCATACTTCATTCATATTTGTTGATTTATAAAATCCTTCCCATATTGTATGAATTCATCAATCTAAACCTCTACTCTATAGAGGCTCTCCCTTACCTAAAATTATGAAAACCGTAAGAGAGGCAAGCATCAGATCTTACAGCATAAATTATCTTACATACTAATATAAAAGTATAAACTTACATATATAATATAAAAGAAAAGTCTGTAAGTTGGTAATGTATAATTGTAATGTTGAATGAAAGAAAATTTATATTTTTTTGTATAATTTACTATGGAATTCCATATCTATAAGAACAATTGTTTACCATAATGTAAGGCAGTGAGTGCCATTTATTACTTCATTTCATTGAATTTTTCGAGATATAACCTCTTGGTGGAATACCACGCCACCGCAGTACGTTGTCTTGTTCTCGCATGTCGAACAAAAAAAATGAAAATAATTTATTTCCTAAGTGGAAATCAATCTTCGTTTTTACGTGTCAAAAAGTGCTTCATTTTAATAAATAAATAAATCAGCTTCACGCTGTATCCCGCACACAGCAGGGTAGGCAGAGGGAACCTAGTGTTTTTAGACACTCCGTTCCCCACTTTCTGCCGAATTCTGCAGGCATTGCGTGTTGAGTGGCAGAACTCAACGCCGCGCTTAGCCTCGACACCAGAGCGAAGAAATGGAAATATAAATTTAAGTAAATATTTCATCTCCTCGAGTGGGGATCGAACCCACAACCAGTCGGTTTACTTTGTGCCGCTGCGCCACGACTGGCCTCAATTCATTTTAATAAATTTGTTGAAAATCTATCATACTTTGTAATTAAGGCTAACTCTATAAAATCCTAATTACTTACGTAAATGAACTTAGATCCTACTATAAAAAGTATCTTTTAATATAGTCTGTATATAATAAATATATAAAATAAATATTTTTTTTTCCTTAAACTCATTTACAATTGCAAATTAACAATACAAATTGGAATTCTCATCACAGACTAAAAACGTTTGAGGAAGTGCTCTTGCTCCTACTAAGCAGTAATATTTTTTTTTTCAATACCACTATAAAAAAAACTTTGTTAATGAATCAAAATGCTAAAAAAATGTCATTTTTTATCTAAAAAAGACCATACGCAATTATCACTACGTGTCTCTTAAATAGTCGTGAGGAAGTCGCGACTTCAAATCCAGCTCTGGTCTGTAAGGACCGACCAGCAATATATTGTTTTTTAATATAATTTATCTGTGGAATTGAAAATACTTAGATCCAGACCGTTCGACTGCAAGCCTAGGTTCGACTCCCGACGTACTAAAAACTGCGACAGAGTTTTGCCACCCCATTCGTTGTCTCGGTAAAGCCCCTAGAGCTAACAACGTTAACCTCACGTTAAAAAAATATTCTAATACGGGACTTTTCTGTCACGTCGAATTGAATTACGTCACGTTGACCATCAGGGAACACACATTTATTACTAAAGTTAAATAATATTAGTACACCAGTTTTATGATATACAATAAACACGTAGGGCGGAGCAAGGACCACTACTTTTACTAGACAAGTTTCCTATATTACCACTGTTACCATTTCCATTCCGTATATCTGAAGTAAATTTATTGTATTAAAATTGGCAAAAAAATTATAAAACAGTATTTTTTTTAAATGTTTTCATTATAAATAGTTAATAATAATAGAGTTGTTGAAGAGATATTTCATATCTTAGTCAAAAAAACTATTTATTTTTACATTTTGTATAGTATATCAATAATAATTTAACTAATATTATAAATTGAGAGAAAACGTGATAACGTAATAACGTGAGAAAATTGTGAGAACTCAATAGTAGCATCTACAAGACAATTAAATACCGATATAAAAAAATAATAATAACAAATAACGTTGCAGAGCACGTTTATGGTTCTACTTCCTTTTAGCCTTTAGTGTCTATGTAGACGCTGACCTGATTATATTGTCACATTAATTTACAATCAAATGGAACAATGTGTGAAACAAGTGCACGCCTCGATGGAAAAGTGGTTATCATAACTGGTGGCAGCACTGGTATGGGATACGAAGCGGCCAAGAGTATAGCTACCAAAGGAGCCAGGGTCATTATAGCTAGCCGCAACAAAACCAAACTCAGCCGTGCAAGAGATCGAATAGAACAAATTACTGGAAATAAAAACATCAGTTATAAATTACTTGATTTAGCTTCAGTAAAATCTGTTAGAAATTTTGCAACGGATACTCTTCAAACAGAAGAGAGACTTGATGTTCTTATCAACAACGCGGGTGCTGTCGGCTTACCAGATAAGCTCACCGCCGACGGCATCAATCTAACAATGCAAGTAAACTATCTCGGAGCATTTCTTCTCACGTATCTATTGCTGCCTTTACTGAAAAGCTCTGCACCTAGCCGAATAATTAACAGTTCTGCTTCATCAATGTATATAGGACATTTAGATTATGACCATTGGAGCGATATTGGAAGGTATAACGTGATTGAACAAACGGCAAATTCAAAATTAGCTGTAGCTCTGTTTAACGCAGAATTGGATGACAGATTGAAGGGTACCGGTGTAACAGCAAATACTTTTGATCCATTCGTTGTGCGCGATACAAATATATTAGAGAATCTTCCTAATTTAGTTAGAAATATTTCTCAATTGTTTATAGATATGATTGGACAGCCGAAAGAAGACGTTGGAAAACAAATAACGTTTCTAGCAGCAGATCCTACGATAGGGACAGTGAGTGGAAAACATTATAAGTTTTGTAAAACTTGGATCAATCATTGGTTGGTCAGTGATCGAAAGCTTACCAAAGAGCTTTGGGAAAGGTCGAAAGGAATTTTAAATATAACGGCTGAGGAAGATTGGGAGAGTGAGAATTAAGGTTTTATAAATATATTGATTAATAAAATGAAGCTTTATATTTATAGTGATGTATATTTATTAAGTAAAGTAATAATAAGATATCCTTAAGACAAGTAACATGGCATAATGTCTAAAAATATAATGAAAATATCTTTGTGTAAATTGTTTAGTCTAGATATAGACTTAATGTAACTTCAAAAATATCAAACACAATATGATTAAAAACATTGTATATTCATATTTTTTTAATCGCGACCGTTCTTTGGGTTTCTTTATTATAGTAAGCCTGGTAATAATCTTGCACTGTTCATTTTATTTGCCAGCTCGTGGTGAAATCAAAAACTACAGTTTTTTAATGAAATCTGCATATTTTTTAAACACTCTCACACATCGATACTAAATTATTCATTTATTTTATTAAAATATAATTATATTATATTTATATAAGTATTTTCTATATAAGTAACGCGGCTTTGGCCCTTTAGACTACACGAAAATATATTTAAGCGTATTCAAGACAAAATATTAATTATTTTGTTTTGTTTTGATAATTTATTTTATACATACATACTCGTATATTGCACCACAACACGCTGTAACTTTCAATGTTAGTTCCATAACTATAAAAGAGAGAGAGAGAGAAAGAGAGCTGCTAGTAGAACAGTAGGGCCAAAACTTCGTTATTTTATAAAGCCTGAAAGTTTCTGGTAAACACTGGTAAGTACTACCAGGAAATTATGAAGATTGAGTGGTGGTTACTTTAGCAGTCATTAGGTAACTAGGATGCAAAAAATAGTACCTTACTTTCGTTACCTGCGCCACGACTGGCCTTAACCTTCGACATCATCTTTTATATCTGATCAAAAAAGTATACAATTTATATTATTTTTCTGTGCTTGGTTCAATTACTTCTAGAATGTCGTAAAGTGGGAACAGTTCGTCAGAAAAAGTTGTTTTGAATTCAGTTATTTTGGTTTACGGTTCAGATGTTTAAAAAGGTAACGTGACAGTATTATTTTGAGCCCAGTAACATAGAGGTAACTTGAAAAGGTCAAAAGTAGCTTAAAATATATTTTTACGTAAAGTAGTAAGACAAGGTTGCCATATACCTACATCTATACTTAATATAATAAAATACATAATTAATAAATCGGAAGAGTTTGTTTGTTTGTTTATACGCTAAGATCTCTAGAACTACTGGTAGGATTTACTTTTTTTATTTTGTATAAAAATTACGTTCCTCACGAGTGCAGATTGAATCTGTTGGCAAATGTTGGTGGTATGCGGGCGAAGCCGCGACTGGGCCACTTGTATTTTATAACGATACAATAATTATTTCATTTAAGTATAAAAAATTGCCCAAAAATAAAAGCACATTAAATGTATTTTTCTTATCTACATGATATATTAGGCTGATTATCAAATTTAGTTTTATATTAGTGTTGTGTTGTAATAGGTGCTACTTGTATTTACCGACCGTATATATAACGCTCCGATTCGCTTGTTCAGAAATGCTCATTGTTTTAGTTAGTACGTAATAATACAGAGGGGAAGTAGGGGCAGCTTGGAAACATTGGCTATATTATTTTATATAATTATAAAAAAATATTATTTTTAGCATTTTTTTCGTGCTTATAAATATCTATTTTTTTGTGCGGAGATCCATTACTTTTTTTTTTATCTAAAAGCTGAGTAAATCTTCTAGATTTGAATAACACCTTGCGTTTCAGAAAAAAAATATTAACATTTTACAATTATTACTTAGGAAATAGGAAATGGACTGTCCTAAGACTAGATTCCCTCTGCTTATTCTGCTGTGTAAGGGATACAGCGTGAAGCTGAATTTAATTTATAATTGTTCAAGAAATCAAACACCTCGAGGCTTTTACAGAACTTATATTTCTTCCAGAGTAAAATACTATTAAGCTTGTACAATGTCTATCTTAAATTCTAATACAATATGTTATTCTAGATGACCTCTTTCCTCTTCCGCTTCAAGTCTAAAAGTGCATTTCGATTTTTTCTACCACATGAGGCTTCTGATGGTAGTTTTATAAACTTATATTCAAATATATCGTTTAATTAAACAAAGAGCTCGATTTACATTTTTATAATAAACTAGTGGGCGCGCGCAAATTTGCCTGCTTATTTGCACCCTTAGGGGGTAAATTCTAAAAAACCATGAAACACGTGATCAATAAAATATTTTTAACAGCCTAAATTTCAAATTTTATAAAAATCGGTGACGATTTAAAAAAAATCCATACAAACTTTCAACCCCTATCTCATCGCTTTAGGGTTAAAATTTTTCAAAATCACTTCTTAGTGGATGTCTGATTATGAAAATAAACATCTGTCCAAATTTCTCGTTTGTACGCACAGCGGTTACGGCTGTGCGTGCGTCTTACCTCAGTCAGTCAGTACATGTCCTTTTTTATATATATATAAAAGGACATGTCTTTTATTTTCTATATATATATTGAAGATAAAAGAAGAAGATAAATTATTGTAAACCTATAAATATAAAATCATTACATTATTATTTCATTTTCATATTAACTTAAAGCAGCAACAACTACTTACATAATGTCGTACATGCTTACGGACATATATCTAGAAAAATCTAATGTATTTTACAAATATCATAACTTAACTTATAATCATTCATCTATCTACTTTTTACTTAGGAAAATAACAAATCTATCTAATAATGGTAATATAACTAAAACAATGCCAAAGAAATAGAATTTTATAATAGTTTTTTAACTTAATTACTCTATTTAACTACAATTAAATAATATTCCAAACAAAATTATAGTCATGTTAAGCTTAAATTTTTAAATAAATCATAATATATTACATACTAAATCATTATGTCTACATGAGTCTCGAAAAAGAATCGCTAAATAAAAATAAAACAAGTTCTTTAATGCTCATTCTCCTACACCATTGACCTTCTTTGAGTATCACCTTGGTGTTAAAACTGAAGGTAGATCAGTTTTAAAATTACTGTCTGTTAAACCACACTGATAGCTCGCTATATTTTCGTTATGCGAATCTTAGACGATTTTACAAATTGTGAAAACGATGTACGATTGGACGGTAAGGTGGCACTTGTTACTGGCGCCACATCAGGAACTGGACTAGAAGTAGCCAAGAATCTATCAAAACGTGGAGCGAGAGTCATTATAGCCAGTCGTAGCCCTGAAAAACTCTCGAAAGCAAAAAGTGAAATTATAAAAAGTTCAGGAAATTATGATGTAGTAACCAGGACAATGGATTTCGAATCTCTTAAATCAATTCGGAGTTTTGCAAACGATATTAACACGTTCGAGCCAAGGCTTGATATTTTGATCAATAATATTGGTGCTATTGGGTTAGAAGACCGACTGACAGCTGATAACCTACACCTCATGATGCAAGTTAATTACTTTGGAGCTTTCTTACTAACATTCCTGCTTTTTCCACTAATGAAAACCTCTGCACCAAGTAGAGTTGTAAATGTGTCATCGTTAGCTCTTATTTTGGGAAAAATTGAAATAGACCACATGAATGATGTGGGAAGATATTCAAATTTCGGGATATACTGCAACGCGAAATTGGCTGACGTGCTATTTACAATAGAAATGGACAAAAGAATCGAAGGTAGTGGAGTGAGCGTGTACAGTATGGATCCAGGCTTAGGCAAATCGGAATTTTTTAGACATTATAACAGTACTTTATGGAAGACGTTTTTTAACACGGCCCTTACAATATTTGGTAGGCCTCTACATAGAGTTGCAACAATGCCTGTGTTCTTGGCTGTTGATCCTCGAGTGAAGGAGTCTAGTGGAAAGCATTTTCGTGATTGTGCCGAATTTTACAGTACCTGGTTTGCCAATGATACTGTTTTAACTAGCAGATTGTGGGAGGAGTCTAAAAGGTTGGTCGGTATCACGCCTGATGAAGACTGGGAAAATCTTTATTTTTATAATAAGAATTTCTATAACATATATAGATAGTTTAGATAATGCTAGTCAATTAATAAACAATGATTTCTATTTCTTTTATATTTTTTTTCCTATATTATGTCAATTTTTTATCATTTGTATTTGTTTCATTTATGTACAAAATCTAAAAGATTTTTTGCTTGCTTTCAAAAAAAAAACATATTATTTTTTTTCTAAATGAATTAGGTATGTTAAATTAAGCATATTGCTTTTGTAAGAGAGTTTATTTTTCAATATTAAACATTATAAACGCGTAAAAGTTTTTGTAACATTTTTTAAGTGTTGTTCTACATTAAAGAAAGAAAAATATTTATATAAAGTAAATATATAAGTATATCCATTTTTTTTCGTATAGTTCATTATTATCTGTGCAACCAGTATGATTTATTTTACGTTTTAACGGTACATTATTTAAATTATTCCAATAACTTCTTAGTGTAAATTACAACATTAAACCAGCATAAATTACTTAACCAGGTCAAGGATAACAATTGTTAAGAATATCTAGGAGCATTAACTATGAAGAAATGTACAGTAATATTATATAGCTAAAGAGTTTATTCAGTTAAAAATTCTATCTCGGGAACTACATCCATCTGTATCTGCACATAGCAGGGCAGGCAGAGGGAACCTATTGCTCCGACACCGCCCGTCAACATCCGTTCCTCAAAAATAAAAATAAAAAAATATATTGGATAGTCCATTTATCGAAGGTGGTGTAATTGTCGCGATATAATCTACTGTACCCGTGAGTTACACTCGTATCATATTTATATATTATATTTATCTGCGGCTGCAATGCCTATAATTTTTAGTTCTATTTTTAGTAGATTTAAATATAATGGATTTTTACGTATTTTATCGATAGATCTCACAGTTTTCCACTTTAGAGATTTCCAATTGAATTGAAATTGTATAATTATATTGTTACTGCAAGAGCTAGTTACAAAAATAGGATATTTCATAATTTGCCTTTCTTTAATTAACAGACCGAGGTTATACAATGTACATGTGTTGTAAACTGTAAATTATGTTCCGAGTACTAGTTACCTTCACCTTGCATAAACCACACGTTCAATTTATAATGTCAACCATAACCGCCTTCAATTTCCTTTGCGTCAACAAAACATTTTTTTTCCCACCCTGCAGGGATTAAAAGAGTCCTGTCACAGTGCTCGCTCCCCTATACTCCCCAAGGAACTTACATGACAAACTTTAGCATCCCACGTCAGATGGTAGGCACTCATTACTTCTCTCCTTCTATTACTAACAGCTATAGCACCACAGCAAATAATTAAATGCCTCAAGCGAAAATTGAATCTACAATCATACTTCCATAATCATCAACAGAGGCACAGTGGCCCAACAATGAATATAGAACCTGGTTACGTTTTAAATAAATAAAAAATAATCTTGCAGTCACTTTGCTATGTAAAGGAAAAAGTCAGCTATATAAATAACTCCATATTACACTTTACCAATGGTAGTAAAAACCAACTAACCACGAAACTAATTAAGCTAAACACATTATTGTATTTAGCTTTATCCGTTTTTCCCGAGCTTAGACAAAGTGCTTCTTCCACTCAATGCATATAGATTGTAAACTGATCGACAAGTGGATAATAAAACAGTTCATCATTCAACACACAATGAGAACATTAAGGGGAACATGGGGAAAGAGGGCACCTTTTACCTCACCTACAGTACATAAAACACAATCTGAAGTAAAAAAAAATATGTAGGCATCACCATGGTCTTCCTTCCTCCCTGCCTACATTTTATAAATAAAAATGCCTAAGTTTATTTTACCCTATCGTTATAAATATGTGTACCTACACATATGCTTATGTAAGTATCTACACACTTTGACTACCTTCGTGTCAAGGCTGTTTTTTTTTTTACTTTGGATTCATTGGTATAATTTTAGGTATACATACATACATATTAGTATTTTGCACGTTTTTTTGCTATTATAACATGTGTTCAACAAGTATTAATATTAATTGGAAAGAAGCGTACCCTTCCACAGGTTCACTTTACGCTCCAGCATCAAGCGGTTCTCGTCAATGAGTGCTATATCATCGGCATACATCATCAGCCATGGGGGCTGGACTTGGTTGTGAGCCCAGATAGTATCGAGCACCACATTGAATAAGAACGGACTAAGAGCTGGTGAACCCCTACTTTAATCTGGAAGGTTTCAGTGTCGCCAACAGCAGTCCTAATCATAGAAGCGAAATCGTGGCACAATATAGGCCTCAGGGATCCGTTTGGATTGCATTACCCACCAGATGCACTGACGAGGCACACAGTCAAAGGCTTTCAGCAGATCTAGAAAGGCCACATGCAGAGCTCTTTTTCCTGTATACCTCCATCAATGTTCTGAGGATCTAACGAAATAAACACTTGCTAATATATTATATAAAAGGGGGTAGGAATGCACCTGTCCGTTTGTTCATAATGCGTAAATCATTATGTCAGTCACACTCATCTCGCTTCCGTGTGAATTACGCAAATATGGCAGCTTGGCCCAAATTACAGGCGTCCTATTCTTTTATATAATTTATATTATATAATTTATTTACAAATAAAACAGAAGTGATAAACGAAAAAGGCAATATCTAATCGCCCAACCTACCCCGCCTAATTTGTCTCTTACAAATAAAAAATGCTATAAAACTTTTTTTAAGTATATAACAATTACATACGAGTATAATACACTAGTTATTTGACAACAACAAAACGAATGGGTAATTTGTTGTATATTTACAACTAGAATATAACTAAAATATTTTTTTTTAATCAAACTTACACTATTAAATCACACATAAATATATATAATTTAAATATTGTAATAGATCTATTGGTATTATTATTATTATTTAGATCTAGGTCATATTTATTTTTACTAATATAATATATTTTTATAGGTTAAATAATATAATTAATTATATTTGATTAATTAAATGAACGAAAGCAATTAAGTACCATAACTAGAATCTATTATTGACCACATATGAGAATTAAGTTATGTTAATCTCATAAACCTAGTCTTAAGTAGTGAATAACAATATAAAAATATATCACTGTAATATACAGAATGTCTTTGTCACCATCACTTTGAATGAAACCACAGTTTGAACTACTCTATAAAAGCCTAATACAATTTCTTTTTTTTTTCAAATGAAAAAAATGATTTTTTTAAACATAATAAATAATAAAATGATCATTGTATGGGCATTAATGATATTAATAAATAATAAATTAAATCGTCAATAACATCAATATAGAACTTTCTAGTTGTAACTTCAATTTTTTGAAGAAATTATTTCCTCCAAACGATAATTCAAAGTATCTAGTGGTGCCATGATAAATAATCACGCGTCGAAAATAGTACAATATGGTACCTTTTAAAAGTATTCGTGTCGTTTTTAAGGCATTTTTTATTGTGTACCGTAAAAAAATGTATTTTTTTGCTTTTAGAATGTACTGCATTGAGGCCATCGTTGTAGGCAATATAAAATCGCTTCAGCCTATAACTTGATAAGGAAAAAACACTAAAAGGATTCTGCGGTGAAACTGGAAAGTCCGTTTTCCACCGTCCTCTATGCCGTTTGCATCTCAAATGTGTCTAACGTGTAATATATTGATTTGTAAAACACACGCCGCCGTAACTTTGAATTAGCGGGTCCACTTTGATGGTTACGCAGTTTTGTTTTACTTTTCTATTACGATAATTTAGTTAAGTGCTTTAAGTATTTTATTTTGTATTGTTTATTTAGCGTCACGTTGTATCCCGCACATAGAAGAGTAGGCACAGGGCCTGGGATCTTGGTGTTAGGACACTCCGTTCCTTATTCAGACACTTCAAACGAGTGTTTTATATTATTTTTTATTAGTTATTTTTCATTATGCATGGGCAAGAAGAGAGATAGAAACTAATTATAATTCACTCTGCTTAATTTATTTATTTTGTTAATTAAATTATATTTGCTATTTCGAAATACTTATTTAGAAATTTCGGTTTCAATATAAAAAATTAACATACAGACAAAACATTTATTTTTTACTTAAAATTACGTCAGCTGCTGCAGGTGAAAACAGAAATAAAATCAAAAGTTAACTTGTAAATTTAAATAGCAATGGTTCGTAAATACGTATTAGCATCAAATTTCTTAAAGGAAAAAACTATAATGTAAAGATTGAGGATTGAGGCCGTTGCGGCGCGCTACTGCATAAAATTTAATTCCTACATTTGCCACAAAACCCTTGAATGTAATAGATATTAACAGTATAACAGGATTACAGTGCGCGACTGTATACGCGTCAGGTTACTAGTTCGATTACCATTCGATACAGTGTTAAGAAAGAAATACATATACACAAAACAAACATATAAACACTTTGTGTATATAAACATACATAAATATAAATATCATAAAGAACATTTTAAGAAATAAAGAAAAAGAAAAAAGTAAAATTTTAAATATATTAATTTATAAAAATGTTGTTTAAATCTGATTTTAAAAATGGCAACTAGTATAGAATTAAGAAGTAAGTTCTCTATGGAACTATATACCAGCCAGCCTACCAGCGCCTTTGCGCTGCTTGCAATTGCTTCACGCTTAATCCAGCAAGCAGAGGGTAGGCATAGGGAACCTAGAGTTAAGATACATCGTTCTCCATTTTCTGCCGAATTCTAGAGAAAATTCGTGTTGACTGGCGGAACTTAACGGCGCGCTTTGCCTTGACACCAGAGCTATGAAATTGAAATATAAATTTAAATAAATAATTAAATTACTCGAGTGAAAATCGAACTCACAACCAGTCGCGCTTATAGTCCCACTTTATAATGAGTTTAATAAATATAAATATCGATAAACAACAATAATGCAGTAGATCACAGCTAACATCACTACGCAGTCGTAACGGGTCATTGGAAAGTATGCAGCAAAGGTTATAACGATGCCTTTATCTGTCCGACGACTAGAGCACATTGCGCGATGAGTAAGATTTGTTATAGAGGTATCTTTTATGCTGTTATAATTCCCTTATTTCATATTGAAATCTATATACTATATAGGTATATAAATCTCGTAATTAATTAGTATGTCAAAATAAGAGTGTCCCGCTGTCTCCCGCACACAGCAGGGTATGGGAACCTAGTGTTAAGGTATTCCGTTCTTCATTGCCTGTCGTGGCGCATGGGCACAAAGTATGACTGAAAACGCTACAGGTTGTGTGTTCAATTTGCATTTAAAGAAATGAAATATTTAATATTTTGTTTTCTTTGCTCTGGTGTCGAGGCAAATCGTTACATTAAGTTGCACCACTGAACCGACAATGCCTTCACAATTCAGCGGAATATAGAGATCGGAGCATAAATTGAGAGGATTTCTTAAAATTTCTAGGGAAATACAAGAAAAAGAGGGAATTTCTACTTTAGATACGTCTTAACGCCCATGTAAATGAAGTCGCCGGCGACGAACTAGACGTCGACGATTAAAACAAGACAAGTAAAATTTTTACACATCAATCTGAACTATATTGGTTCAAGCGAGTTCTAGGTGATAAAGCTATCATATATTCAAACCTATAATAGTATAGGCCATCGTGGCGCAGTGATACAGCGCCTGACTCAAAATCTTCCTACGCTGTTAGATAAAATAAAAAAAAACTCATCACGCTTTTTCCTACAAACCAGAGTATGCAGGGAACCTAGTGTTAAGCATTCCTTTCAGATTCCAACAAAATGTTAAGTTCTTATATGAATGTGTATTACGAAAAACATATAAATTTATATACGTATATTTCATGTATTTACATACTATGAGGTATATACAGAGGTTATAAGTGACTAACAATTTCCTTCCATTATATAACGGAGGAAAGCTCTGTACGTGTAAAGTTACCTCGTGATTAGGGACGACCTCTTCTTACAACCGAAGCTCATGTAATACATAACAATAACATTATTTATAAAATTAAAATTAAATCAGCTTTACTCTGTTCCCCGCACTTAGCAGGATAGGCAGAGGGGACCTAGTGTTAAGACACTCCGTTTCCCATTTTTCGCCGAATTCTGGAGGCATTGCGTGTGGAGTAGCGGAACTCAACGCCGCGCTTTGCTCGACATCAGAGCGAAGAAATGAAAATATAAATTGAAAAAAATATGTATGTATTTCATTTGCTAGAGTGGAAATCGAACTCACAACCAATCGTCTTTACAATCAAAACTTTATGCCCTTGCGCCACGACGAACCTGTCTTAAAAATAACTTTATTAGTTATAACATTTTATACACATATTGTCAAAAGATACCATAACTGGTCAAGTGCGAATTGATCTCGTCTATCCTGAGCTTCGTATCAGTTTTGAGGATTGTAGGTCAACTTGAAGTACTACTTATGATAGTCGAGAGACTTTAAGGCACCGCTTTCAAATGTAAGATAGATCTTGAGAGGTCGTGTTCATTAATAAATTATATATTTAGAATGAAAAGGATATCCTAATACGGGCTTAAGTTAGCGGTCATGTGTACTTTTTTAAAGTACAGTAAATTTCAAAGAAAATGCAGCAAAAGTGATGCATATATGCTTGTATCTTTTGATTGTGTCATTTTTTCTGTTCTCCAAGAAACCATATTTATTAATTTCAGCTTCAGCGTGAGTGATCTCAATAAATGGTCTGCAACTGACTTTTAAAATTACGGATTTTCAGCAGTAACTAGGTGTATGTAGATAAGTATCTGTAAAATCATTTATTATTTCTCAATTTTCTTTTCAATATTTAGTTTAAGTCAATTAAGTTTTTGTTTAAGTTTGTGAATACATGTTTTTTTCTGTTTACTTTTAATTTAAGATTAAATGTTTGTTGTTGTTAGAAAGACTCTTTAGAGAATAGGAGAATTGGCTTTTCTTGTCCTCAACATACTCAAATAGTTAGTATTTAAAATAAATAAATAATATTTACTTTATAAATATTTACTTCACGCAGTGATGGCTACGCTCACAAATCTTAGGTTTATTTAATAATCATATCGTTAAACCAATACCTAATGATCACAACGTGCTCTGTACATTAACGGATATTTCAAAAGAGCAAGATGATGCAATAAAACACAATTAAATTTGATGATGTGTATTCAAAACTAAATTAGAGAATTTATTATATTAATGACATTTTATGAATGTTGTTTGTTGGTCAATGGCGATCCCTTGGATCTTCTCGAAATTTTCCATTTTCTATAAGTGTTTTTTTTTAAAAAACTACTTATTTTTGTATATCCAGGAAATGTTAGGTAGGTATGGCCACTCCCGCGACCCCCTTCTGCGCCCATGATTCACGGCCTTTTCTGCTGATGATGGAGAAACGAGAAGCTAATAAAAAAAAGATATCACCATCCATACAATTAACAGCCATCAGTCTTAAGTCTTATCTGATTGTGTGTAACAGTGGGAAAGTTATATAATATTCGCGTATTGTCTTTACTCTGCCATTTGATAACGCAAGTGAGCTTCGGGTCAATTGGGTCATTAGGTAATGGTAGAATCTATGTTGTTTATTATGTAAAGGAACTAATATTATTATTTATAAAAATTGCAATTACCACCTTTGTGACTGATAAAGTGTTACTGTAAAGACAAGTTGTAGTTCGATTACCATTTGAGGAAATTATATAATTAATATATCGATTTCTTTGCTCTAGTGTAGAGGCAAAGTGTGAGGTTGAGTTACGCCAATCAACACGCAATACCTCCGGCGAAAAGAGGGGAAAGCGGAGTGTCTCAACACATTCATTAATCGGGACACCAAAATATCACTTAGGTAACTCTAATCTCTATATTATATATATAGAAAGTCATTGAACTTGTTTATCAACGGCTTCAAACCATCAATTACCTTTTCTATGTCACATTCTTATAGCCCTAGGACCTATATATATATATATATATATATATATATATATATATATATATTACAAGTGAATAAAGTGAAAACGTTGATTGACATGCGATTATATGTTAAGTTTAGATTTAAAGTGTGAAGAAAGTGTAATTTTCTTTTGACTCGTTTTTTTTCATTTACATTAAGTATATTTTTAATGGTATTAAAGTATATTTTTTAACGGAATTTTAAAGAATATTAATAAATTCGAACAATTTTTAGTATGTATTTTCTTTTGAGGCCGATCATGTCGCAGGGGCACAAAGTATGACTGTAAAACCAACTGTTTGTGGGCACGATCCCCACACGAGTAGATGAAATATTTAGGTAAATTTATATTTCCATTTCTTCGCTATGGTGTCGAGGCAGAGCGCGGCGTAGAGTTCCGCCACTCAACACGCAGTGCCTTAAAAAAATCCTCGATAAGTGGGGGAAAGGAGTATTATAATAATCGAATATAATAAACAGTACAAAGTAAACAATATATACAAAAATAATGACGAAACCTAAACACGTGATTAAAATATCAATTGCTCCTATGATTAACTTTTACTTGCATTTAAAGGTTACGTACATCATATACGTATGTGGGATAAATTATGTACTAACAAACAAATTTGAACCTTGAACCATTACCCTAAAGTATATTTTAGTGATTAATTAAACTGAAATCATCATACTAGTTTCTATTTTTTTAACTCTCAATGAATATTGTGACATGTGATTGAGCAGAACTTTAAGGAAATAACAATCTTATTTAGAAAATAACTACCAACATAAATAAGTTGTAACAAGCGTATAAAAATTTCGACGTAGCTTGGCGAGAACGTATGGCTCAGTGGTCAGAGCGCCTGGTCGGTTTAAATCAATAAAGATCTACTTCACGCTGTATCCCGCACAGCACAGCAGGGTAGGCAGAAGTAATCCAGTGTAAGGCACTCCGTTCCCCACTTTCTGCCAAATTCCGGAGGCATTGCGTGTTAAGTGGCAGAACTCAACGCCGCGCTTTGCCTCGACACCAGAGCGAAGAAGTGGAAATATAAATTTAAATAAATATTTCATCTCCTCGAGTGGGGATCGAACCCACAACCAGTCAGTTTTACAATCATACTTTGTGCCGCTACGCCACAACATGCCTCAAGTCAATAAAGATAGTCTAGTATTAAGACAATCCGTTTTTAATTTCCAGTTCCATTGTGTACTGAGAGGCGAAACTCAACAAGTGCAATTTCTATAGTAAATATGGGTTTTATATAATAAATATTTCACATTTAGCGCTCATCTACACATATTAACCTTTCACTTTTGGCCGGTACGTCGTTTACCAACTAGATAATTGACACACAACTTTACAATAATCGTATTTCAATATTTCTAAAATTATTAATTTCTTTAGTAACTAAAAGTTTTTTTTTAGTCGAGATAGAAATCTTACTTTTTCTTGAATATTAGTTCTGTTTTCTGGTATATTACCTATAGATAAAGCCTGATAAAGATGAACTTTATCATATTTTGGCAGAACAAAAAGTTGTACAGCTAAGTAAATATATATATATTTTTAAAGGTAACACATGTAAAGGAGCGACCTTTAGGTTAAGGTTAACTTTGTCAAGGTTCGATGATTGAAATGTCTATGATTTTTATATTATGATTACTGAGTTGAGTTTTTGAAATTACTTGTAGAATAAGTTACGGTTCTACAAGTAATTTCAAAAACTTAACTCAGTAATTTTTGAAAATTCATAAATTGTACCTACTTGAGTCATAAAACAGTCTAATAATACTAATCAAATTACAAGAATAGACCACCTTAAAATCGATTTGTTCAAATGTTCACCCTGTATTTGCATATCTCACCAGTCAACAATAGGCGGAGTATATTTGAGAAGTGAAAATATTGAAATATTATAAAGCAATTTTTGCTTTCGTCATAAATTAGCTAACACACTTGGTGGCAATCTAACTTATACATATTGTACTAATTTTATATTTTTTTGTTTTGCAAAAGCCACAAATGCTTACTTATGTAAAAACAAAATTAATTAGTACTATTGTACCTACATTAAGTACATTTTTAGTATATTTCTGTTATACTATCCAAATGAAACGTTTAGTTATATGAAAAACTTTTTAAATATAGATATAATATAATATAACTTTTTATATAAACTAAAATATAGTTGTAATTTTTCAAATATTAAAATTTGTTATTATTATTATTATTATCTAGACCATGGAATATTTCAATTTTTCCAAAGACATTTCCTTTTCAACTATTATATGATTTGTTATTGAGGAAAAAAAAACAAAAGCAAATATATTGTCACATCAAAATCAAAAAAGTAACGCAACCACGTAAACGACTATAATATCGTTTGTCAGTCGTATCGTACATTATAAACTAGCACTAATAGCATGTTTTAATTAATAAAGATCTTCTAAATATATTTGCATTTGCAACAAGACTCGTGATCTCTGTTAATACACGATATATAAATATTTCACCATTTTTTTCGTTTTGCTTTCTATATGGTTAATTAATTGGAGGATCAAAGCCTTCGTGGCGCAGTGGTACAACGTGTATGTGTACGCGACGGTAGTGGTTTCGATTGTCACTCAGGGCAATGATTATTTTGTTTATTACCTCGATCTGGTTATAAGATATAACACACCGTTGAAAGATTTTCGAGACATTAGTGGAAAGTGGAGTGTCTTAGCAGAAATGTCTGTCTGTCATCGTATTTGTCAACAACAGTCCTTACCACTTTACAAAGACCTGAGTGTCGTCACACTAGAATCCCTCTGCATATCTTACAATATGCGGGTCGCAGCGAGAAACTATAAAAATAGTGGAATGACAGACAGCGCACGTCTTATATTGTACACTGTCGGAATAAAATCGGCTTATAAAATCAAAAACAGCTTCACGCTGTATCCCGCACACAGCAGGATAGACAGAGGGAACTTAGTGTTAAGACACTGTGTTCCCCACTTTCCGCTAATTTCTGGATGCATTGCGTGTTGAGTGGCGGAACTCAGCGCCCCGCTTTGTTTCGACACCTGAGCGAAAAACTGAAAATATAAATTTCATCTCCTCGAGTGGGGATCGAATCCACAACCAGTCGGTTTTATAGTCACACTTCGTGCCGCTGCGCCACGATTGGCCTAACTGTAGCAAATCGGCTTATGCTGATAATTAATATGACAAAACAGAAATTCGTCATTCCAGCACCAGCCACCAGCTTTATTGGAAAAATAAGTTTGTAAATTGTTTTTGTATGCGATACGAAGTTTTAAAAAAAAATAATAATTTTAAAGTTTGTTTAATAGGAAAATAATCTCAAAGGGTGTGGAGGCGACAGTTAAAAAAAATATATTAAAAACTTATTTTATTTTTGTTAATTAACTTTTCTCCATACTATGAGGTTCATGTAGTCTAAGATAGAGTCTAGATAAGAGATTCATCTTTACATGGAAATCGTAGCCACAAAAAATATATTGTTAAATAAAATTTAGAACTGAAATATAACAAAACAAACATTATTTTCTTATAACGTAATATATAGAAATCTTTTAAATTCTATGTCACAAACTCCTTACTCCATCAAAGACGCTAATAATCATAATTAAGCATATACAGTGTTGACATTTTGTACGAAAGATGCACTGAAACACATTGTGAAACGCTAGAATGCATTTTTGTCTGGTATATATTCTATTGAAATATTTACTTAAATTTATATTTTCATTTCTTCGCTCTGGTGTCAAGGCAAAAGTGCGTGGGGAACGGAGTGCCTTAACACTTGGTTCCCTCTGCCTACCCTGCTGTGTGCGGGATATAGCGTGAAGCTAATAAAAAAATAAAAAAAATATATTCTATATACATATATATACATAATGAACAAAATTGAGATGTCGGTCTGTGATTATAAAATAATTGTTTTTGTTCTATTCTTCTTGCATGCAGTAGTTTACATGATACTAAAAACAAACAAAATATTTTTTTTTATCTGTCTATCTATGAATATCATGCGTTGTCCGGGCTAATGTCAGAAACAGCTGAGCTGATTTTTGACTTTTTATCCACAAATTCCCGCGGAGTAAGAAATAAAATTCCAAAAGATTTACATCACAAAGTATTTTATGTATAATAATATTACCTTAATACATTGAAATAATCTTAATAAAAATATCGTATAGTCCAAGCGGGCGAAGCCGCGAGCGGGTCGTTACTTTGAAAATATATTACGCAATTTTACTAAGTACTAAGAATGTTATTAAACATGGCATTGAAATTAGCAGATAAAATTGAAGGTCACCTCCTTGCTTTACTATACAGAAAATATTTATTCAACCGTGACCGATTTGAACTTTCAACTTTAGAATATTAGGATAGGATAATTCCTGGGTATTATTTATTAATCATCATCGCGATAAATTTTGATAACATTAAGTAATATGTATACGGCTCTCAAAGACATTGATTAGCGTTTAATTGTCAAAAAAATCATTGCAACTCGTGTAAATAAAACGATCATATCACCTATAAAATACACAGAGACCAGCGACACTGCGATTCTCGTTCAGGGGAATGATTACATTTAATTTATTTATATTTTCATAAAAAAAAAGCTCGTTGAAATCCGTCACTGTCATGCCTCATGTCTCGAAAATTCTGACTGTCTGTTTAATCAATTAAAAAAGTACATTCATACGAAAATATCTATAAAATTTATAATTTTATATTTTATATCTGAGAACTCATAACCACTGCGTTTACAGTCCCACTGCAGCACCACGGCCTTTACACCTTCTATTCTACTTGCTGAATTCTGGAGGCATTACGTGTTGAGTGGCGGAACTCAACTCCACGCTCTGCCTCGTTAACAGAACTCAACTCTACTTTAATAACTCAGCTCTAATGGGAACTGAGAGTTTTAATACTGGGACCTCTCATTTACATACCCTGCTACGTGCGGAATGCAATGATCCCAATAATTTCACATTAGTATGTAATATTTTGCTTAATATAATTCTTGATATGGTTGGTTATCAAGTGGATATGAACTCCGGTTCAGGTGAAGTCCTCCGCTCTATTTATTGCTATAGTCGTCCAATTTACTGCCACAAATTCCACTATGTCACCCATCGTCTTATTAAAAAATAATGCACTGTCTTTAAAATATTTAATAACCATATATGGATTTAATACAAGTAATTGCCTATCGTTTAAGCGTGAAATACTTATGTTGGAATCAGTGCTAATGAACAGATGCCATCAAAGGTTAAATGGTGTAGATCGATGTTTCGACCATGAGAACTACTAGGGAAAGGGATTATCTGCAATTGATTTCGATCATCAGTAAGGATATCGAGGCGTAGTGAGATATTGTTTATAAGTAAAAATCATGGTTGTTGGTTCGATTTACTCAGGAAATAAATAATTTCATTTCTCAAACAGATCAGTTCGGCCACTTTACACACAACTTATCGAATCCGGAAGGAGAGATGGTGCAGTATGCCAATTCAAAGATCTCCCCGAATATCCTGATATGAATGACATGACATTAAATTAACTTAGGTTTTAACTGTCTTATTATTTATGATGCTTCTTTAATTAGGCGGCAGCAGTCCACAGTGATCCGCTACTTCACCACTTATCGTTCTCCACCACTTATCATTGATAACATCAACCAGCTGAACAACAACTGACACCACAACGACGCACCTCTTTCCATCTTAGAAAGGTTTGAAGAGAAGTTAATAAATAACTATTTATTATTTTTATCTATTCTAGTTAAGTTTTATGAAATAAATATATAGTACCACATATATATATATATATATATATATATATATATATAGACAATTTCGATATAATTTACATAATAATCAACAATCAATGGAATCGTCCTCGGTCCATCACACGTTTAAATCCAAGGCTAAACTTATTACGGACGTTCACTTTTAGTACATAAAACGTATGAATTGCAATTTATTTGTTCTTTTCGTAACTCCTTTCTATTACTTCAAATTATTATCGTGACACGTTAAAGGCGTCTTATCTAGTCAGCACTTGGATCTGTTCTGCAATGCACGTCTCAAGCTGAGCTCCAAAAAAGCTAGCGACGCCTTTGTCATCAGCGGCTTGTCTTGCAGGCTCCCGCCGCTGTGGTTGAATGTAATCTCTTTATCATATGGACATTGGCGGTCGAGTAAGCGTTGAGGTTTTAGTAAATTCAGTCCAAATCCAGTCCACGAGGTCCATTTAGGTCTATTTATGATCCAGTTTCCAATCAGGCGTAACTGAATTGTATAATATTTTGTAGTCTATATATATGTACATATAAAATTCAGTGATGTAAACCTAGATTCAGAAACTACAAGATAATTTGGCCTCTGGTGAAATTATAAAATTTCTGATAAAAAAAACTTCTAAATAAGTACATTTTTCTAATGTTTTTTCATGACATAAAAAATGTTACGTGAAATATAAATGAAATATATATTTTTTTTCTTGTTTATTTTTCACCACAAATATATTTTTCCGTAATTCAATTTAAAATCGGTATCAGATAGAAATTAATAATATCGGTATTAGATGGATGAAAGTGGTATAGCAGAATGAACGTCAGCAATATGGTTATTTGCGTTTTGGATATCAGCGAGAAAATCCAAATATGTAGTGTATATTTAAACCATCAAATTTTTCTCCAGCTTTACATATAGCGACTCGAAATTCGAACGAGCTTCGTATTAAGGACACTTCGTTTACTACTATCCGCCGAATTGTTGAAACATTATTGTTGTTGAGTGGCGGAACTCAACGACGCGCGCAACCTTGGTACCAGAACTAAGAAATAAAAATATTAATAAATAATAACGAATTCCCAAAATCGTCTCATTACACGGTTGTGCCCCTGTGCGACGACAGCCTCAAACATATAGCCTCAAACATTAGTATAAAATAACACAACACATCTCTCGTTACGTAAAACAATCTAGCTAGAGACGTTTACTCATGAATATCAAAACTCAATTATTAAAAGATATTATTAATTCAAACATTCAAATTGCATTTAAAAATAACGTGTTATCATAAATATACAATAAAAATTTGTAATATGCAATTATACATTAAAGATTTTAGTGAAAACAAAAAAGAAAATATTAATTTTATTGTGTTAGGTAATTTAGTATTGTAACTGCTTACACTGTTTTTTTAATTGGCTTTGATTATTTCATTAAGTGCCCGTCGTGGTGCAGGATCACATGGGTGGGAATGTAAACATGACGATTGTGGGTTCTATTCCTAAATAATAATATTAAACATTTAATTCCCCAGGGAGGTTTTCATTCCCCTGGGAAATTTTCATTTCTTCATACTGTTTTGCCACTCAACACGCAATGCTTTCAAATTCATCGGAAAGTGGGGAATGGAAGTGTCTGAATGGAAACGGACTGTCTTAACACTAAGATCCCGGGGTTCCCTCTGCCTGCCATGTGCTGCCTTAAATTTTTTTCAGCTTTAAGCTTATTCTTGCAAACAATAGGAACACACATTAGTAGGTAGAGAGACCAACTACATTTTCTTATAGCTTATAGCATGGGAACCTAGCGTTAAGACACTCTGTTCCCATCAAGACTCCTCCATTGCTGTATTGCGTGGTAAGTAACGGATCCCAATCCCCCTCGTTACCAAAGCGAGGACATGAAAATATGATATATTTAATTTCCTCGAGTGGAAATCAAACCCATAACTTGTCATGTTTACGCTCGCACACTTGCGCCCATGAACCGCGACTGGCCTCATACTACATTTAATAACCGCACAGAATGTAATTAACTAAACATCAGAATAAATTAAATTCATGACTATCTCATTTGTAGTTTATAAAGGATAAATTACGGCACCCACTCGTATCGGTATACCGAATTACAACTCCAGTGACCCTCACCAATGAACCTAAGGTCACTTTCGCAAGTAACGATCTAACTAAGCGGTATTTGAATTTAAAGCAACCGAAAACCGCTATAAGTAATATATATTCTCATAACGTGCTAGTACTGTTACAAGATACACCCTGTATAACTTACTAATTTGTCAGATTAACTTTTTTTAAGTCGATAACTGCTTAAAATAACGATATTTTTCTATAATGCTATTTATTTTTTGTGTCGAGGTCGTCTAACTGTGATCTGACTACTGTGCACACACGACGGTTACGAGTTCGATTTCCTCTATTTTCTCTCGGAGGAATTATTTAAATATGATTTTTTTTTTATTTTCATTTGCTGACTCTGATAATAAGACTCTAGATTCATACTTTTAACACTATGCACGGGATAGGTACAGCGTGAAACAAAAAAAAATCTTTGTTTGCTTTAGGCATAAAATTCCTTATTAATGTTATAAAAAAATAATATGATGGGTATGTATTTGAATGACACTGAAATAATATATAAAAAAATATATAAAAATCTGTTGTTCTTAAATTTTTAATATAAAATAATATAGCTTAGTGCCAGATAGGCTACCATAATAAAACATATGCCCGATATTTTTTTTCCATGAAGGTCTTTTGTGATATAGGGACACGAGCGTTCAACTGTAACCACGAGTGGTTTTGGGTTCGATTTCCAATAGAGGAAATAGTTTTTTTTTTTATTTTTTCTCTTGTAAAGAGGCAAACCGATACACAACGCGCAATACCTCCACATTCGGCGGAAAATGGATAACGAAAGTGTCATAGTTGAAACGGAGTGTCTTAACACTCGCAGAAAGCATTGTGATGCAGTTCTTTCTTACATCATTGAGCGTGATATCTGTGAATGCAAATTCCATTTCGAAAATATTTATAAAAAAATCTTTGAATCAGACTGTTTAACCAACTAACCAACTATCCACCTTACCTTACTGATTGCTATAAAATTACATAAAATTATAAAATCTAAATTAATGTTTTAAAAGTGAGATGATACGCATATGACCCCTAAACCTCTGGCCTTTCCCACGCAAAGCATACTTCACCAGTGCCCATTGCCCATTGCACACGAGGTAAAAACACTACCATCATTTACGCAACGTTAGTAAAAATATTATTTCACACCTTCAACACGGCTATAAGTTGTTTGTAAATATAGTATGGATCAAAAATATTATATGAAAGTTAAAACTACTTCAAAGATGAGGGCTATGGGGTTTTTAGACATACGGAAAAATGTTCTTTATAACACTTTATGACCTCAACATTTTGCTTTTTATATAAGTCGTTAATATCAATAAAAAGTTTACCCTAAAAGGGGAATTAGAAAACATATCCCTCAATAAGTATCAAATCAAATCAAAATAAATCAGCTTAACGCTGTATCCCGCACACAGCAGGGTAGGCAGAAGGAACCTAGTGTTTTTAGACACTCCGTTCCCCACTTTCTGCCAAATTCTGGAGGCATGGCGTGTTGAGTGGCAGAACTCAACGCCGCGCTTAGCCTCGACACCAGAGCGAAGAAATGGAACTATAAATTTAAGTAAATATTTCATCTCCTCGAGTGAGGATCGAACCCACAACCAGTCGGTTTACAGTCACACTTTGTGCCGCTGTTATGAATGATAAAGCAGTTGTTACTGTAATACTGAATCCCAAATGCCGCTGCGTGAAGGTTTACTTTTACTTTTAAGTGTAGGCAGAGGGAACCCAGTGTTAAGACACTGCGTTCCCCACTTTCTGCTGATTTCCTAAGTAGCGTAGATCAACGCCGCGCTTTGCATCGACACCTCAGCGAAGTAATAGAAAAAAGTATAGTTATACAACATAGTATTCTAAATATCGCCCACTACAACCGAGTACCGAGTGTAAACAGTAGAATAATATTGCCATGTTAATTTTACAATTAGAACTTAGTTAGAAACCTCGTTTGGGGTTCAAGTCCCATTCGGGGAAACGATTTTATTCTAGATAATTTCTCTACTGTGATAGACAAAACGCGACCTATCAATTCCGCCACTTAACTAGGCCGTGTCTTAAAATTGAGGAGGAAGAGGGAAACGGAGTGTATTAACAAAGGGTTCCCTCAATTTTCTTTGATATGTGATAAAAAAATGTGAAGCTGCTATATATGCTAATATTATACATACGACCCGATACAGTTACGCTAGTTATTCTCCTATCTTTTAATAAGTTTAGGTAATTTAAAAAAATTATTAACATAACACGGTCGTATAGGGATAATGAAAAGTAACTTCTCGTATCATTAGTTTTTTTTGAGGCCGATGTAGAAAAAAATGAAGAGCTCTGACATTTCAAAATGTGTTAAATGTATGGTTGATTTAAGTTGCAAGAGCACACGTTTCGTAAATATCATAATGAATGCAACTGTCAACGCGACGGTTGTGGGTTCGATTCCCTCTCGGAGTTAGTGAAATATTTAATATTTTCGTTTTAATGCTTTAATAAAGAAGCAAAGCGCAACGTTGAGTTCCGCCACTAAACACGCAATGTTTTCAGAAAAAATAGCAAATAATCATTAGTCTCTTCTGGTAACACAAAGACTTAACTTGCGGTCTTGAATTTATGAGAAAAAAACAGAGCGTCTCAGTAGGTTCCCAGGTTCCCTCTGCCTACACTGCTGTGCCTGATACAGCGTGTCCGGAAGTGAAGCGTGAATTTAAAAATAAATATATTAAATACCGCAAACGCTTATACCTTGCGCCGTTTCGTACTATACCTTCTATTTTGAAATATGTTGTGAGTGCTTAAAGTATTTTGGGGCAATTACATCTTCTAGATAGAATTCTGCATTATTTTGTATTACACATACATTTACATACATCTACACATTATGTTTAACAGTCATTAAAGTGGATGAAAAAAAAATGAAAGTCTTCATCAAATTACCATTATATGCAACTTACTATGTATGACTGTCTGTATATATACTAAGTATAGTATCAGTCATTTATTATTTCACTAAATGAGGCCTAGCGGGGTTCGACTCCCGCTCGTGGGAATGAAATATTTCGTATTTTCATTTCTTCACATAACCAGGCAAAAGCGCGGTGTGGAATTCTGCTCCACACTCAGTGTCTTTTCAAATTGCGCGAAAATTGGAGAATTAGTCGCGATGTGAGAGGTATAATGAAGCGATATAAGTAAGTACTAGTACCAAAGTAAAGTACTACATCTTAATCAAGAATAATGATAACCGAATTTCAATACCGACTACAAATAAGAAGAAACTTCTTAAATATTTTATATCATAAAAAAGCCTTATCTTTAAATTATAAACCTTTATTTAAACAAAAAAAATACTACACAGAAATTTATAAAAAAAACTCTTCCACTAAGTGACTGACAGACAACTAGAATAAACGACTGGAACTAAAGTTGGGAACGCCATAATAAAACAACAGAACAATATTTGGAAAAGTGAAAATTTTGTATGTACAGGGAATGTAGATTACCATTAGGAGAGGAACGGAAAGGGAGTATTTTCCAACATACGTTAAGTCCACACAGACAAAGTTGCAGGGGACGACTAGTTAGTTCTACATTCAACTCTATTTTAAATGCTGAATCTAATTTTAACGTAACAAATCATTACATGACTGACAATATTTGAATTGAATACAATGTAAACTGTCACGTGAGAAATCTTCAAACGCGAGAAAATATAGTGTTAACTTTGTTATATATGGTAAAGGGAGTGTACTAAATTGTCACAGATATTTTTTTTCCCCGACTGCTAAGGAAGGGTTATGTGTTTCGCGCGTATCTTGTATGTATGTATGTAATATTCTTTATTACCTCATATCTCCAGAACCGCTAAATGGATTTACGTAATTGATATATCATTAGATTCGTATTAGCAGCCCAAGTGTTCCCAGATAGGTGACTTTAAAAAATAATCATGGCGGCTGTGGGACGCCATTGGACTTAGTGAAAAAAAAATCGTTTCAAACACCACAAAATGGGTATCAAATCTAAGAGCTCAATACGAGGATTTTAAAAAGGTATAACATAATTATCAATACCATAATGAATCCCAACTAAAAAGTCACCTATCAGTAATTCTTCAATCAATAAAATCTTTACCAGGAACCCAGCACATTTTAAGAGGTCCCGACTGTTAATCCTAATAAACTATTGGGTTTGTTTATATTCTTTTTAGTTTTATGCAGTCGAGGTTTTTGTCATTACAAACATTTTTTTTTACTATCTTTGTTCATAGCAGTGTACGAAGAAGTTGTTCAAAAAACATTTTTTAAATTACTCACTTTATTAAGTATAGAACAATATATGTTGTCACTAAGTAAGTCCTCTTTGCATAATGGACAAAAATTTCGTTAGCAAAATATGATATAGAGGCCAGTCGTGGCGCAGCGGCACAAAGTGTGACTGTAAACCGACTGGTTGTGGGTTCGATCCCCACTCGAGGAGATGAAATATTTACTTAAATTTATATTTCCATTTCTTCGCTCTGGTGTCGAGGCTAAGCGCGGCGTTGAGTTCTGCCACTCAACACGCAATGCCTCCAGAATTCGGCAGAAAGTGGGGAACGGAGTGTCTAAAAACACTAGGTTCCCTCTGCCTACCCTGCTGTGTGCGGGATACAGCGTGAAGCTGATTTATTTTATTTAAAATATGATAATAAAGTATAATATCCGTTACATTTACTTTCTGAATTTCATTTTATTTTTATTTTAAAAAAATATCGCAATACTTTTTTTAGCCTCAAGCCTGAACTTAAATTTAAGACACTCCGTTCTCATTAAGACATCCAAATATTAAATAAGTAGTACTAAATCAACCTACATTTTTACTTGTACTAAGATACCTTTATGTATATTTATCTCATTGAAAATTTAACCACGATTTCTGACTTAACCACGTTATCCTTTTATCAAGTTGTCGCTTTCTTCAATCGTAAAATGTAATGAGATGTTTACATTAGTATAAGAAGTCTGCATTACCCTTAGTTATGTCCTTTACTTATCCTTTAAGCCTTAAATATATGTACATACATTCGCTGCATTCTTGTGAAAGTTGAAATCAAAAGTTTATACGGAAAAATGTAATATTTATAATGAAAATTCTTTAAGGTCAGTCGAGGCGATTACCATCCCACGTGTGTGGGCCACACGACAAAAAGTGGAAATATATGCTAGAGGATGTGGGTTCCCACTCGAGGAAATGAAATATTAAATATTTTCATTTTTCTCGCTTTGGTAACACGGCAAACCACGTTGTTGAGTTCTGCCACTCAACACACAATGTCTAGAGAATTTGGCGGAATGTGGGGAACGGAGTTTTTCAACACACGTCTGCATTAGATTTTCAGGTTCCCTCTGCCTACTCTGCTATATGCGGGATACAGCGTGAAGCTAAAAAATGTTTGAATAGCCAGAGTCAATTATTCTCCAACTCGTTGAATGGTTGAGCCCGACACTTAACAGCACAGTCTTGAAAATTTTGCGTAAAGAGGGGAACGTAGTGTCTTGACACTAGGTTCCATTGCCTACCTTGCTATACGAAACACAGCGTGAAGCTAACATATTATGAAATGCATAATAAAAAATAACTCGGCTCCTATACAAATAGGTTTGCTTTTATCTTTAGATGAACAGATTACGCCACGAGTTCATCATCGCAACAAATAAAAGGAATTATTGGTCAACAGTAAGTACAATGAGAGATCATCATAAACACATATTTCCTTAATACAGATTTGTATTACAATAATATATAAATGTACCAACATATGAACACAATACTTGAAGTTACCTCAGTGTTTGTTAGATTAGTATGGAGGTATTTTAAGTTCCGGGGTCAATTCCGTTACAAATTTTTAATTATTTATTATAGGCCAACTGTTGTGAGACGGACTTTTTTTTTATAAGTTCCCCACTTTCAGCCGAATTCTGCAGGCATTCACCAGAGTGAAGAAATGACAATATTAAATATTTCTTTTCCATGAGTGGGAACCGTACCCACATGTCTATGCGGCATTATTACAACTAATATACTATGAAAATAATCGTTTCTATTAAATTGACCTATTTAATAGGTATGTAATTAATAGAAGACATTGTTGATGGAATTGAAAATGGAAGTAAGAACCCGCAACTAAAACATAATATCCGGGTACCCGCCTCAAGGAACTGATATAAACACCGCTACCAGCAGAGGATGCTACTTGTTCTTGTTCTTCTTGCTACTTGAACTTCTCGTAATGGTAAAATCGGTGAATACCTCCTCATATACATTCTACCACGCTGATTTAACCTCGGAGCACATATAATGGGAGGTAGGTCACATATAGAGATTGATCACGGCTGATACATCACAGTATCTTATGTCGTACTAGAAGTCCCCTCTACGCATAGGCCTTGTGTGATCGAATATGTGATCTTAAATCCACACTTCCACTTCCGCACATGTGATCTTAAATCCACACACGTGATACACCTGATACACCCACACATGATACACCCACACCACCACCATACCTCCCCATACATGTGATCTGATCTCAAGACATGTGACTGACATCCTCACGAGTAATCTCACATCTACACAAATGCTCTGACATCCACACATGACATCTAATATCTACACAAGTGATTAGACTTCACATGGGATCTTACACGCACACATTGATATTCACAAATGTAGTCTCACATCCACACATGCGATCTGCCATCCGTCCGGTCCCCAAAATAATTAATAGCCCATATATCATGAGGACCCCCCGGAGGGCATGTATGAAGAGGTTGATGACAGTGGACGAGGCGAAAGAGGTATGTAGAGACCGTAGTGTTTGGCGCTCCGTTCTCTCTGACTACCCCGCTAGGAATGAAGCGTGAAGTTAGTTTAGTTTAGTTTTAGTTTATATATTATTTAGACTCGACCGGATCATTACTACCCCCGGCACTTAAAACCGGCGTGAAGTAGTGGCTTTGTGCCACTGCGTTTCGCATCAGGTAATGCCGGGTCTCGGCGCCCTACCCACCTTAAAGGCCGGCAACGCTCCTGTAACTCCTCTGGTGTTGCATGGGGCTGTGGGTGGCGGTGATCACTTACCATCAGGTGACCCGAACGCTCGTTTGCTAAATCTTTTCCATAAAAAAAAAATAGAAAGACACCCACAATATACGGTCCGCTTCTGTATATGTATAAATGGAAAAAATGCCTTATTGTATGTACCAAAATATAAAATATATATTAAATATGTAATTTTATTTTAATACGATAGAAATATATATTGAGAAAACATTTTTTTTTACAATATGTGTTGAGTGACGAAACTCTCTCAACGCAAAACGTACGTAAATTAAGTAATTTATGAAATTAAAAAATATTATATTCACAAATCGATAGTATTACTAAATTAAAAGTTAAATCGACTTTCATATAAAAGTTTCTTCATTTACTATTTACTGGGACTTACGTAACAAACAGTAATCTCCAGTAATCTTCTAATAAAAAAATACTCACCGTTATTTGGTATGTGATGTAAAACGTAAATAAAATTTGGAAATAATGACGATTTTTTTCTTCATAGCCGTGATATTTGAAATATATTGAATATTATTAAAGTTACGTGTGACTGTAAACGTGATTGCTTGAGAGTCGATCTCTACAGCGGCATTGAGTTCCGCCACCCAACACGCAATGAAGAAGAGAAAGAAGAAGTCGGTGAAAAGTCAGGAACAGAGTGCCTTAGCACAAGGTTCCTCCTACCTACCCTGATGTGTACAGCGTGAAGTTAATTTTTTATGGTAGTTAGAGACTGTCGTGCGCAGTGTGATATCGTCTGACTGTAAATTCGATGCTAGTGAATTTCATCTCCATTAGGTGGAATTCATTATGTTCATTTTCCCACTTGGTTAATAAGGCCCAGCATTGAGTTCCGACAGTAGTTCAGAGTTCAATACCTGAAAAAATTGGCCACATGTCGACTCTGTTATGTGCAGGACTGCTGGCTGAGAAAATATATTCGTAATTCCAAACGCCATTGTAGGGCAATTGGAATAACTATGAACTGTGTTTCTGGATTCCACTTCCACTCCAGAGAAATATCTATTCCAGTTGGATATACCCCGGCGTCGCATGTCGCGTTATATGGTCATTTAGCTTTACAATAAAAGACAGCAGAAATACAGCCCCAAAAGTCAGTTACATTCTCTTAGGAATTACATACCTAGAGGTATTTTTGTTTTAATTTTAAGTCTATTTCACGTAATAGATAAAAATAATAACATATTAGCATAAGTAACTAGCTTTTAAACTGATAGCACGCGAACCAAAATGAAATCAATGTGAAAAATTATTTAAAAAATACAAGTCGCGAGTAGTTTTAACTAAACGTACTTCTTATTTTGTACTTCTTATTAAAAATTATAAGAAATCTGAGCAATCGAGTCTGATGGTCACAATACAACGACAAGCTACCCAATTTTCTTACAATTCCTAATCTAAGCCTATATATAATCCTTCTACTCCACCTTATCTGAAGAAACAATTCAGATTCCTACATGATGTCCACTCTCTTTCCCTACGTTCCCAGAAAAATCTATTACTTGAAATTTCTCCTCATTCTTCTTCTTTTCTCACTAACTCTTATACTATTAAAGCTGCCCGACTATGGAATTCCTTACCGATATCGATCAGACATGCCAAAAGTTTACAGAAATTTAAAACTTTACTAAAGAATCACTTTATGAATATTTAATTTAGCCTTTGTTTATTTTTTATTTTAGTTTTTTTTTTTTTTTAATCTTCAAAATACTTTTTATAAATGTATCAATATTATATGTATGATTTATTTTTATATTGAATGTTGTTTAGTATTTATTAATATTAATATTTATTGAAATAAATATTTATTTATTATATTTATATATATGTGTGTATATATATGTATATGTATATATATGTATATATGTATATATCTATTTTTATCTATGTTATTAAATATTCTCCTGCAATGTAATGCACCACCCACACTCTTTTTTTATACAACTCCAGCGACCAAAGGTTGCCTGGAAGAGATCGCTTTAAGCGATAAGGCCGCCTTATTGTACATGTTGTTTTTTCACTTGTTTTGTAAATAATTTGTTTAAATTTAAGTGCAATAAAGTATATTGTATTGTATTGTATTGTATATATTTTTAACTGGTCTAACGATAAAGTCACGAGCAATATCATGACTTGATGTCAGAGGTCAGATAGTAGTAGGTTCTTATAATCATAATGTAAAAGAAATCTTTTAAAAACTAGAAAAAAAAAATTATGTTAATAATTATATTGTATTTTCCTCTTTTATTGTAAGTGTTGACTGTTGAGTTACATAAACTAAGAGTTTCCAAGATACATCTCTTAGTTGGTAAAACAAGGATATAGTTTCACTTATAATATAAAATATTTCATGAGATGTAATTAAGATTTGCAAATAAACTTTACGCATACGAAATGTATCATCTCACATATATACATACATATATACTTTATTTTATTTATTAAAAAAGTGTCATGACACTTTTTTGTACGCCAAATTTTTCCAGTTAAAAAACTAGGTTAATAGATCTTTATTTGTATTTGAAACTTCAAGTAACATTATCATTTCAAAGACAATATGTGGATATTGTGAAAATAAAGTTTCAGCCACAATATAGATTTTCATTATATTTTTTAGCGTATAAAAGATTTTCTTAAATCCATCCCACATACAGACAGCGATCAGTTACATTTTTATTATATGCACCTAAGATATAGATAAAGATAAAGATGAAGAAACTAAATACTATAGCCATTTCTCTAAGTATTAGCCATTTCTTTATAGTTTTACGACCGCTTAGAATTTAATTAACATTTATAAACACTGTTGACGTCAACGCCGTGAAAGTTTGCAAAAAAAAACTGCGACGGCAATTTACACAAATTCGACGCGACGCGACGAAATGTGGCGTCGCATTTTTTTGCATTATTTGATTATATATTTCAAAGTATATTAAAGAAATACATGGAAATTTCGGATTATATTGTTTTTTATATAAGTTCACGTCGCGTCCTGTTATTATCAGAGAGGGCAGAAGGAATTTCCTGTTAAGACACTCCGTTCACTACTTTCTGCCTTATTTTCAAGACAAAAGGCCCCGTATTTATAAAATGCTCTGAGATCGATATTGAGTGATCTTGAGATGCCGTTTTTACATATATTTTGAATGATAAAATTTTTGTAGCTCGAGATCGATCTCAAGAACGATCTTAGATTTGAGAGCTAGGTGTTAAGTGCCGGAGTGTCTAAGTGTTGTCTAAGTGTCTTTTGGTACTAGAACGAAGAAAATTATTCATTTCCTTGAGTAGTAATCGAACCTACTAGCGTCGCGTTTTCAATAAGATCTTTACTCTAGTTTCTTTAGTTTATAAGCAAGCATATTAAGATGCTTTTATTTACCATCGTATATCTATAGGAATGGACTGTCTTAACACTAGATTCCCAGGTTCCATCTGTCTATCGTGTTTCTATGTGCATCGTGGCGCTAAAAATCATTTATTTATATTAAACGAATTCTTATTTTTTATGATAAATTATTAAAATATATATTTAAAAAAATGTTGAGTCTCTACGCCGTGATTTCCCTATATGGGCAAGGAAATGAAAATATAAAAACATAATAATTCTCTCGAGTGGGGTCCAACCAAAAATACACTAGAAACACTGACTTCTATCTACATAAATCCTCTCCAGCAATTTGGTTAAATGTCCTAAACACCTGAACACATAGATATTTAACTAGTACAATGGGTATTCCACATTTTTTATTTGTCGAATTGATTTATATGAATCTTTGCTATTTTATTCTTACATCGTATTTTTTTCTCATATCTACAAGTACTCTTTAATTTTAAAACTCATACTTTACTGAGTGACTGACAGAGAACATATGGATGCTTGTCTTTTGTCAAGTAAGTTGGATAAAGAGTAAGAGTGAATGAGTAGAGTTGGTGAACGGGAAAAAATAGAATTTTTCATTTTACATGTTAAAGTCGATGCAAGTAACGTTGTGGGCAGTTACTAGTGTCATATAAGAGAGGATGACATGTCGACTAATTGATGTGATAATTATAAGTTTAAATCTTCAGGCAAAATCATATTGACACACCAAATTGATATATAAGTGGTTTTTTAAGAATTATTTTAAAAATACCTAATTTTCATTGTAACAAACATGTTTTTCCTATAATAACATTTGGCTAAGTTCACGTTTTTAACAAAAATGTAAAGTAAATGAGATATTTTCTTGCTTGTACCTACCATTTTATTCAAATACAATATCAGAGATTCTATAGATAAATATTTAAACAAAACCATATAAACTAGCTTTAAATCTGACTTCACTTTCAAAAAATACCCTCGAAACCCCCAAAAAAAATTTGAACAAAAAAAAACCAACCATCGCATGACGCCCTCCAATTAGACGAACTTCCTATAGAAGTAGCATCTCCCTTACACAATCCTCCTTTCGCCGCCCCACCGCGTTCAAAGTTTACTATATATCCGTCTGAGAGCTGGTCCCTGCATCATAGTTCGTACGGAACCTCAGATCCACTACACAACATGAAAGCCTTCGTAGCGGTAAGTTCAGTGCGTGACAAGTGCCCAATAGTGAAGTTTACTATTAGAAATAATCAATTTTGTGTTCGTGTTCGTGACTAAGTTGTGGAACATTTGATATTTTTCTTTGGGAAGGATAATTGAAAAGTGCTTTTGAAAATCTAAATATTTTTTTTATTTTATTGTTGGTTCCGGCTTCTATAGATATTATATCGATTATCCTTTTCAGTGAAATTTGTCGGTGCTCTATAAGTTACTCAAAATAACTTCCGTTCACAGGATAAGCAGACGTAGCCAAGTGACCAAACTTGTTTTTCTTTCTCTACTTTCCGGCAATTTAGAAACACTGTATACTACCACTAAGGCCGGAAAAACACCTATTACATATTTAAAAAAAAAGACTTGAAACGACACAACTTACAGATTAACAATTCCTTTCAGTTACTCTCTTTTTTTCATTAATATTTACACGTTTTCCTTGTTGCTTGCTTGCTCTTATAAAATCAAAACCCCCAAATTTTCTATTCAATTATCAAAAAAAATCTAATTTCAAATCATTTAGATCATCACACCGTGGGAACGATAAAGCTAAAAACATTTCACTTTGCGCTTCATACAATAGTAAGCGTTTTATTCAAATGTAATACGCGAAATATTTTAAATAAGCGCGTGTGCCTTAATACAAAAGTATTAAAGTCCATATTACGTTGTACTCTTATAAAAGGAAGTTCACAGAGAAGATGTAATTAGTTTTAGTGAACTTTTTGTACTCTCTTAAGTCTCTTGCAATCGCTACATACATACATTTACATATTTTCCTTGTAAATCGATTTGCATGATTACGATGCACCAGTTCTCATCAATATACCGTTTCCTATTTGGTTTTTATTAAAATTAAGTTTTTTTAAAAATCGATTACACTTTTAAAACGTTTTTTGAGATTTAATTCGATTTCCCTCGTAAACTATTTTCGAATCGAAATTTTTCTCTTATAAGATCATTCACTAGTCTCTTAACTAAGATTAGATTTTAAAAAACTATCTAGAAATATGTATTTGCGATGTCCATTTTCGTTACTTTATATAGCGTTTTATAATAAAAATTAGCTAAAATCTTAAAAAAAAAATTAAAAATAATTCATTTATTTATATAGAATTAAAAAATATATTTTCTGGAGTTAAACTGCACCTGATGCAACGACAGTCACAGGTCGCAGGTCGAGCGGCTACCGTAACATATTGCTACATTACGACAAAAACATATTTTCTTTACATAACTATATACTTTCGCCTCAATTACAAGTGCTAAGATATTTAAACAAATGTAAATACATATTAGAAGCCGTTGTACGCAGCGGCTCAGCGTCGGTTTGTAAAACTGCGATAGTAGGTTCAATTACCACTCGTGGAAAAAAAAAACTTTTTATTCCTCGTTCTGGTATATTTTTGACATTAGATTCCCTCTGCCTACTCTGCTATCACGAATACTACCTAAAGATAAAAAAAATCTCTAAGTTAACAGTGCATTTAGCCTTAATTAGGTAAGAAAAGTTAAAAACGGAGAAACTTATCACTAGAGATCTCTCTGACTTGTAAATACTCCAAATAAACTATTTAGAAACCGAATTGTTAGGTAATATTTAAATATAAATAAATTGAAATTAGATTCGTGAAATTAAAATAAACGTACACCCAGTGTGAATATAGTCATCAATTGTTCATGTTAATGTATTGAAAATAGCGTAAAGAGTACATAATACATAGACTAAATTTATTGCAATAGACGTGTAAAAGTAAAAGTAGAAATATCAAATAATTTATAAAACTACTTTAAATTGCTAAAAATCTTATATAAGCTACAAATCTAAAAAAATATATTATTTTCTATTATTCTCTCCGTAATAGAGAGTTATACCCACCATGCAGAAATGCCCCTTATTTTATATATCCCAGCCCATGCATTGCAATAGCTATAGTGATTTTAACGAGCGTTAGATCCCACGTCCTGTTTCAATATAATATTATGTAAGAAACCGTGACAGTATGGAAGAGCCATCATCGATATCGCGTCGTCATCGATAAATTTTGTAATCACAAAATCTATGCTAAACACGTTGTATTGTCAAAGCAAGTGTGATCTGTATACAAATACATAGACAAAAGTAATCCCATATAACGTTGTTAGAATTTAATGTTTCTAGGCCACTATTGAAATAACAGAAGAAAAGTTTTTTTTTTAGATTTTTTAAGAAATAGTTGTGAATAAATTCATTTTATTTTCTTCTTTGTTAAAAGTAATGTGTAATTGTCACAAAAGTATCTTAGTTTGTCGCGTTATTTTTATAATATATTTGTCATATAGTGGGCTCATGCCCGCCTTAGAAAATTGGATATTTATGTTCTTTTTAATCTGGCAAAATTAAAAAATATATATATATAAAAATAATATTATTATCTGTATGTATGTCGCATGATCTTCGAGAATAAAACTTAATTAACTTAATTTTTTTCTAAAAAACTGTACCTATATTTTCAAAAAATATATAAAATAACTGCAATTAAATGACAAACTGGCAAAAGCAAAGGTTTCTACCAACTAACATTACGACGCTGTCACGAAGATCATGAAAGCTTAAGCGTGACTTCCGACTTTTTACATAAAAGCTTTCGAGGATTTTATACCAAAAAAACCAACTAATAAATTACAACAAAGAAATAGATCTAATGGAATTGAATCAGTACATTATTATTGTATATATAGGATCATAGCACTGTTTCAAATATTTTTTTATAGAAATGGACGCTCTTATGTCAACTGAGAAAGCTTACTGATAGAGAGAAAATGTAATATCAAGACGTTACAGGTCCGTTTCTAATTACCGCTTGAATAAGAGTCGATCCCACAAACATCTCGATTAGACATTATCGCACTGCTTCACTCTCTCCATAACATTAATAACAGCCAATACTAGACAACCTTAATAAAAATACAAGTATTTAACAAATTTACATAAAACTATTCCAAAAAATCAGGTTCCCGCTATATTACGCACACATCAGGGTAGGCAGGGGGAATCTAGTATTAATATACTCCGCTCCTCTAATGGGAATCTAACCCACAACCAGTCGAATCTACAGTTACACTTTGTGCCCCCGCGCCGCGACTGGTCACATAAAATTATAGTTATTTCATATAAAAATATGTATAATTATCAAAAAATCAACAGTCGACCTCTGACGTATCGCGCTGTAGCGCCGGCGCGTCTTCGACCTATGACACTGCACTTTCACTTTGCGATTCTATTTTATTTATCTCGAAGCTTTTTCTAATAAACCTCAATACTTGCAAAAGTATTACAATTTTTATTATTCTGTAATTTGTATGCAAATATTAATAATTGAAGTAATTATTGACGTACCTATTTATTTATATTTATGTTTTGGAATATTCAAAACTGCTCTCTAATAAAATTATAATTTATTTAAAACGCGGGGTAAATATACAAATTTAATAGTAAATACAATGGTCAAAATAAAACCAATTTTCTATATATATTAAAGCTAAACAAATATACTGCCTAGCAAAAATTACATGTATACTTAATAGGTAAGGTTCAACCACTACAACAATTAAAATACATAGTGGAATATATCAAAGCATACAATCTATAAGACATTATAAAAGAAAGTGACATGATTAAGACGCTATGAACATAGAAACTATCTTGACCCCAAAATACTTTGTATACGTGAGAGATATAAAAATTTCACCAACAATTAACTTTGGAAACGCGGAAACCAACAATTTCGATTGTTTACAACACTATTATTATTTTATAGTGATGTCTATTTTATTTTTTTATCGGCCGCTGTTTTTTTATTTGACACTATGTTATCTAGCTTCCACATATTTTTAGAAATGTGGAACTTAACGTCGTATTGCTATAAAAACAAAAAAATCACCGTATTGTGTCTAAGCAATAGATATTATAATTAATATATGCATTCACTTGAGAGAGAATCGAACACAGAACCATCACATAGGAAAATACGTCATATATCAAAACGTCTAGTACATCACTATTGTTTACTCAAAACACGGTAGTGTTGTATAACATTTGTTTAGTTATGCTTCAGAGATGCGTTCGCATACAAAAGTGGACAAAACGTAGAGAGCATAGTAGCTAATGCATTTCAATTTCAAGTTGGGCTATTAAATTTTATTACTTGTATAGATCAATATTTTACAGAACAGACAATAAATAATTTAAAATGAAGTATATTGGTAAATTTTTATTAAGTGTTTCTCTGAACACAAGTCGCTTTCAATTTTAATTTGGGATATTTTTTATCTTATTTGTCGTATTTTAATTTTTTTTAGGTTTTTAAAAGTTAATCACAGACTATGAAACGAAAAAAACTTTGAAATGTATAGAAATTCCTAGGTGGTTTCCAAGATATGGTGGATCAGGTTTCCCTTTCGGTAGATCACCCTTTCGGAATATCAAAATATTCTTTATTCTCAATTTAAATTACTTCTCAAGCAAAATGAACTTATAACTAACTATAAATAAAATTAAATTAAATTAGCTTCACGCTATATCCCGCACACAGCAGGGTAGGCAGAGGGAACCTAAAGTTAAGACACTCCGTTCCCCACTTTCTGCCGAATTTTGGAGGCATTGCGTGTTGAGTGGCAGAACTCAACGCCGCACTTTTATAACTAACTATACTATGACGATATATTGATAGGATTATATTATTTCGTAAAATACATTAATTATATTATATCTAATAAGTGCATAATCAACCGTGGAAAGTAAGAGGCAGTAAAGTACTTCAAACGAGTTAGCGAGTCTTCGTGAAAATTAGAATTGTCATAAATCAAATACCTCCTGTTGGTGAAGATCCTGTTAGAGATGACGTAACCGCTAGTAATTCTATATGACGTAGTATGAAATAATATTAGTCTTCTAATTTAAATAAACATAAAGGAAATAAAAAAAAAGCAACTAAATAAAATGAGACAGAAGCAAACTTAGATATTAGTGTTTAAATGTTTACGTATTTGAAAGATATTTGAAGAATCAATTACTACATAAATCTTCTCTTAAAGACTCTTCTTTACTTTCCACCCAACTAGAATGATGATTTCATAAATTTATGCAATTTAGTTAATTTTTTTTCTAATCTATTTGTTTCTTCCACAGTGCATAGCCCTGGCCTTGGTTGCCTGCGCAAGCGCAGAACCTCCATCTGGATACAACTACAACCGTCCCTCAGGTGGGATTTCGGGTGGATTCAGTGGTCTTAGCGGCGGCGGCAGCTACCGTGCCGTCTCATCTGGATACCAGACCTCCGAGGGCCAAAACGTCGACCCCCAACTCCTTGAACAAATCCGTCAGATCCTCCTTAAAGAAGAAGCTTCCTCTTCATCTGGCTCATTCGGAGTAAGCGCCCCTTCATCATCCTACGGTGTTCCTTCATCCTCATATGGTGTCCCATCATCGTCCTACGGAGTCCCAAGCGGTGGCCGCGTTGTTGGCATCAACCTTGAGGGAGTCCGTCAAGCTATCCAAGTAGCCCAATACGAACAGTCCGGTGGAAGCAGCGGCGGATACCCATCAGGTCCCTCATCCTCGTACGGTGCCCCCGCCCGTCCCCCCTCCAGCAGCTATGGAGCCCCCTACTAAATCCAAACCTGAACAAAATTTCATTATTCGGACTATCTCGTAACATCTCCGGGAGCCCGAATATTTAAACCAATGGGTAGACCGCCACGTACAATGTAGGTGGCGTCTCCCGGCCCCCCCATCCTGGCCAACGCCTGCGACTGTGCACGCACACGGGTTACCCAGCTGTCAGCCAGTCGTAAACAACTGACGACTGACAAAAGTGACACTTGCTTAGCTTTTGATAACGCTTGTGTTTTTTGTGTCAGTCGGTAGCAGTGCACGAAGTGGCTCACAGCTGGGAACGACTCTCGTTCTGTAAAAAGTTTATCGATAAGTTAGCTTAATTTATGTTATAAGATTTTGTTTTTTTTACAAAAAAATAATAAATACATTTTGACACCGTATAATTTTTTTTTATTATTAATTTTACAAATACAAAAACACAATTAGGAAAGAGCAAAGTTATGAAATTAAATTAAAATCTAACCCAATTTTTAATTAGCAACGAAATATTAATCTTTATTCATCATACATACATATAACAATTTACATGTTGATACGATAATAAAAATGAAATAAAGCGTTGTAGCGGGTGCCATATTAAGATTGTTATAGAATGTTGCCATTAGTGAAACATAAAAATGCAAATAAATGAAAGCAGAAACAGAAATATGTAGAAGTAACAATTAATAAGTATGCGCATGAAATTAACGAAGTTATTATAGTAGACAGTAGATTAGATGCTTAGGTATTATGTATGATTCGAAACTTTCTTAAAACAATAAACATTTATTTTCCTTATCTCGATACGTGTCGTCAAAGGCACAGGCGCAGGGGCACAAAGTGTGACTGTAAAACCGGCTGGTTGTGGGTTCGATCCCCACTCGAGGAGATGAAATATTTACATAAATTTATATTTCCATTTTTTCGCTGTGGTGTCGAGGTAAAGCGCGGCGTTGAGTTCTGCAATACCTCCAGAATGCGTCAGAAGAAGGGGAACGGTGTTTCTGAACACTAGGTTCCCTCTGCCTACCTTGCTGTGTGCGGAATACAGCGTGAAGCTGATTTTTTTCCTTCAAAGGCTCTCTTTGAAGAAGAAACGCCTCATTTTGTCTGTAAATAGGCAGGTAACGGAAAACCGGGAAACTAGAAGCAGTTCCCACTTTCAGACGCATTCTGGAGGCATTGCGTGCTAAGTAGCGCTCAACGCCGCGATATTTTTCGTTACCTGAACGAGAAATGGAAATATTTAATATTTAATTTCCTCAAGTGGGAATCGCACCTACGTCGTACGTTTAATTCAACTTAATATATTAACTAGCTTAATTTATTCGCGATATGCAGAATAAACAAGTGTCAAGAAATTCCTTACTCTACTCTTGACTCGATTTCAACATTCGATGCATATTGCTTAAAGGCCGACTTAACGCCGTCCATTGTCTTAACAGAGTGGTCAATTGAAATTCATTTTCTCGAACGAGGATTGAACCCACAGTCTTCACGTTATCAATTAGTCTCTTCTCCCCGTATTACGTTGTTAATGTTATACAACCTCGTTAAATAAATTTAACAAATTTAGGACATATTCAAACTACTTCCCTTCAATTAAGTAGGTAGTATAATAATTTTAATGTGCGTTTTAAAACATTTTATAATATAAGAGTTGCTTTAATGATTGGTAACTAGAAATAAACAAGAGGTCAGTCGCGGCGCAGTGGCACAAAGTCTAACTGTAAACGACTGGTTGTGGGTTTAGGTGTGTGGTTTAGTATTTATTAAAATATGTAAAAACTTTATTATATTTCTTCGCTTTCTCTGGCGTAGAGGGGAAGCGTGGCATTAAGTTACGATACTCACGCAATGCTTCCAGAACTCGGCGGAAAATAGGGAATGTAAAAATATTAAATAATTCATTCACTCAATTGGGAATCGAATCTACAACCGTTGCGCTTACAAACGCACACTTGTGCCACTGCACCACGATAACTGAGAATAAAACTTAAAAAAAACATAAGACTTGGGCTTCAACTATAGAGTATAGTATAACTACAGAGAAGTGGAAAACGGAGTGATCTACCTCTAAAGTTTAGAAAGCATTCTAAAATGCTTAAAAATGTGTAGTTACTTATTAGTTACCTAGATTAGGTATTTTCTTACTTATTACCTTTTAACAGCGTATTAAAAATTTATAGCGCCTGTACTACCTACATAAATATATATAAATAAATATACATAGCTTCACGCTGTATCCCGCACACAGCAGGGTAGACAGAAGGAACCTAGTGTTAAGACACTCCGTTCCCCACTTTCTGCCGAATTCTGGAGGCATTGAGTGTTGAGTGGCAGAACTCAACGCCGCAGTACTACCTACATAATATATGTAATTTTAAGAAATGCTTATTTCATATGAATCCAGGGACGGCGGCTGACTGTAAACGCGATAATTAAAGGTGTCTCCCATTTCAGCGTTCGGACTATATTCATTTTCATTTCTTAGCTCTGGTAGGCAAAGAGCGGCGTTGAATTCCGCCACCCAACAAACAATTTTTATTAGCTTCACGCTATATCCCGCACACAGCAGGGTAGGCAGAGGGAACCTAGTGTTAAGACACTCCGTTCCCCACTTTCTGCCGAGTTTTGGAGGCATTGCGTGTTGAGTGGCAGAACTCAACACCGCGCTTTGCCTTGACACCAGAGCGAAGAAATGAAAATATAAATTTAAGTAAATATTTCATCTCCTCGAGTGGGGATCGAACCCACAACCAGTCGGTTTTACAGTCACACTTTGTACCACTGCGCCACGACTGGTCTCAAGTCTCTCTAACTGCAACTGCGGAAAAAAAAGTAATGCTGTTATAAAAATCCTTTTGTTGTATAGGATTTTTATATATTTTTTTCCCTATAAATATTTCCTGGAAATTTGGTTACTGTCGTAATAATACAGTTTCAAAATATTAAAAATATACAGTTACTTCCCTCGCAAATAAATACTTGAATATATCTAGAAAGCGATCACAAGTGTTTCAAGTGTCACTTAAAAAAGAAAAGAATCGCTCTTTAAAAGGCCACTTGTTTTTTATCTCAAATCAGCTTTCTTCTGAGTAGAAAAATTTGGCTTGAGACTGAGTATCTAAGTACATTACGATGCGAGTCGTGGCCAACCTGAGATAGATGCCCAGATTCGATTTCAGGATTTTTTCTAATTTACTTCCGAAGTGAACAATGGGCAAGATTTCAAAAAATCTAATTTCAGAGTGGCCATGACTCGTCGACCGTGCTACCTACATGCATACATGAATTGTGAATCAAAACACATCGCGGTAGAGAGTCCGCGTTCCATTTTGATCAATCTAGATTGTCCAAATATAGATTTAATCATAAATGATCAGTTAAAAGACAGATGAAGAGAAAAATAGAGAGAAAGAGAGTTATGAGTGAATGAAGTAAAAAACTATACTAATATTCAAAGATTTTTATTCTTATAGAAAATTATATCAAATTTTGTGTTAAAATAACATTGAGAATTATTTACAATACAAAATAGCCTATTACTCCTTGTTAGCAACATTTTTTAACCGACTATGGTAAAAGAAGAAGGTTATCAATTCGACTGTACTTTTTTATGTTTGTTACTGTTACCAGAACTTTTGACTGGCTGAACCGATTTTGATTCTTTCTTTATCTAAAAAGTAGTGCTTCCCATGTCCCATTTTAATTGGTCCACTTCTAATAATGGTATCCCTGAGAAAATCACATAAATCTTAAGTTTACATTACGTATGTGCTCTACAAATGGACAAATAACTCACGCCAACCGATTGCGATGATTCTTCTTTATTGGAAAGGATGCACTTCAAGAGTAGCTTTATAAAAGTTTGGTTAGGTTCTGATTATGAGATTCGATTAAAATTGAAGAAATCGTCTTTTTTTTGTTATTTTTTTAAAAAAAAACGTTGATAAATTTAATATGACCGTAATGACGCAGTGGGTAAACATATAACAGTAAACGTTGCAAACAAGACGCGGCCTTGAGTTCCGCCATTAAATACAAAATGTCTCGCAAATATTAGACGAAAAATGGTGGGCGGAGTTTCTTAAAACTAGTTCATTCTGCCTATCCTGTCATATATGGGACACAGAGCGAAGCCAAAAATGAACAATCGTTGCTTCACAAATGGCTTACAAAACATTATGGTTTGTTAATCGTTTTTTTTTCTAGGTTTTTAAACCTTGATGTTAGGAAACTTTATTTAGAGGAAATTAAATATCTAATATTTTTATTTCCTCGCTCGCTGAACTCCGCCACTCAACATGCAATGCCTCCAGAAGTCGGCGGAAAGTGGGGAATGGAAGCGGCTTAATGGTAACGGAGTGTCTTTTAGGTTCCCCGGTCCCCTGCCCTGCTATGTGCGGGAAAAACATGAAGGCAAAAAAAAATTGAAAACCAATTCTAAATACTTCATAACAAAAAGAATACCGGAACAGATACCATCTCTAAGCTTTTACATTTCTCATGATAATTTATTTAAAGACATAACAATAGAAAACTACTCACATATAAATTTCAATTAAATTTAACGATGTTCTTGTGCTTAGATCGTGTCGCAACAAAGATTAATATATGCATACCTATATAGTATGTAATTGATATTTATATTATATACAGGAGGCAGGGGGGCATATTTTTCCATTCGCCATTTCCACTAAATTCTAAAAGATATTAAATATTTCATTTTCTACAGTGGAAATCAAACCCACAACCTGTCGCGTTTACAGTCACACTTTGTGTAAATACACATTTTGCGAATCCATAGAATCGCTCCGTTTTCTATTACTTGCTCTTTTTGAATATATCGTTAGGGTTTATTTTTAAATTTGGCCGTTTACGTTTAATGACTTCCAGTAGAAACCATTCAAATAAAAGAGAATCTCTCAACTATAACCTCGACCGGTGATGTTGCTAATGTACTTTTTTCGATTATTGAACAAACCGTACACGCTCGAGATTACGTTGTGGCCACGTGGTCCGCGGATATGTATAGTTAGTTATTATTTTATTTAGGTATATTTATATGCATGAAAAATTAATGACGCCTATATAAATCAGCTTCACGCTGTATCCCGCACACAGCAGGGTAGGCAGAGGGAACCTAGTGTTAAGACACTCCATTCCCCACTTTCTGCCGAATTCTGGAGGCATTGCGTGTTAAGTGGCAGAACTCAACGCCGCGCTTAGCCTCGACACCAAAGCGAAGAAATGGAAATATAAATTTAAGTAAATATTTCATCTCCTCGAGTGGGGATCGAACCCACAACCAGTCGGTTTCACAGTCACACTTCGTGCCACTGCGCCACGACTGGCCTCACGCCTACGCCTATATGTTGATACTTTTCAATATTTTATGTAGTGTTTATCGGGTTCACCAAATTAATTTAATCTAGGCTATAGAACTTAGCACAAACTTTATTTTTAACCTCACACTGTAACCCGCACACTGCAGCGTAGGCAGAGGGAACCCAGTGATCAGACACTCCGCTTCCTACTTTCTTTCGAATTCTGAACTCAACGCCGCGCTTTGCTTCGTCACCAGAGCAAAGAAAATGGAAACATTATATATTTTATATCCTCGAGTGGGAATCGAACGCACAACCTATCGCAATAACAGTCACGCTGTGCCCCTGCACCACGACTGGCTTAGTATACATTAAGTCAATATTTCTAAAACTCACAATCTATATATATATATATATATATATAAAAATACCATAAACCACACACTCACAGGCCACATCGCGACCCACTTGAGCCGTACATCATTTGATCATTACAAATATGAAACGCAACCGCGCGGCTAATCGAGGCACCGCGGCGGACGTATCTCTTCTTACATAATGAAATGTTGATTGAAATAATCATTTTCATATTTTTATTTTCATGATGATTTTGTAATGATAGAAACTCAATTACCGTCGTCGTGAACGCGTTGAACAGTCAGTGGCGGTCCAACAGTAACAGCGACGGCAGTGGGTTCGATTTTCACTCGTAACAATTAATTCGTTCAATTGTTATCGTCCTAGTAGCGAGACTAAGTGCTTCGTTAAGTTCTGCAACTCTATTCTATGTCTCTTAAATTGGAGTAAAGTGGAAAACAGAGTCTTAGGAGGGAACTGTGAAGAATCCTAGTAAATATTACATCGTTCGTCGTCAATCGTTTATCACGGACATATCAAAGGACATTAAATAAATCTCTCTCCCCAGAATATAAATGTCTTCTGGTGAGAGACTTTTTTTTTTATTTTTCAGGGAAATTTTGTACTATTAAAATTTCTGGGATGCGCACACGACTATTCTGGGGTGTGTACAGACCACCTGGCCCCATCTAACGAATTCGATGTAATCAGACAAGAAAAACAAAAATATATTATTAAATAATATAAATTTTAATCCACGTGATGAGTTTCAATTGACAATTACTGCCTACAGTCAGGCACTACGCCAAGTAGTCTATTTTGAAGAATCTTTCCTAAAGAATCTTTTTTTCATTAATTTAATACAGTAAACAGTCCATGAGGCCAGTGGCGACGCAAGGCCACAAGCGTGTGACTGTAAACGTATCAGGTTGTGGGTTCGATTCTAGCTCGAGGAAATAAAATATTTAACTCAACTTCGGCAGAAAGTGAAGGACGGATGTGTTAATCTTTGGCCTATTAAATATATATATCATTATTAACTACGTCCTCGAAAAAGGATAACAGAAGCCGCTAGAAGAACAAAAGAATAAAAAAAAATATTAAACAGGTAGGCAACAGCCAGGTCGCTCTGATGCCCATACTTCGATAACATACATCGCGTTCAGAGCGTCTTACAAAACACGTGGACAACAATGGCTGTGAAAGTACGTTAATTGCTTTTAAGATGGCATCTCGGAGACGTGCCAATTTATGAATGTGGAGCAACTCTTTGCGTTGTTGTATGGAAAATAATTTACTTTATATATTTACTTTTAAGCTTTACTCTGTGTTCTGAGAAGCGGAGAACTTAGTGTTCACTTTCCGGTGATTTTTAAAAAACTCCAATTGGCCAGAGAATGAAAAGAGGGAAACCAGGGAAAGGGAGAGGTAAACTGTCTCACACTGGTGCATTCGTATTTTTTCGTTCATTACCACAGCGGGGAAACGTAAATATTAAATATTTTATTCCCTCAAGTGGGAATCGAATCCTCAGTCGTTGTGTTTAAAATCGCACGCTTGGGGCGATTCCACTTTTGAACATTAGCTAATTAATAGCAATACTCCGTGCAGAAATATTTATTTACATTTATATTTTCATTTCTTCGCTCTGGTATTTAGACAAAGGGCGGTGTCGAGTTCCGCCGCTCAACACGCAATGTCTCCAGAACTCGGCGGACAGTGGGGAACAGAGTGTCTTAACACTGGGTTCCCCCTGCCTTCTCTGTTGTGCGTGGGATACATAGTCAAAAACTTAAAAAACAAATATATATGGGAAAAAATTAATTTAATTCCATAGAAATTCGCTTATCGTCGTTCACATCACAATTCGTTTATTTAATAAAAAAAAAACAATAATATCAACACATTTTTTTCCATAAACAATTATCTACTTAACACTAAAATATTGGCACTTAGTGAGCACAATTATATTTACAGCGAGAACTTTCGTGGATATGACCTGTTATATTATAAAGTTAAATAGTATTTATATTATTGATCCGAAATAAAAAATATTTTTGGGTTAGATAGTCCATCAAATAAATTACGCTCACGGCCAATAAGAGCGAGAGCTTCCATGAGCTTTGTATATAGTTAACTGTTAGTTTAAGCGACAAAGTTAGTTTTGTTTAGCTTCACGCTGTATTCCGCATATAGCAGGGAAGGCAGAGGGAATCTAGTCTTAAGACACTCCATTTTCATTAAAACTGTCGTTTCCGCCTATTAACGCCTATTTCTGGAGGCAATGCTTATTAAGGGGCGGAACTTAACATCGCAATAAACGTAATATATAACATAATTTATTTACAATTAAAAGATTGATTTAATGGTAATTTAGATCAGTATGAATTCTTTATAGTTTTATTATTAAAAATCTTGCACTACAAATGTTTTTGTCAAAGCCAGCTATATAGATAGCGACCAGATCATATCCACGTAAGCACATTAAATTTAATACTTATTATGACAATAATAACTTACATTCATCTAATTCATTTCAACTTCAATATTTTTGCTCTTCGAAAAACATGTTAAAAAAATATACACTATATTTAAACTTTTCTTTTTAATAATTGACAATGTCGTTAAGTGTATCGCAGTTTTGATGATTGTTTAATATTTTTTTTTTTCAAATTTTAACACGCATTTATTATTTTGATTTTTGACTATCTAATAAAATGTACGAAACGTAATTTGACCCACTTGTACTTGACCAATTTAGGTTATAACTTATAGTTGCAAGCACGTTCTATAGCACTAGCAGTGCTTGGTGTAGAAAAGCGTATTTTCCAATTTTAACCTATAAATTTCTTAAATATTATTGTAATAATTTCATTACCCACAGAGGAAAAATACAGTCAGAAGATGTAATATTCATAACACAAATGCCTCTATGGCGATTCTTGCTTTTTTTTGTACTCAATATATTAAAGTATATTTTAAATAAAACAGTAATTTAAAAAAAACCTTTTAAAAAACAAGCTTTCTGGTTTTTTGTTTATTTGTTTTACAATATAATTAGATTCTTGTATCAAGTGGACTGTGCAAAAGTTTTCTAATCCGCCATTTTGTTTCGGCGGCCATTTTGGATTACCAATAATATTGATAATTGACTATATATATAATTTCACCGTGATCAGAACTGAAGTCGTAATCCATATTTTAGTTCAACCGGACACTGGGAAGTGGGTCAAATTATGCTTGCAATATTTCACATACAAGTCAAATAAAAGCTTGTAATCATTTCATCGTCACAACTAACTAAAATAGTACCGATGAGTATTAACTTGGGTCATCTTTAACTTATTTGAACTTAGTACATTTAGTGATAAGATACTCCATTCTCCATTTTCCGGAAAATTTCGAGATGTTGTTTGTTGAATAACGTAACCTCAGCCAGCATTTTATTGAATTGCCTTACAATTGTATATTCCTTTATGTTGCATTGTATAAAAAATTATGATAATAGGGTGACTCTCTCTCTCTCTCTCTTTTATTTCATTTAAATAACAAAACGCTACCAATTTTTTTCAATCTTTGATCATTAGATTAAGACACCTTTTTAATTTTATACTTATAAAAGTCGTTGAGTGGTTAAATTATTGATTATAATTGTTATCATTCGCGTGTTAGATGTATAAACCGCTCTAAAAATAATTTCTAGGAACATTTTTTTATACTAAATATGTATTAGGCCTTTAAAACTTTCTTGTAAATTGGTCCAAATTGTTTTAAATGTTATACAAAAGTTTGTTGAACTTAACAATTTTATTTTACATAAGGTATAAAATATGTTTAATTAAATTATTGATTTAAATAAAATGTAAAACGAATTTTAAAATGTTAATTAGCAATTATTTTTTTTTTAAATAAAATTTTAGAAAAATAAACAATAATGGATTAAATTAGAATTTTTGATGAAGTGTGAACAGATTAAATAAACTTATATCACTAGAGAACCAAATAATTGATTCTTTTCGAAATGTCAACTTTATCTAAAATTAAAAAAAGAATTTCAATTAATTTCTTACAGTTAATATAATTATTAAGTCAGACATTTTTTTCTTCATACATAATTTTGTTGTATATCCAAAAATCTTTGCTTAATAAGAACACAGCATTTTGTAAATCACTAGTTTTGTCTAAAAATAATTTCACATTTAAATGCAATAATTATAACAGACGAGTAAGACTAAAAACAATTTCATACAACACATCGCACATCGATAACGAGAAGTTATGTATAAAAACAACAAAAGGAGCAATTTTGCAGGTAATGTATGAAAACAATACTTGAATTACGTTTTATTAATATAGAAATAATAATATATAATTTTACAAAAAAAAAAGCGAAAATCTCGTTAACCATGTGAAACGTGTAGAAAATTATACATACATCAATTCAATATTCCAAGAAGTATTGATAAAAGGAACCAAAAAATTATAAGGTATTCTATTTACAATACTAGAAGTTCATACAAAACAATTGTCATAAATTTTGTTAAAAGACTAAATTGAACCCTATACTAGCTAGCACCTTTTTCTTGTGGCCAGAGCAACTGCGGGTGGTTTAACATGTAGTAGGTCATGTGCTTTTCACTACCGTACGTAGAGGCCTTCGACCCTAAACACATTAAGAACTGACTCTTCTCCAAATTCTTATCACAGTCCACTGAATGGAACTTATGTACTAACGTCTCATCAGTTATACGGAACACTGTTAAATTGGACTTAATCAACGTCTCGAACAGTTGCACGTCTTCCAACCCCCAACCCTTAATACTTAAATCGAAACCACCGACCCTCTCGAAATCACATTTGTATATACTAAGAATACCAAAACCGAATTGTCTGAAGTAACCGTAATCATCATTAATCTCTTTACTGTACTTTAAATTAACTAAGTCTTTATCACTCACGTTAGTATTAGCACTGTCTGCAAATTTACCTAGATCAGTGTCCATCACAAGAATTTCGCCTTTGAACTTGTTATATTCGTCACCGTACACTACTTCTGGATTGAACTCACTGAACACTATTGGAAAGTAAACTTGGTAATATTTAATAGTATTTAACCTAATTCGCATAAGAGTTAAATGATTGAACATCATGTCCACATCAATGAAAAACATTAAATCGTCACTGGCACATTTTTTCAAGCCTTCAGTCAAAGCGGCACCTCTTGAAAACGTTGTGGAGCCCATGTATACGATTTTCATATCTTTTCCATACTTTTCCCTATAGAAATTGACCAAGGTCTCTGAATTGGTGTAATCCAAGGGGCTCTTGCCGTCCATATAAAGAACGACAATCAAAGTGACAGTTTCATCACTCTTCAGGACCACATCCTCGTAATTCTTCATGAAACGGTTAAATATTTCAAATCTGCCTAACAATGGCAGGATGAAGTGTATCCGCCTGTCGTAAATTGGATATTCGTATTCGTCATCACTCCACTTCAGTACTTTTGGTAGGTTATCCTGTAACTTATGTATGCCATTCTCGAGTGCTTCTCTGACATTCAATTTGTCTAAAAAGCTATTCGGACTTTGCTGGTTGGGATCATCGAAGTCTTCATAGTCGTTATAAGTTTTTCCATTTGGATCAAGCTGTTCCAATATTTCCGGCTCTTCTGCCGGTGGTGGCTCTCCCATTGGTAGCTCCCGTATTTCTAGACCTGGAATTGAAACCACACTAATATAATTTTTGCATTGGGCGCCGGCAATAAAGTCGTTTTTATTTTCTGCCTGAGATAAAAAGGTAAGGAGTATCGTCAGTTTCCCCCAAACAATATGCAATTTCTTGTAAACTGGACGAAAAGTAAGGAATGGCGTATCTTAACACTAGGTTCTCTCGCCTAAAACATAAAACTACATTCTTTCTGCTTTACGACCAAACACGCTACATCAAATGCATTAAAAGAATAATATTATTACCAGTAAAAGATTGCTGCAAGTACGCATGTCTTCTTACAGCGGCTGTCATTTTTCTCCCTCTGTAGCGTCGGTACTTCAGCAAGAGGTCGAGGACGATGTCGACGCCGTGGAGAGGTTGCAGACGAATGTAGCCATATAATAGCTCATTGAAGTCTATGACTCGTCCACGTTGTCGGGACGGAGCGTTTATTATTTCCATTACCTGAAAGGTTGTATTATAATAAATTATATTGTGTTATTTACGACAATATTATTTGTATGCTTTGATTAAGATGTAGTTTTATATGTAATATACTTATTACTTAGTATAAAACAAAACATGATTTAGAAGAACTTTTATTGACAATTTAGCTTCTAGAAAAAATCGAAATAACTCGAATGAATCTAAAACACTCAGTTGTCTAATTTTTGGCCATTTCTAGAGACATGGCGTGTTAATTTAATAAAATTTCAAATATCAAAATTAATTAAGTTAAAAAAAAAACTATTTCTTATCTAAGAAATAGTTAATTATATAATTAATAATCTCTTTTAATAGTAATAAAAAATAAAAAAATAATACATTAAAATTAAATAAAAATATACTTCACTTGTCAGGCACTCATTAATCACAAATCAATACTACAAATAAATCCTAGCTTTCAAATTTATCTAAAGTGTATACAGTACGGTCAACAAGTCGTGACCGCCTTGAAATTACCTGTAGTTGGTTGGTTTCTTTTGGGATTGGGATTTTAGAATTTTGTTCAAAGGTATACAATGCACTAAAGATCATAAAATCTAACTTCAAGGCGGCCACAAGTTGTTGGCCGTACTGTACTTTAAATGTATTCTTTTCTAAGTGTCTGGAGTTTACTTTTCTACTATTGTTTAATAGAAATTTCACTAACCTCCCTTATAACGTCATCTAAAGCCTCTTTCAAGGGTGTTTCTAATCTCCTCTTCGGATTGGAATGGTTAATGGAATAAATAGATTTACTAATAAAATCAAAAGGCACGATGTCATCGAAATTATCAGCTTTATATCTGTTGAAATCTATTGGTGCACCTGAAAATGAATTAAAATAGTATTACATTTTTGTCAACTTATATTAAAAATAAAACAGCTTTACTCTTTTTCAGCAGGGTACACAGTGGGAAACTTTGATAAAGATTTCGTCTCCAGCTGCTGCATAATTATCGAGGTCTTATGCCTTGAGAGGCGGAACTGAACGCCACGCTTTGTTGTATATTATACGTGGCAAAGAAAGATTTAAAAAGAAAATTAAAATAGTCCTTTCTTTTAAATGTGGCTGGAATCCATAATCGCTACGTTTACGGTCAAACTCAATTTTAATATTAATCGTCACAATCTTGTTGCAAAATAAATGTAACCTACGAATATAATTTAATTAAAATGCAAAATTTATTTTTTTATTATAGTTTTACCAGTAAAAGACCAGTCTTAAGAACCTAGTCATTAATTTGGGTCTGCTTAAAAACATTACTTTTTTGGGTTATTTATATAGCACAAAAACTGTCTACCAACATCAAGAAGACAATTATTTATATTTTGTTACTTATGTACGAGTATACATGAACTGATAATTTGGCGTTCAATAATTATTTGATACTTATAAATGCAATCTTAATGTAAACAGAGTGTCTTAACAGTAGGTTCCCAGATTCCCTCCACCTACTCTGTACTCAGTGTGGGACACAGCTTCAGCTTCATATCCCGTGTATCCAGTACACAGCAAGATAGCAGGAATCGTAGTGCTAAGACACTCCGTTCCCCACTTTCCGCCGAGTCTTGAAGGAAAAGGAAAGGAGCATTGCGTGTTGAATGGTGGAACTCAACGCCGCGCTTTGACTCAACACCTGAGCGAAAAAATGAAAATATAAATATAAATAAATATTTCATTTCCTCGAGTGGGGATTGAACCCACAACTAGTCGATTTTACAGTCACACTTTGTGCTATCGATACAGCGTAAAGCTAAAAAAAAAGTAAAACCTTCCACACAATAGATACATAATTTTCCACCTCACCTAATATACTATTATCACCCAAGTACCCCGGCTCCCCTATCTTCTCGGGGAACAAAGGAACCCCGTCCGCCAGCATGTAATCCTCCACTTGTTCGCTATCCACCCCCAACGCACGCATCGACGACGCTATATCCCTGTGCAAATCCAACGATTGCTCTCTTAAGTCTTGAATCTGAAGATTCTGAAATGAAAGATGTGAAGTATTAGAGAAATGTATTATTGTTAAAAAAAACTTTTTTTTTGTCTATTGATTAAAACTCATTAAAAAAGGCTGTCGTGGCGAAGTGACACTGTACTATAAACGTGACGGTTGCGGGTTCAAGCCCTAGGCACACTCGTGGAAATAAATAATAATTTTTTTTCTGTCCTCGTTCTGGTAACAATAACATAGCAAAGAGCGGTGTCGAGTTCTGCTACTCATCACGCAATTCCCCTAGAATTGGGAAACTGAGTGTCTCACATGTATATGCAGGATAAAGTATACGCGGGATACAGCGTGAAGGTGAAAACATTATCACGTCCAATCAGACACATTCCTAGACATTTTTAAGATTTAGAACTATTTAAGTTTTCAGTTTTCATTACTAAAATCATAATAATAATACATTTTAATCTGATAGCATCGTCCTTTAAGTACGAGAAATAGCAAAGAGTATGTTGACATAAGATATTTGATCGCACGCCCGATACTAGTTCGAGCGTGTAAACAACCTCGTACACTCATCGCTTGCAAGTTACTTTTGTATTATTATATACCCATACGAAAGGTTATGAAAATGTGAAAAATAATTAAGCGGGAAACGAACCCGCGCTTTCTTGAAACTGCTTGCTGTTGGAGGATATGTTAGATTCATGGTTGAAAATATAACATAACATAAAAACTCTTTATTTCACACCAGAAAATTACATAAATTAACAAATAAAATAAAAATTTTATTAAAAAAATAAAATATTTTATTTATTTTGTGTAAAATGATACTTCAAAAATCTTGAAGATAAAACTAGATTTATTCAATTCAAATTCCATTGTTCTTTAATTGTCATAGTAAAATAAATGAACAATATAATGAAGTCATGCCAAAAGTTTTAATAAATTTATTTATCGTGAATATTATTACATATAAATACCTACATGTATTCATATTTGTATGCCGCATATACCAAAATAGGCAGAGGGAATATAGTGGACAGGATCTACGTTCTCTATTTTCTGTCCATATTTCCTAACAATGACGGAACCCAACGCGCTTACGAAAAAAAAACATTTCTCCAAAGTCATTGGGTTTTCCGAAAACAAAACGATCTATAATTTTTATAATTATCAAGCTAAAATATATATTGCTGCCTAGTCTGTACTGTGTACGTACATAACGCGTTCAATGCACTGTATTATCTGTATTGATCGATTGTTTATAATTGAAATAAGTAATTATTATTTTATTTTATTGAATTATGCAGCTCCCTTTCACCGAATAAAATCAAATTAAGAGAAAACCTCTACTAACTAGATAATAAAAATATCTAAATTCCTAAACCAAAATTAAAAAACCTCACAATTGTCATAGGTGACTACTACATCCCACATCTATCAATTCTAAATTAGTTTACAAAGCAACCTAGCAACCTTAGCTAGAACCTCGATGGTTATATACAATACATAAAAGGTACAGATAGATACATTGAATAGTAACTAAGGAATAACGACGTCCTCGTAAAATGTAAACGATCAAACGCTGAGCCGCGCCGGAACTACGGCTATATTTGCAGCATTGTAGTTTTGTTTTACTAAATCGGGCTAACAGATTGGTCATTGTTGAGCTCTACAGTTCGTTGTCGTTCGTCGTTGTACTGTTTTGGACTGTAAACGCGACGGGTTTGAGTTCGATTTACACTCGGGTAAATATATAATTTTAATTTTTTCGCTAAAGAAAGTATTGATTGAGACAAAGCGCTGCGTTCAGTTTCGATAATCATTATGAAATATTTCGAAAATTTGGCGGTTCGTGGGTAACAGGGTGTGTGAATAATCTACATTCACTTCCTACTTTCCCTTTGTCTACTATATGTATATAAAAATAATAAATAAATATAATACTACAAATAATTTAAATTCAATTTTTTAGGTAACTCATTTTTAAATGACAGAATTGTGTCATGTTGATGTCAAAATACTAATATCAGTAGCAAAGTAGTTTATCTAGATAAGGTCCTAAATCACGATATTTATAAAGATGAACGGCATTCGAGCTGATGACGCAAGTCTTTTGTTCTATCCATATTAAGATTCCAGTATCATCAATATTTTTAAGTAAAACAAAAAAAAGTGTATGTGATAGGGTACATCGTAGAGCCTATTCTGAGATAATACATTTTAATTTTGTAAATTTTGCACAATCATGGTACTACGCTATGGCGTCTGAGTATAAACTAAACGGTAATGGGTTCCATTTCCTTCATTATCTCGATCTGAAAGCAAAACGAGGAATTCTGTGCCATTATCACGGTTCATGAGATGCAGCCTGCTGACAGACGGACGGAAAGATGGATGGACGGACGGAAAACTAAACCTCAGTTACAAGGTTCCAATTTATTCTTTAAAAACGGGGAACCCTAAAACGAATGCCTAAATATTATAAATATTAATGTCCATTTGAATAAAAAAATCTTATTTTACAATTTATTTGACTACACTAACCATCCTGGTACAAGGTAAAGATCGAATAGAACGTCTCGTTTAATGAGAGGCAATTACGAATAACTAACAACGTTAATGGTGTCGAGGATTATCTCATGCTTGTTCGATACAACCTTTTTAGCTTTACGGCGTATCTAGCACCAAGCGGGGCAGACAGAGGGAACCTGGGAACACAACGTTAAGAAATTTCATCCACATTAAGATCCTTCCGTTTCCCACTTTCCGCCGAATTCTGGATGTATTGCATGTTGAGTGGCGGAACTAAACTCCTTGCGGTTACAGTCGCAGACATGTGCTCCTGCGCCACAACTGGCTTTAAGTTCTTGCCTCGTTAATTAGGTAACTAATAAATACTAAATACCTTAAAATAAGTATGCAATCTGTACATTTGCCGATGATCTTTAACCGGATGCAGTGTGATAGCTCGATGCACTTCCCGTTTCTTCAGCCTGCCGGTGTACGCCGCAGCGCCGCTACCGTTGTGATGCAAGATGGTCTGCATCTGCAATGGGGGCGCATTATGTTTACTTAATAGTGACGTCACAGTTGTTAAACAGATCGCCCCTAGTATTCATTTCATGATATTGTATTGTTAGCTTATGGTTTTTTATTACACTTATATTTTTTAGTTTCTACATATACATGTAAATAGTTCAAAGAAGCAGGATTTGAATTGGCGTCTCTTGGAGGTCCAAGTCACTCTGCCTCAGCCAAAGCAGTTGTACTTATTAAATTGTGTTGAAATTACATCTAGAATTATAACTCATTAATGTTTCTTGTTACAATTTATTTACTTTATTTACTCTCACGCACCTACGCACCATAGAAAGACTCCACACTTAGAAAGTAATGTTTTAATTACCACAAAATGATAATGTGAACAAAAATATCAAACCGAAAACCTCAAAAATTCAAATATTTTTTTTAATAAGTTTCCGTTAGAATCGTTTTAATACCAAGAATACAAAAAGGAAAACAGCAGGAAAATGCAATTCAACGTAGAATACTCTTGATTATCGTATTAAGATTTCGTCGTACAAAAATGTTTATAAAATACAGTGTAATGTTTAGAAGACGATCTTAATGATTCTTGAAAGGTTAAGAACTTATTAAAATTATAAATCAAAATTAATAAATAAACAAGAAATGAATATAACGCTATTGACAAATACATACACGTACGTACTAGGTACTACACCTACCACCACCACCTACCACAATTTTTTGTATCCCCACGCTATAGCTGGGTAGGATAAGGCAACTTGTAAAGGGAAAAGTGATAAGACACTGCTCCCCGCGCACCGCCCAATTTTGAAGGCGCTCGAGGAGGCAAATTCAAGTTCCCTAGGTTACTTATATAGTAACTAAACAATGACCGTGATATATCAGCATGTAGCGTTTTCAAAAAAATTGCCTATCCAATCAAAAAAAACATCCTGTTCGAAACAGTAGTTCCTGAGCTTTATAATTTTAGTACAGATATGGCCTTTCGTAACCGTTGAGTCACTATTAAAACTATCCTATAGAAATCAAAAATGATTATTACAAATGTTATATACGTACAATATAATAAACATGAATGTATAATTAGTTTAGTTAATGTTGTAATAACGAGGAAATGAAATATTTATTTAAATTTTTATTTTCAGAGAGGCGAGGCAAATCTCGTTGAGTTCGGCAACTAAAATGGGCAATGGAATATTTTAACACTAAGTTCCCTCAGCCTATCGTGCTGTGTGCTGTATACAGCGTGAAGCTAATTTTATTTAATTTTTTTATTATTATATGTGTATATTCTAATTTCCAATAACATTTACAAAGAAACGATTGAATGGAAAATATTATAACAGAAATAATCTATTGACATGAATGTCAGCGGATCACAGAACATAAGACGGTCGCACGATAACTATCAATCAATTAGTCGTACACAATGTTTTGAATTAACATTAAATGGTTTGTTAAGTTTTTGCTTTTATTTTACCGACAAGTAAACATGTTTTATTACAATAATAAATTATATAAGATTTATTACGATTATACTTTTCTGGTTTACTTATAATCCCTACATGAAACACCTTTTTTTCTGAAACCCTATACCAGGGTAGGTAGAGGGAGGGTACTTAGTGTTTATATTCTTTATTTCCTATTAAGATACTTCCGATCTCCATTTTTCGTTGATTTTTTACCCCTCCGCCACAACTAGCCTCAGGTCTTTTGTGAATTCAAAGTCAAATAATTTTATTCAAAATAAGAAGGTACATGCTTCATTTTTTGAACGTCAAATAATTAACTACCAGTTCACTGAAGTTAATGCCTCAGACCTGAGAAGAACCGACGCAAGAAAATCATACTACATACTGCCCCCACTGCGCCACTACGTATATAATTAAAGTAAATTAGTCGATAGCTACACGATCACTATCTCCTACAAAATAACGTTTCTTAGATAGAGCTAATTGAAATTTATAATTGATCGACCTTTGTGTAGGTGATGTTTGATTATTTAGTATTTACATTAACTAACGAGGCCAGTCGTGGCGCAGCCGCACAAAGAGTAACTGTGAAAGCGACTGGTTGTGAGTTCGATTCCCACTCGAGGAGATGAAATATTTACTTAAATTTATATTTCCATTTCTTCGCTCTGGTGTCGAGGCAAAGCGCGGCGTTGAGTTCTGCCACTCAACACGCAATGCCTCCAGAATTCGACAGAAAGTGGGGAATCAATTTTTGCGGGATGCAGGATTTGAAAACAGCGTGAAGCTGATTTAATTATTTTATTTACAACTACGAATAGCTTTGAAGGAAGCAAAATATAAACAGACAAAACGTGCGAACTAAAAGAGATCGTAAACAGATGAATAGACCAACCCACATTTTGTTATTTATTTTATAAACCTATTCTACTAATACTAAACAGTACACGGAATAGCTCACTTGTGGAAATATTTTTGCAAATTTTACAAATATATAAAATAATCAGCTTCACGCTGTATCCCGCACACAGCAGGGTAGGCAGAGGGAACCTAGTGTTTTAGACACTCCGTTTCCCACTTTCTGCCGAATTCTGGAGGCATTGCGTGTTGAGTGGCAGAACTCAACGCCGCGCTTAGCCTCGACACCAGAGCGAAGAAATGGAAATATAAATTTAAGTAAATATTTCATCTCCTCGAGTGGGGATCGAACCCACAACCAGTCGATTTACAGTCACACTTTGTGCCGCTGCGCCACGACTGGCCTGTACAAACATATAAAGAAGTTATTTTATGTTATTCAGCTTCTAACTTTTGCATAAAAGGGGGTAGAAAGAGGAGACTCAAGCCCGTATTTATAAATTTCTCTCAAATATGAGATCGATCTTGAAATGTCGTTTTTTTAATAGATAATTGAATCGGCTTCTCAAGATCGACATCTGAGCTGTGAGCGCGGTGTAAAATTGTTAAATACCACATCCCGAAATTTCACCGCCCGAACATTCAACGCCGCGCGACGGAAATGAAAGATAAGGTTAGGTTAAGTTAGGTTTCCACTCGAAGTAATGAATAATTTTATATTTTAATTTCTTCACCCTGGTGTTGATATAATAGCCACTCAACAAGCAATGCATCCAGAATTCGGCATAAAGTGGAGAGCGGAGTGTCTTAACACTACGCTCATTTACCTACCCTGCTACATGCGTAAAGCTACTACTATTATTATCTACTAATCCATCTGTAACATTTTAACATAAGTGGGCCATTTCTTATTACCAGGCCTTATAAAGACTACCGACTCGAGGACACGTACAGACGGCGAGACCAGTTTTTGCAACGGGACCAGAAACAGATGTTGGCAATTGTATGGTAATGGGACACCCCAAGCCCACTACAGTTAGAAGAAATGATTTGAATAACTTTTATATGTTTAACTTGTTTTTTTTTGTGTTTATTGTGTTTTTGTGTATTTTTGTGTAATGAATGTTACTTTTGGTGCTATGGTGGATTAATTTTGATTAGTAGATATTTCATGGCATCGTGTTGTATGGTTAATTTGATGTTAAAAATAATGTACTTGTAACTAATTTAACTCAGTTTTCTAGAGTGGCGAAACACAACGCCGCGCTTCTAACCAGTGAAGATATTAACATATTGGTAAAATATACAAAAATATTATGACTTTTCTATTGTAATGTTTTTTTCTATCCATTAAAAATATTGAGGCCAGTCGTTGCTCAGAGGCACAAAATGTCACTGTAAATCCGACTAGTTGTGGGCTCGATCCCCACTCGAGGAGATGAAATATTTACTTAAATTTATACTTCCATTTTCTACGCTCTGGTGTCGAGGCTAAGCGCGGCGTTGAGTTCTGCCACTCAACACGCAATGCCTCCAGAATTTGGCATAAACTGGGGAACGGAGTGTCTTAACAGTAGGTTCCATCTGCCTACTCTGCTGTGTGCGGGATACAGAGTGAAGCCGATTTATTTATTTTTATTATATTAATAATATTTATTGTAGCTTGTTCTGTACAGAGTTAGTTTAAACTAAAAGAAAACGCATACAAACGTATAAATCTAAAAATTTACAAGAATATCATCTATAGATGTTTGAAATATCTCAATGAGTGGGTAGTCTAGGACAGGCGTTACTTTCCCGTTCGGATTTCACTAGCCTAGGTCACCCAACCGGTCCCCACTACCTGTAGGTACTACCTACCTACTTGCAAATCGTTGCGATTTGTTAGACACTAGACCTAGAATACAAAAAATATAGGCCTAAGTTGTTACTCAAAATAATATTTAATATTGTGTGAGTTCGATTCCCACTCGAGTAAATAAAATATTCACTATTTTCATTTTCTCTCTCTACAATGAGCCTCCAGAATTCGGCAAGTGGGTAACGGAAGCTTCTTTATGACGACGTGGGTGTCAGTCTTAACACTAGGTCCCCTCAGCCTACCCTGCTATAAACGAGATACAGCGGAACCAAATTTAGTTTTCCGATGAACATGTTTGCATTTTTATATATAAATAAATATATATCTATGATAAGACATTTTAAATAATTTATTTTGCCGTATTATTAAAATTTTATAAAAAAAATCGTCTGTAACGTAATGTAATGTAAGCGTACACGTAAAAAAAGAGAAACTAAAAAAATATATTTTCTATATTTCTTAATGGATTTAAAAGAAAGAATAACTTTCAAAATCACAGTCTATTGTAGCTATTAAAGATACATTTTAACTTTTTGAATTTTATTGACCATTACAAGTAAAAATAATGAAATATGATCAATTTATACTTATATTGTCATCATCGTGAGATTGCTTAAATGTTTATCTTTATGTTTTATTAGGTAATAAAAATAAAACACTTTAAGTAAAATAAAATATTACGATTACGATTATTAATAAGAATTATCAACATTAATAGAGTTATATCGCTTATTCGGTAATAAAAATTAAAAAAAAAATATCAGCTTCCGCTGTATCACGTACACAGCAGGGTAGGCTGAGGGTACCTATTCAAGACACTCCGTTCTTCACTTTCCGCCTACTTCTAGAGGCATAGCGTGTTGAGTTGCGAAATTTAACGCCGCGCTTAGCCTCGACACCAGAGCGAAGACAAATAACTTTGTCCCCCAGCACCACGGCTGGTCCCATGGTCTTATTTTGTACTACAATGGCACACAAACATGCAACTGTAAACGCGACAGGTTGGAGTTCTATTATCATTCGAGGAAGTGAAATATTGTAATATTTGCTCGATCTGGTAACAAACGAGGCAAAACACGCCGTTGAGTTCCGCCACTCAACACGCAATGCCTGCAGAATTCGATGTAAAGTGGAGAATGAAAGTCAATAAAGGTAACGGAGATTCCCTCTGGTTCCCTCTGTTTACACTCCTATATGCGGGATACAGCGAAGCAAACCAGCCCAAAGGAATTTTGCAACATAAAAAAAATATTTTGGTAAACATCGTACCTTCTAAATGTATTGTTTATTTTTAATTATCACTTGTTAAATGATTCATCTGCAAATGGAGAGAACTCTCCTATAGCAAATTAGGTAAATCTTAGATAAATATGCATTAGAGGTGTTAACATCTTAAAATGTTCGACATGAAATGCAGATAACAACATTTGTTCTTAACTATGGGATTTTAAAATGATTTTAAGAAAATACATTTTTTCGGTAATAACACCCAATTATTTAGTAATAAATTATGTAATTGAGAAGAATTAATAATATATAATAGCTCTCATTCAAAGTAACGTCTATAATCGCTTGTATGTATTATTCTTTGGGGAGCGTAGTGAAGCACTAAGAGAGGATTTCCTGAAATTCATGCGGAAACGGTAAAATTGTAGTTGCATGTTAAAGTGCCCGTACACCACATTAAAATAAAGGTATAATATACACTATATACCAGTATTTTAGTAACTATATAGGTAGGTGTATTATCTAACAAACTCGACAGTAGCTGATAAGGATAGAAAAGTCAATTTGCACCGTCTCTGACTGTAATAAATATGTAAAGAGATCAGGTGAAACGCTTTATTTAGTTTTGTATATCGAGTTGAAATGTTTTTATTTATTAAGTTAAAGGGCTCTAACGGTAAAATGCGCTTATATTTTTAAACTAGCTACCCGTTCGCGGCTTCGTCTGCTTGCAATATGAAAAATTATTAATTTACTAATCTAAAATAAATCAAAATAAATCAGCTTCACGCTGTATCCCACACACAGCAGGGTCGGCAGAGGGAACCTAGTGTTAAGACACTCTGTTCCCCACATTCTGAACAACAGTTCCGAATTCTGGAAGCATTGCGTGTTGAGTGGCAGAACTCAACGCCGCCCTTAACCTCGACACCAGAGCAAAGAAATGGAAATATAAATTTAAGTAAATATTTCATCTCCTCGGGTGGGGATCGAACCCACAATCAGTCGGTTATACAGTCACACCTCGTACCGCTGCGCCACGACTGGCCTCTACATCTACATTACTGTTAAAAAAATATCCATATCTATATTGAAAAGTAAGCAGTAGTTTCAGCTCAGCATTTCAATAAAAATATTATTTATAACAATTTTCTTGAAAAACATTCCTTAAAATATATTTTTTTTTATTTATAAAGCAAAGAAATAGTAAATGTTAAGGAAGCCTGTTAAAATACCATAGTGAACAAACACGCAGGTAAATAAACAAACAGACATTTTTTTTTTTTGTAAAATCATTGTTTTAATTTCCATTACATTATTAAATGCCACAAATAACATTTTTTCTTATATATCTTTATTTATATTTCATGTACAGACACCGAAGAAAACATACTAATATATACTATTTAATATTTTTTAAAGAACCTAATAGAATAAAGAAATGTAGCTGATTTATTAATTATCTATGTGTTTATTAAAACTTCCATAATCCATACTTACACTAAAGAAATTTTACATGTTTCAAAATCGCGATTATGGTATAAAACAAGCCTATATATGAATCTAAATGTGATCTAACGCGCGATATTAGTATCACAAAATATTTTAAACGTATCTTATCGTGATCTACTGATAACTCATATTATGGGTATTTGGCTATTAAAATATTTGTTTTTCTATGATTATCTTTTTTAACAACATTTTGCGATGACTATTCTATGCTTTTAGTACAAATAAGTACTATTACAACACGATGTTGGAGTTTCACTCGGGAAGGGAAGGAGGGGAATGCATGAGAAAATTGTATAAAATGTTGAATGTACCAACATGTTTAATACATTTTAAAATTATGTGTGCAGCATCCTTTCCGCCTGATCGAACAGAGAAGTCGACAATATTTTATAAATAAGCAAGAGTTTAAAGAATGAGTAGTACCAGGAAAAAGAGGCGGAGGAAGACCTGGATTGACCTACGGGAACACATAGAAAGCTTAAAGACCTCCAAGAAAACATGGATGAAAAAAATCATGACAGTAGAGGAGGCGAAAGAGGTAAGGGGGGGTTCCCTCTGTCTATCCCGCTATGGATAAAGCGTATATCTAAAATAGATTAGGTTCCCAAATATGTAAGACAACAACTTATTACCGTTTCAAACAACCAGAAATTATAATAAGTTACAAAGTCTCCAGATTTATATATGTGCAGAACTGTGATACTATACGTGGCAACATCAATCATAAGAGAAAAGGAAGCACCCACTTGCCCCCCACCGGTAATGGAAAGACAGACGAAATAGCACGTAAGGAAACGCCAATCTTGGAGAACACAGCTTCCTCCACGACCTTGCGTAAAGCTTATTGAGGTTAATTTTAGTTTTAATTTGTATTTTTGCGTTTGACTCTACTATGAGAGTACATAGTGGTGAGACAGAATTCTTATGGTTTTAAGTTCTTGGTTCAATTTATAGGTTGTACTGGTATCTCGCGTTCAGCAGAGTAGAGGGACTCTAGTGTTTAGTTGCCCAAATTTCGAGATATTTGGTCTTGAGTGTTGGAACTCAACGTCCTACTATGTCTTGATATCAGAGCGAAAATGTAAATAATAATTCATTCACCGTACTAATTGAAGCCACAACCGTCGCCTTTACAGCCCGACGCTTCTATAGAACCATATGTTATCAATAATTGAACATTATATTACTAGCAATAGATTTTTTCGTAATTTCGGCGCATTCGAGTACTATGACCTAATTCTTGAAAAAGCGATATCTCTCATTTATCACAGCACTGATAAGAATATTAAGAATAGACTAAAATGTGGGCGCGCGAATAAGATACAATAAATATTACACATATATTGATATGAACTCCAAATTTTTAAATAACTACTTGGAAAGCGTCCAAGAGCTCTAGACTTATATACATATACTCTTAATCTAGTGCGTAATTCTGCTTAATTGAAAATAATATTTATTGAATGACGGAACTTAACGCTGCTCAGTCCAATCAAATCGATTATATTTTAAAATAAAGTACTACGATGATTGCCGGGTGTAATTTGAACTTACAATCATCGCTTTCAGCAAAACATAACATGTATTTAAGAAAATAATACCAAAAGACTAACGATCTTCAATTCGGTAATCGGTTTAGTTTATTTTATTTTTACAGTTCAACGGTCTGGAGGCGAGTCAACATACAGCAAATTAGTCTCTGTCGTATTGTATCTTAATGTAATGAGCAAACGACAACGGTTATGAAAAATATTTCTTTAATAAATTCAGCTACAATAGATGGTTAATGTAACATAGTTTTTTTTTGTGTATTAAAAATGTTTAAGAACTAGTAAATAAAAAAATTCAGCATGCGCTTTTTTCTTTTGCATTAAACATGGTTATATGTGACCCGTATGCTAGTTTGTCTTGCTTTTACCATAAAAAAAAAATATATATATATTTTAATATGATATCACTAGCATTCCTATGGTCCTTACAGTGATATTATTCAAAGAATTTAAAGGATATAATCTTTTTTTCCGTAATTCGAACATAATGTGCAGGAAATTATGTTTTTTTATAGGTTCCTGTATTTATAAATCGCTCTCAAAGTCTCAACTTTGGGATCGATCTTGAGAGCGATTTTAAGATACCTTTTTAATACACGAAGCATGAGGCCTGAGGGGAATACAAGGTATTGATGATTGTATCATTAATTAATATTTATAATCTTGTTTCATTAAACATCAAAGAAAATCTTAATTGATTGTTGTAGTTTATAAAATTCCTACATGATAAATCGATACCAGGTAAACATACGACTAAATATTGTGTGCTTACATATTAAATATTATGTAGGTATATAAAATAAATTTGTCTGTCTGTCTTTCAACACTCATGATACTATTTTGAAGAAGAGGATACAAAAAATCAGCACTATATTAATTTGCTAATGATACGCTATGGGTAACGTAATTTAACACCACTTATTTTATAAGAAAACTAAAATATTTTAGACAAAAGGATTTCTTAGTTAGCATCGAACTCACGAACCTAATCTGTACGCGGTGTACAAGCAAGTTCTACTCAACAACGCCAGGATATGCTGAAATGGTCAAGTTTGGTGAAATTATTTCTATATATTTACTTTATTAAAAAGATATTTGACGCACATTCCGTCTTGCCTATAAGAGGAATTGCAAAATTATGCTTCACCCTATTTACACTTTACAAAAGGACCTCTATCCTCGAACAGAAGAATCAGCTTCATTCAAGAAAATACTGAGAATATTTTAATTATATAAAAAAGTCATCGTTTCAGTTTTTTCTCCACAGTGCGTTCAACGGAACCTAACAAAATAAGACCTAAAAGTTGACATCTAATAAATTTCTAATAATATGAACAAGCAAAATGAGTTTTGTTGCTATTGGTTTAGAGTTTAGTTTTCAATAACTTTGATAATACTGTATACAAATTTAAATTTCAACGTTATATCTATATAAATAAGGTTCAATACAACTTAGTATTTAATAATTCATCAACTAACAAACAGACAGACAAAAAATACGTATCTAATGACTTTGTTGCCGTAATTTCCATTTAGTTTATATTGGCAATTGAAAATAATGATAAATATCTAACTACTTACTACAATATATAGACGATCCCGGGCTATATTTGGTATAAAACGAGTATAGCCCAAGAGCCAGGATTATCTTTTCTCTTCATATTGTTATAACAACAGAAGATAATAAATAAATCAGCTTCACGCTGTATCCCGCATACAGCAGGGTAAGCAAAGGGAACCTAGTGTTAAGACAATGCATTGCCCGCATACCGTCGATTTTTTTCAGGCCTTGTGTGTTGAGTGGCGGAACTTAACGCAGTGCTTTAACGACAGAGTTTAAATAAATTAAAATCGGTAGGACTCGTATTGGTTGATAAGTGTGAAGGTACAATAGGAAATCACAGATTATATTAGGTTCATTTTAACCCTGACATTCTTCTCTACACAGATTACCCAATATTAAAATTAATATAGACAGAGCCGTAGAAGAAAAATAGTGAAGAAATATATTTTTTAAAACTCTCATAGAATAGTATTTATGTTCTATAGTAATTTAGTGACTAATTTAGCCTAACGTATTAAGAGGCATTGACCCAGAGCAATGACCGCGGTAATAAAAAAAACATATTCGCACAATCATATCCCATGAAAAAGACATAAAACTGAAAGTGTTAAATGATTGATGATTGATGCATCATGATTTAAATCCGTTTGGAAGTCTTATTTTGCGTGATTTATAGGAGCAATATCCACTACGATTTCTTTGGGTTCTTTTCTTTTTGAAGGTCAAACGTCAGTGAGGACAGAGGAAATCTTGTGTTAAAATAATGACCTGTCCAATGTTTACTTTTCATCGCATGTTGATTGATTGAACGGTGTTTGTCAAAAAGTGAGATTTTATTTACTTCACGCGGTATCGCACGCGGTAGTGTTAAGACACTCCGTTCCGTTTAATATATATCCGTTCCCCATTTTTCGCCGAATTGAAGAAGCATTCTGTATTGAGTGGCGCTCTCAACGGTTTGCTCCGTTGCCACAGCGTAGAAATGAAAGTATAAAATATTTCATTGCTTCGTGGGGAGTCGAACCCACAACCTGTCACGGTCAAGTTAAATTGATTAAAAGAGAACAACGCAAAACGCATTATTACGTGGCCTTTAAGAAACAAAGTAACCACGACGACATGTTTTAAATGTATGACCTCTCCGCCCCTCTACCTCTTCCCTCTACACCGATTAATGCGGTATATGCGTAAATAAAACACGTGTCGGTCTGTTGACGAGGCCGGTTGTGGCGCAGAGGCACAAAGTGTATCTCTTAACGGCAGTGGTTGTGGGTTCAAGCCTTATTTGAGGAAATGAAATATTTGTTTAAATTTTTGATGTCAAGGGAAAGCGCGGCGTTGAGTCCCGCTACTCAGCACGCAATGCCCCCAGAATTCAGCGGAAAGTGGGGAACGGAGTGTCTTAGCACTAGGAACCCTCTTAATACCCAGCTTAATATGGGATACAGCGTAAGGCTGATATAATAACACGTGTGAATTCTTGTATAAAGATATTTTTATTGCTCCACTTATACCACTTGTTTTACATACCGGATGTTCTTATGGTATTTGTAATCTAGTTTTTTTTTTAATATAATCTTCATAATATATGCTTTATATGCATATTTTTTTTTATATGCATTCTTGTTTAGTAGTTAAGGTATATTGTATATAATTGTTATAATGAACAGGATATATGAATGAATGACTAAGTACTGATAAACATACTCACATATTTTTAAACAGGTATAATAAACATACGTAGATACGTCAATTACAATAATATAGAGAAAAATACAATTTTAGTATCTACATAGTTGTAACTTGTCAACATTTATCAACTTGGGAATCAAACCCACGATCACGAAGTTTGGCTATTCTACGACCATACTAACAGGCTACAGAGTATAAGCTATTCGACGACGTATTACAATATGAATTGTGTACTGCGTTTGTAGTTTATTAAAAAACAATTTACATTAATAAATCAAACACTCATAAATAAGAAAACGTATAAATGTGTAGCGGGATTTGAACCCGCGTCTCTTTGTTCGTTCGTTTTTTAATTAGTGTCATTCTTTCCAAAGGGTGAAACACTTTAAAAACGTTTAAAAAATAGCATTGTCTCTCGCCAAACAATAATTAAAAGTAATTAATTATCTTTGGAAAGCAAAAATTTTGTAAAAATCTTCCTACAGACATGTTAACAACTCAAATAAGTTGTAACAAACGTATAAGAATTTCGTCGTAGCTCGACGAGAGTGTATGGCTTAGTGGTCAGAGCGCTTGGAAGGTTTAAAAGAAGCGCGGGTTCAAATCCTGCTACGTTAAAATTTTTATACATTTTATATACACACACATATACAAATACACATGTTTCTCTTAAAACGGTACGGTACGGTTTTACAGTCCCCTACATGTTACATATTAATTAATATTTTAACTATTAAAAAAGAGGCCAGTGGCACAAAGTGTGACTGTAAAATCGACTGGTTGTGGTTTCGTTCCCCACTCGAGGAGATGAAATATTTACTTAAATTTATATTTTCATTTCTTCGCTCTGGTGTCGAGGCAAAGCGCGACGTTGGGTTCTGCCACTCAACACGCAATGCCTCCAAAATTCGGCAGAAAGTGGGGAACGGAGTGTCTTAACACTAGGTTCCCTCTGCCTACCCTGCTGTGTGCGGGATATAGCATGAAGCTAATTTTTATTTAATTTTTTTTAAAAAGAAAAACGCCTTGATATAAATAAAAAATTTACATACTTCTACTATGTAAATTAGTCACTCAATATATTTATTTTCTGCTTACTTAATTGAACAAAAAACATATTTACCTCATAAATTAGCATAATTTATGATGCCGCGATACATCACAGCCATTGATTTATCGACTTTAGGTGATCTTCACAACAAATTAGGAAACCGGTTTCTTCAAAATACCAATATCGATTTAAATTTCTCAACCCGTCCTTCGGAAGCTTGACAGGATATTTTGTATTAATAAATAATTTATTATTGTGTTTTGAAATATTATCATTTAGAAATGATTAAGGTGCATTATTTAGCTAATTCCGGAAGTTAAATATTTTTTTTTTTATAAAATGGAAGAGCCGTCACGCTGTATGCCGCATATAAGATGTTTTTATTTTATTTTATTGTTGACGATGATTGAATCTCCTCATACACTGTCACTCCTTTCCTATTAAGACACTTCCTTTTCCCGATTTTTCCCGAATTTTGGACACATTGCTTGGCAGAACACAACGCCGCGGTTTCCGTCGTAAAAAAAACCAGCAAACTGAAATTTCTTGTTTTTTAATTTCTTCGACTGGGAATCAAATCCACAATCCGTTGCGTTTACAGTCGCACGATTTAAAGTCACTTAAATGCTACCAGACGTCTCTGAGTGGGACTCAGCATATTAGATGTTCAATTAGTATCCATGTCGGTTGGGTGCCTAACTAGGCAACACAATTTGTTCTAAAATAATCGTGCTTCCTGTCTCTATTTACACTGGCCTTGGAGTGGTCGTCTTACATACAAATATTACTTAATATTTAGGCCTCCTCAAGCCATTTTGATCTTTAAGCAACAATGTTATAAGGGATATTTTGGAAATGACAATTTTTCGTATTTGTCTCCAACTTGTTAGCTCGATTGTTGTAAATTTACAATCAATAACCATTTCAGCCATCATTGCGGCCATTGTCTACGTTTCAATTTAGTTTGCAATGCAAATAAAATATGCTTTTTTTTTTAATTTTATTTAACTTTAAGAAAAAAAAGTACAATTCGCTAAGAAAAGTTAGAGAGATACAGATAAGCCTGACCATTGGTTGTAGTTTCGAAAAAATTGTAAAAAATAATGTTCAGTACTATATCGTATATTGAAAAGTTACGTTAAAGCAGGGGATCTCCTGGAGGCCATCTACGAAGGAGTTGATGAAATATAAAACAAAGAAAAAGTAATAGGTTGCCGAATGTTCTTAGCAGAACTGCTTTCTTCATCCGTGTTAAGAGTTGACAATATTAACGTTTTATGGTAAAAAACAGACAAGCGCGAATCGGATTTGCACACTGGGAATTCCGTACACAACAAATTGGAGGTCTTGAGCTTTTTCTGAAATGCAAACTTCGCTTAACCAGAGCCCTTTCAACGGATAATTCTAATATCTCACTTGAACTAGCGGCTTTAATACCGAATTTTGCCCCCTCTTAAGGTTATTATTTTTTAGATTTTAACTACAAATATATAGTTGTACCCTGTACCACCCAAGTATAATCTTGCTAATATTACAAATGTGAAAATTTGTGAGGTCATTTATGGATGTTTGTTCTACTTAAACGCAAATACAATTAAACGGACTTATATTAAACTTTTAGTAATATAGTCTACATCTGAATAAAACATAAGCTACAATTTATACATTTTTTTTCTAATGTGGCTGTTGAGTAACAACAAGCTTAAGCGGGCGAAGCCGCATTGGATCGCTAGTAAGGTAGGTAGGTTAGTAAAAGGATAAAGAAATAATTGTTATATCCCCCTTACTTGGTTTTGTATACTTTGAATCGCTTGAAAGGGGGTTTTTATAGGCGACCTTGCGTTCCCTTTTGAAATAGTTAAGTACTTACTTTTATTATTATACAAAAGAGGTAAAATAACACAAGTCATGCTAGAAAATTAAAGAATTTGGGCCATTAGTGAAAACAGGTGAGAATTATTTTAAAAATGCGAATAACGTTAAAATATAATACATTTTAATTTACTGTAAAGAACAAAGGAAAGAATAGCTGTTTAAGAACAATCCATGCAAGAAGAGAATTTTTACAACCCTAGGGTACTAAAGTCCAGAAATTTGCTCTAAAAGTATTAGTATACATCTAACATATTTTAACTTAAAATTATGTAATACATATATTTTCAATTTTTTTAACACACTGTATCCCGCAAACAACAGGATAGGCAGAGGGAACCTAGTATCAAGACACTCCGTTTCCCACTTTCCGCCGAGTACTGGAGGTAATGCGGGATGAGTGGCGGAGCTCAACGCCGCACTTTGCCTCTACACCAGAGCGAAGAAATAAAAATATAAATATACATAAATATTTCATTTTCTCTACCGGGAATCAAACCTACAACCAGTCGGTTTCACAGTCACACTTTGTACCACTGCGCCACGACTGGCTTCACATATATTTTATTATTATAAATTATGTAATATATTTAACAGTTACAAGGCAACTCAGTACAGTTGGAATCCTGTCGTAAAAAAAACAAATACGAGCCCTACTCCTAAAAGATTATAATAAAATTATTTATATTACAGATATTAGATATATATTTTACTTTACTTAAATTTATATTTCCATTTTCTTCGCTCTGGTGTCGAGGTTAAGCGCGGCGTTGAGTTCTGCCACTCAACACGCAATGCCTCCAGAATTCGGCTGAAAGTGGGGAACGGAGTGTCTTAACACTAGGTTCCCTCTGTCTACCCTGCTGTGTGCGGGATACAGCGTGAAGATATATATCGTTTGGAAAAAAATAGTACCGAGAGTTGATAGTAACGAGGCGCCACGTGCGTATAGTAGTGTGTCAGCAGTGTATCATGTTGTTTCTTCATAATACATTACAATCATATTACTACCAATACTTATTAAAAATATTAAACATTTTTAATGAAAAATAAAAAAATAAAAACTTGTGGTCAAAAGTGAATATTGGAAAAGAATTAGTTAAATTTGTTAATGTCAAATCTAAATGTATAATACTGTGTTTAAATATGTAGATAATTCAAAAATATATTGATTTTATGTTTAAATAATTTCAGCTTGATACCTCCACTCAATCTCGAGATGGTCTTGAACAGACCAACCAACAATACAAGAAAGTGATCCAGTAAGGGTTCCGTTTTTTCATTTTGAGATACGGAACCCTTAAGACGTTAACCATTCTTGATTTCTAATAATCGGTACTATTTAACGCGACAGAAAAGCCATAATGGCAGAAAAATTACATCCTTAAAGGCAAATAAAGTCTTTTTTTAATATTGAATTGCGTCCCATGGTTTGTGGACTAAGCATACGAAAATATTTAAAAATAAAACACACATCCTTCAAGTTAAATTCGAACCCACAACTAACGTTTTTAATCAAACGCCAAGAATATTTAGATCTTACTGCAATCTGAAACTAGAATGAATCATATTATAAATAATTTAACTTTAATAGCAATTAAAGAATGTATTCGACATTTCTAGATATTGTTTATTGTTTTACGCGTGGCACACGTAATTGGGACGCGAATTTGCTCTAACAGCGGATCGTAGATCAACAATATTTTGTAGGGCGACCATGCTAAGTGAAAATAAAATTTTTGTATAACCGTAATAATTTTATAAATCGTTTTTTTCCGTTTACTTCTAGTTTTCTACGGTTTTATGGTATTTTTAAATCATAACAGTACAACTAACATGAGACTATTAATACACATTTATATTTAGTTAAATAAGTTAAGGCAATAAATACAATGTCTCGAAAATTGTACTGTGAGTAAGAAACGCAATGTTTTAACAATCAAATCCATATCTGTCTACGCTACTATATGAAAGATACGGCGCGGCATAAGAGTATAAAATAAAAGTTCTATTACAAACTATTAAAAGGAACTTTTACTAATTTGTATACATTACAAACACTGTACATTTAGTAATAATTAATTTTGGTTCACGTTAATCAACAACGACGCGTGGCCTACCGCGTGTAAGTATACACCAGAGTCACGCCACGTTTGTTCTGCCTGTGTAAATGTTGAAATTTCAAAGCAGATTGCACGATTATGCGATAATATGCTAACGTATGAATAAAATTACTTCATCCACTTGTTTTTTGGGTGGATTAATGGTAATGGATTCAAATTTGAGTTGGTTATATCGTGATTTTGTTATTTGAAAACCTGATTATTTGTATCGTGTCGTTTGAAAAACTGATTAATTTATCTAAAATTAAATACTGTCTATTAAAACTGAACATGGAGAAATATATTTTTATAAACGCGGTGGTTGTTAGTTCGATTATTCGAAATAATATTTAAAAGCCAGTCGTGGCGCAGGGCACCAAGTGTGACTATAAAATCGACTGGTTGTGGGTTCGATCTCCAATTTAGTGTTTGGTCATTTTTCATCACGTTTCTTCCGCTATTCTCCTAAGCCTCATAAGGCTAGATAAATGGTAATTCTAAATGTGTTCTGGCTTCAATTGTCACTCCGGAATAAGAAAGCAAGACAGAGCGTGCCATCGAATTCCGATACTCAATACACAATGTCACGCAACGTGCATCTTTACGCTAAATTCCCTCTGCCTACCCCGTTATATGTTGTATACAGTGTGATAAAAAAAATATACAGCATGTTCCCTTTTGTATAGCTACCTAATTAGTATAATTAAAACGATAAATGCAATAGATTTAACAAGTAACTACTTAACGTTCTCACTCCATTATTCCTACAATGTGCTAATGTTTCGCATAGTTTGTGAAAAGTAAAATATTTACTTACATTCATTCTATTTTAAATTGCGTTGCATATTTAAATGGCTCATTTTCGCTTAAACAAAACTGTTTCAATGACTTTAGCGTTTTATATTTAAATGCTAGGCTTGAATAAACAGGTTTATATGGGATAGCTACAATTTAGTTTATTTTATCTACAAATATGACAAAAGAGTTGATGGTGTCGATACAATATTTCGCATTAAATATATTTTTGATCATTTTGTGTTTAACCTAGTGTTAAGACACTCCGTTTCCATTAAGAAAAGGCGGATGGCGACGGTGACGCAAAGTGAGAAACGGAAGTGCTAGGACACTCTCCGCAGAAGTGTGGAAGCATTGCGTGTTTGTCTCATCAATTGCCACTCGAGGAAATGAAAATTTTTAATATTTAATTTTCTCGAATGGGAATAGCACCTCTGGTACACCTGCTCCACGACTGACTTGTGACTGATTTATAATACTGCAACTTAAATAAAGATAAAGGTGTTACCTTTAGAAACAATCTTAAAGTCAGTGAAATTTTATAATACGCAAATATATTTTCATTTGAAATTAATATTATAAAGCTCGCTAGCCTCAAGAACTACTGGTTATTGAAAAAAACATAATTGAATGATCCATTTATGGAATAAGGCTATATTAGAGGTCTGACTAGGCGCTGGGGCACAGAGTGTGGCTGTAAAGCTAGTTGTGGGATGTGGCATCCCCATCCGAGGAGATCAACTATTTACTTACATTTATATTTCCATTTCTTCGCTCTGGTGTCGAGGCAAAGCGCGGCGTTGAGTTCTGCCACATGACACGCAATGCCTCCAGAATTCGGCAGATAGTGGGAAACGGAGACTGATTTATTTATTTATTTTTATTTACATCACATTATTCATTGCTATTTAAACCACTGTGCTTACGATTACAGAGTTACTCGGGCTCTTTGAATGTGACATTTGAGAAAAACAATTATTATTACTTTTATATTAAAACACGAGCAAAGTCGCACGCAAAAGCTAGTGTTTTTATAAAAATAAGAAGCCATTGAAAATGATTGGTTGCTTTTATATATTGTTTATTAACTTCAAGACCTCCTATTAAGGCCAATGTTTGACCACTTGATGTAAATGTATGACCAGACGACGTATTGGTGTCAATGGACCGTTTGTTAAACTCATATTTCAGGAATAAGAATTATTTCATATAAATTTACATATATATCATCCTTGTGGCAGTTGAGACACGTCTATTAGACACACCAAATAGAAGGATCCAGTTTCAAATACAAATACAAGAAATCAAATACAAGATAGACGAAAGAAATCTAGTGCTAAGACACTCCGTCCATAACTTTCCGATGAATATTTCGAGACATTGTGTGTTAAGTTGCGGATTTTAACATCGCGTTTTGTCTGTCAGAGCGGGAAAGTGAAAATAATTCACTTTCCCAAAGTAACGATCGCACTCACAACCGTCGCGGTTACAAACACACGCTTCTAGAAAAATAGTAGAGAGGAGAAAACTCTATATTATTTGAAAATAGGTAGGGGTTGTTATGGTTACATATTTTAAAAATAGTTTATTATAATAGCAGCATAAAAGTAGTGGTAGTCTACTAACTTTACAACTTCATATAAATCGTAGATATACTTTTAAGTTCAATGTTACACGAATACAAAATTTGTTGATTAACTGAGTGTTTTAACAAGAACCGGTTACGTTAGGTTACATACATATGTTTAATTTTGACATTTTAGAAAAAAAAACAAACAATAATAACAAATTACACGATAATCTATTTAATAATCTGTTTAATTATTAAAATTTAATTAAATAAAAATTAGTATCTGGCGCAAATTTCTAAGCTGACATAAAAGCTCATTTTCAACTCAGCTGAAAAAAAGGCAAATTTCGGCCAATTTATAGATATAAAGATTAATTGATTAGAGATGAATCTCTTGAAATTGAAGCAATTTTTGATCAAGTTTGCTTGTTAACTCTAACTTGTCTCTATGTGGGATTTTGTATGTAGGAATCGAACCCACAACCGGTAGCGTTTACACTTTGTGCTCCTGCGCCACAACTGGTCACAATATTTGTTTATAAAAACTGTAAGCTCGGCTTGCATGAAATATTATTTATAGTCCAGGGAGCCCTGTACCCTAAGACCCTATGCCATAAAATACTCTTTCATCTCATTTCAAATATAATTAATTTGGTTTAAACGTAGTCAATTCGATTAGTTTAGTATAGAAATTTATATAAAAATAAATAAATATGTTCCAACTGAGATAAGAACGGCGCACTTTTAAAGGAATAATAAAACATAATTATTTGGAGTAAAGATGTTATCGATATATTACAATATGGGCGTATCTCGGCGTCGGCGCGTTCTGGGAAAGCGTTTGTTGTAAACCGTTATCTTCTAATTCGGTGTAATTTAAAGGACGTGTGATTCATCTCTGCCGATTTATAACGTAACTTTTCGTTATAAAACATAATGGCTTTATTAAATTAAAGAATTTTTATTACATTTTAAAATTTTTAATACATATCTTATCGTGAAACATTACGTATTAAAACAAATTAGTGAATTCTACACACTATACGTAACTTGACCAGACGTCCCATTTCTTTTTTTGTCTGTCCCGGTGTCGCCAAAGACGGCACGGGGAAGTAAAAATGGTCTGCTTTTCGAAATGGGACGAACATTTGATCGAATAAATTGCGTTTTGTCGCAAACTGAAAACATGAAAAAAAAACCGAAAGCATAGTACTCACAAAAACCGAAAGTGAACAGTCATATTCTAACTATACGTATATGTCGTAATAAATAATTGCTAATTAACGAAAAATTATCGATTTTAAGACGAAGAAAGACTGATCAATTTACCTATACATATATAAACTTACTTAAAAATCTACTTAGGCATGTCGTGGCACAGGGGCACAAAATCGACTGGTTGTGGGTTCGATCCACACTCGAGAAGATTAAATATTTATTTACATTTATATTTTCATTTCTTCGCTCTAGTGTCGAAGCAAGGCGCGGAGTTGAGTTTAGCCACTCAACACGCGCTACCTCCAGAACTTCGCGGAAAGTGGGGAACGGAGTGTCTTAACACTAGGTTCCCTCTGCCTACCCACCCTGCTGTGTGCGGGATACAGCGTGAAGCTGATTTAATTTTTTTTTTTTAATCTACATCTGTCCTACTTAGAGTCTTCTACTTTATACTTTCCATCCTTATGTCCAAATTACTCGCCTGATCAAATGCTAGGAATTACATTATTTTAAAGTTCAAATATTGAGGTCGTCTTGAGGCAGTCGTAGCGTGTGACTGTAACCGCGACAGGTTGTACTATCGATTCCCATTAAAGGAAATGTTCATTTAATTTCTTAATTTTGTCAATAGCTCATTTGATTTTTTCGCGGTGGTGTCGATGCAGATCGTCCTTTCTGTTCCACCAAAAACAAACTAGCTAGGCTTCGGCGAAAAATGGAGAACTGATGTGTCTTAGTTGTGTACGAATCTAAAAAAATATATATATTACTATAAACATAATTTATATACACGACGATCGCGTATATTTGAATTATTAATGACATTTGCGACATATATTCTGATTTATCATATGATTAGAACCTTTGTCCTTAATGCCAATGTTTGACATTCACGAGAATTAACTACCCACTAATTTTAAATATCAGTACCAGCCTTGTCTCATCCGAATTTTCAACAAAACTGTAATCTCTTCCAAGTAATCAAATTATTTTATATTTTATTATTTATAAAAAAACACATATTTAGACTAAATAAAATACAATTTTTCAATTAAAAGAACAATTGTTAAAATTGAGAAATTCAAATAAAATATTGATATTAAAAAAGTCTAGTCTAATCTAGTTTAAAACAATTTAGCTACGGCTCGCTGAGCTGCGATATTTTCTAAAAAAATATATATAAAAAAAATATCTTTTTTTTTATGTTTTTCAAACGTAATGATTATTATTATTGAAAATTCTTTACATTCTTTAATATTTAAATTTTTCTACTAAGATTCAGTATGAATAAAACCAGAAGTGTTAACCGTCGTTTCTAAGAACGTAAGCTACAGTTTCATGGCCCTTACACATTTACACTAAATCAAGCTATTTTGATCTTTATTACTTATATTATAAAATACTTATTTGCTTGATTCAGCCTTAATACTAAATTACACTCGCTTTACCTATTGACGTCAAGTAGCGAACATTTTTCTATTTTAAAATTAAACAAAAACTAAAATTTTAGTTTTTAAAAATTAAACTCGCTTAAAGATTATGTTTAGACCGCGTATTGCTGGAATATCTGGAAACCAATGGAGGTAAGTTTCCAAATAAAATCCTGTTAACTGTTGTCAAATTACAAACCACAAATATTTTTCATACAAAAAAAATCTCCCGTCTCTCCGTCCATTTTAGACCAATGTCACTATAATTAATGAAGAACGGAATGACTAAACAAACAAAATATTCTTACGCGATACATAAGAATATTTTGCGCTTGTCATCGCAAAATCAGGCCACCATCGTGAAAAAAAAATTAAATAAACTTTCCCGCGCAAACAGACAGCGTGCGTAAAAACCTTTATTTTTTTTATTGGGCATCGCATCGCAACGCGAACTGCCTAATGGTTTGTAAATAGCTTACAATAAATTATAGATCTGGTAAACTTGAAACTAAATTGCTCCACGTCCACGATATTAGGTTAAGTATATGCTCCTCGTGCCTATTTTTGAAACGCCTCACGTGTTCTGCTAACTATAATATGAATGTAAATAAATATGATAACAAAATAATAATAAGTTTTTAACAGCAATTAAAGATAAATATAGGGTAAAATAAGCATACGTTATGAAATTTGTAATCTTGGGTATTATTCTATAGATTCACCTACGTATGCGCGTAAAAAATTGACAATGTTAATTAGTTTGATTTTAGTTTATATAATGAGTATTATATAATTCACCGATTACAGTTTAACGCACTTTTTCCCGTTACAGTTAATTGAAAAAGTTGTGCGAGCGCACTCTTTTTAATTTGTGATTGATATCTTTTCTCCGTAATAAAATGATAATATTAATCGAGGCCAAAAATAACCTGAGTTCAACTCTAACAGACACTTATTTAAAAAAAAAACAAAAACTTTGTTATTATCTATTCTTATAACAATTTACATACACTTTAATTTAAATACAATCCACTAATTTATTAGCATATTTAAATTACAGAATAGCTTCAAACTGTTACTCTGCAAGCTAAATCCAATTAAAAAATACTTTTAAAGCATTGTGAGTTACTTTTGGTAGTGAACCAATTTCAGAGGCCACTGACCTGGCAGATGTAGGTGACGTTGCGTCCTCGACGACCGTGAAAACTGCTCTGATATTATCAAAGCAGTTCACACAATTTTAACCCTAAAATCTAATAATTTTAGGGCATAAATTGCAATGTTTTGCAGGTTTCTAAGTAATGCTGAATGTAGGCACAGTTCGAGGGGTCACTCGTGTACTGGACTATCTTTTGGTGTTTTTATTTAAATTTAATAATTCTAGCAATATATTCAGGTTTTAGTAATAAGGTAATAATAAATGTAGAATTATTGATATTTTACAGAAGATAGATAAATAGTTTATTCGTAAAGTATAAAATTACCAATGTGGTGGCGGACGGCAGCTTACGAGTGTATCGACATAATTACGTAAATACTAGTTTTTTTATTTAATTAATAATACTTAAATGTTATGAAATACTTATACAAAAGAAGTTGAATTATTTTATCGCTTGTTAGTACTTTTTCCAATATACGTTAATATAATAAAATAATTATTACGATATAACTATATACAAATAGATAATAATAATACTAGCTTACTAGTAACTAGTAATAAACATTTAATAAAATTATAAAAAAAAAATATTTTTCAATATAAATCAAAGTTGAATCAGCTTCACGGTGTATCCCGCACACAGAAAGGTAGGCAAAGGGAACCAAGGATTAAGACAATCCGTTCCCTACTCAACGCCACGCCGATTGCCCTGTCACCATAAATTTAAATAAGTATTTCATATCTTCGAGTGAGGATCGAACCTACAATCACACTTTGCTTGCATTGCATGAAAAAAAAACGTACTAAATTGCTTGGTTACATGTCACTATGCGCCAATGGATTTGTAACAATCGTGTCTATTCACGCACAACGAATAACGAACGATTGAATGTACTTATGTATGATTATTTTTAATGACATAATTGATATAATCTGTGGTATTATTAAGCAATATCGTACGCTATTTATTTTGAATTGATTATATTTTATTAAAGATTCTAAAGGCATTGCTGCTTATATTGTTAATAGTTATAATTAAAATATATTTTATTATGTTTTTTATTATTATATATTTTATTTCTACGAAATCAATATACATATATCCTGGCATGATAAAATGATGAAAATAAAAACTGATTTCAAAATTATAATATATCTATTTGTATGAACAAACTTAAACAAAAATGTAAAATAATAAATTAAATTGCTGATTCTCATTTAAGTGGGTATAGCTTATAGACAAATACTTATCACTATTTAAAATCCATTACTTTTGGAGTCTGTGGCAGCTTGCGTATTTTTAACATTTTTTTTTACGTATTGTTCGTTGTATTCTATAGATTTTTTTATCTACATTTAAATATGTGTCCGATACATAAAATGGCCCGCGGACAAGTCTTAAATAATTAAATACTTGTAAAGTCAGTTTCTCATGAACATAAAGAAACCCATTAAAGAATAAAACCTTCAAAACACCCGTAAAAGAGCCGTTTATATCGCTTTGTTGCCTACAACTTTATAATTAAAAATATAAAATGCACATTTCACAATTAGACCTTCATGGCACAGCGGCACTGTCTGGCTGTAAATGCATCGCTTGTGGGTTCGATTCCCATTTATTATAAATAAATTCAAATAAAAAAACTTGTTAGGGGTTTAATTGCCAATGGGAGCAATGAATTATTATTAATTTCCTACTTTTAGAAAAAAAGTGTATATCGAAGTGTCTTAATACTACGTTCTCTCTGACTACACTGCTATACCGTATAAAACTTAATTTTAAAAATATGTTTGTTATTATTTAGGTCAAAGTCCGAACCGTAGTAAATAGTAGCCAGTGGTCACTAACTACTAAATTAACTAATTTTGTTAGCCGAATATGATCTGCGTGAGATGAATCTCGAAGTTTCTACGAGAATGACAAAAACGGATTTTTCAGTCTTCGCCCACGCAAGGAAAGTTTGAGACGAAGACTAGTATATTGATATAAGAATTGTAGCTACTTACAGACCAATGCCATCTCAGTCTACCTGTGACTAGAGAGGAGAGAGAGAGAGAGACTAGTGCAATGTGTTCGAAACACCGGGTCTACTAAAATGTATTATTGAATATCATATGCCGTAAATAATATGTGTAAAATAATTTAATTGAAAAAGAGTACCTACATAAGCTTCACGTTGTATTCCTTACACAGCAGAGTACGCAAAGGGAACCTGGTGTTAAGACTTTTTTGTTTGTTGATTGGCCGAACTCAGCGCTAGACTTTTGACCAGACTTTTTCTCGAGTGGGAACGAACCCACAACCGTCGCATTACAGTCACATCCTTTTGCCACTGCGCCACGACGGCCTCAGTCAAAAAGGGTATACATATTGTATTAAAAATATTTTATTATAAACTTAAAGATGAGTCGTATTGCACCTGTATGTGAACGTGTATTCATTTGTATATATTTAACCTTAGATGTGTCATCATCTTTTATTTTGAGCTAGTTCTATAAATACTAGGCATAGAGCTTATTATATTTTAGTATAATTTTTTGTTCGTCAATTTCAAAGAGAACCTAAATCTTAATTTACAGTAGTAAAAGTTAAGGCATTTCTTATTTATTTATTTTTAAAATAATTCGTTTATTTAAATTAACCATATATATAAGTAACTGCCACTTTTTTAGATATTGACGAAGAGATGTGCCACTACTCACTAGATAGTGAAAAATCACTAGGTCACCGAGTGCCTATAAAACACCCAATTGGTACAATATGGAAAAACATATATAACTGTACCTGGCAAAGCTGTATAACCTCAGGTTATTTACCGTTTAAATTAGTTAATGCAAATGGAAAATCAGTAAGTAAGTTAACACTCAATACTACCCGTATGTAGATAGGCAACTAACGGCCTAACTTTTTTTTTATTACTGAGGTCTTTGACTTAAATGTTATTTGGCTTTTTCTTTCACCTAACAATAATTGCATATTATTTCAGCTTTCCGACCCTTTCCCTTTCACTTTAATGTTCGAAGTCAAGACAATTTTTATTGAGTGTCGGTAATATAATACTTACCTCGAATGGGAATCGAAGCGACAAACATCGCGTTCCGTGTCAGTTGTCCTATTGCGCTATAACAGCGTTAATGACAGAATTTGGACAGAAAAATGTTAACATTGGTTTTAAAACTTTTGAACCCGTGTACCTCCAATAGGTCACAGCGATATTTATAAATAAAGTTTTTTACTTATGAAATCTTTTATACGTTTGTTTTTTTTCATATTTTTAGAAAGTTTTGTAAAGTATTCACAACTTACAAATAAAAAAATTAAAAAATAAAATTTAAGGCTCTTAACTACAAATAAAGATTGCTAAAGATAACCGGTTTTTTTTTCACTGTTTTAAAGAACCTCTGGAACTTGAAGACTATCTGTTTACCAACGAAATGAATGTGACTTAACCAAATCAATGCATATTAAAAATAGTACCTGTCATTTTGTACCTTTTTAAATTGCACTATTTTGTGTATAAACGCGTATAAGGTTGCTTTTCCTAATACCATTTAAATTCGAGAAAGCAAGGTCGTACTTGAGAAGTAAAACGTGGTGGGGGACGGTGGAGGACGCAATGTCTCGATAATTTGGCATTGCGTGATAGACAGAGTGGTAGGTTCCCACAGCTTATCCTGCTATGGGATAACAGCAGGAGGCAATTTTTTTTTTTATTTACTTTAAAAAAATGGTAAAAGTGAAGACTATTATTTATATATATTAGTCAATAGTTAAACACTTGTCCTATATTTTTTAACATGTATGCATTTATATATGAAAAACATAAAATAAATACATAGAAACGCAATAATTACTAACGAGCTATATCCTTTGAAAAACAACATCCGCCGGATATTATGTCTGTAATCTTATATAAAAGATAAAACTAAAACTTAAAGACTTAATAAAGGCTTCAAGCTTAAATTATTTATGGTTTAATCTCCATGAGCTTTGTTGTAAAATAAAACTTTTATATGTTTTATATTATAAAGTTGTGTCTATGAAAGGGGATATAATATAAAAAATATATAATCAGCTTCACACTGTATCCCGTACACAGTTGGGTAGGCGTAGGGAACCTAGAGTTAAGACACTCCGTTCCGGTAAGACACTCTCGACACCACAGCGAATAAATAGAAATATAAATTAAAATAAATATTTCATTTCCTCGAGTCGGGATCGAACTCACAACCAGTAGCGTTTACAGTCACAGTTTGTGCTGCTGCGCGACTGGCGTCTATAATATATTTTTTAATATATATATTTTTAATTTATAAATTAAAATTTCTTAATATACGCGACCTTTATATTAATTATACTACTGTTACGTACGTACTTGAGTTCTGTATTTAAATAACGTGAAGGAAACATTTTTTCTTGTATTTTAAGTAGTAGTCAATACTCCTTTTTTTATTACTTCACGCTACATTCCTCATATCCAGGATAAGCAGAGAAAAACTATTTAGAACACTCTGTACCTCATTTTCCACCAAATTTTCAAAACTTACGGAGTGTATCTTGTTATGAGATCGAGAAATGAAAATAATTTTATACGAATGGAATTCGAACCAACAGCCCTCCTGTCAACAAGCAGACGCTGTACCAACTGAGACGTGCTCTATACGTAAATATAAGTTTAAACAACAAATTTGTTTATGTAAATACGACGTAATGCAAAAACCTGTAATATATTCAAGGTCAGCTTTAACAAACAACACAGTGTTAAGATGAACTCACGTAGGCCGTGATCTTAGTATCTCACTGGTTTGATCAAATATTTTATAAAATTATGACTTTGACTTTAAACAAAATCATCAATTCAATATGTAACTTGTCTTTTTTAAAGGAAATCTTAAACAGTCATTGAAAAGTTTGAATATGTTAAAGTTCTATAATGTCACAGTCTTATATAAAAAAAATACATTTTTAACATTTTTAAAGTGTTATTCCACACTTAGAGAGGTCGGTTTTTAGGAGTTAGTTTGAGTCCCACTACGTTCAAATTTTGTATACGTTTTCCAAAAAAAGTATTTTTCTAAATAAGTAAAAAAATATAGTTTACTAATTATTGTTAGTGCATAACATATATATATATATATATATATATATATATATATATATATATATATATATATATATATATATATTTCTATATACATATAAACTTTACAAGTCTTGAAATTCTTTATTAATTCTTTTTTAAATTCTTTTTGGCGATGCTACAGATTTATGTTACGTATAACATAAAAAAAAAACTTATTTATGTGTATAGCATTAGCAAAAAGTTATCGATCCACGATTACAAATAATACGTACCGGACGAGCGTTATAATATTATATCCAATACAAATTATCAACGACTCACGGATTATTGGCTTTCCACATCGATATAAAAATAAAACATTGTGATAATATACCAGAACGTTTCTAGATTGTGTAAAATTTAAAACTTTTCCTTTTTTTCTATATTTTATAATTTAAGAACATGCTGAAATTGATTTTATATTTTTATGCAGTTGGCAAGTATGCATATAACTGAAGGTAGTTTTCGCGGTAGTTCTATATATAGGTAGGTTCTATTCAAGTATTTATTATTTATACATTTTTATTCATCAATCTGGTTAAAGTGTATCTTAGAGGCCATCGTGACGCAGTGATAAGGTTGTCAGATGGTCTCCAGCTGTAAAAGCAATAATCGTGAGTTTGAACAACAAAAATCGAAACACGGCGTTAAGTTCCGCCACTCAGTACGCAATCTAAGGAAGACGCGAATCTCTCTGCCTATACTATTATATGCGGAATAAAATGGAAAGCAATAAAAATTATCCAATTGGAAAATTTAAATTGAATTTTTTGTAGGTAGATTTCGTCTATCTATCGTCATACTTGAAGATACAAATAAAGGAACGTAGGACAAAACTCAAATTCCTGCAACGTGTATTTTTTTTTCTTCAATGTAAGTACTGTTGATACATACATATACATATCTATTGACCATTTAAACCATAAAGGAACGAGGTCATTCTTTCTTTTTTGTATGTTCACAAGAGGCCGTGGAAGAGATGAAAGGTTTGAGAGTTCAAACAGAAAAGTGGATATAATTTTTCTTAGCAATACTAAAAATATTTGTTAAAATAAGATAAATAATGACGCGGCTGTTACTAGTGGGTTAGTGGAAAATGTCATTTGTAAAAAGATGAACGTAAAACAAAATTGTAGAAACTTGTACCTATATCATGTGGTTAAAGAGCTTACACAGCGAGGAAATAAAAATAATTTATAAATCCGAGTGAGAAACGTGGAGTCGAACCCATAACCGTCCCGTTTATATTAGGCCGCTATATCGCACGACGACCTCAACAGTAATTTATGCAAGTTCATTTCTTCCCCCACAACAATACCGAAGATGTGGGAAGTTGAAAGAGAAATATTTAAACTACACTACCAAACTTAAAGAAACTTTCAATAGAAATCAAATATTTAGATAGTAAACTACTTACAAATTTTATATGTATTTTTAACTTTAACTGGTCGAGTTATTTTTGTAACCCTCCCCATGTATAATACTTCCTTTCTCAGTAACTTATGTATTTAGTCAATGAGGATATGCGGGGACTAGACCTAGAAAGTCCTCCTAAGATCAATTGACCAGAGGTTGTCAACCTGCGTGAGTGATCTACTATGTTACACTGAAGCCTGACAATAAACCATCTACCATCTTTACATTAATAAAACAACACAACAAAATGGCTCTAAGATGGGAAATTTCAAGTAAGTACTGTTTAAAGAAAACAAATTTGTATTTAAAATGTATTTTGTTGCCGTCGTGGTGCAACGAGACAGTGTCTGCTTTGAAATGCGAGGTTTGCTAGTTCGATTCCCGGAAAGAATTAATTATTTTCATTTTCTCCCTCTGTTATAAGCGGGATACAGTGTGAATATAAACAAACGAAATAAATATCACTAGGTTTTATCTATGTTACCTCATCTCATAAAAATTAGAAAAATTAAATTAAATTAAATTAGCTTCACGCTATATCCCGCACACAGCAGGGTAGGCAGAGGGAACCTAGTGTTAAGACACTTCGTTCCCCACTTTCTGCCGAATTTTTGGAGGCATTGCGTGTTGAGTGGCAGAACTCAACGCCGCGCTTTGCCTCGACACCAGAGCGAAGAAATGGAAATATAAATTTAAGTAAATATTTCATCTCCTCGAGTGGGGATCGAACCCACAACCAGTCGATTTTACAGTCACACTTTGTACCACTGCGCCACGACTGGCCTCATAAAGATTAGAGAAAAGCAAAAATATACACTGAGCCCCATATATAAATAAATGTAAAAGAGTAAATCTGCAAGTTAAAGTGTTGAAGTATGCCGTGCCTTCCGTCTTCGCGTTATCAGCGAGGCGCCGAACGAGTTCAGATTTTGGTGATTATCTTATCGCGACCAATGACGTTGCGAACCACCGCTATTGGATGGAGGTCAGATTCGCGTACAAATGCTGCTTAAGAAGAGTAAAATGAATCGATTGTGTTAAAAGGTGATTTTTTCTTTAATTTAGCTCTACTCTGTATCGCCGAATGTAGCAAGGTATAGAGAAACCAAGTGTTAAGACACTCCACTTTGGCAGCGATCGGTCTAGAAATGAAAATAAATCATTCAAGTGGGAATCAAACCCACAACTGTCGCGTTTACTGTATGTCCCAATGTATAAGCAAAAATCAAATTAAAAATCAAATTAGCTTCACGCTATATCCCGCACACAGCAGGGTAGGCAGAGGGAACCTAGTGTTAAGACCCTCCGTTCCCCACTTTCTGCCGAATTCTGGAGGCATTGCGTGTTGAGTGGCAGAACTCAAAGCCGCGCTTAGCCTTGACACCAGAGCGAAGAAATAGAAATATAAATTTAAGTAAATATTTCATCTCTTCGAGTGGGGATCGAACCCACAACCAGTCAGTTTTACAGTCACACTTTGTACCACTGCGCCACGACTGGCCTCGATATTGATGTGACTTACGCATTTTACTGATAAGAAAAACCTTGCGTTCGATGATAATATTAGAAATAGGTATTTATAAACGATATAGTTTCTTTTTTTAAATGTTGCTGCTAATTTTATTGTAACTATGCATTGTAAGTTCTATGAAATATAATTTTTTAAGATGCGGCGTTGTATTCCGCTATATCACACGTAGGTCTAAAGGAATGTTAAATAAAAATAATGAGAGTAAGAGTAATGGGGAACGGAGTATCTTAACTGTAGGTTCCCTCTGCCTACCCTGCTGTATACGGGATACAGTAAAAAACAAATACAAAGAGTTACTTAACACTACATTTTCTCTACTTATTTCTACTTCTCTACTTAACTGAGTTTGTAAAAGATAAGAAATAATAAAATTATAATCCACGCCGCGGGATTCTGGGTGCTCTGTGATTATACAATCTGCAATCACTTCGTATTGCTCTCCTTTAAAAACCGGTTGCATCGCTCCAACTCGAAGGATTTTAGCTTAATATTTAGCAAAGACATTGAACCTAATATAACGGCAGTTTGCTCAATTTGTATCTTTTATATTGAAAAGGTTCCGGATAGAATGTATGTATGATTGTATTTATGTACACCTTTAAAATATATACACAGATGATATATTGCAAAGGAAATGGGTGGGAACCTAGGGCTACGTCACGGGTAGGATATCCAAAATTTTAGTTCCCAGTTGTTTCAGGAGGTACTGCTGAGATTAACATGTTAAACCAAACAAACTCTTGAGGTTTATAATATTAGTATAGACGTTCTATATTAAAGATGTTCTCAATGATCTTCAAAAAACACAAAAAACATATGTTTTTATATTCCATATATTTTTACTACATAGTTTTTAGGTACAGTCGAGTAGAAAATAGCATTTTAAGTCTATTGACACTGTGACAGATTCGATTACATCAGTTATACTTGTAAGGTATCCATTGTGTCGAACACTAGTGAAAGTTGCTGCATATTATTATGTTACAACACATTTTTCATATATTTTTTTTATTTAGAACCTGATAATCTTAAAATATTCAGGCCAGAATGGCCTGCATAGAGGCCAGTCGTGGCGCAGGAGCACAGGCTTGTGACTGTGAACGCTACAGGTGTGGGTTCGATTCCTACTTGAGGAAATATAATATTTAATCATTTCATCGTTCTGGTGTCGAGGCGTGAACAATGACGCGATACCTCCAAAATTCGGCAGAAAATGGAGAACGGAGTGTTTGAACGCTAAGTAACTTTCTGCGTACCCTGCTATATGCAGGATACACCGTAGCCGCTGACTACAGCGATGGTACAGTAGACTTTATAGAAACGATTAGAACGGTATAACATAGCCTATACCTATAGCTTTCCACGATTAATTGACAATCCAACGCAAAAATATTTTTTCAGTTTGGACCAGTAACTCCTGAGATTAGCGTTCAATCAAAATGAAGACTCCAGTTTTACAATATTAGTATCACATTTACTAATTTCAATTGTTCAACAAAATGAAACCATTCTGAAATTATGAAATGCATTTTTTTCATCTGTATTAACAATGTAAGTGTTATTGCCTATATTTATTTGAAGACGTGGATTTTATTTTGATCCAGCATCAGCTTTATTATGGGTGTGTCGTATATTTATTCTGTAGTTAGTTATAGTAATAATAATAATAATCAGCTTCACGCTGTATCCCGCACACAGCAGGGTAGGCAGAGGGAATCTAGTGCTTTTAGACACTCCGTTCCCCACTTTCTGCCGAATTCTGGAGGCACTGCGTGTTGAGTGGCAGAACTCAACGCCGCGCTTAGCCTCGACACCAGAACGAAGAAATGGAAATATAAATTTAAGTAAATATTTCAACTCTTCGAGTGGGGGTCGAACCCACAACCAGTCGGTTTACAGTCACAGTTTGTGCCGCTGCGCCACGACTGGCCTCAATAATATGTATATCTTTATATACATTTTTATCAGTAATGTGCAAATAATTAAAATCCTTAGAAACAAGCAAAAAATAATATTTTTTATAATTATTAATTCAATTTATAAAAGCGAAAACCAGTTGTGTTGAATAATATAATTATATTAAATAAAGTGATATTTATAAGCGAACAGAATGCTCTAAATGGTCAGTCTAGTTTTAGTTTCAATGAACAAGTAAATATATTTAGACTAGTTACAATTCTACAATTTGAAATTCTCAGTTTGCTAAATATGAAAAAGTTAATATTTATAATTTATAATGTAAACTATTTGTTTTGTGATACTCGTTCATACATTCAAAACACGTCCCTTGTAAAACTTATTATTTACTTTAAAATAAAGTCACATTTCTTGAACCAACACGCACTCTATACGATTGACAAAAAGTGGAGAACAGAATGGTGGATATTTTAACAAAAAATATTGTAAAAATTTGAACGTAACGGGACCTGAACTTCAAGGTCATGGAAGCTGCACAAGCGCACCACCAGCAATCTTTAAGCTATACGTTTCTGTCCAACGATGTCGAAATTCCTATAGGCTTCTTTATATTTGTATTGTTAACAAGTAACCCAATGATTATTGCTAAGTATAACGATAATCGTAATATGTATTACGAAAAATGCTTATTGATTAGAGCGCATGGCTTAGTGGTCAGAGCGCTTGGACGGTTTCCAAGAAGGGCGCGTTCGAGTCCTGCTACGTTAAATTTTAAGAAAGTTTTTGAAATAAGGATAATACATCACTAAGTTCGTTCCATCTCACCCATAGTATATGCGGACATAAAAAAAGTCTCAATATATCGATGATCTAGGTTTCTGTCGAAAGTGAAAAATCACAAATGTTTCCATTGCTATTTTGTTAAGAAGAATTTTAATAAAAGATTTTACAAAATTTTATTGAACGTATAATTTATGTAATCGAAAACTACCCACATTTTCAGTTCAAAACAGCAATAAAAAAATTAAAAATAATTTGCAATTTTTCATCTTCGATAGTTTACATAAAGACCGTCGATCTACACATATATATGATTCAAATCAACCACGTTTTTAGTACGATCATTCGTGGACTAAGCAATGTAATTAAAGTTTACTTTGATTTATAGAATCGACATTTTTAATTACTCTCTATACATTATGTATCTGTTATCAGTGATAAGAACACGTACATGCACTGTTTGATTGTATGTTAAGTGCTTTTACAAATTAATGACCGCAGCTAATTTAACTCATACAACTTTAAAATTGTGTTAATTAAATAAGAGAAAATCTATGTAAAATCAATTTTGTAAACTAGGTATTTTAAATTCGGTGGTAACTGTAAATGATGGTTGGTTGGTTAGATGGTTTCATATTTTATTCCTGGGATTTATAAATTAAACAGACGTTTTAAGAATATTTTTAAAACATAGCAAATATGTTGCAAGTGGTCTAATTCTCGTTTATCCTGCTCCTGTAGAATTCCGAGATATCTCCTCTTAGTGCTTCCCTATGCTCCCTGATATACCAACATCCTAAATTTCGACATTCCAAGCTCAGTAGATTCGCCTCTATGATGTCAGTCAGTCACTCAGTGACGGAATAGTTTTATATAAGTCTTAAATCTCAACGGCTTGTATCTTTCTACATTATGTGACAACTGTTTTATACTACAGTGTAAACGATCTCCAATATTGTATTAGAATAAGGGTAGTTAAGCCACCGAGTATTTAATAAAATTAAATTAAATTAAATCAGCTTCACGCTGTATCCTGCAGACGGCAGGGTAGGCAGTGGGAACCTAGTGTTAAGACACTTCGTTCCCCACTTTCTGCCGAATTTTGGAGGCGTTGTGTGTTGAGTGGCAGAATTCAACGCCGCGCGTTAAATCGACACCAGAGCGAAGAAATGGAAATATAAATTTCGGGTGGGGATCGAACCCACAACCAGTCGGTTTTACAGTCACGTTTTGTGCCACTGTGCCACGCCTGGCCTCGTATTTGATAATACTCGTAAATAAACTACCAGAGAGAGAAAATAAAAAAAATATATAAACATTCCCCCGAATGAGGATCGACGACTGCGCCACGACGGCCTTATTATAAAATTAAATTAAAAAAATTAAATTAGCTTCACGCTATATCCCGCACACAGGAGGGTAGGCAGAGGGCAGAGGCACTTTCTGCCGAATGTTGGAGGCATTCATGTTGAGTGGCAGAACTCAACGCCGCGCTTTTGCCTCGACACCAGAGCGAAGAAATGAAAAAATAAATTTGAAGTAAATATTTCATCTCCTCGAGTGGGGATCGAACCCACAACCAGTCGGTTTTACAGTCACACTTCGTGCCGCTGCGCTACGTCTGGCCTCATTATGATGGATTCGCAAACGTAAAAATTAATTCATTCCTATTAAACAATATTGAAATATTGTTTCTATATAAACAATAATATAAAAAAAGCTTATCAAAACACAGAGGTGTTATCAATTGGATATTTTATAAACAATTTATTTTTTTATTTTTTAACTTCACGTTTTTACCGCATTCACTTAGATACAATTCTAGACGTTCTGTGACTCTATAATCTCTATAGAAAATAATGTGCCTTGTTTCGTGTTGAGCGACGAAACTCAACACCGCGTTCGTTGTTCGTTGTCTGCTAGCAGAGCGGGAAAATAAATTATTTACACTACTCGCGGGTTAGAACTCACAACCATCACGCTTACAGAATGTAAGTGCTGACCCATTCCGTCGCAATAACTATTGAATATAAACTATAATTAAAATAAAATAAATCAGCTTCACGCTGTATCCCGCACACAGCAGGGTAGGCAGAGGGAACCTAGTGTTTAGACACTCCGTTCCCCACTTTCTGCCGAATTCTGGAGGCATTGCGTGTTGAGTGGCAGAACTCAACGCCGCGCTTAGCCTCGACACCAGAGCGAAGAAATGGAAATATAAATTTAAGTAAATATTTCATCTCCTCGAGTGGGGATCGAACCCACAACCAGTCGGTTTTAAAGTCACACTTTGTGCCACTGCGCCACGACTGGCCTCTATAACTATAATTATATGTGATAATATTATTTAACTCCGCTACTTTCATCTCTTTCAGCAATTGGAACGAACGAGACGTCATGTGAACTTAAATGACAATACGCTTATGTCACGCTGTATAAAGTTCTAAAGTTACATAAGATTTTCTGGTCGGATTACGGTTAATTTGTAATATTTGAAGTCTGTACACGACTTATATTATATTTAAAAAAAATCTTAACACTAGGTTCCCTCTGCCTACCCTGCTGTGTGCGGGATACAGCGTGAAGCTGATATTATATTTAATATTTTTTAAATGTTGTTTATAGAATGTCAAAAGTCGATTCGTGTTTTAGAAACGATTTCGTACAAATATTATAAATTTTTGCTTTCACAATTGTGGAAGCATGGACTATTTTAGGTACGTAATATGTAATCCTGTTTTCTCTTTCTCCTTGGAAATTTAGGAAATCCTCTATAAGCGCTCCCCCTACTACTCAAGGAGAAATGAGAAATTTCAGCGTTCTACGCTGTGTAATTATCTACTTATTTATTTAATTTATACAGGAAATTCATAATATCTGTTACACAAAGTTGGATTAATAGTGGCAACTAAGTAGTTATTTTCTAAAAGTAATTAATATTCACATATAAATATCTTACGTTAATATGAGATCATCGTGGCATCAGCAGATTGTCTGGACTATAAGCACGACGATTTTGGGTTCGAATCCCACGAGGGGGGCGTTAGGCGGGAATTAATTATTTTCATTTCGCTCTGAAAAGTAAACCAAGAGCGACGTTGACTGAATACGAATTATTTTAAAAAATTGGGCGTAAATTGGGGGCGGAGTATCTTAACAGGTTCCCTGACTCGGCCATCTCAGCTTCCCTGGGCTATGTCAGATAGGATGAAGCTGAAAAACCTTCGTCCAATATAAAAATAACTTCTAAAACATGGCGCCATCAAAAGAATTAGTAAAAAGAACCAGTTGCACTTTATGTATTTGCAAGAACACGTGAATTGAAACAATAACAAAGAAGGAATACATCAAAGGCCTTTTACTTTCAACAGCCGGCCCCGAGCTCCGACTCGCCGCGCCGCTTTACCTGACCGCCTAATCGGGGCCCTTTAATGTATCGTAAACAAATAAACGGAAAAAAAGTTAAGCATACCGTCCAAGGGTCGGACGGCTTCCAAGAGATGCAGGTTCAAATCCCAATACGCTAAAATTATTATACGTTTTCGAAAAGAAATGATTTCTTTCCTAAATGAAGCTAAACACAAACTGTGCTATAATACTTTTAAAAAGTTGAGAAGTTAAAGCTTATTTGAAAGTTGCAACAAACAAGTGCAAAGTGCATTGTTTGTTCGAATTTCGAATCTTACATAGAAATGTTTTTTATACTGTTCTCAGGATACACATATTATGAACTTTGAGAATGTCCTTGGCGGTGGGCCACCCTTCCTGGCCCATGAGCGCTCGGATAGAATTCAAATCGAAATGTAAATTTCGGTGTATCAAAGAAGGATATATAAGAACAAGACAGTTTAGTAAACTGGGGGTGACTCAGATGCTAATTTTTATTTTTGTCGGTAGATATAACCTCATAACTATTTGTAATTGTAATGACGAAAATTGTAATTTAGTTTATTATACCTATTAATTAAAATGAGAACCTATGAAAAATATTTTTTGAGTAGGTCTCTTCGTATTCTTCACTTCTGATTTTTAAAGACATAAATTATAAATATGTATGAGACAGGGACAAAATGAAACATATGTATGAAACAGGGACAAAATGAAGTGCGAAATTAAAGCTGATTAAAAATTTACAAAACCATTTTAAAATTAGTTAAACAACGTTGTACAATTAACAACAGAATGGGCCATATGTTTAAAAGATATAGATAGAAGACAAAATGTAATAAAATGGGTAGAAAATTATGGTCTTGTCCTAAACGAAATATAAGAGCCAGTTAAAATTGTAATTTTTTTGTGACTTCCAATGAAATGAGAACTAGTCATTATAAAACGTTTAATAAAATTTGAAAGCAAAAAGCTTTAGTTTACGTTGAAAGCTAAATATTAAGATGTTATAATACGTAATACTAAAAATAATTTCAAGACACATTTACATACTAACAAATTCCGCAACAAAGGTTAAGTAAGAGTTGAACACTTACATCGTAACTCCAGGTGCACGAAACTCCTGCGAATTTGGCAACACAACGCCCCAACTCGACGTCCTCGTGCGTCGTGTAGAGGTGCTTCAAACAGTACTTCACGTGAGGAGCCACTCGCCGTAAAGTCTCTCGAGATATTAGAACTCCCGGCCCTCCCATGCAAAAGTTCTCATTATAATCTAATGCTAACGCGTCCCTCTCGTTGTTCGTGCCTCTCCCCGCTTGACCGATGAACTGAGGCTTCCTACTGTCCACTGAGCGCAAAAACTCCCCTAATTTATCACCTCTGACGTACACGTCGTCGTCCGCACGCATAAACCACTCGAACCGTTCACCGTAATGTTCGTACATATATAACAACATTAGGAAAGATTTCTTTTGAGGAGGATAGCTGTCGTCGACACTCCTCAACGGTATCAGAGGCAAGCCGGGCGCTTTTGATATTTCCGAGCTAAAAAAGGCAATGCGTCCAGGCAGATCTTGGGCCCATGTCTCAAAAACCGCTCTAGCTCTGGTATTTAAGTATTGCTCTGCCGTCATAACCCCTACAAACACTAAAGTTCTGTTAGAATTGCTTATTGTTTCGTCGGGTCCCAGGTCTATGACGGACAGCGGGTCCGGCGCAACATACAATTTAGCTTCCGGACAGGCTTCGATGGAAGTTCTTGAAGATGGTCTTAAACACAATTTAAGAAAAACACCGAGAGTCACTCCGGCGACCACGCCGGCTACCAAATGCATCCACTTGCTCCTTCGGGGCATTGTAAAAATAATTTTGAAAATGTGCCCACTGTTACCTGAGTGTACATTCCAGGACCTCTTCGTGGCGGGGTGGATTAACGGACTATTAATACTTTATTCACATAATAGACTACTACTACAACCGCGCCATGCCATCAGACGGAATGATTACAAGAAAGCTAAAAAATAAATAAAATACTTTAAATAATATTGGATGAAAATTCCTGTTGACATTACAGAAAACTTTAACTTTTCAGATAAACCGAAGCGACTTTCACTTTTTCACTCACATGGCAGAACAACCGAAGTGTTGTGTCACGAATTATCGAAGTTACAAAGGTAATATTGAACTATCGAATCAGCATTCCTCGGGTGTGTTGTTTTATCTCTCTGTCAACGAGCCGGCGGTGATCTCCGTTTTGAATGGTCACCGTGTCATCTAATCCACTATCGTGTCACGAGCTATCAGATTCGATACGAGCCGCGTGTTGTAACACCGTCGGTGGTGTGGGTTCAAGTCCGGGCGACTCGTGCGCCGCGCGCCGCTGCAACTGACGACTGAGCGCTGGCGTCCGAGTCAAAACAAATTCCGGTCCGCGCAGACTGTCGACCGTCACCGTACTCCGTAGCGTGTCTCACTTGCACCGGCCGGCCGCCGTATGTCGCTCCTTATCTTGGCTAATACCGTGCGCTGTGACGTTCCCATTCATCGTAACTCGCGAGAGATAATTTCACGAGCAACGCCCGTAGCCGCGGCTAGTGTAGCGCTTCGAGATTAGTTCGACGTCAAAGATCTCGTAAATGCCAGTGGCGTGACTGTTTTAATGTAGGTAAATTATTCGCTTCCGACGTTCTCGTATACGTCTTCGAGTTTACGCGGCAGGTGCTGGGATAGTGGAGTTTTGTGCTGGGAAATATAGTCTTCTCGACGGAGTTTTTGTTTAAGATAATAAGTCTGAACTGAAAATTGTACTATAGATTTAATTTTATCTTGTAGCTTTTACGGTTTTTTTTTATTTTATTTTTTGATAAATAAATGATTAAAAAAAAAAATTCAAAAGACTAAGATTACTAACGCAATTAAAATATGTTTATAATCTAACAAATAAATCAACCTTAATTTACCCGTTATTATCGTGTAAAAGAAATATACCTAGAAAATATTAAAACTTAAAATAAACTTGGACGCAAATTTAATGCAGTAAACGGCATGTAAATTAGACATGCCACGGACATTCAGTTACTATTCGGTATATTCCTATTCGGCCACTGCTTTAAATATCATATAGTCGGCCGAATAGCACGTAGAATTCGGCTGAATATGGAATGTTAAAAATAAAAATAACAATTACCAAACTAACAAATTTTTCGTATTTTCCAATTTCGGTGTTGCAGGTATGGGAAGTACAACTGATAAAAGTTGGAAAACTTTTATTTACGGGCATATTATATGGCATCTCTAATTTTAACCTATTAAGAATATAAAACTAAATTAGCTTCACGCTGTATCCCGCACACAGCAGGGTAGGTAGAGGAAAACTAGTGTTAAGACACTAGGTTACCAACTTTCTGCCGATTGCTGGAGGCTTTGCATGTTGAGTGGCAAAACTCAACGCAACGTCAAATATAAGTAAAGATCGTTTTTTTATAGTAAAGAAATATCTAGAAATGTTTTATCGCTCTTAAAATGTTATAAAGCAGCAGATAAGTTAGAAATTTATGATCTTTTCATACCTTTTTATAATACCATAAAAAACTTACGTTGACTTAATGTTATATTTATTAAAATATTCGTTGAAAAATTCAATAACTTATTCCACCGCGGATCTCAGCTCCAATTCGTGACGCTAAGGTTATTGAGGTGCGGACCACAACGCCGTGCAACCATTAAAGCCCTAAAACAATAAAGAGCCACTGACGCTAGTCGTGGCGCATGGCGGTGGTTGTGGGGTCGATCCCCACTCGAGGAGATGAAATATTTAAATACATTTATATTTTCATTTCTTCGCTCTGGTGTCGTGGCAAAGCGCGGTGTTGAGTTCCGCCACTCAAAACGCAATGCCTCCAGAACTATGAACAGCGGGGAACGCAGTGTCTTAACACTAGGTTCCCTCTGCCTACCTATAAACATGCGAACACCCCAACAGTCAATGTCTTATAGATATTTGAACTGCACTTCTAGTTTGTAAGATAAAAAAATATTACATTTTTTATTTTATTAGGCGCAATAGTCTTCACTTATCTCGCACTCCATATTACGACCTTATTCTAAATAAAGAATGTTGTTCTTTTTATCGTGTTTATATTTATAATTTATTTACTCCATTGTTCTAATAATGTAGGCTACCTTATATCTCGCTATAGCCTATTTTTTAGCTTCACGCTGTATCCCGCACTCAGCACGGTAGGAAAAGAGAACCTAGTGCTAGACACTCCGTTCTTCATTTTCTGCTGAATTGTTAAGACATTATGTATTTAGGAAAGAATGGTTGGTTATTTCATTTCGGTTATACACTTAATGAACGATTCATTAATTTTTTTTCAAATTTTAATCTTTTGGGATGTTATTTGACATTGCTCGCAAGAAATATCGTATTTAATGTAGAAAAATGTTTAGTTATATCATATACTATATATGGACAATGTATGTATATGAAACAACTGAACATTGCTATTATGTAAAATAGATACATGTTAAAACATTTTCCCCGGGTAAATCCCTATTCAGTGGAAATTTGGAGTCACATTAAATTAATGTGGTACTCCATAAACTCTCTCTTGGGTCGTGAAAGTCCCATGAAAAATAGGTTCAGCTGTCCTGGAGCCTTAGGTCGGGGAAATAGAAACACAAACAGACAGACAAACAAAAAATATTATTTTGTATTTGAGTATCGTTTAAATAACCTCATGCACTTGAAAACAAAACAGTTATTTTAAAATCACAAAGAGAAATTTCAATTTTTATTTATAAGAAACGGTGAATGCAACTGAAATCTTGCAATTGTCAACATTTTTTTGCCTTATTGTGACTTATTTATAAGAGATATGGTGTCGCGGACCTTTATTAGATTAAATAAAATTAAATATTTTTGTAGTACGATGTACGGTAGGTACTTGCATATATTTTATTATTTCTGCAGCGCTCGCGGATCGATGACGTTAATTATTATTGTTGTTTCGTTATGTAAGGCTCTGTAGAAAAACACCATAATGCTATATAGCCTATAGCACTCCTGAGGTGTATTAAAAAAAGCTGATATCCTCTACAGCAGTGGTTCCCAACCAGTGGTCCGCGGGCCACCAGTGGTCTGCAGAAGCCTAAATGTGGTCCGCGAACGACTTTAATTTTATTACTGGTGATAGTGAGAGTAAGTTTCTGTATGACAGTTAATTTTTATAATCCCTACATGCATAGTGGTCCCTGCTACCAAGATTGATATAAAAGTGGTCCTTGATCAAGAAAAGTTTGGGAACTCGTGCTCTACAGCATATTGTTTTTAAAATTAAATAAGGAATAATTTCTATACTATTTTCAACAGTACAGTATTATTCCTTATCCGATGAAATTGACGTGACGTGAGATACATTAAGCACTTTATGAAGATTATAATTGGGTTTTACAGCAAATCACTGAATTGTGACTGAATATTTTAAAAGATACCAAAGTTTTAACATAGAGTAATAGAACGGTGATACGCAAAAATGTATAGATTTTAATGAAAAATTGTAAATAAAACTCAGCGACAGGATATTAGTCTTCAGTAATCAATTTTATGTTTTACATATTTTACGCAATATGGAATTATTCCTTAGTCAATCCACTTTCGCATCTTATGTATTGAACATAAAATGCGATTTGCACTTATTGTTTCAATTAATACGCTAGATTTAAAATAAATCTGCAATACGCTGTATAGCGCACACAGCGGAGTATGCAAAGAGAATTTAGTGTTAAGACACTCCGTTCCCCACATTTCGTTATTTCTTATAGTTTACCTGGACTGGTCCAGGTCCAGTCCAATCCGGTTATATTCCAGCTATCATAGTTGTTCTTTTGTGTGTTGTTCAGACCTCTTCAAATTTTTATATTTCATTGGAAAGTGCTCATCACTCTTAACAACTTTTATTACCAACTTATTTAATTATTTCTTAGAGTTTAGCTGGACCTATACTGTTTGACATCAAAATCAAATATAACCTAGATTCTGCCCAAACCTAATAGCTGCACAACAAAAAAAAAGTTTCATTCAAATTGGTTAAATATTTGAGAAGAGGTGTGTGTACAAACAGACAGAGGAGAAATCATAGATTCATATTCTATTAGTTATTTTAAGCCGAATGAATGTTTATTATATAAGTAGTATAGATTATACTCATGTTACTTTTAATTTTAATATTTTAAAATATTTATTTTACGTTTATAATACTGATAATATAGCAGCTGATTTTGTTTAGATTTTTTTTTATTCATACTTTTATTTGGTTAAGTTTATTTATAATTTTTGGTTCATTTTAGTTAGTTACTATCTTTTCTAATATTAAGAATTTCCTTTAGTTCTTCTTTAGTAATTTCCTTTAGTACTTCGTTCTTTCGTTCGTTCGTATAGCTCAAGCGGGCGAAGCCGCGCGGGTCTGTTAGTGCACAATAAGTATATGCAGTTATCAGACACAAAAATCAAATGAATGATGCACATGTGTGGACGCCGTCGTCGAAATCATCATTTGCTTGACAGATGGGACGCAACTATAGTGTTACTCTAACTTTTAATTTAGTAGGACTCTATATTATTGTTTACTATATAATTCGTAAGTAAAATGCTATAGGTTGTGGGTTCGATTCTCACTCAAAGAAATGAAATATTTAGTATTTTTATTTCTTCACTCTTGTGTCAATTCAAAGCACAGTGTTGAGTTCCGCCACACAATACGCAATGCCTCTAGAATTCGGCGGAAAATAGGTAATGGAGTGTCTTAACACTAGACTCCCTCTGCCTACATTTCCACATGCGGAATACGACATGAAGCTAAAAACTATTATTTTGAACGTTTTTTTTATATTCATTAAAATATTGACACGTATTTAATAGTTTGTTAAGTTTGGTTGTTTTTAAAAATATAAATTATTCCATAAATGTCCTATCTTAACATGATTTGTTGTCACATTGTGAGCGATACAAGATCATTACCGTCGGCTTGTAACTTGAGAAGGGCTTTATTTGGAGTAACGACAACGCTGCGCTCCAGTCGTTAACGACAACACTACAAACTTTTGTTTTGTATTTATTGTCTTTTCTACACATCGAGTATATATTTAAAATGTAACGATATATAAAATATTGAATAAACATATTGTCAATATTTCCTTCAATTAAATTTAGGTAAATTAACTTAACTTGGCTTCACGCTGTATCCCTGGCGGGGTAGTCAGAGAGAACGGAGCGCCAAACGCTGCGATCTCTACATACCCCTTTCGCCTCGCCCACTATCATCAACCTCTTCATACATGCCTTCCGGAGCCTTCTCATGCTTTTTACGTGACCTTCCTCCAGTATCTTTGATAATGTGTTTTCGAATGTGTCTACCAGAGAGGTAGGAGGTAGACCGCTTACGTTTCCATAATAAATATTTTTGGCCATTCTTTCATCACTCATTCGTTGAACGTGCCATTTCTAAGCTTAGGTAGGTATTCCAATACAGTGTGACTGACAGACAACCCAGAACCGAAATTGTACAGCGTAGATAAGAGAAGACTAATGTAAAAGGACGGAAGAGACGGGACTTTACATCTTAGAGGAAAAGCAAACTGCACTTCTCCATTCTTGTAACATTCATTCATCTGGGATTTTGTGTAATTCTGTATCTTCTAATATGGCTCCTAGTAGCTTACGGAAACATTGTGCTTGTCTCTATTTGTTTTCCTTGTGTCTCAGACAGTTTTTACTAAAATATAACAAAATGTAATAAAATAAAATTAATCCTTCAAAATTTGCTATAAAGTTGTATTAAAATAGTCTCAACAGTAATATCGTCAATGTTGTAGAAAATCGAGAAATTACATAATATGCAAGAAAAATCGGATAAGAGATTTCATACTCTTTTTAATATGTGAACTTGATAAATTAATTATCTATACATTTACATACTTTTTAAGAAAACGTGTAAAATTTTTAACGTCGCTGGATTTAAACCGAATCTTGAAAACCTCGCATCGCTCTGACCACTAAGCCATATTGCCGTTGTTATATGCTTATACGCTTGTTAGGGCTTATATATTTTGTTAGCCGGGCCAAAACCCGTGATGCGGTATAATTATATACGTATTTTTTAATTCTTTCTAGTGTTTAATAACACTTTAAGATGTTAAAAGTACCTAACACACGTCTATGTAATATAGCCTATAATTTAACATATAATGAAATAATACCGCTATTTCTTAAGAAACTGCACATCCATTCACGAAATCCTTAGAGTATAGCCGATATTAGTATGTAAACGGTGGCAGTGCACAACGCAGTGCATGACAACTATAAAATAACATATTTATAAATTCAATTTGAATTCCCCTTAAGGGATAGAACGGTAAAAATAACAATTTATTTCTTCCTATATACCTGATATAGAGTTCCTCATTCCAATACTGACTGACTGAACTGACATGTTGTCTGTCAGTCGACAGCTGATACTCCTAGTTTAACTAACCTGCTAAGTTGAACAGTTTCTCCTACAAATCTAATAAAACTATAGCTTAGCCAAGGGCAGAGCTCGTCCAGCTCGGCCGGTGATGCTGTAGAGGCCACTGGGGGAAAAAGTTTAAGGTAAAACAAAGGTGTAAGATTTATGAGAAAAGTATACCTATTATAGGAGACATTTATCAATATAATGGAACTCAAAATATTTTTTTAAATGTTCGATCTGTTTGACTGCACGTTTGTTTTCGCTAATCTGATACGGCTTAACTGAGGCAGTTTTCACTGTTAAATTTTGGCAAACTTCCCTTAACATTGTCTGTTTTTATTAAAATCGGCTCAAAATTTTAAAAATATGTCAATATAAAGAGATATATGCGACTATACTGGTACAAAGTACAAAATAAATGTTTTATTGAATTGGGTAAATCTTTAGCTATCAATATATGGATATTGTTATAAATATAATAATAATATTATTAGATCACGAAAGTAATTCAGATGAGTAAAAAAATAATTATTTAAAAAATAAACCGAAGCGGGCAAGCTGCAAGTGTGTCTCTAGTATAAGTATATATATAAGGAACATTCGTTTTTGTGCAAAAATAACGTGTTTCACTTTTTGAAACATTCCAATAGAGGCAATCAAAATTTGTAATTTTAAACAAGACGGTTTTCGATAAATAATTTTAATCGTTAGTAACATTGGATATATATTTTGTTTGAGGCATATTATGTTATGTTGAACATGTATATAATATATGATGTTATTTAGTTTTTTCTCACATCTCTCAAACAAACATACGCGCGCTCGAACACAGCATGTGCAATAAATTATCGCGTCTCTGCAATTAATTACAGAGAAGTCGTCTTGTTCATTCATCTCCATGTAATACTACTGCCCCTACAAAATGTTAATAATTATTATTTGACTGACGAACGATAGTCCAGAAAGAATTGGTAAATGTAAACTTGATATAAAGTTAATATTTTTTTATTGTATTCTTCAAAACTAAATATAACTGCAAACACAACGGTTGTAGGTTGGGTATACGCAGTTCGGCTAATAAATTATTATCATGTCGTCGCTATGGTAACTTGGCAATGCACGGCGTTGAATTCCACCACTTCTATTCACAACGTTTCGAAAAACATTTCTCGAAATCTCAAAATTCTCAAATTTTTCGTGGAATACAGCGTGTAACTAAAAAAAAATTATTGTATACATTCACTTAATTATTGCAATTTATTGAAGCTGACTCTCTTTGACGGCGATGCTGGTCTGCAGGCTGTTATAGGCGAGCCTTCTATCAAGGTATCGTAGTAGCGAGTGCGAGCAATCTTGCGGCGTCTCCGTTCGGGTGGAGGGGTTTTTATTGAGTAGTTTCACATTGTCTTTCGTTAAATTCTAGAAAATCGTCCAACAGCAACGCGCATCTATCCAACGTGTGGATGGTATGCATAAAAGATTATCACAGTCTTAAAATTGTACAAGCAGAGCCTAATTCTATATTAAAATTTCACTTTAAGAGAGAATACCAAAACGAGAATAAAAGAATTGAAGAAAAAGTCGTATTAAATTCAAATAAAAAAATATGCTAAAAATCTAATTTTTGTAAAAATCTAATTGAGGCCAGTCGTGGCGCAGCGGCACAAAGTGTGACTGTAAACCGACTGGTTGTGGGTTCGATCCCCACTCGAGGAGATGAATTATTTACTTAAATTTATATTTCCATTTATTCGCTCTGGTGTCGAGGCTAAGCGCGGCGTTGAGTTCTGCCACTCAACACGCAATGCCTCCAGAATTCGGCAGAAAGTGGGGAACGGAGTGTCTTAAAACACTAGGTTCCTTCTGCCTACCCTGCTGTGTGCGGGATACAGCGTGAAGCTGATTTTGATCTAATTTTACTTACGTTTACTTGAGTATAGAACCTCAAAATTAAAAGAAAAAAGGCAAACGTGGACTAAATATAACGGTATTGCTATAATTATATAGAGTTACAATTTAGTTGTCTTATTTGAAAAAGAAACACTCGCATGTTTGAAAGAACTTTTGTTTATTTTTTCTCGTTACTGTGAAATGAATGACGATCTCACAGTCGTTTTTGTTTTGTGTTCGTCTAAGATAAGTAGCGGTGTATTAAATACGCATCTTTTTATGCATTTTTGCCAATTTAAATATTTTTATTCGTTTATTTTTATTTTTGTTCTCAAAGGAGATCTAGATCTAGAATAAAAGATCTAGATCTAGAAAACACCTCGTTGCCGATTTACAGTTGATATTTTGAGACATGTTTTGTCTTGTTACCAGAGCGAGAAAATGGAAATAAATCATTCACCCAGGTAAGAAACGAATCCAAAACCGTCGCATTTACAGTATGGCCCTGTACTGCTGCGCCACGACGGCCATTTATTTAAAATCGTCTTATAATAATATAAAATAATACAATTTAACTTTACTGAAAATAACTTTTATTTATATTTTCATTGAAGCCGTATAATATTACTCACTTTACGCCCAAGCAGCGATCACTACCAGATTCATTTAAATAAAATAAATTAAACATAAAACTACATTAGTAACAGCGTGATGTTTCGATCTCCGTTGAACGTGTCTTGCTATATATAGTTTTGTTTTTTTTTTTACAATTTGTCCAGTATCTAAAAAACCTTATAATTTTCCTCCAATGTTACCAAAACATAAAATAAAATAGTACAAAATTAACAAGCATAATTTTCCAAATAGCAAAATGTAACATATCGAGATCGCCTCCTACACGAATACCTTTTTAATATATATTTTCTTATGTCGTCTCAATATATTTCTACGTATATATTTAACTTCTCTTGTTTAAGTGTCTAAAATTATAATAAGTACTCAATGTATTTACATAAAATCACAATTCACTCCCGTGATACATGACAGTATCCAATTTAAAAAAAGTAACTGAGAGAAGTCAATCAACGTTTAACTGACATTAAATCAGTACTAATGTATATTATACTAAACGTTGTATGTAATTTAAGAGTACCTGTATTTTGAAAATTATAATAAAAATGGTATGTCTTAGTAGTAAATTAAAAAAATCAATAGTTGTTTTTCAGAGGAATGTTGTAGAATATACCCTATTTATTTTGACATGAGACAAAATATAAGCAAAGAAATACTGTTTCTAAAACTTTTATGTAACTTTTCTATTTAATTTGGTCCAGGTATTATACAACTCATGTTGCAAAATATTAAAAAAATATATATTACAAAAGCAAAATAATCAGAAAACAAATTTATAATTAACTAAACAAGAAACTTAATAAAAACAACAAAAGTAACCAACAAAATGGAATTACAACAGTACGGTTGACCGATAGTAAAAATGGCGTATATAATCTGCACAATGACAAAACATCACATTTTAATGTATAATGTCCGCAGCACCTGTCTATAATTTATTTTATTAGTTTATTTTTATATTTTCAAAATGCGCCTCAAGTTTGTGAAGGAGTCGACATTAGGATATTTTTATATGCCAAGTATTTAAATATTATTATTCAAACTTAAGAAATTATTTACGGTATTTATCATACCGTAAAAGAGGGTTAACAGAGAAACATGTTTAAAATTTCAAATTTCATTTTTACATTTTTTTTTATTTGTTTATTTTTTATCTCATGCCTTCGTGAATAGGGTAAAGCTTCTTTATATTTTGGAAAAAAACGATATATTTACTACTTGTTTAGGATTTAAATAGAACATAAATACAAGAAATAAAATACTCTAAATGAAAAATAAAGTTAAAAGCAAGTATCTATTTCAGTCAAAAAAGCGACGAAAACTATCTCCTTGGACCATTAATAATAAATGATACAAATAAAATATTCATATAGGAATGCAGAAACATTGCAAAAGACATCATTCATCTACATCAGTTAGAGACAATCCAATCTATTATAATAATGTATAAACTTTGCATTATATTTTTTTATTATATTATATCTAATTACAATTTTTTACAATTTAAAAATCTTATAATTACATAACTTTACAAGTTGCCAGACAAGCATCATGGACGATTAAAGTAAACGACCACAGAGTGCGCACGGTATATATATACAGTATACAAATAAATTAAAAAATATATTTCTACTTTTTCTAAACAAACATAAACAGTACAAAAAAGCAGACTACTTTGCTGATGCAATGGCAAAATATGAAAATGCAATAAAATTTGTTAATGAAAATAACATGTCTATATTGAAATAATTTAATAAAAATAAATAGTTAAGGATTTTAGTTTTTCATTACAAACTTGCAATGCCAGTTACTAGTTAACTAATTATACAACAAAAAGTTAGATCGGCCTTATAATCTATTCCAAAAAACCACTCTTGTCACTCTTCACTAAATATGTTGTATTTATATTTATTTAACGCCAGTTACAATCGCTTGTTATTTAGTATAATAACTTTGTTAAAACTACCATTCTGCTGTATATATTGCGCCCTTAACTCGTACAGTCATTTATTTCTACTTTCAAATTGACATTTAATATATATTTACGCGCCATAAAAATGAAAAATGTCGGCATGATCCTCGACTCATGACATATGCTCAAAGACATAGATTGAGGATATACTTATGTAAGATGAATGAATTACAAAAAAAAACGCATGTAGCCAAGATTTAACTACTAATCAATGTAAATTATTAAAATCTTCTTTTTCAAAGTAAATTTTAAACACGTAATCCGATTTTTACTAATTATAGAACGGCAGAAATATTCAAACTCATTTTGCTACAAAACAAAAGAAAAAAAGTAAATGTTGGTAATTTTTTTAAGTCATACTAAATAAAGTTTATCCATATATGGATTGTACGAAATTTTACATATCGTCGGCATCAGTGCTGGACCTTCTAAATTTCAGAAACCAGTTTATTACAGTAAACAGTAAAAACCGTTTCAAGAAAACTTTAAAAGGTACTAGATTATATTGTATTATCGATCCAGTTTTTTTTTACATAAATTGCAGTAATATATACCTTCCTACTCCACACAATTCCTGGCAGTGCTTTAAACGTAATAAGATTATTTTTAAATTTTCAAACATATAATGCAATTATACTTCAATATTTAACTGTATAGATATTTTCTTTATGATAATTGTCCTAAAAGCTTTTGTGTTTAATATCAACAGCTATTTGACAATTTTTTTTATTTTAGTCTATTAAAGAGAGGCGACCAAGAAAGTTAAAAAAAACGAAAAAACGTGACTCAACTAAGGTTGCCTAACATACTATAATATAACTATAACTTTGCAAAAGTATAAGATTAATATGAGTTTTCAAAAGAATAGATGACATAAATAGCAATATATTTTTAAAAATATAGAAATATTTTTTATAAAGTGTCTATTTATTATTATATACATGAAACATCATATATTCTTAGAGTGCTATATAGACGTTTTCCTGTATAATTTGTAGTTTTTTTTTATTTCGCCAAAGAAATGTTTGCATCCCTAGTTTAAAGATAAGATTCTCTTTGCCTATTTGCGTAATGTGATGCCTCCAGATATAAAATAAAAAATATCAAATAAACATGAAATATCTTTTTTTTTTCATATTTGATAATTTAAGATATCTACAACCAATCTATTTATCTATAAATCACTAACACTATTATCATATTAGTTGTAAAAACCATAGTAAAAATTATAAATTCAACATTCGAAGATTAAATTTTAAGAACACTTCAAAGGCTTTATTATAAGAAATATATATTGTCACATTTTATTTATAAATAGTATGACCATTTCTTATGAACTCTGCGAGACAAGAGATTTTTCTTTTATTTTTTTAAATAAAGTTAAGGAAAAATTTATTATGCCACAAGTTTAAGTTATTTTAGCCAACACTAGAAGAAGCTCAGTTTACCTCATTCCTTATAAAATACAAGTATATAATTTTTTTAGCTGACACAGCCATACCTTTTTAAATAGCAAAACATTTAAATAATAGTATTTTATAATTTTCCTTTCGAGATTTAAGAAAGTGCATGGTTTACTTTCACAAAATTGCTCTTTCAAAACTCTATTATAAGCTTAAATACATAAGAGAATGTTTTTACAATATTGTAAAATAGTATATAACAATGCAATTTTATACATATTTATAATCTCATTTTATCTACATATTACATATATAATAATTTATAAATCTATATATTTTTTAGTGTAATCTGTCACCTGAAAACAGATAATATACTATTCTTTATACTGTAATAAAAAAAAATTAAATAATATTCTTGTTAAGAAATCAGTTCTTCTAAAGCTTTTTCCCTGCTGAATTCATTTTTAGCCAAAGCTGCCAAGACTCTTGTTTCAGGAAATCCCAGATCTATTAATTCTCCCAATATAAGAAGCCCTTCTATCACCTGAAATTTAATAAGATGTATATAAAAATAAATATATTTATATTTTTTGATTATCAGCTTCATGTTTCATCTCATCATCTTCACTACATAGCAATTAGACAAGGAGAACCTAGTGTTAAAACAGTGTCTCCTGTTGGTGCAAAAGTGGGGCTTTTGCATCCAACTGTCCAGGCATTTCATGTTGAATGCGAAACTTTACATTTGCCTTCTTACCAGAGCAAGGAAAAGACAATATGTAATACATTCACTTGAGTGCCAATCGAAACCACAACCATCATGTTTACTGTCAGACACTGTGCCACTACAACACAATTACTGCTTTTAGCCATCCAGCCTTTTATATTATTTTATTTACTCTTAATAAAATTGTCATACAATAGAGAAGAAATTCTTGCTGTAAATGGTACCCAGCAATTTATGTTTCTAGAGCTGAGAAATGAAAATTATTCTTTCTTTTGAGTAGATATCGAATTCATCTGATATTCCACACATAACTCCAAATACTTTTTAAAAAAACGTAAAGATTTTAACGTAGCGGGATTTGAACTCGCGCCTTTTGAATATAATATAAATAAATATAATAATACTTATACGTATTTAGAAAAATACTTATTTAGAAAACGTATAAAAATATTGAACGCAGCGGGACTCGAACCCGCGCCTCCTGGAAACCGTAAGTATTTTTCTTTCCTAAGTGTGGAATAACACTTTAAAAAATGTTTAAAAATACTTATACGATTTAAAAAAGGGGCGGGTTCAAAACACGCTACTTTCAAATCTTTATATGTTTTCTAAAAAGTTGGACACTTTTTGTCTGTGATGGCCTTTCTAAAAATCTAAACATGGAAAATTTATAAATATCTTTTATTTATGTTTAAAATTATATATTTATATTCATAGACTAGCGGCCCGCTCGCAGCGTTACTCGCGAGATCTACATAATTATTTATTTTATTAATATTAATTAACTGTATTTAGGGCAAATTGCGTAGTTATTTTACTATGCTTATATATACTCTTATATTTTAAGTAAAATGTGATTAAGAAAAGAAGAAACATCTTTGTTTATTTTATATATATCTGAATATTCTTATATAACTCCTGGTCCAGCAAGAATTTTGAGAAAAACACCTTATATGTTGCTCTACAGCAGGGATTCCCAATCTTTTCTTGATCAAGGACCACTTTAATATCATTCTTGGTAGAAACCACTACGGATGTAGGTATAATAAAAATTAACTGTGATAATCAAACAGAAACTTCGCCACCATCCCCAGTCATAAAATTGAAATTGTTCACAGATAATAGGCTGCTGGGGACCACTAGTGGTGCACAGACCACTGGTTGGGAACTAGTGCTCTACAGCCTCACCTATCACCTATAGTTTCATTAAAATCGGTTCATCACTTCGGCAGATTAGCCACTATTATCAGGGCGAACAGAATAACAGACAGACAAATCTATCTTCTATATATATAAAAAAGGACATGTACCTGACTGACTGAGGAAAGACGCACGCACAGCCGTAACCACTGTGCGTAGAAACGTGAAATTTGGACAGATGATTTTCATAATCTGGACATCCACTAAGAAGGGATTTTGAAAAATTTGGACCCCAAAGGGATGAAATAGGAGTTGAAAGTTTGTATGGATTTTTTTTAAATCGGTACCGATTTTTATAAAATTTGATATTCAGACTCTTAAAAATATTTAATTTAACACGTGTTTCAAGATTTTTTTAGAATTCACCGCCTAAAGGTTCAAATGAAGGGGTTGAAAGCTTATATGAAAAAATCTATAAATTGCCACCGATTTTTATTAAAAAAATAATTTAGACTGTCAAAAATGTTTTATTGAACACGTGTTTCGTGTTTTTTTTAGAATACACCCCATAAGGGTGCAAATAAGCGGACGACGCTGCGCGCATCCACTAGTAAAATATAAAATTCAAATTATAAAAACTTATTCTCAATTTGATTCTATATTTTAAGTAACCTTTATACTATTAGAGCTGTGATTGTATCTATTTTCATAATGATAATTATAATACTATGTTTAATTTAACAATGTTTGATAAAGATAGCCTACAATTAGGGATAGTTTCACCACTGGCTGATAAAATCCCGCACAGCCTTATCTGCAAGACAAGCTATGATTTTTGGTTTCACGGGTCTCGAATAGCAATATCTAATAGAGAAAGTATCGTTTAAAGTATAAGGCAATTCAAATGGCTGATATAGTCATTATCTGAAAGATTTAGGGGGCATAAATCCGTGTTTTGTTTGACACGTGCGTTTTGTTTTAAGACATTCATATGTATTGTTATACCTATTATTTTTGTTTTTTATTGATCAAATTATACTTGGAAATATAAAAAAAAACAGTTATTTAATATTGTCAAGAATAATTTTATTTCTTTTGCTTAGATTATTTTAAATGAAAAGCATTCTAATTTAGTTTCTATATTTTAGTATCTCGTGTATCCCCAGCAGAGTAGTCAGAGAGAACGGAGCGCCAAACGCTACGGTCTCTACATACCTTTTTCGCCTCAATCACTGTTATCAATCTCTTCATACATGACTTCAGGGGGATCTTCAATTTTTAAAATTATTCTAATGACATATCTAATGACAATAATTTACGTAGTGGTAACGAAACGCGAAAATATTTTTTTTGGCTTGTTGCCTTTGCGTTGGCCTTGGTTGGCCTCCGAAAACACAGTATCAAAGATACTGGAGGAATGTCACGCAAAAAGCACGAGAACCCTTCAGAGGGCCCTTAATGTTATAAACTATATTTGGAAGATAAAATGTTAATTAAATAATATTACTTTTTTAAAAAGTTTGGATGCTATATAACAATTTTAAACTTAACTACTACCATATACTTATATATTTGTTTTTTATATATAAACAGAATTATTAAATGCAGCATCAACTGATAAATAATTTCTTATTATTATTATTCTATACCATGATATATACAAGATAGCAGGAAACTAAAGAAAAGTATTAATAAAAAAAAATACCTTTTTATCATTGTCACCAACAAGACTGCACACCCTGGCAGTTCTATCTAATGCAAAACCCATACTATGCACCTTCTGGCATATAGTTTGCAATTTTGGATGTAGTATTTCATATGGATTCGGCAGTTTTTCTGCTTTCTTTTTCCTTCTTTCTTCTCTTTTATCAATGCTGGAAGAAGGCCTGGGTATATTAACATTAGCTGGACTCGCATTATAAGAACGCTCATGAGCCCTTCGCTTAGCAGATGCTATCTCATCATTTAATTCTTTAACAATATCTGGGACACTCCTTGACCGTGACTTAACCGTGTTTTGTGAAGTCACTGACACATTAGGTGCTTCTTCCTGGTTAACTACTTGTTGCACTGTATTTGTATTCAAAGAGTTCTCCATATAAGATATTGGAGGCACCTGAGGATATGGATAGTAATATGGTTGTGGAATAAAATTTGTCCCATTAGACATTTGCCCTGAATTTGGTATCTGATTATAATATTGACCGGTGTATTCTGCAGGAACATAATACTGGTAGTTTGGCATGTAGACATTTTCCATAGGCATTGTGTTATTACAAGTTTCTGTTTGAATATAATATCCATTAGATACAGGAAAGTGTTGAGGGGAGGAGTACATTACACTTGGTCCTTGAATCTGTTGTTCTGTGTATGCATTAGGCAAATATGATACACCTTCAATTTGTGCCTGAGTTGCACAATTTGTATAACCTTGGTATGCTTGGTCTTGATTGAAAGTTTGGGCTTCACAGCTAACTGTTGAATCCCTCTGGCTCTGTAACACCTGGGCCAGTAACTCCATATCATTTATAGTCTTTAATTCCACATTATCAAATGGGCTAGATGTATCATTTTCAAAATCTTTATAAGTCAATGTTTCTACATTCTGATTATATTGGGGAACTTTTTTCACTTTTGTTTGCATTTTATATTCCTGTAGTGGATCTGGATCATCAAGCAAACTGCTTTGTGGATAGGTTGACTGAATCTGTATAGGCTGTAAAATATTTAATTGAGCCTCTTGGTTCGAACTAGAAGTAAATTCAACATCTACATTAACAGTTTTATCAAGCTCTGGGCTATTTTCTTGGGTATTGGTAGGGCATATATCACAGTTCTTTTCAGGTTTGTCATCTGGAGATAGCGCACTTATCTCATCAGTGCTAGGGTACGACACCTCTGATACGCTCAACTGCTTCAACTTTTCCTCAGCCTCAGCAGCAGCTATAGCATCTAGTTTTTTTTGTTTTGCTTCTCCTAAAAGTTGCACGCGATGTCGTCTTTCATTTTTCTTCGTCTCTTTCGCACTTTTAAGTTCTTTAAGTTTAGCGAGTATGTTACGCTCGAATGTTGAGCAATATTCGACACTGTCCACAACATTTTGAGCTCGTATAGGTCCCTCTATAACACTGTAAGGTAATTCTATTCTTGGCGGACGCTTATATTTTTCCGATATCTTAACGGGAACACCGTCCATAAAGTCACTGAAATGAGACATATCAAAGCACGGTAAACGACCGCAATACAAATGAATAACAATGAATGTTTCTGTATATTTTTTGCACTTTTAAGGTTACATCGTCCTCTTTCGACGTCATCACTCTAAGCAAATAATTTAGTTTGTTAGTTGCATAATTAATTTAGCTCTTAAAACTTTCATTTTATAGCTGAAACCGTATTCATCTAATTTACTTAACAATTTATACAATAATAATATAGTATTTTTGATACTGATTTGACAAAATCTTTTTGCGTCAAATGTCAATTAATAACTCATGTTGCGAGTATGAAAAAATATCATGTAACAAGTAAACTAATATTAAGATTTTGGATAAAAGTGCTTATAAACTTATGAAATTGACATATAATATCATAAAAAATGCATTTATTGTATTTTCAGCATTGTGTGCTCAGTAAGTGAACTTGCAGAGTATTTTTAACTGTGAACATAACTATAAAATTTTACTGGCATAATATGGAACGATCATGATTTGAATTAAGAAAAAAAGTAAAACATCACGTGTAGATTTCTTTAGCCGGTGTCAGATGTCGCTAGTTTTGCTTCCTTTGGTCATGGCGGATTTTTTCACTAATTTATAGATTTACATTTGAATTTGTGGGTAGATTTATTATTATCGGCGTCGAAATAATTAACGCTCGATCTGTTTGCATGTAAGGAGCCGAGCGACAAGTGCGGTTTAAGGACTTATTTTATATTAAAAGCGTTAATTATCGAATTATCAAGGAAAAAGACGTGTGACAAGTCGTCTCTAATTTTGGAAGTGAAGTAAATAAGAAAAAATATATTTCGACGTCGCAATAAAATCACGTCTAGAATGTTACAATAACCGACCTCAGGCTCTAGACGTCAGAAAATTTTATCGGTCGAGACAGGTCAGTATTTAAATATTAAAGATCCCTCAAAGGAAGTAGGAAAATTGTCCTAATTTTTAATTTCTACCCAATATTTTGGCAGACATCGAGGCAATATGAATGAAGGTGCACCTGTAATATATCACGGAAATGGAGGTTTCGAAGGGCCAGGAATGTACATGGTTCCAAATCATGTGGAGAGGCAAACACCGCGACATTATCCGCTGGAAATGCTGCAGGTGATGGGAGGAGTTGGGTCGAGGGTTGGAGGATCACCAGGGCACGGGACACCCAGGAAATGGCAAGCGCGGAAAGAACGTCAAAATAAATCTGATACTACAGCATTTGGTTATGACTCGGATGATTCAAGTTTATCAAGCAACGCATCTGGCTCAAATAAATCTAGTGATAAAGGTATGTTAAATATTATAAGAAACAGGGTGGATTTTTATTTAGTTTAAGTTTTTAAATTCATCTACTAAGTGTTTTTCATAATGTACCCACATATTGATAGATAATTATTTAAGATATACAATAAATGGGAAGATGTAAATGTAAATGAACACTTAAGATCTTTTGTTATGATTGTGACATGACAAGGAACATAATTAAAATTTATCATATTTCACATGTTATTTAGAGTTTTAACATTTAATTGAAATCTTCTAAGGCAATAATCTAGTAAAGTATTAAAAATATTTTTAATATAAAATTTTTATATTAATGCACTCTTAATTGATAAACTTATGCTTCACAGGGATACAGTATCCCTAGTGGGATCTTAAGGAATTTAATTTTTTAACAAATAGTGTTTTCAGGCATATTTTTTTAAGATGCAATTTATTTAATAAAAATATTTTGATATTATTTTCTATACCTAATTCAGATTTAATTCTGTATATTTTAACAAAATATTCTTATTTTAACTGAACTTAATTTAAAGCACTAATTTGTTAGCATTCCATGCATTCACTTTGTGGGTGGACACTGGATCCACATTGTTGCCTAAAACTGTGCATATGATTACAGTGACTTAAAAATATTAACAATTTGAAATATTAATGGCCACTGTCCGAGATCCTCTCTTTACTTACTTTACTCTTTTGATATCAATAAAATGAGTGTTCAAAGTCATTCTACTAATGTGACTTTGTAATGTATGTATGGAGGAATTAACTTAATGATAATTCTAGACAGGCAAAGATCTTTTTGCATGTTTGTTATATTTCTCTCGCACATAATTCTACTGCATACTGATAAACTTTAAACCTATCCTGTTTTATGTGTAAGTTTGAACTTTGAAGGTGTGGGTGTGTCTAAAAATATTTTCTAGGGGGTGCCTGGATTTTAGGTTTGTCACCAATAAGACAATGTAAATGTTTTGTTTTTTAATTTTGGGGGCATATTTTTTTAGCCAAATTTTTGAGGAGGGACTAGACTGTTACGGAGTGGACACAGCTGACCCATAGCTCCCTTTATTCCTACGCCCATGCTTACCTTAACATCATGGTCTTTTGGAATATTTGTTTTTCATGAAACTGTAAATGTTCTATTAGTATTTTATGTTTTTGGCCTCTATAGTAGCTACTATTTCCTGATTTTATGAAAGTAAATACAACTTAAAATGATGATACATCTCAGCCTAAATAGATATGGTTGTATCTAACTGATTTGGCCTTGTCACCTACAGTAAGTAAGATAAATGATTACTGATTCAGTTATAAATAAGATTATTTTGATGACATAAATACTACATTTATATATAATATTGTTGATGCATGTTTCAATCAGCAAATTTTATTATTTTGTTATTCAACAAATTAATTACTATTAATAATCTTATGTATTATAATTGTGAATAGAAGTTAATTCTAGTTGAAATTCTAATTCCTATCTTGTGTTAAGATTGCACTCCACTATGCTGCAAGGCAGCCATATTTATTAAATAAATAAATAAATCAGTTTCGCGTTGTATTCCGCATACAGCAGGGTAGTCAGAGGAAACCTAGTGTTAAGACACTTCGTTCTCCACTTTTCGCCGGAATCTGGAGGCAGGATGGGCAAAGAGACGTAGTGTAGTATTCCATCTTTTAACGTATTTGACGTATCTTGTTGGGTGCAAGTTCAAACTTGCGCACTATATCCAATTATCACCGTAATTAGTGGATTTACTGTGTTAAAGTTGACATTCTTTGATAAGTGTAAATTTTAGACTTCTCTTATCATGTCGTGTGCTATGTACGTCACAATTTTAGAACGTACGCACTACCTTGAAAAGTGTTAATTATTATTATTAGGTAAGTGGGAACGGAGTGGATTCAAAAGTGCTTAAAATACTCTTATTTTAAGAAAGAATATTTCGAATTTGAATTTAACACTAGAGTAGGACGAGGAGACTGTTCCTGCCCAGCTAGGTGATGAAACTAAAAAAAATATATTGCGAAGTTTCGCAGCTACATAATGTTACGTCTGGCTACTGCGTGTACGCTGTAATCTATAAATAAATAGGGAATGTCTCCATTATTCTCTAATTAACAACTCGACGACATCAGTGATAACTGACTAACTGATACTTCCGATATTGTGGTACCGGAAGAAATCATTGAAATATTATTCCTCCATTTACCTTTGTTTATAATATATTATATTAATTACTGTATGAAATTTCCAGTATGTTTACATTTAGAAAATAAATAACTACATTAATAAATCATCATTTACTGTTTTCTACTCTATTGATAACCGTATTTTTAAAATTATAACTAAAGAAGTAGAGAAATTAACTCTATATATATTATTTACATATATTAAAAAAAAAATAGCTTTACGCTGTATCCCGCACACGGCAGGGTAGGAAGAGTCTGTCACTCAACACCAGGTTCCCCCACCTGGTGTTGAGTGACAGAACTCAACGCCGCGCTTAGCTTCGACAGGAGAGCGAAGCAATGCAAATATAAGTTTAAGTCTCAATTTACATATATTATCCCGAAAATAGGTGAAACAAACCGCGAGCGCAGCATGGCGTGCGTGTCGCGCGAGTGGCGCGGGCGCGGGCGCCGCGAGCCCCGCCCGCGCCACCGCATCGCGCCCGAGCGGTACCTCAGCGCGGCGTACCCTTTCCAGGTTAAATTCACACCTGATGACTTGCTTAATGGTGAGCTACTCTATTACTAATATTGTACTGTATTTAGCATTTGTTTGTGTAATTATATCAAAAAGTATTTATATTTAGAAAATATACTATGTAGGTATTTTATTGATTATTTTAATGTTTATTATAAATTTAACCTCCTTTATTAATTGCAATTTTTTTTTTGGGATTTCCTAACAACGGTGTTTTGATATTAAATATTCTAAGATGAGATATTTCTAACTCGATACGAACAATTACGGTCCATAGCTTAAACCATCTATGCAAGATTATTATTAATATTATCCAAAGATAATTATATTTTTCCTCTTTACTTTATAATAATTATATACGCTATAAATATAAATTTATGGTATTGCGCAGTTAAAATGTCTTCTAGCTCTGCAAATAACTTGCTTCTGAGAAAGTGAAATACTATTAGTATTAGTATGTAATATCTAACAAGATTAAAATACTTCCATCGCTCTATAGTTTCCATATACCCATATATATACATTATGGGTAAATGGAAACATGGTATCGGTATTTATAAACAGTTTATTTGGTTAGATTTAAATACTGACACTGAGACATATGGCGCAGAGAGTATTTAAATCTCTGGACATACTGGTTTATTATCTATGCCCTGTTATGTGCGTGATAGAGCGTGAAGCTAAAATATCTTTTATTACTTTTTGTTTACAAAAGGCTCAAAATACGACACACTATCACAAGAGATTTGGGACAAATTCGTGAAGTCGCAGCAGACAGAGGAGACGTTCAGGAAAAAGATGAACTTATGGAGATACCTATATATTACTATTAAGGTAGGTATCGACACCATGTCTATTTTCATCAATAGTACCGCAAATTGATATATATAAATAATAAATGACAGTAATTTTAACCCCATTTTTTTTCTTTTGCTTAAATGTATTGTATAAATAAACAAAAATATAAATTGAAGTACACCTCCTGACATGAATAACTTTAAAAAATAAATAAAATTCGAAATATGGAATCGGAAATATCAGGCCAGCGGAGGTTGCTTCATGATCTAGAAAAGAGCTGATGATACTGCAAACGATGCCATTGCACATTTTTTATTTTGAATCACGGTTAAAATCCTCAGTCACAACCAACCAGCCAAACACTAATGGAACTGGTAGACAATTATTGTCTATAATATAAATAAGAAGAGAATAAACAGTACAGTTCATGATAAAAACGATAATTTTTTTACACAACATATAAAACGAACTATCTTAAGGAAACAGTTGGAATTTTATGTCGCTCGCCTCTCCGTCTATCACAGCCTAGTCGAATTTGTGCGGACCGCGAAAGACAAAGTGGCATAACAATAGGTTCCCTATACCGCTTTGCGGCGGAAAGCGTTATGTTGTACATAAATTTGAATACTGGTATCCGATACAAAATTGTATTTGAAAAACAACATATAGAATAGTAATAAACCGTTTGTCCGTGGCGCAGTCCATCTTCCCGCGCTACGGGCTGTACGTGGTGGGCTCCACCATGTCGGGCTTCGGGCTAGACGCGTCCGACATGGACCTGTGCCTGTACGTGCGCGCGCTGGCCGACCTGGAGCCGCGCGCGCACGCGCTGCTGCACCTCAACTACATACTCTCCTACATCAAGAGCTTCGACCCGGGTCAGTGTCATTCATCCTGAAGTGTTCGCCATCCACATTGTTCTATTTTAGTTGCTCTCTATATGTTTTCTACAAGTGTGGTCCCTCTAACCGCGTGCGCCCGAAAGACTCGAGACGAGGCGTGTATATTATTGTGATTAGGACATGAAATATTTACAATTCTTTTAGAAAATTAGTTTTTACTTTACAACTAGGGGCATATTAATTTATCAAAATAATGGAAAAACAATGATTTAAAATTATAAATTTTAAATAATACTTTATAAATGGGATGTTATGTTTATATTTTGATCAGTAATATTAATATTTTCTTGTTTAAATGAATGGACAAAAAGTAGTATACATTTAAGAATATTTCATTTTATATTTCCAGGTGCAGAGTTGATTCAAGCGAAGGTCCCGATCTTAAAGTTTCGTGATGAGCAGAACGGTTTACAAGTGGATCTCAATTGTAATAATGTTGTCGGCATTCGGAACACCAACCTGCTGTACTGCTTCTCCAGAAGTAAGTCTCGTTTTGCACTTACAATCAGATGTTGTTTTTGATTTAATTGGCTGACTGACTCTGACACTTTTTCTTACTTCCATACTCATTGTTCTTCACTATTTATACTACTTCATTCCTATTGGCTCCACTTAAATTGAATTTATATTACATTCAAAACGTGATTTTTTTTCTCAGAAACAAACCACTACGGTTTGTAAGACAGGAGATGGAGATAAATAATGGAAATTTTTTTGGTCACTGTGCAATATTGCCTCCGCGACAGTGTAGCAATGATCTTTGATGCAGTGGACTGGCGCGTGCGGCCGCTGGTGGCCATCGCCAAGCTGTGGGCGCGCGCGCACCGCATCAACGACGCGCGCCGCCGCACGCTGTCCTCCTACGCGCTCACGCTCATGGTGCTGCACTACCTGCAGTGCGGCGCCGCGCCCGCGCTGCTGCCGCCCGCCGCGCCCGCGCCCCACGCGCCCCACTCGCCCCACGCGCCCCACGCGCCCGCCGCCCCCACGCCCCGCAGCCGCGCCACGCTGGGCGAGCTGTTCGTCAACATGCTCAAGTACTACGCGGAGTTTCCGTGAGTACCGCGTTTCTGTCATCACAACAAAATTATAAAGTTCTAGGACTATGATGTCTTAGAATTTTTATAATTATATTTTGCAGTTATACAAAAGTGATTTATTTATACATATTCAATATTTATACTCATTCAATAGCTATAGATCAGAATAATATGTGGCTACTAATAGTGTATAACATATAACTGTAAGACGTTAAGGTATGAAAATACAAATTGGCTATTACACGTTGGCTTATAATATACATACTATACTATGCTTATATACTATACATATACTGGTTTAGATCCTTTATATTAAGTAAATTAATAGGGGAAACAAAAATAGTTTTTAAAAGAAATATGAGTATACCTCACAAGTCTTTTAGAATTTGTAAAATAATTAATGAAATGGTATAAGAGATGGTGTGCGCAGGTACGAGCAGATGGCGGTGTCGGTGCGCACGGCGCGGCGCGTGCCGGTGTGGGAGTGCCGCGCGCGCGCCGCCGCGCAGTCGCCGCACGCGCCGCACGCCGACCCCGCGCACTGGAAGCTGCTGTGCGTGGAGGAGCCCTTCGACCTAACTAACACGGCCCGCTCGGTGTACGACCCGGAAACCTTCGAGAAGATCGTCACCGCCTTCCGAGAGAGCTACGCGCGCCTCGCCGCCGGCCTGCGCCTGCGCGACGCCTGGCCGCAGCGATGATAGTGTAGTGCCCCGTGATAGTGACCTGTAGTGACCAGTGACCGACCGTGGCCGGCTCACGGTCCCGCGCGCTTGCTGTACTGTACTAACGTTAACGGAACCAAAGTGAAACCCAAATTTCAAGTGCCATTGTTATTATAACTATTGGAACAAAGGCTGGTGGTCTACGCAATAAGCACTATAAGTAATGTTCGAGTTATATTTTTAAAGAGATTTATAAAGATATTGTAATACATATAGGATACAGTCCAGAGTAGAGCCGTATTTAAACCTCGCGGGCTGTGATATGTGACTGATTCCGTAAGTCTTATTGTTAGATATAGTACTTACATGTGTGGCCGAGTCCCGGAACACCTGTAGAGACAATAAAGCACTATGGTTGCTGTGGCTAAATTATATTCTGAATATGGAGTGAAACGTTAAATATATTATTCTTTAAAATAATGTATCATCTTGGATTTGAAAAAAATAATTATTATAATATACATGCATATTTAGAATTAAAATTTAGAAACAGCGACGAAACAAAGACTAGTCTCTTAATATTTGTCTAACATAGTTCCTAACATAGCTATCTCCACTATTTAGTCGCTAATTTAAAATAATTATTTATTTATTTATTGATATAATGTCACTATGAACATATGTTTCAAGCCCATAGTGCCATTCACGTTTGAATCACAATAGAATATCCAATTATAGTTTTCATATTGAAAAAAAGAGAATTTACGCGTTGATTCGTAACTTAACGCCGGCCTTACGCTTACAAGGAAATTACTGAACAAAATGACTGATTTATTTAGTACATTGGACTTGAATTTCCCGGTGACTTACTATACTAACATATATAACGCGGTGCTGCCTCGATGCGTCCTTAATTTTTATTCATATTTATATTGTTGTTTATAAGTTATTTAACTGTACATAATCGGGGCGGGAGGTGTGTATATAACACTTGTTGTGTAAAGAGTAAATGACAAAAAAATCTTGAATTTATTGTATATGTATAGTTTTTTATGCTCGGCGGTGCTTCGGTGTGAAAGCGATTGATACGGCTGCCTCAAAGTATATAATGTATTTTTTTTTTTAATTAAACATATATATATATATATATATATATATATATATATATATATATATATAACCCACATTCCATTTGAAAAAAAATGCAGTTTTTTAATTAATTGTTAAATTACTGTAAACAATAATGTATAAGGGTGCTATATGTTGTGTTAGTGAGAGTTTGGTGCTAAATTGTTGTGTTGCCTTATTTGAACGAGCTGTGCCAGTTAAAGGTGATAAGTTGGTAACACTGGGTTGTATGAGGGCTCCTGCTATAATTTTTCCTGATAAAATATATATTAAAGACATTTGGAAATGTTACTTTCTTTTACATTGTAAGCATGAATGAAAGAGTCGAAATTTTGTGTTTTTTATGTTATTGGATGCCCTCAGATAATCTTGGGTGTCTATTGACCATCACCCACACAGCTTTTGCCTTGGTTCTAACAACGAGGTTTAATATAACAGAGCATATCTTTAAAATTACATAAAGATTGTACAATTGTTATCGTAGCGTATATACAAGTAAAATAATTGTTTGTTGTTAAATGTCCACCAACCATGTGTTTTAGTAACAATTTTTTATATTCAGTTTTAGCGTTACATTGATATATAAAAAAAATTATGTTCAATTAATGTTCACATTTTATACGTCTGTTTTCTTATGTATTATTTGCAAACATCACATTTTATTTTTTATCAACTTTGCAGCTCGTATTTGCTTTTAATAACTTGCATTGGACAGACACTCGCCGGCTATTTAAGTGTTGTTATAATAAGTTTTATATCGATTTTACTTAGCGGGCAACAATGCCGCGCCGGATGTTAAAGTACAATAAATAATTTTAAAATGAATAATCTGTAAGAAAACTCTTTATATATATATATATCTATTATAATAGTATCAGTATTCAAAGAAAATACAAAAAAATAAAAAGAAAGTGAAAATTATATAAATATATAAACTTATAAAGATTATAAAAATTATTAAAAAAAATATAAAAAAAAAACAAAATATAAAAAAAACAAAAAAATATATATATACACAAAAAATAAATAAAAGGATTTTTTTACTTTGACTTTTCAATGGTCTAATATATGAATATCATGCATGTTTTATGTAAATACCGTTCTGTGACATGCTCTGTTCTATGTTGTCAAGTGACTGAAGTGTGATGGGTGATGGCTCCCATCTTCTACTCTACAGTTATTTAATAACTTATAACCTAGCATTGAGCAACGCCAATTGAAAGAAAACATCTTATTTTAATTTTTTTATACATATATTTATATATAAATAAACACATGCATTCAAAATTTGTTTTCAAATATTATACTCAACCAATATTGCTTCTTATATTCATTCAACTTAGTTTAAAATAAAAATTGAACCAGTAATATTCTGGACACAGGTGTGGACGCGATCACTGCCAGGTTGGTGCGCATTGTTCACTTTGCAATCGTAAAGTTAAAACATTGTTGAAATTAATATATATGTAATTATTATTGTTTGTTGTTCAATGAGGTAAAATGCAATTCGTACAATATGTATATTTTGTATTGAAACTTTGTTACAGCCGCTTTGAGGTATGTCAATTAGTGTTTCAGCTCATAAATATGTCAGTCAGGATTTAATGTCAGTTAAACACTAATTGACATTTTAAAGTGTAGATGCTGTTAACATTACGTAATCGTCGTTTGGCAGTTTTATTCAAAGTTTTTTTTGTATCAGTGAACAATGTTTTGGAAATAATCAATTGTTTATTTTTTTAGACTTGTATTTATTGTAAAATTTGAAGAGGAAGTTTTATCTATTTATATATACATGTTGCATTTTATTTGCTTGAACACAAATATCATGTACAAAATTATTGTAATGTATAACAATAAATTATATACAAACTGCCCGTCATACTGTTTATTAAAATACCTTTCTACATTTAGAGAACTTATTAAATAGTAACATATTACATACTATATTTTACAAAATACTAAAATAAAATAAATAAATCAATCAGCTTCACGCTGTATCCCGCACACAACAGGGAAGGCAGAGGGAACCTAGTGTTAAGACACTCCATTCTCCACTTTCTGCCGAATTCTGGAGGCATTGCGTGCTGAGTGGCAGAACTCAACGCCGCGCTTTGCCTCGACACCAGAGTGAAGAAATGAAAATATAACTAAGTAAATATTTCATCTCCTCGAGTGGGGATCGAACCCACAACCAGTCGGTTTTACAGTCACACTTCGTGCCACTGCGCCACGACTGGCCTCACTAAATACTAAAGTATTTATATTTTTAGCAGCTAAAGAACTAGTAGCTGCCGATTTAGAAATGGTCGCAAATACAATAGTTTAGATGACTAGAAATATTTTTAAGACCTTGAGCCGTAGTACCAAATATAATATATGGTTCACTATACAAAAAGGGTTCTTAAGTATATAGTATTATGATCCAAAACTCATTGTAAAAAATATTTTTTTCGCGCTCTCTCTCAAAAATCGCTGACGTGGATATTTTAGCTGCTACGCTGAAATGAACAGGCATGGCAACAACATGAATGGCAGACCGAAACGGAGATGGCGAGACGGGCTGGTTCAATAGCACAAAATAGACCAGAATGGAAGAAATGGAGGCCTTTGCCCAACAATCGGACAGCACAGGCTAAAAAAAACCCATACCAAAGAACATATACCCAACGGGACCTGCCAGCTTAGGCCAGCCGCACACACACAAAATTATTGTCTATACAATATAGCCAACAATATTGTTCAATATATTACCCGACACACTACACAATATTATTGACAATATTTCGTCATAAGATCTGACACAGTCACTCGGTAGTTTTTTGTATATGCGTACGTGTTAAATCTAAAATGGTCAGAAAGAATAAAACCCTGGTTGTTGTTATTGCATTTAAATTATTTACAAAGAAAAGACAATCAAGAAAAAAACGATGGATCAAAGACTGGATGAGTAAAAAAGCGGAGTTAAATCATTTAAATATCGTTAATGAACTGCGTCTAATAGGATGATTTAGATTTGTTTTTTTAAATTCCTTCCAAAAATTTGTTCAATGCAGAGAGATTTTTTTTCTTAACATCGTCTCTTGAATAGATTGGTTTAATTTTTTGTATACACTTAGCAGCATGTCTAGTGCTTGATAAGCTTCAGTAGACGTGTTCCATAACTCTGTATACGTTTCCCAAGTTTTAATAGTCTAGTAAATATTGTTTCTGTAGTATGTGGTAGTAGTTGTATCAATACTGTCTTCGTTATATACACTTTTATCGTCTTCCTTTTTCCTATTAAAAAAATAATTTGAAATCTTTTTTCAAATAAAATATTGCCACGCGGCCGCTCACGCCCAATATTATTGACAATAGACATATGTAGACGTATCTATGTGTATGTATGTATATGTGTATATATGTAAAGTTATGTATATAAGTATATGTTGCACTTGCACTTTTAGACCTGCAAATTGTTTTTACCTTTTCTCATACCCATAGGTTGACTGGAAGAAATCTCTATTAAAGATAAGTCCATCTTTGCCAACAATGTAACAATTTTATGGTATTAAGATAAATCACAAAATGCAATAAAGAGTATATATTAACTATATTTTTTAATTTTTATTATAAATTAGTGAACTTTTGCCAGATAATAAGCATGAAATTTTAATAATATTTCATTTATAATATTTATTTTATTTACTATATATTTTAATATTTTGATTTATAATACTAATTATTATCTTATTTTATTTTCCTGAAAATCTGCATCATGTTACTTGCTTTTAATAATTTCATTTTCTTCGCCTTGTCATTTGTCTATGCTATTAAGCCGCCATATTTATTATAGCAAAGACTCATAGACAAAACGCCGGTCTTTTATTTCTCGTTTTCCGCTGAGAGGAGTGTGAATAAGTTTTAGGTGGAAAACTGGTAAATGATGGCAGCAAATAATTATTTTGGGTTTACCCATGGAGGGACCCAATATGGGTAAGCTGTTTATTGTCAAATAATAATAAAATTGATCAAGAATCCTTGTAATCACACATGAGCTGATACGCAGCCTTGTGCTCGCATTTCTATGTAATCAAAATGGCGTCTTATGTGTATTGATCGTGATATTTTTATCGGAAAGTGGTGCTTGTTAGGAAATAAACGGTGTATGGTGTGTTTTTAGCGCGGCAACAGCTAGCGCTGCTTACGGCGGCCAAACGGGGTACGCCGTGGCACCGGCTGCGACCGCCGCGACGTACGGGACCCAACGTGCCGCAGCAACAGGATACGACACTGCGTATCAGGCCGCAGCCGCCACCCAAGGTATGTAACCAGCAAACGATTCTTTGATATTTTTCATTAAATTAAATAAATACAGCACTTCTGGAAAATATTATGTCTATGACTAACCAATGCTAATCAATACATTTATGTTAAATCATGAAGGAAATTGTTAATAAACAATATCTCTATCTCTACAAATAATAAAATTGAAATAACATACACAGTCATTGTTGCTTTAACAAATTCTATATTTTGTGTTGACAATCCAGTCAAATTTTACTTTTACTTTGAACTTCAAAGACAATAATGAAAAAAATTAATCAATGATGAATTTATTTTTTTAGAAAAAAAAATATAAATATAAAGTACAAAATGAGGAGTTCATTTTGTAATATTCAAAAATTTTCGCAAGCATTAAATCGTATAAATTTAATACTTGCTTCTTAGAATACCTAAATAGAAATTAAAGAAGTTCCTAGTTAGATCTACCTAAAGAGATTAATTAAAATGACCAGGCAAAGAGTTATTCTGGCACCATAGTATTTTGTAATACATGATGATTCTATTAAATATTTTATCAATATAACTATAAATTTCTTTTTACTTTCTAAAATAGTAATTATATATATTTTATAAAGTAAATATATTTATATATTTTATAAAGTTTGAGACACATCCTTTATATTCTCTACTGGCAACATATTTATACATAATATTGCATATTGGCTGACAGGTTTTTCCTAAAATATTAAAGAAAATATACCTTACTCTTACAGCTCTTAAGCTGAGCTTGGCATTATTTATATAAAAAACTTTTCAATGTTAAGTTTGTTTTTAGAGATCTATACAAAAATATTTAAATTCTTTAGGCCAGATATTTCATTCTCATAATCCGCACTTTAATGTGATGTGTTGTTTGTGTTAATAATTTATTGTTTTGTTATATCATTAAGAACAAACAGTATTGAGTCAAAAAAATGTTTGTTGTTTTTTACTGCATGATCACATTTAATAACTTGGAAATCTAAAGATAAATATTAGAATTAAACATGTGATGTAGCTATTATTACAAGAGATGTAGGTTGTCAAGAAGCAGTTCAGGCCAAGCAAAAGATGCACCATACTCAATGGCTGACATCTCACTGATGCTATAAGTGAACACTCATACAAATGCAAAGCTCATAATCATGCAAGACTGTATGACTGATAAAAGGTGACTTATCAATCTCTTCGTGGCTTGTCACATATATAAATAAATTAAAAAGAAATACATTATATGGTAGACCTGAAAATGTTGTTAAGTTAGGGCTCCCTGCTATAATAACCGTTTCATGTTTGAGTTTATGATCCAGCGGCACACGCGCACGCACACGCGGCGGCAGCGGCCGCGTCCGCCTACGACGCCAGCAAGAGCGCCTACTACCAGCAAGCCGCAGCGGCCTACCCCGCAGCAGCTCCGCCGCAACCACAGCCGGCGTACGACGCTACTGCCAAACCTGCGTACTCCACACCGGCTACATACGCACAGGTGAATTTATAGAACTCGTAAGAAAGAAACTTCACAGTTTTTACTGCATAGGCAGGGTACATATTTTTTATTTTGGAACTTGCTGGAGATTGATTCCTCATTGGTGTTAATTCCCCGCCAGACACTCTCAAATCCTATAACATCAAACACACTCTCAAACTCTACAAACATACTAACCATTCTAAGAGTCAGGTAATGGACAAAGTCATTTCTAATATTATTCTCATGAAAATATAAAAAAAATTGCAAAATAAAAAGATCCATATTCCCTAATAGTGCTTACTGGTGTGAGTGTCCGTGCACCTTCAGGCTTTATAAAATAATGAAGGTACAAACTAACATTAAACAAACCAACTTGTTGTGTGGCAGTACGGGCAGGGCGGCGCGCGCGGCGGCGGCGGCGCCAAGGCGGCGTACGGCAGCGTGTACACGGCCACCACGGCCGCCGCCTCCTACCCCTCGCAGCCCTACTCCGCGCCCGCCGCGCAGCCCGCCAAGCGTGAGTACACAAACACACACCGATAGCCCTTTTGACTCTCTATTTATAACTATAACATAACTTAAAACTTAAAAAGCAGAGAAATTCTATATTAAAATATTCTTAGACAAGGAAAAACATATATATTAGATATTCATTGTCTTAGTTTATTTACAGATACTCTGACGAACAAGTAATAAGCAACTATATTTTTTAATAAACAATTATTTTTAAATCAAAAACTAGATTTCTAATACTTAAAATGAGAAATATGATCATTACTGTTATAGCATAATGAATACATTATACACAGAACTTTTGAGGATAATATTTTATTAGGTCACTTAACCATCAAGTCAGTGTACAAAATAATTCGATTTTTCGATTTGCATAAAATACAAAATAAAAGCATCCAAAAACATTTTGCTTAAAAGAAATCCCAAGTGCCATTTATTGGTGTGCAATCCTTTAACATAATCACAATCACAAAGAATTGCGTCTTTCATAATTAGAATTGATGTTGAGTCTTTAATAATTAGAATTGTCATTATTGGTTCATTAAAATCGAATACTATACAACACTGTAGTAAAATACTATTTTTTTTAGTAAAATTTGATATTAGTATTTTTAGTAAAATTTGATATTAGTAGAGTCAAGTGGCCTATTGGGTTATATTTTATCATTGCATAACATAACATTGGCAAATATAAATATTGCACATAATATATATTTCCCAATATTGTGCAAACTATAAAAAAAATATTTTGATAATATATTGTTATTTGATACAAATATTAAGCGATAAATCATTTTTGAATATTTCTTATTTCTACTAAAGTTTACGTTAGTGTTTATACTTTGAATATTTTAAATTAATTGAATAGATTTATTTGTTTACATGTGCAGCTCATAAAATGTCATCTGTACGATTCCTTTTTTATGATATCTTTCTTAATTAAAGTAAAATTTACAATTAATCTTCTATAGTCAGTATACTAATTAACTTTAATATAATAAATTATCGAGGCCAGTCGTGGCGCAGCGGCATGAAGTGTGACTGTAAAACCGACTAGTTGTGGGTTCGATCCCCACTCGAGGAGATGAAATATTTACTTAAATTTATATTTCCATTTTCTTCGCTCTGGTGTCGAGGTTAAGCGCGGCGTTGAGTTCTGCCACTCAACACGCAATACCTCCAGAATTCGGCAGAAAGTGGGGAACGGGGTGTCTTAACACTAGGTTCCCTCTGCCTACCCTGCTGTGTGCGGGATACAGCGTGAAGCTGATTTTTTATTTATTTAATAAATTATTCTATTTATTTACTTATGAAGCCTTAAGCGATTTTGCCAACCTGATCATAATATATAGTATAAGTAAATAATACATTAATATGAAAAAAAAGTTTACTTGTGGTTATTACTTCCGTTTGCCTGTTAGGGTTGTTATATTGGCCAGTATTAAGGGTAAATAGTAAAAAATTAGTTAGCTAGCACACGAGTATGATACACGAGCTATGTAAAATTGAGGGGCGATCGCGCTGTGTTGTTGTAGAGACGGCTAACAGGGGCACCTCTGCTTATGATACAGCTCTCTACAACGCGGCGACCATGTATGTGGCGCAGCAGAACAAAACCGGCGGCGGAGGGTGAGTTCAAATTACCTACTATATATAATCATTTTATTTAATAACAGTGCTATTGTCTCACTGTAAACTGGGATTAATTTTCCCAGAGTGGGTTCAATACCCACTCAGGGAAAATTAATTGTTATTGTCCTGCTTTGGTTAATACAGAGCTTTGAGAGAATTGAGATAGCCCAATTGGGGGTGAAAATGCAGAACAGTGGTTTAATATTAGATTTTCTCAGCCTACGGTGCTGTATGGCAGCAGACACAATGTAAAAATATAATTATGCTATTGTACTGCAGCCTCCAAGATTCTGACTGCAAATACCATGATTGTGGGTTTGTTTCCCACTAAAACAGTTTTTTTTCAATTGCTTTATTAGACTGTCTAAAGTTGGGTTCAACAACATACATTGTTTGTAATATAGGTAAATAGAGAATAATGTCTCAAATTTGTTCATTTAAAATTATATTTGTGTAAGGTAAAATAAATCTTTAAGCAATGTTAACAATGTCAGTTGCAGTAAGAGTAATCGCTTAATGGTTAACTTTAGTCTCATCCTTGTCGCCAGTGGTTGGAAAAATTACAATAAGAGTGGAGTAGGTGCGGGACAGCAGCGGAGGCCCAAGCCCCCGCCCAAGGCGCAGCAGCTGCACTATTGTGACGTGTGCCGCATATCTTGTGCTGGGCCACAGGTCAGTAAAAGTGGTGTATTGATATTTTATAAAAAAAAGTGTAACGACTGAAGTGTAACTGTGCGGGCAGACGTACAAGGAGCACCTGGAGGGGCAGAAGCACAAGAAGAAGGAGGCGGCGGTGAAGCTGGCGGCGGCGGGCGGCGGCGCGGGCGCGGGCGGCGGCGCGCGCGCGTGCGGCGCGTCGGCGCTGCGCTGCGAGCTGTGCGACGTCACGTGCACGGGCGCCGACGCCTACGCCGCCCACGTGCGCGGCATCAAGCACCAGAAGGTGGTCAAGCTGCACACCATGCTGGGCAAGCCCATCCCCTCCACCGAGCCCACCAAGCTGCAGCCAGGTAACGCCCCCACACCCGCCCGCGCGCCCCGCACGCCACATCTGTATTGCGGCCTGCGGACCGTCGGTCAGCTCTGAGCTTTCAAGTCTAATTTTCTCGTTAAACTTTACACTCGGTACAGATATGGAGTGTGAGTGTGGGCCTTTTTTTATTCACATTTTTTGTTTTCATTCACCCTACTAAATATTTTTTTAGACTTCTTCTCAATGTAAATATAAGTGAATATGTTGACACACCATATTTATGAAATATATATTTTTGTAAGGTTTTCAATAATCATTTGAAAATTTCTGTGGACCGACATGTGTATGCACATAAATATAAAAGTTAATTTTGAGGTCCCAATCATAGAAAAAGGCCCAAAAATGCACCATATTGTATGTATGTATGCGAGAGAGAGAAAATTGGACTTCTGCTCATAGCCAAAAAGAGCGTGGCGGGACCGCCGGTAGTCGCGTTCGTGGCGTCCGGGGGGCTGAGCACCGTGTGTCCCGCAGACGCGCCCGACGACGCGCCCGACGACGACGAGCCCGAGGTGCAGCCCGTGGGGCTCGACTACATCGAGGAGATCCGCGGCGACGACGGCAAGGCGCTCAGCTTCAACTGCAAGCTCTGCGACTGCAAGTTCAACGACCCCAACGCCAAGGAGATGCACATGAAGGGCCGCCGCCACCGCCTGCAGTACAAGAAGAAGGTACGCCGCCACCCCCACACCTCCACACCCCCCACTCCCACGCCCCCGCACCCCCACAACCACAAACGCACGTCCGGTGATTACCAAGTAAAAGGTTTGAGGCGCTCGTCGAGCCTGGTGGCCTCGCGCCGCCAAGAGATCCGAGCGTCACATGATGACGAAATACAATGAGGACGATCACACATAACTGTACACATACATTCATTTAGTCATGTTTTTCTGTAATCGCTTTTTTAATTCAATAAATTTATTGAATAAGGTACATACATTATATTATATTATAGGTGCAACCTGACCTAGAGGTGAAGGTGAAGCCGTCGATGCATCAACGCAAGCTGGCGGAGGCGAAGGCTCAGCGCATGCTCGTCCGAGATGAAATGTGGGCGCGTCGCCGGATGATTGACGTTAGTGTTTAATTATTTTTTTCACTCTTATTTCCATATAACGTGTTAAAAGCAAGAGAATCTCACTTGGTTATTTCTTGACACTCCAAAGCACTACTTTCCGCATCTATATCAAATAATTAATTACGTGTAAACTGGCAGAACTGAACGCCGCACTATGACAAAATCGGTTCCTCTAGTCCTGATTGAACACACAACAATTGCAATTTCAATGTGATGCTGTCACAATGCACTAATACAACTTAAGTGTTGTTTTTATCGACGACGGACAAAAAACCCTAAATCTAACCAGCCGCGGACAAAACTCGTTGGATTGTATTTACCGATTTTCTTCAAGAATCCGATTTTGTCCAAGACTCACAAATTCAATAAAATTTTAATTATCTGCCGAACCACCGAAAATCGGCAAACATAAATGAGAGTGAAATGGATGGATAGGTAGGATAGGTGAGTAGAGGACCTCACCACTACCCATAGATAATCGTCGATCCGTATAAATAATTATTTCGATTGGCTTTTATGCAGAGTGGTGAAGAAGAAGAACGTGTATACTGGGAAGGCGCAGATTGGTGGCGCGGACCACATCATCATCACCATCATGTGAGTATCTAATTTATGAAAGTAGTAAATATCAGAATCTGTTTGCATCTTTTAATGATATTATTTATGAATGTCTATCACCATTCAAGCATTATACCTAAATTTGTATTTTAAATGTAACAAAAGCACTTAAACAATATAATTATTTTCTTGCACAGGGCATGGGCATGGGCTACGGTCCCGTAGGGCGCCGCCCCGAGACGTCCGACGACCGCCACGTGCTCGCCAAGCACGCGGACATCTACCCCACGGAGCAGCAGCTGCAGGACATCCAGCGCGCCGTGTCCCACACCGAGAAGGCCCTCAAGTCGCTGTCTGACGCGCTCGCTGATCATGCCAAACCAAAGGTACTATTGGATTTAATACTTTCATAGTTTTTGAGATTGTTCCTAAGGAACAAACATGCAAAAAAGTAGCTTGGTTGGCTAGCTTGGTTGAAATGATATAACTATAAGAACAATTTTTGAAACATTATTTGTTCTATTTTGTCGTTAAAGTAAGAAATTAATATTGTGATTTATTTGTAGGGTGTTGTGCCACCAAAAGTTCCAGCTAAACCTGAAGAAAAGAAAGAAGAAAAACCTGAAGGAAAAGAAGATGGACGTGACAATCAATTGTAAGTAATTATTTAGTTAAGTTATTGGCTTAGGCAAATCAATTAAATTATAATGAATTTAAGATATAAAAAACAATATTTTTTAAATAACTTTTATAATAAATATTAATTTGATTTTAAGTGACCGACTATATATATGTATGTTTACAATGGAAATGAAATAAAACTAAAAGATAATTAACTCAGTCCAACATTCAATCACAATTACAGATTCTCATTCGTCGGCGAAAACGAGGCGACGCCGGCGCCGGCCGAGGGCCCGGGCGCCGCGCCCGCCGGCGCCGCCAGCGCGCCCGCGCCCGCCGCGCGCGCGCTCAAGGGCGTCATGCGCGTGGGGCTGCTGGCCAAGGGGCTGCTGCTGCGCGGCGACAAGGACGTGCGCCTCGTGGTGCTGTGCCACGACCGCCCCACCGTCACGCTGCTCAAGCGCGTGGCCGCCGACCTGCCCGTGCATCTCAACAAAGTTAAGGTTGGGCTATATTCTGACGTACCGTCGAGCCCCACGACCTTTGACATTACATTCGTCTTTATATTTTTCTTACGTTACCAGGGGTCAGTGGAGGAGCCGAAATACAAGGTGGAACTCCTCCCCGCCGAGGGCGCCGTGCAGGTGTCGGACGGCAACGTGAACGTGCTCGTGAGCCTCACGTCGGCCGTGATGCGCGAGCCCGCGGGTGAGTGCGCGCGCGCGCCGCCGCCGCGATGTTCGACAACTGGTTCATGACCCGCCGTGAAGTTGCTTTGATATGTTCGGGCTGCACATCTTGTACGGCCCACGTGCTGTAGAAGATGCGGGTGGTGGATGTTACTTTTGTCAACTTTGAGTCGCGATTTATTTAATTACCACTTTAAAAAATTTTGAACAATCAATACCAATGATAGTATTATTTAGCTTAATCAGAATAATTTTAGACTGATGCCCGAACATTCTGGAAACTTTTAAAGTTCTTTACATTTCCCATACGATTCCAGACCATTGTTATATAAAAAAAAAATCGAAACGCTTTTGAAATCGGTTGTCGAAATCGTTTCCTCAGATTCTCTCTCAGAACAAACTATCTATTATAGATTCTAATATTTTTTTTATATCTTTATATATATATATATTTGTTTTGTCTGATGGTGTTTTTGTAAGATGAGATAATTTGTTCAAGTGACGCCCGATGGGCAAATGTGTTGAATGCTTATTTTTAGGTGTGAGTAGGGTAAGCAGCGAGAAGAAAAGGATTTTTGATCATCCGTATACCACATGCGCGGGACCCCGCAGTGGTATATCGGTCTACTGAAACGGAGCAAACATCGCCATACTCCCTAAGCTGTCCGTCGAATGTGTAGGAATGTCTGAGTTGTGCTATAATGTGTTTGCTAGCGCCGGCGCGTATGTTTGCCCCGTTTGCGTGGACGGCGATGTTCAAACACCCTTTGTATTGTCGCTAGAGGGAGGCGACATAAAGCGAGACGACAAGGATGTGCTCCCGCGGCAGAAGTGTTTGGACGCGTTGGCCGCCCTTCGGCACGCCAAGTGGTTCCAGGTACATTCGCCCACATCTAGCATGTGCGCACTCCACCCCACGCCGGCCCACGGGGCGGGTTCTCAACCACGTGGTACTAATCCCAATCCAAGGAAATTCTTTTATAAAATAATTTTATACCCTATCTTTTATTTAAAATTAGACTATACAGATGCGGTTTTTATATTAATTTATATCTTAAGAGTCCCAGTCATTACCTTGAGTGCCCCCCTTGACCATACTGATGTAATAAATCTACATTATTAATAAAGAAAAGGTTGGGAACCCCTGTAATAGAGTAACCATTTTGAGTAATTATGTGGGAGTGCGCACGTATTTTTTAGTCACATGTTTATTTTTCGTTTTTTATATCATTCCGAGTAGCCTTTGTTTTAGTTGAAATTTTGCTATATTAAATATTCCGCTCCCTTGAACATGTGGCTACAAGTGCTCGTAGGAGCGATGCTGCGTTTCCCGACACTGAGCCTCTAGGGTGATGATAGTGTAGACTAAAATATAAAAGAAAGAAATGTTGTCAATACTCTAAAAAAAAATAACAAAAAGATATATATTTTAATAAAAAATATATTAAAATAGTGATGGACCAGATAGGGTTTAAGACTCAATCAAATTATCAATAAAAAAATATAACGAACATATATGAAGATATTATAATAGTCACATATTTAAAGAGCAAAGCATATAACAAAATAGTTAATCATTTCAAATTCTGTGTACTTGGATGCGAACTCATAGCCACCGATCTACTCTTGGATGTCACCCTTGGTCCGCTGGTCCGTCACGGGAGCTCGTGTCGGGGGACGCAGCCAGTCCTCACGTGTGAAGCGGCTTTACTTAGCGGAGTTGTCGAGTCGCGGGCGCACGAATATACGGCCTGAAGGAGCTTTATATCAGATTATATTCATTTAATTTTATGCTTCATATATAAAAATAATTTAATTCACGAATGATGGTAAATATGCCGTTTCGATTTCCGGCTACTGTAAACCTCCTAAGGTCCTTTTGCTAAATAAATTGTAATTTATGATAACTTTATGTAAAATAAAATAACAAGTCATGCGACTCGACACCACCGTGCTGTTCTTATACGGGTGTATAGCATTTTATAATTTGGTGTGGTGGGTGCAGGCTAGGGCCGCCAGCCTGCAGTCGTGCGTCATCATCATCCGCATCATGAGGGACCTGTGTCGGCGGATACCCAACTGGACGCCGCTTGATCCTTATGTGAGTGTATTGACTTGACTTGTATGACTTGTTAGTAATGAATATAGCTCACTACAGTTAGTAAGACGTGTTCGAATTTGACATGAATTCCTGAATTTAAATAGAAGTTGAACACAAACAGGCGATGGAGCTGCTGGTGTCGGGCGTGATGCAGTCGGCGGGCGGCGCGCTGTCGCCGGGCGAGGCGCTGCGGCGCGTGACGGAGGCGGTGGCGGGCGGCCTGCTGCTGGACTCGGGGCCCGGCCTGCGCGACCCCTGCGAGAAGGAGCTCGTGGTGCGTACTACCTATATGAATCATTACATCTCTCAACGCTTGTTACGAATCTTAGGCCTCACTCAACTATTTTTAGGATTTCGTAAGTTGAATAGAAAAAACGCGGAATCCTTATAGGATTGGCACTTCCCAGCGTACGTAGCCAGAATCTGTCATCCTGCTTAACCTACTCCATTTTGCACGGTCTGTAAAGTCCTAGGTGGTTAGACCATTACCTCTCATGTCCTGCACTACGACATCCAACCAGCGCTTCCCTGGGGCTTCCGAGAGGTCTAACTCCAAAAACAGGCATAGCGAGGCACTTCCATCCGACATAATTCCTTGGCCGACGCGCAACGTGTCCATACCATCTCAGGACTTTTGGAAGTTTACCCGCTACGTCACAGTCCCCCAAGACAACTCGAATAATATAAAATATTACGTATGCAGTCAGACCGCGTTTACGCCGTCCAACCACTTCAGAATCTTTTCTGTGACTTTGACATATTTAGTTTAAGACCGCCATTCTCAAGCCTTCCAGAGGTTAGTTAGATTTACGCTCCAGCATCAGTCAGCATGAGAATCGCTCATCAATGAGTGCTATGTCATCAGCTCTGGGTGCGAACTGAGACAGTATCGAGCACTACATTGAATAAGAGTTAGAGCCGAGCTCTGGTGAACTCCTACTGTAATCTGGAAAGGTCCTCCCCTAGAAGCAGATACCGCAATGATTGCCGACTGAGCTCGATCCCAAGCATCCTTAATAGTTTCGGTGTTAGTCATAAGATTATGACTTTTCACCTCTCCTAGTAGAGGTCGGTCTGCATCGGTCCATTAAGCAATCACCACTTAAAGCGACGGTCAACTTCAAGGAGCCCATTCTGAAGCTCTTCAGAAAGCAGTACCGCCACACTACTTATACGTGAAGGTGATCCAGTATATATAAGCCGGTAACCCTGTCCGATGTTACGGGACTTGTTGGCCTTCGAGCGAGTTTCCTGGATGAAAATTCATAAGTAGATCTGGGAGTTCTCCGCATCGGTTGGAGAGCCAATATTTCACGTTGCCAAGCAGAGTTTTCGTCTGGGTACTAGTGTCTTTAGCCATGCCCGTACTTGACACGCTAACCCATGTCCACTTGTCGCTTATGTAGGGCGATGTGCCTGCGCGTCGTTTTGCGGCGATACCCTAGCCGTACTCAGTCTTACGGTCATTTTTTAAATTTTTGTGGAGGACAGCAGTTTTTTCAACGGAGCGATTGCCATAAACTCCAAAACCCAGTTATGGGAAAAACCGGCGGCTGAGAAATAGAGATATAAATAGAAGAGAAAGATAGGAAGTAGTTAATAAAAGGAGGGAGGAAGATCACCTTTCTTACGGACTGGATGAGGGTATAACAGTGGCGGCTCCAGGATTCGGGGTCACGTACCCGTATGCCTACAAACAAATATCGGATAGATGTTACTCAGGACACACTCTTGACTCGCGTGGAGGTATCAAACTGAAATTTATATCAAATACTCTGGTCTGCGTTGAGTTCTGAATTCACTCAACACGCAATGCCTCCAAAATTCGGCAGAAAGTTGAGAACGAAGTGTCTTAACACTAGGTTCCCTCTGCCTACCCTGCTGTGTGCGGGATATAGCGTGAAGCTAATTTAATTTAATTTTTTTTTATTTACTCTGGTCTATTATCTCTTGGAGCTGTAAAAAAATCCTACTCTATATAATATAAATAAATATTATATAACTTCTAAGCCTACTCAATGAAAAGATACAGCCATCTATGCCGCAAATTTTCGAAACTCGCAAGGGGGAATCAAAACCTGGTACGAAGCAACGTTTTATAGCAAAGATAAAGAAAAGAAATCCGTCCGTCCGTCTATCTGTCTGTCTGTCTTGTTTTTCAAGAGCTTTCATTTAAATATTGAAGTTCAGCATGCTTGTCTAGGACATGCTTTGGACATCAGATTTATTAGGTAAATCTTCAAAAACCGGACCAGTACTATTAAATTAATAATTGTTTTTTTTTCAGGACGCCCTCGGCAACTTGCAACCGCAGAAGCGTGAAGACTTAACTGCGTCAGCCCAGCAGTTCCTGAGACAAATTGCGTTTAGGCAAATACATAAAGTAAGTTTTTTTTTAATTTTAACCAATCTTACACACTATCACAAAAAAAATATACCGAAAATTTTCATAAATATTTCAGTGAATTTGAATCCATATTTAGCATTTCCGTTTATTGAGGTCCATCGAAGCTGTCTAGTCAAATGTTAGTTAGATACATTGAAATTACATTTTTTTATATTTTAAATATTTTAATATTTACATTTTTTCGCTCTGGTGACGAAGACCCAAAGCGCGGCGATGTATTCCGCTATTCGGCATGCAACTCTTTAGAATTTGGCGGAAAGTGGAGAACGGAAGTATATAAGCTACAAGAATTTTTATAACGAAATATTAAAACAATTAATTAGAGAGATAAGGGTGTGAGTGTGCAATATTTTAAAACTATATTTATGCTGTATAGGTATTGGACATGGAGCCTCTGCCGAAGTTGAAGCATACGGCCGGCAACTGGAAGTTCCCACGCAAGCGCAGGCGCTCCAACACCGACCACGACCCCGACACGCCCAATGGTACACACTTTATGACATGGAATATTAAATAAAAGTTATATTTGTTGAGTTCCGTCAACCACGAACTGGGGAAAAAAGGGTCTTGACTTGTTATACAAAATGAAAGCGTCTGCACTCCTTTTACGGGAGCAGTGTATTGGGTAAAATATTTCAAACCCATACCTAAAGAAATTAATCAAGATACCTCAATAGTTTAAACGTAGGATTTTTTTTTATTTCACGATGTTTATCCATTCTTGTATTGGTGTGACGCGGTTACAAAAATACTACTAAGCGTTCCCGATTTGCCACTTATGATTCGTTCTATTTTAAGCAATGAAAATAAATTTAGTATTGAAATTTTTATCATTATTTTATCATAATATTTAATAAGAGCATGAAATATTTTTATAATTTTTGACTACCGGCGGCAATGGCTCAATATAAAGTGGCATCTTAACTTAAAATATGATCATAAACAGTTGTTATAGTTCAAATTTCATTAAGATACTGAACATTTTAGAAATAAAGACAGTTGTGTTTTAGAAATTAATGATTAAATGAAATTAAAGAAATTAGGAATAAACGCAGCCACAGGCGATATCTCCAATTTGGGCAGAAGGAAGGGAAAAACGGATAGTCTCAATATTGAGTTCTTTCTTGTAAAAAAGTATAGAGGCTCCTCTTTTACTTGGTAACCTATAGTCGTTTTCACAATATATACAACTTAATATTCAAATATATCTTCTCCATTTCAGGTGAAGGTAAAGTGGTAAAGACGGAAGAGAAAACGGATGCGTCCGAAACGAGCGCGACGCCCGCCAAGAAGTAGGCCATTTAATCTTACCTCCTGTGTAATGTAAGGCGAGGCGAAGCGATATCTAATTTAAAAAAAAAATTAAAACAAAGACTATCGACTTTCCAAAAAGTTTATTTTATTATGGTATACAGTATATTTGTATCGGTTTTACTGTTTAGCGCCATCTATATTTTGTCACGTGTTAACAAAGTTTATTTTGTGACGTCGATCGATCTGTCCAGAACTAAAGCTAATTGTAGTCAGAGAGTGCAGGGTTGCGTCGCCGGTGTTGTCATATGCACTTAGGTTAAGAGGATGTTATATTATAGTATATTTGTATTCTGTTTCTCGTTTAAAAACCTAATTCACTTCGAAGATGTTTACGTCTTGCTTCTCATCTTATTTTTAGTATATATATGCATATAATCGGTGTCAGCAAAGGATCTTGTAACTGTAATATTAGGTGAAATCATTATATTTTTTCGTCAAAATTAGTACACAGCATCTAGTGTTAAAATAATAAATTAGCTTGTAGTATGTTGTTGTCGACCCAATCGGTTTCATCGAAAACAGTATATACAATCTTAGCACCTTCTTAAACATGTTTATTAAGTTTTTGTTGCTTATTATAATAAATATATATTCTCGCGTTTCTCTATGGTCCTGTACTAACGCCGACTATATAAATCTATTGGAAGTTTACTCATAGTATAGAATAATACACAAGTGAGGCAACCCTGACGCTAGTAGTAGTATTTTGACTAGTTAGTGATAGGTACAATCTATATTGTAATTAGTGTAATTGTAAGGTTTGACAGGGAAGAGAGCGGCTTGGAGGGCAGTCAGTGCAAATTTGAATGTATTCTGTAAGGAGTTTTTTTTTATTTCATATATTTAGGGTCACAGTATTTGACTATAGATTATATATATTTAGTTCCTTTATACGACGTATATTTAATTTTAATAACACTTTGACTGTATTAAGTTGTAATGTATAAATAAATACTGTAAGGTAAACACGATATACCTTGATATTTTTGTTTGTTAATTCAAAATTAACTATTGGTGTGATGTTATTTATTTAAGGGTCCGCAACTCGAGGACTTTTTACTTAGTGTAAAGATATTGTCATTTTCTTCCTTGTTTTCTGGCTCCGGAGCTTGGTTTTTATATTTACCAGACAAAACTTTGAATATTAATGTCAATAAACAAATTAACTGAATACTTCTTTTATTTCATAACACTTTATTACTTATTGTACATTTGTACATTGTATAGTAAACTTAACGAGTCTTGGCCGCTCTAAAGTTGGTTTTCTTTACTTTGAACTTTAAAAAAAAAGTGATGGGCCACGACTTATTGACTCTACTTTACCACCATACTGACCGTCCGTCCTGGTCTAAGTTTTTTTTACTATATATTGAGCGCTCAAAATATCTGAGTAAAATTATGAATGAAAAAATTATTAAAGACTATTAGCTGATGTATCTGGTTATTGGTAATTTTTTTAAGGGTAAGGGTTCTGACATAACTTCAGGATTATGATTAGGAAATACAACAAAGTGAACAAACTTAAGTTTGCGGGCATATGCACATATTTTGTATGAAATGAACTACGAACTACTTACTCTATATAGATAATGCTTTATAGAGCTTAGTTTCAAATGTTAACGGAAATTTGTCAGAATTCAAAAGTAAAGACTGACTGAGGTTAGCGTAAACTAACGCACAGATAAGCAGACGAAGCAACAAACGGATATAAATTAAAAAAACTCATTGTTTTGGGACAGATTTCAATATATAATCTAGATAGATTATATTAGATTTTGAAGACACACCATCATGTAGAACCATAGTGATCCAGCTAAACTAAGAAATAAAATAATGCCGCCATAGTAAAAAAGATTTTTGGATAGACATATAATTTGAAGATCTAGAATATCTTGAGGCCAGTCGTGGCGCAGTAGCACGAAGTGTGACTGTAAAACCGACTGCTTGTGGGTTCGATCCCCACTAGAGGAGATGAAATATTTACTTAAATTTATATTTCCATTTCGTCGCTCTGGTGTCGAGGTTAAGCGCGGCGTTGAGTTCTGCCACTCAACACGCAATGCCTCTAGAATTCGGCAGAAAGTGGGAAGTAATGGAGTGTCTTAACACTAGGTCCCCTCTGCCTACCCTGCTGTGTGCGGGATACAGCGTGAAGCTGATTTTTTTTTTAAAATATCTAATGAACAACTATAATAACAATTCAGCTAAAGTTGTTCAGTATATTGGCAATTTTAATTGATAAATAAAATCCATAGAACATTTAGAATTTCACTGTGGAACATGTTTGACTGTAACTGCATTATTGTTATAAGAGCCATAGTAGCCCATCTAAACGAAACTGCGAAAAATAGATGTCTGAAAAAACGACGGAAATTAGTTTGTTGAATAAAACAAAAAAAAGGCATAATTCAAACCCTACACTCGAGAGTAAAGAATAAGTAAATAAATTAGCTTTACGCTGTATCCCGCACACAGCAGGATAGGCAGAGGGGACCTAGTGTTAAGACACTCCGTTCCCGACTTTCTGGCGAATTCTGGAGGCATTGCGTGTGGAGTGGCAGAACTCAACGCTGACTGCTTACTCACTGCTTGACACCAAAGCAAAGGAATGGAAATATAAATTTGAATAAATATTTCAACTTATCGAGTGGGGATTGTACCCATAACTAGTCGGTTTTACAGTCACATTTTGTGCCCCTGCGTCACGACTGGCCTCGAGAGTAAAGAAATATTAATAAATAATAATAATTCATTCCCCCTGAGTATGAATCAAACTACCAACCATTGCATTACAATTTGTTGCTTGACATAATGACCTCATATTCTTTCTCTACTCTTTTAAGGCCGGCAATGCATCTATAGCTCTTCTGGTGTTACGCAGTTGTTGGCGGCAATAATCACTTACCATCAGGTGACCCATATGCTTGTTCTCCTTGTCATTTTTTATAAAAAAAAAACTTTAAAAATATAACCAATCTTCATGAAGAGGGTGAAATAAAAGTCCTATTAGTGTTATAAGCAAGTATAAACAATTTATAATATAAATTATCTTTTACATAGGGTTTATTATAAAAAATCACTTCATATATTACACAACATTACATTTAGTATCTGGAGCAGCATATTCCTCTACCCCAATAATAACTTAAATACTATTGTTAATATATTTAGTATGATAAGTGGAACTGAAACAAAAAAATACATTTGTATATGTAATACAGAACAGAACCCGAAACACTGAATTATAGAAATAGTAAGGCTACGTATTATCTTAATGCTTTATCTCTACTCAGTAGGTAAGCATGGAAACAACAAATACTACTGTCCTGCCTTTGTTTGCCTTAAAAGCATAGAATATAATGCCAACGGAATTTTATTATGAATATATTATATATTCCTATAGTCCTAAGTATTTTATGTGACTTTGATACTTTATTTTGAAATTAATCCCTAAAACATTTTAAAAAAAGTCAGCTTCACGCTCTATCCCGCACACAGCAGGGTAGGCAGAGGGAACCTAGTGTTAATTTTGGTGGCATTGCATGTTGAGTGGCAGAACTCAACGCCACCGTTAGCCTCGACACCAGAGCAAGGAAATTGAAATATTAATTTAGGTGAATATTTAATCTCGTCGAGTGGGGATCGAACCCACAACCAGTCGGTTTTACAGTCACACTTCGTGCCACTGCGCCACGACTGGTTTATATAATTTATTTGTCAGTTACAACATGGTGATAATAAATTTTTACAGTTGTTATAATAACTTGGTACGATTTAAAGGTGTAAGATTAATATTTGTATATAGTATATAATGTCTTTTTGTATATGGAATATCAAACTATTTACTATTATAAATAATAAAGTAAAGGATAGTACTCACTTCTCGTTACTGTTCTTATTGATCTGACTAAATTTAAAATTTGAAACTTCATGGAAGATTGATCTTCAAATCCTTGATTTTGTCTGTTAGCTCCCCAACCCACTGAAAATATGCAACATTTTAAATATAAATAAAAAATATGTTATAGAAGTTAAATAAAAAGAAGTGATTAAGGTTAGATATATATTACTTTTTTGCATAAATCTTTCTTCATGTAATACACAGACGGCATTTAAACAAAGTAGGGTAGCTTCGAATAAATTCCACAAAGTCAACATTTTATTTGATTTCTATGAAATTAAGTTTTAAAACTGACTAAATCCAACAATAAAGTCCGTTCCGTTTGTTTTGATTTTTGACATTAGAGTGACAAGTGTACAATCAAAAGATGTACTTAAATGGATACTCATCCAATAATAATTTTTTGTACTAAAAATATGTCAAGTTTAACCTGTTTAATAGTTTTTTTATTTATATTTTGTTGTAATTTTACATTACACGAGGAATGGCCGCTATCCTGCATCACATTCAATAGACGTTAATTCTATACATGTTTATTCTGTAAGTATTCTTGAACAGTGTAACATGCTTTACTTGTTAGTATTTTTGTAAAGGTACTTTTAATTTTTGTAGTAAGAAACTTAGGATACATTGCAGAATTTCATTTTATACACGTATACAAGATTTATTATTTTTTGCAGGCGAAAACGTGGCGTTACAATCTTATTTTTATTTCTCGTTCCTATCGTGTATCTATCACAATTTTTACTATGACATTGTATATTTTGTCTATAATACCTGCATCTTTAAAACATTTAGCTGAGAATCTCGAGCTCTTAAGTTGTAATTAGATCGCACGTCTCTTATTTGGAGAATAAATATTTATTTTTTATTTGCAGCACTGCCCCATAGCAGTATACTATAAGATAAAATGTTATGTTAATTTATTTAGTTTATTTTAAAAATATTATCTACCTTTGTTGAGAGTAAATTAAAAGTCTGCAATACATCTGATTCGGATTTAATCTGGTTATTTCTAGATTTTAATATTTTTTTTTCTACTATTAAAACGATTGATTTTACTTTCAGAGATTGGTCTAATTGTTATTAGTTTACCTTTTTTGGCCATTTTATTTATTACTAAAAGATTTTGACGATAGTGATCCGAGCTCAGATTAGTAATAATTCGTTTTTCAAAATCTCACAATGACAAAAAACATCTATATATGTTGTGGACGTAAAATTATTGAATATATACATAATATTATTTAATATATACATATATTCAATAATATTATATTAACTATTATTAGTATAACTATTGAATTCAATGCAGGATAATTTAATGAATCGATCGCCGCAGTTTACTTAAGTATGTTTATAAAATACTCCAGAAAATATATTTCGGATATTTTTGTCAACCTATTTGTGTTTCTGTATTCACTAAATTATGCTCTATTTAATTATGTAATTTGGATCAGCCTGTATATTAAGGTTACTGATATTCACATATGTGATCTCATATTCACACATGTCATCTCACATCCACACATGTGCTTATACATATACACATGTGATATTGCATCCATATATGTGATCTCACATCCACACATCTGATTGCACATCCAAAAATGTGATCGTTTATTCGTACATATGATCTCACAATCATAAACGTAATAAATCAAAGCGTGGCGTTGAATTCAACACGCAATGGCTCGAATTTTGGGCGGAAAAGTTGTACACGAACCATATCTATAGTATAGGTTCCCGCTGCCTTTTATGCAACTGGGCAAAAGTGTGAAGCGGCTATGTGCATGTAAATTAAATTTGTTTTTATTTTCTTTTTATTTAAAGAGTTTGCGTTTCTTTTACGCAATCAGATTTTTTCTCAACTTTTTTTTTATTATTTGACAAATTAATTGAGGGGTATCTTCTCTCAAATATCTGATAATTTCTAAACGTTTGTCATCTGTCAAAAAATTTTGAATTAAGTATATTTTTGCTTTTTATTTTAAATAATTTTTCGTGTTAATAAGTACAATAATATACATGTTATCGACGTGGTTCTTTTATATTATTAGTGTTTAAATATTTTTGGAAACATATTAAAGATATGTTTTTAAATTATTTTAAGAATGCTGTTGTTATGATTTTTCTTTTTAACTAATTCTGCAAGTTTGTGTTAAAATGGATGCCTCATCGAAAGATGCAGTAGACAGTGATATAAATACAGAAAAACATTTATTGATTGCCTGTAAAAATAATATCGATAAGAACGAACCTTCAACATCAAATCAAACTGAATTTTCTTTTAAAGATCATGCATTGGCAGTTAACCCTGAAGCTTTCGTAAATATGGATCCAAGTTCATACAAAAACAATAAAGTTGTTTTATTTGCAGAAGATAAAGGGCCAAAATTATACCCTGTGAGGGGTAATATTGTTACACCTCTGTTAATCACAAAAAATCTTCCTCAAGCTTATAGGTTTATGCCTATTCATGGAAAACCAAATTCAAAGAAGGAATTAGAAGATTTCCAACAGGCGAAAATTAGAGAGTTTGTTGGATGTGATTTAAATGATGAAGAATTTAATGAATTATCTTCTTTGTGCAGGTATTGAATTTTTCAATTGTTTGCAATCTATAACTTAGGCCCCAAAGACTCCTTAAGGCTAAAGTTTTTAAGAAATCAATATATTGACAGTTGCATCGAAATCTATTTTTGGAAATGTTATGTATGTTAAGAAAAACATTAATGATTTTACCAAAATTGGTGATGTTCATAATATTAATACCAGAAATAGGTTTAAACTGCACCTGTAACTCATTTGCAATGAATCAATAATGACATTCTGTATGCTTTTACAATTGAATCCCAGAAAATTTTAAAGAATTTACTATATCATGATTTAAAAAAATTAAAAAGGTGTGAAATAAAAACATGCCTTAGGAATGAAATGCTTGCTTGCTTGTTAAGACACTGTTCATGTTCATCAGAACTTGAGACACAGAATGTGTTCAGTAGTGACACTCATTACTGCAGTTTATTTTACTAGAGCTAAAATATAAGTCACCCGAAATATCACCTTTATAGCTAAACACTGTACAACTACATAATGACCTACCGTACATGGAGGTACATTATTATGATATATGAAATTATAAATTTATGCAATCCAGTGGTAGTAATATGTCTATTTTATGATTTAAAATATGTTTTCAAAAGAGTTCTTAGTAAGGATTTAAAATTTAAATTTGTACAAATACTATATTTTATATATATATATAAATATACATTTTTAATTAATTTATTTTACAGCCCCAATCATCTCAAGATGGGTACAGAATTAACTTTACCTACCACATACCCCACTCAAGGACCACTCTTAGATGAAACCATGAATGGTTTACAAATGACTGGCATCGCTGAAAACCTATGTATAGTGAAAAAATTAAAATTAAGAATGGAAAAAGATGCCGCCAACCATTATACAAGACAGTTTAAATATAGGGGTGTTAGATGTTTTCCTCCTATAAATGAAGTATGCATTTCTTCATTTAAATTAAATGCATTATTTTTTTTGTGTTCATCCTGCATAGAGTTGGGTAGACAGAGAGTATAGTGTGAACACTATGATTTAGCACACTATCTGTTTTAAGAGACATTGCTTGTTGTGTGAGCTATCAATGCAGAATAACTTTCTTCACGTTTTATCCTGCACATAGCAAGGCAGGCAGAGGGTACCTACGAATCTAGTATTAAGATATTCCAATCCTTAGAGTCACACGCTTGTGCCTTGCCCCGAAACAGCCTAAAATCCATATTACATAAGTTAAATATAATCATTCTCCCGAGAGGCAATGGAACCCAGATCATTGCATTTACAATCCAACACTGTCAGTGTCAAATTTATATTTTAATTACACTTTTTACAATTGTTTGGCGGCAGTATTCTTCTGCATATGTTAAGGCACTGCAGTTTCCACTCTATGCCCATTTACAAACATTGTATCTTGAGTGGTGCAAATTAATTTCAGTGTCTTATTACAATAAATATTAATTATTGATTTACTTACATATATACTGGTGGTAGCTTTTTTTTTTGTTTATATGGTCATTTGAAGATTCATAAGTGCTTATAAGAGTCTTTTTGAATAAATAATATTATGAAGTTGCTTTTGGTTTGGTTCTTTGATTATGGCGTTCCGAGCATGCCAGTAGAGCACATGTCACTTCGCCAATGTCACATTGTATGGAAAAAACACAAAGGAAGTTGTACGATTATGAATTTGAATATTTATATTTGGTCAGAAAAACAGGAACAGATAGTCACAATATAATGTTTAATTGCCTACCCTACATTAGTGGGTAAGGCATGAAAATTATCTTTATTTTGCTTTTGCATATGGATTGACCACCTGTCTGACAAGGTGCTATTTAAATTTACCATTATGTTGCCTACTATACAATAAAAGGAATCAAACTATAGTTTTAATATCATCAAAATATTAAGCAATAAGAATTGTATGTAAATATAGTTTTTTTTCTTTAATTTAGGATGAATATGACAAAATGGGTCCTCCTACATTGGAGCCAGGCAAGGACTTGATATTTCGCATTCGCGTGTATAGACCTTTTTACTGCAGTGGTAAAGATAGAAATGTAAGCCATTTTATTACTGTCATTTTAAAATTATTATCACATAATATAGCTTTATGTTTTTGCTTAAACTGTATCATGCAGGAGCATGTATGTATTTTTATTTGAATTTGAATTGATTAAGTAGCAAAATTTAAGAGATTTTGTATCCAATGGCAAAATTCAACGCCGCGCTTTGTTACCAGGCAAGGAAAATATAAACTCAACTCCACCCATGTACAGTCAAACACTTGTGCTCCTGTGCCATGACTGGTCTCAGCTTTCCTTATCATTGCTTATAATTACTTAAAAAATCAAAAAAGTCAACTTTACGTTGTATCCCGCACACAACAGAGTATTAAAAAACTCTGTTCCCCACTTTCTGCCGAATTCTGAAGGCATTGCGTTGCGTTTATCTGCTCAAGTGGGCATTGAATCTACAACCAGTAAGTAGGTTGTACAGTCACACTTTGTGCCCCTGCGCCACAACTACTCAGATTTATTATAACATTTGATTAATTGATTTTTATATTATGAAATTATGATAATTATTAAATATTAATCAAACAGTATTTGTGTCTGTTTTTATTTTTAGAACACTCGGCACTCCATACTGAGTCACGACATAGTGATGTTGGGGAAGCAGAAATTGACAGTACTAAGGGACCGCATAGTGTGCGCCAACGACGTGGGCATGAGGATAGACGTGTCGGAGAATCCGGAGGAACAACCGCCTACATCTGCTAAGGTGAGATTTTTCCTCAACTTGTAGTGTTGTACCATCTCCCTTTTTATATTCAATATTTTGTCTCACTTTCATAAGTTATTTCGTCGTTTAGATCTGCGTGTAATTGATTTGTGAAAACTTGATAGGTTTTTTAAAATTAAATTTATTTCTTGCTTATATTATAAATATCAAAGATGGAATTTTATCCCACTTTTACTTTCCACTCAAAAACTATTTAAGAGATTTAAAAGAAGCTTCACAGTAATAAAGCTTATATATGAGAACAAGACATAGCCTACAATTTATGCAAAGTTTTTTTTTATGATTTATTAATATAATAATAAGCCTTGGGAGGGACACTACGGTCACCCGTTCCTTTGAAAATAAAACAAATAAATATAAAATGTATGAGATACTTATGTCACATTTTCTTACTTCCAGGAAATGTTCCCATCAGGATTCTTGTTTATTAACAATGTGTTTTACGTGGACACGAGGCCCGGTTGTAAGGACAATTCGAAACCGATACGTGAATGGGCACAAGGCAGAAATTTGGGGGAGTTCATGCATAGAGATATGGATATAACTTTGGAAGACATGCTCGTTAAACTTGGACATCCTGAGGTACATTTTAGTATTATTTACTTTGTTTAACTCAAATCGATTGATTATTTAACTTTCATCCATTTTAAAGGCTTTCAAAATATAAAAAGGCAACTAACGTCGCGCTTTTACATATCTAATTGAGGAAATAAAATTAACTATACATGTCCACAAAACAACTTATATATTTAAGATTTTTTACTTTGATATTTTAAATGTTAAATTTATATTTGAAATAGTCGTAATTTGAAATAGGGATGCTATTGACAATAACTTGAATTACTGATAATAAGTCTCCGTTAAATAAAAATATTACGTAGCGCGTCTTGGAGCTCGTCACAGATTGTGGGATGCGATCTTTATAAATGTTACAAGAATAACAGTAATCATAGAATATGTTATCTTTGGCCTTAAGATGAGTATCCATTTATTTCAAATAATATGATTCATTGCTTCTGTAGGATAAGTAGTATTAATTTATTTTGTATTTCTATTTGGTTGTTTTAGCTTCACGCTCAATCCTGCATATTGTTAGAATCCACGCTGTACTGTCTGTCTGAAAACTTGTCTGATCTGTTCTTTATGCATTGCTCAATTATCGAGCGAAATTTAACGCCGACTTGAAAATAGGTGTACGTGCACCAGGGCGGCTGCGAGCACCTGTTCACGGTGTCGGAGGCGCGCGTGCTGACGGCGCGCGACGCGCTGCACGCGGCGCTGTACCCGCTGCACAGCGCCATCTCGCAGAACCAGACCGTGTACTGCACCACCTGCGCGGAGTTCGGCGCCAAGTGGATAGTCACGGGCTGCGCCAGGGTCCCCTTCGACCCCGCCTTCTTCTGCGACACCTGCCTCAAGCTGTACTTGTACAAAGACGGGAAGAAAATATGTGACTTTAAAGCGTACTCGTACAGGGGCAATGAGCTCAATGTGCTCAAGCCGCCTGGTTAAAGATTGCGATGTTTAATCTTAATTTTAGGGAATACAGTGTTGTAACACTAAGATCCATCTTCTTACCCTGGTGTATGCGAGATGCGCGGGATACAGCGGGAATTTAAAAAAAAAGTTTATTTTAACCCTGTGAATGATATAGGAAATATTAATAATATTTTTTTTGTCTTATATGTTGTTTTATTTGTTTACATAGAGATTTCTCGGATGTTAAAGCATATAGAGATAACTAAATTTCCATTAAAAAGCAACAGTTTATTTGTATTTTTTAATGTATCGAAGTTGTAATTTAATGGATACTTACTCTCAATGGACAGTTACAGGGTGTTCTCGAATCCATTTCTTTTTGTGATACATGGTTTTAATTGTATTTGTATAAGGATGAGAAGATAATGTCATTTTAAAGCGTATTCGTATAAAAGTAACATACTTTGACTTAAGCCGATTGGATAATATTAATATTAAGTTTAATTTTAACTCTTAATTTTATAATAAATTTTGTTATTTTACGTGTGGTTTTATTTATTTCCCCTTACATTGTACTTATACAAAGAGTTAGGCAATAAAAAGAAACTATTACACCATTTCAAAGCTTATTTCTATAGAGATAACGATTTTTTTTACAGAAAGGTAATCTCTGTGTAAACCCTAGAATGTTTTTAACATTTTTAAATTGTTATTCAATGCTTAGGAAAAAAAAACTGAGAAATGTATAAAAAATTCTGATGACACAAAAAGATCAGTTCAAAGCTAAAGTAAAATTAGTCGTATAGTATAACCTTTGATGATGGCTCTAGGAACGGGATAAATTGTAATTTTACCGAATTCATCAGGCACACCCCGCAGACGAGGTCGGAGGCAGAGCTTGTATTTAATAAATAACTGATAATTATAATAAATTTACATTTTCGTGTTCGGGAATCTCGAAAATATTCGGTGACGACGTATAAAATACATGCATATGCCTGTAAATGCGACAATAGTAGGTTCGGGGAAATAAAATATTTGATATTATTATTTCTTTGCTCTGACAAAGCGCGGCGTTGAATTTCGCCACTCAACACGCACTCTAGAAATGTGGAAAGTGGGGTACGGGTGTCTTAGTGAGAAACAGAGTGCCTTAACATCTAACTTCTTGTGCATTAGCAGAGGGAACCTGTATAAGAATACAGCGTTAAACTTAAAAAAAATGAAGAAAGGAGTGCGTGTCTACTCTGCATCATGCGGGATAAGCGTGAAGCTTTATTTTTACATAAACTATAACAGAACCTGTGCAAGGCCGGGGCCTTAGTTACCACTCGGCACACCGAATATATGATGTCACGACCAGGAGCAGCATCATGTGGAAGTTGATTATTTATCTCACATCAGCTGCTAAGGGAATCTAAATGTTCTCACGCCGACGTTTTATTTAAAAATAGATGTTCAATTGATTGTTTCAATTCTATTAAGATTTATATGGATATTGTGTTATCTTTTGTGGTTAGATGGTGTTGCTGTGAGGCATTTGGCGCTGTACAGGCATCATGTCCGGCTAGATCTGCTTATGCTGAGCTGAGGGCCGAGTCAGTTTGGTTCCCGATTGTGGTAAATGATTATATTTTATTATAATAGTAAGTGTATTATGTTTTTTACAGCAACGCGTATATGTTTTTTGTTAGCTTCACCTAGTATACAGAGGGAGCTTAGTGTTAAGATACTCCGTTCCCCACTTTGCGCTTAATTATAGTGGCATTGCATGTTGAGTGGCGGAACTCAACGCCGCGCTTTACCTCGACACCAGAGCGACAGAATTAAAATATTAAACATTCATTTCATCGAGTAATGTATATTATTGTAAAGTATCATCAAATATTTATTTTAATATAATCTCATTAATACATATATTTTTATATATTGAAAAAAAAATATATATATTAGCTTTAAATTTTATACTTAAATTTGACGCTTTATGGTTTCAAAACATTTAGGTCCTTATTAAAATTTTAATTTTTAGTAAATTGACTAGCAATTTCCTACGAAAACACCATACATATTTTCTAGAACAAAAGACGGTCAAGGCGAGTAAAGCGTTTTGCTAAATCGTTCTTTACTTATCTATTATAGTAGACAGGTCGTTCCATCTTCGTTAAAGTGTGCAACTTAGTCGTACGTATCTAGGACAATGCAGATTTGAGTCACTGTTGTATGCACTGATACTGGTTTATTGGGCCACACCAATATGGTTACCTAAAGGTACACTGGAACCTCGCTAGGTAGAAATTTGTACTGAAAAATTGATATAAACTATACTAACTTTACGCTTTATCCCTAGCGGGGTAGTCAGAGAGAACGGAGCGCCAAACGCTACGGTCTCTACATACCACTTTCGCATCGTCCACTGTCATCAACCTCTTCATACATTTTTAACTTATATTCAGGTACATACTGTTACAATGCGGAGAGAAAAGATCTGATCCATGCACCTTCTTCCGGGTCTAAAGCCTCCTTGGACCTCCCACAACAGCCTTTCAGATCTCTCTCTCTCTCATTCTTTTCGCTAAAACTTTAGCATAAGCTTTACTACCTAAGCCAATCAAACTGATAGTCCTATGGCTTCTGCAGTTTGTCTGTGAACCTTTGCCAATCTTTATCCTAATCCTGCAGTGTAAGGCAAATAGATCTCAGTGCCGAGACACCCTATCTCCTGTTCCCGTCCAAAGTTGTGACACTTGGCGCGTGTTGAATCCGAAACTTGGACGGTTTCTAAGAGGTGCGGATTCTTATCCCGCTACGATTCATATATGTTTCTAAACTTGTATTTTTACTCTCCAGAGTGTGGAATAACACTTTGAGAATGCTAAAATATTTATTTGCCTGTTTCCCGAAATGTTACCAAATTGGTTAAGTCACTCACTGTTTGCCTCGTTATAGTATCTACGCAAAATTTATTCAGCGATTGAAAATTAATCTTTTTTTATTCAGCTTCACGCTGTATGTCATACACATCAGGGTAGGCAGAGGGAACCTAGTGTTAAGACATTCCGTTTCACACATTCCGCCGAATTCTGGCGGCATTGCGTGTTGAGTGGCGGAGCTCTACGCCGCATTTTACCTCGACCCTAGAGCGAAGAAATGCAAATATAAATCAAAATAAATATTTCAATTCTCCCTCGAGTGGGGATCGATCGAACTTTACAGTCTCACTTTGTGCCTCTGCGCCACGACTGGCCTTTCCTCTCTTTTTATTCGCTTGAAAATATTATTAATAATGCATCAAGGACGATCTAGCTTTTAATTTTTTATATTTGCTTTAATCTTACACGGAAGAGCGTATAAGACCAAATTTGTTTCTGATCAGTTTTGATTGCAAAGATATTTGTATATCTATCTAATTGTACTTAGTTTTCAAACACTTATATACATACAACTACCTATAGTTGACTGTTTGTTATAATTCCATTATTTTTCCGGCAACAGTCTCAGTCTCACACTTCTATATATAGTTTTCAGAGCGTCTATTTAATCCCGTGGTACCATAAACCTTGATCTTCATCGTCGATCTCTACTGTCGCGTATAACACGCTAATAAAGCTGTGGGCAGTGGGCGGCTCATAGAAATTGCAATATGCAATTGAGCGGCAATTGCATTTGCTGAATTAAGATAGCGCATCCAGGTGGTCTTCCGCGGGGGTGGGTTTCCTGTGCGGCGCGTGACTTGATGAGGAAAATTGGTTTGTTATTTTCTTTAGATTTACACTCTGTATATGTAGAGTTTTCTGTTACTATGACTGACTTCTGAATTTGTTTTTATATGAACAAACTCCCGATCCTATATTATGTTAGGCTTATATTTAAAAACAAATCTTTTAAGTTAATTCTTTGTGACCTATCAAATATTTTTATAAAATAAAATAAATAAATCAGCTTCACGCTGTATCCCGCACACAGCAGGGTAGGCAGAGGGAACCTAGTGTTCTTAGACACTCCGTTCCCCACTTTCTGCCGAATTCTGGAGGCATTGCGTGTTGAGTGGCAGAACTCAACGCCGCGCTTAGCCTCGACACCAGAGCGAAGAAATGGAAATATAAATTTAAGTAAATATTTCATCTCCTCGAGTGGGGATCGAACTCACTACCAGTCGGTTTTACAGTCACACTTTGTGCCGCTGCGCCACGACTGGCCTCAAATATTTTTATTGACGACATTATTTAGTTTAATGTAATTGATGGTTTTGGAATAATAAATAAACAATAATATCAAAAACATTAATTGTTGTTGTAATTTTAAATGGTAAAATATTATTATGGTAATCATTATAATGTCGTATAATTATGTGATGATTTTCACGAGAACAATCTATTTGGGTCGCGTTCCGATGATATGATTCTTTGTTATCAAATATTATCTCTGCAGGCATTCTGACAGAAAGCCTTTTCTGATAACACTAGAAATTTTAGTCTATACCTATTTGGTATATGACCTAGGTTTTATATAAAATATGTTGAATATTCGTGTATCATATGTAGCCGTTACGGCCATTATTTCATTTAATTCGGCATTATACTTGATTTCGCAAACAATAGTTTTATGGGATTAGGGGTCAGAAATATTTAATATTTTAATGTCTTCGTTTTGCTAACGAGGCAAAGCGTGGTTAAGTTTCGCGCATCCAACAAGCAATATCTCCAGAAACAGTTTATCACCACTTGTTTACCAGACTCCTCTGCTCTTGCTATTGTAACTTACATACCACGGACGTAGAAACATAAAAGAAAAACTTCGCAACAGGACTCGACCCCGATTAAGTTATATCGAAATCGTTACATGCTTGTTACAACATATTTTTGTAATTAGTATTTCTGTAGGATTTTTCTTATAAATTTCCGCTACCCAAAGGTTACCCTGAGAATGGTCGTTTGTGCAGCGTTGAGCTCTACGACTCAAAAATCAATCTTGCAATTCGGTCGGAAACCAGGCAAAGGAGTGCCGTGACACTAACTCTTACATATAAAAAAAAATACTTACGCGAAGTTGTTTTAATTTTAAATAAAAAAAATTAAAGCTAGCTACCCCTATACAATAGAATAAATGCAAGACGTTAAACAGACCTATATTCATATATATAAAAAAAAAAAATCAGCTTCACGCTGTATCCTGCACACAGCAGGGTAGGCAGAGGGAACCTAGTGTTAAGACACTCCATTCCCCACTTTCTGCCGAATTCTGGAGGCATTGCGTGTTAAGTGGCAGAACTCAACGCCGCGCTTAGCCTCGACACCAGAGCGAAGAAATGGAAATATAAATTTAAGTAAATATTTCATCTCCTCGAGTGGGGATCGAACCCACAACCAGTCGGTTTTACAGTCACACTTCGTGCCACTGCGCCACGACTGGCCTCATATATTCATATATAGTTACCATTTTATATAAAGTGAAGATACATAAAATAATAATAAGTGACCATGTTAAATAACCGACGGTATGATATCACCAGCACATGTTTATTGTGTCAACATTACCTCATCGCCGCGTATTTGAACGCCAGCACCGCACCGTCGCGATTAATGATTTTTATAGTCTCAAATACTGTTTACAATGGTAACGTATGGTCGTTTTTTTTATGTATATGTATGTATGGTATTGAGATGGTTATGAGATATTTTTTTTTTGTATAGAACGCGAGTGTTCCTCGGGGCTTCTTCGTGGATTAATTTTTTTTTATTTACACATACATGTATTCAAAGTATTTAATGTAATTTAATCACTCTGTGTATTAGAGAGAGCCGCATTACAATCCGTTGCGTAGTTTAAAAGATGTTTTTTTTTTCGTTTCACGCAGTATCCCACACGTAGCAGGGTAGGCAGAGGGAACTTGGGAACCAGGTCCACTCTGCCTGCCCTATTGTGCGGCGGAACTCAACGCTGCTCGTTGCCCCGTTATCAGAGCGAAGAAATGAAAATATTTAATATCATTCATTTTCCATAGTCGTAATCGAAACCACAATCGTCGCGTTTACATTCGCATGTTTACCTCCTATATCACGACAGGCTTAGATCTTAACTTAACACCAAAAGTCTCCGCTTTTATGTCGTGTAATTCAGGAGAAATGTAAACACTAAAATATGATAAGCGCAATGATAACGTAGGGTGACCTCACGTAGTATATACTTTTCTAGTAAATATAATTAATGAACTGATCAAAGTGTACTATTTGTTTTAGCATTTTGGAGATAGGAGCAAAGGAAAGGGTAAAATTTTGCCTACTCACGCATCCTATGTATGAGTTACTGTGAAACCCTAATTTTTAACTGTAATCAGTTTATTTATGCAAAGATATTAATTTCACTTTACGCTTTTTTATGACCTATACTTACGATACTTCGAGACGAGTTGCGGAATTCAACGCCGCGGTATCTTTTGTTACTCTATATCTATTTATCTATTATCAAATTACTCTATAGTATACACCCAAGTATGGCACGATTATATAGCATTATTTTATATGCATAATTTTTTTAGCCTAAATTTAAAAATTTATTTAGTAAGGCCGGAACAAACAAGCAAACAAACATAGATGTTAGTGTTATAAATAAACCGCTTCTCGATTAACCTTATTCAACACACGTGATCTACTCTACTTAAATTTTGAGGTGAATTTTTTTTTCGGTTCTGTTTTAATTGTTCTACGCTTTTTTGCAATTTGTAGCGCAGTTGGATCGACTTTGTAGAATATTCTATGAACAATTGCGGGGCAGTTGACCTAAGTATACACAGCATCTGATCGTAAACACAAAGGTTGTGGGTTCGATTCCCACGCGTGAGAATCAATTCTCTTTATTTCCTCGCTCTGGGTATGTGACCAATTAAGTTTCGTCAATCAATAGGTATAGTTCGAAAATTGGGCGGGCGAATATGGAAAACAGAGTATCTTAACAGTACGCTCCCTCTCCCTATCCTGCATTATGCGGGATACACCGTGAAACGTGACCTACATATATATGTAAGAAAATGCCGAGTAATTACTCTGTTTACGGTTTTATAGATTAATAATGGGATAGCAAGTGATTGATAAACCTATAAATTTAAACGCAACAGTACAATGGTGGGGCCGAGATAACAACAATTTATTTCATCAATTAACGAGAATCTATGAACTGATTACGTATCTGGATAGCTCTGACGTAACCGCTATTTTCAAAATACACTTCAGATACTGTATTTCCTATTTGTTATTTATATTATTATATTTTGTTGAGACAAAAGCCAAGCCAAAGCTTTTAAATTATATGGCTTTTAAATTATAAAAATAAGTATTTTTAAGTTATATTATTATGTGGAATATTTGTGTATCTACATGAAAAGAAGTAAATCAAAAATAGTATTTCTTTATTTTATTATTATTACACATCTTACCATATTTTTGTGTTTATGATTGAGTGTAAAATATATGTAGATGTATTTGAGTTCTAAGTGTGTCGTTTTTGGTGCGTATGATTGTAAACACGACGTTTGTGGCTTTGATTCCAACTCGGGGGAATAAATCATTATAATTTCCGTGAGGTGAAAGTGGGGAATGGGGGGTCTTAACGCTAGGTTCTCTCTGCCTACCCTGCTGTGTGCTGGATACAGCTGCTTTGATTTTACTTTAATCAATAAAATATCCGGGAGGGGAAATCGGAATAATGAATTATTTTAATGAAATAATCATTCCTCCGAGCTACTCCATACACAAAGACTCGAGAGTGGGAAAATGCAATGTCTTAACATTAGGTTTCCTTTCCCTATTAATAAAAAAAATGGCTGTCACATGCTCAGTTCACATGATTCCATACTAAAGCTAATTTGCTACGGTGCATCGGGCGTAGCAGGCAATTGTTTTTTTTTAATTATGTCGCACGGTCATTGTTGTTGTTGATATTGACATATTATTTTATTTAAGATTTTTATTTTTTGTCTGTAAGGCTTAATTTTTTTTTATTTATTGGACGTATAATAGCTAAAATCACAGATTTTGAGAAACTGAATTTTAATGTTGGAAAACTAAATTATTCAAAAGAATATAACTTTTTTGTAGAAAATAAAGACTGAGTAGTGTGAAGTATGCTCTCTGTGATTGTCGTTTAGCATATCATGGCGGCTTGCGTTTTTTTGTAGTTTTTCTTACGCTTACTAACAAATGCTTGTTATGCAATTTAATAATATTTTTTTTATTAATTAAATTTCTAAAATTGAGGCCAGTCGTGGCGCAGGGGCACAAGGGTGTGACTGTAAAACCGACTGGTTATGGGCTCGATCCCCACTCGAGGAGATAAATATTTACTTAAATTTATATTTCCATTTCTTCGCTCTGGTGTCGAGGCAAAGCGCGGCGTTGTGTTCTGCCACTTAACACGCAATGCCTCCAGAATTCGGCAGAAAGTGGGGACGGACTCTGCCTACCCTGCTGTGTGCGAGATACAGCGTTAAGCTGAATTATTTAATAAAATTAATATAATTTTAAAGAAGTTACTATCTGTCACCGTAGTTTATAGACATACATATTTTGATATGGTGTTTAACCGTTATCACCCGTTAAAAAGATTTCAATATGTTTAAACTTTAATCAAAATTAATTATAGAACAATTGGGTCACGTTGCAGCTAAGGAGGCTGCAAACAATACAGATAAGATAGCGCGCAAACATCTCGCGATAATGTTGGTGCGGACGGCGATAGCGGAAAATAATTACGTTATTTCGAAATTAAACTTTTCCGTTTAGCGGAAGGGTTTTGTATTTTTTTTGTTTCTCTAATTTTTATTTTATTAAACTAGAGTTAGCTTTATAAGAATATTTTTCTATTAAATTAAATTAGCTTCACGCTGTATCCCGTACACAGCAGGGTAGGCAGAGGGAACCTAGTGTTAAGACACCCCGTTCCCCACTTTCTGCCGAATTTTGGAGGCATTGCGTGTTGAGTGGCAGAACTCAACGCCGCGCTTTTGCCTCGACACCAGAGTGAAGAAATGAAAATATAAATTTAAGTAAATATTTCATCTCCTCGAGTGGGGATCGAACCCACAACCAGTCGGTTTTACAGTCACACTTCGTGCCGCTGCGCTACAACTGGCCTCAAATAGTTTTCTATGATTGTTAAAAATATTTTTCTATTCTCAATAGTTCGTCTATTAAGATTATTTATCTAGAGATTGTGTGGAGGTATCCTGCAGAAATTAATATCAAGTATATATATATACTTGAAAATAGTAGTCTATGGCAAGAATATTTAAAAAAAAGTTAACTTTACTTATTTAGAAAACGTATAAATATTTTGAACGTAGCGGGACTCGAACCCGCGCCTCCTGGAAACCGACCAAGCAGGTTTCCAAGTGGTACGGCTTCGATTCCCGCTACATAAAATTTTTTTTTACGTTTTTAAAATAAGTACTTTTTTTTCCTAAGCGTGGAAAAACACTTTAAGCGTGTTAAAAAATAATTAACTTTATTTTTCTTCAATTATAAAGTTTGGATATCGCATTTTTACGTCTTTGAATATGCTCATGTAGTGTATGCTGTTGATGGAGATGAATAAAAAGTCTACTCACTGTTTACGCTGAGTATATTCAACACCACACAAATGATAAATCACGACACAGCTTACACAAAAGTCAACCACAAACATTATATATATAAAACAGAACACAATAAATACTGATTTGGAAGAAAATAATAAAGAAAATAACGGAACGTATGAAAAGCGCATCGAGTGGCAAGCGTCGACTGTTTTTATAAAATATGCCATTGACAAGGGGGTAGTCGTAAATGTTAAGATACCCTACCGGTTCAGTCGACGGCAGCGAGTGCTTTAATACAAATAATCTAAATACGAATACTTACTATAAAATATATAATGCAATTAAATGTATGTTTGTATATGAGTGATAAACAAATGAATTACGATATTAAAAAATATAAATGACATATGTCCATTGGACATTTTTTTTATTATATCACTCATTAAATCAATATTATATTAAATTTTAATTTAATGAGTTTCAGAACTCGACGGCAAGTGGGGAACGGAGTGTCTTAACACAAGGTTCCCTCTGCCTACCCTGCTGTGTGCGGAATGCAACGTGAAGCTGATTTATGTCACTTACTAAAAAAGATGATCTTTTTGCAATAAAAATATAAAAGGATCTAGCCTGGTAAAGCTTGATAGAGCTGCACTGGATTTAATAAATTATTTTTAATATGATTGTATTGTTTTTAGTTTGAAATAGCAACACACCATTTTTTTTTCTCTCTAACGCTAGTAAGTTATGGGGCTAACAACCCTTAACGTTAAAGTTCATTTTCTCGGTATCTATTGAAAATATATTAATGAAGTTTATACTTAACGTGGCTAAGCTCGTTATCATATATTTATTTCAGAACATAAAACATTACATAAGATTAATAACATTTTTTGATTAAGAATTCCGCGGAAAGTGAGTGGTGGAAATGTGTTTTTACACTAGGCTACCAGGTTACCTCTGTTTACCCTGCTATTTACGGGATACAGCGTGAACCTAAAAAAATATATTATGATAGTAATTTACCTTTTAAGTGTACTTGTATAGGTATCAAAGTTCGTCGTTCTCTCTCATTAGGTGCGAACTCAGGCATAGTAACAAGCTATCTGATATCACAAATTCTTGAATTAATCTCTTAGCGTACAGAAAATTTTCTTATTGGACGTAATAAGAGCCAAGTTACCTATATCTTTATGGCTTCTTGGATTCAATTACTAAAATATTCGTTTATTCTTGAAATTATTACGATTTTTTTTACTTCACACCGTTTTCCGTTCAATTATTTTTTGATGGAAATACAAGATTGTTGTGTCTTTAATGCCCACTTGCTAAGCTGATACGAGAGTAGCGGAGAAAAATATTTTTTTACCTCTCAATAGAATTTTGTAATTCGTCTCCAGTGGAGATCGTTAATCTTGTCTTGCAAGTCTCCACTTTAGATTTCTCCGCAAATCTCCGCTTTGATGGAGTCCGGACCTAATAAGAGACTTTTAGTTCTATGGATTCAATTTATTAAGTACTACTATTACCTACCTAGGTACTAAATTTTCAGTCTAAATCAAGATTTCTTTTAGAGAGTCACTGTACGATAACGAGTAAACACTAGTGTAGACATTAGAAGAATTTTTATGTTAAATATTTACACACTATCATTTGATCATTTGATGTTTTGCGCTTGTAAAAATTTGCATTCCTACCAAGGCAATGTTTTATATTTTAAATGAAGCATGGTTTAGCAAGATAACTATTATAAATGTATGTAGGTTTTTTTAATGAATTTATATAATAGTATTCAACAAAATATGGCATTAAATTCGTCATAGTCTCAGTTAAAGTTAAGATTAGAGAAGTGACTGGTCACTCTGGGACTGTATCGAAATACAAAAAATCTAAAATTAACATATTATATGTGTTTATACATATTTAATAATATTTTGTAGCAACTAAATCACATACCTATCGATTTATAAGAAAACATATCAATAAATGTAAGAACACCTGTGAGAGTGTCCGTGAAACAGTCACTCGACAACTAAAATGTAGAACATGTAACAAAAAAATCACTCAATTTACGTAAATTTTTAAATATTATTATTAAATTTTAATAGATTATATTATAACCTTTATTGATCGTTTAATTAAATTATCAACGGAATGTGACAAATGTGTCTTAATCGGAACGGAGTGTCTTATTACTAGGTGCCCGGGTTCCCTCTACCTACCCTGGTATGTGTGGGATACTGCGTGAAGCTAAGAAAAAAATAAATTGAATTATCTCTTGTATATTGTATATAGATAGATGCAAAACGTTTATGCAAAAGCTTATTAAATAACAACAGAATGTTACATTTGATTTGGTTGTTCTACCAAATATCAGTTTTATTAGTGCCTAGGCCGTGACCCCCTCGTGTAAATGTGAATTATTGAATTGTTATGGAACTGCATCTTTATATTGAGATGAATGTTCCAGGGCACAACCCGCCTATTAAAAACTCTGATGATTGATGGGTTTTAACTAAATCGAAGAGTTCAATTTGCTGACAACGTCACCAAATTTGTTCCTGTTTTTTTTGCTTCCTCTCATTTTTTTAATTTTGTGTATTAGGGTATTGTATTTTATAGTAAATATTATTTTTTTCTTACTTGAGATTTGAACTCAGGACTCTTTCATTAAGATGCGTATCAGCACTCTGCTGGTATGGTATGGTAGCTTCATAGTTATTTTCTGTGCTTTTACAAAGTATTACAATCTATGAACGAAAGCTACATCTCCAGATCGATCTTAGAGTTGAGAGCAGTTTGCAAATACAGAACCTAATATCTTGTAAGTCGACCTCAATGTAAAACTTCTAATTCTGGGTCACCATACAAATGGATAGTAATTTTAAAGCCTATTCTTTGGTAGAGAACTCCAAAAACAGACTTTGTAGCAAAACAATGCTTAAATGACGCATGCACCTCGATTACACACGCCTGAAGAATTCGTCGAAGGTCATTTCAGGTTTATATCGAATTTTTATTGTACCACGCTACGATCTGTAATCAATAGATGTCTCGTTTATATTGTGACATAATGTTTAAATATAGTTTTGTGCTCTATATTTAGTGTAATATTTGTATAGTAATAAATATATAAAAAAATGTGTTTTCCCTGGGAACCTTATCTTAAGACATTCACTTGCCATTGAGACACTTCTTTTCCCCATTTCCCATTTCCAAAGCTTTGGCGTCGTTTAAAGTAACATGCGTACAAAGCTGGACTAGCTATAATATAGGAATTGAAAATTATAAAGGGGCACAATCGTGCGACTGCTAACGACTGTAAACGTATTAATTTTATTAGCAATTTGTAATTTGTAAGTCTCTTAATGGAAACAGAGGTGCTAACACTAGGTTTCCAGGTTTCCTCTGCCTATCCGTGCGAGATATAGAGTAAAAAAAATGTATATGTAAAATTTATAGTCATATTTTTCTTATAATTAAGTTCATGCCATAAATGAGTGTTACTGTGTGGTCATCTAAATAAAGACGTAGGTACGAATGTTCCGTAATTAGTGGTTGCCCACGCCGCAGGACAGTTAGGCACGCTCCTATTGGAAAACTGTAGAAAGCTCATATATATTATCTTTACTTTTTTATCTTTTTATAAAATGATAAAAAAATGTAGTAAAAAAACCGAAGAATTTCAATGAGAACGAAGCGTCTTAACATTAGGTTCCCAAGGTTCCCTCTGTCTGCCCGGCTAAGTGCGGGATACAGCATGAATTTTAAAAAAGTGATAAATTTGGACTTTAACACATTTACTTCATTTTCGTTTAATATCTTGATTTTAAAACTGAGGAGTAAATATAAAAATATTTCGTCCATGCAGACTTGTTCACAGATTAGTGGAAGTAGGCTTGTTTATACCTTATATAAAATATTTTGGATTCCTGAAAATGGGCAAAATGTTTAGTTTAGTATAACATTTAGTTTTTATTTTTATTTATTATTTAGTATCATGTCCATTGTCCATTGGATGTGATTTTAATTAGTTATGTCAATTTGGGATATAAGACGTTTAGAATTTATAGTAAATTGTTAGTAAAGTTAGTAATATTAAAATAGGCATTTTGTTAATAATCTCTAAGCTACTGACATCAAAACGGCAATAAAATAGCAGATTTTATGGAGAATCTCAAACCAATATTACAAAAACTTTCGTCTTTTTGCTAGTACCTTCATCCAGCAAAGGGACGCTCATCAAGGGACGATCTTCAATATAAGACTGTGTAACAATAAAAAGTTCGCTTATTACGCGTAATGAGACAACCAGCTTGCGTCGGCGCATTTGTTTTGTGTCCTCCGCATGAGCTTAATAGAAAATTGTTGTATTAATATTTTTCTTAGATCCTAGGTGATTTTAATAACGCAACTTTTATGATTAATTTATATTTCTATATTATAAAGCAATATTATAAAGCTGGAGAGTTTGTTCGGTTGATAGAACTTATTTCAGAAATTATTGGTTAGATTTGGAAAATAATTTTTGTGTTGGATAGTCCATTTCTCGAAGAAGGTTTATAGGCATAGATCAGAGTTATCTCAGGTAATTGTAACTCTTAGTTATTTCCTATGAGTACACGGGTGAAGCTACTGGTACAAACTAGTAATTTTTTTTGACTCACGCCGTATCCCGCACGTAGCAAAGTAGGCGCTGGGAACCTAAGGACCTAGTGTTAAGACACTGTTCCCGTTAAAACACCTCCCTTCCCAACTTTCCGGCGAATTTTGGAGTAATTCACTGTTCAGTGGCGGGACTCAATGCCACAAATTTTGTAATAAGTGAGAGTAAATAAAAAAGAGACCTATTATTCGGTGAATACCACGAAAAATTAAAAATATGTTTAAGCTGTAGTTCAAACATTTTGTATGGGTTTTTTCACAGAATCGACTGTTGTAAATTTTGACAATATTTTCATATAGAAATATTTCAACAATCGTATAGTTTCAGGCAGATATTGATACAAATAGAAGCGCCCACTTGATCGGAGTAATAAACAAACATTAGGTAAAGAGCACTAATAACGTAACGGAAGCATACATCTAAGTGGTAGAGCAGGGATCACCAAGTACTTGGGAGGCCATCGCGGGACCCCCAATAAATCCTTTAAAGTGGTGCTGATAAGGTGTTTTCAGCTAAAAATAAGTGCTAGCTATATCATAAAGGCCTATTATATATATTTTATTGGTTACGATATATGTCTATATGTACACATAAATTCGTTCACGCAAATTCACTAGTTTAAGATTATTTATTACGTAACGTATATATTTAAAAAAATGTTTTGTAAATCTTATGATAAGTTTTTTTATTACATATATCAGGGCATCGGACCTCAGTTTGGTCAACTCTGTGTAGAGCATACGTGCGCGTGCGCATCGTGCGCCCATTGATAAAGCTCGCGATTTCAGTCAGTTGGTAGTGCGCCACCGTCGGAGACGCACGTGTCGCGATCGTGTTCACCAGTGGCATGGTAATTGTGATAAAATATTAAAGGATAGAAAATTAGCGGACCCCGGGCGCTCGACCGCCCATTATAGCTACGAATAGGTAGGTTACGTAATATTCAATTGAAAATTATATATTTATAATTTATATACATTTTATTACACCATTTCTAATATAATTTTTTGACATTTATTGATTTGTTTGGAAGCTGCAATCGCGGCAATTAAGGATGTGTTTGTTATGATTAGACTAGTCGCTTCTGCTTTATATCGTAAAGCTTATTTTATGTATTCAATTATAATACCATGTAACATATATTATGTTATATTTAAGTTCTATTTATGTTTTATTTGGTTTGTTTTATGTTTTATTTTATTTAAGCCTGAAATAAAATGTTATATTCGTATATGTATATTAATTAAATTGTGGTTCACTTAGGTATAAAAGCCAGGTGTAGCCAGGTGTAAATACATTATTTTTACGGTACTTGGACCCTCGAGGAGGCTCGTAACTAAATACGGGAGAAATAAATTAATTCGAAAGCTCGTGTAAAAGTCTCACCCGCCCCTTTATTCTTCGCGCTTTTGTCAGTGGTCTTTATGCCACGCTGAACGCTTATTTATTACTTTTTCAAACTTACTTTGTTTTAACTTGATTTCCTTTTTTATTCGACATATATTTTTTTAAATTTTATTTATTTTTTTACCCTTGATAATATTATGTTTTTAATAAAATACTTATAGTTTTTTAGTTTTGGTTACAGTAAAAAAGTCACAAAATCTTCAAAAATCTGTAAAAATATATTTTTTTACATATATGTGAAATAACATTAATAATTTTTCGTTTTAATAATTAAATTGGCTATCTATGATTTAACAATTCGCTGCTACATCCTCAGTAATAGGGCCAGGGTTGCTGTTATCGGTGTAGGAACAGTGATTTGCGCAATCGTATCGCGTCCGTTACTAAATTCAACTGTGTGGGAATCTCATACAATACTGGACCTTTGTTTTAGTGTCATATATTCCAGTTAGTCCCGTTGAATGTTATGAAAATAGTGTAACTAATTTGCGGGGGAGGAAAAGGGTATACTTAGTTGTTCATTTGATGACCAAGTTAAGACCAAGTTTCTATAGAGAAACAAACAGCTTTATGGTCTCACTTGGCTGGTTTTTTACATGATGTTTTCAGTGAGATTTATTTCCTTTTGAAGAAAGCAGGTTGAATAGTTCAACAGAGATTGCAGGTTCTTCATCAGATTCTCTAGATTTTCAATAATTGTTCATCAAAATAAGGGTCAGTAATAAATTTTGCAAAGGCAGTATCTTGGTATCTATAATAGCTTTTTATTATTAGCTTGTCTGGGCAAGAGCCGTAAGAACGGTTTCTGATCGGGGTCACCAGGTCTACATTTGGTAGTTTTTCCTTTATGTGAGCATTAAACACTACCCCTGTAATATAAATCAAGTTTGTAGGTCTGTGGGAATAATTCTATTTTATAATCACTGACTGAGTGAATTAGCGAAATAGTGACTTTCCTTTCGCATAGCTTCAAAAATATATGATTTATAAGTTTGAAATTTTAAGGTTCTGCTGTGTGCTTATAAGTTACTAGAATACGATAATTTAAAAGCTGGGAATCTTTCTAGAGGTTTTCAAATAGAAGCACGAAAATAGATCAAAATGGTTGCCGAAAGGGATGGTCATACCATCCCTTGGCACTTGCATACCAGTTCCACTGGCATACCAGTGCATTGCTTCGCGTTCACTTTGGCTGCGGCACTGCCGTCCTCCTAGATTGTAATATTCTTATTATTAAAATTAGTGAAAAAGCCTTATAGTATATTTTGAAATATTTTTTTAATAAATTGATGGCCTTAATAAGAATTTAATGAATAATTACCCACTAGTCCCCGTTTTTTATCTAGTTAGTTCATACTGTGGTGATAAGAAGATATGCTAAGTGCTGTAGGTAAATAAAAATATTTGAGTCCTAAAGTTCTCCTCTCTCTCAATTAATTCTTTTATTACCTACTGAAAAACAAGATTTATATTTTATTCATAAGTGAAAATTATATTTATACCTTATAGAAAAGGAAGAATGGAAGTTTCAACGACTAATATGTACATATATAAAGTGGAATGAAGAGAGATCTTAGATAGGTTTTCTCGGCTTTCCTTGCAAAATGCAAGAAATATGAAAAGATTAAAAAAATGTTTTGTAACTGCTTAAACATGTTTTTAAACCGAAAGCCATTAAAATGTAGAGCTGAAACTGTGAAATGGGTACTGGTGATCCAATTTATCTTATAAATTAAACAAGTTAAGACGTCATGTCATTTGAAGTAGAGCACAGTAAGAAACGGTGTTTAGCAAATAGAAGTTGTAGCTAAAATGTTTTACATTGTTATTCATATTTTTTTGTATATTTTATCTGTACATAACTGGAGTTTATGCTGGACGTAAGGAAACAGGGACCCAGTGAAGGATCGCGCTATTCAGTTACGTACGTTTTACTTTAGTTGATATAGTATTTTGAGTGGCAATTGCCGTTTTTTGCTCTTTCTGGTAAGCAAAAATACGAAGAAAATATTTACCCCCGAGGGTGCTTTTAAATACTGGAGTGCTACTGATAGTGGTGGTATTGCTACTGCTTTCCATTCCACCCTTTTGTTTCACATTCTATCCTGAATATACTAAGGTGGAAGGGAGAGTGGCGCTACTCAACGCCGCGTTTTATCTTGTTACCGGGACGACGAAATAAAAATATTTTATAATGGAAATCTAATCAACAACTATCTCGTTTACGGTTATATCTTTTTACGGTTGAGCCACTCAACACGTTATGTTTCGTCGAAACGGACAGAGTGTCTCAACACCAACATCTCTCTACCATTTCTATGTGCCGGACACAGCGTGAAGCTGAGAATAAAAAAAAAACACCTTGTATAAATAGCAAAAGATATATCCTTCTGAGATATAAGTTATGAGGATTCGCATAATATTGTATATGAGAAATAAAAGGGTAATAAAACGTTTATGTGTTACGTTATTACTGCTTAACGATTACTTTTGTGTGATTTTATAGTCGCCATGACCATCTGTGACATATTATATGTACCTACATTTTAATATATTTGCATCGTCTTCTCCGGTTACTATCTTTGAAATCTTTATTATTAAGTTATTTTTACAGAATTTACTGTACTTAGATAATTATAATGTGTTTCTAGATATCGTTTGAATATAAAGGCGATCGTGTAGGCGTGTGGGTTCGATTCCAGGAAATTAAATATTTAGTATTTTCATTTTTTCAGTCCAGTGTCTAGGTAAAGCGCGGTATTGAGTTCTGTCACTCAACACTCTATGACTCTAGAATTCTATGGGAAATAGAGAACGGCGTGAGGCAATTTTTATTACAAGTTACTGCTAATCAAACAACCTCCTTCTACATCTTCTTGTAAGGAGCTTTATTGTTTATCTACTGGTTCATATCTGTATGTTTATTGAGTTAAGTTTTAATTACTGTTAATATATAATAACAACGCATGCATTCTACATAAAGTAAAGTAGGCGGAGAGGACACTGTCTGAAGACATACTGTTCACCTCTTTTTAGTTGTTCATAATAATAATCTCTAAATCGGCATTGTCACTAAATTAAGGATTTTTATATAGTTATACTTATAATGCTATGTAGGCTATCGTGGTATCTACTAAAATAGACTCTGTATACAAACGCGATGGCCATAAGTTCGATTTTGCTGAATTAATTTCCGTCACTCAACACATCATAAGTATAATACTTATTAAGAGAACGCATGAAAACATTGAACGTAGCGAGATTTGAACCCGTGCCTCTTCGGAGACCGTCCAATAGGCGCGGGTTCCAAAGAGGCGCGGGTTCAAATCCCGCTACGTTTAAATTTTTATACGTTTGCTTAATAGGTAGGTTCTTGGATTTTTCTTTCCTAAGTGTAAAATAATACTTTAAAAATGTTTAAAAAATATCATCAGTGAAGCCAAATAAAAATGATATAACTAAATCGCGTCAGAAACTAGCTGTCCACTTATAATATTTTCAACATTATCTAGTCTAATTTTTATAATTATTTATGTACTTGTATATCTGTTTCCTGTATTAGTCGGCTCATTATCGCGGTGAATCATGCTCGCTTCGTGTCAAAGCTCACAAAGCTCCAACCAATTAAGTTTGCCGAATGGTAAATTTAGACAAAGATTTCGCTATATTTTTTTACGTTTTTATTCCTTTTAAGGTCCTAGCCAAAGTGTCCTCGGCCTCTCGGTCTCTGCATATGTCCATTGCCTCTTCCACTGTCATCAACCTCTTCGTACATGTCTCCTGCGAAGTCATCATTATTTTCATGTGACATAGTACAATTGATTGTAAGACTCATATTTACTAATATTATAATATTTCTAAAAATACAATCTAAAACAACAACAACAACAACATAACATATGTTGTACCGTCTTTAGCCCGCTGCTCTCTACCTACATTAATACAGCTGTTGTCATTGGCCTGTATGCTATGAGTTAATTTGTCATTGTATTCGACATTTTACCGACTGTCCTACAATAGGGTCTCGTATAAACGTTGCCAATTTTGACACACGACCCATAATTCTGGGTTTTATATGTCTTTGAATGTAGCGCTTTGCATATGTATGAATAAAATGATTTATTGCTTCTCCATACATTGTCTATTGTTAAGTAACATAATTTGGCAAGTTTTAATTTAAATTGTTGATTTATGTTTGATAGTATTATGGTCTTTATTTACGTGTGATTTAGACTCAATTTACAGATTTGTGATAAGATTTAGAATTGAACCAAGGTTGTGTTGTGATCATTATTTGTCTATTTAGGTCTGTTTAAAATCCATTAGGAGATCTTTAAAGTGGTGTTGGGATAAGCAGATCACTCTTGAAACATTGTTTTAATGATAATTGGTTTTGATATTATATAAATGTTATAGTAAATATTTTTTTTGTTTACTTTAGTTTTTTAGCTTCACACTGCATAATATAGCAGCGTAGGCAGAGGGAACCTGATCTTCAGAACCCTCTTTTTCCCAAACAACGCCCAAATTACGAAACGGCGGAACTCAACGTCACTGCCGTTGTCAAAGCTTTATCTTGCTACCAGAATGAAAAAATAAAATTAATCACAAAGTTTTTTTTACATTTTTAAAGTATTATTTCACAGTAACAAAAAAAAAATACTTATTTAGAAAACATATACCTCTCTGATCATCTTCTCAATAATACAAGTAAGGACATATGGCTCATTGATCAGAGCTCTTGGACGATTTCCAACAGGCGCGAGTTCAAATCGTGCTACGGTAAAATTTTGATACGTTTTCTAAATTAGTATTCGTCTAGTGTTAATAAGGTTGAAGAGAATCGTAATATTAGAAAATTATTATTTTAATGCTTTCAATTTAACATCTATTGGGAAGTAACTAATAACTTTTATTAACATTCCTTCGTAAGATAGATTGGTCTCGGTACATTACACCAGCACCGCCGTTTCCGCGTGCGTTCTGATCGAGTATCAAGAGCTCTCTGTATCGCACAGTCCTCGTTGTGATATGCGATACCTTGTATTTGATTTGATTTTACACGCCTATTGACTTATTAGGGTAGTTTGTAATAGAAGGCTTTTGATTCAATAGTATTGAATGTTCTATAATATGGTTTTGAAGTTTTTTTTTTTTGTAATTTTATCTTGTTTTTTTCTTTATTTTGAGTCCAGTATAATGTAGTGTGGACTAGACTCTCACCTCACGAAAAATATTATATTTTCATTTCGTCGCTCTGGTAATGCAGCAGAGATTTCCGCTCCTCAACACGCTGTGCATCTAGTTCCTAGGTTCTCTTTGTCTATCATGTTATGTGCGAGATATAGCGTGATGCTAAAAAAAATTGAACTTGTTTTAACTTGTTGTCGCAGCTTTGAAATAACTAAGATTTGTGTATGACACATTCTAGGTTTTCGAGATACCTCTGACTGCAGGTCGAGTGGGTAGCATCGAAATGATTTATGCAACGTAATATACGCAGTACAGCCTATAGCCTCTATGAATAGACTAACCAACATTTCAATATTTACTTAATTTGGAATTCAAACTTGTAGTTCCTGAACTTTATGATATAAGGTGTAGATTTTGTATAAATTATAAATAAAGTCAGATCTGAGACCCCTGTAAGTCGTGTACATAACACGGTCAAGCCAAGTAGAAAATTTTAAACTGTTGTTGAAACTTTTTGTCCGTGTAGTGTAATAGAATATGTCAAATACAATGTTAAAGAATATATACAATAAAATATTTGAAAATTTTAAGTAAAGCAAAAATTAAAAAATTAGCTTCACGCTATATCCCGCACACAGCAGGGTAGGCAGAGGGAACCTAGTGTTAAGACACTCCGTTCCCCACTTTCTGCCCAATTTTGGAGGCATTGCGTGTTGAGTGGCAGAACTCAACGCCGCGCTTTGCCTCGACACCAGAGCGAAGAAATGAAAATATAAATTTAAGTAAATATTTCATATCCTCGAGTGGGGATCGAACCCACAACCAGTCGGTTTACAGTCACACTTTGTACCACTGCGCCACGCGAAAAGTTATTTTTTTTATTAAAAAGTATAATTTTAAACCTAAACACAATTATGTTGGTCAATATTTTTTTAAGCATCGCATATGACAGGGAAGGCGAGTGCCACCTTATATATATATCTTTTTTTCCCATTTTCGAGCGTCTTAACTGATGAACGAAGGACGAAAAAGTATAACGCGACGTTACCGCGCTATATCTTTATACCACTGTGGAGAAATGAAAATATTTTCTACAAGTGGGAATCGAACTAACAACTGTCACGTTTACAATGACCAGACAAACGGTCTCAGTAATTTTTTTAATGTAAAATGTTTCAAATGAACTTTGACCCCCACACGCTCTCTGGACATTCGCTATTTTGTCCAAATGTGAAATATAATACACGAATATGCAACTATAGCGTAACCGTGGACACTAAGTACAAGTCATCAATTAGTGCTATCCGGCTACAATCGTTTTTATGTACAATCGATAGTTTTTGACTGAGACTAGTGCTCCTCCACTACGTGCGACACGATATGTCGTTGTCGATAAAATGGAGGATGCTTACTTTAAAAATATACATAATTGTTTTTAGTTTGATTGTTTCTTTTTTATTCTATTTTATGTCATATTTAATATTTCAACAGTTTGTCTCGCTGGTATGGTATTAGTGATATTTGGATGCCTGCATGAAATTCAATTGATCTTTATTGCATACTTTTTACCCCTTTAAAGTCGAATTCCCACTCTGTTAAAGAATAACAATACTTTACGTTTTCATTGTTTATTATTTTAAATTTAATATATATTGATGAGTGCTATTATGAACATCTTTATGATACATGACACGACACCTATATAAATATAATATTTTAAGGAACATATAAGATTAATAAATCTAATTATTATTTAACTAAATAATAGTTAGGAGATTTATTATTTATTATTATTTTAGTAAAATAAAGATCTCAACGTCTAAAACACATGTTCGCGTTACATTCGGTCATATTAGACAGTCGTCATTGCCGAAACCTTACAACAAAATCAGAGCAATGCTCTAGTCGCTTTGTATTTCAAATTCCTTTTAATGTGATACTACACGTTTTGTGTTTTGGCTGTTACCATCGACATTGAGAATTGTAAGTAAAGTTATTTTAGTGTGTGGTAGCATATAAGAATGGAAAAGTTCGGTGTTTAAACCACAACCGGAAACGGATTTTAAATAGTTAGTCAAAATTATTTTCGTATTAAATGTAACCATTTCCCCATTTCGAAATGGGAATTCTTGTAAATATAATGAAGTAATTTCTTCTCATATTATGAACTAATTTCTTCTCATTCAATTTCAATTCAATTATATAATATATTATATCCCATTCAGTTATATAGATACCTATGTCTACATAACGTGCTATTGTTATAGTTAAAAATATCTTATCGAGGGTAAAGTAGCAATAATAACAAAAAATATATATGATAAAACTTCTCTGATATCTTAAAATAATGTTCGTTAGACTTGCTATTGTCTCGTTTAGTGACGTCAAGGTATTATTTAAAATGTTGTAATAAATATTTAATTGAAGAAATGATATATATTTTCATTAATATAAAGGTTTCTGTTGTAAATTTTTCGATGTAAATATTAATTTAAATATTTAATTTCTTAATAGTTTTCTTAAACGGATATTATATAGAATATAAGAATTAATTAACAACATGGTATCTCTCTGCCTAGCCTGCTATATACGGGATACAGCGTGAAGCTAAAAAAATATATAATATAACCTTTTTGTTTTTTTATTGTTAAAACAATATAAATATACATAATAGAACGCATACTGGATTGAGACAATAATAGGGTACATATTAGGTTCCGCCCATGACACCATTCAACGCTGGACCTAGTCTAAGATAAAACATCTAGATCAAATTCAATTTATTTGGCTATAGGTTAAATTGATAGCCTATTTTACCCAATCTAGGTTCGCTGATGTAAACGTTATTTTCGTAGTGTTAAATTATTAAGAAATTGTAAACGATTGACATTTCATAAAAACAATCGAAATATATCGTTAAATACAAGTGTAAAAGTCTTATCATGCGTCAAAAAAAATTAATATCTTATAAAAGGGCCTTCCTTGGAACTAGTTATTTTTGATATTAGAGTGTTCAATGAAACATTATTTGCTATATAAGAGGTAATATCACAGCTAAGGTTGCCTTCATTTCGGACATTAATATTTAGTTTGCTAATTACTCCGTAAGCTTTTGTTCTAACTGCCTCAGTCCTCATGCTCTACATTTCACTTACGCCTGATTAACCAATTTTGTAATTCAATACTTTGTTTGACTTTTATTATTAATATATTAACGTAATTTTACAATTAAATACAACTTATTTATTTACATTACAATTTTCTTTTTGCGTTGATCATAATTTTTTTTTACCAATATTTTATGAACCGTTAGTCTATATTAAAAATACATGAATTTCTCCAGAACTTGAGGTTTCTTACAGCTTTACGCATATCAGGGTAGGTAGAGAATTGGGTTATAAGATTACCCGTTCGCCGCTTTTAGTCCAAGTTTTCAAGATAATCCTACTCGAATAGTGAAATTCATCGACGCGCTTTTTCAACAAAAAAAAATTAATATAATGTAAATAATAATATATTTATATCGCTTATATTAATATTTACATCTATTATATTAAATACAACTTTAAACTGTTTGTTAATATCGCTATCAATAAACATAATATTTCTGTCTTTACATTTAAAATTTACGTAAGCAGCGACTCGAGGCCTAGTTTAAATGAACAATTATTTTGTAACCTAATAACACGAGAATCGGGGTCGTCGTACGTACGTTTGTTTACTTTCCTACGCTAAATATGTTAATCTATCATCTTGATTGATCATTATAATGATAGGTACCTAACTATATTTTTATTCTATTACTCAATGAGGTCGTCCCGCATTGATAGATTTGAGATTTTAAGATTTTTTGTTGGTTATAAATTCGATTAAATATTTTAAATTAGACTAGCTGTTGTTGTTGGCGTGCGTTTGACCGACTGAAGTGATATAGGAGGACAATGTGTTTGACAGTTAATATATGTATATTTTTTTCTAATGTGACGTTGTAATGACCAAGCGGGTTGAACAACTTTGATGGTACTTAACCGGGAAGGATCTTCCGATTTTTCCGATTGAGCCAAGAACTCCTGTGAAAGTTTAATGGATCTTAATAAACAAGTCGGCGTTTTTTTATGTTTGCCTTTAATTTTTTTTCTTCTTAAACATAACTGATTATCATCAAGTATTGTTTATATATTTTTTGAGTTAAAATCAACAAATAAATCAAATCAGATTCACGCTATATCCTGCTCAAAGCAGGGTAGGCAGAGGGAACCTAATGCTTAAACACACCGTTCGAGGAATTGTTGTGTTGAGTGGCAGAATTAAACGCCGCGCTTTGCCTTGACAGCAGAGCGAAGATTTGGAAAAAATAAATTTAAATAATTATTTTATTTTCTCAAATGTTGATTGAACCCAGAACCAGTCGCTCTTTTTAATTTAAGTAAGAACTTACATTAACAATTAAAATACTATACCAATTAAATTAAAAGTTGTAGAAACACTATGAATATAAAATAATTGGGTATGATATTAATTGGAGAAAATATAAGGTAAGTGGATAAGGCCGGTAAGCTCGGTTAAGCTTGTTAGAGTCCCAGTATACAGTTAGGTGCACGTTCAAAACTTATACAAAGTCACTTCAACAAAGATCATCGTCCATTGATTATTGATTCATCAATCATATATCAAACGTCCGCCAGTGGCGCCTGTCCGTCTGCGTCAGAGTTCGATGACTCCTTAGAAATCTTAGTTGTTGCTAGTGTAGGTTATTTTTTTAGTAGGTTCACGCTGTATCTCGTAGGGTAGGCAGAGACACCCTGAAAATTTAGTGTTAAAAATTTCGGTGGTTTTTTCCAGTTTCTGTTGAATCCTGCAGGTTTTGCCTCTTTACCAGAACGATGAAATGAAAATATTAAATATTTCATTTCCTCTATTAATAATTCGCGTTTACAGTCAGTGCTTATACGCGCCACTGCGCTACGAATAGCCTCATATTAAATGAGTATTTTTTATATAGTACATTTTTTACTGTTATATTTTTGATATCTCTCTCTTGATCGTAAATAAAATTTAACCTACATGGTAGTACATAAATTCTGTTTAATAATTTGTGATAGTTCGATAATATACTAAGTGTTAAGATATTTCGGGGGGAGGGAATGGAAATTCTCCAGAATGGAAATCCGATCTACAACCGTCGCGTTCATAGACGTTGCGCCACGACGGCCTCAACTCTACGATTTTGTATTCCATTTTCCATCCTCAATAATATATTTCTCAATATTCACGTAAATAACAAGCAATTATTATGCGTTTTAACGAAGTGCTTGCTACTTCATTAAAACGCATAGTGACTGTGGATAATAAACGCAAAAAGCTGTAATGATTGTTTCGACAAAAATATATATATATATATATATATATATATATATATATATATATATATATATATTGCCATAATTTAAATTAATTGTGTTTCCATTCACATGGAATGCGCCTAATTTTGCTTTGGCACCACATGCTTTTTCGCATCCTCGCCGTGTCATTTCGCAAGTGCTACAAGGATGTTTTTAAAGCTATACATTTTGTTAGCCTAAATTCGAGTGGTTTACTGATGACCTCTCAAAAATTCCAGGGCATGGATCTATGATTAGGCATCTCGATGACACCTTATTATAGTATTGTTAGTTAATTTTAAAAAAATACTAATAATTCAAAAGTGTAAAATTTTTCCAGACAATTATTACAAGTGAGTCCAAGTTTCTTGTATTTTATCACATATTACAAGTCGACGTAATAAAATTGACTTTTAAAAATAAAAATAAAAGAGACTATCCAGTTTCCTCTATAAAAATGATAGTAATACATCTATTAATTATGAACAGTTTATCATTAATTTACAAAATCGGTTAAAGCATCATAAATTAACTTATTAAATAAAAGGAATTTCTTTGTTAAGTGAAGTCAATAAATTGTTGGGAACGTTTAATATGGAATATTAACATAAATGATACACCGGCGTGTACAAAGAAGGTAATTAATAATAGTGGAGCTAGTTAATTGATCGTGCGTGAGGATACAGATACGATTCTCGCTTGTGTTAGATGTTAAGGGGAATGGTCCTTTTTAGTTGTAGAGTATGTGTTTTTTTTTAATTATATTTAATTTCTAATTTATTTACACTCAACCAGCAATGTCTCGAAAAATTTGACGGAGAGTGGGAAAGCGAGTGTTGAAATTATATATGTAAAATGAAATTAAATTAAATTAGCTTCACGCTGTATCCCGCACACAGCAGGGTAGGCAGAGGAACCTAGTGTTAAGACACTCCGTTCCCTGCCGAATTTTGAAAGCATTGCGGTGAGTGGCAGAACTCATCGCCGCGCTTTGCCTCGACACTAGAGCGAAGAAATGGAAATATAAATTTAAGTAAATATTTTATCTCCTCGAGTGGGGATCGAACTCACAACCAGTCAGTTTTACAGTCACACTTTGTACCACTGCGGCACGACTGGCCTCAACTATATATGTATGTAGGTTCAATTTACTAACTCTATTATGCGGGATACAGCGTGAAGTTAAAAAAAATACACGAGCTATGTAATGCATCGTAATGACTCACGCACAATTGCGGCTGTCACTTTGAGGAAGCTCGTTCTGTTATATTTCGTATGGCCGATAATTTTACTTAGTAGGTATGATTCCTTTCAATTAAATGTTTATTTCATACAAAATTTATAGTAAATTTGAAGTGATTTCTGGATTATGAGCTTCGGATATGGTATACTTTTTAAAAACTTTTTATAATTTATCAAAAGAAGTATTTATTTCACTTTGATATAGGAGACTACATGCAAAGGGGACCTAGTGTTAAAACAATCCGTTCCTTAATTTTTTAATTAGTCAAAAGTGATAAAATATTAAGTAGATGGGTAACAGCAGCTGAGTCTTCTTTCGTAAATAATATATTATGTATAAACAAAGTATGCAAATTAACAAGGCACTCAGTGTATGTAAATCTCACTTTAAACGACCATACGTGTAAATATTAGCTGTATAAAATAATGCTAAAGCAATTTAATATATTACTAGTGATGTACGTTGAATATTAAATAAATTGTGGTTGTTAATTTCATAAGATAAAGGTTCTGGTATTTGAAAGAAATGAAGAAAAGACGGAATGCAAGATTAGTTTAAATAGTAAAATATTAAAACAAGTGAATCAAGTGATATACTTGGGAAGTATGTTCAGTAGAGATGGAAGATACGTGATGGATGCGGAAAGTCGTATTGCTGTCTGTAACAGGGTTAACGGAGTCTTAGCTGTATTGATGAGACAGCAAAACGTGAACACAGCTACAAGTTTGGCCGTACACAATGCGGTGTTGGTACCGAGGCTGTTATACGGCAGCGATGCTTGGGTATTACAGTAAACGAATGAAAGAAAGATGAATTCTGTGGAGATGTGATGTCTTCGCAGGACAGGATATGCGGAGTCACCTTAGCTGATCAAACCCGCAATAAGGAGGTACACACAATGGCAGATACTAGTGATGGTGTCACGGTGAGGTTGAACGGTGACGGCGAGGTGAACGTGCTTTACGTGCGTGAACTTTGAAAAAAGATGTAGAACGGAAAAGTGAGCGGTAAGAGAGGTAGTTGGAGGCCTCGGTTGATTTTCGAAAACACAGTTTCGAAAATACTGGAGGAAGGTACGAAAGAAGTATGTAGATTGTAGACCATCGCGTTTGACGCTCCGTTTTCTCTGACTACCCCGCTAGGGATGCAGCGTGAAGCTAGTTTACTTTTTTTTACTTTTAGTTAATGTCATATTTATAGCTATTTGTTTTGGCACGACCGAGTGTGCATTTTACACCGATGTTTCTAAAGCCTAAGTTAATACCAAAGATAGAATGATAGAATGATATTTAATTGTAATTATCAAAGATACTGTAGATGTCATATAGGTTCTTACTATAGATATTATAGGTTAGAATTTTTAAAGCTCTACTTGTCCGATTTTAAGATATAGGTATATTATATTCAATTCCGTTATGTTTATCATTTATTTCTTATTTATAAATGAACATTCGAAATTAATAAGAAAACATTAAATTATTCAAAATTAAATTATTCGTAAACTTAGATTACATATAATACATTTAAGCGTCACACATAAATCCCAACGATGCCTTAAAATAAAACATTTATATTATAGATAAATATAAAATAAAAGAAGGATCGACACCCATTTGTAAGGAAGTGTAGGATAATGGCCACGACGATGTTGTTTGTTTGTGTGTCCGACTATATTGATGCGCGCGCGCAGCGTGCGTTAATAACTGACCAATTGGGGGCGATCGACTGTCGGTAAACTGCTCAGATGAACAGCTCAGTGGATAGCGGGGTTGAATATGATTTAAGGAGATAAGAAATGCTTAATTTTTATTTTAGATATTTTTTATTTCTTTAATTATATAAAAATATTTTACTTTGTTAAGGATAAATTTTTTTTGTACTATTTTTGGAATTTTGTTTTTTTTTCAACTTAGATTTTTAAGAACTGTGTAATTTTTAACTGTTTTTTTTACTTGTTTATCAATTGAATTATCATTTAAAGTTTCGTAATTGTTATGATATGTAATTTTTTTTTTAATTTTTAAATTCACACTGTGTCCTCCACATAGGCATATGTACCTACCCTAGGTAGAGTGAACCTGAGTACCTAGTGTTCCTATTCTAACCCGAATTCTTAATCACATTTAACCAAACTAAATGTCTAAAGTATGAAATATAAAGAAAATATTTATATAAATAGTAAGTACTAGTAAATATTAGGATCGCTGTGCGTCGTGCGGCGCATGTCGACTAGATATTGATCTAAGACGCCGACGCATCCTGCGCGCCTGGTAACGACGGCGCGCACTGTTGACGCGCCGCGATCATCTCTAACAACACAACATACTTCACTTATTAAGACCATTTAAACTTTTGTTATGTTTTTAAACTGTTTCATTGTTGGGGAGCGTTGTGTGTGTTGTGTTTTATTTTTTTTATTTTTCATATAGAAAAGATCAACTGCTGTCTTCTAATGCTGTTGGTTAACATTATTTTTTTTTTGTGATCAACAAAGCGCTTGCTAAAATTTATTATAAGTTTATTAGAAAAATGAATATTTTGAATGTTTATGCTAAATAACGTTCACAGAACGGATTATGGTAAATTACAAAGTTTTATATATTTGTATACAAACAGGTCTGTTAGAGTAACCTCTCGTAACTTCATGTGTATGAACATACACATTATGTGTGTCTTTAAGGCATTGCTTAAAATATTTTGATTTTATCAAATATCTTATGCAGAAGGAAACATGGGAATCTAGTGTTTAGACACTCCGTTCTCATTATGACAATTCCGTTCACTCTTTTCCGCCGAATTTTCGAGACATTGCTTGTTGAATGGCAGATCTCAATGACGCCTTTGATCGCTATCACAGTGAGGAAATGAAAATTTTAAATATTTCATTTCCCCGATTGGGAATCGAATCCACAACGTTGTTTACAGTCACCAGCGCATCGACGGTCACAAAGTTTATAATTCTAATATATTATGTGTTTCTAAAGGATATTAGAGACTTTCATTAAAATTAATAATCTAAAGGCGCCGAAGCTGGAAGGCGACGTGTTTTGTATGCGCTGTGTAATCAACGTTGACACATTGCGTCGTCCTGACAAGAATTTTAATAAGTACAATCTTTGGATGCCATAAAAGCTAAATGAACTATTAATTCTGATTTAAATTAAATCTTTACTATATTTTTACAACCTAATACTGATAAGGCCATCGTGGTGCAATGGCACAAGGGTGTCACTGTAACGCGACGATTGTGGGTTCGCTCCCCACTCGAAGCAATCAATTATTACTTGTTAATATATTTTCATTTCTTCGCTCTGGCACCATGGCAAAAGCCCAGCGCAGTTCCGCCACTCAACACGCAATGCCTCGAAACATTCGGTGGACAGTGGGAAACGGAGTGTCTTAACACTAAATGCCCTCTGCCTACCCTATTGTGTGCGGGATACAGCGTGAAGCTGAGAGAAAATTATTGAAACTACTGGACTATTTAGTAAGGTCCTATCTGAAATATAGGTATAATAGATCCCATCTATATGTCAGCATTAAGTGAACTTTTCTGTAAATTCCAACGGAAATTGAATTTTAAATTTGGAAGTAAGTAAAGTATATAAAAACAAGAAAAAGTATATAAAAATGAAGACTAGGACAAAACACTTAAGTAACAGTACTCGTCACACTGACCTGTGAGATAATATAATGCACAATTTATCACTATGTTTTTATGACCTATATACGTGACATCTATATATACTTGTATGTATAGATAAAAAATCAGCTTCACGCTGTATTCCGCACACTGCAGTGTAGGCAGAGGGAACCTAGTGTTAAGACACTCCGTTCCCCACTTTCTGCCAAATTCTGGAGGCATTGCGTGTTGAGTGGCAGAACTCAACGCCGCGCTCGGCCTCGACGCCAGAGCGAAGAAATGGTAATATAAATTAAAGTAAATATTTCATCTCCTCGGGTGGGGATCGTACCCACAACCAGTCGGTTTTACAGTCACACTTCGTGCCACTGCACCACGACTGGCTATGTATAGATACAAGATATATTTGTCGAGTAAAGCCCTCCTGTTACGGAGTGACTGACATTCAATGCTTAGAAGAAATTAGTGGATTAACACCCAATATTAATAATCTATCTCTACTATCTTAGATTGTTCCATATATCTATCCAATCTAGAGATTGATAGATATATGGAACAATTGAAGATTGACGTAGGAGATAGATTATTAATATTGGGCGTTAGAAAGTTGGAATTTGACATTACAGTAGATAAGGGAGTGTAGGGAAAGGGCTGGGAAAGGAATCCTCGAAATTATTACGGAAACTGTAAAAGATGACATTTTCAGTTTTGTATGTTTATTTTGAACAACTGTTTTAATAAAATCTACTATCAACTATTTTTTTTTTTCAAAATACAATAAAAATTGCAACGGATAAAACATATTTATATACGTACAATCACAAGTACGTGTGTTTTGTTTATACTCCGATCCGAAAATAATTATAGTAATATGTTATATATATAGTTGCATAGAATCATAATTAAGACAAAAGGACAGAGTTCTCTTTCTTCTAAAATAATAGAGATGATTGAAAGTTAAATAAAGACGTACGTTTACTCGCAAGTCCATCAAAATTCGGAGAATGGAGTGTCTTTACACTCTCTCTCTCATAATAATAAAACTTATGAATTGATTTAGAATAAATTGACTCTAGAAACGTAAAACGTAATTTAAAATAATGTCACTTCTTGAATTAAACTATAATATTGTATTACTGTAGACTTGAACTTTAGCTGCAATTTACAGGAAAATGTATATAGGTATAATAAACTGATGCTATGCAAACACAAATATTATATATCTATCTATATATGTTTCTTTTCATATCTCGCATATATCACAGTGGACATAACGTAGTGTCAAAACACTCTATCCTCCGCTTTCCTTTCGAATTCAAAATGTCTGTCCAGAGAAGGAAAATGGAAATGGAAATAAATGATACCCTCGAGTGGGGATCGAATCTACAACAACCGCATTTACGGTCAGACGTTGATCTCAATGTATAAAAGGAGTTTTCTTAGGAATAAGAAGAAGAGTAAAACAGTACTTATATTCATTCCGTACAAATAATTTTACGGATCATCGACAGGATTGCTTCACGTTTAAAGAATTCTTCTAAATCACTGTTGCTGCCCACACCAGCACTGCACTGTATCGTAGCGGCGCACGCCGTCCTTAGATATCCTTACTGCAACCAATAATAGCATTAAAATACTACTATATTTAAGAATATTATCCTTTATAAACATAAAATAACATTTTATTTTTATTTTATAGTACTATTATTTTTATAACGTCAATATTGTGTTGTTGTTCTTTAAAGTTGTTGGAGGAAACCTCATTTAATACTATTCAATTTTTATGAAGGATACTTGTTTATTTATTCAAATAACGTTCGGTTTTCGACGTGTTGGGATGAATAGATATTTATTGAGTGGTTCATTAAGAAAAAAATATAATAAAAATAGGTTTTGTTATATATTTTGAGGGCGTTGTTGTGTAACGGCACAGCGTGTTATTGTTAGTGCGGTTGTGAGTTCGATTTCCACGTGAAAATCAATTATTTTTGGTAAAAAGACAACGCGCGGCGGTGACTTCTGCCACATATTTTGCAGATGTAATATCTTTAAAATACGATGGAAAATGGCAAACGGAATGTTTTGACTCTAAGGTGCCTTTGCTCACCCTCCTGTGTGTGGAATACAGCGTTAAAATAAAAATAGTAAGTGTTTCTTAATATTTGCCTTGTAGAATGTTTTCGGCAGTCGGTAGTCGGTATCAGATGATAATTTTTTTGTTAACCTATATATTGCGGGATACGGCATGGCCAAGATCAGTTACCGTTCCTCGTGGCACGATCGCTAGTAGTAAGGAAGGTGGTGGTGGGCGGTAGTGAGTCACCCGCGGAGACGCTTACGTATTTCACAATTTGGATGTCCAGCTTAGTAGAAACATGTACATACATTATTTTATTATATGAATCAAAATTATGTGTTTTTTACCTGATATTTTGATAAATTTTGTTTTTAAGAAATTATTTCAATAATTTCTTGTTCTTTTTCTTTTGAACTTTGACAGAATTTGATTTCTTTATTTTATCTTTGTTTTACATTTTATTGAAAATGATAAAATTTAATTTAAAAAAAAAGAGCTTTACTTGAACAAATTCGGCTGACACTTTAAAATATACATTTTCTTATAAGTTACTTATGTATTTTGTATTCATTCATATCACAACTGTAGCACACATAAGCTATAGTGGTACATATTAATTGTAGTTTGACTCGTTCAGTGCTTAGAACATGCTCTATTACATAATGAAGGAAATAGAGGGAACTTTGTTGCGACTAGGATCCCCATTTTTTGCAAAATTTTCTATTAAGAAAATAAAATATTTAAATCCCCCAAATGGTTATCGAACCCACAATTTGCAGTCGTACGCTGCGTCGCTGCACCGCAACGTCTATGCATTCGTTACAGTTATTATTAGATATATTAATAATTAATAAATATAAAAAAAATGTGTTAATTAATAAAAGTGACAATAATATAGTGCAATAGTGCGGGTCGTCGTACCGCGTTATCATTTCGGCACGGATTCCTTGGTCCCCGCACCGCCTCCACCCCGCGCCACCCCGCGCCACCCCGCCTCCACCCCGCGGCTGCGCTATCTCCACTGTTATACAGATGCTGCATTCACAGTTCTAATTATATCTATCAATTACTCAATCTTAACTTTGCTTACGAAATATAATAACTTAAATCAAATAATGCTGTACAGATCAAAAGAGTAGTCACAGTAGAAGAGACTCGAACCTAGGTCGCCGCAGCCGTCTGTGTCAGTAGAGCTGAAATAAAATATGGACTTATTAGTTTCAATAAATATGAAAATATTCTCCATAATACTGAAGGTAGAGCATAGCCGATTTATATGTTTACATTATTTGAAATATTGAACGAAACTTAAAGATAACATACACATTATATAAGAAATTGTCAATTTTATCTTAAACATATTAAAATTATGATGATAACGTAATTAAAGTGTAAAGTGAGCTATCAGACTCTTTTTTTACCGACTTACTAAAAGGAGGAAGTTATCGATTCGACTTTTTGGTTTTTTTTAAGTACCTTAGAATTAGCAAAATACGGAACAACGTATTAAGGCCGCTAGTACAATTGAGGTATCAGATGAAAGGGCTCTGGTTAAGCTAAGTTTGAATTTCAGAAAAAGCTCGAGACTTCCAATTTGTATACGGAAACCTCGGTGGGTGAACCGGCTCGCGCTTGTCCGGTTCTCTCTATTTGAAAGCTAATGCTTACTGTGTAATCTCACTTTAATTTGGTCCACTTCTGACAATCGTACCGATGAGAAAATCGCATAGGTCTTAAATTTGCATTAGGTATGTGCGCGATAAATGGACACATTTTCACGCCAACCCTTTTTGATTATTCTTTTTTTATTGGAAAGGGTACTCTTCAAGGGTATTTTGATGAAAGTATAGTTAAGTTCTGATTATGGGATCCGGTTGAAATTGAAGAAGTCGGTGTTGTTTGTTAAAAAATATGATTTATTTTAATAACCTTATTTAGCTTTAATTTTAACGTCACACTTGACAGAGAGAATATAGTGTCTCCGTTTTCCACTCGAGTTCGAGATATTGCGTGTTGGGTGACAAACCTTAACGCAGCACAACATGCACCAGAGAGGAAGTTATTAAGATATTTTACCTAATAATTATTGTAATATTTATATTTTTGTTACAGAGTGATGTTGACGGTATCGTGATGAGACTTCTGCTACTAACACTGGCGCTAGTGCTGGCCAGCGCGGCGGCGGACCCGCGGCTGCAGAGCACGGCGCGCCCCCGGGCCGCGCGCCACTGGGCGCGGGGCGCGAGGACCCTCGCCGACAGGGCACCTACGCAATTTGTTGGGTATGTCTGTTTATCCTTGTTTGTTACTTGTTTTCTCTAGTTTTATCTTTGTTATGTTAATTTAAGATGTACAAAATGAGACCCAGTTCTGGCGCAAGGGCACAAGCGTGCTATTGTAAACGCAACATCTTAATGAAAACGAAGTGTCTTAACATTTTGTTCTCTCTGCCTACACTGCTATGTGTAGGAAAGAAAGGAGCTAAAAAAAGTATTTCTACGAAAATGTGGATTGCAGTGTGTATGGTTAATGTGGGTAAATTGTATGTTGCTCGTATTGTTTCATGGATGATGATGGTCGCACATCACCCGCATCTCGGTTTCTATAGAGAGTATATCGAGCAAAATTACTTCTTTGTAACAAAAGATTCCAGAAAGACATACAGTACCAACGCCAATAAACATAAACATTGAATATAATATTTATTCTTATAAGTAAAATCTCTTGTATATTTGTGGGAATCGTCGCAAATATCGGGTAAAGGATCATTTGATTCAAAGAAACGTGAGTCACGTTCAATGAGTGAGAGAATGCTTGTGGCGCGGCGCAGGCGCAGGCGCAGCTAATCGCGGGTGCATCGATCTTGCACCAGCACGTGGACGCCCGATGAATATTTACATGCCCTAGGGTTGTAGATGTATATTTGAAATGTCTATTTAGTTCAGATTTAAAAAAAATTAAAATGTACATGATTCCAAAAAAATAAATACTAAAAACCTCCCATGTGATAATGTAATAAAAATGATTTAATAATTACAATTTCTAATTGTACAACGATATGAAAGTAGCGGGGCCGTTAGCTTTGAGTGTAGATAAAACAATCATAGATTTTCCTGGGTAATACCCTCCCCGTCCCTACATTATTGTGGACTTCCAAGAAATTGCCAAGTTAGCTTAATCTGACATCAGCAATGTCTAATTTGCATGTTAGATTCATGAATAAAATAAATGCCTTCAAGTTTTATGTTTCTCGAATATGTAATACACACAAACAAACAATTTTATGTTTATAGTTACGTTTTCGAGGTCTTTAGTGAAATAGATATATCTTATAAGATATAACCATTTCCATATTTATTAACGTTATCTTTAATTTGTTTTTCTTTTACTTCTAAAAAAGTAAAAAGAAGCCTGTAAATGTTTATACAAATTAAATTACCTACTGAAGTAAGTAGGTTTCTTAGGTAGGTTTTCTGTAGGTAGGTTCTTTTTTATTATTATTATTACTTAATACTACAGACACTTGGTCCGTCCCCTTTTTTAATTTATTGTTATATCTAATTTCTCTAACCATATATATTAATTACATTATTGTTTACATACAATTAATACGTATAATAAGAAAATGTTATTTTTAACTACATTATTTTACAAAATTTTAAGCGAATGAAATAAGCGAGTGTTTATATATGCATATTTAACAATTTAACACAACAATATAGATTAAATAATATCAAATAGGTTAAGATGTACGTTTCAAAATAAATAAATTATGTATATAGATTTCGTTAAATTTGAGGACAATCAAAACCACGGGCACAAGTCTGGGACTGTTAGCGTGATAGGTTGTGGGTTCATTTTCCATTCAAGGAAATGATATATTTAATATTTTAATTTACTCGCTTTGCTAACGAGGCGAAGCGCGTAGAGTTCCGCCACTGAACACACAATGCCATCAGAATTCGGCGGAAAGTGGAGAACGAAACTACTAGATTCCCAGGTGGGAACCTGCTAAGTGCAAGATACAGCGTGAAGCTGAATTCCTAAATATATATTCGCTTCATACATCCCTTTTGAAATGTAAACCACACGATGAAAAGACAAGATTTTCAATTAACCCTTTGTACCTCGTAGTCATACGACCTTGCCTATATAATTTGTCCCACTGAACCTGTTCCGGCGTTTAGTTTCGCTCCCGAAATTCTAAGCGTGAAAATTTACAGCCGTGACCGCCCACGTCGGTGTTATCTTACCGTATAGGATTCGGTTTTAACCTTTGATTGTAATGATAATGGGTTCAAAATACGCTTATTTTGTTTAAACAATTATATTGTTTCTTATTTTACTATGTAAGTTATTTAAACTAAACACATACTTTTGTCAAATATTTGGCTTTTTTCAATACAACAGAATGTTAAGTGCAATGACTGCTAAATATAATGACGATATTTTAAAAGTATTTATTATAAAATTTCAATAGTTTTGTGTGAAAAGATGGAATTACTTGTATTTTATTGTTATATTTGGGCGGAAAACATATTTTTATCGTATAAGACAATGTATGTATGTAAAAACGGATGCTCTAGACACTGTTGGTATTCCATCTGACCTAGATTCAGAATGGTTTTTAAATAACGTAGCGAATTCAATAAGATGCTTTAATTTGGACAGCTGATGACACAAGGTTAGTCACAACAACTGCTGGTGGCCGCCTTTATCGTGATTAAAGTTGGTTATTAAATTTAATCTATATACGTATGCGCATATATTAATTTTGTTCAATTTACGGAATTCTACTTAGTTATTGAAATATAATGTTATACTTTTTGTTATTTCGTCGTCAACCTGCAACCTGCATATGCCTGTCTTTAAGATAGTAGAAAAATGAGGAAAGTATTTTTTTTTAGTAAAATAAAATAAGAGGTAACAATTTAATGTTAAATATTTTAATTTTGTCGTTAATTACTTTTTATTTTCAATAATACATCCCGGTTCGCCTCGTACGCTGTAGTCCAAATATACATATAATAAAATTATAACTGATATACGAGTATATTTGTACTTGGAAGAAAATCTTTTTTCCTTCCTTAAAAAAATTTTATATGAGAAATACATTTGGACGAGGCCAGTCGTGGCGCATTGGCACAAAGTATGTGTAAAACCGACACCCGGTTGGGGGTTCGATCCCCACTTGACGAGATGAAATATTTACTTAAACTTCGCTCTGGTGTTGAGGCAAAGCGTGGCGATGCCTCCAGAATCGGCAGAAAATGGGGAATGGAGTGTCTTAACACTAGGTTTCCTCTGCCTACCAAGGTTCATAAATAAAAAAAAATGATCAGTATGAATGTGTTTTGTTCGACAAAAAAGCCGCCAAAAAAACGCTTGAAGATATCGAATCGAAATTCAAATCATATACAGAGAACTATGGCCCCATGGTTTTCTAAAAAAAAGATTACTGCAATTACTTAAAAGAAATATGTGTCGAATATATATTTAAAACCACGTATTTCGACACTATAAAAGAAATTAAAAATAATAGGGTACTTTCGGACAGGGCTCTCTCTGGCTAAGCTAAGCCTGAATTTCAGAAAAAAATCGAGACCTCCAAGTTTTGTACGGAATCCTCGGTGTGCGAGCCCGACTCGTGCTTGTCCGGTTTTTTATATATGATGTGTGTCATTTATAATAAATAACAAAATTGTATTTTTTAAATAAAAACATAATTTTATTGTTTTTTTTTTCAGTCCTCATGTGTGTCGGAGTCGCAACAGCACGCATTGCTGTCCTGGATGGACCTCTAGACCTAATTCCTTACTATGTCTAGTTCGTAAGTACATACTTCCTTTTGTCATTTTCAAAATAGATAAATATGTCGAGGCCGTCCTGTATAGGGGGAATATGCATGCAACTTTAAACACGAGGATTGGCAGGGCTTCCCTCCGCTATGGGTTTGATTCCCATTGAAAAATGATTTAGCTTTATTTTCGCCGCTCTGATTATAAGACAAAGCGGGTCCTTGAGCTTTAAAAACATGGGTGGAAAGTAGGCAACGGATAACACGATATTCCCTCGACAGGGCTACATCACTGGTGGTGGGGGTAGTGATGAGGAATAAAAAAATTACATAGTTACATAGTTGCTTATGTTGATTAGTATTAATTAGTTTTTTTTACATTAATAAAACATATTTGTAGCAATCTGTCGTCCCGACTGCGGCGGTGGCACGGGCTCGTGCGTGGCGCCCAACATGTGCCGCTGTCCCGGCGGCGTGGAGGCGCCGTCCTGTGGGGGGGCTGGCGGGTTCTATCCTCATCCTGGTCTGTATAGATATGGATATTCATAACATTGTTCGATTGACAATAATATTTATTGAGGTTGAAAAAAAATCTACTTTAATTAATATTATTTTCAATCTATCAATGTCATGAATATTTTGATTTTATTTATTTTCAATTTGATGTTTGATAAATCCTTAATATATATCATTTTTATAATAGCATAAACACTAAGGGTTTAAAATTATATAAATATTGGTACTTTCAATATTAATTTTAATTATTTTACTTAAAACATACAACATGGTTTTAAAGATGGTTTAAGTTTTAATATACGTAATATAACAATGTAGCACGAACGCGAGGTGGATGTCGTCGCATCTGTATGAACGGCGGCACTTGCGCCAACAGTACGTGCGCGTGCGCGCCCGGCTGGAGCGGGGAGTTCTGTACTGAACGTTAGTATATCAATTCAGTTATTTTTTTATTTTGTTTCATTAGTCAATTTTTCAATTCTCAATTTTAAAATCACCAATTTTGTTATTGATTATTGATTGTACAAACCCCTTTATTAGCTTCTTCTAATTTGTTGTCTTTTCAATTAAAAAAGTGTTTTTAATATATAATAGTTAAACATAGTTAATTAAGAAATCAGTACAAAAAATACAGGTTCTCGTAGTGCAGCGGCCTCTCAGCTGAAATCCCTCTATCTTGCTGAGAACGCCGGTTGCACGCACGAAACAGCATGAATCATTGTCACGTTCCGCCTGAGTACTTCTTTGTATTATACAAAATAATGATATTTCAGTGATAATAATACAATCTCAGGTCATTCGGGACGCGAGGGCACAAGCGTGTGACTGTGAACGTGACAGGTTGTGGGTTTGATTCCCACTCGAAGAAATGAAATATTTAATCTTCGCGTTTTCTCGTTCTGATGTCGAGGCGAAACAGCGGCGTTTAGTTCCGCCACTCAAGATGCACTGCCTTCAGGGTTTCGCGAAAAATGCGGAACGGACTGTCTTATCACTAGATTCCCCCTGCCAACCCTGTGTATGGGATACAGCGTAATACGATTAATAAAAATATGCAATTTATCATCGATGTTTTCTTACGACGTTATCATGTGAATTTATCGTTCGTAAACCGACCTAACGACAGTCAAGTTTCTCGCTCTCGTACTAAAACAAACTCGGCGTTAAATTCCGCCACTCAACATGCGAAAATGGGGAATAGTGTCGTAACACAAATGAAATATATATTAAAAGTGTATGCCATTGTTCCACAGCGATATGCCGCGAGCCATGCCTGCACGGCGGCCGCTGCATCGCGCCCGACCGCTGCGTGTGCTTCCACGGCCTGTCCGGGACGCGCTGCGAGATCGACCGCCGCACCGGTGAGCACCGCTTTATATAAATAATTGTCTAGAAAATACCACCTATAACCATCTCTTAAATCTTACTGAAATCATTTGAATAAATTTTGATCGTACCGTATCTTGGGGAATATATATGATTTAATTCAAAAATTATTTTGAAATGGTATTTATTACTTTTAGTTTCCGAAAAATTGGTGGCCAAACAATATATAAGCTTAGAAAGTTTTGTACAGGTGCTTGGTTGGAAGCTGTAATAGATCATTATACATAAATTTGATCTAATTCCAACAATATATTTATACTGGTGACTAAATATTTTTTGTAAATACACAGTTTCAGGGTAAAAAGTCCCTCCTATAATAAAGTGTCTATTGTGTTGAAATAGTCATAGTTACATCATTTTTCTAATTTTAAATACATTATGCAAAGATTCTCTGTAAAACCGCAAACATAGTATATAAATTATCTCTTCAAAGTTTTCTCTTGGTAAAGTGTGTATGTTATTAAAAGTTGTTTTTGTAACTACTATTTATTAACAATAGTTTTATATTTTTGTTTAATTTACTGAATAATCAATATACGCAATCGTAATTCTAGTTACTTTAAATAAGTTTTAAAAGTTATCAAATTAATGTTTATGTAAAGGATGACACGCCTTGGGAAATGCTTGGTCAAGTTTTTGTCTAAGTTATTATTAATGTATAAAAAAAAAAACTCGCTGAGTTTCTTGCGCCGGCTCTTCTCAGCTCAGCTTTGAGTGGTTAACTTTAGTGAGCCGGTGGACTTATTTGACGATATTTGATTTTAAAATATATTAGAGCATGTAACTTCTTATTTTTTAAATAATTTTGATATCCAGGCTTATATTTCGAAATAAGTAATATTTAAATCGGTATGGGATAGTATTGTATAATCCCGAGTGTGGCAGGTCCGTGCTACACGGACACGCGCGGCGCGCTGTGCACGGGCGCGCTGGAGGGCGTGGTGTGCACCAAGCAGCTGTGCTGCGCCACCGTGGGCGTGGCGTGGGGGCACCCCTGCGAGCGCTGCGCCGACCTGGACTGCCCGCCGGGCCACCTGCGCAACCTGCAGACCAAGGAGTGCCAGGTACACGACGTGGAGTGAATCATTTTATATTTCGTTGTTTTCACATATTTGATGTTTTTGTTTAATAAACACTATTAGATGTTTTTTTAGATGTCCTCATTTTATTTATTTTTTTAAGTTAAGTCTATTTAGACCGATAATATATAACTTTTGCCAAAGTAAAATTTGTTCGTAATTTAACAATTGGTACAACAGTACTAATAGGGATCTCAATTGATATATTATTTATGTTATTTCAGGACATCGACGAGTGCCTAGCAGTGCCAGGTCTGTGCGAGGGCGGCAAGTGTGTGAACTCCGTGGGCTCGTTCTCGTGCGAGTGCGCGCCCGGACAGCGCCGGCACCGCCTCACCAACAACTGCGAGGACATCGACGAGTGCGAGGACCCCGATATATGCCCCGTTAGTATATACATATGGACAGATAGACACACATATATAGACATTATTATATATGCCACGTGGTCTCTTTGTCACAAAGTAGGATATGAACTTGATGAAACAACTGTTATGTCTTAGGATACGATTATTACAAGTCATCGTAATTGTATAAAGTTTTATTAAATGACAATAATAGAAGATTTTTGTTTATTTGGATTTGGATTGGATTTATTAATAATATTATTTCTTTAATTTGCAGAATGGAAAATGTGTGAACACGGAAGGAGACTACTATTGTTTATGTAACCCTCATTTTATACCTAGCCCAGACAAGAAGTTCTGTATAGGTAAGTTTGATGTGAAATTTTAAAAATAATAATTTAGCAGTTGAGAGTTTTGTACACATGAATACATGAATGGACGTTTTTATTTTGAACAAAAACGAATTTGACAATCGTATTTTGAAGTCCTGTACGAAATACGATGGAAACAATGCTTTAACTTCGTTAAAAGACGTTCAACGAGATTGGATCAGTTGAAAACGTTAAACTCGTTGATTAAAAACAATTTGTTCAAATGAATACTATTCAAGCAATGTTAATAAAAATCTTGAACCTTCGAGTTCGTATGTTGGATGTGATTGCAAGCTTTTTCACTTTTTGAGCAAAATTATCCCAATCTATGACGCAAATTTTCAGGTTGTCGTTCGCCGTATTTGTTTGATGCTACATATAATTGTTGAATTTGTTTGGAGCTACAGTATGGTTTTGGTGACGATTGAATGCTCGTTGCAGACGGCCGCGTGAGCAGCTGCTTCACGTACCTCGGCGAGAGCGGCGAGTGCGCGGACCGCCTGCCCATGCCGCTGTCCAACCGCGACTGCTGCTGCGGCTACAACATGGGGCGCGCCTGGGGCGAGCTGTGCGCGCCCTGCCCGCCGCGCGGCGCCGGTAACCGCCCCCTCGGTCGCTGTGGGTCGCCGCGGGGAATAACCGCTTCAACTTTGTTCATTTCTCATTCCAGCCGAGTGGAGTCATCTCTGCGGCGGCGGTCTCGTCCCCCCCGACTGGCGACGCAACGACACGCACGGCATAGGCGGCGGAGGGGGAGGGGGAGGGGGCGCCGGGCTGGACGCGCAGCCCATAGCTAAGATAAACGAGTGTATGCTGCGCAGCGGCATATGTGGACTGGGCAACTGTATTGACAAAGATATTGGGTAAGAGTTGGTTGTTTGATGTGAAGGTAATATTGACAATTATTTTGAAAGTTTCTACTGGCTTGAAAGACAGTGCCAATGTAGCTTTTAAAATGTAATACTATAATGTTTTTATATTAGATTTTTTAACTATACATGTGTACGACTATACAATATTCCAGATACCAGTGCGAATGTTGGGACGGCGCGGAGTCCGCAGAGCAGGACGGCAACCCCACGTGCATCGACATCGACGAGTGCGCGCTGCAGTACTGCAAGGGCGGCGTCTGCGTCAACAAGCCCGGCGGCTTCGAGTGCCGGTTTGTACAACTTATGATTATGATTGTTTTATTTGGTTCTCGTTTTTATGGGTAAATCTATTTTTTATTATTACTTTTATTTTTAGATGTCCACCAGGCTTCGATCCGGTTGAGAATGGATTACGCTGTAGCGACAAAAACGAATGCGAAATGACAAATGGTGGCATGTGTACTAATGGTGTCTGCGTCAGCGTCGGTGACGGGTAAATATAACATAAATTTCTTTTGTAGTTTTTTTTAGTTCATTCTGTATTCCGCCAATAGCAGAGTAAGCTGATGTAACCTTGTGTTAAAAATTTCGTTTCTCACTATTCGACCATCAATAAACAGTGAAATTCAATGTCGTGTTTTGATCTGTCTAAATTTGTTACTTAGAAATCGTATCCACAACTATGGCAATTACACATGGCAGTCAAATATTGCTTGAAAAGTCGTCGACATAATTCGACTCGTGCGCAGGTTCTCGTGCGAGTGCAGCCCCGGCTACGCGGCGAGCGCCGCCGGCCACGCGTGCCGCGACGTGGACGAGTGCGCCGACAACCCGCGCGTGTGCCGGCGCGGGCGCTGCCGCAACACGCCGGGCGGCTACCACTGCGCCTGCGAGCCCGGCTTCGCGCGCTCCGCCGCCGGCTACTGCGCCGACGTGGACGAGTGCGCCGAGCCGGCACGCTGCGCGGGCGGCCGCTGCGCCAACTCCGAGGGCTCCTACCAGTGCGTGTGCGAGGCCGGCTACCGCGCCGACGCCGCGCGCGCCGCGTGCGCCGACGTGGACGAGTGCGCCGAGCTGCGCGTGTGCCGCAACGGCCGCTGCCACAACGCGCCCGGCTCCTTCCGCTGCGAGTGCCTGCCCGGCTTCACGCTCAGCAACGACGGCCGCACGTGCTTGGGTGCATATGCAGACGAATATTCAGACACATTTTACTCATTTATTACCAAAATCTTTCTTAGATACAAATAGATAATGTTGTCCATTGCAGATGAGGTACAAGATTTATGTTACGAAAAATTCGAAGAGGATCAGTGTTCGGGACCCAGCGCCACTCCTGTTACACGATCTCAGTGCTGCTGTAGTGCTAGTAAAGGTAGCGTATTTATATTACATTCATGTTTAAAAATTAACTCAATTCAATTCTAAAGTCGAAGGTTTCAAACTAACAATAACAAGTAACTAAAATAAAAATGAAATATAAAACCGACACAAAATAAAGCAAAAAAGTAAACAAAATGTGAAATATCAATTAATCATAAGTGGTTGTATCTTTTTCGTCATTAACTAAAAATGAGGGCATGATCTTTAAGCGGTGGAATTATTATATTTGTATGAATATACTACTGTCGATTAAGTCATCTTTTAAACAAAAAAACTAAGTCAAAATTGCTTCATCTCTGTGAGAGCTGCAATGCCACTAAAATATATACAGATACACAGTCACATCAAACTTATTCACGTATGCGTTTAGGAATTAAAACAAGACCAAAAATAAACAGGAATATTTTATAAACAGGCCTAAACCTCGGCTGGGGAGTGTCATGCAAGGCGTGCCCACCGCCGGGCTCGGACGAGTACGCGGCGCTGTGCCCGTCCGGCGCGGGCAAGGACAACGGCGGCGCCGACATCAACGAGTGCACGCAGGTGCCCGGCGTGTGCCCGCACGGCACGTGCGAGAACCTCGAGCCCGGCTACCGCTGCCTCTGCGACGCCGGCTACCGCCCCGACGCCGCCGGCATCTGCCGCGACGTCGACGAGTGCGACATGCACCAGTCGGTGAGTTACAACACTCGGGCATTTCGTTTCTATTCAGATTCTTTGAATTCCGTGTTTTAGTAAAATCAAATCAAGTTTTTTTATTAAAATATAAATAGGTAGATTTCTGAGGGAGAACCAAGGGTGATAGAAAAAGTTTCTGACATGGAATATATAGTATTATAGTATATAAGTAAGGTGTGCTTATGTATGTTAAAACTTATTAATACATCAAACATATTTATTGCGTGGGGAATGGAGTGTGTTAACACTAGGTTCCCCCCTCTTCTTACTTCGAGTCTGCGTGTTCCAGTACTGCACGGGCGGACAGTGTCGCAACACGCCGGGCAGTTTCGAGTGCGTGTGCCCGGCCGGCACGCGCCTGGACGCCGCCGACCACGTGTGCCGCGACGTGGACGAGTGCGCCGGTGAGCCCCCTTACTACGCCGACGACGCGTTCCAACGCGGCGACATCCCGCCCGGGCCCCCCGGGTGGGCCCCCTCAGGTTACCCACCGCTACCGACCACCGCCTGGCCATCGACCGCTTTAACCTACTCTTATATTATAGTCTAAGTACACTTAATCTTAAACTAAGTTTTAACGAAATCTATTAGGCCGTTTTTGTGCGAAATTGGAACAAACATCCATCCATCCTCACAAAATTTCACATTTATTTATTAATAAATAGGATAGCAGTTATGCATATTGTTGTTCCTAATAATTTTACTGACATTTCGAAAGATATGATATGATGATGTAAATATATGAGAATTTCTTTCAAAAATATACTTTTGTCACTCATGGGTTTCAAATACATACCTGTTCAAATACATATATGCCTGTGACATTTTTTCAATTATAAATAGTCATTTAACATATACCACGCAATCGATACCATTGCACTGCTTGCGGCAAAATCATTATAATCAAAATTAATATTAGCAGTTAATTAAAAAAAATACGTCTAAGTCAAATTTGAAAATGATCTGCTTCAATTTAAAAATATGTAAACATAAAATTTCTATAAATAAATATTTTAATTAAAAATTGGAGGTTCAAATAGGGTTGTTTATCTTTATAAATCCAATGAAACTCCACATGAAACTAGTGCCATGAACGACAATTCTTCACTTTCGTATTTCGTCACTAGAAGATGAAAATAATTAAAATATGTTATTTATATTGCCCCAAGTGTGCGTTGATCTCAAAACGATCACACTACCCACAACCATTTTATTATTGCGTTTCATGGACCACACTATATATTTTGTCATGAGCTTGGACTTTTTGTTAGTTATGCAAATTACAGAATGCCCTTCCGTTGATGTTTTTGGATGCAGTTTTCATTCTCACTCTATTCTCTCTGATATTGTAGATATGCATTTGGCGAAGGTACTTTAGATTAGGTGGTCCTTCGGTTCATTTTCCCCTTTCTGCATTTTGCAAAACAATTTTGAATGAAACTTGTATAACTTCATAGACGTACCTAAGTGTCCTTACAAGTACACGTACTGTATATATTGGATATTAGCCAATATATACAGTAGTGTGCGTGTATATGTATGTATATATGAGTGTATGTACAGAACAAGCCAACCCGTGCGACAACGGGCGCTGCATCAACACTCACGGCAGCTACGAGTGTGAATGTGAACATGGGTTCGTGTTAGATCCCACAGCACAGCATTGTTTAGGTTGGTATATTTATACTTATTCTTTTTTAAAAATTATTAATTTAGGTAAAAAAGGTTTTAAAAAAATTAAATAAATTAAATTTGCTTCACGCTGTATCCCGCAATTTTCGCTTTATGTCAATCAGAATGAATAATAGCATATATTTTATGTGAATGATTTTATGACAAAAACAATAACATAATGCTACTACCTGTGCGCAGACAACCGGCGCGGCTCGTGCTGGCGCCGCGTGGTGGACGGCAAGTGCGAGGCGGCGGCGCCCGCCACGCTGCTGCGCCAGGAGTGCTGCTGCAGCGTGGGGCTCGCCTGGGGCTCCCCCTGCGAGCCCTGCGAGCCCGAACACTGCCCTTGCGCTAAGGGGTTTGCTAAGGTGCGGTAATGAAATGAAAGGAACCTGCTTCAATGCAACTCCTGGAAGACAAAAATTTGCGCGTTAACCACTAATAAAATCCCATATGTCGTGTCAACAGTTTTAAAGAACACTCCTCTTAAAGCCGCGCCTAGTATCAGTATATTGTACCATAGAGTTTCAAGTAGCTACCAGTATCGTGATCATCTGGAAAGCAAGACCAAGTTGACCTTAAAGGAACTGGGGGTCATAGGAAGATGGATACAGTACTTCACGCCAAAACACCGATTGGGCGTGTATAGGGTCTAGGTTCAGCCTCATATGGAGTGATGTTCTCATCTCTTGTCTGGTGCACTCCAATATCACCTTGAACCAATCCAGGGAACACAATGATCTGTGAAAGGCTTGATACTTTGGTTTTGTGTAGAAATATCCCCTCGATGTGTGTTCTCCACCACATATACAGGAAGCGTCTGCGCTCTTTTTACGAGAGTAGCATATAAATTAAAATATTTCAAATCCACACCTAAAGAAATTAATTAAGATACCTCAACAGTTTAGACGTAGAATTTTTTTTTCATTTCACGATATTTATCCATACTGTATTTCGTGTGACGCAGTTACAAATATATAGATACCAATAACGTAAACACATATTACTACAAAAATACTACTAAGTGTTGCCAATCTGCCACTTTTCATTCTCAAAAAACATACTAGGGCGAGAAAGGGATATCTCTCGTTCTTTTTCACGCAATTCAACATCACTGCCATTACCTACGACTCGGATTTCGTGAATGTGGCATGTTCGTGTGCGGCGTGAATTAGGTTAGGTTACGTTATCTCTTTGATAGTTATGTCTGTGTGCGTCATTCTTGACAAATGGTGTTTTATTTTACAACGATAATTATTTTATTAATTATTTTGTTTCAAAAAAAATACTTTTTCATTTTTGGAAGAATCTTTTTGGTTTTAATTAGGATTTTATTAATTAGTTAAAAATGTGATTTCTTTTAAAGTAGTGATGACAAAAACACTCTACAATGGGAGATACAATTTATACAAAAATAAATAATATTTTTTTTATGTTATTTATGTATAATCATAATACTTATTTTGTGACGTGTTCAGTTGGATGGTGCAACGTGTCGCGATGTGGATGAATGTATGCTAGATCCCGAGTTGTGTATCGGGGGACAGTGCGTCAACACGGACGGCTCATATCGGTGCGACTGTCCGCCCGGACTCACCCTGGATGCCACTGGTACGTTTCACAACATTTATATTGAGTATGATGTAAGTTACGAAGACTGAAAGGAGGCGTAATGTGTACGTTGTTTCGGCGTGGACAGGCAACCGCTGCATGGACACGCGGCGCGAGCAGTGCTACGCGGAGTACGCGGGCGGGCGCTGCGCGGGCGCGCTGGCGGCCGTGCGCCGCGCCGTGTGCTGCTGCTCCGCGCTCGGCCGCGCCTGGGGCGACGCGCGCTGCGAGCCGTGCCCCAAGCGGGGCACCGACGCGCACCGCGACCTGTGCGTCGCGGACGCGACCGGCCCCGCCGCCTGGGGGCGCCCCGGCGCCGGGGGCGGCAACCGCACCGACATCTGGGGCGGCGGAGGCGATATGGGCGGCGGCTTAGGCGAATGGGACGTAGACTCACATTCGTTGTGGGGTAACGACACGGGCTTGGGCGTCCTGCCTGGCGTGGGCGGCCCCGCCCTAGTGCCGGGACAAATGGAGGTCAACGAATGTGCCGCATTCCCTGGACTGTGTGGGCCCGGAAGGTGCAAGAATATGTTGGGGACGTTCACTTGTGAATGTTTTCCGGGATATGAAAAGGTTGGTTGTTTTAATTGTTTTTTTGATGGATAAATTTAATTCTGTTTTAAATGAACAATTTATTTAATTTTTTATTTCAAAGTCTTTACTAAGTGTTGTGTAGTCATTGTATATGCTTTTTTGACATTATATATAACTTACACCTTTACACTATTTGTCATCGGCCAATACGTACATCAATTGAACAATCCTGATTTTTAAAATATCGTAATAGCTTAAAGCAACTAGTATGCTACAAAAATTTTATCAATATACGCCTAAGTGACTGACTTAATTTGTTTAAGAGAAATACAGTAACAAAAATACATACAAAAGCCCAGCACAGTATAGTAAAAAATAATGATATATAAGATGAACTAAATATCATTTTGATCAGGACTCTAAGAACCACACGTGCGTGGACGTGAACGAGTGTGAGATAGTGGACGAGGTGTGCGGCGCGGGCGAGTGCCGCAATACGGAGGGAAGCTTCACGTGCAGATGTAACGCCGGATATACCAACGACGATCTATCTAAAGTTTGTGTTGGTGAGTTTCGATATTCTTATTTTAATAACTAATGTTTTGAAAAAATACCTCTGTAATGCAATGCAAGAGATGAAATATTTATTATTTTAATTTTCTCGCTCTGTTAACGTGGCAAAAAGCGCGGCGTTGAGTTTCGCCACTCAACACGTAATACACCGAGGATTCGGCGGTAAGATGGCAAGATTACCAAAAGTCGTCGTCCCGCAGACGTGAACGAGTGCGCGGAGAACCCGTCGCTGTGCCGCGGCGGGCGCTGCGTCAACGCGCCGGGCTCGTTCCGCTGCGAGTGCGCGCCCGGCATGGAGCTCGCGCCCGACCGCCTCTCCTGCAAGGACGTGGACGAGTGCTCCATCACCTCGGGCATATGCAGCAACGGCGCCTGCGAGAACCTGATGGGCACGTACCAGTGCGTGTGCGACGAGGGCTACGCGCAGTCCACCGTCAAGTCGCACTGCGAGGACATCGACGAGTGCGCGGACGACCCCACGCGCTGCCAGCACGACTGCGTCAACACGCCGGGCTCCTACCACTGCACTTGCAAGTGAGTGCTCTACTACAGAATCTCAGAGAATTAAATAGTGGGTTAGATTTAGATTCTATCCTATATATCCTTGATATTTGTGGCAGGGACGGCTGGCACCTGCGCGCGGACGGGCGCACGTGCCGCGACGTGGACGAGTGCGCGGCGGGCGCGCGCGTGTGCGGCGGCGGCGCGTGCCGCAACACGCCCGGCGCCTACCTGTGCGAGTGCGGCGAGGGGCTGCTGCCCGCGCCCGACGGCAAGCCCACCTGCCTCGACGTCGACGAGTGCCAGGACGTGAGTGTCTATGCGGAGGATAAAATAAGTTTATAAGCTCTTACGATATAAATAAATCTACAAAAAGAAATTCATTTCTTTGTGCTTAGCTTAGTGCACTAAGTTCGTTTGCTAGTTATATCAATATTTAACTTAACTTTGTCTCACGCTGTATCCCTAAGATGATTTTGTGTTCTCTGCATACCTCTTCCGCCTCCTCTGCTATCATCATACATGTCCTCAGGGGAGTTCTCATGCCATTTACATGCCTTCCTCCAGTATCTCTGATATTGTGTTTTCGAAGGTCAACCGAGGTCTCCCCCTACCTCTCTTACCGCTCACTTCTCCAACATAAATCTTTCATGTCATTTTTTCAACACTCATTCCTTCGACGTGCCCAAACCAGCTGAGCACGTTCCTTTTTATTCTCACCGTAATATCCTTGCTAGTACCAACTATTCTGTGCATCTCTTCATTACAGATTCGTTCAGATAAACTGACTCCGCATATCTACAGCATTCATCTTACCTGCATTATTCTTTTGTAATACCCACGTTTCTCTGCCATATAACAGCGTAGGTAAACGCGCAGCTGTGTTTGCGTTTTGCCGTTTCATAAACGCAGTTAAGGCACCATTAACTCTATTACTGGCAGAAATACGCCTTTCTGCATCCGTAGATACGATACGAAATATCGTCCACCTCTATTGAATGTACTCTTTAAGTATAACACTTCATTCACTTGTTTTTATATGTTACCATTTATTCTGATCTTATATTTTGTCATTTCTTTCATAGACTAGAACTTTTGTAGTTATATCAATTTTAGAAATAATTGTACATAATAATACTAGTGCTTCTCTTTTCTAGATCCCAGACCTCTGTGGAGCCGGCGAGTGTCGTAACACAATAGGAAGTTTCGTATGTCGCTGTTCGGACGGATACAGTGTGAAGCCGGAGCAGGGCCCTGCATGTACTGACGACGATGAATGCGAACTTGGCACCTGCGACTGTCATCCTGCTGCTGACTGTATTAATTTACCGGTTAGCTTTTTTTGTAGTCGTGCAATATTCTTAATGTGTAGCTGATATGATCCTAATTTAATTTTAGTAGCATGAGGGTTTTTCTCATACCGGCGTAGAAAACACACACTAACATAAAGCAACTTGAACTTGAACACTCCGTTGCCCACTTTGCCCCCACCGTTTGACCACGACCGATGCAAGCAGGGCTCGTTCCAATGCCGCTGCCGCGACGGCTGGCGCGGCGACGGCGCGGAGTGCGAGGACGTGGACGAGTGCCTCACCAACAACGGCGGCTGCCACCCGCGCGCCGCGTGCCGCAACGCGGACGGCTCCTACGCGTGCCTGTGCGACACCGGCTACAGGGGCGACGGGTACGCCTGCGCCGACATCGACGAGTGCGCCAACGACCCCACGCTGTGCGAGAACGGCCACTGCGGCAACGCGCCCGGCGGCTACGAGTGCGAGTGCGACGTCGGCTTCGCCAAGGCGGCCGACGGCAAGTCTTGTTTGGGTGAGCGACACTTTGTTTATACCACAAACGTCCATCTATAACGTATACCTTAGTAACACATGCTACGCCTCGCAGACATGGACGAGTGCGCGACGTTCGACAACGTGTGCGTGTTCGGGCGCTGCGTCAACACCTACGGCATGTTCAAGTGCATCTGCGACAAGGGGTTCCAGTCCGACAGCGTCGATGACTGTGAGCTATTATATTTATTTGATACTCGTGTTATGTACTTACCTATTGTATTTATTGTAGCTAATGTTTAAAATTTCTTAATTCAGATAGTCGCTAAGTGGTTTTATTAAGTTGTCCTGAGTGAAAAAAAATTGGTAAATGAATGTAATACTTACAAAGCTTATTCCACATAATGACAATTGCGTTAATATAAAATTGAGATTTACTACTTTTGCCATTGAATTATTAATTTGTAAGTTTTTGATATCACAAGTAATTTCTTTTATTACGTGCTACGCGCAGTGATGCCGGGCTTCAATTGCACGGACGTGGACGAGTGCAAGTCCCCGCAGTCGTGCCAGTACGGCACGTGCGTCAACACGCAGGGCTCCTACATCTGCCGCTGCCCTCCCAACTACGAGCTGGTCTCTGATGGAACTGCTTGCTTTGGTATGTTTATATAACTGATGTTCATCTAAAGAATCTAAAAAATATATTCATCTAATAAAAAAGCATTTAAAAATCAATTTTCTGATAACAGATTCTAGAAAGGCTCGCTGCTACAGCAAAGTGGATCTGCGATCGGGAACTGAACAGTGTCGTGACAGTGATGAGTTGTCAGAGGATGGTACTATGGCAGCTTGTTGTTGTTCTGTCGGTTCGTATTCTTCTCTACTTATTATGGTTTAACCGTTCAAATATGAAATATTATCTACGTTATTTTAAATTAAAATATGTGATGATAATTAGTGTTAATACACTATTAACAGTAGACTGTTTATTTTCGAGTATATTATTACAAACATGTCCATGTAGGTGCTGCTTGGGGTAATTACTGCGACCTCTGTCCCGAGCCTGGCTCGGAAGCGTACAGACAATTGTGTCCCGGTGGACCCGGGTATCAACCTGTATTGGAACCCGTAAGTATTATTGAACGTTTTGTTGAATTGTTTAAAATGATGTCCGTCATTCGTTATGCTATACATAACAAGTATATTCCTTAGTTCCATATTAATATAAGTGTTATTAGTTTAGCTGGAATAATACCAATACAGATTTTTACTTTTTTTAAAGTATTATTCCACATTAAGCCTAAAATTTGTGATACATTTTAAGTACAGTAATTTTCCGATACATTGGAATATATTTATACTACGATAGTAGTAAAGGGTTACTTTAATAAAACAAGGCCAGGTAGAAGCAGTAGTTTTTGGCTTTCTGTTCTGTATCTCGTTAGACGGTACATAAACAATGTGGTAGAGACCAGACACTTATTTTTGAAGGAAACGTAGTTTTTATGTCACGAATTAAACTTATATAAAAAAAATATTTAATTGTGATTTTAAAAATATTAATACATAGTGGTGAGACGGATGGTTTTTTTATAAAGAAAGGTCGTTAAGACAGGACAATGACTAATGTGTTTGCGTCGTCGGCAGCCGTCGTACGTGGTGACGCTGGCGGACATCGACGAGTGCGCGCAGCACGCGGCGCTGTGCGCGCACGGCACGTGCACCAACACGTTCGGCTCCTTCGTGTGCACGTGCGGTGCCGGCTGGGCACTCGCGGGCGAGCGCTGCGAGGACGTGGACGAGTGCGCGCGCGACGTGTGCGGGCCCGGCGTGTGCCGCAACCTGCCCGGCTCCTACGTGTGCCTCTGCCCCGAGGGGTACGTCGCGATGCCCAACGGAAGTGAGTGTGCACGTGCAACATATCATCATTTATATTATAGTAATATCATCTATATAATAGCATGGGATATTCTCTTTAAAAGTAAAATTATTACGTAAAACGCGAAGCGCGAGTCGGGCTCGCCCACTGCTAGTTTCGTGCAAAAATTGGAGGTCTGGTGCTTATTCTGAAATTCTGGCTTAGCTTAGCCAGAGCCCTTTCATCTGATACCTTACTTGAACAAGGGGCTTTAATACCGAATTTTGCCCCCTTTTAAGGCATTTTTTTTAAATAATTTAACCACAAATGTATAGTTTTAATATTTTCCCCTGAACTAGTACTACCTGTAGATGCTAGCTGCTATAATTCTAGGTCAACCGGAAGTAGTAATGGTTTGAATTTCAAGTAGATATCAAAAGTACGGAACCCTTAAAAAAAAAGGATGATTATTGATGTCATATTTTTATTAATGTAATTAACACACGTGAAAAATAAAAATAAAGAAAATACTGTACCGTTACAGAGGAATGCGTGGACGTCCGCCAACGACAGTGTTATATGGAATGGGACGCGGAGCTGGAGCAGTGTGCAGCGGCAGTGGGCGTCCCGCAGACCAAGTACCTGTGCTGCTGCTCCGTGGGCCGCGCCTGGGGAGCGCCCTGCGAGGCCTGCCCTGATAAAGGGTCTCCTGAACATATTGCCCTGTGTGGGGAGAAGCCTGGGGAGTATATCAACCCTATGACCAATGAGACGAAGCCTATTGACGAGTGTGATATCATGCCGCAACTGTGCAAGCCTGGTACTTGTCACGATACGCCTACCGGATTCCAGTGTGGTTGTGATCATGGGTAAGTAATCATATTTTTAAATAATTTAGAAATTGTGCTTTTTTGGATGATTTAAATATTTTATCAAAAGATGTAAAGATAAAAGTGGTAGTATGTCACGAATATGAAAAATGTGCTGTATGTGGGATACAGCGTGAAGCTGATTTAATTTAAGTTTCTGTTATCAATGGATTTAGATTCGATTCTCTCGGGCGGGATAAATTTGTGACTGTGGCTAGGTATAATGCATAACGGGCATTATGTTCATGCGTTAATCTCCCGAAAATTTCATTATATCAACTTGGTAACATGGTGATGATGAAAATTTCATTATATCAAATTGGTAACATGGTGATGGTGACCTGGACCAAAGGGTCCAGGTCACCATCATATATTAATATGAAGAGACTGAATGATTTATTTGTGTATAAATTAAATATTTTATGCCCCAAAATAATAGTTAAAAATGATTGCACCGCGCTGCTCAACTGCGCTTCTAGCGTTTTAATTTAGGACATCACATTCAATGCTTATAAAGGAATATTTTTAATAATATTAATTTATAAACATTGCAGGTGATTGTCCTAAATTACTATTTAGCTTGTCAATTATGAATACACAAAGTACTTCTGCGACAGATACGAGCACGACAACACGTCGCACCTGTGCCGCGACGTGGACGAGTGCTCGTGGCGGCCGGCCGTGTGCCGCGGCCTGGCGCAGTGCGCCAACGCGCCCGGCGGCTACGAGTGCCGCTGCCCGCCCGGGTACCGCCTCGGCGCCGCCGCCGACGAGTGCGAGGACGTGGACGAGTGCGCCGACCGCCGCCTCTGCGAGCACGGCGACTGTCGCAACACGGTCGGCTCCTACAGGTATTCTGTGTAGTCAAGGCGTTCAAATAAAAGACTATTACGTTACAAGTTTAGAATAAACAATAACTTAAACACTACACAGATGCGAGTGCAAGCCCGGCTACACTCTCCGCGACGGCGCGTGCCGCGACGTGGACGAGTGCTCGCGGCCGCGCCCGCTGTGCCGGAACGGCACCTGCGAGAACGTGCCCGGCTCCTACGTGTGCCACTGCGACGAGGGGTTCAAGCCTGGCGCCAATAATGATTGTATTGGTGAGTTTAGTTGTTATTATATTTGTACGATTTGTATGATTATAAAGTGCTACATTGGTTTTTTGTCAGTGTGTGAGTTTTCAGGTGTTGTAGTGCTATCTCAATAATATATCTCAAAAAAATATTAAATCATCTTCACGCTATAGACAAAGGGAACACATAGTGTTATGACACTGTTCCCCACTCACACAGTGTCTAAAATTGTTTTGTTAATAATTTAAAGATACAGAGCAAATGATGATAATATATAAACATTTTGTAATGATTTTTTTATTGTATTTTATATTCATATCAAAATAAAATATGTTTCCTCCTACCTTATACCTACCTAAAACACATATTGTGGGGCCAGTCGTCGCGCGGGAGCGTAGTGTGCGACTGTAAACGTAGCGTTTGGTTAATTGGTTGTGGGTTCGTTCCAACGGAATGAAATATTAACTTAAATGTTGCAATTCGCAGACGTGAACGAGTGCCGCGAGGGCGGCGTGGTGTGCCGCAACGGGCGCTGCCGCAACACGGCGGGCTCGTTCCGCTGCGAGTGCTCGGGCGGGTACGCGCTGGACGCGGACGCGCGCAACTGCCGCGACGTGGACGAGTGCGCCGAGCTGCCGGCGCCGTGCGGGCCCGAGGGCGCGCCCGTGTGCACCAACACCAACGGCGGCTACGAGTGCGCGTGCGGGCCCGGCTGGCGCCTCGCGGGCCGCCGCTGCGTGGACCGCGACGAGTGCCGCGAGCTGCAGCACGTGTGCGCCGGGGGAGAGTGCCACAACTTCAATGGAGGGTAAGGCGAACATTTAAATAATTCAAATGTCATCTCCTCTGGTGGGATTCGTACCAACAAGCGGGCAACTGTAAAAGCTGTTGCGTTTACTTGTACGCCTGCAGCATTACTGACCTCAGAATAATAACAATAAATCAATTTAACTAATAATTAAAATAAGAAAAATATACAATAGCAGGACATAACGTTAGAAACAGAAACAAAGTATGCATAGTAATAAAAAAAAATAAAGAAATATTTTTTTTCGTATTTCAGTTATCGCTGTGATTGCCCCTCGGGTTGGAGGTTCGACGAAGCGGCTGCGGTGTGTGTCGACGAACGAAAGGAGCTCTGCTACGACGAGTGGGACGCGGGCAGGTGTCATAAAGCGAGGCCTCTGCAGCTTAGCAGGTCTGAGTGCTGCTGCTCTGAAGGTAATGATATTTTCTTTTTGTGGTTATTTTTGTTTTTATTATTTATTCATAATGTTATTTAGAATAAAAGTTGTAAATTGATGATTTCATATTTTTTTATTAAACGATTGCACTGCCAAAGGATTTTTTAGATTCCTTCTCAATATTTATTGTATGTAGTGTATTAATACTATATTAGTATTACTATATTACTCGGCACGAGTCAAAATCGCACATGTATCTATTTCCACAATTCAATGTTTTGACGCAATATACGCATAATTTCAAGTTACTTATATAGTTTGTAACCTTGCCCCCCAGGTGCAGCGTGGGGCCGCTACTGCTCGCACTGCCCGTCCCCGTCGTCGGCGGAGTTCCTGCGCGTGTGCCAGGGCGGCATGGGACGCCCCAACCTCACGCAGGACCTGGACGAGTGCCGCGTGCGCCCCTCCCTGTGCCGCGGCGGCCGCTGCGTCAACACCGACGGCTCCTACCGCTGCGAGTGTCCCCCCGGATACGTGCTGGACGCGACCGGGGACGCCTGCGTGGACGCGGACGAGTGCGCCGCCGACCCCAGGCTGTGCGGGAACGGCACCTGCACCAACACGCCTGGGGGCTACGAGTGCCGATGCAACGCCGGGTTTACTCAAGGGCCGGAGCAAACGTGCGTCGATATAGACGAGTGTAAGGAGGGACGGGCCATGTGTTCGTTCAGATGCCACAACACGCCAGGATCGTTCCGTTGCACGTGTCCGTTCGGCTATCGCCTGGCGCCCGACGGCGTGCACTGTCGCGATGTGGACGAGTGCGCTGACACAGCGCATCCGGTGTGTCGGCACGCCTGTGAAAATGTCGTTGGTTCATACGTCTGCAAGTGTCCTGAAGGTATAGTATTGATTCTTTACAATTTATCATGTTATTAATGAATAACCTGTGATATTTTCAACATTCCATAATTCTTTTAATAGTCTTATATATTTTATTAATTATTGTACAACCTTGACAATATCAATTTCCTTAGCAAAAATACTACTTTTTGTTAAAAGTGTAAGCTCACAATTAAATAATCGTATGATATGGCGTTTGCAGGCTACCGTCGCACGGCGGCGCCGCACGACGCGCCGGACGCGTGCGAGGACGTGGACGAGTGCGCGGCGCGCGACGCGGGCGCGGGCGAGGCGCGGTGCGCGCCCGGCGTGTGCATCAACACGGACGGCGGGTTCCTGTGCGACTGCGACGCCGGCTACGAGCCCAGCGAGGACGGCCGCGCTTGTATCGGTGGGTACTACACGACGTGCTGGCCGCTCTGCAGCACGTAGCTCTGCATGCTCACCGCGACGTATGATTGCAGACCGCCGCACGGGGCAGTGCCACCGCTCGCTGGTGGCGGGCCAGTGCGTGCCGGAGCCGTGGCCGCGCGCGCCCGCCAGCACGCCCGCGCCGCCCACGCAGCTCACCAAGTCAGACACTTTTGTTTATATCTCATGTTTTATTTTATTATGTAGGTATTGACGAAACGAGACGGTCACAATATCGCAGCGGGACTGTGACTGTAAATACGATAATCGTAGTGCAATCTCTTTGATTCTTTGAAGGACTGCATGATCTTCATTTTCCCTCTCTGGCACGACAGAACTTGGTGTTAAGTTTCGACACTCAATGTCGAGTGAAAAGTGGAAAACAGGATTTCTGGAAAGTAGGTTCCCGGTTATAAATGTGTATCAATTACTGGATGAAAATATATTGTAAGGCCGGTGACGGTTATAAGTTTGATTCTACTCAAGGCAATGAATTATTTTTTAAAAAATACTAAATAAAAATACACTATTATTATATCCGTTTCATTTTAAGTAGTCGATTTATAAATAAATGAACTTTCCAGAGCACAATGTTGTTGTACACTGGGCGTCGCCTGGGGACCTGAATGTGAACTATGTCCCGCACCAGGAAGTCCTGAACGTATACAACTCTGCGTTCGTTCTCCGCTGATACCAGGTGGTGGTATAGGCGGGGGCGTCATTGGCGGGGGCATGATAGGTGGTGGTGATTCCAGTCTGTTACCAGATATATATGGTGATGTGGACGAATGTGCCGCCATGCCGGAACTCTGTGCGCCTGGACGATGTGTTAATACTATTGGGAGGTTAGTGTTTAGGTTAAATAGCTGGTTTACATTATTTACAGTACATTATTTAAAAATGATCTGAGGAATTGAGCTGATAATGATTTGATATAGTTTCCGCTGCGTGTGCGGGCGCGGCTACAAGGCGGCGGGCGACGTGTGCCTCGACGTGGACGAGTGCCTGGCGCGGCCGGGCCCCTGCGACCAGCTGTGCCGCAACACGGACGGGTCCTACCAGTGCGTGTGCCGCGTCGGCTACGAGCTGGACGAGGACGGGGCCAACTGCCGCGACGTGGACGAGTGCGCGCGCGGCTCGCACACCTGCCAGCAGACCTGCACCAACACCGAGGGCTCCTTCGAGTGCGACTGCAATGAAGGCTACGAGAAACGCGGTGATGCGTGTGTTGGTGAGTGGTGATATGGTTTTTTTTCCATTTTATAGTGTATTCCGTATAAAGTAGGGCATTTAAACCTAGTGTTAAAAGACAGAGTGAATACGACTTTATTTTCTGAATTTCAAAATATTGCGTGTTAAGTACACGCAAGCAAAAGCACATAGCAAGGCGTTAAAATAATTTACGTTATAATTACTTTATTTTGCTTCATATTTTATCCTCAGACAAAACTGCCTCTGCATACCTCTTTAGGCTAGTTCACTGTGCATTGCCCTCATTTGCCCTCGTGCTTTTAACGTAACCTGCCTCCAGTATCATCAATACTGTGTTTTCGAAGGTACACCGAGGTCTGCTACATTCTAAACAATATGAAAACGTCAGTCTCAACGACATTCCCACCGTGAGTTAGTACCTGTCATTCTGCTCATAAGACATACACATTGCGGCTAAGCTAAGCTAAACTGAATCTGCATACCCTACGATAAGATCACATTTCCACTGTATCCCATTAATTTTTGCCTCCACATTTGTGTTATAGTAAATATACAATTTGTGTAGATATCAACGAGTGCCACGAAGAGGGCCTGTGCCCGCCGCCCGGCAAGTGCGTAAACCTGCTGGGCTCGTACCGCTGCGTGTGTCCGCGCGGGTTCCGCCTCGACCTGTCCTCCACGCGCTGCCTCGACCGCGACGAGTGCGCCGAAGGGCTGTGCCAGGCGCCGTGCCGCAACCGCGCGGGCGGCTACCGCTGCGAGTGCCCGCCGGGCAGCGCGCGCGCGCCCGACGGCGGCTGCACGCCGACTGACGCGTGCGCGCCCGCGCCGTGCGGCGCCGCGCCGTGCTTCCCGCTGGGCGGCGCGTACCGCTGCGGCTGCCCGGCCGGCTACGGCTGGGACGCGGCGCACGCCGTGTGCCTGCAGCTGGCGGGCGGCTGCGCGGCGGCCAGCTGCCTGTTCGGCTGCCAGGCGCTGGGCGACAGCTACCAGTGCGGCTGCCCGTCCGGCTACCAGCTGGTGGGCGCGGGCCACTGCCTCACGGCGCTGGACGGCGCGCTGGCGCCCGACGACATCGGCGCCGCGCCCGTCTTCCCGCTGCAGGACCAGTACCGCCTCGGGGGCACTGATCTGATTTCCACTGAGGGATGCTTCAGTTGCAAGGTACTATCAGTTGTTGTTTGTTTTTTTTTGTTATTTAACACATGTTTTTTAAACATATGTGTTTTAAGAATAGGAAACTACGGTTGTGGCATTATCATAACAGTAACATGACTTCATTGTTCATCTTCTTCAAATTTTCAGATGAACGGACGTCGGCGAAGAACTCCCGAAGAAGGTATAATCTATGCGAACGGAACGACCATAGTCAGAAAACGCAGAAGACGTAGCAGAAGTAAGTATTTCATTGCACAATTTAAAATACATATTACTTTAAACCAAATATTCGTTTATATGCTGAGCAACCAATAATCTGCCAGGCTAAAGTGCAAAAATGCTAAATAGGCAAAAGTTGTTGGGAGAAACAAATTTGGTCTTGAAGGTCAAAAGAGGGAATTCTAAGTTCGGCCGAATACGATAAGATCAGCTGAATGCGGCATATTCGTTGCATTTTTCTAAATAATTAAATATGAATGTATATATTATCCAGGACGTCGCTCACTCCTGGAACCGGAAGCAGAACTAATAGTAGTGACAGCAACACCAAAACAAACGTGGGGACGGGCGCCGCTACTGCGCCTGCTCCCCGCTTCGGACACCGGCCGCGCCCACTACCGCGTGGCGTACGGCGACCCCGCCGGGGACTTCGTGCTGTCGCGCCGCGACGGCACGTGGGCACTGCGGCTGAGGAGACATCTACGTAAAGATCAAACACTCGAGAAGCAGTTGGAATTGGAAGCGCGGGTGGTGACGCCCGGCGCGGGCCGCAGTCGTCGCCACGCCGTCGACGCGCCGCCCCCGCTCCGCCTGTACGTGTCGGTGCGCGTGGCGCCGCACGTGCAGCCCCCTTCGCGGTCCACGCGCGACTGACATGTGATTGAGCGATAACGTTGTGTTTTTTTTAAATTGTAACTCACGGCTGCGACTGTTGTATGATTGGTACATGTATATGACGTTATTAAATATTTAACTTTAATGAAAAAATAAAGACAAAGTATATTTTTTATGTTACATTTAAGCATTATTCTAAATATATTCCAAATAAAATATAAATTATATTTTTATATTATTTAAAAAAAGCTAAATAGTAAGTTCATTACCACGTTAATTTAATAACGTCATATACATAGCGATGTTCATATTAATCGATCAAATTTCGATGTTTCGATAAAATCGATGTTTTTTATTATTTCGCGCGTTTCACATCACTGCCATATTAAATTCGAGTTAATTCGCGACGCACTGCCATATTAATATTTTTTATATTTATAAATATATGTATTTGAGAGAGGTTTTGTCTCACTACAGTGTTTAATGGCTTATAACGATTAGGTGGTTTCTATTGAGTATGCGATACGAAGACCGAATTCATTTTTATATATAATTTTTACGCTTTTAATTCACGTCTCAATGGCTTATTTAAAAAAAAAACTACAATTTTTCTTTAAATTTTAAATTGTTTATTTTTGATTACATACAACTAATTAAATTATATAATTTACACAGATTACAATTGATATATGTATTGGTAATTTAATATCGATTTTTTAATCGTCGCATGCTCGAATAGATATCGAATCGTCGTTCGATTCGTAGACAGTATTAATTGTGTGAGATGGATGCATAATACATAGTGTAGATATTACGAACTTAACTAACAACATGCTAATAATAAATATTTTTATTATTATACATACGATTCTAATTACTTTAGTATATTTTTTATTATGGCTACACTTTTTACTTTATATTAAAAAGTTTTTAACTACAGCTGTTCCTTTTTTAATAAAATCGATGTTGTTAGCTAAGTAACGACCTTCCGATTACGATAATCGATTTTTATATTTGTCTCGATTTTATACGATATTTTCACTTCTTTTTATAATATCGCCAGTTTTTAGTGCCAGTGTATAGAATTAAGTCTCGAAATAATGTTTATTTAAAAATTATTTATTTTATATTTCCAACGACAGCGTTTTGGCGTTTCGCAATAGATTTTGTTTTATTTTGTAAATATGTGCATACGAGGATTGATATCCAATATATTGTTCGTTATATAACAATGTTTTAACTTAGATCGTAAGTTGAATTTTTAATTTAAACAAATAAACAAATTTTTAAAAGAATACTTTGTTTTTTATTTTATTTACTTTTTCTTTTTGTTTTATGCATAATATACAATTCTTTATTTTGCCATCTTAAATCATTATTTTATCAGGTGTGAGGGCCTCGGTATTGGAATGTAGGTGTCTATTGTAAAATATATGTAATGTAATGAATCTGTATATAATGGAGAAGTAACCGGTTCATGGCTTATATGGTAGTGGTTCATTCGATGCTATAATTTGCAAGAGCATTGAACTAATAAAAAAAATTTGGGAGCCAATGCGTATTTGTTACATCTAATCAGCGGTGTTAGAATTTTAATAAATTAGTATCACAAAGTAAATGAAAGATTTTTGGGATATGCCTAAAGATTATTTATAAAATCGGCTTCACGCTGAATCCCGCACACAGCAGGGTATGTAGAGGGAACCTTGTGTTAAGACACTCCGTTCCCCACTTTCTGCCGAATTCTGGAGGCATTGTGATGAGTAGCAGAACTCACGCCGCGCTTAACCTAGACACCAGAGCGAAGAAATGGAAATATAAATTAAAGTAAATATTTCATCTCCCCGAGTTGGGATCAAACCCACCACCAAACGATCTTACAGTCACACTTTGTGCCGCTGCGCCATGACTGGCCTCAAGATTATTTATGAAACCATTATATTATGTGGACACTTCCTAATTTGTAACAATTGAGTCACATGTAAATATACCGTCGACAGTGGATAAGGCGATAGAGGTATATTAGCGTTTGGCATTTAGTTTTTGAACTACGTATGTACTTGAAAATTAAAATAAACAAATATAACTACGTAGTACAGAAAAAATGCACATTTATATTTGATATAGCGCGCGACGAATATTTAATATTTTCATTTCTTCGTTCCGGCAACGACGCAAAGCGCGGCGTTGAGTACCGCCACTCAATAGACAGTGCCTCAAGACATCGGTGGAAAATGAAAAACGGAGTGTCGAACCGGAAGCTAAAAACATTAAAATATATTTATAAGTCATGATCCATGATTGACATGAAAAAAGCTATACTCGTGTCGAATACAAACTTACTTTCAAACCGCTAATGATATTTAAATTAAAAAAAAAACATTTTCGATTCTATCAACGCGCTGTCATCTGCCATGTTGTGTTGACTCATCTCCTTTTTTCGAAAACATAATGGCTTCCTTCTTTCTTCTTTCCAAAGGATATCTTGATTGAATGTCACTTACTTAAACTATAAATAATATATATTATAGTTTCAAAAGTGCTCTGTAAAAAGCGACAATGGCGAAAAAAGGTCAGGAGGAGTTTTCATGTGAGATGTTTAGCAACAAGTTCTTCATGCTTTGTGCGGCGGGCGGCGCCGTCGCGTGCGGCAGCACACACACGATACTCACGCCCCTCGACCTGGTCAAGTGCCGGCTCCAGGTCGACCCCGCCAAGTACAAGTCCATATTCAAAGGCTTCTCGATCTCTTGGAGTGAAGGAGGAGCTAACAATTTAGTGAAAGGCTGGGCGCCCACATTTATAGGTTACACCCTTCAAGGGTCAGCCAAATTTGCCGGATACGAGTATTTTAAATATAAATATAGCAGCCTCGTTGATGAAGAAAGTGCATATTTGTATAGAACCTACTTATATTTGGCCGCGGCGGCCTCGGCAGAGTTCGTGGCAGATATATTGTTAGCGCCGTTCGAGGCCGCCAAAGTTAGGATGCAGACCACTCCAGGCTACACATCGCACATGAGGAAGGCGATGCCGCATATGATGTCTACTGAGGGGTTTGGCGTGTTTTACAAAGGCATAATGCCGCTGTGGGGTCGGCAGGTGCCTTACACTATGATGAAGTTTACATCATTCGAGAAAACTGTGGAATATTTGTACTCCAATGTGGTCCCTAAGCCGAGAGACCAGTGCACTAAGGGAGAACAGTTGGTAGTAACGTTCGCGGCGGGCTACATCGCCGGCGTGCTCTGCGCGATCGTGTCGCACCCTTCGGACACCATCGTGTCAAAGCTAAATAAGGATCCGAGCGCTTCAATCGGCGGTATTATATCTGAAGTTGGCATGCTCGGGATCTGGCGCGGTCTGGTGGCTCGTATCATCATGATAGGGACCTTGACAGGTCTACAATGGTTCATCTACGATGCCTTCAAAGTATACACCATGATGCCCAGACCTCCGCCCGCCGAGATGCCGGAGTCTCTCCGGAAGAAGTTAGCTGCGAAGAAATAGTCTATACAATTTATGTAATGATCGTTGTAAAGTTAAAATGTTGTTGTTTTTATTGCAATAAATACACATATTAAATAGTATGTAGTTTTTTTAATGTCCTATCAAGATGTATCTTACAGCAGGTACAACTGGCTGTTCTCTTCCCTTATTAACCCAAGGTTTGCTATGATCAAAATATAAAATAAAATGTATTCAGTTTACAACAGCGGCAGTGTTTTTTTTTAATACAAAAAATTAGTTATTTTGTAGCAATTTATTCGAACAAAATATTTTATATTGATATAACTTTTTTTATGAACCGATTGAAATAAAACAAACACCAAATGTTTAGAGAAGATTGTTAAAATAAAATAGTAAAAGACAATAAAAGACTTTGTTATAAAACTTTTATTCCAGAAAGCAATCACTTACAATTTTATCATATAGACAGCCTACAGACTCCTTAAAATCACGGACGCTGTGTTACAGTCAAAAATACCCAATACCTAGTACGTCCCACTAGCCCCTTCGTCCCATGTGCTCCTGTATCCATTGAAATGTTACGGAGTTCAGTATCAGTGAGTTGTATAATTTTGATGTTTTTGTTGTTAATAAGACAAGCAAAGATTCTCTGATTCTCATGCGCCGTATAATGTTCAAGATACGTGTTGGTGAGGTCAGCGCAGCGCTTTGTCTTGTTACCAGTGTGAGTGGGAAAAAGGAAAATGAACGAGTCGTAAATCGTAAGCGCTGTGAATTTATATACATGTACACGCTCCCAACTTTCATCGAATTGGAGGCGTTGTGTGTAGAGTGGCGATATTCAACAACAGAGCAAAGAAATGAATATAATAAATATTTCTATTCCATAAGTGAAAATCGAACCTTCAGCCTGTCCTTACAGTCGTACACCTGCGCCACGACTGGCCTCTCACATCTTTCACACCTGCATACACAATTTTTTATATAAATCCAATAAGCTATAAAGTTAGATTTGGAAAGGCGTACATGTAAATTGTACCGGTATACGGGCACGTCGTACGGTACCGGTACTTTCCACCGACATTTCCGGTGCGAGCATAGCAGACGTAGCTCGGAGCAGTTCGGCGCGGATAGTTGGATAGTTGCGGCGTGCCTGCGTCCAGGCTGTCCTGCATATTTGGCATCGCAACTATAGCCTCATATGTTGGTATGTCATAAAATGTTTAAATTCCAGGTTTATTCGTTTCTTGTCGATATGCGATATGTAATAGGTTATTTTATGCGTGAAGCGGGGTAGGTAGGGTGCTAAGACACTCCGCTTCCCCACTTCTGTTCAATTTTAGAGCCTAAAATTTAAATATTTGATTTTCTTGTGTAGAAATCGAACTCACAACTTGCCGTGCAGTGCCACGCCTGTGTTATGACGAATGGCATCTAAATTTTATTTTAAGATATTTGTACGCTGATTCAAGTGGAATTCGGGATAATAAAATAAAATCAACGTTTTATAGAGATGTGAAGATAAATGAATACATAAAAATTAGAAAAATTAATAACAGTATGTTGCCTAAGCTGTATAACGTATTTATAAAATAAACTGTTTAAATTGAACAAATTATTTTGGTAAATAATAATAAAATTGTAAGCCGAGCTATATTCTAAATTCCTATATAGATTTTTAATCTGACAAACACAACAACTACTAGAAAACAACAAAAAATAAATGTTTCAGCTGCAATTAAATTTGCTAGCGAGCTGTAAGTTGTGAACTAAATTACTTTCCCGAATTAAGCAATATTTACAAGACAAAATATGTAAGTACATAACTTACACGACTTACGGCATTCAACAACAAACTCGTATAACGGCGGGACACCCTATAACGCGTAGTAACCTTTAAGAAAGCGACGATATTAACTCTTGTCCCTTTCTGGGACAGTAATAACAGTAATATGGGGACTTATCCTTACGTTTTGTCCCGGACCCGGTACCCTAAGGTTTGACCTTGGATAGGGGCTCAGTGTTTTATAAGTGGCCCCCGTTACAGATACTTACCCATTACCCATTTAACATAATCTTGGATTTGTTTCGGGGCACTACGGGGTCACTACGGGTGGGTTACGTTTGAGTGGACCCTTTTTGGTGGTCATTATGCGTTGTAGCGATGGATGTTGGTAGAGTAAATAAGTTATAGTTTTGGGTAAATAATATTTGAATTTATAAAAAAAAAGGTTAGTTTATATGTATTTAGGTTTATATGTACTTTATCAACTAAACTAGTTGTCGCTCGTAACTTTGCTTAAGTAGATAGACGTAAAATAGAAAATCGTGGTTTTTCGCGTTCCCGTAGGTATTTTCAGTCAAATCTTCTCTTAGTTCCTTAGCCATATTTCAACTTTCAAATTCTAGCAGTTTAGTCTTTAGTGAGTCTCTCAGTAAAAAGCCGTTTCTATATAGTTGTATATATTTTCCACAAAAAAAAAAAAACTGATTTACCTACTACTGAAAGAGGAAAATAAAACCCGCCGTTCTCCAGAAACGTCTAAATCAGTATTTTTTTTTATTTTTTTTATTTGAACTAAATCGATTACGTTCCAACATTTTAATATTTGTATTTTTATCCGTTTGGATACTCTACAATGGCTATTGACTTTATTTTTATATACCTTTTAAATTAATTAATTAAGGAAAGCGAAATTAACTTTTTAATAGTTTCGGGTCTTGGGATGAGATTATAAATCGTAAAACCCTATCTCGTATAGAAATGTACTTAAAACTAACTGCTTTTTTATGTTATTATATGAATTTAGTGGCCAATTAACCGATTATGATGACTAGACGCTCACGAAATGACTAAGCATTTATTTTTAAAATCTAAAAGCATATTTGTAACCATTTTATGAGATTTTTTGGCGGAGGGAACCTGGGAACCTAGTATCATGATACTCTGTTGCCTTTAAGATACTTCTCTTAGAATTTTGAAGACATTGCGTGTAAAGAAGCGGAAGTCAACGCCGTGTTTTGCCTCGTTACCAGAACAAGGAAATGTAAAATACAAAATATTTAATTTACTCGTAAGGGAATCGATATCGTAAAAGTTGTGCGATCCATGGAGAAGGGAGGCTCTTAACACTGGATTCGGTCTACGTACACTAAAATTGCATATTGTATACGACACGATTTAATTTTTTAAAAATTTTCCTTCTTATTTACGTATAGACCACGATAATTGCACCTCCATGTAGGTACATAAGTCACCAAAAACACTATTCTATTCTGTAAATATTTAATTATTTAACCATATTGAAAGCTTATTAGGACATTTAATGTTTTTAAGCTTCACCTAAAAAATGACAGAAGTAGAGAAGACCTTGGGTTCACCTTCGAGAACATAGTATCGATTAATGGAGGAGAGTCACCTAAAATGCATGAGAGCCCCAAAGAGAAATGCGGAGAAATTTTAAGTATATAAAACGTGAAGCAAAAATCATCTCCTGCATACAGTGAAGGTGAAATGAAGACTAATAACATTCAGCTGACAACTTTAAAAAAATATCAATTCCGTCAGTAAATTAAATCTAATTTGTAATTTTATTAATGCCTTAGTTACATTGTTCCCCCACATCCCTGCCTAATATACTATTAACATATATACAACATACATTATATCGTCAAACAACAAACAGTTTGTAATTAAATAATTAAATTCATGATTTGCTCTAAATCTATTCGTTAATAATACATTTGAAATCTGAATTAACTTTAAATCTGTATAGAATGTAATACTATCGGGGCTCTGTCACTATGTGTTCAACGGAGCAGTGCCCACGGGTGCAGGATCAAATATTTTTAATTTTTTTTAAGAGAGTTCATGACGGATAGACGTCCACTCTTTAAGGGCCAACACTAAAAGCGTGGAGTAGTACTGTTAATTCATTTTAATGTGCACTATAAAAACAACGTAAATGTTCCTTAATGTTATTTAAAATAATCAGCTTCACGCTGTATTTCGCACGCAGCAGGATAGGTAGAGGGAACCTAGTGTTAACTCCGTTATCCACTTTCCGCCGAGTTCTAGAGGCATTGCGTGTTGAGTGGCGGAACTCGAAATGAAAATATAAATGTAAATGAATTATTTATTTAATAATTCATTTCCTCGAGTGGGGATCGAACCCACAACCAGTCGAGTTTACAGTCACACTTTGTGGCCCTGCACCACGACTGGCTTCATGTTGATATTAATTGAATATTCTGTTTTTATTACCAACATTACTTTGTATTTTTTTTAATTATAATACATTTTTAATTTAAATTTCTTACTTGTTATGTTCGTTTCAATAAAAAGAATGGATTTAGATAGATACCGCTGTTTTACTGTGATCTGAAAAAGATAAGTTATCTAAATATACGGCCTATGAGGTAGATCCCATGCAGGAAGTCGATGTGACTATCATCAGGTATCAGGTTCATCACTCTGGATAGCTAGTCACTGACTCCCTTTAACCATTTCCCATCATCAAAAGGGGTTGGTTCGGTTATATAGAATTGTTTAAAAATGTAGAACAATTTTTAATAAAAATAAATTAGATTCACTATAATTGATGGAAGAGCCGTATAGAAGTATAATGCAAATATATAATATAAGAACATGTAACGTACACTAGTATGTATGAATGTTTTGTAGCGGCGTTGAGTTCTGCTACTCTACACGCAAAACGGAAAACGGAATTCTGAACAGACAGTGTCTTAATAATACCAGATTCCCTTTGCCTACGCTGCTATGTGCGACATATAGCTTGAAGCGAAAAGAAAAGGAAGAAAGAGTATTTTGATAAACGAAAGAAATATAAATAAGTCAAAACTAAAGGCCAGCAACGCACCTGTAGCTCCTTTGGTGTTGTACGAAGTCGCGGCGATGATCACTTACCATCAGGTGACCCACATGCTCATTTACCAGATGCACCTTGTCTTTTTCCATAAAAAACTGAACATCTTTCATTTTGTTTTATTCTTGTTATCAGATAATAAGTACAAGAAGCAAATGTGCGATTATTAAAAAAAATATGACCCACATATGTATCTGTATATAGATTCTTCAGGGATTCCTTCATCAGGTCATGACTTGGTGTCAATGAAAACTCCTCGGTTAATATACTTTATAAAAGACGAAGATATTGACGTATATACTTAAAATATTCATATAGACGTCGAAAAATACAACCTCCTATTTTTTTTTGAAAACATTTTAAAAATGTAAATAAATCTAACGATAATAAAACAAAACATTATTATTATTTAAATACTAGTATAAATTATAATATTTACTATATATATTTTTTAGTTCATATAAAAATATATTTTATATATTGCTATCAATCCGAACGCGGCTTCGTCCGCTTTAACTTATTATTATATTATAACCAAATTATAAAAAAACTTAAACGAAATTTTAGCCTATACAAATGATTGATTTTGATACATAAGCTATATTACTGTAAAGTTTTATCTAAATCCATTTTGTAGTTTTTGTGTAAAAGTGGAACAAACATCCATCTTCTCAAACTTTCACACATTAATAGGATCACAAGTTAGGTCAATTGAGAATTATAAACATTTTATTGATCGGAATCGAATTGATAAATATCGTCTTAATTTCGCTAAAATATTATCAACAGACTTATCTATACAGTTCTTAGAATGTAGTTATATAATTCAGGATCTTGAGCACATGACGAGGTGGCCGAGTGGTTAAGGCGTTGGACTGCTAATCCAATGTGCTCTGCACGCGTGGGTTCGAATCCCATCCTCGTCGATTTTTTTATACCTTATAATATATTTGTACATTTTTATTTGTACATTTTTTATGTAATTTTTTTTAATATATAATTTTTTTTAATAAATTACATAGTATGATTTATATTTTTCAAAGTGAACAATCTAAACAGTGGGAACGGAAATGTTTCAATGGAAACTAAGTGTCTTAACACTATGTTCCCAGAGTTCCTTTGCCCTCTGTGCGCGATACTGCGTGAAGTTAAAAAAAACAATTAAAACTGTTTATTATCAAAATCAATGATAATTAATTTTTATCATTAAACACTTTGTTACAAAAGATAAGATTCCATTTAAATTTGTGTTATGGCTTTATGTCGAGAGGCAGAGGTTTGAAAACATAAAAAATAACCGGTTTACACAAATAGTATGTTGATGCCTCCGTTATTAGTTGATGTGTATAAATTTAAAATTTTTGTTCTTTTTCTTATATAAAGAAAAAGAGGCCAATCGCGGCGCAGGCAAGTGCCACTGTAAAATCGACTGGTTGTGGGTTCGATCTCCATTTAAGGAAATTAAGTATTTACTTATATTTACATTTTCATTTCTTCGCACTGATGTCAAGGCAAAGCGCGGCGTTGATTTCAGACACGCAGAATGTCTCCAGAACTTGGCGGAAAATGGAGAACGTTTTGTTTTAACAGTAGGTTCACTCTGCCTACATTGCTGTGTGCGGAATACAGTGTGATGCTAATTGTGTTGATTCAAATAGAATCAATACAATATAAATAAATATAAATAATAAAAAATGTATATAATATCAATTTAATTAATATACAACTACCCATTAGCTTTTGTATTCTGTATATAGCAGAGTAGGCAGTCTCCTTGCCTCCTGTGTTAATATTCTATTCCACATAAATACACATTCTATTTAATTTTTAAGATGTTTCGTATTGAATGGCAGAACTTAACGCCACATTTTTTATATTTTTTCGAGGACGAATCTTTTTTTCTTTATGCATTTACATTATTTTCTCTATCATAGGGAATTATGTTTTATATGTTAGTGTAAGGTATTATATGCTAGTGTAGTAGTTAATATGTTAGTGATAATAAATATTTTTTTATCGTTCAAGGCCGTCGTGGCGCAGCGACTAAGCGCCTGGCTGCAGATGCGACAGTTGTGGATTAGATTTCCATTCAAAGTAATTAATTATTTTAATTTTCTCGCTCTGGTAAGAAGACGATATTGAGGAACGAAGTGGCTTAACACAACGATTGTCTCTGGCTACTCTGTTATGATTGAGAAACGATGTTAAACTAAAAAAAATGTTTATTTTAAAGATTATAAGGTATTTGGACAGTTTGTTTAAATATGAATACACTTAAATAGAATTGTATAAACAAACATATTGTTAATATTATTGTAAATTAAAACACTTGAAAGTATTCATGAATAAGTAAATACAATTGTTGTCCCACTTTGCCTATACCTACTATATTAAAACAATGTAAAAGTGTGTCTGTATGTCCGTTTTTTGAATATATTTATGATTAAAATTAAATTAAATTAAATCTGCTTCACGCTGTATGCCGCACACAGCACAGTAGCCAGAGGGAACCTAGTGTTAAGAGACTCCGTTCTTCATTTTCTGCCAGATTCTGGAGGCATTGCGTGTTGAGTGGCAGAACTCAACGCCACGCTTTGCCTCGACACCGGAGCGAAGAAATGGAAATTTAAATTTAAATGAATATTTCATCTCCTCGAGTGGGGATCGAGCCCACAACTAGTCAGTTTTACAATCACACTTTGTTCCTGGCCTCAATTAAAATAAATATAAAATAATGGTCGAACTCACGTTCATAATCTGTACAGTAAAACTTGGTTACTACGCTACCACGTTGTGATAATACTTACAAATATGTATTTGAACGTAATATGTAAGCACGACGTTTACGGGTTCGATTTGGAGGTATGAAATTTTTAATATTGTCATTTCTTGTAACGAGGCGTTAAGTTCCACCAAAATTCACTTTCCTTCCCGGGAAGTGAATATCTTAATAGGAACGGAGTGTCTTAAGACTAGTTTCCCAGATTCTCTCTCCGTGTGCATGCTTTGTGCTGGGAAACAACGTGAAGCATAAAAAAAATTTATATATGAAAATCGTCAGTGGGAGTAGATATAAAAATGAAATTAATTTATATTTTTCTTGGAAATATGTCTCAAGGTTTCTACTTAAAGACATAATGCGAGATGATTTGTTTTGGATAAACATTTATCTGTTTAAGTAAACTTAATATACTCTAGTGGCTGTTCTGACTTTCACCTTGACCCTATTGTATTTTTTATTAGCTGTAGAAGCTACGTCAGCACATAGAAGGGAAGGGAGAGGAAACTTACTAGTAAATTCAAATTCAAATTCAAATAATTTTATTCAAAATTAGAAGTTACATACTTCATTTTTTTAACGTCAAATAATTTACCACCAATTCACTAAAGTTAATGTCTCAGACCTAAGAAGAACCGGCGCAAAAAACTCAGCGGGACGAACGTAAGTAAGAAATTTAGTTCCCCAGGCACTACCCAATTTTCAAGAAATTGCGTGTTGAGTGGCGGAACTCAACGCCACTCCTTGCCTCGATGCATATACCAGATGAAATAAATATATATATATTTCCTAGAGGAATAAAACTCACTACTTGTCGCGTATACAGTCGTACATATAATTGAGCCCCAGCGCAACATCTGCCTCCTAATTCATATTTAGCAATGTTTAACATTCGTCGAGTGGCGCGTAAAAAAAAAAAACAACTTTATTCAAGAAACCAGGAAGGCAGAGAGACCTTTGTGTTTAAATATTCAATTCTACTTTCCGTTCAATTTTCTAGAGATTGCGTTCAGTGGCGAAACTCAACGCCGTTGTTGGTATACAAGAGCGGGGAAATGAAAATAAATTGAATATTCGTCGGGGAACCACAACTGTTGCGCTTACATTCAGACTAAACTAAACTAAACTAAACTAACTTCACGCTTTATCCCTAGCGGGGTAGTCAGAGAGAACGGAGCGCCAAACGCTACGGTCTCTACATACCTCTTTCGCCTCGTCCACTGTCATCAACCTCTTCATACATGCCCTCCGGGGGGTCCTCATGCTTTTTACGTGACCTTCCTCTAGTATCTTTGATACTGTGTTTTCGAAGGTCAACCGAGGTCTCCCCCTACCTCTCTTACCACTCACTTTTCCATTATTTATCTATTTCATTAGTCATAAAAATCCTAATATCAAATCGCGCATCCATCTTAAGATAACTTCAGGGTGGCCTCGACTCGCTGATCGTACTGTAGGTAGGTAAGTAGAGTCGGTACTCGGTTGAAACGTAAAACTGTGAGTAATGACAGTGAATTATGCCTTCTGTGTTTTATGTTCTGGGTTTGTCGTTTTACTTCCTTTTGTATGGAGTTGCCTTGTGTTCTTTATCAAGGTCCTTATATAAAATGGTATATTATGTACGCATTGACATCGTACGAGGCCCTCGTTGCACAGTAGCTCAGCGTCTGTAAACGCGACGGTTATAGGCTCGATCCTCGTTTGGGGTTACTAAATATTTCTATTTCTTCAATGTGGAAAGAAGACAAAACTCGGTCTTTAAATTGAGTGTCACTTGTCACACTGTGCCACACTTGTCTACCCCGCTACGGTAAAAAAATGATTAACCTGCATAAATCTAAATATACCAGAAAAGTAGATAAAATAATAAAATAAATAAATAAATAAATCAGCTTCACGTTGTATCCCGCAGACAGCAGGGTAGGCAGAGGGAACCTAGTGTTTTAGACACTCCGTTCCCCACTTTCTGCCGAATTCTGGAGGCATTGCGTGTTGAGTGGCAGAACTCAATGCCGCGACACCAGAGCGAAGAAATGGAAATATAAATTTAAGTAAATATTTCATTTCCTCGAGTGGGGATCGAACCCACAACCAGTCGGTTTACAGTCACACTTTGTGCCGCTGCGCCACGACGACTGGATAAAATAATAAAAAAGGTATATTATGTATTATTATTATATCCATATATCATATTACTTAAACGAAAATGGAATCTACTAACAACTATAAAGAAAGCAAACTAAAGTCCTGATATAAGGAAATATATTAAAAATAGATCAAAATATGTGTAGGTACAATAAATAAAATAAAATAAAAAATAAAAATTTAACCAAGTTAAATGTTTCCGAAACTTGGCTTTTCTCTTTGATAAAATTTCAACAAAGTTAGTCCCGAGCAAGAAATAATCGAATCAAAACAGCCCGCTGATAAACAGTTTAAGGAAGGCTGAAATTTGCTCCAAATTGGTCCTTTGGTAAGATTTCGTGTGTGAAATTGTATTGTTGTCGTGGGGAGTTCCCGTTTTACTGTTGCTTCTTCGTGGAGACTTGTTTTGTCAGTTTTTATAAAACACCATGTAAATTTAGGTGGCAATGTCAAATTTATTTCATATTTTACGATAATTTGGTGTTAAAACACTCTATTTCTCACTTCCCCCCCAATATGTGAGATATTGCGTGTAAAGTTGCGGGACTCAACGCCGCGCTTTGTTTACCAGAGCAGTAATATAAAAATGATTAATGAAGCATAATGCACCGCATGGAACACCATGGCACCAACACGACATATCAAAATGTTGAATATTTTATACAATTCACAATTTTAGTAGTACTTATTTTATTATAATAAGTAAACAATATATAATTGAATTATACGAATATCTTTTTGGCTTCTCGCTGTTTCCTGGTTCCCTCTGCCACATGTCTTTGTAGCAGAGGGAATCTAGGAACCTAGTGTTATTACACTTAAGAATTTTTGTTTGTTGAGTTTAGGAACTCAACGCCGCGGTTTACCTCCTTAGTGGAGCGATAAAATGAAAATTTTAAATATTTCTTTTTCTCGACTGGGAATCGAATCCACAACTGTCGCGGTTATAGTTGCACGCTTATACCTCTGGCCTCTTCTTATAGATTATAGATGTATTTACATCTTTATCCGACAGCGTAACGTATTTTGCATTTCACATAGTTACAAAAGTATGTAGAGTTGTAAATGAATTTTAATCCACCTCTCAATAAAGAGTTTGCTCAACAAAGCAATACAAAGTTTTTTATCGGCATACAATCATTATAACAGTGCGATTCTTTGGAACGGCTCTCATCCGAGAAATTCGTCTATTGTCTATGCAGGGAGTGGAGCTGTGAAGCCAACGAACAGCTACAGGTTGAGGAGGTGGTATGATGGCTTAGTTTTTAAATTATATATCAAATTAGTAAATGTTCAGATAAAATTAGAAAACGAAACACCTACAACAAAAAATAAACAACAAAACGAAAGACATTTTCAGCATCATATATTGATAGAGTCACCAAGCCATTAAAAACGTCATGACGTAATGGGACTGCGCCTGATTATAATCGTGACTTTTGTGAGTTTTAATTCCAATGGGGGGAATGAATAAACATAATTTATTTTCGTTCGTAGTTTTCAATAAACAGTTTCTTCTACGACTAATCTAATCTGAGGGCTCGATGGTCTCTCAAAGACCGCTTTGTTGGCAGATGAAAAAGCGGTGATTGGAAATGTCATTTTCCCAGCAGATGCAGATGAGACGGCACTGCAGGGCACTATGCACCGTGCACGCTCCGCTCTGAGAGCCTCACACGCTACGATAAACTGATAGCTTTGAATGCATGGAGTTTTATCAAACGGTTATTTACTGATACAGACTAGGGCAAGGTATAGGGGTGTTGGGTAGATTAGATTGGTTATCCTTTTGTTTAAAAGTATGAGTGCATTTTTGGGAGAATTAAAGGTTGTTTAGAAAATAAACTATTCTATTTCATCAAACCAAACTTCATTAACACATGCATCGTATAAAAGAAAGCCTCCTGGCGATATACTTACTCTTGGGTCTTTTAAATTGGTCGATAGATTTTAATAAGGTTTTCGCTAATATTTTTCTTTATTATTTATTTCTCAGTTATTTTCAATTATTGGACAATAAGAAGGAAGTCGCAAAAGAGTAAAAGCTTGTAACTTATAAAATATTATCTCAACTATTCGCTTTTTTCCGAACCATATCATCTTTTTAATTCTTTAAAAAAAACCAAAAAGTCATTATTAGATAAGTAATAAGCATTCAATTAGCTTCACGCTGTATATCGCACACAGCAGGTTAGCTAGAGGGAACCTAGTGTTAAGACATTCCGTTCCACACTTTCCGCCGAATTCTGGCGGCATTGCGTGTTGAGTGGCGGAACTCTACGCCACATTTGACCTTGACACCAGAGCGAAGAAATGGAAATATAAATTTAAGCAAATATTTCATCGCCTCGATGGATGTGTGACTGTAAAACCGACTGGTTGTGGATCGAACCCACAACCAGTCGGTTTTACAGTCACACTTCGTGCCACTGCGCCACGAATGGCTTCAATTCAATCAACTTTTACATAATTATGCGCTAATGGTCCTTTTAAAAAAAAATCAACAAGATACATTATAAAGAAAGGAGGCTCGAGGAGAGTTCGGTTACCGTTTAAGAACACAGTATAAACGGACAAAGATCACGTATAACGCGTGAGAACACCCCGGAGATGGATAACAGTAGACGAGCCGGACGATGTATGTAGAAACCGTATCGACGCACTGCTTCCTCTCTGGCTATCCCGCTAGGAATAACGTTCCACGATGTATACCGCATGAAGCAGTACCTGAAATCTGGGAACTTAGTGTTAAGACACACCGTTTTGAACCGTGAACGAATGCAAGCAAATGAAAAATATACAAAAAAACATGTAACAAAAATATTGTTATATACATATATGTTTACTTATTAAGTCGGTAACGATGAAAGAGGATGTGAAGTGCTGAGACTTGGACCACCGCAATAAATTAAAAGCTAGAGTTTTCTTAAATAAGGCATAGATTTCACGTGTGAGAATATATTATTTTATTACTTTATTTAGAGGCCAACTGCAAAGTGCGGCGTTGAGTTCCGCTGCTCAACACGCAATGCTCCAAGAATTCCAAAGAAAGTGGAGAACATAAGTTTCTTAATGGGAAACGGAGTGTCTTAACACTAGATCATCAGGATCCCTCTGCATATCCTACTATATATGGGACATAGCCTGAAGCTCAACTAAAAAAATAATAGTCCTTAGCTACTCAATGAAATGTATTATTTCAATTGATCGCTCTGGTAATATGAACCGCGGCGTTGAGTACTGTTAAGAAAAAAATACTATATGCATAGTTTCACTTTAAATTACTTTTCACTTTAATCCTATATGCGACAGGGTAGGCAGTACTTAGTGTCGGAGGGTTTGAGTATTATGTATACTTTGTTAACAAAACAAAGCGTGGCGTTTAATCCCGTCACTGAACTCCGTACTTCTGAAAAGTTGTGCGGAAAGTGGTGAACACAGAATTATATATATTAAAACTAGGTTTCCCCTGCCTACCGTGTTATATGGAGGATATAAAGTGAAGATAAAAAAAAATTGTTAGGCAAAAAATATTTTACACTAAAATATATAAGTACGAATCTATAGAAATTCAAACACATTCTGTTCTAACTCTAAATACACAGAAGTGTATTACGAGAGGCGAAATGAACTGTATTTGGAGACGACTTCAAGTACTAAACGTATATTCCTATACTCCGCAAAGACGAATGCATTGCTGCGGTACTTGTACGGCATCGGTTGAGGTTTTAATGTGTCCTTTTTATACTCGATTATATTATATATACATAAATATATGTAAAAAAATAATTTCTTCACTTTTTACACAATTGTACGTATCATTTAAGATAATATGTACTAAATACTAACAATTAGTTTAAAGTCTATACTAAATCAAAATTATTTTAATTTGTTTAAGTGTGAGTGGATGGTGAACTGTAAAACAGGTATACCCAGTATGGATACCAGTTACTCACATTAGTTTTTCTGTTTCTTAAATGTATATTCGTTAAGAACAAACTTTGTGAGAAGATAATAAAGGTTTATTATGATTATTTCTCCTCTTTGGCAACAAATAAAGCGCGGCGTTGTGCTCCACCATTCAACACGCAACATTTCGAAAGTTTGTGTGAGTGATTTTTATATAGCAGTGTGAAATCAATATTGCAAATGTAAAAGTATTATAGGAAAAAAATAATACATCCCTGTTCTTTAGAAAAATATACATATTTCCAACGAGCCAGGGACGAAGCCTCCCAGTTTTTTATTATATTATAAACGATTTGGTTACAAATAAGCAATATTTCTACGTAGGCAGGAGGCAAAGTGGGCGAAGTAAACATTTTTTTTATGACTATAACTTTTCATTTAAATTATCAAAGCTACAACGTTACTTTATTCAATTATTATACATAATTATAGAAGCTATTACCTAAATTACAACACCTACAAAGGAAATATTCGATAATTTTCATTCGTCTTTTTAATAAAAAAAAATTATCATATCACCGAAAGGTCCAACTAACATGGCAAACCAGTAGAGGTCTATCTAGCCAATGGTACACCACCATTCTCATTTTACAATATAATCTAATGTTTTAGAGGAAATCAATAGATCAAGGCGTGGATAAGTACTTTAATATCGTACCCTCGTCAAACCTTCATATTGGCTTCGGTAACACCTACCCTTTATGTCTTTTGCCCACAGCCTCCGTTACAAGCAATTCTGATATTTACGACACAGTTATATAATCTATTTTCCCATAATTCCAACTTATGATGTAATTTCACCGTATTGTCGATACAAAACTACAATCAATACAAAATTAATCTAATTTTCTAAGCACGAAGCTACAAAATCGCTTGGAGTTTGTGGAAACCATTTAACACGTGCTTTGTCGGAGCAGTGATCAAGTGAGCCGTTAATGATTAAACAAATGAATAAGATTGATAACAAGACAATGCGGTGGGACGTCTTCCGTCAGATGTCTGAAGATGCAGTGGGATTGTAGATAGTATCGCCGCTAAATTGTTTACTTGCTTGTTTTGAATGTTCGTCTGACGTATTATTCCTTTATTGTATGGTGAAAGGTATATTTAACTACATTCTATTGTAGTTTTCTCTATTGTTGGTTTCGTAGATTTTGTTTTAACATATTTGGAAAGAATAGAGTTTGTTGCTGATCTATAAAGATATAAAGAAAAAATGGGTCTTCTAAGATCACTTTTCAGAAATACGGATCATGACAATACAGATAAAAGGAAAAAATCGAAAGAAATAGGTTTATAAAATGATAATTTTTAATTCATTTTATACAATTTAATTGCATATGCCCGCAAAGTTATCAAGTGTTATTAGTCAGTCTCCCGCTGACCTACAATCATCAAATCGACACGGAAATTGCGGTGGGCGAGTCCGGACCTTGGTCGTATTTGTTTCTATAGCTTTATGTTGTATTCCACATGTAACAGGGTGGGCAAAGGGAACCTAGTGGTCACACTTCGTATCAACGCACCGTCCGATCTGTTGCATATAAATAAAATATAAATGTCTGTATGTGGTTTCAAAATAACCGTGTTTTATCAAGTGCAGATAGTTATTTACACTATACTAATAACAAATTAACAGTTTTGTTCTGGTCTGTCTTTCTGTTTGTCCGAATTAGTATATCCACGTTATGGAGGAAGATACAGGCTACTTTTTAAAGATATAAAAAATATTCAAAGAAATTCTTGCGAGGTCGGAAATTATTTGTATTTCGATATGCCAACCGACAACCAATTTATATTATTTACGGCAGTCCTTAGATTTTTGTTTTACTTTATTAAAAAAAGTATTTACATTTTACACTAAATAGAGAATAAATTAATTTAGAGTATCCATAAAGGAATAAAAAATGAAATCATCAATTTTGGTTGAAAGAATGTTTCCGGAGGAAGTAAGAGAATACCTCTAGTATGTGATAAAAATGTTGTACCGTGTGGGTGGCGACTGTGAGCGCCATCCATCAGTTGGGGGCTTTAGTTAAATTGGAAAGCCTTAATTTTATTATGTTCTTTGATCGATGGAGCGAACCGCAAACACGACCAGTTTTTGTATATAGACATGTGAAGATTTTGTTAAGTGATTTACAAATTTGTTTCGACAAACACCGGAACTTTCATAAAAGTCAAGTGTAGTTTTATTTGCTACAAGCTTTTTTCTGCGACTTCTCTGAAGCCAAATGGAAATAACTAAGAGTTCTGTATTTCTTTATGCTCATGATATATGAAACTATTAACGTGATATAATATATATGTCATATGGCACTTCACCTAAAATAAATGAACAATTTTTCAAATCGAACCAGTACTTTTTGAGATAGGCAAAAACATATTAGTATAGAGGTTCATATAATATTATTTTATTTTTGAACTTACTTTTTCTGAGTACTTGAATATATAATAAATTTTATATTATGTATGTATTATTAACTCCTTCTTAATTTTATGCCCATAGTATGGATTCTATTCTAAAAGCGAGTACTTTTGATATTAAAATATTACTTAAAACTGCGGCGTTGAGTTCTGTTAGTAGATACATTTTAATAAGGTTTCGAATTTTGGTAAAAGAGGAGAACGTGTCTTGTGTCTGTCAAAGTGTCTCTGCACTCTGCTGTGCAGGATAGCGTAAAGTTGTAAAACATATAGATAGTAATTTAGCTCTAAAAACTTTGAATAAACCCACAAAATTAAAATAGAAGTTTACCAACTCAGTGAACTATATAATTAAAATGCTTCCCAGGTTCCATTCGACATCAATCGCGTTGTAAAGTAATTAAAAGGCGGCCAAATTTCATTTCGTTCTCTTCAAACTTCGCAAACGGCGTAAAACTTAAGAACTAAATGGAGTTTTTCTCCATTAGTAAAAAGATTAATGAAATAAGTAACTACGTACTTTTGGAATGACAAGTGGTTTTGGGAATTTTTAAATATGCAAGTGATTTTTTTTCCATTTCAACGAATTTGAGGGGAGTTTATGTGGAATTTTTTTATTCTGGGCATATCTGATATAATCAGATTTTTGATTTATTATAAATTAATAATTAAAATATGAATTTACAGTTTAAATTTGTTGAGTTCCGCCACTCAAAATTCCAGAAAAGGGCGAAAACAGAAATATCTTAATAGGAACTAATTGTCTTAATACTAGGTTCCCAAGTTCCCTATGTAGTATGTGCCGTATACAGCGTGAAGTTAAAAACAAATCTTAGTCTCATTACTTTGGTAACCGTAAAACGAAAATGTTTAAAATTTACTTTTAACAAATAAAACTCTCTTGTCCATTCATCGGTTATTCGTAACCGATCCTAATCTGCTGAGCACAACCAGTTTAACGTCGACCAAATTTAGTAGCAATTTAGGAACTCTTTAACAAAATTTAATTGACGTCGCTCTAACAGCGTGCCGTACAGTTCACCGATATTGCGGTTGTGGCAAAAATTCCGCCAAATTTCGAATGGAATGAAACACGTTTTGTAATTCTCGCTACATTCGAGGCATAAATTTTAAAACAGCATCTTCGTAATTCGGAATAATTTATTACTAACACGAATGGCTGTTCTGTAACAGCGACAAAGACGAGTGAGTAGTAAATTAATTTGTGAATCCTTGTGGCGTGATTTGAAGCGTTATTGTATTTTGTTTTTATTTTTTTTGTTTTTCACGCATGCTAGGCAAAGGTAGCCTCCTCCTTAAATGTGGAACACTGCGTTTTAAGTGGTGCAATTTAACGCTGCATTTTGTTATATTCGAGTAGAGAATTGAAAATAATTCAATTACCCGAGTGGGGATCGATCTCAAAACCGTCAGTCAGGCGTTGTCCCTCCATGCAATGGTTTCTCTTTTTTTCAAGCAACATTATCGTGTATTGTCTGAATCTAGTATATTTATCTAAAACTTTTTAGAATTCCGTACCTTCTAAGGAAAAAAGGAACCCTTATAACATCACTTTGTTGTTCGTTTCGTCCGTTTGTATATATATATATATATATATATATATATATATATATACATATATGTTCTAAGTTAAATGTATTTTTTACGCTACAAGAGACCCCACTCAGAATCTTCAATGGAAAGGTTCCCCGGTAATAAGATTATGTATCTAGTGTTTCTAATTAATTACCATTGTGTGGTTGCCAGAGAAATCGTAAAAGGTCGATAATTAATTCTCAAATAATGTACGGAATTGTTTTTATGTTGTGTAGGGATTGGTATTGTTGTTGATATATGATCGTATGTTTTTTTTACTTTCACGCTGTATTTTACACAAAGCAGGGTAGGGTAGGGCAGAGGGAATCAGGAGTAACGAAACTGCACCCGTCATATTACTTCGAGACATTGTCCGATTAGCGGCGGAACTCAACGCCGCGTTTTAGCTTTTACTACATCGACGAAATGAAAACAATTCATTTTCCTCGCTAGGAATTGAACCGTTGACTATTATGTGTATTTATGTTATTAAAATAGAATGAACATTTTGTTAATTTGTTACTCTAGCAGATATAAATTTCGTCATGGAACTTGTACACCTCAATGTCAAATGCATATACTCTATGTTTTGATATGAGGGAAAAGCGATACACTGTTTATTAATGGCACATTTTTAGTCGTACCTTAGTATACAGAAAATTTTTTAGCTAGCAAAAATATACAGTCACTGACCACAACATTGACCACAATTAAGGCCATGGTGGTGTAGGTGGTGCGTCTGACTGTGAGCGTGACCTTCGTGGGTTCAATTTGTGGGTTCAATCGTAGTCTTCATTTCTTATAGAGTCAGTAAATAAATGTATAACAAGTTTAGCTTCATAGTAAGGTTATTGTTAGACGATTATAGTTAATTTTAGGCAAAATAATTTTAAAAATATAATTTCATATTCCTTTTTTTCATCATTCCTTTTTTTTATGATAGAACAGTTACTTAGATTTTAATCTGTGCCCTGTTTCGGTTGTATCAACCGAAGCTGGAGGCGAACAATAATAGAATTGCTAAGCACACAGTTCTATTCCACACGAGTACGAGTCGAGGCTGACTTACTGCTATCGGGGCTTCCCCCATAAATCCCATAGACATTGTAACGCGTTCAGATAAGACGGCAAAACAGAGATAACGTTGCGTCGATTGATCGTCAATGAGTGGAAATTCATTTATTTGCTAAAACAGTGATGGGTGGCAAAGGAAAATCGACCTTAAAGATAGGGAAACTACGTTGTAATTTGTAGAAAATATAAGATAGTTAAGCTACGGTTTCATTGCACAAAATTATTTTAAATAATGACAACAATTTGGACTAAGGTTATAAGCACTATTTTAAGAATAAAATATATATAAGAGAAAAATCAGGGTTCAATTTCACCAACTTCTCACTTCTCGCTCTCGTTTTGCTTGAAACTATAAATCTTTAATCTAACGTTAAATATTTTTTGTATTACAGTACTTTTGACAGTGCTTTTTCAATTTAAAAAAATATATTTTATTTCTTACATAAAAAAAATAAGGGGCTAGGCGTGTTAAAAGGGTACAAAGTGTGACTGAAGATGCGACAGGTTATAGGTTTAATTGCCACTCGATGGATTGAAATGTTTTATTTTTTATTTCGTCGCGTCTCGAGGCACAGCGTGGCGTTGAGTTCCGCCACATAACACGTAATGCCTTTAGAATTCGGCGGAACATGGGGAACAGATTGTCTTAACATTAGTTTCCCTATGCCTACTACCCGTAAAAAAAATGTTCTTATATTTAGAAGAAGCAATACTTAGCCAAGTAAGCTTAATTTTTAAACTCAAAATTTATGAAATTTTGTATTTATTGATTCTTATTAGTATATTCTCAATGCGAAAATAAAAAATTGTGACATGTAATAGATTCATCAATTCAAGAATATAACGTTGTATCAACGTCAGAAATTAATTTAACTTTTCAAATGACTTGAGCAAACTTCTTGAAAAGTTTCTGGTAAAGGCGGTTAAATATACAATTATATGTTATTTTGCTGATACGTGAATTAGTTTTGGAATATAGTTTGGTAAGTTGTTAGTGTTTTAAGTTTCAAGGCTGTAGTTAATATGAGGTGTATACCGCTAGAACTACATAATTATTTATTTCTTCACCTGAATTTCTTTCGTGTTATAATATTTGTAATATATTGATAGGCATTGAAAGCCAAGGCTTACTCATTTATAGTAGATAATATAGTCGCATTAAATATTGTCTATTTATTGTTTGACGTTTATAAACTTATTTAAATAAATGAAAATTGCTATCAAATCGGTTAAGGCGTTTCTGAGATTTGCGTGGAAAAACGCACAAAAAAACAGATAAACCGACAATTTTTTAAAAAAATCATTATATTGGGTTTTATTTAGTTTTTATAAAGATATAGATTATTGGTTATTACTAATATTTAATTTTACATAAATTTAAAAAAAAATTAAGAGGGGCGGGCCGCTTCGAATTCTGCTATGTTCAAATTTTTATACATTTTCTAAATAAGTAACTTCAGTGTAGTTGCTGGAAAGAAACTTAATTCTGTGATTACTCTAACGACGCGAGGGAGGAAACGCTTGTCCCTTGCTGATTGCACTTAGTGTTGAATTTCCACCTTCCTCCATTGCAATTAGCGATCCAACTTGCCATAACGATGATGTCACTATTATAAAACCCAGGAGTCTCTACAGAATAGTCTTAACAAAGAAACCACCCCTTATTAGAAGGAAGCACATAATTTGTGACCGCTATCGACACGTAGATAAAACCGTTCGATTTGGCGCGACTTTAATTTCTTTCCCGGCGATAAATGGTATATTTATATCCCTTTCCTTTGCTTGATGAAGGTAAGGGATGCAAAATCTTTTGAGACAAAGAATCCGGGGTGTTGAGGCAAAATAAAAAAATACAGAAGTAAAAACCAATAAGTTGCTCTCAGGCTCTCAGGTCAATTGTCAATTGCGCTCAGTCTTTATCTTGAGCGTTTAAAACGATTTGGTTAAGGTGAGATTGGAATAGACGTTGCCTGGGATGCGGATGCTGCAATGGATCACTTTTTGTGTTCTTTATTGGATTTAATATTGAGAAGTTCTAGAGCATTTTCTCTCTTCTGTTTTTACAATCTTTTTATTGAGTTGGCTAACAGCTAGGTGTTGCAAAGGTTGCTATTTTATATTGGACTTGTTTTCTAAAAAAAATTGAATACAAATATATAAAAAAAATATTTTTCTATATCGAGAACGAAGTCAGTGGTAATATCATAAGTTACAACATTCGGATAATGTACAAAAACCCTTTCGATACTAAGTGACTGGCGGACAACACACAGACAAAACCACTTAAAACTTAGAAAGGATTTCTCGAAATTCTCGTGGGAACTGGAGATTTTTTATTTACAGCTCGAAAGTCCACACAAACTAAGATGCGTGCGACCAATAAATAGTTCTCTGTAAAAATATCATACAAATTTGATGAACTGATAATAATTATATATATATCTCTTAGCACTATGACGGCGGTTTTAGCCTAATAAAATTAAAATTAAATAAATTAAATTAGCTTTACGCTATATCCCGCACACAGCAGGGTAGGCAGAGGGAACCTAGTGTTAAGACACTCCGTTCCCCACTTTCTGCCGAATTTTGGAGGCATTGCGTGTTAAATGGCAGAACTCAACGCCGCGCTTTGCCTCGACACCAGAGCGAAGAAATGAAAATATAAATTTAAGTAAATATTTTATCTCCTCGAGTGGGGATCGAACCCACAACCAGTCGGTTTACAGTCACACTTTGTACCACTGCGCCACGCCTGGCCTCTAGCCTAATAACTGTCTTAAATAAAGTAGTTATTCTATTTAATGTCATCATAGAATTTTATAAAAAAGAAAATATTCCAAAATTGTAGCCGAAGTTCTGCCTATGAAAACCCCATGTTTAATTTGCGGAGTGTCCTAACATTGCGTTTCCTCTGCCTATTAAGAAAATAACCATACCCATAATTAATACTCCACAAAATATCTATGGAGATTTCCATGAAGTTATATATTGAAAGCATATTTGTATTTGTTTAGACGAGTTAAGATGTCAGTTCCATGTCAATTCAAGTGAGCACAACACAAAGCTCAAGGCTGTATAGACTATGGAGAGTACAAACACTGTACGGTCTGCCTGCAAATGTACCGCATACATTCATAATTGAGTGTGATCAAGAATATCCAATTTGTAGGAACATCGTGGACTAAACAAAGCGACTGGCTAAATTTCTAGTGACAGGGAATGACCGCTTCGTGTGAGTTAGGTTAGTTCTGTTACACTGTTTGTTTAAAATTGTAATTTTTATTAGATTTTTTTTACCTGAAAGTATGGGATTGTTATAATTATTTAAGGTAAATAAATAAAGAAAGTTTTTCAAAGGTAAATAAATAAAGATACATTAAAGAAACAATGATATGTTTAGTAGTGCGGGCTGAGGGAAACTAGTGTTAAGTCACTCCGCTCCCCACTTTCGATCGAGTTTTCGAGACATTGCATGTTGAATGGCGAAATTCAATGCCGCGTTTGTTTATCAGAGCGGGGAAACAAAAATAATAAAATATTCGCCCGATTAGGGATCGAACCCACGAGCGCCTTGTTTATAGTCAGGCGATGTCGGCATCAAACCAATTTTTTACATCTTTCTTAATTTTTGTAGATAAGTGTCGATACTGTAATATAAATTTCCTTTGGTTTTATGAAGTTTTCATTTCACGTTTTATTTAGGGAAAATGAAAAACAATGTCATTACCAATATTTTATACATTTTAAAAGTTATAATTCACACAGAGAAATAAGAACACGCGTCTATTGGAAACCGTCTATATATTAATAATATTACCTATAGAGTCGGTGTGAGTTGCGGCTGCTTGCAACGTCAGACGCGACCGGCGCTACCTGCCGGCCCCGCTTTAATACGAGATACCTGCGGTCAGAGAGATATGGGCCAAAGTGTTTGGACAAACACGGAGTAAATGTTAGATTCTGACTTTTGGAAATACTAAAAGTTTTTAGTAAATATTATAGGTTCGAATTGCTTAGGGCCGTCATGGCACAGTGTAACTGTGTCTGACTGTAAGCACGACGGTTGCGGCTTTGATTCCCACTCGTGGCTTTTATTTTTTTTATATCGGTCTCGTAATAAGACTCGCAAAAAGTATAGTGGACATTTTAGTAACGAAATTCTAATATTATCATTTTCTGTTTTATCCTTTCTCTTTAACAACAATGTCTTTTCAAGTGCAAATACTTTATTTAACCGGACCTAGAACGGTCTATACAATAAATAATAACGATATTATTCTAAAATAGAACTTCCATAAAAAAGGGTTTTTTACATACACGTTCACATTAATGACATCAAATATATTAATTTCCATAAAAAACAACATCCTACTAATATTTACATTTATAAATGTGAAAGTTTGTGAGGATGGTTGTTTGGTCCATGTTTACACAGAAAATACTAAACGTAAACTTTAAAGTAGCAATAGCTCGTGGGCTATAAACTATATACAGATTTTGTATAATTAGACTGTAATATAGAAATCAGTTAAAGCGGGCGAAGCCGCGTGTTGGGCGCTAGTATAATATAAAACCAAGTATTATTCCAAAGGAAACATTCTCAGTTGCATCTCGGTTTTAAGTTTAAGTCACTGTACATTGCTGTACTTGCTTACATCACAATTTATCGTCCTAACAAGCGCCAGATACTGTTCTGACACTATAAATCTAAACCTAAGACTGGGTATTAGTTGAAATTGTATTGTTCACGACGCTACGCAACTCCTACGAAGTGAAGCGAAATTGACATTAAATTGTGCTAAATTAGCTTTAAATTTACTATTTGGTACAGTAAAGGGATTTTAAGAAAAGCTGGTCGACGCACGGTACTTCGTTTGCTTGTACTGTAAAATGTTACACAGAAATCTCCTGTTTTTGTCCCCTTGGTAGGCAGAGAACCTGAGAGCCTAGTGCTAAGACACTTCTTTCCTATTAAGACAGTGTTTTTAAATCGTCAGTAATTGTAACAGTAGCAGCAGTAGCAGTAGCTAACAAGCTATCACGACGTTCTATGAAAAAGCTGAGCTGAGCTGATGATACGTGGCGTTAGCTAAGGAAAAAGGAAGGACAAGGAAATTTGGAGTTAAGGCACCTTTTTTTTCTCCTCTTTTCACCTAATTTTCTAGATATTGCGTGTTTAGTGACGAAGCTAGAGCGCTTTGTCTGATAGAGGATGAAAATTAAATCCTATATTAGTGCTTTCAATTCCAAAAACATAAAAATATTCAAAGTAAGAGAATACTCTTAAAATGTAATTATTAAGAGTTCTTAATTTACAATGCACGGAATTCTTATTACAACTGATCTCGAGTACTTTTCGTTGCTTATGCTTTCCAGACTTGGTTGTATACTTAAAGTTTGTTTCATTCAACAAATATTTTCTGTAAAAGTAAATATATATAAAATATTTTCACAGGATTTCTTTTATATTATAATTGATTAATATATAATTTATTAAATTTATATTTTTTCGCTTTAGTTACGATGCAACTTTGTTTCGTTGCTCGCGGCGTTGAGTATCGCCATTTATGATGCCTTAAGCATTCGGCGGTAAGTGGGAGATGGAATTGTTTTAATGGAAACGGACGTGCACTAGGTTTCCAGGTTCCCTCTGTTCTACTTTGCTATGTACAATAATCTACAACTGAAGCTGAAAAAAATGAAATCTTTTTTATATCTCAATATATTGTATAATTTTTATGTAAGTGGAAACCGTGTCTTGACAGGTTCTGTTTGGTAACGTGTTGCAACTTTCAAAGACAGCGGGTGGTAAATGGAAGTATCATAGAAACATAAAATCTACAAACGGGGCTAAGGGCGCAAATAGTCTTAAGTAAATTCAATAAATTTTAAAAGTGTAGTAGGTAAGTGTATTGTAGCTAGTCGTGGCGTGGCGGTTGTGGGTTCGATTCTCATTCGAGGAAATGAAATATTTATTTAAATAATTCCATTATCTTCGCTCTGGTGTCAAGGCAAAGCGCGGCGTTGATTTCCGCCACTCAACATGCATTGCCTCCGAATAGTAACACTAGGTTCCTTCTACCTACCCCGCTGTGTACGGAATACAGAGTAAAGCTGAATTGTTTTTTAAAATGTTATATATATAAAAAAAATCAACGTATAAAAACTCAACGTAATATACTCAATAAACGTATAAAAAATTGAGCATAAAATATGAAATCAATACTCCTTTTAATCCACGTATGTGGTTTCTGACCAATTCAGCCATACTATTACACCTCTAATTACAGGCTGAAATCATTATTTTAGAGTTGATATAATTGTTTAATTTTTAACTTCGCTTTATCCCGGTGGAGTAACAAAAAGATAATGGAGCATCAAGTGTTACTCTCCCGGCATAAATCTTTCGCCTCATCTATTGTCCTCAACCAATCCCAACATACATCCCTCCAGGGAGTCCACATTCTTTTTACGTGACTTTTTGCCATTCTTCTCTCACTCATTCTATTGAGGCACATTATGTTTAAGTGGCGTGAATGTTTTGGTAATATTTTTTCGATATTATCTCCTTCTTCTTCTATATATATAAAAGGACATGTACCTGACTGACTGAAGTAAGAGGCGCGCAGAGCCGTAACCGCTGTTCGTACAAACGTAAAATTTGGATAGATGTTTATTTTCAAAATTTGGACATCCTCTAAAAAAGGATTTTGAAAAATTTGTAACCCTAAAGGGATGTAATAGGGGTTGAAAGTTTGTATGGAGCTTTATTTAAATCGGCACCGATTTTTATAAAAAAATAAATTTAGACTGTTAATTTTTTTTATAGAACAAGTGTTTTGTGGTTTTTTTTGAATTTACCCCTAAGGGTGCAAATAAGCAGGCGAAGCTGCGCGCTCCCGTTAGTGCTTTTATAATATATAAGTCGACTAACTCACGACTCAAGAATTTTACTATGACCATATTTAGTACTAAACAAAATGAATAAATACAGGGTGCTCCGACGCCATGTTTCGAGACACGCTTGTATAAATTGAAATTGTCATGCACACGAGTGACGCTGTAGCTTTTTATCGACGAGTTTTAAGCGGTACGTGAATCGCTTTTACACGACAGGGTTGTATAAAAAGTTTCAAAAGAACGTGTGTGACAATATTATATTGTATTTTTGCTTAAGTTATTTTAATAAAATTGTTTTTAAAGAAGAACATTTCATATAATTTTATTAAATACGAGAAAAACATATTTTTTTATACGAAATAAGAAAAAAAATTGAGTTATAACTTATGCACTAAGCTAGAGCTCCAGCAACCCTAGCTTCACTTCGAGTTTTTAAGGCCATTTTACAAGTTTCCATGTCGTTTGAAATTATAACACGCAGAGATTTGTCTCACATTGTCTCTTCATAGTGCTCACGTATTCTTTGTCTTTTCACCGACATCGCTATATTTATACAAAAGTGATTGAAGAGTGGATAATGGTAAAGTTCATTTATTCCGTTCAGTGGTACTTCTTGCAAAGCATTTGTTATTGTCACCTGTCACAAGATGAAAGCTTCATGCAATATTGTCTATTGCGGTTTAGTTGTAGTTTGTTTTTTAGTGATGTCATATTTTATTTGTGGTTGTGTTAATATAATTAAATTAAATAAAATTAAACGTAAAGGGTAATTTTCATTTTTGATCTAGTTTAAGGAACTAATGTAATTAATATGTTTATTTGAATAAACTATACTAATGTTCATCAGGAGAAATTTGCTTAGCTAAAATTTTTTGAGACCAGTCGTGGCGCAGTGGCACGAAGTGAGACTGTAAAACCCACCGGTTGTGGGTTCGATCCCCACTCGAGGAGATGAAATATTTACTTAGATTTATATTTTTCGTTTCGAGGCTAAGCGCGGAGTTCTGCCACTCAACACGCAATGTATCCAGAATTCTGCCTACCCTGCTGTGTGCAGGATACAGCGTGAAGTTGTTATTTTTTTATATTTTCAAATTGTTTACTAAGTTTTAATTGCATTGCAACAAGGAGAATGGCAAAAACTTCACCTAGGAGTTGCTAAAACTGGCACTGAGTTACTCAAAGAACAATTTGTAATACCTTCAGTTTCGCTAGGTGCTTCTATTATCACCACAATATGACCTCGCAAAGACCGATAGAGCAAAGTTCAAACAAGTTTTTCCGAACTTTTGGAGTCCAAGTTCGTGACGTACTTGGCGATACACTGATTTTGCAAAATTGCCCTTTAAGTGTATATGATTTAAGTATAGATTTCGTTCGTACCGTTCAAAGGGTCTTATAGTTTAAGTCGGTCCCCGAGGACGCGCAGGATCGCCCCGTCACGTAATAGGGAAAGCGAATATAATATTCATATCTTCTTGAAGTAACCTTTGAAACGGTTTCCGAACATGTTCGGGCATTAGTCGCCTTTTCCTCTATGTTTCGAGTACAAACGTCCTTAGTACGAGTATGTATGTTATATTTTTCTTGTTTTATTTCACTGTACCTTCTCTAACGTAATGCGATTTAGTAGTTAAGGTGGACTTTTGTTTCGTTTGACCTATAAAAATAGGTTATGTACATATATAGTTGATATAGGCGAATTTATATCTATCATTATCACTAGAGGCCAGTCGTGGCGCAGCGGCACGAAGTGTGACTGTAAAACCGACTAGTTGTGGGTTCGATCCCCACTCGAGGAGTTGAAATATTTACTTAAATTTATATTTTCATGTGTCGAGTGTCGAGGCAAAAGTGCGGCGTTGAGTTCTGCCATTCAACATGCAATGCCTCCAAAATTCGGCAGACAGTGGGGAACGGAGTATCTTAACCCTAGGTTCCCTCTGCTTACCCTGCTGTGTGCGGTATATAGCGTGAAGCTAAAAAAAAATATCACTTATATGATGGGAATTTTTTTGACTCTATATAACATCCGTATTGGTGAAACTAAAATTAATATGCAAAAGAAATCAGGACTTTGCTCTCATATAGATACATCCATCTAGAGTAAAATAATATACAAATGATTTTTAAGAAATAACATTACATTGGTTCGCTTCTCAACACTCAAATGTATCAATTCTGAAAGTGGAGTATCTTGTCGTACGCTTTTTGTGCCAGTTTTGTTAAACTGAAAAAAAAAATAAAATAATAGAGTTTATTTGATGTTTTTTAAATTTAGACTTTTTAGATCGATTTAATCACAAGCTTATCGTAGACATTGTCTTGGAAGTAAAAATTGATAACAGACTACAATTTAAAAATGACCGTAAAAGATAAAACACATAAAAAATTACCTCCTCAACTCAGCTGTTATGATTTTCACATCCCAAACTGTAGAGGAAGTCGTCCTCCGCTGGACACTTAAGATCCTCTCATTATTATGACAAGTTATAAAATAATGTTAGAAACAACAACAAACATAATTTGAATTATATCAGCTTTACGCTGTATCCTTACGTACCTTTTGTAAGACATTCCGTTTCCCACTGTCTGCCTAGTTCTGGAGAATATTTCACGTCCTCGAGTGGGGATCGAACCCACAACCAATCGATTTTACAGTCACACTTTATGCGCCTGAGGGGCACTGATTAAGTAAGGCATTAAAATTATTATTATTTGAGGCCTTACAAATGGCCTCGCTAACTAGTAAAAACGTTCCGACCAGAGTTTTTAGCTTCACGTTCAAAGTCAGAGGGAACCTAGTGTTACGATACTCTGTTCAGATTAAAACACTTCAGTGTCTCACCTTCCGCCGAATTTTAGAGACATTGTGTGTTGAGTTACGGAACTCGACTCCACGTATTGCATATAACAGAGCTATGAAATAAAATCATAAAATATTTCATTTTCTTGAGTGGAAATAGAACTCACAACTTATGGCGTTTTACAGTAACACGCTGGTGCTTCTGTGAAACGACTGGCCTCGAATTTAATTTCAATACTACATAATTGTTTTATGAAAGCTTCGACGACCGTTTTCCGACAGTCTCGGAATTTAATTACGGATAATGTCGCAGTAAGTGCTAATTATACTAATTATAATTATAGGTCTAGTACTTTTGTAATCAGTGGAATGTTCATTTTATTTAAATTATGATAGTCAGGTTCTGTGGCGTATTGGGCAAGCGTCTATTGATTCTCTTGGTTTCTAGTGGTAACCGTGATGGTTTTTATTTTCTTCGCTTTGGTATATAATATGCGGCGGCGGTGTTGAGTTTCGCTCGTACTCAATAAGCAATGTCTTGAAAATTGAGCGGAAAGTACGGAACGGAGTATTTTAACACTAGGTTTGCTCTATGGGGAAAAAAAATTACGCTGCTTTTTTTGTTAGTAGGCTGGCTTAGTTACACGCATTTACTACAAAATAATCTGATAAGGTCAGTCGTTTAGTACAAAATAATCTGACGAGGGCACACGCGTAAGAATCTCTTAAAGTGACAAAGCGCGAGGAATGAGTTCCACCACTTAATCAAACAACGCCTCTTAAATTTTACAAAAAGTGGGAAACGAAGTGTCTCAACACTAGGTTCGCACGTCCTCTGCCCACCCACGCTATGTTTAATATAGCGTGAAGTAAAAAAAAAAAATTAAAATGAGTCAGCTAACTTTTACCTTGGCCAAATGTAATTAACTATATGAAATTATGTATTTGATAAGTCCATTGTAAGTCTATTCAAGAAGTTAGCAACAGTTTGTGAGGAAAGGAAAACAACACAAATCATGACTACCTTACAACCGCACGCGGCGGCCGCGGTTACTTTGTACCCGTACTATGGGTTTTAGATGTCTTTTTTTTGAAAATGCAATTTATTTCTTAATACTTTCACTTCTTTTTTATAAAAATATAAAAATAAATAAAGGATTTGAAACCGCGTATCTTGAAAAACGTTAATGTCGGTAAAACCCACATTAACCGGTTTTTATTTCACGTTGGTGTGGGAAGTTGTAATGTTAGTTACTTTAGAATGTTACAAAGGGAACGGAGCGCCAACCACCACGGTCTCTACCTACCTCTTTCGCCTCGTCCACTGTCATCAACCTCTTCATACGTGCCCTCCGGGGGATCTTCATGATTTTTACGTAACATTCCTCCAGTGACTTTGATACTGTGTTTTCGATTTCCGTACCTTTCTTACCTTTCTTACTCACTTTTCCATGAACGAAAACGATACTTTAAACCCACAACCACAGCGTTTAGCCACAAATTCACGCTGTATCCCGCACACAGCAGGGTAGGCAGAGGGAACCTAGCGTTAAGACACTCGGTTCCCCACTTTCTGCCAAATTCTGGAGGCATTGCGTGTTGAGTGGTAGAACTCAACGCCGCCCTTAAACTCGACACCAGAGCGAAGAAATGGAAATATAAATATAAGTAAATATTTCATCTCCTCGAGTGGGGATCGAATCCACAACCAGTCGGTTTTACAGTCACACCTCGTGCTGCTGCGCCACGACTGGCCTATATTTTATAAAATATTATATTACATAATATCCCACGAAACACGTAGTAGAACATATGGCCACTAAGCGTTCCCCTTTACGCACGAAGTCACACAATTACGCTCAGTCGACTCCGACTCCCCGGATAATGAAGGGTCCGATACATATGTGAGTATATTCCAAACAGTTTACTTGATACGTCTCTCAAGACCTAAATTATTGTTTTAAATTTAACTCACTATATAAAAATAAATAAATAAATCAGCTTCACGCTATATCCCGCACACAGCAGGGTAGGCAGAGGGAACCTAATGTTAAGACACTCCGTTCTCCACTTTCTGCCTAATTTTGGAGGCATTGCGTGTTGAGTGGCAGAACTCAACGCCGCGCTTTGCCTCGACACCAGAGTGAAGAAAATGGAAATATAAATTTAAGTAAATATTTCATCACCTCGAGTGGGGATCGAACCCACAACCAGTCGGTTTTACAGTCACACTTTGTGCCACTGCGCCACGACTGACCTCAACTTAAATATAAAAACAACTCACTATATCATATTATGATCTCGAGGTGATGAAATATTTTCTTAAATTTATATTTCCATTTTCTTCACATATTATGTTATATGTCCCGCTATAGCGCATGGGCACAAGTGTGTGAACGTAAATGCGGCTGGTCGTGTGTTCGATCTCCAGTCGAGGAAATGAAATATATAAAGCTAAAGCAGTCGTGGCGCAGTTGTGAAATCTTTATTTGTACATGACGTTTGAAGATTCGATTTCAATATGGTGAATGACGTTATATAACATATTTAGTACTTTCCTCCGTAAATAGACTACGACACGCAAGATGTTTTTTTCTAACGCATGTCTTGAATTTTATAAGTATAAATTATATTACGAATACAGTAAAATTGGCCCGTAAAGACAAGTCTGATGATACCTCAATTATGTAAGACTGTTAAGCGGTTCTGGAGGTACGATGTAAAATATAAATAAATAATATTACATACATACATACAAGATACGCGCCAAAAAACACAACCCTTACTTAGCAATCGGGAAGAAGTTAATGCCGCTGTGACAGAACAGCACAGTCCATCTGACGGTTCGATTTCCATTTAGCAAAATGAATTGTTTTCGTTACCTTGCTCTGGTTTATTTATTATTATTTATTTATTATTTATTATTTATTATTTATTTATTATTTATTATTTATTTCAAACATTTACCAAAGTTATACAAGAAACAATTAAATAAAATTTACCTTGCTCTGGTTACAAGAAAAACGCATTTCTGAGATCCGACACTCAACAGGCAGGCTCAAAAATTAGACGGTACGGGGAAGTACCTCAGCGCCTTAACACTGGGTAAGGAACCTAGTCCTATCTACCCTGCTACATGTATAGAGCTACAAGTGTATAGCATTGTTTATACATGACCACCTTTTTTTATTTTCCACAAAAAATCCTATAAACCTATTGTAAATGAACCGTTCAAAACACAATAAGTGGCAAGTTAATTAGTCCATCGATCCCGAAGTTATTTTGTTTTCGTAATTATAAATGATTGAATAAGTTAACCGACTGCGCGTTAAAATGATTGATGGCAATAATACCCCCAAAAACAAGTAGCACCAACAAATAATAGATTATCGTGGATTCCGTTTGCGGTTGTGTGTCACACCGTTGATTAGAATTAAAAAAATATAAAAAATAATAATTTTGCTTTACGCTGTATCCCACACAGCAGGATAAGCTGAGGGAACTTAGCGTTCTCTATCCTACGCCGAAAATTGCTGCGATTCTAGAGGCATTCAGTGTTGAGTGGCAGAACTTAACGCCGTGCTTTGTCTCGATACAAGAGCGAATAAAAGAGAATATTTTATATTTCATTTCCTCGAGTAGGAATTGAAATCATAACCTATCGCATTTACAGTCACTTTTGTGCCTAAGCCTAAGCCTCGATTGGCCTCATGTTTTTTTATATTTATTAAATATATTTTTTTAACTATTTGTTACTTAGTAAAATATATATCCCACACGCCCAAGGAAGCTGTTGTTGGGTGTCGTGATGCATGACATGGGAGTCAATGAAGTGACCATCGCGGACTTTACAGTCAGTGCCAAGGGAAGTAAGTTGAGCAGACCCTGGTAATAAATGCCGAGATTAATAATACAAATATAAGTAAAATATATCTCCTAAGGTAGAGGTAGTCTGAGGGAAATCGCTAATTAGCGAGAAGACATACGTAGCAGAATAAGAAGAGGGAACCTGAACTTAAGACACTCCATTCCTATTAAGACACTTCCGTTTGCCATTTTCCGTGTTTTAAGTGGCGGAACTCAACGCCTCATACCCTCTATAATACTTTTATTATGCTTTTATTTGCCAACAGGTTGATATATTTTGATCATTAATACTACGTGGCTGCAAGATAGGACGTCATCATCGCCTAGGCTTGCGGCCGTAAACAGAGTGTAGAAATATTTTAATTTACCATTTTCTTAAAAGTATACGTCCAAATTACATGTTATAAAAGCCGAAGATTATCTTTATTAAATTTCCTTGATGATGAAATAACTTTTATTCTTAAGTGTCAATATACATGTAAATAAAAATCGATGTTATATCACTCTACTATTATTAATCATTTTTTGCGCGGTAGCCAGAAGAATTAAAATATTAAGTTGAATGGATCGATTTGACTTTTTACCAGACCCTGAATGAAAATTGAACCCACAACTTTCAAGTTATACTTGAACCAATGTGGTGCAATCACCAAGACGACCTCCATCATTCATTATTTTTCTCCAGTTGTGGGGACAACTGTGTAACAGCGTCCCCTAAGCCTCAGGCTGTCAGTTGGCTACCGAACGCAGAATAAAACTCAAAGAAAATCACAAAAGAAGTTCCGTGTAAAGTTACAAAACGGGAATGGAAAAAGTTCCCTCATTATAAGAGAATTAGGGGCGGTCTAGAAAGGGGGAAAAATATTGTTAAATCCAACCACTTAGTCCCGCGAGCGTTGTAGGCAGCTCGAATCTATCATATCATAACTTTATTTCTGTACAGTAGGTACTTATATGCTACAATATAGTACCTACCTACACAATTTATTAGACCCGCTACAATGTGTGGGTCGAGAAATGTGTCCAATAGTTTAAATATAATTATTTTCTTTTTATACTTTTATTTTTGCGGGAATAGAGAATTGTGCGTCTAAATTCGCGATTCCTACTTCGCAAAAAAAGAGAAATTGAAGAGAAATAAAAAGAAAAAACAGTCCCATCTCAATGTTTTTTACGTTTACAAAAAAAAAAAAATTTAATTGGCGGAGGAAAACAATTTTTTTTATATTTACGAAACTGTAGTTTGTTTATGTTAGTGTTGACATAGACAAACTACAGAGATAGATAATCCATTTTAAAACATGGAGAGCTAAAAACCTAAAGCTAACCTTTTCCAGTGGATTCGCCTGCGTGGCCTTCGTCTCAACTATCAACATGTTGTAATATATATAGCCTTCCTCGATCAATAGACTATCCAACACTCATATAATTACTCAATTAGAACTAGCAGTTCCTAAGATTAGCCTGTTCTACCAAACAAATTCATCAGCCTCAGTATATTAGTATAGAAATATAGATATAGGTTCTAGTATATTTAAATATTTCTCGGATTGAAATTTAATTTCTCCCCACTGCGCCGCTTTTTGTTTCATTTACATAAAAATATTACTTAAAAACACATTTATTAAAAAAAACACGAAATGAACAGCGTCGTATTACAATAATAAATTTAACATTTTATAGGCAAATAATTATACACGGAATACTCCATTTTTTATTATGTAAATAATTAAATAAATTTGTAAAAGATATCAAAGTAATTTTCACGTCAATATTTAACATTCACAAATAATTAAATTGCTCATCTTTATTTCCTTTCGGTGGAGAATTTGAAAAAATAAATAACTTCTTATAAGTGTTATTCACTAAATAATTAATTTCTAAAATATCCTTTATTAACCATACATTATTTACCTATAAAGACGAGAGGGAACCTAAACCAACGATCAACCAACCTCCAGCTGCCACCAGAGCGATGAAATGTAAACTGGCCAGCGTGTGGGAAACGGAGTGTCTTAGCACTAGGTTTTCTAGCCTAACCTTCTATAGGAATGCGAGATATACTATAAAACCATTTTTTTTGCGTTTTAAAGTTAAAAACGAATCTAGGTGGAATTAAAGATAGCAATATGCGACTCTAAGCTGCTGCGGCGTTGAGGTAATCCCACGTTGGATCCCGGCAACTTGAAAAATAGCTCTAAGTTGTGATTGTACCGAGTTATCTGATATATATATATATATATGTGTACATTTAATTGCGGTTTAACTGGATATTTATTATGGTTACCGTTTCGTTGCGCTAGGATTTGGTTTTTGGAATATTTCTTTCGCAATTTTTAAAGTAGTTTTAAGTATAGGGAAGTATTGTTTTCTTTTCAATATATCTTTTAAATACTTATTAAATGTATATAATACAGTTTATAACTTAATCTATCTTCTGTTTTCAGCTGTATAGGCAAAGTGACTGTAGTGAGAAGTCACTCAGTTTTGACAATTAACTAAACATACAAATAATTGTTTTATATGAATAGGAAAATAATATTTAAAAAAATCGCAACAGACGCCTTAATCACCACAACAACAATACTGATACTGATTTAATTATAGTTATATTTTTTTGCTTCCCGCTGTGCCCCACCCATATGGGAATGTGGGAACCTAATGTCAAGATACTCCGTTCTTATTAAGACACTTCTTGAGTGGAAGAACTCATTGGCGCGCTTTGCTTTATTACCGGAGTGAGGAATTTAAAATATATTACATTTTACTCTTCTGCCACGACGGCCTTATAATTCTATTCACATACTACTTTTGTATGTAGTAAAAGAAACTAAGAAATATAGATGTGATATGATTTATTCTTAGTGCAGGCTCAGTGAGTTACATCGAAACAATATACGTGATGTAATAAAGCCTATATAGCTTCCCTTCATAAATGAATTATCTATTACAAAATCGTATTTTTCTTTTGAACCAATAGTTCCAGAGATTAGATTAGACGAGATCAACCAAACGAACTGTTCAAATGTATAATGGGTGTTAGTATAGAAACAAAGCTTTATTTTTTTGTAAAAATCAATGGTATACAAAAAGAAATCAGCTCAAATAAAACGTTTCAAAGTATGAAATTTTAATTAAGCAAATAATTAACGATGATTAAGTAATTAACGCGCTGCACTAAAATATTGATGTTGTAAACGGTTCATAATTGTCGTAAACACACGTTTTAAACGTGATTTTGTAGTGGATATTTTATTTAATATTTAATAGATTTTTTTTTATCTTCACGCTTTATCCCGCATATAGCAGGATAGGCAGAAGGAACTTAAGTGTTAAGAAATTCTATTCCACACACCGCACAATTTTTTAAACATTGCGTGGCGGAACTAAACTCCGCGCTTTGTCTTGTTACGAGTCGGACATTACAAAGCGTTAGGATGGCTTTAGTAAAATTGGTAATCTTCAATTTATTTTACCCAAAACAAGTTATACATATATATATTATTATATAATATAGAGCGCACAGCAGTGGCGATTAGAGAGAAGCTTTTACAGGATTATCTAACCAAACTACGTATAATCACGCCAAGTAGGTATCCACCGGAAATGCAAAATGGCGTCGATTGCAGGCGATAAAGCACTTCGCCAATTTGGAAGACCGCCCAAACGCTAATATCGCCCATAACAATTAGATTGAAGAAACGGTCACAAAATTACAATAATTCTGAGTTGAGTAGACACCCGTCATCGTAAAACTTTAAAAGCTATGTAAAGCTTAAGAAATTATATATTTTTTTGTTTCTTTTCAGGTTCACTCGCTTTTTCACGTATTTGTTGGTTGGGTAGGAAGGGAGAGGAATGAATTATTTTCATTTCCTCCCTCTGGAATAATTAAGTTCAGCGTTGAGTTCCGCCACTCAACATGCAGTGTTTGGAAATAAGAACGGAAAGTGAGGAATGGAGTGTCTTAACTGTAGATTCTTTCTCTGCTATATGCGGGATTCAGCCCAATATCCATTCTCTACATTCCTTTTAAATAGGGATATTGTTGATACTAAGCGTCAATGAACAAATTTGTTTAAGTAAACTGAGAAAATTAAAATATTTAAGACTTGAGTAGATCTACGTTCGCCACTTGACGAGGCATTGCAACCGAACGCCGCGCTTTCGTTTGATACCAGAGCGAGGAAATGCAAACATTAACCAATAATAATTAATTTCTATGTTAATAGAAGGAATCGAACTCACAACAGTCACGTTATCGGTTACACGATGGTAACCCTGCACTATGACGGCCACGAACGACGAAACGGAGTGTTAATACAAGATTCCCTCTGCCGACACTGCTATAGGCGGGGTACAGCGTGAAACTGAAAAAAAAGAAGAATAGACACACACTTCTACTTTATATAACACACTTACATTTATGAATTATTGAGATTATTACAAATAATATCATTCTTTTTTCAATATGCCGCTTGGATGACATCCAAGAAGAACAGTTGACTTCCGCCCACTCATCAATATCATAAAAATGTTTGGAAAATGTTGAAAAAAGTGTCAAAGCACTGCTTTTCTCTACTTCCTAAGCAAAGAAAAACTTACAATTTCATTGTTTCATTTGTAAAATACAAAAATATAATACAGTATAATACGGTATACATATAAAAGTGAGTCTGTGAACCGGAAAATTGTTTTTAGCAGGTGTTTCCTCCAAATTTGCAGGAAGCCGCCAACGTTCGCGAGATATCGTCTCGGTATTCTTTTGTCTACATTGAAATTTTGTATTTTTCACGAAAAAAATACTAAAAATACTGTAAATAAAACCTTTATGGTGCAGTCGTGAAAATATTATAATAGATTGGCAGTATTAACCTATGTATAAGTTCTTTCCTACGATTTAAATTGTCTGTATTTATGTTTTTGGAGCTGGGACAGAGGCGAAAGTTAACTGAAGTCGTCGTGGCGCAGTAGCTCTGTCTTTAGCTGTGAACGTTTCTATTGTGAGTTCCATTTCCACTTAGAGGAAATACATATTTTTATTTCCTCGCTCTGATAGTAAAAAAAGCCAGCGTTAGAAAAAGAAAGCTGACAGTAAAGAATTCGAAAAGATTTAGTTTTATTAAATACGTATGTCATTTTAATAATAATCAGAGTTCCGCACGAATATTAATATGGGAACTTTCGTCGAAACTCCGATAGCTGACTTGGGATGCGCTTCATTTCGCTCGAAGAGCAACGTTAACTTTATTCGATGTTATTTTACATTTATTATTTTGAAATATATTATAACTTCATTCTGTATGCCGAAAATTTTATTGTTTTTATTCTTAAAGAGAGACACAGAGACTAGCAACACTGTTGCTTTTCTGGCAGACCAGCCACCACCGCCCACGACCCCTAGTAAGAACTAGGGGTCGTGGGCGGCGATACGACGGCTTATGCTTTGTTTGTGTGAAATTCATCTCATAATGAAAACCCGCACGATACTTTCCCTTTCCCTTTAGGCAAGAAGTAAGAATTAACTACGGAAATATCAAAAATGAAAAAAGGGAATTTATATCACAGAAAAAAAACAATAATTTCATACAAAATGCTTATATAGTTCATTCAACTTTTATAAGTCATGTTCACATCAATGGCAAAAGACAGTTCACATCAATGGCAACTGGTATCCAGTCCTCGGTGAGCGAGTCCAACTATCATCTAACCAGATTTGATTAAAAGATGATTAAATTTTACTTTAACATTAGACACTCTACAAATATTATAAAAGTTTGAAATATAAAAAAAATATTCGACAGTTTTGTCGTTAGTCCGTGGAAATTTCTACTTTTACGATAGTTATAAATCCCAACGCTCTGTCCGATGACACTTCAGAACAGGGAAATATCGGAAAATTACAAGGAGCTTAGAGATATTTTTTATTAAAATTATAAGTTTTTCTGGTTTATTTGTCTTTCTCAGTAGTAATTTGCTAGCTAGTGCATGGGAGTTTTTGTTGGTTATATTTTTGGACAGGTATGTTTTTTTTAATTTTATCAAAAGACGAAGTGTCGTTTGCGTTTTGTAAAATAATAAATATGTTTTAAGGTGTTTTTTTTTTAATTTAGCAGGTCGAATCCATAATGATGAGATACACAGAATGACAGTCATTAGTAGGGATCACATGGTGAGAATGAAGAAGAACGTTCTGAGTTGGTTATGAGTTTTCAGTGAGTGGTGAGACAGGACAGAAGAGACCTCAGTTAACCTTTGAAAACACAATATCAATAATATTGGTCACGTAAAAAACATGAGAACTCCCCAGGTATGAATAGGTTGATGACAGTGGACGAGGTGATAGAAGTACTCAGAGATCGTAGCGTTTAGCTTTGTTCTCTTTGGCTACCCCTCCAGAATTACAAAAAAGAAGATTTTCTAATAATATATTACATTTTTATTAATACAAAACACAGTGACAAATCATAATTTTTTTCTTTATGAGAAAATTATTTAAGAAACACTATAAATAATTAATACAAGAAAAAAAGTGAACCAAGTACAGCAATATTCTTTAGTTTTGTAATAAAGCTTTGAGTCGCAAAGTGTGATAACTTTTAAATTACCGTCCTGTTTGGAGACTTCTCTCGTGTTAGCTCAGAGGAAAGTTACGAACACTAGACACCTCACAAGTTAGATATTTCTGTGATATATATTGCTTTATAATTTTTTTGAGCCCTTTCTTGAGTGTTTGAATATGCTTTTCTTATAAATTCTAACGCGTAATTTAAATTTAGTTTCCCTCGATATAATTTGGTGAATGGCAATGGAGTCTCATATTGTTATTTGGTATAAAATTCGTTTAAGGTCTTGTAATGTTTTTAGAAATTAAAAATTTGTTTAGATCCAGATCCCGAGATAATTTTTCTCGTTCTGGTGACGAAAGCGCAGTGTTGATTTTCGCTCTTAACACGTTTCGCCTCCAAAATTCGGCAGAAAGTGAGAAACGGAAATGTCTTAATAGAAGCAGAGTGTCTTAATACTAGATTCGTGGGGTCTAAATGGTGGGTACTAGATGGTGGGTGGTGCAGCTATAAAAAAATATATTTTTTAGCTTTCCACTTAGTTATTGTTACTTGTCGCTGTACCACGGTCGCCTTGTTACAAAACGAAAATTAATCAACATCATATACCCTTTCAGAATTTACACCAAAACATAAGAGACAACCATTAAAAATTGACGTCAGAAACAGAGACAATCATGCCGATAAAAATCACGGGAACAAAAAGCACCCAGCAGAAGATTGGCATCCTCTTTAATATATTGTTTCGTTACGCCACCACCAACTCATCTGAGGGCAGGCAGCTGTAGGCCGTAGATTACTTTGCAATTGAAAACAAATAATAATAAATACAACGGTTCGAGCACGCCCCGACAAATTGAAAAGGAAAAAAAACACACGTTTTGGTTAGGAACCCGCTTCCTAAGATATTGAGGCGGCGCCAGATGTTCAAATATGAATTTTATATCTTGAAGATACACTTACATTGTTCAGTGATAAATTTTGTGGGTTTTTTTTTGTGTATTTTAGATACCTTTTGCTGCTTCTTTGCATTGGAGGTCTGCTATAATATACGGGTAGTGTGAGTACGTAAGTTCCCTCTAGTGCAGATTGAACCCATAACTTATCTTGAGGTGGGTGATGAGGAGAGTTATGAAATGACTAAGAATCTATTACTTTTTAGCTTTCAGCGCATTTGATGCTACCTTAAATTTAACTTATTTTTACAATATGAAAATATTTAACTTTTTTTCATAACTTCACGCTGTATTCCGCATATAGAAAGGTAGGAACCTCGGAAGCTAGTGTTAAGACATTTCCGTTCCTATTTTCTGCAGAATTCTTAAGGCGTCGCGTATTGAGTGACGGAATTCACCGCATATACCGTCAATCTGAGTTACTTTGATAGATATGAACGATATTTTACTAGTGTAAAATATATGATCTTTATATTTAAAGATATAGTTATCTTTAAATATAAAGATCATTGCAAAAGTGTATTTGTTTTATTAGTGCTGTCATAATACTTTTCACCCATAGATATTTATATAAGCCTTTTAAAATATACTAATAAAGTAGAAAATCTGAAGTTTAGTCTAGTCTATAAATTTACCCTAATCTAATGTGTAACTTTGAGAAGGTAGTCATAAATATTTTTCTTATTAATGTAAGTAACATTGGTTCTTGTTTTTATAAAATAATTGATGTAACTGAGGTAATAAAACAATTCTGCAGTTTGATCTTATATTACAAAAAAATGGAGAATCAATGTAGAGCCTTTGATATTTGGACACAATATATTTTTTATAGTTAGTTTAATAGAAAATTGGTAGGCAAATAAAAAAAACTTCCGAAAATATTTTAAGCAAATAAAAAATTGTAAAAGCTTCAGTATTAATTGTTTATTCTACAACCCTCCCACTACCCTCCTCCCCTAAATCTAAATTATGTAGAACCCAGACTTTTTCATACAAATTTTACTGGTACTTTACCTTACAACGTTGATACATCATCTATATTTTTTTTCACTTTCAGACGGCAATTCGTTTTGCACGTTATATAGTAATGGTAATGTAATATGATTTTCATCTATACTTCACTTATGCCGAGTTTTCAGTTCCTTTCATTTTTAAAATTAACATTTATTAATAAAATAAACATTAAGATAAAATTGTCAATAGTATTGTTTTATATGGAAAAATTATTAACACTAATTCAAAGTCAGACTGACAATGTTATCCAAACGAATCAAAGCTATTCCAGATTGATTGTATTTTTAATATATTTAATTGAACTTAAATTTTATATCAATTTAAGTTTTAAGAACATTGAATATATAACTAGAACTATGGATGAAAGAAACATACTGGACCATCAGCAAGGTATTGTACTCGTAGGTACTAGACAAAAGAAATGGCGATAATATGAGCAACATATCTCAAACACGGAGCTTATCTCGGCTCAGCGCGGGGCGGCGATCCGTCAGCGGGACCGGGGCGGACCGGGGCGCGTGACCTGCATGCATTCTGGATATGGATACAGTCGACTTGAAATATTGGAAATTAATTTGGTATGGCAAATTATTGCTTTTTTTATGATATCCGTGCTGGTTTCTTTTAGTTTCTCCCAGCCCTATATTTATTAGGGTAGGTAGAGGAAACCTAGTGTTGAGACAGTTGGTTCTTCACGCTTTATAGAATTTTCAAGATAACGATTTTCAAGTTACGAGAAAATGAAAATAATTGATTCCTCTGAGAATCGAACCCACATTGTATTTACCTCCAGATGTCACACCACAGTGAAAGGTCTGAATATTAATTTTAAGTGTATGTAGTAAATACAGGCTCTTTTTGGAATTTCGTTTCATAGATTATAAGCCTATTTATACTGTTGGGTAGAAGGACCAAACGATGTACTTTGTCTAACTAACCAAAGGGGATCCATCTTCGAAACCGAGATAGCACGTGATTCGCATGAGTAGAGAGATGTCGAGACTGGACATGTTCTAAATTAATATGATGTACCAAAGAATTGTATTTATTATTTTATATTCTCATTATATTTTTTCAGCTTAATGCTAGTGTGAATTAAGACAATCCGTTCCACAAACGGTGTTAAGTACCACCCTTTTTCTTATTATCAGAGCGAAGAATAATCATAATTTTTAACAAATGAAAACCACTTCAACCGGATCCCAGAATCAGAACCTAACCAACCTCATCACAAGAAGACACATCATCAAAAGAAGTGAAGTGTATCCTCTCTTAAGCATGAAAAAATAATATTAAAATCGGTTGGCGGGATATTGATTTATTCGTCCATTTGTAGTGCACATATGACTTATGTGGTTTTCGCATGGATTTCTGATAATAATTTATCTAAAATAGACCAAATTATAATGGAACTATAATGGAAGCGTTAGCTTTGAAATAAAAAAGGAATTATTAAAATAAGTATATTAATAAAATAATAAAAAAGGAATAAAAAATACAGTCGAATTGATAACACTCTTCTTTTACAGAAGTCAGTTAAAGATTGTTTGTCTGTCTATTTCTGTCGTCGTGCACAACGCATCGATTCATCCATTTTTTCCAGATTCACGCTTTATTCCGCACATAGACGGAAACTGGGAACCTACTTTTAAGACCTTCACACAATAGACAGATCTCTCGGTATGCGATAGCGACTAGCACGAGACTGGATTTTTGTGTAGTATCTATATATTTTTAGTATTTTTATTATTTTTACATTTTGGTTAGACACGTAATGTTACTTTGTTCACTTCTTGCAAAAAATAAATAACAAAATAGAACGATATCACTCCGTACTTGCTATCCATGTTAAGGGCAGCGATCCCTCATCTAAGCCAAAAGGATGCGTGACTCGCATATAGACATATTGAGACAACAAACGTTCAAAATTAATATGCTTCACCAAATAACTGTATTAATTTTGTCGGAATACTTAAGTTAACGTTATGTCATTTATCCGTGTTGTAGCGAGAAACGTTATTCCCTATGATTTATATTTTGTTTGTTCATTTGTTGCTAGAATTTGCAAGCAGGTTAGTGTAACAATATGTACATTGGACATGAATAGTAAAATAACTAAATAATATACAGGGCAATATATATACCGAGCCCGACTTGTTGTTGTGGTTCGATCCTCTCGAGGAGATGAAATATTTACTTAAATTCCCATTCCATTTCCATTTTCTTCGCTCTGGTGTCGAGGCTAAGCGCGGCGTTGAATTCTGCCACTCAACACGCAATGCCTCCAGAATTTGACAGAAAGTGGGCAATGGAGTGTCTTAATACTAGGTTCCGCCTACCCTGTTGTGTGCGGGGTACAGTTTGAAGCTAATTTTGTCGTGGCTGATGCCGTCTCGCAGTACGCAAGAGAGTAAAAATATCTCAAATTGTATTCGTTTTAAAAAATTATTTATTTAAATAAAATACACATTTTACTAAAACTAGTTCTTAACTGTAAGAGAGTTGGTAGTAGAATGAATTATTTTAGTTTTTTCGAATGAATTTTGTTGCTGTTGACCTGGACTGGTCTTAACAGCGTCACCAGGAAAAAAATATTATTATATAATTTACTCTTTCACCTCTGAATCTCTAAAAGATTGTGGGGTTACTCACGATTACCACGCAAGAAGATTCTAACCTCAACTCGTGGCGGAACTCAACGCCGCCTTTTGTCTTGTTACGAGAGCAGGTAACGAAAAATATTTTGAATCCGCTCCCGGAATGAGGATTAAACTTACAACTATTACAATTACAGAATGTGTTCCGACTGTTTCACGAGGTAGTAATGTATTTGATACAAATTATGTTTCTCAAATTAGCAACTGATAAAGCAGCTTAAATTTTTATACACGTTCTTTGTTTATATCGTAATTTTCTCATTTTCCATAGTTTTCGTTATGTTTATAAGCGGAAATAAAACTGTTTTATAAAGTGGCTTTAGAACTTTAATGTGAGGTACGTTAGTAGTTAAGAGCACTGCCAAGTGAAGTTGCAAATAGCAGTTAGTGGTATTAAAGTGAGAGATTGTTCTTCCAGTTTTGATAATTTTATTCCAGTTCGCAATGAATTGAATGAAAAGCTTAATACCGCCAAGTGCGAGTCGGACTTCCGCAAGAAGGGTTTCGCACTGTCTATAAGACAAAAATCGAGCCCCGTTCGAGAGACTTATTTTTATATCTTCGTTCTGGTAGACAAAGTACGGTATCAAGTGCCATCACTCAACACGTAGTGTCTTGAGTTCAGTAGAATGCGGAATACAGATCAGGTTCACGCTTTATCCTAAGCGAGGTTTCCTGCATATATCGCCTCTTCCACAGTTATCAATCTCTTCACGGGGTGCTCATGGCGGGGGTCGTCCAGCTTTTTATGTAATCTTCCTCTAGTATCATCGATAATATATTATAAAAGTTAAAATTTTAGAACGCATACTGTAATTTATAAAAAAGCTAGCGACCCACGCGCGGTTTTTTTCTTATTGTTTTATTATAACCAAATTATAGTAAATCTTATATAGTAATCTGAGGCCAGTCGTGGCGCAGTGGTACAAAGTGTGACTGTAAAACCGACTGGTTGTGGGTTCGATCCCCACTCGAGGAGATGAAATATTTACTTACATTTATATTTTCATTTCTTCGCTCTGGTGTCGAGGCAAAAGCGCGGCGTTGAGTTCTGCCACTCAACACGCAATGCCTCCAAAATTCGGCAGAAAGTGGGGAACGAAGTGTCTTAACACTAGGTTCCCTCTGCCTACCCTGCTGTGTGCGGGATATAGTAATCTAAATATATAAGCTTCATTGCTGTACTGATGTGTTTAGTAAGTTGTGCATGAAAGTCAAACACACATAAATCTTCTGAAAAAGTCACATTTATAATAGTAGGTGTATAATAGCAGTGTGTTACATTTTTTTAAAATATTTCATTTAAGAAAATTCTACAGAGGCAAAAGCTAAAATGCAATAAGAAAAGCCTGATTTCGCTTTAAAAATATATACACAAATTCTATTTCTTTCTCACCTTAGGACAGGAAATTAAAAGTTTTCTTTCACGTTCACAATACACTTTTTAAACAAACGACGAGCTTTCAAATTGACTCAGCTTTATGTTTCATTTGAAAAATCGTAAAATTTGAACGAGATTTTTCTTTTTTACACTTCCTTTAAAGAAGATAATATGTTTTAAAAGATTTTGCAAATCTTATTTGTTGTATTAAATTAAATACTATTAACAAAATATAGAGTACAGTGGCGCAGTGAGACAACGTATGCCTGTAATCGTTATGTTTGTGGTTTCGATTTCCATTTTAGTCTTAACACTAGGTTCCCTCTGTCAACTCCAGTTGCGGAATAAGCCGTGAAGCAAAATAAAAAAGCTATTAAAAACGAACTTAACTTCATATTTATTAAGTTATTTCGGTTTCAAGCAGGATATTTTAAATATTTTGCAGTAGTTCAGGGTGCTAGGTTGTGAAGAGTTTTCCACTACCTTATTTATTTAAGGCAAAATCGCTTCTACAAAATTTTAAGTTCTTTGATTTTCATAGAAAATGTTTATATTTTATTCTTTTACCCATTGGTAGTTCCAAATTTCACAACCATTTGGCGCTTTGCTTGCTCTGGCTGTCCCGATAGGAGTAAAGCGTCGATTGAATCTTTGAGCCGTTCGCATTATTATTTAACTTACATTAAGTAGATGGATGGATAGAGTTTTACTATAACGTCTGTCAGTGCGGCATTTAGATACATGTACTCATGATTTTATTGTGTAACTATACAGCAAGTGTGTGTATACAGCAAGGTACACCGAGGTAATCCAGGGTTCAGACCCTCCGTTCCCCTATTTTCTTTGGTACTTGTATACAAGTATTTTAAACATTTTTAAAGTGTTATTCCACACTTAGGGAAAGATATTTAGAAAAGGTATAAAAATTTGAACGTAGTGGGACTCGAACCCGCACCTCCTCTAAGTAAGTATTATACACAAGTATCAAGTGGTTACACTGAACGAAAAGTTGTAAGTTTGAAATTTTCAAATTCCTCACCATGACATCGTTAAAAAGTAAAGCTCAGTACGATGTTTCAAGTTGAAAACTGCATAGTTTCAAACAAGAGTTTGCAGTTCTAAGACACTCTGTGTTTAAGATGCAACGTGATATAATATCAGCTTAGAAAATAAGTAGCGCGTATAATGTTGTTATAAAGATCTATTTTTGTTACGTAGGATGTCTGACTTATTTTTGTTTCCAACTCTGATAAATAAAATGCGGCGTTCAGTTCCACTTAAAGGTGTCTAAAAAGTTAGGCTCAGAGTGAAGGACGGATTGATTGATCTTGATATATGTTTCTCTTTGCCTAGAATAGGATATATGCGGGAAAAGTGTCAGTTTATTTTTTCATGTCCTTTAAAACGTGTGAGTTTGGAAGAAAAAGCATAATGACCAAGTACTTTGTATATTTTGTTAGTAAATTGCACCACATAAGAAATAATTGATACGTATAACTTAGTGTCAAGATGCTTTATATTCGGGAAGGAAGTAAACTTTCGTTTAAATACGAGATATTGCGCATTAAGGACGTTGATAAACGCCGTCAGACACTTTATTAATTTTCTTCACACTAGCCTAGTTAAAATGCAGTTATGAGTAGACCGATAGGTGGGAGAACCCATAAGGGGAGAACAGGGCGATTTCTATATCTTTTACGTCATGATAGAATTCCACAGGTAGCAAAAAAATATTTAATATATTTTTATCAAAATGTGTATAATTTAACATATTTGAACTGACTCCGGTGCTAACGCGTTTGTTTCGGTACTCTTACTCAGTCGACATAGTCCCAGACTTTTGAAAGAGCGCTCTTGTCGAAAAAGTAAAAATCAAAGTCAAATAATTGTATTCAAAATAAGAAGTTACATGCTTAATTTTTTGAACGTCAAATAATTTACCACCAGTTCACTAAAGTTGAGATAAACCGGCGCAAAAAACTCGGAAGAAAGACTTCGGTTCTCATTCATTTTACTACAGGCCTATTGCCATCACCTCCATTCTCTTTCTCATTCTAGTATACATTGTTTTGCGGACCGATAGGACAGTGGACGCTGTTTACTCCGACCACGCAAGTTTTTCTCGGGAAAACACGGTCCACGAAAAAACCACTATCGTATCGCCAGTTTTTCAAAAAACTCGTCCTATAGCCACGCCCAGTATCAGGGCCTTAGTGTTTCGAGTGACTGCCAAGATGGATTCAAATAAATTGGGGTTATCAGTGAAGCGAGACAGTACTGCACGCCAAAGTAGCGATTCACATAGAGTATAGTTCTCGTCTCTGGGCTGGTGCAGCCCAGTATCTGCTTGAGAGCCATTAAAATTTTTGGGGACGAAGTGATCTGTGAAAGGTTTGACACGTGCGTTCTCTATTGCATTTATCATGGGGAGTGTGTGGGGATCTGTGTGACCTGGCGCCAAATCTTCTTACTGCACAGTCCGTCACAAACTCAAGTATCACTCACACCACATAGATACATGAGATTCCACTACTGTGCTGTTTTGTAGCAGCTTCCACACTCCACGCAACTGTGGCATGGCTTACCTGTGGCAGAGTTTCCAGGTCGATACTACTTTTGTAACTTCAAAAGCGCATCTATCTCCTAACCTCCTCTGGTGCTATGTGGGGTCGTGGGCGTGATCACTTACCATCGGATGACCCGTACACTGTCTTCTTCTATATTTTTTTTCCAATAGAAATTACTAGTGTAAGTGTTATTACTGTTTTTGGTACCTACCTTCTAAAAAATGTCTAATAAAATTCTTTCTCTAGTATAGAACAAGTCGAATAAAATTCATTTTGCTATAACGTTCAAAACAGCATGTCGCTTAAAACTTCGGGTATACTTTGAGAAGTTTATTTAAATTGCTAAAATTTTTCTACTAACTTGGTACTTTGGTACCTTTATAATGTAGTAAAATATAACTTACTCAAAATTAAAAATTTTACATGTTAAATATTTTTAATGAAAAAAAAATATATATATAATGAACAAAATTTTGTCAATAGAATTGATATGTGTTATTAATGGAATTGGCTCATTTAAAAACATTCGTACAGCCGATTCCTGTGTTTCAATCGGTTTTTTGGTGTGAAGTACTGTCTCGCTTTGCTGATAACCCCCAGTTTCTACTGTAACCCACATGCTTAAGACTACACAAATCTTACAGTATGTTATAATTTTTTTTGCATTTTTAGTTTTTGGAGTCAACTATTTGTTAGCATAACAAACGATATATGATGACTTATGGACTTAAGTATTTTTCACTTATACTTAATTTTAAAGTCACTGGAAGTTCAAAATATTATGAGTTCTGAAGAAGGCAAATTTTTCAATTGGAAACATCTGATGTTGTCTGAAAATACTAATACTACCAATGCCTAAAATATATTTAGTGATAAAATACTAATACGCCAGAAAGCTTTGAAAACATCCAATTACATTAATTTAAATTACAAGTCAATTAAAAAAATGTTACAATATAAATATATTTAATTAGGTGGTAACAAGTTCATGACGACAAAATTGATGCAACTTTTTAACAACAAACGCTCAATAAAGTACAATGGTGTTTTATTTTTTGCATTTCAAGAATTTATGTTTCGTAATAGGCTTTTGCCATTTATTTTTAGAGAATGGTTTTTTATGGGAGTTGCCTTCACGGATCGAGTTAAAAGGTTTAATTTACGAATTGTAACAATTTATGAGTGTAACAATTGATTTAGACAAAAGAGTACTTAGGTTTTTGAATTTAATATTTACTTGTTGTCTCCTGTACTCGTCATAACAAAAGTTTTACATTAAATTGAGAATATAGTCAATACTAAATGATAATGTTTATGAGAGATGGAGAATTTGGGGAGCTATAACTGCCTCTTTTAAAGTTAGTTCTGGTCTTTTTTGTCCTGTTAAAAGAAAGGGAGATTAAAATGAAGAAAGAGAAAGAGTCAAAAGGTCCTAAGACGAATGTGCTGCGAACCACACTGTTTTTTGAGTTAAAATTCCTTTAATTTTTTTATTTACGATAATAGAAAATGTGGCAATGAAAACCACCACACCAAACTGGTATTTATTAAAAACTTCAAAAAAAAAAAATTAAATCAGCGTCACGCTTTATCCCGCACACAAGGGGGAATGCAGAGGGAACCTATTGTTAAGACATTCCGTTCCCTACTCTCTACCAAATTCTTGAGGAATACCTTGTTTAGTGGCGGAACAGAGCTAAGAAATGGAAATAAAAATTTAAATAAATATCATTACTTATTACTTTCCCAGTTATAGAGCAGAGTAGAGTACGCAGGGAAAACTCAGCGTTAAGACACTTTGTTTTCCACTTTACGCCAAATTTTCAAACATTCGCTTTTAGTTAAATTTTGTGCCGTACACGGTCTGACTTTTTATTGATATTATTTCAATAAATTCTCTTTAGGGAAAATATAAACATCCCTAACGTGGACATCGAATCCACAACTATTGACTTTGAGTGAACGATGTCAAGATGCTATGATAATATACTACAAAAAAAACGAAGTGTATTTGATGACATATTCAGGAAGTCATAGAGGAAAGAAGCGGAAATTTTATTATTATTAATTTTTTTATTTTTTTACTTCAAAATGATTTGTTTGTTAGTAACAAAAATATTTGTTAGTTTCATACATAAATGTACATGTAAATGGAATAACAAAGAAACTTTATAACGATTTCGTCGTATTCAAACATCTCGACGACCAATACTAATTTTGTATTTACAAAAAAAAACACAGCTTCATGCTTACAGAGTTAAGACACTCCGTTCCCCGAAAATCGGTCGGTGTTGAACGGCTTTGATAAAATATAATAAAATAAAATAAAGTTACGGAGAAGCTTTAGATGATTTTCCTCTACCAAAAGATGTCGATGACCAAGTACCAGGTATAGTACTGTCGAGTCGTCGCTACCCTGAATTTAGCAAATGGCCACTGATTTTTGGTTTTCTACGTTCTATTGATTATTTGCTTCCCGAGTAAACATTGCAAGAAAGTTAAGGAAACCTAACTTCAGAGTGGCCACGGCTCTTCGACCGTCTTGTCTATATACGGGTATCTACATACACTTGTACATGATAGTAAGTTGAGAGACCTCGCTTGCGGCTGTGGATTATATGTAACTGATATTGACTGAAGTGACCCAATTTGTGAGCTACAGCGTTTTAAAATTTTCTTCTGAAATACTTCTTTACTCACTTTTCACCTATTTCTTAAAATAAAATAAAATAAAATAAATCAGCTTCACGCTGTATCCCGCACAGCAGGGTAGGCAGAGGGAACCTAGTGTTAAAACACTCCGTTCCCCACTTTCTGCCGAATTCTGGAGGCATTGCATTGTTGAGTGGCGGAATTCAACGCCGCGCTTTACCTCCACACCAGAGCGAAAAAATGGAAATATAAATTTAAGTAAATGTTTCATCTTCTCTAGTGGGGATCGAAACCACAACCAGTCAGTTTTACAGTTACACTTCGTGCCGCTGCGCCACGACCTACTATTTCTTGAGTAAGGATATTAAAATAATGTAAATAAAATATAAACTCTTTCATTTGCGAATCGCATCCACAAACTTCGCGCCTACATGCATTCTGCCCCTCGGTGCCACAACGGCCTCAATGCCTTTCTTCTTCAAGATTTTTCTAGAAGGGTAACGTAAGGTTAAAAAAATATTTCTTTATTCAAATTTTACATATTTACAAATATTTATAGATTTGTAACGGACGCGCTGTTTTTACAAATCATAACGTTGCAATCATATTATATTGTATGTTAATGTAACCGGTCATTTACTATGACTTCAAAAATATAACGTAAAACTTATATTTGAACGTTACATTGAACGTTAACATCTTTATACTTACATGTATTGAAATTTAGGCGAAAAGCGGGAAACTGAGTGTCTAAATACACAGTTTCCTCTGCCTACCATGCATCACCTATTGTGATACAGCGTATAGCTAAATAAAATTGAGACCATCGTGGCGCAGTGTTAAAGGCTGTAAATCACTTCTAGGGAAAATGGAAAAGATTGCGCTAAGCGATACGTGCAAAAAGAAATAATTTTATTTTAATTTCTTGCTAAGTGAAAAAAAAAGACATCGGAATCGAATTTGTTACCTCTATTGTAAGTTTAGTATAACATTCAATCGTCATAGCACATAACTTACCCCAATATTAATATGATTGATTTTATTTAAGAAAATCAGCTTTGTTCCGTAAGTAAATAGTCGAACTACATACATAATTTACTAAGTTCCCAAAATATTGGGGAAGTAAGGGTAAGGGTAAGGGTAATGAGGGCGAGGGTAATATCTGTATTGACAAGAGCCTTCATTATTATTCATTTGTTGACCGTTACTTGTTTCTGATCTATGTTATGGTTTTGTTGTATTGATATTGAATTGTAATATTATAAATTAAGACGTTGTGACGTAAAGGTTGACGGAACCCTAAAAATCAGATTCACGCTGTACCGAGTAGAGAGAGAAAGAGGCACCTAATGTTAAGACACTCCGTTTCTCATTTTCGCGTGTTAAGCGTTCCATGAAAAGAACTAATAATCATCTAATAATATGAAAACAATGCTAGAAATCATATTTTCACATTAAAATATATTTTGTCACAGCGATATACCTTTCTTATACATTATATTTTATATCTCTACTTTATCTAGACATGAAGAATTTTCTAACCTTTCGTATTAAATGCTGAAATAAAACAGACGGCAGTTTATTTCCACATTTGTCTCGAATAAATCACAATTTGAGAGGACTATAACCGCACTTTGGCAAGAAACGTCGCGAGATGAGTGTTTTGATGGTAGCGGGTACATACTGGTGTATATTTTTTACGCGAATTTTTGGTACTAAATGGATACGATAGACTAGGAATTACATTTTTTTGAATGAAATTTTAAAATGTTTTAATATATTCAAGTCGTCAAGGAGTGTCATTTCAACTTGAAGCGCTGTACCGAGATATTCGATAGGGAAGTTACAAATTTTGAATGTACCTAAGCGTAGTAGCGTAGGCTGTATTTCTCAATTGTAACTTAACGGTCATAATATTGCGTAAATGGTTACAACATAGCTTCACGCTACTTCCTGCACACAGAACCGTTAAGAGAATACAGTGTTAAGACACTTCATTCTCTACTTTTCGTCGAATATTTCGAGGCCGAGCTTTTGTCTCGGTGCCATAAATGAAAATGTTGATAAATAATAATTCATTTTCTCGAGTGGGAATGGAACTCACAACCGTCGCGTTACAGCACACCTTGTGCTCATTTTTTGCTACGACGGCCTTGACGATGTATTGAATAGGCAGATTTATATCAAATGTACCTACTAATAGATATATTAAAGAATCTGTCCCATAGATCATTTACGTTACCTAGATCAAATTAGACAGCGCAATTTCGAGGAATTATATATGAACAACTTATAATATACAATTTGGTTATGCCATTGATGAGCTGTTATGAAAAATACTATACACAAATTGAAATTATTCTTTAATACTGTAAAATTTTACAAGAAAGTTCGAATCGTCAATGAACAAAAAGTTTCCTACTTAATAGACCTGTCCAGAGCAACTGTTGCGTTGTTCTTTTCTATATAAAAGTTACAATTCTATGATTTCTTAGTTAATATAATATATGTCAGAAAATATCTACGCCCTCATGTTTTTTTTTATAGACAAGACGGATGAACGTTCTGGTCACCACCCGCCCAGAAGTCACCACTGTCAACGAGCCCGTGATGTGTAACATCAGAGCTACAGGTGTATTGTTAGCCTTTAAGGTGAAGAGGCGTTTCAGGGTTGGCATTCATGTCGTGTCGACCCTGAAACGTTGCCGCAGGCCACTCCACAATTGCGTAGTATGGAGTAGGAAATTCCTGCAAAACTGCCCAGTAGTGCAAGAAGGTGACATATTTAAAATAAGCTGCAGCGTTTAATTCCGCCATGTATTGCACATTGCTTAAATTGGCTATACGTACATAAAGGAGACATTCCTGAAATACTCAATTCGTAAAATATAAAGTTATACATGAAATATAGATCCGTATGTTTCCACACAACCTGGCCTCTTTCGCATCGCCGATGTTGATACGAGCCTCATATTCCTGCATTTACATAACCTATTTTATGAAGTAAATTTCGTCTACTGTTCACATTCCCGGTGACATTACTGAAAATGAACATTTAATAAGGTTAATTAACTTTTATATTAGTGGTAAGAACACGAGTCGTTATAATTACAAGCACCTGCTCGTATTGAAGATGTAGGGCTTTTAGGATTTAAATGAGTACGAGTTTTTTTTAATTTTAATTAATACAATATTTGAATGTAAACGCGATGGTTGTGGGTTCGATTTTCAATATGAGAGACGAATTACTTATAATTCCTCGCTCTGGTAACAAGAAAAAGCACAGCTTTGCAGCCGATCCACACTCAATATCTCGAAAATTGAGTAAATAAGTTGGGAAACACAGAATCTAAATACTAGGTTCCTTCTGACCATCTCGCTATATGCGAGAACCAGAGCAAAGCTAAAACAGTAGTACCGCAAATACTTGTAAATTTTATTTATAAGAGCAAATACATCCAAGTAACGATACTGTCGCTTCATTTATTTGAATTTACTTCTAAAGCGATTTATCGACGTCTCGTTTTTAAATTAAGGAAACATTATAGAGGGTCAGGAAAGGTTGTCGTTTATTTAACCATTAAGGTTATTATAGAGCTTTTAAAGTATCGTTTTCTATATTTAAATCGCGTATTTTATCTTGAAGACTAACCTAGTGGTTAAAGTAGCATCCATATGGATCACGACATGGTCGTGTGTAGTTTGAAGTGAGTGGTAAGAGAGGCAGAGGTAGAACACAGTATCTTATCTTATCTTTTTACCATTCGGAGGAGTGAATTATTTTAATTTCATCTCTCTAGTCAATTTTTTTATTTCATCACGCACCTAGATGAGACGCAGCGTTAAGTTTTGCACATTAATTTTGGCGAACAGAGTATCTTATCACTAAATGTAAAGATGAAAGGCCCTGGGAAAGAAATTCCTTGCATTATTCAGTTCAATTCAAAATATTATTTATTCAAATAGATCTACTAGACAAATTTAAAACAAATCGCGGAATATTATTATACAGACGTATAATTAGTCCCATTAATAATTTATTTACTTTTTGGAGGTTATATACATATATATATCCTCCTATGTATATTTGTCTCTGGTTTTTGTATCTGTGGTAAATCTATATGTATGTATATATTGTGAGGGATCTGTAAAAAATTCTGTATCTTTAAAAACATCTCGCAGAGAATCTCAAGCATTAAGATTATAAATAGACCTCACAGTCCCTTTTTAAGTGTTAAATATCGAATTTATATCTGCGGCACTACCCCATAACAGTATTCCGTAAGATGCTATGAAAATAACAAAAATAAGCTAGTCGAGCAGTACCGATGCCCGTCACTTGTCTGACTTTCTTAACAGCGAACGCGGCTGAGCTAAGTAGCGGAGACTGGTAATTCCAATGGAGCTTAGGATCTATAGTTAAACCTGAAAACATTTTTAATTCTGTAACGTTAAGATTTTCACCTTAAATTACAAGACTAAAATTTAGTTTATTAACATTAACATTAATTTAATATATTTAGTTTTTTTACGTTAAATGCAAAAAAAATATGTTGAGTATAACGTGACTAGGTAAAAGTAAATAATATACAACTACCGTTAAATACTAAAAACTTGCAATCTAGCAAAAATTAGAGAGCGGTGTAAAATTTCTGCATACTCCATAAAAATATGTACAACCACCTGTCTTGACATTACTCCTACACCTAAAGTTATACTGTTGACAATTATGCTAAGAGGTGGGATGCTTCCTTTTTATAAATGTATTAATACGCCATTATAAGAGACTTAAAGGAACTTTGTAATGGCTACCTACGATCGGTTATAGACATTAAAAGGACATTTTCAAGAAACAGATATAAAATCAATATATTATAATATTATAAGTGATTTCTATAAATAAAAATTTGGAGAAATCATATAAATAAGAAGAAATAACATTTAATTTTTCATTTTTTAAATTGAATTCTTAAACTAGTACACTTATTGAAGTGTACTTGTTAATTATAATTACATTTTGTTTTGAAAATTATATGACTAAGTTTATTTGTTAAATTTATATATAATGTGGGTTGCGAACGATTGACCCAACGAATTGATGGACACATGAACTCTTGATAAATATGCGATGTCAGTTTCGCTGATCGAGTGAAGAGATATCCATAATAAATAATAACGTGTACAGGTAGTACAGGCACTTCGAGAACATGAGTGACGACAAAACAGTGTAAAACGTTTATAAAGGAAGAGTAGTAAGAGAGGCATGGAGAGACCTCATTGACATTCGAGAACACAATTTCAATGATCATGTAGGTGGTATTACTTAAAAAACATTTATTGGAACAAAACCTCCTACGGAGGAGGGTTACCCGTGTTCGCCTCCGACTCGAGCGACTTATTTGGGACTCATAGATGACATATGTAGGCCGTCCACACTACCCACTATAACTTCCACAGCTGAGGCTGTATGGACGAAGGGTTCTTCCATAGCCCCAGTGGAACGTTAAAACGGCCTAAGGACGCCGGGGGCATAGCGAAAGAGGTATGCTAAAAAAGCACTCTGTTTTCTTTGGCTAAGTCACTAAGCTAAAGCGTGAGTCTAAAAATACATCATGTTTTGTGGCATTTTCAACTACGATTTCAGCCAATGTTAACGACAACCGAAATTAAAATACCCACACATTTCTAAAGTACACATTTAAAAAAATACTACTAACTTATTACTACTAGACTGCAGAATAGTTGCTGAAGTTAAGTTGCACATATTATATCAAGATAATTACAGATTCTAATTCCTAATTCTTCTTCTTGTTCAATTTCTGATTAAATTAAATAAAAAAGTATAGTTCAAAATCTAGTTAAATTGGATAAAATGCTAAGTTAGAGACCACGATATTATGGTAACACAGCCTAAAAAGGCGAAAGTAAAAAAAAAGATTGTAGTAGATTAATCGTTTTAAATTTATTTACATCCAATGTAGTTAATACAGGTCTCATCAAAGCTCGGCAGCACTAACTCGATCGGCTAACGTAAAACGGTTTACGTGTAATCCGACAGTTCGTTGCCAGCTACGTCCCATTTCCGCTCTATAATCGACTTCCGTTTAGATATGGACTAGTCAAATATTACTCTAACGTCCGGTGTCCCTTGTCTTGGCTTGATGGTTCATTTTGACATCTAGGCTTTATGATTATTAAATTATTGCTTCTATTTTAGGCTTGAACTTTTTTTTGAATATGCAGAGAGTTTCTGGAGTTTCAAGACACTCCGTTCTCATTTTCCATCATTTTATATTATAGTTATTTAATTGTACTTAACTTAACTAATCTTTATCCTCTCTTCTCTCAACTAATCTGTTTGTATTTTTAGGATATATCGTGTCTAAGTCTTGTTATGAATATAATGTTTATACGTTTTCTTAAAAATTAAGGGGAGTGTCTATGTTTTACTCTATGTAGATAACTCAAAACAGACACCGACAGAAAGGAAACTCTAGAAAACACAAAATAAAACAAGTAGAGCTACTTTGTTGCTGTACTGCCATTTCAATGCTATTTACAAATTAACTTCAAAAAAGTCAAGTCATTGCCTTTGTCACCTAATAATTAATATCTGTAAAAGCAACAAACGGTTTTCTTAATACTTTAGAAAGGTACAGTGTAAATAGAGTGTTTTAACTCATTAAAATATTCTCCAAAATAAATATGTGAGATTGAGCAGATCAGCTTTATTGACCTTTAGAACTATGGTATTTCTAAATATTAATTTTGTGTTACCCTTTATAAAAATATTTTTTATTTAGTATCTAGTGGTAGTGGTAGTGTCTTTATATTTTTAAGTTACTAAAAAATATATATCCAAAAATTATATTAACGTATCAACTTGGTCTTCTAACCTCGAAACAGATTATCTTCCGAACTAGTGTCCTTGGAGAAATCTCGTGAATCGCTCGAAATTCCCTACTTTCTGAATATTTTATTAGAAAAGGGTATATAATTTTGCCAAAAAGCGGTAAAAGCTGTTAAAGAATAAATAGTACTGTGAATGAAAGCCATTATGCGTGAATAATGAATCTTTCATATGGTTAGTTGTGGCCTGCTGTTTTGCTTGTGTATTTTTTTTCTTTTTTTCTTTATGAATTTCATACTTGGGATGGATATATTTATAAAGAGGCCTTGTAATATCACTCCAACTTTTTCATTTTTTTTTATTAGATAGAAATATATATATATATATGTGTCTTCAGAAATACATACCTTGAATCTATATAGCACTTAAAATCAAAGGCACTCAACGATTCATAAGAATTTGACATTTGAAGATGTTCATTTCTTACAAATATCAGAGCTTGTACAAATACTCTCATTCAAAGTCAATAGACTTTCCAACGTATGAATCGAAAAGAGCCGAGCCAAAAGCAAAGTCATTAATTCTTCCGAGAAGAAATTAAAACCCGATACGACACAAATTTTCCTTCCTCCCTACAAAAGAATATAAAATATCAACAGAAAAATTATATTCCAAAATGAACTTTACTGTAACAAAATTAGGGTCGATATTGGGATAGCAAATGAAAAAAGTAAGTCGTTTTAGACAAAAACACAAGTGAAGTTTCCAATTTAATTTGCCGAACACTCCTTATCTTTTTTTTTCTTAGCATTTATCTCCATTTCGTTACATTTAACAGTAATGTTTTCCACCGTTAGTCGTGGATACACTTAATTTATTTTACAACATTTTTGGTCCATAAAAGTGTTATATAAATACAACTTCCCAGGCATCTACCAAAAAAGTCTTTAAAGCATTTGTATTTTTAGGGTACCGGTCTTCAAAAATCGAAACAATTTTGCGAGGCAATGCGTGTTGAGTGGCGGAATCCAACGTCGCAATTTCTCTTGTAACCAGGACAAAGAAATGAAGATTATCCTTTTTGTGGAGAGGCAATCGAATCCACAACCTCAAGTTTACCGTCAGACCCTGTTCCACGACATCTTATTTTACTATTGTTACTAACAACTAATTACTACGGTGTTGTAAGAGAAAGCGCAGATTATAGCTTTCAGTTTAGTCACATAACAAGCAACTGTGCAATTTCGTATCGGAAGACGACAACGTGAACAAAATTATATATCTGAAGAAATTCAAAAGATATCTAACTCATATGGTGTAAATTTTCTTTTAACTTTCTGTTTACAAGTTTTTTAAACATACAATGTAATATAATTTTCTTTCATGATATTTTTATAATTTTGTGACATTTGTACACTTGATGGTTTTAATAAATTTCCCCAGAGTCACAAGAAGACTGTAAGTAATTGTATATTTATCAATTAAAATAAATCAGCTTCACGGTGTATCCCGCACACAGCAGGGTAGGCAGAGGGAACCTAGTGTTATGACACTCCGTTCCCCACTTTTTGCCGAATTCTGGAGGCATTGTTTGTTGAGTGGCAAAACTCAACGCCTCGCTTTGCCTCAACACCAGAGTGAAGAAATGGAAATATAAATTTAAGTAAATATTTCACGTCCTCGAGTGGGGATTGAACTCACAACCAGTCGATTTACAGTCACACTTTGTGCCCCTGCGCCACGACTGGCCTCTTTATTTATTTTTCATTAAAATACTGTATATCAAATTCAATATAGTAAAAGTGTCATTGAAATTTCTCTTGCATAGCAAGGTAGGCAGAGAGCCTAGAGTCAAGCAACTTTGTATCATAATTTTGGGGCAGAATGCAGCTCCACGCTCATTTTATTTACTAAACAGGGAAATGATAATAACTTAAATATAATTATTAGTGGTAGTAGAAGTAGTAATAGATATTTGCACCACAACAAGAAGCTGTCTAACTGCGTCGTGATGGTCTCGTACTCAATATATCATCAAATTTTACGCTAAATATGTAAGACGAATAGCTCTATGTAAAATATTATAGATTTCATGAAAAAAAATTGAAATTTAGCCACTCGAGTACTAAAGTATCTCAGTTTTAACGCAGTTCCCTAATATAATGCTGAAGATGGGTCTTTCATTTTATGTTTGGTTCACGTATATTTTATTACTCTATGGCAACACATTGGACAGAAAATCGATAAAGTTTTATAGTCTTGCCTAGTGTTAGATCTAAAACAATTCGGAGCACATGCAGAGCTGAGTTATGAAGAACATCTGTCCGAATAAAAATCGCTTTGAAGAGAGCCGTCAGCGGAACTGGCGATGCAAATAGTGGATTTTAGTTAGAAATGTGTGTTGGAACACTTCCATTATATGTTTATTTTGTCTGTTGTTATTGCTGTGTGTTTGATTCGGATTTCGCGTTCAGTTCCGTCAATCAATATGTAATATCTCAAAAATTGTGTGGAAGTGGAAAACGGAGTGTCTTAACATTAGGTGCCCTAAACACCACTCACGTGTGAGTCCACAACGTTTGCCTACAAATAGCAATCTTAAATTAAAAAAAATATTGTATTATAGCTTACTTCAATGCTAAAATCACGTATATTTTATACAAATCAGAAGTAAAGAGAATGAACTCGAAAACGTGTTTCTGTCAAAGATATATTTCCCCATATAACAGAGACATTGTAAGACGTATTTCCTTTGCAGTCTTAACAAGGTGGCTATTCTTGGAATGAAGACTATTATTCCTTTCGAACTAAAGAAAACGTATAATATACAGATTCAGTATGACGTAAATTATATCATGTTGGATGAGTTTGACTTTTTAATATTTGGCGTGTGCGTGTGCACATAATAGTAGTGGGTTCGATCTTTAAATTAATTTATAATTTGTATATTAAAGTATTAATTAATTGTATTTAAGTACCGATTATTCAAATTAGCCCAAAACAAGCAAAAAATTAGAAACAGAATTTTTTAATACAATATATGTACTATGTATGTTTAATTCTATATAGTATGCTTTACTTAAAAAAATAACTTGACACTGTGTCCCGTACATTATAACACTGAAGTTGAAAGGAATATAATACTAAGACACTTCGCTCTCCATTTTCCCCAGATCTCACTCGACCCCAATAAAACAGAAAGTACTTTAAAAAAAACGCTTAGCAGAAAGAATCTTTACTACAAATTTAGAATCAAAAACTAAAAAAAACCCAGCTTTGGCAACTCTTTAAGTTATCTTAATCGACCTCACCGTCTCTGCAAACAGCCTCGCCACTGAAAACCATCACTATGCAAAACTTTTTGTATGCCACATTGAGTCGTATTGCTATCTAAATTTTCTCAAACGATTTTAAACTCTCACTAATAGCAATAAAGTTTAATTTGGTTTGGGATATTGTCAAGAATGTAATAAAATTTGTCTAGCATGCAGCATTGCCTTCGTCACCCTCGAGGATATTACGTTAAGGTAACTACGGAGAGGACTTCTGGTTAAATTACTGGTGGTACTTACCCTGACAGGTATGGGTTGGTGTGCCCCTTGTTAAGCTATAATGAACACTTTAAATTTCTTAGATGAAATGAGTTTGGTTATATAAGGTTTAGCTATTAAATTACATACATGTTATTAGTGTTTAATTCTTAGTCTATTTGGGGAGTATTAATGGTTGGAGATATGTGAGTGGAAGTTGAGGCTAGTCGTGGCACAGTGGTACAAAGTGTGACTGTTAAACTGACTGGTTGTGGGTTCGATCCCCACTCGAGGAGATGAAATATTTACTTAAATTTATATTTCCATTTCTTCGTTCTGGTGTCGAGGTAAAGCGCGGCGTTGAGTTCTGCCACTCAACACGCAATGCCTCCAAAATTCGGCAGAAAGTGGGGTACGAAGTGTCTTAACACTTGGTTCCCTCTGCCTACCCTGCTGTGTGCGGGATAAAGCGTAAAGCTAATTTAATTTTTTTTTTTTTAAGTTACTGAATTGATTCTCAAAATGGCATCTCGAGATCAATTTCAATTTGAAGGCTTTATAAGTACGGGTAAATAAATTCCTTTTCCTTACGCGTCGTTTCTCTAAATTTCTTTAAAAAATTTAAATGCAAATATACTGAATAAAAAAAGTTTAATGTCAAAGACTTTTGGCAAGAGTAATATTAAGCCACGGGCATCTGTGGGAAGATGTAATTGGTTAAAAAATGGATTATTCTACTAATTTATTGGGCTAAAGTGACGTGAATTAAGCCGGATCCATTGATGTAAGAATATGTCATAAAGGAGGATGTGTTTATTACCTCGCACTCACTATGGTTAGAAACTTGAAAACAACATTATAAAAATCATATCGAACCTATTATTATTTCATTCCGATTACGCGTTTATAGTTTTTTCTAGAACAAGAAGTAAATACTGAAATTATTACAAAATATATAATACTTATGAAGCCACAAAAAAACAAAAATCCAACCCATGTCTTAGTTAAGGGCTAAAAAGGTTCGCTATCAACGCAAATAATTTTTGACCCTTAAAAATCGTATCTACATACTTTCATTAGAGCATCCCTGGGACTGGGTCATTTCGGGTATTATTTTAGAAGAATTATGGCTTAATTATTCATATGGGCAGTAATGTATGAAGGCAGTTTGTAAGTGTGACGTCACACGACCTGTTCTAGATGCGGAGATGAATATAAAGCGAACAATCATTTATAATAGTCTTTATTGTTGAGAAAGGTTTTTTTTGTAGTCTTAATGTACCGTGGGTGTGGTCTTGTAATTAATAACGGTAGGTATTGTATGGTGATGATTGTGGGTTCAATTTTTTGGGATACGACAAATGTTTAAATTATCTTCGTTGTTAAGGATAGTGAATGTCTCGATAAAAGCAGGTAAAAATGTCGCAATATTTTCTGATCTATCATCTCCATGTTTAACTTCGAGGGAATTTGGGGACCTAGTGTTAAAACACTCTATTCCCATTGTATCACTTTTTAACTTTCCTCCGAATTCTGGAGGCTAGCCACAATATTCTAATAATTACTTCGATATATTTCTTGAAAAATACCATCATTTTAAATAAGCTGCTCGTTCACAATTCGCCTTAATGCTGTTAAAAAAAATCTTATTTCTATCAATTTCATCCATTATAGCGAAATTCCACAATCAAATATGTACCTTGGAAAAAATACAAGTTAAACTTTATATTGTATTAGAAATAGTAAACCGAACAGTTTTGTTTGTACTCTGCCACTGCACTGGTGCAAGCCACTGAGTTACGTCGGGGCGCACTCTTGTGGGAAACGATAAATTCTATACGACACGTATAGCAATGGGAATGTCGAACAAATCTAGATGATTTTATACAAATTATATTATACAGGGATGATACTAGAGTTGTTATCTTTTGTTTGTCTGTTTATGTGAATAGTGATCCGTTACATTTGAAAGATTTATTTTGAATTTTGTTAATTGTTATTGAGAGAAATATAAATTTAAATAAATATTACATCTCCTCGAGTAGGGATCGAAGCCACAATCAGTCGATTTTACTGTCACAATTTATGACACTGCGCCACGACTGGCCTCTATATATCAAACGAGTGACTGAAAATATACTATTCCAAAGATCAAATTACTTTATCTCCTCGTTATCCAATTAATTGGTCAAGAATACTAGACAAACTGAATTCTGATGGAGCGGAAAGCTTTTAAATAATCAATTATACGGAACATTACTGATTCCGTCATGGTATTGAGCCCTCTTAACCTCGGGAGGGGACGTCGAGAGTCAATAGAGTCGTCTAGCCTCTAAGCTTACGTTCATAAGGGGATCTTTATTACATTAGTTCGACTTGACGCGTTCTTTGCAATTTGCGGGGTGCGAACGAAGAGAATCTGTTTGGTAACTCTTGGAAACTGTTCGTATGTTTTTTATATTGAAAAAAAAAAAATCTATAATATTTTTGTGTCCTTAGTATGTGAATGATACTTTTAAAATATTAATAAAAAAATAGATTAAATAACTTTTTGTTGTATTGTATTTTACAACTCAGGTTCTTTCATATGTTACGCATATTAAGTGGGTTACACAAAAACTTATAAACCACCATTTTGTTGCGGCAGTCGTTTAGAATTAACAACAATATTGATTTTATGTTATTTGATAGTCATCACTGAAGTCTGATCAACTGATGAAGTCATAGAAGAATATTATGGTTATAATATAAGTTTTATATCAATGGGTCACTGAGAAGTTGATTTGAATTTGCAAGATATGTATGTGAACATACACTAACACATACTTGAACGGCAACAACGGAAATATATAGAGAGAGAGGTTTTAGAGAGAGGCCTTTAATTTATTTTATGTGTCCACATATAATTTCAAACAGAATGAATGCAACTTCACATTTTTACCGCATAGACATAGGAATTTAGTATCTTAACGCGAGATTTGACTATGTGACTTCACACTAGGTTCACTGTGCCTATCCCGTTACATGCGGGCTAAAGCGTGAACCTGATAAACTTCACGCTGTATCCCGCATACAAAAGATACGTGTATATACTCCAAAACATTGCCATGACGGTACTATTCACGAGGTTATATAACGTAATAATTGTGATTGCTCAACATCGACCCTTCTCACCGCCATTCGATGGATCCCCTTTTTTAATCCGGAACTTATGACCATGTAAATGAAGGCAAGGGTTAATATTGTATTTCATTTGGACCCAAAAGGTCTTGTTTGAATAGTGATTTGGTTTACACTAGATTGTTATGTGTAGATAGTCTGTTTCATTTATTGGAAGTAATAATTTAATTTTAAGCCTGTCGTGGCGCAGTAGTAGTAAACACGTAACGAGGTTGTGTGTACAAATTTCACTCGGGAAAATATTTTCATTCTCTCGCTTTGGTAACAAAAGAAAGCGCGGCGTTAAGTTCTGCTACTCAACATGTTAGTCTAGAATCAGGTAGAAAATGGGGAACGGAGGTTCTTGTCAGTAGATTAACTCTAACTATTCTTCTATATGTTCACCAATTTTCAGCAAAATGGCAAGGCGTTGTGCGTACATATACTTTAAGTGACCAATGTTCGGATGCAGTGGTTGATTCCTCCTTGATAAAGGGATCGGCCACAAGGAAAATTATTTACTTTGAGTTAGCTACTGGGGTTGTCGTGGCGCAGTGGCACAAGCGTGCGACCGTTGTTAGTTCGATTGCCATTCGGGGGAATGAATTATTATTTGTTAATATTTTTATTTCTTCCCTCTGATAGCAAGGCAAAAGAACGGCGATGAGTTCCACCAAAAAACGCGTAGTGCCTCGAAAGTTCGGCGGAAAGTGATGAACAGAGCGTTTTACCACTAGGTTCCCTTTGCTTACACTGTTATACGCATAATACAGCGTGGAATTGAAAAAAAAGCACCTACAATTCTGGAAATTAAAACATCCAAACAATTACATCCCAACAATATAAAAAAGAAGGCTCACATTGAGGAGACCAAAAATCGTTTTAAATACAAACAAAAATGTATTTGACATACAAAACAATTAATTAAAATACATGATTCATTAATATTTCATACAAACAGTACGGAGTCGAAATCGTAAACAATTGTGAAGTTCCTTTAAAGAAAATTTTGCTTGAGTTTCTAACCGCAGCGTTGCTCTGAAATTGTATTTTGTGTTAATGAAAACGTATTTCTTATGTAATAATATCATAATTAGTTGATGTTTTGACTCAGTGGTTAAATTGACATCCGCTTATGTCGGAGGGTGCAAGGTTTATAGAGGCCGTTGTAGTGGAGTGGGACGGCGTGTGAACGTAAACTATGGTTGTAGATTTGATCCCCACCCGGGGGAATGATCATATTTAAATAATTTTATTTTGTCTTTTGTGAGGCCAGTCGTGGCGCAGTGGTACAAAGTGTGACTGTTAAACCGACTGGTTGTGGGTTCGATCCCCACTCGAGGAGATGAAATATTTACTTAAATTTATATTTCCATTTCTTCGCTCTGGTGTCGAGGTAAAGCGCGGCGTTGACTTCTGCCACTCAACACGCAATGCTGGAGGCATTGCGTGTTGAGTGGCAAATAAAAAAATTTGGCAGAAAGCGGGGAACGGAGTGTCTTAACACTAGGTTCCCTCTGCCTACCCTGCTGTGTGCGGGATAAAGCGTGAAGCTATTTTTTTTTTTTTTTTTTTGTTTTTTTATTTTGTCGCCTCGTTGTTATAAAAATCATTGATTTCATCACTCATTGTACAATGTTTTGAAAAATTTGTTAAATATGGAGAACAGAGTTACTTAACATGAGATTCCACATATTTGGAGAACCTACCGGTATTCGGCTTCGGCTATTCAAAGAAAGTCTAGGTCTTTGGTCACAGAAATTGATAATATTGGATTTTTTTATAAGATAGAAAATGTAATCTTTTAACTAACGAAAAAAACTCTTGATTCTTATTGTAAGCTAAAATACCTAGTGCCAAATAATTTTTGTAATATATTTTTATGATTATTTTTATTTTTATTTCTAAAATACCTATATGCAAGTAAATAGCTACGTGTTGTTTTACAAGCCAAATTTCAATACATTGCGTATTAAATGACGGAACTCAACTAATTAAACCAGAGTAGGGAAGTCAAAATATTTATTTCTTTTGTTTGGTAATCGAAACCACAACCGTCGCGTGTACAGTTAGGCGCTGAGCCACGGTGCTTTAAATAAAACTGTAGTTACTCTACATAGTCCACTAGAGTATTATGTAAAGCTTCCTTTTATGATGTGTGGTGCATCAAAAGTTGTTTGCTTTGGCCAAAGGTCGAAGCCTTTGATCAGTCGAAGTTGAATTTTAGAAATACAGTGGCATTTGCATTTCGTTGATCCACAGCTGCTATATGATCGAGATTTGGTCCATTCTGTGGTGTTTACATTCGAACATTTTCATTTATGTTCATGTAAAGCTTGTTATTTTATGAAAATATGCTAGAATGATCCAATATCGATAAGAGAATTCCTCGGTTCAGTTTGTATTAAATGTTTCAAATGAATAGAGAGCCAATTTACATAGTGAAGTTAATGAATAACTAAAAAAATGGAGAATTTGAGGGAAAGAATATTATTAATTTCCAGTCTATAGAGACAAAAATATTGTTTAATTCCACCAATCAACACGCAATGTCTCAAACTCAGGAGGAAAAAGAGGAATTAAGGGTTTGACGTTAACAAATTACTCAGACTAATGTAAATCTTAGTATCAATAATATATTTTTTTAATTTTTATTTTTTTTATTTTAACTCTAAAATAAATGTGATATACAAGCAAATGTGAAATTTTATAAATAAAAAAGATATCTTCGTTCTAATTGCCCAACAGTCACCGAACCAAAAGTAAAGAGCAATCACTGGGCGCGCCATCAGTCGGAACTACGGAATCACTAACGTATCTATGAAAAGGGTGACCACTAAAATATCAAATAGATTATTTGTCTATGTACATATAAAACTGTACTACTTCAAAGTGACACTGAGAGACAACATACAGATAAAAACTATAAGATGTAGAACATTCAAATTCAAAAAGATTTATGTAGATTATGAGTACTTACCTACAACTCCCTTCTAAGAGAGGATTTAGGAATTCCACGGGAATGGGAAAAAATAAGATTTCCTATATTACGTCTTAAAATCTATACAATACTAGCAGCACTCGCACTAGCACTCAAATGCCTAAAATCATCAAAAAATGCCTTATTATAATAAAAGATATATTTCAGTTTCATACTTTTACAGTACATTCGGAAATTAGACTTCGTCACTTAACATGCAGGCGTAGTATGAAGTACTCGTATCTTGATACTAGGTTTTCTCTGCCTATCCTGCGATATGCGGGATAGAGCATGAAGCTGAAAAACAATGACAAAATTAATTCAAATTAAAGTCAAAGTAAGAAGTATTTGCACCCTACGTATCGATAGCGCACCGTTGTTCAATAGATTCGAACAATGAAATGAAAAACCGATATTTTCATGCAGGCCCGCTGCGGTTTCGCGATTTAAAAATCTATCAAATTCTATTTTGATTACAAAAAATTTGGAAGTGGAAAGTTGTTATAATTTCTATTAATTTTTATATTATTATTAAATAAGGAGTACGGAGTGCCTTAACCCTAGGTTCCCTTTGCTTAACTTGCTGTATGCGGGATACAGCGTGCAGCTTGGTTTGAAGATTTAATTTTAATGTTTGTGTAGTATACAAATACGTAGTGAAATTCGACTAACTAATTAAGTGATTAAACGAACCGTACAAAGGTATTTTGAACTCTGTTTAGAGTTAGTATTTAATATAAATTGAAACGGACACTGCCGTAGTTGTATAACTCATATTGTTTAAATTCAAGAGGTTAATTGGTTTATGATATCGTCGCACAGTGTTGCTGTATATGTCACGTGGAAAATTTACCTTTTAAAGAGTGCCCATCGTCAGATTTTATTATTTTGCCTTCTACCTAATTCTGATGTGATTTAGCATCAATCCCTCCAGCCATATTACCAAATCAGAGGACACTAAATTATTAATAATGAAACATCGATAAAAGCACAAAAATTCTAGGATCAATTTGTTGTCCGTTTGTCCGTCTATCAAGACCTCTCAAATCACGAGGAAGCATCAAGGTGAAATTATATAAAATCATATATTTTGGTCTACGCTCCCACGCAATCAAAAGATACAAGCATTTATGTATCATTTTGTGAGAAATATGCCACGTAATGAAATTTATATGTATTTATAATTAAAAATAATTTACACATTTTTTTTATTTTTATCACTTTAAATATTTTTTAACTTCACAATCCTAATGTATACAGTTTTGAGAAAAAAAAACCCATACCATTAATTTTTAAATGTTTTAGATGAATTTTACAGTTTCACAGGACATTGGGCTTCAAACTATAAAAAAAGATAAATTTGCTTATTTCTTACTGTAAAACTTCTCAAAATTTAAGTATAAAGACTTTTTCGAAAAATCTTTAGATAGGTCCTTTTAGCAATAGCAACACCAAAATATAATCTCAACACAGCAACATTCGCAGGTTTTAAAATAGAAAATAGCGTGAATTTAAAGAAAAATCGTGTAACATCGAGGATTTTATTGTAAACCGCAGTATTAGTTCAACCGTATAGGCACCGCGAGTTTACACCACTTGGAATACTTTGCTCCTACTGAATAAAATAAATACGCGAGAGGTTGAAGGTAGTGAAATAGCTAAATGTTTGTTATGATATGTCGAAAGCATTTTCAGTTTGTATTAGAAAATGTATTTTTATTTTTACTACTTTGTTATCATAGCGTGATATGTTCAAATAGTTCCAGATTTTGACAAACTGTCGTAAATTATAGTGTCGCGTCACTCCGCTTGTAACAGATTTTTTTTAAGTTAATTGTCAATTACGTTTTTTAACAACTTCACGCTGTATCCCGTACACAGCAGGGTAGGAAGTAACCTAGAGTTAGACACTACGTGAACGGAGTCACTTCCCGTCGAATTTTGGCGGCGTTGCGTGTTGAATGGCGGAACTCAATGCCGCGCGAAGCCAGAGCGATGAAATGAAAATATAAACTTAAATAAATATTTCATCTCCTTGAGTGGGGATCAATTTGAAAAAATATATATATTATTATTTATTCTTCTTTTTATAAGAACCCCTCAACAGGTAAAGACCCTCTACAAAGTTTTAGGCACGAACTTAAGACTGTTGTCTTGATTTTGATTAGTAGTTGGCTCTTAAATATGTATTTTAGGCTCCAGTATTTATTCGAGGTAATTTGTTTTGTATCCTACGTTCAATCTTTAGCTCGTTACTTTTCCAGTATATTTTAGAGGTTACTTCCCTTTCTTCCCTTTAGTATTATTTTTGGAAGGTTGATCTTTAACCATCCACTACTAGCACTAGCACTCTATGATCATTAGTCATAGCAGTCATTTAGCGTCTCTATTATCTATTGTAGTCGAAAACTTGTTTCTGAAAAGAGTACTAAGTCATCTGCAAATCTTAGGTGGCTTAGGCAAGTATTTTTAATTTTTATTCTAAAGGTTTTACAGTCTACTTGGATATAAATAGAATTGGGGACAGAGGGTCTCCTTACTTTTGATAGGTACCCATGGACCATTTGCCTTTAACTTTGCTCTTCTTTGACTACGGTTGTGTACGCTTTTAATTACGTTTATGTATTAAGTATTGACATTTGAATATTTGGTATTATATCAAGCTAGTTTGATGATGAAGCCAGGATTTGAATAGTGGAACTTTTCTGATATTCTATATAAAGGTATTGGTCCACTTGTCGTGTTTTTTAGGATTTTTCATATACTTAAAGATTCGGTTTTTTTAATCTCAATTTTTTTCAATTCAAATGTAGCTCCTTTTGGCTACCCATCATAATGCAAAATTTTTGTAAATGGCTATAATAAAAAAAAACTCCAACAAAGATTGCCTTTACTATGACTAAGCAGTTTTATAATCGTTTTATCTCAAACTTTGATACTAAGAGAATTAGTTCAATTGTACTAACGCTAGAGCTCGACATTTAGAAACATTTAGTTCAACTGAAGATGGCTGGGTACTTGGATGCAACTGTTTCAAAGTTTCAAATTTTCTTTTTGACCAGCCAGCACTTTGTAAATGCTTAAAGCGAATGACGTGTATATTTACTTTCTCGTGAACTTGTCCCAACTGGAAATCTCTTACAAATAAAAGTACTGGTGACGCAGCAGCACAGTGTCTGATTGTAAACGCAATGGTTGTGAGTTAGATTGCTACTCGAGGGAAGTAATTGTTTTCATGTCTTCGTCTCATCTGGTAATTAAGTCCAAAAATGTCTCGAAAATTGGACATACGGAATATCTCAATGCTCCCTCTACCTACCCGTCATATGGCGTGACGCTAAAAATACACATTTATAATTTTATAACCTTCATGCTTTAATCTTATTTTTTGCGAAAAGTTGTGCGTTCACAGTGACCATAATTCTCATCACTCGAGGACATGAATCTTCGCTCTGGTGTCGAAGTATAGCGCGACGTTGAGTTCAGCCACTCAACACGCAAGACCTCTAGATTTCAGCGAAAAGTAGGGAATGGAGTGTCTTAACCCTAGATTGCCTCTGCCTGCCCTGCCGTATGCGGGATACAGCATAAAGCTGATTGTAATAATTATAAATATTTCTTTTATAAAACAAAGAATATCTACATTCAAAGTAATATTACAAAAGAACATCTATACGTGTATGTATATTCTGTAATAGAATCAAAGGGACACGCATTTTATATAAGCACAATGTTAATTAATCACGCCGTGTTATGTTGAGAGCGACGCTTCTCATTAATTTTATTTAATCTTCTCGCATCTCTTACATTTTATTAAATAAGCTAGATAGAAGTCTGTGATAGATTGTTTATACAGTTCTATAATTTTTGCTCATTTAGAGACTGATTATCGTTAATAATAGCGTGCAATCAGATTGGAATTCATAAAAGACTATTGACAACTGAATTTCGATTCAGCATTACGCTGTCTCTAAAATAGAGCAAGATAGGCAGAGGGAACCTTTATTAACAGATTTCGTTCCCTATTTTCTGTCCAGCTTTCAAGACATTGCGTTTTGAGTGACAGAGCTCAACGTCACGCTTAGTACTTTTACCAGAGCGAGGATATGTAAACAATTTATTCTCTCGAGTGGAAATTGCAACCACTATGCCTCGGCGTTATAACAGTCTCATTTTCCCAAAGCAAATGGAAAGTAGGTAAATTACTATCTTTAAACATTTTAAGGAAACAAAAATATTTATAAAGCGAACGTAAAAAAAATAATAGGTTATGAACTCGCGGCTCTTTGGAAGCCAACTAATTAAATTACTATCATTGAATATCAGATTCTCACTGGGAGGCGAGAATTATTCCCGTCCTCAAACAAAACGGAATGTCTTAAAACTAGGTTCATTCTGCCTACAATGCAGGATCCAGCGTGAAGCTGACTAATGCGTGAGACCAAAATATACCATACAAAAAAAAACTTGATAGTTACGTATATTTCACAACAAAATGCGCTTCGGTCTTTTGACTATCCATACGTACATACTCCATAGGACCCATATCGTAGGTTTCTTAGATCCCATCAAAAGCTCCATCTAATTCGTCCTGTACTCAATTATTCCCGCGCATGCATTCTCCTTTGTTATTCAAATTGGATCGCAATAAGGACCCTGCGCTAGTGTTGATTTGATTCCGAGTACGTCTTTACATGCTTTAATTATTTTATGTTAACATATAAGATAATGAGTAGCTTCATACTTGTTCCCGCATTGTAGGGTAGGTAGAGGGAACCTAGTGTTGGGATATTCTGGTTCACAGTTCCCGCTCTAGTTCAATTTTTCAGCCAATGTGTCTTGAGTGGCAGAGTTCAACGAAGGGCTTTGTGTTTATCCCAGAGCGAGGAAATAAAAATAATTCATTCCTTCGAGTCTGGATCGAACTCACGACCGTCGAGCTTGAGGCTGTCGTGGCCCGATAGTACAAGGGTGCGACTGAAAACGCGACAGTTAAGAGTCCGTTTCTCATTTAGAGAAACGCAATATTTAATATTTTTGTTAAGGGAGCAAAGTGTCTTAATGGAAGCGGAATGTCTTTACACTAGCTTTACGTTTGTATGTGTAAGATGAAGCGTAAAGCTACAAAAACAGTTTACAGTCAAACTTTGCACCGCTGCGCCACTACGGCCTCAACTACTAGCTATTAAGAGCTAAGTAACTTGTAGCTAAGTTAACTTAAGCTCATTTAAACGGATCCTAGCGTCATTGTCAGCAACAAAACAGGTAGATTAAGATTAGATTCACTTTAGAACATAGTTTAAACCAAAACTATAATGCTTTTTATACGTTTGTACATATTATAGTTATTATAATTTTCTCGTCTCGTGTTTCATACACTATAAGGAAAAAATTAGCAATATAAATATTGGAATAAATAAATTAATGTATGTAAATTGTAAGTATTTGATAAGAGACCGCGTCTGATTTTAAACGGAACGGTTGTTGGTCGATTCCCACTTGGAGGCATGAATCATTATTATTTCTTTGCTCTACTAACAAGACAAAGCGCGGTGTTGAGTTCCACGGTCCACCATTCAACACGTAGCGTCTCAAAAATTTGGCAGTGTGTGTGGAACGAAGTCTGTTAACACGAGGTTCCCTATATCTACGCTGTTATGCTGCCTTGTTGTTAAAAAATTAAAATATAAAAATATTTGGTTAAAAAAATGACATACTAAAATATCCATTTATGAAAGACAAACAGCGCTGTGGAGCTTCACAACCCAATACACAATAACTCAAATCAGGATTGAACCCATAGTTATAACCTTCACAGTTTAACGATGCTCTGTACTACTACGACCTATGGCTACAATGACAAAGGAAATAAAGTAGTGTGTGTTATTTCTCACTGATACGCCAATAAACGGGCGCTTGCCTAAGACGTCGTAAAACGACAAGTGCTAAAACTTTCATAAACTTAGCGAGGAAATCGTTTTAAATGAGTACAGTTAATAAAATAATGAAATAAGTGTTGTACTTTATTTATGTGTCTAGTACTAGGAAAGGTAAATTGGTTTTAAGCTTTAAAAAGCATAAACTATTATTTTTTTTTTTGTTGTACGTTGACTAAACTCTCATTCACTGGTTCCCAAACAGTTGTCCGCGGACCACTAGTGGTCTGCAGAATACTAAATATGGTCCGCGAACGATTTTAATTTTATGACTGGGGATTGTGAGGGGAAGTTTTTGTTTGATTATTACAGTAAATTTTTATTATAACTACATGCAGAGTGGTCCCTGCTACCAAGAATGATATAAAAGGGTTTTTGATCAAGAAAAGGTTGGGAACCCCTGCTCTAATTGAAGGCCTTATTGGTCTGTGTGCCATTATTATGTTTTTATCAGTTTAGAGCTTTTATTGCCAAATTAGATTTAAGGACCATTAAACATCTCTTATTCATTCAACGTTGCGCTTCGTGTTCCAAATAAAGCAAGAAAAAGAAAATAATTTGTGTCCCCTAGTAGAAATTAAACATACACCTGTCGCATTTACAGTCAGACGCTATGCCACTACACCACGACGTCGTCTGAAATATTTTTTTCATATTTATATGTCACAAGTTTAAAGCTTTAAAGCATTCACATTTTAGCTTTTTTTAGTAGAGTAGGGAGAGGAGATCTGGGAACCTATTGTTAAGACAGGCCGTTCCATTTAAAACACTTGAGCATTAAGGCATTGCCTGTTTACTTATCCAAGAAAATACTTTTTACAACTACGTACCTTTTTTATAAATGACAAATTAATATCAAATTATCTTCCATCAGGTGTTATCTCGAAAAATATTCTCTACAGCCAATCGAATCAGAGATCAATTAGCGTTCAGATTGAAAGAAGACAACTTTCAGTCAAAGAATAAATCATTCAAAGTCATAATTTAAGTGAAATATAATTATGCAAAGGTACGCGGACGTCGCGCGTCTCACCCGCGCGCCTCCTCGTGGCCGAAAATTAAATTTTCCAAATGGATCTAAAGTTAACATTTCGAATTCTACAAGAAATTGATTAATGCTTTGCCGCGAGATCAAACAATTAGCCAATTCAATTATCTTATATATAAATTTCTGGTGGATTTTCTTTTCTTTTGTTGTCGGTACAGAGAAGTTTTTAATTTGATCTGAAATAAAAAATTATGTTACAAGTTGAAATTTACGTTATGAAATATCTGTTCTTTCTCCAGATTGTTTTATACTTGTTCCGTTACGTTTTGTTGTTTTTAATTAGTTCGTTTTCTTTTCTTGGGATTCAGCGTAAGTTCTGTGTTATTGGAATATTTCTAGGGAATTTTGAATATTAATAGATATGTTGGCGTTTTATAGGTTTTAAATTTATAGTTGTTTAATATTGTCTTCGTGTGTATTATTGCGCGGTTGTAAGTAGGTTGAGGGACGGAAAGTATATGCTCTTATGCTACCTATATATGAAAAAATATCAGCGTTCATCGCTGCGTAGTTTCTTTGCTTTTTCTGTCCGTGACAAATTGTTGAATTCAATTCCCGCCCGAGGAAATAAAATCTTTAATATTATTATTTCTTCATTCTGGTAACGAGGCAAACTGTTGCGTTGAGTTCCGACACTCCTTCAAAATTCTGCGGAAATTGGCAGATGGGAGAGACTTAATGAGAACGGAGTGTCTCAACATTACGTTTCCGGATTTTTTATGCCTACTCTGTTCTGTATAGGATACAGAGTTAGCCTAAAAAATATGTTTTCTAGCATTCAGAAAGCAAGACATATCATTGTCACCCTATTCACAAGTTTCATACTAGCTGGAAAATATTAAGCAATCTAAATTCAAGTACAAATAAATATATAATAAAATATAATAAAACTTTTTAAACATGTAATTTCGAAGGAAACTAATTTTCGTAGAAACAGAAACAACCGCGAGCAAATGTTTGAAAAGTGTCTTGTAATTTGCTAAATTAATATTTATGATTTATGAAAGTAAATCTCAGCCGCTGTAGCCAAATTCGTAGTCTAAATAAGAAATATTTAACTTATCTCTTTTGGAAGGTAGCTAAAATAATTAGCTATTTTGATAAAGGTGATTTTTCCTAACTATTATTCAGAGAAAACATAATGTCAAGGCACTCCATTTTCCTCTTTTTACTTAAAATGGAGGTATTAATGCCGCTTTTTTCTTGTTATCAGAGCGATGAAATGAAAATCCTTCATATCTGTACTCACACATACAAAACTCATTGTAATCGAACCCATAACCGTATCATTTTTATAAGTTCAGGTTATTAAAATATAAAAAAATTGTAGGGAGAGAAAACCTTATCTACTTATGTTATTCCGATATTCGCCATTCCGCTTAATTCTTCTAACTTACATGATAAACAGTATGTCTTCAATTTTAAGAAAGTCCTAAAACATTAACAAAAGTTATTTTAAGTTAACCTAGTAGTGCAGCGGTACAGTATCTGAATGTAACAGCGACGGTTGTGGATTTGTTTTTATATGGAGAATAAATTACAAACGAAGCTCAAGTAACTGAACATGCAATGCTTAAAAATTTGTCGGAATGTCAACAGAATGAGAGAGAGAATGGAATGTCCTAACACTAGGTCCCTTCTGCCTATTTTGCTATATGCGGGATACTGCGTGAAGCTATAAGTTTTTATTTATTTTTTACTACAATAATAAAATATTATGAACAAAGACCCAAAACAAAACTGGTAATCTAAACTCACCCAACACCCGCTACGTGACGATGTAAAGCTAAAACAACTTAATTTCATCTTAAATGTCGATTATTTTTCTGCTTTATATTTTCCATTAGGAGCGCTTAGCATTCAAAAAGAGTATCACGAAATTCCCTTGACAAATAAAAATTTATTATTCCCAATCAATCGGTGTTTTGATTTCTTTCAATGTTATTTCTGTTACGTTTATCTTGGCTCCACCTTTTAACCGACATTCAAAAAAGAAAGGAAAAGGAGAGAAGAGGTTTGACATTGTAAATATGTACATGCATGTTTAAGGCTGTCTTGGCGCAGGAGCACTATTGGATGGTTGTGGGTTCGATCCCCACTCAACGAAGCGTATTATTTAATATTTTCATTTCTTACCTTTAGTGTCGAGACCACCGTTGATCCGTCGATCTTGTTACACCCTGTATACAGAATAAAAACTTGACAAAATCACGGGCACCATATCACAAACGTAGCTGCCGCAACACACATTACGGGTAACTTGGCCCATTAAGGACTCGTCCCTAATAATCCCATAGAATAGACATAAAATGCAATGTAAGTAAGCTATATTAAAGTGGAAACTTTCAGGTGAGCACTAATTAAGACAACTAAAGGGCAAGTCTAAGGAGTGGGGTCCTGCTTAGGAGCTCATTCCGTGAAATTACACAAGGGAACGGATCTCAGTCGTAAGGCTTTAACTTTTGGGTGTGGTGCATGTTGGTTGTGTTTTGATGTTTTGATGTGCGTTTTTTTTCGATTTTAGTTAGATATTGTAACTCTCTGTTGATAGATTATTCTTTTGACTTTTTACGTTTGATAGGTTCACGCTAAATCTCGTTAAGAGATAGGCAGAGGGAACCTAACACTAGTCTATGCAGTGTCTTAACACTGGTTCTATCTGCATGTCATACAATGCACATCCAAATAAATCAGCTAAATTTGATTTTATCCAAGATGCATTTATTTATATTTTTTAGCTTCACGCTGAATTCTGCACATAGCTTGGAAGACAGAGGGAACCTGAAAACCTTCTGTCCACTTTCCGTCGAATTCTGAGGACATTGCGTTTTAAGTGTCGGAACTAAACATTGCGCTTTGCCTAGGTAACAGAGCAAAGAAATGAAAATATATATTTTTTCATTTCCTCGAGTGGGGATCGAACCCACAATCAGTCGCGTCTACAACTACATACTAGTGTCCTTGCATCACGACTGGCCTCGGAGTATAGTATATGTTTGACTTTTATTTATATTCTTCCTGTAGTGAGTGCTTTACATGGGGAGTGTGAGAGAGTATTAAGAGAGCAACATGTGCGGTAAAATGGGATTTTTCTGTTAAAAGCCAAGCAAACAAGATTTGATTATGATTCTGCCAATTAAGATAATTTATGATACTTTATATATTCAAAAAAAATATTCGAAAAATATTCATACATAAAAATAATTTAAACCGCTATATCCTATAACTTATACTACACAAGTAACCCGTAGGAAGCCTTAAATCGCGTTACTGTCGACCAAGTGTTTATAATCGGGCCGCGGGTCGGCTTGTTGTTGTTATAATCGAGATTGGAACGGTTTTAGCCGGTTCACTGTAGGGAAAGAAATGGCTGAAGATGCGACCCTACTTGATAATAGACGGATACAGAATCTCATTCATTTTGTGGTTTTTTTGGGTACTTGTTTCATAAAGCAGGGTATTTGGAGGTATTCGTGACTAAATTCGGAAAATCTTAGGATATTATTTGTATGTAGATACATATATGTCAATTTATAGTCATTTTATTTTATTAAGCAATTTATAGTGATTTTATGAAGGTTTGCTTCAAAAGATTAATTTTGAGAATTCGGCAGAAAGTGGGGAACGGAGTGTCTTAACACTAGGTTCCCTCTGTCTACCCTGCTGTGTGCGGGATACAGCGTGAAGCTAATTTTTTTTTTTTTAATTTTTATATGGAGAGGACAAGGTAAACGAGCGTACGGGTCACCTGTTATTAAGTGATCACCGCCGCCCTCAACCCCGTGTAACACCAGAGGATCTACATGTGCGTTACTGCCCTTAAATGTGAAGATCAAAGCGCTTCTTTTTCAAGGTACCCAAGTCGTATCGACCAGGGAATAGAAAAGGGGACCAGGGAGCAGGTAGGTCATTCAACAGTTGCGTGGCGTTGGCGTTTTTTGTATCAATTCACCGAGAAGGCCATAGCCGATAGCTTTTATAATATGTCAACCGTTCTATTGCCGTCCGTTCTTGTCGTATTTTGGGCACTTAGAATGTGTTATACTATTTCGTACATAACCTTTATTTGTTGACATTAAACCACAATTTCCGAAACCAAATATACAAGCAACATTACATTTTCACCACCGAAACTCGTTACTTATATAACAAAATAGCGAAAATTTTACAAATTTAGATCCAAATACCGGTAAAGCTATTTTAATATTTAAAATTTATCATAATAATATTAAATATTTGAGTCTCTCTGTTACAGTTTAATGTACCTACATCTAAAATTGCCAATGTACAGTTCAGAACTGTTTCACTGCAGATACACTCTATAGACACACTCGTAACTTTATAATAAACACCACCAGCTAAATAGTTTTCATTTAGATATAAGCTAAAATGAGGAAATTTAACGATATCTACATATATGATTATATTATGTCTCTTTTGAGACCGAATGTACATTTTTTCTGCGTATCTTTGGTCGCAAAAATTTAATGTTAATTATAGATTTATTGGTATTAAATTAGCATTTCATTCTCCATTTCGCACCTTCCACGAACAGTAAATTTTCGAGACAGCGCACTGAGTGGAGTTACTCAAAGCGACGCTTAGTCTAACAGACAATGAGAAATGCGTATATTTAAATAGCCCTAGTTTAAATATACGAATATGCCGAGCTGAAATCGACCCCACACCGCCCCACGTCACATGTGAACCATAAAAAATATATAATGATTAGCGACTTCATACAAAACTGCGCTCGTGGCTCTAATTAGATTGGACTAGCTTATATTTACCACCATCATTAATATTGATTACACTTTTTAATGATACAAAATTCATTTTAAAACAGCTTAAACGATTATGTGGATTACCAAATGCTTTAGCAACCGAATTGTGCGAGCTTTTTGTTAAAATTGGATATTGTTTAATTAATTAGAATAAAACAGTTTACCGCTATGTCCCGCATGTAGCAAGGTAGGTAGAAAATCCTAGTGTTAAGACACTCCGCTCACCACTTTCAGCTGAATTTTGGAGGCATCGCGTGTTGTGGCTCAACGTCGCTCTTTGCCTCATCATTAGAATGAATGCAAAAATTAAATAATTAAATTTCTCAAGTGGGAATCGATCCCACAATCTGTCGCGTTAACAGTCACATGCTTGTGCCCATGCGCCCCGACTACTTTGTTCCGCAGACAGGGTAGGTAGAGGGAACATAGTGTTAAAACACTTCGTTTCTCACTTTCACTCTGACCTCCAGCAGAACGGAAAAATAAAAATAATTTTAATAAAGTCACTCGCAACACAGGTTCAAACTCAAATCAATTTATTAATTGTATTTATTCTATAATAGAGTCATAAAATAAGGCTTATTGCATAAAGTAGGTACTATAGCAAGGTACGTTCAATGTAAAAAATAAATGCATTGTTAAATATTTCTTCCTTTTTTACTAAACAATTACATATAAGTAGATCTAATAAGCCTATAAGCGCGGCGTTGAGTTCTGCCACTCAACACGCAATGCCTCCAGAATTCGGCAGAAAGTGGGGAACGGAGTGTCTTAACACGGGTTCCCTCTGCCTGCCTGTGAAAAATATCTTTTTATAAAAGTATGCTATTCTTAATGTGAAATAAAGCTTTAAAATTATTAAAAAGGTTATCTTTATTATTTTCAAACCACACTACAAATAAGAAAATTAAATATTAAATTTTAAAAATAAGTAGGTTAAATGTTATTTTACTTATTTATATTTACTATAAGCAAAGTTTATTATAAGCAAAGTCGATTAATTAAAATTTTAACCTACGTCTAATGAGTAATAAACCTAAAAAAATCTAAATTTTCAAATTTGTATTAGCTCAGAGAAACTCTTAGAGTTCAGACACTCCGTACCCCACATTCGAGACATTGCGTGGATACACTTTTAGTTTTCAAATATTTATACTAAGAAACACCAACACACATTTAACAACCAAACTTACCAACCAAAAATAACTTAATTTTATTCCATTCGCTATATACACTCGCTTGGAATGTACACTATCCTTAATCATGGAGGAGAGACAAATGGCTCGAGCACATTAGCTCGTATTAATCAACCACCTAAGACGTTACGGCTATTATTATAATATGTTTGTGATCATAATTAAGCCGATAGCTTATGATGGTCTCTACATAGAATTGAATATTGATTTGTACTATAAAGTATGTATGTATATGTCTTGTGCTTGTTAATGGGGTTGTTGTGTGTTCGATTCTCATCTAAGTGAGTAAGACACTCAGTTCCTTACTTTTCGCTATATTATAGGGATGTTGATTGACGTGACGAAGATGCTAGAAGCTGTAAATAAATAAAAAAAGCAAATTCTTGAAAAATATATAAAAAAAAACTAGACAATAAAACGTCAACACTATGAACGAAAATGAACATCACACACAAATCAACATTTCGGGCGCCAAAGGCAATTCCAGTTGGGAACTAACGTAATGTAATCCGGAGACAAGTTGCGGTAAAAAAGAAAAGTTAAATTAATCGTGGGCTCTTCTTGAAGTTTTAATAAAAGTAGAAACAAAAGGTTTGTTTTTGGCAAAGTATTAAGTGCTTTGAATTAGTGCTGAATTACTAACTTGGTGTTTGTGTGGGGGCTTAATTTGATCAAGAGTTTGGCCTTTTCTGATTAAACATTAAGAGGTATTATTGCGATATCTTTCTGTACTTTGCCAAACAGATTTCGGCCTGTCAAGAACTATTAAAAAAAATCAGCTTCACGCTGTATCCGTGTTAACACACTCCGTTCCCCACATTCTGCCGAATTCTGGATTGCGTGTGGAGTAGCAGAACTCAACTCCGCGCTTAGCCTCGAAACTAGAGTGAAAAAATGGAAATATAAATTTAAGTAAATATTTCATCTCCTCGAGTGAGGATCGAACCCACAACCAGTCCGTTTTACAGTCACACTTCGTGCCGCCGCGCCACTACTGGCCTATTATTATCAATTTATTTGTAGAACTATTATGGTATTATTTCTTTTTTGGTATAGGTAAAGAGAGGAGCTCGGACAGGGGAAGTTAACACTAAAATATTTTTAAAAAATGCTCCATTTTTGGGTCGCAAATCCCAAGCAATGCTTCTTCTTGCAACACTATGGGCACAGTGAATACGTGGTGCAGGACAGATTTTTCTCTTCTCTCTATGCAGTACATATCGACTATATAAAGTTAGAGTACTTAGTATAATAGTTGTTACTTTGAAACCCTTTCTTGAAGTCTTCATAAAAATAATGATGCTAATGACGCTCGTATTTAAGTCATTACTGCATAAAATTTGCTAAGCATAGATTCCTATTTGTGTATAGTCCTTATTTCTTAATTTTATTTTCATATTACTCGTGCTTATTTCTACAATTTTTAAGTTAAAGAATGGAGCTTTTTCGGCTATATCTTAAGTACTATCGTGCTAACTATTATTTTTTATAACATACACATACTCGTAAGCAATATAATAAAATTCCAAGTTAATTAAAACGAGTACACCATGATGAAATTATGGAATCCGCCCCAAAACTCGTCGGCCGCGGTACAACCAAACAGACAGCTATTGGCAAATTGGTTCAGTGAAACAGTTCAAAGGGACGCCACGGTACAACGGCTCCTTAGGTGTTAATTACTAATATCGATCTGTGTTTAGGACTAGAATTTACTGTTTCGTATTACTTCATTATTTATTTAATTAATATATTTATTAAGTTAGGCGTTGGGAGTGTTCTTAAGTACAATGTATATATGATTTATGTTAAAAGTAGTTTAATTTTTATTATGTCACTGTTGACGATTTTCACAATTTTATTTTCGTGGACTTTAAGATGTGAAATAATGAAATTAGATTTTCCCGTTTTTATAGGAATTTAATTTTATTTTTAGTTCGTCTGTATAATATGTACATATATATTATAATAGATAAACTCGGTATTACCTGCAAATAAACTATTTTTGGCGGGGTTTTTGTGGTGAAAATATAAAATTTGATCAGCTCACAATATTTTTTAAATAAAAACAATTAACTTCACAGTGAGCAATATGGCTTCGTAAAGGCAGGTCTACTGCAAATGAGGTGTTGCTGATTTTTTAAAGCCCATTTATGACAGAAAAAGATTATGGGACAAGCCATATAATTACGTTAGATTGTGTGATTTAAACATAGCCTTTGATTCTGTAGCACGTTTCACTTCTGCAGCATTTCTTTTGCACTTATTTAATGTATTATGTAGCACAAATATAAAATTATGTTATTAAGACTATATCAAACAGGATGGTACACAGGATGCTATCCTTGATCTCGTCGCATACTCAAAGGATGTATAAGGTTAATATAAATAATATAAAATCATCTGGATCTTTTCCAAGGATAAATATTCCACAAGGATCTATTCTTGGTCCTCTTTTATTTCTTCTTTATATTAACGATTTACATTTTTTTATGAAGAACTTATGGGATATTGTTGAGTTGGCGGATGATACTTCTGCAATATTAAAAGTTGATAAAAATAAAATAAACTGTGCTGAAGTAAATAGTTGGATGTTTTTAATGATGCAAGAATCTATACTACACTTACTTAGCAATATATATGCACACTGTAATATTCTGTTTGTCCAATAATATATTGAATGATATAATAAAACAAGATATAAAGATTATCAAATCAAATCAAATTCCTATCAATTGATAGGAATTTGTTATAATTATTTTGTTGAAAGCGCTAATCTCAAGAACTTCAATACGCATTATTGTGTGGGATAATCCATTTCTTTAAGAAGGGTACAATTTGGTAATATAATTAGATTTCATGTGTCATATCCAATTGTTTAGCTATTTTCATTTGACTTCTACTAGTTGAAGGTCAATCGTGACGTAGGGATATAGACGTGTGACTGTAAACGCGACAGAATGTGGGTTCGCTTCTTACTTGAGTAAACGGAATATTTAATATTTTCATTTTTTCGTTGTGATGGTACGGCGGTAAGTTCCGCCACTCAAAACCCAATGCATGAAGAATTTTGCAGAAAGTGGAGAGGGGTGTATCCACGCTTTACTTTATACCAGATATAAAGGCGAAGCTGTAGGTAAAAAACTGATTATAATAATTATATTGTTGCAACTAAAAACTAAAAGAATAAAATTCGCGGTTTACTTTGAAATTTGCTTCTACTTCACCACAAAGAGGACGAACAAAAGTAACGCTTTCCACATCAATATCTCATTAAACATTTACTATTGCCATTAAACAATTACATCAGCATTTCAATATTGTAAAACCAGCACTTAGTCGTTTTAAACTTTAATTTCAAGTGGCGCTTGGGTTCATTAACGAAAATTCAAGGGAAATTCCGTAATTATGCAACGGACGGACAATGGAACGAGTTCAAACAAACGAATGTTTCAATTAAACCTGTAAATAAAGTGTTTCGCGTTCATTAGTTTTAAAAGTAATTATGTCGGCAATGCGTGTGTGATGTGTCATTTTGTTGGTAGTATGGAGAATTATATTGAAGTGAAGTTTTGAATGACAACAAGCGCGACACTTTGTGGGGTCGATTCCCACTGGAGCACTGGAATAAAACATTTAATATTTTTATTTTCGTTGAGTTCGTCAGACTTAATTTTTTCATTTTCTACTAGTTTCAAGCTAAAACGCGGCGTTGAGGTTTGCTACTTAACACGCAATGCCTCCAGATTGGGTGTAAAGTGGGAAGTGGAGTGTCTTAACACTCTATGCCTACCCCGCTTCATGCGGGATCCCAGCTCCATGTTTTTTCTAGCATATTAGAGTGGATATCGAACACACAACCGTTACGTCGTGTCAAAAACTTTAAAGTCACAATCGTTATTAATGTTTCAGCATTATAATCTGCTAGAACACTAAATCATTGAACCAAACCACGGGAGAACAGTCTGTACGTCATCTACGCTCTCAAAGTTTACAGTATGACACAGATAAGCCATCTGTGAGAATGCATATGCAAATATCAGCCACTTCGCATATGTTACATACCTACGTAAGTTACCGGTTTATTATATAAAGTGCTTTCGATTTGAATATTTACAAGTAAAATTTGGTATATTGAATATGTATGGTTAACCATTATTTGCATTGGGTTTGATGGTTCGATCCCCACTCGGGAAAACAATTGTTTTAATTTTTTCGTTCTTCGTAGGACAAGATGCGGCGTTGAGTTTCCCCATTATATATATATATATATATATAGATATTTCAAACTTGAATGAAAAACGGAGAACAGAGTGTCTTGATACACGTTTCCTCTAAAAGCTGAAAAGTAAAGAAATACCACAAAATTTCATTGTCATTATTAAAAAAAATTGCATACATTATTGTAAAACCAAGCTGTTATGTAAGTTGTGTAAGTGAGCAACGTACAAATATTGTAAGTCAAGTCAGTCTTCCCGTAATACAATTTTATACCGTCCATCTGCACCAAGTTGAATTGGGTCAGCACAATAAAAGGTTATCTCTCCAAGTGACGTAATAAAAGAGCGATACACGATTATTGGGATCGTGGGTAACGTGTAAATATTTATCAGTACAATCTTGACCCCTATCAGATAGGTTGTATCAAGGTTGTATCTTGAAGAGTTGTAGCTTCTAGAGATTCTGTGAGTAAAGGCTGTTTTATTATTGTTAAGGATACAATACGATTTCTGTCGATTTAAATCCGTATTTTTTAAGTGGTTAAACGTCTGATGATTGTAAGTTAAGATTCGATTTCCACTCGGAAGAAATGATTATTTTCGTTTGCTCGCCCTGATAGCAATAAATAAGTGGATGGAAGAGAAGGGAGCGGAGTGTTTTAACACTAAATTCTCTCTTCCTACTCTACTATATATGGAATACATACATTAAAATAAATATTACAGTATGGAAACCGTCAATAAAAGTCCATTTCTAACATTTACATATTATTGACATAAAACTAAAAGTTATTATTCGAAAAAAGCCTTATAAAGGGATTCTTTAGAACGTTTTATTCGCTTAGTCGGTCCGAACTGTTGCTAGCAATTCCTATTCTCATCTTAGACCTTATTTTAGAATGGGTGCTTAGACGCAGATATCGGATTTTACATTCTTATGTTATAAACTTGTAGGTAGTCCATATTTTTAGGTCCATACGTTTGAGGCCAGTCGTGGCGCAGTGGTACAAAGTGTGACTGTAAAACCGACTGGTTGTGGGTTCGATCCCCACTCGAAGAGATGAAATATTTACTTAAATTTATATTTTCATTTCTTCGTTCTGGTGTCGAGGCAAAGCGCGGCGTTGAGTTCTGCCCCTCAACACGCAATGCCTCCAAAATTCGGCAGAAAGTGGGGAACGGAGTGTCTTAACACTAGGTTCCCTCTGCCTACCCTGCTGTGTGCGGGATATAGCGTGAAGCTAATTTAATTTTAATTTTATACGTTTACTATTGGTAAACGGAATTCTTATACACTCTGCTCATCTATCTGTCCATTTATGGTTATTAGGGTCATGTAGTATTTTGTGTGCCAATTTTTAAAGAAGAATTTATTCAAGTAATAAATATTTTGTTTTACAAATGTTAGAATATTCAATAAATTATGTTCAATTTCTAATATTAATATTTATTTTGTATTTTTACCAAGCTAAGTATTTTTCTATTAAAATACAGGTGTTGTTGTATTTAAATTATCCCGTGAACGGTTCAAAACGATTCCCTCGAGCGAGTATTTTGCGTTTTATCGAATTGGACGCATTGATTAAATTTGTTGACAAATTATTCATGTTGACTTAATATATAGGCTTTAGATTCTGTAGCGTATGCCTTTATAAATTTATCCTTATAAATTCACTCATTGCATAGAGTCACTCATTTATACGTAGTTTTTTTTTCAACTTCACGCTGTATCCCGCATGTAGCAGGATAGGCAGAGTGAACCTACATTTCTTGTCGAATTTTCAAAACATAGTGTGTGGGTGTTATACAAACATTGATAAATATAAAAAGAGAAACATTCAATGCAGTCTGTCCATTTAATGCAGTTACGAGCCCGAGGTATCAATATAGTAATGGCCTGAGTTTACTAGTTCAAATCTTATGAGTTAAATAATAAGATACTTTTTTAGCTTCATTTTACTTTTGTATCGTGCAAATAGCAGGGTTAGCAGAGGCAACCTAGTGTTATGATACTCCGTTAATAATAAGACACTTTCGTTCCTCACTTTGTATTACATGTTGATATACAGTCGCACGCATGTGCCTCTGCACCACGACGGAGAAAACCGAAATGTCAAAATATTATTAAAAATTATATTTTTATGTAATACTTTCCCTTCTATACATACAATAAAACAACAATATCTCGTTTTTATTAGAAATAACATTCTATATTCTATTCGGTTTCGATACTGTTTGAATTATTGAAGCAACAATATCGTTTCTGAGTCCAGCCAATATGTTGCCCTTATATAACGTAACGTACATACATACATATTATATATATTTTTCAGCTTCACGCTATGTATATATATATATATTCACGCATGCAGAGGGAAACTCAGGGGAATGGGAACCTAGTGTTAAGACTATTCGTTCCAATGCTACAAGCATTGCGTGTTGAGTGAGTAAGCTACCAGTGAGAAAGGTATTGTGCGTTATCGTATAATAATAAATAATTTTAAATATAAATATTATTTCGACTGTAGCATACCAACTCACACATTATATTAAATGACCACCGTTTACGTCATACGATGACGCGGAATGTATAAATGAAATTGAAAAAATATATCTGTAGTTTTAATATTTATTTTTTAACACTTTATTGAGGTTGACGTGGCTCGACTAATATTCGGAGTATCCTGACTCTGGTAACAAAACGGAAAGTCTGCCATGGGAACATTCTATTAGATTACTGTATTCCCCACACAGTATTCCAATAAAATGTTTCCATGGCTTCCCATGATTACTACTCGGGGAAATTAAATATTTAATATTTTCAATTCCACGCTCTGGTAACGAGGCAAAACGCGGCGTTGATTTCCGTCACTCAACACATAATTCCCCGAGAATTCGGCGGAAAGTCTTATCAAGGTTTCCGGGTCCCACTGCCTATCTTGCTACCAACAGGATGAAACGTAAAGCTAACAAAGAATGTAAGTCATTGACTGTGTGTGACTGTGAGTACCAAACCCAATATGAATGTTTGTAATTTCCTTTTTAACAGAATCATTTAGCAAGCATATAGTGCTATGGAAATTGAGTATTTTTAATTACAAAACGTCGCCGTGTCTCATAGCTTATCAATAAAAATGCAAGCACAAAAACGAATCGTTTCGAATATCCCCCGAATCCGAATCGAACTCACAACCATTACAAATTCTCAACTGACCTATGACGACAAACTGTAACTTTACATTTGTAATATAAGCAAAACTGACAATCCTAACGGTTTATGTCAAAAAGGACAAAAGACGAGCCAATATAATTACTCGTCGGTTATTGGAAGGTTTTTCATTACGACCCGGCTGCTCCATTCATATCGCAAAATTAGATATCGGCCTTATATACTGTGTGAATAGTTTCGGGGTATCTGGGCGAGATCTTTACATATAGTTTGGAGCTGTGATTAAAATTATTTTATATTAAAATTATTATACAGTACCTATCTACTGTACTGTATACTCTACGTTTATTGTCCTTTTTCATATATAAAACTGTTTTTAGGGTTCCGTGTCTTTCAAGAAAAAAAGGAATCCTTATAACACTTTGTTGTCTGTCCGTCTGTCTGTCCGACTTTTTTTATTATGTAAAAAAGCCTTTAGCTCAGGAGCGCTTGCAGATATCGAGTTGAAATGCAAACCATATAATCAGATCTACAGATTCATGATTTCCTGAAAAAAATGTATTTCTACATTTACTTAAAAAAAAGTTATGGCCGTTTCTATCGCAAAAAATGGGTATTTTGTCACTATAAAGGGAATCAAAACAAATAGGGTACCGATTGATATAGAATTATGTACTTGAAACATGTAATAATTTGGCAGTCAGCATCTACAACGAAGGAAAAAACTGAAAATTTTACATTTGTGGTTAAATTAAAAAAATAATAGCCTTAAAGGTATCAGATGAAAGGACTCAGGACACAGAAAGACTGAAGGGCACAGAAAGACTGAATGACAGACAAACATTTTTTAATTATTTGTATTTTGTTGTAGTTTCGTGTACATAACTATATATATGCACTGACGCAACTGGAGATGCAGATTTAGAGGTTTTGGTTATTTTAATAAGTGCAAGTTTGGTTTTTTTAGTTAGGGCAAACAGATAAACAAGCAGACAAAAGCTTTAAAAATCATACATTAAAATTCTATTAGCTATTTTAAGACCATTTACATAGTTTTTTGTAAATATTTTAAATGCATACACACACAATATTTTTACTACATTATTACAGGATATATAGATAATATAATAGGAAAGTATAATAGAATGTCGAAACATCATATATAATATAAATATAATTTGTAGACAAAATACATTAGTAATTCCAGTAATACACCCTGTATACAGTATGTAATTTCACACTCATTCAAAAGCAAAACCACATTTGAATCACCGGTTAATTACAACAGTTTTATTATTATCCATACAATTTAGTTTATTTGGCGCACGATATCAATCAACGAATTGTTTTAGTGAGTACTGGTACCACCAGCTAATGTGAATATATAATGTTGGTAGCGTGACAAGTTAACACGTTAAACGAAATGCCGTGCTAATTTATGTTGAAAGTAAAATGTGTTGTTGGAAGTTTTAAATGAATTTATTGTGTAAAATTCTGTACTGTAATGCTTAATAGTAATATTTGTATTAAACGTCTGTATAAGAAAACAGATTTACGCTTTTGTCTGCATATCAGGTTAAATAGAGGAAACAAATGTTAAGATATATTTATGTATATTGGGTGTCGGAATCCACAATAGAGAGACATCCGTCACTTTTACCATCCTTGCCATCAATTGACCATACAGAGCTAGGAATGTGAAGCCCCATGACCTACCGAACGGTAGCGTTACAATAGAACCATTAGAAGAGTAGCCACCAGATTTCAAGGAATAAAATGTGTACAATGTATGAATCTCATCCCGATCTGCTGATTTATAGAGCCAGACGCGACGTGTTGCAGGTGTTCTACAAATGCTGCGTTTAATATATATCCGTACCAGACAATGGTCTAAAGTCGATCATCAACGATGACTCTTTGCTGTTCCGGACGTGAAGTCAGCAGTATGTCCAAATAGAATGTATTGTACTTGTCCACGCCTGAGAATCGCGTTGGTAAGTCATCAAATTGGGACAATCCATTCGTTATAGCCATATTAAAAAAAATAAGTTTTACGTGACGTAATACTTTACAAAAAAAAAATAGCGTGAAGCTGTATCCCGCAAACAGCGTGAAGCTGTATCCCGCAAACAGCAGGGTAGGCAGAGGGAACTTAGTGTTAAAGACACTACGTTCCCCACTTTCTGTCGAATTTTGGAGGCCTTGCGTGTTGTGTGGCAGAACTCAACGCCGCGCTTTGCCTCGACACCAGAGCGAAGAAATGAAAATATAAATTTAAGTAAATATTTCATCTCCTCCAGTGGGGATCGAACCCACAACCAGTCGGTTTTACAGTCCCACTTTGTACCACTGCGCCACGACTGGCTTCTATATATGTAATACTTTAAAAATGTTTAAATATACATACACAGCCGTGCCTGCTATTTGCAGTCTTCATCACGGTACGCCGCATTGCACAATGGGCCTTGATTGATCGTTGAATTGAACAAAATTTAAACCAAATCCTGATATATGTACGTACAGTTAAACGTTGTGTCCAATCATTATGTGTTTGTGTCATTTAAATCATTTTCAATTATTCATAATTAATGATGTGTTTAATCTAGTCATTAAGCTTTGTTTTTTCTGCGGGTTTTTATAATTAAAAAAAATTTAATATTAAATCCGGTTTAATACTACTATTATTTACCGCATAGCAGAGGTAATCTATTGTTGAGACTTTTATCTTTTTTGGTCTCCAGTTTCAACCTAATTCTCTAGACATTGCATGTTGAGTAGTGGAGCTCATCGCTACGTTTTGTCTTGTAATTTGAGGAAGGAAATAAAAATAATTAATTACCATGTACCATATATTTGAAAACAACCAAAATGATTCCAAAACAATTTAATTTCACAAACCCTCCATACAATATTTACAAAAGAGCGATAGAAACAATTTCAGTGAGTAAAATATTCTGTAGTCCATCGGTGAAACAGTTTTCAGATGGGGAAGTGAAATTCAAACGTCACTCGAGGTGCTACGTATCTGTCATTTGAAACGAGTGGACGGAAGTGCGGCCTGATGGTCGGCTTGACACCTTAAACCCGTTGTTATTCTTATTTTAAATGAAATATTATTATTTGGTTATTATTTAAATATTTTTTTATTGTTTTAAATGAAATAGTGTTTGTGTGTTGTTGTGGCTGTTATATTGTTTTTTATTTTTTGTAAATATAACTAATATAACTATATTTTACTGTACTAGTATTGAGCTTAAGGGTTTGTTTGATTGGACGCGCTAATCTCGGGAAGTACTCTGGTTTGATTTGAAATTTATTTTTGTATTGTCTACTTATGGATGTAGCTTCCTCTCTATCTCAAGCACTTACAATCTGTCATGTGATACATATGAAACTGTTAGTCATCTTCACTTTAAAAAAGGTGAGGCCACATGTAAAAGACAGTAAATGAAGAAAATTAAAAAAAACTAAGATAATATAAAAATCAGCTTCACGTATCCCGCACTCAGCAGGGTCGGCAGAGGGAACCTAGTGTTAAGGTACTCCGTTTTACACTTGCCGCCGAATTTTGGAGGCTACTAACTTTACGCCGCGCTTTCCACCACCAGAACAAAGAAATGGCAAAGTAAATTTAAATAAATATTTCATTTCCTCGAATGAGGATCAAATCCACAACTCGAATGAGGATCAAATCCACAACCACAACACAAAAGGCCTCAAGATACAATAAATACATCGTCATCTAAACTACAGCCAGATGCTGTCCTAGTACACAACGATGGCCGTTGTTTTCACGCTTAATTTAATTAATAATACATATAGAATATACATTGTTTTTATCAAAGTTAGGGATATTGTAATAAAATATCAGTTTTGAGCTTATTAGGTTTTGTTTACGGCGGCGTAAAGCAGGCGTAATAAAGACAAATGTTCGAAAGCGATCGCCGACAAATGATTAATGATCGAATGTAACAGGTTGGATGGATTTTTATATTTTTTTATGAGTTTCATTGTGTTTATACCGACAGCGGTATTTGATAATACGTAAATAGAGTGTAAATTTATATTATAATCTTACAAAACAGTTTTGATGGTATCAGCGATGGTTGCGGGTCCAAAACTTGTGGGAAAACAATAATTATTTTAATTTTGACGCTCTGGCGTAGAGTTACGTTTCGCTACTCTATATATAATGTCTCAGATTCGGTTGGAAAGAGGAGGACCTAAGTGAGTGAGTGTCTTTGCTTTAGGTTCTCTCTGCCTTCATTACCATGCTATACAAAGTGTATGAGTATACATTTTTAGCTTCACCCTGCATTGTAGAGACGTAACGCTTTGCGTAGAGACGTCTCTTCGCTGTGCGTTCTCTATCACATTTATCATGGAGGGTGCTCTGGGGAACTCTAACTTCTAAACGTATAGTACGTCATAGACTAATATACTATCCACACCATTTGAATACTTGACACTTCACTACTGTGCGGTTTCGTAGGAACTTCTTTCCACGCGCTACGCAACTATGGCCTACCCGCGGCAGTGTTTTCAGATCGATATGACTTGTGTACCTTCAAGCGTCCATCTCCTACGTAAAGGTCAGCAAAGCACCTGTAGCTCCTCTGGTATGGATCCGCTGTCAACGATGAATGTGATCGTTGACAGCGGTTATCACTTACCATTAGGTGAAGTCGTCGACGTCGCTCGTTTGCCTTGTCTTTTTCTTTAAAAAAAAATACGCACCGTTCCCATTAAGAAACTTCGTTGCTCAGTTTCCGTTGAATTCATCATCATGTGGCGTTGGGTTTTGAGTGGCCGAGTGAGATAATGAAAATATAAAATATTTTATTTTCGGTTACGATGGTCCCGGATAGAAAATTTTAATTTAAAATTTTTTTTAAGAAGTTTTTAATTGGCTAGTAAATTTCATCACTATTTTAAAACAGAAGATATAAAACGATATGACTAATCTAAATTCTCTTTGCTTAATAAGCGGACGTGGCACCGAGGCTGACTAAACGTAATATATGAGGAACGTAGTATCACAACATTAGGTTCCATCTGACTCCTTTTTCTTTCTCTTTGACTAATGTCTAATATCATTAAAACATTTCATCATAACTCAATCTTATGAAGACCGTTTGCCAATGTCTATAGAAAATGCATTAATAATTCAACGTACTCACGTAGAAATAAGTACTTATATAACTATTTTAAGTTGAGATTTCATTTAAATGATGAAGAATTTACTGCTTAATCAAACATACTTTGAGGTTTGCTTTATTTAACTTGGTCTAAACCAAATACGTTGAGGTGTGGTTTTACGGACGGACTGTTGCGTTGGATCCCTGTAATGCACACTAACCTTTACTTCAGTAAAACGTCAGTTTTACTTGTTTGATTTGCTCTCTGAGTGGTGGCTATCGAGGTGGTTGCGGCTTCGATGCTCGGTTGAAGTAAATACCTAGTTACGATGCTCTTTGTTATGAGCTTATGCAAGTTCTTAGTATTGTGTTACATTGACGTTTTAGTAAGGCAAGAACTGGGAACTAAATATTTTATGTACTTCCACGTTCAAACCTCTATTGCTTTCAAATTATATTTGACTTAATTTCGCTTTTCACAGTCAAGTGCTTAACGACACAGAAGGAGAAGAAGAAGAAGAAGAGCCAAAAAAAATAATGTCCCTATATTCAAGCGCGGCCTGAGTTTCTTCATTAAATAATGCTATTGTTATTCTGTTTCAAGAATAAGTCGAAAAGTAGGAAATGAGGTTTTTTGATAGTAGGCCTTTGCTTAACCTGCTATATACGGGATACAAAGTGATGGTAAAATGTTGTTACGATATAATTAAAAATACATTATGTTCGTTCTAAAAAAGTGTTGTACAAAAATTTAATCAAGTCTAGTTTTTATGGACCAACACAGTGTTGCTATTAAAATCTATGATCCAAATAAAAAAAATAACAGACACAGGATAAAAAACTAATTAAATTTTACATGCATTCCTGCTGAGAGAATGTTTCGAGCCATAACATAATTGAGAATGGAATTTTTCAATATGAAATCTGCTTTGTAAAATTAAAAAGTTAATCTCTCATCTGAAAGTGAAGTATGGGTTGTTTATTCAAAAATTGAGGCGGTCGTGCCGCAGGGGTACAGCTTCGGACTGTAAACGCGCCAGTCGTGAGTTTGGTCCCCACTTGGGAGAATAAGTATAAAAAATGATTTTCATTTCCTGGTTCTGGTAGACGAAGTGCGGCGTTGAGTTGCGTTTTGCTGGCTATATCTCAAAAACATGTTCTTTTATGTAGCACTAGCAGAGCAGTAGCACTAGCAAAGCTAGTATTTACGCCGTATTCCATTTTTTAATTCCATTTTTGTTCGTATTAAGTGGCTACGTCGCGCTTTTACCTCGAATTTGCAAAAAAACCCTAAAAAACTACACATATTTTCGCAAGATCGCCTAGGAACTAGTTCGATCTAAATAGTATAAGTATTAACTACACATAATTTACAGTAAATTCACGAATGATTGTAAATAAAAAAAACAGCAACAGCCTACGTCATTTAAATATCAAAGATAAAAATAGCGTGTTTAACGACGGGATACCTCGCTTTATCTTGTTACCAGAAATGAGAATAATTCTCCAGGCAGGATTCAAATCCACAACTGAAGCGTTTACAGTAGGGCACTGTACCACGGCACCATGACAGCCTTTTGAGCTACGGCCTATTAAATAATATCATACCATACATTAGGTAATAAAAAGAAGAATTTTTCTATAACCCGTATAATAACTAATAACAGCCCACATGGCATGGGACGATAATATAGCAGAGAAACGAATAGAATTTTAACAAGGGTCTTTTGATGTGGCAATGAATAAACGATTTTGGACATTTTACGATGTGCCCGGACGGCTTATACTATACTTTAGTATCAAGCTGAAATTAATTCAAAATATTCAAATTTGCCGTAGATTTGACCTTTGGAGCACATAAAAAAATCTAGATCAACGTGATATAGGTTCCATGTCTTACTTTCTGTGGACTAACAATTATGAAATTTGCCACGAAGTGAGAACTTAAGATACAAATTAAGGAAAATATCCGAAAAGTGAAAATTTATTGGTATTAATGGAAAAAATCATTAAAAACTTATAATTCTAGTTAATTTCATACAAAAATTTAAGTTTATCAACTTTTATAAGTTATATTTTCTATCGGAGTACAATTCTAAAACTGACAGTTGGCGATTCCGACTCCCACTTGACTGGTTTTTTTTACTTTATTTACTTTGTTTTGGGATTATCAAAGAATTTGTTGTGTTGTTGTTGATATTATACAATAGTAAACTAACTTTTATTCTATTTATTATTATTAAATATTGTATGTAATATAGTTGTGTGCTTATTTTCAGATTTCATAATTTTGTAATTAAAAAAAAATGGAATTTACAAAAAAAAAAATACAAATATTTTGACTTAAGCGATGAAGTGATATGAATAATTTTATGTAAACGTTTTTTTTTGTCTACTTTATTTTAGTTAATATCTGACCACCCAGCTCCCTACAGTACTCTTATATAATGTGGTATATAATGTGGTATATAATGTGGTATATACCACATATTTTTCGTAAACCCGCATAAAATATAGAGGCTAACGTAAATAGCATCTTGTATTCAAACTATTCAATATCGGATATTGAAAAGCAATTTTATTTGTCTCATGATTTGTATCAAATATATTATTGTGTTTGATATCTCGAAAAATATTAACGAGTTCGTATATACTCAAACGTAATAAGATTTTGTTGTAAGCTATGACATGAGGTCGTTGTGGCGTTGTTCTACAACTTTGAACCGTTTACGCGACGGTTGTGGATTTGATTCCCACAACAAGACGAAGCTCGGCGTTAAGTTCCGGAAAGCAACATGTAATGAAAATTGGAAATTAATTGCCTTAATACGAGGTTCCTTTTTTAGCCAGTGAAAACAGACGCATTATTACATAAACTTCCTCCAGTTTCACCGATACTGTATTCTGTAATATAGGAAATAAGTTAAAAATATAGTTAATAAGTTAAGTAGAAGCAAGAAGATAAATTAATTTGTATATAATTTAGGGTAAATGACGATGATGTTTTCAATCTTTTATTACTGACGCCATAGCGACTTTACGACAGTACTTACTAGTTACAGTTGTAGGTACAGTATGTTTTTGAAAAATGATTAGTCTGTATATAGGGTGCATATATCAAAGCAGCACATTGTCTAGTAAAGGAAAAAGTTAATAATACATGTCCCCGAGAATCGAATCGAATCTACTACCCAAAACAATTAATTTACTACAAATATCTAAATACAATTGAAATCCCCACAGCCGTGGGTGGTGTGTTTGAGCGAAGGCTACAAAGACCGTCTGACGTCGCACTAATCACAGCAACAAGCCCGCCAGTCACGCACGTCACAACACTATTCAAAGTTGTGTGACTTCACTAGTCCTACTTAGTTTATTGGTTTAATGTTCACGTTACTTCCGGTACCATAGCCGTTTTGAGTGCCTATTTAAACATACATACATTATACTCTTTGATCAAAATTAGTTTAAATTTCTTGTATTTTAGCTTGAAACTTAAAAACCAATTTTCGCAATCAAGGGTTGAGTGGCGAAATTATATGGATATTCTCTTAGGGACAAGAACGATGAAATGACCGGGAATAATAATTCATTGCTTCCGGTGGGAATCGAACCCACATACGTCACAATGACTTAATTTTTTTTAATATAGTATTATTAAAATACTGGTTATCCTTTCATTATAAAAAAAAGTTTCATCCAACCAATGCAGCTTGCTGAGATCTTTTAAATAATACAATGATGGAGTGATTTATAAGAAAGGTTTGTATGTCAATATTTATATCAAAAAGCCATGGCTAATATAAAATATTCAATATTTTAATTTCTGGTAACCAAGCAAAGCAACAACATCGAGTTCCACCAAGTGTCTGGATCGGGGACGGTATATCTTAACACTAGTTCCCAGGTTCCCTGCTATCTGCGGTATATAGCAGAAAGCTAAATAAATAATACATATTTTAAATATACTACCGGATAGACATCTATTCGCATCACATTAGAAAACAGTTAACTTAAACTCTATAAAATATAAGAGAGCCTACATCTGTCAAAACAATTACTGTAGAACCGGTTCACAATAATTGCAAAAAGGAAAACCGAAAGTCTCAAAGAAAGCTGCGAACGTGTTTTTTGAACAAAACGGAAACTTAAACGACGAACTTTGTATTCGTTCCCGTATTTATTTACATAAAAAGTCAAAGTTTGTAAAACAACAATTTGCTTCCCGTGTTGTTTAATTGTTGACTTATTTCTTAGAGTTGTGTTTTGGGGAAGCCAATATTGATTGATTTGGAAGTCAGTTGTTGCATAGGGGAACAAGCGTGCGACAGGTTGTGGGTTTGATTTCTCGAGAAAATGACATATTTAATAGCTATTTATTATTTTTTTCTCGTTCTGGTAATGAGACAAACACGGCGCTGAATTTTATCACTTAAAGAAAAATGCCTCCAAAATGGTTACTAAAATGTCATAATGGAAATATAGTATCTTAACACTAGGGGCCCAGGGTCTCCCTGCCTACCATACCGTGATCGGCATACAGTGTGAAGCTAAAAAAAAATAATTTACTGTAAACGTGATGGTTGGGGATACCTTTTTTAATATAGGGAACGAATTATGTTTATTTTCCCGCTCTGGTAGGTAGTGGCCTTGAATTTCACCATTTAAGACCTTGAAATTTTACCTTGAAATTAGGCAAAAAAAGAAAAGGAGTATCTCAACCCTCCCTTTGTTTATGTAGATAGAAAATAAAAAAAGACAATAAATATTGACAATAGTAGTATTGGTAAATAGTGTTTGATAAATATGTCAAATATAACAAAAGCCTAGTCTAGTCTTTTCTGAGTATACAATATTTCGCCTTTGTTAGAAAGTCTATGTTAGGTTAACCTTCGCTTTTTAGAACATACAAACATCAGTCTAAGTAATTTGTCAAATATTGATGGATAAATTATTATTGAAATTGAAGATAAATTATATATTTTATGAATAGGTCGACGTCGTCGACGACTTAAGCACGTAAAAAAAAATTAAAATTAATAAATTAGCTTCACGCTGTATCCCGCACATAGCAGGGTAGGCAGAGGGAACCTAGTGTTAAGGCACTCCGTTTTTCAGTCCACGCTAGCGAGACATATAACAAAAAACCTATATATAAATAAACTCTGAACTTACTAAGTAAAAGTAAAATTGTGAGAAGAAATGATGAACTTTAAAAAATAAATAACTACAAACGCCCGCGGGACTTGTTCCTCTGTAACTTATTTCGTTCTCCGTCAAAGTGTAGAACTGCAGACATTTTTCTCTGGTAATTACTCTCACAGGGGACTGTGTATTATTTTACCTTTATCCTTACGTATGAACAGATATACTGAACCAGAAATTACCTTTTGGTGTAATATTGTTATTTTAAACTTTTATTTATATTTTTTAGCTTATCTCTTCAATCCGCATGTAGTAGGGTAGGCAGGGATTCTGCTGTTAAGACATTCCACTGTTCATAATTTTTTTTCAGACTTTGCGTGATGAGCGACGGAACTCAATACCGTATTGTTACAAAAGAGAAGAAATGAAATAAAAAAAAAATCTATGTTACAATAAAATAAGTTGAGAAATACCACTGCGACATTTGAACCCACAGTCAATAAATGTCCTGTAAGGGCTCGTATCTAAAACATTAATATTTTTATGACCAAATCTAAGTTTTTTTTTATATAAAACTACCCAAGTTTGTACAAGACTTAGCATACGGCTATTATTCAATAAACGTGAGGTATACATATATTCACGTGAGGTAGTTTAGCACTACACGCCTTGTTAACAACTAAATGGTCTACAACACTTCGGCCATTTATTCAGCGCTAAGTCAGCTGTGGCTGTTTCCGGTCGTAAAAGCATTTTCTTTATGCATTTCCTGTATTTCTTGTAAGACCTGTTGAGGGAACCTATTGATAAGTTCCCTTTTTAACTTTTCTTTTTGATTTAGTTGACGTAAAAACAAGTTTATTTAAGTAAAGATAATAAATATCTATTAACATTTTTGCCTTTGCTTGTTAGGTACTATAACGATTTTTATACTATAACTGGAGCGAAACACCCACTTAGGTTTCAAACGAGAATTGATAAAACATTACAAAGCAAAATTGTCCAATTTATTATTTTTATGGTACTTTGTTACATAACAATGCCAACAGCATACATTTTCAATATTGTATAAAATGTAATGAAAATGAAAATAGTAGAAATACCGTCATTTAAATGATATGGGCAAGTATGCGAGAGTACTACTGCATTGACAAGAGGGAAGGGGAATCCAGGGGGAGATCCAGACGAATATCCAGATGAGATGACGTCATGTCAATTTGTGCCAAATGGACTCACCTATTGAAGGACTAAAAAAAATAACTTGTTTATTATTTCTTTGAAGATTTAATTGTACATTATATTCTATTAGATAGATAGATTTATTTTATTTTGTGTCTTAATATTTTCCTTGTGGATTAGATCCGTACTTGTAAGTCTGATTATTTCGGTTCCCCGTTCTGGCTGATACAGCGCAGCGTTAAGTTACATCACTCAACAAGATGTCTCGATAATTGTGAGGTAAAGTATGGGGGAAGCCTCTTGGCACTAGCTAGATTCCTTCTGCACACCCTGCTGTATACAGGATGCAGCGTTACGTATAAAAAATATAAAAAAGTACCTACTAAAGTACCTACTACCTACTAACGTATATGTTTATTGATTTAATAACGAAAAAAATTCTAGTAAATATTTATAATAAAGAAAAAATAATATTGTTCTAAAGACCAGTAGTTATACAGGGGCACTATTGATTGACATTAAACACGACAGGATGTGGATTCGGTCCCCATTCCAGGAAATTAGTTTTTTTCGATCTTGTATCGAGCCAAAAACGCGGCATTTACCTTCGACAGTCAACATGCAATGACTCCTAAATTCGGCGGAAAATGAGGTACGGAGAGTCTTAACATTAGGTTCCCTCTGTCTACCCAGCGGTATGCTACCGAAACTAGGTAGAGAAAGTTATATCTATACTACACGGCTTATACATATATAAATTAAATATTATTTTATATATGGATATATAATACTCGAACCGTAACCAGAACTGCTTGTTAGATACAGTGTTACACGCTGACCCAGCAACTCCCTTGGGCTTTACGATGTTCAAATTATTAGATCAGCCCCAACGTCGCTTACTTAGAATTGATGATTGAGATTTATTCAAAATAGTTTATATATAATAAGTGAAATCGGATGAACTGTCCATTGCTTAACATTTTTTTTCACATTTTTTTGCTTTAATAATTTTTTGCTGGTGTAGGCAGAGAAACTATAGTTTCAAAACACATACACTTGAAAACACATACTCGTATGTAATGTAATTAAATAACATACAATGCATTAAAAAAAATACTTTCTCCTGGGCTGATTTCCGCCGAAAATTATACATTGCGTGAGGAACGGAGTGTCTTAACACTAGGCTCTCTCTGCCTACCCAACAAAATAGGGAATAATAGAATGAATCTAAAAAAAAATAAAGAAAAAAAACCGTCCATTCAAAGCACTATCGCCAACCGTCGCACCTCATTACAAAGTCACCAAGTCCGAGGTTATCTCCTTCACGAACAATTTAATAATGAAATAAAGCGTTGAAATATATTTGAGTTTCAACTTCGTTACGCTGGATGACGTATCTCCCTTTTGTTTTGTTCGGCTAGTGACTTCTATTAGGAAGTTTCGAGTTTTAATGTTTCCCTCACAAAATAATTATACAGTTTCGCCGTGTTGTACTGGAATATGATTAATTTTGTTGTCTTTTGGTAGATTATTTAGATTTGGAAGATTGATGATGGTTTTTTTTAGTTTTAGGAATTGGATTTTTCATAAATTAAAGTGTCTTTATGCTTATACTTTTGCGTTGAGTTCCGCCACTCAATACGCAACGATCGGAATTTGAGCGAAATGTCATAGTACTAGGTTCAATATTTTTAATCTGCGAGAATTAACGTTAAATTTCATATAAAGTAATTAATCTTCAAAATTTGGTCTTGGAAAAAACTAAAATATTATCTACATATGTATTTATGTTATTCCTAACAATTTTTACGTGGTGGATAGTGTCTTAACTGTAGCTTTTAGTTCAATCTTTATTTGTGGGAATCGTCTATTAGATCAGGTCACTGCTTTAATAAATAAAGCGCGGCGTTGATTACCGCAACTCAATATTTTGAAAATTCGACGAAAAATGAGAAATGAACAAGGCTATCTCAACACAAAATTTCTACCCTAATCTGCTATGAGGGAAAAGCGTAAAGCTTCTAAGAATGCTTAAAATATATAAGAACGTTTAAAATTGCGAAATTTGAAAGGCGTTCAGGACTTTTATTTCTAGTATCTACTCTTAAATGTTTATAAAAAAGATATAAGACCAAATATATATTGTAATTTTTATACTAAAAATTTAAACAATATATACAAACATGAACTCAAGCCAACTTATTGCCAGTCGCGGCGCAGGGGCACAAAGTGTGACTGCAAAACCGACTGGTTGTGGGTTCGATCCCCACTCGAGATGAAACATGTACTTAAATTTATATTTCCTTCGAGGTAAAAGCGCGGCGTTGTGTTTTGCCACTCAACACGTAATGCCTCCAGAATTGGGCAAAAACTGGGGAACGTTGTGTCTTAACACTAGGTTCCCTCTGCCTACCCTGCTGTGTGCGGGATACAGCGTGAAGCTGATTTATTTATTTTATTTGAACTCAAGCAATAGCAACGAATACGAAGTCCATTTTGTAAATGAGCTAATTGTTGGTAAGGGGAAATACAATTGTTTCAACGACTGGTAGATTTTGGTTCGCAATTTTGCGGCCATTTGCATTGCAATCGATTGTGATTGCTCTGCGCCGTACTGCCTTATTGGGAATACGCAGTGAAGATATACTACGATATGCAAGAATGTTGTGTTATCATTGCGTTTTGGGTGAGATGTTGCTTCACGCTGTGTCACGCAAATGGCAGGGTAGGAGGGAAACTTAGTGTTAAGTCACTCTGTAACTCCCACGCTACTAAATTTTCAGAGTTTTCGAGTAGCAACATTCAACGCAACGCTTTGTCTAGCAGAGCGATTAAATATATATTTTTCATGTTGTTTTATTCTGCACCAATCAGGGTAGGCATATGGGAACAAGTGGATTGACGAAACTAAGAGAAACGCCAGTCTAAGCCTTGGTGCCAGAACGAGGAGATGAAAATATTAAATATTTCATTTCCTCGAGAGAGAATCGAACCCACAACCTGTCGCATGTACAGTCGCATGCTTGTGCACCTACGCCACGAATGGAATAAATAAATCTTCAGAAAATAGAATCCAAAACAATCAGCCGCCCCACTGCGCAACAATACCCAAAATTGCGTTTGTTCTCGTATTAATTAAAAATATATTATTATTCCCAAGGCCATTTTCAAATGAACAAATAATAAATAACTTTAGGACAAAGTGAAATAAAGTAAAACAGTATAATGTAAAACTGTACCGCGGAGGAGTGTCGGCTGTAGGAGCGTTTTGGTTCACAATTTGGTGAAAATTTACATGACAATGGAAATATGATTGCGCGGCGCGCGGCGCCTAAAACGGTGCGTTGGAAACTCGACGGCGACGTCTGTGAAGGTTTTGCTCACTCTATGGTGTTTCTATTTAATTTTGGTATGTAAATATAATTAAAATTAAATTCAGCTTCACGCTGTATCCCGCACACTGAAGGGTAGGCAGAGGGAACCTAGTGTTAAGACACTCCGTTTTCCACTTTCCGCCGAATTCTGGAGGCGTTTGAGTAGTGGAACTCAACGCCGCGCTTTGAGTCGACACCAGAGCGGAGACATGTCATGCTTACAGTTACATACTAGAGTCCCTGCGCCACGACTAACCTCAGTAAGTACAGTAAAAATGTATTACGTATTTATTTACAACTTCATACTTACAGAGGCCAGTCTTGACTCAGGGGCACAAAGTGTGACTGTAAAATCGACTGGTTGTGGGTTCGATGCCCTCTCGAGGAATTTAAATATTTATATTTTAATTTCTTCGCTCTGGTGTCCTGGCAAAGCGCGGCGTTGAGATCTGCTACTCAACACGCAATGTCTCCAGATTTCGAATGGAAAGTGGGGAGTGGAGTGTTGTAATACTAGGTTCCCTCTGCCTACCCTGCTGTGCGTGGGATACAGCGTGAAGCAAGCAAGCAAGCGTAAACAAGTATCTTTTTTCCTAAGTGTGGAATAACACTTTAAAAATATTAAAAATATTTAATTCTCAAGAGAGAAAAATAAAAATTATTGTCTGGTAAGAACCAGACAATAATTTTTAGTAATTATCATTGGATAGCGGATATTTGTAAAAATCTCCCTACAGAGATTCTAACCACTTAAATAAGTTGTAACAAGCGTATAAAAATTTCGACGTAGCTTGATGAGAACGTATGGCTTAGTGGTCAAAGGCGCGGATTCGAGACCCGCTAAGTTCAATTTCTTATACGTTTTCTAAATAATTATACTACTACTACTATGAATATTTTTTTTAACTTCCATTTGCCCTGCTACAGGTAAAGACTGACATTTTGTAAACGATTTTTAACTTGAGACTGATTATACTATTATACAGAAATAGTAAACTGAAGCCATGACCTAACAAATATAATAAAAATATTTTTACCATATTTCATAACTTCAACAAATCAACTTAAATCGGGCGACGCGCCAAGGTAATAAGATTATAGAGTACGTGGTATGGAACGTTAAAGTTATTTTTTATAAAACACGTGATTGCAGCTACAAACTGTTGATAAAGGCAGTTTCACTCTTTAAGAAAATATCCAGGAAAACAAGGGTTAAGACACTCCCTAACGGCGGAGAAATGAAACATTGATAAATTCAAAATGAAATTATAAATGTCATATAAAATAAATCTTTTTATTATTGGTAACTATGCATTTAATGTGTAACACATTACAAAATAGAATGGCTATAAAGGACTTTAACGATATTATGAGAACATAATATACGTTTCACAATCAATATTTTGAAATAGGTTTTGTAAATGCAATGGTTGTGGGTTCGAATTCGATATAATATATTGAATTCATATTATGAATTATGTTTATTTCTTCACTGTTCTCAGAAGACAAAGCGCGATGTTGAGCTCCCTCAAGTAGTACGCGATGACTTAGAAACTTAGCTAGTATGTGGAGGACGGAGTGTTTAACACTAACTCCCCTTTGCCTACTGTTCTATATGCGGAATGTAATGTGAAGCTAAATAAAAGAATACAAAACGCGTATTTATACTTTTAGTTTAATTAAATTAGATATGAAAGTTTCGACTTTGGATAAACAGAAAAGTGTTTTAACGAAAATACTTGTATTTACATTCCAGCCCAAAATTGAAAAAAAAAAGACAAAATGTTAATAATTTTCATTTCCTCGCGTTTGCGTGCTTTGAATTATTTGATAAGAGAAGTATACGACGTGACTTAATTCTTAACACAAATCAAATCATGTCAAATTTCTGTATTTGAAAATATCCGTTGTGGCACAGTGGTACAGTATATGACTGTAAACGCGACGGTTATAGGTTCAATTCTTAATCGAGATAATATATTTTAATTATTACCTTTGTTTGGTAACATAGCTGATTGCAACGTTGAGTTTCGATACTCGAAATTGGTCTCGGAAATTAGGCGGTACGTGGAGAACGGAGTGTTTTAACACTAGGATATCTCTGCCTATCCTGCTAAATGCGGGATACAGCGTGTAGCTTTAAAAAATAAAAAATAAAGTCTCACTAAAACAAGCAACATACGTTTCGCCATGCTTTTATTACACCTGTTCTAGACACGGCCCTCGGGTGCTCTTACCTACAAACATCCTGTAAATTTCACATAAAAGTTCTTTTTCCTATTCCAAATAAAGAAAATAAATTCATTTTGATTTACGCGTTCTGTGCGCGTGAAACATGTCTTCAGATTTGGCTCGCGTGGTGCGCTTTGGAAACTAAATATTTTTAGTGTATATACTTTTTTAGATTTACTACTCCACTTATGTAGATATAATGTGTTGTGTTAGTTTTATTTTGTTTTTGCAAATATATATTTTTTTATTTGCTGTACTTTTGTGTTTTTTTATCATTTTTTATTAATTTTGTAATTGGTGTATGGCAACTTTTTCTAAGCGTATTTTTTACGCTTTTGTAATAACTGCCATAGATACTATAAGTGTAGCTAATATCAATAATAGTGCAGTTTTTTTGTAAAAAAATGTTATCTATAAAAATATCTAAGGTACCTATCACCTTAGATATTTTTTATTATCATAACATCACATCACTTAAAATTCCATTTTTTTCGCTCTGGTGTCGAGGCTTAGCGCGGCGTTGAGTTCTGCCACTCAACACGCAATGCCTCCAGAATTCGGCAGAAAGTGGGGAATGGAGTGTCTTAACACTAGGTTCCCTCTGCCTACCCTGCTGTGTGCGGGATACAGTGTGAAGCTGATTTATTGATTTTTTTATAAAAATATAATAGAAACATTATATATATACCTATATAACCTAAACACAGAAATCAAAACCAATAATATTTTCATTGGTCCCAGTCACTCGAACTCGTGTCCGACAGTTAGCTCGGCACCGCCCATTAGCATTGCAGATGTTGGAGCAGAAGTTTCTGAACACTGCACGTCTGTTTGATTGTGTTCATAGCAGTATGTATACAGCTTATATTGGCGACGATTGAGATGTTCGGAGATATTGACTAACGTGACTTTGTAACTATGCCGTTTGGAGTTCAATATTGGTAAGATTAAATGGGACTAGTGTCAATTTTATGTATTTGACGTATGTATAAGTTTGAAAATAAGGATTGGTAGCAACTTTTTAATAGTTCACACTGTATCAAGAACTAGTATGGAGAGTAGGCAGAGGGGACCTGGGAATCCAGTGTCAGAACCCTACGTTCCCCTTGAGACACTTCCGTTCCATAGTGTCCATAGATTTTTGGAGGCATTACGTTTTGAGTGATGGAGCTCAACGCTGCGCTTGTACCTTGTTACCAGATCGAGGAAAGGAGAATATATATTTTTTAACTTTTTTCGGGTAAGGATCAAATTAAATTACAATTTATTATAAACGTACCCTTGGGTCCTCGCGCTGCGGTGGCTCGTATAGTCAAGTTTCTGCCTAAAACACATAATCATCGAGTGTCTTGTCACTATAACGTTCTACTAAGCCACAACCGCCCTAAATTTCAGCCAATGTTTGGAATAAAAAGATATATTTTATAAATGTTAAAATCTTAGATATTATTTGTATATATTGAAGACTTCAGGCAGTCTAGATGGATGAATTGGGGCTCTAGAGGATAGAAATCCAGAGCGCATGGATGTAGTAGTATTGTAACAGATTCTCTACGAATCATCTATAAATTATTAACTTACATACAACGTATAAACGAAATCATGCGGCGTAGAACGCTGAAATTTACCATATAAGTTGTTAAGAGAGAACTAACAGAGGACTACTCAAGATATTTAAAAAAAAAAACTACTTTATCATAAAAGTAGGATGCACAGCATACCAATGCAACTTAAAATAGACGAGTATAGAGATGTAGTTTACATACCACACATACAGAAATATCATAAAAACAAAAATATTTCTTTAACTATAATAAACATTTATTCCACAATTATAAAACGGTGGTCGTTTAAAATAATTGGAAAAGTGAAGCTCGAGTCGCGGTCTTTATTAAGCTTAATTACATAAGCGAGCTTTTTATGAGACCAGTAAGCACTAAATAGTTTGTCTAAGCTTTGTTTACTATTTTCGTTTTATCTTTATAGAGCCTGGAAAAATAAAGAAGCATTTTGTGGAAGCTTAACTGTCCAATATATTTTTTGTTTAATATAATTATAGTCCAGTAGGGCCAGGACCAGTCGTGGCGCAGGGCGGTTAAATCGACTGTTGTGAGTTCGATCCCGACTCGAGAAGATGAAATATTTATTTAAATTCATATTTCCATATCTTCGCACTGGTGTAGAGGCAAAGCGCGGCGTTGAGTTCCATGTTATTAAATAATTGCAATAAACACTAGCGGGTTAATTTAGGCGCATTTACACAAAAAACAAAAGAAATAATTTACAAAAAAAAATCGAAACCAAAAATAACGTTTCCCTTTTACAGAAAAGTTTCTGCTGAACATGAATAATTCACGCATTACAGAGTTGAATATCCCTCAATTTACCATTTGATAGTCAAAGCGAGCGGTTAATAAAAATAGCTGAGTAAAAGTTATTTTGCCCGGCCTCAGGGGAGCCGCATTTCAGAATCTAGTATGAAACGCTCGCTCTGCGTGTGAAGATTGTGGACAAGTTAGGATCTGATGACTTGTCACATTGACGTCACAATCACCTTTTTTAGAAGGAAAAAATATTTTAACTAAATCATTTAAAAAAAATATAATATAATATTTTTTTTTTAGTTCAAAACTCACTACTTCCTTCTTCGAATATTTATAGTCAACTTAGGATGCTTTCACGATTTGGTAAGATTTTATATGACGACAAGTTCTTTTAATAGAGCCTAGTAATAATTTATTAATATATAATAATAAAGTTATAATTTTTATATTGAAAAGTATAACTGTTGAGTTTGTTGCCGGCTTTTTGGATCAAAATTTCGCACGACAATACAAAAATTATTGCAAAAATCTATTCGAATATATGTGAAAATTGAACTTAGAAGAAACACATTATATCAAGATAAAGATAAATAATAATAATATATTTTTTACAACACAAAAAAGATGAACGAAGATGTGGGGAACGGAGTGTCTTAACACTAGGTTCCCTCTGCCTACTCTGCTGTATGCGGGATTCAGCGTGAAGTTGACAAAAAAAACCCAAAACATTAAACATTTTCACTATAATCCGATAACTTATACCAAACTAGCAAAAGCTGTATGAAATACCAACCAAGAATAGAAGGTGAGAATATGTTGTAGACTGTAAAATTTCCCAGGGTGACAACGGGGGCACTTCCCCGCGTAGCTGCGAGTATGTGCACCTGTTATATGGAACTCTGGAGATTTTTAAATCGCACAAGACATTTTTGACTAGTTCTCACCTTTATTGAAAGTTGAATGCAGTTTTAAAATGTGATCCAAGTGGATTTTGGAGATTTTCGTGTCTTTTTTATATATTTTAAACGCTTTGTGTTGTTCGATTGGTTTAGTTTGGTCTAGTGTTCTTTTTTAATTGTATTTTTGATTAACATTGTACTTATTTAGAAAACGTGTAAAAAATTGAAAAATATTTGATAAATTGTGTCTTAATTAAAAAGTATATAGGTATTTTTTATTGACTGAGTGTCGTTACCCGTTTTGCGAAACAATTCTGGAGCGAACTCTACGTCACGCTTTGCTTTGTTTTATAGACTAGATCTAAACTATTAATATAACATACAATATGAAACAAATTCATTTGAAAATTACGATCATTAAGAAGAAAAATGTATAAAGTACATTTAAAAATATTAAAAGACCTTCTCAATGAAATAAAAAGTGCGCAAAGAAACAACATAAAAAATATCGTTTCTTTTTTTTCTATCGTTACGAGGAGCTTCGAGAGAAATTAAACCTGCTCTCGTCTCCCTTGATATACAAAATAATATATTTTATATATAAGGGATGATGTTAAATCATTTTTACTGATTGATTCATATCAATTGTTAGTAACCAAAGCGTCATCTTGATTTCTTCCATTGAGCAGAACACTAAATTCACTTTGCATAAAACTAAGCATATATAATGGCAAAACTGAAAGCAGCTTTGAGCTTTTTCCTTGTATTGAGTATTTTTCTTGTTTTTGACTATTTAATTTATACATCAACGTATACACAAACTTTACACAACAGTGAAACAAAAACATATAAAACTTAAAATACCACAGATTTTAGAGTAAAATGTTTAAGAGAGCACAATATATATTCTGTTAAGACATTTTGATTCACATCCTCAATCCATTTATACTCGGGAACATGGCCAGCGTGATTGCTAAAGCGACGTACTGTACATAATGTATGTTTTATTTGTCTACGGATTTATACCATATACAGGGTGTTTGAACGGATTGCATCCTAACTATAATGAAATAAAAATATATAACATATATTTTTATGTATATTTCTTAGATTTTTTATTTGGAATCAATTAGGTATGTAAGAGAAAAAGTCATTGTGATTACGCGATAAGCATTAATTAATAAAAAGTTGTTATTTTAAAAATGTTTTGAATCAGGAACCTAGATCATTTTTCGAACAACTTGTGTAATAAAATGCAAGGGAAAAGTATTTTTCTGTATCTGTATAAATATAGAGTATTATCTAATATTTCAGTAAAACGAAAAACAATGTAAATTACATACAAGTGTATTATAGCATGGTTTACAATGTATGTATAAAAAAAATATATTTATTTATGTATATATCGTGTATAGGCCGTTGATATACTCAAAAGAAAAAAAAACTATTGCAGGTCAAAGTGACTGATGGAACATATTACATGTCTTCTTCACTCATAGAGATAAAAAAAAAGAAAAGTTAATGAAGTTGTCGTGGCTCAAATGAGCAACGTATGACTGCGAAACACGATCTTTCCTCGAGAAAATTTCATTACATTAAATTTATTTAAATTACCTCATTATAATATTCGAAGCGCGGCGTTTAGTTTCGTCACTCAGAACGTTATGTTCCGAAAACTAGAAAGTGTGTTTTGAATGGAGTGTAGTAACACTAGGTACCCTCTGCCTAAATTGATATGCGTGAAAAACTGTTTTTTTTAAATCCCAGTCATTATAAATTATTTACTAGTCTGCTTACTGGTCTCATAAAAATCTCCAGCTGGCATAATTGTGTTTTATGTACTTAGACCACGTTTAATATACCGTGAGCTTCCTTCATTTCTCCGCTTATTATTTTAAATTGTCCACCCAGCGTTTGCCTTCATCGTTAGTCGTTGAAATTAATTACGTAGCGAAATAAATAGAGCTAAAGTTGCTAACTTTTACAAGTTTTGTTTAATTATGAAGTAGGTAAAATGGTAAAGTTGTGTCTGAGACAACAGATTTTTTCATTATTTTTTGTTAAGAATTCTTGAAGAATAATGTGTTATAAAGTATTTTTGAAAAGCATGCTGTGAATTGAGCTAGTGAATTTGATGGTAATGAATTCGAATTCCACCCTTAAAGGCCAGTCGTGGCGCAGCGTCATAAGAATGTAACTGTAAAAGCGACAGGTTGTGGGTTATATTCCTACTCGAGGTCCAGAAATATTTAATAAATGTTTAATGTTTGTTTTTTCATTTTGGTATTGAGACAAAGCGCAGCGTTGTGTTCCGCCACTTAACACGCACGTACCTAAATACGGCGGGAAGTATGCGGCGGAGTCTTTTCAGTAATATCCCCATGTCTACCCTGCTACATGCGAGTTATGGAGTGACGCTAAAATAAAAAAAAATGCTTTTTATAGATGACATGACAAAAAACGGTGTTATATTCCACAACTTTTTCTTAATATTGTATGGGTACAAAGTTTCACATTATGATGTAAGTCACTCCCCGAACACCTTTAAAATTATAATTTGAATAACGCTTTGGATCGTGATGTATCTAGTGGCTAGAATCGTTTATCGTTGTAATCCTGAGAAACTCAAAATCTTTTAGAGATTCAGAGGTATCAGTGTTAAGAAAGTTAAATTTGCAACTTCAAAGCTTCGAATCAAATTATCAAATTTACTAGTACCATAGTGTTTTGCCGCTGCCTTTCGTCTGCTACCCATATACATATATAACCGGTATACCGGTTGCGACACTCGGCCGTCCATATAAAAACTAAATCATATCAGCTTCACGCTCTATCCCGCACACAGCAGGGTAGGCAGAGGGAACGTAGTGTTTTAAACACTCCGTTCCCCACTTTCTGCCGAATTCTGGAGGCATTGCGTGTTGAGTGGCAGAACTTGACGCCGCGCTTAGCCTCGACACCAGAGCGAAGAAATGGAAATATAAATTTACGTAAATATTTCATCTCCTCGAGTGGGGATCGAACCCACAACCAGTTGGTTTACAGTCACACTTTGTGCCTTTGATCTTTGATTGATCTATAAAAACTATTTTGTATCAATATGTTATTAAAAATATGGTGATTGTATTATTCATAATTAACTATGTTAATTATGTGTATTGCGATGCATATATATTTTTTTATATGTTTATTTTACTATACTATACTAAAGTTACATACTGTTACAATAACAACCTAAAAAGATGGTTAAGCCTAAAAAAATTTTGCTATAAGAAAGCTACCATGGACTATACCAAATATAAATATATAATACTTTATTTGAATTTAGATATGCTTTCTAATTGGAAGTCGAAAATAAAAAGTGCTTGTTCCATGTGATAAGTTAATACATTATATATATATAATACATCTTTTATAAGAAACATATTATTAACAAACTGTTTAATACAAGTTCGCAGACTATATTTCGAGAAAATTTTAGCTTTTTAAATGTGAAGATATAAAATTCACATTTGAAAAGCTAAAATTTTTTTATTATATCTAAATAAGTTTCAGCTTTGAAGGTTCTTTTTGCAAGAATTTGTGATACGAATTACGTTTATGTTGTAGGTACTTGTTAAAAGAAATAGGTCATAAACTCCGGCCAGAAACTCTAGATTTTTATTTTTTTGCGTATAATAAATAATACGGTTATGAAATTCGAGGCCAGTCGTGCCGCAGGGGCACAAAGTGTGACTGTAAATCCGACTGGTTGTGGGTTCGACCCACACTCTAGGAGAAGAATATTTACTAAAATTTATATTTCTATTTCATCGCTCTGGTGTCGAGCCACTCAACACGAAATACCTCCAGAATTCGAAACAAAGTAGAACGTAGAACGGAGTGTCTTAACACTAGGTCTTAACCCTATCCTGTAGCACCCTGCTGTGTGCGATATACAGCGTGAATATGATTATGAAATTATCCCCTTAACGTTAGGGGTTTTAACTTTCTGCCATGCAATTGAGACTTAAAACGAGAGTACGGGTTGAAATTTCAAACATTTGATGATCTAATTGAATTTAGATAGGTAGGAATCCATTTTAAAACCAGAATTCTAGAATGGATGGATATCTTTATTACAGGGATCGCTTTAAAGCATATAAATAGTTGCTGATGCCAAAAATCATTGTATTCATATAATATTTATATAATATCCTTTTATTTAGAAAGATTTTATCACACTATTTGCATTTTGACGTAAAAAAAATATCGATTCCCACTTGAGGAAATGAATTATTCTTGCTCTGGTAATAAGACAAGGCACGGCTTAAGAATTTCGCCGTTCAACCCACGACGCCTCGAAAATTGGGCGAAAAATAGAACAGTTTCTTAACACAAGATTCCCTTTCTTTGCCCTCTATTGTTATATTGTGTAAAGCTAAAATGATAGAAAAGTACATATATATTTCATTTCGTATACATATTAAACATCTCAAGTAAAATAAAATAATAATCAATAAATGTTGTTATAAATATTACGTCAAGATAAAAAGAGAGAAGCTGATGTTAAGACACTCTGTTCTCCGTTTATTAAAGAAAACACATTTTTTATTTTTTACATTTTAAGAAAATTCCAAACAGGACCAATAAAACGAGAATCCAGCATACCTCACTAACCTTCAGTTTACTTGAAGTATTTTACGATTTAGAGGATAAATCCCAATAGTATTAAATATTCCAAATGGCTCCTCCGACAGCAGTAGCGTTGATACCGGCTTGTGGTGAAATCTGTTGAGTTAGTGTTTATTGATTTGTGAAATGTTAGTGCTATTGGTATTTTTGTAAATATATTATATAAATATTGTTTGGTAAATATGAATGAGGCCGTCGTGGCGCTGGGGCGTGACACTGTAAACACGTTGTTCGTGAGTTCGATTTCCAATCGGGGAATAAGTTATTTGATATTTTTATTTACTCGCTCTGGTAACATAACATAGCGCAACTTTGGAATATACCATTGAATACGCAAATCGTCGAGATCTCGACGGAATATGGGAAACGAAAGTGTCTTAATGAGAACAGAATGTTTTAACACTAGGTATGGTGTAGCGTTTGATTTCTAGATTCTTTTTTCAGATTCACGCTGTATCCCGCATATAAGAGAGCTTTGTAGCTACAATACACGATATAGTGGCTATAATTATAGATAAAAAAAGGGAATAAAGTATATGATATGTTGTCTATCTAATATTACTATTAAAATGTCTATCGACATTAAATAAATTAGGATACATAAATGAGGATAATCGAAGCGAAAAAAGAAAGACTCTATTTGTCTATTTTAACTTGAATCATATACACATCGTAAATAAAATATTCTCTTTAAAAATCCTGAATATATATACCAAAATCTTAGACCAAATGAATACTAATAATAAATAGATATTTTTAAGATAAGCACACTTGTATTTTTTAAAAGAGGAAATCTAGTGTTAAGGCCCTTAACACTAAATTCTCCACTTTCTACCTGAATTTTGGAGCCATTGCATTGAGTGGCGAGACTCAACGACGCGCTTTGTCTTAATCCTAAAACGAATAAATGAAAATAATTCCTTCTCCCAAGTGGGAATCGTACCCATAATCGTCGTGCTTACATTCAAATACCGTGCCAACACGCCACAACGGCCTCAACGGGTAATTTATTGACATCATTAATAAAGTGGCAAATACATTGCCCTGTTTCTAACACGCCAATATGTGCGTGAAGCGTAAGTAATGCTACTTTGACTTAGGGTGTCTACAGACGTGAGACTAATTAGTATTCATTAAAGTGGCTCTGGAGTCGGGTTTTGTGTACACTGTCGTCGTTTTCAAGTGAATGTTGCGTTTTTAGAGTTCCGCGATCATATGGTTGAAATATCCTGATTTTATTAAATCGTCACCTGTTATGTTTGTCTACCTGTCCGTCCGTATGTCACTCGGCTTACTTGGACCATAGTCTCCAAGTAAGGAGGATGATTTAGAAAAAAAATATTAAGGGTATTACCCCACACATGTAACAGAAGGGTAAAAAAAAACAGGAGGACATGCCGTGTGGGATGTCATTGGATAGGTATTTCCAAATAGTATGGAGGTTTCTAAGAAAATTTTGATTGTGCCAATACTTTGTGAGATATTCAATAGAAAACGAAAATCCTTTAGTTTAAGTAAATTTTACATACTTTTAGCCAGTTTTCATTATCATCAAAGCGATGAAATATTTTTGCAAGTCAAAAATCGTATTGAGTTATTAATAAATAGTTACTTACAAAGGAATTAAAAGATAATTTAATTACATTGAGGCCAGTCGTGGCGCAGCAGTTCGAGGTGTTTCTGCCACTCAACACGCAATGCCTCCAGAATTCGGCAGAAAGTGGGGAACGGAGTGTCTTAACACAAGGTTCCCTCTGCCTACCCTGCTGTGTGCGGGATACAGCGTGAAGCTGATAAATCTTACGCTCTGGCAACCTAGATGCCCTGTAAACTCGGCAGAAAGTTGGGCAACGAAGTGTCTTAAAACTAGATTCTCTGTACCTGCTCTACTATATGCGAGATACAACGTGAATCTGAAAAATATATAATTTAAATATTTAACTGAAATATATAATTAATTAAAACATATTATATAAATGCAACCATTGATTTCCACATCGTCAAGTCAAGTCTGCGGCGGCCTAATGCCCTGCAAATACTCATAATGCTCCAAGTGATAGCAATGCCGTATTAATCGCGCTAATGAATTTGTAAAGCGGTTAATAGCTAATATTCCTACCTCAGCCTTATATTCCTACTGAGATTTGGTCTGGTCTGTTGAAATATTGAAATTATAAAATCAACCTTATTAGAATGTGTTAAAGTGTAACTTTGATTGAGCTCAGCAAGTTATTGTCCGTCTTAATATTAGAGATTAGGCCTAGATTAATTCATTCTGTTATTACAAAGTGCAATGGTCATTTTGTATTGATTGTAGTTGTTTATTGTTAATTAGTTATTGTTTTAAATTAGACGATTTTTAACGTCACGTTTTATCACATTTTATCATCATAGCATAGGTAGAGGAAACCTAGTGTCAATACCAGAGAGTTACCAGAGCAAGTAAATGAAAATACTAAATATTTCATTCCTCGAGTACGAATCGAACCCACAACGATCACACACAGTATATGACAGTCAGCCACCAAGACAGCCTCTATATTGTTATTAAAACTTATATAAATAATTTATATACATTACAAAGGTAAATAAAGTGACACAGTAAATTGCACGGCGCAAAATCAATGGACAGATTGACAGAAGGGAAGAAGACTCGATAGAATAGTTTATTTTGGCGACGGTACGTGTCGAGAATTTGTTTTGGTCTCAGCGAAAAGGTCAACATGTGATGGATTAAGCTTTCCAAACAATGTTTGTAACAAAAAAATATATAAACTACTATAACAGTTTACAGTTTCGGTAAATATAAGTTTTTGTGTTTTGATTGCAGTTTTACCCTTTTTCCTGCATAGCACAGTATCCAGAGGTAACTTATCCTGCGCACTACCCAATTTTCGGAAATACCATGTTGGGGAGTAAATGGTATCCAACGCCGCCTTGTGTCTACCAGAGCGGGGAAACGAAAGTGAACGAGTGAGGATTGAACTCGTTATATCTAGGAAAGTGAGTGGAAAATGGGCAACGGTGTGCCTTAACACTAGGTTCCCTCGGCTTACCTTGATACGTGTAATTTATTAGAACTAAAAGATCCAGTTCAATACCTAGCATACTATTATACACATATAAAAACAACATAACAAGCATTCCTAAAAAAAGAATTTCATATTGAAAACATCCAAGATTTCCAATATTCCACTATATTTTGAGTATTCCGTAAGACTATCTACAAGGGACGTTGATGAGACGGCGGCGCGGCGCAGCTGCACGCCGTGATTAGTGCACCGCCGGGATAAATAAAATGAAATGCACGCCTTTTTACTGAAAAACTTTATTGAAGGAATTGGAATTCTTTCCAGACAGACATCTTTACATTTCCAGTCTTACAATAAAAATTGGTTTGAGTTTTTACAGGAAATATATTTTTTTATTTTTTTCATTGTTAGAAAATGTAAGAAAAAGTGATTTTAACTTTAATATGTTTTTTGGATAAAAATTAACTTTTTTAAATAACTCACAAAGTGCCTAGCCTAGTTAGATAAGCTTGGAACAGCTGCACTGGTTTCTAATGAATTCTTTCTTATAAATCATTTTTATTTTAAAAAAAAAATTACCTGTTACCTAAATTCAATCCTTAACGCCTAAGTTTATTTTCTCGGCATCTATTAAAGATATCTAAAGGAAATTTGAACTAAATGTAGTAATCCTTAAGTTGTTTTATATATTTTCCACAATAAAATGTTCCGCAAAAATAGTATTATACTTAGAAACTTCACGTAGTATCCCGCATATAGCATGATAGGCAGAGAGAGAGAGGGAGTTAGAGAGAGAGAGAGAGAGGAATCCTAGTGTTAAGAAACTGGGTTCCTTAATTTTGCACAATTTTATAAGCAGGAGTGTCAAATGCAGAAATTATAATTAATTTCTTTTAATGTGTGATTAATGTATTTTTTGCAAATCAAGGAAATTATAATAATTCAGCCACGGGCATAAGAATCGAACTGCAACCGTCGCGTTTTCAGTCTCGGCTTCTAACAGCTATTCTTTCATATCTTATTCATCTAGCAAATAATTTTGAATCTAATTGAGACAGATGTCTGAATAAAAATCAAATTTATTAAATTCCTCTAATATAGCATTCTTTTCTTTAACCAAAGTAACATTTTAATTTCTTAGTCACTGCAGCTGTTAACTTCAAAAGTATTATGAGTTTAATTAATCCTATAAGTTTCTGTAAGAAACCTCAGTGGCCTAAGAAATGAGGAAAAATGGAAAATGAAATTAGCATTTTGACAAATACTATTTACATCACACAGCGTCTTCTTTTGAAAGTTCTTTCAAGATGCCGGAAGACAAGAAGGCTTACTTCGTTATATTGAATATTTATTATATTAACTATTTTTTTATTAATATGTTAAGACGTTAAAAAAATAACGAGGTTGTCGTGACGCAGGCCTGACAGCGGCGTCTATTAGATGAGAATCTAACTCGAGGGAATACCTAAATAGTTTTAGTTTTCTCACCTCGATAACAAGATAAAGAGCAGCGTTAAGATAACCACTTAACACGAAAATTGAGCGGAAAGTAGAGACGGGAATGTCTTATTCAACATTACATTGGTTCTCTCTGCAAACTCTCCTACAAATACATACGAGATTCAGCGTGCAGCTGCTGATGTCGTATGTAAGGTTATAAGAATTAAAGATAAGACTAACAATCCGTGAGAAAATAGAATATTTTTAATATAAATTATTTTTCCTACTTAAAACTTAATTTAGGACAGTTGAGGTGCAAGGGTACATGCGTACTGTAAACGCAACAGGTTGTGGGTTCAATTCACACTTGAGTACTTCGATACTACAACGATTTTTGTTTGATTATGTTTTTTTTTTCATTTTTTAACGTAAAAAATTAAAAAAAAAAAACATAATAACTGAAACCTGAGTAACTAACGTACATATATATAACTTCTATAAAGTGTTAGACAATTACCCGCTCTGAATTTGTAAAGAGTTACTTTCACCCCATACGCTACTAATCTTTTATGATGAGAGAAGTTGAACGAACTTTTTAATATTAATCAAGTTCCGTAATCTCCGCTTTGTGTGTAATACTAAAATATATGAATATGGGATGCGATAAATTAAGCTTTTGAATACACAAAAATATTAATTCATTTCAGGCCAGTCGAGGCGCAAGGGCACAAGCGTGTTACTGTAAACGCGACAGATTGTGGGTTTGATTCCCGCTTGAGGGAATTTATTATTTAATGTTTCCATTTCTACGCTCTGGTGTTACGACCCCAAATAATTCAATAAATATATAATATTTTAAAGATATATCGGGCGGGGGCAGTGACAGTGTTTATAGTCAAATGTCTCCAGTTCTTGTTGACTAGATTTTGTATGACAAGTATTTTCGAACATACGCATAAATATAGCTACCAGTTTATGATTACATTTAGCTAACGTAGAGCCCCTTTATATTCATAACGAGGACGTGTCTCAGGGAACGTGTCGACGTACACAGGCCAATATAGTTGGTGAGATATAGATTTTTCTACTTTGCAGTTTTTTCTTCACGTTGTATCTCACACATAGCAGGATATGCAGAAAGACCCTAGTGTTAAGACTTAAGACACTGTTCCCATCAAGACACTTCCATTTCCCACTTTCCGCCGTATTAATCCATCGAGGTTTGAATGGTGGAACTCAACACCGCGTTTTTCTCTCTGTACTGCAGCGAGTGAATAAAACTGCCACAATTTCAAACGCACGCGCCACTGCGCCACGATGGACACGTAGTATTATTTTGATCATAAATAATTATGTTTTCTATAGTTTTACAAACAATAGTTAGAAAAAAGAAATTGAAAGTGTACATTTTATATATTTTTTATTAGAGTACAGATAATAATTAGTCTCTAGCGTAGACTAGAATAATCGTAGATTTTAGAGGAATGAGTCGATTCATTATTTTTTTAATACATAAAAATATCTTCCACAATAAATTCATATCAATCATATCAGTTTTGAAGCAAACAGCAAACAAGGCCATTTATTCATTACTTCCAAATAAAAATCACAAAAATACCACAGAAATATACTAGATACCGCCGTGGCTTAGCGGCACAATAAAATATGATGGTTCTGTGTTCGATTTACAAGAAGGGAATTTATTATTTTCGTTTCCTTGTTCTGATGATCTGCGGCGAGGAAATCCGCCACCCAACAGGCCATGTCTCCAAAATTGGGCGAAAAATAGGAAACGGAGTGTTTTAACTCCGTTATTTGCGGGATAGAGCGTGAAGGTATAAAAAATACAAATATTTTTTTAATAATACTCAGAATCTCCAAAAATCCATACGACAGACGGTATTGTAATTATCTGCAGGCCAATATAAGATACACCCTAAAAATCAATCAGCATCTTGCCTAAAGGAAGATAGAAAAAAAAATCGAGTATTTCTATTTCCAGTCGTCGCGCAAGTACCCATTATCATAATGCGATGGCGACCCAATCCTATAATCAGATAACTCTCGGGCCCCAGTTATGTTTTATATATGTATATTTATATGTATATTTTTATTATACGGGCTTGGACCCATTTCGTTTGGCAAATGCTATGGGTATTTTTCGTTTGATACTCATGTGTGGCGTTTGATGGCGTAAGTCGTTTGTGGATGTGCCTCTCCTAGTGATTTTCACTAATATCGATATTATATAAGCGGTTATTGGTGATTGTAATGGCGTTATTTAGTTGTATTTTTAGGGGAATTTAGTGGGACGCGTTATGTTATGATGAATTTGATGATAGTTGGATTTTTTCTTGTTGGTTGCATTGTTTTAATTATTCTTAAAGCATAATCGTGCAAGTTATGTAAGAAGTTATTATTTATAAAATAAATATATAGGTATTTACTCTTTATTCCGCTAGCCGAGTAGGCAGAGAAAATCTAGTGCTAAGACACTCCTTTCCCTACGCTCCACCTAGTTTTCGAGACGAGAAATGATAAAATTTATATGAAAATAAAAATATTATTACTTTATCGAAATATTATTATATCTCAAATAAAGTAAGTAGTTTATACCGTAAAATAATTTAACTATCCCATATTTAAGGGTCCAAATCCTGTCGGGCTCAAAAAAGCTGTACATCCCGACGGCCACAGGCGTCGATCAAAAACCGGCAATTAGGCCTGGACCCATCTGGGTGTAATTTTCTACATCACTTGCCCTAATTAGGTCAATCGCGTGTCCCTCGGAGCGACCCTCCGGACACTTAAAGACACGTTGGGACTCAAAACTACTTTTGCCCTTGCAAAGTAAAATAGAGATCCTGATGATGAAATGGCTGGATTAAACTTGAAAATCCTTCGTCTAATTAAAGTTTGAACCATTATTGATACACCGGTTGCGTAGTTATTAAAAATTACACTTTATTATATTTTCTACTAGCTGTTATACTTCCCTACGACCGTACTTCCCTAGCAAATATATTAAATGTTTTGTGATAAATTTTAAATTAAATATGACACGATATGTCATTACGTCTTGCCATTTTTAATTTTTGATTTATTATAAAGCTTACTGGATGCGGGATTGTGCGTAGTGACAGTAGATTCACATTTCAATGCATTAATAACCGTACAAAGTTGAAGAATTTGTTTGAACGCGCTATTCTCGCGAAATACTTGGTTCACATTGAAAAAATATTTATATGTCAGAACTGGCAATAACTCATTCCCTTAGCTAGCAATCAAACTCATGACCGTCGCGTTTGTAGTTAGACGCTTAGCCGCGGCGCCACGACGGTCTAATCGTGGAAATTAGACGGGGGTTGTGGAACGAAATATCTTTACTCTAGATGCCCTCTGTCTAAAAAAACTATAAGTTTAAATTTAATTTAAATATTTTAACAAATGTATAAAATAATTTTCACAAATTAAACAACCAATTCATAACTGGTGTATCATAGTAAGGCAGTGGCAGTTCTATAGTAATCCCTTGTAGGGGTATAAAACGGCTTAGGTAGTGTGGTCTGCGTCGTGGTTTCTAATTCATGCGATAAATAACACATTTCACTCGCATTTACATTCGTCGTGAGGCGGAAATTGCTCACAAAATCTGAAACGTTCATTGTTGCCAGCTTTTGTTAGATGGAGGCGGTATTTGGTGCTTGAATTACATATTTTTGTAGTGAATTTTTGAGTAATATTTCTATGGGTTAGTTTTTTTTAACTTAATACTGTATCCCGCCATTAGTAGGGTAGGCAGAGGGAACCATTTCCTGATCCGTACAATCCGTTCCCATTAAGTTACTCCCGTATCCTACTTTACGTTGAATTCTTGAGGCACTCTGTGTTGTTACCAGACCGAGGACAAAAATAATTAATTATCCTGAATGAGAATCGAACCTACTCTACATTCACATACACTATAGAGCGACACAACGCCCTCAATATCTGTATGTTGAACTTTTTGTTACATTACCATATCCATAAACTGTAAACTTACGGTCCGTGGCTGCATACTCAATGCGATGCAAATTTTGGTGCGGCGCTGCGGCGGAGGACTGGCGGAGAATGTGCCATTCCCAAAATGCAGGTGAGGAACACTGGCGTCCTTACACAGTAGCTTTAGAGATAAGATGTTTATTAAATCTTTGTATAATATAGCGATGTATTTTTAATGTACAATATACTGGTTTTTTGTTGGAAAAAATTGTGTGAAGACAATTCTTTTGAGTTTTCGTCTTTTTTGAAACTCAACGACGTGATTGTCTTTTCAGTTTCTGTAAAATTTAAATATTTTTTCTATTTTGCATTGCAGCTCGCACAGTAGGTGAATCTATTGGTAAGGCACTCTACTCTCTCACGTTTGCCAAAGCAAGGATTCATTCCCTCGAATGAGAGTCGAACCAACAACGATACAACACGTTGGCTTCAGGTGACTTAAAAACTTGAGTATTTATATAAAGCTTCGTTCGTATAAACGCATAAGTAGCATTAAAACTGTAATACTCCAATAATTGGAAATTACTAGTCGTAAAACAATACCCGGACTCGGCTTCAGGGTTTCACTGAATCGAAATAAATTTACACCTAAATAAAATATATTGTTAACCGAATATTTACAATACAATGGTGATAATAAAATATTTTACTTTTTATATGGAAAAAGGACAAAGTAAACAAGCGTACAGGTCACCTGATGATAAGTGATCACCGCCGCCCATGACAACGTGTATCACCGGAGGAGGTACAAGTGCATTGCCAACCTTTAGGATTTAAGAAGATAAACGCGCTTTTTGAAGGTACCCATCTCGTACTGACCAGGATACAGGACGCGCCTGTGGAATGGTCTACCTGAGGTAGGTAGACCATTCCACAGGCGCGTTTCATACAAACCCCACAATAGTGGATCGCCATGTATCCAGATGGCGTGGATGATATTTGTGCTTGTGACGTACTGTGCGGTTAGAGAATTTGGCGGAAGCTAACATGTCAAACAGATCCCCAGAACTCTCCTCATGATACATGCGGTAGAGAACGCACTCAGAGGAGACGTCATTGGGTCCTCAACGATTTGATTTGAACAATTTGATATGAGCCCAAACCTGGGCCATATATAGTGCCAATCTTTGTTTTCGCGTCGTGGCGTAGCGGCGCGAAGTGTGGGTGTAAAACCGACTAGTTGTGGATTCGATTCCCACTCGAGGAGATTAAGGTTCGGTTGAGTGTTGAGCTCTGCTACTTACAATATTTACTACAATACCTCCAGAATTCGGCAGAAAGTGTGTTTTAACACAAGGTTCCCTCTGCCTACCCTGTTGATGCGGAATACAGCGTGAAGCTTAAATGTATGTCTTGTTTTGTGAGAATTTACATTTCGTGTGAAGTCGCGCTCTGGAATATTACAAATTTACCGTTAACAACTAAATCCTTGTAATATTATAAATGTGAAAGTTTATGATGATGGATGTTTGTTCCACTTTTACGCCTAAATTGCTAACTAAACGGATTTCGGTAAAACTTTACAGTAATATTACTTATACATTAGAATGACACATAGGCTACAATTTATACAAAGATTTTGCTTTTATATAACGACGAGCTTAAGCAGGCCAAGCCACGTTAGGGTTGCCAGTATTACCTACATCCGTTTTAGTGTTTCGAAACAAAAAGTACTTAGCTAAAATAATATCTAAAAAAAGTCTAGAATAAAACACGTAAAAGCTTTTAAGATTATCCTGAACTAATAAAGTATTCATTTTTATATTAGTATAGGGTAACGTTAACTTATTCAGTGGTCTTAATGTTTTAATTTGATAAGCTCTATATAACTTTAGACGTATATATATACATACACATACATATACATATATATATATACACATCTATATATTATATTCAATTCTATTCTATACGTTGTATCCCGCAGATTAAAGGGTAGTCCCAGTGTTAGGACACTCCGTTTCCTACCTTCCATCAGCTTCTGGAGGCATAGCGTATTGATTGACGGAACTCAACACCGCACCTTGCCTCGGTACCAGAGCGATCAAATGAAATTAATAAATATTTCATTGCCTAGAGAAAGTATCGAACTCACAACCTGTCGCGTACACATGCTAGTGTCACTGAGCCACAACCGGCCTCAGGCAGCAAATGGTAACTATTCTTTATCCTCAGTGGGGGGGGATCAGATTGACATCTACAGACATGATCGGACTATAAGCGTAACGGCTGTGGGTTGTATTCCCGCTTGGGCGATTTTTTTATTTTAATTTCCTTGCTCTGTTAAAAAGACAAATCGTAGCACTATGTACATCCACTCAACTTAGGCAGTGCGTAGGGAACGGAGTGCCTTAACACTACCTTTTATTTACAATGCTATGTGTAAACTGTGAAATACAGCATAAAACTGAAAAAAATAAATCAAATAATCCTAAAAACGTATACCGCTACCTCAATTTTAAACCGCTACTTATCGGCAAAACCTTTTGACGGCTCAACACAGTAAGAACTATAAGCTTCTATAGACACCAGTAATAAAATAGTATGCCAAGAATTCAAAAAATCAGATCGAAATCACTCTCGAGGGTCGAAAAGGGGCTGGTACTCTCGAGACCATCTAATTCCGTAGTGTTGGCCACTTGACTCGAAGGAAATTCGTCACTTCCTACCCCTCAAGCAACGAACGCCTGAAGGTACTAATTTCCGGTTGAGAGAAAGCCCGAGATTTTTTGTAGCTTTGTTAATAGCAATTTTCGAGACTCAACGCTCGAGAAGAAAAGGTTGGCATTCACAAATTGATGTCTTTGATATCTCTTACTATTTATTGCCTAGGAAAGCTTTGGGCTGTTATATTATTTGTTGGAATGTTTTGTTTTTTATATGACAATTTTAATTTTTACTCTAAATATATACTTTGCGCCTAAATATATATTTTTCGCCGAATTCTAGAGACATTGCGTGTTGAGTGGCGGAACTATACGCCGCGCTTTCGTTCGTTACTAAAACGAGCGCGAAAGAGAAAATATTAAATATTTAATTTCCTCGAAATCGAACGGAAAACCGGTCGCGTTACAGTCACACGCTCGTGACCCTGCGCCACCTCCTCCTCCGTCTCTTGTTCCTCCCTCCTCCTCACATATTATGTTCATTTATTAAAATAGATCACATCAAACTACACAAAACCACATGAAACTACAATATGATAAAATAAATAAATTATAAAAGCAAAGTAGCCCAGTATATCATATACACCACATATAAATTCATGGTATGTCAGGTTTTACCCACTCTGGTCAACCGTTTGAAGCGATCGGTTAAGCGGTCATTTACGTGGTAACATCGTAGAATGGTTATCGATATTTTATTGTGATACTAAATTTACGTATCTCTATACATTATAGATTTCAATTGTGTTTTTTTTTATTAAATTTTTCAAGGAAATGTATGTAGATAGTAAGAGTATCTTTATATTGGCGATCTTTAAATGTTATAGCTTTACGATGTATCTCACTTATGTCTTAACTTCTCCCGTCACTTTCCCCCCGTTTTATATGATAGTGCGGGATGAGTGGCGTAACTGAACGCCACATTTTTGTGGATGATTGGAGTAACTGAACGCCACATGTGTTGTCACTCGAGAGAGGTAATTAAAATATTTCATTTCAATAGTTTGAAGATACAAACTATATATTATATTTAAACTATATATTATATTTTTCAGATTAGATTTTAAAATACTGGCATACAAAGTATCAAATCTACGACCTTGATAATAAAAATAACAGAACATCAAATGTCTTGTTTCAAAGCGTTCGTTTGTTATTTGATTTATTAAAAGCACTAAAGCGACATTGTACTGTGTTTCATACTAATTAAATGCTGTAAAGTCTAAATTCTAAATTAACGAGCTTACAACTGATTTTTCGGTATATTTATTAATTGAACGAAGATATTTTAATTGTTACATTTTTATAAAAAAAAATTATGATGTATTTCTATTATATACATATTTTTATGTACTTAATATATTTTATATATATTACTCTTCCGTTACTGACTAAAACTCAACTTTAGGCCATTTGTACCTATGAATGTTGGTTCAATTCCGATTCGAAAAAAAATAATTTTAAATATTTTCATTTCTTTGCTCTGGTGTCGAGGCGTTGAGTATCGCCATCAAACACACAATGGCTACAGAAATCGGTGAAAATGGGAAACAGCGTATTGTGAACACTAGGTTCCCTCTGTGACAGACGATTCCTTTTCCATACAATTTTTCCAAAAAAGCTTAAATAAAATCACAATATATTTTGAGTGAAGTGAAGCTGTCAATTTTAAGCTCATATAAATATTATATTCATATTGAGTTCTTTTCAATTAAAAAATGTTTGTGTTGGATAATCTATTTATTACATGATGTAACTAGTTATAACGTAGCCATTTCTGTTTGTATGTTTAAGGCGCTGTAACTATTAAACTTATGGCATCTTAGCTTCACCAACAACTTAGGAATCCCAAAGGAAGAAAGAAAGGAAAATACACGTACCAGAACACGGAGTCATCAATAAACATTAAATAAAGCAAAACGCAAACAAATCAAGCAGTCTCGCCGCGTCCGTTGAAAAATCTCAGCGTATTTATATCTCGTAACGGTTGCCTTGTTTTGTCTTGGGCTTTATGAATTTATTATTTGACGTTCATGATTATGAATTACTGAGTTGAATATTTGTGTGAACTAATTTAAAAGAGAAATGGAAGGGTGTAAGAATTTTCTTTTAAAATAAAAAAAAAAATGTTTTATTAATTTCTTTGATGTAATAACTAAGCTTTTAACCTTTTTTTTTTCTTTTAAGGAGAGTTGTGAGGGTAAATATTAGTCTAGATATTTTTATTATTTTTTTAAAGTATTATTCCATACCTAGGAAAGAAAAATACTTATTTAGTAAACGTATAAGAATTGTGTAATTACATTTAGTGAGCGTATGGCTTAGTGGTCAGAGCTCGTAGTCGGTTCGAGTACCGCTACGTTAAAATTTTAGTACGTTTTCTAAATAACTATTAGTCTAGATATGTTTGTTATTCAACCAATATTTTTTTTTCCGAGGAACCCTGTAAGAGGTCTCTCTTATTTAGCTTTTTTTATGAAAAAAAAAGTCACCTGATGGTAAACGACCACCGCCGCCCACGATCACTTGTAACACCATAGGAGCTACAGGTGCGTTGACGGCCTTTAAGGTTTAGATAGATGCGATTTTTGAAAATACCCAGGTCGTACCGACCTCAAAACACTGCTGCGTAGGCTAATCTATCCAAGGAAGTTCCTACGAAACCACACAGTAGTGGAGTGCCACGTATCCAAGTGGTGTGGATGGTAGGCATTTGAGTTTGTGATGTACTGAGCGATTAGAAATTTCGGTGGCATGTAACAGGTCGAACAGTTCACGCTCTATTCCACATATAGCAGGATAAGGAGAGGAAACCTTGTGTAGACACTCCGTTCTCCACTTTTTGCCCAACTACTTACAGATCACATGTTCAGTGGCAAAACTAAGCACAATCAGTCTAAGTCCACTATAGCGAGGGAATAAAAATGAAAAATTATTTCTTTAAATTCTTTATAGAAAGTAAACAAACAGTGAATTTCCTTATTTTGATCGCGGCTAAAAAGTATGAAAGTGGAAACTAGTGTTCGTGCCAAAACAATTTCTGGCATTAACGAGTACGGAGATAAATCATGACTTTCTGGATTTTGGAAAAGCGCATCTTAGCTGAGTAGTTTTCACTTAAAGCTGTGGGATAAATGGAATGAATAAAAAATTAAATAGATTTTTTTTTGCTTTTCCAACGGATTGTTTCAAAATGTATTTTTTATTACAAAAATACAGATAGTAAAAGCTCGACGTTTTATTTAAACGTGCCATGGCTTTATTTGTGAGATGCTGTTAACGATTGTTCTAAATAATATATTTCTCTTTTTTTGCTTCGCGCCGTACCTACCACCAGCACCACACCGCATTCACATCCGTTTTCGTATGTCTATATATTTTTGTTAAATTTCATTCACTTTCCACCGAATTCTGGAGTATGCTGTAAGCGGGTTGAGTGGCGAAACACAACGCGGCGCTTAACCTCGTTATTAGAACGAGGTTATTAAAATATTAGGAACATCATTTACTCGAGTGGGAATCGAATCCACAACTTGTTGTGCTTACAGTCGCACGATTGTGCCCCTGCGCCCCGAATAGTCTCAAATTCTATATTTCAATACAAACCGTTAAGGCTTTCGTGACGCCATAGCATGTTGTCAGATTATAAGCGCGACAGCCGTGAGTTCGATTCCCACTCGGTGGAATTAATTATTTTTATTTCCTCGAAACAACTCAACCCGCTATGACTCGATAATTGGACAGATAGAATATTTTAATACTAACAACAACAACAAAAACACCGGCTAATTACGAGTCGGACTCGCAACCCGAGCCTACCGAAACAATAGATCAACGGGAGTTATAAAAGTTGCAAATTTTGTATGAAATGAACTACAAGTAAAATATCTATAAATTCAGTTCGATCGATGGGTAGGTCTATGGGAAGTACCTCATTTGCTTTTGATTACGCGGTGCATATCATTCAAAATGCAGCAAAATCGATGCATGAATGCTCGTATCTTTTCATTGAAGTTGACTTTGAATTCAGTTTGATACCCCCACGCAATCTCGAGATAAATGATCTAGACAGACACAAAGTGATCCTATAAGGGTTCCGTTTGTACCTGTTGAAACACGGAAGCTGAAAGCTAAAGCTGAAAAAGTTCAAATTCCAGCAATTTCTCAACTAATTGTTGCAGGGGTTGAAGTTGTAAATATTGGTGGCCATTTGTTTTATATTTAAGTTTCAGTTTCACGCTTTTCACGTATCTATAGCAAATAGGGCAGTGGCCTAAGATCTCACGGCCTCCAGATCGACGTCATTTTAGCAAGGGTGAAATATTGAGGGGTATTAGTTTAACATGTGGTCAAAGCGAGTCAACTCGTCATTCTTACTAGCAGAAAATAGAAACGGAGAGAGAGAAAGTTCACAACTCAGAAAAAAGTGATTTCTAAATTTTTTAAGTGATATTTAAATTATACAAGAAGATTTTTCTTTAATTGATTGATAAATATATTTTTCTATTCATTTATTTCAATACAATATTACAAGCTTGTACAATTACCTACAAATTTACCTTTGAAGTGACGGTGACCGCGTGGCATTCGATTGTTTCTGGAGAAATTTAATTTTGTTCGAGTGTCAAAAGTGACTGAAATACGCTTGATTTGTTTTCTTATATTTTCTGGTGCGCCTTTGAAGTGTTTGAGCTATGGAGGAATAGAATTGATTTAAAATGTAGTTATTTGATTCAGGAAGGTTACAGATTCTATTGCGTATTATATTTATATACGTATATTGAGGCTAGTAGTGGCGCAGGCATAAGGATGTGATCGTAAATGGGAGAAGTTATAGGTTTGATTCCAAATTTCCTTCTCCTTATGTTTATTTTTCGTACATATTTATTGTTCTGCTATAGGTGATTGTAATGTTTTAACCGGATCACTTTATATCACCATACAAACTTTTAAAATTACCTTAAAGTGCTCTCCATACAACGTGACATTGGAGTTAGTTTATGTTTAGTTAGTTATTTTATGCTTAATACCATAATTAAAAAGCCGAACTGATTCCCTATTGGGGACATGAAATAATTAATATTTATATTTCTTCGCTCTAGTGTGGAGGCAAAACGCGGCGTTGAGTTCCGCCACTCAACACGCAATGCCTTACATGCTAAATACGGGATACAGGGCGAAGCTGAAAAAAAAATGATTAGGTTCTATGCTCTTTCAGGTATAGCAAGGTAGACAGTAACGTATGGAAGCAACAAGAGAAAATTTCCCGAAATTAATACAGGAACAACTAAAAACATTTAATTTTATTTTATACATGTCACGGAAACTAACTTGCGGGCTACGACTCGTAGACGTAGTAAAAGAAGGTTACTCTCAAAGTATTTGAATTTTATTTGCAAAATCAATCTCTCTATGTAAATAAGTGATATCCGTAATCCTAAGTATACAACGAATCAGTATCAAACCAACAGAGTACCGGAAAAGGTGTTTTAATTTGTATTTATAGGAAAAATCTGACTTTTATAGGGATAGATGGCATATTTGCTATAAATCTTAGAGTTGATCCAACATATGGAGTAGAAATTTTTAATTTAAAAAGAAACTTTACAAAACTAATATTATAAAGCCGTTGAGTCCGTGCTTGCCGTTGAGGGGCAACAGCATGTGACTGTACGTTTGTGGGTTCGATTCCCATTTCAGCAATGAAATGTTTAATATTTTCATTTCCTCGAAGGTGAAGCGTGGTGTTGAGTTCTGCTACGCAATGATTCTCGAGAATTTGGCAAAAAATGTGTAACGGTAGTATCTTAACAGGAATGAAGTGACTTAACATCAAGTTCTTAGGTCCCTAGGTGCTCTGCTACCATACCTATATATATCATATAACAATTTTTAAAAGTTACTTTAGAGAGCGGACTAATTTGAACAACTTATAAAAAATCTTATTATGTTGGATAGTTATCGATGTAACCCACCATACTCACAGAGCAGGCAGGTTGTATGAAATAGGAGTATTTCATACTCAATTCTAAGTTAATTACAGTAAGAGACGGACGAGACCCCGTGTAACGCTTGCTTAATAATATGATGACGTAAAACACGTGGTTGGGTAGTGGGTTCGAATTTCATAAAGACAATCATTGCTCTTTATATTATTTAAAAATTTTAATTTCACTATACGGAAAGACAATTCACCCAATTGGGTTTCACCCTTTAACATTCAATGTCTGAAAAAAATCTTAGAAATATCTCTTATATCTCTTTTTATTATTCCCTTTAGCTCCTCTCTTAATTTTTTTATTTTATTTTTCTTTAAAGTTTTAATTTTAAACGGACGAAATACCGACTTCAAGAAAAATACAATACTATAGAAATGAGACTAATATAGGAATTTAGAAAGCAATGGCTTGTTAAGGCGTGTTTTACAGCTAAATTCGTAAGTACGTAGACCGTGAGTTCCTGGATTCGAATTTCAGAATGGAATAGGTTTACATCTATATAATACGTACGAATATCAAAGCTGGTACTAGGAAACAGTAGATGTCGCTCACAACCCGCCACTCAGCTGGCAATGACCCCAGAATTCAGTGAAAACTGGGGAACAGAGTGTCTTATCACTAGGTTCTCAGGATTCCTCTACCTATTCTACTATGTGTAAAGCTAACAAAGCTAGGTTAGGGAGCACTCAGTAACGATTTCTCCATACTCCTCGAAAATCGGGAAAAAATGGCGTAAGCGTATACACCTTTTCAAAGAAAGTTACGGTCAACCACCAGATTTTCTATAAAAGCATAAAGGCACCAGCTCTTTTAATCTCCATAAGATTTTTCAACCATATACCATTTCTCACATCCACACTCTGAGGCAAAATCCGATTGTATATTTGCGTAGGGCTCATAAAAGGGCCGGAAAGTCAGCCCGTTTCAATTCATACACACACAACATTCGTGTCGTTTTCATGAATAATACACAAAATGCTTGGATGCTGTATTAATGGCTGTACAGGGTTTTTTTCGTTCTGGGATTTTAATGTCCTTACAAGAGTAGATGTTTAGTCTTTTAGAGGGATATAGTAATTGTTTTTTACTCTTTAACATACAACATTTGGAGATGCGACGGTTGTGGATTCGGTTTCCACTCGGGGAAATGAGGAAATGATTTATTATCGTTGCCTCGTTCTCGTAGCAAAACATAGTGTGGCGTTGAGTTCCTTCATTTGACATGCGATTTCTGACATTTTGGGCGGAAAATAAGGAATACAGTGTATTCACGAGATTTTCTTTGTTGAATAGCTTTTATTGATGTTTTTATGGTTAATTTTAAGTATAAGTCCTCTACTTTTCTTTTATTGAATTAGTCTCGAACTTATAAATAAATTTTGGATGGTTTCCAAGAGACGTGGGTTTAAATCCCGCAACGCCCAAATTTTTGATACTGATTATTTGCATTTTCTTTCTTTGTGAGAAATCTTGTCATTGAGTGAGTGTCTTGACACTAGGTTCTCTCATAAATAAACAAATCTCACAAATAAAATTAATATTTCTTTGTTCTAGTACATATATTAAACTACTACTAACTGTTACTAGAATCAATTCTACAAAGTTAAGCCCTTTTGTAACGTTCTAATTAATTATGTTTCATTCAATAACTACGTGCACAAAGAGAAATTATTAGATTCAATTAATGAAAGCTTGGGGCCGTCGTGGTACAAGTGTGCGGCTGTATGCGCGACGATAGTGGGTTCAATCTCTTCTCGTGAAAATATTATTATTTCATTTCGTCGCTTCAGTACCGAGGCAAAACGAGGCGTTAAGTTTCGCTACTCCACACGCAATACCTAAGGAATTCAGCAATTTGTCTCAATAAGAACAGAGTATCTAATTACTTGGTTCCTTAGGTCCTTCTCTTTAGGGTCTTACTTCGAGAAGAATATATCGTTAATCTAGAAAAAAATGTATATTCTCTTCTACAGCTATTTTAAATTACGTCGTTTTGCTCACTGTGCCTGTGGTCAGAGTTACTATATGTAGGTACTGAGAATTGGTCATACACGCTCGAACTTCTAACTATCGAAAGAAAATTCAATAAAGAAGTATTATTAAATTAAATACGTAGATGTATTGAACGTTAAATTAAAATGGTTTCGACAAAGCTAGGTACTTTGTAACTTTGTTCAAAACATTTCTCATGGAGGCGAATAAAATAAAAATTGTTTAAAGGATTGTAAAATTATTGATATATCCAAAAGTCTACATATAGGTTGAAATATTCTAAAATATAAATATATTTTTTGACTCACACTCTATATTCATGGCTTCGCCGCATAGCTATTAAAAAGTAAAATTAAATTAAAATTAAATTAGCTTCACGCTATATCCCGGACACCGCAGGGTAGGCAGGAGGAAGTGGGAAGCTAGTGTTAAGACACTCCGTTCCCCACTTTCTGCCGAATTTCGGAAGCATTGAGTGGCAGAACTCAACGGCACGCTTTGCTTCGACACCAGAGCGAAGAAATGGAAATATAAATTTAAGTATATATTTCATCTCCTCGAGTGGGGATCGAACCCACAGCCAGTCGGTTATACAGTCACACTTTGTGCCACTGCGCCACGACTGGCCTCCATTTTTTTTATTAAAAAGTATATTTTTGTAAATTTGTAACAGTTAGTTGTTTCTGAGTTTAACGTTATTACAAATAAAATGGATATAGTTTTTTAAGAAAATTGATAGTATTAAAAAAAACCTGGCTAAAACCTAAACACTAAACACAACACCCATCAAAAAAGCACCGTAATCGGTTAAAAAAGTAATTTCATAAAACAAGATTAACCGCACTCGTTAGGACGGGGCCTAATTCCTTCGAATCATAGCGTTATGTGCTGCATAAAATTCCTTTCCATTAAATTTGGTGAACAATAATGCCCTGAGGGAGCCGGCGTGAATGGCCGTTGTTATCCCGCCTGACCACTGGACCCTAATCTAGACTGACCTAACACAAGGTACAGGAGATAAATTTATATAGAAAAAAATATTAAAATATAAATATTAAACAATACTTATTTAGAAAACGTATAAAAATCTGAACGTAGTGGAACTCGAACCCGCGCCTCCTGGAACCCGACAAGGCCCTCTGAGCACTAAGCCATAATGACTAAGCCATGACTAATATTTTATAAATAGAGTGTCAATTCATAATCTCCTTTTTTTGAAGTAAGTTAACAAGAGGTACGGTTCTCAATACATGTTACACACACTCAACAATGTTAACTTGTTTGTCTAATTAATATGCTTAATAAGATTTAAATTTGAGGCCGCTGTGACGCAGTGATATTGAGTGTAATACACAATGTTTTGAATATTGGGAAGAGTGGACAACAAAGTGTCTTATCACTAGGCTACATCGACTTTGCACACGCAGGATACAGAGTGAAATAAAAAACACAGTGATAAGAGAATTAAAAAAAATACTAACTGTATTTATATCGTTTACTATTATATTATATTTACTATTTACGTAAATATGGAAGAACGAAATATTGCCCTACAAGTCAATTAATAAAATAAAAACGTTATAATATATATATTTTATTGCAAACATCAAATTCGTTCTGTAAATATTTAAAGTGGGCTCTGAAAATACAATTTCATTTTTTTATTTCGCTTCCTTTACAAAGGAATAGTCCTACTTAATAAAATGTCAATATTTATAATATTTAAAAAAAAATCAACTGCGTATAATTTTCAATTTACAATATAACATAAGGAAATAGCAAGAACTTGGAACAGCTTGAAAAAATATCTTAGTAGAAACTCGGTTTCCCATTAATACACTTGTTTTCCAGTTTCCGCCTTTCCGTTACCAGAGCGAGGACAAAAATACTAAACATTTCTTTCTCCAAATAGGAATCGAACCCACAGTTACTAAAATACATCACATTTTTTAAAATAAAACTTCCAAAAGCTTATAATTTAAACCATATCCTAGTTTCCTGATTAGCATCAAGGCTTTTACTCCGCATTTTGATGGACACACATGTTATAGCAGTATGTTTTGTCTCGTGATTAAGGCGGCGCCACCCTTTTACCCCATATTTGTACAGGGTATTGAAATGTTTTAAAAATTCACGACGAAACTCGGGCCACGTCGTCGTTGTTAATTAAAAAATAATAATAAGACTATTTTGTTTATATATTTTTAGGATGCGTAAGACGATTAATAATATAGATAAATAAAAATGTATTTCGTTGAATGACAGTGTTTTAGTGGGATATTGTTTGAATATGTAAAGATCGAAGATAATTTAGATTAAGTAAGATGTGTTTCCTGTAATATGCAGGAACAGGGAACCTAGAAGCTTGTCAAGACACTTCGTTCCCCGAAACCTACATGTTCAAGACATTGCGTGTTAAATGGCGTGTTAAATACTTATGTTTCGTCGACTAGAGCGGAGAATTGGTAATATTAATTAAATATAATTGCAATAATCTCGAACAGGGATCGAAAACACAACCGTCGCATCTCCTACCATTTGCTCTCCCACTGCGCCACAACGAGCCATAATAAACTAACAACATACAATCATCTCTAAAACAACAGAACAAATAAAATATATCTTGCCTATTTCGCTAAATACGAGAATGAGCAAATATAAAAAAAAGTGAACACAATCTGTCATGTCATCTGTCACTTAGTAAATACTTCAGAGACGATCTTGGAAAGAAATTATATTATTTGGAATCGTCTTGTCTTTTTTATGAAATATAACGACAATGCTTCGCGTATTTATTTTAAAAATGCTTGTTAGGAACTGATAATTAATATAAGTAAATAATGCCATTATAACGCAGTGGGATAGAGTCTGACTGACACGTAAGTTTGTGTTTGATTCCCACTCGAGGGAATGTTTGTGTTATATTAGAATTCTTTTTAATTTACAAGAACTGCTAAGAAAAACGCAACACTGTACAACTAAGATAAACAAAATTTTCTCACAAAAAAATACAGTGTATATTACTTCGCATTTGCGATATTTCGATGTTTCGATATATACTCAAAAATGTATATTAAATTATCGATTTTCCTCATGGTAAAGGTTAATATCGACTATACTAGGAATCCATTTATAATTAGCGACCACTCGCTCCGCTGAGGTAACTTAATTATACGATCAGAGGAACTACAGCTGAGCCGGTTTTATGGGACCTCACCTATGGAGAGAATTTAGAGCTTCTATATTTATTAGGTAATATTATGTCTTTGAAATTCTGAAAGGTACTCTTAAGGTTTTCACTGCGAAAGAGAAAATGGAGAAAATGCTAAGGAGCAACGGACTCCTCTTAAATATAGTTTTTGATTATAACAAACAAATATATTTGTATTTTGTAATAGCTTTACCAACTCCCTAGAACCCAGTGAGTTTATTTACATATACTTTTTTTGCTCGCTCGGCCTTTTCAGTTGGACTATTTATTGGTGGAAATAGAAATTTGCAGCTTACTCTTGCTAGTTCAACGTAGTCCTTAATGGACCCAGTGGTAGGTCGTTTATCCTGGAAGGCTTTATGCAAACGCTGCACTCCACACTCGGTAGAGAAGGGAAATAGAATTGCCCGTAGTGTTGTGTTCTCTATAATATTCTATAAAATTTTATAATTAGTTTTAGTAATAAAATAATTGTTTTTATAAGATTTTTTAAATATAATAACATTATGTTGAGTTCACTCCACTTTTCAGATAAATTTAAGACATTACGAACAACTTCGTTCTTTCATCTGCCACTTGGCAGAATAAAAAAAATCTTGAAAAGGTGTGTAACCTATAACCAATATGTATAGTGTAATATGTGTCGTGTCGTGTCACCTCGCAAGACAAGACAAAGTAATTTATGACGCTAAAATGTTTACTTTTCGCCTTGTATTATGTTTACATCTAATTAATATGTATGAAGCTATCCAATTGAAAGTGTTTAACCTAGCGAATTAAGCACCAACACGTCTTGTTAAGTTGCATCTCGATACAAATACTTATAGATGTATAGAGAGGAGAGATGACATTCGTGACACAGGAGCACAAAGTGTGACTGTAAAATCGACTGGTTGTTGGTTCAATCCCCGCTCGAGTAAATGAAAATTTATTTACATTTATATTTTCTTTTCGAGGCAAAGTGCGGCGTTGTGTTAGAGTCGCCACTCGCCACATACGCAATGCTTCCAGATTTCGTCACACATGGTTCCATCTATCTATCCTGCTGTTTAAAATAAATTTAAAATATCAGTTTCCAGCAATCCTAAAATCAGCTTCACGTATCCTAAGTTGCTGTGTGCAGGAGTGATAATTAGACTGTAAAATAGAAAATAGAGAGAAAAGGAGTATCACAGCACTATGTTCCCTCTGCCTACTCTGATGTTTGCAAAAAAAAATACGAAGGTTATATTAGCTGTATTTTAATAAAAGAGACAATAATCATTTTCACGAAAAGTTTTAGAAAATCCAAGGCGAAAAGACTCAGACTTTTAAAATTTGCTTTCACAATATTCATAATAAAAATACTCACAATTCATCGAAACGGGCATGAATTTTACATTTTACTCAGTGTCTAGCAGCGACTCAAGGCGCTCAACCACTTGCTGCCATTACCTGTTTTGATATAACGCCAATAAAATGTAGATGTCCCCACTGCTGTAGGTTCACCATGTATTTTGATTTTGGCAATATTTTAAAATCTATAGTTGAGCTGAGGAGGCCAGTCGTAGCACAGCGGCACAAAGTGTGACTGCAAAACCGATTGGTTGTGGGTTCGATCCCATTTCCATTTCTTTGCTCTGCTTTTGAGGCTAAGCACGGCGTTTAGTTACGCCACTTAACACGCAGAACCTCCAGAATTCGGCAGAAAGTGGAGAATGGAGTGTCTTAACATTAGGTTCCATCTGCCTACCCTGCTGTGTGCGGTAATTAGCGTAAAGCTGATTTTTTATTTATTGTTAAGGTAAGATATATTAGGAAATCAGGTACGGTAATAATACATATTTTAAGTGATTAATAGTAATAGTGATAGTAGTGAAGTTACATTTTTTTTTCTTCTAAGTTTTATATCTGATATTGCAGGTAGGGTATTTTTTTGCATTACCATATGAAAACATCTTGATTGTTAATATCAATTTATATGTGAAGAAATTGTAACTTTTAACTCTCGGTGGCGGAACTCAACGCTGGGCTTTTGCCTTGCCAAAGCAAAAAAGTGATAATATTAATAAATAACAATTCATTCGCCCGAGGGGATCTAGCACACAACTAACATTACAAATTCAACTCTTCATTGTTTTCATTAATGTAGACCTACATTCTCTAGTGAGTATTAACGAGCTCTAGGACTCTCGAGCAATAAGATCTTTAAATATGTACTAAAATTAAGCATTCAAACTTATTCATACTTACTTAGAAAACGTAAAAAAAATTGAACGTAGCGGGACTCGAACCCGCGCTTCCTGGAAACCGACCATAATTTTATAAAAAATAAAATAAATATACTTTTTTATTTCTATTTGTATAAGAAAAGGAAATATATAGATTTCCTAAGAAACGTCCACATGGTCACCTTACGTTTCTACTAAGCTGTTTCATGTCCACAGTAGGCTATTAAACATAGCGCCCAATATTGCTCATAGTTGCCTTTCCCTATAAAATTTTACAGCGTCTTTAAAGAATGTAACAATGCTTATAAAAGATTATCTTCGTACGTAAAAGGAAATATAAATAGTTAATTAGATATTTTCTCTTTTATTTTTTTGTAAATTTAGCCGCTGGAGTAAAAAAACCCTACTGTTCTTATCGTGGATTCGATTTCCTTAATATAGTAGGGTAAGCAGAAAAATCTAGTGTCAAGACACTGGGACATATCAACTCATTTACAGAGACATCAAATACTGAATTGCGAAACTCCACGCCGCACTTCGCCGAAGAAAAAAATATTTTCTAAGTAGAATGGAAAACTGAAAATATTTTTTCTTCGAAAGAGGATCTAACCCACACCCAACTTTATATTTAGACTGTCACTGTGCCGTAATGTAATTTATTTTTCAATCTGTTTGTAGTTTTTGAGTGAAGTGACTTAAGACTGTCTTGGCTTCATATTATACATATTTTTTTTATTTTTTCAAAGTTTTCATGTTAATACAATTCAAAAAATATTATCATAATAAACTTCTATTACCAAATTTACATTAACTTTTGCCAAATTTGATATCCAAAAATAAGTAAAAAGATTTTCTTTAAGGAGAATAAGCCAACAACTGAATTTAATGTTTAATATACTTACAAAATTACAATCTGACACAGGAGTAAGTCACCCCCGTGTCACTTTAACCAATTTCTTGACAATAAACGAGATGACTCTAAAATATATTATATCGTCAGAAACCTACTTTTCATACGTTTCAGTACTGATATCTTAAATACACTGAAAAATCAACAGAAAATCTATATAAAATAAGGTATATTTCCCTTGAAAGCTCTTTCTATTGTACTTTAATTAATATCAAGCTATATTCCAAAGAACAAAACATCTAGAATCAAATGTGTTTACAAATCTCAAAGGAAAGCTTACATGTCCTGAAATGCTTACGGTGAAAGGTTTCTTGGCAAAGTTCAGTGCTTTATTTTTAAATTGCGATTTATTCTAGAATGTTAAGATGCACTCCCATATTGTCTTTTGTCTGTTTGTATTGTGATGGCATGTCGTGGATGACTCTTTGAGTGCAGCGTCTGTTAGTAACGTAATATGTTGAAAGAGAGTGGTTATGGTAGCGGAGATTTTTAAGCTGAATTATTTTATTATAAAAAGTTAATAAAATTCAATGTAGTCGGATTTGAACCTGTGCCTTGCTTTAAGAAACCGGCCTTGCTAAAGCTTACGTTCTTTTCAAGCTTCAAGCAAAAATCTTCTTATATGTTAATATTAGATTTGTACTGTAATTATATGTTAATTCAATTTGACTCTGGCTGAGTGTTGAGCTGCTGAAACTCGACGCCGCTTTTAGTCATCAGAGAATACTTCTCCCAAGAAAAGAAATCGAATTTACAAGAGTCACGTTTACGGTTAGATTTGCCGCTACAACACGACACGCAAGTGCATGAATGTGTGACAATAAACACGAAATATCTCAAAAATTAGACAGAAATTGGAAAATTAAGTGTCTTAACACTATATTCTCTCTGCCTATCCTGCTGTATGCAGGATACAGCGGAAAGTAAAAATATACACAAGCATATAACCTATTTAACAAATTAAAATCGCAATTAATGTTTTTTTTTGGAAAAAAAATTATCATCTCATTTAATAAGCGTCCGTTCGTACCGGTGTACGCAGAAAAATAAAAATTAAACATTTCATTTCCTCGAATGGGAATCAAATTCACAACCAGTCTCTCCTACTATGAGTGTCTACACGCAAAGTAAACAATTTAACATAAATAATTGCATTTTAAAGGAAATACATATACCTACATATACATACATTTATTAAATACAAAAGTTTCATATATCATACAACCTTTTTTCATAACAAAAATGAAAGTGATGAATGTACGGTGTGCCCGAATGTCATCTGTTTAACTCCACTTCCCTCACGACTAGTCCCCTGATATTATTTTGATATGAAGAGCAATGTTGCTATAGCTTTATTGTTATTTTTTTTATATTAACAAATTGATCTTAGGTAGAAGTTTTCGAAAAAAAAAGAAGCAATATAAGGAAATTATTTCTTATTTAATATATTTTCACCAAATGTATAAAAAAATCGTAGGCTGGCGTTGACTAGAGGAGAGAATTGCCTCAAGAATTCCGCGGAAAGTGGGGAACGAAAGTATCTTAATGGTGAATGTCTTTTAACACCAGGTTCGTCGACTGTTCTATATAAAATATGCAGTCGACAAGGGGGTAGGCGTAAATATTACCACTCCTTACCGGTTCAGTTGACGGCAGCGAGCGCTTTCATATAAATGTACTAAATACGAATACTTATTAACTGTATGTATGATTTTGTGTTTTATTTATATAAAGGATAAATAAATAAATTACAATATTGAAATATATAAATGACACACATTAAATAATCTATAAATGTGAATAATAGTTCCCTTAATTACTATTAAAATCATGTATATTGCATAAGAATTTACTGAAAGCAAAAAAAAACATAAAAATAATAATAAAAAGTGATGTCAGAAGTGGGATTCGAACCCACGCCCTCAGAGAGGACCAGAACAGCTCGACCTACTGCGTAGGCAAGGGTACCTTGAGTCTGGCGCCTTAGACCGCTCGGCCATCCTGACTGTGACATGACGTGTCTAATATAGAAAGCTGTTATTAAATTTAAAATAACTTAAATCTACGGCCGTTCGCGGCTTTGCCCGTTAGTACTACGTCTAATGGTAGTTAGTACACAGTTACTTATTTTCTCATCTGAATTATTTGCATCAAGTAATAACTTCATCATTTTAAACACAATATCCATACATTGACAGCTAAAGTTTCAGCCAATTCAATAAAACTTTATCAGTTTCAAGGCAGAGGGGACCTAGTGTTAAGACACTCTATTTCCCATTTTCTGACGAGTTCTGGAGGCATTGCGTGTTGAGTGGCAGAACTCAACGCCGCGCTTTGCCTCGACACCACAGCGAAGAAATGATAATATAAATGTAAGTAAATATTTCATCTCCTCGAGTGGGGATCTAACCCACAACCAGTCAGTTTTACAGACACACTATGTGCCCCTGCGCCACGACTGGCCTCAATAAAACTTATTTTGTAGTAATATTGTCGAATGTAATTTTTTATATGGACATTGTCATTTTTATTTATAAACCGATTAAAATAAAACGAACACTAAATATTAGGGAAAGTTTGACAAAGTTTAAAAGTGCAATTGGTTAAATTGTTACCGTTACCTTGAATAAAAAAAAATTGTCCGGCGTGGCGCAGTGGTACACGCGTGTGACTGTAAATTCGATTCCAACTCGGGAAATGAAACATTTCCCGCCGCAGCGTTGGTTCCGCCACTCAACACGCGAAAGTATTTGCGGCGAAAAAGTATGGATTAGTAAAAAATAAGTAAAAAAGTAAGAAACTGCATCTTAACTAATTAGCACTCGGTTCCCACAATCACAAATGACAACACTGCCATATAAGGTGATTTTTCTTTGTTCTTTTTAATCTGGTTATTCATACGATATTTATAATGCGTTAAGTTACGTAATGCGTAATGCATCAAAATCATAATCAATAGGGTTGAAATAGAATTTCGATCCGAATTACGAGGAAAAATATCGCGTCAAAATTATTTAACCTATTTCGTATTCAGGTTAAGGGAATGTAATTCTCAAATTCTTCAAGCAATTTTTGTTGGATATTTGGAGTTATTATTATAATATAAACAGGGCGGGTCGTCACAGCGGCGACGGCAGATATTTTGATTAAAACTTACAAAATACTCTTTCAGATTACGCGGCGCAAGTTAAGAACATTTTGGAAGGTCGCTACTGCTCGAGGATGATTCACGTTTACTTTGTGAAATGACAATTTCTTTTTTCTGGAAAAAAATATTATATTGCGATTTTAAGTTCTGAAATATTTTTAGTTATGTTTCTTTTTATTTTTCTGCTGTATGCGGAATGTGAAAGGGTGGGCAGAGGAAATGTAGTGTTGAGACACTCATTTTCTAATTTTCGAGACATTGTATGTTCAGTGATGGAACTAAATGTTGCGTTTTACCAGCGCCTGGAAATGAATATAATTCTTATTACCCGATCGATCGAATTAAACTCACAACCATCGCTTTAGCAATGTTGATATGATACTGATGGATCACGACGACCTAAAAAAAAAAGGTAAAATGTGTGTATATAAATTTATAATACTGTAAAGCATTATTTACATTCTTATTTTGATTTTGTTTATCTTTTTACAAAATGTTATTAATGGAATACACAATTTACATTTAGAAAAAACGCCCATTATCATGTTTAATTTGTTTAATACATTATATTGTTGCATAAAAAAGAAGAAATTAATTAGCGATTTACAGATTCAGGGTGTGGGTGCCCATCGCTTTGTAAGGAGTTCAAAGCAATGCGTGGGACTTGTACTCAAAGTGCCGAGATAAGGGTGCCTTTTGAAAAAAGGAAGGCTAGTGCCGTAAGGATTTGATTCCCACTCGAGAAAAATAAAATATTTAATATTTTCACACATTGATTGTGCGGTGTTGAGTGCCGCCACTCAACAAGAAACGCCTCCAGAATTCAGAGGAAAGTTTTAACATCCAGGTTCACTCTGCCTACTGTACTGTGTGCGGAAAACAGGGAACCAAAAAAAACGTACGTAACATTCAGAACTCTCGCCTATTACTTGAGCTTCACAACAATAAATGAAAGTCGAAAACTTTCAAAAAAATTTATCAATTTAACTTTGGCACGATAGCGACGTAGCGGCGCTCGCCACCCTTTGACAGATAACCTTGATTTCATATCGGAACTTTTGTAATGAATCTCTTTGCAGGTGGAAATATTATGATTTTATTTAATTAAATGCTAATTTTCTTATTTGACTTTTATTTTTTGTTTTCTAGTAGTTTCTGGTTCTGCTATAATATAATCATAATATTTTAGTTTGGTGAATTTTCCTTTCGTTATTGCAATGAAAAATTTTAAAATGTTTTAATCGTTCAATTTTTTTATATTAAAATATACAGTATCAATTTGTTAAATAATATATAATTAAAAATACAAACATAATTTTATAAGTGGCGGTTGTAAGTTATTTCACTTTTACCTGCCTCAATAAAAAAGCATAATGAGGAAAGCATTTTGTCTATTTGTATATTGATAAAAAAAAACCTTTTCACGAGTAAGAATCGAAGCTAGAACCTGTCGCGTGTACTTGTGCCCTTGCGCCACGACTGGCCTCGATCAGTAATCAATTCACTATTAACATGTGAAATAATATAGAAATAGTCATATAGTCAACAAACGAAGTTGTGGACTACGACTGGTTCGTAATAAAGGAGAAACTCCAAAACACGTTTTCTAGTAAAATGTCCATTAGTTGCAATAAAAAGTTACGGTCGCGCCGTTCTGCCTTCATACACACGACTTCTTGTAGTGTCATAAAATATTTATGATGAATCGAGGACGCTCTTTGTATAAATCATATGAATCTGTCTTTATTTATATTTATTTTAGAGATATTTGATGTCGACTGCGATTGTAATAGTATCGGATGAGGGTTCGATTCCCTTGCGGGGTAATATTTTTTAAATTGTTATTTCCTAGTCGTAATAAGTTAAAGTGCGGCGTTGAGCTCCGCAACTCAACACGCAATGCGTCGTGAAAAGTGGAGAACGTGTGAAAGAAGTTGTGCTAGTGGGAATTTTGAATTTGAATTTGGAGGGTCCCGGAATTACCCTGTCTACACGGCTATGTCTGGTATACAGCGTGGAACTAACTCAACACTTCAGCGAATCTTGTGATGAGACATCCTGTTTCCTATTTTTTTCTCAATTTTATCAACATGCTGTCATTATATTTTGATAATGTAACTATGTGCAAGTAGGTATATTATTTCGTAGGTTTTATTACATAGTTATATGTCGACCTAGTAAAACCGTATTAAAATAATATTTTTAATTATAAAAATACAATTTCAACCGGAACCCATAAATAAAACCTCAAAATTTCAACTTTGCTAGCATGTAGTAAGTCTAGGGCACCTGGGATCTCAGTCTATAAACAATCTCACATCCCTAGAAGTATCCTTCAAAATAAAAATAAACATATCGAAATCGATTGCACATACTTAATGTATTGTTAGAAATGTAGCAAATTGAAATGACGTCACTTAAAAATGTGGATAAAAGATACAATAAATGGTCATCGACAACACATACTTCATCGATCACATCACTCGAAAGGAACCTTGAAGCAAAGCTATATACGTAACCCGTATTTTTAATAAATTAACCTCTTCGTAGCTTAGCCATAGAAAAACTAAAAGACTTCATTCTCTACGAGATCAGTGTGAAACTACCGTTTTTATTTTTCATTTCGAAGTCCATTCTTCACGTCGAGCTTTTAACAAATAATAAAAGACTGGTCCAGTACATAAATCAACACATACCACAGGCTAATGGTTTTATAATCATCTGTTCGAAATAAAATGTTTACAAAACTTTTTAAATACTATTGAGTTTTTGGAAAAAACTGTCAAATCATAGAAGTAAAATAATAAAACAACAAGGTGAGCCCTGGCGTGCGATTGTAAGCGCGACAGATTGTAGGTTCGAGTCCCACTCGGGGGAATGAAATATTTATTGTTTCCATTTCCTCTCTCTGGGGACGAGACAAAGCTCGGAGTTAAGTTTCGCCACTCAATACAAAACGCCTCCAGAAATAGGTCTAAAGATTTAACCTCTTTGAAAATGTCTTAATTTAATCCGTTATCCATCTTTATTATAAGTAATTTAAATTCTAATGAATGAAAAGACTAATGTTTTATATATTTAACAAATAATAAATCAGGCCAGTCTTGGCGCCGCGGCATAAAGTATGACTGTAAAATCGACTGGTTGTGGGTTCGATCCCCACTTGGATTTTTCCGTTTCTTTGCTCTGGCGTCGAGGCAAAGCGCGGCGTTGAGTTCTACCACTGAACCCTCATTGCCTCCAGAATTGGGGAACGGCAGAAAGTGGGGAACGTAGTATCTTACACTATGTTCCCTCTGCTTTTTTTTTAAGTAATACAGTATTATTTAAAACATGACAAATCAAAAATAAAACAAACAAAATTGTTTACATATTATAGTATTTTGTTTTAAAGTACAATAAAATCATTGTAGGCTTAACAAGCGTAAACTCAATTAACCACTAATTAGGTCAACGGGGAAGGGTTCACGGCGGAGGTACTTAAGACGACTTCAATCATTCAATTTAATTGACAAAACAACAAGAGAAAACAAAAATGTAAAGTTGTTTGTACTGTAATTTGTTTAATATGTGGTTCAATTTTTTATTGTTTTATGGTGAGTTAATTGGAATTATAAATTATGAATTTCTTAATAGAAAAATTGTGTTAGTTTAAAATTGCTTTAGCAGAATAATGAAACGATAGGTATAATTTATGAATAAAGTAAAAAAAAGTAGCTTCACGCTTCCTCGCGTATACTGGAGATTTTCCCAGATCTCGAAGGGTAGGCAGAGGGAACGTGTTATAACAATAAGTTATTTTTTTTAAGACGTTGCGTGTTAATTGGCGGTTCTCAACGCCGCTCCAGAACTTCTTTGAGGTCGAGGTCCTCGGACCTTACACTCAACTATACGTTACGGTCAAACGTTATCCAACTGCGCCTTGAAAACTTCAAACTTACATAAATAAATAACATTAAAGTTTTCGGTTTATTTCTTATATATATTTAATGTTACGCACAATGTAATCACAGCTTCACGTTGTATTCCGCAACAATAGGGCAGGCAAAGGAAACGTAGTGTTAAGACACTCCGTTCGCTATTTTTCGCCGAATTCTAGAGGCATTGTGTATTGAGTGTGGAGCGGAACCCAATGCCTTATTTTACATGCACATCAGAGCGAAGAAATGATAGTATGAAAATTTAATATCCTCAAGTGAAAATCGAACCCAGAACCTGTCGCTCTCTTATACTCACCCCTTGGTCACGAATTGCCTTAACATTTGTAGCCAAGTTTATGACTAAACATAATTTCCAACTAGAAACTACCGATAGCGCCTTGTGTAAATATGTACAGATACCTTCATAATTCAGAAGTAACACCGGTATAGGTAAGTAGTGTCAGTATATGTAAGTATATAATGTAAGTAATTGTTGATATTTACGACACTCACATAGCGTACTGCCGCGGCTTAATGTTGCCGCTACGTGGACAATTTAACACGATTGCTTAGGTTTGTTTCACTTGTCGCTGAATCTTAAAAATCTAAGAAGTCAGAAGTAAGACACTGGTTTCTTAGTTTTCACTGTATCCCGGACATAGCAGGGTAGACAGATTAAACCCGAGAGCTTAGTGTTAAGATACTCAGTTCCCATTAAGACTGCAAACCACTGAGTGGGGATCGAATCCATAACTGGCAAGCTTACAGATGCACCTTGGTGCCCCTCCACCACGACTGCCTTAACTGAAATTTGATTAAAATATTAACGTTGATCGTAATGTTGTTGTTTAAAAAATGTATTGGTAGTTAAATTCTGGTGCTTTTCTATATACATACATATGATAAACGACATATATTCACGCTGTTTCCCACACATGGAAGGCTAGGTAGAGGAAACCCAGTGTTAAAACTTTCCGTTTCCCACGCACCTGTCAATAAAACAGTGTAACTTGTTGTTTATTTGTTTAGTTGTTGTTTTAGTTATGGGATATATATATTTAAAAAAAAATTGAATAATATACAACCTCGGCTTAAACCGCATGTAGGTAAGCGTGAACCTTTAGTTGGCGCTACTTCTGAAAGCGCCCCACTTTCAAGTTAGTAAATACGTGTACTGTAGTTAAGCTATATGTAAGACCACTCAAAATTTCAGCTTGACTAAAATTACATAGGTTTGGAGGCCTTAGGATCTTGGGTTATTACGTATAGTATCAACGAATAAAAACAATATAAAAAGAGAGAGAGATGTTCTATATACCTTAAAATATACTACTGGTGTACTTTTATTTACACCAAAAACATATATACATGATCAAATAATCAAAACAATAAAAAAATATTTTTGACAATATCAATTTATAAAACCGTAAAACCGTAAAATATAAGGTGCAAAGTGGAAGCACTCGTAGCAAGCAGGCAGGTCGACCGAGATAAGGCGTCTCTATATAACTCATCGAGCCCATATTTCGGCTCTCAGATTGTATACGATTTATGTTCCACACGTTTGCCGCAAGACGTGTTTGGCGATCTTTGGCACTTTTATAGTGTCACGTCACTTTGTACGAGTGTGTGCCAAATTAGAATGAGCAGAGGTGTTTTAAATAATTATGTTAAGGTTTAAACAAACGCAACGGTTGTGAGTTTGATTAGTACTCGGGGGATTAAATTATTTTTATTTCTTCGTTCTTGTAATTAGATAAAAAAAATAAGTTTCACGCTGTATCCCGCACACAGCAGAGTAGGCAGAGTTAAGCTAGTGTTCAGGGCACACAGTTCCCCACTTTCAGCCGAAGTCTGGAGGCATTGCGTGTTGAGTGAACTAAACGCCGCGCTTAGCCTCGGCACCAGAGCGAAAAAATGAAAATATAAATTTAATTACTTAAATTTATCATCTCCATATCCATAACTCATATTTCATCTCCTCGAGTGGGGACCAAACCCACAAGTATTCGGTTTTACTAAAGTCACACTTCGTGCCACTGCGCCACGACTGGCCACAATTGTAATTAAACAAAGTTATTTAACACAATATATTAGTTATTTTACACAACCCTGTTTTCATGTAAGTGTTTCTTTTGAGGAATAATTTTTTACTTAAAATATATGCTCATGTTGAATTATCTAACCATGTTAGAAATGTCGTTATCCATTGTCAGATATTTAATTTAGGTTGTATAAAAGGAAAAATATTTGGAACCTTCCGGCTCTTGCTTTATTAAGCGTATAAGGTCAATTTATAAAAAATATTATACAGCCAGACGAAGCCAACGCATACTGTTAGTTTTAATATATAGACCTACATATAAATAGATTCATTAATTAGCAAACGATATTGCCTTTCATTGTAGATCAGACAAAACATAAATAACTTATTTTCAACGAATTTAAATAGTAATTGGCGTATTTCTCGCCTTACTTCACTTAAATCAACAATACGGTGGGTTTTCAACAGTTTCCACTGCAATTTGTCGAAGAGTAATTCATTTTATAACTGAAGATATCGTGTTGTTCTCGTATAGTGTTAATTAAAAACTCAAACTTCAAGTGGAATCATAAAATATTTTAATTGTTTTTATCTCCGTTAAGCTATTGTTATCAGTGGGACGGAGTGGGTTGTGGATTTTTCTGGTTGTAAAATACAATGTTTGATTTGATTCCCACAATATATAAGCAAAACATATCCAGCGTTTAGTTCCGCCATTCTGTCTTGATAATTGGGAAGAAATTTGAGAGCGAAATGTCTTTCCTCGGCTTACCCTAGCAGAGTTTTGGGTATATTTTAGTTTTATTTCAAAATATTAAAAACAAATAAAACTTTTGTAAGCTGTAAGGCTTTTATTTCATACTAGCAACCCGCTCGCGGCTTCGCCCGCTTAAACCACAGAATTATTTACTTAACACACTGAATTATGTTCGTGTTTTGATATACTTATAATGTATGTTTGCAATGTAATGAAGATTTTTTATGAGAAAGTTGTTAAAACTTTAGGTCGCATTTTCGTACCTCCCATAAGAATCTTCAATTGAATATTTGAAATAAAAACACAACTTATCGATACTTACTATATGTGCGTTTCTTCACGATAATCTCAGAAACGGCTTCACCGAGTTAAGTACTTTTTTTGTTTGTATTCTGGCAAACTGCCCTTAAATATTAAGTATTAGTTTTATTTTAAGCAGCTTCATGCTAGTCAGAGGGAGGAACCTAGTATTAAGACACTCCGTTCCCCACTTTCTAACGAATTCTGGACGCATTGCGTGTTGAGGGGCAGAACGCAACGCCGTGCTTAACCTCGACCCCATAGCGAAGAAATGGAAATATAAATTTAAGTAAATATTTCATCTCCTCGTGTGGGGACCGAACTCAGAGAACCAGTCGGTTTTACAGTCACACTTGTGCCGCTGCGCCACGACTGGCCTCAACTGGATTGGACTTTATTTTAATCGGTTCACATAAAGTTAAAACCAGATCCACGCTTTATCCCGCCCTTAGTAGGGCAACTTAGTGTAAGATATTGGGTATAATGTGTGACTGATGTGCGAAATGAAAATATTATTAAATTATAATTAAATCCTGCATGTGTGGATCGGACCCACAACGTCGCGTTACAGTTACAATTGGGCATATAGGGTAAAATAGTTTAAACCCGTACCTAAAGAATTTAAGCAAGATACATCAACAGTGAAGATGTAGGTTTTTTTCTCATTTCACAATGTTTATTCATATCTATATTTCGTATGACGCGGTTATGTATAGGTACCAATAATGTAAACACATACTACTACAAAAATAGTACTAAAATGTTTAGAACTTTAAACTTTGCCGCCAATACCTACGACTCGATTTCGCAATGAGGCGTATGCGGCGGTTTCCCTTTGATAGGTTTATGTGTGCGTGCGTCGTTCTTGACAAATTGTATTTTATTTTACAACGATAATTTTATTATTTATTTTGTTTGAAAAAATAACTTTTTTATTTTCGGGTTTTTAATTTAATATGTAATAGGCTTTTATAGAGTAGTTAAACTGCGGTTTCATTTAAAGTGGTCCTAACAAAAAAACTCTGTATAATTGAGCATATTTAATATTTATAGTGATTTTTTGGTGAAAAGATACCAATAGTTATTACAACCACTTGCGAAGAAGCATAGTTTAGGCAATTTTTTATTCTATAAGAATTCCTTTTAAAAAACTACCAACGTTCTTATAGTTAATATATTATTTTTCCAAATTAAAAAAATTGTCTATGTCATCATATTGGCGGAAAAATTTCATTCATATTGTAATACCACATTAGTATCGACAATGTAGTGTTGATAGTAATTGAAAATAGTTATACTACAGGAGGATACCTTCATATGCACTGTTTAAACCTGTTTTTATGTATAATGTAGAATAATATATTCTATAGAGGAATCACACATTCTTTTTATTCAGTTTAGTAAATACATTTTTTAGAGGTTACTCTGTACTAAAATGGCATGCAACTCTGTTCCCGCATTACGTTCCTGATATATCGATATAAATAATAGAAATACAAAATATAGGAAGGAAACACAAATGCAACTATATTGCATTTTTTCTTTTTTTCATACTTGAACGTATTAATAAATTACATATAATTAATTTCTTTTGAATATAACACTAAGTTTAATCAGCTTCACGCTATTTTAACAGATAACATAAGATGACATTAAAACGTATTGACATCACCACGTGATCCATCTAAACACAATATAAACTTTTATAAACTATGAACTCACAATCAGAATTTACTTTCCAAATACATATACTTTTTATTCTACACATCGCCATATGAGCTAATTCCGTAAAATATACCTACTTTATTATGTTTGTTAATATCGCCAACGTTGACGTTTGAAATAATAATTATGGTAGACTGAACAAATATTGATTATACTTCTTTTTTTAGCTTCACGCTATATCCCGCACACAGCAGGGTAGGCATAGGACCTCTAGTGTTAACAACAACACTCTGTTCCCTACTTTTCTCGGAATTCTGTAGGCATTAACGCCGCCTTAACCTCGACACCAGAGCGATGAAATGGAAATATAAATTTAAATAAATATTTCGTTTCCTTGCGTGGTCATCGAACCCACAACAGTTACACTTTGTGCCCCTGTGCAAGGAACGGCCTCAATTTACTTTCTTCTTTTAAAATGTGGTTAAATGAAATAGTCGTAATTTAATTATGTCAGATTACTATTAACCGACTTCTTAAAAGGGGTCATCAATTGGACTGTATTTTTTATCCTTGTTACCTTAGAACTTTTGATTGTATGAACCGATTTTAATGATTCTTTTTTTATTTGAAAGCTAATGCCTCCCGTGTAGTCTTATTTAAATTTAGTTTATATCCAACAATGGTATCTATGAGAAAATCATATAAATCTCAAATTTACATTAAGTATATGCGCGACAAATGAACGTATAAGTCAATATCAATTCAACCGATTTTAATGATTCTTTTTTTATTAGAAAGGGTACATATAAGATGTAGTTTGGTGAAAGTTTAGTTAAGTTCAGAGTGTGAAATCCGGTTGAAATTGAAGAAGTCGATTTTTTTTATTAAAAAATATAATTATGTAATTTTTTCTACAAAAAATTCTTTGTACTCCATGATAAAAACTATCCTATAAGTGACATTAGGCTTTGAACTATTACCATGCCAAAATTAATTTAATTTCATACAGTAGTTATCGGTATTTTAGGTAATTTATATTTTTCAGTTTTTATTTTTTTTAAAGAAAACTATCATGAAATTCGGAATGAAACCCAAAAAAAATGTACCTTGAGGCTCTAGGCTAACACCATGCAAAAATTCATCAATTTCTGTCAGGTAGTTTTTGCGTGATTGACGCACAAACAAACCGACAGACAGACAGACAGACAGACAGACAGACAGACAGACAGACAGACAGACAGACAGACAGACAGACAGACAGACAAGAATTCTGCTGAGTGGTTTTTTAGGTTCTATAATCGACATATTAACCGACCTAATTTTTATTTTTTTTATATCTTTCATGTACAGAATTGACTTTTCTATCCTTTTATTATATATGGAGATTATTGTTGTGTTGAAATGATAAAGTGGTTGTTAACGTCGTTAACAACACTAAATAATTTTCTTAAAATTATGCAAAACGCTCAGTGCATTTTATAAAGTAATTTCCTTTCCTATAACTCAGAACCCATATTTTACATATTTTCATAATAATCCTCCATTTATGCTTCGAAGCAACTTCGACGAAGCGAGCAATAAAAGTAAGTTACAACTTTTATTATTTTTAAACGTAATTTATTTTCATTTTGACCGTCTTCACGTCTTTTATATAAGTTTTATTACATTTTTAACTACTTTTTAATAAGGCTATGAGATCTTAATTTCTTCACAGTTTTTATAACGTTTTGTATTGTATCTTTCTTTAAGAAAATATAGTAATTGAAATTGAATAAGTTCATTTTAGGGTTCCGTTCCTCGAAAAAATATACCGAAACTTTACAGGATTTTTTTGTCCATCCGTCTGTCGTCTGTCCATTATGAACTTTTATGTCAAGATCAAGTTGAAATGAATATCAGATTATTTGATTCAAAGATCCAAGTCTACCCTTCGGTCCCTTGGGACACAGAAAAACATCTTAATCAATATTTTTATATTTTTAAAATGTTATTTCACACCTAGAAAATTAAAATATTTTTTAGAAAACATATATTTTTTGTAACGTAGCGGGATTTGAACCTGCGCCTTTTGGAAAACGTCTAAGCGCTCTGACCAAGCCATACGTTCTCATCGGTCTACTTTAGAACTTTTATATGCTTGTTACAATTTATTATTGTTAGCTAGCATGCTGTTAAAAAAACATTGTTTTTTATTTTGTTCATTGGAATCTTATCTATCTTTATGCCCCAGACATTTTAAATAAATAAACTTAAAAATAGAGGCATTCAAAGCGCAGTCACCTTTGACTGATAACACGACCGTTTTGAGACGAGTCTACATGATTTAATAATATATTCGTTCAATCTGGTAGATAAAACGCAACGTTGAGCTCCACAACCCAACTCATAATATCTAGAAAATTGAATGAAGGATGCAGAGTGGAGTGTCTTAACTCTACGTTTCCTCTGACAACTACGAGTATGTATGTAAAAATGTGAATTTAATTTCTTAAAAAATATATAACAAAATGGTTAAAACAGTTTAGATTCTCACAATCATAGCCGACCGACACCGCGCTCGGGCAGGGTAATTACAAATTGCATTTATTTACATCACAATGCCGTGCCGCGGAACAGTTAACAAGCAGTATCTTCACACCGCATCGGACCGCGCCCGCCCGCCCCCGCCCACACCCGCCCGCCCGCGCCCGCACCCGCCATCCCTCGTAAATTAGGGGTAATCGGCTTATTGCCGTCTAATATAGTTTAAATTAACTTATCATGTGTTTTAGACTCTTTATAAAAAGTGTTTAGAGATTTTGCGTGGCGCTGTGGCACAAAGTATGACTGTAAAACCGACTGGTTATGGGTTCGATCCCCACTCGAGGAGATGAAATATTTACTTAAATTTATATTTCCATTACTTCGCTCTGGTGTCGAGGCAAAAGCGCGGCATTGAGTTCTGCCACTCAACACGCAATGCTTCAAAAATTCGGCAGAAAGTGGGGGAACGGAGTGTCCTAACACAAGGTTCCCTCTGCCTACCCTGCTGTGTGCGGGATACAGCGTGAAGCTAATTTAATTTTTTAATTTAATTTGATACTTGATTTTGCATTTCATCTATTATATCTTTCGTCAATAATAATATTCTTGTAAGGTTTAATTTCGGCCGTTTTAATATACTGCCCTTTTTCATTCCAATTTAATTTTTCGCGTTCACAAATTTACCATTTTTTTTTCAATTATGCAAAACAAACTTAATATTAACTCTTTGAGATTTACACTGTGTCCTGTATAAAGCAGGGTATGCAGAAGGAACCTGGAAACCAGTGTCAAGACGCTTCGTTCCCTACAATCTGCATAATTTTCTAGATTAATTATCGTTACCAGATCAAGTAAAAGACAACAATTCATTTCCACGAGTGTGACTCGCACTCAGAACAAGTTTACAGTAAGAGGCTCTACACCACTGCACTATAACAGACTTATCAAATATCTTTTATTTATTTATATAGATATATGTAACTAATGAGATCGGAAGAACTTATAATTTAACTCAAGACCCACTCCGTCGCGTGCAAGCACTATAGAGCTGCATTCTCAGGATGTTAATTTCAATTAAGTTAACTTACTTTGTTGTCTTGTAATTGAGAATTGTGTGACTGAATTTTACTTATTGTGAATTCAATTCCTTATAATATACAAAGTTATTTTTATTTATTTACAAAATCGAGGTACATATGTCCCACACGATTTTTTGAGATATTTTTTTATAGTCCTCCTCCTATAAACAACATTTTTTATCCAGAAAACTCGAAAAGTTTCTTCTTTTGTACAGCAATTTTATTTTCATTTTAGATAGTTAAAGTTACCGACGATAAACGGTATAGTATGGATAATTTCTTAACGCTTCTAGATTTTAGCAACGCATTTACTAATGTCAAAGTCCATGACATACTAAGGCTTTTGTATTACTTTAATCTTTTTATCTCCATCTTGGGGTATCTCATCGTGGTGTGATGTCCTTGCTGGAATACCTCAAGGCGGCGCCCTTGACTTTTATCGTTTTTTATTTAGTCAATTACTCAGATATTTCTTCCCTCTGTCGTATGTATGCAGGTGATATTCAAATTTACCGTCAATGTACTCTAAACAACCTATCGAGTGCAATCGACGTCAATTACGACCTTTATGCAAACCATAAGTGGAGTCAATCTTATTTACTTGATTGATAATTTTAATGTACCATTCGTTACATACAATGGTGTCTGCATACCTTTTAACAATTATGTGAAAAATCGTATAGTTTATTTTGATCAAAATCTAAGACAATGCTTACTCAGTACAAGTTAATCATATAACTAAAAAGCTTTTCTAAATTTAAAATCTTGGCGACGATTGCGGTCTATACTGCCCATACACACAAAAAGTATGCTGGTAAACTTTCTATTATTACCAATTCTTGATTATACAGATGCAAGCCACTTCACTGATCCATCAGAGTACCAACTTAACAAACTTAAGCGTATTCAAAATCTAGCTATTCGATTCATATTCGATCTTCGTATATATGGTCATCGTATAAAACTTATGCAACTTCATATTTATGTTGTCGCCGGAATTTACGTATCTTCACCTTCTTGTGCTGTATATTATTTGTTTTCATTTGAAAGATAAATAAGATTTGGTTGCCCACCGGATTAAGGATAAACTACATTCTCCTCTTCTTTAATTTACTCTGTACACAAGACGACAATATATGATCAGTCGTTAACAGTCGTTGAAACTTTATTAAGGTAAAGACGTCAACATCCTATAGACTTTATATTTATATAACGTTTATTGTTTATATTTTTTTTGCTATAAGAACATTAAAAATTTCTGTAAGTGTATTGTATTTAATGTGTGGTGTACAAATAAAATTATAAAATAAAAAATAAAATATGTTTTTTTGTTCCACTAGTTGTTCTGTTATCTACTAGGTGTTAATATGAATCTTTATTGTAGTATAAGTACCTAATGTATCTGTATTAATAAAAAAAATAGGCAAAACCAAACATCCCACTTATATCCTAAATAAAATACAAAATACACGTAAAAAATAATTATTAATGACAACACAACAGTACCATACAGAAACAAGAGTACACAGTTTCAGGTACGGCGCGGCGTACCGGAAGTAGTACACGTTCGCGGCACATCGGAAGGCGTCTTGCCACGCACCGCTTGTAAATTCCACCTAATCGCTTTATAGCGGGCTGATGCAGCTAAATGTCCTTCCTGCTGCTATCTAATAAAACGTGCTCGGGAATGGCTTTCGGCAAGAACTAAATGAGTTAGGTAACGACTATTATTATGTTGGGGTTATATGGATTTTATAATTATAGTGAATAATGTAATTTTCGGTGGTTTTAATTTTTAGCAGTATAGATATATTTTTTTTGTAAATTATCGTTATTTACTTATTTAGTGACGATTACACTTTCTTACGCATAACAGGGCTTGCAGAGGGTTTAGTAGCAAAATATCCATTTTTCAAATCTTTGCCCGATTTCTTGTCTTCTAGACGGAACTCAATATCACAGTTAGTCTACCAAAGCGATATATTTTAATTATTAATAAGTAAAACAATCATTCTCCCAAGTACCGATATAATCCAGAATTATCGTGCTTACAGTCAGGCGCAGTCCCACTTTGCCATGACGGCTTCTACTTTAGTGCACTTGAAGGTTGTAATATTTTTTTTACCTTAAAATGTACATTGCGTGTTGATTAGCAGAATTCATGGAGTAAGGCAATCAAAAAAAAAACCTCCAAAAGGGAATCGACTCCACAACCATCGCGAGTACAGTTACAATTTTTAACGTGATAGTTACTTTACAAAACATTCCACGTTCCACACATATCAGATACAATGTTACGTGTTACTCATAGCATTTTCTAAGCATATAATAAGACCACGATGTAGAGTTCCTTTTCAGTCAAGCACGTACCAGTCGATATGTATTTTGTGTTCTTTAATGCGTCTCCTGCATAGAGCATGGTAAACAGAAGTGAATCTAGCGTTGACTCCAATTGTAATGCATAGAACATTATATATATATATATATATATATATATATATATATATAGGTCGCTGAGAGGTGGCATACTGTAGGTTCACTGTTCGTACCAAATATCATGACGAACTTGAGATGTCGAAAAATCCAAAATATGGAAATTTGTAGATATTGTATGAAAATAATCATTATATACCTACATTGGTAGTTCATTTTCTATAAATAAAATGAGTGTATGTACTTGCGTGTAAAATTTAGTTTGTCAACTTTATTCACCGCGTAATTAATATTTGCTTAATAACAACAAGCAACAAAAACAACAACAAGGTACAAGTTGTACCTTTTTAACCCACCATCCTGACATTGGACGAAAACTTCGGTGGGCGAGTGCGACTAGCGCTTGACTATTTTCTTGCTTAATTTCAAGACTTTTGTTGACTTTGAATTAAATAGAGGAACTCAACATCGCATTGTGTCGGGAAAACAACAGTTTTTTGTTGTGAGTGTGAACGTGGACTGAATCTACAACCATCAAGTTTGTATTGAATTATAAAAAAAATATCCCAACGTCCCCATATTGACGTTACCAATATATATTGACTATTAATATTATCAAACGTTATTAGTCTGCAATGTCCAATAGTATTCCAATACTATAGGATATGCGCTTATTGCTTTCATCTGTTTACATGCGATACTAATACCTCTAATCTCCACTGATTTGGGCAATCCAAACCAAGTTAGCAATCACGTGGCTGGTAGCTAGGAAGACAGTTTAATACTAGTTATACGAATGGAGGTATGATACGACAAAACTAGTGCTATAAGTAAAATTAATATGTACAAAATATATCCGAAATTAAGTAAAAATTATAGGTGATTTTAAATTTATTTTTATGTATTTGGGGCTATAATGCCATAAATATATACCATAAGTTATGGCACATTGAGAAGACTTTAAACAACACATTGGTTATGGGTTTGTAGTGAATATTATATTTTATAAAATTAATTAATTAATAATAATAATACACACAAGCACTACACTATATTCTATTTTCAAATTTACTTAAAAATAAACTGTTGATATTTACATTGATTAAAATCATCCACACGCAGCGCATTCGCATAGTAAACTTGTGTCGAGTTTTTTTGCTGTGCGTGACGTAGCCTGCTTGCTAGTACAGCTACGTGAAAAGAGTCGGTTACTATCGCTTGCGATGTTCACTTGCTTAGCTATCGTGCTCCTTGCTTACACTCAATTTTAAGCCTTATCTTTTTATAATTACGCGTTAGTTTCGTTTATCTATTTTTTGGTATTTCTTTAAATTTCTTTCTTTCCTTCTGTAAGTGTGTAAAATTATTCTCTTGTGTATCTTCTTAAAGTGTTAAATAAATTTGGACTATTTTATCCACAATATTATGGAACTTTAATTTCACTCCGTAGTTAAAAATATAAAATATTGTTAAATAGCGTATTCCACAAAAATCGCTGTAGGTTCGACCCCTAATAGCAGAAATGCATTTTTTTCATGTTTTGGGATAAAATGCTACATTAAGTTCTGCCACTCAAAACGGAAGAAAATAAAGAAATATATACAGAATACAAAGTGTAACTAAAAAAAAAGTTTTGTAAAGTACTTTGACCGTAAACCCTAGCTTTATTACAACACAATGCCTTAAAACTTTAAAAAAAGTATACAACACAATTATTTTTTCTGGTTCCGCACCTACAGTCAATACTTAAATGCCATTCAATAATTTAAACTAACGCAGATTTCAACATATAGGAGCGTGTGACTGTGACCACAATCAACGGCGCGTAGCGGCTATCCATGTTAAATGAGCAGCAATTAACCTACCTAGCTCTCCTGATCTAATGTGTTGATACAACGTAAACCAGCTCAGCTTTAGCTTTGATTACTGCGATTGTACCAATGTACTATCAAGATGGACAACAATTTATTGTTCAAACTGAAAAAAAATCTGCATTCAAATAGATTTTTGAATGTACATAAAACTAGCACTACCTTGAATGGCAGTTCTATGGAGTCGAACCGACAATAAGCTACTCACTCAGTCGGTATTTCCAATATAAAAGTTAAAATGTAATACTTCACAATAATATTTTAATGAATAGAATCCTGCATAAAAATCAAAGAATTTTGTTTTCAAACTATTATATAATCTTTAAGTAGGTAAAAACACGTTTGTTTTTCAGTGATTGATGACGAACTTATCTTTGTGTTTTTTTAAATATTATATATCTTTTTTTTGTTAAGTGTTAAATAGTAGTAGCAACATAGAATTTATTATATTTGCTATTGTAGTTGTATTTTTAAGTGTATTTGTAGTAAAATTTTACTTTAATATATTGAAAGAATGTGTGTGTTTGTGTGTGTCAATCGTCTATTTAATTTTATATGTATATAATTTAATATAATGACACTGTATATATAGAGAGGCCAGTCGTGGCGCAGTGGCACAAAGTGTGACTGTAAAACCGACTGGTTGTGGGTTCGATCCCCACTCGAGGAAATGAAATATTTACTTAAATTTATATTTCCATTTCTTCGCTCTGGTGTCGAGGCAAAGCGCGGCGTTGAGCTCTGCCACTCAACACGCAATGCCTCCAAAATTCGGCAGAAAGTGGGGGACGGAGTGTCTTACACTAGGTTCCCTCTGCCTACCCTGCTGTGTGCGGGATATAGCGTGAAGCTAATTTATTTAATTTTGTATATATAGATTGTGAATAAGAAAAAAACATTTATTTTATATACTGTAAAAATATTAAAAAGTATTTCAATTGATTAACTTTAAATATATATAAACTGTTGAAATAATAAGTGAGTTCAATATTACAATTGGAACTTGACGATGTTCGTTTTATTATTCCAATATCCAAACCACGTTTTAGTTTACTAAGTAAAAAAAAAATTAAAAAATTAAATTAGCTTCACGCTATATCCCGCACACAGCAGGGTAGACAGAGGGAACCTAGTGTAAGACACTCCGTTCCCCACTTTCTGCCGAATTTTGGAGGCATTGCGTGTTGAGTGGCAGAACTCAACGCCGCGCTTTGCCTCGACACCAGAGCGAAGAAATGGAAATATAAATTTAAGTAAATATTTTATCTCCTCGAGTGGGGATCGAACCCACAACCAGTCGGTTTTACAGTCACACTTTGTGCCACTGCGCCACGACTGGCCTCTTTACTAAGTAATTTTTTAAAATATACAGCATATGTTTTTTTACATTTTTCACTTTCTAATTTTAAAGGCAAGAGGGAAAGGGTAATTGCATCGAGCGTTTCGTATCGATGTCAAGAATGAAGGTCAACGGGAAATACAATAAATAAAAATTTCAAAACTTTTCTTTGCGATTTTCTTTTACTTATAAGTTTGCAATTGTTTCATTTGTCTTGCGTTGTCTTAAAAGCTGTTTTTTTTGTGCTTCAAGAAATCATTGAATTGAATGTTGGGCAATTATTTGAGCTTGACACGACCACGCAACGTCAACATAACTAAATAGTATGGATGACGGACCGATGTACCAAAACTGATCGCATAAGAGTAGCGTTTTTTTTTTCTTATCATGTACGGAATCCTAAAAGTAATTAATTATTTTTGAATATAAATAGTAAAGCGTTTCAAGGAATTCCTCCATATCCCTCTGCCTATCAAGTTCCAGCTGTGCTTTCTTAATAGTTTCTGCATAAAGTGACTGTGGCATACAGACGGACAAACGGATAGACGGACAGCTTTTTGCCATTCGACTACGAAATTCTAAAAACCGTATTCGCTTGAACCAACGTATTATTGGACTTGGCAAGGTATAAAAGGAAACGTACTATTAAGTACTAAAAGAATATAATATCACGAAAACACTCAACAATCTAAATAAAATAATTTTGATAAACATCAAACGCTAATAGAGATTCATAAACCTTTAGTGCCCAATTTCCTCAAAATAAAGACGAAACGTTTATATAAGGCAACATTCGGCAATGAAAGTTAATGTGTCTGTGAGGATCTCGTAAATATGTAGGGTACCTAAGCAATATAGTAACGAATGGAACGTTACATGGAAATCGTTCGTGGCCCAGATTTCTGGATTTTAGGTAAAAATAATATCTGGATCGTAATTTACCATAATGAAACGTGATAAAAATTCGATATTATTACAGATTCTCGGAACACGTTTAGATATTTGGCTCAACTAAAAAGGTTGTTGTTGAAGATTTTGAAAAGTATTATAGGTAAGCTTGTTTTTATTTTGAACCTTTAAATATAATTTAATTGTATCTTATAAAACTTAAAAGTCTGTAATATGAAATATTTTTATTATTTTTATTTGTTTTTATTTCTAAACCTTGAAAAAGGTGGATGTCCAGCACTTACAATTTTAAGTACATATTTCATCTCCTCGAGTGGGGATCGAACCCACAACCAGTCGGTTTACAGTCACACTTCGTGCCGCTGCGCCACGACTGGCCTACAAGCTTATACAAACTTTCAAAAAATGGAAAAAGATTTTATATAGACTTTATAAATAAATGTCGGATTCATTTATAATTTCTACAGCACTTAAAACATTTCCATACAAATAAAAAATCCACAAATAGGCGGTGACATAATATTCATTGCTCTGTCTCAAGCGTGGCATCAAAATAACACATACGCATAACGTGTAGCCAACTAGGGGCAACCAACTTTTCTGGCACGATTTCAATCCCGCTTGAACTATAGTACGTCAAATTTAGACAAACACCAATTCGCCTCATGAATAAAACATTACTCAGTCGACCGATCCTCTCCGTCAGATATGTGAGCAACGAGACGTTCCGGCAGTGCAAAATAAACCTTACCCCTATATGAGAAGGATAAAGAAAATCATAGGTGAAAAAATATATTTAACATCATTTACGGTATTGCGTTAGGGTTATGATCATTTTTAACACTTTTATTCGATAGCTCGATTAAAGTTGACATTCAGGATCGCGTCATCGATCCTATTCCAATGAAATTTTATTATGTGATGAAACGGTTATTTATATGGACCTACGTGATCAAATGGTTTTATAAAATGGTATTCAATTATACGTTGCTCTGGGTACAAAGAAGTTATTCTTTATAATTTATTTTGTCGCTATTTATTGAGGCCTAATGGTCTTAATAAAACAAAAGTAGAAATAATGTGATATATTTTTTTTTTATTTTCTAATGAAACTACTAAACTTGAGGCCAGTCGTAGCGCAGAGGCACAAAGTGTGCCTGTACATCGACTACTTATGGATTCGATCCCCTCTCGAGAAGATGAAATTTATTTACATTTATATTTTCATATCTTCGCTCTGGTGTCGAGGGGAAAGCGCGGCGTTGAGTTCTGCCACTTAACACGCAATGCCTCCAGAAATTGGTGAAAAGCGAGGACAATTTAAAACATTAGGTTCAATCTGCCTACCCTGCTGTGTGTGGGAAAACTAATGTTGGGTAAAATAATTGATCAGCCAATTAAAAAAAAATTATATTTCCATTTCTTCGCTCTGGTGTCGAGGCTAAGAGCGGCGTTGAGTTCTGCCACTCAACACGCATTGCCTCCAGAAATCGGCAGAAAGTGGGGAACGTGTCTAAAAACACTAGGTTCCCTCTGCCTAACCTGCTGTGTGCGGGATGCAGCGAGAAGCTGATTTTTTTTTGTATAAGCTATGTTGGTATTTATTTTATGAATAGCAGTTTAATTTGAGAGCGTACACAATACGAATATAAATATAAATGTAAGCAAATTCTCAATAGCATTTCAAGTAAATGTTCAACATCCAAACCAAACATCTGAAACAAATAGATGTAGAATTTCGCAAGCTTATACGCCACAATGAGTTCCACATCGAGAAATCTTGTTTTTCTACCATTTCCATAGCACCCATCAAATGGAACAGTGTAAGTTATTCCGATCGAGCCTTCAGATGAGATTGACGCGCATCTCTTTATTTATCACCGCCGCGAACGTTTGCGCCGTTATTGCTCCTCTAGTGCGACGAAAGTGAATTTTGATGCGGCATTTTTATGTGTTTTAGACAAACGTTTACAGGATCCCTTTGTTTTCCGTTCTTTGTCTCCAACTGATATTGCCTATTCCGTTTTTTTTTGCTTACCACATATAGCAGTAAAACCAGCCAATATTTTATTGGAGTTGTGTGCAATGGGAAGGAAGTATAACTATTTTGCTTCTGATAGTGTTGTTTTATGTCAAACTTTGTTAATATTTAACAAAAAAACATGTTTTGCTGAAGAAGAGGGGCTACGGATATGATAACATGTTACTAAGGCATGTGTAACTAAGAAATTTGCATAAGACTTTGAGAATTGAGTCTGATACACATGGTGGTAGCGGATTTGATTCCCACAGGGGTATTGTATTTGTCTGGTAAGTCATAGTATATTGTTGGCATCTACGGCTAATTATGTGATATCTAAAAATTGAAAAGAAAGTGAAAAAAAAGCGTTTCAACACAACTGTTGTATGTAGGAAGCGCGTGAAGATAAGTAATATTAAACGAAAGAAACACCGCGCAGCCGAAAGTATGCGCAGTAGAACGCTGAAATATGGGATGTAGGTTTTTTCCGAAGAATTTCCCGGAAAGAAACAAACAAAATTCTGTACGGCCACCAGTGTTTTAAAAAAAATGGACTATTTATGTAAAAATATATGTTATATAATTTAATTAATTAAGTTAAAAGTGATACCTATAGGAAACGGAAATATACAAAACGGAAATCGAACTTGTTTTTGCCAATTACGTAAATAGAATACAGTATTGAAGCCCAACATAGCAAAGAATAGTCTGAAACGTTTAATAAATATTAAATGAATCTTTTAGACAAAGGCATCTGGTAATTCAAAGATTGTAAGTGTCAGTAAGTGGGTCAAGTTTCAAAGGCCTAGTCTCGAGGGGACTTGCCGCATTCGAATGCAAGACTATTTGTCTTCATTGTGGAGTTGACGTTATTGGACGTCAGTTTGGTGACGATTTGGGTTCACTTTTTGCACAACTTGTCTATGTTTTTGTGGTAATCAGAGCGTTAACGGATCAAAATGTGGTAGAAAATATATTTTTTTGGTATTTTTTTGATAAATTATTGAATAAAGTCTATATTATACACTGCTTTTTATTTTCATTAATATCTATTTAGTAATGTCGTTATAATGTATAATATTAAAAACCGGGTAAGAGCGAATTGGATTCGTCCACCGATGCTTCTGTACCAATATCAAGATGGTATCAGGATGGTAGGTTAACGCGAAGTATACTGTAGATCATATAAAAGTTAACAAACTTAAGTTTGAGAACATATGCATTTTGTATGAAATTCAGTACAAATATAACTTTATATTTTTTATTATTATTAGAGTTACGAGAAATATCTATTTTGGTTCCCTTGCGAATTTAGATTTTTTGCGAAAAGTGAAGAACACTCAGGTCTACTTTAAAATAACTTCTGAGCTAAGAAGTCTGATTTTTTCACAGCTCCGAGAGATAGTAGACCTGAGTATTTAATAGACATTTCAGCTAGATACCTTGGACGGACAACGAAGTGATCCTTGTAGGATATAGGGTTCCGTTTTTTCACGGTTACGTTCGTTCATAAACTTATTTTATTTAATCCTACAACAGTAATGTTTCCATTATCAATGTGCAATGTATTAAAATGTGAAATGATGTAGTGCAGTGCAGCTAAGTCATTTCTTATGTTTAAAAATTTTGTGTTCAAATCCGAGCAACAAAAATTTCAAAAATAAATGTTTAAACTATTTTTTAATGAAGGTTAAAGCATTTATTTTATTGTGCCTGTTTCTTAGGCAATATGTTATTATTTTTTAATAAAAAGCAATACCATGAGAGGGATATACAGATTTAATATTTATATCACTATTGTATCATCTTATTATATCACTTGTTCATACAAATATATGAAAAGAGCGATACGAACTGAATCGATGAACTTTGTATAAGTTGAAGACCCGAAGAAATGCTCTTTTGCTAAGTCAACCTACTGTGGGTATTGGTTTCTATTATTTTCACAAAATGAACAATATCTTATTAGCTCGAGTTCCGCCACTCAGAACGCAAGGCTTCCAGAACTCAGCGGAAAGTGGGGAACGGAGTGTATAGCAGTAGATTCCTTATGCTTACCCTGCTGGGATACAGCGTGAAGCCGATTTATTTTTATTTTATTGCCAGGCTCTCTTTCTGGTAAAATACAAACAAATAAAAAAATGTGTAAAAGTCAAAGGTCTACTAATCCAAGCAACAACACAAAATATCCACAAACACTCACAAAAAACAAGAAGTCTAAAACTGTACAATCGAGTCGAGTCGAGTCGAGTCGGGCTTGCACTCGAGAACTTGTCTCGGGGAATCTTAACGAATTACCGATTCAATGATTCAATCGGACCCACTCAGTCGGACAGTTGGCGATGTTTTCGAATCCTAGAAAGTTATTTAATTTCGCGATAAACGAATGCTTTCAAGCAATTGCCCGATCCCCGTTCAGCTCCAATCGTCCAATACTTGTTTTATACAAGTCCCTTTCATCAACTTTGTTTAAATGAAGCAGTAACTTTAATAAGTTTGTAAATTTGTATTTAATTAAATCAAAAGTTGTTTTTGGTGTTACTTATTTTTTTATATTACGCATCGCTTCAGTGGCACATTACTAAAATTTCCACTATCTGTCTAAATATGATTTTATTTTTCGTCAGACTGGTGTTGAGTCTCAATCATTCAAGTCAAAAAATATATAAAAACAGCTTTAGCATAACATTTACCCGCGTACAGCAGCAGAAAGGGCTGAAAGGAACCTTTCCTACTTTCATCTAATTTTCGAGACACTGTGACACGTGTTAAGTAACATAACTCAACACCGCGCTTTGCCTACTAATGAGAATAATTTTGGATAAATTCTCCAAATGAGAATAATAAAAATACTTCAAAGGTGTCTACAATCTTATTAGGGAATGCGTAAAATATATTTTTGTGTGATATTATTAATTAAGGCTAGTTATCTAGAATCAGAAATTATCATTTTCGACTAACAGAGTAATTTAAGTGTAATTTATGGAATAATTTATTTTCTCTTGAAAACAATTGCCTTCAAATCCAAATTTTCTTCCCATTATATAAAAAGAAATATATTTACAACAAGGGCTCAAAGAATCAATTGGACAACGAGAAAGCTGTTTTCTTTTTCAATCAGTGACTGTCCCTCGGGACTGTTTCTACGAACATCGCTGCAAAAATATTTGCGAATCCACAGTCTAAAAGTTTTGTAGGGAAATTTTAGTACGCTGGATGTATTACGTTGTAATTTATTTTCTATTCTTATACTCTGTGTCCCGTTTCGGTACGATACTTGGACGGTAGTTATAAAATAAATTGAATATCGACACTCTGTCCCGGCGTGTTCGTTTCGTGGGGAATTGAACGCGGTATATTTTAAGATGGTTAAATTTATGTAAGGGTCTCCCATGTAATAGCTTTTTTTTGTATATTGCCGGGTAAGCCGGAAGACTGTTGCAACGATCCCTACATTACTCCATATATACGTATATGGATATAGTATATATATATTTGTCTAGTTATAGGTGAAAGCAGTATTTTACCTGGATCTCTTTTAAACATGCACTTTTATGTTGTGTAATATAATCTCCTTTTTTTACTGTACGTCTTTCTGTGTTCTCCATTCAACGTGACATCGGCGAAGTGGTTTTGTGCTCAACTAGCACGCTTGGAACGCCATAATAAATAGAACAGAATAGAACAGTACGTATATGTTTTTCAATTTTTCTTATTTAATTTAGAGATTGGTTGCAAAAAAACAATAATTTTAAAATAATGAAATTAGTATTATAATAAATAATATTATATTTATCTATACGAAATAAAACCTACATTAGAGTAGAAATAAGCTATCATTATATAGGATTATCTTATTACAAACAATAATAGGTTTCTGTAAGCGATCACGCGAACGGTATCAATAACATTTTCGTAGCGATGCCTTAAAAACTTTTATTTTGGGAAACCAGCCATCAAAGAGATCGTGCATTGAATATCTTTGAATAGTTGAGATATTTTATTCATTCCTCAATATCCCCTCGGGCCTCATATTTTTGATTGTCGAGAATAATTTACAGTGTTCTATTAAAATGATCGCAGATTGTTAAGTAATTGAATAAATTCAAATAATATTCAATGCGGAATAAATCAATATATTTTAGTTTCAAAAAAATAGAACATAAGAAGAAGACAAAAGAACAAGAAGGTAAAATCTTTTGAACAGTTCTAGTTGACCTAATTACTTTATCGTGGAGAAAACTCCATAAATACGCAATTCCGATTCTATGGCGTCACACAATATTTAAATAGTATTTTTTATAAGCTATCGTACATTTGGAAATATTCATTTTTAAATTCTCTATTGAAATAAAGTTCATTTGCCACTTTCAAAGCTCACCATACCCCTATTATTATTCATCTGTCAGCGGCTGAACTAGAAAGAAAAAAACTCGTTCGAACTTTTTTGTGACAATCCATGCGGAAGCGTTAATAGGCCGACGAAATGTAAAACCAAGTTATTTCTCGCTTTTTTTTCCATATTTTTCAACGGTTTCAGTAAATCTATTATTATTTGATAAAAAGTTATATTTTATTAAACTTTTTGTTGGCCCCTTTGCTTTTGTGCTTCGATTGTTTTAAATTAATGTTATATATTTTAATGAACGCGCGATGTTTTTTGTTAAATTAAATTCACTTTGAGTGTCATGTCGCCTACTTTTTAATGACTTTTATTCTTGTATATATATTTTGTATATGCATATTATTTAAATACAGGGGCAATTAGCGCAGTTGGAGAGGGTTTGACTTTAAATGTGACAGCTTCTTGTTCAATTCCCATGCGAGGGAATTAAGTATCTTCGTTTCCACGCTCTGGTAATGAGACAAAACGCGACGTTAAGTTCCGCACTCATTACACAATATCTTGAAAATTAGACAGAAAGCGGTCAACGAATTGTCTTAACAATAAGTTATTCCGGTTTACCAAGTAAGATGTAGGATACAGCGTGAGTCTAAAACACAATATTTACACACACATCACGCATCCTACACGTATATAAATATTCTAATTTTCTTTACTTGTGAATATTATACTATATTATTTCTTTTTCTAAAATTAAAATTGTGTAACATATAAAAGTTAAAATGTAATATCAATATGTGTTACATATTTTGTATTATTTAATATCATTAAGAAAACAACACACAGCATTGAGTTCCGCCACTCAATATAGATCAGAAGACCCTGATATATACGGAATACAGTGCAAAGCTGAAAAAAATCTAATTTGGTTACACCATTGATATCAAAAGTATAATTTATTTTATAGATGCTTAAAATGCCTAAAATATTCAGATTTGAAGATTTCAAAATATAAAGGGAATCCTCTGAAATAAGACGTGTGTGTTCGTTCAAACATGGTACAACTTAATGTCTACGTCTGGAGCCTGGATGCGAGCCAGGACTCACCCGCAATGATAGTATAGGAGGCGAATGTCAACTGCTTTATTATAACAATATTTTTTACTTTACGATTTACCCGAAGTCGGGTAAAGTGGAATACGATTTTAATATTTCGTCTTTGACTTTTTTCTATTTTAAATTATTACAGTTATATTATTGTAATACAGACATTTACTTGATGCCAAATTGTTTATATTATATTGTAATAAGTATTGAGGCCAGTCGTGGTGGAAGGGCACAAAGTGTGACTGTAAACGCCACTGGTTGTGGTTTCGATCCACACTCGAGGAAATGAAATATTTATTTAAATTTATATGTTTATCCATTTCTTCGCTCTGCTGTCGAGGCAAAGTGCGGCGTTGAGTCCCGCCTCTCAGCATGCAATGCCTCCAGAAGTGGAGAGAGGATTTGATTTATATTATAATATGGAAATTTGATCGACATATAAATTTATACATTAAGACACTTGTACTATTTTTTTTTATAATTTAAAAGTATATATAAAATTCATATCAGTTCTCCGCATCTTAGACTACATGCTCGGTTTGCACGCAAACAGAACGTTCCGTCAACGTCTCCTTGACTCGAATTTAATAACATTTCCACTGAAGCCGAGTAAAATTTATTAACTGGTTATAAAATTTGCGCTACATTCCTTCCCATCTCTATTATAAATATCCAATATAATAGCATATTAAAATTAAAATATTTTATATAACGTTAAGCAGATAGTGCTTTTGTGAGTGTATTTGTAAAGAACGTCGCTTAAGTTATATTTTAATCTTCTTTGTATGTATTCATCCTTTCGGAATCTAGTTGTCTGGACGAGATCACTTGTATTGATAAGGTCGTCTTTGTGCATTTTGTCTCAAGAATTTATTCTATTGTAACTTTTCAAGTGTGCAATAAAGACATATCTATCTATCTATCTATCTAAACTATATATTAAACTTAGCGTAACAAACACACACACACAAAACGTACAAATAAAAACACACAAACAAAGAGATATATATTATATATTTACATTTTCGTAAAACCAAATAGCTTCAAAAATGTAAATATAATAAAAACAAATAGTTTTGCAATAAAGGCAGTTATAGCAAATCATCTAAACTAAATATTCATTTAATAATTCTCAGTTTAATAATCAATCTACCGTAAACGGTTGCGACAGGCGATATTTTTAAAATATTACATTTTAAATTTCAAACAAATTCCCGACAACTCCATCCATCATGTGATTTCGCTGCATTTTTACTCATAGATTTTGAGTTTCGAATCAAATAACAAAGTTTTTTTCTGCTATCCCATATTTTGTGGTTTGGTCCCGGTTTGATTTATATTCATAGCCCATTTAAGATTAATTGCGTTTTGAATAGTGAAAGCAGTTTTATGCTATGTATGTAATGTACAAAAAAAAAACAGTTTTATAAGTCAAAGACGAACATAAAAGCAAAAAGCAGAAGAGGCTGCTATCTACTTCCCGGACAATTTTTCAGACTATCATGGCGGGGAAATGAAAATAATTAATTTAAGAATAATCATTCCAATACGCCACGACGGCCTCTTTTTTATTTAAAACCTCTTAAAACCTCATATTTATTAATTTAAACAAATATATAGTTAAAGAGATTAGAGCCAGCCGTGGCGCAGTGGCACAAAGTGTGACTGTAAAATCGATTGGTTGTGGGTTCGATCCCCACTCGTGGAGATGAAATATTTACTGAAATTTATATTTCCATTTCTTCGCTCTGGTGTCGAGGCAAAGCGCGGCGTTGATTTCTGCCACTCAGCACTCAATGCCTCCGAAATTCAACAGAAAGTGGGGCACGGAGTGTCTTAACAATAATAACAACAATAGGTTCCCTCTGCCTAACCTGCTCTGTGCGGGATACGGTGTGCAGTTAATTTTATAATTTTTCAACATTTATGTGGACTTGGGACTCGATATATTTAAATTTTTAATTTTTTATAGAGAATACCCCCCGTATTTATAATCATTTTATTAGCACTATGTATTATATACTTTCGAATAGGTAACAAAAATAAATCATCGACATCTCTCCACATATTTAAAGTACAAGACCTTATAATAAAATCTTTTTTACAGCCTCCCGTGGAGTGTTTTCTCCGTGCAAGCTCAATTCAATCAAATCATCGCTATAAAACTTCCGTACTATGAGTTCGTAAGTGCTATAACTTATTCGACGTGTATAAGCGGTTTTGCTCGAGGGGGAAACACAGGGTAGATGTGGGGACTGGATTTGTTACTTTTATAGATCTATGGTAATAATATTTTAAAGATATTTTTCAATTGTTTGCTTTTTTTTAATTAAAAAAAAATATGTTGTTTGTCCGTTATTGAATATTTATTTGTAAGGACGCTTCAAAGTAAAGATATTGTCTATGGAATATTTACTTTTTCATCACGTTCTATAAACAATTACCTATACTATTGGTAAAGAATAATTCAAACGAATAATAACACATTGATAAATTGACAAATACAAAATTTCCTGGCAGAATTCTGATTTTTAAATATTACTCATTTTTTTTGTTTAGCTTTAAGCTGTTGACAGCAAAGGAAATTTAGTGTTAAGTCACTTTGTTGCCGATTTTTTTTGCCAAATTTTTGAAGCATTGGTTATTGAGTGGCGGAATTCAACACCGCGCTTTGTTTCATTGGTAGAGCGAGGAAATGAAAATAATTAATAAACTATTCCCCAGAGTGGCAATCGAACCCACAGAAGTCACGTTTACAGTCCACATGCTTGTACTACTGTGCCATGACGGCCTCATCTACATACTCGTACAACTCTTTTGTTATTTAGTGACTTACAAGCAACACGTAGGTGAAACTACGCCGGGTAGAACGCTAAAACGATATTTATACCAAGAATCGAATCTACAACGTACTCCTTATCAAATAAAATACCACTAACCTATATGTAAGTTTTTGTCACTCATATAACCCGTCACGTCACAATGTCATCTTACAATAGTATCATATATCAAACTGTCGCCGTCGCTACGCATATCTTGATAAATTGATTTTTTTCAGCGGCCACAAGGGTTAATAATATATTATAATAATTTTCTTTTGAAACCTATCAGAAATATGGAATGTGTTAAAGAGCTCTTGGACTTTAATTTTGCTCGAATACCTTTGTCTATAGATAACATACGGTGCAGTAGAGCTGTACGATAGGAAAATTGCCAAAATATAAAAATTGTATCAAGATTAATTTGATTTCTTTAAATTATTAGAGAAAAATAGATTTTTTTGTAAATGTTATTCCACTTCCAAAAATAACTCACAAATGATCGAAGAACGTATGGCTTACTTGGTCAGAGCGCTTGGCCGCCCGCTACGTTCAAATCTTTATAGGCTTTCTTAATAAATATAATTTCTATTAATGTTAGCTGTGATTTTCTGTTTTAAGCTAATGCTTTACTTAATTCATATACTGAGTTTTCTTTTCTATGTATAATACAGTATTCAGTTTTAACATAAGAAATAATAAAACGACATCACTTTTTAATATTAAGTGTATAAACAAGCAAAAGCAAAATTAATATTTCCATTTCTTCGTATTGGTGTCAAGGCTAAACGCGGCGTTTAATTCAGCCACTCAACACGAAATGCCTCCAGAATTCGGCAGAGAGTGGGGAACGGAGTGTCTAAAACACTAGGTTCCCTCTGCCTACCCTGATGTATGTGGGATACAGTCTGAAGCTGATTTATTTGATCTTATATAAAAAAGCAAACACGACATTTAAAGAAACATTCGCCCTAATATTATTATTTAACTAAGGGTTATAAAATTCTCGTAAAATTCGTACCAGATCTCAACACGGAGGGTAACTTGATAGAATCGTAAAATCGAGCTTAATCATCGGAATAAAAGCTAACTTCGGGAAATGGTAGAAAAAATCAGCTCCTATGATTTAATTTGGTTTTTTTTTTCCAAAACAAAAGTTGTATAGTTAAGATATAGTTTATTTTTATAGTTCGATCAAATTGTACCATTGTATTAGAAAATTGTGAAATAAACATACAAATTATAATATAGTGGACATATATTGCAATTACAACTAATTTTGGTATTTTTAATATTTTTTTTAAAGTGTTATTCCAGACTTAAAAAAAAATACTTATTTAGTAAACGTATAGAAATTTGAACGTATCATACGTTTCATATCTTAAATTATCCATGAAAAATTTTAAAAATCTCATATTTTTGTACCAAAGGCAATTTCAAGTGTAGATACTAACATAGAGCTAAAATGTTTAAAAAATTAGACTTTTAATTTTAAAGTTAACTTTAAAATTAAAAGTCTAATTTTTTAATTTTTTAAACATTTTTTAAACATTGTTAAATATTACATATATATTGAAAAAGATTTTTTTTTATTTTTTAAATAAAATAAAAACAGAAGTCACATAACAATCATAAAAAGTGATGTCAGAAGTGGGATTCGAACCCACGCCCTCAGAGAGGACCAGAACAGCTCGACCTACTGCGTAGGCAAGAGTACCTTGAGTCTGGCGCCTTAGACCGCTCGGCCATCCTGACTGTGACATGACGTGTCTAATATAGAAAGCTGTTGGAAATTTATTTTTAGCCTCACTACTACATGCGAGTAGTGAGCTAGGTTGAACGAAATTAATGTTTAGCACTTCATACTCTATTTACTGAACATCTCGGTTTCTTTTATAACCACAGCATGTAAATAAAAATAATTCATTCCCCTGAACGAAAATCGAACCTAAAACGATTACAATTACGATGAAACTTGTCTCACTACGCCACAACTGCCTAACACTAATTACAAATTCAAATCAAATAAAATTAGCTTTACACTGTATCTCTCACACAGCAGGGTAGACAGAGGAAACCTAGTGTTAAGACACTTCGTATCGCACTTTCCGCAGAGTTCGAAAGGCATTGTGTGTTTAGTGGCAGAATTACAAACCGCATTTTACCTCGACACCAAAGCTAGTAAATGAAAACATAAATATTTAATTTGTTCGAGTGGGGATCGAACCCACAACCAGTCGATTTTACAGTCACACTTTGTGCCCCTACGCCACGATTGGCCTACACTAATTAGGGGTAGCTATATTAAACACAATCACGTTCCTCTGATATTCCTCCCCAAGGTATACCTCCAAAATAAAATAAAACACCAAACAAGAAAAACATCAAAGCACACAATCTATTAATTTACAATGCCAAATAATTTCGCAGTCAGTGGAATTTCTATGAGATCCACAATAGCGGTATCTGAATTAGTCATCGTTATCTCCACTTCAAAGACTTGGAGGCACGAGAGGCCGATTTATTTCTAGGCCTTTTTGTGCACGTTGTGACATTCAAAAATCTTTAGAGGCATAATCAAAGGAATCTACGCTCTACATTCTTTATTATGCTAGTGAATGTATTGTTGGCTCGCTCTAGATGTTATGGTATTTGCTTGGATGACATTTTTGTAGAGAGGTTCTGCTAATTAGCGGAAAACAGATTATAAACATACTTTTATTAAGAAATAGCAGGGCAGTTAATTTAATTTTACTTGATTCCTTCTCACTGCTCATAATACAAAACGCAGATTATACGTAAAAAAAAAATATTAAGATATTCAAGAGGCTGTCATGGTGCAGTGAGACAGCACCGATAGTCTTTAGCCTCGCACGGAAGAATGAATTATTTTATTTAATTGCTCTAGTCTTGAAAATTAGACGAAGAGTGGACAACAGAGTGTCTTAATAATTTAGATTTCTTTTGTCTATGGAAAGAAAGTTATTTATATATTTTTTAGGTGAAAAGTGAGTAACGGAGTGTATGTAATGCGAAGTTCGCTCTGTCTTCCTTTATCATGCACTGTGAAAAAAAAGGTTAAGCATCTCTTATTTCACAATCAAAACTATCAATAAAACCGTAGCAACATAAGAAAAAAAATATCAATATCTATATTTACTAAACATATTATAGAGCGACCCATAATATGAGATACACAAAAATAATATTTTGATCAAACAAAAATGATTTGGGAAAAAGAAAAAAGGGGCTCCAAGTGAATTCGGCTAAAGTTTTCTACATGCCCAGTTTATTTATAGTTTTGCGCGTGAGTGAAATCGAAAGATAACTTTGTATTGTCATCCCGTCGTAACTCTTCAACGGGCGAAACAAAAATGGGATAGGTTCTACTGTAAAAGCAAAGGACTAGGTGAAAAATATATTAGAAAATAATATCTATTTGTATACAATAATAAAGAAATATAAATAAATACATTGTCAGTATTTGACATGAAAAAGTTGACATTGATACTAGACCTGAGATTAAATAGATATATAAAATAAATGTATATATATACATTATTACAATAACAATAAATAAATGTCAGATTATAGAAATATATTTTTAACTGTCTATCATATACACTAAATAAAAGTGATTATAATAATTAATATTTATTAAATTCACAAGATTTATTGGACACTAGTAATCTACAACTTTTATGATGTACAATTGGAAGTCCTATTTTTTCTCGTTCCTGTCAAAAAATCGAGAAATTCTCTCTCAATGATCCCCTATATACCTACCTACCATATCACATTTCAACTTTCTAAGTATAGCAGTTTCGTCTGTGTTTTGTCTATCAGTCAATCAGTAACAAAAGAGTTTTACACATAGGTAAATAGATTTTCTTGTTATTTTATTTGATTCCGAGGTCCCTAGTTTTCGTAGCTCCCTAGTCCGGGCAGATAGCTCATAAAGTGTTGGAGCGTTCTGCCAATAAAAAGTTTTATCTCGTAATGTCGGCGTCTCTATCAGCGACAATAGAGAAAAGTAAGAATTTTCCACATTTACTTAATTAAGCTATTATTTTTATAACAGGATATGAAGTTCTTCGTTTATGCTGAAATTTATCATTTAGAATTTTTCCATATGAAATCTAGTGTTAAAACCCTCCTTTCGCTATATTTTGTTCTATATTCAAATATTCAGCGTTGACTTAACGCCACGCTTTTGTCTAGATAATTTATTAATATTTTGGCTGCTTTACTTGAAAAGTTGTCTATTATTAAAGAAGTTTTTCTGTTGTGAAAATAAGATTTTTAAATGTATTATTCACATTTTTTTCTTCATATCTACAAAGATATTGCATAAGAGAAGAGTTCTGGATAGCTTGTCTTGTAGTATTTATAAAATTTCCCATTTTTTCGCGACCTTACGTGACAGAACTCAACGCCGTGTTTAGACAATTTAACGTCGAAACAAAACCTACAACATCCACACCTTATTCTATAAATAAATATTTAGCTCGTTACTCCATAGACTGTACTATATATAAGGCGTAAAATTTATACGTCTCAAATGTTTTATTGGTCACTTTGACTTCTTTATGAGTTAATCTGATAAATTGAATAGTACAGGCATTACGAAAGAAATGAGTGTATAAAATTTTAATGTTCTTTCTTTTATCTTTGCTTCTCTGATTCTTTCTATTTTTGTCTCTTCTGAACATTGACTATATTGAATGTCTGACTAATCAATAAAAGTGAAAGTGAAAATGTTTAATAACGGGGTAGGCAGAGGGAACCTAGGGTTAAGTTACTCTCTAACTGGACTCAATGTCTCGCTCAGTTTTATTACTACTTCTCAGAGTGGAGAAAATTAAAGTTATTCGTTTCATTCTCAATCATCGCGTGTGTCACGGTGACTATAAAATACGGCATTAAGGTCCGCCCCCCGCCAGATAATGTCTCAGAAATTGGGCGGAAAACGGTGTTCAATGTCTTAAGCCTTAACACTACTCATCTTCTCTTACCTCTGTCTATCGTTAAGTTTTTTCTTTCTTTTTTGAATTCGGTTAAAAAAGCCTTTTCAAGGTTTATTACCCACATAACAACACAGGGGAGGTATCACAAATGTCTTATTACGGTGTTTATCTGCATCATTAATTTTCGTTGGGCGTAAAGCTGAACTAAAGTGGTGAAAAAATCCCTCCACTATTTTACTATATTGCTATTCGACGCGCGTCTAGTATTAGGTACAGGGCGCGGGGTAAGTTTTGAATTTGAATTGGGCGTTTGTAATAGGTTATATGTTTAAGGTGTATTTAATAGAAGAAATTATGGTAGTAAAATTTGAATTAATAATAAATATATATAAATAAGACGGTGTTGGTAACGTGTGACGTCGTAAGTAATAATGAAATATTATTGCGAAAATAAATTTGAAAAAGTCATATTCCAATTTATTACAATTTTTTTTTGTTAAAAATATTTTGCTTTTCCTAATTGTCAATTTTCTATTTTATAATTAAATGTGTGAGTGAAAAACTCTATGTTATGATAGAGTCATAACCGAACTACGTTGATTTATTAAGTCAAAAAGACTATTCTTTTCTTATTTTATTTTAGATTACTTCCAAGAAATTGTAAATAATAATTCGAGAAAACATTGTGGCGCAGTGGCACACACGTTTGACTGTAAACGTGTGAATTCGATTCCTAATTTGACCATATTAAATATTTATTATATTCATTTCTTCACTCTGGCGTCAAGGCAAAATATGGCGTTGATTTACGCCACTCAACACGCAATGACACCGCAATTCACCAAAAAGTCGTGAGTGGAGAGTCTTATAGACAGTAGACTAGGCTCCCTCTGCCTATCCTGCTACCCTACTCTATGTTTATTTTATGATAATATTTGAGATATGATATAGGAATAGGTTATTAAATATGTATGGGGTATTATTATTATATTAGTATTTTAATATTTCTCTTAGTTAAAAACTTATTACTTGCAAAATAAAATAGATTTTTCTACATATAAATAAAATATAAAACTTAGGTCGCCACGTGTACCGCCGCAGTCACGCGATACGGCCATCCCGTACAGTTGTGTCGTAATTACCGTTGTCCATTCCGAAACCTATGTACTTAAAATGGTTGTTTTAGCGCTGAAAAGCTCTAATTATAGAAGTCACATGAATCTTCGTTACAAACAAATTGTATTTAATTATAATAATATTAAAGTGAAACTTATTTTTAATAAGAATTTGTTAATAAACGGAAATGCCACATGCTTTAACCGAGTAATTTGTAATAAAAACAAAAAAAATGCAAAAAGAAGGATCTTTTTTCTTATCTTGTTTCACTTAATATTAATAAATCATTTTATTCCGTCGTAACCTATAATAAAAAAATTAAATTAAATTAAAAATTAAATTAGCTTCACGCTATATCCCGCACACAGCAGGGTAGGCAGAGGGAACCTAGTGTTAAGACACTCCGTTCCCCACTTTCTACCGAATTTCGGAGGCATTGCTTGTTGAGTGGCAGAACTCAACGCCGCGCTTTGCCTCGACACCAGAGCGAAAAATGAAAATATAAATTTAAGTAAATATTTCATCTCCTCGAGTGGGGATCGAACCCACAACCAGTCAGTTTTACAGTCACACTTTGTACCACTGCGCCACGACTGACCTCAAACCTATAAACCTATAATATAATAGTTATAATGAATTACATAAGCCACTAAGAGAATGTATGTAAAATACCGTAGTTTTTAAAAATAATGATATTATAAATTAACATAAACATTTAATTTTAATCTTGGTTAATAGACATATGTGGGTATGTATCAGAAATAAATATTTTTAAAATATGACTTAAACAACTGAATGTACAAGAGAGTAGTTCTTCTTCGTTAACACTGTGACCTCCTCGTCAGTCAGCTCGTCGGCAGATGCTACTAGGTATCGAACGGATCGTTTAAGGATCGACTTGGATCGTTAAAGGAGTATCTTATTCCTACGGTACCCTTAATTAATCGGATATGTGCTGCAAAAACATAAAGTTAAAAATGATGAAAAGTGACAAGTCATAGAAGTAATATATTAAAGACATATAAAATGTATACAAAATAATGACTTCCTTGCCAATGAAATCATCTTACCAAAAAATAATCATGAAAATCTTTTGGTGTGATATTGAGTTATTTAAAATTTTATAGTTATAAAAACAGTCGATTGATAACCTATTTTTCTTGCAGAAGGTGATTAAAAAGAACATTGAATAAACTTATTTTATTCAATATATTTTGTATGGGTATAAATATGCCTTGCTCTTGCATATTTTAGTCTACATAATACAAATAAATAGAAAAATCGTTAATATATTTCAATTCAAAATTCAATTTCAAATGAACAAACAAACTTTCACTTTCAAGCAAATTTCGTAAAGTTATTAAAAAAAAGAATGTCCGCCAAAAGCGCCCTCGCTAAGTATTTTTTTAATAAACAAAAAAGCGGAATTAAAATTCCTAATCTACGGCACTTATTATCATAAAAGCTCTGTACATACACTGAAATGTGTGTATGTAATATATGTATATTTACAAAAGGTAACCCTACGGATGTGGGTAGCGGGAAATTCTGAGTTGTGGATATTAAAAACATGACAAAGTTGTACTCTCGAATCATGCATATTTTGAACTCTGCATATGTTATAGACCGTTGTGGCGTAGTGGGACAGCGTTTTGACTATAAAGAATATTTTCGATTCGACGTCAGCTTTGGAAAAAATATTATTTTCATTTACTCGTCGTGGTATTCAAAGCTCGCGTCGAGTTTCGCTACTCAACACGTAATGTTTCGAAAAATTGGGCGTAAAACGGTATTGGGTCTACCCTGCTACGAAATATCTATAATAAGGCCCTATAATAGATTCTAAAGGTTCTTTTATAAATTCTTAATTACTTATTTTCAGGCTCTGTTACCATAAATATTTCATTTTCTCGAGTGGGGCTCGAACCGGCTACCAGCCGTGTTTATTTTCACACACACAGTACACTTAGCACCACTGCGCCACGACTGGCCTCTGGTTATACACATAAATATTTCGAATAGAAGATTGAGGTCATAAATGTCTTGTACAGAATTATTCAAATGCACGACGCTGACGTCGAACTTCACTCATGCATAAAATTTGTTTGTATATTGAAATACATATTTTTAAAAAACAATTTAATGATATTGCTTTTGTGAAAAATACATGGTGTTTATTGATTGAAGTCCGCGCGTTAATGTATAGAAACGAAATTTTCTTTTATTATATTTTTTTAAGATATATTTTTAAATCTTAATATTTCTCTAAGTGAGTGACTATATGTATATTTTGTAAAATATCATCATCAGCCTGTCCTAGTCCACTGCTGGACATAGGCCTCTAGAATAGCACGCCACTTCTATACTACTAGCTCTATCTTGAGCTCTTTGCATCCAGCCAATGCCAGCCACTTTACAAATATTGTCACTCCATCTAGCTAAAATAAAAAATAAATTGTAAAATATACTCATATAAAATATGGATTCGATTTTCCTTGATAATTGATTATTATCCTTTCTTTGTTCTGGTAACAAAACAAAGCGCGGCGTTGAATTCTGGCACTTCAAACGCTATGCCTAAAAAATTTGGCGATGCAAGAGTAACGGAGAGTCTTGACACTAAGATTCCTATACTTACACTACTTTATAGGAGATCATGTATTCATTTAAATCATGATGGCTAAAGCCAACACCATAACAACACTACCATAAAAACATTTAAAATATTTAAAAATCCACGTACAAAATATTGCGATAAGTACAAAATAAATATTAATATTTTACTTTACGGGGTTAATGAGCCTGGGGATTGGAGGGAAGCTTACCCAAAGCTATCTCGATCCGAAAAATTTCCACGGAAAGCGTGACATCATCGAAAAATCTTTCGATAGATTATTATTGAGTTAGCCTATAAATACTGACTTTACTTCATATTATATTAAATGTTATTTTTATTTCAGAAAATTGTGCTTTTATAAAAAAAATCTATTTCAATGTTTTTCGTCAGATGATTTTGTTCTTGTTTTCACTGCAGGATCACCTAATTTTAATAACTCACTTAAACTTAACTTAACTTCATGCTTTATCCCTAGTGGTGTAGTCAGAGAGAACGGAACGCCAAACGCTACGTCGTACGTCTCTAAATACCTCTCTCGCCTCGTCCACTTTCATTAACCTCTTCATACATACATCCTCCGGGGGATGTTCATAATTTTTATGTGACCTTTCTACAGTATCTATGATATTGTGCTTCGAAGGTCAACTGAGGTTTAATAACTCGATAAGTAATTTTTCACTCCAACAGCTGACTTATTAAGTGACACAACGAAATGTGACATTTTGTGCATACATATTGAAAAAGGCAGTTATAGGTTCGTTTGTAGGTTTGTTATACTTCAACACTTATTGAACTTTCAAGAAATGTTTCTCCTATTAAAACGGAATCAAATATATCTTCTATTATAAGGGGGTTAAATATATTCTATTAATTGGATTATAATGACATGTCTATTTATTTTAAATCTTTAAAGTAAATGACACTATAAACTTTATATAAAATATTTCGTGGTAAACGTATGAAAAAATTATAGACACTAGATAGGTCACTATATCTTACTTTTTATCAATTTTGGTAGAAAATTTGAATGAGATCAAACTGTCACTGAAGACCGAAGTAGATAAGGTAAGCTTACAAAAATATATGTATCAAATTAGTATTATAAAATAAAATCAAATACTCCATAATATATATAACTTCGATCTAGTTTCAAAGATATAGTTAAAAGGTATCAAGACAGACGGACATACTTCTCGTTGAATATACTTACATATATTTTATGATGATAGCGCGGCGGGTAAACACAGCCCCGGGAAATAGATTCCTCTATTATGTGAGATAGAGCAGTGTTTGAAAAGTATATTATGCTGAATGAAATGCTTATAGCAGTTTTATTTTAGTATGTTTACTTTGTTGGTGATTTAGATTAAGTATACTTTTTTTCTGGTTTCTTATTTAATGTTTATTTTGTGCTAAAGGTGATGTTATTAAGGTAACTGATGATAGCTTTACGCTTTTTTAGACAGAATCTGGTGACAGTCCATTTGTTATAACTGACTAGTTCACACACGGTCACATGTTTAATTTTCGGAGTTGTAATTTTTTTAAATGAATTAATTTTTAATAAAAAACAAACTTTTTCTACTTGTTGATACTGTAGTTGACCTCGATGAGTAAGTTTACACAGGAGTTTTATAGCTTACTTAATAAATAACATTTAAATTATACATCTTCAAATATTAAAATAAATAATTAAAAAAATAATATAAAAAATATTAATTCTCTCGACACGCAATGCCGTCAGAATTCGCAAGAAAATCTCATACAAACTTTCTTCATATATGCCTTCCGGTGCATCTTCATGCATTTTATATGACCTTCTCCTATATCATCGATACCGTGTTCTCGATGGTCAACCGAGGTCACGCTGCTACACTTTTACTACTCATTGATCAATTTAATCTTTTTTACCATTTTTTCGTCACTCCTTCTCCCGACGTGGCCAAACCACCTGAGCCTGTTCCTTTACATTCGATACGATATAAGATAAAATACAGCATACAAAATCATAAACAAACATATAAAAAAATATTCAACCAAGCTTAAAAGCTACACACATATACATACATACAAAATATTTTTTTATTATAATTCAAACGAAGCAGTCCACTTAGAGGATTACTGACGAAATATAATTTCCAAGATTGGTGCTTCTAAAGATTCGTGCTCAGGTATCACTTTGGCGAATACAGTGTTATGTGAAGTCGGCGTCTTGTAATTTTATTTATTTCTCGTTGTAATTTTTATATTTTTCGCGAGCTTTCGGCAGCTTTCGCGAAGTAGATGCCAAATTTAGATGGTATTATGCTGTGTAAATTATTTTCCTCGTGTCGTATACTGTGTTAGGTGAATATTTTGTTTCGTTCATCAAATTTTTCGTTAGCTTCACGATTTTTCTCGCAGCTATTAGTGCAGTAGTAGTGTTAAGACACTCCATTTTTCGCTTTTGTCTTGAATTTGAATCATTACGCATTGTGTGGTAGAGATCAAATTAAAATATAAGATCAATGCGTGATATAGCGTTTCGCATTAATATTTTAAATGGTATTTAGGCAAAATTGTTTTAAACTACATTACATTGTAACCCAAACCTTTAACATAAACATGTTAACGAAAGAAAAAACTTTCTCTATTATTTCTTAAAAATATTTGGCTATTTCATATCTATCGAAATGGTAGGTTAGAGAGATATTATATCAAATCGAATCAGCTTCATACTGTATCCCACACAACAGGGTACGCAGAGGGAATCTAGTGTTAAGGCACTACGTTCCATACTTTCTACCGAATAAACAAATAGGTACGCTCGCTAATTCCCTATTTTAAGTAGGTACCCTATATGCTTCTTCACAACCTCATTCGTTTTCTATAGATAGACATATTTTTTTGTTTGTGTTTTAGTTTTCGTAAAGAGATGTTACATCTGTAAGTTCTTAAAAAAATATAGTAATATAAAAATCACAGTCCAATTTGGTCATACTTACTAGTTATGGAGGTATATGTAGGTACATGATTATCGGCATTTATGACTTATCTCTATTCACGCTAAAGAAATATTTTTTTCTCTTTATGTAAATATCTTCGGATTTTTTTTTGTAAGGAACCTGGGCGCCTAATATTAAGACACTTTGTTCCAATTAAGATGTTACACTTCCGTCCACCACTTTCCGCTGAATTCTAGTGGCATTGCGTGTTGAGTGGCGACACTCAATGGAGAGAGAAAATATTGAATATTTCATTACCTCTAGTGGAAATTGAACCCACAGCCCGTTGCGTGCACAGCGGTACGCTTGTGCTATGACACTAGACTGGTCTCTACAAAAATGATCTCACTATCATTTTCTAAACAATAAATCATTTCTCTATTAGGCTACAACCACAGAGACCAGTCGTAGCGCAGAGGCACAAGTGTGTGACAATAAATGCGACTGGTTGTGGATTCGATCCCCATTCGAGAAAATGACAATATTTATTTGAATTTTTATTTTCATTTCTTCGCTCTGGTGTCGAGACAAACTGCGGCGTTGAGTTCCGAAAGTCAATACACAATGTGTGAATTCGACCGAAAGTGGGAAACGGAAAGTGTCTTGACACTAGGTTTTCTCTGCCTACCCTGTTCCTGTGAGAGAGGGATACAGCGTGAAGATGATTTTTTTTTATTTATTAGCCTACAAGGGTGTCACTTTAACATACCAAATTATATTTTTTAAGTATAATATATTTCTTATCAAAATAATTCATAGCTTTAATTTTATTTCATATAAAAATTATATTACATTTTTATTGTATAAAAAAGAATATTAACATAAAGAAGTGAATACGATATTATTTCATATGCGTATGTTGGACGTGCTTACCTTTTATAAATGCTAGCTGGTACCTTCATGAATATCAAATTTGAGATTTTTCTTATATCTAGTTTATGTATATTGCAAATTTAGAACAAAAGTGATCTTGGACAAAAAAAGTAATAATTTGAAGGGAATAATTTTATGGGTACTTTTGTAGCAAAATCAATTATATTTTCTAATAACCTTCACGCTGTATCCCGCAGACAGTCCGTTGTCCAATTTGCGAGACATCGCGAGTAGCAGAACTCGCGTTTCGAAATTTACTTCACTAACTTACGTAGTCTCGTTTTTAATAAGGCTAATATTGAAATGATATAAATAAAACACCAACTCAATTTTTAATATTTATTCGTTCACACCCCACTTCATTCACCATAATAATATTTACAAAATACAAAAAGGAAACAGAACTGCTCGCGGGGACTTATTCGACTCGTTCGACTTAAAAAAGACGTTAGTGGTACAAACAACAGAACGACATCACAAACCCTACGCGCAATAAGGAACATGGCTAGTTATACGTCTCTACCGTGCTATAGTAATATATCAGTTATACAACTACTTTACAAGAAGAAATAGAAGTTTCAACAGTTTCAGGCACACTCGTATTACTGAAGGTGCGCCTCTCGCGGGTGTGTAAGGGATGGGCTTTATTGGTTATCAAAATAATTTCTACAATTATATGTTTTTAGAGATCTAGTAGATATAAAGATGGTGTCAAGCAAGATATTAGTTGTACTAATATTTCTAGATACTCTTTTTTTATGACTTTTTAATCAAATATTGCAAAAAATGAAGGTTAAGCATGTTTTGGTAATTTTAATTGTAACCAAAATACGTAAATAAAATGCAATAAATACTAGTATTTCAAAAATTTAAGAAAAGTGCCGTTTAAGGCTACTCTAAATACTGTAAAAGTGGCGTAAATTGAGTAATACGAGTTCGATAACAGAAGAGATTATTATTTTTTTTAATAGAAAACAGTCGATAGATTTTTTTTAATTAATTCATTTATTTGTCATTATTACCTAAAAATTACATGTATACGTTTAAAGACCTCTTTTCAATGGATGTATTATAATTTTTATTGCACAATTATAACAATATTTATAAACGCTTAAATAAAAATATCAATTTTTAATTAACGTGTTTATGTGTTTTCGTGTTTGTATGTTTCCGTGTTTGGACATTAAAGTGCTTGTGTGTGTGTGTGTGTGTGTGTGTTTGGATAATTGAATTCGTATTTGTGTGTATTGGTGTTTGAGTATTTTTTTTTTCAATTTATTACCATTTAAAAATTAATAGAAGAACAACAATACATATAACATCTAAAAAACCAAAAAGGTTTGTAATGATGTTAAAAATATTCTTAAATTACACAATTCTAATTTGCAACATATAGTTAAATAATAAATAATATTTCACAATAAATTTATAAAAAACTGGATTAATAAAATAAATAAAATATTTTTTTAACACTTTTTTGAACATAGACGTGTCTTAGAACAAACATTTAAATGTTGGATCATCGTTTTAATGAATTTTGTCACGGTGTAGTTTTATCTGTTTATTTAAATGTGTATTTATATTACATAATTATTAAATCATTAATCATTACATTACAGATATTATATAATTTAAAAAGACAGAGTATAAGTAACATTAATTATTAGTAGTGTATAAGTTGAACATTAATAAGAATCTTTTAGTTATTCTAGTTGTCTATGAAACTTTTACATTAACTAAACCGCTGCTCGCAGACGGTCTTTGTTTTCGCATTTCCGCACTTCAATTAAATTATTTTCATTTTGCTCGTCTCTGTTCTAATGTTTTCTTAGACTTGATAGTTTTGCGGGAACATTTTTATTCAAATAAGTCATTCTGGGAAAAGATTTTTCTTGTATAAAATGAAATTTTTTTTTTCAGCATGTAAATAAGCTTGTGGTTACGTTTTTACGAGAAATAAGATTTTATATTTTAAATTTACCAAAAATTACTTCTTTGAATTAAAGTGATTTAAGTGCTAAATAAAAAAATGTTAGTTCATATAACTAATACTATAATAGTTATACTTTTCGCATTTTTCAAAACTATGAACATTTTTGCTATTGTAGACTTTTTTGTTAATATTACTTTTCTTTCCATCAATAAATAATCTATTGAAAAGAGGTCTCATTAATCATCTAACTTGTTCTAGGAACGAAATATATCTCACTTCGGAACGGTGAAACAACTACAATTCAAAAATCAATTATAATTATTTACAAATTCAATCCATTTCAAATTATGTACAAATGCCATGATATAAACTTTATACTACTTACGTATCGTCCAATCGGTTTATTTACAATATGGGCCATTTACAAATGGTAAAGGAAATATTTAATTTTATTTTATTATAAAAATGTTTGTGTAATGTTGATAGATTTTTGCTATTTTATCATAGCCAAGTACGTAAAAATAAACTTATATTGGTAAGCTAGTGGAAAACAGTGGATGCAGGTAAAACCAGGACAAGTCAGTATAGCTGTTTATTTTCTGTAGTTTCACTTTATTGCGCAAATAGAAGTTACCTAAAATAGTGTTAGCTCACTCCGTTTTCCATGCCCCGGTCGATGTTCTAGACGGAAGTGGCGAGAGGTTAAGAGGAGGAAGTCAACAATGAGCTTCTTCTTGGAGTCACATCACCTCCACAGTTGTGTTTTAGTTTTCACGCGCATTCAGAGGTTCAATATTATTAGCTTGTCAAGAAAATTTTCTGTAATCTGTATTTATCTATTATTTTAATAATAGATTCGTCTCTATTCGTCAGATTTAGCCTCCTTTTGATTTCATTGTTACCTTCGCGTCCCGGTTTTAGCTGAGTTTTCCATACATAATATTTAATTATAAAGATTTGTTTTGCTTGATACACAAGCAAAACAAATCTTTATAATTAAATATTATAAAATTAATAATTATTTCAAAACATTAAACTTTGATTGATATTATGAGCAGTTATTTTTTTATAATATTTAATTTAAATTCAAAAATATATTTTTTAATTTATGTAAACTGGATATTTTAAATATATCTAGTTGTAATTATATTATTATTCATACATTTTCGCGATACACTAATATTTTAATTGAATGTTTTAAATCAAACACTTTTACCGTCGACTCCGAGACGGATGCCACCTCCGACCAGAGACTACTGCGGAGTGCCTAAAACATCGGGTTCCCAAAAATGTATAATACTAAATATACGCAATATATTCGGGTAAAGAGTTTCCTTTAAAATTAATAGTCACGAAAATTAAAAATCTTATTACGTGTTGTTTATTTTATTATAGTATTTATATATAAGCGTATAATATTTTATATATGTTTGATGAATGTAAAAATTTATATAATGAGAGAAGAACTCACTTTACCTCAATTTCGTAGATTTTTGTAAACTTGTAAGTTCTATTTAAAGTATCGTTAATTTATTAGCCCTCGTTATTATAAAGAACTATACCAACGGCATTAAAACTAATCTTAATTAAAATATTTTCCTAGCAACTGGAGCTTTTGTTTTGCTTTGTAAGTGAATATGCAGAAATTTTAATTTTAATTAAAATTTAAAATAGTATTTTTTAAGTTTTGAAATGAGTTTAAACACAAATGTTTTTTTCAAATGATAATAATTTTTATTTCTTTAAAAAAAACTTCTGAAAGCTTCATTATAAGCTCAAATGAAATATAGCGTGCAATTGACAATTGAATAAAATTACATTAAAATTACCATATATGAAAAAAACATAAAAGTTTTACAGTCATTCGTTTCTTTTAAATTATTTTAACATTCCACTTACAAATTAAGAAGTTTCCAAATTTTTTTAAAAATTGAATAGATACTCGTCTTTGCTAACTAAGAAAAACAGTTGAACTGCAACCTCAATGAGCACGCATCTCGAGACCAAAGTGTTTTAAACATTCAGTTTAGAAACTAAATAACAATACGAGTGACACGGTTTAACTTACAAATCACCTAAAACGAAACGTAAAAACGTGAATAGGTGTAGCTCAACAAAAGCCCCGGCGAGTGCGCGCGGCGATCACCGGCCGGCGAGCGCGGCGAGCGCCCGCAGCGCGCACAGCGCCCACAGCGCGCGCGCCCGCGCCGCGCCGCTGCCGGTCTGCATCGCGGCGGGGTGCTCGCCTGCGGGAGAGGCAAGTTATATCTTGTACGAGAATTGTCAGTGTTAGGGTAACTTACAAAATATAAAAATAATAATTATTTATGAAAAAGGAGAAGGAGCGGTTAAAAAGGAGTGCTAGCTCAGTATAATACAAGAGAATAAATGAGGCTAAAACTTATATTGGAAATTTGCAAGGAAAGATATTCATGTGTGACAAACACTATGCGTCGAACGGAAAGGAAACGTATAATAGATTTTTTCCTAGTGGATCAGCGTATTCGAAGTGAAGTCACGGATACTCGAGTCTTTACAGGCTCTAATCTGGAAACATACCACTATCTAGTCGTTGATAGAATAACAGGTCTGTTCGCAGGTTGGATATATGCTACAGTTACACATGCTCACTACTAGCACGAAAGCATACTATTCTTGAGCAATGACTCATATTAGCGTGTGTGTCAAAGCATTGATAATATTAATAATGAACATGCTAGTTTCCAGCGTGCTCGAAATTCGATGGCCGTTCGATTTTTAAGCACGCTACCTACAGCGCGGAGGAAAGTGGTGTGCTTTGTGCACTTTGTTATTGAGCATGCTAATATCGATCATACTTCAAGCATTCTTAAAAAAGTATGGTAAATAAAAGCAAATGTGTCAATTTGAGTAACACACGCTATTTCAAGCCTGCTAATAAGCATTTTTATATTTTCATTTCTTGAACATGTGTAACTATAATGTATCTTCACTTCCCCGTTCAAGTAAAATGAGGAACGGAGTGTCTTAACTTTATATTCCCTCTGTCTAGCCCGATGGGAGAAAAGGGAGGAAAAAAAAATGTTTTTCATATTTGGAGTCGAATTAAAAGCTGGAAGCTTCAAGACCCACCGACTAGAAAGGAATATAGAGTTTCCAAAAACAGTAGACAGCACTGAACCTGGAAATGGAAATGTTGAGGAATGCTGGCAGAACCTTAGGGATTGTATAAAGGAAGCAGCGATAGGGGTATGTGGTAAAGGAAAATGAGGCTTTAGCAAAAATCGTGACGAATGGTGGGATGATGATGTGCAAGATGCTTTAGAAAGAAAGAAGAAGGCATGGCAGTATTATAAAACCTCAGGTAAGGATAAACATATGAGATATAAAAAAAAGTATAAGCTGCACCAGACGATAGTAATATATAGTACTGATAAAGAAGAAGCGTGAAAAGGCAGGGAATGAAAGGTTCACGAACAACTTCAGGGAAAACACGAAGCTTTTCTGGCGAGAAGTTAGAGTTTCTCCAGGTTGTTCGCTGACCTGTAGAATGAGAGGGGTGTTTTCGAAGGACGATGAAATTCTAACAGAACAACCACACGTTTTGCAGCGATGGGCGGAATTAATTTACAAGATATATGAGTGTGATGACAGAGTGTGCAGATGGCGAAATCAGTATAAAAGAAGTTGAAAGTGCAAACAAAGTCTGGAGAAATGAGGGAATGGTTATATTAAGTGACGTTTTTGATGGAGGAGGAGGAGGATTGAGTCAGTACGTCGTTATCCTACCTCTCGTAAAGTGTAAAATTGTTGTTTAAGCGTTTAAAAGTTAGTGTTATCTAATAAGTATACGAGTGGAAAGTGTAATGCTGATACTGCTTCAAGTGTGAAGCGTAAGAAAAATAACGTATTTGTAAAAGTGTAACAATAAATTGTGTTTATTAGGTGCTACCTTTTATTTATTCTCCTGACATTTTGACAATCTATACTGATACTTACAATAAATGTATAATTGCTTGTATCTGTAATCTGTTTTTTTTTTATTGTATAAGATAGTTTTAGTAAAACGCCGTTTCGATTAATGTAATTATATTTTAAATGAAATTTTACATACAAATGACATTTTTTAAATATCTAAATAGATACAGTTTAACTTTAAGCCCAATAAATGGCGCTGTGCTTAAAGCATTTTCTGAATCACGGTTTTAGGATTTTTGGCAAAAAAACTTGATTCGAAACGGCTTGGTTATATGACTGTTGATAAAAATATATATTTTAAAGCACTATTGTTCATAGTACAAACAATAAAGTAAACAGAATTGAATTATTCGTGAAAGTTCAATTCTGTTTATTAAATTATGTAGCTTAAGCGGACAAAGCCGCGGGCGGGCCGCTAGTATACAATAAAGTTACAGATTACTTGTAAGATAATAGTAGTGACGATTTTTTTTTCATTTTTTAAGTGTTTCTTCTATCATTGTTAGTGTTTTTAATAAGTTTAATATAAAGTTATAGTGGCAGAGTGGCGCAGCGTCTGGTTATAAACGTGACAGTTGTAGGTACCACTCTCACTCAGGGATTGTTTTTTTTGCCACTTGCCTGTTTTCGTATCAAGATAAAGCGCGACATTGAATTGCGACACGTGAAGCTATAAAATATAACATTAACAGAATACGATATAAGGAACCAATGATTCACGACAATGTTATTGAGTTCCGCCACTCAATACGTAATGCTTCGATAATTCGGTGGAAAGCGAGGGACGAAGTGTCTTAGCACTACGTCCCCTCTGCCTACCCTTCTATATGCAGAATAAAGCGTGAAAGCTTTTTTTTATTCCAGACGCTATTAACAAAACTTAGTATTCAATTGATTCTATGCACAATTTCAATAAAAAATATATCCACAGAGACAAAAAAGTAGAGCAATTTAAAATATATATAACTCAAATTCATAATAACGTGTATTCTGAATTCTTTATAAACAAAAAAATTAAATATAAATAAAATGAAATAAAATAAAATTATTTATATTAACGTAGTAAGAATTTTTATACAAGTAAAACACGAGAGGAATTTCGAAATGTTATCTTGGAGCGTTACTGAAAAATGTTAAGCATTTCATGCTCCAGTTTCACAAAATTATAAGAGGAAAGTACCAGAAAATATTAGAAATGCAACTGACAATGTGTTTTGTTTTTATTTGTCTCTAGGAGTACCTACGTAAGTACTTTTGTTTAGAATATTCTAGAATAATTGCATATTATTATGTTGGTAGTGGTCGCCATTTTATTTTATTTGACGTTTTTTCCAAGTCCAAGCGTATATTGCAACTATAATTTTGAAACAACGTGCGTTTAAAAATTATGTACATTTTGTTTCAAGCTAAAAATTAAAGTTTACAGTTTTTAATAAAATTTTTGTGATGTTTTTACATAATATATTTTTATTTTGTATAAAAAATACTTTTAAATTCACGTTTAAGTGCATCGTGGAGCAGGGAGACAGCGTCTTATTGTTAACGGCGGTTGTGAGCTGGACCCCCATTTAAGAAAATGATTTATTTAATTTATTTTCATATCCTTGTCTTCGTAGATGAAGCGCGGCGTTAAGTTTCTAATACTACATACGTTACTAATACATTGTAATAAATCATCTTATACCAATCTACAACAAAAAGCTCACCATTTAATACATGAACGGACACAGAAGCGGGATGTGCGTTATTCGGAACGCAAGTGTAGTTGCCGGAGTCGGTGAGGGCAGCTTTAGTGACCAACAGCTTGCTAGTGGTGCCGCCCTCCGTTTTCTCCGTTTCTAGACTTATGCCACCTCGTGGTGAGTCGAAATCTACAACTGCATTGCCGTGGTACCTGTTTTATTATACATGGATAATATTTAATTATATTAATATAAAATAATAAGCAGGATATTCAGATGGAAAATAAGCCAAGATATTCCCGTGTCCATTTAAAGTTTCTCAACTCTTGGTTTTTACCCTTCGGGATACAGCGTGAAGCTTAAACAGGAGATTGTACGTTGAAGAAAAAGTGATGTATCTTTAGATTCCTGAACAGAAGTAATAAGTTTCAGTATGAGCACTGAGGGACTTGTTGTCTTCACTCGGAACTAATGGAAGTGCGTGATTGATTGGTTCCGGTCTCAGGTGAGTGTCGAACGAGCTCACTGCGCTTACCCATCAGTTCGCCTCGTGAGATAATATTGAAGGTATATTTTGAATATTATATTTGCTATACAAGTTAATTGTAATGTATAGAAAATTTAAATTTAATATTGTATCACATATAAAATATATGCAGGATACAGTGTGAAGCGAAAAAAGCCAGGCAAAGGCACCTTTCTTGGTCATGTGCCGCCCAATTTCGGATACATTGCGTGTTAAGTAGCGATACTTAACGCCGCATGAAGAAATTAAAATAATGTATTTCCCATGTGGGAATTGAACCCACACTTATCGCGAATACAGTCAGTCAGATTTGCTACTGCATCATAAATTAAAATATTCTTACAATATAAATAAAAGTATTTTTTTCATACAAACATACATTTAAATTCGTTTCGAGTAATCTATCCCAAGAAGGTCCCAAGGGATGTTATCTCATCGAATTTAATCAAAAGAAAAATAAAAGTAAGCTAAGCTGCGAAAAACAGCAATTCAATTTATAATATTTGACTTTCCTTCTTTCCGAATTTAAGGTCTATAACGGTTTTCCTTAGAAAATGAGTATTTAAAGAGCATTTCCTCCAGATTGCTTTGTAAAAATATCTTAATCTATTGAAAGATTGACGACTTTACGAAACACTCTAGGCTTATTGAAACAATCACCACCTGTGTTTTTTAATTATATTCAAACTAAAAACTTAAACATAACTTAATTTACTTAATTTTGCTTCTAGAGCTTGCTCTTCAGAGAGAAAATACTCTAGTATCACCAGTAGCTACCCAAAAGCACCACGCTACTCCACCGGCGCTTACCAGAGCACGGACGCGCTGGAGGGCGGCGATGAGTGCACGTTCACTGAGCACGTTAGAGATATCGTGCTGCCTTTCTTCACGTACACGTCCTGCGAGCCCCAGATACTCGCCGCGGCGGCTGCAACAAGCGAAACTAACTTTTATTGCGGGGCCATAAAGCTCCATTTGGGACGGTAAGCACGTTATCTACTCAACTGAACATCAAAGGTGGAATTCTGATTAATATCATTTGGTGTTTTGTTTTTAGTTATTCTCTATGAAATGTAAATAATCGAAAAGAATAATTGAAAATTTATGAATTCTAATATAATTGTTTATTTTGAATTAATTGAAATGAAACATTTGTATTTTGTTTATGTTATGTTTTTTTGTTATACAACATACATGTTATACAACATTTTGTTATAAAACCTAACATGTTTTAAAATAGAGTAAAAATATGATGAGTTGGTTGGTAGAAATCAAAAGTATCCTTTTTGAATTAGCCTATTTCATAGCATACGCCTAATTTTTATTTTTAATATAAAATAGTCTTAACCGAACATTCAAAAGTCTAAAATTATAAACATTATGATAATGTAAATCAGTGTTCATATTAAACTAAGATCCCAGGGCCCCCAGACCTACGTCAAGACCGACCCCTTAAGCACCCATACCAACCCGATAGCTCAATCATCCTCCGAGACAGAGATGTACCATAATTTGGCGCTATCTCTGAAAGTGGGGCCTCCACTTTCAAGTTAGTGAGCATGCATACTATCTTAACTACATATTAGACTAATTAGTCTAGAAAATTTCAGCTTTGCTAAAATGACGTAGGTCTGGAGGCCCCTGGATCTTGGGCATTACCTATGGTATGAACGAATGTATAAATATGAAAAGAGAGAGACATTTTATATATACTTTTAAATACACTACTAGTGTATTTTTATTTACACCAAAAATATACATACATGATCAATGATTTTGGGCTATATCATAAAACACATAAGCAAATAAGTCTATTAAAATAAACAGCATAAGATCTGAATTTGCGGTTGAAATAACATATTCAAACATTCCATGCCAGCTAAGCTATGGTTGTACAACATTTCACGGGGGACACAATCTTAAAACCGCTAACATATTTAATATTTCACAGCAAAAAGCACTACTCTATTCTGAAAACTGCCGAAGCCAAGGAAAATGAATCGGATATTCGAGAGGGGTATGCTGTAGGACTAGTTAGTAATTATGGTTGTTTATATAGAAAACGTAAAAGGAATATAGTATTTGTACCTGAGGAACGGACCGGTGGCTGAGGCGCGGGGGTGTGGGACTCATCTGGAATGCACAAGACAACAGCTTAGGATGGGAAGAGGAATACTAAACAGAATTCTAACGAAAGGGTGAATTGTTAAATTACCAACCAACCAACGTTTAATTTCTAAATAAATTATATTATATATCCATATATGTATATGGGTACAATGATTTTAGATGACTTCAATAATTAAGGAGCGGTGAGACCTCTGATGGTTGTGGGTTCAATACTCACACTAGGAAGTCATCTTTATTTCCTTGTTTTAGCAAGATAAAGAGCTATGTTGGGTTCCGTTACTTAATACGGAATATCTCGGATTCTGGTGAAAGTGGACAGCGGTATGTCATGATACCATTTTCTTTCTGCCTATTATAACACTGGGTTTAACTGTGTACCAAATTGCCTTAAAATTTAAGATTTAGTGTATTGGTCATGGGTTCGATGTTTAAAATATTTGACTAATTATTAAGGCCAGTCGTGGCGCAGCGGCACGAAGTGTGACTGTAAAACTGACTGGTTGTGGATTTCATTCGAGTGGGGACTCGAGGAAATGAACTATTTACTTAAATTTATATTTCCATTTTCGCTCTGGTGTCGAGGCTAAGCACGGCGTTGAGTTCTGCCACTCAACATACAATACCCCCAGAATTCGGCAGATAGTGGGGAACGGAGTGACTTAACACTAGGTTCCTTCTGCCCACCCTGCTGCGTGCTTGAAGCTAGCGTGAAGCAGATTTTTTTGATTTTGACTAACTATTGATATCATCACAACGCACGCCCAGTGAGGAAATTGTCTGCTTAGACAAAACAGAATTGTCCTTAATATCTTAATATGCTAAAAATATTTACTTATTTATTATTGAAGTCGTCGTGGCGTGGTGCAGGGGCACAAGGGTGTGACTGTAACGCGGTGGTTGTGGGCTCGATCCTCACTCGAAGGAATAAATTATAATTTATTAATATATTTATCTGAAGGCATTGCGTGTTAAGTAACCAAGCTCAATGCCGCGCTTTGCCTTGACAACAGAACGAAGAAATGAAGAAACACTGTATCAATGCGCCACGACAATCCATCACGATATTTTTCTTTGTAAAAAAAAAAACCCTCAAATAATTCTTCATATAACGAAACGAACGAAAAAAAAACGTTATAATATGCAGCTGCTAGTAGTTTCCTATAAACGCATATTTGGTTACGTACCAATATTTTTCAGCGTAACAAGCCCTGTAATTGGCTGGAGAAATTGAGATGCTTGATTTATTTCCGGTAGTGAAGCGGATACTGACAAATGACTACCGTATTACAAACGATGAGATAAAAAACTAACAGCACATACGACTTTTCGTGTAGTTGTCGTTTCATGCTGAAATGTTTCATTTGTTTGTAATATATGCATTATAGTATGTGAAACAGCTACGCGTAGGTGTATTTTTTATATATAAAATTGATATTGATATAGAACTCACGGCGTGGAGTTCCGCAACTCTGTATGAAGTAGATAGAATTATGAAGCGGGCGAAGAATAGGGAATAGTTTTTTTTATAAGGTCGAATTTTACACTCCGTCCTTCACTTCATATTGCGAGTTATGTGGCAGAAATCATCGCCGCCTTATTGCCAGATCAATGAAATAAAAACAAATTCCAACGCTGAGTTCGCAATCGAATCTACAACCGTCGCGTTTACATTCGGAAACACATCTAGTATACGCTTTGTATCTATTTTAGAGCAATATTATTATGTTTTGAAAAGTGACACCTATGAATATTAAAATTTTTAACGATCTCAAAAAAACATATATTGAAAATACATTTATAAATCATACGAGTAGATAAAAACAAACAATTTTACCTAATAAATTGTTGCTTGTTGCGGATAATGTTGAAGGAAATCGACGTCTCTTAGCAAATTTGTATAGGAAAAGTAACAGAATAACCCAAAATTTGAATATAAATTATATGATTCTTTGTCAAATACCTGAATAACTCCCAATATTAGCTTAAAGTATTAAGAAGCGATCAGCGAAGCGAGGGACTTTGAACAAGAGATTTTAGGAAGTGGTGAAAATTTGTGTGCCGACAGTCTAATTGTGCAATTTACATTTAAATTTAAGTTTTATCACGTTGGGAGATCAAAATCTATGGTACATATTTATTATAATAGAAGCTGTCGTGGCGGAGTAGTACAGTGATTAAAAAAGTACGCAACATAAGATTGTAGGTTCAATCTGCACTCGGATCAGATAAATATATTTTTTTTAGCTTTATTCTTTATCCCGAGTGGGGTAGCCAGAAAAAAAAAGGAATCATCAAATGCTACAGTCTTACAATCATTGGTCTTTTGCTTTCCTCACAGTTATCACTTTTATGATTTTCAATATATCTTAATGATTACTTTATTTATCTACATAGAAAAACAAAAAAGAAATCAAACACTGTAAATAAAGTTACAACAAAAAAATACTCCAGAAATTATCCAGTTAATTCAGTAATTTCCATTCAACCATGTTTAATGCAAGCGATTGCGAAACAGATAATATAAAATTTTACCAAACTTAATATTTGGGTCACTCGGCGAGTCGAGATTGCTATTTTCATATAAGAGTTCCACCAAAATTTTTAGTGGTAATTTTTGTTAATTATACCATCAAAGCTTTATAAAGGGGCCGTTGTCTTTGCCCTATTAAGTTTTACTCTTGCATCTTATATTGGAGGGGACTTGTGGAGTTAATTTATACAATCCTGAAGCTAATCTTCGCTAAGGTTATTATTAATTCATACTGATGAAGTTTCATATCAAAGGAGTGGATTTTAATTGGTATTTTTTAATTATTTTATAGTCGTCTTATCCTGTCAACAATATGGTGAGGCAAAAACCAAATTGCATCAAATATCTTAGCGGTCAGGCAGCGGGAGCACAATAAATATGTTAGGCCAAGAGTTTTAGACTTGTTCTGGCTTTTGTGCAATATATGGTGGAAATCAAGGGAGGTCCCAGATGATTGGCAAGGAGTAGTCGTCTGTATGGTTGTATGGTTAACAGATAGCTCTTCTAAGCTGTACTACTCTAAGATACATTTATTTTTTTTGCTGATTTCTTTTTTTTATATTTAAAGTACTTAAAGAAGAAACAAAATATTGAGATAAATTGACTGGAAAACAGAAGAAAATTTAACTGGATGGACGGAAGGACAGACTGTTCTCAGCACATAAGTCTCTATTTGGCCAATTTTCTTTATCGCTGGCTCCCTCAGCGTCCGAGGAAGTATGATGACGTTCTGTTCCTTTAGGCTGTAGATTTCTCCAAGAAGAGGTGTATACGGTGAGTAGAGTGGAGAAAGACTCGCCCTTAGCAATAGGCTATGCTGGCCTGTCAGTCGGTGCAGTCGGTTGTGAACGCTTCGTGGTGCACTATTGAGCCAGCTATCGCACTCTGTCTTCATGTGGGATCCCACACAGTGGCGTCACCTGGGGGTGGTTTCTTTGCAGAACTGCCTACCGTGCCTGTAGCCTAGGTAGAAAGCGCTATACGAGTAGGAAGAAATCCGCCACTCAGATTTTTTCTAGATCGATGTGCAGTGTTCCCACCGCAACAGCTCGATTGCACACTGCAGTGGACACCCACATGACAACATGACCGGTTAGCGGGTTCCTCGCCTTTCGGAAGAATTGAACCTGGGCCTCAAAGAGGTTTCGATTCTGATTCTTCAGAGCGTCCAGAATGTCCGTGTTGTAAGCTAGGACATCCCAGAGAATCGAAAGCGGATCCTTGTTTTTCACCTCTTCGACGTTTAGCCTATCGCTTGACCCCCTCCAGTCTTTTCTTGACCTTTTCCCGCTCCTCTACTGAGCGGCAGCCCAATATTACCTTCCGGTCTTTTGCCTTCCTCATGTTTTCGACTCGGATCCATCCTTCCTTCGCTTTGACCACCGCTCTTGTTTGGGCGAGAACTTCCTCCGCTGTCTCCATTTCATTCTTCGAGGAGACCACAATCGAGTGCACTGCGGCTGGCTGTGGGCTAACCTTTTTGGCTTCGTCTGCAGTTTTGGTGTCGCTTTAGTTTGCCAAGGATGCGCCATGACAGCTTGGGTATTCAAAGGTTGTGTAAAAGTGGGTAACTTGAGAGTAAATTTGCTTGCTGTACGCTGGTGATGCAGTGCTCATTGCATTATCAGGATGTGGGTTGCAGGCATTAGTCATCACTCTAAAAGAATGGCAAAAAAGATTTGTGAAGGTAAAGTGAGTAGTAGGAGAAATAGAGAGAGACCTTGGTTGAGTTTCGAAGACACGTTATCAAAGATATCAAGGGAGGTTAAGTAAAAAGAAATCGTGAAGACATGAGTGCAACAACGTGCGTGCCGTTGAGTTCCGCTTCGCACACGTATGACCCGAGAATTCGGCTTAAATTGGAGACAACTGAGCCATAGGAAATAGGAACCATAGGGACCGCGAAATATAATATTCGCTTTATTACATACGCTTTATAGTATCTTAACTGTAATGAGCTTACGCGTCCTATAGTAGATTTATTTCTAAGTGATATAGAAAACAGAAAAAAATATATACAGCAAAAGATAATCAAAGGAAGCTATACTCTTACTGGAGAGATTACATTCAAGGATTTCTCCCTCCACCACCAGCAGGTGGTCAGAATTAGGTCCTATTTGTCCCAAAAAAAGGAGGCTAAAAATTGATTACTTAATTTTTCGAAGGAAATTTTCCTTTGATAATTGGCAAAATAGATGTAATTTTCTCTTAATATTTTGTCTTATTTTGTATTCAACCATTGACTTTATTTTATATTCCCTAGACTAATTAAGGTAATAGTCAAAATTCTATCATAATTAAATATAAGTTAAATATAAAATTATATTGCGTATTTTTTTCTGCGTCATTAATATTATTGAAGAGATTGTTAGGGGGATTTAAGTTAGGTCAATAATCACTGTTCAATTTTGAAAATGAACATTGTTTTCTTTATTTAAAATATATTTTACATAAATAATATTCTAGTGATTTAATAAATACATGAATAACATAGCTGCTATCAGCTGTTAAAAAGGTGTCTCGTGGTCTACCGCGTCATTATAATTGTAAAAATTAAGCCACGTCAGTAACAGAGGGTTACCATTAGATTTCCTCTACCTCGTCTGCTGTGTGCGGCATAAAGCGTGGAGCTAAAAAAAAATAGTTCCTGAGATTAACTCATACAACTCAAGTAACTTCCCAGCATTATAATATTAGTAATACTTAACCTTAACTTAACCACATTTATTATCATTTTCACCAGTACTGAAATATTTAAACATTAATCAGTTAGAAAGGTTTAATTATGGGTTCATCAAACTAATGGTTTTTTAATTGAATAACACTAGGACTTATATCATGTTTTTCATAATTTATTATGATTAATTTATTTGTTGATCTAGTATTTTTTTCTAAATCATAAACCGCAAAGGTGTCGTAAAATGGAAGTATAGTTTCATATATGTATTTAAAAATTAAAGAACCAAAGAAAAGTTTAGTACTAGTCCTAGACCACAAATTATTATCACAAAAAATATAAGTTATTACAATATTATTAACATCAAAGTTTGTTAGTATGTATGAGTGTTCCACTTTTACGTAAAAACTACTAAACGGATTTTGATGAAATTTTACTATAAGCTATATAACTTGTTTATCACAATAACGTACAATATATGTTGAGATTTGTGATATATGATGAGATTTTTTATTATATAAGACAATAAGTTTAGGTCGCTGGCTCTACATAAAATTATTCTTCAGTAACTCGGTTTACCATCAAAAATATATCCTACATGTCTCTTGGCTTTCACCCAGTATCATACATACCCATACCTACATATACGAGTATATATACATGTATAGCTTAGAGAAATTGCTTCCACTTTGTATCCCGGTATTACACCCACTTCTAATATGACGAGAGATGGATGTGTGATTACGTCGTCACATTTCATAGCCCCCGCGAATGTATCCAACATTAAAATGATAAACAATTCATTTTATATATTAAGATTTTTTTTTGAGAATTTGCGATTTTTATTATTATGGAAGTCAATTTTCTTTTAATATCTCATTTGATCTTGTTATTTGAGATTTGTTACCACGTTTTATTTGGGATTTGGATTTGGGATGTACCAATTAGTGTAAGTATGTAATATAAAGAAAGGAATTGTTTTGAAACTGGTGTATTATTTATTTTGATATAAGTAGTAATGCTTCACGTAAATGTTTATCTATCTAGATAAGAACGTATGAATTAAAGCTCAGAGCGCTTGGACGTTTTTAAAATTTGTCTGTTGCGTTAGTGATATGTTAAGAGGGTCATAATATGAAAATAATGAGTGAGTAGTCTTTCAAAATTAATTAAAGTAAAGTAATTGCTTCTAAAAATTCGAAATAAAATAATTTTATATAAAGTGTTCTTTTTTTTAATAGACCTTTTATTTCTTATAATATTTTTAATATAACAGGCCAAAACTGCGGATTTTTTTTATAACTTATTATTATATAAAATTTATACAATTTTTGTCACAAGTATTTCACTCTTTTCACTTCACTATGTTTCCCACTCTCCGCCCAATTTTCAGGATGTTAAGGGCTGAGCGAATCTCAACGCTAATTCGCATCAACAAGAAAATATTTGAGATTTGACATTTGTGGCGCAGGGGCACAAAGTGTGACTCGTTGTGAATTCCATTCCCACTCGAGAAGATAAAATATTTACTTAAATTTATATTTCCATTTCATGGAAATAACGTGTTATATAGAAAAACAACGTTCATAGTATATTTCCATTTCATGGAAATATAAATTAGTGTCATGGAAAGCACGGTGTTGAGTTCTGCCGTTTAACAGGCAATGCCAGTTTTCGGCAGAAGGTGGGGAACGGAGTGTCTTAACACTAGGTTCTCTCTGCTTACCTTGCTGTGGGATACAGCAAAAACCTGATTTATTTTTTTATTTATTTTATCAAAACAATTTAAGTAAATATATACCTTCCACATTTAACATAACTGCCATATTGATTTTAGGTTCAGTATTGATCTGGCACTCGTAGACACCAGCATCTCTCGGCTGCACGTAGTCTATCTTCAGATCCCAGTCGTCGGACGGTTCAGGGTGCAACACGCTGAACCTCGCATCCCCGGTGTAGGTGAAGATGTGGGAGGTCAGTATGTGTAGATCTCGTTTTCTCATCCAGGATACCTGGGCAAAAGGATTTGTTAAGCAACTTTGATAAAATATCAGTTTTCTGTTTAGCAGGGTGGGGAAGGCAGTCAATATTAAGGTATTTTGTTCTCCAATTTTCGCTCCAATTCGAGACACTGTATGCAAAGTGATGGAAGTGTGGTGGTTTATAATTACATTGCCCCGAGAGAAAATTTAGCCCACCACCATCAGGCGATGTCAAGCTGCGCTACGGTGGTCTCACTACAATAGTAGTGTGTATAGCTCGTAATATGTTTTAAAAATGGAATCAAAATGTTTAATACAACTTCAATAGAAAAATTGAGGGAACTATACAAGAATATCTTAATGGTTCATCTTAACTTAAACTAAACGCTCGTAGGATCGAAATCAAAAAGAAATGTAAAAGATTATTTTTTTTCTTTATGGCATTTGTTGATTGCCGTTGTTTTTCTATATAACACGTTATTCATGTTGAAAATCTCGAACATAAATTTAAAGAAACAACTAAACTCCATACATATATATTCACTGAAACGCAAGAAGACACCCACAAAAAATACCAAAAGCGAGTTTTGATTAAAACAACAAACAATAAATATAATAAATTATATAAGTATATTTTTATTTGAGGCCTCAAAGAAATTAGAAAATAAATTCGCCCCTTTGTTTTGGAACGTAATTAGAGTAAGCCATAGCGAGTCCAGAGTAAGCCTGAGTCGTAATTAAGAAAGACGCAGTACTCAGACTCTTTACAGTCCCTTAAATAATAAAATTAAGCAACGGCTAAGCGTTTTTTTTTTTGCCTTTTTTTGGGTAAAAATTTGCATCCAATTTGATGAATTGGGACTTCGTTGAGAATATCTCATAAAAGAGGATGAATTATTTTGAAATATTTTCAATTATTATAATAATTATTTTTGTTTATCTTTTTTTTATGTAGTGGGAACCCAACGGTTATGTAAGACATACATAGATTAGATTTATTTTTTATCTAAACATGCAATAACAAAATAATATCAAAATAGGTTTTAAATGCAGCTTCCCCCTCGTAGTCAAGAGGAAGTAATTAAGACTTTATTTTTACGGAAGAAAAAAAGGCGAACTAGCGTACGGGTCACCTGATAGTAAGTGATCACCGCCGCCCACGACCTCGTGTAACACACGGCACATTCTTAATGAACGAGAAAAGTCTGACGTACTCTGTTTAACGTGATATAATGTAGCCTTTAAAGTACCTAGAAAAATTGACTGTACACCGTCATTACTTCTAAAATCAACGAGTCACTATAGGTAACATAAGTGTATATTTAAACATTACTAAGTGGAAATCGAATTCACGACCATCGCTCTATCAACTATGATTCGTCGTTGCTTCGTCTCGTTGTAGTTTGTTTGTTTAGTTAGTTGCATTAACTAATGTAATTAATATAGAAAGTTTCATATCATATTTCATTCAAAATCCCTAGGGAATGTGAAAGCACACATACGGTTATCTCCGACCCATCATATTTGTACGCTACGAGATAGAATTTTTACAATTTTTTCACTGAAATATTTAAAAGTAGGAACAATTTTTTTTAGCTTCACGCTATATCCCGCATATAGCACGGTATGCAGAGGGAATCTAATTTTGTAACAATCTATTTTCGGTTTTAATTTGGAGACATTGCTTGTTGAGTGATTGAAATTGACGCACTTTGCCATGACATCAGAAGAAAAGAAATCAAAATAACTAATTACAACGAGTGGGAATCAAACTAAAAATCGCGATCCACTGCACCGTGCCGGCCTGACCGACTCAAATTCAATGAAAAACTTATATTATCGAACACCTAAAAATCAGTTACAACTCCAATGTTTCAAAACATCGCCAACCCTTTCCAAACTTATCTCGACACCTGCAGTATAAAATACCATTTTTCAAAGTCGATCTCTACCCCTTCTATGGCCCTCGCTCGACTGACCGCCATATTAATGATGTGAGATCCTCGTCTGAAAATAAATAGCATTCTGACATGTCTCTATACTATTTGACTATTTGTATGTACATTGTAATATATTGTTCTGTGTTTACAGGAAATACTATATATTTTTGTGTATTGTATTAGAATTAGATTTTTTAGCTTAACACTGTATCCCGCGTATAGGGTGGGCAAAAGGAATATGGTGTTAAGACATATCGTTCTACACAGTCTATGGAATTTTCAAGATATTGTGTGTTAAGTGGCGGAACTCAACACATCTGTGTTAAGAAATTTACAGAAAACTAAAAATCATATATAGGTGATCCTTTATGACGGAAGTTTCATTAATTACCGATTACCGATACCGATTATCTGGTAAAAGAAAGCCATTGGATACAGGTAGTGCAGAACCGGTCAACGTGGAGATCTTTGGGGGAGGTTTATATACAGCAGTGGGCTCGAAAGATTGATATGATGATTATGAATATTTTTAAGAGTTAGTAAAACGCCGTTATACTAATTTAAAAATCAAATCAAAATCAACTTCACGCTGTATTCCGCAACACACCCTGCTGTGTTGCGGAATAGGCAGAGGGAACCTAGCGTTAAGACACTCCGTTCGCCACTTTCTGCCGAATTGGAGGCATTGCATGTTGAGTGGCAGAACTGAACGCCGCAATATATACTAATTTACATTGAAATTTAATGTTACAAAGTATATTACACAAATCTAATTTTCTAGCTAAGGTATATGTCGAAGGATCTTTCAAAAAATTAATTTTGTTTGTCAATTAATGTTCAATTTACGGAATCCACTAAAGGAAAAATGCTTATAAATTGTTATTTATGAGATACCGGAATATATTCTAAATATTTATATAAAGTAGGTATATTATAACTGTAAATGTGAAGACGAGCCTGCGCTGGATTCCCACCCAGAGGAATAAATTATTTTAATTTTCCAGATGTTTAGTTCTACTATCGTTTTTTTTAACATTCCAGCTGTGTTCTGTATACAGCAAGTCTTTAGTGCTCTATTTTCCACCAAATCTTGGAAGATTGCGTGTACAGTGGCGGAAATCAACGCCGCGCTTTGCCTCGACATCAGTGCCATTATATTTCATCGAATAGAGATCGAACCCTTAACCTGTCGTTGCTACTATGCGTTTACAATCACATGTTTCTGCCTCGGAGAGAAGAAATCCTACTTTCTGCTATATTCGAGGTACAATGTTAAAAAAAACCATTTTCAAACGATCCTTGGATGGTAATTAATTGATAGTGTTACGGTTATTTTTTACATTTCTGGATAAAACTCTATTCTTAAATTTTAAAGATTTCTCGCTTATAAAAATACCCACAAAATTGAACCTAGAGAAAATGTTTAAAAATGCTTTAGAATCAATCTTGTTCATTCATTCACCGTAATAAACTACTTTCCCAATCGCACACAACCTCTCTGTTATTGAGAACTTGAGTATTATTAATTCCATTTTTTATATGGATTAGTTTTTATAAGTGAAATAAATGGCTGAGATTTTTTATAAGCTCTGCTTTGTTTAATGCATTAATGACCTTAAAATAATATTCTATTGCGATTTCAGATACTGAACGTTCCTTAACCAATATTTTATCAGCATCACAACGTATGACTATTAACGTGACGGTTGTGAGCTTAATTTTTACTTTGGAAAATGAATTATAATCGTTTCCTAGCATTGGTAATAAAACAAAACGGAAATTCCGACATTGTGTAAATGGTTCCACGAACACCTTCTATTAATATATTTATTGAATAATGCTTTTATCATTGTGATCGTGAGTAACAGTGTTAAGGATTTTTATTATGTCATTCAGAGATATTTGAAGGCTATTAAGTAACTAGAAACTCAAACTTGAGGTCAGTGGCGCAGGGGCACAAAGTCACTGTAAACGCGACTGGTTGTGGGTTCGATTCGCACTCAAGGAAATGAAATATTTATTTAAACGTATATTTCTGTTTCTTCACTCAGCTGTCGAGGCAAAGAGCGTCGTTGAGTTCTGCCACTCTTCACGTTCTCCTGCGGGAAGTGGAGAACGAAGTGTCAAATCCTATCTGACTCTCCACTATTACTATTATTTGTCTTAAGTCTTTGCACCGTGAATTCCTACCAGACCGCGGCTGCAACAGTTATTGTATAGATAATGAGAGGTAACAGAAGTAGAGGGAGACTTCGTCACATAAAAAGCATGAGGACCCCCCGGAGGGCATGTATGAGGAGTACACATTTTTTATTATATATATTTTTAAATACGTTTTTTATTTTTTAATTAATTTTAATAATCATATTTTTGCGTATATTTTATTATTAAAATGGTTATAATATGTAATATGGATATTGTTATAAATTTAAATTTAACAAAAACAAAAATCCTACATAAAATAATTGATTTTGTAGATATAATAAAAATAATAACTCACTGTTCTATTTCCTGTATGCTTCGCCCTGCATCTCAGCACAGCCGCTTGCCCGACCACTGCGGAAACGTTCCTAGGTGATACGTCGTCGAAATATGGCCGCTCTGCTCTTGTCTCGCTGGACACACCCGGAAGACCGCCCAGGACTGTAACAAGAATATATTGTAAGTTATATTTTAGTACTTTCGCTTATAAGGTGCCAAAATTTTGTATATTTTACATTCACAGAAATTTGTTAGAAATTTTGTAAAATTGTTCTAAAATTAAGCTATATGCTTAATTTTTGAACAAAATTTATACGATTGTTATAGTTTTAGGTCATCGTGGTACAGCGGCGTCATTCGACTGTAAAGGTGACGGTGCGTTCGATTCTTACTTAGGGACATCAACTAGTTTCATATCCTCGCTCGGGTTATTAGACAAACGCAACTTTGAGCTGTACACAGAATATCTCAAAAATCAGGTGAAAAATGGGTCGGGCAAGCGTAAGTATGGTTAAATAATTTTACTATTATAATATGATTTTCATAAAAAAATTATAAAGATGGTAGAAATGAAAGAATATTACACAAAAATATGACAGTGTTTTAAAAGAAGCTTAACAAGAACAATGTATGGAAGCCGCGCCTCGCTCAAAGCCCCTCTGAGCCGCACTTAAAATCAATTTATGGTGGTATTTGCCGTTCATCGCATAATTTAGTTTACCTGAGAAATGCAGAACGCTCTAGTAAAATACAATTTTGGTTATGTAATTTAATTTTGAACAAAATATTATAAAATTTATCGCCTAACGAAGCGCGGCGTTGAGTTCCGATACTCAAAAGCTGAAAAGTAGTAAAACTAACTTGTAGGAGAGGTCTACTTTGCTATATGCTCAATAAATCATAATGATATCATTGACTTTCGTGATATTAAATAAAAAAATTGACATCGGAGATGTGTTTCTTTGCTCGGGGACAAAGACAACGCAGATGCTTCTTTTAGCTTGACCGTGGATGGTTTAAAAATAGATATTCTAATTTCAAAATAAAAAACGGCTGTTTTCTACCACCTGGAACCGACTCAAGCCATACCAGGGACAAGATACAGTCAGCTTGTCAACTGACAGATGGATGCTACTTCAGTCTTCCTATGACCATGGACCATAACGTACGAAATGTTGGGTTCACAAATATAATGCAAAATATATGCGATTAATTCGATTTTTTAAAGAAATAATATTTTTTTAAGTTTTAAGCTCTTTAGTTGCATTTTAAAAATGTTATTATTTTATTTAATATGTTTGATTAGATGATTATGATTAGGCTTCTGATCAGAGTTTTAGTACTTAGGGAGACAGGCACTAACTAATATATTTTTTTTGTTTCAAAGCCTTCTAACTACTTTTCGTTGGCGTACCATAATATGTAATAAGTATAAAATAAACATTTTGTTTTTGTGACACAAATGTAAACGGGTCACATGCCTTTGACGTCACTTCCGGTCTGCCAAAGGTTGCTGTGGGAAATGCGGTGGTGGCGTTAAAACATTCTATGGGAAAGGTTGATATATTGTATTTGTTACGGTGAATTGTTTTAGTTTAAGGTATTTTTGTGCTTCACGCTTTTTATTATATAAAGTGAAATTAATGTTAAGACACTTTCTCTTGCCAAAGATTTCATATTTTGCGCGATTTGTCTCCTTTACAGAGAAAAGCATAAATATATTTCATTCTTTCGAGTGGAAATCAAATCCACAATCTACGCGTTTACTATAAGATTGCCTCAACGTATGTTTCATTAAACATTAAATTAATGTCAAAATTTAAATGAGGACATTTTTTTATTTAACTAAGATAAGTAATATAAGCAATTTGATATTTTGGTTTCTTAAAATTCGTTGTGGGTTTGATTGATTCCCAGCCTATTTTGCCAAATAAACATTAAAACCGGCGTTGATTATCGCCACTCAAAGCCTTAAAAATACACAAAGCCTCAAAGCAAAATAGGGAACGATGTGTCTTAAGATCGCCAAAAAAGAGCTTCCTGAGTATTTACACTTACTTGACTTAACCTTATGAGACCCATAAAAATTTCTACATATATAAACATATTATCAATATAATACAAAAATTACCCTTACAATCAGACGAGATTGTGCTATTATCGTGTCTTTATTACTAGTATTAATTAAGAAAATTATTAACTAGACAAAGTTTATTTAAGCTTTAGCATAGATATTTACTTGTTTGAGTGGAAATTATATTTTAATTTTATTCATTGTTATTAATATACATATTAATCGATATTTTCAAAAATAACTCAATATATAAGTTAACTTCATAGTGTACAAAGTATTAGATGGTTGAACCCAGTACCTATCGAAATTTTATTTGTGCAGACTTCAGGACGTAAAATGCAAAACAACGTTTTAACATTTCCCATAGAAATTTTAAGAAGGCATTTTTTAGTATTTATCTACAACCTAACCCAAAAACACGCCAAATTTTAACTTTTAATCAATAAACAAAAAAAGTCAATCATTCAGAAAAGACCTTAATATTGAGCAACAGTTAATAATTCTTGGATTGCTTATTAATATAAATTTTGACGATTTTTCTCAAAAATATAGTAGTATAAAAAGCTACATATTACACATAAGTACCTCAAAAGTAGCTTATTTGTCCTAAAAACGACGATTATTACAAGAAAAAAATTGAAACCATTTCTCTTTTGCACGTTTTAGGTTCCCAAAAAATTTTTCTATTGTGTGTTAGGTTACACAAAAAGGTAACAATCCGTCATTATCCGGAGTCAGGGCTGACGCGTGCGCCGAACCGGAAATAAGGCCGCAGCTCAAGACTTTGAAAAGCTTTAGAGTACTTGCTTGTTAGGGCTATGGGATAAGCGATTATTATATTTTTATTTTGTGCATAATTTTTGGAAATATAATGGAGATGTTTTTTTTCTACCGTGGTTACATTGTTTTTTAAATCTCTTGATAATTTTATGATACGCACAATAATATCCACAATAATATTTATATTATTAATATGATTTATATTTATGATAAATATATTGGTTATTTTTTTGAGAATATTTTGCAGAAAATCTCCCAAGAATGCTTTAATTGTTATAGCAATCTCTTAAAATGCCAAGAAACTTATCTATATATTATAAAGTTAAGTAAAAAAAACAAATAAATAGTAAAACCGATCAGAGTTATTTACAGGAAATAAAGTAACAGATCACAGATAATATATTGTTATTAAATTGCCTATAGATTGCAGATAATTATTGAGAAAAAAATGATAAAATAGTTTTATAAAACAATATTTTTTAATAGATTAGGCAAAAACATAAGATTATTTAGAAGTTATAGTGCCATTACTGTCTAAAAATTAAAGATTTCATTATCCTTTACATAAAACCTCCGGTTTCTAAGTAAATGAAGTCACTTACATCACACCGACAAAAAGAAAACAACGCAACGCTCGTCTAAAAGCCGTACCACTGCATAGTAAAATGGAAATGACAGCAGGTTCTTTGTGGTGGCACGAGCACTAAGGTGGCCTTTTGTTTTTCTAACGCGTCGTCCCCGGCCTTTACCACCGTCTCACTATCATAAAGAACCCGCGGTTGTGATATTGCACCAAATAAATCACACGAATGTACAATCTGAGTTCTTTTGTTGTCAGCTATGGCTACGTTGTGGTTTTTTTTTTAATTTTTTTTTTTGGCAAGAATGGTTTGGGTTGTTTACAGTGGCTGGAGTTGCTTCATATTTTAATTTATACCTCTGTACTGATTACTTGTGGTGTCCGAGACTTTGTGTCGACACTTTCTGGAAGTTTTTTTTATTGCTTTGGCGTTGCCTTTAGATCAGGATTGCTTTGAGGTGTGTTTGTTATATTAATAAGTTCTTTAATGAGTATAAGCGGTTACTTTGTTTCCATAATAATATATTGCTTATTTCATTAGATTGTTTTCTCAAAGATGATTTTTATGATTAAGTTTTTGATAAGATATATTTTTTTATTGTCACAATATAATAAGCATGCGACTGTAAACGCGACTGGTTGTAGATTCGATTCCTACTTTTTAATTTCCTCGTTGTGGTAACAATTGCATTGAGTGCCATCACTTAATATGAAACACTTGTACTCCGGCGGTAGTGAGGATTTTAGAAATAAAGTACCTTAATGGGATCTAAGGATTTAAGTTTCCTCTTCCTACCCTACTATAAGTGGGACTCAGCTAAAAAGCTAAAAAAATAATATACGTAACTATTTGTTTGAATCTCCGAAATTATTGGATGAACTGAACAATTATTTTTAGTAAGAAATTATATTTAAACCTCACGTTAATCAGTTCCACCCTCAATGTAACCCTCTTCTCTCCTGTTCCTGGTCAGAGTTATCTCGAGCACTAATAATATTAAATATCTTATAACATCTTTACTTTTATATCGTCTAGTATTAGTCGGTACCAGGTGAAAGCCAATAAAGTTCGAAGTTTGCTCGATACAACCAAGTATGGTTCCGGAGTGAATGTAAAGACATTGGTTGAATGAAACAAAATAACAGTAACATGGAACTATCGTGCGCCTGCAGACAACCAGTTCATTTTATTTTAGCAAAACAAATGGATTGGATACGGGCCCGACCGGAAGTTTTACAATTTTATTTGAGTTTACTTTTGTATTCGCAAATTAAATATTATTTTGTTTTCACTTCTCTCCATATTTCACATATGTGCAGAGAGAATTAAGTCTTAAGAGTAGCTTGAAAGATGGGACTTCCCATCTTTCAATATAATTTTCGCAATATTACGTGTTGAGTGGTGGAACTCAGCACCGGCCTGTCTCAGAGAAAAGAAGAAAAAATATTTAAAAAGTTAAATTTGCAAGCCCAGCGAGAGTCCTAGAATGTGCATCCATGTATTTCGAAATCTGGTACATTTACATATCGATCATAGGGTTGCGTTAGAATTGTAAATGTATGTGATATGAATACACATCAAATATTTATGGTTGCCTTCCAAAATGCATGGGAACAAAAACAGGCGTCACTCGCGCACGTGACCAGAATGTACGCAGCCTCGATACTCGCCACTATTCTGTGAGGCAATTACCAAATCGATGTCACTTTTGTTTTTTTTTTTAGCTTTAACTGTATCCTGCATGTAACGGTGTAGGCGAAGGTAGCTGCGTGTTGAGTGGCAGAACTCAACTTCACGATTTTATAGTTACAGGATCGAGATAATAAAAAAAAGACATTTTCCTTATTGAGAATCGAAACCACAACTACCATATTGTAGTTTTGATTTGAAAAAAGCAAAGCACGGTGTATTTTAACGATATTATAAAAAAATTATAAATACTTTATAAATGTTAAGAAAAAAAAAGGTTTTTCCATAAAGACAAATTAATCTTTTTAATATTAAAAATGTTTTAGGAAGCACTTCAAAAGTTGAATATATCAGTACTCAAATCCACACCTCTTGAAAACCGTCTAAATTAAATGCCTTACTCCGGCCACTACGTTCTCATCAAAATCAATTTATTTCTATTTTTTTTTTAAATATTTGACAAATAAATCCAACTGCGCAAACTTTATCGTAAAATACTCGATTTGTTTACTCAATAGTTCGGTACAAAAAATAGCTAAACTAAACACAATTCTGCCATCCGTGTATGCACTTAAATATTATTTCAGCTTCGAGATATGCAGTATGAGATGCAGTATCAATTATCTATATAATACCAACACTAATCAAATCAAATTTTCAAACCAATATTTGAACTTTAACTAGAAAATTACATTGTACGGGTTAATACATATATATTTGATCATGCCTAGCGAAGCTGAAAATTTACAAATACTTTAAAATCTTCTATGATGATTAAGATGAACTACGATCTAGCTCTAGCTAAACCGATTTATTAAAATGATAAAATAAAATTAAAGTGGCATACGATCACGCCTATCCTTTAAACATAAGTAATTACGTTCAAATATAATACGTGTAAGTAAGTTGTTTTTTTAATAGTTGGCAATTTTTTTAATAATTTGTACATAATATTTTCAGTGAGGAATTTGTATGAGGTACAAAAATAATACTTTTAGTTTTTTTTTCATTCTGTATTTCGTCTAGCAGGGTAGAAAGAGGGAAACTAGTGGCAAGAGTAAAGACACTTTTTTCCACACTTTCCGCAAAGTTTTCAAGACATAGTACGTTAAATGGTGGAGCTCAAAGCTATGCTTTATCTTCCTCTTGCCAGAGCAAGGAAATAATTAATTCTCTCGATTGGGAATCGAATCCACAACAATTGCATTATTATATATAATTGAACACGGACAAACTCACAGTTTTATCTTCTCTACATTTTACTAGCTTTAACTCCATAAAATACAGATTCCTTAAAACTAAAAGAAACTATGAAAATGCACTTCAGGTGCATCTTTACAAAAAGCATTCGAATTGAAGAGAACGCGAGCAATCCTCGAGATAGCTGAGATTCTTAAAAAATATTAAACTTTGAAAGCCCTCGGACAAATATGGCTGTTGAAATATCTTAAAATTGCAGCATCTTTCATTTTTCGCTTAAGCATAGTGACTGTTGCCTTTATTGCACTTATTTTGAATTAAAATTAAAAAAAAAACCAATAAAATTATTGTTGTCGTCTTTTACTGTATTTCTATGCTGTATTCAGCATACAGCAGAGTAGGCAGAGAGAACCTTGTGTTATGACACTCTGAACACTCTGCACTTACATTAGAACTAGAAATACTTAAAAAAAAAAAATTAAGAAACTGTAGATTGCAGGTTCATCTTCAACATAAAATATTTTGTAGTTGAGTCTACTATTTTGTTCTCATTGACTCATACACGACACTCTCTGAGTACCCGAAGCAACTCTGCATAAAAGTACATTACAGCGAAATCATTAAAATGATAGATGTATGAAGAATAAAATGATACATCATATCTATGTTAAGATAATCAACATATACTTCCTCGATAGTTAAAATTGAAAAAAATATTTTTATATACTATTCAATATAAAAATATTTTTTCAATTTTAAAAAGTAGTTGCTTAGATTAGCGCGTTCAACCAAGCACACTCTTGCAACTTTATACCATTAGTAATAAGGATTTGTTAGTAGTCTTCACCTAGCAAGAAGTACTATAATATTTATAGATATTTTTTTTTGCTTCGTGCTGTAATCCGTATATAGTAGAGTAGGCATAGGGAACCCGGGCAACTAGTGTTAGGAATTTAATGGAGTTACTTCATTCTCATTATATCACTTCTGTTCACTATTTTGCACTGAATTTTTGAAATTCACAAGTGATAGAACTTAACGTCGTCAAATCAAATATTTCATTTTCTTGACGTGGCATTGAACCCACGACCTGTCGCGCTTACAGTACGATTACGATTTAGAAAATTTATAAAAAATTAAACGTATTGGGATTTTAACCCACGCCTCAACTAAGTGATTAATTCATTAATATTTTTCTATTTCTATTTATATAATTTAGCTTTACTTGCGAGTAATCAACGTAATTTGATTGTGTCAGATTTTTATTAACCGACTTGTAAAAGGAGGAGGTTGTCAATTCGACTGATTTTTTTTATGTTAGTTACCTCAGAAGTAGAGAAATGCACGAATATCACAGTATCACGTCAACCGATTTCGATGATTCGGTAAAACAACAAGGATAGTTTGATGAACGTTTGGTAAGTAAATATATATATATATATATATATATATATATATATAGAGAGAAATAGAGAGAGAGAGAGATATGGTGATAATAAGTAATGATGTTGGCAAAGTCGAACTTTAATAAATGTCGCAATGTGAATCGTCATAAGGTGACGCATTAACGTCGTATGTGAGGAGAGGTGATATTGTAACGTATGCTAAGTTGGGTAGGCGGTGTGAGCGGGGGGCAATTATATTTTTAATATACATTTTTTAAGTACGCGATTTATTGTAACTTTGTAGTTGCGTAGTTTATATATGTATATTTTTTCTTATATGCCTGCTGCAGATACAGTAGAGTACTAGTTTCTAGTCTGTTCTTGCATGTGAGGTTTAGGTACTCTATAATTTAATTTCAAAATTATAATTACAAATTAGAAGTGAAAAATAGTTGCTAATATATTTTTGTTTTATTCGTTTTTAGCTTCACTGTATCCCACATATAACTGGGTAGCATTGGAGAATAGTCTCCGTTTCCTCTACTCTCACCCGGTGACACTGTCAAGACCAGTCTCGGTCAACAGCAATAAAGTCCATTTAAAAAAAAAACCTCCATTCCCCACGTACGGAAAATTTTCGAAACATTAAGTGTTTAATGGCAGAAATCATCATCGCGCTTCGTCGCATGACAAAGTGTCTCTGGGAGCATTCCCAGAGCGAGTAATTAAAAATATTCCATTCCTCTGACTGAAAGTAAATCCACAAAATCCACAGTACATAAAAATATAAATTCGTATGTTATATTCAGTATAAATATCATACGTGAAATTTCCAATACTCAAATATAATTATCATAAAATGCTACTAAATAACGCTAGTACTAGCACCGCACAAAGGTAGTAAAAGTTTCCGCCGCGAGCGAAGTTTGCACGTGTCAATCTTATCTCGCTAAGCCCTGCTATTCGTTTATGTTGCATCTTCAATGAATATCGCTGTAATTTTAACTATTTTATGTAGGTATGTATTATATTAATAGAGCAGTTTCACGCTTTAACCTGCATAGTAGTAACTAACAGACAACGCGTGATGGCACAACGAAAAAAATCCTCGAAATGGGAATTGAACTTAAAACCATCTTTGCCTACATTCATACGTAATTCTATTATGATTTTTTTTAATGTTCAAAAAACAAATCGTAATTTAATTGCAGTAGCACAAGTATAACGTGTTCAAATAATCGGTTGGTGGTGGATTACTTATTTCTTTTGATGTATATATATATAATAATAATAAACACATGAAATATAATATCAAAAAGTTGCCAGAAAATATATACAAATTTTGCTTGAGATAATAAAAATAAAACCACCCACTCTACAATATTTCAATAGCGAGCAGAAGATTAATACAAAGTGAATTGTCACAACATTCTTTCATTTTATCCACTTTGAGCAGTTTTCTTTTGATAATAAACTAAATTGTACCTCAACCCTTTACAAGCAGAAAAAAAGAAAAACAAGGAAATAGTATCATATATCCGAGTATCTCTCTGATTTATAAGTACACTCGCGACAAATCACGGCGATACTTTAAGAGAATGCAGGTTCTTGGCTGCCCATTGAACGGACAGGACAGACATACATTACTCTAGCCATAAAACATAGGGAGAGATACCAAATAAATCTCCTCGAGCGGTGGCTATTAGAATAATTTATAGTTATAAGTGGTCATTTCGTAAAGCTAATTCGTTAAGTAGAAATGTTATGGAGAAATTGAAATGAAAGAAGCGATTGTATGGTTTTTTTATGATTTACTTTTCCAAATAGTATTATTAATATTTTTTGATAAAAACAAAGTGGGACCATTGTGGGGAGTTTGTTTCCCATTTGGTAAAAAATATTTTGAATAATCAGATTAGCGCGTGAAACAGGAGAACTTGAGGTCATTTTTAACTTTTTTTTAAGTTGTTATTTCAGACTTAGCAAAGATTTTATTAGTATGAATTTTATAAGTTTCTTAAAAAGTACCTTGTGCAGGAACACAAGCGTGGGGCCCAAGAGTGTGACTGTGAACACGACAGGTTACAGGTTCAATTTGCATTCGAGGAAAAAAAGTATTTTAGATTTTTATTCTCTCGCTCTGGTAAAGTTGGCAAAGCGCGGCGCGGTGGAGGAACTGAAGGGGCTTAATGAGAACAGAGTTTCTAAGCACTAAGTTATAAAATATTAATATAGATAGGGGTAAGATATTATATTTATTTACTCAAAAAGTCATTAAGCATTGTGCTTTTGTTAGTTCACGCCATCCATTCCTACAGCACAATCATACACTAAAAGAAAGCAAATATAGAAAAAAAACATCACGCTTCCATTTAAAACTCAATTTAACTCCCATCAAAACTCACAACTTGCGCAGCTCCATCTAACAATCTAAAATAACACATAATAAAACTAAAATTGCCTTCACCTTAAAAGCGACTGAAATCTAACATAATAACCACTTAGCGATACTTTCTAAGATAATTTCCATCCAACGTTACTTGGGGGAGCCAACAAAAGTGTCGCATTTGGACAATGGCTTAGGCTCTCAGAGTACTATAAATTTTGCAATAATGGCCCTATTCGGTACCGCTATTGAAAGTTCTCACTGATATACTATCCCTTAATCGATTTAAGCGTGCAATTCTGTAATGGTTGTAGGGTGTTGCTTCGTTTATTATCGCTTTGAAGTTTATTCTTTAGCTTCACGCTGTATCCTGTAGCTAGCTGGATAGGCGGGGGGAAGTGTTGAGAGTTGAGACACTACGTTACTACTCTCCGTTAGTTTTAGTGACAGGGGATGTTGTAATTTTCATACACTAGTAACAACTTATTTATGTTGTTAGCATACATGTAGTACTTAAGGATTCGCATCTCATCCTTTCGAGTTTGTTTGTTCATCGGCGGTAATCAACACTGACAGACAAGAACAACACAACAGTATACCAGAGTGGGAAAAAGAGAATAGTTCATTAACACTAACTTCCACCTGTTTAGCCTGATATACTATACTTACTATAGGATAAAGAGTGAAGCTGCTAAAAAAAGTATTCATATATTTTTTCTTCATTGTTTACAAAGAAAACAATATTTAAAAATAATACAAATAAAACGTATGTACATATTATGTACATTGTAGATTTTTATTTTGGAATGTAGAGAAAATACGAACGCAGAGTGCATTTCCTGTTTGCAAGCAACACTGAAAATGCGGGCCGAGTATGTGTGTATTGTATATTTAGAATACATGAGGGTTTGTTTTTTCATATATATATATATATATATATATATATATATATATATATTTATAGAACTCATGTGTTTTAATATTATTACGAAAGAAATTGATATAATAATAAAAGAAATAAATAAAGTGGAGCAGGGGAAAAGTGCATCTTCTTATAGAAGAATACAGCTGTACTTTTTGTCCCACATAAAACAGATTAGTGAAAAATATCCTAGTCTTGAGACACTCTGTCCTGCATTCCACCTGAATGGCGAATCTCACGCTGTACTTTATATAATTATAACGATTAAATTAAAATCAATTAATTCTCATCAAGGCTTAAACATACAACCACTGTAGTCGTAACTACAAGCGTGGTTAATGGCTACTAATAATGGCTACGACTCTATCTTTAGATACCAAAGATTATTAACAAAGAAATAGAAATACGATTTTAAACTAAAATTATACTCAATAATTTAGTCAAAATATTTTTTTTAATATATTTTCTAGAAACAAAATGACCAAAGCTTAAAATGAAAACTTTGTGCTTACAAATAAATATAAAATAAACATCAAAATGTAAAGTCTTGCAGCATTTCATTCGAAAACTTCAAGTCTCGAACTGTGACTAAACGTACTGCGGAAGTGCTCGCCGAGTTTTAATGAAGTTGTATCGAAAGCAAAGAAACTAAGTCTATATGCACAGTGACGGGGAGATATGTTGCAATTTTTTGTAAGTGAATTTTCAGTAATATTATTATTTTACAAAAAAAAAAATGCCAAACTCATTGAGGCAATAAAAGAGATCTTTGAGGTAAGAGTGAGACAGAGAGAGATCTCCGTTGATCTACGAAAATACAGTATCGAGGATACTTCTGTTCTCTTCTCTTCTATCACGTAAAAAGATGAGGTGAAAGTTATGCAGAGAGCATAGTGTTAACTGCTCCATTCTCTCTGACTGCTATGCTGGAAATAAACTGTACTGCTAAAAATATAACAAATTTAGTTATGCTTTCTATAAGGATGATCTTAGTTTATCAGTGTTATATTATTGAAGAATCAATTTTCTGTCTGATTGGAGCAAATATTTATACTATCTATACTAATAGGCGTATGATACGATTTATATCGATACTTAGTATAGTGCAACTTTGCCATTTTTATAATATAACAACAAACAGCATTTATATTTTATACGAATATTATAAAGTAGTATACTGGTTTAGTTAGAAACTACTGGTTTTAAATGAAAAATATATAATTTTTGGGCATTAAAAACAAAATTTACAATTGTTTATATGGCCATGGAAGGAACAATGCAAATAAAACTAATTAACACTATTTGGGAAGAGTTTAGTATTAGCGTTTTTAGGTGGCGCAAGTTCGATGTTAGTTAGGAAGCGATAGGAAGAAATATATTCTGTCTCTGGATGCCTTACTTATATTTTTTACAATATTTCATGCATTTTCGATTGTTATAATAATGATGAGGCCAGTTTCGGCACAGGGTCACAAGGGGCAGGATTTGGTGGGTAGTTCCATTTAACGAAATTAAATATTAAATATTATTATTTTTTTGTTTTGGTAACGACGCAAATAACGGCGTTGAATTTCGCAACTCAACACGCACTGCCTCCAGAAATCGGCTGAAAGGGGTGAACAGAAGTGTCTTAGTGATAACGGAGTGTCTTAACTCTAGTTGCCCAGATTGTGTCTAACTATTCTTCTATTTGAATTATTGTAAAATTTTATTTTTAAACGTAAAAGTACAAACTTTTAAAAGTACAAACTCAAAAATTGTTCGTATGATATTTAATTTTTTCAAAGACAAAATTGTCGCACACTGCAAAACTGTGAACAAGACTTTACTGTGAGCGACCTAAACTATAAACAAGGGGTATCTTAATGGTCTTTGAGGCCGAATAGTTTTTTGTTCAGCAACAACGACTTTACGAGCAACGCCCGATGCTTTATCACTCACATCCAATTTAAATTACTTTCGCAATACTTAGGGGCGTAACGGATAAACAGATAAACTAGATTTATATTTATTTTGTTTTGTACTCGTAAATTAATTTACTGTTTCTTTCTAATTTGGCACAAAACAAAATTAAAATTAAAAAATAGCATTATTATTTTAGATATTTTAAAAATGTTATTACTTACTATAGACAAATATCTATTTATAATTCTAAGTAATCTTTGGGTATAGCTAGCGGAAATGTGTAATAGCCTCTTACAGAGCTTATAACAATATACCAGACATAATATAAAGACACTGCGCCACTAAGCCACGAAATTTACTCTCACTTTGCCTTAACTATCTAACCAGATGAAAAGAGAAACACTAGGAGAATTGGGAGAAAACTGGGAAAAAAAAATGGAAATCGTGCTACGATATTATCTATTCTATCATATTAAGTGACGTAATTTGGTTTTAGACGAACAATACGGTATATTCATGAACCTTATCAATTGATAAGACACGTCGGCATAAAATCATGGCTAATCGACCGATGTACCGATAAGTGGCGACCCATTTAGTCCTAATGGCGGCGAAATTAAGTTACACTCAAATTGAAGCGCTCAACACTTACAGCTCAAGTGGCGTTTGGATCGCGGCTCGAATATTTATTATGTTTTTATTTATAGATATATAAATATATTTTATACATTGTTTTATTTCAATTTCAATTTGTCTCATGCTTAGCTTAGTGTCTAGACACTATGCATTCTCTGATTTCAGCCCAAATTCAAGAATTAAAATTTTGTTCTGGTCAAACACAGTATAAGCTTTACTTGACTTATCACTAAAATGAAGCAAAAGTAATAAGCGAAATGACCCACCACTACGTTCTCACTAAGCACAAAAATAAAAATAAAATAAAACCACTGCATTAAGCGTCACATATACCGTGCTAAATTAATTGATAAAAAATATATGATAACAACTTTTCCACTTCGCGTCTATCGAAACAACCCTATTTTTAATGAAACCCTATATCAGAATGTGTAATATTTTGACGTAGTAATTTAACAGTATGTGTAATCAATATGTCAGTGTAGCTATAAAATTGCAAATAAAATCTCTCTAATAAAAAAAACAAAACTAGGTCAATCGTATAGAAGTGAAAAAGATTAATTTATTTTTAGCTAGCAAATATATCAATGTATATGTATATATAAATATTGTTATTTAATATTTTAATACTATTTCGATCTGGTGTCAAGGCAATGTGCTGCTTTGAGTTGCTGATTTTGGCGTAAATTGGAATTGCCTAAATGGGAACGGTTTGTCTTATACTATGTTCTCAGACTCCATCTGCCTATACTGCTATATGCGTATAGGCAGATGGAGGCATAATATACAGCGTGGAGTCAAAATATATATATTTTAAATTTTTAGGCAATATGTTCGTTTATATCTAACACTCGGTTGGTTTTTCACCCCATTTAGAGACGTTTTCGATTATCGGAACGTATCTCTATTATCTTAATCAGACGTACAACGAAAAATATTTTTAAACAGTATAAAGATTGGCATCAGAATTATCGTGAAAAAGACAGTGCTTTACGCCAAGACTCGACGGCGTCGAAAAAGTTGGTAGTGTCAATAATTTTTACTAATACATCTATAAAGTGATACAATAAAATGTTAATGTGTAAACTTTCGTTGTAAGCACCAAATGGGTCAAAGAACAAAGGGGTTTGTCCGTAGTTGTCCGAAATTATGGCAACATTACATAGTTGATGTTGGAAATTTTATCTTCACTTATACTATCTATACTGTATATTTTATGTGATTTCACTTCAAAATATATAAAAATATATTATTGCGTGATAAAAAGTGTTTTTATGTTTTGCTCGGTAGTTTAATATATATTTTTATTGTTACTTTTGTCTCTACCTGTAAATAGCAAAACAGGCAGGGAACCTAGTATTAAAACACTCCATTTTACACTTTAAAACTATTTTTTAGAGACATGGTGTATTCAATGGTGTTACTAGAATGGGGAACGGAAGTGTCTTAATGACAACTCAGTCTTAACATTAGGTTCCGTCTGCCTACTCTTCTACGCGCGGGATACAGCTCGAAGTTAAAAAAGAAAACAACAGAAAACATAGCTGATAAAAAATATTTACACGAAATCATTGGTTCCTACCAAAAAAATATACATACATATATCGATTCGATTAGTAATGCTAAGATTTCACATAAACAACGACGACCCTTCCAGCATTTAGTAGGATATGTCCTTAAAAGGTGGATTTAATATAGATTTGTTTTATTCAGAGAAAAGTGTTTGTTTGGAATAATTTTTACATTCGATAGTGTTGTGCTGCCTACTGTATGAAAGTGCATCTAGATTTAAATATTACTATTAGTTAAATTGGTATTTTATGGTTCTTGATTGGATTTTATTTGGAAAAAATTACAAATTTTAATTTGTCAATTTAATTCTTTATTCATATTTTTGACATTTTTTAAATATATTTTTAAAGTACACTATATCCCGCATATAGCAGGCAAAGAGAATTTAATGTAACTTCGTTCTTCACTTCCTGCCGAATTTTATTGGCATAGCATGTTGGATGTCTCAACGCCACGCTTTGCTTTATTACTGTAACATAAAATTAAAATATTAAATAATTAATAATTCCATCGAGAGGTTATTGAACTGACATCTGCACCACGACGGTCTCAACTCATTCTTCTCATTTAAAATCCCGTAAATATTTACCTAAAATCTAAAACTCTCACAACCACCACTAGACCTCGTAATAGGCAAATAAACGATTCATGGGTATCAAACATCTACACAACCCTAACTCGTTCATCAAAAACACGCGGCAACCGGAAAACCAATAACCATGTATGGCTGTTTTTATAATAACGTATCCCATCCCTATTATATGGGATTTGGCGATGATTCATTGAATTGTGTGAAAATGATATGATACCAGCGCTCTCAATGTAACGGGAATAATGTTTTATGGTATTGGGTCTATTGGGGTTTTATTTTGTGGAATTGGTTGGTTATGGTTTTTTTTATTCTTATAATATACTGGACATTACATACATTGAAGCCAGTCGTGGTGCAGGGATACAAGTGTGTGACGGTAAATGTGATAGGTTGTGGGTTTGAGTTCCATTCGAGGAAACTAAATGTTTCATATTTTTATTAAAGGCTAAGAATATTATTAAGGATATAAATAACGATTGTACATGGCAATATTAATAATTATTTTATATAATTTTATTTAAAAAAATATCCAATATTTTTACAACAACGTGTGTAAGTAAATACTTTTGGAGAGGATTTCTTTATGTATAACTATAAAGGCACTTATTAATCTCCAACCCGACATCTCATTTGGTACCTTATAAATTATAAGACAGAGGTTCTGGTATTCGCATAAAAGAAAGGACAGACTGCAAGATCAGTGTGAATTATAAGATATTACAAATAACAAGTAAATAAAATGGTATATTTGGGAAGTATGTTCAGAAGAAATGGAAGATACGAGATAGATGTAGAAAGCCGTATTGCTGCCGGTAACAGGGTTAATGGTGCCTTAGCTGCATTGCAGTGTTGGTACCGACGCTGTATACGGCAGTAAAACGTGGCTATTACAGATGAAGAATGAAACCAAGATGAATGCTCTGAAGATGCGATCTTTTCGTTGGATGAGCGGAGTCAGTCAGTGGGATAGCTGAAAATCGCGAATCCGCAGTTTCGCACGTTGAGTATGAAGAATGTTCAGCTGGTTTGGGCTCATCGAACGAATGCATGATGAAAGAATGGCAAAATTGATTTATAATGGAAAAGTGAGCGGTAAGGGAGAAAAGAGGTTGACCGTCGAAAACACAGTATCAAATATACTGGAGGAAGGTCATATAAAAAACATGATGACGCTCCGGAGGGCATGTATGAAGAGGTTGATGGCAGTGAATGGGGCGAAAGAGGTATGCAGAGACTGTAGCGTTTAGCACTACGTTCTCTCTGGCTACCCCGCTAGGGATAGAGCGTGAGGCTAAGTTATAAAATATAAACATGCATCCGAATAGAAATAGAAATCACAACCTTTTTCCGTTTATTTGTTATTTCCAATTTATTTACCATAATACAGCATAACTGCTTTACTTTACATTTTACTCGACTAAAACATAATATTTACTAAATAACTCGGAACAGCTGAACTATACACTTAGCATATCTGAGAATCACACAGCAAGCGAATTCCTTTAAACAAAATGATGAAAGAAATAAAAATTCTTATTTAAGGTATTCCTTTTGAGGTATTTTCGAGCTCGAGTCTAAGTAAATCTGAAGAATGGAGCTCATTTCAAATATTAAAAAGCGGCTCTAGAGTTATTCGCTGAGGAAACAAGTAAGGGAACCAACTTTCCTACGACAGTCTAGGTTTCCACTAAATCTCTATATTAAATGTTTTCAAACTTTACTTTCCGATCGTTTTCTTTGAGTTAAGGAAAGAGAAACTCTGAACCACTGATTTATTTTCAAGTTCCGTTATAATATTATTGTCCATAAAAAAATTTGGTCGTAGCGCAGGGGCACAACGGAGTTTCTTAAAACTACCCTCTTAGGTTTTTGCCTAAATTTCTCGTTTTAATAATAAAAAAGGAGTAAAGTTGATATTATTGTCTGACTAGAAAGTTGCTTTGACAAATACTCAAAATAGTACCTTAACAACGTGAAATAAAAATAATCTACAATTGTTAATAAACGCGAAAATGGCAAAACACAAATTTGTCTTTAAGAAAGTTAATAAAAAATACACGACCCCATGGAAAAGTTCATCTTTTCTATAACTTTTCCCCGCAATAATGCCCATAATCTTTGTAACTTTTAATAGGGCATCCCAAATTTGATGGCCATTATTCAAAAAAATATAAGTGTCCTTACTTGCCTCACTCGGAGTTCGTTTCGATTATGTGACCAAAGTTAAAGTTTTATGCTCCAGGGACTTCGTTAAGTTAGTGTGTTTCTTTTTTTTGTTAGGAACTATTTGGGTAATCCAATTGTTTTATTACCGTTCGCCCCAATTTTGTCTGAATGTGTTTCGTCTAGTTTTTGTGTTTAAATTGTTTTCAAGGTTTCAGTTCTTATTTCTGAAATTATAAAGTTGACTAACAGACTGTTGTTGGACAGTGTCTTGAAAGATGGAAGGAGCGTGAAAATAGTGTCTTAGCACTAATTTCTCTTACTCAAATTTATTGTACGCGGGATACATAGTGATGTTAAAAACAAAGGAAGAAATATATTTTAATCGATACTCTCAAATATTCAATGTTAACCTCTCTCACTAAACCACGCGCACATGCCTCTAATATACAAAATGTCACTGAACATCACCACATAAGAGCCTAACGATTACTCGTTGCAGGTACTCGTGTAATCGAGTACAACATAAATAAAAGAACCTCGAGGGAAATATAATGGGAGGCAAAGTTGACATGTGACAGGCTTAAGACACTTGACCCCGCTGTAATAACGCTTAGACTGGCTACCTACTAAATATATTGCGTTATATAGCTTTAGTATTTATTATATTATTGTTTTTAAATATATATCTTGAAATAACAAGAAAGGAGGTTTACTTTTTTTTTTGTTTGTCGAAAAAGAGACTGTCAAGGCACAGCAGTACACCTATGGAATGTATATTATTTTCATTAGTCAATTTGATAAAAGACGAAGTGCAGTGTCCGTTTCCGTCATTACACATGCAATGTCTCAAAAATTAAGGGACGTGTATGCTACCTGGATAATTACGTAGGAAACGATAGGTTAATTACGTAGGGAACGCGTATGTACCTGGATACGTCGTGAAAGTAAAAGAACGTATAAAGAACCTAGTAATGAACTCTCTGTTAGACAATTGCTTAAACATAATATACTTGAGTGGTATAATTAAATTTTAAACACATTGTCTCAATTAAATCAGCTTCACGCTGTATCATGTAGGCAGAGGGAACCTAGTGTTAAGAGTGTCTCTGTTCCCCATCCGCCAAGTTCCGGAGGCATTGCGTATTGAGTGGTGAAACTCAACGCCGCCCTTGTTTCTACACCAGAGCGAAGACATGAAAATATAAATGTAAATAAATAGCTCATTTCCTCGAGCGATTCCATTGAGCCCACAAACTGTCGAGGTGACTGTCACACTTTGTGCCCCTGCGCCACGACTGGCCTCAAATGTATAATTTTAATATAATTTACTATCATTACAGAAAAATTATCTTTAATTTGGTAACAACTATAAACTATAATTATTTTATTTTAATAAGAGAACTTTATGTTATAGCTTAAAAAGTATATTTAGCTACTGGAAGTTGGTCCTAGTCGCCTCCCACCCGTTTTTCCTCCCTGAAACTCGATCTCGGACGCTCCTCGATGAGTAGGAGGGAAACACGCAATATCAATCTATGAAATGGAACAGGGCTTCCATCTTCAGACGGTAATAATAGATTAGATTATAATTAACTAATATTCATACTTAATAAGCTGCCGAAATTAACTTGATGTAATTGATGTAAGAGTGAAAATGTTGTACAACTGAAAAAAAAAAATTAAATTAAATTAGCTTCACGCTATATCCCGCACACAGCAGGGTAGGCAGAGGGAACCTTGTGTTAAGACACTCCGTTCCCCACTTTCTGCCGAATTTTTAGAGGCATTGCGTGTTGAGTGGCAGAACTCAACGCCGCGCTTTGCCTTGACACCAGAGCGAAGAAATGAAAATATAAATTTAAGTAAATATTTCATCTCCTCGAGTGGGGATCGAACCCACAACCAGTCGGTTTTACAGTCACACTTTGTACCACTGCGCCACGACTGGCCTCATATATAACAAACAACACACATGGTTATACAACTGTTGTATGTATATATACATTTAAGTTTAATTTGTAATAGATATGTTAATCTATATTTATTTACTATTATATAAAGGGGAAAGATTTATATGTGAGTATGCTTGCAGTGAATAAACTTAAAAATTACTTAAATAATTTTTAAATTTCTTTAACCATTAGAGTGTTACATCATCAGTGAGTAACATAGGCTATATTTATTATTAGAAAAATTGAGGAATCCCTACTAAAACTTCAATAATGTAACACAAGGAGTAAAAAGATTGGGATAAAATGTATTTCATCGCATGCGCTACAGAAACTGTGAAGTTTATACAAAATGAAAAGACATATCCATATTTACAAAAAATCTCGCGAAACCACATGTCTCACTGCTGGAATTTTGACAATCCAACTAACCATACAACTTTTTTACAGTCAAATGTCGACTATGATCATATCCTGTTATTCATAGCTTATTATAAATTCTTATCCAAATACACAACTTTGTATCTAACACTGTTTCAATATACGTAGTCTACTCTTTGAAATATCAAAATCGAACATTCCATTCAAATTCCAATCAAAAAAAAAAACAAATTCCAATCTTAACAAAATATATATTTGTCGATTAGAATCTCTAAAAATTGTATGTATCGCCTGTCCCTATATCGTTGTTAGATGTGAAAATCGTCGAGTTTACGGGAGAGCATCTCAAAGCTTAAAATGCTTTTTTTTGTATATAATACGTGGTTGACGAAAATTTACAGAGCTTTAATATTTAAAGCTGTAGATTATTTATTATTATGTGGTCACTTGCAAATAAAATATTCAATGTTTATATCTCCTCGCTCTGGTAACGAAGTAAGTCGCGGCGTTGAGTTCCGCTACTCGAAACACTCCAGAATTCTACTTAATTATTTCTTTCGGAAGTGTCTTAGGTTGTACTGTTATATTTCCAAAACAATCAAAAAATCTCATAAAAATTACGTTAACGTAACCCAAGGTACTAAGACTTTCAAATTCACAGTCTTTATAAATACACTACAGATATGTATAAAAAAGACGAGGACGACGAACGCAAGTTACTATTAAAATAAGTATCAATAATTAATCGTGCTTATGATACGTGTATTAATCGTATTAAACTTATGTAGTATTAGTTGAATAGTAATCAAAATCTCTGAGCGTGGCAGCGAGTGTGTTTTTGAAGGAATATTAACGTTGGAGACCCACTACCTTTAATAAATTCGTTAGAGTTACGTCGAGATAAAATGCGTAGTTAAACACCGCCATTCAATATAAAATGAAACAACCCACCGGACGAATGAGCTCACCACCATATTATTTATATCTCTTTTAAAAATAAAACCACTAGTGTAATGTACCATGAATTCCCACTGACATTTTTATAGCATTTTTATATCTGCAAAGCGCTGGTAATCCAATTTTGTGAAAAATGTGATTTTTTAAAAAGCATACCCGTTATGTATTTAAATTTAACTAAGTGTCGTACATCGCGTCCGATTTTGTAGCTTTGTCCCGCGCTTTGTGACGCTTTTGTACTTCAACTATAATCAAATGTGTGTAATATACATACAGTGAATATAAAAAAATTGGACAACGTTGTTAAATGTGTTTCATTTTTCATCAAAAACTAGTTGTACTCCCAATTTTTTTCGTTCCATACAAAATACCAGATTTTCATAGTCCCGTAGGAATTACGGGAACCTCTCTCTTAGCCCTACACTTACATAGAAATCTAAGATACAAATTGTTTGTCAGTTACTCGGTAACGGAAAATATATCATTTACATATACTAGTGCCAAACTGCAATATCGCTTTCGTGAACTGTAAAATGTAAATGTTAAGATTTATAGACATTATCTTTTATTTGCCTCAGTGATATAAAGACTCTGACGAAATATTAAAATTATACAATTTTTTTGTAACAATAAAAAAAATGCTTTTGCTGTAAATTATTTCAAATAATCAAACTGATAAAGGCGTTGAGTTCCATCACTCAACACGCATTATCATGAACGCAGAGAAAACACTAGATTTTTTGTAGAGACCATAGCGTTTAGCGCTCCGTTTTCCCTGACTACCCCGCGAGGGATAAAGCGTGAAGCTAGTTAGTTAGTTCGTGGCACTAGATTTTCACAGTTCACTCATTTAATATGCGCAAAAAAGTCTTAAAACTTGAAGATATTTTTATTGTATTATTGATCAGATCTTTAGAAACAGTTTTAATTCAAAAAAATAAATCTCATTATAAAATTTAAAAATAATATACGATGGCAACCGTTAAAGAAAATCCCGATGATATCGTCATTGCGCTGAAGAGTTACCATAACTTTAATTTTTTAGTATCATAGTAAAATTTTAACCGCCGCTCGGATTTAATTTACTTGCGAAAATACTGTTATGGAAAATGTTGAAAATATTCAGCTTAACTAGACTGTTTATATTTCTTATACTAGTCGTCGCCCACAACTTTGTTTAATTGAATTTAAAAGTGAAAAAGACAAATATCTAATGTTCCTGTAAAAAATTAGAGAAATCTTCTTTCAGTGTACCCCTATACTGTGTAACTTGCCTATATATGCAAAATTAAAGCAAAGCTGATGCTGCAAAAAAGTAAATGCTGATGCTTAATTAGGTTTCAAATTATTATTTTTCAAGTGTTAAGTATGGTGATGATATCCACCAATATCACCTTTATCATTTGAAAAAAAAAATTGAAAACTTTCTATATGGTTTATCATTTTAAATATAGTTAGAGGTTTTTACCATATTGATAAATTTAAATTGCATGCGTTTATTTGACACTTTATAAACCCGATATTATAAATGACAAAAAACTTATTATTTTGATAAATAATTTTTGATGCGCGTATTTTTCAGTTACAATATAGTACATATCGGTGTCTTTGTATAGCTTAGTTTTAAGACACTGTTTACTATCTTCGCATTTTTCAATATATTGCTTATTGAGTGATGAAATTCAACGTTACGCTTGACCTACCAGACCAAATTACACGAGGAAATGATAGTAATCTAAATATAATAATTTCCCTAAGTGGCAATCAAACCTGCAACCAACGCATTTATAGTCAGACGGAGTTCTACTGCACCTTAATTCAAAACTAGTAAATGCCACTCAAAACTTTAGAAACTATTTAAAAAAAGCTGTAATTCGCCGCTCCGCTTTTAGGTGGTAACCGTCTAATAACATTGTAAATGTTGAACAGTTTCCTTATTCACCACTCACCCGCTGCCGATGACGCGTGAAATTAATTTTTCGCTGATTTATTCCCAGATTACAATAGGTTTAGTCAAGTTGGCCGCCGGCTGAGTTTCTGAATAGACCTTTGAGTTCAGTACGGTGTTAATTTGACATAATGTTGGTCGCTCTCAATAAAATACGCTGTCGAGTTTATAACGTACCATTTTGGTGTTTTAGTCGTGAAATTTTGTTTTAAATATATACATTTTTTTCTGCTTTGAGTTGTATCCCAGACATAGTAGGATACACAGAGGGAACCTAGTGGAAATCTAGTGTTAAGACACTCCAATGCAAAGTAAATAAAGTGAAAATAGTATATATATATTTAATACTTTGAGTGGGAATCGATCCCACAAACAAACTTGTTAACAGTCACACACTTGTGTCCCTGAGTCAGAACTGGCCTCAATTTTAGTGTTTTATATACAAATAATAAGCTAAAAATGTTGGTTTAAAATGAAAAATAGTGGGCAATTCTAAACAATATTATCAAAGTTCATCAACACACCTATTAAAACGTATTCTAATTCTCTAATTAAGTTTTGACGTTATTATTTCATATAATTATTTAATGTAAAATCTCTAATAACTTGAAAATTAACCTAATTATCCTCGCTCGGGCGATGAAACATGAAAATTAATTACATTAGAAAAAACATTATTTCTTTAGTTTATTTGATCTTTTTATATGGCGCTAAATTAGATAGTAGTTAATTGAAACATTTTATTCGAATATTTTTTTTAGTTTTAAAAACAAAGTATAAGGCAGCCTTCTGTGTATAGCTAGCATGGTAGGCAGAGAGAACAAAGTGACTAGACCTACCGTTTTCAGTTTTACGCCCAAATTCAATTCAAATTCAAAATCGTATATGTTGAGAACTAATTGCGTTTTATCTGAAAATAATGAACAACACTCCATCCCACAATAATAAACAAGACGCCATCCCACTGTGCCTCGATTTTTTAAATACAACCAATGAAAAGGTAACTTGTGAAATATTCAGTTTTACGATGTATCCCGCATACAGCAGGGTACCGCCGAATTCAGAAGGCATTGCGGACTTCAACGCCGTGTTTTGCCTCGACACCTGAGTGAATGAATGGAAATATAAATTAAAATAAACATTAATAAAATATAATCTTTCTTGGAAGCGCAATGGTTCTGAGTTCGAACCCCACTCAGGGGAATAAGTATATTTCATTACGGCTTTCCGAAATACGAGGTGTGGCGCTCAATTTTACTTTCACAAGCCACTCAACCCGCAATTTCTCAACTATTATGCGGAAAATGGTGAACGGAGTGTCTCAACACTAGGTTCTATCATCTGCGTAAAGAGCGTGAAGCTGTTTGTTTTATTTGTTTATGATTGTTTTGAATATTTTACCATATTAGGTATATCAATACATAGTATGGGATTATATTGATGAAAACATAACTCGGTTCTCGTATTCCGCCAAAGTCATTAAGGTAGCATTAAGCCGCCATTACCCGATTATCGTTATACATTATCATAATATAAATTATTTGCCATTTTGGAAAATAATCGAAATTTTTCAATTTAAATTTTATTCGTTGATTATGGGTTTGACGTTAATTGGTTTTAATGTCCGTTGTCAGTGGCCATACGGCGCGGTGGTCATTATAATAATTAGACAGCATTTTGTTTTAATTGATTTATTTTGTTATATGTTGTTTGGTTTTTTTTTTTCAGTTTCACACTGTATCTCGCGTATTGCAGGGTGGGCGGAGTGGCTCTCCGTTTCCCACGTTCTGCTGAATTTGGGTGGAGGAACTTTTTTTATTGTTACCAGGAAATATAAAAAAAATAATTAAATTCATTCCCACGAGTGAAAATCGAACCTACACCCGTCGCGTTTACAGTCACATCCTTGTGCCATTGCGCGACGAAGGGTTGAATGTTGTTGTTCTTTATTTTCTTACAAATTAGGTTCTTTTCTTCACGCTTTATGCCGTATATAGCAGGGTTTAATACGATATAAATCTACCTAAAATATAAACAAAAAGCATTTAAACATACCACATGTGTTTAGGAACTTTTTAGACAAGCTTCGCATATATTTAAATATACATATATCGCTTAAACTAGTTACAAATAATTAAATTGAATTCGTTTACCCTTCAAATAAACTTACTTTGGGTACGATTCTCGTTACAAAACTTCCTGTATTCCGATCATTGAGAACTTTCAAGCCGGGGGTCGTTCTAACTTTTGGCTTTTCAATTTCCAAAAAAAAATGCCTAACAGAAAACCTTTAGGGTTAATTAAAGCGGTTGCAATTTGTGACGGCGCGGCGCACGGCAAACTCGATTAGGCGTAGAATTAACTGCCCCTGTATTCTATGGCTTGGAGCCGAGATCTTTTATCATTTAACATGTAAAAGTCAACGGTCAGACCTGGAATTTAAGCTGTTAAAAAACTGATGGTCTGTGAAATCGGTTTATTTTGAAAACATTTATGAAAAATTGTGAGTTGAATTACATTATTATTATCATTATTTTAAGTAGAAGGGATTAAGAAGAAGTTCATTGATTGCTATATTTTTTTGGATAAATTAAGATCTCTCTATTTACTTACCCTTTAATACTCTGAAATATATAAATATTATTGCAAAAACGCTAAATCGTTAAACACAATAAATCTTCAAACATATTATAAATCAAGTAGAAAGTACATACCGAAAATCCAGCTACCTCTCGGGGCAAACCCGATAATTGTTGACACGACACTCGACGAGCGAATTTAGTCTAGAACCGAAAAATATATGAGCCAAGCGTAAATCGCATCTACCGGTAAAATATACTTGCAAAAACGCTCACGCTGAAACGAATGGAATATAAAAATGTCAGTCTTTTTTTTTTTTTACTTTTCTAACCTATAACACTTATTTTGCAATAGTCGAAACCCGGACAAATAAAAAAGATCAAAAATCGCCGACCGGTGTGGATGGATCGCGAAATTCGGGGTTTTGAGGGCGGGATTTTAGCAAATTGGTGATAACGCCGTTTCTATGAGTTTTTAATTGACTTCGTACGTTCGAGGAGCGTGTTGACAGGTGACTCTTTTCGGGGCCCAGTGTTCGTGTGACGTGACGGAGTATTGTCTACTCGAGGTTGACTGAACGGAAAATGTGTGGAATACTCTTTGATATTTGTTTATTTTGTCCGTATTTGTGTAACTTCTTTTTATTAATTTTTTAAGATAAAACAGCTTCATACTTTGATAAGTATGAAAGTGATCCTTTAAAGCGGATGAAATCTACTGTTAGGATACAGCACTCGCCACTTTTCGTTGAATTTTCGAGGCATTATGTGTTGGGTAGCGGCGGATTTCGCCGCGTTTCGTCTACAAGAGCAGAGAAAAAAAAAATATAACCATTTCCCGAGTTGGAAATTGAACCCACAATTACCATATTCACTGTCTGCAGTAGACAATATAAAGCTGAATACGTGTTATGAAAAAAGTGGTTGGCACGTATGCTGGAAAACGCGACCGTAGTAGTAGATTTGATTTTTATGCTGGATAATGAATAATTTTTAAGTTATCGCTCTGGTAATTACATTATGCCGAGTCCCACCAAGGGTGGGAGGAAAGTGAGTGAGTAAGTTAGTGACTGAATCTTAACATAAGATTCACTCTACCCACTTTGCTATACATATGACGAAATATACATAAAAATGCTAAACAAAATGACGAAAAAAATGTATATAATTATTTCGAAAAAAAAATACCCAAAAAAATATGAAAATTATTAATAAGTAACAATGAAATCGTGTCTCATAAAGTATTACAATGTGTTTCAAAAAGTTAACCTTAAAAACCCTACAGAATTGAAATGTTAGTAATTAAATTAAAAACCGCTATAAAATCTGCTAAACTGCGAATGTTTTTCATGCAACAATGTTTGAGTTTTTCGTGGAAAAATTTTGTAGCGTATTTTGTTGCTGAGTTACAGTTTTATATAAAACGTTACAACGATACCTCTTTAGGTTTTGAGACGTATTTTTTTACCACTATGAGAGATGTAGACTTGTTTTTCATTTAAAGAGAACATAAACATAACCTAACGCAGCGCATTGGCTGATCACACCAGGAAATATGATATTATAATATCAACGTGCTAATCTCAGGAACTACTGAATTGAAAAAAGAATATATATCAGTTACTCCATTTGTCACAGGAGGTTTAAATTATATTTCTTTTGGTTTCGATGTACCCAAAATTTGTTGGGGCTTCAAATCACATTCGGGGATTTTTTTTTATTACTTAACTTACACTTCTTACGCATTCGCTTCATCCTCACGAGAATTAAAATAACTAGGATTGTAGGATCCTGTAGGATAAGTGGCCGAAGTAGCTGGAAGCGCAGGTATAGTGGGCTACAATTAAACAATTTAGGTCATGTAATAAAGTTTTACTTTGTTTCCCGCATATAGTAGGATAGGCAGAGGGAACCTCGATATTGCGGGTTGAGTGTTAAATTGTTTATTTTCTCTAATGGGAATCGAACGTACAACCTGTCGCGTTTACAGTCACAAGCTTGTCCCAGCGCCACGCCTGGCTTCTATCTAATGTATCTTTCCTACTTAAACGAGTCGTTCAATACAAAAAAAAAATCGTACCGACAGTTCTTGAGTTCAGCGCGTCCTAACAAACACACCTTTTTAATATCAGAATAGATAAACAGAATATTAATAAATCCACAAAACAAGAATAGACACAAAAACATGTGAATTATAGTAGGCGCACAGTAATGGGCAAAGTTAATCATTGGGTCGCCCCGAGGGAGCGATATGGGTTAACCCACGCCGAAGTCGACGCGACGTCCGCATAGTTTTTTCGTTGGAAACATTCAAATTTTGATGCTTAATTTCGTGTTAATAAAAGAGATAGGTTGCTAGGTTTGAAGGGTTGAAAATTATTTTCTTTTTGGTTTATTTACTTAGTTGTTCGCCGTATCCTGGTTAAAGCAAGGTAGGCGGAGAGAAACTAGCGTCAACTTAGTCAGATATTCGCAAAATATTTTTGATTTTGAGTGTTTTTTCTATTATTATAACAATTAATAAATTGTGAGATAAATTATAAATACTTTATTATCTAAACCTAGTATAAAATACAAGCGCTATAAAAACCCCACAAATTAGCTTCACGCTGCATCCCGCACACAGCAGGGTAGGCAGAGGGAACCTAGTGCTAAGACACTCCGTTCCCTACTTTCTGCCGAATTTTTGGAGGCATTGCGTGTTGAGTGGCAGAACTCAACGCCGCGATACAAGAAAATAATACCGATTACTTAATATATTCAATCAAAACCAATTTCTTGTTTTACCCAATTGTTAAACAGCACGAGCAAGACCATATAGAATATTTCTATCTATTATCATATACTTATTTTAGTACTGTTAAATATCACTAGCAACACTGTATAGAATTATTCAATTTCCTGTTGAGTAACTTTTATCTTAAGACCTATAAACAATATGTTATTCTCAATTCAATTATAGCTAATAATTAGTTCATCACACATTGATTTATATAATATATGTATAAATACATTATATAAAAGAGCAACTGTTGAGTTTCTTGCCGGTTCTTCTCTCCAGAACTGCCTTCCGAACCGGTGGTAGCTTCTTTTTGTTTATATGTTCATTCGACGATTCAAAAGTGCTCATAAGAGATTATTTGAATAAATAATATTTAGAATACTTTAATGATTGTACAAATTTAACATGTAATAGTTGCTCATTTGACAGTATGTCCAAATATATATAAATAGACGGTTTCGTTAGCCATGATCGGTCGAATAAACTAAACAGAATGTGACGCTGCTCGTTTTATTATTCCCATATTCAAACCACTACTGGAACACTTCAGAAGTGGGATGATATGGAAATATATAATAACCACGGCCCACAAATTTTGAAGTCATTTTTTTCCTTCTACCTACAATATCATTATCTGATGCGTGCCCACGTATACTCTGAAAGACGAATCTTTCTGGTCAACTCAATTTCGAGACGAAGAACTCCACCCAACAACAGAAGATCGAGCTATGACGATGGAAAGACTACGTATATCTACAACGTTGGTTGCAGGTTCAACGTGATCGAAACTATGAAAGGTTAGTAAAAATGTCATATAATACCATTGTGCCTTAAAAGATGTACACAAGAGTGGTGTGGATGGTTAAAAAGTGTTGTTTCGAGTTAACGTATACAGGAAGTTTTATCACAATTATGGATATGATATATGCCTTAATATATATAATATATGTATAATCTTCAATTTCTGGTCTTTCTACATATTTCAACAATATGTGTAAGTAGTAAACGTTGAACGTACGAAGTATACAAAAGATATTACAAATAATAGCACGTTTTTAACAAAGACAATGTAGTTGCGGAGAGGAGTATGATATTATGATTCTCTTGTATTAAGTATATATCGTAATGATGGTAGCAAACAAGTATGTATGCAAAACAAATAGATATATCAGTTCATTTAGGCGTTCTTATTAAGAATATTATTTGTACGGGAGGGTAGCTTATTAAATTATGGCGGTTTCGGAGCTAGGTTGAAATCCAAGAAGTAAAGACATTAATAGTAGACTATGTTAATACTGCAGGTACTATATAGAAGTTTCTTTTTAGAGATAACAATTGTATATCCGACACGTTACTAATTAATATCAATATTTGCTTTCTTGTTGTGGGTATTTTAAAATAAGTCGTGGCAATTACATAGGATAAAATTTATTCTAAAATGATTTTGTTTCGAATCTCGAGGGGGGGTTTGCCTAAATACGATATTGAAAATTGCACTGAAGCGTACCGACATACAGTTAAACGGACAGAAATTTTCAAACTGATTGTTTTGAGTTTTATTAATGGATGAGTGCCTCCAATAATGGATGTTTTCATAAATCGTGTACAGACGGCGATCAGTTACTAATTTTATTATAAGTAAAGATTAGTACATTAGAATTGATTTTTATTTTTTAGTACATTAGAGACTTGCAGTTCACGCGTAAGTTATATAATTAAGAGTTATATTTATTTGTCGCGCGGCGTCACGCTGCACCGGTACGATTATTTCTATATGGAATGTCGAAAAGGTTGACCTTAGTGAAGCGTTTAGTTACAGGCTAGCTTTGAGCTTCCTGTTGTATAAACAAATACTATCACACATTGTGCAATTTTACAATAAAATATTTTTGCTAATTAATTGTTATTGCCATTTATGCTGTAAGCTTACAAATGTGATATTGGAGAATCGACAACTATTTTTAATTTTTAATTTGTTAACCAATGTTTCCATGTAAGTGGCCTATGTCTTTAATGGAAAATAAAAATATCTTTTAACCTGGAGAATACTTCATAATTTCACATTAATAAAAAAAAACATCACTTATTAAAAAACCATATTATTCCATGTGACAGGTACATACAATATGTATATATAACAATTATAAACGTTCCTGATATTTAATAATACTTAAATTATATGAAAGTTTAGATATCAATATACAAAAATGGAAATATAGTTATAAAATATTTTAATTAAATTTTAGTTCTTATTTTGATTTTTGTGCAATATAAACCTATTGTAACGTCTCGTGTAACACGATCATATATCTAAGTTAAGTTCAAATCAAGGGCGACAAATATTCTTAATGTGATATCATGAGTCCTAGTTTATTTAACTAAAAACCGCCAAAACGAAAAATAATCTAATAGATAGCCAACATATTGTTGTTGACGAGAGAACACTGTAGCGGATTGTTGTTGTAAGTACATTTGGTCTATCAAGCAAACAAATAAAAAGAAATAAATATTTAATGTTCTCAAAGGTCATTGATACGGCGGCTGCTGGGAAATATTTAGTATTAGTTAGTTTATTATCAGTTAAAAAAGGGAAACTTTTAAATTTGTAAAAAAAATATACGAACGTATTTTGCTTATTCCAGTATAGTACATTTTATTACAGTACAGTTTCATGTTTAAGGACAATCTAGAACTTTAAAAGAATACATGTATAGCTATACAATGTCTTTAGTAAAGACTGAACGAGAGTTTGCCTGTCAACGGTTTACGCTATCGATCCGATCATCTACTAAACGATTGGTCATATATAGCAACGTATAGCTTACAAACACTAGAACAATTATCCGCGACTTGAACAACATCGAAACGTCATTTATTATAATTATATATAAATATATAACAATAAAATATATAACTTAATAAATATCAACAATTGTTTGAAATAATTTATGAAACTTAAATCATAAAGCATTTGCTTAAAGATTTCAATAAGACTACGACATAAATAGAATACATCAAGAAATATATATATATTAATATGTAGGTATATATAGTTATAGAGATCTATTGTTTACAGAAAGTAGTAACAACATATCTTGATAAACTGCCGTGTCGTCTGTATGAAGTCGTTGTTAGGTAGTAGTGTCAAAAAAGTTTACGAATGTAGGTAGGCGCGGGGGTGGCCGTTGTATATCTGATGAGTGAATAAAAATGATATAAGTTTTAGTTGTTTGTAAATTAAAATATACAATTAAAACAAATCTCAAATGAAGATATATACAATTTTTTATAATTAGGATGCACAGTTGATCACGGATATTTTCATCATTTCGTATGGAAAGTGAAAACGGAAGAAACTAAGTTTATTTCTTCAGTGCTTCATAAACATGAAGATCACAGATTGGAAAACATACTAAACACCAATAGCACGACGCGACACTTCCGTATGAGTTTAGTAGTTCCTTTTTTTTAAAAAAAGGAAGAATTATATCTAACTTTATTTAGTCAAGATTTGTTTCGTATAACTTATTATTGTTCCCTGTACATTATTAATTTTATTATTATATATTATTCTATGAGAGCTAAGATATATAATACTGTGTGAGCTAGTGTAGTACAATTTTATGAAAGCTAGAATACGGAACGTATGTTCTGTGAGATAAATAGCATATAATAGTGCGTGAGCTAGATTGAGTTGAAAAACGTGCTGTGTGAATTGTTGTAATATAAAAATATTTAAATACTCAGAATATCGAAGTAAATTTAAGAGGTCCATAAAATGACACCGTTTGAGTTTGTAATTCTATTATAATTGCGGACAGGTGATCCTTAAGTTTAAGTTACTGGTTATAAGTCAAAATTAATATTATTTTATATTTTGCAATAAATTTCTTCAGAATTAACATAAGTACTAGATACAGTTCAATTGTACAACTTTAGTGTGCAGTTAATATTGACTAGACATAGATACTGTTACAAAAGAGTGGTCAAGTTTATTTAATGATTATATTATAATAATAGAAAATTAATATAAATAAAACAGGATTGTAATTTAAAAACAGTGGCAATCACTTCTTAGATACGCACGAGGTTAATAATATTGTAAATAAACACATTACTAATGTATGTAATGTATGTAATGTATGTAATGTATATCATCAGGGGTTCCAAATCTTTTATTGACCAAGGACCACTTTTATATAATTTTTGTTAACAGAAACAACTATGAAGGTATAATAAAAATGAACAAATTTTAATTGCTAACTCAATAGGAGCTTACATAGAGAAAGAGACATAATAATGTTTTAGCAAAAATCTTCTGTAAATTTGTATTAATAGAATTTCTAAGTAAATATTTAATAAAATTAAATAAACGTATTTTAATGAATTAAAACATCAAAACAATTATTGTTGACTGAGGAAATAATCCAACTGTAGGCAAACGTTGTATAGGCCTTCACCGAACCAGAGGCTCCACGATCGCTCTTTTCACTCATTGCAATTTTTCAAAATTGCCCACAATGACAAACCGACTCCAATTTTGGCTGCTGCTGTTGACCACTGGTGGATCACGGATCGTTGCTCTATATCGTTCTACTGTTAGTCTAGGAAGTAAAACGCTTTAGTACTTACTAAGCTAGTATGTTATGAGCTATCCGAAAGAATTGATAGAACAACATTACGAGCTGATAAAACATATTCATGAGTTGAGTGCACTAAGTTTAGTGATAGTTGTAGAGATTATTTAATTTTGTTATAAAAAGTATCTGGCAACTCGTAACTCGTGTGTGGCACAGCTCTCTGTGGCTATAGACATATACATATAGGAGTATATGTAATAGATAATACTGTGTGTAAGATATATAGCTGTGTGCTAATAGATAATACTGTGTGATAAAATATATAGCTGTGTGCCAATAGATAATACTGTGTGTAAAATATATAGCTGTGTGCTAATAGATAATACTGTGTGTAAAATATATGGCTGTGTGCTAATAGATAATACTGTGTGTAAAATATATTGCTGTGTGCTAATAGATAATACTGTGTGTAAAATATATTGCTGTGTGCTAATAGATAATACTGTGTGTAAAATATATTGCTGTGTGCTAATAGATAATACTGTGTGTAAAATATATTCCTGTGTGCTAATAGATAATACTGTGTGATAAAATATATAGCTGTGTGCCAATAGATAATACTGTGTGTAAAATATATAGCTGTGTGCCAATAGATAATACTGTGTGTAAAATATATAGCTGTGTGCTAATAGATAATACTGTGTGTAAAATATATAGCTGTGTGCTAATAGATAATACTGTGTGTAAAATATATAGCTGTGTGCTAATAGAAAATACTGAGAGGAAAACGATAATACTGTGTGTGGTGTGTTAAAGATTAATGTGGTAAGGAAAACTGTTATAAATTGCATTTAGTCTCTATTTGAACATAAGTACCCAAAAAAATATTAACAAAATAATGCTTTCAGTTATAATATTGGTAAAAAAAAAGTTAACTTTGATGTTGATCGTGCTTATTTATTATAGGATTTTATATTCTGTGTTATCTGCCTACTCTGCTTTGTCCGGGATAGAGCGTAATGCTAAAAAAATAAAATTCTATGTGCATATTAATTCTTTTACTTTTTATTTTATGATAACAATAAATGATGCCAAAAAAAAAGGAAGTCTCTTAGCAATTCAGAAATTAACATTGTTTTGTAATAATTAAAAAAATCAGTTGAGAAAGTTGTATGAAGTATAATTTGTCCAATACAATATTACTGCTTTAAAATTTTATGTTACAGTTTGATTTACGAAAAACGGCGTATTGGTGATGATGATAGCAACGATTGCAAGACCAGCCGTGAGACAGTGTGTGCCAGACCAGCCGTGGGACACGGCTTCGCAGGATGGCCGAGTGTTAAACAGCACGAGCAAGACCATATAGAATATTTCTATCTATTATCATATACTTATGTTAGTACTGTTAAATATCACTAGCAACACTGTATAGAATTATTCAATTTCCTGTTGAGTAACTTTTATCTTAAGACCTATAAACAATATGTTATTCTCAATTCAATTATAGCTAATAATTAGTTCATCACACATTGATTTATATAATATATGTATAAATACATTATATAAAAGAGCAACTGTTGAGTTTCTTGCCGGTTCTTCTCTCCAGAACTGCCTTCCGAACCGGTGGTAGCTTCTTTTTGTTTATATGTTCATTCGACGATTCAAAAGTGCTCATAAGAGATTATTTGAATAAATAATATTTAGAATACTTTAATGATTGTACAAATTTAACATGTAATAGTTGCTCATTTGACAGTATGTCCAAATATATATAAATAGACGGTTTCGTTAGCCATGATCGGTCGAATAAACTAAACAGAATGTGACGCTGCTCGTTTTATTATTCCCATATTCAAACCACTACTGGAACACAATACATTATCGCTTAGCTTCATACTTTAACCCGTGCATATATGAGGGTAGGCAGAAAAAACCTAAATATCAACGCATTCTGTTCTCCTCTTTCAGACTGAATTCAGCGCCGCTTTTTTTTCTTAAAAATCGGGATATAAAAAAAAGTTGATCAAGTGGGTTTCAAACCCACAACGCCACAGTCACGTTAGCAATAGATAAACAAAAACAACAAAAGACCAACAAAAATCGATTTATTTCGACTAATGAGTCCTTTCACTTTTATATTCCCTTCACAAATATAATTCCACCTTACCACCTGACACTCAGCAAAAATTCAAAGCCTAAGGTCTCTATAACAAGAATATAAAACGATACACGGCTATGATACGAGGACACGAAAAGGCACTAGATGAATATTTCAAACGTTTCAAACATCAAAAGCCGGTACTGGGACGTGTGTCGGGCCTTTTATGCGATATTTTCATTTCTCCGAAACCTGATGGTGTAATTGACATAAATTGAGCGAAACGCAACTAATAATAGGCGATCTGGTGTGGGAATTTTGATGTTATTCCTTATAGATATAATATTATTTACGTTGTTGTGATATGTTTAAAAAGTCTGAGTACACGTTGTTAGTGATTCCCCGAACACCTTTAAGGATACCATTTAATGAATAATAAAAATAAAAATTATGTAATAAAAATTAGTTATAATCGTGAATAACCCAAAATCTTTTAGAGATTCATTTTAGGTAACAGTGTTAAAAATATCAAAGTTTGCATCGCATAAATTTTATATAATGCCATCAGTTTATCTAAATAAGTGAAACTCGACAATATTACATTGTGATAACTCAAAGCTCTTCCGAAGAAAAGCCAAAAGCATGTCCTATCTTCATCTCCACTATAAATGATTATTAGTTAAAATGAAAAGAAGTAACAGTAAGGGCATCGCCCCGCCCCTATACCGTGAGTTCCTACCAGACTGCGGCTGCAAGCCTTTATTAAACCCTCCGGGCCGTTTGTGTGTGATCTTTCTGAACGTACTGGTTACGCTTGTTTATATTAAAATTGTATTAGAATGGTGATTCGTGATGTTGATTGATTTGTGAGATCAATATAAGTCGTTGAATCGAACGCATTACCGCCAAGCGGCCGATATGTTAAACAGACCCCACAGTCGTGTGGTGTTTATTTTCTAAACAAATTGTTGTAATAATTTTTATATAATATATACATTTCATTTTACAATAACATTGTTAAATATTAATCGTAAATAGTGAAAGCACTTATTTTACTAGCCTCGAATACTTATATGAAAATTAAAGAAATAGTCTCACATCATTTTTAAACATAAAATATAAGTAAATATATATCAATTATAAATTAAAACTTTTCCAAACATTTTTGAACTATCCTTCACCAGACGCGTCCGCCATTTTCCCTCTCTATCTTTCCTTTTTCTTGACTCTGACGTTGACAACAGCATATTCAGCCAACATCATATTTTACAATATTAAAAAAGATAATGTTGTTATTATTTATTTAAATTTATAATACACAATGATTACATATAATTATTAAATTATGTTTAATAAATATATTTTATATCTGCGTGTTAACTACGGTATGCGTAACATATCCACTTAATATTACTTGTGAACGGAACGCGTAATTAATGAATTGAACCAAACTATTATTTATAAGATTGTATTAATCGTAAACTATAAATTAAATTATATTTAAAATATTGTTTTCTAAATTATATATATATTTTTAATTTGTTATATTATTTACCAACACATTTTAGTTCTGGTTTGGATAGTTACAACGTGGTGGTTGTACGTTCGATTTACATTGACTTTACGCGGAAAATACCACTTAGGTAGAGGGAACATCTAGTCTAATACTCCATTTTTCGGGATGTCTCATGTAGAGTGGCGCAGCACAACACCGTGCTTTGTAAGCTTGAGAGCGGAAATTAAAATAATTGAAATTCTTCCGAATCATTCAACCTGACTTACACTATGAAATATTAGGTAATAAAAAATATTTTTATTCAAAAATATATTATAGGTTTTTAGTATTTATAGTTTCGTCAATAAACATCTTTTTTGGAAATAGATCATTAATTTATACATAAACTATAATATATTGATAAATTAACGCTTTATCATCCATATCCTTTTGATGAACCAATACATATAGCGGGCAATTTTCACACGATAATCGTCGAATCGATTTATTGTTATTGGCAGGTATCGATACGTTTTATTAGCCTGGCGCAGTGTTAGTGGAGTGATTAGTGAGTCGTGAATATAGTGATAAATTGTCTATTTCACGAAATATATTTTTAGTTTTCTTTTAGTTTAGAGGCCAGTCGTGGCGCAGCGGCACAAAGTGTGACTGTAAACCGACTGGTTGTGGGTTCGATCCCCACTCGAGGAGATGAAATATTTACTTAAATTTATATTTCCATTTTCTTCGCTCTGGTGTCGAGGCTAAGCGCGGCGTTGAGTTCTGCCACTCAACACGCAATGCCTCCAGAATTCGGCAGAAAGTGGGGAACGGAGTGTCTAAAAAACACTAGGTTCCCTCTGCCTACCCTGCTGTGTGCGGGATACAGCGTGAAGCTGATTTATTTATTTTTTATTTTAGTTTCACTCTGTATCCCGCACATCATCGCAAGGTAGGCAGTGAGAAACTGGTAACTTAATTTTAAGATGCTCCTATCTAATTAAGACACTTCCGTTACCTACTTACTACTTACTAGTCAAAATATTATTATTTCTTGCGTGTATGGAAATAAGAGTAAAAGTGCCTGTGGTGCAAATGCGGGCGTGAGCTGCGTATAAATTAGTATTTTTTATGTATATATGTATTTTGTCGTCAAACGTGTCCGCACTTAGCCAAAACTGTTTGAATCTACAGTCTTAGGCGCTTATTTCCTCTTCTCCCAAAAAAAACCAATTTATCTATTTTATGGAAAAAAAATATGAAATTAAACTACTTTATAGACATGTCACAAATTTCAATCAGGTTTAGCCTTAATTTTTTTACCAAGTGACATTAAAAAAGGAGATTATCCTTTCATTTCGATATTATTCTTTTTGATTTAAATTGTATTTCAACTTAGGAAACAAAAACGGTTTAGCAGAGATATATGAGTATCCACGTATTATAATAACAGTTCTAGCTTTCACCATAAGACATAGAACATCAACAATATATCATAAATAAAACATAAGGAATGTTTCCGTTAAGTAAATAAATGAACAACGTAACACGAAAGAGCACTTACTCTACAAATCATAAATCGTGTCGTGGAAATTAGAACGTCTCTAAAGGAACACGACGGTCGTATTCTCGGTATGGGTGGTGAAGCAAGTTGAAAAAACAGCAGGAAGTGTGGAAATGAAAAATAGTTGTTACTTCATATTAAGTAGCAAGGCTTTGGCATCACTGTTAAATAGGGTAAAATAAATATTTTAATTAAATTTAAAAGCTAGAAAAAGAAAATTATTAACTGGCGACCTAAAATGTATGTTATATCACAGCTAAATAAAATAAAATCTTTAAATAAGTTGGCACCTACCTATGAGTTATTATCATGTTTACCTACACATGGTATGTTATACTGCTGTTAATCTAAATCTAATCAGTTGTATTTACGTGAAACTGAAATACACATTTACCTTCACAAATTTTCACATTTTTAATATTAACTTAATTTAACTTAGCTACACGCTTTATCCCTGGCGTGGTAGTAAGACAGAACTGAGCGCTAAACGCTACAGTCTCTACATCTTTCACCTCATCCACTATCATCAACCTCTTCAAACATGCCCATGCCCTATACTCTCTGGCTACCTCGCTATAGACGAGATGCGTGAAACTTAACAAAAAAAAACATTATAACAAAAAACAAAGGATCTCAAAAATATTCTCAAGAAAATAAAAGCACATTGTTATTGGTATATTCAAAATTCACAACAAATTGTCAAAGAGACCGGCCGTCGCCAGGCAACGGTTAATCTAGTCGCATCAAGAGAACTCAACTTTCAAGGCCCCATATTAATTATATTTGGCTCGAGCCCACGTTTAAAGAGACCTGTCGCGTGCTTTTTTTTATCTCTTGGCATTTTTTTTTTGGCCACTCGAGTTAATGAAGGTCATTTTTTTGAATTGCAAAGAACTTTGGTATTAGATTATTCTTAATGAATTAGGTTGGATGATTTTGTTTGTTTTATTATATATTTTTTTGTGTATTTTTTATTTGGGAGTAGACGTAAGTACTTGATGTTTTTTTTTTAAATACAATATTTATTTTAATATGTACTGAAATGTAATAGTCTAGAATCGAGTTTATTAGTAACACAGCAGGGTAGGCAGAGGGAACCCAGTGTAAAGACACTCCGTTTTTTTTTTTTATTATTCTTAATTATTATAATATTTAGCCTGTATCATAAGTTCTAGAATTTAATCAAATTATAACACATTCTTTTTCTACAAAAAAAAATGTTTATTATATTTTTTGTACGTTTTTTATGAACGATTCAACTCATAGGAAAAACAGCGGCCCCATAACGACATCATAAAACTCAGCTCAGTAAAGCTACAGGACAAAAAACTAACAAAAACAAAACAAATACAATAATATTCAAATTGAAGCAATTTCCACTAGCAATAATTCTTCACAACCGCATCTGCAGCCGTAGTGTATTCTAAGATTGCGAATAAATTCACCGTGAACAGCGTTAAAAGGATACATTTTTACCATATTATTTTAAACTAATTAGGACGTCGTAGTGCAGCAGTACAGCGTGTACTGACTGTAAACTCAACGGTTATAGATTCGATTTCCATTTGGGATTTTCCATGCTTATCCTAGTTGTGATAAGAAGACTCAGCGCCAGTTCAGTTTCGTCACACGTTACCGACGTAATATATTGAAAATTGGGTTAGGTGAAAAGTGGGGAACGGAGACGGTGGTGATGTGAGAAAAAAAAGCATTTCTTTAAAACAAAAATATTAATCAAATATTCTGATATTGACATAACTTAATAGCTAAGCTACTGTAATTATTATATTATTTTGTATAAGCCATAATATAATGAACCAGAATCACGGCATAATACAGAATCGACATAAGTTTTTGTATATCTCAAGCCCTTCAAAGGCATTCACCAAAACAAATCGAATACAATTTAATTGGTAAAGTTGGTGGTTAACTCCCCCAAAATTAGTGGAGAATTTCTTCGTCGTATAATAAATTAAGGAACCTCAAATTCAAACACGAAGAGGAATGCTGTAAATTTAAGGCAGCATTACTTAATTATAATTTGTAGAGCTATCGTACAATGCTGACGTAAGTTACTTCAGTCATATTAGGTAACGTTGTGAGGTCGTCGTGGCGCAGTGGCACAGTGTTTGACGCGAAGCTCGCTGGTTGTAGGTTCTCCACTCGGGGGTATTTTGAATTCCGCTACTTAACACCTCAAGGTGAGTTCCAGCCATTCAACACGTAATTTCAAAAGGTAGTCGGAAAGTTGTTTAACTTACAAACTTAACTTAGCTTCACGCTATTTACCTAGTGGAGTAGTCTATGGGAACGGAGCACCAAACTCTACGTTCTCAACATACCTCTTTCGCCTCGTCCACTGTTATCAACCTCTTCATACATACCCTACGGTGGGTCCTCATGCTTTTTACGTGACCTTCCTCTCAATTATCCGTGTTTTCGAAGGTCAACTGAGGGAAAGACCCCTACCTTTCTTACCGCTTTTGTTCAATTTGTTGCTTCACATTTAATTATATAAACACAAATATACAGAGTTTCCTCGATCGTAAGAAAACCGTAGCCAGGAACAGTTTTATAGCAGGTAACTTTTGTGTCCTTCACAATAGAGTCTTAAACCTGAATGAGCTTGGTGACGCAGAATTGTCTCGTTATACCCATCGGGGCTTTGGACTTGTCATATAAAACGTTAAATATTCAGAGAATGCTTTTTTTATACTAATAATGGATAGGTCCAGCTTTTTGAGAGACTCGGATTATGTTTTTTTTTATTCAGTACTAAAAAAAGTCATAAAATTGGTAGTATTTTGTTGAGCGTTAAAAATAAGGCCGTCGTAGTACAGTAATATGGCGTCAGCTGTAAACACGAAGGTTGCAGCTTCGATTCCTACTCCTTGGAATGAGTTAATTTTATTTGCTCATGCTGACAATAAGACTAAACGTGGTTCCACCACTTAACAGGAAAGGGAATGTCTCGAAAACTACTACTTCGAGTATATGGTATATGTGGAAGGTTCTTCATTTATAAGAATTAATTTATTTATTTAACAAAAAAAATCAGCTTCAAACTGTATCGTCGCACTTTGCCTCGACACCAGAGCTAAGAAATAAATATATAACTTATTTAATAATTAAATTAAATCGAATACGTATACAACTTAGTTACAATCGATTCATAATTTAATTTGATAGATCACCAGTATTAGTTATGTATATATATGACATATTCACATAAAACTCAACAAACTTTAATGAATTCACTACATTCTTAACAATTACCGTCGATATTGGAAATATCTCTACAGCAGAATTTCATTTTAAATAGAATTGAATAATATTCATATCTACTCTACATACAAAATCCAACATCATCTTGAATTTCAACGAAGACATTTTAAAATTTCGCTCAAATAATACGAACATTATGGTAAAAACGGATAATTCCGTACGGAATACAGTAATGTATCTCGTCCCAATCGTCGTAGTTCAAGCGACGTACGCCGTTATTCATAGCACCGACGGATTTACAACTCCACCGCCGTGATTTATTCCGTTCACATTTTTTCCATCTGCTTTTAACAAGGAAATACGAAGAAGGATTATCTTGGTGATATTTTTTTTGTTATATTTTCAAGTTGGCGATAGCGTTTCCTTTAAATTTTTCGATTCGGAGCGAATTGGGAAGTATTGGTGCAGTGGTTTCGCTTTTTAATGGTTAATGGGGCTTTCAGATTATTTTTATATGAACTGGTATTTATTGTGATAATAAGGATCAATTTAATTCATGATACAGGGGCAGAAGCGTACGGCTGTAAACGCGACTGGTTATGGTTTCAATTCCTACTTGACGTAATTTTTTTTTTTTTTTAAGCTTGCTCTAGTAACGATGCAAAGCGCTGCGTTGAACATTACCTCAAAAATGCTATATAATATTCATTCTTTGTACATGTCATATATTGCTTTTTTTATCTCTTGGCATTTTTTTTTGACCACTCGAGTTAATGAAGGTCATTATTTTGAATTGCAAAGAACTGTGGTATTAGATTATTCTTAATGAATTAGGTTGGATGATTTTGTTTGTTTTTTAATATATATATTTTTTGCGTATTTTTTATTTGGGAGTAGACGTAAGTACTTGATGTTTTTGTTTTTAAATATAATATATATATATATATATATATATATATATATATATATATATGTAGATTAAGCAGTGATACAACGTTTAGTTGTAAACTTGTGAGTTCGATCCCTCTCAAAGGTATAATTGTATTTAAATTATTTTAATTTCATCGAAGTTTAAGACACTGGGTCCTCTCTGCCTACCATGCGAGAAAAACATAAGACCGCTTATGTCCATTTCATTTCAGAACTAATGTTTAGAAAGAATAAATCAGTACTAAAAAATACATACATTTTAGCCCGTTGGTTTAATTTAGCTAATTTGCTGTAATCTTCTTTTTTTTTCTACATTTATAATATTTTAATAAAATATTATTTACAGTAACTTTTAATAGATACCCCATAGTAAATTTGAAATGTACTATAATAATTTTTAGAGCGTATATGTCTATATAAATGTATGCGCTGATTAGGCAACCGCAACTCATCTGGCCTTGCCAGCTGGCTCTTATACTAGAATGAATTGTAGTTTATAATTGTATCCAAAAACACCAGTTTAAATTCATGCAATATAAATATAATAACATTAATATATATTAATTTGATGTATATTTATTATTGATGATATAGCACATGGTTATTGACTTAAAAACCATATTAAAAATATATTTACTTTCTTACATTTCTAGCTGTATCCCACATATAGTTCCCTACTTTCCGTTTTTTTTTAAGTTATTGTTTTTATTAGCGGAACTCAACTTTATTATCATTAAAATATTATAATTATTCATCCGAATGAAGATCGATCCCGCAACCATTGTATTTACAGTCAATATAAAAACTATTTTTTAACTCCACGCTGTATTCCGCACATAACAGGGTAATAGAAGAACCTGGGAATCTAGTGTTAAGACACTTCCGGTCCCCCAACTACCCGCCGAGTTTTGGAAGTATTGCTTGTTGAGTGGTGGGACTCAACGCTGCGCATTGCCTCGTTACCAGAACGACGAACTGAATCCATAATCTGTCTCACAGTCGCACACTGCCTCGAATACAAAAACTTTTAATAGATAATTTACATAAAATAAATATAGAAGGTAAACAAATATTAAAGTAATTATATAAAAAAAATGTACATCTAAAACTTTACAGACAAACGCCCTTCGACTTCGAGATCGCAAATTAATATTGAAAACTAACTAATCTCTTACATATTGACATATATTTTCTTAGAAAAAACATAAGTATTTGTTTTTGTCAAACTTATAGAATTATTAACTTAATTTTTAGTGTGTATCGTCATTGTGATTGCAGGTATAGTGGGTTACATCGAACAGTATATTGTAATGTAATTTATTTTATTTTTTTTTTATTTATTTTATTAGATCCACTAGTGATGATAACATTACAGTGACAAAGAAAAGAAATACAAAATAAAAACTTAAAACTAAATGTACCATCTTTTAAAATGGATACAGCATGCAATATTATACAAAAATAGTAAATTGTACGGTTTTCAGTAATTGAGTTTGTTTACAATTTCAATAAACAAAGTAGAATTAAAGCCACTAATGTAAAGCACTCTAACATATATTATTAAAAAAAATAATGTAATAATACAAATGGGTGATGTTAATAAAACAAGACTGAATATTCAACTCATTTTATTCTGTATTAAATTTATATATATGTATACTTCACGAAAAAATAGCTCAACACGAAATGTCCCCAGGTTTCAGTGGAAAGTGGAAAACGGAGTGTCTTAACACTGGGTTTCCTCTGCCTACCCCGCTACATATATGCGGGATACAATCAGTGATTTATTTTCGCCACGACTTTTGCCAATATTTTACTTCACGTCCCAATAATTATAATACAACTATAGAAATGCTTATAGAAAAAACGGTCCACAAAAGGCGCAATGAATTGATGAATCACTGAGTTTAACTTGAAATATCCGTAGAATAGAATTGTTATAAACGACGAGCGCCTTCGAGATACAATTGTTAGGCACAAAATGAGGCCTGCTTTTTGTTATAACGAAGGTTTGCTATTAGCAATGGCGTCTACAGAAATAAGAAACGGAATGTCCTTTATAAATAAGTTTTTTTCCTTTATGGAAGAAGTGGAAGTAGTCTAAGAATAGCCCCTCTTTCCGTCTGAAAATAGTTCCTTTGCTAATATATCTCGCCGCTTATATAAATACGTTGGAGTGATATTTTTTACGAGTTGAACCTATAATTTAATTTGCGTGGGCTATAATTTTTTTTTTCCGTAGATATTTTGTAACAAGGAACCTACGTGCCAAGCCTTAGGGATCGATTGTCGCCCGTAGAACACTAAAACTTCTTTAAGATTTTATGTATATTTTTAGCTCCGCGTTGTATACCGCACACAGCAGAGAGAAACTAGAAACCCCGTGTTAAGACTCTCCACATTCTGATGGCATTTCTTATTGAGTGGCAAAACTCAACGTCGCGTTAAATGCGTTTTTTTGTGAAGATCGTTAAAATGTATATGAAACATGTAACATAGAATAATATGCAAAAATATTTCATTATTTGTTTCTTGTTTAATTTTCGGAGCAGCTTATCCTAAAGTCTCCAAATGCAATATCCAAAATGTACTCCTCCTCATGGAAAGCAATTTGCCTCAGTATCCGCGGGAAGGATGCCAAGGAGGCTGTGGCGGTGCATTCGTTTGACTTCATTTGCATAACCGATAAACGTTTTAAACTCCCACTGTAGTCGCGAAACTTTTTAATAAAAATATTCTTATCGGTGATCGCTCTTTTATTGTTTCAAAGTTTTTTAAGTTTTAAAATTGCGTTTTTATTATTTTTTTAAATTGTCCAGCTTCACGCTGTGCGGGAGCACACAGCAGGGTAGGCAGAAGGAACCTAGTGCTTAGACACTCCGTTCCCCATTTTCTGCCGGATTCTGGAGGCATTGCGTGTTGAGTGGCAGAACTCTACGCCGCCTCGACACCAGAGCGAAGAAATGGAAATATAAATTTAAGTAAATATTTCACCTGCTCGAGTCGATCGAATTCACAACCAGTCGGTTTTACAGTCACCCTTTGTGCCCCTGCGCAAGGACTGGCCTAGATTTTTTGTTTTTAATAAGTTCTTGAGTTGTAGGGTATTATGTTTTAGGGTAGTATGTTTTTTTGAGGCGTATCGACTATTAACGTGACAGGTTGTGAGTTCTATTTCCATTTGAGGAAATGAAATATTTAACATTTTCAATACTTCGTTCTAGTACCAAACAGAAAAAAAAACAGAATTTCATCCTACAACACGCAATGCTTCTAGAATTCGGCCGAAAGTGAAAACGACTTTATTTTTACCTTCACTCTGTATCCCGCATATGACATGGTGGGCACAAGGACTCATCCCATCAAATTGTCTGTATTTCGAGTACATTTCATATTATTTCTAGACTTTGTTTCTCGTAAAACGCGTGTTTTGTATTTTTTTTACTGGAAATCGACTGCAGTTAGATTCACTAAACACCAACTTTAAGTTATTTCAAACTTTAATTACTATTTACATTTAAGCTTTAAAGTTATTAAGTTTAATTCACATAAAAGTAATTTAGAGTGTTGTTCTATTTCTAAGAAATTTTATTTTCCAATTCAATGGTTTGTGTAATTTTTCATTAATTAAGATAGAAGATCTTTTAGATTAGGATTTGCTAGAAGGTAAAATAGTAATAGAGATTTATATCAAAGAGTCATTTGAATAATATTAAGAACACTGAGTAGTTAAAATTAGTTTTTAAAGAAATGTTTAAATCTCTAAATGCTTTTTAATATTTCATTTTAAAATTATTTTGTGTAAATTTTAACAAAATAGACGCGAGGTCGACAGAGAGAACCGAGTTGGGTTCTTTTTTTTACTTTTCCGCGTGTAATAGAGATAGCGTAATTTAAAGCCACTCTTATTATATACATAAATTAAAGTAAATAACCACTTTTATGTTTGTTATATGTGTATATATGTCTCTATCATAACATCCCACCCAAAGTGCTTTGTTAAATTTCTTGTTGTTAAAATTATTTGATTTTAAATCTATATATCGCTTTCTCTACGATATTCTTCGTCGTTACCAACAATCATTGTTTAAATTACAAATGATTTGCCTGATTTTTTACCCTCTCTATATCCTTGCTTCTCTAAATTTTCTGAAATGAAAATAATGCATTCTATCGAATGGGAATCGAACTCACAAACGTTGTATTTATAGTCAGACGTGCCGCTGTGCCATGACGGTGACGACATGTGAAATGACATATTTTGACTGAAGTAGAGGTATTATAAACATTTTTATGAAATAATTTTAAAATATAATATGCTACGAAATTTGTAACAAAAGCAAACTTTATAAAGATTTTTTCTATAACGCCTAAAAATTTATTCATGAGATTTTTTTTTGTCGACTCTACCTTTTGAGATGATCCCCTTATTATTAGTCTTCGAGACGAAATGAGCTGCATTCATAGCAAATATTCACGTGAATTTAAGATTTTATTGTAAAGGAATAAAGTTTAAATTTCATTGCAGATTTTGTTAAAACATTTTCTATATCAGACCTGAGGACATCATTTGGTTTAGAGCTCATTAGATTTTTAGATGAGTTGTGTTTATTATTGAATTGAATTCAATTTTATCGCTTTTCATTTTATGGAAATTGATTTATTTGGTCCTATTTACAGTAAATAATACAATTGGGGTTAGTGATTAACGTTCTATTGTTGTTTTGCTGTTATGGTTGTAAAACGCTCAATTAACTGTGATTAATAATTTATTTTTGTTGGTGAAATCACCATATTAGACGATTCATAAAATACTAGTTAGTTTTCAACCGTCTTGCCGGAGAAAAGAAATGAAAATATAAATTTCAATAAATATTCATTTCCTCGAGTGGGGATAGAACCCACAACCATACTTTGTGCCCTTGTGCTACGATACTCAACTAGCTCTCTTTAAATAGTGTTAAATATATAAACAATAAACTAGGTGCCGTTAGAGCTGAGAGAGATCAAAGCCGCTCCGTCCAACCGCAGATTTACTCCGGTCTTAAGCAAATTTAATCAAATGAATGGTTTCATTTAACTATAATGACACAATGTTGGATTGCGATGAAAAGGGTAGCAGATACCATAAATATGTTTTTGTGTTAAGGTGTTGCTCCGTCGTGTCATAAAATAGCTGTTTCACGCTTTTTCCTGCATTCCTTAAGATACCAAGTTCCTTATTTTCTGCAAAATATTTAAGATATTACATGTTAAGCGGCGGAACTCAACATTGCACTTTGTCTATCAAATTGAGGAAATAAAAATAAATAAAATCATTCACCGAATGGGGATCGAACTTACAACCATCTCGCTGGCAGTCACTTTGCCAAGACCACCGTTTTACCTTTATTATTTTGTAACTTCACGTTTGTATTCTGCATATAACATTGTAAGCACAGAATATTTCCTAGTGTTAAAACTCCCCGTTCCCGACTTTTCACAAAATTTTCGGAGTATGACGTTGCGTGAGGAAGTAACATAAATGAACGCCGCGCTTTGCCTACAACGACTTAAAACTTTTTTGCCAAAAAAATATGACACCTGGAATTGAAATCGAACCCGTAATTGTTAGTTAGTATTTACTAGACACGCCTAAATTATAATTAATGACAATATTGTTCTATAATGAAAATTGTACTCAAATGGTCGACCTCAAAGCCACAGGTACGTCCTAATTAAATTATTCTTAATAACAGTCGATAATGTCGCCCCGTTGGGTATAATAGTATGACAATAAATAATATTATTTAAATTATTTTCATATCTCAACAAGCAATGCTTTGAATTTGGGCGGATTAGTTACTCTAGTTTCTTTCTGTTTTTAATACAACTCGCGTAAAGCAGAAGCAGACGCATTTTGTACTAAAAGTTTTTATGTCGTAGCTAACAGAGCTCCAGCTACGAAATTAAGAACTAAAGAATCATTTAGGGTTTATGCATTTTTTTTCAACTGTTTGGATCGCCTCTTAATTTGCAGTCTTCAAAATAGAGAATCTCAACACTAAGACATATTTCCCTGAAAATAAATCAAAAATATTTACAACATTTAAGTAAAACATCCTACGCGAGCAAGGCAAGACAGGTGAGAAAGTGCACTCATAACTTCAGTCCCACATCGCCACATTAGTAAATCCGACAGCACATTAAAACATCGATTCAGCTTAGTTGCAAGAAACATTTTAACGTGAAATGTTATTCCGCAACCGCAACTCACACGTTATTTAAAACCTTGCATAAAACTACCCACTTTTTACACTATTTCAATAACATAATTCAAAACGCAACCCTGCAACAAGGTTGCTGGAGCTTATATTTCTCTAAATGTATGTTGGAAATTGTTAAGTTGTCGTCGGACTAAATTTAAGGGTTGCACGTGCCGTTTTAAGTGCATTCGTTTCCTAGGGAATGCTCATTTTACGATATGTGCTGACGCTAAGAGAACTTTTTATGGGATAGCTATGGAGTAAAATCTTATGCTTTTTACAAATTCGATTAGCTTTCTTATTTTAAGCTTTCTTTCATTATATGTTGGTGTTTTATGTTTGTAAATACATTAGATTGTACTGTAGAAACTTAAGTGACATAGTCCGTTTTACGTCTTCCTTTGGACTATTATATGATTTTTAGTCTAATTGGTAAATTTAATTGGAAAATAGTGATAAGAAAAAGAAAGGCGAGAGTTCAGTGGATATACGAGAATATGAAAGGAAAATCAAGTAAAAAATATGAAGAAGCCTCTAAGGACATATATGAAGAGATTCCTGGCAGTGTAAGAGGCTAGAGAGGTGTGCAGAGACCATAGCATATTTGCACATCTCTTTTGCCTTGTACTACTACAATCAATCGCTTCATATATAAGAGTAGTGTTAAACATCTTTTTTTTTCTTTCTACCCTTTTGCTACACGAGAAAAAGCACGTTTACTCAAAATTTAAAAATCACCTTAAAATATATACTGAAAATTAAAATTGCCTTTCTAAAGGTTTAAAATTAAAAATGTTGCTTTGGCTGTGTTATTTTTATTACTTTATACTCTAATGTGTCGTTCAGTCGAGAGGCTAAGCGTTCTGAGCACCCTTCACCTATCTCGTGCCGGCCTTGGTACGGCCCCTTTGATGGGAGACACGGAAATATGTGAAAATATATATTTTTAATGCAAAGATAACTAACTCGTGTCCATGAAGTGTGTTTAACCTATATAAAGAAATGAGAAAGTTATACTTTTATATATATATATATATATATATATATATATATATATATATATATATATATATATATATATATATATATATACATATCGTTTCGGTATTTTGTGTTTGATTACAATCTATATTTACACTACTATTATAAATCTGTGTATGTAAGGTTTGTTTTGTTGAACGCGTTATTATCAGATATGAAGGGTTCGTATCAAAACATTCCTTTTGTGTTGGACAGAACATTTATGGAAGGTATGGCTGAGGCTACCTCCGCCTCTTCTAACGTGTCATGTGTCATACGCAGCTCTAAGTTATTTCTACTTGCCACGAAGATTAAGTCACAGCTAGTATTATATATTTGTGGAATTGAGTAAATTGGCTTATTATTATGATATCTTTTTAGAAAGACTACTCGTCTTGGGGTTTTTGTATAATTACATATTAGAGTGGGTCAATTAAGTACTTTTTTTTTCAAATTCTGTTAGATTTTAAGTTTTGTACAATTAAATTTGTATTGTTAAACGAAACTAAAACAAGAACACGTGAAAAATAAATAATTTTAATGTGATTTGAAGTGTTTGAATTTTACGCGGAAAATACCTATTTATCAATACTTTGAGCTTCTTTTATATATTTTTAAAAATATTTTTCATGTAATCGTATCACCATAAACTTTGAAAAGCCACCCACGATTTTATCAAAATAATTGAAAATCGACCCACATATCTTTTATATATCGCTGTTATCTTAATTATAAATAACCCCCAATATCGTTATAAATTTCATAAAAACCACATTTCTTTTTTATTGTGGTAAACACACTTAGTTCTTATTAAGAAACTTCCGTTCCCCGTTTCTTTGAGTGGCGGAATGTGAATTAAATATTTAATTGCCTCGAGTGGGAATAGAACCCACAACCTATCGCATTTACTGTCGCACACCACTTTACCACACCTCTATAAACTAATAATAACAAAAAATCTAACAACACTTTATTTTACATTCATACATTTTAATGTTTGCTTACATTTTTAATTGTATCCAGATTAAAAACTGATGAAAATACCAGCAACTAATGCTATACTCGTATAAGATTTGGCAAAGTGCCGCGGTACTTAACGCTAAGTTATATTTAAGTTACTTGGAACTTGTGATGTGATTATTTGTTACTTTCCAAGTATTAAGTAACTGTTAGAGGGTTTAACCCACCATACTGTTACAATGTTTGATGCGTCTTTGTGATAATTTAGTCCTTGTTATTTAGTTTTTAATAGATTTTCTAATTAATTATTTTGTTTCTATAAACTAGCAATTAATATATAGAATTTTTTTTATGTATTATCTTTAATTAAGATTTACATTATAAGTTGTTATCGTTTATATTTTCGATTTCGATTAATATTAAGGTTAATTATTTTATTTCCCCATCCCCCATTTCCCATTATTTATTTTATTTTTATAAATTAAATGATTATTTAAAAATAGTCTATTTTACTATTATAAGGAATCTACATTTGTCATCTAGGTCGTCGTCGCGCAATGGCAGCGTCTGACAGTAAACGTGACGGTTCTAAGTTCAATTCCCACTAGGGGTAATTGTGCGGTATTGAGTTCAGCTACTCAACACGCCATATCTCTAAATCTTGATGGAAAGTGGGAAGTGGCAAAGCGTCAAAATACTTAACGCTAAACTATGTATATTTGATTTACTCGGATCTTGTGATGTGATTAATTGTTAGTCGCTAACTATTAACTAACTATTAGAGAGTTGAACCCACAACTCTGTTATAATGGCTGACGCGTCTTTGAAATAGTTTGTAGGTATTTTGGAGGTCATTGTAATTTATCTTGCCGATTTTGATTAATTTTGGTCGTTAAATATACTATTATTATTTTATAACGTAGAATTATATTTATATCTCGTATCGTATATCTTTCTCGCTTATAGTATATTTTTTATCCTTATCGAGTGACTGACAGACAAAATGCACCTGAAGGTATCTTGGCGAAAGTAGGGAAACATCAATTATATTTTTCTACGTATTCATTAATCAGCATAATTTCTAAGGAAAGAAAACCAAGGTACGTTAGTCCGGGAAAACGGTTTTACGGGTTACTGCTATTAGTGTATTTTATATTTTGTTATAAATAAAATAAATCAGCTTCACGCTGTATCCCGCACACAGCAGGGTAGGCAGAGGGAACCTAGTGTTTTTAGACACTCCGTTCCCCACTTTCTGCCGAATTCTGGAGGCATTGCGTGTTGAGTGGCAGAACTCAACGCCGCGCTTAGCCTTGACATCAAAGCGAAGCAATGGAAATATAAATTTAAGTAAATATTTCATCACCTCGAGTGGGGATCGAACCCACAACCAGTCGGTTTACAGTCACACTTGTGCCGCTGCGCCACGACTGGCTTCAGTTGATTAACTTGGTGTAATTTAATTTTCTTCTCCAATTTTTACTTTAAATGATTTTACTTCAAAAACTTAATTAATAGTTATATTACATTTCACCGAACGTGAATTGAACCTACAATTATCACAGATTTTTATGAATCAGCTTCACGATGTAGATTATTACAATTACTCTAATAAAAGCAAAACAGGGAACTTCTAAATTCATTCTCTTACATACATATTCAATATTAAAGCACACAAATATTCACAGCTTTGGGAAGTCTTTAACGAGCTAAGCTTCTTTAAGACGAGATGGACTAACTTTTAACGAAAATTAAGCTTAATTGTAATTAAAATTTTATCTGAAGCCGCGCATGCTGACTATTTAAAGAAATTATGTATTATACACAATTTTATTCTTACGTATCATAATATTTTTATAGGATCACGCTGTTTGAGGATACAGCGTATATGGGTAGGAAAAGTGACCTAATCTTATGACATTCAATCATAAGATTAGGTCACTTTTCCTAATTATCGAGGAAGAGTCGAACTCTCAACCAACACATTTATACTAAAACGTTATCCAACGTTGTAAAGGTGGTATAAGTCACTACTATATTTTTTGAGGAGCTTTTTATTATAGTTTTTTTTACTTCAATTTTTTTTCGTAGGAATCCTCTATTTAGAAAATCCTTAAAATTACAGATTATTCTACATTGACACTATCTTTGCTAGCGCAAGGACACCGTGACTCTAACTTTCACACAATGTTTATTTTCACAAGCCTATATAAATTATAAACTGTTCTTAAGCTCTTTGTGAACTTGCTCAAATTTATATCGTCATTAAATTCTTAGTGTAATTTAGTATCATTTTGGTAATATTATATACATCTCTTTGGTATGGTAATAAGACAAGATGCGGCTTTAAGTTCCGCTATCAAACACGCAATATATCGAAAATAGGGGAACCTAGTGTTAAGCCACTAGGTTTTTTCTGTCTATCGTGCTATAGGCCGGATACAACATAAAACTTTTAACAATTTACTTTTATATTATAAATTATTTTATAAATATATGCTTTAATTTTATGTATATTTATTTACTAAGTTTAACACTGCAGTATCTACGCTTCCATAGGATGCGGACTGTATTATAGGCAACCGAGATACACGCCACGTCCACGTCCGCTTAGTTCACTCAACAGAGGGAAAGTGAGTGTTTCAGTGGATATCAGCGTGCACGCGGTTATACCTTTGTGTCTATTGTGAAAAGTTTTACCGTGTAATACGACAGTTATGGTTTCCCATGTAAAGCAATGTTAGAGTTTTGCTAACCAAAAAAGTGTTTCTCCAACCTGTTTCCCCCACTTAGTAAGGTAGGCAGAGGGAACCTGGAAACGTCATGTTAAGATCTTTATCTATCTAATAAAACTCTTTATTGCATACATAAAGAAAATACAAATTTTACAAGAAAATAAAAATACCAATATAAAAAGAGATAAAGATAGCGAAGGCGACTTTATCACTATTAGAGATCTCTTACAGGTAAACTTTAATATAAACATTCAATAGTAGAGGATATCTTGGTAGAGCACAAGATATTAAGAGTAAACTAAATATTAAAGTAAAAAGTGACTGTAAATGAGATATAACAAAGTGTGACTGCAAATATGATTGGTTGTGGGTTCGATCCGAACTCGAGGAAATCAAATATTTATATAGATTTATATTTTCATTTTTTCGATCTAGTGTCGAGGCAAAGCGCGGTGTTAGGTTCCCCCAATTAACACACGATACCTTCAGAAAAAATACCAAAAAGTGGAGAACGAAGTGTCTTAACACTAGGTTCCCTGTGCCTATCCTGCTGTGCGCGGGATACAGCGTGAAGCTGATTATTTGAATATTTTTAGTAAGAATTATTTTGATATATTACTATATGTATATCATAGATAGACATTGTTACTGGTACTGACGTCCTACCATACACTCAATAAAACATTTAAATAAAAATTATTTAAATAATAATTTTAATATTTTAGTATGGCTCGTGATACGTCTAATATAATATAGTTAGAAGAACCCTTTCGTAGTGATCGTAAATAATCCAAGTTTTTTTAAAAATTCAGAGGTAACAATATTAATATGAAATGTACCATAAATTTAACATAAGTACAAATAAAATATATTGTGATAAACATCAAAAATTAACTGTCATAAACTGTCCGTTTTAATCTCCGTGACATTTCTTAAGTATATCGAAGACGTCCTATCCTCCTCTCTGTTATATCTTGTCATTACTGATAGTTATAACTAAGGGGGGATAGTGAGTGGCCCCGCATCCGCCACTCACTGTGGACTCCGGCCGTTCGGCTCTAAACCCTCCGGGACGAATCGGAATAGTTAATATTTATGATTCTTGTAATGCTTTTGCGTAAGATCAATTAATAAACAACTGATTCAAAGACCGAAGTCTAATATACGTTATTTATAAAATTGTATTTATATTAAGATATATATTAAATAATGTTATAATTAATATATATATATATATATATTATTTAAAAAAACATTATTTTGAATTAATAAAATTATTCACCTACACATTTTAGTTCTGGTATGGATCGTTACAATACGACTCTCTTACATTACGTTAAGACTCTCTTTTTCCATTAAGATACTTCCGTTCCTCACTTCTCGTTGAATTCTGGAGGCATAGTTGTTGTTAATACTTGTGTAATAGTTTGTTAAGGAGTTGATTTGGTTTAACGAGGCAATTTCTAAACTAATGAGTCGAATTGCATGTTTTTGTGTACAATAATTTATTTATTGATACAAAAAATATACATAAAATCACATTAATCGTTTTGGTGCTGTAAACCACTTATTTGTGAACAGAGCTACCGCGGGCACTTAACATACTAACCAACTCTTGCCTATTTCTATTCGACACAAACCACAAAAAAAAACAATATAATTATATTGTATAACATATATAACTTCCCAAAAAAAAAACAAAACTATATAAAAAAGCTTAACAAGTGAGATATCCATAGAAAACCAGTAAAAATTGTTATTACCATATAATAGAAAACGGAACACGGTTATATATTCAAAGTGGGCTTTTGTTGTTGTTTAGTACCGGATATTCTGCGCATTTTAGTGAACGAGTCGTAAAATTATGTTTTAGTGACTATATAAAAAAGAATTACTTTTACATGCACGCAAGACATTTCTAGCTTGAAGTTTTGTGAGAAAATTTAAATCCACATTTCTAATCCATGGTGAAGCGGCATGGTCTTTGGATGACTGTGACCACGACAGTTATGGGTTCGATTTCAACTCCGAGGTTCAAATTATTTTCATTGTCTCATTCTGATAACAAGCGACAACAAAGCGCGGCGTTGAGTTTCACCACTAAACACAACATTTTGAAATTTGGGTAGAGTGTGGTACTCTCTCCTTATCCTGGTCTATGCAGGACACAGAATAAGGTTAAAACAATAACTTTACCTGAACAATTACATTTTCAATTAAGTGAAATTTAAATTTGTATTTGTTCAAGACTTCTTATATACAAGACAAGCCTAACACATTAAGACAATGTAATATTGTCGAATCTCAGTTATTTAAGCAAACTTCTAATCGCAAATATTTTACAACTTTTAAATTCAAACAATACGTTCTGATGGCGTTATATAAAATTCTTGACTCTATTACCTTTGAATCTCTAAAAGATATTGGGTTTCTCAAAATTCTAACCACTAGACACATCAAGAGCCAAAGCATTATTCATTAAATAACATTTTTACAACATTTTTAAAAGTTTTTGGGAAATCAACTACAAAACTCAATACAAACGATCGAATTTACAGCCACAGGTTTGTGCGTACTCTTGTGTCTGTACATAATTTATGACGACCTCAACCATCCACTAATCAATCATCCCTAAAACGACATGAAAAATAAACTTTTCAGAATTTCAAGACAATATACATATAAAAAATGTCGATTTTAAAAGTAAATTAAAAATTCTAAAGTATACCCCCATTAAAGTCACTAAGCAGAACGACCAACAATTGAAGCACTTAGAAAAAATAAAAGCTTTTTATACTGTCTCTACTGACTCTATAATTAATCACCTATCAAGTGACAGTGACGTTGCGAGTTCCGACGAAAATGTAAACAAAACGCTAACAAAATGAAATGACAACCCGTCTATGCTTAGAGTGCAATTAACATTGTCGGGTGACAAACGATTAACTGACAAACTGACAGTACTTACACATTGTTGTGTTGTATGTTTGATAAAGAGATTTAATTATTTGTATTTTGTATTCTAATTACTTTAACCTTTTAATTTGGTGCAGTTTGGTGCAGGAGTGCAGTAATGGCTTTAATTTCTAATTTTAATATTTATATATTTTTGTAACTGCACGCTGTATCCCGGGCAGAATAGGCAGATGGAAGCTGGGAATCTAATGTCAAAACACTCCGTTCTGATTAAGACACTTCGGCGCCCCACTTTCTGCCAACTTATCGAGGTATTGCGTGTTGAATGGCAGATCTCAACGTCTCACTTTTGCCTCGTTGGCAGAGCGAAAATTAAATTCATTCCTCCAAGTGGAAATGGAACGCATAATAACCATTTTTATAATAAACGTTATGTGTACCATATAAAAAAGGTTTTTTTGCTTCACGTTCTAGATAGAGATAGATAGATTCAAGACAGGTAGCGAAAACTTAAGACAACCCAATGACTATTGAAAGATGTAACTCAACGCTGCATCTTGTAAAAAGGTCATAAAATGAAAATAATTAATTTCCGATATTTCTCTGCGGTAACCCCAAACTACTTTTGAAGACTATATAAATCTACTCTAAGTTATGCCTACATCATATGTAACATGTAAATTTTATATCGCTATATTATAAAATGTATCTACCATATAATAAAAAATACAATATATGTATGAATCCACTGAAGCGTTGAAATGAATTCATAAAGTTTGATAGAATCGTCGTTAACAGCAGGCTTTACGCCACTTTTATATGGGACTTTTTCCCTTCTTTGCCATATTAATATTGTTGTGTACTGAGATTTTATTACATTCGTGTTGTTTTATACTGTAGGAGTACTTATTTTAGTAAGTGTTGAGAGGGAGTCAAAGGTACGAAAACACAAAACATATAAAGACACTCGAAGGTATTCAGGTGAATAAAATACATGCATGCCTACTAATTTTATTACAGTTAAAAATTGTGAAAAAATATATACTCTATATAAATCTTATAGAGCAGAAGAGTTAGCTTGTTTGAATGCGCTAATCTTCTGAGATCTGAGATAAGCAATTCACTGGTTCGAATAGAAAAGTTCTATCTATATCGGATAGACGGTTTATCGAGGCGGGCTGTAGGTAACATAAGGTTAATGCCGATCTCACGTATTGAACCTGCGACAGAGTTGCTTCCCGCAATTAGAGTGTGTCATGTGCATTGCTTTTATTTGTTTTCATTTGACCATGGGGGAAAAGCTGCAGGTGAAACTACTCACAATATAAAACTTGAGGCCAGTCGTGGCGCAGGGGCACAAAGTGTAAACAAAGTATAAAGTGTAGTGGCATGTAAACGCGACTTGTTGTGGGTTTGATCCCCACTCGAGGACATGAAATATTTATTTAAATTTATATTTCCATTTCTTTGCTCTGGTATTGAGGCAAAGCGCGGCGTTGAGTTCCGCCACTCAGCACGCAATGCCTCCATAATTCGGTGGAAAATGAAGAACGGAGTGTCTTAGCACTAATTCTCTCTACCTACCCTGCTGTGTACGAAATACAGTATAAAGCTGATTTGATTTTTTAAAATATAAAACTTATGATCGAAATTCTAGGTCAAACCGGCGATAGATGAAAATAAAAAAGTCAATACCCATATTTTATATGTAAATATTAATAAACGGCAAATATTTTTGAACAATATCTACGTACAGCCATAAAAAACTACAATTACATACAAAATATAAAACAAAAGCTGCATTGTTTTCCCAACAATTGCAACTTTATCTAGCAGAGTGTTCGTTCTGGTGGAATAGTGATGAAAAGCTCATTGTAGTCGACGAAAATTATAGTTTTAAGTGCTTCAAGTGAAGGTGAAACTATAGAAGACTACCAATACTCTGCAAATTGATATTTAATGGATTTTCAAGAAAAAAATATTATCTATCTTTAAAAAATAGCTCAATACGATATCGTGGTACTGGACCTCATAAACTGCCTTACTCTACTCTTGGTGTTACTTATTTACATTTTCGCGCTCTGGTAAGCACCCAATGTCTCCCTCTGTCTATCTTTTTATTGATACCTTAATGAGAAAACCCACAAAATTAATTTGAGTTTTTCATTAAGACTTGCTCAGTTGGGCAAAAACAAAACACGGAGTATTTGAGACATTAGTTTTTTCTGCCAAAATTTTGAGACATTACATATTAAGTGGTGGAACTCAATTTCGCGTTTTGTTTCGTTATAAGAGAAAAAGATATTATTTCATTTCCTCGAGTGTTAATAGAATCTATCAATGATCAACTCTTATAGTCTATGTCACTGCGCGACGACACTCTCATTCTTAAAAAAAAAGAAAAAAAAAAGTGAGGCCAGTCGTGGCGCAGAGGCGCAAAGTGTAACTGAATATAAACGCGACTGGTTGTGGATTTGATTCCCACTCGATGAAACTAAATATTTACATATATTGACGTTTTCCTTTTTTCGCTCTGGTTTCGGATCAAAGAGCCGAGCCGCGTTGAATTCCTTCACTTAACTGGCAAAGCCTCCAGAATTCGGCGGAAAGTGGAAAACGGAGTGTCACAAAACTACGTTTTCTATGCCTACCCTATTGTGTGAGAAATACAGCGTAAAGTATCTTAACTATATATTTTTCTCTAAAAAAAATAACCAAACTATCACAACCACAATACAGTTGGTCAACTCACGTAACATGTATGACCCAAGGTTTGACCAAATGATTCACTTACACCACCAGCGATTCGGGGCTTATCCCAATCTAATTTATAATTACCATATCGTGACCTCATCGTGAGCTCAGCTTAAACGATTATTTGGAGCCATATCCGTAAGTGTATTAAAACTTAGTAATTTTAAGACTAAATTGTTTTATTTCAATAAAAATATATTAAATGGAATAGTATTAAAGAGGAAAATTTCTCAAAGTGCGCTTCACGATATTATAATTAAATATAATTTATATAAATATTTAGATTTAATTTAATTGTCGTTTAAAATAAGGTTAGTCAAACTGCAGCATTGGTTTCTATAGATGGACTCTCTCTCTCTTCCTAGCTATGAATCCCACATGGTGGTGGGGTCAGCTTTCCTAATTTTGCTTCTCAACTTCGCTCTATCGTGGACGTCATCGTCAGTGACCTTGCATGCCTCCTTATCTTATAGATGGACTAACGACGGTTAAAGACCATTCCTGCGCAAAAAGCAAAAAGCCCATGACCACGGACTATTGCAAAGTGTTCAAAACGTCGCGTTTCCAAAAATGTATAATCTTAAATAAACGCGATTAATCCGGTTGAAATAGTTTCATTTAAAACGATGAAACTTTTCTGCAAAGGATCTCGCTACTATCTCCTAGTGAATCAGGTCAAAAATATCAAACTAACCGTAGTGGCAAGTTGGATAATAAGTACTGATAAATTATTTTTATACTGTTATCACTTCATTAGATATCTTTGCGTTCGAAGAACATTTTTCTACCTCCAGAGGTAAAAATGTATTGAGGTTGTCATAAACTCGTACAATAGCAGCTCAGTCCTATTGACTGAGATGCCGACTTTTTATCAATTGAAATCAGGTTCCATTACATTCCATTCAATACAAACTCAACGGTTTGTTTCTAACGGAAAGGATGACGTTTTTAAGCCTCAATGCCTTTAATGAAAAATGTATTTGGAAAAGATAGATAGTGGTCTATTTTTTATTTACAAATATTACCATTTAAAACAAACTGAATTTAAGTAACGAAGAGTTGTGACTTGATACTTGACTCGTTCTCAGTGCCTCGGGTGACTCTTTCCACTGGTTCTGTGGATGATGAGTCTAAAATGAATTTTAATATGAAATACAAGTTTCTGACATATAACGAAACAAACCCTTCCGAATTATAATATTAGAATAGACAATGTTTAACAAATAAATATATAAGAAATAATAGATTTGCTTAGATCACTCACAGATTACCTTGGTTTTGATATCCCGCAAACAACAGGGTAGGCAGAGGGAACTTAATGTTAAGGCGCTCCGTTCCCCACTTTCTGCCGAACTCTGGAGGCATTGCGTGTTAAGTGACAGAACTTAACGCCGTGCTTTGATTCGAGACCATAGCGAAGGGAATGGGTATATAAATTTAAGTAAATATTTCATCTCTTCGAGTGGCGGTCGAACCCACAACCAGTCGGTTTATTAATTCTTTCGAGTGGAAATTGAACCCACAACCGCCGCAAAAATAAATTTGTTTTACAAGCGGTAAGTTAGGTGTCAAAGAGGTTGCCATTACCGTTCCTAACTGGAAATGTAATGACGACCGAGATGCACTTAGAGTTAATTAATGTATTCTAGCGTTAACTGTAATTCCTGAACTATGTTACAGTTGTAAAATATTCTTGTTGTTGAAGTTATAGAAGCGATATGTAAGCACGATGCTTTTAGGTTCGGTCCCCTCTCGTGGGAATGGTTGTATTTAATTTATTTTTCCGCGGTCGGGTAGATGGAGTAGGGAAGAGAGTACCTAAGCACTAAGTAACATTGGTATGAGAATAAAAATGTGTAGGTAGTTGTAACGAAAAAAAAAGTGAGAGAAAATATAATAACTGTAGAGACCACGTGTTAAGTGAAAATACCAAACAAAGTGAAGTTTACAAAAAATGGTGAGGGTGTGAGTGAATTTACCATTGGGAAACATTTTTAGGGCACCGTCCGAGTGAGGACTCGAGCAGATTTTGGGGCTCACGGACTGGTAGAGGTAGGATATTAATAATATCCAATAAATCTTGACGCGTCTACTCTTCAACGCCACTGACTAAAAGCTACAGATACAAAGGGATTCTTCAGTGAACTGATATGACGATGAAATCTGAAAAAATCTAGTGTTACAATACTCCGTTCTCTATTAGTTGTCCAAATTCAAGACACACAACACAACCGTCACGTTACAGTTACACATTTTCAGCCACGATTTGATTATAAATATAATATAAATTTTAATTAAAAAGTAAAATATAATAAGTTTGGCTTACACTGCATTCTCTACACGAGATAATCATTTAATGGCTACTGAAGGCACTCCATTTAAATAGCCGAAAATAATTTAAGCTGTCAATATTGAACATTATATTTAATTTAATATATAATAATGTTCTTTTTAAATTATGATGCAATATGAATATTTTTTATGTGTCATGTGACAGGTTAACGGTGTACTTATTTCTTATTATATGGTACAACGTCTGATAGTAACCGCGGTGATTGTGGGTTCGATTCCCACTTGGAGGTAAGTAATATTTTCATTACTACGCTCTGGTTACAAGATGAAGCACGACGGTTTCCGTCATTCGGCAGGCTATTTCTAGTAAATGGAAAAAGTGCGTGGGAACGGATGTCTTAATTTACTACGGGGTTCCATCAACTTACCCTACTAAATGCGAAATACAGCTTGAAATTATAAAAAACTTGATTATTTCAAGTTCATCAAAATCTCTATAATTACAGCGTCAAACGGACCTTTGTGCGCCTCACGTGTTCCACTTCCTGTAGACGTAGAGAGTGGAGTGTGACAGTTTTTCTCTCTTTGTCCCACAATTGCGTATTACCTAGTTCTGGTGTACCACGTGACAAAGCTGATGGCCATTCAGATGAGCAAAGGCACGCTAATGGAGTTTGATTGCGGGAGTTATGTAGAGATACGTTTTTTATAACAGTTTGTGTGTGGTTTTTTTTTCTCGATATTTATTTTGGGCAAGATATTGTTATATATAAAGTTGGTGTGTGTGTTTTTTATTTAGCGTTTATTATGGGGAAGATATTGTTATATATAAAGCTGTCAAGTCAATTTAAGGATCTCTTTTTTTTCAGAGATAATTGGTTCAATTAACTATTTATAATATTAAATATATAAATTTTATTTTTATTTCCTAGAATTTTTTTCCTAGTAGCCTTTTTTTGTGATTTTAAATGTTAAATATAGCTTAATTATTAATTCCAATTATTAATCATGAAAGTTGGATACATATATTTTTTTCTGAGTTTTCGGGAAGTACTGGTTTAGATTCTCTTTTTTTTGTGCTAAGTCCATTTATCAGGGAACGTTGTATTACATTACATTAAATATTTTGATACAATCTTTTGTACCTTCTGAATATATCAACTTTTAACAATCTCCATTTCAACACGCGGGCGAAGTCACAGTTAAAAGCTGATCTAGTTAGGCGATATAATTATTTAAATTCCGAAACACAGGTTATTTATACCAAGTTTTCACCCCATTTTACCACGTTTCAGACCCATTTACTGTTGCTACGACACTTCAGAGTGTACTTTACTTTCATTTGAATGCTATCAATCGTCGGATCAGATCATTAATACTTTGGGTAGCTTTTGTTGGCGATGTTTCAGTATATTTATAGTGAATAAACGGACAGATTTACGTTTTACATAGTGATATATTATGTCGTTCTCCTCTTTATGTTAAAGAAATTTTAATGTTGTGTATTGTGTTACTTTGTTATCGCTACCAATAATATAGTTTTATATTTTTTTGCTTCACACGGTAACTGGCACAAATATTTAGCTTTAAGACATTTCGTTGTGCGCTTCCGCCGGAAATCGAGACATTACGTTTTAAATGGTGGTCGATGTCCTACCACAAAAATAAATATATTTAATACAAAATATACTATAATTTTTTTAAAACTATATTTAATTTCCTATATATATCCATTTCAGTATCACTCAACCAGCTGCCTGAAATATTTTTATGTGGGCCAATCCACCTGAGTTTCACTTTATCGGTCGGTCCGAACTATTAGCTCACTGCATTACTCACGTTTTAAAACGTCCAATCAACTAACAACTGCATAAAAATATATCGAGTAGAATGCTATTTCGATAAAAATACAGAAATTCGTACGAAATTGGTGCCCTCAATGTACCGGTTGCGTTTTTAACAATATCTATTGTGATTGTTTGTTGGAATGTGTTCTGTAATGGGTAATTGTATTGGCGATAAATGTAAGAGAATTGCTTTAAATAAGTAAATAGCTTCGCGTTGTTACCTTGATATTTACATAGTAGAGTAGGTAGAGAGATAAGTTCTCTCTACCTGATCTCTATCTGATAAGACACTTAGTCTTCTCTCCGTTCAATTTTCAAAGCGTTGCATGGTGAGTGGCGGCACGCAATGCCGCGTTTTGTCTAGTTTACCAAAGCGAGAAAATGAAAATAATTTATTTCCATGAATGGATATTAAACCCACAATCTTCACATTGAAAGTTATTTACTACGCCGTTACGGTTACTGCTTATAAAAAACCTTTGGGTTTATTATTAATTAAATTTATAGTTACATTAAGAGACAGTCGTGGCGAAGCGGCACGAAGTGTGACTGTAAAACCGATTGGTTATGAGTTCAATCCCCACTCCAGGAAATGAAATATTTACTTAAATTTATATAACCATTTCTTCGCTCTGGTGTCGAGGCTAAGCGCGGCGTTGAGTTCTGCCACTCAACAAACAATGTCTCGGAAAAGGTGAGTAACAGAGTGTCTTAACATTAGGTTCCTTCAGCCTACCCTGCTGGGATACAGCGTGAAGCAGATTTTTTTTAATATTTACATTTATTTACAGTCATAAATCACAGCGTAAAGTTATTATATGTACATTTTATTGTATAACGGATAGTAATAAAACGTAAAAAAAAATCACTACTAATATTGTCGTTTTTTACAGCCAAACCAAAACTATTTCTTAGAGTTATAATAAGAAAGGGCGAAGGTAACTTTTTATTTAAAAAAAATTTGTCAAAAAAATTATAAGCGAGTGAAGCGAAGCGAAGCGAATAGTCTCTTGTACATTTATAAAAATATGAATGTTTTCGTAATTTCGCAGGGAAAGCCGCGAGCGAATCGCTAGTAAAAAATATACATCAAAAGAAATTAAAATGAACTAGGAACAAATGAAAAATAATCTCAACTTGAATTCAAAACCTTGTAGAATTCTAATTCCAGTACGACCACCTAGTATATGAAACGGGTACGCAATTTGGCACTTCAATCATCTGCCCTGACAGACTGACAGAGCTGACAGAGCTGACAGAGCCCGACGGTTATTGTTTCCAGCTGTATACCGAAATTCCACCAAAACGCTATTTGATACGTTAACCTGACACAATTTATTCGATAGTAACGATCTACTGCAGTTTGCTTCTGTACTACGGTGACGTTTGTCATACGTCGCATTCACTAACTTCGATTTAATGTAGTGTATTGAGGACGTTCATTAGGATTTCGCTTTGTATCGGTCGGTAGTAATGATTGTTTTTGAGGTTGTGTGTGATGTACGTGTGCGTTGGTTTGAAATTTAGCTTTGTGTTGTATGATGAAGCTTTAATAGCCGCTAGAGATATGTATCGAAAATTAGGCTGGAAGTGGAATACGGAGTGTTTTAACTCTGCTTTATGCGGGGTACAGCCTCACAAAAAAAACAAAACAAAACCTTGATCAAAAATATAAAATTGCGAATAAATCTATATTACAATTTTTATTTTATGTATTTTTCCTTGCTGTATATTATATTATATCACACAGCGTGACATTGTGACATGAGACAACGTTTGACTGTAAACGCGGTGATTCGCACTTGTTTCGCATTATCCAGAATTATGGCGGAATGTGTATTACAAAGCGTCTTGACACCAGCTTCGAACCTACAACCGTTGCGTTTGCATTCAAATTCTATTCTATATATAATTTGCACTCTGCACATATAAAACGGAACCTAGCGTTGAGTCACTCCGTTCTCATTAAGATACTTTCATTGCCGACTTTCAGCCAAAATCCTAAAGCATCGCGTATTAAGTGGCGGAACTCAATGTCATGCTTTGACTCGTTGCCAGCTCGAGGATATAAAAATATTAAACATTTCATTACCCAAAGTGGGAACTGAACCCACGACCGACGCGATTACATGTGCTATGCGCCACTACATCCACCTTTAATTTTTACTAAATTGTTCTCTTTTATGACGCGGGGCAATTTATACTTATTATTATATTAAATCAACACATAATAAATATAATTTATTTTAATTTACCGTAATTAGTTTAAACTATATTAATTAATTATAATTATGATGATTGGAGTGTTAACTTGCAAGTGGCTTTTCATATACGTTGTTATGTATGGGTGTGGTTGTGGTTTGAAGCCAGCCGTGGCGCAGAGGTTTAAACGCGTGACTGTAACCGCGACATGTTGTAGGTTCGACTCCTGCTGGTAATTAAATATTTTCATTTCTTCGCTCTGGTGTCGAGGTCAAAGCGCGAGGTTGAGTTTCGCCACGCAACACTCAAATATTTATTGAATTAGGCAGAAGGAAACTACTAGCTTCAACGTTTTTTTTATTTTTTTTCAGCAATGATGCTGAAAAAAAATAAAAAAAATCTAAGTTGTTGTAAGCTACAATCGTTGGAAATTTGATATATGAGATTGATAGAGTGCAAGAACGTGAATAAAAAATAATTTTGTTTTTTATTTTCTTCCATATTTCAAAGGAGCCATACAACGTGTAATATGTTTAAGAACAATATTAGAAAATATTTACGAACGAGACCGTCGTAGGGTTTGATTCCAACTCGTAGAAACGAATTATTTTTGTTTTCTCGCTCTGGTAACAAGACGGACCGCGTTGAGTTCTATCACTCAACACTCACGGAAGTAGGAAACGGAGGGTATTACACTAAGTTTCCGTTGCCCGTTGAGGACACAGTATGAACCCCTATTTATGTACGTATATAGACATGTATGTACATAGTATTGTACTTAAACACATAACTTACTTCAATTCAAACTCGGATAAAAGGAAAATGTTCAATTTCAATATAGTTATAGTGCAATGTAAAATAACTGTCACAAACGTACGCGCGTGTGGTCGGTGTGACGAGATTAATCCCTTACTGCTTTTGTTCAGTGCAAACAGTTGGAAACTGTGAGTTTGTTACTAATGAAAATATTCATATTGGGTAAAGTCTGCTTTATGGTCTACGATATTTAGATAGATATATGGATAGATATATTATAACTTTGTCTTAATGCTTTATACTCATTTCGCTTATAGCGTAGGAGACAGAGAAAATAGAGTGCTAAGTTCATTTCTCACTTAACGCCGTATTTTCAGTGGCGGATCTTAACATCACAATTTGTCTTGATACCAGAGGAAGGATATAAATAAGTAGAAATTGAAACCACCACAGTCGCGTTTAGAGTTAGACCCTACGCTGCTACACCATGTCAGCCTCAAACTATTTAACGATAGACAATACATCAACAGTATAAATGAACGTTTTAAATCTATATATATACAAAACACACCGTTTTCAAAGTCCAGAGCAACTAATATTTCACAAATACTAATAGCTCCAACCAAAATCATTACAAAGCAATAAAATCCATATCTAATATCAAATCGCAATCACAAATGGAACAATACATTGCGATTTACGAATACGTCATCGAATATCAAATGAATTGGATTGGTTACAGTAATTGACAGTGCCATCTCTTCCGGCGACGCTACGGACAGTCGTTGATTATAATGGCTTGTGTCTATTCTGGCCTGATCTAGATATACTGATCTAACTTGTTTGTTTTACCACATGGTCATTTCTCTTCACCCCACCCAATGACCCGCCACGAATTTCAAGCACGTTGCCTAACGTGTTTTTGGATCAAATAAATTTTTCGTTGTCCAAACTGGCCTGAATGACTATGTGCATTCGCATACCGCCATAAATATAGCTATATGGAATAACGTTCTAGTTTTCTCGTTTTTGTTGTGTGTAAAATTTTTATGCAAAATGTACTGGTTTGAATAAAAATTAATAATAGTTGTATGCAAGTTTGATTTCGTTTGTAGCGTGCAACGTGCAGTGTGCAGTGTACGTGCATTAGAGTGGTCTTATGTTTTGAAATGTCGAATAACGTTTTTAGCTGACCCAGCGACCAGAATATGTTGATCCGTTATATTGAATTGAAAAATTTCTATTTTATATATCCAGCAACTGATTTTTTGTAGAAATGTTGATATTGCTTACGAAATGTTTAACAAATGTACGTATAATGTAATTTAAGGAAGTAAAAAATGTATTTTGTATAGTGTTAGTTTCTTATGTGCCGAAATTTCAGTTATACATAAAAAACGAGATGTTTTTTTGTTTATAATTGTCCCCCAATCTCCAAACATGCCATACATATACCTACTCATATTTTTTACGTGACCTTCCTAAGTAACACTACACAGTGTGTTCTGGTCAACTGTGGTCTTCCTTTGCCTTTCTTACTCACAGACTAGACTGAGTAGTCTCACTTCATAGATGTTTTTACTATTTTTCGCTCGTTATTCTCTCGATGCACCTAAATCAAGTGACCACAATTCATAATATATAATTTTAACAAATAAACAGTAACTAAATAAGAAACACAGCTTATTGCTACAACAACTTTACACATTCAATTGAAAAGGTAATGATACCAAAAATATAATCACTGCAAACATTTACGAGCTGACGAAGGAGGCGCGACTAGGGAAGACAATTAAAACTTTGTTATTTTAATATACCTTAGATCTGTGCCGGGTTTTACCTCTTATAAAGTACGTTATAAAGTAAAAAAAAATCTATTCGCGTCTTAATTGGCTTCTGTAAAATCTTCTGAGAAATAGGTCCAAATTCATTTATAAAAATAATATTTGCATATTTTCAGTAAGAATTTCAGTTAGCATTATTATTTCCTAGCTTTGGTAACGAGGCAAACAGCGTCTTTGAGTTTCGCCACTCAATACGCAATGCCTTTAGAACTTGTTGGAAAGTAGGTGAAGGAAGTGTCTTAATGGGGACAGAGTGTCATTACACTAGGATCCCAGGTTTCTTCTGCTTCTGCTCTGGTATGTGCAGGATACGTCATGATGAGAATATTATAACCATTTTATAAGGGGAACCGACTCCACATCCGTCAAGTTACATACAGTACAGCTACAGCTACAGTACAGTAGTATAGCTATCCCACAGCCCCGCGACTGCGAATATTTCGAAAGCAATAAATAAATAAATTTCTATAAATCCTTAATTCCAACGCACTCCCCATCTACAATTCACACGTGCTTTAAATAATAAAAGTTTTAATTGTAAACGAGTATACTGGGGCGAGACCGCATTAAGCGGATATACGAGAAACATTATTTCCCTGATTACTTATTCCATATATTCGTGTAAAATTTACTAGGAGTTTATTAAAACTTGGATACAGTCCAGAAAGATATTGGGCATTCGGGCTAAGCCTCGCTCATTATAGGACGAGCTTTCGGTTCACATTTGTGACTTTCGACTTGATTAATTAAAAGTTGTCGACGCCTAAATATGCTCTCGACTTTATGTGATGGAAGTTAAAATATCAAGCCGTACAAGTGGTTGTTCTGTTCGATTGTTCTCCCACATTTGCGTCTTCGTTGTTTGTTGTTTGGTTAAATATTTTGAATTTGGCTATTGAATAGGCTTTTTTTGATATGGTGATGTTTTGCATTATAATATAGTTGAACTATACATCATATATATTTAAGTGTACTTTTTTAGTTTCACGCTGTTTTGTTTCAAGAAATTTATCTATTTGTATGAGCTAAATACCAGTCGTAGCGCAGCGGCACGAAGTGTGACTGTAAAACCGACTGGTTGTGGGTTCGATCCCTACTCGAGGACATGAAATATTTACTTAAATTTACATTTTCATTTCTTTGCTCTGGTGTCGAGGCAAAAGTGCGGCGTTGAGTTCTGCCACTCAACACGCAATGCCTCCAAAATTTGAAAGAAAGTGGGGAACAGAGTGTTTTAACACTATAACACTAGGTTCCCTCTGCCTACCCTGCTGTGTGCGGGATATAGCGTGAAGCTAAGAAAAAAATGAGCTAAATATATGTGTCCCTTATTCCCATAGACATTTGACTGACAACCGTTAACAGTGCTTAACTGCTGTGTTCAGTCAAACACACATTAAATTGTGCTATGATTTAAATGAACTGGTAAAAATCCGAAAATTCTAAAAAAAAACAAAAGTCAAATTTTCAAACGCACAAAATCAAAACGACAACCAACTGAAGTTTAGGAACAAAATGCCTCTCGTTACAAAGCCTATTCTTAATGAGAACACGTAAAGCTGAAACAAAATACACCTCAGTACAAACTCGACGTCAACATCTGTCAGGCTTTGTATGACACTCGCGACGTGGGTCTATCTGAAGACCATTGTAATATCAACTTTAATGCCTAGTAATAGAATACATTTTTGGACGAGATCTGATGGCTTGTAATTTGCATGCACATCGGAACTTGTCAGGATTGAGTTGGGGCCGGATGCTTTTGGCACCTGGCATTTCGTATTTGACCGCCTTACCTTGTGCTACCTTGGCGTTCGTTATATGGAAGCAAGGTATCATATCAAGAAACTTGTATTGTGTGTGGCTTTTTTTTAGCTAAGGTTTATATGAAAGGAAATTAATGTGGTTTCTAGTCAATACGTATTTTATGGGAGACAAAGTAAATCTATGGATTTAGAATATCTGTCGGCGGAAAGTGAGGAACGGAGTGTCTTAACGCTACGTTCCTTCTGCCTACCCTGGTGGGTGCGGGATATAGCGTGAAGCTGTTTTTTTTAAACGTCCGTCGAGAGGTTGTATGGCACAGTGGCACAAGTATGTGAATGTAGCGCTGCTGTTGTAATATCAGTTTCCATTTGGAAGAATGAATTATTTATTATTTCTATTTCTTTGCTCTGGTAACACTGGCAATGCATTGAGAATTTGGCGGGTAGGTCTCTCTGCGCCACTGTCACCTCCAATTTTCTATTTATGTCTCAAAAATAAGCACAATGTTAAGAACAAAATTAAAATAAAGTATATAAAAGTGGGAAAATGAAAATAATTAACTCCCTTAAATGTTAATTGAATACATAGCCGCTGTGCTAACAGTCAGACGCTACGCCGTTGCACTACGATAACCTCATTACATATTATAATAAAAAAAATATTCATAAACAACATGAATCAACACACCAATACCGAAAGGCCATTAAAAACAAACTACAAGAAACACACAACGGCAAACGATCTTAAAATTATACGCAAAGTACTTCATAAATTGTTTGAACGTCCGCAGTTTTATCGCCGCCATCCATTGGACTCACTGGCCGCCCAATATTGAATATAAAAATGATACATTACAACTACCACGTATATTTCCGGCGGACGGACTGCAATTCCGCTTGAGAATAATATCGACTTAAACTTTGTATATATTTTTATATTTTGTATGAATGTAATGAATTTGAAATTGATTGCTGTCTTTATGTGGAAGATACGTGAGAAAATTTGGAAGCATTTATGTATGTAATAGAGTCTAAAAAAAGTATTTGTATTTTTTTGTTTGTTTGTCTTCGCGCTTGCACTTGCACGCTTAGGTTAGAAACGGCTTAAACGATTTGAATGTGGTTTCATTTTTGTATTTTAGCAAGATTTCTTTAATATTTAGTGCTTTGCTTATTTTTTTTTTAATAAGTTCATAAATATAAAATTTCTATCACTACAAAAGATATATTAAATTGATTAAAACTTTAGTTTTCAATGAATATACATTAAGATTATTATTTTGTTAGAAAACAACAGCAATTTTGATTAAGCCACGAGTGGATTGCTAGTGGATATATAAGTTCGATCATCACTCAGGTGAAATGCTTAACTCAATTATTTTATTTTCCTACTCTAATAAACAAACGGTGTGGTGTGACGGAGTTCCTAAAAAGGGTACGTACTTACACAAAGCTTGTTTTTATTATATATATATATATATATATATATATATATATATATATATATATATATATATATATATATATATATATATATATATATATATATATATATATATATATATATATATATATATATATATATATATATATATATATATATATATATATATATAATGAAGTGCACTACACTATATTTCAACCATTTTAGTCACAAACTGACGTCACAAACGAAAATTTGTTTGGAGATTTAATAAATAATTTCTATATAAGTTTGCTTTTATTTAACCTATCAATTCAGCTATCGTGACTGTCGTGAACACAAAATCTACTCAAATAGTTTTTTTATATTATATAGGTATGTATATGTTGTTTGTAATATTATATTCATTTACATTTTATAATATGAATTAATTATTAAAACAATACTTTATTTGTATTAACTATACTCAGTATTTTAATAGCTAAAGAATTTATTTAGTTGAAAGTTATAATATCATCGGCCATCATCAGAGGCCAGTCTGTAAAATCTACTGGTTGTGGGTTCGACCTCCAGTTGAGGAAATTAAATATTTATTTAAATTTATGTTTTCATTTCTTCGCTCTGGTGTCGAGGCAAAGCGCGACGTTAAGTTCTGCCACTCAACACGCTATGCCTCTAGATATCAGCGGAAAGGAGGGAACGGAGTGTCTTAAAACTAGGTTACCTCTGCCCACTCTGCTGTGTGCCGGATACAGAATGAAGCTGATTTATTTTTTTCATGATAATATCAGGAACAATTAATTTGAATCGAAAAATGTTTTTTGTTTTGAATAGTCTATTTATCGGAAAAGGTTATATTACATTATATTATGATAAATAAATATATAATAATATAATGTAATATATAGCTTTCTCCGATAATTGGAAGGCTCCAATTACACTTTCTTATTAAAATAAGCAAAAAAAAAAACATACAAAATTATCTACACAAACAATATACAGATACAAATTATAATACATATCATAAGAAACTCACCGAAATGAACACAAGATAATCCGTACAGTGAAAGTGAAATGATTTCGTTCCCACATAAAGGTTACGGCCTCTGATTGCTTTTGTTATATCCACATATAATTTCATTTGCTAACAACGATTCAGCATTGTTATCGGTATATCGAACAATATATTGAGCAATAAACTCCAAATGGATTACAAAATTGACAAATTTATGAAAGTCATAAACATGGTACAAAGAAAGCCATGGAACTGCTTTGATTTTTACAAAATAGAGCGGTTTATTATAGTGATTTGAATAAAATTTGGAGAGTCTAGAATAAATGGAAGGAGAAGAGAGATCAAAAGACTCATTCTTGGTGTAGAAGCAGCTTCACGATTAAATTACATCACTGCATGCTGTAACTGCTATCCCAAACTCCTTTGAAAATATTATTTAGTAAATAATGCCTTGGCTCGTGATGTGTCTAGTGGTTAGAACCGTATATAGTTGTGATCGTGAAGCACCCAAAATCTTTGTTGACCTTTGTGTGTGATCAGTCTGAAGGTACCTGTTACGCTAGTTTATATTAAGATTGTATTAGAATGGTGAATCGTGATGTTAATTGATTTGTGAGATCAATATAAGTCGTTGGAACGAACGCACTGCCGCAAGGCGGCCGATATGCGTTTAGCGCGGCACATCCCCCACAGTCGAACCGTAGGCGGACACGACTACATACACTAGAATTCCAGGACATAAAGTAGCACCACACACCCGTATGAATCGGGCGGACACTACTACATACACCGGAGCTGGGACATAAAATAGCACCACACACCCACTAGTCGTATACTAACTCATATGGTATGAAAAATAAATAGTTTGTATTATTCATAATTAACTATGTTACTTATGTGTATTGCCATGCATATTTTAGTTTATTTATATATTTATATTTAACTTATATCCGAGGTAAATACTGTTACAATTCGTAACTTCTATTAGTAAGTATTAGATAGAACAACACAAAAAAAAACGAATGGTTAGGGAGAGTAGGGGAGAACGAATAAAGGTTTTCTCCTTTATTCGTTCTCCCCTACTCTCCCTCGAGAACTGGATAAAACTAGTTTTTTTATATAATTTTAGGTGTTCAGCAAACTTGCAGGAGAAGACGCGTATCTCTTTATATAATATCACATCAAAAAAAATTGTAAAAACAACTACTGAACTAAACGAGATAATGGTATCACCATTCTCCTTAAAAATCTGTCATGCTTTCAGCTCTTGTGTGAAAACGATGCGATCGTGTGTTTAATTAAATAGTAGATATTGGATTTTTAATTAATTATTGCATATGTCAGGTGATGCAGTATAATGTATGGGCGGCATTACGCGACCAAACACATTGCATCGGCAAATTAATATTAACGATCCTTATCCATTAATTGGGGCATTAAAATATCAAGCGCCTTCATGGCTCAGTTGGAAAGTGTTGGTAATGTAGCCTGTGTACGGTGGATTGGGGTTCGAGATTGTTTGAGTGATTAGGAAAAGAAAATAGGGTGTTTGTGTACGTTAGTTTATTAAATGTAAACCAAAAACGCAAAAGCACCTAAGAAAATGCTGTGTGTGATGTATGGAAGCGCGCTTGTGATTGTGTATTGCGTATGTACTTAAAATAACTAATTTACAATTTCGCAAAGAATGAAGAATGAAATCATAAGTTAAAATTCTAATTTATTTTATTATATAAACTTGGAGTAAAATTATCGGAATGTTGATCACTTATCGTTAATATTACCTATTAAATAGCAAGTGATTATTGATATAGATATTTGGAATTTTGTACAATAAGACAAGAATGGTCTGAAAAGTTCAAAAGTATAGAAAAAAAATTAACTAAGCTAACTTTCGTATAGCAAAGCTATTATTCACGTTTTATCGACACTTAGTAATACAAATGATATTTTTGCGCGCGATTTAAGCGCAGAGTATTTTTGTTTTCACTTTAGATGTGAATTTATTTCGGCTTTAATTGCCGCAGCGCTTATATGACATTAAACCGTTTAGATAGCCCATGTTGTGTTATACATAAAATTAACAAAATTTTTGAACACGTAATTACAATTTCATGATAGAGTTAGCACAATTTTGATAACATATTATATTTGGAATGTTAAATTATAATTGACTATCGTACAGCTCACACTGTATCCCGCATACAGCAGGATAGGCACAGGGAACTTAGTGTTAAGGCACGTATACAAGACTACATATTAATAATAATACTTTACGGTATATCACAAAATAAAGAGAAAGTAAAAGAAAATACATCACATAAGAAAATGTACAGCAGAGTGCCTTATCACTATAAGCGATCTCTACCAGGCATTCATACATATATACATATATATACGTACATATACAATATTAGTAAATATTGTATAGTACGGAATAATTTATTGTGTTAAAATATAATTTTTAATATCAACAAATATATATAAATACGGTCACGTTAATTCGTAAAGGAAACATACAAAATCTTAAATACATTCTAATGTCTAGACTTATTCTTCTAGTTAAAACAATATTTATATGATGACTAGCGGCCCGTCCACGGCCTCGCCCGCTTAAAGTGCATGATTATTGATCTAATAAAAAGAATTGACTGACAATTATATTAACTTCTAATATGTTGTTTTTACTACATTATCGTAATTTATATTAGGACATTTGATTGTTTTTTATTAAAAAATACGGTCAATGATTGCAAAAAAACTGCTTACGTAATACTTGAACGACCCCTAAAGCTAATTATACCTATACGTATATTTTTTTGTGATATTACGTTCGTTTTACCTATGTAGTGTAAGTCTCATCATAATTTTAAAACTCTGTTAAATTTGCTGATGTCAGTGAATAATTTAATTCACCCTTTCAGACAAAGCCTCACATGTTAAATTATTGATTTGAAGGATTCATAATATTCTTTGTAAAATAACTGTAATGATTGTACATTATTTGCTATACAGTGTTTAAATTAGGTACATATATGTACAACGCTAAATGTACAACGTAGAAAGAATGTTTTTAGACATTTTTATATATATTTATTTGAAACAAACGAACGTATATATATATATAAACAAACGAACGTATATATATATATATATATATATATATATATACGTTCGTTTGTTTGTATATATATATATATATATATATATATATATATATATAAGAGGACTGACTGACATGTACTGTCTGACTGAGGTAAGACGCACGCACAGCCGTAACCGCCGATGGTAGAAACGTGAAATTTGGACAGATGTTCATTTTCATAATCAGGACATCCACTAAGAAGGGATTTTGAAAAATTTTAACCCTAAAGGGATGAAATTGGGGTTGAAAGTTTGTATGGAAAAAAAATTAAATCGGCACCGATTTTTATGAAATTAAAATAAAATTTGAAATTCCAACTCTTAAAAACTATTGGAAAATTGGCAATTTTCCAAGTAAATCGGTTCAGTACTTTTAGAGAAAAATGCGGACAAAAAACTATCGACAGACAGACAGACAAGAAATTAAAAAAATATATTTTTGCTTTCTTTTTTTTCTTTTTCAGTGTCCCTCTATTCACTTCAGTCAAAATTACTAAATGTACAGACAAAATATTTTTACTGTCTTATTATATATAGAGATAAGGAGATTTTACAACAATTATAAGGCAAAACATAGTAAATATTTTTTTCATCTTATGTAAAAGATTAACGTCTTAAATGAAAAACGTAATAACAATTATACAAAGATTTCAAAATTAAAAAAAAAAATACTTGTTAAAAAAACCGATTTAGAGTTTACAGTAGGTTTTACCTTAATTTTTTACATACTGAATTTAGATACAAATATCAAGGTGAGCAATTATACGATTTATAAAAAAAAATCATATAATTTTTAACGTAAACAATACTACAAAAACCTTTAGATATCTTCCCCCATATGTGGCTACCGCACTTCACGACCCTTCTGAAGGATTTTCTTTATTTTTGATTGATTTGAGATACTAACTATACTTTCATAAATAAATTAATAAATCTTTAGTGTCAAATTACAAAACTATTGCAAAATATTTTTTATTGAATTGGTTAAAAAATTTTATTTTCAATTATTATTAGCATTTTTCATTATAGTCTTTAAATTTACGTTAATTCGGTCCCAGTTCGGTGATCGGTATTCCGTTGTGAACGAAAGTACACTAAATAGAGACTATCCTCTTGTTATACGGTGTACAGAATCGCGTTAAGGTAAAATAACTACGAACTTAGCAATGTATTACTGTTATAAACTGTAACATCCAGTAAACAGATTGAATTGCAAGCTTTTACGATCTAAAATTTCGAGTTCGTAAGAGAGTAAACACCTATCAATTTTACAAATCTGGCTAGACTAAGACTAAGGTAAGCAACAGGTTTTAAAACACGGAAAGCCCTATTTTAATGCATTAAAATCTCCTCTACACCTAGAACTTATACCTAGTTATCTGATGAATTTTCAAAAGGCAAATGATCGTGATTCAACCTCTGGACAGAAGTCAGAAGAGATGAAGAGAAACTAAGAAGTTTATTAGCTTACAAAGTGGTTATTAAGTTGTGTTTGTTATATTATATTTACTTATCAATAAAGACATTTATAAAAAAAAAAAAAAAACAAAGTGGTTAAATTAATTAACGTAAGTATGCATAATGCAGATATTGACATTAAAGCTCGCTTACTCTATGCACGTTTCGATTCGCTATCATTAAAGAAAATGAGAGAATATACTTATAGATACATATAATTTAGTACAAATTGCAATAAGAATCAAATTTGGATTTAGTTGTTCTGAAATTGGAAAAAAAATATATATTTAATCTTTCTTTACTGAAATAAAAAAAATACATTTGTAGGTCACTGATGGCAGTACCTTATGCTGTGCTTTTTTGTCGCTTTTCTATTTATCTCGCGTAATATATTTGTTGCTACAATAATTGATAGTAAAAATTACATTAAAAAAATAATTATTACATTCAAAAGAATAAGATTTGGCGTTTTGGACTAGCAGACCAAACCAACACTATTACGACCTATGATATTTACGACACTTCATGACCACACCTGATGCTGATACTAATCCTGACCTGATCCTGATTCTGACTCGACTGAGACAACTTTCGACTTTCGATGCATGATATAGGAACTAAACTAAATCAATAAATCTTCTGGTTTTTACTATTTATTAATCTTCTTATTATTACAATGGTAAGTATACGTATTTTATCAAAATTGTTTCTGATCGTGTTGTAAGGTTTGCCTTATACCGTGTAAATTTTCACATCCAGCTTTCATATATATCTTAACATTATACTTCTAATCTTCCTTGTAGATTTAACTTTAAAGTGAAGACACACGAATGTTTCTTCCGCCTTGGCAATTTTAAAAAAGATATAAATAGCAATCTTTTCGAAAATCGCCAAAGCGAAAGCAACATTCCCAATATATAACTCACTACTCTCTCTTCAGTTACAATAACTCATAATATTACTTAAATTTAGATAAATGTTACTTTCTACAGTTCAATTTCAAGATTAACAATGTTCTCATCGATTTAATTTCTTTAGTGATCATTTGTTCTTAAATATAGTAAGTATACATCTTTTTTCAAAATTGTTTATGATCGTGTTTTAAGGCAAAATACCGTGTAAATTTTTACATCCAGCTTCCATATATATCTTAACATTATAGTTCTTATCTTCCTTGTAGATTGAAATTTAAAGTGAAGACACGAATGACTCTTCCGCCTTGACAATGTTAGAAAAGATATAAATAACAATCTTTTCGAAAATCGCCAAAGCGAAAGCAACATTCCCAATATATAACTCACTACTCTCTTCAGCTTACGTTTTACCTACATTATATTGGAAATGAGATACACACACAACATTGATATATTCATTAAGCTCCTAAATCTAATCTTTATAAATAATATTAATAAAATTATAAAAAAAATATAATTTTTAAAGTGTTATTCCACACTTAGGTAAGAAAAATACTTATTACATGTTAAAAATGTTTAAGGATTAGCATTCTCTCTTGCCAGATGATAATTCTTAGTAATTATCTTTGGGAAGCGGAAATTTGTAAAAATCTCCCTACAGAGATGCAAACAACATAAATAAGTTGTAACAAGCGTATAAAAATTTCGTCGAAGTTTGATGAATACCTACGTATGGCTTAGTGGTCACAGCGCCTGGTCAATTTCCATGAGACGGACAAAAATTTTAACAAATTTTTGTGCGTTTTCTAAATAAGAACTATAACTATGTTGAAATTATTTTAGTTAAAATTTCACTAATGAAAAAAAATATTAAATATCGATATAAATTGTAGATTCACTTCTACTACTACAATTTTATGTGTGTTCTTAAAAAAGAGAAACCATTTTTATATATAATTACATTCTTACAATTTTTATTAATAAATTAATACACATATAATAAAAGGAAATTCATTTAATTAAAACAATACAATAGTTGATAAAGATTTATTAAATTAACATTTCCACGCTTTGTGAATAAATTAAAAAGATATCTTTGCAAGCTTATTTTAAAATAAAATAAAGTAATCTTCTTCGGCAATTTTCATACGTAGTGACGACACGCGAATGATTCTTTTGCTTTGGCGATTCCCGAAACGATATCAATATCCATCATTTCGGGAATCGCCAAAGCGAAAGCAACATTCTATCTTCGACTTGAAAGGAGACTATAGTCTTCATCAATTTACTGTATACATACAAATATATTACGTAAACTTCTATATATAATAAGGCAGTAAAAATATTAAATATAGTAATAAGTAAATTTTGTCTGTATATTAATTAATTTCGACTAACACGGATAGAGGGAAATCTGTCTGTCTGTCTTTGTATGTCCACATTTTTCACTGAAAGTACTGAACCGATTTACTTGAAAATTTTACCAATTGCTTTGTTTTAACTCAACTTAACTACTAAAGTTTAGTTCGTCAAAATCGTTTCATTAAAAAAAAGTTATCGTCATTTGAATGAATTCAAGGCATTACTTTACCTGCGAATGTTACATAGTAATCGCGTTGGTAAGATTCCTGGCTAAAGAATGACATTCGAAACATCTGGGTTATATGACTGTTGATAAAACTATATATTTTTGAAGCACTATTATATAATATTTTATACAATAAAGTAAACAAAAGTGAACTGTTAGTGGAGATTATCTTCATAAATCATAACAGTCAAGTTTTAGTCGTAATTAATTCAACACAGAGATAAAGAACGATCTTGAAAGAATTATCAAGTAAATACAAAGATTTTTTGGTTGGTTCGTTCACATAATATATGTAACTAATTTAAAAACTGTACAGGAGTTAATATGCAATTATTACAGTCATTTTACAAAGTATATTATGAATCATTACCCAAATCAATAATTTAACATTAAAGACTGTTACTCAAGCAGCAAATTAAATTATTAACTGACATCAGCACATTTAACAGAGTTTTAAAAAACATAACATAGGTAAAAAGAACGTAATGTTACAAAAATATAAGTATAGTATACACATAATAAATAATTTATACAGCTACTTACACATGTATTTATGTTTCTCAGTTTACAAAATAGAAAACTGGAAATATTACGTTCTTTACAAGTACAAATTCCAGTGGCGCGGTAACTGCTCGAAAGGTTAATGATATGAATGGCGATCGTGTCACAGTGCGTTTTTGGTTCCAACATTTTTGTTCTGGAAATTTCAATCTGCAGAATAAGCTTAGTGGACGGCCGGATCTAAGTTGATAATGAAGAGTTGGAGGCTATTGTGAAAACGTGTGAAGGCAGCAAACTTGTACACGCGCGTCGACTGTTACATTACTTAACCGATACAATAATTAAGAATCTTTAAATCGAAACATTACGAATTGTGTTAAGGCTAACAAATCTTGCCACAAGTGAAAATTGACCCAAAAAAAAAGTTACTAGTGATCGTATGGTAGACTGGTGCCGGTATCGTTGATCACAGTTTTCTCAAACCGGGCCAGACGGTTACGGCAGATGTCTATTATCAGGAATGGCAAACCTTTATAGTTTAGCTAGCTGCTAAACAAAAGAGGCTGGTCAATCGCTGTACGCCACTGCTGATTCAATACAACCGTACCACACACTACACAATAGACTGCTACCAAATGAGACGAGCTTCATTGAACTGTTTCAGGCATACGTTGTTCCCCGGATCTGGCTCCAAGAGATTACCATTTCATTCGAAATTTGGAAGACTTCTTGCAAGGGAAAAGAATTAACTCCGATGAGGCAGACCAAGCCACTTGCAAAGATTTTATTGATTCCAGTGTGAATGTTTTTTTAGTACAGAGATGAACTACCTATTAGATGGCAAAAGTACATAGATAATAATGATTCATACTCTGCTCAAATAAATATATTATATTAAAAAATGTTCCATTTTTTTGTTCCTCCTATACCAAATGACTTAATATTACTTAAATTGCTCTTATAAAAACTAGTCTTTGTTCAAATAGTTGCAACTTATAAATTTATTTCAAAATAATTGAATCTGAATAGATTGTAATTATTTTACAGAATTTACTTTAAAATAAAATAAATATATTTTTTTTTTTAGCTTAACACTCTATCCCGCATAAAGCAGAGCAGACTAGGGTAACTAGTGTTCAAATACTCTGTTTTCCTTAAGACACTTCCATTCTCCATATTCTGGAAGCATTGTGGGTTGAGAAGATAAAGAAATGAAAATATTAAATATTTCATTTCTAAGAATGGTAATAGAACCTACAACCTATCATGCTTACATTCGCACGTGCCCCTGCGCCACGACTTTATTGTAATATAATTGTTACTATTTCTAATTCTTATCGTTTTAAAAGAGTTACTATAGTTAATAATTTGATAAGTGAAAATACCCCCCATATCAGTATCTCTAAAACAAAAATCTTAACACTAGCTTCTCAGTAAAATAAATGCAACTTGAAATATCGAATTTAATACTAAGTGTTTCATAAAGGTGTCATAAAGGTTCAAAGTGCCATTAATTGGCATGGAACGTTCCCTAGGTGTTGGCAATAGGTATTTTTTTCTAGTCGTTGCTCCCGTGAGGCCGTACCAACGTGAACATTTTCAGCTTTTAGCCACTACTGACGCGTGATAGCACAGATAAAGTTTTTGTACCCTTATTTTAAAAGGCACTTTTGATGTTTTTCAAAAAATACCAATTTAAATGTTTTTTTTTACTATAAAAAAAAATCATGAGATGCAAGAGAGATATTGTGACTAGAACCATTTTAATTGAATGACAGATGTATTTTTATTTAAAAGTTAAACGCACCGTCGAATACGCAATGTCTTTAAATAATTTGAAAAAAGTTATCATTAGGTTTAATTATTTTGTCTAGTGGTAAAATTAATAAAGGAAAAAAATACAAAATTATAAATAAGTTACGCTAAACTTATATTTTAGAGTGCGTTTAATCTCTAAGCTTAAATAGTACTAAGAAATTATACTATACGAAGACATTTTTGATATCAATTTTAATTTGTACTTTATTTAAATCTAAAAAAATCTTAAAATTAGTAATAAGTGAAGTAATTTTTTCCTTCTGTGCTGCAATTCATTCCCTTTGTGATGCAATTTATATTTGACCCGAAGATACGTGAATGATTCTCTCGCTTTGGCAATTCCCGAAACGATATCTTTATCCATCATTTCGGGAATCGCCAAAGCGAAAGCATCACTCCATAACCTTGAAAGAAGACCACAATCCTCTTCAACTTACGCTTATGTGATTACGATGATGCATAATCTAAGCACATTACAGAAGCCATTGTTCTATATTATTTTATAATAAATATTTCAATTTATACATTAACTTTCAAGCGAGCGCGTTAAATTTGAGCGGGCGCCCATCCTTTTTATGGCATTATTCATTATTTTTTTTTCAAGTAGTGTTTGATTGACTAATACAATTAGAAAATGTACGTATGTATATTTATAAAAGAAATAAAATGTACCTATCGGTGAATTTTTCACCTGAAAACGTAAAATTTACAACAAACAGCGCGCCTACTTGAATACTAATGTAAGTATTGGGAAAGTCTAAACTATACGATTATTAGTTAGGTAGGAAAATTACATTTCTCTGAAACACATTTCTTTTTCTCTTCAAACAAAAATGTTTGATTATTCATGTATAGTTCAGCTCGTCCAATGTGAAGAATAGCGAATGATTCTTTCGTTTTGGCAACATCAATAATCATAATCGCCAAAGCGCAAGCAACACTCCATAGAAGACTCCTTTATTATATATTAAAAATAATATTATACATTAACTAAAAAAATTAGACAAAAAATAAATTTAAGCAGTGAAATGCCAATGCAAGCATATATTATAAATATATCTTAAATGTGTCACTGTAACGCAGTGTTTGATTAACACTCGGTTGAATTAATTGTTATTTTTTAGTATTTTGACGTTAATTTTCGCTACTCAACACGCAACACTTAGAATTTTTGGCGAAAAGTGGGAAATGGAGTGTCTTGATACTAGGTTCCATCTGTCTACCCTGCTATAAGCAGAGTACACCGTGAAGCTGAAAAACAAGCAACTTTCTCCGAAAATTTTCGACGAATCGAGACGAAGAAGTGAAGACGCGCGAATGTTTCTTTTGCTTTGGCGATTCCCGAAACGATATTCATATCCATCATTTCGGGAATCGCCAAAGCGAAAGCAACATCGCACATTGGACTGGAAACGATACTAACGTTCTCTTTACTTTAAATAAAAAATAAGTATGCTTAATAAATTAATGTCATTTTATTTTTAAATATATTTTAGGTTTACAAAATTCACTAAAATTTAAAATCTTATAATTAAACATAGATATTTGAATGTACACTTAATAATTTTAAACATTTAAATTAATACTTTTCGAAATACTTGAAATTAAATATATAAAATACATCAATATTTAAAGTCTATAATAGAAATCGATGTACATAGATATAAAATAAAGTTCATAGTTATGTTCCTCAGCAATTTTCATACGAAGTGATGACACTTGAATGATCCTTTCGCTTTGGCGATTCCCGAAACTATATCAATATCCATAGTTTCGGGAATCGCCAAAGCAAAAGTAACATTCCCTAGATCTTCTAGGTCTACGGTCGTCTTCGGCTTGGGCTTGTTGCTTGTTAATAACATAATTCTGTACAACAATTTAAATATAAATACATAAAATTACAAGTTAAAACATATCACTACTTTTTATTTATCAGCTTCACACTGTATCCCGCACACAGAGCACAGGGTAGGCAGAGGGAACCTAGTGTTTTTAGACACTCCGTTTCCCACTTTCTGCCGAATTCTGGAGGCATTGCGTGTTGAGTGGCAGAACTCAACGCCGCGCTTAGCCTCGACACCAGAGCGAAGAAGTGGAAATATAAATTTAAGTAAATATTTCATCTCCTCGAGTGGGGATCGAACCCACAACCAGTCGGTTTACAGTCACACTTTGTGCCGCTGCGCCACGACGTCACTACTTAAATATGTTAATAAACTAAAACTATACAGTAACATAAAATCATTTGGACTAATTATAATAATATATAAATAATAAAATCATCAGTCATTTTAAGATATACTCGTATTCCTTGTTAGCATATTTAGTATATAATTATTTATATAAAAAGTTTTTATTATTAATGTTATTTTATTTGTTAGTATGGTTATTTTAATTAAAGTATGGCAATATTAAGATAATAAAATGAAAGTAGGATTAAAATAAGTTTTGATGAAAGTGTCCACACGCACGTACGCAGGGTACAGAACCTGCGAATCTCTTGTATGTGAATGAGAAGTATTTAGGCGCGCTCCGTTGACTTTGACTTATAGCAATATAATAAAAGTGAAGTGATAAATAAAAGGAAATAACGTACTTCTACCAATACCAATACATTTAACATTAATATTCTATATCCAAATCTAAATCCTTTACAAATATAATCAAATACAATAAAACAATCATCTATTCATCGGTAGGTAAATAACACAATTCCAATACAGGTAACCTAAATAACATAAAATATTATATAATAAAATATACCGCGTAACGATATCATCAAAATTTACTAAATATAATAACTGTGCTTAGTCTCGATATTATAGTACAATAATATTATATATCTCCATACAAAACATCCAATCAGCCGTTATTCAGAAATGTGGAATTGACCGCACATTCTACGGTGATAATGGTTACGGCTGGAGGCGGACTAATACAATATGCAGATGAAACTGCGTGCCATGTGCACTGTGCACTGTGTACTGTGCGTTGTGCGCTGTGCACACAGTTGAAAGAATTATTAACTAATAAATCATGTATAAGCTTTCAATGTTTCGATTATTTAGTTGTAATATATAACAGAGTAGATTTTATAGGAGTATTGATAAAGATACTGTGAAAATTAATTTATGGCTTAAATGTCTTGTTATCACAAAATACAGTAGGACAGTTTTTAATTGTAAACACGGCGTTGAGTTCCTATAATAAATAGGCGAGATCTTATAAATTGGGCGGAAAGTTCGTTCTTTTGCCTACAATCGTGTAACTTAACGGCTAAAAATCGATTTTTGGAGGCTATTTTTAGACCTAAAAAAAAACAGTTTACAATTAAAAATCAGTTCTGAATAAAAATTAGTAAACGTTAGGCAGAAAGATTTTGGACGTATACGTATGTATTATGTATACACTATGTACACACACACACACACACCCAAACTTACGTACACGTACTCACTACTCAGCGAATAGAACTACTGTGCATTAAGGTTGTTATAAACATACTTTGGTTTCAGTAACAAATCTAAATTATTCAAACATAATATGTTTTGTATATGTATATGTTTATATTGATATACATATTATGTATATCAATGTATTGAATTAGTTCAATAATTTTGTGATTTATTCAAAAATTAACGATTGGATAATTTGATTATTAGTGTTAACTCTATATATAACAAAATTAGCCAGTGAATAGTATGTTTTTGACGTTGGCTTTGACTGTCTTGACGTTATAAAATCTAATAGTCTATATTTATATCTCTGTTGTTTGAGGTTATCAAATCACAGTGGGAAAATGTTTGATATTGGTGTGGGTTCGATTTCCACTCGGGAGAATAATTTATAAGTATTTTATCGCTTTTCTTATAGGTTATATTTAGGGAAAGATGGATTGGTTTATAAATATTAAGCTTACAGCTCTCTACGATACGCTAACGTATATTATATATATATATATATATATATATATATATATATATATATATACTATGCACTATAAAATTATAAAGAAAAAACAAAGGAGCAACTTTAGGTGAGCTAAGTGTAAGAAGTAAAAGTACACGCCTGGAATGCCCTCTCAACTTTGACAGCTCACCTCCACCTCCACCTCCACCGCGCGGCGCGCCGTGCTTGGCAATAAGATAAAAGATATAAGTTCACTTTAGTGTCTCTTAAAACACTGAAGTTGTATTTTTTATCAAATACCTGTGTACCTAGTTCGAATATTATGGTACATTTTTCTTCTTTTTTTACTTTTAAAATCCTGTGTTGCAGGCGGGTAGACAATGAATATGGTGTCAAGACATTCCGCCCCCTACTCGCTACCATTTTTTTGTGGGAATTTCAAGTTAATGACGAAATAAAATGAAAATAATTACACAACCCTCAAGTATTTATTGAAAGTAGCTTTGCCGATGCGTCACGACAGCCTTTTTGTCAGATTACATATGTTGTTAGAATGTTTATCATTTTGTTATATTTGGCCGTTTTATAATGTAGGCAGAGAAAATCTAGAGAGAGTCACTTTATATTCCACAAAATTTAAATCCGATCTCCGAATACGATCCGATCATGAAATCGATTAATTAAAATAATTTTAACCAAGTTCTTATAACAATATTATTATACCACGTTATCTACCAGCGAGGGGAAAAATAAAATAATAAATATAATTTCACTTATCTGGGATCAAACCCACAATCACCGCATTAACAACTTCATTAACATTTATAATGTATTCTCAAAAGAAATATCAGATTCCCACTCGTCCCGACCCAATGTTACGACGTTCAAAACAATATGAACTTGGACGCAACAACGTAACAAATTTATATATACGGTCTGCATATTATATCAAAATTGAAAGAGGTCCGGACTTATGCTTCTACATATTTATGAGAGTGTCCGACAAGACGTAATTTATACTATCTCGTAGATATTGCCTCGGAAGGCTTAAGGGTAATATGAGCCATCGATTGCTGGATTACTAGGTGGCGAAGACGCAGGACGCTGTGCCACGCGTCTTACTTTTTATTATTATTATTTGTTATACTACAGAAATTATATAAACTAGACATTCTGATATTAATACAATACTAGAGACTCACGCGAGGCTTCGCCCGCTTAAGAACATTGCTATAGCTAAGTTATACAAAATATTTCAGTAAATTGAGGCCAGTCGTGGCGCAGCGGCACAAAGTGTGACTGTACAACACGCAATGCCCTCAAGAATTCGGGAACGGAGTGTTTTACCACTAGGTTCAGTCTGCCGACCCTGCTGTGCGGGATACAGCGTGAAGCTGATTTAATTTGATTTTTTTCATTTGATTTAAGTAAATTGTATAATATGTGTTCTTCCTTATGTATAAGCAGCACAATTTATGTAAAGTTACATCTAAATGTGTTCAGTAGTTTTTTCATGAAAATGGAACAAACATCTATCCTTACAAATTTCCACATTGTTAATATTAATAGGATGCACTTAAAAGTGGTCAGTTATTATTTTTTAAGTTCCCACTGGACTTTGCCAACGCGTATTGTTTACCTTTACTAGCTTTTAATTGCGGTTTTGTTTATGTATATAAATAGAAATAAATAAGAATTTTAGACGAAAACTCTGTCCAAGGTGCATTTGGTTAGATTAAAGTGTATTTGTAGAATCATATATCTCTTTTTAAAAGTTTCTGTCAGTTTTAAATAAATAAAAAACAGGACATTCCTATCTGCAAAAAAATAGAAAGTACAGATTATTAAAAATTTTAGATGTTATACATCTAATAACACAATTTGAATATATCGAAGCAGTTAAAATGAAAAGCGTACAGAATTTTGTTTTAATTTTGTCAATTAGTTGATTCAAAGTAAACTGTTCTAGAACTCGTAACTTGACACAAGTTAACCCCCGGCTGGTGGAGACAGGGAACTTGGAAAATATTTACAAAAGTTTCTTCAAGTATCTGGAAATCAAAACTCATTTTCTCCCATAGCTATATACTAAGCATATTTTGCTGGCGGACCCGAGCAGTATTTTTAAATTAAGGAATATACAAAACCAAGCTGAAACTGGAGTTATGTTTATACTTTATGAAGAACAGTCCTAAATGTAATTTTCGGAAGTTAACATGTTACTGTATTAAACTAGTAAAATAACATAAGTTTTATACGAAGAAAGAGTTTCTAACCATGTCGCTTGGATTTCTCTCCTTCTTCTACCTGGCATTAGTCCCGGCTTTTGCCAGGGTCTGCCTTCCTACTCAACCTACTCCACTTTGCACGGTCTTTAGCGTCCTCGGTGGTTAGACCATTGGCTCTCATGTCCTGCTTCACGACATCCAACCAGCGCTTCCTTGGGCGTCCGAGAGGTCTCACTCCAGGGACTGACATAGCAAGGCACTTGCATCCGACATAGTTCTTAGACCGGCGCGTAACGTGACCAAACCATCTCAGGCGACGCTCTTGGAGCTTATCCGCTACGTCACGGACTCCAAGACTACCTCGAATGAATGTGTTGCGTATGCGGTCAGACCGCGTTACGCCGCACATCCACCGCAGCATCTTCATTTCCGTGACGTGAAGCTCCTGAGTATGCCGAGATAGTGCTGGCCAACATTCGCTGCCGTATAAAAGAACCGGTCGGATGATGCTCTTGTATATCAGACCCTTGAGTTTGGGCGGTATCCTGCGATCGCAGACCACACCAGTGACCTCCCGCCATTTGGCCCAAGCAGCGCTTATCCGGCTATAGACATCGTGATCGATGCCTCCAGACTCGTGCATAACGGATCCAAGGTACCTGAACTTTTCCGACTTAACGGCTGGTTCAGGACCTATAAGGATAGTGCTCGAGTCCGGGATCCCGCAGGCCATGTACTCGGTCTTCGACACATTAAGTTTAAGACCGCCGTTCTCAAGCGTACCCTTCCACAGGTTCACTCTACGCTCCAGCATCAGTCGGTTCTCATCAATGAGTGCTATATCATCGGCATACATCATCAGCCATGGAGGCTGGTCTTGGATGTGAGCCGAGACAGTATCGAGCACCACATTGAATAAGAACGGACTAAGAGCCGAGCCCTGGTGAACCCCTACTGTAATGTGGAAAGGTTCAGTGTCGCCAACAGCAGTCCTAACCATAGAAGCGGATTCGTGGTACATATCTCTGATAATCCCAATATAGGCCTCAGGGATCCCTTTGGATCGCAATGCCCACCAGATACACTCACGAGGCACACAGTCAAAGGCCTTCTGCAGATCTAAAAAGGCCACATGCAGAGCTCTCCTTTTTTCCCTGTATGCCTCCATCAATGTTCTGAGGGCGAAAACGGCGTCCATAGTGCCCGATCCTGGCTGAAATCCATATTGAGACTCAGAGACAGTACACTCGCGGCGGAGCCTGAGGTCGATCATGCGCTCGAAGAGCTTCATGGTATGACTCATAAGCTTAATGCCTCTATAACTACCACAATCTTGAACACTGCCCCTTCCCTTGTAAATAGGGGTAATGAAGCTAAGCCGCCACTGGTGTGGCATCTTTCCAGTGTTCAAGATATGGTTAAAAAGGACAGTAAGTATGAGGACACCAAGAGAGCCCAACGATTTCCACGCTTCGATCGGAATATCGTCAGGTCCCACCGCTTTTCCGTTCTTCATGCGTCGAAGGCAATTACGAGTTTCGTCAAGGGTTATTGGGGCAATAAGTCCGAGGTTAGGGGGTGGGTCGTGATGAAGACTGCATGGGTGCTGAGTATTCAGCAACTCCTGGAAGTAGCTTCTCCACCTCTCCTTCACAGAGTCATGACTACAGAGCAGCGTGCCCTGGGAATCTCTGACGCAAAGACATTTTGCGATATCTTGCGTCGCTTTATCCCGGGAACGTGCCAGCTTGTAAATGAACTTCTGCCCCTCCACAGTTTCAAGTTTATCATACAATGGTGACAAACTCTCACTGCGGGCTCTGGCTACAGCTCTTTTACTGGCATGTTTAGCTACTATGTACTCCAGTCTGTCTTCAGGAGAGTTAGATTGCTGCCACTTCTTAAAGGCATCCTTCTTTTCACGAGTCACCTCCTGCACCTTGTCATTCCACCACCATGTCTCCCTGTCGATGACACGTCCTCCCTTAGAAAGGCCAAGAACTCGCCTGCCTGCCGCAATGATTGCCGACTGAGCTCGATCCCAAGCATCCTGAGCAGTCTCGGTGTTAGTCAAAAGAAGATGACTTTTCACCTCTGCCAGGAACTCGGTCTGCATCGGTCCATTCAGCAACCACCACTTGATCCGAGGCCTACGTTTCTCGGCTACTTTCTTCTTCGGAGTGACGTTAAAGTCCATGACAAGAAGACGATGTTGAGCCGTTAGGCTTTCGCCTGGATTGGATTCCTACTAGGGGACTTGGATTTCTACTAGGGGAAATTATTTGTTTTAATATCGTCGATCTGGTAAGACATAAAAGCGGCAGAGTTCATTTCCACCATTCAACTGGCGATATCTCGTTCATTAGGGCGGAAAGTGGGAACCTCAGAGTATTACACTACATTCCCTCTGCCTACCTACTAAGCGACAATAAGCTGAAGGTATAAAAAAAACTATAAAATAATAAAAGCATGTAATTGGCCTTCAAACATCCTGAGTATCGGTCGTACCCAAACAACGTTATTTCCTACGATACAAGCACATAAATTCAAACACACCGTTAGTATTTACGGCAAAAAAGGGAACCCGCCTAATTTCAATAGTTCACGGAGCATTAACCTGATATAACAAGATTTACAACCGGAAGGAGAATTCGGAGAGATTTATGCCCCCACATTAGTTCCCGTCCGTCTGCCCTTCAGAACACTCGGAAACGACCAAAGTAGGCACCATGTAAAACTACCCGACGTCGTTTTTACCAGTTACTTACAATTTCCTCCTTAGGCTTAGTTTCCATTATAGAATATATATATATAAAATAAATTTGTTACAGATGTTGTGTTATATGAATTTGAATGTATATTTGAAAATATATGTACAACAAATAAAGAAATTTAGCTACAGTATAAACGCATGTAATTTTTGATGAAATAATAACATATATATTAATTATCCAAATTTAAAATAAAAAAGTGGTTAACGAAAGTGAAAGTCTTAATGTGAACGTTCCCCACTTTCTGCCAAATTTTGGAGGCATTGCGTGTTGAGTGGCAAAACTCAACGCCGCACTTTTGCCTCGACACCAGAGCGAAGAAATGAAAATATAAATTTAAGTAAATTTTTCATCTCCTCGAGTGGGGATCGAACCCACAACCAGTCGGTTTTACAGTCACACTACGTGCCGCTGCGCTACGATGGCCTCAATTAAAAGGAATTATTATAGTTAATTTATTTTCATTTTTCTGCTGGAAAAGCCTAAATCGGCATTGAGTTTCATCACTCAACACGCAATGACTCGAAAAGTAGGAAACGGAGTGTTATAGTACTGGATTTCCTCTGCAACAAGGTAGTTATAAGGTGCCTAGTATTATGTGAGAAACAGTATTAAAACTGCTTTTACATATCATACACTGTGTATTCAAGGTCCAATCTGCCTCCATTTTATTAATGCGCCCCTCACAAAATAAATTCACTATAAGTGATATTTGTGACCGAGGACATTTCTCTACAGAACGAAGTTTTATGAACGATTAGAGGATACAGCGCTATCGCTTCCACGACTATAAAAAGGAAAACTAACTGGATAAATTCCTCGTTATTTACTATACGTGATTTTTTCTAATGGATTCTTGTTTAGTTGCGCCTTTATTGCTGTAATTTGTGTGTTATGTATTGCTTTTTTTTATTTTACGTAGTTTTTGATACATTTTAGAGTTCTCGATTCTTTTTTATTTGATAGTGTAGTGTTGATGGAGATAAATAAAAGTTCACTTACGGTTAGCACTAGGTATATTCAACACCACTTTATTGTACATATAGTTTGAACATAAATAATAAATCACGACACAGTTTATACGAAAGTCAACCACAAACATATATATATAAAACGGAACACGACAAATACTGATTTGGAAGAAATTAATAAAGAGAACAAAGGAACGTATGGAAAGCGCATCGAGTGGCAAGCATCGACAGTTATAATAAAATATGCCGTCGACAAGGGGGTAGGCGTTAATGTCGAACGCCGTACCGGTTCAATCGACAGCAATGGAGCGCTTTCCTATAAATATACTAAATACGAATACTTATTATAGAATATATAAATCCTATTAAATGTATGTATGATTTTATGTGTGTATATAAATGATAAATAAATAAATTATAATATTGAAATATATAAATGACACATATTAACAATTAAGTGGAACATTTTTACAAGACCAGAAAAATGAAAAATGATTTAATTGAAACAAAATCATGTTCCGGTTTGTTATCGAACCCGCAATCATCATATTTACAATCAAAGTACGCCTTTTTATCGTGAGAAGAGTAGATCATGTGATGTGGAACTGACGGACGTATCAGGTGTAAGCCATCGGTTGTACTCACTAAAACCTCATTTGCTCCTCCTGGAGTGCCATTAGCTGGTGTTGTAAAAAATATTCTTTCGTGAACCTAGAGGTGGAACATTGAACCTACACCTCCTGTTTATGTTTTAGCTTCACGCTGTGTCAATCAGAGAAAGACCCCAGGAAGCTAATGCTAAGACACTCCTTCCTCCACTTCCAGCCGATTCCAGAAGACATAGCGTGTTGATGCGGAGGAAATGAAATATTTCAATACTGTTAACATCAATTAAAATTTGTTTCTAAATTCAATCTGAACCCCTAACACCCACCAAATCCAAATGTAATCGAACTGCACTAAAACAGAGATAAGAGCTTGCAAAAGCACAAAGCGTTCGCTACATCAATGAACGAAACGCTCATATATTTAAGTGGAGAAAATCCTTCGTGCTATCGGATGGGTCGTTGTGATGGAATCAGGTTTACATTGAGGTTTACACTCAGATAAGAGAAGGCCAAAGACGATAATCTCTAATAAAATTTGACGCTTTCATTGGCAGTTGAGATGTAAATAACACCATTTTGTAATCTTGATTGATGTGGGTTTAAATTTTGTAAGGGTACATAACGTGTATGGTAAAATTATTAATTATTTGTGAATTCTCATTAAACAGATGTTAGCCTTCATTAAAAATAGAACGTCGGCCGACGAAGTGAATTATTATTCTCATTTACATTTTCATTTCTTCGCTTTGGTGTCGAGGCAAAACGCGGCGTTGAGTTCCGCCACTCAGCACGCAATGCCTTCAGAATTTGGCGGGAACTTCGGGAAGTTTGGAAGCGTGAAGCTGATTTAATTAGATTTTTGAAGTTAAAACGATAGGGGGGTGCATATGATTAAGTTCATACTAATTTAATGTTAAACTCTAATTGACGTATTTAAAATTATTCAATATTGTGACTAAAGACTTTTGATAAAAAAGTAAGATACAGTATAATTCATACATACTTTTATCTACAATCAATTTAGTTGTGAACTAATTATAAGAATTAATTCTTATAAAAATATATATATATATATATCAAAATATACTCAGCGTGTTAGGAAAATAATAAAAAATGGAAATAAAAAAAACTTCCATCTGGTTCCAACATTTAACTTCGAATTGGGCGACGCGTGGAGAACGGAGTGTCTTAATACTAGACTTACTCCACCTACCCGCTATGTGGAAAAGCGAGAAAAATATATATGAGCAAACAATTTCCGTAAAAACCTAAATTAAAAGTACTTGATATATATCGGAAATACGGCGTGCAAACTGCAAACTAATCAAATTATTCCACATCTGAGTTCAAATTGAACATTTTCCTTACATACCCGCTCTCGGCCGGTAACTGTGAAATACCAGCTATTTTCTGACTCCATCTAATTTGGAGCAGATGAAGTACTTGCCTCGAGCAGATTTAACTAAAATATATTAAGGTTTTACACTTGTATAAAAATTTCACTGCATTATATGATAAAATTATGATAAGTTCAGTTTACGATATTGCGTGCAGAATGGCGGTATTTAACGCCACATGAATTAAAATATAATATATATATATATATATATATATATATAAATATAATATGTCACTTATGTTATGAATGATAAGACCAGTCGTGGCGCCGGGGCACGAAGTGTGACTGTAAACCGACTGGTTATGGGTTCGATCCCCACTCGAGAAGATGAAATATTTACTTAAGGCAGAGCGCGGAGTTGAATTCTGTTACCCAACAATGCCTCCAGAATTAGGCAGAAAGTGGGGAACGGAGTGTGTTAACACTACGTTCTCTCTACCTACCCTGCTATGTGCGGGATATAGCGTGAAGCTGATTATCTCCTGAGTGAGGATCGGGTCCACAATCGTCACGTTCAGAATCAGAAAAAAAAATCAAATATATAATTTCAGAAATTGTTCTAATAAAACAAAATTATTTAGCATAAGACGCTTTACGCCTATATCTTAGACGTCAGCATAAGTTATCAAAATAAGAAATGTGCACATATCATAAAAATATTGAAATCAACAAACTGTTTATTATTTCGAACAACACTTGGGGAAATTAATAACATAATAATTATTTTTTTCGCTTTAGTAAATAAAACGTATAATGTCTCGAAAGCTCGCTGAAATGTAGGATACAAAGTGTCTTAACACTCACTAAACAATGCCTATTTTGTTATTCCAGACTGCTAAGGAAGGGTTATGTTTTTTTTCTCGCGTATCTTGTATGTATGTATGTATGAAATATTTTTTATTACCTCCTATCTCCAGAACCGCTGAACGGATTTACGTATTTGAGGTATCGTTAGATTTGTATTAACAGCCCAAGTGTTTTTAGATAGGTGAAGTTAAAAAATAAACATGGCGGCTGTGGGACGCCATTGGACTTAGTGAAATATTTTTTTTCGTTTCGAATACTATAATATGGGTATCAAATTAAAGAGCTCAATATGAGGATTTCAAAAAGGTATATCATGACTATCATTACCATCATGAATCCTAACAAAAAAGTGAAAAAAAATATATATTTGTTAAAACATGATAATTCACTAAGCTTATTGGTTATTTAATTTGAACGCAATTTTATATTTTATATAAAAAAAATATTTGTAAAAACAAAACCCCGACTGCAGAAAATTAAAATGAAAATAAACTAACTAGCCAATAGTTTATTAGAATTGACAGTCGGGACCGATTAGTAGTTCTTCAACCAATAAAATCTTTACCAGGAACCCAGCACATTTAAAGAGGTCCCGACTGTTAATCTTAATAAACTATTGGGCTTGTTTATTTTCTTTATAGTTTTATGCAGTCGGAGTTTTGTTTTTACAAATATTTCTTTTATTTGAAATATAAAATTGCGTTCAAATTAAATAACCAATAAGCTGAGTGAATTGTCATGAATAACATGTAGATCGTATTTTGCATCACAAAAATCACAAATTCAATAAATAAACCGAACAAATTTGAGTTTACTTAAATAATTTGCTGTAAAATATATTTTAACCCCTTTAGTTATTCTTTACTTGCGTCTGTAGGTAGACACATAAATATATTATCGTCTCTTTAAGCTTTTAGTTAAATTGCAAGACGCCTCTCTACACAGCCTCAGCGATTTTTCTTTAAATATTTACAAGGAGGGCTCCTTGTTGACTTGTTTTCTTCTAAACGCTACATATTATGCTTAGATTGTGTTTATACTCGTATATTAAATAAATTTATGTATCAAGACCGTATAAAGTAATTGGAAAAAAGTATTTTGTGTTGATAGTTTTGGGTTCAATTCCAATTGATAATAATTCATATTCAAAATATACTTATTTTCTCAATCTCGTTAGATAAAGTGCGGTGTAAGGCCCTGTCACTTAGACAATTTGAAGCTTAACTTTTTCCCCTAAAGGTGTTAACAAATGATCTTCCTGAGGTTTGGAATTTAGGACATATTTTTGTAAATCTCAATTTTATATGAATTTAGAGTTGAAATATGAAGAATTTAAAGGCTGAAATATTTATTAATAACAAAATAGCAATTCCTCATTGCTATAAAACAGTGTGGCGGAGCAAATTTTCATTTAGTCCTTGTGGTTACAATAGAAAACTCAGCGTTAAGTTTCTATATTCAACACGCAATATCTCGAAAAATTAAACTCATATAGTTTTGATATTTAATAGAAGATAAAAGCGGATAGCGGAGTGTCTTGGCACTAAATTATGTCTTCCACCATTCTATATGGTTAATAACGTAAAGCTGCTATATAAAATTACATCGTTACTGCACGTCAGTCAGCTTACATAATGCACGAATCCTTTTATCCCAATTTTGTAACATTTTCGCTGAGATAGTTGGCAGCAGCTGCTGCGTTACCAGATTTTGCATAATGGGTATATACGTAAACTTTACTTAATTCGTGCAATATAGGGCTAACACCCAATTTTTCATATAATATGGTATATAAAACGTTTAATTTAAAAAAATATTTGATTTATTTTCATGAAAAAATTAAAATTAGATTGCCATAGAAGCGCAGTTCGAATGTTTGATGCGAACGGTTAGATTAAATTGCGGCGTTGAGTTCCGTCGATTATTCGTAACTCATAATGGTTTTCAACTCAATGGAGAAATAGCAATAGTGTTCGACTAGATTTTATTCGCCTATTTTTAAAGTTGTATGCTCTCAGATCTTTCATTGAGTGGATATGATGTTGAGTAATTAACATATACCTTTTAAGGTTAACACTTTGTTCCTCCTTCAGCAGAGGGAACCTAGTGTCAAGTTCAGCTAATACTTCATTTTCTACTGTTTTTAGCTACATGATGTATTCTGCATATAGCAGGGTAACCAGATAAAGCATAGTGAGTATCTTAAATACACATTTCCCATTAAGACTTGAGTGTCGAAACCAAATCGAAAATGTAGAAAAAAAAAACATTTCCCTAAATAAAATTTAAACAACAAAATGTATTCACAACAAAACAACAGAAAATTAAAAACATATTTTGCACAAAAGCCAAATTACCAAAGCGCGTAGTGAGTAAAAAAAAAACTAAAGAAAAAATATTTAGAACTCATTAACTTTTATATCGCAATATCGAACAGAACGCCGCCGCTCTGTGAACAAAACACGTAAAAAACTACTCAACGAATCGATTAAGTCGGGCAAATTCCATCCCGCCCCGAATACATGCAACGGATAAAAAGCAAACATTAAATGAATGCATCCAACTTAGTATTGAATCAGCGAAAATGCAATTTGTGATTCACGGAAGTCCTCTTGACCTAAATTTGCAGCCAGCGACCCGCTTCCTATACGGTGTACAGTGTGTCTGGTATGGGTGGGTTTTTATGTGTATGTATGGGTGGGTGGGTGTGTAATAGAACCAATTTTTTGGGTAATTATAAAAAAAATGTGTGGGGATTTTTTTTCCGTGAAGCAACTTACATGAGATAAATAGAGAAATATATCTGTTCTTATTAAAATATTCCTCCGAGTGGGGATCGCACTTACAACCTACGTATTCACAGATCCGATATTTTCTCACTGCGCCACGACGGCCTATAAGAATTTTGTTAGCTTCATCTTCATCCCCCAAATATCAAAGTGAGCAAAGGGAACTCGCGAAATTAGTGTTCGTGCACTCTATTGCCCATCAAGACACTTTCGTTCCCCATTTCCTTTGGAATTTCTAAGACATTGCGCGACGTCGAGCGGCGATACTCAACGCTGCACTTTATCTTGTTACGAAACCGAGGAAATGTTAATATAAAAAAAATCACTCTCCCAAATGGAAATCGCACCCACAACTGTAATATGTCAAATTTCAATTCGCTCCCTCTAAACTGACGTTTACTCCTTTAACGACCGATTTAACGTTCATACAAATCAATGACCGTATAAAATACAAGGATTATATAAACGAATGACCCGCGAAGGACTCACACGGTTATACCGGAAAGGTTAAATCGCCTAATGGCTTGGCATGGTTCTCTGTTCTCCACTTCCTTCTCAAATTCGAGGCTAGTCACATTTAATGTGAGAGAATTCAAAGTCATGCCAGAGCGGTGAAAACAATACCTCATTTCCCTGAATGATGATCAAACTCAAGACCACTACGTATTAAGTCGTACATTGTATCACTGCGCCGCAATAGCCTGTAAATATATCTTCCCCCATAATTAGGTAAATGTGAACTTTGAAAAGTGCTATCATCAACATTTTCCACGCGATTGGGCTTCGATGAGTTGCGGTTTTTCCGGTGTATTGGGCAGAGTATCCTTAACGGAAAAGTGTACAGTTTGACTGTATTAGGGACCGTTGTATGAAATTCTTGTACGTTTTATATGATCTTTTTTGGTTTGTAAAATGATTTCTGTTAAATTAAAATCTTTATTTTATGGCCATCGTGGCACAGTGGGTAATAAATTGTTTTTGTTTCGTTGCTCTGGTAACAAAACAAAACACAGCATTGAGTTTGGTGGAACACTCAGCGTGAAATGTCTCGGAAATTGTATAATGCGTAGAGAATTTAGTGTCTTTACCCTACTATATGCGGAGAACAGTGTCAAACTACAGAAAAAAAATGATAATCCTCTATGCTTAACACATTTTACACATTCCTCTATGATGTAAGTAAATATATAAAAATAAAGAAAAAATGCAAAATAGATTTTTAAAATATAACAAAATATTTCGTCGTATACAAATACAAGAACTATTGAAGGCTGATCAAAGTTACGGCGAGGCGGGAACAAAGGGTTCGCCCGTGGGGAGCACATCAGAGGCAATATTAGCGTAGAGTGGCCCTTTTTCTGTAACGGGCTTTGATTTTTTAGGTTAAATACTAAAGCCACGTACCAAAATCTGTTTTTTTTTTCTCCAATTTCTCGTTGTATCCTACTTTTAGCAGGCTTCTGCCACTCGACTCATGAGACATTACGTTCCCTACTTTCCGAGGAATTCTAAAGGCATAGCTTGTTGAGTAGCGGAACTTAACACCGCAGTTTTCCTTGTTACACGAGATACAAATATAAAATATTTAATTTTCTCGAGTCAAAATGAACCCCACAAACTGCGGCGCTTACAGTCGCGAACTTGCAGCGTAAACATGTAAATTTTTTCACTGCGCTTTACTTCTACACCAGAGCGAAGTGAGAATATTACATATTTTATTACCTCGAGTGGAAATCGAACCCACCTAATGAATTTAGAGTCACTCGTTCTTACACTTGCGTCACTAGCGACTGGTTTCAATATGGCCTAAAAGTATCAGGATTTATATGCGTTTTCTTGATCGGTTTCATATTCATTCATTCTCCCGAACAAGAATCGAACTAATAATCATCGTTAAAAATCTGATGCTCGCGTCCCACTACAACGGGATAGCTTAGTGAGACGTAAGCACGTGGGCTTTAAATTAACTTTTAGTTAAACATAAAGTAATATCTTCATAATATATTTAGTAAATATTTTCGTACAGCTCTTTTATTGATGTTCCTGATATAATATGTTAAAACACACAGTGAGTCTGTTTGTATGAAACTTTGAAAAACAAATCTTGTAAGACAACCTTCTTGTTGATTTTGTATAATTGAAATTATTTTACCGCTTCGTCGTTCGTTTGTGCCCTTGCCGTGGCGCAAGGGCACAAGCGAGGTAAACGAAACAGATTCTGGGTCTCGAGGAAATGAAAATATTAAATATTTCATTTCCTCGATCTGGTAACAAGGGAAAGGGTGGCGTTGAGATTCGCCGCTTAACGCACAATGCCTCCAGAATTCGGGGGAAAGAAAGTGTCGTAATAAAAAACGAAGTGTCTTAACACTAGGTCCCCAGGTTCCATCTACTTACTCTTATATGTGCGGAATACAGCCGCTCACCTGGTCAATCCCACAATTTTTTAGAGTAGCATAAAAACAAATAACAAAAAGAAATGTGGTTTCCCAAATAGTACTATAGAATTAATTTTAGAATCGACATAAACTTCAGGTTATTTTCAGGTATTAAAGTAATTATATAATTTGATTTTTTTTAATATTATTTCATACATGAAAGAAAAAAATCTTTTTTAGAAAAAGTAAAAATTTTTAACAAACCGATATTTCGAACGAAAGGACCATCCAAACTCTGTCTTTCATGTATAATATTCCTTTTTTGACCATAGTCACAGCGTACACAACTTTTCCAGTGATAGGTAACATCGATTCCCCCTTTCTAGTCAAGTTCGTTACAGTGCCTGTTAGGTGGCGGAAGTTTACGCCTCGCTTTTTTGTTATAAAGGGATTAGGAAGAAAATTTAAATTTTTCTCCAAGTAGAAATCGAAGCCAGAAAGAACCATCCATGATTTCACACTGTGCATAGATGACCTCTGGCTAACAATACATACATAGAGTTTTTTGGGAATTGTGGTAGCGCCTTGATTTTTATTTAATTTCTTTTAAGAAAAATGTTTCGTAAATACCTATGTAGAAATCTTTTCTTATATTCATTTCTTGTTATTGGATACTACATATATTATATTACACTATGCCAGAGCATAAATACTAAAATGAGATTTATCTTTTTGATAATTTTTGACTACTCTAACCATTTTGTGTTGAATAGAACTTATTCTACCTATTTCTTTATTTTCTAGTTAATAAAAAAATAAATAAAGAAATAGATTACACAGAATAGCACGTCTATTCTCTCTTTTTTGTGTACACTTAGTCTTATTGGATCCTAGAAAACCGGGAACTGGGAACCTAGAAAAGTCCGTGTCCCAGACTCATTGCGTGCTGTGGCGGAACTCAACATCGCCCTTTTCTTCGTTGCCAAAGCGAACGTTTACAGTCGTATGCTTGTTCCACGACGCCGCGACTGGCCTAAAATATAATTAATCTGACATATCATTAGATTATTATATCAAGCATTAATTATTTATTAACCCTAACATATAATTATTTACCCTAATATATAATTAATGCGAACTTATACTATATAACGATGTATCTAAATAACAAATAAAATAAATTAAATTAAATGGGCCTCACGCTATATCCCGCACATACAATCCCGCAAGGTAGGCAGAGGGTAGGTAGTGTTGAGTCACTCCGTCCCCTACTTTACGCCAAGTTCTGGAGGCATGGTGTGATGAGAACCGGAACTCAGCGCCGCACCTTGCCTCGACACCAGAGCGAAGAAATGAAAATATAAATGTAAATAAATATTTGATTTCTTCGAGTGGGGATCGAACCCACAACCAGTCGATTTTACAGTCACACTATGTCACCCAGTGCCACGACCGGCCTTGTTTAAATAATAAATGCTTAATGGTTCCAGACGCATAACCTTAAATTTTTTATACGTTTTCCAAAAAGTTAAAAATATCTAAATAGTAGTCATAGAAAATTAAAAATGTTTTATTTTAGCTGTAAAATAAAACATTTTAATTTTTTGTGCTAAAAATATATGTAACCCAGAGCATTTAAGTGTCGAAACCTGAATTGAGTTTTTCTGTATAGTTGACCCTTAGTATATTCCAAATAGTAAATAATTTATTTAAGGTCGTCTCGCTTCTTGTTTAATTTTCACCTCTACTAGGCAAAGGTCAGAGCTGTAATGACGTTAGACCTTTCTATGAAATAAACTTATGTTACAAGTTTTTATCCACTTACTTCAATACGATTAGTGGGCGACGATCTAATGTTTAATCTTGATGAAAAATAGACCAACTGAATTTTGTTGGTAAAATTTTTAGTAATTATTATTATTTTTCGACTTTTAACGCAGTCTTAACACTGTCCATCCCCACTTTCCATCCAAATTTCGAGATGTAGTGTTTTAAGAGGCGGAATTTAACGCCGCACTCGGTCTACCAGAACGAAAAAATGAAAATAAATTAATTGTAACCATCTCCCGAACTGAAATCGAACTCACACATTCGCTAATCATCAACTCCCTTCGATAAATTAACTATATAATACAAAAAGATGTTTGACAAATTTGCACCAGATCAGTTTTTGATATTAGCGCAATCAAACAAACAAACTCTACCACGTTATAATATTAGTATAGAAGTGTACATACTAAAATGCAACCTACATGTCTAAGCTATTTTTGATCTACACTAGAAACCAGACATTGTGGAAATGATGTCACACAAATTTAAGATAAGAATGATAGATGTATCCCAGGTACCGTGTATTCTAGACAGTTTTGACAACAATCAATCACTGTGCGAACAAGAATGTACTTGTGATACAAGATTTTATATGAGAATGTGTGTTGTGAATTATTTTTAAGATCCAATATGCTATCGTGTGGCAGCGACACAACGTGTTACTAAAATCGCAATGGTCGTAGATTCGATTCATATTTGGGAGAACTTTACTTTTACGAATTATTTTCTTTTTTTTTAGTGGAATAACATATTGAAAGTGTAAGAAAAATATTAATTTTATTTGTATTTATTGGTAAGAAGAAAGCGCGGCATTGAGTGCCTCTATTCAACTTTCATATCTTGAAATTGAGAGGGAAGTGCCTTACTTTAAATGCAGTAAAAAGGATAAAGCTGAATTCTTATAATATTTCAATCTCAACTCGGAAATCAAAATGACCACCTCAAACGTAGTAATTAATGAAAATGCATTATTGTTGTTGCAAAATAATATCAAAGGAGAAAAAAAGCTTATCATTAGACATTCTAAACAAATGTACCAACATAATATAATGAAGCTGGTCTAAATATATGCGCATACACGCCGTAGGACTTAGCGTCTGTGGACTTAGTGTGAATGAATTAGGTTCTAATACTTAGCACTCTAACGAAATTAACTATTTCATCTAACTACCGATTTTCCTTCTGATTAAAAATAAAATTATTTCTTAAAAATTGATTCTTTTGATCCCATTCTTCATGGGTGTAGATTTGAAACCTACACCGTCATAGAATTCAGTCAATAAAAAGAAAATGTAACAGATTTGTACATGATCCTCCTCCTACCTTCACTGAGCATATAATGTAAGTTAATAATAAAAACTATTTTTAAATATTTTTTTACCATTATATAAAATACAGCTTTGTATATTTTTTTTTGCATAGCAAGGATCAAGTGTCAAGGCACTCTGTTCTTCACATTCCGTCCAAAAGACATTCTGAGAATGTATAGTATATTTTTTGAATTGTTTTTAAAGCTTCACACTGTATCCTTCATAAATCGAGAGTAATTTATGGCTTTGGGATGTTAGGTGACCGGAACCTGGTGTCAAGTCACTGTGTTCCCGACTTCCCGTTTTATTTTCAAAATATTTCATATTGAGAAGAATCGACGAATGTCGCGCTTGGTTTGTTGATACCAGAGCGACGAAATGAAATACGTAATACTAGCGTGTCAGAATTAAACCCACGACACTCGACAGGCAAACGTTATGTCGCTGAGCCAGGATGATCAGGGACTAAAACATAATATATAAGTATGAAAAAAGAGAGAGAAAAGAGCTCACCAAACACTTAAACCTATTCTTAACCATATTCCAAAATAAAACCGCTAGTATTATATGCAAATGATGGAGATAAAATCTGTTACAGTTTCAGAAAAATACCGGCCAGTAGTGAAGTGAGATTAACTTGTATTTATTTAGACACTCAGTTCCGGCGAACAAACTTGTGGCCGCTAAACAAATTGTCAGCTTATGTTTACTTTGAACAAATTACTGAGGCGTTAGGGGGAAGTTTATTTTTTTTTTTGTGTTTTAATTTCCTTTACTGTTTGTTTGTCTTTTATGTTTTTAGGAGAAAATAGTTATTGAATGTTAAAGTATGAAGTATCTAAATGTCTTTAAAGTATATGAAAAATTATTATTAAAATAAAGTTAAGTTAAATTTACAATATGATAAAGGCGTTAAACGCCATTATATCGTGTTTAGTGTGTGCCTGATTGACTGCAATGCTTGAGCGCTCAAATATCACTTATAAATATGTTAAATATTGTAAAACATATTACAATAGCTCCGTCCTCCGCAGAAAACACGTTACAATATGGTGAAATTAAAGAAGAGCGTTAGCTGGTTTGGGAACGCCGAACAAATGAGTGATGAAAGAATCCCGAAAAAGATTAAGGAAGGTAAAATGAACGGCAAGAGGACTAACCTTACACAGGTTAGTCCTCAGTTGACCTTGGAAACACAGAGTCGATGATAAAAGAGGAAGATCATGTAAAAAGCATGAGAACTTCCAGGAGAGAACGAGGGCAGGCAAAAGCAGCATTCCCTTTGGTTTGGAATTCAGCGTGAAGCTAAAAAAATATAATAATTAAGTATGTTAAATTATAAAAGAAAAGTTAAAGATATTACATATATTACAATATTTTTATGTAGAAAATGTTTTTCGGAAAATGTTTTAGTGTAGAAAATAGAGAAACTTTAAAGCAACCTTTTTTCTCTATATGATAAATCACACATATTTCAACCACATTTAAACTAAAGCCTACGAGCAAATGTAAAGTAATAAATCGACAGGTACCTTTAAAAGTTATAACCGAGTAACCCATTACGTTTCGAGGTATTCAGGTTAATAGCTATCCTAAATCTCTTAGCGACCCACACGTGTGCTCCAAGATGCCTAGAGATTAATCAAACCTCATTTCTTCCAACGATTGTACGTATGTATGTATACTTATATATTTGTACAGTATTGATGATATTTAATCGGAGTTTATGGATAAGATCCTTCATTTAGATTGATTTTGGAGAAAATTTCATGATTTTATACTTTTAAATCTTAAAAATATTACGCAGGCTTATAACTATTGCCGGTAACAATAAAAGCATCAAAAGAAGTTTAGGTAAAAAGATAAGTTCATTTTTATCATCGTTGAATTCCGGAAATCAGCAGAAAGTGGTGAAACATTTGTTTTGTTTATATAACTTAATATCTTTGAACTATTTATAGCAATATTGTGGGTTGAACTCTAAATTCTCTATATTATTTAGAATAGGCCCTTAACCTGCGGCTCTTTAATGGACGTTCTCACCTCAGATTACAACTAACTCTACATTTACGTACATGTAACTTAGCAGAGGTTAGGTTATTAGAAAGCTTAGTAAATAAAAAGTGTTGACTTCACATTTTAATAGAACTATTATTAAAAGTCTCAACCCTGCACTTTTCATACGAACTCAAGACATGGCGTAAGCGTATCATTTTAATATTTTCATTTCTTCACTCTATTATCGTGGCAAAACGCGGCGTTGAATTCCACTACTCAATGCACAATGCCTCTAGAATTTGACGGAAAATGGGGAGCAGATCGTTTTAATTCTACTACTAAAGCTGAAAAAAAGTAAAAGTAAACTTGAATTACATATTTCCGAAAAATTCATTCTCTCTACATGGTGCTTTCTTCTAAACGAATACATTTACTAAGCTTTTAAGACTTTTAATCCAGATCAATGGGAAAAAATCCTCGATTTTTCTGTAGCTTCCCAAAATCTTACACACACGAGTGAGCTTCTACATTCAGTGTAAATCGCTTGGAACAAATCAGGCGTTTCGGAATGTCGAGACAGCTCTATATATTGACGTAGTATAGAACGTGGGAAAGAATGTTGATTTAATATTTATTTATTGGTACATTTTCTGTATGATAGGAATGATATATTTTCATTTTGTTAATCTTGTAAGAAAATCCGTGGCTTCCGTTTGATATTCTCAATATCTCGAATTCGTGAGGATTGTTAAAAAATGTGTCTCGGTACTAGAGTGTTTTTGCCTACTACCCTTCTATGTAGAAAGTATTTGCGTACTATAACTAAACAAACAAACCAGTTTGATGAGTAAATTCAAGAAATATTCGATTCAAAATCAGGATGAATTTCGAAAGTTGGCAAAATGCGGCGTTCAGTTCCGCCGCCGGATTCCATCGGCGGAAAATGAGGAACGAAGTGTCTTAAGACTAGGTTCCCGTGCTGTGTGCGGGATACAGCGTGAAGTTATCTTACAAATATTTACAAGACAAATACAAGATTTTAGTAAACTTGTGTTCTGTTCAATCTCCTCTGTATTTAAATAAAATATAGGCTAAAATTGTGGGGTGCTTTTTTATTCTATTAACTCATGCGTGCGTCTACTCGTCCTTGAAAATGTATGTAGGTTAAATAATAAATACATATATATACGTAAGTTTTTTCTTAATGCCTGTTTAATATATTTTTAGTTTATATTAAAAATAAATTATATATAAACGATATATTTCTTTGATTTCACACTGTATCTCGCGTATAGCAGAAGTAGGCAAAGGAAATCTAGATTTAAAACTGTCCGTTCTGAACTGGGAACATGGCTGGTTTGGAGACATTGCCGGTTAAGAAGCGGAACTTAACGCCAGGAGCTGTGTTGTTAGTTCAACGAAGAAATCTAAACGGCTCATTCTCCCTAATCAAATAAGAACCTACAAACGATACGTTTATAATCAGACGCCGCACCATTGCGCCACGACGGCCCGAAAACTTTTATACAACTAAATACATTTCTTACGCCATGACCCAATATATAAAAGAAAGTTAGATGGCGGAAAGCTCGGATTAGCTTTTAGGCAACAAAATTATTTACCATACAACTAACTCTGGCAATCCGATTTTGTTAGCCGCAATCTATAAAGATTTAGAGCGGCGGCCCCTCAGGATTTTCTTTTATCACACCGCTTAATATATTACTTGTTTTAAATGTAACGTTTATATTTGCATGTTAAGTAAATATGAAAGACGTTTTCGCTTGAAAAAATCTTTAAATTTAATTTTTATAGTATTTTACTTAGCTCTACTCTTTTCATGTATAGCAGGGAGGCAAAAGGTACCTTATTTTAAGAGATTCCGTTCTCGTTCCGGTATGGTTGAGATGAGATGAGAAATTCAGAAATAAATGCAGGTAGAGAGCCCTCATTTCTATATATGACGTTGAAAGTGAATTAATTCATAAAAAATTAATAACTTTAATTGATAATTTCGGTTGTTTGGCTATAGTAATAAAAAAAATAGTGAGCATCTTGATGCTTTTGAGATTAATATGACAGACTAAATTTAATTGTTGTAGATTTGATTCTAACTTTTCGTGCGAAACTTGATAAAAGAAAACAGATTTATTTCAGAAAATATACAGTCTAGTAAAAAAAGTATACAATATATTATGGATTTGTGTTTACATGTACAATTACCGGATAAACTATATTTAATTGTATACATTTCTTTCTAGTGTATATAAGCAAGATTTTACTATTACAATTTCGCTTTCTTTTTACTCAAACAAAATATATATAATAAATACTTCTATAATTTATATTATTTACATAAACAATAAACAAATATCATAAAATGAAATTTAACTCTTAATTTCCTTTCCAGCTAGCGTTGAAAATATTGAATTTCCCAAAGCCAGAGCTAGGCGTCTAACAGTCACTCCCGCAGTACAACACCAGATACAATCTCGTTGGCATTTACATAAGTTATGCCGCCACACGTTATATTGTTCCTTAAGAACGTTACAGGGACTTTATTACGTGTTATATTGACCTACTTGAAGATATTCTGTTTCTCTTTTATAATGTATGAATGTTCTGTTTTTCGGTTTGAAATATATTTTTAGACGCTGTTGTCGCAGTGGCAGTATTTGATTATAAATGGGTCAGTTATGGGTTTGATTCAATTCAATCGGAGGAATGACATGATAAAAAGCGCGGTAGAGTTACGCCAGTGAACTTGTAGAGTCCAAAAATTGTGCGGTGTGTGAGGCACGAAGTGAATTAATATAACTACTATGTGGGAAAAAAGTAACTAAAATATTTCTAAAAAGTCTATTTTAAAATTCAATAGAGATTTTCAAAAAGAATTGAGTTACTGCGTTTTTCTTTTAACGCTGCCTTTGTTAAGCGAGCAACATCTGCGGGTTTTGGAGGGAATATTTAAACGTGATTCGAAATGAGGTATTCCATGTATTATGTATGTATTTTTAAATGAATGGTTTCCCGCAGTGTTCTTGCCTTACCTTCGAGCGCCTTGGATAATATATTACACCCGCGAGCCCAATTTAAGAGCATAAATCAGATAGTGTCTTTATTTGATGATGGGAGGGCAATTTATATCTTTAGTTATTGTAGATGAAGGTTGTGAAGATACGATTTTTATTTCGAATCTTATTTATTGGAAAGTAGAATATAAGAAAAAGTTTTTAAAATTGTAAAATTTATAATACGTCAATTGTTATTGAAATAATACAGTGTCGTGTTCTACTCATTATTATATTTTTTATTTTTGTTTCACGATGTAGGGAATCGCATTTTGGAGGCTTCATGTTCCCTAGTGGGAATCGAACTCGTAACCTATCGCACCCCCTGCACCACGACTGGTATTTAATTTTTTTTCTAATTTCACGGAATTTATTAAATGATTTATAGATTACGTAACAGGATAGACACAGATACCGGTGATGGACCTACGCTGTTTACTCATAGCATGTCCGGTGGCTGTCAATGCTCCCAAGATGCTTATTGGGGATATTGGCGTTTTATTTGAGTATTATTTATTCCAGCGTCACGGCGTCTTGGATTTTTTCTATATATAAGAAGCCATCCATCCCACTGTAAGCTACCATGTAGGTAAAGTGGTTTGTCCCTCAGTTATTGTAGTTTGTTATTGTTGTATACGGCGGTTTTCTCTTCTTCGAGTAACATTATTAGGAGTTTCTTCGGGCAACCTTAATTTTCGAGTTAAAAGTTATTCATGATCTCCCTTACAACTGCTATGTACCGACTTTAAGAAAAGCGCTTTTGACTGGCCTTTGTCTACTTTAGTTTTTCTACTTCTTCTTATAATATAAGTTTTTTTAAATGGTTTTAGTATGGTTTTAGTAATGGTGTTGGTGGTAGTTTTTAAGATGTTTCTTTGTTCTTTATCACGATTCAGGTTCCTATGGCGTTTGTCTTTCGTTTATTTTTCTTTCGAGGCAATGCACGGAGCTCCCGGCAAAATTTTATCCTTCTTGTGTCTACTCTGAGACTGGATGGTTTAATTTGAGGGGAGAAATTAATAATTTATATTTAATAAAAAAAAATTAAATATGTTAAAGTATTTTTAAGTTGGTCTTCTAAATTTCCGGTACATATATGGTTGAGTATTCTTCACATTTTAGTTCGCACCATCCGTCATTCCCCTAGCCATGAATGAAAGGCATGCTGTCATAGTCCTATATACTCATGGTATTCTTGTTGTCGCTTTTGTTGAGTCTCTGGTTTGCTATAGACGTGCTTCTTCTTGATATTTGAGCTGGTGTTTGTACAGGTTATGAGTTTTGTGTGAAGTGCTAAAGAGGTTAAACTTCTTTGGTTGTTTCATTTCATGCTATCCTACTACCGTTTATATAGCTATGTAAAAACTCTAATTAATTTGTGAAGAAATTTATATTTCGCTATTCATAGTGATAAAATAAAATATAATATAGGTAATAATCCTTTTAACTTTATTATTTTTCCGTGCATTTTGGCATACAATATTATTTAATCATTTTAACACGTGACAGATAAGCCACTCGCTAGCTTTTATCTCTTGTTGTTGAAAAGTTTATATAAACTCGTTGCGCAACAGTAGCTCTAGAAAAAAACTAAAACAAAATCTTAATCGGCAGCACAGAACGACGCAAGATGAACATTTTTGGGGGACGGAGTTTCCTATCACTAGGTTCATTCAGCCAGCTCACTAAAATGTAAAAATAAAAAACAATTATACGACAATGACGTATTGTAACTGATATCCCACACTCCTTTGAAAATATTATTTAATAATTAATGCCTTGGCTCGTGAGTGGTTAGAACCGTCTATAGTTGTGATCGTGAAGAACCCAAAATCTTTTAGAGAATCAGAGGTAACAGTATTAAGAATTTTATATTATGCCATTAGAAGGTATCGTTTTAATAAGATATTTGCCATCAGAAGTTGTTCTTGTGTCAGTTATTTAGATAACTGGAAACTCGACAATATGACATTGTCATAACTCCAAGCTCGTCCGAAGAAAAGCCAAGAGCGCGTCCTATCTTCCTCTCCACTATAACTGCGAACTAGTTATAATAAAAGGAAGAAAGAATACGGGCACCTCCCCTCCCTACACCGTGAATTCCTACCAGACTGCGGCTGCGACAGTTTTATTAAACTCTCCGGGACGTTTGTGTGTGATCAGTCTGAAGGTACTGGTTACGCTTGTTTATATTAAGATTGTATTAGAATGGTGATTCGTGATGTTGATTGATTTGTGAGATCAATATAAGTCGTTGAAACGAACGCACTACCACCTATATAGACAGAACGACGGTCGCGACATTCGGGACGACAATACACGAACTCGTCTCGATTAATATGGTATCAAAAATATATAGTTTGTATTATTCATAATTAACTATGTTATTATCAATACACATATTGCCATGCATATTTTATTTTATTTATTTATTTATTTTTAACTAATATCCGAGGTACATACTGTTACAGTATTTTTTTAAATAATATTCTATTAATATTTTTTACACTGTAGATATGATATAGTATTTTCAATTTATTATATTAAAATTTTATATCGAATTTCATTTCATTATTTTAAAATGTCAGAGATAAGCCTCTCTTCTTAACTAACTTTTATTTTTTGTTAGCAACAAGCTTATATAGAGACCTTGGTGAATGGCGCAGTGAGACAGCGTTCGACCCTAAGCGCAATTATTGTGAGTTCGATTTCAGATACTCAGTAATGAGTTTTCATCTTCTCAGTCTGGTATGACAAGGCTCTGCATCGGATCCACCACTCAATATTTAATGTTTTTCATTCGAATGTCTCCAGTAGAAATTAAGGAATGATTTTTTTATATTAATCTATCTCGCAAAATGCAGTTACAGTACAGAATAAAGTGTGAAATTCACAACAAAAATGTTTATATTTTTCTTTAATAGAAAGTTACTCTAGAATATTTGCATCGGAAAACCCACTGGGCTGATTTTAATGAAAGCAGTTTTAAACTTTAGACGCTTATTGAACATCTATATCGAGTTTCTCTAGTTTTTTCTCATCGATTACGTCACTTAATTAAGTATAAAAAGTAAAAGTAAATTATATTTATTAGTTAACTTCTCTTATCTTTAACTAACATGTCCCAATATTTGTATGTGTACGAGTATATTAAATATGGTAGGTAAAAACAATCTATTAACTAATCCCTTTCTTTTTTTATTTATTTTCTCGTGGCGCAGGGGCACAAAATGTGACTGTAAATCGACTGGTAGTGGCTTCGACCCCCATTCGAGGAGATGAAATATTTGCTTAAATGTATATTACCATTTCTTCGCTTTGGTGTAGAGGCAAAAGTTGAATTCTGTCACTCAACACGAAATGCGGCAGAATTCGGCAGAAAGTGGTGAACAGAGTGTGGAAACTAGGGACTCCCTGAGTGGGGAACTAGGTTCCCTCTACCTACCCTGCTGTGGGCGGGATACAGCGCGCAGGGTACAGGGTGAAACTTAAAAAAAAATATACCAATTTCGGACTAACTTAACTTAGTCACGATATTACCGACTTATATTGCTATGTCCTAATGTTAAGTTACTAGTAATTTTTTTCATTTAGTATACGGCCTTTTACATAAACATACACTTGAAAAGGGGGAGGAGGATTTAAATTAAATATATTGAGGTATATAGATACCAATTTTATTTGGTATTTCAATATCAATGCTATTTGTTTTGCCTATTCTATTGAAATAATTCAAACTATTCATATTCAAATGTATGTACATAGTTTCCAGAGGTGACTTTGTTTTGTTTATAAGATTTTTTTACATAACTGACAGCACACAATAGAGTTTTAAATTGCTTGCTATAAAATGTGTATATAAAAATGAAAGCTGGTTAAAAAAAATGAAACGTTCCACCACACCATAGTAATAGATACATTAAATTTCTTGCCTTTTACACAAAATAATTAAAATACCTTAAAATACAAAAATATAACTTCTCTTATCGTATCTTTTATCTCTAGTAAAGATGCTAAGCCTGAAATTCTAATAATAATGTTTAGCATATGGAAGCTTAAATAATAGCAGCGTTTAATTCCGTCACTCAGTAGATATTGTGTATGAATTATCAATTAAATATATTTTATGAAAAAGACAATTTTTTTTTTTCAAATTTTTACAAATGAATATAAATCTATGACTTACCACCGCCGGGCATCGAAGCGGTGCTCACGTAGAAGCAGTGCAGTAGCAGCGACAGCAACATTTTCGTCGTCATGGTTGCTCACACGTGCTCTCTCATCCCATGATCTTTAATTTCCATCTTATGGTTATCATGACTATCACATAGTGTTCGTTAATCTGTAACAAAATATATGAAAATTTTATAAACTGGTTGTTTTTCACGGTTTGAAGATACTAAAAGTAAGAAAACTCGATCGTCATGATAGATTAAGGGACTATGGTTTAACATCAGATTGTAAACATGGTGGCTGTAGGTTTAGTATCTGCCTGGGGGAGTGTCTTTGTTTTATTTTTCCACCTAGATAAGACATAGAACGCCGTTAAGTTCCACCATTCAGTACATTTACTTGAGTCCGCATTAAACAAAGCACAGCTATATGTTTCGCCACAAAATATGTATGTACATAAGCTATTTAATTAATATAAAAACAAGAAAAGAAGTGGTTTATACATTTTGCTCCATTTTCCACGAGAAATAATTTTATTACTATTAGTGAAAACATTATATAAAAACAATATTAGATATGTTACTTGTATAATAAGTAGATATTAATATCTATTATTCGAGTTACTATATAGGAGCATGTGAAGTGGATCCTTTTGTAATTGACCATAACTGGATAGTGTGTAATCAGTGAAATTAATACTGTATTACTGTACTGTGTGCGTGTGTGTGTATGTGTGTTTGTGTGTGTGTGTGTGTGTATAGATGTATCCCAAATTATATTAATTTCACTGTTAACACCCCAATCGATATAATTACTGTTATAGAAATCAATATAAGTATGTATATTAAGTTAGGAACGATTCAGTTTTAGCTCTATTCCTTATATACGCAAGTAGGGTATAGGGAGGTGGAGTATAAGGTATTTAGATACTCCGAACTCCGTTAAATAATATATTTTCCCTTCTCATTCATAAAGAACGGCGTTGAGCACCGCCACTCAACATGCAACATTTTAAAAGCAAAATAAAATTTATAGTAAATATGTAAAGAAGAAGAAGAGCAACAGAACAAAACCACGACTATTTATATTCATAGTAATACAAAGTATCTTGTAACAAAGTTTTAATTCCATAACCGCTTGAACAGGGAGTTACCCAACACGCCATTTTGTGGTTAAAGGCAAAATACATAATGGCCGCTGGGGAAAATTAGTGGCGGTGAGGAAAACTTCCACGTTTTTATATCTTTTTACTGTTTGAAAAGATACATGTTTCGAGGTAAGGTTAACTTATATTTTGAAAAAGTAAAAGTTTTGTCGCGGTCTTTTTATTGCTTTATAAGTTAAATATTATATCAGTACGTATGAAATTATACAGGATTTTATAAACAATATTATATAAGGTAATGGCCCTGGTGGTTGACATATGAAAAATGTATGAAGTATAAAACAATAATTACAAGCAAAAATAAATTTTAAGTTACAAAAGTTTTTTTTCTCAGTAATATATAAATATTTGCAAATTATTTTGAAAGGTGTTGCCCATTCATGGTATTGCGTTTTCTTTTGCATCAAAATCAGATTAATATCTTAATTTTTACAGCGTTTTGTTATTTAGAATGTGTGTTGTGTTTTTTTTACTTTTTTTAAGTGTTATTTCACACTTAGGAAAGAAAAAAAGTTATTCAGAAAACTTATAAAAATTTGAACGTAGCGGGACTCGAACCCGCGCCTCCTTAAAACCGACCAGGCTCTCTGACGTTCTCATCAAGCTACGACTAAATTTTTTTACACTTGTTACAACTGCTAGCGGAAATTTGTAAAAATCTTCCCACAGAGATGCTTGCAACTTAAATAAGTTGTACCAATAACAATACGTGTACGTTAATGGATAGAAATAAAGATGCTTTTAGGCTCCAGTGATATACATATAATTTAATGAGAATGTAGCACTAAATAGTAAACATATCATATATTAATATTATCCAATCTTAAACTGATAACCTCCTTGTTTTGAAATAGATTAAAAATGTTATAAAATATTCAAACAAAGTACTTATACAAAAATTTATAGTATATTATTTATAAAAATATATTTTTATCCTACTACGGACATTTCATAATGAAAATAAAAAGATACAGTAAAAGGTAATATAAAATTTCAATCGAAGGAAAACCAATAACGTCTATATCATATCAACACCACAATAAACTCATAGTGGCCGAGTGTCACAAAATTTAATATATTTAGAGTATTTTTCATAGCATCTCAGTGAGGAGCCGGGGCGGCCAGGAAGTGGGTCAACGGAGTGGATTTATAGATCTATTCGTATCTAGAGACGCTAATCTCAAGATGGCCAGTACGCTGAGAATTGTTTTCGTTATTGCGAGCATTCTCGTGATCGAAAATTGTTGTTCAGTCGTCGATTTTGCTTGTGGAATAAGTTTGTATTTCAGTTGGAATTATGAAGTTTTATATTCGGCGCTCATAACTTTTATTTACCCAGACTATATGAATTAAAATAAAAAAACTGTTTTATTTTTGTTTTCACAGGAATTTTGTAAAATCTTTAGTTAGTGCTTCTTACGCTCCCCAAACTCCCATTTTTCAACTTTACGCTACATTCCCCACTTAGCAGGGTAAACAGAGGGAAACTGTAAAAGGTGTGTCACTTTTTCCATTAGGACACTTTCGTACCCGTTCAGAATCGGGAATCGGAACACTTACTTGTCTCAATACCATTATATTGGAAAATTAAATATTAAATATTTCAGTCCCCTCATTGAACCCACAACCATCTCGCTTATGTTCGGATACTTCTGTCCATAATCCACAATGGTCTAACCCACTTACACACAAAATTTAATCGTATTAAGTTCATTAGTTAGTGTGTTGTATATTAGTCACTCAGCAGCGTAAGAGTTATCTCTACATATAATAAGACAGTAAAAATATTTTGTCTGTACATTTAGTAATTTTGACTGAAATGGCTATCCATCCCTCTATAAGGACACTTAAAAAGAATAATAGAAAGCAAAAATATATTTTTTTAATTTCTTGTCTGTCTGTCTGTCTATACGTATGGTCACATTTTTCTCTGAAACTACTGAACTAATTTACTTGAAAGTTTCACCAATTGCTTTGTTTTAACTCAACTACAATACAATAATTATTATGTGTTTTATCAAAATCAGTTTATTAAAAAAAAAGATACCATCATTTGAATGAACTCAAGGCATTAGTTTGCCTGCGAATATTATATAGCAATCGCTGGTAATATTCTTGGCTAAAGGATGACATTCAAAACGTCTGGGTTATATGACTGTTGATAAAAATATATATTTTTGAAGCACTATTGTACAATATTTTATACAATAAAGTAAACAAAATTGAATTGTTGTTGAGTGGAGATTACCTTCATAAATCATAACAGTTAAGTTTAAGTCGTAAAAAAATCATATTCAAATATTACAGAATAAAGCAATAAAAAATCCTATTACAATTCATTTTAGTTGTCAATCAATTCTGCTTGTTAAATCAATAATAATGTAGTTCAAGCCGGCGAAGCCGCTGGCGCGCCGCTAGTTATATAATATATAGAATAAAGATCGCCTTTATAATAATTCTATCTATATAATTCTTCTTAATAATAACTCTTTGTCATAAGTGTGAATTTTATAGTACAAACGTTATTTTTGCGCTTCAGCCATTCTAGACAATTGTTCGACGAAGTTGTGTGACAAAATGCCGCACTTAAATACGACGATTGTTTGTTCGATTTTCATTCAGGGGAATGAATTATTTTTATTACTTTAATCTGGATAAACGCCAAGCGTGATGTGGACTCAACGCACAGAACAACCGGCTTAACTGAGCGGAAAGTGAGTAACGGAGTGTCTTAACACTAGGTTCCCCAGTGAGCCGGGAGAAAGTGTGAAACTGATCCAAAGCGAAAAAATAATTTAAAAACAGCATTTGCAGAAAATTGCAACGTTGTTACACAAAATGAAAAATAATTTCACATTTGTTTGTGCCATTTATTACATAAGTGTTTAAATGAAAGCTTAAAAGTAATTTCAGCACTGTACGATTAACTCAGATTTATAGATGTTAATTATTAAAACATTTATAAAATTTCCATTTTAATTTCTTTCATTATTAAAAACTTGGGACTTTAATGGCGCAATGGAACAGCGGCTGTAAACGAGTTGACGGTTCAATTTCCGATAGGGTAAGGCTTAAAAGGTAAAAGGTCAATCATACCTCTCTCTCTGCGTGGAAAGTTCAATTGATATAACTTTTTTATTTATGAACCAATGGAAACTAAATGAATATTTTAATATCAATTGGTTTTTAAATAAAAAAAATTTAAAAAAATGTAAATTACATATAAATGGGTTAAGCTGATTCTGAGATAAGCGTGCCAAAAAGCACAGACATACAGACAATATATATAATATTTTAAAGTATACTTCGATAAGTGCCCCTAATATTTCTTTTTATATACTTTCCGTGGAAACATTGTAAGAAATGACTTAAGATGATATAGTTTTTTAATACTTTCACAATTTATATATATTTAAAACAAAATCTAAAGCTGGCAGCCTTATAAATGTACATCACTACAAAAAAACATACATGAAAATAAAAAAGTGTTTACAGGAAGATCGAATAGATAAAGGGAAAACATACTTGTCTCTCAATCTTTAGCCCGTAACCCGAGGCTTACTTAATCTGAAACAGAACATTACCTGGCCATAACGCTATCTACGTCGTAAAAATGCTTTTTCCAAACTCGAATACCGAAATGCTCACAATTTCCTTTATTGCAAGATCGTTTACCACCAGAATGGATGGAACTCTGAAATAAATACGATCCTTCGTAAAATTGACGTTAGGTACTTTATTTCGTGGGACGTGGCAGCTCAGAGTGACTGGACGGTGCCAGCGTTAGGTCGCGTAGCTCTAAGAAATTTTTCCATTGTAAATCCTTACCGTGATACGTTTATTTGTCAAATATACTCTAGGGATGACTAAAGACATGAAAATAGGTAAAGCGGCTCATAAAAATTGGTACTCCGTTGAATTCGTAACAGATGGAGGTTCTCTCGCTACTTCATTTAATTTAAAAGATCACGGCTAAGATACTGTAGATTAGGCCCTCGTTGAAAAAGAATTTGGTCCTCGAGAGATAAATTAATGAAATTAATTACTCTCCCTTGAGAAATGCCGCAACCTATTTCCTTTGCTGGTAAAACGGGCTCTAGCCTGTAATTTACTTGTAATCGGATTGTGGTATATTTGTATTGACTCGGAGATATCAATTATATTAAGGTTTTCAATACATATTAACCTTCCGGCGAAGGGGAAGGTATTTCCCCAAATTACAAGTATCAGATACGGTTATGTTAAATATTTTATTTCCGTTTGAAATTTATATATCATATTTCTAACGTTTTATATCGTATTTTCATGTAATAATATCCCGCCGCTACGTCATTTTATGAAATTAATGGTTTTATTTGTAGAAAAAATAGATTGCAATTATTTTACTTGGTTTACTTAATTTGACTTTTTTATATTTATGTAACAAAATTTTAATAACACAGGTTGTATTTGTCACTTTGCGTTAAATATATTACTCAATATACTAACTAAGACTACAGATATAGCTTCAAGCTTTTTAATGTAGGAAAAAGAAACCTAGTGATAAGACACTCCGTACTCCTATTTTGATATAGTATCATTGAGTTATTATGTAATGTAATGGTGTAGGCATGAATGCGAGTTTTTACTCCCTTCTGTTATTTTATATAAATGAAGAAAGGACGGAATGTAAGATCATTGCAAATGGTAAGATATTAGAACAAGTGAATGAAGTACCTTCAAGAAAGTAGTGAAGTAGAAATGGCAGATATGAGATGGATGCGGAAAAGTGTATCGCAACCGGTAAGACGGCTAATGGTGCATTGGTTGCATTGATGAGAGAGTGAAACGTCAACACAGCAGCACGTTTGATCAAATACAAAGCAGTGGGGGTACCGACGTTATTATACGGTACCGAAACGTGTGTATTACATAAGAAGAATGAAAGAAAGATGAAGCCTGTAGATATGCGATCTTTTCGTAGCATATACGGAGCCAGCTTAGCTGATCGAATCCTCAATGAAGAGATACATAGAATGAAAGGTACTAGCGAGGATGTCACGGTGAGAATGAAGATGAACTGTTTCAGCTGGTTTCCGCACATCGAACAAAATAGTGATGAAAGAATGGCAAAAATGGTTTATGATGGAAAAGGGAGCGGCAAGAGAGAGAAGTAGAAGGATACCTTAGTTAACCTGCGAAAATACAGAATCAAAGATACTGGAGGAAGGTCACTTAAAAAGCACGGGGGCACTTAAAAAATACGGGGTGTATGAAGAGACCGATTAGAGTGCATGAGGCAAAAGAGGTATACAGAGGCTATAGCGTTTGGCGCTCCGTTCTCTCTGACTACCCCGCTAGGGGTACAACGTGAAGCTAGATAAAATTATATTAGATTAGGAGTTATTATATTTTATCCTGATCCTTTATCCACTTAGAAATATTGTAAGCTGGATGATGAAACCCACGCAACTTTTTTTATAAAATTACACTACATAGCAGAATTTTTACATTTAGAAATCTTACTAAATCAAACATATCAATCAGACGAGCACCCTAAGCATAATACATTAGAAATCAATGAATCTCAACTGGTCACGAGAATCAACTTGAGAAGACCAAGAGAAGTGAAGTAATTGAAAACTAAAGTTGGCCCGTAATTTGGTTCCAGATAACTTTCGTTAATCACCAATGGATCTTTCATGAGATAAGTCCTTATCGTGCTAAAATTTAACCAGACTAGTGGCAATTAGACGCGGGGGCCGCGTTGCAAAGGGATTCTCTAAGTAATTGCATTTCTAACAGTTACTGTGGTTTCTATTAGTTGGATTCCGCATTGATTTTTGGCTTCGAAACTGATTTTGGGCTGTATTTTAAGTACGGTTCCATTGATAGGAAGTTTGTTTGGATTATGACAAGTTTTTTTTTGTATTTAAGTCTGAATTAAAGTCCCTTATCTGTACGGAGACGTACCCTATATATCGGTTTTCTAATACAAATACTTATCAAAGAATGTAAATAATATTATTTTCTTCAATTTCATTTATTTACTCTCTTCTTTCTATTGTACAGAAAAAAAATAGTTTCTCTAAAATTTTGCTATATATCATATAATTTAATATAATTTCAACCAATAAAATTAATTGAAGAGTTTTATTTGGAGACATATTACGATCATATAGCTGGCAACATACGGCCGGAAATCATTTCTCCACTGTTGACACTTTTAAAATGTTTTTTTTTTCTAGTTTCGCGCTGTATATCACATACAAGAAGATGAGAACAGAGGACCTTCAGTTAAAACACAACGCTCTCCACTTTTTCCACCAAGTTTTCAAGACAGTGCTTATTGGAAAGAAACATAACGCTATATTTAGCCCTAAAACACTGGGAAATATACATAACCTTAATAAAATAATATTTTCTGACCCTGTTCCACTACACCGCGTGGTTAAATTCAAAGCAAAATCTCTACCATTATATAATAACAACATCAACGTGATGTTTATCTTGTACAGCAGTGTTTCATTACAACGAGAACTTAACAAGCTGACTGGTGTCAAGTTTAGTCGGGGAAATGCTTTTGCCTCTTAATCATGCACCTCTTCACTCCACTTCGTGCACTTTCTTTTGTTTGCTAACTTTAGCCAATTTGTTATTTGTTCTCCTTGCTTGTGTTTAGCGTTCGTGTTTTATTTTGGTCCGAGTAAAAATTTTAAATGGAAACGTTGGGTTTTTATATAACTTTCAGGTTGTGTCCCGCATATATATAGCAGGGTATGCGGAGGAAATGTAGTGTTATGAAACTTCGTTCTCTACTTTTTCTTCTATTTTTAAGACATTCTATTTTAAATAAAAAAAGAATCAACACTGCGCGAATATTATTATTTATTTAATACTTAAGATAATTATTTTCTCGCTCTGGTAACGAGGCTAAGCGCAGCGTTAAACTTTGCTACTTAATACTTAACGCCTTCAGGATTGGATAGAAAATGTGGAAAAAGTGTCTTAGTACTAGGTTCCCAGGTACCCTCCGTCTACCTTGCTATCTGCGGGATACAGTGTAAATCTAAAAAGTTATATTAATAAAGAAATTAAATGATTTTAAAGAATTAGAGAAAATACAAGGATGTTCTGCTGCGGTTGCTATCCCTACGTGTAGCAATTTCAATTGAAATCTTTTATTTATAGCTTATAAGTGCGCCAGCCGAGTACAAAAGGCTTCGACGGTGTCACGTAGAGTGGAGGAATTTATGTGTGAATTAAAAAAATATTTATTTTACAGTTTATACAAGTATTTATTTATTAAATGAGACGATATTAGACAGTAATTGTTTTGGTTGTACTGTGATATCTCGCTCTTGATTTTTAAACTAAAATATTTTGATTTTTATATTCATATTATTGGTTTTGTATAAACTAAAATATTAGAACGATTGTAGAGCTTAAAGCACTTACATGTATTATATAATTATATCTATATTTATAAAAGCTTTGACTCAAGAAAGAAATGTATATTTTTAACTTTACGTTGTTTATAGCAGAGTTAGCCGGGAAAATTTAGTGTTAACACACTACGTTCCACAGTTGCCTCCGAATTTTTAAAATATTGTGTGCTAAGTGGCGTAACCAAACACCGCACTTTGCTTAGTCGGGTGAGAAAATGAAAATACTGGAACACGATGGCCTAAAAACCTACAATTTATTTTATTTAAAAAAAAATAAAAAATTAATCATTTAACGGAACATCGGTTTATTAGGCTTTGATGGGCCAAGTTAATTTAACGAGCTCGCCGACTGATTGCTGACCTTCATCAGAACGATCGAATATGTTCAAGTAAATGTATTTTAGTACTGCTTTAATATAATGATGAAGTAATGTTCGATAATTTGAATTTGTAGCTTAAACTCTCGATGGAAAATCATATAATTTTAATTATTTCAGCATTTTTCTTTTAAAAACACTTGTTTTTTCGGTAGTTATGTTTTATATTTGTTACTAGTGCAGTGAAGTGCAGTAGCCTTGTATTTGCCTGTTAGTACGACGTTCGTGAATGCGAATCCCTTTTGGGGGGTAAATCACTTCCTCCATTATACACACAATATCTAGAAAATTTAGCGGAAAATGGGACCATCTTATACTTAATACGTACGTACTTCCCAATTACGCTACGATATTGTATTTTTCTAAGTTCAATGTTTTCTATGAACTAACTCCTCATTTAATTAGGTTCACTGCAGCAGTACTTACGTTTGGGAGATTAAAATTTTATTAAAATACTTGGACTGTTGTGTTATTGGATAAAGCTACTTTCGAGTATCATGGCGTGGGAATCTTTAACTATTTCAAAAATATGTTTTAATATTATATATAGAGCAGCTTAACGCTATGTCCCGCATTTAAGAGGGTAAGCAGGAAAAATGTGGGGTAAATATACCCCGTTCTGTACTCTCTGTCTGATTTTGCGATTCTCTTTATCGCTATTTTGACCATGAGTCAAAAGGTCGATCCCCCTGAGCGAGGATCGAGTCTGCGTTTGAAGTCTGCCTCAACCGTAACTTCTGTGCACCTCCTGTATAAAGCTACATACTTAAGAAAAAAACAGTGTTCAGATTTAAATTTACCAATATTCGTACGTCTCTTTATTACTTGATATGGTAGTACTGTAACTAAATTATATAAACTGCATTTATTCTTGTTTTTAGCCGCGTCTAACTAGAAGAGAGACGAAGAATGCTAGTTCATTAAAAGGGGCTCCCCCAAGCCTACATTTGGGTCACAGGTTAAAATAAATATAATATAAGTAACAATAAATGACATAATAACAAGAACAATGGTTTTCTTCATATAATTAAAATACAATAGAGATCAGTATATAATAAATTTACAATTTGATTTCACTTAAGTTTAATTCTATGGCATCTTAAACACATCTCGATCTCATCACAACCAGACCGACGGACGATCCATATATTAGATGTTCCCTTTCATTACTTTCAAGTATGCCCGTAATTAAATCGATATCCGAGTGTCGTACAAGGGACTTAACGAATGTGCTCGTGATTTGGGAAGTGGGGCAAGTTGATTTGAAGTTGCTATTAGAATATAGTTCTTTTTAATTGTTGTTTTGATAAGGAAATATTCTTTTTTTTTTATCTTACAATTACTATGTCAACTTTGTATGTGTAAGACATAAGACGTAAAATGGAAAAATCTGTTTTTTTTTTTGCTTCTGTAGAAATTTCGAGAAATCCTCTTTTCGTGTTCCTCTATACTCCCCATCACCATGTCAATTTTCAAATTTCTAAGTCTAGTTTTTTCTTGTTTTTATGTCACAATATAATACGTTTTTATGTTAATCGGTCCATCGATAAATAAATATGTTTATATATACAAAACACCTAACGTATCAAAATACATAGTAATATTATAATATTATTGTATATTTTGATACGTCAGCAGTCTTTGTCTCTATATTGAAATCGAACTCACGACCTTTTATTTAATATTCAAAGCCTTTGCGAAAGTGCCAGACGAATTATCCATGAATAGAAACCTTTGAAGTGCAGATGCAGCGTATATTGCTTACGGTGTTCACTATATGGATATTGGTGGCTTAAATTTCATACAAAATATACGTTTATTTCGAATTCGGTTAGTATCTCTATTACGATGAATGGTGTGATTTGTGACTATATCATGTTCTTTGTAATTTATTTAAAATAAACAAACGTATAAAATATCAAAATTATATTATTAAATTGACGCCATCAGGGCTCAGTGGGGCTGTGTCAGAGTGTGTACCTAATAATTGCGGATTCGTTCCAAACGCTTGTAATTTCTCCAGTATGGTAGGTCAAAATTTCAGTTTTATTAAATTTCAAGACGCAAAATGAAGAATGGAGTATCTATGAAAATATACTACGCTCTGCACTTTAATATGCGAGGAGTGCCTGAAAGTATGAAATATGAAGTTAGTATAATATAGATATAAAAAACCTACACAAATATATCCATTATTAATGTTTTCAAGCGAATTCGCTTCTAATTTAAAAAGGATTATTAAATTTTCGCCGAACATCCAAATATGAACGATATATTATAACATTTTTTATGTAATCTCGTTCGATGAATTCGTTATTAAATTATATTATATTGAAGTATATTAATAAATTTAACGCTATCATAGCGCAGTGGACTGCATTTCATTGTACAGGCAATAGTTGTGAATTCGATTCTCAACTTGAATCTCATTCTTTATGAAATCGTAGGGCATCGTAGCGTAGCTTAGTCACACAGCGTGCGACTGCAAACGAGGGAATGAATTAATTTTCAATTCCTCGCTCTGTTAATAAACAAAGACAAAGCGAGGCGTTCAGTTCCACTACTCAATTCGCATTGTCTCGATAATTGGGCGGTGCGTGTAAAAGGTAGCGTAAAATTAAGTTCTCTTGGCTTATCCCGCCTTATGCGGGATATAGCGTGAATATAAAAATAAATAAATCATGTATCTACTGTATTGTATCGTGCATTCAATAGAGTAGGTAGAGCAAACCTATTGTTAAGACACTACGTTGCCCACTTTTCACTGAATTTTTCGAGGCATTGCGTGTTGAGTCTCCTTCTCATCGCCGGACTTTGGCCTTGGTGCTAGAGAGAACAAATGAAAATATTAAAAAATAATAACTCATTCCCTCAAGTGGGAATCAAACACACAACCATCGCGTCACTCTCTTGTGCCACTGCGCCACGACGGTCTCGAGATATAAAATCCAACGAACTAAGTTATGCTTAGTTTTTACATCTCTCAAATGCCAAACAGATTGTTAAAACTTAGTCTTTTATGAAGGCCTCACTAGGTTTATTATCAGCACATTATCACAGTGCGATATGAACAACGTACGATAAAACGGCAGCGGGAGGACGCCCCTCGAATACAAATGAAGACAATGTGTGAAAATATAGATAGAAGTTAGTGGTTTTATTATCAATGCTAATGTCTAATGTCTCCTTTAGGTTATCTGGGGGGAATAAATCTTGAATTTGGGAGGCTTTAGATTGTTTGTATTGTGTTTAAATAATATTATTTTATCGTTTAGCTTCAGTTCATATATCGTTTGGGTTACATTTAACAGATTCACGCTGTATCCCGCACACAGCAGGATAGAGGGAACCTAGTGTTAAGACGCTCCGTTCTCCACTATCCGCTGAATTCTGAAGGGATTGCATATATTAAATAGCGGATCTGAACGCCGTGCTGTGCCTATACACAGAGCGAAGAAATACAAATATAAATTTAAATAAATATTTCCTTTTCCCGAGTGGGGATCGAACCCACAACCCTTTACAGTCTCGCTTTGTGCCCCTGCGCCACAACTGGTCTCAACATGACTAGTAACATTAAATATTATACATTATAATGCAAACTATCATCTGCATCTTTTTTTTGTGTTTGTGTGTATTTTAGGATTCTATTGAAAATATATAATTGGATAAATACTTTTTTTATGAAAGTTCTTATATACCTGTTTAAATGCGATAGCTGTAGGTGAACATTTTATTTGGACTAAATGTAAGAAGATAAGGTATTGAATACACGACACTGTTGAAGAATGTTAAAGAACTGTTTGAACAATTTCTGAGGCAGAAATTTCTAACCGCAGAGTTCGCCACAATCTCAAATACTACCCACACCATCAGGATACGTGGTACTCCACTGCTGGGTGGTTTCGTGGGAACTTCCTTCCACACACCACGCAACTATGGAATGGTCTAACTGCGGCAGTGTTGCCTTTTCTTTTATATAGAAAAAAAAAGATAAACGTATCGCCAGAAATTAGGTTATCTTTATCTAACCTTTGTCTCAATACGTAGAAGATGCATGATTATATAACTATTTATATTTGTTATTTGTGTATTTAAACAAAAAATATAATTCTTCACTGTAAAAGTTTTTTGCAGGCTGTTACTGTTACAGTAAATATGTTAATGAGCACATAAGCCTATTTCCCCAGTGGTCGGAGCGTGGTTTCTAAGAGGCGCGAATTCGAGTCCCGAAAATTTATGTTTCCCAAATCGTTACTGCTATGGAGTTTGGATTACATAAGATTTCCCTACGCCAATTAAAAAAATATTAAAATCAAAAACAAAAGAGCAACCACCTATAATTAAAATCAATATAAAAACCTACAGCTACACAAATATTATTTAAGAGAATAAAAATCAACAAAACTGTACTTATTATAATTGCGGACGCTAAGAGCAGTCTCGTGTTCATTAAACGGTGGAGTGCCTCAAGGCTCCCTAATGGGGCCGCTACTTCTCCCTTGTTATCTCATACGTTGCCTTTGTTAGGACTGTAGTAGTTGCCACGTTTGTCCTTTCACCTGGAGCTATCGTTAACTACGTATTGTTTACGTATAGTGCCACTGAACAGGTTAAATACAGTTGAGACTTAAAGTTTAAAGTTTCACGAATAGATACGATCAGTTCTGTAGATGTTGTTTGTTTGTTTCTTGTCTTAACGATGTTTTGTTTTCGATATTGAGTTTTATTGAGTTTATGTTGTATACAAGTCGTGATTTTATTATTATAATAAAGTAAGAACTATGTAAATCTGAGGTAGTTTTTATTATATTTATAGCAAAGATATTTGATATGATAGTGTTATAAAATGCATTATTTTTATAGAGTTGTTTATAATTTCATGAATATTTGAATATTTGATTTACTGTTAGTTTCACGCTGGATCCCGCTCATAGCGTATGTAGACAGAAGGAAGTTAGTGTTAAGACACTCTGTTCCCCATGAACACCCATTTTTCCAGAATTCTTATGCTGAACAGATAAAATCATAAAGCAATAACTCCAAAATTCGACCGAAAGTGTGGAGTGGAGTGTCTTAACACTAGGCTTTAACCTCCTATTTGCGGTATACAGCGTGAGAGTGATGAAATTTTTTAACAACATAATATTAAAAATAACACACCATATAATAAACTACTAGCCATATAGGAAAAAAACATAATAATAGCCTGAACATGAAATTTGGAATAAATCACAGGCCGCCGATTCCATTTCACACGTCCATCCTTTCCGTTTCATTGACTGCTCCCAAAAGCTTTATTTCCATTTTGATATTTCGGTCAAAAGCTGCCTCTGTTGAAATGATCGTTTGGACGTTTAAATATTGCTATCTATTTAATGACATGCATCTACATATATGTCTCTTTTTATATGGGTTAGGGAGAGACAGAACACCGTCCCTTGGCGGTGGTTTAATCAAGAATATAATCAAATCATATTCACGCTATATCCCGCACACATCAAGGTTGGCTGAGGGAACGTAGCATTATGACACTCCGTTCATCACTTTCAGCCGAATTCTAGAAGCATTGCATGTTGAGTGACGAAACTCAACGCCGCGCTTTACCTAGACACCTGAGCCAAGAAATGAAAATGTAAATTAAAATAAATATTTAATTTCCTCGAGTGGGGATCGAACCCACAACCAGTCAGCAGTAGTCACATTTTTATGACCCTTCGCTTTTGTTTGGTAAGGTGACTGGCCTGGTAGTTTCATATAATTTAATAATCCTATTACATTGTCACAAGACCACTGAGGTGGTATTCGTCTGTCAATTAAAACAATTATATTAACTAAAAAGTCACTTAGTAAGTATTTAGGACGTGTTACTTACTTACTTTTTAATGACTTTCATTTAAAACATTTAAAATTCACTAATATCAAAGATCTTATTCTGTTTCATAATCTCGATGATCTGAAATATTTGAAAATAACATAATACACAATAAAATACACTCCGTTACAATTCACTAATTTTTTTTTATCAGCTTCACGCTGTATCCCGCACACAGCAGGGTAGGCAGAGGGAACCTAGTGTTAAGGCACTCCGTTCCCCACATTCTGCCGAAAAAACGCAATGCCTCCAAACATTGCGTGTTGAATTGCAGAACTCAACGCCGCCCTTAACCTCGACACCAGAGCGAAGAAATGGAAATATAAATTTAAGTAAACATTTCATCTCCTCGAGTGGGGATCGAACCCACAACCAGTCGGTTTTACAGTCACACCTCGTGCCGCTGCGCCACGACTGGCCTCTCAAATTTTATTTTAAAAAACTACATTAAAGTACGTCATTCCATACAAATATTCATATTTTATTAATATTCATAGTTTATAGTACGCTAGTTTCTAACCGTTTAAATCACGGTCGAGATGTGTGTCAATCGATAGAAATGAATCAGCCGCAGCGATACGTACAAGCACAATATTTCTGTAAGCTATTATATATTTATGCTTTAATTTTCTTTTATCGGCTTCACGCTGTAACTCGCATACAATAGGTTTGGTAGAGGGAACCTAGTGTTAAGACACTCCGTTGAGAATATTAGGAAATAATAATTCAATCCCTCTTCTGGGGATTGAATGCACAATTGTAGCGTTCTGTCACACTATTATGCCCGTGTGCCATGATGGCCTAAAAATATATTTTACAAATCCAATTCAATTATGTCTAAAAAATCAATTCATTTATTTTTAAATCACGCTTCGTAGCCCGCTAGAACATGGCAAGCATAGAAACCTTAGTGTTAAAACTCTTCGTTCCCCTCGCAACGCCCAATTTCGGACATGGCGTGTTGTGTGGCGGAACTCAATTCTGCTTGTCCCAATGTCTCTCTAAAGTAAAGCTCATCAGTGAGCATTGAACATACAACTATCATGTTCACAAAGAGTCGCTGTGCCGCTTTACAGCGACCTCTTTTAAATAATACGTCATCTACTAACGAAAAGTATAAAAAACCATTATAAAATAATGTTTTTTCATATCTCTTAACAACAAGTAAGTGTTAAGTTTTAACTAAATATTTACTAACTGTCAACACTATAAAGGCCGTCGTGGCGCACTGGCACAAGAGTATAACTGTTATGCGATGGCTGTGGGTTTGATCCCCACTCGAGGGAATAAATTTTTATTTACAATATTTCCATATCTTCGTTTTGGCAACAAGGCAATGCCTCGAAAATATCAGCGGAAAGTGGGGAACGGGGAATCTTAACACTAGCTTTCCTCTGCCTATCCTGTTGTGTGCGGGATACAACGTGAAGCTGATTTTTTAAACATTATAAGCATTGAATTCAAACCCGCAATAGCTATTTTTAATCAGTCGTCAAATCAATTCAAAACGATGTATTTGAATGTGACAAATATGTTAATATACTAAACAATGGTATGGAAAATTACCATATATTTATTACTCCACACATCGTTATGGTACGTTTGTATTTTAGTGAATCTTATGTTATAGTTTATGCTTTATAAAATATAAATATCAGAGAACTGAGTAGAATCGCTGAAAATCGGTGATAAAGAATGATTTATTATTAACTTAGACAAGTTGTCGGTTTGATTCCCACTCGAGGTAATTAATCTCTGGTGGCAAGTTAAAGCGCGACTTTGAGTTCTGTCGCCCAACACGCAGTGCCTCCAGAATTCGGTGGAAAATGGGGAACTAGTGTCTCAATGGGAACGGAGTGTCGTTACACTGTGTTCCCAGATTCACTCTATCTCGTCATCATTGTTGCTAAAAAAATTAAAAAAGTATTATTTTGGTATGTATGTATATTATGTAATATTGTTAGAGTTCGATAATATTTGAGTATGATGATTCGTTTAGGCTTGTCCAAGTGTGTTCACGTGTGCAAAGTTTTGTAAGTGTTTATATGTTTGTCCACACATATCTCGGGAATGAAACCATTTTTTTTTAATTTAAATGTAGTGGATATATTCAACTTAAGGCTCAGTAAAAAAATGCTGTGATACGTATATCGAAATATTAAACGTTTTGTTTTTCATTTAAACGCTTTAACAAAATTTACTGTGATATTTAACTTTAAAGTATAATCCATTTATAATTTCACAAGGCTCTGCTTTGTATGAAAATATTTTAACTTCATCTGCTTTAATTTTAATTAAACTTTGCTGTACGTAATGATATTAAGCTCAACCAAATAAGTTTTATAATTAATTTATTTATCCTAACAATATTTTTAATAATCAGTTTTCACAGGTGTCCGAGGTGAACTCGACTGTGAATTAGACAGAGGAGACCTGGATACGGAGTGGTAAGGCACTCTGTTCCTATTAAAACACTTCTGATTCCCACGTTCCATCGAATTCTGGAGGCATTGCGTTTTAAGTGGCTAAACTCCTCGCTGCGCTTTGCCTCGTTACCAAAGCGAGGAAATGAAAATATTTAATATTTGATTTTCACACCGTATTTTTCTTATAATGCGCTACTAGGGAAAATATATATTTTTTTATAGTAAAAAAAAAACATTTTTGAATAATATTACCTAATAAGTTGCAATGACAGTAAATTAAAAAAAAAATCAGCTTCATGCTGTATCTCGCACTCAATAGGGTAGGCAGAAGGAAACCTAGTGTTAAAACACTCCGTTCCCTACTTTTCACTGAATACAGTAATAAAAAAAACATCGTACAATTTGTGTAGAGAGACGCCGTTTTTTTTTCAATTTAGTATGCTATTACCGAAAAGTGAAGCCCGAAAATAAAAGCACGCGTACATTGAGTGGCTGATGTCAATAATTTATTATTTTCGTTTCCTTCAGCGCCGCCATTAGCGCGTTAAGTGCTTGTTCCTGAGTTTTGTCGTCGAAGACGTTCGCGTCGCGGGACAACAATGCTTTCAAAATTTAATGATTATTCTAAATTTGTTTTGTGTCGGTATTGTTTTGGATTATTTTTTTTTGTGTTTGTTTTTTTATGTTTTTAAATGTTTGAATTTTGATGTAGGTTTGTATGTATTACGAAATTTAAAAATGAACGTACTACTCACTACTGCTATGTAATATAAATATAGGATAAAATTAAATATGTTTAATATTATACATACCTAAAGGTGTGTGTGTGCCAAAAAATAAATATTTTGCGTTGAGTGGTAAGATTCAACACCGCACTTCGTCTATAAAAACGGGAATTTTTTGTTTTTATTATTTAAATATAATCGTTCCCCCGAATGCAAATTGAACCCAGAACTACTGTGGTCAGACGCTATTCAAATGCAATATAATGAATAGCCTCTACTAACGTAACAGCCATCATTAAATTTATCAATAAACATTTTTTCTTTCCACAAGAAAGTAAATTTGAAAATAATTCAAAATCAATACATGTCGATGCCGAGTGATCGTAAAGTAAACTAAATGAGAACGTAACGACGTGCTGTTAAAGGCAACGGAGGTTGTATTTTAGTTTGAAGTACCGACTGTTACAATACAAGTGGATTTAGATACATTTGAGAACAGAAACGATGCCGCTTTCATTTTTCAAAAATGTTGTTTAACGTAGCGTTTGAACCTCCCCGTTTTTGGTTACCCCGTTAGGGGTAAAGGGTGGTACTGGAAAAATATATATTATTCAAAACCAGACCAGCTATAAAACCTATCAAATGAGAATCAGACTCGTCCACTGGGGGATCTTTATCAATTTCAGGTTTGTAGGTCAACTGGAAGTGTAACTTATATAAATTGACTAACTTAAATTTGTGGGTGTATGCAATCGCAATATCTTTTGATTGCGTTGTCTTGGAAGCTTATTTTCTGTGCCTTAAGGAACCATGGACCTGGATATCTCATATTAATTTCAGTTTGCGCCTGCATGACTTCTTGATATAAATGATCTTGACAGACGAATAACAAACTGGTCCTATTAAATTTATATTTTTCCAATTTGGTACGGAACCCTAAAAAACATTTGCTTTAAAATATATATATTTGAACGTAGATATGCGTATACTATATGAGACTGTTTTTATTATTTTTATATACTGTTCGCAAATTGGCTTGCGAAACCTATTACGCGTTGAAATATTTAATATTTTCATTTCTGCGAGGCAAAGTGCGGAGTTGAATTCCGCCACTCAACACGGAATGCCTCCAGAAAGTAGGGAACAGAGTGTCTTAATACTCAGTTCCCAGATTAGTTCTAGAAGTCCTGCTATATGCCGAATACATTACTTAAAGTTTCAGCGACCTACGGAGCGCAGATTGTGCTGTGCGTAGTCTATTAGTTAGTTACTTGTAAGCTAAAGAATTTTCTGTTTAAATTAGAAAGAACGAGTCAAATGCGAGTCGATCTCTCATACCGAGGGTTCCGTAGCAATTTCTGCAATATATGTCAACAGGAAGTACAACTTACAAAAATGAATAAGCTTAATTTTGCAGTGCTGTATTAGAACATACAGTCCAAATCCTTTTATGTGATACCTCACTTCTTCTAGAACATTAATTTAATACCAAATCTTGCCACTTTTAAAATATATTTTTTAGAATTTACCCATAAATGTCTTGTTTTCTGATTTTTTCCTGAACACTTATCGATGGTAGCATCAATCAATTAAGATTATTTTAAACAACACCGGAAGGACCACCCCGTGGTTACTCACATTTTTTCCTGAACAAGTACAACCTGTACTAGTTGATATATTTCATAATTCTTGGTCGACCGGAAGTATCCTTTTAATGTTGATTTCCTTTATAGTGTCGAAATACCCGTTTTTTGTGATATAGATGGTCGTGTCTTTTTTTAAGTAAATGTAGAAATACGATTTTTTCAGGGAATCGGACGGACAGACAACAAAGTGATGTAATAAGAGTTCTTTTTTTTTTCTTAAAAGGTAGACGAATTGACTTAACGCAAAGCTTTCTTTGTTTACTATGTATATGAGAGATACAGCGAAAAGCTAAAAAAAAACAAGCTATCTCAACACCATTTTAAATCTACGACGTCAATAGTGCTATTATCGCTTTTTGTCCCTCCATACAGATAGCGGCGGGTAATTGGAGATCCCTCGCTGGTTTAGGAGGGATGAAATTCTATTACTCGCGTCATTACGTTGTACGAATACGCCTAAAGCACCTTTAGGCTTAGTGGCGAATTTGAAATATTGTGAATTTAATGTATTAAAGTTTAAATCCCGATACGTTCAAATGATACACAATTTACAAATTTATAAAATACGATTGACGAATATGTTTTAGTAATCTATTTCTCAATATAAAGCGAAAGCGAGAAATGTTTATTATATTATTTATGTACCGTGTTGATAATACAAAAATAGTAATTATAAAATTTAATATAAATAATACACTAAGAACTATGAAGAAAGTAAATGCCCTATCCTTTGAAAATATATTAAGAGAAATATCAGCTTCACGCTGTATTCCGCACACAGCAGGGTAGGCAGAGGGTGCCTAGTGCTAAGACACTCCGTTCCCCACTTTTTGGCGGATTCTGGAGGCATTGCATAATGAGTGACAGAACTCAACGCCGCGCTTTGCCCCGACACCATAGCGAAGAAATGGAAATATAAATTTACGTAAATATTTCATTTCCTCGAGTGGGGATCAAACCCACAACCAGTCGGTTTTTACAGTCGCACTTTGTACCGCTGCACCACGACTGGCTTAGAAATATTTACCCAACTTCTTCTTCCTGGCAATTATCCCGGCTATTTGCCAGGGTCTGCCTTCCTACTCAACCTACTCCACTTTGCACGGTCTTTTGCGTCCTCGGTGGTTAGACCATTGACAAAAATTGACAAATATTTACCCAACCTTGGATTGAAACCCACGATTATGGTATAAATTATACTATTATTTAACACAATACAATGGTAGCATCAATATGTACTTTAGATTTTTCCAATCATTATACAACACCGGAAGGACCGCCCCGTGGTTACTCACGTGAGAAAATATTTCAGTCGAATGCGTTTACCGTGGAAATGAGATTGTGTTAAAAAATAAAAAAAAAACATTCTGCATTGTGGTTCGTGTATGGTGGGGGCTCCACGCTCTACATTTTAGGAATTTGTACCTCAAGCTCAAAGGCAACAATGGAATCGTTATAGTCACTTATTTCAAGATCACATGGTTATATTAAGCTAAAATTAATATCAAATATTTAGATCGATGCTCTTTTAAAATCCAGAAAAAAAATAAGCTTCCAAGTAAACACAATAAAAAGATAATTGTATTTTATAAATGCATTTATACATAAATTTAGCTAGATTTTGTATGAAATTCCCCGCGTAATCATAATTTATTAGGTACTTTTCGTGGACCTACAGTTATGAAATTTGGCACTAAGTAAGAACTGACAATATAAATAGAAGAAAAAATCCAAAAAGTGAACATATACTGTATTAAATAGAAACTATTAATTACAAACATATACTTGTAGTTCTTTTCATAGAAAATGAATGGCCATGTAAGCTTAAGTTAGTCAAATTTTATACTTGTACTTTCCTACAACCATGAAATTTGTACGGAAACCTGAGTGGGAGAGTACAACTCGCATTTTACTGGTATTTGTTAATGCTTTGTCCCATATATACTTCGGGAGAGGATCAGGGAACATTGAGTTAGAATATAGCGTTTGCCAGTTTCCGAGACATTGTGGGTTTGGTGGTGGTACAGCACGGCCGACGTTTTAACTGAGTAGAGATAACATTTTTATCTGGTGAATGGTCTTAATTATTTATAATATTTCATTGTTTTTTCTTTTACTTTAAATAATCCGAAAAAAAAATAAGTAAGTATTATCACTAAAATAAAAATATTTTACAACTTATAAATCTCTCTTTGGCAGTAAAATAATGTTATAATGAAGAATACAACGATTTTTTTTCATTAAAAAGTAACATTTAAAAAAAAATTTCATAGTGGAAAATAAAAATTTCATTTTACATAATATCTTTCAATTACGACGCCACACACGAGTATACATACATATAGGAGTACTACTTCCTTGTGTTAAGGCTTATTTGCTTCATTACGGAGATGCCGGAAGCGGAATAATTTATGACTAGATGCAATTGCGGTAGGTAATGGACGTTTCCGGAAGCTCCGGGTATATGTAATTTATACTAGTTTTCAATAATCTACCTTGCATGTTTACTTATGATGAACGTATGCTGTTGTTGTTTACGAATGTGTTTATTGGAGGCTTAAAAATATATAGATTATAGCGGGAAATAGAGGTAACATAGTGTTAAGAAGCTCCGTTTCCTACGTACCGCTACATTTTAGAGACAACTCACCTTCGTTTACCTTGTTGCTCTATCGAAGAAATGAAAATTATTTATTTCCTGGTGTTGGAATCTAATCCATAACCGTCGCATTGACCGTCAGACGTTGTGTTGCTACACCACGACGGCCTTTTGACTATACTTTTAGTATATGATCGATAACAAAGGGCAAGCTGTTTCGAAACATCACATTTTTATTTTATTTTGAAAAAGTTACTTATCTTTTAAAATAAATAAATTACAACTAGAAAATGAGAATATAGAGGCTTGCTACTCAACTTCAGCCCGTAATATGGTCTTGATGGTACTAGGGCTCATAATTAAAGTAGGAAAAATATATTGTATGACTTTATAAATTACATCGTTTTATTTCACATTTAAAGTTTTTACTTTTTTCTGTATATTATTTCTGGTGTATTTTTTGTAAGGCAGAGGGAACTTGGTATGCCTGTATCCCGTTTTCAAGTTCACGCTTGATTTTCGAGATATTTCGTGATGAGTGGCACTTTGCCTATAAGATCATGAAAATAAAAATATTTCTCCTGAGCGCGTATCAAACCTATAGTCATTGCGTTCACAGTCAAATACTGTCCCTTTGCGCTACGATGGTCTCAATCTCCTATTAGGAAATTCGAACCCATAGTTGTCGTCTTCACTTTGACAGTTCTCAAATGCGCTACAATAACGTCTAAAATCAGATTACACAACCAATGCAAACTCGAAACGTTTCCAAGATAACTTAACGTTAAACTTCACTAAGTCTTAATACAATGTGTACATGAATATCATCACGTGGAAACACAACGCTAACTTAGTTTTGTATTAATTCTAGGGTTTTGCTAAACTTAGTGCTTAGACTCTACAGATCATTAAAACATAATTAATAGATAAATAATACATAATATAATACGCATGTACCAACATAGTGTTATTACACTCCGTTCTATCTCTTCGCCGAATTTTCGGGGCATTGCGCGTTGAGTGGCGGAATTCAACGCCGCATTTTGCCTTGTATTGAAAATATTAACAAAAAATAATCCATTACAATGGATAACTAATACGTTAATAATATACTATGTATATATACATATACATAGTATAATTATGTATATATACTATGTATATATACTATGTATATATACATATACATAGTATATATACATTATTAACGTATTAGTTATCCATCTAATTTATAAGAAAAATATTTCGGTATAGCCTACAAATAAATCCGGAACTCAAAACACAATGTTTCGATATCAGACGGAAAGTAGAGAACGAATCAACAAATCCGCATTGATTTAGGATCGACGAACAAAGAAGAAAAAGGTGAAAAGATTTTGAAAAAACACAAGAGTTTTTACAATTCTCATACATTTCACAAGTAAAATTTCCATTGTAAGCTCCAACTTTACTGCCATATTGAGCGTCATGCGAGAGGAAGCTTGAATTTTGTAGCATTATTCTATTTCTGGTACGAGCAGGTCTTTGAGCTCATTGCATGCATTTACAAGGCACTAAAGTGTAGAGGGAATGTTTCATGTGCTTTAAATATAGATCGTTGATGATCTTTTATTTTTAGATACAATAAATTAAGCTATATTTAAGGAGAGCTTCCCGCTGTATCCCGCACACAGCACGGTAGACAGAGGAAACCTGGATGATTGACCTGATTAAGACACTCCGTTCCGTATTTTCCGCCGAATACTAGAGGCATTGCGTACAGAGTGGCGAAATTCAACGCTGCGCTTTGTCTTAACACCAGAGCGAAGACATCAATTTAAATAAATATTTTATTTCCTCGATGGGAATCGAACAAACAACCAGTCGCGTTTACAGCCACAACTGGCCTCAATAGTGGTTTAGCTGTAAAATAGTTTTATTACTAAAATTACAGCTCAAAACCAATGAAAGTAACCATCTCAAGGAACGAAATTATTCATGTACGTATTGATTTTACCATTACCTTATACACTTATTTACTTCTTATATAAGTTTAGTACAACATCCATCGTCTACCTGTCGTTTTGTATCGGCAAGTTTTCGAAGTTCAATATAAATAAGACGATTTCTTTGTAAATACCAGAGTACATTCCTTACATAGCATGTATATAAATTAATTTAAATCAAATTAGCTTCACGCTATATCCCGCATACAGCAGGGTGGGCAGAGGGAACCTAGTGTTAAGACACTCCGTTCCCTACTTTCCGCCGATCCGATTTTGGAGTCATTGCTTGTTGAGCGAATAAATGAAAATATAAATTTAGGTAAATATTTTATCTCCTCGAGTCGGGATCGAACCAACAACTAGTTGATTTTACAGTCACACTTTGTGCCACTGCACCACGACTGGCCTCAGAACATGTCCACGAATAACATGGATATCAGGTAGAATTTTCTTATAAAAATAAAATATCTACAAAATTAAAAATTAAATTAAATTAGCTTCACGCTATATCCCGCACACAGCAGGTTAGGCAGAGGGAACCTAGTGTTAAGACACTTCGTTCCCCACTTTCTGCCGAATTTTGGAGGCATTGCGTGTTGAGTGGCAGAACTCAACGCCGCACTTAGCCTCGACACCAGAGCGAAGAAATGGAAATATAAATTTAAGTAAATATTTCATCTCCTCGAGTGGGGATCGAACCCACAACCAGTCGGTATTACAGTCACACTTTGTGCCACTGCGCCACGACTGGCCTCCTACAAAATTACATTCCTAAAAATATTTTTATTTTCTTATATAAGGTTAGGTCTTATTATAACATTAGGTAAGACTTTTACTGACTTATATGTATATGGACAAAATATATTTGAAAAAAAAAATAAGAACATTTACTTTATTTTCCACCGTTAAAGAGAAATCAACAGAGGCCGTCGTAGCGCAGGGCAGCGCAATATTTTATTTTCTTCGCTCTGGTAACCGAGTTAAAACGTGGCGTTGAGTTCCGCTGCTCAACACAAGCAAGGTGAGGAACGAAATGTCCCCATGTACGTATACTTACTCCTCCATGTGCGTGTATGCTATAAATCATGTATATTTCTTATTTAATTACAGTAATAAAGGATTATTCTTGAAGAGCAGTCTTTCTTTAGACGTCCCGAACGATTACCCTTAATACCCAGGTTCCCTCTCCTCAATGATAATCACTCCCCTGAGTGTAGATCGAATTCACAACCATCGCGTTTACAGTCGGATGCTGTCCCAATAATCTCCGGCGACCTTGATGGACTTCAATTTTTCAACAATACTAGAAAGTCCTAATTTCTAAGCAAACAATATCCAAATCCACTCAGTATTACGTCAACAGCAGTTACGCAACAAATTCTATTCAACAAAAACATCTGCGAATCTAAACGATAGAATTAGTCAAATGCTGGCCAAAGATCATCTTGAACAAAGCTTGGCTTGGACTATTTATACTATCCATTTCTGCATTTTAATTGGGCACGTTTAACCACAAATGGTTTCCCTACGCAAGTTATAATAAACGGTATCTAGAGATCTAAATCACATTTACTGAAAGGCGTAAATTCAGATGCCACGCTATGCCCCAATTCAGGGGCAAGTTGTGGTATAAGCCCCATATTATTTAGGAGAATAATGAAATGATATTTCTGTTACTGTTATGACATGACATGACTCTATGAATCGATCATTTAGTACAACAATGATGTCATCGCTTTTTAACGTACAAAAAACTTTTAAATAAATGCAAATACGTCTTTGTTGCACCAAATGAGACACTTAAGAATGTCGAGTTGTTTATCAATTTATCAACATCACAGAGTTCTAGTTGACTACTGAACACTAAATAAAAACTTATGAAATGTTTATAATATAATATTTAATTTCTCGAATTAAAAACATTTCTTCATATCTTCTTCCAATACTACAAATACGTCCCTGTTATATCCGCGTACTAATTAAATAATATTTTTTCCTTAAACTTCAATCTTCCATCCCGCGGGAAGTCTACTTTGTTTTGGGACGTAATTTATTCACCAAACTAATTTGACAAATTATATTAATTATATTATTTAATTATATTAATTATAATAATTAATCGTTAATGCTAAGAATAATGAAAAACTCAATAATGGCCAATATTTTTTTTTACATTTTGAAAGTATTATTCCAAAACCTACTAAGAAAAAATACTTTTTTGCCCGAATTTTTTCGAAATCGACAAAGAGGCGTGGATTCGAATTAAAAAAACAACACGAACAAAATTTAATGCATGTTCTAAAAAAATATATAGTTTCGCGAATAATGGTAGCATTACATATGACTTTAACTGACACGATGGCTAAATCACAGATTATTCCGTTTTCTAGAATTTATATAAAATCAGCTTCACGCTGTATCCCGCACACAGCAGGGTAGGCAGAGGGAACCTAGTGTTAAGACACTCCGTTCCCCACTTTCTGCCGAATTCTGGAGGCATTGCGTGTTGAGTGGCAGAACTCAACGCCGCGCTTAGCCTCGACACCAGAGCGAAGAAATGAAAATATTCACACTTCGTGCCACTGCGCCACGACTGGCCTCAAATTTGGAATTTATATGTTTAAACATAAATAAATATTGTAAAATAATGAATTTCAAATCCACTAAATGACATATGAAGGCAGCACTAACAAACATACACTCTCAAACTACCCCTCAATACATTTTTTCACTGAATGTTATATAAATTCGAGTATAATCATACAGTTCCAAGAATATTATTCCACCATTTAGCTTTAAACAAAACCGAATATAAATTTATCTCTCATTAAATTTTCACAGTCCATAATTCAGCGTTGATTCGATATTTCGCACTGATCGCCGATGTCATACTAAACGAGAGTCTTTTGTTTGCAAATTATTGTTCACTCAACGCCCGTGCTCCGTAACAGTAATTGGTATTTTTTATATTTTTTCTTTTTATGATTACTGGAAGGGGGTGGTGGGGGTTGTAGGAAGCGTATTATATTATAAATGGGTATAAAATGTTATAATAATATTTCTTTAATCTTGTGGTATTTGATAAAGCGTGGCGTTGAGTTCCGCTCCACCGCAATCACTCGAAAATAGAGAAGATGCGTGAGAAACAGAAAATCTTAACTCTGCTATATGAGAGATACAGCGTGAAGATATTTAAAAAAACCTTATTTTTATAAGAATGTAATATTTGTATTGAGTATCTACATATTTACATATGTTGGCTTCTTTTTACAAAAACAATCGAGTGACATTCATTTCTGTTTGTAAACTTTTGTAGACTTTAGCTCGGTCCAAGAACGAAGTTTTTAATGACGGATTGACATACATTTATTTTGGAGGATGCTGTTAAAAATCCTTTCGCTGTTTTTTCTTTAATAGTTACCAGTGGTCTGTACACGTACACTTTTGGTTTTACATATCTCTGCAAAAATAAAATTACAAGGTTGCACGAGCTGGTGAGATATTCGTGTCACGAAAAGAGATATTTTTTTGAGGCAATGTTTTATTTATTTCTTAAAAAATTAAAAAACCACGGCTGCCAACCATCACAGGGAAATGAAGCTTTTTTTTACTAAAGTACTTAAAGCTCTTTTTTAGTATCTCGCACATAGTGAGGTAAAGCTGAGGGAACTTAGTGTTAAAGCACTCCGTTTCCTTTAAGACATTTCTGCTTTCCACTTTTCATCGAATTCTGAAGGTTTTACATGTTGATCGGCGAAACTGAACGCCACGCTTAATCAGAGTAAGCAGAAAGTAGTGAAGAGACGAAAGTAGAGAGAAATGTCATGCCATCTCGATTCTCACTTCCCATTATGTATTAAGTGGCGGATCACAACGCTGCAATATGATATCCTCCTTAGTTTCTGATGATCAAATTAATTGTACTGCACATAATTAAAACGAAACTATTGAATTTACCAAAAAAAAAAACATTTCATTCAATCTTCACATTGATACATTTTATCATTTTTTCAGAATATATTCATTAAAAGATTGGAAATTTCACGACACATTTTATACATTTTTAGGACAAAAATAGAAATTTACTATATATTTTTGCCATGTACGAGTTTATTTAATTACTTTAATATTTTTTTGTATAGTTTCCGCATCAACGGTATATATTTTACAATAAAAAAATATGAATAGCAAAAAGTGTTACCAGTAGGTATATCACAGCTCATTATTTTGTATTTTATTTAAAGAAATATTGATTTTAATATACTTAAAAAAATATATAAGCTTGACGCCGTATCCCGCACACAGCAGGGTAGGCAGAGAGGACTTTGTGTTAAGACACTCCGTTCCCAACTTTCTGCCGAATTCTGAAGGCATTGCGTGTTGAATAGCAGAACTCAACGCCGCGCTTTACCTCGACACCAGAGCGTAGAAATGGAAAATAAATTTAAGTAAATATTTCATCGCCTCGAGTGGGGATCGAACCAAAAACCAGTCTTTTTTACAGTCACACTTCGTGCCGCTACGCCACGAAAAAAAAATATGATTTATAATTATTATTCATACATTTTAATTTATTAAATGAGACACTTTGTCTATCACTTGTCGCCGCACCGCCGCGCCGCCGTACAGACGGACGTATTCCAATCTTAGTACGCATCCAACATATTATTTATATGTAAATATTATAATGTCGGGGAAATGTGGCTAAGTGGCTTTTTGTTTCGCATCTCTCTAATGCGCCCTTTGATCTACTACGTACAGGGAAGTATGTCGATGTATGGGTATTTACACCGCGTCAATTAGGTGATGATTGATTTGATACAGTTAATACCGCTCGTATTACGAAATTCTTATAATATTATATTTTTTGTTAATAATGTAAATAAGTATTGTGTGTGTTAAATATAAAAAACACGTTTTGGTTTTTTTTTAATGTATATTAGTGGAAACGGAGGAGAGAATGATGTGTTTTAACACTAGGTACCTTCAATAAAAAAATAATCAATAAAAAAATTTAGTAAAAGTGAATCAATAAAAAAATATAAAAAATCTTGAGATCCATACAACTTAAGCTTCTGACACTACTGTTTTATTAAGAGTCAATTGGCGATACAATCAAACGTATATTTTAAGAAAAAATAAGAGAATATACTTGTATATTCATACAAAGAAACTTCAAAAATATACAGAAATAATACAATCGTATCGTGACGGAACATTCTAGAGCAAGGAAACGAAATGGGAATCGTACCCACAACCGTATCATTTATAGTCAAATATTTTCCTACTACGCCACGATACCCTTAACGCTTTTAACCATTCAATATAATTGATTTAACTGAATGACTTGATAAATTCTATTTCACTCGAGTTATCTATATGGTTAAGAGAGGTATAAGATTTGGAGAGGTCTAAGCCGATTACATTGTATAAGTGAATTCACTTAAACTATTAAGACCATGTACGGCGAGCTTTTACTAGCGTTTAAACAACGAACTTGATATGGATCATACTTTGTTGTTTTATTTATAAAGCTATAATAAAGCGAGTAATGCTTTAGAGGCATTTAAATTTTATATGTATTAATAAAAATTAATAAAAAAAGGTGATATGTAATATAATATAATCTTGTGATATTTTATCTTATATGTATGTATATATTAGGAAAATTTTACAAGACCTAGTGTTGTGACATTCTGTTTCCCACGTACCGCCCAAAGACATTTTGTGTTGAGTAATACTAAATGCCGCGTTATGTCTTTTTACCAGAGCAAAGAAATGTTAATAATTCATCCTTTCGAGTTGAAATCAAACCTACTACCATACAACTGTAGCAATAACAGTCAGACGCATTCCCATTTCGCTAGCCTGCGGCCCTGCCCTAGCCTCAATTATTTTTTAAATTTTATTTAGTGAATATATGTATAGGTTAACTAAGTCATTAGTACTGTATTCTCCTCAAATACTGTTAGTCACCAAACAAACTTTCCTATTTCCATATTAAATTGGAAAATATACGGAAAATGAAATTACTTTTTAAAGTGAAACAGCACGTGCGAGCTTATAATTCTTGAAAACTCGTAAATAAGTCTCAGCAAATTGGCAACACGAATATACTGTCATAAAAATCAAGTAATATGGAGCTTTTAGGTGCTTTTAACGTTCACTAAGCGTGTATCTGATAACGAGGTATTGAAAATTCAGCAAAACTAAAACTCTTTTTATGTGTATATCTACAATATATAAAGATGAAACGATTTTATAGATTCATTTTTTTAATAGTTTGATAACCTGCCCAACTTTGAAAGCAACATTGCGAGTTAAGTGGCGGAACTTATCGCCGCGTTTTGTCTTGGTACCAGATCGATAAAATAAAAATGATGTGGCATTTACAAACAGCTTCAAAAAAGTTTCTTTTTTTTTATTTTCAAACTTCTCTTTACTCTTAACTTAGGTATATCCATATTGTATAACTTCGTAGACGATCTTGCATTGTTTTTATATTTTAAATTATGTATGTACATCTAAAACAATCTATTTTAATGCAACTATGAATATTCAAAAGTCATACAAAATGTTAATTAATGCTAATATTTCATGGATGGCTTTTTTAGACTTGTATACTTTTGTTGAAATATGGCTTACATTGCTAGTACTCGTGATAGTTATGGATTTCAGTTTCGTTGTGTAAGGGTTGTTTAAAACACCGATAGTGTTTATTAACAGAAGTGAAGAATAAAGAGGCCCTCGTGTTACTGTAAACGCGACAGTTGTGGGTTCGAGGCGTTCAAGGGGGTATAAAGTATTTAAAGAAACTTTCTCTACGCACTTTATTCCGGTAACGAAGCAAAGCGCGGCATTGGGTTCCGCATATGTACGTATATGGCCTCAAGAGTTGGAAAGTTGGAAACGGAAGTGTCTGAATAGAAAACAAAGTGTCTTAACAACAGGTTCCCTAATTGTCTCTTCCTACCCTGCTATGTGCAGGATACAGTATGAATTTAAAAAAAGTTTAAATCACAAGAAAAGTAACAACTACATAATATATTATATATTATTATTGTATGCTACTATTTATTATATTATATTATATAATAAATAGTAGCATACAATATAGATCCTTTTAGTGTATGAGTTACCAAATTTATTATCCGTAAAGTAATATTATTAATAAAATGAAGCTTCATACTCTCGCTCCAGCGTATATGACATATTTCCGCATTTCCTCCGACACACGCTAGTTTCCCTAAAATGCTCCTTTCAGTATGAGACAAGATAAACACGAATATAAGATTTTGGGAGAAGTAATTTTAGCTACATATGAAGAAATCAAGTTCAATTTGTTCTCAGGGTTAAATAAAAATAATTAAAAGTTTTCTTTTAAACATTGTAAGTCTATATATTATAACTCTGATCGCAGATATAGTGTTAGCAAAATTATTAACGGTTTTTTGATATAGTCCATGATCTTTCTTAATAAATAGACTAGACGACACAAAAAGGAATTTTAAATCGTACTTTAGTTCCTGAGATAAGCACGTTGATCAAACACCAAAGTAGACGATGGTATAATTTAATTTCGTTAAAATAATTGTGAAGATTCACATGTTCACATATAACTTGCATCTTAGGAGGCAGTGGAAACTACGATAAGACCGATACCACCTATAGAACGAGATCGAGATACCAGTAACCACTGACTTCTGCTCACTACTGTAGGTAGCGTTAAGTTTTCAAAAATGTAGAGTAAGCATGACAAATTGTAGTTTCGATTCCCTTGGAGTAAATGAAATATTTAATATTTCTATTTCATCGATTTGTAATAGAGGCAAAGCGCGGTGTTGAGTTCCGCCACTCAACACAAAATATCTCCAAAATTTTACAGAAAGTGGAGAACTGAAACGTTACAATGTTAACAGTGTCTTAATTTTTTATTTCATATACTTTAATTTAAATAAATCTTATCTAATCAAATTTTATCACTTTATCTTTTCACACCATTATCCTCCCACCGAGCTGGTACGAAACAATATTGAAGTATTAATTCTTTCCCGATATAAGCACGGATGTTTGCCGGCGCGGGTGTATTCGTCTGATATTGGTAGTCTTGGAGATTTATCGGCCTATCACCGAATTTGCTACCCAATTCCCCCGATCTATATTGAGCTCTTGAACAAACTCCCTATATCTTATATTTTACTATATATTTATATATATGACTCCGAATGAGACTTTATATTGACTTGGTGTAGCGTTCAGTTTTTGTCTTTTAGTTCCTTTTTCTATTTTTCCCGACTGCTAAGGGAGGGTTGTGTTTCTCGCGCGTATCTTGTGTGTAATATTCCTTATTACCTCATATCTCCAGAACCGCTGAATGGATTTACATAATTTAGAGGTTGTTATACTTTTCCTTACAGCCAATGTGAACTTAGATAGGTGACGTTAAAAAAAAACATGGCGGTAGTGGGACACCATTGGACTTAGGAAAAAGATTTTTTTTCCGAATATTATAGTATCTATATTGTATTGGAAAAAAAATCCAAGAGCTCAATACAAAGACTTAAAAGGTATATCATGATTATCATTATAAATTTTTCATTTCATAAACCTAATGAATCTTAATAAAGTGAAAAATAAAAAAATATTTAAAAAAACAAAACCCCGACTGCATAAAACTAAAAATAAAATAAACAAACCCAATAGTTTATTAGGATTAACAGTCGGGACCTGTAAGTAATTTTTCAATCATTTAAATCTTTTCCAAACCTCTCATAATTTAAAAGGGATGCAGTCGACATTTTAGTTTTTTTTAAATATTTTTTTATTTGATTTTTATCTTTGTAAAGTTCAATATTTTTCTAAGGTACCTAAGCGGAGAGCGACAACAATAGCAATAATTGGTTATAGTAAAAAGTATTCATATAAATTTTTAGAGTTTCGTACCTCAAGACTGAAATCCTTATAAGATCATTTGGTTTTCATAGTCACATATCAGTCTTACATAAAAATTGTAAACTCGTCACTTACGTTCTATCCATAAGGCAATAAAAGATACAAGGATCTATTAAATAAAAACAAAAAAAACATCAATTTATAAGCCTTTAGCCAATAAATCCAAACAATGTTAACTTTTAACCCCTTTTGAAAATAACAAAAGACAAACTTTAAACGCTATAAAATACTGTATTCATAAAATTTTACATATGAATAACCCAACCTCGTTCTTAAATCGACGTCGTTCCGTAGCGGGTAGCAGGTACGGCGGGTACTACCAGCTACATCCCCTAACCATTTATAATTTAGGGTCGATTACACGGTACATTACGTGTTGTAGTGTCACATTTACCCTAGAATTATCTGTGTAAAGTGTACAATAAGAATCTTAAATATTACATTTGTTTATTGAAGACTAGCTACTAGACTTCGTTCACCTTAACTTATTGAAATATTATAGCCAAATTATAGGAAAAGTTTATATATAGCCTATATATTATTTTGCTTAAATATAAAGCTTATATATTATTTTTGTTGTAATCTAATCTGTAAAATTGTTTCAATTTTATTAAGTTTAGCGTTAAAATGGAATAAAATAGGAAAGGATTTACCTTTGTGAAAGTTTATTAGAACGGATGTCTATCATTCACATTCACGGTACAATTAAATTGTATTAAAGACGTTAGTTGAGATGTAAGAGTCCTATCGATATTATAAAAGTAAAAGTTTGTGAAGATCGATGTTTGTGCCACTTTCACACGAAAACTACCGATTGGATTGAGCTTTAACTTTATACACCAGAATAGCAATAGCATAAAATTTATGTGAAAATTTTGTAATATTTCGCTATATCACAAATTTTAGGCGAGCAAAGCCGCGTTTGAGTCGCTAGTATTTATACGGTATATAATATGTATATTGAAATATTATTATTATTTTTACTGTAAGTGATGTACTTTATTGTCAAAACACTCCGTTCTCCGACTCCGTAAATTCGAAAAGTTATGTAATTTGGTATTATTAGGGCTGGATTACAATGAATACTATCACATAAGGGCCTTATGAGATGTGACCTGTTTCCCCACAGTATCCCTTAAAAATTGTTTTAGTTTCACGCTGTATTCTGCATACAGCAAGGGAGGAAAGAGGAACCTAGTTTTACGACACTTACTTTTCTTACAGCTATACGTTCCTTACTATCTTAAACTTTCAAGACATTGCATGTTGAGTGGCAAAAATAAGTTTGTTTAGTTATCAAAGCGAATACATAAAAAAAATCATATCCCCCGATGGAATTTGAACTCGTCGCGTCGTGTTTACAATCTAGATATAGAATTTTCTCAACAAGTAATATATAATCATAACAACTGCGCCACGGCGACTTTAAGCTTAACTGATTAATATAAACTAACTCTTTCCAGCTTCGTTTAAGGCAGAAGTAAGCGCAGCTTAAAAACCCATTAAGCACTCCATATAGCGGTGCGGTTCTTGAATTACGTATTAAATGAAATAACTAATTTCTTGGGAAATGGAAAGCTTTTTATTATTAAACATGTATAAAAGATTAGAGTTTTCACATACACCTTGTCATACATTATGAAATGTAATATTTATTTGTAGCCTATTTTAATGATAACTTTTTTTAATAAAAAAAATATTGTAGGAATAGTTGGATAACATTTTTTTTCCTTATCTGTTTTTCAATCCATAAATTGATTAGAAAATACATGATGTATTTATGTACATATTTACTGAATTTATAATCTGAACAGAATAAACAGCAAATTCAGCTTACATTAAGCATTTGCTAAATTTAACAGGTTTTCGGTAAAATATGAACTCGTATCTTTTTTTACGTGAAACTGAGTTATAAAATAATGCCTTAAAAAAAACGAAAAACAACAAATTTCATTAAAACTGTAATTTTAGGTCAGTAAAATTGAAATTTTCTGTCAGTTTGTGAATATTTAACAGAAAGAACCATTTAGTTTGTGTTATTTCCAAACTTTCCAGCTTCCGTATATAAATTAGAGTCATCTTCTGTACGTTTAACTCTGAAACGAGCCCTGGAAAAGTTTTCATCATAAATTTATATAACGACGCATACTTGTAGGGAAAATACGCGATAACATCACTGTGCTCCTTTTTTGCATGACGTTGTGGACTGGAAAATGGATATTTTATATGAATATCGTATATGGTAATGCGGGAGCAGCCTCACGTTGCTATTACTTTATTTTATTAATAAAAGAGTTCACAGGCTTTTGGTGAGAGTGAGTGAAATATTAAATTGAACTAAGCGTCGCACGCCATTTTGTTTGTGAAATGGAAAATCATTAATTTCCGGTTTTTATGTTAATCCTCTATTAGGGCTCTCCTATACTGCCTACATACCGAGTATTTGTACTTACTAAGTAAAGTAGTTTCGTATGTGCATTGTCTGTCAGTCACTCAGTAATTATGGGATCTACTCCTACATATGTACATTTAAATGTAAGAAACATACAACAGAGACACACAAGCAGATAAGGAAAATAATACTTTTTTTATTGCAATGTAAAATTGTGAAGTGACTATTTACCAAATTAAAACTTTTTTTAGAAAATGCATATAAATCTGACCACAGCGGATTTTGAAGCCACGTCTTTTAGAATCAACTGATTCCAAGACCCGTGTCATCTGACTATTGTGCTACACGTTCTGAATCTTTTTAATTATTATATTTTAAAATGTTTATTAGGTTCTTAAGAAATAAACACCAAAACGAGTGATGAAGTGATACAATGTCCCAAAATAAGCCGATATAAATAGTCATCATGTTCTTTACCATTAGTATACTTTTCAAGATATAGCCTCTTTACCTTTTTTTATAAATTTTACACTGTATTCCGCACATAGCACAATAGGCCGAGTGAACCAAGGAACCTAGTCTTAAAACCTTTCCCCATTTTCCGCCGAACTTTGAAGGCATTGTGAGCTGAGTGGTGGAGCTCAACGCCACGCTTGAAGAGCGTGAAAATAAAAATATTAAATATTTCATTTACTCGAGTGTAAATCGAATTCACAACCAGTCGCGTTTTAACTCGCACGCTAATGCCCCTGCGCCACGCCTGGCTTCTTTAGCTTTAAGTGCACATTTCCAAAGTTAAATGTCATTTAGGGTCGACCATAATAGGTACAAGAAGATCTATTACAAGCTACAGTCAGACAACTAACTACGACACGACACGACTCCGGCACCTGAGCGTGACCGCACAACTGAAATGTAGCGTCTAAGCTTTCTAAAACCAGCCCTCACCTAATTTCTAACAAATATAGAATGAAGTACAAGAAAATACTCCATATGTTATTTTACTCTTTATAATAAAGTAGTAGCTACCTAAAATTTCGTTACGTGAACTATAGAACGTTAACTTGGGTAAAAGAATGACCAATGACAAGAAATCCGACAAGAAACATGCCAAATTCTCCAAAACATAATGGAGTGTAAAATGAATTTTGAATTAATAGATATAAATAATATCTATTAATTCAAATGACTCTAAATAATAAATAAATTACCTAAAACTTAAACAACTTCGTATCTATCCATCAATTGTTGAGACAAGAAGAATAAAAATAAAAGCAAAAAAAGTGGTCTTAAATAACAAAATTGGCCCTTTTATATTGAAAAGAGCAACAGTTGAGTTTTCTACCGGCTCTTCTCAGCAGAATTACCTTTTGAGCCGGTGTTAGCCTATGTTGATTCAACGATTCAAAAGTTTATTTCAATCTATACTTATATTAAAAAGCTTAGGGCTTACTCAGTTGAACGTGTTAATATCAAGAACTACAGGCTCGAATATATTTTCTTTGAGTTTGATTAGTCCAATTCTATCGAAGAAGACTATAGCATTATCTTATGTCACGCTAAGCCTTTCGATGTATCCCATAATAATAATAATAGTTCCAACTACTTGTTTTGGACACCTAGAGTCACTTATAATTCATATCTCTTATTTATTCCTATTGGTCCACGGTAAGACATACTCATCTGAAAAGCAAGGCTAAGTAGGTCTCAAAGAAAATGGGCGTGATCAGCAGAACGAGACTGAACGGACTGAACTGAAGGTATACGGTCCAGATTAGAGCCTCTTCTCATCTCTGAGCTAGTAAAAAAAGAATGTTATTAATTTGAATTTTTCAAGCAAAGTTACTGAATAAAAAATATACTTTGTGATAATTGAAATACACAGCCATAACATTAGAGTGACATGTTACACCGCAAGTGTCTGTCCAAAGTGTGTCAAATACATTTCTCGTGTATCCGATGTGCCGGTAACCACAGAAATGACGTGGAGTTAAACATTTTTTTACAACATCCGCGTTCAAGTTAAAATTTTAGTAAATACGATGGCTATTGGTCCAATGTGGTCAAAGGGATATAAAATAAAGGTATATAGATAAATTTTCTCTTTCGTTACTGGATGATTGACAGACAACACACAGCCGAAGAGAAGGCAAGCTTAATTTTGACACGTAGGTTTTTTGTGGAGTGTATGGGAGCACTAAAAGCGATATTTTCAAAATTGCTATGGGAACGAGAAGCGATATTTACCTTTAACCATAAAAATAAAATGACATAATCATAGGTAACTGAACTACTATTGAAAGGTTGCTTTTAATATGTTTTTCCTGAAGTGTTTTCTTTTGATAAAGCTAACGTATAATATTTAAATTAACGAGAAATAAAACTCGCAAGCCATCGTTTTTAATCTAAATGAAGACGCAATCACAAAGTCAAATGCTCCAATTTTCCAAATGCTGCTGTAATCGCCAAGAAAAAATATTATATACAGTGTTAGCGTATTCGTGTAAAATAGGGTAGATTTAGGTGGAAAATAACTATAAAACAATGGAATTGTGTCACTCTGGGGTGTTGCAGTTGCTTGTAAGTGACGGCCCCTATTACCCTACTAGTGTGAAGTATTGTTAGTAGATGATACATATCACCTATTGCAATTAAATAGTATCCCGTTACAAATAGTTTAGAATCATATAGACGACATGTGCTTTTAATGTGTTCTTTTTAAAAACGTACCCACTTCCGCTTTCTAACAATAGATTATAAAAACAAGAAAATAATAGTGAAAGTATTGATGTGCTTAATAGTTCGATGTATTTATTTATTTATCTTTCGAGACATAGCATGTTGAGTAGGAAACCTTTTTACTAGAACGAGGAATTAAAAATAATTCCCTCGCCCAGTGGGAATCCTACCGCCCTTGCGTTCACAATCAGACTCGATGTATCAATATAGCCAATTTCAGCGTTGTAACCAGCGTAGTGTACTGTGGTTTCTCCGCCACTAAATAATGTGAGAGCTTTATATATAATATTAAATAGATCTCAATACTCTACTTCAGAAGTTGACTCTATATTTTATTAACATATCTTCACTAATATATTCTACAAACATATTAATATATAGAAAGATTAATATAAATATTTGCTTCACGCTCTGTTTATTTTTCATTACGTATTAAATGTACTTCTACATACAGTATATAATAGCGCCGCCCTCGTTCTATAATGTTTTCTTTTGTTTCTTATGTGAATATATTATTTCTTCGAACATATTTTGTTCGTTTGAGAAATGTTATATTTATATTTTATTTGTTTGTGTACTTTGTGTAAATAGTGGTGATTTTCTTAAGTTACAAATAAATAATATGATGCGATTTTATACAGTGTTGTAGATACCTTTTTAAAGAAAGGTAGTGAATGTTACTATAAGCTAAATATTATTTTCATGTAGAAAAAATTGATCCTTGACAATGAAAATTTCGTTTCCCACTTTCCACTGAATACTAGAGTTATTTATAGTAAGCTTTTATGTTTGTTACATCAGAACTTTTGACTAGGTGCACCGATTTTGATGATTATTTTTATTTGAAAGCTACAGCTTCCCTGTAGTCATTTTAATTGTCCATGTCTGACAACAGAATCCATGAGAAATTCGGTTAAAATTGTTGAATCGGTTTTTCTGTGTTGAAACATATACATTTAAAAATAAAAAAATATAATATTTTTTTTACCTTGCAAAGCATAAGAAAAACTCATTATAGATATAATTAAAAACGATTAAAAAAAATTTTGTTTCTAGTAGAAATGTTAAGTAGGTAAGTCAGGATGTACATATAAACACTATGTATAATAATCTTGGTCGAAAGCCGTTCGCTTGGTGGCTCATATCTGCCCTAAGTGTGTATTGTAAAAGTAACTTAAGTACGTAAGACATAAAATTCAAAATTGAACAATAACCTGTTGTACCTTTGAAATAATTTATTGCTACATGTGGAATTTTTACGAGGCGATGTTAAACAACGCGTTTACTTTTTTAATTTAACAAGAGAAAATCTGTTTGTTTTTTTTATTATTTACTTAAGAGTTATTTTTTATCAAAACGGCTAAATATGTTTTTGCTACGATGATTAATTTGTCTTAATACAAATTTGTAGATATTATGCCTTGAGGCAATTTTGATGCTATCTTTTTTTATCTTCTTTTTAGTTATCCCGTTCTTCATTGTGTTGTAGTATCCGGAGAGGGAATTTATTATTTAGATACTCCGCTTATAAAATATAATCTCTGGCTGAAATATAAAAAAAAGACACTTTTTCACCCAGTAAGTGAAGATTCATCCATCCTTCACTTTTTGGCTGTTCAAGACAGCGTGTTAAGTGGCATTTAGCACTGCAATTCATGTTGCTAAAAAAAAAATCCTCCAAGGAAACACCACACCAAAATCCACAACCACCAACCGTGCCTGCAGAACTTGGCGGAAAGTGCGGAACAGAGTGTCTTAACTCAAGGTTCCCTCTGCCTACACTACTGTATGCGGGATACAGCGTGAAGCTGACAAAAAAAAAGAAGATGACATCTATTAGAATGTGAAAAATCCACTTTTGTGAACTTCTAAATTCCTAGTATTTAAAGGTTAGTTATATGAGTTAATAAAGTGACTTTATCAGAACAACTTGTAAATATTTTATTAAAAACTGTATACAAAATATTTTTACAGAAAAACTCTTTCACCGTTCGATCCTATGAACAAAAAAATTGTATTAAATTACACAGGCCTTCAGTCAGTTTGCTTTATCTAGTTAGGAGTAATGTTGTTATTTTGCGAGTTCCCTAAAGTTAATACTTTCCTAAAGATGGATCGATGATCTGAATACTTTTTGCGTTCATAGCAACTTGGGTTGATGTGAAATAGATTTTTTGTTCTGTGCGATTACAAGGAAGTTGACTGTATGTTCGAATTCTATTTAGGGGAAATTTAATACTTAAAATAACACAATGAAGAACGAGATGACAATGAAGACTATACGAATGAGTAACTAAAGAAAATATTTTAACGAGTACCAAAGTAAACATTCATATTTCATATATTTTTTCACAAAGCAATATCAAAATTCCAGAGGTCAAATCCCACTCCCACTCGAAATACAATATATATTTCATTTTATATTTTCATTTCTTCGTTCGAGTGTCGAGGCAAAGCGCGGCGTTGAGTTCCGCCACTCAAAGGTTTCCGATACCTACACTGCTGTGTGCAGGATACAGCGTGAAGCTGATAAAATTTAATTTTAATATCAAAATTACTAATAACCCACCAACATAAACTTTATCCTTCTTCCTTTACCCATCCCGTACGTACCGCAACGAAACGGTAAGATAAACACCAAAACGATATTTTTTATAAGTTCCAAAGGTTCGATTGATTTCCGCCCGAAGCGTAAATAACTAAAGATTTATGGCGACACTTCATTTTGTGAACACTCACGTATAAAATACACCTGTACGGTGTATCTTTTACACAAGGAACGACACACAATCGGATTTTTGTGAGATTACTTTTTTTAAAGTATAAATGAACTGAAGTTTTTTTTTTACAGCAGAACTCAGTATATTAATATGTTTAACTGTTTAAAATATATATTATTAAAACTTGTGTTACTGCCAAATAAAATGAAAAGTTAAACAAGAAGTAAAAAAAAATCTGTTCGCGATGATTGAAAAAAAAAACTTTGGCTATGTCTGACACATGTCGGTATTATGCTCCATCACCCAAAACACAGATCCTTCATAATAAGTTAAGGAAACAGAAAAGAAGGAAAAACAACTTCAAGAAACTTAAATGTTTTTCAGTATTGTACGTCGGTAACTTTTCAACTACGCGACGGCTTCTAATGCAGTTTTCACTAAAATATGCGATGCGATGGGAAGTCTCAATCCGTGACTCTAACACTAATTACACAAAATATTGTATATTTTATAGACTAAAAATTTTGCCATACAAGATATATAATGTATATAAATTAGCTTCACGCTATACCCGCTTATATACGCTTCCACACACACAGCAGGGTAGGTATAGGAAACCTAGTGTTTCAGTCCGTTCCGTTCTCCACTTTTGCTGAATTCTGGAGGCATTACGCGTTGAGTAGTAGAACTCAACGCCGCGCTTGTCCTCGACACCAGAGCGAAGAAATGATATTTCATCTCCTCGAGTTGATCAAACCCACAAGCAGTCGGTTTTACTGTCACACTTTGTGCTCTTGCGCCGCGACTGGCCTCAAATATATTTATCTATATTATAATCGAGTTAGATCTAACATAATATAAATCACTAAAAGAACTTTTAATCTTAGCTTAGTGTCACAAAGTCACTTACAAATTAAGAAGGCGTAATAAAGTTGAACTTGAAAATTGTATTAAAATGCCAATATCCAGTGAAATTGCGTAATTGTTACGTCTTTGTACTAATCTTGTGCTCATCTTCCACTTAATTAAGAGTTAAGCTTGGCTTTTGGAAATGTAACCGTTATATATTACGAGGAATCTAAAAGTGGCTTCGCCCGCTTAAGTTTATTGGTCTAATATAGCCAAATTATACATAATATTTACATAAATTGTAGACTGTGTATTGTTCTGATGTACAAGCTATATTGCTGAAAAGTTTCATCTTAATATGCTTAGTAATTTTTGCGTGAACTTAGAACAGTTTTGTACAGAATTAGTAGGAAGAAAGTTGTGGCGCAGTGGCACAGTGTCTGACTGTAAACATAACGAGTATCAGTTCGGTTTCTCACTGGGGAATGAGCTAGTTTTACTTTCTCACCCTGGTAATGTAATAAAGATTGAGATTTGACCAGAGTAGATTTGATGACTTTATACGAAGACGAATTGAGAGTTTTACCTAAATATGCCAAATTTTATGGAATAGCAAAACAGGAAAAAAAAAAGTTTTTTTTTTGCTCCACACTATATCTCACATAAAGTAGGGTAGACAGACTAAACTGGGAAAGTCCAGCGTCAATACACTCAATTTCCCACGCACTGCTTAATTTTCAAGATATTGAAAAGAAATGAAGATAATTCAATTAGTTATAATTATTACCTACCCCTTTACATTCGTTCAAACTACCCAACATCTCATCTATGGCGCCTACAAAATTAAATAGACATCTAATTTCATAGAACGCTGCCATTTTCAAACACAATCGCCCAACAAATTTCCACAGGTTTAAACTTCATCCCGAGTTAGCTTGTAATTGGGAAGTTTCGTAAAGACGCTGAAACTTCTAAGAGTTTTCAATTTTCTAGCCATTTAAAATATTTCACTGCTAGACCAGCAGTAGAGCAGCAGTACTGATCGTATAAGAAGAAATTTTTATTTGCCCTCTTTGTACCATCTGTACGTACTTACATCGATTATACTTAGTAACATTTACACTAGTACTTATAGCACTTCTTAGCATCGAAAGCAAAGGGACATTTCGTTCCCCACTTTCAGCCAAAATTTTAAGACATTCCTGTGTGTCGAAACTCAACACCGCGCTTTGTCTGCTAGAGTGTGGATATAAAAATGTTTTGAGTACAATCACAAGGCAATTGAGGCAAATAAAGGCAATATCTGTATCACAAATATAAATTTTCCAGTGATTACAGAGTCCATTATCATCTAGTCGTTTTCGTTCAGTATATAAATGTTATATTCAAATACTAACTAGCGCCTGGCTCCGTACAGTGGTCAAATTCTCTTCTTCTTAAACTAAGAAGTATGTAATTCTGATCGCAATTATCTAGCTAGAAAATTGAAACTAAATCATGAAAAGAAATTTTATATAATACAAATCATATCAATATTTTTCGTTTAGCTAAATCGAGTTTGCCAAATCATTAGTAACAACGCGGGGAAGTAGTCTCATTGATAGTGTCCACTCGACGGACTGTTCTTCAAACAAGCTAGTCCAGTTAACTAGAGCTCTGACTTTGCATTACAATTCTGTTTCCCGTGTAATTTAATGTAGAAAAGAACGTCACGAGAGGTCACAGATACGATCAAATACTGGATACGACTTTTTCCTTTTACTTACTGTAATCCGGACAAAGCGTATTTTGAAGAGTCATCCTCGAGGTACTTTGGAAGGCCGTTTATACTTTTATTTAGCAAAGTAGCTAAGTGGTCCTCTAGTTATATTTTAAAACCTTAAAATTATTATCGTAAATTTTATGATTTAAGATAATATTTTAATTTTGTTTGTAGAATAAACATAAAAAAACAAAAACTATGAAATCCGATATATTTATATATATTTATTGTTTTTTTGTAAGCATTGAGATCCATAATATCTCAAAAATTGGTAGAAAAGAAGAGAACTGAAGGGTGTCTTAATAATATTTCCCCGCTGTGCGAGATATGGGTTTTGTTTACCCTTTTATTTATTCTCTTTTCTGATCTAATAAGAGAAGTACGGCGGTTACAACACACAACAAGTAATGTCTATCTCCTAAAGAAGAAATCATAAGTAGATTTTCATTCCATTCACAACACTGTTCCACATGAAACATGTTATGAATTAGAAATAAAAAAAAATATAAGAGTTTCAGCAGCAAATCTTCTGACTTAAACTCAACTATTGCGGCTTCGAGTCCCATTCGAGGTAATTACTTACATTTCTTTGCTCTGGACAATGCAAAATGCAGCGTAGAGCTCCGTCATCCAACATGAATTTTTTTACAAATCTCCGCTACCCAAAGATAACTTCATGGAATTATCGTTTGGCAAGAGATAGAGATTTTTTTTACTTTCTAAAAGTGTTTTTCCACATTTCAGAAAGAAAAGTACTGAGTAAAAAAACGTATAAAAAATGAACATAGTTGGGTATTCTCTCTTACCAAACGATAATTTTAAGTATCTCTCCTACTATCTCCCTACAGAGATGCTAACAATGTAAATAGTGTAACGTATGGCTCAAATTCCGCTATGTTAAATTTTTGATAAATTTTCTTAATAATAATTATTATTTTTTCAGAAGTGTGGTATAACCTTTTAACAATGTTAAAAAATAAGCGAAACATGGGGAGCGAAGTGGTCAGGGACCTAGCGTCGAAGCTAGGTTCCCTCTGTCTATTCTGCTGTATATAAATAAATGTCTGTCTAATCTGCTATATAAAAATATTTCAAAACAATCAAATCAAAATAGTCACAAAAAAAATATATCTACCTTGACACTAAATAATGTTGAATAATTTATTTAGCATTTAAAGGCAAACCTCGTAGTAAGTACAATATTTTTGTATTAATTCCAACGTTTCGCAGTAATAACTCAGCCGGAGCGGCGCACACCGTCACCCGTACAGCGTGCGTCCTCTCAGGAACAATTAACGCAAACCATCTGTTCCCGACGTAGAGCCTTTGAGTCTGATTTCGTGATTAAATGTCCTCGAAGATACCCTTTAATTACAATTATTTGATAATTTATGATTTTGCAAATGTCTCTACTGTGGAGACGTTGCAAGAAATGTATTACAGTTACACCTAAGTATAATTTCTATCAATAAATATACCTTCTATATTATTGCCCTGATTGCTTTCCTTCATACATTTTGATGCTTCAAAAATGTAGTTTTTGTATTATTGTTTTCTCTTCGATACAAAAAAATCTTTATTTATCTCGCATTAAATAATGTGGGGTTCAGGGAACCTAGAGCAAAAGCATTCTTCATTTCTAGGACATTTTTATAAAATTTTGAATGTTAAGTAGCTTAACTCAAGCCGCACTTTGTTTACCGAAACGATGTTCTGATTAACAAAAAAATCTTTCCCCCTAGCTAGGATCGAATGAACTCCATTTACATTTGAACGCAACCCCACTGCGCCTTGGTGGCTTCATAAATAAATATATTTGTAAAAATGTAAGATTCTAAAAGAGCATAATATTCTAAAAGTAGCATAAAACCTCTTCTAACGCCATCTAACAAGATTAGTTCGCCTTCAGAGGAAAACGAGGATAGAGTATGGCAAATATTGTACTACGGCCATCGCGGGCACGTCGGCGGTGCTGTACTGATTATCCTTCTACGGTTGTGTACTTTTTTGTACTCTTAAAGTGGATTAAATCTCCGCGTATGTTGGTAGAATGGATTTTTGAATTGTATTTTTTTTTGTAGCTTTTAATTTAATCCAATGTTGCCAATTTGATATTGTTTTCTTAGGATACATTTTTAATGTACGTAGAGATTATACTTTATAGAATAAAACCTAAAACAAACTTGTTGACATTGCAAAATGGTAACAAAAATAATTAAAAGCAAGAAAACTTTTTAAAAATGCTTTTGTTTAAGCGCTCTAAAAAGGAGTGTTTCACCGTATTGGATTTAAAATGACGTCACATTGTTTTTCTTCTTTCATTTGATACCCATATTGTAGAAGTGCATAAAAATAACTATTCCGCCATCTTATCTAGAATGACGTCACTCACTTTATCGTGTATTGTCATACAAACCAAACGTTGTATACAAAATTTCAGCTCAATCGGTTAAAGATATCTATTTCAAAATTGAGCTCAATTGCTTGATCCCACTCGGACAAACATACATACGAGTATGAATGTGCATATATTGCAAGTTCAATAAAAGCTTTTTAAAATCACGCGGTGGCGCAGCGGCAAGGGATTCGATTATAAGCGCGACCGCTGTGGACTTAACTCATATACGGGGGAATGACTCATTTTTATTTTCTTGCTCCGGTAATGAGAAGAAGCACGATGTTAAATTCCACAACCCAACACACAACCAAAAAAACGAGAACCTTATGGTGAAGCCTCCAACTAATGTGCCTTCAAATATCAAATAAATTAAATAACCTCTAACAGTAAACACATTCTAGTCGCATTTTGAACACATAGAAATACCATAGATCACATAAATTTCTAAAATTCAAACAATTAACCATTTCAACTAACACATTCACACATACACAAACGAAAACTAATCAAAGCTACATCCACTTTAGTTAGAGTAAGAGTAAAACATTTACAAAACATTATTAATATCAAATAATCCGTAATCCAGCGGCAATTGCGAGCTCGGCGTTAATTTCCGACAACACCGCACATAAATTGGGGAAGTCCCGAATACGGGCACGTAACACGCTGTCCCGGCTCGCCGCTAATGAAATAAGCTGGAAGCTTTGTCTTCATTATATTTAAATTGTAAATTGTTTATATATGAGTATTTGGAACTAGCGACCTGTATGCGGCTTCACCCGCTTAGATTTATTAATATATTATAGACATATTATACAAAATATTTAAATATCATTATTTATGTATCAGCTATATTGCTCAACGTAGCGATTTGTCTTCTCTTTTTATTAGAGAAAAAAAAATTAAATAAAAAATTCGACCGGAAATCGAGCTCACATCCATTACATATTCCGTTTACGGTCATACTGTAGTGCCAAGACGGCCTTTACTCTCAAATCTTTAGTAGATTTTTTTCGTACCCTGTATCTCATGTTTAGCAGGGTAGGCATGGGAACCTAGTATTAAGACATTCTGCTCTTTACTTTCTGCCGAATTGCGTGACGGAGCTCAACGCTGCGCTTTGCATCGACTCCAATGCGAAGAAATGTAAATATTGTATATTTTATTTCCTCGCTTGTGCCGTTGCACCACGGTCTTAATATAAATATTTAATATTAACAAAGTATTGTTTACAAATTAACTATAAAAACAATCTATTTTCGTATATTCTGCTGGTTTATAAGATTTATTAATAGATTTTTTTACGTAAATGAAAGAGTACTAGATAGTATTAAAAACTGTTAGTCCCCTTTCAGTTTATAAAACCTCGACACTTTTATAATTTTATCAACAGTTATTTTATCCACTAATCACATTATTTTCAAGAGTTTGTGTGTTTAATGGCGAAATCTAACGCCGCGCGGGGAACACTATCAGTACGGGGAAACGAAAATCGAACTCGCTACCATAATATGAGGTATAGTTTTCAAATTACTTTTTTATTATTGATATGTTATATATAGATATATAAAAAAAATAATTAAATTAGCTTCATGCTATATCCCGCACAGCAGGGTAGGCAAAGGGAACAAGTTAAGACACTCCGTTCCCCACATTCTGCCGAATTTTGGAGGCATTGCGTGTTGAGTGTCAGAACTCAACGCCGCGCTTTGCCTCGACACCAGAACGAAGAAATGAAAATATAAATTTAAGTAAATATTTTATCTCCTCGAGTGGGGTTCGAACCCACAACCAGTCGGTTTTACAGTCACACTTTGTACCACTGCGCCACGACTGACCTCTACTTTTTAGTGAGAAACTATTGTAGCATTTATATAGATATATAAATGCTCAATAGTTTCTCACTAAACAAAACAAAATTATTTGAGGCTTAAATGCCAAAGTTTTACTTTAAGTAGGTACCTACACTGTGGTTGCGATTCTCACTCGGAGGCATGAATTATTTTTAATTCCTTACTTTCGTGACAAGACAAAGCATAGCGTTGAGGACCGCCACTCAACTCCGTGATTAAGTAAACACTGGGGAAGTGTCTTAACACTAGGTTCCCTCTGTCTATCCTACTATATGAGATAGGAGAACCTATATAACTGTGAAATCAAATTAACCCAGGCGTATCTTAAAAAATAACTTTTTTTGTGGCTATAAGATGTTAAATTATTTTTAATATATTAAATTTAGCTCAAAAACCGGCTGAGGTCAAACTGCCATTATATGGTAGACTGAGCAATATAGCTGTACAGTGCACGGTACATGTTATTTTATATAGCAACTTTTATGTTTTAATACTGTGCTGGTTATAGGCTATGTAATATTACAGTAGTTCTTAGGTAATTTTTCACTCAATAAAGAAGTAGAAGAAAAATTCGCAAACATAGTAGTTTTGTATTTAACTTCGCACAGTATTTTACAACGGAGGGCAGAGGAAACGTAATGTTAAAACACTCCGTTCCTCACTTTCCGCCTAATTTTAAAGACATTGCATGTTACATTGCCATTGCTTGTTTAACGCCCAAATGAGAATTGAACCCACAATCGTCGCATTTATAGGCAAACGCTATGTACGACGGCTTTATTTAAATATACAACAAAAGATTATCTTATCAAACATTTCCAATAAACAAGTTAATCACAAAAAGATTCGTGTTATTCAAAACGAGGTCATTATATAGATTTATATTCAAAGTTTCAGAACAAGAACTCTTAAGACGTATTTCCCTTAACAAATGGAACGCTGAGGCGTTTGTTGAAAATAAAAAAATAAAAATAAAATAAATATCACTTCGCAGAGCTGGAAACTGGAGAACAATAGAGAGAGCTAATTAGTACTAAATAATAGTTCTATTATTACTCGTCTTTCGCGGATATTACCTGTTTTCAATTATCCGAACCCAGTGTATATTATATTAAATGTAGTGTGGGCAATGAGAGCAGGAGTTGTTGTGTTAAATTGTATTATAAAGCTGGATGATTAATGTTTATAGTTAACTTTATTGCATTTATCTTTTGTAATTAAAATTACGAGCATGTACATATTGTACGAATTTATATGTGAGTATTTGTTGGTCAAGTGTGAGAGTGTTTATTTATTGCTTGGGGTTCCGTTGTCTCTAAAGAAAAAATGGAAATCTTGTAGGGTTGTTTTGTCTGTCTGTCGGTTTGTTAAGATGATTTTTCCTTGGAAAGCTTTAAGTAGTTAAATAATTTATCTATATACAGGTATAAAACTTTCATTACTGAGTGACAGACTGACAACGGACAACCAAGAGTACTAGATTGGCCTTAAAGAGCGTAGAGAAGCACTAAGATAGGAAGTTCTCAAATTCCAACTGGCCTAAGCGGTATATTACATTTTAAAGTTCATACAGACGATGTCATGGAGGCGCCAACTCGCTACTCAAAAAAATATTTGATATGTTAGTAATAAGCCAAATGTAACATATCATAGTATCGACCGAATACTTTGCTTCATTATAACGAATTTTATTACGTAAAATTGTATACCGTTTTTGTGTGGTGTACGATAAAATTATACGCTTATTCGACCCCGTAATGAGATAAGCCTTAATGGGATCAAACTATTTGCTCAAAAACATTTTAGTATTGTGCGCTAATAGCCAGTGATCGAAATGATAATGAAAGTATGAATTATAATAAATAAAATAAAATAAATCAGTTTCACGCTGTATCCCGCACACAGCAGTAGGCAGAGGGAACCTAGTGTTAAGACACTCCGTTCCCCACTTTCTGCCATAATATAAAAATAATAACGGAAGTTTTTTTAAATTCGTCATAATGGTATTAGAATTTGACATAATGCCTGTCAATTTAATACCACAGAGATCTTTAATATCATATTTATATATACCTATATTATATTATTATTATTAATAGTATTGGAGGCTTGTATAGTATTAGTGTGACTGATACTCGAGAAAATGAAATATTTATTATTTTTATGTCCTTGCTCTGGTGTCTAAGTTGAGTTTCGCTACTCAACACGCAATGCCTCCAGAATTAAGTGTAGCATGTCTTGGATCCCTCTGCCTACCCTGCTACATGCGGGATACAGCGTAAAGCTGAAAAAAATATTTATAATACAATGTGAGATGCGTCGCGTGGCTTTGGTTTTTCCCTTCACAGTTATCAAAGAATAAATAAAGAAAAGAATTATACAAGAAAAATTTATAAAAGTAGCTTAAAAGAATGAGTAATGTATACAAAGTTTTCTCCATTGGATGTAGAAAGTAAGTAAATAAATAAATCAGCTTCACGCTGTATCCCGCAAACAGCAGGGTAGGCAGAGGGGACCTAATATTAAGACACTTCGTTCGCCACAATCTGCCGAATTTTGGAGGCATTGCGTGTTGAGTGGCAGAACTCAACGCCGCTATTTACCTCGACACCAGAGCGAAGAAATGGAAATATAAATTTAAGTAAATATTTAATCTCCTCGAGTTAGGATCGAACTCACAACCAGTCGATTTTACACTCACACGTTTTGCTTCTGCGTCACGACTGGCCTCTAGTAAGTACATTTACAATATAGAAAATCATAATTATATAAATAACCAAATATCTTGCATCTCATAGAATATAAAACAAAAACAGAAGGTCATGACAGAATAAAGATACGAAATGAAAATTACCATAATATTCTCTATCTACGAATTATTCTTAGATTTGTATTCTGCCGTGACATATTAGGCTACGGCGTAGTAGATTACACTACGGCGTAGCACCACTGTGCCAAATGAGTCGTCGCGTCGCGTCGCGTCGCGTCGCTTATACGAAAATGCTTCAAGGAAATTATAATTTGGACATAAACATAATATAATATAGCATTTACATTTTATACAACATTAGATATACAAATTGAGTGTACATACAGACATGTGGTTCATATGTATGTAATAAAGTAGAGTCGTCAGACTTGCGCGAATTAGGCACTTTTTTTTATTATTACAAAGAGTTTTGTATGGATCGTTATATCATTTTAAATAAAAAGTACTCGTTATAGATCGCAACTCCGTTTCAGTTCTTGCAGGAATTTCGGTAGATCCTATAGTAGTTTGCTAGCTTAAAATTAAACGTTTGCCTTTATTTTTTTATACACATTAACTTTTTTAAATGAACAAATTATTTTTGTTTTTTTACATTATACATAAATGTATATAACATTTAAAAATTTATTGAAACTTATGTAAATAAATATATTTGTAACAAGGAACTACTAAAATTGGATATTTATTTAATTTCTTATAAGTAACTGTGCTTTAACTCATGGCGCTTCGATGCACCCTCCGGCCTCGAGGAGAGCAAAGAAGACGCAATTTGTTCCCAAGTTTAATTAAAACAAAGCAAAGCGTATTATATCTATAATTGTAAGAGGAAACCTAACTCGCTACACAATTTTCTATTGTGTACTATGGTAAATGTGAAATAATTATATTAATTTTGCAAATGCAGCAGGTTATGGGTCCGATTCCCACTCAAAGTAATGAAATATTAAATTTTATCATTTTCTTGCTCTGGTTATGAGTATGGCGTTGAGTTCCACCACTTAACATGCAGCGCCTCAACAATTTGGTGGAAATTGGGGGACGGCATTGTTTTAATGAGAGCAGAGTGTTTTAGGTTACACTAGGTTCCCAGAATCCTTGTGTCACCTAAAATACTCCGTTCCGGTAGCAGCTTGCCTACCTTTTTATGAATGCCTAAAACAGCTTGAAGCAGCAAAAAAAATTTAAGATATATTTTTGTTTCTCTCGATACATTAGATGTTTCGGAAGATATTATGATTGTGGTTGTGGTAGTTTGATCACCACTCGGGGCAATGTATAATGATGTTTTGTTAAATTTTCACAAAACTGAAGGGCGGTGTTGAGTTCCGCAACTCAATACATAACGACTCAAAATTATTTACGCCTTAACCCGGCGTCACGTCATGCGTGCTTGATTTTCCTGTAATTTTACAACGATTCGTACGACCTTACTGTTCTTTTCAGTACGCGAATTGATTGAATCTCTCAACGGATATGTGATGGGAAATCAATCAGTTAATGGCTGCGTTGGGAGTTACAAGAGCTGAAACTTAAATAAATAAGGTAAACATGACCAAAGACTTAATTTTGTTTTGTAGTTTATTGTTGTTTCTCATGCTTGGAAAGGATTTTAGCAGTTTTTGAAAAATTGCTGAATAGTTGCAATTTTTCAAAAACTGATAAAATCTCTTATTACTGTCTTACCGGGGTTGGAAGATGACCATTTGAGTAGACGTAGTCAACTTATCTATACAGAACAAGCTATTATGGATGAATAGCAACGTGATTAGTAGACTTATAATATATCTCATATATAAAGGATCAGGCTAGAACGATGCTGATATTTATAGAATCTACGTCTTATTCTTGTTTAGCGGTCGTAAGATTCCAAGCGTGCCACGAGAACTACCGAAAAGAAATGAACAAGTTTTTATTAAATCTGTAACGGGCTCTGTAGCAAAACTATAAGGCATTTGCTTTGCCAACCTGGGCGGTAATGTCCCATCTTCCATATCCGTTTAACCACTTACTACACCCATGAGGCCTGGGTAACAATAGGTTATCTATAATATAATATATAATATATAGGATTTTCTGGAGAAGGTGGACACATTTCTTTGTTAAGGATATTTGTTTAAATAATTTCTACCTCAAGCTCAAAGAATCATCATACTCATAATATATTTAATTTAAAAATTTATGAAGATATTAAAATGTATCTAGAATATGTACAAAATGAATGTAAACAGTATTTCCAAATAAAATAAACTTACAAAAAATAACACGTCATTCACAATTTACATACAAAGTAAAAATTAATTTTAAAAATTGTTAGCGAGCAACTATCTTCATACATACTCGTACATCCTGAATAAAAAATTATGAATACACTGTTCCTGTACGATGAAAAGAAATTGTAGAGACCTGAGAAGCTTTATCAACATAAATAATTAGGGTATTACGAACAAAAATCTCATTAAGGTTTTATTTTTATAAAAAGTAACGTTATTACGAAAATGTTTGCATTTCCGTAAGTATCACGCAAATTAGGGTAGGCAGAAGGAATCTAATTTTAAGACAATTTGTTCCCCACTATTCGTCCGATACTCTAGACATTGCGTGTTGAGTGACGGAACTCAACGCCGTACTTTGTCTTATTACCCCAGGAAGGAACTGAAAATAACTCATTCTCCTTAGAAATGAACCAACAACATCGGCATCTAAAGTATATATGTATGTATAAGACAAAAATATTAATTTGTCGGTATATTTATCACCTAAAATTAAATGAAATCAGTAAATAATTCATTCGAACCATTTCCTATAAAATTGGCGTACATTTTGAATGACGCTTTTGAAGCAATTAATAAGCTATAATGGAGCAATGTTCGGAACACGATGTACAATGGTCTCTCCTCATTTTGTTCTTTGAAGTGATTATTGTGTATATTATTGATTAAACCAAAATTTAAGTAAAATCAGTTTTACGCTGTATCCCGCATAGCAGAGTAGGTATGTGTAAAGACACTACGTTCCCCACTTTCTGCCGAGTTCTGGAGGCATTGCATGTTAAGTGGCAGAACTCAACGCCGCGCATTGTTCGACGCCAGAGCGAAGAAATTAAAATAGAATTTTTATATAAATATTTGATCTCCTCGAGTGGGAATCGATCTCACAACCAGTCGGTTTGACAGTCACACTTCGTCACGACTAGCCTCAATATATATGCGTGATGATTGTGGGCTCGATCCCCACTCGAGGGAATGAATTGTTTTTAATGACCCGCGTTGTTAGACAAAGTGTAGCGTTAAGTTCCACCACGTAATATTTGGAACCGTAAAAATTTTTTATGGAGCAGATATTTTACGATTACGATTTTGTTACGATTTTGATGCAATTATTTATGTTGGTTTTATTCTTTGCTTAATGTTTAATGCAATAATATTATATTTTATGTATGAAAATATATAAATTTCAAGCCAAAAATAATGTAACCTAATATCACGTTTAACGGTATCACATATCCCCGTAACCCGACCGTAACGGACGCGGCGCTATCTGAAATGCAATGCAATTAGCATAGTTGGGTAACTATTGGCAAATGATCTAGGGTTATAATACTAACGTGAGGATGAAACTATAGATTTATGTATACTAGTATTTGTATAATATTATTACAAAGACAAAACGCAGTGTTGAGTTTCGCCAATGTTCACCATTTTTAGAAAATTAGACTGAAAGTAGAGAACGGATTGAATTAACACCTTATCACGCTGTTTACCCTGCTTTGCGGGTAATAGCGTCAAGCTGTTAATTATTGTAAATATCATTTTCGGTTTTGATAAACCATAACCAGTCAAATTTCCACTTCCAACTCTACATTTCGTTTCTCTCCTCACTTCAACAAGATCCATAAGAAAAGTAGGTTTCCTCAACTTACCCTGCTACTTGTGAAATATAGCGTAAAACTGAAAATAAAAACCAGCGCGAGTCGGGCTCAACTACCGAGGATTCCGAACAAAATTGGAGGATTCGAGCTTTTTCTAAATTTCAAGCTTACCTTAGGCAGACCTTTCATCTAAAACATCCTTGTAGATGCTAGCTGCGAAAGTTCATTCCAGTTTAAAATTTCCGGAAGTACGTTTTTAATTTTAATTCTTTATAGTATCGAAATACGCATTTTTTGCGATATAAACGGCCGTATCTTTTTTTAGATAAATATAAAAATATTTTTTTTTTCACGAAATCATTTAACTGTAGATTTGAGTATATGGTTTGAATTTCAACTCGATATCTCCAAGTGTTCCTTAGATCGACTGGACTGGTTCTTCTTCACGAACATTCTGGATAGACAGACAGACAGAAAGACAGACATACAGACGGACGTACAACAAAGTGATCTTATAAGTACTCCTTTTTTCTTTAAAAGGTATGGAACTCTAAACATTCTACATCTAAATCACACAAACACATCACCTAGCAATGTTCTTATTCGTGTATTTAAGAAGAAGTCTAAGAACTGGGCAAATAAATAAGTGTTTATAATACCTTCTATGGTACATATAATAATGTACGTTATCTTCAGTCGAATGGCCTATAACCGCTGTACGATGAAGTAATTAGAGTGTGAGGGTTAAAAATGAGGCAAGGGTCGGAAAATTGAGGCACACGATGCCTTCAGCTTAATTTGATGTTCACTTATATAAATAACGAATTAGGTAATCGCTTATGAGATGGTGAATATGAGGCCTTAATTACCTCACTTTGTGTGTAAACAAGGAAGGAGAATAGAAAGTGTGATAAAGATGTATACGTATTGAGTCCGTGGTGGTGCAGTGTCACAGCGCCTGTTAATAAAGGCGATAATTGTAGGTGCAATTCCTACTTAAAGAAGAATTCATTTCATTCGCGTAGTGACAAGAAAGAGAAAGAAGTTCTCTACGTCCTCTCTCTGCTCCTATCGCACCGCCAAATTCTCTTGCTACCTTGGCAGGGTATACGGGCCACCGCGTGAAGTTTAAAAAAATCGTTTGAGATTAATATATACCTATCTATGTCAATATACAAATAATTAGTAACAGAAATAAGAAATATAAAGTAAATGAGTATGAACGTAATCAACATTTCAATTACATCAGAACACCACGCTTAATCGAATACGAGATTCCTATTCAATAATTATATTACAATTAAAATGGATATTAAATTGTATTTGTCCTTTACCGTTTTCATTAATTTTTTTTTTTGGGTGTATTCGCGCGTTGTGTGTTATTTTGAAATATAAAATATAAAATATTATTGTAATATTAGAGAACAGTCGCGCAGGCGCACATAGAGGTCTATAAACGCTATAGGTTTAGGTTCGATCCCCATTCGAAAAAAAGAATCATTTAATGTTTACATTTCTTCTCTCTGATATCAATGCAAAGCGTGCATTCTGCTATTTAACACTGTCATGGCTTAATTAAAAAATTCGGAAAGTTCACTACATTTATGGGTACAATCTTAGTCGGGGGAGTAAAAACTTAGAAATTTACTTGGTTTACTCGGTGTAGGTCAGGTGGAAAGGTTTCCATATATTTTCATATATATGTTCCGGCAAGTTAATGTGCATTATTGAGTTCCACCATTCAGCAGTGCCTTACGTTCATGTTAAAAACAGAGAGTGGATAGAAAAAGCAGAGAGTCTTGTCACCATTTCTTTCCTGCTCATAATTTTAATCTTGACAAACGTAAAAGTTGGTTAAAAAATGTAGAGTTAAGAACTACTCAGGAGCACTTAATATCTTACTGGAAGATAGAGTCAGAAGAAAGTGATTTGATTATTTTTTTTCCATGTGATCATCATCATCATCATAATCATCTGCAGTCCATTCGTAATAAATAACGTAATATTCATCAAAACTACAACAAAATATAATATTTATTAGTGTTTATGTAAATGTTAATTGTTAATTTGATAATCATAATAACGATTCATCGCTAAAACCCTTGATGAATATATAACTAAAATATTCTAATTATAAAAAAAATATGTCATTTGATTTTAATGTGTTTGTGAGTAGTTTTTGTGATTAATATTAAATAAAAATAATTTTATCCTCCATATAAGGTCCGCAGGTTGCCCTAAATGTTAAACATACCCCGCAATTTTTGCTATTACCAAATATTATCCCCTAAAGCCCCCATCAGGTATACAGCCTTGCCACGTCACGAAAGTGGTTCTACGGTTAATTTTTGATATATTGGGTCGTTAGCCTCTAGCGTCTAAAAGCACCTCGTTTGAGTAGCCACTTTATTTGAAGCTATGCTAAATTATACACTTTCTTTTAACCTTGTGTTTGTAATACTTAGTAAAATGACGAATGGATGTCGTTGTGGGTAGAATTTTTTTTAAGAAAATAAATTATTTTAAGAATATTATTAGCTTTTGTATATGTAACATAAAACAGTAAATTTAATAGTAAGTACCTAAAAACACAATAATTTGAGGTGATTACGAAAGTAAAAGAAATCAGCTTCACGCCATATTTCGCGTAGAGTAAGCAGAGAGCACCTAGTGTTAAAATTGAAATTCAAATTGTAAACTTTAGACAATAATTATTCAAGGCAATCCGTATTGAGTAGTGGAACTCAATGCCAAGGGTTTCCCTTGGTGCCAGAGCGAGGAAATAAAATATTCTTATATTTTCCACAAAAGAAACATATATTTTCTATTGACCAGCTTATATCAGGTTCAAAAGAATTTCTACTATCCTTAAAATAAAGAAGAAACGAATAACTAACTACTGAGCTACCCCAACGTTTTATATTACTAGCCATATATTTCCCATACAACATTAAGTAACACAATTTACGCTATACAGTGTTAATATTTTTCCATTTCCTGCATCGTATAAAGTGATTAATGATCGCGACTTATCTCATGCAAAAGTAAGCGGAGTCACTGCTGTACTGGCCAAAAGGTCTTTGTGATAGCCATCGATATCCATTTGGGCTTGTATATTGTATTGAAAATGTTTGAATGTTTCTATGTATTTGCTTTATGAGAAAGAGAAAAACTAAGTTATATATAAAAGTCTTTTATATAAGATTTTTTGGATTATTTAAGAGTGTTATAATGAGCACAGGCGCATGCCTGTAAACGAAACTATTGTGGGTTCGATTCCTATTTGGAGATTGAAGTATTTGATATTTTAGTTTCCTCGCTCTGGAGTCGAGGGAAAGTACGACGTTCAGTGCGGCAATTCAACACCATCCTTCGAGAATTCGCTAGAACGCAGAGCGGCAAAATAGAATAAAATTGTATACTTTTTTCATATTTTTTTCTTTTTCATATAATAAAACAAAGATAAGCTATGACTGATGGTATGTATGTCATTATCATCTTAGCCTTTACTCCGCCCACTTCATAATAATTAAATATATTTTATTTGAAAGTAAAAGGTTAAAGTCATTCAAAAAGCGACATTTAATGTATAAAATAGATTTTGTTGAAATACCAGTCCAGGTGTTTGAGATAGGTAACTAACTGAGCACCAGTACTGGCAGCTTGCGGTAACATCTGCTGCTGGGTGCACCGTTCACACGGACGGACGTTTTTCATATTGAATTTCATTTAAACTTACTTTGTTGTTGACGTGACGTGTCTACTAGCTTAGAGCCGGAGCGTTGAAAATGTAGAAATAAATAAATGAATTGAATGTTTGTTTACCTTTGAATGAGTTTTTAGAATTCCTTCTATATAATAAAGGCACTTTTACATTTTTTCTCTCAATAAACATGACGTGGTGAGTGGCGGAGCTCAACGTCACGCTTTGTCTACCATAGTGGATAAATGTATAGTAATTTAAATATCATCATTCCTCTAAGTCCAGTCGTGGCGCAGGGGCACAAAGTGTGACTGTAAAATCGAATGGTTGTGGGTTCGATCCCCATTCGAGGAAGTGAAATATTTATTTACGTTTATATTTCCATTTCTTCACTTTGGTGCCGAGGCGAAATCGCGGCATTGACTTTTTCGCCACACAACACGCAATGCCTCAAGAACGCGGCGCAAAGTGGGGAACGGAGTGTCTTAACACTAGATTCCCTCTGCCTACCCTATTATGCGCGAGATACAGCGTGAAGCTGATTTTTTATTACTCCAAGTATAGTCAAACTTGTACCGCTGCGGCACGACAGCATAAAACGAAAACTTAAAATTATACGTGTCTGAAAATGACTTAAAGTCAAATAATCATTTGACTTTAAGTATTTTTTAAGATAGTATCAAAATTAATAGTATTCCGTGAACATGCAATAAATACGGACAACGGGCATTGTTCTGAAGTCGGTGATAAGCCGATTACTGTCTGAGGGGAGTGGAGTGGAGTGGAGTTGAGTGGAGTGGAGTCGCCGCGCCCGTCATTGGGAGCTCGAATGTAAAATAATTAGTTGGTAATTACCGGGGCATTGCTCGAGCATCATAAAGGAAATTATTTCACAATTTTTACTATTTATTTTCTTACTTACTTTCTTTTCATCGTGCCGCGGGGGGACCACGTCTGACGGTAAACGCGTCGCATTTGGATTATATTTCTGCTCAGAGATATTAATAATTTTTCCTAAAATCTTTGGTTTACACGATTATTATATTTTTAATGAAACTATTAAACCGGATTAATCGCGTATATTTAGTATTATACATTTTTTGAAACCCGAAGGTCGCAACACTTTGCAGTAGTCTATGGTCAAACGTGGTGGTAGTCTGAGGTGGCATTCGTCTGTCATTTGACATAATTATTATATCAAATTAAAATAAGGATGTTTTTGTATTAAATTGCAATAGCGCCGCGGATAATTTTAGGAATATATCTGTTTTCCTTAGCTAGGATTTAGGGTTTATTAAACCTGATGTAATGGCTGGGTTTATCCTGGTCGTAAGCAGCATGTCTCAAATTCAGCGGCAAGTAGGAAACGGAGTGTCCTTACATTTTGTTTTTTGATATTTTCTTTTTTTATTATTAAAAAAAACAAGGCAAACGAGGGTATGGGTCACTAGATGGTGATCAGTGAAGTGATCACCGCCGCCTACGACCCCGTATATCACTAGAGGAGCTAAAGGTATTGCCGGCCTTTTTTAAGTAAGTTATTTATAAATTTAGAATTTATTTATATTTAAGTGTTTAAGAAAAAATTGCTGAAAAAAATGTAAAGAAACTAAAGTGTCTTAATAGGAATATAGTGACTTAACAATAGGTTCCCTCTGCCGACCCTGCTATGTGCGGGATACAGAATGAAATGAAACAAGCTCAGCGAAGTCAATAATCATCAAATATTCTCATTGTAACAACAATATCTATAATTATCACAGCAACATACCTTGTCTCCTCTACTATGTGCATGAAAGGGCGGAAAACTAACAAAAAAATATATATTTTTATCTCCCCTTCTCCGAAAAACAATGCTCGATGTTGGATTTAACCATACATAAACCGTACACGTAATGTCTCGAAAATTCAGCGGAAAATAGGGAAAGGTATGTCTGAAAGTTAAATTTCTTCTGCCTATCATGCTTTATGCTGGAAGTTGTGTAAACATTAAAAGAGCTTATACGCATGAAGTATTGCTTTTTAATGTCTCTTAGTACCAACAGTGGACATTAAACCGCTCGTCACTCATGTACCAGGACATGCATGTATTCTTGAATTTCTACGATAAATTTTTTTTACTGTCGCTCTATGTAAAAGTGGAGTGTGTTTGCTCCGAATGTAATATAAGGAGTATTTTGTCGGTTGATTTTGATTTTTTTTCGTTTGTCTTGTACAATGGGACAGCGTAACTGTAAAAGCCATGGTTCTAGGTTCGATCCCCGCTTAAAGTAATTAATTATACGTATACATTTCCCCGGTCTGGGAATCAACACGCAATGTCTCAAACGTAGGCGGATAATAGGAAACGAAATATATTAACGCTAGGTTCTTTCTAGTTACCTTTTACGATACAGAATTTAACAAATTTATATAAATCAGCTTCACGCTGTATCCCGCGCACAGCAGGGTAGGCAGAGGGAACCTAATGTTTAAACATTCCGTTCCCCACTTTCTGCCGAATTCTGGAGGCATTGCGTGTTGAGTGGCAGAACTCAACGCCGCGCTTAGCCTCTACACCAGAGCGAAGAAATGGAAATAGAAATTTAAGTAAATATTTCATCTCCTGTGGGGATGAAGTGGGGATCGAACCCACAACCAGTCGGTTTTACACACACTTGGTGCCGCTGCGCCACGACTGGCCTCAACATTATATATCCTCAAATTTATATATTTAACTTAATTATTCAAAACATAATTATAAATAAGTACATGAACTATCAGGTTTTTATTATATTATATATAAATACAATTACTTTATATAACAGTATACTATACAACAGTCTTAGACGCCTCCTACTTTTTGTTGGCATACTCGTATAAACAATGCAGACGTCGTTCGATACAGTGATGAGTGATGACGCGTCAGAGCCAGAACTGTTTGTTCCCTAATATATCACAAACTTGCCGTCGAGCTCTACAGTAAATATCTTAATAGTAGATTATGTACTGGTGACCGGCCGCGACTATGCGCGTGAACTGTGGCGTTGACTATCCCGTTGTTCCCGTTCCCGTTGTAGTTTCGGGAAATCCTCACATAGCTCTCTTACACATTGCCAGGAAGCTGTATGGCTAATATGACCATGGGCGTCAATATTAACGTTATTCTATGATTGGGAGAACGAAGTGGTTGTGGGTTTGAATTTAATTCGAAGAAATGTACCTATTTATTGGGAAATATAGAATTTAACTCTTTAAATAATAATTCTTAGACTAAACTAGCTAGATATTTTATAAGGCTGGTAAAAAATTACAAAAGGGAAAAAATTGAGCTCCTGCTAATTTTATATTATATACTTTATAGTGAAAATCGCGAGTTATTGTAGGAGCATATGTTACAAACATATCGAGACACATTTCATGCTAATAATTAATTATTTGGATATGTAAATCGGATCTATCGGAATATATAATCTGTCAAATGCATGATACGTTTGTGCTATAATGCGAGTTAGCGATTTTGTGATGTAATTACGGCCCAATTCACAAGATACGGCGTGTTGAGTGGCGGGAATCAACGCCGCACTTCTTCTAGTTACCAGCGAACGGGCAAGGAAATGTAAACAGTTCATTCCCACGAGTGGGAGTTGAAATAATAACGACCGTGCTTACCGTACGCAGTCGTTGCGCCGCGCGGGCTTCAATCTTGCTTCTAAATAATTTAAATAATCATAAAATAAAATCGCATTAAAGATATTACCAAAATATAACGTAATAACCAGCGGATATAATTGCTATATACATTTAACATAAAACTATTTATAAATAAACTATTATAAATAAATAAACGGTAGAGCCGTTATAGACTGGCCGGAATTGCGCGGCGTAGAACGCTGACATTTTTATGGAGAGCGTAGATGGGAATTTTGAGCGAAATTCTCGAAATTCCTACGGAGAGCGGACGACAAAAAATAGTTTGTATTATTAATCCACTAGTCTTAATATGTAATGGTACACAGTTTCAAGGAACACTGCCTCCTGCATCCGGTTCTTGAAACAACGGTTAATGGAATGCCTCTTGAGACGCTCCTCTGGTCGGAGCTTATCATCCATGAAGCCGTTAACTGAAACGACTATCCGTCCGTATTATATTAGAATAATAGGTGCATAGATGTTCTAATTGTTATAAAGCTAAAGAAGGGAGAAGGGTCCCTAAGTTTGGGAACTACGGTAGTATATGTTTTGTATTGATTGGTTAATAAATCAAAATAAATCAGCTCCACGCTGTATCCCGCACACAGCAGGGTAGGCAGAGGGAACCTAGTGTTTTTAAACACTCCGTTCCCCACTTTCTGCCGAATTCTGGAGGCATTGCGTGTTGAGTGGCAGAACTCAACGCCGCGCTTAGCCTCGACACCAGAGCGAAGAAATGGAAATATAAATTTAAGTAAATATTTCATCTCCTCGAGTGGGGATCGAACCCACAACCAGTCGCTTTACAGTCACACTCTGTGCCGCTGCGCCACGACTGGCCTCAAATGATTGGTTAATGATAAAAAATATTTTAATATCAGGAGAATTTGAACATTAAATTATTTTGTTTGCTGTAGCAGAATAAGTTGAAATTTGGATGAAGAATTAAAAAAAAAATCTATTTCAAGTTTTGCCTTAGAAAAGTTTTTTATTTGGTCAGAATAAAGACATTTGATGTGAAAGTGAAAAACAGTTTTGATAACATTTTTGGATTATAATGGATGGTTACTAGAAATGGGTTGGTAAAAATCATTAATTGAAATTTTGAAATTAATTTATTTATAATCAATTCTTTGAGTGAGTCTTTAACAGAAAACCATAAAGTGTGAACATTTAAGCATTGTCACATAGTTCCATGACCTAAAACAAAAAGTATAAATCATAATAAAAAAATACACTAATATACTACTTAAATGTTAGTGTATTTTTTTTATTTTGTGTCACAATATATTGTAGTTTTCCAACAAAGTTAGTAAAATAAGGAGCCTACATAAAATAAAATAGCTGCGAACTGTTTCGACGCTGGCTTACGGAAGATTTGTACAGTTTCGTTATAAATCCAACGATCCACGCCCGTTACGCCTCCAGCTTACAGCGCCAGCGAGATGTAGGGGCGGGTTACATACTTGTGTTAGACAAATTAGAGAACAAAAGATCATTTATTAACTTAAATTAAGTATATTATGTATAAGTACATCAAAATGGACAACTAAATACCGCGTCGCGTATTTAATTTTTGTGATCAAATATAATTTCTTAATATAAATTTTTTGTCTTGCCTGTCAAAATTTACAAAGCCAATTACTTAAAGCGACCGTGGGGACTCAGTGGTACTGAGCATGGCTGTAAGCGCAAACTTTGTTGGTTCGGTTTCCATTTGAAGTAATAAATCATTTTCATTGCGTTGATATATGTCACTGAATACGTAATGTCTCGAAAATTGGATAAAAAATGGAGAACGGAGTTTATTAACACTACGTTCACACAGCGTGAAGCTGAGAAAAGAAAACATTTTCCATCAAAAACATCGACAATACCCACAGTGTAAACGACGCCTTACTTGTACAGTATTTAGAGGAACTCGGTAGTACTTTATCGTTTAGTGATATATAAATTTGTTTAACGACGCACCGCAGAGCCACTTAATTCTATTGTTTAGACGAATGCGCAGTGGCTTTAGCTTTGGACTAACGCGCGCTATTAAATAATCTATGTATATGACGATATAGCCGCTTAGATTAGTGGTTAACATTGGTATACATTGAGAGGAAATGTAGAGAGAAATAGAGTTTTGTGAACGATCACTCTGTTGTTCTTTTTCATTATAAAAACAAATACTCTATGTAGCGTAGTGAAACTTAAGTGAAAGCATATAAAGTGGTAGTTTAGGTTACATTTGGATTGGAACAGTCCAATTAAATTTTAATTTACGATGCGAATGAATCATAAATTAAAATTTATGTCACAAGTTTCATAAAACATACATAGAGGCCGTCGACGAGCACAAGCGCGACGGTTGTAGATTACTTTCCATATTTTCATTTATTCCATACAATTCCATAATTTCTATCACATTGGTACCAAGACAAAGCGCGAATTTGAGTTATACCACTAAACACGCAATCCCTCAAAAATTCAACGATAAGTAGGGAACGGAGTATCCTAAAACAAGGTTCCCTTTATCTACGCTGCTATATACATGCAGAATACAGTGTTAAGCTTAGTTTCATACAAATCAAGACTTACAACGTCTCGGTGGGTGTTATATGAAATAACCCTGAACACACTGTATACACTGTTTCACACTTGAACTATTCAAGTAATTGACAAATTTCTAAATAACTTATGGTATGGGGAATGTTTGTTATTCCAGTAGATACCTCCATTTTCAAAGTATTTATAGATACATACGTTGTATATATAGAAATATTTTATGGAATATCGATATTTTACGAGGTTTTATTTGATATTCCTTGTAAATATGTGTGTAAGCTCAATTTGGGTCAAATTTAACTTCCTAGTGTCCAATTGACCTGAAATTTTTATTACGACTTCAGTTTTTATGACAATGAAATTACATATAGGTAATCAAATTTAATGTTAATGCGAAATGGGTGCAGTAACAAAATGGTGGATTACAAATTTCGGCACAATCTACTTAATTTAGATATCAAATCAAATAAATTTAAAAACAAAATACACCATAAATCTAGAAAGTTTGTTTTTTTAAAAGATTTTGTAATTGATACTTAATTTGTAGCCTTAAGGCTAGGTTCCTTCTGACGCAGAGTAAGCCCAACGATGCTTTAAAAAAATTATATTTCAATTTTAAATTAAATACGATTTTAAATTTCGCCTGCATTGCAAAAAGCGAAGAGTGGAGTGTTTCAACACTAGGTCCTTGCTGCTTATTATATATACATATACATATATATACATATTATATATATATATATATATATATATATATGTATATATACATATATATATATATGCGGCATACGCCGTGATGAGAGCGCGTGACTAAAAAATAAATGATATATAATAATTTATCTCGGTGAATAATCTTGTTTAGATAGCAGATATACTGTAATCGTATACTTAGTTCAAAGAGCTTTATTGCCATAGAGAAGCTTGACTCGATTTCGGTAAAGTTAATTGAGTGTAAGTCAAGCTGGGAGAGCTGGGAGGGAGCTATATAAGATGAGTGTAAGTTAATTTATCTTACAAATACAAAGTAATACATTTAGTTCGCTATACATTTTTTGTTCCTTTCAGTGACATTGTGTTGCGTGGCGGAATTCAACGCCGCGCTCGTGAACACTGTGAAAGAAAAATAGATAGTAATAGAAAGTTTTAACGGATTTTTCGTATATCTTAACTTTTGGTATCATGTTCAATATATTGTAAGTTTTTATAATTAGTACATTGTATTATAAAAGGATATAACGTTGTAAGCTTTACAGACTCTGTAAAGCTTACAGTGTCTGTACCTTACCGAGAAGAGAAAACATAACCCAATTAATTTTGAAAACTTGTCGATAAGTTAACATATCTGATTTAGTTAATTATTTTATCCAATATATTTTCATAATTTTGATGGGAAATTCATATTTTTCTATCTATTTCTTTGTGCCCGAATCATTTTATTTTTAATTTTTGTGATACACAACCAAGAATCTATTAGGATGTGAATTTGAATATGAACACTCGGAGAAAATGATAATGATGACGATTGTACTTATTTTTGTTTAACATTTATTTATTGAGACCAGACATGGCGCAGCGGCACGAAGTGTGACTCTAAAACCGACTGGTTGTTCGATCCCCACTCGAGGAGATGAAATATTTACTTAAATATATATTCCCGATTTTTCGCTTTGGGTTAAGTGCGGCGTTGAGTTCTACCACTAAACACGCAATGCCTCCAGAATTCGGCAAAAAGAGGGGAACGGAGTGTCTTAACACTAGGTCCCCTCTGCCTAACCTGCTGTGTGTGATACAGCGTGAAACATTTTTTTTTTATTTTCTTATAGTAGTATATAATATTTATTTTGGTTTCTCTGCTCAGTATTAGTAGTTTTTACTATACCGTTACATATTGCTTTGCGCAAAAATCGTCTTGTATCTGGTCTTTATATTATTGTTGTTCGTGATTGATGAACAGACAAGAATGTGAAACAGCGTTGCTTGATAAGAAGTTATTAATAAACAACTATGTGATAAGATCGCGTGGACGGCTCAAATCTCGCTACATTTTTCTTTATACAATTTCTAAAAAATAATTTCTTTCTTAAGTATAAACCTTAAAACGTTGAAATTATTTGAAATTTTCAATTCGAACTATTTACTGCTTCCTACCATGATATTATAACAAAGCTACGGTATCACAAAAGTGAATAGTTTCAGGCACTTTGTAGTACGCGATGGCACCGTTTCACGTTTCGGGGAATTATTGGAATCAATATCGTTGTAGCGACCGAAATTGACGAATTGATTTGAAGTGCAAGTGCTTAATTGGCAAATCCTATTACGTGGAGGTAACGTATACTGAGTGCTGTGTTTAATAAATTTAATACTCACTTTTAGATTTTAGTGACTATTCTCGCCTAGTTTTTAACCAATTCTCTATTTAAAAGAGAGGTAAAAACAAGATTTTTTTCGCGACCATGTTGCGCGGCGTTGGATTCTGTTACTTAAAATACAATGTCTCGAAAATTTGACGGGAAGTGGGTAACGGAGTGTCTTAACACTGAGTTTGCTTTTTTTGTAGCAGGGTGTTATAAGAAAATAGAACTTGAGGTAGTGTTTTATTTAACAATTGTAATAGTCGACTTGACAAAAAAGTTCTTTAACGCATATAAAACGGAAACAAAAGCAAAGTTGCCATTTTCTACTTTAAAATAACGTAAAATAGCTTTCTATATAATAATAAGCCTTTTAATATACATAAGTAATAACGTGACACGGTTTTTTAAACGTATTCAGGGTGAATACGGCCAGGTGGACTGCAGGGTACTGTCGTGCGGTGTGGTGTTGGTGGGTGTTGCTGTGTTTTTATTACCTGGAGTACCTTATTAACATACTTGCGCATGTCTTAGAAAATTCAACCTTTGACAAGTGCTTTTTTACTATTATTTTTTAAAAATGAGTTTACTTTTCTTAGTTTTTGTGATGTAATTTTAATTTTGAGGTACTGTAGAGGTTGATATTTAAATTTTGTGTTTTCAGATTTATGCTGTAATCCAGATGTATTAGGCAGTGGGAGCCTAGTGTTAAGACACTCCCTAGTGTCTGTTGAATTCCGAAGGTATTGCTTATTAAGAGGCGGCTTTCAACGCCGGGCTTTGCCTCGACACTAGAGCGAAGAAATATGTAAATTAAATTGTAATGGCAAGTTATTATGCAAGAATATTGTAAAATAGCTGAGTAACGTGTTTGTAGTTTTATATAGTTTTATAGATTTCTTAATTTTTGCGTGAAAAAATTAAAAGTGTACAATTAATTATAAATTACTTAGATTTTTTAATTTCTTTGGTAAACTCCGCTTATTAAAAAAAAAACTCTGAAAAATAATTATATAAATATAAGTTGCGCGGCGTCTGATTAAAACCTTACTGTGGTGCAATAAAGCAACCCTATTCAACCTCATTTAACCCTTATATTACTCGGAGCAACCCTATATCCAAATTCACAATAAAAACAAGAAAACTTCCAAAAAATAGTACAAAACACGAAAATATATAATGTTAAACAACAAAATATTCACATTAGACAAAATCATTGGCAAAGTTAAGCACTAGCGGATTTGCTGCGTCACCGACGACAGCAAGGAGAGGGGAAAGGGAGGGAAGAAGGATGAGGGTAACAAAAAGTTTTGACTTATCGCCGGATACCACATTCCGTAAACATGTCTCTTACCGGCCATCTTGTCGTAACGACTCTACATAGAGTGTGTCGGGCATTGTTTACTTTGATGTATGGAGACTGGTTATGACAGGTGAATGTCATAATAACTATGTTATTGGAAGGTGAAATTGTTTGTATATTATTAATATTTTTTTTGCTTCATATATCCGCATATGGCAGAACAGACAGAGGGGTCTTACTTTTAATAGCTTGAGTGGTGGAACTTAACTTCTTAGGCTTTTTTTTTTGACTTTGACTTTTGACTATGATTTTATGGTTCCGTAACTCGGAGGAAACAACGAAATCCTTACAATGTCACTTCACCACGAATATCAAGGTGAAATTTATATCAGATACTCAACTCTACTGTTCCTTGGAGCTGTGACAATATCTAACATCTAAGCCAACGTAATCTATCTATCAAATTTTCGAAACTCACAACAGGGTACTACTTTCCTTGAACTCGAAAAGTAAGAATGTAAAAATATTTCATAGAAAAAAAAATCATTACAAACTGCAGCGATCTCGGTGCGTGAGTTCAATTCTCATTTACCAAATTTTTTTTATTAGCAGAGCGAGAATTAAAAAAAATCACTTTCCCGTTGTCCATCTTCACGACGATCTTCCTCATCAATCCTCGTACGAGGGACACCGTATATTACCCTAATGACGGTATGTAGAGGAGACAGGTATTGTTTACATTGATGTATTGAAGACGTATGTGTGACAGCTGAATATCACATTAAGAATATTTTTATAAAGCAAAATTGTTTCTATTTTTTATTCTGTTCTTGTTCGTTGTAGAAATTTCTTGAGATTAACACTACAGTGGATGTTTTGATAGTATGTGAGTATATTTGCGATCGTACGTTCATGTCCCTCTAAAGGGAAATTCGTTTAAAATATGTTTGAGGCCGTCGTTGCATATTACACAGCGTGTCAATGTAGACACGATTGTAGTGAATTAAATTTTCACATGGGAGAATATATTGTTACAACACGTTCGTAGCGAGACGACGCGTAGCGTTGAGTTCCGCCGCAATGTCTCAAATACTGAGCAGAAAGTGAAAACGGCGTGTCTTGTCACTTGATTGTCCCTGCCTACATACAGCCCATGGATACGTCATGAACCCAATGTAAAAGACAGCATCGTATCTCTTCAAACGACATTCAACGTACTTATAAGAACATCGCAATTATATTTATACAGAGTGCCACATACATATGTAGGGCGTTGCCAGGCACCTAATAAGACTCCATCCACCATTATTCCTCGTGGAAGAAAACGAAACAAATACCAGCTAATTAATTTAAACCGTAGTACAGAGGTACCGTAGTACAGCGTGCGTACTTCATTACTTCATAGAAGACTGCTCTAATTTATTATAGAGAATGTTCTACTTTTAGGAACTGAAAATATATTCAATTGTATAGTGAAATACTTTACACAAATTGAGTTCTTTTCTTTTTAAAGTTTTTATTTAGTTTTGTATTAAGTTAAATATTTTATTAATGTACTTTTGTATTTTTAGTTCAGTTTTGTTTTTTATGTTAGGTTTTACTTTTCAGGTTCTTATTTTATTTCAAATAATTAAAATTTTTATTAATTATATAAGATATAAATAAATTTCTGCATTGAGTCACTCAGCAAGTAATGTTGAGAAAATTGAGCGGTGTGTGGGGAACGTAGTGTCCTAACACTAAGCTCCTTCTATATGACTACCCTGCTGTATGCGAGATTAAGAATGAAGCTAAAAAAATGCTTGTATGTATGTATGTATGTCGTACCTTCATTATAACTCGTTTCTCTTTTATTTACCTACATATCTTTACTTTATTCAGTATACAGGCCTCAAATCTTACATCAAAAGCAAAATATTTAACTTAAATACAGCCGCAATGCTTCTATAGTACTTCCATTTAAACAAAAGATTCACACGCAATTTGCTTTCACAACCAATTCTATTGTTTAACAGAGAGAAGTACCTCAAACGAGAGACAACCGTGTATCTCGTCAAAGACAAAATCTGAGGCTATTGGGCGGAATAGGCAATTGTAGCGATTAAAATAATACAAATGATGGCCGTTGGAACAGCTGAAGTAACTTTAAGCCGGCGCCATTAAGAGTTTTAATTAAAACATTTTTAACCCGACTTAAGGGTTGAATTTCTCACAAAATTCAGTTCAAAGAATCCAAAATGACGCTCACTTTTTGGCTCATTAACGTTTTTTCTTATGAAGAATATTATTTTACGAAATAATTACGTGAAATAAAATGAGATTGAATGTAGTGAAATCTTTCTTGGGAACTTTGTGTACTTTACGATTCTAAAAAAAATAAGTTCAGAACTTGGATTTACTTTGAAAATTATATTTTTATATTAAATTTTTAGTGGTATCCGCTATTCAGGTCGATCTGTGTTTCGTTTAATTAAAACTTTCTATAATATAAAATTTAAATCTGTTTTTCAAGGAAATGCTCATTACATAGAGACATTACTTTCTTTAGTTATTCTTATTTACGTAATTTTCTTTATAAATTTTACGTATCTCGCATAATTACAAAAATCTAGATACTTATTTCGTAAAGAAACGACTATAGAGATACTTCACTCTCCATCTGCCCATCTGAATCAATTTTGTGTTAAAACCCTATCACCTCATTTTTTTAATTAAGGTAATGATATAGACAACTACAATCTACAGATTATTAAAGAAAATGATTTAAAGCTTTTGATGATCGATTAAAGCTTTAGTAAATATAAATAAATAATATAATAAATAAAAATAGTCAAAAATTATTTAACTACATTTTAATAGTGTAGCGACACAGTACAGCGATAGCATTTTACTGTAACGCGGTTGTAATAGATTAGACTTAAGAAATAATAACATATCGATTATTTCCATTTTCCAGCTTTCACAACACAAATATTGAGCTCAACACGCAATAGATCAAATTCGGGCGACTAAAGGAAAAGAGAGTGTATTGACACTGAATGATAATAATATATTAAATTAAATTTTCAGTAACAATCAAAACTGAACTGAAGTTTATTGTCATATAAAGATATTTAAAAAAAAATAATTAAAGTTTATTTTCACGCTTCACGTGAAGCTGGTTGAATTAAAATATCATAAATTTTTTGTAGGGTAGTTAATCTAGATCCCTCTAATCTAGATTTAAGACACTTTTTTCCCGTTTTCCTTCTGTTTCTCATGACATTGCGTGTTAAATATACAGTATTGAGATAGCGTGAAATTAAAAAAACAGGGGTGTGTTTACTAAAATCTCGTATCTCATAAATCAAACGTTCAAGTAGTGAATCACGACTTGAGGGACACTAACTTTTCTCGTATGGAGCATTTAGTTTTATAACTTTTGTTGACATCTCTATGCTTGTCATCTTTTGTTACATTTCCATATAAATGTTTTGATATTCTTGTTTACGTATACATGCTCATATTGTTTAGAACTTACTATGACCCTTAAATATATATGCAAAAAAAAATTAAGACATTTCAGTTTATTTATTTCTTGCACAGCCAGTGTCTGTCATTAAATAGTAGACGTATGAAAATACAAATAAAACTGTAGTAGAACTTGATTCCTTAAGAAATTTTCTAATATAAATGCATTTCAGATATACTTTATTCTTATGGACAGTAAAATACTTGACGGTTTCCAGGAGGCGTGGGGTCGACCCCACTCAAATAATTTTATGTGGAATAACACTTTAAAAATGTTAAAAATAACAAATAAGTTATCATTTCCCCTATTCAGGATTGAACTTACAACCATCGCGTGTACTAGATTCTAGACTATGCCACTGCGCCTCTATAACACAATCCATACATTTAAACGCCACATAAGTCGCATTCACACACATCCACGTCCGCGCTAACAGTTTAATAATGATAGTAATATATCTATGAAAGTTTGGAACAAATGAGCGCGACTAGTCGTCCCCTAGCGTGCCGCGAGTGACACGCCCGAATGGTAGTTGTCACGAAACGTGTTCTGCGTTGTCATCTCGTGTGCATAGTTGACATTGTCTATTGCGGGTCACGCTGTGTCCCGCATATAACAGGGTAGGTAGCGAAAATCTAGTGTTGACACACTCCGTTCTCCACTTTCAAGGGAAGTAATAAAAATAATTTTAATATAGTATATTTTTCAAGTTGGGATCGATTTTTCGATATTTTTCAAGTACCGATATGTGTGAATTTAAAAAATACTAGACAGCGCATGTTGTTTGCTTACACCAACAGAAATACAGAATCTTAAAAAAAGAAAGACACACAGACACATTACGACTTTTCACATAGTTATGCTTAATACATATGTATATTGCGTGTTGAGTCACTGAACCGAAACTTGAGTGAAGGAATGAAAATATACATTTAAATAAATATTCCCTTTTCCTCTAGTGAAGATTAAACCCACAACCAAGCGTATTTTGACATGTGAGGAGTTAAGGAGTGTAGTAGTATTAGTAGACTGCACTAAGACAGGATTTTTTAGAAATTTTATAGAAACAAAACAGAATTTTCTATTTTTCATATCAACGTCCACGTTGCGGGTGACGATTAGTGGAAAAATCAAAGCAAACAACACATTTATCTTTTAACACTTATCTTTTTCTTAGCTTCACACTGTATTCCGCACATAGTTGGGTAGGCAAATGGGAACCTAGAGTTAGGACACCATGTTTCCGTTAATACACTTCTGTTCCCCATAATCCGCTGAATTCTGTACTCATTTGGTGTTCAGTGACAAGACTCAATGCCGCGCTTCTTAGCCTCGTCACCAGAGCGAAAATTTAAAAATATTAAATATTTCATTTCCTGGAGTGGGAATCGAAACCACTACCTCTCGCGTTTACAGTCAAACATTTGTGCCTCCGCGCCGCGACTAGCCTCAACAATCATCTTATTATCTGAATAATGCAAAAGTTTCTTCATTCCTATACAATTAAAGGAAATCTCGTTTAAAAGTTATTTCTTATTTGTAGTTACACTCTTTAACTGCTGTCACGTGCTGAAACTTTCGCCGTCTTCGTTCCTTGATACTGTTTAATTAGTGGTTGTCTCCACACGTTTTTGTTTTTAACTTGCTGAAAGAGGAAAATAGTGAGATGTCACTGCGTCTACAATATTTACTTATCTTATATAGAAAGTAGAAAACTTTATTTTATTTTAAAGGTATCACATAGTCACTAATAAATAAATGTAATGTAAATCTATGTATGTGAGTAAATCTGTAAATAATTGATTTGAAAAAAAATCCTGAAGAGTTTCTTATGCCACGCTTGCTATCTGCTTTTCTTTGGATGCGATTAAAAGTAGCGAATTATTACTTCAAAAAAAAACACATGTAAGTTCTTATTTCTGGTAAAATAATTTGATTTTGGGCTTTTCGATTTAGCATTTTGTATGATGCTCGCAGCGTTATCAAAAGGTAGGTTTAGGTACTTACCGTAGACCTATAGTTATCAAATTTGGCACGAAGTGAGAACTCACAATAAAAATGAAAAAAATAATGAAAAACTGAAAATTTATAGTCAATTCATAGAAAAAATCATTACAAACTTATATTTCTAATTCATTCCATAAAAAATTGTGCATCAGCGTATCCAACATTTTTTTAATGAAATGATGCAAATTTAAGCTTTTTAACTTTAATAATTCCTACCTTCCGTTGGAATACTATCGTGAAATTGGTACGGAACCCTCGATGGGCCAATCAGACTCGCATTTGATTTTTTTAAATATAAAATTAGAGATGAAATAGTTATACTCTGATTTATTGATTTATGTATTAAAGAATCAAAGGTCACAAATTCTAATTTTAAACAGTTCCTAAAACATATATAAGTGTATAAATGTCCTCCAGTAGTGGTGTTTGTATGCACAATCTTAGCCGACATGCAGGGAGACTAGTGTGAGATTGTAAGCGTGACGGTTTGAAGTTTGATTCCCGTTCAACATACAATAACCGGATCATGTACTGGACTTGTACAGTGGTGGGGGTGCTTGGACGGTTCATATGAGGCGCAGGTTCAGGTAATACTTTTATTTTTTTTTCTACACAATCAAAAAATATTTTTCAATTACTTTTTCAACGATGTACTCGCACACATAAGAGGCGTCAGGTTATATGCAGCATTTGAAGAGATACTAAGTTAATAACATTTTGGAAGTAAATATTACATTTCTTAAAGCTGGCTACATATTACACAACGAGTAGTGAAATAAAAACCGTCAGAAATTTGTTTGTCTGTTTGCTTGCTCCATATAAACGCCTAAAGTTAATCCTAATGAATTTTCACTCAAACGAAACTTTTACCTAAATAAAACAAGTATTTGAAATAATTATATTGTATACACGTTACGATGCTCTAACTTAGCTAAGAGATGATATTTATTATTTATTAAGGTGGTCGCGGTAGAGGGGCACTAGTGCGTGACTGTTTCTTCTAGGCAGTATCCCACAAATAGCAGGGTAGCCAAAGAGAATCTAGTGTTAATATACTCTGTTTTCCACTTTTCTCTATCGTAATGAGTGGCGGAACTCAACGTCGGGATTTTGTCTTGGCGACGGAGCAAGAAAATGAAAAAAATAAAAATAATATTTCATTCCCCGAATGGAATCGAATCCAAAACCATCGCATTACAGTAACACTCTTGAAATTAAGTTTCCGTGCGGTCTTCACTTCAGTGAAGATTTTTTTATGAGAAAACATAAAAGTCTTGATATATCGCGTCGCGACATAAGTTCATTCCCTAACTGCCGAAGTCGATGTCACATGTCGTTAATTATAATCGCGTGAGACTTGCCAGTGATAAGTTATATTCATCAATCATATTTACTATGTGTATGTATGTAGAGTCGAATATTGTTGTAGTAATTTATGGATAAAGGTGTGGATTCGATTCCCACATAAAATATTTAACACTTTTCATTTATCTCTGGTGTCAAGGCACAGCGCAATACACCATGCAAACCTTTGCTACACACCATACAAAGCCACAGGAATTAGCGGGTTTTAGGAAAATATTCTTTTGTATTGTATGTTCCCATTTATTACCAAATTTCACAATTATAGCTCCACGGAAAGTACGCTCGTATATTTTTGCTGTATCAACTTAAAACCTTATTTTTTCTGTCATCTAACTAGATAATTGATACTTATTTTAGCCTGATATCTCCTCACGATAACTATAAATGGTCTTGATAGACGGACATACAATTTATTTCTTTTAATATACGGAACCGTAAAAAAGTGAATATCTGATCTTCTGTTTGTGAAACCTTATGAAAATTTCGCAGTCGTGTGTTATAAAACGGAATCATAACGGTTCCATGTGTATATGTTTGTATGTTTGTCTGTCTGACTGACCATCCATCTCGCAGTATATGGAACTCTTTGTTGTGCGGCCGTTTTCTTTATATATTTGTACTTATATGTATATCAACATGATATATCGCTATGACGCAAACGTCAAAATATCAAGACCATGGTACACTGACACGTGACACACACAAACACACACACACACACACGTGTAACTGCACATAATTAATGCGCGACGTCGTGTCCCTGACAACCGTTGACGAGGTTTTAATGCTGATTTAATAGACTATTTCACATTGTAAGTATTTATTTGTGGATATATTCCATATAATAACTGTTCGTTATCAGTACTAGGTAATAGTTTATTGTAATATTGTGAAATCTTTAAAATGACTTCTAGATTATTTCAACTTTTCCACCAAAAAATATAAGTAGTATTGTATTGTAGAAATCATCTCTGTCATATCTATTATACATATTTGAGCTGTAATATGTTAAAATTAAGTTGCCTGTTTCCCTCTTTCTACCCTGCTATTCGCGGAATACGGCGTACATCAGTCAGTTTGATTCCCATTCGGGAAAACCAACTAGTTTCATATACTTGCTTCGGTAACTAGACAGCGTTGAGTTCTGTTACTCAACACGTAATATACAAATAAATTTAGAAAATAAAATAAAATTGTGCGTGAAATGGCTCTATACTAGGTTCCCTCTACACACTTACGGGTTCTCTCTACCTATGAGGGATAGAGCGTGAAGTAAAAAAAAAACATTTCAACGACTAAATCGTACTTGGCTCAGCTCAAAGAAAATATTGTTATGTCGAAGCTCTATATTTATATGTATATAATAGTACACAAGGGCATATGGCCATTAGAGTGGCTCGCTCTCTCATTTTTCCGTACACGTACGTTAGTTGACGTGACGTCGAACTTTAATGCACGAAAAGTTGATATTCCTGGATAGCCTCCATTTTTTCTATAAGTATCGGTTGTATTGTTACGTGATGTAATGAAAATAATTATTTTCCTTTTATTTTTGCCAAAAATAATCTATAATATACTAAATTGTAAAAATATTATATCTATATCAAATCATCTTCACGCTATATCCCGCACACAGCAGGGTAGGCAGAGGGAACCTAGTGTTAAGACACTCCATTCCCCACTTTCTGCCGAATTCTGGAGGCATTGCGTGTTGAGTGGCAGAACTCAACGCCGCGCTTAGCCTGGACACCAGACCGAAGAAATGGAAATATAAATTTAAGTAAATATTTCATCTCCTCGAGTGGGGATCGTACCCACAACCAGTCGGTTTTACAGTCACACTTCGTGCCACTGCGCCACGACTGGCCTCAATATATCTATATATTGTATATATTTACGAAAACCGGTATAGAGGGATGTAAAAACACTAATAGAATATAAATCTATGATTTTTAATGTTTATCTGTTAATAAATATGATTAGATATTTCACTTACAATATATACCACATTAAAGGAAAAAGTATATCCGTTTAAAAATAAACTCGCCAAACGATATTTAGTAGGGAACCTCAACACGCTGATCCGACAGAGCTGATCTTCGCAAATTGTGTTTGGAAGAACGGAAATTAAAAACTGGGGATGATGTGGGGTGATCTTTATGACGTAAACCTCTTCAACAGTCACTCAATGCATTTGAACGTAGATTAAACCGGTTTTAATCTATATATGTTGTCTATTTTGGTATATTTTTTTTTTATTTTGCGATCGTCGTAGTACCGCGAGTGATTGTAAAAGTGACGGTTGTGGGTTTGGTTTCTAATAGAGGGAAGGTATTTTTTTCAAAACGGTGGTACGCACGCACTACTCGCAATGGCTTGAAAATTGAGCAGAAATTGGGGAAAGAAGTATTTCTACATGAACTTCCCTCTACCTATTATAGAAAACGAAGCAGTTTTATTTCTATTATAAGGAGCAAGCAAACTAATTATAGAAAAGAAATCCACATTCCAATAAAAAGAGACGTCGACCCTAAAAAACGTTATTTAATCATAGCACAGTAAATAAAATACATGAATAATTTATTTAGTTTTTGGGACAACAATAACGACATTACTTAATTGAAAATATATGTAAATTAACTGATTACTATATCGTAAATTAGAATATTTTATATAAAAGTATATACTTTTAAAGGGTACTTTTAAAAGTTTTAAAATTTTATTGACACATTTCATTTAAACCACAATTATTGACGAAATCTAAACGTTTCCTTTACTCAGAGACTGACAGACAATGCACAACAAAAACGCTATAATTTGGCTTGTAGAAAGAAAAATATTTATTTTATGTACTATTGGAAACAAAAAAAACAGGCTTTTACTATTTATATTTTACAAAAATAAACTCTGAAATCGGCTGTAAAATCGACTTGTTGTGGGTTCGATCCCCACTAGAGCAATTGAAATATTTATTTACATTTATATCTATTTCTTCGCTCTGGTGACGGGGCAAAGCGCGGCGTTGAGTTCCGCCACTTAACACTAGGTACTCTCTGCCTACCCTGCTGTGTCCGGGATACAGAGTGAAGTAGATTTACTTATTAACTTACAAAAAAAAATACAGACAGCCACTAGTATATAATATTTATGATAGAAAAATTTCTAACTACCCTTGTTCTCAGTCACATACGTAGTTCCCACTCGGTGCCAACCTCGTGTAAAACAAAAGGTGTCAGTGCTAACGCAAGGTGAAGATTTACTCTTGTCTTTCGACATTGAACGCTATAAAAATATTGTGGCTAAGTTATGTTAGAAAGAGCTTGTCTGTCTATGATGAAGACTGTAGGTTCAAATTTGACTAATAGTTAATGTTTATATTTGTTTTAATATATTTGTAATGAAATTAATAGTTTTATGTATGATAGCGAAAAAAGCATCTATCCTCACAAATCTTCACATCTATACATACTAAAATAGTAGGATAAGATAGGATTAGAGGGATTACTATTTGTGTTTTTAGATTTTCCGTATCTCAGAAGTATAAAACGGAATCCTAATACTATTTTATGTATCGTTTTGCTGAATTTTGTATAAAATTCGTCGCGTATTCAAAGCTTATAGGAACCATAAACCTACTGTTATAAAATTTCGCATAAAAGAAGATCTGACAATAAAAATAGGAGAAAAAGGGTATTTTATATTAAAAAATATTAACAAACTTATGCTAGTAATTAATTTAAGACGAAATATGTGCATACATTCACATAAATATTAGGTATTGGCTTTGCAAAATGAGGTGGAAAGTGAAGAACGGAGTTTACTTACGCGTGCTTGGGCAGACCAAGCAATAAAAATATTTTTGCTGTGACATAATAACGAACTTGTGACATTATAAAGTAGAACAGTGTCAAAACATATTTAATCATAAGTTAGCTGCAGTAATGTTGTATGCGCTAACAGGCTATCTAAGTTAGTATTCCTGTGTTGTGCGTTCCCGGGATTGACTTCAGAGGAAGTTTATGAGTGCTTTAATACTAATATCTTAGTATGTGTTAATATGAAACTACGGTGTAGGTATAATAACACTGTAAGTAGATTTTTTACTACAAAAATAGTAAATATTATTATACATATTTTTTTCTGTCGTCCTTATTACCTTCATATGATAGTCTTAGGTCTTCAAGTCGCAGGGAACAAGCGGTCTAACGTAAATGCGGCGGTTGTGGGTTGGATTCCCACTGGAGGAAGTGAAATATTTAATAAGTTAGAACGGAAGTGTCCTAATGGGAACGGAATGTCCCATTATTAGATTCCCAGTTTTCCTCTGCCTATCGTACGACGTGAAGCTTAATAATAAAATATTTGGGCGTGATAAGTGTATAATAAGGTAAAGAGACAGTGAACAACAACAAAAAACAGTGGCGGTGTTCAACGCCGCACTTCGTCCACTTCACTCTTTCCCTACACTGTGTCACAATTTTGCCTATCGGTAATTATAGTTTTAAAATATATACATAAATAAATTAATATAATATATAACAACATATAGTAATATTAAAATTAAACTTTTTAACGTAACATTAATAAGTAACTATTCCCAACATCATCAATCATAGTCGCGACAAACCAGCCTTATCTGTTTAAATCTGAACCGTCCGAGTCCAGATGAGACCCTCTGAGGACTTGAGCTTAACTAACACTTAGATGGAACCTTATATTATTTACCTTTATATAAATTGAATTAAATTGTATTAAATTAAAATGAAGTAGAGAAAATATAGTAGTCGTGAAAGTGACAGTACAGGCGACAATTAGATATTATTAGGAGTAATATAATTAAGAAACTCATATAAATAAAATAGTTTAATGTTCCGCATCTCATAAGAAAAAAAACGTAACCACTATATTAAAAAAAAAAACAAATAAATCATAATATAGTGTAGAGTTCCAGAAACAGAAAAGTTATTCAGTTCTACAAATAATAATGATATAAATTGTAAATGCTTGTGTCGCTCTGAAGAGATGTACGCTAAAGGTTCTATGAATTTGTTATTTTGAAAATGTATCCTTATACACCCGAACATCTTTATATGGTACTTTTTTATAAAATATGAAAAATAACATTTTTTTATTTCAAATGATTTTCTTCAATTTACTGAAGTAACCATTAACATGAAATAAAACGTAAATGAAATATAAAAGTGTTTTATATTTTATTTACAACTTTCATTTATCTAGTAATAGATTAATTCAGTTTCTACTTCCACCTAAATATAAAACTATTAAGTAACAGAACCTTAAAAGCATCTCTGTAATTAATCAGACCATAGATAAATAAGTAATAAAATATATATTTAATGTAAATGGAAACGCAGCGCTTGTAAGTTTGATTACCACTCGGAGTTTCTCTAAATTTTATAATCTCCAAATCGATGATGAAGTGGAAGAGAAGAAAAAAATAATAATAAAGAAGCGTGTCCTTAATCTAAAAAGAAAGCCAACCAGCGATTCAAACCCACTACAATAACCATAAAGGTCACTAACAACGCCATAGTGTGTAAACATAGTAGAATAACATATTTGGTACATCACTAGAATACCTTTGGAGATAGCACGAGATGAGATATCGCGGGACGAATGGAAAATACATCAATTTCACTGACCACATTCCAAGTGTAGACCAAACTATAACCTGCATAGTTGTAATACGACCCATTTTGAACCAAAGTTATTTATTTGAACCAAACTTTATTCACGTTGAGATTTGATTCGCCGCAGTGGGAGGCTTTCAAAGGCGATACAAGATGCACAAATTTTATTTCGACCCACTCACAATTTCGTTATGCTTGAATAAAATATATTTTGAATGCATGAAATATTGTTGCTTCGCTCGCACTCGTACATTGTTTTAGTTTATTTGTTTATTGTAGGATTGGAAATAGATACGGCGATAGAGATTTTGTTTCAAATCAATATATTACGGGTCTCGATGTATTGTAACTCATATTTTTGGCACTTTAAAGATTAGGTTTTAAACTCTACTCTAAACTAAAAGGATTTCTGTACTATGCACTAGAAAATTTATATTAGGTACTTGTTTAAACTGTGCTTGTTTTTCTTAATAATACTTAAACATTATGCCGATGGAAGATTTCAACATACAGATGACTGTCTTTGTTTTTTAATAGAAAGGATGAATGAAAAAAAATATACGCAGTGTTGAACTCAATAAGCAATGCCTCAAGAATTCGGCGGATAGTGGAGAACGAAAGTGTCTAAACGAAAACGGAGTGTCTTAACACTAGGTGCCTAGGTTTCTTCTGCCTAATCTACTGTATTGGATACCGGGTAAAGCTAAAAAACAATATATAATTTTTACAAATAATTTTATGAACAGAATAAAAGACATAAGACGAATAAAGGTGTTAATTAAAAAGGGAAACCTTATATGAAATCTAGTACAAATAAATATAAGTAGAACATTATTGCTGCTTAAAACTTTAGCAATTTTAATAGAAAATTCAAAGTTTATCAGATACGTCTGATGTTACAAGTGAATTGAAGCGAACTCCAAATGAAACTCTGGACATATCTATTCATGTAGCTTCCAATTTAGCAGAAGTCGTTTTAGGTGACTCTTGTTATTCAGAAAATTATATTTTATACATATATAGATGTATGTATGTATGTATGTAGGTATGTTTGTGTATCGTAAAAGAAAATTGATTTTCAATAGCTCTGTGACTAGGAATATTTTATTTTAGATAAATAGTGGGTTCAAATTTCGATTATAGTGTATGTATCTTTTTATTTTGTGAGATGTTAACCAATGTCGGAAAGAAATGCATTCATAATAAAACGACGATGAACTTATAATATACTATATATGTACATAAATAACGTGATTTTCGTAAAAGTACAATATAAATTGCTGTATTTTTACCAAAATCTGCCTCAATAAACAAAGTTTTGTGTTGAGTTTCAAAATCTGGCGAACACTGTCTTGACAAGCAAAGAAAGGTAAAACTTGAAAGTCTGACTTTTTGTTAAATTCTCCCTAGGTTTTTCTAAAGTTTAATTATTTGTTTGGTTGAAAGCGCTAATCTGAGGAACTGGTTCAAATTACATTTTGATTTACGATTAAACCTAGTAAAATATAAAATAAATTTTAGAAAATTTGAGTCAATGCAAATATTAATAATTTTTAAAACACAGAAAACTTTTAAGTATTTATGAGAATTCGTTGTATATTTCAAGGAGAGTAGGTACCTAACACTGCGTCGGGTGTTGTGTCAGCGTGATATAACAAAACGCGTCCTCCCGTTATTATTTATATATTTTAAGTACAAAGCTACAAAACCTGAAAACATTTTGTCCAATGCATTGTAACGAAACGAGATCCTTTTCTATTTTAATCCGACGAACACTCGTTTTACATGTTATATCTACACTGTCTCTCAAGTTAATTCTAAAAATTGTTAAAATAAATTGAATTTTTTAAAGAATGTAGTTGAAAATTTTCTTTAAAAGTTTAAATTTCGGAATAAAATTGTTTAAAGTTTATGGGATAAGAACCCGTGTACTCTTTCACGTAACACATAATTTATAAGTAGTGTAATAGTTATTAACAATTTAAATATTGTAATTTAATAATTACTTTACTTATTTTAACGTAGTTTTTACTACACTAGCATACAGCCTAAAATATAATAAATAAATAAAAAAATGCAGCTTCCGCCCTCGTCCGTCGTTACCAGATAAACAAAAGGAACCTATTAGAGACCACATTGCGTGTTGATTGGCGTAATTTAAAATAACCCTTTGCTTTGTTACTAGAATTTCATTCCTCCAAGCGGGAATCGATTCCACAACCGACACATTTACAGTCAGATTCAAATTCAACAAACGTTGTCAATAATTAAAAAGAAATATTTTTAGAAACTAATTAGTTCTTGTTATAATAGTAACAAAAGCTGTTTCTCGAGATTGGACACGAGCACATTATCGTATTATGTTAAGGTTAATATCACTAAGACACGTCATCCTATTTTGCTTTAACAAAAATGTGATAGAAAATTATTATATAAAAATTAGTGGCAGCAATTTTTGCAAAAAAAATGATAATATTTTTAGTTTCTTGTGTGTAGAGTTGAGAACTTAATTCATAATTATTTTAAGTAATTAATATTAAAGAAATCGGTTTTTCATCTTCATACTTGATTTCACAAAATGGGGTAAATAGAAAAAGCCGAGTGTTAATACACTCTGTTCTCTAAATCTGAAACATTGCCTTTTTTATTTTGGTAGTATAATTCAGTGTCAAATATTCTCAAAGTTTGACACTGGATTCACTTTCCTTAATACGATGTGGGTAGAAAAAAGGTAGATATTACTTATAAATTTATTTTATTTAGGCATTAGGCAGAGGAAATCTGGGAACCTTGTGTGTGTCTTAATAGAGAACGGAGTGTCTTACACTCGATTCTCTATTAGGACATTTCAGTTCCCCATATATGAAGTGTGGAGTGAAGAAACGAAAAAAAATTAAGAAAAGAGAATATTAAGCAAATATTTAATGCCTATGAGTGGAATCGAACCCACAATCGTAACGTTTACAGTCACACTCACTGACGCAGTTGCCCTGTGTGCCCCTGTGCCAAGACGGCCTCAAATAAATTAGGTAGATGTATAAACAAATCACCAAATATATATAAATTTAAATTGAACCCACAATTACCGCCATAAATTATTATTCTATGATTGATATTTTTCCTTCGTAACGGCGAGGTTTCGACATAACTCATGTCGCGTCATAAATAATAGCACTAGAATATCGAGAGGACGTGACCGCACTACGCACTCAGCGCGGAGCACTGTAGTAGGTGCTATAACTATGTATGACAGCTTAAAATTAATTTGGGCTCAGATTTTAGTATTTCTTTTTTTGTAGAGATACATATTTTGCAGTACATTGAGAAGGCTTAAAAAAATGTGCCCTATATTCATAACTAGAGGACGCGGGCGGCTTCGCCCGCTTAAACTATATAAATATTTATTGAATATATTTATGAAATTATTTTTAGTTTAGGGGATGAATTCTAATAAGCCATGAAACAAGTATTCTATGAAACTTTTTTAAAAGTTTGAATTTAAGATTTTATAAAAACCAGTTCCGATTTAAAGATTTTTCATATAGACTTTCTGCTCCTATTTCACCCCTTGAGAGTAAAAATTTTCCATATCTTTACCCTATGAAGACCCACTAACTTTCAAGAAGAACTTTAGAAGAACTTTCTTCTGTCTTCTGCCGTGCCCACACATAATATCTACTTGCCCACCAAGTCGACCGCTAAGCTAAGCACTATCGTATCGTCTCGTATCCATCGTTTTTTTCGGGAACTATTTTGACGTATTTTTGTGCTCTTATTTGATAATTTCTGGATAGATTTAGAACTTTTAAATTATTATCTTTAAGTAAACACTAGAACGCATACACTAGAACCTCCAAATTTCAATCTTGTAGATCATATATTCCCGAAGTTATGCAAGATCAAAGTTTTACTATTTCGACATTGACTCAGTTACATACACAATTACCGATCATCAGATCAAAGAGTACTTCCCATAAACCTAGAGAGCTGAAATTTGATACAAAGTTCAATATCTACATAAAGAGATCAAATGTAGGAATATCGAAGATCTAGAATCTAGATGTACATATGTATAGGAAAAAAACAAGTCAAATAAGAAAATCCATATCCACTATCCCAAGTCTCGGTGAATCATGATGAAAAAAAAAATTAAATTAGCTTCACGCTTTATCCTGCACACAGCAGGGTAGGCAGAGGGAACCTAGTGTTAAGACACTTCGTTCCCCACTTTCTGCCGAATTTTGGAGGCATTGCGTGTTGAGTGGCAGAACTCAACGCCGCACTTTTTGCTTCGATTTTATTTATTTTTTATAATATAATAATATGGTACCGAGCTGTCTAAGGTTTGAGCCAGGACATGTTTATTGGAACTGGTTTTCAGAGGTGACAACTAAGTTACTCGAGTTTATGCTTATATAATTTATAACTTCGAGCATGTTCTACAGCGATGCACTTAATCTAGATTTAGTACTCTTCAGTGCGCGATAGCGGTGTGTTATTGAATTTTCTTATAAATATATTTTATATCATTTAAGTATATACAGTCATAACATGCTACGGAATGTTTATCATTTCTTCCACTCAACCTTAGTACTCATAGATTTCCAGCTATATTCGTGATATGAATAATGACAAAAGTCAAAAGTCACACAACCCGAGTTGCTGGTAACGTGATTTTCTCATTCGATACGCGACTCCATAAATCAAATCGTCGACGTTCTAGCGATCTGACGAAGACAACACCGACACTGACACCGACACTGACATCGACACCGACACCGACACCGACACCGACCCACTCTACTACGTCGAAGTCGATAGACACTCGCTATTTCCTTTGAATTTCGTTTAATGCTTGCGTTAGCTTTTGTTTTAGTATAATTTTGAATGGTCAATTGTTTAAATATTGATGTGAATCTTAAGTTCAATCAATTGAGCCAAAATTGACATGTAAGGTTGTTATGTATAATAATGATAATGCGAACCGAAGCCAGTCGTGGCGCAGTGGCACAAATAATATTAGTCTTTCTACTCACTTTTTGTTTTTCAAAAATTAATTAATTAACCCAGCGTTTAATTTGTATTGGCAAATTTTGTAAAGCTTTGATGGATCAGGACAACGTATCTTGTATCAAACCTTTACAAAACTTGGCAATCTATACACAATTTACAAAAAAACAATACTAGAATATAGAATTATAGAGCACACACAGCCCTGTATCAGCTAGTATTCGGTTATTTTTTTTGTAAATAAATCATCAAGATCATCGCGGCGCGTTTTACTTTTGACTCGAAGGTTGTGGGTTCAATTCTCACTAGAAAGAATGATGTATTTTTACTTCTTTTTTCTAGTAAAAATACAAAATATGGCGTTAGGTTTTTCCACTCAACACCAGTGTCTCAAATGTTTTCACACTAGATTTATTCTGCGTAGTCTGCCGTAAACCTTATATACCGCACGAATGTAAAAAATATATAATTTTCTTTACAACTAACAATCACACTTTTTATTTACTAGTTTATACATCCGATACGAGTACAATAAGTAACAACTGCGCCACATTACTGTCATGTTCATACTTAATGAGATATTCAGTATAAAGACAATGTATCCTCAAATAGGATACACGAGCACGGCGAGCTCGCGAGACAGCAACGTTACGGAAGCCGCGGGACTAATTAGTTATATCATAAGAACCTCACTTGGAATATGTCTGTAAAGGAACCTGCATTATTGCTTAATAAACGTAAATATTTTAAACTCCGTACTTTAAAATAAAAATGGTACCTTTATAAGATCAACTTGTAGTTCGTCGGTTTGTCTCATACCAATCAGTACATACGGCCACAAGCTTACATAAGAACTTTTAGAAATTGTAAGTTTACGATTGAAGTTTTTTTTTAAATGGTACCGAACTCTCAGTCAGTGTGTCTGACTCGCATTTGGCCTAGTATACCTTCTATATATAGACATACTATATTGTAGAAGTACACTCTGGTGTTTTGAAGAGAAAAATTAATCACTCTGCTTTTCCAGAATTGTATAGGGATTAAACCCACGATAAGCGTGAAACTTGCACATCTTTGCACTAACTGCGCCACAATGTCGTTCAAGACAGTGTACTACTAAAATATTACTTACTAAAGTTTCAAGTACAGTTTCTAACTAGAAACAGCATTGGTTTCTGACGTGTGAAAGACAGTGCATGTACGAGTATGTACCGACACGAACAGATGCCAATTGCAGAGATATTTTCTTATAGAGCCAAAAGATTGATATTTAGGGAACCATTTAAGTTTACTTTTTTGTTTCAATTTAGGGAACCATTTAAGTTTACTTTTTGTAAAAAGAGAAATAGGACGTCGTGAAAAAGCTATGCAGAGACTGTAGCGTTTGGTTCTCTGTTCTCTAAGACTGCTCAGTTTAATCCTAATAAAAAAAAAGTAAATTTGTTACCTTCTTGATCAATTATATATTAACATAAATTTATGAACTTAAGGAAGTGCTTTTAATTTTATTAACGCAAAGGACAACGGACACGGACGCAAAGAGATCTTATATTTTAATACATCTCCGCTGTCGTTGACAGGACGTTTCTGACAGCTCTCTTTTTTTTCATACTTTTCTGGTAAGAATGGTTGTTATTGTTGAGGAAGCTTAATAGAATTCAATAAATATATTGAAAGAAACCGAATAAAACCATGGTTGTGCAGTGGCACAGTTTGCCTAAAATGCAAAGGGAATGGGGTTTGTATGTAAATTCTATTGTAAGTATGAATAGTCCCTTTTCCCAGCTTTAGCTACAGGGTGCCTTTGTCTTATAATAATTTTATAATAAAGGCGTTTAGACATTTTTCTTGTTTTTTTTTTAGTTTGACGTTAATCACGGATAATTCTGAGTAGGCAGAGCCCAATTTCAAGATATTCAATTCTTTGTTAATGTTGGGTGATGTGAGTGAAATCAGTGATTGGTTATCCCAGAGAACAAGCGAGGCAAGAAAAAAAAGATATACAATAAACATTCTCCAGAGAGGAGATCAAACCCACAATCATCGCATCTACAGTCAAAAGCTGCCGCACTACGCCACATTAGTCTCAAAAATAAAACAGATAAAAAAGTAATAAAATAATTAAAAATAGTGAAGCAAGTAGTGTTAAATAACAACATAGCAGGGCATCTCATCAAAGTGAATGCGTGTTAATCACGTCGAACGAGCTCAAAGGGATATGCTTCAATAGAGATCATTCGCGACTAGTTGATCACGACATTAACTTATACAGCCAATTATATACTGCGAATAAATTAATGAGGATGGCATTTGTTCACTTTGTTATGGAAATTGTTCATAAATATTACCTATATTATAATATTTGACATTACATATGTTTCTGTTTATGTTTTTAAATATTTTGTAACATGTCTGTATTTACTTATTTTATCTTCATGTACAACGTTAAAATAAAATAAGGTTTTTGAGTGGCGGAACTTAACGCCAAGTTTTGTCTTGCCAACCAAAGGAAGAAATGAAAGTAATTTATGACTAGAAATCGTACTCAAAGCAGACAGTCAGATGCAATGATTTTACAAACTCTTCCGCTTTATTATATTAGTATAGATTTAGTATAAAATAAGTGCATACGGTCAAATTTAAGTTCGTCAACCTTTATAAGGTGTACTTCCCGTCGACTACAATCCTGAAATTAAAACGAAGCCCTGAGTGGGTCAGACCGCTTTGTTAATATACATACTGTGGTTTTAAACCACATTATTAATAAAAAATATAAAAACTATGAGAATTGTGTGGTTTTTGGTGAAATTGAGTTTTTTTTTGCTTATGTATATAAACTTTAGTAAGTTAAGCTTACTAGTTTCGCCGCCACAGTAAAATAGAAAAAACTAAGCGTTTTGTATGAAACTTGACATATTCTCAGTATAGTCCGAGGTGGCTCTGACTGCACGTATTGAGGGTTATATCAAAATAATTTACGTGAATTACAAACAAACAAACTCCTTACTTTATAATATTAGAATAGATTCTCATTTAATTTATTTTATACGCGATTAAAAAAAAAAATTAGCTTCACGCTATATCCCGCACACAGCAGGGTAGGCAGAGGGAACCTAAAGTTAAGACACTCCGTTCCCCACTTTCTGCCGAATTTTGGAGGCATTGCGTGTTGAGTGGCAGAACTCAACGCCGCACTTTTGCCTCGACACCAGAGCGAAGAAATGAAAATATAAATTTAAGTAAATATTTCATCTCCTCGAGTGGGGATCGAACCCACAACCAGTCAGTTTTACAGTCACACTTCGTGCCGCTGCGCTATGACTGGCCTCAATACGCGATTATTGTAAACTATTTAATTGGTTATTGGTTGAGGTGAGTTTTAAATATTAACAATATTAACAAATAAGCAAAAATTGTCACAACATAATATGTATTCACAAATCAAAACCTAGAACTTCTCCTATATCAGATAAGTTCGACAGAAAGAGTCTAGTGTTGAGACACTCTATTTTCAACTTTCCGCCATTTCTAAAGACATTAAGCGAGCATGAAAGCCTAGCTTGTCCACGGCTACCATGAGCGGATATAGTAGCCCAAAGCCTTCCTTCACCACATCTGAAATTAGGGCGTTTCACCAAACATACTTTACATCTTTATAAAAATAATAGTCTAAATATTATTTACACTATTAACTAAAATGGTATGAACCTGTGGCCACTCACAAAATATACACCTAAGTTGTACGTAACTGTCATATTTCTCATCGTTATAGCGTTTTATGGCCACTAAATTGAGAGCGACATTGTCTTCGAGTATCGGTATCGGGATCAAGCGGGCGTAGGCTGATTTATAGTGACTAATGTTGTAATACGTTAGTAAGAATTGTCTAGTGTTTTGGAGAATGATTTTTTTTTATATTAATATTTTTTTAGTTTTACAGAGGTAACCTGTTTATCTAGTGTTACGACACTTCGTCTAGATTAATTAAGACACTCCCATTCTCCACTTTCTGAATTACCACCGAATTTTGAGGGCAGTGCGTGTTGAGCGGCGGAACTCAACGTCACGCACAAGGGGCATATGCGTGAAACTGTAAACGCGACATATTATTAGTAGGTTTCTGATAACGAGGTGAACCGTAGTGTGATTACCGCCTTTCAACACGCAATGTCTTCAAAATTTGGCTAAAAATGTGGAACGGAAGTGCCCTAACAATAGGTTACCAGGTTCCCTCTTTCAGATACAGCAAGAAGCTGAAACAACATAAAAGTTAACGCTTGCAATGATACGCAAGGAACAGGAGACTGCACCACATCTTAAAAAGTACAACTATTGTTAGGTAGTTTGATTAAAATCGACGAATTTACGTATATAAGCAATTATATGCGAAAATTCACCAACTTTAGAAACGGCTTAACAAAGTAGTCCCCGTTTTGCTGGAACTCCTGCATCCCACGAGTCCTCCGTAAACTTTTCCTATGTTGATATTTAGGTCAATCCGTAACAAAACCATTTTGTAAAAAGATATTTCCACTAAAAAAAAATCATGTCTCGAAAGTTTTTTTTTACATATAAACTTTGGTAATTGTGTAAGTTAAATAGTCGGATTGTTTCAATTATAAAATTACATTACGAGTTATAGCAGACAGTTCTAGGTATAAGAACTTCAATTAAAAATGTGAGTTTTCTTTTAATTTAATCAAAAATCAAATGAGCTTCATACTGTTTCCGTCATACGCAACAGTATTAAGATACTCCGTTTTCCAATTTCCGCCGAATTTCTTCGAGGCATTGCATATTGAGTGGCGGAGCTTTACACTTTAGTGCCAGAGTGAAGAAATGAAAGGAAATATAAATAAATATCTATTCCTTCGCGTGGAGATCGAACCCACAACCATCCCGTTACAGCCCGTACAGTAACACTCTTCCAGTCTCAAAATAAAATACGGGAAAAGATATTATTTTAAGTTTAATAGTTCACGCGAACGACCAATAGTTATTTATGAGTACTATTATAATGGTATTTAATATTGTTACTAAAGCTTTTTTATAGAAATGAAAATAATTTATTCCTTTAAATCGCGTTTACAGTAGGATACTGTGTGGTTTTGCCTCCTCAATTCAATATAAAAAATATAATTAAAAACACAACTATTTTATCAATCACTACAAGTAGGACTAAAAATATTTAAAGATATAATAAAATTGTAGCTAAAGTATACATCTATACCCTAATAGATTTTATTATTAATTTTGTTTCCAAATATACAGTGTCAATTTTCTGAATGTTCAGTAAATTGTATGTTTTTCAAAGAAAAACTATTTGTATATTATGTCAAATAGAAAAGGACTTTTGTCCGACATATTTATGTAAAGGGCGAAAGCAAAACACCAAACGCCTTACATTTTCATTAAAGTAAAGTAATTGAAGTTTTATTTGATTCTTCCCTCAAAGTTTTCTGTAACAAAAATATATTCCGATACAAAATCCCTTTATTAAAAAAATTTAACACTCCCCAAAATTCGCTCCGAATGTATTTTCACAAGAATTTGTTAGAAGCAGTTTTGTTTTTTTCATTTCGTTCCAATATATTTTATCAATCGTCAACTGTTGGGATGAAAGAATGGCATTAAGCTTTCCTTTGTCGAATTTCCTTTAGGAAACATGTTGGATTGAAGAAACAATACATCAAATGTCGTTTTATCTTAACCCGATACGAATTTATTATTTCACCATTGTTTCGAATGAAGAAATATGCTGTCATGTTTATAGAAACGAAGTTTTATACCAAAATTATAATTATTTCCACTTTTTCCGCACAGGATCCTTGCTAGGTGGAATATTTAAGCCCAATTTTAGACATATTGAGTGTTAAATGACGAAATTCAACGCAAAAATTTGTGTCTAAATGTCTACGAAAGCAGATAAATAAAAATAATTTAAATATACAAATTCACTGAGTGGGAATTGAATTCATACCCATCGTGCTTACATTCAGACGCCGTCCGACTGCGCCACGACGGCTTCACCATCGTTTTAATCACACAATTTGAATTTATAAAGTTGGCCGTAATAGAACCAACGAAATATATTGTAATTGCTGTTTAACAAATACAATTTACACTAAAAACATTTATAAAATGTTGTTACTTCAACAATACAAAATCTGTACAAACAGTTACTAAGTTTATGTTTTTCGCATTCATTTGTATTCCGTGACCGTTGCGGTTGAAAAATAAAAAGGCCGACGGCATATTCAGGAGAATTTTGTAAGCTTTCATTAAAATAAGAATATCAAAATAGATTACATATAAATCTTGAAAGCTCGAAATATGCGAAAACAGCTCTTAGCGCCTAAAGAAATGATTGATCTCTTATAACGCGTATTGGCTCCTTACTCTATGTACTAAATCTTGACTTACTGTCAAGACTGTATTATATCTTTTGTCTTATATAATAAATATTTGTTATCTCCATTGAATGAAGCGAACAAAAGCCTTAATTTTTTTCATTGTTACATTTAGATAGAACATACTGCACTACAGCAAGTCGCCGGAACTCCACACAATACGTTGTATTAACCTAGATACATACAAAATGTCTTTTCGTTATTCAAACTAAATCCTCGTATAATTGTTAACGGAAGCAAAGTTAGAAACCAAATAAAGTCGAGACCCGGACTTCCCACTCCAGCTCCTAATTTATTCTCCGACTTTTTTCTATTCATATAACTTCCCGACTTCCATTCAGCTCAGTACGCCTCTTCAAAACAATGTTGGAGGGCCGAACCAATTTTTAGGGATTAAAACTGTTTTATGCTATTGGAAATTCGATTGTATATATGTACGCTGTAAGACTCAACCCAGATTTTTTTTTTTTTCATTTATATAGAAGAAAAAATTTTAGCGATAAAAATTATCTTGAAATATAATTACAATTTTCATATATAACGGTAAGTAAATAATAATAGGTCATCTTAAAGACGTTCCTCCGTCCTCGTTATAGTTCGGTTAATGAATACAGAAAGGTTTGCTGAATTAAGTCCTTATCTGAAATAAATACTTGGAAAAGTGGAGTGTACTTACTGAATTTATCTTATCACCAAGATATGAACAAGAAAACTACTCGTCCAAAGAATGAGCACGTCACGTGACACTTCACTTAACGTTATCAGATATCGCAGAACTTTCACAAACTTCGTTCACTAAGTCTTTTAAAGTGCAATTGTATTTCAATTTAAATGTCACTCTTGTGTTTTTTTCAAAATAAGTTTCACATCACTCAATAGTAGCACACACGGTCACGCAGTATCACGGCGATGTCGAGTATTACGTCGGATGGCGCCCAGCGTGGGGCGGCGTGGCACGGGCGCTGTCGTCGGCGGGCGGGCGGCCACTGCCGGCTGCGCACGCCTGGACCCGGGCAGCCCCCTCCCCCGGTGTTGCAATTCGGCACACAAAAAAATCACATCAGAAGGAGAAACCTTTCCCTGTCACTGAGCTTCAATGATCACCCCTTAAGTCTTAAGTCTCAGATATTAGTTAACGCCAGCGCGCCACCTAATGAGGCCGTTAGCTTGAGTTATGCGCGGATCGTGTGGCGGTCGCGGCCGCTCTCTAATTTATAACGTTTTTGAATCAAATACTTATGTAAATTCAGTTTCTGAGTAGAAGGTAGAGTAGGAATTTTGTTCGCATCCCGACGCACTTGAACATCAAACGGGATGAGTTCAAAGCGCCTTTTTTCTTATATTCTTTATCATATATTATTTTTCCCCTCGTTATTTACGTAACTTTTTTTTTATTTACATACAAAAGTTATGAGTTATAACGACAATTTTGTATATGGTATTGTAATGGTACATATGTAAGTGTATAAAAAAGTACAAAATATGAAATATATATGTAATTTTATTGTTTTAATCGATTCAAACTTTATTGAAAATATCATAATGATATAGTTTTTCAAAATGTAAATAAAAAAAATTAAAATTTAGTACTTTTAACTGATTGCGTAAGTGTACATAAAACCATAAGATTATAATAGGTCAAAATAAACTTTTATGGTAATAAATAATATATATTTCAAAAGATTTTTTTAAAAATATTGATACAAAGAATCCTTCTTGTAAATATACAAATTTTGAAACTTGTTTCAACAGAATAAATCTTCTAAAGTATATCGTCAAGTATTATAAAACTATATAAGAAGAAAATTGTCGTAAAATGCCTGGAGCAATAGTTTATCCCACTTAGATGGAAGTGTGAAACGACTGGGAAGCACTTCGCAGTTCTTATTGTCAGTACAGTAGGTCGGTTAGAGTAGGCATGGGGAAAGAAATGGCATAAACTACTGTACCATTATCTTGTATCCCTAAAGTGGACCTATTTTCAATTTTAATTATATGTTTTATGAAAATAAGATATTTAAGCACCAGGTTACTTTTTTATTTGTAAAAAATAAGTAATTATATATTATGGAGATAATTAAAAAATATTTAAATAAAATGTTTTTTCAATTTTAGTTAACAATTTGAAAATATAAATTACGATAGTCTTTTATACCAATCTGCTATATGATATTTCTACGATTTCTCTATTCTGTACTGGAGTCGAGATAGTTTGACTTGAACAGAGCGAAACTGGTTCAAACCTAAATTATATTAAACGGTTATTCAAAGTTCTGGGCTGTATAGAGAGCATGCGAGCAAATGTGTTATTTTGTTATTGGAGGTCAGCGAAGACCTTCTTATGATTTGTGTCGATAATGTAAGTTACGAAAATTTTTACTTTCCATGTATTATTTAAATGGATAGTTTTTCTTACTTGATCTTCTCGGATATGTTGAAGACAGTGGGTTTGGTTTCTTATCTTATAAAAAATTAAACATTATGAAATATTAGACTTAAATTCGAACTGCGGAAACATTTTTTTATAAGACCAGTCGTCCTATTTATAAAGAATTTGCTCGTACAATAATCAATTGTTCCTAGTAAAAGGTTCACATTTGGATATATGTATACATTAAAACAACGATTAATTTTGTCTCAATATATTTTTTTAAATTACTTAAAAAAACTTTCTTTTTGTTTTTCAAAATCAAGTACGGTACGGTATGGGCTAGATATATTTTTTTATTCATAATTAAAATTTATGTATAGACTATAGTAGTTATAAATTATATTGTATAAATAAATCATTCTGAAGAGGATAAATATAGACTTATTATAAATACAAACTTTTCTTTATTGAAACAGAGATTATATTTTACTTTATGTTGAAAATTTAAGACACAACAAGCGGTAAAGGAGTTTAATGAATGAAGCTTATGAGCAGCTTCAGTTAAGCTTACTGCTATTTCGCTAATTTTATTTCAAGATGAATTACGTCGGTAGTAGCTACTTAATAATTTACAAACCATGTTTAAATAAATATAAATCTACGCTTTATTTTATATATATTTTTATATGTAATTTGAGGTCATTTTATTTGAAACACATTGGTTTTGGATTCGATAACCACTCGTGTAAAATGGCAAGGTGAAAAAGGAAAGAGCAAGTTGAAGCTCACCATCCGTTGAAAGTTAAGTTAGGTTCCCTTTGCCGCCCCTAATGTATATAAGATACCCTAATTAGTGTTAATGTAAATGAAATCTATGATGTGCAGAACGACAAAAAAATCTCGGGTCACCTGATGTTAAAATTACCGCTGCCAATAATTATTATAATTTAATATGATAAAAAGAATAAGTTCTTACATAGCCTCTGTTATTTTAAATATACAAAAGAAAAATCATAATTTTCTTCATGTTAAGTTATCTTAATGTTCACAAATATCACATAAAATATATGTTTATTATAAGTTATGTTGTTATATATTGTATACACATATATTTGTCATGCAACTACCATACGTCCCATATTCCACGATATCACATAAATAAAGTAAAGCTACACAGAAACATACGTTTGCTATCTCGTAGCTTTGACGCTACGCCGTAGCCGCCGTAGCTGTAGCTGTAACTGTATCTGGGCGACAAAAGATTGCCTGCTGCAGTGATCTAGAGAAACCATCACAACACTAATATTTCAGTTCAAACCTTTGATTTGAATAAAGCACACAATTTTAAGCTTTAAAGCTCAATCTTAAAGCTTAGTTCATAGAAACTAAAGATATATTTCACAGGTAATACGTTACAAGCGATCGATCGTAGACACTGTATTGTTGGTAATAAAGTTTACATTTGTGTATTTATTGTATCCGATTCTCACCTACAATTCGGTATCAGGTCTTTTCACAATCCTTTGTTCCTAATGTTCATTACGTATTCGCTATACCGTTATTGAGGGTAGATATAAATTTTATAGGTTTTATTGTGTGTATTGCTTCTATTGTATGGATTGTGATTCGGATTGTATTAAAAGCGGCGGCTACCTGTTGTTTAGGACTCTTTGTGGAGCTTTTATTTTTTTCGTTTGCTGTTTTGAAAAAGTGTTTTTGCTGTCTACGAGTGGCAAACATTCTGTAGTAAATACGATTTTGTTCACAAGCAAATATTAACGTTCATATAAGAGGTAAATAAGACGGAATGAATTAATACATCACTTAAAAATGAGTATACTCTAATACACACTTTTTGTAAGCAAAAAGCTACATAATAACATATTAATATTTTTGAGATATTTTAAGTAAAAATTACATCACTTTTTTTATAACCAAATGTAACCAAGATATCTTATACGAGTACGTCCGCTAATAACAAAATAAAAAATACAAAATCAAATCAAATCAAATCAGCTTCACGCTGTATCCCGCACACAGCAGGGTAGGCAGAGGGAACCTAGTGTTAAGACACTACATTCCCCACTTTCTGCCGTATTCTGGAGGCATTGCGTGTTGAGTGGCAGAACTCAACGCCACGCTTAGCCTCGACACCAGAGCGAAGAAATAGAAATATAAATTATATTAAGTAAATATTTCATCTCTTCGAGTGGGAATCGAACCCACGACCAATCGGTTTTGCAGTCACACTTTGTGCCGCTGCGCCACGACTGGCCTCAAAAAAAATACAGCGCAGTCATTTTAATCGCCTTTTTAAATTGTTTAAATAACGTTTTTAAAATATTTGTATAGTTCACACGGTAAAGCTTGTGCATTTTTACGGAGCTTAGCTCTAGGAAGCGGTAGTACTAAATATAAGAACGGTATAGCTGTAATTTGTTAGTTAATTATGTAATATCCATTTAGAGGTGATTATTTATAGGTATAAGATAAAAGTATTTTATTTTATGACAATGGGTGAAAATTGAATAAAAAGCATTACGCATGTTTCTATCCTCGTTATAGCTTTTTTCCAAGGAGATCCAGTGACCTGATGTCACATTAACCCCGATGGTGTGACGTCCTCCCGATGACGTCTTGTCGGCCAAGATTAGATCTTCTCAGTTGACTTGAACAAGTGGTATCACGTCACTCAATCCTCTGCTGCAGCTAAACTTAGCACGCGAGGTGAAGCTGACGCTGTCGCACCGACAGCTACCGTACCAGCTACCGTACCAGCTCTTGCGCAGCGAGTGCACTGGCAAGTGGGCATGCTGGGTCTACTAACCCCAAAAAATTAAAATCTCAAAATTATACTGATAAGATAAAGTATAAGGTTGAATTACCTAATCTATTACATCAACAGACTACCCATATCCACACGCTGTACTATGTATATCGAAATTTGTCGTGAATATCTCTCTCTTATACTTTTGACATTATTATTAGATATTCGCAAGATCCTAAGCAAAGTATAGCGTGATCTAACTTAATCACATCGTAGTCTAGTTACGGCTTGTAAATAATATATTGATTATTGAATTTATATTTTCTTTTGTAAATAAATAATTTGTATTGTTATGACTAATAATTATAGGAACCTCAAGGGAACCTAGTTTTAAGATACAAGAGATTACTCAATTTCACATTTTCTGCCAAAATCTGGAGGCATTGCGTGTTGAGTAGTGGAACTCAACACGCAACCCTACAGGGAACAAATGGAAATATAAAAAAATCGGTTTCACGCTTTATCCCGCACACAGCAGGGTTGGCAAAGGAAACCTAGCGTTAAGATACCTAATCTAAAGGCATTGCATGTGGAGTGGCAGAACTCTTTGCTTCGACACCAGAACGAATAAATTAAATATTTCATTTTTTCGAGTGGGGATCGAACCCACAATCTTTCGCGCTTAAACTCACGTCATGACCATTTATATATGTATACGTATATTTTTTTACAATTTTTTTAATCCTCGGAGAATCAAAGTATTAAATGAAATAAATAATATTACGCATATGTAACTTCGTAACTTTAGTGCAGTGCATTCATGTGTTGAGAGCTAATTTTAAAATACCTTCCCTATAACTAAATGTTAAGCTGTGGAAAGCTCTTTAAAAGCTTTTAAAACCGATTTATTCAAAATCTATATATTTCTCTATTTAACTAGTAACAAACTATTCCGACAGCTATAATTGACAGTGCTGAAATACTACTGTGCATATATTTATGCAATATTTTTAAGTTCTATAGTTTCGATTTTTGGTGAAATGTTATTTCGTTGGAATGGATTGAAAAATTATAAGTTTATACTAAGTATTTTAAAAAAAAATGTTTTAATTTTTGTTAAAAACAAGAAGTTGACCTGTAGGATATATATAAAATAGATAATATAAATAAAACACAAACAAACGATATTATTTTTTAGCCTGTTTGTGTGTCTGTCTGTTTGTCTCCGGAAAAGCTGAACTGATTTTTATTGAAATTTCATGTGAAACAAACTTGATTGTGAAACATTGTGTTGTTACTTTCTTGTCTTCTTTGTTAGATATGACTTAAAAAATAACAATCTACCTATACATAAATGTATTAAAATGCCTATAATAATAAAATGCCCCATTCTCTCAGGGCGGAGGAAGCTTGGTGTTAAGATACTCTGTTTTCTATTTTCTGCTAATATTCGAATTGCAGATTACAATGCTGCATTTTATATTGTTGAAATTTGGGACATAAATTGGTTCTTGGTAATTCTAATCCACAACCGATACGCTTACAGCCAGACGATGCATTGATTCGTTACAATGGTCACAATATTAATCAAATAACTATAGTACATAACATTAAAATTTTCGTACGAATACAGAAAAGAATATAAAATGTCACTTAATAAACATACATCTACACCTAATCTCTCAAACTCAGCCTGTAAGACTGTCTGAGGCACAGCTCTCACTCTACATAGGTATTAAGCCATTCCTTTTTACAACATTATCGTACGCGCGGATTGGAAGCAAATCGCTCGTTTTATTTTTATTTCATTCCACCCTTGTAAGTGAAAAGAGCTCTAATGTTTTTTATATGTATAGGTTGTGGTCGAGACCGTTGTAAATACGCGTTAATCTAACGTAGTGTTAACTGTATAAGAAAATACTTTAGATATTCCTTCTTTAAATTAATGAACTATTTATTTGTATTTGATACAGCTAATAATTTGGTGTCACTTCTAGTAGTGACATTATTTTTGTGGACTGCCTAGAATTCTAGTAAAAATAGACTTCTATCTTTCTTTATTCTGCACCTTCAATACACAAGCTATTTAGAAATAGTGAATGTGGGGGTGATACTCCTCATTTTACTTATGGTTACTGAATTTTTATTTATATACCATTACTTAGTTTTAAAACAACCAAGTTGTTTTATTTTCATAAAATATTTGTCAATATTTGTCCTTAGATGTTCACTAAATAAACAAATACATGAACTAATATTACAGTATATAAATAAATAAATAAATAAATAAACATTTCAATACAAAATAAACATTTTTTGCGAACGTAAACCTTATTAAAACTATATAAATATCGGGCAGCAATTTTTTCCAATATTTAGCCGTGCAGTAGTTGGACCGTCAAATTGGATAGTGTTTACACAGTCGATGGATTAATTTCGAAATATCTTCGACGCCTTTTAAATTGTGTTGAAACCGGAGCTCTTACACGTGTCGGTTGGCCCAATTTTGTTTTTACACAATTTTATTAATGTTAATCATTAAGAAAGATGAATGTTATACTTTTATAACAAACGGTTAATAAATTTTACATTTTTAAATATAAATTGTTGTAAAAAAATGGATTTGAAAATATAAAAAAAAATAATACCTATAAGCCAACACGTACGGTGGAACAGGAAAAATCTTACCACTACTTAGATAGATTATAACAAGGCATATATTTCAATGCTACATGCTTGGCTTTAAAAGGTCTTGAAGTTATATTGATATGACTTTGAGATCATTTCTGGCTTGTATGGGACAATAGGTCGCCGTTCTTCGCCAATTAGTGGAGTATGATATTCCTACAGCATCTGAACACAACGGTCATATCTCCCTTGTTGTACATGGATGATCTAAAATTATTTGCGTCAAAACGTCCTGATCTTATGCGGATACTAATGGTTATTCAAACTTTTGGGGAGTCCCTCAGGCATATTGTTTCTGGTTGTCCTCATAGACACAATCACCTATAGCCAAAATAATACAGCAGCAACTTGCTCTTCAATATGGTCTTGTAAAATTATAGGTCCCTTACTGTAGGTACAATCCCATGTCCGTTCTTGAAAATAGCTGTGCTTTGCTTTACTGGGATCGGTCTATTATTACTGACAGGTATATTGTTGGCAATAGACCTGATATAGTATTAGTAGACCGAGTGGCGCAGGGTTGACGTTGATAAATATTTATTTTTAAGAAGCTGGCGTAGCAGCATAGTATCGGACTATAAATGCAGTGGTGATGGGATCGCTTCCCACTCGTGAGATTGAATTATTTTAATTTCCTCGTCCTAGAAGCAAGGCAAAATACCATTAATGCTACTCATCACAATAGAATATCGACGATCTTTAAGGTAGTCTGCCCTCCGTCTATCTTACTACTGCTGTCTTACTATATGCAGGGTACAGCGTGAAATTAAAAAAGAAGTTTAGCTAACGCTAGTTCGTATGTTTTTAACATACGATTGTATGTACGAGTATGTAAGACATACAAATGATTTCTTTATTTAAGTAGACCATTTATTATTCAGAAAGTGACTGATAATACTTTGTGTATTAGTAAGAGCAGGATTTTTATTTGCGTCACCATACATTTGTACATAATCACTATTTTGTTTATACAACAAAATACTCAATTACTTTTAAAATATTCTGTTGTTAGTTTTATTTATTTCAATGTGTACATTTACGTAATGGTTATACGATACCTACACACATAATATAAACTCAAACAATGAAACAAAACCGATGATATTTTCTCTGAAAATGTTAAAAATCATAGCACTGTCAGTATGTATATACATAATATAGAATGTTATTCTGTGATGTTCGATTTTACTGACAATAATTTAAATAATGAATTATTTTCTTGCAACATAGCTAAGTCAAGTCAAGAGAATGTGTGATGAAAGAATAGAAAAAAAACGAATCAAGAGTGACAGTTAAGAGAAGCAGAAGAATATACTGGAAGAAGATCACGTAAACAGCATGAGGATTTCCGTTATGAAGAGATCGATGACAGTGAATGCACCGTCATCGATCTCTTCATACACCTCGTTAGGTGAAAGGGGTAGGCAGAGATCATATCGTTAGCGCTAGGGATAATAATATTCTATATATCACATATAAATATTTTTATTTTAGGTACTTTCTACTATTACAGTATTAGGAGCACTTCAGGTGTTTTTTTTTAAATCAAGGTATTTTACATTACATTTATAATGGACTAATGGCTTAATAAGCTCAGTCCGGATTAGTTCGATCAACCTACATGGAAATAAAACGCATTGATGAACTTTCGATGTTTTTACGTTATACACACAATATTTGTATGTATTCACAATTTTTTTATTCAAATGTGTATTTGTTAAAAATGAAACACGAAATAATAATTATATTTCATTTCGTGATGTAATTACAAACTCATCACTTTAGTATCAAAAAAAATCTTAAAATAAAAATGGCGAAAAAAGTGAGTTTTTATTTATGAATTTTCACTATTAATATAGAGAAGATAGCATTCTCTACACATTTTTTTCTTTCAATTTGCTATACACATATATCCATGTTATGATATAAAATCATACCTTTTTTTTTTATTTTAAGAATATTTTTTATTTATATATTTTAATCTTATTTAAAAAAGTGACATTTTATAATAAAAGAACAGAGGCCGTCAACACCTAAAGATCTTTCAAACAAACCTCTAGAAATGAAGTATTGACAGCATAATTGGCGTGGTCTGAATAAAACAAAATATGTTTGACTTTCCACAAAGCTATGTTTTTGGCTGTCTGTGATATGGAAGCTTGAAATATACGTTTATTCTACACGTGTCTATTGTTTTCGTATATTATAGATATTATAAAAAACGATAGTGTTAGGAATATCTGTTACTCACTATTTGCCGGCCAATTTTCAAGACATTGCCGATTGAGTGGTGGAAATCAACGCTGCGTTTTGTTACTAAATTGATTGAAATTAAACGACGAAGACACCACACAATAACGATTTCTGTCTCATTTTAGCATATATTTTTGTCAAATATAAGTTAAACTTTACTTAACACATTACAAAGTAGAGACTATGAAATGAGCTATAACTATTAGAGTTGTTGTGGAACATTTCTGCATATGTATATTTGCATATTCTCACCCAGAGCTAGGATTTTGGGACTTCAACTTGCTACTACTGTAATTGGCATGGCTTCACACGATTGTTCACTTATTACAACTTTGGATCATGAAACAAGGTATTCTCAGTGCAATATATATGTAAACGCTAAGTATGCTCTAAGTCTGTTTAAACGAATGCCAGTTCCGCTAAAGTTCAGGCGTCTTCGTTGTTTAGAAGCCAGCGGTTGCGACACTTGCAGGTGCAGGTGCTGGTAACTTACGAGTTTGTTTTTCCAAACCATTAACTGCAGCCTGGAATAATACAACTTTTACAGATTTTAAATGAAAATTACAAATACTAATATAATGAAGATTTAAATAAGATTTTATGTTTTAGTTGTTTTAATCTTAAAATATTTTTAGAGTCTGTCGTTAGGATTCGGAATCGGAGAATTTCTATACAATAACTATGCGACAGTTGTTGATACGATTTCCACTCAGTTATATTTAAGTTATTGTCAATTCTTCGTCGTAACAAGACGAAGCGCAGCATTAAGATCCGCCACTCAAGATGCAAGGTCTTAAAAACAAGGTGAAAAGTACGGGAGGGTCACCGGATCTTAGCACTAGGTTCCCTCTGCTATGCGGGTAAAAGCGGGAGGCTGATTTTTATGGATTTTTATTAAATAACTTAAGCTTTGACATATTTTAATTTTTTTTTATTTAATCTGACTTAAAATACATTTAAAGCATAAATTTTCTCCTACAGCGGAATCTGAACCCTAAACAAACGCGAACTTGAAAGTTTTAGAGCAACAATTGTGTCTCTACCTGTAACATGTTAAAGTAACTTTTGTAAAGTGTACAGTACAGTAAGGTGTTTTACTATCTTAGTTACTTGTTTGTATACTGTAATCTTAACCTAGAGGCGAGATCAAACTACGGTTAATATAAAAATAAATTGTGTTATAATGTCCATTTAAAGGTCACGAAAATCTTTCTAAGACCAATCTAGGACATAAATCTGCAAAAACATTAATCATACTGAAAGAGGGTCTTCACAAAAGAGATGCAAAATATTTTAGACACTCAAAACTAATGGTAAGCGAACACTTAGTAGTACATAATCTCACTATATAGTTTTCACTCTCTTCGCAACATTACAAATAATATAAAACAACAAAATCTCAACATATGCTTTCTCAAGAGAATATAAACTGAAGTAATGTATTTTGTGAAACCCCCCTGCACGATTTCTAGAGGTGTGAATGGAAGTAAAGAAGCGGACGAAGATAAGAACCACCTCTGTCCAATGTGCGATTGACTTCGATGTAGCTTTAGAATTGCAATGGCTATGAAAATAGCGTTAAAATTATAGATAAACTGTAGACATAGAAAATTAATTTCACGCTTTGTTGCGTATGGTAGGGTAGCACGAAGCAACGTAGTGTTAAGACACTCTGTAAAGTGACAGTGCGTGTTGTGTAGCAGAACTTAATTCCTCGCTTTACCTATCAATCTCCAAGTAAGCCATAAAACCAATTAGTAATTTCCAAGGAAACATCAACGTTGCGTTGACATTCGTCACTTAAGAGCAATTCTCAACGTCTTTAATTAAAACGAAAAGAAGAGAACTGAATGTATTGACACTTATTTCTCTCTGTCTACTCTGCCATATTGTTAATTTTCTTTTTTACATAAAATAGTTTTTACAATATAAAACACCAAGTACAGTTCGTGGCTCTATTACAATCGTTGATAGAGTAGTGAGGTATAAGTAGTTTTCCAGCTTGACTCTACTCCAATAACGAATGTTCGGGAACGCTACCACTGATAGCTGATAATACCATAATATAACAAGTCACTCCACAAATCCTTGTGTGTTTGATATCTTGATATTAATTTTACAGTAATGCTTTAGGTTGTTTTCTTTTATTAAAAATAGAATTAATAAGCTGACGTAGCGGCACAACGTCTGATTGTAAGCGCCGTGGTTGTGAATTTGATTCCCACTTGAAAATTGATATATTTTCAATTCCTCGCTTTGGTAACAAAATAAAGCACAGCGTGAGTGTGGTTCCCACTTAGCACTCTATGTCTGTAAATTGAGTCAAAAATGGGGAACAAATTATCTAAACACTAAGTTCTTTCTGCCTGACATGGCATGCGGAAAACGAATAGTAAATGATAATAGTTGCTGTGGTTGGGTCGATTGGTAATACAAGTATGTATGATACATTTTGCGACCTTATTGAAATATTTTCTTAAATTGGTAAATATTATTATTAGGTAATATTTTTCTTTTCTTGTAACTTAACTACCCTAGTTGAGTAGCCAGAGAGAACAGAGCGCCGAACGCTAATCTCTACATACTCTTTTTGCTTAGTTCACTGTCATCAAACTCTTCATACATGCCCTTTTGAGAATCCTCCAGCTACTTACGTGACCTTCCTCCAGTGTGTTTGATATTGTGTTTTTAAAGGTCAATCAAAGTCTCCTCTTACCTCTCCAACCGCTCAATTTTTCTTCATAAGTCTTTTTAGCGATTAAATTTTCTATTACTATACACAATTTGCTCTTAAATATTTTTTCGACTATACATATATATATATATACAACAAAATCATAATAAAAAAATAGGTCTACGATGTTTGTCGTATAGCACAGTAGGCAGAGATAACCTAATGTTAAGATACACCGTTCCCTACACACCACCCAATTTTTTAAACATTGTTTAATTTTTTAATACATCAAAATAATAAAAAAAACTCCAAAACTGCCCCGTCGATTCCATACGATTAGTTTCCCCCAACTAAATAAGTGGTCAGCAACACAGTGGGGCATAAAGTTGAAAAACAATAGTTTAAAATCCCGTAGCGAACACATTGTTTTGGCTTTCGTTATTGTCTCAGAGCAGACCAATTAAAACTTTAGTACAACGTACAAAACTCTATTATACTATTATTAGCGGCTAACAAATTTACATTCAAAGATTCTGCTGAACACGATGTGGTTTTCACGCTGTTTGTGTTTGTATCTTTTGAGTTATCTATTTGTATATGTGTGGAAATAGTGATGGAAATAATAAGAGAGGGTGTTAAGTGTAGGATGATCGTATTGGACAAACATCAGATGTAGCTATAACTAATATTATCGTCTGCATTTAAATGATGTTCAGCTTACAGCAGTGCCTGCTACTTATGACCACAGGTGTAGACTCTATAATCCAATAGCATTGGCCTTTGCTCTCGCCCAAAATAACAGCGTGATCGTAATACAGTGGCTTGATCGGCAGGTGTCGTTTAGAACGTAATTCACCCGACGATCCCGTCATATGCGTGTGGATATAAATAATAGCAAATGAAATAAAATTAAAGCAGTCATGGCGCAGGGACAAACGTATAAATAAGAACTAGTAAGATTATATGAATATATGATAAAAAATATTTTATGTCTTAACACAAAGCGCAGTGTTATGTACTGCTATTCAACCTAATGTTCCGAAGATTGGGGAACAGTGTTTCTTACAATAGGTAAAAAACGGATATACTTTTCATATACCCCACTCGAGGAGATTTAATATTTACTTAAATTTATTTCCATGTCTTCGCTCTGGTGTCGAGGCAAAGCGCGGCGTTGAATTCTGCTACTCAACATGCAATGCCTCCAGAATTCGGCAGAAAGTGGGGAACGGAGTGTCTTAACTCTAGGTTTCCTCTGCCTACCCTGCTGTGTGCGGAAAACAGCGTGAAGCTGATGAAGAATTACTATACTTTTAAAAGTAAGAAAAGTGATGTCTGTTATTCAGAAGTAAGCAGAATGTTATCATGACCTTATGGGTATGGTATTTAAATCAATTTCAATATAAAAAGAATGACACTCTGCTCTCTAATTTTTAAGACACACAGATTGTGGTGGACAAGAAAAAATCTATAAAGTTATAACATCAGTAATTGTGATTACATCTACACTTCTTAGTCTCTAACAAAACTCTACCATCCTATACAAAGCTAATTAATTAAAGTGATAATAGAGGAAGTCATAAAGGCGGGACAAAAACCGTGAATGTGTAAAGTTAGAGCTAATTGAATAACTTGGAGCTCTGCCGCGTGCCTGGAATCCCTACCTGGGATTACGATGCCATTTTATTACCTAGATTACTAGCTTGCTTTAATATTACCTATAGATTTTACCTAGCGTGTCTATGTACACATGGCTTTTAGATAAAATAAACAGAAAAGAGGCAATCGTGGAGCCGGCGCGCAAGTGTGAGACTGTAAACATGGCTGTGGGTTCGATTGCCACTCGAGTAAATTAAATATTTAATATTTTTATTTCGTTATTCTAATATTGAGGTAAATCTCATCGTAAAGTTTTGCCACTCGACACCAATTAAAAAATATATACCGAAGCTTTCTCTCATTTACTTACATTTATTTTTTGCTGACAAAAAATTAAAAAAAAGAGATGATTTTTTACATATTTGACATGATAAGAAAATAAAAAAGAAAAACAAAACAAACACAAAATATTATTACTATCCTTTAGGTCCCTATTTTGAAATTTTACTTGACCCAAGTTAAAATACTTAAGTAAATACTTTATTTACTTATTCAAATTAATTCAGAACGTTCACGTTCTAAATATATCTGAGAGCTGTAGAGCAACTATTCGAGGGGAGAACTTTTTAATTTCAAGTTTAGAACTAAATACTAAAAGCGAGTTATATAATCTGTATCTCATTATAGTAATCCACAGCTATTAGTTCCACTATAAGCTTAAAACATATAATATTTGTATACGAGTATAAGGCTTAAAAATAAATTGACTTTTGAATTATTTCTCTATGCAATTTGAAATGAATGATTCGCATCACATTTTATATTGTAAATCTTACATAAATTTAGTTTTGTTTTCATTGACTTTCCATTTTACGTAGAAACTTCCTAAAATCTCCTTTCATTCCTCTTATCCTCCCTAATCTAGGTACATGCCAAATTTCAACTTTAACTTTCACTAGTTTCATCAGTGCACTGTTTGGCTACCACTCAGTAACGGATATATAAAGATATTTTTTCTCAACTTAATACAGGATAAAGAAAAAATATTTAACTCCACGATATTTGCAGTAAAGGCGTCATAACTTATTAAAAGAGTACCATAATAGTAGAGTCGAAGAGCTCTCTAACTTCAACATATATTTTCGACTCTACCTACGCTATAACATGTTGCTTATATAAATATTGTAGTATACTCTATTATGTCTAGTATTATAATAAATTTTTATTTTTTTTATTATATATAGTTTAATTGAATAAGATGCATTTTATAATATTTATATAATTATAAAATGCAACTTATTCAATTTATAACACAAGATCACGCAGTTGTGACTAAATTAAAAGAAGAGAAGTTTAAATCGAGGTATAGAGCTATTTCTGAAGTTATCTTAAATCAAATCAAAATCAAAAACACTTTATTGCACAAAAATAAAACATACATTCGATAACATTTATAATTTAGTACAGTGCAAAGGCGGCCTTATCACTATAAGTGATCTCTTACAGGCAACCTTTTATTTATAGAAACTGATATTAAGAGAGCATTGTAGGCGGATAACTTTGCATAAACATATTTTTGTTATTTATTATATCATATATATACATACACTATTCATACATAAATACATAAATACATTATTAAATTAAATAAATATAATATAACTCAGATAAATAAAGCTATGACGATGCAGTGAAAAAGTGTGTTATAGTAGACACAGTAGTTATGTGTTTGATTCCACTTAAGAAGCAATCTGCATTACTTTTAAATTAGAAGGAAAAAGTTTTTTTTTATATTCTTTATATTAGAATCGAAATTATAATATTTTTAAAAGTTTTTATTTCTACGTTTATTATCGAAGTATAATTTTATAAATATTTTTTTAAAGAACGTACAATTGTCCTCTCAATGATGGAGTAACCTACAAAGTTGTCATTACAATCTACTTTGAATAATTTAATTGTTTGTTAAAATAAAATTAAATTAAATTAGCTTCACGCTGTATCCTGCACACAGCAGGGTAGGCAGAGGGAACCTAGTGTAAGACACTCCGTTCCCCACTTTCTGCCGAATTTTGGAGGCATTGCGTGTTGAGTGGCAGAGCTCAACGCCGCGCTTTGCCTCGACACCAGAACGAAGAAATAGAAATATAAATTTAAGTAAATATTCCATCTCTTCAAGTGGGGATCGAACCCACATCCAGTCGGTTTTACAGTCACACTTTGTGCCACTGCGCCACGACTGGCCTCAATAATTGTTTGTTTTTTTTTATATTTTTCAAAATAACAACAAACATACAAAAAGTAAACACCATTAATATCTAGTTACTTCAAACATTTTTCTTTTCACCAAAGAAAAAAATCGTTGTATCATTTTAAAGAAAACAATAAATTTACATACAATTTTTTTTTTTTTAAGTTGAAATTGTCTGGTTAAACACGCTAAATTCAGAAACTTCTTACTGGTGCAGATTGAAAAAAAATGTTTTTTTTGTTATATAGTCCATTTATTGAAAAGATATATGACATCACGTGAAATATGTCAGCCAGTGTTATAACTGGCAATTCGAATGTGGTGTGGCATACAAAATTCTTAATTATTTTCAGGAGCATAGCGGTAAATAAAAGTAAAAAAATGGTTTTGTATAATAATTATTCGTTTCAGCCGTAGTGGCACAGCGGCACAAGCAAACGACTGTAAACGTGATTTGATATTGTGGGTTTTGGACTGGGGACCGGAGTATCTTAACTCTTTCCCTCTGCCTATAACTAACTGTATGTGGGATACAAAAGCGAAGCTAAAAATAAACTCTTTATTTTATAAATTTTATTCAAATGATACATCTCAGTATCATAACAATCTATAGATTTAACCAGACGAAATGCTTCACGACGTGTTCGAGTAAACAATATACGGCGCTCGGTGCGGTACAGCCGGCCGCGTCGTCTGCTGTATAAAATCGCAATAAATAAATATAAAGTTGGTAGTCGCTCGCAACAAACTTCCGACTAAGTTATTTAATAACTTCGCTGACCGCCGACTACTGCGATATGGAAATGGCATTTATATTGAGAATGTAAATATTCGTAATAAATGTTGTTTATTGCATTTTTAAACGGTTTTATTTTGCTTGACTTCGTCGTGGGTCAAATTGGGTAATTGGGTAGTAGTAATTGAAATATTATTCCCTTTTTGTTGACTGATTGACTTGTAATGTATACCTTTAGTTCTGGTGACAATACTATAATATATAGTTTATATTTCTATAATGTTACAAGGCTAAGATGACCGCTGCTGCGAAATGGCATATTTTAATTCCCTTAAAACACCCTTGTTATGGGTAACTATCTTGACTATTAAATTACACCACTATATAAAAAAATGCAAATACAAGATGGTTGCTGCAAAATGGCGCACTTTATATTTTATAATTATAACCCTTGGACTTGACTAGTAGAAAACAGCACATTTAAAACAAAGCTGTATATAAAAAAAAAAAAATCACGCCGCCGACGCCGACGCTTCGCGCCATATCCCACAGAGAGAGAGAGCAGAGTAAACAGAGGAAACCTAGGTTTCCTTAACTCTAGAGTTAAGACACTTCGATCCCCACTTCCCTCCTAATTCTGGAGGCATTGCGAGTTCAGTGGCGGATCTCAAGGCCGTGCTTTGCCTCAATACCAGAGCATAGAATTGAAAATATACATCTTAATAAATATTTTGTTTCCTCCAGTGAGGATCAAACCCACAACCAGTCGATTTTACAGTCACATTTTGTGCCCCTGCGCCACAACTGGTCCCTTATAAAAATGCTATATTTCCTTACTATATAACCTTTGGACCAGCTCAATAATACCAGGACCATGATTTCGTCTTCTCCAAAACAGAGGACCTAGCGTACTGGAGTTGCAGAAAACAGTGCTACATTTCGTCAGTGCAAAGTATTATGAAACATGAAATAACACAAATAGTGAATATTTAACTCATTTCCCACATAATGTAGAGCAGAAAGATAAAATTCAATAAGAAGTCACCTGTGTCTGTCTACGACTTTTGAATATTTCAGTAATTTTAAGTGAATCCAGAAGACTTATATATACATAAAATAACGTTAATCATTAATAATATTATTTAAACTATATATAGCAATAATTGCCTATTCCAGTATTGTAGTACCAAAATGAACATCCCAGTAACTAACTGTACCAAGTTGACCGCGCTATAGCCAACAATTTCAATTATTTCGTCACTGAATGCCACCTCTGGGGGTGCAGTATCAGTGCTCTCAGTCTTAGTCCAGGTTTTAATCCGCATTAAGAAGCCGAATTATGGGATCCGATTTAGATACTTACCTCCTCCTTACCCCTCTCCTCCTATCGACCCCCCCTCCCCCTGTGTACCTCCCACCCGAGTCTTAACGACAGCTACCTATTGAAATTGAGCTATAGTTGAAATTGATTGAAGTTTATATATTTAATGTTAAATTTGACCTGTTTTAATTATTTTACTATTGATATTTGAATTAATTTTAATTAAGTTTATGTACTTGTATAGCCTTGTTTCAAGATTTTGTTACTTGTTAAGTAATATAATTATTTCTTTTCTTGTATATATACAAATGTATATTGAAACTTAGTATCGTATTTCTTTATCTTGATCACATCATAGATATGAACATCTCAAGCTGTGACAAATAATATAAAAACTCTTTTTTCTATCCCCATTATAAGGAAAATTTCAATTATTGAAATTTTACTATTGTGGTAGACATAGCGCGGTGTTAAGTTCTGCAACTCAACTAACCGTGTCATTCAACATTCAATAGTATCAACTTAACGCCATGCCTCTCAAGAATTAAGCAGAGAGTGGGAAGCGGCTCTCCCCTCTCACTTATATATACATACATACATTATTACAATCTCAAAAGAATGATATTAATACCTACACTTTATTGAACGAACTTTATTGTAAGAGAAAATAATAATTTTCATACTTATTGAGAAAACATATAAAAATTTGAAAGTAGCGGGACTCGAACCCGCGCCTACATTTATATATTTTATAAATAAGTATTTTACTTTCATAAGTGTGGAATAACACTTAAGAAATGTTAAAAATAATAATTTTCATTTTCCTTCTTTGATAAAGAAAAAAACTGCCTTGACATCAGCCAATTTTAGCTAGAGCTTGGCTATATTTAAAGATAAAAAAAATTAAAATCAAAATTTGCTAAACTATTTGGATGTATTAAGGGTTTATTTGAAATTTACATACCAAATATCGATATTTTACTTATTAATCTTTATTATATGGGTGTTATGCCACATGGGCACAAGGTTGTGACTTTAACTTGACGGTTGTGGGTTCGATTACCACTCGAGTGAATGAATTATTATTTATTTATATTTTCATTTTCATTCTGGCAATCAACACGCAATGCCTTGAAAAATTCGACGGAAAGAGAGAAACGGAGTGTCTTAACACTAACTACCCTCTGCGTACGCTGCTGCTGTGTGCGGGATACAGCGTGAAGTTGATTTTTATTTTATGAAGAATTCTTTAAATATTATAAAAACATTAATAACGTTCATTCTCACTTAACCGATTGCTCGTTCAAAAACAGATACTGAACACGGAAGTTTAACTAAGTTTGAGAGGGCTCGTACATAATATGTTTTAAACAAACAAACGAGGTTTCATAATATTAATAATTTGAAAATTATTAACTTCTAGGCTTTTACCTGTAAATTCGCCCCCGTGGTCAAAGAAGAAACAACTTAAGATTGTGTGTCATGTGTCATGACACCTTCTAGATATATAAAAATTAATCAAGCCTTATCATAGTCGCTAAATGACCTTGAATAATTGAATAAATTTAACAGTCAGTCACAAGTCCAACTAAACAAGATGTTTAGGTTTATAATGTTAATGTTTATTTTATTTAAAACCCCTTATACATACATATGTATCCTACATGTCAATGAGGCTTTTTACTAAAAATCCTTTTGAATGAACTTTTTCATATTTGTCTACAATAAAAAATAGATTGATTAGCCGTCGTGGTACAGTAGTACATAGTTTTACTGTGTGTTGCGAAGGTCGTGGATTCGATCTCCACTAGGGCTGAATGTTTGTGTTGCAATTTTATTTTCTTGCTCTTGTAGAAAGAGCGTGGCATTGGGTTCCACTACTCAATATGCAATGTCTAGAAATTGTCATTGTCCTGTCATTGTTTGGTAGTTGCGTTTTATTTAGTAATGTCTTGAATCCTGGCAAAAAGTGAAGAACGGAGAAAGCCAACACTAACCAGTGTATTAACATTTCTTTGTGTGTAAAGAAAAAAATATTTATATAGAGTACGCTAATATTACAGTTGATGAAACTAAATCCCAATCACATTTGAACATTTTGTAATGACATAAATTCAAATGCAATAGATAGTATTTGTGCTATTCGTATTATATATTTTATTTTCCTGTTCTGGTAAGTAAAAATGCAGCGTTGGGTTCCGCCACTCCACACATGTCTCAGCTCATGAATTGAACGATTATTTTCGTTATAGATAGTCCATTTTTTGAGGAAAGCTATATTATGTTATAATAAATCACGTGTACCTGTGGTAAAAGTTATCTCGGCCGGCTGAATATGTCACATATCATATTTAACTTTTAGTTGTGTAGATATATTTGTCCATTTAGGCAAAGTAGGTAAAAGCTAATATTATTTATATGTATACATACAAAACAAGATAAGATATACATTACCAAGTGATTATAATATACACCGACTCGTCTCAAATTTGTTCACGACATGCCCCTTTAAACGACGCTTTTAATTAGCGTATGTGTGTTTACAAACTGTATCTCGACAACAGCTTTATTGGCTGATTAATTTATATACTACCTACATACATGGAGCATCAAGTAGTTGTTAACGTGGATTAATGGGCTAGAGATGTTCTTATGTTATTGAGGAAATACTTCTAGATTTAGCTTTTATTCAAATTGAAATTAATACAGTTTTACTGAAAACTAATAAAACAAAAGAATTGTGTCTAGATGTTACCGTAGATTATTTAACTCATTTTAATGTAAAACCAAAACAGTCTTTATAAAAGTATTGATTTTCGCGATTTTTACTCATTTTTATAGTAGAACATAGTTAAACCCAAACATTATTTACATCATAATTGATACACTCTCTCTTTATATATTGGCAAAATACGGTGCGATAAAGCGAATAAAATGGTGACTTAGCTAGGAACTCTCTGTATAATGCTACAATACATAATATATAGAGGTAGAGATAGAAAAATCCATACTTTATCAATTACTATTTGCCTCCCCCCAGATAGAGGCGCTGCGCCCTGACGCTCTGAAATATCAAATTTGCGCGCCGTCACATCATCCCTCATCTAATGAATATTTTATCGCTTCAGGGACGAAATCAAACGCGTATTGAAAATATTTACCGTTATTAACCCGCGATGGAACTTCTATTTGTGCAGCCATTTGCGATGTGTTGACGTCGCGCGCGTAGAGTCGGTTGTAGAGTTTGATTTGTGGTGAACAAAAAACATGATTTCTTTTATTTTTAGACTTTTTATCATATTGTTAGCGTTTAAAGAATCATTAATATTAAGGCCGTCGTAATGCAGCGGAACCGCCTATTATAGTTAGCTCAATGGTTGTGGGATCGATTATCGCACAGTGAATGATTAAATATAAATTATTTTCCGTTCTAGTAGACAAAATGTGGTAATGAGCCACTTAGCACACGACGTCTTAAAATAGAAGAAGACGTAGAAAACTGAGTATCTTAACACCGAGTTCCCAGTTCACGTAAAACTTTTAAAAAATATTATATTGAAACGAAAAAGTTCTATCTCACATAAATAAACATCGCTATGGAAGTGAACGTGACCTTACTAAAGTTGCACTAACGAAGCGTAGGGGCTCGAAATCTGAATAATTACTGATTATTATTGGCGCTGAGGGAGATGAGGGTGAGATAGAGACATTATAATTCGTTTATTTTCTCATCTTGACTCTAGTGGGTGCATATATTAGGAAAATTACACTAATAGACTCTATTAACTTCATTTATTATTTCTATTTTGATTTCGTTGCCTTGTTTAAGTTTGAAGATCTTCTCTATAAAATATGCCAATGTTAGAGAGTTTATTATTTATTTATTCGAAAAATAGAAATAACTTTATCCAAAGTAGATAACCAATGTAATGAACTAAACACATGTATGAACATATGTTGTATAAACGAATTACAATTTTTTTTAATCAGCTTCACACTGCATGCAATTAAATTTTATAATAAATACATACATTATAATAAATTACTGTAATTGGCAAATAAATAATTAATTGCAAATTTGCAAATAAATAATTTTATGTTCATTTGTTTAGACTCCACGCTTTATCCCAAGCGGTAGCCGGAGGGATCGGAGATCCAAACTCTACGGTCTCTCCATACCTTTCTCGCTTATTCTACTGTTCCTATGCTGTTTACGTGACCTTCCTCCACTATTATTAATGCTGTAATCTCGTAAGTCCACTAAAAGTCTCCTCTTGCCTCTCTTAACTCTTACTCTTGATTGTTTTTTTTTCATTCCACCCTCATTCTCTTGAAGTGCCGAAACAACAGTAATTATAAATGTTAATCATTTTCGAACACCACTTATCTCATTGCAAACGATCAAAGGATAGTTAAATTATGTCATTAAGGTATTTAATGATTCATTAATTGATTCATTAATTAATGAATCAAATTAATGATTCATTAATTGTATCAGAAAACGAGTTGAAAAATAAAACTCTGCTATCGCTATCAGTAGACAGCAGCAGCGGGCTCGCAAATTAAAACCGAGCAAACATGGACTTAGCCGTTCTATTTTAATTGGCTTTTATAAGCGAAAACGGATGATTAATGAGGGAGGCCACAAAAAAGTTGTATATAATATTGTATGAGTTTAAATTTTAGTACAAAGTACCTTTTATTGCGGTTGAACTTGAAAATATTTTGACATTTGATGTAAAAGTATATTTTTTTCAATTTAATTTTTTTATTCTTCTGAACTTAGCGAAGTGAGGATTAATGAAGGAGTTATTCCTCTTGTTTCTTTTTTGTAATTTGTGCTTTTTAACTTTTGCTCTGGAGCTTTTTAACTAATTAATACTATATATATTATACATTATATTTTTGTGATGGTTAATCTTTGAAACGCGTTAATATTATTTACGTTTAAATTTTTGGGTTTAAATAAAATCTTATACGTAATGTCAACTTCGTTATTTAGTTTATAGATTCTAATCCGTGCTAAGATAATTAATTAAATAAAAATTAAATTAAATCAGCTTTACGCTGTATCCCGCACACAACAGGGCAAGCAGAGTGAACATAGTGTTAAGTCACTCCGTTCTCCACTTTCCGCCAAATTTTAGAGGCATTGCCTGCTGGATGGTGGAACTCAACGCCGCGCATTGCCTCGACATCAGAACGACGGCATGCAAATATAAATTTAAATAAATATTTAATTTCCTCTAGTGGGGATCGAACCCACAACGAGGCGCGACTGGCCACAAATGGACCCATGATTTATGCTTAGATAATTTTATATTTTGCAGTAGCATATAAAGAAATTATTCTATACTTTGTAACATAAACTAATTAGTTCAATACGAAGCAAAAACTAAAGAAAAAGTCAACTAGCAATTACTTTATATAAAAATGTAGAAAATACAAAGAACATAGAAACGTAAGATAATTAAGTAGTCACAAAGCTAATCTGGACACAATCTTTATCTGAGACCGAGCTTATTTTGAAATTTCAAAACCTATTATTTATTATATTCAGATCTTCTTAATTTCAATGACAATGTTTATAGAATGAAGAATTTTATAAATAAAAATATATTTTAAAGAAAATATACAGTTTTGAGGTCAGTCTTGTCGCAGGGGCACAAAGTGTGACTGTAAAATCAACGTTTATTGTCGTTGGTTGTGGGTTCGATCCCCACTCGAGGAAGTGAAATATTTATTTACACTTAAATTTTCATTTCTTCGCTCTGGTTTCGAGGCAAATCGCGGCGTTAAGTTCCGCTATCCAACAAGCAATGCCTCCAAAACTCGGCGGAAAGTGGGGAACGGAGGGTATTAACGCTAGGTTCCCTCTGCCTATCCTGCTGTCTTCGGGATACAGCGTGAAGCCGATTTTTTTGATTTATATACAGTTTGAAATTTTGCCTATCTGTTTATCTTTGGATAAGGCACGAAATTAAATTACGCTATGTTAAAGGTGGCAAATAAAATAAATATATGGATAAAACTGTATAACTCGATACATAACCAATAATAGCATGGTAAGCAGAGAGGATGTCATGTCGGGAATTGTGATTCTTCGGTGCCGTTAATCATTTAGTGTCACAAGCAACGCTTATATGTGTAATCGTTAACTCCTCCAGAATTTGACAGAGTGTGGGATGGAAGTACAACGTTAGTTTAACTAACTTAACGTTAGGTTCCCACCTTCCATCTACCTAATCTGCTATATGCGACTAGGATATAACGTGCTAAATAGTATGTATAATTAAATAACTGTGGAATAGTATGTATACTCACGTCGGATTTGATCCTTACTTCGAAGCAAAAATAAAAAAAATCGGCGAAAAGAAATTGGAGGTTTTCCTCCAAATTTTTTTGGGGAACCGGGTGAATTAACTAGATTCCTCCTGCCTAGCATATTACTGAGATAACGTGAAGCTGATTTTTTCTTATATATACATAGTAGCACATCACACACACTTTTCGTTTTGTGTGAACTGCTCTATTGCATATTAGCGTAAAGTTTAAAAAGCGGCGAATCATAGATTGTAGAAATATTATGAAAAAAATCTTCAATACAATATTATTTCTATCATTTTTAATTACTTCATAATTAAAAACGTGAATATAAAAGCTGCAATTATTCGAGTTCAAACGAATGAAAGCGATTGTTAGAATTTATACGTTATAACAATATCTCGTTTATAGTTTTTGTAATAATTTAAAAAATCGATTTTAAATATATTTTTTGCTAAAAAAATAAATAAATTTATATGATCACTGATTTTCACACTTATAATAGATACTTAACTTTAAACAAATAATTATCGTCCCTCAAAAGCGACTCTCTCTATATGAAGCAGTATTCACATTTCACAGCGACGGTTGGTTGCAATCAGCTTTGTATCTATATGTACATTACACTCGTACATACCTCCACTTCATTATTGCACAAAAACGCAAGTTGGCTCGTCCCCTGACCGACACAAAGGTACTTTAATGAACTAACTTCCGCATCCTCTCGTGCGGAAGACGCTACGTTTGTTTTGATTTCATGTGATAGTGTTGAATGTTTCTCTGTAGGCTCACTTTTAATTAACTTGAAATAGAAAACTCAATATTAAGGCACACCATTTCCACTTTCCGTGAAATTTGCGAGGTACTGAGTGTTGAGTGGTAGCATTATTCGCTGCGCTTTGTTATCATAGTAAGAAAGAAATAATTTCTTCTCCTGAGTGGGAATCGAACCTATCGCGTTTAGAGCCACACACTTTACGGCGGCATTGCGGACTCTAATATTTTATTTTTTTTATTAGAAATTAAAAGCATTCAACGAGACATAATAAACAAATATAAAATGAATATGAGAAATACAACTGTTTATTTGAAGATCCATCTAGAAAATCTCTCCTAGATCGAAGCCGAGTAGGCCCCGACGCCACTGAGGCCACTGAGGACAAATATCGTGATTATCCTTTCAGGTTATTGCTTAAAGGCAACAAAACACTTGATCTCTGTAGCAGAAAACAACCAGGTATTAACAAGCATCCGCCTCTCTCCTTTGTATCACTATAGCATTGGTTATGCTTATAATCCAGTGCGAGTTCAAAGATTATGAATTATGTTTCAGAACATATTTTTGAGAGCAGTCATGGTGCAGGGACACAAGTGAGCATCGTAAAGTTACGTCGTCCAGCAAACAGTCTCTTAAAAATTACGCTATAATTGGGGAGCTGAGCGAAAAAGAATTTAAGAACTTTTAGAATATTTCTCTCCTACACTACTCAAGGTCTTACATTTTTAACATTCAACCCTTCGTAGGGTTACTCGCGGCTTCGTCTGCACACCCCATACAATACTTTTATTGTGTCGGATTTGCCAACAGATGTATCTGTATCAACATTTAATCACAAAACAAAAAATTATATACATTAAATTAGAAAAGAAAAGATGAATAGCACCAAGAGTTTTTCTAGTTACAGTATATTCAGTGGTAGTGGCCCTTATGTGGCATAATGTCTAAGCATAATTAAAACGACGCTTTGTGCGTCCAGAACTTCCTGTTCTCTCTTATAGTGTAGGTTCTAAATCCTGTAATTACAAGTAGGCAGTTACCTCTCTATGGGCCTTGAGTTATTGCGAAGATGAGATTTCTACGTAGATGCCTCTATATATAACAAGCTCTTGTTACTTTTACCTGTATCTATATATTTTTCAATCAGTTAATTTAACAAAAAAACCTTTATCTGACGTCTGAGGCCGGTGGGGCAGTGGATCAGAGACATTCACAATGTTTCCTATTTTGACCTTTTGCTGACGACGCATTCGGAACAGCATCAGGTCGTCGTGAATGCCCTTTGGGGTCTTTAAATCAATGGTTGGTACGGATTACGGAGTACGGTACGGAATAAGAACAAATAGAAGTCATATTTATACAAATTTTGAATACGATTTAAGAATGCGTGCGTTGATGTGTGTGTGTGTGCGTGTGTGTGTGTATGCATGTGTATGGGTGTGTAAACATGTCTCATGTCAAAGTCATGGAAAGCATCATAAATAGCCAGCTATTGGTTTATCTGGAGGGTCATCGATTGATCAATGACCGTCAATACTCGTATAGCTTCTGCCATGGTCGATTAACCGGTCTTTTGGTTTACCTACCGCTAGTCTGCGGCTGTTGATAGTAATTGAAAGAGGCTGGCAGTTAATTTGGACATGGAAAAGTCCTTCGATCGAGTGTGGTACGTGGCGCTTCTTGCAAACCGTTCATCTTACGCGCTTCGCCTTTAAATGATTCTGCATATCAATGACAGGACATTCTAACGTACATTGATATGTAGATGATAACATAGTGGATGCTGTTAACTCAGGCCGTGCAAGTCTTTTTAGAGAAACGTCGACAAGTGCTTAAATATTTTAGTTGGACATGAACAAACTAAACAACGACGAAGTGAATACTGCATTATCGCATATGCTTCGTTGGTTTGATATTAGCAATTTAAAGTTACATGATAAAAAGACTAAATATTTTTTTAAATATTTTTAGAGCCTTATACGACTCTTAGGAAAGAAAAATACTTACGCTTACTCTACCCTTTACTTCGTGAATCACTTATAAAATTATCCTTTTACGTTTTATTGTTTGTCGCCAATAGACGGACATACAGACGCGGCTGAGATTTTGTTTATATTCTTGATAGATATAGTATGTTATTTATAATATTAACAAATATATTATAGATAATTCTAATACAGGCAGTTGTGGCGGAGCGGCAAAATGTTTAATATAAACGCGACGGGTTGTGTGTTTGTTTCCAATTCGGGCTCTGGAAAAAAAACACAAATCACCACTTTTCGTTATGTCTTTAAAATAAAACAGAAAGTGAGAAACAGAGTGTCTTATCACTACTTTTCCCAGTGAACCCTGCCATGTGTGGAATAACGCCTGAATCTATAAAGACATTCTATTCATACAGTGCTACTATGAAGTCGTAAAGGTAAATGTACTTTGAGTGTAAGAAACGTGCATGACATTTCATTTTAGTTGAAATTTTAACTAACTTTAGAATGTCCTTCTCATTAGGAGTAATTTCTTTTACGAGTGCACAGAACTGAGTAAGAATTTTTATAGTCAAGTGTAAAATTAAATTAAATCACCAAATTCTAGACTCCTTCAAATAAAGTAATTTAAAGTAAGCGTCTTTTCGTGTTAAGATAAATACGTTTGAAATACAAAATATTCATCACTGACTTATGAATATTTTTACCAAAATAAAATCTTGGGTAGTTTCTAAATGTTTAATCAAGAATTTGCTAAAAAGGGGAAGTTTCCCAGGTTGATACGGCATGGGTATCTTCAAAAACCACATCTATATCGGCGGATATAGATGTGGTTTTTGAAGATTCTCATTCTTCATCTGTGAAGGTCATTCCTCTACCATGTCGTTTCCAAAAAAGAAAAAGCCCTGTTTTTTAATGTAACCTAATGTAAATTAACATAACGTTACCCGTAAACCTTCGTATTGGGGTGAAGTGAGTTTCTCTCCAGGGTAACAAGCCGACCTTTTGCATAGGGTAGTGTAGCCCGATGGTAGGCAATCCACAATCGACGGCTCCAAGTATCTATTATACGCATAGTAGCTACACCTCGGTAAACAATGTCGGCCCGTGGACTAAATCTGGCGAGGGGAACCTGAATGCTCCAGCAGATGGGCTGTATCGTCTTTTCTCCGTGGTTTTAGATATTTATGATATACCTATGAATAATTTATATTGTCGAGTTTATGGTTTTTTGTCTCTCGAACTCGAGAAATCGCGTAATTATTGACAAAACACTACGTTTTGTCTTCTAAGATAATTTCAAACTTGCTTCATATCTAGATTGCACTGCAAGCATCTTGCCTCGTAAAACAAATAAATATGTATAAGAAGACGTAAAATTTACTTTCATCTATAAATGAACAGAAAGTGGAGTATGAACCTCATTATAAATTCTCATAAACTGCTAGAAACAAGTAAAAAAGTAAAAAATATTTTCACTACAAAGTTATTTAAAGTCTCTCTTCTTTATGAACAAAGCACATTTACAGTACATTCGCAAGTGTCATCAAATATTTCGTATGTACTTTAAAAGTACAGAAAACTGAAAAAAAATAAAAGAAGTTAATAATAAAAAGAATTGCTCAAATATTTTTTTTGAAAAAAAAACGGCTTTTAAAGTTCCGTCGAGAGCATCTTAAAACCAAATTTTCAAAGTTTTCGTCCGCCGAGAACGGGTCGCCCCGAGTGACTCAAGTTTTTACCAGTACTTCACTCGGTCGGGTTTAAAGGAACGGCTTACAGTTAGGTTAGGAGATTAAGCGATTTCTGTTTTACTTAAATCGATGCATTATATCTCAATAATAGTCTTCACTTACTTCTTTTGGAACAAAAATATGTATTAAAGGTATTATAATCTTTATTGAGTAATAAATAATAATAATGAATGAAAAGTTGAGACCGCTGTAGTGCAGTGGAACAGCATTTGACACAGAGGAATGATTGTATTTTGCTTTTCACTTTTTCAAAGTAATAAATGTCAAGTGACATTTATTAACGAATGTTCTTTAAATATCGATAAAGAAGTTTTGATAATTATTTCTTGCTATTAACAATTTGGTCACCCAACAAGGTATTGGAAAAGTTGTTAACAGAAAGCTTCATTTATTAGTCAATCAAAAGATTACCAGAACTTGTTAAATGTCACAGTTTTCTCAGTTTTAACTGATACTTCACATTCTAATAAAAAAAAATCTCGATATGATCTTAAGTTTCCGAGCAATTCGTAAGTTACAAAAAAACTAACGAATTTTAGCACACGTGCATTGAAGCCTAAATAGATATTAAACGTATATTATCCTATTTCTATAATATCACCTAGGGTCAAACCAGAGTAGCTGACCCGAGACCCGAGGCTTTCTAAAGATTTAATTAATAAAAAAAAGAGAATATGTTTTTAATATACGTTCTTCAGGCGCCCACAACACTTTTGAATCATAATTTTACGTTTCAATAGAGTTATGGGTACATGTAGAATAGCGGATTTTTGTCAATTGTGTTGTTTATGGAAAGGACAAGGCAAACGAGCGCACGGGTCACCTGATGGCAAATGCCACGCTCAACCCCTTGCAACACCAGAGGAGCTACAGGTGTGTTGTTTCAGGTGGTGACGATGATATTTAAGTTTGTAACATACTGTTGAGGGCTGGGCTGATTCGAGTAGAACGAAGAAACTAGGGAATATTTTAAGTTAATACAGAAATAGCTAGAAAAAAATTAAGTGTCCCGACTCCACGCTCTCCGCACACACCGCTATCGATAATAACAACCACATCTCAAGTATATGTCAAAGACGTTCCAAAACGACAATTAAACAACGAATGGAAACCTGTAGCGTTTATCTCCAAGGTTCGAAAGCCCTCTAAGGAAGCCCAACAAGAGCAATTCAACAGTATGTATTGCAATGCTGATATTTTTATATATAAAAAGAGTATTCAGCATATTACATGACGTACCTCACGAAATTGAAGTCTAAGTGCTCCTCTACACTATCTGATGTACTTTAAATGACAAATATCAATTTTACTAACTCCATTAATTTCGTCTTTGCGTTAATATTCCCGTTTTATTATTATTCAATTTATTTTCGCTATTTTTCAATAATAATACAAATTTTAACACGCAATGTCACCAGATTTTGGCAGAAAGTGTGGAACGGAGTGTCTTAACACTAGGTTCCCTCTGCCTACCCTACTATGTGAGGGATACAGAGTGAAGCTGATTTATTTATTTTGTGTAATGTACATATCTACACATATATTTTCTTGGTATTCATCTGAAACGTATATGTATACCAAGAAAAGTAATAAATTTCGAATTGAAACTTTTATTACGTAAAAGGCTCCTATTTGTGATATCTTTATATTAAAGTGAGGTAATAACGCGTCACAGTCGCACTTGACACATCCTGTCACTCTGACGAGACACTCAACTGACACTCGTCCTCCCCTCCGATACAAAAAACTCAGTACAGGTACTCGTATATAGTTCCTTGAACGTTTTTAATAGATAAAAATCAGTAAATAGGTGACAAAATCGATGCTTTTTCTAATAGTAGGTACATATGCAGTAGAAACAGATTGATAAAATGTTCAGTATTTTTTTGTAAATGCCAAACAACTACTTCTGGGGTAATTATGAAAAAATAACTATATAAGATATACATACAAGTAACCAAAGACCCGACAATTATATCATTTTACATATTAAAAAAGTACATATAATTATCCGCGCAATCTATACCTACAGGGTGCTACCCGTTGCTGGTTTCCTCAAGTTAGAACTTACGGTATAAATGATGAAAAATTCTAAAATTATTTTGCAAAAAATGGTAATTTGTATCACAAAAATTAAAGTGAAATAATTAATTGTACAAAAGATAAATACTCACATACAAAAATGAATGTAAGAAGTGGAATACGTAACCCATATTTCATGTACATCATTTATTATGCGAGTGCTTACTTCATACAGAATGCAGTTGAAATATTAAAAAACACGTTAAAATGAATATTTATTAAGTGGAAATTCAAATATAAACTACTTCTCATCAAAATTGAGTTTTAATAAGAAATATGCTACGTTTAAATTTTTATATTTTTTTAAAACTTGAAAACTTTATTAGAGTTGTATTGTCGAATTTGAACCCGTAGTCCGTATTGTTATTATATTTCTTGAGTTACTTTTCATATTTTTTAACACTCTTTTATTAGATCGATTGGAACTACAAAATATATGAAACTGGAACTAGTTGGTTATCCGTAGTTTAGGTAACTTTTGATGGCACCACAATCTACGCAGTGGAACTCTTCAGAGGATACTAGTAAGCCACTCGAGCTTTATCTTATAATATAATCTATTCTAGTACAGATATATTTTTATACTATTATTTTTGTTATTAGCACTTTGCTTATTTAATTTCATATTTACCGCAACTCTTAGAGCTTCCTCGTAAATATCTAATAAGAAATTATGTGCTTCATTGTTCATCGTCAAATAGTTTACCAGTTCATTAAAGCTAGTGCATCAGATCCAAGAAGAACCAGCGCGGCCCGTCAATCTCTGCGGGCCTTTTTTTTATATAAATTATTTTCAAATTCGCACCTATAAGTCATTGATAGAGCGAGCATTTCATAGTCCATTGAGAAGATAAATTTATAAAATCATTAATTTGGTTTATCAACATACAATCGTTTTTTTACGGCTTTTTAAAATTATAATATAAAGCATTCTCGGCTGTTTCTCAGGAATCCTATTGTAAAAACGTACACATTGTCCCATAAACGAATTAAGGATTCGACGCAATCGAGTTACAGGTGCGCTAAGTTTATTCTTATTGCTAGTATTAATATTATGTACCTCGGCGATTTTGGTAGAACTATTTATATATTTTCTTAACTTACATAAAAAAATCCATAAAGTATTGATATGCAAATATCAATAGTTATATATTAATCTCTTAAGGAAACTCTAGGGCCTAAGATGTTGATTGTGGCAATAGCTCGCTTTTTCAAGACAAACATTACAGCTAAACTATTGACTGCATTACAGCTAAAGGACATAATATGAAAGTAGCTAAAATAAACAAAGTGATGCGTTTCCACCTTTGCTAAAAATATATTTTTTTTTATAGCGTAAGCTGCTGAACTGAGTCTATTCACCAATCCATTAATATCAGGCACTGAGACTGTATTTTGGAGTCAATATTGAAACCGAGAAATATACAATTAACAGAATCAACAGGATCCATGGCTTCACCATTTAAGAGTACATCGGTTTTAACATCTCATTGTGACATGTTTCTTTTTTTGTAATTGCGGATATGGTACCGTGTTTTAGTGCAATTTTATCTTTATCTCGAATTGGGAGGAAGCAACCTAAATAAGCCCCATATTGGATACAAATTATAAGACAAATAGTATGTTATTAAAGCTTTTTTGTATTTTTATGTGTATTTTTTTATATTCTATTTTTGTTAAATTGATCTATTTATAGGATTTTTATTAAAATAAGTTTATTGGATTATTTGTTTTTTTTTTGGTACGTTACATGTTAAGTAAGTTAAAATTTGGATTTCAATAAAAAAAATAGAAAGAAACAAAAAGAGGAAGATTAATGCTGTGGAGACGCGATCTCTTCGTAAGATATACGAAGTGAGCTTAGCTGGCTGGATCCGCAATGAAGAAATACACAGAATGAAGAGATACAAAGTGGTTGATGAATAGACCGATGTAGAACGACTTTTTGGCACAAGTGAAAAGTCAAAATGTCTTGACTAGTACAGACACTGCTCAGGATGCTTGACATTCAGACATTGTTTTAAATGTCGGTAAATTAACTTAACAGGGTTTTTGCACCAGCTTATAGAAATAGAAAGAAATAGAAACAAACATAGAAATTATTTTTTTGGAAATACATGTTCCTCCATATATCAAAATGTCGCCGTGACTGTTGACGTTAGAAGGAAAAGTGTGGTTTCTTTATGTATTTACAGAAACTTTTTAGTATGTGAACTCTAGTTCTAAATCGTTATATTTTAATATATTTTTTTTTATATTTTCATTACACTTAAAGCTTTTCTTTGTATTTTTAATCTTATAATTTATCTCCTTCAAAGTAATTACTGTGAAACAATTTAAATTTTATTTGTAATAGCATTAACAAAATAAAGCACAAAATTAATAACATGGTATATTATTAAAATAAATTCCATAGTTTCAATGAAGGGTCTATAATAGTTTGTGCGAAGTTCTTCTAAATTGGATTTAAAATAAACAGGGAGGGTCGTTCGGTGTCGGCCCGTGTCGGTCCGTGTCGGTCGGTGTCGGCCAGTGTCGGCCGGTGTGATACACGTTTGAAAGCTGGCCAGGTGCAAGCCAGCGTTGGCGACCTAACTTTTCTATCTTCTGTTTCTATTATACCTGTACTCATAGATGTGTTTTTTTCTGTATTAATAACAAAAACCAAGAGAACAGAAAAATAATACTATATTTTTTTATTATTATGAGGCCATTGTGGCGCAGTGTCGACATATACATGAATTCAGCTCGTAAGGTCAAAGCGACAAACTTCTTCTTGACTCCAGGGCAGGGCATATTGTAAGTTAAGTACTTGTTTCTAATAGGTACGTAACCTACAATTTCTTTCACCTGCATTTTCAAAGTTACTTTAATTTTAATATAATTTCTCCATACTGTCCTGTTTCCGCAGTTGCGCCGTTAAATCTGCATACTTTGATAAATTCATTACAGCTAATGGTCATTTACGTTCATTAACAAGAATTATATCATTTTCCATACATATAACTTTCCCTTATATGAAATTTTATTTATTTAAAATAACAAGAATTTCATGCATAAAATAGACAAAAAAGAATATTTTAAATCATATTCACGCTATTTACAGCAAAGTAGGCAGAGGGAACCTAGCGTCAAGACACTCCGTTCTCCACTCTCCCCTGAGTTCTGGAGACATTGCTTGTTGAGTGGCGGAACTCAACGTCGTGATTTGCCTTGATAATTAGATTATTTTCATTTCCTAGTAGTTCAGCTCCTCGCGTAACGTAATAATTGGACCGAAGTGGATAGCAGGTGTCGTAACACTAGATTCCCTCTGCCTACCTTGTTAAGCGGGAAAAAGCGTGAAACTACAAGAAAAACACAGAAAAATTTATGCAAATCTTGTATTTATTTAGTAAAAAAATGAAACAAAAGAGCAGGAGCCACGGTAAGTAAAATCTGCACAAGTGAGATCACGCACGGAGGCCGATAAACTTGGAGGCTTTTTGTAAACGGCGCCTGCGAAGAATTAATCTCCGGGATGTGTGTCCATTGCCCATTGTACTATACTTTAAGACGTTTATACGTTATTTGCTTTACGTTACTGACTGTATATTTTGTAACATACTTAATTAGAAAACGTATAAACAATTGAATTTGATTTTTTATATTTTTATACACAGCGACATCTGTAGACGCGACAGCGGTTCTATTTCCATGAATTATGTTCATTTCTTTACTCTGGTAATAAGACAAATCGAAGGTATTGAGTTCTGCGGTTTTGATACTACGCTTCCTCTGTCTGATATCTGGGATACAGCGTGAAGGTAACAAAAAATTACAGTGTTCGTATGTAATCAGTTGTCGCCGCCTATAGGCCCAGTGTCACAAGTATATGAAATATCAAAAAAATAATCCTATAACATCACGTTGTCAATTGGAAACAGTGCTGAAGATGAATTAATCTGTAATAGTCATAACTCGGTACGTGCTCGGTAGCAGTCAGATGGCGCCAAGAGGTGCGAGGAGGTGCAAGGAGGCGCGTGGAGGCGCGGTCACGTCGTGACTCGACTCACCTCTGAAAGGATCTTACTCAGTCTTACATATTAGGCGAGTCAAGTTTTATCTATGTGAGCAATTTGTATAGATTTTCGCTCTGATAAGTATTCAATTCTCAACATGTAATATCTTCTATTCAGGCGGAAAGAGAAGGGGGAAGTGATTTTAAGTAAATCTCAAAATAAAAATTATAATAAATTTGTTATTTTCAAAAAAGAAATATATAATTATTTGTATGAAAGTAGTACATTTTTTTATAATTATGATGCACTCACAGTAATTTCTAAACTTACATATGTATTACAAAGCACAAGGCACAAAGCACAGAGCGAGCGTAATTGAGATCCGGATCTCAAACGTGAAGCGATCATCAATATTTATTCATCGTTCGTTGATTTCGTTTTAAATTATTTTCACGTGATTTTAACCCAAAACCAAATAAACCGACAACGTTAATTATATTAAATGGTTAAATTGCAAAATAACTTCTACAGAGCGCTCCACAAATATTTTTGGTAAAAGGAGAAAAAACTGTATTATTACAGACAATTTCCAGAAGTCTCACAAATTTCAGATCGCGTACTTCACAATAGCTATTCACTTGAATAAATATTAGGAAATAATACATAAAATGTTAAAATAATATATGTAATATAGCACGCACAGCTCACAAACACGCTGGAACGTGTTTCGCGACAATAACACGCGTACTTTCTTCGGAGAAAATTATTAAATCACAGTCGAATGAGCTCACAGCTTCACGTAATTGCTGGAAAGTCGCTCCGAAGCGTCTCCTTTTAATATATTCTTTGAAATGTGTCAAATACATCCATTGATACAAACGTAAATAGGCTTTGTTATTTTTAAAACGTTTCTTTGCGAAGTATAGGTATGTTCTATGTCTGTAACATACACAAATATTCGCTTTGATTCAACGCTTTAACATGAATTGAAAAAAAAAACAAAGTAAATATTACTTTATATGGTCAATAAAAACAAAAGTTTCCTTTTTTGAAAATGTATTGGTTTTCTGACGATATATCTCTTTTTGTGTATTAGGTTATATAAATATAATTTAAATTTTACTTACGTTGGGATTTTTTACTATTAATATACCTAATATTAACGTAAATATTGTAAAACTCTTAGAGATTTCTGTAGCACTCAATAATATAATTAAAAAAAAATCAACCTAGTGTTGACTAGATACTGAGCTCTCTTCGTTCCCAAATATGGCATATTGAATTTCAGGACACAACACCTCACTTCGTCCCTAAAGTAATGCACATATTTTCTTTTTTTCTATTCTGTAGACACACTGAAAGAGAAATCACATTAGTAGTTTCTGAGATTAGCGGTTTCAACCAAACAAGCCAAAGATACTTTCGTGAATATCTATTTATCTAGTTATTTCAATCAGAATCTGTGGATGTTAATTTGACTCCAGTAAAGAGTTATATTTTTTTCACTTTCTATTGCTAGACAGACTGACAGTGGCAATTCCGCCACTATCTGTCTCCAAAATGAAGCAGATTGTAGGAAACAGATTGTCCCAAGACTAGGTTCCCTCTGTATAGCCTGCTATGCAGGGTAAAGCGAAGCCGCTATAATACATACAAAACATTACCTCTATTATAACAATTCTAACTAAAGTAAAGTAAGGCAACAGTAATCCATTCCAATTCACATGCACGTCGTCCCCCAAGTTCCCACACGGTGCGACCGCATACGGCGCGTGATCGAATTTTCACCGGCATCAACTTCTCTACTAAATATATAGTATATTTTTGAATTCAGTATTAGAAGATTTATCGTTTTGTTTGTTTTCACTTTGAAAAAGCAAATTTTTGTAATTTAATTTGGATGATAGAACAAAAGTAACATAAAATTATGCTGAATGTTATAATTTCGTATATTGTTTGGATTGAACAAGCTTAGGTATTTTTACTTCAAATTCAGACCACTATTTATAAATCACCTCCACCTTAAAAATCCGTCAAATTACCGAAGAAGCTAACATCAGACACATCTATTCTCATTTTCTCCAGGTAACAAGTCAATCCACGGCGTTAAGTTCCGCCACTCACCACAGTATTTATCTCGAAAATTTGACTGTGTTTGGAGGACAGAATGTCTTAACACTACGTTCTCTCTGCCTGCCTTGTTATATGTGGTGCCAAGTGAAGCTATTAAAAAAACCTCTCGATATAACGCGCCAGAGGTTTGACGCATACAGGTCAAAAGTCATTTTTAAACTTTGCAAATATCTTTAAACTGGGGCGATATGAAGTATTCAAGTTTTCCTATTAAGTGCCGTTTACGCATGCTACGGAACTAAATTGGATTTTTTATGCCAAATTTTATATTTTACTATACTATGCTGTATTATTTTATTATTTTTTATTCTATTTTTATATGCGTTTTTAGAGTTTCGTACTTTTAAGGAACCCTTATAAGATCACTTAGTTGTCCGTCTGTCTGTCTGTCAAGGCCTTTTATCTCAGGAACGCTAGGAGATATCGAATTGAAATTCAAACGAATCGAATCCAACGCTGTGTGAAATCGAACCCACAAGTAACCCAGATCGGTAATGTCACAGGAACTGAAGTGCAACATGTTGTGGGTTTGATTCCTTCTCGAGAAAATGAAATATTTAATCAATACTCTTCACGCAATGCTGCCAGAATTCGGCAGAAAGTAGGATACAGGACCGACTTAATGTGAACGGAATGTTTTAAAACTAGGTTCCTTTTTCCTTCTGCTTGCGTTGCTGTTTGCGGAATATAGCGTGGAGGCCCGACGTGGCACATGGGCAAACTGCGACTGTAAACGCGACGAGTTGTAGTTTCGATCTCCAGTCGAGGAAATGAAATATTTATTTAAATGTATATTTCCAATTCTTCGCTCTGGTGTCGAGGCAAAGCGCAAAGAAGAGTCAAAGCGCGGCGTAGAGTTGCGTCACTCAACGGGGAACGGAGTGTCTTAACACTAGATTCGCTCTGTGTACACTGCTGTGTGCGGGATACAACGTGAAGCTGATTTAATTTGAAAATAAAGTAGCTCATGTACAGAGACAACATTTTCACTCGAATCACAATGGTGTCCTTGCTATATTTTATATTTTCCATATATATTTTTTATACCTGTGGCACATCACGTACTTATACCCGTATGTTGTGGAATAAGTAAAGTGTATAAAAGTTTTATTGGCTTTTATAAGAAATAATTTTATATATCGAAGCTTATTTCATAACTAGAAATCGATAGCAGAAATAGGTCAACTATACCTACATATGTACGTACATAATTGATAGTATATATTTTATAGAATTTTGAAGATTTTTTTAAATTTGTTACTGTCCGCAATTCTGTTTACGTGGTCATTGAGGTGTTGAACGCCGTGGGTGTGGTTTTGGTTCCCCTTAATTTTTTTTCAATATTCCGCTATAGTAAATGAAGCGCGTCATTGGTTTTCGCCGATCAACATGCAACACATAGCGTTCTTACACTAAGTTCTCTCTTTGTTTACCACGCTATGCGAGAAAAAGCGTAAAGCAGTTTTAGTGCTATACATTACAAAGATTAAGCATGGTGTTGAGTTCCGCCACTCAACACGCAATCGAGTATTAGGTTTTTTTTCGACATGGCTATACTGACCTGGGATGGTCTTAACAGCGTCACCGAGCGGGGAAGGGAGAAAGTAGCTCGCCCCTGAAAAAATGTGCAAGCTTTACAGCAGCGTAGGCAGAGGGAACGTAGTGTAAGACACTCCGTTCCCCATTTTCTGCCGAATTCAGGAGGCATTCCGTGCTGAGTGGCGGAACTCAACGTTGCGCTTTGCCTCGACCCCAGAGCGAAGAAATGAAAACATGTAAATAAATATTTCACTTCCTCGAGTTGGGATCGAACCCACAACCAGTCGATTTTACAGTGACACTTTGTGCCTCTGCGCCACGATCGGCCTCAAAAAAAAATTGCCTTTTATATAGCAAAAAACGCGTATTTTTGTAACAGTATGTACCACGGATATAAGTTAAAAATAAATAAATAAATAAAATAAAATATGCATGGCAATACACATAAATAACATAGTTAATTATGTATAATACAAACTATATATTTTTGATACCATATTAATCGAGACGAGTTCGTGTATTGTCGTCCCGAATGTCGCGACCGTCTTTCCGTATATATAGGTGGTGGTGATGCTGGAAGGCAGCGGTCGAGTCGAACTCTAAAGTACTACGGTACTAATAAATATGATGCACATAAAGACTCGTACCAAATGTATAATGAATATAATATGATAATTCGAAGTCTATGATGGCACGATCTTTTAGGATCGAATTCCTTATAAAGGCATTATATGTGTAGGAGCGACACATATTATGGATTAAAGTTATCTTTGACCAATGTTATAATATTGAATGTTGCTTGACGTCGCGGAAGCTGACGTGATGGGCTTATGCGAACTGTTGCAGTGACATTAACTATGTCTTGGCTGATGCCGTCTCGCAGTACGCTCGCGGTACGTAAGCTGTGTTTGTATGCCGTTAGCCATTGATATATTAATATACCATTTCTACGACTTGGTATACGACTAGTAGGTGTGTGGTGCTATTTTATGTCCCAGCTCCGGTGTATGTAGTAGTGTCCGCCCGTCTCATGCGGGTGTGTGGTGCTATTTTATGTCCTGGAACTCTGGTGTATGTAGTAGTGTCCGCCTACGGTTCGAGACACGACTGTGGGGTGTGTGCCGTGCGTTTATTTAACATATCGGCCGCCTTGCGGCAGTGTGTTCGTTCCTACGACTTATATTGATCTCACAAATCAATCAACATCACGAATCACAATTCTAATATAATAATCTTAATATAAACAAGCGTAACAAGTACCTTCAGACTGATCACACACAAACGTCCCGGAGAGTTCAATAAGACTGTTGCAGTCGCAGTCTGGTAGGAATTCACGGTGTAGGGCGGGGAGGTGCCCGTACTCTTTCTTCCTTTTATTATAACTAGTTCGTAGTTATAGTGGAGAGGAAGATAGGACGCGCTCTTGGCTTTTCTTCGGACGAGCTTCGAGTTATGACAATGTCATATTGTCGAGTTTCCAGTTATCTAAATAACTGACACAAGAACAACTTCTGATGGCAAATATGTTATTAAAGCGATACCTTCTTTCTAATGGCATAATATAAAATTCTTAACACTGTTACCTCTGAATCTCTAAAAGATTTTGGGTTCTTCACGATCACAACTATAGACGGTTCTAACCACTAGACACATCACGAGCCAAGGGATTATTTATTAAATAATATTCTCAAAGGAGTTTGAGATAACAGTTACATTTTGTACAATTATCTCAAACTCCTTTGAGAATATTATTTAACTTGAAAAACTAACATAGCACTTGTTCTCTTTCTCAGGAAAGAAAAAATATATAAGCTACTTTTTATTTATTATTTATTTTGTTCAAAGCTGCCTCAGTGGTATTTGAAAAATTACAACCATTTTTTTTCTCAACTAAAAGTTTAAAAATTGTCGTAATTTCTAGGTTATTGCATGATATATGAACCATTCTAACTGAAACAGGAAAAAATAAGACCATATACCTTGAATTGGCTCCCTGTGATCCTTACGCGTTTATTTAAAAATGCATGAAATTTAACCCAAAATCAAAGACTTCTCGGAACTCAACGGCTGGCTCTCATATATCAGCGATGACAAGTGACACGTGTACACGTTATTGCTGCCACAGCTAAAAAAAAAACTACCAAAATTTATTTATTGTTGCCTCTGTTCTGCCCCCCTCTCCCCTACGAGTAATACTAGTTCAGGGAAAAAATCGGAAAACTATACAATTGTGGTCAAATCCTAAAAAATAAAAGCCTTAAAGAAAAAACGCGTATTTCGGCACTATAAAGGGAATCAAAGTTAATAGGGTAATTCCAGTTGACCGAGAATTATTAAATTTGGCGGCTAGCATCTTCAGGTAGTACTAGTTCCGGAAAAATCTAATAATAGCCTTAAAAAGGGGGAAAAATTTGGTATTAAAGCTGCTAATTCAAGTGAAGTATCAGATGAAAGGGCTCTGGCATAATCTCCTCCTTTACTTCCAAGAATAAAGTAAAAAAATATATTTAAAAATACAAGTAAATACTACAGTAATACATTAATAATTTAACTATACGTACATTTTCAGGCGAAAGTTTTATTAAACAATGAATATTTATAACGAATCAGAAACCGTTAATGACTGCGCAAAGTTAGCGAAATATATTTATTTGTGTTTCCACGTAACTTTCATTGGTGAAGCTGAAAGTCTTGGAGGTTCTGTCGAATGATTTTAAGTCGTATTAGGTGGAGTTAGCGGCGTTCGCCTTGCGGTACACCGCTCTGGCAGGCTGTCAGGTAGGTACCGGCACGAGGCCCACGGGTGCCATAAATAAATAGTTGTAGGTTAAAAGTTTCTAGAACTCTTCCCTTCGCCGCCAATTTTTCCTCTACTCCGAGTTATTTTCTTTTTCAATAGTTGTGAACGTGTGTAGCTTCGAATTTCCAAAGTTGCACTGAATTTATCCTGTCTTTTCGTTTAAATTCCTTTTCTAAATCCGTACATTTATGTTTTGTTGCTTTGAAAATTTTATACGGTTATATAGTATGTAAGCTGTAACTTGGGATTTGGCCTGTCTTCTTTCGAGAATACATGCAATTACGCTGAGCTATTTGTAACATTCATTTAGAAGCTTCCGAAAGATTTTAGAAACAAATATTTTTTTTTCATTTGTTTCAAGAAAAGTAATCCGAGAATCGTTTTCTTTTTTAAGAACAAATTAAAGATTAGTAACACCAAATACAATCGACATAATTCATTAAAATAATAAATTATATTTTCCAATTGTTATTGTCAGCTTCACGCTGTATCCCGCACACAGCAGGATAGGCAGAGGGAACCTTGAGTTAAGACACTCCTTTCCCCATTTTCTGTCGAATTCTGGAGATATTGCGTGTTGAGTGGCAGAACTTAACGCCGCGTTTAGTCTCGACACCAGAGCGAAGAAATGGAAATATAAATTTAACTAAATATTTAAAATATCCTCGAGTGACGATCGAACCCACAACCAGTCGGTTTTACAGTCATACATTGTGCCGCTGCGCCACGACTCGTCTCAAATTTGATTAGTTATTGTAATTTTATTATTAAATTATATTCCTTTATCTATCTAGAGTAGACCTCTAAAGTAGGCGGAGATATAGTGTAAAGACACTCCACCAACAATAAACGAACAATAAACTAACTTAATATTTAATATTTCAATTAATTATTTGTTATAATGGCGGAACGAATTTTTAATATTATGATATCAAATCATTTAAATCTCTTTTAGTTTTGTATAATATTTACTCGCACAATAAACATGTGAGGTAGTGTGACTGTTAAGTCGATTTATTGTGAGTTCGATCCCCACCTGAGGAAATTAAATATTTTTTTAAAATGTATATGTTCATTTCTTCGCTCTGGTGTTGAGGCAAAGCGCTGCGTTGAGTTCCGTCATTTTACACGCAATGCCTCCAAAATGTAGTACAGTATTGCAATGATTTCTTGTCCTTCTCTCCAATCATTGTTTGGATTTCGCTCAGGTCATTCAAAAAACAAACGACAATTCATTAAGAAATATTTATTTTATTGTTAAGAAAACACATGCATAAGATATACACACATATAATATGTTCCCCAAATGAAACAAAATAATGACTTCTGCGGTAAAGCTCATTTAATAAGGAACACATTGGTTTTTGTTCTCGTTCCGAAGCGGATCAGGCTTTGATACTTATTTCATAGATGATAGCACCGTCCCCTCGGGTCATATAAATAAGTCGATAGTGTGATGTATCATACAATCTTGTATTCCATAAGTTTACTAAATACATATGTATGAATGTCGTGTAATATTATTTATATACCCCAAGGCCATCTCGGCGCTGTGTAAATACGTTTATTGTCCACCAACGTTAAAATATTGTCACGGAGAGTATACTCACAAAACTGAAATTTATAATATATAACAAAAAATTGTAAAAACTACTGAAAATAAGCACAATAGTTGTGGTTTCGACTCCCACTGGGTGTGGAATGAATTATTTTTATTTTTTCATTCTAGTACACAAAGCGCGGATTTAAGTTTTGTAATTTGACTTAATATCTCAAAAATAAATAAAAAACCCTTAAAACGAAATTAAGAAATAACATTTTAAGCTAAAATTGCTACGATTACCATAACAACTTACACAACTTACCGTACATCTACTACCACATCGATGTCCGTATAAATAATAACATCACATTACGCAAACATATGAACCACTAATGAATGGTATTAATTAAAAGAAATATTGAGTATAAATTAACTTGTCAAAATTTTAATACATTTACATTTTATTTAAGCTCATTCAATTTGAATATAAACTGTAATTTTAATAAATCATTACATGTTAAAGTATCCTTTACTCATATTTAAATATCGTGTAAAAGTTCAAATTAATATGAGCGTCGCGGGCACACGCACAGTAAATGGAAGCCGTTGTGGCAGTAAGGTAGCATCTAAATCTCTATAAAAGTGATGGTCTGTACGGTGCTAAGACCCGCTACTCAAGGTTGGGCAAATAATTAAGAATGAGGCCAGTCGTTGCGCGGCGGCACATAGTATGACTGTAAGACCGACTGGTTGTAGGTTCCATCCCCTCTTGAAGAGATGAAATATTTACTTAAATTTTGTTTTCCATCTCTTTGTTCTGGTGTCGATGCAAAGCGTGGCGTTGAGTTCTGCCACTCAACACGCAATGCTTCCAGAATTGGGCAGAAAGTGGGGAACGGAGTGTCTAACACTAGGTACCCTCTTCCTCCCCTGCTGTGTGCGGGATACGGCGTGAAGCTGATTTTTTTTATTTATTTTAATTAAGAATAAAAGCTTTAATACCACCTTTAATCGTTATGAAATGCTACTTACAAGTCCTTTATCGTTCTTATACAAATATATGATATATACATTTGGCTATCTATTTGTAACAAAATATGTTTACGCTTAAATATAATCTCATCTAATATTACGATATCCCCTCGCTCATTATAAGTGGTCCAATCGCGTACTTGCGAGCACATTGGCCGACTATCTCCGTGCCATGAGTCGACTCCAAGCCATGGACCAGCTTATTTTGACCTTTCTTGGATCGCAACTAAAATGATTTTTGAAGGTAGAAGTGTATTTTCTTCAGATTGGGGAGGTCAATCTTGGCTGGTTACAGTATTATGATCAGATATTGGTTTTATTGGGGGCGTCGTCGAGGTCCCACGTGACCGAGGTGTCACAAATGGGGTTTCCGCCTCGTTTGCTCTCTTCGTATCTTCGTGACATTCCTCGGTTGGAATTTCGCACGGTTTGCTACATTTTTGTAAATTATTATTACGGGGTTTAAGATTGAGTTTGTGCTGACTACAATTTGGAAATATTATAATATATTTTATTTAAAAAATCATAATTTTGAAAGTATTTGACAGCTTCACGCTGTATCCCGCACACAGCAGGGTAGGCAGAGGGAACCTAGTGTTAAGACACTCCGTTCCCCACTTTCTGCCGAATTTTTGGAGGCATTGCGTGTTGAGTGGCAGAACTCAACGCCGCGCTTAGCCTCGACACCAGAGCGAAGAAATGAAAATATAAATTTAAGTAAATATTTCATCTCCTCGAGTGGGGATCGAACCCACAACCAGTCGGTTTTACAGTCACAATTCGTGCCACTGCGCCACCACTGGCCTCAAGTATTTGACAAATACATGTTTTCGTTTTCGTTAAGCTTCACGCTTTCGGCATATCACGTTGCACGGTAGGCAGAGAGAACCTAGTATTAAAACACTCCGCTCTTCACCTTCCGAATGAAAGCTAGAATTTTTTTTTCCACCAATATTCTGTGTTCCGCATGTAACAGGGTGGGCAGGGGGAGCTTAGTATTAAGACATTTCGCTTCCCATTTTCCAAATCCTAGACGCATATTTTTTTACTTTGCCTCGACACCAGAGCTAAGAAATAAAAAACATTATATTCCTCATATTTCCTCGAGTGGGAATTGAACTTACAACACTCATTAACAGGCGTAAGCTTGTGCTCCTTGCCTCTCCTGGCTTATTTAAGATTTTTATCTGTAACCATTCCATCCATTCAGAAAACAACGCCACTTATGCCGTTCATACTTATTCTATTTTATTACTAAAAAAATTCACAACAATGGGCGAAAGCACTGAATAGCGTGCTTTAATAAAAGTCCTATGCAAGATTACACAAACCTGTAGGCGATTGTAAGGCAACTCTCCTGCGACCCACTTCCTGTTCCTGGAACTTTTCGAGCGGACTTTTGCTGGTTTGAATTGAATATTGTTGATTTTGCTGAATGAACGTTTAGGCAAGCTTAATTGTATTAAATGTTTATTTAAATTGGAATTATAATTATGTATTACAATTCCAATTATATAAACATTTAATATAATATTTGTTTCAAATGTTGTTTTAATCTTCTGTTTTCAGCTTAAACATGTTGAACTTTTTCTTGACAGTCCTGGAGTTATAATATTATACTTCACAGATCTTTATATTTAAAAATAAAATGCCGTTTTGGTAAAGTGGAACAGCGTATGAATATAAGCGTGATGATGGTAGGGTTCGATTCTGCCACTCAACACACAATGTGCCAAAAATTAACAGAAGTTGGGGAACAGGTTGTATTACAGCTGGGTCAGTCTGCCGACCTGTATCATGTATGCAATAGGAAAAGTAAAGCGTGAAGATGCTTTCTTTTTCTTAGTACTCTTAAAAAAATATTAATTATTATAAAAAAAATAATTCATTAGAATGAGCAGAATTATATATTTTAATTTCACATAGCTAAAGCAATTTCGATCAAGTCCACATCATAAACGCAAAAAAAAATCTATACAATAATTTAGTTTCAGTAACAAAATCTGAGACGGAAAGCTCACTGTAAATTAAGGAAGCCGGACACGAAAACGCTATCAGGTTTACAAAACTTGTTTGGTGCTCTTATTGGCTCGGATACTGACTTAATATTCCGACGCTACGTGCACCGCCGCCACGGACCGGCCCGCGCTGCGAGCTGGACGGTAAACATTGAATGAATACATTATTGTTGCTGAAATGAGGGATTTTAGGAAATAATAGATGTTTCATTTTTTTTGTACCTTCACGCTGTATCCCGCATGTAGGCAGGTAGGCAGAAAGTTAGTGAAAGTGTCTAACTTTCCGCTCAATTTTCGACATATACCACGGCACGGCACGGCGCAACCCCATGCCGCGTTTTGTATCGTTATTAGAAAATAATTGATATATTTTTGAGTGTTAACGTAAATAAGACAAATAAGTTTTTTTCATGGACTTTTTTTCTTGATTTTGGCTTGATTGAATTTGTATATAACAATAAAAAAATATTAAATTTAATTTCCACCTGGAGGAGTGTTTATAATTAAAATACTTATTATTCCCAATTTAGTCATAAAATATCACAACAAAGCTTTCAAAACAAATTAAATATAAAACATTTGATTGCACAAAAAATTAAAAACCAAATAAGTATTAAAAATTTTGCAATAATGGTGGTCTTTGTGGCTAATAACAGTGGATAAAGACATTTTTGTTTCTATTTATACATATTCATACTTCTATATATAAAAGCATAATTAAATAGTAGACCATGAGGACAGACAGTGTTCAAGACAACATTTAAATATGCTAAGGAATGTTGACTGTCTGATGGAAGGCGGGAGTCGGTTTCATCATTGCGAACTCAATATGGAGTAATATAGAAGAGATTGCTATGACAAATCAATGTTTAAGAAATTTGCATAGTCAAGTATGATGGAAAGGAGAGACTAAGCTAATGATATTTTAGTAGGAAACGGTTATATTTTTTTTCTAATGCCAGAGACTAGACTCGGGTGAATTCCAGAGGACTGTCCTGATACATAAATATTGCAAAGAAGTACTACCTAAATTCCATTTCGATACCCTGTGTTTTTATAGGCTGGAAATTGAATCTGAACTGTGATTTATCACATCTTACCCTTTCTATGAAACTCAAACGTAAGAGGGAAGGTAAGTTACAAATGAAAGTCAAAATCTTAATATTTTTATGTGTTTTAGTTCACAAAAAAAGAAACCGAAAACTATTATAGTGTGATTTATTTAGAATAGTCCACAATAGTCCACAATACTTGTAGAAACTGAAACTAATTAAATATTAATTGGAAATATTTTAATTAGGTCCTTCCAGTGTCTTAGAAGTGTGTATCGACTTTAAATAATTTGTTTCCACCTTGCCATTCCCGGGACTTAACGCTCATTTGTTATTCAAATTAAACCACATTTTAGCATTCACTTGACATAACGGTATATAAAGTAGAATGAATCTTAATCTAGAACTTAATTTTGTCGCGTTAACTTTAGAGGAGTGTTTAGATTTATATATCCATCCACTAGCACCTGTGGCCCCGCTTTTGTTGTCAAATAGAATGACTTGGAATCATCAAGATATTGCAGAGGTGTCTCCAACAGATGACCTTTGAACACAGGAATTTAGTCCTAACATATAGGGTTATTGCGAATTGAAAAAATTCAAACGTTGTGTATTCACATCACACATTCCAAGGCCAGGCCATTTGAAGCCTGTCGTGGCGCAGCGGCACAAAGTGTGACTATAAAACCGACTGGTTGTGGGTTCGATCTCCACTCGAGGAGATGAAATATTTACTTAAATTTATATTTCCATTTCTTCGCTCTGGTGTCGAGGCTAAGCGCGGCGTTGAGTTCTGCCACTCAACACGCAACGCCTCCAAAATTCAGCAGAAAGTGGGGAACGGAGTGTCTTAACACTAGGTTCCCTCTGCCTACCCTGCTGTATGTATGTTTATTAAATAATGTTATTTTTATAAATAATATATCCATATAGCTTAGCTGTGAAAAATATATAGTAATAGTATTTTTTGTAACGTATTGCGACGAGCTGCATTACCATTTGATGCTAACTTTTCAGTATTTTCTTTAATGCTTTTTTTAGACATCTGCATGTATCCTTTGACCGGAAGACAGGCTCATTTCGCAAATATAACCACAGAAGGTATTTTATTCGGGCATTGCAGCTCACAGCTCTCCCGGATCGGTTTTAAATGAATATTATATGAGGCAGCGAGCCAAATCTCTTCTCCGTCGTCCTCGCTCTTACGATGCCTCTAAATCTGCTTAAGAAGTATTTGTTCTTGGTACCTACCATTTATTTTATATTCAAATTTTGAATTTAACAGTAAACATGTCGAGGCCATGGTGACGCAGTGGTACAGTGTACATCTGTAATCGTGTTGGTTGTGGGTTACATCACCAATACTTAGAATGATTACTTCTGACTTATAACTCAACTTCGGCACATCCCAAAAGGAGAATTATTTGATTGTGTTTAGCGCGAATGTATATGTACGTCCGTTCCTTTGCGTCCTTGTAACTGTTAAACCAGTTAACCGAGGTTAGTATGTGGCACGTCGTAAGACTTATCTATTATTATTTTTCACACAATGTGTCGAATTTGGACGTAAAGTGGACAACGGAGCGTCTGGAAAATTGGTTCTCGATGTCTACTTTGCTATGTGATAAAAACATGCAATAAAAAATACTACATGAGTACAGATAAAGTTCATCGTTACATAAGCTCCAGCTCTCGCCGGCGTCTCTAGCGCCGCGTTGATAAATGACGAATCACTTTTTAAGTCTTTGAAAAAGCGGTCTTTATACGATCTCTTACTTATCCTCGATTATCTCTCCAACTATGAGCCAATTTCAGCTTATTTATGCAAGCTATGCTAATTTTAAAGCCGTGTGAGAATTTAGCAAAAAATACTATTGCAAATTTTGTGCATATTATTTCTTTTATGTTCATTGTTATCTTTATACATTTTTAAAACGGGAAATAAACTCATAAAAGAAATAAATTGCTCAATTTTTCTTGTAATTATACTAATTATTGTATACAAGGAAAGTACTGAAAGAAATAATATTCCTTTTAAAATGTCTTATACAGAGTATTTTTGTCAGTACCTTTAACTACTGTATAAAAGGATATTACAGAATATAAAAAGCAAAACAAAATTTGAAAACATACACACGACATACAAACGCCTAAAGTGGAGATGGACGGGACATATGCTAAGGGCAAGGATAGAGAAGTGGACACGTCTTATAAACGGAATGTTACCCGCGTGATAGGAGAAGGAGTAAAGGTAGACCAGCTACACGTTGGGAAGATGATTTACAAATGATAGCTGGACCAGAATGGAAACGTGTTGCAAAGAATAAAATAAAACGGAAAGCTTTAGAGGAGATCTTTGTCGAAGGACAAGCTGCAAAAGAGGAACCAATTTAAATTTAGAGTAGTATAAATTTAGTTTTAACAATAAAGTCTTATTATTATTTATGTGTTTATATGGATAAACATCGTGAAGTAAAAAAAAATCCTACGTCTAAACTGGCTTATAAACTAATTTATTAAGGTATGGTTTTAAAATATTTTACCCTATATGCTGTTCCCGCAAAAGGAGCGTTGACGTTTCCACTCTTTATAAGATATTTTTTATTTTAACAATTGTATTGCAATAGATTAGTAATATAATAACTCATGTACTTAATTAAATATATGAAAAATAATTATGTAAGATTTTCAAAAGTTTTTGCAAAGAAAACCGTAATTACAAATTGTATTTCTAAACAAGTCTAATCCTTTTTGGTAAGCTGACCTCAAGGTCAGTCGTGGCGCAGGGGCACAAGTGTATGATGATTAGCACGACTGGTTGTGGGTTCGACACTCGAGGAAATAAAATATTTATACAATTTATATTTCCATTACTTTGCTCTAGTGTCGAGGTAAAGCGCGGCGTTCAGTTCCTCCACTCAACAGGCAATTTCTGAAAATTCGGCGGTAAGTGGGGAACGGAATGACTTAATACTAGGTTCCTGCTTCCTACTGTGTGCAAGATACAGCGTGAAGCCATTATATATTTTTTTCTAAATATGTCACATAAAAAACAACAAAAATTAAAAAACTTCTATAGATTTATGACTTAACACAAATATTGACATTTTCTTTCTCTAATTTACAGACGAAAGTCGCGAAACACTTTACAAATAAACATATCAGTTAAAGTTAACTCCACACATCGTTTGTGGAGGCGCAATTAAGATTACGCAAATAAGATATAAATCAGATTTGAAAGCAAACAACTTATTCATTTACGAGCGAGTCGAATGAGATGTTTCAAAATCGTCGATCGCGATTACATATTACGTCCTCCGCGTCTCAAGTTCGTGACTGTTAATTACTTTGTAACTTGGCTCGTGGCGCTACCGTGAGCTCTACTTTACTCTAAATAAGAAAGATAATTGAGTGACTATGGAGGTGTAAATCGAAGGCATAAGAGCTCGCATTGGAGAGATTTTATTACAGATGTGATTTGAGAGACACGCTTACATGTTTGTTTCGAGCTCGCGGCGCCGCGGGCTGTAAAAGCATTTCGGTTGTTATGCTGTTTCGGCAAAAATAAATTATATTGTTACAATATATAAGTAATTATTTGCACCACGCTTTATCGCAGGCTTTAGAAAATTGGGTGCGATGAGTACATGTTTTGTAAATTAGCCGCTACGCCCACAAATGTCGAATTGAAATTATATTTTTTCATGTTTTTTTTGTTCTTTTGCGTAATTGCTAGCATTGTTTATTGTTTCGCTATTTTTACCCGACTGCGAGGCGCAAAGGAAAGTTAAATGTGTTTATCAGTCTATGTATGTATATATGTCCGTGTGTTCCTCTATGTGGCGCTGTAGCGACCAAACACCTCGGGCAGTTTACTGATTCTTTCGTCAATCGATTCGTCTCACCGTTGGGAGTATCTCTAAAGACATGTAATCAAAATTCATCAAAGCGACCACCAGGAGCCGTATTGTTGAAATAAATAAATCGACCAACTGCGTCAAGTGTGGTACGTTTTTTTTCGTGATTGCTGCGTAAAACTAAAAAAAACAAGCGAAATAGTTCACTAGGATTAAGAGTATGGAATCTATTCTTCAATCAATAAAAAAATATTATCTCATCAAATCACAAGAAGTTTAAAGAATTGGTGACAAATGGTCAGGACTGTTAATTCTATTGAACTATTGCGCTTGCTTATTTTTATTTTTACTATATTTTCTTTTTTTCTTTGCATCGGCTTAATACAAAAAAAGTGTCTTCACACTAGGTTCCTTCTACCTGCACAGTAGCGTGAAAATGATCGATATAATATTATATTATAATTTCAGGAACATGTGATTGTGATTGACTCTACGTATTTTGTCGTGTTTTATAAAGTAAAGCTTGGCAGTGTTACGTCTTAAAGTTTATCTTTATGTAAAAAAAGTGTATTAAGAAAATAACAACCAAAATAATTTATTTTCAATTGTTATAAAACAAAACTTCACAAAATTTCTCAGTAAGCGCGAATGAAATGAGTTTTAAACAATCCGGGCGTCCTCTCGTAAATAGTTTGCCTACAAATAGCGGCGTAATGAACATCTTACCCTCTAACAGTATATTTGGCCAGCACTTGACATAAAACTTAAATTTTACAGCGACGGCCGATCCTAAACCAATATTTGAATCAATACCCGCGTCCGCGTCGGCAGATACGGCCGGGTACAAAGAGACTCTATTCCAGGATTTATAAATTGTTAATAAAATGTGATATTACTTGTTTTTAATACTCACAATTTATTACAGACAAGTAAAATTTATTTATTTATTAATACAATAATTAAATATTATTGTATTAATGCACGCCTTGTAGACTTTCCGTTAGAAGGCATTGCGTGCTGAGTAGCTCAACCCCACGCCGCACACACGTACACCACAACTAAAAAATGAAAATATAAATTTTAAAATTTTTCAAATTTTTGGGATTTTTTTGCAAAAATTTTTTGAAATTCTGTTTTGTTTGCACGCGCTGGGTTAGATTAGTCAAAGTTCAATCTGTGCGCGTGAATTTTTAAAACTTTCCACAGCTTAATTCTATGAGACATTTTAACTTTTTATTCTAAAACTACAATTACAATTATTACCAACGACTCCTCTGGGATTACCGTCGTCGTCAACAACGTTCCCGCAAAATTTCAGAGCTGTAAGTTTAACGGTGTAGGAGCATTACTAGGAAACACATTTTTGACCAGTTTTTGACCAGCTTTGCTTCGGTCAGCTCAACTAGGTTCCCAGGGTACCTCTGCCCCTCACTACTATGTTATCTTGCTATACGGGAAAACGACACATATCAACACTGTCTTACTAAAAAAAACACATGTATGTAAAAAGGAATTTTTTAAAGTAGCATTTATAATCTAAATATTATAATATTGTAAACAAGTACCGTTTCAGTTTCAGTGTAGTCGAGCTCTTGTTCTGCAAAAAGGTTTGTAAGTCCTGCTTAGAGGAGCTTTGTGAGAACATAATGACGTTACGGAGCGATGTGTATCTGACCGTCTGTCCTTTCATGCCGTTTCATTGGAGACAATTTTTTTATTAGCTTGTCGCTAATAAGGTAAAATAAAGAAAGGTACATAGGAACCTACTGGTAAGACACTTTTTGAGATTTCTTCTTGAGGTCTAACTAGTTCAATGATCAATAATTTTGTTTCTCAAAAATGAGATGAAATATGGCAAACTGAATGCTTTCCCACTAGAATTCTTATATAGGAAAAAACGTGACTAAAATTATAAAATACGCTTTTAAAATAAAGCCTTCGAAATCTTGTCTTAATATTAGACTTCACTTGCCCCGCAAAAAGCAGGAAAGACGATGAAAAACCGATACAACATAAAAAAACTACAAAAATATAATTATATTAATTTAATGGATTTTCGTACATATCATATTCCTCAAATTTATATATAATTATTATTGCTTTTTTGCCGACATTACGCATTTTCCCGGGTCAACGGAAACTTAGTGTCAAAACCCTTCGTTCTCCGCTTTTTTAGTTAAATAAAAAATAAAATAAATAAAATAAAAAAAAATAAAAAAGCCTTTTATTTCTTGCTTCTTTGGTTAGTAGTTACATTTCATAAAATAAATATACAAGTTTTACGGTTAGTGTTAGTATTGTTATTATTAGCATAGTTAGTAAGTTTTTTAAGCTTTTTTAGTTAATCTATTAACTAAAAAAGCTTAAAAAACTTAACCTTAATATATTTCATAAATTGTCAATTTTTTTATAAATTGATATCAATATTCCCATTACGTGCCCATCATTTGGTTTCACTCGATCATTAATTTCATAAGCAAGAAGGTATTTTTGGGATCGAATACAGGCAGGGGTGGCGATAAATTTCGTGGAGAGGGTGGACAGGCATTCCGTCTGATCAGCTTCACGCATCAGCTGACTCCTGTCAAATAACGCTTAGAATTGAAATAGGTTTTTCTTGTACAACATATATTTGTATATAAAGAATATCTATATCAAAGTAAATTATATTTTAATACAAGTCATAGCGCAGAGCCAGTCGTGGCGCAGAGGTACAATGTGTGACTGTAAAGTCGACTGGTTGTAGATTCGATCCCCACTCAAGGAAATTAGTATTTATTTACTTTTATTATTTAATTTCTTCGCTTTGGTTTTAAGTTCCACCACTCAACACGCAATGCCTCCAGAACTCGGCACAAAGTAGAGAAGTGATTATGTTAAAACACGGTTTCCTCTCAAAGTGAATCTGATTTAATTTGACATTTTAATATGATGTAACCAACCAAATAAATTGATAACATGCATAAATATAATAAAACAGTGAAATTGTGTCGTGTATTTCGTAATTATAAATTATTATTAATATATATTCTTTATCATTGACGCTAGCCGTTGCACTGGGGCACAATGTGTGACTGTAACGGCGTTCAATTTATAAGACGACAGTTTGTGGGTTCGATTCCTACTCGAAGAAAGGATATTTTGTTATTTTCATTTCTTCGCTCGAGCTTCCCTTCAGAGCACGGTCTTGAGTACTGCCTATTGGCGGGATACATGACGCTAAAAAATATATATATTGATATATGTTATAAGTTTAGTAGAAACATTATACTCTTTATTGCATTTTGTGATTTACATTAATACCATAAAATTGTTACATTGTTGGCAAAGATGGACTTATCTCTAATAAAGATTTCTTCCAATTACAAAAACATTATTAAATATCTGAAAATAAACACAGTAATTGTGAGTTCGATTTTCATTTTGATTTTCCGAGCTTTATTTTATATACGTTTGCCAAATTCATTACTGACCCTGACAACATAAACTACAAAATTGAGTTGTGCTCACCCTATGCAGCTCATACAGCTGACCCGTCTGCTACTAGGAATATACTGATAGTACATGTGGTACTATCAGTATATTCCTGTTTTTTGATTAAGCTATAAAAAATAATGAATTGAGGCCGTCGTGCTGCAGAGGCAGGGTTTCACTGAAAACCTGACGGTTGTGGGTTTGATCCCACTCGAGGGGAATGAAATATTAAATATTTTTATTTGTTCGCTCTCAAGCAATACGGGGAATGGAAGTGTCTTCACGGGAAGAGAGTATCTTAGCACTAGATTCTCGCGTTCCCTCTGCCTACCCAGTAACTTAAAAAAAACATAATAAATTACCAGATGACAAGAGATAAAATATTTTAAACATCGACATTTATCAGGATGTTTTTCGATCCCAAAATCATCTTCCGCTGTTCAACATTCAAAGAAAATTTCCAACTGAACCACGATAGCATGAAACTGAAAAATAAATTTTACAAATAACTGTTTTAAAAGAAGATAAATGGTTCCATAAATACACCTCGAAAGTGGCGTCCAAGTTCCTCACTCGCTGACTTTCCGACGGCCTAACTGCTTCTTACGGCCTTAACTGACGGCAAATTTGACTCTCGAAAAAAACTGCGGAAAAGTTGGCAACGACCACAACTCACAGACTTACAAACTGTTTTTGTACGTTTAACTAAGACTGGCCAAGTTGAGACGGTGTTCGTTATCAAAGTTGCGTTATAGGGATCGGAAATTATAGGTGGAACTTATGCAATGTCGCCCTGAACCGTATCTCCGTTCACGAGGCCCTAGTGTGGTAGGGGGAGGCCGGGGGAGGTAGTGAGGCCGGCCGGGACCGGGTGGGGAGAGGTGCTAAGCCCCGACGTCACGTGACGATCAATTTAGAGTTACGAGTGTAAATCGGAGAACTGAAGCTATCCAGCGGTCGTTCGTTTTATGGTCTTGGCTTTCGACGACAGATAATTTTAGGGATTTATATCTGAGCCATGGGGAGCGTCCCCATCTTGCGAATATAATAACGTCACATATTGATTTATTATGTGTTATATTAAGATAGTGTATATTAAAATATATGGAATGATCCGCTGATGTCGCCCTCTCGACATGAAAGAAATGTGGAGATATTTGAAATATATACATTTAAATGTTAATAAACTGTTTATATTCTTACAAAATTAAAAAAAATATGTTGTTATTAAAACGCAAAATATTTGATAATTTATATTATATACAGGGGCGGGTTTCACAAATCGATGTTCTCGGATTCGATATTTCTCCAACCCTTCCCTTATTCGCATGCAAATAGGCTTTTTTCTAAATTGCTTTATTAAACCGAAACGTGTTTCCCAATAATTGAGCCCCTGTTTGTCGCACGGCTCCGCGCGTCCTCATCTGAGAGCAGCAGTCACTGTGGGGCACAGTAGGGCACGGCGGGGCACACTGGGGCACACTGGGAAATATTTACTCCGTTTACAAAGCGAGTTTTAATTAATTTGGATGCCATGATTTACGGAGCCGATCCCAAATACGGTGTACTGTACTGGCCTTTTTATAATTTGTGTACATTTCGTTTATTGCTATCAGTAATTTATTTAAGGATCGGACCGACTGCTAATGTGCTGTAGCGTCGTGTGTCCTATGTACGTACATATGTTAGATACACTGTGGTCCTATTTCGATTTAATTTATCTTTGAGTTTTTCTATCAACTGAGTTCCGTGAGGAAGAGGATATGAATTTGTCTGTATTTTATTTTTATTTGTCATTTAACTTCAGAACTTTTGACTGAGTTAATCGATTTTGATGATTTTTTTTATTTGAAAGCTGGAGCTTACCGTTTCCATTTTAATTTGGTCCATTTCTGACAATTATATGATGATAATTTGCACGCCATTTTGATGAGAATTTGGTTACATTCTGATTATGGAATCCTTTTGAAGTCGTCTTTTTTTTGTTAAAAATTGTAATTATACATTTACAAATGTTCTTTAGTCATATCTGTACTATATATGATGGCATAATTTTCACAATGAAATTTGACGTATACGAAGTCTTATTTAGTTACATGCTAACTTAACTAATATTAAGTTATGACTTATCAGTTCAACTTTAACCGAGGTGGTTGTGGCGCAACGGGACAGCGTCTGACGGTAAGCGGAAATATTCTCGTTCTGATAAAACAACCAAGCGTGGTGTTGTGTTCCTCGTACCAACACGTAATGTCTCGAAAATAAGGCGGAGCTAAACCCGCCCTGCTATATATACGGCTTACAGCGCCTACAAATGTGTTAGCGGTGATATGTCAGTTTGTTCGATCTAGCTTTGATGGTTATGACAGGTATAGGTGAAGACGCAAATATATACGCCTTAAAAGCTTTTCTTCTTTATTTTTTGGTATTATTGTATACTTAAATATCATTCATTAGTTTAAAGAATTTATGAAAGCAAAAGAATAAACTATCCTCAAATAAAAAGCACTGTAAGTCGTCACTATCTCTTAGATATTCCGCACGAGAGAGCGCGGGTAATTAATAACCGACCAAATGACACTACTTTAAAGTTTTTAGCTTTTGTATTCCCAACAACAAAATACTTACGGAACAATGGCGTCCACAGTCCGCAGTAAGCGGGGACGACGCTAAGGAACAACGCTAATATATCATAGCAGCAAACGTAGTTGAAGACGTCCTCGTCTACACAAGTTTCTCATTTGATTTCCGACTGTCGTTCTATTTCCAAGGAATTTATTGTATGCCGGCGCGTAATTTAAATTTTCCTTTCTCTCTCGACTTGTTTTCATATTATCCTACACAGAAATAAATTAGAACAGGCGAATTCTTGTAGCTAGTGGACCTCTTGGCTTTATTTAGGCTGAATTAAGAGTCACTTTGGTAGTCGGTGAATATTAATAAATTAAATGCTAGAGATTTAGAACTTACTATAGAAATTGGGGCGAAGTTCCATTTGTGAGTTACTACTGTAGCTGTCACTTTAAGATAATTGTAACAAAAACTCTAGTAGACTCCGAGAGCTGTTCAAGTACGCCTTCAATTAAAATACACTTTGATTTTATTCCACTTTGAAAGGAATAGATCATTACGTTGTTATTTTGAAGAATACTTAGAAACTAGTTATTATTAAAGCCAGAGACGACAAAGATTTTAATATAATTAGTTTGTAGGGAACTATCTATCGTTTAATTACCCCAAAATATTATAACTAATATATTTATAACGTATTTTGTATATATACTTATATATAATTATATTTTAAAGCTATGTATTTGGTGGATCGAACTTACAACCACCGCGTTTACAGGCACGCCGGCGTGGCGCGACGGTCTCAATTAAAAATTAATAATGAATTATTCCATATATATAAAATTAATTACAATATACATCGTTTCAAAAATGTGTTAATTTTCTGTGATATACGTGACACAGTAGACTTATACGTTTCGCGTATTCCATGAAATTGTCACCATTGTCCCCACAAACAGAAGCAGTTAACGACTCTTAAAATAAACGTTGTTTCCTTTTCCTAGAATTCAACGGTAATAAATATTGACACAAATAATTAATCAAAATATACGCACGAGATATTATTACAGAAAGAAATATTACGTCGTGTTTTCATCAAAAGTGTTGTGTGTCATATACTTCCTTTATTTGAGGCCAGTCGTGGCGTGGGGGCACAAATTGTGACTGTAAAACCGACTGGTTGTGCGTTCAATCCCCACTCGAGGTAATTAAATATTTATTTACATTCATAATTTCATTTCTTCGCTCTGGTGTCGACGCAAAGCGCGGCGTTGAGTACCACTCAACACACAATCCTCCGAAACTCGACGGAACGTGGGGAACAGAGTGCCTTAAAACTAGGTTCCCTCTGCCTACCCTGTTGTGTGCGGGATACAGCGTGAAGCTGATTTTTACTTCTTTTATAAACGGATTATTCGCACGCAAAATGTTTTTTTCAATTCGATTCGTTTCTGAGATAAACAGTTTTAAACACTTATACTAAAATTATAGAACAGATATAGATAGACAAAACTCGTCCCCATGTCGTACGTATGTATGTGTTGGTAATGAGTGTAAATAACGTCGCTATAGCTCCACTAACGCATGTTAATAGCCGGTCGTCCGCACTCGGCGCACTGCTCCCTACTCTGCCGTCCACCAGCTACCAGCTCGGGTGTTCGAACTGAAATCGTTGTTACATGAATACTTGTAATGTCGTGGTAATGTGTGAGGAGCAGCGGCTCAGCGTCTGACTGCGAACGCGGTCCAATTTAAGTTCGCCTACCCCGCTATGGGTATAAAAGTGTGAGATTGCTTTATTTCTTCAGCTCTCTGTTGTATCCTGAGAGATCGTAAGATATTATGTAAGGAGAGTTAAGCCTATGTCCAACAGTGAACGAAGACAGCCAGGTGATGAGACAGGCTGATGATGTTGATGATGACGATAAGAAGGTAAAAGGTGTATAAGTATATATACATTTTAAAATAATGCGGTAAAAGACGATTACTATTGACACGGTGTGATACTTATACATTTGGCATTTTTTAATTACTGAATTAATTTTGACATATAAACACTGTGGGGAGTGCAAACGGAAACCGGAAACGGAAAAACCGAGAATATATATTTAGTAGTCCCCGCAGACGTAGTGACGTGATACACCTAGTTTAAAACATAACAATTACAGCATATATTTATTAATTATTCAAATTGTAGTTTATGTCAAACATAATTGCTATAATCAAATGAAATTTAATAAAAGTATGATAAATTAACAAAATAATTTATTTATTAATAACCGAAACGAAGAACACGATACTATAAAGCTTTGTACACAAATAAGTTTGAATTTCGGTTTCAAACAGCGCAGTGATCTGGTAACGTTGTCAATTACACAGTCACAGTCGTACTCGTATGTCTCTAAAGCTGGGTGTCCTTACAATGAGTCAAGCTGAGCGATAGCGATGCTAACCCTAATATATATTGTAAACAAGTTAATATACAATAATACAAAAAAACAGCTTCATGCTTTCTCGCAAAACTGAGACAACCCTACACACACACACACACACACGCACACGCACACGCACACGCACACGCACACGCACACGCACACGCACACGCACACGCACACGCACACGCACACGCACACGCACACGCACACGCACACGCACACGCACACGCACACGCACACGCACATGCGCACGCACGCACGCACACACACACACACACACACAGAAAAATGAACATTGAACAATCAGCTTTCGATAGCGACAATGTCCGCGTAATTGCTCACAGCCATTAAAACATTGTATGAATAAACATCCACTCTCGCGACTAATAACTCCTGTGTTCATTAGCGCGCTTAGTGACGCCGCCGGAGGTCCGTGACCCGCTGCGATTGCTGTTTTGTTTGTTCATTTTATGTTTAATTGCTTTTCATTTTCATATTTTAGTTTATTTCCATTTAATTCATGTTTACGGTTTATAGGATAACTTTCTTTTACATATGTCTGTTTGCCTGTTAGTTCGTCTGCCAAAACCACCATGACTGCGCACATGAGCTGAGATTGATATATAATAGAAAGTCCTAATATAAAATCCTCAAGATATGTAGGGGAATACCTCGATTGACTTTCGAAAACATAGTATCGAAGATACTGGAGAAAGGTAACGTAAAAAGCATAAGGATTCTCCGACAGGTGGACAAGGACATGTATGAAGAGGTTGACGACAGTGGACGAGGCGAAAGAGGTATATAGAGACCGTAGCGTTTGGCGCTCCGGTCTCTTTGACCACTTCGCTAGGAGTACAGCGTGAAACTAGTATAGATTATAGTATAAAATCTTCAGTCCATTGAAGCATAGAAAAAATTATGCTTTTTTAATGAAACTAACGCGTGATTAATGAAGTGAAAAATGAATGAAAGTAACAAATGAAATTTATTTAGTTCAATATTTTAAAACAATGTATAGTAATAATAATACATTATTTTAAAATATTAAAAAAATTAAATTAAATTAGCTTCACGCTATATCCCGCACACAGCAGGGTAGGCAGAGGGAACCTAGTGCGAACACTTCGTTCCCCACTTTCTGCCGAATTTTGGAGGCATTGCGTGTTGAGTGGCAGAACTCAACGCCGCGCTTTGCCTCGACACCAGAGCGAAGAAATGGAAATATAAATTTAAGTAAATATTTCATCTCCTCGAGTGGGGATCGAAACCACAACCAGTCGGTTTTACAGTCACACTTTGTACCACTGCGCCACGACCGGCCTCATTTTAAAATATTAAACTAAATAAATTTAGATCGTACACTGGAAGTGTGAAATGTAGCAAAAACATTCTTTTATAAAAAATATATACTCGTATTTAAAAAACCAATCATGTCTCATTCTATAAATATATTATAAAATGTCTTATAGGTAATCAGAAAATCTATAAAAAGATAGAATACTATATTTTTTAACATCGTAACACAAAAATTCTATGTTTACATGTCTTAAGCATACATAATAATACCCCAAACGCATATTAAGTAAAAACACTTTGACTATAACATTTAACGACACCCCTGTGCACGCTTTGTCATCAGCTTGTTTAAGTTTCTTGTAAAAATACTATTTTTAAAAGAAATATTTTGTCGAAAAGATAAGTTTAATACTTTTTAGTATAGGGACGTATAAGAGTTTTAATGTAGCGGCTTTGTACCCGCGCCTCTTGGCAACTGCCTTGCCATGCTCTGATCACAAAGCCATACGTTCTTATCAAGATACGTTAAGATTTCTAAATTCTACTTACAACTACATTACGTTACTTACATCTTTGTAGAAATTTGTTATTATCATAGCAAGAAAGAAAAAAAAAGCTTTTGTAGGATCAAGATGTGAGTGTAATATCTCATTTTACTCATATAGTGCATAAAAACCTCTTTTAAATAGATGCTATTTTATTATTTACTATGTTTTACTTATATACGTTAAATAATGAAGTAGTTACTTTAATGTATGGTCATATGGGGACCTGGTACTTATTGATTAAACCACTAGTAGGAGAGAAAAAAAAAAGAACTCTAGAAGTCATTGGAATATTAAAAAAGTTTACTAAATAAAACAAGGAAATCAAATAGACAGAAAAAGATTTTAAATAAAAAGTAAAAAAAATAAACTGTACTAAGGTGTAATTAAAGTCAACTAATTCAAAGTTTTTTTTTTTTATTTTCGTATAGTTTGAGATTTTTTCTTTGTATTCACTTTAGTACTGGATTGTACTTAATATGTTATATTGTTAGCGTATTCGTGTAAAAGAGGGTAGATTTAGGTGGAAAATAACTATAAAAGCAGTGGAATTGTGTCAACCGGGGGACAGTTGCTTGTAAGTGACGGCCCCTATTGGGAGGAAACTAGTGTAAAGTATTGTTAGTAGGTGATACATATCACCTATTGCAATTAAATTGTATCCCGTTACAAATAGTTTAGAATCATATAGACGATGTGTGTTTTTAACGGGTTTTTCTAAAAACGTTACCCACTTCCGATTTCTAACAATATAATATAATTATTATAAAAGTATTCAAAGATATTATACAAAACTATTTTTATTTTTGTGCTCTGGGAGACGAAACGCGTCTTTAACGCAATATTTAAAAAATTACTACTCTAAATGCGGGAAAGCGTGAAGTGAAGAATGAGTATATGTAACTTCTTATGAGTACAATTTCCGACTTCACTTTAGAAGATATAGACGTTACATTATTGACACACTTTTAAAAATGTGCTTAATCGCGGCGATGAGATCTCGATCATCTCGATCTCGACGCGTTTCCTCAAACTACTCTGAATATTATGTATAAAATACGGAGCAAAATTAATAAAATATTGTAAGAAATCCGATGCGGTTAACGTTTAAAAAAACTGATTAAAACACGCATCGTCTACATTTTTCTAAAACACCTAATAATAATAATTCACACGGGTTTCCTCCCAATAGGGGCCGTTGCCTACCAGCAACTACCCCCGATTAACACAATTCGTATGCGTTCGTCCACTGCCGGATATAGGTACGTATATTTCTTTACACTAAAACTTATTTACCACGATACAGCGAAGCTGAACATATAAATGAGAAACAGCTTTCCTTTTTTTCCAATATAGTCTGAAATACGTAGTTAGACAAAACTTAGCTTACTTAGCGGGAGTCGAATCTAAAACCAATAGTAACATTTAATGTCACATCAAGCTCCCCGAATCCCGGATCTCCGGGACATATCTCAAAGGGTTGTAAGGCCTCGGGCGATTAATTCGTGCCGAGTCAACACCAGGCAGGTGTGGTAATCGAATGGGATTGGTTTCCGCCCTACGCCGCCCGCCCTGATTTACGAGCGCGCCGGGATCGCGGGATCGCTAAAGACACTTCTACGTTCTTACTATCTCTATATTATTGTAATAGTTACTGAATGTGATCTACATTTTTTTTTTTGTTATTGATTTTGTGTTAAAAATCGATAATAATTGTTATCTATCGATAATAATAACAGCGGGGTATGCAGAGCAGCCCAGTATTATAGCACTCCGTTCCCCTTTTTCCGTCGAATTCTGGAGGCATTACGTGCTAAGTTGCGGAACTTAACGCCGCACTCTGCTTCGATACCAGAGCAAAGAAATGAAAATATAAATTAAAATAAACATTACATTTCTTCGAGTGGGGATCGAACCCACAACCGGTTGAGTTTACCCGTCCCTGCGCCATGACTGGTCTATCATAACTCAGTATTTAGACAACTAGGCTACATAACTAAATCATTTTATACGCACTTCGAGTACTTTGTAAATAATGGCATACAACATAATAGATGGAACATTTTACAATGCAGTCAAAAACTAATTTATTTGACTGTTATTGCAATGAACATAGCGCACTTTTATTTCCCCAGTAAATAGTGGCGCATTGAGACTTGAGTGAATGTACGCAAATCTACAATTATATTATAAAGTATAGTTTGTTTGGTTGAAGGCGCTAATCTCAGGACCTACTCAGCTATTTAAAACGTAAGCATTCTGGTATCCACGCGGAAAAACCACTCACTACTCTCTACGACTACTAAAAGTGGCATAGATTATTTTCAAAGAAAGACGGCAGAAGCACAAGCCAAAACAGAGCAAAAACACCCACAAGAACCGTATGCAACGCTTAAAGTACTCTTTAATATCGTCGTTGGATATCTATGAGACAAGAGGAAAAAACGTGACAGAGAGGCGGCAGCGGTAGAGGAGTCCACGGGGAATCCTGTAAAATATCTCCTTATCAGAGGTCCCGGTCCAAACAAGTGAAGTTCAGGGCTTGCCAGGATATAATGCGCGACTTCCAGCGTGGATGCTCGATCCTAGATGTTAAGCTTAAAGAACCAGAAGCCGCCATATAATAACGCTACCGCACAGACATAAAAGATAGTTACATAACGGCGTACAAGGCTACAATTGGTTTTGTGGAATTGAATAAAGAGGTAATCAGACAAGCAGGCGACTTCAAATTCAACACACCCAGTAATGACCAAAGTAGTGCAATAGTGATCATGCACCAAGCGCAGGTGAGTAATGGTGAAAGATGGAATACTTGAGAAGTTGAGTTGGTTGAAAATGTTGGTATTTACTAACTAGCGACCCGCTCGCGGCTTCGCCCGCTTAAACCACAGAATTATTTACTTAACACACTGAATTATGTTCGTGTTTTGATATACTTATAATGTATGTATGCAACGTAATGAAGTTTTTTTATGAGAAAGTTGTTAAAACCCATAAGAATCTTCAATTGAATGTTTGAAATAAAAACACAACTTATCGATACTTACTATATGTGCGTTTCTTCACGATAATCTCAGAAACGGCTTAACCGATTTAAATACTTTTTTTGTTTGTATTCTGGCAAACTGCCATTAAATATTAAGTATTAGTTTTATTTTAAGCAGCTTCATGCTAGTCAGAGGGAGGAACCTAGTATTAAGACACTCCGTTCCCCACTTTCTACCGAATTCGGGACGCATTGCGTGTTGAGTGGCAGAACGCAACGCCGTGCTTAACCTCGACCCCAGAGCAAAGAAATGGAAATATAAATTTAAGTAAATATTTCATCTCCTCGTTTGGGGATCGAACTCAGAGAACCAGTCGGTTTTACAGTCACACTTTGTGCCGCTGCGCCACGACTGGCCTCAACTGGACTGGACTTTATTTTAATCGGTCCACACAAAGTTAATACCAGATCCACGCTTTATCCCGCCCTTAGTAGGGCAACTTAGTGTAAGATATTGCGTATAATGTGTGACTGATGTGCGAAATGAAAATATTATTAAATTATAATTCAATCCTGCAGGTGTGGATCGGACCCACAACGTCACGTTACAGTTACAATTGGGCATATAGGGTAAAATAGTTTAAACCCGTACCTAAAGAATTTAAGCAAGATGCATCAACAGTGCAGACGTAGGTTTTTTTCTCATTTCACGATGTTTAATAATATCTATATTTCGTATGACGCCGTTACGCATAGGTACCAATAATGTAAACACATACTACTACAAAAATAGTACTAAAATATTTAGAACTTTAAACTTTGCCGCCAATACCTACGACTCGATTTCGCAATGAGGCGTATGCGGCGTTTTCCCTTTGATAGGTTTATGTGTGCGTGCGTCGTTCTTGACAAATTGTATTTTAAATTACAATGATAATTTTATTATTTATTTTGTTTGAAAAAATAACTTTTTTATTTTCGGGTTTTTAATTTAATATGTAATAGGCTTTTATGGAGTAGTTAAACTGTGGTTTCATTTAAAGTGGTCCTAACAAAAAAACTCTGTATAATTGAGCATATTTAATATTTATAGTGATTTTTTGGAAAATTGATACCAATAGTTATTACAACCACTTGCGAAGAAGCATAGTTTAGGCAATTTTTTATTCTTATACGTTTTGAAAAACTACCAACGTTCTTATAGTTAATATATTATTTTTTCAAATTAAAAAAATTGTCTATTTCATCATAATGGCGGAAAAATATTCAAAATGTATTGTAATACCACATTAGTATCGACAATGTAGTGTTGATAGTAATTGAAAATAGTTATACTACAGGAGGATACCTTCATATGCACTGTTTTAACCTGTTTTATGTATAATATAGAATAATATATTCTATAGAGGAATCACACATTCTTTTTATTCAGTTTAGTAAATACATTTTTTAGAGGTTACTCTGTACTAAAATGGCATGCAACTCTGTTCCCGCATTTACGTTCCTGATATATCGATATAAATAATAGAAATACAAAATATAGGAAGGAAAAACAAATGCAATTATATTGCATTTTTTCTTTTTTTCATACTTGAAACGTATTAATAAATAACATATTATGTATTACATACAATTAATTTCTTTTGAATATAACACTAAGTTTAATCAGCTTCACGCTATTTTAACAGATAACATAAGATGACATTAAAACGTATTGACATCACCACGTGATCCATCTAAACACAATATAAACTTTTATAAACAATGAACTCACAAACAGAATTTACTTTCCAAATACTTTTTATTCTACATATCGCCATATGAGCTAATCCCGAAAAATATACTTACTTTATTATTTTTGTTAATATCACCAACGTTGACGTTTAAAATAATAATTATGGTAGACTGAACAAATATTGATTATACTTCTTTTTTTAGATTCACGCTGTATCCCGCACACAGCAGGGTAGGCATAGGAGTTTCGTTTCCTTGCGTGGTAATCGAACCCACAACAGTTACACTTGTGCCCCTGTGCAACGAACGGCCTCAATTTACTTTCTTCTTTTAAAATGTGGTTAAATGAAATAGTCGTAATTTAATTATGTCGGATTACTATTAACCGACTTCTTAAAAGAGGTCATCAATTGGACTGTATTTTTTATCCTTGTTACCTTAGAATTTTTGATTGTATGAACCGATTTTAATGATTCTTTTTTTATTTGAAAGGTAATGCGTCCCGCGTAGTCTTATTTTAATTTAGTTTATGTCCAACAATGGTATCTATGAGAAAATCATATAAATCTCAAATTTACATGAAGTATATGCGCGACAAATGAACGTATAAGTCAATATCAATTCAACCGATTTTAATGGTTTTTTTTTTTATTAGAAAGGGTACATATAAAGGGTAGTTTGGTGAAAGTTTAGTTAAGTTCAGAGTGTGAAATCCAGTTGAAATTGAAGAAGTCGATTTTTTTTATTAAAAAATATAATTATGTAATTTTTTCTACAAAAATTTCTTTATACTCCATGATAAAAACTATCCTATAAGTGACATTAGGCTTTGAACTATTACCATGCCAAAATTAATTTAATTTCATACAGTAGTTACCGGTATTTTAGGTAATTTATATTTTTCAGTTTTTATTTGTTTTAAAGAAAACTATCATGAAATTCGGAATGAAACCGAAAAAAAATTTACCTTGAGGCCCTAGGCTAACACCATGCAAAAATTCATCAATTTCTGTCAGGTAGTTTTTGCGTGATTGACGCACAAACAAACCGACAGACAGACAGACAGACAGACAGACAGACAGACAAGAATTCTGCTGAGTGGTTTTTTAGGTTCTATAATCGACATATTAACCGACCTAATTTTTATTTTTTTTATATCTTTCATGTACAGAATTGACTTTTCTATCCTTTTATTATATATGGGAGTGAGGGCGCTGCAGTGCTTATTGTAACATACGCTCCGTAGAAATATTCATAAAAAGTAGTAATTAGTGCACAAATAACGAACAAAACTAGTTGAGTGGTGAAATAATCATCTGATTCTGGTCATATATTGTGGACAGTGACTGTGAACAAGTGAATAAACAATAAATCACAAAATAAATCCAGTGTCAGACATTGTTCTTTTTTTCTTCTCCAAAAATAAAGCTTTAGTGAAAAAAAAAATTCAATTATATTGGTGTTTTATACTAGTGGTGCAATTTCACATTATGCAATTTCAAATTTAGTAGTATGTTTTAAAAAATAAAACAAATAACTACGCTACGAATAACGTTATATGCATAATTTGACCCCAAAGAGGCGCCATCTATTGCGAGTTTGCGAGCACTTTCCTAGTTATCGACAAAAAGCAACCAAATACACCGCAAGATCCGAGAGAGGGCACTAGTCATACCAAAAAATTGTAAACACTAGTAGAAACGTTTATAATATTCAATCATGGATGAAATTATGAGTGTGCTTCGCAAAATACAAAATGACCTGAACGAGCAAAGAACAGCAATTTTAGAAAATGGGAACATAGTTACACAACAAGTAACTCAGAATATAAACACCATATTGGAAGAAAAATTCAAAACTTGGGAGGAAAAATTCAACAACATTAGCGAAAAGATAGAAAATCAAGAAAAACGTCTTTTCTTTCTTGAAAAACAAGCCAGACAGAGAAATATTGTACTCTTCGGTTTTGAAGAAACTGAAACCTCATATTCAAATTTTGAATCAAATATACTAAATTTTGTTGCACAATATTTCTCTATACACATGGACCGTAGAGACATACACGAAATAAAAAGGTTAGGAAAGAAAGGAGAAAAGCCACGACCTACTATCATTATGTTCTCTACACTTGGTTTAAAAATAGATATATTTCAAAACAGAGGAAAACTAAAAGGCACTCATTATTATATTAAAGAAGATTACCCGAAAAATATTTTGGAAAAAAGAAAGTTACTACAAAATCAAGTAAGGATGGAGAGAGAAAAAGGAAACAATGCAATAATCAAGTATGATAAAATTGTAATACTAAACAATAATATATGTACACCAGAAAACAAAAAAAGAACTCTTTCCATTTCCCCTGAGCACAACAAGAATCATGGAGCCGAGCAAAAACTGCAAGCATGTAAGAAGAATAAAATGCAGAGACCGATACAAAGATCATCCAGCTTATCCGATAATGTTTTAAAGCCAGGCATACTCAACTTTGTAACTAACAAGAAGCCAAATGATGCAGCCAATAATCAACAAAATAAATCCTCATGCAAATAGAAACTACCGCCCCTCTCCCCCCATTTAAGGAAAAAGCACATACAACATAAAAACAACAAATATTAATAATCCTAATCTTCCAAGCCGGTTGGTCACCGTGGAAGAATATGACCACAACCCTCCAAAGAAAAATATAAACACACCAATCAAAAACCGAATAACTTTTACATTACGATATTACATAATGCGAAGATTGGCAAACTTTGGAGGAGGCCTTTACCTGTTAAGGGGTTCTTGCAGAATATAATAAAAGAAATAAACAAATAAAAAGAAAAATAAATAATAAATATTAAAATCAAAAATCTATTAACACACACCACAACATTAAACATTAAGTTACTAACCATACATAAATTATATATAATAATATGTGTATCTATATGTATGTATATATATATATATGTATATATATATATATATATATATATATTAGGGAAAATTAATGCAATTTCTGCATCAAAAAATGTAATAAAAAAAAAAAAGCAAAGAAACTGGAATTCGAGATAAAGATATGTGGTCAAATCCACATTTTGTCGATCTAAAAATGATTTTTTATAAGAAAAGTAAATTAAAGTAAAAAAAATTTGTCCTGTAACGATGTAAGTAATGGGTTAGTTACATTAATAAGAATTATTAGTTAAGAATAGTTGTAATTTACTTTATTTAAGTTGTAATTAGCAAGAAATAAAAGGCTTTTTATTTTTTTATTATATTATATATGGAGATGTTAGTCTAGATCTAGGTAGTATCTTAACATAAAAAATAATGACTCATAGACTCATGGTCCGTACAAGTGTCATTGATACTGTAAGAAAGAATAATAATAAAAAATCTCAGGAACTACTAGTTCGAAGTGAAAATATTTGTTTATGTACGGTAATACATATTATGAGGGAAACGACAGACTATACTCGTATAACATCACGTTAATATTTCCGATGTTACCCATGACGCCTGTTATCAGAGTTACTTTGGGCACTTACAATGTGCCTCGTGTTATGCAGAACTCTTAGTTATTTCTGATTGACCGAGGGAGTGACACGACATGAGAAAGATAGTCTCTATTATGTATAAAACTCTACCGTTACTGAATGATTAACAGACAACGCAAAACCGAAACTACTAGACTAAAAGGACTGCAGGGGAGTTCTAAGAGAAAATTGGAAGGGGAAAACGGGATTTACCATATTTAACTCCAGTATCATCCCATTTAAAATTGAAAACTCAAAGTGCATAAATAGCGTATCAAAAATATTATAACAACAATAAATAAATCCATATTATATTATTGTAACAATAACAATAAAATCGTTATCAAAACTGAAAACAGCGTGGCAATTATTAGAGTCGACGGTCATTTTCATAAATCCGTGTAATCAGATCGGCTAATTTGCCAGTTCTCTAACACCGCACTGCACTCGACACGATCTGATAGCAGTGTCACGGTATAATTGAGATAGTTCCGTGTAATAGAGGAGCCAGTTCTCTGGTCTAGTTGTAATGTTATATAGTTAAAATTCGGTCGCTTTTCCCTCGACGACGTATTTCGTATTTCATTGCTTATTATAATTGTTAGTTTCGGGTTTAGGTTACTTTTTTTAACCATTTTAAAATGTTGTTCCACACTTATTTAGGTGAAATTTGAGCTCTTGTGTTTTGGCTTGATTTAGACGGATACCGATACGATAAAAGGCACAGGTTCAAATCCCACTGTTAATATTTTTAAACGTTTTTAAGTGTTCTTGGAGTTCTTATTTAGAAAACGTATAAAAATTTACGTAGCGGGACTCCGACAAGCTCTATTAAAACACGAAGGAAGAATCTAGAAAGTTTTTTAAAAATATTAAGACTTTTCATATGTTAATAGTTATGAAACATCAACTGAAGCCCTCTAAGAAGACACTTAAAAAAATTGTGTACATTTCTAAAAAACTTTATCATTTCTTCGCCCTCATATTTCTAGTATGCGTTGGCGCTGCGACGCCAGGGCGGGCGGCGGAGGACGGCGGAGGGCGGCGGAGGGCGGCACCCTTCCCACCGAGGCGTGAACATAATTGTAAACCGAGCTTAAGTAAGCCTGAAAAATAGATTAAGCTTTAAATGGATAAAAATTGCAGCATCCGTCAGGGAAGATTCGTCTGACGCGACGATTATGCCTACCTTAGTACCTTTCCCCACAAGTAGCACGACCATTAAGGTATATATATAAGTTATTTCCTTATAAGAAAAAGTAACATTTTGGTATGTATAAATAGAATGAAGGAAACTATTTATTTGTAAAATATTATTTTTCATTCCTAAGCATAAACTTTGTAAGTTAACTAATTACATCAAATAATTCTCATATTTTTAATCGTCCGCTGCGTATTGATAATAAGAGAGAGAAACTATAGTGACTTACTTTCTCCATATTCACCAACTAAAAGTATTGCGTCGTGTTGTTTTACCGAACTTTGAAAACAAAATTTGCATTTTTGTCTAACTCACCGGAATCATGATATAGTAGTGTCAAAAATAACAATAAAGTACGTCTTCTACATAGCAGAATAGGCAGACAGATCTACTTTTAAGAAGAAAACTCTATAGAGATGATGATAAGATGATGATGATTATGAGTCATTAGAGCAGAGGCAAAGAGATATTATGACAAATTTTTCCATTCTCCACTTCACATACATCTAATAATATTTTGAAAGAAGCAAAGCCTCATTTTATTAATGTTAAATTACTAGTTTCTTATTACATTAAAAGTGTAAATAGTTTTCTTATTGAATCAATAAATCTTTAGAACATCGCTCTTAAGTCTCTTTCAAAGTTTATCACTCCAGATATTAATCAATGAGACGTACTTGTGTTACTATAGAGTTGAATAATGAATAAAGGTAAAATATTTCAAGATTTATTGTAAGAACATTCTTTTGAACGTAGCAAAAGATTATTTTTTATTATTATTTCTTTATCTTGCAATGCCTTCAGAATTCGATTAAAAATCAAAGCTTTTTTGGCACTAGGTTCACAGGTTCCCTCTGCCTACCCTGCTTTGTACGGGAGTATCCCGCGAAGTAAAAAAAATACATATTTTAAAATAGTAGTAGTGTGTACTGGTAATGGTGTAAGCACATAAGGATAAAAGCATTAATAGCAAGCAACTCAGTTATCTACGACTTGCCGACAATTTGGTCCTATTAGCTGACATTGCTAATACACTATCACATACATGTACACGTACCTATTGACTACTGCAAATTGTTCGGCGACGACGATGACGACGACGACGGGTTTCCAAATATGTATTTTACTAAATATACACAATTATTCCGGATAAAAAGTTTCATTTAAAATATGGAAGAAAAACCATAAAAATACATAACAAAATTGTTGAATATGTTAAAAATTAGCATATGTTATATAAACTTAGGACAAATAGTTGCTTTAAAAAATCAAACAGACATAGAAATAAATAGAAGAGTGAAAGAAAGGTGCAGAAAAGATTTATTTATTTGTTTAAAGAAATATTTAAAAGTTGAAGTTTCCTTACTAAAAATAATATCTAAAAAAGTTGTCATGTCTCACGTACGGTTGTCAAACATATGCGTTATCGTGCAATAAAATTAAAAATATGTCAAAGGGGAATGGAACGAAGTATGTTGAAACTGACGTAACTATAATAGAGCTGAAGCCATTAGATCAACAACTGAGGTGGAGGATGTAATATAAAAAGTAAAATGGCGATGGACTGAATACATAACAAGGGACAGGACCATAAGAGGGCCAAAATAATTTCAGAATGGCTACCACGTGTTGGTTTACCAACTTCTTTTAAGAAAAAGAGGCAGATAGGTCAAAAGGTAGATGAAGGATATTAAGGTTATTGGAGGGAAAACTTGTCAAGAAAAGCTAATAATAGAGAGGATTGGAAATATCTGGAAAAAGCCCTATGTCTCAATGGACTCACTGTTCATCAAGCGTGGAGTGGATTTAAGAATTATATAAGTTAAATGTTTACTTATTTATATATATGTAACAACATAAAGCTTAATATTAATGTTACAAAAAAAAGTAATATGTAGTCACATGATTAAATGCACTAGATGGTGAGCTCCATTTCCACTCGGTGGATTGTTTTATTTTAAAATACTTTCGTTATTATTTCGATTGATCTAATATTCTTTAAATATTAATCACGCAGTAAGAAAAGTTAAATATATAGGAACGTCAGGAACCGTCTAAGATTTCTTGGACGATATCCAAGAGATACAGGTTCGAGTCTGAATCAAATTTTAATACGTTCTAAATATTTCGCTTGATCTATAGGACGTCCAGTAAGTCATCCTAACTGCATGGTTGGTAAGTACTGTACCTACTAGAAATATGACTTCCAAAACGTGCGCTATGGGGTCTTAATTTTCCTACACTAAGATACATAACGAAATTTAAAAAAAGTTACTACTTCAGGTATAAGTTACTAGTTTAATATAATGCGAATAAAATTATAATGAAATATTTTAAGAGGCAAAAATATGGCGTAATAAGACAATTTATCTTGAAAATGTTCATACGTAAAAGTTAAATTTTCTCAAGATTTTATAATAATATTTTACAGTGTCACATAAATGAGGTGAGAATGTGTCAAGTGGATGTTCTTTCAGCGCCGTCTTCCGCAGCGGACAGTTCCCCGTAGACCACTATATTGTAGATAGTGTACGAGATATAATCTTTTTTTGCTAACAACATAATATAAGTATCTATTTCAGATAGAAATATTGAAAACACATGTATATTTGTATAGAGAAAATTTAACAATAATATTTTAATAGTTTATATTTGTAAAAAAATCAAATGACCGTCACTTAAGCCCTGTACCGCTGACGGCTTTACATATAAAATTGGCATTAGGTCGTACTCCCCGCTTTAATCATAAATTTCTCCTCTTTGATTAGGAATTCCAAATTCAAATTTATACAAGAATTTACTCACGTAGTTGTGTAAAACTACTTTTTAATCCACTTGAAGCAAATTTGGAAGATTCCGAATCGAAAAAGAAGGTCCTTGAATCACTTCACTTAATTCATGAGTACCTCACGAATGAGGGAAGCGAATCGCAAACACGCGCCGACTGCTGCGTTACATCACTTAACTGTGGAAAAACACTTTAAAAATGTAAAAAAAATACAAAAAAGTTACTTGTAATTGTTTGACAAATATTTTTAGATAAAAATCATCATTTTTGTATTATATCTTGGAGGAATATTTTATTTCAACAAATTTAATAATTATTAACTTACATACTAAAAAAACAAAGTTGCATCACTCATTAGGTATAAACCATACTTACTGACCTTCTTTGAATGTATCTTCTATTCCTTTTTCCAGAACGATTATTACAAATTATGTTTTTATTTCGGCCGTACATTACCGGAGCGGGAAGGCCCTGTGTAAGAACATTAATCATGGCGGAATCGAACTCCGACCGACCGGTAACTTACAATAGAGCCGTCCTTGAACTCGATTCACAGATCGTTAAAATATGGACGGTGTAATTTTTGTTCAATTTCTTATTTTTATTTATTTACAACTTAGGAAAAAGTCTTAATGTAGTACATATTCTTTTATTGTATAGAAAATCAGCAACGTGCATTTGTCCCCGGTATCGGTACGGTATGTAATTACATACGAAACAATACATAGTCATTAGTAAATAAGCAAAATAAGTTCTATATCTAGATTACGTACGTTTTTTTCTAGGCGATATAGGTACCCTGTGGTATAGGGTGGTGGTTGGTTATCCCACCACTTAAAACTTGAGGGGAAGGATAGAAGAAGGATATGTCACTTTGTCCTCTATACCTACCTGTCATGCCAAATATAAGTTAAATATTTAAAAAAAAAAACTAAATTACAGTAATAAAAAAAAATATAATACTTGTCATCTGTCATTGGTACCAATGGTACTATATTATAATACAATGTGGTGTCTAAATTGGAATTGGAAATTAGCATTGTTTCAAGTTTTAGTTTCCTAGAAATTTATGAATAAATATATATGAACTTACCTAAAACTCGTTTAAAACTGATCACCTCCTTTGTTTAAAACGCCTAAAATTAAAATTAAACAAAGTGTTATATTAAAAGCAGCTCCGTGTTTGTGTTTCCGACGATCGATGTACTAATTTAATGTAGTATTCAACACGTAGAGCTAGAGACGAGCTCAGTACTCATTACTGTAATTATTATAATATTGACATTTGGTTAATACTGCATTTCCTGTTTAATCAGAGCTATAGTACTATAAGTACTATATAAATATTCAATTAGGTATAATACCTACAGTTTTGTATTATTTAATACATTTAAAATGTTAATTAATAAAAGATTGGCAAATTTGGCGTTATTATTTACTTATGTTTTGATACGAACCTGCTTAGGCCTCGTGGTCAAACTGAAATTACTAAGAGTTGTGAATGACATTTGACATATGTATATAATTCCTCCTCCTATTTCCTTAAATTAGTGAGCAATGAAATAAACTCTTCAACTTTACGACATGAAGTATAGATATAGATATCTTTTGTAAGTATTTTCTTATTTATTTACCCTTAAAACATTTATCATTCTGTTGCCGTGTAATAGAATAAGGTGAACAACTTTATATATATAAATTGGTTGTCTCGTTTCATGGCTCGCGGTCGGCAAAAAATATATTAGGTGGGTCCCGACCGCCTGATTTACGCTCTCCGCGTACCTTGCTTTTTGTCGCCTTCTCAGCCATTACCTATCGACCATTACGGCGCCTCGATAGCCTTATCGAGCACTGGATAGTGTGACATTGCTGTAATATACGTTCAGTACTTAGTAAATATTTGCTTTTACAATAGGAATTCGTGTATTTTGTGGAGTAAGTAGAGTTTCTGCTAATTTATTAGTGACCTAAGTTGAATATTCTTATAAGTATAATTATGTTTTCATTAACATATTTCTATTGAAGATAATCTTTACCTTGTTTTATTTACCTTCTCTTTCACAGAGAATTGTAAGCTGAAAAAGTAGTACATAAAATTATGAAAACCCTTAAATTGCACAGAATGTGTAGTTTGAAGTCGCACGAATTTCTTTTGTCGTACAATTCGCACTCTAGTCACTTAGTCGGCGCCTGCAGGTGACAGTCACTGGGTTTTGGAAGACGTGCTAAGTAATCTTCCCGTTTCTAAGTCCAATTTCAACAACAATCGTTACGGACAATCGAACGGATATTCGCCTCCGTTCGTAGTTCCTAACCAGCACCAGTTAAGGAATAATTGGTTTCAGGGTGTGTGTCCGTCTTTTATAAAGGTACGTGAATCAGAATGACCTATTGAGACGTCGTTAGCTTATTGTCCTTCAATCCCATATAGCGAAACTGAATATAGCTTTAATAACAATTTAATATTAATTATACAAAAATTATTAGAGATTTAGTTAAAATGAAAATAATACAATTTGTAATCGAAAAACAATTTTATTTTAAATACTCCAAAGTGTTTAGAAGCTAACAAAAAAAATATTAACCTTAGAATTGTATTATTAAATAAACAAGTCTCAAACTGGACCATAAAATATAAAAATCTTTTTTTTCACGTTCCTGTGAGCATTCCAGGAAATCATATTATAGTCCTCTCCACCGCTCTCCAAGGAATTCTACAGGTAAAACTTCAGCGTTCTGTGCCACATAGTTCTGGTAGTGTATTGTGTGTCACTCACTTAGTAACGGAAGGACATACAATTATTAAAAAATAAATATAAAATTACGAATACAAATCAAAAGAAAATCAGCTTCGCGATGTATGCCACACATAGCATAGTAGGCAGTGGGAACCTAACGTTAAGACACTCCGTTCTCCACTTTCCGCTGAATTCTAGAAACATTAGGTGTTGAATGGCAGAACTCAACGCCGTGCTTTGCCTCGATACCAGGGGGAAGAAATGCAAATATAAATTTAAATAAATTTTCATCTCCTCGAGTGGGGATCGAACCCACAACCAGTCGATTGTACAGTCTCACCTTGCTCCTGCACCACGACTGGTCTCTTTACGTAAACCAACATAAAATAACTATCTTATGCACATCACTGTTTGGTGGACGACATGCGTTAGATGAAAAAGGAACACGGTGTAGTATTCGACGCCTTAACGTGACGTAAAGTGCCGTTTCATCGTAACATTGCTGTTTTACACGAGACTCTATTAGGTATGTCGCTCAGATTTTATGTCTCTTTAAGCAGAAGGGCAGACAGATGCGACTACGGTAGTGGCAATCGAAAATGTTATTATTTTTTATAGTTAACTTATTATTAGTGTGCTCGTCTCATGATCTTATCGCCATTTAATGTAACATAATATCCGTGACAGCGCCGCTCCTCCACCGCCGCTCGCCCTGCACCGCCCGCCCTCGTTTTACAACGAGTTAACGGGAAATTACGCGAATTTCACTAAAACATGTACGAGTTTATTAGATTCCCGGTTGTTGTTGTCTAATTTTAACATTACATTATTTAAATTTACCACCCTTTTTATTCTAAAAGCGGCTTTGTGGCGCAAAGCACAGGTTTCAAGTTCGCTTGTCAACATCGCGCTCAGTAGAGATGTAGGCACATCACGCGTGTCGATTCCGGACGTAAAAGAGAATGGTTAATCCAATTACAGGTTGAAAGGGCAATCTGAATCCTCATAAGGGATAATTATTAGCTGAGTAATAAGGGCAGGAACTGATGTTAAATAAAACCCGCCGTGCGGAGCGACTTTTGTTATTATTAATCTCTATTCTTTTAATTTCTTTTGTTATTTGTTATTATTGTTGAAAAGTGTTTTTAGTATTATTTTAATATTAACAGTAAAAATATATTTAGGCATTTTTTTCTATCGAAATTCTATTCTACCAATAGACAAAAAGAATCTTTTGTTTACATTAGTACATAATGTCGCCCGCAACTTTCTTTTACGTTAACTTCATGGACTTAAAATTCAACTTAACTTTTTGAAGAATTTTCGGAAATTGTCTCTTAATACTCGTTATATTTCTCAAAAACAAACATCTTTCTACACCGCTTAGTTTCGTTTGGCTGTGCGTTGTTAATCAGTCACTAATAGAATAGTTTTACATAATTATATAGAAATGAGAATTCACGTATTCTACATTATATATTTTAATAGTGAAAGTAACTGGAAAATATAAAACTTTCAAAATTCTATGTGGTATTTATATTTTCATTTCTTCGCTCTGGTGTCGAGTTAAAAGCGCGGCATTGAGTTCCGCTACTAATCATACAATGCCTACAGAATTTGGCAGAAAGTGGGGAACGGAGGGTTTTAACACTACGCTCCCTCTGCCTACCCTGCTGTGCGCGGGATACAGCGTCATGCTGATTTATTTTATTTCAAAAACATAAACCAAATTATAATTTAACACTATCAAATAAATGATTTTAAATTTAATTTACGGCATGTTAGAGAATACGTAAACAAGTACTTTAGATAGTAAACGGATTAAAGATAAAGTTTCTGTCTCCTCTTATTTTCAAACAAGTTTTGTATATTGAAAAGCTTAAACGAAAATATCTTATAAAAATATACTAATAGACGTACCATTACTTTTGCTTGAACCAAATAGTAAATAAATAAATAAATTAAATTAGCTTCACGCTATATCCCGCACACAGTAGGATAGGCAGAGGGAACCTAGTGTTAAGACACTCTGTTCCCCACTTTCAGCCGAATTTTGGAGGCATTGCGTATTGAGTGGCAGAACTCAACGTCGCGCTTTGCCTCGACACCAGAGCGAAGAAATGAAAATATAAATTTAAGTAAATATTTCATCTTTTCGAGTGGGGATCGAACCCACAACCAGTCGGTTTTACAGTCACACTTTGTACCACTGCGCCACGACTGGCCTCTAGTAGATTCGTGAGCAAAATACGAATATTAAATGGTTTTTTAATTGGAGGAATTGAGACCATCTTGGCGCAGTGGGCGCGACTATGGCTTTCAAAATATAGAATTTGGTATTGACAGACGAAACGACGGACAGACAAATAGCAAAAAGATCTATTAGGGTTCTGTTTTTTTCTTTTGAATTAGGGACACCTAAAAAATAAAAAATATTTTTTATTATATAATCAAATATAAAACTTAAAAGTTAAAATATCAATATGAAATTCTTTAGGTCTATTACAAAATGCCAGAAGCCTAAGTCATATTTCTAAGTTCCCACTTTAAGGTGCAATATTCACAATTTATAGTACAAAGTAAGTTCGTGAGAGGAGGAAATTAAATCACTAAGAATGGTAGACCGTGTCTCGGCATAATAGTGGGGCATGAGAGGGTCGCTAATGTTGTAAGGAATTTTGTACCTTTTTGCTTTTGATTAAATAACCTATTATATTATGTTTTACTTAAATGTTAATCATATTAAATTATTAAAACACTATCATTAAATGATTGTAGAAAAATTTATAATTTGTATCTTTTATTATAATTTTCCATATGAATAATTGAAGAGCTAACAACGTTCAGTAATAGGTTGTCCACGAATTTAAATAAAAACATGTCAAGTGCGAGTCGATATCATTCAGCAAGGGTTTTGTACCAATTTCATGACTCTACGCCAACAAAAATTACAATTTATAAAAGTTTTTGTTGTATTAAATTAGCAGTTAAAGTAAATTTGTAATATTTTATTTTCTCTTATCGAATCAATTTTTGGATTCTTTTCATTATTTGTACACTGTGTTGTTACACTTAAATAAAAAACTTTCCGCTGATTATCTCAACGCGCTCTTGAGAAAAATAACCTTAACTGGCAGATAAACTGATAATAAACTTATGCTGCGAGTGTTAGTTTTCAGGTACGGAATCCTAAAACATATTATCTACATGTAGCTATTACTTGTAATTAACTCGTTATATTTAATTTGTTAATACACAATATAATGTGATGTATTTATGTGACCGAAGTCACAACCATCACGTCTACAGTCAAAGCCACTGCACCACAGAGCATATTTTCTTTTATATTTTCACTTCGCTGAACTTATTATTAGATATTTTCATTATTAAGCTGTACTCGCTATGAAAAACCGAACCACTTCCTTACTTCGTGACGGTATTTATTATCGCAAACGTAATTAATTCTCGTCGACAAAAACTGTTGAGTTGCTTTATTATGTTCCGAACGCGCGTGTGTTGTGTAACTCTGCGCTGCGCCCGAGTGAGAGGGAAGTGCTCGTTTTGGTTATTTTGTGTTAAATTGATGTAACATTTAAGTGGGGAACGGAGTGTCTAAAAAAACACTAGGTTCCCTCTGCCTACCCAGCTGTGCTGCTGCTGCGGGATACAGCGTGAAGCTGATTTTTTTATTTGATGTAACATTTACAATCCAGTTCTGGCAGTGACTTCGTCTGACTATTGACGCGATGGCTTCGGGGTTCGATCTTCACTCCCAGATGTCATATTGAAATAATTTTCATTTCCCTGTCCTGGATGACAAAGGACGGCGTTAAACTCCGTCATTTAACAGAAAAAAAATTATTTGTCCGAAAGTACTAAACTGATTGAATCAAAACTTTCACCAATTCCAAAGTCTATGTTTTAACTCAGTAAAACACAAAATGTCTAAAATCGGTACATTATAACCAAAACTTATCGTCATTTAACCCGTGGGCCTTATACATAAAACGGAAAAAAATCTAACAACGCCATGTAATTAAATTTACCCAAACAAGAACAAATGTCTGCCCACCTTCTTAAACTATAAGTAATCCACAACGTTACATGAAATTGATTTTTTTCTTATCGCAAATGAGTATTTTTGGTATTTTTTTTTTTGTTACAATTATCTTCCCTAATGTCATTTTCTATGTCACACAAGTATTACACGAGCTCTCAATCACTCGGTGAATAGAAGGAATCCCAATATAATACCTGTATTACATAGACATTTTTTGCAAACAGTTTCTTTGTTTAATATTTTTTTGGTAATATTGCTAGCCTTAGGCGTAAATACAAAATAACTGAAACATCAATTTTCGACTTTTCTAGAGTAGAACTATGTTACAACTTAAAGTGGATGCAATAATTGTTAGTACAGTAGACAATAATTTAAGCGACCGTTTTTCAAAATCCAAAACTGCAGCCAAGTATATCTTGGCTATTATATTTTACCCACTATTTTAAATTTTAAGTAAATTATGATATTATGAGAAATATAGATAAGTAATATGATGCAAGGAAACAGTATATCTTTTTTAGAACATAGAAATAATTTTAGATTGAAAGAGTTAAAATCTTTTTTCTAGTAGGCTGTCGTCGGTATCCTGACTGTTAAGTGCATAAAGTTGTCTTCTTCTTTGATTTTCCCATTCCTGCTGAAAGAAAATTTGGTTCTTCAATTGTCTCCGCATGATGTACTTAATATTAAGCTATTTTTTTTTCAAGTGGTTTTTGTCAAATAATATCTACTATTTTACATTTATTGTATCTTTAACAAAAACCATGATAGTCAACTCTACTAGTTGAATCATGAATCATGAAAAATACTTCTAAATAAGAAGCACATTTCCCAATCAAAGACAGACTTACCGTTTGTAAAAATGTGGCAACTTCCTGTCGCGCGGACGCGGACTTGCGAACTGCTTCAGCTCCACCTGCTGAGCTGCGCTAGTCGCCCGCACGAGGCGCGCGAGTGTAGGGGTGTATGTAGTGTGTGTGGTGTCTCTTGTTGTTGTTGTATATGGGGGAAATATTACTAAAATAGCTTTTATTCTAAAGCCTTTATGTCCTACTACTATATAAATATAAGAATAGTTTAAACGGTTAACTTTGATTACCGGCAGTGTGTTTGAGAGCTCACTCGGGAAAATTAACTATTTTCATTTCCTAACTTTTGTAACGAAATAAGATTAAATTCAATTTATCAAAATTTAGGCAGAGAGTAAAGAAGTGTGTGTAGAGTGTTTTACTCTCTGCTCAATGTTTTCACTGTCTACCCCGCTGAATGCGGGGTACGGCATAAAGCCTTTCTGAATTTAAAATAGAAAAAACAGATCACAATAATTCAATAACAGAAAAAACCAGTTTAATAATATCAACAATTAATTGTAGTCAGCAAAGTGTAGATGTTGTTTTCTAAAAGGAAATACCAGTGTCTGTAGACCGCAACTCCTTAACAAAGTGGGGTCTTTTCAACACTGTAACGGCGCGAGCGAGCTATCGCCGCGTCGTTAATCTGGGCCGCAGAAACTACCGCTTTTTACTCCTTTTTCCACCTTTATTAAGAGGACTCGTTTGATTTAGAGCTATGAGCGCATTCAAATCACTATTGCTATTGAAGAAGTGGATGAAAAATATAACTTGAAAGGTTTTTAATTATCAGCAAACGAAGAAACCGTAAGTATGACCGGAGCAGATCTCGCTTGAGTTGTCTTCAATCTACATTAATCAATATTTGTTGTTTTTAGGGTTATCTTCGAGAAAAAAGGATCCCTTATCGATAACAAAACGACCTCACTTTGTTGTCCGTCTGTACGTCTACAGCCCCATGGTTTCCTGATAACGCATTTCTATATTTATTTTTAAAAAAGATATGGCCGTTTATATAGCAAAAAATTCGTATCAAAATTATTAAGGTGCCTCCGGTTAACCTAGAATTATAAAATTTGGCACCTAGCATCTACATGTACTTTAGGAAAAAATCTGAAAATGATACATTTAGATTAAATAATAAAAATAATAGATTTAAAAGGGGGGCCAGAATTTAGATATTAAAGCCGCTAGTTCAAGGTCAAGATATCAGATAAAAGGGTCCTGGCTGAGCAAAGTCTGAATTTTAGAGAAAACTTGAGTCCTCCAATTTATGAATGGGACGATTATTTTATTTTATTTTATATTTTATTATTTGAAATTGAGTTGTATTTAATTATTTAAAATAGGTGGGTTGTATTAGTGTAAATGTTGTATTATTGTAAATCATAAATCGTAAATATTCTTAAATTCCGTACTTTTCTATAGCAATTTTTTTTTATTAAATTGTAGCACAGAGATGTAAAGTCCACGGCTTTTTTGCTTATTTTTATTTTGGCACATTTTTTTAATATATATTTTTGAGATATACTCACTTATTACCAACTGACATATCCACCATATCAACTGTATTGCGAATGTCTTGTCAATATTGTATTTACCACTATAACTTTATGTTGCAGAGTCACGAAGAGAGTTTTCAAATAAAGTTATAAATTTAAAACGCATGAAACTAACAAAACCAAAGCCACAGAACTTCCAGCTCCAGCGGAGTCGAAGTTAGCGACGACTAGTTGCGGAGAAAATGACAAAGTTTCCGTCCGAACGCCGCATCCCGCTTTCATTTGTAAGCATATCTAAGAGTATGTAGATGTACGTAAACACACGTCGCGATGTGAAGCAACTGAGTTCTCACCTTTGCGATAGCTATCGGTGTAGTCGGAATTTTATTCAATATTTCTTCTTATATATCTTCCATGTAGTATACCTATATATAATTACTATATTTATTATATTATATGTAACTCTTAGATTTTTTCTATATTGATATTTCTTTCTGGTTAGTTTTTCATAGTTTTGTTTTTTATAATTATTTATCAATTACGACTCACCTGCCTTATTATTTATCTAACATTAAGGACATAAGCAATGGTTTTTAATAAAAACAGAGGTGGTTCAAAATCACAAAATTGAATTATACAACGTAATATTAAAAAAATGCTTTTAGTTTCATGTTGTATCCCGTGACACTCCATTTCACGTTAAGACACATCCGTTCTCCACTTTTCGCTGAATTCTTGAGGCAATGCGCGTTCAGTGCCGGAACTCAACGCCGCGTTTTTTGCCTCGTCTATCAAGGAAATGAAAATAAATTCTCCGAATTTAATTCCTCCAAATGGGAATCCACCCCACAACCATTGCGCTACGACGCGAACAGGATCTATATTTCTGTTACCTTTGAAAACCAGAAGTTTATAAATAAATAAACGTATTGAAATTATTCGTTATGTTAAAAATGTATCCAGTGCAAAATAAAAATAATACTAGGAGAGACGTGATACAATGTATCGTTCATCGATAAGATCACTTTATAAAAAAAAAATGACATTCATTTATAAAAATAAAAGAAAACAAAAATATACTTGAAGAGAAAATAAGAGTAAAACAAAAAGCCAACGGGCACGCGGTGTTCCCAGGCGGTCACCCATCCAAGTACTGACCGCGCCCGACGTTGCTTAACTTCGGTGATCGGACGAGAACCGGTGTGTTCAACGTGGTATGGACGTTGGCGACTCTCTTTCTCAATACAAACAACTTAAGAACCCATTAAGTATCTAATACAAATATATTATTGCATGAAATACGTATAATTATTATACTTTTACAAGGTTTCTAATAAAAATTAAAATATAATTCAATCGGAAAATAAAAAAATAAGAATTAACTAAAAAAAGTAATCTCTCCGGCGGGGAATCGAACCCCGGTCTCCCGCGTGACAGGCGGGGATACTTACCACTATACTACCGAAGATTATGATGACGGATGCAAAATAATCTAACCAAATAATATTCATTTAAAAGGTGTTGTAATACTTATAGTTCATAATTAACTAAGTTCTGGGATATATGAAAACATGATAATCTCAATAGTTGAAAACAACAAAGACCGCTGTGGCACTGCGATACAGTATCTGACTGTAAACGCGACGGTCGTGGGTTCATATTTAACCTAGTATTAAGACACTCCTCTTTCCACTTACTGCTGTATTCTGGAGGCATTGCGTTTTCAGTGCCGTGACGCAGCTTGTACTAGATTTTTAATACCAATAAAAGGATAACAGAAATCATGTCCTTCAAATCTGAGTTAATGTTTAACGTTTATGTATATTTGAGCCTATATCTATAGGTTTTCTTTATTATTATCCTTAGATACCGGTAGGCAAAGAGAACCTAGGCTTAAAACGCTCTGTTCCCCACTCCCCGCCCCGTTTTTTTTTGAAATTGCGTGTTGAGTGGCGGAACTGTTCTTCTTACGGGAAAGAGAAATGAACATAATTAATTTCCGAATGGAAATCGAGCCTACAACCGTTGCGTTTACAGTTAAAGGTTATGTTTTTACTTATAAAGAAGTCAATGAGGCCAATGAGAAACTCCACAAATCTTTACTCAAAAAATAGAAAGATTTTATTTATTTATATATTTAATTAATAAGCAGGAAATAAGAAAATGGCATCTTATTGTTATACGATATGAGAAAAGAAATTAATATTAAGTTAACAACAGCTCTCTTACCTTTAATATGATTATAATTTAGCATTCCTCTTAAAACATTAAATAAAAATATATAGAAAGTAGAAGTATATAGAAAGTCTAACTTATTGAACGTCCATACTTCAACGGTCTTCCGTCCGTCTCTCCACTCACTCCTTCGACATTGAAAACCAACCGCTCTAATGAAACGTTGATTAGAACAAGTAGCGAGGTCTAGACGAGGTAAGTGGGGAGCGAGGAGTGGGGAGTGGAGAGTAGGAAGTAGAGAGTAGGGAGCGGGAAGTTGCGCAACTTGTAATCACACCATAGTTCCAATAATTGTTGTTTCTATCCACCTCCAATTGAAAGTTGGTCAGCTCCGAGCTCCGGCATTAGCCGCTAGTCCGGGCTACTGAACGCTCATTTGATAGTTTATTACAAATCAAGTATCCGGAAAGAAAATTTATAAATTTTGATATTCCAAAAAATATATTTCAAAATGTACAAATACGTCATTGTTACGTTACAATAACGATATGTGTCATGAAATTATTGTACTCTCTATTAATAGTGATAAAAGAAAAATATTTTTATTGAACACAACACAACACACACAAGAACTGTCAAACTTTTCATGTAATATAACTAGATTAATGAGTAACTTCTATACATACATAAATTTGGCATCTAATAAACAAAAAATATACAAACAATGTATTAAAATTTAATTGGAAAGCCATTAAAATGCTACCGACTCCAAAATAACCGCTATTTCATTGAGAAGTATCCAATAACATTCGACGAGTGAGCAAGTACAGTTGACGGGACACTTAATTACCGACGAGCCATCATCATGTCACGGCGCGGGACATGACGGCTTGTAGCGGCGCCTCGTGTCCCCAGTCTGCCCCAATCGACCTCAGTCAATCCCCCTCCGTCCCTGTGAACCCCATTCAGAACAACTACAATTTGCCCATTTGGTACACAGATTCTATAAGCCCATTTTTAGGTTAATTTCATATGTTGCATTGCATTTTTTTCTTTTATTTGTAGTTGAAACGTATTAAAATTGCATATAATTAATTTATTTTGAGTACAAAATAAAATTTTATTCATAAAATATATTTGATGCCATGATTATTTCCTGTATCTTTTTACATACACTCTTGAGAAAGTTAATTTATGTAACGTATTGTAACGTCCATACACATTATTAAGATGTACTCACATCACCACGTCCTCTCAACACAATATCAACTTTTACAAATTGTAAACTCACAATCAGTATTTATTGTACAAATACATTTAGTTTTTATTGTATACATATTTATTGTTGCCATTTGGCAAATATAGACAGATTATATAATTATTTAATGTCATCAATGTTGTCGTTTAAAATCATATTTATAGTAGACTAAAAAAATATTAATTGTACCTACTTAAATTGTGGATAAATAGAATAGAAACATAACAATTACAACAATCAATCAACAAACAAATTTTTAAACAATTTAAATTATATAATTTAACTTCACTTGCGAGTAATCGACGTCATTTGATTATGTCAGATTTTTTTTTTTCTGAAGTGTGATTTTTTATCTTGTTCGAAGCAGTATGATGTACTAATAAAAACCGATCAAGTGCGAATTGGACTTGCCTTCCGTGGTTTCTATACCAATTTTAAGTTGTAGGTCAAAGGTATAAGTCGGTGGTTCCCAACCAGTAGACTGCGGAAGACTAAATGTGGTTCGCGAACGATTTTAATTTTGTGACTGGGGATGGTGAGGCAAAGTTTCTGTTTAATTATTACAGTTATTTTTTATTATACCTACATCCATAGTGGTCCCTGCTACCGAGAACTATATAAAAGTGGACCTTGATTAAGAAAAGGTTGGGAGCCCCTGGTATAAATGAATAGTTTTTATTCGTATGCAATAAAATAATTTTCATTTATTTTGTTTTGTTTCAAATTTTTTTTTTTTTTTTACAAACACAAGTAATGTTCTATATGAAACGTAAATTTTAATTAATCAGTCAGAGGACGTCGAGCCTGGCTCAGGCTCCAAGCCAACACGACGTAGTTTTGTGTGTCCTAACTACCGCCCGGGGAGGTTCATATCGCGGCGCTGTCGGCGGACCGCGCCGGGATAGAGGATACTCCGCAATTGCCTTTTTATCTTGGAAATTGCGAAATGTTATAACTAGAACGTGGATACGTTTAACTTAATTATTAAATGCAATTTTATTTGCTTTGTATTTTTTTTGTAGGTTAAAACGCAAGGTTTGCGCAACAATTTGGTACCAAATCCTATACAAAAAAAATACGCAGCTCTTATTTATCTCTTATAATCACGTATTTAGTCTTAATAAAATAATAGAAAGAATGAAATAAATGAACCTATAGAATAGTTACATTATTTGAACTAATTGAAAATATAGAACGCGAGGCAAGTTTTGCTTATATACGAGTATCTATAGATAGAGTATCACCACCGTATAGCCCAGTAGCGTATAGCTGTATGTGCACCGAGCGCCTTACAGACTGAGAGCGAACTCTCAGTAGGGTCGTTTATTACGGCCGTGGTTCTGATAGCCTCGAGTAGCGGCGCTCCTCCAGGGCCACTTCTTGTACACAAGTGTTCGAGATTAGTGCGAACGCTTCATATACTCACGCGACTGCTCAAGCACCTGCCCGTTGTGCTACTTTGTCATAGTTTTGGAAAACTTGCTGAGAAAAGATTTTTAACTGAGGTGTCAGTGTCGTAACGTTCTTGTAAATTGACCGCCTTTTTATTATTACATTTAAATTTTAAAAGACTGAAATTAAATTACTTTGTGTACCTTAATCGGATACACTAATTGGAGAGCATACAACTTAAAACTGTATTACACTCACTATTCGTATTTTTTTTTAAATAATAGTCATGTATTATATTTTTTGTTTTATTATATATTATGAAAGAAATGAAGAAAGAACGGAATGCAATATCAGTGTGAATAGTAAGAGAAGATATTAGAACAAGTGAATGAGGTGGTATATTTGGGAAGTATACAGAGATGGAAGATACGATATGGATGTCACGATGAGAACAGAGAAGAACGTACTCAGCTAGTTTGGGCTCGTCGAATGAATGTGTGATGAATGAACAGCAAAAAAGATTTATGGCGGAAAAGTTAGCAGCAAGGGAGGTAGGGGGATACCTCGGTTGACCTTTGACAACACACGATATCAAAGAAACTCAAAGAAGGTAAAATCTTTGAAGATTGAGTTATTACTCGTATTTATTGATAAATTTAATATACAATTGTAACAACACTCTACATAATATTCTGTATGTAGGTTAATGTTATAGGATGTAGGAACTTGTATTTGTTTTTAGTTTGCTGCATGTTTTGAATTGCCTAATTTTTTCTTATTCTTTTCTGGATGAGACCAAGACTTATAAACGAGGAATAAATTAAGAATTTTCTTTTGGATGCGAAAACCTAGGAGGATCTGGTTTATAATGAGGCAATAAAATGTAAAAATATAAAGAAAAATAATTTAAGATGTTGTGTAGATGTTCGCTTGGATGAGAAATTAGGAACCGCTGATCTTTCTAAAATTTGAGAGGTACAATCAATTGAGAATTCAGGCGTAGTAGTTGATGGATATGCCCATGTAGATTAAAATTCGTCACTAGTCAATCTTCTTAGTGTTCTAGGACAGCTTTTGAAGTCATAAAATCCTACCTATAAGAACGATTTTAAATGAAATTAATGTTAAAAACTCTAACAAATTTATTTAAATAAATATATTATTTTTTATAATCTTAATTTTTTTGTTAGGGTACACAGGTACCACAGGAAGGGTAATGTAATTCTTTTGTGTATATGGTTCTAGGGTTAATACATGAAGAATTTTTAATTTGATATATTTTTGATGCTATATATTACATATTCACATAAACCTGTACATAGTGTACGTTGTCATGAAATATCAATGTTAATATAAATAGCGTACTGCGATGTGCCCACGTGAAAGAGATTAGTGTATAATTAAACGAGGGATTTTGATAATTCAAAATGCGCTTCGTTATTGGCGAGTAGAGCCTACAACGCAAATATTGGGCCGCGGTCTGAATCGTTTACAGCTGTGATCACTCTAAGCATTAATCCCAATGAAACGCGATAGTCGCTGGAACTAGATGTTCCGATAATCATATAATTAATTACCTAAGCCTGTGATTAATCGCGTAGCGGCGACGCAGCGGAGCAGTTCCAGGTGCGTGGTGCGTGGTGTCTGGTGTCTGAGGTATGGTGTCTGGTGTCTGGTGTCGTAAAAGGCGCATATGATTATCAATTATAGTCAATCATTTATTAAAGTATGTCCTGAGCTATATAATCATTTTTTAATCGAGTATGAAAGATCTATAATACCAAAACAAAAGCAACAAGATTCAATCCTTGTTCATAATGAAGCAGTTAGTACAAACCAGACGACTCTACCGCTACAGAACTACAGACGAAAGGCTGGTGGAGTGGTAGAGGCGTGCGTGTGTACGTCTCTATTACCGTCCCTCACGCTGTCCGACGACAACGCTACGGCTTTTTGCATTGTTCGTGAAGTCGTTTGTTTCGCTTTGTAGCGCGCGGCGCTGGCAACACGGCGACCTCGTTTGAATTTAACAGCCAGGATTATCCGAAGAGCTCGGAGCTCCAAAAATATTATCTGGATTTTACTCTGTTTACATGCGATTTACGAATGTATTATACAATCACATGTGGTGTCATACGAGTGCACTGACTTGAGACTGAAATTGTGGAAACATTTTTTTTTAATACCTAGTGCTTATAGGAAAAAAATAATTCATTTATGAGCAATACTTCCCTCCATTTATTATTACTAAATAATAATCCCGCATAACGCTAGTAGGTAGCGGGAACCTAGGCGAAAAAACGGAACGCCGCAGTGAGAATCGATCCACAAGCATCATGTTTAACACTAAGGCACTGTCCCCCAGCGACATGACGCTATGAATTTACTATATATAATTAAAGTATTACATATGTCCTAATATTTTCTAGAGAAATATCAAAATTCTTCTAAAAACAAAACTACACCGGTAACAGCATGACGGCACAAAACGGTACTCGTTTTACGGTACTAGTTTATAAACTGGAAACTAAATTGTATTTCCACAGGACATAATACATTTCATTAATGTAGCTCTAATTACGATCTAGTTTTATTTAAATATACCAACGTGTTCTAATTAAACTACGGCCTTGTAATTTTCCAAACTAAAGGATTTTTTTTATTTTACTAAAAATTGAAATGATAATATTAATAAGAGTTAGATGAGGCCAGTCGTGGCGCAGGGGCGCCAAAGTGTGACTGTAAAATCGACTGATTGTCGATTCGATCCTCTCTCGGGGACATTTAATATTACATATATTGAAATTATTTTCATTTTCCCGTCCCAGAAGACAAAGGACGGCGTTGAACTCCGTTATTTAACACGCAATGTCTCGAAATGGTAGAGAGTAGAGAGTAGAGAGCGGACTGTTAAATTAGTAGTTAATACTAAGTTCCCTGTGCGTATCCTGCTGCTGGAAAATGTGTAAAACTACACATATAAATAATTTATTAAAGTAGTTAAAAAGCATTCTTCTCAAACAAATAAATCGATTAAAATGAAAAATCTAATATTTTTAACAAACTGAAAGGAAATTCAGTTCTCTAATTATCTCCGTAGCATGATTATTGAACTATTTTTTTTTCGAGTGTCAAATTAAATTATTGTATAATAAACTCTTTATATAAAAACCATGTCATGCGCGAGTGTAGGGGTGTATGTAGTGTGTGTAGTGTCTCTTGTTGTTGTTGTATATGAGGGAAATATCTCTAATATAGCTATATAACGCTAAGTTAAAAACATTGGATATCAATATAATATTATACAGTTGTGGATGTGATCCCTAACTTTTGTATCGATGTAAGGAGTAAAATTCAATTTTACAAAAATTAGGCAGAGTGTAGGGAGCTAAGTGTCTTACCAGTATGTTTTCACCGCGTATCCTGCTACGTGTGGATTACGGCATGAAGTTATTAAATTTTCCTCAAAAAACCTAGACCATCTTAATTTAAAGATACAAAATACCAATTAAATGATATCAACACCTATAATTGTAGTCATCTAAGTGTAGATGTTGTTTTCTAAAAGGAAATACCAGTGTCTGTAGACCGCAACTCCTTAACAAAGTGGGGTCTTTTCAACACTGTAACGGCGCGAGCGAGCTATCGCCGCGTCGTTAATCTGGGCCGCAGAAACTACCGCTTTTTACTCCTTTTTCCACCTTTATTAAGAGGACTCGTTTGATTTAGAGCTATGAGCGCATTCAAATCACTATTGCTATTGAAGAAGTGGATGAAAAATATAACTTGAAAGGTTTTTAATTATCAGCAAACGAAGAAACTGTAAGTATGACCGGAGCAGATCTCGCTTGAGTTGTCTTCAATCTACACTAATCAATATTTGTTATTTTACAACGTATTGTTTGAAGTTAATAAATAGGTATATTGCATATTGTTAATGTTTAATACTTCCTATAAGACATGTCTTGTCAATATTGTATTTACCACTATAACTTTATGTTGCAGAGTCACGAAGAGAGTTTTCAAATAAAGTTATAAATTTAAAACGCATGAAACTAACAAAACCAAAGCCACAGAACTTCCAGCTCCAGCGGAGTCGAAGTTAGCGACGACTAGTTGCGGAGAAAATGACAAAGTTTCCGTCCGAACGCCGCATCCCGCTTTCATTTGTAAGCTTATCTAAGAGTATGTAGATATACGTAAACACACGTCGCGATGTGAAGCAACTGACTTCTCACCTTTGCGATAGCTATCGGTTTGTATGTAAATAACGAACAGTTGTCTATGACACATGACACACTCTGAATGCGAGAGGTGACATGCCATAGTTTACAAAAATAAAAGAAAACAAAAATAGAATATTTATTTGTAGAGAGAAAAAGAAATAAAAAAGGCCAACGGCACGCGGTGTTCCCAGGCGGTCACCCATCCAAGTACTGACCGCGCCCGACGTTGCTTAACTTCGGTGATCGGACGAGAACCGGTGTGTTCAACGTGGTATGGACGTTGGCGACTCTCTTTCTCAATACAAACAACTTAAGAACCCATTAAGTATCTAATACAAATATATTATTGCATGAAATACGTATAATTATTATACTTTTACAAGGTTTCTAATAAAAATTAAAATATAATTCAATCGGAAAATAAAAAAATAAGAATTAACTAAAAAAAGTATTCTCTCCGGCGGGGAATCGAACCCCGGTCTCCCGCGTGACAGGCGGGGATACTTACCACTATACTACCGAAGATTGTGATTACTAAGGCAAAATAATCTAACCAAATAATATTCATTTAAAAGGTGTTGTAATACTTATAGTTCATAATTAACTAAGTTCTGCGATATATGAAAACATGATAATTTAACTTAACAGTTAAAAATAACAAAGGCCGCCGTGGCATAAACGCGAAGGTCATAGGTTCAATCCCACTCGGAAGAATGAAGTTTATTTATTTTCTCGGTCTCACTCACTCACAATGGCCAGTTTTAGAAGTAATTTGAATATTTAACTATAGTCGTATAATAATAGACTTGTCAGTTTGTTTTATATTAAATTGGTTATCTGAATTAAGACTAGTACTTTGCGCATCTCTTAAGATGTTTTATTTACGCTCTTTTTCTCTTATAGTCGTACATTGGGTGTAAAGTAGAGTCTTTTTTTTGTTTGTCAACATCACTCTGTATCCCACATGTAGCAGGCCACGCAGAGGGAGTCTACTGCTAAGGCACTCCTCTCCTCACTTCCAGCTGAATTCTGGAGGCATTGCGTGTTAAGTGACGGAGCTTAACGCTGCGTTTTTGCGTTGACACCAGAGCAAAGAAATGAAAATATTAAAAAATCAATTTCGTTGAGAGGGATTTGAACCCATAACTAATTGCGTTTACAGTCATACGTATGTGCCCTTGTGCCCAAATTTGTACCCTGAACGGGTGACTATTTCACCCGTTTTGAATTTTTTCGACAAAATCTCGTCCGTTTTAAATGTTTAAATTATCTTTTATAAAATAGTCAAAACTGCGCTTTAATTTAAAGTGGTGTAGACAAAAACACTGTATAGTGTAGGTACAATTGATTCCAATCTTTGCCGCACGACACAACTACAATTTCACACTTATACAAATATAATTTCAAGAAATGTCAATAGATTACAAATAATCTTCACATTTGTGTCTATTACAAGTTTTTGGTTAAGTCTAAAATGAATTATAATTTACTGAATCTTTGTTTTTTTGTTATAGAAGTAGTCCTATTCTTTAATTAGAAATACACAAAAAGTAACATTTGATTATTAAATGAAATTAAACAAAATACTTAAAAACATTAAAGATATTATCATTATTTCGTCCTTTAAATGGGAGAAGAAGAATTTTATATGAACGGATAACATAAACATACAAAACTGACTGGAATGAAGACGAAGTTCCCAAAAATATGAATAAGATACACTTCTCAGGTTTACGAGGCACAAAGGAAGCAAAACTAAAAGATGTATATAAACTGGTACACACCGCGCCGCGACGCAGTTTGCGCTGGATTTTTCCTACGATCACTTGTTTTTGTAAAATTTATAACTCTCGCCTGTCTTCAGCTTCGTGGCTTACAATTTTATTAAATAATAAGTGACTTTTAGTCGCGTAGAAGGTAAACAAGGAACACTAAGATTTTATTACGTACTTTTAAATTTTTCTGTCAGTAAGAGCTATAATACCAGAGACCAGGTCCTTCTCCTGAGCACTAATATAAATACATCAATTATATTTTCTTTCTTACAATTTTAAAAATACAAAGACGTAATTTACCTGTACCTGAAGAAACAAGTATTACATTACTTTACATACATATATATTATTAAGAAAACTACCTACAGCCCACAACTCGCAGATAAAACTAAAATAAAGTTCCACTTGTCGACTGAAAAATAAGCATAGAAACTTTGATCAAATTTCAAGTCTAGGTTTTTCACTTGGCGTGTCACCGACATCTGCGGACCGACACTTTGACACCCGACACCTGACACTCCGACACCCCGACACTGGCACTCGCCACCTCAGTGCGGTGGACGATAGCCGTTATCGATTCCTGATAAACGTGGACGTCGCTAGTTTGCAAGGATTAGTTTGTGGACGAAAGTAAACAGAGTATAAGCGTAATTACACCCCTATAAAACCCTTTAATGTTTTATGTTTAAGTGTATTTGAGTCTTTATGTATAGGTATTGTGTATTATTTTCTTTACAATTTTCGAGACATAGCATGTTAAGTGGCGGAACTCAACGCCGTGCTTTATCTTCTTACGGGAAAGAGAAATGAAAATAATTAATTTCCCCGAATAGGAATCTACCTACAACCGTTCCATTTACAGTCAGACGCTGTGCCGCTGCGTCACACCGATCTTAATGACTTCTTTGTACTTACATAGAAGCCAGAAGTTAATAAAACTTTTGTTACCTTTAATGCGATTTAAACCCATCATTCCTTTTAAAATATTTTAAAATAATAAACATAATCTCTCTCTCTCAACTTATCGAACGTTCATACTTCAATGGTCTTCAGTTCATCTCTCTATTCATTTTTCCTCCAACATTCCTCCAACCGCTCTAATAAAACGTCGCTTGGAACAAGTAGCGAGATCCAGGAAGGTGGGAAGTGAGGAGTAGCGCAACTTGTAATCACACCGTATTTCCAATAATTGTTGTTTCTATCCTCCTCCAATTGAAAGTTGGTCAGCTCTGAGCTCGGACATTAGCATGCGTCGTACTGGCCGGTAGTCGGAGCTACTGAACGCTCATTCGATAGTTTTGATGAAATGGACCTCGTGATTCAACTTCGTTTGAAGTTTCATTAAAATGTTATCTTTGTGACGATATTATCATATTATCAATAGTATTGTTCTAGATAAGAACGTTTATCGCTAATTTTAAAAATTAAGTAAGTTTATAAGCTGTGATTGTCTCCTGCTTTATTTAAAAATGTGCAAATACGTCATAATAATAGTGATATATTAATAGTGATATAGTAAAAATATTTTATGTGAACTTAATTTTTAATTATTACATTAATTTACTTAAGATGATACCTACATTCACTAAACGACCGAAAGTTTTCGCTAAAAGTTACATAAGAGTAACTTTCAATCTCTTCTTGTAATATAATAACACTAAGAGATATATAGATAATATGATATATAAATAAATTGGGTACGCAATAGACAAAAAATGCACAAAAAAGTATTAAAACTAATTTGAAGACCATTTAAGGCAACGGCTCCAAAATAGCCGCTATTTCATTGAGAAGTGTCCAATAACATACGACGAGTGAGCAAGTACATTTGACGGGACACTTAATTACCGACGAGCCATCATCATATCACGGCGCGGGATATGACGGCTTGTAGCGGCGCCCCGTGTCCCCAGTCTGCCCCAATCTGCCCCAATCGACTTCATTCAGCCGATATTCTATCATCAAGTCTTACAATACAAGTCGTAACTCGAAATACTGAAGGTGCCGCAGAATTTTGATTGAATTAGTTACTAATTTAGCACTTACATTAGAAGTTAGGACTCCTAGGAGGACGAATTGAGTCCACGACTTTAGTTAAGCTACTACAAAGCTGGTCAAGTTTTATCAATTAAATGTTGTACTAAATAGTACTAAATTATATTTAAGTATGCTTTTTCTAACATTAATATTGGGAGAAATTTATAAAATATCATTTTAAAAACATTTTTTTTTCGTCAGTCAGAGAAACCTTTAATTAAGTATTTCCAATATATAATTCCAAAATTTAAAAAATACTTTGTAAAACCATACTGAAAACATCAATACTTCTGATCTCAAACGTTCTCCAAATATGATATAAATTACCCGTTTACGAACTCTTTTGATTGTTTTACATATAGCTTGTTATATATAACTCAAGAATCAGCTCGATATTCGATGTGGTGAAAAAATTGGACTCAGTTGTTTCACAGTTTTAATGAACTTTGAACTTATCTGTTATTGCAAACTTTGTTAGTTTGAAAATTTGTGTCGTGTTTTTATCAAAATTTTTAATTACCTAAGGAAATATTTAACTTATATTGTTTTTGTTTGTATATTGAACTCCCCGCACCGCCCAACGAGGCTTCCATACCAATTTTAAATTGTATGTCAACGGGAGTTTGAAATGATATAAGTTGACAAACTTGACGAATGTTTTTTTCTCTAAAACTCTGGTCTAAATAATGACAGTGATAGTTTGGTGAAAAACAGCAAATAATACAAGAATGAACATAAAGAAATACACAATCAGTCAGTCGCAAATACAAGCAAACGAAGTACCAACAACAACACGGTTGTTGTTGTTGTACGAGGTAGACACCTACCTCGCCGACTTCATTCTCATCAGGAGTCAGTTTATGTGAGAAAAGTCAACAAAATATCAGTGACTTGCTATTTATTAATAAGTTTCAAATCCACAGGTAAGTTTTCAAACGCCGCCGGGACTCGTCGCTAAATATAATACAAGCTTACTTTACATACTTGAGATATCTTAGCGAGTGTGGAACTTTAAAGTATGAGTAAGACCGGTGTGAAAACTTCCTTATTTATCATTGTTGACTGTATTCAGTAGAATAATTTGAATTAATAAAGGTGTAGCCTAAATATGTATATAATAGTGAGTTTCTTACAAAATAGATTTACTTTTACTTACTTACTTGTTCCGAATCAGAATAAGCAGAGGAAACTAGAAACCTAATGTTAAGACTACTTGGCACTCATCGTCCAATTTTGTAGACATTGTGCACGGCGGAACTTAACGCCACGCCGTGTCTACCACCAAAAGAGAATAAATTTAAGTATAACTAATAATTCTGTCGAATAGCAGTCGCGCTCATAGCCACTGTGTTTGCAGGCACTCGCAAGTTTACACTCAGGTCCCATTGCGCCACGAGGATTGCGTTTTGTCTTGTGTATTTGCTATTTGTTCGAGGATCGAAATGAAACTCTTGGACCGTGGACAGTCTAAGACATCTTTACCACGATAACTACAAAAACATTGAATCGTAACCATCAGTTACTTAAAGATATTCCACAATTGATAAGAATTTAGAGACTCACTTGATATAAACACGATTATAGACAAATTGTATAAATAGTTTTGTAGGCGTTTGTGATTATGATACATAATAATAATAATCAAAAAGTGTTTCCTGAGTGACAGTTTTTATACTTGTCGTATCTGAAATACATTACCTTAGTCGAATAAATATAAGTATATTATATAATTAAGTAAGTATATCCATTTTTTTTTAATGAATTAGCGTATATAAAATTTAAATATTTTTTTTTCTTAAAAGTAATTTTATTTTTATCTCAAGTATTAACGTGTATGTGCCATCGTATGGATCTAAATACAATAATAGTAATAAAAAAAATCTAATCAAACTAAATTAATAATTGGTTGAAAGCATTTGATCCCAGCATCTCTCTCGTAGAGTGGTCTCTACTCTCTACTCTCTATTCGCGATCACGTCGACCGCAGTTAGTAGTCTCGAAGGAATGCTATAAATTTCGTTAAACCGCCGCGTGACTTGTGAGTTGTGTGTTGTGTGTCTTCTTCATACATGTAGGGAAATGGTTCACAGACTTTATCTATACTTGCGTAATAATGCTGTATTTATTTAATATTGTCGCTCGCTATATTTGTATGAATTTTGTGATTTTTTTTGAGGTTCACGCCGTATCTTGCACACAGCAGGGCAGGTAGGGGGAATCTAGTGTCAAAACACTCCGTTCCAAACTTTCTGCCAAATTTTTGAAGGCATTGCGTGTTGAGTGGCGGAATTTGACACCGCTCATTGCCTCTACACTAGAGCGAATAAATGGAAATATACATTACAATAAATATTGCATTTCCTCGAGTGGGGATCAAACCCACTAGCATCGCGTTACAGTCACACCTTGTGCCCCTGGGCACGACGGCCTTAACTTTGTGATATTTACCATATTATTCCTATATTATCCTACTGTAATAGAAAGGTGGAACTAAAAAAAATGTTTTTTAAAATGCCAAGTATGTACATTAATGACGGTGACAAATAATTTATTATTCTAAAAAAATACAATTTTTAGATGTTTTAAATCTTTGTCTTCCTTAGGTTAACAATAAATACTGATACAGATACATCTTTAGTCGTGTGTATGTACCCACATATGTAGTTAATTGTGGCTTTGGAAAAGAAGTCACGGTAAAGACTGATAATTTATCTAATTGAAGGTTTAGATTATTCGAGTAATGACAACAAACATTCAAAGGTCATCAGGACGTCAATAAAAATATCAAATTACTTAAAATTAGCACCTCTCTCTCTCTTTTTTATTATATATTGAGGATGAGCGTGTGGAACGAATTGTCTTAACACTCGTTTCCGTCTGTCTTACCGGAAAAAGCGACACGTGAAATTGTTGAAAAACAACAATTTATATTTTTTACAAAATCAAATATAATACTTTAAAATACAATAAAACAAAATAAAAGACCGAAAAGTTAAGAAAAAATGTAATTTACGTAGAGTAATCGAGTGAACTTGCCAATATCCATGTTCCCTGACAGCCAGTAGGTGAGTACAGCGGGGCGCCGCGCGCCGTTGTGAGGGTGCTGGCGGACTGCCATACATACAAACATAAATATATCTACTGTATTTTTCATCACCGCGGCAACAGAAAATTTATTCTAATTTTTACGCTCCCAAAAACTTTTTAATTAAACGTAGCGTTGGTTAATGTGGTTCAAGTGGACGGACAACCTTTGTGTTCTACGTGGATATAGCACATCACGTAACCGTCATAATAAACAACACAAAACAACAATTTAACGATATTAAACACATCTATAATATAAAGTTTTTTTTTTTATTATATTGTTTTTATATACATATGTATGCCTATGTGAAAATGGTTAAACTTACAAATTCAAAATTCTTTATATGTGAAATATTAGAGTCATGTCGGAGAGGGATGACGCGGTGTCACATACGATGTGGGGCTGCTTTTCACTCTAATAATTTGCAAATGGACGAAGTAAGTACTGCTTAAACATTTTTTTTTTCATATGAGCATAAGATCCCTATAATAAAAATCCACAATTCCCTCTTATATTTAGAGTGTATATGACACCACTTGTGATTGTATAATACATTCGTAAATCGCATGTAAACAGAGTAAAATCCAGATAATATTTTTGGAGCTCCGAGCTCTTCGGATAATCCTGGCAGTTAAATTCAAACGAGGTCGCCGTGTTGCCAGCGCCGCGCGCTACAAAGCGAAACTAACGGCTTCACGAACAATGCAAAATGCCGTAGCGTTGTCGTCGGACAGCGTGAGGGACGGTAATAGAGACGTACACACGTACGCCTCTACCACTCCACCAGCCTTTCGTCAGTAGTTCTGTAGCGGTAGAGTCGTCTGGTTTGTACTAACTGCTTCATTATGAACAAGGATTGAATTTTGTTGTTTTTGTTTTGGTATTATAAATCTTTCATACTCGATTGTTATAAAATGATTTTATAGCTCAGGACAAACTGTAATAAATGATTGACTATAATTAACAATCATATACGCCTTTAACGACACCAGACACCAGGCACCACGCACCTGGAACTGCTCGTTTTTCCACACTTAGGAAAATATTATACATAGACGATAATTCTTACTATTTAGTTTTGGGTAGCGGAAATTTGTAAAAATCTCCCTAAGAGATGCTAACAACATAAATAAGTTACTACAAACGTATAAACATTTCGACGTACTTTGATAAGAACGTATGGATTAATGGTCCAAGCGCCTTATCGGTTTTCAGGGGGCGCAGGTTCGAGTCCCGCTACGAATTTACTATATTATCAATTTTTTTTATACATTTTCTAAATCAGTATTTATTATGTCTTCAAAAATAGGACGGTGCATAACAAGTGGTCTTAACATTAGATTTATCGTTTCATCTGCCTTCCCCACGTAGCGGGAACAAGTGTAAATCTATTTTGTAAGAAACTCACTATTATAAACATACTTAGTTTTCACCTTTATTAATTCAAATTATTTAAATAAGGAAAGTTTTCACACCGGTCTTACTCATACTTTAAAGTTCCACACTTGCTAAGATATCTCAAGTATGTAAAGTGAGCTTGTATTATATTTTGGCCGAACACTGCATTTCGTAAGTTGGAATGACTTAAAAATGATCTGTAAGACACAGACCGCGCACCTCTAAGTACCGAGCGCCGTCTTGTACAGGCGCGAGCATATACCGGGATACTACTGTACTAGCGACGGGCCCCGGCGGCGTTTGAAAACTCACCTGTGGATTTGAAACTTATTAATAAATAGCGAGTCATTGATATTTTGTTGATTTTTCTAACATAAACTGACTCCTGATGAGAATGAAGTCGGCGAGGTAGGTGTACAACAAAAACAACCGTGTTGTGGTTGGTACTTCGTTTGCTTGTATTTGCGACTGACTGATTGTGTATTTCTTTATGTTCATTCTTGTATTATTTGCTGTTTTTCACCAAACTACCACTGTCATTATTTAGACCAGAGTTTTAGAGAAAAAAACATTCGTCAAGTTTGTCAACTTATATCATTTCAAACTCCCGTTGACATACAATTTAAAATTGGTATGGAAGCCTCGTTGGGCGGTGCGGGGAGTTCAATATACAAACAAAAACAATATAAGAGTTAAATATTTCCTTAGGTAATTAAAAATTTTGATAAAAACACGACACAAATTTTCAAACTAACAAAGTTTGCAATAACAGATAAGTTCAAAGTTCATTAAAACTGTGAAACAACTGAGTCCAATTTTTTCACCACATCGAATATCGAGCTGATTCTTGAGTTATATATAACAAGCTATATGTAAAACAATTAAAAGAGTTTGTAAACGGGTAATTTATATCATATAAGTGTTATTGCAGGGAAGGCAAAGGGAATCTAGGACTGGGACATTATTTGTTGAGTGAGTGATTTTGTCTTGTTGCTAGAGGTAACAGTGAAGATAATGGGTTCAAATTTCTTTTGGAGAACGTTTGAGATCAGAAGTATTGATGTTTTCAGTATGGTTTTACAAAGTATTTTTTAAAGTTTGGAATTATATATTGGAAATACTTAATTAAAGGTTTCTCTGACTGACGAAAAAAAAATGTTTTTAAAATGATATTTTATAATTTTTTCGCAATATTAATGTTAGAAAAAGCATACTTAAATATAATTTAGTACTATTTAGTACAACATTTAATTGATAAAACTTGACCAGCTTTGTAGTAGGTTAACTAAAGTCGTGGACTCAATTCGTCCTCCTAGGAGTCCTAACTTCTAATGTAAGTGCTAAATTAGTAACTAATTCAATCAAAATTCTGCGGCACCTTCAGTATTTCGAGTTACGACTTGTATTGTAAGACTTGATGATAGAATATCGGCTGAATGAAGTCGATTGGGGCAGATTGGGGCAGACTGGGGACACGGGGCGCCGCTACAAGCCGTCATGTCCCGCGCCGTGACATGATGATGGCTCGTCGGTAATTAAGTGTCCCGTCAACTGTACTTGCTCACTCGTCGTATGTTATTGGACACTTCTCAATGAAATAGCGGCTATTTTGGAGCCGTTACCTTAAATGGTCTTCAAATTCGTTTTAATACTTTTTTGTGCATTTTTTGTCTATTGCGTACCCAATTTATTTATATATCATATTATCTATATATCTCTTAGTGTTATTATATTACAAGAAGAGATTGAAAGTTACTTTTATGTAACTTTTAGCGAAAACTTTCGGTCGTTTAGCGAATGTATCATAATTAAGTAAATTAATAAAAAAAAATTAAATTAGCTTTACGCTATATCCCGCACACAGCAGGGTAGGCAGAGGGAACCTAGTGTTAAGACACTCCGTTCCCCACTTTCTGCCGAATTTTGGAGGCATTGCGTGTTGAGTGGCAGAACTCAACGCCGCGCTTTGCCTCGACACCAGAGCGAAGAAATGAAAATATAAATTTAAGTAAATATTTCATCTCCTCGAGTGGGGATCGAACCCACAACCAGTCGGTTTTACAGTCACACTTTGTACCACTGCGCCACGACTGGCCTCGTAAATTAATCTCCATCTCCATCTCCATCTCCATATATAATAAAAGGATAGAAAAGTCAATTCTGTACATGAAAGATATAAAAAAAATAAAAATTAGGTCGGTTAATATGTCGATTATAGAACCTAAAAAACCACTCAGCAGAATTCTTGTCTGTCTGTCTGTCTGTCTCTCTGTCTGTCTGTCGGTTTGTTTGTGCGTCAATCACGCAAAAACTACCTGACAGAAATTGATGAATTTTTGCATGGTCTTAGCCTAGGGCCTCAAGGTACATTTTTTTTCGGTTTCATTCCGAATTTCATGATAGTTTTTTTTAAAAAAAAACAAAAACTGAAAAATATAAATCACCTAAAATACCGATAACTACTGTATGAAATTAAATTAATTTTGTCATGGTAATAGTTCAAAGCCTAATGTCACTTATAGGATAGTTTTTATCATGGAGTATAAAGAATTTTTTGTAGAAAAAATTACATAATTATATTTTTTAATAAAAAAAATCGACTTCTTCAAATTCAACCGGATTTCACACTCTGAACTTAACTAAACTTTCACCAAACTACCCCTTATATGTACCCTTTCTAATAAAAAAAGAATCATTAAAATCGGTTGAATTGATATTGACTTATACGTTCATTTGTCGCGCATATACTTAATGTAAATTTGTGATTTATATGATTTTCTCATAGATACCATTGTTGGATATAAACTAAATTAAAATAAGACTACACGGGAGGCATTAGCTTTCAAATAAAAAAAGAATCATTAAAATCGGTTCATACAATCAAAAGTTCTAAGGTAACAAGGCTAAAAAATACAGCCCAATTGATGACCCCTTTTAAGAAGTCGGTAAATAGTAATCTGACATAATTAAATTACGACTATTTCATTTAACCACATTTTAAAAGAAGAAAGTAAATTGAGGCCGTTCGTTGCACAGGGGCACAAAGTGTAACTGTTGTGGGTTCGATGACCACGCAAGGAAACGAAATATTTATTTAAATTTATATTTCCATTTCATCGCTCTGGTGTCGAGGTAAAGTGCGGCGTTGAGTTTCACTACTCAGCACGCAATGCCTACAGAATTCCGAGAAAAGTAGGGAACAGAGTGTTGTTGTTAACACTAGAGGTCCTATGCCTACCCTGCTGTGTGCGGGATACAGCGTGAAGCTAAAAAAAGAAGTATAATCAATATTTGTTCAGTCTACCATAATTATTATTTCAAACGTCAACGTTGGTGATATTAACAAACATAATAAAGTAGGTATATTTTACGGAATTAGCTCATATGGCGATGTGTAGAATAAAAAGTATATGTATTTGGAAAGTAAATTCTGATTGTGAGTTCATAGTTTATAAAAGTTTATATTGTGTTTAGATGGATCACGTGGTGATGTCAATACGTTTTAATGTCATCTTATGTTATCTGTTAAAATAGCGTGAAGCTGATTAAACTTAGTGTTATATTCAAAAGAAATTAATTGTATGTAATACATAATATGTAATTTATTAATACGTTTCAAGTATGAAAAAAAGAAAAAATGCAATATAATTGCATTTGTATTTCCTTCCTATATTTTGTATTTCTATTATTTAAATCGATATATCAGGAACGTAAATGTGGGAACAGAGTTGTATGCCATTTTAGTACAGAGTAACCTCTAAAAAATGTATTTACTAAACTGAATAAAAAGAATGTGTGATTCCTCTATACAATATATTATTCTATATTATACATAAAACAGGTTAAAACAGTGCATATGAAGGTCCTCCTGTAGTATAACTATTTTCAATTACTATCAACACTACATTGTCGATACTAATGTGGTATTACAATATGAATGAAATTTTTCCGCCATTATGATGACATAGACAATTTTTTTAATTTGGAAAAATAATATATTAACTATAAGAACGTTGGTAGTTTTTTAAAAGGAATTCTTATAGAATAAAAAATTGCCTAAACTATGCTTCCTCGCAAGTGGTTGTAATAACTATTGGTATCTTTTCACCAAAAAATCACTATAAATATTAAATATGCTCAATTATACAGAGTTTTTTTGTTAGGACCACTTTAAATGAAACCACAGTTTAACTACTCTATAAAAGCCTATTACATATTAAATTAAAAACCCGAAAATAAAAAAGTTATTTTTTCAAACAAAATCTCCATATATAATAAAAGGATAGAAAAGTCAATTCTGTACATGAAAAATATAAAAGAAATAAAAATTAGGTCGGTTAATATGTCGATAAAAAATTAATATGTTTAAAGTTAATATGTCGACTGAAACTTGACGCTATGACGGTACAATTGAGAGAACTGAGATTTCTGGTTGTAGCACTAGTTGTATTTTAATTAGGTTAAATTCCCACTAAGTGGAAGAATATATTTGTTTTTCTGCCCGTAAAAACAAACGAAGCGAAGCCTTGTGTTCCGCTATACTATCTAAAGAAATTGGAAAGTCCAAAATTGAGTAAGTGCACCATTATCTTATTTGAAATTCTTTCTTCTCTCCATTATAAATTTTCATAGGATTGAAATGTAATAGTGACGTCTTTGAACAATAGTATATGTTCATAACTGTTAAAGTTAATTATCGAACAAATGGTTTACAACTCTGATGATACAAAGACATTCTGCTTCAGCTGATAATTTAATTAAAATGTCTACCGGATGATCAATTAGCCTGCAGTTTACGTTTTAATTGTTATTATGTATGATGTTACGTAACGTTTCTTTACGTTTATTTATTTATATACATATTACATTTAATGAATTAAATATATTTTATAAAAGGTTCACATATATGATAACATGTTCACACATGTGGTCCGAGAAAAGTAGGGAACAGAGTGTTGTTGTTAACACTAGAGGTCCTATGCCTACCCTGCTGTGTGCGGGATACAGCGTGAAGCTAAAAAAAGAAGTATAATCAATATTTGTTCAGTCTACCATAATTATTATTTCAAACGTCAACGTTGGTGATATTAACAAACATAATAAAGTAGGTATATTTTACGGAATTAGCTCATATGGCGATGTGTAGAATAAAAAGTATATGTATTTGGAAAGTAAATTCTGATTGTGAGTTCATAGTTTATAAAAGTTTATATTGTGTTTAGATGGATCACGTGGTGATGTCAATACGTTTTAATGTCATCTTATGTTATCTGTTAAAATAGCGTGAAGCTGATTAAACTTAGTGTTATATTCAAAAGAAATTAATTGTATTTAATACATAATATGTAATTTATTAATACGTTTCAAGTATGAAAAAAAGAAAAAATGCAATATAATTGCATTTGTGTTTCCTTCCTATATTTTGTATTTCTATTATTTAAATCGATATATCAGGAACGTAAATGTGGGAACAGAGTTGCATGCCATTTTAGTACAGAGTAACCTCTAAAAAATGTATTTACTAAACTGAATAAAAAGAATGTGTGATTCCTCTATACAATATATTATTCTATATTATACATAAAACAGGTTAAAACAGTGCATATGAAGGTCCTCCTGTAGTATAACTATTTTCAATTACTATCAACACTACATTGTCGATACTAATGTGGTATTACAATATGAATGAAATTATAATAAGTTCTTTGATTTTCACGATTATTATACATTTTAAATAAAACTATTTTAACCGGATTAATCGCGTATATTTAGTTTTTACATTTTTGGAAACCCGACGTTTCGAACACTTTGCAGTAGTCCGTGGTCACGGGTAGACTGAGGTGGCATTCGTCTGTCAGTTGACATAATTACTATATCAAACTACCGCCAACGATTTCTTAATTTCCTCGCGTACTGCCCTGGATTCTTGCAGAATGAGCTAACTGTATCTTGCCCTCTGGTATGGTGGGTCTGAGACTTCAAAGATTTGATGAGTGGGTCCCAGGTGTTAGAAAGCTTCCAGCCGTCCTCTCTATTGAAATTAGGATATTTTTGTATTTCAATAGCCTCGCGGATCATTCTAGGAATATATCTATTTTCCTTAGCGAGGATGAGGGGTTTATCAAACCTTATGTAATGGCTAGGTTTATCCACAGTGTGCTCACATACAGCCGACTTTGATACATGCCCATTCTTTATATCTGAGATGTGTTCCTTCACCCTAACACCGATGCTTCTCTTTGTTTGACCAATGTATGATAAGCCACAGTCACAATCTAGTTTGTATACACCTGCACACTGTAAAGGAATGTTACTTTTAACTGGTCTCAAGAATTGGCTCACTTTCTTGTTAGGCTTGAAAATAGTTTTTATGGAAGCTCTTCTTAAGATGTTGCCAATCCTGTCCGTAACCCCCTTCACATATGGTAGAAGTGCCGGCTGTCTCTCTACTGTGGGTGGCTTGTTGGTCTTCTGACAACGCTGGCGGGGAACTGGCAGCTTGTTCTGATGAAGGGAATTCTTCACCTGGCGAAGCTCGTCCCCTAGATGTTCAGCGTCACAGAGGTGGTGGGCTCTCTGAAACAAAGATTTGCCAACGGTAGATAACTGTGTAGGGTGGTGATGCGATTCACCATTGAGGTATCTATTGGTGTGCGTGGGTTTCCTATATACTGTGTGGCCTATTGTGCCATTGGGATTTCTTATGACTAACACGTCGAGGAAAGCTAGGGAATTATTGGCCTGTAACTCTATTGTGAATTGAATATTGTTATTAATAGAGTTAAGATGGTTTAAGAATATATAACTATAGTCCGTAGGTAAAATTGTAAAAGTGTCATCTACGTACCGCTTATATATCCTAGGTAGACAAGGCGCAGAGCTAAGAGCCATCTCCTCAAAGTCCTCCATGTATATATCTGCTATTACCGGGGACACAGGCGAACCCATAGCAATGCCATCTATTTGTAAATAGAATTCTTGATTGAACATTAGATATCCAGATGTGAGGCAATGTTCTAAAAGTTCAAGATATTCCATGGGCATATTGTTTTCCTCTAGTTTCCGCTTGACAATCCTGATGCAGTCCTCAATGGGTATACTGGTGAACAGCGACTGGACATCAAAACTGACCATGGTTTCATTGTCAGCTAGCTTAAGGTCTTTCAGCTCGCTAACAAAATGGTAAGAATCCCTGACATAAGATGTTGTGTGGCCACGCAGTGGAGAAAGTACTCTAGCGACATGTTGAGCCAGTTTATACGTTGGTGTATCGATTTGGCTGACTATTGGTCTAAGAGGTACATCTTTTTTGTGTATTTTTGGTAACCCATACAACTTCGGAGGTTTTACACAGCTAGGCACGAGAGATTTAATGTCAAGATGTAATGATTTCGCGTGTTTTTTGATTAAATCGGATGTCTTTTTAAGTATTTTTGTTGTAGGGTCTTTGTCAACAATTTTATAAGTTTTTTGATCCGATAGCAATAATGACATTTTTTGGATATACTCTTCGGTGTCTAGTATAACCGTCGCGTTACCTTTATCGGCTTTAAGAACTGTTATATCCTCGTTTTTCCGTAATTTACTGAGAGCCCGAGATTCATCACGAGAAAGATTTGATTTAGGTGGTTTACTACGGCGCAATAAGGCTGATATGTCTTGGCGAATAGCTTCAGAATCTTCCTTCAAAATCTGGTTTTTATATAAACAGTCCTCAACGTTTGTTATTATTTGCTCGATAGGTATTTTTCTAGGCGCCGGCGCAAAGTTAAAACCTTTATTTAATACTTCAATAGTCGAATCATCGATAGTTTGTTTTGACAGATTGACAACTGACGTTTGTGTTGTCTGTGTAGAAGGTACGGCGTTACCATAGACATTTTTCCGTTCGGATTTTAATTCGAGATTTTGGTACTTACGAATTTGTCTAATTTTATATTGATTATATTTAGTTTGCGCGCGTTTATTAGTAAAATCTACACAATGATTGAAATCTGTCTTAGAAAAACACGTCTCAATATCTTTGCTTAAGGCTTTTATTTGTTCGTCGAATCGATTTAAATCGTAACGGTGTTCTTTAATGAGTTGACATAATAATTTTTTACTTGCCTGATTGAGTATCTTTTTGCAATATTTTATGTCTTTTTTCGGCGCGATTTGTACACAAGCTGGTATGAGATTATTATCGCGGCACCTTTTTAAGAAATTTATCGATGTTAAATATCTTGCACGTTTTGTTTTTAGATACTCAAATCGACGTATTTTATTCGCGTTTTCCAGTCCGTACTGGTTCACATAATAAGTTCTTTGATTTTCACGATTATTATACATTTTAAATAAAACTATTTTAACCGGATTAATCGCGTATATTTAGTTTTTACATTTTTGGAAACCCGACGTTTCGAACACTTTGCAGTAGTCCGTGGTCACGGGTAGACTGAGGTGGCATTCGTCTGTCAGTTGACATAATTACTATATCAAACTACCGCCAACGATTTCTTAATTTCCTCGCGTACTGCCCTGGATTCTTGCAGAATGAGCTAACTGTATCTTGCCCTCTGGTATGGTGGGTCTGAGACTTCAAAGATTTGATGAGTGGGTCCCAGGTGTTAGAAAGCTTCCAGCCGTCCTCTCTATTGAAATTAGGATATTTTTGTATTTCAATAGCCTCGCGGATCATTCTAGGAATATATCTATTTTCCTTAGCGAGGATGAGGGGTTTATCAAACCTTATGTAATGGCTAGGTTTATCCACAGTGTGCTCACATACAGCCGACTTTGATACATGCCCATTCTTTATATCTGAGATGTGTTCCTTCACCCTAACACCGATGCTTCTCTTTGTTTGACCAATGTATGATAAGCCACAGTCACAATCTAGTTTGTATACACCTGCACACTGTAAAGGAATGTTACTTTTAACTGGTCTCAAGAATTGGCTCACTTTCTTGTTAGGCTTGAAAATAGTTTTTATGGAAGCTCTTCTTAAGATGTTGCCAATCCTGTCCGTAACCCCCTTCACATATGGTAGAAGTGCCGGCTGTCTCTCTACTGTGGGTGGCTTGTTGGTCTTCTGACAACGCTGGCGGGGAACTGGCAGCTTGTTCTGATGAAGGGAATTCTTCACCTGGCGAAGCTCGTCCCCTAGATGTTCAGCGTCACAGAGGTGGTGGGCTCTCTGAAACAAAGATTTGCCAACGGTAGATAACTGTGTAGGGTGGTGATGCGATTCACCATTGAGGTATCTATTGGTGTGCGTGGGTTTCCTATATACTGTGTGGCCTATTGTGCCATTGGGATTTCTTATGACTAACACGTCGAGGAAAGCTAGGGAATTATTGGCCTGTAACTCTATTGTGAATTGAATATTGTTATTAATAGAGTTAAGATGGTTTAAGAATATATAACTATAGTCCGTAGGTAAAATTGTAAAAGTGTCATCTACGTACCGCTTATATATCCTAGGTAGACAAGGCGCAGAGCTAAGAGCCATCTCCTCAAAGTCCTCCATGTATATATCTGCTATTACCGGGGACACAGGCGAACCCATAGCAATGCCATCTATTTGTAAATAGAATTCTTGATTGAACATTAGATATCCAGATGTGAGGCAATGTTCTAAAAGTTCAAGATATTCCATGGGCATATTGTTTTCCTCTAGTTTCCGCTTGACAATCCTGATGCAGTCCTCAATGGGTATACTGGTGAACAGCGACTGGACATCAAAACTGACCATGGTTTCATTGTCAGCTAGCTTAAGGTCTTTCAGCTCGCTAACAAAATGGTAAGAATCCCTGACATAAGATGTTGTGTGGCCACGCAGTGGAGAAAGTACTCTAGCGACATGTTGAGCCAGTTTATACGTTGGTGTATCGATTTGGCTGACTATTGGTCTAAGAGGTACATCTTTTTTGTGTATTTTTGGTAACCCATACAACTTCGGAGGTTTTACACAGCTAGGCACGAGAGATTTAATGTCAAGATGTAATGATTTCGCGTGTTTTTTGATTAAATCGGATGTCTTTTTAAGTATTTTTGTTGTAGGGTCTTTGTCAACAATTTTATAAGTTTTTTGATCCGATAGCAATAATGACATTTTTTGGATATACTCTTCGGTGTCTAGTATAACCGTCGCGTTACCTTTATCGGCTTTAAGAACTGTTATATCCTCGTTTTTCCGTAATTTACTGAGAGCCCGAGATTCATCACGAGAAAGATTTGATTTAGGTGGTTTACTACGGCGCAATAAGGCTGATATGTCTTGGCGAATAGCTTCAGAATCTTCCTTCAAAATCTGGTTTTTATATAAACAGTCCTCAACGTTTGTTATTATTTGCTCGATAGGTATTTTTCTAGGCGCCGGCGCAAAGTTAAAACCTTTATTTAATACTTCAATAGTCGAATCATCGATAGTTTGTTTTGACAGATTGACAACTGACGTTTGTGTTGTCTGTGTAGAAGGTACGGCGTTACCATAGACATTTTTCCGTTCGGATTTTAATTCGAGATTTTGGTACTTACGAATTTGTCTAATTTTATATTGATTATATTTAGTTTGCGCGCGTTTATTAGTAAAATCTACACAATGATTGAAATCTGTCTTAGAAAAACACGTCTCAATATCTTTGCTTAAGGCTTTTATTTGTTCGTCGAATCGATTTAAATCGTAACGGTGTTCTTTAATGAGTTGACATAATAATTTTTTACTTGCCTGATTGAGTATCTTTTTGCAATATTTTATGTCTTTTTTCGGCGCGATTTGTACACAAGCTGGTATGAGATTATTATCGCGGCACCTTTTTAAGAAATTTATCGATGTTAAATATCTTGCACGTTTTGTTTTTAGATACTCAAATCGACGTATTTTATTCGCGTTTTCCAGTCCGTACTGGTTCACATAATAAGTTCTTTGATTTTCACGATTATTATACATTTTAAATAAAACTATTTTAACCGGATTAATCGCGTATATTTAGTTTTTACATTTTTGGAAACCCGACGTTTCGAACACTTTGCAGTAGTCCGTGGTCACGGGTAGACTGAGGTGGCATTCGTCTGTCAGTTGACATAATTACTATATCAAACTACCGCCAACGATTTCTTAATTTCCTCGCGTACTGCCCTGGATTCTTGCAGAATGAGCTAACTGTATCTTGCCCTCTGGTATGGTGGGTCTGAGACTTCAAAGATTTGATGAGTGGGTCCCAGGTGTTAGAAAGCTTCCAGCCGTCCTCTCTATTGAAATTAGGATATTTTTGTATTTCAATAGCCTCGCGGATCATTCTAGGAATATATCTATTTTCCTTAGCGAGGATGAGGGGTTTATCAAACCTTATGTAATGGCTAGGTTTATCCACAGTGTGCTCACATACAGCCGACTTTGATACATGCCCATTCTTTATATCTGAGATGTGTTCCTTCACCCTAACACCGATGCTTCTCTTTGTTTGACCAATGTATGATAAGCCACAGTCACAATCTAGTTTGTATACACCTGCACACTGTAAAGGAATGTTACTTTTAACTGGTCTCAAGAATTGGCTCACTTTCTTGTTAGGCTTGAAAATAGTTTTTATGGAAGCTCTTCTTAAGATGTTGCCAATCCTGTCCGTAACCCCCTTCACATATGGTAGAAGTGCCGGCTGTCTCTCTACTGTGGGTGGCTTGTTGGTCTTCTGACAACGCTGGCGGGGAACTGGCAGCTTGTTCTGATGAAGGGAATTCTTCACCTGGCGAAGCTCGTCCCCTAGATGTTCAGCGTCACAGAGGTGGTGGGCTCTCTGAAACAAAGATTTGCCAACGGTAGATAACTGTGTAGGGTGGTGATGCGATTCACCATTGAGGTATCTATTGGTGTGCGTGGGTTTCCTATATACTGTGTGGCCTATTGTGCCATTGGGATTTCTTATGACTAACACGTCGAGGAAAGCTAGGGAATTATTGGCCTGTAACTCTATTGTGAATTGAATATTGTTATTAATAGAGTTAAGATGGTTTAAGAATATATAACTATAGTCCGTAGGTAAAATTGTAAAAGTGTCATCTACGTACCGCTTATATATCCTAGGTAGACAAGGCGCAGAGCTAAGAGCCATCTCCTCAAAGTCCTCCATGTATATATCTGCTATTACCGGGGACACAGGCGAACCCATAGCAATGCCATCTATTTGTAAATAGAATTCTTGATTGAACATTAGATATCCAGATGTGAGGCAATGTTCTAAAAGTTCAAGATATTCCATGGGCATATTGTTTTCCTCTAGTTTCCGCTTGACAATCCTGATGCAGTCCTCAATGGGTATACTGGTGAACAGCGACTGGACATCAAAACTGACCATGGTTTCATTGTCAGCTAGCTTAAGGTCTTTCAGCTCGCTAACAAAATGGTAAGAATCCCTGACATAAGATGTTGTGTGGCCACGCAGTGGAGAAAGTACTCTAGCGACATGTTGAGCCAGTTTATACGTTGGTGTATCGATTTGGCTGACTATTGGTCTAAGAGGTACATCTTTTTTGTGTATTTTTGGTAACCCATACAACTTCGGAGGTTTTACACAGCTAGGCACGAGAGATTTAATGTCAAGATGTAATGATTTCGCGTGTTTTTTGATTAAATCGGATGTCTTTTTAAGTATTTTTGTTGTAGGGTCTTTGTCAACAATTTTATAAGTTTTTTGATCCGATAGCAATAATGACATTTTTTGGATATACTCTTCGGTGTCTAGTATAACCGTCGCGTTACCTTTATCGGCTTTAAGAACTGTTATATCCTCGTTTTTCCGTAATTTACTGAGAGCCCGAGATTCATCACGAGAAAGATTTGATTTAGGTGGTTTACTACGGCGCAATAAGGCTGATATGTCTTGGCGAATAGCTTCAGAATCTTCCTTCAAAATCTGGTTTTTATATAAACAGTCCTCAACGTTTGTTATTATTTGCTCGATAGGTATTTTTCTAGGCGCCGGCGCAAAGTTAAAACCTTTATTTAATACTTCAATAGTCGAATCATCGATAGTTTGTTTTGACAGATTGACAACTGACGTTTGTGTTGTCTGTGTAGAAGGTACGGCGTTACCATAGACATTTTTCCGTTCGGATTTTAATTCGAGATTTTGGTACTTACGAATTTGTCTAATTTTATATTGATTATATTTAGTTTGCGCGCGTTTATTAGTAAAATCTACACAATGATTGAAATCTGTCTTAGAAAAACACGTCTCAATATCTTTGCTTAAGGCTTTTATTTGTTCGTCGAATCGATTTAAATCGTAACGGTGTTCTTTAATGAGTTGACATAATAATTTTTTACTTGCCTGATTGAGTATCTTTTTGCAATATTTTATGTCTTTTTTCGGCGCGATTTGTACACAAGCTGGTATGAGATTATTATCGCGGCACCTTTTTAAGAAATTTATCGATGTTAAATATCTTGCACGTTTTGTTTTTAGATACTCAAATCGACGTATTTTATTCGCGTTTTCCAGTCCGTACTGGTTCACATAATAAGTTCTTTGATTTTCACGATTATTATACATTTTAAATAAAACTATTTTAACCGGATTAATCGCGTATATTTAGTTCTTACATTTTTGGAAACCCGACGTTTCGAACACTTTGCAGTAGTCCGTGGTCACGGGTAGACTGAGGTGGCATTCGTCTGTCAGTTGACATAATTACTATATCAAACTACCGCCAACGATTTCTTAATTTCCTCGCGTACTGCCCTGGATTCTTGCAGAATGAGCTAACTGTATCTTGCCCTCTGGTATGGTGGGTCTGAGACTTCAAAGATTTGATGAGTGGGTCCCAGGTGTTAGAAAGCTTCCAGCCGTCCTCTCTATTGAAATTAGGATATTTTTGTATTTCAATAGCCTCGCGGATCATTCTAGGAATATATCTATTTTCCTTAGCGAGGATGAGGGGTTTATCAAACCTTATGTAATGGCTAGGTTTATCCACAGTGTGCTCACATACAGCCGACTTTGATACATGCCCATTCTTTATATCTGAGATGTGTTCCTTCACCCTAACACCGATGCTTCTCTTTGTTTGACCAATGTATGATAAGCCACAGTCACAATCTAGTTTGTATACACCTGCACACTGTAAAGGAATGTTACTTTTAACTGGTCTCAAGAATTGGCTCACTTTCTTGTTAGGCTTGAAAATAGTTTTTATGGAAGCTCTTCTTAAGATGTTGCCAATCCTGTCCGTAACCCCCTTCACATATGGTAGAAGTGCCGGCTGTCTCTCTACTGTGGGTGGCTTGTTGGTCTTCTGACAACGCTGGCGGGGAACTGGCAGCTTGTTCTGATGAAGGGAATTCTTCACCTGGCGAAGCTCGTCCCCTAGATGTTCAGCGTCACAGAGGTGGTGGGCTCTCTGAAACAAAGATTTGCCAACGGTAGATAACTGTGTAGGGTGGTGATGCGATTCACCATTGAGGTATCTATTGGTGTGCGTGGGTTTCCTATATACTGTGTGGCCTATTGTGCCATTGGGATTTCTTATGACTAACACGTCGAGGAAAGCTAGGGAATTATTGGCCTGTAACTCTATTGTGAATTGAATATTGTTATTAATAGAGTTAAGATGGTTTAAGAATATATAACTATAGTCCGTAGGTAAAATTGTAAAAGTGTCATCTACGTACCGCTTATATATCCTAGGTAGACAAGGCGCAGAGCTAAGAGCCATCTCCTCAAAGTCCTCCATGTATATATCTGCTATTACCGGGGACACAGGCGAACCCATAGCAATGCCATCTATTTGTAAATAGAATTCTTGATTGAACATTAGATATCCAGATGTGAGGCAATGTTCTAAAAGTTCAAGATATTCCATGGGCATATTGTTTTCCTCTAGTTTCCGCTTGACAATCCTGATGCAGTCCTCAATGGGTATACTGGTGAACAGCGACTGGACATCAAAACTGACCATGGTTTCATTGTCAGCTAGCTTAAGGTCTTTCAGCTCGCTAACAAAATGGTAAGAATCCCTGACATAAGATGTTGTGTGGCCACGCAGTGGAGAAAGTACTCTAGCGACATGTTGAGCCAGTTTATACGTTGGTGTATCGATTTGGCTGACTATTGGTCTAAGAGGTACATCTTTTTTGTGTATTTTTGGTAACCCATACAACTTCGGAGGTTTTACACAGCTAGGCACGAGAGATTTAATGTCAAGATGTAATGATTTCGCGTGTTTTTTGATTAAATCGGATGTCTTTTTAAGTATTTTTGTTGTAGGGTCTTTGTCAACAATTTTATAAGTTTTTTGATCCGATAGCAATAATGACATTTTTTGGATATACTCTTCGGTGTCTAGTATAACCGTCGCGTTACCTTTATCGGCTTTAAGAACTGTTATATCCTCGTTTTTCCGTAATTTACTGAGAGCCCGAGATTCATCACGAGAAAGATTTGATTTAGGTGGTTTACTACGGCGCAATAAGGCTGATATGTCTTGGCGAATAGCTTCAGAATCTTCCTTCAAAATCTGGTTTTTATATAAACAGTCCTCAACGTTTGTTATTATTTGCTCGATAGGTATTTTTCTAGGCGCCGGCGCAAAGTTAAAACCTTTATTTAATACTTCAATAGTCGAATCATCGATAGTTTGTTTTGACAGATTGACAACTGACGTTTGTGTTGTCTGTGTAGAAGGTACGGCGTTACCATAGACATTTTTCCGTTCGGATTTTAATTCGAGATTTTGGTACTTACGAATTTGTCTAATTTTATATTGATTATATTTAGTTTGCGCGCGTTTATTAGTAAAATCTACACAATGATTGAAATCTGTCTTAGAAAAACACGTCTCAATATCTTTGCTTAAGGCTTTTATTTGTTCGTCGAATCGATTTAAATCGTAACGGTGTTCTTTAATGAGTTGACATAATAATTTTTTACTTGCCTGATTGAGTATCTTTTTGCAATATTTTATGTCTTTTTTCGGCGCGATTTGTACACAAGCTGGTATGAGATTATTATCGCGGCACCTTTTTAAGAAATTTATCGATGTTAAATATCTTGCACGTTTTGTTTTTAGATACTCAAATCGACGTATTTTATTCGCGTTTTCCAGTCCGTACTGGTTCACATAATAAGTTCTTTGATTTTCACGATTATTATACATTTTAAATAAAACTATTTTAACCGGATTAATCGCGTATATTTAGTTTTTACATTTTTGGAAACCCGACGTTTCGAACACTTTGCAGTAGTCCGTGGTCACGGGTAGACTGAGGTGGCATTCGTCTGTCAGTTGACATAATTACTATATCAAACTACCGCCAACGATTTCTTAATTTCCTCGCGTACTGCCCTGGATTCTTGCAGAATGAGCTAACTGTATCTTGCCCTCTGGTATGGTGGGTCTGAGACTTCAAAGATTTGATGAGTGGGTCCCAGGTGTTAGAAAGCTTCCAGCCGTCCTCTCTATTGAAATTAGGATATTTTTGTATTTCAATAGCCTCGCGGATCATTCTAGGAATATATCTATTTTCCTTAGCGAGGATGAGGGGTTTATCAAACCTTATGTAATGGCTAGGTTTATCCACAGTGTGCTCACATACAGCCGACTTTGATACATGCCCATTCTTTATATCTGAGATGTGTTCCTTCACCCTAACACCGATGCTTCTCTTTGTTTGACCAATGTATGATAAGCCACAGTCACAATCTAGTTTGTATACACCTGCACACTGTAAAGGAATGTTACTTTTAACTGGTCTCAAGAATTGGCTCACTTTCTTGTTAGGCTTGAAAATAGTTTTTATGGAAGCTCTTCTTAAGATGTTGCCAATCCTGTCCGTAACCCCCTTCACATATGGTAGAAGTGCCGGCTGTCTCTCTACTGTGGGTGGCTTGTTGGTCTTCTGACAACGCTGGCGGGGAACTGGCAGCTTGTTCTGATGAAGGGAATTCTTCACCTGGCGAAGCTCGTCCCCTAGATGTTCAGCGTCACAGAGGTGGTGGGCTCTCTGAAACAAAGATTTGCCAACGGTAGATAACTGTGTAGGGTGGTGATGCGATTCACCATTGAGGTATCTATTGGTGTGCGTGGGTTTCCTATATACTGTGTGGCCTATTGTGCCATTGGGATTTCTTATGACTAACACGTCGAGGAAAGCTAGGGAATTATTGGCCTGTAACTCTATTGTGAATTGAATATTGTTATTAATAGAGTTAAGATGGTTTAAGAATATATAACTATAGTCCGTAGGTAAAATTGTAAAAGTGTCATCTACGTACCGCTTATATATCCTAGGTAGACAAGGCGCAGAGCTAAGAGCCATCTCCTCAAAGTCCTCCATGTATATATCTGCTATTACCGGGGACACAGGCGAACCCATAGCAATGCCATCTATTTGTAAATAGAATTCTTGATTGAACATTAGATATCCAGATGTGAGGCAATGTTCTAAAAGTTCAAGATATTCCATGGGCATATTGTTTTCCTCTAGTTTCCGCTTGACAATCCTGATGCAGTCCTCAATGGGTATACTGGTGAACAGCGACTGGACATCAAAACTGACCATGGTTTCATTGTCAGCTAGCTTAAGGTCTTTCAGCTCGCTAACAAAATGGTAAGAATCCCTGACATAAGATGTTGTGTGGCCACGCAGTGGAGAAAGTACTCTAGCGACATGTTGAGCCAGTTTATACGTTGGTGTATCGATTTGGCTGACTATTGGTCTAAGAGGTACATCTTTTTTGTGTATTTTTGGTAACCCATACAACTTCGGAGGTTTTACACAGCTAGGCACGAGAGATTTAATGTCAAGATGTAATGATTTCGCGTGTTTTTTGATTAAATCGGATGTCTTTTTAAGTATTTTTGTTGTAGGGTCTTTGTCAACAATTTTATAAGTTTTTTGATCCGATAGCAATAATGACATTTTTTGGATATACTCTTCGGTGTCTAGTATAACCGTCGCGTTACCTTTATCGGCTTTAAGAACTGTTATATCCTCGTTTTTCCGTAATTTACTGAGAGCCCGAGATTCATCACGAGAAAGATTTGATTTAGGTGGTTTACTACGGCGCAATAAGGCTGATATGTCTTGGCGAATAGCTTCAGAATCTTCCTTCAAAATCTGGTTTTTATATAAACAGTCCTCAACGTTTGTTATTATTTGCTCGATAGGTATTTTTCTAGGCGCCGGCGCAAAGTTAAAACCTTTATTTAATACTTCAATAGTCGAATCATCGATAGTTTGTTTTGACAGATTGACAACTGACGTTTGTGTTGTCTGTGTAGAAGGTACGGCGTTACCATAGACATTTTTCCGTTCGGATTTTAATTCGAGATTTTGGTACTTACGAATTTGTCTAATTTTATATTGATTATATTTAGTTTGCGCGCGTTTATTAGTAAAATCTACACAATGATTGAAATCTGTCTTAGAAAAACACGTCTCAATATCTTTGCTTAAGGCTTTTATTTGTTCGTCGAATCGATTTAAATCGTAACGGTGTTCTTTAATGAGTTGACATAATAATTTTTTACTTGCCTGATTGAGTATCTTTTTGCAATATTTTATGTCTTTTTTCGGCGCGATTTGTACACAAGCTGGTATGAGATTATTATCGCGGCACCTTTTTAAGAAATTTATCGATGTTAAATATCTTGCACGTTTTGTTTTTAGATACTCAAATCGACGTATTTTATTCGCGTTTTCCAGTCCGTACTGGTTCACATAATAAGTTCTTTGATTTTCACGATTATTATACATTTTAAATAAAACTATTTTAACCGGATTAATCGCGTATATTTAGTTTTTACATTTTTGGAAACCCGACGTTTCGAACACTTTGCAGTAGTCCGTGGTCACGGGTAGACTGAGGTGGCATTCGTCTGTCAGTTGACATAATTACTATATCAAACTACCGCCAACGATTTCTTAATTTCCTCGCGTACTGCCCTGGATTCTTGCAGAATGAGCTAACTGTATCTTGCCCTCTGGTATGGTGGGTCTGAGACTTCAAAGATTTGATGAGTGGGTCCCAGGTGTTAGAAAGCTTCCAGCCGTCCTCTCTATTGAAATTAGGATATTTTTGTATTTCAATAGCCTCGCGGATCATTCTAGGAATATATCTATTTTCCTTAGCGAGGATGAGGGGTTTATCAAACCTTATGTAATGGCTAGGTTTATCCACAGTGTGCTCACATACAGCCGACTTTGATACATGCCCATTCTTTATATCTGAGATGTGTTCCTTCACCCTAACACCGATGCTTCTCTTTGTTTGACCAATGTATGATAAGCCACAGTCACAATCTAGTTTGTATACACCTGCACACTGTAAAGGAATGTTACTTTTAACTGGTCTCAAGAATTGGCTCACTTTCTTGTTAGGCTTGAAAATAGTTTTTATGGAAGCTCTTCTTAAGATGTTGCCAATCCTGTCCGTAACCCCCTTCACATATGGTAGAAGTGCCGGCTGTCTCTCTACTGTGGGTGGCTTGTTGGTCTTCTGACAACGCTGGCGGGGAACTGGCAGCTTGTTCTGATGAAGGGAATTCTTCACCTGGCGAAGCTCGTCCCCTAGATGTTCAGCGTCACAGAGGTGGTGGGCTCTCTGAAACAAAGATTTGCCAACGGTAGATAACTGTGTAGGGTGGTGATGCGATTCACCATTGAGGTATCTATTGGTGTGCGTGGGTTTCCTATATACTGTGTGGCCTATTGTGCCATTGGGATTTCTTATGACTAACACGTCGAGGAAAGCTAGGGAATTATTGGCCTGTAACTCTATTGTGAATTGAATATTGTTATTAATAGAGTTAAGATGGTTTAAGAATATATAACTATAGTCCGTAGGTAAAATTGTAAAAGTGTCATCTACGTACCGCTTATATATCCTAGGTAGACAAGGCGCAGAGCTAAGAGCCATCTCCTCAAAGTCCTCCATGTATATATCTGCTATTACCGGGGACACAGGCGAACCCATAGCAATGCCATCTATTTGTAAATAGAATTCTTGATTGAACATTAGATATCCAGATGTGAGGCAATGTTCTAAAAGTTCAAGATATTCCATGGGCATATTGTTTTCCTCTAGTTTCCGCTTGACAATCCTGATGCAGTCCTCAATGGGTATACTGGTGAACAGCGACTGGACATCAAAACTGACCATGGTTTCATTGTCAGCTAGCTTAAGGTCTTTCAGCTCGCTAACAAAATGGTAAGAATCCCTGACATAAGATGTTGTGTGGCCACGCAGTGGAGAAAGTACTCTAGCGACATGTTGAGCCAGTTTATACGTTGGTGTATCGATTTGGCTGACTATTGGTCTAAGAGGTACATCTTTTTTGTGTATTTTTGGTAACCCATACAACTTCGGAGGTTTTACACAGCTAGGCACGAGAGATTTAATGTCAAGATGTAATGATTTCGCGTGTTTTTTGATTAAATCGGATGTCTTTTTAAGTATTTTTGTTGTAGGGTCTTTGTCAACAATTTTATAAGTTTTTTGATCCGATAGCAATAATGACATTTTTTGGATATACTCTTCGGTGTCTAGTATAACCGTCGCGTTACCTTTATCGGCTTTAAGAACTGTTATATCCTCGTTTTTCCGTAATTTACTGAGAGCCCGAGATTCATCACGAGAAAGATTTGATTTAGGTGGTTTACTACGGCGCAATAAGGCTGATATGTCTTGGCGAATAGCTTCAGAATCTTCCTTCAAAATCTGGTTTTTATATAAACAGTCCTCAACGTTTGTTATTATTTGCTCGATAGGTATTTTTCTAGGCGCCGGCGCAAAGTTAAAACCTTTATTTAATACTTCAATAGTCGAATCATCGATAGTTTGTTTTGACAGATTGACAACTGACGTTTGTGTTGTCTGTGTAGAAGGTACGGCGTTACCATAGACATTTTTCCGTTCGGATTTTAATTCGAGATTTTGGTACTTACGAATTTGTCTAATTTTATATTGATTATATTTAGTTTGCGCGCGTTTATTAGTAAAATCTACACAATGATTGAAATCTGTCTTAGAAAAACACGTCTCAATATCTTTGCTTAAGGCTTTTATTTGTTCGTCGAATCGATTTAAATCGTAACGGTGTTCTTTAATGAGTTGACATAATAATTTTTTACTTGCCTGATTGAGTATCTTTTTGCAATATTTTATGTCTTTTTTCGGCGCGATTTGTACACAAGCTGGTATGAGATTATTATCGCGGCACCTTTTTAAGAAATTTATCGATGTTAAATATCTTGCACGTTTTGTTTTTAGATACTCAAATCGACGTATTTTATTCGCGTTTTCCAGTCCGTACTGGTTCACATAATAAGTTCTTTGATTTTCACGATTATTATACATTTTAAATAAAACTATTTTAACCGGATTAATCGCGTATATTTAGTTCTTACATTTTTGGAAACCCGACGTTTCGAACACTTTGCAGTAGTCCGTGGTCACGGGTAGACTGAGGTGGCATTCGTCTGTCAGTTGACATAATTACTATATCAAACTACCGCCAACGATTTCTTAATTTCCTCGCGTACTGCCCTGGATTCTTGCAGAATGAGCTAACTGTATCTTGCCCTCTGGTATGGTGGGTCTGAGACTTCAAAGATTTGATGAGTGGGTCCCAGGTGTTAGAAAGCTTCCAGCCGTCCTCTCTATTGAAATTAGGATATTTTTGTATTTCAATAGCCTCGCGGATCATTCTAGGAATATATCTATTTTCCTTAGCGAGGATGAGGGGTTTATCAAACCTTATGTAATGGCTAGGTTTATCCACAGTGTGCTCACATACAGCCGACTTTGATACATGCCCAAGAATGGGCATGTATCAACCTGGGACCCACTCATCAAATCTTTGAAGTCTCAGACCCACCATACCAGAGGGCAAGATACAGTTAGCTCATTCTGCAAGAATCCAGGGCAGTACGCGAGGAAATTAAGAAATCGTTGGCGGTAGTTTGATATAGTAATTATGTCAACTGACAGACGAATGCCACCTCAGTCTACCCGTGACCACGGACTACTGCAAAGTGTTCGAAACGTCGGGTTTCCAAAAATGTAAGAACTAAATATACGCGATTAATCCGGTTAAAATAGTTTTATTTAAAATGTATAATAATCGTGAAAATCAAAGAACTTATTATGTGAACCAGTACGGACTGGAAAACGCGAATAAAATACGTCGATTTGAGTATCTAAAAACAAAACGTGCAAGATATTTAACATCGATAAATTTCTTAAAAAGGTGCCGCGATAATAATCTCATACCAGCTTGTGTACAAATCGCGCCGAAAAAAGACATAAAATATTGCAAAAAGATACTCAATCAGGCAAGTAAAAAATTATTATGTCAACTCATTAAAGAACACCGTTACGATTTAAATCGATTCGACGAACAAATAAAAGCCTTAAGCAAAGATATTGAGACGTGTTTTTCTAAGACAGATTTCAATCATTGTGTAGATTTTACTAATAAACGCGCGCAAACTAAATATAATCAATATAAAATTAGACAAATTCGTAAGTACCAAAATCTCGAATTAAAATCCGAACGGAAAAATGTCTATGGTAACGCCGTACCTTCTACACAGACAACACAAACGTCAGTTGTCAATCTGTCAAAACAAACTATCGATGATTCGACTATTGAAGTATTAAATAAAGGTTTTAACTTTGCGCCGGCGCCTAGAAAAATACCTATCGAGCAAATAATAACAAACGTTGAGGACTGTTTATATAAAAACCAGATTTTGAAGGAAGATTCTGAAGCTATTCGCCAAGACATATCAGCCTTATTGCGCCGTAGTAAACCACCTAAATCAAATCTTTCTCGTGATGAATCTCGGGCTCTCAGTAAATTACGGAAAAAACGAGGATATAACAGTTCTTAAAGCCGATAAAGGTAACGCGACGGTTATACTAGACACCGAAGAGTATATCCAAAAAATGTCATTATTGCTATCGGATCAAAAAACTTATAAAATTGTTGACAAAGACCCTACAACAAAAATACTTAAAAAGACATCCGATTTAATCAAAAAACACGCGAAATCATTACATCTTGACATTAAATCTCTCGTGCCTAGCTGTGTAAAACCTCCGAAGTTGTATGGGTTACCAAAAATACACAAAAAAGATGTACCTCTTAGACCAATAGTCAGCCAAATCGATACACCAACGTATAAACTGGCTCAACATGTCGCTAGAGTACTTTCTCCACTGCGTGGCCACACAACATCTTATGTCAGGGATTCTTACCATTTTGTTAGCGAGCTGAAAGACCTTAAGCTAGCTGACAATGAAACCATGGTCAGTTTTGATGTCCAGTCGCTGTTCACCAGTATACCCATTGAGGACTGCATCAGGATTGTCAAGCGGAAACTAGAGGAAAACAATATGCCCATGGAATATCTTGAACTTTTAGAACATTGCCTCACATCTGGATATCTAATGTTCAATCAAGAATTCTATTTACAAATAGATGGCATTGCTATGGGTTCGCCTGTGTCCCCGGTAATAGCAGATATATACATGGAGGACTTTGAGGAGATGGCTCTTAGCTCTGCGCCTTGTCTACCTAGGATATATAAGCGGTACGTAGATGACACTTTTACAATTTTACCTACGGACTATAGTTATATATTCTTAAACCATCTTAACTCTATTAATAACAATATTCAATTCACAATAGAGTTACAGGCCAATAATTCCCTAGCTTTCCTCGACGTGTTAGTCATAAGAAATCCCAATGGCACAATAGGCCACACAGTATATAGGAAACCCACGCACACCAATAGATACCTCAATGGTGAATCGCATCACCACCCTACACAGTTATCTACCGTTGGCAAATCTTTGTTTCAGAGAGCCCACCACCTCTGTGACGCTGAACATCTAGGGGACGAGCTTCGCCAGGTGAAGAATTCCCTTCATCAGAACAAGCTGCCAGTTCCCCGCCAGCGTTGTCAGAAGACCAACAAGCCACCCACAGTAGAGAGACAGCCGGCACTTCTACCATATGTGAAGGGGGTTACGGACAGGATTGGCAACATCTTAAGAAGAGCTTCCATAAAAACTATTTTCAAGCCTAACAAGAAAGTGAGCCAATTCTTGAGACCAGTTAAAAGTAACATTCCTTTACAGTGTGCAGGTGTATACAAACTAGATTGTGACTGTGGCTTATCATACATTGGTCAAACAAAGAGAAGCATCGGTGTTAGGGTGAAGGAACACATCTCAGATATAAAGAATGGGCATGTATCAAAGTCGGCTGTATGTGAGCACACTGTGGATAAACCTAGCCATTACATAAGGTTTGATAAACCCCTCATCCTCGCTAAGGAAAATAGATATATTCCTAGAATGATCCGCGAGGCTATTGAAATACAAAAATATCCTAATTTCAATAGAGAGGACGGCTGGAAGCTTTCTAACACCTGGGACCCACTCATCAAATCTTTGAAGTCTCAGACCCACCATACCAGAGGGCAAGATACAGTTAGCTCATTCTGCAAGAATCCAGGGCAGTACGCGAGGAAATTAAGAAATCGTTGGCGGTAGTTTGATATAGTAATTATGTCAACTGACAGACGAATGCCACCTCAGTCTACCCGTGACCACGGACTACTGCAAAGTGTTCGAAACGTCGGGTTTCCAAAAATGTAAAAACTAAATATACGCGATTAATCCGGTTAAAATAGTTTTATTTAAAATGTATAATAATCGTGAAAATCAAAGAACTTATTATGTGAACCAGTACGGACTGGAAAACGCGAATAAAATACGTCGATTTGAGTATCTAAAAACAAAACGTGCAAGATATTTAACATCGATAAATTTCTTAAAAAGGTGCCGCGATAATAATCTCATACCAGCTTGTGTACAAATCGCGCCGAAAAAAGACATAAAATATTGCAAAAAGATACTCAATCAGGCAAGTAAAAAATTATTATGTCAACTCATTAAAGAACACCGTTACGATTTAAATCGATTCGACGAACAAATAAAAGCCTTAAGCAAAGATATTGAGACGTGTTTTTCTAAGACAGATTTCAATCATTGTGTAGATTTTACTAATAAACGCGCGCAAACTAAATATAATCAATATAAAATTAGACAAATTCGTAAGTACCAAAATCTCGAATTAAAATCCGAACGGAAAAATGTCTATGGTAACGCCGTACCTTCTACACAGACAACACAAACGTCAGTTGTCAATCTGTCAAAACAAACTATCGATGATTCGACTATTGAAGTATTAAATAAAGGTTTTAACTTTGCGCCGGCGCCTAGAAAAATACCTATCGAGCAAATAATAACAAACGTTGAGGACTGTTTATATAAAAACCAGATTTTGAAGGAAGATTCTGAAGCTATTCGCCAAGACATATCAGCCTTATTGCGCCGTAGTAAACCACCTAAATCAAATCTTTCTCGTGATGAATCTCGGGCTCTCAGTAAATTACGGAAAAACGAGGATATAACAGTTCTTAAAGCCGATAAAGGTAACGCGACGGTTATACTAGACACCGAAGAGTATATCCAAAAAATGTCATTATTGCTATCGGATCAAAAAACTTATAAAATTGTTGACAAAGACCCTACAACAAAAATACTTAAAAAGACATCCGATTTAATCAAAAAACACGCGAAATCATTACATCTTGACATTAAATCTCTCGTGCCTAGCTGTGTAAAACCTCCGAAGTTGTATGGGTTACCAAAAATACACAAAAAAGATGTACCTCTTAGACCAATAGTCAGCCAAATCGATACACCAACGTATAAACTGGCTCAACATGTCGCTAGAGTACTTTCTCCACTGCGTGGCCACACAACATCTTATGTCAGGGATTCTTACCATTTTGTTAGCGAGCTGAAAGACCTTAAGCTAGCTGACAATGAAACCATGGTCAGTTTTGATGTCCAGTCGCTGTTCACCAGTATACCCATTGAGGACTGCATCAGGATTGTCAAGCGGAAACTAGAGGAAAACAATATGCCCATGGAATATCTTGAACTTTTAGAACATTGCCTCACATCTGGATATCTAATGTTCAATCAAGAATTCTATTTACAAATAGATGGCATTGCTATGGGTTCGCCTGTGTCCCCGGTAATAGCAGATATATACATGGAGGACTTTGAGGAGATGGCTCTTAGCTCTGCGCCTTGTCTACCTAGGATATATAAGCGGTACGTAGATGACACTTTTACAATTTTACCTACGGACTATAGTTATATATTCTTAAACCATCTTAACTCTATTAATAACAATATTCAATTCACAATAGAGTTACAGGCCAATAATTCCCTAGCTTTCCTCGACGTGTTAGTCATAAGAAATCCCAATGGCACAATAGGCCACACAGTATATAGGAAACCCACGCACACCAATAGATACCTCAATGGTGAATCGCATCACCACCCTACACAGTTATCTACCGTTGGCAAATCTTTGTTTCAGAGAGCCCACCACCTCTGTGACGCTGAACATCTAGGGGACGAGCTTCGCCAGGTGAAGAATTCCCTTCATCAGAACAAGCTGCCAGTTCCCCGCCAGCGTTGTCAGAAGACCAACAAGCCACCCACAGTAGAGAGACAGCCGGCACTTCTACCATATGTGAAGGGGGTTACGGACAGGATTGGCAACATCTTAAGAAGAGCTTCCATAAAAACTATTTTCAAGCCTAACAAGAAAGTGAGCCAATTCTTGAGACCAGTTAAAAGTAACATTCCTTTACAGTGTGCAGGTGTATACAAACTAGATTGTGACTGTGGCTTATCATACATTGGTCAAACAAAGAGAAGCATCGGTGTTAGGGTGAAGGAACACATCTCAGATATAAAGAATGGGCATGTATCAAAGTCGGCTGTATGTGAGCACACTGTGGATAAACCTAGCCATTACATAAGGTTTGATAAACCCCTCATCCTCGCTAAGGAAAATAGATATATTCCTAGAATGATCCGCGAGGCTATTGAAATACAAAAATATCCTAATTTCAATAGAGAGGACGGCTGGAAGCTTTCTAACACCTGGGACCCACTCATCAAATCTTTGAAGTCTCAGACCCACCATACCAGAGGGCAAGATACAGTTAGCTCATTCTGCAAGAATCCAGGGCAGTACGCGAGGAAATTAAGAAATCGTTGGCGGTAGTTTGATATAGTAATTATGTCAACTGACAGACGAATGCCACCTCAGTCTACCCGTGACCACGGACTACTGCAAAGTGTTCGAAACGTCGGGTTTCCAAAAATGTAAAAACTAAATATACGCGATTAATCCGGTTAAAATAGTTTTATTTAAAATGAATGAAATTTTTCCGCCATTATGATGACATAGACAATTTTTTTAATTTGGAAAAATAATATATTAACTATAAGAACGTTAGTAGTTTTTTAAAAGGAATTCTTATAGAATAAAAAATTGCCTAAACTATGCTTCCTCGCAAGTGGTTGTAATAACTATTGGTATCAATTTTCCAAAAAATCACTATAAATATTAAATATGCTCAATTATACAGAGTTTTTTTGTTAGGACCACTTTAAATGAAACCACAGTTTAACTACTCTATAAAAGCCTATTACATAATAAATTAAAAACCCGAAAATAAAAAAGTTATTTTTTCAAACAAAATCTCCATATATAATAAAAGGATAGAAAAGTCAATTCTGTACATGAAAAATATAAAAAAAATAAAAATTAGGTCGGTTAATATGTCGATAAAAAATTAATATGTTTAAAGTTAATATGTCGACTAAAACTTGACGCTATGACGGTACAATTGAGAGAACTGAGATTTCTGGTTGTAGCACTAGTTGTATTTTAATTAGGTTAAATTCCCACTAAGTGGAAGAATATATTTATTTTTCTGCCCGTAAAAACAAACGAAGCGAAGCCTTGTGTTCCGCTATACTATCTAAAGAAATTGGAAAGTGCAAAATTGAGTAAGTGCACCACTATCTTATTTGAAATGTAATAGTGACGTCTTTGAACAATAGTATATGTTCATAACTGTTAAAGTTAATTATCGAACAAATGGTTTACAACTCTGATGATACAAAGACATTCTGCTTCAGCTGATAATTTAATTAAAATGTCTACCGGATGATCAATTAGCCTGCAGTTTACGTTTTAATTGTTATTATGTATGATGTTACGTAACGTTTCTTTACGTTTATTTATTTATATACATATTACATTTAATGAATTAAATATATTTTATAAAAGGTTCACATATGTGATAACATGTTCACACATGTGGTCCACATATTTGACCACATATTCACACATGTGGTCCACACACGTGACCACATATTCACACATGTGGTCCACATATGTGACCACATGATCACACATGTAATCTTCATATGTGACTACATGTCACACATGTGGTCTACATATGTGACTACATATTACACATGTGATATGCCCATGTGAATACTTATTCACACATGTGGTACACATATATGACCACACGATGCCACATGTGAACACATGATCTCATATGTGGTCCACATATGTGAGCACATAAACACACATGTGGTCCACACACGTGACCACATATTCACACATGTGGTCCACACACGTGACCACATATTCACACATGTGGTCCACATATGTGACCACATGATCACACATGTAATCTTCATATGTGACTACATATCACACATGTGGTCTACATATGTGACAACATATCACACATGCGATCTGCACATGTGAATACTTACTCACACATGTGGTTCACATATATGACCACACGATGCCACATGTGGTCCACATATGTGACCACATGTTCACATATGTGGTCCACATATGTGAGCACATATACACACATGTGGTCCACACACGTGACCACATATTCACACATGTGGTCCACATATGTGACCACATGATCACCCATGTAATCTTCATATGTGACTACATATCACACATGTGGTCCACATATGTGACCACATTTTCCCACATGTGGTCCACATACGCGATCACATATTCACACATGTGGTCCACATATGTGACCACAAATTCTCACGTGTGGTCCACATGAAAGACCACATATTCACACATGTGGTCCACATATGTGACCACAGGATCACCCATGTAATCTTCATATGTGACTACATATCACACATGTGGTCCACATATGTGACCACATTTTCCCACATGTAATCCACATACGCGACCACATATTCACACATGTGGTCCACATATGGGACCATATATTTACACATGTGGTCCACATATGTGACCACATGATCACCCATGTAATCTTCATATGTGATTACATATCACACATGTGGTCCACATAAGTGACCACATTTTCCCACATGTGGTCCACATACGCGACCACATATTCACACATGTGGTCCACATATGTGACCACAAATTCTCACGTGTGGTCCACATGAAAGACCACATATTCACACATGTGGTCCACATATGTGACCACAGGATCACCCATGTAATCTTCATATGTGACTACATATCACACATGTGGTCCACATAAGTGACCACATTTTCCCACATGTAATCCACATACGCGACCACATATTCACACATGTGGTCCACATATGTGTCCACAAATTCTCACATGTGGTCCACATGAAAGATCACATATTCACACATGTGGTCCACATATGGGACCATATATTTACACATGTGGTCCACATACGTGAGCACATATTGACACATGTGGTCCACATATGTGACCACATATTCGCACATGTGGTCCACATATGTGACTACATATTCATGTGATCTATATATGTGACTACACATTCACATAAAAAATTTTTTACTACACGAATAAACTTCAATAAAAGTTTTATAATTTAAAAAAGTTTATTTTTTATGTAGGCTGTCTCCTATCTGAAGTGTAGTTAAATGGAAAAACTAGGAGGACCAGTGTGTGTGTCAGTGATGACCTATTGCGTTGAGAGACAAGGTCCTTCATCCTTAGCCTCATTCGCAGGCTCCAAGTCAGCTATGGAGACAGCTATTTCTCTAAGCTACTGAATTAGAAACGATGGTACGACGAAAGAAGGTTACCGACACATTGTTTCGGTAAATGAGCGATGTATAAATGCACTTTGTCACGAAAGGTATTTTAAATTTGTATTGAAACGAACTGAAAAGTCAAAAATTAAAAGGAGTTATAAAATGTAATTTATCACATGAATTCACAAAACAATCTATACCTATTTTTTATTTTAAGAATTAAAAAAATGATGTTAGTTTTGTCTTGCCTGACCTTGTCGCACTCATTATCTTATTAATGTGATTAATCTCCATATATAATAAAAGATAGAAAAGTCAATTCTGTACATGAAAGATATAAAAAAAATAAAAATTAGGTCGGTTAATATGTCGATTATAGAACCTAAAAAACCACTCAGCAGAATTCTTGTCTGTCTGTCTGTCTGTCTGTCTGTCTGTCTGTCTGTCGGTTTGTTTGTGCGTCAATCACGCAAAAACTACCTGACAGAAATTGATGAATTTTTGCATGGTGTTAGCCTAGGGCCTCAAGGTACATTTTTTTTCGGTTTCATTACGAATTTCATGATAGTTTTCTTTAAAAAAAATAAAAACTGAAAAATATAAATGACCTAAAATACCGATAACTACTGTATCATGTAGTATAAAGAATTTTTTGTAGAAAAAATTACATAATTATATTTTTTAATAAAAAAAATCGACTTCTTCAATTTCAACTGGATTTCACACTCTGAACTTAACTAAACTTTCACCAAACTACCCTTTACATGTACCCTTTCTAATAAAAAAAGAATCATTAAAATCGGTTGAATTGATATTGACTTATACGTTTATTTGTCGCGCATATACTTAATGCAAATTTGAGATTTATATGATTTTCTCATAGATACCATTGTTGGATATAAACTAAATTAAAATAAGACTACACGGGAGGCATTACCTTTCAAATAAAAAAAGAATCATTAAAATCGGTTCATACAATCAAAAGTTCTAAGGTAACAAGTATGAAAAATACAGTCCAATTGATAACCCCTTTTAAGAAGTCGGTTAATAGTAATCTGACATAATTAAATTACGACTATTTCATTTGACCACATTTTAAAAGAAGAAAGTAAATTGAGGCCGTTCGTTGCACAGGGGCACAAGTGTAACTGTTGTGGGTTCGATGACCACGCAAGGAAACGAAATATTTATTTAAATTTATATTTCCATTTCATCGCTCTGGTGTCGAGGTAAAGTGCGGCGTTGAGTTTCACTACTCAGCACGCAATGCCTACAGAATTCCGAGGAAAGTAGGGAACAGAGTGTCTTAACACTAGGTGTCCTATGCCTACCCTGCTGTGTGCGGGATACAGCGTGAAGCTAAAAAAATGAAGTATAATCAATATTTGTTCAGTCTACCATAATTATTATTTTAAACGTCAACGTTGTTGATATTAATAAACATAATAAAGTATAAGAATAAAAAAACTGCCTAAACTATGCTTCTTCGCAAGTGGTTGTAATAACTATTGGTATCTATTCTCCAAAAAATCACTATAAATATTAAATATGCTCAATTATACAGTTTTTTTGTTAGGACCACCTTAAATGAAACCACAGTTTAACTATAAAAGCCTATTACATATTAAATTAAAAACCCGAAAATAAAAAAGTTATTTTTTCAAACAAAATAAATATCAAAATTATCGTTGTAAAATAAAATACAATTTGTCAAGAACAACGCACCCACACATAAACCTATTAAAAGGAAACCGCCGCATACGCCTCATTGCGAAATCGAGTCGTAGGTATTGGCGGCAAAGTTTAAAGGTCTAAAGATTTTAGTACTATTTTTGTAGTAGTATGTGTTTACATTATTGGTACCTATGCGTAACCGCGTCATACGAAATATAGATATGAATAAACATTGTGAAATGAGAAAAAAACCTACGTCTTCACTGTTGATGTATCTTGCTTAAATTCTTTAGGTACGGGTTTAAACTATTTTACCCTATATGCCCAATTGTAACTGTAACGCGACGTTGTGGGTCCGATCCACACATACAGGATTGAATTATAATTTAATAATATTTTCATTTCGCACATCAGTCACACATTATACCCAATATCTTACACTAAGTTGCCCTACTAAGGGCGGGATAAAGCGTGGATCTGGTTTTAACTTTATGTGAACCGATTAAAATAAAGTCCAGTCCAGTTGAGGCCAGTCGTGGCGCAGCGGCACAAAGTGTGACTGTAAAACCGACTGGTTCTCTGAGTTCGATCCCCACACGAGGAGATGAAATATTTACTTAAATTTATATTTCCATTTCCTCGCTCTGGGGTCGAGGTTAAGCACGGCGTTGCGTTCTGCCACTCAACACGCAATGCGTCCAGAATTCGGTAGAAAGTGGGGAACGCAGTGTCTTAATACTAGGTTCCTCTCTCTGACTAGCATGAAGCTGCTTAAAATAAAACTAATACTTAATATTTAAGGGCAGTTTGCCAGAATACAAACAAAAAAAGTATTTAAATCGGTTAAGCCGTTTCTGAGATTATCGTGAAGAAACGCACATATAGTAAGTATCGATAAGTTGTGTTTTTATTTCAAACATTCAATTGAAGATTCTTATGGGAGGTACGAAAATGCGACCTAAAGTTTTAACAACTTTCTCATAAAAAATCTTCACTGCGTTGCAAACATACATTATAGGTAGGTTAAGTAATTAATTCTGTGGTTTAAGCGGGCGAAGCCGCCAGCGGGTCGCTAGTGTAATAAATAAAAATTACGTTCACATAAAAATATTTTTACTATATCACTATTAATATATCACTATTATTATGACGTATTTGCACATTTTTAAATAAAGCAGGAGACAATCACAGCTTATAAATAGTGTTCTGACTTAATTTTTAAAATTAGCGATAAACGTTCTTATCTAGAACAATACTATTGATAATATGATAATATCGTCACAAAGATAACATTTTAATGAAACTTCAAACGAAGTTGAATCACGAGGTCCATTTCATCAAAACTATCGAATGAGCGTTCAGTAGCTCCGACTACCGGCCAGTACGACGCATGCTAATGTCCGAGCTCAGAGCTGACCAACTTTCAATTGGAGGAGGATAGAAACAACAATTATTGGAAATACGGTGTGATTACAAGTTGCGCTACTCCTCACTTCCCACCTTCCTGGATCTCGCTACTTGTTCCAAGCGACGTTTTATTAGAGCGGTTGGAGGAATGTTGGAGGAAAAATGAATAGAGAGATGAACTGAAGACCATTGAAGTATGAACGTTCGATAAGTTGAGAGAGAGAGATTATGTTTATTATTTTAAAATATTTTAAAAGGAATGATGGGTTTAAATCGCATTAAAGGTAACAAAAGTTTTATTAACTTCTGGCTTCTATGTAAGTACAAAGAAGTCATTAAGATCGGTGTGACGCAGCGGCACAGCGTCTGACTGTAAATGGAACGGTTGTAGGTAGATTCCTATTCGGGGAAATTAATTATTTTCATTTCTCTTTCCCGTAAGAAGATAAAGCACGGCGTTGAGTTCCGCCACTTAACATGCTATGTCTCGAAAATTGTAAAGAAAATAATACACAATACCTATACATAAAGACTCAAATACACTTAAACATAAAACATTAAAGGGTTTTATAGGGGTGTAATTACGCTTATACTCTGTTTACTTTCGTCCACAAACTAATCCTTGCAAACTAGCGACGTCCACGTTTATCAGGAATCGATAACGGCTATCGTCCACCGCACTGAGGTGGCGAGTGCCAGTGTCGGGGTGTCGGAGTGTCAGGTGTCGGGTGTCAAAGTGTCGGTCCGCAGATGTCGGTGACACGCCAAGTGAAAAACCTAGACTTGAAATTTGATCAAAGTTTCTATGCTTATTTTTCAGTCGACAAGTGGAACTTTATTTTAGTTTTATCTGCGAGTTGTGGGCTGTAGGTAGTTTTCTTAATAATATATATGTATGTAAAGTAATGTAATACTTGTTTCTTCAGGTACAGGTAAATTACGTCTTTGTATTTTTAAAATTGTAAGAAAGAAAATATAATTGATGTATTTATATTAGTGCTCAGGAGAAGGACCTGGTCTCTGGTATTATAGCTCTTACTGACAGAAAAATTTAAAAGTACGTAATAAAATCTTAGTGTTCCTTGTTTACCTTCTACGCGACTAAAAGTCACTTATTATTTAATAAAATTGTAAGCCACGAAGCTGAAGACAGGCGAGAGTTATAAATTTTACAAAAACAAGTGATCGTAGGAAAAATCCAGCGCAAACTGCGTCGCGGCGCGGTGTGTACCAGTTTATATACATCTTTTAGTTTTGCTTCCTTTGTGCCTCGTAAACCTGAGAAGTGTATCTTATTCATATTTTTGGGAACTTCGTCTTCATTCCAGTCAGTTTTGTATGTTTATGTTATCCGTTCATATAAAATTCTTCTTCTCCCATTTAAAGGACGAAATAATGATAATATCTTTAATGTTTTTAAGTATTTTGTTTAATTTCATTTAATAATCAAATGTTACTTTTTGTGTATTTCTAATTAAAGAATAGGACTACTTCTATAACAAAAAAACAAAGATTCAGTAAATTATAATTCATTTTAGACTTAACCAAAAACTTGTAATAGACACAAATGTGAAGATTATTTGTAATCTATTGACATTTCTTGAAATTATATTTGTATAAGTGTGAAATTGTAGTTGTGTCGTGCGGCAAAGATTGGAATCAATTGTACCTACACTATACAGTGTTTTTGTCTACACCACTTTAAATTAAAGCGCAGTTTTGACTATTTTATAAAAGATAATTTAAACATTTAAAACGGACGAGATTTTGTCGAAAAAATTCAAAACGGGTGAAATAGTCACCCGTTCAGGGTACAAATTTGGGCACAAGGGCACATACGTGTGACTGTAAACGCAATTAGTTATGGATTCAAAACCCTCTCAACGAAATTGATTTTTTAATATTTTCATTTCTTTGCTTTGGTGTCAACGCAAAAACGCGGCGTTAAGCTCCGTCACTTAACACGCAATGCCTCCAGAATTCAGCTGGAAATGAGGAGAGGAGTGCCTTAGCAGTAGACTCCCTCTGCGTGGCCTGCTACATGTGGGCTACAGGGTGATTTTGACAAACAAAAAAAAGACTCTACTTTACACCCATTGTACGACTATAAGAGAAAAAGAGCGTAAATAAAACATCTTATGAGATGCGCGAAGTACTAGTCTTAATTCAGATAACCAATTTAATATAAAACAAACTGACAAGTCTATTATTATACGACTATAGTTAAATATTCAAATTACTTCTAAAACTGGCCATTGTGAGTGAGTGAGACCGTGAAAATAAATAAACTTCATTCTTCCGAGTGGGATTGAACCTATGACCTTCGCGTTTATGCCACTGCGGCCTTTGTTATTTTTAACTGTTAAGTTAAATTATCATGTTTTCATATATCTCAGAACTTAGTTAATTATGAACTATAAGTATTACAACACCTTTTAAATGAATATTTAGTTAGATAATTTTGCATCCGTCATCACAATCTTCGGTAGTATAGTGGTAAGTATCCCCGCCTGTCACGCGGGAGACCGGGGTTCGATTCCCCGCCGGAGAGAACATATTTTTTAGTTTTAATTCTTATATTTTTTTTTTATTTTCCGATTGAGTTATTTTTTAATATTTATTCGAAATCTAATAAAAAGTATAAAAATTATACATATTTTATGCAATAATATATTTGTAGTACATACTGAATGCGTTCTTATGTTGTTTGTATTGAGAAAGAGAGTCGCCAACGTCCATACCACGTTGAACACACCGGTTCTCGTCCGATCACCGAAGTTAAGCAACGTCGGGCGCGGTCAGTACTTGGATGGGTGACCGCCTGGGAACACCGCGTGCCGTTGGCCTTTTTTATTTTTGTTTTCTTTTATTTTTGTAAACATGGCATGTCACCTCTCGCATTCAGAGTGTGTCATGTGTCATAGACCACTGTTAGCTATTTCTATTTGACCACGGAAGGAAGTTGCCGGTAAAAGCTAGATGAGAAGTCAGTTGCTTCACATCGCGACGTGTGTTTACGTACATCTACATACTCTTAGATAAGCTTACAAATGAAAGCGGGATGCGGCGTTCGGACGGAAACTTTGTCATTTTCTCCGCAACTAGTCGTCGCTAACTTCGACTCCGCTGGAGCTGGAAGTTCTGTGGCTTTGGTTTTGTTAGTTTCATGCGTTTTAAATTATGCAATATACCTATTTATTAACTTCAAACAATACGTTGTAAAATAACAAATATTGATTAGTGTAGATTGAAGACAACTCAAGCGAGATCTGCTCCGGTCATACTTACAGTTTCTTCGTTTGCTGATAATTAAAAACCTTTCAAGTTATATTTTTCATCCACTTCTTCAATGGCAATAGTGATTTGAATGCGCTCATAGCTCTAAATCAAACGAGTCCTCTTAATAAAGGTGGAAAAAGGAGTAAAAAGCGGTAGTTTCTGCGGCCCAGATTAACGACGCGGCGATAGCTCTCTCGCGCCGCTACAGTGTTGAAAAGACCCCACTTTGTTAAGGAGTTGCGGTCTACAGACACTGGTATTTCCTTTAGAAAACAACATCTTAACTTAGATGACTACAATTATAGGTGTTGATATCATTTAATTGGTATTTTGTATCTTTAAATTAAGATGGTCTAGGTTTTTTGAGGAAAATTTAATAACTTCATGCCGTAATCCACACGTAGCAGGATAGGCGGTGAAAACATACTGGTAAGACACTTAGCTCCCTACACTCTGCCTAATTTTTATAAAATTGAATTTTACTCCTTACATCGATACAAAAGTTAGGGATCACATCCACAACTGTATAATATTATATTGATATCCAATGTTTTTAACTTAGCGTTATAAAGCTATATTAGAGATATTTCCCTCATATACAACAACAACAAGAGACACTACACACACTACATACACCCCTACACTCGCGCATGACATGGTTTTTATATAAAGAGTTTATTATACAATAATTTAATTTGACACTCGAAAAAAAAATAGTTCAATAATCATGCTACGGAGATAATTAGAGAACTGAATTTCCTTTCAGTTTGTTAAAAATATTAGATTTTTCATTTTAATCGATTTATTTGTTTGAGAAGAATACTTTTTAACTACTTTAATAAATTATTTATATGTGTAGTTTTACACATTTTCCAGCAGCAGGATACGCACAGGGAACTTAGTATTAACTACTAATTTAACAGTCCGCTCTCTACTCTCTACCATTTCGAGACATTGCGTGTTAAATAACGGAGTTCAACGCCGTCCTTTGTCTTCTGGGACGGGAAAATGAAAATAATTTCAATATATGTAATATTAATTGTCCCCGAGAGAGGATCGAATCGACAATCAGTCGATTTTACAGTCACACTTTGGCGCCCCTGCGCCACGACTGGCCTCATCTAACTCTTATTAATATTATCATTTCAATTTTTAGTAAAATAAAAAAAAATCCTTTAGTTTGGAAAATTACAAGGCCGTAGTTTAATTATGACGAGTTCGTATATTTAAATAAAACTAGATCGTAATTAGAGCTACATTAATGAAATGTATTATGTCCTGTGGAAATACAATTTAGTTTCCAGTTTATAAACTAGTACCGTAAAACGAGTACCGTTTTGTGCCGTCATGCTGTTACCGGTGTAGTTTTGTTTTTAGAAGAATTTTGGTATTTCTCTAGAAAATATTAGGACATATGTAATACTTTAATTATATATAGTAAATTCATAGCGTCATGTCGCTGGGGGACAGTGCACCGCCTGAGTGTTAAACATGATGCTTGTGGATCGATCCACTCGGGTTTAACCCGCGGCGTTCAGTTTCGCCTAGGACCTCGCTACAGTAACAATAAGTTACTAAAACACAATCCGCCCTAGTAGGTTTATTTATTATTTAAATTGACGGAAGTTTTGCTTATAAATTACTTAATTTTTTGATATAGGCACTAGGTAAATAATAGTTTCCACAATGTCATTTTCCACTCAGAGTGTACTTATACGACATCCCATGTGATTGTATAATACATTCGTAAATGGCATGTAAACAGAGTAAAATCCAGATAATATTTTTGGAGCTCCGAGCTCTTCGGATAATCCTGGCTGTTAAATTCAAACGAGGTCGCCGTGTTGCCAGCGCCGCGCGCTACAAAGCGAAACAAACGACTTCACGAACAATGCAAAAAGCCGTAGCGTTGTCGTCGGACAGCGTGAGGGACGGTAATAGAGACGTACACACGCACGCCTCTACCACTCCACCAGCCTTTCGTCAGTAGTTCTATAGCGGTAGAGTCGTCTGGTTTGTACTAACTGTTTCATTATGAACAAGGATTGAATTTAGTTGTTTTTGTTTTGGTATTATAAATCTTTCATACTCGATTGTTAAAGAATTATATAGCTCAGGACAAACTGTAATACATGATTGACTATAATTAACAATCATATATCACTTTAACGACACCAGACACCAGACACCAGACACCAGACACCAGACACCACGCACCACGCACCTGGAACTGCTCCGCTGCGTCGCCGCTACGCGATTAATTACAGGCTTAGGTTATTAATTATATGATTATCGGAACATCTAGTTCCAGCGACTATCGCGTTTCATTGGGATTAGTGCTTAGAGTGATCACAGCTGTAAACGATTCAGACCGCGGCCCAATATTTGCGTTGTAGGCTCTACTCGCCAATAACGAAGCGCGTTTTGAATTATCAAAATCCCTCGTTTAATTATATACTAATCTCTCTCACGGTACGCTATTTATTTTCATGACACAGTAACACATTTTCGTACACTACGTACAGATTTGCGTGAATAAATAATACAAATATATATATATATATAATATATATATATATATATATATATATATATATATATATATATATATATATATATATATATTTAACAAGTGTTATTAGGAGAATATTTAATTTGGGTATCGGAGATTTGTTCGGTTTCCAGGAGGCGCGGGTTGGAATCCCACTACCTTAAAAAAATTATACGTTTTCTAAATAAGTTTTTATATGTTTTTAAAAATTTTGGTGGTGCGTGACAAGTGATCTTAACATTATTGTTCCCTCTGCCTATCCCGCGTAGCGGGAACGAGTGTAAATCTATTTTATAAGACACTATTATAAATATACGTAGTTTTTACCTTTACTAATTCAAATTATCGTAAGTAACAGTCAGCAATGTGAAGTAACTTTAAACTTTAAAGTTCCACACTCGCTAAGATATCTCAAGTATGTAAAGTAAGCTTGTATTATATTTAGCGACGAGTCCCGGCGGCGTTTGAAAACTTATCTGTGGATTTGAAACTTATTAATAAATAGCAAGTCATTGATATTTTGTTGACTTTTCTAACATAAACTGACTCCTGACGAGAATGAAGTCGACGAAGTAGGCACTGTTGTTGGGGACTGACAGAGAACGTCTGTGTTCGAACACTTCGTAGACCGTAGGTAACTGAGGTTTCACAGTTGGATGTCGGTATTCAATTGCCTATTTCTTTATGTTCATTTTTGTATTATTTGCTGTTTTGCTGTTTTGCTCTACTCACGAAACTATTACTTGTCATTATTTAGACCAGATATTTACGGAAAAAAATAGTCGCTACAAAAACATACAAGTCTTTCTTTATGAAATCGGCTAATATGACACAATCAGAACCTCTTAAATCGTATTTTTAACTTTAGATATAAATGTAAGTCTTACAACAACCGATACAATGCACTCGTTTGTACGAAACATTCTTTTTTTGGTGTTCTTCCTCTTTTTCTTTCAGTATGCTATTTTTGTAGCTCCAATAACAACAACGTCCTACTTTGGTCACTGACACATAAAATATACTGTAGTAAAACATAATTATTGATATAACATTTTTGGACATATCATGTGTTATACATTTTACGAAACATTACGTACGATTCATAATGAGTTTAACAAGCGACACGCACCTCTCGTGCACCTGCGAGTACGTCACGGCGGTCTATTGCCGCTGATGTTTTTATATTTTCAGTTGTAAATGTAAAACTATATTTTTTGTTTTGATTTCAAATAACGTATGCGTTCAAAACAGCACTTTAAAGTTCAATTCAATGCCTGACTAAACTACATCGTTTTTAGAGCCATGAATACCAATAAAATACAATTTATTTAAAATACATGTTTATTTTGAATACACAAACACTATTAATCACGTGCGGCTTATATAGACCTACATTTGTATATATACGGTTTTAGTTTTTTTTTTTGTTATATACAATTTTTTTATTAATTAACTCGGAGAAATCGTGTTATTCAAAATTAAATTAAGAACAACTTTGTGTCAAATTAATATTAGTACAATTATAGAAATTGCTAACTTTTTATTATTACAAACTCTCAAAAAAATATGATTACCGTTATCATCATTTCAATTAGGATTTGAAAACATTGATATAAACAATAAATTGAATGCTTTGACCTTAAGCAGCGTTAAGTTACTAAACCTAGCGTCAGTGCTGGTCAACATTACAAGCGCTTAAACGAATTTTTTTCGATATTCTTTTAGTGTAATTGTATTTAATCTATCCAAAAAAAAAGTAAAGTACTTTTAAATACTAATTTATTTTACTAAAGAAAACTTTATATCTATCAGTAAATCAATTTATCATCATATATCGATTGAATATTGATTAATTATCTGTCGATCATCGATTATTGATAATCGATCATACTTACGTTACTACCAAATGTAATATTTTCAAAAGTAGGGAACTCGGCGTCCAATGCCTAGTTTATTTCCTCTCTAACATGTGAGACATGTGAAGAAAAGGAATTAATACCAAAAATCTTAAAACAAATAAATCAACTTCTGACAAATTAATAGAAATTGCAATAACGCCACGTTCATTACCTATTCCTCCGCCGTTTAGACACAAATGAATCAGTAATCACTGGCAGCGTACGTGCAGTATTGTTGATTAAGATCGCGCGGCAAAGGGAGTGGAAAGGGGGAAGGGGAGGGGAGGGGGAGGGGGAGGAGAGGGCGAATCATAAGAGCGCAATCTATTATATGCAGCCTCCTTAATGCGAAATAGTTAAGAAGTACATGAAGGCAGATAAAGAAGGTGGCAACATAATCAACAAATATTTATATTCTTCTTTTAAGTAATAATATCTTTTTCTCGTCTTTATGCAGAAGAGATAATGTCACTTCCCTACTACATCCCCGTTAAGTAGGTGGACAACGTAACATTAGAAAGAAACGTAGAATTTTGCATTCGTTAAGGATCTGTCACCTAAGATATCTACACGGTCCCGGGGTGAAGCTCGCACCGACGATATTACTCCCAATAGCTCTTGTTACTTTTTCTTTCTTCCCTATTAGTGATCTACTTGCAGCTTCTATTTCTTTTTGTATTATACCTTGCTTCCGATCATTCCGATAACTCTTCCGCATGACAATCGAATCTATAACCATCGCGTTCAGACCCTGTTCCGATGGCCCACGATGGCCTTAAGATCAAGTAAACAAATGAAACTACTGGTAATAACAAATACAAAAAAAAGGAAGTCGTAAAAATATTCCATTTTAATAAAAATGAGATCCTAATAATAAATTAAAATTCACAAATTGGGAAGTCTTAGATGACATTTGATAAGCGGCTGTATTGAGATCTCCAGCGCTAAGTCGATATTAAATAAGCTTCAACTTTCCGTAATGATAGAAGGCTGAACAAAAACAGAAGCCTTAAAAATTGCAAAGATTTTATTAAATAGGATCGATTTCTGTTTCGCCGTGCAATTTTTTGCGAGGGTCCCCCTGGCTTCCTCCTCCTCGTCACGCAGCGTCCACAGTTCGGCGGCTTCCTGTGAATCATAATGTATAGGGATTCATATCATTCACGCACAGAATTATATATAAATGTTTTGCCTTTTCTATTGTAACGTTACTTTACACAAGTGATTCGTTTAGTACCGGTGTTCGAAAAACTAATCCATCAGTTTTCTACCTACTTATTCCTTTTAAAACTATTATGTCTTGAAATAAAAAGATTTTCATAACAGACTGACAATTTATCTACGTCATCAGTGTAATAATATTTTTACGCTTTTCTTCCAGTAAAATTGTGTTAGCTTTGTGGCTAACATCATTCATTTAAAAGTTCATTTTATTCCGATTAGATTATCAAAAATATATTATTTTATATCATTCAATATTTAAAGTATTTTGGAATACTGGCTATTATTAATTAAGGTTACGTACCTTTTAAGGAAAAAAGAAATCTTATAAGATCACTTTGTTGTCAGTCTGTTAAGAGCCTATATTATTTGTAGGAACGCTTGGAGATATCCAGTTTAAATTCAAACCATATACTCAGATGTGCGGCGCCATGATTTCCTGAAAAAAAAAATTGTACATGTACATTTTTAATAAAAAATAAGATATCGGCCATATCTTTATATCGCAAAAAACGCCTATTTAGATACTATCAAGGGAATCGAAATTCATAGGGTACTTCCGGTTGACCTGGAATGAAGAAATGTGTAGATAGTATCAACAGGTATACACTTATACGTATACAGAATACTAAAGTTAAAAGGGGGCAAAATTTGGTATTAAAGCCGGTAGTTGAAATGGAGTATCAGATAAAAGGGCTCTGGCTAAGCTTAACCTCCAATTTTTGTAAGGAACCTTTAGTGGGCGAACTCGACTCGCGTTTGTTCGGTTTTTTCATGCTAAGTGTTATAGCTCATTACACGGATGTACATGCGTACGATAGTTTACTTTTATCTAATAACTTTAAACTATCCTCACGACATACATGTAATTTTCATAATAATTTCAACAAATTCACATAATTACAGAGAGTTCCTTGAGAACCGCGGCGTGTAAACATGTAAACAGCTCCGACCCGTCGCGTCGCGTCGCTTCATTATAACCGCTGGAGACATTATTTGTATATTTTAGTACTAACTGCAATTTATCATTAAGTAAGTATAACTTTTAACATGCTTCATTGATATTTATAAAAGAAATAAAAAATTATATATATAACATAAAAACTTACACAGCTCAGCAAATTAGATTTAGGATTTAGGAATTGGAAACAACTTGTATTTATACACAAAATTTGATATGTTATCGTGAGCGAGGATCTCCACGATGGTAACAGACACCACTGGCCCTGCACCTCGGTCGTCAGATAATTTGCTACTCATACCTACTACTACCTGTACAATACCCCATAAATATTTTATGCCGCTATCAGCCCCAAATGAAAGCCGATCTGAGTCCGTACCACGCGGCGCTGAGTCCTAAACGCGAAAGGTCATCTAATAACCAATAATTTATCGTACTTTACTATGGAACGAGCCATTACAAAAATGTATAAAAGCGAACAATATTCCTTAGACGGTAATGTTGTATTGTCTGTTCGTACTACGAAGCGGAGACTCTGCGATAATATAAAAGGCATAATGAAAACACCAGCTGTTTCTAGTAGCAACAAAGAGAGACCAATAGAACTTTATGGAATCGGCCGATGAGAACTTGCTCCATATCAATAACATTTTACTTCAGATTTGAAGTTAGAACTCGCTTTAATAGCATAATTATGTACTTTTTGTGGTAAATTGTGCATCATTTCTTTGATAAATTGTTTTCAGTGAGAGCGATTACAGTCTAAGAGCGACCGATAACTTCGCACAGCCTGATACCTTATTTATTTCTCATCTTGAACGTTCTGTTTCTATAAGGATATCTTAATAGAAATATTTTTATGATATACAAAACCTCAGACCAAAGTGCTCTTCAAGAAATCCTAATGAAATTCCAATGGATCATTTTTGTTCCCAATAAAACATTCATAGCCGGTTGTAATGAGACCGAATTAAAACGAGAAGGGTTATTTCGAGGAGAGAAAAAGGCAATCACCGTAATGGCGGAGACGCTAATTGTCCGCGCAGAATTGACAATTATGTAAATTACAACCAAAATCCCTATACAGAGATGCCTTCAAGGATGATACTAACTTTGACAACTTTGACACGCGAGAATAAATTAACGCTTCGTTACTTAATTCTTACTCTATACGATTTATTTCAGTTCATAAAGTTAGGAACACATTATTTTTGATAATTTTTTCGATACTTCACAAACTAAAATAGTTGTTGTAAAAATTATATTTTGTGTTAGTTTTAAGTACAGAAAATGTAAAAAAATTTAATTGAATAAATTTAAGAATAAAAAATGGTGACACAGTCGTTTACATAAAAGAAATTGCTGAATTAACAAATTACTTTGGAAATTTAAAACTTTTGAACTCCAATTACAATTTTATATATAAAAATATAAATTTTGCACAAAAAAATCTCTACAAACCCGTCGAATAGAACGTTTAAGATGTAATGAAGTATATAATTTGTAGAATAAGTTTCGGAATGCCAATTTTTGTAATATTTACAACAATACTAGTGAAAGTTATTAAAAGAAATCAGCTTCACGCTGTATCCCGCATACTGCAGGGTAGGCAGAGGGAACGTAGTATTAAGACACTCCATTCCCCACTTTCTGCCGAATTCTGGAGACATTGCGTGTTGAGTGGCAGAACTCAACGCCGCGCCGCCTCGACACCAGAGCCAAGAAATGCAAATATAAATTTAAGGATCATCTCTTCGAGTGGGGATCGAACCCACAATCAGTCGGTCCAGTCACACTTCGTGCCGCTGCGCCACGGCTAGCCTCAAAAAGAAATAAAAAAAAATATTCAAATTTACGGAGAAACGCAGAAAAATCGTTCCCGAAACTGCATTGTACCATCACTTCACGATATGAAGTAATTGTCGATGAGTTTGCGTCTTTGCAGGAACAGAACAGCGGAGATCGTGTTTCAGATTTAAGCAACAGTTATAATAACCTGCCATTTGTCGTTGCCGGCGACGTAGCCTCTATTCCGATACAGTAGAGTTCCATTTCCCGTGTCCTCTGTTCATTATGAATGGCCAGAATTATCTTGAGTGGGATGTCATCTCAGAAGTTACGTTTAATTAAAGTTGCCACTCGAAGGCGGTCGGTTAAGAGGATTCCTAGTTCTGAATTGCAGTTCGTTAACTATTTGCATTTTATGTTTTACTTTATTGTGAGGTTCCCGATCGACGGTGGCTCGTCGGGGGCGGGGTGAGTCTTTGTTACATTTAAATACATCGTACTTTGAATCGTTCACCGCGGACGCTCCCAGCGCTCGTCTCATTACGCTGCAGGCGTGGATGCAAACTACCTTCGCGTTATAAACTCATTTGCTAGTTAGTGATATGCTAATAAATAATGTATAAACTTCCAAAAAATTGCAATTTACTCAGCCGTGTTAGCTGTTAAGTGGTTAACAATAACGCGAAAAATTATTTAAAAAAAATGAAATTTCTAAAAGTATAAATATAATGGGAATATACGAATAGTCAGAAGCTGAATTTGTACTTTCTATTATTGCAGCAGCAGGTGTATCGCTGCGACGTGCCCTCACAATTCTAGAGCCGGCTCTCTCGTCGGAGGGACACCGGGCAGCTAATAGCATAATTGAATCTATCTGGTCGTAGTTGTGTCGTTGTCGTATCGTTTTCGTGTCGTGAGATGATGCTTTTACTACTATTGGAGTTAAATTATAAATACTTTTGAAAACTTTGTATATTATTTAAAGCTGACCTTAAACCTGACCTTTTAGAAGCTATAGAGTAAGGAACTGATCAAACTGATATTTAAAGTAAAAACTTCCTATCAGCAATATATATTTTAGATGCAACAACTAATACTAGCAACGCGCTGTAACTATGTTACATTATATTATACATTGCTCTGTTCCAACAACCTGCAAATTGTTAACTGGATCTTAACAACAGGGTCTCACCTGACAATGTCTTTTTCTATACTTAGAAGTATATTATTTTGGAGTAAAATAGTTTACACACTAATTTAATACTCCTTTTTGTCACAGTCTATTTATTGAGAAAGGCTTTGGGCTATATTTCAAAGTCATAGTTTCGTAATCAAAATATTTAGTTATGTCCGTTCGACGTCGGGGACGAAGCCGCAGATAAAAGCTTACATATAAATATGTAGATAGAATACGGGATAAAAGATCAGTAAATCTTTTTACCCACTTTTTATTTCCTATGGAAGGGATTAGTGAATACAAACAAAAAGAATCAATATATTTCCGGCTAATCCGGTCCAGCTGCTTTCATGAGCACATACAATATAACGTATATGAGTATGAGGAAATAACCAAAATTACGGGGTGTAATATGAAAAGAAAATAAATTATGTGAAAGGCATATAAGCAGGGTCGCCATAAAACACGGTGGCGGATCGCGGACCACGGCGGGTGTGGGGCGGCGGGCACGCGGGGGGAGGGGGGAACTGCAATTATATGTAAATCCAGGGAACATTAGCGCGCTGTTAGCCGGGTGTCCATTGTCTTATTTATATAACAAAAATAAAAGTAAAATTTTGAAATCTGACGGTGTTAAAAGTATTGTTCACGATAGGAAATCAGAGTATTTAAAAATTAAACCGCGTCATGCTTGTTCGCTACATCATTTTTCACATTTACTATTATAAACCTACAATTTCTTGTGACTTCAATTACGTAGTGATGTAGCTGAGGGTCTACATTTGGTAGGACCACTATAGTATCTCGAAAAACACTAAATTCAAAATAAATCGACCACTAAAAATGTTATTAAGTGCTAATTTCTATAAATATAATAGTTCTACAATGGAAATGTACACTAGACTGATAATTTAAGTTTAAACAGCGTCCCCCCGCTCCGAGCCACGAGCCACGTGGCGCGCCACTAACGCGATAGTTAACACAAACTGACAGATTATACGTGAAATAATACTAATTGAATGCTCCAATTAGATCCCCGTTACTCTCAGCCCTCCGTCGCTCTAGGTGAGGTGTTCCCGGCTTGCTTGTTGCTACGACATTAATCCAACGATGAGGTTATGTCGCGAAACGGTCGTATATATACTAGCTTATATAAAACAGATTTTATTTTTAACCGACTTCAAAAAGGGAGGCTATTAGTTTGAAATGTATGTATGTAAGTATAATTGAAATGGAATAATATTTGAGTATGATGATCTATCCATTCAGGCGTCCAAGGACGTGTGCTTAATTTGGTAAGTGTTTGTATGTTTGTCCAGGAATTTCTCTAAAACTAAAAGTCACATTGAGGTGATTCTTTTAATTTAAGGTAGGTATACTTGCATTTAAAACGGAACGGTACAACTTTTCATTAAAATCGCTTGTGTAGTTTCAGAGATATGGGGACATTAAGAAAACTTACATAGGTAGTAAATCTGCATTTTTCCTTTTGAGTACACCGGCTATTTGATTTTTTATATCAGCTTGATGTCGGTTTGTTGTATATTTTTGATTAAATTTATGCTGTATTTAACTATGTGATTTATAGTATTTTTGTAATAAATTAGAAAGCTTATATTAAATTAAAATTCTATAAGATCTTTAGTCTCTAATTTTTGTGAACCTAAACGGTGGTTATGTAGTTAATAAGAAAAATGGTTCAACATGAAAACTATTTCATTTACTTATTTCATGACACGCTCGAAACGACGTAAACCAAGAAAACAATTTACTTATTTCATTTTTTTACCATTACCAATTGTAATTGTATTGTAAAACTAATTACATATATATTTTTTAAGCAAACAGAATATTAAAATTATTTTGTGCGGTTTATTGCCATTTATTTTTATCTTTACCCTTACTTAGCATTAAAACACTCCGTTTTCCATCTGGACTTTTAGAGACAACACTATATATTATTTATGTTCAATTAATATCAATTAAGTCGTACTAATTACAATGCCAACACGATTGAGGATCGAACCCACAACAGTAGATATTGTCCCACTGCGCCACGATGGCGTCAAATTTATATTAAAGTGATAAAACAAAATGCAGTACCATGACCAGTGTCGCGTCGGTTGAGACCGGGCGCTTGTAAATTAGCAGGATCGAGCTGATAGCGGCAATCGCCGGCTTACAGCGACGGGATTTTTTGCTTCCCCATTGGAATTGCGATCTCGGGTTCCTTTGCAGCTACTGCGAGCTGAACTGAACTTCGTTTTATAGAACTGTTAATGTGTAAAAGTCATTTTTTTACTGTTGTACTCCACTAAACTTGACTGTTGGCAAATAGAATAGGAATAAAGGAATTGATTACATGTTTTTTTTTATTATTGGTATATTATAATAGTTTACGGGTAAATTGAGGCCAGTCGTGGCGCAGTGGCACGAAGTGTGATTGTAAAGCCGACTGGTTGTGGATTCGATCCCCACTCGAGGAGATGAAATATTTACTTAAATTTATATTTCCATTTCTTCGCTCGTTGAATTCTGCCACTCAACGCGCAATGCCTCTAGAGTTCGGCAGAAGGTGGGAACAGAGTGTCTTAACACTAGGTTCCCTCTCGGGTACCCTACCCTGCTGTTTGCGGGATACAGCGTGAAGCTGATTTATTTATGGGTAAATATTTTGTAAAATATGTATTTAGAATGTATATTGAATAGTTTGTTAGTTTTTTTTGCTTGTATAATGTCACACTTCGTAAAAAATAGGAAATCAAGATAATATATATACGTCCTACGGTGTGTAATAAATAATAATGTACTTATATAGAGACGGAACCCGCTGGTGTTCCATCAAGCTCAACGTTCTGAGGTCGCAAATGACGTGGATATTCCATGCATACGAATTACGCGAACACAGGTAATGAGTCGAACCCCGCTCTTCCGATATTCCGAATCTAGACAGATTTCTTCGAAGAAAATGGGAAAATTCTCATTCAACGCTTGATTTAACCAAATTACAATGTTCATCTTAGAGTAGTATGTCCTATTAAGAATTTTAAAATGTAAATCGAGAGTTTGTTCCGTAGATGTAGGTACGATATCAATTACAACAATTATTGAATTGTAGAATATATTGAAAAGAACAACAACAACACTAACATTTAACATAATAATGAAAGCAGTGTTTAAATAAGTATAATTTATTGTAATATTTCAGAGGCCAGTCGTGGCGCAGGGGTACAAAATGTGACTGTAAAATCGACTGGCTGTGGGTTCGATCCACACTCGAGGAAATAAAATATTTATTTACATTTATATTTTCATTTCTTCGCTCTGGTGTCGAGGCAAAACGCGGCGTTGAGTTTCGCCATTCAATACGCAATGCCTCTAGAACTTAACGGAAAGTCAGGAACGGAGTGTCTTAACACTAGGTTCCATCTGTCTACCCTATATACCGATTCAAAATAAGTCAACATGCCAATATTTATTAATGCAACATGATTCCTTAAAAGAGATATCGTTCCAACTTCATCGTACGTAAGGCACTATACAAATATAATGGTGTACCTATAGGTAACCACTTGCCGCCGGTCGCTGCCGGCTGTACAGAGAATACGCGAAATCCGCTAAAATCCACGTTAAAACCTCGTTAGTGGCGTAATGCGGGGACGAGAGCGACGCGTTCATTATCATGTATCGCAACGTGTACCAATACCCGTGTACAGGCGGCGAGGGACGCGGGATTAGCAGTTATATTTTTGTAAGTTTAGGTTCATCCTGCCTTGTAGTGGGGGTGACGTAAAGATAATCAGCTTCACGCTGTAACCTGCACGTAGCGAAGTAGGCAAAGGGTGGAAACTAGGGAGGAACCTAGTTACGTCACTTTATTTCCCACTTTTCAAAATTTTTCGAGGCTTGTGATTTGAGTAACTGAACTCAATGGCGATGATATCACTGTATTTTTATGTAACCTTGTAATGATTTCTAATCAAAATAGGAAAACGATTTGTTCAATTCCAAGCTTTATACCACATACAGAGAGAGCAGAGCAAAAAGAATTTTGTGTCAAGATACTCCGTTCTCCACTTTCCGCCTGAATTCGGAATTTACGTATTAACGCTGCATTTTGTGTTGCCAAAGCGGAAAAATTAAAATAATTCATTCCATGTAGTGGGAATCAAACTTCCAATCATTACATTAAGAGTCAGATTCTGTCCCACTGCCACTGTGCTTCAATTAAAATATTTTAAACTATTTTTTTAGCTTATGTATCCCACACATAGTGGGGGATACAATGTTAAGTGGGAACTACTTACTGCGGCAACTCAACACCACGCTTTGCTTCGACACTAGAACGAAGAAATAAAAGCAGTAAATTATTTATTTGCCCGACTGGGAATCGAACTTACAACCTGTAACATTTACAGCACACGCTTGTACCCCTGAGCCATGACTGGCCTCAAATTCATTAAGTATGCATACAAATTCTGTTTAGTGATATTCAAACCCACAATCATTACGTTCAGTCAAGTTAAACTGCCAACTGTGCGATAGCGCTAATGATCGATGATAATAACGTTGTCTTTATCGCAGTCCTAATTATACTACAATACACACTAACGTATAATAGATAAGTTATGTATTGTTCATATTGTATCGAAGTATTGTAATAGAAAACAAACTTAATTTACTAACTTACTTAATAAATAGACCTGTACAGTTGTTGTTTTTTAACTTGTCATTATATCCCACATGTATTAGGGTAGAAAGGGTAAAACCGTCTGGTTGTGGGTTCGATCCCTACTCGAGGAGATGAAATATTTAGGCACTGTATGTTGAGCGGCGGAAGTCAACGCCACGCTTTGCCTCGACACCGCAGATATGAAAATATTGAATATTTGATTTCCTCAACTTTGAATCGAGCCCACAACCTATCACGTTTACAGCTACACGCTGGTGCCCCTGCACTACCACTAATATTTTTATTATGGAGGTAAGTATGATTCATTACCGTAAATCAGACCTTATTGTGTACGTTGTGTGGACTTTATACACTGGACAGTTGTGATGAAAGTAGGACGTCAATATAGGTATATAGTTTTAATTTGTAATTGTAAAGGACAGACATTTGTTTCTAGATTTCCTTTGAGTACCAGACGCCAAGTGAGGCCGCATCAGGACAGCGTCTGACTGGTGAGGGGTCAATGATTTATTATTATTTCCTTTATATAATAAAAAGAGAGCTCGACGTCAAACAAAGGCTTTCATTGATTGTGCAAATGCGGATTTCCTTAGAACGTCTTATAATACAAGGAAGAGATGAATGGCAGCGCTCTTGCGTCCTGTTGCCTATTAGATGGACAGACTTGATAAAGTCTTTCCTTCTGTAAGTGTGTAAAATTATTCTCTTTGTGTATCTTCTTAAGTGTTAAATAAATTTGGACAATTTTTCCACAATATTCTGGAACTTTAATTTCACTCCACATTTAAAAATATAAAATATTATAAAATAGCGTATTTCAGAAACTAGAGAACCGAGTGTCTTGTTCTCCCAACTTACACTGCAGTTAGGTAAATTGAAAGAGATACCATGTAATACCGCAGAAAATCCCATGACAGGTTAACATTATACAGTACAGTTAAGTTCCGTGATTTCCCTATCGCTGCACCTAATTATAATCCGCAAACACAAACACGCGATCGCCCAAAATTGTGCTTTATATTAACGCAGCTTACTAAAATATCCGCTCTAATACACGATGCTTGTTTACTTTTAATATTATAACATTTTTTTTAATAAGCGCTCGTACTAGTCCCACGAGGGTTGTCATGTCTTTTGAGCTACAAGAACTTGAAAATTTATGATATTTTATAGAATATAACTATATGAAAAATCATACAAATAATCGTTTAATGATAAGTTTTGAGACCGTCGTGGCGCAGCGGTGGTCACAGCGACACCGCTGTGACCGCCGCTGCGCTGTGAACTGTTGTGGGAACCTACAACCGCAGGGAACGAATTATTATTTATTAATCATTTTCTTTTCTCTGGCACCAAGGCAAAATCCCGGCGTTATGTTCCGCCACTCAACACGCAATGCCTCAAAACATTCGGCGGGAAGTAGGGAACAGTGTCTTGTTTGTCTGTTTGTCATGATAAGCATTTGAAAATGAGACACCATTGCATTTTCACATTACTATACAAATAAACAGCAACTATATATTACTACGAAATACTTTAAAAGCGTGGTTTGTAAAAGCTGTACTATGTAGGTATGTATGAATACATGAGGCAGTAGTCATACAAATGTCTACATTATAAAGACGCACTCTATTATAAATTTATTTTTCATAAAAATATTTTTATTTAATACTTTATTATCAATTATTATAAATTCTGCAATATTAATAAAAATAGTATATATATATATATATATATATATATATATATAATACGACAATAAAATTTTGTCTGTACATTTAGTAATTTTGACTGAAATGGATAGAGGGACACTTAAAAAGAATAATAGAAAGCGAAAAAATTTTTTTTTAAATGTCTCTCTGTCTCTCTGTCGATATGTATGTCCACATTTTTCTCTGAAAGTACTGAACCGATTTACTTGAAAATTTCACCGATTGCTTTGTTTTAACTCAACTTAACCACTAAAGTTTGTAAAGACTGTGAGACTGTGAGTCGCGTCTACTCGTGATCACGGGTATGAAAATATATCATCACTAACAGAGTACAAAGTAAATAGTTGTCTGTTTGATCTTTCCTGTAATGTACTTTTCATGGAGCAGCTAATTATTCTAGAACGGGTTTCAACAAAGCCAAAACGTTTATTAGTTAGCAAATATGACATGTGGCACAGCTTCGTTTGGTAGAAACAGTTTTGTGCAATTTTGTATTTTATTCTATTATAAGTATTTTAATTATTATAGATTAAAAACACAATTTACAGTTTAGTTTGGCATAAACTAAACTGTAAATTCCACTCAGTGGACATCAAACCCATAGCCGTCGCACCATCACGATGCTGTTAGCAAATATTTGGCAGAGTGTAATAAATTCAAGATTTTGCCGACGTAATATAAAATAAAAACATTTATATATATTTATTTCAATTTAAAAATAAAACTACTACAGGGTTGATACATCTTGTAGAACATTCAAATCAGACGAAATTTATATAAATATTTTTTTATTAAGTAACTTCATTGCGGAGATTCCCAGGACACGCTGCTCTGTAGTCATGCCTCTGTGAAGGAGAGATGGTGCTACTTCCAGGAGTTGCTGAACACTCAGCATCATGCAGTCTTCATCAAGACCCACCACCACCAGACCACCTAACCTCGGACTTATTGCCACACAATAACCCTTGATGAAAGTCGTGATTGCCTTCGGCGCATGAAGAAAGGAAAAGCGTTGGCACCTGACGCCATTCCGTTCGAAGCGTGGAAATCGTTGGGCTATCTTGGTGTGCTCATCCTTACTGACCTTTTTAACCATATTTTGAACACTGGAAAGGTGCCACACCAGTGGTGGCTTAGCTTTATTATCCCTATTTACAAGAGAAGGGGCAGTGTTCAAGGTTGTCATACCATGAAGCTCTTTGAGCGCATGATATACTTCAGGCTCCACTGAGAGTGCACTATATTTGAGCCTCAATGAGAATTTCAGCCAGGATCCCTGAAGCCTACATTGAGATTATCCGAGACATGTACCATGATCCCGCTTCTATGGTGAGGACTGCTTTTGGCGACACTAAGCCCTTCCAGATTATAGTTGGCTCTTACTTCGTTCTTACTCAATATTGTGCTCGATACTGTCTCGGCTCGCATTTAAGACCAGCCTCTATGGCTGATGATGTATGCCGACGACGTGGCACTCATTGTTGAGAACCGACTGATGCTGGAGCGTAAAGTGAACCTCTGAAAGGTACGTTTGAGAATGGTGGTCTGAAAGGTACGCTTGAGAATCTAAAGACTGTGCAAAATAGAGTAGGTTGTCTTGGAAGGACAATAGTCAGGATTAGAGCCAGGAAGAAGAAGAAGGTATATAACCCAGCGTTTTGAACGAACTCGATTTTTTTTTAATAAAGAACACGTAGAATTTGAATTCACAACCAAATTTAAACGAACTCAAATCAACTGCGGCATGTGCCGACAAATTCATATAGCATATATATAACTTTGTTGTACTACGAGCTCTCATACGTAGATATTTTGATTACTGAAAAAATATCCGAGGAAATGAATGAATTTGTATGTAAAATGTGTTTTTTATCCAACGCAAATTGTACTGTGATGGAACAGTAAATAAAATCATATTTCAAAATACTAAAACACGATGAGCTTATTATATCGGTTTTATAACGTTTCATAGAAAACTATTAAATATAACTAAAACTAGTATTAGCAATAAATTGTGTTTAGATTTCACATATTTATGGCGCAGTTTATAAATGATGGTTCCTGAGCCGCAAGAGGTTGGTCCGCCCCGAGGAGCGCCAGGGCGGCGCGGGGCGGCGCGGGGAGGCGCGGGGCGCGGGCGGGGGGCGGCAAACATAAATCTAAGCACTTTATCGCCTTATATTTTTATTATATTCGAGCTCAACAAAGCCAGCGCGCATTTGTCTCGCACAGTATCTCCCGCCGCGTACAACGGCGAAATCAAATGGTAATTTTAAATTTTAAGGAGCCCCAAAATAAATTGTTTGAGGCTACGTAGAGTCGTTCGCGTTGAGTTATGTGCTCCGACGGCGCCGTCGTTACGCGGACTAATGCACGGTTCGCGCGCGATCAACTCCGCTAAATAAGCGTCGTGTTTGGCACACCCGCTATTTCACACTTGGAACTAAATTTGGCGTATCTCTGTGTTATCCGACTGCGCGGAACGAGGCGGCGGCTTAATCTATACATTATTTGTACAGGACGATATTGTACACCAGATTGTGTCCAAACGAAGTTAGGAAATGTTGGTGTCGACCAAACGGACATTATGAGTGCACAGTCAAATCTGTTTCTAGGTATGAAGAAAATAAGAGAACACACGAAATATAAATGGAAATTATTTTAACAATATGCTGAAATTTACTTTGCAATATTAAATACAAAGTTATACCGATAATATTTAATGACATACATACGAGTATGTTTATAGGAGACCTAGACCTGTATATGATATTAAGAGAAACGATAACGACCACCGAGCCGGAGGTGCGCGTCCACGCTAGCGAGACTAAGCGCCCTCGTACTACTAAAGCGTTAATACTACAACAATTGTTGCGTGATATAATAACGAAATTGTCCGTTAGAGCGTGTCCGCAACCCCCCCGCAACCCGTCCTCACGGCCTCCAGGCTGAATAACATTAACAAATATATCTACATATTAAAATTTTGAATTAACGCCAGTACATTGCTCGCTTCTCGTTGCTGGATATGTTTTAAAACTAAATATACCAGTAATGTATACAAAACAGTCAAGAAAACGGATATTATTACAATGTTCTTAGTGGAAGCGTTTTGAAACTGGATTCACTACTTCCTCACAGTGGCTCCGTTTCCACCTGCCTGAATATACCGCTGTTATTTGTGTACTTGCATCATAAAGGCGTCGAGATTCAGCGAAATTTGGTCCATATTATTTGTACGGAGGCGCTGAAACACCTCGCTGAGTGCGGTCGTTACGGTCCTCTGCGCCAGAGGACAGAGAGGCTTTCTAATTTGGCAAGCGGCGTACCCGCGCTGCACCGTACGTTACGTCATGTAACGGAGATAATAGCACAAGCAATTTTGCATTCTTGTCTCGTGATCCGGCAAACTGCGTGGTTTTTATATTGGTTACGTAGCGTTTACATAAATTCACAAAATCATATACTTTGCTGAAATGTTATATTTTGTCATTCATTCTCATTCGATTTCCCTATAACTGGGTGGATAGATACGCGTGAATATGTCGATAGATGTTCCGCTCTCTGATCTCTGTACGAATTTGACATATTGCGTCTTTAGTGGCAAAACCAAGTAGTATGGCTTCACAAAACGGAGAAATAATTATAAATCAAATATAGAGTATATCCCCCTCAGTGGGATCGGTTACAGAACTATTACGATTACTGACGCCTATACAGACGTTGTAAAATAAACATCCATTTTTAAGATATATTGATTTCAATCGACAAATTATTCCTTATTAAAAATATTTAAAATATGTTGAGTTATCGAGTGTAATGCATTTTTTTTATGGAAAAAGTGCTCAATACTTTAGTCAGGGCCACGTATCCGGTTGGTGAGGATTATCTTTTACTTAAATTTGTTATATTCCTTTTTTCCTTTTACACTGTATGTTGGTTGATCTTTGCTTATTTGTTGTCCTTAAATTTACGTGACACGAATATAATCTTAACACTTTATACACAATGCTTGGGGTAGCGTACCTCGGAAGGTGAAAACCCTTTATAAGTTCGCTTTGTTATTCGTCTGTCCTTCTGTCAAGATCATTTATCTGCAAAAATGAAGAATGACATGAAGCATATTTTTGCTGCATTTTGTATGAAATTCGTCACGTAATCAAAACTTATCGTGTTTTTCCCGTGGACCTACAGTTATGAAACTTATAGATATTTCAAAGAAAAGTAATTCTTCCCGTTGACCTACAATCCTGAAACTGGTACGCAAACCTCAGTGGGCGAGACCGACTCGCACTTAACATGACGCCGTCATGGCGCATGTTAAATAACTCTAACAGAAGGACAAAACCACCGGTTCTATTAAATACATAATACGCTGTACAAATCTGTATAAAGTTTATATATTTTTCTGCTCATGACTTATCTTCTATAATATTGACTGAAATAAGTTTCTTTTTCCTCTGTAGTATCGCAGAACATCAGCGGCGTGTAGAGCGAGATGCACCTGGACACAGATCACTGAACTAGAACGATACGAGCGCGGAAGCCGCGCCGAGTGCACCGCACCTACTACTCGCTTAAGACTTGAACAAAATGCTTGATTGTAATTAAAAAATATTTTTTAAATGATCGCAGTACTAACTGTCATGTATTATAATAATGTGCGTTGTTGACGACATTCTGTGTTAAAGGCGTAAAATAAATAAATAAAATAATGTAAACAATTTATAAAAGGATTGATTAAACATTACGACGCAATATTATTGTTTTCAGAGGCCAGTCGGGCAGCGGCACAAAGTGTGACTGTAAAATCGACTGGTTGTGGGTTCGATCCCCACTCGACGAAATAAAAGATTTATTTACATTTATATTTTTTATTTCTTCGCTCTGGTATCGAGGCAAAGCGCGGCGTTGAGTTCCGCCATTCAACACGCAATGCGTCCAAAACTCGGCGGAAAGTGGGGAACGGAGTGTCTTAACACTAGGTTCCCTCTGCCTACCCTGCTGTGTGCAATTTGATTTTATTATTGTTTTTATTTGTTTTTATAATATTTAAAAATAATGATGTGTTGTTATGACATATGACTGCTATATAGCAGTAAGCTGTACTAGTGAGTCATATACTGCTATATAGCAGTACACTGCTATATACTGTTCCCTACGCTATTTCTGTTTCATATCAACGACATGTTAGAGGATTCCAGCATTAATTGTTATGCCGATGTGCCCAGTGGACGTTGTTTACTTCGGCCGCGCTTGTCTTACTAGGGAAAACGCTGACCAGTGCCGAAATCTCCTAAGGGAATATAGGAGATATTGAGATATAGACATGGAGTGAAAAGAACAAGGAAAGTATAATGGGCTATAATGTTTTGAATCGAGTATCGCGATGATCTGGAAAGCAAGGCTAAATTGACCTCGAAGTAACTGGGGGTCATCAGCAGAGCGAGACGATACTTCCCGCCATAACACCGACTGGCTGTGTATATGGCCCAGGTTTGGCCTCATATGGAATACTATTCTCAACATCGTACTTTGTCTTACCAGAGCAAGGAAATACAGGTAATTCTTTCCTCTAAACAGAGATCGAGCCTACAACCATTGAAATTACAGCCAAATGCTGTGCAATTACGTAATGCTATATATCACATGATATAAATATTTTAGAGGATGATGCGTGTTAAGAAATAAGAAGGAATGCTCTACACGTAATTACGTCTACATCTTAGTCTACTTTAAACTGATTGTTACACTGACTATGTGTAAATGAGCTTCAACTTCACCTGTAAATAACGCTATTCACCATTGTGACAAGCTTAAGGCAACATGCGAAATGCGGTGTAATCCCATCCAAATAATATCCAACCGCTGCCAGCTCCGCGCCGACGACGGACCGACGCGCTGTATGACACCTATACACCGTATGATGTTTAAATTGTTTTTCTTTAATATATTGTATGTATTGTACCTTTTGTTTTCAGCTTCACGCTGTAAGCATAGGACTTCGTTCTCCGCTTTTCGTCGAATGCGGCATTGCGTGTTGAGTGGCGGAACTTTCTTATAAAGGCATTTTCTTATTAAACTTATTTCAATTTGCTTTTACTTGATATATGTAAAAGTTTTGTATTGATACTATTATTGTATTTCCCGACGCAAACAAATGTGCAATACCTACGAATAAAAGTATACTGTAAATACAATACACAAAGAAATCCCATAAATATTTATGTTCAAATACGTATGCTATAAATCTAGGAGTGATTGTAAAAAGCACAGCAGTAACAAGTAAAAGTACACTATAGCGTCGGCCGATGCGAGGACGGTTTGATTTAAGTCGCTTGTTAGTAGCCCCCAGCCCTCTAGCTACGCCGGCTTTGCGACTTACCTCACTGGTGCACTACAACGAACAAAAAGTACTACACAGAGCAGATAATAGTTCAGATATTAAACGTTTTAGTTTCAGTTTTCATCGACTTATATAGCTCCTTTAAATAGAGTAAGAGAATCTCATAAAAGGAAATGTGATTGAGCACATACAGACTAAATAAAATAGCACTGTGTCTGACAAAATAATAATACTATAGTACAAAATACGCACAGTACGTCACAAGCTAAAATACAATCCACACCATCTGGCAATCCACTAATGTGGGGTTTCGTTGGAACTTCCTTCCACGCGCCACGGCACTGTGGAACTCCACCTAGTCGGCCGGCAACGCGCCTGTAGCTCCTCTGGTGTTGCACGGGGTCGTGGGCGACGGCAATCATTTACAATTAGGTGACCCATTTTCGAAAAAAATAAAATAAAATAAAATAAAGTACACTATGTGCCTACGTGACATGCAATAATTCTATATTATATGTTTGCATTACATTAAAATTAACTATATTTTTTTTCAGATAAAAGAAATAGGTATAATGTTGTCCTTAATACTTTAGTCGTAGCACGTTATTGTAGCACGTCGTCGTAGCACGATGTCGTAGCACGTTGTCGTAGCACCTATAATAAGTGCTACGCATTATAATTGATAATTGGTGCTATAAATATATGTAGAAGTCTGAATAAGTCGTGTTTTCTTTCACATCGAAGCGAATTAACGACATATTTAACAATAGCAAAATGTATCGATTTTTGCTCCACTAAAAATAACCGATAAAGCGATACTTAAAATAAAAATATGCGAAATCTGAAACGACTACTTACTTTCTATTTACGAAGGTTTTTTCCTCTATTTTGGAACACAAATATTAATTAAGGTAAAAAATCTCAATATTTAGCCGTTCAAGAGCAATTTCATTATGCGCCGGCTTAATAAATTAATCTCTCGGCCTTATTCTGAAAAATTGGTAAAGTTCCCCTTTCCGCGTCCCGCCTGACCCGCCGGCGAGGAGGCACTCCTCGCTGATGCTGGTCCTGGCCTCCTTGTAGTTATCAAGTGTTTAATGTTTCGCTTTAATATTTATCGCTCATTCAAATTATACCGTAGGTATAAATTATGCCTACATTGTATATACAGCTACAACTACAGCTTTCTAAAACATTATATAATATGTGCTTTGTATTTCTAGAAACTCCAAGATCATCAAGCAATAGGAACTTACACCAAACATATCAAACATGTTTAAATTGTAATTATTTCGTAATGTAGTAGCCATATCGTAATAAAACTGGCAATATACCAGCGACCATACACGAGTACGTGAGCTAGTTAAATAGAGTCTGTAGTACGTACGTACTGTAAACGGAGTGGAGTGCGGCGAGTATCAAAGAGCTTCAAAGCGGTCGTAAATATGTAAGAGTGGTTTTAATTAAACGTGTCCGCTCAGGACGGCCTCGTCCCGGCCTCGTGGTGGTCGTCCCCCGGCGCGCGCTGTGTCCCACGGACAGACAACTAATTATTATTTTACTATTTTTATTTGTAATCTACAAATTTTCTTTAATTTTCGAAGTATAACAATATTTAAGTTATATTGTAAATATCAACTTTTTACTTTAATTAACTAATATTAATAAATTGTTTAATTATTAATAATTTAATATATTTACTGTTACTTATTACTTTCACACTGACCTTGAAATCGTTGTTACTGTCCTCTACTAATTTAATACACGTTTTATATCCATATAAGAAATCCTTTTATGTTACCCATAGACAGGTCACCAACTCTTAATACTAAAGTAAAGAGTTTGAAAGGTCAAAAGCTCAATCTACCCTTAGGTTATTGACGTATCTATCTCTATCGCCAAGTGTGAGCAAACTGTAACGTATGTTATAAAATAAATAAATAAATAAATCAGCTTTACGCTGTATCCCGCACACAGCAGGGTAGGTAGAGGGAACCTAGTGTTAAGACACTCCATTCCCCACTTTCTGCCGAATTCTGGAGGCATTGCGTGTTGAGTGGCGGAACTCAACGCCGCGCTTAGCCTCGACACCAGAGCGAAGAAATGGAAATATAAATTTAAGTAAATATTAATCTCCTCGAGTGGGGATCGAACCCACAACCAGTCGGTTTTACAGTCACACTTCGTGCCACTGCGCCACGAATGTTATATATGTACAAACCAAATTTGCAATATGTTTTTTTTTCACTTAAAAATAAACGATGTGACGATTCCACGAGGCTGTGCTATAGATGATAATGCTAAAGTATTTATTTATAACTTTACAAAATAGGTTGTTACAATACACAACAAAATACACTATTATATCGATTAAGTAGGTTAAATAAATAGTCTTTTAACAAATGAGATAAGCTATTATTGGACTGACTTACAAACGGTTCAAGGCGCACGTGGCGATGACCCACAGCCCGCTCGGAGAGCAAGTTCCGAGGGCTGGATATGATTCAAGACAAGTAGTTTATGAGCACGTCGGGCTCTTAGACTCTTAGGGGAGCGTCGTCCAAAGTTGGCCGACGCTGATGTATGCGATGTTTTCCTGAACTACTCTCGAGTTCCCATTAAAATCAACTTCCCCAACTTGAGCGCCGTCCGCCGCGATCTCCGCCGTCCTGATACATCATTTCACATTTTTAAAATGTATCGAATGAGCTACTTTGATATGTGCTTATCTGTTCCCTCTGCAATTTGAAATTTCGAACTCTATTTTCAATTGTTTTTTGTTACGGTTTATTGCTTCAAGTAATTTATGAGCATTTTCTGTAACAGAGTGCCGTTTAACGTGCATCCATATATCAATGTATGTGATATATTTATTTTTGTTTGTTGTTTGTCTTCAAATCATTTCCTCTTTATAGTGAAATTAAAATTCAATAATGACTTTCAGTTAATGATAGACAAACACACTAAGGTAAAATTATTTGGGAACGATGTACAGGTTCGCCAAATGCGTGTACATAAAAGAGAAAATATATATAAAAATTTAAATATAAAAATATGATTTGTCCGCGTCCGTGTCCGCGTGACGCGCCCGCGGCTGCGGCGGAGCTGAACGACGTTAATATCTTCATATTTTCCATCGAATCGTTTTTTATCGAGTACTTCGATGTTTTCCTTTGCTCTCTGCATTTTTATAATTAATTTTTATCCTCTTATTAATTTAGCAGTAAAGCTGTGAGCTTATTGTGAGTTCCCGGAGATTACGGCTTCACAAAGTTTCATAATTGTGTCGATATTTTTTTTTATTTTGTAGGTCACGACTCTGATGATCAGGGAATGGCGCTTATCCGTTTGTTTGCGTAAATACTTTGAGATTATTTTTTACATTTCAGCCAAATCCGACTCAACGAGAATACCATCCAATTATTATTATTTAATTGACATAATTCAAGAAATCTTTATTCGTACAATATAATATTTTTTCCTTTGACTCTTGTTCGTGGTAAATAATTACGTTTGTACTACACTAGAATGCAATCAATATATGCGTATTTTAAGTGTATTTTGTTGTTCATACTTATATCTATTAGTACCTACATTGTTATGTACATTAAACATTATAAGGCGTCGGTCTGTCCGGCTTTTTTTCGATAGAATGAAGCGAGCTTTATTTGTGTTAGTTATTTGTCAGATTATAGAGAGCTCTTGATCCAACACAACAAAGGAATTCGATTAATTGAGGCTTGCTATTGTCTTCGATCAGCTTCACGCTGTATCCCGCATGTAGCACTCCGATCCGCCGAGTTTTTCGAGACATTGCGTATTGAATTGAGTGGTGGTAGCTCAACGGTGGTAGCAGGTGCGAGAGCGAAGAAATGACAGTGTTCATAATTAATAATACTGCATTCCCTTAGTGGGCTGTGGTTTAATTGTCACTTGGGAGAATAAAGTAGTTCCCCGCTCTGGTAACAAGACAAAACGCGACGTTAAGCTCCGCTACTCAATAAGAAATATCTTGAAAATTTCCTAGTACTAGGTTTTATTAATAAAAGTTATTAATAAAAGTTCGATGAAAATAATAACGTATACCTGTGTATAAACATCAATCTTCCTACGCCTAAAGCCAAGCGATTCAAGCCTTGTGTTAAAGTATACAGATAACAGTAATATAGGGGGTCGTAATGTTCGGTAATAGCCGGTAATGACGGAACATATTACGATCACTACCACCGCGGACGCGCGGTGCGATCGTCACTTCCGTAGACGTCCGCACAAGGAACCTGACTGGAAGGGACTTATTGTTTTAACATATTATTTTGCAAATAATGCAATATGTTTGTTTTATAGGTAGGCATCTCTTGCTTTATTAAAAAACGCTCAAACGCGAGTCGGACTTGCACACAGAGGCTTCCGTACCTAATTCTAGATCCAACGGGCGGTACAATTTAAAGTTGACAAATTTAAGTTTACGTCCGTATACACTCATGTTGTAAGAAAGAAACTAAATTTTATAAGCTTGTAATGATTTTTTTTCATTAAATATTAGTATTTTTTTTTACTTCCTTTATTATTTTTCCTTTATTATTGCTGTAAGACGTTGCTTTGTACCAAATTTTAAGATTCGGAGTTCACGGAAAATATCTACTGTACCTGTACGAGTTTAGAATTTTTGGCATAAACGGCTGTTTGTATCTTTTGCTAATGCTAATTGTGTTGGCGTACAAGTTAGATTTTTTTAGTTAGAGACCTGAGTATTTAGTATAAATTTCAGCTTTCAGCGTGGAGGTACAACTCGTTCCTGAGAAAAAGAGTCTTGACAGTAGGACGTACAAACCACAACCCCCTTTCGAGGTACAGAATGATAAATATTTAAAAAAAAATTGTAATTCATACATATGTAACAATTAAATGTCATTGTTGCACCAATTGATTATTTAAATAATATTTTAAGTAAATTCATACCATAAACATTAACATACTTATATTATTGTTAAAATATTAAATTAATTCTAAAACAGAAAAACAGTTTATAATATTAAATAATATATTGATAAAAAAAATAATTAAACTAATTTATAATACACTTTTGTGTCTGATCAATTGTAAAATTGAATATTATTATTAATAATTAATTTCAATTGTGAAAAATCATTATATTTTATATATGGATAAAATTGTTTATCTATACAATACAATACAACAAATTACTTTTACAAAGTTGTGTTAAATATGTTTCAAATATAAAAGGCAATGTCCAATTGATTTACTCTACACTCAACCTAAACTGCTTTTGAGAGCATTTACATTGAAAGAGTTCAAAAAGCGGTTATTTGAAATGCAACTTTTGCTAAGTTTAAAATGATGGGGAAACTTGTGAGAACTTCTTCATTACTTAAACTGTGGTGCGTGGTTCAAACTCTGCACAAGCATCCATCCATATATTTGCGAGCGTGAACCCACGAACGTAAGGAGCGAGACACATCTAGAGTACCGTACCGTATGTATGTAGGTGCGGGTGCGCATTGTCTCTCACTTAGCGTCGATTGCGGGACATTAGCGCCGCGAGGTAGGCGCGCCTCCTCGTGAGCAGTGACTGCGAGCTGCATGTCGATCTTTGATCGTAACAAATCAAATCTCAGTCAAGCACTCCCTACCACCACCTCATAATCCCACTAATAGTCTTTGCCGTCTAATTGCCAAACGTAATGAAGGATTAATGTCAGCTCCCCACCTCCAGCCTCCAGCCTCCAGCCTCCAGTCGACGTCAGTCTCCGCGCGCGGTGACGAGAGCTAATCTCTCAGCTTTACTCGCTCGTATATCTAAATGTTCACATTTTAATTCGTAACGTAAGCGAGTTTAAAGAAACTAATAAAATCCATCACCAATAAGCTGATGGAACGAATGCTAACGCAGCGGCCCCATACACGCTAGACGACGCGCCGTGACGTGACGTGACGTGACGTCACGCGGGTGAGTCACGGCCGGCACGCCGGTGTCAAAACAAATGTATGCTTCGAACTATGCACAAGCAATCGACCCTCCCTCCTCCCTGCGATATGTGACTGCCGACTGCTTCTTGTACTTCGAGCTGCCAGTGACGCGTACGGGGAGTGTATCCGGCGTAAGGTACTTTACGGCTACACGGAGATTACTCATTTCAAAACACATTGATTTTTACACGTGCGTGTTGAATACAGTTACTAAAAAAATATAATATTAGATATTCTTCAAAATTTGTTATTCAAAAAGACTAAAGGAAATACAATATATTCAAAATGTAAATGAACTCTGGTCACAAACGACTGAACTATTTATTTTATTTAAAGAAACTAAATGTAGTTTCTATAGGCCTAATTCAAAAGTATTGCCTTGTTTTCTGTTACATTTACAGCCACGTCCAACAGCCGTCAGGAGCTCAACCTGTTACTCTACCCTGCGAACTTTCTACTCTGCGCTCGTCAACTATACGTCAAATTCGCAAAAATTAAATGAATATTTAAACATAATTTCAATTAATCCTTAAACATATTCAAATATACATCGAATGTCGAGAAGAATGTCGACGTCCTTACTTAGCGGCGGTCTAATTTTGACTGTTTCAAAACACGCCTTAACAAGGCTTTTCCGTTTAAATAGAAATATCTCTCCCAATTATTATCAGTATTGCCGTTACAAAAAAAAATGTAAATTAAAATAAACTTAACATCGTTAAAACAACAAAGGGAATGATGAACGTAAAAACGTTACGCTTGAACATTTTGTGAAAAAAGTATAATTTTAGTAAAATAAATATTTTGTTAATTTTGAAAGTGGTCTATGACCACTTGTAATTGGCTGGTCGGTTAGGTGACAACTAGGACGATTCATCTGTTTTTTATAATATGAATCAGCATTTATTTTTTTAAAATTTTTTTTAAAAACTATATTGTGTATAACCATATTTACTTATAAATAAAGGTCCAAATTAACTGTTAAAAGTAAGTTTTTCACAATTTCATACAATTTATTAATAACTTCAATACTTTTGAAAATAATGTGTTTTTACATCCATTATAGTGTTAGTGGGTTATGTAATTCGTTATAATAGTACTTTATATAGAAGTAAAAATTTCAACTTTAATTAAAAAAATGTTAGATCTTGACGGGTAGTAGGTACAAACTTGCATCTACATAAAAGCGAAGTAACGTTTATTTCCTGCCGAGGGCCGCGGCCCGCGTCACTCACAACGCCCGGCGTTACTTAACGACAGCTAAACGTAATCACACAAATAGAAATGCAGGCGCTGGAGATAAACTGCAGATGAACTTGAACACCGCCCGCATCCTTAATAAGTAAGATACAAGGAAACATATTATCAAAGTTACTTAATTTTTTATAGGATTTTTTAATGATTTACGCATTATTAATAAAGTAACCAAAGGGAACCTAGTGTCAAAACATCCCGTTCCTCATGCACCTCTCCACCGCGCTTCGTCTTGGTGTCAAATCTAGGTTCTCCCGAGTTTTCCCGGGTGTAAATCGAACCCATTACCGTCGCCCTCACAGTTAGACGTTGCCACTAGGCTGTAGTAGTAGGCATGTAGGTTAAACACTAAATCATGCTCTATCATGCCTACTATTTTTTGTTTAAGTGTGCCCGCAGCAGCATCGCCGGGTAGGCTGAGAAAACCAGGGAACCTAATGTAAAGACATTCTTTTTCTATTAAGAAACTTATGTTCCCCACTTTTCCCTGAATTCTAAGAGCATTATGTGTTGAGTGCAGGATACAGCGTGAAGTTAATTAATTTATTTTTTAAAAAAATTATAGAAACTTCACGAATTTCTAACAGACCTGTTTCTTTTTAATCATGTAATTTTATTTGAGTAATAGAGCACGTTTTATTAATAGTAATTATCAGCCAAGGTGATTTGGATTTATTTCTTGTATTATTATTTTTGGTTTTCTGTGTTGATGTAATAATTTTCTTAAATCATTGTGTATATATTACATATTTTTTGTTTTAATTCGTTCCTAACTAATCCATTGTTCCTTGCTGCACACTCACTCACAAATTCCTTGGGAGACCCACTCTAACTCTTCTCTCACATTTAATTTTTACCATTTTAAAAGAAAACCGCTCACAAAATATTAAACTTAATTCCTGACAGCTATTAGAGCTATTATTTGATTAAATTTTATTTGTTGTTACTTGTTTTATTAATAACCAATAATGCATATAATTTTTTTTACATTTTTTTAACTTATATCTTCTATTCTTCTATTTTATATCAAGTTATTTATCGTCATCGCATTAGTCGGAGTGTCTTTTATAAACTACTTAACAAATAATACAGTAGACGTGTACCGCTACACCTAAATGTCCATTCCAATAATAATTTATTTGCAGTATTTTACAAAAAGGTCCCTTTATTAGGTATGTTTTTGTATTACTATAATAATATAAGATTCTTATCACAACAAAGTCAGCTAAAGCAAGGCACAAGCAAAACTACATCCATTATGAAATCACACATTAATTAGTGCCTTTGAATGAAAGCTTTCCCATAAATAAATAAATAAATGAATGAATGAATGAATGAATGAATGAATGAATGAATGAATGAATGAATGAATGAATGAATGAATGAATGAATGAATGAATGAATGAATGAATGAATGAATGAATGAATGAATGAATGAATGAATGAATGAATGAATGAATGAATGAATGAATGAATGAATGAATGAATGAATGAATGAATGAATGAATGAATGAATGAATGAATGAATGAATGAATGAATGAATGAATGAATGAATGAATGAATGAATGAATGAATGAATGAATGAATGAATGAATGAATAAATAAATAAATAAAATGCAACGAGATTATTTCAGTTCGATCATAATCCGTTGGCCGCAGGAGGATTATGTACTCAGTGCTCGGTGGTCGGACGCGCGGTGCACGTGCCAGCTGATAATGGAGGACTACAGTACTAAGATGTAGCAGCGGTCCTTGACCCAGTTGTGGCCCCGAGCTGGCTCTATGGGACTCATGGACTGGCAGATTTTGGTCAGTCACCATGCCCACTAAACCCTCAGGGTGCTTCACAGGTGCACTTTCGGCCGAATTCTCGGGCAGTTGCACAGTGGCACAGTGTCCGACTGTGAACGCAATGATTGTAAGTTCGAGTCCTCCACGCTTTCTTTTGATCACGTAACAAGACAAATTTCAGCAAGTTCCACCACTCAAAACAACACGAAAATTGGGCGAAACCCTGCAATATGCAGGATAAGAAAAATATATTTTCAAAGATGCTATGATACTATTTTAAATATTTGATAATTAATTAATTTTCTTTGTGCTTAAAAGGAGTATCGTCGAGTACAGAGAGGAGCGGTGTGGGCGGCGCGGGGGAGGTCGCTGGGGCGATCGCGGGGGAGGTCGCGAGTTCTACAAATCTACAATTGCTGCAGTTTATTTGTGCTATTGGAGTTGAATTGGAATGAAATAAAGTGCCGAGTGGACGTAAACGATTGTGTAAGTCGCAACTTGCAGGAGTCCTGCCGTCATAAAGTCACAAGCGGTGAACTGCAGCCACTACGGGCAGTAGAGGCGACCGACGACCGGCGAGGAGGTGCAGTCGCTTTATGAGGGCAATTTGTCGACGCGGTCGCATTCGACACTCGATTTTTGATATCGAAACTTTATTTCGATCCCTCTCGAGCTGTAAACTGTCTGCGGCCAATAGTACCACTATAGCTCGTAGATATTTGTAAGCGTTAAATGAAGTTGTAACTATATGGCTACATTTGTAAGAATAATTGGTAAGATGCCGCCGTGGCGCAGTGGCACGAGTGTGTGTCTGTAAGCACGACGAGACTGAAATATTTAATATTTTCATTTCTTAGCTCTGGTTGATGAGGTTGCTGCTGTCCCCACTACAGTCTAAGACGTTTTAATAAAGTTTAATTTCAAGTTGCGAATGTTTAGTGGGAACTGGAATTTTGCAAGTGAACTGCAGCCGCGGCCGCTGACAGCCCTCCAGCGGACAGCACCGCCTAATGACGGCCGTGAGGCTCCACGCGGCAGTAGCATCTAGAGAATAAGGCTATCTAAGTCATCGCGCGCTCAAGGTCCTGAACCAATATATGTGAAGTTAATTTTGTAATCTCTCGAAGAACGAAGAAGTGTGCCAAGAACCGCTCAGTGTTCGAGGACTGCCACTACTTTATAATAAATAAAGTGTAACGAGCGAAGTCGGCACGATGGGCAGACGTCGTAGCAACGCCGCGCCGGTTGTCATGGTAACAGCGAGAGGTACGACGCTCCGCTCAGCCAACAGCCACCAGCGATTAGGGAGGAGGGTAGACGCTGATGCTGGTCGATGAGAATATACTATTCACGATTTACTTTTAAACAAATATGTACATTTATATAATTATATACTAGACTCGCATCGAGTCAATATCATGCATCTGGAATATACTTTTATACCACAAGAATATACAGTTTATGTTAGTATTTGATACTTACTTGCTACAGTTACTTATAGAATTACATTAACAATCCCCTTCGTTTCAGTACATCAAAAGCGGAGCTTAATTAAAAGCATATGTACTCCGCGATCAACGCTGAAGCGCAGTGCTTTCTGTAATTGTTTTCCAAGTGGAATTATTTTTAATGTTGTTTTATAAAGATTTCTAGAATAAACAGTAAAGTAGACGGGACGTCCCGCAGTTGGCGGACGTGTACACGAGTGGGCGCAGGAGCACTCACTTTGCACATATGAGCGACTCTCTGAGGAAGACGAGCTGAAGCCTACTCGGATGATGAGGTATCATTATACCTCGGGACTTTTACATTTTATACATGTGCTCGTATTTATATTAATATTTATAGAAACTTGATGTAAATATGTGAAACTATATTCTTTCGTATTAAATTGTTTATTTTTTATCTTTATACGTCACTCCCGTAAGAATGAAATCTCTCTAACACATTTAAGTCCTTTTTATATTTTTTTTATTTATTCAAGTTGAACTGCCCTAGTTATTATTTCCTTCTGTCGAAATAATGAATTCATATTACATTAGGATAATTAAGAGACTTTTTAAAATGGACTCTTCATTTTACAGAATACTAAGCTCCTAGTAATTTATAATAGCAATGTTTGCTAAATGCAACGTGCTATTGTTTTTGTTTTTTAAAACAAAATCAATACATATGGTTATAAAATAATCGTAAGCGAATAATCAATTATATCGATTAATAAATCGTCGTTATAGACAGACGTCAGAAGGCAAACACCTCTTTGGGACGCACAACCTCCGAAACCCTCCGCAGAGCAAGTGACAGCTCCGGACATTCACCCTTTTGCTACTTTGATATTTGTTTATTCTTATAGAAGGTGCTTCGAATTGTATTAAATATTTATGTATGGTTCAGATTAAGAGTCTTCATCTTCATAAAAACATGAAGATGAGGACTCCAAATTTGGAACTTAATAATAAAATGTCTACAATTTTGTATCGATGTTTATTGAATTGAAGCCAACGTTTTTTAAGCTAAACTATTATTTAAAAAACGTAGTTGCGATATACAACATTTTTTTTTTACTTACTAAAGCTCGAAGAATATTATGTTTAGATATTTCGCACACAACGTTATAATCTTCGGTAGTATAGTGGTAAGTATCCCCGCCTGTCACGCGGGAGACCGGGGTTCGATTCCCCGCCGGAGAGAACACTTTTTATTTTTATTCTTTTTTATCTGACATTATTGCAAATTTGTTTAATTAATTTGTTTCTACACAACTTTTATCCCTGAATGTTTTAAGTAATGTTAACATTAATAATATCAAATTAAGCAATTATTACGTCTTTCGTTATAAGTTAGTTTCAATACAAGTATTTTAAGTTAATCGTTTTCACATCCTTCACCGCTACCGCAAAAAAAGGAAGCATAATTAAATTATTTTCTCTTTTTTGCTTTCCATATTTTCGACGAACCGTAACCTCCCTGAAATCCTAAAATTGAAATTTGATGCATAATTTGATTCTGTGTATGTGCAGCAGTGGCCGTCTACGTCTACCTTCCGGCGGCCACGACTCGCCGAGCGTATTGTACATTCTTTATATAAAGATCGCCAGTCGCCAACGTCCATACCACGTTGAACACACCGGTTCTCGTCCGATCACCGAAGTTAAGCAACGTCGGGCGCGGTCAGTACTTGGATGGGTGACCGCCTGGGAACACCGCGTGCAGTTGGCTTTTTGCCACCTGACACCCTCGTACCTCGTGTCATGTCTACTATGTAACGATTTTTTACTACTCAATATATATTTTCTAGTTCTATAATTACATACAGTTTACATTCCAAAAATGCCATAGACTTGTAGTACGCCAAATGTTGTTTGCAATTTTAGCTTGAACTATTAATAATTATCATTATTTCATGGATGCCAATATATTATCTGCATTATTTTTTTCCCTTAGCTTCACGCTGTATCCCGTATATAGTAGAAACACACCGACCAAATTGGCGAACAGAGGGAACCTATAGATAAGACACTCCATTCTGCACTTTCTGCGAATGCGAATACAATTTTCGAAGTATTGCGTATTGAGTTAGCGGAACTCAACGCTGCACTATGCCTTATGACTCGTACTGAGCAAGAAAATGAAGATATTAGAAATAAATTATTTAAACACTTCCATCGAGTGAAAATAGAACCCATAACCGTCAAAATCGATTACAGACACGTTTCTGCCACTGCGCCATGACAGCCTCAGTTTGATTGTGCTTACTTGCACATTATAACACATTGAACAAATGATATTTAGTTTTAACAGTTCAATATTTCAGTTAATTATATCTAGAGTTCATCTCTATCTCCTCAGAGTGAGAACAAAAGCATACAGTATTCTTACAGTTATAGTTAATTTATATTTGGAACTAAATATATATTATCTATACTTATAAAATAACTCATCGCAGTTTGTACGTGGAAGATATGTAATAAAACATATGAAACGCAATCAAAAAATGCAGCAATTTTCAGCAAATTTTCGAAACTCAGAAAGGAGTCAAAATTCACAGGATATTTCTCGTAAACTCAGAATCTTCAAATTTGGTACGAAGCAACGTCTTTCATAGGAAAAAAAACTACAAACTTATATTTGTAGTTTATTTCATACAAAATGAGTGCATATGTCCGCAAACCTAAGCTTGTCAACTCTTATTAGGTCTACAGTGTACTTACATGCTAAAATTGGTACCGCCCGCTCGCACTTTTACAAAACGGCTGAATCGATATGAATGCAGTTTTCACTGTTGAATTTTTAAGAATTGGATGCGACAATATTGCTACAAAATTAAATTGACAAAAATTTTAGCTATTAACGTATGGATATTGTCTTAAAAAGCTTATATTATTTGATCACGAAGGTAATTGAAGTTAGTAAATAAATAATTATGTAGATCTAGCGGGCGAAGCCGTGAGCACGTCACTAGTTAATAATATGTGGTAAATGATTGTTCTTAATTATATTTAATCTCGATCTCATCACTACCGGAGAATAATCCGATCCGCTTCGGACTTTGATATATTACGAACGTGTTATTGACTCACTTGATCTGTGCAATAATACTGCGTTGTGGCGAAACGATCGAATCACAATAGATAAGAGCTAATAACTGATAACAAAGTAGGAACTACAGTAGTGTACGAGTGTTTACTACCTTGTGATTAGATATCGTTGTCATTTCGTCGCAACGAACGATGAGGTCGATGTGGTCGTGGACTCTATTTTTAGGTTTTACTCACTGATAAGGCCACTGATTACGCGTTGTATTTAAACGTGACCGAATAATTGAACTTAAGTCTGATTATTAGAGAGATGATATGATAAGATAAAGATTTTTCGTTTTATAATTATATTCAAAGGTTCACAGATAGACTGCGCAAGCCATAGGGCTATCAGTTTGATTAGCTTAGGTAGTAAAGTTTATGCTAAGGTTTTAGCGAGAAGAATGCAAGAGAGATCTGAAAGGTTGTTGTGAGAGGCCCAAGGAGGCTTTAGACCTGGAAGAGGGTGTATGGATCAGATCTTTTCCCTCCGCATGATCACGGAAAAATTTTTGGCCGTTAACCAAAAAGTTTTCTGTGCTTTTGTGGACTTGGAAAAGGCATTTGACAGAGTTGTTAGAGCGAAATTATGGGAGATACTACCCCGGTACAATGTGAACGGACCCTTGCTGCAGGCTGTAAAGTCTCTTTACAGAGATCACTCAGCCTGTGTGCGAGTAGGAGCTGGCATGTCGCCCTGGTTTGACATCCGATCGGGTGTCAAACAAGGTTGCGCCATGTCAGCTTGGTTGTTCAATTTGTATTTGGATAGCTGTCTCCAAGGAGTGAAACAAAGCGATATGGGAGTGAAAGTAGGTGACCTGAATGCGAATTGCCTGCTTTACGCAGATGATGCAGTGCTTATTGCATCATCAGAATGCGAGTTGCAGGCATTGGTCACCACTCTGAAAGAAGGGTGTGAATATAATGTGAGGCTTAGCCTCAGTGGGAATAAGACAAAGGTTCTGATTTTTGAAAGAGATGAAGAAAGGACGGAATGCAAGATCAGTGTAAATAGTAAGATATTAGAACAAGTGAATGAGGTGGTATACTTGGGAAGTATGTTCAGTAGAGATGGAAGATACGAGATGGATGTGGAAAGGCGTATTGCTGCCGGTAACAAGGTTAACGGAGCCTTAGCTGCATTGATGAGACGGCGAAACGTCAGCACAGCTGCGCGTTTGGCCGTACACAATGCAGTTTTGGTACCGACTCTGTTATACGGCAGCGAAACGTGGGTATTACAGAAGAAGAATGAAAGAAAGATGAATGCTGTGGAGATGCGATCTCTTCGTAGGATATGCGGAGTCAGCTTAGCTGATCGAATCCGCAATGAAGAGGTACACGGAATGGCAGGTACTAGCGAGGATGTCACGGTGAGAATGAAGAAGAACGTGCTCAGCTCAGCAGCAGTTTGGGCACGTCGAACGAATGAGTGATGAAAGAATGGCAAAAAAGATTTATGATGGAAAAGTGAGTGGTAAGAGAGGTAGAGGGAGACCTCGGTTGACCTTCGAAAACACAGTATCAAAGATACTGGAGGAAGGTCACGTAAAAAGCATGAGGATCCCCCGGAGAGCATGTATGAAGAGGTTGATGACAGTGGACGAGGCGAAAGAGGTATGTAGAGACCGTAGCGTTTGGCGCTCCGTTCTCTCTGACTACCCCGCTAGGGATAAAGCGTGAAGTTAGTTTAGTTTAGTTTAGTTTTATAATTATATTATACTTTTTTTTTAGCTTCACGCTGTATTCCGGATACAGCAGGGTAGGCAGAGGGAACCTAGTGTTAAGAAACTCCGTTCCCCACTTTCTGCCGAATTCTCGAGGAATTGCGTGTTGAGTGGCATAACTCAACGCCGCGCTTTGCCCGACGCCAGAGCAAAGAAAGAGAAATATAAATTTAAGTAAATATTCATCTTGAGGAGATCGAACCCACAACCAGTCGATATCACAGTCACACTTTGTGCCCCTGCGCCACGCCTCGCCTCTAATCTATCAAGCTGTTGATATTAAATTTTCAATAAACTGTTGATATCAACTATAATATATATTTTTTATGTCAATTAAATATTTTAAAATAATAATATATACACATATCAAGAACACAATATTGGGATTCTTCAAACAAAAGAACCGTCAGTACTTACATGGGCAGGTGAAGCGGGCACTCCACAAGCTGCACGTCCCCGGTGTGTCGTGCATTTGCGTTTGTCAAAAGGAGTTGTGTGACAAAGGAATCAAATATAATCACTTATGCACTCCTCCCGCCTCTCGCCTCTCACCTCCGTCGCCTCTTGTCGCACCGGAACGGGAATACCTGCCTCCAACTGAAGGAAATCACGTGGAAATGTATCGAAAACCAATTACTTTGACTCGTGTCATTGCATGAATTGTAGTCGCAAATAGTTTAAAAAACAATAGCTATCATCATAGCAGCTGGTATCAAATACTTATAAAAATCAAACTCGCACTGTCACTGGCGAGTAGAATTTACTTTGGTTTAAGATTTACAGCGTACAGCGTACGTGATAGGTGATAGGTGATAGGTGATAGGTCTACAGTCAACAGAGCCATGTGCATATTAACGAGTAAGTTCTTAAAAAGAAATAAACAAAACGCGTTTGCCTTATGTTTATTAAGCCTCATGAAAGATATATGTACGTATGTAAGTACTTCCATATTTAAATATTTTAAAGCAGCTTCACGCCTTTTACAGTTAAGACCCTCCGTTCCCTTTAAAATATTTATTTTTCTTTTCATATTTAATTTTTTTTTTCTCTCCGTTCAATTACATAATTTTTATTTACCTAAAGGCAAAATAAGGCAAAGCGATATTGTCTTTACCCACTATCTATACTTTAAGAAGAAAAATGAATATTATGTTCAATACGAGGTGACTCTCGGTTACGGGTACAACAGGATCAGCTCTCTTCTAGTGTCCGTATTATAGCGGAATATAAAAACATTAGCAAATTACGTCCAAATGTCAATGTGTAAGTACATCTTCAGTTAGTTAAATAAATGAAATGTCTTGTAGTAGTGTTTGTTCATGGAAGTTAATTTTTTGTGTTGTCAATATTAGTTTAGTACACAATAGCCGTGACGCTTACCTATAGCTATTTAAATTGCAATTTTTATTTTTATTTTTTCCAACAAATCTGGATTTTTTTTTATTTATAGGAATCATATCAAAAATAAAAAAAGTAAATCTTTACATCGATTTTACGAGATAAATTAAGGAAAAAAGTAAATAAAAATTGAATGGCACGCGGATATCTTAAATAATAAAATGTATTTTACAACAAATGCTTCAAAACAAAGAATATAAACAAAACGATAGCTTTAAATATCGCTTAGTGATAACGATAAGTACTTGCAAGATAGTGGACTCATAACTAACATAAAGTCGTATTATTTATTATATATACTCTACTCCTCTACCTTATGTAGGTAGAGCTACACGAGTACATAGTACATAGCGCACTAAACGATAAATAGATATCGCCGACAGGGTTCAGTAATTGAAACAAACGGACACATGAAGATGAAGGATACACATATAAAATAGAAATAAATAAAGTTTACCATTTCTATTACTTTCTATTTACATAATTGACGGTGCCACATATTTTTTTTATATATTTGTTACCATTGGCAGTACCATAACTATTTTGGTGTAAATAATCAGTCGCTTCAAATTGCCTGCAATTTAAAAATGATGAAATACTTTTTGTTGTACGATCTTTTCTGCATTAAAAATTACAATATAAAGTATAAGTCAGTGGATATAATATGTTCACTGAGAAACTCAACAGTGTACGATAGCCTTAAATACAACGACATTAAGTTGATGCACTAGATCTTCGAGCGAGACAAATAATTTTTGTCGCGTAAAAGTAGGTATAAACATGATTTTTTAAAAATTGTGTAAAATATGAACCTAAAGAGATTTCTTGTAAATAGAATCCAAGCGCTCTGACCACTAAGCCATACGTTCTCTTCTAGCTTCTCTTATATCGACAATATTATTCGCTTATTACAACTCATTTACATCGGTAGCATCTCCGTAGGGAGATTCTTACATAGTTACCAAACATACAGTTACATATCTATCATTTTTAAATACTCTAAAAGAATCAGTTTTTGGCTTAGTCTTGTCAGTTAAATAAAAACAAGAATTATAATTTATAAGCTTCATCGTGCCTCATAGTAGTAGATACTTTCTGATGATAGCGCGCATACGCCTCGAAGACGAAGACCAAAGTGATTCAAATTGAAAATATTCTTTATTCAAATAGACTTTTGCAAATCGTCAAATCAACATAAAGCTATACGCGCGCCAGCTCGAAAAGTAGTTCTGCTGAGAAGATGTGCCACCACTACCACTGCTACACTACTCTCTCTCTCTCTCTCGTTCTCTCTCTCTCTACCTACTCTACATTATAGAGGAGCGCATTCGGTGCAACAATGACGTATGTGCACTTTTTAAAACACTGCAGTAGGCGCAATAAAAGTTTAGTAAATAGTATTTTCATTTGTATATTTAAAAAGCGCTATTAACATATAAATATTTATTGCGCAATGAATATTTATAACAATAACAGGTTGGCAACTAAGTCATTTTTAGGCAGATGTAATAGAAATGTAAAAAACTTTTTATTATTTGATAGTTGGCAATTCAGCTGTTTGATCAGTAAAAAAAAAATTGATTGGTGTCCGTTGAAAAATGGAAAATGAAATGAACATTTTCGTCATATTTTTCTTTTTTATTAACGCAAAGGGCACAGTGCTTATAGTGACGAAGCCTTACCTAACGGCAGTGTCAATATTTGGTTTTCCAAATTTCGTTCTGGTGATTTTTCACTCAAAGATGAAAAACGCTCTGGTCGTCCAGTTGAAGTAGATGACGTCACAGTACAACACGTCTAATTGCAGAGAAGCTTCATGTATCGCACACATGGTTGAAAATCATTCAAAACAACTTGGCTATGTTCCCCAACTCGATACATGGGTCATGGGTCCTCACGAATTGAAAGAAACGCACTTAACGCAACGCATTAACAGCTGCGATTTGCTAAAGAAACGTCATGAAAATTATACATTTATAAACAACTGCCTGGTGAATTATCTTAAACAACATTAAAAACCGATATTCATCAAAAGAAGGTTTTGTTATCAGTTTGGTGGGATTACAAAGGAGTTGAACTCTTACCACCCGACCGAAAGGTTAATTCTGATGTCTGCATTGAACAAATAATAAAATGAACTATTTAATATAAAATAAAAAATTTAATTGAAAAAAAAACGGCCCGAATTGGCAAATCGTGTTGTATTCCATCTTGACAATGCAAGGCCACGCACATCTTTGGCCACTCGGCAAAAATTATTGGAGCTTGGTTTGGATGTTTTGCCACATCCACCATATAGTCCTGACCTTGCACCATCTGATAACTTTTTGTTTCGATGTTTACAAAACTTCTTGAACGGTAAAAAATTCAATAGTGATTGTGACATCAAATCGTACCTGATTCAGTTTTTTTGCTAATAAAAACCAAAAGTTTTACGAACTAGGCTATGATGCTGCCTGAAGGATAGCAAAAGGTCATTGATCAAAATGGGCTTGAATTGATCTTATTTAAACGAAACCTTCAAAGATTTTTATTTTATAGAAAGTGACTTTAAAATGTATTTAAAATGGTTGAGTAAATTTGCAAAGTCATCGTGATGCGGGAAATTTTTATACCTGGTCAGTTAAAACGCGAAAGAAGAGTAAAATACCAGAAAAATAATATCAGACTGCATACTTTGGTCTCGTCGCGCGCCGTCACCGTGACTCTCGCAAATATAATTGCTTCGACTTAGACTGAACCGGTTACGGCAAAGTGAAGAGAAGTCGCTAATTTGCAAACGATCTATCAGTGAGTCGCGACTTGCTATTGCGTGCGTTCCTCTTACATCATTCAAGCTTTATCACTTATTTTCTGTCGCAAATAAAACTGTTCCAAACTATCTTTGTTATTATATTTTCTTTGTAGAGTTTTATATTCATCCATTCCTATATTATAAATTCGAACCTAAGTCTGTCTGTCTGTCTGTGACGCACTCAGCGTCAAACCGCTGATCTGATCGTGATAAAATTTCATATAGAGACATTTGAGTATTTTGAGATGGGCATAGGTTATTTTTTTCCCATATTTGTGATATTCTTAATATATATACCAATATATTAATAAAATAAAATAAAAAAGTCCGCGATAGTATTTGTTTATCTCTGAAGTTTGACCCACAGTAACCATTTTAATATATTTAATTTAAATTTATCGGTTTATTGTTAATATATTTTCTGTCATTTGATATTCATCCATAGCAAAATAAACATAATAGTCACCTTTAGCATTTTACCTAAATTAAAATTATAGTTTACATTATAATAAATAGTTAAGGAGATATCACTGATTCAAAACTACCTAGCTTACGAACCGCACGGTATGACCAACTCGAAGGGACAGACAACGTTAATGATTTTGTAAATTTTCATACATTTTCGATCTAGTTAAACTTTCTAATTGAGACTTTATATTTTTAAAAATAAAATACTAAATTTAAATTAAAACTATTTATTGTGTCCGATCGATTCGGAGATCATGACATTATTGAATTATAAAGTTAAAAATATTTCTCATACACAAGTTATAATGTGTTGCGACATTTAACATGAATTTATATGAAACAATGAAAGTGCTTATACAATAATGGGAATATTCCGGTGGTCTCGCTGAGCCAGCGGAATAATCTCGCTTAGCCTAATATTGAGGGTTTGGGTGAGTGCATAACTCCTCCCTCCCCAAGTGCGAAATTATCGGGTTGTTCATTTTTAATAACTTTCCGATGATTTCGCGAACAATTTATATGTAAGATTTTATAACGAAAAATATAAAGCAAAAATGAGAGTATACATAAAATAAATAAAAATATAAAGATGTAAATTAAAATTTCACTGACACTAGGATGCCTTTCACTACTAATTATTTCACTATCACTAAAAACACTTTGCTTCAGTAACGCTGACATATATTTTACTTCATCCAAATTGATTCCCCTCATATTAAGTACGCGTGTACTGGATAATACAGGGGTTCTACCCATAGGCAGCTGTGGCAAAACTAAATCTTGCTTGGTTCCAACAGGATCACTCTCTATGAGGTTGACATGACTACGAATCTTTATATTCTTTACCTCAATAGTACATGGTTCATCTAAAGTCATAACGTAAGTCCCAATAATAGAATATTTATTCACATCCTCATTACAGGTTTTAGTTAAAGTGTTTCTAAATTTCGAAAATAGTATCCAACTTGTAGATGTGATTCTTTGGACTCTTACATTCTCTATGTCAATCTCTCTTTGCTCACATTGTGTTAAGTTATCTTCGAATTTTAAGAGTTGCTCGATACAAGTTATTTCAGGATAAAGAGTTTGGTGATGTTCGTTACACAAGAATTGTTCTCCAGCAGCGAGTGACCGGCATGGTTTTATAATCGGTAAGTATTTCGTACCCTTTGCCAACAGGTAGGGATATTTAGGGATAATGGAAAAGGTTTTATTTTCTGATTTACGAAAAATAGGTAAGCAATATAATTTATAATAGTTATAAGCAATGTTATCCGTAATTGGAATCTCCATTATAAACGTAATCTGGTTTTGCTTAATATATGATTTAATATTAATTGTTTCCTCTAGTTTTACCAAATTTTCCGCACTCGGCGTGTATAATAAATGTTCAGTTTGAGATATTAAAACTAAATGTTGTAATAGTTCAGTAGAATTAATAATACTTTGATGTAATATGGATATTTTACTGAAAGCTAATGCAGTCTCTATTTCTCCTAACTTAATGAATATAGTACGAAAGTTACTTACGAACAAATTAAAAAGACTTATTATATACGTGGTATACACTAAATGATTATCCTTAGAAACTAACTCCTTGATCATAGATTCAACTATTTTCAAACGTTCATCTAATACAACAGAATTTTGACTTAAAACTTCAGTAGTATTTATAAAACTATCAAGCATTTTAGATATTAAAGTAAATTTATTCCTCATTGTAGTTTGATCATTTGCGAGCTGAGAAATGATTTTTTCATATCTTACAGCGTCATTATAATCCAAATTTCCGGTAATAATTTTAATAAGAGAACCCAGTGGATTGAAAAGACCTCTCTTGAAACGTTTTTGGGGAACTAGCTGTTCATATTTCTGTATAGTGATATCGCGAATATATTCAACGTGAAATCTTGCAACTTGGAAATCACGTAAGTAAGAAATATTTTTATTAATTAAACTGTTAAATTCATTGTATTTATTTATAACAAAGTTTAAATCATCATATATTTTATTTAAATTTAAAACCTTAATTATAGTCCAGTAATCTGTTTGAAGATACGCCTGACCTTCTTTTACAGGATACACACCTGGATTATTTTCAAGAGATTGCAGATGAAGGGCCAGCACAGGTCCGATTATTATCAGTGTCAGCAAACACCACCTGCGGAGGGCGTTTTATGTTTTTAACGGGAACTTTAGATTTTCTTTGACCAATTTGTATCGGTATAACATTATTTGAGTCTTTTCCTATAATTTTGACCTTATGATATCGCGGTTTATCCTTACTTTTCCGTTTATTAACGTCTTTCGTAAATATAATTTTCCCTAATGGAAGATCTATTTCATCTTCACCACCTCTACTTTCCTTTACTTTCTGCTTAATTTCAATCATTTTTTCAGCCAAGTGCTTATATAATACTTTTAAACGTTTTGCATGATCTTTAACCAATTGCTGTATGTATTGTTTCTCTAAATCTACATCAAATAAACTACTTGAATCCGTGTGACCAAATACTACTTCGAAAGGGGTTAGACCTTTGACAGAATGGATAGAATAGTTATAGGCAATAATGGAATACATCATCACTGATGCTGCATCCGTGCATTTCTCCTCGTATTTCGCGCATCTATAAATTTCATTAATAGTAGAATGTAAACGCTCAATCAAACCCATCGAATTAGAATTGTTAGGGGAGCCGATATGGATTTCGATTTTATGTAAACTCAAAAATTCTTTCATTAGTTCATTATTAAATTCACTACCAGGATCGGAACTAATCTTTTTAGGGATGCCATAAAATGAAAAATATTTCATAAGTGCACGCACTACTTCCGCGGTTGATCTATTATCTATTGAAATGGCTTGACCTAATTTACTGAACGCATCTATAATAGTCAAATAGTAATTTCCTTCTATTTGAAAAAGATCAATGAATAATTCTTGAAACGGGGCGTCTTGTGTTTGAGTCAACTGTAAAACAGGTTTAAAAGGTTTTCTATCGTATTTCATTTTACAACATGTTTCACAAGCGTTAATAATAGCTGAAATGGTTTCTTGCATATTGTGCCAAAAATAATTCCTACGTATACTTGCTAGTGTCTCCTTAATGCCGCGGTGACATGTTTTACCTTGATGATGTTTTAATACGATAGCCTTTTGTTCTTTTTCATTTTCTATAAAAATTACTCGCTCTGTACATTCGAATAATAGAACGGTATCCTTCCTAAATAATTCTATGACAATACTAGTAAACTGTTTCCGATGTTCATTATTTTCAAAATAAATGAAATATTTGGTTTTTGGTTTAATATACTCCTTTAAAAATTGTTTAACTAAATCTCTATTATAAGTGGGTAAAAATACTTCCAACACCTTTTGCTTTTCACGTGAAAGATCGCGAACTTGTATTTCATTCTTAAACCATGTATATACTAGAATTTGATTTGGCTTTGTGTCTATTGCTTCGTGTAATATTGGTATACCTAACGATTCTACGATATTAGCGGAATGAATTGTGTCTGTTTGGGATGTTTCAGACGGTGACCTAACCGGATAGTCACATGTTCTAGGGGAACTCGGCACTGATAAGGTTTCAGAATCGGAAAGGGTTATAGGTTTTTCACCAGAACATTCTGATATAGTTATTGTACTAGAGTCATTGCGTTGCCGTAGCCCTTTCTCTTTCTTATCAAAATTAACTACCATAGAGTCCTTTTCATCTTCTGAATGTGTGGCGTTTATTCTAATTCTCGATAAAGCGTCCGCATTTAAATTTTGATTTCCCTTTTTATAAACTATTTCGTAATCATAAGGATCATAATCGTAGTAATAGTCGTATTCCAAATTTTCATTTTGCAAATCAGTTTCGTTTAACCTAAAACCTTGTTGAGCTATTTGAGGTCGCGGGGGTGCCGTTCTCATAGATATGTCCGTTGATTCTAAGCGGTTATTCTGAGGTGGTCTTTGACCAAACTGTTGTGGTGTCATAGTAGAATTTTGGGGATGCTTATAACCGAATTGTGGATTTTGGAGTGGCCTATACCCGAATTGTGGATTTTGGAGTGGCCTATACCCGAATTGTGGATTTTGGTGAGGCCTATACCCGAAATGTGGATTTTGGGGAGGCCTATATCCGAATTGTGGATTTTGGGGAGGCCTATACCCGAATTGTGAATTTTGGGGAGGTCTATACCCAAACGATTGAGGCTTATTATTCAATAATGTTTGCTGTGGTGTATATTCAAGTTTTGGTTGCTGTGTAAATTGAGGTCTAGTAGTATGGATTCCAAAATTAAATTTTTGCTGAGGGGTTAAGTGTTGGCCTCGGTGCCGTTGAATTATTAAGAATGCGATTACGTAGTTGATACTGTTCATGAAAATTAACCTCCTCTAAAACTATTGATAGAGCTTGTTCTAATGTACTCGGTGATTTAAGTCTCACAATACGCACCATATTTTCTGGTAAATTATAGAGAAAAACATTTAAGGCTGTATGGTTATAAATAGCAATTTTCGCGTTTTTAACTTCTTCATCTGCCGATAAATTTACTTTAGATATTAACAGGGACCGAATATTTTGTATTCTGTTACAAAACTCTAAATAACTTTCCCCTGCTTTAATTTTACATGATTCGAGAGAAATTTTTATACATTCTTCGCTACGTGGGTCACCGAAATGTTGTTCCAATAATTCTTTCAACTCAGGCCAAGTCTCTATATCCTCACGCTCTGATAGCAACGCGGCGGCGTCATCTATTAATCTACTGGTTATAGCATGTAAAACATAAATATTCTGATGCTGATGACCACGAAATTTATTTATAATGTACTCACATTTCCTAAAAAATAAATTTAATATTCTTTTGTCACCACCGAAAAGAGGAATTAACCGTAACATTTCATTGGGTATTGGTACTACGCTATTTGACGCTAAAGGTATTTCTCGCGATTGTTCCATTTTGTAGAGTAAAAATTAATAGAGAGCTCTGAAGTTTTAAATCAATCACAATTATTTTAAACTAATTTAAAACACACAAAAATATAAAATATATCAAAAACACATATAACAATAATATATATAAAATAGCACACAGTAAATTAAAAATATAAAACTAGTAGGAAAATAAAACACAATAAAATTCAATTTTTTTATTTTTATTTCACAATACATAAAAACAATTACGATCGATTTTTAGATCATTAATTAATATTATTATTATTTTTTTTATAATTATTAAAATATTTTAATTATATTACTTCTAGACGTTAATTAGTCTATGGAGATACTTTTCTTAGAACTACAGTTTTAATAGAGTTTTATATTAAAACCAGATACGTTATAATGCGAGACGTTCAATCCCAAAATAACGCCACTTATATCTATTAAAAATCTCAAATAGAATGTGGGAATATAAGAAAAAGGAAGGCAAAGAGTTTTACTCACCGACCGATCGCTGATCCCATCTTCTTGTTCAACTTATTTCTTTGGTTCGTGGATAGCCTAAGTCTATTCGCACTGTACTCGCGATTTTTGGGCGAATTTGGACACCCAAATCTACAAGACACGCAGACCTTTAATAGACTATCCTACCGGCTGCGCCAGTTAAACTTTCTAATTGAGACTTTATATTTTTAAAAATAAAATACTAAATTTAAATTAAAACTATTTATTGTGTCCGATCGATTCGGAGATCATGACATTATTGAATTATAAAGTTAAAAATATTTCTCATACACAAGTTATAATGTGTTGCGACATTTAACATGAATTTATATGAAACAATGAAAGTGCTTATACAATAATGGGAATATTCCGGTGGTCTCGCTGAGCCAGCGGAATAATCTCGCTTAGCCTAATATTGAGGGTTTGGGTGAGTGCATAACTATCTACTGTTAATTTTTATGTGATTGTTTGCTGTTTATTATTAATTTATCTATCTATATTTGGTTCTTCGTTCATTCGATTAGTAGATTAGTTTGATTTTTTTATATTCCCATAAAATAAATAAAATTAAAGTATTATGTAGATAACCACCTACACTTGCAAAAACACAGTCATTGGGAAATCACAAACAGATATTTAAATTTTATCAATAAGAAACCGGAACACTGCGACGGACACCTCGCAATTATTTATTATTTTATTGTTGTTTGCAGAAACCATTTTTAAATATTTATTTTACGTTGATGATAACTGATTTTGTTAAGGTGGTTTTTTTTATATTTTTCTTTGTTTACGTTTACTTGTTACTTTTATTCATTTTAATAATTAGGTATTTTTTCTAATAATAAAAAAAAAACTTTTTTTCTTTTTCGGCTCTTTTTGACTATTTACGCTTATTTTTCTTACTGATCCTATCGAAAACTGAAAATAATTTCATAAATATATTTAATAAATACATATTGGTATAAGCAGGCGAAGCCGCGTCCGAGTCCGCTGGTATTCATAATACATTGAAAGCGAAGTAAGTCATAGTTATTTTTTCAATGTTCAATGGTTGAAAAAAATAAATGTGATATGGACCTCAAAGTCCACGCAAACTGGGTTGTGGGAATGAGCTAGTTATATATTATTTTACTTCATTTCTCTTTTGCACGCTACTACAACACTTCAGGTTAATGTTTTTTAAATATCATATGAGTATTTTCCAGGTTTTATTTTGAAACTTGTAGCGATCGAATGAATGAATTGAACTTTATCAACACTGATTCTTCAAATTGTGTCTCTATTTTCCGCGGAGATATTTAGGTTCTCTCTCTCTCTCTCTCACTCTCTCTGTGTGTAGAACAAATTAGATTACGACAATGTGCTAAAACTGTGTAAAACTCAAATAGAGCTCCCTAAATAATATTTTTTTTACGTTAATAGTAAAACTGTACAGTGCCGACTGGCGCGCCTCTCCGCAATCAGTACGATCAACATTATAGTCAAGTAGCTCGTCCGTTACGATATTTACATATATATATATATATATATAGAATGCTATACGAGAGAAACATAAACAAATACAAATAAATTATATTCTACTTTGTATACCAATAAGACAACGCGGCCAGTATCTTTTGAATCGACCGAAATGGCATCAAGACCTAAATGAAAAGAAATTAACCTCGATTTTAGAAGCATTTGTTTTGAAAAAAGCTTTATTCGAAGGCATCTAATGCGTCGTAACTCTGCGCGCGCGCGGTCTCTGTCTCTGCGGCGTACAGTTGACGAAACTGTCCAACTCCGGGCTATTTACGGACACCTACGTGTAGGTGCGTGTTACTAGGTGTTCGGTTCAAAGCAGTTTTTCTAAACGTGTTCCTATTGACATACAAAATAGAATGAACCGCTCTCATTTACGATGTTTTTAGTTATTTGTAGCGTGAATGATGTGACATCTAGATGTGAGATTTATTATTATTCAACTTCTCCCTATATTCCGCGCATAGTAGAGCAAACAGAGGGAACCTATAGTCGAGGTAGCACTCCGTTCTATTCTTTCCGCCTAATTTGCGAGACATTTCGTGTTAAGCTGCGGAAATTAACACCGCGCGTTAGAAGACTCTAATCAAAGCGAGCAAATGAAAATAATTGATTGCCTTGAAGATCGCTCCCACAACCATCATATTTACAGTCAAACGTTGTGCCAGGGGGTCACGAGCATACATTTTTAAAATGTACATGTACGTTTAATTAAAAAACATTACAATAAAAATAAAATCTTTTATTACTACTCTTTGATTGATTCTCTTAGCTATTTTACTATGAAATCTAATACTAATACATTTATTAAAATTAAATATATATTTTTTTTAAATTATACGTAAAGAACACATAATGTATTCATGTAAAAATGTCGGGTTGCGGACGTGCGGAGCTCGTATCGTTACAAACAAACCAACACGGTCCAGGTCTACTAATAGCGCGCCTATTCTAGATGCCTGCACTATACTTAGCGCGGTACCCGCCGTGCACTGCGCCCGACGCGCGGCGACGCCCGCATTTATTTACTGGGAAAACGTAAATATTTATCATAATTATTAGAGAACAGTATTTTATGAAGTTTAATGCGCTTGTAAGAGCAACTGGTTGTGGGTTCGACCCCCACTCGATGAAATTAAATATTTATTAAAAATGTATATTTCCATTTCTTCGCTCTGGTGTCGAGGCAACAAGCGCGCCGTTGAGTTCTACCACTCAAAACACAATGCCCCACAATTCGGCGAAAAGTGAGGAACGGAGTGTCTTAACACTAGGTACCCTCTGCCTACCCTGCTGTGTGCGGGATACAGCGTGAAGCTGATTTAATTTAGAACATAGTCATCAACATCTAATCGAAGTGTAACAATAGAACGGTTACGATAATACTTTCTATTATCGTCCACGTTGATTGGGAAATAGTCGTCATAATAGCGGTCTGATGCCTAGACTATAACCGGCGCTAGGTGCTAGTAGCGAGGCCCGCACCAGCGAGCAGGCTCTGAGCGTGCACTGCACGCGGCGTGCGCGTCCATCACGTCACCTAGGAATATGCTGCAAATAGCAGTTGGCTAGTCTCGGCTGTAACGCGACGGTCGTGGGTTCCATTACTATTCGAGTAAATTGATAATTAGTTGGTAAGAAAACTGGACGCGTTAAGTTGAATCACTCGGCGCGTGATGTCTCGGAAATATTAAGTCCCCTCTACCAACTTTGTAAAGTTTGCAGCGCATCGGATACAACGCTTCTAAAAAGAATACGATTTAAATAAAATGCACAGAAAATATGATAAAATGTTATAGTAATTATCAAGGATTGGACACTTTTTAATACCTTCAAAAAACATTTTTTTTATTTAAAAGAAAATTCCATTCTTGTATGTGCTTGTTTAAAAAACCAAACTTGATATACTATAGAAGTTAAAAAAATGAAAAAACACGTTATATGTACTACTTATATATTTACATCTATATTATATGTACAACATTCGGCTACTACACGGTACTACGCGGTACTACGCGATACTACGCGGTACTACGCGGTACTACGCGGTACAACGCGGTACTACGCGGTACTACACGGTACTACACGGCACTACACGGCAGGCAGGTGTCACGTGGCGGCTAACGCGAGCAGCAGCAGCAGCAGCAGGAGGGCAGCCCAGGAGTGCCGCGTCGCCGCGCTCACTCGCGCCACCGCCTGGTCACGCTGCATGCGCTCCATCTCACCTTCTTCTTCTTCTGTGTACATGACATACTTATATATAAACTTAAATATAAATAAAATCATTTAAGTGTCAACATTTTTATTCCTTCAAGAGATTATTGTAGTGGACCTGCATAGCATTTGAATGAACACGATAGTTCTGGGGGCAATTTCCACTCGACGTAATGAAATATTTTTATTTCCTCGCTTTGGTAACAAGACACTGCGCGGCGACTTGTTCTGCCACCAAATACAGAATGCCTCGAAAATTAAACCGCAAAGGAGAAATAAAGTAAATTGTCAGTAGCGTCCCTATGCCTATCCTGTTATATGAGAAAAATCGTTTATCACTACTATTTTTTTTTAAATAATATATTCTTTCTACACGTAACCCTTCTTTGGTCAATTTAATAAGTTCCCTCCCTAGAGTCCTCGTCCAAAGCAAGCAAGACTCAGCCCACGTGTTGGTTCAAAAAAGTCAATAAGCTTCATAGTTACGAAATTCTTTGGCAAATTACACAAAAATGTTTTACAGTAGATACCTACTCGTTAATGTGAGCGACACGACGCGGCTTGAACTGTGCCAGCGACGAACAAAACGGATGAATGAGGAAACACAATAAACTAAATAAATTATTTGTATGACCTTCGAGGTTTAATTTCCCCTCATTTTATAATTCGAAGTGACTCGAACAACTGGCGGAGTGTTTATTAGGTAAAGTGTGTAGAGTGTTCTGTCATTCTAGAACAGGATATGAAAATATTGTGTTTTAATATAATTCTCTTTTTTTCTTTCAAAACATATATGATACCTACAACTAATATTCCTGGACAATATCGGACTAACATAAGGTAACTTAAGGTGGATTTGTCCGATATTATACTAATTACAAAATAATATATAAAATAAAACTGAAGATGGCATATTATAACAATTAACCTACTTAAAGAACGAGGGAAGGAGAGATTATTGGCTCTGAAACACATATAACGCAGTACATAATTATATTTTTAACCACTTTTAAATTAGTTTCATAGTTATATATATATAGTTTTTATCTGTGACAGGTGATGGTAAGGTAGTGTCTACAGAGTATCTGCGAGTATGACCGTTTCACAAGGTCCACGAGGGAGTGTGAGGGGCCGCGATCAAACCTGAATTAGGTCGACTTCAAATAGTTTAAACTACTTCTTAGTGTTATCTTAATATCAGCCGTTTTGTCTAATGTCTATCCATATATATGTCATTTTTCGTATTTCTTTTTCTTTTAATTTTACATTTTAAGCTTTATGCCCACTTATCTTTAAGCGACGTTTGCCGATTTAAAAATCGTAGCTGATAATTCAAGTGCTGCTTCAGCTTCTACTTAAAGAAAATTCTATCTATGTTAACTATAGCCACTTTACCCGATTTCACCATTTAATGTTATAATAAAGAAATCTTTGATTTCGTATTGTAATATTTTAACCACAACCATATCCAGAACTTAATTTTAACAAATTTGATTATATTGATAATTAGGCAGGTGAAACCCACGAACATGACGCGTGCATTAGCATTATGTGTTCCTTACCTACTATCTGGTAGTCGTCCTCGAGTCCCTGTATGCGCAGGCGCAGCGCGGCGCTGTGCCCCGCGGCGGTGCACAGGTAGCGGCCGGCGTCGCGCGCGCTCAGCGCCGCCAGCGTGAGCCGCGACACCGCGCGCGCCTCCCACCGCTCCGTGTCCAGGGAGATGCCGCCCCGGGAGTTCTATATTGAATACTGTGCATTACGATAACATTTTGTGGCCATTGTGGAGTAATGGGACAGTTTGACCGTGACTACGACGGTTTTTAGTTTATTTTATATTTGCATATTATCGTTAAAAGAGTCTAGTCATTATTTTACGAATAGAACTTGAGATCTTATCTTAGTAACCATTTATAAAAATAAAGTCAGAAAAAAGAAAATATTTTCTTATGACCAACATTATTTCCCTGCGCAGTCACAACTGACCTGTGGGTCCAGCGTCTCCCCGTCGTGCGTCCACCGTATGCGCAGCGGCGGCAGCGCGGGGCGCAGCGCGGGCGCCGGCGCGGGCTCGTAGCGCGCCTCGCAGGCCAGCCGCGCCGCGCCGCCCGCCGCGCCGCGCGCCGCGCCGCCGCCCAGCGCGCGCACCGCCACCGTCGGCAGCGCCGCCTCCGCTACAGGGACGTATTACTTAATAATAAGCTTTATTTAAAAAAAATCCGGACATGTGCGAGTCGCGATCGCCTACCGAGGTTTCCGTACAAAAATTGGAGGTCTTAAGCTTTTTTTCTGAGATTCTGACTAGACTCAGCCAGAGCTTTTTCTACTAGCGGCTGCAATACCAAATATTTAAGGCCCCTTTTGAAAGCTATTATATTTTAGGATTTAACCACAAATAGTTGTAGTTTTCAGATGTGTTTCCTAACTAGTACTACCTATCTACAGGTAGTAGGAAAAGAAACTACTATTCTATTTTTTTCTTGTTTCTTTCCTATTATTTAGGAAAAAAAACTTGGTGCCAATTATTCTAGGTTAACCGGACGTACCCTTTTAGTTTTGATTCCCTTTATAGTGTTGAAATATGCGTTTTTTACTATATAAGGCTATTTTTTTTAAGATTATACAACAAAAATTTATAGCTTTTAGATTTCTTCTTGAACTAGTACTATCTTTATATGCTTGCTGCCATACCTTTTTTTAAGTAAATATAGATTTTTTTTGTCAGGAAATCATGGAGCCGTAGATCTAAGAATATGGTTTGGATTTTAATTCAATATCTCCAAGTGTTCCTGAGGTAAAGCCTCCTGACAGATAGACAAACGGACGAGCAACAAAGTGATCTTATAAGGGTTTCTTTTTTTCATTAATTCGGTACGGAATTGTAAAAATGACGACACAGATGGCAAAATAGTATATTAACTGCCTGTTGCACTGACTGCTTTCAGTTAGTGCAATTCTTTAATTGCAAACATCTACAAGTCCGCCGTCGCACAGTGCGCGCCGACGCGGTCAGCTCCGGCACCTCGCCTACGGATAACTCCAACATCAATATTTACTTTTAATACAGACTTCACTATAACACAGTCGCTAGGAGCGAATTGGACTCGCCTATGAAGGGATTTGCTACTGGCAACCATAAATTAGGGATATAATATATCGAGCCAAAATACTATTATCTTTTGACGCTTTGGACTACTAAACACTAAAAATAACTAAAAACGAGAGAAAAAAATATTTTTTCCATCAAAAAACTAAGACAGACGTAAAGCGATGTGTTTCCAGAGATAACTCAATTCCAAATCGATACTCAGTTGAGTAATTAAGTTATCACATTAAGTATCAAAACGACTTATTTTTCTTAATTTAATATCAGAGACAGCTTTGCGGTCGAGATTTACATATATTTAAAGAGATCGCTATTCGAATCCATGCAGACGTCTCTGAGCTTATCAAGCGATTCATTTGAATTTCAAGTGGCAATGCATCTTGTACGTACTCGTCGTGCTGACTGCTAGTAGTGCTGTATCGTACTGTAGGTACGCGGTGAGGCGGCGAGGTGTGAACGCTGCTATCACGAGACAGATAGAAATTGTAAGTAATTCATAATTTATGGTATATTCCATAAAATAATTATTGATCATGTTTAGACATATCTTATGTTTAGATATTATAATAATAGTTGAATTTCCATATATTTCCTTATAACACTAGATATTGATACCAGCTTGACGGTGCGCTTGTCTTACCAGGAGAATTGAACCCGCAACACTGTTTAGTCACATGTTGTACCACTGGGCCGTGATTATCCTTAAAATTGGAAATGCTAAAATAATGAAGTTATTAAGATCCCCCTATGTTATATGCGCGTATAGCGTAAGGGCATTAATACGACTTACCTACAACAGTCAAGTTGAAAAACAAGCTAAGCTTCGGCTCAGTGTTGATCTGACACTCGTATCTCCCGGAATCAGCCTCCCGCAGGCGCTCTATGCGCAGCGTGTGCACGGAGCCCGCGCGCTGCCAGCCCTCGTCGCGCGACGTCAGCACGTCGTAGGGCTCCTCTGTGGCCTCCGCGCCCTCTGTCACCTCAGGCCCCGCCGGCGCCTCCGAGCACGACACACGTGAGTCCGCCGTGAACACGTAGCCCGCGTGCGTCAGGATCTGAAGGTCACTCGATCTGACCCACGATACCTGATAATAAAGCGAAAATTACTGTATTTATTAATTATATAATCTATATTTATACCTGTATGACAGTATAGTTGTTAAACAGTGTAGTTGTTAAACATTTATTTTTCTTTTATCGTTCATCAACAACATTTATTGTTTTTTATTTCTGTAGAATAAAAACTCTGCTATTACAGAAAAAAATATTAAAAACAAAATATAAATCGTCGAAGTGTTATCGAACGAACGAACATAAACTACACCCGATATTATCACCCAATAACAAAATGAGAGAGCAGCATATTTATGCGAAGATGTTAATAAACATAATGTGGACGTAACGGCAAGTAGTAATAAGTAGTAGAGCTGTAGTAGAGCTGTAGTGGAGCCGTAGTGGAGCTGCGGTGGAGCTGGCAGCGGGCACTTCCGGAGCGCGCGTGTCGCTATATCGGGAGCGAGTCGATGACCGACGACATCTCCTCCGGGCCGCATATAGCCGCGTGACGTCCCCCAAGGACCCGCGAGCGCCGCGTGCCACCAACGACCTACACTATAATTCGATCTATTTCCCCTCGAGTCATACCTCAGATATTTTCATCCGGGAAACTAAAACCGAGCACGTTCCTATGTTTGCTTCTATTTTACGCGCCGTCGCTCGCCGCTAATGTTGCCAATAAAATCAAACTATTTAATATGTTGCAAACACGCTTCTCAATGTACGCTCACTAATCGGGTTTAGGCTGTAATACACAATGAAATATAACTTTAATTAGAGCAATAAATGAAATGTATAAAGTATATATATAAGTAAAAATATAAGTACATTCGATGAACTGGCTTACCAATATATAGCGGTAAAATATAAAATATAATTGCTCGATATAGCGTTTAGTTTGATTGGTACAGGCTGTGGTTGGTGTCAGAGCGGAAGTATGAGAATAAATATGCGGACATCCGTATGAGAGCCAAATGGGGAGGGGGGAGGAGGGAGGAGAAAGACCCCGTGACATTGGCATTGCGTATTTTTAGTAGTTAGCGACTAGCGGTGCTCGTGGGTCGGGAGTCGGGCGCCACTCTACATATTTCGTCGTACTCTTCTATGGCTTTGATGGTTCTAGTAGTTTCACGTGTAACTAGAAGCGGTCTAATTTAGAACATTGTACGTTTGGAATGTGACACGAATCAGCCGGCGAATGTGCTTCATATTTTATGTTTAGATAGTTTCTGCTGTCTTCATATAGAATAAGAAGTATTCGCAAATTAAATAGTAATATAGAATCACAACCCATATAAAATATAAAATTAAAAAATTAAATTAAATTAGCTTCACGCTATATCCCGCACACAGCAGGGTAGACAGAGGGAACCTAGTGTTAAGACACTCCGTTCCCCACTTTCTGCCGAAATTTGGAGGTATTGCGTGTTGAGTGGCAGAACTCAACGCCGCGCTTTTTTGCCTCGACACCAGAGCGAAGAAATGAAAATATAAATTTAAGTAAATATTTCATCTCCTCGAGTGGGGATCGAACCCACAACCAGTCGGTTTTACAGTCACACTTTGTACCACTGCGCCACGACTGGCCTCAATATAAAATATGCTCGTAAAAAAACTTTGTAATCGTAAATATTAATCTGGTATTGATAGAAACATGGTTTAGATCGAAATCTGCATGTATTGTGTTAATGGCAGAAACCCAAGAAAAGTATTAAAATATATTCAAAAGACACAGCCCCCGTAGAATAGCTTGAATGTATCTAGTGTAAGAGACAGATGTATCAGCTCGATATACAACAATTGACTCCAATCTAAGCATAATATAAGAAAACTTTCTTTTTCTAATGACATATAATATAATATATGAAGGACCTTACCACCCTGTCGGCGAGGCGCAGCACGCGGCAGCGCATGGCGGCGCTGTCCCCGACGCGCGCCAGCACGGCCACCTGCTGCCGCTCCGAGAAAGCGGGCCCCAGTGACGCGCCACGAGGACCTGGAGACGGGAGTTGGTCTTTAAACAGGCACCTCTACAGGCAATGCGTGTCAACGCACAGAAAATACACATTCCACAGTAATAGTGAACCTTCTAGGAAGACTAAGTAATTATAATAGTATAACTAATAATAATCCTATAAAACTAATAAAAGACAATGTTATATAAATTTTCAAGATATTTTAAGATCAACCCCATCTATAGCGATGACGCTGAACAATCTACTATAAGTATGTCACCATCCCCCGGCACCAGTCTGTGAAGGGTCCCAGCCTGAGGTAACCAGTTGAAACTAAAATATAGAGATGGCGCTGTACTATAAACATTAGTGAAACATTTGTATATAACTTTAGTGAAACATTTGTAGGATTTCTTAAATATGAGATAATAATTTGATTTAATATAAGTTGTAATAGAAATGTTCTTTTAACATAAAATTTATTTCGTTCTGGAGTTCTTGATTTCATCATGCATCCATATCGTTTTATATATAAAATGAAGCCGGTCGTGGCGCAGTGGCACGAAGTGTGACTGTAAAAACCGACTGGTAGTGGGTTCAATCCCCACTCGAGGAAATGAAATATTTACTTATATTTATATTTTCATTTCTTCGCTCTGGTGACAAGGCTAAGCGCGGCGTTGAGTTCTGCCACTCAACACGCAATGCTTCCAGAATTCGGCAGAAAGTGGGGAACGGAGTGTCTTAACACTAGGTTCTCACTCTGTTGTGTGCGAGATACAGCGTGAATCTGATTTATTTTTTTATTTAAAATTAAATAATATATAATAACTGAAAGTTTCAGTTTAGAAATCGACACGGCATAAAAATATAATAAAAATTATATTTGCAAATCTATAATAATTAATATATATTATAAGGAAAATTTGGATGTACATTGTACGCTATTAATTTGTATGGAACAGCTAAAGATGTAGAGCACTTGCACATTGTCGTCGTTTTCATTCCTAGTCCTTCCTCACTCAAGTAGTAAGTATTGAGAAATATATTAGTGGTATACCTGAAGATACAATAACGGATGGTGGCCAGCAGTTAATCAGGGGCAAGGTGAGTCAGTGAGTGGAGCGAGCGTCGCCGCGCCGGGGAAGTGCGCCAGGGGAGTGCGATATCGTATAATGTTTTAATTGAGCAACAACGTATAATGTAATACTTAGGGTAAAGAAGAAAAGAAGTTTTTAGAAAAAAAAAAACAACATCAATTTCGTTAATGGTTGTGCGGGTGGTGCAGATATATTTTTGCCCAAAGCCGCGCTCTATTACAAACCAGTAGCGACCGCTCCGGAAGTAGCGGATGCGGGCGTCGCCTACTCATGCCACTTTACGTCACATTTTATATTCTTAAAATTTTATGTTTTGGAACAAAACTGGCCTACATTCGTTTGTTTTATTTGTTACTTCTTCATAAAAATGATAATGGGATCCTCGTACGTCAGTACGTTACAGGGTTAACGAGGGGTAACTATAATAAGTAAGCATAATTAAGCAATTGCTGAGATAACATCTGCCTGTATTCTGTGTGTACAAAGTGATAAGATTTAAGTATAGTAGTGATAGCGCGTGAGTGTGGTGGGCACTGCGCCGGACCTGCGCGGGCGGCGCGGGATTGGGAAGAGGGGGGGGAGGACGGGGGAGGAACGGACGGCCTCGCATTATTAGCATTTCAACACTTCATCGCAGCTCTGCGATATTTATATAAACTGACACACAAACATAACTAGCTAAAGCACGGTCGAAGAGTCGTGGCCGTTCTGAAGTTATGTTTTATGATCCCTTGCGCATGCTGCTCTGCATTATTCTGAAAGAAAATAATCAAAAGTAAGAAACCTCTACAGCTGTCTTCAGGGCGGCCACGACTCGTCGATCGTACTGTACTCCACATCTCTCCCGTCGGTGCATCCCGCGCGCAGTTAACTGCAGCTGGATTAGTCCAGGATTTCCTCCCGGATTCCAACTACTACATGTTGATCGGTAAACTGTATCAAGCCGCGACCGACTCCTGGAACCGGGACGCCCTCGCATCATTAATCTAATGTTACGTATCGTGTCACCAGCGCACTGTTCCTACTGTGATATACAGCGACTTTAACTGTCGTTTGATACAATTTAATATTTACAGATATAACGACGACGTGTACATAAGTTCATAAACTTTATAAAATTTTACGAACTGATACTGCCACGACCACTTTTTTAATATTTTGGACAAATATGGACACCGTCACGACTTTGGACATAGGCATAGGCAGGTTAAGTTTCTATAAAATGTTACGTTTACTTCTTGCTACGTGAAACTTGAACTATAACGAAACTAGTTTTAGTGATTCTTTCCTCTGTTGGAAAATCTTCATTTAGCTTCCTATTTTGAAAAAATTAACACCGTTTTCTGCATATTGCAGGGCATATGAGAAGAGAGAGAAGAGGGAAGCTAGTGTTAAGGCACTCCGTTCTCTGCAAGGCCCAATTGTCAAGACATTGCGTGTTGAGTGATTGAGCGTTGAGCTCAATCACTCAACACGCAATGTCCTAAGTTCTTACGCCCTACGTTCTTTGTTTTGTTACCAAAGCAAAAGGAAATCGGGGGAAAGTGAGGAATGGAGTGTCTTAATATTAACTTTCCCGATTCCTTCTGCCTATCACGGTATGAGCGGGAAACAATGCGAAGCTAAAAAAAACTAAAAATTATTATTTAAGAAAAAATTGGAATGTACAATTGTGCAGTTGTCAATAGTCTACAATTATACAAGTTTTTTAATAGAATTTTTATTACTTCTTCAGGCCTCTGTCAATAACCGTCACTATCTTATGTACGGTGGATTTTCCTTATAACGAGCTGACAGTTTCTTGTCAAAGCACTGAATATAAAATTTCTACATCTTAAACAGGAAAATACATATACATTAGCAATATATATTTTTTATATTTTCTTAAATTCACCCACAGCTGGATTTGCAAAGAGAACGTTGTGTTAGGTCACTCCGTTCGTTTCGATATATTACGTGTTGATAGGCTGAACTCGATGAAGAACAATTAAGAAATGATTCAATCTGTGTCCATAATTAACTCCACAAAGAACATTTAAATTATTATCTATATTTTAAACTGCTTTTACGCAAAACACGTGTAAAAAACGTAATAACGTTTCATAAAGCCCTCATATTTTACGGCCATTTTAGTTTCAATTTCAAAGAAGTTGTATTATAAAGTGTACTCAACAGTCTTTTGTTTTGAAATATTCGATCACACTTCATTGTTGGTGCACGTGTGTACAATTAGGGCGGCGCCGTGTGTGGCGCTCGCCCGCGTTACGCCCGTCGTCCCCGTCGTCCCTGTCGTCCCTGTCGTGCCTGTCGTCCCCGTCGTCCCTGTGGCCCCCTTCGTAGCGGTGTTAATGAAATAAACCTATTTATTTTAATGCAAATTATGTCGCCTATTTACATATTACAAAGAATGCGCAATTCACACGGCGAATTACTAAAGCAATAGTGCGTGATATCCGGGGACACCCTACTACGTACCCCTTAATTATTGTACCATTCAAAAATTTACAATCTACATTATCGTATTCAACTTCACGCTGTATCCCGCCCAGCGGGATAGGCAGAGGGAACCTAGTGTTAAGATACTCCATTCTCTATTTTTTAAATTTTTCATAATACATTTACGTATTTCAAATTTAAATAAAATGGAAAGTATAAAAATAAAAATAAATTATCGTAGGATGTGGTATGCACGGTGGATATTTTGATCTCAAAACAATTAAGCAACGAAAGATGAAAGGGCACCACTAAAACTGTTTACCTTACGGAGGACGACGCGGCGCCACGCGCAGTCTCGCGACGCGGTTACTAAAGAAATCCAGTTTTAAGCCAAATATTAAAAATCTTGATTTAATAACAGACCACTAGAATAGTACTACATTAAATGTTTTAAAAATTTGCAAATAAACAATAATCCTACAAAAAAATTACGTACAGTTTACCCTGCTGTGTGGGGAATACAGCGTAAACCTGTTTTATTTATAAATAAATCAGTCCAGAGATTTAGATTTTTGTATACTAAATCATTTTAATCAGCACCAAAAAATTGTTAAAAACAAGTTTAATAGAAAAATTTTAGGCAAATTAAAAAGAAAACAAGCGAAAACAAATAAACCAAAAAAAAATGTAAGAACTTGAGTAATAATTGTCTATGATCTGACGTGACGTGACGGCGTGAATTGGTATGGACTCGTGCTAATTCACGAACGCCGAACGACGCGTCTTTGATCAGCGTTCACAAAATAAACGACGTACTCGTACAGTAGGTATATCATGTGCGCGACTGTCTATTGCACATTTTAATAGCGTGCTTCAGTAAACACCCATCGACAGCATTTAAAATCTCATCAAGCGATGCCCGCTCCTTAGAACAAAATTTGTCCAATCCCCTCGGCGGTTGTAAGCCGAGGTTCGAGCCCCGCAGGGGGCACCCTTACAACCACTCCTCTCAGGCAGCCATGTAGTGCTTGCATTTCTTCTGGGACAGAGTACCCTCTTCCCTACCCACCCGGTGCCGCTATAAAAGCCAATGGGGCTAACAGCATTAACCTAAAGTTCGAAAAAAAAGCCCGCTCAAAGTCTGTTTGCCGTGACTCCTGCCGTGACTTCTGCCGTGCCGTAAACCTACACGCGCTACAAATTGCAAATACCTAATAAAGACTACAAGACAGAAAGTGCCACCATTTGTTTCCGATTTCCGACATACCAAGCGGGCGAGGGAGGCGCGGGCGCAGGACATTGCCGCTAAATATTTCAAATGTTTGCTCTCGCCTCTCATAAAACATAGCATTTGTTTCAAACGGAACGCTCCACTTGCCTTTGATGAAGTCATACATCACCATCTGGAGTGTGACTCACGGCTGCGGAGGAAGTTGAGCCATTTCGCCTACACACAATAAAAATAAGATTCTTTCCTCTACTTCGGATGTCACGGCGCGCCAGTGCAGCGGTGCCAAGTCATTACGAGGAGGTTTATTTGGTTCATAATTGTCGGTCGGAAGTGAGCGCGCACCGCGGACTGCGCGCGCAGGGGGCCCGGCTCGAGGCGCGTGCGCGCGTGGTGACTCACGCGCAAAAAAATGCCACTTTGTTTGACGATATATTAATTATACGTAGTATCTTTTTGGCAACTTAATATGCAATAAAATTTTCAAGAAAAAGAATAGTACTCGTTTATAGTGTTTTTAATTCAGTTTTATATACTTGTAACATAATAAAATATTAAAGTTCTATATACAAAATATTTATTTTAGTAAATCTTGCGCGCTACTTTGAGTGTAATAAGTAAACGCGCGCTGTCCAGTACAATGTGTGAGTACGCAGCTACAGTACAGTTGCGGTTAGGTCAGTAGATATTTATTTATCCGTAGCGGTAACGATCTCAATGTTTACTCAGATAGCAACGCGCACGAAAAACTTCATTAACATATTACCTCGCGAAAACAAACAACATGCCGAATGCACTAATGAATATAGACGGCGGACGCGCACGCGCACAGGTAGGTACACAGGCCGCGTCGCGAGCCGTGACGAGTGTACGCTCTACGGTGACGTCGACTTCGTTTACACTCATTGTTATACAATCGCATCACTATTTAAGCTTGAAGACAGTCGTGGCGCAGTGGCACAAAGTGTGACTGTATATCGACTAGTTGTTGGTTCGATCCCCACTCGAGGAGATGAAAAATTTATTTACGTTAATGTGGCAGACGGAGTGTCTTAGAACTAGATTCCTCTGCCTACCCTGTTGTGTGCGGGATATTTATGTTTTGTCATTTATATATTTTTTATTGCCCGAAATATTGTTCTTGTTTACCAGAAGGTGACTCCAGGGATGGGGTTGTTATTTTAAATCAAGACCGAGGAATGAATATATTGTTAGTTATGTACAATAGTTACGTTAGAGTCACTGTTTAGAAATTATCTAAGTAACGAATCACGATCTGGATACGTGGCACTCTACTAGTGTCTACACACTAGAAAAGTACACTCCGTAGGAACTTCCATTCACATATTATGAAACTGGGACGGTCTACTACGGTGACCTATCTTTCTCCTCTCCGCTTCTTTTCTTTGTCCTTTCCATAAAAAAAGAACAAAAACGAGAGCAGCATCTATATATTTTTTGTAAAATGCTTAACAAGTGCTGTACTTTCTCTAATTCTTACTTAACGAAACTCGCAACATAAGAAGTAAATGTCTTATTTTATAGGGGACGTTTAAAATTTTATAATATTTTTTTCGAACTATTAAAATCTAATGAAGTCTTGGCATAGTTCCATCCGCACCACATGTTGATAGAGACGTTATATGTATCGGAGTAATTGCCCAGTTTCAGGATAATCAATCATTTGCACTCCGCGTCCGCTGTGTAGGGCGGACGCGCGCGGCCTCGTAGTATTTAGACGATAGTGGTAGGAAAAAAACAATGGAGGTTCCTCTTCGCAATAATTGATCGATTTACTGTTTACGTATATATTTTTTTAGCTTAACGCTGTATCCTGCACATAGCAAAGTAGACAGAGGGATCCGAGGTTCCATCGATACGGGTATTAAAACACTCCGTTTCCCATTTTCCGCCAAATTCTTGCAGTTTTACCTTGTTAACTGAGGGGTCCTTAAGAAAACAGTCTAATAACACATACTCTCGAAATTTAAAATTATTTTGCAAATTTTCTGTAGAGGTACTTTAAAATTTAATTATAAGTAATACATCTCTATATTTCATACTGCCAGTTACAGATAACAATCCAGATCCGTAAATTCTGTAGTTGAAATAAAACCGTTATAGATCTATCTTCAGCTTTCTTGACATTCCCAATGTTCTATAATTAAGTCCCGTTGTTTACGACTGTAACGGTAATGGGCGTATTTATTAGAAAAACTGTAAACTAGATACGATACGATCCCATGACGAGTCCGCGCCATGTGCGCACTGTGACGTCACAGCACACAGCGCCAGCGCACGGCCGTGCTGCCAATAAAAGCTTTTATGGGTATTTACTTGGACGAAAGGGGAGGACGGTGGGGGGGGAGGGGGGAGCAGGGAGGCCGGACGTGCCTCGCTGCAGGACTCGCAGTCTTCTGTAGATAGGTGATGCTGACTTGAAGAGTTTTTTTGTCAATTGATGGCCAACCAAATATTAATGATTAATAATTGTATCTAACTATCATATATATAACCAGCGCAGTACTCACCCGCGAGCGCCGGCATGGCGGCCACTAACAGCAGCAACACACACATACACATGACTACGCACACTACACTACACAATGCACTGTTAGTCGATTCGCACTTGACACACTATTGTCCCGTTCCTCCCCATCCTCTAGTCTCCCCAATTGTCACCTGAAACAATAACAATTGTTTAATCAGAAAACAGACATCCTTTTAAAACGATAGTTTTACATTTTGACTAAACAAAGTCAAAATAATGTTTCACCTACTTTATTTGGCTGTAGCCTGTATGATATTTAAATGGTTGCGTTGCGGCGCTCATGGTTATCTTCAGTTTCCCACATGTGGCATAATTAGGTACTTAAATTTTAATTATCAATTAAATATTAACTATCTCTAAATGACTGTTGAAATCTATTTTAACGAGTCGCTGCATAATATGTATGGAACTTAGCACCAATCTCTACAAATTGTTATTGTAGTACTAAACCACACACACGCATCTCGTATTACATAAGTGTGACTTTCGTAGTAGTATAGAGTGATCGTTATTTAAATAAGTTGATACGCAGTTTACAACTAACCTGTACTGGCAGGACGTGTGAAGTCACATCGAGTCGAGTCACCTCTGCCGCACATAGACGGTTGCCGAACCTCTACCTGAGTAAATGAATTCAGCCTATACATAATATTCCAATTAATACTTCATAAATAAATCAAATTAGCTTCACGCTGTATCCCGCACGCAGCAGGGTAGGCAGAGGGGGCCTTGTGTTAAGACACTTCCTTCCCCATTTTCTGCCGAATTCTGGAGGCATTGCGTATTAAGTGGCAGAACTCAACGCCGCGCTTTGCCTCGACACCAAATCGAACAAATGGAAATATAAATTTAAGTAAATATTTCATCTCCTCGAGTGGGGATCGAACCCACAACCAGTCGATTTTACAGTCACACTTTGTGCCGCAGCGCCACGACTGGCCTCTATCCATATTATTATTATTTCAATGTATGTAATAAATTGTATTGCATTTGCAGTTTTTCTTGCTATAAAACAGTAGGATACTCGTGAACTACAGAGAGTCGGCCCCTCTCTACAAGTTCATCCAATTAATCGGATAGTTTTGCACAAAGTGGGCATAAACTACACTCTTTAGTAGTCGTAAGAGTGCTTTGATGTTTCCGGCCACTTCGCGGTGATTTACGCCGCACGTCGGCGCCGTCTTTCTAAGGCTTACTTTTATTAAGAGAATCCTGAATTACGACGAATGCTCGCTGAACATTATTTGTAAAAAAGTGAGTGATTAATTTTCTTATATTGTGATCTACCCGACGTTTTTGAATTTTATTTAAATAATTAATAAGACATGTTTTTTTTATATAGAAAATAATAAAATGTAGATATGTTGGTGCGTGCGAGTACGTGACCATACATAGCGGGTCTATGCGTCGCTATTTGCGCACGCGCCGCAAATAGCGCGCCCGGAATACCGCGCAAAGGTTACGCGGGTCCCCTGTCCTCCGTCCACCGTCGCCACCAGCTGCTGCTAGGCTGGAGCTCCGCCGCGGGGCGGCAGGGGAGCATTATAATAAAAAGAGAAAAATATAAGTATTTTTTGAAATTCGTATAAATTTTCGTAATATAAATGTCATCTATTAATGTCAATGTTATTTAATAAAAATTTAGATACTTCTCGTGGCTTATTGAAAGATTTTATATAATTCTTTGGAAGTGGAGAAAACAGTTGCTCTATTCTAAGTATCATAAGTCAGTGTAACATGTATTGTATATTGTAGGTCATAGTGTGAGGAGTTTGTTTAATTATGCAGGAAAAAAAATCCCCTTCAACGTTACATCAGCCAGCACCCTAGTGACTCACTGGGGTCAAGATTAACAATATGCTGTTTTACTGTTTGTCACGCCCTACGACCTACAGTACGACCCCTATTACTGCTACACATGATATCGGTAATATCATCAACGATCTATATTAGTGTCCTCGGCTTTGTTGGACGCTAGTTGGACTCCGCTGTCACAGCACATTACTAACATACGATATGCAGATAACATCGACATATTTTTTTAAAAATCTGATCCAATTCTAATATATTGAATAATACCTCAGTTTCATTTCTGTGGTAGATGGAGTGTGTTGCATTCCGTTTCTTACGGACAAGTATTAAGAAATTAAAAACGATTTCAAAATCAATGATCAACAAGCGAAACGGACGCTCGAATAAACTATATAAAAATGTTGTAATTTTTAAAAACCTACCCTATACTAAACCTATTTAATAGCAATAAATATATTTATTGTGTATAATATATAAAACATTCGCGTTTAAATAGAAATTTTGTAATATAAGTACAACAAATAGGTTGTGAAACAATCAATGTTGTAGAATAGTAGATATGGAAAATGAAGATACAGTTTATCTCCTTATTAACTTTTAACAAATCATCCTGAAATTGAAGTAAAACAAGAAAGTTTTGAAATCGAAGTAAAACAAGAGAGTTAAGAATATATTTCAATTTAGTGTCATAATTTTAAAACAATAATAATTAGCTTATATTATATTTTGATCTAACGATGTCTGGTTCGTAGCAAATGTAACAAACTTTCCAAACTAAAACGACCTACCTCTGGTAAGAAACGTGGATTTTCCAAATCTATATGTAAATACTATTCACTAAAACTATTGTACTTATTTTCAAAGTTCATGTCTCGATATACTCGTAACATACGAAGAATTTCGTGATAGCAGCACGTGTAGAGCACATGCGTCGGCGCAGGCGACACGCTCGGGACTGTCCCCCGCGGGCACGCACTCGGTACTGCGTTCACGCCGGGACACGCCGGGACATGGTCGCCAGTGGGGAGGCAAGCCTGCACCCTCACAACTGTTCGAATTCGCTACAACGTGTGCAGGCAAAAGCACCGCGCCACCACTTCGTCTCCCAACACCACCACCGCCCTTCATATTTATTGTTTCACTCTACCGTCAACACCTTTTAATTATAAACATAGATAATAAAAACGGATTCAATTTAATAAAATCTACTTCTTAAATATAATAAAATCATTGTTCAGAACTCCGAAAACCTCGTAATTGTCACTTGAGTTGGTTTCACAAACATCACTTCTCATGATATATGTTTATTGTCGATAATTTGTTTAAATATAATATATATATATATATATATATATATTTATTGCACAGATAAATAAAAATAGTAAAATACAGTTGAAAAGATAAGTTTACAACGGCGGGCTTATTTCTAAAAGAAATCTCATCCAGCCAGCCCATGGAAGTGGATGAGTACAAACAGCGGAATAAGATTACAGTGCAATCATAAAAATATAAGAAAAAAGGACTATCTAATACAATATATACAATACATACATACTATATACTTATATTGAAAACAAAAGATTATTTTTTATTTTTTTTTATTTTTGCCAGTTTGTCCATTTGTCTGTGCGTTTGTTCACGGCCGTCTTAGAAGATTCGATTCATAACCGATTTACTGCAGTTTTTTCTGTTATATGTTACATTCTGGCTACTTACTTTAATGTTTCGTTATTCGAACAAGGCTGATGTACATTTTTTATTTATGAACAATCGGTCCACAAATGAAAAATATACATAATGTCTATCGAGCCACTCATATTAAATACGATTCTGTTTAGAATAGACATACGCGTGGCACAAGTCACGACCACGTGCGTAGGTACACGTCTATAAAGCGAGATTCCATAAGAAAAAAATGGTAACTTGAAGGTAAGTTAAACATATTGAAAATAATATGAGATCTTATCGATAAAAACTAACTGGGACCTCAACTACATATCACAGTATAAAGATTCAACTAACAAACGAAAACGAGCTGCAACATAATATCTGGAACAACTCGCATCACGTAAGAACTACACCAAAAATTGTGATATTCGATTCCAATGGTAACTACTATCTGCAAGTTTCAATTATTTTTTGTCAAAAAATGCCTCATCATGACCTATCTATCCAAATGCAGTATAACTAAACAGGAGCCGCGAGTAGGTTAGCTAGTTAGCGCTAGTTATAATTGCATTTCTGGATTGCATTATATTTCATAGTTCAGGTTTCCTATATAAAGCTAATCAGTTCACCTGTCGTCAGTAGAGAGTGCGCGCGCTGCGTCTGTAGACGCGTAGCATCCAGTTACAACTGTTTATTATGTTACTTCGAAACCTACAGCGATGATTAAAAAACAGTCTAACAGATTTGGCAATTTTTATATAAATAAGTGATGTAACTTACCAAGTAAGATTGCTTTATTACTTTCCTCTCAATCGCTGTCAATGTCTCATAGAGACGCGGGTTCAAATCCTGTTCAAATTTTTATACGATTTCTTAACAAGTACTATCGAAGAGGTCACGGTGAGAATGAAAAAGAACGTTCTTCTTTAGTTTTGGGTACCTCGAGCGAATGAATGATGAAAAAATGGCAAATAAGATCTATGATGGAAAAGTCATAAGAGTCATAAGAGAGATAGTGGGAGACCTCGGTTTACCGACCTAAAACATAGTATCAAAGTTACGGGAGGAAGGTCACGTAAAAAGCATGAGAACCCCCCGGAGGGCATGTATGAAGAGGTTGATGATAGTGGACGAGGCGAAAGAGGTATGTAAAGACGTAGCGTTTGGCGCTCCGTTTTATCTGACTACTACGCTAGGGATAAAGCGTAAAACTAAGTTATGTTAAATCATATGGCAAAAAATGCGACTTTCGACACTAATGTGAACGAAGTGAATGTAAATTATTAGGGTACCTGCTTCTAATTCACCTAGAATTATGAAATTTGACAGGTAGCTTTTGCAGGTAGTATTAATTCAGAAAAAAATCTGTAAAATATACTTTTTTGGCAAAATTCTAATCGCACTAATTGTACTGACTCGACGACTATTTTTCAGTTTATTTATATATTTAAGTTTTATATAAACTTCTTTTCTTATTATTCCTATTGAAAATTGAAAATAATATCATAAAAATATTAAATAAAATTCTGCATTCTTTGCTGCTTTTTTTTCATACTATATACATTTTCTTTCGCCAGCAGTAAACTAACAGGTCAAAAAAAAGGGCGATTTCGCAGCAGTAGAAGAGAGGACAGTATTAAAGTAAAATACTCCTTAAATAAACTTTGTGCTTCTTTTTACACAAATTATATTATTAATTATATTATCATTATACGTATCAGATTTTATCAAAGGTCGTACCATATTTGCATATGAAGGTATAATTAATATTGGTACATGATTTACCTTTAGAAAATTAAAAATGATAGTATTAGCTGTAACATTGGTGGGTATTGTCCTACTTTACAAATATGCGACGAGAAATTTTAAATATTGGGAAAAAAAAGGAGTAAAACATGATAAACCCGTACCCTTCTTTGGCAATAACTTTAAGAATTGTTTTATGAGAAGTAGCCTAACCCAGTTAATAGGGGAAATATATTCAAGGTACCCCGGTGAGAGGGTCGTAGGATACTACCGCGCATCTCGACCAGAGCTCATAATAAGGGACCCGGAAATTGCTAAGAAAATACTTACTTCTGACTTTGCGTACTTCCATTCGCGAGAAATCTTTCAACAGAAAGATATAAAAGAACCTCTTCTTAAGAATTTGGTCTTCTTGGAAGGTGATTCGTGGCGACTCCTCCGTCAAAGGCTAACTCCAGCTTTCAGTAGCGGCAAGCTTAAAGCCATGTTCCCTCTTATAGTGGAGCGCGTGGAACGCTTGCAAGAGCGCTTAGAGAGCACCGCCGAGACAGGTACCGTCATCGACTCTCTAGACGTAATGGCTCGCTACACCACAGATGTTATTGGCGCCTGCGGCTTTGGCCTTGATTCGGATTCACTACAAGATGAAAATTCTGTTTTAAGAAAGCTTTGCGTTAATATACTTAATGTGGGGTGTAAAGAAATGGTAGTTTTGACATTGAAAGATTTATTTCCCCATTTGTTTAAGTATCTCAAAACAACTGCCCGAATAGAGAAAAACATATTAGGGCTTGTAGGTGCAGTCCAAAAACAAAGAAATTATCACCCTTCGGGTAGAAACGATTTTATTGACTTGTTACTAGAATGTAAAAAACAAGGAACCATAGTAGGCGAGTCAATGGAAAGGAAAAGACCTGATGGCTCTCCAGAAATCGCAACACTAGAAATGGACGATGATTTAATAGCTGCGCAAGCGTTTGTATTTTTTGCCGCAGGATTTGAAACGTCCTCATCCGCGTCGAGTTACACGTTGCACGAGCTCGCATACAACGTTGAAGTGCAGGATAAGGTTCATGATGAAATAGATAAAGTGTTAGTCAAGTATAATAATAAAATAAGCTATGATGCAATCAAAGAGTTAACTTATTTGGAATGGACATTCAAAGAAGCGATGAGAATTTTTCCGTCTCTCGGTCTGTTAAAAAGACAATGCACGCAGAAGTATACATTCCAAGAAATTGGTTTAACGATAGACAGAGGAATAGGAATAACTATACCGCTGCAAGCGTTTCAAAATGATCCCAAGTATTTTGAGGATCCGACTGAATTTAGACCAAAACGATTTGATCCAATCTTGTTTGATAGTAAAAAAAAGTTGGCATATTTGCCTTTTGGTGGCGGACCTCGATCTTGTATAGGTAAGTAAATTTATCAATCGATCAATCAGCTTCACGCTATATCCCGCACATAGCAGAGTAGGCAGTGGGAACCTAGTGTAAAAACACTCCGTTCCCCACTTTCTGCCGAATTCTGGAGGCATTGCGTGTTGAGTGGCAGAACTCAACGCTGCTTATTTAATTTACCACTTTCCTGGTGACTCAATGTGATGGCAATATACAATGAGGTCTTCAGTTTTAAAAATGAATGGTGAGCACTCTGGTGGGACAACTTGGGAAAGATTTGCAAAATTACAACCTTAATCTGCGCTAATAGTTTTGGGGATTGGCAAATTCATTATTTAAAACTTTGAGAAACATGGATGCAGTACATGAATGATAAATCACTCAATGCTCCAAAGATTCAAAAAAGGTGTAAGGGACATCCAAATATATATATGTCAAAAACTATTTCCTTTCTCTATAATATTTACTTGTATGTATTTAATTTTTGTTTATGTAAGTTTATATCTTAATTATTTATTTATTTTCTTTTTTTTTGCTTTTGTGTTTAGTTTTATATCTATATAAGTAAATTATTATGTAACATATAGGATGTAACTTTTAAGTAAGTCTATTATAAATAATTAGTTCATTTGTACACCAACCTTAAATCCTGTGTTCAATGATCTTTTTACTGTAGGGGTTGCCTGGAAGAGATCACCTGCGGTGATAAGGCCGCCCTTACACCAATGCTTTTCTAAATGATTGTTGTTGATCTTTTGTTTTTGAATCTTGTTGGTGTAATAAAGACTTAAATAAATAAATAAATAAAATAAATATGTTGTGCCATGTCCCCTACGCTCTTTCTTCTGCATATCAATAACATGTTAAAGGATTCTAGCATTCATTGCTATGCAAATGATAGCACAGTGGACATTGTCTACTCCGCCGCGAAAGTCTTTCTCGGGAGAACGCTGAACAGTGCCGAAATAAACTTGTGTTTTCTATTGAGGCATGATTCCTCGAGAATGTCTCCTCATTGGGTGAAAGGAACATAGTTCAATTTCACTCCCTGAAGACATAAGTTTGCGCGTTAACATCTAAAATCCCATTTATCGTATCGACAGTCTTTCAAAACATTCCCCTTACAGCCGCGTCCAGTATCAGTACATTAGACCTTAATATTTCGAGTGACTGCGTAGAGACGTCTCCTCGCTTTGCGTTCTCTATCGCATTTATCATGGGGAGTATTCTGAAGAACTGCTTGACCTGTTACCTGCCGCCGAATTTTCTAACCGCACAGTACGTCATAAGCTAAAATATAATCCACACCACCTGGATACTTGGCAATCCACTACTGTGCGATTTCATAGGAACTTCCTTTGACACGCCGCGGAACTGTGGAATGGCCTACCCGCAGCAGTGTTTCCAGGTACCAGGTTCCAGGTACTCAATTACAATAAAATTAGAAAAAAAAATTACATTGGATATAAGCAAAAAAATGTGCATATGTTTCGAGGTATTTAGTTGTAGTGTAGCTATTTGATTTGATTCCCATATCGAGAGTGATTTAAGAAATGTAGTCCGCCATTGTTGCGATGGCTATCTTGGATTTATTTCAGTGTACTATATTTTATTCTAGTCAAGTCTCTCTAATTTAAAAAATATTTAGTCTGCCATTTTTCTGTGGTGGCCATTTTGGATTTGTTTAGAAAAAAATAAAAGCGCAATTTCATTCGTCGCTAGTCAACTAGGTGTTATTATGTTCCGCTGCAGGCGAGCGCCTGGGCCTGATGCAGTCTCTGGCGGGGCTATATATATATATATATATATATATATATTTATATATATATATATATATATATATATATATATATATATATATATATTTATAGACGCACGCACAGCCGTATCCGCTGTACGTAGAAATGTAAAATTTGGACAGATGTTTAGATGTCTATTTTCATAATCTGGACATCCACCAAGAAGGGATTTTGAAATATTTTAACCCTATAGGGATGAAATAGGGGTTGAAAGTTTGTATGGAAAAAAAATTTTATCGACACCGATTTTAATATAATTTGAAATTCTGACTGTTAACAATATTTTATTGAACATATGTTTCGTGGTTTTTTTAGAATTCACCCCTAAGGGTGCAAATAAGCGGGCGAAGCCGGGCGCATCCACCACTTTGATATAGTAATGGAACTATTTGGTAAAAATAATAATAATAATTCGTATAAATAATATTTTTTCTTAAAGTGGCGAAGAGAAGACGACTATATAATGTTTAATTCTGGTGGCGTCGGGCACAGCGTCCAGAGTACAGACTAGCGTCTATCCTTGCTTTTACTCAGACCTCGACACACTCAGACGAGAAAATACGATAACGCGCTTAAAGCAATTCGATGCAGTTGATGTTATGATATAGCCTATAGCACTTCTGGAAAAAATTAAATCGGACCAGTAGATCCAGAGTTCTTAGCGTTTAAACAAACAAGCAAACTCTTTCGCTTTATTATATTCGTATAGACTAAGCTCCTACTAATTTAAAATAGCAATGTTTGCTAAATGCAACGTGCTATTATTTTAATATTTTAAAACAAAGTTAATACAATCATACCTATATTATAAATTTGAAAGTAACTTTGTCTATCTGTCTGTCTGTAATGCATTACGATAAAATGTCATATAGGGATATTTGAGGTTCTTGGGATGGACATAGGTTACTTTTTCTCATATTTGTAATACTCTCGTTGTATAAACTTATCTTTACGCTTTATCCCTTTATCCCTCCGTTATCGTTGAGATATGATTGTGTAGCATTAGTTTAGTAATAGCACGTAAAGTGAAGGTCCCTCCGACAGTCGCCGCGAGAGGTGCGACTCGCGGGACAGCCGTCGTTATAGACAGACGTCAGAAGGCAAACACCTCTTTGAGAAGCACAACCTCCGAAACCCTCCGCAGAGCAAGTGACAGCTCCTGCACATTTTGCTACTTTGATATTTGTTTATTTTTATAGTAGGTGCTTCGAATTGTATTAAATATTTATGTATTGTTCAGATTAAGAGCCTACATCTTCATAAAAACATGAAGATGAAGACTCCAAATTTGAAACTTAATAATAAAATGTCTACAATTTTGTATCGATGTTTATTGAATTGAACCCCACGTTTGTAAGCTAAATTATTATTAAAAAGTTATGAAATATTGTTTTTTAGTTACAAAAGCTCAAAGAATATTATTATGTTTACATATTTCCTACGCATAGGTACAATCTTCGGTAGTATAGTGGTAAGTATCCCCGCCTGTCACGCGGGAGACCGGGGTTCGATTCCCCGCCGGAGAGAACACTTTTTTTTTACTAACATTATTGAAAATTTGTTTGTTTATTTGTTTCACCACAACTTTTATCATCCATTGTTTTAGTTAATGTTAATATCTACTTCGCTATTCTTTACTAAACAATAAAACGCGTATAAATGACCAAATTTAATATATAATAAATGAGTTGAGTAGAGAGTGTATATAGTAAATCTCGTCTCACTATCATCGTCACGCTGAAATAGGCCACATTGGTGACCTGGACGTGATGTACCCCGACGGGGGTACCCTGCCTTCAGCCCACATCAGGGCTCTCCTAGACTTCAGCCCGAAGTTATCAACGAGACCAACGTAATGATGCATTCAACTCCCGTAGTGCAATATTGGTTGTCCCGTGAACCGGACTTCAACCCAATGACGCAAATCTTTACAGGTTTGGTGACTGCACATTCTAATCGGCTCGCTTCCCACAAGCGAGTTTCAGGGGGGGCCAGGAGCAAAATTTCAGGAGGCAATATACCACCAAATCAATTCATTGAGATTTTCGGGTTAAGAATGAACGCAAAATGAAATGAAAGCTGATGAAATAATGGAAAATACAAAGTTATCGATAAAATGTATCGATTTAAAAAAAAGGAGTAATTTATTAGTCGATATGCGCAATAACAGATTGGTCGACATCAGTACAGGATTATTAAATCTGAAAATACTTAGTTCCGGCTCACTGCAATTACGCTTAAACATTAATAGTCATTGAATGAATTGAATTTATTGAATTAATACAAATGTGAAAAATTTAAGCAACTAGGGAAACTTTTCAGTCAATGACTGCCTTTACTGACTACTGACTGACCCTACCCTCTCCGCACGCCATCGATGACGACCAAGTCGTCCACAGCGACAATTAACCAACGAACGGAAAACTGTAAGTTTCTTTCCAAAACTCACCTTGCACTTGTAGAGTGCAAGTCAACCGTTACCGTTTATACTGCTCATATTTCGAAAAACAATATGCAGTATATTACATGACACAAAGCACCCACAAACAGAGTTTATTGTATCAAAGGGCGGACGTCTCACGTGACAAGAATTCGTCACTTGTGCTGAACTCTCATATCATTCGTGCGCATTCCACTTGTGTCGAATAATAGTAAATACATGATTGTGATAAATAAATTTGAGCCATGACTTAATTCTGTGTATGTGCAGCAGTGGTCGTCTACGTCTACCTTCAGCCGGCCACGACTCGCCGAGCGTATTGTACATTCTTTATATAAAGGTCACCTGTCGCCAACGTCCATACCACGTTGAACACACCGGTTCTCGTCCGATCACCGAAGTTAAGCAACGTCGGGCGCGGTCAGTACTTGGATGGGTGACCGCCTGGGAACACCGCGTGCCGTTGGCTTTTTGCCACCTGACACCCTCGTACCTCGTGTCATGTCTACTATGTAACAATTTTTTACTACTCAATATATATTTTCTAGTTCTAAAATTACATTCCAAAAATGCCATAGACTTGTAGCGGGCTAAATCTTGTTCGCCATTTTAGCTTGAACTATTAATAATTATCATTATTTCATGGATGCCAATATATTATCTGCATTATTTTTTCCCCTAAGCTTCACGCTGTATCCCGTATATAGTAGAAACACACCGAACAAATTTCATCATATACGTCCTTAGATATCGCTATGTTCCTCAAGTAGCAAAGCAGGCAGAGGGAACCTATAGAGAAGACTCTCCATTCTGCACACTCAGCCGAATTTTCGAAGTATTGCGTGTTACGTTAGCGGAACTCAGCGCTGCGCTATGCCTTGTTACCGAGCAAGGAAATGAAAATATTAGAAATAAATATTTAACCATTTCCATCGAGACGGCCTCGATTTGATATTTAAGTAAGTACATTATACATATTGAATAAATGATATTTTGATTTTACAGTTCAAATATTTCAATGAATTACATCTAGAGTTCATCTCTGTCTCCGCAGAGTGAGAACAGAAACATACAGTATTCTTGAAAAATATTGAAATTAGTAAGTAAATAATTGTGTAGTTCTAGCGGGCGAAGCCGTGAGCGCGTCACTAGCTAATAATATGTGGTAAATGATTGTTCTTAATTATATTTAATCTCGATCTCATCACTACCGCAAAATAATCCGACCCGCATCGGACTTTGATATATTACGAACGTGTTGTTGACTCACTTGATCTGTGCAATAATACTGCGTTGTGGCGAAACGATCAAATCACACTAGATAAGAGCTAATAACTGATAACAAAGTAGGAACTACAGTAGAGTACGAGTGTTTACTACCTTGTTACCAAAAATTTGCGATAGAATATCGAGTATCAATAAAAAAAATCATAATAGGTATTTTGAGCCTAGCAAAACCAGAATTTACATATTTTTTGAATTATTTAGTTTTTATTATAATTTTACGATGATATTCTTGGATTTATTTTAATGACGACCAAACCAAATGTAAGTTTCTCTATGTAATGATATGTAATGAAAGAGATATCTCTGACGTTTGTTTTGGTTTTACGCGCGACGTTTGTTTTGAAAGCGTATCAGTGAGGGTTTGATAAAGGCCCTTTCATTGTGTTTGTATCGAGGGAAATTCCTGACCCGGCAGCTGGTACCTCTATTAGAGCTATCAGGTTTGGCCAGTTTCTGCCCAAGAACAAAATTATGATATCATTGATGGGGTTTTTAAAACATTAGTCGCAATGCCACTACTTCTTTTTGGACAACAACCCTACAAGTTTCCTACTATTCAATGTTTGAATTCGCTAACTTCGCTGACTCGCTAAGCTGCTCAATGGCGTTAAGAGGTAACCCATTTCATAGTAAATTAAAATATTTAATTGTTTTAAGGATTCAGGACGTTCTGGAATCAACGGGAATGAATCTACAGACTCCTGCGCTAAATTAGCTATCCAGTGTGACACTTAAGATAATTTTTCTAAATCGGAACAGGATTTATTGTCTCTTGCATCTACTTATCTAGACGAGTGCTGGAGAAAACTCTACAAGGGTACACCAGCCCAATGATGAGAACATACATACGAGGCCGAACCTAGGCCCTATACAGGGCCAATCGGTGTTTTGGCGTAAAGTACTCTCTCGCTCTGTTGATGACCCCCAGTTTCTTTGAGGCCAACTTGGTCTTGCTTTCCAAATAATCGCGATACTGGCAGTCACTCGAGCGCTAAGGCCCAATGTGCTGATACTGGACGCGGCTATAAGGGGAGTGTTTTGGAAGACTGGCGATACAACAAATTTTATGTTTTTTGTTTGAAGTTGGTTTCTTGCTAAAAAATATTTATTTTACGATTTTAAGTGATGGATAGACCTGAAAAAGATGCTTCTCAGGCGAGTACGTAGTGGTTGTATTGAATAGTAGCTTCGATCTTAATCATATTGACAAGAACATACTTAAAATCTATTTGGGCGAATTGAAAACCTTTCCCTTTTTTAAAGTCGATTGAAAAATGAGGACATCTTCTTTTTTAATTTGGGTCAAAAGGAATGCAATGATTAGTAAATCTCATTTCTGGCGGAAAGTTTAAAAAAATGTTTTCTTGTAACTATTACAGTAAAAGTAGTACAATTACTTATTCCATCTATTGTTCACGTCATCGAATAGAAATTTCTAGTCTTATAAAATTTAAAGAGTTCTCCAGGATCTCATCATCGGTTTAAGCGTCTTCGAATAATCGCTAAACATACTAAAAAACAAAGATTCCGACAAGTCAAGAACCTCCTTTTTTCAAAGTCGGTTAAAAATAGTTTATAAACTGAAAACAATGAGAGAATCAAGCGATTTTATTTTAACACGTCCTTTTTACGTATGATTGGGCTTCATAGCCAGTTAAATATGATTGTGAAGCTGATTTATTTATTTAAATGTGATTGAGCTTCTAGGGTTAACCGCGATCGCTGCAAAAATATTTAAATATACAGGGTGGAAGTATCAGCACCACTTTAAATTAAACAACTGTTGCTGTATAAAAAATAACTTATCAAAGGGAAACCGCCGCATACACTTCATTCCGAAATCGACTCGTAGGTATTGGCGGCAAAGTTCAAAGTTGATTAACCTTTAGTAGTATTTTTGTGTATGTTAAATTTCTATTTTTGTTAGATTAACTTCAGTAGACTTGTTAATTGTAAGCCTAAGTGATAATTAGGCGTCTAAGACAAAATAATTCCACATCGTATATAATTATATATTTTTAACACTAACATTTTACACCTTAATTAATAACTCTTCCCTTTTTTACCACAGTACTAATTTTATATATAAAATGAGCGTGTTTGGTAGCGAGAGGAAGAGAAGGTGCTGCATGTTCTTAATTATACCATCAAAATGTAATGTGTTCTCTCATTCTATCCATTTCTTTTAATTCATCACCATTACAAGGTTTCTTCGAAGTCAACCTAGAGCTAGAGTCAGGTTTAGCTACTGCTAACCTTCTTTTTAACCGACCTCTGTAAGAAAAAGAGGTTATCGATTCGTCTGTATTTTTTTCATGTTTGTTTCAGAACTCAGAACTCTTAACTGGGTGACCCGACTTGAATGATTTGTTTTTATTTGAAAGCTGCTGTGGTCCCATAATTTTTTTGGTCTTTTCCCAACAATGGTATCTATGAGAAAATCACATAAGCCTTAAATTTGCATGAAGTATGTGCGCGACAAATGGACGAATTACTCAATATCACGCCCACCGATTCTGATAATTCCTTTTTTATTTGAAAGTATATACTCCAATTATAGTTTGATGAAATTTTGGTTAGGTTTTGATTATGGATCCAGTCAGACTTTATTATCACGAGTATAGGGCAAAAACGGTCCACGACCACCGGCCCAGAGACCCATTGTAGAGGGATAAGGGCTTCGGTAGAACAGGGTTCGCCTGGTGGCCTGAGGCGCTATATGCGTCATACCATGTCACCCTCGGCACGGGCTTACCTTGGCCTCAGGTGAGGCATAGACCACATTCATAACAAACTTTCATCAACAATCGAATCAAACGAGTCCAAACTCCGGAGTTATGGAGTTCCTATGCCACCTTCCAGCTTCACCATCAGACCCTGGTTACCATGATCAAAGTAGTCGTCAAGGCAAATCAAACGAGCTCCGACTCGATGGGGCTGCGTCGTCGAATTTCATAGTTCCTATGACCACTTTCCAGCTCCATCATCAGACTCTGGTTACCATTTAGTATTAAAGTACTCGTCCTGATGAATTCGACGACCTTAAACTCCATGGGGTTGCATCGTTTAATTATGGAGTTCCATGGCCACCTTCTAACTTCGTCATCACATCAGCTTTATATCATTATAATATCTTCAAAAAGAGCGTCTATCTCCACCTTGTCCGCCGGCAACGCACCTGTAGCTCCTCTGGTGTTGCACGGGGTCGTGGGCGGCGGTAATCTTTTACCATCAGATAACCCGAACGCTCGTTTGCCTTGTCCTTTTCCATTAAAAAAATATCGTATTGTCATCCGATTTATACATGCATGCAAAATTTCAGCTCAATCGGAATCTAATTTAACTAGCAAGATAAAAAAAGTTAATAAAGTCTTTTAAAAATGCTTCAAAACAATAAATTAAAACAAAACGATGGCAAAAAACATAAACCAATTATATATCGCTTAGTGATAACGATAAGTACTTGCAAGATAGTGGACTCATAACTAACATAAAGTCGTATTATTTATTATATATACTCTACTCCTCTACCTTATATAGGTAGAGCTACACGAGTACATAGTACATAGCGCACTAAACGATAAATAGATATCGCCGACAGGGTTCAGTATTTGAAACAAACGGACACATGAAGATGAAGCATACACATATAAAATAGGAATAAATAAAGTTTACCATTTCTATTACTTTCTATTTACATAATTGACGGTGCCACATATTTTTTTTTATATATTTGTTACCATTGGCAGTACCATAACTATTTTGGTGTAAATAATCAGTCGCTTCAAATTGCCTGCAATTTAAAAATAATGAAATACTTTTAGTTGTATGATTTTTTTATTTAGATTTTACATATTGGTCTGTTCCCAGGACAGCATCCTAAGCACTCGCGTACCCACAACTTAGGTTGTTCATAGATGCCACTTCAACAAACGTGCTCCAACGTATATTGTCCAAGCTTACATCTCACAGAAAAATTTCAGATTTATACTAGTTATAAAAAAGACATAATTTTAGAGAAAATGCCAGACGACATCTTCATAGGGAGATTCTTAAATAGTTACGAATCCTAGTTACATATCTATAAGACATCATGAACCAGTTTTTAACTTGTTCAGTTACAACCAAAACCAGACTTAGTTTTCTACGTAATACAAGAATCCATAGTGAATGTCAACTGATGACGTCGGTGTGCTATATCTCTATATTACCGTCAAATATTTTCATTGAAAATATAGTAGGTAGGTATTACAAAAAAATGTTTATTGGAACAAAATAAAATATAATTTATATGCTTCATGATGCCTCATAGTACTTCCAAATATGATGACTGTCTATGATCAAATAATAGACAAATGTCAACTGCCAATACGGCCGTTTGTTAAATTCACGTTTGTTAAGGTCACGGGTAGACTCACAGTGTACCCTTGAGCGTGACCATGGACTACTGTAAAGTGTTCGAAACGTCGGATCTCCAAAAATGTATAAAAAAACAAAATATACGCGATTAATCTGGTTAAAATAGTTTCATTTAAAATGTATAATAATCGTGAAAATCAAAGAACTTAACATTATAAATAGTTATAACTTTATATTAATTAATTAAAGTATTTTTTTATTTAAATCTAAATATTAATTACATATTTTATTTCCATAATTATTTCTGTAGTAAATAACATTTTTTATACATTTAATATTATTAATAACAATTAAACATCGTTATAATTGTATAGCAATGCGTACGCGCTAAATGGACGCGCGTAACAACGCAAATTGAAAATATTCTTTATTCAAATAGACTTTTGCAAATCGTCAAAGCTCGAAAAGTAGTTCTGCTGAGAAGATGTGCCACCACTACCACTGCTACACTACTCTCTCTCTCTCTCTTTCCTACTCTCTCTCTACCTACTCTACTTTATAGAGGAGCGAATTCGGTGCAACAATGACGTATGTGTACTTTTTAAAACACTGCAGTAGGCGCAATAAAAAAGTTTGTAAATAGTATTTTCATTTGTATATTTAAAAAGCGCTATTAACGTATATTTATTTATTGCGCAATGAATATGTATATTGGTCAATCAGATATGTGTATTGATCGATTATAAAAAGTAACTATTTACAAGATAATATAATTTCCTTCCGAAGTCCAACTACACTGAATGTAAGCTGTCGTGGTTCGAGAGTGGCACGTGTTGTTAGTGTTGCATGGAGGTGTTAGTTCATCTGGCTTAAGTATATTTATTTTGAAAAACTGGTGCATAACTTCGAAGGTTAGTTGTAGACTAAAATCTGGAGACCAGACCATGAAAGTCGAATTGTTAATTACTTCGAATTGAATTATTCCTCCGAGCGTTGTTGACTTAAATTTATCTTATTTAAACGAAGCGTTCGGAAATTTTTATTTCATAGAAAGTGCCTGTAAAATGGTCATGACGTGTTTGAAATAGTTGAGTGAATTTGCAAAGTCATCGTGATGCGGCTCTTTGTAACCTGAGTTAATACGCCAAAGAAGACTATAATACTAAAAAATTATATCAGACTGCATACTTTGGTCTCGTCGCGCGCCGTCACCGTGACTCTCGCAAATATAATTGCTTCGACTCAGATTGAACCGGTTACGGCAAAGTGAAGAGAAGTCGTTAATTTGCAAACGATCTATCAGTGAGTCGCGACGAACTATGGCGTGCTCTTACAACATTCAAGCTTTTTCACTTCTCTCTGTCACAAATAAAACTGTACCAAAATATCTTTGTTATTACATGTTTATTAGGGTTCCGTACTTCAAAAGGAAAAGGAATTGAACAAAAGATAAGAATTTAATACAACAGTAGAATAAAATAACTGTTTTAGAATTTAGGAATTTTGATTCGAATTTGTTTGTTTCGCTTTGTTATCGAATCGAAATATTATTATAAAACGCAAAGCGCCCTCACAGGCCAGTGCCGCGTCTCGGCGCGGTCGGGCCCAGCGGTTAGGGACCGTTAGCTCCCTTAGATTAGTCTAATTTGTGTCCCCCAGTCGCGGCTGGGCTTGCTTAGATTAGGTAAATCCCAGCCCGCTCGGCGGTTGTAAGCCGAGGTTCGAGCCCCGCAGGGGGCGCCCATACAGCCGTCGACTCCTCTCAGGCAGTCATGTAGTGCTTGCTTTCCTTCTGGAACAGAGTACCCTCTTCCCCGCCCACCCGGTGCCGCTGTAAAAGCCAATAGGGCTAACAGCATTAACCTCAACTTCGAAAGAAAAAAAAACTCTCAGGCCAGTGTGGTCCAGCGCGGCCGCGAGCAGATGTTGTGACACGAGTAAGTCTCAGTAACGCGAACAGCCAGTGTAACACTGATGTGACTCACATTTGTTTATAAATATAAATTACCTAGTTATGCACTCACCCAAACCCTCAATATTAGGCTAAGCGAGATTATTCCGCTGGCTCAGCGAGACCACCGGAATATTCCCATTATTGTATAAGCACTTTCATTGTTTCATATAAATTCATGTTAAATGTCGCAACACATTGTAACTTGTGTATGAGAAATATTTTTAACTTGATAATTCAATAATGTCATGATCTCCGAATCGATCGGACACAATAAATAGTTTTAATTTAAATTTAGTATTTTATTTTTAAAAATATAAAGTCTCAATTAGAAAGTTTAACTGGCGCAGCCGGTAGGATAGTCTATTAAAGGTCTGCGTGTCTTGTAGATTTGGGTGTCCAAATTCGCCCAAAAATCGCGAGTACAGTGCGAATAGACTTAGGCTATCCACGAACCAAAGAAATAAGTTGAACAAGAAGATGGGATCAGCGATCGGTCGGTGAGTAAAACTCTTTGCCTTCCTTTTTCTTATATTCCCACATTCTATTTGAGATTTTTAATAGAGATAAGTGGCGTTATTTTGGGATTGAACGTCTCGCATTATAACGTATCTGGTTTTAATATAAAACTCTATTAAAACTGTAGTTCTAAGAAAAGTATCTCCATAGACTAATTAACGTCTAGAAGTAATATAATTAAAATATTTTAATAATTATAAAAAAAAAATAATAATAATAATAATTAATGATCTAAAAATCGGTCGTAATTGTTTTATGTATTGTGAAATAAAAAAAAAAATAAAAAATTGAATTTTATTGTGTTTTATTTTCCTACTATTTTTATATTTTTAATTTACTGTGTGCTATTTTATATATATTATTGTTATATGTGTTTTTGATATATTTTATATTTTTGTGTGTTTTAAATTAGTTTAAAATAATTGTGATTGATTTAAAACTTCAGAGCTCTCTATTAATTTTTACTCCACAAAATGGAACAATCGCGAGAAATACCTTTAGCGTCAAATAGCGTAGTACCAATACCTAATGAAATGTTACGGTTAATTCCTCTTTTCGGTGGTGACAAAAGAATATTAAATTTATTTTTTAGGAAATGTGAGTACATTATAAATAAATTTCGTGGTCATCAGCATCAGAATATTTATGTTTTACATGCTATAACCAGTAGATTAATAGATGACGCCGCCGCGTTGTTATCCGAGCGTGAGGATATAGAGACTTGGCCTGAGCTGAAAGAATTATTGGAACAACATTTCGGTGACCCACGTAGCGAAGAATGTATAAAAATTTCTCTCGAATCATGTAAAATTAAAGCAGGGGAAAGTTATTTAGAGTTTTGTAACAGAATACAAAATATTCGGTCCCTGTTAATATCTAAAGTAAATTTATCGGCAGATGAAGAAGTTAAAAACGCGAAAATTGCTATTTATAACCATACAGCCTTAAATGTTTTTCTCTATAATTTACCAGAAAATATGGTGCGTATTGTGAGACTTAAATCACCTAGTACATTAGAACAAGCTCTATCAATAGTTTTAGAGGAGGTTAATTTTCATGAACAGTATCAACTACGTAATCGCATTCTTAATAATTCAACGGCACCGAGGCCAACACCTAACGTCTCAGGGTCGTCATTTATACAAAATAGTCTTACCCCTCAGCAAAAATTTAATTTTGGAATCCATACTACTAGACCTCAATTTACACAGCAACCAAAACTTGAATATAAACCACAGCAAACATTATTAAATAATAAGCCTCAATCGTTTGGGTATAGACCTCCCCAAAATTCACAATTCGGGTATAGGCCTCCCCAAAATCCACAATTCGGATATAGGCCTCCCCAAAATCCACATTTCGGGTATAGGCCTCACCAAAATCCACAATTCGGGTATAGGCCACTCCAAAATCCACAATTCGGTTATAAGCATCCCCAAAATCCTACTATGACACCACAACAGTTTGGTCAAAGACCACCTCAGAATAACCGCTTAGAATCAACTGACATATCTATGAGAACGGCACCCCCGCGACCTCAAATAGCTCAACAAAGTTTTAGGTTAAACGAAACTGATTTGCAAAATGAAAATCTGGAATACGACTATTACTACGATTATGATCCTTATGATTACATGAATTACGAACCGTATGTTGAGGACGTGCCTTATGCACCTATTGACGAAACAGACAATTATATTGTAACTCCACCAGTCGAGGAAAATTTTCGAACAGAAGCCTCGCAAAAAGGGAAATCATAGAATTAAATTGTGACCCAAATCTTAAATTACCTCATGTTTTTATTCCAGAAATTAATGCAAAATTAATGATTGATACTGGCAGCACTCGCTCGTTTATTAGCCCCCGTATTGCTTACCAATATTTTCCTAATTTTATTAAATATGAACCTTTTAAAGTTATTAGCACACATGCTTCTAGCTTACACAATGAAATTATTGAAATTCCGCTATTTCCGAGTTTTAATACTATGGATTATCATAAATTTCATTTATATGATGTAGATGAACGCTATGACGGACTTATTGGAAACGATTTACTTAAACAATTGGACGCAATTATTGACCTCAAACATTTACTACTGAGAACTAAGACCATTGACATTCCTATAATTAATAATTTGAATTATCTCATTCACTTACAACCTCGGTGTGAACAACGAGTAAAGATCCCTACTGATTTACACTCGGGAGAAGCAGTTATTGAATTTAAAGAGTTTACACCTGGTATACGAATGCCTTCTGCATTAGTAAATTGTATTAATGGATATGCATCAACCATAATTCAAAACACTTTAGATAGACCTATGACTTTGACTATTAGCAAAGCGTTTAAAACATCGAATATTAATATTTCAGAATGTAATCTCATACAAAATAATAACGAAACAATGACTGACACCGACGAAATATTGAAACAAAATTTAAAAAAGCTTAGATTAGACCACACTAACGAAACTGAACGTACTAGAATACTAGAATTATGTCACGAATATAGGGATATATTTTATTGTGATGAACTACCGTTAAGTTTTACTAACGAAGTTAAACATAAAATTCGTACTAAGAGTGAAGATCCTATTTTTATTAGACCATATAGGCAGGCTCCTGCGCAAGCAGACGAAATTAATAGACAAGTTGAAAAATTGCTCCAAGATAATGTAATAAGAGAATCACATTCCCCGTGGAATGCACCTGTTCATTTAGTTCCCAAAAAGCGTGATGCATCAGGTTTAGTAAAATGGCGTATGGTAGTCGATTATCGACGTCTTAATGAAGTGACTGTTGACGATCGTTACCCACTACCTAATATTACTGACTTACTGGACAAACTTGGTAAAAGCTTATACTTCACTACACTTGACTTGGCAAGTGGTTACCATCAGATAGAAGTAGATGAGCAAGACATAAAGAAAACGGCTTTTAGCACGCAGCACGGCCATTATGAATTCCTTAGAATGCCGTTTGGCTTAAAAACAGCCCCAGCAACATTCCAAAGGGCTATGGACAGTATATTAAGAGGGTTACAGGGAATACATTGTATGGTCTATTTAGATGATGTCATTATATTTTCCGCTAGCTTAGATGAACATATTCAAAAATTAAAAACCATTTTTGACCGACTTAGACGGACTAATTTGAAAATTCAATTAGATAAGTCGGAATTTCTACGAAAAGAAGTAATTTACCTTGGACATACAATAACTAAAGACGGTCTTAAACCAAATGACGATAAAATTTCTGCTGTATTAAATTACCCAATCCCCAAGACGACAACTGAAATAAAATCGTTTTTAGGTCTCATTGGATATTATAGGCGGTTCATTAAAGATTTTGCTCATGTTACAAAACCACTAACGTCTTGTTTGAAAAAACGAAATAAAATTGTATTAGACAAAAATTATATTGATGCATTCAACAAATGTAAAGAACTTTTAACAAATGCACCTCTTTTGCAATATCCTGATTTTGATAAAACTTTTATTTTAACTACTGATGCTTCTAATGTCGCGTTAGGAGCAGTTCTATCCCAAGGTCCCATTGGTGGCGATAAACCAATCGCGTATGCTAGTCGTACCTTAAGTGACACGGAATCTCGATATAGTACAATAGAACGCGAATGTCTTGCTATTGTTTGGGCCATTAAACATTTTAGGCCATATCTTTACGGTAAGAAATTCATGATATACACAGATCATAAGCCTTTATCATGGCTGAACTCACAAAAAGATACAAGTAGTAAACTTACTCGTTGGCGCCTTCGACTTCAGGACTATGATTACGAAATAGTTTATAAAAAGGGAAATCAAAATTTAAATGCGGACGCTTTATCGAGAATTAGAATAAACGCCACACATTCAGAAGATGAAATAGATCTTCCATTAGGAAAAATTATATTTACGAAAGACGTTAATAAACGAAAAAGCAAGGATAAACCGCGATATCATAAGGCCAAAATTATAGGAAAAGACTCAAATAATGTTATACCGATACAAATTGGTCAAAGAAAATCTAAAGTTCCCGTTAAAAACATAAAACGCCCTCCGCAGGTGGTGTTTGCTGACACTGATAATAATCGGACCTGTGCTGGCCCTTCATCTGCAATCTCTTGAAAATAATCCAGGTGTGTATCCTGTAAAAGAAGGTCAGGCGTATCTTCAAACAGATTACTGGACTATAATTAAGGTTTTAAATTTAAATAAAATATATGATGATTTAAACTTTGTTATAAATAAATACAACGAATTTAACAGTTTAATTAATAAAAATATTTCTTACTTACGTGATTTCCAAGTTGCAAGATTTCACGTTGAATATATTCGCGATATCACTATACAGAAATATGAACAGCTAGTTCCCCAAAAACGTTTCAAGAGAGGTCTTTTCAATCCACTGGGTTCTCTTATTAAAATTATTACCGGAAATTTGGATTATAATGACGCTGTAAGATATGAGAAAATCATTTCTCAGCTCGCAAATGATCAAACTACAATGAGGAATAAATTTACTTTAATATCTAAAATGCTTGATAGTTTTATAAATACTACTGAAGTTTTAACTCAAAATTCTGTTGTATTAGATGAACGTTTGAAAATTGTTGAATCTATGATCAAGGACCTAGTTTCTAAGGATAATCATTTAGTGTATACCACGTATATAATAAGTCTTTTTAATTTGTTCGTAAGTAACTTTCGTACTATATTCATTAAGTTAGGAGAAATAGAGACTGCATTAGCTTTCAGTAAAATATCCATATTACATCAAAGTATTATTAATTCTACTGAACTATTACAACATTTAGTTTTAATATCTCAAACTGAACATTTATTATACACGCCGAGTGCGGAAAATTTGGTAAAACTAGAGGAAACAATTAATATTAAATCATATATTAAGCAAAACCAGATTACGTTTATAATGGAGATTCCAATTACGGATAACATTACTTATAACTATTATAAATTATATTCCTTACCTATTTTTCGTAAATCAGAAAATAAAACCTTTTCCATTATCCCTAAATATCCCTACCTGTTGGCAAAGGGTACGAAATACTTACCGATTATAAAACCATGCCGGTCACTCGCTGCTGGAGAACAATTCTTGTGTAACGAACATCACCAAACTCTTTATCCTGAAATAACTTGTATCGAGCAACTCTTAAAATTCGAAGATAACTTAACACAATGTGAGCAAAGAGAGATTGACATAGAGAATGTAAGAGTCCAAAGAATCACATCTACAAGTTGGATACTATTTTCGAAATTTAGAAACACTTTAACTAAAACCTGTAATGAGGATGTGAATAAATATTCTATTATTGGGACTTACGTTATGACTTTAGATGAACCATGTACTATTGAGGTAAAGAATATAAAGATTCGTAGTCATGTCAACCTCATAGAGAGTGATCCTGTTGGAACCAAGCAAGATTTAGTTTTGCCACAGCTGCCTATGGGTAGAACCCCTGTATTATCCAGTACACGCGTACTTAATATGAGGGGAATCAATTTGGATGAAGTAAAATACATGTCAGCGGTACTAAAGCAAAGTGTTTTTAGTGATAGTGAAATAATTAGTGGTGAAAGGCATCCTAGTGTCAGTGAAATTTTAATTTACATCTTTATATTTTTATTTCTTTTATGTATACTCTCATTTTTGCTTTATATTTTTCGTTATAAAATCTTACATATAAATTGTTCGCGAAATCATCGGAAAGTTATTAAAAATGAACAACCCGATAATTTCGCACTTGGGGAGGGAGGAGTTATGCACTCACCCAAACCCTCAATATTAGGCTAAGCGAGATTATTCCGCTGGCTCAGCGAGACCACCGGAATATTCCCATTATTGTATAAGCACTTTCATTGTTTCATATAAATTCATGTTAAATGTCGCAACACATTGTAACTTGTGTATGAGAAATATTTTTAACTTGATAATTCAATAATGTCATGATCTCCGAATCGATCGGACACAATAAATAGTTTTAATTTAAATTTAGTATTTTATTTTTAAAAATATAAAGTCTCAATTAGAAAGTTTAACTACCTTCATAGAACCAGCTTAACAACAAAGTAGAAGCAAAGTGATGTTAAAATGATTACGTTATCCTTAATACTAGTAGCGATTGTCGATTGTCGGAGAAAGTCGTAGGATTTTATCGCGCGTCTCGCGCTGAGCTGGTCATTAGAGATATTGATATAGCAAAACGCATACTCACCACAGATTTTGCATATTTCTACCCACGCGGACTCAACCAACATCGAGATCCAATAGAACCTCTCCTTAAGAACTTGTCCTTCGTGGACGGCGACACCTGGCGGCGGCACAGCAAAACATTTAAAGTTTGTTTCATCAAAGTCGGTTCTTAAAAAAAATATTATCGCCATTTAAATGAAATCAAGGCAAGGCAAGTATGTAGTAGTCTATACTATATCTACATTCGTAAATAACTCTGTCCGTCTGTCTGTCGTGAACTCGTGACGCAATCACTTGAGGATCTTGGGATAAACATGGGGACTTTATTATTTTTAATATAAAGTCGTGGCGCAGGTGCACAAAGTGTGATTGTAAATGACATGACACGGATGGTAGTGGGTTCAATCACCACTCGAGGAATTTAAATATTTATTCAAATTTATATTTTCATTTTTTGGCTCTGGTGTGGTTCTGGCAATTTTTTTTTTGCTTTTACTTATTTTGTTTGTTCATTTTTATTACTCGGGTATTTTTTTGTATTTTTTTTTATTTTTATTCCCCTTATTTGTCTACTTATTATTCTTTTTGATTTAATTTAATAATTTGGGGTTATATTTTCTTACTACTCCTATCGAAAGTTGAAAATAAATTCATACATATATTTAATAAATATGCGTATAGCTCAAGCGAGTAAGTGTAAAATAAATCGATACCTGCAAATCGTTTGCGTAAATACAACTTCAGACGCAATTGCTGCTTTTGTTTTGTATTATTAGTATTTGTATTGCTTTTGTAAGTTGTTGTTGTGGTGTGTAAGTCTAAAATAGGATTATTGGTAATTTTGGGTAGTTTTGAATTATATTGACCTCAGACCACCGTACTTTGTTTTATTTTTATATTTATTGCTCACTCGGCTGTAGTACATTGGTTCATTGTTAATAACTTTTCACACTGTTACACATAGCGGGGTAGGCAGAGAGAACCCTACGTCTTAACACTCCGTTCCCCCGCATCACCATCTTTTCGAGACATTGCATGTTGAGTGGCCTAACTCAACGCCGCACAGTGACACATTTTCACTATGCCACTGCGCCACGACGGCCTATTAGCGCGTGTTTGTGTATCTTCCTTCGAAATCTATTGGCACGAGATACAAATACTAGACTAGGCTAGAGTAGGCTTCGGAAAGAAATACTAGGCTTTATAGGCGAAGTAGTTTGTAATTAGTTGAATAAAACAACAAGTATAATTTGCCGAATATCTTATCTAAGGCAATTAATAATACATTTGGCGCTCAACGCGGTGTAGCTGTCAATTTTGTTTACGAATTATTTAAATTCGTACATTTGAAAATGAGAATGAGTTATGATTTTTTCAATAGTAAGTACCTACTTACTTGTAAAAACTAATGTACGACATATGATTTAACTACATAGCTGTGAATTCGATTCTCTCTCGGAAATTAAATATTTTTCATTTCGTCTCCGAAATTCGGCGGTAAACGAAGAGAGGAGCATCTTAACACTAGATTTAAGATACTATAATATTCTATTTCCTAAATAAATAATAAATAAGTTCTTTAGAATTATTGTCTCTTTCTGGCTTTACATTTCTCTGCTCTTGTTCCCTGCCTTTGCCCATATTCAAAATAACTAGAAACTAGTGCCCCTTACTTTTGAGAAAATATACTATTCATTCATATATAATTTATTAAAACATAACACATCGATTACTCGTAAAAACAATGTGAACCTTGTTTTCTGGGGTGTTTTCGCTTCGTTATCGAAACGAAATATAACAATAAAACGCAAAGCGCGGCCCTCACGGGCCAGTGTGGTACGGCGCGCGGCCGCGAGCAGACCGCGGTGTATCAGTGAATAGTGAGTGACTCACATTTGTTTATAAGCGTTAATGACCTTCATAGAACCAGCTTAAAGACGGAGTAGAAGCAAAGTGATGCTAAAATGATTACGTTATCCTTGATACTGGTAGCGATTGTTGCCTTTTTTATATATGGAACGAGGAATTACAAATATTGGCAACAAAGAGGAGTCAAACATGATAAACCGGTACCCTTCTTTGGCAATAATTACAGAAATTACTTGAGGCAGAAAAGTGTAACTGAGTTGGCGGTGGAAATGTACTGGAAGTATCCGACAGAGAAAGTCGTAGGATTTTATCGCGCGTCTCGCGCTGAGCTGGTCATTAGAGATATTGATATAGCAAAACGCATACTCACCACAGATTTTGCATATTTCTACCCACGCGGCCTCAACCAACATCGAGATTCAATAGAACCTCTCCTTAAGAACTTGTTTTTCGTGGACGGCGACACCTGGCGGCTCCTGCGGCAGCGCATGACGCCGGCCTTCACCAGCGGCAAGCTCAAGGCGATGTTCCCGCTCATCGTGGAGCGCGCGGAGCGGCTGCAGGCGCGCGCGCTGCAGGGCGCCGCGGGCGGGCGCGAGCTGGACGCGAGGGACCTCATGGCCCGCTACACCACTGACTTCATAGGCGCTTGCGGCTTTGGACTTGATGCAGATTCCTTGAAGGATGAGAATTCCGCGTTTCGTAAACTAGGAGCTACTATATTTAAATTTGGCTTTAAAGAAGTGGTAATCATAACGTTAAAAGAATTATTTCCAAATTTATTCAAAAATTTAAAAACTTTGAGCCGAGTAGAAAACGGTATATTTACATTGGTGGATTCCGTCGTAAAACAGAGAAACTATCAACCTTCGGGTAGAAATGATTTTATTGATCTTTTACTCGAATGTAAACAGAGGGGAAAGATGGTAGGAGAGTCTATCGAGAGGACGAAGCCGGATGGCACGCCGGAAGTCACGACGCTCGAGTTGAATGACGAACTACTTGCGGCACAAGTGTTTGTATTCTTTGCTGCAGGGTTTGAAACGTCATCGTCTGCTACCAGCTACACCCTGCACGAGCTCGCGTACAACGTTGAAATACAGGAAAGGGCTCAACAGGAAATAGACAGAGTGTTGGCCAAGTATGATAACAAACTCAGCTACGATGCTATCAAAGAAATGACTTATCTAGAATGGTGCCTCAAAGAAGGAATGAGGATGTTCCCATCTCTTGGGTTTTTAATAAGGGAATGCGCTCGCAACTATACTTTTGAAGAACTTAACTTGACCATAAACAAAGGCGTGCGAATAGTGATTCCTCTACAGGCAATACAAAATGATCCAAAATATTTTGAAAACCCTTCCGAGTTTCGGCCGGAGCGATTTAGTCCTGAAAATTATAATTCATCAAATAAATACACATATATGCCGTTTGGCGAGGGACCGCGCGCTTGTATAGGTGAGTGGTAGGGACGAACTAAAATACTGGCTCGTATGTACATATAATCTATATGAACAACGACGTGTTCGTGTCCGTGTGTCTATGTAAGTATAGGATGATATATAATGTGACTTATTAAAGTGTTTCATTTTAACGTTTCAATAAGAGACCTTGGCGCAGCGGTACAAGCATGTGACTGTAAACGCGGCGGTTGCGGGTTCGATTCCTTTTCCGTTGAGGTCCACCACCGGCACATAGCAGGGTAGGCAGAGGGTACCTGGGAACCTCATGTTGAGACGTTGTCGTGTGTTGCAGGCGAGCGCCTGGGTCTGATGCAGTCGGTGGCGGGGCTGGCGGCCGTGCTGGCGCGCTTCTCGGTGCGGCCCGCGCGCGCCTCGCGCCGCCGCCCCGTCGTCGACCCCGCGTCCGGCATCGTGCAGGTGGTGCGCGGGGGCCTGCCGCTGACCTTCCTCGAGAGGACGCCCGACGCGCAGTTGCAGTAGTACCTTACTTCCTCGAGAGTAGCACCCTACTTATGTATCATTTATAATACAAAAGTGAAAAATAAAACGATATCTGCAAACTGACTGTCTAAGTGAAACTCCAGGCAACAATATATATTAATTATTGTTGTTGGATTTTTTTGGTGCAATATTATAATAGTATTGAAAGTGAGTATAGTCACTACTTTTTAATAATAAAGTATTTTAAAATCAAATAATTTGTTTTTTTTTATGTATCACAGATTATAATTTGATAGAAGATAGAAGATAAATTAGAGAAATTATCATAAAACATTTTCTTAGCTTGTATGTTTTCCGCATATGAGACACTTCGTTCCCCGCGCACAGTCTAATTTCCCAGACATTGCCTGTTGAGTGATGGTTGTTTCTTTACCAGAGCTAGAATATTAAAATAATTCATTCCTCCGAGTGGTAATCGAACTCACAAACTTCGGGTTTGCAGTCAGACGCCACTGCACCTATATACAAAGAAAATAAATGCGTCCACGGAATACTTGCATTTTCTACAAAAAAAATATATTTTTTAATTTATGTGAATAAAATGTTATATGCAAATAAACTGTACCTAATCCGAATGCACATTACGGACATTATACAAACTGTGTTGCTTAACATTAAAATAAAACAATAGCGTTTCGAATAGGTAGAGTAGAGCTCTACCTACATAGGTATTATAAAACAATTGAAAATGTATATACTGAATATATAATATATGATATATGTGTTATACATTAAATTATGAACATACAAAATAATAATTAAATGTGTTTATAATGACTATGGACACAGTTCGCGATGCTTAAGCTGCCCGGCGTTCCTTGTGCGGTGTCTCTAACAGTAAGCCTAACCGGCTATAAAACTAAAGCTGTCGATATTAGTTTTAACATATTCGTTATTCACTTCATTTATTAATGTTTACCGTTGGCAGTTGTGAAATTATTCTTACAATCAGTGAACCTTGGGGTCACTTGTAACTTGATAGTTGATAGTGTACAACTAGCTTTCTATAAGTGCCTAATATATTTAAAGGTTATCCCCTAACTCCTCACCGTTAAGGAGTTGGGTCTTCTATCTTTATCACCAACTCGGTAATGTCATCAGATGAAGACTACAAAAAATTAAATTAAAATTAAATTAGCTTCACGCTTTATCCCCCACACAGCAGGGTAGGCAGAGGGAACCTAGTGTTAAGACACTCCATTCCCCACTTTCTGCCGAATTTTGGAGGCATTGCGTGTTGAGTGGCAGAACTTAACGCCGCGCTTTGCCTCGACACCAGAGCGAAGAAATGAAAATATAAATTTAAGTAAATATTTCATCTCCTCGAGTGGGGATCGAACCCACAACCAGTCGGTTTTACAGTCACACTTTATACCACTGCGCCACGACTGGCCTCACGAAGACTACAAGAAATAAATAAATTACTATTGTCAAAAATTATATGAAATGTATAGTACGAAGCTATAAAAGTTGCGTTTTCTTAGATTTTCATGGGACTCCGTCACGAAATCCTGACTAAGTGGTACTGAGAACAATGGATAAGTTTATCTTTTTAAATTAAAAACAAATCTTCAAAATCGGTTCATTAATTACAAATTTCAATTATTTATGTAACTTTTACATTTTTGTTGATTTGGTCAAGGTTTACTCATGTTTTAAAGTAAAAATTAAATTATCAAATTCAAAAATTCTAATTCAAATAATTTTATTCAAAATAAGGATGTACCTTCGTCATTTTTTGAACGTCAAATAATTTACCACCAGTTCACTAAAGTTAATGCCTCAGACTTGAGAAGAACCGGCGCAAGAAAAGAGGCGGGACTTATTTTTCTAAAACCAATTTTGTACATTATTATCATTTATAAAAATATAAAAAAATGTATTTTTAGGTATGCTAAAAATACATTAATATATTTTTTTAAAAATACATTAATATAAGATTTTCAAAAATATATTAATTTCTTTAAACTTTTGCCTTAAGGAGTCTTTAGGACCTAAGTTACAGGACAAATATTGGTTGAATACCGGCTGCATTACCCCAAAAGGAAAATCCCATAGGACATAATACTATGAAAGTAGCTGAAGTAAACTTTCGGCTTCAAATATAAAATCTTAATTTTTGATTAAGACAATTCGTTCCCTTATTTCCGCTGAATTCTGTGGGCATTGCGTGTTACGTGGCGGAGCGCCGCTTTGCTCAACGCCGCGCAACACCAGTGCGAAAAAATTTAAATATAATTTAAAAAATATTTCATTTCTTCGAGTGGGTATCTAACCCCCAATAGCTTTTACAGTCACTTACTTGGTCTAGCATTTGTGTGAGTTAATGTGATTAATATAATTTAAGCTCATGTTATAAAGCACGCATATTATACAAAAACTGTCGGAGCACAAAAGTAAATGAAAATTAAAAAAATTAACGACAGTTTTTTAAAAACATGCAACGTAAACAAGATAGTATTCAAAGTATTTACTGTTTAAGTTATCACCTTGTCTTATCTATAAATCTGTAGAACAGTCGTTTCTGTACATTGAAAATATTACACAACACAAAAATTGTGAAAAAGAAACTGAAAGTACGTTTCAGTTTTTATTTCGTTGTAATCGCTTCACTTTATCAAAAGATATAAGTAAGTATATAAGTTTCCACGAAGTTTATATTTGAGATAGTAAAAAATCGATACAAGTAACGCTATCTATTGACAACAAATAGTAGGTACTAACGAATCTTGATAACGCATAAAACATACTTTTGAGATAAGCATTAATTTCGTCGGGAAGAATATTAATAATTTTAATAGTTTAGCACAACATCATGTTGTTAAAGCGGACGAAGCCGCTGGCGGGCCGCTAGTCTCCATCTCCATATATAATAAAAGGATAGAAAAGTCAATTCTGTACATGAGACATATTAAAAAATAAAAATTTGGTCGTTTAATATGTCGGTTATAGAACTTAAAAAAACCACTCAGCAGAATTCTTGTCTGTTTATTTGTTCGTCAATCCCGCAAAACTACCGGACAGAAATTGATGAATTGATTACACGGTTTACCGTGCAAGAATTAAGGCTAATGATTTGCTAATGCCTAGGGTCTCAAAGTGCATTTTTTTTGGTTTCATCCCGAATGTCATGATAGTTTTTTTTTTAATAAAAACCGAAAAATTCTAATGACTTAAAATACCGATACTTACTGAATGGCAGTTAATGAATTTTGGCATGGTAATAGTTCAAAGCCTAAAGCAATTTATAGTATAGTTATAATCATAGAGATATACAGAAATTTTAGTAGAAAAAATAAAATAATTATATTTTTTAATGAAAAAAATCGACTTGTTCAATTTCCACCGGATCTCATACTCTGAACTTAATCAAACTTACACCAAACTACTCTTTATATTGGTTGAGTTGCTATTGAGTTATTAGTCCATTTGTCGCACACATACCAAATGCAAATTTGAGGTTTATGTGATGTCCTCATAGATACATTCTCATTACTAGAAATGAACTAAACTAAAAAAGGGCTACTCGGGACGCATTAGCTTTCAAATATAAATAGAACCATCAAAATCGGTTCACTCAGTCAAAAGTTCTGGGGTAACAAGTATAAAAAATACAGCCGTATTGATAAGCTCCTCGTTTAACAGATGTCGGTTAATAAAAATGTGACACAATGAAATTACGATTATTTTATTTAACCACAATTTAAAAGAAGGAAGTAAATTGAGGCCAGTCATCGCGCAGGGTCACAAATTGTGACTGTAAGCTGGGTGTGGGTTCGATTTCCACTCGAGGAAATAAAATATTTGTTTAAATTCATATTTCCATTTCTTCGCTTTAGTGTCGAGGCCAAAGGCGGCGTTGATTTCCGCTACTTGTACGCAATGTCTACAGAATTCCACGGAAAGTAGGGAACGGAGTGTCTTAACGCGAGGTCCCCTCTTCCTAATCTGCTGCGCGAGGGATACGGATTGGGAAGTAAATTCTGATTGTGAGTTCATAGTTTATAAAAGTATATATTGTGTTTAGATGAGAGGAGGACGAGGCGATTTCAATACATTTTAATCATTGGCACGTACGTTAGGTACATTCATTTACAGTAGATATATTTCACAAAAGAACTTAATCAAGACTGTATAGAAAAAATACATGAAATAATCGTGTTAAAGAAGTACCAAATATATTTTATCAATTAAACTTAATGCAATTCAAAACAAATGAATTGTATGTAACTTTATTAATTAAAACGTTTTAAGTATGAAAAAAAGAAAAAATGCAATATAATTGCGTTTTTCCTTTACTTTCCAATGATTTATATCGCTCTATCATAGACGTAAATGCGGGAAAGAGCTGCGTGCCATCTTAGTACAGAGTAACCTCTAAAAAATATATTTACGTATTATATAGTTAAAGAAATAGTTATATAGTTAAAGAATAAAAAGAATGTGTGATTCCTCTACAGAATATGTTACTCTACATTGCCGCCCCCCTACAGTGTACAAACCTCTCAAAGGGACACCGCCGCATGCGCCTCATTCCGAATCGACTCGTAGGTATTGGCGGCAAAGTTCAAGGTTGATTAACCTTTCGTAGTATTTTTGTAGTAGTATGTGTTTACGTTAGTGATATCTATACGTAACTGCGTCACGCGAGATACAGGTACATGGATAAACATCATTGGGGTAACTTGATTAATTTCCACTTAAAATACTCTATATACTTACTGTTCCCGTAAAAGGAGCGCTGACGCTACCATCACGTATAAATATTAAGTCGTCGCGGCGCAGTCGCACAATCTGTGACTGTAACGTGATTGATGTACTTAAAGGATTGAATTGTAATTTAATAATATTTTTGTTTCGCACATCAGTCACATATCATGCGCAGTATCTTATCACTAGGTTTCCTCTGTCCCCTGCAATATGGTTTTACGATTAAAATAAAAGTAATACTAAATATTTAAAGGAAGTTGAAGGGTTAAGCCGTTTCTGAGATTACCGTGAACAAACGTACAGTCAGACAAACTGGGATTCTTATGGGAGGTACGAAAATGCGACCAAGATTTTAATCATTTTCACATTACAAATCTTAAGTGCGTTACAAACTTACACTGTAGCTAAGTATATTCTAACACGAACATAATTCAGTGTGTTAAGTAAATAATTCTGTGGTTTAAGCGGGCGAAGCCGCGAGCGGCGCTGGTCTAAAATAAATCTCTATTTGTTCCAAATTAAAGTTCTATGAACACTTAATGAACGATACAACTTCGCACTTTTTCACGACATTCATTTCGACGATTTCCTAAAATCACTACCATATTATTTTTAAGACTAAAAATTCTAACGACAAAATCGTCAAGATGGAAACTGTTACTAATATTGTCAAGTTGTCAACCAATTTGGTAACAAATGCTGCGAACAATATATTTTATAGAGTTCACAACCGCTCAGTAGTTTTTATCTTCTGTCGCATATCTTGTAAAGTACTTGATATTTGCTGTATAATTACTGTTCTTGTTTCCTTTGTTCCTTGTGTAAATAATATAGAGATACATGTGTGTGGAGAAAATTATATCATTTATTGTGTAAGATGTTAATGGTAAAGCGCAGGCTTTTTAAAGCATGGAAACAAACTATTGTAAAATTCATGATTATATTTATTAAGCAAATTCTGTATGATATCTAGATTCCTTGTTTTCTCAAGAACCATCTCATATAAGATAATGGATAACATTATTCACAAATTAACTTACTACTGTCAGCAGCATTGCTAACATCTAAACTTGGCATTTTTATTTCAATTTTAAATATTTTTGAATTTTTTTTTTTCTGGTCTCAAAACAAAAAATATTTTTTATCTATATGTATCTTTTTTTTCATTATTGTAGTAATTGTAATGTTTCAAATTGTGAAATATCAGCAAGTAAAGAGCATAGCAAGTGTAGACAGTGTGTCACTCGGTTCTCTCTGAATACTTTGAAATGGGTCTTGAAAATAATTGACTTGAAAATCATAAAAAACATAAGGAATTAAAAAGAAAGCACTGAGCAAGGAAAAACTACTTAAATTCAAGCAATTCAGATTTCATGTCCTACAGTCCTTTATTATGAGATAATTTAATTATATGTTTAGTTAAGTTTTGCAATTTTACAACTATGTTTGGATATCATTTCTGTTCACATAAACGTCGTGTTTTAATTCTTAGAAAATATAACATTATTAATAAGTAAAATGTTATGTCACAAAATGAAGGATCGCTTCTCGTTCCCTGCCCCAGCCTCAGCCGGAGAGGTCGCCGTGGTCGAAGAGGTCCTGGTCGTAGAGCGCGGCGCGCACGGTGCGGCCCCCGAAGTAGCGGCCGTGCAGCGCGCGCGCCGCCGCCGCCGCCTCCTCCGCCTCCGCGAACTGCACGAACACCTTCACGCTGGCCTGCGCCGGGTCGTCCTCCTCGCTCTGGCGCTCGTTGTAGATCACGAGGCGCTCCACGCGACCCCACTTGCCGCACTCCTCCTGGATCTCGTGGTGCAGCGCCTCGTCCACCTCCTCGGCCGACACCATGTTGCGCAGCAGCAGCGTGCGCGAGGCGCGGCGCCGCATGAGGCGCTGCATGACGAGGTGGCGCGCGGACTGGCCCGAGATGGACAGCGACTCCTGCTGCTGCAGCGTGTCGGGCGAGCTGTCCAGCAGCTTGCGCTGCAGCGCGGCGTCGGGCGCGGCGGGCGCGGGCGCGGGCGGCGCCGGGATGACCACGCCGGGCGGCGGGATGGCGGGCACGGGCAGCGCGGCCGCCAGCGGCACGCCCAGCGCGCTCAGCTTGGACAGGCCCAGCGCCACGGCGTTGGTGGCCACGGCGTCCATGGCCTGGATCTTGGCGGTGGCGGCGGCGGCGGCCACGGCGGCGGCGGTGGGCATGGCGGAGGCCTGCGGCGGGCCCGCCAGCGCGTTGGGCGGCGTGATGGCGCGGCCCACGCGCAGGTACTGGCCGCCGAGGTCGAAGAGGTTCATGGACGCGATGGCCTCCAGCGCGGCCGGCAGCGTGGCGTACTCGATGAACCCGTAGCCCTTGTGCTTGTGCGCCGACGCGCCGTACGCCAGCTTGCAGTACGTGATGGGCCCGAACGCTTCGAACACGCTGCGAACACGTTGTTACTCACGGTCAATGATAAATATATGTTAAACACTCAGGGTCATTGTAATATTAATTGTTGTTGTTGACCAGTCAGATGATGAGACACAAAGTGACTGTAAACGGTTGTCTGTTCGATCGCCACTCGAGAAAATGAAATATTTACTTAAATTTATATTTCCATTTTTTCGCTCTAGTGGCGAAACAAAAAAAATTATGGACTCACTTCTTAATGTCATCTTCGGTCAGCTCGGGGTGAATGGAGGCGACGTAGATGCGGTTGTACTGCTTGGCCTCCTCCTGTATCTCGTCGATGACGGCCTGCGCCTGCGGCATGTTGGACGGACGACCCACCACCTTGATGTTCCTGTGGGACGGCACCACACTTGCTCATATATACTTTCTTATATGCAGGGTGGCCCATAAGTCCTACGCACGTAAGCGGTGTAGAGGAAGCGTCGGCAGTAACGTCGGTTTCTGGTAATTTAGTCGCGATGGAGCAATTCACAGCACCGGACCTTGCGTATTGTGTGTGCGAATTTTATCAAAACAACAATTCGGTAACTGTTGCGCGTCGTAACTTTCGAAAACACAAAAGTTTACACAACTTGGACGACACACAAAATCTTCTAACGATTAAGAACTGGGTTGTTGAGACCGCGCGTTGAGAACGCGGTGAGTTCGCCCACGTACGGAACAAAACATCGACACAGTGACACAATCTAATCGTGAAAACCCTACATAGTGAACTATTACATATGAACATTACAACTAGCTACATTACTATGGATTTTGAACAAGGATTTACTCATGCACCCTTAGAAAATTCAGTTAGTGCGAGAATTAAAAGATACTGACGCTAATCAGAGAGAAAATTATGTTAGTGCTAGTGTTGAATTGGTTTACTTCGTTCATTAACATAATGTTCTCTGATGTGGCTCACTTCCATCTTAACGGGCATGTTTGTAAACAAAAACCGCTACTGAAGTCACCTAATCAATCCTATAGACCTAAAGTAACAGTTTGGGCCGCTGTCAGTCCACAATGGCCTCGTAGGGCCTTACTTCTTTGAGGACGGCAGAAGAAGTGCAGTTACTGATACTTTGGGGCGATATGGTGGTTTTTATTGAAGAGTTTTCAACACCACAATTGCAAAAATTTTCAGGCTTTAATGCCCGGACGTGGTTTCAACAGGATGGAGCAACTTCCCACACTTCTAACACTGCTATGCCCGTCATCCGTCAGCTTTTCCCTAGCAAAGTGATCTCTAAGAGAGACATTTCCTGGCTACTACGTGGTCCATAACTGACTCCGATGGATTTCTTTGTGGGATCTTAAGGCTAAATTTTACAACACTAATCCGCGGTCAATTTATGCCGTTGAAGAAAACATCTGCAGAGGACTGATAAACATTTTTTTTTTTCATTTCAGAAGTGTCGTGCCGCGCAATCATCGACCATTTAAGGCGTCGTTTGCAAGAGTGCCATGATCGTAACATAGCATCGTACATTTAGAAGACGTTATTTAAGACGTTAATTTTCGTTTTTCAACCTGTATTTGTAAATAAAAATATAGTTAATAATGTAATTCGTTTTAATATATAGTTATTATTTTTCATATCTAAGGACTTATGGACCACCCTGTATTTAAACCGATAAAATAAACCTCTTGTACAATATTTTATTTTATGTCTTATATTATACCATAATTACTATTAGTATCTACGACACTTTACAAGACCAACTGGTGTCACAAAAGAGGATCATGTAAGATTTGAATATACCATTTTATCAATGAGTACAATTACCTTCCGCCGAGCATGACACCGTTCATCTGCTCGAGGCTGAGCTGCGCGGCCTCGGGGATCTCGTACTCCACGAAGGCGAAACCCTTGTGTTTCTGCGTGACGGGGTCCCACGACATGTTGATGGACTTGATGGGCCCGAATGGCAGGAACGCTTGCCGGATCGTGTCCTCCTTCAGTTCGAACGAGATCGAACCCACGTACACTCTACGGACATACACACAAACATACACGAGCCTCAGACACACGGACATCGAGGGACACCAACGCTGCTGGTGAGGACTCAGATCTTTTCAGCAAATAAATCAAAGACTCGACCAGCCGAGGCGGGAATCTCAAGATATCGCTCTCATCATATAAATAAATTTGACAAATTATGGAATTTTTTCTCCGTCGTGGCACGGAAGCACAGCGTGTGGATAAACGTCTCGGTTATGGATTCGATTCAAATTCAGGAAAAATATATTTTTTTTTTGCATTTTCTCGTTCTGATAATGAGACAAAAGAGCAGCGTTTATACACGCCACTCAACACGCAAGATCTTTTTCAAGAAAAAAATTCTCAAGAATAATTTTCTCAAGAAAATTAGGAGATGCGGGAGCGGAATGTCTTTATACATGGTGACTTTAGAGCACATGCTACACGTGGAATACAGCGCAAGCGTACCTGCACATGAGCGCGAGCGCCTGCTGGCGCTGCACCTGCGTGCGCTGCGTGGCCATCTGCTGCTGCTGGTGCGCCAGCGTCTGCTTCATCAGCACCATCTTGATACTCTGCTCCATGGCGTACTTCTTGGCGCGCGCCACCGCCTCCGCCTGCTCCGACGACAGCCGCGGCAGCGTGCCGCCCAGGATGGCCGGCAGCGTCGAGCACTTGCCCCCCGGCCCTGTTCGTGCGCACGGACCTTCGTCACTAAGAGTGCCCGCGTGTGTGCGGAGTGTGTGCTGTGTGTGTTGTGTGTGCCGTGTGTGTCCGTGTGTGCACTCACCCGTGTACACGTCGCCCACCTGCTGCAGGTCGTAGACGGGCGCGGCGAGGAAGGCCCCTGCAACAGAGCGGGGGTGAGCGGGGGGGCGCGCGCGACCCGCGGGGGACGCACGCACTCGCACACGCACTCTGGCCGCGGCTCACTCAATTATATTCCTCGATAGATCTATAGCGCTACTTAATTTCATACTTCCCTCGTGCAACAGTCCGCTGCCATGATTCTCACATTCACACTTTTTATAGTTTAGGTTTAAAAAACCAAAAACTTACAAGAATTGGTTACTTATTACTGCAATACAAAAAAGATAACGACTATTCATTCTCTTTCTAAATGAAAAGTGGTATTTTCCAAAAAAACACGAAAATACTATCTGACACGACACATTGAGCCGCAGCAACGCAAACAGACGGTCACCGGGCACATGAGGACAGCATGATATAATGAAGTAAGTACATTGTGCGACCGTCGGAGGCAGCTCGGGCGCAGCGCCGGGCGGCGAGCGCGGCCGCCTACGCGCTTAGCAATAACCTAACTTATATCTAGCCTGAAACAGAAAGCAGAACTGATCACTGAGGGGTGAGACTCCGAGGACTAGCAGCAGCTCGCCGGGCCCGCGCCGCACCGCCGCTGCGCCGCGCCGCGCCTGCAACAGCGAGCACAGCCGGGGCGTTAGATGCTGCACTGACCTCGCGCCGCCCGCGCGCCCTACTTACCGCCCACCGCGCCCACTCCCGCGCCCACCAGCGCGCCCGCTCCCACGCCCGCGCCCACTCCCACGCCCAGCGCCAAGCCCGGCACCACGCTCGGGACCACGCCCGGGACCACGCCTGGCACCACGCCCGGCACCACGCCCGCCAGCGACATCGCTGCCTCGCCGCCCTGTAACTACACTCCGACACGTTAACAGAAGCAGCAAAACGCACTTTTGTATATGGGCGTAATTTATAACGGATAGGTACCTAAAAGTGTGTGCCAGGAATGTGTCGTTTGAGTGAAGTTATGATCTGGACCATATTGGCAGATGCACTGCCAATATGGTCCAGATCAAAACTTCAATAAGGAAGATTCCAATTTCGGCAAACTAGCAAATGTAACGTTAGTTTTACTTTTATGTAAATTAGTTATAAAGGTATCGGCCAAAGCAACCAGACCATTGTTATGTCATAAAACCTACACCAGTACTGAGGGAATATAAAATTTGAATGGTGTTAAGCAAATATTAGGTAAATAAGGTGTATAAACTAGTATCTACATTATAGTAAATTACAATTTAACGAAATTTAGGTGCTATTTAACATGAAAAAATTTGAGCTTTATGAAGATTTTTTTTTATGTTTTCTTGATAATAATATTAGAAATGACCCCTTTGCCAAATACCTCTAAACCGTAATAAATGACAAGCACCTACTTATATAATATTGTGAAGTTACAAGCAGAAGGATTATTTTATATTTATATTATTGATTTTACAACATTGTGAAGGTCTGTTGCTTGTTTCTTGTTTTATCAACATCTAACATTCTTGGCAACAACTATAGCCAATATGCTAAACTATCTCTTTATAGTCATCCAAATAAAGCAGTAGTCACGAAATTGGCATCACGCCCCAATGTTCATCTGAGAGTGCAACACTGACAAATATGAGGTGCTTACCTAAACAATATACTAAAATGGTATTGAAATGAGATGACTACTATACCATTTAAATATTTTTATTATTTAAAAAAAATGCTATGTGCAGCGATGCATTTAGTGATTTCTACAATTTAAAGTGTAAGGTAAGACAAGAATCTAAGTTGTCTAAAAAATAAGTACCGTAGGTTTTGCATATTTTGCATACATCTTTTGGAACATAAAGCAAAAATTATGATAATATACCTCATAGTACACCAAAGCAATATTACTTCTAATGTGCATACATAAGTATATACACAAATGTTTTTTATTATTTACATGAAATCATTTTTGTATTAATTCTTATCAATATATTAATTTAGAAAGTAACATTAGCTATTTATTTAAGGACTTTTATGTTTTTGTTAGTTAAGTAATTAAATAATCAACTTTGATATCATTTTTAAATAATATAATACATTTAGATAAATATGCATATCATAAAAGGCATACAATAAATGTTTAAACACAAAAGAATAATTAAAAAGCCATGCTGTGAAAAGAGCAATGTAAAAATATGGCTAAATAGCTGTAATTTGCCGGCTTTGCTGGGGTGGTAAATATAGAAAACATAGTTTATAACATGTACAGGCTCAAGAAAATATGACAATTAAGGTAAATAAATATAATTCTCACAAATAAACATAGATTATGAGTGTCTATAATAAAATTTATTAATAAATGTAAATATACAACTAAAAATTTTTAATAAAGTCCATAATTCACTTAATCTTTGTCATTAAAATTCATTTAATCTTTGATCAACAGCATTTATATCATAAAAACAAAAGGGCAAATGTTGAGTTTTGTTGCCGGCTTGGCAGAACCACATCTGAGTCTTTGGTATTTGCTAAATCAAAATTACTTTGCTGAATGCCATATAAAAGAACTGCCACAATGTAAATATGTAGTCATTAACAATAAAATAAAAAAATATATTTAAAAAAATCTTGTTAAATATAGGTTAAAGCAGAAAAAATAAAGTAAAATTAAAAAATGATGTGATAAAAAAATCACATATTTTTTTTATTTTGATTTGTTTTTCCTTTAGTTTATGTCATCAATACATTTAAAAAAAACTGCATTATTTGTATAAACATAGCAAGTGTCATGTTTATACATAAAATATTAGATTGCAAATAACATTGTAAGTTAGAATATATTCTAATTTTTCATTTAATTTACTGTAATCGGTCGATCAGAAGAAAGTTGTAGAATATAAAATAAGTAACTAATACTCACCAACTCCATGTGTCTATAAACGATTAATATACGTGTTATATGCGACTAAATAGTAGAGATGTAGGACAATCAATTATCATAAATTAAAAATGCCAAAATAATGATTTCACAGAATGACTTAAAACACCAGCTTACAACCATAGACCAGGCCAGGCTCTACAATCTTAGTCACAGAACACATATACCCAAAGAGCTTAGTACAACGAAGCTGGAAACTTTTGACGTATAATATTATTAAATTAAGAAGTATCTAGAACTTCGAGGCTTTAGACCATTATAGATAACTTTTTATTTTGTAGCATTATATTTGCATTAGTTGAGACTCAGAATTCTAGAGGTCGCTTTAGAATTGATTATTTCAATTAACGTCAACAGATGTCACTGCAAATTGAATACGAAAAATAATAATAATAATTTAATTTATTAATTTTGTATATTTATAATGATTAATATAAAATTATTTTTACCACAAATAACTTCTTGTATACCTCATTAATTAATTATATATTTTTCGCAATGCTTTCTTCACTATCTGTGGTACTCTGAATAACTCTCTGCTCTATGGTACTCTATAGTCTATTTATCTAATAATTATAAAATTTAAATTTAAAAATATCTGTTGATGCTAGTGTTGTCGTCGATTTCGGTATTCAAATAGGGCTTTGTAATAGTTTATTAGTTTATATGTACGATTTTCGAGTTCGAGTACGAGTACGAGTTGAGTTCAAGGTCCGCGGGTAAATTAATTATACTATTACTGTTACAACTTTGTTTGTTGTTGAGTTTGGACTCGTTACTTGTGTTGTGTGATATTGTGTGTTTCGGAAAGATTTTTTAGGACACATAATGTCTTCAGGCAAACATTGCATAAGGAAAACCCTGGCTACAATGGTATCAGACTGATTCCAAAATTAACGGAACGCCATGTGAACCCTGACAAAATTAACAGAATGCAAAAAATGCAATGCAAACTTAACCTTTAAGTTAGCCGCTCAAATTTTTAGCCGTACAGTGGCTTCAAACGTTGCAGGTAACTATTACTAGTGATTTAATAATTGTCTTAATTTTTAATATAATGTAAATTGTTTGTTAATTTCATTTAACTATAATTATATAATTAAAAACTATAACAGCTTTGAACATCTGTACCTCCGTACACAGCATGGAGGTAAAGGTTCATTCCCCACTTCCCATTGAATTCAATAATTCATTTTTACTATTGAATTTAAGATTGATAGTTAAATTCCTCAAGATTATTTGGTTAAAAAGTTGTTATACCATTTTTTTTATAATGAAGTTATATAATATTCTATGCTAAATTAAAATAAAAAAATATATATTAAGAACATATAATTTGTGAGCCAACACATAATGACAGAATTAAAAATCCAATATGAAATACCATAGTTTATCCCATTCTTAATAATGTGAAGTTTAAACTTTAAATTATTAACATTTTATTGACAACATTTTCAGATAAAGGAATTCTACCTGCAGAATGTAAACAAACGGCTGACCTTATTTTTTTTTTTGGACAATATTTTTGACTCCATAAATGACAGCAAAACGGAAAATTTTAATGTGAAACCATTGCTTGGTCCAGCCACACCCAAGTCTGTGCACAATAAAATATGGACAAAGGCAAAATTTATATTTAATTCAATGAAATTTCAAGCAGTGGAAAAGTAGAATCTGTTCTCACTGTGTCAAATTGGGTGTGGACCCTGAATGGAATTCAAACATTATAAAAAAATTAAGGGTTGAGTACAACAATAACTTAGTGTGGTTGCGACACCTAAATCAAGATCCCCTTGATAATTTTTTAGTGCAGTAAGAAGTCAGAGGTGTCGCAACAACAACCCTACTTGTGATCAGTTTGAGTCAACATTTGTAACACTTTTAATAAATAATTTAAACAGTGTCCACATCCTAGGAGAACAGTTTTCTTCTAACCATTGCCAATCATTACATGATCTCATCATCAATGACAATAGAAAAACTATGTCTATGTTCTGCCACTCAACACACAATGCCTCCAAAATTCGGCAGAAAGTGGGGAACGGAGTGTCTTAACTTTAGGTTCCCTCTGTCTACCCTGCTGTGTGCTGGATATAGTGTGAAGCTAATTTAATTTATTTTTTTTATTATCTTTGTATTCAATGTGTTTTACATAAAAATAAATTATTTGATTATATAATTTATATTGTGATTTGTTGCTTGATGTATAACTATTGTAAAAATATCAATAGGATATTAGCTGGGAGAGAGCAAATTGATGATGATAGTGATAAATTCCAAACAAATGCAAAGAAATTCAATAAATGTTTTAAAAGACATCTAGTCTGATTTAAGACATATATACTCTAATGTTATTTGATGATGACAAAAATATAATTTCAATAATATATACTTCAACAAAATGCAATTTATTATGCATATATGGTATTTAATATTTTTTTAAATGGCCAATGTCTCGGAAACGGTACAATTTCAGTGCATACTATATGGGGTTAAAATAATTGAAAACTGCCTACTCTACTACCTGTATCAGGTTGTCTTTGTATCTAATAATGATGCTGTATATATATTTCATCGTAAATCTCCATATCTCCATATCTCCATATATAATAAAAGGATAGAAAAGTCAATTCTGTACATGAAAGATATAAAAAAAATAAAAATTAGGTCGGTTAATATGTCGATTATAGAACCTAAAAAACCACTCAGCAGAATTCTTGTCTGTCTGTCTGTCTGTCTGTCTGTCTGTCGGTTTGTTTGTGCGTCAATCACGCAAAAACTACCTGACAGAAATTGATGAATTTTTGCATGGTGTTAGCCTAGGGCCTCAAGGTACATTTTTTTTGGGTTTCATTCCGAATTTCATGATAGTTTTCTTTAAAAAAAATAAAAACTGAAAAATATAAATTACCTAAAATACCGATAACTACTGTATGAAATTAAATTAATTTTGGCATGGTAATAGTTCAAAGCCTAATGTCACTTATAGGATTGTTTTTATCATGGACTATAAAGATTTTTTTGTAGAAAAAATTACATAATTATATTTTTTAATAAAAAAAATCGACTTCTTCAATTTCAACCGGATTTCACACTCTGAACTTAACTAAACTTTCACCAAACTACCCCTTATATGTACCCTTTCTAATAAAAAAAGAATCATTAAAATTGGTTGAATTGATATTGACTTATACGTTCATTTGTCGAGCATATACTTAATGTAAATTTGAGATTTATATGATTTTCTCATAGATACCATTGTTGGATATAAACTAAATTAAAATAAGACTACACGGGAGTCATTAGCTTTCAAATAAAAAAAGAATCATTAAAATCGGTTCATACAATCAAAAGTTCTAAGGTAACAAGGCTAAAAAATACAGCCCAATTGATGACCCCTTTTAAGAAGTCGGTTAATAGTAATCTAACATAATTAAATTACGACTATTTCATTTAACCACATTTTAAAAGAATAAAGTAAATTGAGGCCGTACGTTGCACAGGGGCACAAAGTGTAACTGTTGTGGGTTCGATGACCACGCAAGGAAACGAAATATTTATTTAAATTTATATTTCCATTTCATCGCTCTGGTGTCGAGGTAAAGTACGGCGTTGAGTTTCACTACTCAGCACGCAATGCCTACAGAATTCCGAGAAAAGTAGGGAACAAAGTGTTGTTGTTAACACTAGAGGTCCTATGCCTACCCTGCTGTGTGCGGGATACAGCGTGAAGCTAAAAAAAGAAGTATAATCAATATTTGTTCAGTCTACCATAATTATTATTTCAAACGTCAACGTTTGTGATATTAACAAACATAATAAAGTAGGTATATTTTACGGGATTAGCTCATATGGCGATGTGTAGAATAAAAAGTAAGTATATGTATTTGGAAAGTAAATTCTGATTGTGAGTTCATAGTTTATAAAAGTTTATATTGTGTTTAGATGGATCACGTGGTGATGTCAATACGTTTTAATGTCATCTTATGTTATCTGTTAAAATAGCGTGAAGCTGATTAAACTTAGTGTTATATTCAAAAGAAATTAATTGTATGTAATACATAATATGTAATTTATTAATACGTTTCAAGTATGAAAAAAAGAAAAAGTGCAATATAGTTGCATTTGTGTTTCCTTCCTATATTTTAAATTTCTATTATTTATATCGATATATCAGGAACGTAAATGCGGGAACAGAGTTGCATGCCATTTTAGTACAGAGTAACCTCTAAAAAATGTATTTACTAAACTGAATAAAAAGAATATGTGATTCCTCTATACAATATATTATTCTATATTATACATAAAACAGGTTAAAACAGTGCATATGAAGGTCCTCCTGTAGTATAACTATTTTCAATTACTATCAAAACTACATTGTCGATACTAATGTGGTATTACAATACATTTCGAATATTTTTCCGCCATTATGATGACATAGACAATTTTTTTAATTTGAAAAAATAATATATTAACTACAAGAACGTTGGTAGTTTTTCAAAAGGTATAAGAATAAAAAATTGCCTAAACTATGCTTCTTCGCAAGTGATTGTAATAACTATTGGTATCTATTTTCCAAAAAATCATTATAAATATTAAATATGCTCAATTATACAGAGTTTTTTTGTTAGGACCACTTTAAATGAAACCACAGTTTAACTACTCTATAAAAGCCTATTACATATTAAATTAAAAACCCGAAAATAAAAAAGTTATTTTTTCAAACAAAATAAATAATAAAATTATCGTTGTAAAATTAAAATACAATTTGTCAAGAACGACGCACGCACACATAAACCTATCGAAGGGAAACCGCCGCATACGCCTCATTGCGAAATCGAGTCGTAGGTTTTGGCGGCAAAGTTTAAAGTTCTAAACATTTTAGTACTATTTTTGTAGTAGTATGTGTTTACATTCTTGGTACCTATGCGTAACCGCGTCATACGAAATATAGATATGAATAAACATCGTGAAATGAAAAAAAAACCTACGTCTTCACTGTTGTTGTATCTTGCTTAAATTCTTTAGGTACGGGTTTAAACTATTTTACCCTATATGCCCAATTGTAACTGTAACGCGACGTTGTGGGTCCGATCCACACATGCAGGATTGAATTATAATTTAATAATATTTTCATTTCGCACATCAGTCACACATTATACCCAATATCTTACACTAAGTTGCCCTACTAAGGGCGGGATAAAGCGTGGATCTGGTTTTAACTTTATGTGAACCGATTAAAATAAAGTCCAATCCAGTTGAGGCCAGTCGTGGCGCAGCGGCACAAAGTGTGACTGTAAAACCGACTGGTTCTCTGAGTTCGATCCCCACACGAGGAGATGAAATATTTACTTAAATTTATATTTCCATTTCTTCGCTCTGGGGTCGAGGTTAAGCACGGCGTTGCGTTCTGACACTCAACACGCAATGCGTCCAGAATTCGGTAGAAAGTGGGGAACGGAGTGTCTTAATACTAGGTTCCTCCCTCTGACTAACATGAAGCTGCTTAAAATAAAACTAATACTTAATATTTAAGGGCAGTTTGCCAGAATACAAACAAAAAAAGTATTTAAATCGGTTAAGCCGTTTCTGAGATTATCGTGAAGAAACGCACATATAGTAAGTATCGATAAGTTGTGTTTTTATTTCAAATATTCAATTGAAGATTCTTATGGGCGGTACGAAAATGCGACCTAAAGTTTTAACAACTTTCTCATAAAAAATCTTCATTACATTGCAAACATACATTATAAGTATATCAAAACACGAACATAATTCAGTGTGTTAAGGAAATAATTCTGTGGTTTAAGCGGGCGAAGCCGCGAGCGGGTCGCTAGTATTTATAATAATTTTATTGAATAAATTGTAAAAAAATTTTCAATTTGCCTACGAATAATATTATATAACCCTAAAATCTATTGTATAAATGTGTGATTCAATAAATCAATAAATTGTAGATGCATTTTATTTTCGTATACCTTTTCTACATCCACATAATATGTGCAACAAAATATATACGTATATATATTTATACGACGGTATATATAGTAGTATACACATATATATACATATATGTATATAACTGTTTTGTATAGTCATGTTACCACTTTTGATGCCGAAGTCTATTATAGTATGTACTCTGTGGACCAGGCTCTGCAATCTTAGTACAACGAGACTGGAAACTTTTGACGTATAATATTATTAAATTCAGAAGTGTATGGATTATGGAGAGTTTAGACCATTATAGATATTTTTTTATTTTGTAGCATTATATTTACATAAGTTCGCCAATTGACGGTTAGAGGTCGCTTTGGAATTAAATATTTCAATTAACGTCAATAGATGTCGCCACAAATTGAACATGAGCAGATTTATTAAATTTTTTTATTAACTTTACATATTGATAATAGTTAATTTAAAATATATATTTTTACCACAAATAAATTAATATTAGTCTCGTAAAGTAATCAATTCTTCACTATCTGTGCTAGTTTACTCCGAATGACTGTACTCTATGGTACTCTATAGTCTATTTTTTATATGGTAAATTCAAATTCAAAATATCTATTGATGCTGTTGTTATACTTGTTGGTATCAAATTATCAATTCAATTACGGTATTTTTGTAATAGTTAATGCATTTTTCCGTTGAATTGTGCTTATAATGTCTTTAGACAAACAATGTTCGTTTGTGCAAGGAGAGTCGAGGTATTGTTGATTCTAATAATAAATACGTATATGGTGTATAATTGTACATGATTATTCATATAGTTAAAAATATAAATACAAAAAGCAAAACACGTAATATATGTTCTGTGGCTTTTCTGCCTTAGTTATCTCAAATTATTATATGTAACAAAAATTTTGATTATTATAATATATATTAAGTAAGAAAATAATAAATTGATAAGCAAATAACTCTATTTTCTATTTGTACTACGTGCTTGTATCGGACGTAGAATTTTCTACGTTTAGTATTTTCAAGGTCGAAACAAGCACGTAGTAGCAGTAATTTTTTACATTTACTATTTATATCTTTTATTTAATAATAATTACTCTATGTGTGGCTATTATTTGAATTTATTTTGCAGTTGCGATGGAAGTTCCTATGCTTACCTCAATGTTTGAACAAAAAAAAACCTGATGATAAACAATTATAAAATAAGAAATCAAATACAGAGTAACTTTGAGTTTACTGTAAAATATATATTAGAGCAATAAGTAAAACAATAGATTTTATGCAGGACATATACATACTTTGTATAAAATCAATTCTTTGTAAAAAAAAACATTCAATACATTAATACATTAATTTCAGATCTTCAAATATAATATAGACAAGAGAAAAGGTTATTCTCCAAATATTTCCAGTTATGTTATGGAAAGTCAAGAAAAAGTAAGTATAAAATCATATTAAATATGAAGAATATTTCTTAAAGAACATTACATTAATAGGAATAACTTATGTACTATATATTTTTACACAGACAATTGTAAAGTAAGCTGTAAAGTATTCCTCCTTAAATATTGATAAAATTAACAAATATTTTAAAGATTTTTCAGTTTTCTGTTATACAGTTGACAATACCTTGTTATATCTAATGTAGTTAAAATAATTTTGCTGGCATTTTGTTGTTCCAGAGCAAATTGTTCATAATTTTTTAAAGTCAATTAATTTACTTGTTCATAATATGTTTTAATTAATCACTAGTTTACAAATATTACTAGCAATTAAATCTAAATAAAGCTTATCTTTACGTTTAATCTATAGATCTAATAATTAAATGTTAATTAAGCCTTATTATTATTTTTAGTTGAGTTGCTCATTAAATAACAAGGATGTGAAAATATATACAAGAAAGATGGAAAAGGGACATTGCTTTACAGTAAAAGAAAATAAAAGAAAAAATAGCTTTTTTGTCCATTTTTAAACATAGTTCAAAGGTCTACAATTTTTTTTTATTAATATTTATTTAATTTAATTCATAAAAGCTTAAATCTGGATTCAATAAAAATATTTTTTCTCTAATTAAAGAAAACATTGGATAGTATAAAAATATTATGATAAATTATGTGTATTACTTTTTGATGGAGTTTCTTTGAAAGTCAGTGTAGCTCTCTTGATAGAGAGAAAAGATAAAAATATTGACTGTATAATTCGATAATGAAACAAATTAATAGAACAATAGTAAAACTATAAAAGATTGTTCATTTAAAAAAATGAAGAACTTGTAATAATTATTTTTTATAGTCAATTTAAGTAATACTAAGCTGAATGAAAATAAAATATATATATATATATATTATATGCATATCTTTAGTGTTCGCTGATTATGGCAGTAGTAAGATTCCAATATGAAAGTTTAAATTGTTAACATTTTATTACCATCATTTTCAGATAAATGATTTCTACCTCCAGAATGCAAAGAAACAGTGGACCGTTTATTATTTGTAAACAATATTTTTGACTCAATAAGTAGCAGTAATACTAAAATTTTTTCACCCACATTCAAGTCGGTGCACAACAAAACATGGACGGAAGCAAAAATATATTTAATTCCAAGATTTTTTTGTAATTCCAAGAAATTTTTGTAATCACAGTACCTTAACATACTGTGTTTATAAGCGATCACATCTTAGTTTGCCTACAAATTATATTATATAAAATCTATTATTATGTATTAAGTATAAATGTGTGATTCAATAAAATCGATAAAATGGAGATGTATTTAATTTTTTAATTTTCTTCAACGACATGTATAACACAATAAGTACGAATGAGATAGATGGCGTTGATCCGTGTTACCGTTTTCGATGCCGAAGAAAAATAGATACCTTTGTATGCAAAGTTTAAAGCTGTTCATTATGACAGAATATAAAACAGTATATCTATAGAAGAATAACACAGTAATACATATATTCTTTAGATGCCCCTATGTACTACGATGACGGTTCTGTTCTAGTTTGTACATTTTTCGTTGTAAATTAGTTATTGTGGCATAACTCTAACAGTTACACATGAAATCGTAAACTTTTTTGTAGATTGATGTCTCCTATAAAAATGTATTAAGTACATCACTTTGCTTTATTGTCAATAATTTCCACAGCGTACGCGATACAAGGTTTTTTTTGGTATTTTTTACACGTTAATTGTCTAATTGTAAAATAATTTTCCAAATCAAATAAAGAAACGAAAACTAATCGATTGTCTTCATAATGTTAGTGATATCGATGCCTCGGCACTATTGTCAAGTTATAAAATATAAAAAAATAGTTATATTGTCATAACTAGTCTTTTTTATAGATATTGATGCGTTCTGCGATATTGTAGAATATTCTTTTGTTCTATCATTAATTTTTAAGATCAAGTTCTTCACACCTTGGGTTACATTATTGCTTTTTTATTACGGATCTCTTTTTTTTTTTGAAAATGTTATATAGCCTATGTTGGTCAGTGATGATGCAGCTTTCTAATAGTGAAAGAATTATTGAAATCTGTCAGGTAGTTTTCGTGTGAAAACAATATTAACATACATATAAAAATACAAATCTATCCTCTTTATAGTATTAACATAGACAAAAATAACATTTTAATTTGCAAACTGAGGAGATTTATTAAATTTATATATTTTATAAATTAAGGAGATCAAAAGTACTGTTAAATAGCAACACTGCATAAAATTATTGTTATTTCGTAAAGCATCACTTATTATTTTAATACCTATAAACAATATGTTTTTCTCAATTGATTGATTTGTAAATATTATATGGGCACTTACTTCAATGATGTCAAATGAGCATTTAACTCATAGACAGTTTGGTTAGTAATGGTTACCTCACAAACAGTCATTGCATTTCCTAAAAATAACCTATGGCAATTAACAGGCTTACATACATATTACATGTGTAACAAAATTGTGCGTAGCTCCTCACCAGTATAGACTATTTTTTTAGTCATTCTATAACCTATCTCAATAGAGACAATTTCCAAAGACTAAAGAGTTCTACAGATGTCGCTAGTTGTTTGACATGTTATTTTTGGATGTAGGTAAATAAAAGACCTATAGTTTGAAAGTTTATTTCGAAATATAAAATATGAAAACAATATTTTAAAAAGTATACAATATAGACCATGGTCTTGTTATTTGTGGACAAATTAATTTAAGAGCGAGGCGAAAACATTTTTAGTTTCAGTACAAAAATATAAAATCTTTTAAAAAAAATGTACTGAAACTAAAAACTGAATTAAGGAGTTTTACAAAAATATACAAGAGAATATAAAAAAATATTGTAAATTGATAATTATGTAACAATATTAACATTCATTATTCAATAATAAATCATAATACAATTAAAATTTTGACTTTTTCTTTAAAATGCAAGAGAACAAACATTGAAATTCAATAATTAAATATTTAAACAAATACAAAATCCAAGTTTTTCTCTGCTATATTTATTTTTCTTTTTGTTGAAGCAGTTTTGTAGTTTGTAGTCTAATATAACACTTACTTACAATAAGACACCTGAAAACAGATCAATTTTATTCTAATAAATAAACTTATATATTTATTTTTAAATTCTGATGTCATCATACAATCTATAAAAACATAGAAAGCCTGTATTAAGATAAATTGTTTCTCTCATTATGATAATACAAGGAGTTGTCAGATATTCTTGAAAATTGTCTACTACTAGAGATGTAAAAAATTAAGATAAGATCCTGTACAATATTTAATATCTTTTAATTTTTATTGAAGTAAGTCCATTCGGGCAAAAAAAAGATACTTTTGCCATGGCAGCCATACCTCAGATACTCTGATATATGTAAGCTTCTTAAAATATCTGAAAAATGTCTCATCGTGCTAGAACCGTTCATACTTGTAAGAAAAAAAGACTTAAATTTTGAATTCCTGGAAATAAAAAATAATATAATAATTACAAATTAAATAAGACATATGAAACATATTTTATTCAGTGTAGGTAGGTAACTAAGCATATTTAATAATAATAACAAAAATGATACTAAGAAAATGAAGATATTTGTTGTTGATAGCTTATAATATTTATAAATTATAAGGAACATAATGAGTATGGTTTTTTTATTATTGAAACTTTATTAATTTATATTATTAATGAAAAATAGAATTTTAAAATAACTTACCATTTATTTTTCATAATTTGAATAAAATATTGAAAATTTTTCTACGTGTATTGTGTGTAGTTTTGTAGCCTACTATTGTATTACATTACAAAAATAAGATATTTAGTAGTAATAGTATTCAATATTTACTAAACATAGACATTTTCTTTCACAGTTTTTACATATGA